>CM041297.1:94882483-100445767 GCA_023052935.1 Piezodorus guildinii
GAAGTATGTTATTATACTGTTATTTAATTAATTTTTAAATATTTACTTAATATATATTTATTCATTAAAAAAATAGTCAAAAAAGTATTGAATGGAGTAGAAAAATTCAGCGATATGAAAACAATATATTATAAAAATTATTTTCATGATTTTCTTTTATTTTAATATAGCAGGAATTCTTATTTTTTGTTATAAGAGAAAGAAATATATTTGAGATATAATAATCAAAGAAAATAAAACTTTTTAACTCTGCTGTTTTGGAGAAAAAAATGTATTTTTCGATATATTCTTATAATGTTTACCTAATCATGTTAACTATCTATTTATTCTTAAGTATTATATGAAACAACCAAAAGACTTTTTAAAATTTCCCTAATTAAATACATCTGTATTTAATTATGTTCTGAATCGAATTCAAAATATTTTAATTTTTTGTAATAGATTAGATGTGGCTGAGCATAAATCAACATTATATTCCTTATAAATAAATTGCAATTAAGTTATTCTTTAGAACGGAAAATTAGAGTTTCTGTAATCAAGTCGTCAAAACGTTACTGTTGAAGTATCAGTAGTAACATAAACGTTAAATACATCGTTGGAAACCGCAAGATTATAGAAACCCATAAACTTATGAACATATGTTGTTTGTAATGTGAAGAGAGGGGTTAAGGTGATTCCGTGTTGTCACTGTAAAGTATATATTTTGCAAATTATTGATATGATTTGTTTTTATTTTAATACGGCAGTAATTCTTATTATTTGTTTTAAGAGAAAGAAAATATTTTTGAGAAATAATAATCAAAGGAAAGAAAATAATTTAACTCAGATGTTTTGGAAAAAATAATGCATTTTTCGATATATTCTTATAATATTTACCTAATCATATTAACTATCTGTTTAATCTCAAGTGTGCTATGAAACAGTCAGAAGACTTTTTATAGGTCCCCTAATTAAATACGTCTGTATTTAATTATGTTCTGAATCGACTTCACAATATATTAATTTTTTAAAATAGATGAGAAGTGCCTGTGCGTAAATCAACATTTTAAGGAAGATATTATATTATTAATTTATGAAATTTTTGCCTATTTTTTTCTAACATCTTTTAAGATTTAACGAAGTGAAATAATATAGATGATGGAACTATTCCAGAAGCCCCTTCTAGACAACTAGTGGGCGACAGATTTGTTGCTTTACTCCGGAATAGAAATAGAATCACTGATGTTTTTCGAGAAACGTAGGCGTAGCTTAGCTAAAGACCTAAAAGTGTAAAAATGACCAAAATGATGGTTAAAAAACTATGGTGAATTCCGAAAGAAAAATTTACGTATATATATATATATATATATATATATATATATATATATATATATATATATATATATATATATCACGAAAGGTATTATGCTCATATTTAATTTTGTTCCAAAGCATACTAAAACAGGTTTTTTCCAAACGTAAAAAAGTTATTAATATATTATATAAACGATTCTAAATTTCAATGCAAAAATTATCAAGTGCATTCATTTATACTGAATATTTCCTAAAATGGATACAGCAAATCCAAAGAAATATAACAAATCGTCATAATTTTAAGATGCATCCGACTAAGAGCAACATTTTGTTCAATTATAGTTGGAGTAAATCGATCTATAAATAATAGACTAGCGATTTAGTGACCACAATTTAAATAAATTAATAAATATAATCCGAGATAGTACACGAGTACGAATATATACGAATATTCACTAAAAACCGACTACAATCCTCGAAACATTGTACGCTGAGATTTACTACAATGAGAAATATAGAAAGGTCATTCACTATATTTCATCAAATACCAAACGAAATTTATGTATGTGTGCAATGTGAGACTGATTTTTGTAACAAGTCGAGGTTTCACAAATATTTTTAACAAGGTAATTAATTCATTGTCACCACCGTACAGCATCGTGCCACTTATTTTTGAAAAACTATCAGGTACCAAAATATACTAAGTTGTCTAAATAAATGGAAAGTTTTTAGGCGTTAGTAAGGAAAAATTTCGTATTTTATATTGAAAGAAGCAATCACGATAAACCAGAGATTGTTATTTTTATTTGCCCAGATTATTGCTTTGAAAAGATAAGAAAATGAAGCCAGAGAAGTAAATTATAATTAAATACAACTAATCACTGTTTTTTTTTTGTTTGTTCACGAATCGTGAGTCATTAAGTTATTGTTGAAATTTGAGAAATACTTTACCGAGTCGTATTGTGCGAACAGTAAGAGAAGAATTTTTACAATTCTTTTTCTATTTAAGTCTAAACAAATTACACTGCTAGATATTTCTTTTTAATAATTTAAAATATTATTTTAAATAAATGCAGTATTCTTCAATCAAATCAGATAAACATTTAATTTTTTAAACTAATGTCCTTATTTAAACCATTATTCAAACAACGCACGTTTTGTAGTAATTGAGTCAGTTAATAAAACAAGTTATAATATAGGCTTACATCATTGTTCTGTAAGGTTTAAGTATGAAGAGAGGAATATAGTTTAGGAAACTAAGCAGCTCCTTGCATAAAAAAAAAAAAAACACCATCAGTTTTTTTATTTTTCGAAAACTAATTGGAATATAATAAAATCCTAAGTTTTACCGAGATCAGTGTGCCTAACTTTAAAAGACCATAATCTAAAATTAGATTTAATTAAGTTTAAATATAATTATTTATTTCCTGAAAGCAATAATATTACATACTCACTACATAGCTGTAGAGCCCGAGGTAGGCTTCTTTGACAATACTCCACCAATCCTCTCTGCACATCGCTCTCTTCTTCCAGTTCCTTACACCGAGCACTTCAAAGTCCTTTTCCACATCCTGGACCCAACGTCATCGAGGTTATCCTCTTCTTCGGTTACCAAACATTTTTTCAAGCAGAATCCTTTTTTGCATCCTTTAGTCATCCATCTAGCCATTATATTCTTCTTGCTCGTATGAAGTGGACGAAGTCATCAGATCCATACAGCCATATGACTAAAGGTCATTAATTTTACAAATAGAAAATTAAACGTAACCTATACGAAATAACAAGTACGGTTAGTTACCGTTAAAGACTTTAAACTCCTGAAAAGGAAGGTCTATGAAGTATGTAATATGTAAATAAAGAAAGAAGAAAAAAAATGTAAATAAAAATGTATTATAAATGTTTATATGTATATCAATAAAGACTATTATTAGACGAAATACTACTCATATTTTGATAAACTAGCGATTGTGAACTATCATACACATTCAAAGTAATATAATTAATATACAGTGACCGTATTTTCAACAAAATATTATAATTTGTTTTGTTTTATTATTACTGTTTTATTATTGTTACGTGAACGAAAAAAAATTCAACCACCCTCTCCCTCAAAATTTGAGGTCTTACCCTTCAAGATACGAAGAACTCAAATAAAAAATCCGTCTGTCCATCGTGCGAATTCATGAATACCAAAAACATTTAAAAGAATCATTGAAATCGGTTTAGAAATGTTAGTGATAGCGTTTTAAAATTATCATTAGAATTAAAAATTAGTTATTGGACATCTTCCTTTGATTAATTTATCGCTTTTCATATTAGTTAATTGACTGTAAACAGCTATAAAAAATGTAATATCTTAATATACTTATTTGGAAATAAGAAACGACTGTGTAATAATTTGCAGTTTTTTTTTAACTTTTATTATTTAAAAAAACATATTTTCATAATGTGAATATCACAACTCCTTGTTTTGATATAAGTTTATCATTTAGTTTTTTTATTTCTTTAAAAATATATTGGATTTTATAAAAGTAATATATGGATGTTATTAGCTGACATGATAAAAAAAATATATATATGCCTTCCCCTCTCCCGCTGCTTTAGTTAAATCTCATAAACACTAACTTACACGTATTTTTACTTGCATATTCTCTCGCCATGTAGTGTGGCCTTTAGTTAGTGAGATGAACCTTTAAAGTTTTGATTGAAGGTTCCTTTTTGATGAGACAGGCGCGTCAAGTTTACCATGCCGCATAACAAACTCTGATTCAGTTACTAGAACAGACTACTATAATTAAAAGATCATGATTGCTTTGTAGATCAGCTCAATGGTGCTGACCAAGATGAGAGAGATAGCAGAGACCTACCTCGGCGGGAAGGTGACCGACGCGGTGGTCACTGTGCCGGCCTACTTCAACGACTCCCAGCGCCAGGCAACCAAAGACGCAGGAGCCATCGCAGGCCTCAACATCTTGAGGATCATCAACGAGCCTACTGCAGCAGCCCTCGCCTACGGACTCGACAAGAACCTCAAGGGCGAGAAGAACGTCCTCATCTTCGATCTTGGTGGAGGTACCTTCGATGTATCCATTCTTTCCATCGATGAAGGATCCCTTTTCCAGGTAGGTCATCATTATTTGGGAAGAGGTTATGGATGTGCAAGTTTTAATGAAGATATAATGATAATATCCTATAAACTTTAGTTGATAGTTGATGGTAGGCATAATCAAGAGATGAAGTAAATACATAAGTGTTTTTTTAAATTATATTGCAAGGTTGTGATTGTGCTTTAGCAGGCACCTGTCAGTAAACACAAGCAATCATGTCACTTAAAATGTTAAATTTGTCCATGTTGAGCATATGAATATATTTAAAAGCCAAGAATTCATAAACATTAAAAATTATTTCCTGATGACATCTCGGGGATCCCTCTGGACATTGCACTTGTTGGGAATCTATGTCATACAAAGTTAATTACATCTCTATCCAAGCATTGTTTACTTTAACAGTTTTTGTTTTCCCTTTTTCTTAATATTTTAAATAAATTATTAATATTATCGTATAATATTCCACTCCACAAACATCATTGGGTATGTCCAGAGTATGATTATAAACACATATAATATGAGATGATTCATTATCATTTGAAATATTTTTAAAGATTTTTTTAACAGTAAACTAAAATTAAGAAGATGGTCTCGGTAGAAGTAAAGATTAACCCTCATAATATAGTAGAAACTATTTTTCAGTAGAGAATCTTTGTCCTTCTTAATGATACATTCTGTCTAGAATTTAATTATATAATAGTAAAATGAAGTAGGTGTATTTTTCCTTTGTTTCCAAAAGAAATTTATCTTTCAACATCCTTAAACTGCTTTAAGATAGGATTTTCATATGGACTTTTAATATATATAATTTTTTTATATTTTTAGTATCTATAATTCATCATTAAAAAGCTCTATATGGTACATACAAAATAAACTAATCCATAAGACAAATAAACCATCTGTTTACTATCTCAGGTAAAATCGACTGCAGGAGACACTCACTTGGGCGGTGAAGATTTCGACAATAGGCTTGTGAATCACTTCTGTGAGGAATTCCAAAGGAAATTCAAAAAAGATATGAGGGGAAACACCAGGGCTGTGAGAAGACTTCGTACAGCATGTGAAAGAGCTAAGAGGACTCTATCCTCCTCCACCGAAGCAAGCATTGAGATTGATGCCCTGCACGAAGGAGTAGATTTCTATTCCAAGATAACAAGAGCACGGTTTGAAGAGCTCTGCATGGACTTGTTCAGGTCAACACTGGCCCCTGTGGAAAGAGCTTTGAATGACGCAAAGATGGACAAGGGTACCATTCATGATGTTGTTTTGGTTGGAGGATCCATCAGAATTCCTAAAATCCAGAAGATGTTACAGGTAAGATAGCTCAGTATAATTTTTCTTGAAAATAATAGAACTAGTATGTTCTTGATGAATAACAAAATGTTGACCAAAATATATATGTATACAAAATGTCCAATTTAGAGGAACATAACATTTTCTTCTAGAATATGCCTATTGTGTATCACAGTAAGAACTTCGCAAGTTTCTAGATCTCTCCGATTATCATCAAATGTAACAATATTAAAAATAATTATACTAAAATTTTGACATTTTTAATCAATAAAATTTGACTGAAAAAAGGCTATATATCTGAAAAAACACAAGCCTCTGTAAGTTCAATTAAAATCAACCATTTCTAAATATTACAATACTTTGAATAATCAAAGGGTGTTAGGTGTCTCTTTTTTACATTTTTTCGAAATTAATTGTGGTGAGGGGTATGTGGATCTCAAGTTTGGACACCTTTATACACCCATGAGTCTTGAATAATTAGCTTAATTTGTAAGAAATTTTAAGAATTTTTTTTTTGCACTAAAATGGAAACCTTGCATAATAAATTAACATGTTTGTTAATATTTAATCAATCTTAAATAATAGCAATAGCTTAAATTCAATAGCATTTAAATCATGAATGTGCAATAATAGTAATATTAATTTTATTGTATATATTACGTTGGTTGGGGTGCCATCATTGAGACACTTCACGTAAGAAAATTTATTTATAGGTACAATAAATGAGTTTTCTTATTTATGAGTGTTTCTTTGAACAATTCTCCAATAATTAATTTCAAGATCAACGATTGAGATATTAATTTCCAAAAATACTATATCTATTCTAGGAAATTTTACAGGAAGCGCTAAAACCTCTCATTACTATACTACTACTATAATAAACTAACTTATTTGATTATTTTTTGTTAAAATCTAAATTTTTTTTTTTTTTAAATAAATTAAAGATGTGAAATGAAATATATTAGTATGATTTGGAATGAAAATAAATGCTTAATTAGTAGCTTTATAAAACAATTTCATTTCTAAATCACATTTATAGGACTTGAGAGTCATTATATAAAGTCGAATAGAAGATTTACATAAAATAAATGATGAGAATACGAATATATCAAAATATCAATTTCGTAAAAAATTTCCTTTAGTACCTTTTGGAAATCAAAGTCTCAATTGTTCCATCGATACTAATTGTTATATAATAATAAAAATGTTTAAAATTAAATTAAATTATATAATGAAATTAATTATTTATTCTTTGATTTATTTCAATAGAAAAAAAATATAATTCACAAGAATGTCAGCTATGTAAAGGATGGGGCCTAGGATAATACCTTGTGGAACACAGGCAGATTATGATTTATTTTATATGAGCTTAAAGTTTACATGTGTAAAAAAAACCGATTCGTTTAAGAAAACACCTTAACAACAATTTGTTAAAACATAAGCTTAATATTAACTTTTTAATTTATGACTGGCTAAGTTTGAATATTTCAGCTTAATTAAATTGAAAGAAATTTATGTATTTTTAGGATTTCTTCAATGGCAAAGCTCTGAACCTTTCTATCAACCCTGATGAAGCAGTTGCTTACGGTGCTGCAGTCCAAGCAGCCATCCTTAGTGGCGATACCAGCACTGCCATTCAGGATGTGCTCCTTGTTGATGTAGCGCCATTGTCGTTGGGTATAGAAACCGCAGGAGGAGTTATGACAAAATTGGTTGAACGTAATTCAAGGATTCCATGCAAGCAACAACAGACATTTACCACATATGCTGATAATCAGCCTGCTGTATCCATTCAGGTAACGCTGAGCTAAACACCATAAATTCCTAAATAGAGTTTATTATCTAATTGTATTAAAAAAAAAAAAAAAAAAAGTTTACTAGCTTTGAGTTGAAGGTGAAGTTTAAAATTCTGTTATGAACTCAATTCGCAAGGTGCTGAGCTCTAGTCCAAATCACCCAGAGCATTGACTTCACAACAGAAGTTAACTAGCATTATTTCATAAAAAGTAATGTAATCCTAAAAAAGGATGCCTTTTAGTAAATTATGAAGCAGTTGTTGATTACGATGTCCAATTTCAGGTATTTGAGGGAGAAAGAGCAATGACAAAGGACAATAATTTGCTTGGCACATTCAACCTTAATGGTATACCACCAGCCCCAAGAGGAGTTCCAAAGATTGAGGTAATTAAAAGATTTATTGAATGCAAAATTTGTTAACTGTAAAAAAAAAAAAATCATGACATACCAACCATTAATTATTTTAATCAATATATTTATCTTAATATTAAGTTAAAAACCCTAATTCATTGACACAACCCTCTGCATCGACCGCTATGACCATCCACGATATCAATATGTAAATGCCTCAAATATAAATAGCTTTCATTCTCACGTCTTCCCTGTTAACAGAGATTTTACAACCTTGATTACTTCTATGAGTTAAGAAACATTTTCTTTGAAGGAGATCCATCATTCTTTTTTTTCTTTTCTCCCTTCCTAGCCATTTCTAGTACACAAGGTGAGGGATATCTGTTAAGTACACTAGGTGCCACTACATAGATACAGGCCACTGCTCCCAATAAACAACTCTTCATTAATTAAAATTCTTATTGTACAGAGATTTTAGGATTTTTAATCATGGTACAATATTTGAAGGTTCTATGATGAAGCCCAGTGCACGATAAAGGACATCCATCAATATGGAACCCAATCTTTTATTTTTGAAAGACACCAGGACAGTCTTGCAAATGGGATCATTCTTCTAATATTTTTTTTTAGAACAAAATAAAAAAGTTTAACCTCAGAAAACTACAGGATATGAAGTAGAACCGACAGGGGGCTCTTACGTAATTGTAAATCTAATTCTAAATTGCTTTGTTGACTTATTGCACTCAGTGTCCGGCTAAACAGCTCTATTTGAGAGTGATTCTGAGGAATTTAGATTGATAATTTTTAAATCAAGGTTGAATTATATAAGCGTGTACAATACTTTAAAAAAAAAATTTATTTATATTTAATTATTCACTATAAGTCTGTGATTTTTCTCTATGATTGCTGTCCCAATTTTTTTAAAATTCAAAATCTAAGTTACAAGTTACCATGGGATGGTCCTTGGAACCCAACACTGCCATTAGCCATTTTATTTTTCTAAAGCAACCAATCAACAAATCAAAAGCTTGTACCTCGGTTATTTGTGAAGACAGAAGAAAAATATAAAGAGATTTAAGATTGTTAAGCCAAAAGATTAAAATAAAAAATCTATTTCTATGTATGATTATTATTAAATTTACTAATAGTATAAATTACATATTTTTGTGGTCATCTAAATTTTTATGTTTATTTTAGGTGACTTTTGATCTTGATGCTAACGGTATATTAAATGTGTCTGCAAAAGATATCAGCACTGGAAAGTCGGAAAAGATTACTATTTCAAACGATAAGGGAAGGTTATCTAAATCTGAAATAGATAAAATGCTTGCTGATGCTGAAAAATACAAGGCAGAGGATGACAGACAGCGTGAACGTGTGAGTGCCAGAAACCAGTTGGAGAGCTACTGTTTCTCTGTTAAGCAAGCTGCTGAAGACGCAGGTGCCAAACTCTCAGAAGAAGACAAGAAAACAATAACAGACCAATGTTCTTCAGCACTCTCTTGGCTTGATTCCAACTCCTTGGCCGAAAAAGAGGAATTTGAAGACAAGCTCAAAGAATTGCAGAAAGTTTGCTCTCCAATAATGACCAAGCTTCATCAAGGAGGTGCAAAAGGTCCAACTGTTGAAGAAGTCGATTAAAGATTGACTTAATAAACTTGCATTGAAAACAATTTTTAATTGCACAGCAATTTTTTAATTTAAGAAAACATGTACCGTTGATTAAAATAAAATCAACACTAATGATTTTCTATTAAGGTTTGTGGTTTAGAGATCAAAATATCAGCCTTCTCTGATGGATTTGCTTATAAGATAAAAACTAAGTTTTTTAAAGAATGTATATTATTCTAACCATTAGATTAACCATTGTAGCTCCTGTCATTATTTATTGCTTATAGAGTATAATTTATTTATTAAAAATTAAATTATTCCAACTAACAGTATATATTCTGTAATGTTTAAATACTTAATATAAATAATGAAAATATACATGAATTGTTTTCTTTATACTCCTTAATAAATACTTTACATACACTTGTAGCGGGTGGACTGACATCCCCAAGAGTTAGCACAGTTCTACAGATCACCAACTTGCTCTTTCAGGTGGAATCTTCACCTTTGTTTCATGTGATCAATATTTATTTCATATCTTTCACCAGCTTTCGCTCCTACCACCTTCATACCCCCCTCACAGATGGGGTGCATGGCTTCTACCTATGTGCACCTATGAGGCATTCCTGTATGGGGCCCTTCCTTCCTAGTCAGTCTCCTTGCTATTGTGCTTCTACCACATGAGGCATTTCCTTTCTAACCAGTCCTCTCTGCTAATTGGTAGCTCTATTTCTAGAGCCATCTAGTGGTCTGGTTGAAAATATGAAGTACGTTTCCTTGGCAACAGATATCGTATGGATCCACTTTTGGCTATATTATTGAGATTGAGAATATAATACTGAGAGCAGATTTCTATGCAATTGCGTATTTCGTTTAGAGCCTCTGAGCAACCCAGAAATCAATATCCGATCCAAATCATGTATCTAAGATACTACTGGTAAAACTATATCTTGCATGTTTGAAGAGTATTTATTAAATTAATTTTTGTTTTAATTTTTAAAACATTGGCTCTTACGAGGTATCAATCCTTCCATGACAAACCTCACTTCCACTTTAACCCACTAGTTTCCATCCTTGGCTTCCTCTTCCATTCCTGACAATCCTCTGATGCTTCTGAAAAGAAGATGGCTTCGAGACCTAGTTTAGATTACCTTATGAAGTGTTGCCAATGGGCATATTCTCCTTATGTCTTTTCATGTATTTCATCTATTTATATTATCTGCTAATTTACATGATGCATTAACTAACACAGTTGTAAATTTCAATAAATGAATAAAAAAAAAAATTATATCAGTTTTTAAATCCACCTGTGCTAGTCCAGTGTCCGGATCAAAAAGGATGTTGGGAAACTGTAAGGTATTAACGAAAAAAACATAATAGCAAAGTCAAGAAGTAGTCGATCACAGTTGACTTCACAACCAGCCGGTCCAGCAAGCCCGCTCTACCTCCGCAGTAGTCGGATGCTAAAGAGCTACAAACTAAAAGAAAAAAATCTAATACTGTTTATTATCTTATGCGACACGACAAATCTGTCTTTAAGATAATTTGAAATGTTAGAAAATGACCATTTAAACAACTAATTTTAAGATTGTTATTCTGCAGTAGCAATGACTTGTCAGTAATCACTAGCTGTTAATTACATCATATCATAGCTCATGCTAATTATATCAGTCAGAATGTTGAATTTTTTGGTGTTGAGCGTGTCTAATTCTTATTACAAACCAAGGCTTCACCAATATTTTACTTCGATATAATTTAAAATTATTTTCCAATAGTTTCACATGAATCCCTTGAGTGTCTGCGGATCACTATTTGGGAACCAAGGGTCTAGAGCTCTATCCACTCATCTTTAAGTACCAGGTTCTAGCCCGGGGTGTGGCAGAAAATTATTCATTCTATTATTCCGTTGAGTAGCCCTGGGTCCGAGCAACCCTCCTGTGACACACCCATTCTTTATTAAGTGGGTTCCCTAAAACTGAGAGAAAAACTTGGCATCTGAGTATGATCTCAGTGAAGACGTTCTTCTACAGCCGTTTGTCTAGAAACAGTACAAATCCCTTTAAGTACTAAACCCATTGTACAGATTTTTTTTTTTTTCATACTCAATTATTTTTTGTTTTTCCCCCTTTAATTTATCCAAAAAAGCTCTATAAATACTGCAGTCTTATCAGGAAACTGTGTTAAAAGATGGCAATTCATTGACTTTTATTGGAACTGATACTGATATATTAATAAATAGGTAATGAAAACTCTGATGGTTCAGATATAAACATTTATATTTATGTACAAAGTTCGTGAATAACAACAAAATTATTTACCATAAATTAAAACTTTTTAACGTAAAAACTATTTACAAAGTTTTTACATAATCTCAGATATGATGATGTATCTAGGATAAAAATCTTGAAAACTTAATCAAGAAAGCAGAGAAGATAAATAAATAACAATGCTTTTGAATAAAAAATCGAAAAAATTTAAAATATTGGGAGAACAGATGCATTTATCTTTTGCAGCTAGATCCTTATCGATTATCGTGTCTGCACTTAATCTAATAAGTTATCAACATAATTCACCACAAATGGAAACTCCAGGCCACAACATGACCTCTACGTGTGAGTATTGACTTAAATAAAATTATTTTTAACGATCTATCTCACCAAATACAACATCCAAGGTACCTGAAACATTAAACATATTAATTAAAAAAAAAAATCATTAAGGTAAATAAATACTTAAGGAGGTAAGCATTAAAGGCAAGAAAGCAAATGCTATAATAAAGACTGATTTTTACCGATAATGGCCACTATGTCAGCCAGAAGAGAACCTTTGCCAATTTTCTCTAAGGCGGCAAGGTGAGCGAAACCAGGTGCTTTGATCTTGCACCTGTATGGTTTAGAGCCACCATCAGAAATTAGATAAACACCAAATTCACCTAGAACACACACAAGAAGAAAACTTAATACACAGAATTTTTAAAAAGTATCACTAGCCATTTAGATACAAATTTAATCTATAAATCACTAATAATAATGGAATCTTTAAACTGACAAGAACTTAAGATCATTAGAATAAATTAAAGAATTTAATATTAGTAAAATCGGTGTTTTGAGTAATAGTTAAATTTGTTAATTCGTTTACTATCACTTTTTGCTACTGGGGCCAATTGTATGACAATGCTAGAGAGTGAGTAGTAAATTTTGCTGATCCAGGTTAAATAAGGATAGGGATCTTTAACAAGTGCCAGACATCGCACAAGTTTGGGGCCACCATTTTATATCTCCTCCGAAAGATGGCATAACCAAGGATTTTACTCCCTTTAAAAAATTCTAGGACCATCTACCGAATTTGATCACATGACCTTGAGCAAAGATGGCTGTTAGACTAGCCAATACAACACAGGTGACTCCTGTCTTTATTAGATAAATGTATTAATTCATGTGAAACAACTCAACTGAAACTTCAATAGAGTAACAGCACTTCACTGTAATGTAGGGATTGCAATTATTGGCCAAAAGTGGTGCAGTTTAATAAAAAAAGTACTTTAAATGCTGTACATTTGGTGTACATGTGTGGTGGTGTTGTTCAACACCAAGTTACATCAAGTTATCTGTTTAGTTCAGCATCATTCGTTCGCCTTTCGGGAGACAATACTTTTGTATTTGTTTTGTTGGTTTTTCACCTAAATGTAAGTAAACAGATATTAATATATTGGATATAAGCAAGCGATAGCATCCTATAAGTTGGCTGTAGAGGAACTTCTGAAACAACTCCAACATTTTTTCAGAGATATTGCTCACTCAATATTGACTCACTCAAGTGTTAAGGTACTGAATTATAGGGAACACTGCTTTCAAATCTATTGAAATCTAGGAAGACTGAGCTACGTTGCAGCTCACGTCTTCCTAAACTTTACTTTATCAGATAGCTCAATTAATTTTTTAGGTTACTTTATAAAATCGTATATAATTATACTTGCATAATTAACTCAATAGGAATTGTGATAACAATAAATTTAAATTATTTGAGAATGCTAACAATAACAAACAATTCTTATACTTATGATGGACACCATTATATTTTGATGAATATGTCTTATGAATGGCATATTTATCACATTAATGAGTTTGTATTATAAGTAAAAATCTTCAAATTATTCAACTGACAATATTTGTGTTTCAAATAGTAGGTAAGTACTGATTACTTTAGTATATATTATCAAAAATCAATTTTGATTTAGGAAAAAGGGTGGTAGAAAACAAAATAGTCTTTATTTTCAGCAAATTGTAATCAATAGCTGACTGTTTTAATAGCCATTAAAATTTTACTAGTTATCTAAACTACTAAATTTTATTTTTTTGCTCCATATCTAATCCTAAAATAACTTTCATTTTATAAACTTCCTTTTATGACTACAATTATACTCGAATAACTCACTAACAGTTCATCTTGGACCGAAAAGTGAAAACCAACATGATTTTGTCGAGCCATCCGGATCCGCCTGGATCCGTCCGGATTGATGAAATTTAGGACCAGATCCGGCAGGATTGAAAATGACACCAGATTGCAATCCCTAATGTAATTTTATCGCATGTTGGTGGTGTTAAGAATTATTTTTGAAGGAATTTATTAAGACCTTTGAAGATCGACTTTTATCAATTGAGAATCAAAGCATTAATTAGCTGATATTATTTCAAGTTATTAACATATGATATTAACAACCCAGTTTCAGGTTTAAGGATCAGTCCTTTATCTCTTCTAGCCCTATATGATGTCGATTAATATAGGTAATGTTAAACATTTTAAAATTGTTAGTAAAGATGAGAAGCAGAGCCTTCTTTAGAAATGAGATCTGAACTCAAGTAAAGCAAGTTCATCATAGAATAAGCTATATGATATGCTTACAAAACTAGGTATTTGACAATGCTACTGTAAATAAAGAGTTCTTAAAACTAAGAGAAACTAATATTTAAACAGTTAACTATTTTGATAGAGTTTTTCTGCATCGATCATCTTGTATTTAAGAAATAAATCCCTATACACAATAATCAGATCAGTTAAGCACCTACCTTTGGGTGCCTCCACAGCAGTATAAGTCGTGCCAGGAGGAACTTGATAACCTTGAGTGAACAGTTTGAAGTGATGAATAAGAGCCTCCATGGATGTCTGAAAAATGATTATCATTAGAACAAATGTGAAATATAATAACAATTTCAAGGTTTTTGTTAAGAAAATAATTAAAAAATACCAATTTCACCAAAACTAAACATCTTAATACTAAGTAATTTTGATTTAAATGAATGAATTTAAATAAGTATAAAAAGCTTATTGAATGTATAATGAATTTGTGGTATAATAATAAGACAATCAGATTTAAAATTTCCACTGCAAATTTTGTAATTGCATTTATTAAACATTCATAGCAGGATAATTAGCTATTTTATTATTTTCACTTACTTATACCTGAAATAAATAATAAGGGAAAGTATAACGATCTTGAAAATTTTCGAATTTCCAGTTTTCAATAGAAATACACGTTATAGGGTCTCCTGAGTCCTAAGGACCAAGTCCAAGTAATTATGTTGAGTATATATTGAGATATTTCAAATAATTTTAATTTGTATGAAATTTTTTTGAAATGTCTTCAAAAATCACTAAGTCGTTATATGAAACCCAAAGTTATCTTAAACTTATCTAATAACGATTGTAAGGTTAAATGCAGGAAATATAGATAGATAAAGATATACAAATAATTAGTAACAAAGACATTTATCTAAAATTATCGATAAAACCTATATATTATTATGAATTAAAAATGAGTTTAAAAAATTCCAATCATATTATAGAAAGTTAATTTACTTAGGAACAAAATGGCTGATGTATCTTATATAGAATGACCAGTGTAGACTTTTGTCCTGAAAAAGTGTGGTTGGAACGACTGTGAAAGAATTCCTCACACAATATTTCTACATATTGGTTCTTTCAGGTCTGGTTTCAAATTCAATATATGAAACTATGGGTACTCATAATTTTACTTTCACTTACCTTTATATGGTATATATAGTTAGGGAAAGTATTGAGATCGTGAAAATTATCGAATTCCAGTTTTCAACGGAAATACACTTTTTAGGGTCCCTGAGTCCAAATGACCAAGTCCTGAAAAAAGGTCTGTGTTTCCATGTGTGTATGGTAACTCCAGCGCAAAAACGAAAAGTCCAATGAAATTGAAATTTTTATATTTAAGACGACTATACACCACGAGATGTTACAGCAACTTTTTCATCAAAATCAGCTAACCAGAACAGCAGCTTTATACCATGCATTTTGCACGCATTTATGATTTTGTCAAAAACGGTTCTAACGATTTGATTAAACTCACTATATCAATGTAAAATTTAGTAGAATTTAACATCATGTAGGTTTCATTCTGATTAAAATAGTCTGACAGCGCTTAAATGCCGATATTTCAAAATTTCTTCCTCTAAAGTACCTATAATTTTGTAGATTTAAGTAAATTGATCATATCATCTGATTAATATTGCTAAAAAAAAAGTAAATATATAAGTTGAGCTAATTTGAAAAATACCTAAAGGAGAAAATTGAAAAAATATTTTTTTAATACATTTTTTTAATTTTGAACATAAGAACAGTAATATACATGTATGATATACCGTTGGAAAGCTAAAGATATTAGACAAAATATAATGGTATACATATAATTTTAAAAGTTATCGGAAAGTAATGAAAAGCCCATAAAACTAACTGATTGTTAGAGATGGATTATAACAATGGAGTTAAGTGAAAGTCGTGTGTTGCGCACACTTTTTTTTTTTTTTTTTTCGATTTTCGACAGTTCAAATTCACACCATTAGTACAGCATCAGAATCAAGGAATAACAAAATGTACCTTAAAACATTGCACTTATGATAGCTTGTTATCTGTTAGATACATTAAGTTAATTAATTATTTCAGAAACAACACGTGTCCATATGTTTAGACTGGGACTTGTAATATTTCTAAAAAAATGGATTTAATTAAGAAAATTAAAACTATACCTTCATTTCTTGTCTTGAAGGAGTAGAGATCTTGTTGTCGTCTGTCTTCACTTCTCCTTCTGGCATTTGATTCAGGCACTGTTCAATGATCTTAAGAGATTGTCTCATTTCCTCCACACGGCAAAGGTATCTATCAAAATATAATTAAAAAAAACATTTTAATTACATTCTTAAAATATATAATCTTGAAAAAGAACATGGAGGATGAGATGGTTCAGGTGGTCATCAAAATAGAGTCATAACTACTTATTACACCAAACCTTAAACAGAAAATAAAATAAATTAGATCAGCAGGAAGGTTACGTGCTGTAATATAAAGTGATATCTCGCTCTGAGTTATTAGCTATTTTCATAGGATTATAGTTCTAGTGATTCAATTCTTGAAGTTATTTTAGTTATTTTCCGTATTTGTTATTGTTTTAAAATGTTTTAACTTAATTAAATTGTGAACAGTGTAAATTGACTCATAGGCTAGGTGAGGTTAGGACACACTAAGTGTTTTAGAACCATATAAAGTTGAACTACCACCCTGGCGAAGTGTTGAAGAGTCGTGAAACCACGGTGGTCTGCGGAATATCAGCGTGTCTCTCCAGCTAAGTAATAACAATTTACTTATTAGTGTCATCAAAATTTTCCTATTTTGATTATTATAAGGTACTGTTATATTCAGCGCTATGGGTGAACCTCCCCCGTTAAAAAGGAAAAAAGGGAGATTTAAAACTTCCATCATGGGTAACAATGATATAAGCATAAAGAAAAACTGTGCTAGGTTTTTTATTATAAGAAGAACAGAAGTAGACATCGAAGGTAATGCATTAGATTTCAAAAAAGTGTCTCCATTCTTCATCTATAAAATCATAAAAAACATTATTGGTGATGTTAAAGTAGTAAAAAAACTGAAAGATGGAACACTTTTAGTCGAGGTAATTTCTGAAACACAGTCCGAAAAATTGATAAGATGTGATAGCCTTGCTATAAACTTCCCAGTTCAAGTAGAGCCCCATAGTAGGTTAAATTTAAGTAAAGGCGTAATATGGTGCCCTGACTTAAATTTTTGTTCAATTGACGAAATAAGAGATGAGTTGAAACCACAGAACGTTGTAGAGGTTAAAAGAATGACTTACTTTAAAAATAACGAAAGGAAAAATAGCCATAATTACCTATTAACATTTGATAACCCCACTTTGCCTAAAGAAATAAAAATAGGATATTGTAATGTCGTTATAAGGCAATACATTTCAAACCCAACGCGTTGCTATGTTTGTCTCAAATTCGGACACACTAAAACAGTTTGTAAAAAGGAGCCCCTTTGTCGGTTTTGTGGGAAAACAAAACATGAAGGGTTAAATTGTGATGGTCCAATTAAATGCGTAAATTGTCAGGGTAACCATGATTCCTTTTCGAAAAACTGCCCTCTGTACGTTAAAGAGAAAGAAATTAGAGGCATACAGGAAGCCGAAAAAATAACATATGTTGCTGCAAAAAAAATATATGACATGCTACATCCTCTGTCAACTCAGATGTCATTTTCCAACGTGGTAAAAAATAAAAAAAGTGTTTGTGTCCAAACTGAAGATCTTGGTAATAATGCAGTTCAAATCAGCAAACCGATCGAAATGTCAGCTAATGATAAAACTTCAAGCCTTAGTTGTGCTCATAATGACTTGAGCGTTACCCCTACCACTCTTCCTCCCACCTCTTCTTCTTCCCCTTCCTCTACTTCTTTACCCAACCCTTCCCCAAACTCTTCCTCTTTCCCCTCTCCTATACCTCTCCATACTCCTTCTTCCCCTACTTTTCCTCCTGTCTCACTCCCATCTACCCCTACACCCTCTACCTCAAACTCTATCGATAATTCCCAAACTCGGTCCTCGACCGGAACACTGTCCAAAACCAAGGGAGCTCCTAATAACAACCAGGAGTATCCCACATATGCGAAATCTGCCCTAGAAAAATCGACTTCTAGTGAAGTCGTCTCTCCTCAGGGTAGCTTAAAGGACCAAAATGACGATTGGATAACGGTTAAGGAAAAGAGAACCCGAAGCAAAACCAGGAAAAAATCTCCTGGTCGAACGGAGACAATGGAAACTAATTAATTATTTGTACGGTTTTTAATACTATCTACACTTCTAAATTTAAAATATAATTCACGACGTTTAATATATTCCACAATCTTTCTTCTTGTTATAATTAAATCTACTTATCTTTCTTTATGGTTCTTCAAACCAATATTATTCAGTGGAATTGCAATGGTTTAACTGGGAAATATGAAGAATTAAAACTTATTATCGATAAATATCATCCACTAATAATTTGTATTCAGGAAACTAAGCTCCTTCAGAACAGAAAATTTAATTTAAAAGACTACGAAATTTATAGAACTGATTTTGAAGAAAATAGAATAGCAAGCGGTGGGGTTTTAATTGCAGTACACAAAAGTATCGTTTCCGAGTTGATAACAATTAATACTCCCCTACAGGCAATCATTGTTAAAGTTTTTCTCCACTTTCCAATTTTTCTTGCCAATATTTATCTCCCTCCGGGAAATCTATCTGAAACCGATTTACTTCATCTTTTAAATTCCCTTCCTTCCCCGTATATCGCGATGAGTGATGTGAACGGTCATCACACCTCATGGGGTTCTCGATATTGCTCAACGCGAGGTAATATTATTAGACGAATCATAGATAATTCCAACTCCATAATTTTAAACACAGGGCAGCCAACGTATCTAAGTCCGGCCTACCATACATTCTCCTGTATAGATCTTGCATGGTGCTCACCAAGCATTTTCACCCACTTACAGTGGGAGGTTTCCAATGATCAGTATTCAAGTATCACTTTCCTTTAATTATTAGTTTCCGCCATAGCAACCCCCGAATCTCAAAACATCCCAAGTGGATCACAGGGAGTTCTGATTGGTCAAAGTTCCAAAACAATATAGCAGTAACGGAATCAGATTTATCACCATTAAGCAGTAGCAACGAGATAAACCACCTAATCACCTCATCTATTTTGAAAGCAGCAGATCTCTCAATTCCCAAAAGTTCCACTAATACCACTTCCAGCCGAAGCACTGTTCCTTGGTATGACGACGAGTGTAGACTGGTAATCAAAAATTGAAGAAAGGCACTTAAGGCATTCCGAAGGGAACCCAGTTTAAGCAATCTAATTGAATATAAAAAGACCCGGTCTATATCCCGTAGATTAATTAAAACCAAAAAGAAAAAATCCTGGGAACAATTTTTGGGAACAATCTCAACAAATTCCTCACCAAGCTTATTTTGGAATAAAATACAGAGCGTTTCAGGGAAATATATCGACTACCAACCCACACTTCTCATTAACGAAAACATTGAACGAAACCCAGACACGCTGGCTGAGCACTTCGCAACATTTTATTCAAATATATTTACCCCACTAACACCGTTGTTGACATCAGAAGATACAAGTTTGGATACAATTGATTTTCAAACTGAAAACGTGTATAACCTTCCACTTACTAAGACAGAACTATTGACCAATATCAAAGAGCTGAAACCGACCTCTCCGGGAATTGACAATATACATAATGACATGTTGAAACATTTACCTAAACCAGCTCTTGATGCACTTCTTGCACTCTACAATCATATTTGGTGCACAGGAGACTTTCCTGATATCTGGCGGAGATCTATAATCATCCCGATACTGAAAACAGGAAAAAATAAATTACTTCCCTCAAGCTACCGTCCCATATCACTCACAAGTTGTATGTGCAAACTTCTAGAAAAAATAATTTTTAAAAGGCTCATATGGGTGTTAGAGACAAACAACTTTCTATCAAACGCGCAAAGTGGATTCAGAACTGGACGTTCCACTATGGACCATCTTGTAACTATGGAATATGAAATACTTAATTCCTTCGCCGAAAAAAAGGAATGTGTTGGCATTTACTTCGATATTGAGAAAGCTTATGACAACCTAAATCCCTCTCTTGTCCTACAACAGTTAAGGGAATGGGGAATCAGAGGCCGTCTTTTTATATTGATAAAAAACTTTCTATATAATCGAACCTTCCAAGTTAGAATAGGCAATAACCTATCTTCAACAAAAGTAATGAATAACGGAATACCTCAGGGAAGTGTTTTGAGCTGCGTACTTTTTGCTATCGCCATCAATCAAGTTACATATATAATCCCGAAACAAATAAGAACGTTTTTATTTGTTGATGATCTGGCTTTACTACTGCCCTTTAAAAACAAACAAAGGATGGAAAAAATACTACACAATTGTTTGTTAAAGTTAGATTCATGGTCTACTCAATCTGGATTAAATTTTTCAATAGAAAAAACAAAATGCCTACTTTTTTCAAAATTTAGAACACCTACTCCTCCTCCAGAATTAACGTACAGAGGTATGCAACTGAGCTTCGTATCAAACGTAAGATTTCTGGGTTTAATTTTAAATAGCAGACTGGACTGGAAAGATCATCTTAGGTGGTTAAAGGAGGAAACTCAAAAAAGATTAAATATTCTCAAGGTTCTAGCTGGGTGCTCGTGGGGAGCGGACAGGCCTAGCATGCTGAAAGTATATTCCTGTTTGATAAGACCCAAATTAGAATACGGCTGCACTATCTTCTCATCTGCAAATCCTAAAGATCTCTCAGCTTTAGACTCAGTCCACCACGCTGGTATCCGACTTGCTACGGGTGCATTCAGAACTAGTCCTGTGAATAGTTTATGTGTAGAAGCTGGTCTTGCTCCTCTGGCTGTCAGGCGACAGCAGCTTGCATGTGGATACATCGGCAAACTAAAATTTAATAAAAACAATCCTGCATGGAAACATGTTTTCCAACCCAAAACAAGATGGTTTGCAGAAAACCGAAGGTTAGCTGCCCCACTGGGAGTCAGATACAAAAGATATATTGACGAAATCCAAGACATCGAAACAACGATCTTTGAAAATAATTTCGCTCCATGGACCTTACAACTACCCACCATAGATCTAACTCTTCTAAAATTTAAGAAAAACAACACCTCAGAATTCACCTATGCAACTGAATATCAAAACGTTAAGGACAGATATGAAAATAGGACCCATATTTATACAGATGGCTCAAAAACAGAAAATAGCGTTGGATGTTCTGTTGTAATCGAACCCAATATTGTTAAGCACAGACTTCCACACACTGCTAGCAACTTCACAGCAGAAAGTTACGCAATTAGTTCAGCACTATACAAAATCCTACAGTGTGAAGAGGAAGAATTCGTAATATTTACGGACTCTTTATCTTTCTTAATGGCTTTTACAAATATTTATTCCAATGATACTGTGATAAAGAAAGCCCAAGCCCATGCCTCGATGATAAAATGTATAAACAAAAGCGTGGTTCTTGTTTGGACACCATCGCATGTAGGGATAAAAGGCAACGAAAAAGCAGACCAAGCAGCCAAAGAAGCAGCATTATCCTGTACAGAAATCACCCCGATATTTACAAAATCTGATATATGCGCTTATCTAAAAAAACAAGCGACAATGACATGGGCCGAGCTTTGGGAAAATACAGAAGAGTCGAATAAGTTAAGAAGTATCAAATCCGATGTTCAACCGTGGAAGAGCGCCAACAGTGTCAACAGGCGAGAAGGTGTTGTCATGACTCGCTTAAGAATAGGGCACACGCGACTGACCCATGGATACCTTATAGAGAAAAGGACACCTCCGAGCTGCGAGAACTGCAACCAGCGACTGACCATCTGCCACATCTTTGAGGACTGCCCACTCTACCACAACTATTTTCAGACAGAAAATATTCAAAGAAACCTCAAGAGGATACTAGGTGACAACACTACAACGATTAGGAAAACAATTGAGTTTTTAAAAGCATTTGATTTGTTTAAAAAAATCTAATGAAATTTTTATGTAAATAGAAAAGGGCGCTAAAGACCCCAGATGTTTTGTGCCCATAAATAAAATAACCTAACCTAACCTAAAATAAATTAAGACAAACCTGTCGTAACAATCTCCCTTGGTTCCAATGGGGACATCAAAGTCAACTAAATGATAAGCATCATATGGTTGAGTTTTTCTTAAATCCCACTTGATTCCAGATCCTCTCAACATAACACCACTGGAAAAAATATAACAAAATTAAATACCCAAATTTTAATTCATACTGTTTTATTTTAAATAAAAGTTCAATTAAATAAATAGATGATGAAATTATGCAAAAATGAAAAACATAATCCTACTTTTTATTTTTTAATATTAGTCTAAAAAATCTGGTGTGGGCAACACACGACTTTCACTTACCTCCGTTTTTAAAATCGATTAAAAATTTTCAAGTACAGTAAGAGATAAAAATGAGTGAAATGAATAAAGAATTAATTAAATTGAATTTCTATAGAAACATGCGTTTTATTAAAAAATCTATTATATTATTACCTAAATAATCAGTTAGTTTTATCAGTTTTTCATCACTCTCTATCAACTTTTAAAAGTTTGTGTATAAGATAATATTTTTTCTAAAATCTTTAGCTTTCAAAAGGTATATCATACATGTTACTTACTTATATATGTTACTGTTCTTATGTTCAAAAACAAAAAATTGCATTAAAAAATATTTTTTTCAATTTTCTCCTTTAGTTGTTTTTACAAATTCGCACAACTTACATATTTAGCTGTTATTTATCAATACTAACAAGATAATATGGTTATTTTTATAGAATCTACAAAATTGAAGGTACTTTAGAGGAACAAAATTTAAAATATCGGCATTTAAGGCCTGTCAGACTATTTTAATCAGAATGAAACCTACATAATGTTAAATTCTACTAAATTTTACATTGATATAGCGAGTTTAATCAAAATGGTCGGAACCATTTTTGAGAAAATCGGAAAAAGGTGCAAAATGCATAGTATAAAGTGGCTCTTCTGGTAAGCTCATTTTGATGAAAAAGGTTTTGTAACGTCTCGGGCATATATTTGTCTTAAATATGAAATTTCAGTTTCATAGGACTTATCGTTTCCGCCTGGGAGTTTAACACACAGACTTTGTTGCGGGACTTGGTTATTTGGACTCAGGGGACCCTGTAATGTGTATTTCCGTTGAAAACTGGAATTAGAAATTTTTTACGATTGCAATACTTTACCTTACTATATATAGTAAGAGTAAGTAAAAATGTATACCAGGTTTTAATTTTGATATTATTACTATTAATAGAGCATTATTATGGTAGCTATTAATACCTGAATCCTAGATTAAGTGCATCTTCAGCAGTTACAACCCCAATGTCAATTGTTCTCTCTTTCCAAATTCTGTTATTTGTTAGCATATCTTCAGTCTCATCAAGACGTTGAGGAAATTTAGAGATGAAGTCATAAATATCGTCTAAAAGTCCCAGGGGTAGATCCTGAAAGAAATATTATAGCTCTGTTAAATCTATTTTACTATTGAAGGTTTTTTAAAACAATATAAAATTATAACGGACCAAAGAAACTCCACCAGGCCTTATGTAGGCAGCATGCATACGAGCTCCTGAAACCCTTTCATAAAACTCCATCATTTTCTCTCTTTCCTCAAATAACCAGAAGAATGGGGTCATGGCACCAATGTCCAAAGCGTGGCATCCAACAGCCATGATGTGATTAAGTATCCTTGTTATTTCAGCAAACATTACTGGAAGACAATGAATCTAATTTCAGCAAGTGATTAATGACTACTCCTAAAATTAGATTATAATCAAATTCATTGATTGTTATTTTAAACAGACGTGGAACAGAAAGAAAATAAGTCTGAGAGAAACTAATAAAATTAGGATCACTAAGATAGAAACTAAAACATCGAGCTTTTTATGTTAGTAAGCTTCTATTCACTTTTTTAAATCTATGAATAATATGAGAAGAGTGAATAAACTTTATTCAACCATTTCCATTAATAATACAAACCTCTAATATATTTTGCACGAAGAGGTACATCAATGTTCAAAAGGTTCTCGACAGCTAGCGAATAACACTGCTCATTGCACATCATCGATACATAATCAAGTCGATCAAAATATGGAAGGGCTTGAGTATAAGTTTTATACTCAATCAATTTTTCAGTTCCTCTATGCAACAGACCAATATGGGGATCAGCACGAACTACAACCTAATAAAAAAAACATTAAATTAAACAATCTTATTGATAGAAATAAAATATGTTTACATAATCAAAATTTAAAATATACATTTATTGCAACAGCTATTAGACTAAAATTAAATTAAATTATTTTAACACAATATAAATTGACATTTTAAAAGTAATTTTTTTACTATTAAACTTATAATGAAAAAAATAATTAATTTTTAAAACAAACAATTCAACTAAAGGCCCTGGTTGGATATAATATTATTTTAAAATATTACAAATAAGTCATAATGAAAACTGACCAATGAACTCTTTTGTTTAAGTGAAGCTGATGCAAATTATTAGTAACGTTCTAAAAACAGCTACTTTATTTGAAATCACATAATTATCTATCCTTACACTTGATGCAATGTTGGATAAAATTATTTGTTTTAGAGAATAATATTATTTTAATGGTAAAGTTTCCAATTGAATAAACATAATACGGTTTGTTAATATTAATATGTTTTATGAATTCAATCTATACATAAGCTTTACTGATAACTAGAGAGATTTTCCGACTACAATCAATGAAGTTTTAATAAAATATAGGACACAATTTTTTTTTTTTTATCACTGATTAACAGAAACACACATTGACCTTCAAACAAGAAAAATTTCTGGGATGCTAACCTAACAAAGTTTATACAAAACTATTTCATTAATTATAATCATTAAAGTGAATACAATGAACTTCTTTCAGAGGAAACTTAATGGATTATTGAAATTAACTAAAATTATGTTTTATCAGTTGTTATAACCGTAATCAGTGGTTAAAAAATAATTAATATACGTCTGAAGCACCAATGCTGGTTTAGTGCTAGGATTAAACTGAGGTATCTTTTTAAAAAATCCCATCTAAAATAAATTGTGTCGTTTGTATATTACCCCTAAGATGCCGATTTTTAGTTGGATACGGCTGAAATGTTCCATTCATAAAATTTACGAACTGAATTCATTCTGACAAATATTTTTTTTGTACTCTACCTCTATTCTTGGCAATATGTTTATTTATTTATTCACCCGACAGTTAAACTTATCAGGAATGTTAATAATATTTAGAAGTAGACAAAAGCTAATACAAACAGAACATGGAAAATATGTTTCAGATGACATTTTACTTTTTGAAAGTAAAAGCCAAGTGTTTGGGATCAGATAATATTAACTAATTAGTAAAAAAAATAACAGAGCAATAACTTCATTATTTAATATTACAAATATGAAACAATTCAGACTTTTGAAAATTAACTAAAACTTACTTCTCCGTCAAGTTCCAGCACAAGCCTGAGCACACCGTGCGCAGCTGGATGTTGAGGACCAAAATTAAGGTTTAGATTACGAACTGTCTTCTCAACAGCAGGTAATTCTGGAGTGTAGTCGGTAATTGCCCATTTGGAAGTTATCTCATTGGTATATAGTACTGGTCCCTGATGTCTTTTCATGTAATCTAAATCTGGATACCATTTGGAAGCATTCCTTTCTTGGCTAAATTTAATGCAAAACACAGAAGTTACAACAATTGATGTAACTATAATGATAATTAAAAAAGATTGAATAGCAACAAATACTTAGAGAATATCAGTAATATGTTAAACTAAACACAAATTGAAACCTCCCTTCAACTATAACTTAACACATGAAGATTCAATTCACACATAAAATCCACATATCTCAACACAGCAACAGTTATAATTCAACAAAAATATATAATGTACGATTATTTTGCTAAATTATAACATCATCATACGTTTTTCATTTTATTTTTGAAATAGAATCTATTGTTATCAATTTTATCACGGTTTAACAGGAGGATTCAAACAGATATAGTAGGAATTTTAATACACTAGTATGAAACTTACTTGGCATAATAAATAGGTGACACCTGTTTCAATGCAAGTCGATTTGACAAATTCAAAGGAGAACATTTTATAAAATTCCTTCCCAAAGTAGCTGCCATTTTCGAAAGCGCAGCTGACAACAGTCAAAGAGTAGATAGGTAACCTTCTCAACAAAAATTCAGCCAACAGAATCATCAGCAAGTAATTTACATCAACTATCTAAACAATAATTTGTATTACACATTATTCACCATTCTTCATTAAAATTATTCGATGAAATACTTTAAAAAAAAACAAATATTAATATTTTTCAACATATTAAAAGTATCGATTGCCTTTTAAGAAGTGTTTGTACAGGTTACTCCCCTCCACCACTACTAAAAACCTGATCTTTACACTTGTTTGCTAAAATTAGAAATCTTTGATACTTCATTTCTTTTGCACGCAAATGTTTTTGAAACTGCATTAATGATTACCATAGCAACTACCATATGATTTCCACCTATTATGTCATCCCTAAACTAACATATTACCCTTCTATCACCTTAAAGGAAGTAGAAAGAAAGCAAGAATTCAAAAAAGAAGAGTCCACCAAGCGGATTGTCAAGCTATTTAATTAACCACATTTTTCCCTTATCTGTGATTGCCAGGTCCATACCATACAAAACTTAGAAAGAAAAAAATTAAGAAGAAATAGTTTGACATTTGCTATTAAAAAAAACTGCAAATTATTACTTAAGGGATAATTATTTTCTAATAACTATATTAGAGCATACAAGTTTATTTAGCTGTTAATAGGCAATTAACTAATATGGAAAGCAATAACTAATACAAAGGAAAATGGTATATAACCACTGCTAATTTCAAAATGCTATATCTCTGCTAGTTCTGAACCAATTTCAATGACTCTTTAATTATTTTAAAAGTTTCTGGTATTGACTTAATATTTAGGACAATACGAATTTTTTTTTCTCCCTTTGTTAATCGCCTTGTCTTTATCTCGAAATTTTTGGTTTTTTCTCTATTAATAATGATAACCGAGTTTTGGTGGAATTAGTTATAATTTGTGACTTGAATATATTTTATTTTTCCTGTTTATCGCGCTTTACTGATTCTAAAACTCTATACATATTTTTCTCCATCTTCAAACCATTAAAAAAAAACGCTGCAAATTATTACACAATGGTTTATTATTTCCAACTAACTATATTAGGGTATAACTGCTTGTAGGCAATTAACTAATATGAAATGCAATAAAGAATTCAAAGGAAAATGGAATATCTCCGCTGCTAATTTCAAAACGCTATATCCCTGATAGTTCTGAACCAAATTCAATGATTTTTTTTTTTTGTAGGAATATATAGATCATTTTTTTTGTTTTATTTATTTTATTTTTTTATCGCACTTTACAGATTCCAAAACTCTATACATATTTTTCTCTATCTTCTAAAATAACTGATTTATGGGACCTTAGGCATAGGAGGCTGTTATAATTTGTGACTTTAATAGATACAAAACTTTTTTTTTTTCTCTTTATCGCGCTTTACTGATTCTAAAACTCTATACATATTTTTCTCCATCTTAAAAATAACAGAGTTACTAGGATGAAGGGTGTATATGGCCATAATTTCAATTGTTTTAACTTTTTTTTTTTTTTTTTGTTTATCGTACTTTCCAGACTACAATACTCTGTACATATTTTTCTCTATCTTCTAAAATAAGTGATTTATGGGTTAAATTTCTATTTTTGTTCTTTACCTTTTTTTAATTATTATTTGCGGGTTGGGTAAAAAAAACTAGTAATTTTTTTCTATACCTTCAATAATAACTGAGTTATAGAATTAAATCACTTTTAATCAGTCACCATTTTAAAAATTACCAGCTGGTATCAACGTCTAGGTGTTAGGATCATCGTTGGATGCCTTAGTATTTTTGAGAGAAATTAAAAAAAAAAGAAAAAAGTCAAGTAGTTTCGGAGAAATGCCATGGAAGACGTAAGGCGGACAAACGGATTTTTTTTTTTTTTTTTTTTTTATCTCGAAACGTAAGCCCAAACATTTTGAGAGGGATGCAAAATACTAAATCAAAATAAGAAATAAATAAAAATATATCAGTTCATAATTTTAACTCTAAATCCCAACGAATTGGGCAGAATATTAAAATAAAATCGGTGCGGGCAACACACGGCTTTCACTTACCTCCGTTTTTAAAATCGATTAAAGAATTTTCAAATACAGTCAGAGACGAAAATGAATAAAACCATTAATGAATTAATTAAATTGAATTTCTATAGAAGCATGTGTTCTATTAAAAAATCTTTTATGTTATTATATAAATAATCAGTTAGTTTTATCGGCTTTTCATCACTCTTTATTAAATTTTACAAGCTTGTGTATAAGATAATATTTTTTCTAAAATCTTTGGCTTTCCAACGGTATATAAAACATGTATATGACTCTTATATGTATATGACTTATGTTCAAAAACAAAAATATGCATGAAAAAAATATGTTTTCTCCTTTAGATGTTCGTCAAATTTGCTCAACTTACATATTTAGCTGTTAAATACCAATGCTAACAAGATAATATAGTTATTTTTATTTAAAATATCGGCATTTAAGCCCTGTCAGACTATTTTAATTAAAATTAAACCTTCATGATATTAAAGCCCATTAAATTTTACATCGATATAGGGAGTTTAATCATAATCGTAAGAAGGTGCTAAATGTATCGCATAAAGTAGATCTTCTGGCCAGTTGATTTTGATGAAAAATATTCTGTAACATCTCGGACGTATGGTTATCTTAAATATGAAATTTCAGTTTCATAGGACTTTTCGTTTTCGCCCGGGAGTTACCACACACACACACACACACACAACACATAGACCTTTTTTCAGGACTTGGTTATTTGGACTCAGGGAGGGGACCCTAAAGCGTGTATTTCCGTTGAAAACTGGAATCCGAAAATTTTCACGATCGCAATACCTTCCCTTACTATTTATAGTAATTGAAGGTAAAAAATAAATAGAAAGATATTAGTTTATCATTTTCACTCTAAACTCCAACGAATTGGGCAGAATATTAAAAAAACAGTCTAATTTTGTTCTAACTAAAAAATTTAACATTTTAAAGACCTACATAAAAACTGAGGAAAGGGAGAACTAGAAAACTTTAACTATCTTGTGTGGTAATTCCTAGACATAAAATAAAAACGCTGCAAATTAATACATAATGGTTTATAATTTCTAAATAACTATATTAGGATAAAACTGTTTATATAGCTGTTTATAGACATTAAGCTAATAAGGAGGCCGTGGCTATGTGACTAGCCCGCTAGTGCTTCCCAACATGGCATCTTACCATTTTGAGTTGAACCGAAGAATGCTCTATCGACACCAGTAGATCGGGAGTAGTCGGTCTACAATTGTGGCCAGACGAAGACCTACAATGTGGATAGAACCGTCGGTATTCAATAAACAGTATGAGCTATTTCATTTCATTCTCGTCCGCCACACGGATCATTTCCTCCTTGATTGCCACATCTATAACAGGCGTAATCAAAGAATAATATTGTATTCTACAAGACAACTATCGACTCCTTCGCTACGACAGCTGCCATAAGTTAATGATCAGTAATGAATACAAATGAATGTTAAATGTCAGGGGCTGAACAACATAGAGGTCCACTTTTGTCATTATTGTTGTTTCTAATGAAGGAATTTCGTGATGGTAGACGTTAGGTAAATCACGCAGTTTGTTAACATTGGAACACCTTTTCTAAAGGATTTTTTTTTTTCTCGAATGAATTTGAACGAGGGAGCGGTAAATTGATCACTTATTTTTAACATCAATGGAAAAAAAAAATTGGCGAACCAGAAGTTATAGTTAGTTCTTATTTGTCATAACCAAAGAACTATGATAATGGAACGTCTAAAAATCGCATTCGACAAAATCGATTTTAGATATTTTAACAATTTTCTCACAAAACTCAGTCAAATAATAGTTGGTATTTGGTATTATACGGCACACATATGGATGGAACAGAAATCAGCATGAGAGAACTTATGCTCTTATAAAACGCAAAAAATGGGAACGCACGATAGTTTAACTTATTGTTTTTTTTTTTTTTGTACAAAAGATAGGTTAATTATCATAAAAAAGATAATGTCCAAAATTACTTGAAGGTTCAGGAGTGAAATAAGAGGTCACCAACATTTTTATACATTCACTTTTTTCAAATTCACTACCTATATATAAAATACGTAGTAAAGGACAGTTTTGCGATCGTGAAAATTTTCGAATCTCAGTTTTCACCTGTGATTATAATTTTTAGGGTTCCTTGAGTCTAAATAATCAAGTCCCGCTAAAAGTCTATGTGGTGTCCAGTACGAAAACGATGTCGTACGTAACTGAAATTTCATATTTAGATAAATATACACCCTATGCCTATGTGTCACAGCAAGTTTTTCATCGATATCGGCTAACCAGAATGTATTTCAACGGAAATACACATTACAGGGTCCCCTGAGTCCAAATAACCAAGTCCCGCAAAAAGGTCTGTGTGTGGTAACTCCCAGGCGAAAACGATAAGTCCTATGAAACTGAAATTTCATATTTAAGACAAATATATGCCCGAGACATTACAAAACCTTTTTCATCAAAATGAGCTTACCAGAAGAGCCACTTTATACCATGTATTTTGCACCTTTTTCTCAAAAACAGCTCTAACGATTTTGATCAAACTAGCAATATAGACATACAATTCAATGTACTGTAATATCAAGTATGTTTCATTCTGTTTGAAATTGTCTGACAGAGCTCAAATGCCATTATTTTAAATTTTCTTTCTCTAAATCAGCTTTTAGTTTGTAGATTCGAAAAGTTAACCATATCCTTTTCTTAGCATTTATAAAAACAAAGGGTAAATACACCACGTAAACGAACTTTATAACAAAATGAAGGAGAAAACTGCAGAAATATTTTTTAGTTACATTTTTACTCCCACTTACTTATATATAAAATATAAAGCTAGGGAATGTATTTTAGAATTCCTGTTTTCAACGGACGTACACGTTTTAGGGTCTCCTTTGAGTCCAAATAACGAAGTCGCGCGAAAAGGTCTGTTTTGTGGTATGTGTAGCACGAAATCGAAAAGTCGTAAGAACCTGAAATTTCATATTTAACAGTAACATTTTCATCAAAATCAACTAACCAGAAGAGCCACTTTATACCATGCGTTTTGCACTTTTTTACGATTTTCTCAAAACCGGCTCAAACGATTTTAATTAAACTTCCTTTATCGATGTAAAATTTAATGGACTAATATATCGTATTGGTGTAATTCTGGTTATAATTTAAGTCTGATAGGGCTTAAATGTTTCAATTTTCTTCCTCTAAAGTACCTTCAATTTTGTAGATTCGAAAATATAAAACATATCCTCTTATTAGGATTGATAAAAAACGGCAAAATATGCAAGTTTACAAAAGAAATGAGAAACTAAAGAAGAAATGAGCCAAAATAATTTTCAATTAAATTGTTGTCTGTATGAAGACAAGAACAGTAATATCGATGTATAATATAGTACAGTTGGAAAGCTGAAATATAAATATATATATATATATATATATATATATATATATATATATATATATATATATATATTATCTCGTATAAAAAGTTGTAAAAGGTAATGTAAAGAGACAAACAGGGCATAAACGTATTGTTGATTATTATACGTAGCAATTTACTATTGTTATATAATTTAGTATAAATCATATGTTCTCAACGAAAATAAATAAACTTTTTATTTGAAATAATTCAATTTAAAAGTCGTGTGTTCCCCGCACCAGATTTTTCCAAACATATAAAAAGTACCGTTGGAAAGTTAAAGCTTTTAGAGAACCTTTTGTGTACTAGAATTAAGTTGTATAATATAATATAAAGTGATGAAAAGCGTAATAAATAGAAATTGGTGTAGATAATAATTTTTATTGTTAGATTATTTAATATAAAACATATGTTTCTATCGAAACTCAGTGCAATTTAGGTTTTATATATATATATATATATATATATATATATATATATATATATTAATGGTTACTTATGATCTTGATTGATTACTAAACCACGAAAAAGAGGACTATGACACCTCTTCCTCCACAATATGGATGCCCGCCCGCCGCATATCTTCCAGGACTTTGTCCTTCCACCGCGTTCTTGGCCGCAACTTTTCGTGTAGGTATGGTTGTCTTCTTCACCTGCTTTTCCTCACCCACCCTGTTCAGTATCTCCTCAACCTATTTAGCCTTGTGGTGACAGACAAGCGCGACCTATTAAATAGCTCATAAATTTTTATATTTTTTCCGCATGCGTCATATACCATCTCACACGCCACCATAGATCCTTCCCAACACTTTTTTTTTTTCAAATATATCAAGTCTTTCAGCTGTTGCTTTATAAAGAGTATTTCACTCCCACAGGTTACCATTGGTCTTATTAGGGGTTTGTGCATGAGGGTCTTGGTGGTGCGGGGAAGCAGATTACTCCTTACTACAATCCTTCTTTTTACTTCCTCTTCTTCGCTGGCTTCAAGTGACATGAAGGTTGCGAAGTACGGGAAGGCCGGAACTACTTTGATGTTTTCCCATCTATTGTTTTTGATGGGTGCTGCCTTCTTATTCTTTCAACTTTCATCAGCTTGGTCTTCTCGACGTTAACCTCAAGACCAGCCCTTCTTACTTTCCCTCTCAGAGCTACATATGCCTCCTCAATTGTCTGCTTGCTTCTTCCTACAAATATCACATCAACAGCATAAGCCATTATTTGCAGTTACTTATTCTTCCACAACTCTTCACAACCCTGTCTAGAACTAGAACAGCATGGGAGTGAGGGCGTCTCCCTGTCATAGTCCATTATTTATATCCAAGGCCTTGGACAGTTCTCCGTTTATTCTTATTTTACAATTAGAGTTTCTCATTGTCATCTCTATCAGCGATATTAGTTTAGATCTTCACCTCAATAGAGGATGTTCTCTCCATCGTATTAGAATCTCTTGATTTGACGTCAGGAGTGTTCCTTCTTTTCTTCTGATCCATTTATTGGTGGGTGTAAATCTATTCCTTATAGTCCCTATTTTCCTATAGAATTTCCTGCTTTCATTTCTGTTGGCAGCCTCTTTGTTGGAGTCGAAATTAAAGGATTTAAATAGACTCAAACTAAATCCATCAAATAACCTTTACCTTTCTTCGTAAATCTATGGGCTCTTGCCCTACAGTACTTATTAATAACTAGCTGTGACACGCAGCTTTGCTCGCGAATATTGCATTTCGTATTAATTTCTGCGCGTTTATGGTAAGATTGGCTATAATAAATATAAACTATCAGCTACTCTCTGTTATCATTTAAAGCCCGATCTTGACTTCTTCCTGTCAAATTTACAATAGCAAACCAGTAGAAGTGGTTATACCCATAATCACTTAATATGTAAAAATAATCGTCACTAACCGTTGACAGCCTAAATATGAATGAACGATATTCGGCGGTAAAACCTTATACCTGAATCACTCCCATTTTTTTATAATTCAGAAATTATGTTCTTGAAATTAATAGTTTTTTAGACAATTGAAATAATTTCTAAAAAATAAATAACAATTCAATATATTTTCATAGGAACCTACACTCGAAACAGATATGAAACGCAATATGCTTAAAAGGGTCGGTCACCTGTATGTAGTGATCAGCCAGGTGCCCTTAAGATTTTTTAATGGGAGTAAAAAACAACCTTAGTTATGCCCTCCTTCGAAAGAGACGTAAAATAGTGGTCCCAAGCCTTTGCGATTTCATTAACTCGTTAAACCCTTACTAAACTTGGACTTAAAAAATTAGTCATCATACGATGTCTGTCACCACAAGGCTAAATAGGTTGAGGAGATACTGAACAGGGTGGGTGAGGAAAAGCAGGTGAAGAAGACAACCATACCTACACGAAAAGGTGCGGCCAAGAACGCGGTGGAAGGACAAAGTCCTGGAAGATATGCGGCGGGCGGGCATCCATATTGTGGAGGAAGAGGACTATGACAGGCTAACGATCACTTCGGTCTATAGTGCCAGAAGAAGAATACCATACTTCAAGGTTTCTGATGTGAGATTGAAAAGTACCTGATGGAGGATAGAAGGTAACTTGTTCGGACCACTTTGGATACATATGGAATATTAATGTCATTATGGATGGTTTTATTTATGGTAAAGTAAGGTGCATAGAGGGTATTAGGAATGTTGTCATTTTTCAAGGATAAGAGTTAATAAGATAAGAGTTCCATGGTTTGGTGCAGGCCCAGAGCTCTAAAATAAAATTTTTATTGCTATGAACTTGACAAAGAGAAAGGATGACAAATTTTCAAAATAAAAACTAACTTAATAATAAAATTCAACAGCCCGACAAACCTTATATCAATCTTGCACAAAAAGTGTCTCTTTTACCGGAAAGTTTAGAATCTAACAGAAAATTTATTTAATCTATTTTAAAATCAAAGGGGCTGGCACAATAAGTCTGTGAAATCTGCCAACACGCATTTCAGTACAAAATTTATACTATTAATTCACATCTATGAGAAACCACCTTTTGTAAAATTTTTTATCACTTAATGCCTATGGGATGGAAGTTATGGGGGAGAAAAAAAAAATCTTCTGAACAGCTCAAACCAATTTTCACGAAAAAAATGCTAGAAGTAGGTTAAGGGTTTTCCAAAAGATTTTCAAAAAAATATTTTAAATAATCAGCGAAACTGTTGAAATAATTTTTTAATAATTCAAAAATACGGAGGTACAGTTGTGATGGTATTGAAAAATATATATTGAGCACGACCCTCCAATTGTATCTGATATCGATAGGCTCGGAATCTCCTTTTTACGTTCTCTCCGAAAGACGGCATAACTAAAAGGATTTTTACTAACATTCCTAGGACCATCTGCAAGGTAAAACCCGCGATCTTGGGTATATAAGGCTGTTATGCTAGCTACTACACCACAAGTGACCCCTTCGCATATGACGTCTTTGTACTGTTGGAAAGATGACATTTTCCTCTTTCTGATGACAACAACAAAGGATATAATGAATGGATCTAAAGAGGGTACCATACATTTAAAGAAGGGAGTTTCTGAAGGATCTCAGCAAACGAAGAAGTGATTTTAGAGGGAGGTGCTGTTTGATTACAGTAGTTCGTGACCTGGTGATCGGTACCTGCTATCACCTCCGCCGAAGACATGGAGGTGGGGAAGGTAAGAAAGGAGGAGGGGACAGCTTCGCCGTCAGTGGAGGGTATGCTGCCGTGCCATGGGAGCCAAGCGGCCCATCAGGATCGTCGTACTTGGCGCGCCTAAAGTCGGAAAGACCGGTATGGATTATATTTAATTATATAATTATTATTTTATAATTTTATTGCAAACAATTAAATAATACGTTTGAAGGAAAAATTAATTGAATTAAAATTATTGTCACATTTTAAACATAAAAATAACGTAAATATACAAAACATAAATAAATATTTTCAACATTTAATTACAAACATAAAAATATAATAAATAATTTTAACGAACAGGCTTTATTTATTAATTCATAACTAAATTAACAATTATTTTATTTTTATTTTTTATTTATTTATTTTTTATAAAGTGACTTAAAACATACATCAATCTTGGTGGTTTAAAAAAACACATTTAAAATGAATGAATGTGAAAATATAAAATGAATATTATGAATAATAAAGGAAATAACATATACAACATTAAAGTTAATATTTAATATTAAATTACTGATACATTTTTTTTCTATCGAAAATAGATCCATCAAGTACTGTATAAGGTCAATACAAAGTAAGAAACAGTTTCATGCTTTTGAGATATCAAATATTTTGATTTTCATTTGAAATAATAATAAAATAATTATATTTCATAACAATTTTATAATATTCTGAAATAATATCAACAGACAATGCTCACTATTTGTAAACATTTGATGCACTATAATAATAAAAATATAATCTAAAGGTTTTTTTTTTTCCACACCCTCCGGTTTTATTATTATTTACAAATACAACATACACATATATTTCAGGATATCTGACCTTTTATTACCCAATAAAATATAGTAATATAAGATATAATCATTTAAAGGTATTACTTTTTTAGTGTTTAAGTATTTTTTTTTTTTTTTTTAATGGGATTAAAGTTATTAAAGATAAAAATCGAAAGTTTAATGAAAACTATTATAATTTAGTGAATGAAATTGGAAGCTGATTTATACCTTCACCACTCTTTTATTAAAAATTAATGCACGATGTTTCGGCTAAAATCCATCTTCAGGTGCAAAGGAACAAATTTATCTAGTGTGAGTGGATGCTTACAACCAGAAGCCTCATGTCTAATTCCAATTTTATTCACAGAATTCGACTTTCACCTTAAAGAATCTACAACTTATTATTATAATTTTTATATGAAATAAATATTATAATAGTTTAAAAATCATAAAAAATATTGTAATCTGAAAAAAAAATTAGGACAGCTATCGCAAGAAAATAACATATTTTCATATTAAAACTTTCTTTTTTTTTGTGTACATAGACATTAAATTCGTATTATACGGTTAGCTAATTCACAATTCTTAAATTAAAAGAATACCTTTGATGTAGAACATTTAGCCCTACTTAAATTAGAATTTAAGAGGACACATTTAATGAGAGACAAGACTAGTTTAATCTGTGAAGATTGCCGAGGTTCAAAGCTTTGTTGTTCTCAAAGAGCACTCCTTCAAACATGGTTCTCCCAAGGGTTTCCCGCATCCAGTTGTCAAAGAGTATTTAGAACTGAGATTTTAATTGTCATTTCAGGATGATTATTAACTATTAACCGAGAATAAAGCAGTACTCGGTCAAATATCCGAATACTCAACCACGTTGAAAAATTCAATGAGAAAGAGGCAGATAATATATACCTTTATTGGAATATCCTTGGAATATTTATCACATTAAACAACATTCGCAAAAATACCGTCTTCCTGCAAATTTCAATTTTTTTAAAAAAATTGGTAAACCTAGACGTTTACCTTGACTTCTCCTTTGAAAGACTATACAGGGGTTTCTTGGGCCATGGGTGAGGACGGGAGATTTATGATGAGTTAAAAGCTCCCCGTCACCGAGGTGCTAACTCGTAATTATTTTATTCCAAAGTTTTCGGTGATCTGACTGGTGGACGACGCGTGCTAACCAACACGGCCACCCAGCTCCCTTCACTCTAAGCACCATAAATATCACAATTTGTGGTTAATAATGACACTGTAGTAGAATATTCTTGATCCATAAACACTGGAAGTGCGCCACCGGTGTCCATCTCCCATCTCCCATTTTTTTTAATTTTCATAACTTGTACATTTGAACTTGTATTGTACTTTTGTACAAGATCTAGACCTATACCCCTTGTTGCTGATAGGTACGACTGCCGAATTCAATTTAGTGTCTGTAAAACTAACAACAAAAATTAGCTAAAGCAGTGGTTCCCAACTAGTGGATGTCCAGGGGGTCCGCAATGGTTCTTGGGAAATAATTTTAAATTACTGCTATGCACAATTAAAACCTTGAAATTAGTCATTTTCTAATATTTAACTAATTTAAGTAACTAGCTCAAAAGACAGATGTTACAATACATAAGATATTGAGCAATATTTGTTTTTTTTTTCTGAATATTTGAATAAAAACTTGTCTTGTATAAGTCTTAAAGGTCCTAGCGGAATAAGCAAGTGAGATCTGCCCCAGCGTGTATTAGAACCAAATTTACACTATTGGTTCGCACCAATGAGAAACAACCTTTTACATATTTTTAGTCCCTTAATCCTAATGGGAAGGTGCCAGAACTGAAGACACTGATGGAGAACCGACAAATGAAGTGGTTTGGCCACGTTTGTCGGAAGGAGGAGGAGAGAGATCCACGAAAAGTCATGGAAGCTCGACCCATTGGGAGGAGGCCGAGAGGCCGTCCCAGAATTTCCTATCAGGAGTACATTCAACGGGTTGGAGAGAAGAGAGGCAAAACACTCCAAGAAATGAAGCGGCTTAGTAGGGACCGAGAGGCATGGCTGCAATGGATAGAATATCCTCGACGCTAGTTATGGCATGAAGAGGACGTCAAAGAAGAAGAATCCTTATGGGAGAGAAGTTATGGAGGGAAAAGAAGAAACAAAAAAAAAAGTTTTCTCCTGAACAGCTCAACCGATTTTCCCGAAAAAAAATATGAGTTAGGGATTTTAGAAAAAAGTTTCAAAAATATTTTCTTAAATTTTTTTTGACGAAAATGTTGAATTTTTTTTTTTTTTTTTAATTTTTCAAAGTTTATTTTTATGATGGTTTGGTACACCTCCGATTATAGCTACTTTATTTAATTGGAGAATTCTCCGTAAATCTTATTTATAAATTGTATATATATATATATATTATATATATATATATATATATATATATATATATATATAATATATATATGTATATATATATTATAATTAGCATTTAGAGGATTCTTTCTACAGAAATGATTGCATAAAGGGGTTCGCGAAAAATGTTTGTTTGGAACCAGTGAGCTAAAAGAATATACCGTAGCTCAAATAATGCATAAAGGACCAATAGAATTCATCATTTAAGATCATTTTTATTCCAAATCGTCTCTCAAACGAAAACGTAATGGGAAAAACATTTTATTCATGGGATAAAATTCAGCTTGTTTTTGTATCGAACCGAGATTGATCATTGGCTTGACAACAACGACACCAATTCAATTATCCAGCTGAAGAAAACTGAAATCGTGGTTCTGTTGTCATTATTCTCGCGGCTCTTCAGGTAGGAGACTAGAACAGGCCTAAAAAGAGGTTGCGGTGTCTCCGGTTAGCTAAATGTTTTACATACACTAAATTGAATTGGGCAGTCCTACCTATCAGCAATAAGAGACATGGGTCCAGATCTTGAAAAAAGTGCTTTTTTTTCATTTTTTTTTTTTTTTTTTGAGATAAAACGCTCAAGGTATGCAAATGTGAAAATTTGTATTTTTAAATAGAGGATAAGTTGGTTCATATTGCAGTCAAAAGAACAAACAATTAAGTATAAACTTAATTCACTGGTGCCGACGTTTCGGCCTTAATTATAGGCTTTAAAAACAAAGATAACAACCAGTTGTAGAATACAATATATAAATATGATAAGTAAAAGAAATTATACTGATAATTAAAAACAAAAGGGACAAACAAAATTTTAATAAAAGGTGAATAAGTAGATAATTATTCACCTTTTATTCCAATTTCGTTTGGCCCTTTTGTTTTTAATTATTACTATATTTGCCAATTGTCTTAACTAATATTCCACTTTGTTTTTAATTATCAGTATAATTTCTTTTACTTATCATCTTTATATATTGTATTCTACAACTGGTTGTTATCTTTGTTTTTTATAGCCCCGAAGAAAGCCTGTAATTTAGGCTGAAACGTCGACACTAGTAAATTAAGTTAATTGTGTGTTCTTTTGACTGCACCCTGAACCAACTTCTTCCATATATACTAACAGTCAACCATTCTAACTTCACTATAAATCAGGTAATATTTCAAAGGCTTTCAATCGATTGATATCCACTTAAAGTCTATAAACATTTTAATCCCTTATTTCTTTTAATTTGTTTAACTAATATTTGTATGTGTGTAACGAATCCAGGTTTGAAAAACGAAAACAAACATATATCAAACAAAAGAAACAACCGTAAAAAGACAGAGATAAAAGAAAATAGGAAGGGGCTATGTTTCGACCTTGTGAGACGCCACCCAAAGCCTCCGATTATATCTGGACCATTTCCTTGCCGCCTCATATTGACAACCTTTCAATAAGGCTTACATCTTTGGGGCTGCTGGTGGTATCTTTTTCATAGTACTGACGGACTGATCCTGCAACGTAGGGAAAAAAATAAAAAGTTATTTAACAGAGAAAATATAAGTAAAAATGGGAAGAAATGAAATTTAATTTTTATAAATGAGCACCTTTAAACTTCCAAATATGTTTTATTTTATTAAAAAACTTTTCAAAAACTGTTTTTCAAAAAATTGTTACGCTTCGTTTTTTTTTAATGATTATTAAGACTAAAATAAAAGCTCAAAATTACTTAATTTTTTTACTTAATTATTTAATTAACAATTTAATTTATTGATTTATTTTTTGTGTTTTTAGTTCATTCTTGATAATGGGGATAAGACCACGAAATGAAATAAAAAAATATATCCATGCATAAACTCTTAATCGTAATATGAAGGTACAAGCGTTATAGCAGTATTATAACCATACTGAAAACTTTTAGCTGAATTAAAATAAAATAAAAAGTTTCCTTTAAAAAAATATTTATTACTTATATTTTAATAACTAATACAAAAAAAAAATGATGTACCTATACAAACCATAAATGGTCTTGGACTCAGTACATATAGAGATTCGTATTGTTTCTAGGCCAACGGCCGTGCAATAAGGTGATTAGGCCAAGATCATGATCAGCGGCCAGTTTCTCTCCAATTTTGGAAACGTACTGTAAAGAGGCTGGATTTGCCCCAAGAGAATCACCATACCCTAGGGTCACCCGCAGACTGAATTAGCAAAATAAATAATATTCTGCCACAACTGGGATTCGAACCCAGGACCCGGAGAACATTATACTAGAACTCAATTCACTACACCACGCCGCTCCTTTAATAACTAGCATTTAAATTAAGATAGTTAGTGTAATAAATCACATCCAGAAATGAAGAAAAACTGTTAAAAAAGAAATTTAAAAAGCGAAGCAACATCGGAAACCGGATTGTGTCAAATATGAACTAATAATGTATCATTTGTATTTACACCAATACTGATACCATAAAAGCATAATATGTAATTAATTCATGTTTACTAAGCAAATTACTATTTGATACTTCCGAAACTTCCCTATTATTTACACTACTTACTACACACCAGCAGCAGTGGTGTGTAGCAGCAGGAGTACCTACCGCAAGGAGCAGTACTCACTCCACTACTCTATATTACATACACTCATGACATAGCTTGCAGCTCTAACATTATAAAAGCGATATATGCCATAAAAATCTAAAACATTCCTCACAGACCCCTAAAACAGTATTTAATGAAATAACGCGATTGGTTTAATACTGGAAATACATGACAAATCACATCATATCACTTTTACTCTGTGACATGAGACGTGTCCTCCAGTTTTCTTCGACAACGCACTAATGCCACAGACAGCATTGTACACTACCTTGGTCTAACGTTAGACTGAAGAATGGCATGGGTTCCACAAATCAAGAAGCAAAAAATAACCCTGAACCAAAGACTGAGACTTTTCAAAGCAGTCAAAACTAAAAATTAGACAGAAATTAAACATTTTGCACTTGCTGAAACCTATTTGAACTCATGCATCACAGCTATATGGGATAGCTAAAATGACTCATATTAACTAAATTCAAATATTTTAGATCAATACTTTCAGGACTATAACAAAAGCACCATGGTACTTTAGTAACATAACTTTACACACTGACCTTCACATACCAATCGTCAATGAGCATATACATACACATTGCAAACGATTCCACGACAAACTAAAAAGACTGACATTTCTTTATTGAATCTTATCTTAGCATTCAAAACTGAAACTTGGACAGAAATTACACACTTAACTAACTGAAACCTATTTGTACTTATGCATCACAGATTTAATAACTTTACTAGCACTGGCAAACAAGACACATTAACAAACTTCAAATCTTTGAGGCTAAAACTTATTGAAAATTTTTCTCATCAATGTCCTGAGTTTTTTTTTTGTTCAATATTTGTAAAATATATATTTGGCATTTTCACAAAAGATGTTTTTGGTATAATTTTTTATTTATTTACTTTTACACATCAAAATGTTTCAGACTCTAGGACCATTTTCAAGTATCATGCATATTTTTCTATATATATATATTCTTTCATCGCTTCATCAGCAGTATCGTCCTAATTATTAGGTGTGTCAAATCGACATTTATGGGCCGTCTTTTAGGTGTTCTATAATAGAAAATTTACAAAAGCACCATTACAAAAAGACCTTCACATGCCAACTGTCTATGACTGTAAACGATTCCACGACTATAGACTAATCAAGGAAATTGCGACAACCCTCATGGCAGGTAATGCCCACAGACGACTGCAGGGGAGTTGGACGAGAGACCTTCTCCTTTAGTAATTCATGCTAGAAGTTGGTGCCGCACTTCCTCATGCCAATGTCTGTTAGATGTTCCCACATTTAAGAATTTTTATTATATTAGTAACTGATGGGAATAACGATTCAAAGTTTCAAGCTTTTTAAGATTTCAACCAAATTTCTACAAAATTAAAATATTCTTCTTGTTATTTATTTTGTTCATTACGCTATTTCAGGAGCCTCTATACAATCTAGATATTATAAAAGGATCCATGTCCTTCATGTGTTGTCTGTTTTGTATAACTGCAAATATTCACATATCAAAACGAACTAAAAAAAAAAAAATAATAATTCAACATTCTCCGGTCTTTCGTGAGGTTTTAAATTGATATATAAAACGCTTTTGATTAGATATTATCATGCCATTATTCCTTTCCATAGGGAAGCTATACGTTCATATTCATAACGCTTCAAGAATAATAAGAAATATCTTATTTACTTACGATTGCTAATGAAAGTAATATAAATACATTTCAATATAGCCATCATTAAGAGAGATGAATGCACAATGTTATTGAGGGAGTTTTTATATCCGCTCAGAGCTGGCCATCACTTGATTAGAAACGTCTTTAGAATCGTTTCATCTTTCAATACTCATTTAATTGAACAGAATAGATTCAACTACAAAGGATTGTAATTAATGGTAACTAGATATTGATTCTTTTTTTCAAATTAAATGGTCTATTGCAACGGAAAAGATAATATCTCTGTCGATAGCTAATGACATGGTGATTACAGTTTAAAAACTAATTTTATTAAATGAAATCCTTGGGTTTTAGTTTTTTTTAGTCGTTTATTTAAACACTGTAGTTACCATATTTTTGTGTTCACTCATTTCAACTAAATACGCATGATAAAAAGAAAAACGTCACAAAATTTAGTTAAAACTCTCTACTTCACTTTATAATATAACTAGCGTCTTAACTATGACCAGGGGAATCGATCAAGCGGTCAACGCGTGATACGATGGCCAAGGGAAAATTTATATATAGATAAATAGAGGGATCAGTATTATATTAAAAAAAACAAACGACCATATTAACTTTTCTATATTTTTACTTTCACTTAGTATATATAGTAAGGCAAAGTATTGCGATCGTGAAAATTTTGTAATTCCAGTTTACATCGGAAATACACATTTTAGGGTCTCCTGAGTTCAAATAACCAAGTCCCGCAAAAAGGTCTGTGTTAGTGTGTCTATGAAACTGAAATTTCATATTTAAGACAAATATACGCCCGGGACGTTACAAAACCTTTTTCATCAAAATAAGCTTACCAGAAGAGGCACTTTATACAATTCATTTTGCACCTTTTTTCGATTTTCTCAAAAACGGTTTCGACGATTTTGATTAAACTCGCTATATCGATGTAAAATTGAATGGGCTTTAATAATCATGTAGTTTTTATTCTGATTAAAATGGTCTGACAGTGCTTAAATGCCGATATTTTAAATTTTCTTCCTCTAAAATACCTTTAATTTTGTTGATTGTATAAAAATGACTATATTATCTTGTTACCACTGATGAAAAACAGGTAAATATATAAATCGAATGAATTCGATACCCAAATAAAGGAAAAAACTGAAATAATATTTTTTAATGCAATTCTTTGTTTTTGAACATAAGAACAGTAATATACTTGTGTAATACACCGTTGGAAAGCTAAATATTTTAGAAAAAAAATATTATCTAATACACAAGCTTGTAAAAGTTAATAAAGAGCTTTGAAACGCCAATAGAACTAACTGATTATATTATATGATAATACAATTGATTTTTTAATAAAACACATGTTTCTATAGAAATTCCATTTATCTAATTCTTTAATGGTTTCACTCATTTTTATCTCTTACTGTATTTAAAAATTCTTTAATCGATTCCAAAAACGGAGTTAAGTGAAAGTCGTGTGTTGCCCGCACCAGAGTTTTCTTTCATAAGAACCTTCTCCTGACTGTTATAAATACAACAAAAAAAGAATTAGGGAATAGGCCAAGCTGTTCACAATTGATGCGATAAACAAGGGAAAATAGGTTTCATTTTTATGTATGTAGATAATTTCTAGGTTTAAATATCTGTGGCGGTCGTGAAAAACTAGATAACTCGAGTTATATCAAAAATGATTAATATCAACTCCACGTATCGCTCCCTCAGACCGTCTCCACATCATGTTAAATTGGTTAAAGAAATTTCTTGGTGAAAGAAATTTCAGGTAGAAGGAAAGCTGTATGTTGATATATGTTAATTACTCTTTTTTGGGTATTACGTAAGACTTTAAGTCGCTCCCTGTAAAATGAAAGATTTTGACTTGACCACTTATTCACGACCGCCAAAGATATAAATACTACTATTTGCGAACAACAATTCAGACAAAATTAGTATAACATTTTTTATTTAAAATTAATCTAGTTGTAATATAATATATTTATTTGTCTTCCAGTTTTAATAAATTTTTAAATAGGGTCATTCGTCAAGCGATAAACAATCTTATTTTATATGGAGCAGTGTAGCTAAGTGAGTAGTGGGTTTGACGGGTAAATTAATTATTCTGCATTTATAATAAGCTGTGGATCAATAAGGCTGCCGGGAAACCCTTTCAGGGCTCATCCAGCATCAAAAAGTAGTTATCCAAACATTTCTGGTATCCGCCTATTCACCTCAATGCAGAGCAGTTGGCTTAGAAACAGTACAGTTCTGACTATGACTGAAACCAGGATCCTCCAAGGAATGTAGTGATACATTTTTAAAAATTATTTATACTAGAATTTTTAAAGGTATAATATTGTATTTTTTTTATTTAAAGAAAGAGTTAGCGCGATCCAGACCCATTGCCGACATGCCTTACGAAACTCCCCTGATTCTGATAGAATCCATGATTACGTACGGTCAACCTTTTGGTCCAGTGGCTGGTTTCACCACTCCATCGGGAAAATCGACCTTGTTCCCTTAAAGAGTCTGAATAGCTAGGAAAAACTCCCCGTGACGTAATTGTGATGTGTAGCCTATCGTCAATAAGTTACAAATCGGCGCCTTGGTTGTGTCTTCGAGTAACGTTGGTTGTACAATACAACTTTTTCTGTTCATGAATCGAATGGCAAGCATGTGTGTATTTCATTGCCTTGAATTAAGACCAAATCATTATCAAAGCATATTTTGTTTGTTGATTGATAACTTGACTTGGTGTACAACAGACAATCGGTAATTTCGATTGCATAATATTAAAGTGTATAGTGTGTATAGTAATATAGTGTACACTCTATAATTATGTCTGCATTAACGGGGATGCTTCATGTTTCTTTTGCTTCTATTTTCCCATTTAAATAGCTCCTTGTATACAATAACCATTGTGTCTTTGTTGCTGAAAGATTGATTTTTGTTGCTGAAAGATCAAAAAATTATCATATTTCTTTAAAAGGATTTATTACGCTAATATTGGAATTTTAATTCAATATATCTTCACATAAGACTGAAACGACAAGAAACTGCTCGAAGATATCGATTACTACAACACTTACTAGACAAACGTTCAAAACTTCCAGTACATTACAAAAGACTCATTTACATCAATATTAACAGACCTATTTCGACATACGGAATCGAGCTTTGGGGCTCTACGAAACCATCTATTTTATAAAGGGTAGTTCTTTCTCAAGACATGTTTATGACTTTTTTTTTTCATTCCTCATATTTACTTATTGCGTTATTTAATACAGTTGTAAATTACTATAAATTAATAAAAAAAAAATAATAATTCAATATAACATGATAGTAAAATTAAGAAAAAATACATAACTTCCTACAAATTCTTAATTCTTAATTCCATAAAAACATATATTCTTCTACATAATTTGATGCTCAAATACAATGATTAGGGTATTATCGGAATCAAAATTTCATGAAATTATAAAAAATTGTACTCCAATTTGTATCACATTTTTTATGAGATGGCAAACTTACTTGAAGGTACAGAAGTGGGATAAGAGATCACCTCCATATTTGTTGTTGTTTATTCGTTTAATGTCACTTTATGCTACTAGGGCTAATCGGACGAAAACCTATATATTTTTACATTAACTTATAAAATATATAGTAAGGGAGAGTATTACGATCGTGAAAATTTTCGAATATCTCTTTTCACCGGTAATCCACGTTTTATGGTTCCTTAAATGCAAATAGCCAAGTGGCGCCAAACGGCCTGTGTGTGTGTGGTAAGTCTGGCACAAAACGTAAAGTCGTACGAAACTGAAATTTCATATTTAAGACAACTAAACACCCTAGGTGTTACAGCAGCTTTGTCATCAATATCGGCTAACAAGATAAGCCACTTTATACAATGCATTTTGCACCTTATTACGATTTCCTCAAAAACGGCTTTAACGATTTCGATTAAACTCACTATATCGATGTAAAATTTAATAGGCTTTAATATCATGTATGTTTTATTCTGATTGAAATAGTCTAACAGGGCTTAAATGCCGATATTTTAAAATTTCTTTGCCTAAAGTACCCTCAATTTTGTAGATTCCAAAGTAATAACCATAAGTATTATAAACATTGACAAAAAAACGGCTAAATATATTAGTTGAACGAATTTGATAACTAAATAAACGAGAAAACTATTTTTAAATATAAGTTTGGTTTTTTGAACATAATAACAGCAACATCGATGAATAATATGCGGTTAGAATGCTAAAGATTTTAGAAGAAATATTATCTTATATACAAAGTTGTATATGGTAATGGAGATTGGTGAAAAGTTACTAAAACTTAGTTATTTTTGCAGATAATTTATATTGTTAGGATATTTAAACTATTGAGTTGTTTCACATGAAATGTCCGTTTTTATAGTTTCTGAAATACATAAAGGATTTTTCAGGTCTCTGTTGTTTTCTTTCGAATATTTACATATTTAAAGTTAACAGTTACGAATCCTCTACCTTTGTATTATAAACATTGGCTTCCAAATCAATTACCAACTTTTTGTATACCTACAAATATGAACATGTTTCGTGATTTTCGAGTAATATTTTTGTACGAGTTTAAACTCGGCCATTCAGCAATATTTGCAAGGCGTTTGGGGAAGGGAGTGTTAATGAACGGACCATTCGCCGTTAGTTTGCTAAATTTTCAGCTGGGGATACCGACTTGGAAAACTTGCCCCGAGGAAGACCTCCGTCCGTAATAGACAACGATAACATACAGTAGAAGGAAACCCCTACCAAACAGTTAAAGAACTCTCAGCACAACTAAATGCAAGCGCATCTACCATTTCCAGACATTTAAAGTGTATTGGGAAAGTAAAAAAAGCTCGATACATGGGTACCTCATGATCTCACTGAGCGGCAGCAAGACCCCATGTTTCAAAACATACCGTGCAAAAATTGAAAGAACTGGTCTACGAAGTTCTTCCGCACCCACCATATTCTCCCGACTTGTCTCCAACAGATTACCACCTGTTTAGGAATTTAGACAACTTCGTCAAAGGAAAACTTTTTGAAAATGATGATCAAGTGAAAAGTGCGTTTTCAGATTTTGTTTCACTTCAAAGCTCAGAGTTTTTCACTTCAGGGATAAAAAAGTTGGTGTCACGTTGGGAAAAATGTGTAGAAAAAGAAGGTAAATACTTCGAATAAAATTATCTTGTTTTCATATCGTATTTTTAATAAAAATTCTTTACCTTGAAAACGGACATTTCATGTGACACAACCCAATAAAATAAATTTTTTCATTGCAATTTAAATGATTCCATATACATTTTTTTTAAAACTTCGTAAATTGATTATAATAACGGAGGTGAGTGAAAGCCGTGTGTTGCGCTCATCAGATTTTTTTTCTTTTTAGATTTTCATCTGAGTCAAACCAAGATTTTGCATTTTTTTTTTCATTGTATTAGTATTATTGCACGATTTTATCTGATGTTTCCTGAAAGATAACAATTGATAAATCAAACAGAGGACAGAAAGTGATAGAAGAACCTGTTGTAGGCCGTTATAGGCCCGACGGTGCCACCGTGAAAAACGCTCAATCACTTCACGTTAGACACGATCCATTCACAGATCTGATTCAGTGAGCCTTGTTTTGGCTGGGCATATCTCATTGCCGTTGTCAATACGAGGGGTCTTTGTACCCCCTAGAGCTCATTCTAAGTCGCAGTTTCTCAAACAAGAAAACTATATTAGTTAAGAATGTTATTCATGAATCAAAATAGAAATAAAGATCATAGTTCTGTTAATGTTTCTTTTAGTGAAATTGTTATATTATTTTGTTTTAATATGCTGAAAAAAAACCAGTTATCTATTTATCAACTAGTATGCTTGACCTGCTTCGCTCCGGTGCAATTTGAATATGGTGTGTCATTTATGTCTTCACAAAAAAAAAAAATAAATAAATCGAGTGATGAATTTTTTATATAGGTAGAGAGAAAAAAAGAGACTTATGAGCAGGAATATTCGCTAATTCGTTTTTTTCTCATTTAACCCGTTCAGTGCCGGGTGAAAAACGATTGCCTATGCAAAGATAACCGGCCGAATTTGACAAATAAGCAACAATTATAAACGCTTATAAAAATCAAACTACGTACGTACGTAGTAATCGGGATGAAATGGAGAATAAAGCAATGGCAATGATTCTCCAACATCAGTTGAAAATAATATGAATAAACCAATTATAAATAATATAATTACTGAGCTCAATCTATCATAACATTTATACCTAGAAGAGTGTTTGGTGCCGAGTGTCCATCTTTTCGCTCTGGCGCACAGTAGGTAAAATCACCAATTTAGGTGGAAACAAATCAAGACAAAAGTTTGGAATTTTTCAGTGCTTCATCTTTTAATTATTAGTTGGCAAGACCCTTAATACTAATATTTCCCGCCATGCCGTGTTTACAAATAAATTGTAAATGAGTGAATCATTCCTGTTTACAGTAGTGCCTAATAACCGGCAGTGGAATTATCTTTATTCGATGGCCATTTATTGTGTTCAAGGTGTATTTAGAGCAAAGATTTTATTAAACAATGGACATTGCTGAGACAGGTAAGGCATTATATTTCCAAACTAGTCATTGAATATACATAGCAATCTTACCTGTAGAGTTAATTTAGCCATATGTATGTATGCATGTATGCCCCTATTCAATAACAAAAAAACTATATAACCCCAAGTTACCCCAAGGATGGATTTGTAGGATATGTTTCATTAATCCTTCTAGTCTTCAGATAATACTAAGATTTTTTTGCGTTTTGTGTGATACATAATTTTTTTCAAACACAACACTCCGAATCAAAAGTTTCAAAATTTATATTTTCAAGAATTTCCTAAATGATATAAAATACATCTATTAGCATGTTTCAGCAACTCCGAGCCGTAATCAGATTTTTTGTATTATTTTTCCCATATTCTGGGACTTCAAATGTAAAATGTAGGGATGTGTTAGAGCTTATTAAATAAATTTGATGTTTGGCCACTGTACGCTCGCAAATCGTGTCAAAAAATTAATTAGATTTTATAATTTATTTATTTATATAAATACATCAACCCTTATTGGGTAATTAGCATACTACATAAATTTTTGATTTCACAAGCACATTACAAAGGTGTTACGTAAATGTTGTTCACATATTTCTTATATAAAACAAACAAACAAATAAAACAAAACACAAATTTCACTGTACTCAGATTTCACTTAAAGTTTTATTCTAGTTTTCCACTAATTAATGGGCTCAGAGTCAAGGATGCCGTTCAGAGTTGTCTTGTGGGTCCAACAAGTCGGTGGGTATGATTTCCTCGAAAGATAGCAAACATTGTCTTTCTCAATTATTAGAGATGATAGAAGCTTACTGAGGTCCTCAGGTGGAATGTAAACTTGCCGTCGAAAACTAATCTGAGGCCTAACCTTATAAGTTCGTTTTCTATTGTCTCATGAGGAATCGAAGGGTAAGCATTTGAGATAATTATACGCTCAGCCGGATTAATCAGTCTTTTTATGAAAATTTCTTTGTTATCGATAATTATCGACTTATGATTGTTCAAAAGGCGGTCCACTGCATCTTTGCTACTAAAATGAATGCAAAATCGAGAGATTGAAATTCTAGAAGTATAACGAATGAATTTTGGGTCTATTAGGTCTATTTGAAAACATACTCTTTTTGCTTTATACCGGGAAATGTTTGTAAAACTATTGCATTTTCACGTTTAGAAAAACGGTCTGTGGCGGTGGCTTTGGCATAACTGTTGGATTTTTTCTGTAGGGTTGAAGTTAGGTGGGACTTGCAATGCATTAATTTTTGAGCTATTTTTTGTTCCTATTTTTTTCTGAATTTTGGGAGACATAGAATCTAAAGAAAGTATAGACATTTCAGGGGCTGATATATCGACACAGAGTCAAAACCTCTGGGTGACTATTGGTGATGTGTAACCGCTTAACTTCTTTTGAATATCTCAATTCTCTATTGAAAAATCAAACACACTCACTTAGATTGTCTGAATGGCACAAAATAAATTTCATAACAGCATAATAAACACTTGTAAATTATAAAAACTTTGAGACTGGCCTAAAGCGTGTCTTCATTATAAGAGTCCCGAACAGCTGTCCTAGTTTTTATAATTTTTTTTCATTTTTTTCATCTGGGACTACAAAGATTAAATATTTACAATTTTCAGAATTTTGTCCACCTAAATCGGTCATATTTTCCACTGTGCGGCGTAAACAGAGTCTCAGCACACTCCGGTTTAATAATTATTTATTAGTATAGAATGTGTAAAATGTCAAACCCAAACCGATTTAAAATTTCTTTGCCAACGAAATTTGATCATTTATAATCAAATTTGATCATTTATAAATTTATTTAGGGAAAAGTTTTTTGCAATGCGAAGAATAAGGCGCTATTACACGCACGACGATGTATCGTTGTCCGGCACTAAAAGGGTTAACGTCACTTTATGCTACAATGACTAATGGAACGATGCTACAGAGGGAATCCTTTCGTGGTTTAGAAGTAGTACACGGAAACCAAGAATCACTGTATCATTTTATATGTACAGAGAAGAGATGTAATAGTTAATACTTTAATTAACCCCATCTTCTACATTTTCGTTAAAAGGGGTGGAAATTATAACGTCAAGACAAGCGAATACAACGTCTTAAAAGATTCACCTAGAAACGCTAACGATATAGACATGAGCTGCGCATTATACAAAAACAAAAACATTATCCCATGGTTCGGGTTAACGGACGATGACAACGAGCTCTTTTATCCGAAAGAAATTTCTCGAGCAAGAACAATGAGCCGAGAGGTTAATCAAGCAGGTGTTGAAGAAAAGCCTTTGTGGCCCTTGCAAGGAAGAAGGGTCGTCTGCCACGATCCATTTGTGGTCTCATCTTAATAATTTTTCAATTCGCCTTCAGCATTGTTCAGTATGGGCTCAGGGCAGGTTAAGCTGGAAGCGCCCATGATATCTCTCTATATACACGTATCAGAAACAGTTCTTTATTGAGTAATATAACAATTAGTCCAATTTAGGACATTTTTAATAGTGATAAAGTACAACATTCATACTACGTTCACACAATATATACAAAACGATAAATTTATATAATAATAATACAATATACATATATACAAAACAAAATCAATAAAAATACTATACAAAAAAAAATCAATAAAAATATTATACAAAACAAAATCAATAAAAATATATACAAAAGTCACTCATACCTATATACAATCATCAAGCGTACAGCACGTGAGTGGAGAATCTAGCCAATGATAGAACTCCAATATACATTTTACAAGAGGTCTCGAGGCCACTGCCGTTTCAACTTTCTAGGAGCGTGGTAAGGATGTGTGGAGCTGGTTAAGGATTGAGCTAGGGGATTAGGGTGATGGATAAGGTTCTGATAGAATTTAGAGAATTTTGATGGTATAAGGTCTAAAATAAATAGAATATTTAGGTCGCTGTGTAAGGTAAGGTTGGTGACATAATAAGGAGCTATGGTTCTGACGACTTTTCTCTATATTAAAAAAAAAAAAAATTATAATGGGATTTTGGTTTTCACGAACTCCTAATTTCGGACGGATTTTTATACGGTTTTCACTATCATTTAGGGCATTCTTTCCTGAAGGTTTATAAGTAAAATACATTGCAATTTATATTTTATTTAAACGGGAAAAATACATTTTCTGTAATCAACCCCTCAAAAAAGTATTTCTGAAATATAAGTAGTGACAAAGGGGTATAATATACCGTTGGAAAGCGCAAACATTTAGAAAAGTTAATATCCAATAAAATAAATCGTACGAGTTAATATCAAGTTGATGCAAGCCCGTAAACTTATGAACATATGCTATCGGTAAAGCGGAGGATTATAATGATTAAATGTACAGGATCGTTCTTGTAATATTCTTCCATTTAGAACGCTATTTAGATAAAAGAAACAATATTACGTACCGAATCGTAACTGAGTTGTTATAAATCTATAAACTAACATTCTTATTAATTATTTCAAATTAAATACTATTTCATGAAAAGGGATGCTTCACAGTAAACGAAACGAGATTCCTGTAGAAACCTAATCTATTTTTTAAACTGTATTTAAATGGTTCATTTGAAAAAATAAAATAGTAATAAACCGAATAGAATAGAATTTTTTATTTTTTTTTTGATGAAGTTCTTTTTCTATAGGAAAATTTAACTTTCTTTTATCAATGCCTCGCTTTAAAATAACAAAAAAATAAATTGAACCAACTTTGGTTTATGCTTTTCATTTCTGTCGATAATTAAATATTAATAATGAATGGAGGTTATAAAATGAATGATATTTTCTTGCTAATATTGTCCCAACGTCCTTTGGGGACAACACTTTTTTTTTTAAACCTAATAACTTTAATATATGTTTAAGAATATACTTGGTAGTTGTCTAGTGTCCCAAAGAATCCTAGCAGAAGTATATTTTTAAATAAAACTGAATAAATCCATATGGAGTAACATTGAGAGACGTACCATGTATAAAAACACATATGTGTATCAACATCCTTTGCAATGGTTTCAAAAAATAATTATTTTCTGGTGAGAGTATTCCGCACAGTCAAATTCTCTTTCAAGTCAAAGGGCTTCATGAATCATCACGATCATAGTCTGTTTCAAAAATTACATATTCTATATAAAATTAATTATTTGATAATAATAAAACGTGGTGTAATAATTAAGAGTGTTTTGGTTTATTATTTTCAATAATGAACCTTTGTAATCTACCAAAAAAAAAAATGTTACCCCCTTCAAAATTTGAGGGTATATGTTTCAAGATATTAAAAAAAATTCGTTTATCCGCCGTCCGCGACATTTCTCCGAAACTACTGGACCAATTTTTGTTTAATTTCGCAAGAAATAGTATTGCATTCAACGATGATCCTAAAACTTAGAAATTGATATCAGTTGCTTATTTGTAATATGGCGGCCGATTAAAAGTGATTTAATTCATTAACTCAATAATTTTTGAAGATAGAAAACAAATTATTATTTTTAAATAATTTTTTTTGAATTAAAAATAATATTTAAAAAGAATATCTACTTTTTAAATATTATTTACTAATTCATCAATATTACATTAACGTTTTGAGGTTTATACACCTCATCTTCAGAATCACTAGTCAACAACTAATAACTATTCAACATGTTAATTAATTTAATATTGATGAATTAATTAATAATATTTAAAAAGAAGAGATTTTTCCGAATAATTTATTAGAATATAATATACTCTTCATAATTAGAAGTTAAATCTAAATTTTTATTTTTTTTTAACCAAAAAACTACGAATAATTATAAAAATGAGAAACAAGAAAAGAAAAAAATTACAAAAAAAAAATGAATAAGCCCATAACTCAGTTATTTTTGAAGAATGAGAAAAATATGTTGAGAGTTTTAGAATAAGTAAAGTAAGATTAACAAATAAATAAATTTATATAAGAAAAATTTAAACCTTGCCTATATATATATATATACGCTTGGGGCAGTTCTTTTTTTTCTCGAAAATAGAGAACAAAGTCATAAGCGTTTTTTAGCCCAAAAAAAAAACGCGAATAATTATAAAAAAAGAAGGTAATTTTATCTATAAGTATGCCTATTACTCAGTTATTTTTAAAGATAGAAAAAAATATATTAACAGTTTTAGAATCAGTAAAGCACGATAAACAGAAATAAGAAGTTAATCTATACATATATTGTAGTCCAAAATTATTATAGTTGTAATTCCACCAAAAATAGGTTATTATTGAAGATAATAGTTACACCCTAATATAGTTATTTGAAAATAATAAACCATTGTGTAATAATTTGCAGCGTTTTAAAAACTATTTCTACATTAATGCACTGTTAATATTATCCATGACTTTCTTGTTTGCCCTAAAATTATAAAGGATTGGATAATATCATACTAGCCCCTTCTTGCCGTATCTCAAACGTGAACACATGTTTACAGAATAATCCCCTCCTTCCCTCATCTTGGACGGGCGTCGTGTACTTTCTCCAAAGAGGAAGTACAGCACAATCAATTTAATTCCTAAAAATTATCAGGAGTGTTATGGCATTGCCAGGCAATGTTGCCAATTAACCAGAAGCACTAACTGTTAGATAAACAAGACAATAGACTTACGTCTATTGTTTACCGTAACTGCCCAACAGATGGTACTGCAGCCTGTATCTCTCTGACCTTTTAATCAATGAACATCGTCATTAAATATCTTTATTGAGTCATTATGGTTAACTAATGTTCTACACCACATTTATTTACATCCTCAACATCGTAACTTTCTATTGAGTAACGTAATACTTAATCATATACCGTTCAAATAAATTCTTTTGATCTTAAGGAGAGTGTATTAGTCTTCAATAAGAAATTTTAGGTCTTTTTTTATGTTTTATAAAAAATATACATATACATACTTATGGTGTATTTGTAATTAGTCGGGTAAATCACATCACATAGTTATTGATACTCTCAGCTTTTTTTTCTTTTTTGTTTTTTCTTCTATATGTCCATACCAGACAATAAGGGGATAAGTCATTTTTAATAGAGAAAAATGATGAACTTTTGCCTAAGATGTTCTAAAACTTGAAGAAAATACTTAGTTTCTTTTGAAAGAATCCAAGTATGATCCTAATGCTAATTAAGACTTCGAGGTAAACCCGCAACATACTTTCACTTGGTAAAGTATTGTGATCGCGAAAATTTTCGAATTCCAGTTTTCAACGGAACTACACGTTTTAGGGTCCCCTGAGTCCAAATGACCAAGTCTCGCAAAACGGTCAGTGTGTCCGTGTGTTTGTAGTAATTCCAGCACGAAAATGAAAAGTTCTACGAAACTGAAATTTCATATTTAAGACAACTATACGGTCGAAACATTACAGCACTTTTTTCACTGAAATTAACTGACCGGAATAGCCCAGTAAAATAAGGCCAAAAATCAAGGTTTGTTGGAATTAATTCGGACAAAGCTGGAAATCGTTTTAATACCTCTTAATGGTCCTAAATAAAAGTAATCTGAGTTTGCACCATCACAGATGGTAGGCTTAACTTTTTGGAGCCCAAAAACCTCGAATATTTCGCACTTTTTTCAGTTTTTCACCCATAACTCGTAAACGGTGCTTCCTACATAAAATATCTCTCTTTTTAAAATAAAAGAACGTTAAATTTTGTTTCGAAAAGTTATCTTAGTTATTGAATTTAGTTTAGTAATATCGCCACAATCGTCCGTCAGAAATAGGCAAAATTTTTCCATTGAGAATCGAGTTAAAAATGGTGGTTCTCTTCCATTTTGAACCGTATCCTGGTTACAATAAAAGTCAATTGTTAAAAATCATTTCAACGAGAATAGCGACTTTAACTTAGAATGAAAAATTAAAACAGTCCTTAAAATATGAAAATCGGGCATATCCTTTGAAATAGTAAAATTAGTCCTTTTCGGCCGTATTCAGCAAATATTTCTAGCAAGTCTTTGGACGCGTATAGTGTAAAATCGATAAAAAAAATATTTTTTTGAAGGTTCGTACCTACCGAATGTGAATTTTAAAGACGCTTTTAGACTTTGAATTTGATGCTCTACAACTTTTATTCTATGAAGTTTTTCGATTTGGATAGTTATTTCCAAGTTACAGTTATTTCTTAGTGAACGAATTGGGGTTTTCAGCAAAAATGGAACAATTTGCCTATTTCTGACGAACGATTGCGGCAATATTACTAAACTAAATTCAATAACTAAGATAACTTTTATAAAGAAAATTTAACGCTCTTTCATTTTAATAAGAAAGATATTTTCTGTAGGAAGCACTGTTTACGAGTTAAAGGTGAAATACTGAAAAAAAGTGCGAAAAATTCGAGGTTTTTCAGCTCCAAAATGTGATGGTACAAACTCAGATTACTTTTATTTAGGACCATTAAGAGGTATTTAAACGATTTCCAGCTTTGTCCGAATTAATTCTCACAAATATCCTTAATTTACTGGGCTAGAAGGGCTACTTTATACCATACATTTTGCACGTTTTTACGATTTTCTCAAAAACGGCTCTAACGATTTTGATTAAACTCGTTATATCGATGTAAAATTTAATGGGCTTTAATATCGTGTAGGTTTTATTATGATTAAAATTGTATTCCCTATTATATCAAATATAAAATTATCTCTGCTATTTCTGAACCGATTTCAATGACTCTTTTTAAGTTTTGTCGGAAATTAAATTCTCTATCTAATACCTAAAATCATAAGCGGTATGGTATTTATTTATTGGTACGGCGGACAAACGAATTTAAATTTTTTTTCTAACTCTCCGGTTTTATTATTATTTACAAATACACAATTTACAATATATACATATATTACTGGGTATTTGACCTTTTATTACCCGAAGGTATTCTAAGGTAATTTTTATTTACATAAAAAATATTTCTAGGTGCGCTGCATGCACTTTATACAATTTAAGGGCTGTTACGCCTTTATCTATACAATAACAAAAATGGGAAGGGACCATTCTTCAGAGTTTTAGTAATAAATTGAGTTCAGACATAGCCAGAATTTATTTTTCTTAACCTCTGACTTCATGTACAATAAATACATATTTACATACTTAACCTATATATATATATTTATATATATAGTACTATAACTAATATATATTTAATTTTTTTTTTCTTACCCTCTGGTTTTATTTTCAAACAAAAATACAAATACAAATGTAATATGTATATATGTCACATTTTGTCCTTCTGTTACCTGGAGGTATTCTAAAGGGGATTGCTATATGCGCTGGATGCACTAGTAATCTTTCAAGGGCTTCTTCTATGCCTTTATTTATCCATTGCAAAATGGGAGGGACCATTCTTCAGGGTTTTGGCAATAAATTGAGTTCAGACATAGTCCGAACTCCTTCCCTCGGCGACAACGTCAACGAGAGGTAGTGATCCTTGCCACCTCCCAGGCTTGGGTGGTGAGGTGATATCAGTAAATAATGGATTAGCACAGGCCTTCAGCCCATCAAAAAATTGAATGTGCCTCCGGCTGATATATTCAGGCACTGTTGGCAATACTAACTCTTGAAGGATATGGTTTTTGGCCCTCTGTAAGTTGGTACCTCTAACGATCCGCCGAAAGATGGAGTTCTGGAACGTCTGTAATTGTTTGAGAGTGGACTTAAACAGATGCCGCATCAAGGGCGCACCATAGAGCATAGTCGGACGTATTATAGCCTTGTAGATCTGTAGTTTCAGCCTCAGTGACAGCTGAGGTGACGTGAGTAGATGATTAAGTCTATAGCCCTTTCTCCTGGCCAGTTTGAGTCGTTCCCGGACGTGACTAGATAAGGTGAGGTGCCTATCTAGAGTGACGCCCAGGTAGAGGATTGAATTAGAGACTGGCAGTGTTTCTCCGTTCACTTTAAAATCAGTGGGCAAAGCGCTCTTCCCCTTCTGGAACGACATGACAATGGCATCTGTCTTCTTCGGGTTCACCCTAATGCCAATCTCCTTCAGCTCATCTACAATAGTGGTCGATGCTCCTTGTGCCAGGGTGAGAGCCCTTTTCGGTCTCATACTAGAAGCATAGATGCCAATGTCATCGGTGTAGGCTGCTACCAGTGCCATTGGGTGCTTCATTGAGATAATTTTTGCTGTAAAGATCACAAACAATAGTGGTCCCAATACAGAACCTTGAGGTACCCCACAAATGGTGTCCTTTGAAGTTGACAATTTATCGCCTACCCTTACGACGAAGGATCTCCCGCTTAAGTAGCTTCTGACCAATCGGTATAACGAAGCTGGAAAACGATAGTCTTCCAACTGGCGAAGCAGTAACTTGTGGGATACACAATCAAACGCCTGTGTGCAGTCCAGCGAGAAGAACATTGTTCTTCGTGATACGCTCTATGGCGTGCCTTTGAAGTTTCACTAAATGATGGTCGCAGGCTACGCCTCGTGAGAACCCAGTTTGTTCTGGTGGAATGATGTACTCCTCACTGCAGTGCTCTAGCAGATGGTGATGGATCAGCCTCTCGAACACCTTGCTCATATGCGAAAGGAGACTGATAGGCCGATAATGCTCAGGTGAGTCTCCATCCTTCCCAGGCTTAAGTAGCGGCACTATGATCGCTTGCTTCCAGTCATCGGGGAAGTATGAGATCCGCATACAGGAGTTAAAAATGTTTAATAGGAAGGCTTTACCCCTCCGAGGTAGCATCAATAGTATCAATAGTGCATACGGAATATCATCCAGTCCCGAAGCCTTGTTACCCTTGGTGCGTCGTTGTACCGACTCAAGCTGTCCGAAGGTGGAGAATATCCTCTTTTCATTAGGGGACGTTGGTCTTCCCGCAGGTATTGTGGGAGCATTTAACAGCCGATCATCTTTTCTCGCCTTATAAGAATCGGCTAAGAGTTCAGCCTGTTCCTCAGGGGATAATAGGGTGCCACCTGATGTAAGGTGTACACTCTTCCTCTTAGTGACGTGTGACTTTACAAGTCTCCAGAACTGACGATGATCATCATGAGTCCTACGGAGTTGCTCGTGTCATAGGAAAGTCTTCCATTCACGCATGAGGCTGGCTATCTGCCGGGTCATCGCATTGATGGCCGGTTTCAAGCCGTAGTCACAAGTTCGGTGGAAAATATTCCTCAGGTTGTTCCTTTGTGCAATGAGAGCAAGAATGTGACTCGGTGGTTTCCTGAAGGCGTTTGGCTGAGGACTGAACCTTGGGATGGTAAGATTGGCTGAGACATGGACGGTGGTGGTGATATCTGAGATCGCCTTCTGCACCTCTTTAATAGTTCTTAAGTACTGTATCTTTGGTAGGGTATCATCCACACTAGCCCTATATCCTTTCCAGTCGGCCTTGTGGAAGAGGAACTTGCTCGCGGGTGGTGTTGCTGGAGTTCCCTCAAAGGCATATAGCACAGGCCGGTGGTCCGACGGTCCGTATGAGAGCGCTAGGCACTCAGTAACAGTGTGAAGGTCCCTGGTCAGGAGTAGCTCAAGTGTGGATGTCCAGTCAGGTCGGGCCGCATGCCAGGTACCAACCTCGATGGGATATCTCCTCGAACCAGAATGACTACGGCCTCGTTAGCCCCGGGTTGACAAGCCTCCCGGTATGCAATATACCCCTGAAAATACAGTGAAGCAGAGGTGGGTAGTATAGTGTCGGTCAGCGCCACCACCGATGGCCGGTGCTGCTGCAGGAGGAGTTCTATTTCAGCCTTCTTCAGTAGTAGGCCTCGAATATTATAGGAAATAACTAAGTGCTCAGTCATGATGAATGCTTAGCGATGATCTTCGTCAGCATCTTCATCATTTCTCGAACAGTTGCCATCATCTCTGCGAATTGGGCGTTGAATAAAGCATTGCTTGGATGTGCTTGTGTATTTAAAGTGAATTGCGGTGTTGAGGAGTGAGCGGATGCTGTCATTGGTTCAGCTTCTTCATGATGCGATGTTGGGGATGTTCTCTGTAGCTGCTGCTGCTGCTGCTGTTGCTGCCCGGCGGGTCCGCCAAGTAGTTCAGTGAAAGCCAAGTTAGGGTTGACTAGCCTACTTGTCTTACTTGAAGGGGCTGCTACATTTATAATTGTCCTCTTTCTCATCTGGAGCAGTTCTTGCCGGCGGGGACACTCTTTGGAGGAGGCATGATGGGCTCCACTACAGTTGGCACATTTGATTGGTGCAAGTCGTGGGCAGCTTCTTTCTTCATGAGTTTGGGCGCACCGGGGGCATTTTACTGTCCTCCCGCAGTATTTCATATATAATTTAATTCATTAATCGGATTCTTATCCTGAAACGTAAGCACTAAAATTATGAGGGAGGGTAATTTTTGTTGTTGTTCGTTTACAAAGGTTCATTATTAAAAATAATAAGGCGAAAATAAATAAAAACAATTAAAAAAAAACAACGTATTTACAAATTATATTTTTTATTAACTTTATAATTATTTATTATTAATATTATCTTATATTTCTTCCCTATTTTTTTTCTTTTTAACTCTTACATAATAAAAAAGTTTCATTTTATCTATTTCTTAATCCTATTTTTTTCTAAATAAAATAGTTTTTAATAAAATGATGATAGCAGAATTATTATCTGGATCGGGTGCTGGTGACTTTTGATGTTTTGCGCCTCAAATACTAAAACAACAACAACAACAACTAATAATAATCCGGATATATAAGAATATCTTAAACACATGAATTTAATCATGTCGAAGAAAACTTGGAAAATTTCGTCTCTGGCTTCATTCGAAATCCGAAGTTTCGAGGCTTGAGAAGTAAGCCTTATTGGACTTGACAGACTCTGGAGTAACTTCGAACTCAAAAGACGCTTTTCGTATGAGCACATCCCACACAGTTCGGAAAATATTTCCCTTTCTCGAAGAGTACCATATATTCCTCTTAATGCCAGCTTGATATGAAATATGCACATTTTGGTAGATCTGTAATATATAAAAATGACTTTTATAGCTTTTATTCACTATCCCTTTAAAATAATTACGAACACTTTTTACTGTTATGAGTCTACATGGCATTTCTTGACTGCAATAAATTTCTGTATGTAGTCTTTATGACAAGATCGATTTCATAGATAAGGTCATCTTATTATTAACGAATGATGTAACGTTTATGATGAAACAAATAACCATCCGAGTTTCCTATAATGGATACCAATCAAATTAGACATAAAAATGACAAAAAATATAAACATAAACTATTTTATATAATAATGTCCGTGTACGATAAAATGATTTGTTTTATTTCCCTTTACAGCAATCACAGTGAGGTATCTTACCCACCGATTTATTGGAGAATACAGCTCTAGAACAGGTGAGGTAAATTTTATTTTATTCATTTTACTTATTCTATTAAATGTTTATTAGTTTATAATAAAGGAATATAATGTAATATTCCTAAATAGTTAGATGAGTTTTTCTTACTATGATTGATGCACTTGCACAACAGTTATATAGAACTGAAATTTATGAGCGTACATCAATGAAATAAAATGTAATTTTATTACTGTAATTATAGAATATATACCGGAAAAAGGTTTTTATTGCATCCCCAGTTATTAGGAATTAGTTCACTTCAATGTTTATAGTATAACTGATTAATTGTATGCTGTATTTCTTAACTTTATAAAGCTATGTCGAATTAATTACGGTGGTCGAGGCATCCATGGAGCTTTAGGTGAATTGACTTCCCCATCCGTGTCACTTGAAAAATGAAGGACGGTCAATATTTCCTGATTTTAATAAATACATTTTTAGCAATGATTTTTTCTTATCTTAAGATGAGATGCATCAAAAAAGTTCTATCAACCCCATCGTGATAGTTCTCGACTGTTAATGACAAATGTATTTTGTTTTATATATTATATATATATATATATATATATATATATATATATATATATATATATATATATATGTATATATATATATATATATATATATATATTTTTTTTTTTTTTTTGTTTTTTTTGTTTTATAATTTAAATAAAATATTTCTGTTAGGTAATTCACTTGATGTATTAACTAAATCAGTTGTAAATTTCAATAAATGATGATACAAAAAATTTAAAAAAATAATTTTTTTTTTCTTATAAAAAAAATTTAAAAGATAAAATAGAAACTATACGTACTTTTAGTAGTAGAAGGAAGCTAGAAAGCATTGATTGATTTTGAATAAGAGAAAATGATTAAGAATCTAAAAATAATAATTTTTGTAATTTATGTTAATATATTTGTTTACATTTAATTATTTATTCATTTTTTTAGATGTGGTCTACAAACACACTGCTAACATAGGAGGCGAGAAAACTGAGTTGGAAATTCTAGATACCTGTAAGTCATCGGTGAGTGTTTTAATGTTTACATTGAATATTGTTAATTAGGCTTATTTTTCGTTGACGAACGTATTGGTATTTATTTATCGGAGAGATTTCCATTAGTGGAGCCTCAAAAAAAATAATAAAATTCAATAATATAATAATAATAATAATAAAATAGTATATTCCTCAAATAAAATAAAAATATATCTTATGTAAGTTTTTACATAATTATAATTGTAGTAATTTTTTTTTTTATGATTTGTAAAATATTTCTAAAAGACCTGAACCTTGTTGTCATTCACATTCACTGATGTCAACATCATGACTAGTGGTAATAGAAATATGTAAAGATAAAACAAAAATCTAGGAGAGTTTTTTTCTTTAACTGTATAACTTGCATAAAAACGAAGAAAAAATTTTTTTTTTAATTGTATTTTAGATTTTTTTGGCAAAAATTATTTTAAAAAAATATTTCTAAAGGAATGTATTTAGTTGAGTGAAAGCAAACCTAATGCAGTTTTTTAATAAATAAACAAAACATTTCCCTAGTATAGTTATATATACAATGGCAAGAGATTGCTAATTTGTTTTAAGTAGATTCTTAACTATTTTATTTAATCTAAAAATATAAATATTTTGAGATTATCTATCTCAAACGAAAATTTATTCTTACTTATTTTAACATATTTTAATTTAATATGAAAAATATACAATTATTATATAAATTAAAGGAAAAGAATGATCAATACATTTCAGATTCAAAATACATATTATATTATATTAATTAAGAGATTTAGTTAAATTATACATATAATTTAAATTAAGAGTATTTTAAGGATTTATGTGTATGGTTTGAATACAAGAAGTAATTGAACAAATATAATAATATAGTTCATGTTTTTGTTTATTCCTAATTTAAATTATTAAGACTCGCCGTTTTCGGCACTTCAACACTTACTAGACAAACCTAGTCAAGGCTTCCTCCTAACTACAAAAGGCCCACCTACATGACTAAGTAGAGCTATAGGGCTCTACTAAACCATCGAATTGCTCTCATATCCAATCCTTACAATCCAAAATCCTCAATGCTCCTTATTTGTTACGAATAAACTCATCTATTAAGACCTAAATGTTCCATATGTTACTGAATTTGCCCAAACCAGGTATCAATCATTTCATGAAAAACTCCATTCCCACTCTAATCCACGGGCTTCCATCCTTTCTTCCTTATCAATTCCTGATAATCCTCCGAGGAGTCTGAAAAGAAGATGGCCATGAGACCTTCTAGTTTGGAACATTTTTAGAGTGCTGCCATGAGTAGTGTCTCTACATGTTTTTTTTATGTACGTTTACCATTTGTCAATCATTTTTACTTGATGTATTTTATACAATTGTAAATATCAATAAACATGTTAAATATATGTATATATATATAATCAACAAACTTCAGTGATATTTTAATATTAGAGAAGCCCTGGTAGCACTTTGAATGAAGGCTCTAAATAGAACTAATTATCTCAATAAGAACCCCCTTTCCAGAAATCAGTAACTGCTTCATTCAAATATCGATTCATGGAAAATATTATTCAAAACCCGTTTGAATTTACAGTACTAAACTTATAGCTCAGAAATTTCTTTTCAATTCAAATAATTATTTCATATTATTTATATTATTGAAAAAAAAAAGTTAAATGTTATATTAACTAAAACTGTTAACAAGAAAAACATTTCTACAGAAACATATTAGGGAATGGAGAGGCTGGTTGTCAATTGTCACTTTCAATACTATTTAAATAAGACTATGCTACTTTTTTTTTTTCAGATCTTTATTTTACTTGTTTTTTCGTGCAGATCTCACTAGCATCAATTAAATTCATGAAAATTAGCGAAATAACAGATTAAAAATTAATAGAAAAATGTTACCTTTGCTCCAAGATCCAAGTTTTCAATATGAAACAAATGGTTGTGAAATGTAAACTGAGATAGACTATTTGATAAGACATGCAGAGCTCAGGGATTGTTGGTTGATGAAGAGATACCCTATTATTGGCATACACCAGCGTAACTTATGGATAATAAAGAGGTAAAAGTTCACTCGACAAGAAAAATTATCACCAACCACAGATCCTGCTGCATAATCGTTCGTATATTTTGGTGTTAAGTAAAACTAACGAAATGGTCAGAAGCATTGAAGTTGGTGTCCTAAGTGACTTCAAAAACAAGTTGAGCACTAGACCCGAAAAAATCAGAAAATACCAAAAACGCTCTCTAGAGCTAAATCGATCTACCTCCTGCAAAACGTAATAATGACTCCAATAGTTCTCTCTTCGGATTGTCGGAAGGACTAGGGGTGGGCATAATCGAATGACGATTATCGGATCATCCGATTACTATGATCATTCGGATTAACCGGTTTGGATAAGCGAATGATCATTCGAACTGAACTGTTGAACGATAATCGAGGGATTCATAAACTGATTTGGTAAATTTTTAGTAATTGTGAGTAAATGCTTTGATCTGCCTGTCGTAGCGATGCAGTTCGCTTCCAACTGTTGCTGACGTCTTCTTTCGCAGGCAAGTAGGATTATCTATTCTTTATCCTGATCGTCGAAGACTCCTCCTCCACGCCCAAGACCGGCCTGCCGACAATGCTGGCCGTTAATGAGCTTGGGTTGATTGGATTGCCGGAGGGCTCTCGTTACACCCACACCACAATGGCCTTTCTCTAGCAACCTTTCTTCTTGCCTCCCATCGCCTCGCTACCTCCGCCAAATCCTAACGATCCTCTGCCATTATAGATGGTTCTGACAACAACAATAGTCTTCTAAACATTATTATACCTACCTCCCAACCTAACCTTCTCTAATTATCTCGAAGATCTTTGTTTTGGATCGATAGAGTTAGATAACCGCTCTATATTTGCAGCGCTGATCCATCTATTGCAGGGCTTCTCATCTGTTGTAATAAAGGTTATAAGATGTAAGGGGTATTGTGTAAATCATTTGATACTGATATGGATATAGTAATAGATTTATTCATATTTACAAATATAATGATTTTTTATTTTATTCCAATCAAGAAATTTAACATACATACCATGCAATAATGAGATGAGTTAACTGCTGAAGCAGCGATTAAGAAAAATCAGCATATTTCTTAGCCACAGCCTGCATAGTTGTCGGGGTTGGCCTTGTGTATCAGGTAGGGCATTTTTATGTTTCTATAAGTAGGTTGGTGTTGTATTCTTGTCTTTGGCGAAAGTTATTGTATTGTTCCATAGCAGTAGCTGAAATCATGAACGTTCAAGTTGTTGTTATAAAATAAACGTAATTTGTCACGAAGAACGGAGCCTCTACTATTTCACACACTTTCGGCTGGAAAAACGGTATTCTTTGGATATTTGATGGTTTGGAAGATCTCTACAGTGCTAACCAGTATGTATAGCTTGGTATTAGTAAACATTATATAGATGATATTTAGGACGTCAAGAAATATTTTTAGCGGACTGTGAATACAATGAAATGTCAGTTAAATATATTATAAGATAATAAAGATTTTATATCAATAGTTATTCAGATCTTTTTCTCCTTAATTAGTTTAGATATACAAACTTAATTGCTGTCTAAAAACAAATATCTGTGTTTCAGTACAGTAGTTTGCCCGTATTAGTGTTTAGAAAAGTCTTATCATAAAATCAACCAACTGATCTTGATTCTTTTTTGACGTCCTTAACACCTCCAATTCGGACGGACATGACAATGTAGGTATTTCTAGGTATTTATTAAACACATTCCTTGACGAATGAAGCAAGCTTATAACGACCTATCATACTTGAATCTTGAATAGTATGGGTTATACTACAAGTTGTGAACATATTTTAACAGGATGGGAAGGTTGAGTTTCATACCGTGGGTCCGCTAATATACTATTTATAATTAATTTAGCCTGGACTCAAACCGACTACAGATTGATAGGGACAATACTTTACGCTTAGCCTACATGACCTTTTAGAGAAAACATAAAACAAAATCGGGCATAATAATCCTGTCATTGATCGCCCTTAACCTCCTTTTCTACCTATCTAAAAGAAAATACAAAACAAAATTTCTCAGCTTATCGAGAAACAAAAACAGAGTAAATATATCTTTATTCTTTAAGGCTGTGGCTAAGCTCCAACTGCCAGGTTAATCCCATTTTATCCTGATTTATTATACTAATTTAAAGAGCCAACCCAGGCTGTCAATATCCCGAATCGATCCTCACAATGCTCACTAATTTTATGGATTGAAAAAATCAGAATTAGAATCGAGTTTTTGGAAGCTAGACATGCTGATCAAAACACTTGGTTCATTTAAGAAGTATAATAATTTTATATTGGAAGCTGTTTGTTTGTTTATTTATTTAACGTCACTTTATGCTACTATGGCTAATCGGACGATGCTACAATGGGAGTCCTAAATTTTGCCTATCCAGGTTTTATTAGGATAGGGATCTTTAACGAGTACCTGACATCGCACAGGCTTCGGGACCACCTTTTAACGTCCACTCCGAAGGACGGCGTAACTAAGGATTTTTTACTCCCATTAAAAAATCCTAGAACCACCTGCGGGTTTGAAACCGTGACCTTTAGCATGGGAGGCTGTTACGCTAGCCACCCAGCTACAAGTGATCCCTATATTGGAAGCTAAATGTCCGTTTTCAGTACCCCTTAAATCATTGGTGTGTAATTGATGATTTATTAACTTAATTAATCTCCCTAATGATGGTAATGTACAATGGTTTTAACTCCATTAGTTTGCAAATTCATTGTGTGATTCATTCGATGTCCCAGGCCAGTTAATTCACTCTCGGTATTGTTTTGTCCTAAATTTTTGTTTCAAATCACAGATAGCCATTAATTATCTTATTAGTATGTGGTTAATATACAACCATAATCGATGCTTAATAGAAAATCCTTTTCGTCATGAAATTTAAAGTATATATATATATATATTAATCATGGACAAATAAAAGTGATAAAATGATGTTTTGTTTAAGATAAATGTCTAAGTTACATTTGAAAGTAAAATCCACTATTACTCTAAAGTAGACAATTTTTGAAATTATCGATTTTATGATCGTGTAAACATTAATATTATTCTAAGACATTTTCAACAGTCAAGGGTAGATTAATTATAACATATTCATATAATATGAGCTTTAAAAAATTATCTTTTACGCCAAAAGCTTGTGTATCTATTTTTATTATTTACTCAACCTAACGAATATCTTCGGGAGCGGAATCGTCCAGTGAATAGAGCACTAATCTACTGTTTTCTAAGACCCAGGTTCGAATCTCGGCTGTGACAGAATATAATTTATTTTGTTATTTTAGCCGTTTGGCAACGTGAGGAATGGAAAACCTCCCGAGGCACACCCAGGCTTTATAAGTGGGTATCAGAAGAATAATGAGAAAATATGGCAGCTGAGCGTGATCTGGAACTAATCGTCTCATTGCCTGAACGTTGGCCAAGAAACAGTATTAATTTATCTATCTACTGACAAGGCAAGACCCTTTTTTTTTTTTTTTTTTTTTTTTTTTTTTTTAACTGAATATCTTTGATTTTAAGGACCACTATTAAATTATCAGGGTAAATCGCCTAATCACAAAGATACCAAATTTTTATAATTTAAAAAAAAAACTCTAGAATAATAAAAAAAAAGAGTTAATTTAAATACCCCTTGTACAAGACTGAAACAAAAAGAAACTGCACGACGTTTTCGACTATTTCAACACTTACTAGACAAACACACAATGTAAAAAATGTACACGCACATTCTGGAGAAAAGGCTACGACGAATTGTGGAGGAACAACTGGAAGAGGAGCAAGCAGGTTTTCGCCCTGGCAGGCAGACCCAGGATAATATCTTAATAAGAAATACGATATATTAGAAAAATCATGGGACAGAGATAGAAGCACATATTTCGCATTCCTGGGCCTTAAGGCTGCTTTCGACTTGGTCCCACGTCAAGAAATATGGAACACCCTTGCAGCGAAAAATGTACCAAAGATCTTATTTCCGCCATAAAATCTCTATACACTGATTCTAAAGGAGTGGTGCGGATTAATAGAACATAATCTGTACCTTTTCCCATTGATAGAGGAGTAAAGCAGGGAGACAGTCTGAGCCCGCTTCTGTTTACGGTGTTTATGGATAAGATCCATAAAATTTGTAAAAGGCGAACTGCCCGAACAGTGCTTGGTAAGTGGAACATGAGGACGATACTGAGCCAGTCACTGTTATACGCTGATGATATCGTCCTTATTTGTGGTACGAAAGACAAACTACAGCAAGCTCTAATAGAATGGCAGGAAGAGCTTCAGCGAAAGGAATGACCATAAATGTCTCCAAGAGCAAGATACTGGTCCTGTCCCGAGATGAGGAGAAGACTGTGGAGGTGATTTGTAATGGCGAGGCTCTCGAAGTAGTTGATAACTTTCTCTACTTAGGCTGCAATATAAATAGGCAGGGAAAAATAGATTACGAAATTGCTAACAGGATTGCTAAAGCAAATCAAATCTATTACAGTACATGCAATATTATTGTTGACCATCGAGATGTGGGGCTAGAGACGGGGAGAGCTCCACATTTACAAATCCCCACTCTTACCTACGGGAGCGAGAGTTGGGTAATGCTGGTAAACCATCGAATTCTTCCCGTATCCAATCCCTACAATCCAAAATCCTTAATGCTCCTTACTTTGTCACGAATAAACTCATCCATTAAGACCTTAATGTTCCGTATGTTGCTGATTTGGTCCGATCTACGATTATGTTCCATTCCTTTCATGACAAACTCATTCTCACCCTAATTCTCGAGGCGTCTGAAAAGGAGATGGTTCCGTGACCTTCTAGCTTAGAACATTTTTAGAGTGCTTCCAATGGGAAGCTTCTATATAAGTGTTTCATGCCATTTTTTTATTTCATCCCAAATTTGCTTGTTTTATTTAATTATATAGTTGTAAATTTCAATAAATAAATTTAAAAACCTAAACATTTTTACTTATGTTCCTGTAAAAGATGTTTTAGATCGTTTACAACTATGTAAACAGTCTCAGAAGTAACAGAATATTTTTATGCTGCTCATCACCTTTAGTCTGATGGATCATTTTATTTTATTTTTTCTCCAGTAATGGTAGGTTGTTACTTGGTCTCGCTTATCATCGAATCAGAGAAAAAGTGTAACATGACGTCATTCGAAGCAAAATAAATAATCAATATCGAATCTTAACTTTTTTTTTTCTTTGTAAAAGGGATTTCATAGTAGAGAAAAACAAAAAGTAGCTGGGCCTTGGGTTTAAGGAAACTGAGTGACGATGTAGAGATATACGTTCATTGGCCGATCGACCGAGGACGTACCAAATCTTCTCAAGACAAGAAAAACAAATAGAGATATCTCGACGATCTCCTACGAAAGCTGCCTTCTCCATCTCGGCGAAACTTCGACCTTTTACGCCAGAGCCTTGGCTAATCACGTTTTGGCTATGGGCGACAAAAAACGCTGTGCCTATCTTTTGTATCGGGCTGTGCTTCCTTGCCGTCAATAAAGGTCAGGATGGCTTTTAACACAGCTGTCAATCAGGAGACAAACAGCTTTTTGTAAATGCACATTTGTAACCTTTCGGGACAATGTTTACTATTCCTTTTAATCCGTCGTGGGTGATCGTCAATGGCGACATTGTAATTTAAAAAAAAAAAATATTGCGGACTGAGAACTAACTGTAAATATTTTTTGGCTGTTACGGACTTATAATATATTACATAAATACATGGATGAACTATTTAGTTGGTAAATAAACCCTTTCGATTTAGGTTTATTATTTTCAATAATGAACCTTTGTAATCGACCAAAATTAACCCCTTTTCCCCCTCAAAATTTAACAGCTTATGTTTCAAGATGCACAGAATCCGAATAACGAATAAAAACAAATCCGTTTGTCCGCCGTCCGCAGCATTTCTACAGGACCAATTTTTTTTTTTTTTTAATTTGCCACAAAAATACTGTTTTATCAAAAAAAAACTGTGAATAATTATATAAAAGAGAAGAAAGAAAAGAAAAACACTTGAAATTTTACACATAAATAATCTCATAACTCAGTTATTTTTTACAATAGAGAAAAGTAGAGTTTTAGAATCAGTAAGGGCGATAAAAAAAAAAAATAATAAAAAAAAAAAAAAAAAAAAAAAAAAAAAAAAAAAAAAAAAAAAATTAAATCTCACTTATATACGAGTATATGCCCATAACTCAGTTATTTGTTGTTGTTTTGGTTTTAAGGGCAAAAAACTGTGAGTGGTTATTATTGCCCAAAACGTCTTCAGAAGACGATTAACTGAGAGAAAAAAAATAAATTAAAAAAAAAACAAAAACAAATTATAATGAATAAATAAAAAAATAAGATAAATAAATAAAAATTGTGAGTAAAATATTTTATTTAGCGTTTTGAAATTAGCAGTGGTTATATGTCATTTTTCTTTGAATTATTTATTGCTTTTCATATTACTTAATTGCCTATCTATAGCTACATAAACAGTTATAGCCTAATATTGTTATTTGGAAATAATAAACCATTGTGTGATAATTTGCAGCGTTTTTATATTTAATTTTATGTCACAATCATACCATGGTTAATTGTATCTGAATAATACAATCCCTAAAGTGGATTGTTTATCCTGTTTGTAATATGTCAACAACTATATATGTTAACTCTTGCTGAAACTAGTTTAGTATTGTGTTTGCTTTTGCACTATAATTTTGAAAGAAAATATCATTTATTATCGCCATATTTTGTTGTATTTTTTTTAAAAACGTAAGTGTGTTACAGAAGCTCGACAATTGCGATATTTAAAACCATTGTTACAAGCTCGGTTATGTTTCCTTTATATGAATTATACGGTAAGTAAAAGTATTGCGATCAAGAAACTGATCAAGCCCAGCAAAAAGTGTGTGTGTATCCATGTGTAGTAACTCCAGGATGAAAACGAAAAGTTCTATGAAATTGAAATTTTTTATTATATGCCCGAGACAACTATATGCCCGAGATCTTACAGAAACTTTTTCATCAAAATCACCTAACCAGAAGAGCCATTTTATACCTTGAATTTAGCACCTTTTTACGATTTTTCAAAAGCAGCTTTGACGATTTTAATAAAACTCGCTATCTAGATGTAAAACTTAATGGACTTTAATATAATGTAGGTTTCATTTTGATCGAAATAGTCTGACAGGGCTTAAATGCCGATTTCAAAAAATTAGGCACATCGTCTTGTTACCATTAATAATTAATAGCTAAATATGCAAGTTGAGCGATTTTGAAAAACAACTAAAGGAGAAAAGTAAAAAAAATATTTTTGCTCGCAATTTTTTTTTTTTCGAACACAAAAATAGTAATTTAGATGTATAGCTAATGATTTTACAACAAAAAATATTTTCTAATAAACGGAATTGTAAAAGTTAATAGAGATTGATGAAAAGCCGATAAAACTAACTGATTTTTGTAGATAAGAAATATAATGGATTATTTAATAAAACACATGTTTCTATAAATTCAATTTAATTAATTTTTTAATCATTTATTTTTATCACTAAATGTATTAAAAATTCTTAAATTGATTTTATCAACGGAGGTATGTGAAAGTCATGTGTTACGCGCACCAGATATTTTGTTTATAGAAATGTATACTGTCTTCAGCAACACTTTACAGTCTAACTCCATGCTCGAAGTATTTCCATTAAAAAATTCTATTTTCTTCGGTTTATCACTAATTTCTTCTCTCACCGATTTTTCTTTAACCTTAACTCATCAAATCCAAAAATATAGAAAGGTTTGTGTTTTAAAATGAATGTGTATCAATAAATGAAGTGATTTTTTTCTTTTTCAAAGTAATCCTAAATAAGGCTCATGCATTTATAAATTTTAGACTCCCTGCTGTAATAGGTAAACTATTGTATCGTAATTAAAATTTCCATGAACGAATTAATATTAATGTAAAGATATATAAAAAAAAAGAAATGCAAAGTAAACAACATAAAAGAAAAATAAGTCAAAATAAAATTAGTTAATCAATTCATTTTTTTATTTCTGATTATATAAAATAAGTTCAAAGTTCCTCTTAATATTAGAGGATTCAAACATTGTATTTAAATATTAAAATTGTACAGTACAAAATGTGGGACAATATTTGAAGGCCATTTGGAACGAATGATAATGAGGACCGGGAGGTGGCCATTATTCAAATGAAACTGTTCACATTTTCTTGGCTTCGTTGAGAATAATGACTCCTAATAATTTGCATTCACAGCGAGGCAACGCTGGAATACGTATTTATACGTTTCATAATGCCATTTAAAAAAAATGTTATTTCAATTAGATTGTATAAATAAGTACATATATTTAAGGCTGAAAATATTATTTTTTAAATTTTGAGTTTCACTTAGATATATTTAAAACGGCCATCGTTGTTCTGCCATATAAATTACAGCGTCTTGTCTTGCGCGGTGTGAATTTTGTTGCGGAGTTATTTTAAAATTTCAGTATCTTCTAAGATGTTAAAATTGAATGATATTGTTTGTTTACAATTAAGAACGTTTATTTATTCGTATATATTACAATTTGTCATAATATACAATAATAGTATTGATACAGGATCTCATTCATACAATATTTACAATATAAACAAAAGGAAAATCAAATTACATAAAATAAAATTAAAATAAATAAACGGATACAACAACAAAATTTGTAGACAAAATAAATACAAATAAATGTAGTTAACAAATAAATAAACAAAACATGTCACATTCATACCTATGTACAATATTTACAATCAGCTGGGAACCCCGGACGGGGCTTGTCCCCTCACTTGTGGAAGGACAAGCAGAGTCCAAAGGTGGAGCCCAATCACTGGTGAGAGCCTGCGGAAGCTAAGTGGGGACGCCACAGCCACATTCACACCGCTTGTTTACAATTAAATACTCTTAATCAACAACACATTTATTTGGATAAGGTATAATATTATTATGTTGATAAAATTCTTTGGTAATATTTGGTAATAATGCATTCATTTCGACTAAATTTGATTACCATAAAAAAGGTTATAGTGAGTCAATCTTAAAAGATAGACATATACTACTGTCACGGTCATTTTTTAGATCATTTTAGGAGGAATAATTCTTTAATACATATTTTTTGGGTAACTTGGACCGTTACGGAGCGCACGCAACGGAAGCCCTCAAATATGAATAATTTTCCCTGTTTATGCAACATTTTTCACTGATGTTTTGCTCCTATTGGTCGCGGCGTGATGTTATATAGCCTAAGGCCTTCCTCGATAAATGGAATGTCCAACACAAAAAATAACTTTTCAATTCCAACCAATAGTTCCTGAGATTAGCGCGCTCAAACCAACAAACTCTTCAGCTTTATAATATTAGTATAGATAATTTTATATAGTAAGGGATATTGCGTGAATTTTCGAATATGAGTTCTCACCTGAAATGTAGTTTTCGGATCCCATGAGACATTTAAGTCATTTAGCTCGTTCCGCAAAATGGTCGTTTATCTGTGATATGTCAAGCTTCAAAGGATAAATAATATAAAAGTTAAATTTCAAATTTTAGAATATTATATGCCTGAGATGTTACAGCAACATTTTCAACAAAATCACCTGACCAGGAGGCCGCCATCATATCATTTAGCTCATTTTTTCATTTATATCAGAAACGGCTCGGATAATTTTAATAAACCACACACTGGTGTGAAATTTAATTGACTTTAATATCATTTTGGTTTCATTTTGATCTGAAATAGTCTGGTAGGGCTCTAATGTCAATATTTTAGATTTTTCTCCTATTTATGAATAGAATTTCAATTTATTTATTTTCTTTTTTATAACTATTAGCGGTTTTTTTGTTAATAATCAATGATAATTTTTTTTTCTATCTTAAAAAATAACTGAGTTATTGAATTAAATTAATTTAAAAAATAACCAGCTGATATCAACGTCTTGGTGTTAGGATTATCGTTGCATAACCTAATATTTTTGCGGCGAATTTTAAAAAAAAATCGGTTCAGTAGTGTCGGAGAAATGCCGAAGAAGACGGACTAACGATTTTTTTTAAATTCGCTACTCCGCTTGGTTGGTTGGTTTTTAAAATTTCAATGGCACAAAACACCGCGGTCATCAGTGCCAGATATATTCATTTTATAGAAAATTAATTTAAGATAATAGTATAAGTTAAAATATTAAAAGAGATATTCATTAAAAGATATTATAATATAAGTATAATTCAACTTGAGATAAATGAATGTTAGATAATATTCAAGAGAAAAGAATAAATAAATAAATAAAAATAAATAAATAAATAAAATAAAAAAAATAATAATAAATAAAGATAAAAAACAAGTAGATAATAATAAATAAAGATAAAAAACAATTAGATAATAATAAAAAAAAGTAATAGTAATACATTAATATTAATTGAAAAATAAAGTAATAAATATAATAATTAGAAAAGTAATTACCAAAATAAGTAAAATAAAATATAATAGAAAATATATATATATATATATATATATATATATATAAATAATTTAAGTCAAAAGCAAACAATAGTAGTTCAAATAAGCTTGTAAAAATCCATTTGAGAGAAGATTAATTAATCAATCATTTTTCCATTGTTTCCCAAAGCATCTGCGACATTACTTGGTATTCTATTTTTGTTCAGCTGCCTGATGCCGCGCTACTCCGGTTCTATGCGTCTTAAAACGTAAGACTTCAAATTTTAAAGGGAGGTAACTTTTTTTTTGTCGTTTGCAAAGGTTTATTATTGAAAATAATAAACCAAAATGGCTAAGTGCACATGTTAAACGAATTTAATAACCAATTAATAGAGACATATGAAAGAAAAATGTTATAGATAATTATTTTTTTTCACGAACATAAGTATAGCAATAAAGATATATAATATACCATGGGAAATATTTTTAGAATAATGTTACATTGTATGAAAAGTTGTATAAGGTATTGTAAAGTGATGAAAAGCGGATGAAATAAGTGATCGCTGCAGATAATAATTCCTATTGTTAGATTATTTGCTCAATCGCAACTCAATGTAATTCTTTACTTTTTTTTGTGCTCCATATTTTCAAATTGAGGACAGTAATAAAACGATGCAAAAGGTAATGCAATATAAGGTTTCATACCTAGAGAAAACTACCTAATATCAGCACTTTAATGACTACATCGAAGTTCGACATAATTATGCTGATATGATCTTTTCTTGTTTTCCCTTAATTTTCCCATAGAAATCTTATTTGTGACGTTCTAGAACAGTATAAAATCACAACAAACAGAAGGTCGATTGCTATACACAAGTGAGAGTTTTTCTTATCAGCAAATAGTATGTTAGGTTACCCTACGATGCTGCAAATGTTTTATGGAATGATATAAACAAGTTGACATAGAACTAATTAAAGTCTTATTTTTCAGTTGGAACGACGCGAGGGTGACGGCTACTTGGTGGTGTTCAGCGTGACGGAGGCGAGCAGCCTGGCCGCAGCGGCTGGGATATTGGCGGGTCTGCCTCAGGCCAGGCCGGTCCTCCTATTGGCCAACAAGATAGATTTGGAGCATGCCAGGTACTATAATAAATCTAGAATAACTATACACAAAACATAGAACTATAAATTCACATGTGGCATCCCCAGACACTCCCGTGTTTCTAGTAGGTATACCGAGTAATGCAACTCGGCTTTATTCCTCTTTCCGTCGGCAGTACCTCCTGCGTGTTGGTCTCTTCTGATTTTTCAAAACAAAAAAAAAAAAAACTCCTTACATTCTTGATATGCTTACCATTTGTTCGTCTGTTTATTCAGTAAACACTAGATCCCAACCCATAAACTTGTTTATACCTTCTCAAAGATCCATCTCCTTCAATAAATCCTTTGTCATTCGTGCTACCTTATTTTGGAATTCCTTGCCTGTATCCATTCGTTATCCACATTCAAACACCAACTATTTCTCCATCTCCTAAAGTATCAATCTTCCCAAGATATATAATATTTAAAATCTATATAACTAATCATTGTCACAAAATCTTTCTTTTATTGTTAAACTTAAGTCTTAAACAACCATACGATCATCATTAATATTGTACTTTTCTTGTTATTCTTAGGGATTACTCGTCCCAGATTAAAGTTACTTTTTCTTTCATTCCATTTTTATAAATTTTTCCAATCCTAAAACATCAACCCCCAGCACCATACCACAGGCGACACAAACATTATACCTTTTCTTGCCCGAAGGCATTATAAAGTCACACAATATGCGCTTTTGGCTTAAGAGTTCCTTGAGTTTTAGATTGTGCATAGGGAGGGACCATTCTTTGAGCTTTGTAGTAGTGGCTTCAAACTTCAGAGTCCAGACCTCTTCCCTTGACGCCACTTCTACCATAGAGATAGTTCCTTGCAACCTCCCAGGCCTGGATGGTGGTGTGATGTCTCTATAGAGCGGGTTCCCAAGACAAAGAACTTGATATACCCCGGGCCTTAGTGCTTAAGCACTGAGAGTAGCTAGAGCCTCTCGTGTAATGGGGCATTTCTAGTTTAAATCGTAGTACCTTCAACAATCCGCCGAAAGAAGGAGTTCTGGTAGCCCTAAATTCTCTGGAGAGTCTTCTAGTAGAGATGGCAAAGTACAGGAGCATAGAAGGTCTTTTATATTTGCCACTTTAACCGTAATTAACCAGATCCCGTCTTTCCAACCTTTTCTCCTTCCCAAAAAAAAAAATATGAACGCTCCTTTAAAGTCTGCACCACCTGCTGTTGGAATCCAACTCCATCAAATATTCGCCACGCTATCTCCCTTTCTTCATTGAAATACCTTATTTTCCAGAACCTCCTCGCTTCCCAAATGACTTCATCCAACTATAAGAATATTAAGTTAATGGACTGTAATAAATATATTAACTTTTTTACCTCTATATATATTTTATGCTAGAATGACTACACACACACACACACACACACAGACTTTTTTCCAGCCGTAAAAAGTGTATTTCCGTTGAATACTGAAATTCGAAAATTTTAAAAATCGCAATACTTTCCCTTTACTATACATTTGATAAATAGGTAAGTGAAAATAATTAAAATAAGTTTTAAACTTATCCTAATATAATTTGTTAAAAAGCGAGTTCGAAGCCGTTATTAGCAGACATATTTAAGAACCGTCAAACGTTAACGTGAGAGTAAAGACGTCGTGTGGACGAGACTACAACTTTCGCTGATCACGACTAAATATCACTTAATGATTCGATAGCTATCAGCTATTTCCAAAGCGCTTCAGCGTCTACCATCCCAGAAGATTATGATAATATCATGTGGCCTAAGCATGAAGTAAGCTTCTTAGCTGAACCATGCACTTTGGTTAAGTTTGTTTTGTCATATACAAAGCCAATCGAATCTATTTATTGTTTAACATGTTATTTTACATAAATTGAATAGGATTTTTAATTTATACTTCCATACCAATCCTAAAACATTATCCAGTGCCTAAAAAAATCAAATTATTTAAATGTTTTCAATTTATACAAGGACGATAACTCTAACCTTATGTTGTGGTACATGGCACCAAAATATAATATATTATAATATATATATATATATATATATATATATATATATATTTTTTTTTTTTTTTTTATATATACAAAGCCCCTATAAAAGATTTACGTAGTGTTTTCGAATATGCCTTCTTTTGCTGAAGCTTTGCTTCATTTAAAGAATATTTTGTGTCTTACAATTTTTTGCGGTTGTTATTTTTGATGCATAGGTTCGGTCACCAAGAGTCAACCCCTAGCTGAATTAACAGAATAAATAATATTCTGCCACAGCCGGGATTCGAACCCAGGACCCGAAGAACATTAGTCTAGTGCTCTATCTACTAGACCACGCCGCTCCCTAATTATATATTAATGACGTTTATTTATTTGAGATGAAATTTAGCTTACAGTTAAATTTTACTGGTATTATTTTGCTTGATTCGATGAAAAATATAAATCCAAATATGAGTGATATGATTTTCTGACAACCAAACCTCCTCAAATTAAAATGAACATGAATTATTATAATTTTGAATAAATTATTATGATATTTGTTGAAAAAATATGTGAACTTTTTTTTTTGGTTTAAAAATCGAACATAACAAAAACATTCCTCAACTATTATTTTATCATTCCAAATTTTTGGAGCCAGCGACGTGTAAAACTCGATGAATGTAAGTCTTATCAATATTGTGTTTGATTTGACCTTTTTTTTACCCTTAGTAGTTTATTTACACGACTTAAAGTCACTCGCATGATAACAAATTCAAACAAACAAAGCCTTAAGATGAAAAGTTGCTTATTAAGAACTTCGTTATCGAAATTATTCTTCTCAATAAATTATGAAAAATAAAATAATTTTAATTCTGAACTATATTTAAATGATAATAATATAGTTATGATAACAATGTTCATTTTAAATCAATTCATAGCTAGAAGTTATCGTAGCTACAGAAAAGATCCTGCTTCAAGGAACTGAGAAGTGTGGAAGGAAAGAAAAAAAGATTGAGAGGGTAACATCGATCGCACGGTTTGAAAGAAGTGTCAGAAAGAGGCTTTGAAGCCGGGAAGTATGGGCTAGAAGAGGCAACTTCAGCGGCTTGATTCCTCTCGGCTTAATTCAGGGATCAAGTTAAATCATAATAGGTTGAGGCTCATATATTTTAACTATAAATAAATATAGAAATAATGCGAAAAAAAAATCATAAATGCTAAACATATTGGGTTGTTTCACATGAAATGTACGTTTTTATAGTTTCTGAAATACATAAAGGATTTTGCAGGTCTCTGTTGTTTCCTTCCGAATGTTTGCATATTTAAAGAAAACAGTTACTAATCATCTGCTTCTGTATTATAAAAATTAGCTTCCCAATCAATTACCCATTGCTTTTTAATATACCTCCAAATATGAACATGGAAACACGCGATTTTCGAGTAATATTTTTGTACGAGTTTAAACTCGGCCATTCAGCAGCTGAGGCCGCTAGAAATATTTGCAAGGCGTTTGGGGAAGGGAGTGTTAATGAACGGACCATTCGCCGTTAGTCTGCTATGTTTTCAGTTGGGGATACCGACTTGGAAAAATTTCCCCGAGGAAGACCTCCGTCCGTAATAGACAACGATGTCCTAAAACATACAGTAGAAGGAAACCCCTACAAAACAGTTAAAGGACTCTCAGCACAACCAAATACAAGTGCATCTACCGTTTCCAGACATTTAAAGTGAATTGGGAAAGTAAAAAAGCTCGATACATGGGTACCTCATGATCTCACTGAGCGGCAGTATGACCCCATATTCCAAACATTCCGTGCAAAATTTGAAAAACTAGGCTACGGAGTTCTTCCGCCCCCACCTTATTCTCCCGACTTGTCTCTAACAGATTACCACCTGTTCAGAAATTTAGACAACTTCGTCAAAGGAAAACTTTTTGAAAATGATGATCAAGCGAAAAGTGCGTTTTCAGATTTTGTTTTACTTCAAAGCTCTCAGAGTTTCCCAGTTCGGGGATAAAAAAGTTGGTGTCACGTTGGGAAAACTGTGTAGAAAAATAAGGTAAATACTTCGAATAAAATTATCTTGTTTTCATATCGTATTTTTAATAAAAATCCTTTACCTTGAAAACGGACATTTCATGTGACACAACCCAATAGCATAAGAAAAACTGAAATCGCAAAAAGAAGTATTATGTAAATAAATATTATCACTGTTTTTATATTTTAGGTCATATGACTATTATTATCAGTTCAATAATATCACTTTGATGATGCAACGTAAATTGATTCTAAATGCAAAATAGAAAACTATAATAATAGTAGAACTGAAACGTTATTATTTTCGTTTAATATAAAAAATGCCGCTACTAACTGACCATAACACCTTTTCTGAAAAAATAGGATAAAAACTAATATTAGTTCACTGGGCTATCTACGTATCGGATACGCTGATTAAAAGAAGCCTTGACCACATTGGTAGAATTGAAAAGAAATAAAAAATTCAAGTTATTGAGTATTCGAAGCGAAGGATTTCTTTTGGCATGATTGGATAACAGCTCAGACAGCCATCCACATGAAAATCTGGAGCGCACAACACACTACTTTCACCTATCTGCGTTGATAAAATCTAATAATTTATAGTACAGTAGAGATGAAACATAAAAAAGTAAAAGTAAAAATGTTAAAGAATTAAATACACTGAGTTTCGATAGAAAAATGCGTTTTAAATATGTTAAATAATCTATTATATTATTATCTGCAACAATCCATCAGTTTTATCAGATTGTCATAGCTTTCCATAAATTTTTACAATATTGTGTATAAGGTAATATTTTTTTTAGTAAAATTTAGCTTTCTAATGGATTTTTATTAAAAATACGATATGAAAACAAGATAATTTGATTCGAAGTATCTACCTTCTTTTTCTACACATTTTTCCCAACGTGACACCAACTTTTTTATCCCCGAACTGAAAAACTCTGAGCTTTGAAGTGAAACAAAATCTGAAAAAGCACTTTTCACTTGATCATCATTTTCAAAAAGTTTTCCTTTGACGAAGTTGTCTAAATTCCTGAATAGGTGGTAATCTGTTGTAGGTTGCAAATATTCCTAGCGGCCTCAGCTGCTGAATGGCCGAGTTTAAACTCGTACAGAAATATTACTCGAAAATCGCGTGTTTCCATGTTCATATTTGGAGGTATACTAAAAAGTGGGTAATTGATTGGGAAGCTAATGTTTTTAATAAAAAGGTAGAGGATTAGTAACTGTTTACTTTAAATATGTAAACATTGGAAGAAAACAACAGAGACCTGCAAAATCCTATAAAAACGGACATTTCATGTGAAACAACCCAATATTATTATACATCTATATTGCTGTCCTTATATTCGAAAAAGGTATGAATGTGACCAAGATTATACGAGTAATAATGTATTTTTTCATTTATTTTATTTTATTCATTTCTTATTTAGGTTAACTTAGTTTATTTTGTTTTTTCTTTTACTCTGTACATATGGAATGAATGACTTATTTTAGCTGTAATACTCATAGCCCAAGATAGTGGCAGATTGTTATTTTTCAATAAAGCAATATAAAAAAAAAGAAAAAATATATTCGAAAAAACTAAATATTATTATTTTTTTTTGTTATTCATTAATGATCATGTTTAATAAGGATATTTAAATGTGTATTACTTTATAATTGTTCTTATATTTGTTGAGTTTTAATCTTTATTGTTCAATTTCCACCTAATGAATTTATGTTGTCTAATTTAATTTATAGGCCCAAACTTATTTCCGTTTTTCCGGTATTTTCAAGAAACATAAAACTTTAAACATAAGACTTTTCTTCTATTATAATATTAGACGTGGAACAACTCTGACGTTTACATTTTTTTTTTTAAACATAATTTATTGAAATTTACAACTGTACTAAATAATACAACAAGTAAATATGATAAAAGAAAAATGACATGAAAAAGACTTGTAGAAGAACTACCCAATGGTACTCATGTTGTTTACATTTAAAAGCAATAAACAAGTATCAATAATGTACGATTGATAGAAGAAACAATGCCTTTTTTTAGGGAAATAAACTTCGACTAACTTCTTCAAGAAATTCTGAAGACTTATTGTTATTAACAAGTTAGTCTTGTTAAGCTCTTGGTGAACACCATTATTTTTTAATGTTATGCTATTTTTAAATGAGTAAGCAACATAAGTAAAACTCAAAATTTAGTGAAAGATTTCATTTATCATCATTTTAGCACCCCGATATTTTTTTAATAATTATTTTAAAATTAAAGTACCATATTAACGAGATAATACAACACTTGCTATGTGAGAATCAGTTATAGTGTCAGACATGGGATCTGTCAACTCATCATAGAAAGCAGGAGAGATTCGGGAGTTAAGTTTAAATGACTTTTACAAAAACTAATTTCTCTCTTTGAACAATAATTAAGTACGTTAGAGAGGAATTGGTCGTTATAAACCCATTTTTTAAGTATAGTGTTTTGTAATTTACCCCTAATTTAATATAACAGATTATACGAGTCGTTTATTTTGAAGTGGCATGTGTTCATCGACACTTCAATTAATATATTAAGATTGTTATGTCTTTTTTCTGAGAGTCTGTAACTTTCATTGTGTAACCTTCTTTTTTTTTCATTCTCAGTTTGTGACATAATCTAGAGCTGTGTTAGTGTTGATCGGATCAAAAATCGTATGACAGTTTCCTGTGAACTGAGGGTGAAGACCGTCCCTTAGGAACAAACCAGACACTTACTATGACTAAGAGTTTATTATTCCCAGTACGGATCCTTACTATGTACAGACCCAAAGATTCTTCTTTCTGGGGTGGTAGTTTTTTTTTACTCGTTTAATACCCGCATAAAGATCAATGAATGAAAAACGTTACGCATTCTCTTTGGAAAACCCTTATTTTCGCTCAACTTTAATTATTTCCATTAAAGATCAATCCACCGGTCCATCTGCAAACTCGTTTTCTTTCTGTCTTGATTGGGTTCTTAATTAGTTAGCAAAGAGTTGTGGAGTTGTTAAGATGGGAACAGATACCTTATATTATTCTGTAAAACATAGAAATAAATCACATAGACACGCAGCCATTTCATTAAGCCATTTACCCAGTCTTTTCCCAAAATCACTTAAGAGTATTATTAACGATGATAACAGGTAGATAAATTACTCTAGACATAAATACTCTCTAGTCAGTCACACGTCCCTCATGTTATTATTATCATTGATATGTTATTCTGGTCAAAGGTGGCTCTATCCCGAAGAAAAACCTTCTTAGCCTCTTCCTTTTCCAATCCCTGCCAACCAGAAAACCTCCCTATATCTTTCACCTTCTTACTCAGCGCTTTTTCGTGCACATTCTAAATACAAGATCCCTACAAATCGATCTATAGCTACCCTCTCATAAAACAGCATCCTATGAAAAGTCATCATTTGTGCTACCATACTTTGGAACTCTTTACCATTCTCCATAAAAAAAGTGTCATTCCTAAACGACATTTAAACACCAATTATGTCACCACCTCCTCAAAATCAATCTTCCGCACATATATGATCAATCTAGACTAAAATAATACTTAACTAAACTCATTTGATGTTATCGGTTTTTGTTTTTTTGTATATTTTATTCATATTAAGCTTATATAATTTCCTTGACGAAATAATTATATATCAAATATAACCAGACTAATTGGACTTTTCCTGTTCACTGTATATAATTTTTAGGGGACGCAATGACCCAGAATAAAAATTATTTTTCATTTCATATATTTAATTGATGCCTTGTATCAGTGGAGATACAAGCTATTAGATATAAGCCTGCCTAACATTATTTGATGACATTGATTACACGCCTCGAAGCACTAATGTATTGCTGATTGTTCCACAGAACCGTCTCGCTGCGAGCCGCACTGGAGCTGTCCGTGGTTGCCGGTTGCTCCTACCTGGAGGTCTCCGCTTCTTCCTCGGCGATGGATCGAGGCGGGATACCCCTCGCCTTCGCGGCGGTGGCCAGCAAGGCCAAGCCCGTCTCGCCGCTGAGGGCCGCCATCCGAGCCCTAGCAGCCCTCCTGTCCTACCGGAAGGTCTACCACCACCGCAGGCCCAGCGAGGTCAAGTGGAAGTGATCTCAGGAGTCGAGTCTTGTACATAGCCTTTGTATATTGGAGTGTTTGTTATGATGTGAATGTTTGTCCAAGATGATAACTTTAAAGCTTTTACCAATGTTTTTAGTCAAATATAAATATGTCAACAGATCTCTTGTTCTTTATTTACCTATGTACCTTTTTAAGCCCTCTGTCCTCCATGCTCCATCCTCCGTGCTTTCAAACTTTGGGATTCTTTACCCATCTCCCTCTGTAAAATTTCATTTCTTAATAAACATTTTTAGGATCTCAACCTACCGATCTATACCTACCTTCTCATAGATCTGCTTACATTGAAAAGTCCTTTATTATCCGAGCTATCAAACTTTAAGACTCTTCCCTCCATCATCCTTGCTTTGTCACGAATAAATTCATCCACAATGTCTTTAATTTACATGTATACATAAATATATACCCTCTAATCTAATCTCGTTACTTTGAAAAGTCATTTATTATGCGTGCTACCAAACGTTGAGATTTTTAAACCATCTCCCTCGGTAAAGTTTAATGTTTTCATGTACCTTTTTAAGCCATCTCTGCCCTCCATGTTCCTTGCTTTGTCACCAATAAATTCATTCACAATGGCATTAATTGGCCGTATATTGCTGATTTTCACATGTCCACTCTTAGTAGTCTCTCTAATACTGCCCCATTTATAATACATATGCCTAAGTATATAGAGGACTCAGAGGCTAAAATGATCGATGAACAGCTTTGAAAGATTAATGTTTGGCCTCCTATCCTGAAACCTGAAGAAAATACGTTTTTGGTATCTTCTTATTCCAATTCCTAACAGCCAGAAAACTTCCTATATCCTTGATTCCCTTACTCTGCGTTTTTATGAGCATACCCTTAACACAAGATCTCAACCTACCGATAAATATATAACCTCTTATGGACCTTCATACTTTGAAAAGTCCTTTATTGTCCGTGCTACCAAACTTTGGAACTCATTCCCTTCTCCCTCTCTTAGGATTCATCTCTTACCAATTTTTTATTTATCTCCGCAAAAATCAATCTTCCGAACATATGGAATATAACTAGACTTAACTGATACATTGGAAGTAGTCTTCTTCATTTGTACCTGTTATTTTTTTTTACTTATTACAATTTCATAATTATTAGTTGACTAGCTAATTATGTAATAAATAAAGCCAGACGAATTGGACTTCTTCTGATCATTGTACTTTATTCTTAAAGGTCGAAATTTAGTATAATAAAATTTTCATTTATTTCACTCATTCATATTATTTGGTTCGAACCATACCTTTTATGGCAAACTCCACTCTCACTCTAACCCATCAGTTTTTATCCTGAATTCTTCTCCGATTCCTGTTGATTGTTAATGATAATTGTCACGAGACCTTATGATTTAGGATAATTTTAAGAGTGCTCCCAGATTCTCTGAATGTATATCATGCTATTGTTTTTATCATTCCCATCAAATTTACTTCGTGTATTTATGCTTTTATTAATATAGTTGTAAATTTTAATAAATATTTGTCAACGAATCTTTGGATGTTCAAGCAGACCCAATTCAACTTAAGAAGATGTCCACTATTGAGAATTATAGAAAACAAACTGTGTCCCACGGATTCACATGTGCCAAGATACAAAATGATCTGGTTATATTCTTACAGATCTGCCTTCTCCAAAAAATCTTTTGTCATTCGTGCTTCCTTTTTGGGAATTCCTAACACATCTCCATCCCCATCTTTATCATATTTTAAACATCTATTATTTATCCACGTCCACCTTTCTAATGTAATTAAAATTAAAACATTAAATAATACCTAGTCATTGCTACTAAGTCTGTTCCACTTCAAGCCCGAAGCCTTAAACAGGCCAGACAAATGTCATTAAATTTTGTAAATTTTTACTTTCACTTCCCTATATATGAAAGTTATAGTAAGCGAAAGTATTGCGTTCGTTAAAATTTTCAAATGAAATTCCAGTTTTCAAGTGAAATTTACGTCTTAAGGTTCCCTGAGTAGAAATAACAAATTCTCACGAAAAAGTCTGCTTGTGTGTAGTAAGTATAGCAAGAAAACTAAAAGTCGTAATTTTATATTTAAGAATACTATTTTAACGCATTTTGATTAAACTCGCTATATCGATGTAACATTTAATGGGCTTTAATATCATATAGGTTTAATTCTGATTGAAATAGTCTGAAAGGGCTTAAATGCCGATATTTCAAATTTTCTTCCTCTAAAGTAACGTAAATTTTGTAGATTCTATAAAAATAACCATATCATATTTTTATCATTGGTAAAAAACGGATAAATATATTATTTGAATGAAACCGATATCCAACTAAAAGAGGAAAGAGCAAACATACATTTTTAAGTAATTTTTGAACTTAAAAGCTTCAGTAAAGATATATCACATACCGTTGGAAAGCTAAAGATTTTAGAGAAAAAAATTATTTTATATACAAAATTGGATTGTAACAACTAGCGTGGGATCTCTCTTCTCCCAGTATGCTATAAAATATTCTCGTCAATTTTAACTAGTCGAATCACGGAATACGCTGAGGAAATTATCGGAGATTACCAATGTGGTTTTAGGCGGAATAACTTGACTATTGACCAAATATTTTTCTTACGTCAAATATTAGAGAAAAAATTGGAATACAACGAAGTAGTCCATCAACTTTATATCGATTTTAAAAAGGCTTATGATTCAATAGACCGTCAGAAGCTATATAACATCATGATGGAACAGGGAATACCTAGAAAGTTAGTAAACCTAGTAGAGATGTGTTTGTCGGTAACATTCCATAAAGTTAGAATCGGTCATAATTACTAAGAGAGATTTGAGGTGCGATCGGGTTTGAAACAGGGTGACTCCCTTTCACCTATGTTATTTAATATAGCTTTAGAATATGTCATAGAAAAGGTGATGTGTACCGAGAAAGGCTTAAATATGGGTGACAAGATTCCGGTTTTGGGGTATGCCGATGATCTGGTACTGCTAGGTGAAGACACGGAAACCAAGTATGTTACAACTAAATACAAGTGTGTTAATAAAAACCGGTAAAGAAATAGGACTCGAATTAAATACCGATAAAACGAAGTATATGATTAGTAGCAGAAATAGTATAAAATATCAGTAATAATATAATAAGTAATTAATAAGTAAGTAATAATATATAAACAGATAAAAATATCTGGGTGATATTGATGTATCAGGTTTTTTGAACTTATCATACTTTTGAACACGTAGAGAAATTCAAGTATTTAGGTTCAATTATAACTAGAAAAAATGAAATCCAGGAAGAAATAAAGTCCCGGTTAAAGGTGGAAAATGCGTGTTATTATTCAGTTGCTAAGTTACTTAGTTCGCGGCTTCAATCTAAAAACTTAAAGGTTAGAATTTATAAAACTATTATTCTTCCAACGGTTCTTTACTGATGTGAAACGTGGCCGCCTACTTTGAAGGATGAACAACGGCTTAAGGTTTTCGAAAATAAGGTATTGCGTAAAATATTTGGTCCGAAGAGAGATGAGGCCACTGGGGAGTTTAGAAGGTTGCACAACACGGAATTGCGGAACTTGTACCCTGTAAATATAATTGAGCTGATTGCATCGCGGAGACTCAAATGGGCGAGTAAAGTTGTTGGACTCGATGAGGAGCGGATTCCGAGAAAATTGGTATTCGCTGATCCGACTGGTAGGTGTCCGAAAGGTAGGCCGAAGCATAGATGGGAGGATTGCGTTAAGGCTGATCTCGGGGCTTGGGCTTGAATGGTGAACATTGGACGAATATTAGGTGACGAATAGTACTATACAATTGATTTCAATTACACATAAATCTAGTGGGAAATTTTGCGACTGAATGTGACCTCGATTAAATCACCTACTTGTTCAACCATAGGCCTAGAACCATTACAGATCTATGTTTTTTATTAGTGAAATAACTACAAGAAGGTCTATAAACCAAAAAATAACTTAATTCTAATAGTTTATGTTTAAATTAATATCAATAATAAATCCAATCAAGAAAGAAATACATCCCAGAAGGAAGGGTATTGCAACATCTTGGGTAAAGTACTGGGGGTGTAAGGAGGCTATAGGCACTTCAATATGACGAGAGCTCTACTTCAATATTGCACGCTCTAAGTCCCATGCCATTAAAGCGCCCGCCACTTGTCTTTTACAGTATCGAAACCTTTTCTATACCGTCGGGTAACCTTTCGAAGTTTCAACAAACGATTTTTAGCAATTTTTGATTTTTCATATTTTCTAAATAACTAAATTGTTATAAAATTTATTGTATATATAACAATAGTTCATTCAAGGCAGCAAAGACAATTGTTATACATAGTAATGTATAAGCTCGGTGTTTTGAAAAGAAACTTAAACTTAAATGATATTAGTTATTTTTTAGGAAGTTTCTTTAATAATGATTTTTTTTCGACCAATTATATAATTTTTCCAGTCAAATTCATAGTTTTTTTTTAACCAATTTCATTATTTTGCCAACCAAAGGCAAATGAGACATTACTTTTTTGAGCTAAACATACCAAACGAACTGCCAATTTTACGAGCCTTGGTTGTGAAAAACACACATATGTCTATGCAAGAGGTATGTAGTATCTCAAATTGTAGGTGAATTTATAATATCTTTAATGTAAATTATAATTGCAATATCTATTTAAATACGGTATATATATCTATCAATTGTTCAATGCATTATATTCTGTCTTTCTAACAACAACACCATCTATTAATTATTGAATACAAATTTTAATGTTCTGTTTTTTGTTCTCCCACAGTTAATGCATGAATAAAATAAAAATAAATTCTCGAAAAGTTTGATAAATAAAATTGTTTATTTATTGACTGAAACCTAAGAGACTATTAGAAAACTTAAATTTCAACAGTCGAGAACAAATCAAACTATATATATGAACTATTTTCTATTATTGTTTCCCCTCCCCCTTCAATTCCTGATCATCCTCCGAGGAGTATAAAAAGAAGATGGTCGCGATACCTTCAATTTAAAATACTATTTGCATTGCTGCCAGATTCTCTATATGTATATCATGCCATTGTTTTTATCAATTTCTTCAGTTTTGCTTAATATATTTATTATGTTAATAACCTTGTAAATTTCAATAAATATATATTTTTAAACATTATCTCCGGGCATTCAGGATATTTATATATGTGTGAAAGTAACTGAATAATCAGTTTAAATAATGATATCTGTACACTTCGGGAAAAAAAAGTAAGATAAGAAATAAAATAGGTGATTTTTGATCATAAAATATAAAAAAAGCTGGCATTTGATATATGTTCCATTATTTTTATTTTATTATTTTTTCATCCAATAAACGTATGTAAATCCTGTCCTTTTTTTTTCCCCGATTCAATGCTCAATATTAGCGAAGTCATTCTTTCATAGGACATCTATGATTATATTTATAAAAGCGTTAAATCGTACAAGGAAGGAGAGGTTCTTATGTCACAGACTTGACACACTTTTAAAATAAAAAAAGTATTGTTAAAATTCTTGATCAAGGTGAATTTTGTTTTTCCGAATACTTTCTCAAAGAGGACTACACCTAAGGCCTTGATCTATAACTTCACACAAACTCGGTAACGCGGGGATCTTTCGTGATTAGATCCTTGTACCTAATCTTCCGTTACACACCTTGAACTTTAAGGTAACTCGCCAAAGTTATAAGATGCAAATTCGGTCGGTGTTCTATAGCCTCTAATACTATAGGATATCTTAGAGGAAGATTCTGGGCTACCATGGTTTGGCCAATTAGGCTTTAAACGGCTAAGTTTGGTTTAGTATTATAAGTAAATAAGCATGTAGAACAATAAATGAATAGTTAGCTGAATTTGATAAAACAAAAAATAATAAAAAAATTCTTCATGTTTCAGTTCATGAAAAGTCGAAAATAAATAAGGGATTAATGACTTAAAAGGACGCGGCTCCTTCAAGTCATAAACCATTTATGACTGGTCTAGTGCAGTGGTTCCCAACGAAAAAAAATCGCTAATCCCTTTACACAATCATTTCAATGGGAAGGACCCACTAAATGCTAAGTATTAGATATATATATTTAGACTGAAAATGGCCTAGTTAGGGAAATGGAAATGAAGAAAAAAGAACCGAACTCTAGTTTTTACTTTCACTTACTATATATAGTAAGGGAAAGTATTGCGATCGTGAAAAATTTCGAATTCCAATTGTCAACGGAAATACACATTTTAGGGTCTCCTGAGTTCAAATAACCAAGCAAAAAGGTCTGTGTGAGTGTATGTGTGTGGTAAGTACAGCACGAAAACTCGTACGAAACTGAAAGTCATATTTAAGACAACTATATGCCCGAGATGTTACAACTTTTTCATAAAAATCGGCTAACCAGAAGAGCCACTTTATACCATGCATTTTGCACTTTTTTTCGATTTTCTCGAAAACGGTTCCGACGATTTTGATTAAACTCCCTACATCGATGACAAATTTAATGGGCTTTAATATGATGTAGGTTTAATTCTGATTAAAATGGTCTGACAGGGCTTAAATGCCGATATTTTACATTTTCTTTCTCTAAACTATCTTTAATTTTGTTGATTCTATAAAAATAACTATATTATCTTGTTACCACTGATGAAAAACAGGAAATATATAAATTGAATGAATTCTATAACCGACTTAAGGATAAAACAGAAAAAATATTTTTTTTAATGCAATTTTTTGTTTTTGAACAGAGCATTAATATACATGTATGATATAACGTTGGAAAGCTAAAGATTTTAGAAAAAATATTATCTAATACTCAAGCTTTTTAAAGTTAATAGAGAGTGATGAAAAGAAGATAAAACTAACTGATTATTTTACATAATAATATAATAGATGTTTTAATAAAACACGTGTTTCTATATAAATTGAATTTAATTAATTATTTAATAGTTTCACATATTTTTATCTCTAACTGTATTTAAAAATTCTTTCATTGATTTTAAAAATGGATGTAAGAGAAAGTCGTGTGTTGCTCGCACCAGATTTTTTTACTTCAATCAGCGAAATATTGAATAACTAAAATTTAATATTAGACCTGTCAAATGTGGTCAAGAGCCTATGTTAAGTCAGGTACTCGTTAAGGATCCTCATCTTAATTAAACCTTTTTTTTTGTTTTTTTTTTCTTTATCTAGCTTGACAGATCGAGTGGGCCCTTGGCCGCGTGATGTAATCTCCTGGGAGAATATACGCAACGTTTCTGGATGCAATTATTTAGGGTAGGATCATCACTCCCTACGCCTATTTTTTCGAGTGATCAGTAGGCCGACGGGTCTCACATACCTGGGGGAGGGGCTGTGAGTGAATCCCTATTTTATGATATGTTTATAATAGATCCACTGGGACTGAGATTCGAACTCACAACTCTTAACGTGAGCATTAATTTAAAACGTATGCAAGAAGGTATTTATTCAAGTACTAGAGATACAAATGCTTTATTAAACAAATTAACAAACATTATGCTCCCCAAAAATATTAGATTGCTTAATTTTAACAAGCATACTTCATCAATCAACATCAGACAATTGATAAAACATTCTGTTTCTTTTTTGTATTTGTTTTTTTAGAAATAAAATATTTTTCATTAAATTTAGGGATACATCATACACTTTCGGTTCTGTAAGCTTATTATTTTTAAAATGTTAGAAAATGATCAATTTTAAGGTTGTAAATGCCAGTTAACACAAGCAGTTATATCACTTGGAATATTAAATTTGCCCTGTAGAGTTTATGATTCTTATTAAAATTCAAGACTTCACAAATATTTTACGTTAAGGTAATTTAAAGTTATTTCCCAATGAGACTTGGCGGACCCCTTGGACATTTTCTACGGACCACCAGTTGAGAACCACTGGCATAGTGGGAAGAGCACTAGTTTACTGTTCCCGGGTTCGAAATTCGGCTGAGGTGGAATTATTGTCTTCTGTTGTTTAAGCCGTGGAGCAAACCTTGGACATGACGACCCTCCTAGGGCAAACCCAACATCAATAAAGTGGGTACCCAAAAATTGGGGGAAAAAACCCTGATTTAGGCCTAATCACCTCACTGCATGGCCGTTGGCAGTGTATAACAGTACAGATCACTTTAAGTACTGAGCCCAAGACCAGTTATATAAAAAAATAGAATGCTCAATAACAAATGAAACGAATGAATCCGTGGTATATTTACAGTAATATAGATTTCAGGGATATTCCTGTATGAAACATTCAGGTTCAGCATTAATAAACAATTATATGTATAGGTTGATTTTGAAAAAAAGTACCTTAAACAAAAAACATCGAAATCACAGCTAGTTCGTCCTATTTCCTCTAAAAGCTCCATCCAAGTTTTTCAAACCTAATCAGTCAGAAGTTTCTAATCTAAGTTAAGTGCTTATCAGGTTTACCGAACCACACTGGGAATTGGTTTAGGTTAGTTAAGCCTGCGAAGCCTCTCCTGATGGTGTTTGAAAGTCTATTAGCTACAAGTCCATTATGATTCATTAGCTAACTGATCTGGAAGGCAAAATAGTTCTTAGTAATGGTCACATAGAGTATCTTACAAGTGTTCTTAGACAAAAACTTTTTCACTCCTTCTTGGTTTATTAGCGGGTCCATAGTGGGAACGCTTCCTAATAATTAAATTAAATATATTATAGTCCTATACACATTTATTATTTCAACAATACGAGATTGTTTATTTTTTATTTAACGTCACTCAATGCTGCTGTGGCTATTCGGACGATGCTACAGCGGGAGTCCTAAATTTTGAATATTTTAATTAGGATATTAAATTAAATTTAAGTTTAATTAGGATAGGGGTCTTTAACGAGTACCTGACATCGCACAGGCTCGGAACCACCTTTTAACGTCACCTTCGAAGGAAAACATAACTAAGGATTTTTTACTCCCATTAAAGAATCCTAGGGCAAAGGAGGCTGTTAACAATACGAGGTTAGTGCCATATTCAAATCAAGAGATAAATGCTCTATTTCATCAAAATTATAACAAAAGAACAGTGCTGCTGTTCAACTGTATTGGGTTGCTTCAAACACAACGTACTTATCAATGTAATGAAATATGATATTGAGTTGAAATGTTATAAATTTACCTAACATTTTATTTTTTTGTTATATAGTTTACAATTTAAAGCACCATCCATGCAAAAACTCATTCCTAAACTCCTAACATCCTAAACGCCAACAAATCATTAATTATTTTCGTATTTTACTAAAAAAATAAAATGCAAGTACAAAAGGCCAGATAGCGGGGGCAGATTTTACTTAATATAGCCTTCAATTCCTTTTTTGCAATTCAAAATAATATTATAAAATTCTGAAGACGAAAATGGCACAGATGGAAAATAAGCCCAATAGATGTACATAAATAAGTAAATAAATGAAAATTTCTTAATAAAAGACTAAGATTAGTACATTTCACTGCACATTTTAATGGTAGACAGCGTCAAAACGAACACTACTAAATTAAAAATATTATGAAGATTTTTAAACTAACTTGCAAGGACATCAGTATTTTCAAGGAGGATTTAATTGAAAATACTTCAAATTGTTCAATCAATCCATAACTATTGAGGAAGTGAAATAACTTACCAAGTCAGATTGATTTCGTGAAAAATGATCTTTCCTACCATTTAAAAATGACCTGCTGATAACCGTATTGCATCTGAGCATTATTAAGCTCTAAGACTTTTGGTCCTCTCGAAGGTAATAATTGAAATAAAGAGCATTAATAATTATGTTTAAAATGTGTAGTGAGGGAAATTATTGCGATCGTAATACACGTTTTAGTAAATGTTAATGTGTGTGTGAATGCGTGTGGTAAATCTAGCTCTAAAAAATATATTGCGACCATATATGTCTGGTATATTACAGAAACCTTATCACCAAAATCGGCGAACCAAAATAGCAACTTTTGCACCTTTTTTAAACATTTTCTCAAAAACGGCTATAATGTTTTTGATTAAACTCGCTACATCGATGTAAATTTTTAATGAGCTTTAATATGATTTAGGTTAAATACTGATTGAAATCCCGATATCTGAATAGCCCAGAAAAACCTGTAAAGAGGCAGATAATTGACCTTCATAACTAACAAGGAACTTTAATAACAAAGTACTCTGACCCTCGTGCTATATTCCAGAATTTATTGCTGCACGCTAGTCAATTATCTGGTTGTCAATACTGAGATTTGCCTTAGATCGATCACATCTAACAGAGGCAAGGCTTGCAATATTCTGACAAGCAATGCAACACAAGTATAGCTTTTGAAGAAATACTTTGGTTCGTAGTACAGAATTTTAAAACATAAATAATGCAGAAATTTTGTTTCATATTTTTAATAATTAACATAACTAATAGCAAAAAAAAAATGCTATTCTCATAATTTGGAGGAAATCATAGATAAATGCATCCACCTACCGTCTCCAACTTTTCTTCGAGATTAAGGGATTATTTTTTTATTGTTAATTTGACATTAACGTTACTCAAGAACGATTCCAGAAATTATCATTAACTATTTAATTTTAAAATGGTCACAAATAATATCTTTGATAAATATAAATACAACATTAAAAAAAGAATTAAATAAAAGAATATTTGTGCACACGCATTATCTAGACATCCTAGATCAAAAACAGTTTTATTTTTAAATAGCACATCGTGAAATGTATTTTCATTTGTTCTTATTTGTAGAAAAAATCGTAATTAGATTTTTGAAGTTCGTATCTGCGTATTATACATACCTGTTTTAGCCTATAAATTAAAAAACAATTATATATAAAGAAAAAAATTAAAAAAAAAAAAAAAAAAAAAAAAAAAGATGAAATGATTTCAATAAAACTCTCTTTTATTTTTTAACTTATGTACCTTCTATACAATTTTTCTTTTAATATGTGATGTTATGATGATGTTAAAAACCGCTAAACTGAATTCCTTAAATAATCCAAGCGATAATAATGTGGCTTTTTTTCGGTTAGTAAAGAATGAAACTTCAAAACTCTTAAAAAATAAGAAAAGAGAGTATCTTAAAGGCAAAATAATAGAAATAGAAAAACACAGAAACGAAAATAACGTAAGAGAGATGTACAAAGGTATAAACAAATCGCGTAAAAGATTTGAACCTCTATTGAATGCGGTTAAAGATGCAAATAACAATATAATTGCGGACCCTTCTGAGATATTAAATAAATTTAAACAACACTTTGACGGCATCTTAAATACGGAAAATAATAATCAATCTCCTCTCTCTGAATATCAGAGCGCTGAACCATGGATAGACGCACCGAGTAAAGAGGAAGTCGAAATGGCGATAGGAAAATTAAAACGTTATAAGGCCGCAGGAAATGATAATATCACGAGTGAATTAATCAAGGCGTGTGGAGAAGCGGGCGTTTCCAAAATACATTTTTTAGTTAAAAAGATTTGGGAAACTGAAAAAATGCCCGAAGAATGGAAAGAATCAATACTTATTCCGATTCACAAAAAAGGACCGAGGTCGGATTGTAACAACTATCGTGGGATCTCCCTTCTCCCAGTATGCTATAAAATATTCTCGTCAATTCTAACTAGTCGAATCACGGAATACGCTGAGGAAATTATCGGAGATTACCAATGTGGTTTTAGGCGGAATCGCTCGACTATTGACCAAATATTTTCCTTACGTCAAATATTAGAGAAAAAATTGGAATACAACGAAGTAGTCCATCAACTTTATATCGATTTTAAAAAGGCTTATGATTCAATAGACCGGCGGAAGCTATATAACATCATGATTGAACAGGGAATACCTAGAAAGTTAGTAAACCTAGTAGAGATGTGTTTGTCGGAAACATTTTATAGAGTTAGAATCGGTCATAATTACTCCGAGAGATTTGAGGTGCGATCGGGTTTGAAACAGGGTGACTCTCTTTCACCTGTGTTATTTAATATAGCTTTAGAATATGTCATAGAAAAGGTGACGTGTACCGAGAAAGGCTTAAATATGGGTGACAAGATTCCGGTTTTGGGATATGCCGATGATCTGGTACTGCTAGGTGAAGACACGGAAACCATACAACTAAATACAAGTGTGTTAATAAAAACCGGTAAAGAAATAGGACTCGAATTAAATACCGATAAGACGAAGTATATGATTAGTAGCAGAAACGGTGTCGATCTTGGTGATATTGATGTATCAGGTCATACTTTTGAACACGTAGAGAAATTCAAGTATTTAGGTTCAATCATAACTAGAAAAAATGAAATCCAGGAAGAAATAAAGTCCCGGTTAAAGGTGGGAAATGCGTGTTATTATTCAGTTTCTAAGTTACTTAGTTCGCGGCTTCTATCTAAAAACTTAAAGATTAGAATTTATAAAACTATTATTCTTCCAACGGTTCTTTACGGATGTGAAACGTGGCCGCTTACTTTGAAGGATGAACAACAGCTTAAGGTTTTCGAAAACAAGGTATTGCGTAAAATATTTGGTCCAAAGAGAGATGAGGCCACTGGGGAGTTTAGAAGGTTGCATAACGCGGAATTGCGGAACTTGCATCCTGTTAATATAATTGAGCTGATTGCATCGCGGAGACTCAAATGGGCGAGTAAAGTTGTTGGGCTCGATGACGAGCGGATTTCGAGAAAGTTGATATTTGCTGATCCGACTGGTAGGCGTCCGAAAGGTAGGCCGAAGCGTCGATGGGAGGATTGCGTTAAGGCTGATCTAGGGAGCTTGGGCTTGAATGGTGAGCATTGGACGAGTCTGTGTAAGCGGAATTTGGTGCTATCGGCATCGAACCTTCGGGTTCGCTAAGCCTATTATTATTATTATTATGTGATGTTATGAGAAAAACTTTAAAAGATACTTTAGTTATGAATACTTCCAGAGTCAATGTTATATTTATTTTGTACTTTCAATTACCTATATATGAAATATATAGTAAGGGAAAAAATTGTGATCTTAAAAATTTTCGAATTTCAGTTTTCAACGGAAATACACGCTTTAGGATTCCGTGAGTACAAATGACGAAGTACCGCAAAAAGGTCTGTGTGTGCGCGTGTGGTAAATCTAGCGCAAAAACTAAAATCCGTACGAAACTGAAATTTCATATTTAAGACAACTATACAGCAACTTTTTTTCATAAAAATCAGCTAACAAGAAGTGCCACTTTATACCATGCATTTTGCACCCTTTCCGATTTTCTCAAAAAAAGCTGTAACGATTTTGATTAAACTCGCTATATGAATGTAAAGTTTGATATGATTTAATATGATGCAGGTTTCATTCTGATTTAAATAGACTGAGAGGCCTTAAATGCCGAAATTTTTAATATTCTTTCTTTAAAGTACCTTTAATTTTGTAGATTTAAAAAAAATAGGCACATCAACTAATAAATAACGGCTGAATAAGCAAGTTGAGCGAATTTCATAAACAACTAAAAGAGAAAAGTGCAAATATATTTTTTAAGCAATTTTTGTCTTTTTAAACACAAGAATAGTAACATAGATGAATAATATACCGTTGGATAGACTTTAGGGCAATAAATTATCTAATACACGGAATTGTAAAGGTTAATGGAGAGTAATGAAAAGCCGAAACTGATTATTGTAGATAAAAATATAATAGATTATTTAATAAAACACATGTTTCTATTGAAATTCAATTTCATGAATTCTTTAACAATTTGTTTGTATCTTTAAATGTATTTAAAAGTTCTTAAATTGATTTTAACAACAGGGGTAAGTAAAAGTCGTGTGTTGCTCGCACACAGATTTTTTTCATAAGTAAGTAGGAGTGTAAAAAAAAAAAAAAAAACTTCTGAAACTATTATGTTTGTATCTTCTTCTTCTTCCAGTGGCGCGACAGGCCGTGTAGGCCCTGAGCCTCGTGGTGTAATCTCCTGGGTGATTACACTCAAGTTTCTTGATGCATGTTGTAGTGTAGGGTCATCACTCGCTACGCTTAATTTTGTGAGAGGCCACCATTTGGCTGACGGGTCTCACATATCCGTGGGAGAGGCTGTGAGTGAATCCCCAATTAATTATATCCTAATAATGCCCGGCCGGGACTGGGATTCGAACTCACAACCTACAGCATGAGAGACTAGCGCACCAGCCACTCATCCACGGGCTCCCCATTAAGTTTGTATAATCAATTAAATTTTTCGGTATGCTCAAATTCATAATAAAACCTAATTACCTTATATTGTTTAATTTTTTTCAAATCATAGATATTTTTTTTGGTGATGCGCTGGTCAAATTAGTTCTGCAAATCAGGAAATAAAAATCACTAATAATCATATATCTTTTTACTGCATTGGCTATGACACTTCCAGCACCTCATACAAGTTTCTAGTATTATATTATTTTAAACCTTCGCCCAGTATTAATCATTTCATCGATCACTTTTACTTGGAAGCAATAGCCAGAAGCTGGCAAGTACACCTTTCTCCCGCCTTCTGCTGAAGCCCAATTAGAACGTATTCCGAGATCCTCCGATACTACGCCCGCGGAGGCGCTCCGCCCACCGAGGAACGAAAGGTTGCCGATCTCTGGTCTTTCGGAGGATCACGAACTGATAAGACGAACAATAGGAAGATAGTTCCTAATGTGTCTGTATTAATGGTGAGTGGGCTGCCCTTAAGGGTGGACCTTTCCCTGCTAGAATTGTAGATAGAGCTGCTTTCTCTGTAATATTTCATTATATAAAACGCTTATGAAGTTTTGCAACTTTGTTATATGTCAGGGAGCGATTGCGATCTCTGGGATTCTGGAGAAGTGGTTCGCGCGTGAAAGTGATAGTTGGAACTTGGAATAAATCGCTCTTAAATCTAAACCGTACAACCCAAGGGAATTATTTCGTACTAGACCTATAAAACCGAGATTGTTTATCAGGAAATAGCTAAAATATCTATTCCGACATTCATCTATCATCTCGAAGGTCTGCGCTGGAAGTCAGGCAAAATTGGTGTCTAAACGACAGACAATATTAGTGCTAAATAAGACGTGGAATACGATCGTTTATGTCAATATTTTCAACTTAATAGAATATTTGTTTTTGTTACAATCGCTGGGATTCTGTTCCCGTGAGGCATAGAGAAACAGACTTAAATCTGTTGACTCAACACCTTGCTAATTAGACAGCACACCATCCTGACTTAATGAAAGATAATGGTAAAGTAATACTACTTCATTTTAAGTCTTAAATAGAAATAGAAATAGAAAATAATTTTTATTCTGGGACTGGGAAATACATCATAATATTCCTTCCTTTGCCCTGAGCAATGTGATTTTTTTTTCTTACTATCTGACTGAGGCAATGTGAAAAAAAAAAAAATCAAATAAATATAAAAATGAATTTATATGGGGTAGGTGTCGCACTGCGATCTTCGTGCCCAAGGGATTTAAGCCGTAATTTTAACAACCAATGGGAATTGAGTCGTAAAATCCGGTCAGAATAGATATTCACATCTCGATTATAATAGTTTGATATCTCTACGGCCTGTTTATCAAAATTGGATTCGGAGAGAACGTTAAATGCACAAAAAAAAAATAAAATAAAATAAATACAAATAATAATAAATAAGAAGAAAAATTATAGATTACGCATCGATGAATTAAAGTTATGAGAAAGGGAGAAGTTAGTTGAGGGTACAGTCAAATTAGCACACCATTAAGTAGAAACTTAATTTAATAGTACTTAGGTTCCGGCCTAAATTCCAGGCCTTCTTCAGGGCTGTACAACAAAATATAACAACCAATAGTAGAATACAATATATAAAAATGATAAGTAAAAGAAATTATACTGATAATTAGAAAAAAATGCAACAATAGTAATGGTAATAGACAAATATTATAATAATTAGAAAGAAAAAGGCAAAAGACATTTAATAAAAGATGAATAATTAGATATGGTATGAAAATGAAAAGTTTATTTATAAACGTTAAAAGAGAAGTCTATTCATAAAGTTATGAGAAGTTTATTTCAGATAAATAAACTTTTTTAAGTAAGCACCAATAAGTTAGAATTAGTTGTTTTGTTTTTTTTTCAATCTGAAATCTGAGAGATAAGGGTAAGTACATAATTGAGACGTTGAATTCCAAAAGGTACACGTACATTCTAGGACATTTTACAGGAAGCGCACGAATCTCTCATTACTATATTATTAAATTAACTTATTTGATTATTATCGCATTAAAATCTAAAATGTTCTTTATTATATCATTAACACTATTTTAAAGTAATAGAATGACATGTTTTAGCATGATTCGGAACGAATGGGTATTTAGTACTTTTGAAAAATAATTATGCGTTTTTTATCAAAACGAAATATCAATTTCGTGAAAAATCTCCTTTAGTACTTTTTGGAAATCAACGTCCCAATTATCCTTCAGTCACCAGTAGAAGTCTTTGTCAGAGTGTTTTGGGAACGCTTTTACTGTTGGTATAGAATAGAAGCAAGGGGATTGATGTTGAAAATACTTCAACTTAGATTAATTAACCAAAAGAAAGAACATTGAAACAACATTTACAATTATTTTAATATTTTAATGATTCGTTGAATATAATTTTCATTGAATTAAATATAACTTTTTTGTCAATGAATAAAGAATAGAATCTCTCTGTTGCCAAATAATTATACTAAAAACTTGTTGGAGTTGCTCTGAGAGGGAGTCCCCTAAAGGGATTTTACAATGTATATTTAAGTAGAGTGCTGTGTAATCCAAATGGTTCCACTTGGCCTAGAATTAGCAAAACACTAGCCCTTATTTAAGTTACTCTGTAGTCACACAAGGTTTTTGCTATTAGGTGCCTTTATAGTTTTGATATCACGAGATAAATTTGAGTTTTTTCAAATAAGTGGATTAGGAGAAAAATAAGATACCATTCAGAACCTATTTACAAATAAAGTACTGACTTTGAATTTTAATTAAAGCAACATTGCCTTAAGGTTTGTGCTGAAAAAAAAAATCTGAGGGAATTTCGATTAAAAAAAAAAAATTATATTATGAACCTTAATAAAATTATTGCTGTTTTTCGGAAAAGTAACACAGAGCGGGTTGTTGTAGATATACTAAATAAGGGAAATTCGAAGTATATATTTCGTCTCCAATACTTTATTTCACTTTAAATGTTCAGAAATATATGTTTCTGATGTATATAATAATATTTAGCAAGAATAAAAATCTGGTGCCCGCAACAAACGACTTCCACTTACTTCCTTGGTTTAAATCAATTTAGGAATTTTCAAATATTTATAGATAAAAATGAAACGTTATAGAATTAATTGAATTTAATTTCATTAGAAACATGTGTTATATTAAATAATCTATACTATATCTATCTACAACAATCAGTTAAATTTATCGGCTTTTCATCACTCTCCATTAACCTTGGCAATACCGTGTATTAGATAATATTTTTTTCTAAAATCTATAACTATCCAACGGTATATTATACCTCTATATTACTTTTCTTGTTTTCAAAAACACAAGAACAACATACATCATATTGAAGCCACATATTTAATTTTACATCCATCTAGAGAGTTTAATAAAAATCTTTAGAGCCGTTTTTGAGAATAATATAAAAAGTTGCAAAATCCATGGTATAAAGTAGCACTTCCGGTCAGCCGATTTTAGTGAAAAAGTTGCTGTAACATCTCGGGGGTATAATTGTCTTAAATATGAAATTTCAGCATTATCGTATTTTCGTGCTAGACTTACCACACACACACACAGACGTTTTTGTATGACTTCCTCATTTAGACTCAAAGGGCCCTAAAACGTGTATTTCCGTTGATAAGTGGAATTTGTAAATTTTCACGATCACAATACTTTCCCTTACTATATATTTCACATATAGGTAAGTGAAAGTAAAAATGAGAGAAAAAAATATAATTACATTAAATAGAACTATCTTTTCTATTTAAATATACTTATTTATCACATTAGTAAATCCATTCATATATAAAGGGACTTAACTGTTCGATGTCCATACTGCCTCATATTCAGAAATTCATTAAAAAATATTATCCACATTAAAATAATACAAGCCATTTGTCATCATAAAATTTCTTTTTATTTATATTTCACAATTGTCATATTGTCCCTATTTTTATTTCACTGTCACATACTTCAACAAATTAAAATCTTTGTTTCTTTTAACTATCTTTATTTATTCAAATAGAAGAGATAGTACTAATTAAATAATACAATTTTAATCTTCATAATAGAAAAATAAAACAAAAGAATACTTCTTTCTGCATCGGCCGGGAATCGAACCCGCGTGGCAGGCGAGCATTCTACCACTGAACCACCGATGCTTATAAAAATAATTTCCTTGCATTGTAATAAAAGGCAATCAATAACTTAGCAATTGATTATTTTCATTAACTTACTAACTTTCACTTACCTATATATGATGGAATATATAGTAAAGGAAAGTATTGCGATCGTCAAAATTTTCGAAATCCAGTTTTCAACGGAAATATACTTTTTAGGGTCCCTTGAGTCCAACTGACCAAGTCCCGTAAAAAGGTCTGTGTGTGTGTTTATAGTAAGTCTAGGGAAAATTTTTACGAAACTGAAATTTCATATTTGAGACAACTATAGAGATGCTACAGCAACTTTTCCTTTAAAATCGGCTGACCGAAAGATCTACTTTATACCATGCATTTTCACGACTTTCTCATAACGGCTCTTACGATATTGATGAAATTCCCTATATCGATGTAAAATTTAATGGGCTTTAATATGATGTAGGTTTCATTCTGATTAAAATAGTCTGACAGAGCTTAATTGCCGATAGTTTAAATTTCTTCCTCTGAAGTACCTTTAATTTTGTGCATTTAATTAAATTAACCATATAATGTTGTTAGCATAAATAAAAAAAACGGAATAATACAAAAGGAAAAAAGTGCAAAAATATTTTTCCATGCAATATTTGTGTTTTGGAACATAAAAAGGGTATTATAGATGTATAATATACCGTTAGAAAGATAAAGATTTTAGAAAACATATCATCGTATAAACATAATTGTATAAGTCCACGGAGAGTGTTGAAAAGCCGATGAAACTAACTGATTGTTGTATATAAAAATATAATAGATTATTTAATAAAACACATGTTTGTATTAAAATTATTCCTTAACAATTTATTTTCATCTCTAAATGTTTTTAAAAATTCTTTAATAGATTATGTTGGTGTTGCGCGCACCAGATTTTTCAAATATAAATCACACCTCATTCCAATTGCACCCGTACAAGGAGAGGTGAGTCTACCACTATTAAAATATTTTAAAGTAAATTTTTAAATAACATTCAAGCAAATTTTATTTAGAAGTTCCCCTGGAATGAGTTGGCTGGTTTCTCCAACAATTCGTAAACTACATCTTCCGAAACAATCCGGATTCTCATTTGGCTTGTTTTATGACAAATTTTGCTTTGCATTTTTATTCCCGAATAAGAATGTGTTTGAAGATAAAAAAATATTGGAAGAGAGTTAGAGAGAAGAGCTTCGCGTTTATCCAGAGATAAAAACTTTTTCAGTCAAGCACGTATTTTCTGCCTTTCTTATTCTTTTCTTTACTACCACTTACTCGAGCCTCTTTCCCATTGGAAAAGTTTTAAACATCCTTTGATGTGAAAACCATTAGATAATAGATATTCGAGCGAAACCTAGGTACAATAATTCTTCACCTGCCACAATACTTTGTAGAAAAAACAAATTAAAAATCGCTGCAAATTATTACACAATAGTTTATTATTTCCAAATATTAGGGTATTATTGTTGTTTGGAAATTAACTAATATTTAAAGAAATAAACAATTCAAAGGAAAATGATCGATCACCACTGTTGAATTCAGAACGATATATCTCTGCTATTTCTATATTCATTTCAATGATTCCTTTTTCGTTTGAAAAAAATAAATAAACAAGCGTGTTTACAGCAAGATTTCAATTTTGTTTTATATATTCTTCACGGTGTCTTGATTCTAAAACACAATACATTTTTTCTAACTTCAAGAATAACTGATTTATGGGCGTGTATGTATATATATATCTTAGGATCAAACAATCTGATATTAAGTATTTGTTTTCTGACAAAAGAATAAGTAAACACCCGAATCTTTGAATGTTTTATGTGGAGAAGTGCATTTTAGGGATCTTATTTGAATTTAAGTGAAAATTCCGGCTTAATGTAAAAGCTACTCAATAAATATAAAACAAACAGTGAAACCCTGGTCCACATCTAGCCGTAGCAGCCGGAGGGAGGATGTCGCGTTGACCCGGCTAAGGATAGGACACTCGCGGCTGACGCACTCTTATCTTTTTGCTAGGCAGCCGGTGCCTCGATGGAACCCTTACCATTCGGCATATTTTTCAAGGATACCCTTATTATTTATCACACCTGAATAAAATTGGACTGGGTCCGAATATTTCAGCGGTGCTGGGTGATAGAGAGGAAACCATTAAATTAGTTTTTGATTTTCTTAAGGAGCAGTCATTATTATCGAAATTATAAAGACCATCCTAGTCAGTTTTTAATCAATACTTTTTCTTCTTTTAAGTATTACTATTATTATCATTTTTTATTTATCTTTTTTAACTATTGTTTACATAATAATCATTTGTTTTTCTCTCAATTAGTCATTACCTAATAGCTCTTTCTTATAAAGGTTGAATGTGCATATAGTGTCTGGGCGTTGATGACCTTAGGATTTTACGCCTTAAAACCAAAACAAACAAACAAACAATCTGCTACTCCGGGTTTTTATTTCTTTGTTTGTCTATTACATCCCAATACTTTAGGAATCTTTTGTATTCTTGATGTTTTTTTTTCCTTTTTTAATCAATAACCGAGTCATATTTGACCAGGTATTACTCTTCTCTGGGAAAAGTCAATGAATTCAGCACTGGACTGCTAAAAACTAAGCCCTAGGGTCAAGATATGACAGATAATTTATTTATCCCGTGACATTAGCCGTAGATCGATCCTGTGGTACGGAACCCTCCTGGGACCCAACTAACCCCTATCAAGTGGCTGTACCTAATTATTTACAACCCAGGCAGTTTAAGAGGAATCTTAATCACGTCAACTTCAAAGTTAATGAATCAAAGACAGTTGAGATATTTAGACTTTACTTTTATTATGAGAAAAATTATGAAAAATAATTAAAAAAATAATATATACTGTATGCTGACTTTTGGATGACAACTTGCGAATATTCTGAGATCTCCTTGTACGAGTGTGAAAGAAGTAATGTTACTACAACAGTGATTAGTCTTGAGGACCCTGGGGTTAGATATAGTTAGGCATTGTAAGAGGAGAGGGGGTGAAGAAAAGCTATTTAATGTGGTGTTAAGGGTAAGATACACGATGAGAGAAGAGATAGGTGAAAAATATTTGATAGCGAGGGCTTCTTACTTAGTAAAAAATTAGGTAAAAAAACGCAAAACTCTAACATTGAAAACAAAAAAATCTGAAACCTGGCAGAATATGTTTCGGTACCTTTCCCTTATTAAGTAGTAAAAATCTGGTGCGGACAACACACGACTTTCACTTACCTCCATTATTAAAATCAATGAAAGAATTTCCAAAATTGTTAGAGATAAAAATACATGAAACTATTAAGGAATTAATTAATTTAAATTTCTATAGAAACATGTGTTTCGTTAAAAATCTATTATATTATTATCTAAAATAATCAGTTAGTTTTATGTTCATTTCATCACTCTCTATTAACTTTTAATAGCTGGTGTATGAGATGACATTTTTTCTAAAATCTATAGCTTTCCAACGGTATATCATACATGTACTCTTATGTTCAAAAACGAAAAATTGCATTAAAAAAATATTTTTTCTGTTTTCTCCTTTAGTTGGGTATCGAATTTATTCAATATATAAATATCCTGTTTTTCATCAGCGTTAACAAGATAATCTAGTTATTATTATTGAATATACAAAATTAAAGGTACTTTAGGGGAAGACAATTTAAAATATCGGCATTTAAGCCCTGTCAGACCATTTTTATCCAAATAAAACCTACATGATATTAAAGCCCATTAAATTTTACATCGATATAGCGAGTTTAATCAAAATCGTCGGAACCGTTTTCGAGAAAATCGAAAAAAGGTGGAAAATGCATGGTATAAAGTGCCTCTTCTGGTAAGCTCATTTTGATGAAAAAAGTTTTGTCACGTCTCGGGCGTATAGTTGTCTTAAATATGAAATTTCAGTTTCATAGGACTTACCGTTTCCGCCCGGGAGTTACCACACACACACACACACACACACACACAGACACACACACACACACACAAGACCTTTTTTCGGGACTTGGTTATTTGGACTCAGGGGATCCTAAAACGTGTATTTCCGTTGAAAACTGGAATTCGAAAATTTTCACGTTCGCAATACTTCCCCTTACTATATATAGTAAGTGAAAGTAAAAAGTCCCCGAGTTTTCAGCTGCGGGTTTTGTAGGTGGAAAGGGAGAATCAGAAAAGATTTAAATTTTTCCAGTACTTTTCTGAATAACACAAAAAGTATTATCTTTATCGATAACATTGTTCTGTACAAAATTAAAGTATTTAAAAAATCTTCAAAAATATTATGTAAATATTTTAGCTAAAATGAATGGTCGCGGAGATAATGAAGTGGTAATATACAGGGGTTTTCCTCATGTAGAAAGAATTACTTCACATTCCATGAAATATGAGTGTTAATAAACTTCAGCAAAGATCTTGATTATGAAAATGCGGGGGACAGGTACAGTAAAGTAGAAAACACTATGAGCAGTATAATTTCCAAGGCATTGGGTTGATTGTTCCACAAGGTAGATTTGAGAAGCAGCCGAGAGAAGCCAGATGAGGGAAGGACCATCAGCGAGACTTCCTCTACAAGACTAAGATAAATGAGGAGCGTTCTTCGGCCCTCTCTGATCTACGGCTCTTGGTGGAGTATCCATCGTCGCCTTAATAAACAGCGCCATTGTAAGCACCTCATCAACCGCTAATGCTCCTTTTATGGTCTTCTTTCACTTTCTGTCGTTTCTCTTTCGTTGGATGTATCTCGCATATAGCGTGTCGGATTCATCAATCCTTGCTTCGTTAGTATGGAATCCTATAACTCTTCATAACAAAACTTCTAAGAACTGTTTTCATATCCCACTTTTATACCCCTAGTGTGAATATTGTTCCATTTCTAATATTGAATCCAAATAGAAGGTTTTTTTGTTTTTAGAGATATAGATAGATAATGAGAGATTTTTTAATTGAAATGTGTCATATTTCGAAAATAAATTGTAGTAATAAATTTCTAACCTTTTGTACTATATTTCCAGAAGATGTAATATCATCTATGATAAAACTATAGCAATTATATTTATATTAAAAAATAAGAAAAATGAGACGCTACATAAATAGAGCGCTGGGTTCATCGTCTTTCTTAACGTGTCTGATATTGTGGTTTGTTTGTTAGACTTTATGTGAAACAAAGTTCAGACCTATAGTCCGATTATCAACGGTTAAGGGGGAAAATCATATTTTGAGCTTTTCGCTGTAAACTGTTTGGGATTACTATGGAAACTAAAATAAAATGTTAAATTCTATTATAAATAATACATAAACTCACTTCACAATAGCATGCAGTATTGGCAAAAATATGACAAACATCTAAAATCACCCAAAGCTGTTAGATCTGCTCCAAGCTGTGGACAAATTTTCATAAGTTTTTTACTTAAAAAAAAACAAACAAACTGAATCTTTTTATTTAATTATTGACCAATTTATGTCCCTGATTATCTATCAATGATAAAATATAATAATGAATTGACGTTTAATAATATGCATACTACTTTCTGGCTAAGTGTACTTTTCGTTATAATTTCTAAGCGATAAATTCTAAATCGGTCAAACAGTGCTTTTTTAATGACACCATATTCAGATTGTAGGCGAGTGAAGCAGGGGCCAGTCACTAGTAATATCATATTCCTATAGTAAAAATAATCAAATAAATCTAATAATTTAAAATCTACAATAATGCACTGACCTAACGGATACAGTACTACACAACAATGGCTTTTAAACTTAACATATTTACCTAATTTAAAATATCAAAAATACGTTAAAAGTTGTAAACAGATAAATTTGTTTGTAAAATATTATAATATTTTTTTGTAATACTTAAGAGATAGGAGTTATAGTTAAGCAGTAAATACACTTCTGAGGAAAAAGTTGAATTAGTTAAGTACACAAAGCACTCCTAGCTCGCAATTACAACTTGACCGGCACAAACAGACCCTGTTTTCTTTTGGTCACTCCGGCTTAGATGGGATGGGATCTTTGTTTTTGTCTAGAATAGTACTTTTCGTTAGTTCTGTCTGAAAATTAATGCTATATTAGTGTCACTATGAATAATGCAAGCCACATATACAAATTGTTTTTTTTTGGGGGGGAGGAATAAAATAAAATAAATATTTATATATACTTTTGTATCCTGCTACCACTAATTCGATTCAGTACAAGCTAAATAAAATATGATTTCCATTGAAATTGATATAGAGGGATACCTGAGTGACAAAGGCATGCCCCGCGAATTCAATGTTTTGTTCTGTAGGTCCGTTTTCAAAACCGTTCTTTAGCCCTTATTTGTATTCCACTAATGAAAGGATAAGCGTGCTATGGTTTTTCGCCAGGCTGAGAGTAAATATTATACCTTAATAATTTTTTTTTTTTTTAATTCTACGAACGAATTTCACCTCCCTCTTCTAATATTATCATCGATTATTTTTATAGTGTATGCAAACATTTCATCAAATGTAAGGCAAATCATCTCGTTGAGACACCTTCAAACACGAGAAATTACAAAATTTTGATGAAAACATTTTTTTTCAGATTAGATAATCTAACCATAGATTTTTCTGCCTTACTTTTACAGCTTTTTATATAATATAACATTTTTTTCTTAAATTTTTAGCCTTAAAACTATATATAAATACATCGACATTAATATTCGGCCTGCTCTTTTTTTTTTTCCCCGCGCGTGTGGCGCGATAGGTGTAGAAGCCCTTGCTCACGCGGTGTAATCTGCTTGGAGAATACACACGCGGTTTCTCGGTGAATTTCATAAGGTAGGGTCATTACTCGCTACGCCTATTTTTGTGAGTGGCCACTAGTTGGCTGAGGGGTCTCCTTTACGAGGGGGAGGCTACGCGTGAATCCCCATTTCATTAAATGGACTGGGATTCGAACTCAGAACCTTTGGCGTGAGATACTAGCGCGCTAGTCACTCAGCCACGGGCTCCTCTGAAATAGTCTTTTTGCTATTTCATACTTTGGTTGAATATGGAACTCGTTCGACTTATGTATTGACCTGTTTTTTATCAATTCTAATGAGATGATATTGTTAATTTTATCGGCATTTATTCCCTGTCAATCTATTTCAACCGACATATCAAGTTTAATCAAATTGTTAGAGCTGTTTTGAGAAAATCGTAAAAAGATATGTAGTGGCATGTACGCTTCTTAAACATGAAATTTTTTTAATAAGGCTCCTTTCACTGAGCTCACGGGGAACCCAAACGTCGTAACGACAGACGTACCCGGCCTTCTTCAGATGATCAAAACGGTCGATTTGCAGGCTCTATCTCACGGAGAGTAATTCGTAGATTGTTTGCGATGACCGTCATAATATCCTCGATGTCAGGAGTTGAACTCTGGTCAGCCCGGGGTTGGTCTTCCAAATTGAAAACTCCTGATCTAAACCGTGAAAACAACTTCAGAACCGTGCTACCAGCAATTGAATCGCTGCCATACACGGAACGAATCTTTCTTGCAGTTTGGGATGAGTTTTTCTCTTTTTTAAAAAAGAGCATAATATGCCGAAAATTAACTGAATCGTCACTCATTTTGGTTTGCAATAAACTACACTAATAGACTTTAATAAAGACGAATTCAGCGTGTAAACATAGTTACTTCCATGATGATAAAAGGCATATAAATAAACATTAGCTTTGTGATTCATTTTTAGTAGAAAAAATACAAGATAAATTTTATTTTAAAAATCACTACGAACTTTTAGGGCAAATAATATTTTAAAGTACTTCGGCGTAAATGATATTTTTACTTTTATTTTCTTGTGGCAAAAGAACAAACTCATTTTCTCCGCGACCCGACTTGACAATGCGACATATATGTAGTTAGCCATGTGAAAAGCAGTCTTGACGTAAATCGATTCCTACGTGTTTAAATATTTGCTCTTGTAAGATTATACAACTTACAGTTTTCGATTTAAGCTTACCACACATGGACACACACGCAGACCTTTTTTCAGGACTTGGTCAATTTGGACTAATAGGACCATAACCGTGTTTTATATAGTATTGTCACGATCACAATACTTTCCCTTTCAATATATTTCATATAAACGTAAGTGAAAGTAAAAAATAATAAATTGATTTACATAAAACAATTAATAAATAATCCATGAGCTTTTCCACGGACGACATAACTTTCATCTCAATAGTAATTTTGATTTTTTTTTTAAGTTAGAACTAGAAGCGTTTTTGGTGAAATAGGAAAATTGAAAACATAGTCGAAAATAGAAAACGAAGCTGAATATAAAGGCAACAAATATATTATTAATAATATATTTACGCGAAAATATTTTGAAAAATGATAGTTAAAAGAAAAAAAAAACTTTAGAAGTTGAAGCTTATGATAATTTGGAAATATTTGTACACGGATTATATTATATACTGCAGTTCTTACCTCCTGATTTAAACAAAAATGGGATGAAATCTTTTTGATACTTTAATATTGATTTTGACAAATAAAACCTATTGATTTACTTGCTGAATGCGACCGGGCTGAAACTCATTACGACTAATGCAGCTTTTGAACTGCCGTAAAGTAACGGTACATGTAACATCACCGAATCAATCTTTGTTAATCACCCTCCCATGCTAAAGGTCACGGGTTCAAACCCGCAGGTGGTCCTAGGATTTTTTAATGGGAGTAAAAAATCCTTAGTTACTCCGTCCTTCGGAGGGAACGTTAAAAGGTGGTCCCGAGCCTGTGCGATGTCAGGTACTCGTTAAAGATCCCTATCCTAATAAAACCTGGATAGGCAAAATTTAGGACTCCCACTGTAGCATCGTCCGATTAGCCATAGCAGCATAAAGTGACGTTAAATAAATAAACAAACAAACAATATTTAAAAAAACAGTCCCGAAGCGAGCCCCGTCGTAGATATACTTCATTTTGAAAATAATTTTAAAACATTTAAGAACTCCGTAATTCCTTAAAATGTATGCAAGTTACAGAAAAAGGAATAATTTAGTAACGAAAACGATTAATTAAGAATTTTAAATTAAGGGGATAAGGAAAAAAAAAAAAAACTTAAAAATTGAACATTTTAAAGACCTCCATAAAAACTGAGGGAAGGGAGAACTTGAAAACTTTAACTATGTTGTGTGGTAATTCCTAGACATAAAATAAAAACGCTGCAAATTAATACTCAATTATTCATATAATAATAACAATGGGTTATTATTACAAACTAATAACTCAATGGTTTATTATTTCTAAATAACTATATTAGAATAAAGCTGTTTATATAGGGGTCAATCCATTCGAAATCGTCCAGACCTTGCAGCTCGACATTTTTGATTTCCGTGATTTTTTGACCAGTTATTCTCTATCCTTTCGTGGATATAAACACATAAAAAAAAAAATCGTGTCAGTACTCTTAGTATTGCAACCGTTTTAAGTCAGCTCCGCGGGCGAAAACTTGTGTTGGGTAAATCGTTCTAATTCCTGTAATTTTTTAGATATCGAATTAAAACCAAAACTAGCAATAAGATAAGGACATGCTTTGTATTTTTTGTCCTCATAATTTATTACCTATTATAGTGAAGAAAGTTTTTAAAAAAATTCTCTAAAATGAATAAAAACGAGATTTCTAACGAGATAAAAGTACATAAAGGAAAAGAGACTCACTCTTAATTATTTTTTCTTATAAAGCTTAGTCATAGTCCTACTTGCCGTAAAAATTTTCGATCTTGAGAACATAGTACTTTTGTATATGTTAATCTTTGTTAATCACGTGAATACGATACTTGCCTCCTTTACGACAAACGTAAGTCTTGCGGATGAGCTAAAAAAAAAACAAACAACATCGTTCCGTCAGCAGATGTCATAGGATATCAACTAATAAGGAAGAAATTATAGGGTGCGTGACATTCAGGATTCGTTCGTACGCACTTTCTCTCTCTTTTATCCCGGAGAAAGTATGTTATCGCTGGATGGGTTAACGTAATTTGTAGTGATCAGAATGATTGATGTTGATAATTTTTTAATCTAAAAACTTGAGGACAAAACAAATACAAGCTTGCTCCGTTTGAGGTATTAGATGTGATCTCCATTTCGCATATGGAAATGATTCATCCATCATCATCAATGATCCAATAGGAAGCTAATTGGAACCAGGCAATTGGTCGATTCATCATACGCCATATGTTGCACAGCTCTAATGGTTCTTTGTTAATGGCTATAAATGCATTGCTAATTTCAGCGAAATTAATGGATCTCTATTTTCTGTTTGTTCTTATCTTTCTTTCTTTTTCACTTTGTTCTGTATTACGCTCAATGAATGCCAATTTTAGCTTCAGCTAGAAAATATGAGAGTGTTTGGTTTAATAAAAATCACTTCTTTGTTTTTGATTTTCATAAAATTTAAATGTATTTGTTTGCTTATTCATTTAACGCAACTTTATACAACTATGGCTGATCGGACGATCCTTAATTTTGTGTAATCATAATAGTTATATAAATAACTATTACCAAACATTTAACGAGATGATGAGTACCAAGATGATCAAGATATGATTACACAATTCCATTCCTCCATAGCTCCTAGTATCTTTTTTTCCCTCCACCACTTCGACTATTGTTGTTATAGGGTCATGTACGGACGGGAGAAGGGAAGGGCTTTAGATAAGGCTGGAAGGGACTAATCAATTGTTTCATCAGATTCACTTCCGGATTTCCCAAGCATTCTTATGTCACCATTTATTATACCGATTTGAAGTGGCTATGTCCTACCTTCCAATTCCAATAATTTCTAGGCGTGTTTCTGCTTCAGTTCCATAGAACCCAATAAACCTTCCTACCTCTAAGATCCTGTTTCTCTACGTTCCCCTATTCACTCTTAGCATACAAGATCCCAAAATATTTATTTAATATACCTTCCCTCGTACCGAACACATTCTTTAAATAAAACCTTGGTCATCCGGGGAAACATCCTTTGGTTGTTTTGTACAAAACATGTTGGTCATGAGTATGGCGCTACAACTCGCTGACGAGTCCTGGCATTCTCTACCAAATACAGTGCCAGATACATTTAATTTGAAAGTCTAATCAAATTCAAGTAATATAAGAGAGAAAAATAATCGTTATATTTGCTTGTGAAACTCAATTGATGGACGTTAATGCATTTAGTTTATTTTCATGGTTTCCCAAAGCTGCCCGCGATATTTTTTCTCGTTCAATTTTTTGAGGCAGAAAGTACGCTATTTGAAAATATGAGCTCATGTCAAGAATCCTCTACATTACATCATCGCGGCGCCTGGACTAACCTTGTGTGTCCAATTCTTAGGCGAGCCACGACTTTTAACGAGGTTTTTTAATGCTTTGCTTTCTTTATGATTTTCAACTTGCTTGGACAGCTGTTGTTCCACATTTTGTCCTATTTATTTTATATATTTTCTATCAGAAGACACAGCTAGCTTTGATGGTGCCAGCAGTCCAATACCACGACGAGGGAGAGAAAGGACCCCTTTGGCAGCCGTACCTGCCATTTCCTGGAAGGTATCCACACATAAAGTATTATTTTTCCATCTTCAGATTTCGTCAATTCTATAGTTCTTAATTCCTGGATGACTTGAACGCATATTTTCTTGGACCAAAGAGATCGCATTCACATTAACTGAATGGATGCTACAAGATTGATAGAGTTTCAGCTTGTTAGTGCAATCATCAGATGACAAAAGCTGAACCAGTGAATGACGGGAAAATTAGCAGCATCTCTTCTCGGCAAATCTAATGTTTGTTGATCGAGCTTATCATTAGGAAATCCATTTGTAGAGCATGATTTACCCTCTTAACTTCTTTCCTAGCTCAACAATAGGAAATTTGATTTTCCGACTGCTCTGAGGTTACGCCTTATATAGCAAGCTTGTCAGCTAATTCATTCCCATGGCCACAGTATGGTATCCATTGCAAAACCATCTGCCTATTCTGTCCAAGCAGTTCTTCAAACTTTAATCGTCTGTTCACTAATTTCTTGATATAAAACTGTTCACGCCATATGTTACAGCCTGATAAGGTTTTTATAGTTTTTCAATCGAAAAATGATAAGTTCATAATTTTTATGATATTTATAATAAGATCATTTTTTTTGTTTAAATCTTTATTTTTTAATTTCTTTTAAAATAGTTATTTTAAATATAATTAAAAGTTTTTAAACGAGAGCAGTAGAAGAGAAAGACAGAAGACGATCGTACTTCAATTGTTTTTTGACTGCCTCGTGGCCAGTGAGTCTTAAGCTAGCTAGCGTCTGAGCGGTGAAGATGTGCCGTATATAGACCCAAGATTCCTCTCAACGTTTGAACGTTTGGAAACGAATTTCTTCATCTTCTAATCGTTCCCCTTGGAACTTGGAAGAGTCGCCCTGCGGTCATTCAACAAACCGGAGAACTACGTCTAAGCCGCCCAGCGGTAATTTTTCTTCAACACTCAAGACGACTTCGTTCAAGCCGCCCTGCGGTCGTTTTCTTCAACACTCAACTGGACATCTTTACGTGAATATAACCTATCTTTATCCATTAATGGAACATTTAATTTCTTAATTCTTATTCAAGAAACTGTTTAATTTGATAACTATTTTTTTTTACATCTTTAAGCATTAATTTCTTCTATTTTTACAATATTTTAATTAGGTTTATTTTGTTTCCTACATTTGCTTACAGCTGTTTAATTATAATTAGGTTAATTTTTTTTATATAAATTTATTAGGTTAATTTGTTTCTTATCATCTTTATATGTATTTCAGTGTATTAAATGTATTGTGATTCGTCGTTTGCTTTCATTATTTTTATTTATTTTAAATCTATACAGTCCACTTATTTATTTCAATAGAACCACCCTCAATTTCGAGTTGTCACTTGAAAGTACTATTCTTTCACGGATAGCCCAGTGTATACAAAAACAGTGCTGGTAGTTGCAATGATAGCCGCCTGTGAATAAACAAACAATACAATGTATTGTTTGTCTTTCCATGTATATTTGAGAGAGCTTCTAAAGCAAGTAGTATAACACAGATTTCTCTGATGAAAATTTGTGGACCATTTCACATGTCTTCGAGATTGTAAATAGATACGAGTACACGCCTACTCCTCCATTACATTGCATGTTCAACCAAATCATCAGAGTACACACGGATCTAGGGAGACTTGGGATAACGCTCTATGGGATAACATTATGGTTTCATTATTAATCTGGCAGTTTAAATTAGCATTAATTATTTTACTATTAATGGGTTGAGAGTAAAGAGTAATTATTCTAAGGGGACTTTGTATCATAATTATTTTAGTCATTTCATTTGGTAGATGTACCTATGTCCCTCATAGAGCGGACGATATAATTATCCTCACAGACTGAGATTACAAAAGGGCTCCTAGAGGATGCGTGTGATAAGCCCATCGGCGAGAACTGAACCCATTCCACTCGCTATCGGCCGGCCCAGGGCCACGTAACCTACCTCACGGCACGGCCCCTTCTTCCAATCTCGTCCTCTCTTTAGCTCCTATCGGTTCAATTACATCGCAAATGATGGCTTCCATCCTGCTAAAAATTGCCTTTCCCACCTAGAACTCATTAACCCAAATGGTGTTGAGCAAGCGACATCATCACGAAACGACACGGTCTGCAGGATTTTCGATCCGGAACGTTTGATTGCATTTGTTCAATTTCAATTCCGTTCAAATGCTGTGTCGTGGAAAGTGAACAACGATATGGGAAATCGGTATAAAGCGGAACAACTCTGAAAACGATTCTAGTAAATAAAACGTGTTATGAATATTGCTTCTGCATCATAAGATTGTTACACCTCAAAACCACAGAACTATCCTTTATTGACAATAAGGGTCGAAGAAGTATTACTAAAAAAAAATCAGTATAATTTGATCGAAGGAGACACGAAACTTCTAATAGATTATTCTAAAGATTTTTTCTTTGCTTTGTCTTTTTACTTTCACTTACCTATGTATGGAATATATAGTAAGGGAAAGTATTGCGATAGTGAATTTTCGAATTCCAGTTTTAGGGGAATACACGTTTTAGGTCCTCTGAGTCCAAATGACCGCAAAGGTCGTGTGTGTGTTAGAAGGTGTGTTGTGTGTTGTCGTGTGGTAAGTTCCAGCGCAAAAACGAAAAGTCCTATGAAAATAAAATTTCATATTTAAGACAACTATACGCCCGAGATATTACAGCAACTTTTTCATCAATATAAGCTAACCAGAAGAACCACTTTATACCATGCATTTTTCACCTTTTTACGATTTTCTCAAAAACGGCTCTAACGATTTTGATTAAACTGGCTATATCGATGTAAAATTGGACGGACTTTAATATCACGTAGGTTTCATTATGATGAAAATAGTCTGATAGGGCTCAAATACCAATATTTTAAAATTTCTTTCTCTAAAGTACCTGTAAAACTTTAACATTTCGTCTAATTAGCATTGCTAAAAAACAGGTAAATATATAAGCTAAACTAATTTAATATTCAACTAAATGAGAAAACTGCAAACATATTTTTTAATGCAATTTTATGTTTTTGAAATTAAGAACAGTAATAAAGATGTATAATGTACCGTCAGAATGCTAAAGATTTTAGAAAAAATATTATCTTATGCACACTATTGTACAATATAAAGTGATGAAAAGCCTATAAAAAAAACTGATTGTCGTATATTGAATAATAATATAATAGATTATTTAATAAAACACAGGTGTCTATTAAAATAAATTTTAAATAATTCTTTAACAATTCATTTTCGTTAAAAAATTTCTTTAAAATTTTATAAATTGATACAAATAATGGATGTAAGTGAAAGTCGTGTGTTGCGCGTACTAGATTTTTTTCTGACGGTGTATTAATAAGATTGTACATAGTGATGAGTCCGCATTACTTTATTCCGCTTAGTTTACATTAGATAATATTACAAAAGGGCATTTATTAATTATTATTATCATGTACCGGCATCAATAAATTATTATGAGTGGCTTCTTTTTACCTTCACTTACCTATAAATGAGAAAGTTTTGCGATATTGAAAATTTTCGGATTATAGTTTTTAACGGAAATACTAAAAATTAAATATTATTAGATCCCCCACCACTGCCTAATGTTCTAATCAATGAATATATGGCTAAAAAGTGAGAGATTTCTCTGAAGTTAAGCCAATGTCTTGAACGGATTTTTACCAAGGAATGAAGCCTGCCTGAGTTTATTAGAATGTAATAGTTTATAATGGACCGCGTTTTGAAAAGAAATATTACTTCGGATTTGTTTCGGATGATTTTTAATTTCCTCAGTAAGCAGTATCTTTTAATTTTTTTTTTAAGTCCTGTTAGAAACGGTTAACCATAGTTTTTGCCTTTATTACCTATAAATTAAATATATAGTAAGTTGTATTGCGATCGTGAAAATTTTCAAATACGAGGTTACATCAGAGATAGTAATACGAGTCTTAGAGTATCTCTTGTGCAGTAAGGAGCTTAGTCATTTATTTGTGTGGTGTGTTATATTACAATAGAACATCTTAAAACTTTTATACTGAAATTTTTCATATACACTATCACCAACAGATAACTATATAGTGTACTATAGTTACTGATTTAAATAGAAGAATTAAAATAATATACATAAAAAGTTAAAACTATATATAGTCAGTGCCCCTGTGTAGTGGTGGTGGGGATAGTCTGCTTAAGAAGCCTAATCCTACTTGCCGCAATTAGACAAGCAGTGTTATTGTTCCAGGATTATTATTTTGTTTTCTGTTCTAAAATAATTTAAAACATTTAATAATGGTGAATTGCAAGGTATGTGGTAAAACAGTGGACAGAGTTGAAAAAATGAAACTGTGCTGCCCCAAATGTCTAAATATTTACCATAAAAAATGTGTCAAAATAGAAATGACGAATCCCGAGTCCCACAAAAACTGGCATTGTATGGACTGTGAATTCTCTTCACGAACATCTCCAGCCAATGAGCCTGGCACTATGATAAATTTGTTGATGGCGCTTACCGAGGAGGTTAAAGAGATGAAGGCCCAGCTCCGAGGGATCGACGAGCTAAAAGAGATAAAACAAACTCTCGAAAAACAATCTCAACTCTCGTTCAAAAATATGGAGAGGTTACAAAAAATTGAGAATCTCCTCTGGGGTAGCCCTGGGCGTGAAGCTGGGCCCGGAAAATCTGGACCACGCCGTACGCCTCAGGGCTAAAGAAGCCGGGACCCCGAGGACCATCATCGCTCGCTTCGTTCGTCAAGCAGTGAAGGATGAAATGGTGCGGCAAAGAAGAGTCAAGAGAGCCTTTTCCACGCGCCACCTAGGCTGGAGGAGAACAAACCGCATCCTGTTTACGTTAACGAGGCGATGACGCCGGCCAACAGGCACCTATACTGGCTCGCCAGGCAGAAAAAAGTGTCTGCAAAGATGAAATATGTGTGGTTCAGTGGTGGTCGTGTGAAGTGCCGTAAGGCTGATGGGTGTCCAGCGGTAATAATTAATAGACAGGCCGACTTAGATAACTTAGCCTGAGATTTGTTTTGAACTTACAGACTTATTGTCAAATGTTTCCTTAAAGAAGACATATTATTTTTGTTTTGGAATAGTTTACTTTTCTATCTACAATATTTTTGTTATACTTTTCTATTTACATTCATAATTCAGTATTCTAATAATTATTTCCTATATCTAAAACCTATAAGAGCTACTCGCACCTTTTTACGTTTTACTCAAAAACGCCAATGACGATTTTGATTAAACTCGTCACATCGGAGTAAAATTTAATGTGATTTAATATGATATAACTTTCTTCCTGATTCAAATAGAATGACAGAGCTTAAACGGCGATATTTTCTTTAAAGTACCTTTAATTTTTTAGATTTAAAGAAATTGACTATTCCATGTTATCGGCATTTTTAAGAAAAGAGTAAGTATACAAGATGGATGCATTTGATAACCAACTCAGAGATAAAAGAACAAATGTATGTTTATTTTCACTTACCAATTTATGAAATATATAGCAAGGGAAAGTATTGTAAAAATCGTGAAAATTGTTTTTAATTCCAGTTTTCACCAGAAATACACGTTTTAGGATCCAAATTCGCAAAAAGATTTGGGTATTTATGTGTAGTTAGTGAATATAACGAAAGCTTTTAGAACAACGGTTATTTTACAAATATGTATAAGGTAATGGTAAGTCATAAAAAGTAGATAACACAGAATGATTGTTTTAGATAATAATTGATATTGTTAGATTATTTAATTTTAAAAACGTGTTTCCATTTAAGCTCAATGTAATTCTTTAATTTTTTTTTTAAACTGTAACTTTATTTAAAAGTTTTTAAATTTATTTGAACAACGGAGGAAGGGAAAGTCGTGCATTGAGCGCACCAGATTTTTATTATGTATGCAGAGCTAAACTATGCTGTATTATCGGCCATTAGCTCTTCTGTACTAAGGTCAGGAGGTCAGATAGAAACAGATTAAACAGAGTTGGAGATAGGTTAGAGCCTTGTGGGAGACCATTCAGCCTTGAATGAACAACTGAGTATCTAGATGATTTCAGAAGTTGCGGAAGGACGATAATACGGCATTAATTGCTTCATGGCATGGAATCTGTGCTAAGGATTTCCATTATATTAACTCTCTGTTTCAATTTAATTTTTGTACTTTGCATAATTTATAATTAAGTAATATAAAGAAAAATGCGAAGATTAAAACGCTGAAAATTATTATTCAATTAACCAATATGAAAAGCGATAAATTAACACTAGTCAATTCGAAACGCTATATCTCTGACATTTCTTAAATGATGATTTGATATTCATAAATTAATTACATATCTTGTAAGCAGTTGACCATAGAAGATTTATTTTAATTTTCATTTTTTTTTTTTCCGCTGTATATGAATCTCGTAACTTTCACTTACCTATATATGGAATATGTAGTAAGGGAAAGTATTGCGATCGTGAAAATTTTCTAGTTCCAGTTTTCGAAGGAAATACACGTTTTAGGGTCTCCTGAGTCCAAATGACCAAGTCCCACAAAAAAGGTCTGTGGGAGTGTATGTGTGTGGTAAGTGCAGCACGAAACTGAAAGTCATATTTAAGACGAATTATGCCAGAGATTTTATAACTTTTTCATCAAAATCGGCTAAACAGAAGAGCCACTTTATACCGTGCATTTTGCTCCTTTTTACGATTTTCTTAAAAACGGCTTAAACGATTTTGATTAAACTCGTTATATTAATGTAAAATTTAATGGGCTTTAATATCATGTAGGTTTTATTCTGATTGAAATAGTCTGACACGGCTTAAATGCCGATATTTCATCTAAACTACCTTTAATTTTGTACATTCAAAAAGATTAACCATATCATCTTAATGACATTGATGAAGGACGGCTAAATATACAAGTTGGACGCCTTTGATGAACAACTATTTTTAACGTACTTTTTGGTTTACTAATAATAAGAACAGTATCATAGACGTATAATATACCGTTGGAAAAAAAAAGATTTTAGAAAAAATATTATCTGATACACAGACTTGTCAGGTAATGTTAAGTGACGAATAGGGAATAAACTTATTACTCATTAAGAATTTAATATAGTTATATTATTTAATCTAAATCTTATGTTTCCACCAAAAATGAATTACCGTTTAATTAAAATGAACTTCAAATATTTTTCAAATTGAAGTATATTTAATAGTTTTTAAATTGATTATAAAAGTCGAGGTAAGTGAAAGTCGTGTGTTGCCCGCACCAGATGTTTTGGTCTTTGTTTATCGCTGTTCTAAAACTCTATATATTTTTCCCTTCTTAAAAAATAACTGTGTTATAGGCGTATATGTAGAAAATATTTCTATATATATATATATATTTTTTTTTTTTTTTTTAATATTATCTAGGTTTACTAATTCTAAAGCTTAGTGTACATTTTTTTCCTCTATCTTCGAAAATGAATGAGTTATGTATGTATACCATATAGGCAAGATTTCATTCATATCTCTCTTCAAAAATAACGAGTTATTGAATTAACACGTTTTTAATCAGTCGCAATTTTAAGACTAATCGGCTCATAATATCTTCATTCAGATGTTAGGATTATCATTGATGCCAGTTATATTCGTGCCTAATTTGAAAAAAAAAAAAAAAAAAAAATAGTTTCATTAGTTCCGGAGAAAAGCTGCGGTTATTCGAGTTCTACATATTTCGGAACCTATGACCTCAAATTTTAAGGGTGGGAGGTGGGGATTATTTTATTTGTCTTTGTCTATTACAAGGTTAATTATTGAAAATAATAATTAAAAAAATTAGTGAAAAAATATACGAACTTCTTGATAATGACATATTAAAATCTGAAACGGAATAAACAGCAGTCCATCAAATTAGCTTTCCCCCTAACTCCTTGATTAACTATTCCGTTTTTCGATTGTGGTCTCTTCGTTGTAGATTAACATTTAATTATCCTACAAGCAGGGGTGGCGCGCCCTAACTGCGATGAAATAGCCCTTGCATAACCTTCTGTCCAGCCGATTTTATATCACTTTGCAATATCTAGGTCATCTAATTCTATCACTTTTTTTTTTTTTGTTTTTAATGACAGTGCCACCCCGAACTGTTGGACCATGTTATATGACTATATAATCGTATGCTTTTGTTTATGCTAATAGCTTTATTTTTGACACGGATATTTCTTTTAGTTGGGGGTCTGTAAGTTATATTGTGTGACACTTTTTTTACATTCTAACTCTGTTGGCGTTGCTTGGATCGAAAATTTAACGACAGTTTTCCAGCAGAAATTCAGTAGGGAATATTTTTTGTTATGTAACATTTATCGATAACCTTTTATTATAGAACCCCGTTTAGGAGCTATATTGGTTCGAATGAAAAAAGTCACGGTTTGTTACATTTGTTTAAGTGTTGGGGCTTTATCGACATGCTTTTTGTCCAAAAAGGTGAGTTAGTGTTACTCGCATTACAAATTTGAGATTATTTCCGTATATAACATCTGTAGCCAAGTGACCAAAAAGTTCAAATACCTAGGAGAGATAATATGCAACAACGGGGTAGATAAAGCAGGCCTAGATGAAAGATTAGCCAAACTAGAAAGACTGTACTTTGCAACTAGAAGCATGTACAGTAAGAAAAGTTTATCCTCCAAGGCAAAAATAAGGCACTACTGTACAGTGGTAAGACCAACAATATTGTATGGTATGGAAACAGTTTGCCTTCTGAGTCTTGAGAAATTTCTCAAAATTGAGAGAAAAATTCTTAGGAGGATTCATGGATCCAAAATAACACAAGAGGGCTACAGGCTAAAATCGAATGAAGAAATATATGGACATTTGGAAAACCTTGAAGTAGTCATCGGAACTAGGAGACTAAGGTTTTATGGCCATATGGTAAGAATGGACTATCAGAGGCTGAACAAACAGATTTTTGACAAAGTTCTAGGTTATAAGAATATGGGTGGTTATGCAAAGCAAATAAAAGAGGAGCTCGAAAGGTTAAAAATCAAGAAAATAGACTGCTTAGATAGAGAGCTTTTCGGGAAGATAATAAAAGAAGTTGGGGTTCTTACAGGAAAAAAAAAAAGAAACAGGGGTGAAAATGGACCAAGGAAGAGCGGGAGGAACAGTCCAGGAAGATGAAAGAATATTGGAGAAAAGGGAAGATGAAAGATGTGAAGAAGACAGAATGATATTCAAGTGGTCCTTGATGGCCAATTCGTGCAGAAAAAAAAAATGTAGCAGGGACCTCCTGCGGGGTTACCTGTAGCAGGGTGGTTAGCATAATAGCCTCCTATGCCAAAGGTTCCGGGTTAAACCAGCATCTAGCCCTAGGATTTTTTAATGGGAGTAAGGCCGTCCTTCGTTGAAAGGTGGTCTCGAGCAGGTGCGATTTCAGGTACTCGTTAAAGATCCCTATCCCAAAAAAACCTGGATAGGCAAAATTTAGGACTCCCACTGTAGCATCGTCCGATTAACCACAGCAGCATAAAGGGACTTTAAACAAATAAATAAAAAAACAAGGACATACTGCTATATTTTTTTAAATAAAAAAATTACCTTTTGCATATTTTTTTTTCTGTTGTTCAAATCTAAACTATGACGAAGAAGTTTAGAGAAGAATGTTTCTTGTTATACAACATTTGTAGCTAGGATCTACTGTTTAGGAGCTATTTTGGTTCGAATGAAGAAAGTTACCAAACGTATCTATGTTTTAATGTACATAGAACATTGAAGATAAATAAATAAATACACAGAGCAGCAAATGATAGATAGTTTTTATTATCTCAGAAAGAAATATTAAACCATGTTTTTTATACGAGAATGGGAGATTAAGGAGCAAAATACTAACCCACAAAGATATTCCACCCCAGACGACTTGACAAAACTGTGTTGTAGTTCGCATTAAAATTTTGAAATTATTTCCGTATATAAAATTTGTCACTACTTTCATTACAAATGTACATTTACTTTCTATTACAAACTGACTGAAAGCTAATGATATATTCTAAACTTACCTATTACTTAGAACCAAATTATTAAAAACAATTACTAGGACGATTGCTATTCAAGTTTTCTAGTAAACCATAAAATCGAACAACTTGACTTTAACCAACATTAATCTGTAAACTCGATTATATTCGAAGTATTTCTATTTGGAACACTAAAATCGTTCCAGTATTCCCAGGCTTAGATGTTATCTCTGAGATGGGAATAAACCAATCTGGTTCAGAAGCCGAAATCCCTTAAAGGAAGAGGTGTCAGAACTGTCCACTAAGTATTGACTGATGGTAGTTTGTATCTATAACAACCACCGGGCCGACACAATCTCGTGCAAATATAACAAATATAATCTACAGTCGATATATTCAGCCACAAAAGTTTATCTTACAGTAATCAACCTACAGCGGTATGACCTGTACAAGTTTCATTTTGTATTCACTCCCCTTTACGATATCACGCTTTAAATAATGTAGAACTTGGTAATGACCCTTCTTAAAAAATGTATATTAAAAAAAAGGACAATGGTTCAACGATCGAAATTACAAAAAATCTGGTGCGGGCAACACACGACTTTCACTTACCTCCATTTTTAAAACCAATGAAAGAATTTTCAAAAACAGTTGGAGATAAAAATACAAGAAACTATTAAGGAATTAATTAAATTGAATTTCTATCGAAACATGTGTTTCATTAAAAAATCTATTATATTATTATCTTAAATAATCAGTAAGTTTTATCTTCTTTTCATCACTCTCTATTAACTTTTAAAAGCTTGTGTATGAGATGATATTTTTTCTAAAATCTTTAGCATTCCAACGGTATATCATACATGTATATTACTGCTCTTATGTTCAAAAACGAAAAATTGCATTAAAAAAATATTTTTTCTGTTTTCTCCTTTAGTTGGGTATCGAATTTATTCAATTTATATATTTTTACCAGTTTTTCATCAGTGTTAACAAGATAATCTAGTTATTATTATTGAATTTACAAAATTAAAAGTGTAATCTGAATTAGTTTCATAATTTTTCATTAAGTCTCCTTAGAGATATTTCTGTGTAAACATTGCGAAAAAATGTTTTTTTGTAAATTCATGCAAACCATATTCTTAGTTTTTGTTTTGATTTAATAACTAAAAAATTACCAGAATTAGAGAGATGTTTCCTACACATGTTTTCAGCTGCGAAGCTGAATTAAAATGGCTGCAAAACTAAAAGCATTAGCAACAAAAACATATCGCCCACAATTTCATATTAAAATACAAAAAATACAGAATAACTGGTAAAAAATTAAAATCATAAAAATTAAAAACGTTGAGCGGCAAGGTCTGGACGATTTCAAATAGATTGGCCTATATACAAATGATTAATCTTATATTACAGTGTTGAACAACATAAAGATTAAAAAAAAAAAAAAAAAAAAAAAAAAATGAGAAATGAGATTTTAACTGACAAAGAGTGGTTTGTTTTGAAAAAAATAATTATTACAGACAAAGAAAAAAACAAAAAACAATCATAAATTATCAAATAGATGGTTTTTATCAATATAAGGAATTAGCAGAAATAAGACAAAATATATAAGGACACAAGACGTCTTGAACACTGAAGGTAACATATGAGAGAATTCTAGTAGCATTAAATTGGTTTTGCCCACCTGTAGGTCAGAAGGATAGATACATAGTAAACAATTGGGTGGCAACCTTAATTTCGATTTATATACCAGAGGACCACTACTTTATCGAGTATAATGTAGTAATACTATAGATAATAAAATTGGACAGAAGAATAAAAACAATAACAGAATATATTGTGATATATTATTGGGATCAAAAAAATTATTGAAAATATCCAAACCAACAAATTCTATATAATTGAAACCCCAAATTAACAAATTAACATTAAACAGCACAATAAAAATGTTAATACTACACCATTGAAACATTATATACAACTGAACCATAAATTTGATTTAAGAGACCAAAGATATTACAAATCGAATAAAATAATCAAAATAGAAAAGTAATAGAATTCATATATACAAACAAAAAATCTGGTGCGGGCAACACACGACTTTCACTTGCCTCCGTTGTTAAAATCGATTAAAGAATTTTTAAATACAGTACAGTAAGAGATGAAAATGAAACTGATCAAGAAATAAATTGAATTTCTATGGAAACATGTGTTTTATTAAATAATCTATTATATTATTATCTAAAACAATCAGTCCGTTTTATCGGTTTTCCATCACTCTTTATTAACTTTTACAAGTTTGTTTTTAAGATGATGCTTTTAATTTTCAAACGGTATATTATACATGTATATTACTGTTCTTAAGTTCATCAACAAAAAAGTTCATTAAAAAACATTTCTGAAGTTTTCTGCTTTAGTTGGATATCTAATTCGTTCAAATTATATATTTACCTGTTTTGGTTTATTATTTTCAATAATCAACCTTTGTAATCGAACAAACAAAAAAAAATTATTCCTGCTCAAAATTTGAGAGCTCACGTTTCAAGATGCGTAGAATCCAAAAACGAATAAAAAAAAAATCCGTTTCTCCTAATAAATAGATGTATTTTTCTTTTAGTGAAAAAAGAATCATTGAATTTGGTTAATAACTAGCTTAGATATTGTGTTTTGAAATCAGTGGTAGTGTTATGATATGATGCTTTGAATTAGTGCTTTTCATATTACTTAATTGCCCAAGAACAGCCATATAAACAGTTATACCCTAATATTATTATTTGGAAATAATAAACCATTGTGTAATGCAGCGTTTTTTAATTAATGATAACATGATCAAATGTTTATTTTTATAGAATCTACGAAATTAAAGTTACTTTAGAGAAAGAAAATTTAAAATACGAGCATTTAAGCCCAATTAATTTTACATCGATATAGCAAGTTTAAGCAAAGTCGTTGGAAACATTTTTGAAAAAATCGTAAAAAAGTGGGAAATGCATTGTATAAAATGGCTCTTCTAGTCAGCTGATGTTGATGAAAAAGATACAGTAACATCTCGAGATAGTTGTCTTAAATATGAAATTTCACTTTTCGTTTTCGCACTGGACTTACCACACTCATACACAAACACACACACACATATACAACTTTTTGCTGGATTTGAAAGGAAGAAATTTTGAAATATTAGCATTTAAGCCCTGTCAGACTATTTCAATCAGAATAAATCCTACATGATATTAAAGCCCACTCAATTTTACATCGACATAGGAAGTTTATAAAAATCGTCGGAACTGTTTTCGAGAAAATCGAAAAAAGGTGCAAAATGCATAGTATAAAGTGGCTCTTCTGGTAAGTTAAAATCATTTTGATGAAAAAGGTTTTGTAACGTATCGGGCGTATATTTGTCATAACTATGAAATTTCAGTTTAGGAGTTACCGTTCCCGCCCGAAAGTTACCACACACACACACACACACACACACACACACACACACACACACACACACACACACACACACACCACACACACACACAAACACACACACACACACACACAGACCTTTTTTGCGGGACTTGGTTATTTGGACTCGGAAGACCCTAAAACGTGTATTTTCGTTGAAAACTGGAATTCGCAAATTTTCACGATCGCAATACTTTCCCTTACTATATATAGTAAGTGAAAGTAAAAAAGAAAAGTTTTGTTAAGACAATTATTAAGAATAGTTGTAAAATACATTTTTTTTTTAAACAAACAAACATGCGAGAAGTGGCAATTATGATTAATAGTGTGGCTGATTCGGAAACTCAGTAAGTCATTGAGTCTTAACGACAGTCACGTGTTTCTGTTCGACTATTCCACGTTTTCATGAAACAATGTTGTCTTAGCTAATCAATTATTAGCGACCCACTCCGACTAAATTCAACAGCCTAAAGAGCATTAGAATGATCTTCCTCACTAATAAATGAGAAGTTTCAACTGACTCGTCGAATTAATTGTCAATTCTAGAACCCGCGGCGTTTAGCGGGGGAGCGAAATAGAAAACCTTCACGTATTCAAAGACTAGACTTTATTATCTTCATTTTCCGTATTTTAGCTTAAATTATTTTCTACTGAAATGGGCACTCTTTGGTCCACGCACCTATGGGGTAGTTGGTAGCTATCCAGATCTTCATCATCATCGTCAATCCGGCGCTACAACTCGGTGACGAGTCCTGGCCTCCTCCACCAGCCCTCTCCAGTTATTTCTATCTTGTGCAGCCGTCATCCAGTTCCCCACTCCCAGGATATCCCTTGCATCCGCTGTCACACCATCCGACCATCTAAGTTTTGGTCTTCCTCTTCTTCTGATGCCGTGAAGAGGTTCAGTCAAAATGGCCTCATCCTCCATTCTAGCCACGTGACCAGCCAATCGCAGTCTTTCAAGCTTCAAGGTCATAACGACATCATTGTCCTTAAAACCTGTATAGAGTTCATTATTGGTCCGCCTTCTCCAATGTCCATTGAGATGAACTCCTCCAAAAATTCGTCGAAGTATTTTTCTCTCAAAGACTTGTAGGTCCTGTTCAGTTCTTTTACTGATAGCCCATGTTTCTGATCTATACAATAGGACTGGGCGAACCAACGTCTTATATAAATGGAGCTTAGTCGGCCTGTATAGGAGCCGGGAGGTGAACTCTCTTCGGAGGCCAAAGTAGCACCTGTTTGCCATCAAAATTCTTCTTTTAACCTCAACCTTTGGTGCTTTATCTTGCTTTACGAGAGAACCCAGATACCCACTTTTTCAATGTTAAAGGGGCAATATTGATGGTCACACCGGATGGGGGTTCTTCTCCTGTTACCATGTACTTTGTTTTCCCCGCGTTTACCTCCAGTACAAGCATTCTGGAAGCCTCCATTAGGGCCAAAAATCCTTCTTTGACAGACTGCAACGACCGTCCTATGATGTCAACGTCATCCGCGTAAGCTAATAGCTGGATCATATGATTGTAAACGGTCCTATTTGTTTGGATACCAGCGTCCCTCACAGCTTTCTCAAGTGCCAAGTTGAACGATAGGCTCTTCCGTTCGATGCCCACCTACCTGCACTGTACACCTCACATCCCTCATGATCATGTTTACCAGCCGTATCAGTTTATCGGGGATACTGAACACTTCCAGGGCCTTATACATTTTTTCACGATTAATGCTGTCATATGCCGCCTTTAAATCGACAAAGAGATGGTGGATTTTAATTTGGTGTTCATTTCCTCTCTCTAGAATTGTTCTTAGAGAGAACATTTGATCAGTAGTTGATCTTCCCTGTCTAAATCCAGCTTGGTAGGGACCAAGCTTCTGCCCTGCAAATAAAATCAATAATATGCCCTATTTTCAAGAAAGGAGACAAACTTCAGTGCCAGAACTACAGAGTTATCTCTCTTCTCTCGTGTGGATATAAGATATTATCGAGCATACTATTCCAGCTATCCAGATCTACGACATCATTAAAACTAAAGATAACATATAAACTAAGACATGTATATGACTCCTGGTGAAATTTAAATTCTATTGAAGTTGTTAGAAAGAGGGGCGAAAGCGCATTTGCTCTCAGCCTCAAACCAATCCTCATGATTATTATGATTCGCTGTGTTCTCAGTTGCTTTGAGTAATTCTGTCAATAAATAATTATTAGAAAACATAAATATTTATTTATTAATAAACATAGAAGAGGCTCTTCAACCACTAGGGTTATTTTAGTCCTAAATTCAAAGTACAAAATACAAACAAGTTTAGTACAATAAAGAAACTATAGACAAGGTTTAGATCAGTGGTTGGCAATGTATGGCTCCAGAACCACAAACAACTTGGCTCCTTAAGTGCGGCTATGGCACAAATACTCAGGGAAGGCGCTATAATATTTTCATTTAAAACGACAAAAAAAACTTGTTAAGAAAAATTACATCTTATTTTGATACATTAAAATTCTTCTATAAATCGAGAAAACGTATAATTTATTTAAGTTAAATAATAGAAATGTAATTAAAAATTTTATACTGTAGTAAAAATACGTAACGAACATAAGAGTTTAATTTTATTAGTTTTCGTAAACGTAAACACAAACCATGTACAAGATACCGGCTGAAATTGAGACGTTGATTTCTAAAAGGTACTAAAGGACATTTTTTACGAAATTGATTTTTTGTTATATTTGTATTCTCATCATTTAGTTTTATCTAAATATTCTATTTGATGTTATCTAATGAATTCTCAAGTCCTTAAAAAACGTGATTTAGAAATGCGGTCATTTTCTAAAAGTACTAATTACGCATATATTTTCGTTCCAAATCATTCTAAAAAAAATCATTTCATAACTTTAATATGATGTTATTATTATAGTAAAAAATAATTCTAAATTTTAAGGCAAACAGACCCAAATTAGCTAGTTTAATAATATAGTAATGAGAGATTTTCACGCTTCCTGTAAATTTTCCTAGAATGCATATAGTACCTTTTGGAAATCAACGTCTCAATTGTTCGTATGTTTTCGGAGAACTCCGGTGTGATACACCGTTTTTAAACTACTTCTCAGGGGGTTTCAGGAATTTAAAAACAACAGAGCAAGTTTAGCATTTGTCAAAAATCCTCTTAATGCTACGATAACTGAGTTGAAATTTTCTTCTTTTGAAATTGACATCGGTAGCTTTAAAATAAAATTTCTGGATTTAAAAAAGCAAGGAGATATGGCGCTCTAAATTCGAACGTCTTTGTGTTTGAATTGGAAATATTGGAGAGGAAAAAATGTGATCTTTAGTTCACAACAAAGTGGTCTGCTTTGAATGACCTGGAGAAGGAAGACCACTTGACCACTTCTTTTTCAACACTAAAAGGAATAACATTCCTTACTCGTACGATCATCTGAAAATGCTCGCGTTTGCTGTTCTTTCCCTTTCATTGCCTTTGAATAATCTTTTTCAAGCATGAAGATTATCAAGAGAAAACTGAGAAGTCGTCTTATCGATGAGAACTTGGAATCATGCCTAATATTAAAAACAACAAAATACAAACCTGATTTATTCAAACTTAAGGTACACATATTGACCATATTGAAGCAGAACTAGCTATTCCACTCCAAATGTCCCCACCTCCTAAAGCCTTTCATCCTTCTGAAATAATTAACGTTATCCATCAGTTACGTATTAAAAAAGCACCTGGTCATGATCTCATCACATCCTTTATCCTTAAACAGCTACCTCGAAAGGCTATCCTCTACCTCACTTATATCTTTAATGCCACCCTCCGAACCACCTATTTTCCTGAACCTTGGAAAATGTCAATAATCAAAATGATCCCAAAACCTCAAAAGCCTCCTGAACATCCATCCTCATACCGTCCAATCTCCCTTTTACCTATCATGGGCAAGATTCTAGAAAAACTCATTTTAAAGCGCCTTTACCCGATCCTAGAAATGCATCACGTCATTCCTGACCACCAGTTTGGATTTCGGACATCCCACTCTACAATTCAGCAATGCCACCGTGTGGTGGATGTTATATCCTCCACATTGGAGCGAGGAATGTTTTGCACGGGTGCTTTTCTCGACGTGGAACAAGCGTTCGACCGAGTCTGGCACCCAGGACTCCTTTATAAACTCCGTCAATTCCTTCCCGCAACATACTTCCTCATAATCCGTTCCTACCTCACTAATAGAACCTTTCAAGTAAATCATAACCTTTCCTACTCTTCCATAATTTCTCAGTCTGCAGGTGTACCTCAGGGTAGTATCTTAGGTCCCATCCTTTATACGGTATATACAGCTGATATCCCACTCCATCCTAGCACTGTCCTCACAACTTACGCGGATGACACTTGTGTGTTATCCGTCCATAACGATCCAACCGCTGCATCCCAAATCCTTCAGTCCCACATCACAGCCATTGAGGAATGGTGTCGGAACTGGAGGATTAAAATAAATCCTAAAAAATCCCATCAAATAACCTTTACCCTTCGTCGAAAACCGATGACCTCCTGCCCTACCGTATCCTTTAATAATACGCCACTCATACCTGTTGAACAAATCCGATACCTAGGACTCCATCTTGACAAACGTCTTACATGGAACCCTCACACGAGACTAAAACGACAGGAAACTGCCCGTAGATACCGATTACTACAACACTTACTAGACAAACGTTCAAAACTTCCAATTCACTACAAAAAGCTCATTTATATCACTGTCATCAGACCAATCTGGACATATGGAATCGAGCTTTGGGGCTCTACTAAGCCATCTAATTCCTCCCGCATCCAATCCTTACAATCCAAAATCCTTCGCAAAATCCTAAAGGCTCCTTATTTCGTCACAAATAAAATCATCCATAACGACCTTAATATCCCATTTGTGGCAGACCTTTCTCGAACCAGATATACCACTTTTAATTCCAAACTCCCAACTCATATAAACCCTCTTGTCCGCAACCTATCAACCTCGCATATTCCTGACAACCCTCCGAGGCGATTGAAAAGAAGATGGCCTCGGGATCTACTTACTTAAATAAACATCGAAGTACTACCGCTGGGTAGTTTCTTCACAAGCCTTATACGCCTTTTATTATAATTCATCACTTTTACTTATTGTATTTATGTAATATACAGTTGTAAAATTCAATAAAATATAATTTAAAAAAAAAAAAAAAAAAAAGGTACACATTGTACGCATTAATAAATATTTTTTAGGTATAAAATTTAGTTTTATTTAGTGTACTGCTTATTTTGCGTAATAAAAGTTTCCTAAACAAGAAGATTTGGCTCCCATTTTTTTTTTTTTAAATTGTTGTAATATTCATATGGCTCTTTGGCTAATAAGTTTGCCGACCACTGGTTTAGATAATTGCATTACAAAACAAGAAAAAAAAATATATTTTTTTATGTTTATTAAATTTTGTAAAAATATACCTCATAAGATGAATAAAACTCATATAATTGGAAAAATAAAATAAAATATACTATTCCTTTAAAAACGACATCTTTCTAACTAACTATATAGCGATACGTTCTATCAGTGCAACGGCTACTCCAATCCTACGAATTCCAATAAAGCAAAATTTACCACAACTTTCGACAAATAACTTAAACCACATTACACTCGCGATAGACTTTATTGTAGGTGTGTAAACTGGTCCGCAGACACTAAACACCTAATCGCATCTAACTAAAAAAAAAATAATAATAATATAATAATAATAATAAAAATAATAATAAAAAAAAATGCTTGCACACACAACTTCCTCTCACAAACATATTAAAGAATGCTGTTACACGTTACGAAAATATATACAAGTATGACTATTTCAATTCTAAACCGAAGGAGTGATACGCGGATTGTACTCGACGTAAACAGGCCTTTGACCGAGTCTGGCACCCGATATTGCTTTACAACATCCGCAAATTCCTCTCACATATATACTTCCTCATCTTCCATTACTAGCTCACTGACAGATCTTTCAAAGCAAATCACGATAGTTCCTATTTATCCCTTTTTATCAGTCTACTGATATTCTTAAAGGCAGTATTCTTAGAACCATTCTTTACACAGTCTAAACAGCTAATATTCTGACCCATCCTACAGCATTCCTTTTAACTAATGCTTATGGCACTTGTTTGTTTTTAGCCAATAACAATCTAATTATAGGTATGGTGTCGGAATCAAAGAGTTAAATGAATTCCAACAAATGTCACCAAATAACCTTTATCCTTCGCGGTATCATTTGATATCCCACCCGACAGTATCCTTCATAACATGCTCTTCCCATTTAAAAAGACCCGACATCTAGGACTCCACCTTGATAAACGTCTAACTGGGAACTCTCATACAAGACTGAAACGAAAATAAACTGTTTTCGGCTACTTCAACAGTAACTAGAAGACCGGTTTTCTCCCATTAAATAAACTAAAAAATTCCCACTTACCTACAAAATGCTCATCTACCTGACTATCATAAGGCTGATATGGACTTATAGAGTAGAGCCATGGAGCTCTACTAAACCATCTCAATATACAATCCTTACAATCTAAAATAGTCAATGCTCCTAACTTTGTAACGAATTAACTGATCCACAAACATCTTAATGCTCCATACGCTACGAGTTTGCCCAAAACAGATACTGTTCCTTTCATCACAAACTCCATTCACACTTTAACCCAATAGTTTCAATCCTTTCTTCCTCTTCAAATCCTGATAATCCAAAGAGGTCTTAAAAGAAGATGGCCACGAATCCTAGTATGGACTTTCACTTATCTGTATAAATATATATATATATATATATATATATATATATATATATATATATATATATATATATATATATATATATATATTATATATATATATATAGTAAGGGAAATACTACAAAAGTAAAAGTTTTCGAATTCCAGTTTTCGGAAATCCACAATTACGGGTCTCCTGAGTCTAATCAACCAAGTACCTCAAAAAGGTCTGCGTGTTGTGAGTCAAGAAAGAAAATTTGTAAAAAGTCAACGAAACTGAAATTCATAGTTAAGGCAACTATATGCCCGAGATGTTGCAACTTTTTTACAAAAAATCGGCTGACCGGAGTGCTACTTTATACTATGCATTTTCCACCATTTTACGGCTCTAGCGATTTTGATTAAACTCGCTATATCAATGTAAACTTTAACGGGCTTTAATATAATGTTGGTTTCATTTTGTTTGAAATAGTCTGAAAGGGCTTAAATGGCGAATGTTTGTAATTTCTCCCTCTAAAGTACCTTTAATTTGTTACTTTCCCATAAATTAGCCATATCATCTTATTAGCATTGGTAAAGAAGGGCTACTACATACACGAGTTGAACGAATTTAATGACCAACTAAAAGGGAAAATAGAAAAACTATTTGTGCATGTAATTTTTGGTAATAAGAATGGTAATATAGACGTATAATATACCGTTATTATAAATATTATCTTATACACAAAGTTGCAAAAGTTAATGAAGAGTGATGAAAAATCCGAGAAAACTTATTGATTGTTGTAAATAATCCCTAATGCTTGCCCACACCATGTTTTTTTTTATTTTAGCACATTTGCTTATTGTAATTTTTTTACAGGTGCGAATAAAATGTTGAGTGAAAAAAAAAAATGTTGTAAATCATATTATAAATGATTATCTAAGATCAATGGCAAAAATAAGGAAATAGAAATTAGGAACTCTTTTCTCAGGCTGACAGAAAAATATCAAGACTTCAATATGTTGTTTACTGACGCATCCAAAATGGAAGACAGAGTTGGTTGTGCTGTCTACAGCAGAGAGCAACACCTCATGTTCAGTCTGCCAGGCGAGAGCTCCGTCTTCTCCGGAGAAGCCACAGCCATACTGAGAGCTCTCAAATGGATTAGAAGCTCAGAAAAAATGACATGGACTATCGTTACAGACTCGTGGAGTGTTCTTGCAGCCATTGACGGCCAAACATCTTCTAACGCCATAATTAGAGACATAATGCATGAATGGTGGGAAACAAAAATGATGTCTAAAGTAGTTATTATGATTTGGGTACCATCCCACTGTGGAATTATTGGGAACGAAAGAGCCGATCAAGCAGCTGATTCAGCCAGAAAAGGTGAAGCCGAAGAGATTACTCAAATAAAAGAAACCACAATGGAGGATTGGGTTGGGTGAACTACAGTTCTTAAAAAGTTCTTCTGAAAGAGTGGGAGGATGGCTGGAGAGAAAAGATATCGAAATTGAGAACAATTAAATCCGACTGTCAGAAATGGAGAACTAGTGCAAGATCTTCAAGGAGAGAGGAAATTGTTGTATGCAGACTAAGAATTGGGCACTGCCAATTTACTCATGGTTACCTCTTGAGACGCCTGGAAGCGCAAACCTGCGAAAAATGCAACAATTCTCCTCTAACTGTAGAACACCTGCTGATTGAGTGCCGCTTTATGAACAGTCAAGAGAAGGGTTGAATATAAAGAAAGACATGAAAGAAATACTTAAAGATAAGGAAGAAAGTATTAACAAATTAATAGAATTCACGAAAATGATAGGATTCTACCATAGAATATAATTATTTCGATCACGCCAATGACCCTCAAGGGTAGAGGCGGATAAGCAAATAAAAAAAAAAAAAAAAAATGATTATCTAATAAAACAAATGTTATGCCAAATAAAAAGGTAATTTAATTAATTCTTTTTAACAATTTATTGACATCTCTAACTGTATTGAAAACGCTGCAAATTATTACACAATGGTTTATTATTTCCAAATAACAAAATTAGGGTATAACCGTTTAGATAGCTGTTCTTAGGCAATTGAGTAATATGAAAAGCAATAATTCAAAGGATTATATCTTATCACTACTGCTTATTTCAAAAAGCTATATCTCAGCTAGTTGTTAACCAATTTCAATGATTCTTTGTTAATTTTTTCAACAATTTTATTCTCTATCAAATGGCTCTAAAAGCAATAACATGAGGAGAGTCGAGTCTGGGCCCAGCAGTTAAGAACCTCACATCAATTTTTTTTCTTTTATTTTTCCCTATTTTATAATAATTCGCTATTTTTTAGTTAAAAACACTAATGAATTTTTTTCCATATAAGAAAATAATGGAATTACAAAGGTATATTTAGGCGAGATTTTAATTTGTTTTTGTTTATAGTACTTTACTGATTCTAAAACTATACATACTTTTCTCTATCGTCAAAAATAACTGAGTTATGAGCGTATTTATGTGTAAAATTAATTTTTTTTATTTGATCTCTTTTATATAATTATTAAAAAACACTAATAATTTTTTCTCGATATTAAAAAATAACTGAGTTATTGAATTAGATCACGTTTAATCGGCAGCCATCTAAAAAATAAAACAGCTGATATCATCGTCTAGGTGTCAAGATCATCGTTACATAGACTAGTATTTTTGAAGCGAATTTCAAAAAAATTGCTCCAGTAGTTTCGGAAAAATGCTGCGGATGGCGGACAAACGGATTTTTTTTTATTCGTTATTCGGATTCTACGCATCTTGAAACGTAAGCTCTCAAATTTTGAGGAGGGGGGAAGGTAATTTTTTTAATTTATTTTGGTCGAATTACAAATGTTCATTACTGAGAATAATAAACCTAAAATCGAAAATTGATTTTAACAAAGGAGGTAAGTTAAAGTGTTTTGCGTTGCGCGTACCAGATCTTTATAAATTAATTTATAAATTAGGTAAATAATCTCATTATGTGCAAACTAACAACCGATCATGTCAGTCTCACTTATGTATTTAAAAAAATCTCACAAATTCAATTACGAAATTAGGCTATCTTAAAAAAATAAAAATCTAAATTTGTCGCAGCTTCCATTTAAAACCGTCAGGTTTATTTTCCCCTTTCAGTTCTATAAGTATTGTGTTCCGTTTGTATGAACCTTGTCAAATGAAGCACTTTAGAGATACATGGAGACGGTGTCCTATTCATCATAGAGTGCTCAGAAGTCTCTAGTATTTCTTTCCTGTAAAGGGACACTACTTCATTTCTCCTTTATAGTTCAACATAATACAACGTAATACTTGGCTACTAGTTTTAACTTTGTCTAGATGTTTCAGGGTAATTGTGATCATTTTCATTATGAATACAATGTAAATTAAATACTAAACAATTACATAAGCATACATTTTGGCTTATTATTTTTTATAAAGAACCTTTACAATAGACAATAAAACAAACCTTCCCTTAAAAATTGGAGGGATTATGTTTTAAGGTATGTATAACCCGAATAACGAATAAAAAAATGCGTTTGTCCGCCGTCCGCGGCATTCCTCCAAAAATACTGGACCAATATTTTTGAAATTCAACACAAAAATATTATTGCATGCAACGATGGTCCTAACACTTAAAATTTGGTATCAAGTAGTTATTTTTATTTTTAAAATGGCGGGCGATTAAAACGGATTTAATTGAGTAACTCGGTTACTTTTGAAGATAGAGAAAAAAAGATTAGATGAGGAAGATGGTTGGGGGTTGCGGTCATAAATTAGAAACACACATTTAAAATAAGTGTTATTTTAATTATGTGCCGACGTTTCGGCCTACGATGTGGGCCTTCATCAGGGCTAAAAGAAACAAGATAACAACCAATGTAATTATAGACTTAATAATGCGTTAGGTATATAATAATATGACAGTAATAAATTATGGGAACATAAATAAAATTAAATGTAAAATGATAATAAGATGACAATTATAAAGTATGGAAATAAGGTGACAGTTATAAAGTATGGAAATAAACAAAATTAAGATGATAGTTCTAAAGTATGGAAGTAAACATAATTGAGATGATAATATTGTAATAAGAATATATAAAGAGAGACTAAGCAAATGAAAAAAATGACAAAGGAAAAATATGTGAACAATTAAAATTTTAAATATTAACAATTTTGAAGCGATATATGACGGTAATATATTAAAAACATAGTTAAGAGTATAGGTAATATATAAAAAAGAACATAGTCATTACAAAAGAGAAACAGTATGAATAAAAAATAATTTAAATTTTAAAATAATGTAATATTAAACTAATAATTATATGTCAGGATATGTAACGGAGAAAGATATGAGTATGGAAAGAGGGAGAAAGAAATGGGCGATGAAAAAAGATCCTTATCAATAAGAAAAAAGATATATACTTGACTCTGACCTGAAGACGCTGCCTAAAGGAGTGATGTTTCCCAGTTTAAAAAAAAAATGTAAAGAGTTATACAATTAGTAAAGTGAAATAAACAAAAACAAAAAAACAAATTAAAAAAAAAAACAGTAAGAAATATTTAAATCTAGCTTATATACTCGTATATACGCGCTTGTAACTCTGTTATTTTAAAGGTTATAAGAGAAAAAGTGTGTTTTACCCTAAAAAACGCAAGATAATTACATACATAAAAAACAAGATAATAAAAAAAAAAAAATAAAATAAAAATGTTAGACATAAATCCACCCATAACTCAGTTATTTTGGAATTAAGAGATAAATACGTATGTAGTTCTAGATTCAATAAAGCACGATAAACAGAAAAAAAGAAAAGTTGATCTATATATTCAACACAATTTATAATAGATGTAATTCCACCAAAAACTCGATCATTATTGAAGATAGAGAAAAATCGAAAATATTAGCAGCTATATAAACTGTTATATAGTTATTTGGAAATAATAAATTATTGTGTAATAATTTGCAGAATGTTTAATCTCTAAGAGCACACACTATTTTTCATCCTTCTAACAAAATTCTATTTCTGTATGTACGCAAATAATGTTTCTATACCTTGGTACATCTAGATATCTGGAGAGGGTTGGTAGTGACAGGCCTAAGTTTCCGGAGGATAAGTTAGTAGCAACTTGTGTACTCCATCACTTCAGAACAGTCTTGAAAACATCACCAGGCTTCAGGATAACAACAACAGTAAATATTGGAGCAAACAACGGTAAGTTGGGTTAAAATTTACACTGTAAAGTGAATGCTGAGTCACCTCTTCATATCAGCTGATTGCCAATAGCTAGGCAAGGCTGGTCTTGCTTAAGTTTTCTTAAGTTATTTTTTTCCCCCCACATCTGGTTATTATTTAATTATTTTCCTTACATGAAATGCGATATTATCATCAAGTAATGTCCTCCAAAGCTTCAACTAAAAGATCTAGATCTAGTGGTTCAATCACGTCTCCTACAAAACAAAGACCTCGCCGTGATACTAATAAAAGATTAAATCTACAAGCAACCCCTTCGGGTACTAATTCAGAATCTGAACCACAACCTGGCACATCGTCACAAGGGATGACTGACGAATCGCCGTTTTTCACCCCGAATCCTTTTCAGATTTTGCATAATGAAAAAGAAACATGGAATCTACTCCTATACCCAGTGAACCACGGCCTCCTCCCATATTTGTCAAAAATATTAGAAATTTCCAGTTGTTGTGTGCGAAATTGAACAAAATTACCGAATCTACCAGCTACTACTGTATGAGTAGAATCAATGATACCAAAATATCTCCTACTACTGCGGAGACATATAGAAAAATAGTGAAATATTTAACTGAAACCAAAGCAGATTTCCATACCTATCAGCTACGCCAAGAGAGAGCTTTAAGGGTTGTAATCAGAAACTTACACCCCTCGACACCAGTTGAAGCAATTAAAGAAGAACTAACGGAGATGGGCTATAAAGTGCGGCAAGTCACTAATGTCCTAAAGGATAAAATTCCCCTACCTCTCTTTTTGTGGATTTGGAACCAGCAGAAGGAGTTGAAAAAATCTATGACCTCAATAGATTATACTATACCAGCGTAAGAGTTGAAAAACCTTACATAAAGAAGGAGATAGTTCAGTGCCATAACTGTCAAGCATATGGTCATACTAAAAGTTATTGTCATCACATACCTCGATGCGTGAAATGCGGTGAACAGCACAAGTCTGTGGAGTGTACAAAACCAAAATCAACACCAGCTGTATGTGCTCATTGCCTCAAGGACAACCCAGCCAACTATAAAGGATGCCAAATCTATAAGGAACTGAGGACCAGGTTTCAAAAACCTCAAGTACTGGATGAAACAGCAAGACAAGTAAGAAACAGAAGAGAACCCTCAAAACTTATTGATGCCAATGTATCATTTGCCCACCTACTTGGAGGTGGAAATCAAAGTACTGAAGCCGTGGCCCTGCCGGAACTACAGAATGTACCTCAATCCATTCCACATATACCTCTTCCTCAAAATGTTACCAATCCTAAAAATCCTAATCTACCACAAATCTCTCATATCCCTCCTCCTTCAAATGCCACAGACCTTACCAGTTTGATGACATCCTTTATCTCCGAAATTAAATCCCTTGTTATGCCCCTAATATCACTCCTTACGAATCTCGTATCAAATCTCATTCCTGCCTTAAATGACTACACCTAATTCCTTATCCATTCTCCTTTGGAATGCGAATGGTGTTATAACTCACACTGACGAACTTACAGCCGTACTGCAAGACAAAAACAGTGATGTTGCACTCATTACTGAAACTAGACTAACCACTAAACAGTACTTTAAAATACCAGGATACACGACATACCGGACAGACCATCCAGACGGCAAAGCCCATACCGGTACTGCTGTCATAGTCCACCGATCCCTCTCCCATCACTTACACCCACTTCCCGCCCACGATTACCTACAAGCAACTTCCATTGTTATCAAAACATTTTCCTTTCCGCTTATCATCGCATCAGCATACTGCCCTCCTAAACATCCCATTTCCTCTGCCCAATTTGAATCGTTTCTCAACTACTTGGGTAATCACTTCATTTTGGGTGCAGACTTAAATGCCAAGAATCAACAGTGGGGTTCTAGAACCACCAATTCTCGTGGACGAACATTGCAGTCTGCACTCAACTCCCGACGCTTTCATCTCCTACCTCCCGATTCTCCTACCTACTGGCCAACAGATCCTAAACCGTAATCCTGACATCCTCGACTTCTTCATCCACAGCGGATTAGGCTCTCTTAATTTTTCCATAGCTCGCCTTGATGAACTATCCTCTGATCATAGTCCATTGATTCTAAATGTATCCATAACACCTATTCCTAAACCTATCCCACCGTCATTCATTAGAGGCCCTGTCAACTGGAACCTCTTCCGAGAAATCCTCACTAATGATATTGACCTCAGAGTGATTCTCAAAACCCCAAATGACCTTGACGACGCCGTATATTCCTTTACAACCGCTATTCAACAAGCTGCCTGGACTGCCTCCTCTCCCAAGTACTCCAAATAATTCCTTATAAAAGCCATTTACCACAACACCTGACAGACCTCATCAACAGCAAACGCCGAGCCAGAACATTATGGCAACGCACCCGCCACCCAGAGGATCGCCGCTCCTATAACTTTTTTTGTAGAAAATTAAAGCGGGAGTTGGCGATCTTCCGTTCCCAATCCTACAATACCTACCTCTCCTCTCTCTCGACTCGTGACAATTCCCTTTGGAATGTCACGAAGAGAATCCTAAAATCCCACACCATTTCCCATCCTCTCCGGCGCTGTGATAGTTCCTGGGCTGCTTCTGACAAGGATAAGGCCGAGGAATTCGCACAGCACCTTTCCAAAGTTTTTACTCCTCATCCAGAGCTTAATCCTACCCATACGGCGGCAGTTGAAGAGTTCCTTATATCACCAATACCGCTTTCCTTACCACCTAAAGCAGTTAATCCCTCTGAGGTCAGATATCTTCTTAAAAAGCTTCCTCTCCGTAAATCCCCTGGATACGATCTCCTTACTCCTCAAATCTTAAGACAACTTCCACCTAAAGCCATTACATTCCTTACATATTCTCTATAACTGTATCCTACGCACTACCTATTTTCCTTCTTATGGAAACATTCAACTATCATCCTTTTCCTAAAACCAGGCAAACCTTCTAACAACACGTCATCTTACAGACCTATCAGCCTACTTCCGATCCTCTCAAAAATTTTCGAAAAGCTCCTACTAAAACGAATCCTAGCCAAATTTCAAAATTTTCCTTCACATCAGTTCGGATTTCGTCCTCAACATTCCACGGTTCAGCAAGGACTCCGAGTTGTGGACCACATTTCCTCTGCCCTTGAGTGCAACGAGTATTGTTCGGGTGCCTTTCTGGACATATCTCTAGCTTTCGACCGGGTGTGGCACCCGGGATTGCTCTTTAAGCTCAAAACCCATTTACCCCAATCCTTATACCTAGTCCTCCGATCCTATCTATCAAACCGCTCCTTCCGAGTTCGCTGTGGCTCAGAATTTTCCAAACATTATATTGTTGAGGCTGGTGTTCCTCAAGGCAGCGTCTTGGGACCCGCCCTCTACATCCTCTACACCGCCGATATCCCTACCGATCCCGATACCTTTCTGGCAACATTTGCTGATGATACCGCCATTTTGTCATCCAATTCCGATCCTGAAGTAGCATCGATTAATTTACAAAATCACCTTTCCCTTGTCGAAGACTGGTGTAGCGCTTGGCGTATTAAGGTGAACGAAAACAAGTGCTCACACGTCACATTCACTCTTCGACGCAAATCCTGTCCAACGGTTTATTTCAATTCCCTACCGCTTCCTTCCTCTGACACAGTCCGGTATCTTGGCTTTTTACTAGACAAAAGACTGACGTGGAACCCACACACAAGACTTAAAAGAAAAGAACTTAACCGCAGATTCGGCCAGTTATACAGACTACTAAACAGAAAATCTCATCTTACAGTTGACAACAAATTACTAATATTCAAGACAGTACTGAAACCAATATGGACCTACGGACTTGAACTGTGGGGGACAGCTAAACATTCTAACATCAAACGCATCCAATCCTTCCAATCCAAAGTTCTCCGAACAATAGTTAATGCTCCTTATTACGTTACCAACTCTACCCTACACCACGACCTTAAAATTCCATTTATTTTAGACCTGGTACCATCCAAATTTCCGAATTTCATCAGAACCTTAGTCATCATGCTAACCGCTAGCACAATCCCTATCCAGACCACCCATCCCTACAATCCTCCTCGAAGATTGAAACGGCAGTGGCCGCGAGACGTATTGTAAACGTTTAAATTGGAGTTCTGACACTGGTCAGATCCTCCACTCATGTAATGTATGTTTGTGGCTATTACGCCCTAGTTCGGCCTCCACTGATTCACACCAGTGACGCGGCTGAGAGCGAGGGTCTAGGATCTTTTGGATTCCGCTTTTTCCTCCACAAGTGGGGGGAAAAGCCCAGCCTGGGGTCCCTCTATAGCACTTGTATATTTTGTATATAGTTATGTTTGTTTGAATGATGTTTGTTTATTTGCAAACTTTTATTTATCTCAATTATAGGTTAATGTTTTGTTTTGTTTTGTTTTTATATTTATTATTATTTAATTCTATATATATCATTTATTTGTATTTATCTCAGTTATAGGTTGTTGTTTGTTTTCTTATTTTGTATATATATTATATTTTATTTATTTGACTTTATCATTGTATATATTGTGTGAATGGGATCATATATCACTATTACTAATGTTCATATAGAAACAAATTGTAATATATCTCAATAAAAAAAAAAAAAAAAAAAAAAAAAAAAAACTTGTGTACTTGGAATGATGTTATCCTCTGTTTCGCAAAATTAATTTAAACCGATAATACTCACTACTCAAGCGCCTCTGAAGCAAGAGATTTAGGTAATAATAAAAAAAAAAACATGTACAAATCTATTTTTGGTTTATTATCTTCAATAACGAACCTTTGTAATCGTCATAGAAAAATAAAATAATGTCAACCCTCTAAACATTTGAGGTCATACGTTTCAAAATACGTAGAACCCGAATAGCAGATAAAAAAAAAATCCGTCTCTCCATTCTAAGCAGGTGTTCACAGCTTTTCTCCGGAACTACAGAAACGATATTTTCGTGATTTGGCACAACAATACACAGGGCATCCGACAACGAACCAAATACCTTGACATTGATTTAGCCTATTAATTTTAAATCGGCGGCCGATTATAAATGTTTTAATTGAATTAATTAACTCAATTATTTTTTAAGATTGATGGTGGATTCAAGGGTTTGGGCCGATGGATTCATGTCACAAGTTAGACTGTCGTCAAATATTTTTATTTTATTCTGTGACAGTATCCGAAACTTTGAGTATGTTAACGTCCTTGTGAAGCAATTAGTTGGTTAAATAAAACGGCGCATCCACGATTATGCGTAATATTTTCGATTGGAAAGACTAAATTATTTAGATGTAAGAGGTTTTGGCAGATCCCCATAGCTCTATCTCGTATGTCTATAAGGGTTTGATATGTACTTTGTAAATAGTTATTTTAGGGTTAAAGGATAATTTTGATCGTTTGTGCCAGCTTTTTTCTGTTAAGTCTTATCCTCAGTGTGTTATCTTTAGAAGTTGGAATATTTATATCCTTGAAATACACTGTTGGACATTAACTATGTTTAAGAGTGAAAACAATGAACACAATCTTGGCTTGATTCATTTTTACTTGAATCATTAATGAAATAATCTAAACGTTGAAATAATTAATATAAATGTCAGCTTATGGATTAATAACTTTACGATTTAGTACGTAATATCGGTTAGAAAAACTTTGCACTATATGGAGTAATATAAATTGTACGATACTGTACGGTGGCAACACTGAATTCCATAACCTCCTTCATTAGGAACATTACAAACAACATATGTTCATAAGTTTATGGGCTTCCTATTAACTTATTTTATTGCGTGTTGACTTTTCTAAAATCTTGCGCTTTATAACATTATATTATATGCCATTCTATATTACTACTAATATTTCAGAAACATTTTTTGATGGTATTATATTAAAAACCGTATCAAAATGTGTTGCGTGGTTTATAAGAAGTGTTCACGTGTCACGGAAACCAAGAGGGGCGACATCATATATATATATATATATATATATATATATATATATATATATATATATATATGTACATTATATATACAGAGAGATAATTAATGTTGTGCTAAGGTATGATCTGTAATAGTCTGATGCAACCCTACAATTAGTGTGAAATGTTCCCCTATAGAATTGCCCTGTATTTTATAAAATAGATAAAAGGAAATACGAAGGAATCGTTATAAAAGTGACAGATTAAGCATCTAAGTTAATAATTTATCTGTTTTAGAGTGGGTTTCCAACCCTCGACAACAGATGGCAGGTCGGTACTGAGGCGGCGCGAAAGCCAGCCTAGACTCCAGTCGGTCTCCGCCAGTGCTGGGTAAGCGGTAGTCTCCTTCAACACTTCCAAGTCTACGCAATTTGGTATGTTATTATCAATTATATACAGATGAAGAAATAGTTAAAAATTTAAAATAATATCCATATAACACAATTAGATTTTCTACATGCATATTAGTAAATATAATAATAACCAGACGCTTGCATTAAGATCATAATAATGACAGGGTAACTCAGTAATTGAGCTATAAGATAAGGTAAAACTAATACATTGTAGTAAAAATAATAAATAATATATTTTAGATATTAATCACAATTCCATTAAAACAGTGTTAAATGAAAAATATGGATATTAATTTAAATAAATATACGTAAATCTCTTTTGAAAACATTTATAAACCTATATGTATTCAATTATTTATTTATTAAATATTTTTATCTTTACAATTATGCTCCTTTGCAAGCATGAATTATTATTCCTTGTCTAATTCTAAAAACTTCTTGGCGCCAAAAGATAAAAATTCCGAGATTTATACACAACTTAAATTCTAAATTTACCTAAATGAAAATATATAATTGTATGTTATAGTATACATAGAAATTCTAATTTGTAGATTATTTATGGTTCAAGAAGATCACAATTCCTTTTAAAAAGTGTTAAATAAAAAAATTGGATCTTCAAAAACTTTTCTTTTGTAAACAACATTTATAAACCTACTTGTATTCAATTACTTATTTATTAAATATTTTTATATTTACAATAATGCTTCTTTTCGAGCATAAATTATCATAATTTCTTTAGTTCTGAAACCTTCTTGGCGGCATGAGATAAAACTCTAAGATTTATACAAAACTTATCAGGTTGTAAATATTGTACATAAACTGAAATTCTGATTTCACTATATGGTGTAGAATAACTAGAAATATAAATTTATAAATTATTTTCCTTCGTAAAAACTTAATTTTTACAGGAAATTAGAAATTAAATATCATCTCATTTTCTATTTTCACATACAACGAGTCACATAAAAATAAGGGGGGAAAAACTTAGAATTAGACATTGTTTTAAAAATATGTCATATCTTCAAAGATTATACTCGATTTATCATTACAAATTCAATTACTTATATTATTATTTATAAATATTTTTCACATCTTCTTTTCAAGTACAACTTGTTATCCCTTCTCCAATTCTAAAAACTTCTCAGCGCCAAAAGATTAAACTCTAGAGATTTGAACAAAACTCAGTTATTTAAGCTAAATTCTGAATTTCCCTAGATGAAAATACACTTATATGTGTTGTAAAATAACTAGAAATCGTAATTTATAAATTATTTATCGTTTATAAGAACGTATTTTTTTATAGATACTTATAAGTATAAATTAGTAGCATTTCTTATATATATATATATATATATATATATATATATAATAATATATATATTATATATATTTATTTATTTATATTATTATCCTTTGTTTAATATATTTTTATTTTCACATACAACGGGTCAAAATTAGGATAAAAATATCGAGCTTGGAAATAAAACTGCTTTAAAAAGTTGTCATATTTTCAAAGCCTAAACTTGATTTATCATTACAAAAGATTGAAATACCTAGTGAAAACAATTAAACACGGTATATTATTGTTTTCGCAAGAGAAAATAGTATTGATCAACCAGAAAGTATTGCTTTTTCACTACCGATAGCGAAGAAACCTAGTATATATATTTAATTGCATTTATTTTTTCTTATATAAAAATATATTAAAAAATTAACATTTGACTCACTTTGTTGGTCACCACAGTATTTCAAAATTTTACAATGGTTTTGAAGCTGAAATTTTTTTACGGAAATATCCTGTCTATACATGCGCTATATTCCTGCGTTTCTGAATAGTTGAACTTTTAGTCGTAGAAAAAAAAAAACTAAAACATGCCTCAAACATTTGAATAAAACAAAACTATACCTCTCATAAAAAAAATATAGTACTTATTTGAAAGATAATCAACTTTGTAACCACATGAAATACAAAATAGTATTAATCTAAAATGTATTAGCAAACATGCAAAGATATTTATCAAAACATATATTTGAGCAGTTTGTGTTATAATGGGATAAACAATAAAATAAAAATATGGAAAAGACACGGCCAAAATAAATTAGTGAAAAGTAACTCAACTTTTTTGCTCGTTTTTTTTTTTTTTTCAATATTTGCGCAGAGATGGATGGAAATGCATAAACGTATTAATTATATGAATGCAATTTCAACCCAAAATTTACGAACAACACAAAATACCTATTTACTAATTATATATATATATATATATATATATATATATATATATATATATATATATATATATATATATATATATATATGTTGTCAGTATGAGGTAAAATAAGCCTAATTTTATTCACTAAGAAGTTTATAAATAATAAATTTCTACATTAATAGAAGAAGTAATCAACGTGGCACTTTTCAACGTTTGATAATTATTTGCTATTATTTTAAATGAAGGCAAACTAATATAGATTGCATAATATAGACTACTTCCTGCTAGTAATCTCAATGTTCAACGCTCAGTCTCAGACTCTTTTATAGCTCACCCAGCGTCAACAAAGTTGGTTATCTTTTACTATGGAAAAAGGTTGGACCTGATTTTTTTTTTTTTTTTTTTTTTTTTATAATTGGAATATAATTACTTGTTAAACGGACCAATTATGATCATTTTTTTTTATTAGTTTCCAAGTTTAATTTAATATGATCTTGAAACATTTTATTTACATAAAATACGCGTATAAGACTCTACTGAAATACGAAGGCCCACTACAAATGTGTTCCGATCCTCAGATTTCAGATATTCAATTGCGGTGGAAGGTTCTTAAGGCGCAATAGATGGGGGATGTTATGATGAACAATCGTGCCGAGTTAGAGTGGGTCTAAAAACATTCCCCCAACGACTACCATATTTCTCAAGGCTTAGTGTTGTACCTGATGTTTCTGAAGAACGGTAGGGACAATACTTTTTTTTATTATTTTTTTTTATGTCCTCGAAGACCAAATAAATCTCCTTTTTTCTATAATGAATGTGATGCACGAATTCGACATAGGGTATTTGTTTTACCAATTTAGAACTTATAAAAATAAATTAAACATAAATTACAGGCTTTAATAAAACATTCTATCAAATGAACTACATATCCCAAATATAAATGGTATGATATTAGTTATTTAAAATATAATTACATTGAATTTAAGAATTTTAAAGGCCTTTGACCGAGTCTGGCACCCAGGACTGCAGTACAAATTTCGTAAATTCCTCCCTCCTACTTACCTCCTCATTATCCAGTCTTACCTCTCTGACAGATCCTTTAAAATAAATAACAATAGTTCCTATTCGTCCATTTGTACTCAGTCTGCTGGTGTTCCTCAAGGCAGTATCCTTGGACCAATTCTTTACACAGTTTATACAGCTGATATCTCAACCCATCCTAACAATAAATCCCAACAAATTACCTTTACCCTTCGTCGAAAACCTGTGACATCCTGCCCTACAGTGTTCTTTAATGATATTCCGTTTGTCCCGGTTGAACAGATCCGCTATTTAGGACTCCTGCTTGACAAACAACTTACATGGAATCCGCATACAAGACTGAAAAGACAAGAAACTGCACGACGATTTCGGCTACTCCAACACTTACTAGACAGACGCTCCAACCTTTCACTTAACTACAAAAGACTCATTTACATGACCATCATAAGGCCTCTCTGGACCTACGGGCTTTGGAGCTCCACTAAACCATCAAACTCTTCCCGTATCCAATCCTTACAATCCAAAATCCTTCGCAAAATCTTTAACGCTCTTTAGTTTGTCACGAATAAAATCATCCATAATGACCTTGATGTTCCTATATGTTGCTGATTTGTCCCGTACCAGGTATCACACCTTCCATGAAAAACTCCACTCCCACTCTAATCCATTACTTTCAATCCTTGCTTCTTCTTCAATACCTAATAATCCTCCGAGGCGTCTGAAAAGAAGATGGACTCGAGACCTTCTTGTTTACCTTGTTGTTGTGACTCACTACCAAAGAGTGCTGCCAATGGGCAGTTTTCTTCGTGTTTATTTCATGTGTTATAACATTTCAGCATATTTACTTGATGTTTTTTTTTGTACAGTTGTAAATTTCAATAAAAATATATTAAAAAAAAAAGCAGAAGCAGAATGATTCAAGTTTATTTAAATTATTAATACAATAATAATAGCTTTATTTCATTCTTTACATAGCAATGTGCCTCTCCCTTTTGGGTGGAATAAGTCTCCTTTTGAACAGAAAAGTAGTTTCAAAAGAAACAGTGAGGTTGGGACCCTGAAATCAAGATTGTCCCAATAGATAATATAATATTCCTATATTATATAATAATCCTCTATTCCTAATATAGGAAAAATTACGGGAGATAAAGACCCTATTGGGTGCCAAAGAGGTGAGAAAGGGGAGAGTATGGAGCGAGGAAGAAAGAAGAATGCAGTCTGAAAGAATGAAGAAGAGATGGGAAGACAGGAAGAGGGGGTAATTTCCTAATGTGTAGGAAAAGTTGGGAGAAAATGATATTTGGGTTGTCTATAAGGCCGTTTCTCGTAAAAAAAAAAATAAAATAAAATAATAATAATAAATAGAAATACATTATCTGATTTCCCCTAGCGGCAGAAACCTACGCTTCGCCACTGATGGTAAAGTATCTCCCTTCCTCTTAAAGCCGTAATTATAGTGACCTATTCATTACTCTATAATTTTTGCAAAGCTAATTATAATTTCGTTTGAGATCGGTTAGATTTTTTTTCAAAGTCTCTCAGGTTTTTATGATCGTTTTCTTTGAAACTGAATAGACATCTTATAATATTCTGTTGCTTAGGTAAAAAAAAAAAAAAATCCTTTTAATAATTTTCATTACATCAATGAAAATACTGATAAAAAAATTATTAAATTTAAATGAGTTGAAAATTATTTATTACCTTATAATTTAAGTTATCATAATTCTATCAATAACCATTGCGGGTTCAGAACAAAATATGTACACACACAAACATATATATTTGTTTATTTATTTAACGTCACTTAATGCTACTGTGGGAAATCGTACGATGCTACTGTGCGAGTCCTAAATTTTGCCTATCCAGGTTTCATTAGGATTGGGGATCTTTATCGAGTAACTGACGTCGCACATGCTCGGGACCACCTTTTTACGTCCCCTCCGAAGGGCGCTATAACAAAGGATTACACCCTCGACCTTAGGCTTAGAAGGCTGTTATGCTAGCCACTATGCTTCAGGTGGTCTTCCACATATATGTTTAACGTATCATAAGAATTTTAAATCTTTTTGGATTAATATACATCTTTTCGCAAGTATAAATATCAAACATATTCAATCCAAAGTCCTCAGAAGAATAGTAAATTCCCCTTATTATGTGATAAGGAACTTACTAACCTAACTAATTAATTATATAATTTTAAATTAATTTTAAAACACATGTTAAGTATTAATTAATGTCGATAAAATTTTTGTGAAAATAAGAATAATCTTGATTTGTAAAGGCTTCACAACATCATGTAACCAAGTATACTCGCACTAAGAAATTAATGTTCCTGATTCTAGCCCAACTTTCCTTATTCCATCAGAACCTTATTCATCATCTAGCACAATCCTTATCCAGCTCCACTCACCCATACAACCCTCCTCGAAGGTTGAAAGGGCAGTGGCCCCGACAGATTTTCTTTTTTAAATACTTTTGCTGAAGTTCTGACTCAGTCAGATTCTCCTCTAATGTACAGTATGTCTTGCTGGAACTGACTGGTGACGCGGCTGAGAAAAAGGAGCTCTGGGATCCCTCGGATTCTGCTACCCCGCCAGGGTTTCTCAGCAGATTGTAAAAATTATATATAAGGGTTTATCTTTTCATCGCTTATTTGTTAACCCTGTATTTATTTTATTAATATATTTTCTTATTATATGTATGTCTTTATTTAATTCTTTTTTTTAAACATTGCGTGAATGTGATTTTATTGCATTATTATTATTATTATTATTGTCCAATGAAGACAAATTGTAATATATCTGAATGAATATTGTAAATTTTGACTCAAAATATAGCAAAAAGCCTATTATTAGGAGAAAAAAACAAGAATAAAAACTGTTATTAATAAATGTCTGGGTCATCCTCAATTTGCTGATTTTAAGAAATAAATTTAAATTATTCTCTTAAATTTTTAAGTTTTACTCATGAGTAAAGGTTTTTCTTTTTCTGAATAGAGAAAGAGAGGGAGAGAGAATGGGCGAAAGAGAGAGGGGAGAGAGAGAGGGAGAGATTTTATTGTCTTAGGGCCTGAGGCCTTTTCTTACAGACAAAATAATGAATTTTTCACATACGTTTTATGGTCTATTACTACAATTATAAAAATCTTAACATTTTAATAATAAGAGAGAGAGAGAGAGATTAAGAGAGAAAGAGAGAGAGAGAGAGATTAAGAAGACGGAGAAGGGAGAGGAATAGAGGGTTTTTAATCATAATAAAAAAAATCTACCGTTTTTCATTTGGCTACTGAAACTAGGTAAAACAAAATTAAACTAGGTTTAATAACATAACTTGATTAAATCGAAACTAACTGCACTCTCCCTTTTAATAGCTAGAAATATAAATATGCAAAAAAAAAACTGGTATTCTGATAGAAAAAAATAAATAAACTCTAGACAAAAAATAAATTGAAATTTTTTTTCCCCACTTTGTTAAGACCAAACTGAAAGGTTGATTAGTTGTTTTACTGGCCTGAAATAAATTATTTATTTAGGGTTTCAAGCCTTTAGAAAAGGCAAAACTGTAACGTAAACTGCTTATAATCTGTCAAATTTAAATTGGTGCCTCTGGTTCGAATATAAAAGTCCTTGTTTTGTTGAAGATAAATGAGTGCTAGAGGAATTTCTCTTCGCCTCCTTTAACGTCATCTAACAAGGTCTACAGCTAATATACGTCATCGTAACGAGGTATTCAAGTCTCCTTCCCTCCTTATTTTGACACAATTTAAATTGTCTAGTTTATTTTATGGCACTAATGCTTATGAATGAGCTGATGAGTGGTATTCATTCACAATTAATTGGTTATATAATATCGTGAAAAGCTTACGTCATTAATATTAAACTTAATATTTATTGTTATTTACGTTCATTCAATGGATTTCCTTTTGGTCTAGATAGAAATCCCCAATTGGATCGGCTGCTCATCTTTGCTGAGTTGCTATGAATACACTGCCAAATAAATGCATATCCATATTACTTATATCGGTATAGTTCTTAGAAATTCGCAAATCCAGCTAGTCGAAGATTATAGTCTCCGCTATGTTGTGGAACTAATCCTTTCCAAGATCAAACTCTTCCGAAAATGCTCTCGTAGCTAATGGGATGGTCCCCCTGCTTCTAAACCAAAGCGTTTAACAGTAAATGCTCTTTAGCAGAACTCCTCACGAAACTTTTCTCTCAGGTAGGGAATACATTTTTTATAAATGTTTTATTTATATATGTTTTTATGGATGTTTTTATTTCCGAAAATTAGATTCTTATCTGATTGTAGAATCTACTATCAGTGCTTCCTTTCCTGTTTCACTAAATGCTAAGACGCCCTCAAATCTTGTTGACCAAGGTGTGACCAATCTTGTCAGTATCAAGGAGATAAGTGAAAGTCGTGTGTTGCCCGCACCAGATTTTTTCATTTTGTTGGAGTATATAAATCTATTTTTATTTTTTTCCTAAACTCTACACATATTTTTCTTTATCTATAATAATTATGTTATGGGCATGTTTATGGGTAAAATTTTAATTTTTTTTCCAATTATTCTAGGTTTTTTTGGTAATAAAACCTTATTGTTTTTTCTCTATCTTCGATTTAGAAGTTTTTCGTTTTTTGTATTTTTATTTATCACTCTTTACAGATACTAAAACTTAGTTATGGACGTATTTATGGGTGAAATTTCACTTTTTTTTTTTTTTTAATTATTCCATAAATATTCCATTTATTTTAGACCTTATACCATTAAAATTCTCTAAATTTCATCAGAACCTTATCCATCACCCTAATCCCCTAGCTCAATCCTTATCCAGATCCACACATCCTTACCATCCTCCTAGAAGGTTGAAACGGCTGTGGCCTCGAGACCGCTTGTAACATGTATATTGGAGTTCTAGCATTGGCTAGATTCTCCACTCACGTGCTGTATGCTTGTGAATTGTATATAGGTATGAGTGACTTTTGTATATATATATTATTGATTTTGTTTTGTATATATGTATATTGTATTATTATTATATAAATTTATTGTGAAGAGAAATCCCAAATATTCGCTCAGCACCTTTTTAAAACATTCAATCCGCATCCTGAAATCCTTAATCCGCATCACCTAGAATTCGTTGAAGCAGAACTGGATATCCCACTCCAGTTGGCCCTTCCTCCTAAGGCATTTCATCCCTCAGAAATTTTAAACTTAATCAACAAATTACCTTCCCGAAAAGCTCCCGGACACAATTTAATCACTGCCCAAATCCTTAAGCAACTTCCTAGAAAAGCCATTCTATTCCTAACATATATTTACAATTCCGTACTCCGCACTACATACTTTCCTCAATCCTGGAAATTAGCTATAGTTAAAATGATCCCCAAACCCAAAAAGCCACTGGAGCTCCCTTCTTCTTACCGTCCTATTTCTCTTTTACCCATCATGGGTAAAATCCTAGAAGGACTCCTCCTAAAACGTCTATACCCGATCCTAGAATCTTATCACATAATCCCAGACCACCAGTTTGGGTTCCGTACTTCCCACTCCACCATCCAGCAATGTCACCGTGTGGTGGATGTGGTCTCGTCTGCATTGGAGCGTGGACTTTACTGCACGGGAGCCTTTCTCGACGTAGAACAGGCCTTCGATCGAGTCTGGCACCCAGGACTGCTGTATAAACTCCGTAGATTCCTTCCTCCAACATATTTTCTAATCATCCAGTCCTACCTCTCCGACAGATCCTTCAAAATAAACCACAGTCGCTCCTATTCATCTCTTCTTACCCAGTCTGCTGGTGTTCCTCAGGGCAGCATTCTGGGACCCATCCTTTACACAGTTTATACAGCTGATATCCCAACCCATCCTAACACATTCCTTTCTACCGATGCCGATGACACTTGCGTGCTATCAGTTCATAATGATCCTAGTATTGCCTCTCAAACTCTCCAATCCCATATCAGAGACCTTGAGGTATGGTGTCAGAATTGGAGAATGAAAATCAATTCCAATAAATCCCATCAAATTACCTTCACCCTTCGTCGAAAACCTATGACATCCTGTCCTACAGTGTCCTTTAATGATATTCCGCTTGTCCCGGTTGAACAGATCCGCTATTTAGGACTCCTGCTTGACAAACGACTTACATGGAATCCGCATACAAGACTGAAAAGACAAGAAACTGCTCGACGTTTTCGGCTACTCCAACACTTACTAGACAGACGCTCTAACCTTTCACTTAACTACAAAAGACATATTTACATGACAATCATAAGGCCTATCTGGACCTACGGAGTTGAGCTATGGGGCTCTACTAAACCATCCAATTCTTCCCGTATACAATCCTTACAATCCAAAATCCTTCGTAAAATCCTCAACTTTCCTTACTTTGTCACAAACAGAATCATTCATAAAGACCTCCAAGTTCCGTATGTAGCCGATTTGGCCCGTACCAGGTATCATTCCTTCCATGACAAACTCCATTCCCGCTCTAATCCACTAGTTTCAATCCTAAATTCCTCTACAATCCCTGATAATCCACCGAGGCGTCTGAAGAGAAGATGGCCTCGAGACCTTCTTGTTTAGATTGATTACTAGAGTGCTGCCAATGGGCAGTTTCTCTTCACGTTTTTCATGTACATATTCTTTATCAGCATATTTACTTGATGTATTGTAGTATACAGTTATAAATTTCAATAAAATATAATTAAAAAAAAAAAAAATATATTGTTTTGTATAGCATTTCCAAGTCAAATTCAACCTTTTCCAAGTCAAATTCAACCTTTTCCAAGTCAAATTCAACCTTTTCCAAGTCAAATTCAACCTTTTCCAAGTCAAATTCAACCTTTTCCAAGTCAAATTCAACCTTTTCCAAGTCAAATTCAACCTTTTCCAAGTCAAATTCAACCTTTTCCAAGTCAAATTCAACCTTTTCCAAGTCAAATTCAACCATTTCCTAGTCAAATTCAACCTTTTCCAAGTCAAATTCAACCTTTTCCAAGTCAAATTCTACTTTTTCCATTTCAAATTCAATTAAAAAAATAAAAATCAAATTAACATAATTTTATGTTTTAATGGTTATTTTAATTACACCTCGTGTTTTTAACCCTTGTGGCTTGTTAAATGTTCCCAGGGGCCTTTCTACATATAATTAGTCACGAATATAATAATAAGTATAACCGATACTTTAATTTTAAGACATTTGCAATACAAGGTCTGGTAGTCGGATTAATGGGATTCGTTTTATTTTAGTTTTATAATCGCGGGCGAAAATATTATCAATAGAGGTTTATTTTAACTTTTTGTATTTATTGAATAGTAGGCTCAGCAGATGCGTTCCCAAAGGTTCGTTACCGACTACACTATTAATTTCAATCGCGCTCGATCAAATATGGGTTTATTATAACTTTTTCGTCTTTATTGGATACAAGGCTCAGTAGCTGCGTTTCCAAAGGTTCGTTACCGACTACACTATTAATTTTAATCGCGCTCGCTCAAATATGGGTTTATTATAACTTTTTCGTATTTATTGGATACAAGGCTCAGTAGCTGCGTTCCCAAAGGTACGTTACCGATTACACTATTAATTTTAATTGCGCTCCCTCAAATATGGGTTTATTATAACTTTTTCGTATTTATTGGATGGAAGGCTCAGTAGCTGCGTTCCTAAAGGTTCGTTACCGATTACACTATTAATTTTAATCGCGCTCCCTCAAATATGGGTTCATTATAACTTTTTCGTATTTATTGGATACAAGGCTCAGTAGCTGCGTCCCCAAAGGTTCGTTACCGACTACACTATTAATTTTAATCGCGCTCCCTCAAATATGGGTTTATTATAACTTTTTCGTATTTATTGAATACAAGGCTCAGTAGCTGCGTTACGGGATGTTCTTTCCCGACCATTCTATTAATTATTCGTGCGCTCTCTCAAATATGGGATTATTATAACTTTTTCGTATTTATTGGATACTAGGCTCAGTAGCTGCGTTTCCAAAGGTTCGTTACCGATTACACTATTAATTTTTATCGCGCTCGCTCAATTATGGGTTTATTATAAATTCGTGTTTCTTTTTTATGCTAATTTCTGTATTTGTGTTTCGGGAGTTTTGTTAGTGAATGTGTTAATGTTTTTTTAGTCAGTTGGTCTAGTGTATGTTTATTTCGTGTTTTTTGTAACTTTTCATGTATTGGGTTACCGCTTATCCTTTTTTTCAAGATAGTAAGTTATCTTTTTGGTAAATATTTTGGAGTTTGATAATAATCAGCTAAACAGAACAGAACAGAACGATTTTATAAGTACATTCTTATTTGATAAACCTCTACTTGAGTTAGCGCAATTAAAATTAATAGTATAATCTGTAACGAGTCCTTGGTTACACAGCGACTGAGCCTAGTATGCAGTAAATACGAACAAGTTAAAATAAACCTCTTCTTGAGCGAGCGCGATTAAAACTAATAGTATTATCGGTAACGAATCTTCGGGAACGCAGCTACTGAGCCTAGTAGCCAATAAATACAATAAAGTTAAAATAAACTTCTTCTTGAGCGAGAGCACTTAAAATAAATTGAATAATTGGGATAGCACCCCCCGGAACGCATCAATAATAGCGAAAAATACGAAAAAGTTATTATAAACCCATATTTGAGCGAGCGCGATTAAAATTAATAGTGTAGTCGGTAACGAACCTTTGGGAACGCAGCTACTGAGCCTTGTATCCAATAAATACGAAAAAGTTATAATAAACCCATATTTGAGCGAGCGCACGAATAATTAATAGAATGGTCGGGAAAGAAACCTCCCGTAACGCAGCTACTGAGCCTTGTATTCAATAAATACGAAAAAGTTATAATAAAACCATATTTGAGCGAGCGCACGAATAATTAATAGAATGGTCGGGACAGAACCCCCCGTAACGCATCAACTGAGCCTAATAGCGAATAAATACGAAAAAGTTATAATAAACCGATATTTGAGGGAGCGCGATTAAAATTAATAGTGTAATCGGTAACGAACCTTTTGGAACGCAGCTACTGAGCCTTGTATACAATAAATACGAAAAAGTTATTATAAACCCATATTTGAGTGAGCGCGATTAAAATTAATAGTGTAATCGGTAACGAACCTTTGGAAACGCAGCTACTGAGCCTAGTATCCAATAAATACGAAAAAGTTATAATAAACCCTTATTTGAGCGAGCGCGATTAAAATTAATAGTGTAGTCGGTAACAAACTTTTGGGAACGCAGCTACTGAGCCTTGTATTCAATAAATACGAAAAAGTTATACTAAAACCATATTTGAGCGAGCGCACGAATAATTAATAGAATGGTCGGGAAAGAACCCCCCGTAACGCAGCTACTGAGCCTAGTATCCAATAAATACGAAAAAGTTATAATAAACCGATATTTGAGGGAGCGCGATTAAAATTAATAGTGTAATCGGTAACGAACCTTTTGGAACGCAGCTACTGAGCCTTGTATCTAATAAAATACGAAAAAGTTATTATAAACCCATATTTGAGTGAGCGCGATTAAAATTAATAGGGTTAAAAACACAAGGTGTAATTAAAATAACCATTAAAACATAAAATCATGTTAATTTGATTTTTATTATTTTACGGAAATCGAAAAAGGTTGAATTTGAAATGGAAAAGGTTGAATTTGACTTGGAAAAGGTTGAATTTGACTTGGAAAGGGTTGAATTTGACTTGGCAAAGGTTGAATTTGACTTGGAAAAGGTTGAATTTGACTTGGAAAAGGTTGAATTTGACTTGGAAAAGGTTGAATTTGACTTGGAAATGCTTTATATATCGTGTGAATGTTGTACTTTATCACTATTAAAAATGTCCTAAATTGGACAGATTGTAATATTACTCAATAAAGAATTGTTTCTCTCTCTGGTAAGCTCATTTTGATGAAAAAGGTTTTGTAACGTCTCGGACGTATATGTGTCTTAAATATGAAATTTCAGTTTCATAGGAATTATTTACCACACACGGACACACACACACACACACAGACCATTTTGCGGGACTTATTTGGTTATTTGGACGAAGGGGACCCTAAAATGTGTATTTCCGTTGAAAACTGGAATTCGAAAATTTTCACGATCGCAATGCTTTCCCTTACTATATATAGTAAGTGAAAGTAAAAACACTTATTCATCATTTCACTATCTTTGAAAATAACTAAGTTATTGAATTAAGTATCTTTTAATCTGCGGCCATTTTAAAAATAACCAGCTGATATCAACGTCTAGGTGTTGAACATCATTGCATGCCCTAGTATTTTGTAGCGAATTAAAAAAAAAAAAAATTGGTCCAGGGGTTTCTGAATAATGCCGCGGACGGCGTACGGCACACAAACGATTTTTTTAATGCGTTATTCGTGTTCTACCTATCTTGAAATGTAAGCCCTTAAATTTCGAGGGGGAGGGGTTATTTTTTTTTTAATTTATTTTTTTTTTTTTTTTTGGTGTATTACAAAGTTTCATTAATAATAATAATAAACCAAAACTTGTTTATATATATATATATATATATATATATATATATATATATATATATATATGTATATATCAATTTCCTATAGTAACAACTAATCAACAATACTAGAGAAATCTTATTGAAATTTTCCGAGCACGAGTTATTTAAACAGTTTTACATTACTGGTAGTATTAAAGGGAAATAAACCAGACAGACCCCGTAGCTTAGTGTGTAAGGAGGTAAAGGATACAAGCAGTCATTTATATCAATTTTTAAAGTTTAGAGATATATCGACCGTGAACGTAAGGATGAAAAATATATTTATAAAAAAGCTATTATCTTTTCGTGGCGTAAGCGAAAAGTTGAATTCGAAATTGAGGAGTCCTACTTGGACTATTGTAATGGAGGCCGGAATCGCTGGTCCTTCAGAGGCCAATTAGGTCTGGATAAAGCCGCTGCACCAATTTTCAACCAGCTCCTTTTTCTCAAGACTTCTGCCATGCTTATTATATTAAGTAAGAATTGAATTTCTTGCCTGATACAGTGGATCTTGACCTAAATCTTAAAAAAAAAAACCTTATGATTTTACAAAATCCTAAAGATAAACAAACTTTTGTACTCAAATTATAATGTTATTATTATTTAAAATGTTTATGACTGTTATTAGAATCTACATCAGACATGTCAAGAGGAGGTGAGTTGACTTGAAGTCTTATGGCTATACAGATGAACGAAACTATTGCTTGGTAAAAAAAGTTCGTATCATTTTTCAATATCTCAATTTAAGCCGCTCTGTTTTTAGAAAATCATGTTTACTTGGTCAATAATATTTATTTTTAAAAAATGATTAGTTAAGGTACTTTTATGTATCAGTTTCAACCGAGATTGCTTATCTTTAAATGGTTGGTATTTTGCTTGCTCAAATGGAATAGAAAAAAAAAGAGACCCTCCAATGAATTAAATTAGCAAAAAAGTGTTGGTGTACCAAACCGAAGTAATTTAAATTTTTTTTTTAAATTAAAAATAAAAATTTGGACTCACTTTTTTCAAAATAAAAAAATAAAAAAAATGTTTTTTGAAACTCTTTTAGAAAACCATTAACATATATCTTTTTAGTGAAATTCGGTTGATCCGTTCAGGAGAAAAAATTGTTTTTTTTTATTTTTCACTATGGGGTACACTTGCGATAAAATTGAAAAAAAATATATGTTATGTAGGACCCTTCGATGAAGTAAAGTAGTGAAAAATTGGAGGTGTACTAAACCATCATAACCAGAAAATATTTTTTTGAAAAATTCAAAAAATTTTTTTGGCAAGCATTTTCGTAAAAAAAAAATTTAAATAATATTTTTTGAAACCTACTTCTTAAATCCATAACATATATTTTTTTTCGTGACAATCGATTGAGCTGTTCAGGAGAAAACATTTTTTTTTTTTTTTTCTTACCCCCTCCATAACTTCCCTCCCGTCAGGATTAAGGGGCTAAAAAATTGCATAAGGTTGTTTTTCATAGGTGTGACTCAATGGTATAAATTTGGTTCTAATACACGCGGGGGCAGATTTCACATGCTTACCCGGCTAGGCCCTTTATCTTTATACTTAAAATAAAAAACACCGATAATTTATAACCGCAATAACTTCTAATTATTTAAAAAGGCTTGTTACTATTAAAATATGCTAGTGAATTAAAATATATGAACAATAATTAGGCAAGAGATTTCTTAATTATTTTATAACATATTAATATTTTAACGAATTCCCTTGTGGATTTCTGATATAGCTTTTAAAACCGGCTCTACGTTGGAAATCGCATAAAGGTGACATCGATACGGTACATCCCTCAATACATAGAATTTTTTTTACTAATGTTCCTTTTGGGTGATAGATATACCAATTTTTATAGTGAGTTTACGAACTTCCAATGTTTTCTTGAAGATCTACCGTTAAAATTTGCTTGAAATACAGAGGAGTATTAGAGTAATATTGAGAAGTTTAGAGGAATATATGTGCAGCAGGATTAGTGCTTGGAGCAAAACCGAAGACAACGGATGTAGTTCTAGCTTATTAGTATTGGGTTGTAAAATAATTTTGTAGCGTTTTTCAATATTTTAAATTAATTCTCTATGTGTTTATAAAAGCTTTCAGAGCTCACGTGAAAATAAGGTACAGACGTTCATTCCATTTTGATTGCTTTTTCCAAGAGGCTGGAAGTAAAATTATTAGTATTAATGAACAAACTCTAAATTCAAATACTTCGTGCACGATTTCATCTAAAGAGCAAACTTGATGACCGCATTCTATAATTACAGATATTTCCAATAATTATAGGTGGAATAGTCAGGAATCAGTCATTTTTTGAAATTTTTTTAATTTTGCCAACGTTTTGGCTCAAGCTTGTGAGCCATCATCAGGGCATTACTGAGCCATGTCCAAGCATTAACTCTTGGAGTTGGCTGATGATGGCTCACAAGCTTGAGCCGAAACGTTGGCAAAATTAAAAAAAATTCAAAAAATGACTGATTCCTGACTATTCCTCCTATAATAGTTTCTACAGTCGACTATACATCCTCAAGATATTTCCAATAGATTTTTATTTTGTTTTTCCCCGTCTTATGCTTTTGCTCTGCAGCCTCAAGCAGGCTTATTGTGTGCTGTCCATTATCCTATTAATACAGGCCTTGGTGAGTCTGACCAACTGTAAGGATTGATCGGTTTTTAGGATCTGAAATACAGTCATTGCCATTTTGCCAATAGTTACTGAGTCCATATAGCATTTCTTTCCAAACCATACTAACATATCTCCATTCATATCATAACATAACAGTTCTGGTTTTCATGCATGCAAAAATAAACAACTAAATGGATTTTATTTACAAAAATGATATACAATAGCACCTATTCCAAATCGTATTCATTTTTAGTCGTGGGACGACCTTGAGGTATTAAAACTTTGCACACGCGCACACACACATATATATTTGTTATGATTATCTTTTTTATTCCTTTGGTTTAGGGTGGGAAAAAAAAAAAAAAAAAAAAAAAGAGCAACTTTTTTATTATTTATAATTTTTTTTTCTTTTTCATTAATAAGCATATCAGATCCTTGCATTTCCGCGGTATAACCAGGATAACCAGTCTTTCCGAGTTTTCCAAGGTTTATTAGAGCCAGTAGGTCAAAAACTGATTTTGTAACACCAGATTCGAACCAGAACTCTAGAATTTAGAGTTAACGCTCGTAGATATAGTGCATTTTTATAATTAAAATAGTAGCCCCTTCTTCGCACGGATGCAATTTGAATGAGGTGCCATTTATGTTGAAAACATCTCTGTCCGACCGATTTAAAGCTTATCGCTTTGATAATTTTAGTTCATCGTAACGAAAAGTGCAATAAGCAAGAAAAAACGTTTATTTTATAACGTCTATTCATCATTATATTAATCACCGGGAGGAATAAAAAACATAATCAAAATTACTTGCACGATCCTATACGACGTTGGCAATATTTTGACTATTGTAACCTCCCTCTTTCCCAATAACATATGTTCATAAGTGTATGGGTTTACAACGACTTTATATTAACTTGCACGATATCTTCGATTGCATATTAAATTTTCTAAAATATTGTGCATTCCAACGGTATATTGTACACCTATGTAGTAACATAACACGTACTTATATTTCAGGAATAATTTTTTGATGGCTTTATTAAGGAAAATTTATTTTTTCCGTTTAAAGAAAAACTTAATTGCAATGTATTTTGCTTATAAACAATAAGGAAAGACTGCTCTAAATGATAGTGAAAACCCTATAAAAATCCGTCTTGTGGATTAGAAGGAGTTCGCGTAAACCAAAATCATTTTATATATATATAGAGATTACATTAATTATTTAAAAAATAATGTCCATTGGAAGCACATAATTGTTTCCTGGAACTGTTAGAGAGTTATAACAACTGTTATGTACACGGACGCCTCGAAAACGGAAAATAGTGTAGGTTGTGCAGTAAAAATAAAACACCAACAACTCCTTTTCAGCTTACCAGAAGAGTGTTCTGTTTTCAGTGGAAAAGAGATAGCCATCCTAAAGGCTTTCCAATGGCTTACTGGATCAGAAACAAAAAACTGGATCATTGCTGCAGACTCTAGGAGTGTATTGGAAGCCCTTGGAAATACGTCGTGGCTCACTAATTCCATCATCAGGGAAATATTGAACGTTTGGTGGGATCTTAAAAATAAAGGCATAGCCCTACGGTTTATCTTTATCTGGGTTCCAGCACATTGTGGTATTATGGGCAACGAAGAAGCAGACAGAGCCGCCAACTTGGCCAGACAAGGCAACACAATCACGGTACTGGAAGAACTCACAGTAGAAGACTGGATCAGAAAATTGAGGAAAAATCTCTTCAAAACCTGGGAAACAACGTGGATAACAGGACAACATAAACTGTTGGATATAAAAAGAGACACCAAAAAATGGACGACGAGCACGAGGATTTCTAGAAAAGAGGAAATCATTTTATGCCGGCTCCGTATAGGACATTGTCAGTTTACCCACGGTTACCTTATGAGAAATCTGCATGCACCCACCTGCGAATATTGCGATAATATTCCAAAAACTATTCAACATATATTATTAGATTGTCCCCTTTTCGAAACATCAAGACATAATTTTAAACTAACAGGAACCCTAAAAGATATATTGAATGATGATGAAGACAAGGTGAAAAAGTTACTGAATTATTTAAAAGAAATCAAGTATTACAACCAAAGATAGAAAAACACAGTTGCCAATGACCCTGTAGGGTAGAGGCAAATAACAAAATAAAAAAAATAAAATAAAAAATATACTATTGTCTTATTGATTAAATCAAATTGCACTGAAAGTTCAGAATTTGATTTAAAGTTGGCATTAATATTACGAGATAGTGCTGAATTACACAAACATTTGATTCATTTTTTTTTTGTAATTATTTAAAAAATATTTGCTAGACTTCGACATTTTCCTAACAGAAGACAGAACTAAACGTAAGGGATATTCAATAAACTCGCAATATACCTAATAGCATCTAGTATTTGGAGGAATGGAAAAATATAAACCATATGCTCGTGTACTCAAAATGACAGAGCATACCACTCTGGAAATAGGATTGGATTGAATAATAAATGGATTGAGATAGGAAGGAAAGATGAAAGCTTCAGCAAATGTGGAAAAAAGACATGGAGTAATATAAGAGGGATATGGATATACAAGTATTAGAAATAAGAGAAACTATAAAAAAGGCTACGTACATCGATGGCGTGTTGACATCAACCGAGGCGTATGGAAAATTAAATATTTATTTTCTAGAATAGAATAGAAAATTAATTTTACTCTGGGACAGTGTCCCTTGAGAATAATAAATTTGCACAGTTTAAAATATAAATGTCTGGCCAACAGACAAATAAACATAATTAACTAATATTTAAAATTGTGGAAAAATATCCATAATACAAAATAAAATAAACAAATAAAATTAAATTAATTAAAATAAAAACAATCCTCAGAAAATAATTGTGTTGAACAAAATGGAAAATAAATGAGTTTAAATATAAAACAATAAGAAGAAAAAAATAAATGAATATTTACATTATTCTGATATTTAGTTTTCTAAGAATAACATAAGCTATACAATAATAAAGGATCTTTAATTGAGACGTTGATTTCCAAAAGGTACTATATCCATTCTAGGAAATTTTACAGGAAGCGCCAAAATCTCTCGTTATCATATTATTAAACCCGCTGATTTGAGTCTTTTCGCATTAAAATATAGAATTGTTTTTTTACTAAAATTATAAAACCATATTAAAATTATGAAATGAAATGTTTTAGTATGATTTAGGACGAAACTAAATGTGTAATCAGTACCTTAAGAAATTAATAGCATTTCTAAATCGCGTTATTAAAGTACTTGAGTGTTCATTAGAAACAATCAAATTTAAGATTCAGATAAAACTAAATGAGGAGAATATAAATATGTAAAAATATCAATTTCGTAAAAAATGTCCTTTAGTACCTTTTGGAAAGCAACGCCTCAATTGGCTAAGAATTAATAAAAGATAAACTAATTAAAACATAAATGAAAAATAATATACTACAAAAATAAGAAACAAAGTCTTCTAATTACAATATAAAAAATACTATGACGATTGAAACAAAAGAAAATTTCAAGATAAAAAAAAAACTGAAAAATCATAAATAAATACTTCTAGAAATAAAAATAATAAAAAAACTGAATACAATTTTATTAAAAATGATTACATTGTCAGGTAGCGTCATTTTGGGGTGCTAAAAGGTAATGAAAGAGATGGTATTTGAATTTAGAGAGGAAGGAAGCATGACGGACGTTTGATGGGAGGGAATTCCAGAAACTGGTCAAACGGGCCAGAAAGGAACTATGGTGAACTATATCTTTACTGATCTTAATATTGATACGACATGACAGAAATTACTTCAAAATAGGATTTATGTTGATATGGGCCAGTATCGGGCAAGAAAGAGAAAAATCTAATAACAAATGTTGAAATCATTAGTGAAAATTATCATTATGATTTCGTTAATAACTATTTAAATCTAATTTTAATTTTCACGTACCTACATGTGATTGATTCATTGATCAAACTCGCTAAATGACTGTAAAATCGAATAAGATTCGATATGGTTTCATTCTGATTGAAATAGCCGGACAGAGCTTTAATGTCGATAGTTAATATTTTCTTCCTCTTAAGTACCCTTAATAATGTAGATTTGAAGAAAAACAAAACAAAATAAAACATGTCATCTTATCAGTACTGATGAAAAAACTGCTAAATAATAAGTTAAGTAATTAATTGTATATCCAACTAAAGGAGAAAACAGCAAAAATATTTTTTAATGTAATTTTTGTTTTTTAAAGATAAGAACAGTAATATAGATGTATAATATACCGTTGGAAAGCTAGAGATTTCAGAAAAAAAAAATTCTCATTTAATTTATGAAAAATGAGAAAAAAAACAATAATAACATGTCAGACATCAGAAAGGACCATACCCAGAAACACATCTTTCAGGGTTTTTTTTTTTTTTCTGAATGTTTATACAACAATTTTTTTTACATAACTGAAAAATCCAGTACAGTTTTATGTTGTGTCAGACAGTTAATGATCCTACCGTTAAATTTTCAATATATTTTTTTTAATTGAAATTAACTGCTTTATTTAATAATACAAAAAGTAAATATTCTATATGGAAAAATAGTTGTATTTAACCTTTAAATGCCGAAAGAACTTCAATATTACATTAAATTTATATTATATTCAACATAAAAATGCATTTAATATGACAAAACGCAAATATTGTGCAATTCATTTTTTAGAATTTTTAAGCATCATGGCCGCAAGTGAACCTACAAATTGTTATTGCTCTGTGTTCATTTCTTATCTGTAGTGGTATTAGCCGTTAAATTGTTGCTAAAGTTTGTAAACATTGACTATTTACAGACGTGAACAATTTTCAATTGAGTTTCGTGGGGTAAGTGTAATAATTGTACTTATTAACAGTGAGAACTATTGAGTGTTGCAAGCGGGTCCTCTCTACCTCGTGGATCCTCACCTGCTCGCTCGAGCCTCTAGCTATCATTCTATTGAAGACTAATCTTATCAACTGACTTGTAGCTCACTCGGTTGGAGCGCTGCTTCCTGATCTCATCTACGTATTTCAACACGAGTTCCGACTACTGTCATTAACTATATCTTTTATTTTTATTTTACTTTTTTTTTTTTTTTTCATTTATTTCTTCTTTTCTCTCCTTTATATTATTTATGTATACATTTATAAGATAAATTTTATTTTATTTTTTAAAACATTAAAATGAGTAAAACTTCGTGTTTGGAAACTGATGAAGATACAGCCTTCTCAGAAGTAAGTGAGTCCGACTCACAATACTTAACAAGAAGAACTCTTCAAAAGCGACAACGTTCTACCGAAAATTCACCAAATAAAAAAAAAAATAAAAAGGGGAAGAAACAAAATTCACCTCCATGTAACTCCATAAATAGTTCCGGCAGTACTTCTGCAGCCAACAAATTTGATTCCTCTCTACCGCAATATCCGTCAACCTCCAATGTACCAAATATTACAACCAGCAATAAGTTTGCAGCCCTCAGTAACATTGATACAGAGACCACAACACCTCATCAAATTACTGAACCTGAGCCTCCCCCCATTTTCGTCACAAATATACAGGACTTAATGGTTCTGGGACAAGAAATCTCTAATCTAATTGGCCAGACGAATTTCCAATGTTATTCAAGATTAAAAGAGGTCAAGATCAACACGACGAACAAAGAAAGTTACAAAAAATTAGTTAGCCACTTAACAGACAAAAAGTATGATTTTCATTGCTATCAACTTAGACAAGAGAAGTCATACCGAGTAGCTCTGAGAGTATTACACAGCACCACACCCACCACAGCCATTAAGAGGGACATCGAAGAGCTGGGTCACAGTGTCAGAAACATCTCCAACGTGATTCACCCAACGGGAAAATATCCTCTCCCCTTGTTTTTCGTTGACCTGGAACCAGCCCACAATTATTCTGAAATATTTCACGTCAATAGATTAGTATACTCCGTTATACGTTTTGAGGAACCAAGACCAGAGAGTAGAAATCGTTCAGTGTACTAGGTGCCAAAGCATTGGGCACACGAAGATTTATTGTCATCATCAAGCCAGATGCGTGAAATGTGCCGGTCCACATGAGACCAACCTCTGTCTGAAGACTCGAGATACACCGGCTAAATGCGCTCTATGTGGTGAAGCCCATCCAGCTAATTATAAAGGATGCATTATTTATAAAAATAAGCAACGTCAAAAAGCCATCTACACTTCCTCTCATTTGCAAAGAAACGTAGTTCCTGAAATCTAAAATCTAACCCTTCAGCGCGAAACGGATTGGGAACCTTGGGAAATGCGGTTGTCAATGAAGTTAATAAACCAACGAGCTCCAAGATCAAGACCCCAACAGTTTCGAACATTGGCAGGAAACCTCAACAACAGGTGCATCAAGCTTCTTTACTTCCAACCAGACAAGCTAACTCTCAAGCCTCTCTTTCTCAGCCTTCGACTTCTCATCCTCAGCCACCGATCTCCCATTCCAATACTCAGACTTCTCATCCTAATACTCATCCTAACATTCCGACTTCTCACCCCAATTTCCAATCAAAAACCTCTTTTAATGAAATATCCTCTAAAAGCATATCAAGAGTTAAGTTGCCACCCCAGAATTCCAACCACCTTGTCCTTTCGCAATCATCCTCTCAAATTAACCCTCCATCAGAACCTCAATCAAATGTCGAACATAGTCTGCGATGGAAGGAAAAACCCCATCCCAGACAAATTATTCCTCCAACCCAAGATTATTCAAGCTTCTCCTATCCTAACCAAAATCCATACGATACAGCCTCAATCCTTTCATCGTTCCTTCGTGATTTACAGGAAACAATCAAACCATTAATCAACCTCCTTACCCGACTCCTTTCAGAAATCCCACTCAATACCTTACGATGAGTAAAAGGCGTTTAGCGATCCTGTTATGGAATGCAAATGGACTACTCAACCATCGGGACGAACTGGACATATTTCTTCACCACAATTTCATAGACATAGCCTTACTGACTGAGACCCATTTTACTACAAACTCTCATTTCTACATACGTGACTACACTACATACAGAACAGATCATCCAGACAACACATCTCACGCTGGCTCGTGTATACTTATACACAAATCCTTACCTCACTCTTTCATTCCTTCAACTCCTACTGACTCCATTCAATCAACCTCCATTACCTTAACCTGCCGTCCTTTCAACCTAACTTTCTCAGCTGTATATTGTCTTCCTGGTAATACTCTTTCCTTCAGTCATCTTGATTCCTTATTCCGATCCTTTGGTCCGCGCTTTATTGCTGGTGGAGATTACAACGCCAAAGACCAACGGTGGGGATGCCGAACGTCTAATACTCGTGGCAGGATTCTTTCCCAAGTCACTACCTCCAATAGCTATTCCATCTTATCACCTCAAGATCCTACCTATTGGCCTACATCCCTTAAGAAACGTCCCGATATCCTTGATATATTCATTACTTCCCAAATAACCTCCACCCAATCTACAATCAAATCCTTAGATGAACTTTCCTCAGATCATAGCCCTGTTCTGCTTCTCATGCATCAAATCCTATTAATAAACCCTCTCCTCCTTCACTGATTAAAGGACATATCAACTGGGACAACTTTCGATATGATCTAGAGAACAAACTGGACTTGAAAATTCCGTTAAAAACTAAACAGGACATAGACTCTGCCATTAATGAACTTACAAACTCAATAGAAACTGCCATACATTCCAATACATCTCACTATACAAATAGGAAGGCTCAGGAAACCTACTTGCCAAATCATATTCGGCTCTTAATAACTGAAAAACGCCGAGCAAGAGCAAAGTGGCATAGAACCAGATATCCTTCAGACAAAACCCATTACAGTAAACTAACTAACAAATGAAAAAAAGAAATACGAAAATTCAAATTCAAAAGTTTCAGAACTTTACAGAAACCTTAACTACTTCAGACAAATCTTTATGGAAAACAACTGCAACATTACTAAAATACAAATCCTTTAATCATTAACTTCTCACTGATTCCCAGACCTGGACGAAATCCGATGAAGAAAAATCCCAAATCTTTGGTGAACACCTTTCTAAAACGTTTAATCCGCATCCTGATATCCTTGATCCGATCCGTATTAAACATGTTGAAGCAGAACTAACTGTTCCACTCCAAATGTCCCTTCCTCCCAAGGCCTTTCACCCTTCAGAAATTATTAGCCTCATCCAAAGATTACCATCCAAAAAAGCTCCTGGTCACGATCTTATCACGCCCCGCATCCTGAAACAGCTTCCCAGAAAAGCCATACTCATCCTCTGCTATATATATAATGCCACGCTGCGTTCCACTTATTTTCCTGATCCTTGGAAATTTTCAATCATCAAAATGCTCCCTAAGCCTAAAAAGCCTCTTGAAAACCCATCTTCCTACCGTCCTATCTCTCTTTTGCCCATTATGGGGAAAATCCTAGAAAAACTGCTCCTTAAACGTATATACCCAATCCTAGATATTAACCATGTGATTCCTGACCACCAGTTTGGATTTCGCTCATCCCATTCCACTATACAACAGTGTCACCGTGTGGTGGATGTGATATCTTCTACATTGGAGCGCGGGATGTATTGCACTGGAGCCTTTCTTGACGTACAACAGGCCTTTGACCGGGTTTGGCACCCAGGGCTGCTCTACAAACTTCGCCAATTCCTCTCTCTACGTACTTCTTATTAATCCGATCCTACCTCACTGATAGAACCTTTAAAGTAAGTCATAACCTTTCCTACTCATCCATATTTCCTCAGTCCGCTGGTGTACCTCAGGGTAGTATTTTGGGCCCAATCCTTTATACCATATATACAGCTGATATTCCAATCCATCCTGGTACTGTCCTCACAACCTACGCAGATGACACTTGTGTGTTATCCGTAAATAATGACCCATCTGTTGCTTCCAAAACCCTTCAGTCCCACATTTCTTCCATTGAAGAATGGTGTCAAAAGTGGAGAATTAAAATCAACCCTACTAAATCCCATCAAATTACTTTCACCCTTCGTCGAAAACCTATGTCCGCCTGTCCCACTATTTCCTTTAACAATATTCCACTCACCTCAGTTGAACAGATCCGGTACCTAGGACTCCATCTAGACAAACGTCTTACTTGGAATCCTCACACAAGACTGAAACGACAAGAAACAGCTCGTAGATACCGCTTACTACAACACTTACTGGACAAACGATCAAAACTTTCCACATACTACAAAAAATTAATTTATATAACCATCATTAGGCCTATTTGGACATATGGGATTGAGTTATGGGGATCCACCAAACCATCCAATTCTTCCCGCATTCAATCCTTGCAATCCAAAATCCTCCGAAAGATCCTAAACGCCCCTTACTTTGTCACCAATAAAATAATTCATAAAGACCTAAATATCCCATTAGTCGCAGATCTAGCCCGAACTAGATATTCCTCCTTTTATTCCAAATTACCCGTCCACTCCAACCCACTCGTCCGCAAACTCTCATCTCCTATTCCTGATCATCTTCCTAGGTGGCTGAAAAGACGATGGCCTCGAGACCTACTTAGCTGAATAAACTTTGAAGTGCTACCACTGGGTAGTTTTCTCACATGCCTGTATCACGCCCACTTGATCTCTTAGCACATTTACTTATTGTATTTTATTGTAATACAGTTGTAAATTTCTTTTAAATAAATAAAAAAAAAAAAAAAAAAAAAAAGAATTTTTAAGGACGTTTGCAAGCATTTTTTACAATTGGGATTCACACATAACCTCTCCCAGGGCGTGTGAGACCTGTTAGCCAACTGGTGGCTGCTTACAAAAATAGGCTTAGAGAGTGACGACCCTACCCTATAAAATATCATCGAGAATCGCTGTGTGGAATCTTAGAAAACCATATTGCGCGGCCAAGGGTCTCCAAGAACTATCACGCAAACCGAAAAAAATAAAATACAATTTATGTATGTTCTCAAATTCAAACTAAAAACCCCGAAGAGAATACCTTCAAAGAGACAGGTATTGAGGCATTACTTTCAAAATGGAATTCTTAGTAATTAATTTAATTAGGAGCAAAATAAACTATTAGGTAAATTAATAATGGACACTGTATTATTTGGTAATTGAAAGCAAACAGGTAAAAGAAATAGAAATTATCAAGTTAGGGTATAAAAAAATACAAACAAAATAAACAGCCAAGAGGTAAAAAATGAATCCACTCAGCCCGGTGATAAAGAGTTACATCAACATGATATTTCCCTTCAGGGATCAATTTAAAACCAAACAATAATAAACTTTGTTCTAAATTTTCGATTAACTCTCTCTCTTAAAAGGCAAATGGACTTCTATCCAAATTTGTGGGAAGCCAACACTAATAAAATATTTCTCCTTAGGCAATTATCAAAGTTGTTCATGGTGTACATTTATAAACTTTTATTGTGAGAACTTTTGTTTATATACAAACGATGAGAGATAAATGAAATTAAAGATACGTTATATTAAATAAATTAATAAACGAAATGTCTAAAGAAGCTCTGCCTGGAATATCTTACATTAACCTATATCTCTACAACCCATAACGGGTTTTGGGATCAGTAAACATAAGGATTCGTACTGTTTATAGGCCAAAATCAGGCCCAGCCTTCAATTTTTTCCTCCTTTTATTTGGGTACCCACTTTATAGAGACTAAAACTTTCCTAATAAGATGGTTACACCACAGTTGAAATAATAGACTAAATAATTATTTCGCCATAGCTGGGGTTCGAACCTATAATCAATAATGCAACAATCTATTGCACTTCAGGTAATATAAAAATTTCATAAAATTTTCAAGAGTTCAAATTAATAACATACTAACCCAGGTATCAATTCTGGCCCCAATGTCCAATAGTATAGTTCTTTTTCTTTAAATATAAGTCATTTTTAACCGATATTCAGTTGTTTCATTTCGACTAGGTCCAATCTCCATTTAACTGGAATCTAAACTTTCATACAGTGAACTTTCAATGGATTAATCGTCTAGACATTATGTTGGAGGTGGTTACCCCAAACAGTCATAAAATAAACAATGCTTGAACTTCACTCAATGGACGAGTCGGCATGAGAGGCGATAAGTCCGTCTCCCACGACTCCTTTAAGCTATTTGATGCCTTCGTGTAAGTAAATAATTGTCGAGATATTTCGATCGCCCAACTTTCTCCAACACTCAACTAGACCCACCCTACTTTGCGAGGAAATCGAACATATAAAGTGGCATTTTAGAGTCGATTTTGATGATAAAGCTGCTAAAGTAGCATCCCTGGTTTTATGAAGAGACTAATGGACTGCTACGCACGGCTGTTATTTGAATGTGGTGTCATTTCGTTATAAAAAAAAGCTCATTTTGACAGAGTTAGAGTATATAGCTTCAGGGTTAGAAGTTAGTAAGAAAATATGTTTATTATGTAACGTATAATCGTAATTGTATTTAACCATCATAACAACTTACTATTTATTTTAATAACATAGTTACCATTTGGTAAGTAATATTGTTTCTTAAACCTTGCGTACTAAATTAAAGAGTATAAATTGTACGATATAATACGACGGTGGCAACATTGAACTATCATAATCTCCCTCTTTACCGATAACCTATGTTCATAAGTTTATTAAGTAGGATTTATTTTATTGTATTTTCTCTCTGGCGCGACAGGCCGTGTAGGCCCTTGGCCGCGTGGTATAGACGCCTGAGAGAATATACTCACGCTTCTCGATGAAATGTTTATTGTAGGGTCATCACTCCTTACGCCTATGTTTGCGAGTTGCCACCAGTAAGCTGACGAGCCTCACTACCCGAGGGAGAGGCTGTGAGTGAGTCCCCATTTAATTATATTCTTATAAAAGTTCCGCTGGGACTGGAACTCGAACGCACAACTCTGGCGTAGGAGACTAGCGCGCTAGCCATTCAGCCACCGGCTCCCCGATTTTTATTTATATTATCTTTTTTTAAATTTTGCGCTTTTCAACGGTGTACTAAAACTAATATTTTAGGAATATTTTTTTGATGTGCCCTACAGTATCCTCTAATAACACTCAACTAGTTCCTGTTGAACAGATCTGATTCCTAGGACTCCTTCTTAAGAAAAGCCTAACTTGGAATCCTCACACACGACTAAAACGACAAAAAACTGCTTGTCGTTTTAGGCTACTTTAACACCTACTAGACAAACGGTCAAACTTCCTCTTAACTACAAAAGGCTCATCTACATGACTATTATAAGACCAATCTGGAGTAGAGCTATGGGGTTGTACTAAACCATCAAATTCTTCCCACATCCAATATATACATTTTAAAATCCTTAACGCTCCTTACTTTGTCACGAATAAACTCATCCACAAAGACCTTAATGTTCCCATGTTACTGATTTGCCCCGGACCAGGTTTCAATCCTTTCATGACAAACTCCATCCTTACTCTAACCCACTAGTTTCAATCCTTTCTTCCTCTTCAATCCCTGATAATCCTCCGAGACTTGGACTGAAGGAGATGACCTAAGGACCTTCTAGTTTAGAATATTTTCAGAGTGCTTCTAATGAAAAGCTTCTATACGTGTATTTCATTTCATTGTATTATATAACTATCACATTTACTTGATTTTTTTTTAATACAGTTGTAAATATCAATAATTTTTTCTTGTTTTGTATGATTGGTTATAGAAAATTTGTCTTTACCCTCTAAAGAAAAGCTAAATTTCAATGTATTTTACTGATAAACATTCTGTAAAGAATACCCTAAACGATAGTGAAAACCGTATAAAATCCATATCACGGTATCATTTTATATATATATATATAATATGTATATATTTTTTCATTTCGTAATAGTAAAAAATTCCTCATCTGTGATGATGTTGATATGAAACTCTTGGAGGAAATGACTTTTTGCCTGAAGACCTGAGGACAGAAGACCCGGGTCAAGGAGTCCTTTGATTAATGTATAATATAGCTCATAAGCTAAGCTCCTCTTACACTCTGTGGTCATCATACATTTTTCATACGCTTCTCTCTGATGAAAAAGCAATCTTGAACCGGATATATAATTTTTTTTTATATAGATAATAAATATATGTGTGTGTGTGTGTGTTTGTAACAATTATAAGTAAATAACTATCTATAAAAATAGGATATATTTGTGAGCTTTGTTTTATGATTCTAATTGCTAATAGGTGTTTTTGATAATTTATTTATCTCAATCAATAAATTTATCTTTTTTTTTGTTATCATGTATTCAAAGTTAATGTTTTACAAAGCCGAATTAAACCTTCCTCAAATAAAATTCAATCTTCACCATTTCAATCAATTTATAAAAAATATATATATATATATATATAATTAATATATATTTTGTTTGCAGGTTTTGTAATAATCAATTATTTTGGTTCATTATCTTCAATAATGAACCTTTATAATTTACTAAAACAAAAAAAAGTTAACTACCATCAAAATTTTAAGGCTTGCGTTTCAAGATACGTAGAATCTGAATAACGAATAAAAAAAAAAAAAATCTGTTTGTCTACAGTCCGCGGATTTTCTCCGAAATTACTAGACCGATTTTTTTGAAACTCGGCACAAACATTAGTATGCATACACTAGTGTGCATCCAACGATGATCTTAACAATTAGTCGTTGAAATCTGCCGATTATTTCTAAAATGAGGGCCGATTGAATATGATTCAATACAATAACTCAGTTATTTTGAAGATAAAGAAAATAGTTATTAGGTTTTTTAACAAAGAAACTGCGAATAATTATAACAAAAAAAATGAAGTTTTACTCATAAATACGCATATAACATTTTTTTTTCAAGATAGAGAAAAAAAATGTGTTTAGTTTAAGATCTGAAAACCACCTCGAATAAATATATATATATATATATATATATATATATATATATATATATATATATATATATATATATATATATATATATATATATGGTTTTGTATTTATTATCTACAAAACGAAAAAAGGATTATTAAAATCGGTTCAGAAATAGCAGAGATATATCGTTTTAAATGACAGTGGTGATTATCCATTTTCTTTTCTCCATCCTGAAAAACAAGCGCCCACTCCCAATGGGGGTGGATGGCAAACCAGTAACTATTATATTATACCTCGGTATCGCCTTCGACAAGCACTTAACGCTAGCCCGCCACTGTAATAAAAAGTTAACGATGGTGAGGGCCAAGATATACCGTCTGAACCACCTTCTTTCATATCCACACTTGTCACTCCGTCTCAAATCAATGATCTACAAATGCGTGATCAGGCCAGCACTCCTGCATGGAGCAACCGTGTTAGATAATATAAAACCTGCCGTGGAAGTTCCAACAGCTTCTGAACGGATTACAAGACATAACACACTACAGAAAACTAAAACAGACATACTCCACACAATCTTCGAACTCACGACAGTGGCTTACTACATCTCTAGGAGACACATAAAACTCTTTGACAGTCTCAAATACTGTAGGATCACTATATTTAAGAATCTATCCCCAACAGGAAGGCCACAAATCTGGCAACAACATGTAGCGAGCCTCAGACTTGACTGAGCGATCAATCAAGAATCAAAAACCCGGTGAGCCCCATCACAGGAAGAATATCGCTGACAAGCAAATGAAGAAGACATCCCCTCCAATCCTTCAGATCAGAGGAAATTATCCAATCCTACAACCCAAAACACAAGGGGCTTTGAAATAAATAAAAACTGCGCATTTAAACAATTATTAATTTTAAATTTTTTTTTTTTTTATTCACACCTGTCATATAGTTGACAATCAGTGAATGTGGGATAAGATTAGTATTGTGGCGTGATAGTCATGATTGGTGATGAAAATCTAAAATAAATCCAAATAAAAGCCGATTTCATGGTTATGTTTCATTTATTTATATTATATTTAGTTATATTTATATTAAATTATCGGCTTTTATTTTATGAGAAAACTTTATTATCTGGGACAATAAACTTATATAGGACATATTTTATTGTAGTATGAAATACTCTTTAAAGCTATAAAATACAGAAGCATGTTTTATGCTTTTAAATGAAAAAGTTATATTGCATGGGCAAAGTGTCAATCCCACTTAGACAAAATTAATAAAATTGTACTCCGTTAATCAGCTTCGAGATTTTATTTTATTTTTACTAATTTAGATATGCATTAATTTCAGTTATAGCAATGTCGTTTTAATGCCTCTTATTATATCCGATAAGTTTGTAATAAAAACACGAATAAAGATTAAGTGTGAGATTGTCAACTGTCTATTGATGATTTTTACTTTCACTTACTATATATAGTAAGGGGCAATACTTCCCGTGAAAATTTTCGAATTCCAGTTTTCAACGGAAATACACGTTTTAGGGTCCCCTGAGTCCAAATAACCAAGTCCCGCAAAAAGGTCTGTGTGCGTGTGTGTGTGTGTGTCTGTGTGTGTGTGGTAGCTCCCGGGCGGAAACGGTAAGTCCTATGAAACTGAAATTTCATATTTAAGACAACTATACGCCCGAGACGTGACAAAACTTTTTTCATCAAAATGAGCCTACCAGAAGAGGCACTTTATACCATGCATTTTGCACCTTTTTTCGATTTTCTCAAAAACGGTTCCGACGATTTTGATTAAACTCGCTATATCGATGTAAAATTTAATGGGCTTTAATATCATGTAGGTTTTATTCTGATTAAAATGGTCTGACATGGCTTAAATGCCGATATTTTCTTCCCCTAAAGTACCTTTAATTTTGTAGATTCAATAATAATAACTAGATTATCTTGTTAACGCTGATGAAAAACTGGTAAATATATAAATTTAATAAACTCGACACCCAACTAAAGAAGAAAACAGAAAAAATATTTTTTTAATGCAATTTTTTGATTTTGAACATAGCAACAGTAATATACACTTATAATATACCGTTGGAAATCTAATGATTTTAGAAAAAAAATATTATCTAATACACAAGAGCTTGTAAAAGTTAATAAAGAGTGATGAAAAGCAGATAGAACTAATTATTTTAGATAATAATGCAATAGATTTTTTTAATAAAACACATGTTTCTATATTAATTCAATTTAATTAATTCTTTAATAGTTTCACGTATTTTTATCTTTAAGTGTATTTGAAAATTCTTTCATTGAGTTTAAAAATGGTGGTAAGTGAAAGTCGTGTGTTGCCCGCACCAGATTTTGATTATGGTAGATGGTCAAACAAACAAAAACCAAAAGGTTAGCCCCATCACATGTTTATAAATTATCAATTGGATAAGAATCAGTAATAATTAAAATTACTGATATCGTTAAAATCTCCATTAGCAGAAAACGGAAAATACTCATTGAGAAAGAGTTATTCAGAAAAGTAAAAATAAGGTAATATATTAAAAAAATAAATCAGTTATCGGTTGTTGTAAGTCCAGTAGTCATGAGTTTTAATTTTGTAAGTATAATTATTGTATTGAGGAGAAGTGAATTAGGGGTGCAGTCATCAAAACACTTAGTTAAGTAGAGTAAATTAAGTTTATACTTAATTGAGGGTTTTTATGACTACACCTCAATTTACTTCTCTTCAATATTGACACATAATCATTCTTACATTATTATAATTTTTGTAGTTTTTGTAAGCGCTTCCATAGGGGTTAGTTAACGTATGTATGAAAAACAAGAAACCAAACATATATATATAATATATATATTATAGAATAATAGATTAATGGTATATAATTTATTCATTATGAAATACATATGATTAATGAATGTTAAAAAAAAAAAAAAAAAAAATGTAATATAAATATTTTCCTAATGACTGTTGGTGATATTTTGTGAACTAAAATATGTGAGTAGGGCGTTCGAACCTACGTCACACCCACCAGCAAGCCTGGAGGGCTGCTCTCATTGTTGGTTAGCGAGTCCATCGGACTTAGCCGGGAGGAGCTTCCAAAGAAATTCCACCGACCATCCCCACATCCGCCACACGTGGGACGCTCCCCATACGCAGTAATGTGATCCGCGCGAGTTAAATATTATCCTACCTCCTGAAAATCAATCTTTGAATCTGAAACCTAAGGTATTTATAGTATATCATTTAAATTACGTTACAAGGTCTATAAAAAAAAGATAATAATAAGGAAAATTAAACAAAAAGGCAACAGCGAATAATTCTTGAGCGTTTATTCCAGTAAACCATGTTCCAAACCTCTGGTATATTACACGAATGCTAATAAAGTTATAGAATAATATTAATCAACAAATTTTAAGTGCATCTTGAAATCACAATAATAAAATTAAAAAAAAAAAAAACTTTCGTCAGCGAGTCAAAGTAATTGAGCAAAATAATTTTATTCCGTCTCTGGCCAAATTCCGTTTAAAGATTAATACTTTTAATTAAATGGAATCATGGTCGGTAAAATATTTTACAGCCATAATGTTATGTTTAAAACTCGGTCTTTATCACATAAGTATGTATAGTTTTGGATTGTTATAAATAATGATTTGTGTAATGTTGTTTAATTATTACAGTATGTTATCAGAATATATTAAAGTACTTGTAAAATATGTTTCAACATTTGTTTTTATCTTCATTTTTTCTTTTCAATTGGATAATGCACATAGTTATTTTGCTATCAGAAATATTAGAATAATTACCTGATTTTATAACTATAGTAACACCTATGGTCATGTTCATAAGTCATTACCATATTCAATGCAGACTCGAAAGCGCGAAATAACAAACTATTGTTCAGTTTAAGTGATAACTACAAGGTTGTGTAATAGTATTTTGTTTTTTAAGTTCTGAGTTGAGGGATTCCTTAGTTTCAGAACGGAATTCACAATCAGCATGTCAAGAAAAAAGAGAATAGACTTCGCCATTGGTAAGATTTTGTAATACAGAAATATTATTTAAAACAAACAAAAGTTACCAAGTATCAGTAACGAAATATTCATAGTAATCAATAACCAGTTAATTCGTTAGGTTATTTTATTCTGTACTTGCAGTCAAACTTTCAGTTATTTGTGATTTGAAGCGTTCGCGTAATTCGCAAGCTTGTGTTTTATTTCAATGAATGTTCGCTTTACCGCTTGAAATGCACTTGTGAACTGGGAGATGTGGGATTGAAACAGAAACAGGTGAAAGAAATTGTATTATTTAATCGAAGTCGGTGTATTGATTGTCACGTGTTATGTAACGTTGTTGTACTTACAATTAGAGAAATGTGTATAAATAAACGTTAAAACATGAAAATTTATTAATTTAATCTGACGCATTATATGCAACAGTAAGTTGCAGATTATGCTAGCAAGTTAATGTTGACAATTAGCTTATTTTAAGTATATCGTTATCTATTTATGGAGCTCCTTCAATGTCTGCTATTCTCTCGACTTTTCTTCTAATATTAAATTATTCCTTGATAGATATAATCATTCCTAACAATCTCTAAAAAAACAGGCTTTGTTAAATGAGTTCGAGATTTCAGTAATTAATCAATAAATTAATTGATTGCAAAATAATAAAAAAGAGCTAATTTAATGTAAATATTTATTAAGATAATGATTTAAGGATTCAGTGCGATTAATAAGAAGGTTCACATTCCAATAACAGCTTTTATGTTACTGTGCAGACCACGTATTGCATATAAAGGGAGGCAAGATAGAAAATAGTTACGTGCTTAGAAAAGATTCATGATGGCAGAGGTTCCATATTTTTCCTCTTTTCTAAATTTTTATAGGAGTTGTGTTATTACGGTGTACATCTTTTTTTTCATATCGATTTCGACCGCTAGCAATATCTTGAACAGTATAAATCATAGTATAAAATTGATTAAAAATATTTTTGCGAATTCGTAAGACAAATTAATGGATGGGGATATATATATATATATATATATATAGCATTTCCAAGTCAAATTCAATCTTTTCCAATTCAAATTCAACGTTTTCCAAGTCAAATTCAACGTTTTCCAAGTCAAATTCAACCTTTTCCAAGTCAAATTCAACCATTTCCAAGTCAAATTCAACTTTTCCCAAGTCAAATTCAACCTTTTCCAAGTCAAATTCCACCTTTTTCGATTTCAATAAAATAATAAAAATCAAATTAACATGATTTTATGTTTTTATGGTTATTTTAATGACACATTATGTTTTTAACCCTTGTGGCTTGTTAAATGTTTCCAAGGGCCTTTTTACATATAATTAGTCACGATTATAATAATAAGTATAACCGATACTTTGATTTTTAGACATTTTCGATACAAGGTCTGGTAGTCGGATTAGCGGAGGTCCGTTTTATTTTAGTTTTATAATCGCGGGCGAAAATATTATCAATAGAGGTTTATTTAAACTTTTCGTATTTATTGGATATTAGGCACAGTCGCTGCGTTCCCAAAGGTTCGTTACCGATTATACTATTAATTTTAATCGCGCTCGCTCTAATATGGCTTTATTATAACTTTTTCGTATTTATTAGATACAAGGCTCAGTAGCTGCGTTCCCAAAGGTTCGTTACCGATTATACTATTAATTTTAATCGCGCTCGCTCTAATATGGCTTTATTATAACTTTTTCGTATTTATTAGATACAAGGCTCAATAGCTGCGTTCCCAAAGTTTCGTTACCGATTACACTATTAATTTTAATCGTGCTCGCTCTAACATGGCTTTATTTTAACTTTTTCGTATTTATTGGATAGTAGGCTCAGTAGCTGCGTTCCCAAAGGTTCGTTACCGATTACACTATTAATTTTAATCGCGCTCGCTCAAGTAAAGGTTTATTTTAACTTTTTCGTATTTATTGGATAGTAGGCTCAGTAGCTGCGTTCCCAAAGGTTCGTCACCGATTACACTATTAATTTTAATCGCGCTCGCTCAAAAATTGGTTTATTATAACTTTTTCGTATTTATTGGATACTAGGCTGAGTAGCTGCGTTCCCAAAGGTTCGCTGCCTATTACACTATTAATTTTAATCGAGCTCGCTCAAATATGGGTTTATTATAACTTTTTCGTATTTATTGGATACAAGACTCAGTAGCTGCGTTACGGGGGGTTCTATCTCGACCATTCTATTAATTAATTATTCGTGAGCTCACTCAAATATGGGTTTATTATAACTTTTTCGTATTTATTGGATACAAGGCTCAGTAGCTGCGTTTCCGAAGGTTCGTTACCGATAATACTATTAATTTAATTCGCTCTCGATCTAATATGGGTTTATTATAACTTTTTCGTATTGATTGGATACAAGGCTCAGAAGCTGCGTTACGGGGGGTTCTATCACGACCATTCTATTAATTATTCGTGCGCTCACTTAAATATGGGTTTATCATAACTTTTTCGTATTTATTCGCTATTAGGCTTAGTTGCTGCGTTGCGGAGGGTTCATTCCCGATTATTAAATTTATTTTAAGTGCGCTTGCTCAAGAAGAGGTTTATTTTAACTTATTCGTATTTATTGGCTACTAGGCACATTCGCTGCATAAGCAAGGACTGGTTACAGATTATACTGTTAATTTTAATTGCGCTAACTCATGTAGAGGATCATCAAATAAAAATGGACGTATAAAAATCGTTCTGTTAAGCAGATTATTATCAAACTCCAAAATATTAACCAAAAAGATAACTTACTATTCTGATAAAAAGGATAAGCGGTAACCCAATAGATGAAAAGTTACAAAAAGCACGAAATAAACATACATTAGACCAACTGACAAAAGAACATAAGCACATTCACTAACAAAACACCCCAAAACACAAATACAGAAATTTGAGCGAGCGCGATAAAAATTAACAGTATAATCGGTAACGCATCTTTAGGAACGCAAATACTGAGCCTAGTATCCAATAAATACGTAAAAGTTATAATAAACCCATATTTGAGTGAGCGCACGAATAATTAATAGAATGGTCGGAATTGAACCCCCCGTAACGCAGCTACTGGGCCTTGTATCCAATAAATACGAAAAAGTTAAAATAAACCTTTACTTGAGCGAGCGCGAATCAAATTAATAGTATTATCGGAACGAACCTTCGGAAACGCAGCTACTGAGCCTTGTATCCAATAAATACGAAAAAGTTATAATAAACACATTTTTGAGCAAGCGCGATTAAAATTAATAGTGTAATCGGTGACGAACCTTTAGGAACGCAGCTACTGAGCCTGGTATCCAATAAATACGAAAAAGTTATAATAAACCCAATTTGAGCGAGCGCGATTAAAATTAATAGTGTAATCGGTGACGAACCTTTGGAAACGCATCTACTGAGCTTACTATCCAATAAATACGAAAAAGTTAAAATAAACCATTACTTGAGCGTGCGCGATTAAAATGAATAGCATGATCGGAAACGAACCTTAGGGAACGCATCCACTGAGCCTACTATCCAATAAATACGAAAAAGTTAAAATAAACCTCTATTGATAATATTTCGCCCGCGATTATAAAACTAAAATAAAACGAACCCCCGCTAATCCGACAACCAGACCTTGTATCGAAAATGTCTAAAAAATAAAGTATCGGTTATACTTATTATTATAATCGTGACTAATTATATGTAAAAAGGCCCTTGGGAACATTTAACAAGCCACAAGGGTTAAAAACATAATGTGTAATTAAAATAACCATAAAAACATTAAATCATGTTAATTTGATTTTTATTATTTCATTGAAATCGAAAAAGGTTGAATTTGACTTGGAAAAAGTTGAATTTGACTTGGAAAAGGTTGAATTTGACTTGGAAAACGTTGAATTTGACTTGGAAAAGGTTGAATTTGACTTGGAAAAGGTTGAATTTGACTTGGAAAAGGTTGAATTTGACTTGGAAAACGTTGAATTTGACTTGGAAAATGTTGAATTTGACTTGGAAATGCTAAAATATATATATATATATATATATAATAAATATATATATAATATAATATATATATATATATACACACATATATATAATTTTTAAGAAAATTGTAAAAAGGTGAAAAATGCATGGTATAAAGTTGATCTTCGGTTCGCCAATTTTGTCAAAAAGGTTGCAGTACCATGTCAAACATATATGCCTTTAAAATAAGAAATTTCGGCTTTATGCAACATATCGTTTTCGAGCTAGACTTGTCTCTAGAATTTTGCGGGACTTGAGCATTTGGACCCAAGGGGGCCTTAATATGTTTTACAGGTTAAAACTCGAATTCGCAAATTTTCACGAACACAATATCTTCCATTAATATACATCTCACATATAGGTTGATAAAAGTTAAAAAAAAAAAGTGTATTTCGGAATACTTAATTTTCAGACTTAACACAGAAATATTTTGAATGAGTTATGTGGGATGCGGTCAACCAATGACATTTCTACCTCTCAAAACTGCCCACACCTGGGAACCATCCATTGGATGGGATTAGATTCAGTCACATTTCCACGATGTTCTTTTTTCTTTTCTGTTCATGTGTTGATTCCACTTTACGGTCTGATGGGGTTGAACTTTTCCTAAACAACCCTTTCGTTTCGGGTTCAGGTATTCTATTCTCCGTTTACTTTGAAATGAATCCGGTTCCAATTTTTATTATTCCAAGCTTCTTTTTTTTTTTTACCTCATGAGATTAGTAGTTTCGCAGAGAAGACTAGTACAATTTTAAAAACTAAAAAAAAAGTAAAGATAAAAAGTATGATTTAAGGTCTTATCATTTTATTTATAATAATCATCGTGCATAATTAATTGATCATCTATCCTACAGTGAGTTACCTGTCATAAACGTTAATCTGTTTCATTCCTTAAATATATTATTAATTTATAGGTGTTATTTCTACAAAAAAGTTGATGAGAGAATACGAAACAGAAAAAAATGTTGTAGTTATTATTAACCGTAGAGAATATATGATGGAGAAGTTCCATCATTACATTTGTGGGCCGACGCTACGGCCTAAATCGTAGGCCTTCATCACGGCTAGGAAAAATAAGATAAAAACTAATAAAATTAAAAGAAAAATAATAATCATGTGATAACAGTACTATATAAAACACTAATATAACGTATAGTGATTAAAAATAAAAAAATACCTGTACCACTACAACCCATGAAGGGTCTTGGGCTCAGTACTATAGAGATTCGTACTGTTTCTAGGTCAACGGCCGTGCAAGGAGGTTATTAGGCCTTGCTCAAGCTCAGCCGCCAGGTTTTTCCCAAATTTGGGTACACACTTTAAAGAGCATGGGTCTGCCCCAGGAGGGTCTCCATACCCTAGGGTCGGAGACCTCCTCTCCCCTCCGACTGAATTAACAGAAAAACGTATAATAGGGTATAAAAACGTATCAACGTATAATAATTATATAAATATAAATAATATATAATGATTTTTTTTTTTTTTGGTAAGGAAATATTTGAAGAGTATAAATCAAGGAGTAAATAAAAATTAAGAAACATTGGTATATAATAGGCTATAGGTACAGAAATATATGTTGAAATAACATACCAAATTAATAAAAACCAATTTAGAAGTGAAATGACGGTATTGTAATACAAGCAATTCTGAAGTAATTTAATTAGTCCAGAATAACAGAAGAGAGGAGTTTAAGTGACAAGACACAGAATAGGACTTACACAACAACCCACCAACATATATTGACTGGAACACTAAGACCTTACTGTGCATAGTGTAACGTACCTGTCACAATAAAAAAATTACTAACAGACTGCAGGCAAATGCTAGTTGTTAGCCTCCCATATAATTTAAATATCTTATTAAATGACAATATTGCATATATTTCAAATTTATTTTATCATATGAAACATATTAAACTATATGAATTGATATAAAGCTCCCCAGCTATACTTGTTATTACTGTATAATGATTAATTTATTCTTATTATTTTCAATTTTTTATCATGTATCATTTATATCAAAATTAAATCATATTTGTCACTTCATTTATTAGCCTTCTCCATACATTAACGATGAACTATTTATCAGTAGTATCCTTGAAAAAGCAATATTTTACATCAGCAAACCATTATTGTGGAACTGATAGGTAAGGAGGCTGGGTATATAACATTTCATAAGGTTAGAAGCTGATGTAGAAATAAATATGTAGTGAGAAGAGAGAATTATTTAACAATTAAGAGCTTACTTAATAGCTGGGAAGTTGTGCAAACAACTAACGTATTGGCGAAGGAAGTTAAATATCAGATAATTATTGGACATGGACGCTGTATTAGGATTAAAGAACGGACAAAGATCAAAAAAGGTATAGGTATCAGGTTTCGAAAAGATTCAAATTATAATCGATAAGATAATGATACAAGCAAAAGTAACGAGTTTAGGATTAAAAAAGCTACGGAGCTAATTTTATAACACTAATGAAGATAAGGAAGAATAAATGATTATTGAATAATAGAAAATATAACGAAAATAAGACAATAGAGAGCGAGCCATCTTAATTTGAAGCAAAATAAACCTAAATGTTATTAATATTTTAATGTTATTACTATTTTTCTACTTATTATTATTTGTATAATATTACTATATATTAAACCGTTATAAAATTCTTTAATAATTAATAAGTAAAAGAATATCATTTATATATTATTATATATTTTATTTATATTTAATCTGGTATTTCAAACAGATTAAGGATGATATGGACCAAGTGGGGATTAAGAGACTAAGATTGATTGAGCCGAGATAAGTACAGGAAGGTGCTCAAGGGAATAAAGGTTCTTGCGGGAAAGAAGCACTCCAAAAAGAGTACTGCGTGGTCTGAGGAGGGAAAACGTAAGCACACGGAGCTTATGAGGGGCATATGGGAGGTGAGGAGGCAGATGAAGAGGAAGCATTAAATTCGTGATATTCGTCTTAAAGGCCTTTTCGTGAAGATAATTATATATATCTTCCAATGGCGCGACAGGCCGTGTAGGCCTCGAGAGATTACACTCACGTTTCTCGATGTATTTTATAGGGTAGGGTCATCACTCCCTACGCCTAATTTTATGAGTGACCACCGGCTGATGGGTCTCACATACGCGGGGGAGATACTGTGAGTGAATCCCCATTTAATTAATGCTAGAAAAAGTCTTCGAGAGAGATTCGAACTAACAACCTTTAGCATGAGAGACTAGCGCGCAAGCCACTCAGCCACGGACTCCCCTATTCATTTCATTAATCTTTATTGTTATTTAGAATAGTTCTTCCGATATTCCACATGTCCTAACTACTTGCCAAGTCTTCACTCACGTTATCGTAAAGGAATATTCACTCAATGGAATTACCTTATAGATCACTAAATACTAATATATAACAAACTCCCTTATTTCACATTATATAAGATGACTCCTACATTAAAACGAAATCGGCATAGAAAGGACTTTTTACAAACACCACAGGCATTCGCAATTTAAAAAAAAAACATGGAATCCATTATTGAAAGGGGCAGATCCTTGAGGATCAACAGAACAGATGTTCGAAACTTGTCATAGAAAACTTATAAGAAGTGAACTTCGTTATCATCTTTGAAAGAAATTGAACGTAAAGCCGCAAACTTAAAAGATGCTCATTTAGAAAAATGACCGATCAATGTTTTTCAGATTTTATAATTAAAATAAATGGTCATCCTATATTAAAATAAAAATAATTCTAATCTAGAATAAATTAACAAGATAAATTGTTTATAAACAAAAAGTATAGGGTATCTCATTGAATAAACTTAAAACTAATTAGTGACAATTACTAAGCAGCTCAAACTAATAGAAAAGGAAAAAAACTTAGACAAAGGGAAACGTTAGTGGCCTAAAGTGTTTGTTCTTTCTTTTTGTAGAAAGTTCTGTTAAGTTTAACAGGGCGAGTTTTTTTTTTTTTTTTTCGTAAGCTTGCGAAGCTTTTATGTCCTCTGCGTAATCAGTACATTATATGTGTATCTTGACAAGTACTTGACTGTTTTTACTTTCACTTACCTATATAGTAAGGGAAAGTATTGCGATCAGAGAATTTTTAAATCGAGTTTTCGACAGAAATACACTTTTTAGGGTCCCTTGAGTCTAAATGACCAAGTCCTAAAAAAAGGTCCGAGTGTGTGGTAAGTCTAGCGCAAAAACGAAAAGTTGTAAAAAACTGAAATTTAATATTTAAGACAACTGTACGCCCGAGATGTTACAGCTACTTTTTCATCTATATCGGCTAACCGAAAGAGCCAGTTTATACCACGAATTTCGTCCTTTCTCAAAAGCGATTCGTTATATTGATGTAGAATTTAATGTCATGTAGGTTTCATTCTGATTGAAATAGTCTGACAGGGCTTAAATGCCGATAATTTAAATTTTATTCCTCTAAACTATCTTTAATTTTCTACGTGAGAGAAGTTGGTTCAGGGTGCAGTCAATATAACACAATTGAGACGTTGATTTCCAAAAGGTACTAAAGGACATTTTTTACGAAATTGATTTTTTGTCATATTTGTATTCTCATCATTTAGTTTTATCTAAATATTCTATTTAATGTTATCTAATGAATTCTCAAGTCCTTAAAAAACGCAATTTAGAAATGCGGCCATTTTCTAAAAGTACTAATTACGCATTTATTTTCGTTCCAAATCATTCTAAAAAAATTCATTTCATAACTATAATATGATGTTATTATTACATTAAAAAAAATATTCTAAATTTTAAGGCATTAAGACCCGAATTAGCTAGTTTAATAATATAGTAATGATAGATTTTCGCGCATCCTGTAAAATTTCCTAGAATGGATATAGTACCTTTTGGAAATCAACGTCTCAATTAAGCGTAAACTTAATTTATATTGACTGCACCTTGACCCAACTTCTCTCATACAGTCAACCATTGTCACTTCATTTTGATTTTCTACATTCCAAAAGATTAACCATATCATATTAATGGCATGGTCATTGGACGGCTAAATATACAAGTTTTTTTGAAAAAGTTTCTAAATAATCCTAACCCTTAAGAAATTCTCATGATAGCAATACTTCATCTTACTATTTATTTCATATAGAGGTAAGTGCTAGAAAAAGTCGTTTAAAAAGGATACTCCATATTTAAGATAGGTTTATGCCAGTGATATTATTGCAACTTTATCACTAAAATCGGGAAACCCAGAAGTGCCCCAATTATGAGTACATGTTATTTATGGGAATATAAAAAACAAATATGTTGTTTAATACAAAAAAAAAAAATTATTCTCTTTTGCAAAGAGTTGTTATCTGAAGATGACATTGTAGCCTAAGAATTATTATAAAGAATTGTAATATAGTGTTGTACCAAATTGACAGATTTGTTTTTTTTAATTTTAATTTTATTTATTGAAACTCAGGAGTGCTACCATTGGGTAGTTCTTCTACAAGTCTTTTTCATGTCATTTTTCTTATATCATATTTACTTGTTGTATTTTTTTAGTACAGTTGTAAATTTCAATAAATTATGTTTAAAAAAATATATATTGAAACTTACTTCAAAAAAAGAGACAATTTAAAGTTGCGTGTTGTGCGCATCAGATTTTTAATTAAATAATTCTTTGTTGCCAAATAATCCAATGAATAGATTAAAAATCATCTTTAATAAATCAAGTTAATAAAAGTCCACTATAACAATTTGTAGCATCCCTTTCTGAAGTCAAACAACACATGGCATACTTTTAGTCTGATTTTCAATATAACTTTTATTAGAACTAGTTTTATATCAGCAATAAAAAAGAGACCTAAAGAGAATTAACACTATAACTATAACTTCTTTATATCTCCAGAATCCTTCAAAAGAAAATAGAGAACATTAAACTTCGCATAAGGAATCAAGAGTTAAGCTTACACAATAAAGATTCAATTGTCTCTCTTGGAAAAGTGATATTTTTAAGTTCTAATTTATGTCAGATTTCAGATGGAATTTGATGAAATTTATTAACAATAAATTCTCTACTTCGATGGGCCAAATTGAGCATGCATATTTCGAACATGAGTGTAAAACAAAATGAGTTTGCGAATTCTTAACCCATATTTAATCGTGTGTATGCATATAAATATTGCAGGGTTACGTCAATACCGATTCCAAAATTAAATTATTCAAAGGAAATGTTTTAGATTTTTAAATTTTTTTTTTGCTTTTCTAAATTAATATAATTTTACTTTCGTAAAAGAAACAAAAAATATGATGGGAATGGTTGAAGGGTTACCAAGACTATAATATTTAAATCATGTACAAAACTTTCTTACAAAATTCAATATTATTTTTTCGTGACTATAAAATGTAGGACATCATTAATACTTACACTGTAAATGTATACTTTTAAAATCTAAAATGTCCTCTATTGTTTTACGTTTTTAGAAATTAAGTTAAAATTTTTGTTTATTAGGCTATCTCAATTAAAGAGGGAGCTGGCGACATTCTGTTCTTAACCCTTTAGTTCCTTCCTTTCTTCTCTTTCGGCTCGTGACAATTTCTTGTGGAATTACAACAACTAAATTCAAAATTCACACCTGATTTCCCACCCTCGCCGTCGTATTAATGCTCGGCTGCATCTGATGAAGACGAGCAACTTACAATCACCTCTCCAAAGTATTTTCACTTCACCCAAAATCCCATTCCAACCACACAGCTATAGTGGAAGAGTTCCTTATGTCTCTAATCCCACTTTCGTTAACATCTAGTCCTCCGATCCTATCTATCAAACCGGTCCTTCCGAGTTTGCAGTGGTGCAGAATATTCCTATTATTATCTAGTTGAATATGATGTTCCTCAAGGCAGCGTCCTTAGTCCTATCCTCTACAATCTATTCACGGCTTATATTCCTGTTATTATAATACCTTCCTTGCAACGTTCGCTTATGACACATCCGTCCTATCCTCTCACTCAGATCCTGAAACAGCACCCTTAAACCTCCAAAGGAAACTTTCTCTATTTAAAGACTGGGGTAACAACTGGTGAATTAATGTTAACCAATCCAAGTCCAAACATGTTACCTTCACACTTCGGAGACAATCCTGCCCTCGAGTTCACTTTAACTCCCTTTCTCAGACACAGTCCGTTATCTTGGCTTCCTTCTAGACAAAAGACTAACTTGTAACTCGCATATAAAACTTAAAAGAAAAGAACATAACTAACGATTTGACAAATTATACATAATGTTAAAAAGAAAATCTCCACTTTCTGTTGAAAACAAATTGCTAGTTTACAAGACAGAACTGAAACCAATCTGGAACTATGGACTTGAATTGTGAGGGCAGCCAAATTATCTAACATCAAACTCATTCAATCCTTTTAATTCAAAGTCCTCCGAACAATAGTTAATGCTCCTTAGTAAGTCACCAACCATATTTTACAAACAGACCTAAATATTTCATTTATTTTAGACCTTACTCCATAAAATTTTTCAAAATTCATCAGAACCTTATCCATCACCCAAATGCTCTGGCTCAATTTCCATCGAGCTCCTCCCTTGACATCCTCCTACAAGGTTGAAACGGCAGTGGCTCCGAGACCTCTTGTAAACATGTATATTGGAGTTTAGCACTGGCTAGATTTTCCACTCAATTTGCTGTATGTTTGAGGCTTGTATATAGGTATGAGTGACTTCTAAACTTTTTAAATATTTTATTGATTCTTTATGGTATATAATAGTGTATCTATGATAAGTCGAATCCACATAATATCTGGATGCTTACTTATTACAAACGTTATTTGATTTAAATGATATTCAAAGCACTGAATATTATACCTCTAAAATAACACAAAAAATCTCATTTGAGGCGGGACTCCAGCTGAAATTCCGTTTTTGTACGCTTCCGACAAAAACACCTGGTACACTACGAGAGCCTTATCCTCATGAGAGTGATGTTTTTATTTTAATTCAACTACATCAGCGTTGGGAATGTTCATACACAGTTCAGGAAAACACTCATTCAGTCAAAGACACATAGCATTTATTATAAATACCATTCTATTATAGAACAAGTCGATCAAATATTCTCCATAATTTTTGGAATAAAATTTTAAACTAACTGGCCCTGATGAGTAGTAACCTTTCCATAAAAATGTTAAATTATTATTTGCCCATGAAATAACGAAATAGCAGTACAACTAAAATTTAAAACACCTTCTCTCTTTCCTTTTGAAAAGGACCAATTGTCAGGAGAAGAAAAAAATCGCATAAATATAATAGAGCAACAGCATAATAGAATAAGCATTATAGAACGTTGCCTGAAACATGTGAAAAGTTAATATCATTGTTAAGTTTTCTTATTTTACTAATGCAATGTTAATCCACCTATGGATCCATATTTCTCTTGGTCATGGCATCACGCTTGAACGGCTAGACCAATCCAAAATGAAAAATGTATGCCAAACTTTCAAGGTAAGTATATTGAATAAAATAAACCAAGAGCAGCCAGAAGTAAGTTTATTAAAAAAGTTAATAAGAGAATAGAAGTGATGACTGTGTTTATAGAGTCACATGGTGATACAAATAATGCTCTATACGATAACATGCATTACATCTATTCACTGTCAGGTTCAAACATATCATATAAAAGGTTCCTCATTGCCATAGCATAGTGATATTTGTAGTTAAGACAGAACAACGTCAGCTCGTTACTTATAAATGTGCCCCCAGCTAGAATGATGCTGGGGACTCCAATATTTGAAGGTAAATTGTTTCTTTAGGAGTCCTATAACAAATCGAATTCGAATGAAAACTTGGTTACATCAATTGAAATAAATTTTGGATCAAGTGAAATTCGGGAGGTTTTAGTGAAAAGATGAGAATTGCTCTATTTATTCCAACTGTCAGTTTAGGTCCGTTGCTCATGAATATTTAATACCAACCTTCCAGCTTCTCCGCCTCAGTTCAATACTTAAAGGTACCTTTTTAGCTCAGCCTAGATTGATAACAGAATTCAAACTGAAAATCGAATTTGGGGAGAAGGTATTTTAATCAGCGTCTGATGTTATTGAATATTAATAAACATTTATAGCGAGCAACAACCTAAGAAGAAGAATGAATTAATTGTTTGGATAAGTTTGGGATAATTCGAACACCTCGAGTCACCGAAATACTCGGAAAGTATGAAAAATAGTACTACACATCCCAATTGATCATACCATACGTCGAAATACGAGGAGAAGACGGTAGCTGGCACGTATAGTTGTGAACACGAGTTGAAGATGACCAGAAAACGTATTGTTAGAAGAAAATAATCACGAGTTCGCCTTTCGGTGCCAGTGGGTATTTAACTCGACATTTATCCTCCACTCTCACTCTCTGGCCCCTAAAACCTCCGTATAGCCTTAAAAAGCGAAGTAGGGGTGGTTAAAAAAAAACATTGAAATACCTATGGAAATTATAAGGCTCACTGTAGTTTCTAGGTCTAAGGAGTAATTCATATCCAGATTTGAGGTAATTAGACTTTATCTTTTCTCTAGAACAATGGTTGTCGACTAAACAATTTTGTGCAAAGACTCACTAAATTAAAAAATCGTAAATCCTAGATTTCAATACGAAAATAATCAAGTAGATTGGTTCCATAAAAACTATTGAACATTTCCTAAAATACCTATTGCAAATCATTCTCTTAATTTCAAAGCTCATTTGACTTACAGTAATCTCATGTGGGAAATAATGGACGATATACTTCTAATAGTCTCTAGTTATATGCATTTTACAATTACGAACGCTTAGCCAACGACAATACTAATGTCTTTACTTATTTCAGAGTGAATAGGTATTGTTTTTTTTTTTCAGTCAAATTCATAATGTTTTCAATCAAATCCATAATTTTTACAATTAAATTCATAATTCGTTCAATCAAATTCTCAATATTTCAATCAAATTCATATTTTTGTCAGTGAAATTCATAATTGTTTCAGTCGAATTCATAATTTTTCAACCATATATGCAATATTTCAATTAAATTCATTATTTTTTTCAGCCAAATTCATAATTGTTGGAGTGAAATTCATATTTTTTCAATCAAATTCATATTTTTTTCAGTTCAATTCATTATTCTTTTTATCAAATTCATAATTAGTTCAATCAGATCCATAATTTTTTTTTTATCAAATTCATAATTATTTCAATCATATCCATATTTTTTTTTTTTTTATCGAATTCAAAATTTTTTCAATCAATTTCATAATTTTTTTAACCCATTTTATACAGTTAAACTAAATATTTTTATTAAATTGCGTTGTGGTGTATTCATTTAACGTTTATTTATGTCCCTCTGGCTGATCCGACTTCCGGAGTCCCATATTTTACCTATTACAGATTTTATAAGAATAAAAATCCTTTACGATTTTTTGATGTTACACAGGTTCAGGACCCATTCAACGTTAAAAGGACAGCATGACCATAGATTTTTTACTCTTTCAAAAACACCCTTGGACCATCTGCTAGATTGAACCCGTGACCTCTGGCATATTAAATTCTTGACCTCTTATTATATAAATCTACCAATATAACAGCCTTATATGCCAAAAGTCATTGGGTCGAACCCAGCAGATGGCCCCCTTTTTATGTTTCCAACCAAATTCAACTTCAAATAAAACATAACCTCTCTTGTGAAGGTTGAAACAATCAATGTTAAAATATAATGAATTCAATATTTTTTCCGTTCATAAAACTTCCTCAAATATGACAAATAATAATATATATGGTCAAATTAATCACGCCCATTCTATACTTTATCTTATTTGGATTTTTTTTAATTTGCTCCACTTTTGAGACATCCTTATAAAGTGCTGCTTATAAATATCATCGAAATTTCTTTACAAATACAGAGACATTGACCGAACTACTTCCTATATTTCTTTTTAATTGGTTATATTTCTGGGATTCGTTCCTTTACCGGCAGAAACGTTATATATGCAATTTTAAATTTTGATCACTATCCTTTGAATTTACCGTCACTAATTTTCCAGTACAAGGGTCTAGAAAAAAAAATTGCTTGAAATAATCTGACATATTCAAATGAGACCGATAAAATAAAGGAGAATAATAGCTAAATTAGACGGTAAACAGATTTCTGCGATAAAGTGAACTCTTTGAATCCAGAGAGATCTAATTTTCTGATTACTTTTGTGTTTTTAAAAGCTTGATTCTCAAAAGAATATCGCAGATGACCTTTATTCCATTACAAACAAATGATAGGAAACACGTTTAACAGAATATGGCGCAGGCGTATATAATGTAATCATATGCTACTTTATATAACATAAATGTGTTAATAATAAATATATGCCACTACTAACGAACTATATGCCGTATAATAACTGTATGCTGGTACAAGATTAAGATAAATATAATAACTATACGCCACTTATTCCATCAAGGACTCCATCTTGACAAATGTCAACTTACGAAATTGAAATGTCATTATTAACAAACAAACAAAATTTCAATTACAAAAATATAGTTACTTCATTTTTGTAATTGAAATTTTTTTTTTTTTGTTTGTAAGACATAGCAAGTGTATCCTATAAATAACTTCTTCAAGCTTAATAATTAATACAAAAAAATACCTAACAAATGTATTACCTAAATAAATCTTTGCAGTTCATATATTTGCTACTAATTAAAATATAAATTCATATATTTACTGATGCTTTTAAAAAATTAAAAAAGAAAAAAGTGAATAAGACCTACAGTCTGTTTCTTTCTATTAGTTTGACTCTAGAATGTTTTAAGTATTTTTACATAATTAAAACAAGCATTATATTACTTCCATAAACATATGTATTCTTTTTATACTCCTTTGCATTGTATTTATTTTCTCTTTTCTGGACGTTTCGTCACCTTTGAACGAGGAGATGTAGCACCAAGCTACAAATTTTTTTCATAATAATGGGAATTAACAAAATAAATAAATTTATAATTAATTATAAACTATGACTATTCTAATGTATGATATTTTAAAATTAATATGTATATAAATGTAGTTGATATTAACTTATTTAAATTTTGTTAAAATTATTTTAATCTTGAAAATGGGGACAAAACTCCGAAACGTCCAGGAAAGAGAAAAAAAGGTGCAAAATGCATGGATAAAATGGCTCTTCTGGTTAGCCGATTTTGATGAAAAGGTTGCTTTAACATCTTAGGCATATAGTTGTATTAAATATGAAATTTTAGTTCGCTTTAAACTTACCACACACACACACAGACCATTTTTCGGGACTTGGTTATTTGGACTCAGGGGACCCTAAAACGTATATTACCGTTGAAAACTAGAATTCGATAATTTTCACGATCGCAATACTTTTCCTCACTATATATTTCATATAAAGGTAAGTGAAAGTGAAAATAAGATGTAAAAGAGTTAAAAAGAATAAAAAAGTTGATAGAAGTAACAGAATGATGGTTTTAATTCTGTAAAAATACTTCAAACTTCCGAAAGTCGAACTAAAAAAGAAACAGATTTTAGGTCATTCACTTTTTTATTTATTTATATTTATGATAATCGTATAAGAAATAGTGTATTCATAAATTATTTTTATGTGATTGTATACTGTAAATATATACCTGTAATAAACGAGGAGAATGTAAACTTGAATGTAATTGATAAGGGGTGAACTTGAAGTAGAAGGGAGCAGAAATATTTTCGCCAGGCAAGTCCCAGCTTAACATCTAAGCCGATTCGCACCTCGGACCCCAATCTGGCTTCGGGTATTCTTACAGAGTTATCTATATTTTATTTGAAATGTCTTAGATCAATTTATTTCATTTGTAGGTTTTGCAAAATTAAAACCACTTTACTGTCAGTGTTTAATTTCAATAATTAAACCTTACTTATTAGTAGAGAAAAGATTTCCGTGCAGAAAAAACCTCGAAACGTGCAAAATCGTGCAGTAAAAATCTTGAAATGTACACAATAGCCCGTCCAGCAAAACCTCAAAATATAAAATTGAGGATATATATAAACAGTTTCCAATCTTTACAATTCAAAATCCTCAACGCTCCTTACTTTGCAACAAATAAAATCATCCATAAAGACCTAAATGTTCCATATGTTGCTGATTTGGCCCGAACCAGATATCAATCCTTCTATGAAAAACTCCTTTCCCACCCCAACCAACTAGTTTCAACCCTAGCTTCCTGTTCGATTCCTGATAATAATCCGAGGCGTCTAAAAAGAAGATGGCCTCGAGACCTTCTAGTTTAAAATAGTTTCTGGAGTGCTACCGTTGAGTTGTTCCTCTACAAGTCTGTCTCATGTGATTTTTCTTTTAGCATATTTACTTGTTGAAATATAAATTACAGTTGTAAATTTCAATAAATAAATATTTAAAAAAATTAATAAATTAAAAAATATATATTTATTAGTATATCTACGTATATTTATAAACGAAAATGTTTTCTTATTAATTGTTATATTAAAATTTTATAATAAAATTTAGCTTAAAAGTGCACAAAATGCAATACAAATCAAAAACCTTTAATTCGGCCCAAAAATGACATAACGTGCAATATAAAATTGTAATATATTATTCTCTAATACATAAACGGGATTGCTGTCCGGGTTTGAAGCTCATGCACGCAAGCAAATAGAACGAGCAAAATCATGGAAATCCTGTCTCTACTTATAAGCTTTTAGTAAGGCAGTTCCACTTTAGGAATCGTATTATTATTTAAGATATGACAATATTACTTCACAGCTGTTAAATAATAATAAACTATTCACAATAAATCGTATAATTAACTCAAAGGTCTCTAGAACTCTAAGCATGTTCAAGTTTTATTAAACTTCAATTTTATATCATTTACTTATTTATTTTTTCGAAACATTTAAAAGACCAAGTACGTTAATTATTATATTATAACCCATTAAGAGTTCATCATAACATTAAGTAAAATATTCCATACATATAAGTAAATTTTAACGGAACGCAAAGGCTATTTTTATTACGTTAAACTAAAAAAAAAATTACCCAAAAAATATAGTTTCAGGTCATAGATACCAGCTTATCTATTGAAAAACTATCAGACGTCAAGTCGAATCACACACACCATAAATTACTGATCGTTAGATTGTCAAGAAAAAATATGATAAATACAACTTTGTAATGTAGCGAATCGATTTAAATATGTATTATTCTATTATAATATGAATAATAACTTCAAACGGTTTATGGGAACAGCTAAAATGCATGTTTACATATTTGTTTCCTTTATTATAATTTGTACCGACAGACTAAAACTTTGGCTTTCTATAATTTTTTTAAAATATTGGATGTGTCAACAAGGTTTTAAAGTTCATTCAATCAATATTTTTATGAGATACTTCCATCTAGTTACTAGTTCAATACCTGTTCTGGAAAAGAAATACGGAAATAATAATATGTCATGTACTTTAGAATAACTTAACTTTTTTAAACACAGAAAAACAAAAGAAAAGAAAGAAAGCTAATTTAAACGTTGTCAAGGAATTAAATTTAGCAAGAAATGATGTTTTAAAGCCCTTCATATATAACCTTTTAGGAATATCGGAGTTATTTATTTTTGAAGTTATAAGCGGGACTACGCTAAGTATAATGTGAAGGGGATAAAAGATGAAAAGAATTCCCTCCTCTTTAAGAATGAGAAAGTTTGTACGAGGAGCAAAGGTTACCGAAATATTTTAAAAATCCCAGTCAAAACATAGGTTTTTTGGCCATAGTAACTTTCCCTGAAGGAAATTTTGTATGAAAAATATATTTTCCTAAGCTTAGTTCAATCTATACAAGCCAGGAAAAAATCTTATCTTTGTCAAAGTAAAACTCTAATATGTACATTTTCCTAGACCACTTTTGTCCGTCCGGGAATATTTTTTTTTTTTATAAAATATGAAATTATTTTTTAGTTTTTTATACTTTAACAGTGTCATCCACAGTGCTGTTGAATATCGAATAAATGAGAACAGTAAGAACTTTCAGGATGTTATAAGATTTAAATCGAGAGCTTAAAAAATAAAATTAATTATAAAATAAAACTAGATCTAACATTTCGCATGCATCCTATATTTGAATTTTACTATAGTAACTAGTTAGCCACCACTGCAATGCACGCATTACATTTGAATGTAATGTCATTTATGTTTACATAAACCCATGTATGGCTCACGTAGCCGATCCGGAAATAAAGAAATACATACATACATATGTTTACAAAAAGCACTGATTGACCGATTTAATGTTTGTCTCTTTGGGTTTAGAAGTTCATCGTAAAGAAAAGTCGAAAATGTTATGTTTATTTTACAATGTCTGTAGTTTTCTTATTTAATCATGGGCAGAAATGAGAAATATAAATTGGCCAACATATCAAAATTGGTCCAGTTTATTTGTTTGTAGTCCATTATTTTAGCAATCAACAAACGATTTGGTATGAAATGTATTTTTCTCTAAACCTTGCGTACTATACGGGGCACTGACTCACTATAATCTTTCTCGTTACAATATAACAATTCATAATTTCATGGTTTTCAAAGTTCATAACATCATATTAACTTATATGACTGTTTTTAATGCATATCCACTAGCGCTTTCCAGCGGTACATTATACGTCTATATTTCTACACATATTTCAAGAATAATTTTGTGATGATATGGTATCTCAAAATTGAATTTCTTTTCTATAAAAAAATAACAAATAAATGTTCTAAATTATAGTGAAAAACGTATCAAATATAGAATATAGTGGGGATTACTTGTAGCTGGATGGTTAGCATAACAGCCTCCTAAGCCGAAGGTCACGGTTTCAAACCCGCAAGTGGTCCTAGGATTTTTTAATGGGAGTAAAAAATCCTTAGTTATGCCGTCCTTTGGAGGGGACGTTAAAAGGTGGTCCCGAGCCTGTGCGATGTCAGGTACTCGTTAAAGATCCCTATCCTAATAAAACCTGGATTGGCAAAATTTAGGCCTCCCACTGGAGCATCGTCCGATTAGCCAAACAAACAAATATATAATATAGTATAGATATTCGCAAGAACCAAGATTCACGACATAATTATATATAGAGATATTATTTACATTAGGTAATATTTATACCTATTATTAATATTAATATTAGATAAGGTTTGAGTTGGCAGAGTTTTTTTAATTTACTTTGATGATGCTTAGCATAAAACATACTAAGAATTTTGGTAAAATGGGTTGCATTTTTCGTTGCTGGCTCACGGACTAATACAAGCTTAGTAATTCTCCGTTGTGTAAGCTTCTAAATTACTCAGTGACAAGTCGATTGGACTTGGCCGAGAGGAACTTCCTAGGAATTCCATCGACCGCCCCGAAATCTGCCACCCGTGGGTCGCTCCCAACTTGGTTAAGAGATTCCCACGAGATGGTTAGTATACAATTGTTATATTTCGATTCAATGTAATATTTTATTAATTGAAATATAAATTATAATATTATATCAATACAATATTATCTTAATATAATATAAAATCTTAGATCGACGCTTACATGTTTTTTTCCTTCATAGTCATATTAAAATACTAAATAAAGTAGTTCTCTAAAATCTCTAATTTAAATTAATTTATCCACACTGGCTATTGTTTAACATTTGAAACTTAATTTAAAAATAGAAAAAAAAATCTTATTCATCATTTTTTTTTTTTTTTTTTATAATTTCATTACCTGGTATCCAACACATCCAACAGAAATGTTTATATAATATACTTAGATATCCTCATTAACATATAGAAATTAATTAACATGAACGAGATATAACTGCTAAATAAATAATGATTTAAAATAAAAGACATACTAATAGCTGATATCAAAACGAAAAGGCTGGAAAGAAGCTGAATGAGAGACCTCCTCTACTAAATTAAATCCTCGAAAGGGGTGCTGCTTTGTATTTTACTTTCCCATCCCTATTGTGTCTGCAGCGGAAGTTTTACACAGCGAATTTGATAAGAGCCGACAGATTATAATAACAAATATAACGCTCCAAATAATTACACAATGGTTTATTATTTAAAAATAACTACATTAGGGTATAATAGTATATAGCTGTTTACAGGGAATATATTAATATGAAAAACGATAAATTAATCAAAAGATAATAGCCAATGATCACTGCTAATTTCAAAACGCTATATCTCTGCTATTTTGAAACCGATTTCAATGACTCTTTTGCCGTTTGGTAAATAATTTAATTTTTTTTTTTTTGTGTCGATTACAAAGATTCATTATTGAAAATAATAAACCAACTAATGAGAATAGTATAATATAATTATTAAAATTTTCTTGATTATAATTATCGACTTAATCAGGAATTTAGATAACCTTATAGCTATTTGTTCAGAGGATGAGGAGGCTAAGGTCAGGTCAATGTGATCGATTAACTCTAATCAACGTGTAGGCTTTAAACTTGGCTTGTTTTTGCAGATTTGTATGTGAGCTTCGTATAACAATCTAGACATAGCAATTTAATTACAATAGAGTTAGTAACTTAAGTTTCTTTGTGAGGTGTTATTTTATAATTATAAAATTATTTCCATTGGTCAATTAAAAAATAACCTTGAAGTTTAATTAAATGATTATTAGTTTTAAAAAATATATAAAAATTTTAACTCCAAAAATCTGTATCTTTAAATCCTATATACTTTTCTCATTCTTGATATAGTCAATAGTTTCGAGGGATTCCTCATGTACACTCATTATATCTTAGTAAAATATTATACATATAATAATGTTTAGTGATAAGCGAGATGGTTCGGTTGTAAAAATATAAGAGAGGGAAGGTGAAAATGTTTAATATGTAATAAATAGGAAAACAATTCTCTATCTAAAATTATAATAGAAACTAAAATATTAATTTTGTTCATCTTTGTATTCATATCCAATATATATTCAAATAAGCGATAATAATTATTTTAACTACAGTGGCAACAGGAAAGGAAACCTATATAAGGAGAAAAAAATGTCATGAATATGAGATATACTTGAAAATGGACAAAAAGCATTGAATGAAATAATGACAATGTTAAGAATAATTTAAAACGTTTTATGATAAATTAAAATATGAATAACAAATTAAAATATGAATCGGATCTTTTAAATTAAAACATCCTAATAACTACAAAAAATAAAATACCAGATGTGGTGCCTCAAGAACAATTAGCTATATATTGCTGTCAATTTGAAAATGTTGGGTCATCAGACAGAAAAAAAAACGTCAACCACTACAATTTAAAAAAAATAATTGCCAATGGGCTAGAAGGGTTTCAAAAATACACAAATATTATACATTTTAGCTCATAAGAGTGGATATTTACTAGGTAAAAGCTTTAAAGGTAATAAGCACTTTACTGATGCTTAATATTATTTTAGATTGGGGCCGGAGGTTAACGAGTGTTCACGCGCGTTGCCCAGCAACCTAATAACGAAAACTTGGAATTGGGGTTACCTGTAGCATGGCGGTTAACATAACAGCCAAGGTCCCGGGTCCCAGCCTGCAGTTGGTCCTAGGATTTTTTTAAAGGAGTAAAGTTATGCCGTCCTTCGGAAGGGACGTTAAAAGGTGGAACCAAGCCTGTGCGTCCCCTGACTATCCTAATTAAACCAGGTCAGGCATAATTTATGACTCCCAGGGTAGCATCGTCCGATTAACCACAGCAGCATACAGGAATGATAGAATAAATAAACTAACAAACAAGAACGAAAACTTGAGGTAAATAATAACGAGATCGCGACCTGACTTTTTACTCGGCATAAATCTTCCGTCCTTGCCATCAGTGAGATAGACTTAAAAGGCGAGGTGAGGACGAATACGAAATATAAAAATTATTATTTAGATATTGAAAACGTGATTTTATAAATCAAAGAAGAAATTTTTTTGTGAACAAAGAATAATGCAGGATTTATTTATAAATTTTATTCAATTCATAATTACTTTTCCGCATTCTCTGTTTCTGTTTCTGAATTATACATAAAGTTATTACTAATTGTGCACACTGCTGATTAAAGAACCTTCTCTTACATGATAGAAATTAATTAGAGCTGTGGAATATGTTATATATTTGACAGATTATTCTATTAAAAAAAAAAAAATGTTTTTTCTTGCCTTCTACGGATGAAACATTTAAAACCTTTTTTTTTAAAGGTTTTTTTTTAATAGGAACCTAGTCCTCCAATAAAGTATTTTCCAGTTACAACTTATATTTACAAAAGAACTTTTGAAAGCATAACTCCGCCAAGCATTCCTAGTGAATCCTACTGATGTGGAAGGAATGTTTTGGCCGTATTCGACAAAGGGAAGCCCCCTAAGTATTCCACCGAAAGGTAGAACAAGGGGAGGTCTGGAAAACGATGGGGAAACTGTCAGAAGAGAGTGATTTATCATGTTGAAAACAGCACAAGATTAATGGCACATCCCATAATTTTGCCCCACTTATGGGCACAGCCCGTAAATGTTTCATTGGCCGATGATAGCACCTGGATAGATGTAATTGTTCCAAAATCAAAATGGATTCATAAAACCTAAGCGTTTGACAATGGGTGTGACCGAATCATATATTATCACAGGGTTTGACATTGGTAAGAACTGAACCGTAGGCAAATAGGGTTGAATTAAACAGGTCTATAAAAATTATTTTCACGTTCATCATGTGACTGCTAGTTCGATATATTAAAACAAAAAAAATGCAACTACTCCATGCAACTACTATTTAGTTGGAATACTAAATCAAAATAAATGTAAACAACAGTTGGCCAACACATACGAATTCTTTAATCGCATGTTCATAGCCAACTGCACGGAAACAATAGACCTGTAAGCGACATTTCAATAGCTTAAATACTTGTTCTAAGAAGGTTGAAAAGAAGTTGGATAAGAGATCTCCTCTGCTAAATTAAGCTTAGGAAGGGGTGCTTGCTTCGCTTTCTCATGACTATTATGTCTGCTGCCAAAGTTTATACAGCAAGTTTGTTTATTATCAGATATCTTCTGACAGGCGCGAAGAATTAATGAATATGAAGATTTAAAAAATAAAGTATAATCATGACCACAATAATTCGTTTTCATTTTTTGGCTTACTTGTTAAAGTAGAAGGTAATAATTATTTAAAAGCAGAAATGCGATTTGCACATTAAGTCTGGAAGAACATTATGAAATTAATAGTATTATCAATAAACATAAGAAAAAAAATTAATTAAAAAATGGTATATGCATTTATAAATGATTCCTTAATAGAAAGAAATGACAGAAAAAAAAAATTAAACTGAAAAACTATTAACTGCCTATAAACTTGACTAACTATTAACTTAGCCGGAACTTGACATTCGAAAAATTAAAGATTCCTCAGCAAAATGCTTTTAAGACATTCTAATGATTTTTAATCACAAATAAAAACGGATTTAAAAGTCAAAAGTTGTTGTCAAATGTAATATTAAGTAAAATGGCTTTAAACAACATAAAAACAGTAAATAGAGAAGAATTAACTGTAAATAAAATTACTATAAAATTTAAGTAACTATAAAATCCTAATGTAATTAAGTAGATAGCATCGCAGCGACTCATTGGGCTCTTAAGTGACTAAGATCAGTAAAGAATGAATTTCTAGGAAGTTAATATGCACTGAAAACTATAACTGACTAAGATTAAAAATTACACATCATCAGTTTGGTTTCCGAACATCCCACTCCATTATCCAGCAATGCCATCGTGTGATGCACGTTGTCTCATCACGTTGTCACCCGGGATTGCTTTACAAACTCCGTAAATTCCTTCCACCTACATACTTCCTCATTATCCAGTCCTATCTCACAGACAAGTCCTTCAAAGTAAATCATAACCGTTCCTATTCATCCCTTTTTAATCAGTATGCCGCTGTTCCTCAAGGCAGTATTCTAGGACCCATCCTTTACACAGTTTATACAGCTGATATCCCATCCCATCCTGACACTTTCCTTTCTATATGCTGATGACACTTGTGTGTTATCAGTCAACAACGATCCAACTATTACCCCCCCCCCCCCAAACCCTTCAATCCAACATCAGAGACCTTGAAGTATGGTGTCAGAATTGGAGAATAAAAATAAATTCCAATAAATCCCACTAAATCACCTATACCCTTCGTCGTAAACCTATGACATCCTGCCCAACAGTATCCTTCAATAACACTCCTCTTGTCCCGGTTGAACAGAGCCGATACCTAGGACTGCACCTGGACAAACGTCTTACTTGGAACCCTCATATAAGACTGAAAAGACAAGAAACTGTCCGACGTTTTCGACTACTTCAACACTTACTGGATAAACGCTCTAACCTTCCACTTAAGTACAAAAGGCTCATCTACATGACTATCATCAGACCGAATTGAATTACGGAGAAGAGATTTGGGGCTCAACTAAACCATCAAATTCTTTCCGTCTCCAATCCTTGCAATCAAATGCAAACCTTCGAAAAATCCTAAATGCTCCTTATTTTGTCACAAATAAACTCATCTATAAAGACCGTAACGTTCCCTAGAAAGAAAGAAAATAAACATTATTTACATTTTTACATATTGACAAAAAATTTATAAATGATTTCGGATGAGACATCCTTACAATCTCAAATGTTTGGTTCATTTGGTAGTTTTTGGTAGTCTAATCTATAATTAGTGGTAAAATTAAATTGATATTAACTATGGTAGTAGGAAAACCTAAATAAAAAACCTACATATAAAAAAACAACAAAAAAAAAAACAGATAACACAGTTGATAATATAAAATTAGAAATTAAAATAAACTAGCTTAAGTTAGCAGCACATGTTTAGTTCTTTTATGAGTGTAGCGTTTTAGAGATGCTTTATTATAGTTACCGGTTTCCTTTATTAATGGATTTTTGGAGACTGGTGTTTTACTGAAGTAAGAAGCTGTTTGAGTATGGACAAAATGTTTAATTGTTGGAAGCTGTAAGTCCTGGAGCATAGATGATATTTTAGTGTAGCGGGGTAATTGTTAATTATCCGCATTGATAGATTTTGAATTCTTTCAAGTTTTTGGTAGTTAGTCAAGCAGGTTGAGCTCCAGACTGGCGAGGCGTATGTAATTAACGGGCGAATAACTGATTTGTATATTATTAATTTGTTATGAGAGATCAAATGGGATTTTTTGTTGAAGTATGGGAACATTTTAAATATTAATTTTTTGGCTTTATTGATTTTTCTATTGATATGGTCTGTGAACGTAAGGGATTTGTCTAATGTTATGCCTAGGTACTGTACGGATTTTGACCAAGGGATGAGAGCTGAATTTATCTTGATTTGGTGGTTGATTTGTGGGCGACGTTTAGTGAAAAGAATTGCTTCGGATTTGGAGGGATTAATTTTCAATTTCCATTTTATGCAATATTTGTGATTTTTTTTTAAAATATTGTTGAAGGCGATTCACTATTGTATCGATGCGATATGATGAGGTATACAATGCTGTATCATCAGCGTATAATGACCTCGTCACAAATGGATGGGCTGGTAAATCAGAAATGAATAAATTAAATAGGATTGGAGATAGGCAAGAGCCTTGAGGAAGACCCGCTGAGATGGGGAGGGTGTCGGAAGTAGATGTGCCAACTTGAATATTAAACTGTCTATTTGTTAAATAGGAGTGAATGATGTGAATCAGGTATGGTGGGAAGTTGAATGAGATTTATTTGTATATGAGCCCGGAGTGCCAAATGGTATCAAATGCTTTTTCGAGGTCTAGAAGGAGCATGCCGGTATGTTTGCGTTCGTTAAAGGCTTTTGTGATGAAGTCAGTAAATCGTGCTAATTGGTCAATAGTGCAGTGGTGATTTCTAAAACCAAATTGTTCATCTATTAGGAGGTTCTTTAGTCTAATGTGCTTGTTAATTCTTTTGAGAATTAGTTTCTCCAGAATTTTAGAAAGTATATTTAGTAGACTTATAGGTCTGTAGTTCGAAACATTACTATGGTCTTTATTCGGTTTTTTTATTACTATAGTTTTGGAAGTTTTCCAGATGATAGGAAAGTAGCTATATCTCAATGTGCAATTAAATACTTTAGTTAAAAAATAAATCGATTTTCAGCTTAGATTTTTAATAACTGAGGAGGGGATCTGTCATCACCTGGGGCTTTTTTTGGTTTCAATTCTTTAATGATATTTGCGATTTCTTTCGGAGAGATGGAAGAGAAATTGACAATAAAAGGTGATTTTAAATAATCGCGGACGGATTTTAGAATTTTACGGTTGTGGTGATTTGAACCAAGGAGAGAGGTGATTGAATGAGTTGTCTGGAAATGCTTGACTAGTAGCTGAGCTTTTTCCTTGTCCAGATATGCGTAGCCGTCGTTATTTTTTAAAGGTGGAATTTTCGGGGACTGCTTAGTTAAATTTTTGTGAATTTTCCACATGGTATGGTCCCCTGGCTGACAAGATTTCAAAACCGTAGCCCAGTTTTCGTTTTTCCAGTCATGGAGACGTTTTTTAATGTAACTGTTTAGTTTATTATAGACTAATTTGGTTTTTGGAATTTTGTTACGCTGGAAATCTAGTTTTTAAATATATTAATGCTCTGAGTCGATATGGTAAATTATTATGACAATACGGGTGGTAATATTGTTGTGGAATGGATAAGGACATGGATAATTTTATATGTTCATAAAAAGCGATTAGCGTGGTATCGATTTCTTTCGAATTATTTATGGTTTGGTTTATATTGATTCGGGAATCTAGCTCTTTCCTGAACTTTGGCCCGTCAGCATCTTTGAGCGAAAATTTGAGTATTTTGGACATTTTTGGTATATTGTATATGAAAAATCACGGGATTAACGTTTCCTATGTTGCTGACTTGGCGCGAACTATGTACCACTCCTTTCATGACAAACTCAATTCCCACTCTAATCCACTAGTTTCAATCCTTCCTCTACAATCCCTGATAATCCTCCGAGGCGTCTGAAAAGAAGATGGCCCCGAGATCTTCTATTTTAACATAGTCTTTTGACAGCTGCCAATGGGTAGTATCCCCACATGTGAATCCATGACATTTGTATATTGTATCTCGTTTACTAGATGCATATCATTATACAGTTGTAAATAGCAATACATTTATTAATATAAAACAAAAAAAAGAAATTAAAAAATTATTTATTTATTTTAAAAATAATAATTAAATACATAAATTACTAAGTAAATTAAAATATACTTAATTAAAATTATTTAATAATAATAAAGAAAATAAAAATGAATACATTAAGTTATAAAATAATAATAATAAATAAAAATACAATTAAGAGAGAAGAATGTTATAAAAGAATGACGGGATAGGGATGCTTTATCAAGTTTAATATTTGGAAATAGACTAGTGATAAGTTATAATTTTCAGTGTTTTTATAAACAGAAAGGGATTCTAGTTGTATGTAAATGCATTCTGTAATGAGTTGTTTGTCGTGATTGGAAACTGCCAAGAATGGAAGTTTTATCAAAATCAAAGGAATGTTTCAGTGATAAAAGGAAAGTTTTGATTAGTTTAAGTTAGTAGGTCCTGAGGCCATTTTATTTTTAATGGCTTCAAGGATCAGTCCTTGGTCCTGCACTATGGAAGCTAATTTTTTATGAGTTGCTGAGGGTATTAGAAAACGAGAGGTTCCCTGCCACTGCCTATGTCCGATGACCTGGCTGCCGTGGTGGCGTCTAACAGCGGAGCTGGTGTCAAAGAAGAAACGGAACGCTGCCCCAACCTAGTGCCGAGAGGGTGTGAGGGAAAGAAGTTGAGAATGGCTGTGGTTTCCTCTGCGTCGGAGGGACGTCGGAAAGGGCAAAACCTATTATTTTGTGTATTGAGGGTTGAAGAATACATTCAAGTGAGGTGATAACATACCTTGGCGTAAGATTAGGAAAAAAGCTCGATATATCACCTCACTTGGAGTATTTATTAACGAGGGTGACTCAGGTCATGAATGGGCTGAGTCGTATAGAAGGTGCTTTTTGGGGCCTAAGATACTGAGCGAATATGGCAAGATATGCCTCCCCCTCTTGGTATCGGAACCTCACACTGCGCCAAAGAAAAAGATTGGCTTCGATCCAGAGAATGGCTATACTTCGCGCCACAAGAGCTTACAGGTCGACGTCCCACGAAGTAGTGCATGTATTAGCAGGGGCGGTTATCTCGACCTCCTCCTGCGAGAAGATGTGACAAAATATATGTGCAGAACCAAAGGCTCGGCATGTCTACCGGAAAATCTCTGAGTGAGGGTTGTGGAAGAACCCACGAAATGTAAAACGAAGATCCGGGAGGAAACTATGGAGGTATGGCCTACGGTGGATTGATACTCCAAGAGCGAGTTCGCTTCGGAAATATTTTCCAACGGTAAAGTCTCGTTTTGAAGCTAAATGGTTCCTCCCGGACTACTGGATATCACAATTCCTCACAGGGTATGGGGAGTTTCAAGCTAAACTGCATAGTTTTGGCCTTGATATCAAACCTCAATGCCCAACCTGCGGAGTCCCGGAGACTTGTGGTAACAACCTGGACTGCGTTAAGGAGGCGGGGTGGCCGAGATGGTTAGCGCGGTTGCTTTAAACACGTGTTGCCTAGCTACCAGATGACCAATACTTTGAAACCGAAAATTAAAAGTTCAACTTTCGGAACCGGAGGGGACTTTTATCTCGGCATTAATCCCCCCGTCCTCACCCCTTGGTCCGAGAAACTCCCGTATAGCCTTCAAAGGCGAGGTAGGGCTGTTCGTCATCACTAAGCAGAATTTTCTTCAATTAGTGAGTGAAACAAACTTCCCGTGGTTCAACGAGCTCATTAATGGCTGGAAGAAAGCCTTGGTTCCAGCACACTTCAACCATGGTGTTCGAATAAAAATGCCAGTGCACAGAAGACCACTTCCGTAACTTCCGGTACATGTGGGTATCAATTCTGTAAAGACATCAAACATAAAGAAAGGGGTTTATGTGGGTGGTGAGTTTTGAATTAAACGTTGTGTTTATATTTCATGATACGTCTGAAATAAATAGAATATTAAGGTCATAATGGATGATTTTTTTTTTTTTTTGTAGCGAAGAAAGAAGCTTTAGGATTTTGCGCTTAAGAAACATAAATTACTTCATCAATTTTTATTTATCATCTCTTTTTCAGCAAAGTCTCAAATCTATTCGATATTAGTTTAAAATAAGAATCATATGTCTATCGTTCTCCTTATGAGTCATTGTCAAGCCTAATATTAAATTCATATATGGTATATTTTCACTGTCAATAGTATCGTACCTATTAAAAGAGTTTATAAAAGATATGGACTATTAGGAGCTCGTCATGTTTAAATTATTTTCTGTGGGGTTTAATAATATAAATAGCGATATGCTCAGCACTCATACAGAAAACATGATATCAATATTAAATGGGACCATATCAATCATCTCTTTCGAAATAAAGAGCCTCACGTAGCAAAAAATAAAAAAATTCTTTTTTGGCCGTCATAAAATGTGGGACCAGCAAAGAGTGATGAGGAGTAGGAGCAATATATTTCCCAGTGAACAAGGCGGGGTGAAAGAGTCGTCATCAGTCAATCACACATGATCAAGACAAATGATTAGTTATCCAGCCGGCTTTATTTCACCAATTGTTCCCTCACAACTAAGAAACTCACTTCGGTACGTATATAGCGATATATATATATATATATATATATATATATATATATATATATATATATATATATATATATATATTATATATATATATGAGATAAAAAAATAAATGGGACTAAACATTAGTCTTGATAAAATTTGCGCTATATACAGATACAGTGGCTAATGTACAACAGAAACACGAGCCAGATGATCAAAATCAAAATTTCCAAAAATCAAATTTTTTCCGCACTTGCCCCACTGTGCGCCGCTCCCTTCAAAGCGATCATCCATAAATAATGTTTTGCTTCTATAAGTCTGTTTATTAATTAGTGTGTTTCCGTTGAATATTCAAAATTTTAACTGCTATATTTTTTTCTAATTTTATAAATCTATCTCCTCAGCGATCCTCCTCCACTCTGACCTGTTTTCGGCTGCCCTTCTCCATCCCCTGACACCCAACGGCCGAAGGTTCTCCTCTACATCCTGCAGCCAACGAAGTCTAGGTCTGCCCCTGCTCTTCCTTCCACCACTATGTTCCTCCATCATTTTTGGCAGTCTCCCTCTTTCCATTCTCTGTGCATGCCCCAGCCATCTTATTCTAGCACTCTTGATCATGGCAATTTACAAACAGGTTAATGAAATTGAAAAAAAAAGATAGTATGAGGTCGCTGGGGACGGAAACAGCGACCTCCTGTAATGCTGCTTTGCCCCAATATTTGGAGAACGAGTTTGATTTGCTGTTTACGGCTGAGCGTAAATAGGTTTTACTGCGGGATTTATTTTCTGTTTATATTTATCCCTATTGATACAGCTGCTTTAACTGAATTTGATTTTGTTAGATACTGATTCTTTAATAGTCAATCGAAACTACATCCTTGACCAATGGAAACATATTCAAACATGTCGTATCTTTCCTAAATATATTTAATCAATCCACTAGACCACGTCAAAACAAAAAATAACAATAAGTAAGGATACGCTTTATATCTTTTGCTGAATTATTGTCGAAAACTTATGAAAAATAAGACTTTTAGCGAGTTAAAAGTCTATAAAGTAAAAGAGACGCACCTTCGATATTATTTTATGCATAGCTTAGTCACAGCATAGTTGCTGAGAAAAATTTCGATCTTTAGAAGAAATGGATTTTCAAAAATAGCAGAACTCGTTTTTTTTGCGATGTTTTTACACGGACGCATCTCAAAAGGGACTGAGTGGAAAATTATAAAACTAACACATGTTACAAATCTATTCGATGTTAATAAGTGACATAAATTTGGTGACTGGAACTGAGTTGGTTCCTGATTTATAAAATTCGCTTCGCTGTTAAAAGAACGTTTTCTTTAAAAATTATTAACTCCTGTAATTAATCATATTTCGGAACAAAACAAAAACTAGAGTTTTGATGATAGTATTGTATATATTTTCGGTTCTTAAAAAACATTACCTAAGTAGCCAAGAAAAGATAATTCAAGTAGTCACGATAATTCAAGTCAACAGAAACTTATAGCGGGCTATAACAAGGGAGGTTAGAAGAAAGTCTCACGCTCAATTTTGTTTTCTTGTATAGCCTTATCGTTACACTACATGTAGAAATTTTGATTTTGTAAGCATTGTCTTTTTTATAATACAAATTTTCAAAAGAGTACTATTTCTAAGTTCAGTAATATTTATAGTGGAATATCTCAAAAGGGACTGAGTGAAAAAATGATGGAGCTTATGTTATTTATCTTATTCTTATTACTATTTACTGTATTTTTTATTCTTACTTTAAGGTCTTAAAACCCGGATTTATTGTCTTATTATTATTCTAATCTATCAAATAAAATGATAAAAAATAAAAATAAAATAATAATAATAATAAAAAAAAAAGATCAGGCAATATCATTGAATTAGTACATTTTTCGTCTGTTCGTCTCAGGATAGAATTTAAGAATTTAGATAATTTAAAATCTTCATACAATTTCTAATTAGGAATACTGGCCTAAATAAACATAATTGCATTTCAATTTCAATACAATCTCTCCTTGTTAAACAATCAGGAACTAAGGTTTGACATGTGTTTAGCCAACACTGCTCACAGACACACACATCAACATGGGTGGATGACTTCCCTGTCTCTCCTAAATCAGATATTAAACCGTGTTTGATGTTGCTTTAACAGCTTGTTCAATTAAGAAACAACATCCATCCCGCCTACAGACATTCAACATCCTATTAACCCAGAGTTCGCTTTGGTAATAAAGCCTTATTACTTACCTTTTTTTGTTTTGTTTTTAAATAATTAATAAGAAATAGATATTTTTTAATATTTAATTAAGAGCATAAATTTATATTTTCAACTTACTTGCCACCGTGCTTATCGAAAATTCTGCCTACATCCATGATGCTATGTTCGCAAATATTTTATGTAAGCACTTTCAGAGTGAATAAGGTAAACAGATTACCTAAAGTTTTGAGCAATTATAATTTCAGTACAAATGTTTTGTTGTTTGTGTGAGAAGAAATGATAATGTCCTTTGTATCTAATATTCAATTGGTTTAATAGAATATAGTTCTCGCGGAATGCGAAAACTAAATCGCGATATATTCTTTTTGAGTCAATACCGTTCAAGTCCTGCTGCATATGATAAATACACTACTTATTTTTTGTACTAATACACATGTTGCAACCCAAAAATGTGTTTTGATAATATCTGATTCCTGTCTTTAATTATTTTAGTAAAATATCATTTCATTGAATATTATGTACCTTAAAACGAGTACCTTTACAATCCATGAAGGGTCTCGGGTTCAGTACATATAGAGATTCGTTCTGTTTCTAGGCCAACGGCCGTGCAGGTGATTGGACCTAAATGACGCTAGGGCGCCAGGTTTTCCCCAATTTTGGGTACCCACATTATATAGGCTAGGTATGCCCGAAGGAGGATCTCCATACCCTATGGTCCCCGCACGGCTGAAATAACAGAATATATAATTCTGCCTCAGCAGGGATTCGAACCTAGGAAGCGAAGAACCTGCTGCTCTATCCACTAGGCCACCCTGTACCCACATTCAATAATGTACCTCTTATATATTCATATCATCATCGTTTAACCTCACTACACCAATGTCCAAGCCGTAGAATGTATATATCAGTTATAGTACTGTATATACATCGGTTAAGTATGCAAATATGTATTTGTTGTAAATTAAGTTGGAGGATAAGAAAAAAAAAAAAAAAAAAAAACTACATTCCATTATTGATCCTTCAATGAAATCTATATTTATAAAAGAAAGTGCCATTTTACTCGATTTTCTATTCTAATTCTTCGGTTTGTTCTATATATCTTCCCCCGAACGAAAATATACTTAATTCTGATATTGTTAATATTATAAATCAATTACCTCATCCTTTTATGTTAACCGGGGATGTCAACGCGCACAGCACCCATTGGTACAATACTAGGACAGATAAAAGAGGCAAAGATATTGAAAAGATACTAGACGCACATAACCTCTTACTGCATAACCCACCTCAACAAACATTTTACAGTAGAGCTCACAGGACCTGGTCCACTTTGGACTTGGTGATTACATCTCGTAGTTTTCCCTTGACACCTCTGGTGTATCTACATAATGATTTAGCTAGTAGTGACCATTATCCGATAATTATTTCATTACAGACGTCTTATGAAATAACGACGAGGAGAGAGAGATGGAACCTAAAAAATGTAGATTGGGGAAAGTTTCAGCAATCTTGTATCAATTCATTTTCGGGGTTTCAAACTAGTAATGACGCCGCCAATGATATAGAATCATTTTCTGATTTACTACTCAATGTAGCCGAAAATTCTATTCCAAAGACCAACCCACAAAAATATATTAGAAGACCAGTACCTTGGTGGACTACAGAATGTCGTTTAGTGATTAAGGCACGAAATAGGACATTAAAGCAACTCAAAAGGCACCCTACCATGGAAAATCACTTGCTATTCCAAAAAGCTAGGGCTGTCGCAAAATGGACAATAAAACAAGCAAAGAAACATTCTTGGCAAACTTTTGTTTCATCCATAACTAGCTCGACCCCTTCATCATTACTATGGAATAAAATCAATCAGATATCTGGAAAACCTTTCCACGGTCTTCCATCTAAACTAAAGAATGGTACTGTTGAATTAACTGGTATTTCTGAAATTATTAATGGGTTCGGACTTTTCTTTTCCGATTCCTCCCGAGGTTTTTCTATCGATACTAACCTTATACATACCAGTCCTATTATGGAAAATCAAGTTATCTTAAATATCGAATCATATAATAAGGTATTTACAATAGATGAGCTTAATTTTGCACTAAAACACATGAACAGTACAAGCCCAGGCCCCGACAGAATCCATGTACATTTTATTAAAAATTTTCCAAATCAAACGTTGTTGTTGTTCCTAAATTTAATCAATAGACTGTGGCAAGACGGAAAATTTCCCAATAGCTGGAAGACAGCTGAAGTAATATTTATCCCTAAACCGAACAAAGACCCACAACAAATTGATAACTATCGTCCCATATCCTTAACTTCAGTACCGTGCAAAATTATGGAAAAAATGGTAAACCGAAGGTTAGTCTGGGAATTAGAGAAAAGAAAATTGTTATCCCCTAATCAATGCGGTTTTAGACCTTTAAGATCAACGCAGCATCAATTGATTAAATTCCATTTTGCAATAGAACAGTCATTTAAAATTAAACAGCACCTACTTTGTGTTTCTTTTGACATTGAAAAGGCATTCGACACTACGAGACAATCTCTCATAATTGAGAAACTAAAAGAATGGAGAATTAATGGCAATATGTTGCAATTTATTCAAAATTTTATGTCTAGGAGAAAATTTCAAGTAAGAATAGGAACATATATTTCAAAAAGTTTCAATCTTTTCAACGGAGTTCCTCAAGGTTCCGTACTTGGTCCTACTCTTTTTAATATTGCAATAAACGATATTGTAAATCTTATACACCCTCCGGTTCATGTCTCATTATTTGCTGATGATCTATTGATTTACATCTCTTGCACTGACTTGATTTTCGGGCAAACGGTGTTGCAAAACACAGTCGATAAACTTCAAGACTGGGCTTCGAAATCAGGATTCAAATTTTCTCCTTCTAAAACAGTTTCCTCACACTTTTGCCGTAAAACTAGCTGCAATCGGACACTACAAATTATTCTTAATAATCATCTTATCAAACATGTTTCCTCATTTTCCTATCTAGGCATATTATTCGATAACAAGCTAACATGGAAACCCCACATAGATTTCCTTTTGTCTAAATTAAACAAAAAACAAAATCTACTAAAGAAGCTGTCTCACACTAATTTTGGAAGTGATAGGACAACACTCCTCATGATATATCGGACACTAATTCGGCCAATTCTCGACTACGGATCTCCCTTTATGGCTGTGCCTCTCCTACCTTACTAAACAAATTGAATACATTTCATCATTCCATGGTACGGTTAGCGACAGGAGCATTCAGAACTAGCCCAACGGTAAGCCTGCTCTGTGACGCGGAGGAGTGGTCATTACCTTTACGAAGAGCTTACAATGTTCTCCAAGCTTCGGTTAGACTAAAAGTAACTCCAGGATTTGAGGGCATCAGTCCTGTGTCTCCCGCCCACCCTCCTCAGCACTTTGGCTCGATAATTCTTGATCCTTACAGTAAAGTAGAGATAGTCCACCCACACCCTCTTCCACCTTGGCATCAATCTTCATCAAAATTTAACTTCTCACTGGTTAACCTATCCAAAAATCATAGAAATCCTTATGTAACACGTAGTTACTTCAAAGAATACACCGCGAGTTATAACAAAAATCAGTTAATATTCACAGACGGGTCAAAAACTGACAATGGTGTGGGTTGTTCTGTAGTAATTGGCACGGAAATTATTCGATACTCGTTACCAAATATTTTTACAATCTACTCAGCAGAGTTGTTTGCAATAAACTTGGCGTTAGAGTTGATATTATGTTTGAATAACTGTGATGAATTTTTAATATGTTCAGACTCCCTATCGGCCCTCAATAGCATCAGTAAAAATAAAATAAATAATAATTACATCTTATCAAACATTTTGACTCTTATTAAAACCATAAGAAAAAACAAAACTGTTAATTTCATGTGGATCCCAGGGCACGCAGGCATAGAGGGGAATGATATAGCGGATAATGCTGCTAAAGAGGCCTGTACCCTCTTTCCAGTTCCCCGAATTTCCATTCCCTTGCCCGACTTCAAGTCAAAAATAAGAAAGGAAACTAAGAAAGCTTGGGACCGGAATTGGCAAGAGGTAAAGGAAAGCAACTTGCTAAAATCAATTAGAGCCCACGCGACGCCCTGGAACCTCATCTCAGGCCAAAGAAGGGATCAATTATTGTTAACCAGACTGAGGATAGGACACACAAGGCTCACGCACAGTCATTTATTGGAAGGCACAACTCCACCAATATGTGAAAACTGTAAAGTAAAAGTCACAGCAAAACACAAAATGGTTGACTGTATCAGATACCAAGAAGAAAGGAGAAAAAATGGAATCGACGGGCTCGAGCTACAACAACTACTAGGAGATGACAGGAAGTTCCACAATGCAGTTATGGAATATATCAAAAAGATTAATTTGTACAAAAAATTGTAATTAATACAACGAACGGTGCCTCTAACCTAATGTTGTGGTACACGGCACCTAAATGTAAAATAAATAAATAAAAAAACTCGATTTTCTGATCATTGCAATATCTCAAAAATAACTAGGGTTGTAAGTCTGAAATTTTTGCCGGAGGTTCGTCTTACCGTCTAGATGTGCAATAAGACTGAGTTTGGATAACTTCGCCCTCTAAGTTATTGAAAAAAATATTATTCAAAAACGTAAAACAAAATTGGTTTTCGAATAACTAAAAAACTATGCGTCAACTGAAAAACTATAAGTGCTCATTTAAAATATAATCAAATTTTTAACCACGTAAAAGCAAAATCGTATTAATCTGACAAGTATTAACAAAGACACTTAAAACAAAGGTTTTAAAAGAAATATAATTAAGCATATTGAGCATCGTATCCATGTTTAGTGTGTAGGGTCTCATAGACACATGTTTCATTGTTTTATTAAAAATAATTTCAATAGGCTAGAAAACGTTTAATTCTATTAATATAATAGAACATTGTATTTCTATAACCTATGAATATGGATATTTAAGGTGGGAGCTGTCACCTATGCTTTGGAAAAATTTTCATTCACGTTCCAAAAGAATTGAGACAATATACAACGATTATGCTTAAAAGTTGAACCACACTGACTAGCTATGGGCATGCCTAACTCTTCTGATGTGCTGCTATAAATTAAGATAAGATAATAATTAATAACTTTATTTAGTGCACATATTTGTTTAATTTTTACCTATAGCAAAGTTATATTTGTTATAGTTACTCTTACCATAAAGGCAAACCTATGTACGTTAATCAAAACAAAATGAAATTAGCGAGCAAAGCCGCGAGGTACAGCTAGTAGACTTATAATACGAAATAATGAAAAAAGACCTAATATCAAAATTCACACTCGAATAGTAATTCATGGTCCAATCTAGGATGACAAAATTTCAAAACTCCCTATTTACAACAAAAATTCATTTATATAACCATTATCAGACCAAAGACATTGAGTTTGGGGGTTAACTAAAGTACTATCAAATGCCTCCCGCATCCAATCCTTACAATCCTAATGCTCCTTACACATATGATCATCTTTAGAGACCTCAATATCCCTATCTCAATAACTGTAGACTTAGCCAAAAATAAATACATCTTCTTTAATTCTAAACTAATAACCCATACATACCCGCTTGTCTGCAAACTCTTATTTATTCCCGATAATCATCCGAGGCTTCTGAAAACACAGTGGTCACGAGATCTGATAATAAAATAAACATTAGAGTATTACCTAAAATAATCACTGTGCTACCACAGAGCTGCTTTTTTATAATACTGTATCACGCCCATTATAATAATTTAGCATATTTTACTTGTTGTATTTAGTGTATATTCAGTAAAAATTAATAAAGCATATTTAAAAAATCTGGTGCGGGCAACACACAACTTTCACTTACCTCCATTTTTAAAATCAATGAATAAATAATAAATAAATAAATAATAATAGGCTTACCGAACCCGAAGGTTCGATGCCGATATCACCAAACTTCGCCTGCACCGACTCGTCCAATGTTCGACAGAACTACCTTTCGGACGCCTACCAGTCGGATCAGCAAATACCAACTTTCTCGGAATCCGTTCCTCACCGAGCCCAACAATTTTACTCGCCCATTTGAGTCTCCGCGACGCTATCAACTCAATTATATTCACAGGATACAAGTTCCGCAATTCCACGTTGTGCAACCTTCTAAACTCCCCAGTGCCCTCATCCCTCTTCGGACCAAATATTTTACGCAGCACCTTATTTTCGAAAACCTTAAGCCGTTGTTCATCCCTCAAAGTAAGCGGCCACGTTTCACATCCGTAAAGAACCGTTGGGAGAATAATAGTTTTATAAATTCTAACCTTTAAGTTTTTAGATAGAAGCCGTGAGCTAATAACTTAGCAACTGAATAATCACACGCATTTCCCACCTTTAACCGGGACTTTATTTCTTCCTGGATTTCATTTTTTCTTGTTATCATTGAACCTAAATACTTAAATTTTTCTACGAATTCAAAAGTATGCCCTGATATATCAATATCACCAAGATCGCCACCATTTCTGCTACTAATCATATATTTCGTTTTATCGGTATTTAATTCGAGTCCTATTTCTTTACCGGTTTTTATTAACACGCTTGTATTTAGCTGTATGGTTTCCGTGTCTTCACCTAAAATCAATGAAAGAATTTTCAAATACACATAAAGATAAAGATAAATACACTTAAAAATACGTGAAACTATTAAAGAATTAACTAAATTTTATTTATTTATTTGCTATTCCGCATCTACCCTTTCGGGTCATTAGTTTGTAACTAAATAAAATTTATATAAAAGCATGTGTTTTATTAAAAAATCTATTGTATTATTATCTAAAATAATTATTTCTATATGCTTTTCATCACTCTTTAATAACTTTTACATGTTTGTGCATTAGATAATATTTATTCTAAAATCTTTAGCTTTCCAACGGTATATTATAAGTGTTTATTACTGTTGCTATGTTCAAAATAAAAAATTGCATTAAACAAATATTTTTTCAGTTTTCTCCTTTAATAGTTTTTTTAATTCGCACAACTTACATATTTAGATGTTATTTATCAATGCTACCAATATAATTTGGTCATTTTTATAGAATCTACAAAATTAAACGTACTTAAGAGGGAGTACTTAAATATCGGCATTTAAGACCTGTCAGACTAATTTAATCAGAATAAAAACCTACATGACGTTTAAGCCTATTAAATTTTACTTCGATATAGCGAGTTTAATCAAAATCGTCGGAACCGTTTTCGGGGAAATCGAAAAAAGGTGCAAAATGTATGGTATAAAGTGGCTCTTCAGGTAAGCTCATTATGATGAAAAAGGTTTTGTAACGTCTCGTGCGTATATTTGTCTTAAATATGAAATTTCAGTTTCATAGGACTTACCGTTTCCGCCCGGGAGTTACCACACACACACACACACACACACACAGACCTTTTTGCAAGACTTGGTTATTTGGACTCAGGGGACCCTAAAATGTGTATTTCCGTTGAAAACTGGAATTCGAAAATTTTCACGATCCCAATACTTTCCCTTACTATATATAGTAAGTGAAAGTAAAAATTAATAAATAATAGATATATAATAGTATAAGTAATTGTTTTTCTTGAAAATTAGCTCGCATTACATAGAAGATAAATGTTCCAACTTGCCCATTTTGACCTACCCCGTTTGAAATTCGATCCTGTGTTTGCAATGACAGTCCATCTCTCCAACCACTCAGCCGAACACGCTCCTCTCAAAGCAGCAAATATGGACAAGGTTACGTTTCTTTAATGTTTTTCAAATGTACGCCTAATGCAGAACATTTTATTTAATAAAAACCCATGGAATAACAATCCTTCATTCTTTAAAATCATGATACTAATTATTAATATTCCATATTTAATGAAAAAATTAAATCTGGCAATAAAAAAGCTATCTAATTTTCTTAATTTAACTCATTTAACTCGTTGTAGATTCTGCACCCTTTCAATCCTAGGTCCATTGTGTAGAATATCAAACTATTTTTTCTAAAAGTAATACTTTAAGCATGCTGGATGCTTTGGATGACTTCAGAGCAACGGAAACATGAATATTTTCTGGAAGCGCAATAGATAAAAAAAAATTAAAAAAATATTTTATAAATATACTAATAAATAATGTTTAGGTTCATTAAAATGTCAGAATCACAGGAACATTTCCTATTTGCCATCTGTAAATAGCGATAAGCAAATGAATCAAACATCTAACAATAGGGGTTACTCACTACGTTTGCTATAGCATATTTTCTGTGCTATTTTGCTAAACCCATCGAGTTTCTACTGTTATTTCCTGTATAAACTCGATGGGTTTAGCAAAATAGCACAAAAAACATGCTATAGCAAACGTAGTGAGTACTCCTAAAGTCTTGTCCTTCAATAATTTTGTAAGCTTTTAACAATTTATGCTATTAATACAATACGTCAGATTTAAATATTAATTTGTTATAAAAATGTATTGTGTTGAAGATGATTATAATCAGATGAGGTAGTTCTTTAAAGGGTGAGACTATATCATATATAAGTTACAATTAAATAAAAATTATTAATAATTGAATTAATTTTAAAATAAAGTATTTATTGAAATATATTACAATTTGTTTCGATATAGACAATGCTGATAGTGATATGAGACTACATTCATGCAATATTATTGAATTAATATATTTATTTTGTACAACGCCAGATATAAATAAGTGTATAAGTGCTTATATCATAAACATATATAATTATTGAATTATAGCATGACTTCTTTATTTTTAACTTGGTCATCGTCTGTTACAATATCAAATGAGTTTTACTTCAATCGCGCGTAACGGTTACACCCACTCTCATTTATTTATTTTTTAAATGTCTCTTATACTACTAAAATAAACATAGAATATAATTAATGACTTAATTGATAAATAAAAAAAAGTATTTAATATAATTAATGGATTTTTCTCTTATAAATGGCTGACGATACTTTATATCCAACTGAACTTCAAAATTATCATTTAAATGACAAGAAAAACATTCTAAACTTTGTGATTTAAGATCGCTGCTAATCATAAATTATTTTTTAAGAGTTTGAACAAATTGTGTTTTTTATACCACAAAAAAAAAAAAAAAAAAAATTGCCACCGATACTGTCTCTCATCTATATAAACCATAAAATATTTCCTTAGGTTTATTTAGTTCTAGTAGCGTTTCAAGAAATACCGAAGGGAAATATATTTCAAGGAGTATATTTCTCTGAACAAGAAAGCGTGTACGATTTTGGAATATTCTATATTCAGGATGTGCAGAAATTTGTATACTGAAAGGCTGTATGAGAATAGAGTCACGTTTTGCTTCGTTCGGCATATAGTAAAATTAGAATAACTTGGGTCACCGGAATGGTAGCATATTGTATCTGATCTCTCTAAAACCACTGTCAATCTAATTATATATATATATATATATATATATATATATATATATTATATTTAATATATTATATATATATATTGGTTTATGTAAATATATATAAATTGGGTTATGTGACATGAAATGTCCGTTTTCAAGGTAAAGGATTTTTATTAAAAATACGATATGAAAACAAGATAATTTTATTCGAAGTATTTACCTTCTTTTTCTACACATTTTTCCTAAAGTGACACCAAACTTTTTTATCCTTTGACAAATTTGTCTAAATTCCTGAACAGATGGTAATATGTATGAGACAAGTCGGGAGAATATGGTGGGTGCGGAAGAACGTCGCAGCCTTGCAAATATTTCTAGCGGCCTCAGCTGCTGAATAGCCGAGTTTAAACTAGTACAAAAATATTACTCGACCATCGCGTGTTTCCATGTTCATATTTGGAGGTATACTAAAAAGTGGGTAGTTCATTGAGAGGCTAATGTTTATAATACAAAGGTAGAGGATTAGTACCTGTTTACTTTAAATATGTAAACATTCGGAAAGAAACAACAAAGACCTGCAAAATCCTTTATATATTTCAGAAACTATAAAAACGGAACATTTCATGTAGAACAACCTAATATATATATATATATATATATATAATGCAATCAATTATTAAATTAGTAAATTAAATAAAAATAAAATTAAATAAGGCCTGATGAAGGCCACAATGTAGGCCGAATCGTCGGCTTATAAATGTGTTTTAATCGATGACAACACCCCCAACCAATTTCTTCATCATACATTGTCAACAATTACTCCATTAGTTCAGAGTTAAAATGCAAAATAATAAAAGTAGTACAATTTATAATATATAACAAAACCCTAGTTGTTAGTTCGATACTCCTAGGGTTGAACTTAAATATTAAGTCAGATACCAACTTTTGAACTGTTTTTCACTCGAGTTTCTGTCTTATCTTCTTCAAATAGTGGTTTAATTAACTGAATCTCGGATAGTTAATTTTCCTTTATAAGCAATTCAGCCAACTTCCAGGCAAGTCATTTTTATAGTGGGTAGTAAGCTTCAGAAGGGAAACGTCTAGATTACTAAATAAAGCACACCCGTAAAGTGGAACTGCATTTCAAATACCATTAAAATATGTATATGTTCATGCTTATACTCCAATTTCAGTCAAGATATTTAATATTTCAATAAGAATGCATTTACGTTAGTTAATCACTATTGTAGGTCTGTATTTCGTAATACTGTTAAATCTTTATTTCACCATTCCGTTCTTATTTCCTGCTTTATGATGCGAGAACGCCATAGTATTTCCAGTAGTTGAGGACATCCCAAAAAAATAATATCTTCTAGCACTATCCGGGATGGTAGAGCCAATTCATATTAAGTATGCATCTCGTATACTCGTATCAAATAATCTTTTTTGCGTTCACCTTAGTAGTAAAGAACAGGTAGACGACCTTCTATCTAAGCATAGTGGTATAGAGGTAGGCTAGTACAAACTGCCTATTAATCGTTTGGTAAATCAATCTAAACGAATAATTATATCAAACGCCTGCCAAAGCATGTTTTGTTAGGTACTTGAAAGTGAAATGAAGAAATTCGGAATTCTATATCCCTCGGCTTATGATGGTCTAAAATTCGGGAAAAGATAGTAAACACCAGACTGATCAACATAAGAGAAAGAAGAGGACTGTTTTAAAATCATCAATTCAGATTGAGAGAAAATTATTCAAGGCTCGACCCTATCCTATCCTCATACTATAGAAGGGATCAGAAGAAGACTTTTCCCAAAACGAGCACTTAATCAGTGTGTTTTTATATTTGGAGAAGGCCTAAGACACAATATTTAGAGAAAGCGTACTAAAAATATTAAGAGATTCGGAAATTACTGGCATTATATATTCATATATAGAGAACTTCTTAACCGATTAAAAAGTTCCTTGTTAAAATCGGAAGCTCGTACTCATCAACCTACACTCAGAGAAATGGCACTCCGCAAGGTTCTCCACGTAGCGTTACTCTATTTTTAATCGCTATAAATAAATTAGCAACAATTTTCGATGGGCCAACAAAAGTTCTTCTTTTCGCACATGGCATCCTCCTCTATATCTGCAACAAGTCTATGGATTTCAAATAAAAGATGAAAGCAGCTTTGAATTGGAATGGTCGAACAGAAGTGGATTTACGATTACTATTCCAAAAACAAACCCGATGCACAAGTGTCGCTTAAAAGGTTGCTCTCATAATCCCCAACTACTGTTAGGCTCAGACGCTATAACATTTGTTGATGAGAAAAAATATTTAGGCGTATACTTGCATAGGCGCTTCACTTGGGATCACCATATAAAATATTTCAGGAATGAATGCTTAAAAGGGTTAGGGCTAATCAAGTGTCTTTTGCACTCGAATTGGGTAGCTGACAGACTACATGAACATTTATAGAGTAACCAGGAGCAATAAAATAAATTTTGGCTCGATCCCCAACCGAACGTCCGGACACGCCGTAATATCAGAAATTATGAATCTCATATGGTGATTCGCTTAACAAGGCCGCAGAATAGCATTCATTTAGGTCCCCTCCCAGTGCGCCATTAGAAAGAATGAAAAGGCAGACGCCTCTTAAGCGGACGAGACTTAATCCGTCAAGATTATTGATCAAGTTCCTCGGGAAGACTGGGCAAGGCAAACGAAAATCTCCTTAATGACGCAATGGAGGGAGGATCGGAGAAGCAGTCCCTCAAAACAATTGCAGATAAAAAAATAACCGGGTAACAAGCAATAGGAAATCTAGAAAGGAGGAAAAAATACTATGTATGTCGCCTAAGGATTAGACATTGCAAGTTCTCCCACGGCTACCTTCTTCGTGGCTAAGAAGTGTAAAGTTTGAAGCCTCTACATACTCGAAATGTGGTGCCCCAAGGACAGCGAACCACACACTAGCTAGTAGAATTTCAAGAATATACCGCGTTGAGAAAGCAACTAAATATGGGTTAAAACTGTTAATGAAATCCTCCAGGACTCCTAAAAGGACCTGGGTTCCTATATAGAGTATCTGAAAGGAACCCAATTTTACGACAGGATTTTAAACAAAAAGAGCTGGCAATGACTTTTCCGGGTAGAACCATTCGAAAAATAAATAAATAATACTTTAATTAATGAGTGATATTAATTTCCTTCAAATAGTAGTAATAACCATGTAAATTGTAAATAAGAAGGTTTTAAAATTGAAATGCTAGTAGGATATAGCGATGTTATTTAATCATCGCATGTAACAGTGCAAAAGTATAAGATTAGACTTAAGAATGACGACAAAATTGTAAAATTTATGAAAGTTATATATATATATATATATAGAATAGAAATTTTTTTATTATTCTGGGACAGGGTCCCTTAAGAACAATTGATATGTACAATTACGATATACGATGTGTCTGGCCAAAAGACCAAAGGATTATAATAATTTTTTATTTACAATGGTATCAGTGAAAAAAAAAAAAAAAGTGGATTAAAGTATATAAAAGAGTAAATAAAATAAAAGAGTAATATACATAACATCTTATAGATTAAAGCATTGAATAAAATAAAACATTGAAACTGGTTCATAATAACATATTCATTAACTGAGTTTAATATAAACAATAAATAATAAATTTTCTGTATGAATTGAAATTTGATTTGAAATATCAGGCTTGTAGTTCAGCGTCTGTTTGGGATGATAGTAGGTACTGGAACAACTGAGACTTGAATGATGGTAGGGATGAAGCATGGCGGATATGAGTAGGTAAGGAATTCCAGAGAGTAGTAGAGCGGACAAGAAAGGAGTGATCAAAAGTTTTTGTTCTATGGATAGGAATATAAAGGTCGGAATGGCGTGATCTTGTTTCAAGGGAGTGGATTGACGATTTAAATTGCAGAAGACTGTGGATATAGGGAGGTAGCTGGGAGTGGATGGTTTGGTAAAGGTATGATCCCAGGAAATATTGTCTGCGGATAGAGGGAAGGAGCCACTTTAACTCGCTGTATAAATGGGTCATATATATATATATATACATTTTTTTTTTAACCAGAAATGCATGCGTCAGATGTTCGAGATTAATTTAATTAATTTCTTCATATAAATAATATCGCAATTCACAACAAATAGATATTACTTATAGTGAGTTAAAGGTAAAATAATAATAATAATTTATTTATTTAATCAGAGACAAGTTCCTTTATAATAAATGTAACAAGCAATCCAAAAAAAGGGCTTGAATACCTCAGAATAAACGTAAAAAAAAAATTAACAAATAAAACTTATGAATCATAATAAATAAATAATCAATGATGAAAGGAAATAATTAGTATCTGGGGGTCTCACAGTGGGGTGTACTTGCTAGCATTACAGATTGGACATGTCCAAGATGGCGGGTTTATCTCGGCTGAAGGCTTTAAGTTTTTTTTTCTCTAAGAGTCGAAATTTTTAGTTAGGAAACGTACAATGGTGGTCCAAAGCCTGTGCGATGTCAGAAACTTAAAAGTTACTATTTTACATAAACCTGGATAGGCAAACGCCTTAAAACGTCCATTGTAACATTGTTTGATTTGACATAATTCGTACTGATAGTCAAGGTAAAATAACAATAATAGTTCATTTATTTAAATAGAACCGAGTTCCTGTAGAATAAATGAAGCAAGGAATCAAAAGAGGGCTATAGTGCCTTAGAGCAAACTTACAAAATCAACTAATACAGCAAATAAAATATACGAATAATTATAAATAAATTATTAAAAATAAAAGAAGTTATATAATGATAGCTAAAGTTTAAAACAATATTCAGACCTTATGAAAATGCAAATCTACAAAAATTGATAAATCTTCAATACTGTGTTATTGAGAAGCTTATAATTTTTTTTTAAAGGTATATAATATGAGCGGCGTATGAAAAAAAATACTATTAAAGGAGATTATAGTATATAATAACCTGATAATAATGAAAAACGTCATGCTTTTCTCTAATTTAAAATTTATGAAAAAATTCATAAGGCATAAATTATTTTTATATTATAATACTTATAATTACTACTTTTAGGTGCTTAGTATACTAATTTTTTTAAATACATATTTAAAAATCATACATTTTATACGAAATGCTTATTACAAAATTCCAATATATTTATGATGAAATAAGTAGATTATAATGTAATAGGGGAGCCCATGGCTGAGTGGCTAGCGCGCTAGTCTCTCATGCTACAGGTTCTGAGTTCGAATCGAAGTCCCGGCGGGGCTTTTATAAGGATTTAAAAAAATGTGGATTCACTCGCAACCTCTCCCCCGGGTATGTGAGACCCGTCAGCCAAAGGGTGGCCACTCACAAAATTAGTCGTAGGGAGTGATGACCCTACACTAAAAAAAATTGCATCGTGAAACGTGTGTGTAAACTCGCATGAGCTTACACCGCGAGGCCCAGGGCCTACACGGCCTGTCGCGCCACTGGAAGAAGAAGAAGAATAATGTAATATAAAAGGCTGGGTCCAGATTTATGAATCTCCCAAAGGCCTTCTTATAAGAGCGACGTGTTCCGGAAATGGAACTGGTGAACGATTCATTCTAAGCTATCATGGAGCTGTCACAACGGTGGTCCTCATCCCAAAAATTGACAGCAGATTGGAAGACGTGAGTTCGCTCGGTGGAAGGAGATTCCAAATCACATCTACCAGGCCATCTGCGAGTTTTATCTTTTTCAACCGATAATCCGAATTGATTTGAAATCATCGCTTTTTATAATAGTCTAAAGCAAAGACACCGATCATAGAATAAACATGAAAAAATGTTAAACATAATCCCGCAACATTATCATTCATTAAAAGGATTTATTTCAAGATCAAGGTTTTATTTATCTAATTTGCATATTTTTTTGGTGACTAAATAATAAGAATAAAGCATTATTGGGGAGAAAACACTGTAAAAAAAGGTGGTGCTCCGTGCAAATGAAAACACAGTTTATATCAAGTCATTAATTAAGAAACCCTCCTGATAGAAGAGAAGAAATGGTCAAAAAAGGGCCTAGCGGAATAAGCATGTAAAATCTTCCCCCGCGTATATTCGAACGAAATTTATACCACTGATTCACACCTATGAGACACAACCTTCTGCAAATTTTTAGCCTCTTAATCCTTATGGGATGGAAGTTATAGATGGGGAAAGAAAAAACAAACAAAAAATTGTTTTCTCCTCAACAGCTCAACCAATGTTCACGGGAAAAAAATATATGTTAGGGATTTTAAATTGAGAGTTTCAAAAAATATTTTTAAAATTTTTTTCTCCACGAAAACATTTGTCAAAAATGTTTTTTTAATTTTTCAAAAAACCTTTTTCAGCTTTTGATAATTTGGTACACTTCCAATGTTTGCTACTTTATTTCACTGTAGGGATATTTTTGTTTTTTAATTTTATCGCAAGTATACCCATGGTCAAAAATAAAAAAACAATTTTTCCACCTGAACGGATCTACCGACTTTCATGAAAAAAATATATCTTAATAGTTTTCTAAAAGAGTTTCAAAAAAACATTTTTTTTTCTATTTCGAAAAAGTGAATCAAAATTTTTATTTTTATTTTATAAAAAAAAAAAAAATGTTTAGGTCATGCTGGATTTGTACACCTAACATTAATTTTATATTTTCAAGTTGATTTCAAATAAACCAAATGGTGAAAAATAAAAACACATTATTCTGTCAGCTATATTGCTGCTATCATGCTGTGAGTACTGTTCATGCCTTAAGAGTAGGGATAGAGCCGTAGGATCGTCATTATATATTACTTACAAAATATGCCCCTACATATTACGTATTGTACCTATTATTATAAATATCTTCTATTGGATGTAATTTTTTTTTTTTTTTTTTTTTCATGGATAACAACATAAGACTGTATGCTATATTTATGTAAGAAAAGAGCTATATTGATAGCATTTCCAAGTCAAATTCAACCTTTTCCAAGTCAAATTCAACCTTTTCCAAGTCAAATTCAACCTTTTCCAAGTCAAATTCAACCTTTTCCAAGTCAAATTCAACCTTTTCCATTTCAAATTCAACCTTTTTCGATTTCAATAAAATAATAAAATTAAAATTAACATGATTTTATGTTTTAATGGTTATTTTAATTACACCTTGTGTTTTTAACCCTTGTGGCTTGTTAAATGTTCCCAGGGGCCTTTCTACATATAATTAGTCACGAATATAATAATAAGTATAACAGATACTTTAATTTTAAGACATTTGCGATACAAGGTCTGGTAGTCGGATTAGCGGGATTCGTTTTATTTTAGTTTTATAATCGCTGGCGAAAATATTATCAATAGAGGTTTATTTTAACTTTTTCGTATTTATTGGATAGTAGGCTCAGCAGATGCGTTCCCAAAGGTTCGTTACCGATTATACTATTAATTTTAATCGCGCTCGCTCAAATATGGGTTTATTATAACTTTTTCGTATTTATTGGATACAAGGCTCAGTAGCTGCGTTCCCAAAGGTTCGTTACCGACTACACTATTAATTTTAATCGCGCTCGCTCAAATATGGGTTTATTATAACTTTTTCGTATTTATTGGATACAAGGCTCAGTAGCTGCGTTCCCAAAGGTTCGTTACCGACTACACTATTAATTTTAATCGCGCTCGCTCAAATATGGGTTTATTATAACTTTTTCGTATTTATTGGATACAAGGCACAGTAGCTGCGTTCCCAAAGGTTCGTTACCGATTACACTATTAATTTTAATCGCGCTCGCTCAAATATGGTTTTATTATGACTTTTTCGTATTTATTTGATACAAGGCTCAGATGCTGCGTTACGGGGGGTTCTTTTCCGACCATTCTATTAATTATTCGTACGCTCGCTCAAATATGGGTTTATTATAACTTTTTCGTATTTATTCGCTATTAGGCTCAGTTGATGCGTTGCGGGGGTTGCTATCCCAATTATTCAATTTATTTTAAGTGCTCTCGCTCAAGAAGAGGTTCATTTTAACTTGTTCGTATTTACTGCATACTAGGCTCAGTCGCTGCGTAACCAAGGACTCGTTACAGATTTTACTATTAATTTTAATTGCGCTAACTCAAGTAGAGGTTTATCAAATAAGAATGTACTTATAAAATCGTTCTGTTTAGCTGATTTTTATCTAACACCAAAATATTAACCAAAAAGAAAAAAAAAATAAGCGGTAACCCAATACATGAAAAGTTACAAAAAACACGAAATAAACATACATTAGACCAACTGACTAAAAAAACATTAACACATTCACTAACAAAACTCCCGAAACACAAATGCAGAAATTAGCATAGAAAAGAAACACGAATTTATAATAAACCCATAATTGAGCGAACGCGATAGTGTAATCGGTAACGAACCTTTGGAAACGCAGCTACTGAGCCTAGTATCCAATAAATACGAAAAAGTTCTAATAAACCGATATTTGAGGAGTGCGATTAAAATTAATAGTGTAATCGGTAACGAACCTTTAGCAACGCAGCTACTGAGCCTTGTATCCAATAAATACGAAAAAGTCGTAATAAAACCATATTTGAGCGAGCGCGATTAAAATAAATAGTGTAATCGGTAACGAACCTTTAGGAACGCAGCTACTGAGCCTTGTATCCAATAAATACGAAAAAGTCATAATAAAACCATATTTGAGCGAGCGCGATTAAAATTAATAGTGTAGTCGGTAACGAACCTTTGGGAACGCAGCTACCGAGCCTGGTATCCAATAAATACGAAAAAGTTATAATAAACCCATATTTGAGCGAGCGCTATTGAAATTAATAGTGTAGTCGGTAACGAACCTTTGGGAACGCAGCTACTGAGCCTTGTATCCAATAAATACGAAAAAGTTATAATAAACCCATATTTGAGCGAGCGCTATTAAAATTAATAGTGTAGTCGGTAACGAACCTTTGGGAACGCAGCTACTGAGCCTTGTATCCAATAAATACGAAAAAGTTATAATAAACCCATATTTGAGCGAGCGCGATTAAAATTAATAGTATAATCGGTAACGAACCTTTGGGAACGCATCTGCTGAGCCTACTATCCAATAAATACGAAAAAGTTAAAATAAACCTCTATTGATAATATTTTCGCCAGCGATTATAAAACTAAAATAAAACGAATCTCGCTAATCCGACTACCAGACCTTGTATCGCAAATGTCTTAAAATTAAAGTATCTGTTATACTTATTATTATATTCGTGACTAATTATATGTAGAAAGGCCCCTGGGAACATTTAACAAGCCACAAGGGTTAAAAACACAAGGTGTAATTAAAATAACCATTAAAACATAAAATCATGTTAATTTTAATTTTATTATTTTATTGAAATCGAAAAAGGTTGAATTTGAAATGGAAAAGGTTGAATTTGACTTGGAAAAGGTTGAATTTGACTTGGAAAAGGTTGAATTTGACTTGGAAAAGGTTGAATTTGACTTGGAAAAGGTTGAATTTGACTTGGAAAAGGTTGAATTTGACTTGGAAAAGGTTGAATTTGACTTGGAAAAGGTTGAATTTGACTTGGAAAAGGTTGAATTTGACTTGGAAAAGGTTGAATTTGACTTGGAAATGCTATAAATAAGTAACTAGAAAAAATTTGTATATCACTAGGATAGAAGTTTAAAACTAGTTAAAATAAAAAAAAAGCTGTAAAGCTATGATGAGTTATGGAATGCTCGTAAAAAAAAAAAAAAAAAAAAAATCATACGTAGCATTGAAATTTATTTTGAACTTATCCCTAGTTATTAATATAAGACTTTCCATTCAGATTTAGTTGATTATTAATGTTGGATAAGTCACCATGGTTTGCCATTACTGGAGAAGTTCTTGTCTTGAGTATTCAAAAATTGGGGTGATCCAGGCGGCTGACTGATAGTGATCGATGCTCAAGAACCGAAACATAATTAAAAACTTAAAAATAAATGAACATCTTTAATACACGTATACCTATATAGAGAAGTCAGAATATATGGTTATATAAGAAGTGATTCCATCTATTTAGATTTTAAATTCTTATAAAATATTAGTTAAATATTATGAGTATACATTTATATTCACATGTCGCATCGGAAGTGTGCGTTCCTAATATATAAAAATTTCATGATGGACTTTAATCTTACTCCCAAAAGGTTGAATGGGATTACGAAAACTTATATTTTCCAGTTTTTCGCTACTATTGTCTGATAAGAAATTTTGCTTACAAGTCAGCAAAGGATGTGTGATAAAAAAAAAATAAAAAAAATTGAAGAACTAAAACAAAGCCAATTTCAAATTGTGAGAGAAGAAAGGAGGTCTCTGGTTTTGACAAGTACTGCTCTTGGCAGCCCTGCTTTAGACGTATCAATTTAAAACTGCATTGCTCCACCTTACTAAATACTGAATGTATTTTGCGTTCTTAAAACTTTTCGTTGGTAAAGATAAATAATACAGATAATAACCATGAATATATAGAGAAAAAAAATTAAAAATGTCACTCAACCTCCAAATTCTAAATTAATTATATTAAAAAATTATTTACGAATGAAACTTATAATATGCATAATTAGACATAACATATTAACAAGTAATTAAACTTTAATGATAATATGGAGCTTACATACCCCTAAATAGAAAAATTTAGTTAAAATATAGTATTTTTGTTGGAAAAAGAAATCCAACAAATTACTAAGTTTAATATTTCAGTGATACAGAATACATTCTTAGTAAACATCATTAAATAAAGTGATTATTCATTCGATTAATCATTATGGGATACTGAATACCATTCGAAATTATAGCGTCAATATTTATTTCATCATCATAACGTTTCCATTATCTGTAAGATTTTATAATTATTTTGAAAATTACAAATAATGTTTTTTTTACAGTCACATTAGTGTATTTCTAAAGAAATATTAAAATTAGTTTAAAAGTGACCGAGTCATTTTTATTAAAATTGATACAATAGGGGTACTCATGACGTTTGCTATAGCAAGCTTTTTGTGCTATTTTGCTAAACCCGTCGAGTTTCTACAACTTCTTTTCTAGGGGTACTCACTACGTTTGCTATTGCGATTTTTTGTAGCATGAAAGCCAAGTTCCATCGTTCACGATAACCCTATTATAAGACTATTGTATATTGCTAAAGAGACAAGCCCGTTACCTACAGGTGGTATTTGGCAACTTTATACGTTTGTATAAAGTATATACAAATATACCTAGTAATTTAATTGTACAAGAAATATACCTAGTATGTTTCTACTGCTGGGCATGTGCAGTCGGAAGACATTTTATTTTTGTAACCTCGTTTGTTTGTAACCTGTTGGTTGATAACTTATAAAGTAGTGTTAACCTTCTATTTGCTTATTTTTCAATAGTTTATTTCACTTATTATGTCTAAAAGTTGTCAAGAAAAAAGATTATTGAACTTTTGGCATATGATTGTTCAGTAGAACTTTTAGATTGTGATTTGGTAGAAGTAAAGAATGAGATTATAGAAGACTGTGTAGAGAATATTATGCTTTAGATCTTCTTTACCTTTCGAATTGGCTCTATATTAAAATTTAAAGATATGTAAAATTCAGTTTTATCAAATTTAGATGACATTTTGTTTAAAGCACTCTTACAACTGAATTTCATTCACCATTTAATAATATATTGAAGACGACCAAGTGTTCATTCTAAAATTGCCAATTGTTTGATGTTATTGATGGAGACAAAATTAGTAAAGACACTAGACGTGTATTTTAAGCAATTATGAAAGAAAAAAAAGTAAATATCCTTTTTGGCTTAGTGAAAGTGAATGTAAACATGAAGAAATAGGAGACCCTTTTTGTTTTTGTTATCTTTCCAAACCAACAGATTAAATTGGCCCTGTAATTACAACTTTTAATACCCATTAAAATATAAATTTTAATTTAACAAATAAATATTTATTACTCTTTAAACATTCAATTTATAATTAATAAAAGTAAATTATTGTTACTTGCATTTTCATTTCTGTTCTGTGTGTATAGATATATAATGCAAAGTTAGATCAGCAACACTTCCTTATACAGATTATACATGTACTTTTGATATAATATATTTAATTAATTTTATTTATTTTTGTTAATAAACTTTTTTTTAAAAAGTATTTCCTTTATTTACTATCGTATGCCAATGCTCCATAAAAAAAAAAAGTTAAATTAGAGTTTAATTCTAGGCACTTTTTAAATTCTATAATTTACTATAACAAGTAGGTTTGTTATAAATTTTATAATTAAGTTTTGATAGGAAATTATAATTTAGAACAAAATGTAGTTAAAATGAAAAAAGTTGCAATTATATTGTTATTATTTTATATTATACAAGTGATTCAGTGCAGAATTCACACAGTTAAATAATGAAGAATACTTAAAACCTTGTACGGATTGGAAGTTTATGAAATCTTAGACCTGTTAATACTGGCAATAACTATAATTATTTTAGATGCAATTGCAAACTCTTAATAAAGTTCTGTAATAATAAATAAATACCTTCTTTTTTTTTTTTTTAATTGAATCGGTTCTTGACCTAATTTATCCAGCATAAGACATATATTTGATGATGTTTAAGTTATTTACATTTGTGACACAAATAAATAACTTCAAGAAGAGAGATTTGCTGTATTCATGTGTAAATCTTAATACAAGACAATGATAACGAAGTGATAGCCTCATATGTTTTTATTTTTTATTTTTACCAAACTAGTTTTATAATTATTAATATAGGGTAAATTGATAGAACTAGGAAATTAAACACAAACACAGGATTAAAACTTCTTTATTTATATAAAATAATAATTTAAACAGTATTAAAGATAACTTCACACTATTGTATACTAATATTACATCATGTTGAACACATAGAGTAGTAACGGAGTCCGAACTTGTGTTTTATTGAATATATTCTAAATAAGGTAAGACTTATCATTTTACATAAAGTAGTTGGTTTTAAATAAGTGAATCACTATACAAGATGAAATGTAAAATGAAAAAGGACTTGCAAATTCTGTTCAATTATTAATTTTAAATTTACTGAATGCTAAGCCGCTGCTTCAGCAGTCCACAAATTTCCTTATTGCAAAGGAAATGCAGATGGCAAATTAAATTTTAAGTCAAATTTCTTGTTTTTAATAAATAATAAATAAATTTACTGCAATTGTTTCTTATGGACAGTCAGAGTATATATTTTTGAGTTACCAGTTACTACTAAATATTTAGGTCAATACATATATGATATAAAATAAGTAAATTCATATTAATTTTATAATCATAAACAACAGAACTATTGAAATAAAGAACTGTGATGGGTTTAGGCCAAACTGGTTATAATAAGTTATTAATATTAATTTTGTTTTATTCACTTAACAAAGGGATTGTTCCTTCCTCGTTAAATGCTCTTTAAAAAACAAATCCTTTTTTCCCCTGTCCCATTGGAGTACTAGTTCATCCTTATACTTCTGGTATATCAATCTTTGCAGCTTACACCGAAGTTTATGTTCATCTCTTTGTTGTTTTGTATCTTATATTATGAGAAATATGCATCTTTTCTTGTGACCAAGGAAAGAATAGACAAAAGTGATAAGGCATATAATTTTATAACTTAATGTGTCTCTTCCTTTACCAGAAATTAAAATAGGAAAAATTAAAGCTTTGATAATTATTGTTTATGTTTATCTCTGAAAGGTTAAATATGAAAGAGTGGAGTATGATTATGTCGACTATTAATAGAGTTGCTTTTTTAAAATGAAAATTAACCCTTAACTATTGATAAATGTATATCCAGAAAAGGGACATTAAAGTAAATATCCTGTCTATTATTCTTATCAGAAGATTGTAGCAAACAGAACCACTATAACTTAAGGTGTACAATAATTTGAAAAGGACTTAACTATTTGCTCTGGTAATTGTGACTCACTTATTAAAAATCTTCATCTTTATGATAAATATCGAATCATAAATCTTACCTACCTTGATTTCACTTGTTTTTAAATTGTTTAAAACACCAGACACTCATAAACAACTTAACTTAAAGAAACTAATATCTAAATAGATTCGCAACCTAGCAAAACCTTCCTTAAAAGTTGGAGGTTTTGTAGGTAGCTTAGTTCACTTAATTGACACGTCAGCAGCACACACCGCTGGAATTTTCCATCTAGAGGAGTTTCCAGTTAAATGAAAGAATTTTAGTTTGATGGGGCACTGGCACAACAATAGCAATAGCAATTCTGAGTAGCAGACCTCAGCCTATGCTACAGAAGAGTGCTATTGTGCTATTGGCCACCACATTTCTAACTTATGCAATCATTATTTTCACATATTAGACTCTTTTTTTTTTTTTTTTAATCATTCTCGTTTAAAAGATGTTATTCTCGTTGAAATAATTATAAACCATCCCTCCCTATGAATATGTCGATAAAATTTACAAAATAATACATCATTGTTCTCTATCAGCCTCTTAAAGAAGAAAAAACTATTTATTTTAAAAGAAACTTTCAGTAGTTGAGAGAATTTCTTTTCTAACTTAATAATTATCATTGTATTTACTAAAAACTTAGAAATAGTATTATGAAATAAAAATACAGAAAGGTAATCAAACCTTGATAGTAAATAAATACGTAAATATTACAAGAATACAAAATAAAAATATTGCTCAATTATTAAGGTTGTATTTTATAGACAATTTATATTTTTTATTTCGTTTTTCTAGTTTAAACCTTTTTAAGTTACAATTCCATGAGGATGGGTTTCTCTTCTACCAGTTTTCTACAAAAAATTTGCTCTGAAGGTTTCTAGAACTATAAAAAACATAAAATTAGTTTGATTACTGACAGAAATTGTAATTTGAGTTTACCTTGCACTACAGATAAATTTATCTGGATAGATTGAATTAATTAATAAAGTTTTTAAATTACATATTAATAATTTTTGTATTCCTATTCTAAAGAGGAAATATTATCATTGATACGTCAGTTTTTCTCATAAACTCATGAGTAAAAAAGGGATGTTGGTATACTAATTATAAAAACGACAAATACACAAGGTATAACGAAATAAGAAAAAAAATGTCTCCTTATCTCACATTATCAGAGTTTACTATCCTAATTTAGTTTAAAATAACTCATGTAGTGCAAGATAATCAATTAATTTTCATATAAAATGCTTATTGACTTCAAGTAAAAAGTTACTAACCTCAATTTTGTCTCCGTTTTCTATCATTTTCTTGCAACAAAAGTTGAATGTCTTCATTTGAACTATTTATCTTATGTTTAGTCCTTATTCTGCTTTGTTAACATCTTGGTGAATTTGAGGAAATGAGAAAATCATTAAAAACACAGATACGTGTTGCGAGGTTTAGGTTTTTATAAATCAAAGCCATAGATAAAATGGCGGCCAATAGCACTATAGCACAGCCCATTGCATGCTTTTGTAGAAACTCGACGGGTTTAGCAAAATAGCACAAAAAGCTTGCTATAGCAAACGTCATGAGTACCCCTAATATAACCTTCAGTAGTGTACTATCACAATGTTCATCATTTTACGAAAACTGATTGATGATACCATATTCTTGGATCGATGTAAATTATTTAGAAATATTAAAATATATTATATTTTAAAATATTTAGATGGAAATAAACGAAAATACAATCATACCACATATCATATTTAATCCCGCTACCTCAGTAATGAATGTAAGGCAAGGTTTAGTGAGATGCCTATAAATCAACTTTTTGTTTATATATAATCGTTACAAATCACGGTTCATCGATTTACCGTGAATGTTTAAAGAAACAGATAAAAATTTCAGATTCAAGACAAGTTCTAAAATTCACAAAATCAATTACGAAATCGCAAACAAAAATTAAGCAAAAGTTTGTTCATCCATCACTTTACGAACAATAATTTTACCCGTCAAACTGTCGATCATGCCACATGTTGCAGTGAATTAAAAAATTATCTATACCACTGCTTGGAATTAGATCACTATTGACAACATAATATTGGCTGTTCGGAAATTATATTTAAATTTTCTGCCATTTCGAATTTAATGACTTTCGGTTAACCGCCCACGATATAATCACGAGGGTTTATTTCTCTCCAAATTAAATAAATTTCATCGAACAAAACCTAAATTTGTTGATGAACACAAAGGTCCGTTCCACCTTAAATTAAGATTCCTGGCGTCATTTTTCGTCCCTTGTTGATCATACGGGTATGTATAAGAAAACAAATAAATCCTTTAAAACATCTAAACTATATTAATATTTTTTTAGTAAACATTAAGCTTTATTTTCAATAATTTATCAATCCAAAAACAATGCATTTTCAAATAACATAGCATACATACATGCCATTAGGTAGTTAATTATTATTTTAATTAACTATGTTCAACTGAAATAATCAGTTTTGAAATTACAGAAGGTATGATAAGCCGAAAAAATAGTGTGTTGATCAGAGGAATCGACAGACGTTGAAATATTATTAAATGTTTAATTATGTATGCTTTTAACTAATTATACTTTTAGGTGTAATATTCTATGCAGATACGACCCCTACTAATATAAATTATACAATTGGCTGTCATATCATTCCAGTTTAATCATTTCCAGACTAAATTCACTCCTTTCAGATAAGTGTTAATTATTTACAAATCGGATTAAACCTTTCACTAATCCGTTTCAACCTGTAACCGTTCAATTAAACGGAACCTTTTAAAATCAAATTAACCCTTTTCACGGATTCGATTTATTATTAAATAAAAAAGAACTGTACCTTTAGGGTTCAGTACACATAGATTAGTACTTATCCAGGCCAACGGCTCACAGAAGGGCGAAATTCCAAATTATTGGACATTGTGGTATTATGGCCAACCACAACTGGACTGTTGGGCGTACGAAAAAAAGGTAGACCGCCATTATTTTTTAACGAATAATCGATTTCTGTATTCAGATTTTAATTTCGATGTACAGGGTGTCCCAGAAGACACAAAGACAAATTATTTTATTTTTTTTAAATTGGAGCCCTATGATTTGACGTCGTAAATTGATTCCACAACCTATTTCCAGCCATTTTTACTTAGGACACTTTTTTTTATAGGAGCAACCGTATGAAAGGATTACGGAGTTTTTGGGCAAACCAAACCCTCCCTCCTCCCCACCCTTTTCCATGCATGAGGAGTAGGTACTATTCAATTGACAATAAAAAAATCTGGTGCGGGCAACACACGACTTTCACTTACCTCCATTTTTAAAATCAATAAAAGAATTTTCAAAAACAGTTAAAGATAAAAATACGTGAAACTATTAAGGAATTAATTAAATCGAATTTATATAGAAACATGTGTTTTATTAAAAAATCTATTATATTATTATCTAAAATAATCAGTTAGGTTTCTGTCCATTTCATCACTCTCTATTAACTTTTAAAAGCTTGTGTATGAGATAATATTTTTTTCTAAAATCTTTAGCTTTCCAACGGTATATCATACATGTATATTACTGCTCTTATGTTCAAAAACGAAAATTGCATTAAACATTTTTTTTTTCTGTTTTCTCCTTTAGTTGGGTATCGAATTGATTCAATTTATATATTTACCTGCTTTTCATCAGCGTTAACAAGATAATCTAGTTATTATTATTGAATCTACAAAATTAAAGGTACTTTAGGGGAAGAAAATATCGGCATTTAAGCCCTGTCAGACCATTTTAATCAGAATAAAACCTACATGATATTAAAGCCCATTAAATTTTACATCGATAAAGCGAGTTTAATCAAAATCGTCGGAACCGTTTTCGAGTAAATCGAAAAAAGGTGCAAAATGCATGGTATAAAGTGCCTCTTCTGGTAAGCTCATTTTGATGAAAAACGTTTTGTCACGTCTCGGGCGTATAGTTGTCTTAAATATGAAATTTCAGCTTCCTAGGACTTACCGTTTTCGCCCGGGAGTTACCACACACACACACATACGAAAACTGGAATTCGAAAATTTTCACGATCGCAATACTTCCCCTCACTATATATAGTAAGTGAAAGTAAAAATATGAACGAAATCCATACAAATTTTTATTCAAAATATTATAATAAGTTACTTTTACTAATTATGTTTTTACATAATTATGTATTACAAAAAAAAAAATTTTTTTTCATTATCTATAGGTATGTTGGTTTTGTGAAATATTAAAAAAAAATATATATTAACAAATTTAGAGCATCAGACGATGATTAATTTCTACGATTCATGAGGAATAAAGACAATAATACGATCATAAAGTACAAACAAACATTTAAAACAAAGAAACTGGAATTTATAGGGACAACATTTTAAAAAAAGCAAGGAAAAAATTGTTTTCTCTGTAAACCGGCACGAACCTGCAGGTAACTATTAATGGAAAGTAAACTATAAACCTTCTAGTTAATTTCTGTGGAGGTACATTTCTCGGCGATTTTGAGCGTTATGAATGTTATACATTTTTTAAAAGTTTTTTATTAATAAAAACTTTAAGAACGTATAAAAGTTCGAGCTGCATAAGCTTATATTGTGATAATAAAGTTAAATTATCGGAATAAAGATGATTCATTAATTTTGGATCATCAAAATAGTTATAGTAATTCTTTTTAAAATGTCATTTTCTATGAACGGTCGTTTTAAAAAGATATCTTAGGAGGAAATTTTTAATTAAAAAACAAACAAAAAACTGATGATAGACAATAATAATAGAAACTAAGAAGAACAGCTTAACCAAAAATTTTTTTGTGGAAATTCGAAATTTCAGATATTATTCCCATGACCACCGAATGCATTGACTCACCCCACTGTGTGGCGATGCAATGAGGTTCCATACTTTTTTTTTTTTTTTTTTTGCAATTTTCAATTACCCACTTTATAGAGGTCGTCTTTGCTCTATGAGAGTTTCTTATACCTACAGGTTATTTTTCTTCATTTCTATTTCTCTAACTAGACCATTTATAGAATATAGAGTTTCAGAAGAGGGAGTTCGCACGCAATGCACCTGATAGGAGGCAACACTCTAAAAATTTAAATATATACCTAATATTAATTATTTATTGGAGCCTTGCCATTGAAATGATTTTATGAATTAAGTTATATAAACTGTCTCACAACCAATAGTCCTGTGAGATTAGGCCTAGATCACACTTAGCCACCAAGTTTTCCCCATGTTTTGGGTATCCACTTTATGGAGGCCTAGGTATATTCACCAAACCCTAGGATCGGTCCACGTCTGAATGACTGTAGATTACAATAATTTCTATTTTAGTATTATTTAATGTATCGTATATAATAATTTTCCATGGAAAATTAATAGAATTTCAATGTAAACCTTTTATATTGAAGTCAGTATTGAATTGAATGGAATTCGTGTGATGAGTGGAACAGATTTTTTTAATTTGTTTTCTTACAAATCGATGGATCGATTTTGCGTAGTTTAAGCATTTATAATCTTCTTTACACATATGTATATTAAAAAAAAAAAAAAAAAAAAAAAAAAAAAAAAAAACGCATGTAAACAGACCAAAACAATATTTATCACACAATAATAATTGAGACACTATTTGTTTTAAGTCATTAAATAGGAGTAATGAAAGAAATGAGGAAGGTTATATTAGGTTGATTACAGACCTAAAATAAAAAGAATTACAGAAACGATTTTTTATAAAAACAAAGAAAAATAATCAATAACCAATGTTATGAAATTCCATCATAGCCTACATTAATTTACAGCATGCTATTTAGAATTTTCGTAATACAAAATTGTCATGAGCGTAAGTCCTGTGTACAAGAATGACCTGTTTTCTAGAGGAAAGTGGAAAATGCTTTCCTGACTTAATCTCATTTCCTTGGTCGGAAAATTATCTCATTTCCCGAGGGTCAACACAGTTCTTTCATTACGCCACTGAGAAGTTTGCATTAAAAATCGTCAACACAATTTTTACATTAACCTAAGTATACGCTTTTAAATTAATGCAGTGGTAAACTCATTTTTATAGTGATGTTTGCTAATGTATACTCCATAATTGAGGCGTTGATTTCAAAAAGGTACTATATCCATTCCAGGAAATTTTACAGAAAGCGCAAAAATATCTCATTACTTCACTACTAAACCAACTTATTTTATTAATATTGCTTTAAAATCTAGAATTTTTTTTTTATAAATTAATAAAAATACTAGAAGGAATTAGTCCGGGTATCATATCCACTATGATCCATAAAAATAATTAAAAGCTGTGAAATGAAATGTTTTGGTCTGATTTAGAACAAAACTTAATGCATAATATAGTTTTTAAGGACTTGAGAGTTCATTACATAAAAAGAAAAGATTTAGATAAAAATAAATGATGAGATGTCAAAATATCAATTTGGTAATAAATGTCCTTTAGTCCCTTTTGGAAATCAACGTCTCAATTATGTATTATTATTTTTTTTTTTTAGATTTTTTTTATTACTATACATTACTATTACCTAACAAAAATAACAGATTATTTTCCTATTGTAATATTTTTTAATTTTTTTTTTAAGATATATTACAATTTATTTATATATAAACAAAAGTAATCATAATATGAGACCAAATTCATACAATATTTACGGAAAAACAAGGGAACAACCAAAATTGTAATATTAATACTGAAAAATAAATAAGATCATATTGTAGGAAAAACATTGATACTACTTTTATAGGGTTGGAGCAAAAACACGTGTAAAAATTTTGTTTCTGGTTTGTTATTAGAACTTTAAAAATCAGTGTAGAAATTTAGTCTATACAGCCGATATCCCAACCCATCCCAATACTTTCCTTTCTACCTTTGCTGATGATACCTTCGTATTATACGTACGCGCTGGCACAACCCTTTTATTCCTACAAGTCCTAGTGACAACCCAATAGTTCAAAAAATAGGCGATTACGACAAGAAAACACTAAAACGTTACGTACATAAAATTTTTATAAAAGACGTACTACTGCATTAATTATAAAATGTAAAAAAGAAACATTATTAATTTTATATATTAGCATATAAACCAAATAATGTTGTTTTGTTATGTTTTTGCTATAATTTGTTTTGTTTTACTTTAATTGTTTGTTGTTTAACTGTAATTATTTTGTTTTTACTTGAATTTTTTTTCTTTTTTTTTGTGCAGGTTTTTGTTTTTAGATTTTTCCTACTGTTCAAAAGTAACATAGGCTACAATTACCACTAACCCCTACTGTAAATATAATGTAAAAGTAACAAGTCATTGGTGCAACCACAACATGTATAAAGTTTGAGGCATGTGGCCGTTTGTAAAAAATATTGAAAAAATTAACGAATTGAAGATAAAAAGTATTTCGGTGATAAAAACTCTCCCTCCACCCAGCGCGCGAGAAACTTCCGTATAGCCTACAAAGGAGAGATAGGGGTTAAAAAAAAAAAAAAAAAATATATACATATATATATATATATATATATATATATATATATATATATATATATATATATATCATATATCGAGAATATAAATAAATTACACTAAATAACCCTTATTCTTGTCGTAAAGCTCCCCTAACTGCCCTATAGTATCTTTTAATATCACTGAACTAACCACTATTAAAAAGATCTGATACCTTGACTCCATCTTGACAAATGTCTAACTAGGATACCCCATACAAGACCAAAACGACAAGAAACTGCTCGCCGTTTCTCTCTATTTCATCACATACAAGACAAACAGCCAAGTCTTCCTCTTAACTACTAAAGGCTCAACTAGTAACTAAGACTGATAAGACTAATCTGGACTTACGGAGTTGAGTTTTGGGGTTCTACTAAACCATCGAATCCTCCATACTTTATAACAAATAAACTCATCCATAAAGGCCTTAATGTTTTATATGTTGCTTATTTGGCCTGAACCAGGTCCATTATTTTCATGATAAACTTTATTCCCAATCCAGCCCATCAGTGATCAAATGGGATCTCCTGTAGCAGGGTGGCTAGCATAGCACGGTTCAAATCCTCCACATGTATATCATGGCTTTTTTATATTCCGCTCACATTTAATAGGTGTATTAATGTTAATAGAGTTATAAATATCAATAAATATATATTGTGCCAGACCAACTTTCAATTTCGAAATTCCAACGAAATCGTGATATAGTAGTCGATAGTTTCGTAGTTTAAATTAAAGTAGTCCAGAAGAGATGGTTAATAATACCATTCGGTGATATTTAATCTTGATATAATCTTTTGGATATTTTATGAATATTTCAAGTGAGTCTTTTGACTGAGACCATCTTTTGACTAAAATCTGAACCATCATACATGTGTTCTGTTTGAGGAGGACATAAAGCTCTCCATATGGAAAAGCTGATGTGGATCGGTATGCAGGAATGCGATTCATATTTACACTTTTGGGACATTTTTAAGTATGCGAGGTGAAATAAATGGTTTTGAAGGTCAATTCAATGCGGTGGTAGGATTCCTGAGGGGAAAATAGAATTGCTGTAGCCTCAGCGAAGCTGCAAAGGGGCTCTGGAGTGTAAGAGGCATAAAGGGAATAGAGGAGAGGCTTAGGACTCAATCTTGTGGTACACCCCAAATAGAGTCATATAGTAATAAACTTTAAATTATTATTATTATTTTTATATAGTGTTTAAATAGTAATAATTCAAAAATTTAATGATAGTAATTAATTATTAATGGTAGTTCGAGATGATATTAAAAAAAGTCATTAATACAATATACCACAATAATCAACAGATAGTTGAATAATTTTAAAAAAATCACTATTCATTTATTTCCTTTTTTTGTAGGGGATTAAAATTTAAAAAAAAAAATTGGTATTTATTAATATTTACGGAGTACGGCGGGTAAACAGAGTTTTTTTATTCTTAGGATTATACGTGTTTAAAACGTATGACCTAATTTATTTAGGTAAATAGAGTTATTTTTAATTAGTCAATTACAAAGTTTCATTAAACCGAAAAATTCTAAATTAAAAAAGCATTGCTAAGAAACTTTCTTTTAAAGTATGTAACCTTTAAAAACGTCTAAACTGTACACAATATCGATCTTCGTTTCAGACATTTAAAATCTTATTTATGATAAAGCCATATTTTTCGCCAATCAGGTCATTATCATGGTAATCTAAAATCCAACTTTTTGGGTTAAATACTTTAAAAACTATTGTTTCAATAATATTCTTGAAAATATTTCATACATCTCCTATTTTAAATACTACACTTGCGATTAAATGTTTTTTAATGAGCTTCTTAATGAATTATTTTCCTCCTGCATAATTTCAATACTCTCTAGTCGTTTTTAACTTAACAAGTCGTCAATAGTGATCCAACCCTGCATCCCAAACTCTTCAGTCCCACATCACAGCCATTGAGAAATGGAGAATTAAAATAAATCCTAAAAAATACCACCAAATTACCTTTACCCTTCATCGCAAACCGATGACCTCCGGCCCCACTGTATTCTTTAATAATACCCCACTCATACCTGTTGAAGAAATCCGATACCTAGGTCTCCATCTTGACAAACGTCTTATATGGAATCCTCGCACGATACTAAAACGACTATAAACTGCCCGTAGATACCGATTATTGCAACACTTACTCGCCAAACGTTCAAAACTTTAGAAAACACATACATAACATTACAAAAAGCTCATTTATGTTACCGTCATCAGACCCATCTGGATATATGGAATCGAGCTTTGGGGCTCTACTAAGCCATCTAAATCCTCCCGCATCCAATCCTTACAATCCAAAATCCTAAATACTCCTTATTTGGTCACAAATAAAATGATCCATAACGACCTTAATACCCAATTTATTGCAGACCTTTCTCGTACCAGATATACCACTTTTAATTCCAAACTCCCAACCCACATCAACCCTCTTGTCCGAAACCTATCAACCTCACATATTCCTGACAACCCTCCAAGGCGATTGAAAAGAAGATGGCTTCGGGATTTACTAACTTAAATAAACATCGAAGTACTACCGCTGTGTAGTTTCTTCTTTTACGCACTTTATTATAATTCAACGCTTTTACTTATTGTATATATGTTAATATACTGTTGTAAAATTAAATAAAATATTTTAAAAAATAAAACTTAACAAACAATATATAGTACGTTACTTTAATTTTTTAATATATATTTAAAAAATAAAATAAAATGACCTATACAATGATGTGATAGGCTAAAAAGTAAGCTTCTGGATATTTATCAATAAAAGTACTAGTTTTGAAAAACTGAATAATAACTACCTTAAATGTTATGAATAAAAAAAAATAAATAAATAAATACGCTAATTCTATTTTATAGCAATCACTTGGTTTCTTGAGAGAGATAAGCCCATTGACATGTGGCACCTCATAAAAGAGATAACCTGAGAAAGAGGGAGAAAAAGTCCATTCAGAATGAAACAGCTTTTAGCGCCAGGATCGGGTCAGCCCAAAGAGCAAGCTCACTCTGTTAAGAATTCTATATGTGACCTCAAGTGGGATATCACATTTATTGGTTTTGCACTGAAAATCCGTTTATTCCCACGGTTTCGGATTAATACTTATTAAATACAAAATAATACTAAGTATTAATAATAGCTAAAATCAGTAAGCGTACTTCGATTAGAAAAGAAAATCTAAAACTTTCATTTTAGAAGCAATTGTTCGTGGACATATATGTTATGTATGTGAATTCGTTTGTCAAAGTTTAAAATTTTTATTTAGCATTTCTATTTTTTATTTCAATTCGTGTTTATAAAATAAAGAGCAGTTTGTATGATGAAATAAATAATTTACTAATTTAAACATACAACAAAAAATTATAATATGAACTAACTATAAACGTGCGACTAAATAAGATTTAATTAATACTATTATAATATAATGATATTTAATTTATATATATATATATATATATATATTATATATATTATATATATATATATATATAAAAATGATAACTCGATTTTGGTTTCCGCGAACGACTTCTAAACCACAAGGTGATACGTTTTTCGCGATCATTTAGGACATGATGTTTCGGTTCCTGATGGTTTATAAGTAAAATAAATTGCAATTTAGCTTTTTAAGACATCAAAAATTTATTAAATAAACTTAAATAAAATTTAAAATAAACCGCACAAGTTAATATAAAGTTGTTGTGCGCTCATAAACACTTGATTAAGGGTCAACATATGGTAAATACCCGGAAATGTTTTTGAAAATAGATATGAGAATAAAATAATGCATATTAAATTTTTTTTTTTTTTTTTAAATGCATGCATTCTGAAAAAATCATATATTTTATTTATTATAAAATTGGATACTTTAATTCTACTCCCCCACTTTTGATATAGAATGCCCAACGTTTCGGGTATTATACCATCTTCAGGTGCAAAAACATTTTTTTTTTTTCTATAGGCATAATACACACGTTTTTGACATTCCACGTATGTGGAATGTCAAAAGTATTAGGAATTCACTATTATATAATTTAATTGATTTTATTTTTTTAATAATTGTTGCCCAGTTTATAGTGTAAGGAGGAAGGTATATAATACCTAAAACCAAAAATTACGACCAAATTAATTTTACTTTTAACGTTCCGAACGTCCATTTACGAAAAACAAATTAAAAATAGAAGTGTTAAAAGTATTCGGCATTACGTGGTTTCTTATTCATATTACTGGAACAATCATATATAAACATCCAGTTGGTAAACATTTTTTATAATTATATATTTTAGCCTTTTAGGAATCGATCAAACTAATTAATTACTTGTTTGTTGTGAAATATAGTCCCACTCAAGCACTTATTGTACTATGAGGTCATTTTTATTTTGAATATAGTATTAATTGATTTTCCTTTTTAGTGCGGCTCAGAAATAGTTAAAGTTAAAAGAAATAATAAAAAAAGGATTTCGATAATTTAAAAAATAAAAATTGCTGCAACCAAATCTGAATAGATAATGTATATCTGTACAGAGCCATGGTCGCGCTTATATTGAAAACTTGATTTATTTGTAATTTTTCTTTTACTTTTAATTCTGCCTTTTCATACAGAAACATTACACTAATTTATTGATAGCTATGTTCAAGAATCCAAGCTTATCAACCTCTTTCAAAGAAAAACATCCCTAACCATTACAGACCGCTCAGGCTGTTTTACTATTCGTTTCAAGTAGTATAAAATCTCAAATTTTATAATTTCGAGAGCTCCCACTGGGAAGGTTCTCTACATATGTTTCATGCCTTTTTTATATTTAACTCAAATTTACTTGTTGTATTACATCATACAGTTGTAAATTCCAATAAATAAATAAAAAATAATATTAAATATTTACCTTCACCTAAAATTATCAAAACTTAATTATTATTTTATTTATTGCTTTGACCTCGCGAAAAATCTCACTCTACCATCCATATCGAGCCAAGTATGGATTTTTGGAAATATATAGGGATGAAAGGTTAGGGAAAAGCTGAAAATTTTTAATGAAATAAGTATAACTATTTCGAGCATAAGTCTCCAACCAAGTAAGATAATAGGTCTTAATGGATGATTTTATAAGTAAAAAAGTAAGGAGTATTTAGAATTATAAGAAATAAACGTCAAGTTCTTTAAGTGACGAGGAACTGATTATCTAATTTTAACCAATTTTCACGATATATTTTATTTTTTAAATATATTTAGAAATAAGCAGCGAAATTGAGTAAGTCGTTTCTGTGAAAGAGAATATTTATTCTTGACAGAATTGCGAAATACCTTAGCTATATTTTTTTCAAGGTTGGAATTTGCTGAAGGGGGTATACGCCGGTTGGGCTCATGCAATTCCATGCATCCCTGACCCTGGCACACCAGTAGGATGGGAAACTTATTTATATGCCCGGACATTTTCCCTTTTATTCAAAAAGTCAGTCGTAAAATTTATTATGTAATAAATGATTGATATATAAAGTTATACCAGGAATGCCGGCAGGAATTATTCAATTATAATATTAAATAATAAGAAGAAATTTAATTAAACCTCAAATGAAAGGACCGTCCAAGACCAAAGCAGCCAATGATCTTCAAGGAAAATGAAGCGTTAATGAATTAAATAATTTCGTAGACTAATATAAAGGGTCTTATTTAACCATCAAATGACGTAAGGGGTCAATAAGATGAATTTGTTGTAACTTTGTCTATAATAGTTTGTATGTAGTTCAATAACGATTTTCATAATTTACAGCTATGCAACATGAATTATTGTTAAGATAAATTTAAATTTTAATGTAAATATGTAAAATTAATGTATTTTTTGCTGCTTATGGCAATTATGGTATCTAACAGTAGGAACAATCACAATAAAAAACCTGAATAATTTTCAAGGATAAATACTTTATAAATAAATACAGATGTTTAACGTAAAATAAAGAAGAATTTTCTTATATTACATAGAAAATTGAGTGACTGAAGACAGAAAGATTTAATTTAGAGTACTAAAAATAGCCGTTGATCAAAACATGTGTTGGATACGTCTGTGTATATATCTTTTAAATGATTGTTCATTGTAATTACCTGTTGTTTGTATGATCGGATGTTCGGTTATTAAGTTGTGATCCTGTGTAAATTTGTGAGTATCTGAGTATATGTTGTTTAATAGAGTTGGGAGTTCTAAATTATCCAGTACCAGAGGCTTACTCACCTTCCCAATCCCTATCTAGGTCCAGCCATCCCTTAACCCTTCTCGTAGGTTGAAGCGGTAGTGGCCTAGAGACTTCTTATAACTAAGCAATACTGAGTGTTGGCCATGGCTAGCTTCTCCACTCATGCATGAGTCTGTGGCTCTAGCGCCCTCTCTCAGTCTCCACTGGCTTATCCAGACCGGTGATGCCACTGACTGAGAGACGCTGGGATCTCCTGGCGTCGGGGTTTGATTCGGAGATCCCAGGGACAGTATGTAACTATTGTATATATATTTATGAATGTGACCAAGATTATTATTATTTATTTTTATCTTTATTTATTCTTCTTTGAATTTTTTATTTTATTTTATGTTTTTTTATTTACTGTACATTAGGAATGAATGACTTCTTATAGCATTAATACTCATTGCTCAAGATTGTGGCAGATTGTATTATTTCTAAATAAATAATTAAAAAAAACAACAAAAAAAAACAAACATCCGGTATTTTAGTTATTTTCGTGTATCGTGAATGATCGTTTATTATTCGCATACATTTTGATTTTTTCAAATTTATTGTAATTTCTTTTATATGTAAAGCTCTACAAATCCGAGGCATACGCATACGACTGATTTAAATAGTATTAGTTGACTGTTCACAGATAATTTTGATTTTATTAGGAAATGTTAAACGGAAACCCATGATCTGATTAGCTATTTTACGTTATTGCATTTATTGTTAAGGTGTATGTTATAAAGGTGAGTCTTTTGTACATCATTAGCCCAAGGTACTTTATGGAATTCACCAAGCGGATTGCAATGGTATCTAAAATTATATGATTAGATGTTAACGGCTTTCTTTTCATAAACAGTATTGCTACTGTTCTAGTTTAATTTACCATATATTAAAATATCACGTCAATTTTGTACACTGTAAAATTTAATAATTCATGAAATGTTTTGGAAATTAAAATTATTTTTTAAGTTATAATTAAATACAGCCATTTCAATGAATAGAATTATTCATTCAAGCTATAAAATCAATATTCAATAAAAGCATAATAATATTCAAATGAAAGCAGTTATAATGAAATACGAAACTCTTATCATTTTAGCACTTACTTAATAATCATAGCTAATTTTCTGCACACAAGATTTACGATGATTAAAAATTCGATATTGGAAAAAATAAAATCTGTTCTATTTATAAAAAACGCAGCAAATTATTACACAATGGTTTATTCTTTCTAAATAGCTATATTAGGGTATAACTGCTTATATAACTGTTAATAAGCAATTAACAACATGAAAAGCAATAAATAATCTAAAAGAAAATCGTAACACTGCTAATTTCAAAAAAGCTATATATCTGCAAGTTCTGAACACATTTCAATAATTTTTTTTTCATTTTGTAGGAAATATAATTCCTTATCACATAGCACTTTTGGTATTTATTTCTTCGCATTTTTCTCTTACTTAAAAAATAACTGTGTTATGGGCGTATTTATGGGTAAAATTTCAAATATTCTTATTTTTATTTTTTATAATTAATCGCATATTTTTGGTTAGAAACTACTAATAATTTTTGTCCCTATCTTTAAAAACAACTGAATTATTGAATTAAATCACTTTTAAATGGCTGCCATTTTAAAAATTACCAGCGGATATCGACGTTTAGGTGTTAGGATCATCGTTGGATGTCCTAGTATTTTTCTGGCGAATTTCAAAAAAATTGGTCAAGTAGTTTCGAAGAAATGCCGCAGACGGCGTAAGGCTGTAATCGGAAAAACTATGTATGAAACGTAAGCCCTCAAATCGATTACAAAGACATATTATTGAAAATAAAAAGCCAAAATCACTAATGATTAATTACGTTTCGTTTTTTTGAACTGATATTTAACGGATATGGTCAAATTAACTTAGTTTACATTTCTCGAAATTGATATTTTTATAATAAAAGGTGTGACTCTTAAGCCTTGAAATTCAAAAGAATTGAATGAAATTCTTACATGAAAAATCTTTAAGATAATATTACTGGTTAGTCAAAACTAGTTAATTATTTGAGTTTAAGAAGTTTACCTAATTCAAATTGGAACAACTAAGATCATAGTCGTTAATATTGTTTAACCTATATTCTATACGTTTCCTCAAATACCTCATATTTTCAAAGTTAGAACTAAATAGAATACTGGCATATCGTTAGTGATATGAACTCATTTCAATCTGGAGTGCATGCTCAAAGGTTAATAAACATCTTTTGAAATGGAGATGGTGCGTTTGCGATGTAAATACATTTATGAATGATCAGGACTTCATTTCAGGTATAAACCTTGAATAATTGAGACGTTGATTTCCAAAAGGTACTAAAGGACATTTTTTACGAAATTGATTTTTTTACATATTTATATTCCCCCCATTTAGTTTTATCTAAATCTTAAATTTGATTGTATCTAATGAACACTCATGTCCTTTAATAACGTGATTTAAAAATGCTATTAATTTCTTAAGATACTTATTACACATTTAGTTCCATTCTAAATCATAACAGAACATTTTATTTCATAACTTTAATATGGTTTATTAATATAGTAAAGAAATAATTCTAGATTTTAATGCGAAAAGAATCAAATTATCTGGTTTAATAATATAGTAATGAGAGATTTTCGCGCTTCCTGTAAAATTCCCCAGAATGGATATAGTACCTTTTGGAAATCAACGCCTCAATTATTGAACAAGCAAGATTTTTAACTTTTCGAAATTACATTTTAATTATTTTATAGATTTTTATTGAATCTATGACGTCCTTTTTAATTTTAAAAAAAATTGTAGGAACGAAACATTGATAATTTTCATTTTCTTAGTTAATAATTATTTAATATTATAAAGTAGGGAGCGAAAATTATTTCCGATGCACATATACATTTCTCTAATTTTCTTTTGTTGAATTTTGTTTGGACCCTAGCCAGATGAGGAATACAGACATATGCTTCATTTGGTGTTGGTTCATTTACATTCCTAAATAATTTTTTTTTTTAAAAATAGTAAAATTCAGTCGCGGGTAACACATAACTTACACTTATCACAACAGTCAAAATCAATTTAAGAACTATTAAATAAACTTGAAGTTGAACAATTTTTTAAGTCAATTTAAATACAAAGTTTATCCAGTTTCCTAGGAATAAATGTTTAATTGTTGTGAATAATAATCAGCAATGTTTATACCCTATTGGTCACTTTACATTACCTTTTACAACTTTGTATATAAAATAACATTTTTCTAAAATCTTTAGCTTTCCACCAGTATATTACACATCTACTTTGCTGTTCATAGTTTCAAAACAACAAAAATTACATTAAAAAATATTTTTGCTCTATTCTCCTATACTTAGCTATCAAATTCTTTAAGTTTTATATTAAGCCACTTTTTATCACTCCTGATAAGATGGTAGGGGTCATTTTTCCGAATCTATAAAATTAAAGGTACTTTAAGGAAGAAAATAAAAAATATTGCTATTTAAGCACTGTCGTACGTATTTCAATCAGAATGAAACCTACATGATATTAAAACCTATTGAATTTTACATCGATATAGCGAGTTCAATCAAAATCGCTAGAGCCTTTTTTGAGAAAATTGAAAAAAAGTGCAAAATTTTATTTATTTTTTAATTTTCTTTTTCTCGTTTTTTAAATATTTACTTCTCTATTTTATTGTTTTGGTTTTTTATCTTAATATAATTAATTTTTTAGGAATAAATAAATGATGAATTGTTTAAAGTTTTATTTCTTTTTTAGTTAGATTATGATATTTGTAAGTTATATATCTTTGGTTTTTTTTGTTTCATTATATAAATTAAGCTGGTATGTAGTACATTACTATTATACTTATAATTTCAATTGTTATTATTATTTCAATCATTGTCTTGTAATGTATTTTTTTGTATGATTTACCACCTGTAATTGGGCCTAATACGGAAAATAATAATCAATCTCCTTCCTCTGAATACCAGAGCGCTGAACCATGGGTAGACGCGCCGAGTAAAGAGGAAGTTGAAATGGCGATAGGAAAATTAAAACGGTATAAAGCTGCAGGAAATGATAATATCACGAGTGAATTAATCAAAGCGTGTGGAGAAGCGGGCGTTTCCAAATTATATGTTTTAGTTAAAAAGATCTGGGAAAATGAAAAAATACCCGAAGAATGGAAAGAATCAATACTTATTCCAATTCACAAAAAAGGAACGAGGACGGATTGTAACAACTATCGTGGGATCTCTCTTCTCCCAGTATGCTATAAAATATTCTCGTCAATACTAACAAGCCGAATCACGGAATACGCTGAGGAAATTATCGGAGACTACCAATGTGGTTTTAGGCGGAATCGCTCGACTATTGATCAAATATTTTCCTTACGTCAAATATTAGAGAAGAAGCTGGAATACAACGGTGTAGTCCATCAACTTTATATGATTTTAAAAAGGCTTATGATTCAATAGACCGTCAGAAGTTATATAAGATCATGATTGAACATACCTAAAAGTTAGTAAACCTAGTAGAGATGTGTTTGTCGGAAACATTTCATAAAGTTAGAATCGGTCATAATTACTCCGAGAGATTTGAGGTGCGATCGGGTTTGAAACAGGGTGACTCCCTTTCACCTGTTTTTTTAATATAGCTTAGAATATTTATAGAAAAGGTGAGTGTTCCGAGAAAGGCTTAAATATGGGTGACAAGATTCCGGTTTTGGGGTATGCCGATGATTTGGTACTCTAGGTGAAGACACGGAAACCATACAACTAAATACAAGTGTGTTAATAAAAACCGGTAAACAAATAGGCTCGAATTAAATACCGATAAGACGAAATATGATTAGTTGCAGAAATGGTGGCGATCTTGATGATATTATGTATCAGATCATACTTTTGAACACGTAGAGAAATTCAAGTATTTAGGTTCAATGATAACAGAAAAAATGAAATCCAGAGAAATAAAGTCCCGGTTAAAGGTGGGAAATGCGTGTTATTATTCGTTGCTAAATTGCTTAGCTCGCGGCTTCTATCTAAAAACTTAAAGGTTAGAATTTATAAAACTATTATTCTTCCAACGGTTCTTTACGGATGCGAAACGTGGCCGCTTACTTTGAAGGATGAACAACGGCATAAGGTTTTCGAGAATAAGGTACTGCGTAAAATATTTGGTCCGAAGAGAGATGAGGCCACTGGGGAGTTTAGGAGGTTGCACAACGCGGAATTGCGGAGTTTGTACCCTGTGAATATAATTGAGTTGATAGCATCGCGGAGACTCAAATGGGCGCGTAAAGTTGTTGGGCTTAGTGAGGAACGGATTCCGAGAAAGTTGGTATTCGCTGAACCGACTGGTAGGCGTCCGAAAGGTAGGCCGAAGCGTCGATGGGAGGATTGCATTAAGGCTGATCTCAGGGGCTTGGGCTTGACCGGTGAACATTGGACGAGTCTGTGCAGGCGAAGTTTGGTGGTATCGGCATCGAACCTTCGGGTTCGGTAAGCCTATTATTATTATAATTGGGCCAAAGCCTGTTGGTGGATGATGTAAAATAAAATAAAATGCATAGTATAAAGTGGCTCTACTGGTTAGCTGGTTTTGATGAAAAATTTGGTCATTTAGACTCAGGGGGCCCTAAAACGTGTATTTCCGTTGAAAACTCAAATTCGAAAATGTTTACGATCGCAATACTTTCTCTTACGTAATATTTCATATATAGGTAGGTGAAAGTAAAAATATAATCACGGATCTTATTAAATGACAATTATGGAAAACAAATAAAGAAGGTTGATAAATGATTCAGTTATGGAAGTTTCGATAGCAATATTTTAAAGATGGAGCAAAAAACTTCGAAACGTCAATGATAACTTTTGTATACTATTCGCAAGATATTGATACATAGTCTTGTATTGTGCATACTTGAGCCAAAATCCTTCGGATAATCCACCAAAACGGTTGGATCGCCCAACACATATTGATTGTCAGTAAGCAATTCTATTCCAATTCCAAGGATAGCAACTGTTGATTTAGTATAATTGCTGCATTACTGCAACAACCGATATTGCAATGAAGTTTATCTCGTTCAAAGCAATTAGTGGATAGGACAGTTTAGTTGGATTGGAGCTTCCGATAAAAGGATTTAGGTTATTATGCTTTGACAATAGTTTTTTTAATTATTCTTTTTTTTTAAGAGGAATCATTAAATTCAAATGTGCACTCCGCTGCATCTATATATATACATCTATATATATGGTAAAGTGTCAACAGGTCACGCTATTAAATGTAATAAAGATGGTTTTATTAAAATTGTGTAGCAATTTTAATGACAATTGTTTTATAACAAAATTTTTAAATATAATTCGAATAATAAATGAAGCTTCTAATGGAATTGAGTTTTTAAGAATATAATAAAGGCATTATAACAGTTAAACTGATTATTAAATAAAAACAATTTTTTTATTACTTTTCTGTCTTTTTCAAATTGACTTTCTTTCAAAAACAAAGACTAAACAATTTATTTTGGCTTCAAGAACTGATTTCTTGCATCTTTTATTGATTTATTTAGTTTTTTTGTGCACATTATTCTGCAATCATTTGCTTTAAATTTGCCCTAATGTTCCAAGGAATCAATACAACTTACATTTTTAGCCTTTATCACTTGAATGCATCATTCTATGGATGTCTTTTTTTTTTCTTTGATGTTTTATGCTAATAATTTTGAAAATAAAAGTGCATTCTATATCTCGGCCGAGATTGGATTATTTTTTCTCACCTCAAAGTTCCCTTTGCTCACTCAATTTTCATTTTTTTTTTTTCGCTACCAGGTTTTCAATATGACCGACTGTTTTTATCAGAATAGAAGGATATATCTTAAAAGAATTTCTGATCTTCATTGGAAAATATTTACACTTATGATACAATAACATCGTGTTATTATATATATATATATATATATATATATATATATATTAGACACACACACACACATAAAGGTATATTATAAGTAGCATAAGGTTCAAAATGTTAGTTATTTATTTGTTTTTCTTTTGTTAGGGAGCGAAATCAAAATAAATAGGAAACTTTTATAAAGGTTACTTTAACGAACTTGTTGATAAATTCCTCCTTTAGAGTTTTGTTATTCGTTTGTAGGAGTACATAGTCAGGTTGTTGATTGTTTTGCTTCTTCCAGCAGTTTCTAAAATCACTCTTTAAAAAAAAAGTTTTAATGCTACAACGAGCGTATAATATTTTCTTTAGTAAATGGACGAAATTGGTTTCCGATTAATTAGAAATACTTTTGACTAAGAGCAATTTGTAACTTTGAACCTTCCTAACAGTTAATGAACTTTGATTGGAAATGTTAAATTAAGTGTAAAACGATATAAATCAGTTTAAAAAAAGGGGGATAAACATCAAAGATATAAGAAATGTAACAACGACAAAACGTTTGTGCAAAGTTAAACAGACGATGCCTTTTTTTTTTTTTTTCATTTTCTGGATTTTATCTGTGGAATCTTATACAGTTTGTGATTATTTTGTCTTTTAATGATTCTTAGCTCAGCTAAAATGGAAAGTAGGCCATTTAAAAGCAACGAAAACACTTAACTCACTAAATTAAAAAATAATTACATTAGTATAAATAAAATTGATCACAAATATAAAAGTTGGGTGTGAAAAAAAAAATGGGCTATTTTAAGGAAATTTAATCTCTATCGTTTCTACGCAATTTTTTACTTCCCTAATCACAAATTCATTTCTATAATACTGCTAAAATCCAAAAAGAACACACATTTTGCTATTCACCATACTAAATTTATTATTATATTATTTTAAATTATAAATATTATAGTAGACTAACCAGTAAGCTCGAGAGTCAGATGAAATATAAATCAGATCTCGAACTTACCAATTTTTTTTTTTTTTTTTCTTACCCTCTGGTTTTATTTTCGAACAAAATACAAATACAAATATAATATGTATAGCTGTCAGATTTGTCCTTCTGTTACCCGGAGGTATTCTAAAGAGGATTGCTATATGCGCTGGATGCACTAGTAATCTTTCAAGGGCTGCTTCTAAGCCTTTATTTATCCATTGCAAAATGGGAGGGACCATTCTTCAGGGTTTTGGCAATAAATTGAGTTCAGACATAGTCCGAACTCCTTCCCTCGGCGACAACGTCAACGAGAGGTAGTGATCCTTGCCACCTCCCAGGCTTGGGTGGTGGGGTGATATCAGAAAATAATGGATTAGCACAGGCCTTCAGCCCATCAAAAAATTTAATGTGCCTCCGGCTGATATATTCAGGCACTGTTGGCAATACTAATTCCTGATGAAGGATATGGTTTCTGGCCCTTTGTAAGTTGGTACCTCTGACAATCCGCCGAAGGATGGAGTTCTGGAACATCTGTAATTGTTTGAGAGTGGACTTAAACAGATGCCGCATCAAGGGCGCACCATAGAGCATAGTCGGACGTATTATAGCCTTGTAGATCTGTAGTTTCAGCCTCAGTGAGAGCTGAGGTGACGTGAGTAGATGATTAAGTCTATAGCTCTTTCTCCTGGCCAGTTTGAGTCGTTCCCGGACGTGACTAGATAAGGTGAGGTGCCTATCTAGAGTGACGCCCAGGTAGAGGATTGAATTAGAGACTGGCAGTGTTTCTCCGTTCACTTTAAAATCAGTGGGCAAAGCGCTCTTCCCCTTCTGGAACGACATGACAATAGCATCTGTCTTCTTCGGGTTCACCCTAATGCCAATCTCCTTCAGCTCATCTACAATAGTGGTCGATGCTCCTTGTGCCAGGGTGAGAGCCCTTTTCGGTCTCATACTAGAAGCATAGATGCCAATGTCATCGGCGTAGACTTACCAATTAGTATATTGTACCATTTATAATCTAAAGTATATTTTCAATCTATAGTGGGAAGGGAAGCCAAAATTAAACCCTCTTTGGATTTTAGCTATGTTACAGAAATGAGTTTGTGATTGGTTATAGATTGTAGCATTTTTTACTGGTGTTTTCAATAAAAACTTCATATTCTAGTAAATATTGTGTGTTAAGCGTTTCTGCGATATCCCGTGTCGTAGAGTGAGGGTTGTCTGTGACCAATGCTTTACGCCTTACAAGTCCAAAACGGACAGTGAGTTCTTGTTTGAGATCATCAACATACACACAGCAAATTTCGTTAACATCTAAGCAGCGCATTTTCCTTTTCAGAAATAAAAAATTATTAATTGACGATGATGAATTTTTGAGCAAGCAAAATACCACTTAGAAATGAGGAATCGCGGGTTAAAATTTATGCATAAATGCACCTTAACTAATCCTTTTTGGTTTATGATTTTCAATAATGAACCTTTGTAATCAATAAAAAAAAAAGAAATAAATAACCTCTCCTCAAAATTTGAGAGCTTACGTTTCAACATGCGTAGAATCCGAAAAACGAATAAAAAAAAATCCGTTTGTCCGCCGTCCGCGGCGGCATTTCTTCGAAACTACTGGACCAATTTTTTTGAAATTCACCACAAAAATACTGGTCTATGCAACGATGATTCTGACATCTAGACGTTGATATCAGCTGGTTAGTTTTAAAAAGTGATTTAATTCAATAACTCAGTTAATTTTGAAGATAGAGAAAAAAATTGAAATTTTACACATAAATGCGCCCATAACTTAGTTATTTTTGACGATAGAGAAAAGTAGGTATAGCGTTTTAGAATCAGTAAAGCGCGATAAACAATAAAAAAGGAAAAATGAAAAAAAATTAAATCTGGCTTATATATACGCTTGTAACTACGTTATTTTCGAAGGTAGAGAAAAAAATCCATTATTGTTTTTTAACGAAAAAAACCGCAAATAATTATATAAAAGAGAAAAAATAAAAGTATGTATAGATTTTTAGAATCAGTAAAGCGCGAACAAAAAAAAACAAGTCATATGTACATTGAATTAACAAATTATAATGGATGTAATTACACCAAATATCTGTTATTATTGAAGATAGAGAAAAAGATAAATGTTTTTCGATATCAAGACAAAGATGAACAAAGTGAAAAAATAAAATAAAATAAAAAAATTATCTTATATGGTCAAGCCACAACTGATAAGAGATGTGATTCGCTGATAACTCGGTTTTTATTGCTGATAAAGGTAAAATGTAAGGTGTTCTGGAATCAGGAAATTTTATTTGAATGAAAATAGAAAGAAAAGAAAAGGAAATAGTAACGCGGTACTGTATAAATGCTTTTGATTTATTATTTTCAATAATGAACCTTTGTAATCTACCAACAAAAAAAAATATCCTCTTATCAAAATGTGAGTGCTTACGTATCAAGATGCCTAGAATCCGAATAACAAATAAAAAAAATCCGTTTATTCTAATTAATAAATAAATAAATACCGAATTCGGCTATTAGTGCCATTTTATAGAGAATTAAATTTTCGACCAAATGAAAAAATAATCATTGAAATTGGTTAAAAACTAGCTTAGATATTCCGTTTTGAAATCAGTGCTAGTGATATGATATGATCATTTGAATTATTGCTTTTCATAATCCTTAATTGCCTATTAACAGCTATATAAACAGTTATACCCTAATATTGTTATTTGAAAACAATAAACCATTGTGTAATAATTTGCAGCGCTTTTAGAATATGTAAACATTACTAACCAAGTTAACATGATTTTATAAACACAGAGAGGATTAAATTAAATATTTGACTAAGCAACATCCAATCTATGATTCATAGATTCGGTACCAATATGTTATTTTTCCAAACGAATACGAGTAAATAAAAATAAGATTTACTAAAATACGAAATGGATCAGAAAATCGATACAATACGGGAAAGAGGAAGAATTAAAATCCAAGACTACCTCAATGACATTCCGAACCTTTCTGAAAAATTAAAACAATTCTCAGAAGTACGAAGATTTCATTAGGTCCGACTAAGTGCTAAGCCGCTGTAAGTTTTAATAATGTGGCTGTCTCCACCAGACCAACTTCATAAGGTAGGGTTTGAATGCTTCAGGTTTAAACTTTGTAAATCAACATCTTCCTGACAAGCTTTCTAATAGAATTAAAGCACAGTTATTGCAGCTTCAATTCAACTTCGGGTCACATATTGCCATTCACAGTTGAAGATTGGACAATGCATCTATTGTAAGTTACAGCCGATTGTTCAAACATGATGAGAATCACGATTTCTTAAAACTAAATTAAATACCAAAACTAAAATTACTTATTTTTTCACCTCATCGGCCCCAGCTACCTCCGCCACGCGGTCAGCCTCAACTGCACCATCTACTACTAACAAACCAGTTTCAGGGAACTCCTCAACAGTATCAGGACCTCAAGGGTTTTCTGACCCAGAGCCACCTCCAATCTTCGTCAGTAACATCAATAATTTCATGTTATTCGGCCAAGAAATCGCCAAATTAATCGGGCAGACAAATTTTAGATGTTACTCCCGACTAAATGACATAAAAATCAACACAAACTCGAAAGAAAACTATAAAAAACTTGTAACTTATCTCACCTCCAAAAACTATGACTTCCACTGCTACCAATTGAGGCAGGAAAAAACATACAGGGTGGTCTTGAGGGGACTTCACTCAACAACTCCCACCGATGCAATTAAACAAGGTCTGGAAGAGATAGGACACTACGTGAGACATATTTCTTGCGTCTTACACCCATCCGAAAAATACCCACTTCCATTATTTTTTGTCGATTTGGAGCCAGCTCAGAATAATCCGGATATATTCCAAGTGACAAGACTGTTATATTCTGTTATCCGTTTTGAGCAGCCAAGGCAAAAAACAATAATAGTGCAGTGTGCAAAGTGTCAAAACTTGGGGCACACCAAGTCATATTGTTTCCATCAGGCTCGCTGCGTAAAATGCGCCGGTGCCCACCCTCAGACGCCTGTCAGAAAACACCAAGTGAGCCGGCGAAATGTGCTCTTTGTGGTGGAGCACACCCTGCAAACTACAAAGGTTGCGAGGTCTACAAAAATATCTTCAGGCAAAGAATGCTTAATCTACCTTCAAGAAGCGCAGAACAGACGAGTATCACTCAGGTTCCTGTGGACGACTCGGCGAATTTCCCCGAACTTAAACAGAACCAAGCACACGACGCTCACCAAGCTACACCTCTAAACAAGGTTCAAACCCCTTCAGCTCCGAAGAAATCATTCTCCGACACCATCACTAAGAAACCACAGTCCAGACGTCAGGCGCCTCCGAAATCCCATCCCAGATCCCAGAACTCCCAATCTCAACCTGAAGCACCGAACCAACCAATTCCTTCCCATCACTTACCATTACGGGTCAAATTACCACCAGAACAGCCACAACAAGCTCCATCCCGCCCTATCGTACATGAAATGAAACCAAATCCCCCTCCTCAGTCTTCACTGAATGAAATTCCTCGTACCCCACGACGGGTACAGCCCACAAATACAAATTATACTCCACAAGCTACTGAAATACATCCCTTTCCTAATCCGAATGAACATGACATATATTCCATCTTAAACTCCTTCCTCCTCAGCCTTCAAGAAACCATCAGACCTCTCATCTCCCTACTCAATAGACTCCTCACCGAAATCCCATTCAATCTCTCACGATGAGTGTAAAGCCCCTTGCCATCATTCTAATGGCTTGCATAACCACCGTGATGAATTGGACTTATTTTTACATGACAACAACATAGACATAGCATTACTGACTGAAACGCACTTCACACAACGGTCACGTTTTTACATACGGGACTACTTTACTTACAGATCAGACCACCCAGACAACACTGCACATGCTGGTTCTTGCATTCTAATCCATAAATCCATACCCCATTCCCTAGTTCCTTCTACTCCCACTGACGCCATACAATCAACCTCTGTAATCATTTCAACTCGTCCTTTCCAAATAACTCTGTCAGCTGTATACTGTCCACCTGGCAACTCCATTTCCTATAGCCATCTTAATTCCTTCTTCCAATCTCTTGGACCCCGCTTCATTGCTGGAGGAGACTTCAACGCTAAACACCAACGGTGGGGTTGTCGAACATCCAATACCCGTGGTAATATCCTCTCTAGCGTCTCAACCTCAAATAGTTATTCTATCCTTTCGCCCATGACTCCCACTTACTGGCCAACATCCTCCAAAAAACGTCCCGACATCCTGGATATATTTGTCTCATCTCAATTTCCCACCTCCCAAGCAATAGTCAAGTCCTTAAATGAACTCTCATCTGACCACAGTCCAGTTCTGCTCTCCTTGCATTCGAGTTTTGTCCCTAAACCTTCACCTCCTAAATTAATAAATGGACGAGTAAACTGGGACAGATTTCGATCGGACTTGGACTCCAAACTGGACTTAAAACTTCCACTAAAAACTAAACACGATATGGACAGAGCCATAGAAAAACTGACTGACTCAATAGCTAGCAGTATATACGATAACACAACAACCACCAATATTAACATCTCTCAACAAACTAATCTGCCACAGAACATTCGTACCTTAATAAGAGAAAAGCGCCGAGCAAGATCAAAGTGGCATAGGACTAGGTACCCTGCAGACAAAACTTATTATACCCAACTGACTAACAAACTGAAATCTGAAATTAGGACATTTAAAATTCAAAACTTACTTAACATGACTGAAAACCTTAGTACTACCGACAAATCACTGTGGAGGACCACTAAGAAGCTCCTAAATTTTAAAGATTTTAATCATCCCCTCCTTAATGAATCCCAATCCTGGACTAGATCTGAAGAAGAAAAGTCCCAGATATTCGCACAGCATCTCTTTAAAATTTACAATCCGCATCCCGATATCCTTAATCCCAATCACCTCAAATGTATTGAAGCAGAGCTGGATATTCCCCTCCAGATGGCTCTTCCTCCTAAAGCATTCCATCCTTCTGAAATATCAAACATAATCCAAAGATTACCTTCCCGGAAAGCACCTGGACATGATCTTATTACTGCCCATATCCTAAAACAACTTCCGAGAAAAGCCATCCTACTCCTCACCTACATCTACAACTCCATACTCCGTACGACATACTTTCCTAATCCTTGGAAATTATCCATCGTTAAAATGATACCTAAACCCAAAAAGCCGCTAGAACTTCCCTCTTCCTACCGTCCTATCTCTCTTTTACCTATAATGGGTAAAATTCTGGAAAGACTCATCCTTAAACGCCTATACCCACTCCTAGAATTAAACCACATAATCCCAAACCACCAGTTTGGATTCCGAACATCCCACTCCACTATCCAGCAATGCCATCGTGTAGTGGATGTTGTCTCGTCTACATTGGAGCGCGGATTGTACTGCACGGGAGTGTTTCTCGACGTGGAACAGGCCTTTGACCGAGTCTGGCACCCGGGACTGCTTTACAAACTCCGTAAATTCCTGCCTCCTACTTACTTCCTCATTATCCAGTCCTATCTTTCTGACAGATCCTTCAGAATCAACAACAATAGTTCCTATTCAACAATTTTTACCCAGTCTGCTGGTGTTCCTCAAGGCAGTATTCTAGGACCCATTCTTTATACAGTTTATACAGCTGATATCCCATCACATCCTAATACTATCCTTTCTACTTATGCAGATGATACTTGTGTATTATCAGTCAATAATGATCCCACTGTTGCCTCTCAAAATCTCCAATCCCATATCAGAGACCTTGAGGTATGGTGTCAGAATTGGAGAATTAAAATAAATTCCAACAAATCCCACCAAATTACCTTCACCCTACGTCGTAAACCTATGACATCCTGCCCTACAGTATCCTTTAATAACATTCCGCTCGTTCCAGTTGAACAGATCCGCTACCTAGGGCTTCTACTTGACAAACGTTTAACATGGAATCCGCACACTAGACTGAAACGACAAGAAACTGCTCGCCGCTTTCGGTTACTTCAACACTTACTAGACAAACGCTCTAACCTTTCACTTGACTACAAAAGACTCATCTACATGACCATCATAAGACCTATCTGGACTTACGGAGTTGAGCTATGGGGCTCCACTAAACCATCAAATTCTTCCCGTATCCAATCCTTACAATCCAAAATCCTTAGAAAAATCCTAAACGCTCCTTATTTTGTCACGAATAAGCTTATCCATAAAGACCTTAATATTCCCTTTGTAGCTGATCTGGCCCGAACCAGGTATCAATCCTTCCATGACAAACTCCAATCCCACTCTAACCCACTAGTTTCAATCCTTGCTTCCTCTTCAATTCCCGACAATCCTCCGAGGCGTCTGAAAAGAAGATGGCCTCGAGACCTTCTTGTTTAGATTAATTACTAGAGTGCTGCCAATGGGCAGTTTCTCTTCAGGTTTTTCATGTACACTATCTTTAATCAGCACATTTACTTGATGTATTCCTATACAGTTGTAAATTTCAATAAAATATAAAAAAAAAAAACTTATTTTTTCCCGATGGCGCGACAGTCCGCATAGGCCACGCACTCGCGTTTCTCGAAGAATGGGTAGGGCCATAACCCCAACGCCTATTTTTGTGAGTGGCCTCCAAGTCACGAGTCTCACTTACTCGGGGTAGAGTGTGACTCCCCATTAATTAAATGCTTTAAAAAGTCCCTCAAGACTGGGATGCGAACTTACTTTGGCGTAAGAGATTAGCGCGCTAGCCACTCAGCCACAGGCTACCCCAATTATTATGTGTATTTACTTAAACTTATCTACATCTATCATATACAGAGTGTCTCATAAATGTCTCGTCATATTGTGAGAGCAGATATTAGACCTTAAGATATTAGTGAAACAAACACGCTTGTTTGACCCATAGTCCGATTCTCAACGATTTATCAGAATACCCAAATATATCTACTTGATGTGTATGAACAGAAAAACTGAAAGATTAAATTTTAATATTTCTAAGAAAATTAGCATATTTAAAGGAGCTATTACTCTTTTACCTTTAGGTTTACATTTAAAATGCTGCAAAACAAACCTACCTTCATAGACAAATCAAGTATGCGCGGAGGCGAGTATTAAAAAAAAAAAACATAAAGAAAAGTAGTTTTTTTTTTTAATTTAATATGTACGAGGCATATTTCTAAAGTAAGTACCGTTTTGGAATTAAAAAAAGACGTGCAAATATATCGCAATAATTTTATTTTTACATGAAAGCCTGTATCTTAATCTACTTTTCTACATAATTTCCATGAATTTTGAGGACTGTTTTGATGTTAACTAAATGTTTTGATTTCGTCATCGTCTTAAAAAGACGTGGCAAGTTGAGTAAGGGTGTCGTTTTGCTGCATGACAATGCCCGTCCACATGTGGCTAATCAGACCAAAGATCTCATCAAATCATTTAAATGGGAAACTCTAGATCATCCTCCATACAGTCCTGATCTGGCGCCCAGCGACTGCCATTCTCTTCTGCACTTGAAGAAACACCTGGGCGGTCGGTATCTTCAAGACAATAACGAAGTCAAAACATTTAAGATGCAGTGGTCAACAAGACAGGCGGCAGAATTTTTTGAGGAGGGTATTCAAAAACTGGTGCCGCGTTACGACAAGTGCCTCAAAATTCATGGAAATTATGTAGAAAAGTACATCAAGGTACAGGCTTTCATGTAAAAACTAAATTATTGCGATATCTTTGCACGTCTTTTTTTAATTCCAAAACGGTACTTACTTAAAAAACATGCCTCGTATCTCATAAATGTCTAGTCATATTATAGGAGCTGAATGTAGACAGTAGACTTAAAGAGAAACAAAAACGTTTATGTGACCTATAGTCTGCATGTCGATGGTTTAGGAGGAAAATTAAATTTTATGTTTTTTTGCGATTAAATGAAGACATTGATAACAGAAAAACACTCAAAATTTTTTTGAGAGAACCGAAAATTGAGAACCGAACTATGGGCCACATGAAATTTTCTGTCCCACTAAAGGTCTAGTATCTGCTCTCACAATATGACGAGACATTTATGAGGCACCCTGTATAGTAGGGGGAAGTATTGGGGTTCTTTAACCCTTCAAGTGCCTTGGGCGCATATATAAGTCTAGCGAAAGCCATCGATATGGACTGTGTACTCAAATACGGGCTCAGCAGATGTTATCAGTATGGACTATGGACGCCAACGCCAGTCGTGCGCTGTTCGTACGGACCGCATAGGCCGCGAGTATTTAGCACTCCAAGTCCAATAGCGAAGTCTTCTAAAATGGTCATTGCATGTATGGTGTGTGTTAGGCATTGTAAATCATTGTACAATTGATAGGTCTAGATGAAGCCGATAAGTCGTAGAAAACTAAAATTACAAATTTAAGATAAATAAATGCTACATTGTTATTTGTTTTACGAAAATCGACGAATCAGAGCAACTCCTTTTATAGCGTTGAATAAACATCACACGGGAACACCTATGACAATCTTGAAACTCGTCATATCAGTATATAATTGAATGATATTTAATATGAAATCGGTTTTATTCTTGTAAAAGTTGTTTCATAGGATTTGAATTCCAAATTTCTCTCTCAAAAGTACGTTTTGTTTTGTATACTTGAAATTATTGATCATTTCTCGTCGAAAATAATAACAAAAAAATTATAAACGTAAAGTAGGAATCAATAATCTATTAGCTAAAGTAGGAAATAGGAAAAATATATTTTCAGTTTATTAAAAAAAAAAAAGTGAGAGTATTATAACGTAAGTATAAGATGTAAAATATACCGCTGGATACATAAATATTTTAAAAAAAATATGATCTGTTGAAAAAAGTTCATATTTCCAGAATGTTCAATAATTATATGTAAGTTATTTATTATTTTTAAGGGTAAAATATGTATAATAGAAAATCCATTTTTGTGTCTACATTAAAATTAAAAAAAAAATATATATATATAATATATATATATAAATAAATTTCTTAACTAACTATAACAGATATGTAAATATTATGATCATCATAATTAATTTAATATTATTTTTTTCAGAAATGGCACCGCAGTATAAACTGATTTATTTCAACGCGAGGGGTAAAGCCGAACACATAAGGTTCATCTTTGCCGAAGCTGGAGTGGAGTATACGGATTACAGAATCCCCAAGGAAAAATGGCCAGAGCTAAAGAAAAGTAAATTAAAAAAACAGCCTATATATATTATTATTTTATAAATGTATGGTTAGGTATATATTGTATGAATGTTGTACTGTTAAAAGTGTCCTAATTAGGACAGAATGGAAGCTTTATTGAGTTATATTACATTATTTTGTAAAACAGTATTTTGAAATAATAAAAAAAATCATTTTTTTATGCATGAAATATGATAGACTTGACAACTTAAAGTTCTATAGATAAAAGTACGTAAAGACAATCATATAAACATTAGAGACGTAGATAAGGATATATACAAAGATAGTGCAGTGTTTATTTATTTTTTGTTCATAGTTTTAATTATCCAAAAATCTATTAAATTTTTGTATTTATAATACAAAGCACACGGTATTAAAACTCGATATACTCTATTAATTTTTGGGGGGTGGGATTGATGTTTTTTTGAAATGTAAGGTTTCTTGGAAATGATTTCATAGTTTGCGCTAAGAAGCCTCAGGACATTTTTATTGTTAAAAGAAACAATTTAAGTAATGATAAGAAACTATGTAGTGAAAACGACACAATCATGAAAATCGTTTAGTTTAATTTTACTTGTTTATAAAAGTAGAATTAGTTTAAATAATTATTGGCAAAAAATATGAGAATAGATATAATTGAGAATTATTTGTCTATTTCTAAAAGTATAGCCGATGTGAAGCAGAGATCCTATTTACACTTAAGTCGATTACAGAGATGAAGTTAGAAAATGTTCTAAACTTTAAGAAATAGAACAAAATTTGTCCCAAAATCAAAAGTCGTCTATATATCTAAGTAAATGAGGAATCGGTGCATTCCAGTCTATGAATACATCAAATTAAACTCTATAGGGTACTAAAGCTGTTTAAATATTTAAAAATCCATTCACGTATGGGTCATTCAAAACAGTTCCATTAGAAACAATTACCTATGAAAATCTTCGATTACAGAGGGAAAGGCAAACTTAAAATTGATTATATCACCTGTAAAGATATGGTGAAATGCGAATTTTTTTATCATAAATAAGAACGCCCCAGTTCAATAGAGAGCTATTGAAAAATCACAGCACGATTCCCCAAAAATCAGTCTGAATAAAGAAAATATAATGTATGTGACTCAGGGGAAGTTAATCTTTTAAGCCATCAACTTATTCCGACGTGAGCCACATTCAAATCCAGATCTCCATCCCAACTGAACTAAATTGTAAAAAAAAAAAAAAAAAAAAAAAACCTCATATTACAGCTTATTCTAATCCTAAGATTAAATTAATATTATAATTTTACGGGAGAATAAAAAACGCCGAACCTGTCTAAATCATATAACAAGAAAACAAAATGTACGAAACTAATATTTCATTATTAAGACAACTTTGAAAATACGCCCGAGATGTTACAGCAACTTTTTCATCTAAATCGGCCTACCAGAATAGCCACTTTATACCATGCATTTTGCACCTTTTTAGGATTTTCTCAAAAACGGCTGTAACGATTTTGATTAAACTCAATATATTGATGAAAAATTTAATATCATGTAGGTTTAATTCTGATTAAAATAGTCTGACAGGGCATAAATGCCAATATTTTAAATGTTCTTCCTCTATAGTTAATAATAATAATAGGCTTACCGAACCCGAAAATTCGATGTCGATACCACCAAACTCCACCTACACAGACTCGTCCAATGCTCGCCGTTCACCGTCCTCTATAGGTAAACTAACGTTAATTTTCTACATTCCAAATGTTAACCACACTTAATGACATTTATGAAGGGCGGATAAATATACAAGTTGGACGGATTTGATGAAGAACTGAAGAATAAAAGAGCAAAACATTTTTGATGTAATTTTTGATAATAAGAACCGTTATATATACGTATAATAAATATATCGTTGAAAAGAGAAAGATTTTAGAAAAATATTATCTGGTACAAAAAGTTATAAAAGCTATTCTAAAGTGACGAATAGGGAATACATTTATTACTCATTAACAATTTAATATAGTTATATTATTTAATATAAATCATATGTTTCCAACGAAAATACGAATACATATTTTATTAAAATTTAATTTTTAAATTTTATTAAAGTTTAATTCTGATTAACCTAGTCCTCCGATCCTATCTATCAAACCGCTCCTTCCGAGTTCGTTGTGGTGCAGAATATTCCAATTATTATCCAGTCGAATCCGGTGTTCCTCAGGGCAGTGTCCTTGGTCCTATCCTCTACAATATATACACGGCTGATATTCCTCTTTGCCCTGATACCTTCCTAGCAACATAAGCTGATGACACAGCTATCCTATCCTCTCACATAGATCCCGAAATTGCATCTACAGGCCTCCAAACACACCTTTCTCAAATTGAAGACTGGTGTAACAACTGGAGAATCAAAGTCAATCAATCCAAATGCAGACATGTCACTTTACCCTTCGAAGACAATCCTGCCCTCCAGTTCTCTTTAAGTCCGTTCCGCTTCCTTTCTCCGACACAGTCCGGTATCTTGGCTTCCTTCTGGACAAAAGACTAACTTGGAACCCACATACTAGACTGTAACGACAAGAACTTAATCGACGATTTGGACAATTATACAGACTACTGAACAGAAATTCTAAATTATCTATCGAGAACAAACTGCTAATATACAAGACAGTGCTGAAACCTATCTGGACCTACGGACTTGAACTGTGGGGGACAGCCAAATTTTCTAACATCAAACGCATTCAATCCTTCCAATCAAAAGTCCTCCGAACAATAGTTAATGCTCCTTATTATGTATCCAGCCATACCTTACACCGCGACCTAAATATTCCATTTATTTTAGACCTTATACCATTAAAATTCTCTAAATTCCATCAGAACCTTATCCATCACCCTAATCCCCTAGCTCAATCCTTATCCAGCTCCACACATCCTTACCATCCTCCTAGAAGGTTGAAACGGCAGTGGCCTCGAGACCTCTTGTAAAATGTATATTGGAGTTCTAGCATTGGCTAGATTCTAAACTCACGTGCTGTATGCTTGTGAATTGTATATAGGTATGAGTGACTTTTGTATATATTTTTATTGATTTTGTTTTGTATTTATTTATATTGTATTATTATTATATAAATTTATTGTTTTGTATATATCGTGTGAATGCAGTATGAATGTTGTACTTTATCCCTATTAAAAATGTCCTAAATTGGACAGATTGTAATATTGTTCAATAAAGAATTGTTTCTAAAAAAAAAAATCTGATTAAAATAGTCTGACAGGGCTTAAATGCCAATATTTTAAATGTTCTTCCTCTATAGGTAATAATAATAACAGGCTTACCGAACCCGAATATTCAATGCCGATACCACCAAACTTCGCCTGCATAGACTCGTCCAATGTTCACCGGTCAAGCCCAAGCCCCCGAGATCAGCCTTAATGCAATCCTCCCATCGACGCTTCGGCCTACCTTTCGGACGCCTACCAGTCGGTTCAGCGAATACCAACTTTCTCGGAATCCGTTCCTCACTAAGCCCAACAACTTTACGTGCCCATTTGAGTCTCCGCGATGCTATCAACTCAATTATATTCACAGGGTACAAACTCCGCAATTCCGCGTTATGCAACCTTCTAAACTCCCCAGTGGCCTCATCTCTCTTTGGACCAAATATTTTACGCAATACCTTATTTTCGAAAACCTTAAGCCGCTGTTCATCCTTTAAAGTAAGCGGCCACGTTTCACATCCGTAAAGAACCGTTGGAAGAATAATAGTTTTATAAATTCTAATCTTTAAGTTTTTAGATAGAAGCCGCGAACTAAGTAACTTAGCAACTGAATAATAACACGCATTTCCCACCTTTAACCGGGACTTTATTTCATCTTGTATTTCATTTTTTCTAGTTATAATTGAACCTAAATACTTGAATTTCTCTACGTGTTCCAAAGTATGACCTGATACATCAATATCACCAAGATCGACACCGTTTCTGCTACTGATCATATACTTCGTCTTATCGGTATTTAATTCGAGTCCTATTTCTTTACCGGTTTTTATTAACACACTTGTATTTAGTTGTATGGTTTCCGTGTCTTCACCTAGCAGTACCAGATCATCGGCATACCCCAAAACCGGAATCTTGTCACCCATATTTAAGCCTTTCTCGGTACACATCACCTTTTCTATGACATATTCTAAAGCTATATTAAATAACACAGGTGAAAGGGAGTCACCCTGTTTCAAACCCGATCGCACCTCAAATCTCTCGGAGTAATTATGACCGATTCTAACTTTATGGAATGTTTCCGACAAACACATCTCTACTAGGTTTACTAACTTTCTAGGTATTCCCTGTTCAATCATGATGTTATATAGCTTCTGACGGTCTATTGAATCATAAGCCTTTTTAAAATCGATATAAAGTTGATGGACTACACCGTTGTATTCCGAATTGTTTTCTAATTTCGAGGTTGTTCAATTTAACTAAATCAAAATTCTCGGGACGAATATAGTTCGGTGTTCTCTTTTTTGTATTTAGTTTTTGTCGAAGTTTCGCGATTACTAATTCATGATCAGAACCGCATTCTGCACCTCGATACGATCTCACGTTAATTATGCTACTTTGCCATCTGTTTTGTATTAAAACATGATCGATTTGATTCCGCGTTTGTCCATCCGGTGATGTCCACGTATACTTATGAATATCCTTACGTTTAAATGTAGTGCTTTTGATTACTAGGTTTTTCGAAATGGCAAAGTTTATTAGTCGGGTCCCACTATCATTACTATATTCGTGCAAACTTTCTTTACCGATTGTAGGACGATATACTTCTTCCCTTCCAACCTTTGCGTTCGCGTCGCCTAGTATTATCTTAATGTAATTTCGCGGTAACTTATCGTAAACCGACTCTAGTTTATCATAAAATTCGCATTTTACTTCATCATCACTGTCTTCGGTGGGAGAATGAATGTTTATAAACGCGATTTTAAACCAACGCCCTTGAAATATAGCAACCGATATTCTTTCACTAAAGAACTGTACGTCCCATAATGCGGAAAGAAATCTATTCCTAATCAGAAACCCGGTACCTAGACAATAATTAACGCTCCCCCCGTACCAAATAGTATACTTTCCTTCTGTTAACGAACCCTCCCCTGGCCAGCGAACCTCTTGTAATGCAACGATATCTAAATGGTACCTCTTAACTTCATTCGCGACCGACTTTAACCCACCTGCCATATTTAAACTTCTAACGTTCCACGTCCCTATTGTTAGATCTCTAATTTTCATCTTGCGAAACTAACTAAACTTCCTCGGAAGCTCCTCCCGGCTAAGTCCGATGGACTCGCTGACCAACAATGAGAGCGGCCCCCCAGGCTTGCTGGAGGGTGTGACGTAGGTTCGAACGCCCTACTCACATATTTTAGTTCACAAAATATCACCAAAAGTCATGGATTCCTATAGGTAAACTAACTTTAATTTTCTACATTCCAAATGTTAACCACACTTAATGACATTGATAAAGGGCGGATAAATATACAAGTTGGACGGATTTGATGAAGAACTAAAGAATAAAAGATCAAAACTATTTTTGATGTAATTTTTTATAATAAGAACCGTTATATAGACGTATAATAAATATATCGTTGAAAAGAGAAAGATTTTAGAAAAATATTATCTGGTACAAAAAGTTGTAAAAGCTATTCTAAAGTGACAATAGGGAATAAATTTATTACTGATTAACAAGTTAATATAGTTATATTATTTAATATAAATCATATGTTTCCAACGAAAATACGAATACATATTTTATTAAAATTAATTAAAAATATTTAATAGTTCTCAAATTTATTTTAACAGCCAGGGTAAGTGAAAGTCGTGAGTCGCACTATGTATGTAGTTATGTACAATAACGTTAGAGGTTTTGTTTACTTATTATTAATCACATTATCATATTAACAATCAGGAAACTCACATTGATTAAGGAGATTGTGAGAAACGGTAGAGCCATTAGCCAACTGTAGTGAATTTTCAGTACAAAATCATCAATATCTCTTAAGGGTTTCATTTATTGACTAAGAGAAATTTAAGAAATCCTTATCAGAGGAGGCTCTTGATTAGAGGAAAAGGGACCATTAATATCCCTTGAAGGGTATGATCAAAAGGTATCAGGTGATCTTTCGGGCCCGCGGTTCCAGGGGAGGGCTCGCTATCAATCTTCCCTGATTAGGAACCAACTTCCTCCCCTGATGAATTACCAGCTCATGATTGAGCGAATCTATTTCTGCAGGCTGGGGGTATAATAGAAAATGGGAGCATCGAGGAAGATTCATTCAAATTAGATGGATATGCCCGTGTGAAGCGTTTTTCACCCTTATCCTTATAGTTACTTCTTCTGGATAAAACTCCTATCCAATTCCTAAACTTCATAAAAATATAGGAGTTATGCTTGATCAAAACTTAATGTGGAGTAACCATATTTCCCAAATTGCCAGAAAATCCATCTCTATCTTCAAACAGCACCTACGTTTCTGTGAATCTTTGCCTAGAAGTACTCAGTGGCAAAAACGAGAGGAGGCTAAAAATATTACTGAACAGATTTATAAGATTTACGTATGACTTATCTAGACAGTAACACCTCTCTCACCGATATTCCGGTCAAAGGTGGCTCCATCCCGAATCCCGAAGAAAACACCTACTTGGCATCTTCCTATTCCAATTATTGCGAACCAGAAAAACTATATCTTCGACCTCCTTACTTCGCGCTTCTCCATGGACACCCTAAATACAAGATCCCAACCCATCGATCTATATCCTACGAAAAGTCTCTCATCATCCGTGCTACCCTACTTTGGAACACTTTACCCATCTCCCTCTGAAAAGTGTAATCACTAACCACATTCAAACACCAATTATTTAACCACCTCCTGAAAAATCAATCTTCCGCACAATATGTGATAAATCTAGACTTTAATAATGCTTAACTAAACTAATTTGATGTTACCTTTTTTTTTTTTTTTTTTTGTACGTTTAATTCGTATTAACCTTACATGATTTAATTGTATAAATAATTATATATCAAATGAAGCTCAAATGAACACATTGGACTTTTTCTGTTCACTGTATAGTATTCTTAGGAGACGAAATATCCCAGAATAAAAATAATTTTTCATTCATTCATTCTTCCAATATGATACTTGGAGTTTCACTCTTAAAGAAAACATTAATACAGAAATAGAAACGAAAAAGAAAACCGATCCTAGCAAGAATTGAACCTGAGACAGTAAACAAGTGATAGATCTTTATCCAAACTCCTAAGGAAGACTGATCTTTTAAGATGTAATATGTTTTGATTATTAAAAGGTCCTATTTCCGACCATTCGTCTATCTTAGCCCAGATAACCTCTTGAACGGGGAACACATTGGCTAGTTTTGCTTTTTATTTTGTAAGGTAATGAAATCAAAAAAGACGAAATACATGATTAGTAATAGAAACGGTGATCGTCTCGATGATATCGATATATGCAGATACTCGTTTTAACGTGTGGATATATTGGGTTCTATGAAAACCAAAAGTCGGGAACCCTTGTTATTATTCTTTAGCAAAACTACTTCCTTCGCGACAACTGTTAATAAACTCCAAAGCTAGAATTTTTAATTATTTTGTTCATATTCTTCATTATTCATTTATGTATTTGTCTTTGGGGAAATCCTCCATACAAATGCACTTGGTCATTGTCTGTAATAAAAAGTTATACATTGTCTTGATATAGTTATATGATTGAGGACATTATTATAAAAATTATAATAAAAGATTTGTACAATTGTAGATGGGTCAATCCATTTGAAATCGTCCAATTTTCAATAATTTTGCCGCTCGGAAAATTTGATTTTCGTGATTTTTTGACCAGTTATTCTCCATCCTTTCGAGAATATAAAAGTATAAATAAAAAAAATTTCGGGCCAATACACGGCAAGTGTTGCAACCATTTTAAGGCAGCTTCACGAGCGAAAACATGTGATGGGAAAACCTTTCTAATTTCTTTATTTTTTTTTAGATATCGAATCAAAACAAAAATTAACAATGAGATAAGGATATGCTTTGTATTTTTCGTCCTCAAAACTTATTGCCTAAATAGTGAAGAAAGTAGTTTAAAAAATTCTCAAATTTAAAAAAAACGAGATTTCCAACTAGATAAAAGTACATAAAGGAAAGGAGAATCATTTAGTTATTTTTTATTATATAGCTTAAAATTTAGAACTTAAGAACATAGTCCTTTTTTTTATATACATTTTCAAAATTGGTAAAAATTGATTTTTTCGAGATGATTACACGGAAATATCTCGAAAGGGACTGAGTGAAAAATTATAAAACTAATACAAATTACCAATCTATCTCTGATCTGTTTAGGTGATACAAATTTGGTCTTTGAGACTAAGCTGGTTCCGGAGTTATAAAACTCTCTTAAATGTTAAAATAAAGTTTTCTTTTAAAAATATAAACTACGGTAATTTCGCCTATGAAAGAACCAAACAAAAACTACAATGATAATAAGAGTATTCTATATAATTTTGGTCCTTATAACACATTACCTAAGAAGCCAAGAAAATGGTTTTTAAAAAACACGAAAAATTACATCAACTGAAACGTTTATGAGGTTAGAAATGATTTTCATGCTTAATTATTTTTCCTTTTTGTTTTAGAAATTTTGATCGTGTAAGCTATATCCTTCTTTCAATATAAATATTCAAAGCAGGATTTTTTCCCGCTTAGTATTGGGTTGTTTCACATGAAATGTCCATTTTTATAGTTTCTGAAATACATAAAGGATTTGCAGGTCTCTGTTGTTTTCTTCTGAATGTTTACTAATCCTCTACCTTTGTATTATAAACATTTGCTTCCCAATCAATTACCCACTTTTAGTATACCTCCAAATATGAACATGGGAACACGCGATTTCGAGTAATATTTTTGTACGAGTTTAAACTCGGCCATTCAGCAGCTGAGGCCGCTAGAAACATTTGCAAGACGTTTGGGGAAGGGAGTTTTCAGCTGGTGATACCGACTTGGAAAACTTGCCCCGAGGAAGGCCTCCGTCCGTAAAATACGATGCCATCAAACGTACAGTAGAAGGAAACCCTACCAAACAGTTAAAGGACTCTTAGCACAACTAAATGCAAGTGCATCTACCGTTTCCAGACATTTAAAGTGTATTGGGAAAATAAAAAACATGGGTACCTCATGATCTCACTGAGCGGCAGCAAGACCCCATGTTTCAAAATATACCGTGCGAAAATTGAAAGAACTGGGCTACGAAGTTCTTCCGCACCCAACATATTCTCCCGACTTGTCTACAACAGATTACTACCTGTTCAGGAATTTAGACAACTTCGTCAAGGGAAAACTTTTTGAAAATGATGATCAAGTGAAAAGTGCGTTTTCAGATTTTGTATCACTCAAAGCTCAGAGTTTTTCAGTTCGGGGATAAAAAAGTTGGTGTCACGTTGGGAAAAATGTGTAGAAAAAGGAGGTAAATACTTCGAATAAAATTATCTTGTTTTCATATCGTATTTTTAATAAAAATCCTTTACCTTGAAAACGGACATTTCATGTGACACTACCCAATAGTTTCTACAGTCGACTATACATCTTCAAATTAAAATTGTCACGTCATGTAACGTAAAATATTTCGAAGTACCACTTGATATGGCTTGTTATTAATATTTTATTTAACAACAACCCAATAATATTTACAGTAAAATATCTCAAAAAGGACTAAGTTAAAAATGATATAACTCATACAGATTATACCTCTATATGATAAGTACGATAGAAAAAATTTTAGTGGCCCACAACGTAGGCCCAAAAGTCGGCGAACAAATAAAAAAAGTTTGTCCTATTATTTGATTTATTTTAGACCGCACTCCAATCATATATTCCCCACTATCAACAATAATTCCATCACTATAAAAATATATATTTTTTTAACATATTTAGGAAAGATATGCGGCATGTTTGAATATGTTCCCATTAGTCTAGGAGGTAGTTCTGATTGACTATGGAAAAATCAGTATCTAAAAATTCGAATTCAGTTAGCAGTATCAATAGGGATAAATATAAACAGAAAATAAATCCTGCAGTAAAACCTATTTACACTCAGCCGGAAACAGCAAACCAAGCTCGTTCTCCAAATATTGGGGCAAAGCAGCATTACAGGAGATCGCTATTTCCATCCCTGGCGGCCTTAATACTACTTTTTTCATTTCAGTAACCTATTTATAAAATTGAAGAAAAATATAACAGTTGTGAGATTAAAATATAAAAAATTAGATTATTCAAGGGAAATGCACTAATAATGATCATCTTAATACCTATAAGAGTCCGAATCAACACTTATTTAAGCAAAACGGTATCTATACATTATTGATTTGAAGTAGGTTTTTTAAAATCTGATTTATTTATTTTTCAATAAATGACATTCAAATAATAGAAACTACACCGCTCCTATAAAATATCGAAATAACGATACTTTAAATTTTTTTTATATCTAATGAACAAAAATCATTTAATGCTCAAAATTTTGGGACAATACTTAAAAAACAAAACAAAAAAAAACAAGTTATTATTCTTATGCTAGAATGTATTTGAAGTGTATTTAGCATAAAACAATGGGGTAAATTTAGGTGGATTATTTAACATTGATTTTTTTAATGAATTTTTATCAAACAATAGCGTCTAAAATCTCTGAAAAATTGTCGCTCCAACGAGGGGTATCTATCGCCTTTATTGGTAACTAGGTGCTCCAAGCTTATCCCTTTTAAAATTAGGGCCACGCCACACATAGAGAGAAGAGGTTGAAATTTCGTGAGAGCAAGGTTTTATGAGAGTTCCTTTAAGTAGCAAAAGGTGGGGAAGGAATATTTTTGAAACATAAATTCGGATAATAACATTGAATATTACTTTTTATTTTTAAATCTTATGATATCATAAAATATTATTTTAAAAAACTAAATGATAAGGTTATATCAAAACAAACAAATGTAACACACACGTCATCAAAACATGTTTTTTTTTATATGTAGAAACTCTATTTCAAGAATTTAAGCATTATTTATAATAAAAGATTAAAAAAAAAATGATGAAGTCATGCTAAATAAAATAGTAATAAATACATACCGACATTTTTTGACAGCCTTTACACTAACATTTAACAGGCTAAGACTCACAGGCTAGTTTATCAAACGTGGGAGTGTGAATTTATATGACAACTTTACTTTTATTTTTATTTATTTATTTTTTTGTTTATGATTATTATAAGGACATGGCAATAAAGATTATTATTATACATAAACTGCTGAGGGAAACTCCGGTATAGAGTCCGCTCTATGTCCTCTCAGAGGACGATTTTCCTCAGCTGATGACGGAAGACAACTACCCGTACTTCAAAGAATTTGTATAGGGGATGGAAACCGGCTGTGGGTCCAGCTCATTTCAACATAGGAAGGAGACCAGCCATGAGGATTGCAGGCATTGTAGGAACTTAGTTAAGGAAGATCTAATTAAACGAAGCTAATTGGCAATAGTAACTTGCTGGCCTAATCGGCAAGTTAATGTTTCCATAACCCGTGTTGCATATATTGCAAGGTAGAGTGTATAAATAAATAAAAAAATATTAATCATATACTAAAATAAAATAAATAAATAAAAATAAAATATTACTGAGCAAAACAAAGAAACACGCTTACTTATATACAATTAGGTAGGGAAACCCCGAACCAGGCTTGCCTTTCCCTTCTCCTCTCCCCTCACAAAAGCAGATCAAGAGATCCCAGCGCTTATTTCTCAACCACATCCTAACTATTGACAGAGAAGATTTGTTAAAGGATGATATGCAATTATAAAATCATAAGCGATTTTACTAACGATGACAATTCCTTTTTTTTTAATCAGAAATAAAACTATCAACTACCAATATCTCTTTTCATTTTTACATAAATCAATCCCCAAGATTATATTATAAAAGAAAATTTTCCATTGAAGGCGATACCTACAGAAAATTATCTATCTTCCTCATCCAATTTATTTCGTCCGCTCTGAAGCACTCAGGCCTCAGCGTAATTGTACTCTACAGAGATTTTCCGCTCATCCTCTGTCGATCGTCTTTTAAGACCTTTTCATATAATCTTCCTGATACAGGCTCCATCCATTACGAATCTTAGATTCTTGAAAAATGGCAATTTTATTGATCGAAGTGAGATTCTTTGCAATTACTTCCTGTGAGGGCGTATATAAATGGCAATATGTTTAAAAAACAAAACAAAACTACTATTATATATCTTAATGTATAATAGACTGTGATTTAAAAATATATAGAAGTGATAAGAGGATACATACAAATTATATGGTTATTCAACAACCCATGGTCTTTAAACCAAATAATGATCACGTATAATTATTCCCTTATTTCGTAAATTATAACCACCTAATCAAGTATTGTGAAACTAGCCAAAAAATAAATAAGATTAAAATCAAAATACAGTTTTATTTTTTTACATAATTGCAGATTTTAAATTTCATATAAGGAAAAATAAATAAAAAAAGCACTCAGAACCAGAAATGGTGCACGACTAAGTTATTTATTTGCAAAACCAGATAATAGTTATTGGACTTATTAATTTCGCTGTAAACTGTGGGAATGTCTAACGTATTCTACTATAAATTAATAGATAAATGTTTTAACCACACAGGAATACATTTAACTTTTCAGTGTTTAAGTTTTCTAGTGAAAGCTTTATGAACTAAAATTACACCAAAAAACCTTTGGAAGCTATTTCACTATATATTGAAAAGAAGTTGGAAAAATCAGTTTCTGAAATCCATTCGTTCTTATTTATTTCACCTTGGCATTATATATGAGCTCAATGGAAACTGCGATAAAACCTTATTTTTTCAATTATGACAAATTCCTTAAATGTGTCTTTTAAAAATAAACTGTTTCTAAGATTTCTAGACTTTTTTTTTTCTAGCCCAACCATTAGTATTCAGTTCATATCTGATCAGTCTGTTTTGAAAAATTTAATTTTTTTTAAATAGCCACGATAACTAATTATCCTTGATGTCAATAACTACTAAATTTATTACAAGGAAATTAAACAAAGTAAATGATTAACTAATATTTTCTTTTTCTATATCCTCAATTTCAAGTAATTGTGGAAGTACTTCAAATGTTTAAAATAATATAATATCAGTGACTTGGCTCACTCCTGGCTAAATGGTATCTTTAAATTTACTTAAATCTATCTTAATCAATTTATTATCTAATCATGATCAACAGCATTTTACCACCGGTGAATCCGGCTAAATCACCAACTTAGGTTGACAAAATTCAAGTCAAAAGTTTGGAATTTTCAAGTGCTTCGCCTTTTTATTATTAGTTGGCAAGACCATTAATACTAATATTTCCTACGTTACCGTGTTTACAAATAAATATTATATGAATGAATCATTCCTGTTCACACAAATGCCTAATAACCAACAGTGGGATTATTTTTATTCGATAGTCATTTATTCTGTTTAAGGTGTATTTAGAGCAAAGTCTTTTTGCTTTTATTTTACAATGGGCATTGCTAAGACAGGTAAGACATTATATTTACAAACTCGTTATTGAATATAAATTGCAATCTCACCTGTAGAGCTGATTTAGCAATTTGTAAATGTACGCCCTTATTCAATAACGAAAAACTATGTAACCCCCAAGTTACCCCAAGGATTTGTTTTACAAATCCTTCTAGTCTTTACATATCAGATATCATAGTCTTTACATATCTTATACGTTTCAGATCAGGCACTTTGAATCAATAAAAAAGGTAATTAAACTATAATTATTTAAAAATAGTCTGCTATGATATTCACCATTCTGTCCTGGTCAACAAGTCGTTAACTTAATTTATTTTGATGAGGTCTACACAGACAAAAACAACAAGGCTTTGCATATCAGAAATCGCTTCTGTAGGTCTTTTCAGAGGCTCATTATTTAAATTTGTTTTCATAGATTAGCATTCAATATTATATTATTATTATTATATTAGATTAGATTATTATATTAGATCAGAAAATTATTATTTAAAACTCTTCAATAAATTAACGGCGTGCTTTTACTTTATCAATAAAGATTATATGCTACAGAATATTAAATTTATATATCAAAGATTACTAATCACTTAATCCCAAACCTAGTTAATCTAATGCTGTAAAAACAAAGGCGGATCATTTTCCTTGTGTTGTCTTTCACCAAGTTATAGCTGTTTTCCTTTTATCCCAGAAACCACAGAGATAACAGGGAAGAAAACACAGATCTCTCTCCTTGGAAAAACACAAACAAGATTTTAATATTTTCTAGAACAATTCTTAAGTTTTAATTGGAAACATCACAAAACTTACTATTTTTCAGATAACCTCATCTCACATATATGCGTCAATTTTATTTAATCCAACCGTAAAAGTTATGTTTTAGTCATTAAAAGTTATTACAATTATATTCTTTTTAAATTTCAATTCGCTTCTAGCATTGACATTCCTTGACATAATGCAACAATAGAAATGCTGTTGCATTTATAAGATATTTCTCTAAACTGATTATACTGTCCATATTACCATTCCATGTTTCCGAAAAATCGTTTTCACCTTTAGAAAGTATTCTTCATACTTTCTCCGTTTGTTAATTACTGAAATTATTCTTGGTTTATAGAGATGCCTTTTTTTTAACAGTAAGAGGTAGTCAAAGATAAAAAAAAAAAAAAAAAAAAAAAAAAAAGCTTGAATTTTAATAAAATTTGGCAATAAAACCATGTCAGGCTTTTTCAATAAGAAAAATAACAGGCTGATGTTGAACAAATCTTAATTGTACATTGATCAAATCCTTTTCAGAGACGTTTTAAAAAAAACGTAAATGTATATGATCGATATGATGGATATAATATTTTTAAAAAATATATAAACGATGATAAGTTGACATTGGTATATATGTTAAATACGATCTATATATGTCAAATTTTGTCATTTCATTTCCGACAACTCACAAAATACACACACTGGCCTTCCAGACAGCCTTAAAAATTCTTTTTAGGTCGAAAACATAAATTCTCCACAATTTTCGAAATTGTAATACTTTTCCTTATTTATTACTTATTTAATAGCTAGGTAAGTGAAATCAAAACGCAAACATAATAATCTTCTTCATACATAACCGCTAGTTGAATCAGGAAACACAGATTGAAACTACACCAATAAGAAAGACTATTTACCAGTTATGGGATATAAATTCTAAAATGAACGATGCTTCTTAATTTTTATTATTATGATTTTTCATGTATCGAAATGTATATTATAATGAGCATTTTGTATTATGGTTGGTTTCTGTGATATTTACTTTCATAACGTTAAAATTAGACCGATTCTCGTATTTAGGATACAATGTATTTTAAGAACAAAGATATCTCATAATATACCTATAAGATCTACAGAGCCCTATCACCTACGGGTGGGCATAATCGAATGACGATTATCAGATCATTCGAATTAATCGATTATCGAATTAATAGGTTTGAAAAAACGAATGATCATTCGAACTGAATTTTTTAACCATAATCGAGGGATTATAAGGAGTTGGGATAATTGAATGATCTTTTTTTTTTTTTTTTATTTTTTTTTTTTACTCATCACATAAATTATATGCATAATTACGCCTGCTCAGCAATCATAGAGAGGAGAATTGTGCCATATTGTCTTTAATAATGCATATTATTCATTCGATCATTCGATTATATAATCATTCGATTATTTAAATCATCGAAATCCAATCATTCGGTTATGACGATCATTCGATTATGCCCACCCCTATTATCACCTCTTATGTTAAAGCTTATTAGATGCTTATTAATTTTTATTATTATGAATATTTTGGTAAAATGGGTGATTTCTATGATATCGGGCTTTGTATCATCCTGGAGCTTGAAAAAATTATTTTAACCAGCATTTTATTCAAGGTGATGGTGAGGACGTAATTAATCCAAGGTCGGCATGTTATTGTTTCAAATAAATTTAAGATGAATGGGATCAAGAATGGCTTACTTAGATACTTATCTAGAATTCAACTAACACGGAAGTAAAAGAAAATTTAAAAGGAAAAAAAAAATTAAGTGATGTAAGTCGATTTTATATTCTACGGGGATATTTACGCAAGGCGTCCGAGAGACAGGAGGAAGCGTCGATAGAAGGATTTTATTTAGTTTGATTTTAGTTTTCAACATTTGGTGGAATCGGATTCGAACCATACATTTAGTAATTTAAAAATTAGGATAGTTATCTTTAACGAGTAACCTGAAATCGCACAGGCTCTGGACCAACCACGTTACTTCCCCTCCGAAGGACAACATAACCAAAGATTTTGTATTAATTTTAAAAAAACCTAGGGGCATCTGCAGGGTTTAAGCCCACGACCCAAGTTTTATAATCTACAACAAAACTGGGAAATACCAACATCCCAGTGAATATTGCCATTAACTGTTTCGACACATATACAAATAGTATGATAGATTGACAAAAATGAGAAATAATGTAATAGTGATGATAATTTTGATCGATTTTTTGGGAACTGTTCACAAACAAAAAGCACTTAAAAAATTTCATTCAATATAATCATTAACAAAGTTTTTGTCAAACATTGAACTTACACTGCTTACAAAGAAAACTGCTTATTTATTAAATAATATTAATTATGAATTAACAAAATAAAAAAATTAAATATATATATATATAATAAACAACTAAATCCAAACCAGATTTCGCTAATTAACCTAGCCTAAGTCTCAGTAACGGTCGATTCCCTCAAGTCCTAGGTAATTTTAGTTGCTAGAGTATTGAGGCCACAGCCGCTGTGGGTCCTTACAATTAGTAGTCAAGTAGACTAGTTGCAATTAACACTATTCTACTCTAATTGGTGGTTATTGAGTCCATTTTTCCTCTATAAAGCGAAAACAATTAACAATGTATAACACAAACCAATTAATTGGTGCACATTTTCATTTAAACAATTCTTGTGTTTCATTTATAATTAATTATTCAAAAAATTATTTGGATTTTATGACAAAATTATCGGTGGATTCTGGCGATTTATAGATAGAAAAAGGGTCTAGCGCTCACTCCGCTCGTTAGAATTAGTCGTTCTGTCGATCTGTGTAATCACGTAAAGAATACATAATAATAGAGAAAAATTAAATAAATAAAAGTTATGTTAATTAAAATATAACAAAATATACGGTTTATGAATTTACAAGCGATTATTTCTTCTCTTTGTAACGACTTCCTTCTCTCTCCGTCTGCGATGCGGTTTCTTTCCCTTCCCCGCGACTAATACTCCGATCCTTGCGACAATTCGTTAATAATCTACTATGATTTACGAGTATGCGAATAATTTAGACAGCTTGCGACAACTAACTGAAAACAGTACACACTCGCGAGCGACTCTATTACATCTATAATAGCCCAGTGCACACTACCCAGCAATCACTTCACAGCTGATCGACACTCATTAAAACAAAAGCCTGTCGCGATTGCAAATACTTGATCAGAAATAAAACTTCTTCTTCCTCCTTGGTACCTTTCAGCGCGGTGGGTCCTTTTCTATCCATTTTTATTTGCTATCGTGGTCCTTTGCCATCGCCCTCAAAGCACCCAGCTGCTTGCCCCTCTTCTCTCCCATTTCGGCAATTTCGCCCGACAATGTTTTTCATAGTAGACCCCTTGGCCTCTTGTCGGTCGGTCTTGCCTCCGAGAATTTTCGGGGCTCTTTCCTTGCTCATCCTCATCATATAACGAAACCATTTCAGCGCTTTACTTTCTTCAGTTTTTAACAGTGTAGTCACTTCCGTTCGTTTCGAATGTAATCTCTTCTGTTTCGACCAGTTACTCTCCTTAGATATTTCATTTCAGATGCGCTCAGTCTGATTTTATGCTGATTAAGTAGGACCCAGATTTCGCACATGTACAGTAGGGTTGGAAGGTACAACGTGTTATATATGGTAATTTTTTCTCTATTTTCAACCTCTCGTTTCCATATGGCAGTATTAAAGATTTGATAGCAGAGACCATTACCTTTTGTATTCTGTTTGATATTTCATTGTCTATTTTTCCAATTCTTCGACAGCTGACCCGAGGTACACATATTCATCGATCAGCTCTAGAGTCCTTCTCTTACAGTTAGTCTGTATGTCCTCAGCAACAGGTCCTATCTGCATAACTTTGCTTTTTTCCTCATTTATCAGCATTCCTTTTCTTTCCACTTCAGCTTCTCAATTAATCAAAATAAAACAAAAAACATAAAGATAAAACTACATTTTGTGGCTATTTCAATTTCCAACACAATATACTTAAATGCAATCGATTTTGTAAATTTATATAAAAACGTAGGATTAAATAAGCCAATGAAATAAGATTTAGGTTAATTTGTATGTATAAATCCTTCAATATATATTGCATCATTAAATCCTATGTCTGCCAATAGATATAATTAAGTCTAGACCAACCACAGGCTCTGGACCACCATTTTACGTCCCTTCAGAAGGATGGCATAAACAAGGATCTTTTACTCCCTTTATAAATCCTAGGGCCATATTCCGAGTTTCAATCTAGGCATTTCTGCTTTTGAATTCAAAAATTTTAAGATTCTTATGAGTTACTAATATTCTCACTTTGAACATTCCTGATATTTTTCCTATTCCCAGGCTATATCCTTCCAAATCCTTTAGCGAAAAAGTAAGGACCCGATGAGGACCGGATTTAGGATGCCGTGCACGTGAGGATAAGATGCCTCCGTGATATATCTTCCCTTCGATTTCCTGTCCCTGAGTTCCTTGTTGTCAGCTGACTGATAGTGGGCAATCTGATACACGGTTCTGATAGCCCCAGTTCTATCTTCATGCAGATGGGACATATTCAGCAGTAGAGCAGTACAAATTTATCCCTCTAGAAAATAACATAAACCTTATATTCAATATATGTTCTTGTTTTTCATACATTTACTAGTTCTCACAGTTTTTAAATTCTGAATACAAAATTTACAAACTTAAAATTCAGCACTTAGGCATGATGTTTAAATGAGGTTAAAACCTTAAGAATATTAAAGACTAGTTAATATTTTTTTAAGATTAATATATTGAACTTTGATTTTATATAATAATTTTAAATTAAGATGCAATAAAATTCAAAATGAAGCCTGATTAAATACATTCATTTCTTCTAGGCTGTAATAGACTGACATAATAGCGGGCTACAACGAAATTCCAATAAACTAATTTAATGAGGCTTTATTTTGAGATTTATTGAACCTTGTATTGTTAACAATTATTAATTAAAATTGAGAAGTGATTTTGGCATGTTTGTAATATCAGATATTAAAAACGCTGCAAATTATTACACAATAGTTTATTATTTCCAAATAACTATAACTGTATAACGGTGTAACTGTTTATATAGCTGTTAATAGGAAATAAAATATTGGGTTGTGTCACATGCAATGTCCGTTTTCAAGGTAAAGGATTTTTATTAAAAATACGATATGAAAACAAGATAATTTTATTCGAAGTATTTACCTTCTTTTTCTACACATTTTTCCCAACGTGACACAGACTTTTTTATCCCCGAACTGAAAAACTCTGAGCTTTGAAGTGAAACAAAATTTGAAAACGCACTTTTCACTTGATCATCATTTTCAAAAGTTTTCCTTGGACGAAGTTGTCTAAATTCCTGAACAGGTGGTAATCTGTTGGAGCCAAGTCGGGAAAATATGGTGGGTGCGGAAGAACTTCTTAGCCCAGTTCTTTCAATTTTTGCACGCTATGTTTTGAAACATGGGGTCTTGCTGCCGCTCAGTGAGATCATGAAGTACCCATGTATCGAGTTTTTTTACTTTCCCAATACACTTTAAATGTCTGGAAACGGTAGATGCACTTGCATTTAGTTGTGCTGAGAGTCCTTTAACTGTTTGGTAAGGGTTTCCTATTACTGTATGTTTGAGGACATCGTTGTCTATTACGGACGGAGGTCTTCCTCCTGGCAAGTTTTTCAAGTCTGTATCCCCAGCTGAAAACTTAGCAAACCAACAGCGAATGGTCCGTTCAATAACACTCCCTTCCCCAAACGCCTTTAAAATATTTCTAGCGGTCTCAGCTGCTGAATGGCCGAGTTTAAACTCGTACAAAATATTACTCGAAAATCGCGTGTTTCAATGTTCATAATTGCCGGTATACTAAAAAGTGGGCAATTGATTGGGAAGCTAATGTTTATAATACAAAGGTAGAGGAACTGTTTACTTTAAATATGTAAACATTCGGAAGAAAACAACATAGACCTGCAAAATCCTTTATGTATTTCAGAAACTATAAAAACGGACATTTTATGTGAAACAACCCAATAACATGAAAAGCAATAAATAGGTTAAAGTTGGTATATCACAATTGCTAATTTAAAAACGCTATACCAATGCTAGTTCTGTGCCAATTTCAATGATGATTTTTTCATTTTGTAGGAAATTTAAATCTCTGTGGCATAGTACTATTTTTTCTCTTTGTTCATCGCGGTGTCTTGATCTCGAAAATCTTTTCGATGTTTCTCTTTCTTCAATAATAACCGAGTTTTGGTGGAATTACATCGGTTATAATTTGTCCCTTTTTTTTTTTACTATTTATCGCGCTTTACTGATTATAAAACTCTCTCCATATTTTCTATATCTTATCTAAAATAACTGAATTATGGGCGTATTTATGGGTAATTTTTTTTTTCTTTTCTTTCATTCCTTTTTTTTTTAAATAATGATTCGCGATTTTTTGGTTAAAACTCTCATAATTTTTTTCTCTATCTTCAAAAATGACCGAGTTGTTGTATTAAATCACTTTTAATATCCCGCCATTTTAAAAATTACTAGCTGATATCAACGTCTAGGTGTAAGGACCATCGTTGGAAGCCCTAGTATTAATAGCAAATTTCTAAAAAAATAGTCTAGTAGTTTCGGAGAAATGCCTCGGACGGCGTACAGCGCACGAACAAATTTTTTGTATTCGTTATTCGCGGTCTACGTATTCTGAAACGTAATACCTCAAATTTTGAGGGGGAGGGAGAATGAATTTATTTCTTTGGTTTATGATGCCATCAACGTGTATAAAAGATGAGGTGCATTTAAAAAAAATTAACAACTTAAATTAAAAAAAGAAAATTTTATCAAATTAAAGATTTCAAAGGACTGTAAATTGGTAAAATACTTAACAATACTTATAATCCCATTAGAGCATTCTCTAAGGTTGTTTAACACCATTCGATTCGAGAACAAAAAAAAATCCATGCTTTGTCTTGTTTTGGAATTTTCGAAGTGATATTCATCTCGAATTCGTTGCTGATAGATGCTCTATGAATTCTGAACTATATTGCAAATAACACTGAGACTCTGATTGAACAGGAAGGTGTCAAAGTGTCTCCTGCTTTGATCAGCCGAATAGAGGTTTTAATCCAACAAGATAATCCTCGTCCTCAAACTTCCGGTCGAAACAAAAGACAGTTTAAAGAATATTATAGGTTCAAAATCCTTCCTCATCCACCACGTAGTCCAGGCCTAGTTGGACCATCGGATTACTATCTGTTTCGATTCATGGTCCATTTTCTTCAAAAACTGATAATTTTGAGTAAGTTGAAATCGCGGACCAACAGTTCTTTGACAATCGAAATGTATCGAGCTAGCATATAGCTAGCTATAAATGGGTTATAGTTTGAGTATTAATAATATTTTATATAAAAGAAATAATAATACAAATATTTTGTTGAAAACGTTATTTTTTTTTTTTTTTAATAAACCCTATTACTTAAACATCTACAACTAAAACCCAGTTAAGGTCTTGGGTTAAATAGATGTAGAGATTCGTCATGTTTCTGGGCCAACGGCCGTCTAAGGAGGCGATTAGGCTGAGATCATGCTCAGCTGCTGTTTTTTTAACACATTTTTAGGTAAATACATTATAGAGGCTGAGTGTAATCCGGGTGGGCCTTCCTTCCCTTAGGTCGCCACAAGCCTGATAACAGAATAAATAATTATTCTGCCACAGTAGGGGTTCGAACTTTAACCCTAGTAGTGCTCTATCCTCTAAACCACGCCGCTGCACAATTAGGGCACGGTTAGTTGACAAACCTAATTTTTTCTATGAGTTAACCTATACTTTGTAATGACATAAAATGGGATCAGTCATTCTTAACATGAAATATTTTTTTTTATTTTAAAAAGAAAATAGCCAATAGTATATCCAGCAGCTAAGCGCAATTGTTATCCGCATGCAAATACGGAATTCCCCTGATGGGATTCGACGGAATGGAATAGGTTTAGGGACGGTAGCCAATAGGCGGTCGTGAAGGGGGTTGAGGGGAGTTGTTTTTGTCGTTCCTTTTTCTTTCAGCCGCCTAAAACCCAGTCGAAAATAAGTGTTTTAAACGAATCATTGTTGCAAATATTAGGGAAAAACACCACAAGGAAAAAAAAAATCAATAACTGATTGTTCTCTTTAGAGTCATTTAATGGTTCTGCTGGTGTTTTCAATTTATTATCAACCTTTCACTAGACCTGCTGTCCGCTTCTTCTGAGTTTTCATTCTTAATGTAGTAAAATGTTGGTAATATACTAATGTTATTAAAATTGAATATTTTACGCTTTGTTGACATTTACCAGACATTAAGAATTAAAAACCAGAAGAATCGGGAAGCATGTCTCGTAAACCGCTGGAAAATAAATTGAAAACGGAAAGAAAACGACTGTGAAGATAAGATTGATATTGCCCGTGGAAGACTTAAGCAGTATTTAATTGAATTTCCATTCACCCATTATCCTAAAACGTTCAACCGCCACGTTGGTTGAGTTTTCACCTAAAAGTACAACACTTTGTACCTAAGTATCATTATATTGTATATTTCACTTGTAATTTAATTAATTAATTAAAAATAAATCACATTTTTGCTTCTTCCTTTTATGATTTAGACTACACTGTTTTATTCAAATTACTCCCGAGAATTTCGTATAATTCATGTTAAGGAAAAAGCATGCCTGATGGTTGGAGATGTTTTTCACTTGATAGCATTACTATTGTGGAAAGAAGTAAAGTATTGAACTTTGAAACAAAAAATGCAAAACAAATAGTTCGTGACCAGACCTAAATCACAATAAAAAAAAATGTAATCATTACTTGGGTAAATAGTTAATAGTTTCTGTTTTTTTTTTTTTTTTTAATTCCCTAAGGTAATCTCTTTGTCTACATATATAAAAATGAATCCACCTTTTCCTTGGTCATCGCATCAAGCGTGGACGGCTTGACCGATTTCGCTAAGACATGGTTCAGACAGGACAACGTCTCTCGAGTCAGCTAGTTATTTTATACAAAATTATGTTTATGCAATAAAATTATATGAAAGAATTTAAGCTACGTGTATAAGATTGAGAAAACAAAAGAATTACTAGGTGCATGTCACCTACTATAACTAGGCATTTTAAGCCCGAATATAAAGAAAATCAGAATAATCAATACTTTTTCCAAAACCGGCAACTGTATCATTGTAGTTGACTATTGTAGTAGTTGAGTAAAAATCAATATATTGATCCAAAAGCAATAGGTGTGCTCTACGCATTAGGTAACCTAAACTGATGCTAAATGTATTTGATGCGAGCAAACTATTATAATCTATTCATTATCCTATTGCATATTCATAATCTATTTGCAACCCAGGGGGCTAAGCTAACAACAACCCGACACCCGATGAACCCAAAACCCATTTAATTTTCAAAACAGTTCCGCCCAATGCCAATACCACTCCTCTCCCAGTTTAAATTCTCTCATCCCAGCAAAACCTTGGTTCGTTATCTAAGACCATCCCCTAGAGCAGGGCTTTCCTTAAATGTGAGGGGCAACTCGGTAAAACTTTAATGATCTAATCAAAATTCATAATGGCCATTATTCCTGGGAGCGATGGAAGATACTCAACGACACCAACTTCGGTAATTGGCATCGTCTTTCTAAGTTAGTGATCTTTTTCGGGGTGTCCTAATTCGGCAACACCTTGGAGAACCTATTAACGATCAGTCGTATTTTAAAGTATAAACATGATTGGGAATTCGTAATTTATATTTTTGTTTTTATTTATCTCGAATCATTCAAATCGTTCCAAATTTTAATTATCTTTCCTGCAATAAAAATACCCTTCTTCTTACCAGACATTAAACCCTAGAAATGGTCATTTATTACAAGAAGGAACAGTTTTACAGTAGGGATCTATGTATTTATAAATAAACAGACCATTTCATGTTGATAATTCAATAATAGTCCTATTTTTACTATCACTTACCTATATATGAAATATATAGTAAGGGAAAGTATTGCGATCGCGAAAAATTTCTAATTCCAGTTTTCAACACGTTTTAGGGCCTCCTGAGCCCAAATAACCAGGTCCCGAAAGAAGGTTTATTTTTTTGGGTAATTTGACCGGACTACTAAACAATTTTGGAACAGAAAGAGAAGAACCAAAGAAAATTTTATTGAGTCTTTTGTTATCGGCTATAATTTTAAGAGAAATTTATCTCCAAGAATTACATCAGTTTACCCACCGACAGGTTTCAGAAGTCAGCATTTAGTATGGAAGTATTTCTTATTTTATTTTTGTTCTTATCTATCTCCCTTATGTAGCCTAGATTTTTTCTAGGGCCAGTGGATATGTTTACTGAGTGTAATAGCCACATACACTATTCACTTTTATTCATTTAACGTCACACGAGGACATTCATTGTTATTGTTATTATACCGAATCCTCTGTTTACAACTCATCAGTATTCTCTTCAAGTATTTAGTTATAAGTGCGATTTAAAATCTCAGATTTTCTTCAGAATTTTTAGTGTTTAAAAAAGATAAATATCAATCCCAAATAATGCCGAAAGGAGAACAAGTGTCTCATCGAAAATTAAAACCTGGATATCTTATTATCCCGAGCTAAGATCCGATGGGAAACTTGTGATCAATCAAAATCCTTGAGGTGTGAAAGAAAATCCCAAGTTCTTCCTTGTTATAATTTAGCGCGCAATTTATAAAAAATATTATTATTTGTTTATTTATTTAAAGTCACTTTATGCTTCTGTGGCTAATCGGACGATGCTACAGTGGGAGTCCTAAATTTTGCCTATCCAGGCTTAATTAGGATAGGGATCTTTAGAGAGTACCTGATATCGCACATGATCGGCGCCCCCTCCGAAGGACGGCATAACTAAGGATTTTTTACTCCTATTAAAAAATCATAGGGCCACCTGCGGGTTTGAACCGGGATCATGAGCATAGGAGGCTGCTATGCTAACCACAATGCTACAGATAACCCCCAATATTATTATTTATTTTATTGTTAGCTGGTCACTTAGCTTTGGTTACATCTTTTGTCAATTCACAATCTAATTAACTATTGAAGGAAGGAATCAGATTGATTGTTGATAAATTATTTGATTAAATTAGTCAATGATTTAGATTATTTTGTCTAGTTAAAAAAAAAAAAAATGTATACAGATTTTTCATTCAAAGATCATTTTTTTTTTAGCTCTAGGGAAGTAATTTCTCGAGAAAACAACTTTTAATGGTTAGGTTCCTCTTCCATACGTATTTATGTTAATTTATTCTTTAACGATTTAAAGTGTATATACCCTGAATTTTTAAATCGGTTTTTTGCTGCAATATTTTGCACATCTTGAGATTTTTACAGCACGATATTGGACGTTTCGAGGTTTTTGCTGCACGTTTTTTCTGCTTTTTACTGTACGAAAATCCGGTCTCTAGATACAAGAAATGGCCTAAGGGTCTGCTCCCGCTCCAATTTGCGACAATAGGCGATCTCATTAACAGATAGATCTGCCCCGATTTACTTATTCTATGAAAGACATTCTTGGATACTGCATATTACCTATAATGAACGGAATGAGGAAATTATTTCATAATTTTAACACGAAAAATTTATCCCATCGGCTTCACCATCTCTTCTAATACTTTTTAACTTGTCATTACCTAGCTTCATTGTCTTGGATGAATTTAAACTTGGACTATAAATGGAAATGTATTCATCAATTGTCTTTACTTTTAGATGAACGTTTTGGACAAGAAAAAGTACGTAGGTACCGTTTATTACAATATTTATTTGACAAACGATCAGAACTTCCCACATACCACAAAAATTAATTTCTATTACTATCATTAGGCCAATTTGGATTAATGAGAATGCATTATGGGATCCACCAAACTATCCAATTCTTTCCATCTTCAATTCTTGTAATCCAAAATCCTCCGAATGATCCTAAATGCCTTTTACTTTGTCACCAATAAAATAATCCATAAATACCTAAATATCCCATCAGTTGCTTATATCTATTCCCATTAGCCTAAACTAGATATATCTCCTTTAATTACAAACTACCCGTACATTCCAACACACTTGTCCGCAACCTCATATCACCAGGTATTCCTGATAATCCTTCGAGGCGGCTGAAAAGAAGATGGCCTCGCAACCTACTATATTAAATAAACACTGCAGTCCTACTACTGGGTAGTTCCTTAACATGCCTGTGCCAAGCCTATATGATTAATTAACACATTACTTAATGTATTTCATTTCAAATTTCTTTAAAAAAAGTTATTGTATTTTTTTTCTACGACTCTGTATAAATATTGAAAAGCAGGGAAGAGAAATTCACGCTTTGAAGAACGCTACGGATCACGTATATCGGCTTTGATTAAGTTTACCCTCACCACCTTGAACGAAATACTGCTCTCTATTAGGACGTCCTGAATAAAGCCATCTCAGTCTTTCTGATACTGACACCAACACGTTAAAGTATTTGATAGATATCATTACTGTAGCCAAGATTCTGTCACAGATTTCATTTGATGTCTCCTTATAACCTTATCGGAGGGTGCCCGATACTTAACTGAGATTAGAAACTCAGTTCCAGTTGGAGCAGGATTTAGTAAAGTGGTGAGAATCCAATGTTTCCTGGGATTCAGATAACATCTTAAAGGAAGACAGGAATTCTATAAATTATTAAGGCCAAAGATCAGTATTTTGAGTAATTTTTTAAACCAAATAATCATTCTATGAGACTTAAATATTCATTGACCTGAGGATGTTAAGTTTTATTACTTTAACTTACCTATATAAGAAATGATGATAAGAGAAAATATTGCAATCGTTGGAATTTTCGAATGCCTGGTTTCATCGGAAATACGGGTTTTAGAGTTCTCTGAGTCCAAATGAGCAAGTCCCACAAAGAGGCCTGCGTATGTGTGTGTGTGGATGGTGTCTAGTTCAAAAACGATAATTTGTATAAAACTTAAATTTCATATTTTAAAATATGAGCGTATATGCCAGATATTTCACAGCAACATTTTCATAAAAATTGGAAAACCAGGGGTGTAACTTTATACCATAAATTTTTCACATTTTTTACGATTTAAAAAAAGCGGCTCAAACGATTTTGATTAAACTCGGTAGATAGATGTAAAATTTAATCTGCTTTAATATCAAGCAGGTTTTATTCTAAATGAAATAGTCTGACTAAATGCCGAATTTTTAAATTTTCTTCCACTAAACTATCTTTAATTTTGTAGATTCTAAAAAGTTAACCATATCATCTTATTAGCTTTGATAAAAAACGGCTAAGCATACAAGATGAAAGAGTTTGTCAACAACTAAAAGAGAAAAGAGCAAAAATATTTGTTTATGGTATTTTTTTTTCGAACGTTAAATTAGTAATATAAAAGTATAATATACCGTTGGAAACATGGAGATTTAAGAAAAAAAAATATATTATACATAGATTAGTTGAAGAAAGTGCAGAGTGACGAATAAGGCATAGACGTATGTGATTATTGTACATAACAATTTCACAATGTTATATTATATGATCTAAAACATATGTTTCCAAAGAAACTCGAGATAATTCTTAGTGTTGAAATGTTGAACTCTAACTTTATTTAATAATTCTTAAATTGTTCTTAACAACTGAGGTAAGTGAAAGTCGAGTGTTGCTCGCACAATTTTTTTTTTAAAATCACCAAATGTACTCCTCGTGACAAGAAAATGCTGTATGTTAGGCTCTTGAACTTTTCAAAATAATTTGCAAAAATGCTTTGCTGTTTATTAAAATGCATGATGTACTCATCATAAATTTTGATCCCAGCTTTTAGTGTCCAATTAACAATTATCTCAATCATAAATTATATTTAACATCGTTACGAGAGACCGGATTTTCGAAAAAGAAAAAAAAATCAGAAAAACGTACGGTAAAAACCTCGAAACATGCAAAATCGGGCAGGAAAAATTTATAAATGTGCAAAATAGATCAGCAAAACACCAAAATATAAAATTGAGGGTTTATAAATCTACTAATCCTGAGTCTAATATTATCTTGAGCTACCATAAATATATACAAAAATGAAATCAAACGTAGGATCGAAACCAAAATATAAAAAAAAAAACTAATACAAACAGCATATTGTATCTAACGTCTATGACTACTTCAGAAGAGTCTAAAGTTAGAAGGTCACAATACCAAACATAAATTTTAAAATTACTGGTTTAAAAGTCATGTTTTTAATTAATTATTAAAACAGCACAAAAAGATTTATGGGACATTAAATAATACCTCGAATAATTGCACACTGAGTACATAGATTCGACGTGTCCCGTTGTGGACGTATCAAGATACATAGAATCTAGGTGCATCATGTTTGCCAATCCTGAGTCCATAATGCATGGTCACCATCTCAAATTAACTGTCAATGTTTGCGAATAAATATTTCGTACTAATAAACGATGTGTGATAGTAGCTTCTCCCAAAGGATACCTACTCCAAACAATAAACAGTTCACTATAAATCTATACTATTAATATAATAAAAAATAATTATGTTTAATGTTCTTTGCTAACGATTTAAAATATAGACACGGAGAAAAAAACCGAAAACGAAAAAAATAAAAAATAAAGATATGCAGGGTAATTTTAGAATCTCTGTTCAAGGAACGAGGGTAGATTTATAGCTAGTTAATCTTTTATAGGTGTTATGATGTTTATGGTAGTCATAAACCTCATTCCAGGCACAATTATGCGACTTCCGCTGTTTTATACATGGTTACAACCAATTATCTTTGCGGGGTTTAAGGTATAATTTTTAAGAACTTGTTAATAATCAGATAGCTTAGTACTTATTCATTGCATGGAATAAGAGAATTGCAGAGTAAGTCTTTCAGTGCCAAAAAACACGGAATCAGTTAGGAAATAAATTATTACTTTTAAAAATTGCACTTATTGTATGTTCCAAATATGAAACAAAAAAATTGAGAGATAACAATAAGAATTGAATTTGAAAAAAATAAAACTTTAATAATACCCTACTTATCCCAATAGAACAAATACGATACCTAGGACTCCATATTGACAAACGTCTTACTTGGAATCCTCATACAAGACTTAAACAACAAAAACTGCTTGTAGTGTAACGTTTAATACAACACTTACTTGACAAACGACCAAAACTTTCTATTTACTACAAAAAAAACTGATTTTTATAACCAAATAACGATGTATAACAGATTGCAGACAATTAACTAATTTTAAAAGAGATTAATCAATCAAAGGAATATGACCTATGTCCACTGCTAACTTCAAAACCACGTAACTTAGCTGTTTCTAAACCAATTACAATCACTTTATTTTTTTTTTAGTTTTGTAGGGTATTTAATCGAATAGAACTAAATGTCGTATTCATAGGACCTCAAATTTTGAGGAGGGAGAAATTAATTTATTTTTTATTTAGTCGATTACAAAGGTTCATTATTTAAAAAATTCAACCAAAATTATAAATACAGAAATATATGAATAATTTTACACCTTTTAAACCTAAGAAAATAGCATTTATATACGTAATGAGATGTAGAGGTAGATGTATTTTTGTTGCTTCTTATAACAAAGAAAGGTATACTACGCATATCCTCAAAGACAACCGTCCATTCATTTATTCATAAATTTTAACTAATAATATATAAAAACAGTAAAAGGGTATTCTGAATTCTAAAAGAAACCGGAACCCTTATTTGTATGACTCTCTTCATCCCTCAACTGAATCTCATCAGAAAATAAATATTCTCTTACTTTAATAGAGGGAAAGTTGCAAAAATAAGTTTCACCCTCTGACAAAACTTAGTTTCAAAAGAAACTCTTGGCTGTTTCATCAGCTCTCTTGCTAAACCCTCATGAAAGTTTCTTTTGATCGCGAATTCTGCCCTCAACATTATAACTAGAAATATAAAGTGCAATATCACAGAGAGGATCCCAAATGCGTCTCACCGATTTTGATGATTTTTCTTTTTGTTGGTAAAACTAGACATTTAACCTCAATAATTTAAAAAAAAAAAATCATTGTAATATTTAAGATATATGCTTGGTAATAACGCATAAAAAAATAATAATCTCGAAAAAACAGTACTTTTAATAAACCTCATTAAAAGTACTGTTTTTACGAGACTTTTTATAGGTTTAGGGTTATTACCTAGTATAAAACATATACATATTTATGGCATATTTTAAAATTATTTTGCTTTGAAATACAGTAATGTTGACATCAAAATTATTTATCTACCTACAGTAGAACCAGAGATATTAAATACTATGTTTATTTCGCCCACAAACTTTCTGATTTTTTTACACGACTCACTAGGCCCTTAATATTTTGATGAGCCTAATAGTTTAATGTCCGTCACGGAATTAACAAATTTATAATAACTAGCAACGTACACTAAAATAAATTACATGTGTATTCACTTTGTTAATAAGTTTTGTTTTATAAAATATTGGACTGTTATTCCCATAACAATGTTATCTATTTTTCCAAGGTCAGAATTAAAATTTAAAAAAATATCTGTCTATAGAGTAATAATTACTAGCAGATATTTGAGGTTTGGGTGAAAAAACCGCATGAGTTACACAAATCACAAAACAAGCACTTGCTAATGTACAACGTACAACTCGTATACAGACAGGGTCTGAACTGGTGATAATCAACAGTTAATAAATCAAACATTTATATAAACTGATGTATCTTTATTTATGGTATAAAAAGGAACAGAACATTCTTTTTAATATTATACAGTATAACTTTATCAGACCGGGGACCTCTGACTCTAGAATTTGATGGGGTAATTATAAGAAGGGATAGATAGTAGAGGGGATGGAAGGAAGGTGGCGAAAGATCAAATGAAGGGATAGATATTGTGGCATACGAGTGCATGAGTAGAGGGAAAACAGGCGAGCTGGCGCACCGATTCCTCCATCCCCTCCCCTACCACTCTTAACCACCTATGACGTCATCACGACCTAACCTTAACTACTATGGTTCACACCATCGACCTAACCTAAACCACTAAGCCACGCCCCTTTTTAGTCACGTGACCCTTCATCAACCTAACCTAAACCAGTAAGCCACGCCCCTTTTTGATCACGTGATCCCTGTTTGAGGGTATAAAGCATGAGTCTACCCGGCGTCCATTTTCTTTTCCCTACGTTTTGGGCTAATTTAGTATTTATAAAGCATGAGTCTACCCGTCCGCCATTTTCTTTTATGACGTCACAATTTACAAAGCCTGAGTCTACCATGCGTCCATTTCCTTTTCCCTACGTTTTGGGCTAATTTAGTATTTATAAAGCATGAGTCTACCCGACGTCCATTTTGTTTGATGGCATCGATATTTACAAAGCATGAGTCTACCCGGACGCCATTTTGCTCCCCCCACTCCTGCATTAGTTAACCAATCTGAGTACCTAACTTGAGAGTTCCTCCCGGCTAGGTCCGATGGTCAAATTGTAATGTGTGCTTTTACGAAACCTTTCAAACTGTGACATAACCTTACTATTGTTTACATTTTTTGAAACCTCCCTTACTGTTACATAACCTTCTCATTGTTTACATTTTCGGAAACCCCCCTTACTGTTACATAACCTTCCCAATGTTTACATTTTCCTCAACCTCCCCATTGTTTACATTTTATGAAACCTCCCTTACTGTTACATAACCTTCTCATTGTTTACATTTTCCTCAACCTTCCCATTGTTTACATTTTATGAAACCTCCCTTACTATTCCAGAACCTTCTCAATGTTTTTACATTTTTCGTAACCTTCTTAATGTTTACATTTTATAAATATCTTTATTTACTTTTATTATCTCTTCACTTAGTCGTAGTGCACACTAACCTTCTAAAGTATCCGCAAGAGCGCAGCACCAGCTCTACTTTTTAATGTGTCCACCAGAGTGCAGCTCTCCCTACTTTTTTATGTAATCTTTCCAATAATGTTTTTTTTTTCCAAGTAAGGTTTTTTCAGCCGCCATTTTGTTTTGATGACGCCAACATTGCAATAATTTAAACAGGTATGAACATGTAACAAACAGGTTTGGATCATGTTTAAGCATGTTGATAAGTGAAACGTAAACATGGACTTTGAACCCTCTTAACGGCTTTAATAAATATAAACATCGTTATAGGGCTTCTTAATCCTATACAGCTTTGAACTTTGGTCCTTAATCCTACTATTTAAATAGCGATAAAAGGTTCCTTAAGCTCTTGGACCATGGACTTTGAACCTTCCTGATGGCTTTAATATAAACATCGTTATAGACTTTTTTAATCCTATACAGCTTTGAACTTTGATCCTTAATCCTACTATTTAAATAGCGATAAAAGGTTACTTAAGCTTAAACGTAAACATGGACTTTGAACCTTCCTGATGGCTTTAATATAAACATCGTTATAGACCTTCTTAATCCTATACAGCTTTGAACTTTGATCCTTAATCCTACAATTTAAGTAGCGATACTGGGTTCCTTAAGCTCTAAGACTTTTTCTCCTCTTAAGTATATATATATAAATATAATGCGGACCTTGTACGTTTTATCTCTTAGTATAGTTAATCCCTAATGATTTAATCGTAACATCAATTTAAGACGTAAATATTAACTTTGTACAGATAATTTCTTAATATATAAATAAACAATAATATAAAACTTTTACCTACTTCGGACGGAAATTTATTTGGTTTAAACACAATACTTTCAACATTTTAAATTGTTTTATCATATACTTAGACCATTTTGTACTATTTTCAAGCAATATTTACTTATAATTAACTATTTTGTTCTGCAATTACACTCACAACTGCCTTTACGATGTATTCGGGGCTGTTCGGCTACTCCCGGTCATCTTCGCTATAATCCGGAGTTCTATCTAAAGAAATAAACAATGATAACGTTAATTCCATCGAAGGTAAACTACTTCCCTATCTTCTCTGCGTTTCTTGCTAAAGTATAAACAATATTATATTCTAGTAAAATAATATTGTACATCGTAAACATTTTATTCATTTTAGTTAACATCATTATTAGTAAACAAAGTTTTGTACCTTTTTTAGTTCGGCGTTAAGCCTTAAGCCTCTTCACCACGTCAAGGTAAAGGTACATCGAAGAGGTTTTTATTTTATTTTACAACGTGATTTTTACAATAAAAATGTGTGCAAATTAAACGAAAAAATAAAGTTTATTGAAAAACAGAATTCATAAAATATAATTTCTAACACAATCAAGAATTAAACTAAATTTATGCTAATAAAAAAATAAAATCATCTCTTTTTTTGGTAATGTATAATCATATTGAAATTTAATTTTTCACCTGATGGCATAAACGAAATATTTGCTGTTGAAATGGTCGGCAATAACTATTTAATCTTCAATAAATTAACAACACCATATACTTTATCATTTTTTTTCTTTATGTATTTGAAAGAGAAATATGAGCATCGAAATTATTCTGCAGGATTATTCTATTCACCTCACATTCACTCACACAATCAGGTTTACAGGTGTTCAAACCATGCCATTGACCTTCATTCAGGGTTTATAGGTGTTCAAACCATGACAGTGACCCCTTTCATTCATGGTGAATAGATTTAAACAAATTTTTATTTACCCATACAGATAAAACCTTTGTTTGATACTCTGTACATTTCTCTTTCGAGACATTATGATAAATGCAATGGCTGCCTTGCTGAGATGGCTTTATTAATTTAAAGACCGCTAAAATATTCCAAATTCATTAGTGAACAAACATATTGCCACACCATGAACCATCATTTTTATTATTTGTTACCTTAGTTTTTTTCAGGCCAAAGACAAAAATGGTTGTAAATTCGCGTTTTGTTTCTTATTATTACCAAAATAATCTTAATATTATTTCACTTCATTTAATTTATAATGACCATTGGCCAAAGTATTGATTCCATCTTTTAGGATGTGTCTTTTATTATCAAAAGGAGACAGAGAAACCTTATTTATTTCGGAACTAAAAATATTATGCAGCTTAGATTGTATCATCCTCATTGGCGTATGCATAATTTCCTTTTTAAATAATACATTTTCATAATCCTCAAAACTAATATATTGTTTTAATGAGGCTGTTTTTACGCCTTTAGCTCGCTTTTTTACATCGTTTTCTGTCATAATAGCGTACATTTTCGCTCTTAATCCCACATATTTTAAAATTATTTTGGAATTAAGCTCATCTTTAAACTTCCCTAACTTCTTTTTATTTTTATTCGAATAACACAAATGTGTTTCAGGATAGTCTGAGAAATCAAAATATTTATTCATTTTTTTCATATCTTCATAGACATCATCTGTTAAGACTCTATAGATAAATGAATCTGTATCGGTATACATCATCTTCAAGTTTTTTCCAGAATATGTTTTCATCATTATGTCATAATGAAATTGATACATTACAGTTTTTGATAAGTCTAAAATGCACATTCCAATGTATATAGGTTTATTAAACAATACTTTCGATTTCCCCATATGTACAGCCACTATATTCTCATTGTAGATTGTACGGTCAATGAAATTCGGTTTAGCGACAAGTTTCATCAACTTTTTACTGTCAGTTACTAGTTGAATATTCTGGCGGTTCCTGATATTTTCCATCGTTTTACCGAAAACTGCATTGTTAAGCAACTTATAAAAATCTTTTTCAAAATCGTTGGATGCTCCTTTCCTTAGCTCTGTGTTGTATTCTATATACGATCGTAGCCATGGTGCTTGGTTAAACTTTAGAACACGGTGAATTTTTTCCAATTTTAGCCCATGCTGTAGACTTTGAATCAAATTTTTATAATGTAAGACGTAGCGATATCTTTTTCCAAAATGTGTTATTAATTTTTTTGAATTAGAATTTGCGCCCGGTGGTATTATCGCTTCAGGTAAGAACGGTAAATCATCATGTAAATGGTGAAGTTCTTGAGGATAGCTGATGTCAATTTCAAATATGTAACCAATATCGTCATCATCCTTAAGCTCTGATATATTTATACGTTCGGGATTTTTAACCCATTCGAATCCTCCGTATGGTAAATACATGCTCATCGCTTGTCCATAAAGATTATTAGCGTCTAAATAAATTATATAACTCGATTCTTCGTTTGGATTAAAACTAGTCATGTACTTATTATTCGCTTCTGCATACCTATGCGATGCCTGGCACAAACCTCCTCGAATACCATGTTCTATCATTAAAATCATATCATAATCCTGTAAGAGCTCTATGTTCATTTTTGTATATTTTAACATGGCGTCGAAGGTCAAACCGGGAACGGTAAAATAATGAGCTGGATCAAGTTTATGGGTCTTCATCATAACATCTCGGAAAGATTCGAAGACGTCACAAAGTAGAATGACATCACTTTTAATGTAAACATCGGCATATTCACCCAAAGATTTACATTTAAAGTGTTCCCATATGTTTTGAGCGTGTCTATAATCTTCTGCGCTGATATCGCTCTGATTCAATTTATTATAAAAAGCTTCAATTGGTGGTAGCTCTGTTTCATTCAACTTTTCTTCATTGTCTAAATAATCGTAGGGAAACACACCTTTTCTAGTAACCAATGCTAATTCCTCATCTGTATAATATTTTGATATTTCTTTGAATTTGTCAGGAGATAGAGATTTTACGAGGTAATCTAAGCTTCGAGGCATGAATCTGTAAGAATCTATAAACCTCAGTTTCAGCTTACCAATATGTTTTGTGAAGGATATATATTTTTCTTCGCTATTCGGTATTACTTCAACTTCCCCAGGAACATTTCCCAACTCCTTAACTATGAAATGTGCATCATAATTGCTCAGGTTATGCATTATAACAGGTATAAACAAGGGATTAACACGTCTTAAATTACAATTATTACAAGACGCTCCTAAGTACGTTCCGGTTAGGTGGCAGTGGTCTCTAACTTTCAGATTGTTTTTTGTAAATACATTTTGACACATATAACAGGTTTTAGCTTCAGACCAATCCTTTTCTTCCTCCGATGAGATCATTATTGTTTTGTTCATCTTATAGATTTCTTGAATTTTTTTAGCTATATTGGTGATACATTCCATGAAATGAAAAGCGGCATCAACTCCCCTATAAACGTACGGTTGGTTTATTGGAACGTCAACTCCTTCGATTCCTTTAACATATACACAAAATGATATCGGATCGTGCCTCTGATATTTAGTCGTATTCTTTGACAATTCGCTTATAGAAACTAATATCGATTCAAAGTCGGCATAGATCACAAACGGTACTTTGCTTTGTCGCTCCACATTTGAGAATCTGATGAAGTGATCTTTTATCGGTAGTTCTATTCTTACTGGTTTATTTTCTGAGCAATATATCTTATGTTCTTCAAGTTTCTTACAAGCTTCTTTTCCAGAAACGTTGTTGAAATGTGTAAAACAGCGTTTACATATTGTTAATTTATGTCCATGCTGACTGATTTGATTCACGACCAGCCTTTCGAAATTCTTTATGTAAACATAATGGGAAGTTTCATCATCAGACACGAGTAAAAGATCGCGGTGGTCTTTCAATTCTGTTTTAGAGACTTTCAGAGGGTATATCTTATCTTTTTCATCGAGCCCATAGACATTGATGGAGATGCTATTTACCTTTTCAAATTTTCTTATCTCACTCAGTGAAGTTGGGAATGAAACGCAAGTAAAGTCATACACATGTTCTAAATTTTTATACTTAGTAACGCGTTGTGCATGCTTTTTCACAAATTTTGATAAAATTGAATACTTAAAACAGTACATATCATTATTCCGCACATTAATGCAAGCTTTCTTTGAATCTATAGATGGGGGGAGTGGAAGATACGTACAACCCCTTAGTGGCAAATATTTGTTAATTCTTAATCTGATTCCATCAACTCCACTCAGCTTCCATCCGCTTTTTTTAAACTGAGATTCCTCAGCTTCAGTTATGATTTTGTTAAAACTATTATCGATAAATTTACTAAGATCGCTACCTTTAAACACACAATTGTTTCGTGTTTTAAATGCTTTATCCATCTGGTCACCAACAGAATTTGAAAAAGTACATTCCAATAGGCAGTTCACTTTTAATGCACCATGTTCATGTAGTGAATCTCGAATTTTATACACTAAGAGGTTCTTAACACTTTTCAGAAACGAGTTAATATCCATAGAATCGGACGATCTGATGAAGAATGATGCCAATCGGTTCTGAAATGCTGTCTCATACTCTACAAGTCCCTGCTTGTCTGGTACGAGGGCTAAAATGGCGCTCTTTTGTGGCTCAAATAATTTTAATTTTTTAATCAACGGTTCTTGGGTGCATACATTTTCATGTCTTTTACCGTTATAAATATTGGGAAAAATACCTCCACACCTCGTGCAAGTATAAGTCGATTTACCGTTACATGACTTTTCATGTCTACGAAGGCTCTTCAAATACTCATACGTATTACCGCAAAGATAACATTTAAACTTAGATAGCAGCAACAGTAACAAATCAATGTGTTCGCTTTGAAGTCTGAAGCTAAAATGACAGTAAAAGAAAATGGCAAGTAACTCCTTAACAATCAGCTGTTGGTTACCCCCACCACCTCACATTTTACCCCCACCACTACATATTTTACCCCCACCACCTCATATTTTACCCCCACCACCTCATATTTTTACCTCCCCTTCCCCCCCCTCCTTCTACTTCACATTTTACACCCCTCCTCCAAAACCTCATAATCCGCCCCTCCCCTCCCCTATAGCCACATAACCCATACAGTGCATCCGAGGATATCCAACTCAAGTTATGGATATTACTCCAGTTACGGGTTGAATGAGATGGTCAGAAGTGGTTAAGAGTAATTGGGTGGAGACAGAGAGGTTCAAATGGAAGAAAAAAATCAGTGAACCTCCATAAATTGTCCATTATATGGTCTTTAAGCTTTCCTAGAAATTCCATTAAGCACTGATTTTTTTCTTATAATATGAGTCAGTTTAAATGTTATCTTTGCGGTAATACGTATGAGTATTTGAAGAGCCTTTGTAGACATGAAAAGTCATGTAACGGTAAATCGACTTATACTTGCACGAGGTGTGGAGGTATTTTTTCCCAATATTTATAACGGTAAAAGACATGAAAATGTATGCACCCAAGAACCGTTGATTAAAAAATTAAAATTATTTGAGCCACAAAAGAGCGCCATTTTAGCCCTCGTACCAGACAAGCAGGGACTTGTAGAGTATGAGACAGCATTTCAGAACCGATTGGCATCATTCTTCATCAGATCGTCCGATTCTATGGATATTAACTCGTTTCTGAAAAGTGTTAAGAACCTCTTAGTGTATAAAATTCGAGATTCACTACATGAACATGGTGCATTAAAAGTGAACTGCCTATTGGAATGTACTTTTTCAAATTCTGTTGGTGACCAGATGGATAAAGCATTTAAAACACGAAACAATTGTGTGTTTAAAGGTAGCGATCTTAGTAAATTTATCGATAATAGTTTTAACAAAATCATAACTGAAGCTGAGGAATCTCAGTTTAAAAAAAGCGGATGGAAGCTGAGTGGAGTTGATGGAATCAGATTAAGAATTAACAAATATTTGCCACTAAGGGGTTGTACGTATCTTCCACTCCCCCCATCTATAGATTCAAAGAAAGCTTGCATTAATGTGCGGAATAATGATATGTACTGTTTTAAGTATTCAATTTTATCAAAATTTGTGAAAAAGCATGCACAACGCGTTACTAAGTATAAAAATTTAGAACATGTGTATGACTTTACTTGCGTTTCATTCCCAACTTCACTGAGTGAGATAAGAAAATTTGAAAAGGTAAATAGCATCTCCATCAATGTCTATGGGCTCGATGAAAAAGATAAGATATACCCTCTGAAAGTCTCTAAAACAGAATTGAAAGACCACCGCGATCTTTTACTCGTGTCTGATGATGAAACTTCCCATTATGTTTACATAAAGAATTTCGAAAGGCTGGTCGTGAATCAAATCAGTCAGCATGGACATAAATTAACAATATGTAAACGCTGTTTTACACATTTCAACAACGTTTCTGGAAAAGAAGCTTGTAAGAAACTTGAAGAACATAAGATATATTGCTCAGAAAATAAACCAGTAAGAATAGAACTACCGATAAAAGATCACTTCATCAGATTCTCAAATGTGGAGCGACAAAGCAAAGTACCGTTTGTGATCTATGCCGACTTTGAATCGATATTAGTTTCTATAAGCGAATTGTCAAAGAATACGACTAAATATCAGAGGCACGATCCGATATCATTTTGTGTATATGTTAAAGGAATCGAAGGAGTTGACGTTCCAATAAACCAACCGTACGTTTATAGGGGAGTTGATGCCGCTTTTCATTTCATGGAATGTATCACCAATATAGCTAAAAAAATTCAAGAAATCTATAAGATGAACAAAACAATAATGATCTCATCGGAGGAAGAAAAGGATTGGTCTGAAGCTAAAACCTGTTATATGTGTCAAAATGTATTTACAAAAAACAATCTGAAAGTTAGAGACCACTGCCACCTAACCGGAACGTACTTAGGAGCGTCTTGTAATAATTGTAATTTAAGACGTGTTAATCCCTTGTTTATACCTGTTATAATGCATAACCTGAGCAATTATGATGCACATTTCATAGTTAAGGAGTTGGGAAATGTTCCTGGGGAAGTTGAAGTAATACCGAATAGCGAAGAAAAATATATATCCTTCACAAAACATATTGGTAAGCTGAAACTGAGGTTTATAGATTCTTACAGATTCATGCCTCGAAGCTTAGATTACCTCGTAAAATCTCTATCTCCTGACAAATTCAAAGAAATATCAAAATATTATACAGATGAGGAATTAGCATTGGTTACTAGAAAAGGTGTGTTTCCCTACGATTATTTAGACAATGAAGAAAAGTTGAATGAAACAGAGCTACCACCAATTGAAGCTTTTTATAATAAATTGAATCAGAGCGATATCAGCGCAGAAGATTATAGACACGCTCAAAACATATGGGAACACTTTAAATGTAAATCTTTGGGTGAATATGCCGATGTTTACATTAAAAGTGATGTCATTCTACTTTGTGACGTCTTCGAATCTTTCCGAGATGTTATGATGAAGACCCATAAACTTGATCCAGCTCATTATTTTACCGTTCCCGGTTTGACCTTCGACGCCATGTTAAAATATACAAAAATGAACATAGAGCTCTTACAGGATTATGATATGATTTTAATGATAGAACATGGTATTCGAGGAGGTTTGTGCCAGGCATCGCATAGGTATGCAGAAGCGAATAATAAGTACATGACTAGTTTTAATCCAAACGAAGAATCGAGTTATATAATTTATTTAGACGCTAATAATCTTTATGGACAAGCGATGAGCATGTATTTACCATACGGAGGATTCGAATGGGTTAAAAATCCCGAACGTATAAATATATCAGAGCTTAAGGATGATGACGATATTGGTTACATATTTGAAATTGACATCAGCTATCCTCAAGAACTTCACCATTTACATGATGATTTACCGTTCTTACCTGAAGCGATAATACCACCGGGCGCAAATTCTAATTCAAAAAAATTAATAACACATTTTGGAAAAAGATATCGCTACGTCTTACATTATAAAAATTTGATTCAAAGTCTACAGCATGGGCTAAAATTGGAAAAAATTCACCGTGTTCTAAAGTTTAACCAAGCACCATGGCTACGATCGTATATAGAATACAACACAGAGCTAAGGAAAGGAGCATCCAACGATTTTGAAAAAGATTTTTATAAGTTGCTTAACAATGCAGTTTTCGGTAAAACGATGGAAAATATCAGGAACCGCCAGAATATTCAACTAGTAACTGACAGTAAAAAGTTGATGAAACTTGTCGCTAAACCGAATTTCATTGACCGTACAATCTACAATGAGAATATAGTGGCTGTACATATGGGGAAATCGAAAGTATTGTTTAATAAACCTATATACATTGGAATGTGCATTTTAGACTTATCAAAAACTGTAATGTATCAATTTCATTATGACATAATGATGAAAACATATTCTGGAAAAAACTTGAAGATGATGTATACCGATACAGATTCATTTATCTATAGAGTCTTAACAGATGATGTCTATGAAGATATGAAAAAAATGAATAAATATTTTGATTTCTCAGACTATCCTGAAACACATTTGTGTTATTCGAATAAAAATAAAAAGAAGTTAGGGAAGTTTAAAGATGAGCTTAATTCCAAAATAATTTTAAAATATGTGGGATTAAGAGCGAAAATGTACGCTATTATGACAGAAAACGATGTAAAAAAGCGAGCTAAAGGCGTAAAAACAGCCTCATTAAAACAATATATTAGTTTTGAGGATTATGAAAATGTATTATTTAAAAAGGAAATTATGCATACGCCAATGAGGATGATACAATCTAAGCTGCATAATATTTTTAGTTCCGAAATAAATAAGGTTTCTCTGTCTCCTTTTGATAATAAAAGACACATCCTAAAAGATGGAATCAATACTTTGGCCAATGGTCATTATAAATTAAATGAAGTGAAATAATATTAAGATTATTTTGGTAATAATAAGAAACAAAACGCGAATTTACAACCATTTTTGTCTTTGGCCTGAAAAAAACTAAGGTAACAAATAATAAAAATGATGGTTCATGGTGTGGCAATATGTTTGTTCACTAATGAATTTGGAATATTTTAGCGGTCTTTAAATTAATAAAGCCATCTCAGCAAGGCAGCCATTGCATTTATCATAATGTCTCGAAAGAGAAATGTACAGAGTATCAAACAAAGGTTTTATCTGTATGGGTAAATAAAAATTTGTTTAAATCTATTCACCATGAATGAAAGGGGTCACTGTCATGGTTTGAACACCTATAAACCCTGAATGAAGGTCAATGGCATGGTTTGAACACCTGTAAACCTGATTGTGTGAGTGAATGTGAGGTGAATAGAATAATCCTGCAGAATAATTTCGATGCTCATATTTCTCTTTCAAATACATAAAGAAAAAAAATGATAAAGTATATGGTGTTTGTTAATTTATTGAAGATTAAATAGTTATTGCCGACCATTTCAACAGCAAATATTTCGTTTATGCCATCAGGTGAAAAATTAAATTTCAATATGATTATACATTACCAAAAAAAGAGATGATTTTATTTTTTTATTAGCATAAATTTAGTTTAATTCTTGATTGTGTTAGAAATTATATTTTATGAATTCTGTTTTTCAATAAACTTTATTTTTTCGTTTAATTTGCACACATTTTTATTGTAAAAATCACGTTGTAAAATAAAATAAAAACCTCTTCGATGTACCTTTACCTTGACGTGGTGAAGAGGCTTAAGGCTTAACGCCGAACTAAAAAAGGTACAAAACTTTGTTTACTAATAATGATGTTAACTAAAATGAATAAAATGTTTACGATGTACAATATTATTTTACTAGAATATAATATTGTTTATACTTTAGCAAGAAACGCAGAGAAGATAGGGAAGTAGTTTACCTTCGATGGAATTAACGTTATCATTGTTTATTTCTTTAGATAGAACTCCGGATTATAGCGAAGATGACCGGGAGTAGCCGAACAGCCCCGAATACATCGTAAAGGCAGTTGTGAGTGTAATTGCAGAACAAAATAGTTAATTATAAGTAAATATTGCTTGAAAATAGTACAAAATGGTCTAAGTATATGATAAAACAATTTAAAATGTTGAAAGTATTGTGTTTAAACCAAATAAATTTCCGTCCGAAGTAGGTAAAAGTTTTATATTATTGTTTATTTTTATATTAAGAAATTATCTGTACAAAGTTAATATTTACGTCTTAAATTGATGTTACGATTAAATCATTAGGGATTAACTATACTAAGAGATAAAACGTACAAGGTCCGCATTATATTATATATATATACTTAAGAGGAGAAAAAGTCTTAGAGCTTAAGGAACCCAGTATCGCTACTTAAATTGTAGGATTAAGGATCAAAGTTCAAAGCTGTATAGGATTAAGAAGGTCTATAACGATGTTTATATTAAAGCCATCAGGAAGGTTCAAAGTCCATGTTTACGTTTAAGCTTAAGTAACCTTTTATCGCTATTTAAATAGTAGGATTAAGGATCAAAGTTCAAAGCTGTATAGGATTAAAAAAGTCTATAACGATGTTTATATTAAAGCCATCAGGAAGGTTCAAAGTCCATGGTCCAAGAGCTTAAGGAACCTTTTATCGCTATTTAAATAGTAGGATTAAGGACCAAAGTTCAAAGCTGTATAGGATTAAGAAGCCCTATAACGATGTTTATATTTATTAAAGCCGTTAAGAGGGTTCAAAGTCCATGTTTACGTTTCACTTATCAACATGCTTAAACATGATCCAAACCTGTTTGTTACATGTTCATACCTGTTTAAATTATTGCAATGTTGGCGTCATCAAAACAAAATGGCGGCTGAAAAAACCTTACTTGGAAAAAAAAAAACATTATTGGAAAGATTACATAAAAAAGTAGGGAGAGCTGCACTCTGGTGGACACATTAAAAAGTAGAGCTGGTGCTGCGCTCTTGCGGATACTTTAGAAGGTTAGTGTGCACTACGACTATGTGAAGAGATAATAAAAGTAAATAAAGATATTTATAAAATGTAAACATTAAGAAGGTTACGAAAAATGTAAAAACATTGAGAAGGTTCTGGAATAGTAAGGGAGGTTTCATAAAATGTAAACAATGGGAAGGTTGAGGAAAATGTAAACAATGAGAAGGTTATGTAACAGTAAGGGAGGTTTCATAAAATGTAAACAATGGGGAGGTTGAGGAAAATGTAAACATTGGGAAGGTTATGTAACAGTAAGGGGGGTTTCCGAAAATGTAAACAATGAGAAGGTTATGTAACAGTAAGGGAGGTTTCAAAAAATGTAAACAATAGTAAGGTTATGTCACAGTTTGAAAGGTTTCGTAAAAGCACACATTACAATTTGACCATCGGACCTAGCCGGGAGGAACTCTCAAGTTAGGTACTCAGATTGGTTAACTAATGCAGGAGTGGGGGGAGCAAAATGGCGTCCGGGTAGACTCATGCTTTGTAAATATCGATGCCATCAAACAAAATGGACGTCGGGTAGACTCATGCTTTATAAATACTAAATTAGCCCAAAACGTAGGGAAAAGGAAATGGACGCATGGTAGACTCAGGCTTTGTAAATTGTGACGTCATAAAAGAAAATGGCGGACGGGTAGACTCATGCTTTATAAATACTAAATTAGCCCAAAACGTAGGGAAAAGAAAATGGACGCCGGGTAGACTCATGCTTTATACCCTCAAACAGGGATCACGTGATCAAAAAGGGGCGTGGCTTACTGGTTTAGGTTAGGTTGATGAAGGGTCACGTGACTAAAAAGGGGCGTGGCTTAGTGGTTTAGGTTAGGTCGATGGTGTGAACCATAGTAGTTAAGGTTAGGTCGTGATGACGTCATAGGTGGTTAAGAGTGGTAGGGGAGGGGATGGAGGAATCGGTGCGCCAGCTCGCCTGTTTTCCCTCTATTTGCATGGTATTACTTCGTATCCATAATGCACAAATACTCCAAGTAGGTAAGCTGTTTGATCCTTAACACAGGTAAATGCACAGGTGTCTTGGGCAAAAGCTCCTCAAGATGGGGGGTCGACCTTTACCAATCAAAGATGGGTAAAGATAAGGAGCGGCTTCCTTTGTAATTATGGAAAATATTATTATTAATTATTAACAATTACAGTAGCTAATGAATCAATCTCATTTACTAACTGATGAAACACGGCATTAATTTGAGCCCCGTCCCAAAAGCAAACATTAAAAGACGGCGCCGGCGTTTACGTGCTAATTTAATGTTCAAAAGACACAAAGAAAATCCGATAAAAATTGTTTAAAACTATTAATAACAAGCCATATCAAGTGTTACTTCGAAATATTTTACGTTACATGAAGTAAAAATTTTAATTTGAAGATGTATAGTCGACTGTAGAAACTATTATAGGTGGAATAATCAGGAGTCAGTCTTTTTCTAAATATTTTAATTTTGCCGATGTTTCGGCTCAAGCTTGTGAGCCATCATCAGGGCATTACTGAGCCATGTCCAAGCATAAACACTATCCTAAAAAATTTAAGGAATTTTTGAATCGCCAAAGACAAAGGGTTGGTGACAACTTACTAGTAAATCATATCTAATTTTCTAATTGAATAATATTATCTTCTTAAATTAATAAAAAGGTTTTAATGAATATAAACCTATGGTGCAGAACAACTCTTAAATTATCTGCATTGATGTCCCTTGACTACTTCCATGACTCCCCCTCACTTGGTATTGGGTGAAGAGTTTGGCAGGCTGACAGTTCGATTAATCAGATCCGACGTTACAATCTGTGAGTAAATAAAAAAATAAAATAAAAACAGATTTTCGGATTCGTATGCTACGTCCGAGTTAGTTATGTGCTAAATGAACTTTTAGCGAAATCCATTCATCATAATTTAAAAATATACTTTCCTTTTTTATTAACCACTCTTACACGTTTCCAGGAAATAGGAAAGTAAGATAAGCGTATCCACGATTTGAAGATTTTCAGTAAGAAGGCTTTACTCCTTCTAGGGAGCATCTTCAAGAGTACATCGTGCTCTCCAGAAAACATATTACTCATAGTACGACGAAGTGCCAACTCGAGCTGGCTGAAGCTGGAGTAGATAGGTATCTCATTAGAGAATGGAGGTTTCCCTTCAGGAAGCACTGGTGATATCCGCCTTCTGAGTCCCTTCCCTCGCAGCATAGCCTGTTCCTAAGGTGTCAGCAGGTTGTTCCCAGATGTAAGATGTCCTCTTCTTCGCACGTGAGTCCTGACAAGCGTCCGGAATTGGCGGTGGTGATCGTTGGTCCTCCGAAGCTATTCATTTATATTTCACTGTCCTCAGTATTTCATAATATGCTCAAACTTCAAGCAGTTGCTAGATTGTGCCTGGCATCCATCATCTTTAAAGGGAGTGACCCGAATCCGGACCTAATTGATGTGTCTTAGCGCTTGAATATCGTAAATCTTCAAGATGTGATCCGTTATGAGAAGGACGGCTTCTGTCGGATAGCTCTGCTCACCTTGGCGTCTTATCAATTTCTTTGCCATCCGGAATCCTGAGAGTCTCTGCTTTTTCTCCCCAGCGAACATTTGCAGGTCACTGCCGACATCAAAGTCGTACACTACGAACTTCATTGACCTGCTTTGTCATCGTGGTGGAACAGGTCTATCACTGCTGCAAAATCCAACTCTGATTCGATGTATAACCTCATCTCGTTCGCCGAGGTGTTGTTGATAAATTTAGTAACCTTTATGTCCAACAGCATGGCCCTCAAGGCTGGTTGTAAAAGTGATCACCGGTGGTGGAGGCTCAATGGCCGAGTACTGGTTAGACACAACCGTAGGCGGAAGCCCTCAACTTCAACTCGTTTTTTTGTTGTTTTTTTATGAACTGGCATGAAGCTACATCAGTTACACTCAAAGAACGCTTTTCTTTTCTGGCTTCGTCCAACACCATAGCCGACGAGATCGAAGTTTCAGCCATTACGGCTGGCAACGGCGTAACCGTTGATGGTACTTGTCAGCGCAACGCTGCCCGTTTAGCTGTTGAAGATAGTTTTCACGGAATATGTTTGGTCTTCAACAGCCTAAGGCGCGAAGCTAAACAAGAATATAAAGGGTTTAACTCACTACAAAGCGATGGCTTGTCACCAGACAAAAATTATTCTCACGAATAGCAGTGGAAAAGACAAACTAGTTCAAGATCGATGTAAGAACTATGTCTTGATCGGTCTAACAGAGCTTTTATAAACATAAATGACACCTCATTCAAATTAAAACCCGTGAAAAGCAGGGACTAGCACGCTAGTCGTTTTCTTGTAGGTTCAATTATATTATTATAGATTTAATAATTTCAAAAGAAACAGTTTTCCTAAGACGACGGGTCGTTGGATAAAATGAAGATAAGTTCCAAAGAACTCTACAGACATCCACTTTATACCGACGAGATATCTAAACTCGATTTGAATAACTTTGAACCATCCTCTAAATGGAAAGCAGTTAAAAGTCCCTTTCGTGTATCTCTAGCCCTGTGTGCACAGCGGTGGAATATCCTTTGTACCGGATAGGTCTTCAGTAGTTGCGAAAACAATCACCGAAGTTTGCCTGAGGAGAGAAATTCAACATCAGGCACTCCGGCTGATTAGGACCTCTGATGTGTCAAAGTCTTTGAAACTCTGCTAGCTAATTACACAGGAAAGAACCCTTAAGCTACGATCAATTATATAAAAATGGCAATGTCAGACGAATACATTTCGTTTACAATAAATTCTTGTTTAGGTTCTAATTTAGATATTCGTTTAGTCAAAACAGATCAATAACGAAAAAATGTGGCTTTTAGTGTTTTTTCCTGATTAGGAAAAACAATAGATCGAGGATATTTCTATCTATACTTTACTGTTTTTACCAGTCAGGGATAAATTGAATTTGCAGAGGAATCGATAAAGTATAGAAGATGAACAAAAAAATAGTCTACTTAAAAAAATTATTTTTAAACATCTGCATAACTTTACACGTTCGGACATTAGTAACTTTTTTTCATTCAAATCTAGCTCCTAAACGGTAGGTCCTAGCGATAAATGTTATATAACACAAAAGAATTTCCAATAAATTTCTGACTTGGATAAGGAATATAAATTTTGATTCGACCAACACAAAAAGAGATAAAGCAAGTCAAAAAGCTCATAAAAAAAAAAAAAAAAATGTAGGAAAAACGTTACTTTCTTCATTTAAAACAATGTAACTCCTAATGAGTAGGTCCTGATGAAAAAAGATATATAAAGAAGAAAGAAAGGTAAATTCTATTCCGGGACCTTCATTCCCCTGTGAATAACAGAAAAGTACAAAACTGAGACTTGTGTTTGGCACAGAAAAAAAAAACATAAAAGAAACACAAACTTAAGATACACCTATATTATTTATGAAAAAAATAAAGAATAATATAATGAATAAATACGACTACTTCTTCTTCTTCTTCTTCTTCCAGTGGCGCCACAGGCCGTGTAGGCCCTGGGCCTCGTGGTGTAATCTCCTGGGAGATTACACTCACGTTTCGTGATGTATACGACTACTTAGTATACATATATGTTTATAATTATATAATCATATGTGTGCATATGAAGATATATTAATTTGTGCTTCTTATGGTATAATAAGATCATAGAGAAAAACCAAAAGAAAGAAAAGGAAAATATATATATATATAATATTGTTTACATATATGTAGTGGTCCTCATTTTAAAATGGAATATGACTATTATTCTAACATTTTGTTTTCAATCAATCGGTAGATGGATGGCTGAGAAGATAAAGGAACAGTTTGCTTTTAAATGTTAAAGAAGGTGTTTTGCGTATAGAGGTAGGTATGGAATTCCAGAACGCAAACTAAATGATTTTTTAAGGGATGATGTTAAAAAAAAAATAGAGGTTAGCGGACTGGGATCTTGGATATCATATACGAAAATTATTTCCAATTTTCAGCTATAACAACACAACTTTTTTGGCACAGAGCGTGTCATTAAACTTCCAATACTTAATGAATGTAATTAAACGTGACTTTTTTCATTTAAACCAAAATAGCTTCTGAACAGCAGGTCTCTAGTAACAAATATTCTTATCAAACAAATTATAGTTATCTTATATATTTGTCCATTTTTGATAACATAATGAAGTGGTTAATTTTTTCAGATCTACAAAATTAAAAGTACTTTTGAGAAAGAAAACTTTAAATATCGTCACATTTAAGCCCATTCAGACTATTTCAATCAGAATGAAGCCTACATGAACTTAAGGCGCATTAAATTTTACATCAATGTAGCGAATTAATTGTATTGTAGCGATTGTATGAATATGTGTCACATCACTATTATTACTGTTCATTATGAAACAAATCGTAATATTTCTCAATAAATAAATATATAATAAATCAAAATCGGTTGGGCTGTTTTTGAGAAAATTGTAAAAAGGTGAAAAATGTACGTGTATGTAGTACGTGTATTGTAACATCTCAGGGATATACGCTTCAAAAATATGAAATTTCGGTTTTATTTTGTTTTACACCTTTACCTTTTGGTGTGACTCAGACATTTGGCTTAGGAGACCCTCTAACCTGTATTTCTCCTGAAAAATGGAATTCAAACATTTTCACGATCGCAATAGTTTCCCTTACTATATTTTTCCTTTATGGGTAAGTTAAAGTAAAAAAAATAGAAGTTTGCATATTTATATTAGTACATTAAATTTAGAATATATCATATTCATATACTTGTACCTAATTCAACTATTGTTGCTTAGTTAATAAGGCAAGTTAAATATTACCTTAGTGAGTTAATGATTCGAAGCGTGAGGCTGTCGAGCGAAGTAGCTGTAGTTTTATGGATCTTGATATCTAATGCGATGTGTAAAATGAAATAAAATCTGGTGCGGGCAACACACAACTTTCACTTACCTCGGCTGTAAAAATCAAATTAAGAACTATTAAATAAACACAGTAGAAAAAGTTTGAAGTTCATTTAATAAAAACTTATTCAGTTTTTTTTCAAACATATGATTTAGATCAAACAATACAATAATATTAAATTAATAATACAGTAGTAAGATTATGTTTTTTTCTTCACTTTACATTACCTTTTACAACTGTTCTTATGTTTAAAAAATCTGGTGCGGGCAACACACGACTTCCACTTACCTCCATTTTTAAAATCAATGAAAGAATTTTCAAATACAGTTAGAGATAAAAATACGTGAAACTATTAAGGAATTAATCAAATTGAATTCATATAGAAACATCTATATAATAATATAATATAATAAAAAATCTATTATATTATTATCTAAAATAATCAGTTAGTTTTATCTTCTTTTCATTACTCTCTATTAACTTCTAAAAGCTTGTGTATGAGATGATATTTTTTCTAAATTCTTTAGCTTTCCAACGTTATATCATACATGTATATTACTGCTCTTATGTTCAAAAACGAAAAATTGCATTAAAAAATATTTTTTCTGTTTTCTCCTTTAGTTGGGTATCGACTTTATTCAATTTATATATTTACCTGTTTTTCATCAGCGTTAACAAGATAATCTAGTTATTATTATTGAATCTACAAAAGTAAAGGTACTTTAGGGGAAGAAAATTTAAAATATCGGCATTTAAGCCCTGTCAGACCATTTTGAGGGACTTCGTTATTTGGAATCAGGGGATCCTAATATTTATTACCTCTGTGTTAAGCAACTGACAATTCTTATCATAAGCAATAGCAATTACTTTCCACTTGTTATGTTTTTTTGCAAAAATAGAACTAATCTCAATCAAACTAGTCTCACTGATCCCCAAATCCTCCGACGGACTGATGATGCTTCTAATTGGGAGCTCTGTCTAATCGATTAATAATGCTGATGAATCTTTCATTATGCGAAATAGTGATCAAGTTTGTGCCTAAAGCTTTAATGAGCATTTATTTTAAAATCACTTTTAATTTAATTGTGTACCGTTTGTTTCGAACTAAAAAATAAAACACGTCAAGCTCCATTGGTGCTGCACGGATAGTAATTATGACAACAGTTCCCATGTCAGCAATTTAATGAAACATATTTGTTATTATATAACATTTGTCGTTAGGACCTAGCGATAAATGCTATATTCCAAAACTTAGACATAGGACCGTCTAAATGTTATTGTCGGAGTAGAGATTTGGGGCTCTACTAAACCATCAAATTCTTCCCGTCTCCAATCCTTGCAATCAAAAATCCTTCGAAAAATCCTCAACGCTCCTTATTGTGTCACAAATAATCTCATCCGTAAAGACCTTAACGTTCCCTATGTTGCTGACTTGGCGCGAACCAGGTACCACTCCTTTCATGACAAACTCCATTCCCACTTGTTTCAAACCTTGCTTCCTCTACAATCCCTGATAATCCTCCGAGGCGCCTGAAAAGAAGATGGCCACGAGACCTTCTAGTTTAACATAGTCTTTGGAGAGCTGCCAATGGGTAGTATCCCCACATGTGAATCCATGACATTTTTATCTTGTATCTCTTTTACTAGATGTATATCATTATACAGTTGTAAATAGCAATAAATCTATTAAAAAAAAAAAAATGTTATTATAATGGTTCGAATGGAAAAATTCACGTTTTGTGCAACTTCATTATTGTTGAGGCTTTTTTGACACGCTCTGTGTTGCTGTTGTTTGCATTTAAATTTAAAAATTATTTCCTAAAGTAAAATACGTCGCTGGGATCTACCATCATATTTTGGAGCTATATTTCTTTGAGTAAAAAACTTACTTATTTAACAATGCCTATATATAAAAATAATTTGTATTAGTCAATTATTTCTTCCTTTCTTTATCTTCTATTCTTTATTAATCTGTCCGTCCGTCTGTAAACTCAATTTATTCCTGACAGGGAAAACTAACAGATTATATAAAGACATTAGACCCATGATCTATTGTTTTTTTTCTAGTCAAGGAGAAATACTAAATAGAAGAGAAGTTAGTTCCGGATGCAGTCAAATAATGCAACACACGACTTTTACTTACCTCCGTTGTTTAAATAAATTTAAGGCCTTTTAAATAAAGAGATGGAAATGGCTTTAGTATTTCTTGTGAAGTGAGAATGGTTGACTGTGTGTATATATAGGAGGAAAGATAGTTCTGGGTGGAGTCAAATGAACACTCAATTAAGTGGAAACTTAATTAATTTATGCCTACGTTTCGGCGTAAATTTTAGGCCTTCTTCAGGGCTATACAACAAAAGATAACAACCAGCAATAGAATAAAATATATAATCATGATAAGTAAAAGAATTTATACTGATAATTAGAAACATAATAACCAGTAATTACGACAATGGTATTATAATAATTAGAAACAAAAGAGGCAAAAGATATTTTTATTAATTTAATAAATTTCTACCTATGCTGATAACACGTGTGTTATATCGGTAGATAATGATCGATTTACTGCCTCCTACACTCTTCAATCCCACATCCGAGACTTTGAAGTATGGTGCCGGAATTTGAGGATTAAAATTAATTCTAACGAATCACACCAAATAACCTTTACCCTTCGTCGTAAACCAATGATTTGATACCTAGGACTCCACCTTGAGAAAAGGACTTGGAATTCCCATACAAGACTGAAACGACAAGAAACTGCCCGACATTTTCGACTACTTCAACACTTACTGGACAAACGCTCCAACCTTCCACTTAATTACAAAATACTTATTTATATAACCATCATAAGACCGATATGGACTTACGGAGTAGAGCTATGCGGCTATACTAAACCATCGAATTCTTCTCGTACCCAAAATCCTTAACGCTCCTTACTTTGTCACGAATAAGCTCATCCATAAAGACCTAAATATCCCATATGTTACTGAATTAGCCCGAACCAGGTTTCAATCATTCCATGAAAAAACTCCATTCTACCCCAATCCACTAGTTTCTATCCTATCATCCTCTTCTATTCCTGATAATCCTAAGAGGCGTCTGAAAAGAAGATGGCCCCGAGACCTTCTAGTTTAAAATATTTTTAGAGTGCTGCCAATGGGTGGCGTCTCTTCATGTATTTCATGTCAGTTTACTATGTCCATCACACTTACTTGTTGTATATAATAATACAGTTGTAAATATCAATAAATATGTTTAAATAAAAAAATAATAAAAGGTGAATAATTAGATATGGTGTGAAAAAAATAAAATAATAGTAATAAAAAAATAAAAAATATTATATATAAAATTACTGTTTATTTCGTTCCTAATTATCAGTACAATTTATTTTGCTAATCATCTTTATACATTTTATCCAACTGCTAGTTGTTATCTTTTGTTTTATAGCCCTGAAGAAGGTCTGAAATTTAGGTCGAAACATAGCCACAAATAAATTACGTTTCAACTTAATTGAGTGTTCATCTAACTCCACCCGGAACTATCTTCTCTCCTATAAATATATATACACACAGTCAACCATTCTTACTTCACGAGCAATACTAAAGCCATTTCCATCTCTTTATTTAAAAGGTCTTAAAGTTTTTTAAACAATGGAGATAAGTAAAAGTCGTGTGTTGTGTACACTAGATATTTTCAACTGTTCTTTATCACTAATTTTAAACCTCCAGTTTTATTTCATTGAATAAAGCATATTTGGAATGACGCCTTAAATCCTGAGAATGTGGACCCTTCAGTTTTTGACGCATATTCGTTTATTAGCAAATGTCTTGCAAGAAATACTAAAATCCATAAGAAAACTATAATTCAATTAATAAGGCCATAAATTCATTCAAGAAAGTGACTTAAAAAAATCAGTTTTCAACTTTTTTTATATAATATAAGGACAATTCAGTTTTAGATTAAGTTATTCAAAACCCATTCCTTAAGTGGTGGTTTTGAATACAAAATACCTAAAGATGTCGGATTTTCCATTTGAAAAGAATACCCTAGGGGTTTTCTTTCCAAGAAAATTCGTATTGGGACAGGGAGTTACCCGCAGCCGGCATTGGAGATTGGAGTTTTCTCTCCTCTCCTCAACAAATGCTACTCTCCAATATTATTCAACATTTCTATCGTTCAGTTGTCGGAGGTTATATCAGTAGAGCTGAATTGCAGCTATTATGCCATGAAATAGAATATTTCAAAAAATATTAATAATTTTAATAAACATTATAAATTTAATATATCAAATTTAAAAGTATACAAGAAAGTGCCATTTTACTCGATTTTCTGGTCATCGCAGTTTCTTAAAAACGACTAGGCTTGTGAAGTTGAAATTTCTCTTGGAGGTTCATCTTACTGTCTAGATGTGCAATAAGGCTGGGTTTGGGAAAATTCGTCCTCTAAGTGATTTAAAAATATTTTTCCAAAACGTAAAACAAAATTTGTTATCAAATAACTCAAAAACTACACGCATCCTCAAAAACTATAAGTACTCATTTGAATGACAATCAAATTTCTAACTACCTAGAAGCAAAAGCGTCTTAATCTGATCAGTAATAGCATAGATCCTAAAATACTTATAACAAATATATTTAGGTATATTTCGTTTCATAGCCATGTTTCGTGTGTAGGTTACTATCAAATTCATATGTTTCATTGTTGTTGGTTTTTTAAAATGATCAATAGGCTGAAAATGGTTTAAGTTCAGAAAAAATAATAGAACTTAGTTCTAAATCTTAAATAAAAAAAATTCGAGCTTATTCTGTTGGAAGGGTACACAACCTAGAGTGGAAAAAATACGCATTCATTTCACATAGGAGTTACGATGGTATAGAATGATAATGCTTTGAAGCAAAACTGTCAATATTACATAATCACGGGTATGGCTTCTTGCTACTGGTATGTTATTGTAGATAAAACTGAATAAAATTAATATTTGACAAGCAACAATAATAATTTATTTGTCATACATAGACATAGTTAAAAGTTTAACTCACTGCTATCTCAGGTATATTTATATTTTATAACCTCGCCTAACACAGTTTTTATAAACAGCTTTCTTAATTCGTAGCAATTAAAAAAAAAAAATGAAATAGTCGCGTTCAAAGCCGCGAGGTACAGCTAGTACAGTATATACAGAGATTCGAACTGTTATTAGACCAGCAACCATGCAAGGATGTGATTAGGCTGAGATCACGATCGGTGGCCCATGTTTTTCCCCATTTTTGGTACCTATTTTATAGAAGCTGTGAGTTGTAACATCTCAGGTATAACTCATAACAGCTTCAACACATAAATAAAACGGTCATTCCTGATTAAATATTTTACACGTAGGTAAGAAATATTGTCAACAGTATGATAAAACGCTGAAAATTATTACCGGATGGTTTATTGTTTCCGAATATTAGAGTATCATAGTTTAATATAGCTGTTAACAGGTAAGTAACTAATATGAAAAGCAATAAATTAAGCAAAGGAAAATGGCCTATCATATCAATTTTGGCATTTTCGTATTTATTAACTTGTAAGCCAGACAGACGGATATTTTCTTATACAGGCTCAACGTATCTTAAAACGTAAGCCCTCAAATTTTGAGGGGAATAATTTTTTTTTGTTGGACGATTACAAAGGTTTATTGTAGAAAATAATAAAGTAAAAGTATTTATACTAGACTTTTTTTATTTTTTATTTTCTTTTCTCTTATTTTTTATTGAAATAATTTAAATAAAAAATCCTGATTTCAGAGTACTTCACATTCTTTCTCCACAATCAATTTCAACCGAGTTATCGGGGAATAACATCTCTTTTAAGTCGTAACTTGAATATATAAGATTATTTCATTATTTATTTATTTTTTATCTTTGTTCGTCGCGGTGTCTTGATCTCAAACAGCTGTTCGTTTTTTCTCTGTCTTCAATAATTACCAAGTTTTGTTTTATAATCTGTGACTTCAATATGTAGATACATTTCTTTTCTTTCTTTTTTTCCAATGTTGATTGCTCCTTAAGGATTCTATAATGCTCTACATATTTTCTCTATCTCTATTTTCAAACATAACAAAAAATAGTATGAGTAAAATTTCAATTTTTCGTTTTGTTTTATAATTGATCGCTGTGTACTGATTATAAAAGTATATAGAATCATTTCTTTATCTTCGAAAATAACTGAGTTAGGAGCGTATATATCCGCAAGATTTTTTTTTAATTTTTTTTTTTTTTTTTTTTTTTTTTGTTCATTGTGATGCTCTCATCTTAAAACTCTACAATCTTTTACAATTCAAAAAATTACTGAGTAATGATCGAATTAACGTGGAAAATTCCAATTTTTTCCTTTTCTTTTTAATTAATCAGGGTTTTTTTATTATAAAAATGTCCTCTATCATTAAAAACAACTGAGTTATTGAATTAAATTATAATGTCGTCATTTTAAAACTAATCGTATGTTTTGAACGTCCAGTTGTTACGATCATCGCTGGATGCTCTGGGATTTTTATGACGAATTCACAAACAATCGCTCCAGTAGTTTCGAGGAAAAGTCGGATAGACTTTTTTTTTTTATACGTTCTTCAGGCTCTGCGTATCTTAAAACGTAAGCCCTCAGATTTTTAGCGATGAAGGAGGTATTTTTTCCTTTTCTTTTTTTGGCCGATTACAAAGGTTCATAATTGATAATAATAAACCTAAAAGCCTTGCTAGATTTTTGAGCTTCCTATAAAATTTCATAATACGGATATAGTACCATAAGGAATACGTCAGTATGAAATAGGTTACATTAATTTTAATTTGATTATTTATAAAGTACAACGATTAATTTACTTCATTATTTTTATTGTACTTTATTATATTTCAATTTTCCTAAAATATCTTAATAATTCCTAGGCTCTGGAAACGCAAGTTATTTTATTGGCTATTGATTGGTTGCAGCGATGCCTTTCGGAATGGTCCCCATCCTGGAGGTGGAAGGCGAGGGTCAAGTGGGCCAGAGTAATGCGATAGCCAGGTACCTCGCCCTCAAGTACGGCCTCGCAGGAAAGACACCCTGGGAGGCTCTCGAGTGTGACGTGCTGGTCGATACCCTCGGCGATCTAAAGCAAGGTAAGCCAACTCCCATTGTAGGCAAAATCTAGTCTTGTGCATTAATTACTTGCAGAATCATGCTTGAGAATACCTAGGGATGAAAGATCATCTGTGTATAGTAAAGAGAGGCAATTCAGGATGTATTTTATTGGCTTGGTACGAAATTAATGCAGGTTTCCTCCATTGCAATAGCTTCATACCAATTATGTGAACTAAGCAAAGCCTAACTTTCATTCCTCATATACTATAATACACTTTCATCTAATATCCTCACTTTCACCATGAATTTTATGAGTAATATCGTTTCGGCAGTATTGTTTAAAGGTTTTAAAATGAAAATGTCGAAGTGCGATTTTCATCAAATTTACTTTTACCAATTTAAATTGGAGCCCAGCATGCGCGAACTGCTTGCAATATTCATGAAATGTGGGGTTAGGAGACTATTGACAAATACAGGTTATAGCGCTAGTTCAAGAAGTTCAACTACGACCAGCTGAGAAGACCCAACCAAAACCACCCGAGAAATAGCGGTGCAGCTCAGTGTAAACCAATCCACCATTGTAAGCCACTTGGAGATTATTGGTAAGGCAAAAAAAAATTACCAAGTTGGTGCCTTAATAATTAAGTGACTGCCAAAAAAAAAAAAAAACTCCCTTGAAATCTGAGACATGCTTTTGACATTTAATTAAAATAACCCATTTCTCAATCGTATTGTGACTTGCATTGTAAAATAACAAGAACCGTAAGTTGTATCGTTGTTGTCTAGCATTCGTTATGGAATGAGATTGACTCATCAGTATATTAAAGTAATTGTTAATAATTAATATTAATATTTCCCCTTTTACAAAGGAAGCCGCTCCCTTCGATAGCCTTAAGGGACTTAACCTTAAGACAACCTTAACCTTAACCTTAACTTAGTCTTAAGAAAATCTGGTTCCAAATCATCTAAAAGAAGTGCTTGGACATTATGGATACAAAATGATCTATATGTCCCTCAATACCAATTCCTTCTTTTGATCACTGCCGCCTTTCCTATTCTACTGCCAGAGCACTCCGGTCCAAGATGTTGTGGTTAAGTTGCAATATATTATACTAGTAAGAATGCTATTTTCGTCTTTATATCATTAATAAAGTTACATCAGTTTATATAAATATTTTATTCATTAACTACTGATTAATTGGAATGGCCCCATCCTTCTCCTTCATAATGAAAGACCACACGTTGTACAACCACCGCAGTGACGAGCTGGTCACGAAGTTCTCTAATACTCATCTGGGACACCTGGCCTCTCTCCTACAGACTTCCACTCTTCAGGCATCTAAACAACTTTCTGAGGAAGAAAAATTTTCGAAACCAGAATGGAATTGAAAATTCTTTTCCTGAGTTCATTGTTTCTAGGGATTCCAAAGATTTTGGCCGAAATTACTTTGATTAAATAATAGTATTTAAAGTTAAATATGGTGTATTTTTAATAAAATTGAAAACCGCGTTAATTTGGCATCAACACAAAATATTAGAAATAAAAGTTGATGTACTTAGCTTAGACAAAGAAACCGTGTGAAATTGGTGTCAAGCAAGCAAAAAAGAAGGCATGGGAAGAGTTCGGAAGGTCCGTGCAAAACAACTAAAGGACAATACCAGAAAGTTCTGGAACACTGTTAACGCGCTGAGTGCAAAGGGAAAGCCAGTCAGAGGCATTGAAAATAGGATGGATTCATAGTACGAAGAGATACTGGAGGAATGGAGAAAACATTATCAGGAAATTTGCTGAAAGATCTGCTCCTAATGGTGACCAAGAAGAGTAAGGCAAAGAGGATGTGGACGATATGGATGACTGCATCAGTGAAGAAGAGGTGGAACTGGCAATACAGAGACTAAAACTGGGTAAAGCCTCAGGAAAAGATAACATAGTGCCTGAATTTATAAAGTATGGAGGCGAAGAAATAACAAAGACACTCTAACTGCTGTTTCAAAAGAAGAAGATACCGATTGGGAATACAATATTATTGTACCTATTCGTAAAAAAGGTTCTCAAACCCAATGTGAAAACTATCGGCCTATATGTCTCTCACCCAATGTGTATAAAATATATACCAGAATTTCGGAACAAAGGTTGAGGAAATTCCTAGAGGAAGACCTGGAAGAGGAACAAGTAGCGTTCAGACCCGGTAGACAAAAACAGGACCACATATTCTCCCTGAAAATGATAATTGAAAAGACATGGGAAATAGGGAAGGATATTTATTTGGCATTTATAGACCTCAAAGTTGAACTTGATTCAGTACCAAGGGATGAAGTATGGGCAGCCCTGCAGTATAAAAATGTTACTTCAAACTTTATTGCAGCAATTCAGTCCATATACCAGAGTCTGAAAGGAGTGATACGTCTAAATGGAAAAGAATCCCAGCCTTTCTATTTCCACGTTGGGGACAAACAGGGGGATAGCCTTAATCCTTTGCTGTTTATAACCTTCATGGACGAAATATTAAAAATGTGTAAAAGAAGGACAACAAGAACCCTAATTGGAAATAGAAACTTGTTGCCTGTACAGCCCAAGCCATGATTTTCGCTGGTGATATAGTTCTAGTAGATAACTCACAGGAGAACTTACAACAAGCACTTAATGAGTGGACAGAAGAACTATATAGAAAGGGAATGGCTATAAATGCACAGAAAACTAAAATCATGAAAGTAGGGCGAGACGAAATAAACGTAAATGTGACCTGCAATGGCGAATTGCTTGAAACGGTTAACAGATATGAGTATTTGGGCACAACTGTAAGCAATGATGGAAGGATAGAACATGAAGTTAATAGCCGGATTAGAAAGGCCAACCTCGCATATTATGAAATCAGCCACATAATTGGTACAAAAGAAATTACTAATGCCGCCAAACTATTTCTTTATAAAACAATTTTCCTTCCCATCCTGCTGTATGGAGCAGAGCACTGGACAGGCCCAAAGCAAGTTGTCAATAGAATGATAGAAGAAGAAATGAGATTCCTGCGAAGGATAGTAGGAAAAAACAAGAAGGAACTGCGTTAGGAACGAAGTCATCAGGAAGGAATTGAAACTGGTGGCACTGAAGGAGATAATAGAAGAACGCCAACTGCGCTGGTTTGGGCAAGTGTGCAGGCTCCCAGAAGACAGGAAAGTGAAATGGTTCATGAAGCCAAACCAATAGGAAAGAGAATGGTTGGCAGACCCAGAACTACGCATATGCAGTACATGGAGGGACTCGGAAGGAAGAGAGGTAAATCAGTTACCCAAATGAAAAATATGGCCAGGGATGATTGGAAATGATGGACGAAAACGATGGACTGAGGATGGTGCTCCACGCTGAAAGGCACTAAGGAGCAAGTGAAAGAAGAGAAGAAGTAATTAGCTTAGATTTATATAAGAATAAATAAACATCAGACTGCTTTTCATAAATATACAATGGGATTTATTCTCTAAACGTTGCTAAATAATGTAAGACTGCTCATTTAAAAATTTTGACGAGATTCTAATTCTTTGAAAATCAAATGCGATAAAATAGCATTAATAAAGAATTTCATGAATGCATCTTGTTTAAAAATAACCTTTATTTCGTTGATATCGATTTTATTTAAACGTAAAGCAAGCAGGAATTTGTGTATCTTATTATTATTCAACTAAATATTTCTCTATTTAAATTTATAAACATTTTAACGTCATAAAAAAATTTCCATAAAAAATACAGGCCATTACATATTATTTTTATTGGTACGGGATGAAAAAATCAACCTATATGATATATCATCTGGCTATGATCTCATTCAATGAGATCTACTTCTTTTTTTTATCGTACTTCTTAAGAGTCCTTCATCGTGGAGATGCTCCTGAACGTATAGAAAAACATTCTCTAATTTAAAAGATTTTGTAAAGCACTATGTGGGGTCTTTCACAAAATTTTAACTTCAAATAAGCGTATTAGAAAGTAGGAGTTATCTTAAATTAAATATATATATATATATATATATATATATATATATATATATATATATATATATGATTCAACGCAACCATGAAACAAAGTAAAGTAAATCAATACATAATGCTGGGATGCAGAACATTATCATCAATAATTATATACTGTTATATTTTATGGCTTCATTATATTTATGTACATTTTTTTTTAAATTGAAAATAAAAATTCAGAAATAATGACTTCACAGCAACGATGTCTGTAACTAAGTAAATTATGGAAAGATATTTAACCCGAGGCAAGTTGGGAATGGAAGCAGCGGCGCTATAGGAAAAAAAAAATGCAATATAAGAAGGGGGTGAGAAATTGGGAGCGAGCTGAATGATAAAATTTCCGGAGAATTTCCCAATCAGAAGATTTCATCAAATCTGGGTTCGTAATTTCACACCATCCGCATTCCAGAGCTGATTATATTGCCCATTTAATGTTAATATAAATTACTCATTATAGTTTAAAATGTTGTAATAAATTAGCTATTATAGCTTTTTTTTTTGTTTTTTAATATTTAGTTTAGATCACTAACTAAAAGGATTTTTCATATTACACTTTTACGATTTCGTGAATTTGAATAATTAATTTTAACAACCCAGTTATTGATAAAAATCTTTAAATAAAGGGAGTTGCTATATTGTTATGAATAACAAGTATATAGTAAAATCACACAGGGAGCTTAATACACAGATAACTAAAGGTCGTAAAAATATTGAATTATAACTAAAATATGACATAGGAATTGGTTGGGGGAAAGGAGAGAGGAGGGTGTGGCCATCAAGAAATCAAACTTATTTTATTTGTGTGCCGACGTTTTGGCCTACATTGAGCGCCTTCATGAGGGCTGAGAAAATCAAGATAACCAAGCTATTAAAATTAAAAAAAAAAATAAGCCTAATAACTTCTAAAAACTTATAATTATTATATTATATTACATAAACGTATAATAAAAAAAACTTGTCCCTCTAAAACCCATGAAGGTTCTTGGGCTCAGTACATATAGAGAATCGTACTGATTCTAGGCTAACAGCTGTGCTATGATGTGATAAGGCCGATATCACGCTAATAGGGTTTTCCCCATTTTTTGGTGACCACATTATAGGGACCGGATGAGCCTCAAGAGGGTCTCCATACTAGGGTATAGCTATACCCTAGAGGGTAGGCATTTATAGGTATAGAGAATTTTATTAATACCCTTCATTTCTACACGTGAATGTTCTAGCCCACAATGATTAACTAAAAACACCTGAGGTTTATGAAGTTTAGAAATAAAAAAACTTTAATGTACATATTAAATTAACTCCCCATATTTTTAAAATGTTCGTACTTCGCAAACATGCTTTATTCAATTTTACATAACAATTATACTAGTCATTTGACCAGATTATTGCTTCGAAAAAGGCTAAGTCGCGGGTATCAACAATTGAGACGTTGATTTCCAAAAGGTACTATATCCATTCTAGGAAATTTTACAGGAAGCGCGAAAATCTCTCATTACTATATTATTAAACTAGCTAATTTGGGTCTTTTTGCCTTAAAATTTAGAATTATTTTTTTACTATAATAGTAACATCATATTAAAGTTATGAAATGAATTTTTTTAGAATGATTTGGAACGAAAATAAATGCGTAATTAGTACTTTTAGAAAATGACCGCATTTCTGAATCGCGTTTTTTAAGGACTTGAGAATTCATCAGATAACATCTAATAGAATATTTATATTAAACTAAATGATGAGAATACAAATATGTAAAAAAATCAATTACGTAAAAAATGTCCTTTAGTACCTTTTGGAAATCAACGTCTCAATTGATGATTTCCATCAAGCTATAATAAATAACTTTAATATAACTTTCGTGTGGCACCCGGGATTGCTTTACAAACTTCGTAAATTCCTCCCACCTACATACTTCCTCATTATCCAGTCCAATCTCACAGACAGGTCCTTCAAAGTAAATGATAATAGTTCATATTCATCCCTTTTTAATCAGTATGCTGGTGTTCCTCAAGGCAGTATTTTAGGACCCATCCCTTACACAGTTTATACAGCTGATATCCCATCCCATCCTAACACTTTCCTTTCTAACTATGCTGATGACACTTGTGTGTTATCAGTCAACGATTCAACTATTGCCTCCAAAACTCTTCTATCCCACATCAGAGACCTTGAAGTATGGTGTCGGAATTGGAGAATAAAAATAAATTCCAATAAATCCCACCAAATAACTTTTACCCTTCGTCGTAAACATATGACATCCTGCCCTCTATATAATAACACTCATCTTGTCCCAGTTGAACAGATCCGAAACCTAGGACTGCACATGAAAAAACTTGGAACCCTCATACAAGACTAAAAAGACAAGAAACTGCCCGACGTTTTCGACTACTTCAAAACTTACTGGACAAACGCTCAAACCTTCCACTCAAGTACAAAAGGTTCATCTACATGACTATCATAAGATCAATATGGACTTACAGAGTAGAGATTTGGGGCTCTACTAAACAATCGAATTATTCCTGTCTCCAATCCTTAAAATCAAAAATCCTCAATGCTACTTATATTGTCAAAAATAAACTCATCCATAAAGATCTTAACGTTCCCTATGTTGCTGACTTGGCGCGAACCAGGTACTACTCCTTTCATGACAAACCCCATTCCCACTCTAACCCACTAGTTTCAATCCTTGCTTCCTCTACAATCCCTAATAATCCTACGAGGCATCTGAAAAGAAGATGGCACCGAGACCTTCTAGTTTAACATAGTTTTTGGAGAGCTGCCAATGAGTATTATCCTTACATGTGAATCATGACATTTGTATCTTGCATCTCATTTACTTGATGTATATCATTATACAGTTGTAAATAGCAATAAATCTATTAAAATATATAATAATTTGTCTTTTTTCCTTTATATATATATATATATATATATATCTGTCGAACAAATAATCATTAAAATTCATTGTGAAAGTCATGTAAATGCCATTTCAAATCATAAACCTGTTCCGACATTTGCAAACAGATTTCTGCGGGAAAGTTAAACGATTTTTATTCTAGAAACGGAAATTAAAATTCGAAACGGTTTCAATCTACATCATTTTAATTTAATATTAAATTTTGTACGGTTATGAAGGGAATGTTCAAAAACCGTATAATTCAACCCAGAGCTTCGCAATGTTTTTTTTTTTCTTTCATTTATAATTCATTCGATGGAGAACTTAATATTCAAACAAGATTTTTCTGATAATTTCCAGTTCCGTATCTAGATCAGAAGGTAGGTTATTCACTGTGAAGTCTATTCACTATGATATGTATGTGCTTTTAAATAGATAATGAATATTTTTTATCTGCTGTACCAAATATATATAATAAATATGGCGTTGCATAACATTTTGAAAAACACAATTGTTTTAACTTCACTAATAACATTTAAAAGACCCTTCAGATTTTCATTAAAAGGTAATTTCATTTGACTCTTAATCAGAAACATATTTATCCTTACAAACTCGAAATATTTATGTATAATAAAATAAGTAAAATATAAATGTATAGGATATGTGTTTAAAGTTATTAAAATTGAAATAATTAAAAGGGATATAATTTCTTGTAAACACACAAAAATAATCTTATAGCTCGCCTCTTATGTTTCCATTTATTAGGGTTGACAAAAAAGAAAAAAAGAAAGAAAGAAAAAAATAACCAAAGGTTGTTTATTTCTTATTAGAAACATTAAATGGATAAAAGGGAATACTAAAAAAGCCGTTACAAGATATTTTCCGATACCTGTTTATATTTAAAGTAGGCACCCATAGCATACAATTGCCGAGTCAGATTGTTCTGACATGTTAAATTCAATTCAATTATTTAGAAAATATCATCTCACTCTTTTCAGGCTTCGTGGAAATTAATTTAACTGCAAGATTGGTTGGTTGGTTTTTTTTTTTATTTTTTAATTATTGCTCTATAGATTAAAATATATTGACTAACCTTTTTCGTTTAGAGCTTGTTTTTTTTGTTTTTTTATAATGGAATATAACTATGCCACTAAAATTCAATGATTAATTAAAAATGATTTAGGCTTTATTAGAAACTATGGTTTATTAAGTTCATTTATTAATAAATTTGTTCATATAACTGGGTATTACTATTAAATGTTTTTATAACTTAAGTTCATTTAATTCACTCATTCACTATTTAAGAGTTTCGTAAGTTTATTTTGTTAATCCAAATTAGAAATTATTTCATAGATACAGTTCATCACACATAAATCCAAATTAGGAAAATAAATAGCTTTATATATATTTAATGTTGTAACTTTTTCACTGATATTCTGAAGCAAAAAGTAAGTTTTCACGATCAAAACAAATATTTCATCCAGAAAAACTAAAAAGTAACTACTTCCTACTTTTGTGTCTAGGATCACATTTGTTCTTCTTAGTTGGGGCGGTCGATAAAACTTCATTCACTTTTCATTTTGTTTGTGGCAAAGTTGCAGCTCAAGTATTGTTATGAAGGATATTTTTATACTAGCAAAATCGTAATTTTTAACAGAGAAAAATATAAACTAAGTTGATTTCTAAGAATTTGACCTTCTATCTTTCAGTGTGCGGCAGGCCGTGCAGGCCCTGGGCCTAGCGGTGTTATCTCCTGTGAGATAACACTCGCGTTTCTCGATGCAATTTGTAGTGTAGGGTCATCACTCCCTACGTCTAATTTTGTGAGTGGCCACCATTTGACTGACGGGTCTCATGTACCCGGGGCTGAGGGTGAATACCCATTTAATTACATCCTTATAAAATCCCCGCCGGGACTGGGATTCGAACTCACAACCTGTAACATGAGAGACTAGCGCGAAAGCCACTCAGCGACGGGCTCCCCTTTTAATAATTTAACCAAGATATTGTTTGTTTTTAATAAAGAATATTGTTAAAATAAAAAAAAAAAATGTTAAGACATGTTTTTTTATGTATTTCTACTTTTACGTATGAATATATGAAATCATCATATATAAATTCAGAGAAAATATTGCAATCTAGACAATTTTTGAATTCAAGTTTCCAATGCAATAGCTGTTTAAGGGTCCGTGAGTCCAAATGGCCTAGTCCCAAAAGAAATCTATCTGTATGTGTCTGAGTGTATGGTTTTTGTGAAATCTCGAAAACGAAACGTTTTGCGATGTTCCATCAAATTTGTCAACAAAACCAATGAGCCTCAAGTGCCACTTTATTTTAAATTTAAACCTTTTCACGATTTTTTTCAATGATTTTAATTAAACCCGCAATATTGATGTAAAATTAAATGGGCTTTAATAACATGTAGGTTTAATCTTCCCTGAAATAGTCTGGCTGGGCTTCAATGCAAATTAAAAAACAAAATTACTTGTACAGTACTTGAAATACTGTTGATTTTAAATCACTAATTACTCGTATTTGTTAACATTCATTAATACATGGGCAAATATGAGGAAATGTAACAACTGGAAGTCAAAATAGCAGAAAGAAATATTTTCGAGGTTAATTTTTTTTTTCCCAAATAAAAACTCTGTGTGTATGTGTGTTTGTATGTATAACATACCATATGCCTTAGTAATATACAAATGCCTTTGAGAGCATATTGTAATATTTATGATCATTACGAAAAACCTCCTTCAGGATTCTTAGGCATTCGTGAACCTCCGAGTGGAGGCCCTGGTGTGGAAGATCTCAGCTAAAGAAGTAGGTCTCTGCTCCAGAGGCCTTTCAGTCTCCATGGTGGGTTTTGTGGTAGTTTGTCAGTCAGTAATGCGTGTACCAGTAGGTTTGGATGGGAGTGAGTCCTGAAAATGTTTGTAGTATTTGTTAATGACATCCGTTACGGTTGCTTGATTTATTGATTATACTTTGTGTAACGATTTATTGGTTAGGTAAAAGGGACAGTAAGTGATGAAGCGGAGGAATTTAGATTGAAAGATTTGGATTGTATGCAAGTGTGATTCTTTGCTTGAGCCCCACACCTGAGTACCGCAAGTCCTTATAGGTTTAAGTAACATGTATATAATGATTTTGTTGTTTAGTGATAATTGGTTTTTATGGTGAAGAAGTCGTCTGAGTACTGATGGTCGATGATTCAGTATTTTTTTTAAAGGTAGTTACATGTGATTTTCATGTCAGGCGTCTATTATTCGTGAGTCCTAAGTATTTCGTTAATGTTTGTTAAATGTAATCTAAGCATAAATATTTTTAGAAGGAAATATTGAGTGATGGAAACAAAATTCGCAAAAAATGAAGCGCATATAATTTAGTAATTGTCGAGGTAATTAATTTCAATTGTTATATAATTTAATTTAAAACAAATATTTTCATTGTAATTCTTAATTCTTTTCTCATCTTTGACGGTATTCAAAAGTTCCAAAATTAATTTTAACAAGCAAGATAAGTGAATGGTCTTTAGGTTTATCGCACGAGACAGTAAATATCCATATTCAAAATGTCTACATACTTACTCAATTATAGAGTGTGTATATGAATATCTAATAGACTTTGATTATTTTTGTGCCTGTTCTGACGATGCCTCAAGTGGCGCAATGTCAAAGAGTTTAGATGTATACCCGTAAATTTATGGATTTGTTTTCGGAATATCTAGAGTATGCATGAATTAAGAAACTTGTGGAAGAACCTTACATAGGAATGTTAAAGCACTAACATTGGGTGTGATGCTTCAAGAAGAATAGAAAAGTCAAAGCGAGAAGTTTTGTCAAGAAAAAAATTGCTTTTCTTCTCAAAGCAAACAACTCCGTTCTTGAAGATTTGATCTAATGACGTCAACATCGTTTGGATCGAGAATGCAATTACAGAATACCAGGTAGCTTTTGTCCGAAGTTTGGTCACGCGAAGCTAATACCTGAACTGAAATGTTCCTTTGGCTTGAAATTAATACAAACAACTGGCCCCAATCGCCTTTTGAACATAGAGCAGCTGAGATTATCTCGGAAAACCACAGTTCTGGACTGGACTATATCAAACGGATTGGCTGGCATGTCTTTGTACTATACGATCTCTATGAAGCCTAACTTTCTTTAGATTAATAGTCAGTCTTTATATGAATTTATCACTTAAAGCTAATTCCCGACAATATTAAAACCAAACAACAAACAGATCCGGCCTACGAACAACGTAAGCCTACTTTTTTGGCGCTACAACCCTGAGTGTGTCTATTATACGGAGCACCGTAACGAATCCATTCTCCAGAAAACTCAAAAAAGAAACTACAAGCAATTCCAAAATAGCGTATTAAGGAAAATTGCAAGAAGAACCACCTTTGAAAAAGAAAAGGCAGAATGACTTCATATATTATTTAATATTCCTAAAGTGACTGAATCGCTTGAGAAAAGAAGAAAAAACTTTTATAATTCCTTAGAAGTGCTTTTAAACCCGCATTTTAGTAGGCTTAAGGTTCCACCAGCTCCTCAGAGGCGGCAACATAGTGTCTAAGCTAGAGTTTAAGATTATATTAAGGATAGAAGTGTTAAGAATCAAGTGATTCCCACCACCAAGAGTAATAGCATATGGTGATAGCACTTTAATAACATAATATATATTAACAGAAACCTCCTTAAAATGTATCTAGATACAGTAAAAGGAAAATATTCAGAAAATATGTCAGCAAAACATGTAACTAAATTGGGGTTAAGAAAAAAAATTTATTATTTAGATATAATAAACCATTTTGAAAATATTTGGCTGCGTTTTTTGACACTATTTCCGTATTTTCTTCATATGAGGATTACACAATTAATTTTGGCTTGGGTTATCTGGTTATAATCTGGAGACTATTGCAGTAATTTACCTTTTTCAAATCTTGCAATACGAAAGGAGGGCTATTTGATGAAAGCCTGTTGGTGAAGACCTCATTGGTAAGCGTAAAAAACTGACTGGTGATCCATGAAGTTTGAAGTTTTTTTCTATGTTAGAGGCCACAGTATATATTTTAAAGAATATATATGTATATTTATCGGTACACCGTTTCATTTTATAATCAACAAACCACAACGGTTAAAATGATAATGTATAATTAAAATAACCATAAAAACAGTAAGTTAGGTTAATTTGATTTTTATTATTTTATTAAAATGGAAAAAGGTTGAATTTGAAATGGAAAAGGTTGAATTCGACTTGAAAAAAGTTGAATTTGACTTGGAAATGCTATATATAATAATAATAATAATAAAATAACTTTATTCTGGGACTATGTCCCTTAAGAATAACAATGTTGTACAGTAAATATACATTTCAATGTGTCTGGCCGAGAGACCAATAAAATAAAATTTTATTTACAAATGTGTAAAAAATAAAAATAAGACCTATTTATATAGATATATAAAAAATATATGGAATATAAACCAAAGAAAAAAAAAAAAAAAATCTGCTATAAAATAATAGAGCTAAACAATTTCAAAATAAATGAATTAATCCATAACTCTAGGATTCTGATAAAATTAAAATAAAATGATCTTAAGTTGAAAGTAAGATAGTGAATTATCAATTTTACATTTAGTGAGCGTCTCTTTGGGATCTTAAAAGGTGTAGGAAAAGATGGGATTTGAATGAGAGAAGGGAAGAAGCATGGCGAATATGATTAGGTAGGGAATTCCAGAGAGATGCAGAGCGGATATAAAAGGAATTATCAAAAGATTTGGTCCTATGGGTAGGAATGTAAAGGTCAGAATGGCGTAATCTGGTTTCAAGTGAGTGAATTGAGGATTTGAATTGAAGGATATTGTGAATATATGGAGGATGTTGAGATTTAATGACTTGGTAGAGGTATGTCCCTAGAAAATATTGTCTACGTATGGAAGGTAGGAGCCACTTCAATTCGCTGTATAAGTGGGTTACTGGTGATCTCTTGAAGGTACCGAAGATAAATCTTATAAACATATTCATAATCCGCTTGAGTCTGTCATCAAGTACAGTCAAGAGGCCCCCATATACCACGCAGCAATAATCTAAGTGGGGGAAAATAAGCGAGGAAACCAACATCTTACGGGTGGGAAGTGGGAGGAGGTGACGGGAGCGATGGAAGTACTTAAGAGTATTTATAGTTCGTCTGGAAATTTGAGCAATGTGGGGTTTCCAGGAAAGGGTTTGGTCTATGGTAATACCTAGGTTTTTGACAGTGGAACTGAAGGTAATTGGGTGATCGTTTAGGATTAAACTAGGAAATGTAGTATTGGCTCTGAGGAGGGAATTGGAACCTATTAGGATGGCCTGAGTTTTCATAGCATTTAACTTTAGTTTATTCTGGGTTGCCCAGGCACTGATTCTTTCAAGGTCTTCCTGAATTTTGGTGAATGCTACTAATAACTCAGAAGGAAGGAAAGATAGGTAGATCTGAAAGTCGTCAGCATATAAATGATGGGAGCAGTGTAGGATTGAATTGGGAAGATCATTGATATAGGAATTGAACAGGAGAGGGGAGATACTTGAGCCCTGGGCCACACCTGCCGAAAGGGCTAAGAAGGAAGATAGAGGGTAATTAGGAATGGTAACAGCTTGAGTTCTGTTGGAAAGGAAAGACTGGAACTAACGGATTGTGCTATTGGAAAATGATAAAGATTTTAGTTTGGAAAAAAGGATAGAATGGTCAAGAGAGTCAAAAGCTTTTGTAAAGTCCAGAAGTATGAGCACAGTCAACTTTTTTTCGTCCATAGCAGTATGAATGTCGCTGGTAATTTTTAGGAGAGCGGACTGAGTGGAAAAGCCGGGACGAAAACCAGATTGGAGAGGATCAAGCAGTTTGGAATTTTCGAGGAACTTTGATAGTTGAGATTGAACTATTCTTTCGAGTGGTTTAGAAAGGTTTGAGAGGATAGAAATAGGGCGATAGTCTTTAGGGGAAGTGGGGTTAAAGGTTTTATTAATAGGGTGTACAATTGCTTTTTTCCAGGAGGTAGGAAATACGGAGTTTTGGAGGGAAAAGTTATATATGTAGAGTAGGATAGGTAAGATTTCGGGAAGGCATAATTTTATTAATTTGACAGGTACACCATCAAATCCTATAGAATTGGTGTGGGATTTCATAACCGAGGAAATGAGGTCAGTCGGTGAGATATCGGAAAAATAAAAATTATCGGGATTAAATGAAGGAGCTAGCGGAGAGTCGGAGGGAAGTTGAGGAGAATCGTTTGTGGAAGCAGATGAGAAATATGAATTTAGTTCATCGGGTGAGACCTGAAATACTTCAGAGGAAGAGGATTTGCAGAGGGATAGTTTTCGAAGTATTTGCCATTTTGATTTGGAATCAGGTGCTGAGGAGAGGGCATCGTGAAAGTATTTAGATTTCGCTTGCCTAATTGCTGTCTGTGTCAGATTGCGGAGTGCCCTAAACGTTTGGTAGTCATCTGTCTGTCTGGTACGTCTAAAGCGTCTACGGGCTGCCTCACGCCTTTTTTGTAGATCTTTTATATCTTGACACATCCAAGGAGCAGGTCGACGACGAAAGGTAGTGGTTTTGAGAGGAGCATGGGAGTCAAGGATACTAAGTAAATTGGAGGTGAGGATGTCTACCATCGAATCGATGGAAGAGCAGGAATATATTTCATACCAGTTTAAGGATTCAAGGTCGGGTAAAATATTTTCTCGGGTTAGACTATCTAGGTTACGGAAAGATATAGTTTTGGGTAGGAACACTGGAGTTTGGAAATCATATGTTATCTGGATGAGGTCATGGGATGATAAGAACGGAACCGGAAGTTGGGATGCAGATAGAAGTTTATGTCCTGAATCGATGACATGCAGGTCTAGCCAGGTGTCGGATCTGGAGAGGTGGTGAGTAGGACCATATGGGACGATAAATAGATGAAGAGAAAAGAAGAGGTTTTCAAGATATAGTTTTTCACTGGAGTCAATGAGGAGGTTGGTGTTAAAATCACCACTAATTATGATGTTATTGTACCTGGGAATATATTTGTAAAGGAGAGATTCAAAGGAAGGATCAAAAGGGACCAAAGGAGGGCGATATACTACAGCATACAGGATAGGACGAGTGTTACAGGAGATTGTGACGAAAAGGAATTCGATATGAGGAGAATCGGAATTGAAAGAAACATCTAGGATACGGGATTTCAGGCTACAATGGATATACAGACCCACCCCTCCGCCAGTCCGGCCAATCCGGTCATGGCGGAGAAAGGAGTAATTAGGGAGGAAAACAGAAGAGGAAGGAATATAGGGCTTTAGCCATGTTTCGGTGACTGCGATAATGTGGTAGAAGTTGTGAGTGAAATATTGAAGGAATTCATCAAAATGAGCGGACAAGGATTGGGCGTTAACATGACAGGTGGTTAGGACATTAGGCATACCGGAAAGGAGGTGGGAAAGTAAACAGCGTGTGAAGGGAAGACGCTATGGAATCGACGAGATGATCGAAACCTAGTTTTAAAAAAAACATGAATGAATGAAATAAGAATAGTATAAAGTCCATTTGGAGGAAAACTCCATATCAAGTAGAATAAGAAAACAAAATAACCTTAAGAGAAAGATAATTGGTAAATAAATATTTCGGGAGAAAGAGAAAACATTAGTGGATGCCAAAATCGATTCCGGGTCACAGCCAGTAGGTAGACGGGTGCCTAGGAGTCAGCCGAAGACGTCCAGATCTTGGGCCTTGTCGATATAGATGACAGGGTGTCCATCTTCCTTCCGGCAGCGCACTCTACCGCCAGCAAACCATACATACTTAATTCTTTTCTCCGACCTCTTCTGCCTGGCGAGCCAATATAGATGTCTATTCATCGGAGACATCTCCTCGCTGAGATAGATTCGGTGAGCATCATTCTCCTGCCATCCTATATCTCGCGTCGAGAAGTCTCTCTTGACTTTTCTATTTCTCACCAGTTCGTCGCGCATCGATTGCCTCACGAATCGGGCGATAACAGAAGGCGGTCTCGGGTCATCCTTTTTTGGCCGGCGCCTCTCCACCGAGTCTAAGTCCCCCGCTGTGATTTTTATCCCCAGGCCCGCTGCTACGCTGGTCACAAGGGCCGCAGGCGTTTCTCCCGGGCGCACTGGGATACCTCTAATTTCTAAAGACCTACAGAGGAGGCCCTGCTCGGCCTTATTGACGCGGACCTCTAATTCGCTTATTCTGGATTTCAAAACTTTATTCTCGATGGTTACCTCCTCAAGATGTTTGTTTTGACTTTCCAGATGTTTCTCTATATTAGTGAGGCGGTTATTGAGTTCAAAGCTTAGCTCGCCATATTTTTCAACTGATGATTTGAGGCTTTTGATGTCCTCATTGACCTCTGTTCTGAGCCGGTTCATAGCGGCCAGTATGTCCGCTATTGAAGGTTCTGCGATTTTAGAAGGGCTCGTCGATTTTTCCCTGCCTTGGGCCGTCTTTTTTCCTTGCTCGCATTTCTTACATAGCCAGGGTTTTTTTTGCGATTTTAAAATTTCGATTTCTTTTTCATTAAGGTTGCAACACCTGCCGTGGAAAATAACACGACATTTACCACAGCCGATATTTCCCTTGTCTTCCCTAGTGATCGCATTTTCACAGATAGTACATTGAACCATTTTAATAAATATTTGATTCAAAGCGAGGAAAAAAAAAAAAAAAAAATGAGTATATAAAAGTAATGTCTATTTAAATTTGTTTACTCACAATTGGACTGTTTGTAAACGGGAACTAGTGCTTGGCTGTTAAATCCTCAGACGTTTAGGGATTAACTGCCGACTGCCGTAAGCTGCTTATAATTTCTACGATTTCCTTGACGTGATGATTCTCGTGAATGATTATTTCCTATTATCACTCGGCTTAACGGATAAACATTTACAATAACGAACGAACGAATTAAGAAAAAATATTATTAAAAAATAAATAATAAAGTTCTGTAGATAATATAGGTAACGAGCAGAAGAGCGATAGGTGTTGCCTTGATGCTATCTCGGGCCAGACTGTATATACGAGTAGATAGAGACTTAAAATATTTTTAAAAAAATCTATAGACCAAAGTAACTTTCCTTTTTGTTTCTTCCATAAGATCTTTTTTTAATTTTATTCATAAAGATATAGAGATAATTTTTACCTTGCAAAATTTAAAAAAACACTCATCTACCAAAGTGACTTTTCTCTTCCTTTCTTTTATGAGATCCTTCTCCTGACTGATGAAAACATAACAAAAAAAGAATAAGGATATTGGTCAAGCCGTTCACGTGTAATGCGATGACCAAGGGAAAAGGCAATTCATTGTTATATATGTAGATATATCATCTGATTTTTATAAATTTTAATATTATTATTTTTTAAGATTCTAATTATTAAATTATAATTTTATTAATCAATTTCAAATTACTGGTAAGTAAATTATTGACAAGCTCTTTTATATTTGCAAATTCATTACACTTTTTATTTTTTTTAATAAAACGTTCCCCATTAAATAACAATCACTGAATACAACGTTCATTTGATCGCCATAATTATCGGACCTAATACAATCCACAGGTGGCCGATTTCATTAGATGTACTTCAAGAAGATTCTGTTAAATGACAGTACTACTAAAACATAGATGAATGGGCTTCAGCGATAAACTTAAAATCCATTAAGGTATAACGTCAACTAGCGTGAAATTCCCAATAAACGGACGCAGCCTCTGAAAAGAAAATTGCCCATGACCTTTGGGAGACAATCAATCAATCGTTGAAATGGACAATGGACAGCTTTTCCACAGGTCATCATCCAGCCATACGTTTTATTTTCAGGACTTTATTTATTTTTATAGCATATCACGATAAATAGACGAATTCATAAATGATTTATGAAAACAGTAGCGATATAAATCCAATGATGTTCTGACAGAAGAGAGATAATATAACAAAACAATAAATAATACAATTACGGGTTTCTCGAAAAATTTGATGACATTGTTATATTAAAAGAATATTTTTTCATCAAACGACACCAATGATTTAATTAACTCAACTATATCCGGAGTAAATTAGAAATTAACGCTTGACAAATTCTAAAAATTGATGGCATATCTGACTCGACATGAGTCCGACCTTTTATCAGCAGCCTTTTTTTTTTTTTGGAACAAACATCACAATTTTTTTTATTTTTAGGATAACCGAAATTTCAAATAAAACTTTTCTATCACGAATCTAATGCAATCTGCACTTATTCTAAAAATATATTGCTAAATATTGAATAATACCTAGAATAATCCCTGAAATGAATTCAATTTTAAAAGCTAAAATTATCCCCTCTCCGAATCAGATGGCTTACGTTTCAAGATACGCAGAAAACAGATAACAAATTAAAAAAAAATCCTGGCCGAATCAATAAATAATATAATACCAAAAGTTTGAAATTGGTTTAGAAATAGCAGAGATATATCGTTTTGAAACTAGCAGTGGTTATAGACCATTTTCCTTTGAATCGTCAACTGCCTCATATTTTTTTTCAGTGGCGCGACAGGCCGTACAAGCCCTGGGTCTCGCGGTGTTATCACTACAATTTTGTAAACAACAAAGTGATATAATATCATTTACATATACATGTGATATAATATCATTACACATTAGGGGTACTCACAACATTTGCTATAGCACACTTTTTGTGCTATTTTGCTAAAACAGTAGCCTGCTCGGCGGGAGTTGAAGTAGTCAAAAACGTCGAGCAGTTTCATGTCGTTTAAGTCTTGTATGAGGTGCAGTCCTAGATATCGGATCTGTTCAACCGGGACATGAGGAGTATTAATGAAGGAGACAGGAGGGCAGGATGTCATAGGTTTACGACGAAGGGTAAAGGTAATTTGGTTGGATTTGTTGGCATTTATTTTAATTCTCCAGTTCTGATACCACACTTCGAGGTCTCTGATGTGGGATTGGAAAGTTTGAGAGGCAATAGTTGGATCAGTATTGACTGATAACACACAAGTGTCATCAGCGTAGGTAGAAAGGTAAGTTTTAGGATGGGATGGGATATCAGCTGTATAAACTGTGAAAATAATAGGTCCTAGGATATAGGATAGGTCCTGCCTTGAGGAACACCAGCAAACTGACTAAAAATGGTTAAATAGGAATTATTATGATTTACTTTGAAGGATCTGACAGTGAGGTAGGACTTGATGATAAGGAAGTATGTAGGGGAAAGGAAATTGCGGAGTTTGTAAAGCAATCCCGGGTGCCAGACTCGGTCAAAGGCTTGTTCTACGTCGAGGAATGCTCCCGTGCAGTACAACCCGCGCTCTAATGCAGAAGAGACAACGTCCACCACACGATGACATTGCTGGATAGTGGAGTGGGAGGTTCTGAATCCAAACTGGTGATCAGGAATTATGGAATTAGTATCTAGGATGGGATATAGGCGTTTCAGTATAAGTTTTTCCAAGATTTTACCCATGATTGGTAAAAGTGAGATGGGACGGTAAGAAGATGGATTTTCAGGCGGTTTCTTAGGTTTGGGTATCATTTTGACAATGGATAATTTCCAGGAAGCAGGAAAGTATGTGGAACGGAGTAAGGAATTATAAATGTAAGTAAGATATAGGATAGCTTTTCGAGGAAGAAGTTTTAAAATATGGGAAGTTATAAGAGCATGCCCAGGAGCTTTGCGGGATGGTAAACTCTGAATGATGTTAGATATTTCAGTAGAGTGGAACGCTTTTAGAGGAAGGATCATTTGGAGTGGGATATCTAGTTCTGCTTCTATAAACTTAATGTGACCGGGATTATGAATATCTGGATGTGGATTAAAGGTTTTAAAAAGGTGCTGACCGAATATCTGGGCCTTTTCTTCATCAGATCTTGTCCAGATATGGGATTCAGGTTAAAGTAGATTAAGTTGAAAATGTATGTTTTTTTTTGTTATTATTTTTTCATTTAATTGTAAAACATCATCACCTTGTAGAGATATATCATCTTGGATTATGCCATCGTTATTTGAATGTGGCTGTGGACTGTATGAGTTGGTGGTACACGTACCACATTTTTTTTTTTTTTTTTTTTTTTTTTTTTTTTTATGGACCTGCCATTTGTATTAAGAAAATTCATATATTTCAGAATAAGATTTATAGTTGTTTCACAGAGATAAGCTCAGTTTCTCTCCCAAGTAAACAAAAAAATATATGTATTTAATTTCCAAATGTGATATTTCTATACTTATATAATCAAGATATTCTTTTCGATTTAGATTTACTACTATTTAAATATGGACAGAGCGCAAGCGCCAGTCGAGAGCATAACCTTATTATGGTTATGAAATCCAAGCTTTTATCCCAAAAATCGCATAACGTGCCTAAAAAAGTTTTCACATGTAAAAAAAAAAAAAAAAAAAAATAAGAAGCTTTATAAAGAGATAACTTTATGTAGTCATTTCGAAATAATAAACCATTGTGTAATGATTTGTAGCGTTTTTTTTATTTAACATGTCATTCAGTATATTTTTGATTCTTTTAAAAATATTAATTAATTATACGGTCAGGCTCATCCCTAATGTCCATCACCCGAACCTATGAAGGGCCACTATTGAGTTATTAAACAAAGATTCATGAAAAAAATCGTTATAATTTCATAAGCATTTAAAATGGAATTTGCTTTAGGGCTAATCACATTACTTTTATAATTGTTTTACAATATTGTCTTTTTGTCGTGGAAATCCTTCCAGGTTCTATGGAAATCCGTTGATTATGTTAATTGTTTATGCAAACGAGATGGCTGGTGTCCGATCAGGGTCCTGAAGAGCTTATGTGGTTTTATCTCTTAACACAATCACCCCAATCGTGTGATTTTTATTAGATTTGTGTTGTCGAATACAACTTGAATTCTGAATTCATTAAGCAGGTTATTTATCTATAAATAAAAATAATAATATGTTTATTAATATTATTCCTTTTCAATTCATAAAGTAGCACTTCCGGTCAGCCGAATTTATTAAAAAAAAGTTGCTGTTACATCTCAGGCGTATAGTAGTCTCAAGTATGAAATTTCAGTTCCATACGACTTTTCGTTTTTGCGCTAGAGTTACCACACACGGACACACAGATCTTTTTCCGGGACCTAAAACGTTTATTTCCGTTGAAAACTGGAATTCAGAAATTTTCGCGATCGCAATACTTTCCATTACTATATATTTTCATTTATAGGTAAGTGAAAGTAAAAAGAATCATTGAAATTTGTTACCAACTAGCTATGATATTGCGTTTTGAAATCAGTGGTAGTGTTATGATATGATGCTTTGAATTAGTGCTTTTCAAATTACTTAATATCAACAGCCCTATAAACAGCTATACCCTAATATTGTTATTATGAAATAATAAAAATAATTTGCAGCGTTTTTATGGTTGTGTAGCTTTGACGCTTGGATTTTTTTTTTTTTTTCATTGATTATTCTGTGGGTTTCAATACAAAATTCAACGAAAAATTCATTATTTTTAATCGTTTAAAATTTATTTCCTCAATCCCCCGGAGTGGATTAATAGAATGTGAACAAATCTACAGACATGAAAACAGCTTTGCTTATTGTTTTTTACTTTCACTTACTATATATAGTAAGGGGAAGTATTGCGATCGTGAAAATTTTCGAATTCCAGTTTTAAACGGAAGTACATTTTTTAGGGTCCCCTGAGTCCAAATAACCAAGTCCCAAGCAAAAAGGTCTGTGTGTATGTGTGTGTGGTAACTCCCGGGCGGAAACGGTAAGTCCTATGAAACTGAAATTTCATAATTAAGACAACTATACGCCCGAGACGTTACAAAATCTTTTTCATCAAAATCGGCTTACCAGAAGAGCTACTTTGTACTATGCATTTTGCACCTTTTTTCGATTTTCTCAAAAACGGTTCCGACGATTTTGTTTAAACTCACTATATCGATGTTGAATTTAATGGGCTTTAATATCATTTAGGTTTCATTTGGATAAAAATGGTCTTTCTTTTTCTAAAATGGATTTTCTTTCTCTAAAGTACCTTTAATATTGTCGATTCTATAAAAAATAACTATATTATCTTGTTACCACTGATGAAAAACAGATAAATATATAAATTGAATGAATTCGATACCCACCTAAAGGAGAAAACTGAAAAAATATGTTTTTTATAATATAATAAAATATAAAACACGTGTTTCTATAGAAATTCCATTTAATCAATTCTTTAATGGTTTCACTCATGTTTATCTTTAATTGTATTTGAAAATTCATTAATTGATTCTAAAAACGGAGGTGAGTGAAAGTCGTGTGTTGCCCGCATCAGATTTTTTTGTATTTATATCGTTTCAGTAATAATTAAATTTAAACTAACTATTTCTTGTTATTTACAATAGTCCAAAACATTTCTAATTAGCGAACGTGTTTATAAATATAGATAATAATAAGATACTCATATTTTATTCAGGTATTCATAGAGGTTATTCATGATTTACTGATATAAATCTCAGGTGGTCTCAAACTTTTGAAGACCGGCACTGTATAACCCAGTACTGTTTTTACACTGTTAGGGTATGATGAGCTATATCTGGTATTGTATTTTTCATCTTGTTAGTCCTTTAAATTCATTTCATACCAATTTGAGACTCCTTTGGTCGAGAAGGAAGACTATTGAAAACTGAATTTTCTTTTTGCCCAAAGCCATACAGTTGATTTAGCAAAACGGACTTCAATGGGACTTTCGTTAGCTTTACGTTAAAAGAAGTTCGTGCTTAATAGTGTTTCGATTACTTCCACGATCTACACAGTTTCATTAAATTAATTTTTTTTTCTTTATCAAAGGAAACAAGAAACACAATCATTTAGCTAAATAAATGTCAGTTTTTTTTATTTTAATCGACAATTCATTCTTAATCAGGAAAAGAACGTAACTCTATAATGTTAAGACAAAACAATGTCACTATGATAATGCATGAAAAGGAGCAATAGTTCTTTGTATATTTTTTACTTATTTATATATTTTTTAAAATAACATTTTTCTTAAACCTAACACGAAACAGAAAAATCATGATTCACTCTACGAAATACATAGAATTACATATATTACATCAATTGTAATTTTATTTTATTCCACCGATTTACTGTACCTTATAAAAACTTTTTAAAATGCATAATCTTGAATATTATTCTTCATTATTTTTTGTATTACCTTCTAATGAGACTCGGCTGGAAAAAGGGTTGATGGTTATGAAGGCGGTTACCTTCCCTTACTCCAGAGATATTTTTCTATAAAAGATATGAATTCAGAATGGATTCAAGTACAATCACAAATCGGTCGAGATCAATGGATTATTGTCAACCAGTATCTGAAAGCCTGTTACAGGTCTGTTAACCCCTTATCCTTTGTTTACCGTCATTAAGGAACTTCCAGGTAAGATCTTCAACTTACAAGATACTCATAATGATGGATTTTATTTTTAAATATAAGTACACTAAGAGTCCGGAATGATTTAAACTTTCAAACACAGAAAAACTTTTATTTGACAAACTTTTAATTACACTTATTTTCTCAAAATAAATATTATGACCCCGAACACATTTGAGTGATTTTTGTTATTATTTCTTTCTCTTTTTTTATATTTTGAATTTTTTGGTGAATATAGTTTTTCTCAAAACATTTCTGTTCTAAAATAATTAATCTTCAGAAAAGTAAAACTAAATGAAAAATCATAAACTTATAATTTTGTCAATTATTATTATTTTGGGGTCCTTTTTATTTTATTTTTCAAAACTATTTTAATTAATTTTATAAAGTGTTCTTATTACAGTACGTCGACCTAGGAAGGGACGATAAATAATGAAAACATTATTTTATTCGCATTGGTTCAATATTACTTATGAATACATGTACATTTTTATGAGGATTTTCCTAAAAGTTTTCTCAAGTAGTTTTCCAAGTCCCACTCAACCTTTGAGAGCCGCTTTTAACATTCATTTTCAATTTTTGTAAAATAGAGTTTCTGTAGCGGCTGAAAATTAGTTTATTTCTTATAACGTATCCAACTTGTATCCAGTTCTTGATATAGTAAACCCTCCAAACTATTTTTAGTATTATAGTGTCCATATCGATCGCTACTGCTATGTAACTTGGCATATGAAAAACATTCAAATAAACTATATGATAATAACATAAACTATTTAATGTAACCCTTTTATTTCATTCCACATGTCTGTTCACACCTGCCTCGCTTTTGTAGGCTACACGGAGATTTTTCGGACCAGGGGTCAGGGCGAGGAATAGTTAACCGAGTTAAAAGCTCCCGGCACTAAGAATAGAAATCGAATTTATTTTATCTTTTAATTCGTTTATCGCGCTAATCCACTTAGCTATCCCCTCCTTACCCCAATAACTCCCAAAACAAACACTATTTAATATAATTTCAATAAGCTGATGAGCACTGGGCTACTGTACTCCGGGTTTGATTTCGGGCTAAGGAAGGATAATATTTTCTGAGTTATATCAGTCGTGGGTCAGGTTCCTGGATCCAAAGTCTACCTAGGCAATGATTTTGAGTTGAAGTCTCAGTCCCGGGTGAACCTTTAAAGCTCTAGGATATTAAATGGACATTCACTCACAGCACCTTCCCTGATTATGTGAGGGCCCTTCAGCCAACTCTTAGGTCCATTCAAAAAAATAGGGACGAAGTGATGATCCTAACTACAGCTTATCATCGAGAATCGCGATATGGAAACTACATTGAACGGAAAAGAGCGTCTGAAAAAACCCCCAAAAAACTAATGGCTATCCTGACCTTCTTGCAGAGCCGAAGTGCTAAAAGCAGTAAGGATTCTTACTATGCATTGATAAGATAAGAAAAGTTGTTAGTATTAATCAAATGAACATATTGGAAGATAAAGGTGCTCATTTATAAAAATATAACGTAACTTCCAATGTTATGCGAATATGAAGAAACTTTTTTTTTTAATTTTCTTGAATTGTGAATTTTTGAATATTGTGTGGTTTTTACCCTTAAATTGTTTCTCGATGGGAGTCTAGTTTTGGGAATTATTAACACTTTCTTTTTAAATGTTACAAAAACACCAGACTTTGTCCATTTTCCCTCAAAAAAAGTTTGGTTTCATTGAGTTAACTTTCGTTTTCCGTTAAAATATATATTTTTTCTCGGTCTCTCGCTAGAACGACCTCAATTTCAGGAGATGATCACGCTCCATTTAGCTGGACCGGGACTCAGCGTACCGAAAGAGGGATTATCTATTGAAGATATATGACGGGATGACAGACCAGAAGGGGGCTTGATTAGGGCCCCAAGTGTTTCCCGGCCAGAATTACCTGATACAATCAGAGCACGCTACCAGCTTTGCCCTTGAGCGCTGCGGGCTTAACCTACTCCAGGAATATCCTAAGAATAGACTTCGACCTGTAGAGATAACCTTTATCTCCCCTAATGTATTTATAAGCCCTTCGATTAGCGAGAAGGTGGAGATTACGGCCTGTTTGGTCGTTAGGCTCAAAATATAACACTAATCCAAGTATGATACCTGATAAGATGCACGCAAATATTAAAAACACAGTTAATTTACTTTGGACTTATTTTGACACGGATTCTACTTTTCAAGACAAAGCATAAAACAAAAATTTTCCAATGACAGTATTGGATTATCCGGAACGTTCGTTGAGAAATTTGGACACAAATTATAATTGATGAACAGCTTAAAATTTATTTATTTAATCTACAAAATAGAAACCACCGTTATCGATTAACCTTTCCCAACGGCTTGATGGGTCCATTATATCTTCTTTCCAAAAATCACTCTCCTTACACCTGAAGAACAATAAAAGGTCTGTTTTGACGTCATCTTCTGAAGAGTAGGATTACCCTAGCAGACAATTTTCTATGGAACGGGAAAGATGGAGATCCGAAGGAGCAATGTCAGGATAGTACGGCGGGTGAGGTAAAACCTCCCATCTGAAGCTTTAACTTTTGCTGAGTCCTTTAAGACACATGAGGCCTAGTGTTGTCTTGGTGGAATATCACTCCTTTCCAATTTGCCAACTCTGTCCGTTTCTCTACAATTGCTGCCTTCAATCATTCTAACTGAGCGCAGTAAAAGTCAGTATTTATAGTTTGGTTTTGTGGAAGGAGCTCAAAACGTCTCTTCCAATCCCACCAAATACTGAACATCAGCGTCGTTAAAGGCAACCCCCAAGACTTTTTTTAGCTGGTTTGGATGTAGAGAATCCTTTTTAGTCACAAGAGGTGTTCCTCAAGGCAGCGTCTTAGGACCCGTCCTCTACATCCTCTTCACCGCCGATATCCCTACCGACCCCAATACCTTTCTGGCAACATTTGCTGATGACACAGCCATTTTATCATCCAATTCCGATCCTGAAGCAGCATCGCTAAATCTCCAAAAGCACCTTTCCCTTGTCGAAGACTGGTGCAATGCTTGGCGCATTAAGGTGAACGAAAGCAAATGCACTCACGTCACATTCACCCTTCGACGCAAATCCTGTCCAACGGTTAATTTCAATTCCATACCGCTTCCTTCCTCAGACACAGTCCGGTATCTCGGCTTTTTACTAGACAAAAGACTGACGTGGAACCCACATACAAGACTAAAAAGAAAAGAACTCAACCGCAGATTCGGCCAGTTATACAGACTACTAAACAGAAAATCTCATCTTACAGTTGACAACAAATTACTAATATACAAGACAGTACTGAAACCTATATGGACCTACGGACTTGAACTGTGGGGGACAGCTAAACATTCCAACATTAAACGCATCCAATCCTTCCAATCCAAAGTCCTCCGAACAATAGTTAATGCCCCTTATTACGTTACCAACTGTACCCTACACCATGACCTTAATATTCCGTTTGTTTTAGACCTGGTACTATCCAAATTTTCCAAATTTCATCAGAACCTTAGTCATCATCCTAACCCTCTAGCACAATCCCTATCCAGCACCACCCATCCCTACAATCCTCCTCGAAGATTGAAACGGCAGTGGCCACGAGACCTATTGTAAACATTTAAACTGGAGTTCTGACAATGGTCAGATCCTCCACTCATGTACGGTATGTTTGTGGCTACAGCGCCCTAACTCAGCCTCCACTGGCTCAGACCAGTGATGCGGCTGAGATAGAGGTGCTGGGATCTCTTGGATTCCGCTTTTTCCTCCACAAGTGGAGGAAAGAGCGCTTGCTGGGGTCCCTTTAGCAATTGTATATATTGTATATAGTTATGATTGTGTGTAAGATGTTTATTTATTTGCCAACTTTTTATTTATCTCAATAATAGGTTTATGTTTCGATTTGTTTTGTTTTTTATTTATTATTATTATTTTATTGTATATATTTGAATTTATGTTATATTTTATGAAATTTGACCATTATTATTATTTTCTGTATATATAGTATGAATGTGGTCTCTTATCAATATTATTATTGTTCATGTTGTAACAAATTGTAATATATCTCAATAAATAAAAAAAAATAAAAAAAAAGTCACAAGTAACAACTCGTTTTAAAAATGGATCCTCCACATTTTCAGCATCAGATCACAGAAATCCTTTCAATAAGGCTCCTTTCACTGAGCTCATGGGGGACCCAAACGTCGTTACGAAAGACGTACCCGGCCTTCTTTAGATGATCAAAAACGGTGGATTTGCAGGCTCTTAACTCCGCAGCTATCTCACGGGCAGTAATTCATGGATTGTTTGCGATGACCATCATAATATCCTCGATGTCAAGAGTTGAACTCCGGCCAACCCGGGGTTGGTCTTCCAAATGTAAATCTCCTGATATAAGCCGCGAAAACCACCTCTGAACGTGCTATCAACAGTTGAATCTCTACCATGCACGGCATGAATCTTTCTTGCAGTTTGAGCTGGGTTTTTCCTTTTTTTTAAAAAGAACAACATAATATGCCGAAAATGTACTGAATCGTCACTCATGTTGGTTTGCAATAAACTACACTACTGAGCATTAATAAAGAAGAATTCAGGGATCACTTGTAGCTGGGTGTCTAGCATAACAGCCTGCTAAGCCAAAGGTCACGGATTTAAACCCGCAGGTGGTCCTAAGATTTTTTAATGGGAGTAAAAAATCCTTGTTATGCCGTCCTTTGGAGGGGATGTTAGAAGGTGGTCCCGAGCATGTGCGCTGTCAGTTACTCGTTAAAGATCCCTATACTAATGAAACCTGGATAGGCAAAATTTAGGACTCCCACCGTAGCATCGTCCGATTAGCCACAGTAGCATAAAGTGACGTTAAACAAATAAAGAAGAATTTAGTGTTTAAACATAATCAATTACATGTGGATTAAAGACATATAAATAAACATTAGCTTTAAGATTCATTTTTAAAAGAAAAAATAATAGGTAAATTTTATTTTAAAAATCTCTACCAACTTCTAGGACAACCCAATAGTTATCCGTTGGAAATACTAACGATACCGTACCCATAAAATACCGTTGAAAAGCTTTTAGAAAAAAAATATTATACACAAAATTGTAAACGTCGATGCTGTAATAAAAAGCCAATGAAACTTACTGACAGCAGTAGACAATATTATAATAGATTATTTAATAAAGCGCGTGTTTCTATCATCGTAAATAAATTTAATTACTTCATAAAATTTCATTCATCTCGGAAAAATAAAAACATAAAATTCATTCCTACTATCATTTCAAAATTCTTTAACTGATTTTAACAACAGAGGTAAGTGAAAGCCGAGAGTGAGAGTACCAGATTTTTTTTAATACAATAATTCTTTAACAAAATATTTCATATATACAATGAAATAAAAATCTAATATAGTTGCATAGTATCTCTTTCAAAATAAACTATTCCTACTTGTTATTTTCAAACGTTTCCCCTTAATGTCTTAATTTAAAAATGCCAAATCTTAAAAAAAGATCAGAATTAGACGATATTTCTTTCTTTTTGTAAATAAGAGAGCCTATTCTCTGCATAAAGGAGAATAAATGACAACGATTAAGAAGAGGGTAGCATTTTTAATGTTCCCTTTTTACTTTGAATATTACTAATGAAGTAAAAAATCTCCAAGTTCTTTCTTTCTTTTTAGCACGCGCAGATATACGAGGCATGTTTTTTAGTACCGTTTTGGAATTCAAGAAAAAGACGTGCAAAGATATCGCAATAATTTTATTTTTACATGAAAGCCTGTACCTTAATCTACTTTTCTACATAATTTCCATGAATTTTGAGGCACTTGTCATAACGCGGCTCCAGTTTTTGAATACCCTCATCAAAAAATTCTACCGCCTGACTTGTTAACCACTGCATCACTAATGTTTTTACTTCGTGATGCGCCGCGTTATGACAAGTGCCTCAAAATTCATGGAAATTATGTAGCAAAGTAGATTAAGGTACAGGCTTTCACGTAAAAATAAAGTTATTGCGATATCTTTGCACGTCTTTTTTTAATTCCAAAATGGTACTTACTTAAAAATCTGCCTCGTAGAAAAATCTTTTCTTGCTCCGGGAAATATCCACCCTGTAATATTGCCTTCATGAGCTACTCTTCTATACCCCAACATAATAGGAATATAAGAAATAATAAGGAAAAACCGTAATAAAAATTTAGTTCTTTATGGACCTGAACTGGTTATATGTTTATAATGATGAAGTTTGTATGTTTATGTCACGGAGAGTCTGATTTTTCTTCAAACGGATGGGACTGATCATAATTATTATATTATTATTTTTACGATTATTCTCCTTGAAGAGATCGATTAAACTTCAAATCAAGACTTCATGTTTTTCTTCCTCACATCCTAATATTTCTTCATCCTCTTAGAATGCACCTTTTTCCTTTCGACTGATCGTTTTGTTTCTTGAGTAACAGTAAATCTTCTTTGCTCGAATTTCATATTTGTAATTCTATTTCGGCATTTAAAATTGTCTACTTTGCACAGTTTTACTTCTCTCTGGAACTCTTTTAGCCATTCCGTGCTGCATTTACTGTCGCTTATAATATTGAATTGCCTTTATATTATATATTAAGATATAATTATAATTATTATATATTAATATTTATTATATTTTAAGGGGTTATTAATGTATATCTTTGATAACAGTGAATACATGAGTAGCAAGTCAGCTATGCTTATTGTTAATTTTCGTATGTATACCGTTGTTATGTATATTGTAGGTTTTGCTTTGTAGATTTATTTACAGAGTAGTTATTAACGTATGCTGATGATAAATTTAATATTTGCGCTGTGTCCACCATTTGTATGAGAATTGCCCTTAGTAAATAAATAAATTATTAGTTCTATATCAAAACAGAAAGGATAAGGCAGGACACGGAAAATACACGTTACAATATCAGATATAGAGTTGGTAAAATAGGATTGCTTGTCTGGGAGTTTTATATGGATATACCGCTTGGATTTGAATGATATAAGAAGAAAAGCCGAAAAACGGTAGCTGGGGACAGAGCGAACGCCGGGAGTAGGCTATCGACCAGCCGGGTAAAGGCCGCTCCGAAAGGTGAGCCTCTTTGGACTAATTGTCCCTCGGGCGGCATTTTCCTCAGCCGGTGCAGCTCCTCTTAATGAATAGGCTCCAGGCTCAGTTCCTCTTCCGCTTTTTACTTACCAAGGCTAAGGTCGCCGGCTTAAAGTTTCATGCAACACGTAGCCCATCGATCTCGGCCAAAACCGCCTTGTGAAGGAAACAGTAGGGCTACGCTTACGAGCTAGCAAAAAACGTTTTTGACAAATCAGATATGTACTTATACATGTTTTTTTTTTTAATTATAATTTACATATTAAATGTTGATAGTGATGCGCCACGTCTTATTTCAGACCTATAAGTCATTTTGATTAAATACATGTAAAACAAATGTGGTCGCGAAACACACGATTTTCACTTACATCCATTGCTAAAATTAATTTTAAATAAATTTAGAGATTAAAATAAATTTTTAAAGAAATAATTAAATTGAATTTCAATTTTACATCGATATAGCGAGTTTAATCATGGGTATTTTTGTTATCTCTACTTTTTTGAAAGAAAAAAAAACTGTTAATTTATCTTCACCAATATATATATTTATTTGCTTTTAAACAGATGTATTATTATTTCAAATATATATTTTTTTTTATTTTATCTCTACAATATTGGAAAAAAAAAATTAATTTATCTTTATCAATATATGTATATAACTTACAAAATGTATTGTAAATAGCCAAGCCAGGCTCTATTTGTATGGGGAATACCCCAAAGACAAATACAATTTATTCTATTCTATTTTATTCAACTATCGAATACTGTATTTAGGAATTACATGCATATAGCGAGTTTGATCAAAATCACGGCTCTAAAGTTTTTGAGAAATTCGTAAAAAGGTGCAAAATACATGGTATAAAGTTAGTGGCTCTTATGGTTATCTGATTTTAAGGAAAAAATTGTTGAAAATCTCGGACGTATAGTTGTCTTAAATATAAAATTTTAGTTTCATACTTTTCGTTTTCGCGCTTGACTTACCACACACTCACACTCTAAAACGTATATTTCCGGTGAAAACTAGTATTTTTAAATTGTCATGGTCGCAATACTTCCTCTTACTATATATTTCATATACAGGTAAGTGAAAGTCAAAAAAAAAAAAAAAAACTACTGAGTTTTACAGAGAGAGGCATTATGGATGAAAAAAAGTAAATTTTATTCTGTGACCTTCAGTCCCCAAAGAATAACAGTGATAAAGAAATACAAATTCTTGTTTCTGATACAAAAAAAAAATTAAGTTGCACGGATGGATTAGTTTTAAAAGGATATAAGACAAATTAAAAAAATGTGGAGCGCGAAACTCACAACTTACCGCTATTGTTAAAATAAATTTTAAATATAAATTAATTTAGAACCATTCTATTGTTGAACAAAACGTTTATTCATTAGAAATACTACATTTTCCAATAAGTTTTAAAATTTCGAAGACGTTTCATCATTTATATAAATTTGCAATTAAAAGAATTCCGTACTTATATCAAAAAAGGTTTTTACATTTTTAATACATTTTCTTCTTTTTTTGTAAGAACGTAAATGACTAAGATAGGAACTGTATATTTTTTTTCTAACTGTATCTGTTTGTTATATATTCTATTAAACATATTACATACTTTTACAATAAACCACTCTCTTTATTATCACATGTTAGATATATTACGAAAATGAATAAATGTTTTCTAAAGGTGTAAAATATTTGAAAATGAAATATTTTTTATAAATAAATCTCTTGTTTAAGAAAATAATGCTTCTACATTAATTTATATTAAAATTTTATAATCACTATAATACTGGTTTTAATATATATATTTTTTTTAAAGTTAGATCTGAAGAATTAAACAGAGTTTCAATGGATTAAATAATCTAAAAAATATAAATTATTATATAAATCACTTAATGCCCTTTTCGTCTTTCTAAATTACATTTTACAGATTTCTATTTAAAATATTCTTTTTTCTAAAAGCGTTTCTTTTCTATATTAATTCTCTTGTTTTTACATATTTAAAAAATAGATGAGAAGAAACACACATTTAAAACAAGTGCTATTTTAATTATGTGCCGACGTTTCGTATTCTCTATAACTATGAGAAGTATATGACAATGTAGGCCGAAACGTCGGCACATAATTAAAATAGCACTTGTTTTAAATGTGTGTTTCTATTTTATGGCCGCACCCCCAACCATCTTCCTCATCTAATTTCTCAACGGTCAACAAAAACTCCATCATTATTTAAAAAATAGTTATTCTTTCAAATAAAAAAATTTAGAAGAAGGGAATTTAAAATTTCGCCATTTAAGCCTGTGAAACTATTTCGATCAGAATGAAACCTACATAATATTAAAGCCTCTTAAAGTTTACATCGATCAAAATTTCTTCTGATGCGAGCAACCACTGCTCTCCCTGGATTTGCCGCTCTCACAGTGCGGGGACGAACCGTTCGAGGTCTGTCACATATAGATAGAGTCTTATTATATCTATTTATAGTGCGTTAAATGAACATACGGCTAATACTCAAAGGTTTGAGTGTTAAAAATCTCTTATCTACATTTTTACTTTCACTTTCTATATATAGTAAGGAAAAGTATTGCGATCGTGAACATTTTGGAATTCCAGTTTTCGACGGAAATACACGTTTTCTCAGTCCAAATGACCAAGTCCCGAAAAAAAGGTCTGTGTGTGGTAAGTCTAGCGCAAAAACCATTAGCTGTACGGAAGTGAAATTTCATACTTAAGATAACTATAGGCCCGAGATGTTACAGCAACTTTTTCACTAAAATCGGCTAACCGGAAGTCCTACTATATCCCATGCATTTAGCACTTTTTTAGGATTTTCTCAAAAACGGCTTTAACGATATTGATTAAACTAGGGAGTTTAATATAGGATATAGGGATATCAATGCAAAATTTAATGGGCTTTAATATCATGTAGGTTTTATTCTGATTGAAATAGTCTAATGGGGCTTAAATGCAGATATTTTAAATTTTCTTCATTTACAGTACCTTTAATTCTATAGATTCTATAAAAATAACTATATTATCTTGTTACCATTGATAATTAACAGCTAAATATGCACTCTAATTGAATTCGATAAACAAATAAAGGAGAAAACTAAACAAATTTTCTTCCTCTAATTTTGTAGATTTAAAAAATTTAGGCACAACATCTAATTAGAATTGATAAATAACGCCTAAATAATCAAGTTGGGCATATTTGATTAACAACTAAAGGGGAAGAGACCTAAAATAATTCTTTATGATGCAATCTTTCACCGTTTGGCCGCTGGAAGGCGCTGTCATCGCGGTGACGCTTTTGGCGGGACAGTCACGATTTTTCAAAATTTGTCCCGCGTACAATTATTTTCGTTTGTAAATTTGTTTGAAAATTCTTAAATTGATAATTTCTTTGCTTAAAGTTCCTTTAATTTTGTACATTCGAAAAAATTAACCATATCGTCTGATTAGCTATGCTAAAAAAAACAGGCAAATATATAAGTTGAACGAATTCGAGATCCAACAAAACAAGAAAGCTGCAAAAAATGCAATTAATGCAATTTTTAGTTTTTGAACTTAAGAACAGCAATATACATATATAATGTACCGTTGGAATGCTAAAGATTTTAGAAAAAATATTATCCATACGTACTATTATAAAAGTTAACGGATAATAAAATAATAGATTATTTAATAAAACACATGTTTATACTAAAATCCAATTTTAATCATTCATTAACTATTTATTTTCTTTCATAAATTTGTTTAAAAATTGTTGAATTTATATAAATTTTTTTTTTTTCACTGGCGCGACAGGCCGTGTAGGCTCTTGGCTGCGTGTATAGACTCCTGGGAGAATATACTCACGTTTCTCGATGAAATGTTTATGGTAGGGTCATCACTCCTTACGTCTATTTTTTGCGAGTTACCACAAGTAGGCTGACGAGTCTCACTACCCGGGAGAGAGGCTGTGAGTGAGTTCCCATTTAATTATATTCTTATAAAAGTCTCGCTGGAACTGGGACTCGAACTCACAACTCTCGCGTGGGAGACTAGCGCGCTAGCCACTCAGCCACCGGCTCTCCCATATAAATAATGAAGGTAAGTGAAAGTCGTGTGTTGCGCGCACCAGATTTTTTAACTTTGTGTAAGGCGACCACAGTTATTCTTTATTCTTTATCACCCCACTCCATGTTAACTGAGCGAAAAAAATAGTTCTACTTTTGTAACAGTATTTATGGCAGATCTAGATATACAGAAGGCTCAAATCATTACAAGGAACCTACATAAACTAACCTCATCCTAAAAGCAAAACAGGTTGTTCCATAAACTTTAAATATAATCAAATATATATAAATTATTAACAAAAAAAATCATGAAAACCCAATAGCTAAACTTCATAACACATACTACAAATACTCATTTCAAACAGGACACTAATGACCTAGGATGTTAAGTGTCCGAAAATTATATAATCTAACGTTAACCATCAAGTCAGAAGAATATCGTGTTTTTAGGCAGAAGATGTATGATGATTTAAACATTTTAATTAGGGTTCATTGATTCTTCAACTTTGAGAGGAAATGGTCTTCGGGGCCTTAACAAGATGGCTCTCGTCTTCAAAGGGACACAATCAAAATGTCTAATTACTCAACTCGAGGATTTCAAATATTAATTTAACAGATGAATGAAGGTGCACCGCCCCCTCAAACTTCTCTCAGATGCTTATCGGCCTGGAAACCTAACTTGAAGCGCTCAGATTCTTGAAACATCAATAGATTCAAGAAAAACAGAACATTTTCGTTTTTTGAAAATTGCCTTTAATGAAGTTATGATTTTATCCAACAATAAACATAAAAATGATTCTTAGATCTTTCTAATGAATTTTAAGAATATTATCTATGGTCCATGAAATAAATATGTTACGGAAAGAAGTTGCAAAATAAGTTTATTTATTCTTGTTTAATCTATACCTACTTCATCTGAAATTAACAAATGACTAATATACAATGATATGATGTTGAAATATATATAAATGTTTATACGTTTAATGGTATATGTACAGACATGAACTAGTATTATAAAATAAAAACACATAACAAATTTCTTTTTACAATTTAATATTTTTCTTAATGAAGGAAGTATGTTTATATACTACTCTTATAATTCATTAAAGCTATAATTCATTTCCCAGTTTTAAATATACATTTATATATTTCAATATAATCAATTTCATAATAGTTAATATATTAAAACAGGTTTAATGCTTCGGGTGTTTAGCATAACAGCCTCCTATGCCGATGGTCACGGATTACAACCCGTTGGTTGTCCTAGGATTTTTTAATGGGAGTAAAAAATCCTTAGTTGTTCCCTCTTTCGGAGGGGGCGTTAAAAGGTGGTCCCAAGCCTGTGCGATGTCAGTTACTTGTTAAAGATCCCTATCCTAATAAAATCTGGATAGGCAAAATTAGCATCGTCCGATTAGCCAAAGTAGCATAAAGTGACGTCGAATAAATAAACAATAATATACTAGCCTCATTGAAAAATGACGCCTTCATTAAGCTTCCATGGCTCAGACCAGTGACGCGGCTGAGAGAGAAGCGGTGGGTTCCTAGGGTTCTGCTTTACCAAGCGTCAACAACCTGTGAAAATTGTCGGAATGTAGCAACTTTTTTGTTAACTAGGTGTTTCAATATTGCCCTTTTATTATATTAAGGCCGTGCTTCACAGTGACAGAAGAGGTAAGTGAAAATTCATGAGAGCTAGGTATTTTGAGATTTTATAGCGGAGGAGGAAGAAGGCATATTAGAAAAAAAAAAAAAATCGGATAATAACTTTAAATATTACTTTTTTAAATCCTATTATATCACTATTATTATTATTTTTTTCACTTACATAACTCAAGAAGGAAACGTTCATTGATTGTTGCATTGTTCATTGTGAACGACGATGCGTGTATTCACCTTTTTATTTTATTTGTTTTAATAAATTACAATGAGTAGCTTCTATTTCGTTTTTCACTAAATAGTCACGTCCGGCGAAAAAACCAGGACAAAGTGGGCAGTTCTCCTTAGGTTCCTCCAGTGTTCCGTAAAGCTTTGTTTCCAGCGCCTTCGGTTCAAGCCGGGCTTCTCTTCTTGCTTCCTCCAGGACACAGCTTTGCAGAATGTGCTCAGCGTTTTGTTCTCCTTCACCACATTCGCATATAGGATTATGTCTTATTTTGAATTTTCGGAAGAGGTGCGATCTCAGTCTGTTGTCGTTCGTACGTAGTCGGAAAATGACCACTTGAGGCCATGGTAGGATTCAGTAGAATAGAGTAGCAGCAGGCAGATGAAGAATTTGTAATGTCCAGGTAGTACTGATTGCCAGGAACATACAGCTCCTATTATTTTACCACTATTAAAATAAGTTCTTCTTTTATTCCGGGACAGATAAAAAACAATAGTAACAATGGTAAACGACAACAATTAGTAGGAGGTACGAACTGGGATGTAGGAGGAACCCATCACCGATAGAGCATGAGTATGGTCGAAGTTTACCAATCACCATCAGAGACGACATTACCCTCCGTTTTCCCGGCAACAACGGAGTAAGAAGGCGAGGAAAGGGAATCCGTCTTTCAAATTCTCTTCCCTACAATTGGGATCGGAGTCGACCGTCTATTGCCTTTCCCCTTCGCTGAGTGTGGCCAACCTTCGGCAATTCTTATGGGATTCATATGTAAATGACGTCATTTGGATTCGATCGGAAAATTGTTTATTCCTTACCTCGCCGGTCCACTCCGCTAAGTGTGGCCGGGCCTTTAGTATACAGTGTGCAGAAATTAAGTTGACCACTTAATGTTGGTAGGTGTATGTTGCTTCCATTAAAATGATCATAAATATTTATCAAAATTCTAACTAAATGAGCAGGACTCTTGCCTAATTAAAACCTTAAAATAAAAGTGCAAATTGACTTTAAGTTTGAGATGGAGTGATAATTATCAGGTTTCCTTAATAACGGTTTTAACTTAGTTGATATTGTTTTTTAATTTGTATTCACGGGCAACTTTCTTCTCGAGTCTAATCGGGTTTCTGTCATCCTATTTAATATCCTCCAACACGAAAATTACATTAATTTTTTTTAACGTTCACGAAATTGGTTATCCCATTTAATCGCTCAAAAAAAAAAAGTTTTAATAGCTTTCCCTAATTGAATTTCACTTAGATAGAATTTATAAATATATTTTTTTCGCCATAGTTATGAATAACAGTTTTGCTTATGCAAAAAATTAATTAATTTAAAGTATATTAATTAATACTCATATAAATGGTTTTGGAATTAATGAATAATTAATAAAATCAATTTGATAAAAGTCGCACACTTATCTAGAGGTTGATCGCAATGAAAGTTTTCAGCAAAAACACTAACAAATTTGCATGTGTATTTGTTGAATATAAAACTAACTAAAAAATAAATAAAAGAAATGCCTAACTCCAAAACACTGTTTTAGTCCTACTACTAATTCTTAATTATTTTGGAATTCGAACTTCAAGATAGTTATCGCTACAAAATGTATTTTAAATAGCTTGTAATATAAAGTAGTAATAAACCAAAGTAGGAGTAGTCCTGTCTCTAGTTTTTGAAAACATACATTGCAATCATGTTTTTCTAAAGATGGGAAAATTAAATTTTCTGTAATATATGTTTCACTGCTAAATAACAAACAAATAGGTTGAACCAATTTCGATTTATAGACCAATTAATGTTTCCTATTAATAAATATAATAATGAATCGACCTTATAAAATAAAAACATTTTCCGGTAATTGCACTTCCACGATGAACTAAAAGCTCCAAAGCGATTAACTCTAAATGGGTCGAACAGTATTTGCACAAACATAAATGACACCACAATCAAATTGCACCCGTGCGAAGTATGGGGTTGGTCACTAGTATAATATATATCCTTTGTGTCACTTCTCGAGGGATTTCGGACGATGTTATTTGACAGGCTCTCAAGAAGGCTTCCAGGCCAGGGATTAAGCGGTTTTGGGAGGAAGAACGACTTGGCATGGATAGAACATTCGTCGGTTGTACACTATGCGTAGAGACGCTAAAGGAGCAACAGAAGCAACGCGAGGTAACGTTAACATACATTGAGAGTAAAACTAACCACCGGTGGATCCAAGAGCTTCGCAGGCTTTAGGACGCAAGTATTTTTGGTGGGGAATGACACAGACAATTACATATATCATAGGTAATTGTGATATGTGTTTGACTTCGTTGTATGACGGACATCCTACAAAAGCGTTGCAGGAAGAAACACCCATAACGAAAAATCCCCTTGAACACCTGCAGATAGACAGTGACTGCAAGACTGCAGATAGCGGATATAAGTGGATATAGCGGGTCACCGTGACATATAGTTTATTAAGGTAGCAATGCCGTATCAGGTCCTAGACCGTTCGCCAGCAGTCTTAAGTGCAGTGCAGACTTCATTCAAATTTTATTTTGTACCCGAAAAGATATCTTATAATGTGGCTAGGGAGTTTGATGACTCAGTTATACGTTCTGAAATACAATTTAAGGGTCACATGGCAACTTCACGCCCCGGGACACCCGAATAGTAGAGAGGGAATAGAGCGGCTCCATAGCATGTTTAGCGAACCCCTCCGTATTTACTATGTCGAAATGGGGCTGGAGCCGGACACGGTGGTGGGAAAAGCGGTTGCAGCGTACAAGCATTCTATTCACGCGGCGTAGGAATATCTTGAGCAAAGCTGTGGATGAGAGTTTAGTCGGTCGTGAGGAAAACAACCGCTTGGCTCTAGTAAAGCGATAGGGAAAAGTGCGAGAGAGAATAGAGGCGGTAAAGCGTAGACGGATGGCCAGGACAAATCGGAACATCAGGGGTCTTATGGGTGACGTTAAGGTCGAAATGGCCGTGTCCAACAGGAAAGGATCAAATAGGGGTAAAGAACTACAGAGATATACTAATGGCTATAGAGGGTGATAGTTGCTAGTGAGCACATCGGTGTCACTGTAGAAAGTCATGAAGATGCTAAGAAGCGGCGGAATGGTCTAGTTGAACAATTAATGCTTCCAATATGCACACAGGACCGACATAGGAGAGTTTTTTATTTTTGGATATCACACTGTGCAGACGACATTAGTGAAATTTGTTTGCTATTTATCTTTTGTAGTTTCCTTATTTTTGTAGTCACAAAACATTTTTTATAGGGTATTTGTTTTCTAAAGTAAATTTATATTTGCTTAGTCAATAGGAGACAAATCAATATTTATCACTAGATTTTTAGGCCTTCTCAACTGTGAGATTCCGAAGGATGTCCATAAACTGGCAGGGGGGAGAGTTAACTTCGGAAGTAAAGCTTTATTACAGTTAATATACATATAAATTTTTATTTAGAAACAATTACTTAAATGGATAATAATAACAACTGTAAAATACAGTCTCGTTAAAAGTATTGCAACACCCATAATTGTCGAGATTTTTTTATTTTGACACTAATTTTTTTTTTCTTTTCCTCCAACTTTATTTAAAAAATAAATACACAAACATTCTATGAATATACAGCAACAATGGTATATACAGTCCACGGCTCAGGCCTCGTATTGCCCGTTTTTAGCGTTTGACAACGCCGACACTAATCCAGACTTTGTTTAAATTTATATTAATATTATTTATTATATGAGAGATATTTGGGATTAGAAATATCACTTTTATTCAAGGTTTACTTTACAAACGATAAAATTTCGTTTCATTAATTTCAAATTTCCTTTCAGTCCATGTTTATCTTTCGTTTGTCTCAAGTCTGTTCTCTCTTTTCTCTTAAGTCTAGTTAAAACAATTAATTTTATTCACAATGAGTCGTTTAAGTCACGATGATTCGGTCAGAATCATCACTCTCTACGAAGAAGGCAAATCATTGCGTTACATTGCGAATCGCCTCAGGATCCACTATTGTATCATTTCAAGAACCATAAAAAGGTACAAAGAGACTGGTAGTCATTTGAGACGACCAACTTTAGGGCGTCCCAGAGTTACTAACCCCATAGATGACCGCTTCATTAAAATACAATTAATTCAATTAAAATATTTCGGAAGCGTAATTCTACTGCGTCTTCCATTAAAAACTCGATCGCTGGTGTTCGAGGGTTATCAATCTCGGAGAGAACGGTCATTGGAAGACAGGGAGTGTATCATGTTCTGGGGTGGCATATCTTGGGAGGCGCGCACTGAGTGCCAATCCAAGGAGGGGCTTTGAATGCTTTGAGGTATGTAGAAATGATTCTTCTAGATCATTCAGTGCCTTTTATGCTATTTATGGACTCTGAGTCATTTCTCATGCATGATAATGCTCGTCCTCACAAGGCAAGATGTGTTTCTGAATATCTGAACACCACAAATATTCACACCAATGATTTGCTAGTAAGAAGTCCTGACCTTATCCCAATCCAGCATGTGTAAGATAATCTCAAAAGAAAGATTCGGTCACGAGATTCACCTCCCACTACCCTTGAAATGCTAAAGACAGCTTTATGGAAGGATTGGGACAATATATCCCAAGATTTTCTTCAAAATCTTTGTACAAGTATGCCAAGACGGATGGAAGCAGTCATTCAAGCCAGAGGGGGGCAATAAGTCGCATTAAATATAAATTAAAAATTGAAATAGTAATTTAAAAGTTAAAATAGTAAAAAAAAAAAAAAATTTTAAAAATAAGTTTTCTAAATTTTTTGTTTGTTGGAAAACAATATTAATAGAACTTGTTAATTTCCAGTTAACAAACGTTTATTATTTACTTCAGAACCTTTCTTTATTATGAAAAAAAAAGAACTTTTTTGGAAAATTTAAATATTTCTAAGTAAAGTATTGCAAAATACTTTTGCCGGGGAGTTTAGATACGAATTATACTTTGCTGAGTCTGTTCAACGCAGCTTTCTATTGTGCCAAAAATTAACTTTTATATATATATATATATATATATATATATATATATATATATATATATATATATAGAGGGAGAGAGAGAGAGAGAGAGAGAGAGAGAGAGAGATGACAATGTCAATAGGTCGAGAGATAATAAAAAATCAATTGGAAAGCGAAGGCTTAAAGAAAAGTACATTTCTAGGGTCAATCAAATTGTTTATACAATATTGTATTTCCGTTTGATAGCCAAACTTTGGAGAGAAAATAATCTGACAAAAGCAATAAAAACAGGAAAATAACAGTTTTACGAGACAAATAAATACTGATAAAAGAATTTCAAAACTTATTGATAACGGAAGAAAAATAGTCACAAATATATATATTTTTTTCAAAATAAAATAAATAATTAAATAAAGATTTCAATTCAGGACATTTTTCAATTTCAATAAATTAGTTATAGAAATTATTAAAATCAGGACTAGACTAGAGAATATGGTTGATGAGATACAGTAAGATCCAAGGACCCTTATTTTAGACAAATTGAAATACCTTAATTAGGATATCAAGGAAGAAAAATACATTAACAATTTACATGATGCTAGGCCATGATAAAGCAATGGAAAATAAAAATGGTCAAAACGAAGAAATGAGGTATTAATGAATTCATTAGAGAAATATCGGAGACAACATAGGAAGCATTGCAAAAAAAATAGTAAACATTAGAACTGACACAGCTATCAACGGAAATGATTGCTCATCGTGGACACCCTAGGCATATATGGACTGTCAACTGAAAAAGGGAGGTACGAACAGCAGATTTTGCAAGATTAATGAGATAAGTTGTGCGACTGTGGGCTGCTAGAACAAGATAAAGCAAAGCCAGTAAGACATATTGCCTCAGATTGTCTTTCTGGGTCTCCATTTTTGTCCAAAGTTATTATCATGCTAACTTAAGGTAGTTTTAAAGAGTAAAAGCTTTTCGATTCTTTTTAATTCGGTCATCTTTAGAGACGATAAAAGAGCTATAATTTTTTATTTATTTATAATTTATGGAATTTTTCAACTGTATATACAAAAAATACAACCAGTAAAAGTGCTGAATTACAATAAAGGGTGTGATTTTCCGATTAGCCATAGTAGCATAAAGTGACGTTAAATAAATAAACAAACAAAAATAATAAAGGGTGTGAAAAGGCTTGTGAAGAAACTACCAAGCGTTAGAACTTCAATGTTTATTTAAGTGAGTAGATTCCGAGGCCATCTTCTTTATAATCGCCTAGGAAGTTTATCAGGAATGTGAGGTTGATAGGTTGCGGACAAGTGGGTTTATGTGGCTGGGGAGTTTGGAATTGAAAGTGGTATATCTGGTACGAGAAAGATCTGCAACAAATAGGATATTAAGGTCGTTATTGATAACTTAATTTGCGACAAAGTAAGAAGCATTTAGCATTTTGTGAAGAATTTTGGATTGTGAGGATTGGATGCGGGAGGAATTATATGGTTTAGTCGAGCCCCAAACTTTGATTACATATGTCCAGATGCTATAAAAATAGGAACTAGTTTTACTTTCACTTACCTATATATGAAATATATAAAAAGGGAAAGTATTGAGAACGTGAATTTCGAATTCCATTTTCGAACGTAAATTAACGTTTAGGGTCTTAAGTCTAGGCATGAAAACGAAAAATAGTTATATACCATTGTATATAGGATTTTAAATAGGATAGGAACCATTGTTATTTCTGTAGTTTCTGAATACATATATAACAATCAAGTTTTGCTACATTGCATTAAATTTCGTTATGATGAACTAAAACTACCTAAGTAATAAACTCTAAATCGGTCAGGCAGAGATTTTTTAAACAGAAATGACACTTCATTCAAATTGCACCCGTGCGAAGCAGGGGCTGGTCTACTTGTGTTTTTAAATATTTTTTGTTAATTTTGCATATCGGCAATAAGAATAATTAAGTATTTAACTAATTTTTCAGTCTTAATCAGAAACAAAAATATTAAATAAAAAAATTGGCTTTGGTATTTCTCCCTGACTGGGAAAAATAGTAGATCGTGGATACTTTTATCTAAAATCCAATGCTTTTCCCAGTCTGGGATAAATTGAGTTTGCGGACAGTCGGGCGCATTGATGAAGTATGAAAGGTAAAGAAAGAACTCCCCTCATACTCTTCCACTTTGACTATGGATGCCTAGTATGTGGGGGACTCAGTGGCGAAAACGAGAGGAGGCTAAAAAGATTAATGAATAGGTTTATAAGATTTATGTACGGTCTCTCTATAGAGTCACACATCTCTCACTGGTATTCTAGTCAAAGGTGGTTTTATCCCGAATCCTGAAGAAAATACCTACTTGGCATCTTCCTATTCCAATACTTGCGAACCAGAAAACCTTCCTATATCTTTGACCTATAGCTCTTCCGTGCACACCCTAAATACAAGATCCCAACCCATTGATCTATACCTTCCCTCTCATAGAACAGCATCCTATGAAAAGTCCTTCATTATCCGAGCTAACATACATAGGAACTCTTTACCCATCTCCCTTCCAAATATGTCATCCCTTACCACATTCAAACACCAATTATTTAACCACCTCCTCAAAAATCAACCTTCCTAAACTCATTTGATGTTGTTATCTGTTTATTTTTTGTATCTTTTATTCGTATTAACCTTATATAATTTACTTGACTAAATAATTATATGAGGAACCCATGACTGTTAGTGGTATTTTGTGAACTAAAATATGTGAGTAGGGCGTTCAAACCTACGTCACACCCTCCAGCAAGCCTGGAGGGCCGCTCTCATTGTTGGTCAGGAAGTCCATCGGACTTCCGAGGAAATTCCACCGAACATCCCCACATATTATATATTAAAAAATTATCACGAATAATTACATATCAAATGAAGCCAGACAAATTGGACTTCTTCTGTTCACTGTATATTATTCTTAGGAGACGAAATGGTCCAGAATTAAAATTATTTTTCATTTCATCTCATTTCAAAGAATAAAATAATTTACTAACGAAATTTATTTTTAATCGTTTAAATACATTTAGACATCGGTACCTTTTTTCATATAAAACAATATAGCTCCAGTTGGTCCTAGCAACAAATGTTACATAACAAAAATATTCTTCATTAGATCTCTGATTATGAAACATTTGTCAAAATTTAGATTCAAGCAACACCGAAAGAGCTAAAAAAGCTTGTCAACCGATTTTCGGGTGAAAAAATCTTTCTCAATCAAAACGATAGACCCCCAGATATATCCATGCCAAAAAAGTGATTTGTCTTTTGGAAACGTCCCAAGTTCTCTAATTTTCATTGAGCGGATAAGCTCGTAAGTTATGCATTTAAGGCCAAAAAAGATAGGAAAATAATCTATACTAGCATATATTAGGAGTTAGCAACTGCTATCATGAAATGAACAGTCCAAAAGCAAGTGGTCGTTGATTAGCAGCTTATATTGAGTCTATATTTTCCCACTACCGGTTCGTTTCCAGGTGCGATCGGCGAACGAAATCCCCAGGCGAACAGGTGCGTCGCTGGTTAGTAACTTCAAACATACATCACGTCGCGATCGATAGCCCTAACTTCTCCAGCTTTAATTGATCACATTCGGAGCAATTCACAATTGGATTTCAATTTCGAATCCATCTCTGTTCACAGAAAATCTCATTTAGGGAAAAAATATTAATTTTTTTTTTAATAGTCTTTTAATTAAAAACAGCCAATTTCAACTGTCATCAACTGACATTACATTCAGTAAAACAACTGTTTCAATAACGTATAATAATTTAAATAAAACATTCTTAACTTGTATAGATTTAGGTGGTAACATTGTTTATGAATCAACCTCAGTTACGAATTAGTTACAATTAGATAAACATATGTTATTAATGGATTCTTAATCAATGTCGTTGGAGCAATAAACCTGTTTTAAAAACATTTTATTTTTATTTTTTCCTTTCCTTCAATATATTCTTGATGAAAAGAAGTCTAAGGAAATCGATATATTATCCATATATTTTTAAATCAATGGCTCCAAATCGAGCCAAGTGAGCTTTTCTCTACGTAAAAGCAAATTTCCAACAGTAAAATTCGACAACACAGCAGCACCTTCAAAAACCTATTTACGATACCTTGGACTATATTTGGATGGAATATAAATAAATAAATAAATAAATATAAATAATATATAAATAAAATAAAATAAATAAATAAATATGAAATACTAACGGATCACACGTATGAAATTAAAGCGACAAGAACTCACAACACGTTACAAACAAAATTCACACCTATTGAATTATAGACTATCACTAAATCACAAAACAAGCGACTACTATACACTACTCTACTTAGACCAATCTGAGCAAAACTTTGGGATTCTGCAAAACCATTACATACAAACAAAATACTAGCAACTCAATCCAAAATTTTGCGGAGAAGAGCATAGGACAGGAGAATGCACTAAACCGAAGTCATCACCCGCAGTATGTGCTCATTGCCTCAAGGACCATCCAGCCAACTACAAGGGATGCCAAATATATAAAAATCTAAAGACCAGATTTCAAAAACCTCAAGAACCAGAAACAGCAAGAATAACAAGATCTAGAAGAGAACCATCTAAATTTGTAGATTCCAATGTCTCATTTGCCCACTTACTTGGAGGTGGGGACCAGAGTAATGAAGCCGAGGCCCTGCCGAAACAACGTTTACCTCAGCATAATCCACCTATTCCACAACAAACTATTCCGCAAAATTTTCCTATTCTTCAAAAAACTCCTCAACATCAAATTTCTCATATCCCTTCTCCATCAAATGTCACAGACCTTACCAGTCTCATGACATCCTTCATTTCCGAAATCAAATCCCTTGTTATGCCTCTAATATCACTCCTCACGAACCTTGTATCAAATCTCATTCCTGCCTTACAAAAACCATAAATGACCTCACCTAATTCCTTATCCATTCTCCTTTGGAATGCGAATGGGGTTAGAAATCACACTGACGAACTGACAGCGTTGTTGCAAGACAAAACAATTGACGTTGCACTTATTACTGAAACTAGACTAACCACTAAACAGCTTTTCAAAATACCGCAGTACATAACATACCGTACAGACCACCCAGACGGCAAAGCTCATGCCGGTTCTGCTATCATTGTCCACCAATCCCTCTCTCATCATTTACTTCCACTTCCTACCTATGATTTCCTGCAAGCCACAGCAATAGTAATCAAGACTTTTTCCTATCCGGTAACTATTACATCAGCATATTGCCCTCCCAAGCACTCCATTTCCAACACCGAATTTGCATCCTTCCTGGATTCCTTAGGAAATCATTTTATTCTTGGTGGAGATCTAAACGCCAAGCACCAGCAGTGGGGTTCTAGAACCACGAATTCTCGTGGAAGAAATTTGCTGACTGCTCTGAATTCCCGAAATTTTAACCTCCTACCTCCTGACTCCCCTACTTACTGGCCAACAGATCCTAACCGTAATCCAGATATCCTCGACTTCTTCATCCACAGCGGATTAGGCTCCCTGAACTATTCCGTAACTCGCCTTGATGAACTATCCTCTGACCATAGTCCACTGATCCTTAAAGTAACCCTAACTCTATTCCGAAACCCATTCCACCATCATTTATCCGAGGCCCTGTCAACTGGAACCTCTTCCGCCAAATCCTCACCGATAATATTGACCTCAGTGTGACCCTCAAAACACCGGATGACCTTGATGATTCCGTCTACTCCTTTACTACCGCCATTCAGCAAGCTGTCTGGACTGCCTCCTCTCCCAAGCACTCCAATAGAACTCCTCAGCAAAACCATTTACCTCAACACCTAGCTGACCTCATCCATGCAAAACGACGAGCCAGATCATTATGGCAAAGAACCCGACACCCAACAGATCGCCGCTCCTATAACTTTTATTGTAGGCAATTAAAGCGGGAGTTGGCGACTTTCCGTTCCCAGTCCTTTAATTCCTACCTCTCCTCTCTATCAGCTCGAGATAATTCCCTGTGGAATGTGACCAAAAAGATCCTAAAATACCATAAAGTTTCCCATCCTCTCCGGCGTGGTGATGACTCCTGGGCTGCGTCTGATGAAGATAAAGCCGAGGAATTCGCCACACACCTCTCCAAAGTATTCACTCCTCACCCGGAATCCAACAGAAATCATACCACAACAGTTCAAGAATTCCTTTTCTCACCAATACCTCTTTCCCTACCTCCTAAAGCTATTAATCCATCTGAGGTGAAATATCTTCTTCAAAAACTGACCCTTCGTAAATCTCCTGGACACGATCTCCTTACCCCCCAGATCCTGCGACAACTTCCCCAGAAAGCCATTATTTTTCTTACATACATCTATAACTGCATCCTTCGCACCACCTATTTTCCCCTCTTATGGAAACATTCCACAATCATTCTATTCCTAAAACCAGGTAAAACTTCCAGTAACACTTCATCCTACAGACCTATTAGTCTACTCCCCATCCTCTCAAAAATCTTTGAAAAGCTCCTTCTAAAACGAATCCTGCCTATATTAGAATCTCACAACCTTCCTTCCCACCAGTTTGGTTTCCGTTCTCATCATTCCACTGTTCAACAAGGACTCCGAGTTGTAGACCATATTTCCTCAGCCCTCGAATGCAAAGAGTATTGTTCTGGTGCGTTTCTGGACATAGCGGAAGCTTTTGACCGGGTATGGCACGCTGGATTACTCTTCAAGCTTAAAAAGCATTTACCCCAGTCTCTCTATCTCATTCTAAGATCCTATCTCTCAAACCGCTCCTTTCAAGTACGCTGTGGTGTAGAATTTTCCAACTTTTATCCCGTTGAGGCCGGTGTTCCTCAGGGCAGCGTCCTGGGACCCGTTCTCTACATCCTTTACACCGCTGATATTCCTAATCATCCTGACACCTTTCTGGCAACATTTGCAGACGACACCGCCATCCTATCATCCAGTTCCGATCCCGAAACAGCATCCTTAATCCTGCAAAGACACCTTTCTCTTATCGAAGACTGGTGTGGTGCTTGGCGCATAAAGGTGAACGAGGCCAAATGCAAACACGTAACCTTCACTCTTCGACGAAACTCCTGTCCGCCAGTTTACTTCAATTCCATTCCTATTCCTCCTTCAGATACAGTCCGCTATCTTGGCTTACTACTAGACAAAAGACTGACGTGGAACCCACATACAAGATTTAAAAGAAAAGAACTCAATCGACGATTCGGACAGTTATACAGACTATTAAACAGAAAATCTGAACTTACAGTTGACAACAAATTATTAATTTATAAGACAATACTAAAGCCCATCTGGACCTACGGATTTGAACTGTGGGGGACAGCTAAACGTTCTAACATCAAACGCATTCAATCCTTTCAATCCAAAGTCCTCCGAATAATAGTAAATGCTCCTTATTATGTATCCAACTATACCTTCCACCACGACCTTAATGTTCCATTTATTTCAGACCTAATTCCATCAAAATTTTCCAAATTCCATCAGAACCTCATTCATCATCCTAATCCTTTAGCACGATCCCTATCCAGCTCCACTCATCCATACAACCCACCTAGAAGGTTGAAACGGCAGTGGCCCCGATATATATTGTAAATACATATTCTGGAGTTCTGGCACTGGTCAGATTCTCCTCTCAAGTGCGGTGTGATTGTGGCTATGGCGCCCTCACTTAGCTTCCGCTGGCTCTCACCAGTGATGCGGCTGAGAGAGAGGCGCTGGGATCCTTTGGGCTCTGCTTGTCCTTCCACAAGTGGAGGGACAAGCCCCGTCCGGGGTTCCCGAGCTGATTGTAAATATTGTACATAGGTATGAATGTGACATGTTTTGATTATTTATTTGTTAACTTCATTTATTTGTATTTATTTTGTCTACTTAATTTTGTTATTGTATTCGTTTACTTATTTTGATTTTATTTTGTGTAATTTGACTCTCCTTTTGTTTATATTGTAAATATTGTATGAATGAGATCCTGTAGCACTATTATTATTGTCTATTATGACAAATTGTAATATATACGAATAAAAAAAAAAAAAAAAAAAAAAAAAAAAAAAAAAAAAAAAAAAAAAAAAAAAAAAAAAAAAAAAAAAAAATTAATCTTACCACGTCAACATCTTTATATAGCTCTCGAAGCTCATAATTTGTTCTAATTCGCCGTTCTTGGTTAACATTTAGTACTGAGCCAAAGATTCTTCTAAGGATAAGACGCTCAAACCGGAGGAGGGCTCTTGATATCGTCCAATACTAAGAACCATAAGTCAGCACTGGTCTGATCATATAATTTTATTAATATTTTAAAATCTAGATTTAATCAGAATAATAATTAAAAAAGGATGCTTATTCTCAATAAATGAAGATATGTATTACCAAATGTAATTATATTTGAACAAATAAACAAGTTTAAAGGTTCAAACAAATACACTATGACCAATGAGATATTAAGTATATTAGAAACTTAGATACGTCTAAGAATTTAATTGAATATTCAAGGTAGGCCTGAAAGTACTTTATTGATACGTTTTAATCAACATATTTTCAAATATTCTTTATTTCTATCTATAATATTCTATTGGGCTGTGCACATGAAATGTCCGTTTTCAAGGTAAATGATTTTTATTAAAAATACGATATGAAAACAAGATAATTTTATTCGTAATATTTACCTTCTTTTTCAGCACATTTTTCCCAACGTGACACCAACTTTTTTATCCCCGAACTGAAAAACTCTGAGCTTTGAAGTGAAACAAAATCTGAAAATGCACTTTTCACTTGATCATCATTTTCAAAAAGTTTTCCTTTGACGAATTTGTCTAAATTCCTGAACAGGTGGTAATCTGTTGGAGACAAGTCGGGAGAATATGGTGGGTGCGGAAGAACTTCGTAGCCCAGTTCTTTCAATTTTCGCACGGTATGTTTTGAAACATGGGGTCTTGCTGCCGCTCAGTGATATCATGAGGTACCCATGTATCGAGCTTTTTTACTTTCCCAATACACTTTAAATGTATGGAAACGGTAGATGCACTTGCTTTTAGTTGTGCTGAGAGTCCTTTAACTGTTTGGTAGGTGTTTCCTTCTACTGTATATTTGAGGACATCGTTGTCTATTACAGACGGAGGCTTTCCTCGGGGCAAGTTTTCCAAGTCGCTATCTCCACCTGAAAACTTAGCAAACCAACGGCGAATGGTCCGTTCATTAACACTCCCTTCCCCAAACGCCTTGCAAAATTTCTAGCGGCCTCAGCTGCTGAATGGCCGAGTTTAAACTCGTACAAAAATATTACTCGAAAATAACGTGTTTCCATGTTCATATTTGGAGATATACTAAAAAGTGGGTAATTGATTGGTAAGCTAATCTTTATAATACAAAGGTAGAGGATTAGTAACTGTTTACTTTAAATATGTAAACATTCGGAAGAAAACAACAGAGACCTGCAAAATCCTTTATGTATTTCAGAAACTATAAAAACGGACATTTCATGTGAAACAACCCAATATATATGAAGCACAACATAGTTTAAAAAAATTAGCCTATTTCTGTCAAACGACTGCGACGAAATTTAATTACTTATGGAAAGTAAATTTAACGCTCTTTCATTTTGGATAAGAAGATATTTTCTGTAGGAGCCCTGTTTTTGAGTTATAGGTGAAAACTTGAAAAAACAAAAGTGGGAATAATTCGAGGTTTTCCGACTGCCTTAAGTTAAGCTCACCATCAGCGATGGTGCAAACTAATATTACTTGTTTTTAGGATCATTAAATCAATTTCTAGCTTTATCTGAATTAATTCTCATAAATTTCCTTATTTTACTGGGCTAATACCACTAAAACCCAAAGAAAGGACAGATATTCCCACTTTATCTGGGTGTACAAAATTATAATTTCACGACCCTATAGTCTATTTAGGATTGATTCAATTGAAATAAAACTTATGCCCGTGCCAGGGCTAGAACTGGTGAACAGGAGTAGAGCAAGTCAGCGCTATTTCCGGCTGACACTTTGTCTACTCCTATCATAAATTAAAATCATACAAACGTAAGGAAATTGGTGTAATATTTATAAGGTATAAGTAAAAAAAAAAAAAAAAAAAAGGTAATTAAAGAGACCTAACTACAAGTCAAAACAGATCACTAACTTAATCGCCTCAATAAAACATCTCCAAAATATATAAATTTTATTTCTGATTATCGGTGGTAAGGGTTAGTTATAAGTTTAATCGCGAACAAAAGGATTCACTTGAATATATTTTACTCTATTACAGGCGAAACATTCATTATTTTCTTACCAAAAACAATGATTATAAAACATTACGCAAGTACTTGAAAATGTATTAATTTGTTTCCTACCGATATAAACTGTGATTAAATTATTTGCATAAAGAAATATTAATTAAACTCATAAAGAATGTCGAGTCCAGTAAAAATAATTAAACTATTTTAAGAGATAGATATTAACAAGTAATAATCATCAAGTGAAATAGCAGTATAAGCGAATTGAATAAGGTTAGTAGTTAATATCATCAAATATTGATGAAATAATTCCAGATTATCGTGAATAATCAAAAATAATTTTACCCAGAATTTCATAGGAATTCATTTATAAATATCAATTCATTACCAACATCAGCCAAATCACGTTTGCACTTTTAATTGTTTTACCGAAATTATTACACGGCGATCTCATCATGCTTTGAATAAGGTTAAAGGTGTTTTAATAACCTAATGTATTTATTAATGGGGAGCCGATGGCTGAGTGGCTAGCGCGCTAGTCTCCACGCTGAGTTGTGAGTTCGAGTCCCAGTCCCAGCGGGTATTTTATAAGAATAGAATTAAATGGGACTCACTCACAGCCTCTCCCCGGGTAGTGAAACTCGTCAGCCTACTGGTGGCAACTCGCAAAAATAGGCGTAAGGAGTGTATGACCCTACCCTAAACATTTCATCGAGAAACGTGAGTATATTCTCCCAGGAGTCTATACCACGCGGCCAAGGGCCTGTCGCACCAGAGAGAGAGAGAGAGAGAGAGAGAGAGAGAGAAGAGAGAGAGAGAGAGAGAGAGAGAGAGTATTTTTAATGGAAAAATATATTGTAAAGTAAAATTACAACCTTTCCTATCGTCTGTTGTTGCTTTATTTTGAATAATATAATATATGATCAGAATCCTCACACAAGGTAACGAAACTGCTATTAATAACCGACTTATTATTATATTTTATAACCAATCATAAAAAATTAAATAAGCTGTAACTACAAACATATTAATTCATGAATATATAAAATGATTTATTTTTAATAGATGATTACAAAATTATCATGCTTTATCAATTGATCCACCAGCATTCCATAATATTAAGTGTATTAAAAATTATAAATGGTGTTGCTGAGGGCGACTGAACTAGGTGATTGGACATTGCGGGTAGGGTAGTCACCAAGTATCGTCCTCTGAGTGTTTCGGTTTATTATTATCAATAATAAGCCTTTGAAATAAAGTTAAAACCCCTCAAAATTTGAGAGCTTACGTTTCGAGACACGTAGAACCCGAAGAATAACGGATAAAAAAATCCTTTTGCCACCCCACAGGCCGTCCGCATTTTTTTTTCGAAACTACTGGACCAATTTTTTGAAATAGGCACAAAAATACTAGGGCATCCAACACCTAGACGACGATATCAGCCGATTAGTTTTACAATGACGGCCGATAAAAATTATTTTATTCAGTTACTCAGTTATTACTGAAGGTAGAGAAAAAAATGTTAGTTTTTTATTTAAAAAAATCGCAAATAATTATAAAAACGAGAAAAAAATGAAATCTTACCTATTTATACGCTTTTAACACAGTTATTTTTGAAGATAGAGAAAAATATGTACAGAGTATTATAAACAGAGAAAACAAAATCATATATATATAATATATATATATATATATATATATATATATATATATATATATATATATATATTCAGGTCACAAATTATAATAGATACTGTATAATATTTTGTAATAGATATAGTAATTTCACTAAAACTCGGTTATTACTAAGGTAGAGAAAAATCGAAATTTAATTTGGAAATATTATTATTATTTAAAAAAAATAATAATAATATATATATATATATATATATATATATATATATAATATATATAAATCAATAAATAATAATAAACCATTATGCAATAATTTGCAGCATTTTTACTTTCACTTACTATATATAGTAAGGGGAAGTATTGCGATCGTGAAATTTTCGAATTCCAGTTTTCAACGGAAATACACGTTTTAGGGTCCCCTGAGTCCAAATAACCAAGTCCCGCAAAAAGGTCTGTGTGTGTGTGTCTGTGTGTGTGTGGTAACTCCCGGGCGAAACGGTAAGTCCTATGAAACTGAAATTTCATATTTAAGACAACTATTCGCCCGAGACGTGACAAAACTTTTTTCATCAAAATGAGCTTACCTGAAGAGGCACTTTATACCATGCATTTGCACCTTTTTCGATTTTCTCGAAAACGGTTATGACGATTTTGATTAAACTCGGTATATCGATGTAAAATTAATGGCTTTAATATCATGTAGGTTTTATTGGATAAAAATGGTCTGACGGGGCTTAAATGCCGATATTTTAAATTTCTTCCCCTAAAGTACCTTAATTTGTAGATTCAATAATAATAACTAGATTATCTTGTTAACGCTGATGAAAAACAGTAAATATATAAATTGAATAAATTCGATACCCAACTAAAGGAGAAAACAGAAAAATATTTTTGAATGCAATTTTTCGTTTTTGAATATAAGAGCAGTAATATACATGTATGATATACCGTTGGAAAGCTAAAGATTTTAGAAAAAATATCATCTCATACAGAAGCTTTTAAAACTTAATAGAGAGTGATGAAAAGAAGATAAAACTAACTGATTATTTTAGATAATATATAATAGATTTTAAAAAAAAAAAACACATGTTTCTATATAAATTCAATTTAATTAATTCTTTAATAGTTTGCACGTATTTTTACCTGTAACAGTATTTGAAAATTCTTTCATTTATTTTAAAAATGGAGGTAAGTGAAAGTTTTGTGTTGCCCGCACCAGATTTTTTACTTTCGATGAGATCAGATAAGGTAGAGTTAAATACGGTTCCAATACAGAAACAGCTGACTTCAGGTATTTGTTTTTTTGAACACCGTGACCTATCGAATCCATTTTTTTTTTTTTCTTGCAAGATTACTACCGAAAGGTCATTGTTGCTAGTTCCGGTCAGATTTAGACTTTTTTTTTTTTTTGTGAGGCATTTGTTTATAATTCAAGTTATTATAAAGACAGAAAAGTAAAAAATTTTGTTATGCACACATTATTATGCATCAAAAATAATTATTTTATTTATTGAGGATGTATTATCTGTGAAAAATTAAATACTATAAGTCATTATCCTACAGATTCAGAGTAATAGAAACGGAATCGACCTATTCGTTCACTAAATCAATACATCTGTTAAAGAATTGATCATGGAACTAGCAGCACACGACTGCAATTGTCGGAATGCGTTTTGTCAAAAGTTCTTATTTCAACTACAATATGATTCTAAAATAATACACAGTTCACTTTGCTATTAATGCTGTGAATAAGGATAGCAATAAAGATAAAAGAAGAAAATAAAATTATCTAAAGTGTTCCGCGACATTTTCTTCCAGGATCCGTAAAATATTTAAAATTTCTGTTCGATAAATATTAGGTCGTTCTACAAAAGAAATCTTGGATATATTTTTTTAAACAATTTATTTAATTTCCAGTCATCGCAACGTTTCAGCCTCTAGGGCCATTCTCAAGCTTCTGTAATAAATTAAAGTTTTATTGCATTTATACATTTTCAACATCTAATATTAACACATAATAAATTATTTTTAACAATTATGTCACCTACCATGCATATCCATGTTACATATCAATTCATTTCACCGCTTATCAGCAGCGTCGTCCTAATTTTTAAAAATATAATTTTTTCAAAAAAACCTGTACTAAAAAATATCATGTTATATTTCATCATCAATTAAAAAACGGGATCTATTTATTCAAAAAGAAAAGAAACGTTTTATTATAACTTACTCAACAGTTTTCGACCGTCTTATAGGTGTTCTCATGCGCGACTAAACTTGGGGTGGGGATTATACAAATAAATTGTTTAAAAAAATATATCCAAGATTTCTTTTGTAGAACGGCCTAATATTTATCGAACAAATATTCAACCAAAAGAACAATTACGACAATTATGGAAAAAATAAAATTTAAAATTTCTTATCAATCATTATTATAGAAGAGTATATTAGACTATGATCATATCAATTGGAACAATCTCTTCTTGTTTTTGTTCATATGTATTTATTTATTCATACTAGTCAACAACCAATCTTTACAACGTTTCGAGGCTTCACATGCCTCATCTTCAGATATTCAATGTTATATCCATTTCCATATTTTTATTCAATATAGGTCATTAAAAAATATAATTCAATCACAATATCAAATCTTAATATTTCATCATCACATATATCAATTTGTTCTGTGTATTTGAATGTGTACTCAACTGGTCTTTATCTAATGCCTTCCATAAAGATTAAAATCAGTAAAGATTGGTTGTTGACAAGTATGAATAAATAAATACATATGAACAAGAATAAGAAGAGATTGTTTCCAATTGATATGATCATAATTTAAAATTTCATTTCTCTCTGACACTTGCATTTCGCTTTCTCATTCGTACCACTATTCAGACTTATTTAAATTGACTTAATTTTATCCCTATGCTCAAATTTATTAAATACTTCATAAATGCTCAAATTTATTAAATACTTCATACCTTTAAAGATAGAAAAACATGACAATTTTAATTACAAATATTTCTAATGTATTTTTTTTTATTGTAGTAACTATATCTTAAATAATTTTCAATTTTTTTTTTTTTTTGTAATTAAGGCCGCAACGTGACATACTGAATAGCAATTAGAGTAACGAGGGGATTACGGCAACTGTAAGGACAGCAATTAAGCATTTCTGCTTAGCGGGGCTTGGCCTACTAACTAGAAACTAAGGCTAAAATTACCTCATTCGGACAATATTACCAGAATAATAAAGATACATAATTATTTTAATATAAGATAACTTTAAAAAAATAAATAAATATGATTTAATGTTTCCTACATTATTTATATCTTTTACATTATTCAAAAATCTGGTGCGGGCAACACTCGACTTTCACTAACCCCCGTTTATAGAATAAATTAAAAAAATTTCAAATACAGTTAGAGATAAAAATGAGTGAAACCATTAAAGAATTAATTAAATGGAATTTCTTTAGAAACATGTGTTTTATTTAAAAATTCTAAAATAATCACTCAGTTTTATAGGCTTTTCATCGCTCTCTATTAAGTTTTAAAAAATTGTGTATGAGATAATATTTTTTCTAAAATCTCAAGCTTTCCAACGGTATATCATACATGTATATTACTGTTCTTATGTTCAAAAACAAAAAAAAAAAAAACATTAAAAATATATTTACTCAGTTTTTTCCATTATTTGGGTATCGAATTCATTCAATTTATATATTTACCTGTTTTTCACCAGTGGTAACAGAGTTATTTCTATAGAATCAAGAAAATTAAAGGTACTTAAAAGAAGAAAATTTAAAATATTGACATTTAAGCCCTGTCAGACTATTGTAATCAGAATGAAACCTACATGATATTAAAGCCTATTGAATTTTACATCGATATAGCGAGTTTAAACAAAATCGTTGGAACCGTTTTTGAGAAAATCGTAAAAAAAGTGCAAAATGCATAGTATAAAGTAGCTCTTCTGTTAAGCTGATTTAGATGAAAAGGATTTTGTAACGTCTCGGGCGTAGTTGTCTTAAATATGAAATTTAGTTACATAGGACCTTTCGTTTCCGCCCGGGAGTTACGACACACGGACACACACAGACCTTTTTGCGGGACTTGGTTATTTGGACTCAGGGGACCCTAAAACTTGTATTTTCGTTGAAAACTGGAATTCGATCATTTTCACGATCGCAATACTTTCTCTTACTATGTATAGTAAGTGAAAGTAAAAAAAATGTGAAAGTTTTTTTAAAATCTGTTGAGTTAGGAAAATAAACAGGAGGATTTTAATATCTTAAATATATTTTTAAACAATTAAAAAGGTTTCATTGTTATTTAAAACTCGTAGATTAGTTTATTATTGTTAATGGCAAGAGGCAGTTTCAGACAAACTTTTAGAGCAATGGTTCTTAACTAGTGGTCCGCGGAAATAACTTCAAATGAACGTAACGTAAAGTATTTATAAAACCTTAGTTTTTAATATGAATAACACGCTCTACACAAACAAATTAAAAAAATTAAGTGATATAATTGCTAGTGATTACTTACAGGTGACTGCTACTGCACAATCACAACCAAACAATTGGTCATTTTCTAATATATACCTATATTATACTCGTATGTATATAATACATTTGCAAATATACATACATACATATATAAATATATATACAAGAAATTAATTCATCGACCCTTTTTTATATTATAATTTTGTTTGAAATAATTCGGGTTTTAGGTCATTAAACTATCACTCCTTCTTAATTTTCTTTATTTGGACGTTTCGATCCTCCGTCCATGTTTGTACATAGGATCCTTTTCAACACAAAGAATTTCATTGAGCACCGGCACACCTCCTTCTCAATGAAATTCTATGTGTTGAAAAGGATCCTATGTACAAACATAGACAGAGGATCGAAACGTCCAAATAAAGAAAATTAAGAAGGAGTGATAGTTTAATGACCTAAAACCCGAATTATTTGATTTTGTAATATTCGGTATCAATATGAGTGTTCCATTACAATAATAATAGGCTTAAAAAGGTCTATACAATCCAATGTTGTCCACACAGCTTCGCCCATTGATCACCATCCAAACCCAAGACCCCGGATCAGGCATAACACAACCCCCCCAACGACGCCCTGGCTTACCACTCGGTTCAGTGAATATTTACTTTTTGCCAATACGTTCTTCACCAAACCTAACTTTACACGCCCATTTGAGCCGCCGCGAAGCTATAAAATCAATTACACTGACATGGTACAAACTCCGTCATTCAGCGTTATGTAACGTTCTAAATTCCACGAGGCCTTAATCTCACTTAACACAATATATTTTGCGTAGATCCTTATTCTCCAACACCTTAAGACTTATCCTTCAAAGTTAGCGGTCACGTCTCACAACCGTATAAATCGTTAGAATAATGTTACGGGCTACGGGGTGTGCGAAATGAACTACTCCAGTTTACAAATTACAGATGTTTATTGAATACAGAAAACACAAATACAAAGGGATTACTAACCACTATATTAACAATAATAATGGAATTACTAGCTTAACTACTAAACAGTATACATATAAAATGAGGTATTCCTAACGAATAAACTACTTACAATCGGCTAGACTTATTCTAAGACTTACAACTATAAATTATATATAAGCTACAGTCTTCTAATTTCCCACCGACCGATTATCACAATATTGACACACAGTTTCACTACACTGTCACACTGTCACGAGTTGTTCACTGTCACTGTTCACTGATACATTCACTTGAGCAAGATCAAGACTGACTCACCCAGGCTCAGGGGACCGCTATTTGTACCACCGCCGAATCTTCTAGACCCGGGCGCAGGTAAGGCGGTGGGCCTTTCCAGGCACTTCGAGGACTGTCCAGGTCCAGAAGTCTCTAGCCTCATCTAGGCCCCTCCAGGCGTGGTCCACCCGTCATTGTCTTGACCGTAGCACTACCCCCTCCTTAGACGTGCTCTGCCCCAGAGCACAGATTGCAGAAGCTGAGCGATGCTGATCTTCCTCCGATGTAGGTGTTTTGTCTTTCCAGGGGTTGAACGTGCATACCATTATGATGACTCCAGAGTTGGCGAACGTCTCTTCTACAATGTTCCTGACAATCCTCCACTCCAGGCCATCGTATCCACAACCCAACTTCGGGATGGCGAGCTTGGTGACACGCAGTTCCAGAAGCTTTCTCCGCAGGTCGTCAAGACTCCGGCGCAGTGTGTCGTATGTCGGCTTCTGCTCTGATGAACTCTTGGTAACCAAGTAAAACAGGTGCCGGCCTTCATGCTCTTGATGGAGAGTCTTCCCAACTCTTGGTCCCTGGCGTTCCAGCCCTTCAATTCCAGCGAACTTCTTCCTGAAGACCGTCGCAATCCCCCGGGAATTCCTCAGATGTTCGGCGACACAATGTGCTAGAGCATAGTCTACCGGTAACGAGAATATGTCTCTGTAAACTGTCTGCGTTACCCTAAGGGAGTCTGGCGCCTTAGGATGGGGAGTTAGGTCCTTGTCGGTGAGGTTCCTCACTTGCTGTTCCTCTGTAGGGCCATGGTCTCCCTTGTATGGAGCCAATCGGTTGAAATGGACTACCTTGGGTTTTCCTTTGGGCTGCTTCCTGATCCTATAGATGACATCATTGATCCTCTTGATGACCTCATACGGTCCGTCCCAGGAGTTTTGAAGTTTCGGTGAGTAGCCTTGCCTTCTTCGAGGATCGTGTAGCCAGACCAAGTCTCCAGGTTGGAAGCCACCTTTCTCTGCCTTGATGTCGTAACGCTCCTTCATTCTGTCACTTGCTCCCTGGATGTTTGTGCGAACCTTCTCGTGAATAGTGTTCATTCGCTTCCGTAGGTTCGTGACGTAGTCTTCTCCGGCGACCTCCTCATCAGGCTTGAAACCGAATTTCAGATCGCAAGGCAAGCGTAGTTCTCTACCGAACACGACATTGGCGGGGGTCTGCCCTGTCGTTTCATTGACTGAACTACGATAGGCTAGCAGGAACAGATGAAGATATTGGTCCCAGTCTCGCTGATGGTCAGAAACTACCTTGGCCAAATATCGACCCATCGTCCTGTTCATGCGCTCTACCATGCCATCGGACTGAGGGTGAAGAGGCGTCGTTCTGGTCTTCCGTATTCCTAGAGCCTCGCACATCCTGGTGAAGACTGCCGACTCAATGTTTCTTCCTTGGTCAGCATGAAGTTCCATGGGCACCCCAAACCGACTGACGAGCTGCTTCACGAGAACATCTGCAACCGTGGCGGCCTCCTGATTCGGAAGGGCGTAAGCTTCCACCCACTTTGAAAAATAATCCATGGCCACGAGAATGTATCGGTTGCCATTATCTGTCACAGGAAAAGGGCCAGCGATGTCTACCGCTATTCTCTCGAATGGTGCTCCTACATTGTATTTCTTCATAGGTGCTTTCTTTTTCCTTATCGGTCCATTAGAGGCGGCACAAGTTGCACACCGCCGGCACCAATCTAACACATCGTCCTTGAGGTTTGCCCAGTAAAAGCGTTCACGAACCTTTTCTAATGTCCGGTGAACTCCAAGGTGGCCACCAGATGCTCCATCATGTAATTCCCTCAGTACTTCGGGCACTTTAATCTTTGGTACGATGAGCTGTAGTCTCCGCTGATCTCCCTCTGTGTTCTCCAATGCTCGTTTCAGCAGACCTTTGTCCAGTAGAATGGAGTTCCATTGAGCCCAATAGGTTTTTATATTTTTCGACATTGGAGCAACATCCTGCCAGCTTGGTCTCCTTTGGCCTGATAGCTCCCATTCCCTTATTTGTTTCAAGTCCGGGTCCTCGTCCTGTTCCTTTGCCAGTTGTGTGTCCTGCCAACCGTCGGTAACGACCGTAGTCCGCAACACTGTTGCTTGCTTTTCTTCTTGTCGAGAACAATGCTTGCATTCTCCGTCACAGGGTCTCCTTGAGAGCGCATCCGCATTCCGGTGACTCGTTCCAGAACGATGAGCAGATTCGAAGTCATATTCCTGAAGGCGCTCGATCCACCGTGCAACTTGTCCCTCCGGTGACTTGAATCGCAGCAGCCACATTAGAGCTGCGTGGTCCGTTCTCAGTAGAAATCTTCTTCCATACAGGTATTTATGAAAGTGCTCTATGGACTTAACCACTGCCAGAAGCTCTTTCCTTGTGACACAGTAGTTGCGTTCTGGAGCTGACAGTGCTTTGCTGAAGTACCCAATAACCTTTTCTTCCCCGTCTTGGAGTTGGGAAAGGACGCTTCCAATAGCAGTGTTGCTGGCATCTGTGTCAAGAATGAACTTGCCCTCGGGACGTGGATAGCTTAGAATAGGCGCACTACTCAATTTCTTCTTTAACTCCTCAAATGAAGCCTGACACTCGCGATCCCAAAGGAAAGTCCGTTTTTCCTCAGTGAGCCTGGTAAGAGGTTTTGCGATGTTGGCGAATCCTTTCACGTACCTCCTGTAGTAGGTGCAGAGCCCGAGGAAACTTCTCACTTGGTGCTTATCTCGAGGTGCTGGCCAATTGGTGATCGCTGTAATCTTCTCTGGGTCAACAGCAACTCCGTTGTCTGATACAACATGCCCCAGGTAGTTGACTTGCCTTCGGAAGAGATTGCACTTCTTCGGGTTCAGTTTTAGATTAGCTGCACGCAGCCGTTCGAAGACCCGCTCCAGATTCTCCAGATGGTGAGTGAAGGATTTTCCCAGTACAATGATGTCGTCCAAGTAAACCAGGCATATCTCCCAAGAAAGGCCTCTTAAGACGCTTTCCATCAGCCTCTCGAACGTTGCAGGTGCATTGCAAAGCCCGAATGGCATTACCGTAAATTGCCAGAGGCCAGTGCCGATTGAAAATGCCGTCTTCTCCTTATCTTCCGGTGCCAATCCAACCTGCCAATATCCACTGCGGAGATCCAAGGTAGAAAATAGTTTGCAACCCTCTAGTGTGTCCAGCGTGTCGTCAATCCTTGGGAGTGGGTAACTGTCCTTCTTCGTGGCGTTGTTCAAAAGACGGTAATCTACGCAGAATCTTGTCGTCCCATCTTTCTTTTTCACCAGTACGACAGGAGACATCCATGGGCTACTCGAGGGCTCGATGACACCATTATTCGCCATATCCTTAAGAATCTCCTCGGCATCCTTTCGTTTAGTTAGCGGCAGCCTCCTCGGGATCTGTCGGATGGGCTGTGTATCCCCGGTGTCAATTTTGTGCTGGACGATGTTCGTTCTACCCCGTGGTCCTGAGCTGATCTCGAAAATGTCCTGCCATCGGGTAATCAATCTCTTCACGATTTCGCTCTGTTCAGGCGAAAGTTCTCTGCATGATTCCTCCACGAATCCTTTTAATTCTTCGGGTAGTCCTCGTTGCTCGGTGGGGTTGCGTTGTAGCTGTCGGACTACTGAGGTAGCGGCCGTACATTCTCCGACTGGTGTTCCTCTCTTTAGTGTCACCGGGAAGCTGTTCAGATTCATCAGTCGGATTGGGGTGGTATGTCCGACCTTGATGAGAGACCTTGCAACCAGAACACCGCGTCCGACTTCCTGCTCCTCGTGCTTCCCAGGTTCAAGTAGAAGACATTGACCCTCCGGTAGTCGTCCATTGATCGTCCCATGCGTCAGAATTTGACTCCGTGCAGGTAAAGTGGTGTCTTCTAGTAGGAGTACTCGTGCATAGAGGTCCTTTCTCTGCCGAAGGATGACCTCTTCGTCTCCCAGCGTCATCACACCTCTCGACATGTCCAGCTTGATCCCGTATTTGATCATCAAGTCCATGCCGAAGATGACTTCCTCGTCTATTTTCGCCACGAGAACGCGGTGCTCTAGACGTTGGCCCCCGATGAAGAAAGTGGCAACTGTCTCCCCGTAGACCTCGGCTGGCTGTCCTGTGGCTGTCCGTAACGCCCAAGTGGTAGGTGATATCTTCTTAGCGTTAACTGCCTTCGGGTTCAGTATTGTCATGGTTGCGCCGGTATCCAGCAGAAAACTCCGCAGCTGCCCGTTCACCATTCCATCCACATAAAAACTATTTGTCTTGCTCCCTATTGTCGCGATTCTCACGGCGACCCTGGGGCCTTTGATGCTACGGGTTGACAGTTGCCCCTTCCCATCAACCCTCCTTAGTTTTCCTGTGGCTTTTCCGGCTTCCTGGTAGGACACTTGCTTCTGGGGTGTCCAAGTTGACCGCAGCTCCAACAGCGTATCTCCTTTTTGCGGGTCCTGAGGGCTTCTAAAACCTTTGCTACTATGTCCTCGATGGTGGGGGCCGCGTTAGGCTCCGCTTCTGCCGCTCGAACTCGTGCATGTCCACGGACTGACTGCCTGACAGCCTCGAATTCCATGGCCTGCGACAATGCATCGCCCAAAGTTTTAGGGCGTGCGAGTTTCACTGCCTGTTGGGTTTCCGGGTCTCGAAGTCCATCCAGGAATTTGTCGATAGCCAAGCTCTCGTAGACGTCGTCGGTGACCGTTGGGTAGGCATTCCTCACTAGCCGGGCGATATCTGCTTCAAATTCCTGCAGCGTCTTGTTGGTCTTCTGGACCCTGTTCTTTAACTGGGAACGGTATAGTTGGTCCATGTGGCGATGGCCGAAACGCATCTCCAGTCTTTTCATCAGCTCACTGTAGTTGCACCGCTCCGACATGGGCATCCCCTGTAGCACTCCTAAGGCGTCTCCACGCAAGGCTAGGCACAACGCTGATGCTTGCGTCTCCTTTGACCACCCGTGGATCGAAGCCGCTGTCTCGAAGAGAGTCATGTAGTCCTCCCACGGCGTCTTCCCGTCGAACAATGGGATGGTGTTGTGCGTTGGTGGCATCCCAGCATTGGCGGAGGGAATGGTGTTGTGAGGGCTTCTCTCAGAGGGTTGGTCGGTGTCGATTGTCGGTGGGTTGCTCATACGTTCTTCTAGAGCTTCTATTCTTACCCTAAGTTCATTTTCTACTGAATCGACTTTTTCTCCTAATCTAGATTCTACATCTGCTAACTTATTATCTACACTCTCCATTAACTTAGTTTCTAAATTGCCTAACTTGGCCTCCAATGTATTTTTAACAGTACTTAACTCATTACCTAACTTCTTTTCTACATTACCTAACTCATTTCCTAACTTCTTTTCTACATTACCTAACTCATTTTCTAACTTCTTTTCTACATTACCTAACTCATTTCCTAACTTCTTTTCTACATTACCTAACTCATTTCCTAACTTCTTTTCTACATTACCTAATTCAGTTTTAAAAGTTGCAGACAACTTACTGAAATCATTTTCAAACGTAATCTCGTCTGGATTTTCTCCCGAATCAACAAAAAATTGGCGCAAGCGTTGTTGCAGTGCTGATTTCGTTCCGGAAGTATCCAGATCTCGTTCTTCTAACTCCCGTCTTAAGTCTGCAACTTTTAAATCATTCAGTCTAACACTCTGAGAAGTCATTTTTCACACAGTAGCCCAATAATTACAAAAACAAGAAAACCAAAATTATAACCATTTACAATGATCCCACTTCTGACACCAAATTGTTACGGGCTACGGGGTGTGCGAAATGAACTACTCCAGTTTACAAATTACAGATGTTTATTGAATACAGAAAACACAAATACAAAGGGATTACTAACCACTATATTAACAATAATAATGGAATTACTAGCTTAACTACTAAACAGTATACATATAAAATGAGGTATTCCTAACGAATAAACTACTTACAATCGGCTAGACTTATTCTAAGACTTACAACTATAAATTATATATAAGCTACAGTCTTCTAATTTCCCACCGACCGATTATCACAATATTGACACACAGTTTCACTACACTGTCACACTGTCACGAGTTGTTCACTGTCACTGTTCACTGATACATTCACTTGAGCAAGATCAAGACTGACTCACCCAGGCTCAGGGGACCGCTATTTGTACCACCGCCGAATCTTCTAGACCCGGGCGCAGGTAAGGCGGTGGGCCTTTCCAGGCACTTCGAGGACTGTCCAGGTCCAGAAGTCTCTAGCCTCATCTAGGCCCCTCCAGGCGTGGTCCACCCGTCATTGTCTTGACCGTAGCAATAATAATCGTTTAATAAATACTAACCTTTACTTTAGGTTTCTTAGGAGAAGCCGTGAGCTTAGTACTTTCGCATATGAATAATAACACGCATTTCACACCTTTCATCACGATTTTATTTCCTCCAAAATTTCGAGTTTTCGTAGTCATCATAAAACCTAAAATCAATATCACCAAAATCTCCACCCTTTCTACTATATATTCGAATTTATTTATAATGTTTATTCATTTAACGTCACTTTATGCTACTGTGGCTAATCGGACGATGCTACAGTGGGAGCCCTAAATTTCGCCTATCCAGGTTTTATTAGGATAGGGATCTTTAACGAGTACCTGACATCGCACAGGCTCGGGACCACCCTTTTAAGGCCCCCTCAGAAGAACGGCATAACTAAGGATTTTTTACTCCCATTAAAAATCCTAGGACCACCTGCGGGTTTGAACCCCTAACATTTGGCATAGGAGGCTGTTATGCTAGCCACCCAGCTACAAGTGATCCCAATTTATTTAGAGCATTATATGAATATTTTAAGAGGTTATACAATTATGATTTATTTCTTCATTAATTCTGAATGTGACTTATTTTTCATAACATTTAAATATATACCATTAATATAATCTACAAAAAAAAGGCTTAATAAAAGTTCGTCTAATATCCTTATCGGTTCTTGACAAGCTATGAGTTGTATAAATACCCAGAGATACAATTGGATTCTTGGATGCCTAAAGGGAATACTTTGGTAAAATTCTTCAACCGCTATAATCTTATTTCAAGTTAAACAGAAATGCTAGTCTGATTTTGCTTTTTATGAGCTTATCGACGAAGCCTAAAGATTTTTAGACAAATCTGGTTCTACGGACTTTTTGTTGACCCGATAATCGTATCGCTATATTTTTTTCGCTTAGAATAGTAATTCAAATTATACTCGTATTAATTTTCTTTTTTTTTTTTTTTAATTTAGTAATAATACAATCTGCCACAATGTATTAAAATTATTATATATGATTGCTGTAATTGTAATAAGCTTGCAAGACACACTGGTTCTAAATTCAACAAGTTTTATTTCCTATGAACTTATAATTTCCTTATTCTTCGCCAGATTTATATAAGAAATGCATCCTAGTCAAGGAATAGTAATCCATTGACCTCTAAATCATGATAATTATCAAAGACTAGTTACATGATCATGAATTCTAATCTTCCTGCTCTTCAAATTCATGCTATGGATATCAAGACAGAGAAATAAAAAAATAAGGTAGTTAAATTATTTAACGTTTCCAAAGAAGTCCAGTACTATGAGGTTGCAATTGTAATTACAACAAATAGCATCAATTATTAAATTTATCGAAGTTCATTTAAAAACTTAAAAAATAAAATACTAAACAAGTCGACTAAACCGACCACAAAACCGTCTAATCCCTAACGAATGTAAAATCCACCAAAACATGTCTCTTTTAATTTCAAAAGTAAATTTATCAATAAAGGCTTAAATACTTTACAGGCTGCCGATTTAAACTGAAACCATTATATTACAAACTTTGTACCGACATATGCCCACTAGTCATGCCAATCTAATCAAAATAACCTCCGTAACAAACAGAACATGGGAACCTCATGATGTCGATGAATTATGGTATTGTTACCAATGTGCAGTTTCTTGTTGTTTATTGTTTATTCGTTTAACGTCACTTTATGCTACTATGGCTAATCGGACGATGCTACAGTGGGAGTCCTAAATTTTGCCTATCCAGGTTTTATTAGGATAGAATAGAATAGAATAGAATTTTTTACTCCCATTAAAAAATCCTAGGGCAATCTGACCAAAGCTTTTAACAGGGTGAATTTCCAGGATGTTGAAAAGGTATTAAGAGAAAAGCGAGTGACACATGGACTCCGCAAAGCAATACTAAGATTCTTGCTAAATGCATAAACTTCGTTAGAACCTGCAGTAACAGGTCCAAAGAGTTTAGGTCCTCAACCGGTATTAGGCAGGGATGCAGCATGCTCCTCTTCATTTGTGTTGGATACTGCCTTAAAGAATGCCAATAACAAGATGAGGGGTTTCTACATAGAATATTTTTACATGCAACCGGCCCATTTAAATGTACTCGCCTTCGCTGATGATATAGTGGTATTTAGTAAGAATGGACGAGACCTCCAATTAAACCTCAGGATACTACAGGAAGAACTATATCACATTAATATGAAAATAAGCCCTGAAATGTCAAAGGTGGTGAGAATAGGAAAAACCCATGTACCTGGAGACCGAATAATCAGGCTAGAAGGACAAGAGCTGAAGACAGTGGAAATTTTCAAATACCTAGGAGCACACATTCATGAGCGAGGCATCAGAAATTACGAAATAAGAGAGAGAATAGCCGCTCTAAGGAATTTCTTTGTGGGGAAACCCAAGGTCTCAAAAGACAGTATATAATACAACATTTTTGCCTTCCCTTACTTATTCTAGCGAGTCATGGACCCTGACCAGCAAGCATACAATTCAGCTCCAGGCCGCGGAGATTAGATTCCTCCGGAAAAAACTAGTCGAAACAGTGTGCGAAACACAACAATATGAAATAAGCTCAGCGTAAAGTCTATACAAGAAACCTTGGAGGAAAATCGTCTGCGGTGGTTTGGACATGTCTCGCGGATGCCAGATGGGAGATGCCGGAGGTGGTTGGAAGAAGGAGCCGAGGACATCCTAGGAAAACCTGGAAGGAAGGTGGTAGAGAGGCGTTTACGGCCAGAGATCTGGATTGGAGAAGGAGAAGAGGGATGGCGCAGGACCGAGCACATTGGACCAGGTTCTACAGATAGGACCTACACACTGCACCAGGCGGTAGGCGAGGAGCGGATTTGGAAGAAGAAGGATCCAGATCTGATAGGTTCTGGATTCAGAGACGTTCAAAGTGGGAGCTTTAAGAAGTATTTAACGAGTTTAATATAGTTCTTCAATCTTCATGATTAGAGTGGACAGGGCATGTGGCAATTTTCCTAGGAAACTCCTCAAAGACCAATCTTACGGAACAAGGAGAAGAGGAAGGCCGGGAAGAATATGGGGGAAAGGTGTTTTCGCTGACGCTCGGTTCATCCTCGGGTGCACAACTGAATGACAACTGCACAAAACAGAGACGACTGGCGAAGACCCGGATCCGGCAATGGATTGTAGTGCCCAATTAATAAATAATAATAGGTAAAATTAATGATAATATTTAGAGCTGAAGAAATAGTTGAAATGTGATCTATTTATATAGCTAACAGTTATTGGCCTCCGACGTATCTTAATTGTCATGGTTAATATCTATAGGAGCTTGAGTCACTAATTATCATAAACATTAAAACACATAAGATTTAAATTATAGCTGAACTTAACCAGCTAAGCAAATAAACATTTGCTGTATCAGCAGGATAGAAAAATAAATGGAAAACTCATAGCTCGCTATAATGGAAATATGGAGAATGTAAAAGAGAGACTTTGAAAACCCGCCTAGACGGACGGTGGGAGAGACTTTTAGGAATGAAATATCAGCATTACTTAGGAAATAGAAATACGAGGGGAAAAAAAGAAGGCCCTGTTATTTTGACAACCTCCACAGAGCTTTTGATCTCATGGTGAAAAAACATCTCTCGCGTTAGCTAAACACCAAGGTATAGAGGACGGACAAAAGAATAACTCTTGAAGCATTCCATTCGTTAGCCGGGGGTAATATACCTTAGCAACTTCTGCTTCGCGGCTCATGTAATATTTATTTTAACATCTTTCACAATCATACTTTTCACTCAAAGTTAAAATGCGGAATTCTATTCCAAAATGACGATGAGAAAGGATTGATAATTGTTTGAGTTAGATATATATATATATATATAATATATATATATATTTACCAATGGCTAATTAGACTAAGTAATAAAAGAATAATATAGATTTTTAAAACATACCTACAATCGAGTTATAGCAACAATAAAATCCTCGAATTTAATCTTTTGAAAATTGTGGACATCAGAAAAAACTCAACAAGATAAGTATACGATTATACAATCGCAGTAGTTTATCTCTAAGTAAAGTCTCAGTGAAATCCGTGCAGTAAAATACTTCCAGCTTAACTTTTAAGTATTTTTACTTTCACTTACTATATATAGTAAGGGGAAGTATTGCGATCGTGAAAATTTTCGAATTCCAGTTTTCAACGGAAATACACGTTTTAGGGTCCCCTGAGTCCAAATAACCAAGTCCCGCAAAAAGGTGTGTGTGTGTGTGTGTGTGTGTGTGTGTGTGTGGTGTGTGGTAACTCCCGCGCAGAGACGGTAAGTCCTATGAAACTGAAATTTCATATTTAAGACAACTTAAGCCCGTGACGTGACAAAACTTTTTTCATCAAAATGAGCTTACCAGAAGAGGCACTTTATACCATGCATTTTGCACCTTTTTTTCGATTTTCTCGAAAACGGTTCCGACGATTTTGATTAAACTCGCTATATCGATGTAAAATTTAATGGGCTTCAATATCATGTAGGTTTTATTCTGATTAAAATGGTCTGACATGGCTTAAATGCCGATATTTCTTCCCCTAAAGTACCTTTACTTTTGTAGATTCAATAAAAATAACTATATTATCTTATTAACGCTGATGAGAAACAAGTAAATATATAAATTGAATAAATTCGATACCCAACTAAAAGAGGAAACAGAAAAAATATTTTTTTAATGCAATTTTTCGTTTTTGAACTTAAGAGCAGTAATATACATGTATGATATACCGTTGGAAAGCTAAAGAAGTTAGAAAAAATATTATCTCATACACTAGCTTTTAAAAGTTAATCGAGAGTGATAAAAAAGCCGATAAAACTAAGTGACTGTTTTAGATAATAATATAATCGATTTTTTAATAAAACACATGTTTCTATAGAAATTCCATTTAACTAATTCTTTAATGGTTTCACTCATTTTGATCTCTAACTGTATTTGAAAATTCTTTGATCGATTTCAAAAACGGAGGTAAGTGAAAGTCGTGTGTTGCCCGCACCAGATTTTTAGCTATATGTCCACAATTTTATTTGTTTTTGGCATTTTTTTTTTCAGGATTTACGTTAAATTGCTGTTTTCTAAATAGTACATAAAATATCATCCGTACCTTCTTAGAATCTTTCGCAAACAGACCCAATTTTCCCATTCATTTGATTTATATTGTGGGATCTGCTATCAGTGCTGCATTTACTGTGATTCTAAATGCTAAGATTTCTACAAATCTTCTTGCCCCATCAATATCACGTCTTGTAAGTATTTCTAGTTTTCCATTATATAAGTTCCGCTATTTGCTTTTTTATGTGGTTCTACCAACGGGTAACGAGAAGAATGTTATGGGGGTTTCTGACTCTCGACTGCATCTGCATCATACGGGCCATCACCTGGTGTCTCGAAGAGGTGCGTATTTTATGTTAAACTTAAGTGCAATGCTCCACACTGATCCTGTAAAAATCTTTTTATCAAACATGAACCTAATGAACCTTGGGCTGGCTTTAAAGAGGACCACGTCTACGTTCCGCCACTTGCATTGGCTCCTCTCCTTGTAAATCGGTGGGTTGAGATCTCGTGTTTAGGGTATGCATGAAAGAACAGAGATTGAGCTCATTGGTATAAGAAGATTTACTGACTCTTAAGGATTGGAATAGAAAGGGACCAAATAGGAAGAGTCCTACATATTCTAGGCTTTAATAGTCAAAGTGGGGAAGCATGAGAGATGACGGGTAGTTATATACAGTTATCTAAGATAAGAATCACATGAAGTTGTACGAGGTAGGCGCGTATGGAACATCTTTAACAAGAGACATCACCAGAAACACTTACCCTCTTTCTACGCTGATTTTCGCACCGATGAATTTTTATTTTTATTTTATTATTTTTTTTTTTTTTGGCGTGGATCTAGACGCTGGTTATGGACGCATCATAGAACGAAATCTCACTTTGTCAACTATAAAAACTCATGTAATACATATATACAAATTAAGAGAAAATAATTGTATATGTTAAAATAAAAGGGAGAATGCACATATATATATTTGATGATACATAACAGAACATATTTGATGTTATCTGTTTTTATTTATATTTTTGATTTATATTAACTTTTATAGTTACTTGGATTGTAACAACTATCGTGGGGTCTCTCTTCTCTCAGTATGCTATAAAATATTCACGTCAATACTAACTAGCCGAATCACGGAATACGCTGAGAAAATTAACGGAGACTACCAATGTGGTTTTTAGGCGGAATCGCTCGACTATTGACCAAATATTTTCCTTACGTCAAATATTAGAGAAAAAATTGGAGTACAACGGTGTAGTCCATCAACTTTATATCGATTTTAAAAAAGCTTCTGATTCAATAGAGCGTCAGAAGTTATAAAAACATCATGATTGAACAGGGAATACCTAGAAAGTTAGTAAACCTAGTGAAGATGTGTTTGTCGGAAACATTCCATAAAGTTATAATCTATCATAATTACTCCGAGAGATTTGAGGTGCGATCGGGTTTGAAACAGGGCGACTTCCTTTCACCTGTGTTATTTAATATAGCTTTAGAATATGCCATAGAAAAGGTGATGTGTACCACGAAAGGTTTAAATATGGGTAACAGGATTCCGGTTTTAGGATATGCCGATGATTTGGTACTGCTATGTAAAGACACGGAAACCATACAACTAAATACAAGTGTGTTAATAAAAACCGGTAAAGAAATAAGACTCGAATTAAATACCGATAAGACAAAATATATGATTGGTATCAGAAATGGTGGCGATCTTGATGATATTAGTATATCAGGGCATACTTTTGAACACGTAGAGAAATTCAAGTATTTAGGTTCAATGATAACAAGAAAAAATGAAATCCAGGAAGAAATAAAGTACCGATTAAAGGTGGGAAATGCGTGTTATTATTCTGTTGCTAAGTTACTTAGTTCGCGGCTTCTATCTAAAAACTTCAAGGTTAGAATTTATAAAACTATTATTCTTCCGACGGTTCTTTACGGATGTGAAACGTGGCCGCTTACTTTGAAGGATGAAAAACGGCTTAAGGTTTTCGAAAATAAGGTACGGCGTAAAATATTTGGTCCGAAGAGAGATGAGGCCACTGGGGAGTTTAGAAGGTTGCACAACTCTGAATTGCGGAACTTATATCCTGTGAATATAATTGAGTTGATAGTTTCGCGGAGACTCAAATGGGCGAGTAAAATTGTTAGGCTCAGTGAGGAACGGATTCCGAGAAAGTTGGTATTCGCTGATCCGACTGGTAGGCGTCCGAAAGGTAGGCCGAAGCGTCGATGGGAGGATTGCGTTAAGGCTGATCTCGGGAGCTTGGGCTTGAACGGTGAACATTGGACGAGTCTGTGTAGACTGAATTTGGTGGTATCGGCATCGAACCTTCGGGTTCGGTAAGTCTATTATTATTATTATTTATAGTTACTTAACTAAATAATTATATATCAAATGAAGCCAGACAAATTGGACTACCTCTGTTCACTGTAAATTATTCTTAATGGACAAAATATCCCAGAATAAAAATAATTGTTCATTCATTAATGTTTTATATAGTATCAATAAAACTAAAGTACATTTAATACGGAACACCATCACATTTATACCGAATATTTAAAAAATACATATGGATATATCTCTTCAGATTCATTAGATACACGCGAGTACAACAGGGCGATCTTAGACCACATATACATAAATAAATCAAATTGAATTTTATTTATAGCATGAGGAATCCTATAATTTTTATTTGTGACATTTTAAGTAATTGTCAATTTCGGATTTCGTAGACTTCAAATATATTAAAACTAAATTATTTAAAAATAAATAAGCAGGATTGACCACCATAAACTTTCCCCTAACTTCAGTTTGAGTCGAAAATCGTTTATTCCTGAAACAACAGGTAGAGGCCCTAATTGTTTTTCTATAAAAGGTGGGCAAAACCCCATCATACCGCAACCTATTCCGTGAAAAGAGTGCTTTGTATTTTTCTTTTCTTTTTTCTTTTTTTAAAAAAGCTTTATTATTCATTCATATTTTTAATCTGAACATTACAATTAATAATCTATGTTTTTCAAAATAATTTCATTTGTGAGGTGTGTAATGATAATAATAGATATGTTTTTTTTTTTTGTTGTTTTTTTTAAAGAAGTAGAAAAAAAAAATATAAGACTATTTTATATAATTTTTCAACCAAAGTACATAAATTATTTCCAAAGCATTTAATTTTTACTATCGATAAATAATGGGTAAATATATAAATTGAACGAATTCGATATCAAAATAAAGGAGGCACGGTCAAAACTATTTTTTTTAATGCAATTTCTGTGTTTTATATAGATGCATACTTTACCGTTCGATAGCTTAAGATTAAAGAAAAAATAATTTCTTCTAAACAAAATTGTAAAAGTTAATGGAGAGTGATGAAAAGCCAATAAAATTAACTGGTTCTTGTAGATAATAATATCATAGATTATTTAATGAAACACATGTTTCTATCGAAACTCAACGTAATGAATTCTTTAACCTTTTTTCACCACTATATTTTAAGATTCTTAAATTGATTTAACAACGGAGGTAGGTGAAAGTCTTGTGTTGTACGCACCAGATTTTTTATTTTAAAAACTTACTTATGTTTTATTTATTTACATAAAATTAATAAAGCAAAGAGTTTAGTATACATTATTTTTTATCGTTGGTTTCTCGAATAAATGTTCATTATTAATCCATCCTTAATAGTTGAGGTTATAAGTTTAAATATATGAATAATCTTAATATTTAAGTTAAAAAGAAATAAATACGGTCATAAAATAATAATATAAATATCGGAACCTTGCATTCATGATTTAGTATTTTGCATACAATGCAGTGCTAACTAATTCTCATTTTTTTAGTTTAATGATTACTCAAAACTGGAGCTAGTAACCGCTATTTTAACGTTATCGGTACTGATTTAATATCCTTCAGAGCCGAGTACATATAAGAAAATCTGAATTAGAATAATATAAGCTCTAACACAAAGTGATGATAAAAGTTGAGTTAATGAAAATACCTTAAAAATCAATATTATAAACCTTAATGTACAAATATTTGGAAATAATAAATCGTTATATAACAATTGCAGCGTTTTGTCAAACACACTATAATGCAATGTTCCAGGAATACACTTCTCAATAAGTTTCTTCAATAACAATCAAGGATTTTTTATTTCTATAAAAAAAGAATGCTAAATGTCAAAAGGCAACTCAAGAAATAAATACATCGAAGATGAAAAGGGAAAAAAAAAAACAGCACAAACAAAGACTCGACCAACCAATCACGTTATACAATACAGCTTATAACCCGCCGACCGACATATGATAGAAATTGAATCTTGGTGCCAATTCAACAATGGAAGAGCTTCTATTGAAAAGAACTGAACATATAAGACATCAATACAGCTCACTCTATATACAATATAAGTGATGAAATAAGTGAAAAGACAGTTATTTCTGAATTAAGTAACAGTTACATTACTTCATTATTTTGATTGTTTATTAATTTAACGTGACTTTATGCTATGGTGGCCAACCGGAACGATGTTACAGTGGGTGTCCTAAATTTTTACTGTCCAAATATGATTAGGATAAGGATATTTAACATCGCACAGTCTCGGGAGCTTTTTATGTCCCCTCCGAAGGACGGCATAACCAAGGAGTTTTTATTCCCTTTTTACAAATTAGCCCATTAAATTTCGCATCCATATAGTGAGTTTAATAAAAAATCGTTAGAGCCGTTTTTTGAGAAAATCGAAAAAAGTTGCTAAATGGCTCTTCTGGTTAGTTGATTTTGATGAAAAAGCTGGTGTAAAATCTCCGGAGTATAATTGTCTTAAATATTAAATTTCATTTTGTAAGGCTTTTAGTTTTTGCGCTAGACTTAACACACACACAGACCTTTTAGTAGGACTTAGTCATTTGGACTCAGAGAGCGTGTATTTCTGTTGAAAACTCGAATTAGAAAATTTTCCAATGCTTTCCCTTGCTATATATTCAATTTATAGATAAGTGAAAGTAAAATTATTAGTACCAATATTAGATAAAAAAAATTGATTTATTTATTTTCATTACATCATAAATATCAGAGGAGGCAGAATGTACTTTGTTAATAATAGGTCAAAAAAGTTCCCATAAACTTCCAATATTAATCCTATTTGTTGTCCTACCAATCTGTTTTAATATCCAGAATGGGGAGAAGGGGAAATTCATCTGCCATGAAATAAATTTTTAATTGCACAGGAGGGATTCAAAACGTAGATGACATGAAATTGCAACAGTGGGCCTTAAAATAAAAGTTAATTACACACAAGTATTGGTACAAATAGTTATTTAGTATATATAGTAGTATTTTTTCAAGCAATTATTATTAATTTTATTTTTTTTCTGAAGACCTATACTGTCTTTTATCAAGTTGTTCACTTCTCTCCTGTATTGATGATCCAAAAAAATTATTAAAAAAAACAGTAGTCCTCCCCAATAATTTAACCGAGTGTTCTCAAACCACAGATTCAAAACAAACTCCCTTCTTATTCTATGTATATGAGAATGAATACTGGAAGGAACAAAGTTTTTAAGACACTTTATCGATGACGTGCTAGGCATCAATTATTTCCGAACAAGAAATGAATGAACACCAGATTAATGGTCGATGGATTCACCGAAGGAAAAGGAGAAATGACTCATACCCCCAAAAACGAGAAAGAAAAAAGTTTAATCTAAAACACTGCTACTATAACTGCTAGTAACTATAGTAATTTAGCTGCAAAAATTAGTAAACTTGTAACAAGTTATATTGAACTGTAACTTGTCATATTTCACTTAATTGGAGTCGGTAAGGACTTTAAACCCCATCATTTCCCCTCCAAAAAAAAAATATATTTCTGGTTCTGTATCTAAACCAGGGTATTGGCGACACACTGTAGATGGTCTACTTAAATACTCAAGAGAATAACTGAACAACTGCTTATTAGTTAAGGAACTAATCATGAAAAATAGAAGACCAATGAGTATATATACAATAATAAAAATTAAGTATGTTGCATGAGAAAATTATTTTTTTTTAGGACGTTACTTTTTTTTGCTGAAAAGTGTGTCTAAAATGATCCTTTAATAATGGTGTGAATCCTCACAGGCTACTCTTGTTTCCAAAAAGAAATGGGAACGAAGATTATAAATCTACAATATTTTATGGGTAAATTTAACCTGCATCAATTCAAGTGTTAATATACAACCATACCAACATAAAGGTATTTTTAAAGATTAAAAATATCACTTTATAGTACTAAAAAAACAAAAAAAATCAATATGACAACTTTAAACATTTAACTTGGCAAATACCACCACTGTTCAACCTCTAAAGATAATTAATATAAACTGTATTATAGTCTATTTAATTAGCTTCAATTTGAGTGCTAACCAAAGACTACTTTAGCATTTTCTGACTATGAAATTTTAAAAAATTCCTCCAGCCCCTCCCCAAAATAATTGATATTTTGTGAACTATTTTGAAAACCATATTAGGAAAATAAAATCATTATATAGACTTCTGTATGATGTCTAAACCTAGCACTATTGAAAGAGAGCACTTCTAGTATAATATGATTGGGTAGGCACTGATTTCATTTATTAACAATTTTCCTCTAATCACGTATTTCATTTTTTAAATGTGCGTTTTGTTTTCTTAATTATGCCTCTCTTTTTTGGCTCCTGCCATAAGGAATCAGTCAGTCCAATACCACTCCAATCTTGATGGAGTTTCATCTCATATTTTCTGCAATAGGGACCATACTTCTAAATGTGCTGCATCCATTTTACACTGTAAATCACAGGTGCAACAAAAGGTTTTTAAATGTGTTGTCATTATTTACAGTCAATAGTTTGCGACATTATTCATTTTGTATTAATTAACGAGGGCCCATGAAAAAAGAGTTTTATTTATTTTTTCCCTTGGGCACCAGATTTATTTCTTATTAGTATTTTTCTAAAAAGTATTTATATGAATGATGAAAATGTTTGAAACTTTGAATTTAATTAGTTTTAGAATGAATTTTAATGAAATTACATCTAAGCTGTTAACTAGTTTCTGAAGTACCTACCTAACAAGATATAATATTTACAAATTATCATAATCATATCATAATGTGTTTTTTTTTCTTTCGATTTTCTCCTGAACTAATTTGAAACTCTATTATACCTTTTTATTAAGCTCATAGTGGACTAACTTGTGGTCTAGTGCTTGGAGGCAAGGTGGTTAGGGTTTAAGTCAGCTATGTTTCTGACTTGAGTAAGCTGATATTAACAAGCCCTTTTTAAACTGCCTCAGAAAAATTTTAGCCAACGTGAGTTACTACCCTGTATAATTGATTTACTATCTAGGAGAATACAGAAAAACAAATCCAGTATTTTTCCCTTAAAAAATGATAACATATACTAGTATTTTGGACATCAATCCCCATTTTCAGAAACTTAATAATCGTAATTCATTATCCTTTGATCTAAGGTTTTGTTTAAAAAATCTCGTTAACAATACATTTTATAAAATAGCATAAGCTTCAGATTTTACACTGGGATCAGTTGAAACCGGGTGGCTAGCATAACAGCCTCCTATGCCAAAGGTCATGGGTTCAAACCCGCAGGCAATTATAGGATTTTTCAATGGGAGTAAAAAATCCATAGTTATCACGTCCTTCGGAGGGGGCACTAAAAGGTGGTCCCGAGCCTGTGCGATGTCAGGTACTTACTAAAGATCCCTATCCTAATAAAACCTGAATAGGCAAAATTTTAGGACTCCCACTGTAGCATCGTCCAATTAGCCATATTATATTAATATATTTAAAATAAATTAATATATTTTATAAATTACTATATTTTGAAATAATTAAATATTTGGAGAGCTTAAATCAGTGTATAGGGAACCTGTGGCTGAGTGGCTAGCATGCTAGTCTCTCATGCTATAGGTTGTGAGTTCAAATCCCAGTCCCGGCGGGGCTTTTATCAGTATATAATTCATTGGGGATGCACTCACAGCCTTTTCCCCGGAGAATAAGACTCCGTCAGTCAAATGGTGGCCATTCACTTTAGGCTAGGGAGTGATGACCCTACAATACAACATGCATCGAGAAACGTGAGTGTAATCTCCCAGGAGATTACACCACGAGACCGCCAGCCTACACAGCCTGTCCCGCCAATGGAAGAAGAAAGCAGTATATAAATGAGTGTAATTGTTTTTTTTCTGTAGCTATAAATAAACAATTGTCTCTAGAAAACCAACATAATGAAACAATTTTATACCAATCAAGTAATCTTTGTAATCTGAGATGCCTATTTCATAAAAATGTTTTGAATTGCTATAAGATTTGCCAGCAACAGATAGCAAAATATAAATGTTATTTCCAAATATATATTTCCACGGACAAGGAGAAGGAGTTGACTGTTTCAAAAATGGGATCTATGAGTTGTGAGTATTGTGATTACTTCCCAAGCCTTCTTCACTGTCTAAATAAATTTCCAGAATTGATCACAATACACTTAACACATATACAACATTTTTCAACTTCCCAACTCATTCCCGGTGATCAAAGATTTATAATAACTATTTCATTAAGATCATGATAAAGTAAAAAAATATAACTCTTGTTCATATATTTATGTTTTTGTTTTTTTTTTCAGTCCTATGGCAGTATCGTACAGAGCAGGACCCAGCCAAAAAAGAAGAAAGAAAAACAAACCTCATGAAAGAAGTTATTCCATTCTACTTAAGGAGATTTGAAAGAATAATCAGAGACAATAAAGGATTTGCTGTTGGAAATTCCGTAAGTTTTGAGTTGTGTTGTATCTAAATATCTTAACTATAGATAAATATATTTAACAATAAAATTTACCTAAGTTAATTTAAAATCAAAAGCTAGGATTTTATATCATTGTATATTTAGTTTTTTTTTTTTTAATTTATCTCATTCAAAAACATCTTCAATATTAATTAATAAAAAAATTATAATAACAGAGCCATAACTTCAACAAACACCCATTTCCCCAAATACAAAATAAAGCTAGGGTGTTTTGCAAAAGGTTTATTTAGACCCAAGACTCATAGATCAGAATATATATTATTTAAGAACTCATAAAGATTCTCCAATAACCAGCTACATGATCACAAAGATATTGCACAATTAGTTCCACTGCGGACTAACCATGGTTGCACAAAAAAAAAATGTGTAAATCTAATGCCAACAGAAAATTATGACAATTGTATAACATACAAAATCCTGGAAGACCCTCAAAAAATCCAATTCAGATGTAGAAAATAAAGGGAAAAAAGAGAAGAGGTAGTTACACTAAAAGAAGTAGGTTAGATAAACTAAAGCTTGCTATTTTCAAGAGATTCTTCTCAGTGCAAAATTTAAAAAAAAGCTTTATTCTTATAAAAAGTTATTATTTTTTTTCTTTTGTCTCTTCTCTCATTTACTTCATTGTCCTTCTTCTTTTTTTCTATTTATTTAGTTTTTCATTCCAAAACCTAACTTTCTTCTAAACAATAAGAAAAATGTATTGATAAAAAAAGATTTGGTTTCAAATATTAACGGTCATTTGTAAAGATTAAATAAATAAATAAAAGATTGTCGAATTAAAGTTTCGCTGTTCTAGTCAATAGACATTCAACAATTCACTTTATTCTTATGAGATTTTTATGTCAAAAAATTTTTTTTTCTTTAGTAAATTGAGTATTAATTTATACATTGGAATATACCAAAGGAAAAGTTTCATTTCCATTATGGAAGAATAGAAATGAAAGGTTGGGGACGTATTCATTAAGTCACAGCGATTAAGAAACCTTATTTAGGGCTTCTTCATAGCATAGTGGACAAAACTTTCAGGATGCATTAACAGTATCTTATTGAATGATGACTGGGCTCCCAAAAATTCATCCAGTCAGCCCAAACATAGGCCGAAGACAGCCCAAATTTTCGGAACTATCAAATACGGTTTCTTATTTAAGTATGACTGACGTTAAAAACTACCTCTCTTATGATAATCCTCATTATTTTATTTGAATTAAACATCAATTTAAGATTAAATATCTTGAAAGAGAAAACAAATAAGCTATTTTTGGTTTTGAAGAGAAACAAATATATGATTAGAAAAAATATATTAGTTTTGCTTGAAATTAAAATAAAATTGACAAAATAATTATGTTATATTGAAAAAAATTATTCACTTGATTTTACAGAGAAAGATCTTTGATGAATAATTGGATCTTAATTCTTCCCAAAAAGTTCATTATAGAACCATAATTATTTGGAGTCAACATTTCATTGGAATTCCCATCTTCGGGAATCACTGACAGCAACCAATACTTAAAAATATCACACTCAAAAATGCACTCCTTAACTTCCTTTTATTACACATTTATTTTTCTTCACAATTTATTACATAGTTTTTCTACATTTCGGGGTTCTTTCCCCTATATCAAGACTTCTTTTAAAAACATTTCTTAACACACAACATTTTATTTTACATTTCTAGCTTACTGCTATTCGTCCTCTTAGATGTTTATTGGCTAACTGTAGGGTAAGAGTTAGAGTTATCCAATAAACATCTAAGACAACAAATAGTAGTAAGCTAGAAATGTAAAATAATATGTTGTTTGTTAAAAAGTGTTTTTAAAAGAAGTCTTGATATAGGGGAAAGAACCCCGAAACGTAGAAAAACTATTTAATAAATTGTGAAGAAAAATAAATGTGTAATAAAAGGAAGTTAAGGAGTGCATTTTTGAGTGTGAAATATTACGTAAAACATCCTAAAAAATTATAAAAGAAAATAAATTAAAAATATCAGTTATGTAGGTATCCATTATCTCAAATTTTGTCAATAGTAAAATAAATAAAAAATTCATAAAAAATAAACACATAAAATCTACACATGTGTTGTATGACTTTGATTGGTTTTATTATTAACAAAATTTGAGATAATGGATTCATAGATAATTGATATTTGTAAGCACTGGTTGCTGTCAGTGAGTCCTGAATATTGGGAAAACACCCGAATCATAGAATCCAAATAATTATTGGTATATAATAAACATTTTGGGAACAATTAAGAACCAATTATTTATCATTTATAAATGTTTCTTCCAAATACATATCATTATAAAAAGAGCTTTATTTAAAAAATTCTTTTGTGCAATGGAAGCATCTACTTTAATTTAAATACTAAAAAGTTTAGATTTGATGAGGTTTGAATATTAAAATTTGTTGTATGATTGAGGCATATACAGAATCTTATGGAGTAGAGCAATGGTTCACCACAAAAGATTTTCGTGGACCCTTTCATCCAATCAGTATAATGATAAACTCCCCCCATCACCATGCGTAGACACAAATATTACATCCTTACATTATAGTATTATATACCAAGAATATTAAGAACTAGGTTCTAAAAATCTACTACAATCTAACAATTATTGTACTCAGTAAATCACTAAAATTTTGATAAACAAGATTCTACTAAACAGCTAATATTTTTTCTGAAGATTGAAATATAAATACTTAAAATGAAAATACCATTAGAAAGATAAATTTAAAATATTTCGGGTATGTGTGGAGGATGGAAGGAAATAGGATGCTTAAGAAATTAGTCCACCAAATGTTTGAAATGAAAACAGCTATATCCTGGGTAAAAGAAGATCTTGAATGAGCTGGAATCAAAATTGAAGAAAAAAAAACCTGTACCACTACAACCCATGAAGGGTCTTGGGCTCAGTACATATAGAGATTCGTACTGTTTCAAGGCCAACGGCAGTGCAATGAGGTGATTAGGCCTTAATCGCGCTCAGCCGCCAGGTTTTTCCCCAATTAATTTGGGTACCCACTTTATAGAGGCTGGGTCTGCCCCAGGAGGGTCTCCATACCCTAGGGTCGCCCCTCCCCTCCCCGACTAAATTAACAGAATAAATAATATTCCGCCACAGCCGGAATTCGAACCCAGGACCTGGAGCACAGCAGACTAGCGCTCTATCCACTAGACCACGCCATTGAAGAAATACTGAACAGAAAAATATTTGGAGAAAAAGTCATGAGGTTGTTTTCAAGAAAAACACAAGAAGGTAAGAACGGGAACCAAGTGGACAGAAGAACTAAAACAGCAGTTTTCTGAGCAGATGAAGTTTCATGGGAAAGAAGAACAAATAAGGAACTGAAATGTGCTTCAAAGTAGTCTAAAATGGTGATCTTTAAATACTCTAATCAACTAAAAAATAAATAAATAAATAAAAACAATTATGAGTTGCAATGTACTTGAGCTATGTAAGCTTTTATTTTTTAATGTGTTATGAGGGTGTGATACTTATTGCAAGCCTCAGCAAATATTTTTCATTACCCTAATTTTTAAATAATTTTTAGATAAGACTCCGTAGACCCCAGATTATTGTTGGAAACCGTTGGAGTAGAGAATATAATAGTTTTTAAATCTGATAAAATGAAGTAATGTACTAACAAATATCTGTCTTAACTTACAGGTTACGTGGGCAGACTTCGCCTTTGCAGTATCTCTTGAGAACTTTGAACTGATATTCGGAAAGGACTCCCTTGAACCATATCCAAATCTGCGAGGCCTCAAAGACAGGGTTTATTCTCTTCCGAGAATTAAGGAATGGGTTGCTCGCCGTCCACAAACTGAGTTCTAAAACAAACAAAAAAAGTGAACTATTCCCTATTATCTAAACAAATATATACAGCATTGGTGTAACACTGTTAATTATAATGAACGAATATTATTAATGTGTCATAATCCTTGTTGTATGACTAACAAATATATAGAAGAGTATGCCAGTAGATATATTCTGGGTACTACTTATTATTTGATCCAGAGTTTAAGCTAGATAATAAGTAGAGTTTAACCAAAAACACTGAATCAAAGGCCTTAAGCAAGCAAAATTAAAACACATATCAATGGAGAAGCTTTACTTGATAAAATTGCAAATATTGTTTTATAATTTCTTCTGAAACATGAAAACACCACACAATATTTTTTTTTAATTTTAATAAAACGAGAATAGCTGAATGGCAAGCATTAGTCGGGCTTCATTAAAGATCAATTTTATCATTGACTTAGAAAGATTAAAATAAAAGATTCTAACCAATTTACTCAGGGAAAAAAAAAATCTAATTTGGCTTTTAATTTAAATTTAAAAAATAAACCTCTTCACACATATTAGCTTTTATAATGATACTGTTATTTTTTAAAAACATACAAACAACCAAAAATAAATGCTAGTCCCATAATGCCCATCCAGGGTTGAACCCAGACTGAAACATCACCAACCTAGAGCATTAACTTTAAAGAAGTATGTTATAATGATATAAATTAATTTATTTAACAACAAGTAATATACAAATGCTTTGGGCAAATATTGTAACATTGATGATCATACGAAAAACTTCCTTCAGGATTCTTCTGGATCCGTGAGTGAAGAAACCTCCCAGTGAAGGCACTCCCTTGGGTGGAAGATCTTTGCTAAAGAAGTAGGTCGCTGCTCCAGTGGTGTTTCAGTCTCCTTGGTGGGTTTTGAGGTAGTGTGTCAGTCAGTAATGCTTGTACCAGTAGGTTTGGGCGTCCAGCGTGAGTCGTAAAAATGTTTGTAGTATTTTGTAATGACATCCAGTATGATTGGTATGTTGAGGTCTTTGTGTAATGATTTATTGGTTACGTAAAAGGGACAGTGAGTAATGAAGCGGAGGAATTTAGATTGTCTGCAAGTGTGATTTTTTGCATGAATTAATATGAATAACAATATAAATGTAATAAGATATTTTAATTCATATAAAGGTAATGAGAAACCCAAGCTAACATCAGTAAATCAGTTAAGGAGGAATGTACTAATGTCAGATTTTTTTTTTTTTTTTTTTGTATAATCCTAATTTGAGAACAGACACCAGTTGTTTGTTTGGATGCCATACAAGGAAATTTAGATTATTAAATTAAATACACAAAGTATTCCTAATTATTTATTTATTATAAAACATATTGGGAAAAAAAAATGTAAATCTTAACCTTTATTATTAAATAACAATCAGCCTAACTGTAAATACTGATGAGCTGAAGGAAGAGCAATCTGTAAAGATACTTGATTAATTTAGAGCACAAATAATTGTCATTCAGCTACTCTCTAAAGTTTGTAATAATGATGAAAACCTATTACAACACAAATTCACAAGTATTATGAAAAAAATACTCTACCACAATATTTTAAAATTAAGAAAATAAATATGTTTATAATAAAGAAACCACACCAAACTCACAATCCTTAATTATTGTTCAAAGATTTGTTAATTGTCTATTACCATTAAAATGTATAATTTTTTAATATAATATTTATTAATTTACTATAAAAATATATTGCTGTTCTGTGGATATAATTAACCGCATAAACCCATATTTTAAGCTAATGTATTACCCAGTAATATCATTGATAATGAGTGTTGTAGTATCTAGTAAAAATAGAAATATTCTTATAACAAGCTGCAGTATGCCTCAAAAAAACTGCCTCACGTGCGTTTTGGAGCCTAAGTAAATTATTTTATAATGATGAAAATTGAATAGTATAGTATTTATATGAAGCATATTATGAAATGACTAAATATTCTTGTAAGAGCAAATGAGTATTTTTTTATTTATAACTTTGCAATTGAATTATTGTCATCATATACGATTTTTTTTTTTTTTTCAATATAATGAATCACCATCAAAATTATAGAGAGTGCGTATCCACTTCTAAAATGTAGACTGTAGCATATAAGTAACATACAAAATATATAGAGGAAATAGACAGTTCATAAATTCCTAACTAACCTTCTCTTCTAGCTTATTTTAAGCTAACTTTATTTAGTTTGTGTTAAAAGAAATAAATTGTAAATGAATCATTAGTTGCAAAATTTTAACTTTGAAATAAATAAAAATTATAGAGGAGACAATTTGGTAATGCAAGAGATAATGACATTTCTAGTTAAATAATTTAAGCTTTCAAAACCAAACTTAACACCATCCATCATCTGAGAGACCTTACTAAGCAAATTTAAATGTACTTCTTCATAAATTACAATAATTGAGTAAAACGATTGATAATCAAGGGAAAGGTAGGCATTAAATTTTTTTTTAATTTCTAATTTACACTCCTTTTTAATACTCTATGATAATTTATTGAACCCCATAATTATTTTGTAATCTTTCATTACCCACAAATGCATTCAAATGTCTCGGTGTAATATGTATTATTGTATAATATTCTATGCTAAACTTAAATAATTTAACATTTGTAATTTCCAATATGGCGGCATGGTCTAGTGGGTAGAGCACTAGTCTAATGTACTCCAGGTCCCGGGTCCGAGCTCTGATTGTGGCAGAATCATTTATTCTGTTATTTCAGCTGTGGAGCAGTCCTGGGGTTTTGAGACCCTCATTGAGTACACCCAGCAACTATAAAGTGGGTACCCAAATATTAGGGGAAAACCTTGTGGCTGAGTGTGATATCTAGGTTTAGCCACCTCCTTACAAGATCATTGACCATGAATTAGTATGAATATTTTTTAAGGCCAAGACCCTTCATGGATTGGAGAGGTACAGATTTTTATTTTATTTTTTAATTTCTTTTCCTTCTTTTTTTGGGTTCTGCAACTTGCGTCACATTCTGAAACTTAGTATATCTAAACGCCAGTGCTCCCAATCCTGAGGTCCTCCTCCGTCAAACTACTGGCTGCCATGTCCTCCATCACATTCTCTATACACATTTTGCGGGGTCTTCCTTGTCTTCGCCTCTTCTCAGGACAATAATTCAGCAGTCTATTTGGCCACCGGGTCTCGTCAATCCCCATGAAATGGCCGTACCACATGAGTCTCTTCTCTGAGATTTCATTTAAGATGTTTAGCCCTATCTTTTTTCTTATTTCCACATTTTGGATTCTATATAGTCGATATGCCGCATGCTCTTCTTTTTCGTAAGAAGCGACAACCGTTTGCTCCAGAGAACCCCAATTTAAGATACCTATGATCATTCTACCATTCCTAATTTTATTTTCGATGTCTTTTTCCATTCTTCTGAAATGTTCTATGGCTACGCCAAGATGAGGGATGAGGTATCGTCCAATCCTCCACACAAATTGCTGAAACTGTTGACTTGCATGGCATATACTCTGTTTTTTCTCTGCTGACCTCTAGACCCCACTCACAGTACGCTTCATCCGATTTTCTCATCATATATTCGAGATCACATTCTTCTGATGGTAGGACAACCTGATAGTCGGTAAACTGAAGTCTGAAAATTACATCATCCACCTCCTGGAGACCTCCACACCCATTCCTCGGCACTTTTGTTTCCACGATCTTAGGGTCTCAGAAAATTGTTCTATAAAAATCTAAATGGTAATTAAAAAATTAAAATCATCAGCAATCAATGACGCTGTTAATAAAAAAAAAAAAAAAAACCTGTACCACTACAACCCATGAAGGGTCTTGGGCTCAGTACATATAGAGATTCGTACTGTTTCTAGGCCAACGGCAGTGCAATGAGGTGATTAGGCCTTAATCACGCTCAGCTGTCAGGTTTTTCCCCAATTAATTTGGGTACCCACTTTATAGAGGCTGGGTCTGCCCCAGGAGGGTCTCCATACCCTAGGGTCGCCCCCCGACTGAATTAACAGAATAAATAATATTTCTGCCACAGCCGGGATTCGAACCCAGGACCCGGAGCACAGCAGACTAGTGCTCTATCCACTAGACCACGCCGCTCCCTTAATGACGCTGTTAATAATTACATTAAATATACTTATAAAAGTGTCCACCAATTTTTATACCATTTATGACCTTGCAAAACTTGATATGGATTTCAATAAACTAACAATTAATACTCCTACAGTCTTTTTAGGAGATATTTTCTGCAACGAACTGGAACAAATTTTTTATTTGTTGTAATATTGAGCCAAGATTATTTATAAAATTTGTTGGAATATTTTTTAATTACTTAAGTATGTTTTTATTAATTTTACGAACCAATTGAAGTATTTTCCAGAAATTGGGTTAGAGTGGATACTTATTATGTGGATACTGATATTTGCCTCTCAAATTATCTATCAATATAACATTTTAAATCAATTTTTTTTATTGTTTACAAATGTTGTCATTAAATTCACAAAGAATATAATCATTAAAAATTTATTTATTTAAGCAGTTAAAACACTTGTTAGTTTAAAAGCAATAAAAATAATACATTTTTTTACAAGCTATAATGAAAACAGTAGATAGATTATAAAACAATAGATATTTAACTCGTAAATATATATAATAATTATATTTCATGTTGATGTGCATTATTGTTATTTGTTGTATAGTAAAAATTAAAATAAAAAAAAGAGAAGAAAAACATATACAGATGACCATTAACCATGTTATTTGTAATTTTGCATGTTGACTAAACCATTATTATCTGTAAGACATTTGCATAAGGTGTGTAATGTAAATTGTGTTAGAAATTAGTTCCTAGAATATATGTTGTTAGGACAATAAAAATGTAAATTATACTGTTCTGGATTTTTCCTTTAAACACATTATTACCATTCCTAGAATCATATTCTATCAAGTTTTCAAATAATAAAAAAGAAAAAACCCAGCGTTTTAAGTTTTACAGGTTACTTCGAGGTATTAATAAATATTCAATTAATCAGATCATATACGATTCTAGTAATGCTAGTACTCCTGAATTTATATTTATGAAATTTATATAAATGTATGTACATACACATCTCTATGTACCAAAGATAAGAAAAAGCGTAAAAAAAGTAAAGTAAACAAATAGTAAATTGAAAGTAAGAAACAACTGATTTTGAACACTCAAACGAAAAATAATAATAATATATACATGTATATATGAAATAAAATAAAAAATAAATAAGAAGGTAAACATAGGATATTCATTCCTTATAACGATTATAATGAAAAATCTAATTTAAAATTAAAGATTAACAAGCTCAGTTTGGAATAATAGGTGTTGGAAAAGGCGATATTTGAATGTGGATAAGGAAGAAGCATTACGTATATTGGAAGGAATGGAATTCCAGAATGTAATGGAACGGGCAAGAAAGGATCGATCGAAGGCTTTAGTTCTGTGGGATGGCATATAAAGGTCGGAATGGCGCGATCTTGTTTCAAGCAAGTGGACTGAGGATTTAAATTGAAGGAGACTGTAGATATAGGATGGATGCTGGGATTTTATGGTTTGGTAGATAAATGACCCAAGGAAGTACTGTCTGCGTATGGAGGGAAGGAGCCACTTCAACTCGGCATAGCGGGGGGTCACATGAGACCGCCTCGAGGTACCCAAAACAAATCTTAAAAAACAATTCATGAGACGCAAAAACAATTCATGAGATGTGCAACCTTTATTTGTAAATTTCATGTTATTCTTAAGGGACAAAGTCCCAGAATAAAATTGTTTTTCTATTCTATTTCTATTCTATTCTCCTAAATGCACCAAAATGCTGAAATATAAATAGCAACCAGAAATCGAACAGGCACTGTTAGGAGTTGAGATGCAGGTCTTGAGGAAAATCATGTAGAATGTTTTGTTGAAATACAGTTTAGCAACAGACTACTAATGAGTTGTGAAGATGTTAATGTTGTAACTTTTACTATAGTGACTATAGACCCTAGTCTAAAGGCACATGCTAAAAAATGTTTGTTAAATTAAACAAGAAAATTGTCTCATGAAGCCAAAGAGATGTCATTATACAATACAATTAAAATTTTCATCATAAAGATTTTTCACAAGAAAATTTTTGAGAAAAATGTCTGACTCACTATCTCTTTTTTTTCAATGGTAGGAACATGAGATGGTGAAAAATTTTGATAAAAATTTAAAAACTTTATACCTTCAGAAGTATACTAAATACATTGAATATTCCACGAACAAGCAGACTTTTTCATTCATACCAGAGTGTGCGCAAAAAAACAGAGCTTGAGAGTTTTATGAAAAACTATTTCTGAACTTTTGAATAAAGTAAAAGTTGAAAAAAGATTTTTTTTTTTTTTTTATGTTTATTGAGTTTGGAATTGTTTCAAGAATCAGATCTGGTTTCCTCTGTCAGAAAGAATCAGTTGAGGTGGCTGGGACATGTGGAGAGGATGCTGGCTAGTAGGATACCTAAAAAGTTGCTAGATGGTATGCCTGGAGGAGAAAGAATAAGGGGACGATTATGATTAAGATGGTCGGATAGTATGGAGAGGGTACTAAGAGAAATGGGAGTCAGAGGATGGAGGAGACTCGCCGAGAATAGAGAAGAGTAGAGTAAGATTGTAGAGGAAGCCCAAACCCTTCTAGGGCTGTAGCGCTATGGAGTGAGTGAGTGAGTGATTTTGTCCAACCAAGATACGGTAATCAAATAAATAACTTCTTTTTTTTTTAATACATTAATATAAATTATAACAACATTAACTATCAATTACCTTATATAACTTTTAATGACAAATAACAGTTTTTCTGAAATGTTTACAGGTATATTATACATCCATTCTTATTCTTATTTAGAGAAAAAAAATAAAAATAGTGAACCAGAAAAAATAAGTATCCTAATTTCTCCTTCAATCAGTTATTAAGTTCATTCATGTTTCATATAAAACCATTTTTTATCAATGATAATAACTTGTGAATTTAAATTATATAAAATGCATAGTATGAAGTGGCTATTCTAGTTAGTCAATTTTGTTAAAAAAAAGTTCCTGTAACATCCCATGCATATACTTATATGTATCTTAAATATGAAAATTTGTTTGTTTGATTTTAGTGTAATCAACGCCCAAATGAAAGTTCAGTTTCATACAACGTTTTGTTTTCTAGCTAGATTCACCCCATGCAGAAAAAGATCTTGGGAGACTTGATTATTTGGACTAAAGGAACCTTACAATATAAGACGTTGATTTCCAAAAGGTACTATATCCATTCTAGGAAATTTTATAGGAAGAGCGAAAATCTCTTATTACTATATTATTAAACTAGCTAATTTGGGTCTTTTTGCCTTAAAATTTAGAATTATTTTTTGCTATAATAATAACATTATATATATATTTTTTTTCAGTGGCCCGACAGGCCGTGCAGGCCCTGGGCCTCGTGGCGTGATCTGGGAGATCACACTCGCGTTTCATGATGCAATGTGTAGGATAGGGTCATCACTCCCTACGCCTAATTTTGTGAGTGGCCACCATTTGGCTGACGGGTCTCACATACCCGGGGGAGAGGCTGCGAGTGAATCCCCATTTAATTACCCGCCGGGACTGGGATTCGAACTTGCAACCTGTAGCATGAGAGCCTAGCGCGCTAGCCACTCAGCCATGAGCTCCCCTAAAAACATCATATTAAAGTTATGAAATGATTTTTTTTAGAATGATTTGGAACGAAAATAAATGCATAATTAGTACTTTTAGAAAATGACCGCATTTCTAAATCGCGTTTTTTAAGGACTTGAGAATTCATTAGATAACATCAAATAGAATATTTAGATAAAACTAAATGATGAGAATACAAATATGACAAAAAATCAATTTCATAAAAAATGTCCTTTAGTACCTTTTGGAAATCAAAGTCTCATATGTGCATCCGTTGAAAATCGATAAAAAAAATTTCAAGACCATAATTCTTTATCTTACTATAAACTTAATATATAGCTAAGTTAAAGTCGAATAAATTAAGGGAAAAAATGGTGAAGGAAAACAACAATGACAAAAAATATTCTTTAACTATCGTTGCACTATCCCTTTTCAAGCCCATCATCTTCATTGAAAGGTATTTAATGTTAATATGCTGTACTGTTATATAATTTTTCCACAATTCTAGTTAGCAAGCCAGTGTATTTTCAGATGTTTTGTGATTAAGATATACCTAATTGAATCAAATTTATTAAGAAATACTAGTGTGAAATATGTTTTTTTTTAAATTAATGATGGTGAGGAATATGTGTAAACAATTTTAATATGTTGAAAGGATAAATAGGGCTAAAATTTAATTTAATTGAGAACATAGGAAATAAAGGAATTTGAGAGGGTTACTTTTTCTGAAAATATAATAATGTAAAAATTTTATTTTTGTATATTTTTTTTTCTCTATTCATATTCCACACTGACATCAAAAAAAAACAATTTCATCACTTTCAATTCATTTTAATCATAATATATCTAACAATGCACATCGACCAATGCTGCTTTATTCCCTACAATTTAATGAAATAAATACTTAAAACAATTAATAATGGTGCGAAATGTAATTAAATAAGACTTAATGAAGATGACATGCTTGAATAGAAGCCAACTGAGCCTGAAATGTTGTCTGAATATAACTTAGTAAAGAACAAGGTAAGAAAGAAGTTTAAAAGTGTTAACAATTTCGGAAAAATATTGCAATAAAAAGATGCCAAAAGACAGGTAATCATAATTTAAATTTTTTTTTTTTTAATTCTTAACCAAACACGCTTAGCTAGCAATTCAAAAATGTAGAAGATTAAAATTGGTGAAGCAAGTTAATTAATAGCTAAAATTATTTAAAAGTTCAACTTCTTATCTATAACTAAAATCTGTCCTAAATAAGAATATCCATGGTTATAATAAATTCTATACAATTTAGTTTTGTTTGTCTTGAGATTACCATAATACAGAATAGCAAGTTTTAGTAATGACCATGTTTAATCAATAGAAGGGGAATAAGTATCAGCATATGAAATGGGATAAGTAGTTATAAACTTTTCAACAGTTTCAGTTTATTTTATGGAAATAACAGTCTGTTTGAGTTCCTAATAGTTTTTAAGTAGTTTGACCCAATTTATAATAACATCACCATTCGAAACATTTGTCTACTTTTTCTTGGTAAGTTAACATCTCTCATTATGATTGTTAAGAATGATATTGATGATAAAGATTGAATGATCCCAATTTATTCCAGAATTAAAATATAAACAAATATCTGAAATTGTAACAACTATAAAATATTCAATAACTATTGCTTAAAAATATTTAAGTAATATCTGATTGTTTTTGATAATATTTGAGTATTCACAGGGAAATGAAGTGGCCTTGGAAGAGAAGAAATTTATCTGATGTTTGGAAATGGCCTCTACTCTCATGGTTGAATATGTTTGGTAGTTGGGGAGAAGAGGCAAAAACCGAATCCGGTAGAAAATGGCGAATGAGGCTTCGAAGTCTATCAATGGTATATTTACCCTACCTCCTGATGTCCATGATAATTCAAGGGTATCTGAAGATCACCGAAGGGGACATCATGCAAAATTTGTTTACTATATTTGCTGCTGGACCTGGTATGATGGGGTTGTTCAAATTTGCCAATGTGGTTATATACAGGAAACAACTAAAATCGCTGATGGACAGGCTTTCTGGTAAGCAGGGAGATGATTTTGAGATAACCTTTGAATATTCCAGGTGAATATCACACATATCACTAATAATGTACAAAACATAACCAGATAGAAGATGCTCAGATAGAGGGTTTAAAAATTTTCTCTTAATATAAACAAGAGATACCATAGTATGTTTAAAATGGTATAGCAAAAATTATTATGACAAATTTATATTTTAAAAATCGCAAGGGAGAAAGAGTAACTAAAATTATTTAATAATTAAGCTATACATTGAAGATTAAATAGTTCACCATATGATAAATATGAAGGATTAGGTGATTAGGGTAGCAATAAATATATATAATTTCACAGTATATAATAATAATAAAACTTTATTCTGGGACTATGTCCCTTAAGAATAACAGAAATGAACAGTAGATATTCATATATATGTCGGGTCAAGAAAACAATAAAATTAATTTTTATTTACAAATGTGCAAAAAAAAAATCACACACTACCTAGACTTATATTCATTCATGTACAAAAAGTATGGATAATAAACACACAAGAAAAAAAAAGAGAAAAAAAGGAAAGAAAGAAGAGAAATCTCCTAAAGGCTACTGATAGGGTTGAGGGAATTATAAAAAAAAACACTAATTATTCCACACTGCTAGGGTTAGGGTAAAATAGATAATAATAACTTGTATTAAAATCAAAATAAGTCAGTTGCAGATTCACATTTGTTGTGCATCTATTTGGGATGCCAAAAGATGTTGGAAAAGGTGAGATTTGGATGAAAGAAAGGAAGAAGCATGGCGAATATGAGTAGATAGGGAATTCCAGAGGGTTACAGAAAGGATATAAAAGGAGTGATCAAAAGATTTAGTTCTATGGGTGGGAATGTAAAGGTCGGAATGGCGGGATCTAGTTTCGAGAGAGTGGACTGAGGATTTAAATTTAAGGATGCTGTGAATGTATGGAGGGTCCTGGGAGTTTATGATTTGGTAAAGGTATGATCAGAGAAAATATTTCCTCCATATAGCAGGTAGGAGCCACTTCAAGTTGCTGTATAAGTGGGTCACTGAAGACCTCTTCGAGGTGCCGAAGATAAATCTTATGAACATGTTCATGATACGCTTGAGTCTGTCCTCGAGCACCTTCAGGAGGCCACCTTCTACCACTCAGCAATAATCGAAGTGAGGGAATATTAATGAGGAGACGAGAAGCTTACGGATGGGAAAAGGGAGAAGATGCCGGGAGCGATGAAAAAACTTAAGAGTGCTTATCGTTCGTCGGGAAATATGGGGTTTCCAAGAAAGGGTTTGTATATATATAATTTGACAGTAGGCAATAACAGCCAATTTGATTTATCTTCCTTACTTCAACAGAGCAGCCCTGATGATGGGTCAGATTAATAAATAGTTGTTCACGATTTTCTAATCTTTTTTATCACATCCCTGTTGGGATGAATCCTGTACCACTACAATCCCATAAAGAGATTGGTATAATTAATTACAGGGCTTTTTCCCATGCTAAGGATAACTACTTTACAAAGGCTGTTGCTTATTCTGTGTATATATTATATAATATACATATACAGGATGTCTCACAAATGTCTAGTCATATTGTGGGAGAAGACACCAGACTTAAAGTGAAACAAAAAAGTTCATATGTCCCATCACCCAATTCTCAACAGTTATCCATGGTTTTTATCAGAAAAACTCAAATATATCTACTTGATAAAAAATAAGTGGTGCCAAAAGAAAGAAGAAAAACTTTCCTAAAAGGTTGAGAAGTCGAACCATCAAAATAGAAGATTAAGTGTCGCACAACGTCATAAGGAAATTATTCAAACTTTTAAAGCAGCTATTACTCCTCTATTGTTAAGCTTTTAAATTTCCCACTTCTCAAAAAAACTTTTTCATTTAATTAGCTTTAAAATGGTGCAATACAAACATAACTTTATCTGCCTATCAAGGATTTGAGAAGGTAAGATTAAAAAAAAAGAAAAAAGAAATTTGTGCTTAAAATGTGTCTCACAACCTCTAGTCATATTATGGGAGCTAATACTAGAGCTCTAGAGGAACAAAGAAGTTAATATCACCCATCAAATTTTTCTGTTATCCATGGTTTTCTTCAGAAATGAGATCCATACAGATAAGAGATCTCCTATATCAAACAAGGAATTCTGATAATTCCTACTTACCCATCTTCTTTGTATGAAATGGGAGATAAAGAGATATTCTCAATAAAACTATTCGCCAAATATTCTTAGAAATATTAATATTTAATCTTCTGCATGACATTGTGTGACACTTGCTTTCCTAGTTTGAGGGTTCGGCTTTTTAACCTTACGGAAAGTTTTTCTTCTTTCATTTTGGTGCCACTTATTTTTCTGTGCGGGCACATTAAGTAGATATATTTGAGTTATTGAGAGGAAAACGACGTATAACACCAAAAATCTCAAAATTGGATTTTCCTCTCTATCCATCAAGAATCGGACCTATGGGTCGCATGAACTTTTTTGTGCCTCTCAAGATCTATTATCTGTTTCCACAATATGACAAGATTTATGAGACACTTTGTATACATACATACAGACACATGCTTAATTTGTATGTTGCTACTTCTTAGCAGATAGGGCTTGGCTTAACTAAATTCATAGTAAGAGGTCTTTCTGAAGAAAAAAATATGGAAAAGATTTATGTTATATTAAAAACCACACATTAGAAATATTTTTCTAAATCCTAAACAAAGATACAGGACACCCTGAGCAGCCAGAAAAAGATTATTATCTTTTTCTCAAGTTTTAATTATGTGTAAATTATGCGAACATTTCTTTTGGAACTTAAAAGGGCCACCAATTTGCCAAAAAATGAAGGGTGGAACTAGGTTTCACTGACTGACTTTTCGTATTAAACGAATATATAGTTATTAGTTTAACAATTACAAATAAATATATTTATGGTTTGTTAAGACTCATCAATATGATTAACCTATATTTTAGCAATGCTTTCTGAAGCAAACAACCCACATTAGAGCGAATAGCAAGGAATTCATTGAAACGAACATGGATCATACTTATATCATGCCTGTCAGTTTTTACTTCAAGTGTATTAGATTGGCTCGTACGACCTCCAATCCTCGCAGTCATTCATCACGAGAAGACAAGAATTGTGGACACATGGCCTGTTTTCTTGGACACCTGGTTGCAGTGGTTTTTATCATATCTTCTACAATGTCCTGGAATTGTACTGTTAGGTCATTCTAACTACATTTATGAGGTTTTATATTTCTGTACTTCAGACGTCATCCTTTGCCATTTTAAGTTGCTGAAATACAAACTGAACCATCTGGTACTTAGCGATAATGAACAATCTACAGAAGAACTTATCTCTTGTGTGAAGTATTACACCAATCTTCTTGGGTAACATTCTATTAAATAATATTCACAAATAATTATTTAGAAAAATATCTATTTTAAATTACTTTAATTTTTTTGTGCAGTGTTTGCAATGACTTTAAAAATGCTACATCAAAAGTTCTTATATGGCAGTTCCTTAACACAATTATTATGCTCTGTACTGGAATTTTTATACTAACAAATTTGGTATGAATAATATTTTGTTTTAGTTATAAATCTATAAGAACTATTGAAATAAATTTTCATTATAATTTTTTCAGATTAAACAAACACCCTTTGCAGCAGTGATAAATCTATTTCAAACTTGTTTCTTTTTAATAACTATACTCTATCTCTACTGTTGGTATAGCAATGAAATAACATTTCAGGTAATTTTCTGCAAAATACTTCATGTTTATAAATATAGAGTACACTATCATAGAGTATAAAAATTGTAGCATTCAGCAATTATTTGTGAAATTTCTTCTGACACCAACAAATTTGGTTTGTGTTTGGAACAAGGGTTAATCCTAAGTGTTTTGTAATAAAATAATCAAGATTAATTAAAATATATAAAAGACTATTTAAGAAAAGCTGCTTAAAAATAAATAATAGTAGTCTGCAAACCCAACGTCAAGTAAATAGTATTCATGTAAATATATAATTTACTTATTTTTAAAACACATAACATATTAAAAGGCTTAGGAAACCTAAATATTTTATGCTAATAATAACGGAGTCATTATTGATCAAAATCTATCCTGGAGTAAACCATATTTCTCAAATCACCTGAAAATTGCTATCCTAAAACAATTTTGTGATTCTATCCTACCAAAAACCTGTCTGTTACTAGTATCTCCTCCAATTTTCACACTTGTAGTCTGACTACAGCTGTCTCGTGTATGGTGGGCTATTTGAAAAATTTGAAATGAGACTCAAAAGGCTAATGAATTGTTTCATCAGATTAGTATATGGAATTCTCAGACACTCCCATGTTTCTAATAGTTGTAATGAGCTGAAGTGGCTCTATTCTTCTTTCCCTCGGCAATAGCTTTCTCACGTCTGACTTTTCCGATCTTTCAAAACAAAAAAACCCTCCTTATATACTCATATGCTTACTACATGTTTCTCTGTCCATTCAGTAAAAACAAGATAGAAACTCATAAAATTGTATATACTTCCCCACATATCTGCCTCCATCTTTAGAAAAAAAATCTTTTCTGATTAATGCTAATCCATTTTGGAATTCATAGCCTATATCCATTCATAAAGCCTTATCATTGACCACTTTCAAACATCAATCATTTCTCTATTTCCTACACTATCAATCTTTCTAACAATCCCAAAAAATATTTAATTCTTAAAGCTACAGACGAAAACTAGTCATAGTTACCATATCTCATCCATTCTAAAACTGTGAAGTCTTAAAAGACCAGACAAATATTATTCATTCTGTACATTTTCGTAATTCTTAAGGGACTACTAGTCCCAGAATATATATATTTCTTTTAATTTCATCTCACCCCTTTTCAGTTCAGAAATTTTATGCAAAACCTTATTCTTTAAAATGAAAATCCATAAGTAAATACCATTTAAAAAAACAAAACAAAAAAAAAACTTAACTAACAAGATATATTCTTTTCTCTCTCTCTCTCTCTCTCTTATATATATATATATATATATATATAAGATGTCAACATTGCAGACTTAATGATTCATTATTCCATCTTCAAGCATTGTTTTAAGGATATGTTATTTGAGAAAGGCTTATACGTAGTAAGGTCCATAAGTTTCCGTCCTGCTTCCCCTCCTTCAAAAGTGCTGAGACCTGCATGCCTATGTAGGTCCATGCCAGTCTGTGTCCAGCCTTGAAGGAAACTCCCCAATTTAAAATGTTCAAACTCAAGAACCGTGCGGTTATGAAGTTCTTTTGTAAAGAGGGTCTTACTCAAATGCAAATTAAAGAGAGCTTGGATTGTGTATAGGGGCAGTCGTCCACCTCGAATTCCACAGTGAAAGAATGGGCAAAATTATTTAAGTTAGGGAGAGAACCCATTGAAAGCTGCCACTTCGGAAACAATCCAACTTGTAGAATCTGTCTGCCAGTCGACTGAAAACTAAGGAAATATCAGCAAAGTTAGGGCTTTCAAAAACAACTGTTATGAGGATCATCAAACATTTGAATATGAGCAAGCTTAGAGCAAGATTGGTTTCAAACATTCTTTCAGCTGCTCAAAAAGAGGAACAAGTTCACTGCTGCAATGAATTTTTACAATGAGTATAATGCTGACCCAAACAATTTATTGGACTAAATGGCAACTGGGAATGAAACAATGGTTCTATATCATGACCCACTCAGGAAAAGGGAGTCTATGGAATGGAGAAGACCAGGAGAAGTACCTCCTTTAAAGGCAAAAGTCATGCAATCAACAAAAAAGGTAATGGCCACAATTTTTTGTGGCTATAAAGGAATATTACTAATACATTTTAAAGAAAGGAATAGCACAATGAATGGAGAGTATTATGCAGCTCTACTTCACCGGTTATGAGACTCCATTAAATAGAAGAGGTAGGGGAAGTTAAGCAGAGAAGTTTTCCTCTTTCACGATCAAATGCCCCTGTCTACACAGAATTGATTTCCAAGGCCTCTATGAAGGACTGGGGATTCAAAGAAATCTGAAATCCACCCTAAGCCCAGACTTGGTCTTTAGCAGGTTCTAACTTTTCTCAAAGTTAAAACCTGATCTTTGTGGGAGGTGATTTAACACCGACGAAGAGCTCCAAGCAGCAGTGGAAGAAAATTTTTTTAATTAAGAAGAAAATAATTTGTTTCATGGTATAGAAATGTTGTCAAAGCGTTGCATTAAGTGTGTTGAACTTAGAGGAGAATATATTAAAAAAAATGAATGACCGATTTTTGTTACCTTTCCTTTTATCCCAGGCCGGAAACTTTTGTACCTTACTAGGTATACCTGGAGAGAAAAAGATAAAAATCCAACTGTATCACTAAGATTATGGCATCAGATGTCAAATCATGCATCCTAAACACCCTAAGATTAATCAAAATTATAATATTCATAAAATGTGAAATCTATATAAATAGATTGTATTCCTCTAGCATTAAGTTATAAATTGTTCCCATTATTATTAAGAATATTTACAAAATATTCTTTATATAACTTTTTTTAGTGTTCTGATGTGTCAAATGCAGTTTATATGACAGAATGGATCAATGCAAAAGCTTCAGATAAGAAAACTATTTTGATTACTATGTCAAGAGCAGAGCAACCCATATTATTTGGAGGAATTTTAGAAATAAGTTTAGTGACATTTATTAATGTTCGTATTTACTAATATGATGAGATAATGATATACTTGAGATTACTCTTTACCCTGTATTTTTTTCATTTAATTTTCTTTATAGGTATTAAAAACGTCATTCTCGTTTTATAATTTTCTAATAGCAGTTCAAGGCAGCTCAACAGAAAAGTAATAAAAAGTATATGAACACCTCCGCACGGCATTACTTGAAATTATATTTTGCACCTACTGTTTAGATAGATCTATATCCATATTTACTGATCTATAATTGATAAATATGTGATAAACTCACCAACAATTAGAGGATATTTCAAATAAATAGATGAGCAAACTAGCATATGTATTTAATTTGACTTGCCACTTACATCCAAGAAATTATATGCCTACAATTATTCTTTTCCAACATATCCGCATATAGTGCTTTGTTGTCATAAACTTAACTCTTGATTAAAAGTAAACAACAGTATGGCAAAATTCATCTACCCAAAGAAAATTCAATAATTGTTACGTAGTGCATACTTACATAATACATACCTTTATTCTCAGAAAATTAGCTGCAAAGTTGAAAATCTTTAAAGGTATTTAAAATTATCTTTCATAACACATATTAGGATAGATAAAAAAAAAAAATCTTTCAATAATGCTCATGTAATATTCTGATCATTTTCTTGATCACTATCAAAACCGGATAAACATTTGTTCACTATTTATCATAATATTATGTAATGACCAAAAATGCCAAATTTTTCTTCTGTCTATACCTTTATAATCCAGGAAAGGTCAGCCATACAAGTAAGAGATTCTGCCGAGAAAATTCTCAGCAACCAGATTTCCCCCCAAATTTTTAGGTTCCCACTTTATATAGGCTGGGCAAGCCCCAGGAGACCTTGTACAATATATATAATATTAACATAATTAAAAACCAATTTAGACGGTTGGTATTTGATAAGCTTTAATATCATTTTTTTTTCTTAACAATCTACTTGTACTAATATGGACATGTCGTTTGTTAATTTATTTTAGGGGGGATGGGTGGAAGATTATAGTGCATCAAAAGGAAATACAATTGGTCTTATTTTCAGGAATCAAGTAAGACTTATAAAAAACTTCAGGATTATGTCCAAGAAAATAAAGAAAGAAAGGAAAAGAAACAAACAGGTATAAAAAATTATATCAGTGATAGTTCTCAGATTCCAAGGATAACACAATGTAACATATAACACATACCTAAAACTAAAATGAAGATTAAAAATGAATCAATGATGTAACTGGTTACCAGTAAACTCAGTAACACTAAAAATAAACCAATCTAAAATAACAGAAACAGTACAAGAGTAATTTTTAATGATTAGATTCATAAATTAAACAAATACTGGACAAATTATGATACCATTATAATTACTAGAAACAATCAACTAATTTTGAATAAGCTTTATGGATTACCTTATAGTTCAATCCTTAAAATACTTCTTTTATAATAGAAGAAACATATTATGTCTTTATGCTATTGTGCATAAATTTTAGAAGACAGCTCAGAAAAGATTTATCTCTGAAATATGTACCAAAAAATCCACTTATTTGATGTGCCATCTATGGCTAATATTGGCGCTACTTCTGTTAATATATACATTTAGTAAAAGAATAACCTAAATTTATAAAAAAAAAAAAAATATATATTTTTGTGGGGCTGCATTTTTTAAAAATATAATTGAATCAGTGAAAGGAAACATATAATTAGTTTTCAACATCGTATATAATAGACACTCGATGTCGGAATTGGACAATAATGAAAATTGCTTTTCATTTTCTTGATTATACTTTTACTTTTTAGTAGAAAAAATAAAACAAATATATAACTAAAAATAATTTCGCAATTATTTTTACCACTAAAATTCGTAACAAACTATTTATATCTGAAAGTTGGAGAATTAAGTCATCATACTTTTTTCATTACGCGGTCTGAAATTCATCAGTCTATAGAAGTAATTTTTATGTTAGCTAATTAACAAGTAATAACTTGTCTTTTAAAGAATCATATCTTGATATAAAGTTTTCTTAGAGTTTTATTATAAGTAGTTTTGTACAATGAATCAACGCAATGACAATATCTTAGTTCTCTTGCGAAACAAAAAGTATCGATGTTGTAATTGAAGAAAGAAAAAATGGTGAAAAACGAGCTTAAAATGAGTCGGTAAGTTTTCCAAAGTTTAGAAAAACATATTAACTACTTAAACGACAAATTCTATAATTGAAAATTCTATAATCTAAAAATGAATATTCTATAATTGACAAATGATCTGATAATTGAACATCCTGGACATAAAGTCCATAATTATCAATAATAATTGCATATTACGCCATCTTTGATCAATTCTTCTTTCTTTTGTTTCTAAGAACTAGGCTAAACAATCATATAACTCATCCTAACAATAATTTACTTACAAAAACATCATCATTTCATTTCACGACTTAAAATTTAATATTGAAGAGGGGGCTAGTCAACCTATCCTTATATAATTTGAAAATTCAAAAGGGAACAGATTTGCGGTTTGAAAATCTTCTTAAAACCTTAAAATTCGTGGTGAAACATTTTTCTGAAAGGGATACAAAAATTTAAATGCAATATAAATATAATTTATGTTGGGAATTTGGAATTATATTTATACAAGTTTTTGTTTGTTATGAAACAATAAAATAATTGCTGAAAAATTGGTTATACATATTTTTTAGTTTTCAGGTACTAATACTTTTAACATATAGGTTTCTGCTACGCTAGCGGTTTCTAGCGTCTTTCTGTATAACTAATTGATGAGTATATTGCCACAATACTTTAATTACATAATAATTTATATTACCAGTTTTGTGTAGATCCCCTTATTGATGGACCCTGGGAAAGTTGGGTGGCAGAATATTCCCCTTCATCCAAAAAATTAAATGCTGAGAAAAATAAAACAAAATGTGGCTAATTAAAAATATATCTTCAAGTAACAATATCTTTCTGAGTTACTATAATAAATTATGAGTCAGTCAGTAGAAGGGAAATTAACATGGGAGAAATCTTCAAATATAATTACATAATTGACCTGATTAATTGTTTTTTTAAAATATAATGAATGTGTTAAACTCTATCCATTTTATTATCAAGCCTAAGCCTAAAGGAAACTCACAACTTATTTATTAGGCCTGAGAACAAAGAGCACTTACTCTGAATTGTGTAACTAAAGAGCAACAAATTTTATTTTTAGGTTTAGTTTATTCCATAATATGCCTTCTACCTACCATAATATTTTTAAGCATTTGCCTTTATTGAAGGAGTGGTTTGAGGCACAGTGCAATTAAGGTGCAACTTGGTAAAAATTTAAAATCACACTAACATCGGCATGCCATGATGTGTATCTAGTATTTAATTTTTCTTTTCGGAGGGGAAATCCAACAAAGGTGGTTGGAAATACATATAAAGTCCCCCTGTTTTCACGAGTTGAATGAAAAATCATTAAAAACACATTCTCATACCTAATTACCTTTTTAAAGTTAAGCATACAAAAATAAGCTTGATACATCTCTTCTCGATATCATCCAAAATATTAACTTGGCAGTAAATAAATATGTTTTAAACATAGAATTAAATAAAGAATATCAGTTTTGATGCAGCAAAATTTGTCATTCACAATTATATCTTACTAGAATCTATTTACTGTTTTAAGTTAGAAATTTTTAACTATAATTTTGAATGCATTTCTGTGTTCTTGAGTAACATTTAAAGTCACATGGGTCAAATTATAAGATAATACGGATAATATTTCCTCCCATCCGTACAGCAACTTAGTTTCAAGATAATTTGCTCATCTTATATAATGATTCTGCATTTGCTAATCGATTTCAGCTTTTAAATATTCAATAAATTTAAATTAGGATTCTGGTGAAGCGTTTCAAGTAACTTTGGACAATATTATTGCATCCATAGAAGTCTGAAAAGAGTTTACTGATTATATTCATTATCCTAGTTATATCTAAAGTTTTCTTATTTATCTCTTTTTGTCATATCAACCATTAAATTTCTTTTTAAAATATTAAAAATTTTAATCTCTTGATAAAAACCAAAGTCTTGACTGCAGTATTATGCAGACATCGAAGCCTACACAAGAATTCTACTTTCTCCCGCTTTTACCCTAACCGAAATAATTTTTAGTTGGAGCTGCTTATCAAGTTTCCCACACACAATTGATCTACCATAGATATACAATTAGCTGCCATATACAAAAATTTCTGTAATCAGCCTTTTTTTTTTTTAAACAAATTCTATGACAAAAGCCAACTTTTGTCTTATTATACATTTTTTTGATTTTTTATATGGTCATGCCCTTTGGTATTAAATGAAGAAAATTGGTAGTCCTCTTGAGGTCCTCCAAAGTCTATAAAGCTTGGTTTCCAATGATTCCAGCTCAGGCCAAATCTTCCACCTATCCTCACAAAAAAAAGGCACGATAGATAGATAGATAGATAGATAACTGTTTTTTATTTCTTTAAGCATTTTACAAAAACAAAACAAATATTATATATATAAAAAACATTTGTAGAACTATGGTCTTTTAGACCGTCAGTCTGGAGCCGACCTGTAAAGTTTTACAAATTATATAATATTCAAAAACAGGTCACTCATTGATTCTATTCAACTTCTAACTGTATTAACTTATAAATAAAACAACAGTAAAAAACAAATAAAATAACAATAATCAATTAATATCACATATTAGAAAATATATATTTTTTTTAATTATAATTAAATTCTTTAATAAGCCTATATCTATAAGGCCATGCTATTTTACAAAAATTGTATACAGACAACCAGTTATCACCATTGAGACATTTTATTACATCATCAACTTTTAGAGAATTCTTTCCAAAACATTTTTTTCTAATTTCAGACAGAATCGGACATGAAGCTAGGAAATGAAATGTATTTTCTGTTTCTTTTTTATTGCACAAGGAACATATCACACTACTATTCGAATAAAATCTGTTATAGTTCAGATAAAGAAGTTCACATCTATCTTTGAATATCCATTTGACCCCATTAAAGTTTATTTTATTATCATCAAGATAATGTGTTCCATAGTCATAATTTAAGTTTTTATACAGATACATTTTTTCCGAAACTGAAGCCTTTTGTACATATTTTAATTTGTAAATTTCTGTTAACGATACTCTAAATTCCTGTAGGATTAAATCCCATTTATTTTGATTGCCAAGTCTAATGTCAATATTATGTTTTTCAGCTATTTCTGTTAAATCCCTTATCCAGTATACCTTTTGTTTAACAACTTCATTATTTAATAAATATGGTAGCCTATTTTTTGTCAGGTTTTTAACTTTTATAACATAATTATGCTGTATTTTCAAGGTTTCTATAAACATTGGTACTATTTTGGTTTCTAAATGTTTTAAGTAGGAAGGGGTGGCTTGCGGCCAGTTAAATAATTTCTTAATGAAGTAATACAGAAGTTTTTCACTTTCAATATATTCTTTGCTTCCCCATGCTTCGGCACCATATCCTATGAATGATTTAAAAACAGCATTGAATACTTGAATTTTAGATTTATAGGGTATACTATTGTTTAGTAGTAAATTTTTCCATATGGAGTTTATTGCTATTTTAGCTTTTGATAGCTTCTGCTGCAAATGTTTTTTCAATGATAGTGTAGGTGTAAGAACAACACCCAAATATTTATATTCGTTTACTACCTCTATTGCTTGTCTCTTGAAAAACCATTTTTCGTTTCGGCCTCGTTTACCCCCACCATTTCTAAAAATTACTATTTTGGATTTATTCAAATTGACCTCTAAATTCCACATTTGACAATATTTCTCTAGATCATTTATCATTAACTGTAGAGTTTTAGGATCAGTAGCTACCAGTGTGATATCATCCGCATATGCCAGTAATTTTATTTTTCTTCCATTAAAGTTTATAAAAAGGCACAGTACTAAAGAACATGATCAGAAGTTTGCTCTCCCCCACCACAAGTACACACATAGGACTGTTACCTATTTCAAACTTCCTGTAAAGGTGAGCATTTAATCTGTTGTGGTAAGTCCTGAGTGTGAATATCATGATTTGCTCCTTTCTGTTTAGTTTGTGGTAGGGGTCCCAAGGATGGCTTTGAGGATGCCTTGTGCTCCTCTTTGTCTTATTGCAGCCTTGTTTATTGATTTTACCTCGTATCGAAAGATGGGCGTATCTCTCTGTTGTTTTAGGGTTCCAGCCTTTGCCAATTTTTCTGCTTTTTCATTACACCTGCTATCACAGTGAGTGGGATTGTAGTACCAAATTTTTCCTTATGTTGTTCAACTTCTCTAGCGAAGCCAGCTCATATCATAGCACCTTTACCTTAATTTGTTATCAAGGCACCAAAGGCTGATGCAGTATTTACTTCCTATGTATCTTACTATTGTAGAAATATGTACGAGGTTTGTCCTATTTGGTCATGCTTTAGATCAATATGGTTTTAATAACCTCTCCCTCCCTTTCCCTCTCACCCTCTGGTTTTATATGGTTTAAATAATCAGGTCCATTTTATTTTCCTTTCTACATTTATTTCTTGTCTTATTTTTTGTTAACTGTTACGACTATTGACCTAAAAATGGATTTAGAACAAATAATTACCTAAGTACAAAGCCCAATAGAGCAATGGCTGCTGTATAAGTATACAAATGTACTTGGAACTCCTCACTGAAAGTGAAATTAAAAGCCCCTCAAATATTTGTCAGCTTATATCGATTAACAGATGGAGACTTAAAATATAGATGATCAAAAAATCTTGAAACTTAGTAGCTGTAAGAATCAGAGAAAATATACTTTCCTTATGTTATATAAAAAATATTATCTTTTAAATTGACCCAAGCAACTTGAAATGGTACTCAAGAATAGAGTAATATATAAAAAATATTAATTTAAAACTTTAAACTCAAAAAAGTAAATAAATTCATGTATAACATGGCGTATGAAAACTTTTGCTGTGCCAAAACTGGATCTTTATTTATATCTATGTTAAAAATATAATTATTTATAGCCGAGCTATTTTTTTTTTTTTTTTTTTTTTTTAATTAACAAGATGTGTATTGAACCTATAATTAAATAAAATAGAATAGAAAAATAATTTTTATTCAGGGATAGGGTCCATTAGGAACAATTGATAATTACAATTAAGTGTGTCGGCCACAAGACCAGAGGATTATAATTAATTCTTAATCACAATGATATATGAAGAAAAGAATGGATTAAAGTATATAATTAAACAAAAGAGTCAAATAAATAAACAACTTCTGATGGATTAATGTGTTGAACAAAACTAAACATCGAAACTGATTCATAATAATTGATCCATTAACTAAGGAAAATATGATCAATAAATAATAAATTTTCTTTTTGAATTGTTATTTAATTTGAAACATCAGTCTTGTTGAGCATCTGTTTGGAAAGAGAGTAGGTACTGGAACGGCTGGGATGTGAATGATAGTAGGGAAGAAGAAATGTTGCAGATATGAGTAGCTAGGGAATTCCAGAGAGTAGTAGAGCGGACAAGAAAGGAATGATCAAAAGTTGTTGTTATATGAGTAGAAATGTAGAGATCAGAATGTCGCAATCTTGTTTGGAGGGATTGATCTGATAATTTAAATTGCATAAGTCTGTGGATATAGGGAGGAGCTGGGAGTTGATGGTTTGGTAAAGATATGATCCCAGGAAATATTGTCTGCGGATAGAGGGAAGGAGCCACTTTAACTCACTGTATAAATGGGTCACATGAGACCTCTTTGGTGTACTAAGGACAAATCTTAAAATATGTTTATAATTCGCTTTAGACTGTCCTCGAGCACATTCGAGATGCCACCATTACACCAATACAATATAATTAGAAATAATAACTCCTTTTTATTGATTTTTTTTTTTTTTTTTTTTTTTGCCAATCTGACAGTGAATGAAAATATTTGTTCTCCCAGGTCTCTCATGAAACATGTTTGAAGGTAACCTATCAAAAATGTGTTTTTGTTAACCTATTGGGTTGTTTCACATGAAATGTCCGTTTTTATAGTTTCTGAAATACATAAAGGATTTTGCAAGTCTCTGTTGTTTTCTTCTGAATGTTTACATATTTAAAGTAAACAGTTACTAATCCTCTACCTTTGTATTATAAACATTAGCTTCCCAATCAATTACCCACTTTTTAGTATACCTCCAAATATGAACATGGAAACACACGATTTTCGAGTAATATATTTGTACGAGTTTAAACTCGCCCATTCAGCAGCTGAGGCCGCTAGAAATATTTGCAAGGTGTTTGGGGAAGGGAGTGTTAATGAATGGACCATTTGCTGTTGTTTTCCTAAGTTTTCAGCTGGGGATAACGACTTGGAAAACTTGCCCCGAGGAAGACCTCCGTCCGTAATAGACGACGATGTCCTCAAACATACAGTAGAAGGAAACCCCTACCAAACAGTTAAAGGACTCTCAGCACAACTAAATGCAAGTGCATCTACTGTTTCCAGACATTTAAAGTGTATTGGGAAAGTAAAAAAGCTCAATACATGGGTACCTCATGATCTCACTGAGCGGCAGCAAGACCCCATGTTTCAAAACATACCGTGCAAAAATTGAAAGAACTGGGGGGTATGCACCCACCATATTCTCCCGAGTTGTCTCTAACAGATAACCACCTTTACAGGAATTTAGACAACTTCGTCAAAGGAAAACTGTTTGAAAATGATGATCAAGTTAAAAGTGCGTTTACAGATTTTGTTTCACTTCAAAGCTCAGAGTTTTTCAGTTCGGGGATAAAAAAGTCTGTGTCACGTTGGGAAAAATGTGTAGAAAAAGAAGGTAAATCGAAGTATATACTTCGAATAAAATTATCTTGTTTTCATATCATATTTTTAATAAAAATCCTTTACCTTAAAAACGGACATTTCATGTAACACAACCCAATAGATCACTATTAGGATTTCTTTTTTCTTTGTATAAAAACAATAACAGCAAACGCTTGGAATAGCAATACTAAAGTTTTAATTTTATTTAAATTAATATAGCATTACAAGTTTCATTAAATCTACAATGAAATACTTTATATTAAAAAACTACTAATATAATAATAATAATGTTTAATAAAAACTAACATTTTACATTCATACATACATACATATGTATATATATATATATATATATATATATATATATATATATATATATATATATATATATATATATACATATACATATATATATTAAATATTAAAGTGGGTAACCCCAAACCTTCGAAGACAATATTTCCTTGGATCATTCCTTTATCAAATCATAAACTCCCACCATCCATTTTATGTCTACAGCCTTTTGGTGTTTAAATCCTCAACCCATCACCAGGAAACAAGATCCCGTCTGTCCGACCTCCACACTCCTTTCCATAGAACCAAAAAATATGACTGCTCCTTTTTAGCCCGGTCCTCTTCCTTATGAAATACTCTCCCTTCAAACATCCGTCATTCTCCTTCCCTCTCATCGTTTAAATCCCTCCTCTTTCAATACTTCCTTTCTCTTCAGTCAGATGTAAGCTAATTTTTATCATGCCAACTTATGTAAGGTGAATTTTACTTTAATGAGATGTTATAATTAAAAGTTACATTTTATGTTTATTCTTATTTATTTATTTCTAGAATTTGTAAATAAAGATGACACTATGACCCTTTATTTTTTTTTTTTATTATTATTATTTTTTTTCATTCTTGTGTTATCTAATTGTATTTATATATTGTTTTTGGCCAGTTATAATTTATTATTTAGTTCATAATTGTTATTCTTAAGGGACATTGTCCGAGAATAAAGTTTTGTTTTCTATTCTATTCTATTCTATATTATATATATATATATATACACACACACATATTTTACAGTTATTAATTTTTATTTGGGACACTGTTGGCTTTCAATAATCATTGAAATAAGTATTTAATAAAGCAGCATTTTTTTATAACTAGTCTAGTTTGCACAGGATACACTAATGTCAAGAACTGATTATCGACTAAGATCGGCTTTATTTGAGTTTTTCCTTTGAATCTTAAGGAATTCAATTAATTGATCTTTTCCTCCATACTTATCAAGATTTTTTTCAGTCCATGTATTTTACTCATTGATTTTAATGAATTTAATTTTGAAGTTGAAGTTTATGTATATTAAATATTTTGGATATTTGGTGAGATAGAGTACTCATGACATAATCACCCAATATGAATAGTTATATCAATAATATATCTATTTATTTTTTTAAATAAAATATATAATGAAAATGGAGAATTGTTGGATTTGAAATGAAAGATTATTTAAAAAATTAAAATGCTAGCACTTTATTTATTATTTTTATCTTTTACTATTCCCTACCTATATGATATTAATAGTGAATGCAAGTATTCCAATCATGGAAATATTTGAATACAAGTTTTCTATGAAAATACAAGTTTGAAGGTATTTGTTAATTATATAATTTTAACAGTTTCATCACAAATAATTGGAAGATAAGGCATGGAAGACATCATCAGCGGAAAAATTGTTTTTATTCATTACCCCAGTATCTTTAATGATTATTAAAATCCAACAGTGTCTCCAGTAAATATTAATAACTGGGTTATTGTTAATTTAAAACAGTAATATAGTCAGATTAATATCAAAGTAATAAAGAGTACGAATATTTTTATATATTATTGCAGTAATTGTAATACTATTGTATATTTGTTGTTTGATTTGTATAGAATTTGTTATACTATAATCTAGTTCGATTCATACAATCAAAAATTTATATTTGTATTACAGTGCTGATGGCTTTATTAAATAGTTGAACTGTTTTTAAATCTCTGAAAATAGTAGCTTAGATTCTTATTATATTAATATTAATGCAGGCTTACGATTACTTTTGACCCTGACAGTACAATACTGCTCTTAATTCCAAAATATTGTTTTTGACTTGGAAAATATTGATGTATTTTTTAACAAAAAAAGTTTATTTCTTTAAAATTTCTTAATCATATAGCGCATTCGTCAATAAATGTTGTAAAGTTTAACTGTATCCTAAAACATAAAAAACAGCATGTATGTAGAATAGGTCGGTTTTGGAGTTCTACATTATAGTGTAATTTTATGACCTATTTCTTCTTCCAAAAGTGAAAATCTTGAAATTTGTTATGTTTCTCTTGGTTCTAAATAGCTACACAACACTTAATGTTAAATGAGAAAAACAATAGGTTGTTAAGGAGGTTTGTGATCTCAAACATAAGAGACAACTAGAACTTTTTTTTTTCAATTAATTATCAACTAATCAAAAAATTGTTGAGGCTATTATTGGATAACAAAAAAAAGTAGCACAATCTTTTTTTAACATTTTAAATGGTGTAACTTGTCTTATATGTCGAGTCTGTACAATAACACCCAACAGAAAATCACTTAAATAAGTGTTGTTGAGTTAATGCGGTAATTCTCAGTTGTGCGGCCACAATATTGTGTCAGGCTCTGATTAAGTATTTGGTGTTTATAATTATTTAAAAGTTAATACTTCTATCCTTTCTATTTTCAGCAAAAGATTATTAACATGATTTTTGAAAAAAAAACAACAGGAAAATTAAATTTCACTTTAACCCTTTGCACTCAGTTGTCCCCTCAGAGGGGACATAACATTTTATTAGTGATAAATATAGAATGAAGTTAGATCAATGCATTTGCTAATTATTATTAGGAAAGCATATTTCCCTGTAATTTTCTGTTAACATAGCACAACAAACAGATCAAATCATGATGAAAATATTCAGATGCATGATAAATAAATGCAATCTACATCTTCTCTAATCATTTGAGCAATATGTAGAATCAGTGGAACATTCAGATTCCATTTAACATTAAGCATGCAAAAATTAATCTAATATTCATATTATAAATTGTTTCAGAATTTACCATATTGTAAGAAATTATGAATAATTATTTTACATTTATTTTTTATAATAGCATTAATTATTCAGAAGAAACATACATTGATAATAAATAGATGGTTCTTAAATCTTCCTCAAAAGTCTATTTTTACATCATTAACTAGTAGGAAAAACAAAACAAAGAACCATCATATTGTTTATTTTTTCCTGATATATTACTTTTCCCTAAAGTTTTACATGTAGTATCAAGAATCCAGGGTGTACATTTTCACTATAAATGATAAACATAATAAAAACATGGATTGAAAGCTCAAGTATCATTTAATATCGTTCAAACTAGCTTTACTAATATCCAAATCACTGCGTGAAGCACAACAAAATCAAATATGTTGAACTCTCTTTGCTCGAAACTCAAAACTGAAAATCCCTGTGACCTCAACTTTCCGAGTCTCTTACATCTTGACTATTTAATGATATTTAGAAGATTTTTTTTTTGATTGGTCAAATAATGTTTTAATGATAATCAAATAGTCTTCAGAAAATAACTTTAAAAAATCTGAATCAAGATAAAGCTTTTATATTTACAGGTTATCCTTTCTGCTCATACTTTAGTTGTAGAGGAAGTAAACTTGTTCTGGCGAATTTTCATAAATTTTAAAAATAATTCATTAACCAATTTTAAGTAAAGCTGTTTCTTTTCGAATAATCATTAGGAATGTTGCTGATTCGAAATAATTTTTGCCCCTTGATCTGATAAAGAAGAATTTCATAGAAGAAGTGAAGTTGATAGGTAATTGGTCGAAGATTAGCGTGACTAAAGCCCAGCCAGTGGACCCTATGACCATCTGTCACCCGATCATGGCCCATGACGTTCACGGCTAACTTGTCGAGGCTGAGCCAATCAGGAGTCGAGTTAACTAGGACCTGGGAATGTGCGGTAGACCAAGTCTTCTGCGTCAAGGAGTCATGGCTCAGAAAAAAATAAAATTGTAATACTAAGTTTTTTCCTCATTGAGCCAATTTTTAAAAACTTCGTTCTCTAGGATACCTTTACTTTTGCCTTGGGGAAACCTGACCACAATAGTGGTAGCTTGCTTAACATCCTCCGATGCCCAAGGTAGCGGGTTCAAACCCGACAAACTCCAATGAACCCTGGATTTTTTCAAGGTCATAAAATGGTGGTCCCTTGTCTGTGAAGGGCCAGGTATTCGCTACTATCTTGATCTTAACGATCACTATCCTAATTAAACCTGCATAGACAAAGTTTATGACTTCCACTGTAGCATCGTCCGATTAGTCACAGCAGCATAATGCGACGTTAAATGAATAAAAAAACAGTTTTGTTTATTTGATATAATCAGTAGTCTCTCGTTGTTACCTTTATAGAAAAATGCTTAAATTTAAACCATGAGATAGTTTACTAACCGTATAAAGGAGCAGAAATGGAAATATACATAATTTTTTAGCGATAACGGCTCAGCTTGAAGTAATTGTTCAGAGAACTTATATTTCTATATTATAAATAAAAATAAGAAATTTTTTTTTTTTTTTTTTTTTTTTTTTTTTTTTATAAATATTTAAAGTAAAAGTCGCATGAGATTTATTTTGATATTATAAACGATTTATAAAATATTTTACGGTCTACTACCTGTATTCTTTCGAATTAAAAAAAGAAAAGTTTTGCTACATTTATTATGAAGTGGGGCTTTATTGACACCCTCAAAAAAGCTGTGTTGGTAGCTCGCATTGAAAATTGAAAGTTTTTTCCGGATACAACATTTGCCTCTAGGACTTACTCTTTATGAGCTATATTGTTCTAAATGAAAAAAAAAAAAAATAATTTGTTTCCTCATTTTTTGTTGCTTTTTTTACACGCTCTATCTCTGTTGGTGTTGCTCGAAACAATATTTTTACAATAGTTTTCATGTCACAAATTTAGTGGAGAATGTTTGTTGTTATATAGCATTTATCGCTAGGATCTAAAACCACATTTTCCTCTGTGTATCCTCTAATGCAGTTCTTCCTAACCAAAAATTTTCGCTGACCCCTTCATACAATCATTTCAATTGCCAAAAAACCCTAAATCCTAAATATTGGGTATATATTTAGATTTTTAGAGGGCTACTCAGTACACGTACGTTGCGTGCGAAATGTCTGTTCCTAAACTTTATATTCCAGAAATGGCCTAGTTGGGGAAATGGAAATTAAGAAAAAATTACCAGACTCTATGGGTTTACTTCAATCCGCGAAACAATGAATAAATAAAATGTAATATTGAACCTGATGGTCCTAGATTTTTTTCAATGGAGTGAACAATCCTTCGTTATACCGTCCCTCAGAGGGAACGAACATTGGTGGTCCTGTGCTAAAGTTAGGTACTCTTTAAAGATACTCATCCTAATTAAGCCTGGATAGACAAAATTTAGGGCTTCCACTTAAACATCTTCCGATAACAACAGTGGCATAAAATGACGTTAAATGAATAAAAATCTAAAATTTAAAACTTATACAAGAAGGTATTTGTTCTAATATTCATAAATAAATCGAATATATTACTTTTATATACCTATATATGAAATATATAGTGAGGGAAAGTATTGCGATCGTGAAAATTTCTGAATTCTATAATTACCAAGTCCCACAAAAAGGTGTGTGTGTCTGTGTCCGTGTGTGTGGGAAGTCCAGCGCAAAAACTAAAAGTCCTATGAAACTGAAATTTCATATTTAACACAACTATACGCCCGATATGTTCCGACAACGTTTTCATCTAAATCGGCTTCTCAGAAGAGCCACTTTATACCATACATTTTGCACCATTTTACGATTTTTTCAAAAACGGTATAACGATTTTGATTGAACTCGCTATATTGATGTAAAATTTAATGGGCTTTATTAAAATACCATGGAGGTTTCTGATTTAAATAGTCTGACAGGGCTTAAATACCGATATTTTAAATTTAAATTCCTCTGAAGTACCTTTAATTTTGCAGATTCTAAAAAAATAACCATCTTGTTACCATTGATAAACAAAAAAAAATTTGTTATTCAACTAAAAAAGAAAATTGCTAACTGTCATTTACTGACATATACCGCCCAATACCGCCCAATATAAGAATGGCTCTGCGGGACGATGAGACCATAATAAATGCCGTAATTAAGTTTCTAGCAAGGGTCAAACTGTTAAATAGCCTCTGACTATCCAACACATCTATCGAAGACATAATGTTTAATTTATTATCCTATTAATGTCTAATTTCTGTTGTTATTATTTTATTTTTATTTATTTTTTTAATCTGTATCCTTTACTTATTTTAATTATTTATTTTTTCTTCTTATTCTTAATCTCACTTGAATTAAAAATAACCTCCTTGAAGAATCAATCATAATAACAAACCATCGGGCGTTGATGACCTAGATGTTCTATGCCCTAAAACAAAACAAAACAAACAAACAAACAACGAAAATTGCAAACAATATTTTTTTAATGCATTTTTATATTTTTGAACATAACAACAGTAATATAGATGTCTAATATAATGTTGGATAGCTAAAGATTTTAGAATTATTAGAATTAGATTATAATTAGAAAAAAACATTATCTTATACAGTTGTAAAAGGTAGGAAGTTGTAAAAGGTAATATACAGTGATGAATAGGAAATAAACTCATTACTGATTAACAATTTAATATAGTTCTATTATTTAATCCAAATCATATGTTTCCAGAAAAATGAATACACGTTTTATTGAAATCAACTTAAAATATTTTTCGAATTGAAGTATTTTTAATAGTTTTTAAATTGATTTTAACAGTCGAGCTGAGTGAAAGTCGTGTGTTGCCCGCACCAGATTTTTTCATTATCTTCTGAGATACATCATACACCTCTGTTCTCCAAATTAATTACCACCTGACCAATTTTAAGTATTTGATTGTAAACAGTAGCAATAAACACAAGAAATTATACCACTTAGAATGTTGAATTTGTCCGGGTCGTGCCTGTGATTTTTATTGAAATCTAAGTCTTCACAAATATTTTATGTAAACTTGATTTAAAATATTCTAATGACCCACAGTAGACCCCTTTGACATCTTCTGCGGACCATTAGTTGGGAACAACTGCTCTAATGTACCAAATAATACTGAAAATGTCATCTTTTTTTTCAGTCACAATAAAACAATATTTAATAAAGTATGAGCTGTGTATGAAGGTGAGGCACGACCATATTGACCCACACAGGTCTAGCGCATTTGCATAATTGCCCCAAGGGCCCGAAGATCTGATTCGGCCGTGAACAGATGGGGCACCGCGCCACCCCTGGCAGGCAGTTTAGGCCCAGACGGAACTGCAATTTGTCATTGCGCACCTTTCCATTGTTTGTACGTCGAAACTTGGAGAACAACAAGACTAAAGACTCTAAAGTCAACCTCTGAGGAGGTCTTGGCGAGGGTCAGGGTAGGCAAAGTATAGAGCAATTAATAACTGCTCTGAATGAGGAGCAGATTGATGGTCGGTTAAGGGTTGCATTTGTTAGAACACGGCTCGTCTTGGGTTGATTGTGTTCTCAGAGCGGAGGGGCGGAGGCAGATATATCAAACGGCAGCCTTTTTAAACTGCTAATGGCCTTTTAGCTCACCATTAATGGCTTAACGGATCTGGCGGCACTACCGGAAGAGATCTTCCGCCGGGTAATGGTTGCGGAAGGAGTTATAGATATTGTTTTGGATTTTTATGGTGATTGAAATACAATGCGAGCCCGATTCATGAGGATAAAGACTTGATAATGAGAAAAAGACTTTGTTTTTTTAACTTGCCCTTCCTTTTTAAAAACTTTCAATAATACTGACAGTAATGGGTGTACGCAAGGGTGTAGGATAGACTCTAAAAATAATCAGAACCTCTTCTCTATGCTTACAAAACGTAATATAATATAAAATGATTTGGCGATTCTTAGTTTCCGCGAACTCCTAAACTACGCGACGGATTTTGATATAGTTTTCTCTGTTATTTTGGGCATTCTTTCTGCACTTAATGCATTTTAATTATTTTTTTCTATAGAAGGGAAACTTAATTTTTTTTATTTTTTGTAAAATCATAAAATTATTACTGAAATTTGAGTAGTAATAAGAGACGTTTGATATACCGTTGAAGAGCTCGGGATTTTTTATAAGTTAACATACTATTAAAAACTATTTTCAACTTGCTTACTCTTCCCGCCCATCTTACGTCAGACAATTACAAAAATTGTTTGAAAAATATTTTTGCTCTTATCTCCTTTCGTTGGATATCGGATTCGTTCAAATTATTCATTTATATGTTTTTTATCAATGCTAACAAGGTGATACGGTTAATTTATTCAATTCTTCAAAATTAAAGGTACTTCAGAGGAAGAAAATTTAAACTATCCGTATTTAAGCTGTCAGACTATTTCGATCTGATTTAAACCTCTATGATATTAAACCTCGTTAAATTTTACATCAATATGGTGAGTTTAATCAAAATCGTTAAAGCCATTTTTGAGAAAATCGTAATAATAATAATAATAATAATAATAGGCTTAGCGAACCCGAAGGTTCGATGCCGATACCACCAAATTCCGCTTACACAGACTCGTCCAATGTTCACCATTCAAGCCCAAGCTCCCTAGATCAGCCTTAACGCAATCCTCCCATCGACGCTTCGGCCTACCTTTTGGACGCCTACCAGTCGGATCAGCAAATATCAACTTTCTCGGAACCCGCTCGTCATCGAGCCCAACAACTTTACTCGCCCATTTGAGTCTCCGCGATGCAATCAGCTCAATTATATTCACAGGATGCAAGTTCCGCAATTCCGCGTTATGCAACCTTCTAAACTCCCCAGTGGCCTCATCTCTCTTTGGACCAAATATTTTACGCAATACCTTATTTTCGAAAACCTTAAGCCGTTGTTCATCCTTCAAAGTAAGCGGCCACGTTTCACATCCGTAAAGAACCGTTGGAAGAATAATAGTTTTATAAATTCTAATCTTTAAGTTTTTAGATAGAAGCCGCGAACTAAGTAACTTAGCAACTGAATAATAACACGCATTTCCCACCTTTAACCGGGACTTTATTTCTTCCTGGATTTAATTTTTTCTAGTTATGATTGAACCTAAATACTTGAATTTCTCTACGTGTTCAAAAGTATGACCTGATACATCAATATCACCAAGATCGACACCGTTTCTGCTACTAATCATATACTTCGTCTTATCGGTATTTAATTCGAGTCCTATTTCTTTACCGGTTTTTATTAACTCACTTGTATTTAGTTGTATGGTTTCCGTGTCTTCACCTAGCAGTACCAGATCATCGGCATACCCCAAAACCGGAATCTTGTCACCCATATTTAAGCCTTTCTCGGTACACATCACCTTTTCTATGACATATTCTAAAGCTATATTAAATAACACAGGTGAAAGAGAGTCACCCTGTTTCAAACCCGATCGCACCTCAAATCTCTCGGAGTAATTATGACCGATTCTAACTTTATGAAATGTTTCCGACAAACACATCTCTACTAGGTTTACTAACTTTCTAGGTATTCCCTGTTCAATCATGATGTTATATAGCTTCCGACGGTCTATTGAATCATAAGCCTTTTTAAAATCGATATAAAGTTGATGGACTACACCGTTGTTTTCCAATTTTTTCTCTAATATTTGACGTAAGGAAAATATTTGGTCAATAGTCGAGCGATTCCGCCTAAAACCACATTGGTAATCTCCGATAATTTCCTCAGCGTATTCCGTGATTCGACTAGTTAGAATTGACGAGAATATTTTATAGCATACTGGGAGAAGGGAGATCCCTCGATAGTTGTTACAATCCGACCTCGGTCCTTTTTTGTGAATCGGAATAAGTATTGATTCTTTCCATTCTTCGGGCATTTTTTCAGTTTCCCAAATCTTTTTAACTAAAAAATGTATTTTGGAAACGCCCACTTCTCCACACGCCTTGATTAATTCACTCGTGATATTATCATTTCCTGCGGCCTTATAACGTTTTAATTTTCCTATCGCCATTTCGACTTCCTCTTTACTCGGTGCGTCTATCCATGGTTCAGCGCTCTGATATTCAGAGAGAGGAGATTGATTATTATTTTCCGTATTTAAGATGCCGTCAAAGTGTTGTTTAAATTTATTTAATATCTCAGAAGGGTCCGCAATTATATTGTTATTTGCATCTTTAACCGCATTCAATAGAGGTTCAAATCTTTTACGCGATTTGTTTATACCTTTGTACATCTCTCTTACGTTATTTTCGTTTCTGTGTTTTTCTATTTCTATTATTTTGCCTTTAAGATACTCTCTTTTCTTATTTTTTAAGAGTTTTGAAGTTTCATTCTTTACTAACCGAAAAAAAGCCACATTATTATCGCTTGGATTATTTAAGGAATTCAGTTTAGCGGTTTTTCTTTTTTCGCACATATTTTGACAATCCCTGTCGAACCAAGGTTTGTTCTTTTTATTTTCGATTTTTCCAAGACATAAATTACCGACCTCTTTAATATTATCCCTGATCCCTTCCCATAGTTTGTTTACATCTTTGTGTTCCTCGTCTGAAGATTCCAAAGCTTCGAACCGATTTTTTACTTCTATCGTGAATTGTTTTCTAATTTCGAGGTTGTTCAATTTAACTAAATCAAAATTCTCGGGACGAATATAGTTCGGTGTTCTCTTTTTTGTATTTAGTTTTTGTCGAAGTTTCGCGATTACTAATTCATGATCAGAACCGCATTCTGCACCCCGATACGATCTCACGTTAATTATGCTACTTTGCCATCTGTTTTGTATTAAAACATGATCGATTTGATTCCGTGTTTGTCCATCCGGCGATGTCCACGTATACTTATGAATATCCTTATGTTTAAATGTAGTACTTTTGATTACTAGGTTTTTCGAAATGGCAAAGTTTATTAGTCGGGTCCCATTATCATTACTATATTCGTGCAAACTTTCTTTACCGATTGTAGGACGATATACTTCTTCCCTTCCAACCTTTGCGTTCGCGTCGCCTAGTATTATCTTAATGTAATTTCGTGGTAACTTATCGTAAACCGACTCTAGTTTATCATAAAATTCGCATTTTACTTCATCATCACTGTCTTCGGTGGGAGAATGAATGTTTATAAACGCGATTTTAAACCAACGCCCTTGAAATATAGCAACCGATATTCTTTCACTAAAGAACTGTACGTCCCGTAATGCGGAAAGAAATCTATTCCTAATCAGAAACCCGGTACCTAGACAATAATTAACGCTCCCCCCGTACCAAATAGTATACTTTCCTTCTGTTAACGAACCCTCCCCTGGCCAGCGAACCTCTTGTAATGCAACGATATCTAAATGGTACCCCTTAACTTCATTCGCGACCGACTTTAACCCACCTGCCGTATTTAAACTTCTAACGTTCCACGTCCCTATTGTTAGATCTCTAATTTTCATCTTGCGCCATGATTCCCCTGAAGCAGTCCCCACCCGGAGACCCGAACGGGGGACTAGTTTACCTCCGGATAATGAGCGTTTTACCTCAGAGGAATCCATGACTTTTGGTGATATTTTGTGAACTAAAATATGTGAGTAGGGCGTTCGAACCTACGTCACACCCTCCAGCAAGCCTGGGGGGCCGCTCTCATTGTTGGTCAGCGAGTCCATCGGACTTAGCCGGGAGGAGCTTCCGAGGAAATTCCACCGACCATCCCCACATCCGCGACCCGTGGGACGCTCCCCATACGCGGTAATGAGATCCGCGCGAGGGAGAAAATCGTAAACAAGGGCAAAATGCATGGTATAGAGTAGCACTTCCGGTCAGCGCATTTTGGTGAAAAAGTTTCTGTAACATCTCGGGTGTATATTTATCTTAAATTTGAAAATTCAGTTTCGTACGAATTTTCATTTTCGTGCTAGACTTACCATTCACACACTCACTCACACACACACACACACACACATACACACTCACAAACCTTTTTTCGGGAGTTGGTTATATGGACTCAAGAGACCCTAAAACGTGTATTTACGTTGAAAACCGGAATTCCGAAATTTTCACGATCGCAATACTTTCTCTTAAATATATATTTCATATATAGGTAAGTGAAAGTGCACATTCATGGACAGCATGTATACTCGTACTAAAAATGATACACATGTATCATACTTACTGTAAAGCACCTAATCCGAAACTCTTCTTTGAAATAAATGTTCGTGACGGATTTACTGAATTTAGCAGCCTTCGATAACATTTTCTTTTTGTAATAGAATAATTTTGTTGTATGTATTAGTGTTTACTGATAGTTTATAGTTACTAGAAATACATTTTTCGAAATATACTTCGAACTGTTACATTTCATTCCACTTGAGCAGTTGTACGAATGGCATTTGAACAATTGAGAAAATGTAGAAAAAATACTGAAGTACTTAAAGTATTGGAAAAATTACTAAAGTATTGTATTATTGTATAATATTGCTTTAGCATTTTGCGTTTAAAGTTTATACAAATATTGCACAATATTAAAATAATATATGTACGCTTCCTTAGTATTGGGAGATTTAATATTGATTACACTGAGCACAATTAAATTCCATATAATAAGGTTTTTTTTTATATTTTTTGAATAATGAGGTGATATAGAGGTCAAAATATACATGGAATGTTTTATTATTGGCCTACAGGGTCGCTGTCTGTACTTGACGTGTAAATTTTGAGAAATTACATTCTTAATATTGGCGACAGAAAATTGAAACGTTGGCGAACATATATCAGGATGTTCTAAATAAAATAAACACTTTAGTCTTTCTTCAAAATGAATACATAAAATAAAACATTGTTTTATGGAAATTAATTGTGCTCAATTTAATTAATGAAAAAAATTAATCTATAGTTACCAGTTTTTTTCTTCTGATTACAGCATAGAAGGAGAAAGAAAAGGGCAACTAAATTAAGGTTAGTGAAACATTACTACAATCAAGTTTTAAAATATTTTGTTTTTAATTGTTTTAAAATATATTGTTTATGATTAACAAGTTGTGTCCAACGGCTTTACTTGCTAATATTTATTATGTGTTGATAACGTACAAAAGTATGCTTTTATGGTAAGAGTAACTATAACTCATATAATTTTTCTGTCGTTAAATCATTTAGTCCTTCAACTATTTTTATAAGGATTTAATAAAGTTATTAATTTTCGTAAGATCGTAATTTTATTTTTGTCAAATTTATAGTAGCACCCCGAAAGAGGTAGGCATACCCGTATTAAGCAGTACGGTTTAGCTTTTAAGCATAATCGTTGTATATCTTTACTCTATTGGACCTTAAACGAGAATTTTACCCTTACGTAGATGAAGCCTTACACTTGAAATATTCGTTTATAGAAATACAATGTTCTATCATGGTCTTAAAATGAAACTCCTATTGACATTTTTTATTTATTTATTTAACGTCACTTTATGCTACTATGGCTAATCGGACGATGCTACAGTGGGAGTCCTAAATTTTGCCTATCCAGGTTTTATTAGGATAGGGATCTTTAACGAGTACCTGACATCGCACAGGCTCGGGACCACCTTTTAACGTCCCCTCCGAAGGACGGCGTAACTAAGGATTTTTTACTCCCATAAAAAAATCCTAGGACCGCCTGCGGATTTGAACCCGTGACCTTTGGCATGGGAGGCTGTTACGCTAGCCACCCAGCTACAAGTGATCCTACTCCTATTGAAATAATTTCCATATTAACGTGCACACGAAACATAGGTATGAAAGGAAATATGCTTTAATATATTTTGTTATAGTATGTTAGTATCTTTGTCATATTTATAGTATCTAGTATCTTTATATACATTGCAGATTAAAGCGATTTTGTTTTTAGGTTGTCACAAATTTGATTATCTTTTAAATGAATACTTATGGTTATTCAAAAATACATTTTTAAAAGGCTTAAGAATTCTTTTTTTTCAATCACTTAGAGGACGAAATTTTCCGAACCCAGCCATATTGCACGGCTAGACGGTAAGACAAACCTCCAGGAAAAATTTCAACTTCAAAACCATAGCTATTTTTGAGATACTGCGATAACCAGAAAAATTATTGGAACGGCACATTCATTTATGAAAATAGATGTAGTGGTATTTATGTGCTGTCGTTACTTTCCACTTACCTTATATGTAATGTATTGTAAGGGAGAATATTGCAATCGCGATAATTTTCGAATTACAGTTTTCAACGGAAATAGATGTTTTAGGGTCCACTGAGTCCAAATATCTAAATCTCGCAAAAAGGTCTGCCTCTATGTGGTAACTAAAACACGAAAACGGAAAGATGTACGAAACTGAAATTTCATATTTGTGACAAATATACGCGAGATACTACAGCAACTTTTTCACTTAAAGGGGGAAACCAGAAGAACCCATTTATAATATAAAATTTGCTCATTTTCTCGATTTACTCAAAACCGGCATATTTGATTAGTTGATTTAACTCACTATGTCGAGGTAACATTTAATGGGGTTTAATATGATATAGGTTTCAATCTGATTAAAATAGTCTGGCATGGCTTAAATGCTGATTTACTTTTTCTAAAGTACCTTTAATTTTGTACAATCCGAAAGACTAACCATATAATCTTAGCATCGCTAAGAACGGCAAAATATACAAGTTAAAGGAATTAGATGACCAAATAAAAGAGCAAACATATTTTTGTATGTAATTTTTAATTTTTTTATGATAAAAACAGTACTCACACATAGAAAAAATATAGCTAAAGATTATACACAAAATATTACCTCATTCATAAAGGGAATGGAAGGTGGCGAATAGGGCATCCACTTATTACTGATTATTATACGAAAAAATAGTTTGTTTGTTTATTTAATGTCACTTTATACTACTATGGCTAATCGGACGATACTATAGTGGGTGGGAGTCCTAAATTTTGCCAATCCAGGTTTAATTAGAATAGGGATCTTTAACGAGTATCAGACATCAAATAGGCTCGGGATAACCAATAATAAATAGCCATAATAACCAATTCGCGCGAAAAGGTCCTATGCGTGTGTAACTGTCCCCTCCGAAGGACGGCTTAACTAAGGATTTTTTACTCCTATTCGAAAATTCTAGGACGACCTGCGGGTTTGAACCCTTGACCTTTGGCATAGTAGGCTGTTATGCTAGCCATCCTGCTACAGGTGATCCCCTATACGTTAAAATTTAATTTTGTTATATTGTTTAATTTAAATCACATGTTTCCAACGAAATTGAATAAACCTTTATTTAAATGAACTTGAAACTTTTTTTACTTTCATTTACCGATACATAAAATAGATAGTAAAGGAAATTATTGCGATCTTGAAAATTTTCGAATTCCAGTTTTCGACGGAAATACACGTTTTAGGGTCCCCTGAGTTCAAATGACCAAGTCTCCTAAAAAGGCCTGTGTGTGTGTGGTAACTCCCGCGCGTAAACTAAACGTCCTTAGAAGCTTAAATTTCATATTTAAGACAACTTACGCCCGAGATGTTACAGAACCTTTTTCATTAAAATCAACTAACCAGAAGAGCCACTTTATACCATGCATTTTGTACCTTTTTACGATTTTCTCAAAAACGGCTCCAACGATTTTAATTAGACTCGCTATATCGATTTAATTTTAATGTGCTTTAATATCATGTAGGTTTTATTCTGATTGAAATAATTTGACAGGGCTTAAATGCCGATATTTTAAATTTTCTTCCTCCAAAGTACCTTTAATTTTGTAGATTCTGTAAAAATAACATGTCATATTGTCCTCATTGATAAAAAGACAGGTAAATATATAAGTTGAACGAATTCGAAACTCAACTAAAGGAGAAAACTGAAAAAATATTTTTTTGTTTTTGGACATAAGAACAGTTAATTTACATGTATAATATACCGTTGGAAAGCTAAATGTTTTAGAAAAATTATCATCTTATACACAATCTTGTAAAAGTTAATAAAGAGTGATGAAAAGCCAATAAAACTAACTTATTATTTTAGATAATAAAAATAGATTTTTAATAAAACACATTCTGTAAAAATTCAATTTGATATTTATTTAATAGTTTTACTCATTTTTATCTCTAACTCTATTTGAAAATTCATTAATCGATATTAAAAACGGAGGTAAGTGAAAGTCTTGTGTTGCACTCACCAGATTTTTCAACTTTAAGTTTATTTAATGTGTTTCTTGCCTTTTTATATTTTATTCAAATTTACTCGTTTTATTCCATTACACAGTTGTAAATTCCAATAAATAAATTAGAAAAAAAAAATAAAAGTTTATTAAATAGTTCTCAAATTGATTCTAACAGACGAGGTAAGTAAAAGTCGTTGGTCGCCCGCACCACATTTTTATTGTTGTAAAAGTTTGCATTTAAAATATTCCAGACCCTTGTAAGAATACATTAGTTGCCGTAACTGTATACCTCCCTCAGTTCAAAAGATCCATTGAAAGCAAAAGTAATTCTTTGGCTAGGTACACTTTCCCTTCTTTAATGACGTTTAGGTTCAACCCTTGCCTGCAATAAACACATCTTTTGTGCCTCCTTTGAATATGTTGTCGCTTTTGTTCTGAGAGCCTTAGGTATTCTCAAAAATCGGGTACTCGTTTGCAAATAGTCAATGTTTCTTTGTTCTGTTTTCGTGCCAAGGTCGTGCGAAACAAACGAGGCAGGACGATCCTTCCAGTAATGTTGTGAAAGGGAAAATGTTTTGTACTTGAACTGATGATTGCAAATACTGTTTCAAACTTCTAATTATGTTATATATTTATAATTTTCTTTTATATTTTTTGTTTAATATGTAATTATATTTTACGGAGTAAAGATTTGGGGCTCTCCTAAACTATCAAATTCTTCCCGTCTCCAATCCTTAAAATCAAAATCCTCAATGATCTTTATTTTATCACGAATAAACTCATCCATAAAGACCTTAATATTCCCTTTGTTGATGACTTGGCCCGAATCAGATACCACTCCTTTCACGACTAACTCCATTCCCACTCGAACCTCCTAGTTTCAATCCTTGCTTCCTCTACAATCTCTGATAATCCTCCAAGGCGTCTGAAAAGAAGATGTCCTTGGGACCTAGTTTTCTAGTATTCTAGTTTATTATAGTTTTTGGAGGGCTGCATGTGAATCATGACAGTATATCTTGTATCACATTTACTGAATGTATTTTATTATACAGGTGTAAATATCAATGCTTTTTTTTTACTCATCTTACCTATATATCAAATGTATAACAAGGGAAAGTGTTGCGATCGTTCGAATTTCGGACATATATGTTGTACGGTCCCCTGAGCATAAATAACTAATTCGCGCGAAAAGTTCTATGTGTGTATAATTGAGAAGTTGATTTCAAAAAGGTACTTAAGGACATTTTTCACCAAATTAATTTTTTTACATATTTGTATTCTCATCATTTATTTTTATCTAAATCTTCTATTTGATTTTATCTAATGAACACTTAAGTCATTTAAAAAGGCGATTTAGAAATACAATTATTTCCTAAAGGTACTAAATTACACATTTGGTATCGTTTCAAATCGTAGTAAAACATTTAATTTCATAACTTTAGTATGAGGTTGTTAATATAGTAAAAAAAAACTATTCTAGAATTTAATGCGAAAATAATCATATATATATATATATATATATATATATATATATGTGTGTGAAATGTTATAATTATACCAGTATTTCTATTGGGAAATTTTCGAATTCCACTTTTCAACGGAAATACACTTATTTATTTATTTATCCATCCCTTCCTGGCCTATACGGCTACACGGAATTTGGTATCAGTTATTTACAGAACTGATAACCACAGTTTCCGGAAGTTACGGAAGTGGTCCTCTATGATTAAATTTGCTAAATTGATGTAAAATTTAATTTGCTTTAATATCATATAGGTTTCGTTATAGTCTGACAGGGCTTAAATGCCGATATTTTAAATGTTCGTTTGAAGTACCTTTTGAAAAAATGAACATATCATCTTAATATCATTGATAAAAAACGGTTAAATATACAAGTTTTATTTATTTATATTTTATTGAGTTTTACAACTGTATATACATTAATACAACAAGTAAAACTGTTAAATTACTACAAAGGGCCTGAAAAGGCTTGTGAAGAAACTACCCAGTGGGGTAGAACTTCGATGTCTATTTAAGTAAGTAGGTCCCGAGGCCATCTTGTTTTAATCGCCTCGGAGGAAAAAAATAAATGTACAAGTTAAACGATTTTTTTTTTTTTTTTTAACGAACGTAATAGTATACAGGTATAAATATGAGTAGAAATAAATGAAACGGTTGTATGGTTTTTATATAAACAGTTTGATATATAATATATACTACAATAAAAAAAAAATAAAATAAAATATATATATAATATATATATATATATATATATATATATATATATATATATATATATATATTGTTTCCTGAGATTTTATCTTCGTGAGAATTCACTGTTCTTTTGTTTAGCAATACTTTATTATGATTTTTTTTTCCATAATTTATAGCCTTATATTTCCAAACACTACTAATAAGGGAACATGACCAGTTATTTGAACTAAACATACTTTGCGAGGGAACTACTTCAATGAGGATAAACTCTACTTGATGCTAAACAACATTTAACCATATTCATATCATGGGTTAAATTAAAGTCGCTTTCGATAAAATTATAAAAAGGTCTAAAATACCACCATTTTGCTGGGACAGAATACCTTAATACAAGTATTAACGTCATAAACAACATAAAATTGCAATACTTTCCCTAACTATATATATATATCATTTATGGTTAAGTGAAAGTATAAAGACATACAAATAGTTGTTTTTTTTACTTCATTTCTATTAGTTATGATAGCATCCAAATTTTTTTTTGTCATTAAAGAAACGATGCATGAGAGAAAGTTTATTACTTCACCGTGGGTATGAAATTGGGCCTACTCTTTTTTTTTTAGCCTAAGCAATCATTTTTTTAATTTTACTTAATCATTCCGGACGTTAGCACATCGACTGGGACTATCTCTTTTGTTAATGAGTTTTGAAAACATTGATACGGAAGTTTTTAATTCTTAAGACAAACGATCATCTAAAATAGTGCGTTTCTCTATCAAAGTGAAACCCAATCAGATCGCACAGAAGTTGATCTCGCAGTGATCACATACTATACTTATTTTGTTATGAAGGGAACGTACTTAAGACTTATTTTTGATAAGAGGTTGACATGGAGCCCACACGTCAAGACAAAACGTAAAACGCTAAGCCTTCGACTAAGACTTTTATATTCGATAATACATAGCCGTTTAATCACCCATCAGACAGAAATTTAATGTATACACTTATTTATTAAAACCAATATGGACCTGCGCTTGCCAAATATACGGATCTGATAAAAAGACACACATACGAAAAATACAAACCTTTTAATCGCAAGTGGCAAAGAACTCACCACCATATGTTTCAAACGAAACCCTTCATACTGACTTACGTATTCGAACTACTTCAAACCACATCGATTGACTTACAAGTGATTTTACGACAAACTAAATGGACCCATAAACCAACTTGTGCAAAAGATGACTACAACTGACATACCATCCATCACTCGGCGTAGGCTGAAAAGGATTTGGACAAGAGACGTTCTGAACTGAAAATATTCTTCTTCTTCTAGTGACGCTACAGGCTGTGTAGGCCCTGGGCCTCGCGTGAATCCTCATTTAATCACATCCTTATAAAAGCCTCGTCGGGACTGGGATTCGAACTAATAGCCTTTAGCATGAGAGACTTACGCGTTAGCCACTCAGCTACGGGCTCCCCGAACTGAAAATATACTTCTGCTTAATGTCAGGAGGATGCATCACTGGGGCCTGCCGACGCCATGTTTCCTTAGAGTATCCTTTATTCTTATAGTATATATTCCTGTAGTATCCGTGATAATATTGATAATCCGTGATGATAATATTCCGCTTGTCCCAGTTTAACAGATCCCCTACCTAGGACTCCTTCTTGACAAATCTCTAACATGGAATCCACACACAAGACTGAAGCGAGAAGAAACTGCGCGCCGCTTTCGGTTTCTTACTGTACAGACGCTCTACCTTCCACTCAAATATAAAAGGCTCATCTATATCACCATCATAAGGCCTATCTGGACGTACGGAGTTGAGCTTTGGGCTCTACTAAACCATCAAATTCTTCCCGTATCCAATTCTTACAATCCAAAATCCTTCGAAAAATCCTTAATGTTCCTTACTTTTTCACAAATGAGCTCATCCATAAAGACCTTAATATTCCTTTTGTTGCTGATTTACCTGCCGAACCAGGTGTCATTCATTCCATGACAAACTCCATTCCCACTCTAACCCACTAGTTTCAATTCTTGTTTCCTCTTCCATTCCTGACAATCCTCCGAGGCGTTTGAAAAGAAGATGGCCTCGAGACATTTTAGTTTAGATTACCTATTGCAGTGCTGCCAATAGGCAGTTTCTCTTCATGTCTTTTATCTAACAGCTAAATTACTATATGTATTAAACAATAAAGTTGTAAATATCAATAAATAAATAATATAAAAAAGCTAATACAGAATGTGGAAATTGTATTTTTAATTAAAATTAAAATTAAAACATTAGTTGTGAACTACGTTTTCCTAGTTGATTTAAATCTTTAGTCTCCTTTAAAAACTACAACGACATTTTTTGCTAACCTTCATTATCTCCGGTCGTTAGTAGATAAATCTCCTCCCGGTAAAACAATATACCTGCTAGGTCCTCCGTTGCGGTCGGCCACTCAGGTGGTTACCGCACAGGTGTCATCTTCTAGTTCGCAAAGGCGCCCGCCTATTGATTTATTGCAATAGCTTTCTCCAGGAGCTTTCCCGGAGAAGTACAGTGCTGCTATACTGGAGGGGAAGTTCATGGCGTCTTCAGTATTGCCTTGTTTTTACAGAGTAGGGAATTAGCAACAGAGCTAGGTCGTTACAGTTGTATATCAAACATTAATTCGGATATTGCACATGATTTTTAATTTCACTTATCTATGTAAGAAATATATAGTTAGGCAAAGCGTTGCTATCATGAAAGTTTTGGAATCCAATTTTCAACTGAAATACACATTTTAGGATCCCATGAGTACAAAGAGCCAAGTCCCGCAATAACGTCTGTGTGTATGTGGTCAGTTAAGCTCGACTTAATTTATAAAAAATTAAACTTTCATGCTTTTTGAACTTATGTGCCTGAGATCTTCAGTAGCTTTTTCAACAAAAGCGGTGAACCAGAAGAGCAACTTTATACCATGCATTTTGCACCCTTTTACGATTTTATCAAAAATGGCTCGATTTTAATTACACCTGCTATAACGATGTAAGCTTTGGACAGGCTGATAGAACTCAAATAGCGAAATTTTTAATTTTCTTTCTCTAAAGTATCTTTGATTTTCTATATATAAAAAAACATAATTTTATTACCATTGATAAACAATGGCTAAACTGCAAGTTGAACGGATTTGATGACCCACTAAAGGCGAAAAGAGTCAAAATATTTGTTTAGGTAAATTTTTGTTTTCCGAACATTAGAAGAGTAATATAGATGCATAATATATGGTTGGAAAGCTAAAAAGTTTAGAAAAAGTATTGTCTCATACACAAAGTAATAAAATGTAATGGAGAGTAATGAAAAACTAACTGATTGTTGCACATAATAATATAATACATTATTTAATGAAACAAATGCTTCTATCGAAACTCAATTCAATTCGTTAATCTGTTTTCATCTCTAACTTTCTTTGAAAGTTCTTCAATTAGTTTTAACAACGGAGTTAAATGTGTTGCGTGTACCCGATTTTTAAAAATAGATTTAATGAGATTGACAATTTAAATTGGTAAAAATAAGTAAATGTGAAGTCTGGTTAGTGAAAGATAACTATTGCTGGAGGAGGGGGTATTCATTAGCACTTCAATGGCTCTTCAGCCATCTTTTAAGATGTTAATTATTCATTGACGGAACTGAAATTGTCAATAAATGAAATCAGAAGTGTTGAAAAGCAAATCGTTTAAATATTGTATACATTGTGTTGAAAGGTTTCCCATGCAAAATACCTATTTATTAAATGCAATTGCATGCAGAAAATAATACTTGCATTGATATAGGAGCTATCGCATGCACTGGGAAAGAACCGATTGGTTACTACCAGAGCCAGTCTCTCCTTTCCCCCAACTATACTCTCAGATCTATCAGGGCCCCAAGTAATTTGTCCTTCAGTGCCTCCTCTAGATCGGTCTTTAAGATTCCACTTCAGGATTAGGTGCTGAAGACCCGGCTTACGTGACAGTCTAGATTGGTTCCGACTAGGGCTATTGGGGAAAACCGATTCGATAAACTCAAGAGGCAAGAATAGCTCTGATTTACCGACGGTGCTAACATTCGAAAGTGCATTCATTCTTGGGAATATTAATAGAGATAGGCTGTGATATAGCAATATTGCTCAGTGAATCGTGCATAATAATGAATTTGTGATCCATTATCTAGCAATGGCTGGGAAGAAGGATCGGGGCAATGCAATTCTTAATTCCTGTATGCTTATGGGAAAGAGTCCCGAATAATGATTAAACTTTTAATTGATGTAAATTTATGATTCAAAAACATCAAAGACTTCCATAAAATAGAAGTTTCCCTTGGTTATAGACGGAGCATGGGGTACCTTGGTGATATTAATCGTTTTCTTTAATTATTTAAGTTACTTTTACCGCATTTTAGGGCCTCGGTAGAGTCTTGAAACCATGAGTTAGATCATTGCTTTAGATTTTCGGATGATCATATGCATAATAATGGGTGCGCCTTTGGTGCTGTTGTAAAAGTTATATACAACAGATTTTTTTTCCCCGTGTGCTCTTGATTTTGACTTGGATAGCTCTTTTGGTTTGGATAGTATAACTTCCATTGTGTAACGTTTTATCACCCTCAGTTTGACATTCTCTAGATCTGTTGGTTTTGCTTGGATCAACAATTTGACTGCATTTCCATGTCAGAAATTTTTTGGAGATAGTTTTTTCTTTAGAACATTCATTTATTTTTAGCAGCAAATTATAGATAGACATAAATGATCTATTGTTACCAAGTCTTGGAGAAGTGCATAGCACATATTTATTCATATGTAACATAATTTATTAAAATCAGTAGATCATCATAAGAAAAAAAAAAAAAAAAAAAATGCTTACATCCAAAGTTCTAACCGCAACAAAACTTTTTTATATAGATGCCGGGGTCTTTAATCCCAGGACAAACTCGATATTTATTCTCCGCCCTTTTCCTCTCGACACCGCGTAACAATAAAGCAAAATAGAGATGGAAAAAAAATAAAAACAAAATTACAATATTATAAGCAAGTTTGTTAGAGGTATTTTAGTTATAATCAGTTATAATTTTATTAGTTTATTAATTATCAATTATATTATTTTTTTGTTTTATCGTCAGCAGATTGAATATATGAATTTTGTCCTTTATTGAGTTGATTAAGATAAAAAGTTCATCTCAGGAAATCTAGCTATTAGTATTGTAATAGGGCCTGCGAAATTTTCATATTTATAGGATACAAATGAATAAAACCTAAATATTGTTGGAAATAATATTAAGTTAGGACTGATGGAAAGAATATTGTAATTTAATGATATTTAAAAAAAATATCATTCACATGATGGGTTTATTTATTACAAGTAAAGTGTCGAGCATGAACGATACACTTGTGATCAGCAAATTATCCATTGCCAATCAAACGACAAAAGTAAACGAGTTTAAACATTGTGGAAAGCGGAAATCTTTTGTTTACCACATCCTGTTGGAGGGGTCTATGCTGTGGTGTCATTTAATGTGACTGACTATTTATCTATTCAATATTATTTTTGCTGTTTATGTTCATGGTTACCTATTGAGGTACCTATAATTCCGTGCTCAAATATTAGTCCAACACAACAAATATTACCAAACTATGTAGTCCATAAAAGTTGACAGCGTTCTTTTCTTCAAAAATTAAGCATGGAACAAACAATGCTTCTATATACTTTTCGGCCTACCCCTGAATCAATGATTAATTTTTTTATCCAGGCTTTCGTGATTCATTTTGATAGTTTTCCACACCCCTCTCACTTTATTTGCTCCAATAAATTCAATTACATTTATCGTATAATGTACCTTATACATCGTGAGATTAAGAAAGGGAACAATTTTCAATATTACTGTCATAATCTATTTAGTTTTTATCATAGTGGATATTTGCCCACAATACGCCCTGATAAAGACCCACAATAGGGATCGAAACTTTTGCAAACAATAATTAGTGGAAACTATTTAGTTGTTTCTCTTACTGATCGCCACCCGGACCAATTCCTTCTTTTAACTATTTACTTTTAGTACATTTGTTGTATATGTTTTTAATTTCAGTGAAAAACAATCAAATTTAGGTTCTTGATTTATTTTACACCATTGTTATTTAGCTGTATTCACTTACCTGTTTATATTGAGACCCTCAACATTTGGAAATCTTAATTTTCAGCGGAAACACAATTAATGTGTGACCAAATAACCAAGTCTTGCAAAATGCTTGGTGTGAGAGTATGAAAAATGTATTTCAAGTAGGTAGATTAGTGAAAGCTTACCATTTTTCTTCTCGCAATTATTTGTTTTTATTTTATGATATATTCCCAAGTCATCTATGTGATGTGCGAAAGAATCTGTTGGAGGTTAAAATTTTATCGAAGTGTTTAATATTTTTAATGAACTTTTTCTAACAATCATTTGAATTAAAATACATCTGATTTAGCTCCAAACGGTTCCTACTGTTATGGTATACGAGAGATTATTTTCCAATAATGCACCGTTTCCTTAATTGTCTCGTTTATAAAAATAATACTCTAGAATGGTCCAAACACACTAATCGCTTCACAGGATATAATTAACCTGCTAATTCCAATACTTTCTGTATTCAACGTATTCAACCGATCGGTACGTTTACTCGGTAAAAAAAATTAAACTTTGTTAATCTAGGTTATGATTGGAACGTGCATACGAGGTTTGTTTTAAAATCAAGATCTCCTGTTTACTAAGGCCCTAGAACTGTAAGAGGAAAATTAGGAACCCCGGTGCGAGACCAATCAATAAAGTGTCTATCAGCCCTGTTTAACACCACTGTCGATCTTCTTGAAAGCTTAACGAGAAGAGTCCATCTATTCTCAACTTTAGGGGAACACTTTCAAGTTATATTTAATGCCGAGATGTCTTTCAGCGGATTCTTATTCATGGAAATTATTTATCCGATGGATGAACCGGCTAAGGTTACGACGCACAGTGGTTAAAAGATGAAAAAAAACTAAAAATGTGAACATATTTTTTTTAAACATATCTCGAATCCCTTTATAATAATATTCTTCTTATTATTATTATTATCTATACTAATATTATAAAGCTGGAGAGTTTGTTTGTTTGTTTGTATGTTTGTTTGTTTGTTTGAACGCGCTAATCTCAGAAACTACTGGTTCAAATTGAAAAATTCTTTTTGTGTACGATAGTCCATTTATCGAGGAAGGCTATAAGCTATATAACATCACGCTGCGACCAATAGGACCGAAGAATCAGTGGAAAATATGGGAAAAAACAGGGAAATTTGACCTCGAATCCCAACGATTCCAAATGATTTACCTTTTAATTTTAAAATAATTCAATTTCCCGTTAATTTATCTTTTGCCATATCAATTAATAAATCACATGGGCAAGCATTTAAACACGTAGGAATCGATTTACGTCAAGATCGGGTCGCGGAGAAAATCAGTATGTTCTTCTGCCACAAGAAAATAAAGCCAAAAATATTATTTAAGCAAAAATACTTTAAAATATTGGGTCGTCCGAAAAGTTGGTAGAGGTTTTTAAAATAAAATTTACCTTCTGTTTTTCTACTAAAATGAATCACGAGGCTAATGTTTATTTATATGCCTTTAATCCTCATGGAATTAACTATGTTTACACACTGAATTCGTCTTTATGAAGGATCAGTAGAGTAGTTTATTGCAATCCAACATGAGTGACGATTCAGTTCATTTTCGAAATAATATGCTGTTCTTTTTTAAAAGAGGGAAAAACGTAGCCCAAACTGCAAGAGAGATACTGCAAGAGTATAGCAGCGATTCAATTGCTGACAGCACGGTTCAGAAGTGGTTTTCGCTTTTTAGAGGGTCTTCAATTTGAAAGACCAACCCCATTTTTGTAGATTAAATAAACAAATTTTAAGCTGTCCAATTTTAATTGTTGTCCAAATTTTTCTACGAACTTTCTGGACAACCCAATATATTCTTTTAAAAACGTCTTAATAGCGATCATAAAAACTGAAATTGACGCAGACCTTAATGGTATACTTCATGAATGATAATATGATTACATTAATTCACAAATGAAAGTAGTATTAAATTTAACAATTATTACAGAATAATGTTTACGATATAATCTTTTTAGCAGCTTTTATTTAGCCAAATTTGAACCAAAGTTAATTTTAATTATTTTTCAGATGAGATTTACTTAATAAAATATAAATCATTAGTTGATTTTAAGCGTTCAATCAATATCTCAGATTAATAGTATTTCTTTTTAGAAGGAATGCATATTAACGGTTAATATTGCAGTAGTGAAAATTTTCGAATTCTAGTATTCAACAGAAAACATGTTTTAGATGAGGAAGATGGTTGGGGGTGCGGTCATAAATTAAAAACACACATTTAAAATAAATGTTATTTTAATTATGTGCCGACGTTTCGGCCTACAATGTGGGCCTTCATCAGGGCTAAAAGAAACAAGATAACCTATGTAATTATAGACTTAATAATGCGTTAGGTATATAATAATAATATGACAGTAATAAATTAAGGGAACATAAATAATATTAAATGTAAAATGATAATAAGATGACAATTATAAAGTATGGAAATAAGGTGACAGTTATAAAGTATGGAAATAAACAAAATTAAGATGATAGTTATAAAGTATGGAAGTAAACATAATTGAGATGATAATATTGTAATGAGAATATATAAAGAGAGACTAAGTAAATGAAAAAAATGATAAAGGAAAAATATGTGAACAATTAAATTAATAATTATTATTAATTTTTAATAATTATTATAAATTAAAATTATTATTTCCGTTCCACGCAATGAGCGTTTTTTAAACTGGGAAACATCACTCCTGCAGGCAATGCCTTCACGTAGTCACGTATGTATTTTTTCTTATTGATAAGGGTCTTTTTTCATCGCCCATCTCTTTCTCCCCCTTTCCATACTCATATATTTTTCCGTTACATATCCTCACATATAATTATTAGTTTAATATTACATTATTTTAAAATTTAAATTATTTTTTATTCATACTGTTTCTCTTTTGTAATGACTATATTTTTTTATATATTACCTATACTCTTAACTATGTTTTTAATATATTACCGTCATATATCAACTCAAAATTGTTAATATTTAAAATTTTTAATAATTTTAATTTATAATAATTATTAAAAATTAATAATAATTATTAATTTAATTGTTCACATATTTTTCCTTTATCATTTTTTTCATTTACTTAGTCTCTCTTTATATATTCTCATTACAATATTATCATCTCAATTATGTTTACTTCCATACTTTATAACTATCATCTTAATTTTGTTTATTTCCATACTTTATAACTGTCACCTTATTTCCATACTTTATAATTGTCATCTTATTATCATTTTACATTTAATATTATTTATGTTCCCTTAATTTATTACTGTCATATTATTATTATATACCTAACGCATTATTAAGTCTATAATTACATAGGTTGTTATCTTGTTTCTTTTAGCCCTGATGAAGGCCCACATTGTAGGCCGAAACGTCGGCACATAATTAAAATAACATTTATTTTAAATGTGTGTTTTTAATTTATGACCGCACCCCCAACCATCTTCCTCATCTAATTTCTCAACGGTCAACAAAACTTCATCATTATTAAAAAACATGTTTTAGGGTTCACTGAGTTCAAATAACCTATAGGATAAGAAAATTGGGATTTAATATCATTTCGGTTTCGTTAAAATTGAAATAGTCTGATAGGGCTTAAATGCAGATTTAAAAAAAAAAAAAAAATTTCTTCTAAAGTACCTTTAATTTTGTAGGTTCGGAAAAAAAGTAAATATATCACGAATTTCATAAACACTAAAGTAGAAAACAAATTTTTTTAGATCATTTTATGTTTTTATCATTTAGATATGTTTTTCTGAACTTAAGAATAAGAATATACTATAGGTGTAAAATATACCGAAAGCAAAAGATTTAAGAAAAATGTAATCTTATATAGAGAGTTGTGGAAGGTAAAATGTAACGTGACGAATGGTGATGGATAGGGCCTAATGTTATGTGATTATTGTACATAACAATTATATATATATATATATATATATATATATATATTGTTATATCATTTATGTTTCCAACAAAACTGTTCCAAAAAATCCTGTTATTTGAGTGAGTTATTGTAAAAGCAAACAACACGCTTTAACAAGTTAAACTCCTCCTGTCCTCAAAGACATTTTATGTGTTTTGATATATTTCGGTGGAATTTCACAACTGAAGTTATCATTTTTGCTTTCTGTTTACTGGAAACTGGCTGCACCTTTCTATTCTCTATTAACTTGGATTCCTCCTTGGTTCAGAATTAATTTTTGACCTCCAGACGAATACCCCTCATTGTTCCACATTTAGAGGAAGCATACATAATAGGAATGGTTTCCGACTCATTGATATTCTGATTTCTGACCAAGGGCCGGGTTGAGTGATACCCCCTGCATAGTTATGGTTTATTCATTGCCGTTGTAAAGAACTATTTCGATATACTGGTTCTAGCTGGTTAGTTCCTAATCATCCTTTTAGCTCTGTTTATAGTTACATATGTATAATTACTAATGTACTTACGATACTGATACCCAGCCTGAAACATACCAATGAAAACAATCTTATATAACTTGAGATTCATGACAAAATTAAAGTCAGCCCCCTATAATGAATTAATTATCACCCTCTATTATGTTATAATATTACTGCTATTAAAAAAAAAAAAAAAACTGAACCACTACAACCCATGAAGGGTTCAATTCTTATGTTATAATGTTAATATTATTGTTATTTAAAAAAAAAAAAAACTCTACAAATGAAGAAGTGTTTCGGATAGATTCGTACTGTTTCACGTCTAAGGACCGTGATTAAAAGGAGGTAATTAGGCGTAGACCACGCTCAGCCGCCAGGTTTTTCCTCCAGTTTTTAGTTACCCGCTTTATAGAGGCTGGGTATGCTTCACGAGGGTCTTCATATCATAGGATTGTTCCTAGGCTAAAATGACAGAATAAGAGAATAATTCTGCTACAGCATTGGCTAGAACCCAAGTCTTGTAGAACATTAGACTAAACGAAGATACTACACTACACCGCTCCTTATTTATTTAAAAAATAAATAAAATAATGTCTCATAAAGATGATTCTGGAGGAAAAGTCTGATGAAGAACTTCCAGGCTTTAGTTTCTTCAAATTATCATTCCGTTTCTGATCATATGCTGCGGAATTGTGGGGATAATAGATACTTCTTAATGTGTTAGACATGATTTGATGTTAGACATCAAAGTGTGATGTTTTTTACAGTAGAGTTTCATTGCAATAAGGTTTAAAGTTAAAGAACGGCCAGAAACAAATAAACCGCTAATGCAGATCTTAATCAGGATGTAAATTGCAGAGATTATTAAATTAAGAAACGACCTTTCGTGGTTTTTCATCATCTTTAGGTTAAATCTATATCATAATTTTATTTGTTTTAAAGCTATTATAACACTATTAAAATTAATTTGACAAGAAATAATGAAATCAGACTAAAAGTTTAAGCTATTGAATTTAGGACCCAAGTTGTTAAATTCGACTTTTGTAATTGGTTATAATTTGTAGTTGATTTGCTTTTTATTAAATTCTTATAATTGTGAAGAATATATATAAATATACATATACATATATATATATATATATATATATATATATATATATATGTATTCACATATACATATACAAATATATATACATATATATATATTTTTTTTTTTACCCTTACCTTGCCTTTGAAGGCCATACGGTGGTTTCTCAGGCCAGGGGGGGGGGGGGACGGGGTGAGGTATAGACGCCGAGATAAAAGCCCCCTTAGCACCGAGACTCGAACTCGTAGCGCGCTAACCAACTCAGCGACCCCGCCCCGTAGGTAGGGCCATCACTCCCTACGCCTAATTATGTGAGTGGCCACTATATGGCCGACGGGTCTATGTGACACCCCTGACCCGGGGGAGTAGCTGTGAGTCAATCCCCAATAAGTAAATGCGAGAAAATGAGAAAAAGTCCCACGGGCTCCCCTATATATATATATTACATATGTTATAATTTGTGACTTTAATATATTGATAAACTTTTATTTTTCCTTTCCTTTTCTGTTTATCGCGCTTTACTGATTCTAAAAATCTCTACATATTTTTCTATATCTTAAAATAAACTTAGTTATGGGCGGATTTTCGTGTAAACTTTCAATTTCTTTTTTCTTTTAATGATTATTCGTGTTTTGTTGTTAAAAAACACGTATAAATGTTTTATCTACTTTTGAAAATAACGGAGTTACAGGCGTATACATAGACAAGATTCCAATTTTTCTTTATCATGCTTTACTGATTCTAACACTCTATACATATTTTTCTTTGTCTTCAAAAATAACTGAGTTACAGGCGTATTTATGAATAAAATTTCATACTTTCTCTTTTCTTTTTTCTCTTTTTTTATTATTATTATCGTTTTTTTTGGTTAAAACACTAATAATTTTTTTTTATGTTAAAAAATAACTGAGTTATTGCATTAAATCACTTTTTATCGTCAGCCATTTTAATAATAACCAGCTGATATCAACTTCTATGAGTTAGGATCATCGTTGTAATGTAATAAAATATAAATTATCTAGGTAGAAATCAGGTGCCATGTTTATTTCAGGATCTCTAGGATACATGGGATTTCAGGATACATATATAAATACAGCTATAATTTTTTTTTCAATAATTAATTTCAAAATTAAATCTGGAGAACGTTGATTTTTTCAAAATTATTTACCGATACCTATGATAGTTTTCTGGGCTAAGTACTAAAAAATGTAATGATTCGAAATTATCTACGATTATAACTCAGAAAAAAGATGCGCCGCAGAGACCGAACAAGCGGAATAAATTGAATTTTCCGTCAACCGGAAGGAGGAAAATTAGCCTTGAGAGGTTTCCCTTTTGACGAAGGCGGGGAGGTGAGTTGAGAACTTTTCACTTAATCGGCTTTAATTGGAAAAGTTGTTTTGTCTCTGGATGTGTCGAGTTCTGGCGGGAGGGTCTTTACGGCTACGTCCCCTAACCCTCCGGCCATAATCGAATCAGGACCAGTCTCGCGGGAAAATAGTCGGGGCTTCTTATTTCTAACATTGATAAACTTCTAAAGTTTATCAATAATCGAAACCCAAAATGTTACCGTATTTCGCACATCTTTCAGCAACCATTGGTACTGCCGCACGGTTTATTTACAAAAATTACGATTTAGTGGCCAAATTTATATAATCCAATAAAAAAATTTTTTTTCCATTTAGGGTACGGAATGACCTTTATTATTAAAAGTGATAAAACTTAAATTAGTCTCATTACGTCTTGAAACATCTGTAAAAATAATGAACAAAAATTGTTCATATATTATCTTAAAAACGCTACACACTATTACACAATAATGGTTTATTATTTCCAGATAAATATATTAGGGTATAACTGTTTATGTACCCTACATTATTGAAAATAATAAACTTAAAGCATTTATACCAGACTTCTTTACTACTTCCTTTTCTTTTCTTCCGATTTCCATAAAAATGAAATTTCCTGATTCCAGAACACCTTACATTTTTTTCTCTATCATCAATAATAATCGATTTATCAGGGAATCACATCTCTTTTAAGTTGTGACTTGACCATAACCAAATGTTCCAGTAAGTTTAGGAGAAAAGCACTCAAATTTTAAGGGGGTGTGATTTTTTTTTAATAGATTACAAAGTTATATTATTGAAAATATTAAACCAATAAAAAACATAAATTTATATTGTTTCGTTTTTTTATTTTGTTGAGAACTAAAATACGATTATACATTTTGATACATCAAATGCGATCGATCAGTGTGACATTGATCTACAGATTTAAAGACTTATAAAATCTGTCATTTGTTTGTTGTATAGTTACTAAGAAAAAAAGACAAATATCGAAAATATATTATTTTGTTATGTTTAATTTTTCTATTTATATCCTGTATACGTCGTAAATTATTGAGTAAGACAACTCTATGAACGCAGCAACTCATATATAAATTGAATTAATATAAATGTATATATATATATATATATATATATATATATATATATATATATATATATATATATATATAAGTTAAGGACGGGAGTCCATTATTATTAGCTTCAATACCATTTAGTATAGTAAACATTAATAATACTATAAAAACACATGTGATTATTTGCGAACAATAAAAAGTATTAGTATTGTTTCTGAAATCGTACGAGTTATTCATATTCTTTTTCTATTATTTTGTATCAACTAAACATAACTGGTGCCGAAACCCGGGAGTACCAGGTAATAGTGGGTTGTGACTTACTAGGGCAGGTTGGGGCAAGGGTTAGAAATAATCGGGGGTCTGGAGCATAAGGCTCGGAAAACGTACTTACGAATGCCAGAATATTGTACGGAGAAAGAGGGGGCGAATCGGTGCGATTGACAGGGTTAGCGGCTGGAGGGAAATGATAAGAGCAGAGTTCCGGGATATTTTTTTTCGAGAGGGCGAGGTTTTAGGGGTGACGGGAAGGACGGTCCACGAGATTCCGTTGAAGTAGGACAGAATCACGTACGTAAAAGAAAGGCGTTATCCACATGCGCTCCGGCAGCATATTCGGGAGGAATTAAAAAGTCTAAGAGCACAAGGGATTATCGTTGACAGTACGTCACCGTATAATAGCCCCTTATGGGCGGTGAAGAAGAAGGCGGCGCTGGGTGACAATAGGGAGAAATATAGGGTGGTGATAGATTATCGGAAGTTAAATGATAACACCGTAGATGAACGATACCCTATCCCTCGGTTCGAGGATATATTGGACCGGTTAAGTGGGGCGGTAGTCTTTAGCACGCTTGATCTCAAAGCGGGGTACCACCAAATAAAAATGCACCCGAAAGACCAGCATAAAACAGCTTTTACGTTTGAACGAGGGCATTATGAATTTACTCGAATGCCGTTTGGTCTTAAAAACGCTCCTATCACCTTCCAAAGGCTGATGGATGAATTTTTGAGGGGTCTGGACGAATCTGTATGCCAAGTCTACATGGATGACCTCTTGATCTTTAGTGGGACAGAAGAAGAACATGTGGAGCACTTGCGCCGCGTTTTTCAGAGAGTGCGTCAGTTTGGGCTGAAATTGTCAGGGGAAAAATCGATACTTGGGCAGGCTCAGATTAATTTCTTAGGTCATACGATCTCCCGTGAGGGAGTCAAGCCGGACACCGCAAAAGTGGAGGCTATTAGGCGTATGGCGATTCCGCGGGACGTCAAAGGGATCCGTCGACTCCTTGGGACGCTCAATTATTATCGGCGATTCATCCCCGACATGGCGGAATATCTGGTTCCGATTAATAATTTGTTGAAAAAGGGAGCGAAGCTGGTCGTGACACCGGTGATGGAGCATAACATTCGTAAATGCATGGAGAGTTTACAGGCTGAACCGGTCCTGGCGTTTCCGGACTTTAGCAAAATATTTACTGTCACTACTGATGCCAGCGACTACGCGGTGGGGGCAGTCTTATCTCAGGACGGTGACGGAGGGGATCGGCCCGTGGCATACGCAAGCAGGCGCCTCACGGATGCCGAAGCGAGATATAGTGCATTGGAGCGGGAGCTACTAGGCGTAGTATGGGCTATTGACCACTTTAGGCCTTATGTTTTCGGAAGGAAGTTTCGAGTCCAAACCGACCACCGGCCGCTGCAATGGGTTGGCAAGTTGAAAGAGTCCTCGGCGAGGGTTTCAAGGTGGAAGGAATTTCTAAGCCAGTATAATTTCGAGATAGTCTATAAGCCGGGAAAAGGCAACGTCGTGGCCGACTGGTTGTCTAGGGCCATCATGATAAACGCCATCGAGGAGGAAGAAACATCACGTGACGTAAATCAGTTTTTGAGCGAATGGACGCCTGAACGAGAGGGTGAGGCTGGCACTGCAGGGTCGGAAGGTGATAAGGGAATACCGGATGACGGGAGCTCGGCGGAGGATAGGCCGGTGGAAATGGAGGAGATCGACGAGATCATAAATGATAAACGTCGACAGGTAATTTGGAAGACGCGAACTGAGGGAAAGATTAAAATCGAAAATAAGACAGACGGAAAGTGCAAAATTAATATTATCTGGTCTCAACCGGGGGTCCGTGGCGATGAGCTTTGCAAGGCGTTACTGGATGCATCGGAACCGGGAAAGATTCATCACCTGTACGTAGGGAACGCATCGATCTGGAATAAGATTAGACGGATTTGGCGGTCCGAGCGGATAGGTGTCGATCGTTCTTTTATCCGATGTAAATATTTGGTCGAAACGCTCAGGGACGAGGAGCAACAGAACGCGGTAACGCTCGCGTACCATCAGGGAAAGACTAATCATCGCGGGGTTCATGAAACCCTACAGGCCTTGCGCAGAAAGTACTTCTGGTGGGGAATGAAGAAAACTATACAGAACACGATTGGTGCGTGCGAGGTCTGTCTGCGCACGAAATACGATAGGCACCCCCCGCGCGGTATGCAGGAAGAAACGGCTACAGGAGACGCGCCTCTTCAAGACCTACAAATTGACACATTCACCTGGAGGGGTTACAAGTGGGTTACTATTATGGACCTTTTTAGCAAAGTGGCAATGGGATATCAGGTGATGGAGAAGTCCGCGGAGGCAGTGTTAGAGGCCCTTCATACTTGGATGCAATTTTACGGGGTGCCCGACAGCATTTCGTCTGATGGGGGGCGAGAATTCGATAATGTTGCGATCCGGGAAGAGGCGAAACGACTGGAGATTAAGTGGCATTTCACCACCCCGAGCCACCCTAAAAGCAGGGGCAGCATCGAGCGCCTGCATAGCACCCTTAGCGACCACCTCCGCGTGTATCAGGGCGAGAAGGGGTTGGAGCCGGGTGTGGCTATTAAAAAGGCCATTATTGCTTACAATCACTCCATACACTCCGTCACAGGGTTTTCCCCAAACGAGGTTCTATTCGGATTGCGAGGGCAGCGTCGTGATTGGACGGGTACCACTACCAATGAACGATGCATGGGTGACATAATTGCAAACCGGGTCGAGATAGGCAAGGTGTGGGGTAAGGTAAGGGGGAAAATACAACGGGAAAAGAGTAGGCGCGTACAGCGGGAAAATCTTAAAGTGAAGGATCAGATGGGCGACATCAAGATTGGCACTATCGTTTACCGTAAACTGAGCACGAATAGAGGGAAAGAGTTGCTCCGGTACGAAGGCCCGTTCAAGGTAACCGCGATCAGGGAGCATAATCTCGTTACTATCGATAGTGTTGGGGAGCCTAAAAAGAGGCGCACCGTTCATATCGAACAACTCAAACTTCCGATGGTAGCATCGCGCTAGCCTTGGCCCGCTGTTGTACAGAAATATTGTTTTTAATTACTATGTACGTTTTCCTTCTCAGCATAGGTGATGCAATCTGCAATTTTTTTATCTCGTTCGAATACCTTTAATTGGTTGTTATTTTTGTTTATTTAGAGCTTTATATTTTAATATGTACATGTGAGTAGTATCATTCTGTTCTATTTTTTATATGGATTTTCGGTTGTTTTTTTTTTTTCTATTTTGTATTGGTAACACTGTTGCGTTATTTTAGGTTATTTATTATTTTGTTTTGTAAGAACCATTGCAAGGTATCAAGGCTAAGGATTGCTCGTCCCGTTCTGACTTATTGGTATAAGTTTCCAAAATGTAATTTGTAAACTGGTGGGGGGGAGTTAAGGACGGGAGTCCATTATTATTAGCTTCAATACCATTTAGTATAGTAAACATTAATAATACTATAAAAACACATGTGATTATTTGCGAACAATAAAAAGTATTAGTATTGTTTCTGAAATCGTACGAGTTATTCATATTCTTTTTCTATTATTTTGTATCAACTAAACATAACTTATATATATTAAGTAATATCACATTCTATACCTTTAGAGACATTGGTAAGAGTAGATCTTTCACAACAATATTTACAAAGTACAAAACAAAAGAAATAATGTGGAGTAAAGGAAACAAGACCGTAAAGGAGATCATAAACACGCGCATTTTTCTTTTTCCGCTGGCCACAAAAACCAAGGCTTTTGGCCGCTTGGTGTAATCTGCTGCGAGAACATATCACGTTTATCGGTGGAATTTTATAGGGTTGGCCAGCAGTTGGCTGACGGGTTTCACGTGCCCGAAGGTGAGGATGTGATTGAATCCCCATTTAGAAAATCTATTACACTTTACTCGTTGCAAATTCAAATAGATGGACGAATCGATGTATTACAGTTACACTTATCACAAGGTTATATAAATTAAAACACTATAGATCTATTGGGTTGATGCAAAATTAATGCAGGTTTTTAGTAGGTATTGTAAATACGCCATATCTTTACTTTAACCATATATATTTAATCAAAATAATTTCCATCTGAATCAATGCACTTTTGCCAACGTTCTACAAGCTTTCTTATTCCACCAGAAAAAAAATCCGAATCCCTGGACTTAATGAAATCACGAAAAGAATTTTTTTTTTTTGGTTGTTCATCGTTGCCCAGCCATTGGCTAGAACGCCTTCTGTTGTCGTATAAGATCCATTTCTCGATCGCATTGTGACGTGCGATGAAAAATGGATCATTTTTATTGCGTGTCACAAGCATGGAGCAGATTTCAAAGCGGCGATTTTTTTGGTGGTCGTTTAATTGGTGTGGCACCCACTTGGCCAACTTTTTTACCTTACCAATTGCTTCCAAGTGGCGTACAACTGTGGATTGGTTCACACCGAGTTCCGCCGCCATTTCTCGTGTGGTTTTGGTTGGGTCTTCTTCCACTTTTGACCTCAGCTGGTCGTTGTCCAGAGCAAGATGACGGCCCCGACCTTCCTTGTCTTCGAGGTCGAAATCTCCTCTGCGAAACTTCTGGAACCAACGCTGCACCGTGCACTCATTAATAGCCCCCTGACCCCACACTTCATTAATATTACAAGCCGTTTGCGCAGCGCTGCGCCCTAATTTAAATTCGTAAAAATAAATTTGACGAAAATCGCACTTTGACATTTTCGATTCAAGACCTTTGAACACACTGAACAAAACGATTTTACTAAACAAATTCATGGTGAAAGAGAGGGTATTAGATAAGGTTTGTTTTGGTATAATAATGATCAATGTTAGGATTAGCTTTGTTTACACAATTGGAATTAAGATATTGCAATAGAGGAAACATGCATTAATTTCGCATCAGCCCAATATAAATTGATTAATAATTATGATGATACTCGCTAGTGTTGGAATCAGTCTGTATTAAATATATTAAGTAGTATTTCAAATTAGCTTCTTTTCTTTTTTCTTTTATGTTTGAAGGACATTAACTGTTCTTGAGTGATTTTTTTTTTTTTTAATCTTCTCCTTGTCAATAAGTCCTGGGTCATTTTACCCTGACAAAGGACAATGAATCTCCTGGACAGCATCCTTCACTGCGGTAGATCTCACGGAGGATGGTGGATCCTCTTAATCACATAAGCTCCAGACGAAAACGCCTCATTGACTCATAATTCCTCAAGAAAGGAAATGACAAAAACTATTTCGAGGGAATCAGTTAGAGCGATAAAATAACAAGATAAACACCAGAGCTTTTTCAGTTACGCTGTCCTTTACTAATAGCCGGCTCCTCGCTCCGGGCGTGGTAATAACCGTGGTTCCTCGATCGGGCACGTCCCGATCATTCTGTTAGTACGCACGTTTGTGGTTTCAGGCCGTTAGGTATCTGATTAGCAGCGACTTCTGTCTTCCGTTTCTTCATCTGTCATCTTACAGAGAGGATTCAGGGTCGGAGGTATCTCTTATTACGGAAATCATAACAGTATGTTTATAAGTTTTGTTTTATTATTTTCAATAATGAACCTTTATAATTGACAAAAAATTAATAAATAGCTACCCCTTTTCTCCCTCCTAAAATTTGAGGTCTTTCGCTTCAAGATATTTTATTTATTTAACGTCACTTTACACTACTGTGATGTTGCTATAGTTATTAGGACGATGCTATAGTTGGAGTCCTACATTTTGCCTATCCAGGTTTAATTAGGACAGGACCGTAGAGTATCTTTCAAGTTATATTATTCTATACAATAGATAAGATTTTAGAAAACATTGTACGTACCTCATCATTCAAAAGTTGCTAAAATAAATGGAAAGTTGTTTTTTAAATCCATAAACTTATATTACCATAAATTATTTCTACTGGGGTTACTTATAGTATAGTGGCTAGCATAACAGCTTTCTATGCCAAAGGTCGCGGGTTCAAACCTGCAGGTGGCCCTAGGATTTTTTAATGGGAGTAAATAATCATTAGTTATGCCGTCCTTCGGAGGGGACGTAAAATGGTGGTCTCGATCCTGAGCGGTGATCCGTATCCTAATAAAACCTGGACAAAATTTAGGACTCCCGCTGTAGCATCGTCCGATTATCCATAGTAGCATAAAGTGACTTTATATGAATAAAAAATCTGGTGTGGGCAACCCAAGACTTTCACTTATCTTCGTTTTTAAAATCAATTAAAGATTTTTTAAATACAGTAAGAGATAAAAATGAGTGGGGCCATTAAAGAATTAATTAAATGGAATTCCTATAGAAATATGTGTTTATTAATAAATCGATTGTATTATTATCTAAAATATTCGCTTAGTTTTATCGGCTTTTTATCACTCACTATTAACTTTTAAAAGCTTGAGTATGAAATAATATTTTTTCTAACATCTTTAGCTTTCCAACGGTATATCATACATGCATATTACTGTTCTTATGTTCAAAAACAAAAAATTGGGTTAAAAAAATACTTTTTTTTCTGTTTTCTCCTTTAGTTGGGTATCGAATTCATTCAATTTATATATTTACCTGTTTTTATCTGTTCCTGGGTCTTATTTACCGGGTACTATTTATAGTAAATGAAAGTAACAAACAATTATTTATACTTTTTGATTATTTCATGAAAACAGATGTTTCACAGTTAACTAAATGTGATTTCCATCGAAACTAAATTAAACTTTTATTTATTTTAGATAGCTCATCTCTATATTTATAAACAGCAATTCTTGGTTTCCGCTACCTCCTTCTAAACGACGATTTTAATACAGTCTTCTTTATTGCTGAGGGTATTCTGTCCTGAAGGTTTATTAGTACAATACATTCCGAATATGTTTTTTTCAAGAAGGGAAAACTAATTTTCTGTAATCAACTAATCAGAAAAATATTTCTGAAATATTACTAGTAATATAGACGTATAATATACTTTTGGATAGCAGAAGATATAGGAAAGTTAATCTGCAATAAAAGAAGTCGTAGAAGCTGAAAGAAAGTTGATGTAAGCATGTAAACTTATTTGTATTTATTATTCTTCAATGAACTGATGATCCCAAATTTCTTCAAGCATTGCATGAAACACAATTTAGCACAACAGTCAGGGTACTAAATTCTCGATTCTTTCTTGAAGCCTATTTAATAACATAATTTGCACCTCCTAGTTATGTTTGCTCTAAAAGAATCCGATGGTATGCAATCCGCTAAGTGTCTTAGATCTTAGATCGTCATATTCTAACTAATTAATGGGCATGATGACTTTTATCACCATGAAAATTTATCCGTACTATTTTTAACGCGTAGAAGTAAATTTCATGTTTTAAGTGAAACTTGTAGTTAGTTATATGTGAGAATATTGCTTACTTTTCACAATCTAAATGCATGCATTTTTTGTATTATTGATAAATAGCTTGCTTCTGAAGTATTTGTTAATTTTTCTAAAACATGGCTAGGAATAGTTATTTAGCTGAGGAAAATCTTTTTGTGTTGCTTTAGAGTGACGAATGACACTTACAAGGGAATAAACATAACTCTAATAACAAGGGTAAAAACGTAAACAAAATGCTTGGATATCGGCACTTGAATTTATTTTATAAGAACTAAATACAACTAAAGGCGTTAAAAATATGATTTATTTGACGAAACATGTCGTCACGGCCATTGCAATAGTTGTAGTTCGTTTGTGACGAAATATTTCGTCATACCTGTTAGGTCTGATGGCTGACAGGTCACGGGTTTATTTATTTATTAAACACTACTGTGGATAATCGAATAATGCTACAGTGGGCGTTCTAAATTTTGCCTATCCAGTTTTTATGAGAATAGGGGTCTTTAACGAGTACTTGACATCGCACATGCTCTGGACCACCTTTTAACGTCCCCTCCGAAGGATAGCATAACTAAGGATTTCTTACTCCCAGTAAAAAATCCTAGGACCACCTGTGGGTTTGAACCCGTGACCTTTGACAAGGAGGCTGTTATGCTAGCCACCCAACTACAGGTGATCCCGACAGGTTAGGGGGGATATTTAAGATATTGCTACGGTCAAGACAATGACGGGTGGACCACGCCTGGAGGGGCCTAGATGAGGCTAGAGACTTCTGGACCTGGACAGTCCTCGAAGTGCCTGGAAAGGCCCACCACCCTACCTGCGCCCGGGTCTAGAAGATTCGGCGGTGGTACAAATAGGGGTCCCCTGAGTCTAGGTGAGTCAGTCTTGATCTTGCTCAAGTGAATGTATCAGTGAACAGTGACAGTGAACAACTCGTGACAGTGTGACAGTGTAGTGAAACTGTGTGTCAATATTGTGATAATCGGTCGTTGGGAAATTAGAAGACTGTAGTTTATATATAATTTATAGTTGTAAGTCTTAGAATAAGTCTAGCAGATTGTAAGTAGTTTATTCGTTAGGAATACCTCATTTTATATGTATACTGTTTAGTAGTTAAGCTAGTAATTCCATTATTATTGTTAATATAGTGGTTAGTAATCCCTTTGTATTTGTGTTTTCTGTATTTAATAAACATTTGTAATTTGTAAACTGGAGTAGTTCATTTCGCACACCCCGTAGCCCGTAACAATTTGGTGTCAGAAGTGGATCATTGTAAATGGTTATAATTTTGGTTTTCTTGTTTTTGTAATTATTGGGCTACTGTGTGGAAAATGACTTCTCAGAGTGTTAGACTGAATGATTTAAAAGTTGCAGACTTAAGACGGGAGTTAGAAGAACGAGATCTGGATACTTCCGGAACGAAATCAGTACTGCAACAACGCTTGCGCCAATTTTTTGTTGATTCAGGGGAAAATCCAGACGAGATTACGTTTGAAAATGATTTCAGTAGGTTGTCTGCAACTTTTAAAACTGAATTAGGTAATGTAGAAAAGAAGTTAGGTAATGAATTAAGTACTGTTAAAAATGAGTTAGGTAATGTAGAAAAGAAGTTAGGTAATGAATTAAGTACTGTTAAAAATGAGTTAGGTAATGAATTAAGTACTGTTAAAAATACATTGGAGGCTAAGTTAGGCAATTTAGAAACTAAGTTAATGGAAAGTGTAGATAATAAGTTAGCTGATGTAGAATCTAGATTAGGAGAAAAAGTCGATTCAATAGAAAATGAACTTAGGGTAAGAATAGAAGCTCTAGAAGAACGTATGGGCAACCCACCGACAATCGACACCGACCAACCCTCTGAGAGAAGCCCTCACAACACCATTCCCTCCGCCAATGCTGGGATGCCACCAACGCACAACACCATCCCATTGTTCGACGGGAAGACGCCGTGGGAGGACTACGTGACTCTCTTCGAGACAGCGGCTTCGATCCACGGGTGGTCAAAGGAGACGCAAGCATCAGCGTTGTGCCTAGCCTTGCGTGGAGACGCCTTAGGAGTGCTACAGGGGATGCCCATGTCGGAGCGGTGCAACTACGGTGAGCTGATGAAAAGACTGGAGATGCGTTTCGGCCATCGCCACATGGACCAACTATACCGTTCCCAGTTAAAGAACAGGGTCCAGAAGACCAACGAGACGCTGCAGGAATTTGAAGCAGATATCGCCCGGCTAGTGAGGAATGCCTACCCAACGGTCACCGACGACGTCTACGAGAGCTTGGCTATCGACAAATTCCTGGATGGACTTCGAGACCCGGAAACCCAACAGGCAGTGAAACTCGCACGCCCTAAAACTTTGGGCGATGCATTGTCGCAGGCCATGGAATTCGAGGCTGTCAGGCAGTCAGTCCGTGGACATGCACGAGTTCGAGCGGCAGAAGCGGAGCCTAACGCGGCCCCCACCATCGAGGACATAGTAGCAAAGGTTTTAGAAGCCCTCAGGACCCGCAAAAAGGAGATACGCTGTTGGAGCTGCGGTCAACTTGGACACCCCAGAAGCAAGTGTCCTACCAGGAAGCCGGAAAAGCCACAGGAAAACTAAGGAGGGTTGATGGGAAGGGGCAACTGTCAACCCGTAGCATCAAAGGCCCCAGGGTCGCCGTGAGAATCGCGACAATAGGGAGCAAGACAAATAGTTTTTATGTGGATGGAATGGTGAACGGGCAGCTGCGGAGTTTTCTGCTGGATACCGGCGCAACCATGACAATACTGAACCCGAAGGCAGTTAACGCTAAGAAGATATTACCTACCACTTGGGCGTTACGGACAGCCACAGGACAGCCAGCCGAGGTCTACGGGGAGACAGTTGCCACCTTCTTCATCGGGGGCCAACGTCTAGAGCACCGCGTTCTCGTGGCGAAAATAGACGAGGAAGTCATCTTCGGCATGGACTTGATGATCAAATACGGGATCAAGCTGGACATGTCGAGAGGTGTGATGACGCTGGGAGACGAAGAGGTCATCCTTCGGCAGGGAAAGGACCTCTATGCACGAGTACTCCTACTAGAAGACACCACCTTACCTGCACGGAGTCAAATTCTGACGCATGGGACGATCAATGGACGACTACCGGAGGGTCAATGTCTTCTACTTGAACCTGGGAAGCACGAGGAGCAGGAAGTCGGACGCGGTGTTCTGGTTGCAAGGTCTCTCATCAAGGTCGGACATACCACCCCAATCCGACTGATGAATCTGAACAGCTTCCCGGTGACACTAAAGAGAGGAACACCAGTCGGAGAATGTACGGCCGCTACCTCAGTAGTCCGACAGCTACAACGCAACCCCACCGAGCAACGAGGACTACCCGAAGAATTAAAAGGATTCGTGGAGGAATCATGCAGAGAACTTTCGCCTGAACAGAGCGAACTCGTGAAGAGATTGATTACCCGATGGCAGGACATTTTCGAGATCAGCTCAGGACCACGGGGTAGAACGAACATCGTCCAGCACAAAATTGACACCGGGGATACAAAGCCCATCCGACAGATCCCGAGGAGGCTGCCGCTAGCTAAACGAAAGGATGCCGAGGAGATTATTAAGGATATGGCGAATGATGGTGTCATCGAGCCCTCGAGTAGCCCATGGATGTCTCCTGTCGTACTGGTAAAAAAGAAGGATGGGACGACAAGATTCTGCGTAGATTACCGTCTTTTGAACAACGCCACGAAGAAGGACAGCTACCCACTCCCAAGGATTGACGACACGCTGGACACACTAGAGGGTTGCAAACTATTTTCTACCTTGGATCTCCGCAGTGGATATTGGCAGGTTGGATTGGCACCGGAAGATAAGGAGAAGACGGCATTTTCAATCGGCACTGGCCTCTGGCAATTTACGGTAATGCCATTCGGGCTTTGCAATGCACCTGCAACGTTCGAGAGGCTGATGGAAAGCGTCTTAAGAGGCCTTTCTTGGGAGATATGCCTGGTTTACTTGGACGACATCATTGTACTGGGAAAATCCTTCACTCACCATCTGGAGAATCTGGAGCGGGTCTTCGAACGGCTGCGTGCAGCTAATCTAAAACTGAACCCGAAGAAGTGCAATCTCTTCCGAAGGCAAGTCAACTACCTGGGGCATGTTGTATCAGACAACGGAGTTGCTGTTGACCCAGAGAAGATTACAGCGATCACCAATTGGCCAGCACCTCGAGATAAGCACCAAGTGAGAAGTTTCCTCGGGCTCTGCACCTACTACAGGAGGTACGTGAAAGGATTCGCCAACATCGCAAAACCTCTTACCAGGCTCACTGAGGAAAAACGGACTTTCCTTTGGGATCGCGAGTGTCAGGCTTCATTTGAGGAGTTAAAGAAGAAATTGAGTAGTGCGCCTATTCTAAGCTATCCACGTCCCGAGGGCAAGTTCATTCTTGACACAGATGCCAGCAACACTGCTATTGGAAGCGTCCTTTCTCAACTCCAAGACGGGGAAGAAAAGGTTATTGGGTACTTCAGCAAAGCACTGTCAGCTCCAGAACGCAACTACTGTGTCACAAGGAAAGAGCTTCTGGCAGTGGTTAAGTCCATAGAGCACTTTCATAAATACCTGTATGGAAGAAGATTTCTACTGAGAACGGACCACGCAGCTCTAATGTGGCTGCTGCGATTCAAGTCACCGGAGGGACAAGTTGCACGGTGGATCGAGCGCCTTCAGGAATATGACTTCGAATCTGCTCATCGTTCTGGAACGAGTCACCGGAATGCGGATGCGCTCTCAAGGAGACCCTGTGACGGAGAATGCAAGCATTGTTCTCGACAAGAAGAAAAGCAAGCAACAGTGTTGCGGACTACGGTCGTTACCGACGGTTGGCAGGACACACAACTGGCAAAGGAACAGGACGAGGACCCGGACTTGAAACAAATAAGGGAATGGAAGCTATCAGGCCAAAGGAGACCAAGCTGGCAGGATGTTGCTCCAATGTCGAAAAATATAAAAACCTATTGGGCTCAATGGAACTCCATTCTACTGGACAAAGGTCTGCTGAAACGAGCATTGGAGAACACAGAGGGAGATCAGCGGAGACTACAGCTCATCGTACCAAAGATTAAAGTGCCCGAAGTACTGAGGGAATTACATGATGGAGCATCTGGTGGCCACCTTGGAGTTCACCGGACATTAGAAAAGGTTCGTGAACGCTTTTACTGGGCAAACCTCAAGGACGATGTGTTAGATTGGTGCCGGCGGTGTGCAACTTGTGCCGCCTCTAATGGACCGATAAGGAAAAAGAAGGCACCTATGAAGAAATACAACGTAGGAGCACCATTCGAGAGAATAGCGGTAGACATCGCTGGCCCTTTTCCTGTGACAGATAATGGCAACCGATACATTCTCGTGGCCATGGATTATTTTTCAAAGTGGGTGGAAGCTTACGCCCTTCCGAATCAGGAGGCCGCCACGGTTGCAGATGTTCTCGTGAAGCAGCTCGTCAGTCGGTTTGGGGTGCCCATGGAACTTCATGCTGACCAAGGAAGAAACTTTGAGTCGGCAGTCTTCACCAGGATGTGCGAGGCTCTAGGAATACGGAAGACCAGAACGACGCCTCTTCACCCTCAGTCCGATGGCATGGTAGAGCGCATGAACAGGACGATGGGTCGATATTTGGCGAAGGTAGTTTCTGACCATCAGCGAGACTGGGACCAATATCTTCATCTGTTCCTGCTAGCCTATCGTAGTTCAGTCAATGAAACGACAGGGCAGACCCCCGCCAATGTCGTGTTCGGTAGAGAACTACGCTTGCCTTGCGACCTGAAATTCGGTTTCAAGCCTGATGAGGAGGTCGCCGGAGAAGACTACGTCACGAACCTACGGAAGCGAATGAACACTATTCACGAGAAGGTTCGCACAAACATCCAGGGAGCAAGTGACAGAATGAAGGAGCGTTACGACATCAAGGCAGAGAAAGGTGGCTTCCAACCTGGAGACTTGGTCTGGCTACACGATCCTCGAAGAAGGCAAGGCTACTCACCGAAACTTCAAAACTCCTGGGACGGACCGTATGAGGTCATCAAGAGGATCAATGATGTCATCTATAGGATCAGGAAGCAGCCCAAAGGAAAACCCAAGGTAGTCCATTTCAACCGATTGGCTCCATACAAGGGAAACCATGGCCCTACAGAGGAACAGCAAGTGAGGAACCTCACCGACAAGGACCTAACTCCCCATCCTAAGGCGCCAGACTCCCTTAGGGTAACGCAGACAGTTTACAGAGACATATTCTCGTTACCGGTAGACTATGCTCTAGCACATTGTGTCGCCGAACATCTGAGGAATTCCCGGGGATTGCGACGGTCTTCAGGAAGAAGTTCGCTGGAATTGAAGAGCTGGAACGCCAGGGACCAAGAGTTGGGAAGACTCTCCATCAAGAGCATGAAGGCCGGCACCTGTTTTACTTGGTTACCAAGAGTTCATCAGAGCAGAAGCCGACATACGACACACTGCGCCGGAGTCTTGACGACCTGCGGAGAAAGCTTCTGGAACTGCGTGTCACCAAGCTCGCCATCCCGAAGTTGGGTTGTGGATACGATGGCCTGGAGTGGAGGATTGTCAGGAACATTGTAGAAGAGACGTTCGCCAACTCTGGAGTCATCATAACGGTATGCACGTTCAACCCCTGGAAAGACAAAACACCTACATCGGAGGAAGATCAGCATCGCTCAGCTTCTGCAATCTGTGCTCTGGGGCAGAGCACGTCTAAGGAGGGGGTAGTGCTACGGTCAAGACAATGACGGGTGGACCACGCCTGGAGGGGCCTAGATGAGGCTAGAGACTTCTGGACCTGGACAGTCCTCGAAGTGCCTGGAAAGGCCCACCACCCTACCTGCGCCCGGGTCTAGAAGATTCGGCGGTGGTACAAATAGGGGTCCCCTGAGTCTAGGTGAGTCAGTCTTGATCTTGCTCAAGTGAATGTATCAGTGAACAGTGACAGTGAACAACTCGTGACAGTGTGACAGTGTAGTGAAACTGTGTGTCAATATTGTGATAATCGGTCGTTGGGAAATTAGAAGACTGTAGTTTATATATAATTTATAGTTGTAAGTCTTAGAATAAGTCTAGCAGATTGTAAGTAGTTTATTCGTTAGGAATACCTCATTTTATATGTATACTGTTTAGTAGTTAAGCTAGTAATTCCATTATTATTGTTAATATAGTGGTTAGTAATCCCTTTGTATTTGTGTTTTCTGTATTTAATAAACATTTGTAATTTGTAAACTGGAGTAGTTCATTTCGCACACCCCGTAGCCCGTAACAATATGTTTATACCTGGGATGTTACAGGTTTATCGCAAAAATCGACGAACAGGATTTATAACATCATACTTCGGATTATAGCCATTATTAATATTTCCTAGTGAACGGCTGTTATGTTTTTATTTTTTTTTATTTATTAATATTTATTAATATGGTCATATTCAATCTATAATTGAATGGTGCTTGATAATCTGTTTTATTTTTATTCTTTCGACAAGGCTTAAGTACCGATTGTTCAATATTTCTTCCTTTGAAGTACCTGTAATATTGTTTATTTTAATTAAGATACCATTTCTCATTGTTAAAAGTAGGACAAAATGTGTAAATTTAGAGAATAAAACAGTTTTATTAATGATTATTGGAGAAATATTTTTACTGATTAAATTTTCTTTTTCTTGGAAATAATAATTCTAATATAGGTGTTTAACAGCTGTGGGGGGTGATGGGGAGAGATAAAAAGCGCACAAACTTAAACGGTTCTTGTAGATAATAATTAATGTTGTTGTATTACATAATATAGAATACATTTTCAGATTTTTTTTTCATTCTTCTTTAGGTGTATTTAAAGTCCTGATAAACATGATATTTATAATTATGAAGATTGATCGAGGGCGCACTAACCAAATGTCTGGACATACATGATTGTTGTATTTATCTATTAGCGAGGTAGGAAATTACCTACTTCTTAGTCGAACAGGGGAAGTCTAGGGATATTCATTACAATCCTTTGAAAATCGTAAAATGTTGTATAAAAAATATTTTCTGGTTAAAATCGTTAACCAAAACATTAAAATTATTATTAAGAAATCTAACTTTTTAAACCCCTTCCTCCCAAAGCATTTTATTCTTTAGAAATCTTAAGCTTAATCTATAGATTACCTTTCCGAAAAGCTCGTAAACACGATCTAATCACTGCCCATATCTTAAAACAACTTCCCAGAAAAGCCATCCTATTTCTCACCTATATTTATAATGCCATACTCCGTACTACATACTTTCCTGACCCCTGAAAATTATCTGTCGTTGAAATGATCCCTAAACCCAAAAAACCGCTAGAACTTCCTTCTTCCTACCTTCCTATATCTCTTTTACCTATTATGGGTAAAATCCTGGAAAGACTCATCCTTAAATGTCTTTACCCAATCCTAGAACTTAATCACATAATCCCAAACCAAAAGTTTGGGTTCCGAGCATCCCACTCCACCATCCAGCAATGTATATGATGGATGTAGTCTCTTCTTCTTTGGAGCGCGGATTGTACTGCACGGGAGTCTTTCTCGACGTGGAACAGGCCTTAGACCGAGTCTGTCATCCAGGACTGCTGTACAAACTCCGTACTTTCCTCACTCCAACATACTTCCTCATCATCCAGTCCTACCTCTCTGATAGAACCTTTAAAATCAACCACAATCGTTCCTATTCCTCCATTTTTACTCAGTCTGCTGGTGTTCCTCAAGGCAGTGTCCTAGGGCCCATACTTTACACAGCATATACAGCTGATATCCCAACCCATCCTTACATATTCCTTTCTACATATGCCGATGTCCATTGCGTGCTATCAGTTAATAACGATCCTAATACTGCCTCTCAATCTCTCCAATCCCACATCAGAGACCTTGAGGTATGGTGTCAGCATTGTTTTTCCTTATTTTAATTTTCATCTCCTTATTAAATAGTTCGTTTGTAGGTAGGAGCTTTAATATGTTTGTCTCGAAGTTTTTTGAGTCCCTGAATACCCCCACTAGGTATTTCAAGTACTTCAAGCTCCTGCATTGTTTCCTCCACGCTCTCTGAGTTTTCAATCTGCCTTTAAAGCACGCTAAGGAAAGGTGTTTTTTATTATTTTTTTACCCATACATATTGTTTTAACTTGAAAATTACAAAATGACTTTGCTTTCCAGTAACATCTCAAATTAGTTTGTTACTTATTACTTACTTTTTTGTCTTCAAGTGATCATAAATGTTGACAATAATAATATTTAACTGCAGGTATTATCCACTCCTTGAATATGCTCTTACAATTTTATTTTGTCAGCTCATTACTCTAAAACCATTGTCTTAGTTCTAAACTCCATTTCTAAGGGTATCAAGGAATTAAAAAAACAAATCAAGTATAGGATAAATAAAACACACCACATTTAAATTGTTTATGTATAAGTATTGGTTTATTATTTGATCATTCATACATGACATATAGATGGGGTCCAAAAATGTATTTCGTTAAAATCAAAATCTGAATTACAATTAGGAAACAAATCAATGTACCGTTGGTAACGTTTGCCATTTGTCTGAATATATATGTTTTGTTTTAATGGGTAAGTTCGAAATATTTTCTATTTGAAAGATACTTAGCCATTACAGATATCTTTTAAAATATTTTGAATTCAAGAACCTGAACCATATTGTTAATGTAGTGGCAATCGTTATCAAGGGCGTGAACTACTATAAGTATTTTAATACTAATTGTACCCGCACTACAAAAGGGAATCAATAACAACATTTGGATTTTCGGTCTGTAAATCTAAACGATGCTTTTACATAAATTTACTGAAACATTATTTGTACAATTTTATTTATTTAATTTTTTTTTGGTTTAAATAATAAGAATAATACACATATACATATACTACACGGGCTTTACTAAACTAAACCATAATCCCTGTGTGACTCCGAATTTGTTCACATGCGTATAATCTTTATTTTTTTTTTATTTTTTAGTAATTTATAACGAAAATAAAATCCAGTCAAATGGAAATAATAAAAATTCATAAACAACAACGACTAAGTCAAAATGGGAAACAGTCAACTGCAACTCATAAAAAAAGAAAAAAAGGAAAACAAGAAACAGGATTTACATGTATATAATATCAATATTAACCAAATGTACACACTCACTGGTATTACGAATTTATCTCAGTCACATTTAGACTATAGTTAGATAATGTTATATATACTCACAAATATTGAAACACAAAAATTGGGACAACAATTTCAACATCTATATTACACTTTAGTAAATCTTTAGGATATTTACAGTTTAAAAGTACACGACCGAATTTTTTTTTTTTTTTTATATATTTTTTTTTTTGAAAAAAAAAAACTCGAACTGGAAAAATTCTATCCAATATTGCACTTGTCAAAATAAATTTTTTCTACCTACTACCAAAAACTTAGACACTATAATAAGTGTATTATTAATCTCATGGTGTATATTAAAATACAATAAGAAGTCCATAAAATATTTTTTTTTTTTTTAAATAATCAAAAACCCCATATCTGTACATAATCTTACGTCATCAGCTTTACAAATAATCGGAACGACGCTTATTGCTAGACTATATCAATACTGAGAAGGATATATTAATTTATATATATATTTATATCTGCAGAAGTCTTTAGCGCTTCGGGTCCTTTCGTTTGAGGACTTTTCGAATTCATATTCGCAAATGTCAATATTCACAAGACACAACACAGCACTATAGTTCGGTGGTCCAGCGCTGCGGCAGGACAAGATCACAGATTCGGTACGTCATCGTGCCTACAGACCTATCACTCGTACCTCTCCTGCCAGAGGTCGTGGCTGTTGGGCATGACGGAAGCTAGTTAGGTGGTCAGATGCGTAAACTGGTAGGGGTTCCCGTAGGGCTGCGACATGTGGTAATGGTAAGGGATGACGTTCATCGAGGCCATCTTGTGTTCCTTCTTCCACTTCATCCTCCGGTTCTGGAACCAGATCTTGATCTGCCTCTCCGTGAGGCAGAGCGCGTGGGCGATCTCTATCCTCCGCCGCCTCGTCAGGTACCTGTTGAAGTGGAACTCCTTCTCCAGCTCCAGCGTCTGGTAACGGGTGTAGGAGGTCCTCTGCCTCTTCGTCTCCCCGTTTAGCGTTGACTGTACCTGCAACAAAAAGATATTCGTGTTAATTGATCCTTATTTAATAATTCAACTACAGTCTGATTTATGAGGTTAAATCCATATTTAGTCATTTACAACTAGCATTAACAAATGCAAGTTTTGTAATTTCTAATAATATTTAGCACCTCACAGATGATATAAGTATAAGTAATAATCGTTAATTTATTTGTTTTTCAATCTATTTAACTTCACTTTATGATACTGTGGCTAATCGGGCGATGCTACACTGTAAGTCCTAAATTTTGCATATCCAGGTTTAATTAAAATAGGAATTTTAACGAGTACCTGACATCGCTGAGGCTTGAGTCCACCCTTTTATGTACCATCCGAAGGATTGTATACCCAAGAAAAAATTCCTATGACTAATTTTTAGGTTTCAACTAGCACCTTGGGAATAGAAAACAGTTAAACTAGCCATTATACCACAGTTGACACCATTATTCATTATGCTTACATAGAAATCAAATTAAATAGTTACCAATATTTGCAAACTAAAAAAAAAAAAATTATAAACATTAAGATCTTGCAAAGAAGTGAAAAAGTTTTTCCTTCTTTGTATGCGCCGATTTCCCAAGTTTTGTGACGAGTCAGTCTACACCACTAAGAACAAAGCAATAAAAGAATGGGAGAGCAATTTTTGAATAAAACGTTTCCTTCACCCTCTTCTGATATTTTTGCCATTCCTCTTTCGTTTGATTGTGCCAATGGCCTTTTAGTTTGATTAAAACGAAATTTTATGAAGATACAAGAAATTTTTTTCCTTTCCTCTGAAGATAAAATAATACCATTAATTGCAAATTAGCCTCCAATTTTTCTATTTGTCCTATTTTGTTCTAATTTGTCATAAATAAATAGTCTACCTTCCTTATTCGTCAATAGATCCAGTACTTATTTATAAGTAAATAACGAAAACTAACAATTATATGCAATAATAACTATAAACAAGATGATTCGTAGATAAAAGATCATAGAAATGTTCTTGTTTTCAAGGTAGAAAAAAAAAAGGTGGTTGTCATATCATTAACTTAACATTGGACTGTCGGAAACCAAAATATTTTTATTCAATTCCGACTCTAGTGTCAAGATGTGACGGGGAAAAGTAGAGTTCAAAGGAAACTTGGAATCCGAAAAATGGTACTATCGGCCTAGGCCACTGGGACTGGAACTAGGCCAAAGAAAATATTTGATATTTTCTCTGGAGGCTCGGTTGTGTTATCCCATCGATCGGGAGGGACGGGTGTCAGGGAGCTCTTCAAGACTCTTGAGAGAGGAACTAATTTTAAAATAGCAGCTGACAACCGGACGAAGACAACGTGAAAGACTCTTCTTATTGGTTCTGTAGCTCTGCACCCTTGAGGAATATAAATAGACCATCTTTTACTTTCAGAGCATACCGGATTGTAATTTAAGGACATAGAATCGTTAAATAACGAATGATTTTTTGATGTACATATATTAAGCCTTAATAATTAGAATATGTGAAATCCCGCATCTGCTCCAGTTACGAACAGTTTCCGATTGTAGAGGAATTTCGCAGCTATGGGAGTTACGTTGATGAACGTAACTTGATTAAATAAAAAACTTTACATATTTTGGCTTATTATTTTCAATAATGACAATTTGATTGATTGATTGAAAATTTGATCGATTGATATATCGGGACATACTTTTGAACACGTAGAGAAATTTAAGTATTAGGTCCAATGATAACAAGAAAAAAAAAATGATATCCAGGAGGAAATAAAGTACCAGTCAAAGGCGGGAAATGCGTGATATTAATCAGTTGCGAAATTACTTAGCTTGCGACTTCTGTCTAAAAAATTAAAGATTAGAATTTATAAAACTATTTTTCTTCCGACGGTACTTTACGTATGTGAAACGTGGCCGCTTACTTTAAAGGATGAAAAACGTCTCAAGGTTTTCGAAAAAAAGTTACTGCGTAAAATATTTGGTCCAAAGAAAGATGACGCTACTGTGGAGTATAGAAAGTTGCACAAAGCGGAATTGCGGAGCTTGAACCCTTTGAATATAGTTGAGTTGATAGCATCGCGGAGATTCAAATATGCGTGTAAAGTTGTTGGGCTCAGTTAGGAACGGATTCTGAGAAAGTTGGTATTCGTCCAAAAGCGTCGATGGGAGGATCTCGGGGGCTTAGGCTTGAACGGTGATCATTGAAGGAATCTATGTCGGCAGTGTTTGGTGGTATCAGCATCGAACCTTCTGGTTCGGTAAGTCTATTTTAGTTTATTTATTTATTAATGAAAACTTGCAATACACACAAAAAAAAAAAACCCAATCACTACTCCTAAAAATTTGATGTCATACATTGTAATATACGTAGAACCCTAATAACATATGAAAAAAAATCTGTTAGTCCGCTGTACGAACTTACTAATACAAATTTAGTAGAGCTATTCGAGAGATTATCAAGTTCCATATAAAACAGAAAAAAGTATTAAAGAAATTGGTTTTGTATGAATATTTTATTTCATCACAATTATTAATGTCCAAATAAGGACAGATTTTAATATTACTCAATAAAAATTGTTGTTTTTCATAAATTGGTCTAGAAACAACAGAGACATAGCGTTTTGAAATTAACATAGTTTATCGTTTTTCATATTATTTAATTACATGTAAACAGCTATATAAACTGTTATATCCTGATATAGTTATTTGGATCTAATGAACCATTGTGTAATAATTTTCATCCTTTGAATATTTAACCATTTGAAACTTTGAATATTACTTATTATTTCATTACTTTACAAAACGTAAATTTTACCAAAAAGAAATAAGACCTATTTATCAAATCAAGGAGTGATCTGAAAAATATTGATTAATTAATTACATTTGTTTCTGTTTATTTTATCCATTTTGCCACAGCATTTTTTCAGTAAATGAAACATTAATTTCGAAATAAAGGTTATAAATGTCATATGCTATAAATAATACTAACATTTGTTATTCTTAATTCATAAATAATCAAAATATCGAGTATAATCTTATATTTGAAGTATTTTATACAATTATAAAATGTAGCAACTGTAGTAAAGCCCAGTAATATTGTTGAGTGCTTGTATTTTTCATTACATATTAAAACATCTTTCGCTTAGATAAAGTATAGTAAACTTTAATGTTTCAGTATAAAATCATATTGAAGTTTAATAAATTAAATGTCAATAAATGTTTAATTTTTATTAAGAATAAGAAAGTATAATGAAAATAACTTTCAACTTCATACATTATATATAATCAACCATTAAATTACAGAGAATCATTCATAAATTAATGTGGATATTTTTCAAGATATAATTTTAAAGCGTTTAGTTCTTAGCCTTTATTTACATATGGTTATTAATTTCCAAAATTTAATATTAATATCGTATTAATATTTATGTAGATATTTATTTTTAGTGTTTATACTACTGACAAAGAAAAATGTGTTTTATTTCTGCTAATCGAGCAACCATGTTCTCTCTCACTCAGTCAATAGAGAGGTTATAATATACACGATATATAAAATAAAATTTATAAAAGTTACAAATAGTGGATTAACCTGTATGTATTAGATTTGAATTATATCCCTCGATGATGAACAGCACGGAGATCGTTCAAGAAACCTTCAACACTTCAACGTCAAACATTCCACGTTTGCGAAGGAGTAGTGTTGTGACTGAAATAGAAAGGTTGAAGAAGTCAAGAGAACAGAGGAGACTTAAACAAGCCGAAAAAAAGGAAGAGAAAGAAGCCTTGATGAACTCATTTCCCGGAAACCCTAATTGGCAGTTTAGTGTAATGATTAGAGAGTACCGTAGTACCTTGGATATCAAACCATTGAAGGATTCGGATCCGATGAAGCAGTGCCTCATTACAGTGTGTGTGAGAAAGAGGCCACTTAATAAGAGAGAGATGGCGAAGAAGGATGTCGACGTTATAACTGTCCCTAAGAAGGACCTCATTGTAGTCCACGAACCCAAGCTCAAGGTAGATCTTACCAAATACCTCGAAAATCACGAATTCAAATTTGATTATGCCTTTGACGAATACTGCTCCAATGACACCGTGTACAAGTTCACAGCTAAACCTCTGGTAGACACAGTATTTGAAGGTGGTATGGCAACATGTTTTGCCTACGGTCAGACAGGTAGTGGTAAAACACATACCATGGGGGGAAGGCTCTGCGGCAAATCGCAAGAATACAAAGGCGGGATCTATGCGATGGCAGCTATAGATGTTTTTGAGCATCTGCACTCTCCCAAATACGAACATTTAAAACTAATTGTGACAGCGAGTTTTTTCGAAATATACCAAGGAAAACTTTATGACTTACTAGCCGATAAAGCTATACTTAGAGTGTTAGAAGATGGAAAACAACACGTGCAAGTTGTTGGTTTGACAGAAAGGGTGGTTAATTCAGTAGATGCAGTCTTAAACTTAATACACGGAGGTAACCAGGCTAGAACATCTGGGTCGACAGCAGCCAACCCAACCTCCTCAAGGTCCCACGCGGTGTTCCAACTTACATTGAGAAGCTCAAGAGGGCACCAGATCCATGGTAAATTGTCCTTGATTGACTTGGCCGGAAACGAAAGAGGAGCAGACACAGCTTCAGGAGATAGAGTAACGCGGATGGAAGGAGCAGCCATCAACAAGTCGTTACTGTCACTAAAGGAATGCATCAGGGCGCTGGGCAAGAAGGGAGCACACCTGCCCTTCCGGGGGAGCAAGTTGACTCAAGTCTTGAAAGACTCCTTCGTGGGGGAAAACACCAAGACTTGCATGATTGCAATGATCAGTCCGGGAATGGGCTCCTGCGAACACTCCTTAAATACCCTTCGCTATGCCGATAGGGTCAAGGAACTGACTTTTAGCTCCGATGGAGAACCTGATGGATGTCCAGAATATCAGCAAGAAGACAGTGATATTGAACAAGAATATCCTCCCGAAGAAATGTTGGTGGACGAAGAGATTACTGAACCCATCGGCTCAATAACACAGCCATGTAGTACAAACAATACAAGTGCTCCCTATTGCATACAACAAGCTCCTGACAAATCAGAAGAAGAACTCATAGAATCATTGAACGCATGGAGGGCTAAATGTAGCCAATGTGATGTCCAAGAGATAGAAGTTCTCTCTGGTATGAAACAGCCTTTCTATGAGAAAACTGCAATCGCTTCAGGTTTGTCCCAAATTATAGAAGACAGGATCAACCATCTCATACAGTTAAGTGAAAAAGTAAAGTTATTTAGCCAATAAATGTATTTTACATTTCTTGTAGCCAAATAGGTGAATTACTTTTAATCTGATACTTTTGGATTTGCTTGATTTATAATTTGAGGAATGAGTTATCTACTTGAGCTTCAAAATGTGCTAACAAATATATGACTGTATTTCTTGTTTTGAATTTCTATTAATGCATTGATTGTTATATTGTCTGACAATTATAGTTATGTGATAGATTTATGTTAAATAGCTACTTAAATACAGTTTTTAGATTCAATGCGATTTACTTTGTTCTCACAATAGAAATGTAGAAAGAGATTAATGTGCTAGTTGAACATAAGTAATATTTAATTGGTAACCTCCTTAATATGTTTATTTTGATTCAATAGTTAGTCATTGTAGAGCGGTTAAGAGCATTTAATATTTTTCAGTTCATAGAAAAAATAAAATAATTTTTTTAAATTAATCCATTTGGGATTAATTTGATTTATTTTAAAATATTCGTTTATGAACCTAAGAATTATTCATTACTACTCTCCTATCTAGTGATAGCTTTTAAAACCTTCGTCACATTTTCTATATGGTTTAAATATGCTTATTTATCTTATCTGTAAATTTTATATTGTGTAGCCACAGATACTGAAAATATCATAATTTATTTAGCATTAATATTTGGCTTGTTCAAACCTATGTTTTGACTCATTAAATTTGTGTTTTTCGGTCTGAAGCTATCGATTAATTTGTTTTGAAAATTTAATTTTGCTACTTAACAGCTGTGCATCCAATATATTTTGATTGATTACATAAGTACATCTATCCTTACTGAAGATATGACACTGATCTCTACAGCCCCTACAATATTGGTACATGTGTTGAGTTGGTAATAAGTAATAATATTTTTTGAGGATTTAGATCTTCTTATTCCATTCACCCATGCCATCTTCTAGAATTTGTGTTTAAGAAAGAAGTACAATATAATAGCCTCTTTAAACTGCCAATATTATTAAGCCTGGTTTTGTCATACTTACATGATAAGTAGACAGTCCAAGAGATATATTAGTAACTATGATTTTGAAACTTTTGTATACAGTCTTGAATAATGTTAACCGTGTTAGGGAGGCAGTAGGGACCTGATACGGCTTTAGGTATATTTAGGGGATGTATATATATATATATATATATATATATATATATATATATATATATATATATATATATATATATATATATAAACTTTGAGAAAAAGAACTTTAATTATTGAAGACGGTACATATATCACATGTTTTAAAATAATATTTACAAATATATCTCTCAATCTGCCAATTTATTGGCAAAACTTGACCCAATAATATTGACAGTTGGTAGTGACAATTAAATTTATGTTTTAACAAATTTGATAATGGCTGGATGAAATAAGAAAATTGAGTTGTACAACCTATATATTATTATTGTTATTGTAAAGCTCCCAAAGTTGAAGACGCTAAATACACAAATATGGTACATTTTTAGAGCCCAGCTTATTAAACTCTTCTTTTTTCGCTGCATTTTTGCTCGGTTCTCGAGGGTCTTTTGTCTCTGATTTAACTTCAGTTATTTTTGAAGATAGATACAAAATTTATTAGTGTTTATTAACCAAAAAACCGGGAATAATTATAAAAAAACACAGTTATTTTTGAAGATAGAGAAAAGTGTGTAGAGAGTTTTAGAATCAGTAAAGCGCGATAAACAAGAAAAACATAAGGAAAAAAATGAAAAATTTGAAATCTTGCCATATGTATACTCAGAACTCAGTTATTTTTAAAGATAGAGAAAATATTTATTAGTGTTATTTTTCCATCTATTTATATTATCTATATTTGTTAAAATTATTATTAGCCTTTATAATACACCATTTATATTCAAGAAATGTTTATGTTTGGGGTGACTAAGAGAGTTGCAGTGAGACGGTGAGGGCTCGGAGATCGAATTCAATAAACACAATTTTGAGGCGCTGCTGTTTCTTTACCATTTATATCTGTCGGCTCCCCCACCCTATGAGGCAATGGCTCCCTAATGCACAGCCTCTCTGTCTGTCCTCTCTTCTCCCAAATTGTTGTTGCTTCTCTTGTATTATTTTGTATAAATACAATAATAAAAAGTATCATCACAAAAAAAAAAAAAATATATATATATCAAAGAAGAGAAGTCTCAATATCACAGCAATAGATCTTGATAAGTAGGGTAGGCTTCAGGGAAATTGAATTGTTTTGTTTCCTAAAAATTATATCTGAAGTAATACCAAAGTTTTGAAGGTACATGTGTTATTTGCGTATTTATAGTTATTTTATTCTATTTTGTATATACTAGCAATTTACAACAACGGTGATGATTGCCGACTAAAATATTGCTATTTAAAATATATTGATCGCTGTATATAATAGATATATGGATGAGGCTGATAAATGGAGTGAAAAACATAATTTAATTTTGATATAAATAATCTAAGAGAAAAAAACATTAAATTTAATAAGGATAAATTAATTATACCAATAATAAAAAGCATAATTGAGGAGCTTTAGAGCGATTCATATAATTTCATTTGTTTTACGTAATGAAATAAATCTGAAATGTATGTACTATGTACTACATATAGTCAATGACACTTAAGGACATTTTTTAAAACAATTTTCTTGGAATCAACAAATACATTTATATTCTTTGATCCTTAATATCGACAGATGATTTGAATAATTCTATAATTCAGATAAAATTGTATATCCTTTAAAAACATTCTGGTGCGTGAATTAACATTACCTTCCACAACTTCATATATCACATATCTTTTTTTTTTTTTTTTTCTTGCTTTCCAACGGTATGTTAAACGTTTACATTGCAATTATTTGGTCCTGAAAAAAAAATATCTGATTGCTCTTCGGTCCATTAGTCGTTTATCAAAGTCTTTTAACTTGTATATTTAGACATTTTTTATCAATGCTAATAAGATGATGTGGTTATTTTTTTTGGAATATACAATATTAAAGGTATTTTAGAGGATGGAAAGCCAAAAATTTGGCATTTAAGCCCTATCATCCTATTTTAATCAGAATACAATCTAAAAGATATTAAGTGCCCTACAATTTTACATCAACATAGGGAGTTTAACCAAAATAGTTTGGGCGGTTTCTTGAAAAAAGTGCAAAATGCATAGTATAAAGTGGCTCATTTCTTCCGCCGATTATGATGAAAAGTTTTCGGTATCATCTCAGGCATAAACATTTTTAAAATATGAAAATTCATTTTATTTATGAATAAAATTTATAAAACGTTAGACTTTTCACACACAGACCTTTTAGTCGTGTGATTTGGTTATTTTAAATCAGGAGAATCTAAAACGTGTATTTCCGTTGAAAACTGTAATTCGAAAATTTTCTCGATCGTAATACTTACCCTTACTATATTTTTCATATTTAGGTAAGTGAATGTAAAATTAAAATATATTATATTAAATCTTTCTCTCTTTGCATTATTCAGCCTTTCGAAAATTTCTCGTGAACAGATGAATGGATTTTCACGATTCATAGATATTAACAATAAATTTTGTTAAATAATTTACTTGTTAAACTGTGTTGGGGTCAGTTTTTGCTCTGGTCTAAAAGTTAGTAGCTCCGTGTCTTAATTTAAATACATGTTCCATTTAAAAAGTATTAATGAAAAAATGTAGACATGGTAATGGCTTGTTAAAAAACTATTATATTTAATTTACAATCAAATAAAGGAATAATATAAATTATATTCAAATCATTTTTCCATTAGCGCGGTGCCCTTAATTGCGAATTGATTGGCAGGAACACGTTGCCAGCGGAGCTGTACACACCATAATGGCCGTGTGTGACAACCATTGGTGTCGGTAATTCATACGGTAGTGACGTAAGCAGGATCAATCCTTTCAAGCTATATAAAGGTAAATGCCAACGCTAGGTCGGCGTAAGTAAACTTCAGAGGTATTAGCCTTGTTTGTTAAAATGATATGCCATATTGGAATAAATATTGATTTTAATTATCAAAATTTTATTAGCGGTGCATAAGTGCATAGCATAACCCTATTTCTATCTATTCTATTATAAATAAATATATAAAATCATTATGAATGTAGCACTCTTATATAATAAGTGCCGACGGTACTAATCCGGCCTGTGAGGACCACAATTTCATACTTTGACATCTAAAAGCGACACGCTATAAGAATAATGCCTTAATTAATTCCTACTTTTTATTTTTAAGAGCTAAATCATCTTGGTTAATCCATCATGAATGGTTATTTATTTAGTTATTGGCAATTTCTCATAGACTGTGGTGGTTTTAGCTTTTTAGAATGGCGTTCCTTTAACAATTTTCCTTAGTACACCATTTTGAAAGGATTGCAAACGTTTTTAGTAGATTCAACAAAGCGCGAAACAAGTGGTGCACCATAAAATATAGTTGGACGTATAATGGCCTTATATATTGATGTCTTCAGTCGAAGCTTAAGAAACTAATTAAATGACTAAGTTGGCGTATATTTTTGCCTAATATTATTGATTTTCTAACAAAAGTAAACCGAAAACATTAAATGTCTGTCAAAATTGGGTCCGAGATAGCCAATGTGTTTAAATAATTCAATTTCGCTTTTGTGTATTTTGAATTTCGACGGTAGTCAAAAGCACATCTTCAAAACTCTATATCGAGTAGCGGATAAAAAATATATATATGAAAGAATTGGGTATCAGATGAATAGCTTTTGGGGGCTCAACATATCCCTTCTATTTATTTAAGATCTTTTATAGCCCATCCAAATTACCGTTAAAAGCTTTATTATTTATTTATTTTTTTATTTTTTTTTTAGAATAGAAAATAATTTTTATTCTGGGACTGGGTCCCTGAAGAACAACATACATGTAGAATTAAGATATAAAATGTGTCTGGCCATCAGTACAAACGTAATTTAATTTAAAGTGATTCTTATTTACAATGATATAAGAAGAGAGGAAAAAATAAATAAATAAAAGAAAGGATAAAATTAGACAAATGAATGAAATAAATAAATAACATTTGATTGACAAATGTGTCAGCAAAACTAAACATTGAAAAACTAAAAATTGATTGATTAATTAGGTTAAATATTAAGAATAAATAATAAAATTTCTTTAATTCAAATTCTGATATTTCACATCAATTTTGGCTCGTCTATTTGGGAAGACAGAAAGTGTTGGAACAGTTGGGACTTGAATGATGATAGAGAGGAAGCATGGCGAATGTGAGTTGGTAGAGAATTCCGGAGAGTAGTAGAGCGAGCATGTTCTATTACTAATATCACAAAAAAACCTAGCGATAAGGCCTACATAAGAAAACCTTTTCAATTGTTGAGTATATTCATATAGGCTAATGTTAACATGGTTTCAAGAAATTACTTTCTTTTTTTTACTATAATAAATAGATTGTTTCCTCTGAAAACATTTCGGAGATATCCTCGTTTGATTGATATTATCGGGGTGCACAAGTAAAATTTCTTTTACCTACATCCAAACTTCCCTGACCATAAATAGTGGATACTGAAGATCCTACGCAGGATATCACCAATGACTGGAAATATTCTTGGGATAAGATCTATGGAGCCACCGTGGCCTCAAGATATAGTGGAGTCGGTACGATATTGCGGTACAATTTGTCAGCTCGTGTCGGTGGCATTCCTCGCCGCCCATTAGTGGGGCTATCTTTTGTTCTTGGTCGGCCTATTTGTCTGTCTGCCATGTCTGATTTCACCGCCGTTTCTCACGTGTTTTATTAAAAAAAAGTTTTCACATTACGGTTAGATGTAATATGATGATACTACATACGAACCTTTTAAGTTCGACGCTGATTATTACTTGCTACAAGCGCAAATACACACCCATTCATGACTTTCTTTGTTTTTTCTCTATGCAGATCATGCTCAGTAGTAATGAAGAATATACATTAATCACCTGATACAAATCTCATGAAACGTTCGAAACATTGCCACACCTCAAAGCAATATTATTCTTAATGTGTTTTTGTTTTTAACCCATCGCCTGATTTATAACACTTTTGTAATAATCCGTTTATTTTATTGTTTCATTAATATCATGAAATTAGATTTTTATATTACAGATAAAGATAAAGAAATAAATAAGACTGCTTTAGTTCAACACGTAAGACAAAAATACATTAATTTTAGAGTCTATCTTTATTTCAGAGCACATTTATTACAGTATAAATTTTAAAACGGAAACCAAATAAGTAAACAATTATAATGCTAAAATTGTAAGAAAAATAAATCTATGACAGTATTAGTTGATTAAATGTGATATTGTTAAATAAAAAATGTAGGTATAGGATTTTTAATTTTAAAATATTTTGGCAGTGAAAAAATTTAAAATAAAAGAATATTTAGAGGTTAAGGAAATGATAATTAAATTATGGTGCAATACTTTGCAATTTTTGTTGCTTTGAATTGTGATTTGACAGTTTTTTGGAAGTTTCATATTAGATAAATTAAAAAATATAATGAGTGATAAATAATGTTTTTATTTCAATCGTTATTAAAATGGAAAGAAAAGCATTACTTTATTGATCTAGTGTTATAATAGAAACTGGTTCAAACCAAGGTGTTCGTTTTATTTTTTTATGTGTATATATATATATATATATATATATATATATATTATATAATCTATAGTCTATAATGTCTGTATATATGTGTGTGTGTGTGTGTATATTAATTATCTTCTAATTCAAAGAAATGATGTTTAGTTTTTTAAAAATGACCTAGTCTGAAACGTTAGAAACAGAAAAGATAAGATGTTAATGAAAAAAAAATTAACCAAAATTATTGAATTACACTTTTAATAAATAATGATTTTTTATCTTGTGTTAGATAGATAGATAGATTAATTGATAGATTAGCAAAGATAGATTAATTAAAATAGGAAGATATTTAATTTATCGGCTCAGAATAAATTTGCATTTACTTTTAATAATATTCACATAGTTGGTTAGAAACACTGAGATTTCCTATGAGTCATCCATAAACAGATCAGTTTTTTCAGAAGTTCTCAGACTGAGTATAAAAACAATTTTTTTTTCTTCTTTAAAATATAAGAGAACATTTATATATGTTACTCGTTTCTCTTAATGGTGATAGATGGCCACATTTTCCAATAAAACTATTATACATCATTTCTAAACAGTTTTTATAATATTTCATTCCCCTTGCCTGTTTCATATCTAAATACAATTAATCGCATTGTATACTTTCCTAGCTTCCGCTTGAGTGCGTGCACCTACTTAATTGCACCATACATTACTGCTATCTATTTCAGACGTTCATAGGATCTCAATTTTTTCACACAATCCTATAATTTACTTCTCAACAATATATCCCATCTGAACACTCGTAATTATTATAATATGATATTAAATTATAAAAATATTAATCCTCCTACAGGCACTTAAAGAGGGCACTGAGGTGCGGTATAACAGCCGGGCAGTTGATATACAACCTCCCGGCTAGCCGCGGCCAGTTAGGGCAGTAATTAAATAACCTTTCTTATTTATTGGTGCAGTTTATAAATCCGAAACGTCATCAGGGCCTCTGGAGGGTATCGCTTTACGATTATCCATTTCAGAATAGCCTCTAGCATACGTAGGTATCTTTTACATAAATATAATTATATTTATAAATTATTATATACACATTTTTTCCCCATCAGCGTTAATTTAAATCCGAAAGAGGCTGGAATACCTTTTCTAGTTTATTTATTTAATTTTTATGATAATTTAGATTTATAGCTTTATTAAGATGTTTTGCTGGCCTTCTGATTCTGCTCTTACTCGGTTTAATTTAATTTTTCTCCCTAACGACGAGTTGAAAAATTAATTCGTCCGTAATAAATGCAGCAAATTATTAATTTCTTTTTTATTAATCAAATAATCATGCTTGTTGCTGTGAAATCTTTATTCAGAATCCAAATTTATTCGAAAGATCGCAAAATATTACCCTACTAGCATCAATGCAAACTAATATATTCCAGCTGCGAATGCATTTCATAAACTTTCATGTTTCTTTGTCCTTGAATGGCAGATTAGTAGCACAAGATAGAAAATATCTGCAGTAGTGCATTACAATTGATAACTAGAATCGAGTGATAAATTTGTTTTTTCTGTGTATCTTTTTTTAACGTTTAGAACACAGTCTGTCTTTCAAATAAAATTATATAACTTTTAGGTAACTTATGGGTAGGAAAATTGACAATTCTTTTCATCATGGCGATTTTAGGAATATTTTCTGTAAGTGTGGTATTATTTTAGCTGCGGTTTAGATGTTAATTTAGAATCTTACTTGTTAAATATAAAGTAAAAAAAAAAAGTTTGCAAATATTATGTCCTACACAAAGATTTTACAACGGCAATAGTCCAATATTAATGTTATCGACTCACCTTTCTTTTTTCTAAATACTCTGTAAAGTATTTTAGTTTTATATTATTAGTTTTTTTATTATTTAGTTGTTTTTTTTTTTCGAAGTCGGATACCTTTTAAAGTTGAACGGAAATAGAAAGCTATAAGAAATAAATTAGGTCTGGAAAATCTATGAATAACTAAATCAGTGACAATTACTAATATTAAATATTGTCACGCCCTGTTTGGTTGTATAATCACTATCTTATTCCACGGGTTGTGAAAGATGTTCTAATGTTTGGAGGGGGTAGAGAGAGAGAATATCAATGCACCTTGCATTCAACATCCAATCAAACCGATCAGGTTGATCTGAATGCATTCCTACGTACTCCATCTTACATTTCCATCTTTATCAGCCTTCTAGTTCCTTGACTTATAATTAATTGGAATCGAATAATAATCTCGACGGTTAGTTCCACAAGTTGTGTTCTACGGCGTTCATTGACTTTTGTTGCCATTAATTCTTCTTCATACCCATGAACCGGACAAAGGAAGTCTGTACCTACGTCACTTTGCTTTTAGCCTTGGATTTATCAAGACTGCTTCCGGCTTACACAAAGTAAAAAATATACGTTTACTTGTTAAATAGTCAAATCTTAATTGTTTTAATTAAAGATATGATTTATCGGATCACGATCAGTTGGAGAACCTTTCTTACTGCATTGTTGTTCGAATGCAGTTTTTATTTAATACTTATTTCTTTTCATAAATTCACAGCCTGACTTGAACGTAAAGATTTTATGTAAAGATACTGATACTATCACGAAAAATACTGAAAGTAGGAAAAATATCTTAATGATGGAAAAAATAAAATTATTAGAAATCCTATAGAGCGAACTTGCATGTTCGAGCAAAATTTATGTATGAGAAAATGAAAATGCTTAACACTTGTTTAATGTTTTCATTATATCAGGGTAATTGGAAAAAACATTTGGAGCAAAATCACCGAACATTGTATTTCACTAATACACTCTAGTCACAAAATCACCTGACATAAAAGGAAAACATGGAATATTAACCAAATATTCCATTACTGGTAGAAATTAAAATTAAAAAAACCTATGGTTAAGTACAAATAATAAAAAGCAAAAAGGGATCACTAAAATAGCGGTAAAAAGTTTGGAGATAATTCATCTGTTCCAGATGATTTATTTTTACTTGTTCTAAATTTTCTTTATATCGGTTGTTTTATTTCGTTATTATTTTGTTCGTCATACAATCTATTTTAATTTATTTTGGATATTAAATAATTTACGTGAAATGAATATGAAGAATATGACAGTTGGGAGGCGGTCAAAAAATATACCTAAGTAAAATAGTGAAAAACTATTTAGTATCCAATTTTTTTACCCATACCTTGGGTCAAAACGTTCTGCAAAAATTGTTTTTCACTATTTTCTAATATTTTTTTATCGGCACTAATACCATCTCATCCTTTATATTATTTTCATTGTAACTTTTATACGTTATCTATCGTTTATGTTTATGTTTTTTTATATTTTTCAATTATGGTATGAATGGATTCATACATGTTTAGTATTTATTGCTCTTGAGTAATTATTGTATAATACTTTATTTCATGATTTCAATTAAATAAATTAAAAAAAAAATGGTATTTAGGCCTTTGTGTTTAAATCTTTCTAGGTCATCATAAATAAAACGGTAGCAGCTTTCTGCAACTTTTTAAATAACCCTTTCACTTATTTCTTTCGCAAAAAAAGTTTTTTTCTGCTAAAATTTCAATCACTAAAATCTTTTTTGTCATTTTTGGTATTGAGTAATATTACAAGAGAAATTTCTGGCCATTGAGATACGTGGTATTATAACGTTATCTTTAATTGACAATTGTTTTCATTGAAATTTCGTATTTTGGTTTATCGAAAACTCACAGTGATTATCGATGTATTAAATTAATAATGTGTAGGAAGATATTTATGTTTTCTTAAATTCGAATCCAGATCCCAACAAAACCATAAATTTATTCGCATATCAGAAAGTGCTGTGTTCGGGAAAGACTCGGAGTGTGTAGGACACGCCTAACACATTATATTACTCTTTTTACAAAACCTTTGTCTTCTTGTTAAAAGGGAAAAAAACAATTTATAAATCGAGGCGGGACAAAAGATACCGCTCAAGGATTAAGCAATATATCTTTGGTTTCCCAGGGAGGCCTTCTCAAAATTCCAGGGGCCCTATACAGACATTAGAGACCAGTTAGCTCCCGTGTGATTAGTTGCTGAGGGGTCTCCACTCCGTCTTCCGAGCGGGCGTCCTATATATCAGGGTAATGCCTACCCGCCAACCACCTGGGGAGATGTCGTCGGCTTCACGTTTTCTTGCACTCTCGATATTGTTGCAAATGAGATCAGGATTTTTTTTATCATTCCTAAATAGATAACTACAACAAAACTAAGAAATACAATAATTCTCTAGGACGTACCATTAAATAATTATATTTTTTTACTTTCCCTTACCTAAATATGGTATATGTAGTAAGGAAAGGTATTGTGGTCTTGAAAACTTTGGAATTAAGTTTTCACCGAAAAAAACAAAACATTTTTTAAGGTCCCCGGATTCCAAATAACCAAGTCCCGCAAAAAGGTCTGCGTGTTTGGTAAGTCTAGCTCGAAAACGATTATTATATCCTATGAGCAATATTATTTTGGTTTATTATTTTCAATAATAAACCTTTGTAATGAACCAAAAAAAATTACCTGCATTCCAAATTTGAGGGCATACGTTTCAAAATGCTTAGAACCCGAAAAAACACACACACAAAAAAAACGTTTCTTCTAATTAATAAATAAATAAATAACAAAAATTTTGCTCTTAATGCTATTTGCTAGATAATTAAATTTTTTACAAAATGAAAAAAAATAAAAAAAGGGGAAATTGAAATCGGTTCTGGAATAGCAGTGATATAGCGATTTGAAATTAGCAATGGTAATATGCCATTTTCCATACCCCATATGGTTATTTGGAAATAATAAACCATTGTGTAATAATTAGCAGCGCTTTCAAATGAAACTCGTGGGTAAAAGGTTACATGAAATTGTAGAGTAGAAGAGATACCAACATGATGACAAGATTTGGAGTAAAATATTAATAAATAAAAATCATTATTTGGGTATATAAATTACGAATAACCCTGTTAAAGAAATAAATAAAAATTTGTAGAATTTATTCTACTTTCTATTCATTTTTACTTTCATTAACCTATTTATGAATTATATAGTATAAATTTTATATAGTAGGGAAAATATTGCGATATTGAAAATTTTTGAATTCCAGTTTTCAACGGAAATACAGTTTAGGTTCTCTTGATTCAAAAATCCAAGTCACACGAAAAGTTGTGTGGAAAGTATAGCTCAAAACGATAAGTTTTATAAAACTGAAATTTCATTTATACCTGAATGTTACAGTGAGGTTTTCTTCAAAATGATATAATCAGAAGAGCCACTTTAGTTCATGCATTTTGTACCTTTTTACTATTTTCATCGATTTCATATTTAATTTATATTATATATGCCCTACAGTCAGATCAGACTGTATAAAATATAGGATCAGACTGATAATTATCGGACTGTGTTAAAATGTCCTTACTCTTGCTAGTTTTATTCTATGATCTAATAATTCACTCGTTTAAACAACTTATTGTAAGATCCGCTTTTTTTATTGACTTTCTATAAAGTTACAATGGCCTTAAAAAACAAATCTGTTTTAAAATTAATATTAATGAATAAGCAGTCATAAACAAAAAGGTAAAGAATTGTATATATAATATTTTAACATATTTCCTGGATTTTATTATTTCGCTTTGTTCCAACCTATTATTTTTGAGCGATTGTATCACATAACTAATATAAGACTGCGATTTATTTGCCTAAAGCTAATCAGTCGTATGCGGGTGTAATTAAAATTTATTACCGTTTTCCAACCAAAATACTATCTAACAATGGGACTATAAAAAAGGAATTTATCGACAAAACGATGGGATCAATTCTAAATTTGCTCGTTTTAATTAAAAATCAGACATTGCGTGACAAATGCCAATAAAACTAGAAGAGTCCTGTTATTCGCCTATTAGTAGCAATCAAACACAATACACAATATTTCATGTTGAGCTATTCCCTTTGCAGCTGTGTTCAACGGTCTCTTTGGCTCCAACTAGCTCTTATACAGCTCGTAAAATACCTTCATATATTTCTGGTGGTGACAGGACAAAAAAGATACATCCATATAATTACCTGGATTAGAGCGGATGAGTTATTGGCCGTGGCTAGGATGAGCTTAGGCGAAAGAATATTTTATTATTCAGTATTTCGCATTTTTATTTTTAATTGAATGTTTCTATCGATGCCCTTTATGTAATTTTTTGTAATAAGCCCAACATTATTTTAAATTAATTATGTTTATATAATTAGCAATATACTTACGCTACTTAAAATCCTTTAGAAAAAAAATGATATGTTCGGAAGAAAATAAAATCTTCATTAAATTAATGAAAATCGTGTCTAATTGTTAAATTTGTAGATTATTGGATGAAATAAGCGATAAATATTAGTTTTATTTATGTTTAACTAGTTTATTTTTCATTAGTTTTTTGCCAGATAAAGATCCTTTATTAATATCAAAACTTATGTCATTTAGAAGACGAAGTATTAGAATAATGTAAGTTTTTTTTTCTTTATTTTATACATAAACTCATTTATTCTTCATTTTGTTCAAAACAATTATTTTCTCAAGATGTTTTTATTTTTATTTTATTTCTTTTTTTTTTTTTGTGTATGTGTATAATATATATTATAAAATATATATACGGGGAGCGGCGTGGTCTAGTGGATAGAGCGCTAGTCTGCTGTGCTCTGGGTCCTGGGTTCGAATCCCGGCTGTGGCGGAATATTATTTATTCTGTTAATGCAGTAAGGGGGCGACCCTAGGGTATGGAGACCCTTCTGGGGCAGACCCAGCCTCTATAAAGTGGGTACCCAAATTAATTGGGGAAAAACCTGGCGGCTGAGCGCGATTAAGGCCTAATCACCTCATTGCACTGCCGTTGGCCTTGAAACAGTACGAATCTCTATATGTACTGATTATAAATTCATTCTGTTGTTTTTGGTGTTCCAAAATATAACAAAACTGATTGATATTCAATGATTTAATAGATTTTAATGGTCTTAAAAATTAAATGGAAATCATACTAAATGTTTTTAAGTAATTTATGCAGATGAAAAAAAACACAGTAATGTAATGTGTAAAAAAGAATAAACAATGTGAGTTTAGTGGTGTTTAAATACACATTTAATAGTAATGAAAGAGAACCTGAGAAATTTATTTATACTAATTTTAAATTGATTTTTAATTATGTTCTGTTTTTTTGTATGTGATTATTACGGTCTCAAAGCATTTTATTACTGTTCTTATTCACACATATTTTAATACCATTGAATAAAATTGTACTTGAAATTGAGGAAATATATTAAAACAAATCAGATATTCATAAACAAATTAATATGTTTCTCCTATACATCATTTTTTAAAAATGATATTTTAATTTAATTCATTAATTACATATAAAAAAGTAATTCACAAGTTATATCCATCATAGTTTTATCTAATGCATGTACGTTACTAGGTACTTTTAAATTTCTGTTTTTCTTACAAAAATATTCCTTCAAAATTTGCCTGCAACTTTAATAGATCTGTATTTTAGTAATATTTTTCGGTTTTATACTTTTTACGTTTGAAATGTTGTGACTGTAACAGCGTTATGGCTATTTCTAAATACTACAATCCTGGCTAGACCGTTCTGAAAATAAAATTCTCACACCGCAGCTCAGACACATAATCTCTTGTCACAGAGAGTGGATTATTCCAGTGTAATTATAGGGTGTTTGTCATCCCGCTGGTGATATGTTATTTAAGATAAACAATACTTTGATTTATAGCGTTATGAATTTATTTAAGGCTTGGTTTGACGAAATATTAATAGTTTGATTGTCATTGTGAATTTTGGCGCAGACATTGGAGATATAACTGCACTTTAAAACTAAACTTCAGGATATTTTTTTATTTTTTTTAACTTAAACATTCTTTCTCATGGTTGTTTAACAAGCGTACTTTATCTAAACTACTTATTTACATGATGATTAACGCTGTTTTAATTAACAACTTATTTGTTAATTTCTTCATGATACAAATAAATTCTTATAGTCCATACATCTATTTTTTTTGTTAAAACAACTTTTAATGACTTAAAAACATCCTAACCTTAAACATTTTTGCTGTCACATTTTTAATAATTTGGCTGTATAATATTATATTTGTTTTATTATTCCATTATTTATCCTTTATTGATATTTACATTTTATATATATATATATATATATATATTGGGTTGATGCAAAATTAATGCAGGTTTTTAGTAGGTATTGTAAATACGCCATATCTTTACTTTAACCATATATATTTAATCAAAATAATTTCCATCTGAATCAATTCCATCAACATAATCAAATAATTTTCATCTGAAGTTGCCAACGTTCAACAAGCTTTCTTATTCCACCAGAAAAAAAATCCGAATCCCTGGACTCAATGAAATCACGAAAAGAATTTTCAATGTCGTCCTGGTTTTGAAAATTTTTCTCCCTCAAAAAGTTGTCCAGATGCCTGAAAAAGTGGAAGTCTGTAGGAGAGAGGTCAGGTGAATAAGGCGGATGTTGGAGAACTTCGTAGCCCAACTCGTGCAGTCGTCGAAGCGTTGGTTGTGCAACGTGTGGTCTGGCGTTATCGTGGAGCAGGATCGGCCCCTTCCGATTCATCAATGCTGGGCAAAGACGTTGCAATTTTTGAGTTCCGAGTTCCGCCGCCATTTCTCGTGTGGTTTTGGTTGGGTCTTCTTCCACTTTTGACCTCAGCTGGTCGTTGTCCAGAGCAAGATGACGGCCCCGACCTTCCTTGTCTTCGAGGTCGAAATCTCCTCTGCGAAACTTCTGGAACCAACGCTGCACCGTGCACTCATTAATAGCCCCCTGACCCCACACTTCATTAATATTACGAGCCGTTTGCGCAGCGCTGCGCCCTAATTTAAATTCGTAAAAATAAATTTGACGAAAATTGCACTTTGACATTTTCGATTCAAGACCTTTGAACACACTGAACAAAACGATTTTACTAAACGAATTCATGGTGAAAGAGAGGGTATTAGATAAGGTTGGTTTTGGTATAATAATGTTAGGATTAGCTTTGTTTACACAATTGGAATTAAGATATTGCAATAGAGGAAACCTGCATTAATTTTGCATCAACCCAATATATATATATATATATATATATTAACATAGCAGATTCAAGCAATGTAGTGCCTATAATGATCATTCATATCATAGAAGAAGTTTGAATTTACAATTTACAACAATTTCGAAAGTCAAATTTTCACTTTCATTAATATTTTGTGGTTTCTTATTTATCCTATTCTTGTCAATTATGAAAGTATTACAAGGTAATTATAACCGGGATCGAATTATATCTTGGTATAAACCAATTTAATAACCTCAATACAACAAAATATATCATTTATGCTATATTATATTATTACTGCTTATTAATAGAGATATAGTGAGCAGTTCATTACCTATTCCTGTAAAACCCATAAAGACCCCCGGGTATTATAGAGATGCGTACTGTTCTGCCAACGGAGGTGATTAGGCGTAGATCTTACTGAGCCACTAGAGATATCATACTCATTTTATAGAGACTGGATATGCTGCAGAAGAAAATCTATACCCCAGGGCCACTCCACGACTGAAATAACAGAATAAACAATTCCGTCTCAACCGGGGTTCAAACCCGGACAAGAGTAGACGGGTGCCCTATCCATTAGATCACTTCGCTCCAAGTTAGATCACTTTATCAATTATATAAATGTATTTACCTAGATTTTATAAAACACAAACACCATTTTAAATAATTATCAATTTTTTAAAAATTAAAAATTAATAACATATTTTAATGGAAAATCTCTGAATTAGATACCTTTTTAAATATTCTTGTTTCACTTTCTTTCGATTTTGTAAAGGCTAACGAAATAGTTTTCCAGTTTTCAAAGTTGATAAAGAGTATGGATCCCATGAGATTACTCCAGTTTTTATTATAGTATTCAAAAACATACGTCGACTTCATAAAGTTTATATTTTTATTGTTTCCAGACTCTTATTTTGGTCAAGAAGGAAACAATTTTCCGTCTTTACAGTACTCCTTTCCTGGGAGGTAGACCCAGAGGATCGACTCTGAATATTTCATTCGAAACAAGACTCCTGGGAGTAACCCGGTAGAGGGGATTAGGCTCGCTTCATAGAAGGGAAGACCGCATTTACATACGGCCATTGTCATCCTATTACGGAGCAATCACTGCTCTTATTGTTTTAGAATATGGGCCTGCCTACCACGCTACCCATTGCTATCCTTACAGCTAGTGAACGAACGTTAATAGGTATGCGATTGAATATAATAAATAAAATGTTTTTTAATATTTAACAAAAAAGTTTTTGTTGCCAATTCATTGGTCATAATCTAACAAATATAATATATTTTTCGTAAAATAATAAATAAAGCGGTTTCATTTATCTCTATTGTATTAATAGGTGTTATAGACAACACCTATGCTACACCACCTTTTTTTTTTTTTGTCCAATCTTATGAAGGGCTGCAAGTACACAATATAAAGACTGAGTATGGATGTTCCTACCGCACCAGATTACTTTTCATTTCTCAAACAAAAAAATAAAATAAAAATAATGAAATATTCTGTTAAAACAGAATTTAAATCCAAGTATGGAATGAGACGACACGAATTTCTTCCTATCGACTTTGTTACGCCATCTCTATATTTACGTATTATTGTTATAATAATATTTTTTCTTTGAATGGATTTTTGTCACTTCTTCTTCAGCTTCTTTTAGGTATTTCATTATTTTATTTTTTTTACTAAAAGGAATCATTGAAAACTAAGATGATATTTCGACTGAAATGTATTCTCAACCATAGCACTGTTTTGGCATGCCCATAATTTTGTTGTAAGATTATAAAATAGATATTATTTTCTAGGATCACCTTCAATATTATGAAAAGTTCTTATATTCCTTAAAATACTGGGGCAAAAAAAAGAAGATAAATTGTATATTATAGAAGAGGATCAAGAAATGTTGACATTCATTATAAAATTGATGCTCGCAACACACGACTTCCATTTACCTCCACTGTTAAAATCAATTTAGATTTTTAAATACTGTTAGAGATAAAAATAAATTGTTAATGAATCAATTATATTGGGTTTCAATAGAACCATGTGTTTTAGCTAATAATCTATTATATTATTACAAGTAAAATCAGTTTTTTTATCGGCTTTTCATGCCCTCTATATACTTTTACCAGTTTTTATATAAGACAATATTTTTTACGAATCTTCACTTTACCAACGGATATTATACATCTATATTACTGTTTTTTTTGTTCAAAAAACAACTATTCCAGCCATAAGGAAACTTAAATGATATAAAGCCATTAAATTATACATCGAGTTAGCGAGTTTAATCAAAATCGTTTTGAGAGAAAAATAAAATAAAAATATTAAAAACATACAAAATGAATGGTATAAAGCATCGCTTCTAGTTTATCTGATTTTGATGAAAAATTTGCAGTAAATCTCGGGCATAGTTGTACTAAATGTGAAATTTTAGTTCAGAGCGACTTTCGTTTTCGTTTTAAACTTGTCACACGGACAAATAGATACACAGGCCTTTGTGGGCTATGGTTATTTGGACTCAGGGATTCCCGTAAACGTGTATTTCCGTTAAAACTTGAATTCGAAAATTTTTCCACTCACAATCCTTTCCCGTACTATATATTTCGTATATAGGCAAGTGAAAGTAAAAATGAATAACCCGGTAAACTTTAATAGTTTCTTATATTGGGGAATATTTTAAAGAAAACTTAAAATCGCGTTATTTTCTGGAAAATCCAATATTTATTTGTAAATATTTTTTTGGTATATAACAGACGTTAAATACATATATTAACCAAGTGTCGTTATTATTTTTTTAAATACTGATGAATTCATCTTATCAATCTAGCATCATGGCGCCATGAGTTCCGATATGAATTATGTAATTGTTTATTATCAGGGAAATGCTTTTAGATCGATTATAGTTAGTCATCTATTGAACAGCCAAAAGATTTAACAAATTTTGACTTTCATAATAAAAAAAAATGTTTACTAAAATTAGTAACTACTATACAAGTATTATCATGACAGGGGTAAGATATCGGATGTTTCCATCATGAAATCACTATTCAAAACCCAGTCCATCAACAGGTTTCTTTGAGCTATCTTATCCCGGGATCAACTTAAAGATCGCTTAGGTCTTCGAAATGCAGGGTTAGGATAATATGGCTGGTTGGGTTTCGATCTCTCTCATTCTTGCTATTATTCGAAGCTCGATACCTTCAGCCTAACAACAGAACAGATTTATTGCTTTCACATAGCTACATATAAATTATTTAGTAGGGAAAGGTTTTTTTTACGAAAATATTTTGAATCCAAGTTTCTCTCAGAAATTCACGCATTAAGGTCTCCTAAGTCCAAATAATGTATTATCTTAAAAATGATGCCTATAAACAACTGAGGATTAGAGTATATTTACCATAATGTTTCGGAAAAAAATAATAAAATACAAATTTTAATCACCATATAATGTTTTCATTCTTTATGGAACGAAAGTTTATTTTAAAATAATCAGTTTAACAGAGCTACAAAACTTTATTATCTAGCTTTTTTATAAATATTTAATCCATCTACGTTTATGTATCATATATCAAATTAAAAACAATACCGTTATCCTACGTTGATATTTTATGTGATAGTCATGTTATATTATGAAGAAAATCAACCTTTTCATTAAAATACGGATTTACTTATTAGATATACGTTTTACTGATTGTTAAGTTATAATTATTTTTTGTTTATTCATTTAACGTCACTTTATGCAGCTGTGGCTAATCGTACGTTGCTACATGGGAGTCCTAAATTTTGTCTATCCTGGTTTAATAAGGAAAAGAACCTTTAACGAGTTCCTTGCATCGCACAAGCTTTGGACCACCTTTTTACTTCCCATACGAAGACGACATAACTAAGGATTTTTTACTCCCATTGAAAAATCCTAGGCCACCTGCAGGTTTAACCGTGTACTTGGGTATAGAAAGCTGTTATGCTAACCACTATACCACAGTTGACAATTAATAATTTTTTTTTAAACTTATTTATAAAATTCACTATATAAAGAAGAAATACAACTAACAAATATGCAGCAGGACAAAGATTATTTGAATTAAACATAGCTTAGTTTTATTGCATTATTTGTATATAAAAATAAACTGATTTTATCGGAAACAAACTTAGAGGTAAATAAGGGAAGAGTTACTGATATGGGTAAGCCAAAGAGGCCTAAATATCGACCGAAGCATGTGATTGATGGCTGGTATTGCCCTGTTTGTCTATAACTATTGTTTGCCTCCATTCACCCTCTCTTTAGGGGTAGCTTTAGCTTCAGTTGCCTCTCAGAGCACTTCCCTAACCCTTATAGGATCATTTTAGGGTTGTTTTCTTCTTAAAATATATTATGAAATATATTTTAAGGAAAATAACTAAATATTAATAATATTTAGTTTTTTTAAATAAAAATATTAATAAAATTAATATATATATATATATATATATATATATATATATATATATATATATATATATATATATATATAAATAAGATAAAAAAATATTTGATTAAAATATATAAATAAAATTTATTGTGCAGGGATAAAAGTCACTGTTTATATGTCCAGTAGTGGAGTATGCAATTTTTTGTTTTATTTAGAGACGTGAAATCCACAGGTCATCAATACATGCCTTTATTTTTTTATAAAGACGGAACGATAGTTTTAAAGATAAATTTTAATTTTAGTTTCTTGTTGAGAAAAATTCGTAAAATTAAATATATATAATTTTAGTTTTATTACTCTTTAATGTTTAAGGTAGATTAATAAACCTGAGGAATCACTTTTTAAAAAGTGTTACTGATCCTTCAACCATTTGATTGTTTTGGGGGATTTCTAAATGATAAGGAAACAAAATCTTGTTTCGACCAAAATATGTAGAATCCATTGCTCATTTGGTTTTGTATATCTTTGGCTTTTTATTCTATTTATTATTATTTTTTTTATGATTGTGTTTCTAATTGTTATGTTCACAACAAGTATTCATCTCTTTTGTCACACAACTGACCATATAGTATATTTTGTGGTTTTTAGTAAGCGGCATGTATTAGGAAATATTTCATTGGCTGTTTTGCTATCAAGAAAAAAATAGATTCCTAAACATATTTAGATATCTTTTGGTTATTTGATGTGTTCAGAAAGTTTATTTATAAATCCATGAGGGTATATAGAGGTTCCATGCAAATGAAATATTTGTTTTAAATACTGTCAATATCATATAATTCCAGTTGTTTGTCTTTTAGACACAAATGAAGAGGATTTAAGTAAATTAATAAGAGGATAAATATTCGCAGGTGCAATGCTTAAAATACAGATTAATACAGACAATTTATATTTAATAATTACACCTTTATATATATAATTTACATGTTTATGTATAAATCTTACACATACTCAGTAATAAAAAAAAAAAAAAAAAACCTGTACCACTACAACCCATGTCTTGGGTTCAGTACATATAGAGATTCGTACTGTTTCTAGGCCAACGGCAGTGCAATGAGGTGATTAGGCCTTAATCACGCTCAGCCGCCAGGTTTTTCCCCAATTAATTTAGGTACCCACTTTATAGAGGCTGGGTCTGCCCCAGGAGGGTCTCCATACCCTAGGGTCGTTCCCCGACTGAATTAACAGAATAAATAATATTTCTGCCACAGCCGGGATTCGAACCCAGGACCCGGAGCTCAGCAGACTAGTGCTCTATCCACTAGACCACGCCGCTTCCTACTCAGTAATAAATATTAATATTAAACATTATTTGTTAATATGAGCAATTAAAAAGTTACAAATACTATTATATTTTTAACTGTAATCACCAATAATTAATTTATTTACATTTATACTTATTTTAATTATTGGCAAGCAAACATTATAGTTGTTATTAACAACGATAACGATTGCCCACACCCCCCACCAATTCTAGGGCCAGCTATTAGATTATTAGTTCAGTAAATATGTATTTTGCACAGATTATAATAAAATAATTGAAACAATTATTGGTTGGGTTTAATCAAACTAACTCATATCGATTCGAATACCAACAGAATGTCGCCGTCCTATTTGCAATTGCGTGGTCGCGTGATGTCGGAACCAAGACCTGAAAAATGACTCGGAATAAAATCTCCCTATGTGGGCATCACCACTCTAAGTGATGTATTATAACCAAGTAGATGCTGCGATTAAATAATTAACAGTGAATCTATTTAAATTTATAAACTATTACTATATGTCCGGACGGAATATTACTTATTTCACTGTCCAATAGTAAATTACAAATGAACTAAAATCTGTACTTTTATAACTTTTACTACTGTTTATATTGATGTAAAATAAAAAATAATCGTTTAAAATTTATATATTTAGTAACAGATTTTGGTGAGAATAATGTATAGTAATTTTTATACAAATCACGATCAAAACTAAAATAAAACGTGTGTAAAAGTATACCGTAATTAATTATTAAAAAGAAAAAAAATATATATATGTATATATATATATATATATATATATATATATATATATATATATATATATATATATAAATATATATATATATATATATATATATATATAAATGTTGCCTTTATATACGCCGATAACTGAGATATTTTGTAAGATGTCGAAAAAATGTATCATATTTTAAAATCAGTTCACCACGATTAGTTAATAAAAGAAACAAAAACTCTTCATGGCCTACTCACAAATTATATCACATGTAATTACCCTTTTCCCCCATTCACTCGGTTATTTGTAAAGTAAGAGGGAAAATGTTTTATTATTTATTAGAGATAAATTGTTCTGGAATGAGGGCAGTGAGAGATTTAGTATATATATTACTGATAATAACAGTTGCTATAAGCAACTCGATTGTTTAACTGAATAGAATTTAAGGAATTTTTATTTGAATTAGTACAAAGATGATTAAAATAATAGAAAAGGAAATAGTAAAGTAGTTTACCTTAAATACTGTTGGTGTATTATTTTTAATAATGAACCTTTTCAACCGAACAAGTAGATTGGAAGATCTGTAGGTTCTAAAAATTATTTTAAAAAATCCCTCCAAAAAAAAAGTCCACTGTAAGAATTTTGAAATACCAACGGAATTAAATGATCAACAAAACAAATAAAGGAATCAGATGGATATTAGCATTTCGAAAAATTAACAGTGTACCTGGAGATTCAAGAATTTCTCAAGCTTTTCATTCATTTATTGCTTTACACATAAATTAATTACCCACACATATACAATAATAATGTAATACAATATACAATGTAAGTTATAAAATACTAATATAATTATTCTAAATAATAATTTGCAGCATTTTGCAAATAAAAAGTATCAGAATTATAATACAAATCACGATTAACACTCAAAAATTTTTTTTGTGAAGCTCAGGAACGTAGGTATTAATTTAACCCATTTGTTTCCCTTTGTCCTATGATTCCTTGTATTATATTAATTACGTTACCTATGCACTGTGATATATTACATATGTGTAGCTATCATATATTAATTTTACAACTTTTGAATTAGACGAAACCCTAGCTAGCCTATCCATTATTCGTTCGAGGGAAACTAATGTCTAAACATTGGCTATCAAGCAATTATTTCCACATTAGCTATCGTTCGTGGGTCATTATGGCCTTATCACCGACAGTTTTTCTTCGGTTTCGTTATCATCTTCTAATGTCCCATTTATCTTCTTTTTTGGCACTTCCTCCATTTGCTAATTCCCAGATCATCCTTGCATTATGAAACGCTATTTGTTCACTGCGCAGTTCAAGTTCACTTTCAATGGGGAATAAATATTACTGAAACGCAGAACTAGCAATTTGTCGTGTAACGCTTCCTTCCATAGTATAATAATTTAGGACTTTACTTTTAGAGAACATTTATCATTTTTTTGAAGTATTTTGAAGAGTCGAAGAATTTAGAATTAAACATAACCTTATTAGAGAATCTGATACAAGAATTGGAGGTTATCTGCATAAACTTAAGAATACATAAGATGCCCCATCCAAATAATAATAATAATAGGTTTACCGAACCAGAAACACGATCCGATAAAACCAAATGTTGCCTAAATAGTTTCCGTGCAATGATCAATGTTCAAGCCCAAGCCCGAGATCAACTTAACACAATCCTCCCATTGACGCTTCGAACTACTGTTCGGATGCCTCAGTCGGTTCAGTGCATACCAACTTCTTCGGAATTCGTTCTTCAATCGGCCCAACAACTTTACAAGCCCATTTGAGTCGCCGCATGCTATAAACACGATTAAACTGTGAGGGTACAAGCTCCATGATTCCGCGTTTTGCAACTTTGAATTTCCCTAGTGGCCTCATCTCTCTTTAGACCTAATATTTTGCGTAGTACCCTATTCTCGAAAATCTTAAGGTGTTGTTATATCAAGATGACAGTTAATTTTTTAAAAATAAAATGTTTAATAATAAATTTATATTCCCGATAAAGTTATCCACTTATAAACTAGTCCATCTAAGCCCGAAGATGAATCATATAAAAAGGCAGGACTGAGGCGAGATACGGTGTATCATGAGAATCGGACAGCTGCGGTGTCTGAAATAGAACTGTCCCCACTCGGAGCGCCCTCACATCTCTGATATAGGCTACTAATGCTTGGCCCAGGAAAATGGGTACCTCATCCATCATCTGCAGCAGGGATCGATAATTGTACACTGAACTATATCCTTCCTTTGTAAGAGTTGAGTGTTCTCGAGCCTACTCTGCGGTAAAAAAAATGGCCTAATGATACTGTATTGTGGTCCGGATTACATTTCAGCTACATTATCATTAACAATTGTTATTAATAATTTAACATAAGGTTATCGTATACATGTTAGATATTGACGGATAAGTATTCTCCTTCTCGTATATTTCTTTATTTTAGCTGCATAATTTTACTTAGTTAGAAATTTAATCTCCCATAAGTACTCCAGATATTATTTTAATTAATCATGGTTATTAATTTGAATAATCTAGATCTACTTTATTCTTAAATTAGTTATATTAAAACATTACATAGTTTTTTTTTATATACTTACAAGACTTCATTTCAAAAGCAAGACTTACCTAAAAAAAAAATACAACATTAGTAAAGAAATAAACATTATAAATTAGAATATAGCGTCTAATCTAATCTAAATTGAACTAAACATATAATCATATAGAAGTAATTTTAATGATAAAAATACAAGACAGGTATAAGATTATAAGATAAACATGGTAAGTAAGTACTTTTTTATTTTTTATATCTTATTTTATTTTTACAATTTTTTATTTTTATATATCTTATTTTCACTTAAAATACCCGTAGACAGACTTTTCGAATTAGTTATCATGTCCATTATATTTATTGCATCAAAATTATCATTGTTTATACAACAAAAGAAATCTATTATAACCCAAATTGAAAAATATTATTTATAGTATATTATAGTTATTTCATTGAATATTTTTCATCTTTTATCCACTAAATGAAATTATTATTTATTTGAGTTATTCATATTAATAATCCTTAAACATTTAGGGAAGGGATCACTTGCAGCGGGTGGTTAGGATAACAGCCTCCTATGCCGAAGGTCACGGGTTCGAACCCGAAGGTGGTCCAAGGATTTTTTAATGGGAATAAAAAATCCTTAATTATGCCGTCCTTCAGAGGGGACGTTAAAAGGTGGTTCCGAGCCTGTGCGAGATGTCAGGTACTCGTTAAAGATCCCTATCCTAATAAAACCTGGATAGGCAAAATTTAGGACTTCCCACTGTAGCAGCGTCGATTAGCCATAGTAGCATAAAGTGACTTTAAATAATAAAAAACAACATTTATGGAGACAGGTCAAGAGAGATGGGAAAACCTGGCGTTTACCCTTAGGGAAGAAATGATAAATTCATTCTTAAAAATCACATGGATCGCATAACCTGATTATTATTGATGGTTTCATTTGTATTAATGCAACCAAACTTATAATAAACTTTAATAGCAGCAAGGAATTATAAAACCATATCAATTTATCTATCGTATTTAATGATTAATTTGGAATTCATGGGGGCACATAATTTTTGACTTGTACTGTATTAATTTCTAGTCGTGGAGATGGCATCTTTCATTTGATATCTCAATTAAAACTAATCTGATCAAATTTGAAAAATCGGACTCGATTTTCTTTTCTTTTTTTAAAGTTTTAGTTGTTTGTATTCTATCATTTAGTATCATGTATTTATTCAAAACATAGATTGATATGTTGTATGATTAATTATGTAAGATACACAAGATCTAGGTTCAGGTTTCATTTGTATTCATGGAATAATCAAGGAACACCTTGGACTCAAGAGGGTGTCATGTGTGTAACCGTTTGTACTACGCAGTAATTAAAAAATATCAATCGTGTCGCTTTTTTTGCAGTATTAAATTCAATTAAAAATCCAAAAATAAATTAAATTAAAAAAAGGTGATTTGTGGTGGTATGCAGTTGGAATTTAAAAAAAAAAATTTATTAAACATAAAGCTTTGTGAATTTATTAATATTATTATTATTTATAATATTAATTTTAGAATCGATAATTATAGATATTTCCTGAAACACGTAAACCATTTGATCTCGAAAATCTGTTCAAATTTTATTAGTATCGGATTACTGATTATTATAAATATTCGGTAATGGGACGATGCTACAGAATATGGTTCATCATATAATAGTAACAAAAATAATTATATTTGAAATTTAAATAATTATTATAAATTACTGAAGCGAGATGGATTAGCTTAATTGAATCAATATATATTAAAATAGAGCATATCATGTTAGCATCGTATTTAACAATTAATTAATGGGCTTTAATATCATGTAAGTTTCATTCTGATTGAAATAGTCTGACAAGGCTTAAATGCCGATATTTTAAATTTTCATTCTCTAAAGTACCTTTAATTTTGTAGACTCTATAGAAATAACTATATCATCTATTTAGTACTGACAAAAAACGGATAGATATATAATTTGAAGGAATACGATATCTAACTAAAAGAGAAAAGACCAAAAACATTTGTTTACGCAATTTTTGAACATAAAAACAGTAATATCGACTAGGGTGGGCATAATGATCGTCATAATCGGATGATCGAACTTCGATGATTTAAATAATCGAATGACCGAATGATTAGTATGCATTATGAGAGACGATATGCCACAATTCCCGTCTCTGTAATGGCTGAGCTGGCTGAGCCTGGGTGTAAATATGCATATAATTTATGTGATGAGAAAAAAAAAAAAAAGGTCCGCTCCTTATAATCCCCTCAATTAACTAAATAATAATGTCATTCGATTATGCCCACCCCTAATATCGACGTATAATAAACCGTTGGAAAGCTAATATTTTAGAAAAATTATTATCTTACAAACAAAATTGTAAAAAATAATGAAGAGTAGGCAAAAGCGATAAATTTAACTGATTGTCACAGATAATAATACAATTGGTTATTTAATAAAACACATCTTTCTATTAAAATTCAATGTAATTTGTTCTTTGAAAATTTATTTGTATCTCTTATGTGTATTTTAAAATTCTTAAAAACTATTTTAATTGATTTAACTACGGAGGTAAGTGAATTTTTTTTAATTGTTCTACCCTTAATACTATTATTTCGGAACAGTTATAAGAAAGTGCCGGAATCTATAAAGCTTTCCACGAGGAGATATGTCAGAGAGGGTTAGAACTAAAGACAGAATGTCGAGTCACATTATCCCTGAAGGGGCAGGGGAAGGACTCATGAGAATACAATAAGACTCTGAAGGGAGTATCTCTATCTGGGTGTTATTGTTCCTGACATATCAGCGAAGGCAGACCATCCTCTGAGTATCTATATCTAAGTGTCTATATCTAAGGGGTATCGTCTCAAGAGGCTCTTATATTCCATATACATAATAGACACATTATAACACCCCTGTGTGATGTGTTTGTATATATTTGTATTTTACAAAGTCATATTATTCCCCAATACCGTGAGGACCTACCTATTTAGAATGTGGATGTAATTTACATTTATAAAGAAGAAAGAAAGAAAATAGTGATCATAAAGAATAAAAAAAAAAAAACTGAAGAATAAATATTGCGAACAAGTAAAATTGTGAAATAGAAGAATGAGCTACATATTAGCAGTTGGAGAAAAAACTAAACCCACTTGAAATAAAAAGAGCGCCGCTGCAAATCATACATTTACCATTCGAAGAAATTCTCAGACATTTCATTGACTCAAGAATTATAAATTATCATAATTTATTGATATAAAAACTTCTTTCTGCCGTTGATTTAATAAGTACATTTCATGGGAATGTTTCAGCATTTATCTTAGAGTCTTATGTAACCAATTAGATGTATATTTAAATCTTATCTAGAGTAAAATATTCATTGCGATCTAAAACTGGATTAAGGATTTATAAAATTTTACAAAATATTTAGAAAAATATAAAAAAAATAAATATTTTTGGTGAATCGATTCTTCAAAATTTAAATTTAGTATTACTAATCATTCATTGACCGCCATTCGTAACATCTCATCATTTATAAAAAAAAATAACAAAAAATAATCAATGGTTAATTACTAAGCATTTTAAATGTTATCAAGCCTAGACCAGACGAGAATATGATATATTATCTTACCAAACCTCGCGTGCGAGTTTTTATCTCAGGACGACCAATTATTTTAATTATGACTCGTGTGTGGCGAAAACGTTTACAGTATAATCAAAATCATCTATATATAGTGTATTTTAGAAGTGTTTTTAACAATATTTTAATACGCCTGCAAATTAAAAATACTGTGTAAAATAATACAATACTGGACATGGAAATATACTTAAATTATACAAGTTTATTTGTTGTATGCCATTATACAGTTGTAAATTTCAATAAATAACTAATAAAAAAAAAAAAAATATATATATATATATATATATATATATATATATATATATATATATATATACAAGTGGCACACATTAAGTACCAACTGTTCAAAATTAAGTAAATCGGTTTCAAATCAAATACATTAACTCATATTAAGATAAAAATAATATCCTGTAGACATCCATATCGAAATCAATCAATAGGATAAAACCTAAAATTTTTATCTTAATTTAGTTTTCACTAGAGTTATTTTAATATAATTAGATAATTAATAATACATTTTTGCTTAATATTCAGGAAAATTATTTACTTTAAACAAGAGAGCATATGAAAAACAATAGCTGAATGAAAAACAACAACAAAAACTCATGCATATATTATTAAATGATTTATGAAATTAAGTTTATGTCTCTATTTTTAGTTAATATCGTTATAAGATATGTTGTTTTTCTGTACGAATTTGTTTAAATTAGTTATTATATGCCCTTAGATAAGTTTATTTAAGGCTTCCACTCTCATGCAGTCCATGTAAATAAATAAATAAAACTCATATAAACTGCATTTGTTTATTGATTGCCTATGGTACATGTGTCTAAATTTTCTTAATTGTTTTAATGTATCGATTACTTTTTGACTGTTATTTAATTATTTATTAATGATTAGCTATTTGATATCTACGCTAACATGTTTTTATATACATTATCAGGAAAAAGGTAGATTAATTATAGTTAATTATCGACTTACCTATATCATTTCGTTTTATTAATTACTCGAAACTTAAATATTTAATGTTAAGCTTATTTTAATATGTCAAGTGAAGGAAACTTTTCTTTTCCCTTATTTTCTAAAATAAAAGTGCATTGTTACTTAGTTGTTTTTGTTTTAAACCATTAATCTGTAATTGATTGTTGAAATTATACGTTCATTTTATTTTAGTTTTTTTATATTGGCTACTACAAATGTACCATCACAAGAAAACTCTAAATAACCACAAATAAATATGATATATTCCATTTGTTTTAAAGAAATGCTACACTAGAGGAGGTTTAATAAATACAGTTTGGTTTCATATTGAGCCTAAAGAAAATAAAAAGAAGTTGAGCGCTTGATCGCATGACCGATACCAACTCCGTCCGGCACGAATTGTGATGATTACTAATCCACTTGGCTTCGGTGTTTTCAACTTTCATCTTTATTGGTCTTGAAATTATGTTTCATTTTATACTGGTTGTATTATATTATCATGTTTAAATTCCTTACAGCAGTTAATACATATATATCTTCTAATCGCTAAAAAAATTTAATCAAAATCCTATGAGGGCAACACACAGCTTTTAGCTACTTTGATTGTTAAATTCAATTTAAGAACATTTAAAGAAAGAGTTGAAAAAAGTTTAAAGAATCATATTCAGTTTTGTTGGAAACATATGTTTTAGATTAAATAATATATTATATAAAATTCTTATGTATAATAATCACGTTACAAAGTATTAGTCACTTTACCTTACCAACTTTCTATATAAGTACACATATTTTCTCAGGTATTTAGCTTTACAAGGGTATATCTGTGTATATATTACTATTCTTGTGCTCGGAAAAAAAGTTCCTGAAAATTATTTTGGCTCTTTTCTCCATTTTTGGGTATCAAATTGGTTTATTTCGAATATTTATCAGTGTTATGAATGCTAATAAGATATTTTTAACTTTCTCGGACCTACAAAATTTAAGGAACTTTAAGGAGGAAAAAATTAAAATATTGACAAATAAGCCATGTCTATTTCAATCAGAATGAAACCAACGTTGTATTTTACATAAAACTTAATTAATTTCACATCGGTATAGCGGCCGTTTTTGAGAAAATCGTATAAGGTGCAAAATGCATGGTGTAAAGTAGGTCTTCTGGTTCGCTTATTTTGACTAAAAAGTAGCTGTAACATGTCAAGTATATACACCTCTAAAAAATGACATTTCAGGTTTATAAAATCATTTCCGAGCTAGACTCACCACACACAGACCTTTTCGTGTGTCTTGGTTATTTGGAATCAAGAGACTCTAAAACGTGTATTTCCATTGAAAACTGAAATAAGAGAATTTTCACAATCGCAGTATATATTTCATGTATAGATAGGTGAAAGTAAAGATGTATGCAAAATAGATTAAATTCCACAGAATTTGATTCGTTTCTTTTATAGGAATTTTAGTAATGTATGTATCTAAAAAAATATTTATATTTATTAATATTTTACTTCAAATATTATTGTCATATTTGTTTTACCCACGAGTTACATAGAAAAAAAAAAAAAAATAATAAAAAAAAAAAATATATATACACGAGTATATATGTGATATAATTCTGACCTTGCGAAATTTAGAATAAACACTTAAAAAAAACCAATAAGGCCCCAATGTTTTTTTTTTTCTGGTTAAACCCCTCAAAACGCTATATATGACGGGGGGTTTCCCACCGGGTTAGATGTTATCGACCTCCAATGACGAAGAAAATGATGGAGGTAGGGCTGGGTGATTTATGTGTCACCTGGACAAAGTGCCCCGATTTTGAGAAGTGTACACACACAGTGGGGTTCTTTACGATCTGTTAAAAAGCTGTGCGTCCACCTTCCATTGAGGAGTTGTTGTTTTTGTTGCTGATGGGGGGCTGGGGAAAAAACTCTACGGGGAATCCTAGTCTAGTGTTTTCTTGAGTCGTCGTATAAAATAAAAATTATAATTATAATTTTATTTAATTATAATTTTGTATGATAAGTTATTTTTTATGACAAGCTAATGATTTAAATATTTTAAATCGTTCTAAAAATGATTGGAACTGTTAGCTCTCATTATGGTTATTCAGTTTACCAGCTTGATTAATTACTATTGAAACAATAAAACATTCAAGCGTTTAAAACGTTTCGGAAAATAAATTATGTTTTTTTAATAGTATTAGATAAGTATTAAAAGCAAGCAAGATGAAAAAAAAAATGCAGCATAAATATGTTCAAAAACACAAAAATTGTATAAAAAATATTTTTGCTCTTCTCTACTTTAGTGGGATATAGATTGCGTTCAACTTATATATTCATCCGTTTTTATCAATGCTAGCAAGATGATATGTTTTTTTTTTAGATTTTACAATATTAATGGTCCATTAAGGACATTTTAAATATCGGCATTTAAGCCCTATCAAACTATTTCAATCAGAATATAACCCGTATCGTAATAAATTCGATGTAGCGGGTTTAATCAAAATCGTTAGAAGTGTTTTCAAGAAAACGTATTAAAGAGCAAAATGTATAGTATAAACTAGCACTTCTGGTCAGCCGATTTTTGGGAATATGTTGGTGTAACATCTCGTTCGTATATTTGTCATTAATATGAACTTTCAGTTTGGTACGGTTATTAACTTTCCTGCTTCACTGACCAAATACAGACATTTTAGCGCGATTTGGTTATTTCGCAATGCACCCAATTTTGAATTCGAAAATTTTCACGATCGCAATACTTTCCCTTACTATATATCATATACATGTAAGTGAGTTATATTAATTAAATTATATATATAAAATTGTTAATACATTATATAAAAAGCAACAGATCATAAGCATTTATTAATTTCCACTTTTCTTCTAATTTTAAAAATTAATTTCATTTTATATACAGTTATTACATTATATATATATATTTAATGTAATAACTGTCCGAGTGGCTGATATTCTTGCTGTTTTACTTTGTGATCAGGTATTTCTTACTTATATGTATTCCACTTGTATCAAATTAATTTTTAACCCGTTATCGTCACTTTTGAGCATTCGATACCGAATACATTTAGTTGAACGTAATCTCGAGATGGGAATTGAAGCAATGATAATCCCGAAGTACAGAGATTGCACAGTTATTAGCTGTTGGATACTAACAGAATTATGAGCTATTAATGGACTGTTAGACAGAGAGCCCAGTGTTCAGAACCGGTCCCCCAACGAAACAAATCTTCCCAGACCACAAAACAGTAATCAAAAAAATAGAGCTATAAATTCCACCGCTATCCCCCTTCCCTGTCTAGTAACCCTTGTGGGGATCTCGGTGTTTCCTTCGTCTTCTTTTTTTTTTGTTTCTCTTTTTTTTTTCTCCTACCTTTCGTGGCATTAACAGTTCGTAAACCACCAGTGGCACTCGCCGGCCGCCTAACGTATCATAAAGTACGCTTTTTTTTAAGGACCGACTACCGATTATCAAAAGGTGTCATTCAAGGAGGCGTTTTGTATACAGCTTCTTATTGTTACATAGCTTAACGCTTGTTGGTTTAATTAGGGGAATTATAGGCTGTTATTTTACCCTGCGTGTAGCTAAGGGATCATTTTATTTTTAATAAATCATTGATGATATGTATTAAGATGTTTTAAAATAGAATTGAATAGAAAAGAAAATGATTTTATTCTGGAATTTAGTCTCTTAAGAATAACATAAATGTTACAATTAAAGCTTACATATCAAAATACATAAAATTGATTTAATCATTTACATAGGTAAAGGAGGTAGAGAAAGAAATTAATAAATAAATAAGTAAATTAGAATAAATAAAATAAAATAAATAACTGCAATATTAGAATGAGAAATTAAAACAACTAATTTTGAACACAAAAAAAAAAGTAATAGGTGATTATAAGGATTGATTACTTTCAATGAAAAATCTAATTTATGATGAACAAGCGCCTGTTTGGGATAATGGTGTTTATTGTATTTTATTAACCGTAAAAATTGAATACATACTAGATGAGTAATAGGTGAAAATTCTTTGGAAATAATTGTTTTTTCTAGATTTAATGCAGGAAGTTTAACCTTATTATTGTTGGAGTCATTTTTGGAAGTGAAATTAGAGTTTGTTTTTTTTTCTAATAATTTATTTTTATTTTGAGATAACTCCCTTTAGAATACTACAGATCAAAGTAAATAAGTTCTTTGGTGCCTTAGAGTAATGATAAAAATACACTTATAAAGTTAAAAATAAATTAAAAACTAATTGATGGATATAAAAAATCAACTTCTAGTCCTCGTGATTGAGAAAACAAAACAACTTTTTAAAATATAATTTAAAAAAATTAAAAAACAACTAATAAAATATACAACACAAATATATATAGTGTTTTGTATGTTACATTGACAATACAATAGTGCCTGTATTAACACCCATACAGTAAGTTTGTATGTTTTATTCTGGTTTAATACTAAAATATGAAGCTTGTAAAAAAAAATTACAAAATAAAAAATGCTTATAATTTAAATGATTAAGATATAAATTTTTTCAAAAAGCTGTCCTAAACAACTTAATACAACTGGACTTGTTTTAAGATTAAAAATTTTAAAACACAAATTACAAATTTTTCTGCCTTCTTTTCTTTTTTTGTTTCTTATTCAGTTACACATTTTATTCTTTTTTTTTTCTTATTAGTAAGAAATATACACGAACCATGCATACGTAATTATACCTCATCGGTTAATTTTACAATTTTTATTTAATAATGTTTTTTTAAAAGGAAATTGTATAAAAACTGAATAAAAAAAAATTGTTAAACACGACGGATCCAAATAAAACATGTTTCATTATACTTGAAGTAATTTCATTTTATTTTGTACCAAGACAACTGCGCCGTTCATCATACAAAGAAAGAATATTCTGAGCTCAGCTATACAATTTTATTTTAATTATATAGGTTAACGTTAATGGCTAAACACAGGGTTCAAACGATTTGATTCCTTGGAATAGATATCAAAGCTATTCAATATTTGCCTGTAAGGTTATGATTTAAATACAAAATTTATGGTCTAACTCCTGATTTTTATTCGTATGAGTTAATTTTGAATCAGGACTATCTATTTTTGAAACATGTCTACTCGATTAAGTCCGTTGTTTTCTTTTTGCTTTTTAATGAAAAAGAGAGTACTTCTGTTGTAAGGTGACGTAAAGAGCCCAACAGGTCTTGGCTATATTAAGGCTACACTGGCGGCTGATGACTTTATAATTACACCATTCTTCGTCCTTCCGCCCGTTCTAGGAGCCTGCCTCGGGTACTTAGGTAATAGATCGGTTAGTTGGAACAATGGAAAAAGTTTTCCTCGACCCCTTTGGAAAGTTTTGGAAAATTATGATACTGGCTGGAAAAACCTACTGTCGCCTTTCTCGATTAAACCTGTTTAGTTATTAGAGTGAAAGTTTTTTTTTTTTTAATAAATTTGAATTCAGAATAAATCAAAGGAGTATTATTTATGTATTGTTGTCTATCCAGTACTTGAAGTACTCAGAAAACTGCGTATAACTCTCACGATTAGTTTATAACTTAATATTATGTTTTTTAAATAATAACTAGGAGGCTGTTAGATAAATAGATTCATTCAGGCATGAGGCTTTTTGGTGGAAAAACCTATACACCTTATAGATAAAAAAAATTATTTCGCACCTGAAGATGACATTAAAGCCAAAACGTTAAGCATTTTTGAATAAAAGTGGTGAAGTATAACATCCTACAAGTTACTATTGAATTCTTATCCTTTACCTTAAATTATCAACATTCATTATAATTTTGTATTTATATAATTTGTATAATGTAACCATAATAAACATATGAAAGTTATAATAATAATAATAATAGGCTTAGCGAACCCGAAGGTTCGATGCCGATACCACCAAAGTCCGCCTACACAGACTCGTCCAATGTTCACCATTCAAGCCTTAACGAAATCCTCCCATCTACGCTTCGGCCTACCTTTCGGACGCCTACCAGTCGGATCAGCAAATACCAACTTTCTCGGAATCCGCTCGTCATCGAGCCCAACAACTTTACTCGCCCATTTGAGTCTCCGCGATGTAATCAGCTCAATTATATTCACAGGATACAAGTTCCACAATTCCGCGTTGTGCAACCTTCTAAACTCCCCAGTGGCCTCATCTCTCTTCAGACCAAATATTTTACGCAATACCTTATTTTCGAAAACCTTAAGGCGTTGTTCATCCTTCAAAGTAAGTGGCCACGTTTCACATCCGTAAAGAACCGTTGGAAGAATAATAGTTTTATAAATTCTAACCTTTAAGTTTTTAGATAGAAGCCGCGAACTAAGAAACTTAGCAACTGAATAATAACACGCATTTCCCACCTTTAACCGGGACTTTATTTCTTCCTGGATTTCATTTTTTCTTGTAATCATTGAACCTAAATACTTGAATTTCTCTACGTGTTCAAAAGTATGCCCTGAAATAGTAATATTCTCAAGATCGCCACCATTTCGGCTACTAATCATATATTTCGTCTTATCGGTATTTAATTCGAGACCTATTTGTTTACCGGTTTTTATTAACACACTTGTATTTAGTTAAATATTTACCGCGCGAGGTATGGAAGTTATAAATATATTTAAATTAATTTTATGAGGATTGTCATAATAATATTTTACGAATACTTCCTAATTTATTACCGTTTATACAAAACAGTATTAGACGATCTTTTCAGATATCTACCACAAACTAAAATTAAATAATAATAAATAAATAAATCTAACACTATCGTTTAATCATAATTCCAATGTCACAACAGAATTTTATAATGAAAATAGAAATCTATACAAAAATATAATATAAGGACTTATTATTGTTAAAAAAAAAGAAAATAAAAAATTAAACTTCTGAAATTGTATTTGCTTTTAAAATAATTTCCGATACAATGATACAATCAGTACAAACTGCTAAATTACAATTATGGGCGTGAAATAATTTTGTGAAGAAGTTATCCAGTGGTAGTGCTTTCGTTTTTATTTAAGGTAACACTCTAATATTTATTTTATTATATTAGCAGGTCTCGAGACAACCGTCTTTTCAGGCTCCTCAGAGCTATTGTTTTTGGGGCTTTCGGAATAAATAGAGATGAAATGTCACGGAAACGCGGGTTTGTATGGGCTGTTAGCTTAGAATGATAGGAGGTGTATCAACTTTTAGAATATTGAGGTCTCTATGGATAATTTATTAGTAAAAAAGTAAGTAGAATAGAGGATTTTTCTTTGGATTGCAAGTATTGGATGCGGGAGGAAATTGATGGTTTATTGGACTGCCTAGCTCAACGCCATAGGTCTAATTATGGTTATATTAATGATTTTTTTTTAGTAAATAGGGAGTTTTGTTCGTTTGTCAAGTAGGTATAGTGAGCAATTTCTTGTCGTTTCAGTCTAGTGTGAGGAAGTTTAATGCTTAATCCTTCAAATAATTACGAACTTACTAAAAGCATTATTATAAATGAAAATTAAGGTGATGTTATAATTAAAATTGCTTAAAAATACGAAACTATTGATATGATTAATAATTTGCAATTTTAAAAATTTGTTACTAATTTAATTTTCTGATTTGTCATTTAGCTTGTAGAAAATATGACCTACATATTTATAATTTTATTATTAACGCTGTAGAAAAACTTTATACTGGGTTGCTGGTTGAAAGACTTACAAATTGGGTGGATGTAAATCATATACTTGATGAAAGACAATCAGGATTTAGGCGAGGCTACAGTACTGTTGATAACATTTTTGTTCTGTATAATTTAATCGAGCAGCAATTACAGGCTAAAGGTAAACAGATCTTTTGTCTTTTTATAGATCTCAAGTCCGCGTTCGATACTGTGGATCATTCCCTGCTATTTTATAAACTTTGCTTGTTAGGAATTTCGACAAAATTTGTAAATAGTTTAAAAACTTTATACTCGGAAACGAAAGCTGTGGTATGGACACAAAAAGGTATTTCTGGCGAATTTAATATAGAAAGGGGGTTGAGGCAAGGATGTTCTTTGAGTCCAATACTCTTTTCTCTCTTTATAAATGACATAACGCAGGAATTAGGAGAGGGAATCAAAGTGGGAACAGCTAAAGTTAACTCGTTGCTTTTTGCCGATGATATTGTAGTTTTCTCAGATTCGCCGTTTAAACCAAGAGAAATAATATCACGATTAGAGATGTACTTGGATAAATGGAAATTAGCTCTAAATGTTTCTAAATCAAAAATAATGATTTTTGGTCAAGCGAAAAGGAGAAGACCCAAAATAAAATATAAATGGTGGTATAAGGGAGAAGAGATGGAGGTAGTGAGGAAGTATAAATATTTGGGTCTGACAATTTCTGATAATCTATCACTTCATGAGCATTTTAAAGAAAAAGTACAGACTGCCAAGTTAAGTATCAATAGTATCTGGAGTAACGTATTCATTAATAAACATGTTCCGATATCGGCCAAGTATAAAGTATTTCAGGCGGTGGTGGAATCTGTAATGTATTATGGAGCGCAATTTTGGGGATATCATAATTACCAACAATTAGAAATTATTCATAGATTATTTTTGAAGAAACTTTTTAACTTACCAAAGAACACACCTAACTACATGTTGTACCTGGAAACGGGCAGGGATCTATTGTGTTTTAGTACAAGAAGTTTGCATTTAAATTATATTATAAAAATTTTAAACTATAATGATGTACGCTTACCTAAAATTATAGCTCTTGATGGTATGAAAAACAAAAATTGTAGCTGGCTAAACGAATGGGTAAAACTAGCAGAAGATTTAGGCTGTCTATTTGATAGGGAGTTCGTATCGGTGGCGAGGTGGAATAGTCAAATGATTAATATAATAGCTGCAGCCAAGGAAAATTTTAAAAAAGAACTAGGGATCTCCGTTATGGGTGCCGAACACCATCTAATTTATAAGAAGCTAGATTATGGTGTAAACTACATTAATGACGAAAACAATATAGAATTAATAAGAATAGTTTTTAATACAAGAGCCGAAATGATATCCCTAAATTGTAAACCATGGATGAGGGAAATAGTTTACACATGCTCAATTTGTAATAGTAAGGAGGACGAAAATATAATTCATTTTTTAGGTAAATGTACGGCATTTAATCATTTTAGGAAAAAGTATTTTGGAGAAAGTATTTTGACTGAAAACAAAATAATAGACATTTTGAATGGAATTAATTGGAACTCACTGTATAAATTTATGAAATGTGCTGTTAACTACAGAAGCTTTTTAATAAAGGAATTCAATTACAATAATTAAATAAACAGAGAATATGTTGTCACAGATAAAGTGTAATTATATTTTGTTTATTCTATTTGGGAAACAAAGATTATCCCTCTATCTTTTTACAATAATGTGTAATGTTTATTTATGTTTTGTTTGTTATTGTAAGCTTATACTTTTGTTTATTAATAATGTATATAAATAAACCAACTTCCTGGCAGACGGAAATCCATGCCAGTATTTTGTGTTCTCTAGACGAATGTAAAGAAAAATGTAAAATTCATTAATAAAACACATTTATCTATCTATCTATCTATCTATCTATTTATAATTTTATTTTTTCCAATGCCGACAGTCATGCATTTTATTGTTAAAATAATATTTATAGATTTTGTAGAGTAATTCCCCCGAATATCCTCAGTATTCGCGCCTGTCTTCTGGGATTCCCTTGTTGATATATGTATTCCCAGAAGGGAAGAGGATCCCTTGGACTACAGACGACCCATAGGAGGGGATATTTATGCGGGCGGGCCGGCAAATCAAGACTAAGTGCCCTTGTTGAACTTACACATGGAGAATAATCATTGGTCCCTCCTCGAGCCACACCTCTTTATCAACGGCCATCTTTTATTCAGAGGGATGTCGATTGACTTATGTTCCTCCAATGAAGAATGTCTTAAGTGTTTTATATCCTCCCGCCAGGACACGTGATCCTGGCAGTAAATACTTCAGGGACGCCGGAGATGTATGGAGGGCGCGGCATCCCCAAGATTGGTGTTCTGGGATCATGGTCGGGAAAAAGTTAAAAGGAATGTTCCACCAAAATCGTGGAGAAATTCGTATTACTGGGATCGAAATTTGAGCTAAAGGTCAAAGAATGTAATTATACTAACTGCTTCCTTATCCTTAATGATACAAATTGTACTATTACTGAATAATAAAAATTACTTATTCTGTTCTATGTAGTCAAAAATAAAAAAAATAAATATTTTGGTTGCATATATAAATAATTGCTCACTAATACTGACGATTACATCATTTTTTTACATATATGTTATTGAATTTTACAACATGTACATAACATAAATACAATAAGTAAAAGTGTTGAATTATTATAAGGACATGATAAGGCTAGTGAAGAAACTATCCAGCAGTAGAACTTCGGTGTTTATCTAAGATAGTAGATCCAGAGGCCATATTCTTTTTAATCGCCTCAGAGGTTTATCAGGAATATTTGAGGTTGCGGACAAGAGGGTTTATGTGAGTTAGGAGTTAGGAATTGAAAGTGGTATATCTGGTACGAGATAGGTCTGCAACAAATGTGATATTAAGGTCGTTATGGATGATTATATTTGTGAAGAAATAAGGAACATTTAAAGGGATTTTGCGAAGTTGGACTGTAAGGATTGGATGCGGAAGGAATTAGATGATTTAGTAGAGCCCCAACGCTCGATTTCATATGTAAGATGGGCCGGATAATAATGATAACATACTTGTATATGAGATTTTTGTAATAGAGTGGAAGTTATGAACGTTTGTCAAGTAAGTTGTCCTTGTCTCTGTTTTTTATATAAGCTTTAAAGTCTGGACTTATAATTATCAACAGAATCTTAAAATCCACATTTTTCCCTATTTCACTCCTAAGCTGACTTATGAGCGTTGAAGTCACCTACAATCCAGCCGGTGAAGATTTATACGCAACTTGAGGGCAGGCTATACTTACCCCGGCGTACAAGAAATAAAACAATTTTGATTTAATTATCAGAAGAAGAGGCCGAAGTCACCGTGGACCAAGTGAGATATCAAAAAGTGGGCGGGTCAATAGGCTATAAATCCAGGCCTGCCAACCTCTCGGTTACGCCCAAGATCGGAGAGGATACTGCATCTCACTCTTCGAGTTCTCTCAGGAACGTCTCTTTGAATACAATATTTTCAGTGAAATATTATTTGAATTATATTTCATTACTTCTTATCAATCTCAATACCTAAATAACAAGATTTTATGCGTTCAATATTTTTAAAATAGATAAGACGAATCATGAAATAACAGCGTTGCCGTAACTGCATTGCTGTATGATTGATCATGCCATGTTGCCAACCTCATGATTTTATAGTAATCTTTGATTAAAGTCGTTAAACATAGATTAGGTAGTATTTCAATTATTGAGTGTTGTTTGAAGTAAAGTTTTAACGATATAGAATAACCTAATAGACTTATGTATGGATAAAATACACTTGAAATATACTTCTACAAGAACCCTAGGTTATTTTCATTTTAGGCGTCTCAAATGAATAAAGGAGACAAAATAGGAAGCGTGATTTGAAACAAGTTTATTTTTAAGGGAATTTACTTCGTCATGGGAGGAAAAACAGTTGTTTTTTTCATCGTTATTGAAGATGATTTCAGTCATCACAAAGTTTTGAAGTTTGTTAGGATGAGTCACTACAGCCCAAGCCCAAATACTACTTATAATAATCAAGTTTTTTTTTACTTTCACTTACCTATCTATGAAATAACGGCTCTAACGATTTTGATTAAACTCCCCATATCAATGAAAAATTTAAGGGGTTCAATATCATGTAGGTTTCATTCTGATTGAAATAGTCTGACAGGGCTTAAATGCCGATATTTTAAATTTTCTCCTCTAAAGTACCTTTAATTTTTAGATTATATAAAAAAACAATATTATCTTGTTACCATTGATAAAAAACAGGAAATATATAAGTTGAACGAATTTGATATTCAACTAAAGGTGAAAACTGAAAAAAATATTTTTTTAATGCAATTTTTGGTTTTCGAACATAAGAACAGTAATATAACATGTATATATACCGTTGGAAAGCTAAAGATTTTAGAAAAAATATTATTTTATACAAAAGCCGATAAAACATAACTGATTATTTTAGATAATAATATAATAGATTTTTTAATAAAACACATGTTTCTATAGAAATTCAATTTAACTAATTCTTTATTAGTCTCACTCATTTTTTATCTCTAACTGTATTTGAAAATTCTTTAATCTATTTTAACAACGGTGGTAAGTGAAAGTCGTGTGTTGCGCGCATCAGATTTTTAATTTAATGCTAAGATGATTTGTGCAGTATGTGTCATTGCAGTAAAAAAACAACGAATATTTTCTGTCATTCAATGTCGTAACATTATTAATTATTCTTTCTCCATGCAGTGATACCGATCATATGATAGTAAAAAAAAAAAAAAAAAGAGAGGAATTTAAGTGACATATAAATTGGACAGTCATTAACTAAAACTAAAAGCCACAGTTAGTATCTTTAAAAACCTATATTAAAAAAAAAATATATATATATATATTTTATTAATACCAATAGCGCAAGATGTATTATCAAAAATAAACGATTTTTATATGACTAGTTTCACACTATTACAATATAAATATTTTTTAAATAAATATAAAACCAACCAATAGTCCGAAGGTGTAAAAGAAATAAATTTCCACCAAAATTTATTATTTGTTACTTGGTAGATCTAAAGTCACTAATTATATTTCAGAAATAAAAAGAAAAAATTAATTAAAGTGGCTAATAAATTTTGGGCAGTATGAACATTCATTGGCTGAATGTTTCTAAACACCGCATATAGTAAGTAACTTTAATAGCCTATATTTAAAAAAAAAAATAATTAGTTGAAAAAGTATGTCTTGCAATACAGATTGATACGATATTGCAGGATATATGATTAATAATAAACGATTCTTATATGTCCGGTTTTAATATTTTATTATTTAATTTCATATCCCACCAATGGCTCGAAATTGTATAATAAATAAAATTCAACGGAATCTCCTTATTTTGACAAATTCTTTTAGAAATGCTTCTCAACCTGATTTCTCTCTTAAGAACTGAATGAATTAATAAGCTTATGAATGAAAGCGTAATTAATTTAAATACAAAGAGAACTCATGACACTATTATTATAGGCTGAGTTAATGTCTCTATCACCTACGAAACTCCCACAAGGAAAGGATCGTGTATGCCATAAGCATATTATAATTTTAATTAGCCAGTAATTAAGATGGCGCCTGTATATTATTTATTTATACAACAAGCTTTTTGTTCCAGGCAGCGATCAAGATTATATCAAATAAAAAAAATTCGTATTCGTTAAAATAATAAATCCGAACTCAAAACAATGAAAATTACCATTAAGACATAGAATTATTGTAAGTAATAAGAACAAATTGCATGTTACTCGCATCAAGGTGAACTCAGCCATTCGAAAAGTGCAGGTGCAAACCGCATTATAATCGAATTCCGCTTCAGCGCAAGGGCGCAATAATTCTGCGCGATAAGATGTGTTAATTTCCTTAGCCTCCGTAAACGGCTTCTGCGTTATATAAATGATGGCGCACTCACTTCGTGCTTAATATAGTTAAATGATATTCTTTTGCTTAAACAAAAATTATTGTGTATATTTTTTAAATAATTCAAATGCTATAATAATTATAGTTTCTTCTTACGTTTTAATACCATACCCGATTACATTACAGAGTATGTTTATTATTATTGCTATTATAAACTGATTAAGAAGTACTCGTTCACAAATTTATATTCAATGCTTAATTTAAATGAAAGCTTTTTCACCATCGTAAATGAAGTTACCAAAATAATTCTAAATATTAATATCATAGTTGTTCATAATTTAGGAATACATTTTTTTGTGTAGATTTAGTGTGCAGATTCTTTATTTCATGAGGAACGTGTATTATTCAATTATTATAATCGTTGTTTAAACTCTCATTTATTAAATTAATAATGTTTGTTTAACGATATTTAGATATTATTTTAACTTTAAATTGCCTTTATTATTAATAACCGACTGCATAAATAAATTAATATAAAATCCTATGTAATATTAAAATAATCGCCATTGTGCCTAAGGCTTTAACCTATTGTTATAGTAATGACGACTTATTTATTTTTGTTTAGTCCTCACATATAGTTACTTCAATGCTGCGTTTTATAGGACATTGTTTCGCGAAGATGAAGATATAGTGTTAAAATTGAATATTAGATATACAGAATAAGGTTGTCATTCAATTTTTATTTTATTCCATTAATCAAATTTCTCTTATTTATGAAATTATAATGTAATTATAGGGATGGTATGTTATATCGACTTATTTATGAAATTAAAATTTTCTAAAACTAATTAGATAAAGCCTAAAATCAATTTAAATTTGTTCAGCAGGTTTTTGGTCATTACTAAAAAAAAAAAAAAAATGCAGTTTCTCTTAAATGGAAGAACCCACTGTCTAAGGTACAAATAAGACTTCGCTCCCAGGTAAGCTCTCATTTAATTTTTTTCAAAGACTGAAATACCCGTTCGCAATTTATTAAGAAACGAAAGAGACATAAATTTATCCGGATGGCCAAATGTGATTAAATAGGGAAAAAAGCAGAGTAGAGTTAAATATAACATATGGAAGGAATAAATTATAGAAGCTTAATATTAATAACTCGGCGTGGCAATTTATTTTATAAAATTATCCAGGCCTGCGGAGGGCGAGGTACATAATGCCAGCGGTGGAACACAGGTAGTCTTCCCTACCCGCTTCTAATAAATCAGAATTTTGATTCATCGGATAGCTAATAGCTCAGGGCTGATCTATCGCCTTCAGTTCTGTCATTCATTTCCAGCTCAAGGGTGGGACGGTAAAAATCTCTCCCTAGGAAATACGAGACTTCTTGTCTTCAAGAGTTTTTCAAAACATTTTTTGGGTTATTTGATAGTAGTGTTTGTTTTGGAATAGGTCTCATAAATTTCCAAAAGGGGCTTGTTAAAATGATCCGCAATTACGAATAAACAAACGAGAAACGAGAAGGTAAGATATCGTATGATCTGATTTACTATATCCAATTTATTTTTTTTTTTTTTTTTTTCGTTTGATAATTGATTTATTCAGAAATAAGACAATATAAAAAAAAATCTGGGTCAATGAAAATATACAGAAAAAATAAAATATATTAATAATATCGTACCCGTTTTTTTTAAAATTAGCAATACATAAGCACAGTATACTAATTTTATTTATTTTTGCACGACATTTGGTCTACTTTGAGCCATTTATTGTATCGTTGTATAATTTTCTTCTTCCATCGGAAAACTCCTTTCAGGTAATAAATAAAACTGATAAACATAGTTTTTAAGTATATTTATTTGTACTCGTCTATATAAATTATATTGTCCTATGCAGTTTTATATTGTCTTATATGTTTACGTGTTTACGAATTAGCAATAATATAAAATCCAGTTTTTTAATTCATTCAAACCTATTAAAATAACATCAGAAATCTCAAAAGTTGCCAGATTATATATTCTTACATTTTTTCGTACTCGTCTATATAAATTTTTCCGGCGAAAAACATGGGTTATATAAACTGGGAACATACAGACTACTGATCGAGCTGTAAGGACAAATGGTAATAAGGGACGTGAATAGTTTCAAAACAGGACTAACGAGTTTCTAATGAGTCTGCGCCGGACTCGGACTTGGACAATGTGGGCGGAATACATTGGCATAAATGTTTAAATGTTCTCGTCCCTCCTCTCCTGCAGCTAGTTGTAAACACCATTCCAACGGCCCGCAGCAAGCTCATGCTACGACTGATTTTGTTTCTGAAATTTAAGGCTATGATGTCCATAATACGTAATATTAAAAAGTTGCCCTGTTTTATTCAATATTTCATCAGTTTATTTTATTAAATTTGTTTATACCATAACTTAAAATTCATACCATAGGAACTTGCATTTCAAATATCTCAACTAAATATAGTTTACTTAGTCAGACATATTTTTGAACTATTTATTTTATTATTAAAGGTTCTAATGGAGCACTGTTTAGTCGAACCGCAGCTTTTGACAGATCTTTCATGATCCGATCCTCTTAAACATGGGACTCTATTCCTTCTCATATCCGTAATACTAATACACTTCTTATTATCAGTTATAGTTTTTATAAATACTTTACAATCTTTAGTTTTAAAGGCACTTATTATTTTTTTTTTTTTATTAAATTTTAGTTTTTTCTTAATAATATTCACCATAATTTTTTATTCTTACTCTGAGGAACTAAATCCCACATTTATTGTCTTTTGTATTATTCTAAAGAGATATATTCCAGAATAAATAAGTAAATTATTATTATAAGTTTCATTAAAAAGTTTTTATAAAAAAAAAAAAAAATTAATTAAATTTATTTTTTATATAAAGGAAGTACGTATTGTACCAAAACTATAATTATTATTGGACAAACATTGTTTTTTAAAAATATGACGAGTAATGACCCCGTTTCGGGTGAGTGTTAGATTTGATAAAGTTTATCTACCATAACAACCGATAACTTTTCCAAATAGAAAATCTGTTATTTATTATAACATCCACTTTATAAGTCACAGATGTGACAAGTTAAATAAAAAGCAATTTTTTTATATGTATAGTTTTCGAATTATCTCTGTTTTGATAGACTACAATACTTTATTTTTTCTAATAAAAATACTTTATTGATTCATATAAACGAGGTTTCCCTTTTAAGGCTACTTTCAATAGAGAAAAACAAAATAAAATATATCTGATATGGTGGAAAATTTGATAAAAACAAAAATTAAAAAAATAAATCCCTTAACGCTGCTACTTTCTCACTGGTCATCTTGCAATACTATCCCAACAGAAATATATTTTTATTTTAGCGCTAGCCAATTTAAATTAAGAAATAAGGACTAATTATAGCACCAATATTTCTTTTAATGGTGAATAGTTATATTTCATAACGTAACGAAGCTCTTTCATAAAAATATTGGGATGGTTAGGGATGGTTAAAACTGTCATCTTCGTTCTAAATCGAAGTATAAAAAAAAAAATAATAATAATTAACATACTTATAATTACTCTAGTTCGTATGTACTTTAATAGTATAATATATATGCTTCCATAGCCTATGATATTTTTTTTATAATTTGATACTATATTTGTTGATCCCCCCAGTCTAATTAGACCATTTTTGTTACTCAGGTAATTTTTATTTTTATTTGATTTTATTTATTATTATTTACCATATTATTTTATCGTCTGCGGACAAATAATTATGTTATATATCACTACAAAATTGTGGCGTATTGTAATATTTGGCTTTGAAAACAGTCCTTATTTTCTTGATTCGTATCTTTTTTGAGTTATCACTTTTATTATTAGTTTTTAAAATATTTGTTCATATTATTTGATAGTGTAATATAACATGGGCATGTTAATTGAAACATAAGCCTGGGCTGGAGCGGGAATCAGGCCAAAGGTGGTGATTAGAGCCATGCTTGCAGCAACAGGTTGCAAATATATCTGCAGCTCTCCTTATCAAGCAACAGTTTGCCACTAACCCCACTTTAGATTTAGTGGAACTCCACTCGCGATAATTATCTCCTATTATTGTTATTGCCGCTAACGACTTAGTCCCTGTGAATGGCTCGGTTCACCAGGGTCGTGGGGATTAGTTTCCGAACGGATACTGTTCATGTTAAAGCTTTATTTTAATTACCTATATACATTAGGAATAGATCAGGATTTATGCCGATATATGGCACGACTCTCTAGTAAAATTAGACTAAACTGTAACTGATCGTATTCTAAATAGGATGATAGGAAGAAAAGCAACGCAGATAGAAACGGAATTGATTAAAAACAAATCGATTATAAAATTAGTTCGGGATTGAGTCATTAAACTTCGATTCCAAAACTGGTTCGTGCAACAGGATTGATAGTTCGGCTACTGCATTAAAAAATTATGTGTTTAGCTGCTATTAATGGGAGATTGCTCGTTTCGAGGGTGTCTGAACGGTATTTATTTCACCTAACTGTACTCTCGGGAATTCGGAGAAGAAATTTGACACAGATAGGCAAGCGGCTGGATTCGGATGTTTTCATCATAATGTTTTTGGAAGAGCTGTATAAATAAGATCATCAAAGAGAGTGTGGGGTAGTTTTGTTAGTAAGCCAATGTGTTAATTTAATGCCGTTTCCATGTTCGAATTCGGCTGTGTCAGATAAATGTTTATTCGGCAGTATCATCAGCTATAAATTAAATCTAGGTAGGGTGCCTGTTCTGGGGATCTCCTAGCTTTTAAAAAGTGGATAACTCTAGTTAGGAAAACTTGGCAATTAAACAGCCCACACAATCGTTTGATTAGAAACAGCATTAAATTCAAGGACTTTCATACAGTTTTATTTTTATAATACGTCAATAAACAGTAAACGGGATTGAACAATTTGTACTAGTACCTGAAACCGCTTATCGTTTCCACATCTAACATTATTCACGCCACTCATGTTGCGGTAAATATTTTGAAACCAGAAGAGATTAGCACGGCCTTACGTTTCATAACCAAGTTGCCAACTGAAATATATCAGAAACCAAACGTATTACACGCTATTCCTCATCCTTTCACCCAAATGCTGAACTTGACTGAGTCATAGCTAACGGCTTTTTAGGTTCTGTCAAGGATAAACATTTCGACACGCGAACGGAAGAAATGGTTACTATCTATCGTTTGACACTTCTTGCAAATGCTTTCGAATTTATCAAACCATGTGATTGTTTCCAAAACGGCCCTCAGGTTAAAATCCTTGTGAAACGGCAGAAGAAGCAACAAGGCTATCTCCGCCGGCCTTGTGGAGTCGCATTTACGTGAATCACAAGATGGATTGAACATCCTTTCTAATCTCTGGAGTTAAAAAAAAATAAAATGCTGGTAAATTATTATTTGTTGATGTTTTTAATTCAATTAAATTACTCAAAAGTAGTAATAAGAAAGATGTAACTTTTGATCCTAATGTTTCAAGAAGGAAGGTCCTTTAACGCTTATTCAGTATCTTTTGCGATATAACGGTGTAGTTATGTTTATTTTCGGAGCCAATGGATGTCACTAAGTTTAGATGGAAAAGTAATGACGCAATGTTTGTATTAGAGTTATTCATACTGCATTCATACCCACTCCTAATTTTAAAGAACATAAAAAAAAACACCTGCACCACTATAGCCATAGTCCTTCCTGGGTTGAATACTTAGCAAGGAACGTATTTTTTCTAGTCCAACGTTTTTCCAAGGAGGTGATCTGGCCTAGGTCGCCTGCTCTAATTAAGAGTAACAACATTATAAAGACTGTCTTTTTTTAGTCCAGGTTTATCCGATATTCGGAATATATTATTGTTAATAACATGGTTTCCTTACCATCGAGCTACCCAGCACCTCTTAAATGGTAGGAAAATTTAATTTAATGTGCTATATAAAAAGCTATATCTCACGTATTATTTTTATGACGAATTTATTGTTATTATTTTTACTGATTGAAGTTAAAATCTTTACATCTATAGTATACAGGACGTCACGTAAAAGTCTAGTCATATTGTGGAAGCAGATACTAGACCTCAAGAGGAACCAATGCTAGGGAGGAAAATCAAATTTGGAGTTTTTTCCTGAAAAACTATCAACTTCAACTATTGAACCCTCATAGGAGAAAAATAAGAGTCGCATAACGTCATGCAGTCGCACTACTTTAATACTCCCTAACCGTTGAGAATCGAACTTTGGGTCATGAGAACATTTTTGTCCTACTTGAGGTGTAGTATTTGATCCCACAAAATGACTAGACATTTATGAAACACCTTGTAAGAACAAAATATTTAATTATCATTCTTTAAAATTATTCAATAAAATTAGAAAAATTTTGTTCTTTTTCTTAAACAGCAGCTTGTCGTTTTGGTTGCGTCTCAAGTTATGATTTCATATAAGCACAATATAAAAAAAGTATCTACAGACTTCATCATCCTATAAACAATATGAACACATCACTAAATATTCATTAAAAACAATTAATTATAATGTAAAGGATTAAACATTTATTGACGATTTTAAAAAGTTATTCAACCGGGGTAAAATACTCCGGAAAGTTGAAAACTAGCCTATTTTTTTTTCTACCCCAGAGATACTGTAATTTCTTTCGGATGATAAGAATAAAATAATAATTTTGTTTTTATCTTTCCAATCTTTATCCACGGTCGATTTTTTTTTAAATTGAGCCGTCATCCTGTAAACACAAGTCGCCCTATCCTGTGCCAAGACTTGTTTAATTCCGCGGGGCCACTGAGTAACAGTTGGCTTGGGCCTTTGGACTATTTTAAATTCTGGGACCGCAGGGAATCAAAACCGAATTAGAAGAAATTAGACTGCACTCTGGTTCGAAAATTAATTCGAGTCGCATCAGTCTGGACATTTGCGATTTAGAAATCGTTTCCATAGTCAGAACAACACGCTGCATTAGAAACGGATTCAGATTGCATAATGGAGAAGCAATGTCGGCTGTCTTGTCTTTGTGAGTCTAATCTGATTCCAAAAATAAAACTGGTTTCGTATATCCTTGAAACATATACAATTTTTGGTTCTTCGGCAATTTATTATTTTTAAATTTCATCTCTGTATTGTGTAAATTTATGACATAAATAAATACAGTAAGAATATAATTAGTACTCTTACTAGTATTATTAGGGTGATTTACAATACCATTAAATTATAATGCTCGCGTAAGAATAATTAGTAATAAAATGAGTATTTATAACACTTTTAGCTAGAAAATAAATCGTCAGAACTTATTATTTTATCTGCTTACTGGGATATCATTGACTGTGATCAAGTAAATTATTTAGCATCATTTTTCAGCATATGTATTTTAATTAAGGTTTTTTTTTTTCTTTTTTGTCCAATCAATGTCGATCCCCTTACGGATTCTCTTAAGAGGGTAGTAAGACTTTTATAATATGGTCAACTGTTATGTAGTGGCCAGCATAACAGCCTTACCAAGGTCGCGGGTTCAAACCCTGCAGATGGCCCTAAAAATTGTATCCTAATTAGACCTATGTAGGCAAAATTTAAGACAAAAATTATACCGTTCCATTAGCCAAAGTAGAATAAAGTGACGTTAAATGAATACACAGCAACATGTGATTATTATTTTCCTGATTAATTTTAGTCCAATAATTATAATACCCGAGTTGTAATACCTGTTAGTAGAATATTCTACGCTGAAGACAGTGGAATCGAATAACTTGAAGAAGGTGTCTCCTGTGCACTTGTTGCAGAACAGATGCAACGAAGATGGTCAACGAGGCGCCGGAGATCAAAGCGAACAAATTCTCTGCACTCGCCTCGAACTTGCGACCATTCGTCTTCCCTCCCGACGAAAGAAGAATACAATAAGAGAAATCAAAAACAACCCGGAGGAAAGACAAAAAATGAAGAAAGATGGGAAAAAGGAGGTGTAGAGGAGATGCTCCCCAATGACGAATGGTAGCTGGTAGGTTTAATAGGGCCACACATCTCCGCCAGTGGACGCCACGGCCATAAATTCTCGGTGGCTGTTAATTTATAACAGCAGATATCGAGGAACACTTAAAACTAAAGCTAATAGCTACTCGGCGAGAAATCCGAGGAAGGTGGACTTTTGCGGTAGTTGTGCTGTTTATAGATATTTATCGATGGTGGAGTCAGGAATGAAAAACGTATACCGCATGAACCGACAGTCTTACCTTGTACAATTATTGCACCGTACGATTAAAACAGGATAATTTATAGTTGATTTAACATGGTCTCGGGACCTTTTTTTTCTGTATATTTTGCCAAATTATAATTTTGTTTTCTTCTTTTGCCGAACATATTTAATTTTATTTAAACATATGAAAAAGTGGACTTCACGCCTAAAATTTAAAACAAAAAATTAGTTGATCTTAGTCGTTTGTTTGTTTGTTTATTTATTTAACGTCACTTTATGCTACTATGGCTAATCGGACGATGCTACAGTGGGAGTCCTAAATTTTGCCTATCCAAGTTTTATTAGGATAGGGATCTTTAACGAGTACCTGACATCGCACAGGCTCAGGACCACCTTTTAACGTCCCATCCGAAGGACGGCGTAACTAAGGATTTTTTACTCCCATTAAAAAATCCTAGGACCACCTGCGGGTTTGAACCCGTGACCTTTTGCATAGGAGGCTGTTACGCTAACCACCCAGCTACAAGTGATCCCTATCTTAGTCGTAGTTATATCATTAATATAATTTTTTTTTTTTGTTTATTCCTTTCACGTCACTTTTATGCTATAGTGGCTAATCGTACGATGCTACGTGGGAGTCCTAAAATTTACTTATCTAGCTTTTCTCAAGACAGGGATCATTAACAAGTAGCAGGGATCACCATTTTACGTCCCCGCTGAAGGATGGCGTAACCAAGAAAAAATCCTAGGGTCACTCATCACGTTTGAACCTGCGACCATGGGCATAGAAGACTGTTGGTAATGGTAGCCGCTAAACTACAGGTGACCCAACGAATGTAATAGCGATGATGTGAAAAGGAATAGTAGTTAATTTATTAAACAGCAATTGTTGATTTAACATTATTTTTTGAATAATAACAAGACAGATAATTTCGAAAAATTAGTGAAAAATATAAATTCGTATGTTAGCCCTTTTCATTATGATAGATCATATTTAAGTTCTGAATAAAACCAGTTGTAGCAGACAAGTATTGTAATTATGACACTTGACAGTTATATGGAGTTATATTAAATTACCATCAGGTTCTTTGTTTAACTTGTCACTACTGATTTTGGCTTGTTTGCCTCTTCTTTTCCCCTTTATAGTAAAGGTGCTTCACTCCATTAATATTTCTTTTCATCCAAGCTGACACTCTGGTGAGTTTCCAATCCCTAACGATAGCCGAGGGTTCTATACCTTAGACCTCAGGCAACATATATATATAAATGGTGAGTTTTACTTTTCCCCAGTCTATATAAATATGAAAAAAAAAATATATATGTGTTATATTCGGGAATGTACATTCCCTGAATAATTCTAGAACTTTAGGAGATGAGCCAAACTCAGTATATACTCCCAAGACTTTATCGGAAAAAAGATCAGTAATTCAGTATAGAGTTTTCTTTTGAACTTTTCTGGGTAATTTAATTTTCATAGAAATACTGTTTGTTATTTTTGAATTAAAAACATTAATCTCATAAGGTACTCGTTATTTTTAGTACTTAATTTACTAAAAGTCTATCTAGAATATTGTATTGATATTTTTCACCTTCTGAAAGCATTTGTTTATTATTTTAAACAACAATGCAGTTTTTCCCAATTTCTGTTGTTGAATTATTATTAAAATAAATTCTATTTAAAAAAAAATAATATGACCTGACGGATACAGGTTTATGTGAATTTTATTTTAATTAGATGTTGGAATTTTTTATTTTGCTGTTACTTTTACTGGGGATCTAGTCCAACAAGTGGGCAATTTTTGCTAATCCCTGACGGATACCTTCAGGTTGCCTTACTATTAGGAATAAGAGTGTCAAAATTAATTTCTTGAGGTTGCTATGAAACCAATATCAACTTTACCTTGTGTGTATCGAACGTACATCGTTGTGAAACAGAAACTCAGTATTATGATGAAAATATATTTCACGATTCATCTTGTAATGGTTCGGTGGTTAAATATTTTTAAAGTGTTGAATAGGTCGATGATATGTTGCATTTCTATTGCAATTGAAATAACTTTAATTACTTGTCTAGGGATCACCTGGGGTGTAGGGGCTAGCATAAGGGCTAATGATCCTGTGCGATGTCAGGTACTCGTTAAAGATTCCTATCCTAATTAAAGCTGAATAAGCAAAATGTAGGGCTCCTACTGTTTCGTTCACTTAGTCACAATAGTAGACGTTAAAAAATGTTTCGTTTTTTTCGATATCGTTTATATATTTATCAAACAAAATACATGTATTTAATGTACTCGTAATTATTTCTACAAAAATGGCAGTCCCATTATAGGACTGAATCAATTTCGTCATGGATTTAGGCTTTTTAAACAGACGTTTTAATTTTACGCTGGACCACGTATATTTTATTCGGATCACTCTTCAATACACTTCCTTTTGTTTTATTTATTGTATTTCATTCTATGTAGTTGTTCAATGAATTATTAATTCATTTCTTTCACAATTATAATGGCCTATAGTATTGCCCAACCAGAAAATTTCATATTAATCTCGTACTGACATTAAATAATGGAACATTAACAGTTGCTATTACAGAGAGACAGTTCCTGTCACCGGTTACAGTACCCCGTTATATGGTGCCATTTGATATAGGCTGTCGGATTAAAGTGACTTTCTGTGTTTACAAATTAAACCAAGGAGATAGGTTGGATAGAAGCCCAAGCGTCAGTCAGGAATGTAGCGGCCTTCCTAATGCTTGGCAGTCAAACTTCAGGATTTAAAAACTATCTATTTTATCGATTAATTCGTCGATTTTCTTTTCTTTTATCTAATCTGATATTTTTAGGATGTTTTATTATATACATACTTCAGGTTCTTTTGGTCATATTGTATTTCAGTTTTTGAAAAATACCATATTTGGACAAAGTCCCTATGTGAAGAATTTCTTTGATCGTCAACAGAATACGGCCATTACTAGCGCAAAAAATTGTTCTCTAGATGTTGCTTAAATTTAAATGCATGCCTGAACACCCGTTTAATAATATAGAAATATTTATGTTAATAAACCGTTTTACATTCCTTTAAATACCCAAGCTAACTGATTTGGCTAACCAGTATTTAAAGCTGACACTGATATATGTATGTATATTAATCATGTATTTCACGAGATTTGCGGAATAATTTACTTGACCTGTCCTTGGCTTCTTTTATTTAAGTTATTACAAAAAATTATCTGCTTGACTTATTTTTGTTCTTTATTCTCAATATATTTGATTAATTGACAAACTTACTTGGAATACTCATACAATACAGAAAGGGCAAGATGCTGCTCGTAAAAACAGATTACTACACTGCAGTTCCTTGCCACCAAATTTCGAATCTTGTCGTAAAAATAAACATAAAATATGGAATTACTATTAGGTCTATTTGGGCTTGTGGGACAGAGCTTTGTTTTTGATTATCTGATTCTTTATCATTCGATCCTTGCTGTCCAAAATCCTCCGAAAAGTTCTAAATGACCCTTTTTTTGTCACAAATAAAATCAACCGTTTTTTGTAGACAGCTTGAAGAAGACATTACATGTTTTATTTGTTTATTTTTTTAACTCTCTATCCATACAAACCCTCTTGTCCATAATCTGTTATCCTTGTGTGTTCTGGAAAACCCACCAAGGAGACTAAAAAAGAGATGCTCACTGGACCTTATTACTTACATTAGTAATTTGTCTATTAGTAAGGGAGCGGCGAGGTCTAGTGGATAGAGCACTAGACTACTGTTCTCCAGGTCCTGTGTTCGAGCCCAGCCTATGATAGAATTTATTCTGTTAATTCAGCCGGAATGCGACCCTAGGTTACGGAGACCCACTTGGGGCAAACCCTGCCTCTTTACAGTGGTTACCCAAATTGGAGCCTAATCACCTATTTGCACGGCCGTTGGCCTAGAAACAGTACGAATCACAAGATTTACTGAGCCCAAGTCCTTCATGGGTTGTATAGGTGCAGGTTTTTTTCTATTAATAACAGTTTCTTCTTTATTTATTTATTTTTTTTTTTCGTAAGATGTTAGTAAATTTCAATAAATATATATTTTTTTAGCAATAAATTACTGTCATAAAAATTAATTAATGCTATTCCTGATAGTTTAAAATAAAATTTCGTTTTTAAATAAGATGTTTTTCTAAGATATGATTTGTTTTTTGTCTACTTCATAATCATTGCTTTAAAGTTAGACATAAATATATATTAAGGGTATATTAAAAGATATCCAGAGCAGAACTTATAAATAATACAGAGGGAAGGAAGCTGGCCGGCATACATAATCCCTTTGGTCCCCAATGTTCCGTGACCCCAGTATATCGTGTCAGGCAACTCTATGAGTTATTGCTTCCAACAGTTTTATAGTATTTTTAATCTGGCTGGGCTGCAGGTAGTTTCTGGTTAGAGTCCCCACTTTGTACAATATCCTTGAATAATACAAATGGAAAAAGGAAGCCTTCAAATTTAAATAATTTCTCATTGATTGCTACCAATGGGTAGTTTCTTCACAGGACTATCATGTGTTTTAACAATATATTAATATGATTTACTTGTATTGAATCAAATCCGTTGAAAATTACTTGAAGAAATTATGATTTTAATTAATGAAATCTTAAAATTAGTAAAATTTAACAGGTACTTAATTTCACAGAAAGTTTTGAATTTTCTTGGTTGAGAGTAATTTGTTCGGTTAGTTTTTTTTTTAGTTTCATGTATGTTATGCTGTATCCAATCTTAACAGAAACTCCTGTACCTTTTTTTCACTCTTTATTTAATAATATTGATGTTTTGTTATCAAATAATTATTTATTATCACAAAGATACGAAACTAACTGTAAAATTGTAAATCCACTATCCTAATTTCAACGTAAGGCAAAATTATTTATTTTACCAAAATCCTTGAGTTATGGAATAATTAATTTATTTGAAAATTGTTCATCTCTATCATTTTATAAGAGATGTTTTCGTTCGTTTATGTTCCATATATTTTATATCTATTTACCTATATAAATAGGTTTTTAATTTTTTTTTTTTTTTTTTTTTCTTGTACACAATTATTTTAATGGTCTCTCGGCCAGACATGTATATTGAAGTGCATATTTACTAGTGCGAAATTATTATTCTTAAGCGACATAGTATAGGGACATATTATTATTATTATAAATACGTTTTATTGACAATACTACCTAGGTTCTAATGCTTATACGCGTTATTTATGTATTGATGCGGTATTTAATTATACTTGTATAGCGAAGTTTATAAAATGTACTAATGTCTAATAACTATTTATAATTTAAAATCTTGGAGTTTTGATGTTTATTTATTTTTCTAACTCTGAGGCGAAGCTGAAAACGAATTTGAATATTGATATTTGTGGTTCAACTGAAACGATAAAAAGGTTCTTTGATTTGTGTGTGTTCTGCTTATTTATAATAATTTATTATTGCCTTATTTTTAGTTTACTGGACTGCAGTTTTTTTGTTCAATCCACAAGTCATACATGCTTTATGACCTAAATTTGTCTTACATTATTTTTATTTTCTTTCATTATTTGTTGCATATCATGTTATTATTTTCCTTAAGATTGGTAATACTTGGTACATCCGTTACTTCGATTCTTGGTAGAACCGTTACTTAATACTTTAATTGATCACTTTTATTCTCAATTATAACATATCAAGACTTCTATAAAGTCAACAATATTCCTAAACTCAATTTGGATAGGGAATTTAAAATACCTAAAATTAAAAAAAAATAAAATAAAATAACCGAAATATTTCAACAAACCCAGCCATAAATCATGCCTACTAATTACGGGCTCGTTCGTTTTCGATGCGAGGTAGGCCACGAGCGAAAACGCGAAACTTTCACGATATTTCTCGAAAGCGAGCTCTATTATTTCGCAAGCGGTGCCGCCATATTGGGACTAACAGGATAGTTGCCGATTTATTCCGAGCCATTAGCCGGGCCCAGCTGGTCATCTGCTGTCTCTCTCGGTGCAGCAGGAGTGTCTGGGGGAGAAAATCTCATTTTAAATTATTCTTTGTTAATTTAATTACTATAATAAAATTAGGGGATTTTTCTCCTCTTATAAAAATACATATCGTACTTGTCAAGACTGGAGTTCGTTATAGAAAACTAGTTTTGCAACGGCAGGAATAATCATTGCTATAAAAACTATTCTCTTCACTACTTCATCAAGCTATAATAATTTGCGGGACATCGTAACTGGAAAATAAGTTTATCATATCATAACAAGTGCTTATCACGTCGTTTAAAGATCAGTCAGATATATTTAATAAATAATAAATAGGTGAAACATAAATTCCACTTTCACTTTGCAGGTATAGAGAAATGTATGGCTAGTTCCAACTCTTGGATCCTTTAACCATTTTAAATTAGCCTTTCTGTCCGTCAAAGAGCTTGATACAGCTCAAAAATCGCGTTGTATAAAACACTTGTAAATTAAGTTATAAAATAAAATTGTTACAGAGTTGCCTTAAGAACTTTGAAATTTACAGATATTACAGACACTCATTATATGAAAACCAATGATTCATTTCTACCAATGTCCGTTTTTAGAATGAAAAACAAATTTATAAAATCATTTAGTTGAGATTATAACTCTGATATACCAATATTCTTAAAGTGTATATAGATAAGTGTAAATAAATGTATTACAATAAAACATCTACATTTCGATTGTTTTAAATACAACTGTGTTATCAATTTTTGTTAAGGGACTTGAGTTGTAAGTTTTACATTTGCAAGAATTCATGAAACTGCAACAAATTGTTAAGATATTATGATACATATATATATTTTTTGATGTTGAGAATAAATTGCTATAAGAAAATTCTTGAACATTTTGTGTTGTATGTTTTATTTTTCTTACTGGTTTTCTAGGTTTTTTAGTTATTTTTTTATCAGTATTAAATTGTAATATAAATGCTTTACTTTACAATCATTCGATTTAGCAAAAAAAAAAAAAAAATTTAAAAATAGCAATCGTACCATTGTTTGAATATTCAATAGTTTTTTCCTTAAAACGTACAAAGAAGTGAGCAAATATTTCAGGCTAAAGATTATGTGGTATAAAAGGCTAAAATATGTATGCATAATTATTATTTATACTTTTTAAATTTATAACATTGTTTTGGGTGATACAAATAGTAGAAATGTTTATATGTTACCTGATAAAGCAAAATATAATTTTACTAATAATACTATTTAAATTTGTTATCATTATCTGCCGCCTAATCAATGAGATAACATTTAAAAATAGGTTCTATGTTTAATAAGCCGTAATTAGATAAAGTTTTTGGCACCTGTTCCCGCAATGATGCAGAGATACCGCGGGACTATTTCGGTTGAAATCTGTTGGATAAAATTTATTTATGGGAACGCCGAAAGATATTATAGGCCTTGTTTATGTCATTAGTATCAATGGGTTACTTCCCTACAGGCAGTGGGATCGCTGAGACAGTCTGCAACTCCAATCGGTCTCATATAGCAATTACAGAGTAAATTTGAATAATTAAAAATTAAAAGAAAATTTTAAACCTAATTTTTCTACAATTTCATGGAAATAAATCAAAATTTATGTTTTTTCTTTATTTTTAGATTTATATTACAATTTTTAAATGTATTTATTCTGTCGAATTGTGACGTCATTATTTCCATTTGCTGCTGACGTTTTCTTAATTATTTATAATTTTTTATTAATCATATTTTCCATTCTTAGAATGTTTTAATATAGGATGATTGTTATATCAAAGCACTATTACTAATATCCTTATTGATACTATTTTTAATATTAGAGAATATAAAATTGTTTGCTCTTTTAAAATATATACCTAAAATATCAAACATAAACAAAATAAGACAGATAAGTTATTATATAGTATTCAATGTTTTGAAAAAAATATTTTTATGAATATATTTACATGAAATGAAAATTATTGTATATCATTATAGATATAATTTTATATATAAGTTTTTAAATAGTAATTAAGATGTTAAAAACAATTAATAGTAGCATATATTAAAGATGTTTTGTATCAGATTTTGATTCTTATGACGTTAAAGAAAGATATTCTTTCAAAAATTTATATATTATACTCCAGTCGTAAGCAGATAACTATCAGTTAACAAGACTGATGTAATTAGAAACTTCTCCTCCAAAAAATTAAATATATAAGTGTAGGAAGGAGTCTAAAAGGTTAAAAATACAATAGTAAAGGAGCCCAGACAGATTGAAAATATAAATAATTTTTTTCTAAGTATTGTACTTGTAAATATGTCAATTTAAAGATCAAGTGCGTCATTGTACGTATTAATTTACATCAAACGATAAGTTTTCATAATTCATTCATTTTTTCTCATCTCGTTTTTATTTTTAGTTGCCTCCTCATACAAGACCTGTATACAAATAACCAGAAACTGTTGTAGATACCGATTACTACACCACTTACTTCACAAACGTTCAAAACATCCAATTGAGCTTTGGGGCTCTATTAAACCATCTAAATCATCCCGCATTTAATTCTTACAATCCAAAATCATGAATGCCTCTTACTTATTTTGGTAAAAATCAACTTATGCATAATGACCACGACATCTCATTAGTCTTAGACCTAGCCTAAAGTAGATATAGCTTTTTTTGTTTATTCCAAACTCCTTGCCACATAAACCCACTTGTCCGTAAACTATCTTCTTTAGATATCCCTAATAACGTTCTGAGGCGATTGAAATCGTGTCAGCGCGCGTTGCTGTGAGCACGCGTTGCCTAGCAATAGATAACCGCAAAGTTAAAACCACATAATTACGAGTTCGACTCTCGTGCTGGGGGATTTTATCTCGGCATATATCCCCCGCCTTCACCTCCTGGCCCGAGAGATCCCCCGTATAGCCTTCAAAGGCGCGGTAGGGGTGAATAAAAAAAAATTCTTACTTTAACTATATTCATATATAATGTCTACATATTACGTTTATGTCTTAAAAATAGGCAGTGAATACTCTTGATCAAGTTTATTTCAATATAATGAACTACATATCCCAAGAGAATACATATTTTTAGTTGAACTAATGAATACGTAAGCTACACGATGTACACTTGACCCAGAAGGAAGCTCACAATACAATATAATGTAAGCGATAATAGGGCTAAGACGGGGACGATATTTATGGGCCGCAGAGCTTACAGCCCTTGCCCTAAATCACGGGGAGCCATCCCCTGTTTATATTACAGTAGGCAGGAGGCGTCATTATTGCTTCAGTCGTCTCGCTACTTTATTACTTTATGACAGTTTTATGTCTTCTTAACAGTCTCGTAACTTGTGGCTAGGGTGTGAATGGTTATGTTTATGAGGGAACTTATCTCTATTAACAGGCTATTAGGGTCTTATCAGGCAGTCCAGAATTTATTCTTTTTTTTTTTTTTTCTTCACTATTCGTGTAAAAATAAGACGGATTTAATTTCATATTACCTCTGAAATTCTAGTTTTAATTTGAAATACATTAAAAATCACATAGAAACCATCATTAATTTAATTTTTTTTTTTTTTTTTAATGAAAATCTTTTATTATGAATCTAAGTCTCCTAAGAACATCATATTTGAAATTATATCTGTGGCGGTCGTCTAACTCTATTTTGGGTATTACGTAAAGTTTAAGTCGCTCACCTGTAAAATGAAAGATTTTGACTTAACCACTTATTCACGAACGCCACAGATATAATAAATATACTTGCCATATTATAATATTAATAAAAAATTAAACAATTATACATTAAAAAAAAAAAAAACTCTGTCATCATGCTGGTTGATTTTAATTGTCAAATTATGCCATGATAATATACAGATGTCAGTTTAAGATTATAAATACAAAATAAAAAAATTATTATATATCTAAAAAGGAAAACATTTCAACAGGAAAATAAGTAATTAAACTTGTAGAGTTGCGTTTATAATTTTCAATATATGAATTTTTAATTTTTATATCAATTTTTTTTCAAGTATTTCGACTTTATCATTGTTTGTTGTGAATACTGTATCATATAATTGTAAATATGGTCTCATATAACGATTACTATTGTTCATTTTGAAGCAAATTGTAATATATCTCAATAATTATCTAGGAAAAAAAAATCAATAATCTATTCCTTGACCACTATATCTTTATTGATTAATTTGTAAGGAAAAAATTAGAAATATTTAAGAATTTCTACTGTCATTTTTTTTTTTTAAGAAATTAGCATTTACAAAAAGAAAAAAATATATTGGTTGAAATTAAAAAGCAACCTACAATAAAATATTAAACCTACATAACCGATGATTTATCATGAATATTATATTCAAAGAGGCAGAAGAAAAAAAATACCAAAAAGGTAGATTTAAGCAAGGCACTAGCCTATGTGACAGGCTTAGAAGAGCCCATTTGGAACATATCCAACGGTTATGTTATTAATCGGATAAGAAAGAGGATAGACCCTTGAGAGGAAGAGACCGAAAAGTGTGGTTCAAGAGACTGGAAGCGTGTAAGATAAAAAAAAAGAGGGATGGGATGAAGAAGAAGTTTAAAAATTTGTAATTTTCCTACGGAAATTACAACCAGTTCAAAACTCAATAATATCGTTAAACGAAAATAAATTATATGCATATATATGTCTCCAAAGAGCGCATGAAGTGAGTCCAAAGAACTCTTTTCAGAAAATATACGTTTATAAACCAGGTTAAGAAACGAACTGGGTTAGGAAGTAGTCATTATAAATGATCCGTGGAGATACAACAGTTGGTAGGAATATCGATTGATTCCGATAAAATCGATAGTACATTAAATAGGGCGCATTGGCCCGGGGTGCAGCCGAGCTATGAATAGACCCAATCCCGCCTTATCTTACATAGACTCGTACAGCTTTCCGATGATGGGAAGAATAATTTTCCAAAATATTTATTCTTCATTAATATCCTTAATGTACTATATAAAAGAATTTTTAGATTTTTACATTAATAGCCAATAATTTGTTTGGTTAAAACAACCCTTGGATTCTACCTGACCTAACTTCAAGCCTTGGCTACTCCGGCGAATAACGGCTGCTAAATAGATGAGGAGTAAGCTAGTTCCGAATTAGTTTTAATATAAAGCTTGTACAGCAATGAAACTATTTTTTGTTGATACCGAAAGATAGATTGGTGTTATCTAGAATAAGTCTGACATCTATTTTTAGGCATCGTTCATCGTATACGCAGAGGCCACCTGTATAAATCTTTGTAAGTTTGCTAAGCGTGTTAACCTTATCTTTTTGTTTGTTGGACATCGTTAACGTTATCCTAACTAACGCAAGTTGTAGCGAAATGAGAAGGCCCAGATTCCTTCTCTGGAACCGCCAATCAACCCCTGTAAGAGTGTTAACATGGCCGAAGCGATAAGCCGTTATTTATTCCTAAAACATTAGCATATTTGAAAAGATCAATTTAATTAAAATATCCCACTTTCAACTTTTTAATAAAACTTTTATGCTGCTTTCCTGTTTCAACGTTACCCCAACGTTAAACCAAATGGATATTTGATACCTATAGAAATCCGATTACCTTTAGGATAAAATTCAATGTAAAACTCTAAAATAATTATTAAATGCTAAAATTTTCGAATAGAGTTAAAATTTGGTCGAACTAAATCCTTATTAATCGGTGTGGATAATAAAAAATAAAATATTTAAAAAAAACTTGCTCTATACTCTGGGAAAAACGTCTGGAACTATGTTAAATGATCTAATAGATAAATACCCTAGCGAGAGATCTTACAAGACAGCCACAACTAAATTAATGGGAGAGGTTCTCTAGCAGGAAAAAAATAGACTCAGTCTTTTTATTTATTAACCTAATAAATTATTAGACCGTTCTTTTAATAGTTCTCATCCGGTGTCCCAGTCTTTTATATTTAATTGTGGATTCTGAAATTACATTTCATCATCTTCCATGGTAGACTAAATTGTGATTATGAATTTTATTATAATATTTATAATGGTGTATCGAAGTATTATTCTTCATTAAAGAGCTCAGAATGCGAGTTATTCATAACTAATTACCAACGTTCTCAGCGAAAAGTATTAAGTCTACCTATGGTCGTTATAATGTCACATAAATTGTTAAAATAAAATATTTTCAATAATTTTAGATATGATAACAAAGTTAGTTTCGTTGTTTTAACATCATAATGTATTCAATGTTTTGTTTTGCCTCAATTTGTATATTTAATATTTAAATTATATAATATATATAAAATAATATATATATATATATATATATATATATATATATATATATATATAAAAATTTTATTTATATTTATACACGGTGCCTCAGACTAAACCTGTTACCTGCTGCTCTCTACTGGCTACCGTATGAAGTCCACACTAACCCAACCTGCTAAGAACTACATTTCGTTTTGTGGTTATTAAGTTAATAATAATTTTTTATGTAATTATGGATTGATATATTATAGTTGTACAGTTTAACTTTGTTCATCTGTTTTCGGTTAGATATTGAAATGATGAAGACATAATTCTAAGACTTTTTGAGTTTCTTAGAGACATTGGTCTGTTAAACTCAATACAAACGTAGAGAATCAAGAACCGCTAATAACCCGAAAGGGTAGATGCGGAATAGCAAATAAAATAAAATAAAAAAAATAAAAATAAATTTATTTTTAAAAATATTGAAGTTTACATTAATATTTTATAAATAATTATTTTAAATGCTAAACTACTATTTAGTAGGTAAACATATTATCAATACCATGTACCTTAAATGAAAAAAAAAGAAAAAAATTGGTTTTTAAATGCAATGCTCGATTCTGTAAAATTAAAAATGGGTATTTCTTCTTGCTGATTAAGAAAAACACAAGTGTCAAAAATTATGCCCAAATAAACTCAAGGGCAAGCTAAAAAGCTCCTCTACCATCTTCCAATACATCGTGGTAATTGATTCGCTTATGTGTTGTGACAGGAATAGTCAGATCTGTTATAGAATAGTTTCACTCTTCAACAAGCAATAAATCCCCGTGGGATGATCTAGCGTAAACAGAAAGGAGAGAGGTTTGGGCGCCACCCCAGCATGTGTTGGTTGTCGAGGGCATGGCTATATCTGTTCTCTCTGTAACGGCAGATTTATTGTGTTTAATCCTTCTCTTTTGGGGGTGTTACTGTGTACCTGTGTATATTTCCTGTAGGCGATTCCCAAACGAAGTTTATTAACTTTCAAACATAGTTTTATACAAAAACATATCATAATTTCGGATCGTTAAGATGGGAATTCGATTGGTAATTACCGAGTAAAAAAGGGGAGTCATCATTCTTTGATTGTATAGTGACATTTCGAATTTCTAAAAAACATTTGAGAAGTAAGCATATTGTCAATCAACCCTAATACTTTCCACTTGCGTTAATTAAAGAAAAAAATGCTGCAAATTATTGCACCATGATTTATTGTTACCAAATAACTATATGAGGATCTAACTGTTTATAGCTGCGAATCTTTTTGTTTTTATCTATCTTCAAAAATAACAGAGTTGTGGGCGTATTTATGGGCAAAATTCAATATTTTTCTTTTCTTTTTTTACTTTCACTTACTATGAATGGTAAGGGGAAGTATTGCGATCGTGAACATTTTCGAATTCCAGTTTTTAACGGAAATACACGTTTGAGGGCCCCCTGAGTCCAAATAACCAAGTCCCGCAAAAAGGTCTGTGTGTGTGTGTGTGTCTGTCTGTGTCTGTGTGTATGGTAACTCCCGGGCGGAAACGGTAAGTCCTGCGAAACTGAAATTTCATATTTAAGGCAACTATACGCCCGAGACGTGACAAAACTTTTTTCATCAAAATGAGCTTACCAGAAGAGGCACTTTATACCATGCATTTTGCACCTTTTTTCGATTTTCTTGAAAACGGTTCCAACGATTTTGATTAAACTCTCTATATCGATGTAAAATTTAATGGGCTTTCATATCATGTAGGTTTTATTCTGATTAAAATGGTCCAACAGGGCTTAAATGCCGATATTTTAATTTTGTAGATTCAATAAAAATATCTATATTATCTTGTTAAAGCTGATGAAAAACAGGTAAATATATAAATTGAATAAATTCGATACCCAACTAAAGGAGAAAACAGAAAAAATATTTTTTTAATGCAATTTTTCGTTTTTGAACATAAGAGCTGTAATATACATGTTTGGTATACCGTTTGAAAGCTAAATATTTTAGAAAAAATATTATCTCACACACAAGCTTTTAAAAGTTAATAGAGAGTGATGAAATGAACATAAATCTATTTATTTTAGATAATAATATAATAGATTTTTTAATGAAACATATGTTTTTTCTATATAAATTCAATTTAATAATAGTTTCACGTATTTTTATCTCTAACTGTTTTTGAAAATTCTTTCATTAATTCTAAAAATGGAGGTAAGTGAATGTCGTGTGTTGCTCGCACCAGATTTTCTCTTTTTATAATTATTCGCGATTTTTTGGTTGAAAACCCCTAATAGATTTGTTCTTTATCTTCAAAAATAAATGTTATTGAATTAAATCACTTTTAATCGGTCGCCATTTTAAAAATAACCATCTGATTTAAACGTCTAGGTGTTAGGATATGTCTTTTGAAGATATGTTCAATTCAAATATTTAAATTTCAGTTCTAATCCTCACATTACAGTAATGTGGTAATAACAGCTCTCAAATACCGTCTATTACAAAATGCATTACAAAATTGCCCACCTACTATAAAAAAAAAAATATATTACCATCAGAAACTGATCACTGTTCATAAAGTATTTAAAAATTAATCTTACTGTAAATTTTAGAAATGTCTCAATTTACCTCTGGTATAAAAATCGACGTATTTTCAACAAGCATACGCACATTTCTCTTAATGATATTTACATTTCACTGAATTTCGAAAATTGATAAATCACTCTCTTTAAGATGAAATATATTATTTTAGTTAAAATTCTAGTAAAAACAAACTTAATCATGACTAATGTATTTAATATGCGGCTCAACATCGCCAAAAGAGACGTGAACCTTTATTTATTGTAATACAGCGGATATTTTAACTTTATATTAACTAATTCTTTTTAAAAAAAGTTAATATGTGTACTATGAGAATATAAGTAGATAAACTAGACTTTGAAATATGAAAAATATAATAGAGAAATTAGCAGTTGTAAATGTTTATGTCTACACATTTTTTCTCATAGCCTGGATCTGAAATGTATGTTTTAATGAATCCTAATTACATAAGAAATTATGTTCAACGAAGGATTAATTACTAACAACTCTATTTAATTAGTTTCTTTAAATGAATTATCAAATGTGTAATTATTTTAATTAATAATACTTTTTTTCCTGCTATTAACATTATGTGATTCTTTTATAATAGATGGTTGTATTTCTGATTAAATCAGTGTCTGTTTGTCATTCAAAATGGTAATAAGTCTTGTTATATCCTCTTTGTTTTCCTTTTTGCATAAATTACTCGTTAATATATATTTAAAATAATAAATAAATATGCAAACTTTGAGGTTTAGATAAGTGGATTCGTGTATTGTTTGAGTAGGAATATAAATATTTTTTACCATCAAAAACACTGAATCCACAATGGTAAGACTTATTTTTATTTAAGTAGGTACTCATTAATTTATTTTATTTAATAATAAACAAAATAAGGGAGAATCTTCAATCAATGCTAAAAAAGAATCCAAGGACAGACCATTTTACTATTACCATTATTTAAAAAAATATTTTTGATGTTTCCAGCATCGAAAGATCGTCTTTGTTGTCATATTTTGGAAATCATGTTGCTGCTTTCGGATAACTCTTGCCCGAAAAAAAAATTTCAGTTCACATAAATCACTTAGCAACATTTCTTTTTGACTTTCTTCAACCAGTCCCCGAAATCACATAAGCCATTGTTTTTTAACTTGACTGTGGGTGAGAATGTGGCAACCATATGTTGTGGAGGCAGTGTACCTGCTTGAGCCTCTTCCTACTCATCACCTTATTCTTATCTTAGAAAACGTCGTAGAGATAAAAAAAAATAATAGTAAGTTTAATCTGAATATAAAGTCTTGCTTGACCATATTTTCGCAACCGTAATATTAATCCATTTTCAATGTTTAGTGAATTTCAGTATATATTTTTTTATAAATCATTTTCCAATTTGAATATATATTCTTTTGATCTTTATTAGAATTTTTTATTCTGTGTTTCCCATGCTTAATTAAGATTATTTATTGTTGTCTTAAATGTTAAACAAATTTTAATTAAATGTAAACTTAAACATTGGTTATCAATGTTTTTCTTGCTCTAATTTTGTTGTAAGTCATAATATAAAAACACTTTTAGTAACATTGAAATAACATTTCATAGGTATGAAATTGTAATACTCAATAAGTTCTGGAACTAAGATTTAGGTTTCGTTTAATTTATTATTGTTGTGTTTCTAGTTTATTTTTCCTTTACTATTTTTAGTGTACTAAGTTTTTAATTCTTAAAATATTAATATAATATTGTATATTATATAATAATTATTAAATTAAATATTAATATAATTAAATAAATATAATATTAAATAAATATTAATATAATTAATTAAATATTAATATAATATATTATTTGAAATGTACTAAATTACATCTGGAGAATCGTAGTTTAAAAAAAATAATAATAATTCATAACTAAAAACAAATAAAAAAGTATACTTTTTAAGTTAACAAAAAAAAAATTTAAGTAATAACAAAAAAAAAGTTTTAAAAGGTACGCTATTTCGAAACAATGATTGGTATCGTAAAGAAATACACTTAAACGAAATATTAAATTACCCTAACAATTAAATTACCACTTAAAAAATTAAACATATATAAAAAATTAACTAATGTAGATTATTTTCGGTAAAGGTCAGTGTATATATAAAATCGAGGCCTATCACCACTATTTTATTTAATTATAATGCACTACGTTTCGGCTATAACGCCATCTTCTAATTTTCTGGTAATTTTCATATTTTAAAATTAAATTAATGATTTTTTTATATTTATAAAATAAACTTTTATTCAGTTTAATAGAAATTAAAGATTGATAAACATAGTACATCAACTGTTTCCATTCACAGTTATTCCTGTTTTTGTTGAATTGTTAAATGATTCTTTTTGGTTCAGTTTTAATTTGGGTTATCTATTTTTAAGAATGCCAATCTTTTCATAGATTATTAGCAATTTTATTTACTGTAATTAAACTATTGTATTGTTATGTAATTTTAATGTTTAATTATGATATTGATTATTTTCAAAGAAATTATATTTGCACTTGCAGTTAAAAATTATTCTTTATACAAGAAGATGGCATTATAGCCGAAACGTAGTGTATTATATCATCATAATTAAATAAAATAGTGGTGAAGTTAATTATCAGCCTAAAATTTGTATACTTAAAAGTTAACATTTATTTGTGTGAAAAGTCAGAAATGAAGTACATATATTAAAATGTGTAAATAAAAGAAAACAATTTAGCTATAGGTTAATTATTATAATCGGAAATGCTTAACAATAGTTTAGAAACACTTATATCAGGTATAATATATATAGGTAGGATTTGGTATAGTATATTTTCACCTATGGTTGCTTTTGTTCCACATCGATATAAATACATGAATTTTTCTGTTTGTTCAAACCCAATGAGAAGTTTTATAAGTTGCAAAAATGTGTATTAGATTGTAAACTTATAATTCAAATGATCTGAGATTTGGTTCTTTTTCCTATTTTTTTAAGGTCTTTTATTCTCCAATATCTAGAGAATAGGTCCGAAAACGAAGCCTGAGCCCTAAGAGCGGTCCCGTAAGACCAATTTGGCCGAAGCATCAATCTCCAGTAAACGGCTCCAGACCCGAAGACGGAGGGATGTTCCGAAAGGGTGTGATCTGGAGTCATTAGTCATGTCTCTGCGGGTCGGATCTGCTCATGACCTCAAGCCCCAGCATCGCTCTCAAAAAATCCTGCGAAATTCATTAATAAAATTTGTCTAATGGTTGTCCCGGTTTATAATTTTTTATGTTTAGTATGGAGGAAATATATTGAGATATACTATAACACAGGGAAGGTGCATTAAACCTGGATTCAGTATAGTAAGGATGACATTGTTTTTATGTCAGCGGTGGTACAAAGAGATCATCATTTTCTATATCAGTGTCTATTAATATGAGTTATTTTAAACAAATGGAAGCGGCGTGGTCTAGTGGATAGAGCACTAGTCCACTATTCTCCTGGTCCTGGGTCCGAAACCGGCTATGACAGAATATTATTTATTCTGTTAATTCAGCCGAAGGGGACTCTAGGGTATGGAACCCTCCTAGGGCAGACCCAGCCTCTAAAACTAGGTGCCCAAATTGGAGAAAAGCCTGAAGCCTGAGCGTGATAAAGGCCTAATCACCTCATTGCACGGCCGTTGGTCTAGAAACAGTACGAATCCCATTTATGTACTGAGTCCAAGAATCTTCATGGGTTGTAAGGTACAGGTTTTTATAAAATATTTTATTTATATAAAAATAACTGTTGATGAACAGCCAAAATACCACGGCAATTGGCTCGTCAAACAGTATAGCACAGAAACAATACAGCATTGCGTTTAGGTTTTTTATATTGTGCCTGTTATTAATTTATTTTCTACTCCCTATTATTGTAACTTGATGGATAACTCATGCGAAACGATTTCAAGAAGTTCAGAATATCCCAAAAAAAACCTAGATTTCCTCATGACAATAAATTTAGCATTGAAATGATTTACGTTAAATAAAAGAGAGAGAGAGAGAGAGAGAGAGAGTGTGTTACTTTAAGTCTGTAGTTATTCGTAGAAAGTGACGCAATAATTTCTATTTTATTTTTATTCAGAAGACTGGATATGGGTCAGACAGACACGACCCTCGGACAGGTTCCCCACAGACAGGATCAGCCACGTGTCAGAGCCCACTGTTCGGGAAGTCTTCCTTCGCGCAAATCCTCCGCCCGTGTACTCTCGCTGACAAATGGGATGCCGCTGGGATTGGGACAGACTGACGGATGGGATATTATAAATTCGTTTTGGACCGCTCAGCCATCGGTGACAATCTCAGCTGGGAAGTTAAAAATATTTTGTTGAATTCATCATAATTTAAATTGAGAGTGAAGCGCTGTTGTTAGGGTCTGCCAAGGGGCCTCCTTGAGCCATGCTAAACGGAGCAAATGAAGATGGATTATGCCATGGTCGGGGTCTTCATTTCGTTCTATGGTCCAGCGGATTTTAAATTTCAAGCGACATTAATTTATTTTCATAATGAAAAAACTTTATAAAAAAGTCGCATGATAATAGTGAAATAAATTAAATAGCAACATGTTTTTCTCTATTATGATAATCACTGCACCATACAAAATAGTGGAATATGACTGAAAAATATTCTACTCGGATTTTTCCGATTTTTTTCGGATTGATGTGAGGTGTTATTTACGGACGATAACAGATATTTTTCTTTTCTGATTAATTAATTGTTTACTATTACTAGAGAATCAAGTCTTTTTGTGACCCATGAAGAAGGGGTCTTGGGCTCAGTACATATAGAGATTCGTACTGTTTCTAGGCCCCAATTTTTGGGTACCCACTTTAAAGAGGCTGGGTCTGCCCAAGGAGAGTCTCCATACCTTAGGTTGTCCTTCAGCTGAAATAACAAAATAAAAAATATTCTGCCACAGCCGGGATTCAATTCCAGGACCCAGAGAACAGTAGACTAGTGCTAATACTCCTTAACAATTTCCGGAAATTTTCAACAACATTCAAATCACAATATAATTAATTAAATTTTACTAATTTCAATGATGTTAGAATGGTCATCAATATACTTAATTAAGTAAAAACATAATTTATTTGTAACGTTTCGGCCTAAATTTTATGCCTTCTTCGGGGCGATTGAAGGTGGACATTACAACTTCGTTGTGTACTTAATAAAGTGTTTTGATTACTACAGCCGGAATTAACTTCTCCCCAATTTACTAATTTTACACTAAAATACAATATCTACATTTGGATTATTATTAGTTCATTTTAAGATATGAGAATTTGAATTGTTCTCTTCAGATATTCGTTGTAGATATCGACGATTTTTTTTCATCTAAATTATAATTAAAACGGCTTAAGCCTTACTCTCGGCATACAATCTGTTATGCGATTATTAAATTTTATTATTTATTTCGATTATTTATTTTATTAAGTCGTCTTAGATTTTCCGATGAAACATACTTTTTTCTTTGCAAGTATTGCATTAAATTATATTAAAAAAAAAACTTTTGAGGGTTTCCCACATTCTTTTATTGATATTTATTTATTATCCAATCGTGCTCTCATTAGAACTCAGTTTGCCGATTTTAACAAGAATTATTCAAATAATGATTTAATTTAAGTCTTAAAAACTGTTATAAGCAACTTCTAAAACCTCATATCAGTCAATATCTCATTGAGTTTACAATGTGGAATATATTTTCCCTGAGCAGTTAAACAACTATAACCGCAGTATTAGTATAAACTATGCTAAGTGACAAAGTGGAAGGAATTAAACAAAACCTAATAAATTATAAATTATGATATTAATCGAAAGATTATTTCTTATCTTATAATGCTAGTAATGAATTTGAATAATTTAAAAAAAAAAGTTTATACTAATAAATATTATTATGTTTGAACATTATGTACAAAGAGATTTTTGTTTGTGGTAATAAAGTGTGGGGTTGGCAAGCATACATAAGGAATATATGTATTCATCCAAGTGATGTAGGAGTATTTGATAGTGACAAACCTAGAAAAATTTACGAGCTGGTTGTGAATTACGAATCTGATAAATTGTCACTACGACTTTAAAATTGATTCAATTTACACCACACCCCTAGATAAATGGGTCAAATGATATATTTTCACAAATAACACATACACGTACACAAATTAAATCGGTTACACGATACGTCTCAACCTGCCACCACCTCATGACCGCCATCCATATCCTCAACCAAAAGAAAATAAATATTGTATACAAGTATAAAAAGACAGGAGGCCATTTCTCTAGCGACTATCGGTATGTTCTTGTCCGCCTGTATGTCCCAGAGGGCAGGATATAAATAGTAAGGATCGAAGACATCCTTTGAAGACATCCTGCCGGCCAGATATTCAGTAACGATTAGAAGAGACTGGGACATGTCTCCTGTCGGCCGGCGTCGGGTCGCATTAGTAATTGTCCCCTTTCCTAAGGCTTTACATGAATAATATATCCAAGGACCGTTACGTCAGGGAGGATTTATAGAATATTTAATATAAACAGGAGGTCTTGTTCTCAAGGATAGGTCGAAGAAGGGTTAAAGGGGATTTTTTGAGAAATCGTTGGGCGTGGGGTAAGGGTAGATTTGTATCAATGTTTCGGCGAAGGATGTCTGAGAGAAAGTGAATAAATAAACAACATAATGTAGTGGTTTCTGTATTGAATAGAAAATAGCAAACTAATGTAACTTTATTCCATATTCAATATGGCTCATTAAATATGGTTAATTATACAATTAGCAGCAACCTAATAAAACCAGGATAGGCAAAATGTAGGACTCCCACTGTAACACCGTCCTATTAGACTTAGTAGCACATAAGTGGCGTTAAAATGAATAAACAAACAAACAATTATAAAATTAAAAATATATTAATATAAAAATGTTTCAAAACATGATTGACCAAATTATACAACCCTCGACCAACACGATATACTTTAAATTCAGTAAGGCGTTCATATATCATTTTCAGACTTACGGATATACGGAATAGTTAAATCAAATTCCTGGCGTATCCCATCTTAGATTTCACATTGTCTCTGGTTATTCTCGAATATATGATGATGATAAGCAATTAGTCATTGCTACAATGAAACAATCATACATTTAATGTGTTAATGTCTAGTATATACGTGGATAAATTAATAAATATTAAACAAAATACTAAAAGAACAATTAAATAATTTCCACAATTTTAAATTGAATTAATATTTTAAAATATTATATTCAATTTGAAGTTCAATTTATTTTACTGTGTTCAGTTTCAAATCTGTATAAGAATTCAGAAAATTATGCTAGTCGACGCGAGAAAGTCAACCATGTGACGCGCTGTCATCAGTTCACCATGGGTGACACAGACTGACAGGTCTTGAGAATTCTCATTTAATTATAACTTTTCAAAAGACTATTTATATTTGAAGCTGGTCGACGACAGCTCCGTTCTTCTACCACTTTTTCTCATCTTCCAAAGCCTCAGCCCGAGACCTCCTGGAACCGCTGGAGAGGGCGCCTTAACCCTCCAGGGAAGGGGTGGTTTACTATCAATTATTTGGGTCCCTCCAGGTCAACTGTGGGCCTCTTAGGGGGTATTACGATCTCTCTTATCTCCCCTTTAGCCTTTTGTCCTTCAGGTCGAATCGATTTGTTCTATTATTTTTATTGTAATTTTACATGAATAGATAAATTAAATGGAGTCTGTGGAATTACTTGATTTAAATTTCTATCGTTTTAATATTTATTTAGTTATTAATATTCATTTTTTTAAAAGTAATGATTGCAATAGTATCCAATTTTTAAGAGTGACCAACATTTTTTTTTATAAACTGTGATATTGTTCAATTATCAACTAAAAGAAAAACAATAACGGGTTCATTTTCTAAAACTTATGATGGAGAAGTTGGCTTGAAGTGCGGTCATAAAAAAAAAAAAAAAAAAAAAAAAAAAAACTGATAAGATAAACTCATTTTATTGCGTGGCGGGCAACATTCTGGGTCTCTATAGGGTTGACTTTGTGTGGTTCAAAAAATCAATTCTTCAAATAAAATATTTTTTTGAGACAATCTCACAGTCTCAACCCTGATGAAGGCCCACAAACGTTGGCAATCAATAAAATGAGTTTATCTTATTAGTATAGTTTTCTTGATGATCATAAACCAAATTCTATATAATATAAAAGAAAATATTTTTAAAGTTTTAAATTTTTCCTAATATAAGAATATTGGTTATACATAAATATGTTGTGTACCGTTTAATGGCTCGGAATTTAAGAAAAAATATATTATTTGATATACAAAGTCATTAAAAAGTTGAAACAAAACCCATAAATCTAAGTTGTGGTTTTAGATGATAATTTTATGTATTATTTAATAATTATTTAAAATAGAAACAGTTCTATAGGAAATCGATGTTTGCTTGTTTATTTATTTAACGTCACTTTATGCTACTATGGCTAATCGGACGATGCTACAGTGGGAGTCCTAAATTTTGCCTATCCAGGTTTTATTAGGATAGGGATCTTTAACGAGTACCTGACACCGCACAGGCTCGGGACCACCTTTTAACGTCCCCTCCGAAGGACTTTTTACTCCCATTAAAAAATCCTAGGACCACCTGCGGATTTAAACCCGTGACCTTTGGCATGGGAGGCTGTTACGCTAGCCACCCAGCTACTAGTGATCCCAGGAAATCGATGTAAACTTTAACAATTATTATAACCATATGAAGAAATTAATAAAGATAATAAAAATTATAAGATTAATTTTATTTATTTCCAACATCCTTGTAGCCGCCTCCAATTACGACTTCTACTAATGAGAACTGTAAAATGATCGCTAAAAACTGTGAAATAAATAATTTTCACCAGCTAATAAATAGCAAAATATGAACTTATAGAAATCGGGGCTTCCATGTAACAGATGGCAAGTCTAAGTCAGTTTGAAATTTCCAGTTAGCATTGCTAGGACTCAAGTGCAAGTAGCGGATAAGAAAATACCTCGGGTGGTGAAGCTGACCTTTTGCGAAGAGGCCATTAGTCAACTAGAGTGTTTCAAGACTAGTCGAGCCGTTTCCAATGCAATATGTAAGATACAGTAGGAAATACATTCCTGTATAAAAGTGGGATTTTAAAATATATTAAAAATAAAGTTTATTTTCTACTTACATATTCTAATTAAAAAAAAAAAAATATTACACAACTGTTAAATTATTTCCAAATTGCTGTACATCACAAATAATAACATTCATAAAAAATTTAATGCACTTTCATTATTATGCCTACCCCATCGTATCCTGTAATACCCCTTAAAAATAATACCCCTTTCCATAATACTCATTCCTATAGAACAAATTCGATACCTCATACTCTACTTAAAATCCTCATACAGGCTCAAACGACGAGAAATTGTTCGCAGATACCGATTACAACAATACTTACTCGAATAAAGTTCAAAAATAATTATACATGTACGCCACTACAAAAAGCTCATTTATGTTACCATTGTAAGACCCATCTGGACATATGGAGTTGAACTTGCAGTTCGAAATTCTTCGCAAAATCCTAAATACTGATTATTTCGTCACAATAAAACCATTCATAATGACCATAATATAAGACCTGTTTCGAAATAGATATATCCCTTTTAATTCCAATCTCTCTAACTACACAAATCCCCTTGTTTGCATCATATCATTCCCACATATTCCAGACAGCCCTGCGAGGCGATCGAAAAGAAGATGGCTTCGGGACCTCCCAAATTTAACTAACATTGAAGTTCTACCGCTGGGCGGTTTCATCACAACAATTTTTCACACCCATAATTTTAATTTAGCCCTTTTACTTGTACTATTTATAATAAGTACAGTTGTAAAGTATCAATAACATATGCTTTTAAAAAGTCCATTAATATAACTTTGTGTTCAAGTCTAATTCAAAATAAGTTTGGTATATTTTGCAAAATATTTATCTAACTCAGATTTTCATCTCTTGCTCTATCATCTATAATATCCAAAAATATGTAGTTTACAGTTCTGATCTATCAAATTACGAAAGAAACTCGAGTATTGTGAGGAAAAGAATTATTTATGAATCATGGCAAACCATGTTCAAATATTTTCCGTAATTTTAACAAGTATTTAAGTTCTTACCAAGTAATTTACTATTCCACTTTAATATTTAATTGATAAATTAAAAATTAAATAGTGACTTCTTATAAATTATATATTTTTTGAGACAACAAAGCATATATTCAGCACCAGCTACCTTTTTACTAGTATTAATTTTAGTTATATAAAAATTTAGAAATTTCAATTAAACATGTCTTAAATATTATAAAAATACAAATGACATGTTTTAATCGTTTCACATCTGGAACGAGGTCAGTTCTATTTATGTTCTTAGCATCATTACATGCTTCTCGAGTGATGTCATCCTAAGTTGCAGCATTCTTTTTTGGTAATATTTCAACTAGAATGCTTTTCATTCATTCATCATTACATTTTTAATATAAAACTCTATTTCTATTAATACACTTCAAACATTTTCAGATTTTTGTTTAATTCAGATAATTATAAAATAAATAATGCATGTGAAAATTAACAAAAAAATTAAATAAAATACATATATAGTTTGAAACAATATAAAACCAAAACCCTTAGACTCCTATTAGGAATACTTTTTCTATTCAGCTTTTAAAATTATTTCAAAAATGACTAAAAATAATAATATCGCATTTCTTAATTATCCTAAATATCATATCGCCATTATGTCGTTTCTCTTTAAGATATGTATGGATTATAGTAACTTTTTTTTCTGTAAAATTTATTTAATTTGAGTAATGAGTTGCTTCAGTTTGGTAAGCATTTTTTGGGGTTGTCAATGCGAGATGTGATATATTGCGCAGGTAATATTCTAATTAATGGAATAATTTTTTATTTACTGCTATTTAAGATATTGAAGTATGAGAATTGCAATCTGATAATAATGTTCTGACAGCATTTTTCTCTATACGTATACAGCTATAGGAGATGTGATTCCCCAATAACTCAGGTACTATTGAATATAGAGAACAAATGTTAAGTTGTTTTTGTTTATTCGTTTAACGTCACTTTATGCTACTATGGCTAATCGGACGATGCTACACTGGGAGTCTTAAATTTTGCCAATCCAAGTTTTTTTAACATACGATTCTTTAACGAGTACCTACTTATTTGGTACTTACAGTCTTATTATTTATTTAGGAATTAAAATGAAGTTGGAAAAACAAAAATAGATCAAAAACTTTTAGATATTTTACATGTGGTTTTCATGCCTGTTAGTGGATTTTTATTGATTTGAGATGTGCTATTACTGCTCTAGATTAATGATATTGATTTTCGATCCTAATAGTTCCTACCCAGAGAACTAAACCTTTGATCATTCCTTTATTGTCCGCTCTGCTACTCTCTGGAATTCTCTATCAACCCATATCCGCCATGCTAATTCTTAACTGTATTTAAATCCCAACTTTTACTATACCTTCTGTCATCCCAAACAGACGATCAGAAAATGTGATATTTCAATTCTAGATATCTAATATTGAAAAATTAAAATAATTGTGAACCGCTAAAATTTAAATTTTGCTTTCAAATCATTTATTTTGTTGAGCACAATTGTCTTCTAAAGATTTATATATATATATATATATATATATATATATATATTTTTTTTTTTTTTTTTTTATAATACTTTATAATTTGTATAATACTTCTTCTTTCATTATCGTAAATAATAATAACTTATGTTTCTTTTGTCTGCTGGTCAGACATACTATATATTTCAATTTTACATAACTGGTTTTTGTTTTTATTTAATTTTATTCCATACTGAAACGACAAGAAACTGCACGACGTTTTTGACTACTTCAATACTACTAGACAAACGTTCTAATCTTCCACTTAAATACAAAAGACTAATCTACATGGCTATCATAAGGCCGAAATGCACTTACGGATTTGAGCTTTGGGGCTCTACTAAACCATCGAATTCTTCCCGTATCCAATTCCTACAATCAAAAATCCTCAGTGCTCCTTACATCGTCACGAATAAACTCATCCATAAAGTTCTTAATGTTCCGTTTGTTGTTGATTTGGCCCGATCTAGATATCATTCCTTTCATGACAAACTTCATTCCCACCCTAAAGGATTTGGGTTTCAATCCTTTCTTCCTCTTCAATTACTGACAATCTTTCGAGGCGTCTGATAAGGAGAAAAGAAGAAGCCCCGAGACCTTATAGTTTAGAATATTTTTAGAGGGCTTCCATTGGGAAGCTTCTCTACACGTGTTTCATACCTTTTTATATTTCACTCAAATTTACTTTTTGTATTCCATTATACAGTTGTGAATTCCAATAAATAAATAAAATAAAAAATTCTATTCTATATATATATATATATTGAGGGAGATAAAGACGTTGAAAGGCATCTTTAAAATCGCAATAAATATAGATATATCTGATATTCGTACTAGGGGTATGATATACGATGTCAGGGCTATTAGTAATTGTAATGAGTTAGTTTATGCACTTGTATCTTAGATTTACACCATTACACAAATAGATATCCAATTATACTCACAGAAGCCCACACCCAGACCAGTGCAGGACCCAAGGTTCAAAGCAGACACGGCCTGAGCAATGAGTTTGGCCGGCGTTACACTATCATTATAGAGTTCTGATTTATTTATTATAATCCTCTCTTTAATTAAGTTCACCGTGATTTGTCAGTGAGCACCTGTGCCTTAGTTTGTCCGTCGCCTTTCGAAAGTTTTGATTTAGACCGGATATTGTCACGCTACGTTAGCGTCGAAAACTATAATTCTATCTGTCTCATATAACGCCAATGTTTCTCTTGGTTTTTATTTTAAAACCTTAAAATTTAAAGCTTTGTTTTGGCCTTTGAAAGGCCGAATTCGTAATATTAACTTGGACCGAACTGATATCGTCTTACGGTAAACAATATATATATATAATATATATATATATATATATATATACACGCCTATAGTCTGTTTTAAATCCAATGGGGAATTTCATACATGAACCTTATCAATACTTATACAGAAGCATACTAAAAAAAACTGTTATTACAACTATAAGTTTTTTGTAATCCATTAAAACAATGATGGTGAACATACATAAAATGTATTTATATATTTACTAAATTTATTATAAAACAGTAACGGTAGGATACCAATAAATAATTAAAATACATATGATTAAAGTTGTGCAGATCTTCATCAGGATTGAAAAGTAACGAGAAACTAAGCAAAGTTATATGAGTTGTGAGAAACATGATTCATTCATATATTTTTCTATTCATACATATTTTTTGCCTGGCATCTTGTTTCTTTTAAGCCCTGTTTCAACACCTAAAATGTGTCTCGAAACATTAGTTACACTATAAATGATCCCAAATTCTTGAAATTCATCTGACGACTAAACCCGAATAACTAGTAATTTTAAATTGTTTTCAGCACGTGCACATTTTCTTGTTCGAATTTGTTACAGTTTTGAATTTAAATAAATATATATACATTTTAATAAAATATAAGCGGAAAAGAATTTTATGTGGAGATCAATTTATATGAAATTGTTTAATTTAATTTTGTTTTATTAGTAATATAGTTTTAAATTTAGATTTGTTATCGCTGGTGTGGTTACATCTCTGTTTACTTATTTTCCGAAATCACGACAAAATAAAGATTAAAAAAGTATTATGATCACATTAAAAAAAAATAAATAAAAATTTCGCTGCGATGAACTCGTTTCTGATATCATATTGGCATACGATTAGTTTTTATATGAGGAATTCTAAGAGAATTAAATAGATTACTAGGATTTTGTAAAAATTAAATGCATATTTAGCAATGAATAAGGAGGAAATCGCAATTACGGAAAATATTTAATTTATTATTGATATCGATGCCTTGAATTGGAGGTTATCTCTATATTTTTGCCCAATTAAAATATTTGAATTACTGTGACCTATTTAACAATTGTTCTAAATGTATGTACAATCTGCAGATAATTTATGTCTTATATAACTTAAAAATAGCTTTCGACACTCTACAGTATTTAATGTTTTTAAAAGTAACATTCTAAGTTATTTATAATTATTTTTCGAAAGTATTTATATTGTTTCCCCTAGTGTGTTCCTGCACATACGATTTGATTAGAAGGTTTTAATTAATTGTTTAAGAATACAAATTTCAGTTTAAAAAATCATAAAAAAATCAATGATATTCAAGCTTTTTCAAAACTAGATTATAGAGTTTTTGTTGATTTTTTTGTCTACCTTTCTCTGTTTAATTGCATCTCCTTTGACCTTTTCAAATTGCCATTTTAGTGTAGTCATAGTGAAAGGCTTGCATGGGGTAATATATAATCAATCCTGCACGTAATGTGTTTTGTTTACTTTTTTTGTAATTTGGTAAGGAATGGTAAGGAATTTTTTTATTTATTTGAATACAAAAGTTAATACATGAACATTTTTTAAATTCAGGCATGGCTGAATTAATTCAAGAAAGTTAATAAGCTAGTTATTCCTAGAGGATTCCTTGTTATTTTTTTCTCTACCTTCCATTAATGGAACACATCCCGAAACGCTATAACTAAATTAAGCAATTATAGCTAATAACTAAATGCCCAGTAATTTCGGCTAATATGTAGAATACCTTAAAAGTAACTTCCGAAGATAATATCTGCTAATATCCAACGATAAATTTTCGAGCATAAGCTCTCTGCGAAAACTCACCCAACAAGCGTGGAAGTAATTAAGTAATTTCAAGGGTAGTTAGGAAACTGTGAAGCAATTTTTTTATATATATAAAAGCCGCCCTAAAGAGGCGATGCTGAAGATTAGGCCGAAAATAACTGTTATTTCAGGGGCACCATAGAGACGGCCACCATGCTAACATAATGACTCCATGATCAGATTTGAGGTCCCCGCTCTCGGTTTCGCGTGTGGAGGGGAACGCCTGTTTGCTTACGCTTCGTGTTCGTTATGTTTCAACAGCGGTAATTTTTTATCTGCTGTAAAATCTTGAAAACGTATGAGGTGAATACATACCATTGAGTTTGAACCTACCTTAGGAGAGTTTCTCAAGGATGGAATAAAGATGTCATGTCAAGTGAGAATAACCTTTAATATTTTTTTTTTAATTTATTTAGCTAAACATGTGGTTATATTCAAGCATAACAAAAAAACTGATTTCAACTAATTATTCTATTTTTCAACCAAATAAAAAAATTAAAAAATCATGTATCTCTACAACCCATGGAGGTTCAGTACTTATACTGATTCATACTGTTTCACGGCAAATGACAAAAAAATAATATGTTTTTTACACATGAATGGCTTTCTTTTGAAATCTTCTGATGACAATCTTTAATTTTAGTTCCAAATATCTTGTTCCACTGGATTGGCCTAATACATTTTTACTGGACAGTTTTAATCCTGTTACCTCATCAAATAATTTTAAATTTGAAAAAACAACATTTCAAGTACATATGGACGTTTCTAAGGAAATATTGTTGATCTTTGCCAATTTCTTTCTTATCGGATTATTTCATGTTAGCCTTCTGATACTACGAATTGGGATGCCCATGCTTTTTTATATATGATAATAGTATTTGGTATTCAACTTAAAATTGTAATTTCCAATAGATAAATTAAAAATATATAAACTAATTTTATATATTTATTTGATATATGTATATATATATATATATATATATTATAATATATATATAAACATACTATTTCTTTCATAATATAATTTCGTTGATTAATGTACACTTTGAAGTTTCAAATGAAATATTTTATATTATCTTCATTATTATTCGGGTTTCATGATTATCTATTTTACCCTCTTAGTATAAATTTGGATTCTTAAATAATTTCTTCTCATTATTATATTCTATGATTAACAATAATTATAGGTATATTATAGAAGTGCACTCTGTATCTGTGAAGATATAATTCTACTATATAAATAGAGTACACCCACCTTCCTTACATATATTTTTAGTCTTTATACCATTTTCAAGTCTAAGAAATGCAATAGAATAGAACAATATTGTATTTTGAAACTATTATTTTCACGTTATAAGAAACCGATATATAAGAAATATTACTTTCAAGTATAGTTTTTGGCAAAAATATATTTAATTTCTCTACAATATATCAATTATAAGAAAAATATATGAGATAAATAAATACTCCTTATTAAATATTAAAACGTTTGATAAATAAAAATAAATTATTTTGAAGGATTATATCAATTATAATCTCTCAAATACTTCAACATATTTTAAAATCTTTCATTACGTCATAAATCAATGAACACGACAAGGAACATACTTTTTCTACGACATTAAAAATTCACTCTTTAAATAATATGGTGATACTTAATAGTTATGTGAAATATTTAATTACTATGCACTATAACCGTTGACTAACTACTTTTAACTCAATATTTTCACTCTCGTTTTCGTCCTTAATGTGAATGAATGGACGAAACATATAATGGAAGTATGAAACCAATTAATTAAAAAAATGAAGTCGGGCACAGCGATCTTATCATAACATCCTGCATATATAATTAATATAGGATCCCCTTAATCACTTTAATAGGATATTTTTATATATATACAAGCAGTAAAAAGAAAAAAAGCAAAAAATATATTTTCAAATTTATATAATAGGCTAAAAGTCTCAGTCCAGGTTCCATATAATTTGTTTTTATAAGAACATTGTAGATTAGTGATATTTTTTATTTTTATATATTTTATCAAGTAATTCAATAAAGACTTAATATAATTTAATTTAAGGCTTAATCTTTCATTGCAATTTAAATAGACGGAGAGAGCTTAAATTAAATTTTGATAATATTTATTTGGAAATAAAGTTACATTTCATTCGTGTGATGTTCACACAGTATACTTATTTTGATAATAAACTGTATTTCCTGAAGTATAGTAGAAAACAATCTTTACTAATAGATATATAATTAATATAACTGCATGCATGAGATAGTTTTTCACTGAAAAGAGTTACATTTCATGGACATATGCTTGCATTCTATAATTTAAATTTTAAGGTAGTTAAACAAGAATATATTTTACTTTAAATATTAAAAACTCCAAGCTTTAAGTTTGCACTATTTCTAATAGGTTGTAATTTCTAAAAGAAAAAACAAATACAATACAATACAAGAAGTACAATCTTTTTTCATGGACAAAGTAACTTGTATAACGAAAATACATAATATACACACAAAAATGAACTATTACGCTTTGTAGACATTATATTACATGTTATTTTTTTATTGTTAATCTATATCTTTTTTAATATTAGGTTTAAGGTTTATTACTTTGGCATTTTGTGATCAACAGCAAATCGTGGTTTATTTTATTTATATATATATATATATATATATATATATATATATATATATATATATAAATGCTTTAAGTTTTAAATAAGAGAGAATCTGAAGAGTATAAATATTTTTTATTCAAAACAAAAGCTAGACAGTTTTATCTACGATCCCACTAACGAGCTTCTGAAATATTTTAGAAGTACCACAGGCGGCATCTACCGGCTATTATGTAAATTCATAATCTCACGGTGAAGAACCCGATTAGTACAAGCGGCGATCATACACAATAACCCGTCACTTAACATAGTAATGGACACAGTAAGTCGGCCTTGCGAGACACCTGCGCTTACCGTGAATGAATTATGTCCGCCAGTTTTTGATAAAGGTCTAAAATTCACCCCTTTAATAATCATAAGATTGTGATTCCGTTTTAGTGATTAAAAGAATAAATACAATAATATTACTAGTCTATTTTTGAGTAGAAAAGAATAAATCCACTTTTTTCATGCAGTTATTCAAAACTAATGTAATGAAATAAGTTTATTTTGATTTTAAAAAGGGGATAAATCTCTGACTGGAATAATGTTTAGTTATATATATTTATAGACAATGTTTTTTGTTTTTTTCTGAAAAACATAATCTTGACTGAAACATTTTCAAGTAGAACAAAAATTAATTTTCCTCCTGCTGGATAGAAACATAATTTTAAATCTTTTTTTCATGTTTTAATATTACTAAATAGGTATTTCGCATAAACTGCTCATATTTACTATCGCAACAAATATGATTGGATTTTCATAGGGTTAATCGAATGTCACTTTAAATTTTAATTGTAGAAGAAGGATAAGAAAGATTATTTTATACTCTTGTTTAAACACTTGTAACGAATTACAAACTAAGGTGATACCCATCTATTTTATTAACAGATACTTTTTTTTTTTTTTTTTTGCTTTTCTAAATACCCAAAGTAATCATTTTCGTGTTATATACAATCGTTTGTGGGAACTAATTCTACCTTGTAATGTAATATTGTTGACCAGTATTTTTAGGAACAAATTATATGTTTTAAATTACGAGTATTATGTGAATGTATAAAGTAAAGTATATTTATATATTCGTCTATGCAAGAAAGAATATGTGATAATATGAACTGAAATATGGTAAAGGAATAACATATATTATACTAGACCTATGAATTTTGAATTATTTCTTTGTTTTGATATTTATTTAACCTATTATGAAATAAGTGACTGAATCTGATGAACTAAGCGACTGAAATATTCCTAATAAACAAGGATAACAACATTTGAATTTTAAATTTGCAAAACAAGAAAAATTTGAATTCGCTATATATTGCTCATTCTTCATTCATGGATTCTGCAACGTGGAGAAGTTAAGACATTTTTGACATGAATCATCGAAATTAATCATATCCCTTAATAATATGTTACCATAGTACTGATTTGATTATAGCAATATTTATCAAATATAATTAAATATAGGTTTTTTGTGATTCGATTACTTTAGAAATTGTAACCTCATACCGTTCTGTCTGTAAATTTACAGTTAGGGAAAATATCATTCAATAATATTTTATTCGCATTGTAGTACAGCGACGGTCAACCTAAACACTTCTTTTTACAATGATTCGCTCTTATATTGAATACTGTAATATTGTAATTACGCTATGACATTGCTTGAGGGTTTGTAAATAAACCGGTTCATTAATTCAGTGTAATTACTGTGATTTAGCTTCATGTCAAGTACTAACTAAAAAAGTTGTCAAAAAATAAATTTAGTAGTTTCTTATATTTCTTGTAAAACTTCTTGTAACAGTACAATTATGTAAATTGATAGTTTATCGGGTAAACATTTGATGGAGTGTTACATCACGAGTATATATAAAATTTGTAATGTGTTTTGGAATATATCATTATCTTACCCCTGAAATAAGTTATGAATATTTTTTCCAGATAAAAAATTAGATATAATCCTGTTACATGTGTTCAGGTATATTTAAATGATAATTTTTATAAATGTTACTAAAATGTAATTTCTTCTTCAATTTTTATTTCAACATGACAATATTAAATTGATAAAATTACAAACATTATTCATAAAGAATCCTTAAATTAATTATCGGTTAAATTAGAAACATGTATAAATAGCTCTAAAAATTGTCGGATTTTGTAATCTATAAAAACTAGCTGAAAAAAAAGTGAATTTTTGTGTGAACGATTCTGATTAAAAAATATATTCAACAAATAAATATATAAAATTACTATTTTTTTGTTTGAATTAATAGCCTGATCTTAAATGTTTAATACAAATATTTTAATAATTAATTTTCTGTTTGTAGTTGTAGGGATGTATGAAATTCTTTTTCTATTCGCTAGTTATAAAGATTAAGAATTATACTTTTTTGTGACGGATGTATGATTTTTTAGATAAATGACCCTATATGTGATTTAAAAGATTTTTAATTAAAATTGTGTACTCGCTGTATCGATATCTACTCCCTAATGCCCAAAACATTTTTTATATTTAATATTTTTTAACGATTTTATATGTAATAATGTCGAACTTGACCGTATCTATAATTTTTTTACTAAGCAGAAAGCTGGAATCGGGAGACTTGAACGCCGCGAATCCGCTATAAAACAAAGCAGTTAATATCCAGCGATGAGACTTGAGGTGGAGTACTCTTGAGCCGACACCGGAACCCATTGAGGCGAAGTGGAGGATGAGTTATGATGGAGAGGATGATTTGTGATAGGGTTCATTGATAGGGCCCTGGGCCTTTGTGGGAGCACGGCTTCCTAATTATATTGACTCGATTATGACGTTACTTGTTAATTGGCACCCTACTCTAGGGTCATTTGTCTTTTGAAAAGATCTCCTGACCGTCGGATGAGGAGTGAACGTTCTGTATTTTTGGAAAAATTGTTAATAATGTAATTTTTTTTCTGAATGCCATCAGATGTGTTTCTATAATCCCTTAAAAAAAAACATAGATAGTTTATTTAAAAGAAAACTTTCATGCCTTGCTTGATTACAGAACAAATATATAAATTTTGTTTGATAAAATTAATAATTTAACATTTCTTTTTTTAATGAGATATAGACTAATACTACAATGGGAAAGGTTAAATAGTCACGCCCATTCTGTTCTGGTTTGGTGATACAATTCTTTTAGACTGAGAAAATAGTTTTAAAATATTTCATAGATGCGTTGTGATATGTTTTTGAGTGCTTGAATAATAGGTGTGTTAAGAAAATATTTATCGGTTTAAAGTAAAACATCATCAATATATTTTATAGCTGATATGATAAGGTACTCACTTTGTCCAAGGTGAACTCTCTTCATCCAAGGATATATCTGTGGCGGGTTCTGACCCGGTTGGGCGGGACTCTTCGCGGCAGTTCCCTGTGTCGTTGACGATGATGAGGATATTGAAGAAGCCGGGGAAGAAGATGTCTGGGAAGTCGGGGCCGGAGCCGACGGGGCGCGCGCTCCGGACGGCGAGTGGAGTCCGGTTTTCGGAGGCGTGCTCCTTGGGCCTCCCGGTCCGCTTGAGGACGTGGTCAGGTCCTGAGGGGAGGCGATCCCGGAGCTTGTCGTGGTGCTGTCAGCGAACTTGCATGACGTAGATCCCGACAGGTTGGTCACTGTGTTGTTGTTGAGAGCGGGTGACACCGGGCCCGCTGGGTGCCCTAAGGGCTGCAAGTGTGAAGCGAGGCGCTGGTGATTGCTGCCGTGCAGCTGGGTGTAGTCCATCATCCCGGAAGGACTCTGTTGCATGTAGCCTGAAGTGTATTGTTGCGGGGAGTAACAGCCGGGGTAGGTGACCTGAGGGTAATAATCAGGGCTTTGTGGGCCATCGGGGGAAGGGCGGCCGGCCTGCTGGTAGCACGAAGCCAGCGAGTTGACGAACTGGTACGAGCTCATCTTGTCACAGCTATCAGAGGTTCCACTCACATCACGGTCTCACCCCGGACAGGACTTGAACAAGACTCGGCTTGAGAGGCGGCCCCCACCCCGGGGAGGGAGGTGGAGGGAGAAGGGGGCGGGGTGGGGAGGTGCCCCGCCCCTCCCACCGCCATCCCCTCCCCTCCTCCACCCTCCGCTACCACCCTATCTCTCTTGCCCTTTTACTATATCTACATATTTTTTATTTCATACATTTCCATTTTATTTTTATCATTGCCAGTAATGCGAGAGTTGAGAACTTTGAGAATCCACTCTCGCTATGCACTCTGACATGTCTAATATCTAATGAATATATTGTTTAAATATCGAGCTATATTTTCGAACCTTTTAAGACTAGATGCATAGGTAACCTAAAGGTACCATAAATTCTTTTTATAATTTTATTTCTACTATCTTGAATAAACTACAATATTTCAGAGGTAATTAAGAATTAGGCTAATGTTATATTTCTTAAAACAAAGCTTTTATTTATATGTAATACATTTATCAACGTTACAGGGTATTTCGTCCATCTTCAGGATCCTATAAGCAATATCGACACATCACAAAATATTCATTAAAAATTATTAATTATAATAAAAATAATTAAACATTTGTTGATAATTTTAATAAGTTATTCTAAAATATTACATACGATTACGAAAATTTCATGTGAGCAAAATATTATAATATACATATCAAATAGTCATATTCCTACATCTAATTTGAAAATAAATTATAGTTTATTAATTTAACCTCACTCTATGCTGCTCTGAATGATCAGACGATGCTACAATAGTTGGTTCTAAATTTTGCCTGCCCGGGTTCAATTGGGAAAGGGATTTTTAACGAGTACTTCTCATCGCAGAGGCTAGGTAAGCCGTTTTACGTCCCCTGCGAATCAGGACGAAGGACTGCATAACGAAGGATTTTACATCTATTAAATAGTCTTAGTGCCACCTGCTAGAAGTAGACATTATTGTTTATTTTGTTTTTTGCTTATTTTATTTTAACACCTGTGACAGTCATTGAATTGGCTAGACATTATTGGATGTAGTAACATGATTGGCATGATGGACCTATGGTTGCCGACACCTCTATCTTTCGGAGTTAATTTTATGAAGATAGTTATGTCAAGAGCTTCTTTTAAACCTTCGAGGTGAGAAGACATATCAATTTCTTTAAATAAATCTTTAAAGATAATCTTCTGGATTTAGTGATTTTCCCCAATATTTTATTATATTTATTTTTTTCTTATATATTATGTAATTTAACAGCCAGGACATCCGAGGTTGGATGTTGTTGTGAATGAAAAAACCCTTGTGGTTAAAATATTATTGCAGTAGATATCATACTTAATTTTAACTAATAATCATTTGAGATTACCTTTCGATTCAGTGCTAGTAGATGAATCTTAGAGCTACGATAATTTATTTATCTTCGTTATAACTGATTAAGGTACTTATGTGAAGAAATTCCTGTTGGACTTTGCAAACTTCTTTTTAATGATATATGTGGTCTATCAGTCCTTATTTAACAACCTTTGTATACAAAAGAATCCTCGATGCTTCAAATAATATCCAAAATAAATGTATACTATTTAATATTCATATTTCAATAAACTGAAAAAGAATTTTCATCTTAAACGTAAGAGACATCAGAAAAAAAAAACAAATCGCTAAATGACCATATAATTATATTCCAGGCTTGCGTTTTTATATTTTCGATATTACAATATTTTTTTATTTTTTTGCACGAATTGGCCATCAAGGAACACGTGAATATCCTTCTGTCTTCTTCACATCTTTCATCTTCCTTTTTCTCCAATATTCTTCCATCTTCCTGGACTGTTCTCCCGCTATTCCTTTGTCCATTTTCTCCCCCCCTTTTTTTTTTTTTTTTTTTCTGTAAGAACCCCAACTTCTTTTTTTTCTTGATTTTTAACCTATCCAGCTCCTCTTTTATTTGCTCTACATAACCATCCATATTCTTATAGCCTAGAACTTTGTCAAAATCTGTTTGTTCAGCCTCTGATTGTTCATTCTTTCCATATGGCCATAAAACCTCAGTCTCCTAGTTCTGATGAATACTTCAAGGTTTTCCAAATTTCTATATATTTCTTCATTGGCTTTAGCCTGTAGCCCTTTTGTGTTACAATATTTATTATAAATACTTTTCATTTAATATTTATTAAATAAACTCACATAGAGGTAGAGAATTTTAGAATAAACTTAATAAAAATACGTATTAAGGAACTTTGACAGTCAGCCAATAAACTTCGATGTAGACGAATAGCAGTAAGCTATAAATGTGAAATAATGAATGATATATTTAAAAGTGTTTTAAAAAAAGTCTTGATGATAGGGAAAGAATCCCGAAACGTTGAAAACTGTGTATAAAAATTTCTGAAAGAAAATAAATATATAACAAAAGGAAGTTAGGGTGTGCATATTTAAGAGTGAATTATTAAGAAAAACTTCCTGAAAAATTAAAAAAAGAAAATAAACTAAATATTGTGTTGTAGTGTCATAATTTCAGTAATTCGCTGTCTGATTGGAGAGAGAAAGAGTGAGGAGGGGTGGTTTATTGACAACATCATTATTAGTGTTGTGGAAATGAATGGCTATTGACCAATCTTCATGGTAATTTTTATTTATCGTATTTACTAACTATCCACAACTTGCTAGGATCCCTCATACCTCAAAACATGGTTCATACGCTTTTACATTCGAAGTAAGAGCCTGAAGTCGAGATCTCATTATCGCAATCGATTCCTGATGATGCAGAATATAGAGTTGTTCAATCTTGTCTAAAATAATGAATGATGTCACTAATTCCGTCCTCCGGTGGTTTGTACGTGGTACTTCGTTCCAAAGAGCAAATAATAGACGAAATTCACAAGGAACTCCAGCTACCCCCGCGGGTTTGAGTACATTGGTAGGAGGCAGATCAATTTTTCTGACGGGCTCAAGTCCGTGCGACCATCTCCTACCCATCGAGACAACGATGTTTTTCGAATACTGTCCCAGAGTAATTTTTTTCTTGTAAGAAAGGCTTCAGATAATTTTAGATTTTTTGGTAAACAGTAAAACCAATGCAAAATTTTGTTTTACTGTACTTTGCACTACTACAGTACGACTAGTTTACTCAGAATAACTGATAATTGCACATTAATGTTATTGCACACACGGTGTGCAATCGGTCTCGAATTGGTTAAGGGACCTCGCACCACTTCCCAGGCTTAGAAGTTTTTAAGCCACTATCCCCCTAAACAACGTTCTAACCGACTCTGAACACATCATATTATTGGTATCCAGGGAGATGGTTTCTCTCCATTCAACATGAAGCGAAAACCTAAGGTTGTAGCTACCACATGCAGTGAACTTGAGAATGTTCGACTTAATATACCTCAAAAAGTTGGGACTTTCCTTGATCATTCTTTATGTTAGATTTATACTGTTACTTCGCGTTAGAAAATAATCGAAAAAAGAAAAAATTAGGATTAATTAATAATATTTAATTTAGTCAAGTATCAGAAAATATTAATTTATTGTAGAGCAGCACCTCGTTTGAAGCTTACGATTTTCGCCCCAAATTGCACGTCGTTTACCTCAATTGAAAAAATTGTATTGGTTAGATGTTTAAGGCCGAACCTTTTTAATAATCTCTTTTACTTTCATATTTGATGCCAATGAAAGTTGTGCCATGTAAGTTTTATGTCTTTGCATTGGCTTATCAATGATGTGGAAAATGTATCACGAGATAACATTATTTTTAACCTGATGTTAAATATCCGAGTTAGATTTGTTAGTTCAAGTAATGTTTCATTTATCATGTTTCCTCAGAGGTAACAGTTGCTGTATTACTAAATAATATATACTTCATATCGTTTATTTTTGTTTTTCACTCGGTGGTACAGTTAATGATATTCACTAAAAATGATGCATCACAAAAACATTAAGGGCAAATTTACCTTATTTAACTATATACATGTCACCTCAGCTACATATTTGTAGTACATGTTTATGTACATAAAAAGGCTAAATCCTAACTATAATGAGAACAATTTTATTTTAATTGTATCATTATAATTCAAATTTAATTATAGGGGTTGATGACCTTAAGGGACTATATTTCAAAGGTATAAAAATCCTATATTAATATATATGTATATACCTATTTGTTAATTTTTATTTATTAACATATTTTAAAGCTCTTCTACCAGTCTCCTTACAATATAGACTTTAATATAACTAAATAAATAAATGATTTTTTTTTTATTTTTCGAACTTCAGTATCAATTTCAATTCGCGGACGGATATTTAAATTGAATCAGGCAAAACTGAAGACCAAGACTAAAACTAGGGTGTCTCAAGTTCTCAAGCATTTCTATGCAGTTACCTGAATATAATTGTAGTAACAACTTATATTATTTGTGTTTTGCTGATCATGGTTACTCATGCTATTTAATATTCGAAGAGAGTGCTAAGCTTTCTGTTACATAAAAATTCTTTTTACAAGCGATATCCTTCATTACTAATTATTGATTATCCAATATGAATTATTATATATCATTACTTATTAATTTGATCTAATAAAATCAATTCATATTTACAATTTAGATATTAATTACCGTGAATAAATAAATAAAGGAGGTCTCCAAAACGGCAAACATAATGTAAATAAAATATTGGTAATTATTTTTCATTTCTTCAAGCAAAGTTGTATGAGAAACTTTGCTTAAAGGTAGTTATTGTAATAATTGCTATAAATTAATCATTTAAATCGTAGCTATGCTGTTTTATGACTTATACCTGGGAATTCTGAATTCTGCTAATCATGACAATGAATATACCTGAATATTGCCATTCCCTTAATTCATTGATATTGAAACATTTAAGGTATAGTTAATAAGAATTCCTTCGTTAAGTTATGAAAATATAAGTCAGCCTTTGAAATTTTTAAGGAATTTTATAAAACTAGATTTATTACAGAACGTTAATAATACTTTCTTCTTGAAAATATTATTCTTTTCGAAGTCACAAACAATATCATTATAGCTTTATATTTTATTTTCTAATACTTTTTAAATCATGAAACTTACGTACTTTTTTTTCATTTGCTACTGTCGGTAGAAAGAATGTAGTAAATGCTGATGATTATTAGAGATAAATAAGTATTAACTAAGTTATCAGGAAAAAAAAAAAAAAATTGTGCTATTTGGACTTCAGTTGCTTCGATTTTGGACTCTGCAGTACGTTCCAAACAATATTTAATATTATTACAGTTAAAAAAACAACAAAAAAAAAAACGAGTTATCGTGATTCAGAACAGTGTAATTCTGAATTATTTTGGCACCATTGGTCAAATTCAGAAACTTTAAAAAATAAATAAATAAAATACTAGTTAGATCTTACTAAAGCCAAGGTCCTGCAAGAAGTTGATTTGCCCGAGATCAAGTTCTACCTCCTAGTTTTTCTTTCAAGTAAGGTGACTTACTTTATAGAGAACCAGAAAAGTCTACGCCAACCCCAAGATCGATCAAGGAATGGTAAAATGAAGCTGTAAATTATGATTTTCAGTCGCAAACTTAAGTGTGGCGAGGTGAGGAGATGGGCTAGTCTGTACGACTTGTTTCTAACATTATTTAGTTTTTTTCTAAAGTGACCTGCAAACGTCAAGTGTCGGTCAAATTTGATCCCTAGGTATAATATTGTCCGGGAGATTGAACCATAATGCCATATTTGTCTACCTCGCTTCTTTTAAAGTTGTCAGGAATCATACCTAACCATGTATTAATGTGGTATAATCTTGTTATGTTTTGAATGCGTGTGCTTATGTAGAAATTATTCGTAATAAATGAGTAGCACATAAAAAAACGATAATCAAATGGTTTTATTTTATCTAAAACAATACAGCTATTAACTAGAAATGGAAGATCAAATAATTTAATCACTTAAAATAACTCCGCATAAAACAATTTTCTAATCTCAATGTTCTTTATTATTTTATGTATAAAATTACCCATAATACCCTTATTAGGCCATGTTTTGCAGTTTGATTCACTTAGGTATTTTATACCAATATATATATATATATATATATATATATATATATATATATATATATATATATATATATATATATATATTTATATATTATATAAACATTTTATATATATTTATATATGCTAATATATATATGTTTATTTAATTCATTTTTCCTTTACTCTCCTAATCTATTACTGTTACTCAGTCCTTCCTTGCTTCGAGTACCTGTGTCGTGGAGAATAGCGCTAGGATCTCTTAAAGCTCTGTTTTGCCATTCATATCGGGGGACGAGTAGGTAGAAGCTAGGTTTCGTTTAGAGTTTACTGGATGCAGTGCAAATATTGTATTAAATTGAGTTATATAAAGTTTAAGTAAGTAGTAGTATTTATTCTTAAACTTAATTTTTGTTTTGTTTTAGTTTGCTTATATATGTTTTACGATGTAGGTGCACATTAGTTTCATTATTACTCATTTTTCTAATTTTTTTTTCATCTAGTTTACATATACATAAGGACCAAATACCAATTTTCCTTGGGGTCACCTGTGGTGTAGTATCTAGCATAACAGCTTCCTATTCCCATGGTCGCGGGGTCAAACCCTGCAGATGTCACTAGATTTTTTAAAGAGATTAATTTTTGGTTATGCCGTCCTTGGAAGTGAACAAAAATGATTTACCGAGCCTGTGCGATGTCAAGTACTCATTGAAGATCCCTATTCTAATTAAATCTGGATACGAAAAATCCAGGACTCATACTGTAGTATCTTTCGGTTAGGCACAGTACCATTAAGTTACGTTAAATGAATAAACAAACAAACCCATTTTCCTTTAGCTTCTTCAATACCTATTTTTATACGAAACGTTTAGGTCTGCTTTAGACGAAATTAAAGTCATAACATATACAAATGTGATAATCTTGATTTAATTGGACTTGATATATTGCGCTTAAAATAGTCTTATTCCAATTTAATAATATTTCAGGATTTATTTATTTTTTTAATTACTCTTAATCATGTTATTATCAATAGTTTTTATTTGTGGCCGATTTCGAAGAAACCAGACAGGCTAGAATAATACTGAAAAACGTTATTATTAATCCTCACTAATCTAAAGATTTAGCCAAATTTATCGAAATATATGAAAACAACCAATAATGAACAGTTTTTTAAATTAATCAAATATCATGTTGTAAAGAAGTAGTTCTAAGAGAGTCTTAAGAATCAATTTACAGCTTCAAAAATCTGTAAAAAGATATAAGGTTAAAATAAACAAAAAAATAATTAAAAAAAACAACCAAAAAAACCTGATACAATAAATACATTTTTAATAACCTCTGTTACAAAATAAATGATCTAAATATGTAAAAAAAAAGTTTTGAAAAAAAAATGGAAGGTGGCGGTTATTTTTTTATTTATTTATTTTTCTTATCCTCTAACTTTATTTACAAAATAAATACACAAACATTATCGTTCTAGGCTCAGCCAGCTGGGGCGCTGCTCTTCAGTGTCTTCGTCAGGTGGTGGTTAAAGAAAAGAAATGCTATATAAATGTGAATATTGATTAAAAAATATATATAATGATCGAGAGGGAAACGCTTTATTTTTTTGACAATGCTACCTAAATACATTGGGTTGTCAAAATAACACAGCATACTTATCAATCCCTTATGGACATATTGCATATACATTTTCTATCTTTTTATTTATTAATACTAAATTGTTATATTTAATTTTTTTTTCTCCGTAGTTATTTTTTTTTATTTCTCTATATAACTACATTTAAAATTTAAATAAAAGAAAAATAAACTTTAATGTGAATTATGTAAAAAAAATAGATCATAAAAAATGAAAAAAAAAATTATATTACCTAAAGTACTGTCTTAAAATAAATTGTAGCTACAGTCGTATTTATAAAAAATAGTTGAATTTTTAATTTATAAATTATATAGGTCAAGTAAACAAATAACATGTCAAATATAATAGACAAAAAAATATATAATAATAATAATTAAAAAATTAAAGTCCCTTGATGTCAAAACATTAATAAAAGGTTAAAAGTACATCAGGAGTAAAATAATAAAACGACGTTTTAATGACCTTGCTACTTCAGAAAACCGTCATAAACTGTTACATAGGGAAGATTAACCATATTTTCTCTCTTTTACATAACGAGTCGATACGGATCCGACGAAACCTTGTGTTCCGTGTGAACATGTATCATTATCGCAGCGATCGCAGCTGCCACCGCAAATGGTTTTTACTCATTTTTTTCTCCCGTCAAAGGAACACGCCTACTCGATTGTGTTCTCTTTAGTGGCCTGAGGTCTCTACTGTTCCTGCAACTGGGAAATGTGTAATGGCCTTTTTGGAATCAGCCGCGTTCTATGATTCATAGAAACTACAAATGTTTAGCTGCTGCTGTAGGATAGATTTAAAAATTCATTTAAAATTGTAAACATTAGTCTTTGTCTTTCCGCTTATATACGAAGAAGACGAGAGAAATACTCAAGGCCTGGAATGAAGCAATCCTTGTTTGTGGAATTGCGTATTACACAATAATTCTTTTACAACAGTATCATTAGTGATTACTAGGCAACATAATTTGAATATATAAATTGAAAACTATTCAATGGTGCATATCGAAGATTCTTCCTCTTTGACTGTAATATTGATTAAGCTAATTCATATTACCATAACTATCAAGACGATATATTCAAATGAGCTAGCTGCTGGAAAGTATAGATGAATGGTATGAAGAATGTGCCCGTCGTCTTCAAAATAAATTTTAGTTCGTGTCTTTGAATGCATTCTAATAATGCACTAATACCTACATTCTTAACAAACTCACCGTCTGAAAAGCTCTATCTCTATATGTATAAAATGATACCACGATTCTTGGTTTGTGCAAACTCCTACGCGACTGTTTTTGAAACGGGTTTCACTATCATTTAGGATATTATTTTCTGGAGATTCTTAAGTAAAATATATTTGCAATATAGTTTTTTTTTAGGGAGGAAAATTATTATTATTTTTTTTTTTAGGCAACACATTTTTCCTGAAATATGAGTAGTAACAGAGACGTACTATATACCGATGAAAAGCGCAAGATCATATCCTAATATATTCAATAGAATAAGTTTTACAAGTTAGTATAATGTCGTTATAAGCCCACAAACGTATAAACATGTTTTTGCTATGTTTGTAAGGGATGTTGTGGGTTTCAGTGTTGCCACCGTACAGTATCAAACAATTTATATTCTTCCGTACAGTATGCAAGATGTTGCAAATAATATCTCATATCAAATCGTCTGTAAGTTGTTAAAATAAGTGGAGTGTTGTTATAAAACTAAAACTGACATAATTATTTATCATTTCTAATATAAAGATTTAATGTAGACATACGGAATAAAAGTGGTACATGAAATCTTTACACACCCTTGAATCTAATAAAGGAGTTACTACCCTTGGGAATGAACATCTAAATAGTTTAAATATGGCTATAAAATACTTAAGACATTTCCAAGATAGTCTGATCAACAGCATCAGGAAATTATACAGACTATAAATGCGTACAGGTATTCCATTAAAAAATAATTTAGGTCAAGCATACACAAAAACCATTTTCTACGAAATATATGACTAAAAGGTGGATGAAATCACTTTCGAGACTTCTTACCTGTATTAATATGTTGTGGACAGTCTGACGCAGATATTACGACAATACCAGTATGTCAGCTTGCAAACAAAGTTTGAGCCGAGAGATATATCTATGTCTTCAAGAAGATATAAATTATTTTTGTGTTTGTTTATATTTTAATTAATTATAATATAATTTATATCACTGAATAAACATGATATCAGGCCTAATTTAGTGACAGTGTTAAAAACTATGTGGGGAGCCCGTGGCTGAGTAGCTAGCGCGCTAGCCTCTCATGCTACAGGTTCTGAGTTCGAATCCCAGTCCCGGCGGGGCTTTTATAAGGATGTAAGAAAAATGTGGATTCACTCACAACCTCTTCCCCTGGTATGTGAGACCAGTCAGCCAAAGGGTGGCCACTCGCAAAATTAGTCGTAGGGAGTGACCCTATACTAAAAATTCCATCGTGAAACGTGAGTGTAAACTCGCAGGAGGTTACACCGCGAGGCACAGGGCCTACACGGCCTGTCGCGCTACTGGAAGTTAAAAACTATGTATGACAATATGGTACGTGGGAGAAGTTAGTTGACGGTGCAGTCAAATAAACACACAATTAAGTATAAAATCAATATAAGTTCATGCTTAATTGTGTGTTTATTTGACTACAACCTCAACTAACTTCTCCCATATAAATACACAGTCAAACACTCTCACTTCACGATAAAATGTTGCTGTGTATAAATCTATAGCTGCCTTATACATATCTTATTTACTTTTATTTCAATTTTAGCACTCTTATTAATACCCTTAAGTTTAATAACTGTCAATTTAAAAGTTAGTAATTTTAATTATATTCGGAAGACTTGATGATTTATCCGTGTTTTCTTTACATCTATATGTGGAGTCTTATTTAGGACTATTAAAATATCTTTTATCATTGTTTCGTATAAAAACACCACGTTTTTAAAAATTAAATAATTTGTTCTATTTTTATGACATGATTGGTGCCATAAATTTGAGGGCATGGTTAGTGAAGTTTAGGCTCGGAGATCCTTGGAGGTTCAAATAAATAATTGGAAAATTTAAATCAAATATACTGAAATCCATAAAAACTGAAACTGGACATTTCTTTTTTTCGTATAAGTGAACAAAATTATATTTCGTTTACAGAGGCGTAAATCCACTTAAAATAAACGTGACACCAACACTGAGTCCGAAAATAATAATACAAGTTAAAGTTGGCTACTTCCTTGCCAAACGAAATAAAATTCGAAAGAAATCCATAAAAAATATAAATTTTTTTCTCATCATTGTCGTAATTGTTCTTTTGTTTGAATATTTGTTCGATAAATATTAGGCCGTTTTACAAAAGAAGTCGCGCACGAGAACACCTAAAAGGCGGCCGAAAACTGTTAAGTAAGTTGGAAAAAATGTTTCTTTCCTTTTTGAATAAATAGATCCCTTTTTAAATTGATGATGAAAAATAATATGATATTTTTGAATACAGGTTTTTTTTGTTTTTTTTTTGAAAAATGATAGTTTAAAAAAATTATGACGACGCTGCTGAAAAGCGGTGAAATGAAATTATAATTAAGATGGATATGCATGGTAGGTGACATAATTATTAAAAATAATTTATTATGGTTAGGTTAGGGTATTGGAGTAGGTGCTCAACCTCTTGGTTATTAGCACCGAATAAATTTGTAGTAACAGATTTGTTTTACTCTTTTTTCTTCTTTTTATTTATTTATTTTTCCTTATATTTTTGTTATATATTTATTTTATTTTTTTATTTTTTTTTATTGTTTATTTATTTTTTTATTTATTATTCTTTTGTTGACACATTCTGAATTAGTGAATTTATTCCAATTTTTTCTTTATTTATTTATTGTTTTTATTTTTTTTTTATTACTACTATTATTTTTTTGTTTGTTTTCTTTCTTTCTTTATTTTTTTTTTCATATAGTTCCGGGAGCAGAGAACATTCTTTGACGAACCTAATCAGTGAACTAACTGTTTCACTAGAGTCCTTCAAGCTCTCACTCAACGATCTAGCTAGGTTAAGTTTATCCATTTGTACATGGAATTTGGGGCATTTCTCAATTATGTGTTTTATTGAGAGAGGCACTCTACACAAATCACACATTGGTACGGGCTGCCTGAGGATGAGATGGAGATGTGTGAGCCTGCTATGTCCTATGCGAAGTCTCGCCAAAGCAGTTTCCTCGCGGCGATTACTTCGCAATGATGTATTCCATGGATCAGGCGATTGCTTGATATTTCTTAATTTATTGGTGTTGTCAAGTTCCGACCACATCTGTTTCCATGCCTGATATATTTTGACCTTAAGGTAATTTTTTACGTCTTCCTTGATGTAAATTGGGTGGATTTGGACGTTTGACAATGCAGCTTCTTTCGCAGCCCGATCCGCTTCCTCATTGCCATTAATGCCTACGTGGGATGGAATCCACAAGAACACAAGTTCTTTTTTCAGTATTTTTAAATCTCCCACATATTTTCTAATCTTATTAATTAGTGGGTTATCAATGCAAATATTATGAAGGCTCTTAAGGGCGGATAGGGAATCGGTGCATATAACGAACTTTGACTCATCACGTGACCTAATGAATTCAAGTGCATTTAATATTGCTACAACTTCCGCAGTATATACGCTACTTAGGTTTGGCAGTTTGAATTTAAGGATACTTACGGGTGTAACAATGGACAGCCCAACTTGATCATTTATTTTGGACCCGTCTGTGAATATTTTTGTGTAGTCTGAATGATCACATATAATTTCATTGTATTTTTCTCTTAGTACATAGTGCGGTGTGTCAGTTTTGTTATACTTTGTCAGAGTTAAGTTTGTTCTTGGTACTGTTTGGTCCCATGGTGCTTCTATTGTTTCTGTTGTCTTATTGAGATGCATGTGAAGAAGTTCTTCGACGTAAGCCCTCGATCTTATTCCTAATGGTGCTGGTTTGGTCGGATTATTCTGATAAACTATTTTGTACTTGGCTTGGTATATATATTTGTAGGCAGGGTTATTGGGTTGTGTGGCCAGTGATGAGATATAATTGCATGCTAATTGCAGACGCCTGAACTTAAGTGGTGGAATTCCTGATTCTGCACACAGGCTAAGCACTGGACTTGTCCTGAAGGCACCAATAGCAATCCGGAGGCCTGTGTGGTGGATTGTGTCCAGTTGTGTTAAAATTCTTGATTTTGCTGACCCGTACACAGGACTGGCATGATCAAGTTTGGATTCGACGATACATTGGTATATCTGAAGTAATCTAGTTCGGTCAGATCCCCAACTTGTTCCTGCAAGGACTTTCAACACATTAAGTCGCTTCAGGCATTGTTCCTTTATGTTTTTTATATGTGAGCCCCATGTCAGCTTGGAGTCGAGAATGAGTCCTAAGAATTTGCACTCATTGTGGAAGGATAGAGCCTGGTCATATAGCTTGATTTCAGGTGGAGGGCTTGGGTGTCTTCGCTTTGAGAATAGCATGCACTTAGTTTTATTTGGTGAGAACCTGAGTCCTGATTGTTGTGACCAGGTTTGGAGTTGATTTAGTATGGATTGGACAAATGCTTTATCTCTTGTGGAACCAGAGTAATTTATTAGGATCCCTAGATCATCTACAAAGAGGAAGACTTTTAAGGATCTGTTGGTGAGAGCTTTGTGGATATTACTAATTGCTATCATAAACAATGTTCCACTTAAGACACTGCCCTGGGGAATACCATTTTCAATAAGTCTTTTGGATGATAGTTTGTCTGCAACTCTAACTTGGATGTACCTTGACAGGAGAAAGTTTTGAATAAATAAAGGAAGTGCACCTTGCATGCCCCACTCATTTAGTTGTTTCAAGACTAGAGGGCGCCAAATCGTATCGAAAGCTTTTTCGATATCGAAAAATATTCCCAGGCACTCTTTCTTGTTTATGAAAGAGTTTAGCACTTCTGCTTCAAGAGCTACCAGATGATCTAGTGTTGATCTTCCTTTTCGTTGTCCACACTGAATACTAGGTAGGCAATTATTGCTGTCAAGGAACCATAAGATGCGCTTGTTTACTATTTTCTCCAGGACTTTACAGACACAACTTGTTAGAGAGACAGGTCTATACGCATTTATATCTAGTCTGTTTTTGTCGGGTTTTAGAATTGGCACTATGATAGCGGTTCGCCAGTTTTCTGGGAAGTATCCTTTTGTCCATATTGTATTAAAGATATGTAGTAGATGCTTGATGTCAGATTTAGATAATTGTTTAAGCATTTCATTGTGGATGTCATCAGGCCCGACCGCAGACTTTTTGAGAGAGCTGAGGGCACTTTCTAATTCCTGTATTGTGATAGGGGAGTTATATGGGATATTGCTGTTTTCACTGTTAATTACATAATCTATTGGTACGTAGTTGTTGATAGTTTCCTGAAATTCTGGACTATAGTTGGAGAAAGATGACGTGCTTGCGTAGTAGTTGACGAATGCTTCTGCTAGTGTCCTTGGGTCATACGTAATTTTACCATTAAGCTCAAGTACAGGTTGATCGTTACTATATTTTCCTCTTATACTATTAATCTTCCTCCAAACTGTGCGTATAGGTGTATTTCTATTAATTTCTTTAGTAAACTCGGACCATGATTGCTGTTTTTTCCTTTTGATCAAATAACGTGATTGTGATCTTATTTTCTTAAATGCAATTAAATTTTCTGTTGTTGGATATCTTCGAAATTTATTTAAAGCTTTGTTTCTTTGTTTTATGATTTCTTTGCATTCTTTGTCAAACCAGGGAGGCTGGATTTTGGATGATGGATTAGGTGATGATTTGGGAATTGATTCAGTTGAGGCCTCAATTATTCTCTTAGTGAGAGTTTCAACTATGTCATTTATATTGTCATCATCAGGGTTGCTTATTTCTAGGTTTATGATATTTCTAAATTTTTCCCAATTCGCTTTGTTGATTTTCCAATTTTTTAATCTATTCCCTATTGTTTGTGGTCCTATGATGCTAATTTGAATTGGGTAATGATCTGAATTGTGGAGATCGTTAACAACGTTCCATCTGAAGAGGCCATATAGGATTGGAGAGCACAGAGCTATGTCTATGGCACTAAGTGATCTGGTTCTTGGACATAGGTGCGTCTTTTCTCCATTATTAAGGAGCAAGAGATCAAAGCTATCTTGTATTCGCTTGATAATATTGCCTCTATAGTTATTTTCTGAGTTGCCCCAGCTTTGGTGAGCTGCATTCATGTCTCCTAAAATAATAAATGGTTGCGGTAGGCTATTGATAAGTTGGTTGAGAGCAACTTCATTTATTGGTTCTGTGGGTGGAAGGTACAAGTTACAAATGCTTATGGGTACATTGAAATGTACTCTAGTGACTATTGCTTGGATGGAGGTTTGTACTAAGATTTTACTGGATACGTATTTTTTATGAATGGCTGTGAGAACTCCTCCACATGCACGGGTTTGTGGTTCTTTGTCTTTCCTATAAATGCTATAATTTTTATAGTTGAATTTAGATGTTGGTCTGAGATGAGTTTCCTGAAGACATATCACTGCAGGCTGTAGATCGCTGACAAGAATTTTTAGTTCTTCATGTTGTAGTTTTATACCGTTTAGATTCCACTGTAAAATATTAGTGTGATGATTCATTTTTGATTATGATGAAGGTAGGCCTGTTTCTGTTTAATCTTACACTAGGGATACATAGATTTCGAATCATTATATTCATTTATTTGTGGTATATTTTGATTTCTTTTTTGGCTTTTCTGCTTTTTTATTTTTCAATTTAATGTCCTTGTCTAACATTTCCAAAGAGGGTTCATTAGATTGTGAGGGTTGTTCATTTTGGGATAGGGATAAGATGGGAGGTGGGAGAGAGTTGGAGGAAGAGGGACCTGGGTTTTGGATAAGAGGGATGGTGTCGGAATGAGAGTGGGGATGGGTGCTAACAACTCTAGTTGAACCTGGTGTTTGTACCTCGATGGAAGAACTTAAGTTGAGTGGGGTTTCTTTTAATGTGCTTGCATTTTTATCTATCGGTAAATCTACTTGTATCATTATGTCCTTGGTTTCCTTTTTATTATTTCGATTTTTGGGTTGAGTTACAGCTTGGGAAAAGGTTTTGGTTAGTCTTAGGGGCAAGTTTTCAAGGTATTGCTTTTTTGCTAGATTATATGATAATTTTTTAGTCACCTGTAGTTCTTTAATGTCCCTCTCCTCTTTATATTTCGGGCAAATTCTGTCGAGGCTGTTATGTTCACCATGGCAATTGACACACGTCGGCACAATGGAGTTACAATTACCTTCATGTTTAGGAAGTGCACAATGTGAGCATATCGGGGTTTTCCCGCATTTATTTTTATGATGTCCGAAAACAAGACAGGAAAAACAGCGAAGGGGTGAAGGGATATAAGGTTTTAATTTCACTCTTTCGTATGCAATTTTTATATCGTCAGGGAGAGGTACTCGGTGAAAGGTCAGTATGTAGGAGTTTGTCTTTATTTCAACGCCGTCTCCGTCTCGTTTTATACAAATTCTTTGAACGTTTGTTACAAATTGATCCTTTAATTCTGCTAATATTTCTTGTTCTGAAACACAATAAAGGTCGGGGCAGTATATTACCCCTTTGGAATAATTTAGGTTACTGTGTGGTTCCACTTTAATATTAATTTCTCCATTTAATGAAGTGCATGATGATAGTTTTAGTGCTTGTTCTTTGTTTTTTACTACAACAAATAAGGTTCCGTTCTTTAATTTTTTAACGTTTTCTATATCACCTGCAATATTCATGATACACTTTTGGATAAGGAATGGCGAAACAGTTAAAAAACTTCCTTTATCAATTCTAGAAATAATTAAATATTTGTTAAATTGTTCTATTTCTTGATTTTCCTTATCTATAATTTATTATGTGTTGTAATTGAATTGTTGAAAATGTATAAATGCAATGAAACTTTAATTGATTACAGAAGCTTGATAATGGCACTAGAGGCTGAAACGTCGCGATGACTGGATTAAATAAATTGTTTTAAAAAAATATATTCAAGAATTTCTTTTGTAAAACGGCCTAATATTTATCGAACGAAAAAATATAAAGATGAGGAAAGGTATAAATCATCCCTACCACACGATATTACCACTGGTTTAGCACAAGCACCAGATTTTAAACCTTAGTTTTCCCCATAGAGGGCAGCACAGGACGGACTAACTCACACGCGAAAAAAGTGTACTCATTCCATTTTCTCTGTATGCTTTAAGGGAGGTATAGCATAATTTTATATTTGTGTCTAACATGTGCCAGTACGTTATGTTTGTCCAATGATGATAATTATTTCTTTATCTTGACAAGAAGATTCTTTTTCTTCTTCTAAAGTACCTTTTATTTTATAGATACTATAAAAATAACCATATTATCTTGTTAGCATTGGTAAATAACAGCTAAATATGCAAGTTGAGTGAATTTGAAAAATAACTAAAGGAGAAAACTGAAAAAATATTTTTTGAATGCAATTTTTGAACATAAGAACAGTAATATAAATATATAATATACTGTTAGGTAATGATTTTAGAAAAATATTATCATAAACACAATCTTGTAAAAGTTATCAGCGAGTGACGAAAAGCCGATAAAACTTTTTTTTATTTTTTTATTCGTATGTATTACAGTTTGTCAGAATGGTCTATGATAATATTGCTAAAGGATCCCATTCATACAATATTTACATTATGAACAAAAGAAATGTCAAATTACATAAAATGAAACCAAACTAAATAAATGTATACAATAACGAAAATTGTAGATAAAATAAATACAAATAAATGAAGTTAACAAATAAATAAACAAAGAAACAAAACATTTCACATTCATACGTATGTACAATATTTACAATCAGCTAGGGAACCCCGGACGGGGCTTGTCCCACCACTTGTGGAAGGACAAGCGGAGTCCAAAGGAGATAAAACTAACTGAATGTTTTAGGTAATAATATAATTATTTAAAAAAACACACGTGTATTTTGAAATAAAATGTAAATAATTCTTTAACAATTTATTTTCGTTTCTAAATTTGTATAATAATTCTCAAATTGATATAAATATCGAAGGTAAGTGTAGGTCGTGTGTTGCGCGCACCAGATTTTTTGTCTCTCTCTCTTTCGTTTTCATGTTATGTTTCTAACCTTACACTGTGAAAAATTGATAACTCAGTTTCTTTAATATCTAAGAACGTCAGATTTTTCGTCATTCTATTCCCAGGTATGAGGCACTACATTGCCTTGTAATTTCTTGAAAGGGGGATAAAGTGTTACACCCCTCTCCTGAATCTAAATGAGTATTTCAAAGAATTATTCGTTATAACGTTTTAGTTTTTCCAGTCCCTACAACTCTGTAATTATCAAATTCGAACTTAAATTAATCAGAATAGAGCATGTTTGACAAATATATCTAGCCACTTTTGTGTTGTGAATTTCCTTATTACGAATTGTGGTGAATGAATAAAGCTGAAAAATATATTCCGAAAAAACACAATATTTTAAAATTTTAATTATTATCATTAACAGGAATTAAATATTCAGAGAATCAGGATGCTCCAGCGTAATCAGTACTACTATTCAGTACTAACATACTGTAATCAGTATGTTATGCCTCTCCTCCAAAGCATCTTGAACAGACCACCGAAGGCAATCAATCAAGTTCACAACTGCCGCAGGATAATCTGAGTGGTTATAAAGGACACAACTGGAGTCTTGTATCCACAAGCTTCTGGATTACGCAAATTATACCAACAGTAGCTGTTCTGTGTGGCAGATAACAAATTGAATCGTTAATAAACGAGGATCTGGGACCGTCAAGATGGTGTCATGCCACGATTCCTTAATTTTTTTTTTTCGTTTTTTCATTCCAGCTGTGTTGCTTGTTGTTTTTGAGAATACTTAAACCTTACTAATATCAGCTAATGTGTTTCTTCAATTTAAAATAAGAATACCATTTTAGCTAAATATTCGGACCCCCATGAGTTTTTATCTCAAAATAGAATAACTAGTATTTTGAAATTTAAAGGGTAAAGTCATGATGATGAGTTAAATGAACTAAAGTTCAATTATACCATTGTTATGGATCAGAGCCGGAATTAAGAGTAGTTGAATTTTTGTATTATAGCAGCCTTTGGAATTTTAAATTATAGCAACTTTCGAGATAATAAGTTTTATTTAGAGAGTCAGTTTAAAGAGCTCTAATGTTATAAGATGTCGATCCTTATTATAAAATATATATTACAACAAAAACTCTTCCTTTTTATGATGTCTTAAACAAAAGAGAATTACAGAAAATTGAGTTACTGCCCCAGAAAATTCATAGCTAGGGTATTCCTTGACTTCCAAATGAAAAATAATTAAACATAAGCCTGGATGTCGCTTACAAATCATGTTTCCATTACGATTGTAGGGGAAGAGGCGATGTTGAAATATCAATCACTATCCTTCTTCCCTAGAATAGACGCTTTATTAAAAGGATGAATAATTATAGTGAATAATAATTATTATTTAATAAAAATTAAAATACTAATAATAATGAAATAAGCGGAAATTATTGTTTTAAACTTTTAATAATATAAACATAACTCGAAATTCATACTAGAATACTAATAAACATAATAGAAATTAACTTTAAATAATCGTCTTAAAGTAAAGAAAATAAATTAAGACAATGACCGAGTCTGGACACCCTGCACTCCTTTACAAACTTCGTCAATTTCTACCTTCTACATATTTTCTTTTAATCCATTCCTACCTCTTTTATAGAACCTTTACAGTAAACCATAATTTTCCCTACTCTTCCATATTTGCTCGGTCCGCCGGTGTACCTCAATGTAGTATCTTATATTAGGTCTAATCCTTTATACAATTTATACAGCTGATATTCCACTCCACCCTAGCACTGTCCTCAATACTTACGCGGATGACGCATGTGTGTTGTCAGTCCATAATGACCCTACCACAGCATCCCAAATCCTTCAGTCCCACCTCACAGCCATCAAGGAATGGTGTCAGAACTAGAGGATAACTAAACCCACCAAATTACCTTTGCCCTTCGTCACAAACCGATGATCTCCTGACCCACTGTATGATTTAATAACACCCCACTCACTCCTGTAGAAGAATACCTAGGACTCCATCTTGACAAACGTTGTACTTGGAATCTTCATTCAAGACTTAAACGACAAGAAACTGCTCTTAGATAGCGATTACCACAACAGTAAAGGTACTTGAAAAACGTTCAAAACTTCCACTGTATAACAAAAAGCTCATTTATGTTACCATTATCAGGACCCATTTGGACATATGGAATCGAGCTTTGTGGCTCCACTAAACCATCTGATTCCTCCCGCATCCAATCCTTGTTATCCAAAATCCTACGCAAAAATCCTTAAGTTTCTTTACTTCGTTACGAATAAAATCATCCATAACGACCTCATATTCCAATTGTTGCAGACCTTACTCGTACCAGATAAACCACTTTCAATTCCAAACTCCCAACCCACATAAACCCTCTTGTCCGCAACTTATCTACCACACATATTCCTGATAAGCGTCCGAGGAGATTGAAAAGAAGATGGCCTAACTTACGAGATCCACTAACTTAAATAAGATTGAAGTTCTACCGCTGGGTGGTTTCTTCACAAGTCTTTTCACGCCCTTTATTATAATTAAACTCTTTTACTGGATTTATTTATGTTATATCCAGTTGTAAAATTCATAAACAATATAAATACAAAAAAAGAAAAGAAAATTAAGGCAAATAAAACTAATGAAGAAAGAGAAACTTAAGAAAAATAAGTAAAACGTGTCTATAATGATTCAAGAGACGTTTGATGCACCTGGTTGGTGGTTCACTTCCTGCTCTTGTAAAGGACGCTGTGGCGATGAATGTTGTAGGCCGGTCCCGGCTGGGTTGGCTGTAATGTCTCAGTATTTACAAGAAAGTAAAACTACACAATACACTTAGAAATATGGTCTTGCTGGAGCGACGGCTAGGACTATATTAGGGTATAACTGTTTATATAGCTGTTGATGGGCAATCAACTAATATGAAAAGCAATAAATATTCAAAGGAAAATGCTATATCACTTTTGAGGGGGAATTTTTTTTTTTTTTTTTTTTTTTTTTTTTGTCTTTACAATGGTTCATTGTTGAAAATAATAAACCAAAAGCATTTATACTAGACTTCGGGACTATTTTCTTTTGATTTTCATTAAAATAAAATTTCCTCACTCCAGAACACCTTACGTTTCTTTTCTATCAACATTAATGACCGGGTTATCAGGGAATCACATCTGTTATAAGTTGTGGCTTGACCATATAAGATTAACTTAATTTTTTTCTCTTCGTTCATCGCAGTGTATTGATCTCGAAAATCTTTTCGATTTGTTTCTATCTTCAATAATAACCGAGTTAGAAGGAATTACATTTATTATAATTTTTGACTTGAATATATAGATCAACGGTTTTTTTTTCCTGTTAAACGCGCGGTACTGATTCTAAAAGTCTATACATATTTTTTATTGGTAATTTTTTTTTCTGTTTTTTTTAATTATTCGCGATTTTTTGTTTAAAAACAAAAATAATCCTTGAAAATAACGGAGCTACAAGCGTATATAGGCAAGATTTAATTTTTTTTCTTGTTTATGGCACTTTACTGATCCTAAAACACCGTACACATTTTTCTCTATCTTGAAAAAAACAACTGAGTTATAGGCGTATTTATGGGTTAAATTTCCAATTTTATTGTTCTCTATTTTAAAATTGTTTGCGGTTTTTGGGTTAAAAATAATAAAATTATACACTAATATCTTCAATAATAACTGAGTTATAGAATTAAATCACATTAATCGGCCGAAATTTAAAAAAAACAAAAAAAAAAAAAAAACAGGTTGATGCCAAAGTCTAGGGATTAGGATCATCGTTGAGTGCTCTAGTATTTTTATGGCGAATACCAAAAAAAAAAAAAAAAATGGTCCAGTAGTTTCGGAAAAATACCGCATACGGCGGTCGATGGACAGTGTATGGCGGAAGAAACTTTTTTTTTATAATCGTTATTCAAGTTTTACGTATCTTTAAACGTAAGCCCTCACATTTTGAGTGGAGGAGGGGTTTTTGTTTGTTGAATTACAAAGGTTCATTATTGAAAATAATAAACCAAAACTGGAATTAATTACAATTAAATAGTATAATTAATAAATTTAATGTCTAGTTGGGTTTGAGTAACGGCAATTATTTGGTCAATGTTTTAATATTCCCTAATAAACGGGAAGTCCACACATTTGTAGCGGTTGTCTACTTATAGGTCATTATGGATGACCACTGCAAATACGACTTACACCCAAAAAAAATCACAATTCTTTGAACTGTAATATCGCATCTATCGGAATCATGGTAATGAAACGAACATTACAATAATTTAGAAATAATCGAGTTGTGAATATTTTTTGGATTCTCTGGTTTGAATAATATTTATAAATATTTAATTTTTTTCTTTTTCTGTTTCGACCTCCATTTAATCGAAACAACGATTTTCTTATCATAACTTGCAATATGCACATCCTTTCTCAAAGCCTGAAGGGTTCTTAAGGAATTTTAAATGATCCTTTTGCCCTAAAAGGTTACTTATTTAATGCCGTACAAACGTTTGAAAATATTTTGAGCTGTATTTTGTCCCTGAGGCTTCCTTTGAATCCTGTGTTTGATTCAAATTAATCATAAATACAAATTTTAACATCGTCTTCCCCTTCCCACCCGAGGAGATGATATATCGTGGATTCTAACCCTTACAGATTTATCGCTGTTAGTTATATTAATATAGACTACAACTCCGATTAATATCTGCCGTAACCTCAGGAGAAAATATTTGTCTTGTCTTCCCGAGAGACAATCCTAAAATAAGCAAATTTATGACGTATTTTAGAATTATTGTGCGTTAGTCACACAAAATTTATATCATTGATTCATTAGTTAAATGTTGTTAGATAGTATGCTGCTTAATGATCAACGCTAAATCGTTTGTGAAACATAAAGAGTGAATAAATTGTTATCGGCTGGAAGTAGAACTTCATAGAAAATTCATGTTTTTAAATTTATAAAAAAATATTTTAAATGGTTTTTAATGGAAGGAATTAGTCCGGGTGGCGGTCAGTAAATGAAACAACTAGATAGTTTCAAGTATTTATTGTTTACCAACGTTTCGACATCCATTTTGGGTCATAAGGGCTAAAAGGATACGTAAGGAATACAATTACAATAACATTAAATACAATATTTTATAAACCATTGAGCTAGAGGATGCCAATATTTAAAACATAGAAAAGGAATAGGATGTTTAGAGAAATCGATTGATTAAATTACAATGACTTTAGTGTACTAATATTTGTTTATTTGACGTCACTTTTTACTACTATGGCTAATCGGGCAATGCTACAGTGGGAATCCTAAATTTTGCCTATCCAGGTTTAATTATGATGACATCGCACAGGTTCGGGACCACCTTATTACGTTTCTACCGAAGGACGACATAACCAAGGATTTTTTACTCCCATTAAAAATCCTAGGACCTGTGGGTTTGGACCCTATTATGCTAGCCACCCTGCTACAGGTGATCTCTACTTTAGTGAAATAATGAAAGGGCTATGCAGAAGAAATTATGATTAAAGATAATATACAAATATACCAATATCCACATGAAATAGGAAACTGTTGTGACGTGTACATGTTTATAATTAATTAGTATTTGTCATGAAACCTCTTTCTTTGTACAACCTTAGTAGAGAATATATACTTGAATCTTATTCACGCACATGGTGTTCTAATTTCCAACCTAATACTTATATTAATTTAGGTGCCCTGTCTCATATTAGTCGGAGTCACAACTAGATCATATAATTTAACATCATTTTCCAAAATAGGGACCTTCTTAATGTTTGCTGAATAATATTTTTCCGAGATGATGTTATAAAATGATCCCGTGTCAATTTTGAAAGTATAACTTCGCCCAAATATATTAAGGTCCAGGGTAAAACATTTTGAATTTAAAATGGAAAATTTAAAAAAGTGTCACATAGGGGTGACCTCTTCTGTGTTTTCTTCGGTTAAAAATTTGGTTTTGCACACAGGAGCCAAATGTTCCTTTTTATGACATTTATGGCAAGAATAAGATTTATACTTACAGATTTTTAGTAGGACGGTTTCTCCGACCGCATACCTCACAAGGCTTCTGTTGCTTCTGGTTTGATGTTTTCCGATAACCATCAGATGTTTTGGACACATAAATCGAATCGGGTGGTTCTACCTTGATTTGTGGTGCATAATTGGAATTTAAGGAGGCTTCTCTTGCTGTAGCTTGGGTAAGTGCTTTCGAAAAAGTGCATTTTTTATCTGCTGGGACCTCTTCCATCAATCTTTCTCTTATTTTGGTCTGAGCTTATCCCAGAATAAAAATATCCCTCATAATCACTTCCAGTTAAGCGCCAAATTGACAATCTGATGCACACTTCCTGATTCTTGCCGAAAATTCAACAGCTGACTTCAGTATTCTGTTGTAAAGAGTAAAATTCTTTTCTGGCAGCATAACAAGATTTTACAGGTCTGAAATGCTGTACGAGAAGGTCTGTTATGTCTTTGAAACTGTTAAATATCGATTGTATATGTAAAGATAGTTGTGGCACTGAACTTCCACCTAGGTGTACAGCAGCCCAACAACAAACAGTTCAGTCCAGTTGGTAGCGTCCCCTGCGCCATGTTGTTTGTGTATATAGCAGTAATAAACAAGCTGTCTAGTACAAGGTTCTTTTATTCCACTGCCTAATACTCTATAACTTTAATAGGTTATGGGCCCAGAGTATTTTTGTGCAGAGCATAGTATTTGTGTATAGTGTCAACGCGTAGTCGCGAAGTGATATTATTTTATTAGTGATTTTTGTTTACCGGTACTATGGCGTCAGTTACTACATCAGAAGTATCATTTAAAGCACAGAGTGGTTGCTTTATATGTGGGGATAAAAGACATTTCAAGGCACAGTGTCCCAAAAATAAGCAGAACCGTGGAAGTAAATCCTTTAATAGAAGCTTTCGTGGGAAAAGAAGAGGAACAATCCAGGGAAATACGGCAGATGTAGAAGAAGAAGTTGTAATGGTGGCCCTAAATTGTGGTAATATTAAACTATCATCTAACAATGTGTTCTTAGTTGATTCAGGTGCGAGTAACCATCTTTTTAAGGAAGAATTGGAACCCCTTTTGTCAAATGTTTCGAATCTTGATCATGATGTTGCCATACATATAGCTAATGGTGATAAGATGTTTACTAGAAAAGAAGGTACCCTAAGAGTAACCTCTCAAGGTAGGATTGTAAACATTAAAGGTTTAATAGTTCCGGGGTTAAAACATAATTTATTATCAGTGAGTGCAGTTACCTCAAAAGGCTTAAAAGTGATTACAGACTCTAAGGAGATGAAAATCTGCGGAAGAAATTTTAAGCTGAGTTGTCCACGAGTGAATGGATTGTACATATTTACGTTTGATGAACCCAGTGATAATCAAGTCAAGTGCAACATTACAAGTGCTACGGATGGAGATTTATGGCATAAACGGCTAGGACATTTGAATCGGCATGGACTTAAAAGTTTAGGATTACCCTATAGTGACAAGAAGTGTTCGGCATGCATTGAAGGTAAGGCTACTAGACAGCCCTTTCCAAATAATAGGAAACGCACATCAAAGGTGGGTGAATTAATTCACTCTGATATATGTGGTCCTTTCAATCCTGAATCAGTTGAAGGACATAGGTATATGCAGGTGATTTTGGATGACTTCACTCATTTTGTGCATGTTAAACTTCTCCATATGAAGAGCGAAGCTGAAACAAACCTGATGGATTATATAGTAGAACTAGAAAGGCAGCAGGGTGTCCCAGTGAAAAGGCTACGTTTAGATAATGGAGGAGAATTTACGTCTAAATTTTTTCAAAAATATTGTTCAGATAAAGGTATAAAATTAGAATATTCTTTGCCATATAGCCCTCAAATGAACGGAAAGAGCGAAAGAAAGAATAGGACACTATTAGATATGATGCGTACTAAGGTATCAGATTCCGGCATCCCCAAGTTCTTGTGGGGGGAAGCAGCTCGATGTTGTGCTTATGAACTGAATAGGTCACCTACTTCAGCCTTAAGTAAAGGTGAAACTCCCTCATTAATATGGAATGGCAGAAATGATCTGTCTAAACTTCGAATATTTGGTTGCCGAGCATGGCCTACCATTCTTCCTAAAGGTTCCAAATTGGATCCCAGAAGCAAGGAGGGGGTGATGCTTGGTTATTGTGGTGGTGGGTATAGGATTTGGTTGCCAGATGAGCAGAAAGTTATTAGATCTAGAGATGTGATATTCGAGGAGAGCCAAATGCCCTATAAAGAAGTTAAAAATGTACCTATTGTCTATCATAATAGTGGTGGAAGCTATGAAGAGGGAAGGAAAAATGGTGAAGAGAATAACACTAATATTTCAGAGCAGCCAGAAGAAACTTCTAGACCTCAGAATGATTGTAATCCAGAGCAGTCAGAAAACCCTTCAAGACTTCAGAATAAAGAATCCAATCCAGAGCATTCAGAAGAAACTTCTAGACCTCAGAGAAACCGGTCAAAACCTCATTTCCTAAATGATTATGAGTTATATAATGCATACTGTATGGTAAGCCGATCAGATGGAGTTCCATCATCTTATGAGGATGCTAATAAAAAGGAGGAATGGCAGGAAGCCATTATTAAAGAATTAAAAGCTCATGAGAAGATGAACACTTGGTCTGAAGAGGAAGCACCGAATGGAAGTGTCCCAATCACAACTAAATGGGTTTTCACAGTGAAGGAAGATGGAATCAAAAAGGCCAGATTGGTAGCAAGAGGGTTTGAAGAACAAACTCAAGATGATTGTGTATTCAATTACTCACCAGTTTGCCGAATGGATACTGTAAGAACTCTCTTGTCATTTGCATGCCAAAACAATTGGAGTATTAGACAAGTTGATGTGCCAACAGCCTTTCTCAATGGCTCACTGGACTATCCTGTGTTTATAAAACCACCTAAAGGTGTAAGTTGTTCTACAAAAACTCTGAGACTAAATAGGCCACTTTATGGACTTAAGAAAGCACCGAAGTATTGGAATGAAAGATTTAATTCTTTTATGTTAAAACTGGGATTTAAAAGATCCCAATATGATTTATGCCTTTACTACAAGAGTAGGGTGTTCTTTGTTCTTTTTGTGGATGATGGCCTAATTACAGGGGATGAAAAGGCTATTGAAGAATTAGTGAACAATTTAAAAGGAGAGTTCAGCATTAAAGAAATGAAGGCTTCTCAATTTTTAGGGATGAAGATTGAAAGGCAAGAAAAGAAAATAAGGGTTACACAAACCCGCTTTATTGATAAACTCCTTGAAGATTATAATATGGTAGAGTGCAGGAAGGTATCAACCCCCATGGAGGTTGGATTTAAACTTAACGCTGACAGTCCACCTTTAGATGAAAATATACCATACAGGAGCTTGGTATGTGGACTTATGTATCTGAGCACAACAACTCGCCCGGATTTATCATTCCCAATTAGCTATTTATCTAGATGTTTAGATAAAGCTACTCAGCAGTCTTGGAAAGCTGCAAAACGAATACTCAGATATCACAAAGAAACTCGAGATAGGGGTCTTACTTTCAAACCAAGTGAGAACCTAGGACTTATTGGTTATTCAGATGCTGACTGGGCAGGTGACATAGAAACACGAAAGAGTGTAAGTGGCTTTGCAGCATTCTGCGGAAGCAATCCCATAGCTTGGCATTCAAGAAAGCAAGCATGTGTGGCTCTGTCAACGATGGAAGCGGAGTACATTGCAGCAGGAATGGCATCACAGGAAATTGTGAGTTTAAGTGGAATAATTAGTGAGTTCAGTGGTGAAACAGTAAGTGGAAAACTGTTGGTGGATAACACTAGTGCTATAGCTTTTATAAAGAATTGGGAAAACTCTAAACGAGCAAAACACATTGATATAAAATTCCATTTTGTTAAAGATCTTATTTCCAAAGAAATAATATCTGTGGAACACATCAATTCTGACCGCAATGTGGCAGATTTGTTCACAAAACCACTTGCCTTTGATAAGTTTCAAATGTTTCGGAAGGCTTTAATTAATTAATATATTAATGTCATTTATATATATTGTGCTAAAATTGTTGTATAGAATTTTGTAATAGTATAATATTTTTACTTGTTTTGTTGTGTAGAATTTTGTAATAGAATAATATTTTTACTTGTTTTGTAGTGTAGAATTTTGTAGTAGAATAATATTTTTACTTGTTTTGTATGTGAGATACAATTGAATATTTACTTGTGTATGTATATATTTGAAAACATTCAATTGAGGGGGTGTGTTAAATATCGATTGTATATGTAAAGATAGTTGTGGCACTGAACTTCCACCTAGGTGTACAGCAGCCCAACAACAAACAGTTCAGTCCAGTTGGTAGCGTCCCCTGCGCCATGTTGTTTGTGTATATAGCAGTAATAAACAAGCTGTCTAGTACAAGGTTCTTTTATTCCACTGCCTAATACTCTATAACTTTAATAGAAACTACTGTTAGCAACCTTGGTGGGAAGGCAAAGGCTGTGGAGAAGTGAGAGAACTTCATCATTAAATGCTGTTAGGAGGTAAGACTTTTTCACATCCTCACTCGTCACTCCACAACATAGAAATGTATTCTTTAGCCGCTCCAGAAAATGATGCCATACATATTTACCCGGAACAAGTATTGTCGGGGACGGCAAATTGCTCGATGAGTTTGTAGGGGGGGGGGGATTGATATGTTTTATAAACAAGGAGAGATCTTTTACTAAAACGCTTTATTATTTTACAACCTAGCACATTTTGTTATTTTTACACAACAACTATTAAACTTTTTAACCTTCTTATTTATATTATTAAAACATATCTTTGCCATCGATTTTATCGATTGTTGATTTCTCCTACAAGTTCATCATCCTCGTCGCCAAATAATTATGTTGTGACTCCGACTAATATGAGACGGGGCACCTAAATTAATATAAGTATTAGGTTGGAAATTAGAACTCCATGTACGTGAACAAGATTCAAGTATATATTCTCAACTAAGGTTATACAAAGAGGTTTGATGACAGACACCAAGACAAAGAGCTTATGAGAATTAGCACTAATTATAAACATGTACACGTCACAACAGAAACAATAAAATATCGAGTAGAAGGGAGATACGTACCGTATTGTAGGTGAATGGATAATATTTACAGGGGGATCACTTGTAGCTGGGTGGCTAGCGTAACAGCCTCCCATGCCCAAAGGTCACGGGTTCAAATCCGCAGGTGGTCCTAGGATTTTTTTAATGGGAGTAAAAAATCCTTAGTTACGCCGTCCTTCGGAGGGGGCGTTAAAAGGTGGTCCCGAGCCTGTGCGATGTCAGGTACTCGTTAAAGATCCCTATCTTAATAAAACCTGGATAGGCAAAATTTAGGACTCCCACTGTAGCATCGTCCGATTACCCATAGTAGCATAAAATGACGTTAAATAAATAAATAAATATTTACATTTGGTAGAATGGAATGTAGGTAGTATGGAAAATACTTACGAATTGGAGGTAGAATGGGAAATACGTGCCGTATTTTAGACAGGATCTGACTACAATGAGTAAAATTATAATACTAACATAAAAATAATAAATGAAAATTAAATGATCCAATAAAACGAAATTTTTAAATTAAATTTGTAAACTACAAACCTATATGGAAGACAGTAAAAGTAAGAACAGTGATGGAAGACGAATGTGGAGTAAAACTGACTGTACCTCCCAACTAACTTCTCCATAATTATAATAAATATATTAAGAAAATAAAGATAACAAGGCGAAAATATTATGGGAAATTGCAACATACAATCATTGACGAATCGTACAAGTTGATAAAAAAAATAAAATAAATATATGTTGGAATAAAGTGAATTCTAAAAACACATATTATTTTTAATCATTTTATTGGTATTTACAACTGTATTAACAAAAATACATCAAGTAAATGTGATGTGTTATATAATACGATGACTTGATATACATTGATTCCCATTGGAAGCACTATAAAACATATTCTAAACTAGAAGATCCCGGAGCCATTTCCTTTTCAGGCGCCTCGGAGGATTATCCGGATTTGATGAAGAAAAAAGGTTTGAAACTAGTGGGTTAGAGTGCGAATGGAGTTTGTCATGAATGGATTGATACCTGGTCCGGGCCAAATCAGTAACAAAGGGAACATTAAGTCTTTATGGATAAGTTTATTCGTGAAAAAGTAAGGAGCGTTGAGGATTTTACGAAGGATTTTGGATTGTAAGGATTGGATGCGGGAAGAATTTGATGCTTTAGTAGAGCCCCAAAGCTCTACTCCGTAAGTCCAGATTGGTCTTATAATAGATGAGCCAGATAGTCATGCAGATGAGCCTTTTGTAGTTCAGAGGGATGTTTGACCGTTTGTCTAGTAAGTGTTGAAGCAGCCTAAAGCGGCGAAAAAACATATATTTAAATTGAAAAAACACACATTTGTAAATACATAAACAAATAAATTAAATGCAGACATAAAATAGATAAAAAACAAATCAATAAACAAAAAGTAAGTAAATAAATAAAAATATATATGTACAGTGGAATGGACAGGTAAACTATGTTACTTAATTTAGTTTAATATGTGTCTCCAGGTGGAGGAGATGTTGTTTATCGGCTTTGTGATTAACAGGATTAGATTGAAGGTGGATGTGAACGGATTCAGCGATGAGTCTATTCTTCTAGTTAGGAATGGAATCTAAAATGGAACAGTCGTCAAAGTTAAAAGAATGATTAAAAGTTAATGAGTGCTCAGAGAGTTTAGAGGCTAGAGGGTTTCGAGAAGATACGGAGCATTTACGAGTATGTTGTGATATGAGAGTTTATAAATAATTTTATGTGGGTGAAACCAAAAAAATTATCAATGAATAGTTAAAACTATTTAATTGTTTGATTTACCGACCGCCACCCGGAATAATTCCTTCCAGTAATTCTCCACAGTCAACTAATTATATCCACTATGATTATTCATTAATTTATTCGTAATTTTCCTTATAAAACTATGAGCCTAATTTTTCTTTTTTCCCTAATCGTCAGACAGACCACTATCAAGAAAAATCATTTAATAGGTTTTATGTTAAGTACATCGCGACTTTACATATAGTTTTTAAAAACTACTGTCTTGTGAATATTACAAGAATCTGGATAATGCTTCGAAATGACTAATAAGAAGATGGCTTCTTATTATTTTTTGATGGCATTGCAGTTATATCGTTAACAATAGATCATCATCCTATAGTCTGAAAGGAAATCAGTTTCTTCAAGGGAATCACAAAATGAAGTTGTCAACAAATAAATTACATCACTGACTAAAGGAAGTGTTACTTTTCAAACTGCCACTAAGAGGAAGAAAAAAAGGAGTGAAATAAATTATCTGAAATGGCTAGATAATGAACTGAGTTAATTACTAATGACTTATAAGGAAAATTAAATCTTACACTTCCAATAGGAGAATTTCTTTCATTTCCATAGTACTTGTGAAGACAAATCACAGTATATCTTCAGAGCTTTATCAACGACCCGTCCTACGCAATTTTTTCTCCACGATATCTTTTTATTCTTCCATAAAACTTCTTATAATAAAGGTACTTTATAAATAAATACGAAAATAAATACTCGAGACTAGAAGGAGCTCTTCTCATTGGCCGAGGAGGCCGGGGTGGCAGGAGGGGGGAGAGATATAGTGGGCACTGGCTTCTGTTTATTCCAGAAAAACTACTTTATTAATTAGGCTAATTTATTTTCTGATGGCGTATCGTTTTTCATTTTGGGACAACCGGTAGGGGGAGCCGTTTGAAAAAGAGAAAAACAGGCAAGAGAAAGAAATGCGGGCCTCTATCTCCTCCCCGTGTGCATTTTTTATTTCATTTCTCCTCTGCAAACATTTATTTTTCCTTGAATATTCAGTTGAATGTAAATACTTGATTAAGTTCTTGTGTAATCTTTTAAAGATTTTTAAAACAGCTCATTGAATAATTATCAGCAATCCACATATCCAAGTCCTTGAGCAACAGATTAATATTGAATTTATTTTTAAAAGTACATTTCATTTTTGTTTTAAGTTAGTGTCAATCTTTAAATGCTATTAATTTATAAATAATATATTTTATATTGTTTTTTCGTTACCTCAATGTAATTGTTAATTAATATGAATCAGGCGCCTGCGAGGCCGAAAGCTACAACAATAAGTGAATAAAAAAAAATCTAGTGCGAGCAACACACGACTTTCACTTACGCCAGTAATTGAAATTAATTTAAGAATTTTTAAATACAATTAGAGACGAAACAATATCAAAGAATTCATTACGTAAAGATTAAGGTAGAAACATGTGTTTTATCGGATTTTCATCACTCTCTATTAACAAAATTTTGTGTATAAGTTCAGATTTTCCCAAAATTTTTATCTTTTCAACGGTACCTATATTACAATTAACGTGTTAAAAAACACAAAAATACCATTAAAAGTATGTTTGTCCTTTTCTCCTTAATTTGTATATCAAATTCGCTTAACTACCATATTTAGCCGTTATGCACCAATGCTAACTAGATGATATGCTTATTTTTTTAAATCTACAAAATTGAAGGTACTCTAAAGGAAGAAAATTTAAAATATCGGCATTTCAGACTATTTCAATCAGAAGGAAACTTACATAAAATTAAAGCTCATTTTATTTGACATCGATATAGCGAATTTAATCAAAATCGTTTGAGCCGTTTTTGAGAAAATCTTAAAAAGGCCCAAAATATGGTATACAGTGGTTAGCTGATTTTAATTATAAAGTTACTGTAACATCTTCAGCGTACAATTGTGTTAAATATGAAATTTCAGTTTCGTAAGAACGTTTCATTTTTGCGATAAACTTATCACACACGGACACACACGCAGGCGGGTCTTGGTCATTAGGAATCAGGAGACCCTAAAACGTGTATTTATGTTGAAAACTGGAAAATCATACTTTTCCTTACTATTTATATATTCCATTTATAGGTAAGTGAAAGTAAAAAAAAGATAATAGGGACAGTCTCTGTGTGTGAATTATCCTATTTGAAGAATTGACAGCAGTCTATTTATTGCAAAAAATCTGAATTATACGAACCAGTATTAATATTTTTCAACTCTTTCATATTGATTTAGTCCATATTAGTGAGGACTGTTACCGTGCTAATGCGGCCATTTATAGCTGAAACGTGTGACCCTTTACGAAAAACCAAGAAGAATTTATCTATTCTCTCTCATACTGATCAGAGGGATAATAATTGTAACTGTTTCGCAGCAATCACGATTATCGTTAATGATTTAGTGTTAGTTATAAGAATTGTTAACAGTTTTGTTACGTTTTATCTTTGAGATATCCAGGGACACTTGTGCAACTCAATTATAAGAATAGATAAAGTTTACATTATTGTAAGTACTTTCTGACATCCTTCCTCTTTCAAATTCTACCATCTAGCTGTCCATCGTACTTCTTGGATATATTTTCATTCTAATCCTTCGTCCATTACCACAACACTCAGAACTGTGTATAACGTCTCATCGAACCGCAGCTTTCGACAGATCTTTTCTCATCCAATCCTCGTTTGTATGGAATTCTGTACCTGTTTTTTTTTTATCACTCAATACTTTTCCAACCTTTAAATTCCGTAAAAAAACAAACAAAAATGACTTATGTATATTATTACTTATGTATACTCAATTATGTAAATTGTTTAAACACAATTAACTTATAAATAAATCCGTCGGCAGGTAGAATGTCAAAGAGCCCGATGATAAGCAACACTACAGATTTTTCCCAAGGTAACACTGTAAGATTCAAAGTTTTAACTTTGGTATTTTTTTTCAGCCAGGATTTGCATTGAACTGGTTAGTTTTCTTGAAAAAAAAACAACATTAATTTTAGCTATTCGTGTATTCTGAACTGATTTAAAAGAAAAGGCATACATATACATGATTTATGTACATATTTTTTTTTAAATCAAGTGTTAATTAGTATGTTAATTGCCTTAACTGAGATAGTAGTATTAAAATTTGAAAAATAAAAAAAATGTTATATCATTGGCAACAGAACTGCATTACATGCTCAGGCACTTTGGTGAGGGTTTACCCCCTTGTTATTTGATGTGGGTCAGTTGCATATGTATGTACAGTGGCATATTTTAATATAAGTATTATCTTTTAAAAACATTAAAATGATGCTTAGTAATTTATTTAATGACTTCTAAATGGTTTTCTAATTAAACACTGTTTGAAGATAATATAACGAACACAATAAAATAATAGTTGATTGAAGTATGTACATAATGCATTTAAACGCATTTCATGACAACTTTTAAGTTGTCGGACTATTGTTGGTTTCTCTATTGCTGACTTTAACTTAATTCCATTCTTAATTTGAGGTTATAAGAAAGAGTACACCTATTTTATCTTTTTAATTATTGTTTTATGTTTGATTCTATTCACTTAGGTACCTATATTTCAAATATATAGTTAGGGAAAGTATTGTAATCATTAAAATCAATTTTCGCTGGAAATACACGGTTTAGGGTCCGTTGCATCTGAATGACCAAGTGTATATTCTAGCGATGTTATGGAGACTTTTCCACCAAAATAGACGTGCCAGAAGGTCAAATTTGTACCATGCATTTTGGAACCTTTAAATATTGTCCAAGAAACTATTCTTTTTAGCTTTAATAAACAATAATTTTATCTATCGTAAAACAAAAAATTCAAGTTTGTGTATGTTTATGGATTTGAAGAAGAGAAATAAGTGAAAGTTTTGTATTAAGCTAACCAGATTTTTTTACTTTCACTTACTATATATAGTAAGGGTAAATATTGCGATCGTGAAAATTTTCCCAACTAAAGGAGAAAACAGAAAAAATATTTTTTTAATGCAATTTTTCGTTTTTGAACATAAGAGCCGTAATATAGATGTATGATATACCGTTGGAAAGCTAAAGATTTTAGAAAAAATATCATCTCATACACAAGCTTTAAAAAGTTAATAGAGAGTGATGAAATGAACTTAAAACTAACTGATTATTTTAGATAATAATATAATAGATTTTTTAATGAAACACATGTTTCTATATAAATTCAATTTGATTAATTCCTTAATAGTTTCACGTATTTTTATCTCTAACTGTATTTGAAAATTCTTTCATTGATTTTAAAAATGGAGGTAAGTGAAAGTCGTGTGTTGCCCTCACCAGATTTTTTTAAAATAAATTTATCTCAGATACAGAAGAAGGATGAAATTCGAAACATTAAAAAAAAAAGAAATATTTAAATTCATTTCATTTACGATCAAAAAACGATAAACGTGTTGAATATATTATTAATATCCATTAATGAAAAATTTAAATGATCCACGATTACAGTAGCTCATTCCTTAAAATATTTCATATCATTCTATTTCGATGATGGAGTAAACAACGCGTTATATTTTTGATAGGGTCAATTATAATTATTTAGGCTCGTAAGAATTCCATATTTAGAACGGGCATTTTGAGTTAATTTTAAACGGTGTGCTGACATATGAGATCGCCCGCAAATGGGCCAAGACTAAGTCCTCTCTACAAACCCTTCATCTGATTTACAGGCGCATTCCCATAAATTCTACACAAGAGCATTTTATCAAAGCTTTCGGCTCTAACTGATATATTTATGAATGCATTTTTTTTTTCTTTTCATTCGAAGTCCGGAAATATCTTAGGTTATACATAAGAGTTAGTATCGGATCGGTTTCATCTCGGTGATTAATTTTGTAAATATTAAAGAAGTAGCCAGTCCGTATTTTGAGATTTTCGGAATTTTTTTGCGAAAGAGAGGCGATATTTATTATATACATTGTATATGATATATACGAATCAAGAAGATTAAAAAAATATGCTAATTAATTACTCTGGGAATTTTTTTATGAATTATAACGTCTCATTAATTATTTTTTAAAAAGAAAAACAATATTTTTATGAAGGATACGACCCTCTGATACATCTCGGATAATTCGTCAAAATTATATTCAAGAAATATCTTCGGTGAGACATAGCAGTGTGTATCAGATCATTTTCTCTCCGGGATTAATTTTGTAAATATTTAATAAGTAGCCATCTCAAAATATGATATTTGCAGATTTTATTGAGAGTTTCGTGTTGTACATACCAATATATAAAATAAAATAAACTTTATTCACATATTTACATTTTGACAAAATGTTAACAATGATTTTGGATGAGTCATCATTACAATCAGAAAATATTTTTGTTTTTTTTGTGATTATAGTACATTAGCCTAAATTGCAAACAAATGGTGAAAAATTGAGGTTACATTGCGATTGTAGAAAAATTATACAAAAAACCTACGCATAATGTATACCAATGGTTTCCAATGGTGACCTGGTTTAGGGGATCCGTGATGGTGTCATTGGGAATAATTTTAAAGTACTTTAACGCAAAACATTTGTGAACCCTTTGGCTTTGAATAAAAATCACAGGCAATTAAACATTTTAAGTGATATAATTGTTTGTGTTTATTGCTACTTTTTTTAAGAACAGAAGATGTATGAGAGAAAATAATGAGCTATATTTGACATCTTTATAATTCTTTGAATAATTACCTAATTGTATAAATTTTATCTTTTTTGTTATTTATATTCATTTAACATAATTTTATGCTTTTGTGGCTATCGGACGATACTAAAGTGGAAGTTAAAAAAAAAAAAAATTGTTATGGACCCCTGAATCAGAAGATATATAAGACTGTCTGATCCATTAAAAATAATACGTCTAAAGTTCATTCAAGAAATATCTTCAGGTATATTATCGCATCCTATAAAAATAATCTAGTTATCCTAAATTGATATTTTAATTTTTTTCAATACAATTTTATTTATAATTTCAAGGTTATTAATTTTTATTATAATGCATTTCTCCCTTAATATCGTACTTATTATCAACGGACAAGCCTAATGACAACTAATAACTTCACGATTTTTTTTCTCTAGTTAATAATATGGTTTCTCAATTTAATAGAAGTAAAATGGTTTCATGAGATATATATGGCTTTACATTTAAAATATAAGAAAAATAAAAATAGCCTAGCAAATAACTCTGTTTGAGTATTTCCATTCTTTACATATATCATTAAACCGTCATATTTAATTTTATTTTTAACTGCATCAAATTATTTAAATTTGTTGACGAAAATTATAAATCTAAAACAGCTGTAATGTATATGTTACTAGTGTTATTGATCTTTATGTACATCTGACTTATCTACTTTTATACTTATTTACTACGTAGATTATATTCTTCAACAACCTATATACTGGAAGAAACATAATTAATAACGTACTAAAAAATATTTCAATATGCTATATTGAAAATTGGATTTGAAATAACTGGGGCTAAAAATTATAATCTGCATTTGAGTTTTTGAAAATTATTGATTAATAGCAAGTACGCAAAGAATAATAATTTTTAAAAAAAGATACGATTCCCATCAAGGTTGAAATATTCATTTTTTTATGGCATGGTATTTTTATTTATTTTCTAAACATATTTTAATAATAAGAATTTAAGTAAAGTTTTTATAATATATCCTACTCTACAAATCTATAGTACAAGACATATTATTAATATATATTAAAACCTACTAATATGTAGCCGTGGACTGTATATACCATTGTTGCTGTATATACATGAAATGTTTGTGTATTTATTTTGTAAATAAAGTTGGAGGATAAGAAAAAAAAAATACTAATATGTAGATATATACAAAATAAATAACAAATATTTCTGAGACACTACAGGCTCTCTCTACCCATTAATAAAAGAGATTATTATTGTAACAATTTAAACAGTTACAAACCATTAACTATGAACATTTACAATAAACGCGCCCTTTACCATTACATTCATAAAAAGATAAAATAGTTATCATTATGCTAATGATATGTATTACACCTTCTTCAACATGCTCATAATAAATTCTTAATTTAAAAAAAATGTTTGCATATAAGTAATTTTACTCATTTATATTTACTATCATATTATTATTTTTGTATTGATATGTTTTTTGTGAATTTATCCTACTATTATTATTAAATTCAATTTAGGTATCATATATTATTGTTATTAATGCATTCAGCTGCATGTTCAATTAGTATTGGAACAAAAATTCAAAATTATTGACTTTAAGGATTACTTGTATTAAATGTTATAAAGGCCAACATGCCCTTGTGGTTGTTCCCTTATAAAATAAAAATAAAACAAAAGCATGACCGAAATAATTAAAAAAACATAGTTAATAAATTCTTTTCTTTTTTAATTTTTTTGGAAGTTTTTCTTAATATAAACACTTAAAAGAGCACACATTGACTTCCTTTTGTCACTTAATCACTTTATTTCATTGGCTTTTCATATCTGTCGACGTTTCGGGGCTGTTTCCCCATTTTCAAGACTTATCTTTTTCACTATATAAATGCTTTTTCATATACCACCCATCATTTTATTACATAGCACACTGCTATTTGTCCTTATGGGTGGGTGTTCATTTATAGTTCGTAAATAATAAAGAATTGTATATTGTTAAAATGTAAATAAAACTGTTAATAATAATTGAATAAAACACACATATATCAATACATATTAATAAATTATAATTTGATAAATAATATATTAGTTGTGATACAGCAGTATGCCTAATTCATATCATACTTAATCATTTTTTGCTGTTATGGTATTTCCTGATAATACAATTTCTTCTATTGTAGTAAATATTACTTAAAAACCTGCATTAAACAATTGGGGGTTAATTTTGAGCATCCTTAATTCATATTTTGGGCTTTATTTTTTAACCTTCCGTTTGTATGAAATTCTAGTTTTCTGTGAAATATTTCTCAGCTTGGTTCGTTCTAGAGACCTGTCTGTAATTTGGGAACAGGAAAAGCGTCCATCTGGTTCTCTACAACTCACAGTCCCAATTGTGGTGTAACCAAAAGATGAAGCCTTCGCGTAAATCTACGGTGACAGGGGACGAGCACATGTGACCTCAGTCCATTGTCTTTTACTTCTTAACGTTGCGGACTTCTCAAAGGGCTGAAAAAAAATCCATGACACTTTCCATTCAAATTTACTCATGAAGTAGAAAAACCTGAAATAAAACCTGGGAAGGAATACCTAATGTGAGATGTACCTTATTGGTTCATTATTTTCAATAATGAACCTTTGTAATCGATCAAAAAAAAATTATAGGTGGAATAACCAGGAATCAGTCATTTTTTGAATTTTGCCAACGTTTCGGCTCAAGCTTGTGAGTCATCATCAAGGCATAATAAACTGCATATTATGAAGTTTATGCTTGGACATGGCTCAGTAATATCCTAATGATGGCTCACAAGCTTGATCCGAAGCGTTGGCAGAATTAAAAATTTTCAAAAAATGACTGATATCTGATTATTCCACCTATAATAGTTTCTACAGTCGACTATACATCCTAAATATAGATAAAAAAAAAAAAAAAAAACTTTTCTCCATAACTACTAGACCGTTTTTGTTTTTTTTTAATCGGCACAAAAATACTAGCGCATCCAATGATGATCCTAATACCTAGATGTTGATTAAATATGATTTGATTCAATAAATCAGTTATTTTTTATTTAACATTAAACAGTTCTACCCTAATAAAGTTACTTGGAAATAACAAACAATTGTGTAATAATCTGCAGCGTTTTTAATTTGTTGATTTAAAAGTTTGATTGTTTTAAGAAATAATTAATATACTAATATAATAACTAATATACGAAGATAAAAATAATTAACCCACCCTTAAGTTTAATGTTGAATCTATATTGAAAACTCTTTTAAGCCGTCAAATTTGTCAGGATACAGTTCTGTAACGGTTGCACTGTCAATCACAACACGGAGGTTACACGACGGTTTTTCAGGTCTCTGAGTGTTGCCAGGTGGAAAGTAATTTAATTATTTTTTTTTTTTTTTTTTTTTTTTTTTATTGAGATATATTACAATTTGTTTCTATATGAACATTAGTAATAGTGATATATGAACCCATTCACACAATATATACAATGATAAAGTCAAATAAATAAAATATAATATATATACAAAATAAGAAAACAAACAACAACCTATAACTGAGATAAATACAAATAAATGATATATATAGAATTAAATAATAATAAATATAAAAACAAAACAAAACATTAACCAATTTAATTATTAATATTAATTTTTTACCTGCAACACTGAGGTAACCAACCAATTACCTGCATTGTGTGCATCGTGTGTACCGTGTTTTGTTTGTGGTAAGATTGTTAAAAATATCGAGTGTGTGGACTTATAAAACATTCTTTTTAATTTTATTTGATTACCCAGCAGAAGTTTATTTTTTATTATCTTACTTTTCATTATTTTAATTGTGTTAAAATCGTTTTTCATTTAATCAAAATAACTTTTATTTTAGAACCTTATTTATTTTATTATTATCCAACATCCATCAAATTTCAAAGTACTTGAAGCTAGGTAAGTTTTCTAACCTAGTTGTAATTGAAAGGAAAGTGCAGTACACTAGTGTGTAGTGCTGAGCAATAATTAAAAGATTATATTGTCCAAATAGGTGATAGGTTTATCTATGCAGGATATTCAAAAATAGAAACCTAATCCGGAGTAGAAGTAGAGAAAACCATGTGAAAATTAAAAACGCTGCAAATGACTACACAATGGTTTATTATTTCCTAACTATATTAGGGTACAACTGTTTATATAGCTGCTTATATGCAATTAACTAATATGAAAAGCAATAAATCATTCAAAGGAAAATGGTCAATCACCACTGCTATTTTCAAAACGATATATATTCCCTATTTCTAAACCAATTTTAATGATTCTTTTTACATTTGGTATCTATTAATTTATGAATTAGGAAAAACGGATATTTATTAATTCATTATCCAGGTTGTACGTTTCTTGAAATTCTGAGGAAGATAATTTTTACTTTCACTATTTAATTTTATATATAGTAAGGGGAAGTATTGCGATCGTGAAAATTTTCGAATTCTAGTTCTCAACGGAAATACACGTTTTAGGGTCCCTGAGTCCAAATAACCAAGTACCGCAAAAAGGTCTGTGTGTGTGGTAACTTCCGGGCGGAAACGGTAAGTCCTATGAAACTGAAATTTCATATTTAAGACAACTATACGCCCGAGACGTGACAAAACTTTTTTCATCAAAATGAGCTTACCAGAAGAGGCACTTTATACCATGCATTTTGCACCTTTTTCGATTTTCTCGAAAACGGTTCCGACGATTTTGATTAAACTCGCTATGTCAATGTACAATTTAATAGGATTTAATATCATGTAGGTTTTATTTTAATTAAAATGGTCTGACAGGGGTTAAATGCCGATATTTTATATTTTCTTCCCCTAAAGTACCTTTAATTTTGTAGATTCAATAATAATAACTAGATTATCTTGTTAACGCTGATGAAAAACAGGTAAATATATAAATTGAATGAATTTGATACCCAACTAAAGGAGAAAACAGAATAAATATTTTTTTAATGCAATTTTTCGTTTTTGAACATAAGAGCAGTAATATACATGTATGATATACCGTTGGAAAGCTGAAGATTTTAGAAAAAATATTATCTTATACTCAAGCTTTTAAAAGTTAATAGAGAGTGATAAAAAGAAGATAAAACTGATTATTTTAGATAATAATATAATAAATTTTTTAATAAAACACATGTTTCTATATAAATTCAATTTAATTAATTCTTTAATAGTTTCACGTATTTGTTTCTCTAACTGTATTTGAAAATTCTTTCATTGATTTCAAAAATGGAGGTAAGTGAAAGTCGTGTGTTCCCGCACCAGATTTTTTTGGTTGATTACAAAGATTCATTATTAAAAATAATAAATCAAAAGTATTTATACTAGACTTCGTTACTATTTCCTTTCGGTTTTCATTTAAATAATTAAAATAAAATGTCCTGATTCCAGAACACCTAACATTTTTCTCTATCAATAATAACAACTGAATTATGAGGAAATTAGATCTCTTATAAGTTGTGACTTGTGTTATCTTTTTTTTTTTTTATTTATTATTATTTTTTTTATCGCGCTTTACTTTATTTATTTATTTTATTTTTTTTTGGTCGATTACAAAGATTCACTATTGAAATTAATAAACCAAAATAATAGAACAGCAAGGGGGCGGGAGGAAGATATTTCTCTAGAGAGTATAAATCATTGAGGATCTCAACATATGTTGTTTCACAGTCATCTTCAGATTGTAGGAAGATGAATAGATTCCAGGCAGGTGGAATATAAGACTTATCTTTCCAATATGAAAGGAAATAGGACAGCCACTCTGGAAGAATTAGAGAGGGGCGATCTTGCTAAATCTAGCTTACGTTATACTCGGATGTGGGCGACTATATAAATTATGTAAAAATCGAATATCTTAGGCGTTTCGTTTTGAAGTCCAGGTTTGAATCACACCGAACATCTTCGGGACCAAATTAAATGGGGATTTGTTCGATCTGTTCTAATAGAATAGAATAGAATTGAAAATAATCTTTATTCTGGGACATAACCCCTTAAGAACAACAAATATGTACAATTAAGTTATGCAATGTAAATGGCCAAAAGACCAAATGATCATGATTAATGGTGTAAGCAATAAGAAAAGAAAAGAAATATTTTCCATACAATAAGAAAAATAATAAAATAAATAAATTTCTTCAGATACATACATACATACATATATAGTAGTTGTTGTTTTCTTTTAAATAAGGTTCTTGTAAGAATTAATATTGGCTGTTGTGCTAAACAAGACAGCCTCATACCATTCTTACTTTATTTCTATTACTTAACTCGGCATATGTGTGGAATATAAAATAAAGGATAAGAACTATTGTAAATTATATAACAAGGCATCGACTATGTTAGAATACAGTATAAATTACTTAAAGTTAGGTAAGGATTCTAACAGTTGTAATTTATATGAAAGTGTTGTATATTAGATTGTAGTGCACGAACAAAAATATTAAAATATTACATTGTCCAATATAGAGCAGATATTTATTAAAATCATTAAAATTAAAAAGCGTTAATCAATCCTACTCATTGATCACAGACATTAAAACACCGCCTAACATATTTCACCATTGGTGCTAACTTTGAAAAATTCAACTTAACCAATCAAATCTAAACACATTAGTTTTACGCTTCGACATGTAACCTGCCCTCCCATATATCCTGACGATATCCAAATTCCACAGACAGACGCATTAAGATATCTCAGCTTGACATTTGACAGAAAAGTTACATGGGTCCACGCATCAAGGAAATTCTAAAAGTTTTATACTCACTACTCTCAAGACTTAAACTTAAATTGGACACTTGAACTTACCTACTAAAGTCCATTTAGACTTACGCTTCACGGAAATAATGGCCTGCCAAAAAGACCCACATTCGTAAAGCTCAAATTTATCAAACCAAAAACATTCAGAACTATAACAAATTCACCATTGTACGTCACTACATTCAACAATCATCGAACTAATTTGGACCCTCTACAAGCGTTTTCACGGCAACTTACTTTCACATACCAATACATTAATACAAAAAAATGGCAACTACCAACATACCAACATGAAAAGAAGTTGGATGAGGAACTTCTGAAATAAATACGTAAGTGAATCACGCCAAAAAGAGGTGCTGCTGGGCATCCTCACAACACCATCCCTACCTCAAATTCACTGATTATCAACTGCATGACAGGTGAGAATAGAAAAATAATGAAATAAAAAATGGAAAGTTTGGTATAATATACGTATAATAACATATAGGCTCATTCTAATGCATCAATATATTATCGATTGAACTAGACGCATATGTTAAAAAAATCATTTTATTATTTTTTTAATAAAATAAATAATCATTTTATTATTTTTTTTAATAAAAAAAATAATCATTTTATTATTTTTTTAATAAAAAAATAATCATTTTATGCTAATGTGGCTAATCGGACGACGCTTAAGGGGCAATCCTATCCGGGTTTAATTAGGATAGGGATCTATAACGAGTACCTGATATCGCAGAGGCTCGAGACTACCATTTTATGTCCCCTCCGAAGGACGGCATAACAAAAGATTTTTTCTCCCTTTAAACATTCTTGGAATATCTTCTGGGTATGAACTCGTGACCTTGGGCATAGAAGGCTGTTACACTAGCCACTAAACCATAAGTAGCTCAGTTTATTAAAATGTTGAGAGCCATATACAAGACAGCATAACTAAGGAATTTTTACTCTCATTAAAAACTCCTAGGACCACATGTGGGTTCTAACCCGTGACCTTTAGCAAAGAAGGCATTTATGCTAACCACCCTGTCACAGGTATTACCTGTTAAAGAAATTTAATACCTTCAACAATAATTAAATATTAAATCACACAAACTATGGATGATACTCCAATAACAATAGTCTCACTCTAAAATAAATGTTCAATAATTGAATGTATTTGTTTAAGCTGTCCTTCATTATTTATGCATTATGGATAAATAATGGAGAACTGATGAATAATATTATTAAACTTTGGAGTGAAAATACTTCTGTTTTGTTTATGTTTCGGTTTTACTCTCACATAGACATATGGATAATTTGAAAATATATACCTCTATGATAAAATTACTTAAACTAAACGCTAAGTAGTAAATACCTTCGACTTTTAAAATATGTTAGTTTTAATACACGAGAAACTAAATGCAAGACTTATAAACGATGTAATATTTTGAAATCCGTGCATTTATTTATTATTTAGCGCTTCTATTAAGTAATAAAACTAATTTTTCTTTCCATAAATAAATCATTATTATTATTGCTACTACTTACTTCGTCGACGATGGACGAGTCTGAATAGGCGGAATTTGGTGGTATCGGAATCGAACCTTCGGGTTCACTAAGCCTATTATTATTATATTACTTACTTCGTATTTATTCTTTAGACCGTTATCACAAAATTAATTATATAATCAAATAATTAATGAAAGTGTAATCAACCTCTTACTTTCCTGATTAATGATATAATTAAATATACAAACACACAAACTGTGTCCGTGTTATTACATTAATTATTACTTATTCCTATTTATGAGTATCCATTTCTTATTTGAAAAAAATTCGATTTTCTAAATATTTATATCGTTTTATATAAACGTTTTTTAATAAAACACCTTAACTAATTACAATAAGGAATATTTTGTTAAAATTAAAAATAACTTAACAGTTAATCTGTTGATAGAGAATATCTAAAATAAAGATGTCTGAAGGTATTTAATTGTCAGGAATGTTGAAAATATAATTTTAATATAGATTTTAATCTATACAAATATTGTTATGACACATATTAATTATTGATAAGATATGAGACTCCTTATAAAATTTAGTGCTATCAATTTAAATTAAACTATTTTCAATAAAATATATTTTTTATATATACAACATATTGTTTAAAGTAGCCCATTCAAATATGCTTATAATTAACATACTAATATTATATGAACAATAAGGTCATATTATAATTCGAAATTATGATGATGTAGTCCTTTTTTTTCCAATCTCCTTTATTTGAAAAGTTATAACAAAGAAATATAACAATTGCAAAAATAAATAATCCAAAAACCACAGACCTTGCAAGAACTTACACTACCTTTTGAGGTATTTTAAGTCGGAGATTCCTACGTCCACTGCATGTGTTAACTGCATATAACATCCGCCTCAAACTGTACTGGATAAGGAAAAGCCTTCGATTTCATTTCTAATGAAATTTGGATAGTACCTACTAATATTAACTGATCCACAAATACGTGTTATGTAATTATATGATTGCTGATTTAATTCCTCAAAGTTTAATTACATATTTGTTTTAATTTATTTCTTTATTTTATTTATATTTATGTTAATTATTTAGAATAACAATTCTGCGACCAATGGAACTTTGTATAAAATTAATATTCGCTTAAAAGAATTTAAAAAAAAAAAACACTGCCTTAAATGCTGTATTGAAATCAACAGTTTTTTTACTTTCACTTACATTTGTTACTTTGAATAGTTTTAATGCTTATGCTCTTAGTAAAATAAAGAAATTGCAGCATACATTTATTAAATTATTATTAATCGTTTAAAAAAATATAACATAGCTCTGTAGTCTTGTTTGTTATTAATAATGAATGGCAGCAAATTAATTTAAACAATTCAAGTGATTTAATTAAGTAATTATGTTTATTGAAGGCTATAATTAAGTTTTTTTTTTAAATTAAGTTAATCAGTAGAGTCAGTATCGGTAGATATATAAAAGCATGTTGTAAAACAGGAATATGATCCGTGTTATCTTCCGTAACTTAAAGTTACGCACCCACTTCTACCAGCCAAAAATATGAAAGAGGCACTTTGATTTCGTTTACGAATATTTTCTTTTAGTTATCTTAAATCAGTTTCTTATGGTATGACGCACATAATCGAATGATTGTTTTTTAAACTTAAAACATGTACCTTTTCAACTCAGGAGGGTATGGGGCTCAGTACATTATAGTAAATCGTAGTGTGTCCAGATCAACGGCAATGAGGGAAAAAGAGCGATATCACGCTCAAACGTCAGGGTTTTTTTTTCTTTCAAATATTGGGTCCCCATTCTCCAATGCTGCATAAGCTATAAATATTTAAGTATCGCCATAAACAACATACCAAATAATTGTCTTGACAATTAACACAGAAAATAGTAGCCCAGTGCACACGCACTGAGACACACTTTAAATCTGGAACGCACCACGATTTTTGACTACCATCCGTACTGATGGTATTTTAATTTGTGTATTTATATACATTTATTACTTCCACTTACCTATATATGAAATATATAGTAAGGGAAAGTATTGCGATCGTGCAAAAATGCAATCGTGAAAATTTTCGAATTCCTGCTTTCGACGGAAATACACGTGTTAGGGTCTCCTGAGTCCAAATGACCAAGTCCCGCAAACAGGTCTGTATGTGTTTGTGTGTGGTAACTCCCGGGCGAAAACTAAAAGTCCTATAAAACTGAAATTCCATATTTATGACAACTATACGCCCGAGATGATACAGAACCTTTTTCATCAAAATCAGCTGACCAGAAGACCCACTTTATACCATGCATTTTGCACCTTTTTACGATTTTCTCAAAAACGGCTTTAACGATTTTGATTAAACTCGCTATATCGATGTAAAATTTAATGGACTTTAATATCATGTAGATTTCATTCTGATTGAAATTGTCTGACAGAGCTTAAACGTAGATATTTTAAATTTTCTTCCTCTAAAGTACCTTTTATTTAGTGTATTCGACATAAATAACCATATCATATTTTTAGATTTGATAAATATACAAGTTGAACGATTTGATACCCAACTAAAAGAAAAAAACTGAAAAAATATTTTGTAATGCAATTTTTGGTTTTTGAACAAAAGAACAGTTATATACAGTTATAATATACCGTTGGAAAGCTAAAGATTTTATAAAAAATATTATCTTATACCAAAGCTTGTAAAGTTTAATAAATAGTGACAAAAAGCCGATTAAACTGATTATTTTAGATAATAATATAGTAGATTTTTTAATAAAAACAGGTTTCTACAAAAATTCAATTTAATTAATTCTTTAATGGTTTCACTAATTTTTATCTATGACTGTATTTGAAAATTCTTTAATCGATTTTTAAAACGGAGGTAAGTGAAAGTCGTGTGTTACCCGCACCATATTTTTTTTTAATTGTTATTTTAAATTTAACTAATTCCTGCAAATATTTCGAACCTTTAAACAGTTGCCTTAGAAAATTCAAAGTTCCATAACTTTATGTTGACAAATTAGTTAACCAGGCGTAGTACGAAATTTGGTTTCGCTTGGGACTGACGACAGTTTGGTAAAGATGTGTTGCAACTTTTTGTTCTCACATGAATCTTAGTGATGATTCCTGTCATACTGACTTGAGGAGAATACATTTCAACCTCATTCTTCAGTAGCAGTAAGACTTTTATTGAACTCTTTATAGTTTAATAAGAAATTATTTAGGAGGAACGGGTTTTTAAATAATATTAAACAACAGTTTTATACAATTTATTTTGCACGAAATTCCGCTTTCTTTCATTTCATTCATCTCCAACCTGAAACAAAACAGACACTGATAAATATGCAAATGGAAGAAATTTCGTCTATCTATCTATCTATCTATGTTCAAATTTTCTGTTATATACAGAATGTTACTGCTATGTTAAATTATTAATTAATATTAAATTAATTTAATGTTACTGTTATGTTTTGTACAAAGACCTTTTTGCGGGACTTACTGATTTGGACTCAGGGGACCTTAAAACCTGTATTTTCGGCTAATACTAGAATTCTAAAATTTTCAAAATCGCAATACTCTTGCTTACTACTGCATATTTCATATATAGGCAAGTGGAAGTATCAATATAGGTAGGTTTTCTGGCTCTTTAGCATTGAAATAAGAAGTTATTTCCGTTAGAAATTAGGATTGATTCGTTTCTTTATAGTTTCGAAACTTCATTTTTACTTTCACTTACTTATACTTACGTAAGGGGAAGTATTGCGATCGTGAAAATTTTCGAATCTCAGTTTTCAACGTAAATACACGTTTTAGGGCCCCTGAGTCCAAACTAACCAAGTCTAAAAAAGGTCTCTGTGTGGGTCTATATGTGTGTGTGTGTAGTAACTCCCGGGCGGAAACGAAAATTCTTATAAAACTGAAATTTCATATTAAAGACAAATATACGCTCGCGACGTCACAAAACCTTTTCATCAAAATGAGCTTACCAGAAGAGCCACTTTATACCATGAATTTTGCACCTTTTTTCGATTTTTCGAAAACGGCTCTAACGATTTTGATTAAACACCCTATATCGATGTGAATTTTAATGAAATAGTCTGACACGGCTTAAACGCCGATATTTCAAAATTTCTACCTCTAAAGTACCTTTAATTCTGTAGATTCTATAAAAATAACTACATTATCTTGTTACCATTGATAATTAACAGCTAAATATGCAAGTTGGGCGGGTTCGATAAACAACTAAAGGAGAAAACCTGTTTCTACATTAATTAAATTAAATTAATTCTTATGAGAGAAGTTGGTTGAGGGTGCAGTCTATTTAACACACAATTAAGCGTAAACTTAATTTATAATCAAATAAATAAAATGATATAATAATAATAATAATAAAATAATTTATAATTAAATAAATTAAATTAAGTTTACGCTTAATTGTGTGTTAAATAGACTGCACCCTCAACCAACTTCTCTCATATATACACACAGTCAACCATTGTCACTTCATGATAAATTAATTCTTTATTGGTTTCACTTATTTTTATCTCTTACTGTACTTGAAAATTCTTTAATTGATTTTAGAAACGGAGTTAAGTGAAAGTCGTGTGTTGCCCGCACCAGATGTTTTGCTAAATTATCGATCTACTAGATGAAATAGCGGGAAATATAAAGACAACGATAGTGGACCCGAGACCAGCTGTAAACATTTGTATTGGGTTCAAGCACTGGCTAGATTCTCAAGTGCTGTATGTTTGTATGTTTTAGAATAGAATAGAATAGAATAGAAAAACATTTTTATTCTGGGACTAGGTCCCCTAAGAATAACAGTTATGTACAATTGAAATATATAATATGTCTGGCGACCAGACAAAATAAATATGATTAATTATTATTTACAATGATTATTTAAAATTTCAATTATTTACAATGAGATAAAATATTATACATAAAAAATAACAAAGAAATTAATAAAAAAAATATATATCTTCTAAGAAAATAAAATCTTATTTAAACAAAAGCAAATTAAAATTTAGGCGGTAAACAGTAATCTTCATTCATTAAATGTAGATTTATAGATAGAATTGACATATCACATTTGCTGATCGTCTATTTGGGATGACAGAAGGTAGAGGAGAAGTTGGGATTTGAATGAGGATAAAGAGGCAGCATGGCGGATATGGATTGGTAGAGAGTTCCAAAGCGAAGAATAAAGGAGCGATGAAAAGTTTTGGTTCTGTGGGTAGGAAGGTAAAGGTAAGAATGTCGCGATCTAGTTTCAAGTGAGTGGACTGGAGATTTAAATTGAAGGAGACTGTGGATGTAGGAAGGATGCTGGGAGTTATTTCATGTTGGTATGACTAATGTTTACGCTTTGTACATATTTTATTGATTTTTTATTGTGTATATGTACTTTATAATTATTTTATAACTTTATTTTGTTGTCATAAATACTGTATGAATGTTTATTTATTTATCAATATATAAATGTCCTAATTAGGACAGATTGTAATATAACTCATTAAAACTTGTTTGTTTGAACCCAAAAGTAAGACTCTGTAAGACTCGTAAAAAAATAAAACCAAACAGTCTTGTCTATTTGTCCCGTGTCTTCCACATGGACAAGTTTTCAATTTCCTAAAACTCCACCTTGTTTAATTTGAGAAGGGAGGGGGCTCGCCATTCCTTCACACACGTCCATTTACCATCAAGATAGCAGGCCCTTGTTTGGATTCCAGTCTCCCTCCTCCTTAATCTTTACTAATAGTTCCTCTGGAGGAATTCTACAAGAGGGGCGGTTATCGAATACCAGGGCTAACTATGAAGCCTACGGCGGAACGAATAAAAAGAGTCTCGTTATTCTAGTTATTCTTACTATCTCTCGACTGTAACTTGAGTTGGAAAGAAAATTAATTAGATATAAATTGATATAATTATAAAATATTTCCTTAATATTGCTGGTTTGTTTGTGATAGGTTAACTAACTCCCCTTGCTTCGCAGGTTTGCAATTTAAATGTGATATTTATATTTAAAAAAACTTCTCTTCGACCACTTAAAATGTTTAGCACTTTGGGGTTATGAGTTCATGAGTTCAAGTGCACTTAGCAAGAAAATATTATGTTTATTATATAATATCTATTCATTATTATATTTAATCATTGACAGAAACTAGAAGCATAAATTGTTCAAGAAATCAAAAATTGGTTTAGTTATTTTTTTGTTATGTTTAACGGTTTATATTTTATTTTATGTTTAACGTTTTGTATTTTATTCGGTCTATTACGATTTTATATTTCTTAAGAAATTTTTACTTAATACATTTTAATGTATTACAGTTAATTTAATTTTCATGGGTCTCCTATTAAGTTTAAAATGGAACTACTATTTTTGTGAAATGATCTAAAAGTATAAATAATTATTAACAGTATTATTTTATAACAACTGTCCATTTATTTTAACAACTTTTTTTTTTTTTTTTTTTTGTATTCACCCCTCTCGCCTTTTGAAGGCTATACGGGGATTTCTCGGGCCGGAGGGTGAGAGCGGGGGATAAATGCCGAGATAAAATCCCCCAGCACCGAGCCTCGAACTTGTAATTATTTGGTTTCACAAGGTTTGGTAATGTTCAAAGCTTACCCCGCCCCTTACAACTTACGTACATTTTTAAAAATATTGAGTAAAGTATGGAAAAATATAACCTATACGATCACCATAACCTGCCTCAACCACAACATTACAAATAACATTCGTTGATAAGCTTATGAGCTTATAATATATTCTAATAAACTTGTTCCAATAAACCAATAAAAATTTCTATATTTTTTTTTATTGCATATTAACTTTTCTAAAATCTTGCATTTTCCAACGGTATATTATACGCCTATTTTATTACTTATTTTTCAGGAATAATAGTTTTCTGAATTGGTTACAGAAAATTTATTTTTCTTCATCATCTACGCACATTTAAACACTGGTACATTAGTAACTTTTTTCATTCATTCTAATATAGTTCCTGAACGTAAGGTTCTAGCGACAAATGTAAGATAATAAACATATTCTCCACAATATTTTCTATTCTAGCAACATTAAAAGAAAAGAATGTGTCAAGCAGGGATCACTTGTAGCTGGGTGGTTAGCATAACAGCCTCCTATGCCAAAGGTCACCGGTTCAAACCCGCAGGTGGTCCTAGGATTTTTTAATGATAGTAAAAAATCCTTAGTTATGCCGTCCTTCGGAAGGGACGTTAAAAGGAGGCCCCGAGCCTGTGCGATGTCAGGTACTCGTTAAAGATCCCTATCCTAATAAAACCTGGATAGGCAAAATTTAGGACTCCCACTGTAGCATCGTCCGATTAGCCATAGTGGCATAAAGTGACGTTAAATAAATAACCAATAAACAGAACGTATCAAAAAAGTGCCAACACTAGAGAACTGTAGGCAACACGTGACTTTTTTCTTTTAAAACAATCTAGCTCCTAATAAGAATGCCTTAGCGACACATTTTATATACGAAAATAACTTCAAATTTTGAATACGAGCTACAAAAACACAGCGTTTTTGATACATTGTGTGTAGATAGAGTCCCAAATCTTAATAAATGTGGTAAAACGTGACTTTTATTTATTCGAATAAATAGAGCTCTTAAGTAAATTCTAGCGAAAATTATTCTCCATTTAATTTCTGACTGGGAACTGTCGTAAATTTTCGATCTGAGCAACACCGACACCAATAAGAGCTAGAACGAAGGAAGGGTGTTTGCCATGGGCGGAGGCAGAAAGGTTCAGGAAATTAGTGGTACCAATATAAATAAAATAAGGTATTAAGAGAAAAGGTGTAGCTAAGAATTTTAAGACTTCCAAGCACTTAATTACAATTATTTTACGTATATACAGTGTTTCCAAAAACAGACTTATATTTTAGACCATCTTGACCCTCCTTCCCCCTTACGAAGATCCTGCCGGCGCCCTTTGTGTTTGACTATAGTGAGTTGTTGGGAACTGATGATCATTTTGTAGATTATATGATAATATTTGTCCTTTTTATTAAGATAATTTACATTTTTGAAAACTTCATAACTAACCAGTTAGGTTTTTTTATTTTGTGTGAAAATTAAAATTACACTATGGTATTGAGCTAAGGGGATCCACCAAACCATCAAATTCCTCCCGCATCCAATCCTCGCTATCAAAAATCCTCCGAAAGACCCTAAATGCTACTAATTTTTTCACCTATAAAACTATCTAACTAAATAGACTGAATATTCCATTAGTTCCAAAATTAGATATACCTCCTTTAATTTCAAACTACCAGACCACTCAAACCGGATTTTCCATTCTCATCTTTATCTATTACCTCCCTGTAACCCTCTGAGGAGTCGACAAATACGGTGGCCTTGAGCCCTGCTAATGAAATAAACAAGTGTTACCGCTGGGTAGTTTCTTCACAAGGTTTATCTAACCTAATTATTACTTTTTTAACATTTATTAGTTGTTTTTTTTTATACAGTTGTAAATATAAAAAAAAAAAAAAAAAATGTAACTTATCTAGTCGGATTTGATAACTTCCGACTTACAGTAGATCTTACGTAGTACAGTAGATCTTTGTATGAGCGATACGAGAGCGATCAATGGAGTGCACTCTGTAGGGCACGCGGCGGAGTCAGAAAAGAAAAAAAAATTCAAAATGGGAACGAGGAGATCCATCTTTGGCTTTGACAGAAGGGTTGGAAGAGGGCGGAGGTTGAATCGAGGCAGAACATCATTAGTCAATATCAGGGAGGAGCTCCACCACAACCGCAACCAAATGAAAGACAGTCCAACCCTTGCTACAATGGCCAGCCACTCTCCACCAGTTTTATTAGCTCCGCCGAAAAACCTTTTCACTCTCTTTTCTACTTTAATGGCTTTTGTTCTACCTTCGGGAAGGGGGAGATTTTAATTGATGCCCCCCAAAAGAAATTCGATCAATCCCGGCAAGGATCAATTGGGAGCGGATTGTGTCGGCGAAGTGGTGCCAACAGGGTATCTTGATCATTGTCGAACAGATTGTTAACTCTCTCCATAAACTCATTCAGTTCACCGTAATCTACGGAATAAATTTATGATATAGAAAAAAATAAATCTGTACATCTGCAACCCATGAAGGGTTTTGGGCTCAGTACATATAGAGATTCGTCCTGTTTATAGGCCAAAGGCTGTGCAGTGAGGTGGTTAGGCCTTATCACGCTCAGACGCCTTGTTTTTTTCAATTTAGGTACCCACTTTAAAGAGGCTGGGTTTGCCCCAGCAGGGATTTCATAACTTCAGTCAGTTCACCGTAAACTTATATGGTATAGGCAAATTTCAATTTTAATGTTAAACTTATTTAGTTTTTTCAAGGATTTCAACCTTACAGTGAAAATAAAATAAACCTTTGCCTCTACAACCCTTGAAGGGTCTTGGACTCAGTACATACAGAGATTCGCAATGTTCATCAAGATGATTAGGTCGAGATCACCCTCAGCCGTCAGGTTTTTTCCCACTTCCAGTCACCTATTTTATAGAGGCTGGGTCTACCTCAGGAAGGTTCCGTTGCGTAGGATTTTATGAATGTTGTTTCAATGCATTATTACAACTGCCCATATTGTTTTTTATTGCCATAACTGTATTATTTCTAAATAAATCGCTTTTTTTACCAGAAAAATATAGTTAATATAGTCATGATCATTATTTAGCTTAGCTCTTACATAGCTGCTTGAAACGACAGAGTAAATAATTTTCCTGCTACCGTCGGGATCGAACGCGGGACCAGGAGGTTAGTAGTCCAATACCATATCAACTATATTATAATTAATACGTATACTTAGTAACTAATAGTACTAACATTTGTATGTTAATTATAATAGACAACTTTAGTCAATATCGAGTCTAATCGTATGCATTTAAATCCATATAGGGAAGATAACAGTTTATGTTTAATACCATACTTCGGTAACTTATGAAAAATCCGACTTGTTTGGTCAGGCTTAAATTATTTAGGATCATAAGCCCCTTTACCTCTTTAAATCACAATACAAAAATTCCACATAATCCCTCTGGATAGTCTTTATTTTTTGTTTCAATATAGTATCTAACAATATAAATTATTTCAATGCATTAAAATCGATTTCGTTTCTCACTTGAGCCCAGTTTACTAAGAAAACTGACTTCAGGGTGGGCTTGAAACTACTGTAATCTAGCATGATTGGCCCGTGTCACAGTTAATTTCTATTCTTCTCCACTAACGAACCCCTCAAAATCGCAATTAAAATTTACATTTAAATTGAAAGACAATAAAATAATTACTTTTATCTCTTTTAATTACAGTAATGGCACCCTTCTTAATCGTTTTATTATTCCGAATCCTGGAGGACGGCACAGTGCGAATTTATTTTTGTCTTGAAAATGGATTTGGCTTTTTTTCTCTTGATTATTTTTTTATTTTAAAAATAGTCACTGTTTCCATATTGTCATCAGGCAGTGAGAAGAAAAATATTATTTATTGATACAATAAATATAATGGCATTGAGAAAGTTATTTCAACATAATAAAAACCCTACACATCTCGACTTATTTAAACTATTTTTTTTTTAAATTATCTATTGATGTTTACAACTTTATTGTACAATACAAGAGTTTTAGAGAGTTTGGGAAGCACACAAGGATAAGTAAAAATAAACTTGAACTAGGATGGGTTGGGATATCAGCTGTATAGATTGTGTATAAAGTATGTTCGAGAATACTGCTTTGAGGAAAGACAGAATACTGATTAAAAAGGGATATATAGAAACTATAGTGATTTACTTTGAAGGATCCATCTGTGATAAAAATTATAAAAAAATGTTATTAAAATAAATATAATACCAAATAAGGTTTAGGCAATTAAACTTTTAAATTTTTCGAAAAATGAAATTTTTTTAAACTTAAAACAGCAGTTTTGTGGCCGACTTCTGAGTGTTTTGTGCTGTCGCAATGGTTATGTTAAGTTCAGTTTTTCTTCTCTCTGCTTCAAACGCATGGCAGTCCATCTAGATATAAGACACAGCGAGTTTAATCCCACAGAGGAAAATAAAAAAAAACTAAATAACATTTTTAACAAATGTTTTTGTTTTTATTGACAATCGTTTAAAAAAAGAGATTAACAAGCGTTAAAGAAACTTTGTTAATCTCAACGTAAATGTTAAATGTTCTAATATTTAAAGACATTATTTTTTACTTATTATTATACTCTGCAAAAACACTAATTTGCTTTATTTCTGTTTCAGGTATTCAAGTGAACAATTAAATTATCAAAGAAATGGTTAGTAGATTTGTTTTATTTTTAAACATTTTAAAGTAAAGTGAATTGCGTTATGTAGCGTTTGTTGTACGAAACTAAAATTACTAATTTATGATGGGTGTGATTTATTACTTATTATAATATAATAATATTAGGTATATCCCTGGGATTATACCTCATTCGACCAACCCTATACTCCATCCTGTTGATTATAAACACTTTTACTGTTTTATCACCTATAAATGAATCAGACTAGAAAATGTTTATTTTCTTTATTTTTTAAACATATTAATTGATCATTACAACTGTATTATATGAAATTTATGAAGTAAATGAAATCGAAATAGAATAAACTGGCATGAAATACATTTAGGGACACTACCATTGTCAACACCAAAGGTCCCATGGCAATCTTTTATTCAGACGCCTCGGAGGATTATCAGGAATCGAAGTGAAAGCAAGGATTGAAACTAGTTGGTCACAGAGGGAATGGAGTTGGCCATGAAAGCAATGTTACCTCGTTTGATCCTAATCAGCAAACATATGGAGTTTATTTGTGACAAACTAAGTAGCAATGAGGATTTTATGAAGAATTTTGGATTGTAAGCATTGAATACGAGAAGAATTCAATGGTTTGGTAGAGCTCCAGACCTCTGCTCCGTTGGTCCACATCGACCTTTTGATGGTCATGTAAATGCCATTTGTAGATAAGTTCAAAGTTTGATTTTTTGTCCGGAAAGTGTTGAAGAAGTCGAAAATGTCTGGCAGTCTCTTGTCGTTTTGGTCTTGTATAAGGATTCCAATTAAGACGTTTGTCAAGCTGGAGTCCTAGGTATACTGTAGAACAGGAAATGTTAATTTTTCTCTTACTCTTACATCAATTCAATCAAACAATACTGAAACTACAAGAAACTGTTCGACGTTTCCGACTACAACACTTACTATACAATAACTGTAACTTCCATTATATACTAACGGTTCATTTACATGACTATCTTAAGGCCAATCTAGATTTACCTTTGGGGTTCTTTTCCACAAATAAACTCATCTATAAAGACCTTAATGTATGTTGCGGGCATCTGATTTTTTATTTCAAGAATTGTATAGCTCTAAATGATTTATAAGGGGACGTGTTTATTTATTTTAAGTAAGCCATTGATACAAAAACTACGATTTCCGGCGGTGTTTGTTCAGTAGGGCAAACTCCCTAAAGCCATCTGTAACAGGGCATTTGTACAATACAATCGGACATTATGGAACTGTAACAGGCGGTTTCTTCCGCGCTAGCAGTGGGGCGCGCAATACACACGCAGACAAAGGGACATTGAGGTAATGATTTCAAAAAGAAAATAGAAAAAAAAAAAAAAAAAACCAACAGTTATAAATTATAAAGGCATGTCCACCCCCCTCAGAAGGGTGCGGACTTTTATCGTTCATTCACGGTTTGATTAATGGAGGTTCCGGTAGCGCGCATCGCACGCGGCGTTAACAGTTCGGGTTACCGGAGCTTCAAGGCCAATGATGGGAACTCTTCAAGATTGAATCGTAATTAAATACTAATTAATCATATCATTATCGCTATAAAACGGAACTAACTTGGCGAAACGGGTAATACATAATATTAATCACAATCGAAATAAAGTTCATATGCATACCCTCCATTAATTAGGCCGTGTGGAATTTTTTTTTTTTTTCACGATCGCAATATTAATTAATCTCTTACTTTATATTTAATGTATACTATAACTTACTTACTTTGTATTTAATGTATCCCTTACTTTATATTTAATGTATAGGTAAAAGGGAAGTAAAAAATTGGTGGACTACAATGTATGAAAAAAATTTCATTATTATTATTATAATGAATCAAAATTCATTATTATTATCAGAAATAATACAATCTGTTACATTCTAGGTCAATAAGTATTAAAGCTGTAATAAATAATTCATTCCTTATATCCAAATTGAACAAATATAAAATAAATAAATACAAAGGAGAATATAGAAAAAAAAAAACAATTAAAAAAAAAAAAAAAACATGATTTTTGCGGGACTTACGGGACTCTAAAATGGGTCTTTTCGGTGAAAACTGAAATTAGAAAATTCTTAGGATCACAATACTTTCCTTTTATATATATTACATATGTTGGTAAATGGAAGTAAAAAAAGAATTAAAAAAAAAAATAAAAAAATAAAAAAAATTAAAAAAAAAAAAAAAAAAAAAAATATATATATATATATATATATATTTAATCCTCATCAATTATTAGAAAAGACAGATTTCCGGTACATATCGTATTATTTTATAAGTATGTTTTATTGTTGTTGCAGTGTAATTATTTTTTCATCGGAATTAACACATATAAAGTAAAAAATTTAATTGATTAATAATATCAGGCTAATATTTAATTTTCTGTATCAGAATTAAACTTAGTTGTATATGTATATATATATACCTGGAAATTATACATTAATTATTATTGCCTAGAACATACTGGGGATTCTGTTTTTAGAAAGAGCAAGTAAGGTTGAAAATTGTCTGTCTCTTTGTAAAGCCTAAAGGACATCATATGTTGAAAATGAAGTTGTTTTTTTTTCTTAACACTGCTTATACGCACATATGTTTTCTAATTAAGTGCATAATTGGAAGTTGCTCTAACCACACCTTTTTTCCTAATACCTTATTTTCATATTTTATTTTTTTTAGACAGAATATTTTCTTTATCGTCAAATTTGAACAAGATACTAAATACCAAATTCACACACAGTCCTCGCAAGACTAATGGTATCTTACCAAAGGGACCAATCAAAGGGAAGTTTCTAACATATTTACACAAATTATTTAGTTGTTAAATTTAAGACGAAATTTATTTCTTAACAGGCTACTAATGTTAGTATAAATTGTGAGGTTATATTTTTGTTTATCTAATTAACTGCAATTTAAATCGTTAGTCCACTCCCTCCAAAAAAGATCGTGCCATTCTGACCTTTATATTCTTGCCCACAGAACAACAACTTTTGATCATTCTTTTCTTGTCCGCTCTACTACTCTCTGGAATTCCCTACCTACTCATATCCGCTATGCTTCTTCCCTACCATCATTTCAGTCCCAGCTGTTCGAGTACCTATTGTCATCTCAAGACGCTCAACAAGCCTGATATTTCAAATCAAATATATATTCAATAAGAAAATTTATTATTCATTGTTCATATTTTTACATGGATCAATTGTTATGGATCAGTTTCAATGTTTAGTTTTGTTCAACTTATAAATCCTTTGGTAGTTATTTATTTATTTTAATCTTTTATTTATTTTACTCGTTTGTTTTATTGTATCCTTTTTTTTCTTAAATCATTGTGAATATGAATTAATTATAACCCTTTGGTCTTGTGACCAGACACTTTGTATATCTTAATTGTACATATCATATTGTCTTTAAGGGACCCTGTCCCAGAATAAAAATAATTTTTCTATTCTATTCTAACGTCACATTATGCCACTATGGCTAATCTCAGGTTACAATGTGCTAGTTTTAAGAGTTCTTATTTATAGGAGTCAAGCAATACTTTTTTAAGAATTGCTGCAAAAAAATAAAAACTGTACACCTACATGCGGGGGACATGTGTGAGAAGCGGTACCGACTACACCTACGAGTCCTGAAGCCTAGACATACGCCTTGGACAAAACCAGCAAGAACAGACACATCCACTCCTTTCCATCTTCTAGAGATTAGAGCTGATCCGTAATAAAATAAGAATGGGCAATGCATCAGGACACATGCATCATTGTCAACAGCCTAGTTCACAATGAAGGTGTTAATTTCCATGATATATTAACAGAGGTGACTTATGTCCCCTGATGAGCATGCGCGATACAAAATGGGTATGACACACCTGTTGTCTTCACGCTTGTCCTACAATGTTTCGGATTTCTTTTCGCCAGCTTTATTCTGGAGATTTATGAACCTTTGATGGGGTTGGTGTCTTGGGTTATATCCTTTATCGACACCTACACTTGTATTTTCAAAGTTGAATATCTTTTAATAATGAAGAATTATGACGTGTCGTATTGATTTGACAGAATTATGTCTCATTTCATTTTTTCTCTTCTTGCAGTGATTTAGTACCACTGTTTCGTGACGTTACGATTACCTTTTTATTTTATTTATTTATTGAAATTTACAATTACACTATAATAAAACATCATGCGAAATTGGGCGACTGGACAAGCAAGATTATGAGGCTTGATATTGTAATTTGCTGTGAAAGAAACATCCATAGGTAGTTTTACAACTAATTTAGATAATTGTCTTCATATGAGTTGTCGCTCACTTGCCAAATCGATATAACCCATTAAGACCCAGGACAACAGACGAGAAAATTGAGAAAGTCTTTTAAAATAACCGAACTCAATTTTTAAGTGTTAAAATATCTTCCTATTTAATCCAATACATTTTTATATTCCTTGGAAGTGGCGTACATTTAGAATAAATCTATTGAATAATCGACAATACATTATTTGGCCTACAATATTTTAAAAGTGTACTCACAATATTCTTTCTTCTTAAATTATATGGTAACTATAATACTTGTTATTTTATATGATAAAGATATTATATAATATGTTTAATGAACCCGCACAAGTTTTATAATGTTCTGATAAATTGATTACGTGCTGTTTGTCGTAAAATGAACCCACTTAATTTTATTTTAGTAATCTCGAGTCTATAAGACCATTCCTTTATTAATCATTATTCTATTTATTTTATATTATCATTATAGGATATAATCATATTTAAACAAGTTTTAACATACTGAAACAAAAAAAATATCACGTAGTGCTGACATGAAAATTCAACCCGCAGAGAATATGGCATCTTCTAACAGCGTCTTTCAGATTTGTTATTATGAGTTTTTTTGTGGTTTGTTTAAGATGTATTTTGATGTAATTCGACGAATTTCAAAAACAACACTTTTTTAACCAAGGTTCTGATTACACCTTATATGACATTTTGGATTATTTTAAATAAAAACATGCATGTTTTTCTACTTATATTATTAAAGATGAAATATTTCTCGTGACATTTAATGATAAGTCTATGCTATCATATTAACCGTTGTTGGCATTATCTTAGGAACGTATCTTAAGAGGTGGTTTAAATGAGGGTTGGAAATCAATAATATTGGCCAGTGAAATAAATTACTTATTATTCGAGGGTAATGAAATAATAATTTTTTTTTTTATTCTAGATTAGTATAAACATATAATTGAGGATGTATAGTCAAATGTAGAAACTATTATAGGTTGAATAATCAGGAGTCAGTCTTTTTTTTTTTTTTTTTTTTTTTAATTTTGCTAACGTTTCGTCTCAAGCTTGTGAAACATCATCAGGGCTAAAAACATCAGAGCAAAAGAGATACATATTAATGTGATAATAAAAATTTTTTAAATGTAGTAACAATAATTTATTTTATTTATTACAAAACAATAAATTTGACATAAAATTTAATTTGCCATCTGCATTTCTTTTGCAATAAGCAAATTTGTGGACTGCTGAAGCAGCGGCTCATCAGAGCAGAGTTCGTTAAGTGATCAGCATATCTCTTGGCCACCGCCTGCGTAGTCGTCGGGGTGGGCTGTAAGGATTCGTAGAGCATTTTAATGTTTCTGTAAGAGGGTTGGTGTTGTATGTTAGTCTTTGGTGGAAGTTATTGTATTGTTCTGTAGCAGTGGCTGAAATTGTCGGAATGTTTAAGTCGTTATGTATGACGTCATTTGTTACGTAGAACGGTGCGTCCACTATTTTGCGCAGCACTTTCGACTGACAATAAAACGTAATTTTTTTTAAAAACAAAGATAAGCTATATTATTTATGTTTAGAGGGGGTTTAAACCTTCAGGGTTTTTACATGAACGCCTCCCCATACAACCTATGTTAATGGTTTTCCTCAGTTTATGCTGGGACATGGCTCAGTAATGGTACGTTTATATATAATTTTTTACTCCTATATTAAAGTCTAAAGTTTTGTTTTTATGCTTATCATCATCATATTGTTTATCATATAATCATTATTTGTATCTATAATATTTAAGTACCAACATACTTAATATGTTTTCTGTTTTATTTCAAACAGTGTGAAAATGTTATCATTGTCACTACATTAAAAAAAAAATTCATTATCACATTAATATGTATCTCTTTTGTTCTGATGTTTGTAGCCCTGATGATGGCTCACAAGCTTGAGCCGAAACGATGGCAAAATTAAAAATATTAAAAAAAAAAAGACTGACTCCTGATTATTCCACCTATGATATGAACATATAAAAATTACATTTCGATAGAGAACTGAATTGCGTACTAAACAAAAAATTACCATTGAAATTGGTTTCGAAATGGCAGAAATATAGCGTTTTGACCTTTGAAGTAGTGGAGATTGGAACTTTTCCTTGATTAATTTATGATATACATATAAGTTAATTGCCTCAACAGCTATATTAATTGTTTACCATTATATAATTCTTTGGAATTAAATAACTAGCTCGAGAACGTCGAGGAAGGAAGAAATTATACCGTGCAGATTAAGAATTGGCCATTGCCAATTCACCTATGGATACCTCCTAAAACGGCTAGAAGCTCCCACTTGCCCAAAATGCGACAACGTCCAACAAACAGTTAAACATTTGCTGATAGAATGCAAAAAATACGAGGATTTGAGAAAAAATTTGACTGCTGAAAAAAAAAAAAAAAAAAAAGGACTGCACACACCCTGCATAAAATACTCTTCGACAAAAAAACAAAACAGATATCCGTACTGTTTGATTACCTAAAGATTGTAGGATACTACAACAGAACATAATGTATCTATGATGACGCCATTGTAGAACCTGTAGGGTAGAGGCGAATCAGAAATAATAATTTTAAAAAAATCTCTGGAAATAATAAACCATAGTGTTATAATTACAACTTTTTTTAAAATGTTTTTTTGCTCTAACGACTTAGCCATTTGTAGCTATTTATGAACCAATAAGCAAGTATAGTCATTATTTTTTTTTTTAACTTTGAGGTGTAGTATTTTAAATACTTCTCATTTCCCTAATTGCTTTATTTTAATTGATATGTGTTCCGAATAGATCACTTACTATTATTAGAGTGCGGTCTAGGCTTCATTATTGTTAAGCGATGTGCCTAAGTTCCTGGCTGAGCGTATGTCCATTAAGAGATGAGACCTACTGATACAGTAATCGGATGACTGGAAGCTGCTGGCGAGGGCCAGGGTCACGGCCATGTTAGCGCAGCACCAGGGGTTGGAGGGATGATCCACCCTGGGGGCTTAGGCATGGATGGCACCCCGTTCTTGGTTCGGCCAATGCAAATATTTAATTTGCAGCACAATCTTTCTTGCCATGGACTTGTTGATTCAGTTGGGATTAATTCTTCTCATGCATTCTCGTAGTGAGTTAACTGTCATTCAAGTCGGCGATTAAATTGCTCGTTTCTAGCATTGATCCCATTGCTAAGCCTAATAGTTTTTCTATTAATTAACCTAATAATAAACGTTAAAATTATTAAAGTTTGTTCGCTGTTATTAGAATAAAAAAAAACACAACGTTCTGAAGCAATCCTATTTCATAGAAATAGAAATAGAAAAATAATTCATATTGTGGTACTTAGTCCCTTAAGTATAACAAAAGTGTTACAATAATTGTAGAACAACATATCTGTAGACCAATGAATTAAAGAGATAACTAATTATTTATAAAATTGTGTAGAAGAGAGAAAAATAAAATAAAAATAATAAACAAACATTACGAAACAAAACGATAAAACGAGATATTAACAGATATCTGAAATACTCTATAGATGAAATTGGTCATTAAAATTAATGAGTTCTTCTTATAATGATTCTATGTAACATTTTTTAAGAGCGTCAGTTTTGAATATGTGTTGGGTAAAGAAAGACTTGAATAAGGATAAGGAAGCATTGCGTATATTGGAAGGAATGGAATTCCATAAGACAGTGAAATGGGCATGAAAGGACCGATCGAAGGTTTTGGTTATGAGCATTATATTTTATTTGTTAGTTATTTTTCTGTTTTGTTTTTTCTTATTAGTTGTTTGTTTATTTATTTTGGTTTTCTCTTTTTTTCAAGTTCTTTTTTTTCATTTCTGTTTTTTTTTTTAAATTATCCACTTTTCTTTTATGCATATAAATATATTTTTTAATATGCTATTCATTATTAATACTTTTTTGCAAATAACATATTTGTTTCATCTTGGGATCTGCCACATGTTCTTTTATAGTTATAATGGTATGAAAGTGAAATTAAAACTAATCCAATCATTGCTGTATGATTTTTCTAATATAACTGTTTTACAAATAACATATACCTGTATTTATTTACTAAATGATAATATGTAATAATTTGTTGAATAAGCAAATTTCTGAGTAATAAACGTAATGGTTATTTCGATTGAATAATGAAACACCTTTCAAATATCTTATACACAATAATAATAAAACTATCAATAAACATGAATACCATGTAAGAAAAACTTAAACATGAATTCAGAAAGAAATAAGAAAATATTAAGCAACATGGCATTACATTGACAACATGATACTTCTGAGTTAGAAGGTCTCAGGACATTTTTATCTTTTAATAATTTGTTACAAATAAAAATAACCATACAAAAACTTAAATTAAGTTTCATTTATTAAACTATTTCGACCACTGCACTCCCAACTAAAAAAAAAAATAATAATACAACGATTTGAAAAATCTTGTCCCAGTTGATTGATGCGGATCGTTCATTAAATCTGTATTAAAAATAGCCTGAACTTTATCATTCAGAAATATCTAAGAAAAAAAGGAGAAAAAAAAAATCGAATTCTATTTGGACCGCTACACCACACTTCAGAGTTCCCTGATTAATAAACCGCTTTCATTGAGCAAGGTTGAACCGTACGACGAGTCAGATGTCCCACAAGGTTTACAAATAAAGACATAAATCTTATTAAATGTTCTGAACTTTTATGAGACAAGCTATAATTAATTATTGGTGTGGTTAATGCGAGGTATTAAAATGAAGAGGGGGCCTATTGCGGGGGCATTAGGAATCACCTACTCGGCATTATTTTTAGTCATTCTTATCCAACGGGGCCATTGCCCTTCTTCTTTTCCGTTTAGGAATATTTGAGACGTTGATTTCCAAAAGGTACTATATCCACTTTAGAAAATTTTACAGGAAACGCAAAAATCTGTCATTTATTTATTATTGGATCAATTCGCGTGATTCTTTTTTTATTAAAATCAAAAGTTGATTTTAAGTGTGTTGTAACTCATATTCTAATTATTGCACTTTCGATGATTTAAACAATATAATATGGATATAGTACTTTTTGGAACGAAACAGGATATAGTACTTTTTGGAAGAATATAACATGCGATAAGTCGGTAACAGTCACTATAACCTTCCTGATACAACATTACCGATAACTAACGTCTTCATATCAAAGAAGTTTTGTAAATTTCCTTATTCTCCTGAGAAATATCATTCTTTGTTGTTTAATTACATTGATTATCTATTCTTCATAAAGAAAGTAAATATTTAAAGGACAATTTATCTATTTATGGCACTATAATAAGAAAGTATGTAATTAATGTGAATGTTTTTGTTTTGATAACTTTTTATTTACTATTTGTGTGAATTTAGCTAATTATAACTAGATATCAACGAAGCTGTATAAGCAATATATTAACCATAGATACGATAAATAAATAACTTTTGAGCTTTTATTTAACATAAAAAAAAACGACTACTAAGTTAAGATCAGGCACGGATTTTCTCACATATTAAGCAAGTTCGTGGAATGCTAATTCCAACTATTTCCTGCATCAAATACCGTTATTCTATTAAAATGTGAGTTTCTGAAAATATTTAAATTTATGTTGCTGCATGAAGAAATACTTTGAAAAAACTTAATTTAATTGATAACCTAAAAGAACCAAAGGCGACTAAGTTGTTTCAAATAGCCTAAAAACTGATTATTAGATTAAAACCAGTGATCAAAATAATAGCGGTGATTCAAGACGTGCTAAATGAACTAATAAAAATGCATAAAATGATGAAAATAATAAATTATTGGTGATATGTTACGAGATTAGGTGCTTCTGCCGTATAGTAGGAAATATAGTACCTTTTGGAAGGAAATGAAAGGAAAGGTTATATCTGTTTACATAGGATATAGTACGTTTTGGAACGATACATGGATATAGTACATTTTGGAATGAAATGCAATTTTTAAGTACTTTTTAAAGGATTTTTATGTTTTTTAGATAAAATTTGATGACGGATTTAAATAAAACTGAGCTATTAGAAATACAAATATGTAAAAATACCTTTTGAAATCAAATCTCATTTGTCATAGCATATTAAAAAAAAAAAAAGTTTATTTTTTCCGTCTTCTGGGCCCATTAGAACTGATTGCTCTTCTTAATTTTTTTCTATGATTAAGATTTAACAGGCCTTGGCTGTGTGGTTAGCACGCTAATCTAAGGTTCATGATATCGAAGTCCCAACACTTTTTCAAGTATATAATTAAATAGTAATTCACTTCAGCCACTCCCATGGTATCACCCATCAGCCATCCGGAGGCCACCTACTCAAAAAATAGGCACAGAGAGTAATAAGAGAGTCATCGAGATTCGCGGTGTGAATTTTAAGAAACCATACCAAACGACAGAGGCTTTCCATGGATTGTCGCTCCAACCGGAAAAAAAAATATCATTATTAATTTTTCGATTTCATTATTTTCATTGTTTAAGAAAAAAACTTTCAACATTTATTGCTTATCTTATCCCCTCAGAATTTTGAGGTTCAAATGAATCTATGGATATAGGGAACATTTTTACAGTCTGTTAGACTGTAAATACACACACACATATATATATATATATTACTAATAAATTTATAAACATAAAAAATCAATTTATACATATTATTATATATATAATACTAGCTGTGATCCCAGCTTTGTAGCGAATTATTTCATTTTTTTCTATTAATATTTATGGCGTTTAATAGTTAAGAGTAGCTTAATATAAATATTCAATTTATGCTGCTACTCTTTGTTATTTTTTAAAATGCCCGATTCAGACTTCTCTTCCTGTCAAATTTAACAATTTCAACCAATTGTAAGTGAAATTTTCAAACCAAGCCTTATTGCACTCTAGACACTAAGGCGAAACCTAGGAAAAATTTTGCTTCAAAACCATAGTCATTTTTTTAGATACTCGCGATGACGCAAAAATAAATTGATATATTTTATAAAACATAGACATATAGCTCAATAAAAGATCCGAAATTTAATAATAATTAATATTCTGATTATTATAACTTAATAATTCCCAAAAAATAATTTTTTTTATTTTTTTTTTATTTTTTTTTTAATTATGCCCCTTTTCCCGTTTCGACTTCCTGCCATAAGATCTGCAGCCAAGTACAGTTCAACTGATTAGGGTTTCATCTCTATTTTTTTGTAATCGGGAGCCCTACCTTCTAGATGTGCTGCATACTTTTCAAATAAATAACAAAAGAAAATAATAATGTTATAATATTATTTAAATTTATAAATGTAATATGCTCAAGTAATAACGATTAAAGTTAAATATGACTCTTGAAATAAAACATGACTTATATAATAATATAGATTGGTATAAATATAGTCTCCGCAACCTTCTTTACACCCTAGTGGCCTCACCTCTCTTCGGTCCAAATATTTTGCCTGTAGTACCTTATTTTCGAAAATTTTAGGCGTTGTTCGTCCTTCAAAGTAAGTGGCCACGTTTCACATCCGTAAAGAACCGTTGGAAGAATAATAGTTTTATAACTTCTAACCTTTATGTTTTTAGACAGAAGCCGCGAGCTAAGTAATTTCGCAACTGAACAATAACACGCATTTCCCGCCTATAACCGGGACTTTATGTTCTCCTGGACTTAGTTTTTCTCGGTATCATTGAACCTAAATACTTAAATTTCTCTACGTGTTCAAAATTATGCCCTGATATATCAATATCACTAAGATCGCCACCTTCTCTGCTACTAATCATATATTTTTTCTTGTCGGTATTTATTTCGAGTCCTATTTTTTTTTACCGGTTTTTATTTTATTAGTTTTCCGTGTCTTCTCCTAACAGTACCAAATCATCGGCGTTTCCCAGAACCGGAATTTTATCAACCAGATTTAATCCTTTCTCGGTACACGTCACCTTTTCTTTGATTTATTCTAAAGCGATTTCGTCTGCGTCAATTTCTGTTATTATGATCGCTATTAAGAAGTTTAAAATAATATATTTGAAAGAACTTTCGCGTAAATGACATTTTTAGTTTTATTTTCATGTGGCAGAAGAACATAATGATTTTCTCCGCACCCCGATCTTGGCGTAAATCAATTCCTGCATGTTTAAATGTTTGGCCCTCTGAATTATTAATTGTTACAGCAAAAGATAAATTATGAGGAAATTGAATTATTTTAAAAATAAAAGTAAATCATTTGAAATCATTGGGATGCGAGGTTTTTTTTTCCCCTAATTTTCCCCATTTTTTCCCGGATTTTCCACTGATTCTTCACTCCCATTGGTCGCAGCGTGCTGTTATATAGCCTATAGCCTTCCTCGGTAAATGGACTATCCAACACAAAAAGAATTTTTCATTTCGAACCAGTAGTTTCTGAGATTAGCGCGTTCAAATAAACAAACAAACTCTTCAGCTTATAATATTATATAGATTATGTATATTGTTCGTTAATAAATAGAGGATTAAGAAAAAAAAAAAAGTCTTTGAAAGTAGGTTTGCTAGTACTAAACGGAACATGAGGTGCATCAGCTTGGTGTAAACGATTCTCATATTGTAGCTATTATCTCATATTTTAATTGTTTTTTATTCTCATTTGTTTATTGTTCCATTTTTTTATTGCTCTATCTTTTTATTGCTATTGAAAAATCATTCTTGGCAATTAGTTTAAGGAAGTACTAAACGGGAGATGAGGTGAATCAGCTTAGTATAAATGATTCTAATTTTTTTATTGCTACTAAACATCTACTTTGTTCTTCTGTAAAACTCCTGTGTTCACGAATTTCAATATCTTCAGTACCCTCTATTATTATATTATTCATACTTATTTTATGGATATGTAAAATAAAATTCCCATTAACATTATTACTATATCCTTTATTGATTATTGTGTTTACGATTAGCTTATGGCAGAAAATTAATACAAATATCATTTTTTAAAGAAGTATTGCTTTTTAACTACTTTTCATCGATTGATTGTCGACGCTACAACGTGAAGGCTCCCAAGACTTTAAACCTTTCTAAAAAAAATGTGAACCAAATGTTTAGGTATCCATTTACAAGAGATAAGAGACATTTTTTTTACTACACTGTTACTACATAAAATGTTCACATGTAATTGAATTAACATCATCCCTGTTTCACTTAGGAAAATTTATTTCATCTAGTCCACATTAAACTATTTTTTTTTTTCCGTAGGTTCTTTTTTATCTTCTGATAGCTACTGTTTTGAAGATTCTCCTTCTCCTGCATTTCTTCTACATCTCTTTAAAATCCAGAAGCTACGTTAAATATTAAAGGTTATGAATATTTTGATTAATAATTCAAGTGACGGTCCTCACCTTCAAGTTCGTTATGGCCCCTCTATATATTATTCGAATAATAAATACTAATAAGCAAAGGATTATTTTACAATATAATAATGATCAATAAATTTTATATTTATATAATTGCAGTTTCGATGAATTTCACAGGATCCCTTTGTCTATCAAAAGGGGAAATACTACTAAACATGTAATCTGTTCTTCTGTACAACTTCCATTTCAAAAATATTTATTTCTTTACTGCCCTTTATAATATAATGATTTTAAAGTTTATGGATACGTATGATGAAATTCCCGTTATCTTTGATTATTAAGTTTACGATTGGTATATGATAGGAAAGTGCCCTGCAATATTCCCCTTACTAATAACATTATCAAAACATTGTACGATTCTAGTTATTATCAGAATCAATATATACTTGAACATTGAACGTAGTTGGTTTATTGATTTCGACAGTCAATGGATGTCTACCATCACGCTTCAGAAGCATAGTACAACCATTATATCCTCCCTCGCCCCACATTTTTTTGTACTGTGGCATGAATCATCTTGTGGAATTTCTTGAATAAAACAATATTAGCAATTAGCAAACAATTTAATTGATTCTATTCTATACTAATATCGTAATATATTACATATTTTCAAATGATTTCTGTTATTTAAAATGTTTATTCATTCATATAACTTCACTTATGCTAATGTGGCTATGCTACAGTGTGAGTCCTAAATTTCGCCTATCCAGGTTCAATTAGGATAGGAATCTTTAATGAGTACCTGACATCGCATAGGCTCGAGACTAACCATTTTATGTTCCTTTCGTAGTACGGAGGATTCATACTCCTTTTAAAAATCCCAGGGCCACCAGCTGGGTTTGAACCCGCGACCTTGGGCATAGAATACTGCTACACTAGCCACTAAACCACAGGTAGCTCAGTTTATTATGATGTTGAGAGTCATGTTAAATGAGTGTAACGTATAGAAATATATACATATATGCTCTCTACATTAGATTTTTGAACCATTAACTAAGTATTCACTATGATAAAACATTGAACTAAAGCAAGAATGAGTTAAGAAAAGAATAGGGTACCTTTGCTGCCTAAATGGGATCTATGAACGTTATAAACGGTTTTCGCGCCATTGAAACCTTCTCTAACCAGAGATGCAGGTTATTTTATAACTAGATAGTTCCAGGAGTCTAACATTAATTTGATGAAAGTCTTAAATTTCTCAATTTTTCTCATCTTAGGGATCTAAAATACTATAATATGCACGATTAAAACAAAAATCCAGTTTATTCATTATTTCTTTGTAAATTGTATTTTTTTAATATTAAGTATTTATTTTACAATTATTCTTCCCCAATATTTTCTTTTTTTTATCAAACTTTCCGTTGTGTTCGTAATGTTGACAACTAAATGAAATTATTAACTGATATTCATCAAATTTAATTAAGGTACATTCATATAAAATTTTGTTTGGATATTTCAGTCTTCAATTTCCTCTAGTTTTTTAAGAATATACGTTTTTAAACCAATACTCGATCGGACTACGTTATATGTGCTTCTAAAATGAATTCTACTCAGATAATTAACTTTTTATTAACAAATCAAAATTAAAAATATTACGGTAAATACATTTTATAAATAAATCACTATTCACTTAATTAAGAAAAAATATATAAAAAACGATTAACTGCAATATTTTTATCTTAACTGCATCCAAAAGAAATTAGAAATAATTCTCACTCAAGATATACGTTAGAGTTTGTTTCATAGACGCGGACAGCCATGTTACCTTCCCCTCAAAACAATCCCATAATTCAATGTTTTTTCTCTGTTTTTAACGTCATTAAATGTTTGTTCAAACAATATATATTGACATACACTCAATTACATTACATATTAACATAAATAAGACTGTTATCTCACCTTATTTTGGTCGAAAGAGCAGTGAACGAAGCTGTACCTCCATGATACGCGCGCCCTGTAGACCGCCATGTTGCTAACTACCCCTCAGTAGACAGCTGATTCATCCCCTAGCAGATGTTCAGTCCTCCATAGACTTCTATTCCTCATGGCCTCTGCCAAAAATATGTTATTTATTTAAAATATATATAGCTATATATTATCATAAAATAATTTATCACTGTTTTCTTTCTTTTTTTTATCTAATTCATCAAAATATTTGCATGAAATATCCGTGAAAGAAAAACTCTTAATATTATTATTTGTCCTGATTATTAATAAAGTTATTATTGAGACCCTTTTAACCAAGTTTAAAAAAAATATATATATTTAGTGTAAAAATAATATTAATAATTATTAAATAATATCATCTATAGGCATAGTAATAAAATAAAGGTAAGCCAGAATATAAAATTGATGAATTTGTAAAGTTGAAAAACACTTGAAAACATATTTATATTACTAATCTAAAAAAAAAAAAAAAAGTCTCTCTTTACTTTCACTTACTTTAAGGACCCTTTTGTTTTGTACTGCGAGAGTAGAGGAAAGGAAAATATGTGATGTGATGTATTTTAATCGAATTATAATAATATATATAATAACCATTTCTATGAAACTTTATTGTAGTTTCTTAAAATGGTGATTCTAAATTGGAAAAAAAAACAAAAAACATGTTTTCATAATCTGTATCTGTATGTATGTATGTATGTGTGTGAATTATAAGTATTCAACATAAAATTGTTTATCTTGATATAACTTTATTATGTAATTATGTTATTAATAAAACTTTTAAAAAACAAAACATTAAATGACATTGTAGGATTTTTGTTGACGTTTCTTCTCTTAAAACATTATTGTAGTATGCAAAATCATACATAGTTCTGTATCAAAGTGTAGACCAGTCTCTTAAATAACAACATAAACATAGGATGTAATTTCTCATTAATAAATGAAAGGAAAAATTAATTAAAAAATACTTCAATTTTTAAACAAATATTGGATGTTATTATCCGAGTTCATTGAAAAAAAAATTACCTTCCTCCTCTCCCGCTACTTTCGTGAACTATCACAAGCACTCGCTTTCACGATTTTTTCCTCAACTTGTAGTAAAGGAATATCCACCTAAGTAAATTTAAAAATAATTAATTAAAGTATTTATATGTAATGAAATTAGTTTCATTATACTGTAATTGGATATTCGAAAAAAATATTAAAATAAAAACATTTATTAGTGAAATAAGTTTCATACTGTAAATATATTACTTATAGTTGATATTATTTTTCCTTTCGTAAAATAAAACAGTTGAAACATTCTATTATTACTCTATTACCCCGCGCCTAATGATTATACCATTAATTGACTATCTATATACTGTTTTAAAAATAGAAACATTTATACGAATTTTTTAACAAAATCTATTCTAGTGATCAATAGTGTTTTACACCTGTTAAGGTGAATTACTACTGCATAAAAGACAAAATAATTACACCTACACTACATACTAGTCGCATTTTTCCCTTTACTAAATCCTTATTTGAAACCTTGAAGTATGACCTTTACAAAGTTATGATATTTAGATCCCGTTACTGAATATTAGTATGTAATGATCTGTTTGTTAAATTTGGTTTTGTTTTTAAATTACATTTGTAAAAGGGCTTTAAAATCATTGTAAAAAGACTGAAATTATTTATTCATTGTTGATAACGAGATTCTAAAATACTTACATATTTACCTTATCTATATATTCATGTGTGACTAAGATATGTGTGTAATCTGTAATCGGCCGACGTGTCGATGTTGATTTTAATGTCAAATTCAAAGAAATCATCTTGGAAATCCTGTGAGTTTGCAAAGTCTGAAAGAAAAAGTTACGAAGTTTATTATTGATTTTATTCATATAAAAATGTAACTATGCATCATCATATAAAATGTATTCATCAAATCACAATGTAAACAGATAATATTGTTTTTGTGAGGAGTAAGAATTAACACATCAGTTCTTTTCTGTTTAATTAAAAAAAAAGATTATTATGTGTATTATATATATATATATATATATAATATATATATATATATATATATATATATATATATATATTCTACACATTCTACATCTACGTATGTCTTTGATAACCTTTAAAGAAGGTTATTGCTTTTCAACCACCCCAACTAATGTTCGTCTAAAATGTGGTTCACCATTCATCTTGGAAATTCCTGGAGATATTTATAAATTAATAAAATATATTTTTTAAAAATTGGGCTTTATATCTATATATGTTTATTATGTCTCCTTGAAATATATTTGACAGAAATAAAAAATTTGTAATGAAAGTACTGATTTTATTTGTAAAAAAATAATAATAATATAAATTTTTGAATTTTAACAATGGTTTTTAGCTTCTTATCTAAAAATTTATATTATATATATATATATATATATATATATATATATATATATGTGTGTGTGTGTGTGTGTGTGTGTGTATGTGTGTGTGCCTTCCCTTTGTTAATGTGCTAAACATAGATTAGGTTCTATTGATATTATAATACTAATATATTATAGGAAAATAATTCAAGAAAATATTCTGTTCAAAATAGATGTGCATTGATCCCCAGAAATGTGTTTTTCACGTTTATAATTTTTTTTTTTTTTTTAGAAACAATTCTTTATTGAACAATATTACAATCTGTCCAATTTAGGACATTTTTAATAGGGATAAAGTACAACATTCATACTGCATTCACACGATATATACCAAACAATAAATTAATATAATAATAAAACAATATAAATAAATACAAAACAAAATCAATAAAAATATATACAAAAGTCACTCATACCTATATACAATTCACAAGCATACACCACGTGAGTGGAGAATCTAGCCAATGCTAGAACTCCAATATACATTTTACAAGAGGTCTCGAGGCCACTGCCGTTTCAACCTTCTAGAGGATGGTAAGGATGTGTGGAGCTGGATAAGGATTGAGCTAGGGGATTAGGGTGATGGATAAGGTTCTGATGGAATTTAGAGAATTTTAGTGGTATAAGGTCTAAAATAAATGGAATATTTAGGTCGCGGTGTAAGGTATGGTTGGATACATAATAAGGAGCATTAACTATTGTTCGGAGGACTTTTGATTGGAAGGATTGAATGCGTTTGATGTTAGAAAATTTGGCTGTCCCCCACAGTTCAAGTCCGTAGGTCCAGATAGGTTTCAGTACCGTCTTGTATATTAGCAGTTTGTTCTCGATAGATAATTTAGAATTTCTGTTCAGTAGTCTGTATAATTGTCCAAATCGTCGATTAAGTTCTTGTCGTTTAAGTCTAGTATGTGGGTTCCAAGTTAGTCTTTTGTCCAGAAGGAAGCCAAGATACCGGACTGTGTCGGAGAAAGGAAGCGGAACGGAGTCAAAGAGAACTGAAGGGCAGGATTGTCTTCGAAGGGTAAAGGTGACATGTCTGCATTTGGATTGATTGACTTTGATTCTCCAGTTGTTACACCAGTCTTCAATTTGAGAAAGGTGTGTTTGGAGGCCTGTAGATGCAATTTCGGGATCTAAGTGAGAGGATAGGATAGCTGTGTCATCAGCGTACGTTGCCAGGAAGGTATCAGGGCAGAGAGGAATATCAGCCGTGTATATATTATAGAGGATAGGACCAAGGACACTGCCCTGAGGAACACCGGATTCGACTGAATAATAATTGGAATATTCTGCACCACAACGAACTCGGAAGGAGCGGTTTGATAGATAGGATCGGAGGACTAGGTATAAGGATAGGGGTAAATGGTTTTTGAGCTTAAAGAGCAATCCCGGGTGCCACACCCGGTCAAATGCTTGCGTTATGTCCAGAAATGCACCCGAGCAGTACTCCTGTTCTCAAGGGCAGAGGAAATATGGTCAACGACTCGGAGCCCTTGCTGAACGGTTGAATGTTGGGAACGGAATCCAAACTGATGGGAAGGAATAGTGTGGGGTTCTAATAACGGTAATATTCGTTTGAGGAGGATTTTTTCAAAGATTTTTTAAAGGATTGGGAGTAGGCTGATAGGTCTATATGATGTCGTAGTGTTAGGAGGTTTACCTGGTTTTAGGAAGAGAATTATTGTTGAATGTTTCCATAAGAGAGGAAAATGAGTAGTGCGTAGAATGGAGTTGTAAATATATGTAAGAAATATAACGGCTTTAGATGGAAGCTGTCTGAGAATCTGAGGAGTGAGGAGATCGTATCCAGGAGATTTACGGAGTGCAAGTTTTCGGAGAAGATATTTGACCTCAGAGGGATTAACTGCTTTAGGAGGTAATGAAAGCGGGATTGGAGACTGAAGGAACTGTTCCACTACTGCAGTGTGGTTTGGATTGGATTCTGGATGAGGTGTGAAGACTTGGGAAACGTATTTGGCAAGTTCCTCGGCTTTGTCTTCATCAGACGCAGCCCAGGAACCATTACTACGACGGAGGGGATGGGAAATATGGTGGGATTTTAGAATTTTCTTGGTGACATTCCACAGGGAATTGTCACAAGCCGAAAGAGAAGAAAGGAAGGAACTAAAGGATTGGGAACGGAAGGTCGCCAGCTCCCTCTTTAATTGTCTAGAATAAAAGTTATAGGAGCGGCGATCTGTGGGGTGACGGGTGCGTTGCCATAAGGATCTGGATCGGCGTTTGGTGCGGATGAGGTCTATGAGGTGTTGTGGTAAATGATTTTGGTTATGAGTTATCTGGGAATGCTTGGGAGAGGAGGCAGTCCAAACAGCTTGTTGAATAGCGCACGTTTATAATTAGTCATTTCATTAAATTTAGTAGTTTAAGGTAAAATAATGGGGAGCCCGTGGCTGAGTGGTTAGCGCGCTAGCCTGCCACGCTGAAATTTTGAGTTCGAATCCAAGTCCCAGGAGGACTTTTTTCAAGCATACAAACAAATGGGGATTCACCCCCAATCTCCCTCGGGTATGTGGGACCCGTCAGCTAATTGATAGCCACCCACAAAAATAGGCGTAGGAAGTGATGAGCTTACCCTATAAAATGTCATCGAGTATCGCGGTGTGGAATATAAACCATACCGCGCGGCCAAGGGCCTCCAAGACCTGTCGCGCCAGACGAAAAAAAAAAAAAAAAGTAAAATAAACAAATAAAATTAATATCAAGTATATCATGTAGTAGAGGTTCTCGCATTCGGAAACCTTTGAAGGAGGTTTTATTTTTCAACCTTTCTAACAAATGTTTGGATTTAGTTAAGTCTGAAATGTGGTTTAACAAGAATTTTAAGAATACCTGAGAATATTAATTAATTAATAACATATATTACGAAAAAAATGGGGTTGTTTATAGAGGTTTGGTTATGGTTTTAAAAGCTTTAGTAATGAACTTTTTTATACTGGATTCTGACCGCTACGTACAATACGTAGCAATACGCTTATCCAAATCTGTTTGTTTGTTTATTCATTTAACGTCATTTTATGCTGCTGTGGCTGATGCTACAGTGGAGGTCGTAAATTTTGCCTACCCAGGTTTGATCAGGAAAGGGATCTTAAACGAGTATATGACATACAACAGGCTGAGGAAAATCTTTTTACGTCCCCTCCAAAGAACGCCATAACTAAGGATGGCTTAAGCCTAGACCTTGGGGATGAAAGGTTAGCCAAATCTGTTGGATTAGATATTACACTAAGTAAATGGAAAAATAATAACGTCTGGCCTAAAATTCATCTAAATATAAAGCGACTTTATTTGATTTACTTTTTAAATTAACAAAAATATATCCCCATCTTATTTGAATATGTTGATGGTATACGAATAACAAAAGAAAATGATTTAAAATGAAAATGATTGGTATATACCAATAACAAAAAAAAAACTTAAGAAAAATAATTTAATCTTTTTTTTGTTCTTGTTTAACGTACGTTGGGTTATTGATTCATATAGATAAACATAACAACGTTCGAATCACTAAAAATGTTAAAGATAAGGTTCCATATTTATTAATTGTGATATATATTGCAATGTTAGTTGGTGTTACAGTTAGTCCTTATTATTGTTCCTATTATTCCTTTTACACGAGCAGAGATATATGAAAACCAGGGTAAGATCTAATAACCGATATAATTTACTAAAAATTTTTCGTTTAAGCAAAATCAAGAAAAAGTTAGAACAGCAATATTATTTTCAAGTATATCTAAATGGACTTAGATTACGGTTAGTCCACTTAAGCTACAACTATTTATCTCATAAAAAAACTACTATTTTCTAATTTTAGATATGAAGAAACTCAAATGAATGGTATATTAAAATGGTATATAAATATTGAGCTTACCAAACCTGAAGCTTCTCTTGCTGCGTTAGGGATGTTTCTGAATTGCACCTCTGCCCCACCTCTTGGAGAAAGTCGCTGGGTAAAGTCATAAATTGTACCCTTAGTAAGGGATGCTTTTGGAAAGTAGGCCGAAGGTACTATTGTGTTCCTTGTACCTATCTAGCTGCAGGGGGCGGTGTTTTTTGTTGTTAGTTTTAGCTTTTTTTTTTTTTTTTTTTTTTTTTTAGTAGTAGCTCAAGGTCTTGCTTATAGAACTTATAGCTTGAATTCTTCTGTACGTAGTTACTTTAATTTTTTTTTCTATATATAGTAACAAAGATTATTTTATGTTTTTAGGCAAAACATTTTTGCAAAATAAATTCACAAACTTCTGTTCATCAAATTAACATAGTTTTGTTGCGGTAACGTTTCTAGAAACGCCTATTGGATATTTACCGAAGTTTTTTTTTCACAAAATAATCAATAATATTAGAAGCATTGAGATCAGTTTAAAATTTAATATTCCAGCAAATAGAGTATGTGTGGAATATATGGAAAATTTTGAATTACCTAAATTTGAGTGTTGCAGGGTTTTTTTTTTTTTTTTTTTTTTTATTTTTTCATATTAATAATTTTTTTTTTTTTTAACTGAAACCATGTGTTTTTCCAGACTTAAAAAATCGTATGAATTTTTATTTTATTATTTTTTAGGAATTAAATAAGTTTTAATTGACTAGGCAGGTAATAATAGATAAAACATTTCAATTTATTTATATTTTAATGAGACGAAAAAAAAATTCTTTATTTCGTATTACCATACAATTTGACAGAGAGTATATAATAAAAATAATAATAAACTTACTGAACCAGAAATTTGGATGCCGATATGACCAAATACTGCCTACACAGACTCGTCCAATGATCGCCGTTCAAACCCGAGCCTCCAAGATCAAACCTAACACAACTGTCCCACGACGCTTCGGACTTACCTCTCGGACAGAGGTACGTTGCCTTATAAAATTTTAGTTTAAAAAACTTGTACGTATAAATACTTCTTTCATGTAATTTCCTATTTATAACTCGACAAAAATATGTTTTATTAGAATTTTTGTTTATTTATCCCTTTTTCGACTTAATAGGCTATTTATTGCTCTGGTAACTGTTCTAATATTGGCTAACTATTTAGGAAAATTGAGGGAATCTGAGAAGATCTTTTTGTAAAGTTATATTAATAAGATTGTTCGTTTAAATAAATTCATATTTTTGAAGCACTGCAATATTATGTGTTCATATAAACAATATTTGAACCTGATATTTAACTTTTTAAATATATGAGAAATACACAATTCATTATTTTGTTCTGTTTTTCTTGATTTTGTCATAATCAATAATTAACAACCATCGTTTATGGTTGGTACGCACTACATAACTATTAGTTTTTGAAAATTTAACGTAACTTTGGAGGCCATGCTAATAATTAAATGTTTCAATGAATTTGGGCAATAAAACAGACCATTCTTTTTTTATTAAAAAATTAAGATTTCGGCAGTTTTTTTTTCTAATAATTAGTATTAGCTGTTAATTTTGGAAGTAAAGTACATTTTAAAAAAATATTTATATTAGTCTTTAAAAAAAAAATTCTATATGCCAAAACTTTGTGTAGAAATATTATGACAGAAAAATAATGGGTTAACTACCTGAAAGATAGGCTGCAGGGTCGTTTCCATAACCCTTTTGGAAAGATGTCAAAACATTTCATATTCTCGTGAAAGGTTTGTACCTGGTCAATTCTGTTGACAAATGACTTCTTGAAGTCTGTCACTTGACCTAAAGGACGTTACGACTACACGATAGGCTTAGTTCTAATAGTATTATCACGATAGTACCAGCATGGTGTGATTATTCTTAATAATAGTGAAAAAAATATAATGGTAATAGCACATAAAATTAAGCAGTTGTTAAATATATATTAAAAAAAAAAAAGTTTTTTGTATTTATATATAGATATATAATTATATATATATATATATATATATATATATATATATATATATATATATATGTTGTGTGTGTGTGTGTTGTGTGTGTGTGTGTGTTGTAATATGTATAATATATAAATTATAATATTGTATAAAAAGTATAGTTATTAAATATCAATTAATTTGCCTTTTTGTAGAAGAAAGAGGTGTAAAGAATGAAAAATAACAAGCTAATTATCCAAGAATATAATTTTATTTTTACACTCAAAATGAACACGAAAATAAATTTAAATAATCCTCATATTAACTTTTTAAACCTTGGTATAATGAGATATGAATAGATAGGAACTCAGTTTCGTTTTACAACAATACACACTATTTACAGTTACACATAAAGTAAAAAATAAAAAAATACAATATATAATCTAACACTCTATATATTTACATTTTGATTAGAGCTCTCTTAATTGAAAAATATATATATATACTAGAGAACACTCGATACAAAAATAGTATTTATTGATTAAAAAATACAATCATAATTTCTATGTACACTTTTGTAATATTTATATTCATGGCACTTTTTAAAAATTTATTAATTAATAAAATTCAATCTTTAAAGTATAACATATTTTATAACTATGATATTTATCACAGTAAATTCGAAGTTTAAGGGATATGTTATGGACGAATTAGTTGAATTTAAGGAATTTATGTTTCTCAAAACGTCTCTTTTGTCTAATTTTCAATGACTTAAAATTACTTTAGATGTTTCTTGCTGACTTAATTTTCAATGATATTCAAGTGAGGGATTGAAAATCTATTTATATCAGTCTCAATTATTATTAAGTACAGCAACACATTAAAATAAATTGTGAATTGAATATATAAAATAAAATGAATTTTTATATTTATTCAAATATACTTTAAAGTAAATTTAAAAACAAATAAAAATAATTCATCGATCTCAGTATTAAGACTTGTATAAATGAAAATAATTTTAACTTCAGGACATTTTTTCAACTAAGGCGTTTTATTTTAATTATGTGGAATATGACAATAATTGGTACATATATAGGTACAAACTCTGAGGTTCCTAGAGAAAGGAGGTATATGTACAAACCACTTATGCTAATAAAATTTAATTATAACAGTAAATGACTAGAATAATGTGATTTGGAAATCATCTAATTAACAAAAATTGTTGTGTAAATATTTTATTTACATATCATACACACATGATGTAATTTGGTAGTATTTTTTCATTGTTTTTTGCGTCTAAGAGTGCGAGAAAGAGGAGGAGGTTTAAGTAATAAACTACATATCACAGTAGCCAAAACCATTCCATTTTGTATAAAATTAATTATTGCTAGATACACGTCTCAGTTTCCGTAATGAACAACTGAATAATTACAAACATCAAGTCAATTGCCGTTGAATAAAGTAAAACAAATTTTCAATTGAAATATCTTTTTAACTCTTGCCAGTTCCAAGACAAAGCAAATGGTTTTAAGTGTTTTATTTATAATTAGTGCTTCAAAAATTAACCTATTTACGGTTAGCCCTGTTTTAACTTTCGTAGCTTTTATTTCCGGATAAAACCTTAAAATTATGTTAACCTCCAGATTTGTGAGTTAATCATTACCAGTAACACGAAAAGACTGGGTTGGACGCAAACGATGCAACCGTGTGATTTGTCAAGATTTAGCAAGATGTAAATGCATCTTTGTAATAAACATATATAAATATTCGATATTACATGAATGTGGAGTTGACTCGTTTAGTATAGGCGCATTGTCCTGGAACCTTATATTTGGACAATGAGAATCACCCTTAAATCCCATGGTCGATAGGAATGTCTGTCTGCGGAGGGACCATCAGGTCTATCTTGTCAAAGAGAGTAGTGTGACTCGGGGTCGTACTCGAGACCATCGGCGATGGCTCCCCTAGAGGTCTTCCGATCTCCTTCTTCAGCTTCATCCTCCGGTTCTGGAACCAGATCTTGATCTGCCTCTCCGTCAGGCAGAGTTCGTTGGATATCTCTATCCTCCGCTTCCTGGAAAGGTATTTGTTGTAGTGGAACTCCTTCTCCAGCTCCAGTGTCTGGTATCTTGAATACGTCTGTCGTGTGCGCTTACTTCCTCCGCTTTTGGATGTATCTGAAAGTAATAAAACAATATGAAAAACTCAATTTATTTTCGTATTTCTTATTATAAGTTATCATTAATCATTTTTACTTTCACTTACTATATATAGTAAGGGGAAGTATTGCGATCGTGAAAATTTTCGAATTCCAGTTTTCAACGGAAATACACGTTTTAGGGTCCCCTGAGTCCAAATAACCAAGTCCCGCAAAAAGGTCTGTGTGTGTGTGTGTGTGTGTGTGTCTGTGTGTCTGTGTGTGTGTGGTAACTCCCGGGCGGAAACGGTAAGTCCTATGAAACTGAAATTTCATATTTAAGACAACTATACGCCCAAGACGTGACAAAACTTTTTTCATCAAAATGAGCCTACCAGAAGAGGCACTTTATATCATGCATTTTTCACCTTTTTTCGATTTTCTCAAAAACGGTTCCGACGATTTTGATTAAACTCGCTATATCGATGTAAAATTCAATGGGCTTTAATATCATTTAAGTTTTATTAAGATAAAAATGGTCTGACAGGGCTTAAATGCCGATATTTTAAATTTTCTTCCCCTAAAGTACCTTTAATTTTGTAGATTCAATAATAATTTCTAGATCATCTTGTTAACGCTGATGAAAAACTGGTAAATATATAAATTGAATAAATTCGATACCCAACTAAAGGAGAAAACAGAAAAAATATTTTTTTAATGCAATTTTTCATTTTTGAACATAAGAGCAGTAATATACATGTATGATATACCATTGGAAAGCTAAAGATTTTAGAAAAATTATCATCTCATACACAAGGTTTTAAAAGTTAATAGAGAGTGATGAAATGAACATAAAACTAACTGATTATTTTAGATAACAATGCAATAGATTTTTTAATAAAACACATGTTTCTATATAAATTCAATTTAATTAATTCTTTAATAGTTTCACGTATTTTTATCTTTAAGTGTATTTGAAAATTCTTTCATTGAGTTTAAAAATGGTGGTAAGTGAAAGTCGTGTGTTGCCCGCACCAGATTTTTTTACTTTTGGTTTAAATAGAGTCATATGTTAATAAATTTATTTAAATTGGAAATTTCGTAATATTTAAGTTATTATTGTAATTTAAAACCTAATTTGCTACATCATGCTAACTTACCAATCAACGTGGTTAATAGATTTACCGTTAAGGCATATATCAAAATAATCCATCAGAAATCAATAAATAAATTAATTAATAATTATTAGATATATTTTTAATATTAAAACATAAATTTTAACCGATATTTTTTAAATAAACGAAAAATAATTAAATATGTTATGTACGATGTAGTGTATTGACTATAGATATTAAGAGATTTGATTTAAAAAAAAAAAAGTCGAAAGTAGTTCTCATCAAACACCTACACTGTATCTAATTTTTTTAGCCCTGATGAAGACAGGCAACGTGGGTAGAAACGTAAGATAATAAATAGTTTTTCACTATTAACTTTTTTTTTTCTCCACTAGAACCATTTACTCCATCACTTTTGTCCACTTTTGATTATTCAATATTTGGTTTTTGAATAAGAATGTAGCCATGCTCATACTAGTTAGTGCGCATATTTAAGTAACAGTTGGAAATTACATTCCTGGTTTTGCCTTTTGGAGGAACAGAAATACTACAGTTAACCTTTAATATGCAATAAAAAAACACTATATTTCTAAAATTAATTATCAAGTTATAAGTTTACATTTAACCAATTTTTTCTACTGTTCAAACAATTTTGTTTTCCTCGTGATAATGTAGGAAAAAAAACCTTTATCCCAATCCCTGTTTTACTTTAGCCACGAAGCGCATTACGAACTTCGTCAGTGATGGACAACTTTCGAAACCAAAGTGGCAGTTGAACATCAGCATCTATTAATGGCGATCCATTGTGCTGCCAACGGAGACTAATGACATCGAAGGAACGAAAAAATGGAAATAACAAACCATTGCTTCTTTGGCGGTGCAAGGAATAGGCACGTCACAAACGATGTCGTCATCGGCCTCTGATTTCTACCACATCGCGTGATTTACTGTATGATGGATGTAAAAGCTAAATGCAATGATAACTTGCATTGATAATGATGTAGGCCTAAAACCTTTCTTTTCTTTTTTATGATATTGGAGTAAACATAAATGTTCTACATAGGGTAATTATCTCCAGGTTAACAAACAAATTAATAAAAAACTCTTAAACTGATACGGATGTAATTGAAAAATTATGATTTTTTATATTAAAAAGAGAGTTTTCTAATAAAGTTTTGTTTGTTTATTTATTTAACGTCCCTTTATGTGGACTAATCGGACTATGTACAGTAGGAGTCCTAAATTTTGCCTATCCAGGTTTAATTAGGATAGGGATCTTTAATTAGTACCTGACATCACATAGGCTAGGGACCACTTTTTTACACTCCTTCTGAAGGACGGCATAACTAACGATTTTTAACTCCTGTTAAAAAATCCTAGGGCCACTGCGGGTTTGAACCCGGTATCTTGGGCATAGGAGGCTGTTATGCTAACCACCATGCTACAGGAAACCCCTAAATAAAGTTTTTTTTTATCATATGATAAAAAAAGAGAAGGCACGAGTTGTCTTATATAAACATATATATGGGATATGACCGTTTGTTTTACAACTAAGTATCATCTTAATTCGGCTGGATAAGCCCAATGAGAACTATTTTTCAAAACCCAAGCGTACTCTAATATAACTGTATAAATAATTAATATTCACGGCCGAACTTGTCACTCGACTAACCAAAAACTAAAAGTTAGGAAAGGAGGGTAAATTCAGAAACATATGTAAAATAGAGCTGCATCAAGATTATTCTAACTCAACAGTCGAAGTTAACAAAATTTGTAAACAATACTGATTGTGTAAGGTGATGATAAGAAAAAAAATACTAAATATGAAGAGGTAACTAGATTAAAATCTCACTCAGCCACCAGTTTTCCTCCTTTTTTTAGGGTACCCACTTTATAGAGGCTGTGATAGCCCCATGAGGTCCTCCCTACCCAAGGAATGTTTCATTGCGAAGAAATAATTCTGTCGCAGCTGGGATTCTAACCAGGGCCCTCCAGAACTCTATCCACTAAACCACGACGCTTCATTGAGAAACAATAGAGCAAATACACATACTTCTTGAATTTTCGTTATTGTGTAGTGTGATTAATAAAATAATGCTTCATCGTGTCTTAAGCTAATAAACCCAATTGTTGAAAAGAAAATACTTCAAATTCTATATTTATTTATGGCCTCCATTTGGATGCATGTAGACTTCTTTTTTATGAATAATGGATATTAGAGATTTAAAGAATAAAAGGTCTGTTGCAAACACCACCATAGATTCATTGCTGAGGGTTCATATCCCACATTGACATGTCGATGGTTGAGAGAGGTAGTCATCGGGTCGCCTGACTTCTGCCAGGAATAGAAGACAACGGATGGTCACGCAATGGTTGACCGTTCGACAACAAAAGGACCTTCTAGGATTCGTTGCAAGGAGCAAAGTATTCTTTTGTTGAAGTCTTGTCTAACTTTGTCCTTTCCTGGCGAACAAAAAATCCTTGGTATTGTCTTGTTGGTATTGGTTTTCGTCTGGGTCTGACTTAAAAACCACCAAGAAACTAGACTAAGACCATAAAATAAGGTACTGGTACTGAACCTATTGCTATTTGTAAGTTTTTACTGCAGGCAGTAAAACTTTTAACCACGAAAATCATTAACATTAACCAGTTACGTAAATAATACTCAAAAAGAAAAAATGCATCGAAAAAAAAATGATATAAAAATTCTATACCTCTACAAACCCATGATGCGTATTGGGCTCTGTACATTTAGGGATTTGAACTGTTTCTAGGCCAACGGTCGTGCAAGGAGTTGATTAAACCGAGATTAATCAGCCACCAGTTTTTTTTAACCTATATGAAGATAGCCAGAGTACAGAAGCTTGGATTGCTCCAGAGGATATTAATAAAAGATAGCATAAATGGTACGATAAACGTCTGTTTAATTATTATAAGTTTCTCTGCTACTTTTTAATTCTTCATTCATTATTCTTATAGGGTAAATAAGCTCTATTATGTTCAGGTGTGACAGAACTTAAAGTTTTATCAATAAGTATTTCGTGGCTGAAGACAATCATGATTTTTGATTCGTTATCAAAGACACTAAACACATCACGCTAATCACGCTATCCAATAAGTTTATGTATATGCATATATACATAAACTTATTGGATACATTTAGTCACATTTTTCCTGTACCTTAGTAGCAAAAATTAAAAAATATCCGTATTCAAAGTATGTACATAAAAACTAATAATGCACATTAATGTTTATGTATATATACATATACATAAACTTATTGGATACATTTAGTCACATTTTTCCCTGTACCTTAGTAGCAAAAATTAAAAAATATCCGTATTCAAAGTATGTACATAAAAACTAATAATGCACATTAAATGTATTAAAAAATAATTTACATTATGATGCCAATTAGCTAATTAAGGTATTTTCTGAAAAAAAGTTTTTAATTAGAAAATGAACATTAATATATCACTTACAAAAACATTCACGTCTCGTTAGTCATAAATGATAAACTACATGAGTAAACTAATTAATTAATTATCCTGATATAACATCTTATAAATCTATGAATATAGTTTTAGTTACTGGTAGATTTTACATTTACAAATGATGTATAATATATTTATATATATCATTATTATGAAAACTGATAATACTGTAAAATTTATAGTGAACAATGTTTATACCTGATCTGAACGAAGATTTCATCCAGGGGTAAATTGTCTCCTCTTGCTGCGCCGGATCAGCCATCTTCGCCATCTGTCCTTGGACGTCCATTGTCATCCCGAGGTTAGAGTTATTGTTGTTCTCGGCTGGAGGCTGCTGGAACGCCGGTTTCGCCTGTTCCGCCTGACACTGTTTGAACTCCTGATGAGGAGTCTCCGGCGCTCCGTAATACTGGAAGAAGTCTTCTTGAGATGTGGAAGAACAGTCGTTGTGGTCCTCCTTCTTTATTGGCGGCGCCTTCTGCCCGTACATGAGAGCTCGTTGGAGCAAAGACTCTGGTTGTTGAGGATATCCTTCCGGTTTGTAGTATCCTCCATAATTGCAATTATAATTGTATTGTCCGTAACTGTAATCGTTCCAGTAATAGTCTTCGGGTCGCTGGTTGTCCAAAAACGCGCTCATTTCGGTTTCGGCTATATCAACACATGGATCGGAAACCCTACCGTTTAAAAAACCACCCAAAACAAACAGGCACAAAGGGTATCGGGACGCGGAGCGAATCTGTCGATGGTTGCCAAAGAAGAGTAAGGAGGGAAATGGTTTGAATGACCGGTTTGGAAAATGTCTCTATCCCCCCACCCTCGACCGCCCCCCATCTGCCACCCTCCCGACTATTGTCCTGACCCTGTCCCCTAGCCGTGATTCACCCCACCTCTCTTATGAACCAATGACAAGCTTCATTACTGGATATTTTACACTATTTTCGATAGAATATACCGCGTTTTAAAATGGCCTATTTTGCAGGACCGCTGTGACTAAAGGGTGAAATCTATAGTACATTAAATTAAAATACTGAAGCTATTAAACTCTCATTAGATCATTATGTGTATTGCGGAACGCTGGAGGGAATGTAGGGTTAATGTCATTCGATAATCATGCAAACCAAATATATAATTATTTAATAATTTTACACAATATTAGTTGTTAACATTTTTTTACCATAAATAATTTAGGATTTTTATTTTCTAAAAGCACGACTTTTATTTTGACTCAATTTTGGTCTTCTTTAGATGGCATTCTATTCTTTAATTATATTCATTTAAATAAAAATATTTTTATTATGAGTATAATGCCTATAAGTTATATTTTAAACATTATAAACACATTATTACTTTATGTATACAAATAATGCACTAGCGAAAAAAATATTTTCTTTTGAAATAAGAAAATATTTAAACTTTCTACTTTTTTCATTCATCTCTTTCCAACGACTCTTATGGGATAGAGGCAAACGATAGAAAAAAAACAAAAACATTCTACTTGTTATGATAATTTTTAAGAAAGAGTTGGATTTGTCTTCTATCCTCAGGAAATGTGACTAAAGAAGGAAGTTGAATACTTTTATGGTCAAAAATACAAATAAATGAAATTATCGTAAATTCTACAAGAACAAAAAAACAAAAAAAGAATAAAAAAATAAATAAAAATAATGAAGTCCAGTCAGTTAAATATAGAAAGGAATTAAACAAAACCTTTTTTTAAGGATAATATGCTTAATCATTCGGATAATTCGTTAAATTATTTCAGAAAATTGTTTTGTTTTTTTTGTGTTTCTTTTTCGAGTCTTATTGGAAGAGAGGGGGAAGGCTATTTAAATTGTTTAAAAGTTTCCTACTATGGAATTACTTATATTATTTATTTGTATGTATGTTTATATTTATTACAAATAAACATAAATAGAATGGGTTAGCTAAATGATTAGAGCACTATGCTAATAACTGGTGATTTCTAAGTTTGATTCCGGTTTCGGCAGAATAATTATTTATTTTGTTATATCAGCTGTCGGTGGATCCTGGCGTTGGGAGACTCTTTTGGGGCTGAACCCATTCATGAAAAATGGGTTTTCGAAAATTGAGGTAAAAATCTGATGGTTCCTATGGGTGATCTCAACTAAATAACTTCCTTGCACTGTCGTTGGTCTAGAACCAGTACGGACCCTTCCTATGGCTTGAACCTAAGAGCTCATGTATGTATTGAAACTAACTAGATTACATAAATGTATTTTCACCTTTGATCTATCAAATATCTATATATAAATATCTATATTATAAACACTCCCGTATTTAAATATGTTATTTAATTTAGCTTGTTCCCTTTCGGCTGTCATTTTAACCTCTCGAATTACCCAAAATTGTTACTGTTCCGAACAACTGAAGCATCTTCTGATAATTAAGCCTTCCCGAACCGTTTATCCTAGCTTATATTAAAGGCCCAGATGATTCTGGAAAAGAGCGTAAACGACTCCCCGGGGTCCTGGCTGATTGCAAATGGCTGGATCTGGCGAGATATCGGGGGTGTGTTCCCGCCGCAGATAATCCTCCCTCACAGCCAGAATCCATTAGCCTTCAACTTTGATTAATACTTCTTATTGCCACTGTCCGCGGAAAATATTGGCTATTATCTGATGGCCTGGGGATCAGTCACGGGCCTTATTGTCAACCAACCATGGGCTCAGTGCGTGGGGACGCGGGGCCCCTGGAGGGAGAATCCTCAATACGGAATAAAATATAATCATCAGATATAAGCGAAATCGATACTTCCATTAATCTTCAATCATGTGTAAAATCAGTAAAAGCTTCTTAAAATTTAAAGAAAAGCAGGGGTGAAAATGATGTCGATTCGGAAGTAGAGCATTTTGGAACGCTGTAACGATAAGACGGTGTGTAAAAAAAGCAGTATTGTTTAAAATAATTATTTGATTATTTAAGGTTGGAGCTATTTTGTTGGTGTCCTATATTTTGGAAACAAATATTTACGTTAATATTAATTTAATATTTTTTGGATACCCACTTTATAGAGGCTGGGTCTACCTCAGAAGGGGCTCCATACCCTAGGGACACCCCATAACTGATAATAATATGTAAATGACTGAAATAATAGTAAATAATATTCTGCCACAGCCACTATTTTTACCCAGGACCCGGAGAACATTAGAGTAGTGCTCTATCTACTAGACCAACCCCCCAGCCTATTGTACTATTTCGTAACATTACAAAATAAATCAATTTAAATACAGTAAACATAATGTAGTAAGACTAGATAAAGACTATTTTCTACCGCCTGCATAAGATTTAAAGTATATGAAAAACCTGGCTTCTGAGCGTGATTTCGACCCAATCCTCTTGTTGCACGACCGTTGGCATAGAAACAGTATATACACTTTTAATGATCATTTTAGCTTATGCCTTCACGAATTACCAGCAAAAATATGAACTTTTCCAAACATCAGGCATGTTGATGTGATTTTAATTATAATGTAACAAGTATGTTAGTTATAGGTATACTTTTTGTAAATACAAATTTATAGGTGTATTCCCGAACGCATATTTTGCTAGCTGAGCATGCCCAGTTGTTTTTTCCGTCATAAACCTGTTCTGCACATTCGCTAACTGGGTTCCGCTAAATGGCTGACAGAGGTCTTCGAGAGGAAGACTGGCTCGACCGAAAGAAGTGGCTAGAAAATTTAGAAACGGGAAAAAACTAAAATGTAAAACACTCTTTAAAAAAGTTATAATACGGTGTAGATTCTTCAAGCTAAAAGTCAAAGTCTAAGAATACATCTGGAGGCTGATAGAGATTCTGACTCTTTGCACCAGAAGATGACGTTATTGCTGAAACGTTTTGCATCAATACTATATCAGTCTTCAACTTTATTTTTAAAAAAACTTATAAATTAATTGCCTATACAGGTATGTAACTTAAAATAGAAATAAACTTGCAAATATAAATAAATTTACAAATTGTCAAAATTTTTACAAATGATTTAGGATTGTCTTTTGTTGTTATCTCGTATTATCTCAATATGAACTATCATGATCTATCTCCCATTGTCAGGATGTGGACATTCATCTCCGTAACATGTAATATGTATTTATCTTAAGAGAATTGTTTCGAAAGCAAAGCAAAACTATGATGCTATTCGAAAAGATCTGTAAGATATTTTATTATCCACTGTATGTAATGATGTACAGTGTGGATTATATTACTAACGAGTTCTTGCCTTTTTAAAAGCTCTTGAAATATTCTTTGTATCATTTTATGGGGAATATGGCAGATTAATCATGGATGATATATTAACCGTAAACATATGAAAGTAACCGTAATTCAATGAATGAACAAGATTGTGTGTTAGTGAGAAAGAGAGAGAGAAGGAGGGAGAGTGTGTGTGAGAGAGAGAGAGAGATAGACGAGAGAGGGCTTGAGCTAACAAACGGTTAGCCATCGCCAGGTGTCCACTAACACATTAATCTTCCATCCACACACCTTGTACCGCTGACCATCTGTGCTCGCTTCCTTATCCATACGGTCCTCTGTTTGTTTATTCCGAATAATTAGGTTAGCTCGTGGTCTAGGGTGTCAGGGAAAAAAGAAACTTTCTCTCCCTCTTCCTCCACTATCAAATCTCAAAAACCCGGCTCAATCATTAGATTTTTAGTCAAATTAAAAAAAAAATATCAAATTTCAATCTAAATCGATCCAGAAATCAATTCATGCCGAAGACAAGTTATATCCGTAATTATTCATAATTCTTTGGATAAACACATTAAAATCTTCACAAGTGTTGAAAATAGATTTGAAATCGTCCAGACCATGATAAATAAAATATGTATTGTTTGTTTGTTTATTTATATGACGTCACTTTTTGCTACTATGGCTAATCAGACGATGCTACAGTGGGAGTCCTAAATTTTGCCTTTTAACGTCCCCTCCGAAGGACGGCATAACCAAGGATTTTTTACTCCCATTAAAATATCCTAGGATCTAGGTTTGAACCCGTGACCTTTGGCATAAGGAGGCTGTTATACTAGCCAACCAGCTACAAGTGATCCCAAAATATGTATTGTATATATGTATATTAGAAAAAATATTTTTTTAAAGAACTACATAATGACATAAATGACTTCAATAATAAATTTTTAACTTAATGTTTGGTATTAATCAATATTATGTTATTTTATTTTTTTTTGCGCAATGCAGTATCCTACCTCTGAATAAATTTCTTGAATAAGCTCATGTAATAAACGAAGTTTTAAAAGAAATATTCACATATAACATAAATTATGTAATTTTCTATTATCATGAACATTTATTATTTAGCGATATAATACTTGAGTAGAAATATGAATAGTACCAGAACGATGCGTATTTGTTACTTAAGAGAAAAAACAAATATTTATTTAAAATACTTTTGAGTCCAGCCTCTAAAGTTCACTTTGTTTTTACAATATTGAATTTAGGAACATCATTTAATTGATATAAACCCCCTTTTTTGTTAATTACATTTATACTATTCTTGAAGTAATTTAACTGAGATTTGAAAGAAATTGATTCTTCTCAAATCCTGCACAGGTGACACTCTGGCGAAAGTATTGACAGAGTTGTTTTAAGTATGAGGCACTTTCCAAGATCTTGGTCCCATACTAGGTTTTTATTTGAAATAAAAATGTTCCATTTCAGCAGCTTAGTTATTTTTTTAAGGTAAATGAAAGAAATAGAAAAAATTGAAATATTCCGTTTTTTTAAAGTTCTTTGATTTATTTATTTGTATACTTATAAATGGAGATGGACTTTTGGAGACGCTCTTTTGCCATTCCTAGACCGCAGCATGTTCCAAACAAAAGTATAATGCGGAAAGTCACAAGAAAAAACTATTCTTTATGAAATAGAAATAAAAAGGCTTAAATGGTATGGACACGTACAAAGAATGACAGAGGAGCGATGGCCAAAAATGGCCTTTCTGTATCAACATATGGAAATGTGAAAAATAGGAAGAGATAGCTACAGGATGTTAAGGAAGGCACAGCTGACAGAGGTCTTCGAGAGGGGACTGGCTCGACCGAAAGAAGTGGCTAGAAAATTTAGAAACGGGAAACAAATAAAATGTAAAACACTCTTAAAAAAAGTTATAATACGGTGTAGATTCTTCAAGCTAAAAGTCAAAGTCTAAGAATAAATCTGGAGGCTGATAGAGATTCTGACTCTTTGCACCAAAAAGATGACGACTATATCAGTCTTCAACTTTATTTTAAAAAAACTTATAAATTAATTGCCTATGCAGGTATGTAACTTAAAATAGAAATAAACTTGCAAATGTAAATAAATTTACAAATTGTCAAAATGTTTACAAATTATTTAGGATTGTCTTTTGTTGTTATCTCGTATTATCTCAATATGACTATCTATTTTTTAATATGATAATAAAATTATTCAGAAATATTATATGTTATAATAATGAAGGTAATATCATTGTATGATAATTTGCAGGGTTTTTTTTTTTTTTATTTATTTTTTTTTTTTTTAAATATTCTAATCTATAATCAAAAAAGCTGTTTTGATTGATTTTTTAGAAACGTAATAATTGGGAATTCACAGGAGTTCTAAAAGATAAAATTCTTTGTTTTTAAATGGCATATTTAGCAACTTCTATACCGGAAGAATAGCATTACATTTATTGGGAGGCGAGAGACAAAACAATTACAAGACTAATATAGGAGGGAAGTCATGGGCCATTGGGCCCTATCAGCAATAACAATTACAGTTATGAGCTGTGATCTGTTCATTTGTTGCCACAGCCACAACCTGACCAGGCTAATGTGCCACTAAAGCAAGTGTAGCATATAATGACTTCATTTATTGCCTCTGTCTGGTTTTTCTTTTCTTTCTTCTGCGGGATCATAAGGCTCCAAATAATGATCGCATTCTTCCCGTAATTGATGGATATTGAGCATGAAATAAGATTTGTGGAATTTTCCTAGTATTGTACATAATATTCTATTTGAAGGATAATGTTCATCCCCACAATCATTAGTTACATTATTCTACTGACTGTGTTAATATTAGAAAAAGAAATTCTAGCACATTCCTTTAAAACTATACTATTTAATAATGATATTAATTTTTTATGGACACATATATTTATGGTAAATAATTGGTTCTTAATTCTTTCTAAAGTTTATAATACAACAATAATTATTTTGATTCTATCTTTCGAGGCTTTTCCATCTTCAAGACTCACCACAATATATTAAAATAAACAACAATTATTATTATTTAAAAATCACCACTGTTTAAAAACATTCTTACGAAAAAAGTATTTAACTTGGCAGCAACCAATGACTTCTAATATCAGCCATATAGGTATCCATTATATCAACTGTTATCAAATATAAATAAAAGAAAATGTCATTGAAAATTCTCCATATTTCTGTAATAATTAAATTTTATATTAAGAAATTTTAATTAAAATTTTTTTTATTTATATTTGACAAAATTTGATACAATACGTAGTATCTTTTATACCAAATATGTATCTATCAGGTACCAATATGAGATATTGGAAACCATTGGCTGCTGTCAGGTAAAATACTTTTTTGTACTTTGTTCTAATATTAAATATTTTTAAATAGTGATTATTTTCTGGTAATAATAATTGTTATTTATTTTAATATATTGTAATGAGACCTGAAGATGGCGAAAAGGCTCAAACGTAGAAAAAAGATTTAGAGCTCTATTTTCAATTATTAAATTACAGTAGGTAAAAGGTTAATATATCAGTAAATATTTTATTCGGTGTAATAACTAGTAGTGCTAATCAAATTATGTTCTTATCATAATTATAATGAACGAAAATTCTTAAATAAATTCAATTGCCAATTCAGAGTAAAAAAAAAAAGTTTGGAGCTGAAATTAAAAATCAGAACTTCAATGATGCCATGTCTACAGTATGATTATACTCTAAAATTAGATTAAACAAAATTATGATGTAAGAATGTTTGACTGAATTTAGATATTATGGAGAAAATAATTCGGGGTGCAGTCATCAAAAAAATTGATTAAAAAAAAAAAAATTAGTTTAATGTGCCTATGTTTGGGCATAAATTTTGTTCCATCTTCATGGCGATTGTAATAATCCTAACAATCTGGAGATCGGTTGTTGTCCTTCAATCTCTCTAAAGAGAGCGTAAAATTTAGGCCGAAACGTTAGCACATTAATTAAAATTTGTTAAGGGTCGATGGCTGTACCCTTCATTATTTTCTCCTTAATATATTATTTATTCGAAATTTATATTGAAAGTAATCTGGAAAATCAGAGATGTTAACTATTAAACATTCAAAGCAGCGAACATTTTAAAAGAGAGTGTGAAAAGGAAAAAAAAATGTGACACACTTTTCCCTTAGAAGATAGTAAAAAAATCAGATCATAAATATGCAGGTAGTCAGTTTGACATATTCATCCGAAGGCTGACAAGTCTTTTTTGCCTATATTTATTTTTTTTTTTAAGAAATAGTTCAGTACCGAAATGTTTTGGAGCGAATTGGTTCCAGGGGCCGGATAAAAGTTTCACTTTCTACCCTCGGAGTGAGTTTATGACGTGTCGCAGGGGTGAGTTTTATGGGAGGGTGCTTCCAAGGGTGGGTCACTGGGTGAGGGAGGGCCTCTGTCTGCCTATCTCGCCCCGTTGCGTTTCCACGTAGTCCGAAAAGTGAAAACGGGGGAGAAAGTAGTCTATATACTTTTTGTTTCCCTTTCGAAGAATATTAGAATCCCGAAACTTTTTGTTTTCCTTTCATTTAATACAGAAAAGAGAAAGAGTGTAAATATAAAAACATAACATACTTTTCATGTAAATTCAATAAGTTAATTTATCATTGACGTTGTATGCAATCCATATTTTGTTTTCAATTAAATAATCTCTCTATATAAAAATTAATCCCCTTTTCCTTCACGGCTTGTCTGATTTCGCTAATTCTCTTTTTTGTTGTGTTTACAACAGTCAGGAAAAGGATCTTATCAAATAAAAATATAAAAGTTAATATGATCGTTAGTTTTTTTAAATTTTATTTTGTAAGGTAATAATAATCTCTCTAGCTATATATTCATTTCTAAGTCAAATTCAAACTTTTTAAAATCGAATTCAACCTTTTGGTCATCATAACGGCTTGACAGATTTCGTTAATTCTTTTTGCTTGACCTTAACTTAAAGCTTGACTGATTCCCCCAATCATAGTTAAGGCGGGACATCGTCTGTCGGGTCAACTAGTATAACCATAACTTGCCAAAACTAGGCTTGCTCCTCTAAAGCTTTTAACAGTTCCGCGTCTGGAACTTTGTGCGGCCTTGTTATTAGTGAAATTACATAAGTCTTTAGAAACGTTTTTGTCAAAATTAGAGGTAAAGGCCACATATTATTTCTCAGATTCATCCACCACTCTTTCTTGGCTCAATATCCCTACTTACAAACTCAAAACTTTTGTTGCCAATCGCGTAACTGCAATTTTGGATCAATCCTCTCATAGTGAATGGTATCATGTACAATCACATCATAATGCAGCGGATATAGCGTCTAGAGGATTAACTCCTGGCTCTTTTCTAAAAGCCGGTACTTGGTGGGAAGGTCCAGAATGGCTGAAACACCCGATTGAAGCATGGCCAATCAGTAATCAATTTAATAACCATTGTACCGGAGACTTGCCGGAAGTAAAGACAAAGGAGGTTGTTTTAAGTGCTCCAACTAATGATTGCTATCTGACTAGTGTTATTAAAAACTTTTCGTCTTATACTAAACTTTTGAGAGTATTCGCTTATGTGCTAAGACTCTTGCATAATGCACGGTTGAATATATCAAAAAGGCAAATAGGGCGCCCATCAGCCATTGAACTGAACCTTGCACTACAGAAAATTATACAAGTTACCCAACGTTTTTACTTTGATAAAGAATTTCCTAACTCTGACTCCAAATCCTCCTCTTTGGGGGCTCTATCACCCTTTATTGATAGCCGAGGGATTCTCAGGGTGGGCGGTCGTCTTACAAACGCTCCGCTAAATTACGAAAATAAACACCCAATTTCGCTTCCTTACAAATCACATTTAAGTTCCCTGATCATAGATCACTTCCACATTGCATACCTAGACGCAGGTCCACAATTACTCCAGTCAATTCTGCTTACACCTGGCCATTTCCTAATAGGTGCACCCTTGTTGTCACTGCCTACCCATGACTTGACAGACGTACCGGAAAATAGACTATCCAGGTGGCAAATTGTACAATGTTGCATTCAAAACGTCTGGAAAATATGGCGTTATGACTATTTAAATAGTTTGCAGCAACGGACAAAATGGACTTTGACCAAACCAAACTTGAATATTGGAACCCTAGTTTTACTAAAAGAACCAAACGCATCGGTGCAAAATTGGCCTACCGGTAGAATAATGGAAGTATACCCCGGAAAAGATGGAACAGTTCGAGTCGTAAAAGTTAAAACTCCAAAAGGAGAGTACATCCGGCCTGTTTCCAAATTGGCACCACTGCTACCACAAACATAAGCTAACTAACGTAGTTAGTGTCACCACCAATATGTTCATGTAAACCTTGGAAATTTTCAACGAAAATTTGGTGGGCGGTATGTTCACGCCATATGTTACGGCCTGAAAAGGTTTTTATAGTTTTTCAATCGAAAAATTATAAGTTCATAATTTTATGATATTTATAATAAGATCATTTTTTTTGTTTAAATCTTTATTTTTTAATTTCTTTTTAAAATAGTTATTTTAAATATAATTATAAGTTTTTAAACGAGAGCAGTAGAAGAGAAAGACAGAAGACGATCGTACTTCAATTGTTTTTTGACTGCCTCGTGCCAGTAGAGTCTTAAGCTAGCTAGCGTCTGAGCGGTGAAGATGTGCCGTATATAGACACAAGATTCCTCTCAACGTTTGAACGTTTGGAAACGAATTTCTTCATCTTCTCATAGTTCTCCTTGGAACTTGGAAGAGCCGCTCTGCGGTCATTTTCAACACTCAAGAGAACTTCGTCCAAGCCGCCCTGCGGTAATTTTCTTCAATACTCAAGACGACTTCGTTCAAGCCGCCCTGCGGTCGTTTTCTTCAACACTCAACTGGACATCTTTACGTGAATATAACCTATCTTTATCCATTAATGTAACATTTAATTTCTTAATTCTTATTCAAGAAACTGTTTAATTTGATAAATATTTTTTTTACATCTTTAAGCATTAATTAAGTTAAGTTTGTTTCATATGATTTTAGAATAAGTGTAATTAAAAATTAAATAAATAGATATAACAAACAAAAATAAATGACATATACATTTATTCGTCAAAATAAGTTGGAAATTTGTATAGTATACTCTATGTTTAATTCTGTATGTACTAGCCGAAGAAATTTTTTTAAATTTTATTTATTTATTGTGATACATTACAGTTTGTTTCATATTGAACAGTAGTAATAGTGATGTGATACACATTCATACAATATATACAGAAAATAATGATAAACTCAAATTACATAAAATCGGAAATATATAAATTCAAGTATATAAAAAAAAAAAAAAAATTAATATAAACAAAAAAAACAAACAACAACCTGTAGTAGAGATAAATACAAAGTTGGGAAATAAATAAACATCATACAAACAAACTTAACTATATACAATCTGCTAAGTGGGGGAGAAGCCGAATCCAAGAGATCCCAGCGCCTCTCTCTCAGCCAGTGGAGGCTGAGTTAGGGCGCAATAGCCAAAAACGCACAGAACATGAGTGGAGGATCTGGCCAGTGTCAGAACTCAAGTTTAAATGTTTACAAAACGTCGCGGGGCCACTGCCGTTTCAATCTTCGAGGAGGATTGTAGGGATGGGTGAAGCTGGGATTGAGCTAGGGGATTAGGATGATGAAGAAGGTTCTGATGGAATTTGGAAAATTTTGATGATATCAGATCTAAAATAAATGGAATATTAAGTTCATGGTGTAGGGTACAGTTGGTAACATAATAAGGAGCATTGACTATTGTTCGAAGGACTTTGGATTGGAAGGATTGGATACGTTTAATGTTAGAATGTTTAGTCCCCCATAGTTCATCAAGTCTGTAGGTCCATTTAGGTTCATTAGAGCATAAGAAATTAGGAATTTATTATTTTATCAAACTAAAATGCCCTTTAACTAAATTTTGACACTAATATCCCGAATAAATAATGCCAAGATTTTTTTTGAAATTTATCTTAACTTCTATGGTATCATTCTGCTTAAAAGATATTCGTAGCGTTTTTAGGAAGTAGCGTGTTCAAAATGGCCTAAAATCGCTGGCTAAAATAAAAACTGGGGAGTAAACGTATTTATACAGTTGGCTGACATTTTCTTAGCACCCAGAAACTGAAAATGACAACATAGAGTGTACGTCTTGCTATTACAGCATATTTTGAAAGAAGTTGATTTTGAGAAGAAATCCAGAAAAAGAAGTTGAAAAAAAGAAAAAAATATATAATATAAACCATTCTGCGATGATTCAACAGATACATTAGCAAGCTTAATGAGTGCTGCATTATGTTATCCAATAATTCTTTAGTTACGAATGAGAGAATCATCTGGAATAATAATATTTGGACATCCTGAACTCCTCAGCACATTTCTCTTTTCGTTCGACCGCTTGGCTGCCCATATTTCAAATCTTTGATAGAGGAGGGAAACCGTGGCATACTTACGCATTGCGGTTGTTACATTTCGAATTCCAGAGGTTGGACGTTTTATCCTTCCTTTTATGGACATGGGTACTTCCTAGCGTGAGACTGCACTAGGAACGTTGTTGAAGATCGCGCCAAACGGGAAAACTAGAACTCTCCTTTGTCGGTCCCATATACGGCAGTCGGTGTATTTTGGAATGTATATTTCAGCCCATGGATCACAGGCTTAGTTATTCGGCCTAATAGTTATGAGCGTCTAAGATTAATAGTGATTGCTCGGATGGTTTATGTCACAGCCGGTGTCGTAGTGATACTTCAACTCCAACCTCTTTTGATATATCGGTTGTTGATGGAATATTATTTTTTATCTTTTCGGGAAGATGGGTTCAAATTAGGCCATCTGGGATTCCAACCAATGTTTGGTTGAATGCAGCTTTAATTAATGGCTATGCGAAAAAATAGTCGATATGTGATGGTTGAATCTTTCATAATACAGTCTTAAAATTATGTTTTTAATGTACAAACATATATACATATAAAGTGTACCTGGCAGTATGATTGTTTTCAAGGTTAAATTTCATGTTTCCAAATAGTTGTTAATTTTTTGTTGATCGTTTCAAGTTTCTTAAAGGCACCGTGTAGGTTAATTAGAATCGGATATGTTCAGCAGGATATTTAGTTTAAAGTAATTAAATAGCTAAAGAAGTGTGAATCAGTTACTATTTCAATTTATAGAGAAGAATAATTTATGAATAATGTTGCTGATTCATTTAAATGTTTTCTTAAACTATCAATAAAGTTTCAAATAACTATAAACAAAAGATATATAATATTTAGTATATTATATATATATTATATATATATATATATTATATAATATATACATATATATTCGATATTTAGATTCTATGTCTCTTAGGCAGAAGACTGTTGAGGTGCTTGGCCTAGAGCCTTTCTGAACTATTAGATTTTAGTTTTTAGAATTTTGTTTTGCTTAAGTGAATTTTCATTTCTTTAATTCTGTTTTCGTTGTTTGTTTTATTGTCAAAAGACATTTTTTCTCCTTATTTATTAGCGTATTTGTTTAATGTATAAAAATACGAAACACCTTATTATTGTCAAAATATGTAGAATTCTCCTAAATAAACTGAACGTACCTTGAAACGTGAAACGAAATCTCAAAATTTGAAGAGTAGGGATTTATTGGTTGATTACAATGGTTATTTATTGAAATAATAAACCACAAATCTGTTTAATTTAATCTCATAAAAATATCTTTTACGTACTATTAGAGTGATATGAAAAATGAAATGAGCACTATGTTGGCTATATTATAAATAATGGATATCTTGTGGAAATTCATTCATTTGATAAAATTTATTTATTAATCTTTTATCTACATAAAGAAGATAACTAGAACTGATTATAAGACTAGCCAAAAATAAATATGTTCCAAAATACAGTTGCATTAAAAAAAAAAAAGTAGTGAACACAATCTTTTAGGTATTTTTTGTGAGTAAATTAATTTTTTTTTCAGTTTTATAATTGATTTTTATTAATTCAATTTAATGCTTGCATAACACTAATGGTTGAAGGGCTTAAAGTTAATAAATAACTACAATTTTTTTTAATTACGTTTCTCTTAATGTGTCGGGACTGACCGCCATGTTGCTGACATGGCAGAGTATGATGGATGACTGAGGTGACAGACAGTCTCCATTGCGGCTACTCGCACCAAAAATGGACCAGACTAAGTGTGACCTACTGTTATTTAATATAGCTTAGTATAAGTATAATATATAAACATAAATATATTATTGAATTTGGTATTAAATGATAATTAATCTATTGTATTTAGGTATGAATCTGATGAGAAATTTTATTTTTACCAAACTTAACGTTTTTTTTTTATATTTGCTCAATTATTCCTTTTATTGTTACTAAATTACTTTTAGTTTTTATTTATTTATTTTTTAATTTGAGTTTGGACAGTAAGAGCCCCGCAACACGGCGACAGTAGGTGAAAGTAAAACATGAAAATGTGTGATGTCGACGATAGTGAAATATCATACACTTTCAATGTATTAGAATTAATACACAATGGTCGTATTTTCTATATAAATCTTATAGTTATTTTTTTTTTTTTTTATGAGTAATGTTAATTTCTTAAAAAGGAGTAAGTTATTAAAAAAAAATGTTTTCATATTGTATATATTACAATTTTAGTTTTGATATTACTTTATCACGCAGTTTTGTTATTAATTTAAAAAAAAATATACATATATATATATATATATATATATATATTTTTTTTTTTTTTTCTTCTTTTTTTTTCCGGTAGGTTTTCATTCCCCCTCTAACCGCTCGTCTTCGATCCTCTATTCACTCTCTCATTAGTCGAGATTTCGGCTTATTTTCTTCATAAATTGCATTTTTCAATCATTAGACGTAAGTGATTTTTTTCATTTATCATTTCCTAACTCCTATCACATAAATATGGTATGAATGGACTTGATTTAATTATACTCTTTGCCGATAAGTGTGAGAAATTATGTTATTTTTCAATAAAAGCTGTCGTGATTAGTTTCAGTTTCGAATTTGAAAAAAAACAAAAACCTAATGTTGTCTGATAAACTGTACAACCGAGTATGTATAATAATCATGTATATTCTGAAGATGTATATTCTTTTATATCACATCGGGAGCAAGGGAAAGAAAAAAAATGTTTGTCCCAACTTTATTGTTTTATCTTTAATAATAAAAGTACATCACAATGTGTCTATGCGAACAGTATAATTGAATTATTCAATAATATTTCTCTCCCTGACGACAGCTATAGAGTATTCTAATCACATTTTCATATTATTAGCAGCATTTTTGACTATATTTATACAGATTTTTTTTTTTTTACTTCCTTAAAATATATATAAACACTAGGCATTCTATCCTCCCACACCGTTTTAAGTATTTCTAAATTCTCATTTTAACTTTAAATATCTTTGATATTATTTACGCCTATCAACAACTAAAGGGGAACAAACAAGTATATTTGTTAATTTTATTTAAAATTCTGGTTTCTCTTCTTTACTGGTATAGTCTTTTGGGGTAAAAAAGAATTTTTACAAATTACATTACATTAATAATAATAATAATGTTTTTATTTATTCTAGAACAAGTCTATATAACCTCTTTCTATTTATTACAGATAAACTGTAAATAGTACCTACTTCCTTCCCTAACACCTGTCCTAACAGCTTCAGAATTGTAATGGTACCTACAGAGACCTGCATATTATTTTTCATAGCAGCATATTGTGTTGATATCATTAAAATACATAAAATAATAATAAAATCATTTACACTCTATATTAATACAATGTTAGACACGTCCATCTTTTCCAGAGCGTGAGATCCTACTAGCTAGAAAAGCCCATGAAAGAGAAACATTTCCAGTGGCCCTAGTTTTCCACAGTGGAAGATCATTTATCAATATAGTAAAAACGTTGTACAAATGTAAGAGACGCCGCTACAATGCTACAATCGCCCTCCACCGGCTGACAAATGAATTCCCGACCATTGTAAGACTCTTACAACACCTGAAGCCCGGGTCCTCTATTCACCTGATCTCTTCCCGGTTTGTTATTCTTGCGTGTGTTTTTTTTCTTCTTCTTGGGTTATTTTTTTCGTCTTTTCTGTTCTTTTGAGGCTCAGTTACCTGGAGCTCTACGGTCTAATGGTTAAAGATTGGATTGGCTACTGAAATTCACTCTTAAATATTTTGCCACTGAACATATGAAAGGCGTGAGCCTTATCATACTCCTTCACTTCTTATTGCAGATCACAAGTATTCAGGCTTTTGCCTCATCATAAAATCAGTAATTTAAGTTGTCGTTTATTTACGGTAGGGTTTAAATGGCTTCAGTGAAAAGTATGGGTTATAAATAAAACTAGCAAGGGTTTTTACTTTCTGTTTTGGAATTTTTTTTCTTACAATGTCTGTATTATGGAACAATACCCTCTCCGTTCATTGTTCCCATCCACCCCCAATCTGAATAATTATTATTTTAAAAATTATATGTTAACGAGACGGTAAATAGGTACGAGCTCAAGCAATAAACTTACCTAAACGCATGGTACTCGATTACTCTTTTGTATTCGTAATACATATACATTTAGTGTCATTAAAAAGGCTGGATTACTGAAGGAAAGGGACATTTTTAATCGGAATATGGCAATGCTTGCATATGCTGTTGATAGTCAGACGATCGTTGAGCCACATAACAGAAGCTTGTGAAAGGCTCGAGGTTGAGACTAAGATTTCATTTGAATGAAGGAAGAAAAACGTCATGGTAATCAGAAAACATGAACTTATCATGCATTTTAAAATCAGTTCAGAAGCAACAGCAAACTACCTATGGATAAGCACTCAGTTTAAGTAAATTTTAAAGCTGGACCGATTCGAAAGATTGCGACAAATATGGTCAATAAGCATGAAGACAAATAAGGAAGTTCATGCGACATACATGCTGTGGGTAAGTCCCTTGATACTGAGAATTACCCATTGCAAGTTTCATAAGGCTGCAACGCATAAAGTGGCTGGGAAGCCTTCATAGTATGAGTGAAGACAGAAAAGCCTAAAAGTTAATTGTTGGAAATCCATTTCTAGGTAATCCTTTGATTGAGGCCTCGCAGAAGACCTACGGCTAGGTGGAGAGATAACGTCCCGGAGGATGTCAAAAGAAGCATGTCCATGTGTGGGATCTCCATGGCACAAGATGGCGATCGAGGAGATTGGGAAATACTTCATGAGTATGTTAAGGCCAATTATATCAAACCAATAAGTATGTTAATCCCATCGTAGTACTTATCAGATATATTTGTATTCAAATCCTTTATCCACTCCCGCAACACTCTTTCGCCGTCGCCAGACCAGTTAATAATTCCCCATCGAACCGAAACGTTCTACAGATATTTTCAAATCCGATTCTAGTCCGTATGGGATTCTATTTCTTCCTGTATTCGTCATTTTGACTCTCTTCTGACTTTCAAATCCCATATATTCAATCACTTTCTTTCGGTCCAATTCCCAAGTTCCTAAATAAATAAACGAATTACTATAAAATTAGTATGGGAGCGGCGTGGTCTAGTGGATAGAGCGCTAGTTTGCTGTACTCCAGGTCCCGGGCTCGAATCCCGGCTGTGGCAGAATATTATTTATTCTGTTAAATCAGTCGGGGGGCGGCGACCCTAGGGTATGGAGACTCTCCTGGGGCATACCCAGCCTCTATAAAGTGGGTACCCAAATTAATTGGGGAAAAACCTGTCGGCTGAGCGCGATTAAGGCCTAATCACCTCATTGCTCTGCCGTTGGCCTTGAAACAGTTCGAATCTCTATATGTACTGAACCCAAGAACCTTCATAGATTGTAGTGGTACAGGTTTTTTTTTTTTTTTTTCTATAAAATTAGGAAAAAGCTTATAGAAACGATAATTTTACCAATCTTGTAAATCTCTTTTGATTAAAATTTGTAATTATGATTTGTATAAATATGCAAATATTTTTCTATTTTTTTTTTTTTTAGTCTAATTTTGTTATTAATTTTATATATTATTATTAGAAGCTACCTTTAATTTATTAATATTCCTCATTATTATTTTTTATTTTGATTTTTTTTCACTCTAAGTTTCTAAAGTTCTTTTTTTAAATATTATTCTCAGGGACTTGTCCTAGGATAAATAAAAAAAATATCATTATTATTAATGTAATGCAATTTGTATAAAATTCCTCGTTTACCAAAAGACAGTACTAGTAAAGAAGAAAAACCAGAATTTTGAATAAAAATCAACATATATACTAGTTTATCTCTACTTTATCTGTTGATAGGCGTAAATAATACCAAAGATGTTTAAAGTTGAAGTGAAAACTTAGATGAGGAATACTAAAAACGTTTTAGGAGAATAGAAAAAATGCCTAATGTCCAGGAATATTCTCAAAGGAGTAAACATAAATACATACAAATATAGTCAGTAATGCTGCCAAATTGTGTGAAAATTTGTTGAAAATACTCCGTAGTTGTTGTTGAGGGGAGAAACATATTCAATAATTCAATTATAGTGTTCACATAGAGATGTTGTGATGTACTTTGAAAATGTTCGTAAAATGTGCTAAAAAACGGTTGCCCGCTATGAATTGTAAATTATTAAAAATTGGGACAAACATGTTTTTCTTTCCCCTGCTCCCTATGCCGATATTTAGGATTTAAAAGAATATACTTCTTCAGAAGTAGATCGAATAATTAAGTTAGTAATTGCTCAACAACTATTTGTTTTAAAAATGAAAGTAAAATGTGAAAAAAAATACATCACAAATATTAATTGTTAAAGATATTTCCTTTTTCCAGAATACCTCATTCCATACTACCGGATTGAAAAAAGTCCTCCTAAGTAAATAATCTTGATGAGCAAACACTGTTTGGCATTGACACGCAAGATCTCTAAAATATACTTTAAATGTTAAAACATGCGTAAAAGACATTATACGCTATTCAACACCTATTTCTATCTCATTTTCCACCGAAATTGGTTCTTCTTTTCATTTTCACGGCATGTGTACGCAAGTCACGGAGTGGCAGTGACCTGAATAGAAATGTGGCTTACTGTTTCACTTTTTTTTTTTTAGTTCTAAACCGACTTAAAAAAAAAAACTAACTAAAAAAAAGGAGTAGAAAAAATAAAATAGGGTAAAAGTAGAAGGTTGTACCATGGTTAATGAACGGTAAAGGTGCATATTATTTATGGTACCATCCAGGTATGTCTCATTTCTGCGAAGCAATATTTTTCAAGTCCATCCTTCAGGATTATTACATTTTTAGTAAATTATTACTGATATTATTACTTTTACTCTCCTATATATGAAATATATAGTAAGGAATAGTTTTGCGATCGTGAAAATTTTCCGTGACCGGAAGTGCTACTTTATACCATTTTGCACCTTTTTACGATTTTCTCAAAAACGGCTTCAAAGATTTTGTTTGAACTCGCCGTATCGATGTAAAATTTAGGAGTTTTTAATACCATGTAGGTTTCATTCTGATTGAAATAATTTAAAAGGCTTAAATACCGATATTTTAAATGTTCTTCCTCTAAACTACCTTTAATTTTATAGGTTCAGAAGAATAACCCATATCATCTATTTTTTTTAGTAGGTTTTTTGTATATTTTTCCTACTATTATCACTCTTTTCTAAAACATGTTCAAATAGTGACGATCCAAAATTATGTTGTTGATTTTAAGGACAACCGAAATCATTACAAATATAATTTAACAAATTCTTATATATTGTAAATATGTAAATAAAACTTTTCTATCTATCTATCTATCTTATCAGGACTGACAAAAGGCGGATAGTACAAACATATTTTTTAGAACAATTATTTTGGTTTTGAAAATCAAAACAGTAATATATTTATTTATGACGCATCTACCCCATTTTATACTCTATTATAATATAAACTTCTCTTCAAATATATGAAGAGGATATTGACTTTGTTTTCGTCATATTTAAATATGTCTTTTAGTGCATTATCCATTTTTAGTTAATTTCTCAATTCACTGAAAATTGGACAATCTATTAATATATGTTTTACTGTCTTTACTATGTTACATCTAGTACAAGTTGGTGCTTCTAGACCTCTTAGAAAGTAGCCATGGGAGAAATCGCAATGCGAAGCCTGCAGAGGATCACATCTTCTTTCCTTATCTTCCTGTAGCATTGACTATTGTTCTAAGGCCTTTGGACTGAAAGGATTGGATACGTTTGATGTTCGAAAATTTAGTAGTACCCCATAGTTCAATTCCGTAGGTCCACATAGGTTTGAGAATTGTCTTGTAAATTAATAGTTTGTTTCCAACGGAAAGTTGTGATGTTCTGTTCAATAGTCTATATAACTGTCCGTATCTTCTGTTGAGCTCTTGTCTTTTAAGTCGAGTATGTGGGTTCCAGGTCAGTCTTTAATAATATATTAGATTAATTATTAAAACACATTTTTCTATTGAAACTAAACGTAATTAATTCTATACCTATTTATTTATTGTTTTAAAAACATCTTAAATTGATTTTAACAACGGAGGTAAGTGAAAGTCGTGTGTGAGACAATAAGAAAATATGATAAAAGAAATATTTAACATCAATCTCTAATACAATACATATGATTGATAATACACTTATCCAGAGCATTACATTTATATACATATTGACTGCAATTTTATAAATTTAATTACTCTTTAATTACTAGATATTTTTAACTTATTGCGCTTAATTCTTCTTCATAGAATTTCATAAACAGTAGGAACAATGGCAAAAATAACTGTCAATTGGTTACCGAGTTTTAGTTTTTTCAGCAGTGAAAGTTAATGGTGCTTGTCACTTAGTCTGACCAGTGGTACGCATTGTCACTTTCACTAAATGAGGTTAGTGCAGGTCGTCTTTGCTGAAATAGACCTCAAGGTAGCGGACACTTTTGGAGGACCTGGGCATTTACAAATACGCTATCTCAGAAATGATACGATATTATACTAATATCGTGATCATTATTTATCCAAACATAGAATTTTACTATACTGTTAGATGATTGAATGGTATTGTTATACATTTTTTAGATCAAACTACATTGCAGTATGTCCTTAAGGCACATGTGTATATATTTTTATTATTCTCTAAGGAATAAAACGATAAACAAGTGTTCTCCTGGTCCAGGGTTTGAACTTTTGGAATCGTACGAATGTAGGGATACAATATGAGTTTTTTTAGTTCCAAACTAACTTCTATAACATACCTTATTTATTTATTTTTTTTTTTTATGCTTCTGTTATACTAATTTATTTAATCTTACTCCGTTGATCGTATAAGAGGACAGTATAAAACTCATTTCGTGAGGATCTGACTACATTTCTATTGTTTTTAAAATAGGTTGTTAAACTTTAAGATTATCTGCCTTAATTATAGCAAAGTTAAACCCCTAATTAAAAGAAAATAACATTACAGTATTTAACTTCGCTTTTATTTGTTCAATTTTTATTTGAAAAAATAATTTTCTCAACATAAGTTCCATCACTGCCCAGTATACATTTTGGACTCTTACCAAATACATCCAATATCTGTATTTATACATTTTAGTCAAACATATTGTAATTGTTTATGTATTTAAATATGTGACTATAATAGTATATAATAATAGCCATAATTTTAATAGATATATTTAATTTTTAAAAATATAGTAACCCTTTTTTATATGAATGACAATTGTGAAAAACTGAGGGAAATGCTTTATTTCTCTTGGCAATGCTACCCAAATACATCGGGTGGCTAAAATAACACAGCATACTTATCAATCCCTTATATACATATTGCATATACATTTTCTATTTTTTTTTTATTATTTCTTAGTCTATTCTAATACTAAATTTCTAATACTGAAAGGAATTAGTCCGGGTGGCGGTCATTAAATGTAACAACTAAATAGTTGACACTATTTAGTTGTTACATTTAATGATGCCACCCGGACTAATTCCTTCCAGTAATTCTCAACGGTCAACTAATTACATCCACAATAATAAATTTCTAATATTTCAATTTTTTTTTCCCTCTTTATTAATTTACATTTTTATTTATTAATTTCTAGTAATTTAAAAAAAAAATATTATGACACATGATGTCTCAAGTATGGAAGGTGTGTGATCAAATATAGGGTACATATAATTTTGAAATCAGGTTTAAGATATATACATATAGATTTTTTATATATTTTTTAGATGTTATAGTTTGATGTAAACTTAATTGTGATGTTTTGTTATTTTTTTTACTTATTGAAACGATATTCTGAAGATGAGGTAACAAGACCTCGAAACGTAAATGATGTATAATTGATATGAGATTAAATACATTAAAGTAGAAGAGAGTGTTCTAATTTGAATATAACAATCTAAAATCTATCTTTATTCATGCTTTTTTATGCTTCATATCATAAAATATGAAGTACAATATGATTTAAGAAAAGTCAAGAAAAAAAACAAATAAGTTTGAATCGGTTAGATCAGAGTATCATATGAATATCAGTTGTTTTTTGAACAACTTAAAATTCTTATTAAATTACAATTACAGTTCTTTCTTACAATTCAGGAATATACAAAATAACCAAATTACAAGCAGTTTGTATGTATGTATGTAAGTATGTATTGTTTAAATTCTTATTAAAAACTCCCAAAGGGTGTTCACCTGTAGTGTATTGGTTAGGACATTAGTCTTCTATTCCCAAGGCCTCAGGTTCAAATCCGGCAGGTGGCACTAGGATTTTTCAAAGGAAGAAAAAAAATCTTTGGTTATGTCGTCCTTTGTAGAGGACGTAAAATGGTGGCAAGTAGTCGTTAAAGATCCCTATCACAATCAAACCTGGATAGGCCATACATAGGATCCTTGTATCATCGTCCGATTAGCCAACAGCATAAAGTGACGGTTAGTGAAGAAACAAACAAACTATATGGCCATATAATTAATGCATTGTTATATTGCTTTTAAATAAAATGTAAGTTTTTGGCTATGAAATATGTTTTTTGTTTATTTTTGGTATTAATTGCCTTACTGGTGGATCTTTTGTTAATAATTAATAAATAATAATTTATTCTAACATGACAAACATAATAATAATTTCATAAAACCTCAAATTTAGTTGGATATATAACCGTAGAAGAATATGTGCCAGATCCCTCCCTCAGCGCTACACAGCTCGCGACAGATGTGTACACAATGGAATAGACCCTAAGCACCCCCCACCACAACGCTATGGAGATACATTATAGTCCTTGCTAATCGATATTAAATGCAAATGCAACTTGTCGATTAGCACATTATCGATTGTTATTTTAATTCCTTCCTAGCCCTTTCAGCACTTGGGAGATCCCTGACAGATTGTCCATGTCTTTGAACATCCCTTCAGTATGGTATGGTTGGATCGATATACGGAGCTCAAAAACGTATGGTAATTGTTAATTATCAACGGAGTGAAATTTATACTCTGTGTTACATAACATTATATGATTCGAAAAAGTAAAAATACTTAAGAAGTAAGATATTAGTGTCTATAATATCAACGTTTAAAATGTCACTCTGCTATCGCTTCCTGGAATTTATGGCATTACGAATCCTTTCCTTGGGAATTTAGGTTTATATATTGGCAAAACTATTGAAAAAAACATTTCTTTATCGTCCGAACAAAGTACATTGTGCCTATAGATTTTAAGCCCGTTTCTCCTCTCCTTGGTGGAGTACAAAAGAACAACAGGTCAAATGATCCATATCGTTATTAACGCTACACCACTTCAAAAAATCCGTGTATAGAGAAATATAAAAGACATTTTCTGAAAAATATCGGTGATTGACACTTTTTAAAAAGGTTAAAAAAAATACATATTTTGGTTTTCTTTCTTCCACTAAAAATTGGCTTTTCGATTAAAAATCATGATCATATTATTTTTTCATGCCTTTGACCCGTAAGAATCAGAGAAAAAATCATCATTAATTAATTTTTACTATAAAAAAAAAAAATCGAAAAAAGAGGTTTTTTAAAAAATCTCCCTCCGAGACAGTCTGAATTTAAAAGCTACAAACTTAGGTTAATTACCTTTAATATACACCAAATTGATCCCCCATGTTTGAGCAAAAAAAGCGACGGGGACAGATTAACCATCCTAACCTTTACCATCCAGATTTAAAAATTTATCAGTAGGTATCACCTTTTCTATGACATATTCTAATGCTAAATTAAATAAAGCAGTTGAAAGGGAGTTACCTAGTTTCAAACCATATCGTACCTAAAATCTTGCGGAGTGGACATGACCGCTTTTAGTCTGTGTTATATATCAGAATAAACTAAAAATACCATTTTATGCTAACAATAGTGAGATAGAATATGTAGAGGAATATATTTACTTTGGGCAGACAACATCATTTAGAGAAAATATGAATAAGGAAATAGAAAGAAGAGTTAAGCTCGGGTGGTGCAAATATTGGTCTTTCCAAAAGATCTTCAAAAGCAATCTATCACTAAATCTTAAAACCAAAGTTCTTACCACATGTGTATATCCCACGGTTCTCTACGGGGCTCAAACCCGGGCACTTACAAGAAAACTCGACCGGAGGCTGAATACCATGCAAATGCAGCTTCTAAGAAGTTTAATGTTTATTCAGAAAAGGGAGAAAATAAAAAACAAAAATATTCTTCAGAAAGTGAACATTAAAAGTCTAAGGGTTGAGGCACATCGATTAAAATGGAGCTGGGCTGGGCACTTGGCCAGGCTGAAAGACGAAAGATGGACCAGAGCTTGCACGGAGTGGATCCCGAGAGAGGACAGCAGACATAGGGGGCGACCACATCGCAGGTGGAGGGACGAATTGACGCAGACTGTTGGCGAAAACTGGTGGCTGGTTGAGAGGGACAAATCCTGGTGGATAAACGTTTTAAAAAATATTTAATTTGTGTTTGATTTTGATATATTTTTCAAGGACTCTGTTTTGTTTTTTAGAGTTTTGTATTTTATAATTATTTGTATTTTTCTTTCTTTGGATTATTTGTTTTTTTTTCAATATTTTATTATTTCTAACTATAGCCAACTTCTATAAATTCCTCCCTATGGGAGAGACTTTTGTCAATATGATGCCAATAAAGCTATTATTATTTTTATTATTATATATCAGAATAAACTTAAGTACAACTGAGTATTATTAAAACAAGTCGATTTTTAAATTTAATTTCTTCATATGGGAGGAGAGGTTCTTTGTGCTCTCTATAATTCACTTTAAGTGGCAAAAGAATAAAGTCTATACAAAAAAATCCAAAAATAGTTTCTTGAATTTAATTTGTTTTCTTTTCTGAATCCAACCTGACCATATGACTATAAATCTCATTCTTCGTTTTCTCATTGTATTCTTTATATTGTCTATCTTCCTGGACAACTCTTGATTATTCCTCATTCTGTATTCCTCTTAAGATTTTTTTTTCTGTTTTTCGCGAATCCTCCATACTAGTGAAGCCCATTGTTTCCGCGCCGTACAATAACAACGGTTTCACGACAGTTTCATAGTGCCTGAGTTTGCGTTCAAAGACAAATTCTTTTTGTAGTAGACTTTTTTTTCTTTGCGAATTCTAACCTGTCCAATTTCTATTCATTAATTCTCATCAATCGTCTATCTCCTCCATTTCAATTCACTCAAACTCATTTTAATTATTAATTATTATTTTTTTATATTCTTAAATAACACTAATTCAAACGCGTTTGTTCTCTTGGGGATGGATATTGAAAAATATATTTCGTATTCCAGTAGGATTCGGTGAGACCTGCCAGATGTGGCTGCCCAACTTCAGCGGCGACCCTCAGCTGCTGATGCCCATCAAAGCTGACTTGCCGCTTCCTCATTTTTTGCAAGAGTCCTTCCTGTTTCTGCGGGTGTTCTTGTATCTGTTACCTGATCCATGTTTCAGCACCAAAAATGGATGTTTAAGAAATTAGGTAGCTGACGGATGAGGTTTCTGAATATTAGTGAACCTATCATGGAAAGGGAATAGATAGATAAATTGTTATTTTTTGTTATTAATGATTTTATTTGCACCTGTAAAATGTTTACAATAAGCAAATGGGATTTTATAAACAAGGAGACATGGCATGGTTAGGCATGAGGGAGACAGCACCCAGTGGTGCATCCTCCTGACATTCAAACAGGATCTATTATTTTAGGCTAGGAGGTCCCTCATCCAACTCCTTTTCAGTCTTCGCCGAGTTATGTCAGGGATGTCAGTTGTAGCCATATTTTGAACAAATTGGTTAGTGTGTCCAAGTAGTTTGTCGTAAAATCTTTTGTAGGACATTCGAATGTGGTTTGTTGCAGTCGGAATTTACATTACATTGCAGTCGTAAGTCGGTATGAAGAGTATCGTTTGAAACATAAGGTGGTGAGTTCGTTGTCAGTCTTAAAAATTTGGATTGAAAGGTTTGTATTTTTTGAATGTGTGTCTTTTTAGCAGGTCCGTAAATTTGGCATGCGTAAGTCCATATAGGTTTTAATAAATAAGTATATACGTTAAGCTTCTGTCTTATGCGTAATTTAGAGTGTTTATGTAGTATCGAATATAATAATCTGAGTCGAAAGTTTAAAGTTTTGCGTTTTGTTTTGACGTGTGGGCCCCATGTCAATCTTTTGTCAAAGATTAGTCCCAAATACGTTACTGTATTTGTTTGTGGTATCTGGTGGTTGTCTATATAAACTGGAGGGCAGGTTCCGTGTCTTAAAGTAAATGTAACATGTTGTGACTTGTCATGGTTAATTTTTAATTTCCATTTCTTACACCAGTTTTGTACATTGTCCAAGTGGTGTTGTAATGTCATACTGGTCTGTATTGGGTCTGTGTTTCTCGTAATAATAGCAGTGTCGTCGGCATATGTCGCAGTTAGGATGTTTTGGTCTGTTGGTAAGTCATAAGTGTATATAAGGTAGAGAAGTGGGGCCAGGATAGAGCCTTGGGGAACACCTGCACAGATTGGTTTAGATAGATAAATAAAAGAAAAATACCGAATACATAGAAGCAATTGTTTGTTTTATTTTCTTCTTGACTGTTGTACAATAAAGGAGATTAGAAAAAAAAAATAAGGCGAATACATGAATAAATTTCATAAGTTAAAGGAAAAGCTTTTGAAGCTAAATAATGCTGCAATAGAATACTGTACATAATAAATGTTTCGTCACTCTCCGTTTTCTATGTTCGAAACTAATATTGTAAATTTTGTATCTATTTGCCATATATGTCAGTTGTTAAGAATCCTTTCAACGAGAATGGCGACTTTAACTTATAATATAAAAAAAAAAATTAAAACATAAAATCTTTAAATAAGAAAATCGTGCATATTCTTTTAAATAGTTAAGTTAATTATTTTCTTGTGTTAATTAGACTTTGATTAGATTTTGAATACTATATTTATATTTCCGAGAGTAAAAATCATCCACCAATTTTTTTTTATTCGATTATGGGTCAATACATTCGGAAATGTCCAGACCACTTTTTGTCAAATGTCACTCAGCATTTTTCCTCAATATGAACAAAAATATTTTGCTATAACTTATTCCGTAGAAAATTTTTGGGACCTAGTAGCGAGGCTCCTAGAACCCTCTCTATTCACCAAACCTGGCTCCAAGTGACTACCACTTTTTTCTGTTTCTGCAGAACTCCATGAATGGAAAGAAATTCCAAAAGGAAGGGGAAATCAAAAACCACAGGATCAGTCTTTTAACTATAGATTCCAGACATCTAGTAACACGGCATTTTGCAGTTAGTGGAAAGATGAGAAAAATTTATAAATGATGGTGATTATTTTCTAGATTAAAATAAATTTTATGTCTTTAGTACATTGAGCTTTATTTCACCCTGAAAAATCAAAAAGACTTATTTGCCCAACCAATATTTTATAAGGAGGACATGCGTATAACTTTATTTTTTATCTAATGTTTTTTACGTGCCAGACAGAAGTATTTGTTTTGGTGCACTACTGTTATTCTTGGTGGGACTGAAAGTCCCAGAATAAAGTTTACTTTCTTTGCTTTTTTCTTTCTAAGTACGTTACATATACTTATTCTCTCTAACGTCTTCTTCTGATGAAACGTTAATCGGCAAAGCGTTAAGTCGTACTTGAGTTATTTGAACTTGTTTTTTTTAACTGAAATTACAATTTGTTTACATGAAACCCGAAGTGTCGCTTTTACTTTTTCATTCATATCTGATATATCCTTTAAATCCAGTCAATTAATAGGACTAATTGGCTTATAGTACGTTTTATGCTGGTTCCAAACACTTTTTTTTCCAAACAGTTTTTTTAAGAATAAATATGTTAATGCTCTCATCTCCAATATCCCTGTATCCTGGCTGGGCCGAAGAACTGACAGGCTGTAGGAAGTACTGACAGGATCGGCCGAAAGGGTTCGGAAGGGCGGGCGCCAGCATCCATCATCCTGGCCGGGAAACGGGGAAACTAATTCCGCTCCCGCCTTTTTTCCTTTAGTTTTTTCCCGCCTTCTCACCCCCTCCCCTCGTTCGGAATTCCATTTCCCGCCGCCCTAGGAACAGTCACCGGCCAACAATGCGAAATTAACAGCCTGTCTGTGGTCTGTACCTTCTCAGTAAAAAATAACTTTCCATTTGTTATGTAGCACTGTAGCTTTGAGCAAGACAAATGAGGGTATTTGATCTAATTATGTATGTTATAGTTGCAATAGTTTCTGTTTCTTCTGTTCATCCAATAGACTAAGTGTCATGCGCATTTATAATTATAAAAAGTCTGAAATAAGATTTAGAGCAGTTCATTAATAAGAACTTAATTTATTAAAAAAAAAAAAAAAAATGGTGGTCTCAACACAGAACTTTCATCTACCTCCCTCCATTAAATCTAGTTTTAAATAAAAGTGAAATAAAAAAAAAAAAAATAATTCGATGGATTATATTTAATAACATAACAATAAAAATTATTATCTATAACAATCACTTTTGTTAAATTAAAGCTCATTTATTGTTATACCATTTAGTGAGCTTAATCAAAACCGTTAGAGTCGTGTTCGAGATATTTGTAAAAAGTTGCAAAATGCATCGTAGAAAGTGTCTCTTCTGGTTCGTCGATTTTATAAGAAAAAGTTGGTGTAATATCCTAGGCATATACTTGTCCTAAATATGAAATGTCATATTTCTACGACTTTTCGTTTTTAACTGCACTTACCACACACACACACACAAAGAACTTTTAGCGGGACATAGTTTATTTGGGCTCAAAGAACAGAAAGACCTGAATGTTTTTGAAAATTCGATTTAGAAAATTTTCACGATCAAAATACCTTTCCCTATTACCTCTTTCATATATTGAATATATAGTGAGAAACATTTACCTAAGGGAAATTACCTAATGGAACCTATAGGTCAATCTAATAAAAAATCATATTTTGTAATTATATAAGAACGTAATTATATCATATATCAAACTTAATTCCAAAACAACTTATTATTCCAAATTATTTAATTTAATTATTATCTGTATAGAGCGGATCTCAAGAGTCTTGGCTGTCTTCAGAAAGGATCACTATTAATGACAATCTTTGTAAATAATGTTATACTCGTGACAAAGTTAATTAATTAATTTTAACTAGGCAATTTCATGGAATCATCGTCTGAAAAAAAAAAAAACAGTTTATTTTACATATCTCAAATATACAGTAAAATATCCCAAAAAGGACTGAGTGAAAAATAATGAAACTCAAACACATTATACCTCTATACGATAAATACTATAGGATCAAAGACCAAATTTATATCACTTAAACTCATCTTGTAGATGAGTAATCTGTATAAGTTTTATAATTTTTCACTCAGTCCCTTTTGAGATACTTCCGAGTAAAAATCGCGAAAAATGAATGTTCGCCAATTTTGAAAATTCATATAAAAAAAGGACTATGTTCTCAAGACCGAAATTTTTACAGCAAGTAGGACTATGAATAAGCTATAAAGGAAAAAATCTGGTGCGGGCAACACACGACTTTCACTTACCTCGATTTTTAAAATCAATGAAAGAATTTTCAAATACAGTTAGAGATAAAAATACGTGAAACTATTAAGGAATTAATCAAATTGAATTTATATAGAATCATGTGTTTTATTAAAAAATCTATTATATTATTATCTAAAATAAATCAGTTAGTTTTATGTTCACTTCATCACTCTCTATTAACTTTTAAAAGCTTGTGTATGAGATATTTTTTCTAAAATCTTTAGCTTTCCAACGGTATATCATACATGTATATTACTGCTCTTATGTTCAAAAACGAAAAATTGCATTAAAAAAATATTTTTTCTGTTTTATCCTTTAGTTGGGTATCGAATTTATTCAATTTATATATTTACCTGTTTTTCATCAGCGTTAACAAGATAATCTAGTTATTATTATTGATACTACAAAATTAAAGGTACTTTAGGGGAAGAAAATTTCAAATATCGGCATTTAAGCACTGTCAGACCATTTTTATCCAAATAAAACCTACATGATATTAAAGTCCATTAAATTTTACATCGATATAGCGAATTTAATCAAAATCGTCGGAGCTGTTTTCGAGAAAATCGAAAAAAGGTGCAAAATGCATGGTATAAAGTGCCTCTTCTGGTAAGCTCATTTTGATGAAAAAAGTTTTGTCACGTCTCGGGCGTATAGTTGTCTTAAATATGAAATTTCAGTTTCATAGGACTTACTGTTTCCGCCCGGGAAGTTACACACACACACACAGACCTTTTTGCGGGACATGGTTATTTGGACTCAGGGGGCCCTAAAACGTGTATTTCCGTTGAAAACTGGAATTCGAAAATTTTCACGATCGCAATACTTCCCCTTACTATATATAGTAAGTGAAAGTAAAAATAATCAAAGGTGAGTCTTATCCTTTATATACTTTTATCTCGCTAAAAGTCTCGTTTTTTAGTCATTTTCTAGAATTTTTAAACAACTTTCTTCACAATTTAGGAAATGAGTAATAAGAACAAAACATACAAAGGAAGTTGTTATCTTATTGTTAATTTTTGTTTTAATTTGATATCTAAAAATTACAGAAATTAGAAAGGTTTTTTTCATCACATGTTTTTGCCCGCAAAACTGACTTAAAACTTCTGCAACGCTAAAGTATTGGCTAGAAAAAAAATTTATTTATAGTTTTATATTCACGAAAGGATAGGGGATAACTGGTCAAAAAATCATGAAAATCAAAAATGTCGAGCCGCAAAATTAATGAAAATTGGACGATTTAAAATGGATTGACCCATATACAAACATATATTACGTATATGGAAAACATTATTAACTTGAAGAAACGTACTTTGAGGATTACTTTTTTTTAATGTTTTTTTATTTTATTTTTATTCTGGTATATTAAAATTTGTCATAAAATAAATATTGCTCTGAAACCACATTAATAGATTATTCACAGAATAACCAAAGGAAAGTCAAATTGAATAAAATAAAACCAAATATAAATACTGTGGATATAATTAGTTGACCGTTGAGAATTACTGAAGGAATTAGTCCGGGTGGCGGTCATTAAATGGATACATTTATAATAAGATTAAAAATACTATTTTTAAAAAAAAATAACTATTGCGCTAGAGAATGTCAATATTATAACATAAAAGGAACTAGATGTGTAAAGAAATCAATTAATTAAATTACAATGATAAAGGTATACTAATGAGAGCTATACAGACCAGATACTGACTAAAGATAATGTAGAAATATATAAGAAAAAATTACATGAAATAAAAAAAAACATTAAAAAAAAAAGAAGAAAGAAATGGAGTACAGTGGAGATACGTACCGCCTGGTAGGCGAGTGGAAACTGAGTATCTCCACTGTACTCCATTTTTTTTTTTTTTTTTTTTTTTTAATGTTTTTTATTTCATGTAATTTTTTCTTATATATTTGTACATTATCTTTAGTCAGTATCTGGTCTGTATAGCTCTCATTAGTATACCTTTATCATTGTAATTTAATTAATTGATTTCTTTACACATCTAGTTCCTTTTATGTTATAATATTGACATTCTCTAGCGCAATAGTTATTTTTTTTTAAATAGTATTTTTAATCTTATTATAAATGTATACTTTTTGTATCTTTTTAGCCCTGATGATGACCCACCATGGGGGTCGAAACGTTGGCAAACAATAAAATAGTTGAAACTATTCAGTTGTTTCATTTAATGACCGCCACCCGGACTAATTCCTTCAGCAAATATAAATACATTTATAGAATAACAAAATTTGTCATTAATTTGAAGATCTTTATCAATAACTAGCTATACTCCGCGGCTTTGCACGCGAATATTTTATTTTGTCTTTATTTAAATTTCCATAATTGCGTTTATGATAAAGCAGTTGTTTGGGGATGTGGTAACAAAGAAACTACCAATAAAAAACAATTTCTTTATTTTTTTCTTATTGGTGTGTTTTCTTGGTGGCTGCACCCTCAACCAACATCTTAACCATATAGTCAAAACGGCCAACAACCACTCCATTATTATAAGACGTATACATTTTCAAGAAATATAAATATTCTATATTTGTAACAATTACATTTATCAAAGTTGTTTTCAACTGAAAATATTCCCATTCGTTGTATCAATGTATATCAATCACATTCATGTTGCAAACGTGGCTATATACTACGATTACGTTTCAGCTAAAATATTTTGAGTAATTTTGGGTATATGCCTACTTCTACTGGATCGCTATTGTATATTCAACAGAATAAAATGGCAGCTTATTAGACTAAAGTTAGAATTATGGCTGATGAGGAAAGTGATTTAAAAACTTAACCTATTGCTATAATTAATCTAATACAACTATATCTTGTTTCTAATATCGAGACACTTTGAAAAAATAGTACAAAAACTACACTTCTTTATCTTTATTTGCGGTTTGGTGAATTCAATTCGATAAATTAAATTATTTAAATCAATAATATAACGATAAAAGCCTTGTTTTTGAATTATTATGAGATGTATACTGCATAAAATGTTTATATTTTAGTAAAAATCATAGAGTATTAAGTTAATTTAAACTTAAAATTTTTCTATGTGGTAATATAGATACACTTGTCACATTAGGTATTGGGGGTTAGTTTATAATGGTGAAGGTATGATCATTCATTATTAAATGTCTGAATTTATCTCATAAAATTATTATAAATTTATCTTAGAACAGCCTTCTATAGTTGATTGATACTGTTGACATATCCAGAGAATGCAAGCAAACAATGTTGCATCATTGGTGATTATGTTAAACTATACCGTATAAAATTTCAGCTCTAAAACCTACTCTATTCATGTCTAATCCCAGGCAGATCCGATCCATCGGCTTCTGTTGTGAAGGCCCGATTTACTTAGACTAAATTGTGTAATACATGAGTGATTATAGAATAAATAAAAATATATAAATAAATTTGCACCCCATCGGCCTAGAAGTACAGTTATATTTCCTCACTAATATGTTGTTGTCGTTACTTTCATTTTGTGAGAAAATTGTTTTTGTTTATTGGGGGGTTATCGCCCTTGTCTATCTTAACTAGAGCAGTTGTAAAAGATTATCCAATATATTGCCCACCTCTTCTAGTCATGATGAGAAGTTGAGATTCAATCCGTTAGTCCACGCACCTGATATAAGTTAACCTGTTCGTACAGGATTTGAACCAGTGTCATTTCTAATTCTGAATACTTTGATGTGCCTCAGGTTGTCTCATTTCCTATGTTTCAACCATGCCAACTATTTATACACGTTTATAAGGTAAGCACTCCATATGTCCTTCTTGTGATAAAAATCTTAATATCCAGATATTAATCTATTTTTAAATTCTAATCTTCTATTTCGTTCTATGGTAATGAATATGGGTGTACGTTTTTAAAATTAATTGACAATCATCCATTTAAAATATTAAAATAATAAATTTTACAACTTTATTGGGAAACCAAATTTGGCTATAATGAAATTTGCATATTAATCTTCTCCATTTTTTAGCACTTTTTTTGATGCATATATGATTTTTTTTTTTTTTTCAAAAGCAGTTCAACATTATAGAAAAGCCTTGAGGGAAATGAATTTTAATTCTAAAGTTTGAAAACAACACAAAATGAACAAAATTTTCAAGATTTTTTTTTTGTCTTATTAAAGTATATGATACAAGTGTCTTAATAAAAACCGGTAAAGAAATAGGACTCGAATTAAATACCGATAAGACGAAATATATGATTAGTAGTAGAAACGGTGGCGATGTTGGTGATATTGATATATCAGGGCATACTTTTGAACACGTAGAGAAATTCAAGTATTTAGGTTCAATTATAACAAGAAAAAATGAAATCCATGAAGAAATAAAATCCCAGTTAAAGGTGGGAAATGCGTGTTATTATTCAGTTGCTAAATTACGTAGCTCACGGCTTCTGTCTAAAAACTTAAAGGTTAGAATTTATAAAACTATTATTCTTCCGACGGTTCTTTACGGATGTGAAACGTGGCCGCTTACTTTGAAGGATGAACAACGGCTTAAGGTTTTCGAAAATAAGGTACTGCGTAAAATATTTGGTCCGAAGAGAGATGAGGCCACTGGGGAGTTTAGAAGGTTGCACAACGCGGAATTGCGGAACTTGTATCCTCTGAGTATAATTGACTTGATAGCATCGCGGAGACTCAAATGGGGGAGTAAAGTTGTTGGGCTCGATGTGGTGCGGATTCTGAGAAAGTTGGTATTCGCAGATCCGACTGGTAGACGTCCGAAAGGTAGGCCGAAGCGTCGATGGGAGGATTGCGTTAAGGCTGATCTCGGTAGATTGGGCTTTACCGGCGAACATTGGACGAGTCTGTGTAGACAGAATTTGGTGGTATCGGCATCGAACCTTCGGGTTCGGTAGGCCTATTATTATTATTATAAAGTATATGATAGAATAAATTGTTATGTTAAATTTGCGCCCGCCTTTTCGAGATATACAAAATAATTTTGATTTATTTAATTGTTCCTATTTTTTTTTTTTTTTTAATTTGTTTTATTAAGAGATAATACAATCTGCCACCTTCTGGGGCAATGAGTATTAGAGATAAAATAAATCATTCATACCATATGTACATTGTAAATAAAATTAAAGAAAAAAAAATTAATAAAGACTAAACAAATAAAAGAAAAAAATATATACACAAAATTAAATAAGTACTATAAAGAAAATAATAATAACAATCTTGTTCACATTCATACCTATTTACAATATTTACAAACTGCCCCTGGGATCACTGAATCAAACCTCGAGATCCACTTGTGGATGTCGAGGCACAATGCCAGAAGATCCCAGCGCCTCTCATTCAGCTGCGTCACTGGTCTTGAGTGCCAGTGGAGGCTGCGCGAGGGCGCTAGAGCCACATACACTCAGGGCATGAGTGGAGAAGCTGGCCATTGCCAGCACTCCAATAACATAATTACAAAAGATCTCTGGGCCACTGCCGCTTCAACCTACGAGGAGGGTTATAGGGATGTTTGGAACTAGATAGGGAGTTTGCCAAGGGATTAGGAAGGTGATTAAGCTTCTGATGGAAGATTGAGAATTTGGATGGGATTAGATCAAGGACAAATGGGATATTCAGGTCATGGTGTAAGGTTTTGTTGGTGACATAATATGGGGCATCTACTATTGTTCTAAGGACTTTAGACTGAAAGGATTGGATACGTTTGATATTCGAAACTTTTGCTGTTCCCCACAGTTCAAGTCCGTAGGTCCAAATTGGTTTAAGAATAGTCTTGTAAATTAAGAGTTTGTTGTCCGTTGAGAGATGAGATTTTCTGTTTAGTAGTCTATATAGCTGGCCATATCGTCGATTGAGTTCTTGTCGTTTGAGTCTAGTATGGGGGTTCCATGTCAGTCTTTTGTCTAAGAGGAAACCAAGGTATTTGACTGTGTCAGAAAAGGTGAAAGGAATAGAGTTAAAATGGACAAAAGGGCAGGATCTGCGTCGAAGGGTAAAGGTGACTTGCTTGCTTTTTGATTCATTGACTTTGATGCGCCAATGATTGCACCACTTTTCAATCAGATCGAGATGTGATTGGAGGTTTGAGGATGCCGTAACAGGATCTGGATGGGATGAGAGGATAGCTGTATCATCGGCAAATGTTGCCAGGAAGTTTTCGGGTAAGGTGGGAATGTCTGAGGTGAATAAGATGTAGAGTATAGGACCGAGGACACTACCTTGTGGAACACCGGCTTCTATCGGATAACAACTTGAGAATTCAGAACCACAACGGACTCGAAACGAGCGGTTAGAGAGGTAGGATCGAAGGATTAGATATAGGGCTTGGGGTAATAGGGTTTTTAGTTTGAAAAGCAAGCCATCGTGCCACACCCGGTCGAATGCTTGTGCTATGTCCAGAAAGGCACCTGTGCAATATTGCTTGCTTTCAAGGGCATAGGATATGTGGTCAACAACTCGAAGACCTTGGTGAACAGTGGAGTGGCCTGAGCGGAAACCAAACTGGTGAGATGGGATTTTGTCGAGTTGGATTAACGGAAGGATGCGTTTCAGAAGGATTTTCTCAAATAATTTGGAACGTATAGGGAGCAAGCTGATTGGTCTATAGGATGAGGTATGATTAACAGGTTTGCCCGGTTTAAGGAAAAGTATAATAATTGTTCCTATTAGACTCATAATAAGACATGGTCGGATAGAAAATAATTAAAATATGTAAATATAAAATTATTCCAAATGTATGCAATTATATAGCGAACATGACCTTGAAATAACCAACGTGGTTGTTAAATAACTGTGTGATATATTTGAAAATCCTCGCAGTCATTGAGTCTTATAATATAATCTTCTTATATCTTATATAAATAAAGACAATGGGCTTGTATTTATTAGATTTAATATCGTAGTAGATCTGAATAGCTTTCTACTCCTTCTAAAATATACTGTCTAAGAAATAATAGTTTCTAGTAAATTCAGAACCTCAGGAGGATTTATTGATTTTTCGTCTTTATTCTCAATCCTGACGTGGGGTATTTTTTTTTATTTCAGTTTAGTTTATTTCATAACTCAGTTCTAGAAAATATTTTTAAAAGTTATGAAAAAAAAATGAAGTAAATCATTATATTTTGCTCCTTTACTTTCTAATAGCCTTGAGTGCACCTCCGACTAAGACGAACCCCTATTATCCGTAGAAGATAATCTGTCAATGACTGCGCCTCGACCATTACCAGAGCCGGCCGAACTATTAGCTATGGCAGGGAAACTGTGGAAATGAGGAAAAATGATCTGGGGACAGTGGGCGTCTGGGAGTCTTCGGAATGACCATCTGTCTATAGTCGTCTCGTCTGAGGTGGTCGCAGCTTGTCACCAGGCTACATAAATCATTCTTATCTCATATCACTAAGATGGGATTTCATTGTATCAAGAATTTCGACTCGTAATTTGTTATAATATCTAAGCTAATTCAACCTTATTTTTCTTATATATTTATATTAAAAAAAATATATATTTATTAATATTTACAACTTTATTAAAAAACATAATAAATGTGATGGACTACCCAATGGCAGACAAATAAAAATATTCCAAACTAGAAGGTGGTAGAACGGGGCCATCTTCTTTTCAGACACTTCGGAGGACTGTCAGGAATTGAAGATGATGATAAGATAGAAACGAGTGGCTTAGAGTGGAAATAGAGTTTTTCATGGAATGATTTACACCTGGATTAGCGCAAATCAGTAACATATGTTTAGATTTATTTGTGACAATGTATGGAGCGTTAAGGATTTTACAAAGGATTTTGGATTGTAAGCATAGGGTGCCTTAGTAGAGCCCCATAGCTCTATTCTAAACCTTATTTTTACATTTAAAAATCGGGCACGCGCAACACACGGCTTTCGCTTACCTCAGTTGATAAAATCAATTTAAGAACCATGGAATAAAGTTAGATTTGAAAAAAAAAAATTAAGAAGTGTATTCAGTTTTGTTAAAAAATATATTTTATATTAAATAATATAAAAATATGACATTGTTATGTCTAATAATCACTAAGGTTTATGCCATATTCGTCACTCTACATAACCTTTCACAAATCTGTGTATAAGATAACATTTTTCTCAAATTTTTAGCTTTTGGATGGTATATTAAACATCTAAAGTGCTATTCTTATGATCGGAAAAAGAATTATCTAAAACATAATTTTGATCTTTTTTTCCTTTAGTTGTGTATCTAATTCTTTCAACTCATATATTTGTCTTTTTTTTATTAATGATATAATTATGATATGGTGATTGTTATGGTTTTATTAAATCTACTCTTAACTAAAGGTAATTTAGATGAAGAAAATTTAAAATATCGACATTTAAGCCCTGTCAGGCTATTGCAACCAGAATGAAACCTGCTTGATATTAAAAACCATTAAATTTTACATCGATATCGCGAGTTTAATCAAAATGATCGTTCTTGAGAAAATCGTAAAAAAATTACATTACAAAATGTAAGTTTAAAGTGGCTTTTCTGGTTGACCAATTTTTATAAATATGTTGCTGTAACTTCTCAGGCATATACGCTTCTAAAGTATGAATTTTCGGTTTTATACAACTTTTCGTTTTCGATTTAAACACCACACACACACCCTCACACATAAACTTTTTATGCCGGACTTGGTCATTTGAACTCAGAAGACCCTAAATCGTAAATTTTCGGTGAAAACTGGGATTAGAAAATTTTCACGATCGCTATACTTTTCCTCAATATATATTTCATATCTAAGTAAATTAAAGTAAAAATATAATGAAACAGAACATGTTCCCTAAAATCATATTTTAAAAGTATTTTCAAGTCATATTCATTTTAAACCAAGATTCTTTTTCTTTAAGTGGTATTTCGCTTGCTTAAAATGGAAGAGAAAAAAAAAATTATTTTTGTCATTTAATACTTTTTTATTTCTGAAAAAGGTGAATCCGCTGCACTAATAGTTAACAGCACTTGAAGCATGTATGGCAATGATGACTTAGAATAAAGCACTGCCCGTAAGTGGTTTCAGACTCAGAACTGGAAAATTCGACTTGGAAGACGCAAAGCTCTCGCGTCGTCCTGAGAAGTTCTGAAAGGACGGAATTAAAAAATTACCAGTAAGATTGCAACATGTATGCATCAAAATGGGTCTTATAAAATTTATTAAAATATTTACAAGAATCTAAAGATTTTATTGAAATCATCAGTACAAACTTATTTTACATTCCAATAGTTATAAAACTTCAGGAAAGGATTCTATAAATAATTGTAAAAACCGTAACCAAGAATCACATAATTTTACATACATGTGTATATATATATATATATATATATATATATATATATATATATATATATATATATATATATAATATATGTGTGTGTGTGTGTGTGTGTGTGTTTACATATGGAATTATCTACCAACCCGTATCCGCCATGTTGCGCTTCTCTATCCTCATTAAAATCCCAACTTTATACTTTCTGTCATCCCAAATAGACGATCAGCGTTTTTGATATTTCAATGCTATATATTTAACTTCGAATGAATGAAATGAAATGTGTATTGCCAAAATTTTAATTTTTTTTTCAAAATAATTTTTTACATTTTGTAGAACATAATTTTTTTTTTTTTTTTTATATCAGAGGATTATTTATCTACTTATTTTATTATATTCTGAAATTTGTGTTGTATAATATGTCTCCTTATGACGCCATTGTAAACAATAATTAATTATGTTTATTATGTCTTTTGGCCAGACATATGATTTATTTCAATTATACATGAAGGTTATTATATATATATATATATAAGTTAAGGTCTGATAAGGCAGACTATCAGCCTTAATTCCAACTCACCTGATGTAAACACTTTGAAAAGTATATATAGAGGATTATATGAATCAATAAAGCAGTATTTGACTAGCCATCAAGTGAGTTGTTATTGTGCCCCTTTTCCTTATTTTTTTTAAGTTTTATATTGGCCAGCTCATAAGTGGTGCCGAAACCCGGGACCTTTAGATAGTATATTTTTTTCTTTCGCGTTTGGAAATCTTCAGTTTTATTGTTATTTAATTTTTTTTTTTCTCGCTCTCTCTTTCTCTCTCTCCGTTAACATTAGTCTAAACAGTGATCATGGCGGAAAATGTAGTGTTAAGACCGGCAGTTCTGAACGTACCACCAACCGAACCAGCACCGGCGGCGGCAAATGTACTTCCGCCACTTCCGGAAGTTTCGTTGGCGCAGGCGCACAGAACGACCTTGGAATGGATAAAAGTCCAGACCGCAACCGCTCAGGATCTGAGAAAAGCCATCTCCGACCTTGACAGATTCACCGGGGAGATTGGTGAGTTAAACCATTTTTAAAAGGGGGCGATCGACTGATGGCTAGGATCATCTCGAAAGTATCTGAAAACCTACTAGATGGGGAGGATGCTGAAGCTTTGAAGGCTGCAGTAGTCTGCAGGGTCAAGAGGAACATACTCAATCATATCCAGGGGGACGAGGAGACACCCTGGGGTATAGTGAAGGAACGACTAAAGAAGGCCTATGGAGGGGGAAGATGGGCCCCCGAAGAAGATGTGTTCCACCTGATTAGAGACGTAAAGAAGCCACGTCAGTCGAACGGTCAATATGCGGGGGAACTGCTAACGAAGTTCAACCGGATAACCGAAAAGATGAGATAGACGGCGAGTGTTGAGGAGGTCCACTTTAGAATGGATTTTTTGGCAATCATTCTAAAGGTACAGCTGGCGAAAGAAACCGGTAAGAGAGAAGGGTTTCAAAGGGAGCGCTCATTCGTAGATTGCGCGCAAGAGATGATGGACACTAGTGCCAGAGAGGAGGAATCTCGGATGGAGGTAGAAGAGCCAGGTTGGACGAGAGTCGCCTACAACCAGCCAAGGGTTGCTCCAACATGGAAAAGAAGAGAGAGAGAGTACCGGGAAGCAAGAAGAGAAAGACCCCAGCAAGGAGAGAGACGGTCAGGCCAGGCGAGACCACGGAACAGTGGACGGCGAGAAGATCGTAAGTGCCATGGGTGTGGCAAGATCGGACACCTCGTAGCCCAGTGTCCGCGTACTCGATGCTTCGAATGCGGGACAGAGGGACATCTAGCACGACATTGCCCCCACATGTACCGACGTCGGGATGCAAACCAGCCAGAACCTATGGAGATCAATGCTCAGAACGTTCGTCCAAGAAGGTTCATGAGGAGGGCGGTCGGATCGGCGAGTGAATCTTCTAGAGGATCCGAGACAGCAGACACGGAGACAGAGACAGACGTTCCTGTCCGAGGAGGCGGCCATCGCAGCAGGAAGAGTGCATGGAGGCGACAGGAAGCGGCGGCGCCGTCTTCCCGCGACGAACTCTGAGGAGCGTACCAGCAGAGGGGCAACCGCACGTTGGTGAGTTACCACGCGAGAGGTGGGAGCGGCGGTCTGCCTATCATCAGCGTGGAGGGAGTCGCATGTCTGGTGGACACCGGGAGCTCGTGTACCATCGCATGTAGAGAGGCGTTAGAGAAGTGGAGCGGCGGAGAGAGGGCACTCCAGGTTCAGGTATGCCAATGTCAATTGATCACCCTAGGGGGGCCATGCAGTGTAGAGGGGGAAACCGAGATGGGTTTGCACACCTGGGGGGATCGCGGTGGCGGTTTGTCAGTTCATGTTGTCGCTAGGATGCCGCGGGACTATGGAGTCATTATAGGGAACGACTTACTGGGCGCGGTAGGTGCGCGGATCCGGAATCAAGGGGGCCAGTGGGATATACGAATTGGGGGGAAAAGATATTCCTGTACCCGCATTGTGGGGAACGGCAAACCACGCATAGGGGCGGTAAATCAGGTGGAGGATTGGAAGGCGTCTGTCCTTGCGGAATTCGATGACATTTTTTTTAAAGAGGGGGATGTTCTTGGGACGACCGGGAGGACGGTACACGAAATTCCTCTTAAACAGGATCGGGTCACTTACATTAAAGAACGGCGGTACCCGCAGGCCCTCCGCAGGCATATTCGGGAGGAGCTGGAAGATTTACGGCGGCAGGGTATTATAGTGGACAGCACTTCTCCTTATAACAGTCCGTTGTGGGCAGTGAAGAAGAAGAGTACGCCGGGGGATACACGGGAGAAATATCGGGTCGTCATCGACTACCGGAAGCTCAATGAGAATACGGTCGACGAGAAATATCCCATACCGCGCTTCGAGGACATTTTGGACCGGTTGGGAGGTGCGCGAATTTTTAGTACTTTGGACCTGAAGGCGGGGTATCATCAGATCCAAATGCACCCTCGTGACCAACATAAGACCGCGTTCACATTCGAGAGGGGCCACTATGAGTTTACACGGATGCCGTTTGGCCTTAAGAATGCCCCTATCACGTTTCAGCGGCTAATGGATGAATTCTTGAGGGGTCTGGATGAGTCCGTGTGTCAAGTATATATGGATGATCTTTTGGTCTTCAGTAGGTCGGATCGGGAACACGTTGAGCATCTGAGGACTGTATTTCGTCGTATGCGGGATTTTGGTCTCCGCCTTTCTCCGGAAAAGTCGACCCTGGGCCTGCGCGAGATCAATTTTTTGGGCCACACCATCTCTGCGGAGGGTGTGAAACCGGATGCCCAGAAGGTTGCCGCCTTACAGCGGATTGCCGTGCCGACCGAGGTAAAGGGTGTCCGTAGGTTATTGGGCGCGTTAAACTATTACCGCCGTTTTGTGCCGGCTATGGCTGCATATCTCGTGCCTCTTAATAATTTGCTTCGGAAAGGCAATAAATTGGTGATGACCCCCGATATTGCGGACAAGGTTCGCCGGTGCATAGAGCATCTACAGCGTGAGCCCGTGCTCGCGTTCCCCGACTTTACCAAGCAGTTTACGATCACTACGGACGCTAGCGAGTACGCCCTGGGTGCGGTGTTGTCTCAGGACAGCGAGCGGGGGGAGCGGCCCATCGCGTATGCCAGTAGGCGCCTCACGGAGGCGGAGGCCCGTTATAGTGCCTTGGAGCGGGAACTCCTCGGGATTGTCTGGGCTGTCGATCACTTCAGGCCTTACGTATTCGGGAGACGATTTCGGGTTCAGACAGACCATCGCCCTCTCCAATGGGTGGGGAAGCTTAAGGAGTCGTCTGCGAGGGTTACGCGGTGGAAAGAACTCCTGGGGCAATATAATATGGATGTCGTGTACAAGCCGGGTAAGGAAAATGTTGTCGCGGACTGGCTTTCGAGGGCGCTCATGATTAATGCCGTGGAGGAGGACCGGGGTGGGCCGTCGCGAGATGTTCGTCAGTTCTTGAGGGAATGGACCCCGGGGAGGAGCAGCCTCCATCCGCGGAGGGGATTTCGAATGAGGATGCGCCGTCGGGCGACGAGGGGTCTACTGAGGGGCGTCCGGTGACCATGGAAGAACTCGACGAAATTGTTAACGATAAGCGTCGCCAGATCGTCTGGAAGACGAGGACTTCGGGGCTACTGAAGCTCGACTTTCAGCGGGTTGCCGGTTGTTCAGTTGTGACTATCTGGTCTCAACCTACTGTCGGGGAGGAACAGATCTGTAGGGCTCTTGCCGACGCTTCGAAACCGGGTCAGACCCATCACTTATACGTCGGTAACGCTGTGGTCTGGGAGCGTATTCAGCGTTTGTGGCGGACGGAACGCATCGGGATTGACCGGACGTTTATCCGTTGCTCGATGCTGGTCGAAACCGTACACGATGTGGAACGTCAACGGGAGGTTACACTCGCTTACCACCAGGGCAAGACGAACCACCGGGGCTGACCGAAACGTTGCACGCGTTGCGCCGGCGGTATTATTGGCGGGGGATGAAGCGTACCATCCAGGAGGCTATCGGGAATTGTGATGTATGCATGCGCGCGAAATATGATCGGCATCCACCCCGGGCGGTCCAGGAGGAGACTCCTACTGCGGCTGTTCCGCTCAGTGATCTGCAGGTCGATACCTTTACCTGGAAGGGATTTAAGTGGGTCACGGTGCTGGATCTCTTTAGCAAAGTCGCGATGGCGTATCCCATTCAGGAGCGTACGGCGGAGGCGGTGTTGCGCGCCCTCTGGATTTGGTTCCAATTTTACGGTGTGCCCGATAGTATTTCCTCTGACAGTGGTCGGGAGTTCGATAATGCCAGTATCAGGGAGGAGATGAGGCTCTTGGGGGTCAGATGGCATCTAAACACCCCGGGACATCCGAAGGGTCGCGGGGGTATCGAGAGGCTTCACAGCACCCTTAGCGACCATCTTAGGGTCTTTCAGTTGGAAAAAGGGTTGGAACCGGACGTGGCTATGGAACGCACGATCGTCGCTTATAATCACTCGGTTCACTCGGTGACCGAATTCACCCCTTTCGAAATTCTGTTTGGGTTACAAGGTCGTCGGCGTGATTGTCGTGGTGCGGCGGCTGGCGAGGGTGAAATCGTGAGCAACAGCCTTGCGCTTAAGAAACTTTGGGTTACGGTTCGCGATCGCATCGAGCGGGAGAAGCGGCGTCGAGTTGCGCGCCATTATCTCGGTGTCCGGGATTTGATGGGTCTCGTAAAAATCGGTACGGTGGTGTACCGTCGGGTCGGAACTAATCGGGGGAAGGAACTTCGGCGTTACGAGGGTCCCTTCCGCGTGGTTGTGATTAGGGAGCATAATTTGGTCACAATTGAGAGCTTAACTGACCCCAAAAAGAGACGTACGGTGCACCTGGAGCAATTAAAGCTCCCGACTACGGAGGCATCCTAAGCCTTTGGAGTGTCCTCGGCTTCGGAAGTTTTTTTTTCTCTGTCTAGTGTTCTTGTTCCGTTCTTCACAGTGTTTTTTTTTTCCTCTTTTTTGTTGTGTTTCAGGTGTTTATTTTATTTGTATTCTTCTGTTTTTCAGCCGGTGTGGCGATTTGCATTTGTATATTTCTATCATGTACCCTTATTTTAGTATCATTTTTTTTTTTTTTTTTGTATTCAGTATTTTTCTTTTCAATCTAGTTTACGAGGACTGTTCGTAAACTGGTGGGGGGGAGTTAAGGTCTGATAAGGCAGACTATCAGCCTTAATTCCAACTCACCTGATGTAAACACTTTGAAAAGTATATATAGAGGATTATATGAATCAATAAAGCAGTATTTGACTAGCCATCAAGTGAGTTGTTATTGTGCCCCTTTTCCTTATTTTTTTTAAGTTTTATATTGGCCAGCTCATAAGTGGTGCCGAAACCCGGGACCTTTAGATAGTATATTTTTTTCTTTCGCGTTTGGAAATCTTCAGTTTTATTGTTATTTAATTTTTTTTTTTCTCGCTCTCTCTTTCTCTCTCTCCGTTAACATTAGTCTAAACAGTGATCATGGCGGAAAATGTAGTGTTAAGACCGGCAGTTCTGAACGTACCACCAACCGAACCAGCACCGGCGGCGGCAAATGTACTTCCGCCAACTCCAATGTTTAAAGACAAAGGATTCTTTCTACCAAGAATGGCTCTTGGAGATTTTTAAATAAGAAAGTCAAATATAATATTTGAGGAAGAGAGAGCCGAGAAGAGACATGGAGAGAAGACAGCCAGGACAGAGGAAATAAATCCCTATTGATTGCTACTGACTGACAGGAGTGCTGTAGTGACAAATGGTCCCGGCCTCCCAGAGCTAAGGCTGCGTCTCTACATTTCTTCATGCAACAATGCCGGGCCAAATTGTTTCTGTAGCGGGGGCCCTTTCGAATATCCATTCACTCGGAGGGGAGGAGGTGCGGGCTGCCTATATTACTCCACCCGGCCAATCCACCTCTCGAAATGATATACCGTGTTAAATGGTGAATGCTATCCGGGTCATTAGTCTCAAGAGAAAAAGAAAATTAAAAATTACCGACGATAAGAAAAAAATAGGTTTGTTTTCTTCTGTTCTATAGTTAGCACAAATCTTTTATTTACCTATTTTGTGAGAATCAATTTTGAGTGAAGTTAGAGCTAAAAAAGTTTCTAGATTTTAAAATATAGACTAGAAAACACAGAGTGGAGAATCTAGCAAGTCCTCCAATATGCATGTTCGGTTTTGGGACTACTGCGAGTTCAACCTTCTATGGAATTTCCATACATCGGGTTATTCTTAACACAGAATACTCTTCAATCTCCAATGGATACATTTTACATCAAATATTAATATTTATTTAAATCAATTATTTTGTTTATTTATTTAACGTAAATTTATGCTACTAAGGCTAATCGGATGATGCTACAGTGGGAGTCCTAAATTTTGCCTATCCAGGTTTTATTAGGATAGGGATCTTTAACGAGCACCTGACATCGCACAGGCTCTGGAACACCTTTTAACGTCCCCTCCGAAGGAAGGCATAACTAAGGATTTTTTACTCCCATTAAAAATCGTAGGACCACCTACGGGTTTGAACCCGTGACCTTTGACATAGTAGGCGGTTATGCTAGCCACCCAGCTACAAGTGATCCCAAATCAATTAATTTTATGTACTATATTTTTCAGTTATTCTTTATCTTAGGCTTAATCCGTTCTCTCTCTTCAATTATTTATATTTTCTTTCTTCGACTTTATTTAAAATTTAAACATTTTGTGCATACATTAAAAGATCAAAATACCTAATGCTTATTCTGTCCATAGGCGGCAAAATGGTTTAAGTCAAGAAAGAATTAAAACTTGTTGGTTAGAGTGGGAATATAGTTTGTAGCTTGGATATAGGTATGACTGATTTTTAAACTTTGTAAGCATTTTATTGCAGATATGTCTATATATATATATATATATATATATATATATATATATATATATATATATATATATATATATATATATGTATATGTATGTATATATATTTATATATATATATATATATATATATATATATATATATATATATATATATATGGTATTATTATCTTATAATTTAATTTGCTTTGTAAATTGTATTGTATGAATGTTGTATTTTAGCACCATTATTAATGTCCAAATACATGTCCATGTAAATTAATGTAAATGTCCAAGGATATATTTTAATATCTTATAATAAAAATTGTTATTAATCAAAAATTTACATTGAGCTTCGATGAAATCATTCTATATTATTCCCAAAACAACAATAGAAAAAATCAACATGGAGATAAACCATGAAAAGACTAAAGTAATAAGAATTAGCAAGATGCCTCTGCGGGATATGAAAATAATAATAAGATATATGCCCATCGAACAGATTAGGGTCTGCAAATACCTAGGGACCCATTTGGATGAGAGCGGACTCAGTGACAAGGAGCGTGTGAACGCTGCAGGAAAAAAAATGTTCTACACTGTAAGTTGGAACTTCCTGAATGACAATGAGCGAACACGAAAGTGAAGTGAAGGAAATAAACAAAATTTAAGATTCAGAAATGAGTTTTTTTTAGGAAAATCGAGGAACAAACCAGAAGAGACCGAGCCCGCAACACAACTATAAGGTCAAATCTCTATGTCAACCCGACAGACATATTAAGTTTAATCGATTTTTTAAAGACCACGTCGGATTTAAATATGTCAAATAACAGAAATGAAAGTACAACAAAATACGGAACTACAATTGATGCCGTTTTTTTTTTCTAGATATATAAATAAAATTTAATCAAAAGTAATTATTTCTTATTTTAGCTGTCACTAACCTAAAACTTTAATTTCTGATTTGTCTCTTATTTATTCAACTACGGATTAGTATCGGAATCCATAATTTACTATATTATTTACTATATATAAATTATGATTCGCAATGAAGTTTACACTTCTGCCGTGCGTCTTAAGCACACAATTTTTATTTTTTTTAAATAATGCATATTGCATTATAAATTTCATATTAATAATGCCATTTGCACAACTAGACTGTAAGACTAACCTCCTTTAAAAATTCCAGCTTCGTAGGCATTGTTTATGAGATACTGCGATTAGTACAAAAATCTATGAATAATAACTTTCTTTTATAAATATAGATGAGATTACAATAACAGTTATTATCTACAACAATTACTTTACTTTATCCACTTTGATCACTCTCAATTACCTCATACAACTTTGTATGATACAGTTTTTTTTCTAAAATCTTTCGCTTCCCAGTGGAGAAAAAACATTTTTTCAGCAATTTTCTCCTTCAGTTAGTTATAGTTTATATCTCTTACATATTTTATATTTACAGATTATTTTTTAAGAAGTTTCTGTAACATCATAGGCATGTACTTGTCTTAAATATATAATTTAAGTTCCGTACGACTCCTTGTTATTGTGCTAGACTTACTACACACACACCTTTTTGCTGGGCTTGGTCATGTTGATTAGAAGTACATTCAAAAATAAGGATTTTTGCCGAAAACTCAAATTCAAATAATTTCCTGACTGCAATATGGTGGACTATAACGAAATAGCATTGCTTAAAGCACAGTCAGGTTTGTTATTCATTAGTTACTTTTGTTACAGAAAGTCGACGAATAACACAAATAACAAAATTTAACAAGCATGTTAAATTTTAAAGAATTACTTACTTATTATACTTATATACTAACCATACATTAGAGTTTTTTATTAAAAAATATTATTCACTATTCTGGACGAGTATGATAACTTTAAATAAATAATAACTATAATAAGAATAGTAAACAGAGCTATAAAAATACTAATGTTTCATATCAGGTAAGGTTCTCGTTAAGGTTTAGAAGTTTTGGTGATTAATATAAAAAGTTCATTGGTAAAAAGAAAATTTACTAATTTTTAGGTTCTTTTAATTAAAATGATCCATTTTCATTCAACTTATTTAATTTCTTATTTTATTCTACTACTTTTCGGCTTTTTGCCATTTTCAAGGCATCTTTTAATATTCCATCATTATGCACTAAAGAGTGGGTGATAACAACCTTGACAGGGCTGGTCAGCCTATAATAGTTTTTTTTTTTTTTTTATTTTATTTTTTTATTTTTTTTTAATTTTGTTATTTGCCTCTAAAAATATATATTTATATAAGTGCATAATGATGGAATATTAAAAGATCCCTTGAAAGCCGAAACGTAGGGAGAAGAAAATGAGAAATTAAATAAGTTGAATGAAAATGGATCATTTTAATAAAAAGAACCTGACAATACATTTATTCATTCAAACAAATTTTAATTGTAATACAAATTAATTAAAATTTACTAAATTAAAAACCGGTTGGTGATAATGCTTTACGATGTAATAAGAAAACGGTACGAAATAACTCAATTTTTATTTGTAATAAAAATTTTAACTGAATTTTTTTATTAATGGCTAGTTCTCTTCAAGTCTGGTTCATGTTAGTCAACTTTTTGAATACTCTTGTACTATGTAATATAGTTGTAAGTATCAATAATAAATTAAAAAAATATATATTGTTTGGGAATTCTTTCTTTGTCATATATGCTTAGGATTTTTATGAAAGTTAGATTCTACATTAAAATGTCTTCATTATAAATATATTGAAAATTATTATTAATCCCATTTTGATTTTCATATTCAATAAAATAATCTAATTATTCATAAATTTATACTCATCTCTCATTTATAAAGGATTTGAAAAAGACTATAATAAACTTTTAATATTATTTTACTAACACTACTGTAGACTTTTGTTTGGATATCCCTAAAAAAAAATCTATAATATTTTGATTCTTATAATTTTTCTTTAATTCTAGTAGTATGGTATACTCAACAATTCTTGCATTATAATTCCGTTGAAAAGAAATTCCATCCATAAACGGATACTAAATTTTATTAAAAAAATGTCAACCGGCTTAAACACATGTACTATCAGTTAAAAAAAATTATTAAGTAGATTTTGATGTCAATATAATTCAAGACCTTTTCAATGCACCGCTGGCATATGTAGATTGATCGCTGCAGTCATTACCATGCCGGAACTTGTCTATTCTCTCCATCGCTGAGGCACTTAATTGCTCATTATTGATTGCTTATCCTTCTCTGTCAATGGTTTTCAACTGTTGATTCATGAGCTGTTAATACAACAACTAGTTCATTGGAAAAATACATAATACCTGGTAATATTATTTATAATTAGGCTTAATTTAAAGTTTAGTTATTATTTTGTTTTCATGTTAGTTGAATACGAATTTTTAATATTTAAAGTATTCTATGTAGTTGAATGTTCATTTTAGCTTGGTTAAATGTTCTGTTTTTGTTTTTTTATTTCTAGTAGTTCTAATCCAGTAGCAATTTTTCTTCTCAAAAATAATAATTTTAACCGTGCATTACAAATAGGGACTTTGAAAAACATGAATTTAAAATTCGATTTAATAATTTTACATCAAAATATCTATATTTGAATAATTACTTACTTCCCCCAACTGCTTAAAATAAATTTTACAAATTTAATTTAGTTTCAGTGGAAATTTCATTTATTTTAAATTAAATAATATAACAATAGAAATCATTTCTAAGTTTGAAAATTAGGCATGTAAGCCCAATTAGACTATTTTAATGGGAATATGACTGATATTCAAGAAACTTTAATAATATACTGATCTGATGATTCTCATAACAATAATATTGAATTATTTTTGGAGAGGAATTGCTTTCAAGGATTTTTTGAGAATTAGTAGAGGTCCGTCAGGGTAATATCAACTAAAATAAATGTATACTATTTTTCCTTAATTTTCTAAGGTAATAATAGACTTTATATATATATATATATATATATATATATATATATATATATATAAAATATATACATGAATCTCATTTTCTCTTGGTGATTTCTTCACACAGTAACTTGACCGATTTCGCGAACAAATAGTTAAGATGGTACACCATCTGTCGGGTCAGCTAGTAAATATATAGTAAAACGGTATATGATACGAAATAAGTTATAATAGAAAAAAAAAAAAAAAAAAAAAAAAAACTGTACCATACTACCCATTTAGGGACTTAGGTTCAGCACATATAGAGTTGTTGGTACCTTTAACTGGATATAGCCCTGTAAGTAGGTGATTAGGCCTTGATCACCCAGTTTTTAGAGGTTGGTTGTGCCGAGGATGGTATTTATACCCCAGGGTCACTTCACAGCTGAAATAACAGGATAAATAATTAATTCTGCTTTAGGTGGGATCCAAACCCGGGACCCGAAGAACATTAGACATGTGCTCTATCCGATAGACCACGCCCCTCTTTAAGTTATTATAAATTAATATAAACTAAATTTTACTAGATATGGAATCAATTCAGAACTATTAAAAGAATGGTATATAATAATTATTAGCATTAAGAATAATTTTAAATGTCCATTTAAAATATAGAAAAAAGAGTAACCTTAATTTCTTCCAGCCGCTGTTCAAATCGTACCCCTGGTAAATGAGACTTGCTCACTCCCCTTGGCTTTCCGGGTCATTAGACGGTCGAATCCAATATTCTATTCCCTCGCACCTTGCACCTCCCGCGGTAATACACATTTGATAGATGACCGACCATTGGCTGGGCCAAATCTTCCGAATGAATATCGACCGATAATTGGCTAAATCGGATGCCGATCCTATCAGCTGTTCCCACTGATCGTGAGTGTATTTTGAAGTTGAAACAGTTTATCAATTTGTATTCTCATTTTCTTCTAAACTATAATTTTTCACCCAATAATTGAAATAAAGATAGCTAAAACAATAATGGCTAGAATTTGGTTAATTTTATGTTGTTTCATAATACGTCTTAGTCTTATTTCTAAGCTAGTTCAGAATTGACAACTTGACTGGAACTTTTGTGAAAAATATTTTTGAACAAAGATATGAGCATTAAATTAAGAAACAGTAAATTTAAAATAGTTAAAATATTTTAAAGGGATCCAAAGGATAGGAAAAATGAGAGTATGTATATATGAAGACAATAGATTTAAAAAAAAAATCTTAATAATTTTTTATTCACATCTGTCATGCAGTTGACAGTCAGTGAATGTGGTGGGGAATGATATGATATGCCCTGCGGCACCTTTTCGTGGAGTGGTCCTTATTTCGCATTTATATCAGGAGGTCCCTTAGCCAGCTTCTTTTCAGCCATCTACGGGTGTTTTGGGACATGTTGGTAGTGAGCATGTTTTGTATTAATGTGTCGAGTATGTCCGTGTAAGTTGTCGTGAAAACGTTTTTGGAGGGTCCGAATCTGTTTGTTGGCATAAGAAGAAGTGATGTTTTTGTACCAAAATGATTTATTTTAACATTATTATTCTCAAATACAATGGGTTGCTCTTTGATACACATCATACAAAATCAGTCCAAAATAAGTAAACATTTTTTACTTTCACTTACCTATATATGGAATATATAGTAAGGGAAAGTATTGCGATCGTGAAAATTTTCGAACTTCAGTAATCAACGGAAAGACACGTTTTAGGGTCCCCTGAGTAAAAAAAAAATCTGTGTGTGTGGTAACTCCCGCGCGTACCCGAAAAGTCCTATGAAAATGTTATATTTAAGACAACTATATGCTCGAGATGTTACAGCAACTTTTTGATCAAAATCAGCTAACCAGAAGAGCCACTTTATACCATGCATTTTGCATCTTTTTACGATCAAATAAAAAACGGCTCTAACGATTTTGATTAAACCTAGCTATATCGATGTAAAATTGTACGGGCTATACATCATGGATATTTGATAAGAAAGAAAATAAAACACCTTTCAATTACTTGTAATTAGGGTTTCATTCTGATTGAAATAGTCTGACAGGGCTTAAATGCCGACATTTCCAAATTTCTTCCTTTAAAGTACCTTTAATATTGTAATTTTTATGAAATTGGCCAAATCATCTTGTTAGCATTGCTTAAAAAACAGGTAAATATTCAAGTTGAGCGGAATCGATATCCAACTATAGGAGAACATAGCAAAAATATTTTTGTATGCATTTTTTGTTTTTTTGAATTATAACAGTAATATAGATGTATAAAATACCGTTGAAAAGCTATAGATTTTAGAAAAAATATTATCTCATAAACAAGCTTGTGAAAGTTAATGGATAGTGATGAAAAGCCGATAAACTAACTGATTATTTTAGGTAATAATATAATATAATATTTAATAAAACACCTGTTTCTATTAAAATCCTGTGTAAATAATTCTATAACAATATATATTTTCGTTTCTAAATTTATTTAAAAATTCTTAAATAGATATAAATAACGGAGGTAAGTGAAAGTCGTGTGTTGCGCCCACCAGATTTTTTCCCTTACATTTTAACTTATAAACTATTATTATTATTACTTATTTACAATTATTATAGTAAATTAATTAACTGATGCCTCTACACAATTTTCTGGAAGTATGTAATATTTCTCACATATTTATTAGATTCATCTCAAAGAAAAAAAAAATTAGTTATAGTTCTGACAGTTTTGGATTAGAAAATTTGAATTTTACATAGGTTTGTTTTTTTCCGCTGTTCGGGGTTTCTGGGATAAATCCAGATGGGCTTCAGTTAGTATTTGTAGTGTTCAACTAAAAAGTTTTATTTTTGAACTCATTGAAAATAGGGAGTGTACAAGTTTTGAAGTAGACAAGAAGTATACAAGGGCCCACCGCCAGTCTTCTGTCAAATGCCAAGCTAAGATATTGCTTCTATCTGTACTATAAATAATTGTACGAATATAAAAATACATATCAATGATATCTATCAACATATATATTAAAAAACCTATATTTATATCAAATTCTCATAAGCTTAGGCCTAAATTGTAAATATACATTTTGTCATGAACTTAGCTATTTTCTAATTGGAATTTCCTTTGAGGATAAGATAGGGCTAAAATTAAATGTTGTTGAAGTCCCTAACGGATCGTTCATAAATAAGTGAACATAACTAATATAGAAATTTTATTCAACACAAAAAATTATAATGATTTAAGCTAATGTCGGCCTACATCATAAAGTTAAAATAAAAATGTTTTATTTTTAGTAGGTTCGGTTGGTTCTTGAGTACAGAAATATTTGTAACGAATAAGGATTCTATTTGCTTCATCTTGCCTTTAAATATTATAATGTAATTCAAAGTTGACGAATATAAATTTATTTGCTTAAAAACTATTCTTATTGTTATTACTTATCTAGATGATATATCAGCCAGTGTTGTATATTTTAATTTGTTCAATAAATTTAATTTTATATCGATATTACTGTAGAATAATTAATTAATCTTATTTTATCTGAGGCGGAACATTTAAATATACATTAGGGGTGTTATGTAAATTTTGTATCAATAAAAATTATTTAATGAAATTATAAATATTCTCTCAAATTTTAATATTACGATTGAAGAACATGTAATATTGAAGACCCTATCTTGAAGCTGAGGGTGTATAGGGACGAATCCTGTTGGTGAAAATTTGCAACCCTTAGGGCCATTTGTGGGACGACACTAGAGCATTCTATCGACACTCCGTCGTACTGCTTAGGGGTGGTTTAGGCGCCAACTTCAAAATTATGTTTTGTATAAAATAATGTTTTCACCATATAACCTTATCCTTTTAAACGTTATACACATAGCAATATTTAAAAAAAAATGCCATTAGTATATTATAACTGAAACTTCAATCCATTTATAGCTAATTGTTAGTAGGATGTAACATTAAAATTCATGAAAATCAAAATCATTCCCTATATGCTTCTAATTCTATACAATCTGATGTTTTATTTATTAAAGAGCATAGTAGAAATTTTATAATTTTTAGGATTAAATAAATAATGCATATTTTAATTTTATATGTTTTTTCTTCGGCTTAATTTATTTTTATATCTAATTTTTTTTTTTTTAATTTTTCATGACTTATTTTCAAATCCGGGTTTTAAGTTACTATTATTGAATATTTTTCTAAAATCAACCTGAGATGTAAAACAAAAAAAAAGTTCTAAAAACTTAAAACTTACTTTAAGGAAACAATGACAAGCACTAAACAATATCCCAAAAAAGTTTTTGTTCACTTATAATTTAAAAGAAAAATTTATGTATTTTATCATTAAATGAAAACTATAATTTTCATTTAATATTTTTTACCAAGCGTATCAAATTGAAGATAGTTTTCTGTAAAAGTGTCATAATATGACACTATTAATTTCAATCGGACGATCATTTTGCTGTTACTGAATGTAATCATTTTTTAAAATATCATATTTTAAAAAAAAAATCATAAACGTTCTATTATAGTTATTAAATTTGTATAAAATGTTTAGTTTATTTTAAAAAAATTTTATTTATCACAATTCTGAGCAATTATTGTCTCTCGTACTATATATGTATAAATAATATCATCCTCTCTTAACATAATTTAACCCTCATAACCGACCATATAAGATTTAAGAAATAATTTACGCAATTGTATGTTTTATGCGAAAATAATAAGTAACATTTTTTTTCTGAAACTAAGATTCTTTTTAAATATTAAATTTCCAATTTAATTTCAATGATATTTAAATGCTCTCAAACAGATTTCTGAAAATAGTAATTTATTTATTAGTTTATAAGGATAAAACCATTTATTTAATTTATCCTGTATAAACTTACTATAATGAAGTATAAGGACATAAATAACTATTTTCAGAAATCTGTTTGAGCGTTTTTAAATACCATCGAAATTAAATCCAACTTTATAATTTGAAAAGAATCTTATTGACAGAATAAAAAAGTTACTTATTATTTTCGTATAAAACATACAATTGTAAAATTATTATTTCTTAAATTTTATGTGGTCGGTTGTGAGGGCCAAAATATGTTATGAGAGAATGACAGTATTTATAGATATATAGTACGAGAAATAATTATTGCACTCACTTATGATAAATAGTAATATTCCACAATAAACAAAAGTATATTCTATAATCATAATAGAACGACTTACAATGAACGAACCTCTGATTGCAATTAAGAATGTGTTATATGACATTTTAACACAAAACAATCTTTAATTTGATACACTAAGTACAAAATATTTGTCGGAAATTATAGTGCTGCATTTAATAACCCCGGATTTTTATTAATTATTAAAAACCAATACTTAATTAAATATTATTTCGACATAATATTCCTTTGCAAAAACATCTGCTATTAAATACTTTTAAAGAATGCAAAGGTAAAATAAGTTTAACATGAATAGTGATTACTTAAATCTTAAATGCCATAATTATTATTTTATGTTAGTAATCGTAATAATATTGATATTGGATTATTTCCTTTGTATTTCCTTTATAGTAATGACACAGTTTCGGTTACGTTAAGATGTCTTTCCGAGATACGCTGAAGGCCCTACAAGAGGGTGTGAACCCTTTATTAATAAAGTTTGTGACCCGGTCTTTATTGTATACTGCAAGTTAGAAGGGGGCGATGGGAAATTGTTTTAACCCCAGCACAGACCAATAAACAGAAACACTTGTCAAGTGAGTTCGTTGAGAGAAGTCGATTCAAAAGTGATATTTTTTTGTCTTCAATACATCTAAGGACGATTGAAAAAAAAAAAAAACAAAAACAGTTAAATAACAGAATTCATATTTGAATATTTAAAAAAAAAATATTTAAAATAAAAATCTGGTACGGGCAATACACGACTTACTTTTGGTGTTAATATCAATTTAAGAATTACTGAAGGAATTAGTCCGGGTGGCGGTCATTAAATGAAACAACTGAATAGTTTCAACTATTTTATTGTTTGCCAACGTTTCGACCCCCATTGTGGGTCATCATCAGGGCTAAAAAGATACAAAAAGGAAACATTTAAAATAAGATTACAAATACTATTTAAAAAAAAAAAAAAAAAAAAAAAAAAAAAAAAAAAAAATTAACAATTTCACTAGAGAATGTCAATATTATAACATAAAAGAAAATAGATGTGTAAAGAAATCAATTAATTAAATTACAATGATAAAGGTATACTAATGAGAGCTAAACAGACCAGATAATGACTAAAGATAATGTACAAATATATAAGAAAAAATTACATGAAATAAAAACCATTAACAAAATGGAGTACAGTGGAGATACGTACCGTCTGGTAGGTGAGTGGAAACTAGGTTCAATTTGGTCATAAGGAATGTAGGCAGGTAGATAGGAAAGTACGTACAAAAGGTTGGGTAAAATGGAAAATACGTACCATATTTCTAGACGGGATCTGACAACAATGAGTAAAATTGTAATATTAACATAAAAGGAAGTGTTCAGATTAAACCTACAATATTAATAATATCATAACGGTATTAGAAGATGTTTTAACAAGATTGTTGAAGTAAAAACAATATAATACAATAGTAAGAATAATAATGTATAAACTATATATAGTAAAACTGACTACCTCCCAACCAACGTTTTAATAATTATTGTACATATATTAAGACATTAAAATTAACCAAGTGAAAATATTATGACAAAAAATAATAATAAGTAACAATCATTGACAGATCATATAGTTGATACAAAATAGTAAAATAATTACAAATAGGAATAAATTGAATTGTAAAACCATTAAGAATTTATTAAGTGCAGAAACAAATGAAATAGATACATATATAAAATAAATGTATACATAAATAAGTAAAAAATAAACCAATAAATAAACAAAAGGTATACAGTGGGATGGACATGGGAAGCTGTATTACTTAAGAGAGTTTAATATATGGCTGTAGGTGGAGGAGATGCACTGTTTATCAGTTTTATGATTGACAGGATTAGATTGGAGATGGATGTGGACGGATTCAGCGATGAGCCTTTTTTTATGGTTGGGAACAGAATCTAAAATGGAACAATCTTGAAAGTTAAATGAATGATTAAAAGTTATGGAGTGTTCGGAGAGTTTTGAGGCTAGAAGGTTTCGAGAGGATATGGAGGATTTATGTTGAGATATGCGGGTTTTTAAGTAGTTTTTTGTTTCACCCACATAGGACACGTCGCAATCTAAACAAGGTATTTTATACACAATATTTGAGCGGTAGAGAGGATTTATCGGGTCTTTAGTATTAGTGAAGAGGTGGGAAAGTTTGTTCTGGGTCTTTAATCCTAGCTTTAGGGAGGGTAAGGAAGATTTAAAGGATTTTTTAATATTTTCAGACAGGTGTGGAATATACGGTAGGGATCTATATTGAAATATTGTGGGTGAATTTTGGTCTTGTATTGTAGGGGGAGTAATGGTCGTTTTTACGTTGTATGAGTTTATGAGTTTTTTAATGATATTAAGTGGGAAGCTGTTTAGGGTAAGGATCTTTTTAATGCGCTGGATATTGGTAGGATGGTACTGTGGATCAGACAAGGAGAGGCAACGGTGGACGAGATTTTGGGCAACATTAATTTTTTGATGGTATGGGTGCTGGGAGAAGAAATTGAGGAGTCTACCAGAATAGGTGGATTTTGTGTACCAATCAGTGGAAATAGAACCGTCCGTATTTCTTATTATCAGTAAGTCTAGAAAGGGAATTGTTGAGTTGTTTTCTTTTTCTACTGTAAAACGGAGGCGTGGATCGTAGGAATTAAAGGATTTAAGGATATCTGGGATTTTTTCAGGGTTTATTATTAGGAGGAGGTCGTCAACATATTTCTTAATGAAAAAGATATCGTTTTTATAAATTTTGGTTATGAAATCCAGGAGGTCATTGAGAACAATATTAGAGAGATCCGGAGCTAGGCAGTTTCCCATTGCTAGTCCAGAGACCTGATTGTAAAATTTTCCCTTAAAAGTGAGGTATCCTGTTTTGCAGCAAAGTTCCAGTGATTGTAAGTAAGTAGAAAGATTTAGCGTGGTGTGAGGTTCGATAATGGTCCAGTGTTTTTTAACTAAATGGAGAACTTTGTCAATGGGAATATTAGTGAATAAGCTTTCGGCGTCAAAAGATGTTAAAATGTAGTTAGGGGGATTTGAAGTGATAATAATTGTTGTCGGAGGTAAAGGGAGTTTGTAATGTCGTAGGAGTTTGTACGGCTGAGTATTTTTAGTGACGGTAGAAGAAATTTACTGAGTTTGGAGGAAGGTGCATTGATGTTTGAAATAATGGGACGGAGTGGATTACCTGGTTTGTGAATTTTCGGAAGGCCATACAGACGTGGGGGTAAGGAATTATAAGAGATTAGGTTTCTGTATGTAGATAGATTAATGAATCTATTATCGAAGAGATTTTTGATATGTTGGTTAAATTTTATCATGAGAGGACGGGTTGGGTCACGAGTAGAGGGTGTATATGTTGATAGGTCTGATAGAAGTGAATTTATTTTGTCATCATACTCAGTTCTGTCCATAATAACTGTTACGTTACCTTTGTCGGCTTTGGTTACTATAATTTGATCGTTTGATTTGAGGAATGAGCGGGTTAAGGAAAGATCTTTGAAGAAGAGAGGGGAAAGTGACGAAAGAGGTTTGGGGTGTTGGAGGTGGTTGGAAATCATGTTGCTAATCCGCAACCGGGAAATTTCTTTGTCTTCGTCAGTTATTTTGAAAATGTCGTCTTTATAAATATATTCTAGATCTGTTATAAGTTGGGGAATCATTTTAGAAGGGTTAGAAGAAGGGGTAGAAAAATTGGGACCTAAGCTTAAAATATTATTAACATTAGTGGGAACGGAGGTAGAGGAAATATTTTCAAAAACCAATTTCCCCAACTTATAACAGATCTAGAATATCCTGAAGGAATTAGTCCGGGTGGCGGTCATTAAATGAAACAACTGAATAGTTTCAACTATTTTATTGTTTGCCAACGTTTCGACCCCCATTGTGGGTCATCATCAGGACGTCTGGTAGGTGAGTGGAAACTAGGTTGACTAACCTAGTTTCCACTCACCTACCAGACGCCCTGATGATGACCCACAATGGGGGTCGAAACGTTGGCAAACAATAAAATAGTTGAAACTATTCAGTTGTTTCATTTAATGACCGCCACCCGGACTAATTCCTTCAGTAATTCTCAACGGTCAACTAATTATATCCACAAAGATCTAGAATATATTTATAAAGACGACATTTTCAAAATAACTGACGAAGACAAAGAAATTTCCCGGTTGCGGATTAGCAACATGATTTCCAACCACCTTCAACACCCCAAACCTCTTTCGTCACTTTCCCCTCTCTTCTTCAAAGATCTTTCCTTAACCCGCTCATTCCTCAAATCAAACGACCAAATTATAGTAACCAAAGCCGACAAAGGTAACGTAACAGTTATTATGGACAGAACTGAGTACGATGACAAAATAAATTCACTTCTATCAGACCTATCAACATATACACCCTCTACCCGTGACCCAACCCGTCCTCTCATGATAAAATTTAACCAACATATCAAAAATCTCTTCGATAATAAATTCATTAATCTATCTACATACAGAAACCTAATCTCTTATAATTCCTTACCCCCACGTCTGTATGGCCTTCCGAAAATTCACAAACCAGGTAATCCACTCCGTCCCATTATTTCAATCATCAATGCACCTTCCTCCAAACTCAGTAAATTTCTTCTACCGTCACTAAAAATACTCAGCCGTACAAACTCCTACGACATTACAAACTCCCTTTACCTCCGACAACAATTATTATCACTTCAAATCCCCCCTAACTACATTTTAACATCTTTTGACGCCGAAAGCTTATTCACTAATATTCCCATTGACAAAGTTCTCCATTTAGTTAAAAAACACTGGACCATTATCGAACCTCACACCACGCTAAATCTTTCTACTTACTTACAATCACTGGAACTTTGCTGCAAAACAGGATACCTCACTTTTAAGGGAAAATTTTACAATCAGGTCTCTGGACTAGCAATGGGAAACTGCCTAGCTCCGGATCTCTCTAATATTGTTCTCAATGACCTCCTGGATTTCATAACCAAAATTTATAAAAACGATATCTTTTTCATTAAGAAATATGTTGACGACCTCCTCCTAATAATAAACCCTGAAAAAATCCCAGATATCCTTAAATCCTTTAATTCCTACGATCCACGCCTCCGTTTTACAGTAGAAAAAGAAAACAACTCAACAATTCCCTTTCTAGACTTACTGATAATAAGAAATACGGACGGTTCTATTTCCACTGATTGGTACACAAAATCCACCTATTCCGGTAGACTCCTCAATTTCTTCTCCCAGCACCCATACCATCAAAAAATTAATGTTGCCCAAAATCTCGTCCACCGTTGCCTCTCCTTGTCTGATCCACAGTACCATCCTACCAATATCCAGCGCATTAAAAAGATCCTTACCCTAAACAGCTTCCCACTTAATATCATTAAAAAACTCATAAACTCATACAACGTAAAAACGACCATTACTCCCCCTACAATACAAGACCAAAATTCACCCACAATATTTCAATATAGATCCCTACCGTATATTCCACACCTGTCTGAAAATATTAAAAAATCCTTTAAATCTTCCTTACCCTCCTAAAGCTAGGATTAAAGACCCAGAACAAACTTTCCCACCTCTTCACTAATACTAAAGACCCGATAAATCCTCTCTACCGCTCAAATATTGTGTATAAAATACCTTGTTTAGATTGCGACGTGTCCTATGTGGGTGAAACAAAAAACTACTTAAAAACCCGCATATCTCAACATAAATCCTCCATATCCTCTCGAAACCTTCTAGCCTCAAAACTCTCCGAACACTCCATAACTTTTAATCATTCATTTAACTTTCAAGATTGTTCCATTTTAGATTCTGTTCCCAACCATAAAAAAAGGCTCATCGCTGAATCCGTCCACATCCATCTCCAATCTAATCCTGTCAATCATAAAACTGATAAACAGTGCATCTCCTCCACCTACAGCCATATATTAAACTCTCTTAAGTAATACAGCTTCCCATGTCCATCCCACTGTATACCTTTTGTTTATTTATTGGTTTATTTTTTACTTATTTATGTATACATTTATTTTATATATGTATCTATTTCATTTGTTTCTGCACTTAATAAATTCTTAATGGTTTTACAATTCAATTTATTCCTATTTGTAATTATTTTACTATTTTGTATCAACTATATGATCTGTCAATGATTGTTACTTATTATTATTTTTTGTCATAATATTTTCACTTGGTTAATTTTAATGTCTTAATATATGTACAATAATTATTAAAACGTTGGTTGGGAGGTAGTCAGTTTTACTATATATAGTTTATACATTATTATTCTTACTATTGTATTATATTGTTTTTACTTCAACAATCTTGTTAAAACATCTTCTAATACCGTTATGATATTATTAATATTGTAGGTTTAATCTGAACACTTCCTTTTATGTTAATATTACAATTTTACTCATTGTTGTCAGATCCCGTCTAGAAGTATGGTACGTATTTTCCATTTTACCCAACCTTTTGTACGTACTTTCCTATCTACCTGCCTACATTCCTTATGACCAAATTGAACCTAGTTTCCACTCACCTACCAGACGGTACGTATCTCCACTGTTACTCCATTTTGTTAATGGTTTTTATTTCATGTAATTTTTTCTTATATATTTGTACATTATCTTTAGTCATTATCTGGTCTGTTTAGCTCTCATTAGTATACCTTTATATAATATTGACATTCTCTAGTGAAATTGTTAATTTTTTTTTTTTTTTTTTTTTTTTTTTTTTTAAATAGTATTTGTAATCTTATTTTAAATGTATCCTTTTTGTATCTTTTTAGCCCTGATGATGACCCACAATGGGGGTCGAAACGTTGGCAAACAATAAAATAGTTGAAACTATTCAGTTGTTTCATTTAATGACCGCCACCCGGACTAATTCCTTCAGTAATTCTCAACGGTCAACTAATTATATCCACAATTTAAGAATTATTAAATAAACTTAAAGTTTAAATGAAAAAATAATTTAATTTTAAACAGAGTCTGGCACCCGGGAATGCTTTACAAACTCCGTAAATTCCTGCCTCCTACTTACTTCCTCATTATCCAGTCCTACCTTTCTGACAGATCCTTCAGAATCAACAAGAATAGTTCCTATTCAACCATTTTTACCCAGTCTGCTGGTGTTCCTCAAGGTAGTATCCTAGGACCCATTCTTTATTCAGTTTATACAGCTGATATCCCATCACATCCTAATACTTTCCTTTCTACTTATGCAGATGACACTTGTGTATTATCAGTCAATAATGATCCCACTGTTGCCTCTCAGAATCTCCAATCCCACATCAGAGACCTTGAGGTATGGTGTCAGAATTGGGGAATTAAAATAAATTCCAACAAATCCCACCAAATTACCTTCACCCTACGTCGTAAACCTATGACATCCTGCCCTACAGTATCCTTTAATAACATTCCGCTCGTTCCAGTTGAACAGATCCGCTACCTAGGGCTTCTACTTGACAAACGCTTAACATAGAATCCGCACACTAGACTGAAACGACAAGAAACTGCTCGCCGCTTTCGGTTCCTTCAACAGTTACTTGACAAACGCTCTAAACTTTCACTTAACTACAAAAGACTCATCTACATGACCATCATAAGACCTATCTGAACTTACGGAGTTGAGCTATGGGGCTCCACTAAACCATCAAATTCTTCCCTTATCCAATCCTTACAATCCAAAATCCTTCGAAAAATCCTAAACGCTCCTTATTTTGTCACGAATAAGCTTATCCATAAAGACCTTAATATTCCCTTTGTAGCTGATTTGGCCCGAACCAGGTATCAATCCTTCCATGACAAACTCCAATCCCACTCTAACCCACTAGTTTCAATCCTTGCTTCCTCTTCAATTCCCGATAATCCTCCGAGGCGTCTGAAAAGAAGATGGCCTCGAGACCTTCTTGTTTAGATTAATTACCATAGTGCTGCCAATGGGCAGTTTCTCTTCAGGTTTTTCATGTACATTATCTTTAATCAGCAAATTTACTTGATGTATTCCTATACAGTTGTAAATTTCAATAAAATATAATAAAAAAAAAAAAAAATTTTAGACAAAAAGTGCTTTGTAAGAAACATATGATTTAGATTAAATAATTTGACAATATTAAATTTTTACCTATAATAATCAGTAATAATTGTATGCTCTATTCCTTACTTTACATTACATTTTACAACTTTGCAATATTTTCTAAGCTCTTTAGCTCCCCAAAGTTATATTATACGTTTATATTACTGGTAAAAAAAAAAAAGTGCAGTAAAATAGCTTAATAAATAAAATTAAATAACAATATAATAATAAAATAAAATAATTTAAAATATAAGTAGGTAATCAATAAAATTCATTAATGATGATACAATAAACACAGATAAAAAAGTACATTTAATAAAAGTTAAAATAATTATTATTAATAGAAGTATCAAGTGATATCAACAGAAGTATCAGTTTAGTTGCTAATAATTAATGGTAAATCTACCCATATTAATTCTAATTCGTGAAATATTTTTGGATTATTATCCTGGCTATTATGTATAATTAAAAATTTAAATATTGAAATAGGTTGAGCTGATTATTATAATAACAAAGTATGCACGCTATGCATTTCAAGAAACTCGTTTTGGATTTGTATCATAAAGCTGTACTTTAACCGAATTAATCTAATTTATGAGTGAAAATGTTATTTATAAGAAGTAATTTGACATTTTAAACGAGGCATGCACTAGCGGCTGACGTTATAAAACTCAATAAATTCTCATAATAGTACTGAAACTATGGCGCAAAGACGTTTCGAAATAAATGGTGATCTATAATTCAGTGTTTTAATATAAGATGCTCCTCACCTAATGCATGTCTTTTATCACGGAGAAAATTATTTAAGAAGTGTGACTTCAGGCTAATGAAGAGTTATTTCCCAAGATTTAATTTTTAATAGAAATTTCACTTTTTCAGGCTTCGCACAGTCATTTCGTTTAATAACCATTTTTTTTCTTATAATGCACCAGCTGCTATTTTAAGCGTTGTCTTCATTCTCGCTACACTAATGTCAGAATTATTCTTCTGGAAATTGAAAAGTCTTCTTGTGTTATTTATTTATTTTATTTTTTTCCCTCGGAAAAATAAATTATTAACATGTGTTGAAATTCAACTTACTGAAGGGTAATAATGTAGCAACTTTATTTACATGAATAAAAAACAAATCAATAAAACTTATATGCTTCTGTGTTTATTTTAAAAGTAAAATGGCAATAAAGTTAATACAACACTGATTTGTAGCGATTTATTTTATTTCCTGTCAACAACACGTCTCCAAAAAATAATAAATTAAATACATTAGGGTGTATTGTCGACTATTGAAATTACCATAGGTATAAGTTTCGGCCCAAACGTTTAAGCCATCATCAAGGCTTCTAACATCAGAGAACAAAATAGGTACATTTCGATACAGTATGACAATGAAAACTAGTGAATGTAAAAATGATATCGGTGACAAAATAAAAAAAGTTAAAAAATACAAATATACAAAAGCTAATAAATACGAATAATAATAATAATATGATATGTACTAAGATGACGACAATTACTAAATTAAAATTTAAAAGAAAAAAAAAATTGGAATTTTAGCTATAAATATGTTCATAATTCAGTTATTTTTGAAGATATAGAAACAAATGTACCGAGTTTTAAGATCAGGACACTGCGATAAGCAAAGAAAAAAAAAATTAAATCTTGCCTATATGTGTATATACATATAAGCTTATAACTAAGTTATTTTCGAAGATAGAGAACCAATTCGAACTAGGTTTTTAATATAAAACAGAAAAAACGGCAAGACAAAAATTGAAATTTTACCCATAAATCAGTCCATTTGAAGATAGGGAAAAATATGTATATATTTTTATCAAGCCGTCGTCTTATGAATAAATAAATGTATATAAAGTTGTTATTGTTATTTTATAGAGAATTAAATTTCCTACAAAACAAAAAAAGAATTATTGAAACGAGTTCGAAAATAGCAGAGATAGCGTTTTAAAATTAGCAGTGGTGATTGGTCATCTTCCTTTGATTAATTTATTGGTTATCATATTAGGTAATTACTTTTAAACAGTATTAATATTATAATATATAGTTTTAAAATTATATAAACAGTATACCCTAATATAGTTATTTGGAAATGTTTTTTTTGTTTTTAATAAATTTAAAATAATGTGAAATTTATTGCAAAGCAGTTTGTTAAAATTTTACTATTATTACAAAAAAAAAATCTTTTGAGAGGTAAATTCAAATAGTACTCGCTAAAGTTGATAGGATCTTGTAATATGAGTCTGTTAAGAGTGTCTGACTGGCAATTAAACACGAGCTTTACTTATATCTAAAAAATGATTAGACAAATGCATAATTATCATATGAGAATTCTCAGTTTTCATTTTGAAAGTTTGAAAAAAAAAGGAAGTAGTGCTTTTCCTTAATTAAATCGTGAAGATAGTTGATGAATATGGCGCTTGAAAACGCTGAAAGCTTGTAAAAGTCGTTAAAAAGATTATTTAACATGGTCTTATTGTGTTAAACTTTACTTAAAGTATAGTTGTTTTTTTTAGCATCCCTCCATTGTTCATAAAATAGTAAAATTATAACGTACACAAACTGCTTTGGACTGGCCCGTCTCCGTCTCCTTCCTAAGAAACTGTGGATGAAGACCTCAGGTAAAACTCCTCGCTCGCGAACTGATCCAACAGTTAATGACACACAATTATGTAAAACTGTCGGATTTCCATAATTTAGTTGGAGCTATCACAAGTTGGCCGAGGATGGCTCAGGTACGAGCACTAAGGTTTGATGAGCTTCTGGAAAGCACCCCTAAGCAGTTAGCAGTAACGGCTACAGATGTCGCTGGGGAGCACTCGCCAACTCCGCTCCTTACCAAACTCATTTCGTCCCATTACTGAGGATGTCTTATAATGTTCCGTTTGCTACTCAGTTACACCAGTCGAAGATTTATCATTCTATATTTTAAATATTGAAAACTTAAATGGTAAATTTCAACTTGAATAATTATAACACATCGCTAATTAAATACATATGGGTCAATTCATTTGAAATCGTCCAGTTTTCATTAATTTTGATTTTCGTGATTTTTTTATCATTTGTTCTCTATCCTTTCCTAAATATAAAACCGTAAATAATTTTTTCTGCCTAATACTCTTACTGCTGTAGGTATTTCAATACGTGAAAACGTGAGTTGGAAAAATCATTCCAATTCTTGTAATTTTTTAGATATAAGATCAAAAGAAATCCTAACAATAAGTTAAGACATTAATACAAGACAATAATAAATAAGGATATGCTTTATATGTTTTGTCTCTACAACTCTTTATCTAAATAAAGTAGGAATTCTCAAGGAAGAGTTTTAAAAATTCTCGAGAATGTATAAAAAACGAGACATTTATCGGCATAAAAATATATATAAAGGAAATGAGACTCACCTATGACTTTTTTTTCTTATGTAGCTTAGTCGTCCAAAATGGTGTAAAAATTTCAATGTTTTTTTTTTATGTTAATTTTCAAAAATGGAAAAAATACCTTTTTCGCCATTGTAACACGGATATGTCTGAAATTGACTTAAAATGTGCTCAGATTAAGATCCCTTTTTAGGAGAGAGGAACACAGTTTGAGAAAAAAAAAAAAAAAAAAAACCCTTTGCCACTACAACCCATGAAGGGTCTTGGGCTCAGTACATATAGAAATTCGTATACAGAGATTTGAGGTGATTAAGCCTAGATCACGCTCAGCCGCCAGGTTTTTACCCAATTTTTGGGTACCCACTTTATAGAGGCTGGGTCTGCCCCAGGTGGGTCTCCATACCCTAGGGTCGCCCTCCCTCCCTCCCCCCCTCCCCCGCTGAAATAACAGAATAAATAATATTCTGTCATGGCCGGGATTCGAACCCCGAACCCGGAGCACAGTAGACTGGCGCTCTATCCACTAGACTTCGCCGCTCCCTAAAACATTTGTAGGTGAAACAAACCGCTTTTTAAGAAACCTTATTAAAAATACTGTTTTGACAACTTTATTTATATTTTTTTCGTTATTGCCAAGCATAAAATTTAAATATTTTAATAGATTATTTTGTCTTGAAATCGAATAATTTTGACACCAAACTTTTTTTTCTACCTTGACCAGAACTAGAGATTAAATAATATGTTTTTTTTCCCGCTCAAATATTAAGAATTTTTTACGCTAGTAGTCAGATGCAGCACCTATAAAAAAAAAAAAAAAAATAAATTATACTTAATAAATAAAAATACCTTGATTTTAAACATAATAAAGGTTATTTAAAGTTAAAACGATGATTTGATTTTTTTAAATATTTTACAGCATTTCCTGTTAAATGTTTTAATGACAATGCCTACCTTAAGTTGAGTTTAAAAATTAGTTTCACTCTCGTATTTGACTGTCTGAAACTGATATCGCTACACTTTTAAGCAACACGTATAATTTTGATAAGATGAGAAAAAGTCTTGCAATGCAATAATGACTAATGTATTATCTTTCAAAAACAATTTGAGTATCAATCCCTTATTACTTTCACTTACTATATATAATAAGGGGAAGTATTGCGATCGTGAAAATTTTCAAATTTCAGTTTTCAGCGGAAATACACGTTTTAGGGTCCCTTGAGTCCAAATAACCAAGTCCCGCAAAAAGGTTTGTGTGTGGTAACTCCCGGGCGGAAACGGTAAGTCCTATGAAACTGAAATTTCATATTTAAGACAACTGTACGCCCGAGCTTGAAATGAGCTTACCAGAAGAGGCACTTTATACCATGCATTTTGCACCTTTTTTCGATTTTCTCGAAAACGGTTCCGACGATTTTGATTAAACTCGCTATATCGATGTAAAATTTCATAGGCTTTAATATCATGTATGATTTATTCTGATTAAAATGGTCTGACAGGGCTTAAATGCTGATATTTTAAATTTTCTTTCCCTAAAGTACCTTTAATTTTGTGGATTCAATAAAAATAACTATATTATCTTGTTAACGCTGATGAAAAACAGGTAAAAAAATTAATTGAATAAATTCGATACCAAACTAAAGGAGAAAACAGAATAATATTTTTTTAATGCAATTTTTTGTTTTTGAACATAAGAGCAGTAATATACATGTATCATATACCGTTGGAAAGCTAAAGATTTTAGAAAAAATATTATCTCATACACAAGCTTTTAAAAGTTAATAGAGAGTGATGTAATGAACATAAAACTAACTGATTATTTTAGATAATAATATAATAGATTTTTTAATGAAACACATGTTTCTATATAAATTCAAGTTAATTAATTCCTTAATAGTTTCACGTATTTTTATCTCTAATTGTATTTGAAAATTCTTTCATTGATTTTAAAAATGGAGGTAAGTGAAAGTCATGTGTTTGATTTTTTTTCACTCAGTCCATTTTACGATATCCCAATTTCAATTTCTCTTAACACACGTTTGAAATTTCTAGGTAAAATGATAAGACTATACAAGGAAAATATATTAAACATGAGGCTCCTTTCTAATCTGCTTATTTATAGAGCGCTAAAAGTTTAATATTTAAATTTTCCTGAGTTTTTTAAACATTTTTCTTAGCTACTTAGCTGACGTGGCGTAAGAAATGAAAATGTATATAGTACTCGTATCATCATTCTAGTTATTGTTTCAGTCTGAAATATGCAATATTACCGGAGGTCATAAGTTTTTATGAATCATGTTTTTTTTTTTTGTTTTTTTTTTTAACAAGAAGAATTTTTTAACTCAGGAAACCACTACAAATGTTACTTATTCTTATCATATACATGTATAATCTGTATTAGTTTTATAATCTTTTACTCATTCCCTTTTGAGATATTTTCATATAAACATCGCGAAAAACATCAAATGACTATGTTCTCAAAATTAAAGTTTTGCAGCAAGTATGATTGAGCTATATAAGAAAAGAGAATCAAATGTAAGCCTCTTTTTCTTTATACGAGTATACTTTTATCTCGACTTATTTTAATCTTATTTTAAAAAGTCTCGTTTTTAATTATTTTCGGGAATTTGTTATACACTAAATACTAAAGATATATACTAAATTACTAGAATTATTGATAATTTTCCAATTCATGTTTTCAGCCTTACAGCTGACTCTTCTATATTTAGGAAAAGATATAAAATAACTGGTGACAAAATCATTAAAATCAAAAACGTTGAGTGCCAAGGATTGAAAGATTTCGAAAGGATTGACCAATTAAAAAAATAAATAAATGTGTCTGCGTGCGTGTGTGTGTGTGAATGTGTATTTATATATAAATATGTATATGTATATTTTATAAACTATTTATAAATGTTGTTGATTATCTTTTAATATATGATCAAAATTATCTATAAACTTATTCACTATTATAATTATTCACTCAAAAAGATACATAGAATATAATACTAAAATAATTTTTATTTTGGTACTTGGTCCCTTAAGAACAATATGGTATGTACAATTAAGATATACAATGTGTCTGGCCACAAGATCAAATGATTATTATTAATTCTTATTCACAATGCTTTAAGAAGAAAAGAAAGGATAAAATAAAACAAAAGAGTAAAATAATACATAACTTCTGAATTAATGTGTTGAACAAAACTAAACATTGAAACTGATTCATAATAATTGATCCATTTGAAAATATGAACAATAAATATATTTTTTTTAAATAGATATTTGAATTGATATATAAGGCTTGTTGAGCGCCTTTTTGAGATGACAGCTGAGACTTGAATGATGGTAGGGAAGAAGCATGGCAGATATGAGTAGGGAATTCTAGAAAGTAGTAGAGCGGACCAGAAAGGAATGATCAAAAGTTGTTGTTCTGTGGGCAGGAATATATACATATTTCTTCTTCTTCTTTCACTTGCTCTTTAGTGCCTTTCAGCGTAGAGCATGCTTTGCCTCGGTCCACTTTTTCCATTCCTCTCGATCCATAGCCATACGTTTCATCTGAGCCATTGACTTCCCCCGATTTTCTCCTACCTTTTCCAGATAATCATTGAAGGTGGTTCGCGGCCTACCAACTGGTCTCTTCCCTTCTGGCTTTACTTCCAGGTACCATTTAACTTTCCTATCCTCCGGCATTCTACATATATTCCCGAACCACTTCAGTTGTCGTTCCTCGATCCTGCTTTTCATGGTTGATACTTTTAGATCCTCTCTTATGATTTCGTTTCTGACGCAGTCCCTCCTTGTTTTTCCCACTACTCGCCTAAGAAATCTCATTTCAGCTGTAGTGAGTCTTTTAATGAATTTATCTAGGACTCCAGTCTAGTGTTCTGCTCCATACAATAGGACCGGAAGAAATATCGTCTTAAAAATGCCTAACTTTATGTCTCGTGATATTTCTTTTTTGCCTACTATGGTACTGTAAATTTGGAAGTAGACGCTGTTTGCTTTGCTTATTCGACTTGCAATTTCTATATCTAGCTTGCCATCACGACTTATTAAGGTTCCTAGGTATTGGTAGGTTTCTACACATTCTAGCAACTCTCCATTACAGGTTATAATCATGTCCTCGATCGTCCTTCATTCGTTCCTTGCATCACCTTGCTTTTGGCGGCATTTATCTCCATGCCTTTTCTGTGTAGTTCCTCTCTCCATTCTATAACAGCTTTTTGGAGGTTTTCCTGGGAATCCGCAATGAGCACAATGTCGTCAGCATAAACTAAGAATTGAGCCAGTACTGGGAATATATTTCGATACCCAACCACCGCTCTGGGGGTTCTTCTCTTACATATTTTAATGATATCGTCCATGAACGCTATAGGAGTGGGCTCAAGCTATCTCTCTGTTTTACTCCTTTATACATATTTCATCAAATTAAAATTTTACAATCTATATTATGGCATAGGTTATACAGTTTTAAAAAAAATGGTCGGAAATAACTGTAAATAACTACTGAAAATATAAATAGGAAATCATCACTGAAAAATAGATCGAGATTATTTATACAGGAGTTATAAGTATGGATAACGTTAATTAGTAATAATTTATTCCTATAGTAAATGCCGGATAATTATTGATCATACTTTGAAACGACAGTTACAAATGTTCTGAATATTAGAACACATTGACACAACTACACCGAGCTATTAAAGTTATAATTGGGTTTTAATTGCTAAGATCAATTATAATTTCCTCGTAGGATCGGAACGCTAACCAGCTTTAAGTGAATGGATTGGGTAATACATAGAGGTCATTAAGAGATTGCAAGGGGTCAAGAACGCATGCCTAATCTCCTCTTTGCCTCGCTCTGCTAATAAGAGAATTTGCAACTTGACTGATTGCCGGTGGTAGCACGCCCAGGGGGTTCGTCGCTACTGCCCATCCTAAAAGGTGTCATGGATATTTGTCTAAATATATTTTAACATTACCTAATATAAATATGAATTATGTTCCACTAATATTTTAAAACTTATATCGAAACACTTGGTACTCTATAATTTGGACGGAAATAAGATGATTATTAGCGATCGTGACAACTTTCGAATTCCATTTTTTTATTTTTACTTTCACTTATCTATATATGAAATATATACCAGTTTTTTTTACACTCAAAGCCTATTAAACATGTTTTTAATGGACATACATGTTTTAGGGTTGTTCTGAGTTCAAATAACCAAGTCGCGCGAAAAGGTCTCTATGTGTGCGCTAAGCCTATCAGGTAAACGAAAAGTCTTACAAAACTAAAATTTCACATTAAATACAACCATAAGCCCGAAATGTTACAGCAATTTTTCCATCGAAATCGGCGGACTAAAGAAGGATTTCAGGGGTAAAAAAAGTATTTTCACAGTTACAGCGAATTAAAAAAAAAAATTGTAAAAAAAAAAAAAAAAAAAAAAAATTGCCCATTATTTACATTGTTATATTTTGTCACCATGCATTTAACATCTATTATGGCTTGGAGTCTTCGAGGTAACGATTATATTAAGTTCTCGGTTGTTTTAAGTCCAATCCAAGCCGATTCTTCTGTTTCTTTGAATTAATTTTAGTTTTTCATACATTCAAGTTCAGCAAGTACCACAGATGCTCTATGGGATTGATATCCTGTGATTAGGGAGGAGTTTTGATTTACCTTCAAACGTTGTAGAGCAACCATTCCTTTGTTTTACTATCAGGGTGCTTCGGATCATTATCTTGCTGAAATACAAATGTGTCCTAGATCCCATCTTTTCGGCACTGCTATTAAAGTTATGACATAAAATTTCAACATACTTCTCTGCATTCATGATTTCATCAATGACGCAAAAATATTTGACACCACTCTATGACATACAGCCCCAGACTAAAACACCCCCCTGCCATGTTTGCCAGTTGGCCTGACATTACTTATTACAAATGCAGTGTTCTATTTTCTACACACATATTTGTGGTTATCAGAGTCAAAAATATTGCATTTCCTTTCATCTGAAAATATAACTTTCTTCCAGAATTCTAACGTCTTTCTTACTCAAGACGTTTTTGGCGGTTGACCTCATATTCTTTCTTGAATGAGCTTTCTTGAAGATCTACCATAATAATTAAAATTGTGGATCACTTACGCATTTTTTTCTCTTTAAGAAACTTTTGTGGTCGTCCAGATCGTAGTTTGTTCAGGACAGAACCCGTTTCATTGTTTTTCTTTATTATATTTCTTACTGTACCTCAAGTCATATCAAGTCGATTAGTGATTTGATGATAGCTAATCCGCGAGAACGTAAATTTACAACTTGGGCGCGTAACGAAACACAGTGTTCATATGTTTTAGCCATTATTATTGCACTGGAGCTCGTCAGAACAATTCAGAAATAATATTCGTACTTGATTGTTTTTATTTCTGATTGATAGGATTAAGGTAAAGTAAGATTATTCAAATAGGGGAGCCCGTGGCTGAGTGGCTAGCGTGCTAGTCTCTCATGCTACAGGTTCTGAGTTCGAATCCCAGTCCCGGCGGGGCTTTTATAAGAATGTAAAAAAATGAGGATTCACTCACAACCTCTCCCCCGGGTATGTGAGACCCGTCAGCCAAAGGGTGGCCACTCACAAAATTAGTTGTAGGGAGTGATGACCCTACACTAAAAATTGTATCGTGAAACGTGAGTGTAAACTCGTAGGAGTTTACACCGCGAGGCCCAGGGCCTACACGGCCTGTCGCGCCACTGGAAGAAGAAGAAGAAGATTATTCAAATGAAAACAAAACCAACTGTGCCAATACTTTTTTGTCCCCTGAAATTTATGATTTGATTTTTTACTCGATCCACATCTTTAGCTTTGGCATTTTATTCATCAAAAATAAAATAGTTTGATGCTAGCTTTTAAAATAAATTAGTAGAGAAAGATTGGGCTTTACTTTTAAGATATTTATAAGAAAAATGTTGTGTGTGCCAATAATTTTTTGATTCACTGTATGTCATCCTTATTTATGGTATTTTACCAAAACACCACATACCTTTCTATCAAGGTTTTAATAATTTCGGACTATGTGTGTGTACCGTACGTTTGTGTACACATAAATAATGGTTTAATATAATATGTCTATGTCATATTAAGCGTATTAAATTTCTGCTGGTTGTTGGTATGTTCTGCCACAGGAAGAGGATAAGACTAATCCTGCTGGAGATGTCTGAGCCTAATGAGCGGTAAGACAGTTCAGTGACTGATGGGATCCGCCGCGTCACAAAACCCCTCTTTATATCTTATATTATAATGGTATAAACAAATATAATTATATAACAAAACCAGTGATATAATACCGTTTTTTTTTAAGTGCGGTTTTAAACTAATATGAGTCATAATCGTTATTCAGATAATAATAATAATATACTTAGCAAACCCTAAGGTTCGATGCCAATACAACCAAATATTTCCTACACAGATTCCTCCAATAATCACCGTCGAAGCCCAAGCTCCCGAAATCATACTTAGCACAATCCTCCCACCGACGCCTCGGCCTACCTCTCATACACCTACCAGTCTAATCTTATCTAAACTAATCTTTTCGGTATTCGTTTTTCACCAAACTAAAACATTACAGGCCCATTTGAGTGGTCGCGAGGATATTAACTCAATTGATTTGGTACTGCTGGGCGGAGACGCGGAAACTATACAACTAACATACGTTGATGAAAACCGATAAAGAGATAGGACTTATGGATGAAAAAAAACATAGATTAGTAGTAGAAATGGTCAGAATCTTAAAAATATTGATATATCAGGATATTCAAACTTATAAGTTTGAATTTGTAGAGAAATTTAAGTATTTAGGTTCTATGATGACTAGAAAGAATGAAACCCAGGAGGAATTAAAGCAGTAGTTCCGTAATTTGGGTTGTATAACCCTCTAAATATTCCAGTCTTATATAATTTTGGACCAAATATTTTACAAAATACCTTATTCTCGAAAAACATAAGGCGTTTTTCACCCTTCAAAGTAAGCGTTCACGTTTCAATTCCGCATAGAACCGTCGGTATAATAATAGTTTTAAATAGTCTAGCTTTTAAGTTTCTTGATAAGAACCTCGCGGTAATGAATTTTTCAACTGAATAATAACACACATATCTTTCCATTAACCATTGCTTTATTTCCATATGGGTTTTGTTTTATCTAGTCATCATAGAACCTAATATAAATTTATTTACGAGTTTAGTCTGGCACCCAGGACTACTTACCAAGCTCCGTGAATTCCTCCCTCCAACATACTTCCTCATCCTCCAGTCCTACCTCTCTGATAGAACCTTTAAAATCAACCACAATAGTTCCTATTCATCCACTTTTACTCAGTCTGCTGGTGTTCCTCATAGCAATATCCTAGGACCCATTCTATACAGCTGATATCCCAACCCATCCTAACACATTCCTTTCTACCTATGCCGATGTCACTTGTGTGTTATCAGTTAATAACGATCCTAGTATTACCTCTCAAACCCTCCAATCCCACATCAGAGACTTTGAGGTATCGTGTCAGAATTGGAGAATTAAAATCAACTCCAATAAATACCATCAGATTACCGGAGGTTATTTGCTGTCGTTAGATGTGCAAATGTGCTTATAGTTAATTTCAAGTTTAAACAGTTTATTGCTTTAAGTGGTTCAATTTGATGTGTCATTTTTCTTTAATTTTGTTTATGTTATTGTTTTAAAATGTTTTTGACCATTTGAATAGATTAATTCGTAAGTTAAAGTGTGAAAAACTTGGTAAGCCGCTTAGGTTAGAACTTAGCACGTGGTTGGCTGGCAGAAGGAAGTTAAAAATTGCGTGCGGACCAGTAAAAACTACGCTGGAGTTGTGCTGAGGGAACCATCAGCGCTCAGCAGCGGATTAGTAGCGGGCAAAGCCCTTGCCCGCCCAGCTAAGTCATAAACATAATTTAAAAAAAAAAAAAAAAAATTTTTTTTTTTTTCTTTCTTTATAGTTTATTGTGAGATCCAGTTTGAATAGTTACTTATGTTCATTTACTAAAGAATTTGTAGGATTCAGTATTTAGTTTGACAAAGTAATACAAAAAAAAACAATACAATAAAAATAAATTAATAACCTTTCACCAAATAGTAACCTCCGATAATAGTCATTAATAGCCATTCAAACATACTAATATGAATAAACCACCTGATATCCATTCACCAAATTTAAAAAGGAAAAAAACTAGTTGGATAAATATGAATGAATTGAATTTAACCGAATCACCGGAACTTATAAATAAAAATCAGTTTTTGATTATAGAAAGAGACGAAGAAGGAGATCTTAAAAAAGTATCTCCTTTCTTGATATATAAAACAATTAATAGTCAGTGTGGGGAACCGAAAAATGTCAAAAAACTACGAAACGGAACTATTCTGGTACAAACAAATACTAAAGATCAATCGGATAAACTTCTAAAACTTACCAATTTAGGCCCAACAATCAAAATAAAAGTAAATCCGCACCAAAAATTAAACATTAGCAAGGGGGTAATTTTTTGTCCGGACCTAGATGGGTAGAAGAAAATGAAATTCTGGAAGAATTAAGAAAATTCAATGTTAAGGAAATAAAAAGAATTATTAATAGAAAGATGGGAACCGAAAGAAAAACACATTTATATGTCCTTACTTTTTCAATACCTACCCTCCCTGAAACTATTCCGGTGGGATTTCAGAAAATAAAGATAAAAATGTATGTTCCAAATCCGATTCGGTGCAGAACATGCTTGAAATTCGGGCACTTTGCCGATAAATGTACCAAAACACCTGTATGTGTTCACTGTGCAAAACCGGATCATAATGGTCTACCATGTGATTCAATTGTTCCCAACTGTGTAAATTGTGGAAATCACCACTCCAGCTTAGATTTGAAATGCCCTAGGCTTTTAGAAGAAAGGGAAATTAAAACAATACAGTTTAAGGAAAAGGTGCCCTACAATGAGGCCAAAAGAAAGTATAAAGAAACGCACCCGACTAATAGTAATTTAAATTATGCTGATGCTGCTAAAGGTAGTAGAAAAGTAGGAAAAGACATAGGAATTCAGACTGACGAACTCAAAAACTCCAATATTGCAGATAAAATTATTACTCCCTCAACCTCCAAGATGATCACACCCTCACCACATATATCCCCTCCCGTTACCTTCCCTACCCCTCTTCTCTCTCCTATTACCACCCCTCTCCCACCCCCCTCTCCCTTCCCCACTCCATCGTCCGCCCAACTCTTAACGGAAACGCCACTTGATTCCGAAGTCCCTTGCACTACAAATAGAAGTAGCGGCAAGAGCTATCGTTCAAAATCGAATTCGGAATTTAGGTCCAACATCCCTCAGCCTCAGAGCGGGGGGAAAACATCAGAAATAATGAAACCTCCGCCACTGCCACGGCGGAACTCTATGAGTAAAAACCAAAAAAGAAATACAGACTCCACAAAAAGTGGTGATGAAATGGAAACCACCTGAATAAAACTATAATAATAAATAAATAATAGATCTAATCTAACAACAGTTGACATAAACAAATATTACGAAACAGTTACACCACTTCACTACATTAATAAGTCAATTATTAATAAAAGGAATATTTACATTATACTTATGGCAATTAATAAAATAACAACAATCACAAATTTCTACAAGACAGTACAAATTCTATTCCTATTTAAAAGAAAGTTGCCCTTACCTATTTTAATATGTCTTAAAAATATAATAAAAATTTCTTATTTTGCTTACTTAGTTATAGTATGCTATATTATAATTACCATTAATATTGGGTATCTTAAGTTTGAAAATAAAACAACTAATAACAGTAGGTCTCACACAATGTTCTTAATACCATGACAATTATTAGCTGGAATTGTAATGGCATAAGAACGCAGTTTGAGGAAATGAAGATACTTCTAGAAGACATCAACCCAGCTGTACTCTGCCTACAGGAAACAAAGCTTGTTCCCGAACGAAACCTGAACATAAAAGACTATGAAGTATACAGAAAAGACAAAGAGATAAGAGAACAAGGACGAGCTCACGGAGGAGTCGCTATTGCAGTTAAAAATGACCTGTACTCGGAAAAACTTGATGTTCGAACTCCCTTACAAGCAATAGTGGTACGAGTAAAGCTTAACTTCGATGTGACGATTTGCAATATATACTTACCACCGACAGAAACGATCAATGAACTGGCTCTCACACAACTTGTTTCTGGTCTTTCTTCCCCTTACATTGTCGTAGGAGATATGAATGGATCACATCACACTTGGAGCCCAACAACAAACACGAGGGGAAACATCATCCGAAGGATTTTCGACAGTACAGACTCACTTCTTCTGAACACAGGAGAAGCCACCTACATCTGCCCACGATCAGGATCCACATCTGCGATAGACCTAACCTTTATCTCACCTACCCTTTATACGCACATGACCTGGAATGTTTGCAGAGACCAATATGGGAGTGACCATTTTCCGACATTATTGCGATTCTATTCCGAAATACCTAAGACCAAAAAGCATCAAAGATGGATTATCGAAAAAGCCAATTGGGAAGAATTTGAAGACAAAATAAACAATTCAGCACCGTATCATTCAGATAGCATAGATGAATTAACCCAAAATTTCACGCATAACATTATACAATCAGCTCTCCTAACCATTCCAAAAACAAAAGGTAATCCACAAAAAAATTATACTCCATGGTTCGACGAAGAATGTCGGAAATACATCACCAAAAAAAATAAAGCCCTTAAAGATTTTCAGCGAAACCCAAATAAAGAAAACTTATTACAATACAAAAAACAAAAAGCTCTAGTCCGAAATCTAGTTAAAAAGAAAAAGAAAGAATCCTGGATTTCATATGTGGAATCGATAAATAGCAACACTCCTATGAAAAAAATTTGGCAAAAAATCCATAGCATATCTGGTAATAACAATACTGCAACCCTATCCCTAAAAATCCAAAATGAAATAATATCAGACCCACAAATAACAGCGGAAAGTCTAGCGCTTCATTTTGCCACCATTTCAAATTGTGATAACAATCAAAATCGACATAATGACCCCCAAGAATTAGATTTTACTTCGCCTATACAGGATAGCATATCCCTGCAGGACTATAATCGACCTTTCACGATCTGGGAGCTAAAAGCTGCAATTGACGAAACTAAATGTTCTTCTCCAGGAATAGATCAAGTCCACAATATGATGATAAAACATTTCCCTCCTCGAATAAATAATGAACTCTTGAAAATATTTAATAGAATTTGGGAAACCGCTACATACCCTCAGGCCTGGCGAGAATCAATAGTTGTCCCAGTGCTGAAACCAGGAAAAAATAAGTTCCAACCCAACAGTTACCGACCAATATCGCTTACTAGCTGTTTGTCTAAATTACTAGAGAAAATGGTCAATAGACGATTGATGTGGATGATTGAAAAATTTAACCTCCTAACTCCTATTCAATGCGGATTCAGAAAAAGTAGATCCACAATGGACCAACTTGTGACTATGGAAGCCGAGATTCTCGACACTTTTATCGAGAAAAAAGAAGGAATAGGAGTCTTTTTTGACATGGAAAAGGCATACGACACTATAGATAGGGAAACAATCCTGAAAACACTATATGAGTGGGGCTTCAGAGGAGCTATGCCTAAGTTCATACAAAGCTTCTTAATGAAAAGATATATTAGAGTAAGAGTTGGCCAATCAATCTCTAGTCGAAAAGAAATATCTAAAGGCATCCCACAAGGAAGTGTCTTGAGTTGTACGTTGTTCGCTATTGCAATCAACTCAATCGTCAGCGTAATACCAAGCTCAGTCAAAGCATTTCTGTACGTTGATGACTTGGCTATATTTTTAAGGTTTAGCAACTACGAGTGGATGTGCAGAACACTACAGCGCTTGTTGAACCACCTCCAAGCTTGGTCTGAGAGTAGAAATCTCCGGTTCTCAATAGAAAAGACTAGAGGAGTATTGTTTTCAAGAAAAAGGACTCCAAGCACTACTCCTCAGCTCTCTATGTATGGAAAAATCCTGACGTTTGGTGAAAACATCAGATTTCTCGGCATGGTATTGGACAATAAATTAACATGGGTTAGCCATATAAAATACTTGCGAGATGAATGTTCAAAGTGGTTGCAATTGATGAAGATACTAGCCAAAACATACTGGGGTGCTGATCGAAAGTCAATGCTAATGGTCTATACTAGTGTTGTTCGACCTAAGATGGAATACGGCTGTATGCTATACTCCTCTGCTAAAGGAAATAGCCTTCAACCCTTAGATTCAATACACCACACTGGAATCAGGCTTGCTACAGGAGCTTTTAGGACGAGTCCAATAGAAAGTCTCTGTGCGGAGGCCTCCATAACTCCTATGGCTTACCGAAGACAAGAACTGACTAACAACTATATCGCCAAGATTAAAGTTCAAAAAACAAACCCTGCTTATTCCTATATATTTAATCCCCGTTGCATCAGGAACTATGAAATGAACCCAACAAAAACTGCTCCATTAGGTGTACGATATATTGAACTCGTTAAAGAAATTCTCGACCTGCCTATAGATCCTGCTGAGCCAACCGTTAGATCTCCTCCATGGAAATACCAACCCATAAAAATAGATTTAACTTTTAAAGGTATAGAGCCTACTTCCAATAAATATAAATTCCAACAAATTTCTCAAAAATATTCTGGACATGAAATAATATTCACTGATGGATCTAAGCAAAGAGAGTTTGTTGGCTTTGCCGTCATAAAAAGTGGAATAGCGATTAAATATAAATTACCCTCATATTGCACGATCCATACTGCAGAACTGCAGGCGATTGCCACAGCGCTTCATCTAGCCATAGAAGGTAATCATTCAAAAACATTAATATGCACAGATTCCTTATCGGCTCTTCAGAGTATTGTAAACATCAATAAAACTGGAACTATCCTAAATAAAATAAACAATTATTTAGAAACCCTCTACGATCTAGATAAAACGGTAAATTTCCTCTGGACGCCAGGACATTCCGGAATACCAGGCAATGAGGCAGCTGATAAAGCAGCAAAAGAAGCAGCTCATCTCAACATTTCACCACTCCAAGTATACGAGCCTAATGATGTCAAAGCATATCTAAAAGCTAGAGTCCTGAAAAGCTGGGAATCGGCTTGGAATGATACTCCTTTGACAAACAAGTTAAGAAATGTCAAAAAGACAACAAAAAAATGGATAAGTTCCGTCAGAGGAAACCGAAGAGAAGAGGTGGTTTTAACAAGAATGAGAATCGGTCACACCAATTTAACCCACAAATTCTTAATTACTAAAGAAAATCGACCGAACTGCGAAGTGTGTCAATTACCTCTTACAGTACAACATATAATTGAGAATTGTCCAGTATACCAGGAAGCTTTCGTATATTATAAAATACCTCGTTTCATCGAATTAGCTCTAAAAGATTCAAAAGAATCAAGTGACAGCGTCATAAAACTGTTAAAAGATACCCAATTATTCCAAAAAATGTAATACTAACAGTAACCGTTTAATTATATAATATAGACTTTAAGGCAATGGTGTACACCTATTCAAAAAAAAAAAATAAATAAATAAATAAATAAAATAAAATAAAATAAATAAATAATAAAAAAAAAAATAAATTTTCAAAAAAAAAAAAAAAAAAAAAATGTTTAAAGAAAGAAAGTAAAAGTTTAACCAATCAAATTCTTAATGAAAAAAATATCAATAATAATTGAAAAAAAAAAGAGAGATCTTCAAAAAATAATAATATCTAATAAAAAGAAAAAAAAAAAGAAAAGAAAAAAAAAAAAAAAAAAAAAAGTTCTCTACAATACTGTCTTAAGGTAAATGCTAGTTAGTTTGAAAATTGTATTTATAATGTATAAATTCTGTAAGTTAAAAAAAAAAATATAAATAAATAAGATGTGAAATAATAATTATAAGAAAAAGACAAATGTATAAAATTAAAATAGCTAAGCAAAATAAGAAATTTAAGTACCTTGATGTTAAAACATAAGTCAAAAAATCAAAATTACGTAAGAAGTTAAATAATGAAAGGGCGTAATGACCTTGTAGTTGATCGCCTAGGAAAAAAACAAGTAACCTAACCTAACCATCAGATTACCTTTACCCTTCGTCGTAAACCTATGACATCCTGCCCTCCAGTGTCCTTTAATGATATCCCGCTTGTCCCTGTTGAACAGATCCGTTATTTAGGCCTCCTGCTTGGCAAACGTCTTACATGGAATCCACATACAACACTGAAAAGACAAGAAACAGCTCGCCGATTTCGGTTACTTCAACGTTTACTTGACAGACGCTCTATCCTTTCACTTAACTACAAAAGACACATTTACATGACAATCATAAGGCCTATCTGGACTTACGGAGTTGGGCTTTGGGGCTTTACTAAACCATCAAACTCTTCCCGTATCCAATTCTTACAATCCAAAATCCTTAACGCTCCTTACTTTGTCACCAATAAAATCATCCACAAAGACCTTGATGTTCCATATGTTGCTGATTTGGCCTGTACCAGGTATCACTCCTTCCATGCAAAACTCCACTCCCACTCTAATCCACTAGTTTCAATCCTTGCTTCCACTTGAATTCCTGACAATCCGCCGAGGCGTCTGAAAAGAAGATGGCCTCGAGACCTTCTTGTATAGATTCACTACTAGAGTGCTGCCAATGGGCAGTTTCTCTTCATGTTTTTTTTTTAAATGTGTTTTATCATTGTAGCATATTTACTTGATGAATGAACATACAGTCGTAAATTTCAATAAAAAAAAAATTACGAGTTTAAACTTTTAAGTTTGAATATCCTGATATATCATTTTTTTTAAGCTCGTGCCCGTTTCTACTACTAATCTATGTTTCTGTCTTATCCATATTTATTACAAGTCCTATTACTTTATCGGTTTTCATCGACGTACTTGTACGTAAGTTGTATAGTTTCCGCACCTTCGCCCAGCAGTACCAAATCAGTTAACCTTCCCTATGGCATGTTGATCAGCTGTAAATTAAAAACTCGCATTTATAAGCATTATTATTGGTAAAAGGGGCTCAAGTGTTAAGCGTACCGAATATGAATGCTGACATTTTTAAGTAATAACATGTTGAGAGAGCTGTACCGACAGGAAGTATATTTGAGAAGGAATCTATAACTGAAAAATTTAATTACAGAATAATTACTGTTCGCGACAAAGAAGGCTGGCTGTAAGGCAGTATCACACTGATATATGTTGTCTATAAAATATTTGCAGTTTTAGTTACCAAGCAATTCGCACAGTATAGCAAATACCAATACTTTATGATGATTTAAAGCTAACGTGATAGTAGCTGCAGACCCATGGTGTTCTTAGCATTTTTATAAACATTTCATTTTTTTATCAAAGCATACATTTAACATTAGAAGTACATTTGTTGAAATATTTTATAGAAAGAAACGAACATAACTTGATTTGATAACAAATGGTTATATTTTCAAAAGATCAATTATTTAATACGTTCGTTTGTTTTTAACTACCCATTGAAATTGTTTTTTTATTATTTTCAATACTTGATTTTTTTACCAATTCTATTTGTATAAGGTTGACCCAAAAGAGTGTAAATTAATATTTGTAAGGAATAATATTTCCTTTTTAAATGGTTATCAGCCAGAAATGTTTATTGTATCCTTGTCTTGTTTTTATTTTATCATTATGAGACCGAAAACTGATCAATATAATCAACTAGTAACAAAGACTATTATTGTATTACAAAATAGTGCATAAGTATTTAATCTCTCGACTTTTTTTTTCACCCTTAAAATGAACTGTTTCTCCCTGCTGTTTTAAAACTGCCCTGAATTTGTTAGACTTCCCTCCGAGACAAATTGTAGTGGCCGAAGGAGGAGAAAAAAAAAGAGCTCTTGACTGATAAGGGGCTGATAAGACAGATAAGGGCCTGCGATTCCCGCCCTTTGAGGCTCAAGGGACGTCCGCAAATTAAATATGCACCGAAGGAGTTAAATCGGCCGCATTAATCCAACAGATTGGCTCTTCTAATTGCGATCCTGTGAAAAAGGAGCTGGTAAGTTTTAAAATTCCCACTCTTCGGAGGGGCAATAAGGTCTCTGCAGTGTAATGGCACTGTGATTAAAAGTTGTAGTGGGAGCGATTACCCAAACTGCTACCGCAACTGGAGACCCAAGTCTCGTTAAGCTCTTCTGTCTTCCAGTCTTCTCTAGATTTCTGCGCCTATCTGCTTCATAACTATTGTAAACAGGGTTATCATTGATCGGGACATATAAAAATTAGTAATTTAATATCAGGGAATAAATAAAGGGGCTGTTGATTACATTTTTAACAGAACATATATGTTCTCTTGACTAAAATAGTTAATTAAGAATTTCATCATTTCACAACTGTCCAATGCAAGATTCAATTCGTCTAATCTATGATTCTTTAGTTCTTCTTTGAAGGCATATTCAAAAAGACGCATTTTCAGAGAGATAATGGTTATAAAGTGTTATAGTTGTCAGCTGGTACTGTAAAATCCATTCTGACAAGGTCTGATAAAGTATGATCTTTTTTTTTTTTGTTTTTTTAAAGCTGATTCCATAATAATTTCCTTTTATTATTCAGTTACTAAACGTAGTAAGAGTGAGGTGCAATTGATGTTGGTAAGGAGTTTTCTTGAGGTTTACCACTGGTTTCTTTTAAGTTTTGAAAAGAAGAAAGACAATGTTAATTATATGGATTAGGGGAGCCCGTGGCTGAGTGGCCAGCGCGCTAGTCTCTCATGCTACAGGTTATATGAGACCCGTCAGCCAAATGGTGGCCACTCACAAAATTAGGCGTAGGGAGAATGACCCTATACTACAAATTGCATCGAGAAACGCGAGTGTAATCTCCCAGAAGAGCACACCGCGAGGCCCAGGGCCAGCACTGCCTGTCGCGCCACTGAAAAAAAATATAAATTGCAAGTTTGTGGTGGAGGATGCGAGTTACAAGTGAAAACAGTGAACGATCCACGTTCAAAGATAGGTAAATGATTCCAATCATCATTTTGTTGGAATCTGATCCAAAATTACGGCTTTGACATGCTTAAACTGGCTAAGAAGTATGTAAGATACTATAAAAAACTAGTGGACCTAAAGAATTTCGATGAGTATCCTTTCTTAGTGAGCATTTTGGGAATACCAGATACCTACATTGATTGTAGAAAAGTAGTTGTACATTTAATAACACGGAAGTTACTGCGTCCATAATCTTTCTTTCGTCCTCATTGGTACAAAAATACAAAAAGGTTGTATACTCGTTCCAAGAATTTTAATATCCGTGGTACGTAAGTCATAAAAACCTTCACACCGACATACTTCAATTAATAATCAAACAACATCTGGATTGAGTGCCAGGGCACTCTTTATTTGCGTAGTCATAATAACTAAATTAATGGACAATATGGCTAAAGTAAATTCGTCTATTAGGAGACAGATAAAAAGGAGCTGGATGGGTAGAGTTATCTTCTTCTGCATTGAGGTACTAAATCAAGACCACGAAGGAGTAGTTCTGTGAATATGCTTTCTCTGTCTTAACATGGATTGAATGTCTTGTTCCACCAACACATTTGCTCATTGTCATTCTTGTCTATGACAGAACACCAAGACATCATTAGATAGGTGTCTTTACCCAAACGGAGCGTAGAGTAGTCAAACATCAAATTTATTTGCTAAAATCTAAATCTTCCCTTTATTTTACGTTTGAACCCACAGAATACGGGAAAAATAATACAAAAAATCTAATTATGGCTCGGAGTTGTATTTATATTTACGGCTAATAGATGTATTTTATATCATTTAGGAAACTCTTCAAAGTATAGATTGTAAAACTTTTGATTCGGAGTGTTGTGTAAAAAACGCAAAAAGTCGCAAAAATTCTTTGTAATATCTAAAGACTAGAAGGATTGATGAAACAAATCCTTGGGAGTTATATAGTTTTTCGTTATTGAATAGGGGCATACATTTACGAATTGCTAAATTAACTCTGCAGGTGAGATTGACTTTATTCGATGGTTATTTATTGTGTTTAAGGTGTGTTTAGAGCAAAGTATTTTTGCTTTTATTTAACAATGGACATTGCTGAGACAGGTAAGACATTATATTTCCAAACTCGTTATTAAATATACATTCTAATCTCACCTGCAGAGTTAATTTAGCAATTCGTAAATGTATGCCTCTATTCAATAACGAAAAACTATATAACCCCCAAGTACATACATACATACATAGTACATACAGTAAATAATACATTTACGAATTGCTAAATTAACTCTGCAGGTGAGATTGGAATGTATATTTAATAACGAGTTTAGGTCCACTAGTTTTTTATAGTATCTTACATACTTCTTAGTCAGTTTAAGCATGTCAAAGCCGTAATTTTGGATCAGATTCCAACAAAATGATGATTGGAATCATTTACCTATCTTTGAACGTGGATTTTTCACTGTTTTCACTTGTAACTTGCATCCTCCATCACAAACTTGCAATTTATATCATTTTTTTTTTCAGTGCCGTGTAAGCCCTGGGCCTCGCGGTGTAGTCTTCTGGGAGATTACACTCGCGTTTCTCGATGCAATTTTTAGTATAGGGTCATCACTCCCTACGCCTAATTTTGTGAGTGGCCACCATTTGGCTGACGGGTCTCACATACCCGGGGGAGAGTCTGTGAGTGAATCACCATTTAATTACATCATTATACAAGCCCCGCCGGGACTGGGATTCGAACTCACAAAATGTAGCATGAGAGATTAGCGCGCTGGCCACTCAGCCATGGGCTCCCCTAATCCATATAATTAACATTGTCTTTCTTCTTTTCTAAACTTAAAAGAAACCTGTGGTAAACCTCAAGAAAACTCTTTACCAACATTAACACACCTCTAAATACACCTTAAACACAATAAATAACCATCGAATAAAGTCAATCCCACTGCCGGTGATTAGGTACTTGTGTGAACAGGAATGATTCATCCATTTACTATTTATTTGTAAACTCGGTATGGTGGGAAATATTAGTATTAAGGGTCTTGCCAACTAATGATGAAAAGGTGAAGCACTAGAAAATTCCAAATTTTTGACTTGACTTTTGTCCACCTAAATTGGTGATTTGGCCCACTGTGCGGAGGGCAGACGGAAATTTTTATTATATAAGTTATTCGGGCTCTACGTTTATTAAAACGTGAGCTCTCAAACTTAGGATTTTTTTTTTTTGATTATGAAGATTCACTATTAAAAAAAATATACCAAAAAAATCTTTATACAATTTATTTCGATATGTTATTAGCTAGATTTGGAGGATGCTCTATCACAAGAAACTCCTATTAACAATCGTTTATTCCTCTTACAGATGTTCTCAAAGAAAAATCCTCCGGTGAACCATGGAAGAAAATTTTCCTGATGATCATAACAATAATAATAATCTACGCTAACATCCAGCACATTTCTTAAATTGCGTTGTATATTTTCAATAACTTTTATTTTAATAATTTAAGTGGTTTATTAAATGAGGACAATATTTTTACAATGATCTTATGCTTATTTTTGTTCCGTCTATTCGCTGATAAACATATACTTTTTCTTATATATATGTACACATAAATCCGAAGTTAAGTTCAATCCACCCGCTTTCAAATTTTAATTTTATATCACAACCGGTCAGAACGGTGGTTAATCGAACTTTTAACAAGCCAAGATAACTTTTATCAAATCGGTTCTCAGGAATCAGGACGAGCCCATTATAACTTGAGCTAATAAAAATGATTATTGCCGAAGAGCTGTTGGGATTCAGGGGAAGTTGGCTAGTCCCGTGGGACCATCTGGGTAATAAGGCCGGGGAATTGTGGGCCTTTGTCATTACCATGGAAATACATTCTGTCCCTGTCTTCCTCAGGGGTGGCAGCCAGTCTGTCCATTCCGGCAAACTGTCCTCTTGGAATTATGAGGTGGTTGGAATTACTTGAAAGGCTTGTATCTTTTCTAGTAATTATTATATGTTGAAATGTATTTTTGTGTAATTCTTTTAGATTTCTCCTAAATACGTTTCAACGTATTGGCCAAAGTTAGCAAATTAGTTTTAAAATATCTAAGGTTAATCTCATACCTTACATCAATGGGTGTAACGCTGAATACAATAGCTCTTTGCTGAAACTTAGCTAATATTTCACCGAATAAGATTTTTTGGCTTATTATTTTTAATAATGAATCTTTGTAATCGACAAAAAAACAAGCAAATACCTCTTATTCCCCCTCATACTTTGAGGTCTTACGTTTCAAGTAAGTTGAACCCGAATAACGAATAAAAAACAAAATAATAAAAAAAAAAAAAAAAAAAAATGTCCGCCGTAAAATAATTCCACAGGGAATACAATTTCCTACAAAACCCAAAAAAATCATTGAAATCGGTTGAGAAATACCCTAATATAGATATTTGGAAATAATTAACCATTGTAAAATAATAGCGTTTTTAAGATAAATTATTGATACTAAAACGTGTCTCTAAAATATAAAATACTGTACTAATGGCATACTACTGCCTAGCTAAACAGGCTAGATTTATTTATTTTTTTATTTGGTAATTTAAATGATAATTTAAATCAAGAAATAAATGAAAGGTTTTGAATAAATAAAAGATCTATTCCATATCCTACCGACTGGTCGAATAAGCTCTATGGTGACCTGGGGGATCTTAAGAAAAAAAACAATTTTACAAAATTTCTTCCATTTGTGGACGGTGAAGAAGAAAATATTCGTTTCTTACCATTTTACCTTGGTTCTTTTTTTTATGCTTGAGTATATTTGTTTGCTAATTCATTTAATGTCACTTTAAACTACTATGGCTAATTGGACGATTTTTTTTTTAGATTTTGTCTATCTAGGTTTAATTAGAATAGGGAACTTTAAAGCGAGTACCTTTCATTGTACAGTTTCAGGATCATCAGTTAACGTCCACTCCGAAGTACGGAGTAAACAAAGATTTTCTTATTCTCTTTAAAAAATCCTTGGACCAACTGCCGAGTTTGAAACTTTGGCAGAGAATGCTGCTGTGCTTACCTACTTTAAGTTTCAAGCACAACCCCCATTTTTTTATTCTATTTTATATATTTCATAATATCACAAAATATTGCTTTAGTTCATTTATTTTTATCTTTAGAACAGGTGTTTTTCTCGCTATAAAAAAGTCGTAGGACCATCTAATGGGTATGAACACAGCCATGAACTTTGGGCCGAGTATATTTTATATGATTAAAGTAGAAACGAAATTTGTCAAAATTACTTGAATCATCTTACTCCAGCTATTGCGTAGTGGGTCTCGGTCCGATTTGCCGATGTTGCAAATAGCTGGGCATTTACTGAATAGAAGGTTTTTCCCTAGTTCATATTTGAAGAGAATTACTAAAGAAGTAATAAAACAGTAATATAAAATAAGCGAATACGTTTTTAATTAACCTATTCTAATATTTTCACAAAAAAAAAAATAATATAGTATTGCGTTTGGAACGAGGATGGAAGAGATAGTTTTTGTATCACTTAAGACTTCTACGTCAACATAAATTTCCATTTTTTTTTACTTAATTGGGGGTGATGGTGACTCAAATTCAACTGTTATTTTATCTGGCAAGAAAATAATAATCAATTTTGATTTTCAGCTGATTTGGCGAAAAAATCACAGCTTGAAATAGAAGTTAACAGCCCTCTAACTCTAATACGTAAGCACTCTAGGGTCTATCGCAGGGTGGTACAGTATGGGGTTGGCTTTCAAAGGGCTAATTATATTTACTTTTTAGCCACCAAAGAACATGAAATTCTTGCATACAGAAATAATACATGACATCCGCTAAGGTCATGATGTAATTTTTAACTGTATGACAGTTTCTTTAATTATTAGTTAAATTATATACAATCTGCTACTGCTCCAAATTGCAGAGGAATATTAGCGTGGAACTCACAATGGTAAGTTCACCTTAGAGTCCAGTTATGCTTTAATTGGACGATTCTTGACCAAGCAGCTTCCAGGATATCTGGGTATTTAAGATACCATTCCACATCCCATAAGGTCAGGACTCGCACGAAGGAGCAACAAAAGAAACCATCCCAAGGAGAAAAAACACAGAGAAGAGGAAAATAAAACAGGAAACACGAGTAGTAATACAGCCGCGCTCCAGGCCGGCCTGAAGTGTATTAATTGGTCGAGCCGAGTTGAAAAATGGCCGTCGGCCTCCGCTTGATTGGTTTTAACAAGACTAATGACGTGACGTCATTGGCCGGAGCCTCAGCCAATCCGGTTCGTCCTTTCACGTGGGCCCTAATCACCGGAGCTCTCTCAACCACCGCCTGTCAATCAAATAGAGAAAATTGCCTTCAACCCTTAGACCCCCTTTTCTGTAGTCTATCATATATGGAAGGCCTATTTGTCTCGTGTCTGGGGGCGGAGACACACTGTTCTTTAATTGGGAAAAATAATATAGTAATAAATTAAAAAATAAAAAAGGAAATAAAAAGGTTTTCTGAAATGAAACAGAAACGAAAAAACAAAAAAAAAAAACACACGCGTCGTTAATTGCCTTTGTAATTTGATTGGGCTTTAAATTAATTCAAATAATTATCTCGTCACTAGATCATCATTAGCATTAATTACTTTTTCACTCTTTAGCGGAGTCCAATGCAATCAATATTTACTCAGCAATATCAAATAATTTAACCTTCCAATTTCCTTTTTAAATTGATTTATTTACAGGGTGACCTAATCGGCACTAGCTGAACTGTCAATGATAAAACAGTTCGTTTCAAACGATCAAACAAACGATTTGATGGAAAAATTATTACATTATAAAATATTTAAAAGGCAACATAGTATATCTGCCGTGCAAACCATAAGCTTGATTTTAAATGTTTTCATTATATTAAAATATCCATTAATTTTCTATTAGTAAAAGAAATTCAATATTTCAACAATTTAAATTTAAAATAACGTTTTTAATATTCATAAAACAAACAATCCTAACCTAATTTAGGTACATAGCCACTTATTATTGTCATGTCAATTTCAATTGTTATTAGAATAATTAAAAACTGTTCCTATTGTTTTTTTGCATCATAGAAAAAAAATCTTGTGTGGTTCCTCGTCTGTTTTATATATTTTATGCAATGCTAATAACTTTTTTTTTTTTTTTTGGAATCTACAAAATTAAAGGTACTTCTGATGAAGAAAATTAAAAAAAACGTCACTTAAGCCCTGTCATACTATTTCAATCGAAATTATATTAAATCCCATTGAATTTTACATCGATATAGCTGGTTTAATTAAAATAGTTACGGCTGTTTTGAGAAAATGCAAGGTATAAAGTGACTCTTCTGGTTTGTCAGTTTTGAAGAAAAAGTTGCTGTAAAATCCGAGGCATATACACTTCTATAATATGGAATTTCAGTTTTATAAAACATTTGATTTTATTTTATCGAGCTAGGCTTTCCTTACTTACGCACACAGACCTTTCTGTGGGACATGGTCATTTGAACTCAAGGGACCCTAAAACGTGTATTTCCGACAAGTAAAAAATTTCATATAGACATAATTTACAAATGGAATATCGAAAATATTTATTTGTAAAAACTCATGCAGAGGGATGTTTAATTTCATCCAATTTTATAATTTTAAAATGGAAAGAAAAATACAAGACCCTCCTTTAAAAGGAAGTCACAATTTGAGTAATGTCGGGCTGAGAAAGGAGAGTGAACAGGAAATTAACGTGAATCAGACTATTTTAAGATATTATTTATTTGCTCCCTGATTATTTTTGGTTATTAGGATCTAAGGGAAAAATTTCTCTCTCTCTCTATATATATATATATATATAAAATGATAATGTAAAATGGGAACTTTTTTTTATACATATAAAAATCATGGTTGTGTAAGAAGGCATAATTCTTTAGTTATAGTATTTTACTCGTTTGATTCTTTTAACTATAAGCTTATCCATGAAAGTTTTTATTCAATGTTCCTGCTCATAAGCCTCTTTTTCTCTTCTCTGTGCATATTTAATATCAGTTCGCGATTCTTAGTTTCTGCGATAAATTAAAGGGGTACTCACTACGTTTGCTATAGCATGCTATTTGTGATATTGTGCTAAACCCATCAATTTTATACAGGAAATAACTGCAGAAACTCGACGGGTTTAGCACAATAGCACAAATAGCATGCTATAGCAAACGTAGTGAGTACCCTAAAGTCAATCAGAGCATTTTTAAATATAAATGAGACCACATTTAGATTGTGACTCACTAGTAAATATATATATCTACGTATTATAGACCTAAGCATATAACAACTTTTTTTTGTGGCCTTGTAAATTATAACACTGACCTAAAATTATAATTTTTAAAAACATTTAAAAAAGAATAAAAATGTTAGGTATCCAAATGTACAAAAATGGAACACATTCATAATCCTCTTACCTCCTACCAAATAAATTAGTAAAGTCGCTGTGCAAGAGGCAAAGAAAAGCTTATGCAAATCAGCATTTGAAAAAACAGAAATACTGATTCAGTTGGATATTCCGAATCGAAAGAGAACTTCCGATTTGGGGAATGGAATTCGCGGTCATTACAAACAGCTCCAAGAATGGACAGAGAACGACAACCGCAGAGTCATTTCGCCATTTTTCAAACACAAGTATTTTTTGGGGGGATATTTTTGTATGAGTGCAACAATCCCGTTTCGTTATCATTAGCGATCTCTGGGCATCAATTTCACTGACCGCAAAATTCATGAGAAAAGGAACATATTATAGCAGTTACACATACTAATGTCATTCGGTTTATAATTTGTTGAATACTCCTAATGGATGTTCTCCTCCAGGGTTGTTGGATTTTTTTCGACACGTTTTAACCAGTTTAACTCGTCTACACATGTTTCCATCTTTTTAAATTATTATCATTTATCGTAAGAGGCTTGAATAATTGCAAACTGGTGTAATCTGAACAGTCGACTGCCCAAGTCTGTTTTATTCAGATTGAACTTATTTTTCTTTTTATAAATCAATATCTTGTAAAAATCAACAACAATTTTTATTGAATAATATTATTGTATAATCTGTCCTAATTTGGACATTAATGATAGTGGTGCAATAATACATACATACAATATTTACACAGCAATAAAATTATAAAATATATATACAATAATGAATCAATTAAATGTATACAAACTCTAGAAATCACTCATACCTGTATGCACGTCATACATACAGCACATTGAGTGGAGAATATAGTCAGTGCTAGAACTCTGATATACATGTTTACAAGAGGTCGAGAGACGTTCCAACCTGCTACGGGAATGGTAGAGGGGGTGTGGAGCTGGAAAGGGATTGAGCTAGAGGATTGGAGTGATGGATAAGGTTTTGATGGAATTTGGAGAATATTTATGGAATGAGATCTAAAATAAATGGAATACTTACGTCGTGGTGTAAGGTATGGTTGTTGAGATAATAAGAAGCCTTTACTATTGTTCGAAGGACTTTGGATTGAAGAGATTGAATGTGTTAGAACGTTTAGCTGTCCCCCACACTTCAAGTCAGTAGGTCCAGAAAGGCTGCAGTAAAGTCTTTTAGATTAATAATTTATTTTCAACTGTAAGCTCAGATTTTCTGTTGAGTAGTCGGTATAACTGACCGAATCGTCGGTTGAATTCTTGTCTATTCAATTTATTAAAGAAGAAGTTTGGTATATGCTTTGTCTGTCTTCAACTCTTCGTATGTATAACACTTATGAAATGTCTTCTCAATTAATTTTTCATTCCTTTATTTACATGATCTCAAATTACTTGGTGTCAGAACATCGACAACGGCTGAGGGTGTATTTATTTTTTAATTCTGTTCTCAAATGGCAAAACGGTATAACTTATACAAACACTATAAATGAGAGTTTTTCACATTCTGAAGGGGTCATTCGTTTATGTTTAGAAGGTGGTTCGTTTCTCGGTACAAAGTAGAGTAGTTTACTCATAAACTAATATACACTTATGACATTTTTCCACCTTCTTAACATAAACGAATGACACTCCAGAATGTAAAAAACTCTTATTTATAGATCTGCCATCTCATTTCTTATACCGTTTTTTCATCTGAGCACAGAATGTTAATACGAAAATAATATCAATGGTGAGCCACAAAGATGTCCACCAGCAGTTTGTGATTTGTTTTTAAAATCCCATAATTCTGTATTACTTGAATAATTTAATGAATTATTTTCGGCCAACGAAGTAGTAAAATACCTCTGGGTTCACCTCGATCGCTGCCTCACTTGGAACCACCACATCAATATCAAATTAGCCTAGGTCTATGCAAGACAAGCATTGCTATACCCTATCGTCAATAGAAAATCAAATCTGAAATCTGCTACAACAATCCTTATCTAAAAAACAGTACTTATGTATGGTTGTGAAGTATGGGGCGCACCTTCCTCAACTAAAAGAAAAAAGCTCCGAACATTAAAAAAAAAAAATACTCCGAATATCAGTAGATGCTCCTTGGCTGATTAGAAACAGTCAACTGCACCGTGAGCTTCATATTGAACTTATCGATGACTTCATCAAAGATCGCTTTATTGAATACCACTCACAGCTTCCAGCTGTAAGAGGTACTGTAGCCTACAACATCGGGGGTCGAACTACAAATCTGAGGCTCAAACCCAGACTTCTGCAAGATGTTTTTCTGTGAATCTTGCTATTAAGCTTTTTATATTGTCCACAAACTTAAATTATTTAATTAGCATTATTACTATTAATTACCAAATTATTTTTTTATGGAACATCCATCCTTTATGTCATTATATGTTCCATCTATTATGTTTTATATCTTTCTTTTATTATTATTATCTTAATGTATTATTTTTTTTTTTTTAAGTTCATTATTTATTTACGTTTCATGTACTTTATTTTCTTATTGAATTCCTTTATATAGTATATCTTTAATGAACTATTAACTTCTTTCTTCATTTGTTTTTTGAGTGTTCAATTTGATTTCAAGTATTCGTTCAGATTTAAATTAATCTTTATTATTTAACTTTTCGAAATAATTATAAACATAAAATAGTTAGGGGTGTCTTTTCATGGGATTATACCCCCACTTTGTAATTTTTTAGAAATTATAATGACTGTTTTAATATAAACCCATGTATGGCTAACCGAGCCGATCTGCAAATAAAAAAATAATAAAAATGATTTATTTTGTATATTTAGATAATTTTATTGGACAACAATATATATAAAACGTCTTATAATGCAGTTTAGCCCTATTATAATTGTATCCAATGCTTAGTGCTGTATTAAGTTACTAGTTCTTTTTACAGGAAGATGAATAGATTACTTTATTTTCTATTTAAGTTGAAAAAACAGATAATTCAATGGCAGAAGAAAATATTATTATACACATTTTTTTTTATATATTTTTAAATATATAAAGGTTTGATGAGGTATAATGTTAAAAAAAATGTAGTGTTTTGACCCCGAGATCACACATCTTCTCTGAGATTCGGACGTTGCTGAAATTCGGTTGTTGCATTATCTGGTACCTTTTTATTAGTAGTAACCTGTAGTTTTTTCCTTAATATCTGTCGACTAAATGAATGCGATTCATGAAAACAAAGGAGGTGAGTCTTTGTCTTTAAAATATAAAGTGATTAGTCGTTGTTTTAATAATTTAGTATGTTTTTGAGTTTGTCCCCTCTACGCCCTAAAATATTGGCGTAATGATGGAATATGAAAGGTAAAGTATGCAGTTATATGGTTTAATAATTTTTTTGAAAGGTCTAAGCGACTAATTGTTGTGTGGATCTTGTTCAAATAGATAGATAACATTATGTGGATTAGTTTTTTTTTCTTTTAGGCTCAAAGTGTTTAAGAAAAATCCACCTCTATTTCACTCCTTCCGTTTCATGTTTTGTTCTGTAGCTGCCAACTCCTCAGTACTTTGATATATCGAAGGCTCTGACTGAGGCTGAGAAAGTCGTTATTAACACCGTTTATTGAGGTGGTTTTGATATCGGAGAAATTAGTCACCTTCAAGCGAAGGTGTATCTAAATATATATCCGCCTGCCTCTACTGATTCGAGTTTTTTTTTTCTTTTCTTTTATTTATTATACATCGAAATATATTCGAAAGAACCCGTCATGTCATATCTCTCCGTTAACGAAGATCAAAGGGGACCATACGTCAAAGTCTGCTGAGAACACTTCTTACCGACGACAATCCTGATTGAGACATGAATACCTTAGGACACCCGCTGGGTCGACTGCTCCATGGAATGAGTTTTGATGGATCATTGCTGAGGATGTGGCTGTAATTCGATCCCCCTCAAACGATATTGACGGTTACAAGGATTCATTCTCTGAATGATTAATTTCTTGCGAAATATTTCTGCGAATAACTTTCTAAAGTCTGTCTAGGTCGTATCAACTACTTATGAAGTTTGGCTTTGTAACATTTGGAAACAAATTTCGTATAATTTATTGCTATGGATATATGTTTAAGGTCCTAGAATAAATTTAAAAAAATCCTTGCACAACTTTCTAAATAAGATAAAAAAAAAATCTAAAACCTTTGGCTTTCTAACAGTATAATCAATATTACCATTCTTGTAACCAGAAAAAAAAAATTACCTAAAAAAATATTTGTTCTCTTTTCTCATTTACTATATAATAATAAAATAAAAACTTTTCTTTGCTATTCGAATTTATAAAATATTTGTAATTATACAAAAGAATAATCTGATGCGCCCAACACACGATTTTCAGTTGGAATCACTTGTAGCTGGGTGACAAGCGTAACAGCCTCCCATGCTAAAGGTCACGGGTTCAAACCCGCAGGTGGTCCTAGGATTTTTTAATGGGGGTAAAAAATCCTTAGTTACGCCGTCCTTCGGAGGGGACGTTAAAAGGTGGTCCCGAGCCTGTGCGATGTCAGGAACTCGTTAAAGATCCCTATCCTAATAAAACCTGGATAGGTAAAATTTAGGACTCCCACTGTAGCATCGTCCGATTAGGCATAGTAGCATAAAGTGACGTTAAATAAATAAACAAACAAACAAACGATTTTCAGTTTCCTTCGTTGTTAAAATCAGTTTAAAAACTTTCAAATATTTACAAGCAAAGGTTCAAAAAGTTTTAAATAATTACATTTAGTTTCGTTGAAAATGATAAAAGAAAGAAAAACAAAAATGTTATGGGAAATTTAGTGATATGAATTATAGACTAAAGGAGAATAAAAAAAAAAAAAAAATGAGATATCTTGTATGAATACATGAAAAAAAAATGAAATATAATTAAAACTTAACAGTACAATTCTGATTGTTAGAAAACGTCATTATGGGAATGGAGAAGATAATGAAAAACATAATATTTGAATGTGGCAAGAGAGGTTGGAGGACAAATGTTTAAAGGAAGAGAAATCCAAAAAGCTGGTGGAATGGGCTGGAAAGGAACTTTTATTTGTTTTGATTCTGTGGAAAGGGATATAAAGTTCGGAATGTCGGGATCTAGTCTCATGTAAATGGATTATTGGTTTGAACTGCAGAAGATCGTATATAAAGGGAGGGTAGGGATCACATGTAGCTGGGTGGCTAGCGTAACAGCCTCCCATGCTAAAGGTCACGGGTTCAAAACCGCAGGTGGTCCTAGGATTTTTTAATGGGAGTAATAATCCCTTCGGAGGGGGCGTTAAAAGGTGGTCCCGAGCCTGTGCGATGTCAGGTACTCGTTAAAGATCCCTATCCTAATAAAACCTGGATAGGCAAAATTTAGGACTCCCGCTGTGGCATCGTCCGGTTAGCCATAGTAGCATAAAGTGACGTTAAATAAACAAACAAAGGGAGGTTACTGGGTTGTTGATAGTTTGGTCTAGGAAATACTGTTCCGAGAAATATTGTCTACGGTATATAACATATCTTTTAGATTAAATAATATAACAGTATAAAATTGTTATGCACAACTATTGCCGAAGCTCTATTCGTCACTTTACATCTCTCTCCACAAATTTGTACATACGAAAAAAAATTAATTTTAAAACATTTAGCTTTCCCACAGTATAATATACATCTATATTACTATTCAGAAAAATATCTTTTCTTCTTTACTATACAATAAAATCAGTTGTATAATACTGAACTTTCCTATTTTAGAAGATTATATTCTTGATAAGTTAAATATATGAAATAATTAAATAATAACCTGAAGAAGAAAACAGCAGAAATATGTTTCACTATTTAATTTTTTTTTCTGCGAATAAGAACATAGGTGTATAATATACCGTTGGATGGCCAAATGTTTAAGAAGAAAATGCTATTAAACGTACAGTGCTGTAGAGGGTAATATAGAGTGACGAACATGGCATAAATTTAAATGATTTTAAAAAGAATAATTTTTATTGTTATATTATTTAATCTAAAATGTATGTCCATCTAAAATCAATACATTTTCGCTAAAAAAAAAAAAATCTGTGACACACCCATCACTTTGCGGTATAAAATATACTTTAAGACCGATCCTCATACATACCATATAAATATAAAAAAATTCTTAAAAATCGTTTCGAAGGAGTACGACCACTAACACCGCGACACGAGATTCTATGTCGTCTGTTTCGCGTACCACATTTGTTTCCTCTATTTTGATCATCTAAAGATAATTGTATATATTTTTGTAATCATTAATGTTTTCAGTTCTATAATTAATGTTCTTTAGCCAGTTTTAATTTTTATTTGTATTGTACATTTATGTTGTTCTTTTAGAACCTTCCAGATTCTAAGATTTTTAAAATTTTATCCATTCATATATTTCCTTGACATCCGCGTTTTTGTGAGACCAGTAATACTGCCTCGATTCATTCTTTAAAAGCGCCCTTGAACCTAAGATTGCGATTGATTAGTTTACATTCCACTAAAACGGAAATTCAGAGATGACTCAATCTAGTAGACGGGAATAGATGACGAGGATTCCGGATAGGAAGGGCTCCGGATCCGAGAAGAATCCATTTAACCTGGTGGAATATTTCAGGGTAGAACACGCTCAGGGCAAGAGCGGGACGAGGAAGCGAGGATAAATGAGGAGAATTAGCAGGATATATGAGGTTGACAGGAGCGCGGACAGTGAGTCTTATCTCCCTCCTTTTTATATGCTTCCACCGTCCTTCTCTTTTTGCCTTTCATCTTCTTCTGTTTGCCTACTCCATATCTACCCATTAATTTTTGCCATAATACTGTTTGGATGTGTCTAAAATTAAACTCGGTTTAGCATAACGTCGAAAGCTACGAAAAAACAATATTGTTTGCTAGTACCGAGTTCTGGTTTATTTAGATACAAACTACATTTTAAGAAAATTCATTGGTAGGGGAAAGTAAGTTTTATCAAGCACAAATGCTCAGTGGTTCCGAGCTAACTTTTATGTGCGACAACTCTACCCTGGTTATTCTGTTCATATGTCAACGTCATTGTATGCCTAAGTAAATTCACTTTCAATGGAACAGTTACCAATTTTTAAGTCATAAAAATATATAAGTTTATTCGGTGATTTCAGAAGAACGTCTGACTAATTATTCTTATATATATATATATATATATATATATATATATATATATATATATATATATATATATATATATATAGTTTTTCTTTGTTTATAATTGTTTTTAGATTATTTTAATAAAACTTTGGATTTCATATCACAACTTGCTGATCATACTGTTGACAGTGAGTTTACTTAGGTACAGAAAGAAGTTTAAATGACTAGTATATTATAAACAGAATGATTAAAGCAGAGTTTGTCCTGAAAATCGCGTTAGGAACCAATGTGCAACGTCAAGTTTTAATGTTTTATACTAAATGATGAGATGTGTGCTAATGCTCTTAATCAGTTCAATGCTACATCTTCTTCCATGTTTACATTTTTTTATTTTATCACGGCTTTCATTTACCTCGGTTCTTTATTTATTTATTGAAATTTACAACTGTATTAGTTAATACATTAAGTAAATTAGCAGATATTTTATATATATATATATATATATATATATATATATATATATATATATATATATATATAATTCTTTACGGATGCGAAACGTGGCCGCTTACTTTGAAGGATGAACAACGGCTTAAGGTTTTCGAGAATAAGGTACTGCGTAAAATATTTGGTCCGAAGAGAGATGAGGCCACTAGGGAGTTTAGAAGGTTGCACAACGCGGAATTGCGGAGTTTGTACCCTGTGAATATAATTGAGTTGATAGTGTCGCGGAGACTCAAATGGGCGCGTAAAGTTGTTGGGCTTAGTGAGGAACGGATTCCGAGAAAGTTGGTATTCGCTGAACCGACTGGTAGGCGTCCGAAAGGTAGGCCGAAGCGTCGATGGGAGGATTGCATTAAGGCTGATCTCGGAGGCTTGGGCTTGACCGATGAACATTGGACGAGTCAGTGCAGGCGAAGTTTGGTGGTATCGTCATCGAACCTTCGGGTTCGGTAAGCCTATTATTATTATTATTAATATATATATATATAAATATATATATATATATATATATATATATATATATATAAAATATATATAAATATAATCTACATGAAAAGACATGAGGAGAATATGCCCATTTGCAGCACTCCACTAGGTTATCCTAGTATATATTCTAAACTAGAAGGTCTTGAGGCCATCTTCTTTTCAGAAGCCTCGGAGTATTGTAAGAAATGGAAGAGGAAGCAAGGATGGAAACTAGTGGTTTAAAGTGAAAGTAAAGTTTGTCATTGAAGGATTGATAACTCGTACGAGCCAAATCAGCAACATATGGAACATAAGGGTCTTTATGAATGAGTTTGTAGGTGACAAAGTAAGGTGCATTGAGGATTTTGGATTGTAAGGTTTGAATACGGGAAGAATTTTATGGGTTAGTAGAGGTCTGAAGCTCAACTCCGTAGGTCCAGACAGATCTTATGATGCTGATATGGATGAACCTTTTATAATTAAGTTGGAATGTTAGAGCGTCTGTCCAGTAAGTTTTGAAGTAAGCGAAAGCGGCGGACAGTTTCTTGTCGTTTCAGTCTTGTATGCGGATTCCAAGTTAGACGTTTGTCAAGTAGGAGTCCTAGATAGCGAACCTGTTCAACCGGGACAAGCGTAGTATTATTAAAGGACACTGTAGGGCAGGATGTCGTAGGCTTACGACGAAGGATAAAGGTAATTTGGTTGGATTTGTTGGAATTTATTTTGATTCTTCTATTCTGACACCATACCTCAAGGTCTCTAATGTGGGATTGAAGAGTTTGAGAGGCAATAGTAGGATCATTATTGACTGATAACACGCATGTGTCATCAGCATAGGTAGAAAGGAAGGTGTAAAGATGGGTTGGCATGTCAGCTGTATAGACTGTGTTAAGAAATGGTTCTTAGGATACTGCCTCGAGGTACACCAGCAGACTGAGTTAATAGGGAAGAATAGGAACTATTGTGGTTAATTTTGAAGGATCTTTCAGAGAGGTAGGACTGGATAATGAGGTAGTATGTAGTAGGGAGGAATTTACGGAGCTTGTAAATCAGTCCTGAACTCGGTTCTTAAAACTAATTTAATACCTTTTAATAAAAGCTACCGTTGAAAAAAGATAAAAGAATTCCTCTCAGTTTGAAGTTTGAAGAATTCTGGACAGATATAATTTAGATAAAATTATATAACAATGTAAAATCGTTGCGTACAATAATCACTTAACTTTATGCCCTATTCGTTACTTTACATTACCTTTCACATTTTGTTTAAAATAACATTTTTTTTTTGTTTTTTTTTTATCTCTCCAACGGAATGTTATGCATCTTATACATTGCTATATATAATCTTATTTATAGAATACAAACAAATTAAATATTTTTGCTCATTTCTCCTTTAGTTGGTTATCAAAGTCGTTCAAAATGTATATTTAATAGTTCTTATTATTACTAATAAGATGATATGGTAATTTTTATGAATCTACAAAATTAAAAATTCTTAAGTTGGATAAAATTTAAAAAATTGGCATTAAAGCCCTGTCAGACTATGTCAATTAGAATGAAACCTACATGACAATAAAGGTCCTTAAATTACAATTCGATAATGGGAGTTTAATTAAAATCGTTAAGGCCTTTTTTGAGAAAATCGTAAAAAAGTATCCAATGCATGGTATAAAGTGCTCCTCTGGTTCAGCGATTTTGATGAAAAAGTTACTGGAACATCTGAGGCATATGCAAGCATAAGGTTTTTGAAGAGAACCACAGACCTTGACCACAGAGAACCCTAAAACGTGTATTTATGAGTTTTCACGGTCAAAATATTTCCCCGTACTACATATTTCATATACTGGCAAGTGAAAAAAAAAAAAATTTACTCCGCAAAGATCAAGATGGGAATGAGAAATATATGTAACAAAAGATGAAGAAGTGCCTAAATCTTTATGTGTGTGTTTCTCTTCAAAAACCTTATGCTTGCATATGCCTCAGATGTTCCAGTAACTTTTTCATCAAAATCGCTGAACCAGAGGAGCACTTTATACCATGCATTGGATACTTTTTTACGATTTTCCCAAAAAAGGCCTTAACGATTTTAATTAAACTCCCATTATCGAATTGTAATTTAAGGACCTTTATTGTCATGTAGGTTTCATTCTAATTGACATAGTCTGACAGGGCTTTAATGCCAATTTTTTAAATTTTATCCAACTTAAGAATTTTTAATTTTGTAGATTCATAAAAATTACCATATCATCTTATTAGTAATAATAAGAACTATTAAATATACATTTTGAACGACTTTGATAACCAACTAAAGGAGAAATAAGCAAAAATATTTAATTTGTTCGTATTCTATAAATAAGATTATATATAGCAATGTATAAGATGCATAACATTCCGTTGGAGAGATAAAAAAAAAACAAAAAAAAAATGTTATTTTAAACAAAATGTGAAAGGTAATGTAAAGTAACGAATAGGGCATAAAGTTAAGTGATTGAACTTAAATCGCCAAATACTATGAATATTACGGTGATATTAAATTCAATTAAAAATAATTTAATTAGTGTTTATTTCTTAGTATTAGGATTTACAATAAATAAAATTGAAATTATCGCACTTTGGCATTATTTGTTTTGAAAAAGTACATTTCCATTCATTAATTCTAGTTTTGGATATTTTTTATCCTGATATGGGGGAATATCGCACACTAGCAAGAAAAGTATCGCTAAATAATTTATTATTTAAAAAAAAAATATGTTACAGTTGTACAACAAATAGAACCAATAGCCGAGAAATATATATATTTTTTCCTTTTTTTTGAGGAAAATTGATTAAAATCCTCTCTTCAAGATATTAGGGGTACTCACTACGTTTGCTATACCATGCTATTTGTGCTATTGTGCTAAACCCATTAATTTTATACAGGAAATAAATGTAGAAACTGTTTAAAAAATAAAAAATGTTTTGCAAAATAACACAAATAGCATGCTATAGCAAACGTAGTGATTACCCCTATTATAACTTTTCGTATACACAGTGTATGAGGGGTTACCTGTAGCATGGTGGTTAGCTTTAACAGCCTCTTATGCCCAAGGTCCCGGGTTCAAACCCGCAGGTAGCCCTAGGATTTTTTAATGGGAGTAAAAAAATCTTAGTTATGTCGTCCTTCGGAGGGGACGTTAAAAGGTGGTCCCGAGCCTGTGCGATGTCAGGTACTCGTCAAAGATTCCTGTCCTAATTAAACAGGAGCATAAAGTGACGTTAAATAAATAAACAATATACAGTGTATAAAGTAAAAAAACAAAATTGATATTAAAATTATTGCACGTAACTAAACAATTGTTTTGACTATTAATTACATAGCAATTAGAACATAAATTTAATTTCCTATTATCAATTTGCATTACGATTACTAACCATCAGTAACATCAGGAAGTATTGGGTGAAATATTTTAATGTATTTTCTTTTTAAGAACTTGTAAACTGTATAATCCTGTTGTTCATTTGAAAGATGATTAAACATTATAAACTTCAATACATATTTGTCGGACAAGATATTTAAACTTCGCTTGATTCTAGCTTCGAAAGCAGTTTAAAATATTTTTTAGTTAGGCCAAAGTCAATAATTTCATACAATAATCTTTAGTTATATTAAATAAATGTTTAGGTCCAGATGTATGTTTCTACATATGATTTTTACATTATGTTGCCTATATCAAGCTATAAATATCTACTGTTGATGTATGTCTTCTACATTCTGTATTTACACGTCGTTTTAACTACTTGGAAGATAGCGAGCGCCTATTTTGACGTCTCATTTCGAAAGGATTTACAAAATGAAATTGATTACAGAACATCGAATACATTGATCTGGTAATACATCTGTGAACACATAATCAACTGTTTTGATATAAACTGAAATCGTCGAAGAATATTCATTAAATAAGGTAGAGGTACAGGAGATTTTGTTTCTAAAATAACCTTTTTTTTCATATCTCCGATTAAATGGTATGTATTTTTATTTCAAAAAAATATATTTCAGATGTACAAGTTCGTCTGTTTAATGTGCTGTTTTTCGTCGAGAAGTGCATCCCACCCTTTAATGAGATGGTTGAAGATGTATTATGCTTAATTACACTGTTTTCTTTAATGTATAGCCATGCAATAAATAAACTTCGTTGCAATGCAAATAATTAATACCTTTTGTTAATAACCTACTATAGGTCTCTTCACAACTCTGTATTTTTAATTTGTGATTTTACGTCCTTTCCTATTCAATTTAAGGTAGACAGGTTGAGTTATCCTACATACTATCTTTATTCTTGCCAGAGTGAGATGGTCGGGTTCATTCCGTGTTTCGTCCAAATGTGATATAAATTTGATCACCTATGCTGGACTCGAACTCTGGCCAGTTTAGATTTTTGATGATTTAAGGTTAGTTTAAATAACGACCTGACTTTGCCAATAAGGAAATAGAAATTATCAATCAGTTATTTTTCGTTTCACTCTGTTTCTACTTAAAAATGCTTTTTAAAACCACCGTGTTCTGTATTTTTGATCAACTGCACTTGATTTTTACTTAGGTCCTGTTTTATGCTTCGAATGTTGCTCGAAATCTATTAGTAAAATGTTAATCAAGATTTCTTTTTTCGATTGTATATAAGTGTGTACAAAAGCATGCATCTTTGTAAACGATCAGCCTATTGTTAGTCCTAATATATGTAATTATCTAAACCGTTTATAAATCTTACAATCAGGTCAAGATTCATTTACAGAGTGCAGATTTGTTTTAAAATAATAAGCGAAACAAAACTAAAGGATATACTTAGGTAGTATTACTCGTATTTTATCCTTCTGTTTGTGTGATTTGTGGCTAGCAAGTTTTTGACACGATAAATGGCTCAACTATTATAACATTCCTGTCTCTTCGGTTTACTTATTGGGAATTTATCCGTGTTGATTCTGCTTTCACACTTTCTGAATCAGATTAAGAAAACAAATCATAAAGAGAAAAAAAATTGAAACGACCATAATTTTTAAATAAAATTTATTTATTGGTATTTACAACTGTATAATAACAATTCATTTAGTAATTGTGATACAAGATTATATCATGTCATGATTCACATTTCGAGATACTACCCATTGGCAGATCTACAAAAATTCTGCTGAACCAGGTCTCGGGGTCATCTTATTTTCAGACGCCTCAGGATTATCAGGGATTGTGGAGGTAGGAAGGTTTGAAACTAGTGGATTAGAGTGGGAATGGAGTTTGTCATGAAAGGGGTGGTACCTGTTTCGGGCCAAGTCAGCAACATTGGGAGCATTAAGGTCTTCATGGATGAGTTGATTCGTGAAATGCATTGATGATTTTTCGAAGAATTTTGATTGTAAGGATTCGAGACGGAAAGAATTTGATAGTTTTGTAGAGCCCCAAAGCTCTACTCCGTAAGACCATTGGGTAAGTGTTGAAATAGTCGAAAACGTAAATAAAAAATTTAGATGTTGAAAAAAAAAATCTATAATTTTACAACCCATTCATCGACTTCGATTGACCCATTCAGACTTCGATGCGGTACATATAGAGATTCGTACTTTTTCTCGGTAAACGGCCGTGCAAGGAGATGATTAGGTACTGGTCACGTTCAGCCGCCAGTTTTCCCCAATCACGGAGGCTGAGTGTGCCCACACTCCAACGGCCACCCACGGCTTAAATAAAATAAATAACTCTGCCTCAGCCGGGATTCGAACAGTAGGCTTGTGCTCAATCAACTCCCTAGAAGTTAAGATGTATTCAGATATTTTTTTGACCATCTGGTTTATTTCTTCTATATACCCTCAAGAAGATTACAAAGTTACCCTAATAATAATAATGTTTATTTTATTATATTTTTTTTTAAACATATTTATTGATATTTACAACTGTATAATTATATACAACAAGTAAATGTGATGGATACAGTAATCTGACATGAAGAGATGCCACCCATCGGCAGCACTCTAAAAAAAATTTAAACTAGAAGGTGTCGGGGCCATAATAAATAATAATAATAAATAAATATAATAATGTAGGATATTAACACTTTGTTTGATATTTCATTTTTTTCAAAGGACTGAAGTACCAAATGAAAATTAATTGTTTTAACTGTGATAACTTAATATTTTTTTGTAAATAAGCAATTGAGCTCCATAAAAATCAGAACTAATCTTAGTCAAAAAGTAATCAAAGGTAAAGAAAAAGTTAGTTGCCATAAAAAGAGCTCAAGCCATGAAGAAACAAGTATCCATTTTAGGGAAATCTCTGTATTGCAGGCATTATTACTGATATGATATTTTGTTTTTCTTTTTTTCATTTTAAACATATTTATTGATATTTACAACTGTATATAAAGTACATCAAGTAAATGTGATGGACATATGGTAAATTGACATGAAATACATGTCACACCACCCATTGGCAGCACTCTCAATATATTCTAAACTAGAAGGTCTCAGGGCCATCTTCTTTTCATACGCCTCGGAGGATTATCAGGAATCGAATAGGATGATAGGATAGAAACTAGTGGATTAGAGTGGAAATGGAGCCTTTCATGGAATGATTTATATCTGGTTCGGACTAATTCAGTAACATATGGGATATTAAGGTCTTTATGGATGTGCTTATTCGTGACAAAGTAAGGAGCGTTAAGGATTTTACGAAGGATTTTGGATTGTAAGGATTGGATACGGGAAGAATTTGATGGTTTGGTAGAGCTCCATAGCTCTACTCCGTAAGTCCATATCGGTCTTATGATGGTCATATAAATGATTCTTTTGTAATTAAGTGGAAGATTGGAGCGTTTGTCCAGTAAGTGTTGGAGTAGTCGAAAACGGCGGGCAGTTTCTTGTCTTTTCAGTCTTGTATGGGGATTCAAAGTCAGACGTTTGTCAAGGTGGAGTCCGAGGTATTGAATCTGTTCAACAGGGGCTAGTGGAGTGTCATTAAAGGATACTGTGGGGCAGGAAGTCTTTGGTTTACGGCGAAGGGTAAAGGTTATTTGGTGGGATTAGTTAGAATTGATTTTAATTCTCCATTTCTAACACCATACTTCAAGGTCTCGGATGTGGGATTGAAGAGTGTGGGAGGCAGTAAATGGATCATTATCTGCCGATAGCACACACGTGTCATCAGCATAATTCGAAAGGAAAGTGTTAGAATGGGTTGGGATATCAGCTGTATAGACTGTATAAAGGACAGGTTTTCTGCATACCTCTCTTCACTCTCTTCTGACAACATTCCAACTCATCGTTCCAGATGACCCCGTACCCTGAAGCAACCGGACATAGGCCGATGGACTCTGAACCTAATATCTTTTTAATTATCCTTCATCTTCTTGGTAATCCTTTAGAAGTCGATTAAGAAGGAAGGAGTGGCTGTACTAATCGTTTTTGTATTAGTTGTTAACCACAACTAATTGCTCTGCTCCTTTATTCCGACAGCTGCTGGACATGTATTTATATGAAATCATACATTAAGTTAATATGAGACTTGTGAAAAATGGTTAAAGCATATAAAAATGAATGTTATGTCGAACGAACATTTCGTTTAATATTTCTACTTAAATAGAAATGAATTGTTTGATTGGTGTATTTCTCTCTATCACAAATCAGAAGAAAGTTTAAAAACGAAAGATTCTTCACTTTACAAAAAACAAACTTGATTTCATTTAAAAATGACCAAAGCCATCATTTTACCATATGAGTGAATTCAAATTAGATCGATATTAGACATTTTGAGGAAAACACTCAAGTAATTCAATCAAAAACCAATTCCATCGACCCAGGTTAATTTACCAGAGTAAATCAACTCCTAGGCTATGTAAGCGATCTAGATATTATAGGAAGATCTTTCACTGACGGTCAGACGGCATTTCAGGAACTGGCTGCAAATAGGTTGGACCTGGTTATCAACGCTTCCAAAACAAAGTACATCGTAACAAGACAAGAAGCGATTCCATGAGATCATGTAAGAATTGGTGCTCATGCCTTTGAACGTGTAAATGGGAACACATATCTTGGCTGCAATGTAAACGCTTCTTCAAAAGATATATCGGCTGATGTCGAAACCAGGATCAAGTAATCCAATCGCTGCTTCTTCGAACTAAGGAGCCTTTTCAGGAGCACTATGGTCAATAGATCTAATAAAATTATTACAAAACCCTCATACGGCCAGTCTTAACATAAGGTTCAGAGACTTGGCCTATCTTTAAATAAAAAAAAGAAGATCTTTAAACTTAAAGTTGAGAAAAGTTTCAAGTTAATTTAAGTAAAAAATGTATTCAATTTGGTTAGAACATATGATCTAGATTAAATGATATCTCTGCTGATGTTTACGAAATTTTTAGGTATGATACTTAGGTATACGAATCGGTCCTGAAGTATATTTCATAAGGGGTAACTCTATGTGATTTGGGTGGGTGACTTTAGTCCCAGATTTTTTTTTTCTCTTTATATCTATATTCACGCCTGTCAGAATGTATCTGACAATTAGCTAATATGCTGTATAAATTGAGATCAGGCATGGTAGGCATGAAGAAGGGAAATGCCCAGCAGCACCCTTTCCATGGCTTTATTTTATCGGAGGAGGTCTCTCATCCAGCCTCTCTTAAGCCTTCTTCTGACTGGCATTTCAACTATTGACATGTCGTTAATCAGTCTATTGTCGTGTCCGTTAAGTTTACTGTGAAAACGAGTATAGAATGTTCGTATATGTTGGTCAACTGTTGGTTGTTGTAAGTCCGTATGTAGGGTTCTATTGTTTACGTACCAAGGAGCTGTCGTTATCAGTCTTAAAATTTTGGATTGAAATGATTGCAGTTTTTGTGCGTGAGTCTTTTTTGCTGAACCAAAAATCTGTGAAGCGTAAGTCCATATTGGCTTAAGAAGGTATGTGTATGTATTCATTTTCTGTCTAATTTTTAATTTTGAAGATTTAGATAAAAGTGAGTATAGTACTTTCAGTCGGTGGTTAAGAGTCTGTCTTTTCATCTTGACATGTGGGCCCCAAGTCATCCTTCGATCGATTGTCAGTCCTAGGTAATGTACAGAGTTGGTCTGAGGAATTTGGTTGTTGTTGATAAAAATTGGTAGGCAAGTGTTTTGTCGTAGCTTGAACGTTACGTGTTTTGATTTGTCGTGATTCAAACGAATTTCCCATAGCTTGTACCAATTTTGTAGTATTATCAAGTGATTTTGTAGAGAGTTTTAGTCCCAGATTAAAAAAAAAAAATTGTTTTAATTTTCATCACTATTTATTTAATAAGTTCTAACCTTGAAACGTATGTAAGCAGATTTGATTAAATTTAACCCTTTTCTAAATTTTCCCCTTCAAGAGCAGGATTGTTCTCTCCAGCCTTGCGAACGAAAAATCGCTAAAAGGAAGCTAGGGGAAGGATATAAATTTATTATTAATTCTCGATCAGCCGATGAGCAGGCAGTAGCGGGAGGCAAGAACAGTCAATAAATAACATCTGCTGGACTGGATCCAGCTCCTTCCTGCAACCGTAGCTTTTGAAATATACTCCCAGTCCCCTCGCTTATGACTGAACTCCTGTCCGGAGGAATGGGAAGTCTTCCCTTAGAAATATAAAATTGATTTTTATTTTCGAGGTGTGACGGGATAGTTTGTCCCGAGTCTGGGTCTCCTTCCGTCAATTAATAATTTCACTTGCGACAATAAATGAGCGGTAATTAAGAAGGCCTGGAGCGGAAATAAGGGGTGGTTAGTCACGTTTTGTAGGCAATATAACACGTCCGATATTTTTCATTGACGATCAGCTGCCTGATATTTATAATTTTTTTATTGATGCCTAAGGGCTCAGGGTTATTATTTATAATAATATCTTATTTTAGATTATTATGAAGGGCTAATTAATTATATTAGGGAAGCCTGTGGCTGCCCAGCTAGCACCTTGGTCTGCAAAGTCAAAGGTTGTGAGTTCTGGGTCTAGCTTGGACTTTTTAAAGTATATAATTAAATGGAGATTCTCTCACAGCCACTTCGGGCATGTTAGACCCATGAGCTAACTGGTGGAAATTTACAAAAATAGGCGTAGAAAGAGTGATCCTACCTATACATTACTTGTAATCGAGAACTGTCGTGGTTCTGCACAGTCTGTTGCGCCATGGAATAATTATTATATTAAACAAAGTAAAAAATTATTATTATTCAAAGAGGTTGACGTAGGATTAATGTACTACTACACTGAACAGATTACAGACTGAACAGATCTGTAGTAATTCTCATGCTGTACATCTTATTTTGCGCTTGATAAAAACTGTTGATGAGCAACATTTAAATTTTCAATCTTTAGTCTACTCCTTGCGTTATGTTAAAAATTTTAAACAGAGAATGGATACATTAGAAAAATGTGATAATTTAATAGTTCATAGCCCATTAAGTCTAACAAATTACCATTACTAAACAAAAATAAGGATATTTTAAGAATTTGACCGATATTGAAAGTTATAATTTGTTTGCTGACCAAAAATTCTGATGATGAGGCGTTATAAACCTCGAAATGCAAATTGTTGTATTGAATAAATAAACAATATTAAGAAGAAGAGACTGTTCCTGAAGATTTTATTTAAATTCATATACTCTTCATAATTGGAAAGTGAATCTAATCATTTAAATTTTCGAATTGCAAACTTATCTGGCCTTTTCCACGCTAGGAACTCTGTCCTAATAAGATCCCCTATGTCCTTGATTTTTTATTTATTTTTTCCGAATTCTCAAACTCTCAACAGAAGCTTATTTACGTTTCTGATTCTTTAGCACAATCTCTATTCAGTCTTAATATCCGTGAAATTCTCCAATCAAGGAGTAATGGTCTTATGATTTTTTTAAAATTTGCTATTGGAGTTCTGACTATGGCCAGCTCTTTATTTAAGTGCCTATTAAAGAAGTGCTGGAATCTCCTCGAACTCAGCTTTACCATCTGCAAGTGGTTAGCTAAGATTAGCTCGGGATTATTTGCGAGAAGAGAATGTAGAGGATGTAGAAGATATTTTATTATGTTTTAGCTTTAGTTGTTTACTTGTTTCTCATTTCCAGTTTGTTGTTAAAACCTTGCTCCATACTTGTTTGCATTATAAAAATAACTAGGTCCATTTTCTAACGTCCGCATTCCAATATCTTGTTTTTGATGATACAGACGAATCTTCTTTAAATTACAAGACCTATAAATCATTCTCATGCTGATGGATGGGTGAGTCCTCTCAGGTCCCGAAACGACATCCTCTCCTTCCACCCCAAGCCTACAACTGGATCCGCAGACAGGCGCCACCGCTAATGAAATCGTCCCAGCGGAGGATGATATGTGATTAAGTACAGTAGCGGGGACTAAACAAATGGGACGAGCTGTGGCCAGCCAAGATATGAGTCCAGATTAATAGCAGCTACTGGTCCTACGCCTCCTGTGTCATTTGTACACTTCTCCTCCGCATGCAGATGCCTTACGAACAAAGGTACTATCTCAGGATACATAATGTATCTGATCCATGTATCTGGGATATCTGATAGCGGCTGTCAAAGGAAATTACGGTCCCAAGGAGATGAGAAATGGAAGGGGAGGAGCCAGTCCTGGATTAGCATTAGCACTTTGTACTAATTGGGGCCTCAATGTCTTCATACGGACAAGATTTAAGCATAGATGGATATAATAAGGTTCATGGATTACAATTATAAAGTCTTCTTAGCATGAGAAAATTGTTTGAGTGTTGTTGATGGATATTTTATACCTAATTTAATGAAAAATATGTCTTTATTAAATATTCATACTAATTTATTAAACTTCAGGGGCAAGTAACGCACGAATTTCACTTACTTCACTAGTCGAAATCTATTTTAGAATGAATAGACTGAAAATGTTGTATTTTTGTTAATGATTTTTAAAAAATACATGACTTTCCAACGGTACATCAACATCTATATTACTATTCTTTACTGTATTATTTTTCAGGAGGTTATCACATTCTTTTATATTTACCCATTTACTATCAATGGTTTTTATATTTACCAATTTACTATCGTATAATATCAAATTATGAGAGAAGTTGGTTGAGGGTGCAGTCAATTTAACACACAATTAAGCGTAAACTTAATTGTGCCGACGTTTCGGCCTAAATTATAGGCCTTCTTCAGGGTGGTTGTGTGAGCTGAGAAGGCGTCAGTCAACAACCATATGCCGAAACGTCGGCACCAATAAATTAAGTTTACGCTTAATTGTGTGTTAAATTGATTGCACCCTCAACCAACTTCTCTCATGTATACACACAGTCAACCATTGTCACTTCATCAATATCAAATTATGGTTATTATTTCGAATCAACAAACGTAAAGGTACTTTATAGGCATATATTTTTATTTTTTAATTTTACAATTAACCTCAGAGTAAAAACGTGCAAAATGCATTGTATAAATTGGACATTATGATTATTTGATTTTCATATAAAAATAAAGTGGTCGTATATACGTAATTGTCTTAAACATGAAATTTTGGTTTCGTAAAACTTCTCAGTTTTGTGCTAGACTTACCACAAAAACATACTGATGCAGTCAATATTTTGCGGGACTTGATCCTTTTAACTCAAGAGAACATTAAACGTGTATTTCCGTCGAAATCTTGAATTTCAAAATTTTCAGAATCAAAATACTTTTCTTTACTATATATTTCAAATATTGGTGAGTAAAAGTTAAAATAAATATATTCGGAAACCGTAAAAAATTATTCCCTGATATCGCACAAAATCCTACCGCTTTATCTCTTTCAAAAAATAAAACAAACTTTTTTTTTTAAAACGTTGTACGTTTGGGATGAAATAATTACTAGAAAACATAAAGTCAAAATGTGTTTATTATTTATGGAAATTTACTACTGTAAAATTAATACAATTATTAAACCTGCACGTTGATGCAATAGCTTGAATCAAACGTGTAGTACTCCCTTATCTTACCTTAATGTCTAGATTTATATCGTAGGCCTATTGTAAAGAGGTTAGAAAATATATATTTAGTTTTATTACAAATCAGAAATAAATTGTTTTTTCAATTACACGTATTATTATAATAAAAACTCATCCATATGATAATTGTTAATAAAAAAATATTTAATAAAAGAAGATAACTATACTTTGGAACATTTTAAAAACTTATGAAGCTCTACTGCTGTTGGGAGTAGGAACAAAATATTAAAAAAAAAAAAAAAGAAATATTCAGGGTAAGAAAATAAAATTCTAAAATTTTAGCAGTCAGCAATCTTGAAATTTTGAATTAGTAATCCAGACTTTTTACTTTTTTTTCTGTAAAATTGGATTAGTCTATATACAATGCCTTCGTTTTCGTTAATACAAGTAGATGTACTATGTATTTACATGTATAATTATTTCAACATTGCACAGTTTTTATTTATCCTAGTTAATGTTCATATTTTTATTTTAAGTACTGTATGCAACATATGTTTAAGTATGTATGTTGTACATTATAAAATCCCTATTTAGAACCATCATGTATTCTAAACAAAATGAAAGGTACTTTACAGGAAAAAAATGTAAAATATCGGCATTTAAGCCCTGTCAGACAATTTTAATCAGAATGTAAACAACATGATATTAAAGCCCATTAAATTCTACATCGATATAGCTAGTTTAATCAAAATCGTCGGAACCGTTTTCGAGAAAATCGAAACAGGTGCAAAATGCATGGTATAAAGTGGATCTTCTGGTAAGCTCATATTAATGAAAAAGGTTTTGTAACGTCTCGGGCGCATATTTGTCTTAAATATGGAATTTCAGTTTCTTAGGACTTACCGTTTCCGCCCGGGAGTTACCACACACACACACAAACCTTTTTGCGGGACTTGGTTATTTGGACTCAGGGGAACCTATAACGTGTATTTCCGTTGAAAACTGGAATTCGAAAATTTTCACGATCGCAATATTTCCTCTTACTATATATAGTAGGTGAAAGTAATAAAAAAAAAAAACTTTTTTAAAATGATAAAATTATAAGATTTTACTTTAGTTTTAATAAAAGTAGGTCATTTCAAACTTTTGTTGTTTTATACTTCTCCCCTGCGGTATCCTTTAGTATTATCCCACTTACTCCTTTTGAACGAATTAAAAAATACTCCATCATGGCAAGCGCCTTACATTAAATTTTGCTATAAGACCGAAACGATAAAATACTGTTCGTACACACCGATTACTAAAAATCTTACTTGCAAAATGTTCAAAACTTCTAGTCTATTACAAAAAACATATATCTTTCACTTTGATATGACCTATTTAGACACATGGAATTGAGCTTTGTGGTTCTACTAAACTTATACCTTCTCCATTCAATCTTAATACTCCAAAATCATTTATACCCATTATTTTGTCACAAATCAAATCATTCATAATGGCCTTTACATCCTATTTGTCGCAGACCTGACCCGAAATAGTTATACTATCTTTTCATTCCAAATTCCCTGCCCACAGAAACCCACTTGGCTGTAACCTTTCTTCCTTACATATATATGATAACCCTCAGATATACAGAGAGGATTAAAAGAAAGGTGGCCTTGGGATCTATGTAATTTTATTACACGTTTACTTGTTGTATTTTTTTAAATACTATTGTAAATTATTTTTTAAATAGTATTTAATTTAGTAACTTTTTTAGTTTAGTACCTCCCTATTTCGGTTTTATCGTCAGCAATAAATAAATCTATTCCGCTGACATTTAAAATTAGCCACAGACCTAATAACGTCACGTACATCCTCCATTACGCGTTGATCTAGGTCTTGTTTTATTTTTTCCCCGTTGCCTAGCATATAATTTAATAGCATTTATACTCTTATTATAACTTTAATCCTTCAGACACTACTGCTCAAAGGTTTTCAGATTCTACAGGAGCATGTTGCTTTACTGATTACTAAACTAGAAATTTCTCATAACCAATTACATTTAAGTGGCCGTCAGAAGATTAAACGTTGAGACCGAAATTCCGCCCAGCAGTCAAAACTTAATTTCGAGATAATCACTCAATTCCTCGCCATCGTTAAAGGTCTTACTGAAAATTTTGATGGGGATATTATTGAGGTGGTGGAACAGGTAAGCCGTAGCACCTTGCGCCCAAAGGTGTTGCTGCTTAATCAGCTAAACTGTTTCAAACAAGATCTGTATCATGTTGTAATTGCTCAATTTTTTTTTTCCTCTCGAAACTTTTCCCGACTGCTCACCGAGGCTAAATAAATGCTCTCAACAAGATGGGGTGTGAAATTGTGTTATGAGATGGGCTTTTTAACAGAGCACCAATTTGCTCGAATTACGGCCATTCGAATTTCCGCTCCAGTTGAAGCATAACCATCTTCCGCGGAGCTTAGTTGCGCTTTTCTATCTGTATCTTCGGCAGCATCTATCGCTAAACGGTTCTAGGTCGGCTAATGGGGTAGGAGAAATTATTCCTTAATATCCTGGTTAGACCTCATTTCGGGCAGTTAGGGTGGAAATTGGTCTGTAAAAGGGAAACCGTCCGGAGGACCGTTGGCATTTTGGAGCATACATGCAAAGTTCATTCAAGTACTTTTTCATGCTTCTTAAAATTACACACTTACCCTAACTAGAATAATTTAAATCGTTCTTATCAAATAATGCTTTTCTATGCAATATTTTGCAGTAATAACAGTCCGGGGGGATAGAGAATTTCCTGTCTATTAAGGTTCTGGATCATAACTCAAAATATATTTTAATAAGTTGAAGTAATCGATAAAAAAATGTTCAAAGAGATACTAAATGCATATTTTTATATATTTTTTATCAAATATTCATGAATTCATCTGAAAAATAAAATAATATTGCAGCTGTTTGTTTCTAACAAGAAAGTCTAGTGTATTGGAAATCATGTTGAAGTTATGTAGTTTTCTAAAAGAAATTTTTAAAAATCTCTTAGGACAAAAGTAATGAAAATAAATAATTCCTATGGTCTCTTTTTTTTTTTTTTTTTTATACCATGAATCAACATATCTATGTATATGTACTTATAAACACTTGTACCACTCATTTATGCACACAATTGTTAATTACACATATATTTTACAATGTAACGAAAGATTAAGATTAGAGTTGGTGATGAAAGATTTAATGTTCGAAAGAAGACAGAGAGGTGGTTTTATGGATAAACATACATAGCGAATTCCAAAAGAATGGTGAGCGAACGAGAAAGGATTTGTATAACAGACGCAGTTCTATGTGATGGAGTATAAATATAGATTTATTATGTTTTATTGTTCAATGACTGGATATCTAATGGAAGGGTGAGGAGTTCAGTTATATAGGAAGGTTTTTTGTTTTAATAGGTAAAAACGATAGAAATATTTCCTTCGAACAGCCAGAAATATGGTCACGTCTGAGATCTCCTAAAATAATTCTTAAAAAACAATTCATCCGACATTTTATTTTTAATTTCAATTCGTTGGTAACTCCCTTTGGACTCTATGCAACCGTGGTCAACGTGAGGAAAGATATCACAGAAAACAAGTAGTTGTTGGGTTTTTAAATGTAAGGATTTACGGAGTCTATTGACTGTTAAAATATAGAAATGGATTTTTAGGAACATAGTTATTTCAGGATAGGTGATAGTTAAGGGTGAGTCTGAGGTTTTTAAAATGTATATACACACACACACACACACACACACATATATATATATATATATATATATATATATATATATATATATATATATATATATATATATATATATATATATATATATATATATAGCAGCAACGGGAATGCAAGAGTGATTTGGAGCCAATGAGGATTTGTTTAGTTTTACATGTATTGAGCTGTAACTTGCTTTATTTTGGTCCAATGACTAACTTGATATTTTTGGTTTTTACAGTTTACATAAACAAAGATAGCTACTTAAGTCATAATGTAAGATAGTAAATAAGATATATACGAAACGTTTAAAATTTATCAGTGACAATTGTTGATTGCATATGCAATTGAATAAGACGTTTGTGTTATAAGCAGAAAAGAAACCCAAAGTAAATTATATATCTTTGAGTTTAAGGTCGTCATAAGACTTAAATGAACAAAAGTCAAGCAGAATGTTTCATATAATACATAATTTCTTTTTATAATAATGAAGAATTAAATTACAAAATATTTAATTTTTTTTTTTTTAAATACTCTTCATAAAAACATGATTTGACACACAGTTGTTTTAGCCATAATACACTTTGGTAATATGGAACGAAAAAATATACTGAACAAAATGTATTTTATTATTATATGGAATTGGCAATTTCTGCCATAAGACATCTGATATTCTTAAAACAATCAAAGAAATTTTATTATTTATGAATGTTTTTTCATTCTTAAAAGAAAATGAAAAGTTCTTATTTTCAAAACCTAATCTGTTCAAATCATAACATCATTTTAAAGCGGGATTTACATAGTTCTAGTTGTTCTCAGTTTCTTTACAGAATAACAACAAAGTGTTAATTTTATCGATACTTATGAATCATGAATACTGAGGTTGTACTTTTTTTTTTTAATTTAAGCCTCCTTTTGCCTAGTTACACAACTATAAGGAAGATGTTAAACGAAAGAAGAAGCAGTACAGTGAGTGCTAAACCTAATCTATAGTTAATGACGTTAGGAGGCTGGAAGAGGTAGCCATATTGGATCGGCCATGCTGTTCACGATCTGTACTCCGCTATACCGTTGCCTTTTTATTTAACGTATTATATAATTTCTTTTAAATATTATAAATGTTTCCGATACCATTTTACCCATAAGCCATTATTATAATTTGTATTATTTTGAATCGAAAAATATTCAGCAATAGAAAAAAAAAACTATACTTTAGAGACTTGTATAGCTCTATTGCTGTGTCGATTACCGAAATAGTTTAAGGGTAAAAAAAAAAATATATATTTATGGTAACATAATAATCTTCTAAATTTTTAGTTTTCAGGAATATTTAAATTTAAAAATGGTAATCCAGGCCTCTTTTTCTGTGAAATTTAGACATGCTAAATACAATTTCTTCGGTTTTTATTTGTTTTACTTAACGTACGTTTATTTATTAAATACTTGAAAAATACGTTTATTTACGTAATTAACGTTTATTTATTCTATTTCAAGTACTGTATGCAACGTATAGTTAAGTAGGTATGCTGCACATTGTAGAATCCCTAGTTAGAATTATAGGGTTATAATTATAGAATTTTTTACATTAAGAAAAAATGAAATAATGAAAAAAAGAAAATATTGATAAAATATTAGACGTTTTTTATTAAAGCTAAAACTTATGAAGTGAGTATGTCTACCTATTTTGGTAATACTGTAAATGTAACAAAACAAAATTAGAATATGGCTCTTGATAATTAGTTCTTCGTTGTACTTAAACTTAATTTAATGAGTAACTATTCACCTATATAAGTTATACGTATTAAATTTACTCTTACAATAAACACATGTATCCTAATTTAAATAAACAAAAAATGAAATATAATCGGAAGTAAAGCCGCGAGTTACAGCTAGTACATAAATAAAAATATAAATATTTTAATTGTTATAACGTAATTGGTATAAATCATTCCATACTCACTTCTAGTTACCAGACATCAGTCAGGCATGAAATGATTTTAGCCTTGTTAATTTTGATGACTAAGTGAAAATTCAAACCACTCTTCTTTGGAGGCCGGAAGGAGGTAAATTATTATTATTTTTTTGTTTTAAATGATAGGTCCAGAGTCTGTATAGAATCCTCCATTCGTTTTAAACGATGACATTTCTTAGAATCACAGGATAATATAATTTTTTTGGACTGTCAAAGCCGCTTATACCAGAGCTCATAAACTCATTAATAACAGGCTAATGAATTTGCTAATTATTCAAACTTGTCTTCGTATGAATAAATAAACAGGTTGTAAGAAGAGGATTGATTGGTCAAGGAGTAAGTACTGCGGACCAATGAGATTTCATGGTTAGGCTTAAAGAGGTTCCCATTCGTTACGGGATATCGCGCTACCGTTCATCATCACCTTTTACCGTTATTAAGATTCTACCACTATCAAATATCAATTGGATTATTTTTGTCACTCTCATATATTTAGACTCAGGAACCACTAGAATAATTAATTACAAATAAAACTTAACTTATGTGTAAGAAGTTTGTTATTATAATTTAAAGTTATGCAAATCCTTGTAAATAAATATTTTGTGTGATTTTTCTAACCTTTCGGTGCCAATTAATTCAATAAAAAAGAAAATGAATAACTATTTAGAAAAAAATATACTTTTCAGCCAAGTCCTCATCTCGATTGGAAAGGTGAAATATAATCCAAAAAATATTACCTATCTACATTAGGAGTATTCCATTATTTTAATTATCTTATATAAATAATGACGATTTAAGTTCAATAATATTTTTTAAACCATCTAATACTTATGCTTAGAGAAAATAAAAGAAAAAAAATAAAGAAAAAAAAGCAACCCAAGAAACCTTCAAGAGTTAATAAACCGAAGTGTAAAAATAAACCCCTTGAAATTACTAGCAATTATATAAATTAGTCAAATTATAATTGCTACCGCTCATTGGCGTCCCGAACAAGCAATTATGCAAAATAGAACAATTATCCTATAAATATATTCTCAATTTGCATCTTTCAAGATATTTAATCTTACAAAAGCGGTTCCAATCTGTCAGCAGTTATTGCTAATTTTAGTATTTAGTTCCAATTCATGAAATCGTTTCTTTAATTGTGAAATGACACAATATATTACGCAGTTTAAATATGGAGGTAAGTAATTAAGCAAAACTATTGATAAATAGCTATTGAAAGTAATAATGGATTGACTCTTTTAACTGGATCAATAGGTACTTAATGATATGGATAACTAAATATTTTTAAATGTTTGGGTTATGTTAATTTTCCTTTTTCTGTCCTCTATCAGTTACGATATTTATTAATTTCACTTACATGCATTTAAAATGTATCGTAAGGGAAATAACTGCGATCTTTAAAATTTTCTAATTAGAATATTTAACGGAAATACACGTTTTAGGATCACCTGAGTCCAAACGACTAAGTCTTCAAAAATTGTCTATAGGAGTGTGGGTTAAATCCAGCTCCAAAACAAAATGTTACAGTATCGAACTTTAATATCTGTAAGAAGGTTTTGGCTGTGATATAAGACCAACTTACTGTTTATTGCTATGCATTTTGCACATTGTTTTACGATTTCATCTAAAAACTGTAAAGATTTCAGTTTAGCTCTCTGTATTGATGCTATATAAATATTATATTTTATATAAATACTTGTTGAACTTAATTTTTTTTTAAAATAGAGGTAAGTGAAAGTCATGTGTTGTGGGCACCATATTTCCATTAAAATATTACTGAATATTTAGACCCTATGCTATGATATTTTTAAATTATACTTCTTTCTCTGCCCCAATCAGAATTTGATAATGTTTAATTATTTTAAAAATCACGCATTTAATTATACCGGTGGGAATCGAATTTAAGTAGCCATTTCAGATCAAAAGGTTGTTCTGAATCGATTGTATTATTTTCTTATATAAATAACAATTCGAAACAACAAATTTTGTTATCAAGTGCAAAAAGACTTATCAATCCAGTCTTCCGAAGAATAGTTAACACTGCCTATTACATCACCATGCCCTACATCATTATCTTAATGTTACGTTTATTTTATGCCTTATGCTATTTCACCCAAAGCCTAAAAACTTCATTAAAACCTATTGATCCCAAAGCTTTAGCAAATTCCTTTCCAGTGGCTGTATTATGTTTTGACAAAATATACCAACCTCTGTACCATATCTCCAAATTAACATTACTTGTGAGAAGTAATTTGTTTATTTATTTATTATGAATGTTGTCATGCTAGCCACTACACAACAGGTGATGCCGATTAGTAGTTTTGTTTGTTATGCTTGTTGATTACAAATATAAGAAAAAGTGACTTCCTCACAATAAATGGTTGAGCTTACTTAAAATTCGGTAAGTATCTCAAAAAATAGTCAAGCAAAGTTTATATTTATTGTGAAAACATTCTCAATTATCTTTGCTCATTTTTATATTAGTTATTAAATATTTAAGTAAGTATATATGAAGTAGGCACATACTTTATTTTTTGATCTTGTCCTCATTTCTATTAGGAACTAAATTAATAAGAAAGCCTTATTATAATGCGTGCCAACGTTTCGAACTAAATTGTATGCCTTCATCAGGCTTAACTAAGCTAAATTTTAGAACGTGGAGTAGTTTAGAACAACAAACGTTCCTCATCAAATGTTGCTCCAAGTTCCTTATCGGAAAAATAATGTAAGACTAGTTAAAGAAAATAGAGTATTTTTAATCCAGTTTATAGTAGGTACAGGAAATATTTTTAATTCATCATTATTCTCAGTTCTATGTATGCACACTTCAATTATTAAATTTTCCATCACGTAACGAGACAATTATATATTTTAAAGTTAATGTGGGGGAAGTAATAATTGTAGTAACGGATAAAGAGAAAGCCTTCCTAGGAAGAGATGAGATCCAAACTACCAAAGGTATTAAAGGCGAATGGTCAGACCTGTTATGGCCATTAACCTGGCTATTAAAATCATAGTTGCTATAAATGTTGATCGACGGTAATATTGAGGTTCTCAATCATTTTTAATATGGATCTGATTGTAACGTGAAATGAACAGAACCGTGAGTAAACTGCATTCAAAAGAATAAAGTTCACTTTGGCTTCTTTTAAGTAACTATTGTTGTGACGCTCATCGCCCTGAAAAAGGCCTATAATTTAATCCGAAACGTCGGCACCAGTTGATTAAGTTTATACTTAAGTGTGTTCTCTTTTGACAGCACCCTGAATTAACTTCTTCCATGTTAACAGTTGTTTCAGCAAATTTAACATATCCATTTTTGTTTTGTTTTTCGTTGAAGACATAACAGAAAGCAAGAACAAAGTAACAACTTTATTTTGGAAAATTCACTGACAATGGTTACTCTAAAAGAGGATTTAGAAAAAAAGAAAAGTTGAAATAAATACACGTGAAAACTAAATATATATTCTATATTCTAGCTAAAACGTAATAGTGCAGTTCTTATTGTTAGACTGCGTCTTTTTAGGGAGTAAGAATGCACTGAAAAATATGTTATTTGAATGTGGAAAGAGAGGGTGTACGGCGGATGTTTGAAGGAAAAGAATTCTAAAAGCTTCTGGAACAGGCTAGAAAAGAACGGTCATATGCTTTGGCTCGGTGCGAAGGGATGTAAATATCGGAAATTCAAAATCTATTCTACAGACCCTCAAATTCTCAGGTTTTTATAACTTCAAAAAATTATCTAAACTTATCCATAAAGATCTTAATGTTCCATGTGTTACTGATTTAGCCCGAACCAGGTATCATTCATTCCATGAAAAACTACATTCCCACTCTCATCCACTGGTTTCCATTCGGTCTTCCTCCTCAATTCCTGATAACCCTCCGAGGCGTCTGAAAAGAAGATGGTCCTGAGACCTTCTAGTTTAGAATATATTGAGAGTGCTGCCAATGGGTGGTGTGACATGTATTTCATGTCAATTTACCATATGTCCATCACATTTACTTGATGTACTTTATATACAGTTGTAAATATCAATAAATATGTTTAAAATGAAAAAAAATTAAAACAAAATATCATATCAGTAATAATGCATGCAATACAGAGATTTCCCTAAAATGGATACTTGTTTCTTCACGGCTTGAGCTCTATTTATCGCAACTAACTTTTTCTTTACCTTTTTAGGTTTATCAAAAGTTAATAAATAAGTAATTATCTAATTAATGTTTATTTTAATCAGCTTGTCCAAGTTATATGAAAACCAGTGCTATAAAAAACCTATCCGTATATTATGCACGTAAATGTAATTAATTTCACTTCAGAGATTCCTCAAAATTACGCCTCCATTATCAGTTTTTAATTTAAAAAACAGTTATTTTTTACCATTCTTAGTTTTATTTTTGCTTAAAAATTACCAAATTTCAATTCACTTCTCTGTACTAAAAAATAGAAAATACATCATACAAAAGAGAACTAGCTTTGATATATCAATCGGGGATTCAACAATTTGTTCTGTCACGGTCGTCCAATTTTTATAGTTGTTGGAAACCTCACGTATTCCAATTCGTTATTTCAAACAATAAAAGCTGGGATGATTTGGAACATTCGAATCTGAATGAAATGAATTTTTTTTTTTTTTTTTTTTTTTTTTTTTTTTTTTTTTTTTTTTTTTTTTTTTTTTTTTTTTTTTTTTTTTTTTTTTTTTTATTCATTGAGCAATATTACAATCTGTCCAATTCAGGACATTTCTAATAGTGATAACGTACAACATTCATACTACATTCACACGATATATACAAAACTATAAATTTATATAATAATAATAATAATAAAATATACATATATACAAAATAAAATCAATAAAAATATATACAATAGTCACTCATACCTATATACAATTCACAAGCATACAGCACGTGAGTGGAGAATCTAGCCAATGCTAGAACTCCAATATACATGTTATAAGAGGTCACGAGGCCACTGCCGTTTCAACCTTCTAGGTGGGTTGTATGGATGGGTGGGGCTGGATAGGGATTGAGCTAGAGGATTAGGATGATGAATGAGATTCTGGTGGAATTTGGAAAATTTGGATGGAATCAGGTCTGAAATAAAAGGAACATTAAGGTCGTGGTGCAAGGTATAGTTGGAAACATAATAAGGAGCATTTACTATTGTACGGAGGACTTTGGATTGAAAGGATTGAATGCGTTTGATGTTAGTACGTTTAGCTGTCCCCCACAGTTCAAGTCCGTAGGTCCAGATGGGCTTCAGTATTGTCCTGTAGATTAATAATTTGTTGTCAACTGTAAGTTCAGATTTTCTGTTGAGTAGTCGGTATAACTGTCCGAATCGTCGGTTGAGTTCTTGTCTTTTAAGTCTCGTATGTGGGTTCCAAGTCAATCTTTTGTCTAATAGTAAGCCAAGATACCGGACTGTATCTGAAGAAGGAATTGGAATGGAATTGAAGTAAACTGGCGGACAGGAGTTTCGTCGAAGAGTGAAGGTTACGTGTTTGCATTTGGCTTCGTTCACCTTAATGCGCCAAGCATTACACCAGTCTTCGATAAGAGAAAGGTGTCTTTGCAGGTTTAAGGATGCTGTTTCAGGATAGGAACTGGATGATAGGATGGCGGTGTCGTCTGCAAAAGTTGCCAGAAAGGTATCAGGATGTGTAGGAATATCAGCAGTGTAAAGGATGTAGAGAACGGGTCCCAAGACGCTGCCTTGAGGAACACCGGCCTCAACGGGATAAAGGTTAGAAAATTCTACACCACAGCGAACGCGAAAGGAACGGTTTGAGAGATAGGATCGGAGAATGAGGTATAGAGACTGGGGTAAATGGGTTTTCAGCTTGAAGAGTAATCCAGTGTGCCATACCCGGTCAAAAGCTTGCGCAATGTCCAGAAACGCACCAGAACAATACTCTTTGCATTTAAGAGCTGAGGAAATATGGTCTACAACTCGGAGCCCCTGTTGAACTGTGGAATGCTGAGGACGGAATCCAAACTGATGGGAAGGAAGATTTTGAGATTCTAATATGGGTAGGATACGTTTAAGATGAAGCCTTTCGAAGATTTTTGAGAGGATGGGGAGTAGACTAATAGGCCTGTAGGATGAAGTGTTGTTGGAAGGTTTGCCTGGTTTTAGAAAAAGAATGATAGTGGAATGTTTCCATAACAGAGGAAAATAGGTGGTGCGTAGGATGCAGTTGTAAATATAAGTAAGGAATATAATAGCTTTCTGCGGAAGTTGTCGGAGGATCTGGGGAGTAAGGAGATCGTGTCCGGGAGATTTACGGAGGGTAAGTTTTTGGAGAAGATATTTGACCTCAGAGGGATTAATAGCTTTAGGAGGTAGGGAAAGTGGAATTGGTGACATAAGAAAGTCTTGCACTGTTGCGGTGTGATTGGCGTGGGATTCCGGGTGAGGAGTGAAAACTTTGGAGAGGTGTGTGGCAAATTCCTCGGCTTTATCTTCATCAGACGCAGCCCAGGAGTCATCACCACGTCGGAGAGGATGGGAAACTTGATGGTATTTTAGGATCTTTTTCGTGACATTCCACAGGGAATTATCACGAGCTGATAGAGAGGAGAGGTAGGAATTAAAGGACTGGGAACGGAAGGTCGCCAACTCCCTCTTCAATTGTCTACAATAGAAGTTATAGGAGCGGCGATCTGTTGGGTGTCGGGTGCGCTGCCATAATGATCTTGCTCGGCGTTTAGTATGGATGAGGTCTATAATATGTTGTGGAAATGATTTTGGGGAGGATTTATATTGGGGTGTTTAGGAGAGGAGGCAGTCCAGACAGCTTGTTGGATGGTGGTGGTAAAGGAATAGACGGAATTATCTAGGTCATCTGGGGTTTTGAGGGTTACTCTGAGGTCAATATTATCGGTCAGGATTTGGCGGAAAAGGTTCCAGTTGACAGGGCCTCGGATGAATGATGGTGGAATGGGTTTTGGAATTGGAGTGAGAGATACTTTTAGAATCAGTGGACTATGGTCTGAGGATAGTTCATCAAGGCGAGTTACAGAAAAGTTGAGGGAGCCTAATCCGCTGTGGATAAAGAAGTCGAGGATGTCAGGATTGCGGTTAGGATCGGTTGGCCAGTAGGTAGGGGAGTCAGGAGGCAGGATATTAAAATTTCGGGAGTTGAGTGCAGACAGCAAATTTCGTCCCCGAGAATTCGTGGTTCTGGAACCCCACTGCTGATGCTTGGCGTTTAAGTCTGCACCCAGAATGAAACGATTTCCTAAGGAATCCAGGAAGGATACAAATCCGGAATTGGAAATGGAATGTTTAGGAGGGGAGTATGCAGATGTGAGGGTTACCGGAAAGGAAAAAGTCTTAATTACTATGGCTGTGGCTTGTAGGAAATCATAGGTGGGAAGTGGGAGTAAATGATGAGAGAGGGATTGGTGGACAATGATAGCAGAACCGGCATGGGCTTTGCCGTCTGGGTGGTCAGTACGGTATGTCATGTATTGCGGTATTTTGAAGTACTGTTTAGTCGTTAGTCTTGTTTCAGTTATAAGTGCAACATCGATTGTTTTGTCTTGCAACAATGCTGTCAGTTCGTCAGTATGATTTCTAACACCATTCGCATTCCAAAGGAGAATGGATAAGGAGTTAGGTGAATTCATTTAAGGATTTTTCAAGGCAGGGATTAGATTTGATACTAGATTTGTAAGGAGTGATATAAGCGGCATAACAAGAGATTTGATTTCGGAGATGAACGATGTCATTAGACTGGTAAGATCTGTGACGTTTGATGGTGGAGGGATATAAGAAATTTGATGTTGAGGAGTTTTTTGAAGATTAGGTAAACTTTGAGGGATAGATTGTTGTCCAATAGATTGAGAAAGTTGAGGAAAAAGTTGTTCCGGCAGTGCCTCGACTTCATGATTCTGGTTTCCACCTCCAAGCAAGTGGGCAAATGATACGTTAGAATTTACAAGTTTAGATGGTTCTCTTCTGCTTCTGGTTGGTACAGCTGTTTCATTTGGATCCTGAGGTTTTTGGTATCTGGTTCTGAGTTTCTTGTAGATTTCACATCCCTTGTAGTTAGCCGGGTGGTCCTTGAGGCACAGAGCACATACAGCGGGTGTAGATCTTGATCTTGTACATTCTTCTGTTTTATGCTGTTCACCGCATTTCACACAGCGTGGTATGTGATGGCAATAACTTTTGGTATGACCATATGCCTGACAGTTATGACACTGAACTATTTCCCTCTTTGTGTAAGGTTTTTCAACTTTTACACGGGTATAGTACAGTCTACTGAGGTCATAGATTTTTTCGACTCCTGCTGATGGTTCCAAGTCCACAAAGAATAGAGGCAGTGGACTTTTATCTTTTAGAACGTTGGTGACTTGCCTCACTTGGAATCCTAATTCTGTCAGTTCTTCTTTGATAGCTTCAACGGGTGTTGAGGAATGTAGGTTTCTGATTACGACCCTTAATGCTCTCTCCTGGCGCAGCTGATATGTATGAAAGTCAGCTTTGGTCTCAGTCAGATATTTTACAATCTTTCTGTAGGTTTCAGCAGTAGTCGGAGATATTTTAGTATCATTGGTTCTACTTATACAATAATAACTATTAGGATCAGTTACTTTGTTTAAATGCGCACATATCAGTTTAAAATTTTTAATATTTTTAACAAATATTGGTGGAGGTAGTGGTTCCCTGGGTATAGGAGAAGATTCCATGGTTTCTTTTTCATTTTGGAGGATCTCAAATGGATTCGGTGTAAAAAACGGGGATTCATCAGTTATTCCTTGTGATGATGTGCTGGGCTGTGGTTCAGATCCTAATGAGGTAGCTGACGCGGTCGCTGGTGGAATTATTTTTTTATTTTGTTCACGGCGGGGTCTCTGTTTTGTAGAAGACGAGTTAGAACCTGCAGATCTAGATCTTTTACTTGCAGACTTTGAGGACATGACTTGATGAAAATATCTCATTGATTAAGAAAATAATAATAATAAATAAATAATGAGATAAGAAATAAAGATAAAAGAAATATAAGTTAACGAAAAGCAAGCCCGAGCTTGCCGAGCCAGCGGCAATCAGCTGATCAGTGACCCTCCTTTCACTTTTTCGTGATTGTACAAAGTAAATTATAACTTTGCTTACCGAAATTTCTCCAATATTCACTGCCGTAGTATTCCTGAGGTCTAGTGATGTTCTCCAGACTGAATTCAAGCGAATTCCTACTGAAAAAAGCAAAAATCTGAGAGACGATGTAACGTATGACTGTTATCATCGAGCGCATCAGCTGATCTCGAAATGAAAATTAGTATTATAAAATTAATCAAAAGAAGTAATTACAAAAACATAATAAAAGATGAGGAATAAATAAGTAAGGCAATACAGGATCATGTAACGTAAATAAAATTTGAATATTTTATGAAAAGCAATAAAATTTGGATTATCAATCGGTATCGTTGACTATCGGTATGTTGTAAAATGGTAAATAACTCCCTCAAGGATTTTTTATAGAATAAGGGATTTCTAGGTCTGAAACTGGAGTCTGCTGGCAGATCAGAGAGCTTAATGCAGGTAGATCTTGGCAAAATAGCAGTATTAAATGGATTAACCAACACCGTAAGGCCTGAGTCGATTAAAACGCTGTTCAGTCGATTTTCCTGGTAGGTGTGTAGAAAAATACAAACAGCCCTCTATAAAAAATAATGGTTCAATTTAACTGACCAGTCTTATTGGAAATAGTTATTATATTTTGTTTGGGTCGAATCAATTTTTTTATAATGACTGTATTTTTTTTAATTTTTAGTTCCTAGGAAGGAAGTTTATTCAATTAACTCCTCCATAGCTTAACTAGGTACCTATCAGTTTTTTGAAAAGTGGGGTAAGATTTTTAGAAAAATTATAAAAACCCAAAATAACGTAAAAAGTTTCTTGTTGGATCTATCTGTTAATAAATCCATTAAGTTCTATGCATGAATTTATTAATTGATATTAATAATATTAATTTTTATTTGTTATTAAGGGATAAAAACAAAATATTATATTAGTCCTAAAAAAACAAAAAAAAAACAAGAAGGTTTTATCCCAACGTGAGATATAATAAGGTTTTATCCCAATATGGGATTTAGATTTAGTAATGAGGAACATTGAATTTTATAATATTTAAAAAAATAGTAGTTATATCAAATAGGTAAATCTAAATTGATATCAAGCTTAAAAATACATAATCACTTAAAAGCATTCATACTTATACCTATATTTAAAATCAACCTGGGGAAAACTGAACCAGGCTTTTTCCATTTTTAGTAGAGTGGACAAAAGAGATCCCTCTTCAGTCTCAACTTCATTTGGTATCGATTTTATTTTCCTTCAAACATAAAGCGATTGCCGATATAGGGTATAAGATAAATTAGTCCATTCCATATCTTGTCCAAATCAAATAATTTAATTTAATTTTCAAGATATCTTGGATAAGAAAAAGATACGGTTTTCAGAGCTACTAGATATTTTTTTATTTGAAATTGAATTTTTAAAAAATTAAAACAAAAATGTTGTACTAATATTACTTTACTAAATATTGCCCCTAATTTCAAATCAGCACATAACGTCATTTCGTTTCTTCCTAAAATTCATTTCTTTATTATTATCATCGAAAATTAGCTAATATTCTGCATTTTAATTTTCAATAATTCTACAATATACCGCTATATATTGTATCGTATTTGAAAAAATAGGACATTTTCGATCTTGCGAAATTATTAACTTTTTATTTATTTATCCTAGTCACTTCTTTACAAACTCGGAACCACTTTCTGTAACCATGTGTGTACCTGACTGTCACGTGATGGTAGGCCATCAACAAAAAATATAAATGGACGGACTAAGAAAGATGAGGAAAGGAAATCAAGCAGGAAATTGGGTTCGGTAGGAAATATCCGAGCGATTGATTTCAGCATCTCAAGAGAAATTGGCTAGATGAAGGCAGCGCCCGGTCGACGCAAGGCAATGAGTAAATATCAAACCGTATTAATATATATTTTATTTATTATATCAATATAAATTTACATTATTACGTTTATCTATTTACCTATTATACTGATATAGGATATATGTGTGTGTGTGTGTGTGTGTGTGTGTGGGAGAATGCGTATATTTACTTTCATGTATTGCTTGGTATTCATAAATTTATAATCCTATAAAAGTTTTATTTCCTTGTAACAAATTTACAACTAGTTAAAATTTCGTAAACAATAAGTTTATATGAAAAAACAGAATACTAATCTGAGGAATAGTAATAAAAAAAGAAAAACGAATTGGCATGATTAAAAATTTCTTCGAATAAGGTATAATTTTCAAGACTGAAGTATATATTTTAGGAAGATATAAATAAATAAAGATTCCAGTGATTAATAAGTTATTTTTCAGAAAAAGAATCCTGCATTATTAAGTTAAAAATTATGTTTGATAGATTAGTTGTAAGATTATATAAAAGTCTATGTCTTCATGTTATTTTCTTTTTGTTGGCTTTTGCTCCAGTATTTCACTGGTATTTAGGATTTTTTCAACACTCTGCTACTACAATATACCTAAATTTGTTTTCTTTCTAAACTTCAATAGAGTAGACGTAGGGTATTGTTGCATTTTTCGCCTATGAGTTGTTCCGGACTTTCTCTGAGAAGATATTAGTGTGAAAATTGGCAGTGTCCAATTCGACTTCGGTTTAATATCATTTCTTCTTTTCCGCATTACCTCAATCTTACAGTTCATTTTTTTTTATTATATTTTTATTATTTTGCTGATATATTTAATTTTGCGTTTTAAAACTGATAGTTCCTAAGTAATTTTTAATAATACGATTTTTTAATTGTTTAAACTCTGAATTAAAATTAAAACTTACAAACTTCTTCTGGAAAAAAATCTGTTTTTTTTTCTTCACATTTAGCTGCGTTACGGTTATTGCTTTACATAATATTTTATTTTAGCAATCTGCCAAAGTTGCTTATATGGCCTTATGATCCTCATAAAAAAATAAAATAAAAACGCTGCAAAATGATTATACAATGGTTTATTATTTCCGAATAATTATATTTAAAGCGATAAATTCATCAAAGCTAAATGATCAATCACCACTGCTAGTTTTAGAATGCTATATCTCTGCTAGTTTTGAACTGATTGGTATGATTTTTGGTATTAAAAACAGGAAAACTGTACCTCTACAAGCCATGATTGGTCTCGGGTTCATTATTTATAGAGATTTGTTGCTGTTTCTCATCCAACGACCGTGCAGGGTGTTAATTAGGACTTAACACGCTCGGCCACCAGGTTTTTACCACAATTTTGGGGGACGAATTTATAGAGGCTGGGTGTGCCCCAGGAAGGTCTCCTACCCCAGGATTGCTTCACGGCTGAAATCATTCGAAACTCCCCAGTTTCCGGGCTCCCCCGGAGAACAACATCCTTATGCTCTTCCACTAGGGCAGGCCACTGCTACAATGATTTTGGTATAGAGTTAAATTGTTGGTATTCGTACTGTGGGAAGACCTTTTTTTTTAATTCTGTTATTCGGGTTCTAAGTATTTTGAAACGTAAGACCTCAAATTTTGAGGAAAATGTAATTACTTTAGTAGATTACAAATGTTCATTATTGGAAATAATAAACAAATATATCTCCTTTTTATTTTTAGTATTTTTTAAGAAAATAGTTGATGATGGTGGTTATTGAGATTATTATTTGTTCAGGCATTGTAATTGATCAATTACATTACTTGACTGTAAAGGTCGAAAACGATGTATAGGTATGAAATAAAAGTGAATATTTCAGAGGACTTAACTCAAATCAAAATCCAATTAATTGCTTGTAGATTAAGTTTGGATGATTAAGGATTGGATAACTCTTCCCGAAATGCCATTATTACACAACCCCAACTGGCCGCCCCCTTACAGAGGTCCGGCCAGACAGATACAAATTTGGGTGTTGGAGGGGCTAGGGGCTGCAGAGATGTGATGGATCTGCTCCAATCTGTCAATGACATCAACATCCTACCCTCCAGATTATATACCTTGACAAGATTGAAATTCCATGCTGTCTTAACCGCCTCTCAGGCTTCTAGCTTACGGTTATTCTTCTGTGGCTTCATCTTTTTCATAACCGCTGACAGAAAATTATATTCGACCGTCGAAAAAATTGTTTTTAGTGATTAATATAAATCATAAGAACTAAAATATCGAACAAATTTTAATTGCAGCTTTCAATAAGGAATTGCCATTTGGATACTTATCCATTCCACGCCATATCATCCACCGAATATTCTTCTTTTTCACACCGATCGATTTCTTATTTTTTTCAAAATATTGTATTCATTAGGAGAATATAAACATGAAAATAACAAAACAATTATTTAAAATATACGAAGGATACATAAAATGGATTTAAGGTAAGAAAAGAAAACTCACCATTCAATCACTTGTAATAAGGGTTTCATTTTGGGTGAAATAATCTGACAGGACTAATATGCGTTTTTTTTTTTTTTTTTTTCTTCTTCTAAAGTATCTTTAATTTTGTAAATTACAAACAATTAACCATATCACTTTGCTAAAAAAAACGGCTAAATATACAAGTTTAACGAATTTTATGACTTATTTGGTATTGTTTTTGGTTTTGAAGGATCGGAAAAGGCAGTCACTTACTATTGTTGAGGAAAAGTATACCTACTAGAAACATGGGAGCGTTTAAGATGCCAATTAACAAACCATAAATTTTAAGAAAACCCATCACTATTCTTCAAAAGAATTTGTGACTTGTCTCTTAATTTCGTCAAAGATCTTCGGAGATAAATGAAAGATTCAACCCTCTTTAATTTATCTCCAAAGAGGAAGATTTTATTGTACATGTTATAAATAGAAATTTGCCGATTGAAAAATGTTTTTTTAAAATACCAACTTTTTAAAAAAAAATTCTGGCTTAACATTGAATTTAATTACACGGAAATGTGTGTATTATGCGTTTATTAATATATGATAGTCACTTTGAATGAAGAAATCATCCGCGCATTTTATTGATGACTAATCCTAATTGACCAAAAATATTTTTTAGGTAAATTTTTTTCCCGAACATAATAATAGTAATATAGAGGATAATATAGCGGTCATTAGAAAGCTAAAGGCTTGAGAAAAATTATTATCTCATATATAAAGTTGCGAAACGTTATGTAAAGTGGCGAATATGTCATAAAATTGAGTTATCATTTTACATAACATTGTTATGTTATTTAAAACGTTTCTAAAAAAAAAAAAAAATACAAATCTTTAATCTTTTTTCAACTCTAACTTTATTTAATTTATTTTAACAACCGAGGTAAATGAAAACCGTTAGTTGCCCACCCCTAATATTTTATTTTAAGTATCGGCATTGTCTTTATATCATTATGAAAAAGATAAAAATGATATAATTGTTCCACAGATATGTTTTTTTTATGCAGGAAAAATATCTTTATATTAAATTAAAAAAATTAAGCCCAGATACACAGATGCAACTTTTATGATTTAATATTACCTGATAACATATGGGTTTTAGGTTTTTATAGTTCTATTAGAATGTCTTTTGCGTGGATAGTGCATACATTTATTAGTACGAGTAAAAAGCTTTACAGAATGTCTAGAATATTGAAAAAATTTGTGATAGATATAATCAATGAGCTGGAAAAGAAAATTAGGAAAATGCTAGAGAAAAATGCGATACTAAATCAAAAAACTTTATTTCTACAACTCATCAAGGTTTCTTGGTTTATTTCATTTCTAGAAAATATATTCTTTGAAATTAAAATTTCTTTCGTTAATGGTTAGGAAAAAGAAATAAACAACTAAAAGATTCTATAATAAAATAAAATCCAAAGTATCGGTAACAAAAATTAATCATTGGTTAGTTCTTGAAAAATGCAGATATAAATTCTGTACCTTTAATTTTGAATATTTGAAAAACCTAACCATATCTTTTTAGAATTGATGAAATATGGATAAATATACGAGTTGAATGAATTTGATAACCAACTCCTAGAGAAAAAGCAAATATATTTTTTAGAGTATTTTTTTTTCAAACACAAGAATAGCAAAATGTAATACATTAATGCATAATATACCGTTGGAAAGCTAAAGATTTTAGAAAAAAATCGTATATACAAAGTTCTGAAAGGAAATTTAAAGTACCAAGTAGGGCGTACAATTAGAGAATTGTTGAACTTTTTTGCATTTTTTTTTAAACTTTAGCTTTAATTGATTTTAACTGACGTATGTGAAAGTTTCGTGTTGCCCGTACCAGATTTTTTTTCAACAAATATTTAGATTAAAATAACGAAATCTGCCACAATCATGTGGCAATGGCAAGTACTGACACTTTGAGAAATCATTTATTTCGATATATATAATTTTTTATCCGTAACACAGGGCTTGCGGAACTTTCAAATAATTAGTAAGGGACAGATTAATAAACAGTAGATATACCACAACTGGCGCCGTTCAATTAGAAGCCAAGGCTAGCTACTTAACGAAATTACTGTTATTCTAATTAAATATAATCACCTTATTACCACTTCTAGTGCTACTTAATAACAGTTGCCAAATAACTGGATTCTTATTATAATTCTATCAGGTAATTTCATCTGTTTTATCTTCTCAATTTAGAAATCCATTGGTCCCTTTTGATAATTCATTAATTCGTCGGAGTTTTTTGTAGATAATTTCGTTTCAACAACCTCTTTACCAAAACCCAAGCTAAAAAAATCAATACCTAGTTGTTCTTTTTTCTTCAGATCACGATCCCAAAGATTATCTTTAATAAGAAGAAACGAATAAAACAAAACATTATTTGAGAGATGAATTATGCCGAAATAATAATGTATTTATTAATTATGTATGTAATATCAATTGATTATTGTGTATAAATAGTAATAAGGGGAGCCCGTAGCTGAGTGGTTAGCTCGCTAGTATCTCATGCTGCAGGTTGTGAGTTCGAATCCCAGTCCCGGCGGGGCTTTTATAAGGATGTAAAAAAATAGGGATTCACTCACAACCTCTCCCCCGGGTATGTGAGACCCGTCAGCCAAAGGGTGGCCACTCACAAAAATTACTCGTAGGGAGTGATGACCCTACACTAAAAATAGCATCGAGAAACGCGAATGTGATCTCCCAGATCACACCGCGAGGCCCAGGGCCTGCACGGCCTGTCGCGCCACTGAATGAATGTATAAATAGAGTAAAAAATAAGGAAAAAATGCTTAACTTGAAAGAAAAAAGAACAGTACTGTCAATCTTGCTAGTCATATTATATTATTTCTTTATATTTCTTGCTTCATCTTCATATTGATTGATAGCTCTTTATTCTGTATGATGCATCGCAGAAGATAATTAACAATATTTGATTTCTTTATGAGTATTTGAATACCCATTAGCAGCACTTTAGTAGTGAAGCTAAAAAAGAAGGTCTCGTGGCCATCTTCTTTTCAGACGCCTCGGCGGAAAATATATGATTAAAACACATGATGCTCTTTTAAAGAAACTAACCATTGGTAACACTCCAATATCTAAGTTATTGAAGGAGGTTCCAGGGCTATCTTTCTTTAAGTCGTCTAGGTAGAATATAAGAAATATATATATATATATATATATATGAATGAGAAATCACGAATAATACATTCCGGGCTAAGTCTTCAATTAATGGGATATTTAGGTATTCATGGATTATTTTAGTAGTAAAAAATAAGGATAAACAATATTTGATTTGTTTATAAGTATTTGAAAAAGTACCTTTTTTGTATAAGTTTTACGTTATTTTCATTAATTTACGTAATTTTATGCTACCGAGGCCTTTCGGACGATATTGAAGTGGAAACCCTAAGTTTTGCCTATACAGGTTCAATTAGATTGAGTATCTTTAACGAGTACCTGACTTAGCACAGGCTCTCTGTACCACCATTACATGATCCCTCTCAAGGTCAGGATAACGAAGGATTTTTCACTTCCTTTAATAAAATCAAGGCCCATCTACCATGTTTAACATTAAATTAAAAAAAAATATAAAAGAAAATAAATTAAATTACTTACGTAACACAGTGTATTCTACTAAAGCTAAATACATGCCTAATACTTGGAATTTAGAAGGTCCTTGCCATTGAAATGATTGTATGAAGGGGTCCGTGAAAACGTTTCAATCCATTCTCAGCAAATCCTATTGTAAAGGAGGCCCACTTCGCAATCAAACAGTTGGAGGACTTCTCAAAAAAATAAATTTATTTTGGATTCCCAGTCATTCCGGAATATCAGGGAATGAGGAAGCCTACAGAGGCACGTTCAATAGAAGAAATAACGCCCTCTATTATTTCATCATCTGAGATGTTTCAGCCAAAAAAACGCGAAGATCATGGACGAATGGCAACAGTCTTGGACTGCTCTTGAAAACAACAAATTGAAAAATGTCAAACCAACCATCAGTTGCTGGGTCTCATCATCAAGAAAGTGCAGGCGTGAGGCGTCATTCAATTGGTGAAGAACATTCGTTTATATCACCTCGTTTAAAACATTCAGATTATTTTACGCACTTTTTGATATTTTACTCTCACTTTTTATTTATTTATTTTTTATTATTATTTTTTTAAACCTTTTGTTGCTAATCATCGTGTTTGCAGTTCCGATTAAATCATAATGTTTATTGTTTCCATTGTTCTGTTTTATTCTTATTGATTTCGTCCTTCTTTCCCCCCTCCTCCCTCATCATAGGTAAGTTAATCGTCTTCTGAAGATGTTTTGGGCAATAATAACCACTCACAGTTTTTTGCCCTTAAAACCAAAACCACAACAGCAACAACCAATGTCTTAGAAATATCGTATTGTATTGGATAGTCGTGGATTCTTTTATTAAAGAAACATTAATTAATCAAAGTAAATTTATTTATAACGAAAAGCAACATTAGTAACATAAGATCCTAATACTATAATATATTATAACTATTTAATCACAGAATGACGACTAGAAATGGAAAGTTGCTGAAGTATAGTAGAGGGGATGAAGGAAGGCGGGAAAGGACTGAAGAAGGGGTTTGTATTGTGGAAGATATGCTATCGCCTAAAATGTTTATCAAAAAAATAGTTTGTGTAGGTAAGATCTTTTGGTGAATTACAGGTATTAATTCCATAGTCAAGTATCTTGGGCGATTGACCAGGAAAACCGAATTTTTCTGAGTGAGAAAGTCCAAAATAAGTGGCATCCTTTATATTTAAGTATAATATTATCATTTTAAGAAATAAAGGCAGTCTTAAATATTTAGATATAACAAAAGTTATTATTACCAATTTCTATAGTTGATGAGTCAATCTCGCTTTATAACTATTGAAAAATTTATAAATGATTGAACTTAGGAGGAATTCCGTGGTTTTGCATGACCACGAGACCTATCACGTACGTCAAATTAGGACTGGTAGCAATAAATGAAATGGATTTTCTGTGTTGAATTTAATACTTTGAACATTGGTCAAGTCATTTTCAGTTATTCAGAAATCTACAAGCAGTTTTTATTCAAATCAGTCCTTTTTTTTATTAGCTAAAATTTACCCTCAACTCAAAACTAATTCCCAGAAAAAAACCTTCTTTTTTACTTTTACTTACCTATACATGAAATATAAGGGGAGCCCGTGGCTGAGTGGCTAGCGCTCTAGTTTCTCATGCAACAGGTTGCGAGTTCGAATCCCAGTTCCGGCGGGCTTTTATAATGATGTAATTAGATTGGGAATTTACTCACAACCTCTCCCCCGGGTATGTGAGACCCGTCAGCCAAATGGTGGCCAATTACAAAATTAGGTGTAGGGAGTGATGACCCTACACTACGAATTTCACCGTGAAACGCGAGTGTAATCTCTCAGATCACACCGCGAGGCCCAGGGCCTACATGGCCTGTCGCGCCACTGAAAAAAAAAAAAATATATGAAATATTTAGTAAGGGAAAGTATTGCGATCGTGAAAATGTTTGAATTCCAGTTTTTAACGGAAATACACGTTTTAAGATCCCGTTAGTCTAAATAACCAAGTCCCGAAAAAAGGTATTTGTGTGTGGCAAGTCTAGCACGAAAAACGAAAAGTCGTACGAAACTGAAATTTCATATTTAGGACAACTATAGGCCCGATATGTGCCAGCAACTTTTTCACTAAAATCGGATGTGCTAATTTATACGATTAATTTTGCACCTTTTTCTAAAAAAATTCTTTATCGATTTTGATTAAACTCGCCATATCGATGCGAAATTTAATAGGCTTTAATATCATGTAGGTTTGATTCTGGCTGAAATAATCTGCCAGGGCTTAAATGCCGATATTATATTTTCTTCCTCTAAACTACCTTTAATTTTGTACTCGAGTATTACAATATATTAACCATATTATCTTAATGGCGCTGAAAAAGGACGGCTAAATATCAATGTTGAGTGAATTTGATAAACAACTAAAGCAGAAAAGTGCAAACAATTTTTTTTTTTTTTAACACAGGAATAGTAATATAGATGTATAATATACCGTTGGATAGCTAAGGATTTTTTTGAAAAAATATTATCTGATACACGGAAATGAAAAGGGTAATGGAGAGTGATGAAAAGCCGATAAAACTAACAGTTTCTAGTTCCTGAAAATGGAAATTCATTTTGAACGTGCTGCCACCTGCCATACCATAGAAGTAGAGCCCCTAGTTGTGATCATACTAACATTTGAGTCGGAGGTGATTACCCCAAACATTAACTGATTGTCGTAGATAAAAATGTAATATATCATTTAATGAAACACATGTTTCTATTGAAATTCATTTAAATTAATTCTTTAACAATTTATTTTTATCTCTGAGACTATATCCCTCCTTTGTCTATAGCTAGTAATTGTAATAACTTTGTTTTTTATATAAACCCATGTATGGCTCACGTAGCCGATCTGGAAATAAAGAAATAAAGAGAAATTTTTATCTCTACATGTATTTAAAAATTCTTAAATTGATTTTAGCAACAGAGGTAAGTGAAAGTCGTTTGTTGCGCGCACCAGATTTTTTTTCTTATTCTGTTCTTTAGAAAATTAGAGCATGGTAGTGGATCGAATCGTGTAGGCAGCGATTAGTGTTATCGGCACCAAACTTTTGCCTTAGTTATTCTTTTTTTTTTTTTAATATTTATTAGCAGTCTTTAAAAATTGATAGCTTAGGAATTAAATGGATAAATATCTGCCTACCAGTAAAATATGATAGATTTGAAGCGATTCTGCAGGGGTCACAACCTGCTGACGAGAGTCGAAAATCCCCTCCGGAGATAAACTGACGATTATAAAATCCTGTAGGCTACGAGACATACTGAGTGGCATTCCTAATTCGGTTAGCTACGCCGGGTTAGCCAGTTAATCCGTGAAATATGCAGATTGGAATATGGCCGCCCTTCGGTGCCGACACGGTCAATCCTATAATTAAATTGATGTTACTTTCACTAAATGCTCTCTCATAACTTATCTCTGTCGTTTAGGATAATTTAGAAAACCTATTTTTCGTTTTTGTAATCAGCCGGTTAAGCTTATACCATAGTCCTATGATCGATATATTTTGGCCTAATCGCAGTGCTTTTTTTTTTAATTAATTTTTACAAATTATCTGCTTTCGTATACAGGAGAAATGAAGAAAAGTAAAAGGAGAAAATAACTATTATTCTGGGACTAGATCACTTATAATTGAAATATACAATGTGAGTGGCCAAAAAACCAAAGAAACATAATTAATTCTTATTAACAATGTGAGATGAAAACAACAAGGTAAACATAAAAATAAACTAAAATACATTTAAAAAAATAAATATATACTAATTGATTTACAAAGATAAATCTGAGAAATTTTTAATTGTTTTTTTATACTTAAAGTCTAATATTTTATTCGAAACACCAGAATCGTTGTGCGACTGTTTTGAAAGACAGGAGATTTTGGAATAGTTGGGACTTAAATGATGATAGGGAAGAAGCATGGCGGATATGATGCTGTAGGGAATTCCGTAGGGTATTATAGTGGACAAGAACGTCGCGATTTTATGTGAGTGGCTGGATGATTTAAAACTGCGGAGGACTGTGGATGTCTCAATAGGTGCTGGAAGTTAATAAGTATGTATGATCATAGAAAATATCTGCGAAAGCAGAAAAGAAGCCATTTAAAATGACATAACTAATATTAAAAGAGACTATTTTTCTTCTTATGTATACTAATAATAATAATAATAGGCTTACCGAACCCGAAGGATCGATGCCGATACCACCAAAATTCGCCTGCATAGACTCGTCCAATGTTCACCGGTCAAGCCCAAGCCCCGAGATCAGCCTTAATGCAAACCTCCCATCGACGCTTCGGCCTACCTTTCGGACGCCTACCAGTCGGTTCAGCAAATACCAACTTTCTCGGAATCCGTTCCTCACTAAGCCCAACAACTTTACGCGCCCATTTGAGTCTCCGCGATGCTATCAACTGAATTATATTCACAGGGTACAAACTCCGCAATTCCGGGTTGTGCAACCTTCTAAACTCCCTCCCATCTCTCTTCGGACCAAATGTTTTACGCAGTACCTTATTCTCGAAAACCTTAAGCCGTTGTTCATGCTTCAAAGTAAGCGGCCATGTTTCGCATCCGTAAAGAACCGTTGGAAGAAAAATAGTTTTATAAGTTCTAACCTTTAAGTTTTTAGAAAGAAACCGTGAGCTAAGTAATTTAGCAACTGAATAATAACACGCATTTCCCAACTTTAACCGGGACTTTATTTCTTCCTGGATTTCATTTTTTCTTGTTATCATTGAACCTAAATACTTGAATTTCTCTACGTGTTCAAAAGTATGACCTGAAATTCTTATATATACTAGGATTATTTTATTACTTAATTTAATGAAATTTACAACTGTATTTAACACAAGTAAATAAGATAAATATATGATTGTTTAATGAAATTTACGACTATATATTATAATACAACAAGTATATATGCTGCTTAATGATAAAATACATAAAAAAACATAAAGAGATACTACCCATTAGCAGTACTCGAGGCCATCTTCTATTCAGACGTCTCAGCGGAAAATATATGATTAAAACACATGATGCTCTGTTGATGAAACTACCCATTGGTAGGTAGCACTCCAATATCTAAGTTATTGAAGGAGGTTCCAGGACTATCTTTCTTTAAGTCGTCCAGGTAGGATGAGAAATCACGAATAAGTCCGGGCTAAGTCTTCAATTAATGGGATATTTAGGTATTCATGGATTAAAAAATAAGGAACATTAAGGATTCGAAGGGTTTTTTGGATGCAAGGATTGGATGATAGTTTAGCTTTAGGCCTCCATATATCAATGCCAAAGGTCCAATATGCCTTATAATTGTTATATAAATGAGTTGTTTGTAGTAAATAAAGAGTTGTTTAATCGTTGAGTAATAACATTCTTAAATATCTAAAATACCGATAAAGAGCCGCTTCATTAGCTTTTCTTCGAATCATCCTTTTGATGACGAAATAGTCGCCTAATTTTTTGTTTGGAATATTCCAATTATGACCTAGCCAATATTTTCTTTTTGCATTTTCACTCTTTTATAACAGCACATAACATGCGGGAAGGGTATTAATACGTTTTACGGCGACTAATCGTTAACTACGGCAGAGGTATTTTTACCGTTTACATCGTCGTTTGGTGAAGTATTTCTGTGCACTAAAGGGTGTTTTGTACGGGTACACGAAAATGATTAAACTTGCATGTTCTTTATGCAGTAACGTTCTTATATTATTTTATAGATTTTCCTTAATCTTGACTGTTTACACAGGCGATAGTTAAAAATAAAACTATATGGCGCCGCTCAGTCGTATTACTACTTTGATTGCAGTGCGAGAATGCGATAATTATATAACGCCTTGCATGTAATGTACTATTAAGGTTTATTATGTATTTTAATAATTAAATTTGTTATTTAAATTTACTGTGTGTTTTTTGTATGACTTTTTTTTTTTTTTTAATTTATTATATCTTACTACAATATAACAAGTAAATGTGCACATAAAGTATGACTAAAAGTTCTAATTGAGTCTTGTATTATTTATCACCTTATGATATAATTGAAGTATAAAGGTCCCGTGTTGGGTTATCGAGCACATGACAGTTCACGAACATGTTTGGGTAGGCAGGAATTTAGGAATTAAAAGAGGTAAATCTATTTTGGTCAAAGTCTGAAAAGAATGAAATATTGAGGTATTTATGGATGTGTTCATTAGTAACAAAATTATAGACGTTGGATTTTTTTTTTTTATTTACAAATGTTTGAGAAATAAAAAAAAATTAGAAAAAACGTGACATTTTTTATTTTAACCAATATAACCAATATTTGAACCTCGCGCTCTTTTTTGAATTAGGTGATCGCCATGTTGGACGCCAAACACCAATAAGGTTGCTCTTTTAAAGCTGTGATATTTAGTGCTTTTTAAAGTCAACAAACAAAAAGATGTAGTAAAAATAGTTTTCTTACATTACTTTTTAGACATTATTATAGGGGTTTTTTCTTAGAGTCTGTTTCGAATATTGATAGTATTTCCTGGTCTATTACAAGCTTTCAAGTATTTTTTTTATTTTTTTAGTATTCTTTTCGTCATCTTTATTATCTTTGGGGAAAATAAAAATAAAAGTAAATACTGTTTTAAATCTAAAAATCACTTAATATCACAGCTTTAAATGAGCAGCTTAAATGGTATTTGGCGTCCAACATGGCGGTCACTTAATTGAAAAAAATCTGGTGTCGCGCAACACACGACATTCACTTACTTACCTCCGTTGTTATAATCAATTTAAGAATTTTTAAATACATTTAGAATTTCATTCAATTGAATTTCAATAGAAACATGTGTTTTATTAAATAATCTATTATATTTTTATCTGCGACAATCAGTTAGTTTCATCTGCTTTTTCTCGCTCTCCATTAACTTTTACAATTCCGTGAACTAGATAATAATTTGTTTTTAATCTTTAGCTATCCAACGATATATTATTCATCTGTATTACTATTCTGGTGTTCATAAAAGTTGCATAAAAAGATATTATTATTAGTTGTTTATCATATTCGCTCAAAATGCATATTTTGCTGTTATTCATCAATGCTAACAAGTTCGCATCCAACTAGGGATTGCAATCCGGAAAACCGGATCCGGTAATCCGGCAGATCCGGCATCATTAAACGTTAACCGGATCCGATTATAGCAATTTTTAGCCAAAAATAGTGCAGTTTTATAAAAAAAAGTATTTTAAATGCGTTACATTTGGTGTACATGTATGGGGGTGTCGTTTGATGCCAAATTACATCTCGTCATCAGTTCAGTCCAGCATCATTCACTCGCCTTTCACAAGACAGTTCAAGTGCTTTTGTTTTGTCGGTGCTTCCCCTAAATGTAAGTTAACAGATATTATTTTCTTGGATATACGCGAGCTATAGCATCCTATAAGTTGTCTGTAGAGGAACTTCTGAAACTACTCAAGTACTGACTCACTCAAGTGAACTGAATTATATGATAAACTGCTTACAAATCTATTGAAATCTAGGAAGACTGAGCTACGTTACTGCTCACGTCTTCCTATACTTCACTTTCTAAGATAGCTCAATTAATTTATTAAGTTACTTTATAAAATCCTTTATAATTATCCTTGTGTAATTAACTCAGATGGGAATTGTGATAACAATAATTTTAAATTATTTGAGAATGCTAACAATCACAAAAAACTCTTATATTAATGATGGGCACAATCATATTTTGATGAATATGTCTGATGAATGGCATAATTATCACAATAATGAGTTTGTATTATGAGTATAAATCTTTAAATTATTCTACTGACAATCTTTGTTTTTTAAATAGTATATATTATCAAAAATCAATTTTGATTTTGGAAAAAGGGTGGTAGAAAACAAATAGTCTTTATTTTCAGCAAATAGTAATCAATAGCCGACTGTTTTAATAGCCATTAAAATTGTATTAGTTACCTAAACTACTAAACTTTGGGATTACCTGTAGCAGGGTGGTTAGCATAACAGCTTCCTATGCCAAAGGTCCCGGGTTGAAACCCGCCTAAAATACCTAGAATTTTTTAATGGGAGTAAAAAATCCTTAGTTATGCCGTCCTTCGGAGGGGACGTTAAAAGGTGGTCCCGAGCCTGTACGATGTCAGGTACTCGTTAAAGATCCCTATCCTAATAAAACCTGGATATACAAAATTTAGGACTCCCACTGTAGCATCGTCCGATTAGCCACATCAGCATAAAGGGACGTTAAATAAATAAACAAACTACTAAACTTTAATTTTTTTAAATATCTAATCCTAACATAACTTTTATTTTATAAACTTTCTATTATGGGTACAATTATACTCTAATAACATGCTAACAGTTCATCTTGGACCGAAAAGTGAAAATAAACCTGATTTAGTCATACCATCCGGATCTGGCCGGATCCGTCCGGATTGATGAAATTTGGGACCGGATCCGGCCGGATTGGAAATGACACCGGATTGCAATCCCTACATCCAACATAGCGATCTCGTAATTGAAAAAAAGAGAAACACACATTTAGTGGCAAAGTTGCTTGGTATCACTACCGTAAGTTAATGAAGTAATTTAAAAAGGGGACAAGTATGAAACATGTAGTCTAGATACGATAGAATTCACAGCTTTAAGACGCTAGTTTAAACGGTGAGCCCTAGCGACCATTTATGTGTAACAAAAAATACTTTCCATTAAATTTGTGACTAGGAAAATATCATCAATTTTTTGATCTGAGCAACACTGATAGAGCTAAAGCGTGTCAAAACATGTTACATTTTTGCTGATAAAAAAAAAGGTTACGCAATAAAAACTACAGACCTCAGCCAATAGACATATCCATGCAAAAATGAGTATCTATATGGATTTTTCCAAGATCATGTAAAATGTTGTTGATAAACGACTGGAATACCGGTTCTACCGAAGGTCCTATATGACGATGTAAAACAACAGAAGTCCAAGGCGATGTATTGTAGCGGCAACTTAGACCCGGTGTCGACCTGTTAGTGCGCCTCGCAAACAAGGACGAGCAGGCCAGATGAGATTTTAATTTTCCAGTCAGCGGGTCAGGGTTCGAGACAATGGCGTTTTAAACAAACTATTAAATAGCCATCAGGGGTCGTGTTCCTGATTGCGCCTACAGATGGCTCTGATGTCTCTTCTAGGGCCTTCACAATCCCAAGCGGTTTTGTAATCCATCAACGGGATAGCGTTTTAGGCCCAGAAATTAAGATTAACAAAAACTAAAGGGAAAATAGTTCGAAAAAGTAAGCACTGCCACTACAATTAAGCTATATATGAAATATTTAGAAAGGGGTTGCGTTGGGATCTTGAATATTTTTCATTTTAACATTCAACAGAAATACGCCTAATCACCTCCGTGCACAGTTGTTTTTCATAAAATTTTACGGATCTATTTATTTATTGATTGAACCAAAACTTTAAATGGATCGTCAATGTAGAGGATTTTCTATTTTCATCTTGATGGGGCACAGCGTGCGTGGTCTACTGGATAGTTCACTAGTAGGGGTGGGCATAATCGAATGACGATTATCGGATCATTCGATTATGTCAATCATTCGAATTAATCGATTATAGGAATAATGGGCTTGGAGAAACGAATGATCATTCGAACTGAATTGTTTAACGATAATCGAGGGATTTTTTTTTTGCTCGCCACATAAATTTTATACATATTCCACCTAGGCTCAGCGAGCTCAGCCATCATAGAGACGGGAATTGTGGTATATTGTCTCAGAACGCATATTAATCATTCGATTATAGAATCATCAGATTATTTAAATCATCGAAGTCCGATCATCCGGTTATGACGATCATTCGATTATGCCCACTCCTATTCACTAGTCTGCGGTCCTGGATTCAAACCCGGTTGTGGGAAAATAATCTTCACGGGTATAGACCCTAGACCCTTCTGGGGTCTCCTCTATGCAGTGGGTATCCTAAAAATGATGGAAAAACCTAAGGCCTGAGCCTGATCAGAGCCATATCACCTCCTACGCGTTCGTGTTGGCTAATCATCTCGAACGCAGTCAACCATTCACCCTTTATGCGTCTCAGTTCAATCAAATCTATTCCTCGAAGCTGTAGTGAATGTTCGTAATTGTGTTAATTAACATTTATTTTTTTTTTTCATTCAAATTATTACACATTCACCAAGGCTCTGGTTAATTAGTTTGGAGGACAAAATACACACACACACACACACACACACACACACACATATATATATATATATATATATATATATATATATATTTTTTTTTTTTTTTTTTTTATTTATTGTTTCACTCATTTTGGGGTGCGTTGGATTAATCACTGTTTGTGGCTATGTGATTTTCTGCCTGCCCAGTATTTCTTCATCCTCTCTCCTCGTCAGAAATACGGTATAGCCGATTGGTCTTGACCCTCCGTCCGAGATCCGTTCCTTGACATCTTTTCTGTAACCCTCGCAGATCCTTCTTCGTCTCTTTAAGCCAGTTCGGTTTGGTTTTCTTATTGCGGAAAAAGTCAAGTATGCTGTTAGTTATCCTTCTTGGATCAATTCTTTGGATGTGACTACAGAAGTTAATCATCTTCATCCTTATTGTGTAGGAATTTTTATAAATAATAATAAAAAAAAAACTAATTATTCCACAGGGCTAGGGTCTGGGTAAATTAATAATTATATTATATATTATGATAATTATAACTTGTATTGAAATTAAGATAAGTCAATTGGAGATTCACATTTGTTGTGCATCTATTTGGGATGCCAAAAGATGTTGGAAAAGGTGGGGATTATGGGGTTATTATGTAATTTGAAACTAGAAATTTTCTTAAATTGTCCGCCTTAATCTCCATTTTTCCCATGGTACCATACGTAGCGATGGACAGCGTTTCCGCAACGTACATGGCTTCAGGCTTGACTACTTTATTGTACTAGTATATTGTAGTCCCTTATCTTGGGATTACAGGATAAGTGATTTTTTGTTGTAGGTGTTTTTCATTAACCGAGTCTGGTAAGTCACAATAGTTCCTATTCCTTCTCCCTTTTTTCTCAGTCTGCTGGTGTTACTCAAGGAATTATCCTAGGGCCCGTTCTTTATACAGTCTACTTTCAGTCCCATTCTATACAGTCCCAGCCCATCCTAACACTTTCGTTTCTACCTATGCTGATGACACGTGTTATTAGTAGATAATGACCCAGTTACTGCCTCCCACGCTGTTCAATGCCATATCCGAGATCTTGAAGTATGGTACCAGAATCGGAGGATGTAAATTAATTCTAACAAATCCAACCAAATAACCTTTACCATTCGTCGTAAACCAATGACTTCCTGCCCTACAGTATCCATTAATGACACTCTACTAGTCCCTGTTGAACAGATTCGATACATAGGACTCCACCTTGACAAACGTCTACCTTGGAATACATTGGGATAGAGTGGAAGAAACTGCTCGACGTTTTCGACTTCAATATTACTGGAAAAACGCTTCAACCTCCCTCTTTAGTAAGTCTTATTTGCATGACCATCATAAGGCCGATATGGACTTAAGGAGTAGAGCTATAAGGCTCTATTAAACCATCGAATTCTTCTCGTATCCAATCCTTACAATCCAAAATCCTTCGTAAAATCCTTAATGTTCTTTACTTTGTCACGAATAAGCTCATACATAAAGATCTTAATGTTCCATATGTTACCGAATTAGCCCGAACCAGGTACCAATCATTACTTGAAAAAAACCCATTCCCCCTCTAACCCACTAGTTTCTACCCTATCATTCTCTCCAATTTGTTTTTAATTTTATTTATTTATTTTTTTGTGCAGCTTATTAATTTTCTTTAATACGAGATTCTTGCGAGAACCTAGCTCTTTTAATTTAATTTAAAAGTGAAAAAGTTAAACAGTACATATACCTGTTAAAGAGACGCATTTAATTAAAGAATTTTTATTCAAGATAAAATTTCAATTCTTTTTTTTTCTGCCAGATGGAATGAGAACGTATTACAAAATTATTTTTAGAGTTTACAAGCAATCACATTATGCTCGTAAGGTAGGATGGCACCAGTCCCACATTCAAATCCGAGGTTAACTCAACCAAATGGCCTTATTCTTAAGAGACCATTTTTCTCTTTGAAGTCATTTTTCAATCCTTTCAAACACGCCGTTCCCTGATTGCGTAGCGGAGACAAGAAAGGCCTCTTTGCCGATTTATCATCATTATTCCGCCTAGTTAAGGGAACCTTTAATGCTCTTTTAAAGCTCATGTGTATAAATATTAAAATGGGTTAGGAAAACGTGGGTGTAGTGAAAACAAAAGTTATTTTTAGTTCGCTATTGAATACGAGTTTTTAAAATGCAATATATACAAAAACTCAAAAAGTATTAGCACATTTCATTGGTACTAGAAGGCAGAACAAACAAGTCTAAACACATTTGCTAAACAAATTTATTAATTATGTTACTACAGGTTCTTGTTTTGATTTGTTTTTTTTTTTGTTTTTATTAATTGTTATTTTTTTGTATATATTTGTATTTATTTATTTCCGATTTTAAGTAATTTGACTTTATCATTATTCTCTGTATATATTGTATGAATGTGTATCAGATCACTATTACTACTGTTCATTATAAAACAAATTGTAATATTTCTCAATAAATAAAAATAAAATAAAAATTAATTAAATCACATATAATTAATTAGTGTTGTGTGACTTTCACTAACCTCAGTATTTTTTTTTTAACCTTTTTTGGATATTTCTAACTTTACTTATAATAAATACAATAATTAAATGGGCTAATTTACACTTATGGGCATGAAAATATCTTGTGAAGAAACTACCCAGTGGTAGCACTTAAATGTCAAATTATTTTATTAGCTCTCGTGGCCATCGTATTTTCAATCGCTTCGGAGGCGATTTGTCGGGAATAGATGGGAATGATAAGTTGCGTACAAGAGGATTCGTGTGGGTCGGGAGTTTGGAATTAAAAGAGCCATATCTGTTTTTGAATAGTTCTGCAACAAATGGGATATTTAGGTCATTATGGATGATTTTATTCGCAACAAAATAAGGAGCATGCAGGATTTTGTGAAGGATTTCGGATTGTAAGAATTGGATACGAGAGGAATTTGATGGTTTAATAGAGCCCCAAAGCTCGATTCCATATGTGCAAATAGGTCTGGTAATAGTGATGTAAATGAATCTTTTGTAATATACTGGATGTTTTGAACGTTTGTCTAGTAAGTGTTCGAGTAATTGGTATCTTCGAGCAGTTTCTTGTCGTTTCAGTCTTATGTGAGGATTTCATCAATTGAGACGTTGATTTCCAAAAGGTACTATATCCATTCTAGGAAATTTTACACGAAGCGCGAAAATCTCTCATAACTATATTATTAAACTAGCTAATATGGGTCTTTTTGCCCTAAAATTTAGAATTATTTTTTTACTATAATAATAACATCATATTAAAGTTATGAAATGAATTTTTTTAGAATAATTTGGAACGAAAATAAATGCGTAATTAGTACTTTTAGAAAATGACCGCATTTCTAAATCGTGTTTTTTAAGGACTTGAGAATTCATTAGATAACATCAAATAGAATATTTAGATAGAACTAAATGATGAGAATACAAATATGTAAAAAAATCAATTTCGTAAAAAATGTCCTTTAGTACCTTTTGGAAATCAACGTCTCAATTGTTAAAATCAATTCTCATTACCTTTGAAGATAAAATATTGTTTTCTGAAATCTTTAGCTTTTAAACGGTGTATTATAAATCTATATTACTGTTTTATATTCAAAACAAAAACAAAGTTGATTTTTAAAGTTCGTTCAACTTGGATCTTTACCCGTATGAACGGTAACTAGATGGTTAATTTTTTCGATTTGAAAAAAAAAAAAAAGTTACTTTAAAGAAGGATATTTATTATTCTACAATAAAGCCATGTCAGACTGTTCCAATTAGAATGAAAACTACACCATATTAAAACCCATTACATTTTACGTCGATATATAGAGTTTAATCGAAATCGTTACAGCCGTTTTTGAGAAAATCGTAAAAAGGTACAAAATTGGTATAAAGTGTCTTTCCAGGTTTGCTGATTTTTATTAAAAAGTTGTTTTTACATCTCAGGCATATACGATTTAAAATAAGAAATTTTATATTTATACAACTTATTGTTTTTGAACTAGACCTACCACACACACACAAACATTTTTGGGGGACTTGGTTATGTGGTTTGTGAGGACACTGAAACGCGCAATTTCCTGTGGAAACTCGAATTCGAATATTTTTACAATCGCAATTCTTTCCTTTACTATATATTTCATATATAGGTAAGTGAAAGTAAAAAGGGAGAGAGAGCCCACCAATCGGTGAATCGCCCAACGGCAGGTAGTTATATTAAAAACATAGTATTTACCTTATAATATCGTGAACATACAAATGATATAAAAATCATATATAAATGAATATACAAAAACAATAATAAAATATTATAAAATACCATAACAAAATAAAACAATTACTTCATACATAACAAAAAAAAAAAAAAATTCCTGTGGAAACTCGAATTCGAATATTTTTAGAATAGGCAATTCTTTCCTTTATTATAGGTATATTTCATATATTGGTAAGTGAAAGTAAAAACTTATGTATTTTTTAAGGCTGTGTGTATGTAGATCTTAAATATTTTGACATTGTATAGCAACGATGTGACTGTTGATATCCTACAACTGTTTTGGACTTGTAGTAACGATGTAGCTTTGTTGATATACCAGCTTTGGACCCAATGACTTAATTCCCCGATCTCAAAGGGAGATACACAAACTACCCGCCCATCCCCACTAATGCTGGCTATCTTCAATAATGGACCCAATACAGCCCCGCTTATCCTGTTTCCATCCCTTTCAGGACTCTGACTCATAATGGATGTTAATGGGGAGATGTAAACTACTTTATTTCATTAATGTGTTTCAACAGGAAATATTTACGTGTTTGCATGAAACAGCTGTTAGAATTTACAAAAAATTTTCCGAAAGAAACATCATATTTTTTCCTATTAAGCAATTCTTGATTAAACCCGCATTTAAAATAATAACAATATACTGAACTCCAACCAATGAACTAGTATATAATAATAAGCTTATAATAATATTTATAAAAACATGATCAATAAACGAAACAAATGAAATAATATTAACGCCATATTAAAGAACTAATTGTTTTATTCTCCTTTGTTCAGTTACTGTATTTTGTTCCTTTTTGGGTATGAAATGATTGTTTTTTTTGTATTTTATTCCGTTACTGTATTTTATTATATATTTTTTTGTTTATGTATGAAGTAATTGTTTTATTTTGTTATGGTATTTTTAAAAATTTTGTTATTGTTTTTGTATATTCATTTATATGTGATTTTTATATAATTTGTATGTTCACGATATTATAAGGTAAATACTATGTTTTTAATATAACCACCTGCCGTTGGGCGATTCGCCGATTGGTGGGCTTTCTCCCTTTTTACTTTAACTTACATATGTATGAAATATATAGTAAGGGAAAGTATTGCGATCGTGAAAATTTTCAAATTCCACTTTTAGACTGAAATGCACGTTTTAGGGTTCCCTGAGTCCAAATAACCAAGTCCCGAAAATAAATCTGTGTTTGTGTGTGGTAACTTCCGGGCAAAAACGAAAAGTCCTATGAAACTGAAATATCATATTTAAGACAACTATACGCCCGAGATGTTACAGCTATCGAAATAAGCTAACCAGAAAAGTAATTTCATACCATGCATTTTGTACCTTTTTACGATGTCCACAAAAACAGCTGTAACGATTTTGATTACACCATATATATTGATGTAAAATTTGATGGGCTTTAATATCATGTAATTTTCATTCTGATTTATTTAATCTGACAGGGCTTAAATGCAGATATTTTATATTTTTTTCCTCTAAAGTACATTTAATTTTGTATATTTCAAAAAAATAGGTACATCATCTTATTAGCATTGATAAATAACGAATAAATATGAAAGTTGAACGAATTTGATAAACAAATAAGAAAAATGCAAACATATTTTGTATGATTTTTTGTGTTTTCGAACACAAAAATAGTAATATAGATGTATAATATACCGTTGGAAAGCTAAAGATTTTAGAAAAAATATTATCTGATACACGGAATTGTAAAGGATGAATGATGAAAAGCCGATGAAACTGATTTTTGTAGATATAAATACAATATAATAGATCATTAAGTAAAACACATGTTTCTATTGAAATTTAATTTAATTAATTCTTTAAAATTATTTTTTATCTCTAGATGTATTTAAAAATTCTTCAATTGATTTCAACAACGAAGGTAAGTGAAAGTCGTGTGTTGAGCGCACCAGATTTTTTTAAAATTTTATCACAGTATATAAAATCATATATTACCAGTCTCTTGATAATTTACATAAATACTGTAGGAGATAATTTTTTGATTATAAATAAAAGAAAAAATAATTATAAAAACTTCCTCCATTCAAAATAAAGCTACAAAAAATTTAGCTTATAGTGGCATATGTTTAATTCTGCATGGACATGTTGTCTTGTACTATTGTTGGTATAAATAATTTCCAATATATCACGATTTTGCGTGTCATACTTGCAACGAGGCCATTATTTGTATCGTTCTTATTTTAGTATATGTATACCGACGTAGGCAGTATTTATCTTCATTCGTTTTGCTCTTTTCTCTCTGTAACATTAATCTTATTAAGACTCCTATAGTAGGCCTAATAGGAATTAGCCTGACAACAACAATAATTGTATTGTATTTTCCCCTTCCTCAATCCATATCTTATGATTGAATTTTTTAAATTTTATTTTATGGTACGTCCCTCGATTTTCCTTCTCACATGTGCAGAATAACCTATAAGAATCATCCGTAACTCCTTAATTTAGTTATCATTTGAGTTGCATTCTCCAGAATTATTAATTCCATTTCATTCATTATCCTTATAGTACCGAGAATTCAAAAAATACAACAAATCAAAGTTTTTTTCATCAAAGTTTCAAACAATCAGAAAATCCAGCACCGCAGACGGCAGAATTTTCATTTTACATGAGAATGCAGAAAATGGCCTCACCCTCTCAAGCCGGAATTCGGTGCCTGATCAAAGCGAAGATTGCCTCTTGGCCGGAAAGACCCCGGCGGAATGCGCAGCCTCTTTGTCGGTGCGCAGAGCCGCGACGCAGACTAACGACACTCCCAAAGGCGGTGACGATGCACTATACCATTCTCACGAGAGAGCTCTCCCTCTGACATATGGCGTCCAATCAGACGCGAGGAAACTACCGCTCGAAATATTTGGTTACCGGCTTTTTCTTAGGTCAGTAATGCCTTGGGGATAAGCGTATAGAACAAGAACTGAACTGTCAAAAATAACACAATGATGATCTAGGCAAAAATATTTATTTTTCAATGTTGTGAAACCTTTCTTTCGGAAACCGATTACAATGCTATTTTACTTGTACTTGCGTGTACCTAAAGCAAGAAATATTATTTAAATAAACTTGGACTTTATGATTCCGCATCAATTGTTTTGTTACTGGTTTCATTTCTAAACTTAGCGAAATCAAATTAAAAAAATTGTCAGTCGTAATTTTATTTTTTATTTTGCGAGGTAAAAATTACTAACAAGTTGAGAACAAGCCTCTGCTATAAAAGCGAATACTAAAACAGGTGTAGGCTTGTTGGGGGTTTATCTGTGGGATTGTTTCAGGAATAGAAATCAATAATCTAGACATTTACAAATAAAGCACATGGTATATAACAATAATCGATGCTCTATTGTACTATAGTAACAAGGAATTTAAAAAAAAAATTACTTAAAGTTTACATTGTCAGAGAAGAAATATTTAGTTATGAAAATAACTATGACTGAAGAATTAATAGTTATGTTATTTCTAGTATGCAATCCTTGTTTAAGAATTTTCGGGTCAAATAAGGCTGCTAAATAGAGCGAAGTCTTGAAGAATGAACCTGCACCTCTACAACCTAGGGTCTTGGGCTCAGTATTTATAGATATTCGTACTATTTCACGGCCATCGTGACGCTGTGTCTCAAGGTTTATTTTCCAATTTATACGGGTACCAACTCTATAGAGGCTGGGTGTGCCCCAGGAGGGTCCCATACCAGAAGGTCGCTCCACTGCTGAAATAACAGAATAAACAATTTGCCTTAGTCGGCGTTCGACCCTAGAACCCGGAGAACAGTAGTCTTATGGTATATCTACTAAACCATGCTTTTCCTAAAAAAAGAGATCACACTCTAAAATTGAGAAGCAAACCACTCGATATAGTTTCCCAAAATCGGGACTATTAATGAAAGAACAGAGAAAAAAAATATGCGAATTTAAAGTATTGGGTTGTTTCACATGAAATGTCCGTTTTTATAGTTTCTGAAATACATAAAAGAAATTGCAGGTCTCTGTTGTTTTCTTCCGAATGTTTGCATATTTTATGTAAACAGTTATTAATCCTCTACCTTTGTATTATAAACATTAGCTTCCCAATCAATTACCCACTTTTTAGTATACCTCCAAATATGAACATGGAAACACGCGATTTTCGAGTAATATTTTTGTACGAGTTTAAACTTGGCCATTCAGCAGCTGAGGCCGCTAGAGATATTTGCCAGGCGATTGGGGAAATGAGTGTTAATGAACGGACCATTCGCCGTTGGTTTGCTAAGTTTTCAGCTGGGGATACCGACTTGGAAAACTTGCCCCGATGAAGACCTCCGTCCGTAATAGACAACAATGTCCTCAAACATACAGTAGAAGGAAACCTTTACCAAACAGTTAAAGGACTCTCAGCACAACTAAATGCAAGTGCATCTACCGTTTCCAGACATTTAAAGTGTATTGGGAAAGTAAAAAAGCTCGATACATGGGTACCTCATGATCTCACTGAGCGGCAGCAATTGAAACGCCTTGAGACCTGCGTTTCTTTGCTTGCGAGGCCAAAAACCGAGCCTTTCCTTGAAAGAATAATTACCTGTTCAGGAATTTAGACAACTTCGTCAAAGGAAAACTTTTTGACAATAATGATCATGTTAAAAGTGCGTTTTCAGATTTTGTTTCACTTCAAAGCTCAGAGTTTTTCAGTTCGGGGATAAAAAAGTTGGTGTCACGTTGGGAGAAATGTGTAGAAAAAGAAGGTAAATACTTCGAATAAAATTATCTTGTTTTCATATCGTATTTTTAATAAAAATCCTTTACCTTGAAAATGGACATTTCATGTGACACAACCCAATACAATAGTTCGGATAACGTGTTTACGAGAGTTTCGCTGAATTCTATAGCTACTTTAGTTATGGGAGAGAGAAATGTCATAGTGATGCTTTGGATTCAACTGATATTGAATATAACAGATAGTAACACTTTTTGGTTAGGTTCAACCAACCAAAAAAAAAAAAAAAAAAAAAAAAAAAAAAAAAAAAAAAAAAAAAAAAAAAAAAGCAACATAAAACAATATAAACAAAGGTCAAATTCAAGTTATTGTGTATAATATTAGCACCGTTAGTGGCAGCCATATTGGCCAAGCAGCACGCATCCTCACGGTAATTACCAGAAATTCATTTTTAATCAGAGCGAGGATCTGTCGCGGCATCATCAAAAGGACATTAGCTCACATTGATTGCCGGTTAGCGTGCTGCCTTGGCTACTCATTACCGTCGAGCCTTTGATTCTAACATCGTCAATAACGATCGTTGACATCCTGTCTTCTTCTTTTCTGTATGAATTTCTGAATTGGCAAGATGGTCAAACTTGAAAAATAATGGTAAAATATTCCCTCCCCAAAACATAAACAAATAAATTAATAAAATAAGAAAAAAATTGAAAAACACGTGATCCGGCTAAATGAAAACCCGCAAAATAAAAATTAAAGAAACGTGTAGGATTGAATTAATTAGTTATTTCATTTTAGGTAAAATATATTGGAATGTTTATTTTTAACATAATTAGATTGCTTGTATATTCACACTGCATTGAATGATGACAAAATTGGAAGATTTGGAAATTTACAAAATTGGAAGTCGCATAAAGAAATTAAGGTAGCTTAATGTTAAAATAGTTTAATACTATTATTTTTTAAATATTTTTTTAGATATATATTACAATTTTTTCGAAATTAATAATACTAATGGTGATATGAGACCACATTCATACAATATATATATAGAAGATAATGATAAAGTCAAATTACATAAAAAATAATATAAATAAATTCATAAATATTTAAAAAAAACAACAAGCTATAGTTGATATATGTACAAAGTTAACAAATAAGTAAACATCATACACAATCATAAATATATACAATAGATACTACATCAAAATTAGTTTATAATTTTTTTTTTTTTTTTTTAATGAATCGTCGTAGAATGTTTCTACTTTTTAGGTGTAAACGATTAATTAAACAAATAAATCACGTTTTTTCTAAAAGGATGCTAATACTTCCACAGATGAAAGAATCCATTGATCACGAGTTTGAAAGAGCTCCAAGGGCATAGTTTCATCCATTGAAGAAGGGGTAGTTGTCAAACTAATAGATCGGTCCGAAGATAACGGACTCTGTTTTTATAAAAATAGAATACAAACCGAAATAAAAACCCTTTTGAAGCCCTTCTGGGTAATGAGACGTTGAGGGCGTGGGCGTTTGGCAGAGGCATAGAAGGACAGGAGGCCACTGACACAGAGAAATGTCCGAAACCCACCTGCTCGGTAATTATTTAACTGTTCCTTCTCTCCTTATAGCTGTCCCTATCTCTCACACACGCTCTCTTCTGCAGGTTAATGTTTGGACCTTGTAGGTGGCGATGTTAGCGCCGATGGAGATGTGGAAGGTTGAGCTATCATTTTTATCGTAGCAGGAAATGTTATTCCTGTTGCTGATAACCAACGTTGTAGAATATTAATAAGTTCTAACGGTCAGGTGACCATGAGCTTTAAACATACTTTGTCTCCACGGTTGATTCATATATACAGATCACGGTAACATTAAATCTTACTTAAAACATTTCAAGTTTATATCGGACGAAACACATGACGAAGATGGACAGCCTAACCATTTCTAAAAATGGTGCTAAATGCATAGCATAAAGTGGCTTTTCTAGTTAGCTGATTTTTAATGAAGAAGTTGCTGAGACATCTAGGGCCTATAGTTGTCTTATATATGAAATTTCACTTTCATAGGACTTTTTGTTTTCGCGCTGGTCATTACACAATAGTATATTATTTCCAAATTGCTATATTAGGGTATAACTGTCTGTATAGCTGTTTACAGGCAATTAACTAATATGAAAAGCAATAAATAATTCAAAGGAAAATGGTATATCACCTCCGCTGATATCAAAACTCTTTATCTTTGCTAAATCTGGACCCAATTTAATTTTTCTTTTTTTTTTCATTTTGTAGGAAATTTATTTTTTTGGTATTTATTTGTTAACTAGGAAAAATATATAATTGGATGTTCATTAATGAAAATTTCCTGATTCCAGAACACCTTACATCTTTTCTCTATTATTAATAATAACCAAATTATCATGGATTCGCATCTCATATAAGTTGCGACTTCACCAGATAAGATTTTTTTTTTTAAATTTACTTTATTTTTTCTCTTGGTTCTTCTGGGTTTCTTAATCTCGGGGTTTCTTCTATTTTTCTCTATCTTCAATAATAACTTAATAAAAGTGGAATTACATCTATTATATTATATGACCTACCTATTATAATTTGTGACTTATATATATATATATATATATATATATATATATATATATATATATTATATTATTATACTTCACCAGATAAGATTTTTTTTCTAAATTTACTTTATTTTTTCTCTTGGTTCTTCTGGGTTTCTTAATCTCGGGGTTTCTTCTATTTTTCTCTATCTTCAATAATAACTTAATAAAAGTGGAATTACATCTATTATATTATATGACCTACCTATTATAATTTGTGACTTATATATATATATATATATATATATATATATATAATATATATATATTTATATATATATATATATTATGTGTGTGTGTGTGTGTGTGTGTGTGTGTGTATAGATTAACTTGTTTTTTTGTTTTTTTTTCTGTTTATCGTGCTTTACTGATTTTCCATACTTCATTACTTTACTATAGCTATAGGCGTTTTATAACTAAAGTTTCAATTTTTTCTCTTTTTTTTTTTTTTAGTAATTATTTGGGTTTTTTTTTGTTAAAAAGCAATATTTATACGCGGACGGCGGACAGCTGACAAACGTATTTTTAATCTCTTTCTTTTATATTATCAAAGTTTTCAGAATTTATATATATATATATATATATATTATATATATAATATATATATATATATTATATATAAATTGATCATAGCATGTACCTATGTAGTATGCCTTTAAAAGGTGACAAGTACGTTTCGTCCCTCCCATGTCAAACTGACGAATGTAAAAAATTCGTTTTTTTTATTTTTCTGGCTACTATGCTTTACAAGACATGTCTTGTGGTAAATCGTCGAATCTCTAACCCTATCGAGAACATGGTAAACTACTTGAGCAAAAGCTTTTTTTAGAAAAAGGTTGATTTTGGGCTCACCATTGTAGGTTTATTTTTTTAGTTTTCCTGAAAAGTGGCAATTTTCTGATTCGTTAATTTGACGTTGTTGGGAAGGATATTATAAATAAATAAAGGTTAAAGGAAATATATTTCATAAGTTACTATAATAAAATAAAGAAGCAATTGTATATACGCTAGTTCACGGATTTATATTTTTATTCAGTTAGTAGTTATTTGCTATAAAACATTAAGTGTCTCAATTATTCTAAAGTTTTACTACGAATATTAAAATTGATTTAAAAAGTAATTAATTGATTACATGTTGAATGTTATACTACGAGATCTCTTTTAACTTTTTTTTAATTAAACAATAAAATTGGTAGAGGTTTACTAAAACGATCTAAAATATGGTTTGGATCAGTGATTTGGAAAAACGTTTGGACAACAAAGCAATTAATCGCACTGACAACTCTCAAAATGAAGTTGTCACATTAAGGAGAGATTCTTCGGTTAAGATACTAATGTAAATTAACATTGAGGTGCTAATGTGTTCAGTGCGTGTCTCGTCTCATTACGAGGTCGTTATAATTACTAGTATGAATCAAGGCGAAAAATGCAATCGGTTTTTCTTTCCTTTATTTGCCCTATTTAACTTATCTTAACGCCTTTTTAAGATGAAAAGTATATTAATTAATGCATACCCTACTTTTAATTAGTTTGATGATCAAGAAATGCCTTTAACTATAGAAGGAGGTATGTAACATTTTTGTTCGAATTGATCTGTTAAAAAGAATTATTTTGTTGTTTCACTTTGAATATTTCTTATAGAAAATTTCATAAAACTGTACAAAAGAACCAATCTTCGATATATTTATATCTTTTAAATCATTACAATCCCTAATTAACATTACGAAAACACTATGTTATTTTGCGAATCGTGGACACAATAAATCTTGAAGAGAAGACAGGAAAGATGACTTGTACCTCATAGCTGATGATTTTCGATGACTTGCATCTGAGGCTCCTACTCTTTCAAAGTCTTTTTTTGACAACTCTTCTGATGACTCGGTGTAATTTTAATATCACAGGAAGTTGTAACATTTGAATTATTTTGACTATTTACATTGAGGAAAAATTAAGTAGTTAACTTGATCTAACTATTTAACTAACTAATCCTACAACTTTTAATTAGGAATACATGAACGGAAATTGTAAAATAGGGTGCAAATGACCCTTGTGGTTGAAAAACCCTAATAAATAACTTGATCTAAACAGTGACATTAGTACAGTAAAATTAGGTAAAAAACAGGCGAAACCTGAACACCCCCCCCCCCCCTAAAAAAAAAAGGTGAAACCAGTCAGGAATTGTTCAGTAATGTTCCTTCATTAAAAAGCCCCAAATTTTTCCGCCTCGCTGAGGTGTAAATATACTTTTTTCATGGAAGGAGTGATGCTTGGTACAGGCCAAATCAGCAACATATGAAACATTAAGGTTTTTGTGGATGATTTTATTCGTGACAAAGTAAGGAGCGTTGAGGATTTTACGAAGGATTTTGGATTGTAAGGATTGGATTCGATAGTTTAGTAGACCCCCGAAGCTCAACTCCGTAGGTCCAGATAGGCTTTATGATTGTCATGTAAATAGGTCTTTTGTTGTTAAGTGAAAGGTTAGAGCTTCTATTAAGTAAATGCTGATGTAACCGAAATCGGCGAGCAGTTTCTTGTCTTTTCAGTCTTGTATGCGGATTCCATGTAATCCGTTTGTCAAGCAGAAGGCCTAAACCTGCTCAACAGGGACAAGCGGAATATCATTAAAGGACACTGTAAGGCAGGGTGTCATAGGTTTACGACGAAGGGCAAAGGTAATTTGATGGGATTTATTGGAATTGATTTTAATTCTCCAATTCTGACACCATAACTCATAAAATGATTTAATTTTTATTTTCACTTTACAGCTTGCCTATTTGCGTCCTAGGAAAGTAAATATCGAACTATATAAGAATCAAAATTATTTATAACATTAACTTGGGATTTAAATAAATTTCCAAAGGTAAAAATTTCACTGCAATATAATGTTTATCTGAATCCACCTTTTAAAAAAAAATGGGGAAACAACTCAATAAATCTTCTCATCACTACTTACTTTTCTTGTTATTTTAGGGAACTACTCGTCCCAGAATAAAAGTTACTTTTCATTTTTTAATGAGGGAGCGGCGTAGCCTAGTGGGTAGCGCCAGTCTATTTGTTCTCCGGGTCCTGGGTTCGAATCCCGGCTGTGGTTGTATATTATTTATTCTGTTATTTCAGCCGGGGGGGGCGATCTTGGGCATAGAGACCCTCCTGGGACACATCCAGCCTCAATTAAGTGGATACACGAAAATGGGGGTAAAACCTGGCGGCTGAGTGTGATCTTGGCCGAAACACCTCTTGCACGGCCGTTAGCCTAGAAACAGTACGAATCTCGACCGTACTGAGCCCAAAACTTTTCATGGGTTGTAGTGGTACAGGTTTTTTTTTCTCATTTCATTTTACTATGGCTAGAAGAGATCGACAAATTAGATTCAGTAATGCTCATATCGGGTTTTGATTTCATTAAAAAAACATGAGGCAAAATAAGAAAAAGTCTTTGAAGAGTACAGTCCATAAATAAAATAAAGTATTTAATCTTCATCAACATCAAAGATAGAAAAGAATGTGGCCACACCGAATTTCCAGGGAGCCATACGTCTTCTAGGTCGGCGGTACATGGTTCTGTTCCGCCCTCAAAGAGCGTTCTCTGTCTGTAAGAACAGAGTGTCCTCTGTGAGCCGCCACTGTGAGGGGATAGAGGAACCCATTCAGTCATTGATTTAGCCTGGATACTAATGTTCGTCAGTGGTCATCCTTATCGGAGGGATGGGCATGCCATGTCCCAGGACTGAGTTGGGATGCCGATCCAGGGGAAGAAAGAGTCGTTCTCAAATCAAGATTATTGGTGCTGATTGTTGGATTTCAAAAATCTCGGAATAAACAATCATCTCTCCTTATAGTTATTCATTTAAAATATTTTTGAATATAGACATTTTAAGGGAGTCTAGTGGCGTGGTATAGTGGATAGAGGAGCACTAGTCTACAGTTCTCCGGATCCTGTGTTCCAATATCGGCTGTCGATAGAATATTATTTATTCTGTTAATTCAGTCATGGGGTGGTCTAGGGTATGGAGACCCCTCTGAGGTAGACCCAGCCTTTATACAGTATGTACCCAAAAAAGTTGGAAAAAAACAAGGCGGCTAAGCGTGATCACGTAATTGCACGGCCGTTGGCCTAGAAACAGTACGCATCTGTTTAACTGTACAGAGTCCAAGACCCTTCATATGTTGTGATACAGGTTTTTTATTATTTTTTTTAAATTTAATTTTTATGGATATTGGTATATTCCTGGTTTTAAATTCACCCAAGATGCACTGCCAAGTTCTTTGCGAATGTTTTATCTTAAATTAAAAAAAAAAAAAAAAAAATAATATAATATATATATATATATATATATATATATATATATATATATATATATATATATACATATATATACATATACATAATCACATATGAATACTAATGGATAACAAATGATTTAAAGTATACATTAATAATAATACTATTTTACTCATTTTCGAAGCACTAAATTTGTGATATTCACGTGGTCTTTAAGATCTTTTCGTGAAGAAATAAAACAATTATTAGATGCTACTGTAGACATATTTTTTCTCGGAAAATTCGAATGCGTGGAATATGCAATAAATCACTGAAGAAAAAAAAATTACAACAAATATTTAGGATTATAAAAAAAAAAAAAAAAGCTTACGCCCTGGTTATCAGTTATTTATCAGTTTCTTTTCTTTTTTCTTTTTTTAAATTTTAAATATGAATGGTTTAGATAGTATAGAATAGATTAGAATAGAAAACGATTTTATTCTGAGACTTAATCTAATTTAATTAGTATAGTTCAAGAATAACTTAAATGTTAAAAATAAATTTCCAGAATATATTAAATAGATTAATTATTTACATAGACGAAGGGGAGAAATGATAAAGATTTGGAGAAAAAATGTATTTAAAAAAAAGTAAATAAATACAGGAACAGAATGAGAAGTTAAAAACAACTGATTTTGAACAAAAAAAAACAACAAAATATTCGGTCATTATAATGACTGAGTCCTTTTGATCAAAAAACTATTTTAAATAGGTGTTGGAAAAGGAGATATTTGGATGTGGACAAATAAAAAGCACGGCGTATATTGGAAGGAATGGAATTCCAGAATGTTAAGGAGGTCATAAGAAAGGATTGATCGATGGGTTTAGTTTTGAGGGATGGGGTATACAGGTCGGAGTCGAGCGATCTCTAAACCACAGAAAAATTATATTTCTTTTTCATGCAATAGATATCTGTATTAATTTTATTTATTGATAGATGGTTATTTTTTTAGTGTGAACTTTTATAAACAAGATGAAGTTTGAGAACAAGAAATAATTGCTTTAAGTATACATTTTTTTTTAGTTTTTAATATCTGTCAACGTGTGGATGTTGTTCTTTAGAGCTGATAGAATTGTGAGATCTGTTTAGCGTGATGTGATTTCATATAGCTGTAATTTAAAAAAAAGAAAATAATCATTATTGACATATTTCGTTTGTCATGATTGGTCTAACCAGCAACAGTTAACACCTTTGCGATCCGATTGGCGTAAAATAGCCTTCCACTAATTTTAAAAAATGAATGTAAAATATCGCTATAAAGATTGGCGGTCATATTGTCTGTTTGATGGACCATGGTATTTTTTAAGAATAACTGTATAACCTTAAACTACGCATCACTGAAAAGAATAAAGCTTTTCGATTTTTACAAATACTGCAATTCATTACAAAATATTGCACAATAGGCTGCCCCTCTCTGATCTATCATTTCATGGTAATTACAATATTAATAATCATAGGAACGGAAGCTATTTGCTTAGAAAAGAGCTTTCATTGGGGTTCAGAGCCCAGTTTATGTAGACGGCCAGTGGAAATACGTAATAACGAAGACCAGTGTTGGATATATGGAAAACCATCCCGCGGAGTAACCAGATCCGATGGTTGGGACTGTAGCTCGTATGCCTAGTGAATCTATCCACAAGTGCCTTCTTCAGGATCGATATGATGGTAAACATGACAGAGGAAGAGCACATCTTAGGTGGTAGAACAAAGTAGAGGACGTCCAAAAGAAATGAATATTAAAAAATTAAGTCGGATGCTTGACTAAAGAAGAAAGTGGTGAAAAGTAATAAGGGAGGCCCAGTTTCTTGTATGATCCCAGGTCCAGTAATTAATTAATAAAAATCACATAGTCACCTTAAGATTGGAAAAAGTAAATAATCAGTAACAATGCTTATAGCACCCTTCCATCAAACAGAAAATGTAGGAAGTGAATTTTCCTCTTATTTCCCAATCGTGCATAATAGAGGTCTCACGGTCTTCCTTTCCATGCAATCTCTTCTGATGGGAGAGTGATTATCTAGAAAAGCGTCTGAGGAGAAATTTAGCAAAAAATAATGTATCAACGGTTTATCCCTATTTTTCTATTTATTTAGTTTTTTTTAACTACTTATTTAAATTAGAAACTGTTAAAATGCTAAAAGGATGGAATTAAACACATTCAGAGAAAATAAATATTGGTATCACTCTTTTTTTTTTTTTTTTTTTTCCACCCCTACCTCATCTTTGAAGGCTATACGGAGGTTTTCTCGGGCCAAAGGGTGAAGACGGGGGGATATATGCCTAGAAAAATCCCCCCATCACGAGACTCGAACTCGTAATTATTTGGTTTTAACATTTCGGTTCCCTGTTGCTAGGCAACGGCGTGCTCAAAGCAACGAGCGTTAACACTCCTCCAAAACAAGTGGTATTACTCTGATAGCTATTCGGTATTGAAGGTATTTGGGACCATCTTTTTATGACGGGTGTGCTGTGTAATGAAGGATTGGAGGTTAACACACAACTGGTGGTTGCAAAGATGTTATGTAAAATAGATTTTTCACTGCTTGGAACATATTCATGTTTTTCTTCTGATTATATTTATTTGAAGCTTTTTTTTTATTATTTTCTGCTAATTATTTTCGTAGAAGCTTTTTGTTATAATTCTGCGGCAAATCCATCGTAACGTCTCAAGAGCTGTTTTTTATGTGTTTTTCATTTCTTATAAAAATTTAATTTTTCCATTGGTTTATTATACACCTATGTTACTGTTCATATTTGCAAAATAATACATTGAGGCTAGGAAAATGTTTTTAGCTGTTTTCTCCATCAGTTGGTGACCAAATTCTTTCGTATTTCACCTCCTAAATTATTTTTAAATGGTTTTTAGCTTGAAAAAAGTCAAAGTGTAGGCAAGGTTTGCAACTCAGTCAAAATAAAATGTTTCATGAAAGAATAGGCACCTAGTTCGGGAAATATTAACAACATGGAAACATTAAGATTATTAGGTATCAATTTATTATTGTAAACGTAAGAAGTATTCAGAATTTTACGATGTATGATATATTTTGTGAATCGGATACACGAGAAATCTTTTTATTTAATGGTGCTTCAAAGCTCGTTTTGTAGGCGGGAGCGTGTAGTGGGTTCCTATATTTATATAGAAACTGCTACCACTCCAGCCCCCAAAACGCATGCAGTATAAAACGCGGTCTAAGTCCAAGCTAATTTAGGACGTGGAATTGTAGCATTTAAATTTTTTTCGAAACATTTATCTTTTTAGAATATTTTTTGATGTAGCCTAAAACAGCAATCAACTCGTTTTATATAATTTCATAGTGTTCCTTCAATCTATTCAACATTTTTTTTCAGTGTTTATATCATTTTTGCAGTGTTATAACGAGATCTGAGAGTATTCAGATATTGTGTTATTTGATCTCGGTAATTATTTTTTTAAATTTTTTATTCTAGTTAGTTCATTTATTTAACATTTATTCTTGATGAATATAACCCAAGGATCATCGCTGTTTTGTTATTTTAAGAGTGGACTGTACTTATTGAGATTACTGGAGATATAAGAGGTATTATCTAGGTATTTGAAGATATAATAGCCCGATTAATAATATTTCCTTAAATAAGAATTGAAATTGACAGGTGGAGTGTTTTGGCTTAAATGTTATTCTTGTAGGTTATTTCCTAATTGTAGCTGGGGAAGGGGGAGGGGGCTCTGCTCAAGCTTCCTTTCTGCTTTTTCTACTCACACATTTTGTAATGTTCTTAATTTCCCTGCTTTGTCTCCCCTCCCCCCTCACTTTTTTCTTGACTTGCTTTACACATCACGAAATGGAGGGCTTAATGTGGTGGATCAATGACAATGAAACAATTCATTGCCAATCTTCAGTTAGAACATTTGCTTTTGTTTAAGGATAACAAAACATTTCGGATTGTAAATCTCTTCAGAAGTATCAGTTTGAATTAGCCACTTTATAGCATGTTAGCCCTTCTTAGTTTATTTAAAGAATATTAGAAGTATATGTGAAGGTTTAGCATTTTTTTCTAATGCAATTAAGGCAAACGAGACCCTCAAAGTATCGTCAAACTATAACTTATCTTAACTGAACTGCTATCGGACGCTCTTGAGAGACCCCCAGCTAATCTCTGATCTACCCCTCCGCCACGATCTGGAGGACAAATCCCCGGAAAGGATGAGCTATGGAAGATGGCTGGAAATGATACATGACTGATCCGGTCCCTTTGTAGGTCCGACCTCTCTATTAGCCGTCACATCAGTCTTCGGCTGATCTGTCCCATCTGGTTAGAGCACTTTGTCAGGACTCATCTTAACTTGAAAAATGCTACTTTTTTACGAATCTCTTTCATTTTTTTTATTTTAAAATTTATTATGCCCATAAATCTCGTTTTATTATGCCCTTTATTATTATTTATTATGCCCATAAATCGTTATTACCTTATCATCATTCATCATTTATCATCGTCATCCGTTATTACTTAAAATCTTTTAATCTTTACCTCGTCACTATTTCTTACAATTTTATCAAATACTCATACGTAATAACTCTAGTACTCTCAAGTAATAACTTTTGGCTATTTTTTAACAATCGAATCAGTAAACATAACTTAGCTTCTTGGAATTTTCCTAACGGACATTTTAGTTCTCATATTTTCCGTTCCACGCAATGAGCGTTTTTTTAAACTGAGACACATCACTTCTGTAGGCAAAGCTTCCACGTTGTCACGTAAGTGTTTCTTTCTTATTGATAAGGGTCTTTTTTCATCGCCCATTTCTTTCTCCCCCTTTCCATACTCATATCTTTCTCCGTTACCTATCCTGACATATAATTATTAGTTTAATATTACATTATTTTAAAATTTAAATTATTTTTTATTCATACTGTTTCTCTTTTGTAATGACTATATTTTTTATATATTACCTATACTCTTAACTATGTTTTTAATATATTGCCGTCATATATCAACTCAAAATTGTTAATATTTAAAATTTTAATTGTTCACATATTTTTCCTTTATCATTTTTTTCATTTACTTAGTCTCTATTTATATATTCTCATTACAATATTATCATCTCAATTATGTTTACTTCCATACTTTATAACTATCATCTTAATTTTGTTTATTTCCATACTTTATAACTGTCACCTTATTTCCATACTTTATAATTGTCATCTTATTATCATTTCACATTTAATATTATTTATGTTCCCATAATTTATTACTGTCATATTATTATTATATACCTAACGCATTATTAAGTCTATAATTACATTGGTTGTTATCTTGTTTCTTTTTAGCCCTGATGAAGGCCCACATTGTAGGCCGAAACGTCGGCACATAATTAAAATAACGCTTATTTTTAATTGTGTGTTTTAATTTATGACCGCACCCCCAACCATCTTCCTCATCTGACAGATATTTTTGATTCTTTAGATGCATTTTTGGTACGCAATATTAAAACAGTTGGATTTAAGTTAAATTTAATAGTAATTGTTTTGTAATTACAGCACCATTTGACAGGTTCTAACACTTATGGATCCAACTGCCAACAGGAATTTGATCTGGGATATAAGAACTTCTATGAACCATTCAAAATAATTCATCACTTCGAATTCTTAAACTAAAATACAAGCCGCAGTTATTTTCTAAGGTAATCATTTGACATTAGTAAGTCTTTGGATATAATATAAAAAAAATAAATATTACTTAATTAGCAAAACAAAAATTATTATAATAAATATTCAATAGAGAAATTGCAAACAGAACAGGGTAAGAATATGTAATGTAGATGTACAATAAACCGTTAAAAAGCTAAAGATTTGCGAAAAATTACTACTTGAGAGACATAACGTTGTTGAACGTGTGAAATCATAGGGAGCTAAAGGGATTTTTAATATATATTTTTTTACTTTTTTTATTTATTAAATTTACAAGTTACAAATGATAATACATCTGTTAAATAAGGTATAAGGTAAAATACATAAAAATTACATTTAAAGAAACTGCCCACTGGCAGCACTTCATTTTTTATACATTTGTGTTTTGTAATAAAAAAAAAAAAAAAAGTTTCTATAAAAATGAAATCGCATTTTCAAGAAAACAGTTTCATCCTCATAAACTGTATGCAGAACTGTCATATAGGAATAGATTTGTATCTGGTAGGTCGATGTATAAATAAATAACGTTGCAGGTTCGAACCCAGCAGATGACCAAAAGGTAGTTAAAAATCCTTAGTTATGCCGCCATTCGGATTGAACATAAAATAGTAATCCTGATCCTGTGATACGGTACTCGTCAATTATCCCTATTGAACCTGGATAGACAAAATTTAGTAATTCCATTGTAGCATCGTACGATTAGGCCCAGCAGTATAAAAGGAACGTTAAATAAATAAACAAGCGCCGAATTAACTACAGTAATTATTTTAATATATAAATTAAAATGTTTTGTTTTTTAATAATATTCTTGGATTATGTAAAATTATAATCCTAATACAGGCTACTCTGCAACGAAATGGACTCTTCTGCTACATATATAATATTTAATTGCATATTTTTATATCAGCGTAGGTTACGTATAAATTGCGAAGGGTTTCATTGGAAAAGAAAAAAAAAAAAAATTACATAATTTAAATAGGCACAATTCTGTATTTATCGCAAACGTTTTAACGTGATTTGGCGTCAGATTAAGCTAATTGGTATGTATTTATAAATTGTTGTTATATCTAACTACTGAAAATCCACAAAACTCCTTTTAAACGCGACTTACTCCCTATCACCAGATATTATAAAAGAGTTGAACGCCCATGGAACACCTGAGACATCAATCATCGGTCAACAAATGTTGTTATGTTGATTGAGTTTTGACTGTGGACTGCTAACGAGCATTGCTAATTGTCGAGGCTGATAACTATAATAATGGCCCCTCTGATAATAACAAAGGCGGTGATGAACTTCTGCTTCGCTCGGACGTTGACTGACTGTCTCCCCACCCCTCTTCGAAATTACCCTTTCTGTAATTCTTTTTTTCTTCTTTTCCTTTTTTTTTTATTTTTAATTTGTTTCGCCCTCTCCCGTGGGATCTTTGTTTCCTATACCGGAAATGGTCCCTCTGATTAAAACGGCAGGGCTGATGGGTCGGCGGAATTAAGCATTTTGTAAGGGTTGGTTCTTCCGGTGTTCGGGTAGAAAGACTTTTCTTTGGAAAATCATTCTCGTGAGATGCCTGACTTAGGTCTTACTCAGTTGAAATGACTGACCGGAAGGCAACACAATTTTTGTTGGTGGAATTAGGAGAAATCTTGAATATAAGTCTGCCTCGAGCCTAAAACGGATTAGTTCCATAGAATATTTTAACGTAATATTTATGTATAATATGAATTTAATAAAAACCGGCTAACAATCACAAATAAAGACTACTTGGGTAGAGAGTTTTTGGTGAAAAACTTCGCGTGGTCTTTGTTGGACGAATCGTGTAAAAAAATAATAATAAATTTTTAAAAAAAAACCTATAGTATTAAACATTTTTTTTTGTATTCATACATTATCAGGTAGTATGAATGCAGACAAGACAGTTTTTATTACATCTCTAAAAACCATGAAAACCATGATGATGAATCACTCAATATTTAATATATTTTGTACTTTTTGAACCCTTTTTTTTTATTAATTATTGTTTTATTTTATATACTTAAGAGAATCTTTGTCCTATATTTAAGTGATCTTAAGTTTTTCAATTCTAAAAATTCCTGAACTGGCGAAATGAGAAAATGCGCCTCCTTGTAGTGTCTTTTAGCGTACTAGCCAGTGTCCGTTTTATACATCAACTTTGTATTAACTATAAATATCTTCGTTATTTCGTTCAATTTATTTTTCAGTATTCGGAATCATATTATTTTTGCTTTAGATTTTTGTGGGTATATACGTAACCTGTGATTACCGTACCATTTCTGGTCTCCGCAAATATGTGGTTAATATATATCTGCAAGTCATCTCCATTTAGCATATATTTACAATGTTTGAAGTTTTATCCTATTGAGTTACAAAAGTTTGTAAATAATAAGTCGAATAAGTTCGAGCACTGTGGTGTACTATAGACTTGTATCCCTCTGAATGTTGCATTCTTTTCTTCAGAGTTAATAATCAAATTTCTTTTGTTCAATTATGATTTTATCATATTTAATATATTATCTTTCATTATTTTATACTTCAACATAGCTAATAACAATTGAGACGTTGATTTCCAAAAGTACTAAAGGACATATTTTACGAATTGATTTTTTGACATATTTGTATTTCTTCATTGAGTTTTGTCCAAATCTCCTATTTGATTTTATATAATGAAATCTCAAGTCTTTTAAAACGCGATTTATAAATGCAGTTATTTTCTAAAGGTAATAATTACGCATTTAGTTTCGATCCAAATCATACTAAAACATTTTATTCCATAACTTTAATATAGTATTTTAATATTGTAAGAAAATATTCTAAATTTTAAGGCAAAAAGACCCAAATTAGCTATTTTAATAATTAGTAATGAAGATTTTCGCGCTTCCTGTAAATTTCCTAGATTGGATATAGTACCTTTTGGAAATCAACGTCTCAGTTTATGATCTATTGAATGAAATATTCTGCTTAAATCAATCAGTACCTGGACCGTCACATTTTAATTTTCCATGCGCCTTATATCATTTATGACTCTGATATGCTCACAAATCCTGACGATATAGCCCTACCAGTTTATCTGTCACTAAAAGCAACAAACATCGAGTTTTCAGAACGTTTTATATTGTATTTAGCTTATTATTTTCTTCGTCTTGCGTTCCTGTAGTTAAACTTTACTTTTTCAACTGTCTGCTTCTAAGTTTATCAACCAGAAATTAGCCTTTAGCACCAAGGTAAAATGACCAATATGTGGAACTTAAAACATTAAAAGCGAAATGCTAGCTGGTTAGCTTTTAATATTGTTTGTAAGTCTATGTTTGGAACTTTTATAATATTTATTTATAATAACAGCAACATAATTATATTTTAATATGAAACATTCGAACGGAATATAAATATAATAGAAATAATAATGCGGCTACTTTTAGTATTGGTAATGATATTCACTCGATCTTCAATTTCGATGAAGTAACTGAAAAAAAGATTTAAGATCTAGAGCTTGTTTCAGATCCTTCGGAAAAAAATGATTCCCAAATCTTACTAAATTATGCTCGTTACAGGGTGGAGCACTATTCATCCTTTCTCACAACCCTTACAAAAACATTGCGGGTCCATTGGAAGAAAAACAGGCAGGAAAAACAAATTATTGCTTGACTAGCCCCGTCGAAGAAAAACAAGGTCCACGCGCCTGAAGAACAAATGTACTACGGTCATTTCCGAAATGCACACTATCTTTCTGCCACTTCCTCTCAGGGTCGCCTAAGGTAAATTTGTCCAGCGTTATTTTATCTATGTCTCTCAGGGGAGTTTTTATGTTTATTTATTTATCAAGTAAAAAAAAAAAAAAAAAAAAGGAAGTACAAAATATGGGAAAGAAAATATGAAGAAAAAATCTATTTTCTGGTTATTATATAATTAACGAAATTTTGAGAAAAAAATCTGGTGCACGAAACACACGACTTTCACTTACCTCCATTATTTATATCAATTCAAGAATTTTTAAACACATTTATAAACAAAAATAATTATTTAAATAGAAACATGTGTTTATTAAAAAATGTATTATATTAATATATGAAAATAATCACTTAGTTTTATCGTCTTTTCATCACTTTTTATTAACTTTTACAACTCGTATTAATTATATTTTTTTATAAAAGCTTGTGTATGAGATAATATTTTTTCTAAATTCTTTAGCTATCCAATGACTTATTATACATCTATATTTTTATTGTGTTAAAAAAAAAATTAAAAAAAATAGTCAGTTTTCTCCTTTAGTTGTTTATCAAATGCGCTCAACGTGCATATTTAGCTGTTAATTATCAATGGGTAACAAGATAATATAATTATTTTTATAGAATCTACAAAATTAAAGGTACTTTAAGGAAGAAAATTTAAAATATCTGTATTTAAGTCCCTACGAGACTATTTCAATCATAATGAAACTACATGATATTAAAGCCCATCAAATTTTACTTCAATATAGCTAATTTAATCAAAATCGATATAGCCGTTTTTGAGAAAATCCTAAAAAGGTGCTAAAAGTATGGGATAAAGTAGGACTTCCGGTCTGCCGATTTTAGTGAAAAAGTTGCTGTAACATCTCGGGCCTATAATAGTCTTAAATATGAAATTTCAGTTCTGTACTTTTCGTTTTTGCGCTAGAGTTACCACACATAGACACACAGACCATTTTGTGGGTAATATAATAAAATAAATACCTAAAACGTGTATTTCTGTTGAAAACTGGAAATCGAAAATTTTCACGATCGCAATACTTTCCCTTACTATTATTTCATATATACGTAAGTGAAAGTAAAAATATATGAGCCGAATTCTTGTAATATCCAAAAACATATTTCAGGCTCATTAAACTTTAATTGAATTTAAAAAAGATCTAGTGTGGGCACAGACGAATTTCACTTTCGTTCGTTGTTAAAGTCTACATAAGAATTATTAAATAAAGTTACATTTTTAAAAACAAATAAATAGACTTTTTTTTGTTTTGTTATTTGCCTCTACCCTACAGGGTCATTGGCAACTGTGGTTTTTCTAAATTTGATTGTAATACTTGATTTCTTTTAAATAATTTAGTAAATTTTTCACCTTGTCTTCATCATCATTTAATATATCTTTTAGGGTTCCTGTTAGTTTACTATTATTTCTTGATGTTTCGAAAAGGGGGCAATCTAATAATAGATGTTGAATAGTTTTCGGAACATTATCGCAATATTCGCAGGTGGGTGCATGTAGATCTCTCATAAGGTAACCATGGGTAAACTGACAATGTCCTATACGGAGCCGGCATAAAATGATTTCCTCTTTTCTAGAAATCCTCGTGCTCGTGGTCCATTTTTGGTGTCTCTTTTTATATCCAACAGTTTGTGTTGTCCTGATATCCACGTTGTTTCCCAGGTTTTGAAGAGATTTTTTCTCAATTTTCTGATCCAGTCTTCTACTGTGAGTTCTTCCAGTACCGTGCTTTCAGATGTGTTGCCTTGTCTGGCCAAGTTGGCGGCTCTGTCTGCTTCTTCATTGCCCGGAATACCACAATGTGCTGGAACCCAGATAAAGACTACGGTTATGCCTTTATTTTTAAGATCCCACCACGCGTTTAATATTTCCCTGATGATGGAATTAGTGGGCCACGTCGTATTTCCAAGGGCTTCCAATACACTCCTAGAGTCTGCAGCAATGATCCAGTTTTTTGTTTCTGATCCAGTAAGCCATTGGAGAGCCTTTAGTATGGCTGTCCCTTCTCCACTGAAAACAGAACACTCTTCTGGCAAGCTGAAAAGGAGTTTTCATTCATTCAAGCTACATACTTTAGCAAATTTGACTTTAGCAAATAGACTTTAAAAAGGTTAATAAATTAGAGTTTAAATAATATATTTAGTTGCATTGGAAACATATGCTTTAAACAAAATAATATAAAAATATAAAATTGATATCTACAACAACCAGTTAGATTTATCCGATTTTCACCACTCACCATTACATTTTAAGATAACATTTTTTTCTAAAATATTTTGATTTCCAACGCTGTATTACTGTTCTTATTTTCAAAAAACCTATATAACATTAAAGCTCATTAAATTTTACATCGACATAGCAAGTCTAACAAAATCGTTAGATTTTTTATTCAGCTGTTTGAGAAAAAATCGTGAAAAGGTGTAAAATGCATGGTACAAAGTTGCTCTTCTGGTTCGCCGTTTTTATGAAAAAGTTGCCGTAACATCTCTGATGTATAGTTGTCTTAAATATCTAAAATTTTCAAGATCGCAATACTTTCCCTTACTAAATATTTTATATAATAGTAAGTGAAACTAAAAAACTGTAGAATTTTTAATGGTACACTTTTAAGAAAGAATGATTTTTCATAAATTAATTATTATATATAATAATTTACAATCCGCTGATTGCAAACTCGAGGTTTGAAGTTGATTCTGCGGATTATGAATATAATTTTTTTTTTCAGGGCACAAAAAATCAGTTTTTCGAAGTATACAATCTGGCTCAAAAGATGCACGAACAAAAGAGAACACGTAACGATGAAGCTCTAATACGGATCGGCAGGCGTACCCCAGGGTTACAGTAATGTTCCACCATCTTCTAAAGCATCTCCCTTCACTAATACGGCTCCCATAAAACCACCACTCTTAGGGCAACGACGTCTCTTTAGCTACTGTTCTTCTATCGTATTTTCTTCGTTTCCGTGACGATCAATGGAAACTAAACGTCTGTATATTCCTAAGAAAATGTCTATTAAAATATATAAACTTATTAATTAAACATTCGTATAGTGATCAACCAAATTTTATTTATTTTTTTTTTTTTTGCATACACCTTCCTAGATAAGAAATGTAAGGGGAGGTTTCGCGATCTTCTTTTTTTTTTTGAGAGAGTTTTTGAATCTGGGTTTTAATAATTACAAATATTTCCCATCATAAATAAATGTTTTAATCGAAACTCAATGTAATTTTCTTGATGGTGTCAACTCAAAGTTTTTTTTTAAATATATTTTTATTAAAATTTACAGCTGTATAAAATAAAAGTAAATATCCTTATAATTGATAAAAAACATGAGGAGAAACTGCCCATTGGCATCACTCCTTAGTAGTGAGTCTAAACAAGAAGGTCTCGAGCCCATCTTCTTTTCAGGAATTGAGGAAGAAGCAACAAGGATTGTAACGCGAGTGGAGTTTTTCATGTAAGGAGTGATACTTGGGCCAAACCAGCTACATGTGGAACGTTAAGGTCATTGCGGATGATTTTATTCGTGACAAAGTAAGGAGCTTTAAGGATTTTTCAAATGATTTTGGATTGTAAGGATTGGACACGGGAATAATTTGATGGTTTAGTAGAGCCCCAAAGCTCAACTTCGTAAGTCCAGATAGGCCTTATGATGTTCGTGTAAATGAGGCTTTTGTAGTTAAGTGAAAGGTTAGAGCGTCTGTATAGTAAGTGTTGGAGTAGTCGAAAACGTCGAGCAGTTTCTTGTCTTTTCAGTCTTGTATGCGGATTCCATGTAAGCAGGAGTCCTAAATAGCGGATCTGTTTACCCGGGACAAGAGGAATATCATTAAAGGACACTTTAGGGCAGGATGACATAGGTTTTCGACGAAGGGTAAATTTAATTTGTTTGGATTTATTGGAATTGATTTTAATTCTCCAATTCTGACACTGTACCTCAAGGTCTTTGATGTGGGATTGGAGAGTTTGAGAGGCAGGATTTGTAGGATCGTTATTTAAAAATTTCAACAACGGATGTAAGTGAAAAAGTTGTGCTGAACTTACTAGATTTATATAAATACTTGCCATCGGTTAGAACCAATCAAAAGTCATTCTGTTTGGACATAACCTATATGTTCTGGTTATTAATATTAACACACTTTTTGAAATTTTGTACTCTAAACCTTTATTATCTCTGATATTTTCTTATATGATCGATCTATCAAAATGTTGTTTAATTTATTTCTACGAAGTAATATATCTGAATTGAGACGTTGAGTTCCAAAAGGTAGTATATCCACTTTAGACAATTCTACAGGAAACGCAAAAACCTGTAATATATTTATTACTCTGCCAATTTACTTGTTTCTCTCATCATTGTCGTAATTGTTTGAATATTTGTTCGATAAATATCAGGCCGTTTTACAAAAGAAATTCTTGGATATATTTTTTTAAAACAATTTATTTAATCCAGTCATCGCGACGTTTCAGCCTCTAGGGCCATTATCAAGCTTCTGTAATCAATTAAAGTCTCATTGCATTTATACATTTTCAACAATTCAATAACAACAACATATAATAAATTATTTTTAATAATTATGTCACCTACCATGCATATCCATCTTAATTATCTTTTCATTTCACCGCTTTTCAGCAGCGTCGTCATAATTTTTTTTAAAATGTCATTTTTCAAAAAAACCTGTATTCAAAAATATCATATTATTTTTCATCATCAATTGAAAAGCGGTGAAATGAAAAGATAATTAAGATGGATATGCATGGTAGCTGACATAATTATTAAAAATAATTTATTATATGTTGTTGTTATTGAATTGTTGAAAATGTATAAATGCAATGAGACTTTAATTGATTACAGAAGCTTGATAATGGCCCTAGAGGCTGAAACGTCGCGATGACTGGATTAAATAAATTGTTTTAAAAAAATATATCCAAGAATTTCTTTTGTAAAACGGCCTGATATTTATCGAACAAATTTACTTGTTTCTTTTTATTTTTTAATCTAAAGTTAATTTTTTACTGTATTAACAACTTATTTTTCCAAATTATTGTACTTTTCTCATGATTTTTTAAGTATATAATATGGAAATAGTACGTTTTTCCTTTACCATTGATCAAAATAATAGAGGCGATTCAAGAATAAATCAATTCAAAATTCATAAAATGAAGAAAACGAGAAATTAATAACGATATATTATGGCGTTATGTGCTTCTGTTGTATAATAGAAAATATAGTACCTTACTGAGGATAAAGTTCCTTTTTGGAAGGAAATCTTTTTAGTAGCTTTTTGAATGAAATAAATTGTGGATATGGTACCTTTTGGAATGAAATGCCATTCTCAAATATGTTTTAAAATTATTTCTATGTTTTTAAATAAAATATGACAACGGATTTAGATGAAACCAAACCATTAGTATACAAATATGTCAAAACATCTATTTCGAAAAAAAAATTCCTTTAGTACCTTTTGAAAATCAACGTATCGATTCTCAGATCAGTTGGTGATTATATTTCTCTTACTCTCTTCCATTATAAATCTACAATTTACACTCTTTATGCAAATAATTTCATTTTATTCAATTAACTTCCCCCGCGCAATTGGCAGTTCGATTAATCCCAGATAAAGCTTAATTAAAAGAATTTAAATGTTCTGGTACGAATGAGAAATTGAAGAAATGAAACGGAAAGAAAAAGAGATGAAATTCTTTTAGGTGGAAGGGAATTTACCCAGTTCGTATCGCTTAGTCAATGTCCTGATAGGCCTCCGATATTAATGGCTTCCTCCGGGGTTTTGTATTTTTTTTTTTAATATAAGCCGCTTTATCTTCTTCAACCAGGAAGAAATTGAGTTTCCCTTTTTACGCAATTATCAGTTGCAGTTCTTTATAATGAGTGTTAATCAGAATCGAATTTAAAAAATATTAGGGTTCTTTTAAAAATAAATAATCATAGTTAAAAGGTGTATATTACATTCTTATAAATAATCCCTTCAGAAATTTCTTTATGTTTAGTAATTAATAAATATTACCAAAACTGGAAAGTCGGAAGACATAATATTTACGAAACATTGGCCACATATCAAACATTATATTTCTTGAAACTAATAAACAAATAATCGATGGTCATAATCGGCAAACCATGGAGGATTTACTTTGGACAAATCTCTTAAATTTATATAAATAAAAAACGATGACAATTATTACACAATGTTTTATTTTATAGTAAATATTAAATTTAATAAATATTTTAGGGATCACTTGTAGCTGGGTTGTTAGCATAACAGCCTCCTATGCCAAAGGTCACGGGTTCAAACCCGCAGGTGGTCCTAATATTTTTTAATGGGAATAAAAAATCCTTAGTTATGACGTACTTGGGCGGGGACGTTAAAAGGTGGTCCCGAGCCTGTGCGATGTCAGGTACTCGTTAAAGATCCCTAACCTAATAAAACCTGGATAGGCAAAATTTAGGACTCCCACAGTTTCATCGTCTGATTAGCCATAAAGTGACATTAAATAAATAAACAAACAAACACAATGCTTTAATGTTTGCAAATAATTGTATCAAAGTATAACAATTTATGTAGTATTTAGGCAATTAACTTAAATGTATTTCGAAAACTTAATAAATAAATTTATTGTCAAGGAAAATGGCCAATCACCACTGCTAAGTTCAAAATGCTATTTCTATGATTATTTTATATTTTTATTTTTTTAGGGGAGAATCTCTATCAAATAGCTATAGTAATATTTATAAATTTAAGCGGTGTACAGACGAATTTATATATATATATATATATATATATATATATATATATATATATATATATATATATATATATATGTTTGTTTATTTCAAAGGTTTATCGTTGAAAAAAGTAAATCTAAAATGAATCTCTAAAATATTCCGGCATTTTAATAAAAAAATTGAAGTGAAACTCCAAACATAACTTCATAATTTTTTAAACAGTCATAAACAGGTATAACTCGGTTTTGTTATAACTCATTGAACTCATAAAATTACGAAAAAATGAGAATTATATAGAACTGCCCTGCCTAACTAAAAACCATCAATGATGCTCAAATACCTTATTCTTACATAAAAAATGTATTTACGCACTATTTTAGGAATATTTTTAAATCAAAATAGCATCGAATAATTCTCTCATAAATAGTACCAACAAATACTATAAAACTTCATTAGATGATTTTAGATGATTTGTTTTAAATTTTCCTAAAACTATCCATATGTGACTATCACGAATCCATAATGTTTTAAAAATAAATTGTAAAGGATAAGGAAACTGATTCTGGGTTCATGTTTATAATGTGTAGTATTGTAAATATATTTACTAAAAAGCTTTCTTACGTTCATTTTTTACCTGTTATTTAATATTTTATTTATTTACAAACAATAGGTTACATAAAATGCATATACCTTTAAGACAATTGTATAATTTTAGGTAGTTATAGAATTAAAAAAAAAAAAAGTTAAATACTGTTTTCCTTCATTGTATAGAACACATCCTATTTTATAACCATCAATTTCTTTTAATGGTAATGTTTCAGGATTTTCTACATTTATTTTCACTAAGTTTTAATTTTTTTTTTTTTTGTAATAACAATTTTTTATTGAGAAAATTTTACAATCTGTCCCAATTTGGACATTAATAGTATTGCTGAATGATATCAAACATACTACATTCATACAATATTTACACAACATAAAATTACAATAAAATATATACACAATAATGAATCAATACAAAAGTCAATAATTCACTTATACCTATATACACATACACACACTCATACATACATCACATTGAGTGGAGAATCTAGCCAGTGCTAGAACTCCAATATATTTACAAAAGGTCGCGGGGCCACTGCCGTTTCAACCTTCTAGGTGGGTTGTATGGATGAGTGGAGCTGGATAGGGATTGAGCTAAAGGATTAGGATGATGAATGAGGTTCTGGTGGAATTTGGAAAATTTGGATGGAATTAGGTCTAAAATAAATGGAACATTAAGGTCGTGGTGCAAGGTATAATTGGAGACATAATAAGGAGCATTTACTATTGTACGGAGGACTTTGGATTGAAAGGATTGAATGCGTTTGATGTTAGAACGTTTAGCTGTCCCCCACAGTTCAAGTCCGTAGGTCCAGATGGGCTTCAGTATTGTCTTGTAGATTAATAATTTGTTTTCAACTGTAAGTTCAGATTTTCTGTTGAGTAGTCGGTATAACTGTCCGAATCGTCGGTTGAGTTCTTGTCTTTTAAGTCTTGTATGTGGGTTCCAAGTCAATCTTTTGTCTAACAGTAAGCCAAGATACCGGACTGTATCTGAGAGAGGAATCGGTAATGAGTTGAAATAAACTGGCGGACAGGATTTTCGTCTAAGAGTAAAGGTTATGTGTTTACATTTGGCTTCGTTCACCTTTACACGCCAGTTATTACACCAGTGTTCGATAAGGAAAAGGTGTCTCTGAAGGTTTAAGGATGCTGTTTCAGGATTGGAACTGGATGATAGGATGGCGGTGTCGTCTGCAAAAGTTGCCAGAAAGGTATCAGGATGTGTAGGAATATCAGCAGTGTAAAGGATGTAGAGGATGGGTCCCAAGACGCTGCCTTGAGGAACACCGGCCTCAACGGGATAAAGGTTAGAAAATTCTTCACCACAGCGAACTCGGAAGGAACGGTTCGAGAGATAGGATCGGAGAATGAGGTATAGGGACTGGGGTAAATGGGTTTTCAGCTTGAAGAGTAATCCAGTGTGCCATACCCGGTCAAAAGCTTGCGCAATGTCCAGAAACGCACCAGAACAATACTCTTTGCATTCAAGAGCTGAGGAAATATGGTCTACAACTCGGAGCCCCTGTTGAACTGTGGAATGCTGAGGACGGAATCCAAACTGATGGGAAGGAAGATTTTGAGATTCTAATATGGGTAGGATACGTTTAAGAAGAAGCCTTTCGAAGATTTTTGAGAGGATGGGGAGTAGACTAATAGGCCTGTAGGATGAAGTGTTGTTGGAAGGTTTACCTGGTTTTAAAAAAAGGATGATGGTGGAATGTTTCCATAACAGAGGAAAATAGGTGGTGCGGAGGATGCAGTTATAAATATAAGTAAGGAATATAATAGCTTTCTGCGGAAGTTGTCGGAGGATCTGGGGAGTAAGGAGATCGTGTCCAGGAGATTTACGGAGAGTCAGTTTTTGGAGAAGATATTTGACCTCAGAGGGATTAATAGCTTTAGGAGGTAGGGAAAGTGGAATCGGTGACATAAGAAAGTCTTGCACTTTTGCGGTGTGATTGGTGTGGGATTCCGGGTAAGGAGTGAATACTTTGGAGAGGTGTGTGGCGAATTCCTCGGCTTTATCTTCATCAGACGCAGCCCAGGAGTCATCACCACGTCGGAGAGGATGGGAAACATGATGGTATTTTAGGATCTTTTTCGTGACATTCCACAGGGAATTATCACGAGCTGATAGAGAGGAGAGGTAGGAATTAAAGGACTGGGAACGGAAGTTCGCCAACTCCCTCTTCAATTGTCTACAATAGAAGTTATAGGAGCGGCGATCTGTTGGGTGTCGGGTGCGCTGCCATAATGATCTTGCTCGGCGTTTGGTGTGGATAAGGTCTATAATAGGTTGTGGAAAATGATTTTGGTCTGGATTTATATTGGAGTGTTTAGGAGAGGAAGCAGTCCAGACAGCTTGTTGGATGGCGGTGGTAAAGGAATAGACGGAATTATCTAGGTCATCTTGGGTTTTGAGGGTTACTCTGAGGTCAATATTATCGGTCAGGATTTGGCGGAAAAGGTTCCAGTTGACAGGGCCTCGGATGAATGATGGTGGAATGGGTTTTGGAATTGGAGTGAGAGATACTTTTAGGATCAGTGGACTATGGTCTGAGGATAGTTCATCAAGGCGAGTTAAAGACAAGTTGAGAGAGCCTAATCCGCTGTGGATAAAGAAGTCGAGGATGTCAGGATTGCGGTTAGGATCGGTTGGCCAGTAGGTAGGGGAGTCAGGAGGCAGGATATTAAAATTTCGGGAGTTGAGTGCAGACAGCAAATTTCGTCCCGAGAATTCGTGGTTCTGGAACCCCACTGCTGATGCTTGGCGTTTAAGTCTGCACCCAGAATGAAACGATTTCCTAAGGAATCCAGGAAGGATACAAATTCAGAATTGGAAATGGAATGTTTAGGAGGGCAATATGCAGATGTGAGGGTTACCGGAAAGGAAAAAGTCTTGATTACTATGGATGTGGCTTGTAGGAAATCATAGGTGGGAAGTGGGAGTAAATGATGAGAGAGGGATTGGTGGACAATGATAGCAGAACCGGCATGGGCTTTACCGTCTGGGTGGTCAGTACGGTATGTCATGTATTGCGGTATTTTGAAGTACTGTTTAGTCGTTAGTCTTGTTTCAGTTATAAGTGCAACATCGATTGTTTTGTCTTGCAACAACGCTGTCAGTTCGTCAGTATGATTTCTAACACCATTCGCATTCCAAAGGAGAATGGATAAGGAGTTAGGTGAAGTCATTTAAGGATTTTTCAAGGCAGGGATTAGATTCGATACTAGATTTGTAAGGAGTGATATAAGCGGCATAACAAGAGATTTGATTTCGGAGATGAACGATGTCATTAGACTGGTAAGATCTGTGACGTTTGATGGTGGAGGGATATGAGAAATTTGATGTTGAGGAGTTTTTTGAAGATTAGGTAAACTTTGAGGGATAGATTCTTGTACAATAGATTGAGAATGTTGAGGAAAATGTTGTTCCGGCAGTGCCTCGACTTCATGATTCTGGTTACCACCTCCAAGCAAGTGGGCAAATGACACGTTAGAATTTACAAGTTTTGATGGTTCTCTTCTGCTTCTGGTTGGTACAGCTGTTTCATTCGGATCCTGAGGTTTTTGGTATCTGGTTCTGAGTTTCTTGTAGATTTCACATCCCTTGTAGTTAGCCGGGTGGTCCTTGAGGCACAGAGCACATACAGCGGGTGCTGATCTTGATCTTGTACATTCTTCTGTTTTATGCTGTTCACCGCATTTCACACAGCGTGGTATGTGATGGCAATAACTTTTGGTATGACCATATGCCTGACAGTTATGGCACTGGACTATTTCTTTCTTTGTGTAAGGTTTTTCAACTTTTACACGGGTATAGTGCAGTCTGCTGAGGTCATAGATTTTTTTCGACTCCTGCTGATGGTTCCAAGTCCACGAAGAATAGAGGCAGTGGACTTTTATCTTTTAGAACGTTGGTGACTTGCCTCACTTGGAATCCTAATTCTGTCAGTTCTTCTTTGATTGCTTCAACGGGTGTTGAGGAATGTAGGTTTCTGATTACGACCCTTAATGCTCTCTCTTGGCGCAGCTGATAAGTATGAAAGTCAGCTTTGGTCTCAGTCAGATATTTTACAATCTTTCTGTAGGTTTCAGCAGTAGTCGGAGATATTTTAGTATCATTGGTTCTACTTATACAATAATAACTATTAGGATCTGTTACTTTGTTTAAATGCGCACACATCAGTTTAAAATTTTTAATATTTTTAACAAATATTGGTGGAGGTAGTGGTTCTCTGGGTATAGGAGAAGATTCCATGGTTTCTTTTTCATTTTGGAGGATCTGAAATGGATTCGGTGTAAAAAACGGAGATTCATCAGTTATTCCTTGTGATGATGTGCTGGGCTGTGGTTCAGAACCTAATGAGGTAGCTGACGCGGTCGCTGGTGGAATCATTTTTTTATTTTGTTCACGGCGGGGTCTCTGTTTTGTGGGAGACGAGTTAGAACCTGCAGATCTAGATCTTTTACTTGCAGACTTTGAGGACATGACTTGATGAAAATATCTCATTGATTAAGAAAATAATAATATTAAATAAATAATGAGATAAGAATTAAAGATAAAAGAAAGATAATTAAAAGAAAAGCAAGCCCGAGCTTGCCGAGCTAGCGGCAATCAGCTGATCAGTGACCCTTCTTTTACTTTTTCGTGATTGTACAAAGTAAATTATAACTTTGCTTACCGAAACTTCTCCAATATTCACTGCCGTAATATTCCTGAGGTCTAGTGATGTTCTCCAGACTGAATTCTAGCGAATTCCTACTGAAAAAAGCAAAAATCTGAGAGACGATGTAACGTATGACTCAAGTTTTAATTTTAAATTTCTCTTTTCAATATTGTATCTTAGAGGTTACCGTTTATTGAGTGATTAGTTATTAATATGATTCAACTATCACAATTAGACATTTAAAAGGACTTTTACGGCCAAATAAGAATGAAGAAAAGAAAACAAAAGACAATCCAATGATTAAGGCATCTTATAGGAAGTAATTTCACAACTTTGTAGCTGGATATACAATAAAAAAAGAATTCTTTTAACGATGTGGAAAAATCACACTGACTATTCACGTGTGCCTCTTCCATCTTTTTATGCAATAAATTTTTAATTTGCAATACCTATACATTTTTATACCAAGCTAATCAGAGAATTCTCTTTCATAAATATGAAATTCTCTTTAGAGAAATTTATTTCAAAATAAACAATTTGTTTAAATAAACCTTTAAACTCTCAATCAGTGGCAAATAAAATGATTCAATTTTATAATTGTATGTGTATATTGTATTATTATTATTGTATATTGAATTATTATTATATAAATTTATTGTTTTGTATATATCGTGTGAATGTAGTATAAATGTTGTACTTCATCACTATTAAAAATGTCCTAAATTGGACAGATTGTAATATTGCTCAATAAAGAATTGTTTCTAAAAAAAAAAATTTATAATATAATTGGAAAACTAAAACTTCATAACCCATAGATGTAACCCACAAATAATAAATTAAAACGAATATTTTGAACATAATATGGAATTATAATGCTTTTCTGACAATCAGAAATACAATACAAAATTTAAAAAAATGTTTCTTGAACCTATTTTTTTAGATGGTGGAAAAAATTAATTTATATGTGCATGTTTTTGGGACATCCGATCCTAACATTTGAGAGCCAAAATTAAGTAGTACTTGAGTTTAAAATATGTATCGGGAGAATATGTTATCATGATTAATTTTTATCTATTTTTTTTTAACAGATATGAGAATAATAATCGATTCCTCGTCATCTGAAGTATGGAACAGAAACAATGTCTATTAAACCGAAAATTTTCCTTGTACGTTTTAGAAATCAACATTACAAAACTATTTTAAAATATTTTAGTACATAAAAATATATATTTTCGATTTGCTTGATAATTGTCTTTCTTCTTCAAGCCTTTTAATGAAAAATTAGCATCGTCTATATTAGATCTACAATTTATCTTACGATAGCTGTTGACATTAATTGAAACAAGTAATGATATGAATGTTATTTGCAAAAGCAAAATATTTTGTAAACAAAAATATTGCACATTTAGTATTAATTATTTGTTAAGATTTTCAAAAATTATAGTTCCGGATTCACAAACAACTTGTCTTATATCAACTGTTAAATAAATGAATTATTATTACATAATCATGGTTCAAATTTCAGTCCAGTCGCTCCAAATAAATTAGTTAAAATAAACTACAAGTAGGTGGTTTCTAAATAATAAAAAGAATCTGATTCATAATTAGTAATTTGGGAAGCAACTGCATATTTATATGTTGTGTCCTTTCCATTATCGTTTCCTAATAAATTAGTAATTATATTAAAATAAAAGAACATAAAATCCAATGAAGAAGATACAAATCCCCAAGACAATTTTAGACATAAATAGAGCTTTAGATTCAGCTATCCTTCTTCCAATTTTTTTTCGTAATTTGCTCTTACTTCAAATTGAAATCCAGAATTTTCTAATTAATTTTCTAATTGAAGATGTACAGTCGGGCACAAGCTAAGTAGAACCCAGGTTGTTGGGGCTGAGGTATTGCCTCACGTCAAGGAATGACAGGAACCATTTGTTGATAGCCTCCATGAGGACATCTCAGTAGTTGGTTGCTTTATCTTGAAGTACAATTGTTTAATGTTAAATCTCGGCCATTCGCGTTAAACCCATATAAAAATATGTTACACAAATGAAAGTTTCTGACCCTCAGCTAAAACTCAAGCTCCCTCTGACTAGAAAAAACAACAGATCTTTGATTAAGTATATCTGTAATTAACTGGTCGTTAGTTCGGAGAAAATAAATAAGCGGAAATTTTGTCATTCAAACTTATATAGCTATTATAAGGTCGGTCCAAGGTGAAAAACGCTTATAACAATAAATAAGTAATACTTTTTTCTTTAAAACAACATTGCTCTTAAACGGTAGGTTCTAGCGACAAAGGTTATATAAAGAAATAACTTCAAATTTTCTATTTCTAGCAATTATATGTGAGTTACACCAACACAGGTTGTTTTGAGACAAAGCGTGCTAATAAAGGCCTAACCAGTAATAAATGTAGCTAATGTGACTATTCATTCGAACCAATATAGCTCTTAAACAGTAGGTCCTAGCGACAAATGTTATATAACAAAATATATTTTCCACTATATTTCTAATTAGGAAAGTGTCATTGGAGCAACACCAACAGAGCTTGTTCGTATGAAACTGAGAGTAAAAAAAGTTACACAATGAGAGTTTCAAAAAAACTGTAGCTCTATAACCCATGAAAGGTATTAGGTTCTGTACTTATAAAGTTGGTAATATTTCACGACCAACGACTGTGCAAGTAGATGATTAAGTCTAGATTACGCTCAGCCTCTATGTTTTTCCCATAATTTTTGGGTAACTACAATATATACGGTAGGAGGGTCTGCATACCTCGGCGTCTAAAACTCATATTGTATTCACAAAATGAAAACAAAAGTGTAGCAGCCAACAAGGCAATTTCTTTCATTCTTCAAATTTGCTGAACAATAAAGCAGTTTGCAATTGTATCATAACTTTTTGGTAGAACGCTTATGAATTAAATTTATAGTTTTAAATCCAAAATATTGGCGTGCATGTCTGCCTTCCTTTTAAAATCAGTTCTCCGTTTCTATAGAACACGTTTATTATATTTTATAATTCCCTGCGGAGGTTTCAAAACTTCCTTATGATTTATTTGGTTAAATTTTTTGATAGATTAGTTGAGAACTGAACGTCTAGAGTGGGTAGTAAACACATTGAACCTTCCCCGTTGTGTAGGATGTGTTCAATGCATCCTATGTGGGTTGAAAATTGAAATTCGCATTTTTTTCTTCTTAAATGTGTTCTATCAGCATGAACTTCAAATTATTTTATAATAAATTACATATTAGAGAAGTGGATATCTGTATAGAATGTTAGACTAAAAAGTTAATATTACGTTCCTGTAAATAATTTGTATAATAATAATAATTTTTTTTTTTTTTTTATATTTGAGATATTTATCTTCAGTGGCTGTTGGTTCAGACCAATAATTCTTATATCTATTAAATACTAGATAAATAAATAATTATATAAAAATGTTTTTATAGCTACAGTACAATTTTAATATTATAGTATATTTTTGTAGTTATATGTTATAAGTTTTTTAAAAGAAAAATGTGAAAAAAATGCATTTTTAGTAGTTAACAATTCATTATATATATATATATATATATATATATATATATATTATATATATATATATATATATATATATATTTTTTTTTTTTTTTTTTTTTTTTTTTTTTTTTTTTTTTTTTTGTGGAATATTTTAAAATGGTAGTGTAAAAAATTTACAATAATCTTGTCATACTTTTTTTTTTAGTATTAGATGTTCATAACTCCCCACTTTGTTTATTTATTTATTATTATTATTTTTATTTTATTTTTTTTTTTGTAAAAGAGTTTAAATTAATATCTAGAAAATTTAAAACAATGTTAGTCATACTTTTTTTTTTTTTTTTTAAGTATTAAAAGTTCATAACTCCACATATGTTTATACCTTATTAAGGATCAATGGTGTTAGCTTTACGCAAAATAATCTTAACAATTAAATCTAAAACATTAGATCACTACTTATAATTCAAAATGAAGTTTCGTCTATTTTTAAGAGTTTTCATGCTTCGCTGATCCATCAACAATATTTTTTTTTTTAATAATCATTGATTAATTTATATTGTCGCTATTAAAAAACCTGTTATTTTAAATGTTGAAAATTCAAAGAAAATTGTCTACTATATTTTCTTAAAATGGCAGGTCCATTGCAATAGTTGAGGAGGGTGCCGCTAGAATGCACCACTTCTCAGGCACCCTTCAGGCGCCATCATCGCTCTGCCAAACAAACGACTTCCATTTCTGAACCCTTTCAACTCCATCTAATCCACCATCATCCCTTATATAGTTTTTTCATTTTTTTTTTTTTTGTATTATTATTTCTCTAGATTTTTATATAATTTTTTTTCCGATGTTTACCTTGAGCTTAAATTTCAAAAAAATTTGTTCGTATCCTAATAAAATTCCCATCTTCTTTTTTTCAGTGTCATCAATACATCAGACAAAATAAACGGTATTTAATTCTTAGCCTTAGCATTGAGATCCATCCTGAATTCCTTTTAATTTTAAAAGTTGTTAATACATCTTGGTTTTTGATTGGTTTATTTTTCTCTCTTCAGACATCTGGTATATCACTTATTTTTGGAATAAAGAGTTTTAATCTTGGAATATGAAGATTACCGGACGGTTATTCAAGTTTTGAAAAATCATTTAACTTTTTTATTCATGAATATTATTATGTCATAAGGCGCTATTCTTTATTGTAAAATACTAAAAAAAATATATTATTTATTTGTAAGTCCCTCAAAACTCATTTTAATGAAAATGACGACTTTAGCCCTTTTCCCTAATTAACTGTGATATGTGCTCGTTCAGAAAAATAATAATTAGAATTATTTACTATATTTCATAATTACAATGAAATGATTCTTATATCTATTATTAATTATTAATACCTAGTCTAGTAAAAAAAAAATATTCATTTTGTCAACAAAAAAATTAATAAACATCATTTACATAGATTGTGATTAATATTTTTTTAATAATATTTATATTTTTAATATTTTGAGTCTTATAGTTTCGTATTAAAAATATCCTAATTGAAATTATATGACATAATAAGAATGTATCGACGGAAAGAAATATTATATGTTGCTGTTTATAATTTTTTCTCAATAATTCGTAATTAAAAACGATAAAGTATCTAATTAATATATATTTTTTTAAAACTATGTATGATTGGTTTCTGCTAAAGTTCTACAGAATATAATATAAATAATACTATGACACAAATTAAATTATAATACTCAAACTTATCTAAAAAAATAAAAATCAATGTTTCATTTTTTACAAAACCTAAATTTGTCAACAGTTCTTATCAGCCTCTTTTGAATGGTATTTGACTACAATTCTAGATTGTTGGTGTTTTATTGGGGAGGAGGGGGCGGGAGAGGGCAGGGAAAGGTGGAGGGGAATGCATTAGTCTTCGTTGGTCCAGAAATGGTTGCAATCCTCTTGACAATGGATATAATTTTTATATAAGCAGCGGATCGACTCTGAGCTCGTGTGAAGACACCTTAGGTGCACATTTAGTCTCTAAAAGGTTAAAAACAGAGTTAATTTATTTAATTTAAAGATAAGGTTGTTTTGTCTTAAATAACAAAATAAGAAGCTAAAGAAACGAATCTTTATATATACTGGGTTAATGGTTAAAGTGTTATTCTTTTTAAGATTATTTTTTTTAATGTTATACAATTTATTCTCTAGCTGAAATCGGGAAATGTCAGAGGCAGTAGTTTGGTTTTAAATTTCTTCGCAAAAGTCAAACCAAATAAATATACTTCTGAATTCTTTTTATTCAAAACAAACCGTTGAGAAAGCTTTATCTTCCACTCGAAATGCTGAAAAGGAAAAAATAAAGCTAAAAATGCTTCTAAAATTCAGACATCTAGGCCCCTGGAAGGTTGACAAACGACCCGGAGCGCCCCCACTGACGGCGACACTCCCCGAAGAAGAAGAAAAAGCCGAAATGGAAATGAGCCCGATGAGTAACTTAATCCCGCTGAGATATGTAAATATGGCTGGAGTCTCACATATCCCCAGGCTCTGGAGAGAAATGGAGGCGCTCTCCTGTTGAAAGGACGTCTTCTCTAGTGTCCTTCGTCCTTATATAAACACCGCTTATGTATCTCGATTTATTTTCTAATCCCGTCTTTCAGCGTCTCGAATAATGGCTACCTGGAGAAAAAATGACAAACCCGGTTATGGTTAGAGGAATTATAACATCAACTAGAGGTTTAGAAAGTGTGGCATTGGCCGAATACCGTTTTCGGCATTAGTCGTCGTAACGGTTCGGAACTTTTGGAATTTCTCTTTTCTTCGGAATTAGTGTATGGTCCTTGGGGGATATAATTAATTTTACATCCTAGATATTGCTAGAATAGTGTTTGTTTCTCCTTTTGTTTTTTGTTTTTTTTCTGGCCAAATGTGTGTACCACAGAATTAGACAAATGTCAAAGAGATTTTCTGAAAATCATTCCCCTGCTTTCACCAAGCCTGTAGTACAATGTCGCTTTTACGACGCCATCATTGGCCCGACAACTACAGATGAGTACAGTAATGGAGATGGGATTTTAAGTGAGGTGCCTTCCCTCGTTTAATTATACAATCATCAATCATTGGGAGAGTTTGAGCTTCGACGTTACAGTCTGATACGTTGGTCCAACTGTATCAGGTCTGGAGGTAGACAGGCTAAAGGGACCGATTTTCACTAAAAAAAAATGCTAACCGTGGCACGATTTGGAGTAGTTAAGGTCTCATTTGTGTTTTTTCGGCAGTGTCTAGTCGCACTAACAGCTTTCGGCTTTTTCCTTATCCTGTCCTCAAACCGTAGTTTCCCGCTTAGTAAGGTTCCAAAGAGAAAAGAAGAGCTTTATCTAGGTACTATTAAGTATTATCTTTTATTAAACTAAAGCTCAATATTCTTTCTTGTAAGGAAACTTTGAAATTTTTATTTTTTTGCTGCCGCATGAGTTATTTTAGTTAAATTTTAAAAATAATGAGGCTACAATTAAAAAAATAAATCCCGTATCTTTATAAAAGTTAAAATTTATATTTTTTACGAATTTAGAGCTACATTTTCCTTATATTATAATATATTTCACTGTTAGGATTTTATTGCGATGATAAAAATTAGACTAGTCTATATAACAATATTAGATTACAAAAGCGACTATGGATTCTAAAAAATTATGATTAGGCGTATCAAAAGCGAAATATTTTAAATAGAAAATATTAAAACCGATGACATATTTTTTAGAGCAATAAGAAAAATTCTACATTTAACTGCTAAAATAATGAAAATTACTAGGATTTATTTCGGTGAATAAACAAATTAGGGTAAATAAATAAATATCTATTCATGCATTAGGCTAAAAACGTATAATTAAAGTGTATGGTTATTAGACCAGAATGAAAATTTATATAGAAACTTTTTTGTGTTATACCCTCTCTCATAATTAATTTTTTTTTCAAATCCACAATTCACAACTTGTAATTATTAAGTGGAATCTATGTAGTTGAATATCTTGTATTGTAACCATGTTACATTTTAAGATTGAGTAATGATATCATTTCAGCATGTTGTTTACAAAATAATAATTCAACGAGTTTAACAATAGAGCTGACTTTTTGTGTTATATAAAAGCTTATGACAAACTAACTGATTTCTAACTTATGCTCTAGTCAAAACTAACATTTATGCAGTGTTTTTATATCGAACTGGAGCCGTTGCTGGAGTTATTTTGTTAAAACGTTAATTATTTTATTTTATTTTTTTTAAATCCTCTATTCATTTGTCTGACAATACATACACAAAGAAATATACATCGTACATGATAATACTTATCATTTTTCCTTTTGTATGTGCTTTTAGCAATTCGGCTTTTGCATTCTACGTTTTGTGAACGCGAAGGAACCATTCTACTGGCCACAAATGTTGAGATTGGATTCAGACTGCTGAGTCCAGTACAGAGAAAGAAACGTGACTATATATGTTCCATAATGTACATAACATAAAACGATATTTGAACTAATAGATTCTGAGGACAAAAGAAATATTCAAAAATGGTATTGTTGATATTTCTATTAAAATAGTAGTATTAGTAATAGTAATATAGAAATATCAATATGTTTAGGTCATTGAAATTTTATTTCTGAAGACAATATGGAATCTAACCAAATTCATAAACAAGAACAAGTAAATAAAATCATAAAACATTGGAAACTCTAAAAAAAAAAAATCATATTTTATTTTTCAGCCGCACATAAAATTAACGAGTTAAAAAAAATATATGCATAATTTAACAAAATAATTAATTTAATATTCTATGTGAAATGTAATAAATGATTAAACAAGCCAAATAATTAAATTATAATAACAATAATGATTCATAATTAGCCCATTATGATTAATAACTACGCATTCTAGTATACGTTGAAAATATATCAGATAAAATGAAACCATCATAATTATCACCTTGGTAGCAGCTGTCTTTAAAATTATCAGTTCCTATTTATCATTTACCACATCCCCTTTCGTCTATTACAGGTGCATATACAGTCGTTAGTATTTTGTCTTGATAAGGAACGGACCCTCGTTGCTCTAATGATCGTTCGGATGGATCTAAGTGCTAATAGGGATAGTTAACTTTCCAATCATCTGGTTTTTCCTTCCAGTTGGACTTTGTATATACTACAAGAAATTGGGACTATTATGCCATCTTTCTTTATTCCAGTAACCAATCAAAAGCACTTTCTGATAAATAAAACCAATTTAGAATTCAAATTAATGGTCCTGCATATCAATTCTTGAAATAAGAGGACTGAAATAAATTCCAACTGATCATATTACATTTACCCTTTGCCGTGAATCAATTACTTTCTGTTCTAGATTTTCTTTGAATAATATTGCACTTAATATGCTTATACAGGACTTGTTATTGGTGAAACACTAGACAAATTCTATAAGTTACCATTAATTTAAAAAATTCTCGTTTACATGATTATAAAAGGGCCTATTTAGAATTAAGAAGTCCTTACAACTCCACCAGACCATCAAATGGCTATGAATCCTTACAATGCAAAACCCTACGTGTGTTCTTCGATGGCCCTCATTTAATCACTTATATAATATCATTATGTTCCATCCGCCAAACCCGCAATTAGAAATACCCTTCCTCACAAAACATCAGTTCTCAGTGGCGTACGTGAAGAAGCTTACATAAAGACTATCATTTAGAATTTATACACACACACACACACACACAAACACACATATATATATATATATATATTATGAAGAAAAGTTTTTCATATTATTTTAAATAGCTGTTCACGTACTCTGTAGTATTTATTTAATGCTGTTCTAAATTTCAGGGAATTAAAAAAAATATATAATATATAACAATTATCAGTACTCCTTAAAGCTCCCATGGCCTCTCCGATCATAATCGTTTTCTGGTTTCCCCGTATTTTCAATTTTATTAAGAAAATTTTCGCCAGGCATGATGTCGACTTTTTCAGGGTTATAATTAAGAATTATATGAAAAGAATTCTTACTTAGAACCTTGAAAACCCGACAGCTGATGAAACATTAGTGAATAAATTAAATATGCGGACTGAAAACAAAAACTAAAAACTACTATGAAGATAACAAATACATGTATATATCAACCACAAATCGTGATAACACTGGAAATATATTAAATTAATCTGTACGATTTTAGAGGCTAAAACCTGTTAAAACCTAGTTTGGCATCCAGGACTGCTATACAAAATGAGTCAATTCCTTTCCTCTGCCTACTGCTTATTAATTCGTTCCTACCTGACTGATAGAACCTTTAAAGTAAACCATAACCTTTCTTATTCATTCATACTTACCTAGTCCGCTGTTGTACATCAAGGAAGTACACTGGACCCAATCTTTTTTACAGTATATATAGCTGAAATTTATCCTATCACGATCATCACAACTTATAACGACCCAATCGTTGCATCAAAACCATTCAGTTATACATCAAATTCATTGTATAATGGAGAATTGAAATCATTCCTAAAAAAATTCCATTAAATCATGTTTATCCTTCGTCGCGGATCAATGACTTGCTTTCCCAGTGTATCATTTGGCCACATTTTAATAATCGCTGTTCAACAAATCCGCCACATAGGGTTCCATCGTGACAAACGTGTTAATCTTACTTGGAATCCTTAACTATACACAAAAGACAAGAAACCGCTCGCAGATACCGATTTCTACATTTACTTGTCAAGCGTTCAAAACTTCCCAAATACTACAAAGAACTAATTTTTTATTACCTTCATTAGGCCAATGAGGACATATGGGATTGAGCAATGGGCACCCACCAATCCATCAGCGTCTTCCTGCTTCCAATCCAAAATCCTTCAAAATGTCCTTAATTTGTCACCAATAAAACTTTACATAAAGACCTGAATATTCCATTAGTTTTTGAGTTAGCCCGAAATGTATATACCTTCTTCAATTCAAAACTATCAGACCACTAAAAGGTGCTTGTGCGTATCCTCATATCTCCATCTATTCCCGATAACACTCTGAGTGGTGTACAGATAATGTTACGGAATAGATAACAGCTCTCTGATTACTAAATCATAAGCTGCTTCAAAGTCAACAAAATGGATTCATGAAGGAAACCTAATTCGTACAAATTTCCGCCTGGCTGTTCATGGGTAAAAATTTACACTATTGTGGACATGTTCTTCCTAACACTTGGTAATCACCAACTTTTCTTTCCATATAGGATGTCAGCCTGGTGCAACATCCAGAAAACTGATAACTCCATAGTTTCTACACTCTGTGGAATCCTCCTTCTCGAATAATGGGACATTAATGGATTCCTTCCATATTTCCATCTTCCATTTTTCAGATACCCTTTGCTCCTGCCATCGATAACGCGGCTGAAAAGTCAGTAGCCTCGAGTATTGCTTATTAAAAACATTGAATTACTGCCGCTGGGTAGCTTCTTTACAATACTTTAGTAAGGCAATTTTCATATTGTTCACATGTACTTTATTCTTTGTACAGTAGTAAATATCAATATAATATAAAAAGGTGGAGAGGGTGAGGACAATTTCATTTATTAAATTGTTTTGCTATTGATAGAAATGTATTATCACTAATACACTGATATTGACTTCAATTGTACCTCAGCAATAGAATTGGTTTTATAAATAAATATATATTGTTGTATTATTTGAAGACAGCAACAAAGAGTTTTGTAACAAAGACTATACAATCCAGAGAACCTGAACAAGACGATGAGAGACCGTAATGAATACATACTGTGCACCGACAAACACCCTAATTATCAGCTAATGAGTGTTATTGGCCACAATGCTACCTATTTAGTGTCGGTAAATGTATAGCATTTCCTGGCTATGCGTGAGTCGCTATCATCTGGATCGGTTCTAGTTGACGCTTATGTATATTTGATCTGGGTTGTTAATTTAATGACAAGGAAATCATCTGGTCGTTAAATATGTATTGTTACATTATGCAATAAAACAGTAATAATTCAAAAGAATTTCATTGTCCAGGCGATCTTTTTCAAATTAACAGAATATGTTTTCTAAAATCTATCTTACATTCTTCGAATGACAACATAAGGGATATTTTAATAACATGATATTGTTAATTAAATACTTCGCTGATATAATAGAAATCAAAATCAGCTGTGTCATGATAAGATAAAAATAAAAAACATAATATTTTTAAGATTTGAATTGAATACCCTTCCAGACAATATGAGAATTTAATGGATTTTGATCAAATTGAGACAAATGAAAAATTCTTCAATTTTAAAAATAATTTTGCCAATTCCTCTCTCCTACGTACTTCTTATTAATCCGATCCTACCTCACTGATAGAACCTTTAAAGTAAGTCATAACCTTTCCTACTCATCCATATTTCCTCAGTCCGCTGGTGTACCTCAGGGTAGTATTTTGGGCCCAATCCTTTATACCATATATACAGCTGATATTCCAATCCATCCTGGTACTGTCCTCACAACCTACGCAGATGACACTTGTGTGTTATCCGTAAATAATGACCCATCTGTTGCTTCCAAAACCCTTCAGTCCCACATTTCTTCCATTGAAGAATGGTGTCAAAAGTGCAGAATTAAAATCAACCCTACTAAATCCCATCAAATTACCTTCACCCTTCGTCGAAAACCTATGTCCACCTGTCCCACTATTTCCTTTAACAATATTCCACTCACCTCAGTTGAACAGATCCGGTACCTAGGACTCCATCTAGACAAACGTCTTACTTGGAATCCTCACACTAGACTGAAACGACAAGAAACAGCTCGTAGATACCGCTTACTACAACACTTACTGGACAAACGATCAAACTTTCCACATACTACAAAAAATTAATTTATATAACCATCATTAGGCCTATTTGGACATATGGGATTGAGTTATGGGGATCCACCAAACCATCCAATTCTTCCCGCATTCAATCCTTGCAATCCAAAATCCTCCGAAAGATCCTAAACGCCCCTTACTTTGTCACCAATAAAATAATTCATAAAGACCTAAATATCCCATTAGTCGCAGATCTAGCCCGAACTAGATATTCCTCCTTTTATTCCAAATTACCCGTCCACTCCAACCCACTCGTCCGCAAACTCTCATCTCCTATTCCTGATCATCTTCCTAGGCGCTGAAAAGACAATGGCCTCGAGACCTACTTAGCTGAATAAACTTTGAAGTTCTACCACTGGGTAGTTTCTTCACATGCCTGTATCACGCCCACTTGATCTATTAGCACATTTACTTATTGTATTTTATTGTAATACAGTTGTAAATTTCTTTTAAATAAAAAAAAAAAAAAAATTTATTTTGGGACTGTGTCCATTAATAATAACAGGTATGTACATTGAAATATAAAATGACATAATATGCCAGGCCAACAGACAATATTATGAAAATTACTTATTATTAATAATTATGAGCGAGTAATAAAGGAACGATCACAATGGCACCAAAAAGTTTTTTTTTTATTTTTTTATTAACATATTTATTGATATTTACAACTGTATTAAATAAAAATACATCTAGTAAATGTGATGGTAATATGTAAAACTGTCATGAAATACATGTAGAGACACTACCCAACGGCAGCACTCTAAAAACACCAAAAAGGTTAGAATGGCGCGATCTTGTTTCAAGGTGTGATCTGAGGATTTAAATCGAAGTAGACTATGGATATAGAAATGATGCTTAGAGTTAATTTAATATAACTCGCTGCATATAGTGGGTAACATGAGACATTTCAGAACTCTATTCATTAATGAGGGTGAAAAAAAATACACTAATTGTTTGTCCGGATCTTTAAAATTATTTGTCTTATGCACACGATTTGAAATGAATGACTTCTGTTTTGTCTCTCTTTTTTATGCATTTACAACATATACAAGATTTATCAGAAATTATTATACAAAGAGAAAATATTGAAAAATTTAACTTAATTTTAATTTTTTTTTGTTAGTCCTTGAATATATATATAGTTTTATTCCAATGAGAAAAATAGATGACAGATAAAAAAATACAGTATATTTTTGATTATTCCCTAAGTAATTGTTATTAAGTAAAATATATCTATACATACACTCAATAATGCAGGACATCCCATAATGACCAACAAAAAAAAAAAAAAGAGTCATTCTTTATCTCAATTTGATCAAATGCTACTAAATTGCGAACTTTTCCTTCTCTTCGAAGTTGTATTTATTTTTTCCTAGGTCATTGTGAGCGATAGTAGATTACTCAGAATTGTGACGTCAAGTAGTTTAAATGACAATACTTTGATCCGATCACACTTCCAAAAATAGAATACACGACATAAGGTATAAATCAGTCGATCGGTGCACGATACTGATCTTACCGTAATCTATAATATCGTGAGAGATTGATAAAATCAGAAACCTCTAGACCTTAAGCCATTCCAGTCTATTACCAAATAGTACGAGACAAGTATAAAATACATTTCAGTATGCTTGGTTTTTTTTTTTACATTTCTTTACTCAGTGAGCTAACCTAAATACCTACCTTTAGTATGCTCAAAAATGATACATTTTATTTCCAAACATCTGTTCACAGTAACCCGAGTTTTGAAAAAAATAAAGCATTACTTTTTTAAGATTCAAGAAATTTTCTTATTATTTATTTATACTTATTATACTATTTAAAAACTATTTTATATATATACATATTTCAGTATGCTATTGCAATTTCATGATTGCTTAAACATTCAGGTCATATCTGTTGATTAAAATAAGTTAATTATCATGAATTTTTTTATTAAAGAATCTTGAATATTTACATTTTGAAAGTTCTTGGGATGAATTACTAGAAAAAGGCACAGAACCGGAGAGGAAGTGCAGAAAAGGTTTACGCAACAATTGTACTTCCTCGTCCCATTGTTTTCCCTTTCACTTTGACCCTACTTTCCTAAACAACAATAGATGATGCCCTTTCGTGTTTGTACTAAGGGAATACCCAAACAGTCCTAAGAAATGTTAATTGGGAGCAGATGGAAGGAGGAAGGAATTGCACAAGTGTTGCGCTATTGTGCTTCAGCTTGCAAATGACACTTGTAAATCAGACGCTACGTGTTTTGGTGGAGCGGGCAGGTCAGCAGTCTGCAGTCGGTACTTAGGTTTGGTGACACAAGCACTGCTAGGGATTGCAGAGGGTATGTACCTCAGACATTTATTTACATTATATCTTAATATTTTAGTTGTTTATTTTATATACATATATTTATTGAGTTGCATTGCATTCTGCCCATTAGACAATAATAATTGTGAAAAGAGATTACATACATTACAATTACAAACAAAAACAAAAAATTAAAGAAATACTGAACAAAAATAAAGAAACATTTGGGGAAAAAGTAATAATAAATAAATGATCAATTCTTTTTTTTAAGTGGTGCACTAATTAGTTAATATCCTTTTGCGAGTCTTATCATAAGATTAGATCTTTGGTATGAAGAATTGTAGTTATCTTGTTTCACTTTGACTAAAATATGTATGTAGTATTTTTAATTCGACTTTATTATATACGACAACAAATTTGTACCAAAAAATATTATAATGTAATATATTTACTCCGAAAAATCGGGAGACAGTCATGGATATTAAAATTTTCCATCATCCCTAAAAACTATTTTTGATATCTTAATTTGATAGCTGACATTTTATATCGTTTAATTAAAACTTGTAAAATAATTTTATTCAAAAGGCAACAGCATTTTTATTTTATGCTTCTCGTGTGATTAAATAAAATGTACGTTAAAGTTATAAAAAATAACGTTTAAGCTAATTGAATGCATGATATAAAACGGACTGAATACGTTCTCCTGCGGGACGCCATCTGTATTTTTGCTATCAGTCAAAGCCATTGGCGGTTTGTCATCCTTGGTTCGATTAATATTACTGAAGATTGTCTTTTTTGATTGAGCTATCCTCGACAAATGCTTGCCAATATCTTTTTTCCCCTTTCGCTTTCATCCTTCAATACCAAAACGAATCAATTTAAAAATATTTAGGAAAAACAGTTTGTAGAAATTAAATTGAGGGTTTTCTCACAAAAAATATTATAGCATAGCTATAATTATTTTCTAATAAAGCCATTTGAGATAATTACAACAGGTGCATCCTAAAATATTTAGGAAGGGCGACGGTGTCATTTAGTGGATGGGGCTGGAGACATTAGAAACAATTATTTATGCAAGCTGGTCCCCATCACCATTTGTGGGCAGAGGAACAAACAAAAAAAAAGTAACACAATTAATAATTAGTCAACAAACTCTCTTGAGTCACCTTTTAATAATTCCTTAATGGGTGACCCGTTCTATCCCCATCAAGTTGGTCAACTCATAGACAACTGTCATATCCTTCGTTTAAAGTTTGAAACTAGTGGTCTCAAACTTCTTTATATAAAACTTTTTTAATTAAATTATTGTATTATTTTCGTGCTCACAAAGTATTTCTGCTCTATAGTTGTTTAATGAGTTAATTACTCTACTGTTGTAAATATTTTAATTGAATCACGACTTACAAAAGTAAGTAAGAAGGTGTTGATTTTAACATAATCATTTAACTAACATTGCAGAAAATTAATCAAAAATCAACATATTTTAAACAAAAGTCACATATAGGGCTAATTGGATTTGAAAGGAAATTACACATTTTTTTTTATTTATATGTATATATTTTTTATGATTAATTGTTTAATATTTCATTTTTTTTGTAGTATTATTGTTGTTGTTTTTCTCTTGTTTGTTTAAATAAATTAAGTTGGCTAGGGATATATTACTAGTATTAGTTTTAAGTATTATTATCATCATTTCAATCAGTAATGATTATTTTAATTTTATCACCAGTGATTGGGCTTTGGCCTTTTGGTGGATTCTGTAAAATAAAATACAAATATTATTATTTACATACCACACACAACAGGATGAAGAAAAACTGGTGCTGGTAACACACGATTTTCACTTACCTTCATTGTTAAAACAATTTAAGAACTATTGAATAAAGTTTAAAGTTTTGTTGGAAAAATATGTTTTATATTAAATAATATAACATTATAAAATTATAATGTACAATAATCACACAAGTTTATGCCCAATTCGTCACTTTGCATTACCTCCCACAACTTTGTATATTAGACAACTGTTTTTCTATAATTATTTTGTTTTCCAACGTTATATTATAAATCTATATTACTATTCTTATGTTCGGAAAAAAAAATGTATCTAAAAAAAATGACCTTTTCTTCTGTAGTTGGTTATCAAATTCGTCCATGTTTATTTAGTAATTGTTGACAATGTAAACTTGATGTATTAGGGTCAATCCATTTGAAATGGTCCAAATTTCAATTGTTTCGTCGCTAAACATATTCCCTTTTGAATATAAAATCATGAATATATTTTTTTTTCCTGTCCAATGCTTTTAGTGTTGCAGCCTTTTTAAGTCAGCTTCTCGAGTGAAAACATGTGTTGAGAAAATCTTTCTAATTCTTGTATTCCCCCTCCTCCACCCCCCATCCTAACACATCATTTGTCCCACGATGTTTTTATTTATGGTTTTATATTCACGAAAGGAAACAGAATAACTGGACAAAAAATCACGAAAATCAAAAATGTTGAGCGGTAAGGTCTGGGCGATTTCGAATGGTTAATTTTTTCTAAGCTAAAAAATTAAAGGTACCTTAGAAAAATATAATTGACAAATTCAGTATTTTAGTCGTATCAGACTGACTATTTCATTCATAAATTAACGAAAATTCAAATTTAAATCGATATAGTGATTTTTTTTAAATCAGTCGTTTTTAAATAAATTTTTTTTTTCTTAATTTTGTATTGATAATTATATTTGTATAAATTTCTGTTTAACATGCTTACATCCCTGTTTTATTAATATCAAAATTAGAATGGGTCCTTAGAAAGAATTAGAAGAAATTTTGAATATTCGTTCCGTAAGCTATATCGGACCATTGCAATTGGGCCAAGACTTTATTTAACGTCACTTCATACTACTATGGCTAATTGGGCGATGCTACAGTGGGTGTCTTAAATTTTGCCTATCCAGGTTTTATTAGGATAGGGATCTTTAACAAGTACCTGACATAGCACAATCTCGGGACCACCTTTTAACGTCCCCTCCGAAGGACGGCATAACTAAGCATTTTTTAATCCCAGTAAAAAATCCTAGAACCACCGGCGGGTTTGAATCCGTGACCTTTGGCATGGGAGGCAGTTATGCTAACTACCCAGCTACAAGTGATCCCTGAGAGAATTTAGTATAATTAATATAATTATTTTAGTCAAAATATTTTTAACTCTGATACAAAAAGTATTTTCAACCAGTACCTTCTGTGAGAAACGATGGGACAACATCCATGGTATTTTAAATATCTAATTTCAAATTCTTACTTTTCATTTTTGGGCTAGACTTACTACAAACAGAACATTCTGCAAGACTCGGTCATTTGTATTTAAAAGGCCTTAAAATGCGTATATATTTAATATTAAGTAAGTGAAAGTTGAATTTATTTTTTTATTTTATTTTAAGCATTTTATTAATATTTACAAATGTACTTATAATAAATACAATAAGTAAATGGGCTAATTTACACTTATGGGCATGAAAATGTCTTATGAAAAAACTACCCAGTGACGTAGCACTTCAATGTCTTTTCAATCGCTTCGGAGGGTTGTCATGAATTGATGGGAATGGTATTCGTGTGGGTGGGGAGTTTGAAATTAAAAGAGGCATGTCTATTTTGGGATAGTTCTGCGGCAAATGGGATATTTAGGTCATTATGGATGATTTTATTAGTAACGAAATAAGGAGCATTTAAGATTTTTCGAAAGATTTTGGATTGTAAGGATTAAGTTAAAAATGAATTTTGTTTTAATATTCATTAAAAAAATTTGCTTATGGGAATTATCTGCAAGAAACAGATGGTTTTCACATAAACTTCTATAACGTTTTGGTCTTCACCTTTTTCACATTTAAAGAAATTAAATACAAAGGAGAATAAGAGATAAATAAATAATTTCTGCGTCAACTTTTGACTTGAGACTATCAGTAAAGATTATATTCAGTCTCCATTGGGAGAGTTATATAGTCTCTCCTTCCATAAATCTGAAGAGTGTATATATAGAATAACTTTGGATAACTCAGGCTCTCATTTGACTAATGCATTCGACCTATGGCTGTGGAAAAACTTGAAAAATCTTGCATAATACCTTTTCCATATCAAGAAGGAAGATAATATTCTTCCTTTAACGGAATATACCTATGAATACCCTACAAGTCTACATGTGACCTCTGAAAAACGGTAGATTAATTTAAGAGACAACATAAAACCCAATATTAATTTCAATAATTTCCTGGTGTAAAACATAATAGTGAGTAACATTCAAATAAACTCAAAAATGTTTTTGTGAATTCCAAAGCTGTTTCCAAATATAAATTAATTTTTTTTTTTTCAATATTCAAGGTACAGTTAGAAAAAAAACAAGGTCTTTCTAAGACTTAATCTTATGTTTCTAATTCTGCAAAGTCATCAAGTAATGTCTTCCAAAGCTTCAACTAAAAGATCTAGATCTAGTGGTTCAATCCCGTCACCTACAAAACAAAGACCCCGCCGTGATACTAATAAAAGATTAAATCTACAAGCAACCCCTTCCGGTACTAATTCAGAATCTGAACCTCAACCTGGCACATCGTCACAAGGGATGACTGACGAATCGCCGTTTTTCACCCCAAATCCTTTTCAGATTTTACATAATGAAAAAGAAAACATGGAATCTACTCCTATACCTAGTGAACCACGGCCTCCTCCAATATTTGTCAAAAATATTAGAAATTTCCAGTTGTTGTGTGCGCAATTGAACAAAATTACCGAATCTACCAGCTACTACTGTATGAGTAGAATCAATGATACCAAAATATCTCCTACTACTGCCGAGACATATAGAAAAATAGTGAAATACCTAACTGAAACCAAAGCAGATTTCCATACCTATCAGCTACGCCAAGAGAGAGCTTTAAGGGTTGTAATCAGAAACTTACACCCCTCGACACCAGTTGAAGCTATTAAAGAAGAACTAACGGAGATGGGCTATAAAGTGCGGCAAGTCACTAACGTCCTTAAGGATAAAATTCCTCTACCTCTCTTTTTTGTGGATTTGGAACCAGCTGAAGGAGTTGAAAAAATCTATGACCTCAATAGATTGTACTATTCCAGTGTAAGAGTTGAAAACCTTACACAAAGAGAGAGATAATTCAGTGCCATAATTGTCAAGCATATGGTCATACTAAAAGTTATTGTCATCACATACCTCGATGCGTGAAATGCGGTGAACAGCACAAGTCTGTGGAGTGTACAAAACCAAAATCAACACCAGCTGTATGTGCTCATTGCCTGAAGGACCACCCGGCCAACTATAAAGGATGCCAAATCTATAAGGAGCTGAGGACCAAGTTACAAAAACCTCAAGTACTGGATGAAACAGCAAGACAAGTAAGAAACAGAAGAGAACCCTCAAAACTTATTGATGCCAATTTATCATTTGCCCACTTACTTGGAGGTGGGAATCAAAGTACTGAAGCCGTGGCCCTGCCGGAACTACAAAATGTACCTCAATCCATTCCACACATACCTCTTTCTCAAAATGTAACCAATCCTAAGAATCCTAATCCACCACAAATCTCTCATATTCCTCCTCCTTCAAACGCCACAGACCTTACCAGTTTGATGACATCCTTTATTTCCGAAATTAAATCCCTTGTTATGCCCCTAATATCACTCCTTACGAATCTCGTAACAAATCTCATTCCTGCCTTAAAAAAACCATAAATGACCTCACCTAATTCCTTATCCATTCTCCTTTGGAATGCGAATGGTGTTAGAACTCACACTGACGAACTTACAGCCGTACTGCAGGACAAAAACATTGATGTTGCACTCATTACTGAAACTAGACTAACCACTAAACAGTACTTTAAAATACCAGGATACACGACATACCGGACTGACCATCCAGACGGCAAAGCCCATGCCGGTACTGCTGTCATAGTCCGCCGATCTCTCACCCATCACTTACACCCAATTTCCGCCCACGATTACCTACAAGCAACTTCCATCGTTATCAAAACCTTTTCCTTTCCGCTTATCATCGCATCAGCATACTGCCCTCCTAAACATCCCATTTCCTCTGCCCAATTTGGATCCTTCCTCAACTCCTTGGGTAATCACTTCATTTTGGGTGCAGACTTAAACGCCAAGAACCAACAGTGGGGTTCTAGAATCACCAATTCTCGTGGACGGACATTGCAGTCTGCACTCAACTCCCGACGCTTTCATCTCCTACCTCCCGATTCTCCTACCTACTGGCCAACAGATCCTAACCGTAATCCTGACATCCTCGACTTCTTCATCCACAGCGGATTAGGCTCTCTGAATTTTTCCATAGCTCGCCTTGATGAACTATCCTCTGATCATAGTCCATTGATTCTAAATGTATCCATAACACCTATTCCTAAACCTATCCCACCGTCATTCATTAGGGGCCCTGTCAACTGGAATCTCTTCCGCGAAATTCTCACGAATGATATTGACCTCAGAGTGATTCTCAAAACCCCAAATGACCTTGACGACGCCGTATATTCCTTTACAACCGCTATTCAACAAGCCGCCTGGACTGCCTCCTCTCCCAAACAATCCCAAATAATTCCTTACAAAAGCCATTTACCACAACACCTGACAGACCTCATCAACAGCAAACGTCGAGCTAGAACATTATGGCAACGCACCCGCCACCCAGAAGATCGCCGCTCCTATAATTTTTTTTGTAGAAAATTAAAGCGGGAGTTGGCGATCTTCCGTTCACAATCCTACAATACCTACCTCTCCTCTCTCTCGACTCGTGACAATTCCCTGTGGAATGTCACGAAGAGAATCCTAAAATCCCACACCATTTCCCATCCTCTCCGGCGCTGTGATGGTTCCTGGGCTGCTTCTGACAAGCATAAGGCCGAGGAATTCGCACAGCACCTTTCCAAAGTTTTTACTCCTCATCCAGAGCTTAATCCAACCCATACTGCAGCAGTTGAAGAGTTCCTCACGTCACCAATACCACTATCCTTACCACCTAAAGCAGTTAATCCCTCTGAGGTCAGATATCTTCTTAAAAAGCTTCCTCTCCGCAAATCTCCTGGATACGATCTCCTTACTCCCCAAATCTTAAGACAACTTCCACCTAAAGCCATTACATTCCTTACATATCTCTATAACTGTATCCTACGCACTACCTATTTTCCTCTCTTATGGAAACATTCAACTATGATCCTTTTCCTAAAACCATGCAAACCTTCTAACAACACGTCATCTTACAGACCTATCAGCCTACTTCCGATCCTCTCAAAAATTTTCGAAAAGCTCCTACTAAAACGAATCCTAGCCAAATTTCAAAATTTTCCTTCACATCAGTTCGGATTTCGTCCTCAACATTCCACGGTTCAGCAAGGACTCCGAGTTGTCGACCACATTTCCTCCACCCTTGAGTGCAAGGAGTATTGTTCGGGTGCCTTTCTGGACATAGCTCAAGCTTTTGACCGGGTGTGGCACCCGGGACTGCTCTTTAAGCTCAAAACCCATTTACCTCAATCCTTATACCTAATCCTCCGATCCTATTTATCCAACCGCTCCTTCCGAGTTCGCTGTGGTTCCGAATTTTCCGAACAATATACTGTTGAGGCCGGTGTTCCTCAAGGCAGCGTCTTAGGACCCGTCCTCTACATCCTCTTCACCGCCGATATCCCTACCGACCCCAATACCTTTCTGGCAACATTTGCTGATGACACAGCCATTTTATCATCCAATTCCGATCCTGAAGCAGCATCGCTAAATCTCCAAAAGCACCTTTCCGTTGTCGAAGACTGGTGCAATGCTTGGCGCATTAAGGTGAACGAAAGCAAATGCACTCACGTCACATTCACCCTTCGACGCAAATCCTGTCCAACGGTTAATTTCAATTCCATACCGCTTCCTTCCTCAGACACAGTCCGGTATCTCGGCTTTTTACTAGACAAAAGACTGACGTGGAACCCACATACAAGACTAAAAAGAAAAGAACTCAACCGCAGATTCGGCCAGTTATACAGACTACTAAACAGAAAATCTCATCTTACAGTTGACAACAAATTACTAATATACAAGACAGTACTGAAACCTATATGGACCTACGGACTTGAACTGTGGGGACAGCTAAACATTCTAACATTAAACGCATCCAATCCTTCCAATCCAAAGTCCTCCGAACAATAGTTAATGCTCCTTATTACGTTACCAACTGTACCCTACACCATGACCTTAATATTCCGTTTGTTTTAGACCTGGTACCATCCAAATTTTCCAAATTTCATCAGAACCTTAGTCATCATCCTAACCCTCTAGCACAATCCCTATCCAGCACCACCCATCCCTACAATCCTCCTCGAAGATTGAAACGGCAGTGGCCACGAGACCTATTGTAAACATTTAAACTGGAGTTCTGACAATGGTCAGATCCTCCACTCATGTACGGTATGTTTGTGGCTACAGCGCCCTAACTCAGCCTCCACTGGCTCAGACCAGTGATGCGGCTGAGATAGAGGTGCTGGGATCTCTTGGATTCCGCTTTTTCCTCCACAAGTGAAGGAAAAAGCGCTTGCTGGGGTCCCTTTAGCAATTGTATATATTGTATATAGTTATGATTGTGTGTAAGATGTTTATTTATTTGCCAACTTTTTATTTATCTCAATAATAGGTTTATGTTTCGATTTGTTTTGTTTTTTATTTATTATTATTATTTTATTGTATATATTTGAATTTATGTTATATTTTATGAAATTTGACCATTATTATTATTTTCTGTATATATAGTATGAATGTGGTCTCTTATCAATATTATTATTGTTCATTTTGTAACAAATTGTAATATATCTCAATAAAAAAAAAAAAAAAAAAAAAAAAAAAAAAAATTCTGCAAAACAAACGTACTACAGACATTCATTGAAAATAGTATAGTTACTTATACTCAAACTGTGCAATTCTTTTAATTTTATTATAATTACGGTCCATAATCATTCTACACAAAACAACATTTAAAATCTGGGTCTTTTTCATTTTAGGCAACCTTTTACCAAGTTATGTTGGGGTCACCCATAGCGTAGTTGCTAGCATAACAGCTTTCTATGCCAAAGGTTGCGGGTTCAAACCTGCGGGTGGCCCTAGGATTTTATAATGGGAGTAAAAAATCCCTAGTTATGCCATCCTTCGGAGGGGACGTTAAAAGGTGGTCCCGAGCCTGTGCGATGACAGTTACTCGTTAAAGATCCCTATCCTAATAAAACCTGAATAGGTAAAATTTAGGACTCCCACTGTAGCATCGTCCGATTAGCCATAGTAGCATAAAGTGACGTTAAACGAATAAACATAAACAATAAACATAAACTAAGTTATGATAACGGTTATTTTATGAATTTAAACAGTGGTTTAACTATTTTATATAAAATCATATGATTTCATATTTGTAATTCTCTAAAGGTTAATATCGCAATGTGAGTTGGTGTATAAAGTTAATCTGTGCTCTGTATATTAGAAATTAATCTGTTACAGTTATATTCAGTTTCGAAGTCAAGTAAAATAGCTATACAATTTTTACAAAGAATCGGTGTTCGTCATAATAATTTACCGTAAGAAACGTGTTGCGATTTGGAGATGCCGAAGACAAGGATGTTACCAGAAGATCCAGAAGAGTATACAAAGATACATGGTTCAAAAACTGCAGGGTTTCAGTCGTTACAGAAATATTATTTATATATTGATTCGCTAAGGGTTACACGACATCTTTTTCTATGAAAGAGTTACTCTGCGTAACAAATATAGTCCAAAATCGGATCGGAAGATCGGGGGACCAGGAATGATAGTTGTGATCGACAAAAGCTCTTCTCAAGGAGGAAATACATGCGTGGAAGGTTATATCCAACACTATAATAATGGTGATGTAACCTTTGTTATTATTTAAATATATATCATAACTTAGTACCTGGTTTCCTAAAATGAAAAAGGTCCTAAAATCTTACAGCTTTTATTTTTCTCTTACTATAAGCTAACGATAATTTTATTATATTATAATGTTTTTATTTTTGGAAGGATATTATTTTTCCAACTCTCACTTCTAGATTTAACTATACAGTAGACGCAACATTTACTTTTTTTAATCTTTATTATATTTTTCTTTAACTTTCTTTCTAGCTGAAGAGAACCAAAACGGGGGAAACCACAAAAATAAATGTCATATAATTTCCTTCTCATTTTTCTTTCTTCCTGCAGCTTACCGCACATCCCTTCATTCTTTTATTGTTACTCCTTTTCATGTTCTATCCATTCTTCCCTCCGTTGCGGTCTTTCTTTTCTACTCAAAGAAATTCTCCTCTTGTTTTGCTTCTTTCTTGACAGTCATCTTCGTCAGTTCCATTGTACTATATTCCTTCCTATGCCTGCTGCGTGTATCACCCTCTACTTAGTTTCTTGTGATTTGATAGTAATTCCATAGAGGATTGTAATATTGGAGTTTTTGCGGAAAAAATGTTGAGAGAAATAATAGCCAAAACGGTTTATTATTACATTTTACAAGAAGCTACCCAACAGATACTCTCTTCCCAAATGCTAACGCTTCAGTCGATTGTAGGATCAATACCACATGTGGATTCAAAACTCCGGTATAGTAACTCAGTTTATCACCAATGGTTGAACCAGGTATGGTTGGTTAAGTATATTTGGTTTTTATTTATTTATTAATTAGGAGAAACGGATTTTTTTTTTTATTCGTTGTTGCTGTTATTTTGGTTTTAAGGGCAAAAAACTGAGAGTTGTTATTATTTTCCATAACATCTTTAGAGGGTGATTAACTTGACCTATAATGAGAAAATAAAAAAAAATTGATTCTACAAGGACAAAATCAATAAAAGTAAAATAGAACAATAGGAACAATAAACATTATGATTTAATCGGAACTGCAAACATAATGATTAGCAACAAAAATTAAAAGTGTGATCATTTGAATGTGTTAAATGAGCTGATGTGAATGTTCTTCGCCAGTTGAATGAAATTGACCAATTGAAGTTTTTTATTCGTTATTCGGGTTCTACGCATCTTAAAACTTAAGTCCTCAAATTTTGAAGGGAGTAATTTTTTTTATTTTTTTTTTTGTTTTGTTACAAAGGTTGATTACTGAAGAAAATAAAACAAACACATGGTTGTATTCTTACTACCTGGTCTTGGCCTTATCACGGAGTTTCTGCTACCCCATCCTATATCCATTGACGAGACTCTTCTGTGTGTTCAACAGAAGAGAAGTTTTTGTTTTTCTCTCTTACCTCCTACATTTAGGCTACAGGAGATTCCTCAGGTTAGCGGGTGATTCCTGAGGGTTAATGCCCGAGTCTAAAGCACCCTCGGGTCTTCTTTTGTCGTCTCCAACTTTGGTTATCAGGTTGCTGTTAGTCTACTCGACCATCATCCCACTCTCTTTCTTCCAAACTGTCTGAGCTTTTAAAGTCCATTTTATTAAGGTCATAGGGTATATATTTTCCAGTGATATGTATGATGTCCACTTCTTTTAAGTTTTCCTTCTTCCAACAACACTTGATATATGATATAATTATTATTATTATAGATTAAAAAAATCTGTAGCGGGCAAAACACGACTGTCACTTACCAAGACTGTAAAAATTAATTTAAAAACTATTAACTATACTTCAATTTAAAAAATATTTTAGTTGATTTTAATAAAACGTTATTTCATTTACTTTGGAAACATATGATTTAGATTAAATAATGTAACAACTATCTTAAATTGTTAATCATTTGGCCCGGACCAGGTATCAATCCTTTCATGACAAACTCCATTCTCACTCTAACCCACTAGTTTCAATCCTTTCTTCCTCTTCAATTCCGGATAATCCTCCGAGGCGCCTGAAAAGGAAATGTCCCCGGGACCTTCTAGTTTAAAATATTTTTAGAGTGCTGCCACTGGATAGTGTCTCTACATGTTTTTCATGACAGTTTTGTATATTACCATCACATTTACTAGATGTATTTTTATTTAATACAGTTGTAAATATCAATAAATATGTTAAATTTAATAGATAAAAAAAAAAAATTGTTAATCAGGAATAAGTTTACTCCCTATTCGCCACTTTATAATACCTTTTACAACTTTTTGTATCAGATAATAGTTTTTCTAAAATCTTTCTCTTTCCAACGGTATATTATACGTCTATATTACTGTTCTTATTATCAAAAAACCAAAAATCACATAAAAAAAATATATTTTGCTCTTTTATTCTTTCGTTGGTCATCAAATTCCTCCAACTTGTAGATTTAGCCGTCCTTCATCAATGTCATTAAGATGAAACGGTTAATGTACAATACAAAATATAGTTTAATAATAATATGCCAATACCACCAAAATCCGCCTACACAGACTCGTCCAATGTTCACCGTTCAAGCCCAAGCCCCCGAGATCAGCCTTAACGCAATCCTCCCACCGATGCTTCGCCCTATCTTTTGGACGCCTATCAGTCGGATCAGAGAATACCAACTTTCCCGGAATTCGTTCCTGATCAAGCCCAACAACTTTACTCACCCATTTGAGTACAAAAGATAGTTTAGAGTTTAAAATATCGGTATTTATGCCTAGCCAGACTATTTTAATCAGAATGAAACCTACCTCATATTAAAGTTCATTAATTTTTTTATTTTAAAGCGAGTTTAATCAAAATCATTTGAGCCGTTTTTAAGAAAATCGTAAAAAGGTGCAAAATGCAAAGTATAAGGTGGCTGTTCTGGTTGGCCCATTTTGATGAAAAAGTTGCTGTAACATTTCGGCCGTATAGTTGTCTCAAATATGAAATTGCATTTTCGTACACCTTTTCGTTTTCATGCTGGACTTACCACAAACACACGGGCACACGCTCAGACTTTTTTTGCGGGACTTGGTTATTTGGACTCAGGGTACCCTAAAACATGTATTTCCGTTGAGTATACAAAGATACATGGTTCAAAAACTGCAGGGTTTCAGTCGTTACAGAAATATTATTTATATATTGATTCGCTAAGGGTTACACGACATCTTTTTCTATGAAAGAGTTACTCTGCGTAACAAATATAGTCCTAAATCCTTAGTAAAATCCTCAATGCTCCTTATTTTGTTACTAATAAAATCATCCATAAAGACCTAAATATCCCATTAGTTGAAGACTTGGCCCGGTACAGATATACCTCTTTTTATTCCAAACTCCCTGTCCACTCAAACCCGCTTATCCGTGACCTCTCCTCCATATCTATTCCCGACAACCCACCGAGGCGCCTTAAAAGAAGATGGCCAAGAGACCTTCTAACATAAGACATTGGAGTGCTACCAATGGGTAGTTTCTTCTCAGGACTACCATGTGTACTAATCATATATAAAGCCTATTCACTTGTTGTATTTATTTAATACAGTTGTAAATTTCTTTAAATAAATAAATAAAATAAATAAATAAAAAAAAAATTAACTTTAGAATAAGCCAATTGATTTACATCCTATTCAGGAATTGATCCATTGTTATATGGCATATACATTGAATATTGAATAACGATTTGTTAAAGAGAGAAAAAAATGGAGATATCGGAGCACAGATGTCGAGGACGGACAACCTGGACGTTCGCCTAGGCTTAATAAAGCCCAAGGAAGGAGGACATGCAATATTTATGACATCCCTGATGGCGGTGACAATTCTGTTTGTAAAAAGATGAGGGCTTAGGGTTAGCGGAGGAGATCAAAAATCGTTTTAGCGTGGGAGGAGGGGAGGAGGCGGCAAAACGAAAGGAGGCCGCGCTAATAAAAACGGTCTTGAGAAATCGCAGCCATCTCCCGCATCCATAACACAGCTCACCGTCCTAGCCCCATCCCTCACCTCGCCACTATCTCACTATATAAAGCTCAACTTATAGTTTATTAAACTATTAATTCAAATGTACTTTAAAATATCCAAATATGAATAATTTCAACATCTAATTTTATCGTTTAAAGTAAGTGAAGTACGTTAGCGTAAAATATTTAGTCCAAAAAAAGATGAGTCCATCGGTAAATTCAGAAGTATATACAACGCGACATTGCGGAGCATGTACCCTGTCAGTATAATTAAGTTTATAGAATTGGTGGTCTAGGTTGAAAAAAATTCTGAAAATATCTTTCTGATCTGAGCCGACTGGAAGATGCCCGAAATGTGGGCCGAACCGTTAATAAGAGGATTGTGTCGTCAGATCTCAGGAGCTTGGTCTTGATCAGTAAACATTGGAGGAATCTGTGAAGGCGACATTTGGTAGTATCGGCATCGCACCTTCAGGTTCGCTAACCCTATTATTATTATAAAGTAAGTTAAAAGGAAGTTTACTTGAAAGCACTTAGAGGCACTTTATTTCTTTTATTGAAGAGGAAAGAAGTACTATAATTTTTATGCAAAGAGGTCATTTTACGTATAAAACGTTGTCTTTAAATCAAGGGAAACCTATGTAGCTGGATGTTCCCGATCCCTAGAAAGACTTGCAGAAATGATTAGTTGTCCAATTCTGAATTACTCCGCTGGATTGAGGACATTACAAACTCCGCTCTCAAATAAATATTGTTTCATCAAAAATAATGTTTGTTTTATACAGTAGCGTATCAACCAAGTAAAAACTTCTTCACTTTTTACCCAACATGAAAAAAACCTCTGTATTTTAGAACGATACTTGCTGCTCTCCAATGAATTCTATATAAACATGACTTACCAACCAACTTAATGCTCCTACAAAATTGGCACTCTTTCCAAAATTTAATTGAATGACGGAAAGCCAAAATATGCAAGTTCACATTTCGGTAGAACGCTTACTTATCAATTTTTATTGGCGACAACCACATTTTTCAGACCAACTACTCAATGTCAGTCCCAAGTAATGCAATGATACTTAATGATACTAACCCAACGTTACCTTGGACTAACACTCCACCGAATTGATTGGATTGGGACCTACGTGGCAAAATGAAAAGAAGGCTCTCAACCACGGACTGAAATTCTGGATTCTCTCTTCTACCCATATCATCAAAAATGAAAATTAGACTAAGGCTGAATAAATATTTATACCTACTTAAATTCAAATGTTCTGAAAGATTTATCATCATAGATTTATGATTGAAAAAAAAAGACTCACACACAAAAACTACAATCATTTCAATCAAAAATTTTAGGATTCAAAATGAATGCTCCTTGGTACGAAAACATTAAAACCCTACATACGAACCTACAACAACCAACTATTGGCCAACCCATACAAGCCCTCTATTCCCGTTATCATAGCATGTCAATAGCTAAATTGCCTGTTGGAAGAAGGTCGATAAGCAGCTAGAATAAGAAACCTTCTCTGCTAAATTCAAGCCCAGGAAGGGGTGCAGCTTGGCCTTTTTTTTTCCCAAGCATCTCATGTCTACTTTTCTCTAGCATATTTCCTAATTGTGACTTCTGACAGTTGCAATTAAAAAACATATGAATATAAAAAAATATCTTATTATAACTCATAAATGGTCTAGGCCAACGGTCGGGATGAGGTGATAAGGCAGAGATCACGCTCAGCCGTCAGGTTTTCTCCACTTTTTGGGTACCTACTTTATAAAGTATGGGTGAGCTCCAGAAGGTTCTCCATCCCCCAGGGGGTCCCCTCGGCCGAAATAACAGAATAAATAATATTCTGTAACAGTCGGGATTCGACCACAGGATCCGATAAACAGTAGGCTAGTGATCTCGTTCCTCATTTCTAATAATAATATAATTATTATGTATAAAATTGGAGGCTGATGTCTACTTCACCACTCTTTTATTGAAAAAATTCGCACTACGTTTCGGCTACAATGCCATCTTCAGGTGCAATGGAACAATTTAGATTTAATGTGAGGCTTTGACTTGAAAGCAGCTACTAAATCTAAATTGTTCCAAAGCACCTGAAGATGGCATTGTAGCCGAAACGTAGTGCGAATTTTTTCAATAAAAGAGTGGTGAAGTAGACATCAGCCTCCAATTTTATTCATAGAAATTTTACCTTCACCTAAAAGAATCTACACCTTCAATATAATTATTGTTTTTTATATCGGAAATCCGGTAATTAACATTTTGAAAGTATTTCTTTCACTCCCAACTCCCGACAAGCTCTGAAGCTGGACCCACCCCTTTACCTTCAAAGTTATATATAACATCCCGGTGTCGGTTACAAGTTAGCCTTCCGATTGGGCGCATGCCCTGCAGAAGGCGACCACAATCAATTTACTGAATCGGTGTTTTTGAAGCGAGATGTTTGGGATGCCAACCCCCCTCCGAGGAATGTCATTGTCCTAGCTAATTCCGGTTCGCGGTATGTCGGCCCCCACATCTATTGGCGGTGTCATCCCTTCTTGTCTCTTATTACTCCTAGTAGTTGGCAGGGTCGAGATTTTCCCTGTCTGACTCTAATTGTAAGTGATTAATTATGTTAATCTTGCTAATTAACGAAAAATCATTCAAACATTCAGAAAACGTTGAAAAGTTCAGAGACTAATAATGGCCATAAACCTACATCACCTATGCTTTAATTTTTTATGTTGATAAATTTTATCAAATTTTTTTGTTTCTGTCTATCTTGATAAAATAAAGAAATAAAAGAAAAAAGTTTCTTAGTTCTTGGTTAGTATTTTTAACCATTACCAGAATAAATTTTAAATTATGTCGAATTTTAGGCATTTTGCAATCAGAAACAAATAACATTGTGAGATTGCATGAAGTAGACCAATTTTAAAAGAAAACAGTGGTGACACAAATCAACAGTGTAATTTTATAATTACTTTAACGATAGAAATTAAGATTATATATTTTTTCATTGATTTTCTTTCATTTTCAATATGTTTTTTTGTGTGTGTGTTTTTTTTTTTTTTTGTAAATATGCAGTTATTTTACTAACTACTAACCCTACTACGACTAACTCTTACTAAAAAGAAAGACTCTTAACCAGCGACTGAAAGTACTATTCTGTCTTCTATCTAAATCATCAAAACTAAAAATAAGACAGAAACGGAATACATACACATACCAAATTAATCCAATGGGCTTACGCTGCGCAAATTTATGGGTTAGCAAAAAAAAAAAAAAAACTTACACACAAAAATTGCGATAATTTTAATTAAAATTTTTAAGACTCATAACGACAGCTCCTAGGTACGTAAACAACAAAACCCTATATACGGACTTACAAAAACCAACAGATGACCAACTCTGAGCTCTCTTCACAGTAAACTTAACGGACACGACAATAGACTTATAAACGACATGTCAGTAGCTGAAATGCCCGTCAGAAGAAGGTTGAAGAGAAGCTTGATGAGAGATATTCTCTGCTAAATTAAAGCCTAGGCTAGAGTTGCCTCTGGGCACTTTCCTTCTCCATGTCTACCATGTCTTCTGCTTACTTTTAAGCACATTTGGTTATTGTCCGTTAACTTCTGACTAGTGTGAATGGGAAAATAAGATCAAAAAATTAAAAACTTGATTTTATGAAGCGATATAGGTGAAAACCGTGTGTTTCATGATTTAGTTATTTATATTCCTATAGATACCTATGCCTTCCTTTAAGTAATTTTAGATCGAGATTCCTAAAAAAAGCATATATATTTACCTCTGTACGTGGTGCTTCTAGCATTCCAGTTTGTGTAAAATGTTCAGAAATAGATTCAAGACAACTAAAGTTTTCTTAAAGAGTAGAAAAAACCGTAATGAGCGACGGAAGGACTCCTTTTTTCGTATAATAACTTAATGTTAAAATAATAAAAAAGGCCTTATATACTTTTATTTCCATCATCAATAAATTCATATATTTAAATTTTTCAGAACATATTCGATATAAGTGTTTAACTTAGCATTACATGAATTAAATATAATTTTAAAAAATATAAGGAAATAAATTGTCTTGAACGTTAGTTGTCTTGAATAACATTAGAGATGCAGATTATATTATCTTTTAAAACATTCTGCCAATGTTATGACATTGACATGGATAATATATGTAGCTATTATTCATCCCGATTCAAGAGTTGGGCGCTTAAATATGAATTTATTTAGTATTACTGTTAAGGGAATCATGCCTTTAATTATTTCTCATAGCACAGAAATTTGTATATCTTTAAATTTGATTTAAATTAAAAATGAATCCTCCTGAATCCATCTAATATTTCGTCGTAAAATATTTACAAGAATCCGAAGTGTTTATTTAAATCACCAGTGAAAAAAACACTACGAACTTTTACAACCCAATAGTATCCTGCACCATTTACTAATTTTCCTGATCATTTTTTATGTCCTGGAGCCATAGTATTCTTAATCTAATAAAAAATATAAAAAATGAAATCTTCCTCTCTTTAAATGTCCTATCTAATCTTATTTGGGCTATTCATTGAGTTTGTAGTGTTGTGGCCCAACTTTTCAGACTTAAATCTCCCATCTCTGTCCTTTGAATGACACACTCTCTTACATTAAGAAAATAGAATCATCATAGTTTTCAGTACAGCTTATAATATAAATAATTTCTTTGATAAATGTGAACGGCTGCCAACTATTATAACAATTTATTTATTTCCTTATAATTTTAAAAATACTATTTAATTCATGTAATGCTAAGTTAAACACTTATATCGAATATGTTCTAAAAAATTTAAATATATGAATTTATTGATGATAGAAATAAAAGTACATAAGGCCTTTTTTATTATTTTAAAATTAAGTTATTATACGAAAAAAGTAGTCCTTCCGTCGCTCATTACGGTTTTTTCTACTCTTTAAGAAAACTGAAGACCCCCATCAAGTTGGGATATTTGATAAACCTTGTTAAGCCGTTTGCGCTAAACACCCCTAACTACTCACTTTCAAAAGTCTGCCTCCACCAATTAACAGACACTATCATCTCAACAAGGTACCTTGTACACTCATCTTCATAAACGATATAATGAAGTATAAAGACGTTCAATTTTCAATGAATGGATGGATCAGTCACCCAATTAGACTCGACTTCTAACGATACTGAAGGAGGCCGAAGCCTATTGGCCCGCCCTTACCTGAGCAGGTGTCAAAGGTAGCTAGAAAATAAAAAAAATGATTGTGGATCAAGTATCTAACCGTCTTTGGTTCTACAGTAGAGGAATAGCGGCGCTTTTTAAGTTTTTTTTCTTCCTTTGGATTTCCTCCGCATCAAGTGGAAATAATTGGAAATCTGTATTTTTTTTTCTTTTAATTTTATTGAGAGTTAGTTTCGGATTAGTCTTGTTTAAAGCGAAACATTGTATCATAGACCATAACTAAAACTTTACAAAGCCTTATAGATTAAAACGCAAACTTTATAACTATTAGTAAATAAAATATATAGTTATCATTAAATTTTAACTCTCTTGAAAGATAAAGAAAAAAATTGTCGTTGAGTCGGGAGTTTCAGGAATAACTAGTTGTATTATAAAAAAGAGTCCTTTTTCATCTCTCTCTCTCCTCTGCTTCATATTAGCGGGGAGGTGCATTCAGCCACTCTCTCCAGCCATCTCTATCCCTTGCTGGTTTTTTCATCTGAGCCATGGATTTTCCATTTCCTTCCTATTCCTTCTACATAGTTATCATAGGACATACTGGACCGCCCTCTGGTACGCTTTCCGGTCCTTCTAGCTTCCATAGCCTTGACTGGGTCTATTTTCTCTTTCTTTCGGCAGAAATGCCCAAACCACTCTAGCTGTCTTCTTTCGTTTATTTCAAGTAGTGGAGCCACATTCTCTCTCACGCAGTCTCTCCTGGTTTTCCCATTATTCTTCTGAGGAACTTTATTTCTGTAGAGGTGATCCGACTTCGTTGTTTTTCAGTGAGGATCCAACTTTCAGCTCGATATATATATGGGAGAAACACAGATTTATAGGTAGTTGGCTTGACGTCACTGTGTTGGAAATCTTGTAATAGACTGCGTTTGCCTTACTGATTCTATTTGAAATTTCCGAGTCTATTTTTCTAATTTTTTCGGTTATGGTGCCAAGGCATGTGTAGTCCTTCACCTGTTTCAGTTTCAATCCATTGCACTCCACATGGACATCCTCCTGAGTCTTCCTAAGACAATTTTACTTTTATTGGTATTAATTTGTAGCCCCTTTCTTAGGAGTTCCTCGTACCATTCTGTCACTGCTGCTTGGAGTCTTATTGTTAGGTGAATCTACTAACCGGACTGTATCATCAGCATACAGGGAGAGCTGGAATACCACCGGTAAAAAATTCTGTGGCCCAACATGTGTTCTCTTGGTTTTTCTTTTGCATATAGAGGCAATTTCGTCCATAAAAGTGATAACAATGATTGGGCCGATACTATCTTCCTGTTTTACTCCCCTCGACATATCATAATGATTGGGTATTTGGCCGTTTAATCTCTCAATGCTCTTTAGGTTTTGATATGTTGAATTTATGGCCTCAATCAAGGTCTTCGGTACATCTTTTCTTTCAGGGCTTGCCATATTCCCATTAAGGCAATGACTTAAAAGCAGCTTTGATGTCAAGAAATGCCAAAAACAACTTCCGATCTTTGTTCCATATCTTCTCCCCCATAATCCTTAATGAGAAGATGTTGGGTTTGTCTACCCGGACGGAAGGCTCCTTGTTCTTCACCTAGGAGTGGTTCTATAAGCGGTCTCATTCGCCTTTCTAGCATAGAGGTGTATACTTTATACTGCACTGGTGAAAGTCATATCGGTCTATAATTAGAACATTGAGTTTGATCATCTTTTTTGTGTATCGATATGATAATATTGCGTTCCCAGTTTGTTTCTTATTGGCTTACCTTTCTTCCCCTTCGGCGACCTTTTCCTCCAAAAGGTATTAATATTCTCACTGTGATCATTATTAAGTGATTTGCCAAATTTTTGATGTTCTTCCATAGATCCTCCAGGTATTTATCTAAGTTAACCTCCTGCAGTTTTCCTCTAAGATTTTCTTAATATATCTGTCTCTTTTTGCGGGTCTTGCAGCTTCTTAACACATATTCTTTCATATCGTTTGCTATGAGGTTTTCTCTTCTTTCACATTTTAACATGATGTATTCGTTGTGAATCCAAAATAAAGTTTTCATGTTAGTATTATAAATAATTTTATAACTTTTAGTCCTAATTTAACCATAAGAAAGTGAATTCATTTTATAATTGTAAAATTATTTATAAAGTATTTATAAAGCTATGGCAATTACGCTGAGGTGAAACAAGGTTGAAAGACGTGCTCTTTAATAAGCTGGTGTAAGACCAGGGCATTTTTCAGTGGTTCCCGCCATCCTGCTGTGATCCCGCCAAAATGACGCAGTAATTTAATACGTAAACTCCCCCCTCGGCTTGCGACCCCTGCCGAGCTCGTAGAAAATTCCTCAAAAATAATAGCCGCTAAATCTTTCCAAACGAAGGAGGTATTTATTCATTCTTGACTCTTGTTCTCTTGATGGAGCCTGTATAAGTGTACTTAAGATTTTTTAGAAATAAAATTAAATTAAATTAGAAAGGAAACATTTTCTATTCAAGTGTTCATCCAGACTGCTCGTAAAACTTCAATTTAGATTATATTCGTACTGATGAAATAGATGGTTGGAGTTAATCATTGACAGCCTATTTATCTTTGCACACACCCTTTAGGTTTGATTCTTTTTTTTTTTTTTCTTTTTTTTTTTGGGGGGCGTGGTCAAGGCAAATTATCAAAAAAAGCCACATTAACAGGTTATCCAGTGAACGTTCTGGTCCCAAATACTGATGTCCGGTATATACTGATATATTTCATTCTGTGATCAAAGGAATTTGTAGGAACAAGATTTAAACAATCCCCAAAAGACAATTCACAAATCTATATTCTACATGTATGGCGTGTTTTTCTACAAGTTCAAATAAACGATAAATGAGACGACATATTGTGATGGGATTTGTAGCAAATTCCAATATTATTTCGATTTGTGCACAATTGGATAACGTTGTGACAAAAAAAAAAAGTTATAATATATTTTTTTTAAATATATTTAGATCTTCTTGCTCTGGCAAAATTATTCAAGTTTTTCGTATTACTTATTTCATCAACAATGGTGTATTTCTTTACTAAAGTAACTTTCTTTCACTTGAATATTATGACTAGCCCATGTTTATTTCACAAGTTAGACTATAAGTCCATTATCAGGCCTACAATTTTTTAGATGATCTCTTCTACTGTACAGAGTAAATTTTAAGGAGGGACCATGAGGCGGGAAAGGATGTTTTCTTCATCCGTTTATTAAAAATTGTCTTCCTGTGAAGTAACAATTATTTGAGTGCTTTTAAAACATATTAAACCTAACATTCACAGGAATAGAAAAAAAAAAAAAAAAAAAAAAACACTCAAAATACATGATGTGGGCTGAAGAGTTGAAATTCTAAAAATGCTCTTCTGAAAAAAAAAAAAAAATGAAAATGTGACTTCTCCTTTACACTTCATATGTCATGGGATGTATCCGAGCTTCGAATAATTCTATAAAGAACTATATAAAGAAATAAAATAAAGTTTAGCAATGTTTACTAACTTAAAAATTGAGACGTATATTTCAAAAAGGTACTAAAGGACATTTTTAACGAAATTGATATTTTTACATATATGTATTCTCATCATTTAGTTTTATCTAAATCTTCTATTTTATTTTATCTAATGAACACTGTTAGTCCTTTAAAAAACGCGAGTTAGAAATGCATAGAAATTTTCTACAGGTACTCATTCACATTAAGTTTCGTTTTAAATCATACTAAAACATTTTATTCCATAACTTTAAAATGGTGTAATTAATATAGTAAATGATAATTATAGATTTTAATGCGAAAAGAATCAAATAAGTTGGTTTAATAATATAGTAGATTTCTGTGCTTCCTGTAAAGTTTCCTAGAATGGATACAGTTCCTTTTGGAATACAACGTCTCAATTGATTGATCAGTTGATTTCCAAAAGGTACTAAAGGACTTTTTTTTTTTTAATTGATATTTTGACATGTTTCTATTGTAATGGTTTAGTTTTATCTAGATTTGTCATCACATTTTATCTAAAAATCCTTTAAAAATTGCATTTCATTCCGAAGGGTACTATATCCACATTTCATTCCATTCCAAAAGGTACTAACTAGGTACTTTCCAATTATACAGCAGAACCACCTAACCCCGTAATATATTACCAATAATTTATTGTTTTCTTCATTCTGTGAATTTTTATTGGTACACGTAGTTAATAATACAGACAAATTCACAAAATAGTAAATACAAGTTCAAAACAAACTTCATAATTCCATACTTTCTTATTATAGTGCCATAAATAGATAAATTGTCTTTTGAACATTCTCTAACTTTATGAATAATAGATTATCAATGTAATTAACCAACAAAGAAAGATATTTCTTAGTGGGAGAATAAGAAAATATACATAACTTAGTAATTAATAGTAAGACGTTAGTTATCGGTAATGTATCATGAAGGTTATAGTGACTGTTACTAACTTTTCCAGTGGCGCGACAGGCCGTGCAGGACCTGGGCCTCGCGGTGTGATCTCCTGGGAGATTACACTCGCATTTCACGATGAAATTCGTAGTGTAGGTTCATCACTCCTTACGCCAAATTTTGTGAGTGGCCACCATTTGGCTGACGGGTCTCACATACCCGGGGGAGAGGCTGCGAGTGAATCCCCATTTATTTACATCCTTATAAAAGCCCCGCCGGGACTGGGATTTGAACTCGCTACCTGTAGCATGAGAAACTAGCGCGCTAGCCACTCAGCCACGGGCTCCCCAAAAAGTACTATATCCCTTTTAATTCTTACCAAAAAGTAATATATCCACGTTTCATTCCAAAACGTACTATACCCATATTATATTGTTTAAAAGTCATCGGAAAAAAAAAATAATTTGGAAAAATAAGTTGGTAACACGCTTAAAAACCAACTTTAGATTTTCATAAAAAGAATCAGGTAAATTGGTCCAATAATAAATAAATGACAGTTTTTTGCGTTTCCTGTAAAATTGCCAAAAGTGGATATAGTAACTTTTGGAAATCAACGTCTCAATTGTGGATTTTCATATTTTTGCTCTTGCTCTTCGTAAAATGTATAAAGAAATAATAGTTCCTTTCAACCAATATATGTGCACGCTATTAAGCCTTCTTATTTCCTAACGTATATATTAGTATTATAAACTCTTCCTTATAACATGCTTTATCCCTTTGATACATGCGCCGCGATCTATCAACCCCCTTGATTAACCAATACAGTCCCCTCTTGACGGATACTCCCCTGGGAGAGGAAGAAAGAGGATGATACATATTAAAAAAAGAAAAAAAAAAAGGAGTGATGAATAGAAGGCCAATCGAAGGACTAATAGGAAAGAGGAAGGGAACTCAGTCATGGACACAATGCGGACAATGGAAGAAGGCCATCAGGAACACTATTGGTAGGAGCCTCCTCTAACTGCTCTCTTACATCATGTCTTCGTCTTCGGCTCGGGTTATCAGTCTGTCTCTCCTTCGCTAGCGACAAAGGAATCATCGCCAGGAATCTAGTCCTTCCATTTGGTATCCAAATATCTTTTGCAGCCGAATAAATTTGTAATGAATCAATAGTACAGAGACCTTCAACTGTCTTGAAATGGATCATGGTGGTATTCTAAACTAAAACAATCAAAATTGATCTAGTATAAAACCTATTTAACATCATTGAATCTAAAATTTCTTTAAGTAGTTGCAGAATATTAAAAACGCTGCTAATTATTACAGAACGGTTTATTATTTCCAATTAACTATATTAGGTTATGACAATTATATAGCTATTAAAAGGCAATTAACTAATATGAAAAACAATAAGTAATTCAAAGGAAAATTGTTTATCAGCATTGTTAATTTCAAAACTCTATGTCTCTACTATTTCCAAACCTTTTTCAATGACTCTATTTTCGTTATGACGAAAATTTAACTACATATAAAATAGCATTAACAACGCATTTTATTTTTTTATCTATCGCGCATTACTTATTCTAAAACTCTCTACACATTTTTCTCTATCTTTAAAAATAAGTGAGGTATAGACCTATATACATATAGGTGAAAAATCAATTTGTTTTCTATTGCTGTCAATTTATAATTATTTGCGGTTTACTGGTTCTAAAACTCAATAGAAAATTTGTTAATTATTTATATGAACAGTGTACAGACGGATTTTTTTTTTATTCATTATTCGGATTCTACGTATGTTCAAACTTAAACCCTCAAATATTTAAGGGAAGGGAGATATTTTATTTAATTTTTTGTTTAGTCGATTACAAAGGTTAATTATTGAAAATTGAATAAAAATATTGAAGAATAGTATTTAAACAAAATATTGCAGCATGGAGTTTATTTTCATATTACTGAAATATCCTTTGATAATATACCATACATGACTATTGATGCCCTTCATTTTAGTCTCACATCAGACGATATTCGTTTCCTTGTACGTCAACAAATACTAAAAATATTTGGAGATGAAACTCACCCACTAAATTTTATCCTACCGCACATATCCAAACAGTACGCCGTCCGTGGCATTTCCTCGGAACTACTAATTTTTTTTAAATTCGCCACAAAAATGCTAGGGTGTGCAAAGATGATCCTAACACCTAGACGTTGATATCAGCAAGGTATTTTTAAAATGGCGACCGATTAAAAGTGATTTAATTAAATGACTCAGTTATTTTTGAAGACAGAGAAAACATTTATTAACAAGAAAACCGAGAATAATTATAAAAAAGAGAAAAAGAAAAAATTGAACTTTTATTCATTAATACGCCCATAACTCAGTTATTTTTGAAGATAGAGAAAAATGTGTGGAGAATTTTAGAATCAGTAAAGCCCGATAAACAGGAAAACATAAAGAAAAAGGAAAACATTGAAATTCTATCCATAACTTAATTATTTTGAAGATAGAGAAAATTATGTTAAGAGTTTTATAAAAAGTAAAGCGCAATAGATAAAAAAGCAATAAATTGATTAAAATAAATGTTTTTTGTTAGTGCTATTGGATAGAGAATTAAATTGTGGTCAAAACGAAAATAGAGTCATTGAAATTGTTTTAGAACTAGCAGAGATAATAGCGTTTGAACTTAGTAGTAGTGATATGCCATTTTCCTTTGAATCATTTATTGCTTTTCATATAACTTAATTGCCTGTGTACAGCTTTATAAACAGTTATACCCTAATATTTTTATTAGAAAATAATAAATCTTGTAATAATTTGCAGCGTTCTTAGAATTGTAATGGGTTTATTTTTTCTTAATATTTTTTTTCTCAAGTAAAATTTATTCAGACCTCGTATGAATTTGTAAAGTAAATCTTTACAGATGTTAATGTATAATTAAATTTTTAAATTCGAATGCTTTCAATTTATATTAACAAATATTATATAATGTAATATATTTCAAATATTCTCCAAATAATTAAAACAAATATTTCCATCAATGGATGCAGAGTGTACCACTGCCATTGGCGTAAGAACTGGCCATTACTTGACAATATGGCCCCCCTAGCACATGATGGCCACACGACCACTGGGGTCTGCCCGAAGCCCCCACTAAATTAGCACCCACTTTCTCTAAAGCCGCACTTAAGTTCCCTACCTAACCAGCACCTTTCTCACTCCTCTCTTTTTTCCTTTTTCCTATGTTCTATCACTTGCTTTTACTCTACTTTCCCTCGTGGTTTAGTTCTTAAGTCACTTTCTTTAGGAGAGAACCATATATTTCTTCTAGGTATCGTGATAGTTCTGAGTATATGTTACTAATATTCATTACTAGTAAATTCACTTACCTATAAATAAATTAAAATATTGAAATTGTGAAAGTTTTCGAATTTCAGTTTTCACCATCCTCCGAGACGTCTGAAAAGAAGATGGCCTCGAGACCTTCTAGTTTAGAATATTTTTAGAGTGCTGCTGCTGGGTAGCTTCTCTATATGTCTTGTTCATGCCTATTTTTTTCCAGTCTATTTACCTATTTGTTGTACAGCTGTAAATATCAATAAATAATAATTAAAAAAAAAAGTTTTCACTAGAAATACACGGTTTAGGGTTTCCGGAGTCCAAATGACGAAGACCTGCTCCTCTGTGTGTGGTAAGTCTACCTCGAAAACAATAAGTTGTGTAAGAATTTAATTTCATATTTTACTAGTGTATATTTCTGTGATATAACAGCAAAACCCCAGAAGATCCACTATATATTATGCATTTCGTAACTTTTTAAATTAAAAAAAAAAAAAAAACGGCATTAACGATTTTGATTAAACTCGCTATATCGAAGGGAAAAATAATGGACTTTCATTTAATGTAGGTTTCATTCCGACTGAAATAGTCTGACATAGTTTGAATGCCGATATTTTAAAAGCAATTTCTTTATAGTACCTTTAATTTTTTAGATTTGAAAAAAATTAACCATACATTATGTTAGCATTGATAAAAAAATGGCTTGATATAAAAGTTGATTTTTATGAACAACAAAGGAGAAAAGAGCAAACATATACTATTAGGTTTTTTTTCGCTCCCAAATATAACTACAGTAATATGGATGCATTATATTCCACTGAAAAGCTAAATATTTATCTGGAAAAAGAATGTTATCTAATATAAAAATTTGTGTAACATATTAGAGAATGACGAAACATTGTTAGTAAATTGTTAGATTATCTAATCTACAAAAAATGCTTCCATCAAAACTCAATATAAATTACTTACTCATTATTTAGATATTTTAATTATTAATTGTGATATACAATATATATATATATATATATATATATATATATATATATATATATCCTATTCCTAATACCCATCCGCCATGCAGTGGTACAATCTAAGTCGGGTTGGCTTTCGCCGGCTCGGAACGGCTCCGACACGCATGTGTGGCTCCAGACAGCAACTAATTCTATTAACAAGGCCTTCTGGGCGCTGGTTTAGCTTCCGTTTATTTTCTATAATGAACAAAAGGTTCGGTTTCCTCTAGACTTATAGAGAGAACTCCAAAAGATAATTAACCTGTATCATTTCGGAAGCAACCCTGCAACTTATAATTACTTTTACTTACGTTTTTATGAAATATATAAGAAGGGAAAGTATTGATATCGTGAAAATTTTCGAATTCCAGTATTCAGAAATACACATTTTAAGGTACCCTAAACCCAAAATAACCAAGTCGCGCTAAAAAGTTCTGTGTGTGTGTATAAAGTCTAGCACGAAAACTAAAAGTCTTAAGAAACTAAAATTCATTTATAAGCTCGAGATGTTACAGCCATTTTTTTTTTTTAAATCGACAAACTAGAAGAGCCAGTTTGTACTATGCATTGTGCACCTTTTTATTTTATGTAAAATTTAATGGACTTTTATTTGGTGTAGACTTTAGATGTTGTCTGTCAGGGCTTAATTTTAAATTTTCTTCCTCTAAAGAACCTTTAATTTTATAGATTTAAAAAAATGAATCTTTTCATCTTTTAAGAATTAATAAATGGCGGATAAATATGCATGTTGAGCAAATTCAATAAACAACTAAAGGATAAAAGTGCAAACGTATTTTGTTTACGGTATAACTTACTCCTGGAAAGCTTATGATTTTAGGAAAAAAATATAATTAATACACGGAGTTTTAAAAGTTAATGGAGAGTGGTAAAAAGCAGATAAAACTAACTAATTGTTGTAGGTACAAATATTTGAATTTTTAATAAACCACACGTTTCTATCGAAACTTTTTGTAAATAATTTTTTTATTTTATTTTTTATCTCAAGTGTATTTTAAAATTCTTAAATTAATTTTAACAACGGAGGTAAGTGAAATTCGTGTTTTGCGGGCACCAGATTTGTTTGTTTGCAACTGTTGCCGAACCCAATAATAGGTCAATAGTAGTGATGGTGACTATATGGATAGGGACGAATAATTTAGTAAAAGCAATTAACTTTGATCTTATGACCAATGAGAAAAAAATTATAAGCGAATTTGTCGACATTAATAGTGAAATACCTATACTCAGGATATTAGTTATTGTCCTGATAATGAGTTATGTTGTATTAACTATTTATAAAATTAATAATACTGTACCTAGTCAATGTTTCATAATAATTCCTATGTAATAGATAATGTTTGCACTATTGCAAAGAACTATTATAATCCATAATCTGGTTGCACACAACTCTTTTAACTATATTTATATATCAGTGTTCATTTAAAATTCTAATATTTAATATTCATTCACTCCGATGTTAATTTAAAATGTATTTATGTATATATATAACTATATGTATTAAAAATTTGTATTTCAAAGACTGTTTAAAATCTAAAATACTTTAATACTTCTATTTAAGATTTAAAAAAAAAAAAAAAAAAAAATTATATAAACCTGTATAATTCGTTACTTTCTGTTTATTTTGTTTATTCTACTATGCTGTTTAATGCTTATCTATTATCCTATTGTGATTTGTTGAGTTTCATGTTTATTACTTATAATTGTTTTTAATTGCTTTTTGTTATGTATAGCCTGACCAGGCTCTATTTGTATGGGGAACCCCAAAAGACAAATGAACTCATTCTATTCTATTCTATTCTAATGAGTTATGTTCCCAAAAACTTCAACTAGGTTTATTTTACCTTGATAAATAAAATTATATCATGGAAGAAATATCTTCACGAAATCTACCAAATAGTAGCTGATAGGGAAATGGTATCGCTAACAGCTTACATGTTCTAACCACACTATTCAGTCATGTTCTCTGGTTGTTTACATAGAGATGATTCATGACCATATCAGGTTTCTTTGCGTAACCACTTCCGTACTCCCTACCTCTTCGTGGACGGGTCTGCCTTCCCTCACCCTCCGACAAATCTCCCAACCCACGGGGGTAATGCCACTCACATATCGCCCCGTCATTCCAAATTCCCCACAGCCCTCTATCGCCCTGTATTCTTTTAAATGGAACCGATTTTTCAACCCTTCTGACTCACCCCTCGAGTTTTTTCACCCCTAGTGCCTCGGGGTCCGTACGCCATGGTAGAAATTAATACGGACTAGCCGCCAGGCTTTGATTGCGTATTCATGGAATGCGATTATGATGGAGTGCTATCTTTGATGGGAGCATTCATTTGAATACTAACTCACTTTTGCTGATTTCATTGTTTCCAGGGGTGTTAAGTCGCCGTAACGGCAATGTATTCCCATTGAAGTTGCTTAAGCACGCAATATTATTCTATTAAATAGAACGTATAATCAATGATGGCGATAAGCTATGAAGTTCATAATGCATATGACTGTAATTGTTTAACAAATATTGAGTTTATAGGGTTGAAAGCGCTTGTTTCAGTCACTGCTTGCCCGATTTATTCAACTTTATTAATGATAATCCCCACTTGCAACTCTTTCCACGACAATAAGCAGGTGCGCTGTAAGAAGATTAAAGAGTATGGCATATCCGGAATGAGGAAGGTCAGTACTCAGCGGCATCTCCTTCTAACGTGAAAATTTAGAGTTTTGAACAAGGAGGTCCCTTAACCACCTTTTTTTCAGCCTTCTTCTGGTGAGTTTACGCATGACCGTTGGCGCCATATTTTGAATAATTATATTGGAACTTCCGTGAATTTTGCATGGAATCTTTTGTATGAAATACGAATGTATTCTTGAACAGTAGGTATGTGTAGGTAGATATTTATTACACACGCACGAGGATGAACATGAAATTGGCCTCAAACAGTCTCTATTTTTTTAAGATAACACTTTTTTGCGGTTATAAATATTTGAGATGCATACGTCCATAACGATTTTAAAATGTAAGTATAAGTATTGACTCATTGCCTAATGTTTTGTGTGCATTGCTTACGAATAATATTATACGAAAGCCTTAGTCTTCTGTCTAGTTCGATTTTAAAATACATATTTGCAATAGATAGGCCATTTCATCAGAAAACCTATATGCCAAAACTTGACCATAAATAAATTTTTATTTAACTTGCGTCATTCCGAACAACTCATACCTCAAGTAATGTTTCGAATTATTATCGAAGTATGATTGCAAAAAAAAAAAAAAAAAAAACTAGAGTGTACTAGTCAAGAGTTGAGTGTGAAAAATGATTACCGGATTTTTTTTCGTAGTCATCTATTAAAAGAAAAAATAAAAAAAATGTTACCCCTACACCTCTTGAGCAGCATGGGACTCAGTATATACAAAGACTTTTACTGAGACAGCCTCCATGCAAGGAGGTAATTAAGCCAAGATCACGCTCAGCTGCCAGTTTTTTTACCCAAATTTTTGGGTACCCATTAAATAGAGGCTTATTGTGCCTTCGGAGATTCTCCCTACTTAAGGAAAATGAATTTAAAAATAATGAAGAATAACAAACATAAATAAATATAATGAAAAATAATAAAATATGGCGCAATAAAGATAAATAATTTCAAGAAATTCAAGAAATAGTATAAAAATGTATATGATTTTAAGCACAAATGTAAAAGCTAAGGATAATGAAATGAAAAGTAATTTAATTCTGGGACAAGTAGTCCCCTAAGAATAACAAAAATCTGGTGCGGGCAGCACACGACTTTCACGTACCTCCATTTTTAAAATCAATGAAAGAATTTTCAAATACAGTTTGAGATAAAAATACGTGAAATTGTTAAGGAATTAATCAAATTGAATTTATATAGAAACATGTGTTTTATTAAAAAATCTATTATATTATTATCTTAAATAATCAGTTAGTTTTATCTTCTTTTCATCACTCTCCATTAACTTCTAAAAGCTTGTGTATGAGATGATATTTTTTCTAAAATCTTTAGCTTTCCAACGGTATATCATACATTTTTATTACTGCTCTTATGTTCAAAAACGAAAAATTGCATTAAAAAAATATTTTTTCTGTTTTCTCCTTTAGTTGAGTATCGAATTTATTCAATTTATATATTTACCTGTTTTTCATCAGCGTTAACAAGATAATCTAGTTATTATTATTGAATCTACAAAATTAAAGGTACTTTAGGGAAAAACATTCAAAATATCGGCATTTAAGCCCTGTCAGACCATTTTGATCCAAATAAAACCTACATGATATTAAAGCCCATTGAATTTTACATCGATATAGCGAGTTTAATCAAAATCGTCGGAACCGTTTTTGAGAAAATCGAAAAAAGGTGCAAAATGCATAGTATAAAGTGCCTCTTCTGGTAAGCTCATTTTGATGAAAAAAGTTTTGTCACGTTTCGGGCGTAAAGTTGTCTTAAATATGAAATTTGAGTTTCATAGGACCTACCGTTTCCGCCCGGGAGTTACCACACACACACACACACACACAGACAGACCTTTTTGCGGGACTTGGTTATTTGGACTCGGGGGACCCTAAAACGTGTATTTCCGTTGAAAACTTGAATTCGAAAATTTTCACGATCGCAATACTTTCCCTTACTATATATAGTAAGTGAAAGTAAAAAAAGTAGAATATAAATGATAATTGTCTGGTCGTTTAAGACTTCAGTTTTAGAATAAAAAGACGCATTTATCTTCTATAACTTATATAACCTAATATTTAGTATGTTGGGAAGATTGATACTTTAGGAGATGAAGAAATAGTTGATGTATAATGATAAGGCTTTACGAATGGATATAGGCAAGGAATTTCAAAATATGGTAGCACGAATGACAAAGGATTTTTGTGAAGATGACGGGTCTGTGGGAAGGTATGTACAAGTTTATGGGTTGGGATGTAAAATGGAAAAAATGTACAAGATTTTAAGTGAAAATGTAAAAGCTGAGAATAATGATATGCAAAGTAATTTTATTCAGAGACAAGTAGTCTCCTAAGAATAACAAGAAAAGTACAATATAAATGATAATTGTCTGGTCGTTTAAGACTTCAGTTTAATAATAAAAAGACACATTTTGTGACACTGACTAGTATATCATCTATAGCTTTAAATATTACAGATGTTGGGAGGATTGATACTTTAGGAGATGAAGAAATAGTGTTTGCTGAATAGACCGAGGAACAAGTGGTAAGCGTATCAGGAATATAAGGAGGATTTTTTGTGTTGAATAATCGGAAGAGTATATAGATAATAAGAATAATAGAGATAAAATATTTTAAAAAACTGCTCCTTACTATACTAGTATAAAATATTGTAAGTTCTTATTACATACTGAAATTACGGATAAACTTTTTTATTTTTGTAGAGAGTTAAGATGGTTGCAAGAGGCTAAACCGTTGTACTTAATAAATAAATGAGTAGTTAGCTGCTTATTTTTAAAGGAATGATATACCCTGTTTACAAATAATCAACGGCAGAAAAAATACTTGTGAAAATTCAACAGAATATAATTTAAAGGGTGCGGGCAGGAAGGCTGTGACATGGATGGCTACAGTTTATTTTTTTGCGAACAAGGGCAATATTTTACGCAGAACTGGTCGAAGAAAGACAGCGATTAATTCAGCAGTGTCTGAGTGTTGCGTGTTCTACGACAGGCTGCTACGTTTAAGCCATTGCTTTGGTCGTCCTTACACCTCCCTCAAACATGGACGATGTAAAAAAAAAATATAGATGTTTTGATGATACCTCTCTGCAAATATATGCTACTACAATGGAATAAAATATGAGCCCATTGGTGTAATTTGGAGGAATCCCCGAATATCTGTTTGCGTGCATGAGCAGATATTTGAATAACATTCACTGAAGAGAATACTGGTATTCAGAATGCTCTTAGCTTAACAGATGACTTTTAATTCATGATAATCTTTCAAATGTGTACTTATATTTCTTCATGAGATGTATGTATAGTTTTTGAGTTATAATGGTTATAGTTTTATTTGATTTTCATCACTCTCAACATCATCTTAACACTCGAGCACAATCCCTATTCAGCTCCACTCACCCCTATCATCCCCCTCGAAGATCGAAACGGCAGTGGTCACGAGATGTTTTGTAAGCATTTATACTGGAGTTCTTACACTGGTCAATTTCTCCTCTCATGTACTGCATGTTTTCAGGTATTGCGCCCTAACTCAGCCTCCACTGGCTCATACCAGACACGCGGCTGAGAGAGAGGCACAGGGATCTCTTGGATTCTGCTTTTCTCTCCACTAGTGGAGGGAAAAGCTTAATCCGGGGTTTCTGTAGCAGTATTGTATTGTATTGTATATAGTTATGATATTCATTTATTTGTCAACTATTAATTTGTTTTCATTATAGATTTTTTTATGTATCTCTGTTTTTTATGTAATTCGAATTTATCATTGTTTGCTGTAAATATTGTATGGATGTGGTTTCATATCACTATTACTATTGTTCATTTTGAAACAACTTGTAATATATCTCGATAAATATGTAAAAAAAAAAAAAAAAAAAAAAAAAAATCTTTAAAAGAAGTTGGCATTTAAGCCTATTCTGACTATTTCAATCAGAATGAAACCTATATTATGTTAAAACCCATTAAATTTTAAATCGATAATTTAATTGGAATCGTTAGAACTGTATTTGATAAAATCGAAAAAAGGTGCTTAATGCATGATATTGAGTGGCTCTTCTGGTGGGCTGATTTGATAAAAAAAAAAAAAAAAATTTATGTAAACACCTCAGGCTTATATTTGCATTAAATGTGAAATTTAAGTTTCGTTTGACTTTTCGTGCTTGACTTACCAAAGACGGACACACACAGACAGACCTTCATGCGGAAATTGTTCAGAGGATCCTAAAAACGTGTATTATTGTTAAAGAATGATATTCGAAAATTTTCTATATTTTCCTCTTCATATATAGTAAGTGAAAGTAAGATATAAAAATAAAGATTATTAATTCTGAATTGAATGAATTTCAAAAAATTAGATTTCCTGAAGACATATTTGGATAAAACACACCTCACAAGGCAACTCAAAGACAAGAGAACAAGTAGATAACCCTACCTCATTTCCGCAGTGGCCGGGAAGGCAAACTTTATCCCTTGTTCCGTGTAATGGCGGAATCTTGTCCTCCGCTCCTGATAATTTAATCTATCAGAGTGGGCATTTGCGCCCTGCGACGAGATGCGGTTTGTGTGTCGGCATCAATGTTAATATGAAACATTCCCTTTTGCGGGGGTTGGGGAGGGGGGCCGTTAGTCATAATGAACATTTGTCAACATCAAAACCCTTTTCACACAACTGTCGCGCTGTCGCGCTGGTGCTTCCGCTCTGCAAAACCGCCCCGCGCTCTCCCACAACAAAACATCTCCGCTATTGTGGAATTTCAACAAAATTATATTTTCAAACAACTGCGAGAAGTCATTATTATGTTATTTTTTATTCTTTTTTTTTTTTTTTTTTTTTTTTTTTATTTATTTGTTTTGTGAAATAATAGTGATTTATGTTTTAGAGATAATATCATATACCAAATCACCTAATTATAAAGCAACTTTGGATAACTAATGAGTGTTAAAAAATTAATTGCGTTATTCAAGGAGTAGGGTCTTCAACATTTTTCTTTTTACCTTTCCATCTGTGATATCTAATTTGTAACAAATTTACAAAAAAAAAAAAAAAAAAGATAAAAAAAAAAAAGAATCACAAAGACTTAATGCAGCATTTCTCGAAGTTGATAATAATGATGTGTATAGAAGAACAACAGACCATTTTTCAACCAAATTTTTTTATTGTTATTACTTTAATGTAAAATACAATGAATATTCAAGTTATAGTCCATTGTTATCTACCGCCATTAGCCAATTGCTAGATCTCAAATTTAGTCATTGCTTACGAATATTCAGATTTCGTAAGTAAAACAACTTTTTTAACACAGATTCTTTTATCTTTATCACTTTTTATCTTCCGATAAAAACTCATATCAGAAGGGGATTTTAGTTACAAATTTCTGACCTCTTAGCTGATTGCTGAGGAATAAGCTCGTAAAGGACCAGTCTACTTCTCTTTTTCACCTTCCCCAAGGATAATAAATCGCGATAACAGCATCTTTCGACAAACCATACTCCCATGCAAGTTTGCGAGTACATGTAGAGGGATTTGACTAAACGGCTTCCTGCAAAAACTCATCAATACCCATTAATGGTAGCTCGGAACCATTTTTTCATTCCAGCGTCGTATCTCCACTGCTAAATTTTTCAAACTAACGCCCCGCAGTGCGCAGCTCATTAATACCTTCCCATTCTTATGTAATAATTTCACCAGCTGATTCAGTGGCTGTAATATTTTTTCTTCCAGTAATGCCTATAGTAATGCTTAAAATTACGAAAAATTCGTTGAACACTGTCATTTTTCTTCTTTGATACAAATAAAAAAACAGAATTTTTTTTTTTGGAGAAGTCGTATTGGAATAAAAAAGCTTAGGGAATGATTTAAAGGGATTTTTAGGTACTTGTTAGTAGTTGATTGAATGCAAATATTTACAACCCTATGAAATCTTGAATTTTATAACCGGGCTTTTTTTTATAAACCCCATTTCAATCAACGTTATTTGTAATACATCTTACCTTGACATAATCTTCTCTTGATTTGTTTGCTCTGAATTATATATTACTGGCGCTTATCAAACTGAATGGACTACTTTTCAGACGTTTGAGTTCTGTAAGAATGTTTCTTTAATGTTATTTTTTCCTCTTTACCTTCTTAATCTTAGGAGTTTTAGTGTTTTAGTGAACAATAATTAAATAATCGATAATTTAAAAAAAATAAATAAAAATTTACTTAAAAATAAGTAGTATATTTTTATTTCCTATCATTACTGTCAGCTTATTCAATCCGTTAATAGCTACACGGTTAAGAAAAAATGGGATCTTCATGGTTTTTATCTGATCTTCCCTCCACTAATGTTTTCTCTCTGTTCTCTCTGGTTTTGAAAAATATAAAAATATACAGAAAATGGTAAATATTACCAGATATATTTTTTTTCATTGGTTAAATATCATTTACTGTTGATGAAACACACTGTCACAAATACTTTTCTTGATTTCAATACATGAACACACAGGAATGTTGTATTTTCTTTAGTATGTTGCATTCACAATAGTATGCATTCACAAAAATCAATACCAATACTGTTTTTGTAGCTATAGATGGCTCTAGAATTATTTAAAAAATCATGTTGGAGTGTTTAATAGAATTAACTTTAACGAATTATATATTTTTACTACTTCTTGTAAATATTTTTTTTTATTTGTTCAGAACTTTTTTTTTCCATAGCCTCTAAAACTAAAATGTTTATAAATATTCCAAGAAACTATCATCTATTCATATGGTCCCCAAATATTTTCATTAAGCACGGATTTCGAGATTTAAAAAAACATAAAACAATAGAAATATATGTGTTGCCTGATTAACTTTACCTAGTATTTTGGATGTGACACCACTTACTGGTAATCACTTCCTAGATAAAATATTAATTGCTTGTAATGATACGAGTAAATCTCAGGGCTTGGTGCCAAAATGCTTTTTGGTAGTTAATGAATAGTTTTTTTTCTGTCTTCATTATGCTGGTTTACGTACAGACTATGAGCAAGATGTATTTACTAAGAGTTCCTCTTTGATGATTTTTTAATTCTTATAAAATGATAAATCTTTTTTAATTTTTTTCATGTACTATGATAAAAAAAAAATCTGTAGAAAATTAAAATAGGTACATTATGGACTTAAAGTAAAACGGTGCTCACATGAGTAGAAAATTAATAATATGAAGTTAATCCTTTGTTCATATTAAATTAATTAAAAGCTTACATGTTAATATAAGATTTTTCCTGAACTGTATCCTCTCTTGATAAAAAGTGGCAGTCGATAGATAGTTAGGAATTTAATGAACTTTGTGCCTCTTATTGTACATCACTCCCTCACAATGATTGCATTTTTTCGTGTAGAAACTATGGATATTTTTAAGATAGGATGAAGTGCATTAAGTTCCTTTTGAAATGAAATAGCAGGTACATTTTACAAGAAGAGAGACGTTTAAAAGGGTGGATGGGGTTTTGAGCTAGAAGGGTTGAAGAGCTAAATGCGAGCTTCCCCCGCACGCACGACGAAGCATTCACTTGGTGAAGCATTAGTAACAACGACCCGAGATCGTATTTATTTAATGTCTTCATTATCTTACTTCCTATCTTAAACTGCTTTGAGAATACTAACTTAACTGATGCTAAGCATTACATATTGTTCATAATTTTAAATATATTTAAAATTATAATTTTTAATTTGAATGGTTACTTCGTAAATTTTTTAGTAAATCACACTAATATCTGAATGTATGTAATTTGTAGTTGGTGATATATACTACCCAATAAATAGCAGATGTTTGCATAATATTTAACAACCAAAAGTAAATACAAATACTCAATTTAAAACTCTTAGTAGCTATGCGTGAATTATAATTTAATAAGTAAAGTTGCGTTTTTATTACAGTTTTCATATGTAAACATTACAAAAAAAAAAAAAAATACTAATCAATTACCATGCACCAATAAATAACGACAATGAAATACAAAAAGTTGGAGAATTCCGGGAAAGGGAGGAGAAGGAGATCTCTAAATTTCAAGAAAAAAACATTAAACGTTTATTGGGACACTTTAACGCACAAATAGGTAAAGAAAAGAAATACAGTAAAACTGTAAAAAAATTCTTAGGTCATAAAATTACCAACAGAAACGGAATACGCTTAATTAGCCCAGTAGAATTAGACCAAAAAAGGGGGTTGGTTGGAAAAAGGTGGGGTAAATTTAATTTTTAGGCACGATTGTTTGTACCGCTCCCCTCATTAAAAACCCAAGTTTTCACACTTTTCACCCTTGTGCATTTTCCGCCATCGAAAAACCTCTAAAAAAAAAGTACTTTTTTCAGTTTTTTCCTTCTAAAACTGTTCCTCGACATTTTAGAGCAACCTTTGTCGTTAGCAATGTTAAACAACAATAAATTGCCTACATGTTTGGTATGTAACATGTTGGAAAATTCGGAACACTTACTGAGATACGTGGTTGTCAATATTGGCCAAATTGTCAAAAAAACACAAAATGTCAGAAAAGTCGGCGGTTTAGCTTGAATAACTATTTAGGTGTGCCGTTTATTAAATAATACATAAGAAACAATCTTTTAGAGCATTAAATTTCTAACAATTTAGATGTATTACATTTTTAATTACTTCTAATTATACGAACAAGAAATGTTGATAATAACATTTTTACTGAAAGTGCTCGGTTAATAAAAAATAAAATACTCCGTTTAAAATAGATCTTCTAAACGTGATATTATCTTAAAACCATTATTGTGTATATTCTAGGAAAAGAAAAGCGTTTTTGCAACTAATAAGAACAATTTCCCAATAACTTTTGTTTTAATTTATTAAAAAAACATTTTAATGTTACACCAACAACTTTAAATAAAATATAAAGCATTTTGGTTAGTTGTTTTTTTTCTTTTTTTCAGTCTCAAATGTATTTGATGTGTATAATGTATCATTTTAAGCTAAAGGCTGCGAATCGTCAAACTTGTCTTCTTCCATGTTATATTTAATATTTGGTCTATTATGCAGGATTCGAACCCGCAATAAAGACAGACAATAGAACAAGTCCACCTTTTTTGCAGCTGCATTTTTACCACATTTCTCTTTGCATCCACAGGAAAACATATTATACGATAGGAATTGCGAACGACTTTGAGAACGTTTATTTCTGATGTAAAGATGTAGTGGTTTCCTTGGACAATTTGGCCAATATTGGCAACCACGTATCTCAGTAGGTGTTCCGAATTTTCCAACATGTTACAAACCAAACATGATTGTTTAACATTGCTAACGACAAAGTTTGCTCTAAAATGTCGAGGAACAGATTTAGAAGGAAAAAACTGAAAAAAGTACTTTTTTTCAGTTTTTTCCTTCTAAAACTGTTCCTCGACATTTTAGAGCAACCTTTGTCGTTAGCAATGTTAAACAACAATAAATTGCCTACATGTTTGGTATGTAACATGTTGGAAAATTCGGAACACTTACTGAGATACGTGGTTGTCAATATTGGCCAAATTGTCAAAAAAACACAAAATGTCAGAAAAGTCGGCGGTTTAGCTTGAATAACTATTTAGGTGTGCCGTTTATTAAATAATACATAAGAAACAATCTTTTAGAGCATTAAATTTCTAACAATTTAGATGTATTACATTTTTAATTACTTCTAATTATACGAACAAGAAATGTTGATAATAACATTTTTACTGAAAGTGCTCGGTTAATAAAAAATAAAATACTCCGTTTAAAATAGATCTTCTAAACGTGATATTATCTTAAAACCATTATTGTGTATATTCTAGGAAAAGAAAAGCGTTTTTGCAACTAATAAGAACAATTTCCCAATAACTTTTGTTTTAATTTATTAAAAAAACATTTTAATGTTACACCAACAACTTTAAATAAAATATAAAGCATTTTGGTTAGTTGTTTTTTTTTCTTTTTTTCAGTCTCAAATGTATTTGATGTGTATAATGTATCATTTTAAGCTAAAGGCTGCGAATCGTCAAACTTGTCTTCTTCCATGTTATATTTAATATTTGGTCTATTATGCAGGATTCGAACCCGCAATAAAGACAGACAATAGAACAAGTCCACCTTTTTTGCAGCTGCATTTTTACCACATTTCTCTTTGCATCCACAGGAAAACATATTATACGATAGGAATTGCGAACGACTTTGAGAACGTTTATTTCTGATGTAAAGATGTAGTGGTTTCCTTGGACAATTTGGCCAATATTGGCAACCACGTATCTCAGTAGGTGTTCCGAATTTTCCAACATGTTACAAACCAAACATGATTGTTTAACATTGCTAACGACAAAGTTTGCTCTAAAATGTCGAGGAACAGATTTAGAAGGAAAAAACTGAAAAAAGTACTTTTTTTAGAGGTTTTTCCAAGATGGCGGAAAACGCACAAGGGTGAAAAATGTGAAAACTTGGGTTTTTAATGAGGGGAGCGGTACAAACAATCGTGCCTAAAAATTAAATTTACCTCACCTTTTTCTAGCCAAAATCCTATTTCTACTGGGCTAAATCGTGCTTTATTCAGCTTAAAACTAACGTCTACACGCTTTGCTAAAAACCCACGGAAAACGAAAACATAGAGATCTCTCAATTCTAGGATTGGAGAGTTTCAAATCGATTATGTGACCATTTCATAAAATAATATTAATGAATTATAAAATGGCAGTCCTCAAAGAGGCTAAGTTTGACTTCCGACCATTACTTGACATTAATAAAAACAAGATTAATCACCAAAAGAATCCCATAAAAAATTAAAACAACCAAGAATTCGAGAAGACTTGCTTAACTCAAACTAGAAATCACTTTAAAAAAAATTAAAGAAAATTAATTCTGAAGAAGAATGAAAAAATAGCTACACAAGATTCTGGAGTATTAGGGACGCTTAAGAAAAATATGATATATTTAAATTGTGAAGAAGAACGTGAGAAGCGTGGAGAAGCGTGGAAAAGGTGGTATAGAAAAAGGAAGAAGAGCTAGAAACGTTGAGGACAGTCAAAAAAGAAACCTACAAAACTATTAGAAGTGAAAAGACGATATGTCAAAAATCTGTTTAATAAATTCGGAGAAGAACGAAAACATCGGTTATCTGAGCAGATGAAGGTTTTTTGGGAAAAAAGAAGAACACATAAAATTTAAATGTGCTTGAAAGTAGACTACAATCCTGATCTCCAAATGGTTTAAAAGAATAAAAATATAAAAAACAAGTACCTCTTCAACCACTAATGACACTCAGAGGTCAGTTTTCCCACATTATGGGTAACCAATTTATGAAGGCTGGAAGTACCTCAGAATTGTCTACAAACAAAGAAAATAAATAAATAAAACAAAGTCGATTGTTTTTAGAGCATTTCCTAATCGAAAACATTTTATTAGCAACCCTGTCATGTTACAATTAGCTCTGACCATTTTACAAAACAACGGTTTTATTGAGCATTACAATTTTATAACACTTATCTCGCCAGACATTTGCAGTCTTAGGCCTCCCGGCCTGCATTTTTGAATCAGGTTCATATTTTTGCCTAAGCTTCGGTCAAGTATTTGCTTATGTCGTTTTCATTGATATATTCTCTTCAATTCTCTGGTATAATGAATAAGTTACTCAGCTCTCCTCCTCACTATGAGACACCACATTTGTAACACTCACTTATTGGGCAACCATAGAAACAGTCCAGTAATCGTCATATAAACTTTATTAATGGCCTAAGATCAATTTTCGGCCCAGCAACAAAGGACAGCATTTCATCCGATACAAATGGCCGTCCTCACTAATTTGTTTTTAATTTCTTCTAAACTACCCTCGATATAAATTCTTCATTCAAAGGGACCTAATGGAACAAGAGACCTTCCGATAAGGATGCGGGTAATAAGAAGGTTTCTTGCGAGGCTATTTTGTAAATATATCTACGTGTTTATGTTTGTACGCATCGGCATCCTACACTTGGAAATTCTTTTTTCATTTGACATATATGAATACGATGGGGATATTATCCTGTTAAAATATCGGTTGTGTCTGTTACAAACTGCTGAGAAAAATGTTAAAACTATATATAGGTCTGAAAAACTTTATAAAAAATATTTAAAAAAATATCCCACTAACTACTAATTTTGTCGATTAGTTAATAATTAACCATTTCTACGTGTTATCTTTTATGAAAAATGGGTGGTTATGAAATATAAAATAATATTATTCCAAAATTAAAGAGAAAACAGCAGGATTTATTTTCAAAAGTATATTTCTTCGGTTTATTATTTTTCTTAAAAAAGAAGAGTATTATAGATGCATAATATATTGTTGAGAATCTTAGTATTTTCGAAAAATGATATGCAACATACAGGTAATGATTTATATAGTAATATAATTTATATTTATAAAAAAATGTATCTCGAAAAAACTATGGTTAGCAAGAATGATGGGTTGGGAAAAATTTGTCCTCTAAGTGGTTGAAAAAAACAAAACAATTCTATAACTTTTTGAAAATTGCTTTTGAATTAGGGTTGGGCGGGGCTAATTGAGCAACTTTTCACTTGAACGGACCTAGCTCCTCAATAGTCTCAATGAGTTTTGTTTATGGATATGCAATATATGCTATAGCGAAAAAGTGTCCATAGTATTTTTTTTAAGAAGTCGAATTTAAGAGCTACATCTTTTTAAATCCAGGAAGTCATGTTGAGCAATAGTTTGAGGCACTAAGAATGCTTAACCAAACCATGGGTTACATTTCGACAAGAAATAAAGTAAAATTTGTGTTTAACAATCTGCTCTTTATTTATCGTCTTTTAGTGACAGAACGGAAAATTTTAAAGTAATTTTCTTTGATAAATAACCAAAACATAAAATTAAATACTTCATTTTAAGAATTGAGGTACTAAAAGAAGTGTGTTGAGCGCAAAAGATTTTTATTATTATTGATTTATGTCTAAAGAATAAAATATTATCTCAAAACAGGAGGGAAATGACTGTAGAAAACCCAAGATGGAACAAACCCCCCCTCGCTGAAACTTGACAAACCCCCAGCGTAGGCTGAAGGGTATTAATACCTTCCATTAGTGGAAGGGTTCTTGAAAGGACTGCTGTGTAAGGTCCCTTCGGAGGTGAATAACATCCGAATAATATGAATAGAGTACGTAGGGTTCTAACGCAACCCCACGGTCGGCCCTTTGTTACCATCCTCCGCTATGCTAAGGAGATTTTTCTTAGTCTAGGTTCTTCAAAGCGGCGTACCTTCCCCGTAAGTGGTTCGATCGCAGGGTTGGGCGTGTCTGCGGGGGGCACGTCAGCCGTGTATTTGTATCTGTCACGATGATATGGGGGGTGTAATTTTTAGCTAGGGGTTGTTGTACTGTATATATATATTTTTTTATGTAATCTTTATTGCAATATATAATAAAATACACTAAACATAAATAATGCTGTGACAAAGTAGAACAGTCTCTTAAGTAATCACATAACATGAAAATAGGATATAGACAGATTAATAAATGAAAGAAAAAATTAAATTAAAAAACTTCCACAACTTGAAAAAAATAATTACATAAAATGTATCCTACAGTAATATATGTTTAGTTCGTTTGCGTACATACCGCTTAGTACTATTTTTGGTATAGTTTCCAATATTTCTTATAAGAAAGTTTTTGTTAATAAAACATTTGCAAAAAAATGTTTACTAAGCCTGTTTATGTAATCTTTAATAATAGGTACTTTCAATTCTCAATGCATGGCTTTGATTATGTATTCTGTATTGTATGGATAATTGTCATTTTCTATAGTTTGATTTACACATATAACTAAATATTGGGCACGTGTAAGTAAGAATTGATCGTAAACAAGCCTTATATAACAATAATTTATTAGTTACATTTAATTTAGAATGTCTGTTAAAATATGGATACATAGTACACAGATCTCTGTTGGCTTCGTTACACGCATAATTTGTGTGCTGTGTAAAAGTCAGTCTTTTATCCATGACTAGTCCCAGATATTTGTCATTTGATTAAGCTATGAGTCCATTTGTTGAAGAAAGGTGGGGGATAGAATGTGGTCTTCTCTTTGTGAAATAATATTGCTTTATTTTTGTATTTGTTTATCTTGATTTTCCACTTATTATAAAACTTATCATTTTTTTTTTTAATTCGGTGGTCAGTCTGTTAGTAATCGTGTCCGGTATGTAACTTGAAGTGTAAGAAGCTGTATCATCTACGGATAATGATTTGCATACTTTGTATGTGTTGGGCTTGTCGTTAACATATAAATTGTATAGCGTTGGCGAAAGAACCCCGCCCTGAGGAAGTCCGGCATGGAATGTACGTAGCGAGGAGTATTGGCCATCAATAACTACTTGTATCATCGAGTTAGATAAACAGGATTTTATTATGGCTATTAATTAAAATGGAAAGTAGTAAACAATCAGCTTATATATAAGCCCGTTATGCCAGATACTTTCGAACGCTCTACGATATCCAGTACTAGCAACCCTGTTTATTGCTTGTGATTAAATCCCTCATTGATGTGGTCAGTCAGCCTTCCTAACTGGACTATCGCAGAATGTTGGTACCTAAATCCAAATTGTTCGTCAATAAATATATTTTTTTAGTAATGAATGAATTTATTCCTTGGAAAATAATTTTTTCTGTAAGTTTCTACATTTGTTTTGTCTTGATTCGGTTTCGGAATTGGCTTTATTATGGCTAGTTTCCATATTTGTGGGAAGTGATTTAATCTAAATATTGCATTTAACAATACCAGCCTTTAATTCCTAAGGGTGGATTTTTAAAAAAATATATTGGTGATATACCGTCATGAGTAGATTACATAGGAAGATGGTAGTACATTTAAAACTACTGAACAATAAATTAATTTGAAAATTATATGTATTTTTTTGTTTCTTTGTTTTTTGTTCTTTAAAATTTAATGAATTAAATATTTTATTTATCTCTGGCTCATTATTTAGTGTAGTCTCGGTCATATCTTATAAATATTATTAAAGAAGTACACGATTGAGGTAAGTGGTCCAAGGAGTAGAACGTCTTCACACGTAGGACATATGACCGGGTATTGTCATGTAATAAATGCCCATTAACCACCAAACATTCATCACCCAAGACGGCTTTATTAGTGGTTCATAATTTAGTTAATATACGATTCGGCATTCATGGTTTATCTAGAATTTATGAAGCTATAGGATGTGAAACTAAATGAAGCCCGTCATACAGTTAGCATCATCTTTTTTTTTTATTAATAGGGGCTTTGAAAAATGTACTGATTTTCCTTTGTCCAGAACGCTACTCCTTATTTATGTTTAATTTGCAAGCCTTCATGTAGTAGATAGATCCAATATTAAGGTTATTAAAAAAAAAATCTTAATTGAAAAGTGCGCTGAATGAAAATAACGCAAGCTTGATGGTTATTGTATTTTTAAAAACTAAAACATACTTATCAATATAAATCCATTATACCAATTTATGATTGTTTAATTATATTTTATTGATTATAGCCGTTGAAACTTATATGTTATATTCCATATTGATAATAAAATTTGCTCTTAATACTGTAAAAATAATCGCAACAGCAAGGATTTGTTTTTTAAATATTTACCGTTAAGCTTATATTTTATCTAATAATAGAATTTTGTTTTGGAGGTATAACTAGCATACGAATTTCGTATTGGATTATTATTTTAATAAAATGTATAAATATGATGCTGTGGAAAGTTTTTTTTTATACAAATCACTAAATTTATTGATTATTAAATTTTGGTTTATTATTTTAAGTAGCGTAACTTCGTAATAGGAAAAAAAAGAGGAGCTCGACATCCCTTAAAATTTGACTACTTACGTTTCAAGATATCAAGAACTCGAACAACGAATAAAAATAATCCCTTTGTCAGGGTTTTTTCTTAACTACTGTCAGATTTTTTATAAAATATAGCTCAAAAATACCGGAGTATACAACGATGATTCTAACACTTCGACGTTGATATCAGCCGATCAGCTTTAAATTAGAGCCGATTAAAATGTTTTATTTCAATAATTCAGTTGTTTGTTTTTTTAATTAGAGAAATATTCATATTTTTCGATCATGACACCGCGGTTATTTATTATATATATATAAAAATATAATATATTTATATTACCTATATATGTATTTATATATTAAAATATAACTTATCCATATGCAAAAGAGAAAAATATTTCTCTTGTTAGTGTTATTCGATAGAGAATCGAAATCCCTAAAAAAACAGAAAAAAAAAAAAAAAAAAAAAAAAAATCATTGAAATCAATTAGGAGTAGGGATTGGCGACATTCCTTGATTAATTTATCGCTTTTCATATTAGTTGATAGTCTTTAAACAGCTGTATAAACTGTTATAACCCTAATATAGTTATTTGGAAATAATGTGTGTAATAATTTGCAGCCTTTTTTAAGCTGAATTCTCCTCGCTTAGATTCATGGGACGAAGTTGATTTGCATGTAATTAGCGAGATATTATTTTGCAAAATTATGTTTAAAATATTTTTTGGACATTTACAACCATTGTTGAAAGTTTAACCAGGGAACATTTACCTTTCCCTTTCATTTGCGATGGCTCAGGTGCTAAAGGGCTCCGGTCTTCCATGAATAATACCTTGCCTATGCAAAACCTCCAGGTAACTGTCTTTCTGCAAGGGTTGATCGATCGCTGGACAATTGCACAATGACTGGAAACATTTTAAAATAACACGGCAATGAACCCATTTGGAGGCATTTGAATAAGGGCTAAACAATGGAAGGGTTGGAGGTTTACCTGGACGAAAGTGAAGGTAACGAGGGATGTAAATCAACTTGGTGAACAGGTGAAGGGCTGTTTGCAAATACTGGAAAGGGTTGAACGAATTGGGGTAGTTTTCGTGGGTGTGCGATCTTGGGTCAGTTTCGTTTTCGTTATCCTGGAGGTCGGTTCACTAGTTAGAGTATTTTGCATATCAAGGTAATTTTTTTTTTTTCAAAATTAAATATCACATTTTTACTTTCACTTATCTATCTATAAATTTCAATCGTTAAAATTTTCGAATTCTAGTTTTTAATGAAATACACGATTTAGAAAAGAACAAAAGTATTACTTCATGTATTTTTTGTAACATATTTATCTACGAACAGTAATATAGATGTATAATATACCGTTAGTGAGCTAAAGCAATTGAGAAAATAATTTAAAATAAATATTTTCAAAGTTGTAAAGCGATGGAGAGTGATAAGCAGATCTAACTTATTGTTATGGTAATAATATAATAGATTATTTAACCAATCACATATTTCTATCGAAACTCAATGTAGTTAATTATTTAACATTTTTTCTTCTCTAAATGAATTTAAAAAAATTAAAATTAATTTTAACAACGGAGGTAAGTGAATTTCTTGAGCTACTAATATTTTACATTATACGTTTCATAGCTGTGTAGGATATAAGTTTTTTTAAATTTTATTTCTGCTGGTTCACTCGCTATAATCGGCAGTATATTTGTAAAGACTCGTAATTCTAATTTTTATAATTACATTTTACATCCTTATAACCAAGGGAATTTATGGGGAAAATTCCACTTTCATACCGCTACAACTTAAGTAAAATATTGTCATCAAGCAGAAATTACGTTGTGCATTTTTCAACCATTCTTAACCCTTCTCCAGTCGTGGGGTCAAAAAAAAAAAAAAAAATGATAATCATTTGTGGCTGGCTAGTGGTCTGCGAAACGAATTTTTTACTTTTTTTTTTTATATACAAATTTAAGCACTTTTGTTTTTAATTTACCTTAAGTCTGCTCCTAAAACCTTTGAAGCGTTCATTATTTATTATACGTTACCAGAAATTTATAAAAGTAATAGAAATAATAGAAAATAAAGTTTAGAAGGTGGAAGATTTTACAGCCCACTATTAAAAAAAATTAGAATATTTTTGAAAAATACTAGTAAACATACAAGGAAATAGACATTTTTTTTTCTTTCAATTTTTCAAAATTTGAATTATTGGTTCATTCGGATCCAAATACCGAGATAAAAGTTCTTTTTCCCACGTCCGTTGTCCTAAGTTTTTCTCCGAAACTATTGCCCCAATATTTAAACACTTTTTGCATGTCTTGAAGAAAACAATCTAATTTCATTTTTTTTTTTTTTTTCCGAATAACACTGTAAACTTATATTTCACAAAATCTGAGAGGAAAGTCATTAATGTCAACTGAAAAAGTATATATATTATATATACCTGTAATATTTTTTCTTGTTTATATTATTAATGGATGCGTTGAATTTAAATAGCCTGTACGGTACCGAGCTGGTTGAAACAAAGTGTGAAATGTGTTGAGGGTTGTGTAATTAATGATCTTTACGATGGTTTAATAGCAGACTATATCTCTCCTGCTAACTGGGCCCTCGGGGCAGGTATCGATGTATCGAACTTGCTATCTCGATAGATAACTGACCTGTCTCCTACCTTTCGTCGCATGCCCAAGGCCCATAAAACTAGTGTTACTTTGATTAATTGTAATATAATTGTTGTAATCATACAGTAAAAAAATCCGGTTTTCACTTACCTCCGTTGTTTAAATCAATTTAAGAATATTGAAATATATTTAGCTTATTCGACAATGATGATTTCAAAGTTGAGATAAATTATTTAAAATATTTTTGGGGGTATGCTTGCTCAGATCTATTAACCATAATTAAATATTCTCTTTTTGACGAAAGAAAACCAGGTTACTGGAAGTTGTGGTTTATTTGTTAATTAAATAATCTTAAAAGTTCCATAGATATTGACATATACTATAGTACATTGGCATATCTTAACTTCTTTACCATTACACTATTTTTTTAGTTTGTTAATTAATTGATATTTACAACTGTATAGGAAAAAATACAAGTAAATATGAAAAAAGTAATAATTGGCTTGATAAACTCTTGTGAATAAGCTACCCAGCGGTAGCACTTCAATGTTTATGTCATTAGCAGGTCTCGAGGCCACCGTTTTTTCAGGCGCCTCAGAGAAATCGGAAATCGGGAATAGATAGAGATGAGAGAATACGGACAAGCGGGTTTGAGTGGGCTGGTAGTTTGGAATTAAAAGAGGTATATCTAATTCTGGCTAAGTCTGCAACTAACGGGATATTTCAGGTCTTTATGGATAGTTTTATTGTTGACAAAATAAGGGGTATTTAAGATCTTTCGGAGGATTTTGGATTGCAAGGGTTGGATGCGGGAGGAATTCGATGGTTTGGTGGATCCCCCATTAAACTATTAAATATCTCTTCAAATATTTCAAATAATATCTTTAAATAGACTTCCTTTCCCCTTTAAATATATTTCTACCCCAAACAAAAATACTATACTACTAATCTATAAAAACAAAATACTTCTATACTAATTACGATAGTTGCAGCTAATTAATATTTAAATTTATCCATAAAGTATTGTTTTAAATTTAAGCATATTTTATTTTCTTTGTTATTATTTTTTTTTACATAAATTAAACGAAATAAATTGTTATTATTTTTATGGTAACATAAATTGCATGTCTACAAAAAAAAAAAAATAAACAAAATGTTATGATGTTTATATGTATAATTTATAAAATCAGTAACTAGGAAATTTATTATAATTTCGTTAAAGGTAAAAATAGTTAATATTCCCGTCAAATTAATTGCTTAAATAGTCAAATATTTAGTTTAATCTAATTTCATATTTATTGACAATCACAACAAGGTATTATCAATTCCAGATGCACGGACAAATGAACAACAGATCTGTTCCTGGCAACACACCACTTTCACTACCTCGGCTCTTAAAATTTATTTATCAACTATTAAAAAATGTTGGAGTTAAAAAAAGTTAAAGAATTATATTTAGTTTAGGTTAAATAACACAATAGAAAATTAGTACGTTAGATGATCATATAAGCTAATGCCCTATCCTCATTTTACCTTCTACAAATTTGTGAATAAGAATTTTTTTTTCTAAAATATTTAGTTTTTCAGTTGCATATTATACATTTATATCACTATTATTATGTTCGAAAAAAAAAAGACAGTTAGTTTACTTCGAAAAATATTTTTGCTGTTTATTCCTTTAGTTGGTCACCAAACTCGTTAAATTTATTACTTTATAACTTATTCGATTAAAACTTTTTTTATTTTATTAATGCTAATAAAATGGTGTGGTTTATTATTACGAATCTACAAAATGAAAGGTATTTAAGAGTAAAAAGAAAAATCCGCATTTAAGCCCTGTCTGACTATTTCAATCAGAATGAATCCTAAATGATAATCAAATCCTTAAACCTTTACATCGATGTACCGAATTTAATCAAAACCGTTAGATTAGTTTCTAAAAAGATTTTTATCAGGTGTTTAAAAAAGATGCAAAATACATGGCTCTTCTGGTCAGCCGATTTTGATGAAAAAGTTGCTGTTACATCTCAGACACTTCTAAAATATAAAATTTCAGTAAATTGTTACACACACAGATCTTTTTCTGACACTTGGTCATTTGGACTCTAAATAGGAGATTCTATAACGCGTATTTCCGGTGAAAACTCGAATTCGAAAATGTTTACAATCGCTATATTTTTCCTTACTATATATTTCATTTGTAATTTAATATAAAATTTGTTAAACGATCAATAATGAATTCTTATTTATAGCGCATTTAAAATAAAATATTTTAAAATAATACATTTGTGTAAACAAACAATTATAACGTAAAATCTAACGATGAAATTGGAAAGGAAATAGAGAATGATGACAGTTAGTGCCCTGTTTACAAAAACTGGCCCTAGGCGCATCTCAACTCTGAGGACATAAAAATTAACAACCCTTTACGGTGGCCTGAATTTATTTTTCTTGGCATCCTTCCACGTTTCAGTATTTTTTTTTCTATTAGGTAGGAAGTCCCAGTGTTGATATTAGTGGTTGTTTTGGTCCTGTGCAGAAATTAATTACTCTTTTCAGATTTTTGTTAATTAAAATTGGACTTGACACTAAAAAGATTAAAAATGCTTTTAGAAATGGTTACGTTTTGGAGTACGAATGATATGGATAATAACAGTATAGAAGTCTTCTTATGAATAACTAAAGACAAAAATATTCTCGCTTACAATATACAGAAAAACGTTGCAAATTAGTACAGAAAGGTTTATTCTTTCCAAAAAAACTATTATTAGGGTGTAATTGTTTATAACTAATATGAAAAACAATAAGTAAGTATTGAAAGGAAAATGATCAATCACCACTGCTAATTTCAAAACGATATATCTGCTATTTCCAAACCTATTTCAATGATTTTTCGTTTTTTAGATTCCACGTATCCTTAAAAGGTAAGCTCTAAAATTTTTGAGGGGAGGTAATTTTTCTTTTGTTCGATTACAAATGTTCATTATTGAAAATAATAAGCCAAAATTATCTTTACATAATCAAATAAGATAAAAAAGAAACCTATATTATTATTTTTTTTTTTTTTTTTAATTGCTGGAAAAGTAGAAATAAGTAAGGTACATCATAACAATCAATATTGACTGAGAAAATAAAGCTTTCCTAAAAAAAAATATTTAAAAGATTTATTGAACCTTTCTCATATATTATTATTATAAGTATAATTTTTTAAGTTTTGTTTATTGTTTTAAAATTAAGTTTTTGTTTATTTATTAATTTTACCTTACCTTGTTGCAGAGTTATCTTGTTGCTGTAGGACAGGTCTGCAGAAACACACATCAATACTGTAAGTTGTTTATTATTTATTTTATCTCATCTGATATTGTTTTGTTGTTTCATACCAAAATCTCATTTGGAATAAGGGAAACTCTGGCCTTTAGTTAATAATATTTAAATACCTTCTAGATTTTGCCCTTAACATGATATTTGCTCTTATTTTTTTATTACAAATAATACCCGATTATTGTCATAGGCTGAGCGACAGATGTGGATGTAAAAGTAATAAAAATGAATACTTATAGCTATTTAAAAAGATATGAATACAGTCGTATTTAAAATGGGGGATGGGGAAAAAAATCCTCGACATGGTTTGTTCATATTTTAAATTCACCCTGCCAGCTAAAAGCTACCAGAGGAAACGCCTATTAAAATATGTGCATACATTATTTTTTGGTGCTGCGAAAAAACAAGCCAAAATATTTGTCAAAATGTATCCTTGACTCACATTATGACTCCAGACTTATGGTACATGATGTCTTAATCAGTCAATTCCAAAAGCAGCTGCATTCTACCAAACACCTGTTTTTTTTTTTTCTTTATAAATGCATTATTACCTCCTTTATACATTATTTATTAACGCTTATATTAATAATTCGTACTCATCGACCGAGTTAGGCCTTGGTAATTTTTTTTCCTTACAAGGGTAAGAAAGTGTAAGGAAGGAGGCGCCTTCTATGATGATAAACGGATATCTTTTTTTGAAAAATTCTCAAAACGTAAAAAAATTATATATATTTTTTTTTATCTTCCGTCTCTTGCCCGAAGTAAATTATAAATAATGAGCTTCAAGGCTGGGTTATTATAGTTATAAACCCGATTTTAATAACATCTGACAGGGTTTAGCCACTGCCTATGGGCGAAGGGAAAAAAAATGCCCAGCCGACATCTATATTAATTCAGGAGGCACAGGCACCAATTAAGATATCATTTGAGTTTAATTAGATTTTATTAAAACCCGGAGGTGGGAGGGGGCCATCTTTCCTTTTGGATAAATATTAAGATGTCGAGATATTGATTATAAAGCAATTTAATTTAATATCTGAGAACACGGATGTTGGCTGTCCTGTTTGATTGAGTCATTTATATGAAAATTTGAATTGTAAACGGACTGCCGAAGAACCTCGGTTTTAATCGACCTCGGTCGAAATCAGGGTGAAGAACTTGAGACAACGTTCTTCTATCTGTCGTTTGTACATCCTTTACATAAAATGTAGAAAGTGCGATAATATAATTGCCTAATTCACATATTATTCATTTGAGTCCCACGAAGATATAATTTTAAAAAATCTGGTGCGGGCAACACACGACTTTCACTTACCTCCGTTTTTATATTCGATTAAAGAATTTTCCAATACAGTAAGAGATAAAAATGAGTGAAACCATTAAATAATTAGTTAAATGGATTTTCTATAGAAACATGTGTTTTATTAAAAAATCTATTATATTATTATCATAATATAATCATCACTCAGTATCATCAGCTTTTCATCACTCTCTATTAACCTTAACAAGTTTGTGTATGAGATAATATTTTTTCTAAAATCTTTAGCTTTCCAACGGTATATCATACTTGTATATTACTGTTCTTATGTTCAAAAAAAAAAAGTGCATACAAAATATATTTTTTCAGTTTTCTCCTTTAGTAGAGTATCAAATTCATTCAATTTATATATTTACCTGTTTTTTTATCAGTGGTAACAAGATAATATAGTTATTTTTATAGAATAAACAAAATTAAAGGTACTTTAGAGAAAGAAAATTTAAAATATCGGCATTTAAGCTCTGTCAAACCATTTTAATCCAAAAAAAAAAACACCTAAATTATATTAAGCCCATTAAACTTTACATCGGTATAGCGAGTTTAATCAAAATCGTCGGAACCGTTTTTGAGAAAATCGAAAAAAGGTGCAAAATGCATGGTATAAAGTGCCTCTCTGGTAAGCTCATTTTGATAAAAAAAGTTTTGTCACGTCTCGGGCGTATAGTTGTCTTAAATATGAAATTTCAGTTTCATAGGACTTACCGTTTCGGCCCGGGACTTACCACACACACAAACAGACTTTTTTGCGGGACTAGGTTATTTGGACCCTAAAACGTGTATTTCCGTTGAAAACTGGAATTCGAAAATTTTCACGATCGCAATACTTCCCCTTACTATATATAGTAAGTGAAAGTAAAAATATTTCATTCGTGATATATCATATTTTTCGAATAATTCACTGGTTTTAGTCCTTGAGATATTAAAATAAGTACCAATTTATTTTTAATATGTGTTTATTTTTATTTTTCACACAATTCTTAGTTATTTAGCAACTAAAAATTCTTTGAAAAATTACAATAGATGAACTAAATATCTCACACCAAAATAAATTAGCACAAGGTCTATTCTGAAATCAACATCTTTTAATACACCTTAAAAACCTTTCCACCAACAAGCCATCTTTAGACACTTAACAATCTGAATAGATGGAATAGCGGACAACAAGATATTAACAGTTTTTATTAGTTACTAGCTGTGTCACGCAGCTTTGCTAGCGAATATTGCATTTCGTATTAATTTATGTGCGTTTATGGTGAGAATGGCTATAATAAATATCAACTATCAGCTACTCTTTGTTATCCCGATCTTGACTTCTTCCTGTCAAATTTACAATAGCAAACCAGTAGAAGTGGTTATACCCATAATCACTTAATATGTAAAAATAATCGTCACAAATTATTTTTTCCTGAAGGAGGTTTTTCGTAATGGTCATCAGTGTTACAATATATGCCTAAAGGCATTTGTATATTACTTGTTGTCAATAATAAATAAAAAAAACAAATTATTTAAAAAATAAATAACAATTGAATATATTTTCATAGGAACCTACACTCGAAACAGATATGAAACGCAATATGCTTAAAAGGGTCGGTCACCTATATGTAGTGACCAGCCTGGTGTCCTTAAAGTTTTTTTAATGAGAGAAAAAAACAACCTTAGTTATGCCCTCCTTCGAAGGGGACGTAAAATGGTGGTCCCAAGCCTTTGCGATTCCATGAACTCGTTAAAGATCTCTACCCTAACTAAACTTGGAGAGGAAAAAATTAGTCATCATACGATTAGCCATAGTAGTATAAAAGTTACGTTAAGTACTCCCCAGTAGCCTCATCTCTCTTCGGACCAAATATTTCAGTACCTTATTTTCTAAAACCTTTAGCCGTTGTCCGTCCTTCAAAGTAAGCGGCCACGTTTCACCGTCGGAAGAATAACAGTTTATAAATTCTAACCTTTAAGTTTTTAGACAGAAACTAAGTAATTTCGCAACTGAATTATAACACGCATTTCCCGCGTTTAACCAGGACTTTACTTCCTACTGGATTTTTTTTTTCGTTATCATTCAACCTAAATACTTAAATTTCTCTACGTGTTCAAAAGTATACCCTGAAATATCAATATCACTATGATCGCCACTGTCTCTGCTTCAAATAATATATTTTGTCTTTTCGGTATTTATTTCGAGTCCTATTTCTTTACCGGTTTTTATTAACGGACTTGTATTTAGTTGTTTAGTTTCCGTGTCTTCCTTTAGCAGTACCAAATCATCGGAGTATCCCAGAACCGGAATTTTATCACCCAAATTTAAACCTTCTTAGTACATGTCACAATTTCTTTGATATATTCTAAAGCGACTTCGTCTGCATCAATTTCTGTTATTATGATTGCTATTAAGAAGTTTTTAAAAGAATATATTTTAAAATACTTCCGCGTAAATGACATTTTTAGATTTATTTTCTTGTGGCAGAAGAACTGATTTTCTCCGCAACCCGATCTTGACGTAAATCTATTCCTACGTGTTTAAATGAAAAAATATAAATTAACGGGAAATTGAATTATTTAAAAATAAAAGGTAAATCATTTGGAATCATTGGGAAGCGAGGTTTTTTTTTCTCCCAAATTTTCCCCGTTTTTTTCCAGATTTTCGACTGATTCTTTGGTCCTATTGGTATATAGCCTATAACCTTCCTCGATAAATGGACTATCCAACACAAAAAGAATTTTTCAATTAGAACCAGAAGTTTCTGAGATTAGCGTTCAAACAAACAAACTCTTTAGCTTTATAATATTAGTATAGATTTAGAAAGATGGAGCGGCGTAGTCTAGTGGATAGAACAATTCCGGCTTTGACAGAATATTATTTATTCTGTTAATTCAGTCTGGGGACGACCCTAGGGTTGGAGACCCTCCTGTGGCAGGCCCAGCCTCTTTAAATTGGGTATCTATATTGGGGAAAAAACTTGGTGGCTGAGCGTGATAAATGCCGCCTAATCACCTCATTGCACCGTTGTCCTAGAAACAGTACGAATCTCTATATGAACTGAGTCTAAGACCCTTCAAGGGTTGTTATGATATTAAAGTTATAAATGAAAATGTTTTACTATGGTTTTGGAACAAAATTATATCTGTAATTAGTGCCTTTAAAAAATAATTGCCTTTCTAAAGGATTTGAGTGTTCTTAAAAAAAAAAAAAAAAAAAAAAATCAAATAGAAGATTTTGATTAAACTTTATTTTGTTTATTTAAAGAAATTTTCAACTGTATTGATTAAATAGGATTGATATATGGTTAAAATACATGATTGTCCTGTTAAGAAACTATTCATTGGTAGCACTCCAATGTCAAATTATTGTAAGAGGTCTCTTAGCCATCTTCTTTTAAGTCGCCTCGGTGGATTGTCAGAAATAGATGTTGAGTAGAGGTCACGGAAAGCGGGTTTGAGTGGGCAAAAGTTTGGATTGAAAGGAAGTAGATCTGTATCGGCTAAGTCTTCAACTAATGGGATATTTAGGTCTTTATGGATGATTTTATTCTTAATAAACTATGGAGTATTAAGAATTTTTTAAAGGATTTTAGATTGCAGGGATTGGATGCGAGAGAAATTTTTGATAAAACTAAATGATGAAAATGAAAATTGTCAAAAAATCAATTTCGTAAAAAATATCCTTTAATATCTTTTGGAAATCAGCGTCTCAGTTGTCATTCAGTTTTTGTACTTGGTTGAGAGCAGCCCTATAGATAGATAGGATAATAATGTGTTTTATTAATAAATTTTACATTTTTCTTTACATTCGTCTAGAGAACACAAAATACTGGCATGGATTTCCGTCTGCCAGGAAGTTGGTTTATTTATATACATTATTTAATAAACAAAAGTATAAGCTTACAATAACAAACAAAAAATAAATAAACATTACACATTATTGTAAGAAGATAGAGGGATAATCTTTGTTTCCCAAATAGAATAAACTAAATATAATTACACTTTATCTGTAACAACATATTCTCTGTTTATTTAATTATTGTAATTGAATTCCTTTATTAAAAAGCTTCTGTAGTTAACAGCACATTTCATAAATTTATACAGTGAGTTCCAATTAATTCCATTCAAAATGTCTATTATTTTGTTTTCAGTCAAAATACTTTCTCCAAAATACTTTTTCCTAAAATGATTAAATGCCGTACATTTACCTAAAAAATGAATTATATTTTCGTCCTCCTTACTGTTACAAATTGAGCATGTGTAAACTATTTCCCTCATCCATGGTTTACAATTTAGGGATATCATTTCGGCTCTTGTATTAAAAACTATTCTTATTAATTCTATATTGTTTTTGTCATTAATGTAGTTTACACCATAATCTAGCTTCTTATAAATTAGATGGTGTTCGGCGCCCATAACGGAGATCCCTAGTTCTTTTTTAAAATTTTCCTTGGCTGCAGCTATTATATTAATCATTTGACTATTCCACCTCGCCACCGATACGAACTCCCTATCAAATAGACAGCCTAAATCTTCTGCTAGTTTTACCCATTCGTTTAGCCAGCTACAATTTTTGTTTTTCATACCATCAAGAGCTATAATTTTAGGCAAGCGTACATCACTATAGTTTAAAATTTTTATAATATAATTTAAATGCAAACTTCTTGTACTAAAACACAATAGATCCCTGCCCGTTATCCAGGTACAACATGTAGTTAGGTGTGTTCTTTGGTAAGTTAAAAAGTTTCTTCAAAAATAATCTATGAATAGTTTCTAATTGTTGGTAATTATGGTACCCCCAAAATTGCGCTCCATAATACATTACAGATTCCACCACCGCCTGAAATACTTTATACTTGGCCGATATCGGAACATGTTTATTAATGAATACGTTACTCCAGATACTATTGATACTTAACTTGGCAGTCTGTACTTTTTCTTTAAAATGCTCATGAAGTGATAGATTATCAGAAATTGTCAGACCCAAATATTTATACTTCCTCACTACCTCCATCTCTTCTCCCTTATACCACCATTTATATTTTATTTTGGGTCTTCCCTTTTCGCTTGACCAAAAATCATTATTTTTGATTTAGAAACATTTAGAGCTAATTTCCATTTATCCAAGTACATCTCTAATCGTGAATTATTTCTCTTAGTTTAAACGGCGAATCTGAGAAAACTACAATATCACGGGAAAAAGCAACGAGTTAACTTTAGCTGTTCCCACTTTGATTCCCTCTCCTAATTCCTGCGTTATGTCATTTATAAAGAGAGAAAAGAGTATTGGACTCAAAGAACATCCTTGCCTCAACCCCCTTTCTATACTAAATTCGCCAGAAATACCTTTTTGTGTCCATACCACAGCTTTCGTTTCCGAGTATAAAGTTTTTAAACTATTTACAAATTTTGTCGAAATTCCTAACGAGCAAAGTTTATAAAATAGCAGGGAATGATCCACAGTATCGAACGCGGACTTGAGATCTATAAAAAGACAAAAGATTTGTTTACCTTTAGCCTGTAGTTGCTGCTCGATTAAATTATACAGAACAAAAATGTTATCAACAGTACTGCAGCCTCGCCTAAATCCTGATTGTCTTTCATCAAGTATATGATTTACATCCACCCAATTTGTAAGTCTTTCAACCAGCAACCCAGTATAAAGTTTTTCTACAGCGTTAATAAAGGATATCGCGCGATAATTATTGGGGTCAGTAATGCATCCTTTTTTGTGCAGTGGATATAAAATTATCTTTCCGAAACCTGGAGGTAGTTTCTCTGAATTAAAATTATCATTGAAAACTTTGAGTAATAATTTTATAAAGTTTTGCGGTGCTTCTCTATAAAATTCGCTGGGAATTCTATCTATGCCGGGAGCCTTGTTGCTCTTTACTCTCTTAATAACCCCGCTTAGTTCGGAGCAGCTAAATTCACGGTCCAGGATTTCATCGGTAATACACGGTGTGCTATAAAAAGTTATTGGAGACGGGTTGGAAATATTATACAAAATTTGAAAATGATCTACCCACTTTTCCATTTTTATATTTGGACAAATAATTTTTTTTTTTAATTTTAAATTATTTACTAGAGACCAAAATTGTTTAGAGTCTTTAGCTTCCTCGAATTTTTTAGTCAAGCTGAGCGAATATTCTATTTTTTTCTTATCACAAACACTCTTATACTCTTTTGATATTGAAAGAAATTTTTCTTTTATTACTTTGGCATTTGTCTTTCTAAATAAATTCAAAAGGACAAACATTTGTTTTCTGATTCTGACACCATCGTGATCAAACCATGGCCGCTTTTTATTTATTATAGCATTATTACTGTTATTATTAAAGTTACATACTGTTTTTGCACTGTTAACTATTGAATCAATTAAATCTTTAACTTCGGTATTAATCTTTTGTTTTAAAATTTTATTTGTGTAGCCCTCTAATATCATTTTATACTCTATTTTTCTAGATTCTTTCCACATAATTTTGGGTAGCAATGGCAGAATATTTTCTTGATTAATAATTGGCCCCAAATTTAGCGTTAAATTTATAGGAGAGTGTGGCGAAAAAGGCAGTACTACCACTTTGAAATCCAAAACCTTTTCTAATAATTGTAGATTTACTGCACATAAATCAATTACAGAACAACCCCTGCTACTGATATACGTAAACTCTCCCTGGTCTCCTTTAGTTAGCCCATTCAACAAAATAAAGCCATTACTTTCACAGAAATCTAAAACTTTAATTCCTTCACTATTAATTTTTTTATCTTTAGATGTTCTTTTTTCATTTAAATGATTAAAACTTCTACTATTTTTTGCACTGATCTGCCTTTCGCCTGTTCTCGCATTCCAGTCCCCCATTATTACAAATTTTGAGCAGTCTACATTTGTAAAAAAATTCTCCAACTCCTCAAACTGCTCAGCCCAGTGGTTACAATTTAGATAAAGCGGAAGTAAATAAACCTGTTGACTATTCGCCTTTATACTAATAACGTCTCTGTTATTAATAACAACAAAATCGAGATAGCCCTCAACTATAAGATCCTGTTTACATGCCATCACTTCCCCTCCACTGCCCCTACCAAATTTAGAATATTTTATTGCCGGTTTCCAGATCAATTTATAATCAGAAAAATATTGAGTAAACAAATCTAAACCTCTTTCTACAACAAAAGTTTCAAATAAACAAAATACCTGATATTTTTTTAGAAAATTTAGAAAATCATAATCTTTTAATTTAGCTTTCAAACCTGATAAATTATAGGCTAAGATATCTAAATATTTACAATGTTGCCGTAGACCTTCCACCTGACAAACCTGCTCACTTCATAACTGTGGTTGTTTGTTGACAGTTGTTAATCCTTGCGACGGGCGTAGTAAACGATGCACGAGCTCAGTGATGTCTAGGCCAGTGATAGACTTCAGTGCTCCTATCGCGTCCTTCTCTTCCTCACATAATAAACCATCTTTCTCAGACCAGCTAAAGTTTTTATTTTTAATTTTCATTTTATTTCCTCTCACTTGAACTTTTTATCCTTTTCTCTTGCCTTGTTGATTATTTCTCTTCTGACAATTAAAAGTTTTGATTGTTTCAATCTCGTAGTAGTACAAAGATCTCTATTAACTAGGATTCCTGTGTTTTTAAGTAGTTTTGTGTTTAACAGAATATTTTTAACATCATTTGTGGTTTTGAATTCAACCATAAGTGGCCTATTTTTGTTGTTGATATTACCTACATGGTATGTTTCATTTATTGATACATTTTTTACACCCAGAACGTTTGTGCATAAATCTTGAACCACATTATTCGGATCACACTCCTGAGGTATTGTGAGCCCTTTAAAAATTAGATTTTTTTGACGAATTCTATTTTCCATGTTTTCCAACTTTTTTTGTAATTCATGATTTTCCTTTTTGATATCAGAGATTTCTTCTCTTAACTTTTCATTTTCTTTAATATATTTTGTTAGTTTAGTATGAAATTCTTCAAAATCCGTTTTAGTAACAACATTAGACAGTTTTTCTTCCAGTTTTTGGTCTAACATTTTTGAAAAATCCGAAAGTAATTGTTGGTTACTCTATGCAGCCCTATATTAAATAGTATTTTCTTATCTTCATTAGACATCCGAACCATCTTTTCCTTCATATTCAGATTACAAAATTAGAAAAACTATAGATTGTACAACCAACGTTTCGCCCCACATTCTGGTCTATCAAAGGATAAATTCATTTTCCATTGACTTCTGCCAGGTTCAACTGCTTCCGTTTTAAGTAGAATAAAAAAATAAATTATGTGTTTTGCAGTCGTTTAAACAAAATAAATCGCGTCACTTAGACATTCATAGAGTGACTTCCACAAACGCGGAGAAAGCTAATAACGCCCCCCTCCATATGCAAATTCCTTCACCTTTGCTCCTGTCGCAGGGCTGCCACTCCTTGAATTTCAATAAGCTCCTGTGGCGATTAATTAAGTTGGCAACCCTTCGCCGAAGTACAACTCCCCCGGGGGGCTGGCTGTTCCGGGAAATCCTGTATAGGGGTTTGTTAACCCTTGATGAAACTGTCATTGAGTTTTCATGAATATTTAGGAATATCCAATTTAATTACTTCCATTGTACCTGTCCTCGAGTTAAAGCTTAGTTATAACTGAAATAATTTCTGGGGATTTATATTTGACTAGTTATATCCGCTACAATACTAGTCACAATTAGACAAGTTTGGCTAAAACCTCATTTAAAATGGTGTTTTTCTTTAAGTTTATGGGCTCAAAATATTGCCTAAATCGTAAGTATCTGATCTTTCCAACCATGAAAATATAGTAGAGGATACTTAAATAGACTATTTATTATTGATACACAAATAAAAACTGTAAGTATAGTGCTGAACCTTTAAAAACATTTTTTGAAATTCTAAAAACAAAGATACCCTAATCATAGCATTTGAGAATGGGTTATTCAATGAGATTTGATAATATGCCAAATTTTTTTTTTTTTTTTTTTTTTTTTTTTTTTTTTTTTTTTTTTTTCCAAATATGTGATTTGGACAGTGGGGAAAATCACCAATTTAGGTGGATGAAATTCAAGTCAAAAGTTTGGAATTTTCTAGTGCTTTACCTTTTTATTATTAGTTGGTAAGAGCCTTAATACTAACATTTCCCGCCATACCGTGTTTGCAAACAAATAGTAAATGAGTAAATCATTCCTGTTCGCACGAGTGCCTAATAACCGGCAGTGGGATTATCTTCATTCGACGGCCATTTATTGTGTTCAAGGTGTGTTTAGCTCAAAGTTTTTTTGCTTTTATTTAACAATGGACATTGCTGAGACAGTTAAGACATTATATTTCCTCACTCGTTATTGAATATACACTGCAATCTACCTCTAGAGTTAATTTAGCAGTTTGTTAATGTAAGCCCTTATTAAATAACAAAAAACTATATAACCCCCAAGTTACCCCAAGGATTTGTTTTATCAATCCTTCTAATCTTTAAATATTATAAAGAATTTTTGCGTTTTGGGTGATACATAATTTTTTTCAGACACAATACTCAGAATCAAAAGTTTTACAATTATAATTTGAAGAGTTTCCTAAATGATATAAAATACATGTATTAGCAGGTTTAGATTTTATCAAATCAATTTGATGTTTGACCACTGTGCGCTCGCCAAACGTGTCAAGAAATTAATTACTTTTTATAATATTTTCTTATATTTTTTTCATACTTTTTTCCGTGATCTGGGACCCCAAAGGTTAAATATGAACAAGTTTCAGAACTTTGTCCACCTAAATCGGTCATACTTTCCACTGTGCGGTGGTCATATAAGATAGGAACATTATAAAAAAATATTTATTTATCAACGTTTCGACCCCTGTTGTGGATCTTCATCAAGGTTTTTCTCCTTAAAAAAAAAAAGGTGAATCATCATTCAACCACTCAGCTTCCGTAACTTAAGGAGAGAAGCCCTGGTGAAGACCCGCAACGTGGAACAAACTTCGGTAAACAAATAGTTTTTTACTACTTTCTTATTCTATATTATCATCATCCGAATCATCTCATTCTTTATATTCAACCCACCAATTATCAACTGTCAACTAATTAATTTTCAATAGGCGTATTGATGTATGGTAGCGGTAGATAAAATCGGTTCCTTAATAAAAATTTCTGCACAGTTACACTTAAAATATACAGTGATGCAGAAAAAAAGCCTTCCTGCTGCAATATTTTTTTTTAATATCGGGATTTAGAATTTATTCTTTTTTTTTTTTTTTTTTTTTTTTTTTATTGAGAAATATTACAATCTGTTTCAGAATGAACAATAGTAATAGAGATATAGGACCACATTCATACAATATATACAGAAAATAACGATAAAGTCAAATTACATAAAATAGAAAAAAAAAATCATTTATATGTACAATAAAATATAACAAAATAAAAAAAAACAAACAAAAACAAAACAACAACAACCTATAATAGAAATAAATACAAAGTTGGCAAATAAATAAAAATCATACAAACAAACATAACTATATACAATATTTACAACTGCTAAGGGGACCCCAGACTGGGCTTTTCCCTCCACTTGTGGAGGAAAAAAGCGGAATCCAAGAGATCCCAGCGCCTCTCTCTCAGCCGCATCACTGGTCTTAGCCAGTAGAGGCTGAGTTAGGGCGCAATAGCCACAAACATACAGTACATGAGTGGAGGATCTGACCAGTGTCAGAACTCCAGTATAAATGTTATAGAACGTCGCGGGGCCACTGCCGTTTCAATCTTCGTGGAGGATTGTAGGGGTGGGTGGAGCTGGAGAGGGATTGAGCTAAAGGATTAGGATGATGATGGAGGTTCCGATGGAAATTAGAAAATTTGGATGGTACCAGATCTAAAATGAATGGAATATTGAGGTCGTGGTGTAAGGTACAGTTGGAAACATAATAGGGAGCATTAACTATTGTTCGTAGGACTTTGGATTGGAAGGATTGGATGCGTTTGATGTTAGAGTATTTAGCTGTCCCCCACAGCTCAAGTCCGTAGGTCCATATAGGTTTCAGTACTGTCTTGTATATTAGTAATTTGTTGTCAACTGTAAGATGAGATTTTCTGTTTAATAGTCTGTATAACTGGCCGAATCTGCGGTTGAGTTCTTTTCTTTTAAGTCTTGTATGTGGGTTCCACGTTAGTCTTTTGTCTAGTAAAAAGCCCAGATACCGGACTGTGTCTGAGGAAGGAAGCGGTATGGAATTGAGTTTAACTGTTGGGCAGGATTTGCGTCGAAGGGTGAAGGTGACGTGTGTGCATTTTCTTTCGTTCACCTTAATACGCCAAGCATTACACCAGTCTTCGACAAGGGAAAGGTGCCTTTGTAGATTTAGCGATGCTGCTTCAGGATCGGAATCGGATGATAAAATGGCTGTGTCATCAGCAAATGTTGCCAAAAAAGTATCGGGATCGGTAGGGATATCGGCGGTATAGAGGATGTAGAGGACGGGTCCTAAGACGCTGCCTTGAGGAACACCGGCCTCAACAGTATAATGTTTGGAAAACTCTAAACCACAGCGAACTCGGAAGGAGCGGTTTGATAAATAGGACCGGAGAACTAGGTATAAGGATTGGGGTAAATGGGTTTTGAGCTTAAAGAGCAATCCCGGGTGCCACACCCGGTCAAAAGCTTGCGCTATGTCCAGAAAGGCACCCGAACAATACTCCTTGCACTCAAGGGCGGAGGAAATGTAGTCTACAACTCGGAGTCCTTGCTGAACCGTGGAATGTTGAGGACGGAATCCAAACTGGTGTGAAGGAAAATTGTGAAATTTGGCTAGGATTCGTTTTAATAGGAGTTTTTCGAAGATTTTGGAGAGGATCGGAAGAAGGCTAATAGGTCTGTAGGATGATGTACAGTTGGAGGGTTTACCTGGTTTTAGGAAAAGGATGATAGTCGAGTGTTTCCACAACAGAGGGAAATAGGTAGTGCGTAGGATACAGTTATAGATATATGTAAGGAATGTAATGGCTTTAGGTGGAAGTTGTCTTAGAATTTGAGGAGTAAGGAGATCGTATCCAGGGGATTTACGGAAAGGAAGCTTTTTAAGAAGATATTTGACCTCAGAGGGATTGATTGCTTTAGGTGGTAAGGAAATTGGTATCGGTGACGTAAGGAACTCTTCAACTATTGCGGTATGGGTTGGATTGAGATCAGGATGAGGAGTGAATACCTTGGAAAGGTGTAGTGCAAATTCCTGGGCCCTATCTTTGTCAGAAGCAGCCCAGGAATTATCACTACGCCGGAGAGGATGGGATATCAGGGGAGATTTTAGGATTCTCTTCGTGACATTCCACAAGGAATTGTCACGAGTCGAGAGAGAGGAGAGGTAGGAATTGTAGGATTGAGAACGGAAGATCGCCAACTCCCGCTTTAATTGTCTACAATAAAAGTTATAGGAGTGGCGATCTGCTGGGTGGCGGGTGCGTTGCCATAATGTTCTGGCTCGGCGTTTGGTGTGGATTAGGTCTAGGAGGTGTTGTGGTAAATGGTTTTTGTAAGGATTTATTTGGGAGTGCTTGGGAACGGAGGCAGTCCAGGCGGCTTGTTGAATCGAGGTTGTAAAGGAATAGACGGCATCGTCAAGGTCAGTTTGGGTTTTGAGAGTCACTCTGAGGTCAATATCATTGGTGAGGATTTCGCGGAAGAGGTTCCAGTTGATAGGGCCTCTGATGAATGACGGTGGGACAGGTTTAGGCATAGGTGTTAAGGATACATTTAGGATCAGTGGACTATGGTCAGAGGATAGTTCATCAAGGCTAGTTACGGAATAGTTCAGGGAGCCTAATCCGCTGTGGATGAAGAAGTCGAGAATGTCTGGATTACGGTTAGGATCTGTTGGCCAGTAGGTAGGGGAATTGGGAGGTAGGAGATTAAGGCGTCGGGAGTTGAGTGCAGCCTGCAATGTCCGTCCACGAGTATTTGTGGTCCTGGAACCCCATTGTTGGTGCTTGGCGTTTAGGTCTGCACCCAGTATAAAGTGATTCCCCAATGAGTTGAGGAAGGATCCAAATTGGGTAATGGAAATAGAATGTTTGGGAGGGCAGTATGCTGATGCGATGACGAGCGGAAAGGAAAAGGTCTTGATTATAACAGAGGTGGCTTGTAGGAAGTCGTGGGCGGGAAGTGGGTGTAAGTGATGGGAGAGGGATCGGTGGACAATGACTGCAGTACCGGCATGGGCTTTGCCGTCTGGATGGTCTGTCCGGTATGTAGTGTATTCAGGTATTTTGAAGTACTGTTTAGTGGTTAGTCTAGTTTCAGTAATGAGTGCAACATCAACGTTTTTGTCTTGCAGTAAGGCTGTAAGTTCGTCAGTGTGAGTTCTAACACCATTCGCATTCCAAAGGAGAATGGATAAGGAATTAGGTGAGGTCATTTATGGTTTTTGTAAGGCAGGAATGAGATTTGATACAAGGTTCGTAAGGAGTGATATTAGAGGCATAACAATGGATTTGATTTCGGAGATAAAGGATGTCATCAAACTGGTAAGGTCTGTGGCGTTTGAAGGAGGAGGAATATGAGAGATTTGTGGTGGATTAGGATTTTTAGGATTGGTTATATTTTGAGGAAGAGGTATTTGTGGAATGGACTGAGGATATTTAGGTACATTTTGCAGTTCCGGCAGGGCCTCGGCTTCACTACATTGGTTCCCACCTCCAAGTAAGTGGGCAAATGATACATTGGCATCGATTATTTTTGAGGGTTCTCTTCTAGTTCTTGTCTGTCTTGCTGTTTCATCCAGTATTTGGGGTGTTTGATACCTGGTCCTTAGTTCCTTATAGATTTGGCATCCTTTGTAGTTGGCCGGGTGGTCCTTGAGGCAATGAGCACATACAGCGGGTGTTGACTTTGGTTTTGTACATTCCACAGACTTGTGCTGTTCACCGCATTTCACGCAGCGTGGTATGTGATAACAGTAACTTTTGGTATGACCATACGCCTGACAATTGTGACACTGAACAATTTCTCTCTTGGTGTAAGGTTTTTCGACTTTTACACTTGTATAGTACAGTCTTTTTAGATCGTAAATTTTTTCTACCCCTGACAATGGTTCCAGGTCAACAAAGAATAGAGGAAGTTGAACTCTATCTTTTATGACATTAGTGACTTGGCGCACTTTGTAACCCATCTCTATAAGTTCTTCTTTGATAGCTTCAACTGGTGTAGAAGAATGTAGATTTCTGATTACAACTCTAAGAGATCTCTCTTGGCGTAGCTGGTAAGTATGGAAATCCGCTTTAGTATCAGTTAGATATTTCACTATTTTTCTATACGTCTCGGCGGTGGTCGGTGATATTTTGGTGTCATTGATTCTACTCATACAGTAGTAGCTGGTGGAGTCGGTAATTTTATTCAATTGAGCACACAACAACTGAAAATTTTTAATATTTTTGACAAATATCGGTGGAGGTCGTGGTTCACTGGGTGTAGGAGCAGATTCCATGTTTTCTTTTTCATTATGTAGAATTTGAAAAGGATTTGGAGTGAAAAACGGAGATTCATCAGTCATCCCTTGTGACGATGTGCCAGGTTGTGGTTCAGATTCGGTATTAGTACCTGAAGGGGTTCCTTGATGATTTAATTTTTTATTAGTATCACGGCGGGGTCTTTGTTTTATGGGAGACGTGATTGAACCACTAGATCTAGATCTTTTAGTTGATGCTTTGGAGGACATCACTTGGTGAAAATATCGCATTTCATGTGAAGAAGATAATGAGATAATAACTAGATGTGGGAAATAAAACTAAAGAAAAGAAAAAGCAATCCCGGCCTTGCCGAGCTACTGGCAATCAGCTGATGTGAAGAGGTTACCCAGCATTCACTTTACACTGTAAATTGTAACAAAACTTACTGTTCTTTGCTCCAATATTTACTGCTGCTGTTATCTTGAAGTCTGGTGAGGTTTTCAAGATTGTACTGAAGTGAATTCCAACTGAAAAAACAAGAAATCCAAGAGACGATTTGAATGATGACTGCTATACTCATGCGCATGCGCAGAACAGAATTTATTCTAAGGAGAAAAAATCACCACTCTATTTTTCAATCTACCTACGATTAGCGTACTTCAGTAATATTTATTATAATTTTATATTTTATTCTAACCACCATTGTTGCATACGGTTGCATAATCACCGTTTTTTTTTAATGAATTAGGAACAAAACGTTGAAAAATAAAGATACTAAGAAAACGGTTTCATTTGAAATTAAAATAAAAACTTTAATTATATGTATTGAAATTGAAAAAAGCTTTGGCGTGACTGTTACCCTGCATGTGGTTCTTGAATGAGAACTACTGCGTAAAAATAAAATATTAATGTATATATCACTGATAATCGAAATCTAAGCAAAAAAAAGTTTCTACAATGAGAAAAAAATTTGTTTTGCATTGTAATTGTAAACGTTTGCCCTGAATGTTCAATTCCAATCAGTCCTCACTCCAAAATTGTCATGTAAAATTCTCTTGAAAAAGCTTTTTAACATGAATGGAAGTACACAATGACTTTGTACAGAACAAATGAACGGTTCTGGCATGTGTGTTCATGCAAATGCAATACAAATAGATCTTCATTTGCACTTGAATCGCATAAATAAAAGACCAACCCTTTGCCCTGTGTAAAATAAATGTATAATGCATTCCTACCACCAAACAAACAATGGATACGAGATCATTTTGTTTTCTTGTGTTGCACATTGTATAGACTGAGGGAAAAAAATACAATTAGTTTCTTTGTTTTGATATATTTAAATTCTTAATAATTAACATATTATTATTTTATTTTATTTCGCTCATTCAGTGGCATCAAGTTCTGTAGCATTTACAGAAAAACAAAATAAAATAAAATTATATATATTTACAAAAAATTAATAAATAAAGTTAATAGAAACTTCATGAAATGAATGAATACCAAAAAATTCATAATCCTGGTCTACTTTTTCAACAGTGTTTGATATATGGTCCATAATAATTATCAAAATTATAATATTATATTATAGCAAGTACACAATTAAGTAGTTATGACAAATTCGATAGTATTAAATTTCTTTGTTTTTCACAAATAATGTAATAATAAATTATATATATATATATATATATATATATATATATATATATATTTATATATAATGCTATTATTTAGCACATTAAAAAAAAATTGCAAAAATATAACAACACCGAAACGCAATTATTGGTTATATAATAAATATATCTCCTTACGTAAGATTTTGTTTTCGTATTTTAGTTTTTTATTTGAGGGTCATTGGTGTCATAATGATAAATTATATTCTATTGTAGTATCCTACAATCTTTATGAAGTCCAACAGTGTGCATATCTGTTTCTCTTCCTTGCCGAGTAATTTGTCCAATTGATTGTGGCAATCAAAACCTTTTTCCTCAAATGCTCATATTCGATCATTTTTTTTTTTTTTTTTTTTTGCATTAGAGATATTGAGATATGTTGTAATATTTGTGAATAAATTTTTTTTCCCTCCCCCTCCACAAAAACACAGGGCTCCTAAGAACAATAATATGTACGATATAAAAGAAATAAAATTAAAGAAATATAAATTTTTTTAAATAAAATTAATATAAGTAAAAAAAAAGTGAATAAAAAAAAATATGTATATTGCTGTATAATAGATTAAAATCTTGCAAATGAAATACAGAATTTCACTTTTAGAAAACAAAACAAATTAAATACATTTTTAGTAATAAAAAATATGTTATATAAGAAATGCCAAACTTCGCTTCCTATTTTCTGATTGCGAAATTGGGGAAAAATCAATAAAATAACATTAATAAATCAAAAATCGTAATATAAATATTTTTCAACTTGATAGTTGAATTTTTTTCTAAAATTTTCAATCATGAGCCATAAAGCTGCTTAGTTATGAATAATAATAACAATATTTATGTCATTACATTTTTCCACCCCCCCCAAAAAAAACAAAAAAAAAACGGTGAAAAAAAAGAAGACAAAGTCATGAATGGAAGCCGCTACCGGTTACGACACTTGTCAAAGATTTATGACAGACCCTGCACCATCATTCTAAATTGCCGAATGGTCAGTTCCTCATTTCCTATTCAAAAGCAGAATGAACACCCGAAGAAAAAAAAAAAAAATCGGGTCAGCCGCTCACACGTGGAACTTCAGTTCTCCTAAAAGACCCAATTATGCAGAGACAACTGAAAAATTTTCGCATTATAAGACAAAACCACCATTTTGTATAGACCTCCATTGCAACACAGATGGCAAAGCTGACCTGGATGGAGGCAACCGCCCCACGGAACTAGTTCCGCTCCCCCTAGATGGGGATGCCTTGCTACCCCTCCCCATCATAGCGAGATAAGAGGCGGTCTATATTTACATATTCCCCCGATCCCTCAGAGGCACCCCCTGCAGATCAGTCTTCTTCACGTCTGTCAGATCTCGGGGATAAGATAACGGATCTTGGATATCCTCTATTAACGTATTTGGAAGCTCCTGCTACCATGTTCATCCTCTGTTTTTTCTTGATTTTTTTGCCCGGTGGAATGTCCTCCTAGGCTCCTTAGATGACCTGAAAGAAAAAAAATCATTTTAATAATATTATATTAGCAATATTGTCGGTTAGTAAACATTTTTCAAGGCTAATGTTCCTTTCTTTAGTTATAAAAAATTTAATATGGTGTGATATTTAAATAAACACAATTATTTTGTAATTAACATTAAATATAAACGAATATTTGATCCATCCTCCAAAAATGGTTCTCGAATAATACTTTGTTTTAATTTATTTCATTTTTTTTTTAGTGTTATTTATTTTTTATGTGAGAATTATATTTTCATCAAAATATATAATGTATATGTCTAAGATATTTAGTCTCAATACCCTCCTGGGGCAGACCCAGCCTCTTTAAAGAGGGTACCCAAATTAGGGGAAAAAAACATGCTGCCTGAGCGTATCTCTCATTGCACGGCAGTTGTTCTAAAATCAGTACGAATCTTTACATGTACAGAGTCCAAGACCCTTCATTGATTATAGAATAACAGTTTTTCTAAAGACATTTAGCAGATTTTTTAAAAATATATGTATCTTTTTTGGGGATCAGTCGATAAATATACAACTTTTTTTAGGCGATTTTTAAGACAACCTGAATCAGTTTATAATGGTCAAGTTTCATGTACCAATAATCTTAAGAAACTGCATCAAATATGTCATAATTATTGTAATAATCCAATATTATTATTATTCGCGACTGTTTTGTTCGTGATCAGCGTCCTGAATTATTATCCATTGTTGAGTATATCATCTTCTTTTAAGTCTTCTTTGCGATTGGCCTGGTTACAAGGAAGAAGGAAGTAAAGATACGAATTGATTTGGGTGGTCATGTGTCGATGAATGAAACGATGTTATATTTGTTGTGAATATAAGAATTTACTGTTGGGGTGTTTGTGCCATTGTGTATAATGAGATTCAAAACATACCATGGTGCTTGAACAATTTCGTATTTTGGATTAAGTTGTTTGTTTTTTGAACGAGTTCCAGACGGCCAGAAACATCAATCAGGTCTGGGGCGAGAGCAGCATTAATTAGTGCACTGTTCAAATTATCAATTAAAAAATTATGTTAGGAAGACATCAGCCTTGAAACAAGAAGGCTCAATGTGAGAAAATTACCATCGATGACCAACTCAAGGCAACTAGAATGGAAAAGAAACTTGAAAGAATAGCTCCTTACTCATTGAACGACCGTCGAAAAAAGCATCGTTTTGAAATTAATGCCTCACTTCTTTGCCAAAACAACAAAGATCTATTTCTGTCCAGAATTGTTACTTGAGGTGAAAGGTGGATACTTTAAGGCGTAAAAGGCTTGTGAAGAAACTACCCAGCGGTATAAACATAAACATTCGATGTTTATTTAAGTAAGTAGATCCCGAGGCCATCTTCTAAGTCAATTATTTTGTTTTGTATTTCAGCAGCTTCTTTCATTGCTGTATTGGTTTATTATTTTCAATATCGAACAATTATTATTATAATCGACCTAAAAAAACAAATAAAAATAATCCCCCTTCAAAATTTGAGGTCTTACGTTTCAAGATACTTAGAACCCTAATACAGAATAAAAGAAAATCCGTTTGTCCGCGTCATTTCTCTAAAACTACTGGACCAATTTTCTTGAAATTCGCCACAAAAATACGATTTCATCCAATGATGATCCTAACACCTATACGTTAATATCAACTCGTTATTTTTAAAATGGCGGCCGATGAAAAGTGATTTAATTCAATAACTCTTATTTTTGAAGGCACAGATAAATCTATTAGTGTTTTTTAACCAGAAAACCGTGAATAATTATTTAAAAAAAAAAGGTAAAAAAGAATAGAATAACATATAAATTTTACCCATAAATACGGTCATATCTCAGTTATTTTAGGAGATAAAGAAAAATATGTATAGAATAATAGAATCAGTAAAGCACGATAAACCAAACAAAAATTGAAATCTTGCCAATATATGCGATTGTAACTCCGTTATTTTTAACTAAAAAAACGCGAATAATTATAAAAAAGAAAAAACAATTAGCAGTAGTGATATGCCATTTTTCTTTGAATTATTTATTGCTTTCCTTATTAGTTAATTGCCTATAAATAGCCTTATAAACAGTTATACCCTAAAATAGTGATTTAGAAATATTAAACCATTGTGTAATAATTTGCAGTGTTTTTAATACCTTGAAATTATAACGTATGATGTACAATGTAAACAATCCGACATTAAAAAAAAAAACAGAAACAAAACATGGGCAGATGAATCTAGATAACTCCATAGTGAGCCGTCCAGGATAAACGAGAGTCATTGCAGTGTAGGCGTCTCAGCTAACGACTCGCGGCGCTTTGAAGCTATCCTCACCCAGGCGATAGCCACGGCGGACCCGTAATTAAAACGTACTTACGGCAATTAGAGCTCTCTTGTGGGAACAAAAAGGTGAATTAAAAACCCATCAAGGAGCGATGAGGTTGACATGAAACGCTTCCATTAGCTTATTTATTATGGCCGGGCCTCCCCACCACCGGCTGCAGGTGCCAGCATCTGAGCATCCTCCATACCTGCGTCCCGACAGGTAATGGCTCTTCTCTTCTTGTAAAGTATCATAAAAAGTGCAAAAACCTTTATGAATAGTAAATTTGAATCAAACTGATTCGTGATGAAACTGATATGTTTCTTGGTCAATCCAGACCAGTGGTTTCCAACTTCACAAAATCGTAAAATGGCAAGGACCCCCTAAATTCATAAAATTAGAAAATTGCAGTCCTTTTCTAAAGTTACTAAGATAATATTTAATTTCAATCCCAAGCATAATAAAATATCTCCTCCCATAACTTTAAAAAATGTCTATATTTTAATAAAAAATTAAAGTAGTAAATTGGTTAAAAAACCAAAAAAAGTCAATAAGTCATAAGATAACCCTCTGTTAATAAATAATGTTAGTTTAAAATATCAATGTTTTTTATAAGTTTGTAAAGCACTCTAATATGAGGTAATATTTACATAAGCGTTAGGTAATTAACACTAAATATAAATTAATATTTGATCCCTCCTCCATAAATAACTTCTCTACCAATTCATTGTTTTAATTTATTTTTTTATATAATATGAAATCGTTATGTGTATAGAATACATTAATAGAAACTCCTTTACGATGCGCTGCTTGTTATCTAATATTTATTTTATACAACAATATTTTCTGTTGTTGATAACCATTAAAAAAAAACTGAGAGAAAAATAATGATCTAACCAAATAAAAAAAAAAAAAAAACATTCGTCAATAAATCATGAGATAACGCTTAAAATGAGTAATGTAGAATTTTCATAATAATATATGTTTTTTTATGTTTTTTTGTCTATATTTAGAAGTTAGAAACTTATTTTTTTAATGAGTGTATTGTCATTCAGTAGGCATTTTGTGGAAAATTATAGCGCTTGTTGGTGTGCGAATTCTTTTATTGTTGGAATATCCAATTCTCGGTAGTTATATTGGTGTTTGGTGCATAATTATTAATGATTCTTAAACATCTATTTTGTAATACGTGTAATCACTTTGTATGCGTTTGCTTGCTTGACTCCAGGTTGGACATACATATGCAATTATAGGCCTGATAACAGTTTTATATCATATTAGCTTGTTTTTTGCTGATAATTATGAATGTTTATTAAATTAGGGATACATTTGATTTAGCTCAGTTGATGTGATTTAGCTCAATAAATTATTATATTAACGCTTTAATAGTTGCAATAGAAAACTTTGATACCAAAATTTTGAAGTAAAATTAAATTAAGATAGAAAATCTAGAATGATTAGGTGGATGTCTAGACATTTTAGGCAATCTAATTATTGTTAATTGAATAACCGATTTTCAATATTAGAATAGAATAGAAAGAATAGAATTTATTTGTTTAAGATTTACATTCTTGTACAAATCAATTCAAATTATAAATCTCTTCAATTGCCAACATGAGTCTAGTTAAAAATAAATGTCCATTTATTCGGCTCTTGAGAAAAACTTAAAAATAATAATTGTAAACTATTTAAATAATACATTTTATCATTTAATTGATACATAATAGAAAAACGCTGAAATAAAACATAAAAAACAATTAACAACTTGAAAAACAAACTGAAAACATTCGCCGTAGAATGAAAAATAATAAACAGTTAACCTTAGATAACTGGACACTTAATTGGTGTGTGGACCTTCACAGTTCAAATTATCCAGGGTATTACATGCTGACTTAGTGAACCAGAAAATGTTGTTCAGTTTTTCAATATTGTCTATTTGAAGAATTTTTTGAATTTTTTGGTCATCACTGGATCCTGATAAAAATGGTTGTAAATATCTTTCTCTGTCTTTCATGAGCTTTTCACAGTAGAGAAGGACATGAAACTGGCTGTTCAAGATAAACTGACCACAGAAAGTGCAGGTTTCTGGTGCTTTGAAGATGAACATTTTGGTTTTTCCATAAAGTGTGGTACGTTCTGGGCTCGAAATTCTTAACTGGCTCAATGATCTTATTTTTTTGATGTTGGCTGTATATGTCAGATAGGTCTCTGGGCTGGAGATATTGAAGCTGGAGATAGTTCTATATATGGGGTTATGGTTAGAATTGAGAGATCGGTGGATGTCTATTGAAAGGTTATGATTGTTTATCTTTTCCATTATTGCATCTCTGCACTTTAATAATCCATTCGGGCATAATACACTGAATTCTTCTTCACAGCCATACTGAGCAGCCATCGATCTAACTTGTGAGACCCAGTTAAATTTTATATCAGGGTTCCTTGCATGCAGCGAAATCAGTCTGTTGAAACAGAGTCTTGGCAGCCTCTCCTCCGGCATGATTGACAATCTGGACCAGTAGTTCACAGCTCTCTTCAGAACCCTGACGCTCAATGGGTTTCGGCCGGTTTCAAGACGAACTATGTAGTTGGCAGTACTCCTTGGCCATCTGAGTAGTTGCTTCAGGAACTTTAGTTGTATCACTTCAACAGCTTCTAGATATCTTAAGCTCCATATTTCAGAAGCATACAGAAGGGTTGAGGCTACCATGGACCGATTTTCAATATTTCAATAAGTAAAAATTTTTAAATAAATAAATAGAAACAGCAACTATAAGTCTAGGGTCTGGGACAAAGACCCCTAAGAATAATATTAGATTTGATATAATGTAAGATCAAAACAGGCAAAGAACATATGTTAATGATAAATAAAACAACCTACCTATATGAATATAAAATAATATAGGAGAATAATCAAAAATAGTTCTGTCTAGTGAAAATATAATAAAACATTACAGTAATTAAAAGTTAAAATATATAGAAGTACGTGTGGAAAAATTAAAATATTGATTACAATCCAACTATTTCAAAGTCGAACAGGGTCATTTTAGGATGTCAGAAGGTATTAGTAAAGAAGGTATTTTAATGTAACTGAAAATTGTTGGACCTGTTACCAGTATACAGTTATTTTATTTTGGTATGGTTTAAAAACAGTATAGTGCATTTGATAAAATTGGTTATCCTTCCCTTTTATATAATAGTAAATTGTAAGAATGAGTTCTTTGAAAAGAATTAAATGATTGCTAACATTAATTACAAAAAGATTAGATCAGTTTAAAAAAATGTAAGCACTATATAAGTAAAAATTTTATATAGAGCTCTTCATCTTTGTATATAAACTTCTCAAAAAGGCTTTTTAATGTTTTTAACGTAATTTTTCATGTCTTTTAAAAACAAATGATTCAGATTTATTTAATATATTTATTAAACAACCGTGTTTGAAGATGTTTAAAACAATAACATATCATTTATTAACAAAGCAAAAAAAATTCTATTTCGGTATTTCCGATTTGCGAAATAACCTAAATTAATGTAATGCAATGGAGTTTCAAGAGTTCTGAGATATTTTCTGCAAGGAATTCATCATAAGCTTTATCGAAATTTAATTTTAGAAAACTTTCTTAAAATCTGCGCTGTCACATTTGTATTTTTTTTTTTTTTTTTAATAAGAGGCAATCATTTCCTATATTTGATTTATAGTGATTAAGAGGAACATTCGGATGAATAAGAGAGAAATTCGTATAAGATAAATATGATACCAATTCCCTTCAAGATTTTTTTTCAGTTATGTTATCCATGTTTCTAAAATTCTACCTTACCCAAGGTTCGACGCCGAACAAATGTCTGTGGGGTTGAGGTCTAATCCAGGCCGGGAGATATGGCTAAATTGTTTACGGGCCACTGAGCCCCTGAAATATTAATTTGGACTAATTTATGGGCGGGTATTTTTCTGCCGGGGTTTGGAAGGCGGTTAAAAATGACCACGTCACTGGCAAGCGGCCGGCCTCGCTTTGTTGTTCCATCCCGCCTTTGTTTTAGCCACGCCAAAAGTTCACCAAATTTTCATCATTTGTAAAAACATCACTTTTTTCTACATAAGTATGGGTTTCAGATGGAGGTTTAACAAAAAAATAGTCGGATATGCGGTTTAGATTTTTTTTTATTTCCATCTTTATTTTTATTCTATTAAATAAATGTTTTTAGGAAGAAATTAATCCGGATAGTGGTCAGTAAAAAAAAAAAAAAAAAAAAAATAATCGAATAGTTTTTACTATTTATTGTCTGCCAACGTTTTGGCATCATAAGGTAACATCAGAGCTAAAAAGGTTCAAAGAAATACATTGAGTGTTTAGTACCACACACACACACACACACACATAATATATATATATATATATATATATATATATATATATATATATATATATATATATATATATATATATATATGAAAAAACAATTAAACAGAATAAAGAAAAAAAAAGTGTATAAATTATTTAAAATTAAAATTAAAAAGAATATTTTTTATACTACTGAGCTATAAACATATTTACGTCATGTAACTCAGTATTATATAAAATATAATCTTTAATGTCATTATCTTTCACTTATATATGTTACTATACACTCATTGTATTCCTTTGTATCTTTTTAGCCCTGATGGTGACACACAATGGCCCAAAACTTTTGCTGACAGTAAGTAGTTAAAACTGTATTTAATTGTTTCTCTTTGCTGACCGTCACCTGGACTATTGTCTTCCTGTAACTCTCAATGGTCAGCTAATTATATCCAATATATATATTTTTGATCCTTTCTTTATTATGCTCAAATTTTTCAATTTTAACGCCTTATATAATTTCCTTGTTTTTATTTTCGTTTTCACGTGCTTTTATAAAGAGCAGATGAAGTTAAATGTAACTGTTCAACTTCCTTTTTACTTCTCGAACACAAACCCCATATTAAAAAAATAGTTCAAATTTCTTCGTAAATAGGAAAAACAATAGATCATGGATATGTCAATTAATAATCTATTAATTTTTCCAGAAAGGAAGAAATTGAGACCGTAGATTGGTGATTAATTGAAATTGATATAGTTCAAAGTTGACAGATAGGGTTTCAAATATTAAATAATTGGTTTTAAATTCAGACCAATGTAGCTGCTAAACTGTTGGTACCACCGACAAACTGAATTTAACAATTTTTTTTTCTTATCCTCCAACTTTATTTACAAAAATAAATACATAAACATTCTATGTATATACAGTAATAATGGTATATACAGTCCACAGCTCAGGCCTCGTATTGCCCTTTAACAACAAATAATATTCTCAATATAGTAATGTTCAACCGAGCTACACCAACAGAGTGCGTTTTACATTTATGAGAGTGAAAACAAATTACAAAAAAAAACAAAAAATCCTGATATATTTCATTGAAATCAACTCCTAAATGGTAGACTTTAAAAAATAATGTTAAAAAAAAATATCATTGTAAATATTGTGTGTATCATGTAGCAATATTATTATTGTCCATAGCGACAAACTGTAATATATCCGAATAAATAAATATATATTTTATTAACAAAAATAATATCATCCTGCAATGAATTTCTGACCAGGTCTGTCGTCAAATTTTCTATCCGAACAATAGCAACAGAGCTTACAACAGAGAGTGTGTTATACTGAGGGTAAAAAAAAAGTTACACAATAAAAGTTACAGACCCCCAGAAAAATGATCTATCCATGTCAATAACGTTTGTAAAGTTTCTATTTGTTCTGCAAGTGAAGTAGCTTTATTTTATTTTTCAAGTAAAGTTGCTTTTCCTTTTTCAATTATAGCCTTTACGCCACGTTCCTCATTTGAAATAAATATATTTATTTTTCTCATTTCAATTTTTTAGAATAAGAAATTTTTTTTGAATTTCGTAGTCAATAAAATCACAAATTATTATAATGTCACATTTTTTTTTAAATGACCTTTTAAATGAATTCCATTTAATTTAAAGCCCATTAATAGCTATTTCCAGCATATTCGAGAGTGTACCAAGCTTAAGTGGAAAATAAACTGAAATATTACAGCGAGGCGGCGAAGCCATGATGGGAAAACTTTTACGGTGGGAGATATGTCAAAGGTTTTTTTCCTTATTTTTCCTCCCATCTCCTTCTCCAGCCCCTTTTCCTACGCTTTATGTCATAGCTCCTGGAGAGGCTGGAGGACGGAAGGATACGCTTATAGAGTGTTTATTCAAATAAGACTCCCCTGTCACGCCATTCCCTCCAAGTAAATACTCAGAGAAGTGTTCAATTTCACACAAGAAAGTTTATCAATGGAAGGAAGAAGTAAAAACTTATATTGAATTCCCTCGGCTTTTCTCTTTGCGATCCAATAGCCATTTCAAAAAATTCAATTTGAAAAGTTACTTATTATTTTCCCTTTCCCATTTTATTACATGATAAATTCATTGAAGAGTTAGTTAATATCACTCAGAAATAATACAGGATTTCAACTAGCAATACTTTTTTTAGGGGCTACCTGTAGCATGGTGGTTAGCATAACAACCTCCTATACCCGAGGAGGTCCTGGGTTCAAACCCGCAGGTGACCCTAGGATTTTTTAATTGGAGTAAGAAATCCTTAGTTACACCGTCCTTCGGAGAGGACTTTAAAAGGTAGTCCCGAGCCTGTGCAATGTCAGGTACTCGTTATATTATTATTATATTATATCTATGGAGTTTATTATTGGAATAATTTTTAGAATCCATGGTTAGTGGTTAAAACAAATTTAAATAATCCTGCGGATATATTCGGGGGTAAACTACGAACAGAGAAGTATAATTAATTTTTATTATATTGTTCATCGTATGATTGTGTGTATGGTGTTCATTCGTATTGTATATATTTCAATTATAGGTTGATTTTTTGTATGTATATATATATATATATATATATATATATATATATATATATATATATATATATATATATATGTATATGAATCTATTTAATTTATTTTTTTATGAAATTTGACTTCATCATTGTATTTTGTAAATAGTGTATGAATATGGTCTCATATCAGTATTGATATTATTCATTTTGAAACAAATTTGTGATATATCTCGATAAATATGTTTTTTTTTTTAATTAATAATAATAATTTTTTATTTATATTTCAGCTGAGATCATGGACCACAATATTAAAGTCGAAACGTCAGCTCTTAAGGTCAGTGATATAAATAAAATAATAGTGATATTTTATTATGATTATTGATATGGATAGGTTTTTAGGCTGGGGGTCTGTGACTTTCGTTTTGTGATAAAATGTAACTTTTTAAAATTAAATGTTACTTTTTTAAGTTAAATGTAACTTTTTTAGGCAAACTAGATGTAAAAAATGTTTACATTTAATTTGCCATGCTCTAGCTCTATTGGTGTTGCTCGGATCGAAAATTTGATAGGTTTTTTTTTTTTTTTTCAATTGTCTAGGTAATAATAATCTCTCTATCTTTATATATAACAAATAATCGCCTTTTCACTTCTTGACCGCATCACGTGTGAACGGCTTAACCGAGTTCACTAATTCTTTTTTAGTTGTGTTTTTTTTATTATTTCTAAGGTACCTCTTTATCTATTTGTTTATTGAAATATGAATCCTCTTTTTCTTGGTCATCACATCACACGTGAACGGCTTGACTAATTTTCCTAAGTTTTAGTTAAGACAGGATATCGTCTGGCGGGTCAGCTAGTATATATACATATTCATAAACAACACAAAATAAAATATAATTAATGAATAATCGTTTCTCTCTGCTCCATTTACTAATTTTCATTGATATTAGTAAATCTTTTAAGGATTCTTTGGAAATCGGATAGACAGGAACTGTTTGTATAGATTTGTTTTGAAGGTCGGAAGAATATCGGAGTGATGAATATAAGGAAGAATAGAATTCCACACGGACGAAGATACATATAATAACATATCATATCGTATAAACACTGGTATTGCGGAGGAGCACTGGAACCCCTTCCTCACCCAGTCATGTTATCCACTAGGCCATCCTGTTATCGAGGGGCAAATAAATCATTCCATCCTATCATAAATAATCGGGAACTCCTTCCGGGTAGCAAACAAATACCCCCACCACCCAAACCCATTATTGGGGTAGGGTGAGGGGGTGGACTTAACAGTCATTAAACTTTGCGAATTTTATACCGATCCCCTCCCGACTTACATTATGGCCCCGAATCCGTAGAGTGTGCAATTTGTCTCTAAGCTGTCCGGGAGAAAAATTGGGCTCCCAGCCGACGCTGATGGGGTCGCGTCAGCTTGCAACCACAATTATGCTGATTGTTCTTAGCAACAGGGATCCGCAGCGTAATCGCCTCCTCCTGATTGCCGCCAATCACTCGGTTTTATAAAATGATTTCATTCCCGAGGCGGTCTTAATCTGGTTGTAACGGTTGTAACAGCCCTTACTACGTGGGGTATTAGAATATTACAGAAGCTTCATTGGAATCGATATCCACTTTTTTTTCTTTCTCTTTGCAACATGAATGTGGATAACAATGTAGATGAGACATCAACTATTATTATTAACCGTGGAAAATATTTTTCATGTGACATTCTATATCGAAAAAAAAAAAAAAACACACGACTTTCGCTAGCCTTCGTTGTTAAAATCCATATAAGAATCTTTAAATACCGTTAGAGATGAAATAAAGTTAAAGAATTTATATAAACATATTTTTTATTAAATCTGTGCTAAGATGGCAAAATGTTATGTGTCACTTTTTCTAAAATTGAGAGATTTTTCTCATTCTAGAGTGTCCACTCGTTTATATTTTGAAGGTGGTTCGTTTATTTGTTTAATGCAGTGTTGTTTACTTATCATCTGGAAGGGAAACACTAATGACATTATGCTACCTTCAACAAATAAACGAATGAGATCCCTGTCCAATTTAGGACATTTTTAATAGTGATATAGTAAAACATTCATACTGCATTCACACGATATATACAAAACAATAAATTTATATAATAATAATACAATATACATATATACAAAACAAAATCAATAAAAATATATACAAAAGTCACTCATACCTATATACAATTCACAAGCATACAGAACGTGAGTGGAGAATCTAGCCAATGCTAGAACTCCAATATACATTTTACAAGAGGTCTCGAGGCCACTGTCGTTTCAACCTTCAAGGAGGATGGTAAGGATGTGTGGAGCTGGATAAGGATTGAGCTAGGGGATTAGGGTGATGGATAAGGTTCTGATGGAATTTAGAGAACTTTAATAGTATAAGGTCTAAAATAAATGGAATATTTAGGTCGCGGTGTAAGGTATGGTTGGATACATAATATGGAGCATTAACTATTGTTCGGAGGACTTTTGATTGGAAGGATTGAATGCGTTTGATGTTAGAAAATTTGGCTGTCCCCCACAGTTCAAGTCCGTAGGTCCAGATAGGTTTCAGTACTGTCTTGTATATTAGCATTTTACCATCTTTGTTCAGAAATAATCAATTATATTATCATATAAAACAATCAGTGAGTTTTATCGACCTTTCATTCCTCTTCATTAACTTTTACAAGTTTGGGTATAAAATAATATTTTTTCTAAAATCTTTAGCTGTCTAACGGTATATTATACATATACGTTAAATTACTGTTCTTATGTTCGAAAACACAAAAATTGCATAAAAAAATATTTTTGATGTTTTCTCCTTTAGTTGGATATATGATTCCTTCAAGTTATATATTTACCCGTTTTTTTTATCAAAGTAAAAAAAACATTAGGGTTGATTTTGTTCAGTTTTAAGAATTAAAGCATTAGTGTCATGTCAAACTATTTCAATCAGAATGGAACTTGATATTAAAGCCCATTAAATTTTACATCGATATAGCGAGTTTAATCAAAACCGTCTTTTTGAAAATCTTATAAAGGTCCAAAATGCATGGTATAAAGTGGCTTTTCTGGTTGGTCGATTTTGATGAAAAAGTTGCTGTAACCTTTCAAGCATATACGCTTTTAAAATATGAAATACTATTGTTAAGGAATTTCTCGTTTTCTTGCTAGACACATTACACACACACACCTTTTTGCGGGACTTAGGAAATCCTAAAACGTGTATTTCGAAAGCTGGAACTCGAAAATTTTCACGATCACATTACTTTCCCGTACTATATATTTCATATATAGGTAAGTGAAATTAATAAAATATAAAGTATTTTTAGTAGGCGACAATTTGGCCTATATAGCAGGTTTTCCAGATTACCACAAAACATATAATTAAGATGTGCTCCTTGCAACCTCTGGATTGATTTATAACTACTTAAAACTCTATAACTATAAAGTAAATAAAATATAAATATTTAAGGAGTTATAAATAAAATATTTATAACTACTCGTCCTAACAGGACCCAAACTGAATAACCTAAAAAGATCAATAAGCTTATATATTTCAATTCTGAGCTATTTTTGATTATTGCCCAGTCAAGCCTTAGTTATGATTAAGGTTACGATCTTAAATCCCGAATTCGCCGTTTTTGACTACTTCAACATTTACAAGAAAAACTCTCGAAACTTCCACTTTACTTCAAAAACCTTCCACTCTACATGACTACCCTAAGGTCGATCTGGAATTACGGAATTGAGCTTTTGGGCTCTACTAAACCATCGAATTCCTCTCGAATTCAATCCTTCATAAAATTTTCTTAGGTCTCTAATTTGTCATTAATAAACTCATCCATAATGAACTTAGTGTCCCATATCTTGCTGATTTGGGTTGAACCAGGAACCTTTCGTTTCTTGTCAAACTCCATTCCTGATTCTCCTCTGAGGGATAATGACTCTAAGACCTTCTAGTTTGGAATATTTTTGAAAGCCCTGCCAATAGATAGTTTTCCTACAAGTGTATCATGTCATCATTCAATTTATTCCCCAAATTTACTTATTGTATTCAATAATAAAGTTTTAAGTTTCAAAATATATATATATTTTGAAATCCCAAAGGAAAAACTGACAAAATGTACTGAATGATACAAAATGGTGAAAATACTGTTTGATACATGATCTTTTACAGTGCGTAGTGAGATTGTTTCTGGTTAATAGTTTTTAAAACTTTTGAATTTTAATTAAAGTTATTAGAGCTTTGGGGCTCTACTAAACCATCAAACTCTTCCCGTATCCAATCCTTACAATCCAAAATCCTTCGCAAAATCCTTAGCGCTCCTTACTTTGTCACGAATAAAATCATCCACAATGATCTTAATGTTCCATGTTGATGATTTGCCCCTTACCAGGTATCACACCTTCCATGAAAAACTCCACTCCCACTCTAATCCATTAGTTTCAATCCTTGCTTCCTCTCCCATTCCTGATAATCCTCCGTGGCGTCAGAAAAGAAGATGGCCTCGAGACCTTCTTGTTTAGACTCACTACCAAAGAGTGCTGCCAATGGGCAGTTTCTCTTCATGTTTATTTCATGTGTTATAACATTTCAGCATATTTACTTGATGTATTTTTTGTACAGTCGTAAATTTCAATAAAAATATATTTAAAAAAAAAATTAAAGTAATGATTTTTCATGAAATTCTCTTCATGATTCCGACAAATCTGTTGTTATACCAATTAATAAACTAATCCAGAACTACTACCTAGACATACTTCTTTAGAGTGATAGCTTGCTCCCTATTCTTCTTTTTTATTTTCATGGTTTATATTTCGGATCTTACAACATGCGTACCATTTCCATTCCTCTTCTGCCTATTTCAAGATAAAATGTCAGCTCATGTGAGAAGGGCCCACAATTCAAGGGAGGCGACAACACAACTTAAATTTATTCAATCTGCGTCGCCTGAAGGGCCGAATAGAATTACCCTGTGAAACCCGAGTCAAGTCACGAGCTGGCTGGTCAAGGGGAAGCCCTCCGGAAATTAAAAGTGATAACTCACGGCCTTGCTCATCCACTGTCCCGCCATAATCAACTCCAGCGCTCTCTATCCGCTGTTCTGTATAACGTCAATAAGGAGGGTGGCTCTTCCCCGAGATATTCCAATGGGTTAGGTACCACTTTTTTTTTTTTTTCATTATACTTAGCAAGCATAAGAAAATCGTACATATTTTTCATGAACACAGTCTTTTTAATTTTTAAATCATTTCTTACATTTGAAAAAAAAAAAAGATATAATAAATAAAAGTTAAGCCTGATAATTACTAAATACTTTATGCACCTATAGGTATATAATTTCCAACAAAAATATAATTACTATGCATTTTTTTTCTTCCCATGTAATAATTTTTTGACTGAAAGAGGGTACTGTAGATTTGTTTAAAAGAATGTAATGACAGAGTTTGTCCGATTTCTGGAATGAAAAAAAAAGAAATAAAAAATGCATTTAATAATATTTGAAAATCAAATGTTCGTTAAACTTGATCTGAGATTTCAGCTTGTTTGTTGGTTTATTTATTTAACGTCACTTTATGCTATTATGGCTAATCGGACGATGCTACAGTGGGAGTACTAAATTTTGCCTATCCAGGTTTTATTAGGATAGGGATCTTTAACGATGAGATTTCAGCTTTTCAATTATTACCAAATAAAAAAAAAATCTGGTACGATTCACGACTTTCACTTACCTTGGTTTTTAAAATCATCTTCAGAACTTATAAATAAAGTTTCAAGAGATAAGAGATGAAAAAGGTTAAAGAATTATATTGTTCCGATAGAAAATTTGTTTCATTAAATAACTTATTAATTATTATCCAAAATTATCACTAATTTTTATCCGCAATAACATTTTTTCTATAATCTTAACATTCAAACTATCTATATTAACATTCATTGTCACCTTTACCCTTCGTCCCAAACCGATGAGTTCCTGCCCCCCAGTATCCTTTAATAACATTACCCTTACTCCTGTTGAGAAAATCCGATACCTAGGTCTCCATCTTGACAAGCGCCTTACTTGGAATCCTCACACAAGACTGAAACGACAAGAAACTGCTCGAAGATATCGATTACTACAACACTTACTAGACAAACGTTCAAAACTTCAGTATATTACCAAAGAGTCAGTTACATCACTATTATCAAACCTATTTGGACGTATGAAATCGAGCTTTGGGGCTCTACGAAACCATCTAATTCCTCCCGCATCCAGTCCTTACAATCCAAAATCCTTCGCAAAATCCTGAATGCTCCTTATTTTGTTACAAATCAACTCATTCATAATGACCTTAACATCCCATTTGTTGCAGACATAGCCCGTGATAGATACTCCTCTTTTCATTCTAAACTCCCTACCCATACAAATCCACCTGTCCTTAATTTATCTTCCTTAGATATCCCAGATAATCCTCCAAGGCGACTGAAAAGAAGGTGGCCTCGGGACCTACTGAGTTAAAATAGTTAGTGAAGTGCTACCACTGGGTAGTTCTTTCTCAAGACATTTTCATAACATTTTTTTTTTTTTCATTCCTCATATTTACTTATTGTGTTCTTTAATACAGTTGTAAATTACAATAAATAAATTAAAAAAAAAAAAAAAAATTCATTGTGTATGTAATTAGTTGACCGTTGAGAATTACTGGAAGGAATTAGTCCTGGTGGCGTCATTAAATGAAACAACTAAATAGTTTCAACTATTTATTGTTTGCCAACGTTTCGACTTCCTTTGTGGGTCATCATCAGGGCGCATGGTGGGAGAATGGAAACGTTTCCAGTATATTAACATTCTTATGTTAAAACAAATAAATTGACCTAAACAAATATGTATGCTCTTTTCTTCTTTCATTGGTTATAAAATTCGTTCAACTTGTATATTTTCACGTATATTATCAATGCTAACAAAACATTATGGTTAATTTTTTAGAGTCTACAAAATTAAAAGTAATTATGCGCATTCAAGTCCTGTCAGACTATTTAATCAGAATAAAACCTGCATGGTATTATTAATGCTCATTAAATTTTACATGGATTTTGTGAGTTTAATCGAAATCGTTAAAGCTTTTCTGAAAAAGTCTTAAAAAGATACAAAATGCGTTCAGTAAAGTGAAACTTCTGATTCGCCGAATTGAATGAAAAAGTTGCTATAAGATCTCAGGCATGGATTTTAGTTTGATACAGCTTATTATTTTTGCACTAGACTTACAAAATACACAATTTTAGAGACTTGGTCATCTGGAAAGCCTGTTTCTGATGAAAACTTTCATGAACGTAATAATTTTTTTGTTTCACATACAGATAAGCAAAATAAAAGTAAATTCTGATGTTTTTTAAATACTTTATGCGCCTATAGAGGTGGGTAGTGAATTCCGAAATGAGAAACGAACGAGAAATAATTCGTGAAGAAACGCAGTTCTATGAGAGAGTGTATGAGTATTGGTTGATTGAGTTCTGGTGTTCAATGGAAAATCAGTAGGGAGGGTGAGGGTTTCAATTATATGGACATTTTTTCTATTTTCAATTTTAGTATTTTATTTGACGAGTCAGCTGGGACGTATTTCGACTGGACTTGGAAAGCAAATTGGACTTGAACACTCCACTCAAGACAAATAATGATATTGATACAGCTGTAAAAAAACTGACTGACTCCATAACTTGCAGTATAACTGAAAACACAAAGACCACCAAGATTAATGACACTCAACGTACTGATCTGCCACAGCATATTCGATTATTATTAAAAGAAAAACGCAAAGCGAGATCGAAGTGGCATAAGACACGATACCCAGCTGACAAAACTTACTATACCAAACTAACTAACAAACTCAAATCAGAAATAAAGACATACAAAATTCAAAATTTACTCAACTTTACTGAAAATCTTACTACAACAGACAAATCGTTATGGACAACCACAAAAAAAGTTCTTAAATTCAAAGACTTTAACCATCCACTCCTGACTGAAAACAAAACCTGGACAAGATCTGACGAAGAGAAAGCCCAGATATTCGGACAACATCTTTACAATACTTACACTCCCCATCCAGATATCCTTAATCCCGAACACCTTGAAAGGACAGAAGAAGACCTAACTATTCCCCTCCAAATGACCCTTCCACCTAAAGCTTTCCATCCTTCAGAAATATCCAATATCATTCATAGATTACCCGCTCGAAAAGCTCCTGGCCATGACAAAATCACTTCCCATATCTTGAAACATCTCCCTCAAAAAGCCATCCTATTCCTCACCTACATCTATAATGCCGTACTACGTACTACTTATTTTCCTGCCTCCTGGAAATTATCCATAGTAAAAATGATCCCTAAGCCCAAAAAGTCACCTGAAAATCCATCTTCCTACCGTCCCATATCACTTTTATGTATTATGGGAAAAATTCTGGAAAAACTCCTTCTGAAACGAATCTACCCAATCCTTGATTCCCATCATATTATTCCAGATCATCAATTCGGTTTCCGTACATCTCACTCCACTATCCAGCAATGTCATCGTGTGGTGGACGTTGTCTCCTCTGCGTTGGAGCGCGGATTGTACTGCACGGGAGCCTTTCTCGACGTAGAACAGGCCTTTGACCGAGTCTGGCACCCGGGATTGCTTTACAAGCTCCGTCTATTTCTCCCTCCTGCTTATTTTCTTATTATACAGTCCTACCTTGCTGATAGATCTTTCCAAATAAATCACCACAGCTCCTATTCCTCCCTTTTTTCTCAATCTGCTGGTGTTCCCCAAGGCAGCATCCTAGGGCCTGTCCTTTATACAGTCTATACAGCTGATATCCCAACCCATCCTAACACTTTCCTTTCTACTTATGCTGATGACACGTGTGTGTTATCGGTAGATAGTGATCCATTTACTGCCTCCCACACTCTTCAATCCCACATCCGAGACCTTAAAGTATGGTGTCAGAAATGGAGGATTAAAATTAATTCTAACAAATCCCACCAAATAACCTTTACCCTACGCCGTAAACCAATGACTTCCTGCCCCACAGTATCCTTTAATGACATTCCACTAGCCCCTGTTGAACAGATTCGATACCTCGGACTCCACCTTGACAAACGTCTGACTTGGAACCCCCATACAAGACTGAAAAGACAAGAAACTGCCCGACGTTTTCGACTACTCCAACACTTACTGGACAAACGCTCCAATCTTCCACTTACTTACAAAAGACTTATTTATATGACCATCATAAGACCGATATGGACTTACGGAGTAGAGCTATGGGGCTCTACCAAACCATCAAATTCTTCTCGTATCCAATCCTTACAGTCCAAAATCCTTCGTAAAATCCTTAACGCTCCTTACTTTGTCACGAATAAGCTCATCCATAAAGACCTCAATATCCCATATGTTACTGAATTAGCCCGAACAAGATATCAAACATTCCATGAAAAACTCCATTTCCACTCTAATCCACTAGTTTCTATCCTATCATCCTCTTCGATTCCTGATAATCCTCCGAGGCGTCTGAAAAGAAGATGGCCCCGAGACCTTCTAGTTTAAAATATTTTCAGAGTGCTGCCGATGGGTGGCATCTCTTCATGTATTTCATGTTAGATTACTATATCCATCACATTTACTTGTTGTATATAATTATACAGTTGTAAATATCAATAAATATGTTAGAAAAAAAAAAAAAAAGTATTTTATTTTTTATGTTTTATAGAAATATTCCCATATCCAGCCACTTTAACTCAGTATAATATCTGCGGGCTCCAAATATAAAACTTCATTCATAAAACGCTTTAATTTTATTATTTTGTTACATAAAACTTTACCATATTTTGAGAGGTAAAGAAAGACTTATATACTAAGGCTGATAAGTAGGGCGAACGGAAGCCAACGCATTTTACATGTTTTACCTGGACTGTGGAATAATGTATTCATATTTCGTCAGGTAATAGCACATGTTATCCCCTGTAATGACTTAATTCACTCCATAACTGCTTACATTAATAAAGTATTATAAGACGATTATTAGAGCCGCGTTTAATTCCCTCATTAATATTAATGCCTAATGGTCGTAATTAGAGGGAGCGTGGGATCCCACTTTTAACAGTCAATTTTATATAGATTTATTTTATATGACGCTCAAATTGATGAATTACTAAGTATTAATCATACGATAGAAAAATAAATAATAAGTTTATGTTTATTTGATGGTTTTACATGAATTCGCTAATGAGTGGATTATTACGATGTAGTACATGCCAAGCTATCATTTTCTTCACTTAGCTGGCTTCATGAACTGGGCACATACACAAGGTTTCGTGTAATTTATAAGAAAATTTATTATTTATAAGAAAAGTAGACAGTAAAAATATTTTTGAAACTATGCAGCACAGGCGAAAAATTAAATTTAAATTTTTATAAAAGGTATAGGTCTTATTTATATGCATTTAAACTAAATTTGCCTTTAATAATGGAAGCCAAGATGAATTGTAAATGAGAGAGAGAAACAGTTCTTTATTAAGTAATATTACAATCATTCCAATTTAGGACATTTTTAATAGTTATAAAGTACAACATTTTTACTACATTCACACGATATATACAAAATAATAAATTTATATAATAATAATACAATATACATATATACAAAACAAAATCAATAAAAATATTATACAAAAAAAAATCATTAAAAATATTATACAAAACAAAATCAATTAAAATATTATACAAAACAAAATCAATAAAAATATATTAAAGTGTTATACAAAACAATATCAATAAAAATATTATACAAAAAAAATCAATTAAAATATTATACAAAACAAAATCAATAAAAATATATTAAAGTGTTATACAAAACAATATCAATAAAAATATTATACAAAAAAAAAATCAATTAAAATATTATACAAAACAAAATCAATAAAAATATATACAAAAGTCACTCATATACACGTACAGTCACTCATACCTATATACAATCCTCAAGCATACAGCACGTGAGTGGAGAATCTAGTCAATGCTAGAACTCCAATATACATGTTACAAGAGGTCTTGAGGCCACTGCCTTTTCGACCTTCTAGGAGCGTGGTAAGGATGTGTGGAGCTGGATAAGGATTGAGCTAGGGGATTATGGTGATGGATAAAGTTCTGATGGAATTTAGAGAACTTTAATAGTATAAGGTCTAAAATAAATAGAATATTTAGGTCGCGGTGTAAGGTAAGGTCGGTGACATAATAAGGAGCATTGACTATGGTTCTGAGGACTTTTGATTGGAAGGATTGAATGCGTTTGATGTTAGAAAGTCCGTAGGTCCAGAAAGGTTACAGTACTGTCTTGTATATTACCAGTTTGTTTTCTAGGGAGCATTGTAAATGAAGCTCCTTATTCGAACAGATCAAAGTTATTATGAAATCTATTACATATTATTTTCTCCCTGTTTCATATCACTTAAGAACACCATCTACCTACCCATCCTGGTTAAAATAAGTTGCTTACCTATAGGAAAACCCTTTCTGTTTGCTATTAGTAAATAGAAAATAAGGTAAAACTGTGAGAATATGCTTTAAGAATAAAAAAAACGTGCAGCTCAATGATTAAGTTGAATTTGGAGCAAAATCTTACGATTTTTTAATCATTTTTAAACCCAACGGTGCTGGTGGTATTCAAAGAGAGTTAAATATGGTTGAATATGCCGTACTTCCGAGGAGACGTAAAGTGGTAGTGTGAAGCATTTGCGATGTCAGGTACTCGATAAAGATACTTTTACCAATTTAATCTTGATTGAACCTGGGTAGGCAACATTTAGGACTCCAAATATAGCATCGACCGATAAACCTCAGCAGCATAAAAGCGATGTTGAATTAATAAACAAACTAAATTTTTATTGTTCTCGTCTTTTATATATATAAGTTTTATAATTAATTAATTTCATGAGAATATTTTTTATTATTATAATGTAAGATAAAAAACGAATATACAGAAGTGAGAAAAATGAACTTCGCGTGTTTACAATGTCATATTATTTGACGGTAATTTAACAAGGCCCCCACTAATAAATATTTCCAACCCCTTGATGGCTCACTTTATAACTAAATAATATCTTATTCATCGTGAGTTATGCTAATGCTCGGGTGATAAGGTTACACGGAACTTCCATGTAACCAAACGGCCGACGTTCATCAAGTTACAATGTATTCACTATCTATTCAATTTGATACAAACCTCGGGGAACCGTAAATACCTGTAAGGAGTGTCGCATTATTAATCAGGCAGAGTGTTGCGTGCGAGTCGGATACAGCTGACGTGGTGTTAACATCATGTGGTCCCAACACATGTGTCATTAGTTATCTCATATGAGTCACGGACTTTTTTTCCTTTCCATTGTCTGCCCAGTATCTGGACATGGCGTAGGAATTGAATACAATCGAGAAGTATCTTGGAAGAGGAAAAAAAGTGCTTCCGGTAATCTTACTGATTCTTCACTGACCTTTAACGAACAGTCTTATTTCATATTGATGAGCTTACAAGATGGAAATAATTATAAATTTAATACTTATTTTGCTTTTTTCATTTACTACCACACAAACCATCTGTTTTCTCAAAAAACCATCTAAACAAATAATCTGCTTATTGCTAAATTAGTCAGTGACCAACAGAATAATTCTATGAAACAATTCAAATACTTAAGGGATCCATTATAAGAAGGAACCGATTACCATCCCAACAATGTTTAGCCTAGCCAGATATCAAGATCTGATATGCTCATATTGGTGTAGGTTTAGGCTGGTACTGCCCATATCAACAGCCTAAAACCGGGTTCATATTTAAGAGGGTACATTAAATAATACAGAGAATCGCAAATTTAATAAAAATTAATTCAAGCCCTGTAATATCATCTGAAATATTGGTTTGTGTCAAATGAAATCCGTGATCACATATCCGTTTTCAAGGTAAAGGATTTTTATTAAAAATACGATATGAAAACAAGATAATTTTATTCAAAGTATTTACCTTCTTTTTCCACACATTTTTCCCAACAATTTTTTTATCCCCGAACTTAAAAACTCTGAGCTTTGAAGTGAATCTGAAAACGCACTTTTTACTTGATCATCATTTTCAAAAGTTTTCCTTTGACGAAGTTGTCTAAATTCCTGAACAGGTGGTAATCTGTTGGAGACAAGTCGGGGGAATATGGTGGGTGCGGAAGAACTTCGTAGCCCAGTTCTTTCAATTTTTGCACGGTATGTTTTGAAACATGCCGCTCAGTGAGACCATGAGGTACCCATGTATCGAGCTTTTTTACTTTCCCAATACACTTTAAATGTCTGGAAACGGTAGATGTACTTGCATTTAGTTGTGCTGAGAGTCATTTAACTGTTTGGTTGGGGTTTCCTTCTAATGTATGTTTGAGGACATCGTTGTCTATTACGGACGGAGCTGAAAACTTAGCAAACCAACGGCGAATGGTCCGTTCATTAACACTCCCTTCCCCAAACGCCTTGCAAATATTTCTAGCGGCCTCAGCTGCTGAATGGCCGAGTTTAAACTCGTACAAGAATATTACTCGAAAATCGCGTGTTTCCATGTTCATATTTGGATACTAAAAAGTAGGTAATTGATTGGGAAGGTAATGTTTATAATACAAAGGTAGAGGATTAGTAACTGTTTACTTTAAATATGTAAACATTCGGAAGAAAACAACAGAGACCTGCAAAATCCTTTATGTATTTCAGAAACTATAAAAACGACAAAAAAAAAAAAAAACCCAATAAATAAGACAATTTCAAGAAATTTCAAAAACAGTAAAAAAGATTTTAGGGTTGTACTTTTTTTCACTTTTTCTTTAAAAAGTTAGTTTTCTCTTCAAACATTCAAAATATAGACCTAGTACTTAATATTTCATTTTTAATTTATTTTATTTTAAAGTGTTTAATTAGATTAAAATGTAATTCTAATAATTGGAATGAATAAATTTTAGTTACATATAGTCAAATATATTCTCTAAAACACCGCGTAACCATTTCAATGACATTTAACCCTTTTAGAGGCGATCAGCATTTAAGAACATTAATTTCAGAGGATAACAAAACATCTCGTATATTCATTTAGTTTAGGTTATATATCATAAGTTTCAATTTCATACATCCGTCACGTACAACTATCAAAAATATCTGTACCATTACCACCCCTGAAGGGTCTTGGGTTCAATCCAAATAGAGATTTACACTGTTTTTATACCAACGGCTAAGCAATGAAGTGAATTGCAGTCGAGATCATACTCAGTCGCCAGGTTTTATTCCTCATTTTTGGGTTTGCAATTTATAAAGCCTGGATGTGCCCCAGAAGGATCTCCATACGCTACTATCGCCACACGGCTAAAATAACAGAATACATATTCTACCATAGTAGGAGTTTGAACTTCTCTCAAACTTCTCAAAAGAACAATAAAATCAAAATTAATTAGTACAATTATAAGAGAGTTGAATAATCTTATCCAGCCCCTTGTGACAGTTCTCCAAGACCTGCGAATTTGTAAATGAAGTTTAAAAAAAAAAAAAAAAAAAAAAATATATATATATATATATATATATATATATATATATATATATATATATTGTAAATATGAAAACACCCGGTAGTTAAAAAAATAAAATATTTTAAGCCTAAGGAAGACAGTTTTTTATGATCATTACGTTTCTGTTACTTAAAGGCATAATCTAGATGGTGCCTTGATCATAATATGTCAATAAATTAATAAATCTGGGAATAATAAAGTAGCCACTGAAACCCGCCGAAGAGGAACTTTTTATTAGACGGGATACTCCAAAGAGATTTCCAAAGGTCGTTTTTAACAAGGACCTTGCTCTACATATGTTCCCAATCTAGCCGCTTCCCTCGAAGCCACTTATTGAGATGTTTGTTTTTAATTATCCTCCTCTACAAAGGGACTCCGTCGCAGTAAATCAGTCCCGTGTCAACGTCTGCTCAAGGAGGGGGAGGCTGCGGGGGTAGGGAGGGGTTGAGGAGGGAAAAAAAAGGGAAAAATGATGGCGCCTGAGGAGGGAGGGGAGGTTGTTGTGTATGGATCGGCCCTTCCGTCAGTTCCATGATTCATTGGAGCCAAGATGGATGCGGGCCACCCGGACCCAATAGGGTAGAGTGCTACCCCATAGGGACCCCGTTTTTGATCCATCTGTCCCATTTTTCAGGGAGCCCTCCTTGGACAATGACAAATCTGGTTTTTTCGCGGGGCCGCCGACGCGGAGATAGCGCGGGCTTCCCTATTGATCATAGCCCCCACCACCAGCGGCGAAGACTCCTCACAAACACAAATGTTTACCCCGCCCTCAGAGTCCCTTAAATCTGAGCACAAATAACGGCCATATGTTGCCCTTGGCTGCCCAGCTACGATCCCTTCGCCACTGGATGAGGATTCATCATTCCCTAAACAGATTCACAAATCATCCCTACGCTCCTCCCTTTGAAACACCTGTTAATAAATCTACTCATTCCTTCAACCCTTTCATTTACTTCCACAACTTTCTATCTTTCTTAAAATAAGTGTTGGCGATTTTTAGTTTGTCTTAATGCATTTATTCCTAAGGATGATATGAGTTATTTTTTTATGAATTTTACAGCAGCTAATATATTATTTAATTTCAGGAAATTTCAATTAATTTTCATTGTCTTAACAGGCGATAATTAATCATTCTTATAAAAATATAGATAAAATAAATAATTATTCATAATTCACTAGACTGGTGATTCAAAAACTATATTTTGTTGAAAACATGTGATGAAGATGTCTTGATGTGATGAAGATGAGCAACATGATAATAATAATAAATCCACAAAACGGATGTAAAATGTGCAGCACAAGAAAGAACGAAAAAACCCTAAGACGATCAGTGCTGAACTTAAATGAGTTTTACCGGAGTTTACGTATTATTTCTGGAAATAGAACAAATTTTCTTTAAAGTCTAAACAGGCTATAATTAATTCTTCTTCTTAAAGTATAGATTAATTAAAATTATTCATAATTCACAAGACTGGTTATTCAAAAACTAGATTATTTGGAAAGCATGTGATGAAGATGTCTGTGAATACCTTGATACTAATAATTAATCCTCAAAACGAATGTAAAATCACCAAAAGGAAAAAAAAAACTAAAGAAGATGAGTGCTAAACATTTATTTTTTTTTATACATAAATATTTTTTATATATATATTTTTTTAAGAAGGAAAGGAAAATCCTTAAGACGATCATTGCTAAACTTTAATGAGTTTTACGGCAGTTTATTTATCATTTAATCAGTTTTTATTTGATTTCTGGAAATAGAACAAATTTTCTTTAAAGTCTATACAGGCTATAATTAATCATTCTTCTTAAAATACAGATTAATGAAAATTATTCATAATTCACTAGACTGGTTATTCAAAAACTGGATTATGAGAAAAACATGCGATGAAGATGTCTGTGAACACCTTGATACTAATAATTAATCCTCAAAACGAATGTAAAATGTGCAACACCAAAAGGAAAAAAAAAAAACTAAAGAAGATCAGTGCTAAACATTTATAATTTTTTTTTTATACATAAATATTTTATATATATATTTTTTTTAAGAAGGAAAAGAAAATCCTTAAGACGATCATTGCTAAACTTTAATGAGTTTTTACGGCAGTTTATTTATCATTTAATCAGTTTTTATTTGATTTCTGGAAATATGCCAAATTTCCTTTAACGTCTTAAACAGGCTATAACTAATGATCCTTCTTAAGATGTAGATAAAATAAATAATAATTCATAACTCACTAGACTGGTGATTAAAAAATAATATTATGTGGAAAACATGTAATAAATATGCCTGTGAACAACTGGATACTAATAATTAATCCTCAAAACGAGTGTAAAATGTGCAATACCAAAATGAAAAAAAAAAAAATCTTAAGAAGAACAGTGCTAAACATTTATAATTTTTTTTTATGCATAAATATTTTTTAGTAATATTACACAATGTCAAATGAGAAACAATGGTAATTGTGATGAAAGGCTTAATTCATGCAACATTTACAACAAAAATCAAAAAAGAAAACTATAGAGAGAATAAAGAAAATTAAAATAATAAAAAATATCATAAGTTAAAAATAAATAAATAATTAAACATTTCACTCAAGTGAAAAAATATATAAAATGTATAAACCTGTGGGCCTTGAGAAAAAATTAAATGTAATTTCAACAAATTGTAATGTAACAAATGTAATTACACAATTTAATACACTTTCATAGTAAATATTGTCATATTTAAATAGTACAGATGATTATAACGCATATTTATTTTCAATTAAAAAACACTGTTAATTTCTTATTAACTATGTTGGTTGTAACTTAAATATATATATGGGGATTTCAGAATATTATGAGTTTTTATATTAGACTTTCCTTTAGGATTTTATAATACTCGTATATATTTAATGAACTTAACGATACCATAAATAAAAGGAAAAACAAAGTGATGTGGTGAACTTTGCAGTTTATTCGTAGTGATAATTATTACACTGTTTCTTTCATTCAACTTATCAGAATGTGGTTGTTGAAGTAAGACATGCAATTGTTACAAATGCATTAAAAAATAAGGTGCGCACTGCACACGACTTTCACTTACCTCCATTGCTGAAAGAACTTTTAAATTAAATTAAATTTAAATAAATTTAGACATGAAAAAAGGTTAAAGAATAAAATTGAGTTTCGATTGTAACGAGTGTTTCCCTAAAGAATCTACTATATTATTATCTATTACAATCAATTAATTTTATCCGCTTTTCATCATTCTTTATTGCCTTCTACATCTTCGTGTATAAGATAATATTTTTTTATAAAATCTTTAACTTTTCAACGGTATATTATACATCTGTATTACTGTTCTTATATTTTAAAAAGTATATATATATATATAAAAATGTTTACTTTTTTTTCCTTTAGTTCAATGTCATATTTCTTCATCTTTTATATTTACCAGTTTTCTATTGTTTCTGCGGTATGCATCAGGTTTTTTTTATTTATTTAACGTCACTTTATGCTACTATGGCTAATCGGACGATGCTACAGTGGGAGTCCTAAATTTTGCCTATCCAGGTTTTATTAGGATAGGGATCTTTAACGAGTAACTGACATCGCACAGGCTCGGGACAACCTTTTAACGTCCCCTCCGAAGGACGGCGTAACTAAGGATTTTTTACTCCCATTAAAAAATCCTAGGACCACCTGCGGGTTTGAACCCGTGTACTTTGGTATGGGAGGCTGTTACGCTAGCAACCCAGCTACAAGTGATCCCGTGCATCAGGTTATATCAACAAATAATGACAGCCTACTTAAATAAAAAAAAAAAAAAAAAAAAATCTTGTTTGAAAATATTTTCTTTTTACGTGATTTGTCTTTTCAATCGTTTGCGGCACTTAGATGTAATTTTATTAAAAACTCTCAAAGATTTTTTTTTTTTTTCCTGGATGGCATTGTTATTACCTGCTATAATATATTGGACATAACGGTTTATGGTTTTATTACAAAAGATAAAGGCTCTAGAGGAGATGAGGAGCGGGAAGAAGGCTATCGGCCCTGATTGCGGCTATAAATAAGGCTAATGAAGAGTTCAGGGGCCCATAAGCTGGCGCCCATAAATTGTCAAGGCCACAGTTTTAGCAAGGTCGGGGCGCTAGCAAGTGGCTCGTATTTCACCCCACTCCGTTCCTTCCCTATTTATGGAACTCCATTCGGACTTCTGTTAGATCTTCTCCTAACCACTTCTCAAATATTTACACCTTCTAATCCTTCATCCAGTCTCCTCTTCGGGGAAGAGGAGGATTTGTTCGGCCGAAGAAACTAGGAAAAATGCAGTCTGTTAAAGGGCTGACATCAATGTTGTTTATTTAAGACTTATAGCAATTCAATTTATCGTTTAATGGAATCATCTATAAAAGCAACAATGAATACTAACTCACTAATATATTCATCCCTATAATTGAGACGTTGAGTTCCAAAAGGTACTATATCCACTTCAGAAAAGTTTACAGGAAACGCAAAAAAATAGAGCATGATTTTCTATAAGGGCTTTGACCATATGTTTTGGGTAGAATAAAAAAGTAATATAATTAATCTTTTTTTGAATACTCCTGTAAATAATTTGAAATTTGGAATAAGCACGTCGTAAGTATATAAATAAGCAAATTTTGAGAACTTTTCAAAAGCATTTAAAATATTTTAGTCTTAGAATTATTTATCTTGTCTCGGATGTTTGAATTTAAATTATAAGGCATTCTTGAATTCTGTAAATTTCTTTATCACAGTAAAAATATTTAAAGCCTTGAACTCCTAATATTAACACATCTTTATGTTCTTATTATTTGAACCGGTTTTCATATTTAAGGACGTCTTTGACAAAAGATTTTATATTAATTTATTGAAAAATAATAATGTTTAACAATAATTTTCAATACATAAATAATACGCAGTATTTATGTAGTCGTAAATAAAATAATACTTCGACTTGAATTTTTGTTTGAAATGTTTGTTTTCTGTTCAGGTCTACAGAAATATTGCCTTAATTACTTAATATTTTTATTTTTAATTTTTTTTTAAGGATTTGATTTAAAGTGAAATCTCAGTTGAAGATTGAATGGTTTTTTTTTTTTTTTTTTTTTTGTTGTTTAATATTAATCTTTCATTGGAGGAATGCAGTGTGTTAAAGGGCTGACATCAATGTTGTTTATTTAACACTTATAGGAATTCAATTTATCGTTTAATGGAATCATCATCTATGAAAGCAACAATGCGTACTAACTCACTCATGTGTTCATCCCTATAATTGAGGAGTTGAGTTCCAAAAGGTACACTTTTTCCATTATAGACAATTTTACAGGAAACGCAAAATCTGTCATTTATTTATTGCTGGACCAATTTACTTGATTTTTTAAAATTAAAATCTAAAGTCGATTTTTTACTTTACTAACAACTTATTGCACTTATCCCATGACTTTTTAACAATATAATATAGGTATAGTACTTTTTGAAATGAAACGTGGGTATAGTACTTTTTGGAACGAATTAAAATGGATATAGTACCTATTGGAAGAATTTAACACGAGATAACAGTCATCATAACCTTCCTTATACAACATTACTCACAACTAAAGTCTTATAATATAATATTAATTACGAAGTTAGGTATATTTCCCTATTATCACTCTGTGAAATATCTTCCCTTGTTGGTTAACCACATTTTTTGGTTTGTTTGTTTATTAATTTAACGTCACTTTATGCTACTATGGCTAATCGGACGATGCTACAGAGGGAGTCCTAAATTTTGTCTATCCAGGTTTTATTAGGATAGGGATCTTTAACAAGTACCTGACATCGCACAGGCTCGGGACTACCTTTTAACGTTCCCTCCGAAGGACGGCATAACTAAGGATTTTTTACTCCCATTAAAAAAATCCTAGGACCACCTGCGGGTTTGAATCCGTGACCTTTGGCATAGGAGGCAGTTATGCTAACCACCCAGCCACATTTTTTGGTATATTCTTCATAAAGAAAGAGAATATTCAAAGGACCTTTTATTTACTTTTGGCTCTATAATAAGAAAGTATGTAATTATGATTTTTTTTTTCACTTTATTTATTGATTTGCACCTGTCAGCAGTATGTGACAATCAGCAAATAGGATAGAATAATGAACAAACTAATGACATGTCAGGCGTGAGGAAGGACAGTACCCAGCAGCACGTCTTCTCGTCAGGTTTTTTTTTTTTTTTATGTATGGTGTCCATCATTTTTTAAATTTTATGGTCTTTATTTTACGTCGGAGTGTTAATAAGGCTATCATTATACGATTAGGGACCATTTGGAGCGTTCATAGCTTGCGTGAAGTAAGCGAGCTCTTGGAGAAGGCTCAAAAGGGGCTGAATAAGATTATTCAACCCTCTAATTATTTGTGTTATTTGGGATGAATTTTCACCTGAAGACGGCTGCTGTAAGGTAAATCAACTTATTCTTTAATTTAACAAATATATTTATATTATTAACTACGAGTAAAAACTATTTAACTATAAAGACTGATAAATAAATTGATAAACTTTTATTTCCGTCTTTTGCCTTTAAAACAAAAACAAAAAACAATTCTATTAGGTTAGATCAGGCACGGTTTTTCTTCTCATATTTAGCAAGATCATGGAATTCTGATTCCAATCATTTCCTGGATAAAATATCATTATTCTAATTAAATGTGAGTTTCTTAAGATTTTTATATCAAATTTATGTGGCTGCAAGAAGAAATACTATGAAAAAACCTTATTTTAAAGGGAACCTACGAGAATTGAAGCGAGGCAATTAAACTGTTTAAAACAGGTTAAAAACTGATTATCAGGATAAAACTATTGATCAAAATAATAGCAGTGATTCAAGACGTACTAAATGAACCAATGAAAATACACAAAATGAAGAAAACAATAAATTAATGGTGATATATTACGGGGTTAGCCTAACCATCCATAACCCGGTTAGGTGCTTCTGCCGTGTAGTGGAAAATATAGTTAGTTATCATTTGGAAGGAAATGTTTTCAGTACCTGTTCGAATGAAATGAAATGTGGATTTAGTACCTTTTGGAACAAAATGCAATTTAAATACGAGGATTTTTTAACTATACCAATAGTAGACAAATATGTCAAAATATCAGTTTCGAAAAAAATGTCCTTTAGTACATTTTGGAAATCAACGTATCACATCTACTAAGAGATACATATCAATATGATAATGAAAAATTATGAATTTAGTGACAATGATAACACATAATTAGGAATATATAAATAAAAATTAGGAAGTAATCTCAATATTATGAGATTACTTCCTAATTTTTTTACTTTTCAAAAATTATTAATCAGTGGAAATGAATGGAGGTACTTTACGCTTATATATTTAGATATGATGAGAAATTTAATATAAAAATAGATTTAAAAATAAACGAAAATGGAAACTAGAGAACCTAAGATATTCTCAGAGTCATGGATAAAAAATAAACAGGTCAATTTTTGGCCTCGATTTAAGAAAAAAAAATGCACTTCAGTATTTTATTACATAATAAACTGACCTCTGATGGAGTTGTGGGGTTTAATGCATAATCTGACCGCTTGATTTAACACGAGCTACACGACTCAACATTAAGCTAATTATACGTGCGTGCTAGAGAATCAGATACTCCATAAATTTTCATTCATAAAATCTTGGTAAGCATCAGAGATCCCCTAATTAAAGTCGGTAATTAGTCTTATCACCTCCTAATTTGGAATAAATACACGAACCTGAATTATTTTATTTGAGGCCTTTTCAAAATTCTAGTACCACGCCATTTAATTGCCCTCAAATGTATATATATTTTTTAATATCGAAATATATAATAATAACAATCAATGATAATGTTTCACCAGGAAAACCATAAGCTCCTCGTTTCGATTTAGGATTAAGTGTAATTTTTCTTCCCTTTCAACTTTCCAATTATATTATTTTATAATGTTTCTTTTTTTTCTTTTTCCACACTAGTCATGCAGAAATGTTAAATTTAAATTAAAAATTTAATTAAACCTTTATATCACATTTATATTCTTCTTAGTTATTTTTGTTATGATTATGTTTATTAATTATTTCTTGCTTGAAATTTTGCAGTTCTCATTAAAAAAATAAATAAAATAAAATTATATTCAGTTTCAACTTTTCCAAAAAAAAAAAAAAAAAAAAATCTTAGTTTCTAACCAATCTCCCCAAACTTTCATTAATTTCCAAAAGCCTTTGAAAAGAATCTTATTCGGAAATGAAATAGGCGTACAGAGTTCATACAATTTAAAGAGCACATTGTGTGTGAACCTATGCTAATGGAATAGTATAATTTGAAACAATATTTAAACAATTGGTACTTACATGTTGCATTTAAAAGTATTATTGGAGAAACATAAAGCAAGTTTCTTAATCTTTAACTTATTATTTTTTTAAAAGTGATATAAATAGAGAAAAGTCGTTAATCAGAATACTTACGAATTTTGTGACATGAATAAATAATTTTGTAAAATAGAGCATTCAATGCCCAAAAACCTTAAGAACTAATGATTGATTGATCATTCTGTGATTTCTTATTATAATATTAATTCTTCATGATTTTACCTTTTGCTGTTATTAAATTAAAATAAAAAGCTAACTATTTTCCTAAAATTAGGATTACTTTTGGAATGCAGAATAGCTCTATGAAGATATTTATAATTATTGAATTTTATTATTGCATTATTTAATTCTGGGAATATGACTCTACCTCTTTCGGTTTTAAGTACGTACTTTCTTTATTTAATTAATTTAACGCCTCGTTTTTATTTAAAACATATAAACAATAGTGATTAGTTTAAATACATTACGTTAATTAATAATCTTATATAATTCCAATAATGTGTTAATCTGAAATATAATAATCATAAAATTATTGTATAATGCTAATATTATATTGAAGAGTTTTCGATTTAACGACTGTAAAGTTGTTTTGCTACAAGAAACCTCTTATTACAATTTCATAATAAAAAATATAGCATTTTATTGATGGTTCATGTACTTCTATTGTTTTATAATTACAAATATTACATACAATAAATCGATTAAATACGATAACTACAATAAAGCAATGGAATAATGCCAAAACCATTTAGAGTAAATTAGAAGGAAAATTATTAAACTACATTACTCACAGCTTTTTTCGTCTAAAAATTATTTTTAGGTACTAATAAAAAAGAACTAAAATTTACATAAATCTGTTTCTGCATGAATTATTTATCATGCTCTAAAATTCATTTAAATTAATTATTTTTCGATAATAAAGAAATATATCATACAATAGGGGTACTCACTACGTTTGCTATAGCATGCTATTTGTGCTATTGTGCTAAACCCATCAATTTTATACAGGAAATAACTGTAGAAGCTCAACGGGTTTAGCAAAATAACACAAATAGCATGCTAAAGCAAACGTAGTATCACTAAGTTTAATTACAATTCACTCCGGTGTACTCACGTACTCACCCTAATATAAATTTTTTAACAATAATGATAAGTGACATATTATTAACAATAATGATAAGTGACATATTAAGGGATCACTTGTAGCTGGGTGGCTAGCGTAACAGCCTCCCATGCTAAAGGTCACGGGTTCAAACCCGCAGGTGGTCCTAGGATTTTTTAATGGGAGTAAAAAATCCTTAGTTACGCCGTCCTTCGGAGGGGACGTTAAAAGGTGGTCCCGAGCCTGTGCGATGTCAGGTACTCGTTAAAGATCCCTATCCTAATAAAACCTGGATAGGCAAAATTTAGGACTCCCACTGTAGCATCGTCCGATTAGCCATAGTAGCATAAAGTGACGTTAAATAAATAAATTAGTAGTGACATATTAAACATCTAATGAATGAAATTATTTATTACAAACATTGTAAAACAGCTGATATTTATTTTATTGATGATAGTTGATAAACGTAATTATTAAGGCAAGATTGACTTGGACAAATGTTCCTTCATTTTTTTAAAATATAGACGAGTTACTTCGTTTTGTTGAAGTTTATCATATTTGGTTTGTAGCTTATTTCATCGTTAATTTATGATTTATTCTAATCATAAACATGTTGCTGTAAATGATTAGTATGATACGATTGAGTTCATTGTACATTATTGAGGTTGTTGACTTCAATAACTAAAAATGGAAGAAGATATTATTGGAAAAATTGCAATCAAGCCTTTCAATTTAAAATACTTATCATAATTTCGAACCCTTTTAAATATGGAATGCGATCAATATAATGGCGCTTTCAATTCACTTCATTAAGGGTCATTTGAAAACCATTGGGAGAATATTACATTTTTATAATTTGGTTTTTCATTTTTTTTTTTTTTTTTTTTTTTTTATTTGAAACAGGTGTTTAACGTCTAACATGTTTCAAAATGATCAGGTAAAAATCAATCTCACAGCAATTGGTTGCATGCATCAAAGTAAATTTATTTTTAGTCAGATCAATTTGGAAAATAGCTATTTAACAGGTTCATGGTAATATCCAACACCGTCTATAGCATGGTGCTATTTCAAAGATTGATTTATTTTTGTAGTAATTTCCTCGTAAGTAATTGGCTATAAAATTCAAATATGCAATAAGTATTTTTAATCATACTAAAATCTAGTTTGTACTTATCTATTTAGATGAGTTTAATTTTATTTTTATTTTTAATATATTTTATTGATTTTTACAAGTAAGAGGGTTAAATTACAATTTATGGGCGTGAAATATTCTTGTGAAGATGCTACTTAGTGGTAGAACTTTAATGAAAATTTAATTATAATTTCAATTAAGGGAACTTCTCTTCTTTCAACAATATTTTATTAATAATAATAACACTATTAATCAGTTGGAGATTTTTTAAGGTGAAGGTCAACTTATGTGAATAAAATTGGAGGCTGATTTATACTTCACCACTCTTTTATTAAAAATATATGCATGACGTTTCGGCTAAAATGCCATCTTCTACCTATCACCCATCTTCTATCTGCCATAATATAACAACTTTGAGGGGCCAAGATAGGCCTTATCTTCTTGATTCATCCCTATATTTGTATCATTAGTATTATAATAAGTTTAAATTTCAAGTTACGTAATAATATGATGAATTATACAAAACATATTATCAAATTTAGACAATGAAAACGTAATAAAATAATGATAATATGATGTTATAAGTTGTTTTTAGGATATTCCTGAAATCTCTCGAAATGTTCTTATATTATATGATGATATAATAGAATTATTTTTGACGATAAAATATTAATGGAAGAAGAGAAGTTCCATTGAAATTATAGTTTTTGATGTTATTCGAAAACCAATTTCGTAATAGGTTTCGGTTTGGTTTTTTTTTTTTTTTTTTCAATCATTTAGAGAACAGGTTTCCAAAACCTAGCCTTATCGCATACCTAGACAGTGAGACGAACCTACAATAAAAATTGCAGTCAAACAACCATAATCGTTTTTTTTAGATATCGCGATGACCAGAAAAGTGAGTAAAAAGGTACTTCCATTTATAGATAAAGGTATAGTAAAAATGACACTTGTCCATGGTATGATAAATATTTTCATGGGACTAATTGGCGAAGAGTATTCTGTAGGAAATCCTGATGAGGATCGGTAATTTGTTACCGAGTGACAGAAACTGGCGGAGGAACAACAAGGATTAGATCTCATGTTATGACAGCTCTCAAGATTAATGACCGGCCTCTCAAGCGTCAACGTAAACAGTTCTAATTGAATTAAAAACTCTCCGGAGCCGATCAAGGAGTAATTATCAGAGATCGGCTAATCTTTAATTTCCTGGAGCAGTCGCCAAGGGAAACGGCGGCAAAAACATTGTACAAATGTAATTAGGGGGGGAGGTAGAGGAGCGAGGGTTGCTGCGCGCCTGCGCAGGCGAGGGACTTGAGATAGACTTGAGAAATTGATTACGGGCATTAGTTTGCTGACACTATGGACACTTTTATTAATGGCTCTTCTCCCTCCTTCCCTCCTTTTTTCCCGTTCCCTCTTCCCTCGCTTTCATTACATTTCCTTCTCTTTTGTTACCCCGTTATGCCCTTCGCAGTGCAAGAACATCGGCAAGCCCTGGGCTTCACCTAACACTGGGGCCCATCAAGAACAGTCGAACGGCTATTTGTGATTTTTTATTTATTTTTTTTCTTCCCTCATGTCTGAGCATAATAGTTCGGATTTGTCAAGTGTTGACGGCGGTTCTTTGGGAAATAACGTTTTGCAGTGGGTGCATGGCTCAATATCAACTGTTGTAATCAAAGTATATTCAACTCTCATGAGAACCAATTTATTATTCTAAAATGGATTCTTTTTACTATGATTGATTCCAACATTATATATCATTTTTAATATTACAATACTAGAGAATCCCTTTTGCTGGGAGTTAATAATCCTTAATTTTGAAGGAGACATAAAAAGGTGGTAACGATGTCAGGTACTCGTTAAAGATCTCTATCCTAATTAAACCTGGAAAGACAAAATTTAGGATCCCTACAGTAGCATCGTTCGATTAGCCACATTAGCAAAAATTGACGTTAAATTAATAAACAAACAAAAGTCGCCCTATCACTTGCAATTCGAATGCGGTGTTATTTATGTTCAGAAATGCATTCGACTCATTTGAAAATTTATCGCAGTAACCATGAATCGCGTGATGATTTCATATATAAAAAGAGTAGACTTGAGAGTTTGCGTATTCAATAATAACTTCTATGGAAACCTTTACACTTATAGCATGGTGGCCATCATAACAGCATTCTATGTCAAAGGTCACGGATTCAAATACGCAGGTGGTCCTAGGATTTTAATGGGAAGTAAAAAATCCTTAGTTATGCCACCCTTCGCAGGGGACGTAAAAAGGTGGTCCCGAGCCTGTGCGATGTCAGGTACTCGTTAAAGATCCCTATCCAAAATAAACCTGGAGTCCAGTTCCTGGACAGGCAAAACTTACGACTTGAGCTGTAGCATCGTCCGATCAGTACTTAAATATTTAAAAATTAATCAAGTCGAACAATGAAATGAAACTATAAAAATTTTAATTTAGTTTCCATGATATCCCCATTCAGTTTAAACTGAAACATATGTTTTTATGAAATAATCTTTAAAGTAGAAATAATAAATAATATCAATTTATGGATTCATCACAAATTTCCAGTTATGATAACGACATACGATATGGTATGTAACGTTGTATCTTAAATCGTGCGTACTATATGGAAGAATATAACTTGTACCGTACCACAATAAGGTTATGAGCTTATAACGATATTATGTTAACTTGTAAAACTTATTATATAGCATATTAACTTTTTCAAAATCTTGCACTGTCCAACGGTATATCCATATTACTATTCATATTTCAGGATGGCCCGAACCAGGTATCAATCCTTCCATGACAAACTCCACTCCCACCCTAATCCACTAGTTTCAATCCTTGTTTCCTCTTCAAATCCCGACAATCCTCCGAGGCGTCTGAAAAGAAGATGGTCTCGAGACCTTCTAGTTTAGTTACCTAGTGGAGTGATGCCAATGGGCATTTTCTCTTCATGTTTTTTTTTTCATGTATTTAATCATTACCAGCATATTTACTTGTTGTATTACAAAATAAAGTTGTAAATTTCAATAAAAATATTTTTAAAAAATTCAGGAATGAGTTTTTAATGCCTTGATTACAGAGAATATAATTTTCCCAGAATTAGAAAAAACTTCAACCTTTTATTAAACTAAAGTCGCTCTTTTTCTCGCGTAGTGTTTAATTAAGGGATTAGTTGGCCATTAGCTTTTGCCAAATAAAATAAAGCTGAAGAGTTTGTTTGTTTGTTTGAACGATTCTCAAAAACTAATGGTTCAAATTGAAAAATTCTTTTTCTAATGGATAGCCCATTTATCGAGGAAGACTATAGGCTATATAGCATCACGCTGCGACCAATAGGAGCGAAGAGTCAGTGGGAAATCTGAAAAAAAGGGGCAACGGGGGAAATCAACCTTGCATCCCAACGATTTGAAATTATTTACGTTTTAATTTTAAAATAATTCAATTTCCCGTTGTTATCTTTTACTGTAACAATTAATAAATCATATGAGCAAACATTTAAACACGTTGGAATCAATTTACGTAAAGATCGGGTTGCGGAGAAAATCAGTAGTTCTTCTGCCACTGCCAGGAAATAAAATCAAAAATATCATTCACGCAGAAGTACTTTAAAATATTGGGTTGTCCGAAAAGTTCGTAGAGATTTTTAAAATAAAATTTACCTTTCCTCATGGAATTAACTACGTTTACACACTGAATTCATCTTTATTAAAGCTCAGTAGTGTAGTGCCATTCCACCAAGACAACGCTAGCCTCGTGTGTCCTTAAGGACTCGGCAAAAGTTATTAAGCTTCAGATGGGAGGTTTTACCTCTCCCGCCGTATTCTCCTGACATTGCTCCTTCGGATTTCCATCTTTTCCGTCCCCTCGAAAGTTGTCTACAAGGGAAATCCTACTCTTTAGAAGATGACGTCAAAACGGGCCTTTTATTGTCCTTCAGGAGGAAGGACAGTGATTTTTGGAAGAAAGGGATAATGAACCTTCCAAGCCGTTGGAAAAGGGTAATCGCTTACGGTGGTAACTATTTTGTAGATTAAATAAATAAATTTTAAGCTGTTCATTAATTTTAATTTGTGTCCAAATTTCTCTACGAACTTTTCGGAGAACCCAATATATTCTTTTAAAAACGTCTTAATAGCGATCATATTAACAGAAATTGACGCAGACAAAGTCGCGGGCAACAGCTAGTACAATATATAACGTTACGTATTGTATATAAAGAGACCGGTCCAGAACCTTTGTCATATAGTTCATCCTCTTTTATTTAAATGTGCTAATGTATTATATTTTTTAGCCCTCACGGGATCCCATTTCCCTACCCCTTCCTTCAGAAATTACATTACAGCAATTACCTTCTTCGTTAGTGGAGAACGTTTAATAAAACCACCCGACCTGATCGGGCCATTAATAAAGCTTCTATTTTTACCGTAACTAATTTAAAAATGAATTATGATTCGTATTAGTTGAAATAGAATTGTTTCGAATTATCGGTAAGTGGCCCCTGGATCTTGAGGCGGCAATAATATTATAATAATACTGGAGTGATTATAGCGATAACGGATGGCCCCACCTGTGATACTCCCTGTAATCGGGGAGATCGTCGCCCTGGGATTAAGCCATCCACTCGGAGGATTGCCCGCATCAAGTGGTTGTTTTGTCGACGAGAAATGACCGCCTGTAATCGCCCGATTATATTCGATAGCAGTAATTTGATGCGTGATCCGATGCCGTCCAAGGGTCGATTTCTCAGCCGTATCCTTTCGCGATCTCCACCTCGGGTGTTAAGGATGCCAGGTTCAGGGTAGTAGTGTGGGATGGTACGTTTCAAAGATAAAAAATGTATTCTGAGAGCTAGGTATATACTAGTTGACAGTCTTACAACTTGTACACGAGTATTTAAACGCTATAAGTACATATATTTTGTTTATTTAATCAGAGAAATTCTTTTAGGTAACCTATGCTGTAAATAAAAACATATAATATGTTTATTTTCTCAAAATAAAAATACAGTTATAGTTAATATGGTGGGCCCATAAGTTCTTCGTGTTAGAATAGGGCGGTTGCATTGCGAGAAAAGTTTGCTTGATAGGTGTGAGCGAAGTCCATAATAACAACGATTCGCTGTTAACATTCTTCTCTGTAACTCCACTGACTCCTGTTGCTAAACATAGTCCCAAGGTATGTGAATCCCGACACTTGTTCGAACACATAAGGACCGGATGCAACTTTAGTACAAATTTGTCGAGGTGACTTTTCGGACACCTAATATATTCGCCTTTTCTTGGTTGATGATAAGGCCAGACGTAGAATATATATATATATATATATTCGATCTTTTAAAACATTTCCTCAACAACGTCAAATCATTTCCTCTTGGTCAGTTTTAGCTTCAGAGACATTCTATTCTGAATTGCTACACCAAATAAAAAAAATACTGTTATATTTCCCCTGAAAGAGCCTATGCCTAAGATAAACACGTAGAAGCATCCGCAGCACAATTTCTCCATCCAAAATCTGTACTTACATTATATACATGTCAAAATTCGTCTTCTAACAAATATTTTGCACATGAATATGGAGGATGAGATGGTTTGGGTGGCAGTCATAAAATAATAGAAAATAGTAACATTTTTTTTATTAAATATTTTTATTGAAATTTACAACTGTATTAAATAGTCAAATAAAATATTTGTCACCCTACGTTTCGACCTACTTTGCTGGTCTTTATGAGGGTCTCTCTCCAAAACATCCGGAAGCTGAATCTTCATTAATCAATTTTCATTGATTAAGCTTCTGTAATTTGTAGAGAGAAGCCCGCAACATGGGTCGTAGCATTGGATAGTAAATACTTCTTTTCTTTTCAATTCTTTTAGGTTTTTAACCTGAATCATCTCATCCTTAATATTAATTTCACAGTCAACTGTTTAATATTAAATATTTTGCATAGTATAGATGTTTTACTCCATTCTTATAAACTTACTGTAATGTCATATATATGAATTTTATTATGTTGTCAAGTTTGGGCAAGAGTTTCTTATAAAACAAAGAGCGTTGAGATGTTTACTTCTCTCTGTAATTGGAGGATCACAGAATAAGCCTTTCACTATATAATCCCTATATTTATTCCTAATACCCTCATCCCGGGCTACTTTTCCTTCGATACTCGAAGAAGGATGGACCGCCGAAAGGTTAGCGGTGGTATACCGGCTCATTGGGGCCAACCTAATGATGATTGCACTTTCTGCTGTCGCGGCGGTAATACCCAAGCCATTAGAAAGCATCGTCATTTTTAGCGGCACACATTGCTCAGCCAGCGGTTTCTTCGGATCTGGGAACTCTCTTCCTCAGCCCAGCTAATGCTCACAGGAAGAATCCACTTTCTTGCGAGGAAGATCTATTATCTAACAGTATGGGTCTTGCGGAGTGAGGGAAGTTGTGAAATTATAAAGAAGTAAAAGTTTACCTGACTTTTGTTTACAAAATCTATATGAATGCCTTCCTTAGTTTATTTTTTTCTATCATTATATTTAGGGAAAATAATTTGGAAACGTCATGTTACCAAATCAAGTGGAATATATGCAAGTCTCAATGTTCTATGCAGGAACTTCATTAGAGTTAAAAATCGTTGATGGATGTCCAACATAACTTAATTTTTCCAAACACAGTTAGTGTATATATAACCTAAGTACATACTTGGAAGTATGTATTTTATGTTTTTATCTCTTATTTTTACCTACCTCTATGTAAGTTCGTTTATATGGAATAGTATAGTACACTATGGATACAGTCCAAACGTAATAATTGCTTGAGAAATAATGCGGCACTAATGTCATGTTAGCTCCCGAGAAAAGAAGCTACGAAACTATGAGTAATAACATTTTTTATTCTCAGTTACCTACATATGAAATATATAATAAAGAAAAGTATTGCGAACGTAAAAATTTTCGAATTAGAGTTTTCAGAGGTAATACACATATTAGGGCCTACTGAGTCCAAATGACAAAGGCCAGTGAAGATCTATATGTGTGCCTGTGGTAACTCTACCTCGAAAAAGATATTTTTGTATAAAAATGAAATTTAATATATTAGAAGAGCATATCCCAGGAATGTTACAGCATTTTTTTCAACATTCAAAAAAATCGTTGGACCGGAAGAGCCACTTTATACCATAAGATTTTGTTTAAAACGACTCTAACGAGATTAAACTCACTTTGTGGATGTAAAATTTTATGGGTTTTAATATGATGTTGGTTTCATGTAGGCTGATAATTAAAATTTTCATCCACTAAATTAGGTAATTTTATTTCCGTAGATTCGAAATATAAACCATATCATCTCTTAACATTGGTAAAAAACTGGTAAATATATAATTTAAACGAATTTAATGCTAAAAAATATATATATATATATATATATATATATATATATATATATATATTATATATTATATATATATTTAAGATTAGCATTGGAGCCAATGGGTAGTATCCCAACATGTGAATTATGACAGTAAATCTTATATCACTTTTACTAAACGCATTTTATTATACAGTTTTAACTATTAATAAATATATCAACAAATAAAAAATAAAGAGATTAGAATAGTTTTATAAAATAACGTTGGAAATCTATAGATCTTAGAAACAATGTTCGCAAATTCGTATAAGGAAATGGAAAATGAGGAAATGAAGATAAAACTAAGTGATAGTTATAGATAATAATACAATAGGTTATCTAATCTGAAACATATGTTTCCATCGAAATTCGATGGAATTCTCTAACTCATTATATGCTTTAGGCATTAGCTAAAGTCGAATTTTTTTTTTTTTTTTTGCGCTACAGGCCTTTAAAGGGTATGGCTATAAAGCTATATTTCCTTAAACCAAATAAGTCACGAACATACAGGAATTGGGTTTTGTTGTCCAATTATTTCATGTTTTGAAAATATTCATGTTTACTATCTAATTTCAATATTAAAATCATAATAAAAGCGTTAAAAAATGGGCTGGAATTTATTATGTGTTGGTGAATTATGAGGCATAGCTGTCAGGTTTAAGATAAATCTAAAGATTTCAAAAAATTGTATTCCTTTATACCGTCTTGGAACATTTCGTAAGTTAGGATGAAGAAATATATCAAGTCATCAAATAGGCTGTGCAATAAAGTTAGTTCTGCGGAAGATATGGCACTCAGTTGCCCCGTACTAATAAATGTAGGGGCCTCGCCACAGGAGTCCCTCTCCCCAGGACAATAATTAATAGAGTAGAAGGGGAGCGATGATTGAAGAAATAACAGTAGGAGGTTGAGGAGGAGGTGGAGAAGGAGGGGAAGGAGGGAGGGGTGGGGATTACAGGATCAGGAGGACCTCTCGGAATATTAAATCATCCGCTCTCCTTACGTCCTAATGAAACTGTAATTGAACTCAGAGGATTGGGTAGGATTTGCAAGATAGTCTGTACGTAGTGCTTCCTGCAAGGTTTGGGCTCGATGTGTTTCTTCTTGTCTGAAAAATCGGATATTTTGTAAAAACGGAGGTTTTTCTACCTATTAAATTTAATGCGTAATAAAATTTCCTAAGTTCTGTTAAATAACTCTTTAATAACTCTATAATTTATCCGTTCACTACAGCACAAACTGCAGTATAATATATAGACAATCGTAGCTATGGAATCTCCTGCGACAATAAAAAATTATAAACATCTCTTGGAAGTGCCATATGAACGAATTTTAGTGATAAGAATTAATATTTGCACGACGCCAAAGAATGACGTTACTTTATGCTACTGTGGTTAATCGAACGAAGTCTTTAATTTAGTGGGAGTCCTAAACTTAGCCTATCCTGGTTTGATTACAATAGGGATCTTTAAGTAGTACTGGAATCGCGCATTGCACGAGACCACTAATTTACGTTACCTCCGAAGGAGGGCATAACCCAGGATTTTTTATTCCCAATTAAAAATCCTAGTGCCACCTGCCGGGTTTGCATCTACGACCTTGAGAATAGAATACTGTTATATTATCCACTACACCACAATTGACCCCGGAATAATGGCCTTTATTCTACCTTTGAGTATAGGTATATTATATATAAAAATCTATTGACTTTCGAAAAATGTTTAAATTTAGTGTACATAATACATGAGTACCATTGCTACTATCAATCTATTTAGAATCCTTTCTTTCGGTATGCGTAATTGAAGATTTTGTAACGGAGAATTGAGGAGGGTGAAAAGAAGAGGGTGATTTATTTTTAAAATATTATAGTAGCAAATCAAAATAGAAGAGGAAAAAAAATTATTATGTGGAAAAATGTGTGATTAGGTACTATTTTTAATATGAGAACGTGCTTAATTTTTTAATTACACAAAGAGACCATGTTAGCAAATAAATTATATTCTCAACCTAATCACCCCTCTCATTCGACGAAAAACTCTGAAGCTTCGGTCGTACCTCATACTCTAACTACTCAGGTGAAAGTGATAATTCTTAAGCAGTTTTAGGAAAATCTGATGTACCAGTGTCTTCTTTGATTTTTCATATTTTAGATAGGATACTCATAATTTTCTGAGTTGTTAAAGAAACCTAAATAAATATACATTAGATAAGACATATGTTAAGTGTAATTTGATCATCAATTATATTCAAAGTCCGTATGTTATACAAAGAATAAATCACATTAGGACAATTTTTTAGACATATTTATCAATACTACTGATTCTCTTTGGTGCTCCTATAAAGTTATTTTGAGTATTTCAGTTACCCTATCTTAATCTTACAGAATGAAAGGCTTAGCAATTTTACTAGATCAACAGATCTAGAGTAATCTAGTTTACTACTGAGCACAGTCGTAGAGATTAATGGAAGAGCAATCGAATTACTGCTGTTGCCGGAATGAGATTTGTCCGACTTCAATTTCTTTTCCTTCTTTTGTTCGACCTAGTTCCCCTCAGCCTCATCGTCTCCGGTTTCGTTCCGAAAATTGGCCAAAGCATTTTTAGCTATTATCCGAGAGATACCCGAGACATTTCCATGTTCCCATTTCGTGCTCCGGTAACCGACGACCCCGGCGAAAGACGCCGATGAAGTTCTACCAAATAAAATCGGTCGATGAGAAAGCCATTAGCCTCACGCTCGGGATGGTGCACGCCAACGGATACTGCGACGTCGACAGTCGGACTCTAATTCTGTCAGCAACTTCTTCGAGTTGTGCTTTATGAAACATATCGACCTCTCGAATTGCCCTCCGTGATGGAAACGATTAGTGGATCGTTGGCCCTTCCATGATCGATCTTGTTCCAGGAGATGTTCGGTGATTACAACCTGTTGTAAAACATTCATCTCTTATCAGCTAGTAGGGGGCACGAACTTTTTGTGATCGTTTACTAATGTTCAGAGGACCTTCCATAAAGCCATTGATCCCAAATTCAGCTCCTCTTGGATAGTATTAGGGCCTATTAAATTAACACAATTAAATTTAAATCTGGATGTTATGCCAGTTCTTAAATGAAATCCTATCAATAGGATTAATCAACAAGTTGTCTATTAGGAAATGGGCATCGTTCCAGGACCATCTATGTACTTACCTCCCGGCTTCTGTACCTCATAATTGTCTGCAGTCACTTAGAATTTCCCAACACCTTATACCACAATTTTAAATTTTTATAATAATCATTCTCCTTTTTTTTGCAACTTAAATTCAGCTCTCTTATTTGCGAACTTCGGTGAAACATTGCGATCTTAAAGTTCACTTAATCAAGTTTTTGGTTTCCTTTCAGTACAAGTATTTGATGATATTCAATTTAATTACCAGCTCAACTATAATTCAAGCCTATTGGATCCTAAATACAAAACCCGATGTAGCAGATTAAGATGTTTCCGAATTATTTATTACATTTTCTACCCATATCCAATTTATTAATAAAACAAAATATCACTTATTACATCAATGTAAAAATGAATGAATAGATTTTATTGATCCCAAAAATCATACATAGAATCAACCACAATCTATGTTTGATTTTAATATTTTCATTTTATGTCCCATTCTCTGCACTGAATGTGTGGTATTGAGCTATGGGTGTCTACTGAACCATCAAATTCCTCGCCCATACATCCTTGCAATACAAAATCCTACGAAAAATCCTCATTACTCCTTACTTTGTTACTAATAAAATCATCCATGGAGACCTGAATTTACCACTAATTGCAGAGGTATACTAAATAAGTACTAAGGAGAGGTACAGTCCTTCAATTCTATACTACCATCCCTTCTATTCCCCGAAAAGACGGTGGTCTCGTGACCTAACACTAAAATAAACATTAAACATGCTACCTTAAATAAACATGCTACAGCTAGGAGGCTTCTTCACAAGACTCCTATACTGTATCGCACATTTACTTGTTTTATTATTATATGCAGTTGTAAATATCAATAAAATATTTCGAAATCATTCATCTTGAGTTTTCATTAAACCGTCAACTGACTCTTCTATCCGCATTACAGGCAACAACCCCTAACTTCGGTGACATTGACAAAGCATCTCGAACGCTCGGATTATAAATGTCCGGCGTAGGGTTGGATGACCTTAGGCATCTATCAGCCCAGGAGAGAGGGGAATCTAAGTCCACGAAATGGACCAGGAGGGAGGAGGTTGTTCAAGTACCTTGCTGTGCTTAGAGGGTGTTATGGACCTACCACTTACCCATCTGTATATTTATAAACATAAGTATACCTAAGAAATATAGAAAGGAAATCAGTACTATTACAAAGTTTTAAATAGCATATCATAATTTTATTATTGGTCTTCTAACAATACTTTATATGTCATGCAATTTTCATCTCTCAATAATTCTGATTTAATTTTAGAATTTCTAATTTATTAAAAAACAGTTATTTATCAATTGGTTGGCTGCCTGTTTCAACATTGGTTGGTTTCAGGAATTCTATATTTTAAATTTCCTCTTGAACGAAAATAAATGGAAATTATTTGGTGTGAACCATTGTATAGCTTACACTGGATTAAACTAGCAATAAATCGGTATCAGTTAGGATATAAACGAGGTGGTTGCAGCAAGGTAAGACCTCATTATCTTTACTTTGTAGACTAGTAAATTTTAAAACGCCATATAAATTGAATAATAGGCCTTATTACGTAAATGTTTTCAGTGGTGCTGCTTAGTCCATTGTTTTATAATAATAGACTTTGCAAAAACAAATCTTCCCACCGACACCTCGGACTACATCTCGGACGCCTCCCAGTCGTTTCAGCGCTTATTTTACAAGCTCATTTGAGCCGCCTCGATGGCTGACAGGGTTCAAACTCCGTAATCCCCCACTGTCCTCAACTCTCTTTGGAGTAAATATGTTATGTAATACCTTATTCTCGAAAACCTTAAGGCTTTGTTCATCCTTCAAAGTAAGTGACCACGTTGAGCGTCAGTATAAAACCTTCGGGAAAATTATGAGAATTTTTTAGATTCTATTTTGACAGGAGACTGAATCTATAAAGTTTTATTGAATAATAATTATTTTAATTAAAATTATGTATTTTATAATAATTATGGCATGTCCTATCGACATTTTTTTTTTTAGATATCTGATGTTAAGTGCTGATTCTAAAGAGCTTAAAATATTAAAAATTAATTATATCTATTTAGTCTATTTAGTTTTAAGATAATTATTGATTTTGATTTTTTAGGGAGGAGGGTTGGTTATAGGGATTAAAATCTGTACTTTCGGGGGGTTATAATTACGTTTCTTGAGCTGGATTTTACTTGGCTCGTACGCATTTCAACTCGCCTTTACCTTTAATGTTTTTTATTAACATAGGGATTAATTAATGTGTTTTCGGGAGGTTATGATTAGGTTTTTCGAGCTGTATTTTTTATCGCACATGCGCATTTCAACTTTCCTATACTTTTTATGTTTTTTATTAATATAGGGATTAAGTAATTTGTTCTCGGGGGGTTGTGATTGCGTTTTTCGAGCTCTGTTTTTTATCGCTTGTGCGTATTTCAACTCGCCTTTACTTGTAATGTTTTTATTGATATAGGAATTGATTATTTGGTTTTGGTTTCTTAATATAACGTTTTTTGAATTATATTTTTCATCGCTCCTGCGGATTTCAACTCGCCTTTACTTTTGAAGTTTTTTATAATATAGGGATCTATAATTGTGTTTTCAGGGTGTTATGGATGGTTACTAGGCCGAAATGTTGCATTTGCTTTGGAAAGGGAAACGTTTGCCTTGAAAAGGGATACATTTGCTTTGGAAAGGGATACATTTGAAATGGAAAAAGTTAGATTTCACGTAGAAAAGATTAGAATTGATTCGGAAATGTTATATATCAACACCACCGAAACTATTCTATAACTAACCATGTATTTATTCTTATCCGTATTTTTTCAAGCCCTATTTCTTTACCTGTTTACATTGACGTACTTTTATTTAATTGTATAGTATTGTAGTGGTATAATAATTTTTAATGATGGCTTCTTTCAAACTATTACTTTATTTCTTACTATTTGACTTAAATAAATAATCTTACCGATTTGTGAAGTTCATGTCGTTTCAAAATGTATAATCAATATTTTTAATAAGTAGAATCCAGTTATGGTAATGTTGTATAAAACATGAAAAATAGATTGACATTTCTAATGTGCAAATGTTCTGCTACAAGATGTCAGTATTTCAATTAAAACGACAGTTTTGATGCAAGATAAGGAGGTAATTACGCTACCCTCGGTTCGTAAACTCAGGGACAACAATTCTACAATTAGTGTAATTAATGACCACAGAGAAGCAACGAAGGATTACCATTTTTCCCAGGATTATTTGAAAAACAAGCCAATTAATTTAATGACGTTCAGAAATCTTGTTAGAATTATTCTCATGATTTTTGTGGAAACACATGCTGAATAATGAATTATTTCTTAATAAAGCATGTTGATACTAATTATGAAAAGAAGGAATTTGGGTAAATTATTTTTTAACTCTTACTTTTTTTGTCTATTATATATATTTTTATAAAAATAGGCACTATGTTTTATTAGATATATGTTACTGTTTCCAGCTCGTTAAACCATAGATTCAGATATGCCAATTTTTTTAAATTTTATGTATATATATATATATATATATATATATATTAGAGATAATACAATCTGCCACCTGCTGGGGCAATGAGTATTACAGCTAGAAGAAATCATTCATGAATGAAAAATATAAACAAATAATAGTTAATAAATAAAAATTACAAGAATAATTATTAAGGACTAAATAAAGAAGAACAGAGATTATCTATGTATATATGTATATAAATTAAAAAAAAAAAAAAAATGAGAGGCGCTGGGATCTCCTGGCATTGTGCCCCGAAATCCACTAGTGGATCTCGGGGTTTGGTTCGGTGATCCCAGGGGCAGTTTGTAAATATTATAAATAGGCATGAATGTGATCAAGGTTGTTATTATTTTCTTTATATATATATATATATATATATATATATATATATATATATATATATATATATTGTTTGATCAGTTCTCGACTGTTGATAATTTAAGTTTGTGTTGTTCTTAGGTTTCAGTCAATGAATAAACAATTTTATCTATGCGACGTTTCGAGAATTTATTGTTCTCATAATCATGCCTTAACAGTGGAAAAAAACAAAAAAACAGATATATTGTATAATAATATTAATGTTCTGTTTTTTTGTTTTTTTCCACTGTTAAGGCATGATTATGAGAACAATAAATTCTCGAAACGTCGCATAGATAAAATTACTTATTCATTGACTGAAACCTAAGAACAACACAAACTTATATATATATATATATATATATATATATATATATATATATATATATATATATATATATATATATATATATATATATATAAAGAAAATAATAACAACCTTGATCACATTCATGCCTATTTATAATATTTACAAACTGCCCCTGGGATCACCGAACCAAACCCCGAGATCCACTAGTGGATTTCGGGGCACAATGCCAGGAGATCCCAGCGCCTCTCATTCATCCGCGTCACTGTACTTGAGAGCCAGTAGAGGCTGCGTGAAGGCGCTAGAGCCACATACACTCAGAATGCCAATTTAGTTCTGATTTTTATTCCTATGTCTCACAACAACATTTTTGTAATTACTTATTTTACACTACCTTCTCCTCATCAATGAAGTACATTTTATATTATATAATAAATTAATGTTATCCCGAAACCGTCAAATTGAGTACATAATTGAATCATTAGTCAAAATTTCACTCTAATTACCACTCACTTTCAGGAAAAAGAAAAAAGTGCTTCATATTCTTAAAAATTGCTTAATCCAAAATAAATAACTGGATTTTGTTTAAAGTTCCGTTATAACTGTTTGAAAAATATTTTTAAAGAAAAACGAACAATAAATGTAGAAGAACGGTCGGTATACTATAATTTTCAGATTTTATAAGATAATAGTCAGTTTAAGTTCAGCAAATACAATATTGGAATTTGTTTGTTTGCCTGTATGCTTAAGGATCATTTTGAAGTGGGAATTATTATATTACGTGTTTAAAGTTGATTAATTTTATATAATTAAACACTTTCATCATATTTTTTTCATTATATTTTAGGATTTCTGCCAATTTCATTATTCATTTTATAGATTGAAATAGGGGGCACTCTAACAATATATGTTTGTAAAATATTGTCACAATATTCACAGGTGGGTCCATCTAGGTTTCTAAAAAGGTATTACAAGATATTGGAGGACTTAAGCAGTGCTTGGTAGAATCTATTTTGATGTGTCTCTGGAGATCTAAAGTATTAATATATAGTAATACAAAATATGATGGTATAATAAAATATTATAGTTTAAGACTCCCATTGTGGCATCATCCGATTAGCCACAGGAGCATAAAGAGAAGTTGTATGGGATAAACCAACAAATATAATTTGTTTTGTTTTTTAATTCGTTCAATTAATTCTCCTATTAATTCTAATATTTTTGAAGGTGAAAATGATAAGATCTTTTCATTAAATTGTGAAATTGACAAGTAATAAAGATTGGAAGTTTAGAGTATTTTTTTAAACACATCTGTAATATAGAAATAATTAGCACATTTAGGAAAGATAATAATAAAAAAAAATCATGTTGAAAATTTTTTTACAAAATACATTCTGATATCTTATCTTTATAGTTCATTTATATAAAGTTAATTTATGTTGTTGTTTTTTTTTAATATGATTAAACGCAAAATAATTCTCTCAGTGTTTTTCTTTATTTTTATAACATCCATGAGAAAAAAAAGGCAAATTAAAAAAATAAATTTAAAGAGTGAGATAATTAAGGATAAAAAAGTGTAATTATACTGTATTATCTAGGTATTATTCATATATATATATATATATATATATATATATATATATATATATATATATATATATATTTTTTTTTTTTTTTTAATTATTTCTAATGATGCGTATGTTGTTGTTTTAAAGAAAGCCAATGCTGTCAAGTTTTTGCGGTTTAAAACAGTTTTTTTTTTTTTAGATTTATCGTAACAATTATATTCTACTTGTTACCAAAGCGCTCTGCTACTTTTTTATCTTCACCATTCTTAGTGAAGATAAATCTCTAAATCATAGTGAATGGGCAATGATGATCGATTACAATTTTAATCCCTTAAATTCAATAAACATTAATAAAATCAAGGAATCGATCCCCTTTAACCGCCATTTGTCTGCTCAAAAAACTACCATAATAAACGTGGATTCTGGATCTTCCACGCCGCCAGAGGTAATAATAAGATGGAAGAGAGATCAATAAGAAGTTCCGTAAGAAGCCGAAGAGAAAGAAAAGAGCGAGGGTGGAGTTGGCTAATGCGTTGCTCAATCAGAAAGGCCGGCGATCAATCCAGGGGGGGCGTCTTCATTTTTCCAGCCCTGGAGAACTAATGCCTCGGAGTAATGTACCCAGCGCTGGAGCGGTATTTGTCACAACTGTCTTCTGCTCCTGCTCTCATGTAGATAGTCTAGCCTGCCTTAATCAACGTCGGCGTCCCTGGTGTCTTAATAAATATGTAATATGAGAGAATATATTTCATTCTTCCCTAGTCTTCAGGTGTCTTTTGTTTTGAGCGTGGATCTTCATCGGTTGAACAAGGCACTGGGTTTGATAACAACGTGAAGGAAAAAGAAGAATGAAAACAATATTACTGATATATGGTTTTATAAACATCAAATGTATTTTTTTTATTTTTTTTTTTTTTTTTTTTTTTTTTTTTTTTTTTTTTATGAGACGGAATATAACATTATCTTATGCATTGCTGGTGTAACCGTGTTTGGATATCTCACTGATTTTCTTCTCTTACAAGCACCTCATTTGTACTTGATAATACAACATTAAGACTATAAATAAAAGACCTATATAGTCAATAATTTCTTAATCTCTAACAATCGCCCTGAAGAAGGCCTAAAATTTAGGCCTAAACGATGGTACAATTAATTCTATTCACTTAATTCAAGTTTTTATATTATTTCACCCTTAACTAACTTCTTCTTCACTAAGCACCTTAAATTTAAACCAAATTGTAGGGAATTTATTTTTTTAAATATATATATATATATATATATATATATATATATATATATATATATATATATATAGAGAGAGAGAGAGAGAGAGAGAGAGAGAGCAAGGAATGTGAATAAGTTTCTCCAGTTTTAGATGTTTTTTATAAGGTAAACAATGCTGATTGATTCTTGGATGGTTTCTTATTTATGCTAGAGTTCCTGAACTGTATGTTGTTTTCGAGACTGTTATTATGAAGCTTTGAAGTAACTGGAGCAATTAGTTTGTTGTAAAATAATTGAAGAATTTTTACTGAAGCAATTAACATTCAGGAATAAAATAAATCTTAAAATATTTCAATCCGTGTTTTTCAATCTTATTTTTTATCTCGCAGACGCATCATGTATACTATGCCGCCCAACAGTCTATCCAAGATTCAAGTTAATCAAAACAGTACAAGTATGTAATAAGGTAGTTAGAGAACAGTTTGGTTGTTAATATATATTTTAATTTACATACGATCTTATTTTATGAAATTTAATTTTTTTTTTTCAATCTTCATATTTTTTTATTCGCTTCTGTCAGAATTTATCTGACAATAAGAAAAATGTGCTCTATAAAAATTCAGCAGCAGACATGATAGGCATGGAGAAGGAAAGTGACCAGCAGAGTTTACAGGCATTAAAGTGTCGTTTATAAATACTTGCCTTACAGATTGCTGTGAAAACGCGAATAGAGAGCTCGTAACTGTTGTTTGTTGTAAGGCCGTATGTTGAGTTCTGTTGTTTATGTACTAATATGCTGTCGTTATGTGTCTTACATTTTTTATTGATATCATTGCAGTTTTTGTATGTGAGTCTGTTTAGCTGAACCATTAATCTGTATATTGAGTATATGTACTTTTTGTATAATTTTTAGTTTTGATGATTTGGATAGAACGGAGTATAATACTTCCGATCGCTGGTTGAGTGTTTTAAAATTCATAAAAGTATTTAAATATGACGAATTGTTTGGAAATCTTGTGAATTAGATATTTATTATATTGACTTTAATCAATGAAATAATACATGACAGAATCTATTAACAGGAAATAACACAAAATGTGTAATGACAGAAAAATGGATATATGACTGAAACACTTTTAAAGCCATCACCATCATCGAAATTACCGACCATCATCGATGATACAGTTCTACAGGAGCAGAGCGGGTAATGGCCATGTAGGCTATCAGACCAAACTATCTCATTGTCTTCGTTTAAGGCAATTAGGGTCGTGTAGACGTTTTGTTAGACCCCTCCTTATGGCAAGCGTGTCATTTGTTTTACTTACCCGCAAGTATTGTTTTAGCTACTGAAAAATAACACTGCCAACCACATAAGGTAGAGATCATTTGTTAAACTACTTAATTCAGTGTACATAAAAAGTCTCCCACAATTCCATTATGGATGCAAAACTGCTAATATTATGCTTTCTATCCAAACTTTTTTTTTATGCTTGTTTAGACTAAATGAAGAAAAAAAATAAAAGTTTAAGAAGGAAATAATAATAATAAAACCTTATTATATATATATATATATATATATATATATATATATATATATATATATATAAAAGAAAATAATAACAACCTTGATCACATTTATACCTAAATATAATATTTAAACATTGCCCCTTGCATCTCCGGTTTAAACCCCGAGGTTCACTAGTGGGTGTCGAGGAATAATGCCAGGAGATCCCAGCGCCTCTCAGCCAGCCGCTTCACAGTCTTAAGAGCCATTGGAGGCTGAACAAGGGCACTAGAGCATATGAACAAGGGGACATTGCAATGGCATATTTACAATAGATTACAATCTCTGCGCCACTGCCGCTTCAACCTAAGAGGAATGTTATAGGGATGATTGGAACAAGATAGGGATTGTGCCAAGGGATTAGGAAGGTGAATAAGCTTCTAATGGAAGATTGAGAATTTGGATGGAGTTAGATCAAGGACAAATGGGATATTCAGGTCATGGTGTAAGGTTTTGTTAGTGACATAATATGGGGCATCGACTATTGTTCTAAGGACTTTAGACTGAAAGGATTGGATAGGTTTAATATCAGAAAATTTTGGTGTTCCCACCAGTTCAAGTCTGTAGTTCCAAATGGGTTTGAGAATAGTCTTGTAAATTAACAGTTCGTTGTCCGTTGAGAGATGAGATTTCCTATTTATCAATCATATACCTCGCCATATCGACGATTGTGTTCTTGTCATTTGAGTCTAGTATGTGTGTTCCATGTCAGTCTTTTGTCTCAGAGGATCAAGTCTTTTGTACTTGACTGTATCAGAAAAGGGAAGAGGAATGATGTTAAAATGGACTGAAGGGTAGATAGAATATGCGTCAAATGGTATAGGTGACAAACTTGCTTTTTTATTTATTGATTTTGACACTCCAATGATTACTCCATTATTCAATCAGAGCGAGATGTGATTAAAGGTTTGAGGATGCCATCACAGGATCTGGGTGGGATGAGAGGATGGCTGTGTCACTGGCAAATGTTGCCAGAAAATTTTCGAGAAAATTGTCAGCAGTGAATAAGATGTAGAGTATAGGACGTAAGACACTACCTTGTGGAACATCGGATTCTATAGGATTACGTAACGGTAGGATACGTTTCAGAAGGAGTTTCTTAAATATTTTGGAGACTATAGGGACCAAGCTCTATCCAATCTAGAGATAATAAATTACTTAGTTTTTAGCAGAGTAACATTAATACATAACACGTTATAATTTATAACCATTTTGTTTAAAGACTGAGGTATGACTGTTAAAAAATTAGTTTCAGTAATATAAAATTATTTGATCTATTATTTTTAAGAATGATATATAAAATTTTAAAAAAATGTTCCTTTCAAATTTGATTACACGTAGATATAGTCGAAATATACAATAAAAAATCTATAAACATTTCAGCCCAGTTTTTAAGATCTATAATCGTCACAGGTCATTGATCACATTTCGATGATCCTCGAAATTCAAAGTTCGTCAGCAATGAACAATTCTTCAGAAATTTTTTGCTATGTATAGATCCCGAATAGAGGCAATGTTTGCTCAAGACTCAGCAAATTACAAATTTTGAAGAAGAAAGTACAATATAATGTTGTTTATTTGGCGTTTTTTTTTTTTTTTTTTTATATCAGTGAATTAAATAAACAAATTAAAATTAACGAAATTCTTATTTATTTCTGTTATCATGTTGGATAGGTAAGTAACCTTTCTAATTAACAGAAAAAACATAATAATTAGCCTGTCTTTAAATGCGAAAGTACACAGTTGGATACGTAGAATATAAAAATTTAAAAAATCCTTCTAAATAAACACAAAAATAAGTTGTCCTAGTCATATCAGTCGTGATTTATTGAATTCACTACAGAATAATAAGCAAATCATCAAAATTGGATAATTATTGGCAGTGATGTGGATTCTGAAATTTTTAGTCACCATTTATAAATTATTCCCCAAGCTCTGGAGTAGTAATTGGTTCCCCTTTTCAGTTTCTTGAAAACTGGACACTTTATATCTTGAATAATTTAGATGCTCATTCAGTAGGTCATTGAATGGTCTCCTCTGCTAGGTATTTAAATTAAAAAATAAACTTTGAATTGTATCTATTTAAGCCAAACCCAAAAAGTAAGAATAGATGTCAATGAGAACACCTTAAATTTGTTTATATAACTATTGCTATTTTAAATCAAAAGAATCAAGGAATGATAATTAATTTAAATATTTTTTTGTTTGTTAGTAAAAAATAAAACCAGATCAATTAACCTACAGGGCTACAGATATGTTTTCAGTCATACCTTAACATTAGTTAATACTATATAAGACGAATATCTACATCATAAGTCGTATATTCAGTTTTTTAACATCTTCTTGGGATATCAGAATTCGCAATATCACAAAACACGTTTTTATACCACACTAATACATCTCCTGGGCCCGCCTCATTCACGAAGTGCCCTTTCAAATATTCAAGCCTCTTTCATTTCGAAAAAAAATTGACGGCATTCAACCCTTCCGAGGGAATTGTTTAGACCCATACGCCACACAACTCGCGCGCATATTTCACCTTCATCATTCAGTATGTGTTGTTTCTACCCAAAGAGGCGGTCACATCAGTAACATTTTAAAGGGCGATTCTAATATACTAACATGTGCGTTTTTAGGTGTTTTTGACGCAAATAAAATATTATTGTGTGTATATTATGAACGATTTCTTGTTTTGTTTGTGATTTGTGAGTTTCGTGTCTGTCTGATTGCTCTAAATCTTGGATGTGACCCAAAGATTTAGAGCAATGCAATGCTCCTTAAAGAAATTATTGATATAAATTAAGATTCTACTGAATTATATGTTACAATATTTTTAATGGATTGTCAAATCTATTAACTTATTTCGTAAATTAAATTTGGCATCAGATATGGTAAAAAAAGCGAATACAAATAAAAATAATATTTTCAATATTTTTTTGTTTTTTGGACAATTAATCGTAAGTAAAAACCTCCACAGTGCTAGTTTTCTTAATAATCTATACATCCATTAAGATGTTTTATTATCTTTAAATTTTGTTTACAGTTATTATATTTTTCATCACATGATCAAGCATAAAACTGAAAAATATTCGTTTTTTCACCTACCATCACAAAGCAAATTTCCTCCTCACTACTCTCCCCTTCACCCCTCCATAAAAAAAAAAAAATAAATAAAAAAAATGATCGAATACATCGACGGACAAACCATAAAGTCTCACTTGATTTAATTCATACCAAACTAGCCAACATTGTTTTCTGTCAGAATTTGATATATTTAACACACAAACCCAACCATTAATTTGATTTCATCAGATGGACAATGCCTTATAAGAGAAAACGTTCTATTTTCAGGTAAGATATTTGTTTTTATCTTTAATCAGACAAATTCCCTCTTAGATACCTTAACAGCTTCTATTTCTTATTTCTACCTACGACTTCATTTGTATAATTTCGTTTCGCACGCAGGCTCTTCCATTCTATTTCAAATATGAATAAAATAAAAAAAACGTCTAAAAACTAAAGGGATAAATCGTGGATGTGCTGGGGTTGAGAAGGTAGCTCCCAAAAACACCCCCTCCCCACCCCCAGCCCCGCGGAGGTGGCGAGACAAAGGGATCATAACTCAGGGGATTGTATTCAAGGCGGGAGGGAGGTCTCTTTTCAGGCCGAACCCGGCCCGCAATTAATCAACCGCTGGGGGAGGATATTCATTGCGAATAATCACACAACACCCTCCGCGAATTAGTAGCATTCCTCCTTCCCTGACGGATTCTCTTGGATTTATCGCGCCGTTCTGGTGAAAGAGGTCCCGGCGTCGGAAAAACAATAGCCTGTGCCCGGGTATCTGGGGCGAATATGACGGAGTGCCCTTTTTGTTGCCTTGTCTAGGCTTCGGTGTCTGCATTCTCTCTTGAGTCTGCGTCTTATACATCTTCTTGTGACCATGTTAATGTATCCTTGACATTCCGAAGCTAGGTCGAGACAATAGGATCTAAAAGATCTGTTGGGCCTAACACACGACTTTCACTTACCCCAGTTGTTAAAATCAAATCGATAATTTTTAATGCCTATGTCTTAAATTATCTTCCTTTATAGTACTTTTAATTTTGTATATTCAAAAAAATTAACCATATCATCTTGTTAGCGTTGATAAAAAAAAACTGGTAAATACTTCAGCTGAACGAATTCGATGTCCAAGTAAAGGAGTAAAGAACAAAATTTTTTTTGTATGCAATTTTTGTGTTTTTGAACATAAGAACATTAATATAGATGTATAATATGCCGTTGGAAAGCTAATGATCTTAGGTAAAACATATTTTCTTATAAACAAAATCTTAAAAGTTAAGGGAGAGCGATGAAAAAGCCGATAAAACTTATTGATTGATGCTGATAATACTATACATTGTTTAATGAAGAACATGTCTAACAAAAATCAATTTAATTAATTCGTTAACCTTTTTTCATATAAGTCATTCCTTTTTTTATTTAAAAATTCTTCACACGTAGTGCAACTGATTTTTGTATGAATGAGATTATGTAGCACTACTACTACTGTTCTAATTGAGCAAATTGTAATATCACTCAATCACGTTGTTTGATTTAAATTTTTTTTTAATATACAGAATATTTAGCAGGAACTTTTTCGGCATTTTTATAGTGTTTCAGAATATGTCGGAGGAAATTTTAAGCTAAATAAGCTTGTGTGAATTCCCTTGCTTAAATATCATATATTTTTAATCTTGAAATGTAGGCGTATATGAAAATTTGGTAACTAGATAAATTGGGATTTTATTTCAGGGAATATTGATTACAATATAGTTTGTTTAATGCATGGAAATTTTCTGTACTGGAGATGAATAAATGGAACATAAACAACGTTTTAATCATATAGCCATACAATCTCGTAAGATTAGAGAAGGTTGCCCGAAGAGAAATTTCAGGAAACCCTCGAGCCGCTTCTCAGTTTCCATTACAATTCCTACCCCAAGATGGATGCCAGAGGAGACAGCCCTCCCTGCAGGACGGGAGCCGACACAAATAGGCAGGTAGCCGCAGTTACCTGGGGTTGCGCAAGGTATTGTTCTCAGCCGGCTACTATACTAAGTTATCTCCGATTCTAGTGGAACACGACCGTTTGTCGGCGGCTCTGGTTGGTATGCTCCTCCGCAGCTCTTTCTCTCCGTCACACGTAATCAAAGAGTCCTTTCATTCTCTCAGCCCGTGTCATTGCTCTGACTTCTTCTCAGGCGGGGTTAAGAAGTCATATTATAATCGGTGGTAAAGCTTCCAGGTCCCATTTCGACCTCTGCGGTTACGTGCTCCAAGTTAATAACGAACACCGCCATACTTGAAAGCAACCCTTTCATTGTAATAACTCTAATAAACCATATGACGGTTTTACGCGTTCACAATACTTGATAAATGGCGTGTCAATTGTCTAATTATAATAAGAATTGCCTACAGGAGCATTAAAAAAAAAAAAAAAAAATCGATATAAATAAGAATGAGATGTCCTAATTGTTCATCATACCCACTATTAATAGACATATTTACACACTTAAAAGCATTGCGAAGCGTTGGAGATCGACCTAACCTGGTTACTTGGCCACTGTGTTATTAGGAGAAACGAGCTTGCTGGTATAAGGCGAAGGCAGCCATCAAAGAAAGACTATTTGTCCCAGGTGTAAGGAAATACTTGGAATGACCAGGAGGGACCATATCAGAAACGACAGGATTCGGGAGGATTTGGGAGTACGATCAGTCCGTGACATCCTGGAAAAGCGGCAATTGAATTGGTTTGGGCATGTCTGCCGAATGAAGGATACCCGAAAGGCCAAGTGGTTTTTTGAAGGCCGGAAGGAAGACGTCCTCGTGGCAGACCCAGATGTATGTATTCAGACTACATTGGGAAATTGGGTGCAGCAAGAGGACTAACCATCCCAGAGATGAAAAGAATAGCTAGGGACAGAGACCAGTGGGCTCGATGGACCGAGGCGGCAACTCCACGCTTAGCTGCACACAGAAGTTAGAGGAAGAAGAAGAAGTAAGGAAATAACTGAAAATTAATAAAGAAATAAGGATACTGACATTGCGATGATATTACAAAACACCACAAAGTCAGAATAAAACTAATAAAACTATCTTAAAGACATTTTCATTGATAACTTTAAAAGAAAGAAGAAAAATAAATCCTTTTTATTGATGTTTTGTTTTGTTTTTTCTATATTGTTCTTACTATCTATTTTAATTTCCTAAGTATTGTTTTTTATATATTTTGCTAAACCGTTTGTATTTTCAATTCGGGGATAAAATAATCCTAGTGATAGAAGAGCCTAAATGTTTATAAAATAACCGAATTTCCTTATTGAGGATACTTAATACTACCATGATTACTATTCTTACTACTTAAGTATTTGTATAGTAATAAGTGGAGTACAGTATTGGGCAAAACAGGAAAAGAAGATACTTCATAAAATCTCTTTCAACTTCATCACTTGAATTGGAAGTCGAAACGCTATCACCTATCGTAGACACACTTAAGATTTCTAAAATGTTACCTAGAGGCATCCTACAGAAACTAATGATTTAAATGTGCTGTTATAATGTTAGTGTCTTTAATAATCATGCTCTCTCCAAGTATGGCAATAAGAGCCGAAAAGTTAAAAAATATGAGTAAGTGTTTTCATTTCAGAAGACTCGGAAGATCTTGGGGAATCAATGGTAGTTAAATACGAAATAGTTAACTTAGTAGAATCCCTGCATTGTTACTTCACAATACGCAATAGAAAGTCCTTTTTTCCTTTCTTCTTGTTCTTTATTTCTTTGACGACGGTCAGAGTTAACCACCACTTCCGAGAGAAGAAGCCTACTACCCTTATTAGTTTCCTTAAAGAAAGCCAGGGTCACTTTGCATACAGAGAGAAAGCCTGCGGGCAATTGGAACTGGGGCAAGAGAGCTGACAGGGGCATCCGAGTACAGATTTATGGAGGCAGTAGTTACCTGTGGTGTTGCGCAAGGGAGGCTGCCAAGTACATTCTTTTACACCCTTCTCATTATCTGTGGCAACTACCAACTTCTAGGTCAGGTATTGAAAACTTTTACCTGATCTGCAAAGACTTGAGTGGGAGAGAAAGAAAGAAATTAAACTATATTAGACTGAAGACAATGGAGTATTTATAGCAACCACTCCATTTATATATATATATATATATATATATATATATATATATATATATATATATATATATGTAAAGAAAAGTATTTCACTCGTATACGAGCGCTTCTCTTATAATGTTTATTTATGTTTTATCACTCTTGGAAAAATAAATAAAGACCAAACTGCGTTTCTCTGTAAAAACAAAAGATTTATTCATAATATGTACTTTTACAACAATAAAACAAAACAATTTCATTATGTTTACCAACCTGTAAAAACAAAAGAAACTACATTTAAAGTCCTTATCCAGATATCTTTATATTTTCATCAGTAAACAAACACTGTAAACATAAACAACAACCAACTGCAACAGGTCAAAACCTCCCGGCTGCCGTCACGACATCTACCGGGCATTTCTGGCAAAGCGGCAAATACAAATTAAAGAGAAGCGCTCGTATACGAGTGAAATACTTTTCTTTACATCTCCCCCTTTGAGAGAAACAATTGCAAGGGGCACTGCCCGTAATTGTTCATTTGGTAACCGACGCTGGGTACAGTTTTGTGATATGGTAAAGGTTTGATTCAGTCTTCCTGTGTCCGGTATCAACTTCATAGATAGACTTGGAAATTTTCTTCAGAACTTGGTATGGTCCAATCCTTAACTCCTCCAATTTCTTCCTATTTAGACGATTACCATTTTCCACATAAACTCTGTCTCCCACTTTAAATTCATGTTCTATCCTATGCCTATCAAATATTTTTTTATTATAATTGTGTGATTTAATTGTGTTTTTAAGAGCTAGTTTCCTGTCTCTTCTAAGGTCTTCTATTGTACATCCTGATTTCAATTCAAATGGTAGAATATTTACATTTTCGCCATCCAAAAGGTATTTTGGAGCAAACATGGTGACTGTGTGTTCTGTTTCGTTATATTTTTCTACACATTTGTGCGCAATTGTAGTCCATGCTGTTTTCTTATCACTTTCATTTATTTTACATCTTATTTTATTGACTAAAGTTTGATTTAGTCTTTCATTCAGTCCATTTGAAAATGGTGCATCCACAGCAGTGAAAACCAATTTTATGTTCTCTTTCTCCAAAAATTGTTTAAATTCTTTGGAATTTATACCAGGATATTGGTCTGTTAATACCATTTCAACATTGTAGCCTTGTGTTGCATTTTGTATTAGTTTAATAAAATCAGTGGAACTTTGATTCTTTGATGTGTAAATATAAGCGTACCTTGTGAAATGATCGACCAGAAGATGTAAGTATTTCTTTGTTGACCGTGACCCTCCAAAGCCTCCAATAGTATCAATAGATATAATTTCGAATGGGCGTGTTGCTGGTCCTAATTGTGACATTAAACCGAACTTTGGCTTTCTCCTAGATTTGTTTTTTATACAGATTTCACATTCATCACAAATTTGTTTGATGTTTTTGATGATATTCTTAGATCTGTAAAATGGTGATATTTTATTTATCATCTGGGTCCTCCCTAAGTGGCAGTAAGTATTGTGTACATCTTTTATAAGAGTTTTGCAAAGTTTTTCTGATATTAAAATTTTTTTCTTCCTTTTATCCTTTTTATAGTAAATTTCATTCTCCAATATAAGTTTTTTATTTTGTAAGTCTAGATTTGTGTATTGGTCCCGTTTTATATCTTCTAGACTTATTAAATTTACTACTTTTAAAAAATCATCCGAATTTTCATAAGGTTCTAAAACTGGGTTCCTACTTAAACAATCTGCTTCTTGATTTGATTTTCCTGGGTTATATTTAATTTTAAAGTTATATTGGGATAAATAATAAGTCAGATCCCCTAGTTCTTCATCAGTTCTAGCTTTTATGTTCATATTTTCTAGTGGCTTATGATCTGAGTATACTATAAATTCTTTTCCCATAAGCCAATGCTGCCAATACTTTACAGCTTCTTTAATTGCTAGACATTCTAGGTATATAGCCTTCTTCTTTTTTTGGGCTTCCGTTAATTTTTTTGAAAAGTAAGCAACTGGCTTACATACCCTGTTTTCGTCTTCTTGTTTCAGCACTGCTCCGACTCCTTTGATACTGGCATCCGTGTAAATTTGAATTGGTAGTTGGGGGTCAAAGATTTTTAGAAGTGGTTCTGAACATAGCAATGCCTTTATTTTATCAAATGATTTCTGGCAATTAGTGGACCATATGAATTTCTCGTCTTTCCTTAATAAATTGTGTAATGGGTCCAAGATAATTGCACTATGCGGTAAGAATTTATGATGAAAATTAATTTTTCCCAGGAATTGGCGTATATTTTTTTTTGTTTCCGGAACCGGAAAGTTTTTTACAGCAGTTAGATAATCTTTGAGAGGTCTGATTGAATTGTTCTCTATTATGTGCCCTAAATATTTTGCATAATTATTTGCAAAAGTGCATTTAGAAAATTTTAGCCTAAAACCCTCGGTTATAATGGCCTCTAGTAGTCTTGACAGATGTATAATATGTTCTTCAAAGGTTTTAGAAAAAATTAATAAGTCATCTATAAAGTTTACTGCAAAACTGGAGAGTTTGTATTTTCTTATGATATTGCTCAATATTCTTTGGAAAATGGCTGGTGCAGTCCTCAATCCAAATGGGAGACATGTCCATTGAAAATGACCTTGTTGTGTTACAAATGCAGTTTTATATCTATCTTGAATTTTCAAAGGAATTGACCAAAATGCTGAATTTATGTCTAAAGTAGAAAAATACTTACAGTTTACTGTTTTTACCATTAAATCTTCAATCAATGGAAAAGGTTGTGCTTGAGGGACAACAATCTTGTTTAAATCTCTAAAATCTATACATAACCTAGTTTTTTGTTCATCTTCTTTTTTATATGCCAGAGTTACTGGTGCAGCGAATGGGCTATAAGATTCCTCGATCAAATTCTTCTCTAATAGTTTTCCTATTTGATTTTCTATTTGTCTTCTATCTTCCTCTGTGCACCTGTAAGGGCGTTTGTAACAGTATTTATCCACCATCAAGTCAATATGAGCTTCATAATGTTTTACAGTACCAACATCATATTTATCTTTAGCAAAGACTTGTTTGTATTTTTCAATTAACTTATCAATTTCCGATTGTTGATTTATATCTAGATGGTTTATCATCATTTCAAAAACCTCTATATTAATATGTTCATTAAAATTTATTTCACCTTTATTTAAATATTTAGTTTCTTGTTTTTCACATTTTAAAAATAAATCTTCATTTTGTTTTCCTAGTGCATCAGGAATTTCAGTGAGTGTTGATTTAAAAAAATGAGTTTTTTGGTGGTTTTCATTATTTTCTTCTTCTTTATTTGTGGTAGCCTTGTTCTCTTCTGGGTTTTCACACTGTGTTATTTTTAACTCCTCATTTTGTGTTAATTTGAATTTTTTTATACAATCCAAACCAATTAAAAAATCGTAATTAAAATTGTCATTATCTATTACAAATATATCCATAATACTTTCTATATTAAAGATTTTTATTTTCATTGTTACCATACCTTTTGTTTTCTTCTCACCATTAATAGTCTTCAAGTTTACTATTTTTATATCTCTTGAATATTCTTTTGGACGTATTTTTAATAATTTTGCATTAATTAATGAGACATTGGAACCTGAATCATAAATTCCAGAAACTTCCAAAGTATCATTCAATAATAACTTGATTTTTATTAATGGTGACACTTCTAGTTTTTTGGATTCTCGTTCAGTTCAATTTCTAGTTCTGAATTGTTAACAGTTTTCAAAACTGCTTTTTGATTTTTTCCTTTGAACCAGCAATTTTCCTCAGGATGGTAACGTTTCCCTTTTTTCATGTTATCGCATATTCCGCAGGGCTTTTTTTCTTCTGTTGGTTTGTATTTTGTATCTGAGTGAACATTTCTTTTTTTTTCCACATTACTCTTCGCTACAAGATGTTCCAATTTTCCTATTTCATTATACAGGTCTTCTGTTGTGTTTAGGGTGTTTCGATCAATTTTATCGGCCACATAATTTGGTAAGCCGAATACAATCAGGTCTATGAGTGTTCCCGAATCAATAGATTTCCTCACTTCTAAAAGCAATTTTTCTTTTTTTAAGGCATACTCAAGTAGTAACCCTGCTTGATATTTAAAAGAAAGGGCATACCTAATCGGTGACCATCCTTTACTTGCAAATGTAACACTAAAGTTTTTCTCCCAAGTGTCCCATTCTGATTCTACGGTATGTTTCATTAGCATGCAGCTGTACCATTCCTGACCAGAGCCTTCTAAAAACTGCTTCAAAATTTCAATTTTTTTTATGTCTTCAATGATTTCAAACCGTTGGCATTCTTTGTTGAAATCTTTTATCCACTGATCCGCATTTGAGTTTCTACCATTGAATTTCTGGATCATGAAATGCTTGGCAATTTTTCCTAAATTTTGGTCATCCGATTTTTGTTGCTTCTCTTCAAGCAATTTTTCCAACAGTTTTTCCAGAATTTGATTAGAGCCACTAGGAGAAGACTCAATTTCACTAGTTTTTCCCGCTATCTCTTCTAAATATATGTCATTAAATTGTAAATTTAGTTCCTCATCCAAATACACTTTTGATATTTCATCAGTTAAGGTAATCCATATTTTCCTTGACTGATGTCTTTTAGTTAAGGATTTTCTTACCTTCGCATAATTAGCTGTATTAATTATTGTTGGGTGTAGATTTGTGGGTTGAAGCTCAGGTGGAATTCCAAAAATCTGTCCATCTGATGTTGCTATAGAGGTAATACAAATTGTGTTCGATTTTCCATCAGCTGTTGGTTTCACAGCAAAATCAAATCTCAATTTCTCCATTTTTTTATTTTTTTTCCCCAAAAGATCCAAAAATGTAGTTTTATAATGTTTATTTATGTTTTATCACTCTTGGAAAAATAAATAAAGACCAAACTGCGTTTCTCTGTAAAAACAAAAGATTTATTCATAATATGTACTTTTACAACAATAAAACAAAACAATTTCATTATGTTTACCAACCTGTAAAAACAAAAGAAACTACATTTAAAGTCCTTATCCAGATATCTTTATATTTTCATCAGTAAACAAACACTGTAAACATAAACAACAACCAACTGCAACAGGTCAAAACCTCCCGGCTGCCGTCACGACATCTACCGGGCATTTCTGGCAAAGCGGCAAATACAAATTAAAGAGAAGAGTGATAAAACATGAATAAACATTATATATATATAAATTTTTTATTTTTATTTTTTTTCTCCAGGGAACAGCCTTAAAGACCACGCGAATATCACTACTCTTACATCCCTTCATACTCCTTCTCTTCACCTTTCTTTCCTCCCATCTTTTCATTATTCTCTTCGATCGCTCCTTCTTGCATCTCTCCCATAAGGACCGTAATTTCTATAGTCATCCCTATCTAAACAGACTGATTTTCATTCGCACAGTTTCATCACTCATTTGTTTGATGTACTCTCCAGCACTCTTGTATTCTCTCATTTTATAGAAGATTTCTCTATTTAATCTTGATGGAAGCATCCTCACCTGTAAAGCCTAATCTTCTTATTTTTATTTCCGTTTCCAAATAATTTATTCCTTTTGTATATTTACAATTTAGGTCTCAGCCCCTAGACTTTTTATCTTTATTACAAAGAATTTAATTATTTGCTCTATTATTTTTTTTTTTAATATTTTGAATATTCAGTGTTTATTATGTAAAATTTATCTTATTAGGTGCCTATGCGCTGAAGGTGACTTTATTAAGAAATATGATGCTGGTGAAACGTCTTCCTCCAACTCCTTCCCTTACACAATCAATCAGGGAGTCCTGTTACAGGCTGCCAACCCCTTAGACAAGAAACTTTAATTAATATTAATTATGATAACTTAATGAAGGGGGCCTGCCTTGAAGGATGGCCCCCTCCCGCCAGCGGGTTATAGATGACAAGATTATGGTTTTCGAATAAGCCACGGTCCCAGGTTCTTGGCGATTATTAAGATTTTGAAGAGACAACGGGGCTTCAGGGAAGGGGTTGATTTACGACCCGCCCTTATGAAACTGTGTCGGATATCTTGGATTTGTTGTGAGCCTAGGTGCCTTAATTCTGTTTCAGAAAACCATTGTATTAATACTCAGAAAATATGTTAGTACCTAGCAAAAAACATTTTGATTATCATTTTTTTAATTTATTCTTAGTTATACTCACATTTATTTGTTGTATTCAATAATAAAGTTGTGAATTGCAATAAATATTTTTTAAATGTATGTTTATACATATAAATGAATGACCTCAATTAGTCCTTTTAGGAATTTTCGACTGATCCGGGCCAGAACACCAAAAAAAAATTTGTGTTTTTAAAAATTATTTATTGATTTTTACTACTGTATTATACAACACAACTAGTAAATGGGCTAAAAGAAAACAGATATGAACAAGACTTGTAGAGAAGCTACCCATTGGCAGCACTGTAAAAATATTCTAAACTAGAAGGTCTCGAGGCCATTTTCTTTTCAGACTCCTCGGAGTATTAACAGGTATTGAAGAGGAGGAGAGGCTAGAAAATAATGGGTTTGAGTGGGAATGGAGTTTGTCATGGAAGGAGAGGTATCAGAGCCAAATCAGTAACAAACGGAACATTATGGTCATTATGAATGAGTTTGTTCGTGACAAAGTAGGGAGCGTTGACATTTTACGAAGGATTTTGAATTGTTAGGATTTTATTCGAGTGGAATTGTATGGTTTAGTTGAGCCCCAAAGCTATTGGCCTTATAATAGTCATATAAATGAGCCGCTTGTAGTTTAGTGTGAGATTAGAACGTTTGTCTTGTAAGTGTTGATGTAGTCGAAAACATCTAGCAGTTTCTTGTTGTTTCAGTCTTGTGTGAGCATTCAAAATAAGTCGTTTGTCAAAATTTAGTCCTACATATCGGATCTGTTAAACAGGAAGTAGTGGAGGGTTATTAAAGGAGATTGTGGGCAGGAAGTCATAGATTTACGACGAAGAGTAAAGGTTATTTTTTGGGATTTATTGAAGATTATTTTGATTCTCCAATGTCGATATCATTGCTCAAGGATGTGGGATTGAATAGTTTGGGAAGCAGGACCATTATTTACTGATAACACACAAGTGTCTTCAACATAGGTAAAAAAAAAAATCTTAAATATAACAATTGATTGAAAGGTTTTTCTATAATTATTACAACCGTTTAACAGTTATGTATTTACTAGGATCTTTTTACATTTGAAGAGATGTTAATAACATTAATAACAGCCAAAGTGTACTGAGCAATAAAATATATTAATAATCTCATTAACTTTAGGTAATGTTGTACTATATGGATGGGGTGTATAGTCATTCAATGCAAACCTGTTAAACCTTATCTTTTAACATTTAATAAGAAAGTCACTAGAAGAAGCAATAATAATTACAATTATGAACATAACTTAGTAAAAACACAGGATTAAGCAACTAAAGATGGATCTTCAGGGGTTGGACTTAATTCGTTTTTAGTATTTAATTACCCTAAGTCTTCGGATTTAACTTCAGAACCGATCATACTTAAAAATATATTAGGTCAAACTTTTAACTGAATCGTCTGGATAAACTGAGTATTTTAAATAAAATATTTTCACTTAACTTCATTAAAAATGAATTTTAATGATTTTACAATATAAAATAAATAAATAAATGCCTTTATTCGAAATATTGCCTGTGATTAAGGCAGGATTTTTCATTTCTATCCTGAGATACATTATATGCCCATTCCATTGAATGAAACGTCCTTTATATAGACAGACACCTCCACCTTGCTAGCTCTCCACCACTATATCGGTCGTGTTAAACACGGGCCTATAAAAAAGAAATGGTTCCTCTGACAAAAAATGCTCGGAGTGAGATAAGCGACGAGGTTACGGCCCTACCTGCGGCTGACTCCCGGCTTAATAATGGCTGCATTTATCTTTATAAGCCCAATTAGCCCTCGCCATGACTCTTATTATTCCACAGTTATTCAAATTAGTGTTTGGTCGGGGAGGATGGGGGAGGCGCTCGGGGATGACCTTTATTTCGTAATATTTTCTTATCTAGAATGAAACCGATTAAGCTATCTCAAAGAGGAAAAAAATTGCAACATTGTTTCTCAATCTACTCAAAACAAATTTTTTTTTTTATTGTCTTTCAATTGTTATTTTAGTTTTAACTACAATGCCTCACATGATAGTATTGAGTCAAAGCGAAAAATTGGACCATATAGCTTTTCGACTTATCCAGCCCGGAGCACCAAAAATATTATTTTCTACGATCATATATTAAATAACCTTATTTAACTAGAATAAAAAGCGTTAAGGTAATTAACGCATGCATATCTCCTTAAGAATTAATATGTTATGAAATTATTATTAATGCTTTTATAATTATAACACAGACTCTAAAATGATGAGATTAATACACAAGTGTTTTTTTTGTAACCATTTTTAGGCTTCTGAGCTGAGTTCCTAGTATTTTAATCACCGTTAGATATTCAGGATCGATTCTTCAATTTTGTTTTCTTCTTTATGCAAATCTTAAACACCGGACTTCTACTCAAATGTCTTTGCAAACACCAAAACATTTGTCAGCCTGACGGTTCCCCTCACACCAAAATGGCCCTATTTATATCAAATACAGAATAGATGAAGGAGTGTTTGTCTAGCGTAGCACAATATTAATCGATTCGCCGTTAGTAGACAACAGTAATGGATGGGCCCTCAGTGGCAGCAACGCCAGTGGGAGGATATCTTAATCACCGGCGAAGAAAGGTATTACAATGACGTAGCGATAAATATTGCCCGATGAGCTACTATTGTCCCGCCAGCGAATTTCTTGTGCCCGAGGCCCGTTAATAATAGTGGGACAAAAGGCCCAGTCCTCGCCCGGCTGAGGCGTTTAATAAGACGGCTGTGATATATGTCATTTCATCTTTATTCTCTACCCCCTCCACCTTTTCATTTTTCTTTTCTGGAAGGAGCTGAAGGGAATGAAAATATTTACCTTCTATAATTATTTATGTTATTATTACTACCCGTCATAAGAAATATTTGTTATACAGATTTGTTTCAATATGCTGTTAAAATTACCCTCATCAACAATGCACAGATAGGTTGTAAATATTAAAAAAATACCTTAGAATGAACCTATTAGATTTTTTTATGTTGAAGTTTAGACTGTATATTAGTTATTGTTAGTCTAATGAATATATTAGGTTATCTTACAGCAACTACTTCTTTTTAGACATTTTAAAGAATATTATACTTGTTTATCCGGCCCTGAGGAACCAAAAACTTAGCTTCTACTTGTCTTACATGGTTATTTATAACTGTTTAATGGGTTTGACAATGGGTGATATGCATTTGACTGTATAAAAAACCTGTATAAAATATTAATATAATATTACTGATTCATAAATAAATATAAAAATTACAGAAAACAATGGAAGGGAATCGCTTTATTATATGACTTCCAATAAAGCCCTAATTATAGCTCAAACACAAGGTTGACTTTTTTTAACTTTTCTTTATTAATACTCAAGATGCTCTATAATGTTTCATAGATAATTTGGCATTTGCTTATTTAAAGTACACGGACCACCTACGGATTATTCGGGAAGGAAAAAAAAAGGTGATATCAATTGATGTTTAATCATTTTAAAGACTTCTAGGGATATTAATTTTTTATTATTTTCAAAAATTATTTTGGTACAGGATTGATAATTATTGTTAAAGTGGAATAGTTGGGAAAAGTCAACTACTCCTTCCAGACCTATCGTAAAGCTATTAATTGCCCTTCCCCACCCAATGTAATTCCGAAAATTCGATTTAGGTCAGCTTCCCCGAGTTACGGTAAAGCATCTCCCACACCCCCGATTTAACAGGAGCCTCTAGGAGATGAGCTCCCGGCATTCCTGAAATCCCGATTACACGACAGATTAGAGCAAGGATATTCAATTAGACGGCAATGTCTAATCTGAACGGAAATCTGTGAGGGGTGGGGATCCGCCATGTTGGGGGTGAAGGATGATGGATGCCGGCTACACGCCCCTCCAAGCCCCTATATTATTCAGCTTTCACTCACTACTCCTGGGGGTAGTTTCCAACTTCGCAAAATATGTCTTCTTGAAAAATAAACTATCGACTTTCCTGTAACTTATTAAACCAATAGAATCATTCATGAAAACATATAGTACCTTTTATTTTAAGCCAACCCTCTTTCCTATTTACCCTCATACTCTTTTCCATACATCAACACCTATTAAAATAAATAAATAAGTACTAGAGTACTAATTAGGATTATATATACAGATAATCCTCTTTAGTGACATTGAACTAGTTGGTCAATAAATAATTATTTTAAATTAAATAATCGATTAGAAATTTCTCTTCTTTATAAATTTATTTATTATTACATAAATAAATCAATCCACATCCACGTTTCAACGTCCATGACTTCATCTTCAGAAAAAATAATCAAAAAAGTTTTCCATATTAAAATAATACTGGTCATTTTATCAAATTTATTAATATCTATTTTCATAATCACCATTATATTAGAATAGAATAGAAACTTTATTTTGAGACAATGTCCCTTAAGAATAACATTAATGAACGAAATAAAAACTTCTGACCAAAAACAATATTTAACTACACTTATTAAACTTAAATACCAAAAGAAAGAAGAAAAAAAAAAAAAAAAAAAAAAAGGAAAAGGTCAACGTGACATCTCTATGTACATATTCTAGAAATAAAAAAAATAAGAATTAAAATAAAATATATCTTTTACATCTCGTTAAAGTAGATACACAAATCACCTCACATAAATTGGCACAACAAAAATTAGCTTACATCGGACTGGAAAGAATAGAAGTACTGAAAGAAGAGGGATTTATAGTAGGGAAGGAGCATGTCGGATGTTTGACGGGAGAGTATTCCATAAGGCAGTGTAAGGAGGTAAAAAGGAGCAATAATATTTTTTGGTTCTGTGGAAAGGAGTTTGGAGGTCGGACGGGATCTCGTTTCCTGGTGATAAGGATTAAAATACGAGAAGGCTGTAAACATAAAATGGATGGTGGGAGTTATTGATTTGAAAGAGAAATGATCCAAGGAAATATTGTCTTCTAAAGGTGGGAGATAACCACTTTCACTAGTCATAGAGATGAGATCCATGCGACCGTCTCGAGGTACAGAACACAAATCTTAAAAAACAATTCATTATCCTTTTTAATCTGTCCTCGAGCACCCTTGAGATTGTAAATACTGTATATAGCTATGATTTTGTGTACGATCTTTGTATTTATTTTAATTATAGATTGTTTTTTGTATTGGTTTTTCGTCTCTATGGATATATAAAAAAACTGTAATATATCCCAATCAATATCTAAAAAAAATATATATACATATATTAAAAACTTGTAAAATTAAATACTTATATAAGGACAATAAGAATTAAAAAAATCGATTTTCTCACGTTTTTTCAAGTATTTTGTTATTATTATAGAACGCCATTTCTTAAAAAAATAATATGTAAGTTCCATAATCGGGTATTGAATTCATTGTTCACAAGACTCTTATCTTGCGTGTGAGAATCGACATAATGAAAAGATTATACTAGTTTAAGGTTGAAGGCAAACCGCCAAGCAGACCACACCCTCCACTAAACTACTACCCCGCCATTTGCTAGAACCGCTTATTACACCAAAGGGTTTCAATTACAAGAGATTTCTTCTCGGGTCTTTTATTCCTCCTATCTTGATGGAGCCGCTATGGGAATAGATTAACACGTAATTGCAAGCTGGAGACCCTGATGTCAGCTTGCTTTGGGAAGAGATGTCATTCATTTGGGAGCACGATGTTATCAAGCCGAGGTGGGAGAATGTCCCCCGGTTACGTAACTTAATGTGATTTAGATTGGGTTATAATGGGCGGCGATATGTCTTCTCGCTCGGGATTGAGCCGTTCGAGATTAAATAGGAGACTGAATCAGGAAATTACATAATTACTACTATTTTTCTTCTGACTTCCGCAGGGTAATGCGGCTTGGCTGCCGGTCCGTGGAGCCTTTTCCTCAAGGCTATAAGGAACCATGGGATTTTTTATTAGGCATTTAATAGCTTCATCACAATATAATATCCTGAAATGCTCGTCGTTTGTCCAGAGGCGGTTTAAACACATATTGATGTTATTCGTGTTTAATATAACCAGATTGCCATTATTTTTTTTTTTTTTTAAGTGAAAACTTCTTTTATGCGATTTTTGGCTGAGGAAAAAGGTTTGATTTTGTAACCATGGTTATTTATTTTTTATTTGATTCCTTTATTGGAATTTACAACTGTACAGTAGAATTTAACGAGTAAAAAGGCATGAAACACAGGTAGAGAAGCTTCCCAATGGAAGCACTCTAAAAATATTCTAAACTAGAAGGTCTCGGGGCCATCTCCTTTTCAGACGTCACGGATAATTGTCAGGAATTTGAGAGGAAGAAAGAATTGAAACTAGAAGATTAGGGTGGGAATGGAGTTTTTCATGAAAGGAATGATATCTGGATCGGGCCGAATCAGAAGCATACGGAACGTTGAGGTCTTTATGGATGAGATTATTCCTGTCAAAGTAAGGATTTTATGAAGAATTCGATGGTTTAGTAGAGCTCCGAATCTCTACTTCGTAAGCCCATATAGTCCGTATGATAGTCATGTAGATGAGCCTTTTGTAGTAAAGTGGAATATTAGAAAGTTTGTAAGTGTTGAAGGAATCGACAACATCGTGCAGTTTCTTGTCGTTTCAGTCTTGTATGAGGATTCCATGTAAGTCGTTTGTCAAGCTGCAGTCCTAGATATCGGATCTGTTCAACCGGGATAACAGTAGTATTATTGAAGGAGACAGTAGGGCAGGATGTCATAGGTTTACGACGAAGGGTGAAGGTGATTTGGTGGGATTTGTTGGCACTTATTTTAATTCTCCAGTTCTGACAACATACCTCAAGGTCTCTGAAAACTATGGTAACGTTAACTACATGCACAAGACTGACACATGCGCTTTGTCTACATCTGTCTATGAGAGATAGGATAACGATATCAATTTCCGTGGACGTTATTGATACCGGTGTAATATCGGCACAAAAATATCGATATTTATTTCAGTATTTAATTGGATTAAAATAATTTGCAAATGTAATGAGTAAGGACATGGTAGGCAAAGTTTGTCTTAGAACTTACCTCTTACTGTAGTTAATATAATGAATATCTTAATTTTCTTGACCCTAAAATTTCGATATTTGTAATTATGACTAAAACATTACTTTGCATGAAAACATTTAATCATACGAAGCGATATTATGATGATCTTACTGTCAATATTTACTGTAATAGAGCGAAATCGAAAATAATATCTTTATATAGGCATAGAAATATGAAATTTGAAAATTAAATTCATTTTAATAAAACAGATTTACATTGAGCACGATGTTTATTTCATTACTAATTAAAGCAAATCTTTTTTCTGTTTACTTGGGAGAGAAACACTGAGGTTATCTATGTAAAACAACGATAAAGCTTATTCCTAAAGGTCTCCATTTCATTGATACTAATACAAATGGCAGGTCCATATAAAAAAATCCGTTGAGACTATACACACATATAATGGAGGAGACTTCCTTGGAGACAGCCTTGATGAAGGCCCAAAATGTAGGCCGAAACGTCGGCACACAAATATAATTAGTTTTCCTTATTAATGTGTTATTTCTTAATGAGCGCACTCCTTACGAACTTCTCCACCATTTAGTATATTTTTGTATAATATTTATTGACCATACGGTTATCGATTTTATTTTATTTTTATTTTTTGGCTATATAGATATTGAAATGACATAATTTGTTAATTGGGATGATTATATTTATATATAGTATATATATATATATATATATATATATATATATATATATATATATATATATATATAATATTTATATTTTTGGATACATTCTATATCGAGATTTATTTATTGGAGGCACTTCTTATATGATGGATTTGTTTTCAGAATATGATAATTAAATGGTCTACAATCGGAGACATGAACGGTCATAACCCCTTATGGGGCTCCAACGATCTCAATGCGCGAGGTAAGATAATAGAAAACTTTATAGATGTATCGGATCTAATTATACTAAATACAGGAGAGCCGACTTTTCTAAGCTCAAGTTTTGGAACATATTCGGCCCTTGACCTCACTCTCTGCAGCACTAATCTCTATCCCACATTAGACTGGACCGTTTTACCCGATCTCTACGGCAGTGATCACTTTCCAATTCTTATTAAATTTACAAATATGAACCGTTTATGTCGCGTAAATCCTAGATGGGTGTTAGATAAAGCAGATTGGCCTCTTTTTACTTCCATGGCCTCGCCACCTAATACTCCTCCTCACGACCTGAGCGTTGAAGAAGGGTGTATAGCTATTTCAAATATTATTATTCAGGCCGCCCAAGCATCGATACCAAAGACCAAAGGCACCCCAAAAAGACCTCTAGTTCCATGGTTCAATAAAGAATGTAAATTAGCTATTAAGAATCGCCGGAGAGCGTACAAAAAGTTTCTAAAAAATATGACCTTAGAAAATTTTATCGAGTATAAAAAATATCGAGCCATATGCAGAACTACCTTTAGCCATTATAAAAAGGAATCTTGGAAACAATTTGTTAGTTCTATAAATTCCGCAACAACTTCCGCGACGGTCTGGAACAAAGTCCGCAAACTAACCAAAAACGGATCCTCTCCCAACCTCACCCTCTTAGTTAATGGAAGACTGACTGACAACCCCCTAACCGTTTCAAATACATTTGCCGATTTTTTCTCTAATATATATAATCAAAATAGAAACAATAATACTGACAGCAACACCATCCCCAATGAAATAGAAATTTGTAATAACCTAGATGACTCCACATCATTCTACAACATTCGATTTACAATTTGGGAATTGAAAGAGGTCTTAAACTCAGCGAAAGGATCATCACCTGGTCCCGACAACATTCACTACGAAATGATTAAAAATTTACCCAACGATACTCTTCAATGGCTCCTTGACTATTTTAATCATATCTGGTCCATAGGAGGCTTTCCGAATGGCTGGCGTGACTCCATTGTGGTTCCCATTCTAAAAACAGGTAAAGATAAGAGGTTACCAACTAGCTACCGCCCGATCTTCCTTACTAGCTGCCTTGGCAAAACCATGGAACGGATGGTGAACAAAAGATTAATGTGGATGATAGAAAGAGGAAAGCTTCTACAACCTTATCAATCTGGATTTCGCAAAGGGCGCTCCACGATAGATCACTTGGTTGTTGTAGAAGCCGAAGCACAATATTCTTTTATCAATAACCAGTTACTAGGAACAATATTCTTTGATATGGTAAAAGCTTTCGATTGTATTTCCCATGCCGTTATTCTACGCAAACTAGCCTCAATTGGAATAAGGGGCCAAATGCTTGCTTTCATTAAACAGTTTCTGACTAATCGCCATTTCAGAGTTAGGGTAGGCTGCGAACTTTCTGAAAATAGTTCTCAAAACAGCGGTGTCCCTCAGGGCTGCGTCCTTAGCCCGACCCTTTTCTCCCTGGCAGTGAACGACTTGGGTCTCAACCTTCCAAGAGGAGTGAAACCATTACTATTCGCTGATGACATGGCAATTATCTACAGATCCCACGACATTAGGGATATTCAAAATAAACTGCAGGAAACTCTCAATCGGATGAACAACTGGTCAATATCTAAAGGACTCCACTTCTCACCAGAAAAAACTAAATGTCTGCTCTTCAGCCGAAAGCGGAATACACCACCACTACCTGAATTGTACTTAGGGAACACTAAATTACCATTTACTACTTACCACAAATTCTTAGGCTTGACATTTGACAGAAAACTGACCTGGGAACATCATATATCCATCATAAAAGCACAGGCTATGAAAAAATTAAACATACTGCGAGTTCTCAGCGGCACTACTTGGGGTTCAGACAGGAAAACTTTATTAATCCTCTATAAAAGTTTGATAGGTTCAAAACTTGAACATGGGTCATTTATATATGCTTCGGCACACCCACGAATTCTCGCCAGGCTCGACACAGTACTTCATGCAGGAATTAGAATATCCACTGGGGCTTTTCGAACCAGCCCTATCCTTAGCTTATGTTCAGAAGCCGGAATTCCGCCTCTCATTTTTAGACGACAAAAACTTGCCATAAATTATATTTCCAAATTATACCCACAGACAAATCATCCCACACACAGATACATATTTAAACCTAAATTTACCAGAGCCTTTCGAAACAAAGTCAATGCGACCCTTCCGTTAGCAGAAAGAATTTCCTCCGCTTCCTCTTTACTTAGAGACCTTCCACTGTATAAAATAAACTCCCATGATAAAACCCCACCATGGACTCATCAACCACCTAAAATATTCCTTCAACTTTCCAACCTCTCCAAAAGAAATGCTTCCCCTTCCGAATTCAAAAACCGACTAACACAGATTATTCAAACCATTCCTGAACCCTTTTTAATTTACACCGACGGTTCTAAATCCGATACCTCTACAGCTTCCGCTTTCGTGACCCATAACTCGACACACAAATTCAAACTGCATAATCTATGCAATATTTACACAGCCGAACTACACGCAATAGCCTCAGCTCTACAGTTCTGTATGAAAATAAATGAAGACCAAATCGTAATACTAACCGATTCCCTAAGCGCAATTAAAGGTTTGCAGAACTTATATCCAAATCATCCCATACTAGTTCGCGCTCACTCTCATATAGCTGCGTTGCGAAACCTGGGCAAGTCGGTAAGCTTCGTGTGGGTGCCGAGCCACGTGGGAATTACCGGTAACGAGCTTGCGGACCGGGCAGCGAAGCAGGCGCTCACACTGCCAGGGAGAGGAACAGCCATCTTGACACCGTCTGAACTCAGTGAACCGCTCAGAAAGCAAGAAGATGACCGATGGCAGAAAATGTGGGACGATAGCCAGGTAAGCAAACTGAAGCATATTAAACAAACAGTGAAACCCTGGTCTACATCTAGCCGTAGCAGCCGGAGGGAGGAGGTCGCGTTGACCCGGCTAAGGATAGGACACTCGCGGCTGACGCACTCTTATCTTTTTGCTAGGCAGCCGGTGCCCCGATGCCAGCACTGTGATGGAACCCTTACCATTCGGCATATTTTTCATGAATGCCCTTATTATTCATCACACCTGAATAAAATTGGACTAAGCCCGAATATTTCAGCGGTGCTGGGTGATAGAGAGAAAACCATTGAATTAGTTTTTGATTTTCTTAAGGAGCAGTCATTATTATCAAAATTATAAAGACCATTCCTAGTCATATTAGCTTTTTAAACTATTGTTTACATAAAATTTTTTTTTTCTTTCTTTATTTTATTTTTTTTTTATTTATTTATTATTTATTTATTTATTTTATTTTATTATTTTTTCTTTCTTTCTCTCAATCACCCATTACCTAATAGTTCTTTTTTATAAAGGTTGAATATGCATACAGTGTCTAGGCGTTGATGACCTTAGGGTTTTACGCCTTAAAACCTAAACAAACAAACAAACAAATGGTCTACAAAGGAATAATTAAAAAAAAAAAATATTAAGCATCGTTTCTTTACAAAATTGCCTTAGTTTTGAAGAATTTATTTTTTACAAATATATAATTAAAGACAAAAAAAAAAAATATATATCATTAATTTTAAAAGGTAACGAATACGGTAAGGAACTGAGTCGATTTATTTTCAAGTAAATAGATTAAGAAGCAATCTTCCATAGCTGGGTGTATTAGTCTTGATTAAAATCGCCCGACCTTAATTAAAGCTTATATTTAAATAATTCGGTCAATTAAGCGAGGTTGTTATATTGATAAGAGGTTGGAGGGTTCTTTTTAAACATTTTTTCTCTCCCCTTTTTCCTCTATACCATCCTTGAAATATGTAGAAGGGAAGGGAAGCTGTCGGAAGCTGAGCTGTTTATAAATATGTATAGAGAGAAGATGGTAGAAATAAGAAGAAGAGGTCGAAGAATGTAAATCCCATCGTGTAGCCATGGGCTGCCCGGTGTCATTGCTGGATTATTAATAGTCCCTTCGGTCGCATAGTTCTGGGCGCAGACATGGAGGATTGGGGTACTCTCCTGGGGCTTCGGTGTTAATCTGTCCTAGGAATTATTGCCATACTGATAATCTCTATAGCAGGATATGGATAAGGGGACACATCTCTGAGTCAGAGGTAAGAACAAATATTTCGACAGCAGAAATGAAGGAAGCATATACATTTGTTGGCCTTACATAAAACGTTAATTTTTTTTATGAAATTTTTAAACGCGACCAATTCCTCACAGATAATTAATATTACTGACATGAGAGGTTTGATGTTGAGCAGAATTGATTATGAGGTTAATGAGTAATGAAGACTACGTAGTGAACGCTAACTAGTAATTATTAAGAATTTATGAAAAAAATCCAGATGTGATTTAATAGAATTTAGTGATTGAATTATTTTTTATTAATTGAAATTTACAAGGTAACTGCTACTATTACTAGCTTTAAAGTAATTAGTACATTTTTATACACTGTTATCAAATATTATTATTATTGTTTTTTTATTCGCAAATGCTCATCCAGCGAATGTGAGGTGTTATTTTTCTCTTGATCAGCGTACTGAATTTTCAATTTAAAAGGTTTCTCGGCCATCGTTTTTTAAGTCTTCTTTGGGTCTGCCCTGGTAACAGGCAGGAAGAAATAAGTTGATTTGGATGGTGATGTGTTGAAGAGTGAGACGTGTTGTATTTGTCGTGAATGTAAGAATTTACTGTTGAAATGTTTGTGCCATTGTGTATCATGTGATTCGAAACAAACCATGGTGCGTGAACAATTTTTCGTAAAACTTTGGACTGAGTTGTTTGTATTTTGTTTGTGTGTACGTGTTTTGCTGAACCCCAACAAATATATTTTTAAAATTACAAAGATGTATCATTACTCTAAATAAAGTATTAGAGTCCGGAGTCCTAAATTTTCTCTACCCAGAGTAATTAATCGGAATTAAAGAAAGAAGGTAAATTGAAATAATTTAATTTAAACTGAGAAAGTTTCAATCATAATTAAAACATTTTGAATTTGGTTTGGTAAAGTATGATGTGAAATTAGAAAAAGATTAGGTAGAAAAAAAAATAACAAAACATGAAAAGCATATCTAAACGGGATTTACAACAATATCTTAATTAATCCATATGGAAAAAAAATATCCATTCAAACGAAGTTCAATTTAAAAGTTTCATGTAATAATTGAAATTGGTTGGATTTGGTTTGGTTTTTAAATTAATAGTAGATAAACCTATCATGAACGATTTAGAATTAATTAATGAAGTACATTTTGTTAGTTAAGGCATTCCTCATTTCTCTTATTGCCGAAGTTTTTTCAGTCATATCTGACAAGATAAGATACAATATCAACCTTGATAAAAACGAATAGCTAATTAATAACTATTACTCGTGGCTCACTCCCGTGCCTGCTTTATATAACCATCATAAATCAGTTTGACTGATAAATATCCTTCAGATAATAATTAATGAATGAACCCATTCAGCTCAGAAAAAAAAAAAAAACTATAATGATCTGCCATTTTTTTCTCACTCTTCGTGTTTTTACCTGAAATTTAATTAATTATAGCTGTTTATGTTTTATAATGCATCTTGGTGATTAAGATATCATTCTATATATAACTTGTTTTAGCTCATGAATAAAATAACAATCACAACATTAATTAAGTTGGCTGCTTTTAACTTAGGCAGTTGCTTCTCGACTCTTGTCTGGGAGACCTGATGAAGACCAGCAACGTGGGTCGAAACGTTGGATAATATTTTTTCACCGCATTCGAACCATCTGATTCTCATTTATTTCATGGTCAACTATTTAATATTTAAAATGAGAGTTTTTTTTTTTTCAATTCACAATTATATATTCATTTCCATTATATTTATCACCATGAGTAATATTATTTTTTAAGTTTTTTATGAACGTGATAATTCTAGTTATATTATTTTTTTCTTCATTTTATAATCATAATAACTGAATCAAACCTGTTGAACAAAGTTGTAATATATTGTAATATACAAATATTTTGTAATATATTTTTAATTTTTGCAGGGTAAAGAGGTCCGAAAAAACCTAGGTTCAGAAGAGTTTTATGCTTTCACAGTATGGTATGAAAAAGTTTAATTAATTTGTTCTTGTTGTTGTTGTTTACAATTTGCCTAATTATTATTTATAGTGCACTTATAATTCCCTGGCCTTAAACTAAGGCAATGTTTATGGCCGTTTGGGTCCTGTTCCGGCCGAGTTTAAACTTAGAAAATAAAATCACGCTTTAACATTTTAGTTAATCCTGCATTATTTTTAAGCAGTAAGGTACATGTGTAAGACAATTTTTTTTGTAAGAGGATTAATAAGTGTTGACATTCATTCAAATGAATAATACAGCAAACGCAACAACTTATTATACAGGGTGTTTCAGAGTCAAGTGGCCAGACTTCAGGATAGAATTAAGTAGATCAAAACAAGAAAAAAAATTATGTGGAGATGTATCCGAAAATGCTTAGTTAAAGTTTTGTTGTCGAAAATCCAATGTTAAGGTAGAAAACCTTTTTTCAGGCGTTATCATCTATCTTTTCAGGAATCGATTTTTCGGCAATGAATCTGGAATAAAAGTTTTAGGTCATTAAATTCTACAATAATTGGTTCTAAGCAATTGAATCCAACGTCCTTAGACCCGGAGATAACTCAGTTGAGGTCCTAAATATTATGTGGTTTTTTTTTCTATGATCCAACAGTACAATTTAAAAGTAATCACAGGGAATGAAATTATGGTAGTTGAGAATGATAAAATGTTAGAAGGAGAAAATCTAAAATCCTGCATTATTTGTTTGGTAATGAAACAATATTAAGTAACGTATTAAAGATACCTAATAGGTTTTGATAATAACATTTTTTTTATTTCACTAATTGTATATACTGTTAGGTGTTTCGTTTCAAGATTTCATTATTTTTTAAATGTTATTTATAGTTATTCTTAGGAAATATATTTTATTGGGCTAGTATTTTAACTCCCTTGCCCAAAATATTTTACTATACAAGACATCAAACCCTGAACCAAGAGAACGGATGCGAGATGTGACTCAGACTGACCAGTAGTCCCTCCACAGGACCCCTAGCAATCTGCCTTATCTGGTGACCCCCCGGGACGAGTGCTCGTCCATCATCCACTATCACTTCCACCAACGGCCTACTAATTAGATATATTTGTTAGTGCTGCCCAGTGCTCTCTCTCTGTAATAACTAAAGTAATTTGGCATGTTTCTGGACATTAAATACTTTATAATGTACTTAAAAGATTAAGAAGTTTAAAACATATAATTTGGTACAAGCAACAAACGCCTTACACTTATCTCTGTTGCACACAGGGCAAAATCATCACTTTAGGTGGACAAAAGTCAAGCCAAAAGTTTGGAATTTTCCAGTGCTTGACTTTTTTTATTATTAGTTGGCAAGATCCTTAATACTAATATTTCCCGCCATATCGTGTTAACAGATAAATAGTAAATGAGTGAATCATTCCTGTTCGCACAAGTGCCCAATAACCGGCAGTTGGATTATCTTTATCTGATGGCCGTTTATTGTGTTCAAGGTGTGTTTAGCGCTAAGTCTTTTTACTTTTATTTAACAATCGACATAGCTGAGGCAGGTAAGACATTATATTTCCAAACTCGTTATTGAATATACATTGAAAGCTACCTGCAGAGTTAATTAAGCGATTTGTCAATGTATGTCCCTATTTAATAACGAAAAACCATTTATTCCTCAAGTTACCCCAAGGATTTGTTTGTAGGATTTTTTTCATCAATCCTCCTAGTCTTTAAATATAACAACGACTTTTTGCGTTTTGGGGTGATACATACTTTTTTTCAGACACAACACTCCGAATCAAAAGTTTTACAATCTATAATCTTAGAGTTTCCTAAATGATTAAAAATACATCTATTAGCAGGTTTCAGCAGCTCCGAGCCATAATTAGATGTTTTTTATTATTTTGCTCGAATTCTGGGACTTCCAACGTAAAATATAGGAAAGTTTTAAATTTTAGCAAATAAAGTTAATGTTTGACCAATGTGCGCTCGCCAATCTTGTCTAGGAATTAATTAGTTTTTATAATTTTTTTTCATATTTTTTTCCGTAATCTGGAACCCCAAAGGTTGAATATGGACAAGTTTCAGAAGTCCACCTAAATCGATCATATTTTCCACTGACATATTAAAAATAATCATAAGAGTCGAAAAGAATCATATTGAGTTTACATAGAAAGATGTGTTTAATTAAAGAATCTATTATATTATCATCTACCATAATCAATAACTTTCACCAGATTTTTATCACTCTTTATTATATTTTACAACTTTGTGTTTAAGATAATATTATATTCTAAAATCTTTAGTCTCCGAAGGTATATTTTACATCTATATTACTATCCTAGTGATTAAACTAGAAATAACAGTTTATATCATAAACTATAAGAATTTATTTTTTGTCTCGAAAAAGGATTTATTAATCATAAAATGTATCTCATTTACTAGATGTATATCATTATATAGTTGTAAATAGCAATAAATCTATTAAAATTAATAATAAAAAATGTTTTCAATATATAATAAAATGCTTTATAATCTCTGCTAAGCTTTATCATCTCTGAAACAGTTTGACATATCTTAAATGCTGAATCAAAAATTGTTTCCAGTAAAATACTTTTAACTTTTTTTTATGTAATTAACTGTTTCTCATTGCTAATATTATGAAATTGAAAAATATAAACTTTGAAAGAAATTAATTAGCAGCTATCCAAGAAATATTTTCAGGTTCTATTATATATGTATATATTTTTTGCCAAAATTAAATCATTCATCTATATATTTTCCTTATAATCCTCTGAGTCGACAAAAAAAAGAAGGTCAAGAGACGTATTACATACATTAAACCCTGCTACTAATTGGTAGTTTTTTCACAAGTTATCATCAGTGTTATAAGCGTTTCCTTGAATAATTATGAATTCTTTCCTAAATTAAAAAATATATATATTACGAAGATGGTTCAGTTATCATTTGTTTTTAATTTAGGATTGAGGACTTTTAACATTATAGACTTATAGGAGGACCCTAGGAATAAAAAAAAATTAAAAAATAGATTTTTCAAACTTTTTTAAATATGCTTATGATAATAGATGTTCATATTTTTTATTCAAGGTCCCAAAGGGCAGCCAACGAATATAATCCAGACTACCTTTTCAATTTTCCTTGATACACCCGTGACTAACTCATAAATATTCGAAACCTCCCCATTGTCCAGGCTTCCTGGTGGGAAGGAATTAAAACTCTAACTGTCCCCAGCTTAGCAAGGGAAACAATTAACCCCCATCGGAAGGGTTAGTGCCCCCAGGGAGTGAGGTGGTACACGGCCTGCTATATCGAAGGCACTCCTTCCGTTCATTATCCATCGTTTTTCTACTGTGGAGCTACATAAACGGTTAGGTAGCCATATCCTTCCTTTCCACGTGAGAATAAAGATACAAGAAAAAAAATATTATTAAACATAACTTCGGTAAAATAATCACTGAGAAATAAAATACTATAGAAATATTTGTACACAGGTATTTGGTAATATTCTCGATAACTATTAGCAGACATAGGAGGGGAAAATGTATACTTTCATTCATCTACAAAACCACTAAAAAAATAATGACTAATTTAAATTACTATCATACATGCTAAGTAACAATTAGTACCAATACTACAATTACTGATATAATTTAGATATATTAGTAGCGTAAGATGCCGTGCTTGGCTGGATTGGATTCGTTAAGGATGAGCAAAAATACTGAGATAGATGTGATGATAGTCCTAAGAAAGATAAGGGAAAAACAGTATGGTTACTAATTTGTAATAACGTTTCCTTTGTTGTTTTTTTTTTGTTTGTCTTTTATAGAATTGAGGAGAGAGTGTCTTTTAATTTCCTCCCCTATATTCGATTTAAGGTTTATGTGCTATAGAACGTTTTCTCTGCTAGACCTTTTTTCGATTACACCACTTGCGGTTGAAACATGCCAAAACTTTTTTTGCAACAAAACTTAATTATGTATTGTAATTGACAACTGTAGTAAACTAATGTGTAATAAGAATATACATCATGAAAACAGCTGACGACAGATCATTCATTGATGCCAATTAAATAACTATTTGAAGTGAGAAGGTTCCGACGCCATCTTCTTCTCAATCACTTAAGAGGAGTATATAAGCATTAGGGGTGGACATAATCGAATGATTGTCATAATCGGATGATCGGACTTCGATGATTTAAATAATCGAATGATTTCATAATCGAATGACCGAATGATTAATATGGATTCTGAGAGACCATATGCCACAATTCACGCCTCTATGATGGCTGAGCTAGCTGAGCCTTGATAAAAAAAAAAGGTCGTTCGGTTATCCGCGCTCCTTATAATCCCTCGATTAATTCAGTTCGAATGATCATTCGTTTCTCGAAACCGATTAATCCGATAGTCGATTAATTCGAATGATTGAAATAATGAAATGATCCGATAATCGTCATTCGAGTATAGATAACGGACGAGTGATAGGCAATTTTCCTTTGATTAATTTATTGCTTTCCATATTAGTTAATTGCCTGTAAACAGCTTTTTAAAGTGTTACACCCTAATATAGTTATTTGGGAATAATAAACAATATTGTAATAATTAGCAGCGTGATTTTATTTTATGCATTAATTTAACATTGTTTTTTTTTTTAACTTTTTTTCATATTCCAGCCAAGAACGGTTGTTTCTAGATCGTATCTATATCTTCTAACCAGAGTGGGAAGGTCGAGATTCGCCATGAAATAAATTTCAAACCGGCGGCGTTTGCCTTGAGGCTGCCAAGACGAAATGCCTTAGCACTGTTGCCTCTTGTTTGACACTTGAACATCCATCCTGAACTAACCAAAAAAAACATCCCCATCTAAAGTATAAGATCGATTGGAACTACCTACTCCCTGTTGGCCGGCACTAAATACTGGCAAGTGTGGGCGCCCTCCGAAGACGAGATAGAAGGAACATAAGAAGGTACAATACTAAGGTACAACGCTTAGCTCATTAACGGGCTCCCCCTTGGGTCTTAAATCTTTCTTCTGCTGCTGTTGGCTGCCCTGGTCATCCATCTATCTGAGGTCTTCCTTCCGCCCTCCCTTCCTGCCTCACCACCCTGCTTCTAAATGTTTATCCAGAGCGGAGGGCTCTTCTACCCTTTGCAATCTTTTCTCAATGGCTTAAGTAAAAAGAACAATGAAGTATATTCAAGCAATTTTTTGTTTTGTTTTTACTGTGTCCTCAGATCCAGTCAATGACCATATTTTGCATTATTATTTATATTTTGCTTGTCAATTTTTGGTTTCTCATTTTCAATAAATAAAATTGAAAATTATGAAAGATAAAGGAATTTAAATATCTTGGCCGATGGACTGAGGATGGCAGCTCTTTTTAGGACGTCATGGAAAAAATTACGAGGGGAAGGTTGGTAACTGGAACGATACATTCTGTGTTATGGAACAAGAAGGTGAGTCTCCAAACCAATTAAAAGTGATTTCATTTAATTGAAGAGTAAGAGCTCTTTGAAACTTAATTGTTTCAATTTAGGCCATAGATAGACCTGCAGTGAAGTGGCTTCAGACTGAAAATATTTTGTGATGTGAGCAATGATGGCCTGACAAAGTACCATAAATTCATATGTAAAAATTGGCTAAAATATTAAATATTGTAAAAAATAAAAAATCACTGTGGAACAGTTTATATTTAAACCACCGATCTTTTGACTCCATAGATTCAAATAATTCTCCGCAATAATGACAACTTGGTTATCAACATCTTTTTTTGTCTATAGCAACAACTGATTGTTTTTAGACCTCTTAACTTATAGAAACCAAAACTTGTTCATATGATCGGTCTCAAGGGATGAAATTTCCAGGAAAAAAATTATTGATGCATTATCACAAACATTCCTTTCATGAAAAATAGGTAAATATTAAATAAACCTGTCCGCTTTGGAATTAAGTGCGAATAAAGTTATTGTTCCTCTCACGAAAATTAATATTCTCAAAAACGAAATATATTTGGAACTTTAAGCTCATTCGCTTGATAAGAAGAACAGTAATTAAATTTAGTGTTATTATATTGTTATATGACACTGATCAATGTGTAATCGAATGGTTCAATTAAAATAACCGTTGGGTATTAGAATTCGAGGATACCCAAATGGTGATGCTCAAGAAAAATAATTACTAGAAGTGGATGGTTCGGCCAAAACAGGATAAACATAAATATCACCACGAAGCAGCATATAATAAAGATCTATTTTAAAGGAATTCTAATTTAAGTGCACAAAAGCTTACAAAATTTACAGAAAAAAATCTAGTGCGGGCAACACACGACTTTCACTTACCTCCATTTTTAAAATCAATGAAAGAATTTTTAAATACAGTTAGAGATAAAAATACGTGAAACTATTAAAAAATTAATTAAATTGAATTTATATAGAAACGGGTTTTATTAAAAAATATTATTATCTAAAATAATCAGTTAATTTTATCGGTTTTTCATCACTCTCTATTAACTTTTAAAACCTTGAGTATAAGATAATATTTTTTCTAAAGTTTTTAGCTTTCCAACAGTATATTATACATGTATATTACTGTTCTTATGTTCAAAAACAAAAAATTGCATTAAAAAAATATTTTTTCCAGTTTTCTCCTTTAGTTGCTTTTCAAATTTGCTCAACTTGCATTTTTAGCGGTTTTTCATCAGTGGTAACAAAATAATATAGTTAATTTATAGAATCAACAAAATTAAAGGTAATTAAACCCCATCCTTGATACTAATTCCATAATTCCTGATCATCAGTTTGGATTCAGGACGTCCCACTCCACTATCTAGCAATGTCATCGTGTGGTGGACGTTGTCTCGTCTACATTGGAGCGTGGTTTGTATTGTACGGGAGCCTTCCTCGACGTGGAACAGGCCTTCGACCGAGTCTGGCACCCGGGATTGCTTTACAAGCTCCGCCAATACCTTTCCCCTACATACTTCCTTATTATCCAGTCCAAATCAATCATTATAATTCATTTTCGTCCATTTTTAGTCAGTCTGCTGGTGTTCCTCAAGGTAGTATCCTAGGACCCATCCTTTACACAGTTTACACAGCTGATATCCCAACCCATCCTAATACCTTCCTTTCTACCTATGCTGATGACACTTGTGTGTTATCAGTCAATACTGATCCAACTATTGCCTCTCAAACTCTCCAATCCCACCTCAGAGACCTTGAAGTATGGTGTCAGAACTGGAGAATTAAAATAAATTCCAACAAATCCAACCAAATTACATTTACCCTTCGTCGTAAACCTATGACTTCCTGCCCTACTGTCTCCTTCAATAATACTCCTCTTGTCCCGGTTGAACAGATCCGATATCTAGGACTGCACCTTGACAAACGCCTCACTTGGAATCCTCATACAAGACTGAAACGACAAGAAACTGCACGACGTTTTCGACTACTTCAACACTTACTAGACAAACGTTCTAATCTTCCACTTAACTACAAAAGACTCATCTACATGACTATCATAAGACCAATATGGACTTACGGAGTTGAGCTCTGGGGCTCTACTAAACCATCGAATTCTTCTCGTATCCAATCCCTTCAGTCAAAAATCCTTCGTAAAATCCTCAATGCTCCTTACTTTGTCACCAACAAACTCATCCATAAAGACCATAATGTCCCATATGTTGCTGATTTGGCCCGTACGAGGTATCAATCCTTCCATGACAAACTCCATTCCCACCCTAATCCTTTCGTTTCAATCATTTCTTCCTCTTCAATTCCTGACAATCCTCCGAGGCGTCTGAAAACAAGATGGCCCCGGGACCTTCTAGTTTAGAATATTTTTAGAGTTCTTCCATTGGGAAGCTTCTCTACATGTGTTTCATGCCTTTTTTATGTTTCATTCAAATTTACTTGTTGTATTACTTGTTATACAGTTGTAAATTCCAATAAATAAATATATATAAAAAAAAATTAAAGGTAATTTAGAGAATGAAAATTTAAAATATCGGTATTTAAATCTTGTCAGACCATTTTAATCAGAATGAAACCTACATGATATTAAAGCCCATTAATTTTTACATCAATAAAGCGAGTTTAATCAAAATCGTCAGAACCGTTTTCTTGAAAATCGTAAGAAGGTGCAAAATGCATACTATTTATACTTAAAGTGGCTCTTCTGGTAGGCTCATTTTGATGAAAAAGGTGTTGTAACGTCTTGGACGTATTTTTGTCTTAAATATGAAATTTCAGTTTCATAGGACTTACCGTTTCCGCCCGGGAGTTACCACACACACACACACAGACCTTTTTGTGGGACTTTGGTTATTTGGACTAAAATGTGTATTTCCGTTGAAAACTGGAATTCGCAAATTTTCACGATCGCAATACTTTCCCTTACTATATATAGTAAGTGAAAGTAAAAACAATACAAAAAGTACCAATATTAAAAAACAAACAATTTTTATTATTCAGTTATATTACAATCTGTCTCAATGAGGACATTAATAACAGTGCTTTGAGTCCAAAGTCACATCATATTTACCAAAAAAACAATAATGATAAATTACCAAAATATATCACGAATTACTCCTAGACTAAAATAACAAAAGCCGACTATTTCCACATTTGCAAGACTGAGAGACTAAGCTTTCAATAACTTTTAACAGAATAATTTACATGACCATGATAAGAAATATTAAAATATAATAACCTAGGAATATACTAAGCTGGTAAGATTGATACTAGATCGCCTTCAATGCGTAGTTTCCGAACAAATATATCATTTCATAATACTGGAATTGTTTACATTTGTATTTGATACGATATAAATTTTCATATATTTTCTCAATCTTGGAAAAAGGGGATATCTTTAGATAGGCCTTCGATGTTTTGTTAACTGGTACATCTAAGATATTAGATATTATTGTCTTTGCTTACGACAGTAAAGAAAAACATGTTATTTTCAATCTGATAGTTGAGTCTTCTTAGGTGAAGCTGAAAGCATGCTGAGTGCTTTGAAACGCGTAGCAAGTTCAAAAATTCTCCTCAGGTTATTACAGTTATGAGGTATTTACTCATTGTAATATAAGTAATGAGGAGCGACGTGGTCTAGTCTAGGATAGAGCACTAGTCTACTGTTCACCGGGTCCTTGGTTCGAATCGCAGCTATGACAGAATATGAAGCATTTTATTAATTTTTTAAAAGTTTGCTGTCCAAGTGCAATGGGCTGCTTCAACACAGCATACTACATTCATTTATTTAGAAATATTATATATATATATATATATATATATATATATATATATATATATATATATATATAAATTCCTTGCCTTTTTTTGTCGCTTTGTCAGGCAAGGTGATGCACTATTACCACAGCTGTACTGGAACTTATTCTAAAGGATATGGAATGGGAAAAATATGGAATAAATATAAATGGTATTCAAATAAATGTACTTAAATATGCTGATGATGTGCTACTGATTTCCGGAAAAGAAGAAGAGATAGTGGCAATGCTGAAACAACTTAGTTATAGAAGTGCACAACATGGACTATCTTTGAACTTGGCAAAAACTAAAATAATCACCAGCTCCAGTGTCGCAAAAGTAAAAACAGATCTTCCTGAACAAGGGTAGTAGATGAAATCAAATATCTTAGAAAGTGATATATTTTAAAGATAGACAGTCTACTGAAATCCAAACTAGGACAGCTATGGCTTGGCGGAAATATTGGAGCTTAAGGATGGTTATGAATAACAACAATATCAGCCAACCTCTCAAAAACATTAGCCTTCAATAACTGTATTTTGCCTGTTCTATCTTATGGATGCCAAACATGGTCCCTCAACAAGCTTCATGAGAGAAAAATAATAACATGCCAAAGAGCAATGGAGAGGAGCATGTTAGGCATCAGGAAAAGCCAAAAGCTAAACAGTCAAAAAATAAGAAAAGCTAGTGGTGTCACTGATGCAATCAGATTCATGAAAAATATGAAATGGCAATGGGCTGGTCATCTAATGAGGAAAAATGATAAAAACTGGGCTAAAATCTTGACTGAGTGAACCCTATTGGATAGGAAAAAGAACCGAGGCAGTCAAAGAAGAAGGTAGCTCGACGAAATCAAAAAGGCAGGAGTGCTATGGTCACGTAAAGCCAAGGACAGAGAATTTTGGAAGGTAAAGATGAGCGAACTCTTCAACTCAAATACGAGTAGTTATCGTTAATGACTTTAAACTCCTGAAAAGGAAGATCTATGTGCGGATATGTATATAAAGAAAGAAGAAAAAAATAAAGTTTGTAAATAAAAATGTATTATAAATGTTTATATGTTTATAAACATTATGTTTATAATAATAAAGACTTATTATTATTATTATTATAACATATAACACAATTTTCTTTTTTAATTTTTTTTTTATGCGGTAGACAAATATAGGGGGGAAATGTTTCTCATAAATATTTCGTATTCACTCATATTAAAAACGAAGACAGAGTGGAATATTGGGTGTTAAAAGATAATTAATAATAAAGAAGATGGAATGGGAAAGGAAACTAGGACCACTAGTTAAAATTAGGACCACAAATTTCCGACTGCAAGAAATGGAAAACCAGCTTTAGAACTTGTAGGAGGGTATAAGTTATTCTGAGAAGAGTTAAAATAGAAGACTGTTAGTTTACACATGACTACTTCATGTGACGCCTGCAAGTGTTAACCTGTGAAAAGTGTAATAATACCCAACAAAATACAGCATTAGTTAATTGAGTTATTAAAGAAATCGAAAATAAAAGTTATTCCAGGGCAATGACCAAAGGAAATAAAGATTTTGTATTTCTCTCTGGATTGAAAAAACAATGGATCATGCATATGTCTATAATTTACTGCTTTTCCCAATCAGGAGAAATTGAGTTTGCGGACAGACAGGCGAATTGATGAAGTATAGAAGGTAAAGAAAGAAAGAAATAATCTACTAACAACATTTATTTTTAATCATCTATTGTGTATTTAGACATTGGTACATTAATAACTTTCTTCATTCAAACTATTTAGCTCCTACCTGTAGGTCCTAGCGACAAATATAGACGGGAAGAACTTTTTTTAATAATTTTCAATCAAGCAAAACACAGCTTTTTTGACATAAAGCGTGTCAGAAGAGCCCTGACACTAACTAAATGTAGCAAAGCCTTACTTTTTACATTGGAAGCAATATAGCTCCTAAACAGTAGGTGCGAGTGACAATTGTTACATAACAAAAATATTCTCTACTAAATTTTATTATAAGGAACTGTTGATCCGAGCAAAACTAACAATGCTAGAGCGTGTCAAACTGTGGGTAAAAGATATATATTTCCCAAATTACCAGAAAATCCATCTCTAACCTCAAACAGCTCCTACGTTTCCGTGACTCTTTTCCTAGAAGTACCCGTCATCTATTAGTGGCTTCATTCATACTCCTCCACTTTAACTGTGGATGCCTAGTATGTTGGGGACCCAGTGGCGAAAACGAGAGAAGGCTAAAAAGATTAATGAATAGGTTTATAAGATTTATGTACGGCCTCTCCACACGTCACACGTCCCTCACTGGTATTATGGTTCAACCCTTGCGAGCCAGAAAACCTTCCTATATATTTACCTTACTCCGCGCTCGTTCGTGCACACCCTAAATACATGATCTCAATCTACTGATCCATACCTACCCTCTCATAGAACAGCATCCTTTGAAAAGACATTTATCGTCCGTGCTACCAAACTTTAAAACTCTTTACCCATCTCCCTCCGTATAGTGTCAACCCTAAACCACTTTCAAACACCACTGTTTATCCACCTCCTCGAAAATTAACCTTCCGCACATATGTGATAAATATTGAATTTCACAATACATAACTAAACTCATTCGATGTAGTTAACTGCTTTTGTTTGTTTGTTTATTTAACGACACTTTATGCTACTGTTGCTAATCGGACGATGCTACAATGTGAGTCCTAAATTTTGCCTGTCCAGATTTAATTAGGATAGGGATCTTTAACGAGTTCCTGGCATCGCACAGGCTAGGGCCCGACTTTTTACGTCCGCTTCGAAGGACGGCATAGCTAAGAATTTTTTATTCCTATTAAGCGTGTTTGAACCCGTGACCTTCGCCATATAAGGCTGCTATGCTTGCCACCCTGATGTAGGTGATTCCGTTAACTTTTGATGTTTTCTATCATTTAGTTATATAAGCTTTAAAAATTTCCTATTTGTCTAAACTATTATGCATCAAATTCATTAATTTATTTTAAAAAAATGTTAAACAATGATAGTTACCCCAGCTAAAATAGATTTGTCTATACTTCAGGGTAAAGAAAACCAAGTAACCATACTGTTCTCTCGCCAATGGCTCTTAGAGGTGAACAAATAATTATAGAATTAATGAATAATTATAAAATCAAAAAATAAAAATGGAAAATTTTTTTTTTCTAAATATCATCATCCGATCGTCTCGCTAAAGTTCGCACAACAAAATCCTAAGGATGCTCCGGACGCTAAAGATCCTTTATCTTGCACGAGATCCTCCCTTCGGACAGAAATAACCCCTCTCCCACCCTCCACCCCAAGTTTGATGGAAAGCCCTTCCCCTAGGAGCTCATTAGCCGACCTAAGCCAGGACCTGAAGAGAATATGGGATATCCCCTAGATCGGGGCGGAATGACAAGCAGCGGCATTAGAGCGATCGGAAGTTAGCGCCTGATCCGCAGCCGTTAGGCCGAGCTGGCACGTAGTCATCGTCTGTTCTCTGTCACACCCTCAGCTCTGCTTTATAGTCGGCGGGCATGGGTACTGTCCATCCGCTTCTGGGTCAGCGGAGGCTTAGGGTAGCCCGTCCGATGAGCAGGGCCCAGCGCAAGTCATTAAGTCCTATATTTAATTACTAAAAGGGAGAAAACACTTTATTTATCAAGCGGTGATGCCCAATTGCATTATCACACAGCATATTACAATCTCATCAAAATAATTTTATAAAAAACTATTGTAATAAATAGCACAATATTAATATTAAGATAATAATATAATTGCATTTTTTCCCTTTAATTATTAATTTCATTTTTTTATCTGATTTTCTTCATGTTTTTACTGTTGTTCATTTTTCTCTTATAAATTAATATAAAATGTGTATATTTAATGTACGACATTGTTATTCTTAAGGACATAGTCCCAGAATAAAGTTATTTTAATATTTATTATATTTTTAAAAATATGGTTCGGGCAAAACACGACTTTAATATACCTGGATTGATAAAAGCAATTTAAGAACCATCGAAGAAAGTTAGTTTGAATTAAATAAAGAGTTTAAAAAAGTTAAAAGTTTAATATTGTTTCGTTTGTAATATACGTTTTAGATTAAACAATATAAAATTGTTATTGTTGTTTATTTAACGCCACTTTATGCTGCTGTGGCTAAACGGACGATACTACCGTGGGAAGTCCTAAATTTTATACCTAATAGGGATCTTTAACGAGTACCTGACATCGCACAGGCTCGGGACCACCTTTTTACGTCACCTCCAAAGAACGGCAAAACTGGAGGATTTTGTATTCCCTTTAAAAAATTCTAGGACCACCTGCTAGTTAAATTATTTTGCATAGAAGACTGTTATGCTAGCCACCTTGCTACAGGTGATCCCATAGGTTCATTCAATAATCACATAAGTTTATTCCCCATTCATTACTTTACATTATCTTCTAATTCCTTTTTTCAAATCTTTAGGGTATATTATACAGCTATTTTACTATTCTTATGTTCGGAAAAAAAAAAAAAGATACTTCAAAAAATATATTTGCTCTTTTCTCTTCTAATTGGTTAAATTAGAATAAATTCTAAAAGTTCGTTCAACTTGTATATTTAGCTGTTTTTTTAGTTGACTTCATCATAGGTACTTCAGAGGAAGAAAAAAAAAATGGCATATAAGACTTGCCAGACTATTATAATTAAAATTAAACTTACATCATATTAATGCTCATTAAATTTTACATCGGTATTGGGAGTTTATATAAAAATCTTTAGAGACGTTTTTGAGAAAGTCGAAAAAAGATAAAATATGCATGGTATTTATCAATTAGTAACAAACCGGCTCAGATCGAAATTTATGGATTTATGATTAAATTTTTAATATCCTCAACATTTGGTAGTGTCTGCAGAATTATTGCTGTAAAATCTTTGTCCAGACCTTTTCTAATAAAAACATGCTGTTTAAAAAATATTGATCGATTTTTTACAAATACTGTTTGGAATTAATATTATACATGTTTATGGAAAAAATTTGACAATGTGCTTATTTACCTTTTATCATTTAACCACATATTTCCATTAATAACAACAGTGAGACGAAAAGCATTAAAAATCAATGGTTAACACTTGGTGATGGAACCTAGTGGTACATCATACCTTTAGCTAATCAATGAAGTCAAGGAGATCTCTTATCCTCTTCCTTTTCACCCTCTGCCTTATTACTTAAGGATTTTCTATATTTATAAATTGTTAAAAACCTTAATTAATACCCATGTGTCAGTTACAGTGACCAGAAATAGTAATCTTTGGAATAGTGTTTTAAATAACCTTTCAGTGAATACATAGATGTAATTTTAGTTCACGTCGTTCAGAACATTTTTTATTTAATTCATATTGTAAGGCTGTTTCATATTAAAGCCCGTTAAATTTCACATCGATATAGGAAGATTAATCAAAATTATTATAGCCGTTTTTAGAAAAATGCATAGTATAGAGTAGCTGTCTGTTATGGTTTTGGGAGTTGGTTGAAAATTTTACCATGACTTCTAAGGCATGTGAAATTTCAGGTTTATACAACTTATCGTTTTTGTGGTAAACTGACCACATATGCAAATACAGACATTTTTCCGGAAATTTGGGTTCAGGGAATCCTAAAACGTGCATTTCAGTTAAATACTCGAGAATTCGAAAATATTTCATAATAAGTAAAAGATACATTTATTTAGTTTGGTTTCATTTTATGTAATTTGACATTTCTTCTGTTTATATTGTAAATATTGTATGAATGGGATCCTTTAGCAATATTATTATTGTCCAGTGTGACAAACTGTAATACATACCAATAAAAAAAATCAAAAAAAAAAAAAAAAAAAAGTAAGTAAAAGTAATATAGTGAATAATTTATTTATTTGCTATTCCGCATCTACCCATTCGGGTCAATTGATTCTCTACGTTTATATTGAGTTTAACAGACCAATGTCTCTAAAAAACTCAAAAAGTCTTAGAACTATGTCTTCATCATTTCCTAATGCCTCCTTTAAGCTTGAAGGTATGTTATGTCTTGTTCTGTTGTCAGTGTACAGTGTGCATGATGTTACAATTTAAAAAAAAAATATTGATTTTGATTTTTTGCTTTTTGCGGATTTAACTCAAAGCAAACGGTTTTGAAGTTGGAGGAAGAATCTGGAAGTGAGTGCTTTACTTCTTTCTTTCAAATTTTTCAAAGAATATTTTTATTCTTAGATCCCTCTGGGTCTCTGTTTGAAGTAACTTAACTTTGAACAGTGACACCAGCTTATTGAAAATGTCTCTTTCTGAAACTAAAAGCTTTTCATATCCTACTACAATGAAAACATTTGCAAGTACAGTTAAGAACCAAACTCAACCATTTAATCTCATTACACCTAAAAAAGAACAAGGCATTTTGCTCCCAGCCATAAATGGAATCCCAATTATTAAATATTTAGTAGCAATAGGAGAAATAGTTGGCCCTAAGAACATAAATTTTGCAAATAGAATATCAAATAACCGTATAGCGGTTTTCTTGAATTCAAAAGAATGTGTTGAGACCTTCACACGGAATCATAAAGACATAAGAATAGACGGGAATATTCTCCCTGTCAGAAAGTTAATAGTACCTTCTAAAAGAATTATTATCAGCAATGCACCACCCTACTTGCCTAATAACTTAATAGAAGATAAGTTAAAAGAAAGCAATGTTAAACTCTTATCAAGTGTGAATTACCTTAGAGCAGGGATAAAACTTCCAGGGTCATGAACATATCCATAGTGAATAATTAAGATTTAACATGGTAGCTTGTTTGCAAAACACCTTATATAGGTTGTGAATAGTTTAAAAAATATGTTATTTTCTTTAATTTTCTGTAACTTCTTAGCATCCTATTGTCTAGATTCTTATTAACTATATTGCAATTAAATAATCAAGGAATAATACTGAGGAAATTACATTTATTAGTTAGTTTTGCTGTTCGTTAAACTTCTTATGTAAACGACCTTTGCTAGATGAATATCTCTACACAGATAAAATTATAACGCAATTTTGGTTTCCGCGATCTCCTTCTAAACCACTAGACGGATTTTTATACGGTTTTTACTACCATGTAGGGCATTGTTTCCCGAAGGTTTAAAAGTAAAATACGTTGCAATTTAGCTTTTCTTTAAACATGAAAAACAAATTTTCTATCTCCAGTTCTCGAAAAATTATTCGAAATATTAGTTGTAATATAGACTTATAATATACCGTTGGAAAGCGCAAGATTTTAGAAAAGTTAATATGAAATAAAGGAAATCGTAAAAGTTATTCTAAGCTCATAAACTTATGAACATATGTTATTGGAAAAGAGAAGGGTTATAATAGTTAAATATGGCCACCGTTATACAGGATCGTGCAAGTTATATTCTTCAAATTAGTACGCAAGATTTTAGAAACAATATTGCGCACTGAATTGTTTACATAAATGTGTAAGTTGTAAATCTATAAACTAATATCGTTACAATTATTTCATGAAAATATGTGTGTTACTGTATAATAAATGGGATTCCTTTGGAAACTAAATTGAACCTTTATAATTTATTTTGAATAGCTTATTTGAAATATATTATAATAATGAATCTAAAATGATAGGTCTTTATATCTTTCTTATTCCTATACTTTTTGAAAACATATAAAGTTTTCGTTACATGGGAAAATTAAATTTTCGGTTATCTATGCTTCTTTTTACAAAAACTAGCAAATAAACTCAACTAACTGTTATTTATGTTTTTCATTTCTGCCAATGATTAAATATAATAATGAACAGAAGTCAAAAATAAACATATTTCCTTGGTAATTGTAATCTTTTCACGATGAACGAAAGGAATAAACTCCAAATCGGTTATACAGAGCTTCTTTTTTTAAAAAAAATGACACATCATTCAGATTACACCCATGCGCAGGGCCGGATCTACTTGTTTTATTAATAAATAAACTATTTGCCAAAGGAAATAACATTAAATAAACCGTATATAAAAGTTTATTTGTTTTATATATATAAATGTTTTTACTCTTTATGGTCGTTGGCTACAAACTAGTAAACACACGCCCCTGATAATAAAACTGGAAAAAAAGTTGAGTGGCAGAAGAAACTGGAAGAAGTAGACTAGAGTCCTGGAACTGTGAGTAAACAACATTATCGACCCTAGGATGTCCCAGCTCAGCCACTCCAGCTACTGGAGGCGTCACAACAGCGTGATACCTATTCTCCAGGACTCTGTGATATCTCACGCGAAATCTGCGCCGACACAGGAGACAGATGGTGCAAAAAAGAAAGCATGACGGGGCACGAGGAGAAGTTAACAAACGATTTGATGAGAGGGTCCGAATTCAAATGAAAGCCGTGATTGAGTGCGGGTCTGTTCCGTGCAAAGTTTTGCCAATGTGAGGTAATATCGTCGCGTGTTACACCAGAGGTCCCTTCTGATAGCTCACTCAGGGTAATACCGCCCACAATATCACAATACGCTCCTCGATAAGCTGAATTCATTGCTCCCGTATATCAAACTCTACGTGCTTCAGAATTGAATATGTAATCATAATTTATGACTTAATTATAAATAAAACTTTAGTAATGCATTCCTTAATTTTTTCATGATTTATGAATGTTTAAAACTTTATATATATATATATATATATATATATATATATATATATATATATATATATATATATTGACTTATTTATATAAATATACACTTCACAAGGTACTTCCATGTCTACTGTAAACAAAATTGGAGTTTTTATTGAAGTTCACCTATATGTCCTTAACTACTGATGATGTAGTTTATTGAGGATTTTAAAGTTTACAATATATTCGCATGGTTTCATACAAAATAAATCTATAAGTTGAGTGTTTACAATGCACTGAATTATCTCTCATTATTTTGATCTTAAAAAATCATGATAATTGTTTAAGATTTGTCCTCAGTAGACCAAAGAGGTCTAATGTGACCTATTTATAGAATCAAAGTTGCTCCTTCCCTCCATCCACAGACAATATTTCCTAGGATCATATCTTTACCAAACCATCAACTCCCTAAATCCACAGACTTCTGCAATTTAAATCGTCAGTCCACTCCATCGAAACAAGATCGCGCCATTCTGCTTTTTACTTTCCTACCCATAGAACAACAAATTTTGATCATTTCTTTCTGTTCCAATCTACTACTCTCAGGAATTTCCTACCTACTCATATCCGCCATGCTTCTTCTCTACCATAACTCAACCTACTGTCATCGCAAACAAACGCTCAACAAGTCTGATGTTTCAAATCAAATATCAATTCAAAGAGAAAAGTTATTATTTATTGTTTATATTTTACTTAGTGAATGGATTAATTATCATGAATCAGTTTCATGTTTAGTTTTGTGCAAGACATTAATCTATCAGAAGTTATTTATTTATTTTACTCTTTTGTTTTATTGTAGGCTTTAATCCATTATTTTCTTCTTATTATATTCTAATTATCTGATTGATTTGAGTCCTAAAACTTAAAAACCAGTCGGATTGTTACAAATATTGTAACTTAACGCCCAATCTATCATGCTTATTACAGTATTTTGCTTATATTATTTCAAAAAATATTCATTAATTATAGCCAAATGTTGAGTTTATCCTTCAAAGAATCCCAAGAATCTAATAGTATATTTTATTAAAATATATTACATTATAATGACCAGTAGCAAGTGTCATTTTTTAAATAATTGCTATAATAAATATCAAAACACTTGTACTTGGGTACCCTCCTGAAATCGAAGTTTACACCCCGCCGAACCCTCCCTTAAAGGGCTCATTAATCTGAAGTACCCCACAATCCTAGCGGGCGACCCATCCTCCATCTTGGGCCGCCGCGCAGGAAGGAAAAAAGGATCCCAACAGCTGGCCTAGCTCCCAGGGGTAGGGACCAGGTGGTCATCATTTGTACACATCCTGGCTAGACAATGCCCGGCTAAATCCAGCTTCGATCTGTCACAGTCTGCGTCTCTACCTCCGCTCTATCTCTTATTATTATATCAACATCGGCAAAAAACTGAGGATGGAGCGGAGTCGGTGGGAGTTCACGCTTTGCCGAACCGGTAGCCTTGGGAAGAACGGTGGAAGGAGACGATATGAGGGGATGACCATGACTGTATCTATTTGCAAGCTTACCTGGCTTAATATATCTTGGGAGCCAAAATATATTTGCAAAAAATTTCGTCAACTCCCTTTAAATTAATAAATAAACATCTTAGGTTGCTTTCACACCTTGTCAAACTATAAGAATTACTTATATTTGTCAAATGAACTTTATTTATTGGGTGAAGTATTAGGGTGTCCACATGGTGGAGCATCTGTGTGGGCTTCTGCTTCGAGCATCGAGCAAAGAGTTCAGAATATTTGATTATGTTGCGCTTCATAAAGCGAATTGGCGATTAGTGCAGCAATTGTTAGAGATGTTACATGAAATATGAGCTATTAATCGGTGTTTTTATAATTATATCATTACTAGCTGATCTGCGAAACTTTCTGCCATATAAATTATTTGTAGTAAATATTTTGGTTTTTAAATAAAGAAATAAAATTGAATAGTAAGTGTGTGGGGATAGGATCTATGGCAGGAAGAGGAATGGAGCATTCTATACGATGACTGCCAATAAAAACACCAACTATTCATTTTCGCAATTCTATGTAAATCATTAAACTAATGAACTTATTCGTTTGGTCTCATTGAGCACAGTTAGAGAATAAATAAAGAAAAAAAACACTTTAGTATTTAGGACCAACTGACACCCTAGTTATCAGTCATGACATTATTTATGATGATAGAAGAATAGTTGATCTTCGATAGATAGAATAAAAGGAGATGCTGGTTGGACGTGCAGTAATTGAAACAGTTCGAATAATAACCTTAATTTACTGTTCCAACGCGTCAGCCCAAATTTTAGGACATCTTCAGGGCTACATAACTCTGAAACTAGAGTTTAAGCCTGAATGAATTATTTTAGCTCTAATACTTATTGCCCGAGATGGTGGCAGATTGTATTATTTCTCAATAAATCAATATTAAAAAACAAAAAAAAAAAAAAAAAAGAGAGTTTAAGCCGAAACGTTTACAGAACGTTAAATATAAATGTTTACAATAAACGATTGCATATAAGGATAGGAAAAGGACTAAAACGTTCAAAAGAAATATTCTATTAAATCATACAATAAGGAAGATTAAGTTTCCAAACACATTAAAAAAAGCAATAAACAACTTATGGTCAATGTTTCACCCACAGACACCAAAAAGATCAGCAAAGGCAAAATCACATCCATTCAAATCTATATATTTTAATCCAATATCTAAATATCCCACAAGTACCCATCTCAAACTCATTATGAGGAATTTTACAGTTAGAACTACAAATGAATAATATTGGGCTGTTATGTTTGATATCATGTCTCTAATCTGCATTAATGTAATTTATTATTTTAGATAATGTAATGAACTATATGAACGTTCAACGGATAACAGCTTAATGTCTGAGGTCGTAGTAGTTGAGGATTATAAGGCGTCATATTAGCAACATCGCGTACGAAAATGTCTCCGGTTCTGGCGTGTTGAATTATTCAGTGACAATCTGGTTCGAATTGGTTGGTAACCTGTTCAACAACCTGTCTTAATTATTTAAACCAAATAAATGATGGATTTTTTTTTTTTTTTAATGGATCCTAAAAAGCTTTATTATTTAATAATGACCATTGCTCTGGAAATTAAATTACAATACGTAAATACGTTATAACATAAATACATTATCATTTATTTTATTTATTAACAACTTAATAGCTATTTTATTTTTCCAGCTGAGTACCTTTTAAATAAAAGCAATAGATATACCTATGCAACTCAACTGTTGTAGTTGATTATTCAGTATAAGGTTTATTCTTTATAAAATTAGATTGGTGATGACTTTTGTGCTATTTAAATTACTAATTATAAAATGCCTATCATATGTAGTGAATGTTGATGAAAAATATATATAATTAACTGTATTATCATTATATTTGATTTTATGAAAATAAATAGCAATCAAATAGTTTCAATACTACACATATGGATTATTCAGTAATGATAAAGTTTTTAAAAAGAATTCTATAATTTTAATTTATTCCGTTTGAATGCTACGACGCTAATGATAATTGACGGAAATAATTGGCTTTCATATTTTTTAATCTGGAAATTCTTCGGCAACTATAAAAAAAACTTTATTCTTTCATTAAAAATGATAAACCCAACTGTCCTTAAAGACCTTTCAAAGATTGGAAATGCTTTTAAGAATGCGGGCCTGTCAGAATGTCAGATAAAGTCTAGACTGACATTGTCAGCTTATCAAGTCCATTAACTGTGCTGGTGGTACACTGATAGGCTGGGAGCAGGAAGTTTTTGGATAGTATCTCCCTGTCTCCTTACAATTTATTTTATTTTAATCCAATTAATTTTATTACATTAATACTAACATATATTTATAGATAGTATATATATATATATATATATATATATATATATATATATATATATATATATATATATTATTTATTATACTTGAGGAGATGACTAAGGTTGTTCAATTTATTTATCCATTAATTGTTAATAAATTTCAAGGTTAATAGTTTACTATGAACAGCTGTAATCATTAATTATCTACTTGTACCTCTAAAACCCATGAATGGTCTCGGGTTCAGTCCAAATAGGGAGCCATACTGTTTCACGACCAACGACCGCTCAAGGAGGTTATTAGACCTAAATCACGCTCAGCCTCCAGGTTTTTTCCCCCAATGTTGGGTAATCACTTTTTATAGGCTAGGTGTGCCCCGGGAGGATCTCCATATCCCAAAATAGCTCCACGGCCGAAATAACAGAATAAACAATTCTGTCTCAGCCGTGATTCGAACCTGAGACCTGGAGAACAGTAGCCTAATGCTCTATCCACCAGGCCACGCCTTTAATTCGATAATTATTTATCTAATTATCCAAAATTACAATTTTGTTAATTACAGCAATGTGTTTGAGACATTTCTTTAAAAATTTGTTTCATTTCTTTAAAACGCCTCTACCCGTAAAAGTCATTGTTGTAATCAAAAGAATTTTATTCTATAAGTACCCTGCAATTCGGTAGATAAAGGGATAAATTGTTTAAAATTTTACACCGCAATAATAACTATACTTCTAAATTTACTTTTAGTTAATTAGAGGTATACAAAAACTGCCTAATTTTATTGCTGAATCATATATGTTAATGATTTTTAACTTAAGTGCCTGAATTTAAGTGCCTATATTTTTAATAACAACTACGCTGACAACAATAATTTTACTATAAAAAAATTAAGTGTTTTAAAAATAGAACCTGCTTTTTTTTAATATCACCATGAAAACTTTATGAAATCAAATAAAACCGTAAACAAGAAAGTTCAATAATGATTATTTTTCAATTCCGGAAAAAAAAACCTTTATATTACAACTGAAAACAAGAATAATGAATAATTATATTTAAGGGACTTAATAAAAAATAAATAAAATAATTAATTATTGTATTATAGATAATTTAAGTGTTAAAAAACATACAATATAATTTTAATATTAAAATCACATTATGAAACATACTTAAATTGATTATTTTCCTAATAAAACCTATTAATATATTGTGTAACTATAAATTTCATTACATTTACAGCTGTTTTAATTTATTACTTCCTTAGTGATATAAATACATAATACTTTAACTAGGCTTTCAAAGTTGAAAGGCGTGTCTTCAAAAGGTTCTGGTATAATTTATGGCCTTTGTCTTAACGACTATTTATAGGCCGATAAGTTTCATTCAGATATTTTCGTTGCTAGTGAATGAAATGCTATCGGCTATCTCAATTTAATTGAGTAATTTAATGCGATAATGATCAACTCCTTACATAAGAAACCAACTGTTATTAATTTATCAGGGTCAATGTCTTTGATCATTTCCATTCTTTAGTAGATCTTATCTCAATGAAATATTAACCGTTATCCGAATTAAAGGTGTTAAATAATCAAATAAACTGTCATCTAGAAACGATAATGAAATCAAAACAATTAATCAGGTTTTTTTTTTTGTGTTTCTTCATTTTTTTAATATCTCAAAAATGCTCCAAAATATCAGGAAATAAATCATAAACTATGCTATATCGATGATACGATTTTTAAATTTAAACATTAGATCGTAGTTTAAAATTTTAAATCTGAATAGTAAAATCTTATTCAAGAAGGTATATTCAGTTTTTTTCCTTAAGAATTTAGATAAGTGAAACGTGAAAATATGTTCACAAATTATATAAAATTTTAATTATTAATTTTGGATTTTAGACAATAAAGCGCAATAATTTATATACAATTTTTTACTTTAATTTTATATAAAAACTGAAATTCAAGTTCTATAAAACACAAATTTCATATTTTAGGAACCTGTTTATATCTGAGATGTTACAGCAACTTTTTCAACAAAAGCATTGAACCAAAAGAACCATTTTATACCATGCATTTTACATTTTTTTTTTGCGATTTTCTCTATATTTCTCTAAGGCTCTTTGATTAAACTCGCTATATCGACGTAAAGTTGGGGCTTTAATTTCATTAAAATAATCTGACAGGGTTTGAATGCTAATATTTTAATTTTATTAATCTAAACTATCTTTAATTTTGTGCAATAAATTAACTATATTATCTTTTTAGTATGGATAAAAAATGGCTAAAAATATTAATTTTATATCAAACTCAAGCAAAAATATTTGTTTGTGTAATTTTTGTTTTTTTGCACACAAGAACAGTAATAAAGATATATAATATACCGTTGGAAAGTTAAATATTTTAGAGGAAACATTATCTTATACACAAAGTTAAATAAGCTAATGCAGGGTGATGAAGAACGGATAACAATAAGCAATGATGGAGTTTAGTTAACCGTTGAGAAATTAGATGAGGAAGATGGTTGGGGGTGCGGTCATTATATAGAAACACACATTAAAACAAGTGCTATTTTAATTATGTGCCGATGTTTCAGCCTACATTGTGGGCCTTCATCAGGGTTGACTCTGATACGATGTCTAAAGAAGTGCTTTATAAATAAATATATCGATAGAAAGAATTTTTGTTGTAAAAAGTATGTTTTTTTTTTCTTTTTTTCTTTCCCTTCTATGAGTTATTACTTCCAAATTTTATTCTTAAAATAACTTTGAATAGCCTTTATTTCAAAAGGGAAAAAAATGCTACTAATACATTTGTGGCTCTAGCGCCCTCGCTCAGCCTCCACTGGCTCTCAAGTCCAGTGACGCAGCTGAATGAGAGGCGCTGGGATCTTCTGGCATTGTGCCTCGACATCGACTAGTGGATCTCGAGGTTTGATTCAGTGATCCCAGGGGCAGCTTGTAAATATTGTAAATAGGTATGAATGTGAACAAGATTGTTATTATTATTTTCTTTATAGTACTTATTTAATTTTGTGTATATATATATTTTTTTTCATTTATTTGCTTAGTCTTTATTAATTTTTTTTTTCTTTAATTTTATTTACAATGTACATATGGTATGAATGATTTATTTTATCTCTAATACTCATTGCCCCAGAAGGTGGCAGATTGTATTATCTCTTAATAAAACAAATTAAAAAAAAAAAAAAAAAATACATTTGTAAATGTTAATATGGTATGTTAATATTGAAACGAAAACAATTTAATCTTACATAGTAATCAATAATAAATAGAAAAGTTTGTATTTTCATTGTTTCTTTTTTGTTTTGTTTTTTTGTTTCTTCAGAAAAAGAAGATTTTTTCATATCCTCAATTTTTTCTTATTGCAGCCCTTTCAATTTAATTTATTTTGATTAAAATTACAGATAACGGAATTTACAGCTTATTTATTTTTTATATCTTCTGTTTTAGGAAGGAAAACATTTCATCGCAGAGAAAAATAAATACCCGTTGCTGCAGAAAAGATGAGTAAGACCTCAAGAAAATCATGAGCAACACTTAAAGCAGAGGAATGTCGGGATAGCCCGAAAGGTTAAGCAAGGAATTCTTCGCCTCGACCAGCTTCAAACCGGGACTTAGCACTTATTTAAGTCCCTGAACATTGCCGAGGACCGTATATCTCTTGATATCTCTGTATGACCGAATCCAGTCAGGCTTTCTAGTTTGAATAGATGGCTCCATAACACTAATTCTAACCAAATATACAATATAGAAAGATATTCAGATATCAGATGTCAGATTAAGTCAAGACAGGTATAATCATTTCGATACAAGAAAATTATAAAAATAAATTGACGAGACATTTCTACAACAAATTTAATTCACTAAATAGATAAATTAGGTGCATATTGGTTCATTACCCAATGGATTTTAAGTAGTAAATTACAGTAACTTTTTTGTTTACATTATACCTAGAAATGATACATGGTTTCTTTTTTTCTTCTTCAAAATTTATGTTATTTATGTTAACCATTGTAAACTTAATTATGTCGTTGATAATATTATTTTTTTTCATTAATGAGAAGATAAATGCAAATAAAACCCTATGCAGGTTTATAAATTTAATGTACGAAACCAAATTATTATGAATCAAGTAACGTAAACACTAGTAGAAGTAGAATTTTTCACTTTATTCCAATACAAAATATGTTAACTGTATAAGTTTATCTGGTGTAATATGCTAAAACTTTCCAATAAATAAAATTTATTACAAATAACAGTGAGTAGACAAAGTTTGTGGTTGAAACCTTACAAATGTTAAACAAATTCAATACTTAATTTCGTTTTTTTTTTCCTGTGTCATTGTACTATTTCAATAAAAATGTAGTAGATTTTTTCTTTCACTCGTCTATATACGAAATATACAGTAAGAAAAAATATTACGATTGTGAAATATTTCGGATTCGATTTTTCACCGGAAATAAAAGTTTTAGGGTCGCCTGAGTCTAAATAAACAAGACCTTCAAAAATGTCTGTGTGATAAGTCTATCACGAAAACGAAATTGAAATTTCCTATTTATGAATATTATACGCCTATATAACATCGAATTTTTCATCAAAATCGGCGTCCCAGAAGAGTCACTTTGTACCATGCATTTTTCGACTCAAAAACGGCTCCAATGATTTTGATTAAACTCCCTATATCGATGTAAAATTCAATGTGATTTAACATCATGTAGGTTTCATTCTGATTGAATTATTCCACCAGGGCTTAAATGTCGATTTAAAAAAAAATGTCCTTTAGTTTTATAGATTCAAAAAAAAAAAAAAAAACTCACTGTATTGATAAAAAATGGTTAAATATACATGTTCAACAAATTTGATAACCAACTAAAAGAGCGAAAATCATAATAGGAGCGTTGGGAATTTTACGAATGAATTTTAATTTTAATGACTAATTATTTAAGACTGAATGTAGTTCTTAAAGGTTTTTTGAACTCCTTAAATTTAAAACTTCTTAAATTAATTTTAACAACCGAGTCTTGTGTTGCCAGCACCAGATGTTTTAGTTTATCATACTACTGTGGGGCAAGGCTAAATATTTGGCAAATTATTTTAAATGTATTATATATCGGCAATATAGAAGTATGTTTTCCTTAAATTTTATTTATTTCAAGATTATACTAATATAATGAAGTTATGAAAATGATATATAGTTTTATCATCAGTTAAGATACGGTCACAGTTACTTGAATCATATAAATCCCTTTTCACACATAGTGAACACTCAAAAGTTATATATAGCTACCCCATGACCTGTGCCGTGACCCCTGTAAGATGACACCAACACAAGACCTGTACCCACTTTATAAACCGTGCGAGGTAGAATAACCCGCGGATGTTCACACCGACTTTATCAAGCGGCTAGATTAGGACCCAAACCTGTTCCTACAGAGTTGCGCCACTCTAGTCCGCTCCAGTATACCAATCGGCCATTCCTTCAAATCATCCTCTTTTTCGATAATAACTGCAATCCTTGCAGGACTTGAGGCCAAATATTTCGTATCTTTCCCCCTCACATTTCACCAGACACCCTGTTTATAAATATATATGCAATATATTGGTATTAGGAATATATTGGCTGTATAAAGGCATCAATTACACCTGTATATATGCTGAATAAAGAAAAAAAAACATAAGATTGCTGTTATTTCGGTTATACATTTGAAAGCAATGTACAAATGTAAGCAATAAGCTGTTTACAGCATCTGTGTATTACAATTTGAATGGTTACCATCATAAAACCTGTGGTGCGGTGTCTTGAATTACAGCGTTCTATGCCCAAGGTAGCTGGTTTAAACCTGGCCAATGGCCCTACAATATGTTAATGGGAGTAAAATATCCTTAGTTATACCGCACTTCTCAGGGAAAGTAAAAAGATTTTCCTGAGGCTGTGCGAAGTCAAATACTGGTTAAAGATCCCTATCCCAATTAAACCTGGATTGGCAAAATTTAGGACTCCCACTGTAACAACCGCCGATAAGCCACAGTAGCATTAATTGAATAAACAAACAACAATCATTAAAAAAACCGACCAATTCTGAGTCTTATACTATTTTTATCAACAAATGTTTTATGTATATGACAGGTTGCAATATCAATCATTTATTTCCATTATGAATACCAATATTTGACAGTTTGGTTATTCAGAAAGGAAATAATCCCTGTGGCGTTCAAGGATACAAAAACAATAAAATATTATTTAACTATTTATTCTATTTCCAACGTTTCGGGCCACATTGGAGGTCATCATCAGGGCTCCTAAACTAACGTCAGCTCAGGAAACACTGTTTAATCCTTAAACAGAGTAATGAATTGATTCATTAATTAATTTAACATAGTTTACATTTATGATTCTAGCATTAGTTGTAACACTAAGAACAATACAAAAAAAAAAAATCCTTCGGATTGACTATTTCTATAGTCCAGATGATAGATATTTTCGTTATTCAATCATTATAAATTTTTTAAAAAGCCCATATTTGCATTGTTGTTTGTGATTAAATTTGAATTAAATTAATAAAGAATAATTATAATTAATCACACTATCATTTTTTAGTTGTATAATGTACTGTGACTTTACCAACATCCGTATTGTCTAATTAGAACTGTTTAATAAATATATTAATATCAATATTGAATTTGTTTAAAATAATCATTAATAATATTATTTTAACTTTCCAGGTTTGGTCGTGCCATTAATTAAACGTTGAAGATTTCCAGTATCAAATATCGACAAAATCAGCATTTTTCCAGACCAATAAGTGTGACATCGAAATTTATATTTTGTACAATGTGAAATGTATTTTCAAAACTAATTCTTCATCAACATCTCCTCGGTTACAGGTATGTATATCCTTCGATAAAAAAATTACCATATATTTTATGTTTTACAATAGTATAAGAAAAAAATTAACAATGAATTACCCCTAAAAATGTATAAAAAATATTGAATCAATATAATAATTATTACTAAATAGTTAATAATTTCTCAAACGAGCATTTTACCTAATCCAGCTATATTGATAAAACTACTCTAAAATTGTATTCAATGTTTATGGTACGACTTTTAGTGTACTTTTTTTTTTTAGTTAAAATATACGTATATAAATCGGTTAAAAAACAAAACAAAAAAACTTTCCACTACAACCCATAAAGAGTTTTGGGCTCAGTACATGTAAAGATTCGTACTGTTTCTTGGCCAACGGCCGTGCAATGAGGTGATTCGGCCGCGAGATTTTTTCCCCATTTTTGGGTACCCACTTTATGGAGGCTGGGTGTGCCCCAGGAGGGTCTCCATACCCCAGGATCGCTCCCCGGCTGAAATTGCGGAATAAATAATATTCCGCCATAGCCAGGATTCGAACCCAGGAACTGGAGATCAGTAGACTAGCGCTCTAACCTCCACGCCGCTCCCTAAATAAATCGGTTAAGAGATTGATAATATTCATAAATAACAATTTCATACTGATAATCCTGTTGAAATGGGTTATATTGTAGTTTAAGTCACACTTTTTTTCATGGTAATGTTAATATGTTTGAACAACGCTGTTTCTGGTCTACGGTAGTGCGATTTTATGGTTTCTAGTTTTAATAAAGCATTTGAAATGTTTGCAGGTTTGCTATTGGCCTATTTGAATTAGTTTGTTAGAATCTTCTTATAATAATCTCTATTTTTTTTTTCTAATCTTTTAATATACATCCTATTTTATGCTATACACATTCATGTAATTATGATTATACTACGCTTGTATAATATATGTTAATGACATGGTATCCTTCTACTTCGGCAGAAGCGCCGTCCTTCATCAAATCAATTCTACATTCCGTGGATTCGTAGATCAGTTGCCTCCTTGACGTCCAACCGCCGACTTCGAGGATGCCATTTCTGTATTATACAAGGCGTGGTGTTATTAGCCTCAAACATAACAGGACTCTGGATCTATCACTCCCTCCACACCCTCTTAGTTATTGGGATCCGGTATCTGATTGCTGTCTATGAGTCATATGTGGACCCTTCTTATTGTTCGCTACAATAACAGCCAGAAGTTTTTATTTATTGACGTAGGTTAGCTTTATTCGAAATAAAACATAAATTTATCTGGAAAAACAACAGAAAACAAAAGACGTATATATCTATATATTAAATCTTGGTTTTCGCGAACTCCTTCTAAACCTCCTCATTTTCAATGTAATTTAAGACATTCCTTCCTATAGGTTTATAAGTAAAGTATATTATAATTTAGTTTTCTTGGGAAGGAAAATTAAATTTTCTGTATTCACACCAAAAAAAAAAAAAAAAAAAATGTATTCCTTAATTATAAGTAGTAATATACCGTTGAGAAATAACAATTTTTTTATAAATGTTAATATGCAATAAAAGAATTCTTACAAGTCAATAGAACGTAGTTATAAACCCATAAAATTAAGAACATATGTTATTTGTAATGTTTTGATGAGGGAGGTTGTGGTGATTCAGTGTTGTCGCCGTACAGTAACATAAACGTAATATTTTTCCATCGAGTACACGTGTCTTTCGAAAAAATATTAGGTACCGAATTCTACATACGTTGTTAAAATAAATAGAAAGTTGATTTGAATCCATAAACTAACGCTGTTATTATAAACTAAATGGGGCTCCCATGGAAACAAAATTATACTATAAATAATATATTTAGAAAAAGTTCATTTGAAATATAAAACAGCAATAAACAGAATAAAATAGGAAATGTTTAGTATAACAAACAAATAAACTCAACCAATTCCGATTTGACCAATTTATGTTTCTGTCAATGATTAAATATAATAATGTCATAAAATATAAATAATATTTAAGTGCATTTTATATTATATAAACAATAAATACTTAAGTATTCTCGATACTAAGAACAAATAGACAGTACTCCCTCACTCTATAAGAGCTATTTACTTCAAAGTATGAACATTTTCTTACCTTAACCACTGTTCTCATAAAGTAAATCATAGTGATTTTCTAGCACTTAGCATGACTCCGTGAAATCCTTTGTTACAAGATGGTTGAAGTCGGTAAAAATCTGTTGTTTTTTTTCCTTACATCTACACATTGCTCATTTTCTTCTTTTTTTCCTCTATATTTATTGAGTAATATCCACACTTCGTTCCATTTGGAGACTACATTGATAGTGATAACACATTTCTTTTTATCATTTTTTTTTCATGTATATTAAAAAAGTATATTTAATTTATTTTTAAAAATTTTACAAAGGAAATGTTTACAAACTTTTTTGTAACGCTTCTATATTGTTTTAATGCTTACAATTATGACTATAAATGAATAGCCTATATAAAGATAAATTATGATAAGTAGCATTAATACTAGAAAACGTGTTCCTGTGCATGAAGAGTGAACTATTACTAACCGAAGAACATAATATCCATAAATTAAAATTACATAATATGATTTAGAAGCATATATATATTTTTTTTTATATGTATCATTTTTCAAGGAATACATTTTTCAAATAATCCATTAAGATATAAAATTTTTAATTAAAGATCACACTCATTTTTTAAAATAATGATCATTTCCATTAAAAGCGCTCATTCGTTAAGATATGAAGAAAGAAAATGATATAGTGCAAGCAAAAAATGTTTCCTTAGTAAACACAGATTAGTTTATTCTGATACTTAAAAAAATTCATGTTTTAAAGTAATTTAATTTTCTTCTTTGAGTTTTGGAATAAATAAAAAAGTTTGTGTATTTCAGTAAATGGTTATGTTTCTAAATGATTTAATTTATAAGATGGCTATATTTAGTAATTTTTAAAGTGCGGAACCACGTAATTCAGGAAGGAATAAAGACTTTTCATATACATTTGTGAGTGTTGCTCAGAAATGTAGTTAAATTTCTGAAAAGCATGTGTTTAACTATAAAAATCTAATTAACTAGGATACTAAATATTTATTTTATGTTTATCTAAATACAATACTGAGATCACTATTTTATACTAATCTATATGTTTTTATTTTATACATGCTTTTTATTTTTTTCTTATGATTCTTGTTTGACATTTGCAATGCATTATTAACTCACTTGTTCATAAACACATATATGTATTATTTTTCAATATCACTTAAAATTGAGATTACTTTGCTTGGTTATTATTTCTATTTTCGCCCATGTTATGGTAAATTTGAAAATATATATATAATTTATTCTGACCCAGTTATTTGTTATTTCGGACTCTATTTCATGCTTCTTTTGAAACTATAAATCCACTGGGGTGAGAAATACTTTGACGCGGTAGAATTTTTAAAAAATGAGTCTGGTAATTAATAAAATATTCTTACGACGCACATAAGAGACATCCAACCTTCCGGTGGAAAATCTATTAAGAGCGAGTCCAGGTGTATCGAACCCAACTTATTACCGGAGGCTTCGAAGATTTTTCATTTCCACAAGCCAATTTTTTTCGTTTCAAAATCCCCCTGATCCCGAGCCAAAACCCTATTTGGCCCATGACATTATTCATATAAACGAATTAGTCTTTATGATATTATTAAAACGTTCGCCTGACGCCAAGGCAGAATGCTATTAGCACCGCAGTCTTTGTTATTAACGGATTGTGAAATGAGATGAAAGATTCGATAAATTAAGAGGAAACAACAAATATACATTTGTAAATGTTGCTCAGAAATGTGGTAAACGTTCCAAAAAGCATGTGTTAACTATAAAAATCTTATTAACGTGGATACGATTGGAATCATTACTTAATGCTAGTATAGGTGCTATATTTTGTAAGCATGGAAGCCCTTATATTAATTATTAAATCTCCAAATCATCTCATATATATATACATTTAAGATCGAATAGTTGACCGTGTGTTAAATATGAAGGATGAGATGATTCGGGTGGCGGTCATAAAATATTAGAAAATAGTATCAACGACTTATTAACTAACGTTTCGACCCACATTGCAGGTCTTCATCAGTGCTTGTCTCTGAATAAAGCTGATTTTTTTTTTTCAGCTCATATCAGCAACTCTGTCAAAACCTTGGTCAATAAACCGTTTATATTACTATTTTATAATATTTTTTTAACGACACCCGAATCATCTCATCCTAAATATACATTTATATTTACATTAAATATATATCCAAAGAAATATACATATTCGACGATTAATAATTATTAATGTAAGAACTGTAGCTGTCACATTACCATCGTTATCAACGATGTAATGTTAAACAATCACATGAGAAATAAAGAACGAATTCATAACTAAAAAAAAAAAATATTTATCATATTTTTTATTCATTAAATACATATTTTTATGCCTCAACATAGGAAAATCCATCGAGGCTGTGTTATGAATACACTGAATATTATAATGAAAATATATAGAACTATCTTTATAATATCAACTTCAGCTTTTAAGTCATTGTTTTCTTAAAGTGAGTTCATTTTAGTATTCGAATTTTTTAAAAGTTTATTTAAGTCCAAAATGTTTTAAACGGCCATTTTTACAATACATATAACTTTTATAATATCGTAAAACTTTGGTTCATAAAGCACTTATATTTTACATGTTAAAATTTAAGAATTTATACTCACTTGTTCAAGATTAAATAAAATAAACTTCCTATAACCTAAATATTTTCATGATTAATAACATATATTTTATATTATATAATATATTATATATATATATATATATATATATGCAAAAAAAATGGAGTCTTTGAATTTATGCTCCTAAAAATTTAAAAACCTCTTAGATTTTTCTAATAGTTCTTATAAAACCATAATAAAGTAATGTTTTTTAAAATTTTTCAACTAGATATCCTTTTAAATAATTTAAAGTAGAATAGAGTTTTTTACGCATGAAATGGGAACATAACACATAATAGTAAGAACGTAGGAGAAAAAATTAATAAATATTTATAAACCGGCTTTTGCTCATTTACCTATTGAAGATTAAAAAAATTAATAGCTCATAAATCTTTTCAAAATATTATTTTAAAAAATTAACTGAATCTAATTATACATAAATTAATTTCAGCAACTTAAGGCTCATTTACATGTATATATTTCGTTGAAAGAATTATCATAATTAATACATATTAACTGGTACTTCGAAGTAACAAAATTTAAAACATGTAACCTTGAAAAAGTATGAATTTATTATATAATTTTCATAACTATATATCATATAAAATACTAAATAAGAACAGGGTAAACTATTCCACCGTTTTGTCGGGATCTGAGGTTGATACTCCAGCCATGGCTTATAAAGATTTACCCACACAGGAACCATAGAATTCATGAAACTAATACAGATGTATACACTCTAAAAAAACTATTTAGTTTTATTTTTTCTATAATATTCTAGACGAATTCGTAACTAGACATTATTATAATATTAACTATGAATAAATATTAACATAAGTTTTTTTTTTAAGTTAAAATAAATTAATATTGATGATTAATGTTTCTTTAGTTCCAAATTATGAACAATGGTATAAAAACAATTAAGATAAAATTGCTTGTTCTGTCGTTTATGAATACATTCAGAAAAAACAACGAAATAAATTTTAAAAAAACTTTGTTTATTCTTATAATCTTAACCGAAAATGAGCCCCTTTAATCTAAAATTTAATTAAATAATCGAACTATCTTAAATTTAATAAGTAAATAAACGTGACGTATAAACAAATAAATAAATACAAGTTATTTTAAATGTTTTAAAATTGACTTGTATTACTTGTTATACAGTTGTAAATTCCAATAAATAAATATTAAAAAATGTTTTATTTTTAGAAGTTTTAAGATTAAATAAGATCTGAGCATACCAAAACTAGTCATGAGTAGTTTTAATTTCTTCAAAAGAGGATACTATATAATCACATAATAGGTTCATAATGTATTAAGTAATAGCTTAAGTCGATAAAAACATCAATTATTAATAAATAATTCACTTTTAGTGTAAAAACAAAGGTTCACTATAACATTATGTTCATGTGGTTACGGTCTAAAATTATGAACTTAATTTTAAAATAGAAACTTCATATATTTATTGATATCTACATTTTAAATAGATAATCTACTTATTAAAAAAGTGGTTAATAATGTATGATTAACAAAAATGTTTTAAGTATTCAGATTGTTTTTACATCTTTTGGATCGTCCTTCAAATTAATTTAATTGAAACGAAAAATAATGGATAAATATTAAATGTCCATTCGTAGATAAAATGTAAACATAAAAGTTAAAAAAAAGGATTATATAACACATTATAGTACCAAAAATAGTTAACAGTAGTTTTATTTTTTTTCGAGAAAGGAATTATATAAAAATAACCGCTTACATAATGGGTTCATGATTCGATTTACTAATATATTAAGTAGCGAAAGGTATTAATTATTATAACAATTCATTTTCGCCTAAAAAACAAAGTTTCACAATAACATTATGTAGTTTGGAAAAATATTGTTTACCCATAGTTTAAATTTATGAAATTCATTATAAAATAAAAACTTGATGCATCTATGTATATTTATAAAAATCTTCGTTTTAAATATTTTATTATAAAAGTGATCAATAATTCATGTTTAACTGAAGCGGATTCTGAAGTATCCAGATTGTCTTTACATATAATGGATAGCCCTTCATTCAATTATCAAATTAAAACTTATGTGAAAAAAAAAGAAAGAGAATAAACACATGAGCACACTGGAAATAGTTATCGGTAGTTTTAATTTTTCAAAAAAGGAAATATATAAAAATAATCACTTAATAAGCCCATCATGCGATATATTAATAACTAAGTAAAAAAAACATCAATTATTAAGAACCAATCCATCTTAGTATAAAAAAAAAAAAAAAATAAAAAAAGCTACAGAATTAGTAGTTTGGAAAAAATATAATTTTCATGTAATTATGATTTTAAGTTATGAAATTAATATATAATAAAAACTTAAGCATGCTTATATATTTATTAATATCTACATTTTAAATAGATAATCTATTTATTACGAAAGTTTTTAATATTTTTGTCTAACGAAAACGTTACACGCTTTAGATTGCTTTTACATCTTGTAATCGCCCTTAAACTGCTCTAAGTTAAAGTAATAAAAAAATAGGTAAATAATCACTAGCAAGTTATGGATAAAATGAAAAACGTATAAGTTAAAAAAAATAAATTTGAGCATACCATATATAGTCATATGTAATTTTTATTTGTTATAAATTACATACCAGGCTCTAATAATAGTGATGTATTAACATCTTAGTTCGAGGAAGGCGTCAATTATTAATAGCTAATGCATCTTAGCATTAAAAACAGCATAAATCTAACTTCACAATAACATGTAGTTTAAAAAAATATAATTTTAATGTGATTATGATTTTAATTTGTGAAAATTTAATTAAAATAAAATTTAACGCATTCATATCATATTTACTCATTTATGTTTTAAATTGTTAATCATCCTTAAATTGCTGAATATTGAAATCATCAATAACTAATAAATATTAAAGGTTAATTCAATGATAAAATATAAACAACTAACAATAAGTTAAAAAAAAAAGAAAGAAAGAGAATGAACACATGAGCATACCAAAATAGTTATCGGTAGGTTTAATTTGTCCAATAGAGGAAAAATAATACTCATGTATTAGGTTTGTAATGTATATACTAATAGCTTAAGACAAAAAAAAAAGTGAATATCATTAATTATTAACAACTGATCCATCTTGAGATGAAACCAAAGCTTAACAATATTATTCGAAAAATATTTTTTCATGTGGTTATAATTATAATGAAATTAAATAATTGATGTATGCATACATAGTATTCATTATTATTACACATTAAATAGACAACCTATTTATTATAACAGTGATTAATTGTTTATGTTTAACCAAATGTTTCAAGTATTCAGATTGTTTTTACATATTTTTGATTCGTCCTTAATTTAATTTAGATTGAAACGTGGATAACGAATAAATATTAATTGTCCATTATGGCTAAAATGTAAACATATAAGTTAAAATAAGAAGAGATTATATTACTCGTAATAGTACAAAAATAAGTTAAGTTGTTTTATTTTTTCCGAAAGAGGAATTATAGAAAATAACCGCTCACATAATAGGTTCATGATGCTTTTACTAATACTTTAAGTATTGAAATGTAGATAAAACTGATTCAGATTTTGAATCGCTCTTATACAAGTATTAAAATTGAGAAATCATCAATAACGGATAAATATTAAATGCCAATTAAAGGATAAAATGTATATATAAAAGTTAAAAAGAAAATTAGTTTTTTTGAAATTATAATATTCCACATTTTCTAGATCTCTTCCGACATCGGCTGCCGCCATTGCAGCTGTGTGTGTCTCACAGCCACGGGACTTCCGGAGACTTTAATGGCTTCTAGGATTTGATCAAAACAGCTTATTTTAGTGAATATTTTTAAAAATTCATCCGAGGCTCTAGGATGACCCAGCCGTATGTTCTTGGCTAGACTGGATAGTTCTGGAATCCTGCCGCTTGAAAGAGCCACCTTTCTGACAGGGCTACGCCCCCGTGGCTGACGGACCAATCAGATCTTGGGTACCTTTTGGGTCCGCCCTTCGGGACCTCCTACCCAGCATGGCCGACCGTGGGCGTGGAACTTAGGAGCGGCAAATTCGAATATGTGCCCAATACAAGAATCAGCTTCAATTTTAACTTATGAACTGAGTTTGTTTCGCGTTTCCGTTTTAATGAATGGGGTTGTTAAAGTCTCCGAAGCCCTTCCGACCTTGCCGACGCTTATCCTATCAGACCAACCCTCCTTCTTAGAGACACCCGATGGTCCCTCAATTTAATTATGAATTAGAACGAAAAAGTACGGATTTGTACAGTCTTGGTAGTCACAGACTTAACACTCTCCTTTTAAAAATGTAAACTTACAATTCTAATAAATATAAGAATTTTGAAAATTAGCATATGAGAAAAAAAAAACCATTTATGGTAGCTAAATCAATAATTCCTAAAATTAAAAGTCAATCGTGACTATAATCTTATCAAAAATTAGAACAGACCAAAACAGGATTTTTCCTTTATTGTTAATTTTTTTTAAAATATTTTACTAAATGTATTCTACATTTATTAAACAAAAGGAATAGTTTTTAGTCTGCGATCAGAAGCATTTAAATGTGTTAAATAATCTAATAAAATTGTTTTAAAAAAATTAAAAACTAAGAATCATTAAAAAATAAATAACAATGAATGACACATAATAGTGTATAATATCAACATATAAATCTAAATTACAAGACTTTCAAAAAAAAAAAAAAAATTTCTGTTGTTCTGACTGAGAAATAGAGATATTTTTATTTTCACTAAATTCATTGCAATATTTATGGGGTTCCTATTATTTAAAAATATATTAAAAAGCATAAATTTTGGAGAAATTTAAATCTTAAAAAATGTTTACAATAAATCTGTAATGTTTATTCGAACTGATTTAGGTACCAAGTCGATAAAAATTTAAATTGAAGATTTTTTTAGTTTTTATGAATATGTAAAAATATACGTACATGGTACTAAGGCAACCTACAATGTGAGTAACAATAATCATATTCCTCTTTGTTATATTTTTAAAAATTATACGTCACCGCTCCAATTATCTCGATAACTGAATTAAGTTCCACAAGCTAAGTTCATTTGGAGCATTAACAAAAGAATGATAGTTATCGTTACTTATAAAATACATAATCAACCATAGCAGTATAAAAAAAATTATGTAATAATCTGAGCGAAATGCTGATATTAAATTAAGTGTATTTCAACAGTTGAAGAATTAATGTTTCTCACTTACCATTAGCCTAAACCATTGTTGTTTTTTTTAAACATTTACTAACCTATCAAAATTTATTTCATTAACATTTTACGGAAAAATGGAAAATTTTGTATAAATTTCGTACCTTGCCATGTTTTTTCTTATTAAAATTTAAGCTAAAAAAATAAAAAATAGACTTGTCTAAGCTAGTAAATTTATACTCTTAGAAAAGTAAAAATCTTTGAACATTAATTGCATATGTTCTAATAGAATCATAATAATGTTTTTAAGAAGATTAACTAGATATACTTTAAAATAATTAAAATGACTGATAGAGAAGATGGTTGGTGGTGCGGTCATCGAGACTAAAAGGAACTCTTATTGTATTTTTGTACCGACGTTTCGTCCTACATTGTGGGTCTTCATCGGGGCGACTCTGAGTAGGTCGCTGAAGTATTCAGGCTTCTTCCATCTTTATTCTCAACGGTCAACAAAACCTTCATCATAATTATAATGACTATGTAAACATGAATGCCATTAAAAATGTCAAAACGTTGCTAAGAAAATAAAGAATCAGAAAACGAAAGATCTTTTCCTTGATTCCTGCTGAGTGATTTCATGTGATCTTTCAAATCATTTCGATATTAGAAAGATATTTTTTTCGAAATGCATCACCGTATTATAACATTCCATCCAAACAGGTGCAGTTATAATTGGGTATCGAAACATCTTCTCTACCTTCGGCTCACCCTTCAAATACCCACTAACACAAACACAAAAAAAGAAAGTATATAAAAAGATATTCAAAAGGAAAGAGGTAAAAAAAAAAAAGTTTGAGTTATGATCGCCTGACGCAGGCTGCCGGAGGCGAACGAAACGTCACGCCGGAATAAATGAGAGTAGGAAGAGATAGTTTTGAGCGACTGCCAACGGGACCCTGTCCGACAACTATTAGTACATCTACAGGTGCAAAATAAATATAATAAATTATTACAATTTTTTTTTTCTGTTTTGCATGCACTGATTATATCCGGCCGTTCATGTTAATTCCAGTTTTCTGACAAGCTGAAATATGTCAAGGGTTTGCTGAGTCTTTGGGTAGTTTTGGAGAATTAATTTTACTAGCTTTTGAGCAATAGCGACAAGTTACGAATTATAGGATATATTTTTTCTTATTATTTGAAACTCTTTAATAAATAAATGTTATCTAAAACCTATTTATTTCAAAATAAAAACATAAAGGAGCGATTTAATAGGATATACAAATCCGTATTGCATAGCTGCATATTATAAACCTCCACAGTATCCTACCAACACAACAAATCAGTGTTTTTTTTTTCTTCATATGATAAAATATAAAATTATTGCACGAAAATTACATATAATAGAAACATTTCTTATCATATGAACGATTTTATATTTGTTTGAAATGTTAAATATAATATTAAATAATGACGCTAAAAATTATATGATTTCCGAATCATTTGACTGACAAATAATACAACATATGTGTGCATATAATTGTTATAATTGATTTTATTTCCGTGCGATTGAAATATATTGAACTACTATTAAACTTATTTATAGTAATAGATTAAACGTAACATTTTATACTTATATTTCAAAATACAAATATAAATACGTCTTCTTTTTTAATCTTGTCTATTTCAAATATTGAAACAGGTATCAGTCACAAATAGTAAACTACTCAGATAAATAAAAAATTAATTAAGGTGCACTCTGATACCATAAATATTTATAGTAATCATTCTCTAGACTGAATTAATAATTTATTTCTATATTAATTATTTTAATTGTGACCTTTTATAAAATAATGGAAATCTGTTTAGAATACATGTAACATAGTATTTCTGTATTATTTTAATAAATAGGAAATTTATGTATTTTTATCAAATATTAGAGATCATAATAATGATATTGATAAATATTATTTAAGCCTATTAAGTAAATGAAAATAAGTCATAGCTAAAAAGAATTCCATAGTGAAAATGAGACAATATATTCAGAACATCTATCCGTTAATATAAGTATTATTTTTTAAATCATTCATCCATCGTTTCTTATTTTAAAAATTGTTTCATTTTAACATGGAATTACATTTACAATTAACATGATTCAGGTATGAGTTGGGAATCGAGAAATTATTTGTCCTTCATGGGTACAGAATTTTCGAGCATTCAGTTTTCAGATTCTAGACCTATATCTTTGGAAACAGGATTATTTTTAGAGGATAACAAATCTATTTTTAGTACATTTTCAAGCTGAGACTGAAATGTATACGGAAAGTCTTTTCCGAGACATTGATGAGTTTATAAACTTAAGAACCGATCCCCTGTGGTTTTATGCAGGCATCTATGGGTTTAGTAAAACCGTATGCTCTGGTTGTTTTAAGGAAGATCTCTTAATTTTGATGAAAACAATTTTTTAATGTTCTGATGCATGATGATTCTATTTATGAATAATGATTCCTCATTAACTATTACTATATTGAATATATACTAAGATATTTCTGTAACATAACTACTATTCCTCACTCTTTATTTCAGTAAATTATGTTTGGATTACTTATATGTTTGGATGTTTCAAATTTAAAATTAAAGTACTTATCGACGTATATTAAATTTATTCATAACTGATCATGATACTTATAACTTCTTTTTCTTAACGTTAAGAAAGTATCAGCTCTTATAACTGATATTCTTGAACTATGGTTAAATACATATGGTTATGGTACATATGGCTATGGTACATAAATATGGTTAAAAATTGAACTAATAAAAAATAAATGGTTCCAATAATTATTAGTTGTTTTATTAATTAATATCAGCTTAAATTAAATTACCAATGATATGATTTCATGCACTTTATATAAATGTATATCGAGATTAAGGAACGATATATTTCTTATCTTAATAATAGATCAGTTTAAACGAATTTCAACACAAATAAATTGATTCTCTTAATATAAATTAACTGTTATCACAATTATTTAAATACGTATTAATCCAAACTCTTATATTCAAACACTTAAAAAAATGAATAAATCGGTAAAATGTGAACATACATGAAATCCTACTCTTTAATCAATGTAGGTACTAATTTACGTTTTGTAAAAGTAGTTTTAGTTGGTTAGTTTTGGTTTTTTTTGTAAAAAAAAAAAAAAAAAAAAAAGAAAAAAAAACGCTACAAATTATTACACAATGGTTTATTATTTCCAAATAACAATACTACGGTATAACTGTTTATACAGATGTAAATAGGCAACTAAGTAATATGAAAAGCAATAAATAATTTAAAAGAAAATAGCATATGCCCAATGCTAATTCAAAAAACGCTATATCTTGCTAGTACTTTCTCAATTTTTATTGTTTTTTAGGAAATTTAATTCTATATAAATTAATTTTTATTAAATTAATTTATATCAATTATTATTATAGAAGAGTAATTTTAATTATGAATGTATTATTCGGAATAATCTCTTCTTTTTATTTATATATTTATTTATCATAACATATATAAACTATGGTTATAAAACTGTTACGTTTCGAGGTACTTCTTATGCCTCATCTTCAGATCTTTAAAAATCATATTTATTTTCATATTATATCCTAATATAGGTCATTTAATAATGTAATATTATTCATATTTAGTCCCTATATATGAATAATTCTGTCAGTATGTTAAAATAATCTATTATTTCATCATCACATAATAATTCCTTCAACATTTTGCTGCCAAACTGCAACTATCAGTTTTATTAAATTATTTTTTTTAATTTATTAATTAGGAGAAACAGGTTTTTTTGTATTCGTTATTCGGGTTCAACGCATCTTGACTCATAAGCCCTCAAATGTTGAAGTAGGATTATTTTTTTATTTTTTTTTTGGTCGATTACAGAGGTTCATTATTGAAAATAATAAACCAAAAATAATAATTCTAAAATCAGTATTTTTTTTATTTTATCTGATGCTTGTGATGATATTTTGAAGTGTAACAGAATATCGTAGTCGAAAGTGTATCATTGCAGATATAGTTAGTTGTTATGTTGTGTATTACGGCCAAAATATTTTTTTATTTTGAAAATAGCTTTCAATGGTTATTCACAATAAGAGAAGAAATCGTTAATCACCGTCTTTCATATTTTTAAAAAGTATTTGTAAAACATTTAATCAGGCAAAGAGTAATGTATATTTTAAAAAAAAAAAAAAAAAAAAAGGATATATCAATTATAATCCTTGCCTAACTTAAAGCACAGTTCGAAGGCATTATTGATGCTACCAATCTCGCCTTAAAAAAATCCCTGGAAGAAAGATGATGGATGTACTGTAATAAGCTACTGTTGAAGATGATGTATGAAGGGTTCTTCTGCCATGGTAACACCTCTCTTATCGGTCCCTCTTTCTGAAAACCATAATATAGAAGATAGTAATTTTCTCCGGAATGTAAGCAGCAAATTTTTTTGCGGTTCATCGGTTTAAAAAATGTTATAAACACTCAACATAATCACTACAGCATTACCATACCATCTATCAAATACTATTTGAAGCAAGATAATTAAAAAAATTACTTCAATTATATTTTGACTTGACCACTTTCATTTATTACCTTATTTTAGGTTAGAAAACAGAAATCTAATAAAATTTAATTATTTTACTGAATCGCATGTATAACACTAAACAACGCAAGTGACCTACAATTCATAACACTGAAAAAATTAGAAAATTTCTGAATTAACGAAAACTGACAGGGATATCAAAGCTAGAAAAGAAAGGTTCAGATATATTCAGAAATTAACTTGACAAAAATTGTAATGAATAATTTTTAATTTTCACTTTATTTTTATGTTGTAAAACATTAGTTATAGTAATAACTAAAAAAAAATTCAACATTTCTTTCTTTCATTTTTTTCAAAAAACAACAATGGAATTTTTACATATCTGATTAAGCGTTAATTTCTTCCATCATATCTTTATTCATATACAACTACACAACTCGTCACTATTCTTCCACGTTTCGGGGTTTTGTCTCCATTTTCAAGACTTTTATGTCCATTATCTATTAATTTACATTTTGTTGTAGCTTACTGCTATATGTCCTTTTTAATTGTCGACTATTGGCTCACTATCAATAAAATATGTAAAAATACGAAAAACTTCTTCAAATTCAACTGATCAAAGACAGTGGAATTGTGCAACAGATACAAAAAATAATATAAAATAAAAAATAATTTATCATAATAATGAAATTAACATAAAACTATGACCATTCGTAATCTGTGATGTAGTGCATAATAGCCTTCTATGCCCAAGATCCCATGTTCAAACCCAGCATGTAGCCCTAGGATTTTTAATGGGAGTAAAAAATCCTTCGGTGGGGACGTAAAATGATGGTTCCGATCCTGTGCGATGTGAGTCACTTTTTAAAGCTCCCTATCCTAATTAAACCTGGATAAGCTAAATTTAGAACTCTCACTACAGAATCGTTCGATTAGCCACATCAGCATAAATTGAAGTTAAATGAATAAACGAAACCATTCATAATTATTTATTAACCAATACATATTATTAAGTTATGATTACTTTGGAAAATCATATTAAGGATTATTGTTAGATGGGCTGATGTTTATTTGCAATTCAATGGATTGTCCATAAAATAAATAAAATAAAGTCATGCTTCCAAAAAACGTTGAATTGGACTTTTTTTTTTAACGTAGTCGCTAATCTAGATTAAACGTTCGGTTAATGCATCGTGTCACGTTAAAAATAGTTTAAAATATTATTTTTTTTTCTCATGCTCATGCCTTATTATTACATATTTTAAATATATATATATATATATATATATATATATATATATTAATTTTTTTTTTGTCATTAATGACCTTTATTGATTATGCTACCGCTGAGTACTTCTCCATGGTTATCAACTATGTTACTTTTTTCACATAACAGTTTTTATACAGTTGTAAATATCAACAAATAAATTTTAAAAAATTGAGTCGAGTGATTTATTAATTTAACTAATACTATATTACCTTTATCTCTGCAAAAATACAAGATGTGTTAATTAATTAATTATTGGAAAAAATTGGGTATTATCGATGTTACGTTTTTTTCGGTATTATTTATTACTCTGTGTATTTATTCTTGACCTAAAATAATTATAAAACCACAGAATAATAATTCAAAATTATAGGCGTGGCAGATTCCAGATTAGTTGTGCCCGCTGAGGCCAATTTGTATGCGTAGCGGTTCCCTCATTATGGCCAGCTCAAGGAGTGAAAACAATTTTGAATCCTAGTCACACTCAGAACGGAATCGAATAATTAATCGATACAGTTCAATAATTATACGGACTGCATCGGTCGCTTTTGTATAAGCCGGTACAGCATTCATTAAGACAGGAGTATAATTGATAGCCCGTTTATTGTGATGAATTGTTCGAATGCTTCGTACAAAAAATATGAGGATGAAAATAGATAAAACTATTTAAGAATCTAATCTAAATATCACGATTATTCATTTAAATTCACTTAATGTCACTGTATATATTCAAAGGATACAAGATATGGAGTCCTAAACGCTTTCTATCAACGTCTAAATTGAAAGAAATCTTAATTTTTTAGGATAAGGTATTAAGACATTCACAAATTAATTAATTATTTTTTAATTAATTAAACGTTAATAAGAACTATTTTAATTTTACAGGTATCAGCTATCTCAAATATTAATAAATTAATAAAAATTCAAACACCGATATATTTTTTATTTAACTCAGTAAAAATTATGTTTAAAAAATTTGAAAGTATTTACAAAGTAATGTATTTGATTCCGGATATAGAGAGTGACACATAACTAATATATCTTCAATACAAAAAGTTTTAGATATTCATTTTTTCGAGAATAGGTTATTATTTTTAACATCTCGAGGGGAGTGAGGAATTATTGGTGCTTTGCCTCAATGCACAAGACAGAACTAGAATGGTAGATTATATACGTCTCTCGTACATATAAAATTGAAAATATACTTATAATTAACGTTTGTTAAGAACATATAAATTTTTAATTGCGATTGCAATAATATACATGATTACTTTTTAATTCGAAAATATCGAACTCGTCACCAAAAAAAAAAAAAAAATATTTCCTCCATCTTCCATAGATATTTTCCATTGTTCTGGTTTCCTATCAGGTTTCAAGGTTCTTTTTCCATTCTGAGGAACATCCAATATATTTTCTCCCAGCATTACAACGTTCATTATATGTAGTATTGGTTTATTTTTCTACATGTTAAGGATGTACACGTATTTTATAAAATATACTCTATAAGATAATTTATATTTAAATAATAGTTAAGTAAGATAAATCAAATTAATATTTGTTACATTTTAGTAGGATTAGCAGGTTAATATGTTAATTATAATAATGTTAATTCAATTAACGTCACATCATGCTACTGTGGCTAATCGGGCGAAGCTATAGTAGAAGTCCTAAATTATGCCTATCCTGGTTTAATTAGGATAGTGACGTTTAACGAATAACTGAAATCGCACTGACTGGGGGTCTCAATTTCACGTCCTCGCAATAGCCAAAAATGTTTTACTCCCTTAAGAAATCCTAAGGCCACCTGTCCGGTTCGAACCCACGACTTTGGGCATAGAAAACTGTTATGTCAGGCTAATATAATTCATAATTACTATAAAACTATAGTTTGAATCGACCATGTGAAAATTGTCTTTTAAACTCATGAGAAAATAATCCTGAAAATATAGACAAAAAAATATGATAAATACTCTAAAAGTTAATATACATTTATAGGGTAATTATGTTAGATAATCCAAAAAAACAAAACAACAATTGTAGGTACATGTTACAATAATTAGCTGATGAATAAGCTCTTTTTCCTGTACTATAAATCTACCAGTGAAAACAAATTGTCTCATAAGACATGGAAAAATAATCCTTGAAATATAGACTGATAAAATTATATAAATGTTAAGTACAATAAAACATCTAAAAATAAATTAAGAATTAATGTGAAGAGATACCAATATTTTTCTCTAGATTATATTTACTTTGTTTTTATTTAATTTTCAATGATTTTGATTAGATGATCAGTCTGTAAATTAAAACCGAATTCACCAAGTGTAAAAATGATGTGTATTTGTATACTGCAAAGAATCGCTTGTTCTCTCGAACAGTTCTCTCAAAAATTTAAGATTAAATCCTTAGAAGACCTAAAATATTCCACTTTGAAATACTAAAACGGACACTATTATTATTTAAACAAATACAAAGTACCTGTCAGGGTTTGAATAAAGTCCTTGGACGAGATCCAAGACTCCCAGACATGAGACAGTTACAAAGAAACCGCTAAATCTCATTCCTTGTATTGGGGTGACGTCTTCAGTAATGATCGAAACTACTTCATTATATCATTTACTAAAACACCAATTAGTAAACCCAGGGTTTATTGTACTATGTTTCCAATTTTAGTCAAAACAAATATATTAATTTCTTTTTGGCATAAGAAATTTTATTTATCAGTTTATAAAGAAGCCAGGTATATATTACTCGTTTCAAGTCAATTAATCTTCAATTGCTACAGTATTTTGAGAATTTACTGCTGATAGGATCTGGTTGACATATATCATATATTTCCATACTTAAAATATTTTTTTAAAAATCTGTTGCGCCCAACAAATGATTTTTAATTACCTTCTTTGTTACACTTAAACAACATTAGCGCTGAAAAAGAGTAGAGGATTAAACCGAGCTTCGATGGAAACATTTGATTCAGATTAAATAATCTACTAATAGAAATTATTATTAGAAATTACTACTACGATCATTCAGTTGTATCCTATTATCATCACCCTCTATTACCTTATACAACTTTGTACAGCTTCCTAACGGTATATTATGCGTCTATATTACTGAGTTGTAGATTCTTTTAGACATATAACTTCACCACTCTTTTATTAAATATTGAAGCACAACGTTTTGGCTAAAATGCCATCTTCAAGTGCAAAAGAACAATTTTATCTAAGGTGAGTGTGTACTTACACCCAAAAGCCTCATGTCTGAATCTTGATGGTGAGTGGGAATGGTGAAGTTATATACCAGCCTCCAATTTTATTTCATATTACTGTTATGTATGTTTGAAATGTAGGTATGTAAAAAAAAAAAAAAAAAAATACATAAAGAAATACGCATGCTCATTTCTCTTTTAGTTGTAATAATAATAGCCGATACCACCAAATTCCGCCTACACAGACTCGTCCAATGTTCACCATTCAAGCCCAAGCCCCCGAGATCAGCCTTAACGCAATCCTCCCATCTACGCTTCGGCCTACCTTTCAGACGCCTACCAGTCGGATCAGCAAATACCAACTTTCTCGGAATCCGCTCGTCATCGAGCCCAACAACATTACTCGCCCATTTGAGTCTCCACGATGCAATCAGCTCAATTATATTCACAGGATACAAGTTCCACAATTCCGCGTTGTGCAACCTTCTAAACTCCCCAGTGGCCTCATCTCTCTTCGGACCAAATATTTTACTCAATACCTTATTTTCTAAAACCTTAAGCCGTTGTTCATCCTTCAAAGTAAGCGGCCACGTTTCACATCCGTAAAGAACCGTTGGAAGAATAATAGTTTCATAAATTCTAACCTTTAAGTTTTTAGATAGAAGCCGCGAACTAAGTAACTTAGCAACTGAATAATAACACGCATTTCCCACCTTTAACCGGGACTTTATTTCTTCCTGGATTTCATTTTTTCTAGTTATAATTGAACCTAAATACTTTTTCCTCCTTTAGTTAGATATCAAATTAATATTTTTAGCCATTTGTTATCAACACTGACAAGGATACAGTTAATTTATTGTACAAAAATAATAATACTTGGCCTTTAAACCCTGACAGGATTTTTAAATCAGAATAAACTCTGCATGTAATTAAAGCCCCATCAATTATTATATTATATGCATATTATAGATCTATGATATTATTTCTACGTCCAGAAAAAAACAAAAAAACAATTTACCTGAATTATCTATGTTAGCTCTTTTATCTTTCAGTTTGTTATCAAATTTGTATATTTACCATCTTGTATATTTACCCATTTTTTTATCAATTTTTTTTTTTCAAATTTATAAAATTAAAGGTACTTCAGAAAAAGAAAATTTAAAATATCAATATTTAAGCCTTATCATATTATTTTATATTAAATTATATCATTTAATGGTATTAATTGTCATCAAATTTTACACGGAAACAGCAATTTAATTAAAATGCTGGTAGCCTTTTTTGAGATAACCGTAAAAAGGTGCATAATGCATTTTATGAAGTGGACCTTAAGGTTCGTGCTGTAACACCTCAAGCATATCCGATCCTGAAATATGAAATTACAGGTTTATACAACTTCGAGCTAGACACAGAAACACACTGATCTTTTTCCGGGCTTGTTCGTTTGGACTTTGATGATCCTAAAACATGTATTTCCAGTGAAAAATGGATCTCGAAAACTTTCACGATCACAATACTATTGCTTACTATATATTTCATATATAGGTATGTGTAGTAACACATATTAATTGCATTTTACATCTCAGTTTCGAGCTAGACACCATTCACACAGTTCATTATATGGTACTTTGCTATATTTGAATTCAGGAGAAATTAAATTATCCTCGTTGGAGGTTCAGAATATTTTAATTTTCCCAATATTTCACCTTTCAACATATTTCATGAATACATAAGTGAAATTAAAAATATATTTGGACAGTATTTTTAAGGTTATCAGAGAAAGAAGCCAAAAAGTACAGTTCAGTGATGAGAATTTGTTTTTTAATACAACTTAAAATCTTTCTCTATCTACTTGATTTAAAATTGGAGAAGCATTATTATATTTAAAATAAAGTAAGACTACACTCCACAGGATACTGGTATCTTTTCTCAGAAGGTAGCTTTTTCTTCCTTGGTGGTCCACAACATCCACAGACCCAAATATTTTTTACCTGACCTCTGAAACATCTGTGTATCGCGGGAAGCTACTACTAAAATGTAATATAGTGATCTAAACTTGGCTTGCACAACTACTGGTAATGTTGAAATCAACAGCTCTTTTACGAACGCAAAGTAATTTAATGAAGTATACATATTATATATGATCAACTGATTAAAAAAATAATTTAAATAATTAATTTTTACATAAGAATATACGAGTGTATGAAGAAAAAAAAAAGTTTTCGTGTAAAATTCACGCCCGATTGAGTAAAACTTCTTTGATATTGTGACAGATGACGATTGAGTTAAAAAAAACAAACTTATGTTAGAATTAAAAATAAATATATTGATAATACAACAACAGTAATATATAAATTTATTTAATTAAGCGTTGTATAAAAAAAATAATAATAAAATAAACGTGTGTTTTTTTATCATTGCATGGACTAAACAAAACTGCAGTATTATCAAAATTTTGATGTTACATTACTTGTAAAAGCGGATGCTATATAAACGCGTCGTAGCTGTAACGCGTTTCCGTTGCATTGACGTCATCCAAAGCATTTAGCTACCCCCTAGTCGCGCCTGATAAAGTTTTGCTTCAAAAAAAGTGTTTATATTAAATACTTGTTGTCTCTTACATCTATATTTACAATCAGACGTAAATACATTGACAGTACAAATTCGCTAGCCACTTTACCTTTTTTCAGCTCACTCCTCTCTTATATGAAAATTAACTGCGCCTGTGTATGTCAAAGACTTTTTTTTCTTAAATTTGATTGATTGAATAGACTCCAACAAATTATATGTATTTTGAAATGCATCTTAAATAATATACTATTATTAACAGTTCCAATTATATAATATTTTAAAAGAGGTTGGTATAGAAGATAGAAAGCGGGCAATGAAGACATCAGATGATTCGTCGGTTCCTTCATCAATCAGCTACCGTCCGTGGAAGGCCATTAGGGGAACAATGTGTCTACCATCGAGTATGTATCGATTCTTCAGGGCGAGGGGGAAAAAATCGTATCTGGTAGAGATATCGATCTATCATCTAAAAAGGTCGATTGTATCGTCGCTGGAACCGGCCGAGCAAGAATAGAAATCAGACCCTCATTAAAATACTCTGTCTTTAATTCATTATTCATAATATCCAAGCAGATCGACGGATTTACCCACGTTTTTGAATTGTATCAATATATCAAGAAGACAAATTTTGAGTCAGTGATTTTACTTTAAAAAAAAAAAAAAAATAAAAATAAATAAATATATATATATATATATATATATATATATATATATATATATATATATATATATATATCAGCAATTGTTACTACACAATATATTGTACCTCCTTCTATATATATAAAAATGATAAAGAGATTTTGGTTTCTGCTAACTCCTTCAAAACCACTTGACCGATTTTTATACCGTTTTTACTATCATTTAGGCATTATTTCCTGAAGGTTTATAAGTGAAATACATTGCATATTAGCTTTTCATTAAAGGGGAATCAATTTTCTGCAATTAAGTCATCAAAAAATTATTTCTAAAATATAAGTAGTAATATAGACGTATAATCCGATCCTCGCCCATATGGAATTCTATTCCTTCTTATACCCGTCACTCTAATACTCTTCCGGCCTGTACAAATACTGTTCAAACACTTTCAGTCTGTCCCATTCTCAAATAACCCCAATTCATTTCAAATTTCAATAAAAATCAGTAAATAGAACAGAGAAAAAGAATTATTTATTATATTTTATCTTAGCACAATATGGCCCTCTCTCCAATCCTTAGGGATATTCTCCTCTTCCCAGCATTGCATCAATAGTTCGTAGATCTCCTTGGTTAACTCATTTCCAGCTATTTTTAAAAGTTCTAATGGTTTCCATCTGGGCCTGGAGATTTATTATTTTTCAATTTTTTTAAGATCACTTCGATCTCATCCCTGTCTGGCGGTATTTCTTCTTCCTTCGCTCCATGGTCAGATAGGTTTAGATGTGCCAATATTTAAAGGAAAAGGAGACCCAGCCAACTGCAGCAACTATCGAGGTATATCCCTGCTAAGCACTACCTTTAAGGTGTTTTCTATTGCACTCTATAATAGACTGCTACCATACGTTGAAAGGATAATCAGTGAATATAAAGAAGGAGTTCGGTGCAATAGGTCAACAATTGATCAAATCTTCTCACTGAAGTTGACGTGTGAGAAAATGAACAAATTCAACTAGTCAATGTGAGCGATATTCATCGATTTCAGGGCAGCATATGATACTATCATACGCAATGAATTATACAAAGGAATAGCTGAAATAGGAATCCCTCCCAAGTTAATAAGGTTGGCAAAATGTTCAATGTTGGGAAGTAAGAGCAAGGTGAAGTACTGCGGAAGTGTCTCAGACCTTCTTGATGTTGGGATTGGACTCCGATAGATCCGCTAGCCTCACTCTTCTTTAACGTAGCTCTCCATGCCGCCATAAATAGAGCTTAGCTAGATAGAGGGGGAACAATATTTAATAAATCTATCCAGTTTTTTGCCTATGCGGACGATGTGGCTATCGTATCAAGGATGCCGTTGGAAAGCTTGAATCTGAAGCAAGCCGGTTAGGATAAGAATATAGAGGATAAGAAAACAAAGATAATGGTTTTCAGAAGGAAGAAACAAGCCCGCCCCCAAAGCCATTATATAATCGTACACCATAGCTTCGAAGTGGTTAAAAGCTTCCAGTACCTGGGGAATAGAGCATATTTCGGCATGTCAAAAATTCTAAAGAGTAGGCTGATCAGTAATGCCACAAAGTTCAGGATGTGTAAAACACTAATAAAACCTATTGTAACCTACGCTAGTGAAACCTGGACCATGAACAAAACGACAAGCAATTTAATTGGACCGGTTTGAGCGAAGCATATTAAGGTACATCCTAGGACCAATACGTGAAGGCGGAATATGGCGGCGTTGAAAAAATAGAGAGGTCTATGATCAATTTAAATATTTGAACATCTCAGCCAGCATCAGAATCCAGAGATTGAAATGGTTTGGCCACCTGATGAGAATGGGGGACAGCAGGATGCCAAAACGACTTTACGAGGGCACACCGGATAGAAAGAGAAGCTGAAGGAGACCCAAGGGCCGCTGGAGAGACAGTGTTCTGCAGGACGTACGGCAGGCCAAAGTCAACACAAGACTGGCAAGGAGCAGAGAGGAATAGAAGGCGAAGGTTGAGAAAGCCAGGGGCTGCTTTATGCGCCTGTCGAGCTGAAGAAGAAGATTATATTTTATTTTGCATCGTATTTAAACATTTATGTATTTTATTTTACACTTTTTATAATCATTGTAAATTTATTTTAATCAGCTCTGTGTATATGAATATATAAATATTTTATTTTTTTGTCTAGTTTATTTTATTAGTATTTCTAAATTATCATTATTATTAGAAGTTACATGTTCATTTATTACTATTATTCATTTTCTTTGTTATTTCTGTTGTTTTTTTGTTTGTCTTTCTACTCTGAGATAATGAAGTTCCAATTTAATTTGTTTGTAATATTATCCTGAAGGGACTAGTACCAGAATAAATAAAGAATTTATTATTATTATATACCGTTGGAAATTTAGATTTTAGAAATAAAAGAAATCGTTAACATAAGGTTCTTGTAAACACATAAACTTTTGAACATATGTTATTAGGAAAGTGGGAGGTTATAATAGTTAAAATGTGGCAACCGTTGTACAGGATCGTACAAGTTATATCTTTCAAATATATCTCATTTTTCAAGATATCAGAAACAATATTACGTACCGGATCGTAACTGATTGTTAACATAAATGGTAAGTTGTTATAATCTAAAACTAACAATGTTATTAATTTTTTCAAATTTAATACTATTTCATGTGAACAGATATTTCACAGTAAACTAGATAGGATGGAAACTAAATTAAACCTTTAACACTTATTTTAAATATTTTATTTGAAATATTAAATAGTTATAAACCTAATAGAATAGGGACCTTTGTTATTCGTTATTGAAAATTAAATTATTCGTTATTTGTGCTTTACTTTAAAATAACAAACAGATTAACTTAATCAATTTTGATGTATGTTTTTCATATAATAATGAATAGACGTTATTAAAACACCGTTTTTTGATAATTGTGGTTTTCTTTACGATAAAATAAAACTCCCTAAGAGATAATCACTAATCGGTCAGAATGAGATTTTTAAACATTCAAATTGCAGGGTCTACTAGTTTAATACAAGTTTAAATGAAGCAAAACGAAGCTAAATAAATAAATCTGAGTCGTTCGGTGCTTGAAATTATTTTTATCTGGCACCAGGATATATATATGTTCAAAAATCTGTTTCTTACTTTCTTTGACAGTAAATTTAAAACAGGAATATACATTATTTTAAGAAAATCCCTATTTGTTTCTCAGTTGTATCTTGTGCCAAAAGAGCTGGTGGAACAAATTAGCCGAGGTTTTAAATGAGGGTCAAAATCTTAGTGACAAGTTCTCACCTAACGTTTCAAATGCATTTTTTTTTTTTTTTTTTTTTTTACTTAATTCGAAATGATAAAGTAGAATAAAATATTATTACATACTCCGCTATATCCGCTATATCCTATTTCTTCTCAGTTGTGATATTTAAATTATTTATTATAAAATAATTTGTCCCATACAGTTAAAATTTCGGTGTTTTGAAATCATCATCTTTAGAATTTATTTTTAGCTTTTAAAATGTTTTCATAAGGTTCAGGAAAATATTTGTCTTTACACATCTGAATTATTAATCATTCTCGTTTCTCTTTGTTGAAAATAGCAAATTCAATTCATATTATATAAAAATCTAACATTTAGAAATGTGAGTTGATAAAATTGCCAGTTTGATTCAGGAATTTTTTCATAAGTTCTATGTGAATCATCATTTTCATATGCTTTTTGATTCTGAAGGAAGTTTTTAAACGCTCTATAATCCAAGATTCAAAAGAAACGAATTCCTGAATCTACAAACAATAGAAATTCTGAATATGGGAATCAATTCCCTGAAAAATTGACTAACAATAATCATCAATTATATTTATATAAGTATATGACAGTAACATATTCGTAGATTTTCAACAAACTATAAATAATACTTTTTTTTAAATATTAAATGTTTCTATTTTAATTCTATTTATGTTTATTTTCCATTTGAATAATGGAATCGTATTAATATTAATACGATAATGTTATGATATTAATATTAATTTTATACAAATGTTTATATATATTAAAATACATGAATTAAAATAATTGTGTTAGATAGTTTCATGTTATGTTTTAAAAATATAATTTCCTTGTTGTGATGTTAGGTCACTTGATATGAATAAGTATTTTACAATCTTACATTATGCTGCATTTTCATGTATTATATTTATTATTTATTCATATTGCACAAACTACGTTTTTTTATTTTATTTGTAGTTATCATTTGATAGTCGATTAATGCAATATTTTTGTCTTGATTTCGTTTATTTTTGTATTTTGTTGATTTTTTTTTTCTTTTCTTATAGCATTTCATTTTTTTTTTTTTAATTGTATTATTCTTAACATTTTTACTTTCTTTGTAAAATAATAGTAATTACTTATATTCATGTAAATACATGTAAATGCTTCCTACCAAATTCGAGAAATATTACTTTAAAAACTTCCTTTTCAATGAAAATATGAATTGATAAACAAATTTTATATTATTTTTTTTTAATAGTTGAAAAAAAAAATTATCCTGAAGAGTCGAGAATACAGTAACTTTCTTCCTCTCTGGAAACGAAAAATGAAAAAATCGGAGAAGAGGAGATTTCTCCGAGGACATAAATCGTCGCTGGAATCATATTTCCTTATTACACAAGTTTTTAACAAGCCTCCGGACGACACCGCAGGCGATAGCGGGATAATAAATATTTCCAGGAGTAGGTGAAATTCCAGGACAGACGGAAAGTTGCGGAGCCTCCGGTAAAGGATGGGCCCTTAATTTGGTGACGCCGTGTATTCAATGTAGAAACAATAGGGCGGCCATATTGATTTATGCCCCGTCGGGAGCGCCCCTGCAGTCGGCCGGCCGAACTAATTCACGGCTGAGTTAGTTATGGCACTTCACTCTTTAGTTGCCCGGTCACCGGGGACTTGCTATGACAAAGGGCCAAGTCCCAAGTCCTCCTCCAAAGCCTCTAGTTCCAGATTAGAATGTCCCTCCATAATTCAGAATAAGGAACTTGATGGTCATAATCAAAATTATATTAAAATAATGAAATTTATAAAAATATTGTACATAACAGTCTTGTAAAAGAAAACCCTGCGCAACTCCACAAAACGTCATTCAATAAATTTGTTTTGTAATTATACAAAAAAAAAAAAGCTGAAAATTATTACACAATGGTTTATTGTTTCCAAATTATGACAGGATATGACAGTTTATATATCTATTAACTGGCAATTAACTAAAATGAAAAAATATAAACCAGTCACAGAAAAATAACCGATGAGTACTACTAATTTTAAAAAGCTATATCTCTCATATATCTTAATTAATTTAAATGCTTCTCATTTCAGAAAATTTAATTCTCTATTAAATAGCATTGGGATTATTTTATTTGTTATTTGGGTTCCACATATCATGAAACGTAAGAACTCAATTTTTTAGGCGTGGGGGATGATAATTTATTTATTTTTTGGTTTATTCAAAATAATAAATCAAAAGGGCTATATTATGAATTTACTCGGGACTATGTTATGAAATTATACTATTGATTATTCAATAATAAAATAATGAACTTACTAAAATTGTAGGGTAATACGATGATGAAATTCGCCAATATGGTACAGTATAAATTAAAAATTATTACAAAGGTTTTTGTTTTGTTTTTAATTTTTTTTTCCTTAAGGAGTTGTATATTAGTTGCTTTTAAAATATTTATGAAAGGCAGAGCTTTCAAACTTAATTTCTCAAAATATATTTTATTTGGAAATGTTAATAGTGGACATGTAAAAATTATTTTTGGACCTATTATTATAATTTGGCAAGAAAAATTGAAATGGTGATTATTATAAATGAATTAAAAAACTGTTTTTGTTGTGTTTTTTTGAAAACTAGAAAATTGCTTGAGAACAAAAATATTTTTAAAAATGATTTTAAATATCATAAAATATTTTTATGTGTTAATAAAACCATTATTTTTTTTTTAAATTAGATGTTTTCATGATTTATTTATAATATAAATTACAGAGGTGTTATTTTACTGTATTGTAATCATTTAATTGCTTTTGTCAAACTTTTAAAAAATATTATTCTCTATTACTGAAGGTTATATCACTATTTCAAAAATTTATTAACACCTCCAAATCTTTTTTATCAGCTTTAATTATGTTATACTGACATACTGCAACCTAAAAACTTATTTAACTTCCAATTATAATCCGTGATAATTATTTGCTCAATTTGCTTCAATCAATATTTTTACATATAACTATTATGAATATAAATTATAGCATGGTTGTCAACAATTAAAAAAAATTTCAAAATAAACTAACAACAATTTCATGCATTTTATATTATTATTTTCAGTGAAAAAGTATATATATATATATATATATATATATATATATATATATATATTTTTTTTTTTTTTTTTTTTTTTAAACAAATATTGATTAACAAATAGGTATATTCGTATTCACCATTATACGGGATGTTTCAGAACCATCAATTTTCGATTCAATTCATTTACCAAAAAATATGTTTCCTATTCATTGATTCTAAAAGACGTAGTTATTTTGATGTAGTTTATAATAGAAGAATCCCTATGATACTGAAATATTAAATGTCATAAATAATCTCAAAAATATAAAAGTTACATAGTAATTACCCAAGACTGTGTGTTTTATGAAATTTTTAAAACAGCTGAGTTGTGAGAGAAAGTGATAATAATTAAAGGTGCACTTAAATAAATTACTAGCACATTTTCAATTAGAGTTGTTTCTTTTTCTATTAACTACATACAATGAAATGAAAAAAAAAAAAAATTCTAGAATGAAGTCCCCTTAGAATAATGAACATTGAACAAAAGAAATCCTTATGGTCTGGTTACTTAAATTAAATATATATATATATATATATATTATAAAATGGAACGGAAGATTAAGATATTAAAGGAAGGAAGAGATGTGGTTTTACGGATAGAGATAGGCAGCGAATTCCAGAAGGATGAAGAACGAACGAGAAACGATTTGTGAAAGGATGCGGTTTTATGTGATGAGGTATAAATATTGATTGATTGGGCTCTCGTATTTAACGAATGGATATCAAAGCGGAGGGTGAGGAGCTCAGTTATGTAGGAAGGTTTTCTATTTTTTAAAGTTTGGAATAGGTAAGAAACAAGGAAATATTGCCGTCGTACAGAAGGTAAAGCCATTTTAAGTTGGTATAATAGCCAGAAATATGGTCACGTCCACGGGCTCCGAAAATAAATCTTAAAAACAGTTCATAAGATGTTTTAATTCATTTCGAGTTTATCAGTTAGTCCCCCGTACACAAGGCAACCGTAGTCAAAGTTAGGGAAGATAACAGAGGAAAAAGTAGCTGGCGGGTTTTTAAAGGTTAAGATTCATATATACCATTTTATGTATGAAACTTTCTTATTTGTACGAATAAGCTTATTTTAACAGCAACGTGGAAATTATGCTTGAAAACGGCAGATTAACGAGCTGTGAGCGTCGTACATTCAATTTGTGCGATGAATATTAGTAAAAGACCAATAACTTCTATTTATCAGCTCTAAATTACTGATCAGGAATAAAAGTGGAATGATGAAGGCTTGGGAACGAAATTGATAGCCACAAATGGCGCCTATTAAAACAATTACCGATCTTCAATGTCTTCATTCCCTCTGCTCATTATTATACCGCGATAGCATCTCGGCTACCGTCTCGTAATCACGGGCAAATTACCGTCTCGTTTACCGTGAGGTTACCGTAGATTAAAACTCACTTCAATAACTGTTGTGGACTCGAGTGTTATAAAGCAGAAAAAATAGCGAAAACGTTAATCAATATACCACTGATAAATTCTATGAATATGTGCCATAATTAAAATTAGCGAAATATTTTCATTTTTAAGCAAAACTCTACTTAATACAACTAACAATTTTTTTTTATTTTTGTTTTATCTTCTATAATGTTTACCTAACCTGTGCCCCTCAAAATAAAAGAATATCAAGAACTAATACAATAAAATAAAAAAGTCTCAGGCTAATTTGGATTAATACCATGCTTCTATTTAATATTGTAATTTTGTTTTCATTCTTTATTTGAAAATCCTAAATAAAAAGAAAAAAAAACCTGTACTACTACAGCCTATGAAGAGTTTTAGGCTCAGTGCATGTAGAGATTCGTACTTTTTCTAGGCCAACGGCCGTGCTATGAGGTGATTCGGCCGAGATCACGCTCAGCCGCCAGGTTTTTCCCCATTTTTGATACCCACTTGATTGAGTCTGGGTATGCCCCAGGAGGGTCTCCATACCCCATGCCTCCTGCTGAAATAACAGAATAACTAATATTCCGCCACAGCCAGGATTCGAACCCAGGACCCGGGGCACAGTAGACTAGTGCTCCACCCACTAGACCACGCCGCTACCAAATAAAAAGGAAAAGAACGATTTATTTTTTCCCTCTATCTTCGGTCATTGAAACATTACTGCTGTTATGCGGATTAGTTATTGTTCATTATTAATCAAAGGCTTAATTGAATTTATTTATAGTATTTTTATTTATAATGTTTAAACGTTTAAAATTTTAAGTTTGATAATATTTTTTTTTTTTTTTTTTTTTTTTTTAATTGAGAAATATTACAATTTGTTGCATAATGAACAGTAGTAATAGAGATGTAGTACACATTCATACAATATGCAGCCAATAATGATAAAGTCAAATTACATAAAATCGGAAATAAATAAATTCAAATATATACAAAAAAAAACAACAAGAAACAAATCAAAACAACAACCTGTAGTAGAGATAAATACAAGTTGGGAAATAAATAAAAATCATACAAGCAAACTTAACTATATACAATATATACAATCAGCCAAAGGAACCCTAGACTCGGCTGCTCTCCCCCACAAGTGGGGGGAGAAGCGGAATCCAAGAGATCCCAGCGCCTCCCACTCAGCGCTTCACTGGTGTATGCCAGTGGAGGCCGAGCCAGAGCGGAATAGCCACAAACATACAGTACATGAGTGGAGGATCTGACCAGTGTCAGAACTCCAGATAAATGTTTACAAAACGTCGCGGGGTCACTGCTGTTTCAATCTTCGAGGAGGATTGTAGGGATGGGTGAAGCTGGAAAGCGATTGAGCAAGAGGATTAGGATGATGAAGAAGGTTCTGATGAAATTTGGAGAATTTGGATGTGATAATATCTAGTTTTATAAGATGATCCATGGTATTAATGCCGTTCTTTTTACAGTATAGTCTTTATCGTATCAGCATTTAAGGACCTAGATAATTTAAGTTCTGATTCTACAATACTTGAACAATAGAAGATGTAGTTGGGAAAAAGCGTAATTATTTTTCATATCATCAAGTATTATTTAAACAATTTTTATTAAATTTAATCAAAACCAGCAATCGATAAAAGTAAATTATATTAAAAAAAAATAAAATAAAAACAAATTTTTAAAAATTAATTGCATAAAAATTTAATATTATTTATTTAAATAAATGACCTTAACCTAATGAATAATCATTAAACTATTGTAAGGTCAACTATTTATTTAAATATTTAGTTTAATGATTTATAGAATAGAATAGAAAAATGAACTTTATTCTGGGACATAGTCCCTTAGGAATAACATTGATGTTACAGATAAATATAGCTCTTCACGCCAGAATATAATAAATTGATTGAATTATTAAAAACTTAATTATATACATAAATAATTGATTTATATATTCGATATTAATTCTTTTCTTTTTTTTATACACACCGTGAGTAGGTACTAACTCCTAGTTTTAGTAAATAATACACTAGGCTATTCTTCTCCGAGTTCGGGTTCGAATCTTCCCTGTAGCAGAATAATAATGTACTTAGTTATTTCCGCCGTGAGACCATTGTCGGGTAGGATGAACCTCCTGGGGCACACTTAGCCTCTTAAAAGTGGGAACCTTAAAAAATTGGTAGAGAGGAAGGGGGAGGCTGGTGGCTGAGCGTGATCTAGGCCTATTCACCTCTTGGCACACCCGTTAACCCAGAAACAGTACAAATCTCTACATGTACTGAATCCATAACCCTTCATGGGTTGTAGAGATGCAAGATTCATTTTATTTTATTGTTTTATATTATTCATTATCATTTCGGGTTAAGAGTACTGAGTCAGTATGAGGGCTTTTCCAAAAAGAAATATAAAGTAAAAAAATAAAATAAAATTGAATAATTATTTTCTAATCATTGTAATATTTGACGCATAGTTTGAATTTTCACTTTTTTTTTTTGGTTTGTTTTTTAAACCGGACGATTCGAAAAACAAGAAAATTAGCAGAGAGAAGAGGGACAAGTAACCGGTTAACTGTAAGCGGGCAGCAAGTTCCTTCCTTATCGGGTGATTAAGGCCGAAGGAGCTGAAGCCGTGTGGAAGTGTTGATTGGCCGCAGAGCTTTATCAAAGGGTTAGCCCGATAACGTGGGCCATTGATTTACCGCCCAGGTAACCATATCGGTCCAGTTGGCGCCCCCGCGGTCATCATCTCTCCTCATCTGGAAGTGATAAAGGAGTCCCCCATAAATCCAGTCTCCAGCCGCTTCGAGGATTTCCAGCGTCACCCTCCAGCGAACCCTTTCCTGGAATAATCGCAAAATGAATATCGACCCGAGGCCGCGACTCGATTTATTACGCCGGGCACAATGCACAAAACCACCCCCTCCCCTTCTCTCTTCTCCCCTCCCCCTCCCCCCAATCCACCTCAACGCGAGGAGAAATTGAAAAAATAATTCGCCGCCCTCAGGACTCCCCCTCTCTTTATATTCAGTAAATAAAAAGTTTCCACAATAGAAAGCGAAGCTTTTTATCGAATGAAAAAAGAAAAATGTTTTCTTAAGCACTTGTCGCTGTATTCAGGAAGACAAAGGCCCATTTTATTTGAGCCCCTCCGTCTCAAATATAATATTAAATTTTTTTATTCAAGAAACTCTTCTTCCCTAGAATAAGATGAAAATTTAATATTATTATAAGAAAAAAAAAGAAAGAATACTTTCCCGATTGTAAAAATATAATCAGTGGTAAATATAGATTCATTTATTTAGAGGGGTTTTGATAATTATGAAATTTGCCATCCGCTTATGCAAAAAGCAAATATCCTAAAAAATGAATAGAAATACAACTGTTAAGATACAAAGACAAATAACATGAAGATTAGATAGATTTTAAAAACAAATGGCTATCAATCAATGCAGTAAGTCTCTTGGCTAGCGCCTCGCTAGCCTTCCGGGAGGATTATAAGGCTTTGTAGCAGTGAATAGGTTTTGAGTAGCGAGTTTGAATCTTGAGTCAGTCTGCCGTAAAAATTATTTTACCGATCAATGGCAGTTGGAATGATGAACAGAATGTCAAGGTCAGTATGTAAGTGATTTCAAGTGATTGAAATGGATAATTTTGATATTAGAATTTTTTGTTGTTCCACATACATCATATCCATAAATGCTAATAGATTTTATTAATACTTTGTAAATAATTAATTTATTAGCCAATGATAATGTTGAACATAATTTTGAGAAACCTGATAAAAGGCCACACCGTTGGCCGAAATGTCTACAAATACAAATAGTCTCAACGGTCAACTAAATCTCCATCATGAAAATTTTGATCGTTTTTCAAGAATTGCATACCGTTGATTTAGTATTTTTCTTTTTTACTTGGAGTGGCTTACCCATGTCAGTCGTATGTTAAGGTAAAGTCTAAATAACGTTCTTGGTCGGAAACTAAACCTGTACTACTACAACTCATGAAGGGTCTAGGGCTCAGTACGTTTAGAGATTCATGCAGTTTCTAGGCCAATGCAATGAGGTTTAGGCCTTGATCACACCGGAATAGACAGATGATTTGAATTGTAGAAAGTCAAAAATGTATGATGGATGGCGGGATTGGATAACTTGGTATAGGAACAACGCAATGAAATACTCAAAGCGTTAAGCCACTCCTAAATCGCCATAAAATTGGAATACGGAGGTGTACCTAGGGACCCCGAAGATGAATCGATAAGCTGATATAATGGAATGTTCTTTATCAACATGATACGGCTCATAGTTTGATCATAATCGTTCAATGCCTGAGGTACCTTACGTGATACCCACATTTTACGAATTTCTACTGGGACACTATCTTACTACAATGACACTCCTCAAAAATATGATCTATGATCCACATCCAGGTGTTCTTGGAGTGCTTGTGGGACCTTAGAGGCATCTTTTTTTGGATGTCAGGATAGCTGAATCGTTAGCAAATGTTGTTGTAAGTGTTTCTGAGGGTTGTGGGATAAGCTATATATTTTTCTTTAGGAAGCTATATATTGAAGAGTGCGGAACTAATATGCTGCCTAGAAGTAAGCCAGCTTTATTGCAGAATAGTAAATTTAATAAATGGTAAATTCAATCCTATATCTTTTCTCTCATCTAATACAAAATGATGTCTTGATTCTTGTTTTCAACGAAATCCTTATAAACCAGGCGATGGATTTTGATAAGGCTTTCACTGTAATTTAAAGCATTTTTCCTGAAGGTTTATAATTGTAATATTTTGCAATGAAGTTTTTCCTTAGAAAGTAAAATTATATTTTCTGTAATCAAATCATCAAAAAGTTACTTCGGAAATATGAATTGTATAGTAATATAGACATGTAATATACCGTTGGAAAGCGCATAAGATTTTAGAACAGTTAATTTGTGAAAATAGAAGTTGTAAAGTTAATGGAAAGTTGTTATAAGCCCACAGTCTTATGAAAATTATTTATTTTTAATTTAGTAATGAGTGAGGTTATGGTGATTCAATGTTACCACCGCAAGGTGTTAAGATATATTATTCTTCCAGTGGCGCGACAGACCGTGTAGGCCTCGGCCTCGCGGTGTGAACTCCTGCGAGTTTACACTCACGTTTCACGATGCAATTTTTTTAGTGTAGGGTCATCACTCCCTACGACTAACTTTGTGAGTGGCCTCACATACTCGGGGGAGAGGTTGTGAGTGAATCCACATTTTTTTAAATCCTTATAAAAGCCCCGCCGGAACTTGGATTCGAACTCAGAACCTGTAGCATGAGAGACTAGCGCCCTAGCCACGTTAAGATATATTAGTCTATATAAAATTAGATTTGTTGAAATTAAAGGCTCAAATTTATCACATTGAAGGCATTAGGATGTTTAACGAAATGTGGGTTAAGAAACGAGTTTCGTATTTATATATATTTTATGTTATGATACATAGTTAAAATTGATTGAATTCAATTATTCTTTCCTGTCAGGATATTTAATAACATTCATATTTATTTTTTATTTTGCAGACATGATGACAAATCTGCCGACCTCATTGGACCCTACCTGGGATGGTGTCTAGCCAAATCACCTCAGGCGAGTGTGTAAACAGCATCCACTTATTATTCATTAAATATATATTTAGAGTATCTGTTAATAAGTGAAAGTGTTGGTAGCAAAAAGATTAAAAGTAATTTAGTTTTTAAATTCGAATATATATTGTTATGTATTGAGAATACTGAGGGCTCTCAATATATTATTGATATATTAACCAAATAATTATTAATAAGTCTTTGTCGGCAAAGATCAAAAGACGTTTATATACATCTTGCCCCTGAATTTCCCATGGACACCCTGAGATAGCCTGGAACTTCCTAGACTCTAGGACGAAGGACCCTCGGCCTGGAGCACTTTCCATATCAGCCCTGCCCGAGGTGACGACAATGAGAAAGAAGATTCGAAAAAGGAATCTTATTCCAGCCACAAGAGTTGAAGTCCAGCAAGAGGAGAGTCGGTTTCCATCTACAAGAAGAGGAGAGGTCCATCGGGGGTCAGCTGGAGAATGAAGCCTAGAAGGGGCACTTAAGACTAATTTCACCTTCGCCAGGCAGCTAAGTTTTTGTAAGGTATTTCTTTATTGTAATATTGTATAGCAAGGTTAACGGTAATGTCCCTTAGTATTCTCAGGCATTGTGTAAATAAATTGTAAATGTTTAAGTTAATTAAAATAATAATGTCATTTATTGAAATTGTCTAATTTCAAAAACATCAATATTATATTTAAAATATAGTTTTTTTTTTTTAATTATGAACAATCTTACCCATAAAGTCACAATTAAGAAGTAATGACATAAAAATTTCAGTTTGACAACTTGAATATTTTAAAGCTATAAGTACACTTTCAAGACCAGAACCATCTTACCAACTTTGTGTGGGAGTAAGTTCCCTAACTTTCCTCGCTACTTTTCAACCTAACAAATGTTCTTCGCACTTCTTTACCATGACCGTAAAACGAAATTCTCATATATGTACAACATAACATACAGCGTACAAAATATTAATGACATCATTGAATGAATTAGTACTATTAGTAAAAAAAAAAAATAGTGTTAAATAGCCATGCCCTTAATTTATTTAATAAAACTCACCTTATGTTCAGAGGTTCCAGTTTAAAAACACCACCGAAACCCGAACTCGCGTTAATTATTTTTCCGCACAAAAAAAAAAAAAAAAAACTACACTCCACGCACGGCACAGATTCACGGATACGCAGTTCTCTCCTCAAAAATATCTGCAAACAAAAAAATAAAATACAATTATTGGTATACATTTTATTTTGCATACTTGATTGAATGGCAAGATACTTACTTCTAATTATGATGCAAATTTCAGACTTGCCATATGAACATCGTTGAACATCCTGCTATACTAAAACAACTGATAATTGTTTAGTTTAAGAAATAGTAAAATGATTTCATAATATTGGAATAGGGAATATGAAATAGTATTTTGTATACATACACTTTAATTTTATTATTTATTCATAGTACAATAATATCATATTGACATACAATAATGAACTTACAAACAACAGATGCAACGTTTTATCAATATTCATTTCAGACGAGGATTCAGTTTTCAGGTCACTCCTAATTAAGAGTGTGCGTCAACTTGCCCTAGTAGTTTGTCAAACACTTAGCACCTGTGCTTTACCGCAGCCTGTCGACGAGCTCGGTTGAGCACGATTTAAACTCTGATTTTATTTACAAATTTCTTGAATTGAAAAGATAATCGACCAACGTGTTTTCATAATAATTTTTATATAGCTGTATACATTGATAGTGGATAATAAATAAATAATTCTACCTTGATTTTTAATAATTACTTATCACTACTGACACTAAGAATTCTGGTTTTGTTTATTCTTCCATCTCGTTCCTAATCATTCATTCCCTGTTATTTTTTTTCTGTCGAGATTTGATAATAATAAGTCAAATAAATAATATAAAACCAAACATGTAGTTACATATATTAATTAATTTGAGGATGCATAGTCAACTTTTGAAATTATCCTAGGTAAAAATAAACGGGAATCAGTATTATTTTTTTTAATATTTTAATTTTGCCGACGTATCCGTATAAACTTGTGAGCCACTTGTCAGTTAATGCTTGAGATGGCTTAGTAATGTCCTGATGATGGCTCACAAGCTCGAGCCGAAACGTCAGCTAAATTAAAATATGAAAAAAAAAAACAATCATTTATACTTAAATTAATTAATTTGAATATTAGATGCACTTGTCACTACCCATGACTGGAATAATTTTTTAAACATGATTATTTTATCACACAAAAACAACCCTCTATCTATTTTCAGCCCCAAAGAGTTAAAAATTAAAAAATAAAATAAAACATACTATATTTATTGTAACATACGAATAAAATTTCAGTTTTAACTTAAATCCTGCATATAAGGTATAATTTAAATATATTTTTTATATATGGAACTTTATTACCAATAATAATGATATTATATCATGTCACTTGAAATTTAAACTTATTAATATATTGATCCAAACTCATTTTATATAAAATTGTCATTTTCCATCATTATTAGGAAGAGTATTTCCTATGAAAAGAAATATTTAATATTTGTAGTGAAGTTAATAAAATATTGAAAATAATGGCGATTTTATATGAAATAAATTTGGATCATTAATATGTTAATGTCTTAATGATATTAATATGTTAATTCCATGTCATATACTTGAAGATGAAGCCTTGAAATGTTATAAAATATGATGACATAATATTATGATTATTGATAATAAACTATTACATAGGTGTGAATGAAGTATACTCATAAATAATTTGGTATCTTTTTTTTTTGGTAGATATAACCGCAGAAGGTAGAGAAAAATATACTACAAAGATGAGGAATGGAGGAGCGACAATAGAGAAAATGGAGAGTTAACAGGGGCCGGAGAGATCAATAGACTACGGGCGTTGTCAGCATCCAGCCAGATTAATACTCGCCTCGACGGATACATCTCTCACAGGGTCTGCCATCTTCGGGTCTGGCAAAGTATGGAGGCAGAGCAGGACTTAGTAAGTCAGGGGTGTGTGTTGGGTGCATCGCTACATCTGTTGCATCCGGCAGTCTTGTAAACTCAGGGGCACTACGATTAGAAAGTATTAATAAAAAAGTATGACCCAAATTTTGTATAACATTCTTTCAGCTTGTCTTCTCATAGACGTTTCCCTCTTATAATTCTTTCATTTTATTAAACCGTTCTATCTGTTCGTTTTTTTTTTTTTTTGGGGGGGGGAGGGTGGGGTGGGTGTTTTTTACTCCCACTTACCTATATATATAATATATAGTAAGGGAAAGTATTGCGATCGTGAAAACTTTCAAATTCCAGTTTTCAACAGCAATACACGTTTTAGGGTCCCCTGAGCCCAAATAACCAAGTACTGGAAAATAGGTGTGTGCGTGTGTGTAGTAACTCAAACTAAACAAGTAAATATATAAGTTGGACGAATTCGATAACCAACTAAGGAGACAACTGAAAAAATATTTTTAAATGAAATTTTGTGTTTTTTGAACAAAAGAACAGTAATATACATGTTTAATATACCGTTGGAAAGCTAATGATTCAAGAAAAAATATTATCTCATACACAAGCTTGCAAAAGTTAATAAATAATGATGAAAAGCTGATAAAACTAACTGATTATTTTAGATAATAATATACTAGATTTTTGAATAAAACGCATCTTTTTATAGATATTAAATTTAATTAATTCTTTAATGGTTTCACTCATTTGTATCTCTAACTGTATTTGAAAATTTTTCAATCGATTTTTAAAACGGTGGTATGTGAAAGTAGTGTGTTGCTCGCACCACATTTTTTTCTAAAGTTTCTATACCAGCAACGCCTATCCAACATGAAGCTTTTTTGACACAGAGCGTGTCAGAAAATCTCCAAAACTTATAATTATTGTATTATTATAAATGTAGCAAAGCGTGGCCTTTTTCATTCGAACCAATATAATACAATACAATAGCGAAAAATTGTATTTTAAATAATTTTTTCCTAAATTTCTTCAAATTTTCTATACGAGCAATCTCAACAGAGCTTGAGTATGTCAAAGTGAGAATGTAAAAAACGTTACACAATAATAGTTATAAACCCCCAGCCAAAAGCCATATCCATGCCTATGTGATTTATCAACTAATAATTTTGATTATGTTATATTATTGAATTTTACTTTCGTTTATATCAAAACAAAAACAAAAAAAAACAATCATGCAGCATGTATACAAATATATTTCAATTCAAATAGCTTAAAGCAACTACGAGTACTTTAAAATATTTTTCAAAATGAAGTTTAAAAACACCAATCAACGGAATTCAAAGCATGCAAATAGACTTAAAAAATGTGGCATAGTTGTATAATATTCTGCTGATAAACTAAACTAAAGAATCAGCTAATTCCAAGATGCAACGATATTGTTTTTCTTACCTTATGTATTGAAGAATGGAATCAGAAGAATTTCAACACAAACCTGCTGTGCTTCTAATGTCTTCATGAAAATAATCAACATTAAAACAACATAATGTCCACATTTTCTCGAAGATATAATTTGGTGTTTATATAGAAATCTTTAACTTTATCAATTTCAAACACAGCAATAAAGATAATCAAATATTTATATATTTTTTTCCTTTACTATGAGCCAGTTATTTGTTTTTTTTTTTCTGGCTTAGCTCTTTTAATATAGTGAAAGGTTCATCAATGAAAAAATAAAAACAACGCAGTTTCAACCACATATTATTATTTTTTTTTTTTAAAGAATTTTATTATTTCTTCAAACACAAAATTATATAGGACAAATTTTATATTGATTTTACAATTTATACTTACAAATATGACAACTTTACAATGACTATATCAATAAATAGATCTCCAAGGGAGGGGGTAAAGGGGAAGGGTAGGGATGAGTGCTAAACTTTTATAAAACATAAATTAATTATTTTGTAAAATCACAAATAGTTATTAGAAAAAAGAGGTACTCTGTAAATAGAAATAGTACATAGAGCTACCAGAAGGCTACATAGCTAATGTAGAGAAATGGAAAAATGGGATGGATGGAGAAAAGAATAATATATATAAAACGAATGACGATAATATGAGGTATGTTCTCGACTATCTACAAATAATACCGTATTGTTTTTGTATTTTTTTTTTGTTATTTTATTTTTTGAAATATATCATTTTAATTTTAAAAAAAAAAGAAAAAAAAGAAATCCACTCGAATAATTTGAAAATCCATTTTAATAAAAAAAAAAAAAAAAATGCTAACCATTATTGAAATCCACACGTTTGCGAATAATTACGTTGCCAGAAAACTATATAAAATTGAATATCAGCCTTTCTGAGATGGATTTCTTTTATTCTATTGGTAAATAATTTTTCAATAAAACTTTTTACTATGCTTAACTCTCTACATATACACAATTATGTACTATACATATATAATATATAATTCAATACCGTACAAAATATGTCTAGGTTGAGTATTGAATTACAAATATGACTGGTATAATTATTTAATATACTATACAATGCCAATTAGAAAATAGACAACATTCACTCGCGGACCTAATTAATACCAAATAAATTTCAAATTTAAATCGAGGAACTGTTATTTGGCCGTTTTATAAATACAATGCTCAAACGAACCTAAATTAAAAAAACAAAAAAACATTCGCACCATTTCTTCCATATTAGTATATACTCTTTCAGTCCAAACAGTTGAATATCAATTTTTTTTTTTTTTTTTTTAATTTTATTTTAAATATTCTCATCAGCTCAACATCGATGCTGTCATGACCGGGGTTCTTCTCATTAAGTACAAAATCTGAAATTTTCAAAAATATAAAACAAAGGTTCATAGCCTACTAAAACAGATCCCCGATCATGAAGGTGGGTGTTGAGAAGATGAAACAATTAATAAAAAGATTATTATATTTGCGAAAATATCTCAAAAATATCTAATATACATTAATCCTTGACATTTAGGGTGCGACAGAATTAAAGTGCAAATCTGATTTTTAATTTTTTTTTCTCGACTTATTGACAAATTTCATGGTGTGTAAGGATTCTGAAAAATTTGAACTTTTCAGCGTATACTTCGTTACAAAGAAGGCCAAAGTTAGGTATACAGCTTACCTTCACAAAACATAATCAGTGAGATAAGCCAAGTTCCAGATACCTAATTTTACACATTTTTCTTTATGATAACTATGTAAATATATATAGCTTTAATTATACATATATATATTTATCACTATATTGACACAAAACACGATTTTTATGTATAATGTTTACTTATGATTTTTTTTTTTAATTTTTGTAATTTTTTAAAAATACAAGTACGAACTAGTAGGTACACGATCGCTATGCCTATAAACTTGGCATCACTCATACAATTCACACCAACATTTGCACTTTTTCTTTAGAGATCTATTTAGCAATCTATAATATTCTTTTACATATAAATTTATACATATATTTTGTCACGGCTTATTACGTATCTCTGTTTCCATATTATTTATCATTTTCACCAGCTCAATCTATACACTTTCATAAGTATATTGTCTTTCTAAGGTCTGCCACTCGACCATTGGTATCATTTTTTTTTGTTTTAGATTTTTGTATACTTTGGTAACTATGATACTGAAAGGGGATAATATCCCGCTAGAGGTAGTTCAAACGCAAACCCACCGCCCTACGCCTCCATATCTTTATATATATATCAATTTATTGAGTATTTATACAGCAGAGTCGTAGGGGGATGCACTTGCGCTTGTGGTATCATATAATAATAATTAAACTGAAAAATAAATTACATTTCCATGCTTTTTTTTTATACATTTGTAATTGTCCTGATGCCATATATTACACAGATTTTTGCCAAAATGGTCCTCAGTTAAAACACGCGCACACAGAAGAGAAAAAAAAATAACACTTATGAGTTCCACGTTATGTCCATTATTTCCGCGACTCGAAATACTTTAGCTTTGGTTGCGCTATACAAGACGAATGAATAAATATATTAGCAGAGCACCTTGTGCTGACCGTAGGGTCCATGTTCCTCGAAGGAGCGGGAACGAAGGATATTATTCTTGTGTTCTATTCCTTTCTTTCCTTTGATTCCTCTATTTCATTTTGCACGATTCAGAGAAATTGCTCCTCGAGGGCCGGATCTCACTGCGGCGACGTCTGCGGCGATAGGTCGCTGCCTTCGTTGGCTCCGAGGTCCCCTTTCGTCTTGTTCTCCTTCTTCCACTTCATCCTCCGGTTCTGGAACCAGATCTTGATCTGCCTCTCCGTGAGGCAGAGCGCGTGGGCGATCTCTATCCTCCGCCGCCTCGTCAGGTACCTGTTGAAGTGGAACTCCTTCTCCAGCTCCAGAGTCTGGTACCGAGTGTAGGTCTGCCTTCCCCTCTTCCTTTCTGAATCAGAAAACAAAAAAACAAAAAGAAATATTTAAACTATACTGTTATAATAAAATAAAAAACAATATCAGAATGTTTAAACTAGAATAACAACTATTGAATCCAGTAGATCCCATTTTCTGCAAATACCAGAAAAATTCATTTACGGTAAATTAGCACACTATGACATTTTAATCTGATTAAAGTACATGGTTTTAAATATATTTTCAAACAATAGAATGTATTTTTTAAAATATATTTTTTATTGAAATTTACAACTGTATTTGGTAATACAATAAGTAAATATGCTGGTAATGATAACATACACAAAAAACTGCCCATTGGTAGTACTCTAGTAGTCAAACTAAACAAGAAGGTCTCGAGGCCATCTTCTTTTCAAACGCCTCGGAGGATTGCCAAGAATGGAAGAGGAAGCTAGGATTGTAACTAGTGGGTTAGAGTGGGAGTGGAGTTTGTCATGGAAGGATAGATACCTGGTTCAGTCCAAAATAAGGAGTGTTGAGGATTTTTCTAATAATTTTGGATTGTAAGGATTGAAGAGGAAAGAATTTGATGGTTTAGTGGAGCCCCAAAGCTCAACCCCGAGAATTCAATTTTGAATTAGAATACCCTTACTCAGCTTCCACTGGGGGAGAGCTAAAGATTCTATTATCAAACACATCCAATTCTTTCAATCCAAAGTCCTCCAAACAATAGTTACCAACTTACCTTACACCACGACCTTAATATTCCATTTATTCTAGACCTGGTACCATCCAAATTTTCCTAATTCCATTAGAACCTTATTCATCATCCTAACCCTCTAGCACAATCCCTATCCAGCCGGCTCTACCCACCCCTGGAATCCTCGAGATTGAAACGGTAGTATCCACGAGAGGTTTTGTAAACATTTATACTAAAGTTCTTACACTTGTCATATTCTCCCCTCATGTACTATATGTTTTGCCATGCGCCCTACTTCAGCCTCAAATGCTCATACCAGTGAAGCGTCTGAGAGAGGGGCGCTGGGAACTTTCGGACTCTGCTTTTCCTCCATAAGTGGGGGAGTAATCTCATCCTGGGTTCCCACAGTACATTTTAAATGTTATATACAAGTATAGGTATGAGTGTATATTTATTTTAGTTATTACGACATATTCGGTTTTTTATTTTTATTTTATATATGTTTTTTAAATATAGTTTTATTGAAATTTACAACTGTATAAAAAACAACAAGTAAATATGCTTATTATTGTTCAAACACATGAAGAGAAACTACCCATTGGCAGCACTCTATTGTATATATTATTTATTTATAGTTTATGTAGTTTACTTTAGCTTTTTTTAAATTTAAATATTGTATGCATCTGGTTAAGCATTATTATTAATGCCCAAACGGAGAAAATTTGTAATATTTTTGAATTAAAATATGTTTTTAATAAAAGAAAAAAATTAGCTGTTGAGAAGAAGGGCCTGGAATAATTCGCTAAGCTTTCGTCTAGTTTATACTTAAGAAAGGTCCTAATATTTCATCACTAAGCGAAAATAGTCATAGAATGTCTAAGCAGAATGGTGTTTATTATTCGTTTATTTTTAAGTTTAAGGAAGAACTGTAAACTAGAAGATGGGATGAGGATTAGATTTTTACAGTCAAAATGATGTTTTTTTTTGTTGATATTTTATGTGATTATATTTTTATGAGTGTTTTGGTGAGACATGTTTTCTATTTTAATATAAGGAGAGACCTAATCCAAGAATTAAGTTTCTATCTATTCAGTTTATGAATAATATGTCATTTGTAAAAGCCCTTTTACATTTATGTATCTTTACATAGAAAGCTTTTATCCATTTACTTATTAAACTATATCACCCTACACGGAGTAATGAAAACACGGAGTACATAGATTTGTTAGAGAGCGGGACGTTGAAATAACTCCCCCGTCGGACGAGGGGTGAGATTTAATTCTCGATTCCGAGCCCCCTAGAACGCTGGTGGAGGGAGGGAGATGCAAAACAGGGGTACACAAAGTTGTCATATCCTCTGCAACGGACCGCTTATTGTTAGTCTGCTCAACCCCCGACTTCATGATTAGCTCATCTGAATTTTGTTTAAATCCATCATTCCAGCTTTATTATCTTGTTATCAATTGCTGAGGAGCCGAATGGCGCTGCTAAAACTTTTCCATAAATATTATTATTCTAACCAACGAAACATGTTAAATAAATATTTGTATACTTATTATTTTATTTACCATCAATCAATGAATATGTAGCAGAATAGAATAGAATAGAAAAAAAAAGTATTCTGGGACTGGGTCCCCTAAGAATAACAGTTATATACAATTGAAATGATTAATATGTCTGGCCAATAAACAAAGAAACATGATTAATTATTATTTTATTTTATTATTATAGTAAAATAAGAGAAATATTATGCAACGAAAACTAACAAATTAATCAAGAAGACTTTTTAAAAAATCTTCTAAATATTGTCTTCTAAAAATATAAAATCAAATCTTATTTTTAACAAAATAAAAAATAACTGAATTTAGAACCAAATTGAAATTTAGACGGTAAACAGTTATCTTTATTCATTCAACGTGGATGTCTAGATAGAATTGAAATATCACATTTGCTGATTGTCTATTTGGGATGGAAGATGTTATAGGAAAAGTTGGGATTTGAATGAGGATAAAGAATTAGCATGGTGGATATGTGTTGGTTGAGAATTCCAGAATGTAGTAGAGCGGAAAATATAAGAACGATCAAAAGTTTTGGTTCTGTAAAGGTCGTAATTATTTGTTGTTTTCATCATAAAGAATTATTTAATTAGATGAAGAAATGGCTTTCAATACAACGAGGCTATTTACGATCATAAAATTTGTATGCATGATATTTTTTTTATGTTTTCTATTATGATACTAATTAAAATCGGATAAACTATATTTTTAATATAATGTCTTATTTTATACCTAAATAATCAGATCAGTTTACATACGCATAGATTACCAATTACTGTTCAAATAAAAAAATTCTAAAGTTAAACACTTTTCTTCGATACAGAAAAAAGAAAATCCCCGCAGAGACTTGTGTTGGGAAAAAGGCCACCCCAAGGGAGTACGTGAAAAATCTCGCTTTCTCCAGTCCATGTTTCCTTTATTCCAGATAAATTAGTGTGGCCTAGAGCTAAGAAGCTTTCAGTATGTACGGCTACTGTTTTAGCAATGTGAGCGACATTGAATCTTATTTGTTCAATTATTGAAATTTAAATGTATTATGATTTTCATAAATATATATATAACTATAAATATATAGTGTAACTAAAATACAGGTACACACATATATATAATATACATAGTATGTATATATATGTGTATGTGTGTATATATATATACATATTTTTAAACATAACCATATTTGGATATTTTATTCACACATGGATGGTTTTTAAGGGTAGAGGCAAATAACAAAAAACAAAAAAAAAAATAACGTAAAAGGTTTTTTTTTTTTTTTTTAATAGCCGCTTTATACCATAGTCGTTTTTGAGATACTGCGATGACTAGAAAATTGAATGAAATGTTAATTTCATTTATAAATATAGGTTACGTACTACATTATTCAAAGTTATAGAGGTATTATGAATTTCTAGCTTCGGATAATCAAAATGGACCAATTTATGGGATTTTATATGAATTTGTAAGGTCTAAAATATATATGATATCGAAAAGTAGCCAAATTAATTTGTTATTTAAATAGTAAAATAAGAGGGTTGTAGATATAGTTAAATATAGTTGCAGATCGTACAATTCAATGTAATGATTTATTTTACCCTTGTACTTAGGGGACCTCATAAGCCACACAAGAAGCAGAATCGATTAATCGAACTTCATACCATATCGAAATAAAACAATCCCATTAATAAGAAACCGTGTCCGTATAAAAAATCGGCCAGATCCGATCGAGTTAAAAATAATTGGTTGAGGGGAAGAGGAGGGAAAAAAATAAAACAAAGGGAAAGGGGATGGGGATAATTCTTTCCCCTCAGCTATCCGATTCTCAGGAGAAGACATTTTTCTCCTGGCCTTTAATCCATCAAAACGAGCTTTGATGCTTTCTTAATTAACTTCGAATCCGTCCGGAGATTTAACCCCGAGGGAGGGTTTTGAACTTTTTTGGATTCTTCAAAAGCAAACATTCATTAGCGTTCCCATCCAGTCGCGGTATCAATTAAAATCTAATTTAAATTGGTATGTAGGTTAAACGATGCGTGTAGCGTCTACCGAGATCGGGTGGTACAAGACTGTCTTAGAGTGAATAAAAAACAAAGGACAGTGAACAGAAAAGATCCACTTTGTCTGGCTTCATTTAGGTCCTAATAAAAAAAAATATGCAAATCGTTTTAGCAAATATATGAGGGCGATAAAACCATTAACTACTAAGATAATAACAACAACCCTTACCTTCTATTCTAAGTGACCTTCTTGAATCAACAAAGATTTCAAACTATTCCAAGGAGGATTAAATGTTTTAATTAATTGTTGAAAATTTTGATGAAGGTCAAGATTTAATAGAAAATTGAATGCTGCAATACTAACTTATACTAGATACCACGATTAATAATAAGGTAATTAAATTAGAATAGTCTTATTAAGGGAATTATAATTGTGTACTTTCAGATAAAAAATTGTTTTTGCCTCTGAAGATGGCATGATAGTCGTAAGGTTGTGCATTTTTTAATAATATTAATATGTCATCTCATTGATTTCTCTAATGTTAATTTATCAAACTTAAAGAAACAATTATCTATTATTGTAGCTAATGATTCTGAATTATAGTAAAGATTATTTGTTCGTTTTTATGTAAATGTTAAAATAGTATTATTATTGTTAAAAGTAGTATTATTATTGTTAAATGTATTATTCTGTTAAAATAGTATTACTCTAGTTAAAATACTATAATAGTTGTTAAAATTGTATTATTCTATATTTACTGTGTTATCCTATATTTATTTATCAATTAAAAACAAGCACAATTCTTTTCTTCCATCATGTTTTTTATTATTATTATTCTATAATTCGTCAATTTCAGTCAAGTTTCGGGGATTTTTCCCCATTATCAAGACTAAAAAGGTTTTAAAACATTTTGTTTTTAGTTACAATTATATTTTTTTTTTATATATCTATTTATACCAATTTTCATGAAGTCACTTATTAAATAAAAACATTTATAATATACAATTAACTATAAATTACCTTTTTTATTGATACATATTATTTTTTGTGACTAACTGCTACATCCACTTATAAAAGTTGACTATTTTCTCACGAAAGATTGACTGAAATTGACGAATTATATAATAATGATATTAAAAAAGATGATGGAAGAAAAAAATTGTGCTTGTTTTAATATAGATAAATAAGAAAAACTTCCTTAAGTAATACTAATATAAAAGTATATATATATATATATATATATATATATATTTAATTATTTATTATATTATTCTATATTTCTGTTAGTAATCATTGATTCTTTTTTTTTTTTTTTTTTTTGTTAATTTTGTAATTCCTCTTTTTTTTCTGTTCATATTTTCGTAAAATGGGTGTAGCTACCCACCAATAAATAAATAATAGTGATGAAGTAATACTACAGTCTCCAATTTTATATTAAATGTATTTTATTTAATAACCGACATTTAGGTATGCCAATGAAAAACCAATGATGATGTACTAAGACGTTCTTCTAACTAATTAACGATTAATATAAATGTAGTTCATAGTGTCGATCATTAGTGTCATATCTTTTTGGATTCCTTTTCATCCACATCCTCCCACTCATATTCCAGTGGTAAAGCGCTCAGAAAAGAATCACCCTTTCATAAAATTCCCTTAGCAATTACTCGCTCCTCTAAAGAAGACAAAATCAATTCCTCCGTATAATGCCCCGGTAGTGGCATGAAAGGACGTAAGAACTACGGACTAAAGAAGAAAGACAGAGAGAAGAAAGACAGAAGAAGAAGAACTGTGTAAGAGGGCGAGCATATCGTGGCTTCTCGCCTGTCAGCTTAGGCTCCCTTACTCGCCATTTGTCTTCCTCTTCTGACGTAACGTCTTCTTATGTTCCCTATACCCTGGTATTATTCTATCCAAAAATGTTTCCCCATACCCTGGTATTATTCTATCCAAAAATGTAGGTCCTCCCTCCCTTCTCCAGGCCACGACCGCTGCTCCTGACTCTCCTAATTATAATGGCTTCTCTAGAATTTTTTTTTTTGTTTTTCGCTTTCGGGTCTGCCGATGACTAGAGGCCGATTGGAGTCGGTTTTTCTCGGAACTCGTTTAGGTTCGAAGAGGAGAGAAAGCATGTTATTTCTGTCATAGTTAAAAATTAAAGCCCATTAAAAAAAAAAAAATCGGAAAACACTAGAACACCTTTAATATAATATACTAAAATTAAAATGAAATCACTCAAGTAGCTTAAACTTGAACTCATAAAACAAAACAAAGTTCATAAATTTACAAGATAGAATTGTGTTAGTATATTTACATCCCAAAACTCCAAAGATAGTTTTTCTTATTTTAAAATATTGAAAGTTTCAATGTGATTGCAATTTTTAATAACAACTTACTTGATATTGTGAAACATTGTTTGTAACTGTTCATAAGAACAATATTCACAAATATCAGACGTTCAAAATAACGTAAATATATAAATCTTTTTGGTAAGTTTATTTAATATGTAATATCTTTACTTCTAGTACCAAAAATCCATCTTTATAATAATCTGTTACTCATGGTTGACTAGTTTTAAACAAAAACATCTATATCTTTATTTTTAGTAACTATTTAATTAATTTTTAAAATACATTGCCTAAAAATATTAATTAGTTTATGTGTAGTTATAATTTCAAAGCACATATTTATCATCAATTTAAAAAAAAAAAAAAAGTCGTATTATACTATTTACATTACATTTCTTCTTTCTAGTTTTATATGTTGTTTTTTTTTAAATATTTATTTATTGAGATATATTACAATTTTTTTAATATCACATATAATATATTAAAAAAATTAAGATATAATAGACGGTATAAAGCCATTTATATTATTATACATATACTTATAGGTTGTTGTTTTGATTTGTTTTCTTTATTTTATTATTTTATGTATATATATTCATTTATTTATTTTATATTTTATTTATATATTATTTGGCTTTATCATTTTTTTCCTTATATATTGTATGAATGTGGTCTCATATCTCTATGACTATTGTTCATTTTGAAACAAATTGTAATATATTTCAATAAATAAATATTTAGAAAAAAAAAAAACATATAAAACTAGAAAGAAGAAATGTAATGTAAATAGTGTAATATGATTTTTTTTTTTTTTTTAAATTGATGATAAATTAATCAGAATTGATTGATGCTGTTATAGGTATGATATTCAAAGACATAACGTACATAGGCATGCAAATTTAAATTAAATTTGATTGAAGAAACCATAATGACAAGTAAATAATGAGATCCAATATTTATTTATAGATCCATTATAGGTAAGTATAGGATAATAAATTTTATTTTTATACAATTAAATAAAAGTTGAATATGTCTGGATATTTAAAATTCATCCAATTTATGTATAGACATAAATCATATAACATCAATTGTTGGTATAATAACCAATAAAAGTGAGTCATAGGCAGTAATTACTATCACCGATAGTATAGGTACAAATTTTACTAATATCTGGGTGTGAGAAAATCTCTGTGCCATGTTCCTATTGAGAAGTATTATTCAATACAAAAACGTGCGGTCTGTTCACGCCCCATCTACCGTTGCCTCTACTAGCCTAATAATTTTCGTTCCAATACATTTCTTTTCATTATTTTGCATCTTAATTTGTTTTCCCTTTTTTTATTGGTATTAATAAGGTATTTTCGGCTTTAATTATGAAGATATGTAATGAATAAACATTTTTAACTTTATTTATTTTTTTTTTTTATTTCTTTTATTCGTATATATTACAATTTGTCATAATAGACAATAATAATAGTGCTACAGGATCTCATTCATACAATATTTACGATATAAACAAAAGGAAAGTCAAATTACATAAAATAAAATCAAAATAAATAATAACTTTATTAAGCAATTTAAAAATATTTTTGATTTTGCAAATGATGTTCAAGCTAATTCTGATCAATTAATCATTAAAGATTTTTTTAATCAAATTGTTTCGAGATAAGAATCTGACTGTTTAATGACCTCTCATTATGAAAGTATTCTCGTCAGAATATTTTAAGTGAGGCCACGTGTTCTATGTTATGGTAGGCTACGCATATGTTTTAGCTTGAGATATTTTCAAGATGAAAGAAAAAAAATAAATAAAAAGAGTGGTGCTACTTCATTACTATGGTTGTATTTTCACTGAAATACAAAATTAAAATACCCATAGGACGGAAGCTTGACATAAGTGTGTTTAGAAGATAGTAACCGAAAATTGTATTTAAATTTACCCTTCTATTCTACCTAGAAATTCAGATAAACCTGAGGGTAATTAAGAGCTTACTAAAAAGTTAATAACAGGTACTAACATAAAACTCATATGATCTTTCTGAAAAAAATTAACTACCTTTGATGAACATTGATCATACTTAGAGCCTACAAGTCTGATATATTCTGGGAAAAATATGACTATTATAAGAAAATACCATTTATCATAAAAGAAATCTGGTTTTTAAGGTAAGTATTTAAAAAAAAAAAAAAAAAATGCTGTAAAGCAAAGATTCTATAAGTTATCACAAGAGGAGAACTTGGGAAGAAGTGAAAAAAAATATTAAATAAATATTTTTGTATAATTATATGAAATTGAATGTCAAGCACTATTTTATAAAATGCCATTTTTATTTTATTTTTTAATTTATGAACCTAAATTATAATAAATTGTGTCAATATTAAAACCTAAAATTTTAGAAAATATTATAAGGTCTTTTAAAAGTGTACTCCGTCGCTGATTTCTAGATTGATACTGAAAAACGATTGATAAAATCAGTCTAAAAATAAATTATTAATCATTGATGCATGCGAAAAATTTTATATATATATATATATATATATATATATATATATATATTATATATATATATATATATATGATTTAATATATGCTAGGATTATTTCTTTACTAATTCATTGATTACTATTTTATTTACTCCAATATTACAACTGTCTCTCCCAAAGATGGATTGGATATAATAATATAGGATATCGTTGAGAACATAATGTAGAAATTATTTTATATCTGTAATTAATTCGAAAACAGTAACAGGCTGGACATCGCTTTTGGTGAGGACATTGTTCAAAGTTTTTGAAAAAAATGTGAAATGTATAACCAGATATAGTTCAATAAAAGATGTCCATTACCAACCATTATGTCCGTGTTATTTTGTTAAAATTATGCATGTAATATGCTAACGAGACTATGTTAATGTCTGCATGTGAACAATAAATAAATATTTATTTCATGTTGTATTCCATTTAACATGATTTGAATTTCGAAGATAATTTACCTATTTATGGTTCATAACCGAGGAAATATACATTACTTATAATCTATTGTCTTGTCAAGAACCATTGAGAGCATTTTCGGTGGTAAATTCTTGAACCGCCACAGATAGATAGGAAGACCTCAGAGGTTTTGGCATTGGCTGATGGTGGTCAGAAATAAATTATTTTTCTCCTCTAACCAGCCAACCGACCTGATGGATTTCTTACTTATGAAATGTGACGTTTGAAAAATACCTTTCTCCAGACTTTTCCTTAATTTCCCATCCCCCTTCTCCAGCTCTCCCCATCTCTTTCTTCCCTAGATCCTTCTCTTTCCACCTCGCTATGGGACCACTGGAGAACCCCTCCCCTCCAGAGCCATCCCTCCTCCCTTCCTCCCACCTCCGCCCCCACCTTAAAGACAGACATCTGTCCGAACCGACCAATCAGAAGTCTTCTAAGGACCTACAACTAGTTCTCAACTACTCCGAAAGAGAGCAGACAAGTACAGTGCCCCTCATCACATGGGCGATCTACTATTGATGGAGCGCAAAAAAGTGTCAACAGCATTATTAAAGTGTGAAATGAAATAAATTCAAATCGCTTTCTCAAATACCCGTGTTAATTAATTATTAACGACCATGTTAAATACAAATCCAAGTAAAATCAATTTATTTTTTAAATTTTATTTTTAGGTTCTTTTTAAATAAAGAAATTGATCTATATTTTTCACTTAACAATCCTTTTATTATATGCTTTCTCTCTCCTACGTTTCAGCCTTCATTTTTGAAGGATCCTACTTTATCTCTCCTTTCTACTGCATATATAAAAGAATATATATATTGTCACATTATAATAAAATATACTTTAGACTGAAACCAGCCTTGTCAGCTTGTTATTATTATAGAACTTGAATATAAATGTATTCATTCAAATAAATTACATATACAATAAAAATTATAGTTTTAATTTTGTATAATGCATTGATGAATCCTATACATTTTTAATTTTAATTACTTTCTTTTAACAGATAAGATAAAATATCGGAGATGCATTAAGAAAAAATATTTTTATATTATTTCTATGAAAACAGTATAAAAAAAATATATTAGGTAATTATTATTATATGGAAATATATATTGATTATTATTTTCTGTCTCAAGTATTCTTTTTTAATACAAAAGTTTTTTTTTTTTAAATAACAAACAAATAAATTTTGACCTCATAAAAGTAAAAAATAAATATCAATACTTGAAGTTTTATATGAACTTGATTGATTAACTGTGTCTAATATTATTGTTATCATTTCTATGAAAACAGTGTGAAAAATATATAAACACACTTATAATTACAATACAAAAATAATTAATTATTATATTTCTGTCTGAATTATTCCTTTAAATACATTGTGTGTTTTTTAAATAACAAACAAATAACGTTTGAACACACAAAATTAAAACAAATAAATATCAATAATCGAGGTTTTATATGAACGTCATTAATTCATTTTTCCTTTTATTGTATTGTTAATACCTCAATTTAGTTAGAAATATTGTTGAAGACAGCACCTCAAACATTGAAGATTAGAATAAAAAGCTAATTTTAAATAACCTTATTTATCTAGATAACAGATAATAATGTAAAATACGTTATTATAAATAAGCATACGTTTATTGATTTTGAATTTATATTTTAAAAAGTTCATTTTGATACGATTTTTTTTAAATATTGGGAATACAACCTGATTTTTTTTTTCAAAAGAAAAAAAATATTCACCATATGTGGAATATTTTTAATTTTTAAACTTTAAGTTCTTCCGTATTATATATTATAACAGTATATTTAATGTAAAATTCAAGTTTTCTTTATTATTATTGTTTTACATGAAGACGTGTGAAAATTTCTTTTTTAACGCCTGAAAAATGTATGTTTTTTAGCAATAAATAATCTATGTAAGGACTATGTTATTTTTATGCTATCTGTATACAAGTGTTCTGAAGTAATGATTTTCTTTCAGGACCGAGTTTTCTGGAATGGAGGACCTAACACCATCTATTGGCAGTTGATAGAACTATGGTTACATTAAACAACTTCAGATATCTTCAAGTTTTATTTTAATCAATTGTTACTAATAGTTCAATAAATAATATTTGGTATACGATATGTAAATAAAATAAGCATTAATATTTACCATGTCTCTGGTTAAAACTGCTTCTGAAATTTATTTAACTTTAATTTAACTATCCCTCTTCCATTTTCTAATGTGCTAAATTATAGTTTAAGATTCGTAATACGATATTTTATGACGACTTATGACAAGAAATAATAAAAATTAATTTATTACATATAAAAAAAATTCTATTAACATATGCTCTGCCAAAGTTATTATGAGCTATGCCTAAAAAATATTAGGCTTGGATGCATTCCTAAAAATACTGGTTATTTTAATAATGTCCTACATTTAAATTTAGATTAAAACTTTTCTCGTATAACAAATCTACATATATTCTACTAACGTTACAAAATATGCCTCGAGAATATTTAATATTTAAAGCTATTGTGTATAAGTTGCTTTTTATTATAATTTTATTTAAAGAAATTAGATATATGTGAAGACGACAAATTTTTTAATGTAAGAAAACTTAAATATATTTTTTTATCTGAAGATATACATAAAATTCCAAATATTCAAAACTTAGCATTGTTAATGAATTTAGAAGAGTTCATGAATTATTTTATTTTTGTGTAATTAATTAATTTTTATAGTTTTAAATTTTCCCACTAATTTCGTTATATAAAAACATATTTTACTATCAATTTTTTTTTTTTTTTTTTTTACTATTTGTAGGAGAAATAAAATAGACAAAACATAATTTGAAAAACTACAACTAACAAAAAAATGAAATAAAATGTACTTATATCAAAAAGATTTTTAAAAAAAGCATTTTTAAAGAAATTGAAGTTAAGTGTGTGGTGAGCAACCAGCAGTTAGCTTTATAAATAAAGAGAAAAGCGTCTAAAATTGAAATTTAGACTGAAATAGCCGACTAATTTTTAATAATGATTCAAAAATGCTAAGTTATTAAAAACACATTGGCAAGGCAATAATTAATTTTTTTTTAAAGTTTTTAAGTTAGGCATTAGGTGTTTTAGAGTTAGTTTGCATTGACCTTGTATTGTATTGGCTTGTAGAAATTTAGTCAAAACGAAAATAATAGATTTATTAAAGCTTTTATATTCTAATATTCTAATATTGTATTATTAATAGTTAGGAACTTTTCTTTATCTTAAACTAGATCCATTTTTTTATTTTAAAAAATTTAAAGGACGCTACACACGACTTACCTCCGTAGTTAAAATCAATTAAAGAACTATTAAACAAAGTTAGATATGAAAAAAAAGGTTAAGAAATTACATTGAGTTTCGAAAGAAGCATGTGTTTCTGTAAAAAAATCTATTATATTATTATTTACTACAGTGAGATAGTTTTATCTGATTTTTATCAATCTTTATAACCTTTCACAACTTGGTCTATAAGATAATATTTTTTCTAAAACCTTTAGCTTTGAAATGGAATATTATGAAGAATATTACTGTTCTGATTTTCAAAACTAAAATTACATATAAAAATATTTTTGCTCATTTCTCCTTTAGTCGATTTACCCGTCTTTCATCAATGCTAACAATTTAATTTAACAGCAAGTTAATTTTTTGGAATTTCTAGAATATTAAAATTGAATGTACTTTAGAGAGAGAAAATTAAAATTTCGACATTTAACTCCTGTCAGACGATTTCAATCTAAATGAAAGCACATTAATTTAGCGAGTATAATTAAAATTTTTAGAACCGTTTTTGAGACAATCGTAAAAATCGTACAAAATGCATGGTTAGAGTGGCTTTTATGGTTTATCAATTTTACTGAAAAACTAATATGAAATTTTAGTTTTATATAACTTATGGTTTTTGTGCTCGATTCCTTGGTTATTTGGACTCAGAGGACCCAAAACGTGTATTTCCTAATACAATACCTTCCCTTACTGTATATTTCATATTTAGGTAAGTGAAAGTAATAGATGCAAAATCAAACATTACAATATACCATACATATCTCATATATCAGCTATGATTAAAAATATATACATATTTATTAATTAATGGCGCCCAGAAAACAAGGTTAAATTAGTTTCATATTATTAATTTAATGTAAATTAAAAAAAAAAAAAATAGATATTTAAATTTGGATGGATTCAAAATAATTAAATTTCATCAATTTGACTGGAAGAGTTAAAGAACGCCCCCTAGGGTATAACCCTGGGAACTAAAGACATAAATTGGAGCAGCTGAGCCGCAACAAGTAGCGCTCTCCCCGCACAGGTGGCAAATACATCAATTACCTGAGCTGTCTCCATGGATACCGCCTGCATCTCAATCTTTTTCATTTATTTTCCGTTCTTTAATGTAAAATAATGGCTGAGTGTATCACAAAATTAAATATATATCCAAAATTAAGTATGCTAAATAAACTTTATAAATTAAAGTTGATCATTATAAATTGAAACGCTTATTTCATAAACGTACAGTATTCATTTTAGGAAATTTTACAAGAGACGTAAAAATCCTTCAATGACTTATTATTAAACTAATTAATTTTATTCTTTTTTTAATCTGGAACTGTTTCCTTCCTGCATTAATAACTTAATTTTAAAGTCATGGATGGAAAAGTTTTAGTCCGAAATTAAATGAAATGTGCACTTCATTCTTTCTAGAAAAACAAATATATCAAACAAGTTTTGTACAGGCTGGTGCCTTTTTCATAGATGAAATCGAATGATGGATTTCTTTAAAAATAAGCATTCATGAAACGAATTAGTCAAAAATTAAATTTCGTAAGCAAAGTTTTCACTAATGCTTTTGGGGAATGAGCGTTTCAATCATTGGAGAAAACGCCAAATATTTGATTTCCTAATTTTGTTTTATTTTTAATCGAACACAGACATTTAAACTTTTATTGTTAATTGGAACACAAAAATTTAATGCCCCTCAAAATTTTAAGAAATGTAGACCCCAAATAACGATAAAAACAAATTCTGTCTGTCAGTCCATTTACCGAAACGCCTTTCTCTGCTGTTCGACAGTAGATTAAATTCTATAAAAAAAAAAATCATTGAAATTGGTTTTGAACATGAAGAAGATTGAACATGAAGTTTTGAACAGGAGTGTTTGGCTATACTCCTTTGATTAATTTATCGGTATACATATATAATTTCATTAAAAGCTATATAATTGTTGTACCGTAATATGATGATTTGTAATTAACCAACCAGTGTCGTATTTTTCAACGTTTTTCATTCAATTGTTTTAATTTTTAAATAAGTATAAGAATGTTCGTTTATTTTAGGTATTGTACATAGATGGTAAACACAGAAACAACTTGGTCAGTCCACATACATAATTTATATTATTACATATTCACTTAAGTATTTTATTTTATTTTTAATATATTATTTGTTAATCTTATTCCTATTAAATAACAATTTTTTTTTTTTTCCTATTGTCATAATCCTTATAAAAGTCATAATGAATTTATAAAACTAATAAATCCCTTCAGTTCTATTCAGTTTAAAGTGGTCGCTTTTTTTGAAGGATGAGCAAGGCTTTAAGGTTTTCGAGAATAAGGGACTACGTAAGATATTTGGTCAAAAGAGAGATGAGGGCACTGGGGAATTTAGAAGGTTACACAACGCGGAATTACGGAGCTTGCACCCTGTTAGTATAATTGAGTTGATAACATCGTGGCTGTTGAAATAACCATAAACTGTGTAAAGTTGTAAAGATGAAAGTTAAGCTTATCAGAAATCACCTTTCTGTAAATATATTGTATTAACTTATTTCATTTTTTTCTAATATTTTTTTTCCTTTTCTAAATAATTTAATGATAATTAAAATATTTTTTCTTTTTTTTTTAATATATATATTCGAATAATGTCCGTTAGAAGAGCGCCTAAGACCCCATCGTAAAGCCCTCCCCACACGAACCTCTGGGAAACATGGCTCCCACCAACCCCCAATATGCCTACCCGCATCCTAACTTATCAAAAACAATCACCAAATTCATTTGGATTTCCGTTTCAGTAGAGAGCTCAACATCCAAATAGTTATCGTAGGCTGCATTGAGCACGATTTATCAAGTCCTATTAATCACTAATAAATAAAATAAAAAACGGTATAATGAGGAAGTTTAATGAATAAATTTTAAACAAGTGAAAAATCCTCACAAGTCGTTAAGCAACGGAATTTCTGAGATCGTGCCTAGGAAAAATTTTGGTGCACCATGATGAAACTGTTGTTTATCACTGTACTGTTTTTTTACCAAAGCATTTGTTGTTTGTTTGAAGATTATATTCAAGCATTAAAAATTAATTTTTGCTGTAATAAATTAAAAAAAAAAAAAAAAAAATAGATACATAGATAGACTATTAGATGAATAAGTTAGTTTCTTAGATTTTTCAAGCAAAATATTATACACATATTTAGTTTGAAACCTTCAAATTGTAGGTTGTTTTTGAACTTTTTAGAAATTATTTGTTGATACCTCTAAAAATACGTATACAGTGTATTTTAATGTTTTAAAATCAAACCTGACACCAGTTTCTAATGCAAATTTGTATGTTATTGTATTGATCTGAGGTTTAATTGTAAATAATTACTTCAATAGGACATTTATACCACTTTGCACTTTTCGTTAAAAATAAATTTCTTTTACCGTATTGAAAATTTGATAATTTACTTCCCTCGTAATTTCTATGTCGTGATGTTATTAAATATAATCACTATTTCTAAAAGTATACAATGATTTTTAGAAATTTATCTATTTAATTATTAATTACCTTATATTGGTTTAGTTGCTAAAGTAAATATTAGACTTAAAACAATATTTCAGTCAATTTATTTAACTAAAGCGTTAAAAGGTAAGCAACTAGCGACATCTTCAGATAAGAGTCTTAAGTCGAAAAGAGAAAAGAGTAAAAAAACAAAACAAAAAAAACATGGCATCTCATTAAATCACTGCGGCAGTTTAAAGAGTGACTCGTCCAAAAAACTACAAACTTCCACTTTTTTATAGTGTTAGATAATAAATAAATTAACTATGGTAATTTAATTAGAACATTTTATTTTAAGACAAATGTCCTACAATTTTTTTAAAAAAATATCACGATACTTGACAGAAATTCAAAAATGGTCTTAGTCTTTTCATTCAAGCCAATACATGAAAAAATATTCATTAATTGTAATTATAAGAAAAAATAATGTTTTTTAAGAAGCTATGTTCTACTTTCTTAATCATTAAGTCGTGATTTTAATGTTTTATAAGACTTTAATCGAGAAGATGATGGTCACCATGATCATAAAATTAATAATATTTTATGTAATGAAATGCAAGTGTTTCAGATAATATCATTATAAATAAACATTTTAAGTTATACTTCTATTTTTGTTTTAATTAGAAAAAAAACATTGAATACTCTGGATAGGTTTGCAAATATCTATTTGTCGATCCTTCAAAAATTTTTATGTGTGATGTTTATGAGATTATAAATAAAATATTTTAAAAAGTATTTAATGAGTATTTATGCACAAGAAGGAATAAATCCTAGCAGTTTTCCAAATAATGTCTTAATTATTTAGACTATAATTAATTATTATAAATTTAAATTAAGAATATATTATTATTTACATCTCCTATTATTACATTTATTGCTATTCGTGAGATATTTTGTATGTTAGTTTTCTTGCCTTCAGACTTATGAATGCGTGATAATTAATTAATATAAATAAATGTATGAAGAACATTCTCTTCTTAACAATAATTAATTTATAAGAAATTTTACAAAGGAACTCCGTAATTTAAAACTTATAAAATACTTTTCATATTTATTTCCCCTTCTTTCAATTCCACATTTTTTATACATACGAATATTGTTAAGAACAGAATGTTCTTACATTTATTTATATTAATATTTATTTAATCTTCATTATATTGATTTTATTATTAACGATACGAAAGATTCCGATTTTGATTTCAGATAATATTCATAAATATGTTGATGACAAAATAAGATATATGAAACTTGTCGGAGTTGTTAATAATATTTATGGCTTTCATCGCCGAGAACACGGTAACAGACCTAGGGTACGAAAATATACCTGCACGTCTAATTTTTTTTTTTTTTTTTTCTGTTTAGTAGCCCCGGGAGTTTGATACAAAGAAGAGGCGTTTTTTGGCCTTTGAAGTGAGTCAGAAGGCTTAACGGTGTCACATTTGTTAGTGCCGGCGAACTAACAAAGAAGTTATTTTAAATTCAACTTTTGCTCCCCCCCCCTCCTCTATCTCAGAGGAGATTCTATTTGTCAAAACCACGTCTCAATCGGGTGACGGGATAAATTATGTATCTAAATCCGGCCTGTCAGCCACAGGTAGGGGTGGTTTTGGATTTTTTAAAGTTTTTTTTTTGTTTTTTTTTGGAAGCTGATGCGCCCTATCTGGGATATGTAATGAAGTTATTAATATTAAACAGACAAAAATGTCTTAGGTGCCAAACCTAGGTCACGGTTGTAAATGTGGTGTTTATAAGTTGTCAGGTAGATTCCAAAGCTTCTATATTAAAAAAATAATGTTAACTTATTTCATAAACGCTAATTATATATATATAATTGCATAATGTCTAATTATAAGGTATAATAATTGTAATTGTATAATTTAAATATTAAATACTTTTGCAAGTATGTTTTTTAAAAACAATCAATGCAAATTATTTAAAAAAATGCTTCTTCTATGGCAATTATTTTTACTGTATTCATTATTTGCCTTAAATAACACTATTATTATTAAAACGGAAATCGTTATAATATATCACTGTTTTGGTGAATATTACTCATTTTATTTAAAACACAGTGAAAACAAATCTTTTCCTAAAGTGTAAAGTTTTTAGTTTATATTTATTATTATTATTTATTACTACTTTCAATAATGAACCTTCGTAATCACCCTACAAAAAGTATAAAATTACTCCCCTTTTCCTTCATTCTAAATTTGAGGACTTACGTAGAACCCTAATAATGATTTTTAAAAAAATCCGTATGTCCACCGCACAGAATGAATACTTCTGTAATATTTTTGTGCTATTCGATTGAGTATTAAATTACCTACAAAACAAAAGAGAATCAAATAATTTTTTTAAAAAATAGCAGTGATACTGAAGTTAGCAGTAGTGGTAGACTATTTTCTTTTGATTAATTTATCTCTATACATATTACTGAATTGCCTGTAAACAGCCATATAAACTGTTGTTACCTAATATAATTAATTTGGAAATAATCAATCATTGTGTAATAATTTTTAACGTTTTATTTTAATCATAACCCGTTATATATGTGATTAAATCATTAATTAATAATTATAATGAATTATAAAGTAAATATATACAATTTTTGTAACATCATGTAACTCAGTATTATTTTAAGCAAAGCATCGTTGTATCATGATATGCTTTAATTCATTTTGGTAATAAATTTGATCCAATCGAATACTTTTGTTTTTGCCTATTTATTTAAATCATAACTTAGTGAAATAAATTTTTAAAAACCCTTTCTTATTTCTTGATTAACTTTTTTAATGATTACCAGTATAAAATATGCAAGTATATCGACATTTAAACGTTTTGCTATCAGAAAAAAAGTATTATGGTGAGGTTACATTAAATGAAAGAATCTTCACGAGAAATGCGATTCACTTTTGAAAATTAATATTATGATTCAGTTTACAAGGAAATTAAAATTTCTATATTTTTTTCACTAAATTATATTGGCTCTTCTTTAATCTTTAATATATTATCTTATTTCTTGTGTTCTATCATTTTTGTTAAAAATATTCGTTAATGTTCACTTTGGGAGAATTTTATTTTATCGAGTGATGCAATTTCTATGTATTTTTTACAATAAGAATTCAGCTATTCAATTTTTATTGTTTTGATTAACAGTTTTAATTACTCTATTCCTATGACGGTTAACATAAATAAATTTATGGTTTACATATAACTTTGGTCTAGTTTATTTTTAAATAAAATACTATAATTATACTTTTTTTTAATATTATAACTAGTACAATAATTCCATGTTATTTGATCATTTTTGGATTTATTTAAACTTTTTTTTTTTTTTTCATAATAAATATTGAATTATTGAATAATAGAAGGTTTCGAACGTACTGTGAATACCTCGACGTGAACTGGCATAACCCACAGGAATCAGACTAAAGCCATTCCGAGGTGAACGACTTTTGACTTTTGAAGCGTTCGCAGAAGGACTTTGTCCAGAAAACGCTTCCTGGACAGGCCCATAAATCAGTGTTACCTTAGGCTACAATAGCTATCACTGCAGGTTGAGCAAGGTTACCTAACTTTTTCCGCTTTCAGGTAAAATGCCCCAAATTACTCGCCATGAGGTCTGGGGTCAAAAGACAAAAGATTTCTTCGCAGAGGTCCTTTTCTAGGTTAGAACTCCAGACCCCTTGTCCTAAGTAGTCAATTATGAAAATCGCGATAAGATAATAATTAGTAATAACTATTAAGTGCTCCGCATATTCTGAGAAAATTACTAAATCTTTTTAGAAAAAAAATATTCTTCCTTAAACAAACTCAACAAATTTAATAACCACCCCTAATAATTATGCCCCTCCTCCTTAAAAGGACTTTTTTATGAGATGGGTTTACATTTATTAAACTAAGATGATCAATTTCATAAAAAAAAAATAAAATTAAAATAAGAATCATTGAAATCTGTATATAAATAGCAGATATATACCGTTTTGAAATTAGCAGTAGTTAAATACCATTTTCTTTTGATTATTTCGTTGGTTTTCATATTAGATAATTGCCTGTAGACGTCTATATAAACAGTCACACCCTAGTATAGTTATTTGGAAATAATAAACCATTGTGTATTATTTTGCAGCTTATTTACGGTTCATGTTTCCCAAGCAATAAAATGTTGATCTTGAAATTTCGAACAAAAAGGAAATAAAAATTTGCCAGTTTTATTACACTATTTAAGCCCGCCATGATATCACATCGTTATAAAATCAATATTTTCCTCTGAAGATCAAAACGTAAATAGTTTACAGAAAATTCGAATAATTTATTCAAAATAATAAATTACTTTGATTTACTGTTTCAGAGTATGGATCCTTACACGATAGATGTCAAATAAAAAATATATATAATGAATGAATTAACCAGGTATGGAAATGAATGTAATGAAAAAAAGAAAAAGCATGTTTAGAATTATAAATTTACGAATTTATAAGTTTATATATAAAGAGAAATGATTTTTAATGTGTTATACTAAAAACAAAAACACTTATTTGATCGCCTATATTGACATCAACCAAATATTTTATTTGGTGTCTGTAATGTAGTTAAAAAGTATCACGTTATAGATTTTTTTAAATAAAGAACATTATCGATACTTTCTTTTATTGCTAAAAAATATAACGTAATTAATAAATATGGTTTCTGAACTGGCGTTCTATTGAAATCTATCAATGCTTAAATCCAAAAAAATGTGAACTAAATTGATTTTATTTTTAATTAATAATTTTAATATCGGTTGATTAAAATATTTCACCGTAAAGTTATATCACGATTTTAATTTGGTCCATATCTCTTAATACTTAAAAATGTATTAACATTAAAAAAGTAATATTGGCAGTAGTTTAACAATAGAGGAGCAACCTACAATTTCTTTAATCTAGACATAATCCTAAATATATTAATTAGTCAAGCGATTGAAATTATTTATGGTTTAAAGTAAAATGGTTATAGTAAAAAAATAATAATAAATATTAAATCAGAGTAAAAAATATTAATACTACCATAAAATATTTTAGCAGAGCCTATCAGATTAGTTGGCAGAAAATTGGTTTGAGGAACAGAGAATGGACGAAATAAGTTATGAATGTACATTACATAAATAGTAATTAATCAGTAATGATTAATATTTTATTAATAAGTTCAATTAATAAATATTATTTACAATCACTCTGATTATCCTTTCTATGACCCTGGAAAGATTTCACATAAACAGCTTTTCATTGGTCTACGCAGCGCTAAATCTTTCATTAGACAGTCCGACAGAACCTTCATTAATTGGCGAACACATTTCGGGCTTACCCGATCAGCAGTTCCTATTGGTCGCTTATTATCCAATTAAACGTGTTGCTGTTTGAGGTAATTACAACTGGGCAAACTTGTTGCGCTGGTCAGAAGCAATTCAGCTTCAATAGAACAGATCGCTACGAAACTATTATCTACTGATAACTTTTAAAAATTAATTAGATATTACTTTTAAAACCAAAAAATTAATTATATTTTTAATTATTAATTAGTTATTATTTCTTGGTAATTCTTTATAACAACTTGATGTTCCCCAGTACAATAAGAGTATTGTATATTACTGGCAAGCAACACCTAGTTTTTGGTTAACTCATGAAGACATAATAAAATGAGAATTATTTAATAAAATCGTTGTTTAGTGATTAGATTTTAATTTCTCAAAGTTTATGATTAAAGAAATTTGAAAAACAATCCTTAATAATAAAAAATCTTTAATATTTTAATTAGTACACAACAGTTTCGATAGATCTACTGGATTCACTAAATTTTTTCTATTAAATAAAACGATCGAAGAACAGATTGAATGGTGTATTTCATATTTGTTTTATTACCATGAGACTATAAAAAAAATTCTGGAATGTTCAATAGGATCCTAAGAAGTTTTATAAGACATGACAATCACAAAAAAAGTCGGATGACAAATGTCACTTGTTAAATCCGCAATGGTCAAACATTCCGAGTACTGAATTGAATTGAACTAATTTGAATCGATTGGAAAATATACAAAACTGGATGGTTCTCAGTACTTTTCAGATTAAAAAGCCAGTGGTAAGTAAGCCTTTCTCTAATTAGATACAAGGAGAAAATATTACAAGCTAATGTATATACTACCAAATACTCCAAATTCTTCCTTAGTAAGTGTAGTTCCATGTTCCTTAGTAAAGTACTCCTTTTATTAACTTAAGGCGACCTATAGGAGTGTTTTTGTTATCTAGGACTTCATTGAGCAAGTCTATCTCTGAATCCCCAAGGAATACTGAATAAATAAAAAATAAAAAACTGCCCAGTAAATAATTATTATGCTCATTATTATTTCAGCAATACTCTAATGACAAAAGGCTTGCTTAGTGACTGTAGCAGAAAAAAAAAACTGAACTACTTGAACATTGGGGCCCTACTAATTCATCGAATTCTAAACACATCTTTAACATCCCAAACCCTTTCTAAACACCACAATGCTCTTTAAAATCTTGTCCCAAAATCTATTGCTAAGATATCTTAAAAAAAAAATGCGTAGCACCTTCCACTAAAAGCAGCATTGAAGCAGTAGTGTGTTTATTTCTCAAGGGAGTTCACTTGAAGTGAAGATGCATTGTATGTTTCTTAAATTCTCCAGAAAAATGGCCAGGGAAAAACTAAAGGACTCCATACACAAGGAGGATCATATATGAAATAAATCAATTTTTCCCAAATTGGAAAAAACTATAGACCATGGATGGAAACAGCTATATATATTCTGTTGGTCGTTCGTCGAGAGGAAATAAGGGTTTCAAAAGTTACTATTTTCATTCAACCAAAACACCTAAATAGTAGGGTTTTTTATTGCGATGAATTTTATATAACAAAATATATTCACTGAGTTCCTGACTTAGAGACTTTGTTCAAAATTTGGATTTCAGCAAACCACAGAGATAGATTCTGTCTAAAATGCGCCCTAAAATAAGGCAAAACGTGACTTTTTTAATTTAAATCTAAATAGTTCCTAAACAGTAGGTCCTAATGACAAATGTTATATAACCAAAATATTTAGACTGCATTTCTGAGGAAGAACTTTCGTCCTAAGTTTCGATCCTAGAAACAACAGAGCAAGTGTTTCAGACTGAGGGTGAAAAAAACGTTACACAATGACAGCTACATCTCTCAACCCAGAGACAAATTCATGTCAAAAACCAAAAAATAGCAAAAAGTAAGGACATGTCTCATAAAAAGGATGCGACTTTCATTGCAGGGTAAATGGCAGGATGTCATACACAAGGAGGATCTATATAGAAATATATCCAGTCATTCTGTTCTTCGATCCTTTAAATTTTAGAAGAACATTAGAGATACTCACCGAACTGACTCCTCATCCAGGGGTAGAGGGGGCTGGGCAGGTTGGCGTTGTTGTTGTTGTTGTTGGGTTGAGGTGGCTGGGCGGGGGGCGGTTGCTGCACCACTTGCTGTGCCTGATGGTGCGGAGGTTGCGGGGCCCCGTTGTTGTACATCATGGTGTGTGGTTGGGGCTGGGCCTGCGCGGGGTGGCCGTGCATGTGATGGCTCTGGTGGTGGTGATGGTTGATGTCCATCTCCGGCGGGCTCTCAGGTCCACCGATCCCGTTCCCGACGGCCGCCTGCAGCTTGCAAGAGGTGTACACCACCGGCGTCTGGTGGCCGTTCTGTGCCATGTGCCCCATGGCACCCGGGCTATCCGCCCTGTAATCCATTCCTTGGTAATATCCCGCGTTCCGGATGTCCATCCTGTCGTAGGGCGGGAAGCGCGGGTAGGGTACGCCTTGGGGCGGCTGGCCTGCGACAGGGGGGCCGCCATAGTGATGCGGGGGGATGCCCTGGCGGGGGTCGCAGCTGGGGTCCTCGCCCCCCACGGCCCCGTAGTGGTGCTGCTGGTGCGGGTGCTCCGCCGGCACCACTCCTCCGTTCCTCAGGTCAGGCATGTATGAATTGGCGAAGTAAGAGCTCATGACGGTGCTGCCTCGCTGTGCTCAGTACTGCATGTCACCTCCGCCTCTCCTCTCAGCTCAACTCCGCCCCTGCAAAAGATAATTCCATTATAGCAACAATCAACAATATTATTTTTACATTACAACATATTACAAACATAAAAACAGACAAGAAATATGTATGTCTGTCAATTGGGTACACTAAATCAGTATGAGGACATATGTTCAGATATAATTATATTGAAATCTCTAATAAGATTGAGCTCAAATTGAACTTAAAAATGAAATATACAAAACCCACTTTCAATTGGTTGGGGTCTCCTGTGGTTCATAACAGCTTTTTTGCCCAAGGATCGGGTTCCAACTTGGAAGTTATCCTAGGAATATTTAATGGGAAAAAAAATCCTTGGTTATGCTGTCCTTCAGAGGGGGCGTAATGTGCTGATTCAGGAATTTGTTATAGACCCCTGCCCTAATTAAATCTGGAAAGGCAAATTTTTGGACTCTCATTGTAGCAACGTCCAATAAGCACGTGACGTTAAATGTATAAATAACGTCCATTGGTCTTACAAATACATAAATTTTAGCTATTGAGATAATTTTTAATAAAATAGATGCCCAATGAAACTGAATCCCAATCACTTTTAATGATCGCTTATTGAAACACCAGAAATATCTTCGTTTTTTATTAAGTTCAAAACCTATTTGTGGTCATTGCGTTTTGATTGGCCAACCATGGTTGGCAGTTTCAATAAAGATAAGACTACAGTTGACTGTAGTGTGAAGAGATTACCTACAATAAGCAGTATGAGAGATCTAGTTATGAGAATTATAGTGTCTTTGAGTGAAGTACTATCACATGAATTATTCATTGCAGTGTATGATTATTTGCTGATAGTCATAATTATTATTAGGTTTAAAATATATAATGTAATGTCTTGCAGTATTGAGGCAATGATTAATGTAACTCATGATCCATTACTCACAAATAGAAGCTTTTATCACAATGAGTAAGTTTATTAACAAGAATTACTCTCCTTAGCTCATAGCTGATTATTCTTCCTCCTACCTTTTGGCAATTTAATAGCTATACATCATTAAAATTTATGATAGTAAATAAATAATTAATGGCAGTAAACCGAATCATTCTTATCGAAGATTCATCAATTATCATTTATGTCTAAAATAAAATAAAAAAATTATGTTTTTTTAAATCATGACAAGTGTCATTGAACAAAGTATCATTTATTCTAATATTGTAACTATTCTGCTGTCATATATATATGATACATAAAAGTGAGACTTACAAGATCCCATGCATACTCAGACAGCACATAAGATAATGCTGAGGGTGACAAGCAGAGAATCTACCTTCTCGACCGAACTCGAACCCACGGACACAGAGGAACCTCTCTTCCTGAGCCCGAACAGAACCACACAGAGACTACCAGTGTCAAAGGTGCCTCGTGAACAACGAAAGCCTTGTTTGCACAATGGAGTTGGAGACAGCTGGCCGGCAGTTGGTCGGATTTGATACATTCCCGCCCTCGTGTAATTCACGCTCAATCATTCGGATTGAGGCGTCACGCGTGTGTTTAGATATGCGGATCCGCGTTTTAATCCCACCCCACGCCAGATAGTAAATGACTAATTAGTAGCTCGAATCCATTTATAACTTAGTATTGTGTCGCAATTACCATCACCAATGATGTCTCATTCATATTAGTGCGACCCTTTACTGAATAAACATCGGATGGAAAGGCTCATTTAAAATTGATATGAGTCTTGTTTAGTGGTGTTTCATCATGGCCGAAGATATATTTGTAGATTCAATATACATATATCCTTGTTCAACTATTTCCAAAACCTATTTACCTACATAATATGTGTGAAAAAAAAGAAACAAAAAGTTAATGTGGTTTTCAGTTCGCATACAAAATAGTAATTAAATCTTTTTAATTTGTTGTCAGCTTTGATCTAACTAAATAACAAAAATATTTTTAATTTAATATCGCATGAGTCAAAAAAATTATTTACAACTTATTAGAAAATATAATTTTACAAAGTAAAGATTGTAATATGATTGAGTGAATATTTTTAAATCCTTGGACGGCATATATATGCTTTTCGTATTCTTTTCAAATAAAAGTTATTACTCCTATTGATATCATTTAAAATAAAATTTATGATGATTAAATATTTTTATGCTCAGATGTCAAAATGGTATCAGTTTTTTTTTTTTTCTAATAGAAATGAGAGTTATTCACGTTCTGGAATGTCATTCGTTCATGTTTAGAAGGCGACAAAATGTCAGTGTTTCTCTATCGGTTTACAAGACAACAACACTACCTTGTACAAATAAACGATCCACCTTCTAACATGAGTGAACAACACTCTAGAAAGTGAAACACTGCTATTTCTAGAAAAAGTGACATTATAAGAGTATAAGCTAATAAATAATCAAATACAAAATAAATTATGGACTTATCAAGATATAATCATTGCAAGAATCAATGAATTAAGTAAACTTAATATTAAGTAAATCCGGATTCTATTGGGAAAATGGCAGTTTATGGTATACCTTAATGATTATTTTGACTTTAACATCCCATTTGTCGCAGGCCTAACCAGAAATAACTCTGTTTCCTTCCCCTTACAAACCCACTTGTCCGTAACCTATATTCCTGAAAACCTTCAGAGGCGATTGAAAAGAAGGTGGCCTCCTGACTTACTTAAAATAGTTATTAAAATCAATGGATAGTTCTTTCATGCCATGTATCGTCCTACACATGTACTTGTATTTCTTTAATACACTAGAAAATTACAACAACAAAAATTAAATAATTTGTTTACTATAAACTACACTCAACGGTGATTGTTTTCAAATCTACGTTTCGAAGGTTGAAATTCTAAATTTAAAAACTATTTTCCTAATTCTTTTTTTTTTTTTTTTATTAATCAGATAATACTGAACTGTTAGTTGGACTCCGATTCGATCCTGACCTGAAAGGGTCGACTTATTTCGTGACCAGTCAGTCTTACCACTCAAGAATAGGTTGATAAAATATATCTATCCTAGATAGAGTGTTTAAGAGCGCCATAGCCGATAAACGATGAAAGTATGGCAAGTTATTTCAAGACCAAAAATCACTAAAAAGTCTATGTATGTATGAAGTCTTACACCATACACAGTCCAGTGCACACTACCCAATACCAAGTTAGAGGAGAATCATCAAAAAGTAACATGGAAAACTTACCCCATGATTTCTAATAATCCACTAGATAAGAACAAAGAGCCACTGGAGAAGACAGATCAAGACTGAAAGAGACAGAGCAGTGCACTGATTGGCGGAGCAGGAAAATGAGCGAATACACGTGCGGAGGAACACGTGTGCTCACTGATGAACATGTGCCTCGTGCAACACTAACATATCGCTTACATCCGCTAAACGGATCCAGGGTTAGGAGCTCATTAGGAAGCTGGAGGTCTGGGGTATTGGAGAAAGAAATGTCAAGAGAACGAAGGAAATGGGTTAGAAAAGTAAGGAAAGTAAGCAGGTGGAGTGCCTTGATGATATCTTATCAATGACAACAAGCAAGATTTTTTTTTTTTACATGAAATACAATTTATGAATACGAAATCCCACAGGTAATAAAATTAATTTAATAAAAAAATAATCTTTATCGGCTTTTCATCACTATTCATTAACTTTCACAAGTTAGTGTATAATATAATATTTTATCTAAAATCTTAGCTCTCCGACGATATATTATACATCTATATTACAATTCTTTTGTTCAAAAATACAAAAATTACATTTAAAACAAACACATCCTACATATTTTATCTACCCGATTTTTATCAATGGTAACAAGATTATATGGGTAACTTTCTCGAATTTACAAAATTAAAGGTACTTAGAAGGAGAAAAATCAGAATAAATCCTATACTATATTAAAGTCCATTAAATCGTACATCGATATAGCGAGTTCAATATATATAATGATCGAAAACGTTAAAGCCGTTTTTAGAAAATCCTAAAAGGTTGCAAATGCTTGTTATAAATTGACTCTTCTGGTTAGCCGATCATGACGAAAGTTTGCTGTAACATCTCTGGCGTTTAGTTGCATTAAAATTGAAATTTCAGTTTCGTACGACTAACTTATTGGTCAACTTACCATACAGGGACACACATACAGAACTTTTCGCGCGGTTATTTAGACCATAAAACGTGTATTTCCGTTGAAAAATAGAATTCCTAAATTGATCACAGTACTTTCCCTTACCATATATTTCATACATTCACACATCTAAGTGAAAGTAAAAATATCTGTTAATTAATATCGAAACATAATTCCAATAATGTGAATTTTAATCATTATCAAGTTCAATTGAATTGGAATACTACTAATAAACTTATAAAAGTTAATATTTACGATTGATGGTATTTTATTCCTATTACCATTCTTTGTGTCAGAGATGGTGTTAGGAATTTCGCATAAGTAGGAAATGCCTACTGTTTAAGAAACGCTGATTAGGAAACGACATAAATTGCTAAATTGTGGCATACAATCTGGCGCCATGGAGGCATTCTAAGGCCTCTGGTTTAATCAGGACTGGAACAAAAACAGCGATTCAAGATGTTCAGGTATAATACCTTGATCTTCTGATGGTACGATTTGTCATAGTTTGTCTCGTTCTTCATCCTTCTGATTGTTTCTTAAGTTTAATATTATTATTCTGAATATTTTCGTGATACTGTTAAAAATTATTTGTTAACAGAGATAACAAAAATTAAAATAAAAAAACCTGTACCACTACAACCCATGAAGAGTTTTGGGCTCAGTACATGTAGAGATTCGTACTGTTTCTAGGCCAACGGCCGTGCAATGACGTGATACGGCCAAGATCGAGGTCAGCCGCCAGGTTTTTCCCCATTTTTCGATACCCACTTTATAGAGGCTGGGTGTGCCCCAGGAGAGCCGTCATACCCCAGGATCGCCCGCCGGCTGAAATAAATAATATTCCGCCACATCCGGTATTCGAACCCAGGACCCAGATCACAGTAGACTAGCGCTCTACCCACTAAACCACCCGGTCGTTTAACAGAGATAATATCAAACTGAAAAAATTGGAAACTTTAATGATTCAATTAAACACCACTTAAACTATACGCTCTGTTGGTTTTTAATATATACAATTATTTTAAATAATGAAATTGATTGATACCCAACACATTATAAAGATGAACTAAGATATTATGGTCCAATGCATTGAGGTCAATATCTAGAAACACCAATGAGATAAATGAAAATGATTTATTTTTACTCAATGTTCTGACACTAAGAAGTTAACGAAATCTATTTACGATATCACCTGTAGCAAGGTGGCTAGCATAACAGCCTTCTATGCCAAAGGTCATAGATTCAAACCCGCAGGTGGTATTAGGATTTTGTAATAAGAGTAAAAAATCCTTAGTTATGCCGTCCTTCGGAGCTGACGTAATAAGGTGGTCCCGAGCCTGTGCCATGTCAGGTACTCGTTAAAGATCCCTATCCTAATTAAACCTGGATAGGCAAAATTTAGGGCTCCCACTGTAGCATCTCCCGATTAGCCACAGTAGCATAAAGTGACGTTAAATATACAAAACTATATTTATTACAACATCCTGCTTTTTTGTACCATTTCTTGGATTAAAAAAAAAAATAAATAAATAAAAAACCGTTCCATAAGCAAATTAATTTTTATGAAGAAAAAAATATTAGTTAATTCGTTTGATCAATATTTTTTTTTTAAATCAAATAACACCTTCGGAAATTAGAACACTAAGAAGAAACCTTTCTGTAACGTTTTCCTAATATAACGTTCAACAAAAAAAAATTTTTTGTTATTCCAACATTTGTTTTTTTTTTTTTTAATTTATTCTGGATATGTAAACTAAGGTTTTAACGAGAGAAAAACATGTAAAAACTAGCTCATACAATTGAGTAATTAAATAACAAATAGATCTTAATAATGAATTTCGTACATATGAATTATGATTCCGTTATGTTTTTCTGATCCATCTGCCCGTAAAAAAGGCTTCTAGGAGAGAATGTTACTAGGTTTAACACCCCCAATAACCTAATAAAAAAACTTCAGTAAAAAGACTAGGACAAGGAAGAGAGAAAGTAGGTAGAAGAGAAATGGTAAGGTACCTAAGAGGCCATAAACAATCGGTTCAACAATACCCAAAGGTTCCGACCTGTCAAAATATTATGGCGTCACGGGTTCCTCGGTACGACACCTCAGTTGTTGTAGTGTACTTGTGCAAGACAGTGGATTGGAATTCCTTAGTCGAATTGGTGAGTACAAGAAGCTTAGGTATTAGGAATATAAGTTTGAACTGCTTGTTCATAATCTTGTTATAGATGGATTGAATCTTAATGTGTCGTAAAATCAACAATAACTTTTGATGTAAAAGTACGAACTTGAGTATATTTATGCATTTGTGGCAACTGTCCATAATTTTAAGGAAAGTACCATTAAATTAATTTCTATAAAATACTATAGCTATTTATTGTCTAAAAGAAAAGAAAAAAGTTGTACATATTAGAACGTGTTTCTTTCTCTAATTGATCAAATGATTGCAATAAGAATAACATTTATAATAACACGATCTTGTTCAAGTTTTTTGTCGCTATAATTTTCTTGTTTTTTCTATAAAGGTTGTTAATTACAATGCCTCATGATGATACCCTCCATAATATGAATAATAATTGTGTAATATTTGGATTCGTTAAGGAAGTGAACTAAGTCTTGACGTGATTAACGCACCCATTAAGTTTCATGAGTGATAACATAAGATGCTTAGATAAAGAAGACCACTTAACATTTTTTTACGTGAATAAACTGTTTCTTTTTTTTTTTTTAGAAACTAATGAGTAAATTGATTTACTGTATTGACAAAATTAAAATTGAGTAATAGTTAGTAAATATATTACAAGTACCAAATTAAATGATTTTTCTTCACATATCTCCTTATTACCGTCTCTGAAAGAATGAGATCTTGGCAACTCTCTCGAGAATACATTTTAGTACGGCCAGTATTTTTTTAAACATTTTTTAACACAAAAAAATTATATTAATGCATCGGAACCCGATATTAGCAAAAAGAAAACTGAACCTTGATATGAATTGTATATTATTATTCCTATAATAACTGGTAAAAAGGCTTGGTGGATAGCAGGTGGAGAAGTAGGGAAAAAGTTTTTTTTTTTTCTTAAAAATCTTCTAATGCCTATTATAAGTATTTTAATAAACTAAATTAAAGGACTTTAATTCATTAATTCTATAATAATAATCATATACCTTTTATTGCATTGATGAATGGTTAAGAAGATATTGTAAAGGTAATACATATGAGTTATCCATTCTCAGTAAAAATTGTTTGGATCGATTTAGAATAATGTCCATTTGTAACGATTTTTTTTCTCCAATTTTTATCATTATTAATTAAAAAGTACCAGATGAAGCTATTAATGAAGCTCTCCTAGAACTTACAAAATAGATCAGCTCTATTTTATCAATTATATTCCAAGGATTATAATTTAATTTTCAATCAATTTTTTGCCTTGACTGGGGTAATTATGAAATTGCCGAATCAGGAGTCTGTTTTAATTATAAGGAACATTATAAATTAAGGCAGTCAAATCAAAATAGCTTATATTTGCAGTTTATTGTTTAAATTAATCATCACGCCCCTTTCGGTTAGTTCACTTACTGGACAGATGCTCTAATATTGCACTCAACTACGAAAGGCTTATCTACATCTGGACTTACGGAGTTGAGTTTTGGGACTCTGCTAAACCATCAAATTCTTCCTGTATCCAATCCTTACAATAAAAAATCCTTCGGAAAATCCTTAACGCTCCTTACTTTGTCACGAATAAGCTCATCCATAAAGACCTTGATGTTCCATATGTTGCTGATTTCGCCCGAACCAGGCATCATTTCTTCCATGACAAACTTCACTCCCACTTTAACCCACTTGTTCTAATCCTAGCTTCGCCGGCTATTCCCGACAATCCCCCGAGACGTCTGAAAAGAAGATTGTCTCAAGACCTTCTAGTTTAGATGGTGGCCTTCTCTTCATGCCTTTCCATGTGTTTTATCTAACAGCTAATTTACTAGATATATTAACCAATACGGTTGTAAATATCAATAAATAAACAATTTAAAAAAAGTATCATTAAGGTACTGACATATAGTAAAAAGCATCAAATAAAAGTAAATTATAAGTCTAAACCATAAGAGAGGATAGAAGCAGGTAATTGTTTGGAGTGCTGCGGACTAGGAAAGGGAATAATACATCATAATTTCTGCGGCGCGGCGATGTGAGTGCGCTGAATAAACGCGCTATAAATTCGTCAGTCGTTGAGGGGGGGCGAAACCACCCTCCCCCCGCATTGTTTTCACTCCTATCCTCCCCCGTCTACCCTCACGACTTTTATTTACAGCGACAAAATATTTCCAGCAACCGAGGATTTTATTTTTAAAGTCTTGCTCGTCTTTGTTTGCCACCGGAGGTTACTTTTTTTGTCAGTACTTATTAAAGCTTTCTGTCGTAGTTAATTTTCGGGCTCTGTACCGCTTCGGTCGTCTTTTGTTACGGTATTTTAAATAGAACGTTTACAAGATTCAGGGAAAAATTGTTGTAATTGAAGAATGGAAATTTGAAACAATGAAAAACATGAAGGAATAATATGTGGGACGATAATTTGAGGTAGTAACGAGCTACTGCTTATCAACTACTTATTCATAAATTTTAAACCTATTAAATTATTAAGTTTTATTTGTCAAACTTTTCAAGTTAAAAATTAACAGCAAGAAACATTTTATATTTTATTATTTAAAATTTTACATCTTTTAGAGTGCTTTCATTGGGAAGCTTCTCTACATGTGTTTCATGCCTTTATATATTTCATCTAATTTACTTGTTGTATTCCTGTATACAGTTGTAAATTCCAATAAATAAAAAAATAAAATAAAATAAAAAAAAAATTACATCTAAAAATCCAAAATCTGAAATTTGTTTTTTAACTTCTGCATACTTCATTTTGTATTAAAAGATCATCGACGGAATTTTTAATCTTTTAAACTGTATTTTTTTCTATTTGTAAAATATTTAAATATAGGGAAATCGCAGTTATGGTTTGTTTGTGTTATATTGGTATACATGAAATGTATTGAGCTTGGTCTTACACACTTTCGAAATATAATATAAAATATCTTTTCGATTGAGGATGTATAGTTAACTGTAGAAACTTATTATAGGTGGAATAATCAGGAGTTTCGGCTCAAGCTTGTGGGTCATCATCAGGTCATTACTTAGCCATGCCCAAGCATAAACCACTTCATCTAAAAATTCAGTTCAGTTCAGTTTATGCTTGGACATGGCTCAGTAATGACCTGATGATGGCTCACAAGCTTGAGCCGAAACGTCGGCAAAATTAAAAATATTTAAAAAAAAAAGACTGACTCCTGATTATTCCACCTATAATATCTTTTAGATTGAGTCAAATACTCTTAAAATCACACATGAAATCTCTACAGTCAATATAAATCACGAATGTAGTTCGTACGAAATAAAATAAATAAATAAAAAACTTTATATAATATATATATATATATATATATATATATATATATATATATATAATATATTGTATTGAATATAAAATAGCTGATAGATAAAATGAATATGACTTTTTTTTTTTTTTAATTTGGCTTCCTCTCTACAAAGTACGGAAGTTGAATGACAGTTAATTTAACGTAATATTGTTCTTTTATTCTTGTTTTAACATTAAGGGAATTTAATTTCTTATTTTGCTTATTTGTTTTAATTCTATATTTTTATCTCATATCACATGTTACATGTTATTTGTTTACATAACTTATACAATTTGTAAATTATTATTAATATTATAATTATAAATCTATATTGTCTATGTATTGTACACCTACACTTTATAGTTCATCGTGGACCCGCAACATGAGTTAAAACTTTGGATAATAGTTTAATTTTCTTTACTTTTTTTGACAGTCAGCTAAAACATCTCAGCTTTATTTAAAAATTGTTATAAACTTTTACCATCTGATATAACCTTGAAAAGTTTTTCTGCCAGGGAAGTAAGAAAGGGTGAAGTTGAAAAGAACGATAAAGCAGAGCGAACATGAGTAAAAACAAGGAAATAATTAAACTGTTAGCGTTGGTTGAATCTTAAAATTTCTTGTCTCTATGTAAATAAGAATTAAAATTCATGCCGACAGGGGGTAGGGAAAAGGGGGCACCCCTTGTAAAAGTGTATTTTTCAAAAAAAAAAAAAAAAATCCTCTTCCTCTCCAAAGCAGCTATGAATAATGCCGAGCATCTACATAAATATTCAGTTGTTACCAATTAATTTAATTCTCGGAGGGAAAGGGTTCTTGGGCAGCCCCGAAGAAATCCAGGAGGGTGTATTGTCTGCTCCAGACAATATGGTCCCTCCCCTGTAAAAGGGTTGCAATGAATAATAATACATTAGTAAGGAGTTGGGGGTGCTCTTTGAATTTTAATCCGCCCCCTTCTGCTCGGCTCCCTCAAGGCTTTTAATTCCGGTAGGGCTCTTATGATTATGGGGATATTAATTGGGGTGACGTATGGCACAGCTATCTCTTGGCCCATTAGCTAAAAACGGCGTCCATTAGGAAAAGTCGTACATTAAGTCGCGAGTTCAGAAAGAAATTCCCGATCTTCTCATAAAGTCAAGAAACACGTAGGATTAACAAATTGGTCCACAATAAATTTTTTAATTTTTTTTATTTTAAACATATTTATAGATATTTACAACTGTATTATTATATACAACAAGTAAATGTGATGGACATAGTAAACTGACATGAGATACATGTAGAGACGCTACCCATTGGCAGCACTCTAAAAGTATTTTAAACTAGGTCTCGAGGCCATCTTCTTTTCAGACGCCTCGGGGGATTGTCAGGAATGGAAGAGGATGGCAGAATAGAAACTAGTGGATTAGATTGGGAATGGAGTTTTTCATGGAATGATTGATACCTGGTTCATGCTAATTCAGAAACATATGGGATATTAAGGTCTTTATGGATGAGCTTATTCGTGACAAATTAAGGAGCGTTAAGGTTTTTACGAAGGATTTTGGATTGTAAGGATTGGATACGAGAAGAATTCGATGGTTTAATAGAGCCCCATAGCTCTATTCCATAAGTCCATATCGGTCTTATGATGGTCATATAAATAAGTCTTTTGTAATTAAGTGGTAGGTTGGAACGTTTGTCCAGTAAGTGTTGAAGTAGTCGAAAACGTCGGGCAGTTTCTTGTCGTTTCAGTCTTGAATGGGGATTCCAAGTTAGACGTTTGTCAAGGTGGAGTCCTAGATATCGAATCTGTCTATAAAATTTAAAACCAACAAAAATACGCTGCAAATTATTACACAATGGTTTATTATTTCAAAATAATTATATTAGGGTAAAACTGTTTATATATCTGTTTGTAGGCGTCAGCTAATATGAATAACAATAAATAATTCAAAGAAAATTGAATATCACGGCTGCTAATTTCAAAACGCTATATCGCTACTGGTTCTGAACCAATTTCAATAATTCTTTTTTAATTTTGTAGGTATATAAAGATCAACATTTTTCAATTCTTGTTTTAGTGATTATTAACCTCTTTACATATTTTTCTCTATCGTCAAAAATAAATGAGTTATTTATGTATTGTATTTACGGACAAAATTTCAATATTTTTCTTTTTTATCAAACTATAAGCGTTGTTTTTGTTTAAAAACACTAATACACTTTTCTCTATCTTCAAAAATAACTGAGTAATTAAATTAAATCACTTTTAATCGGCCGCCATTTTAAAAATAACCAGCGTCAAGGAGTATCTTTGTGGCGGATTAAAAAAAAAAAAAAAAATGGTATAGTAGTTTCGGCGAAATTCCGCGAACGACTAAATTTAATCCTCTATCGAATAGCGGTTGAGGTAAAGGGGAGAAACACAGAAAGATGGCTATGAGACTACTGATGAAGGAGAGGTGGAGGAGAAGAAATGAAGCCAAATGAATTAGTGAACAGGTGTGGTACTTATAAAGCCAACAAAAATAAATAAAATATAGAGGTTATAGTCGTACCACTAATAATAGTACTAACAAGCCTATTTATTAATTAATAACCAACTAAGATAATTCAGGTTCGAGTTAAAAGAATTCGTTTATAATTTTCACTCTATTTTCTTTTTTTGAAATGTATTTGTTTTTTGTTTTTTCGTACTATTAATGTAGATTCATTTCATTGATTTTCAAAATCAAAATAATGTAACTTAATAATTTGTGAAATATAACATATACATGTAGTGTATGTAGGCATGGAACATGTATATAAAAATTAATAAACTCTCCTTCTTTGGGGTTACCATAGGAGGAAAAGAAAAAAAAAAAAAAGAAAAAAAAAAATATATATATATATATATATATATATATATATCATATATTGAAGTTTTAAATTACTATGTAGGTCGACATTCTTAATCGAAATCAACAGAAACTACTTCTTGAAAATTATAAGATATATATATTTATCTTAAAATAAAAAGTTATTTAAATAATATAAAAATGACCATTCCCAGAACTTAAAAGAAAGTTTGAAATCCATATATAAAACTAGATGTCAAAAGATCACTCAATAGTCCCATGAGCTCTTTTCAAACGCCTCTAAGAAAAGCTGTCATCCGTGAACATTTGAGATAAATTTATTTGAATTCTGAGGAAGATGAAAGGAAGTCAGCATTAGTTTGATTTAGGAGTTGGCAGATTTTAGATAGCTTGAAGACGATTTACAGCGGCGCCTCTAGCGGCCTTTCCGTCAACTACTAGCGCCGTGCGGCTGTTGTGTAGGCAATACCGCTGACCAGCTAAGCTTGGCAGATTGCCAGTTTTAAGGCTATTTTTCTTTTTTCCATATAATTTCATCGTACAAAGATAAACAATTATGAAGAAAATAATATTATAACTCATGAATTTATTGCATAGCGATTATTTAATTCTGTTATATTTTTGTGCAATCATATGTTTTTGGTATTAACTATGTAGTGTACATTAAACGGTTGGTTCAGAAAATATTTCATTTGTTTGTGATTCCTATTTATTTTTTTTCAAATCTCTTTCTTTATTATGATTTTCATTATTTTACATATTCAATTTAATTTAATTTTTTTATTTTATACTGAAGTGAATGCTAGGGATGAAAATCCTCTATCTGTATATTAAACATTATATTGGCCCATTAAATTATATTTTAATTTATAAAGTCAAATACTTATTTTCATTATTTCTTTTTGCCAACCTATATTACTTCTTTTTTCCTTTTACTTCAGTAAATCTTTCTTAACTTTAATTATTTATACATAGTCATGCATCTGTTAAAGATTGTCATGTAATTGAATTTTTCACTAATTTTATTATCATTATAATTTTTCTGTTTGACAGTAAATTTTCTTTATTTCTGTTGTCTGTTAATATTGTCTGAAACTAGTCTCAAAACGCTATTACTATTGTCCTTAAGAGACATATTGTAATTTTGATGGGAAATGTTTTATACAAATTTCCCATTTTCATCACATATAGATGTAATTTAATAACAATTATCTTAAAATTTGATCATGATAGGTTTGTATTTTATTTACTTTTAAGTCGTGTTACAACATTAATGTATGCTTAACAAATAAAAGTGCTTGAATTTAATGAATTACTTGTTTATGATCATAGTGACTACACTTAAGGGAATGTATATATCACGTACTCATGTGCAGTAAAGTCATCACAATTAAAATTTAACGTTGTTGATTAAATACAATTAAAATTTAAGTTTAAACATGTATACATTTCATGTTAAATGTCAAGGTAATATTATACTGTTTTGGCTGAAATTTCATCGTATTTAAGTTTTCTTTACAAAGTTTTTTTTTTTTAAAGAATAAACTATTTGCACAATGCCCAAACTATTAAAATTTGACACAGAAGAGCTAACCTGTCAAGAAAGTACCATACAGCGCTATCTCTGGGTAACTTTGAGAACTTCATCCTTAAAAATCTTCTGGTTTCCAAAAAAACCTTTTTAAACCCACCGTAAACCTTATCTAAACAACCATTGAAACTTATAATATGTATATTACTTAATTTGAATTGTCTAAAATATGGTTAAATCAGTATAATTAACTTTTAACCTTATTAAATTTAATAATTAATACTCAGATCAAAATCACTAAAATATTTTTTATTTCACTACTACAAGTTTTGCTACTTTTAATAGTTTTAAAATCATGCGATAGTTCCTTTATTTAATTTAATTGTATTTAATATAGAATTCAGTGAAATATAAGCGTTGTGTTTAGAATTTTATTTAACTGTCACAATTATTTATCAGATTTGAAGTGATTTCTTCATTTTTTTAATTCTTCGGTTTGTTTACATACTTTTGTTATCTCCATTTCTTTTAATATTTATCTTCCTTTAATTTTTTATTTCTTGTAATTCATAATAAGTACTCACATTAAAATAACTAAAATATTTCTTTATAGATACAATTTCTTGTTAGTTTATTAATACACAACCCCTTCATATAGTTCACTTCATTTATAGTTATAGTAAAGGTGGAAAACATTTTTTTTTTGCATATAATATAATTCTATGCATAGATAAACTTATGACAAGACTTAATTTCTTCTCTTTAAACCTCTTTAGAGAAGTGAGATCTGCTGTAGTCCTGTTTAACCCTCAAAAGTGCAGTCTCAAGCTTCCTTATAAATAAATCTGTAATTTTTAATTTAATTTTTTTTAAATTTTTACAATTAATTATTTTATTATTGTTTGATTTGTATGTCTCTTTTAAATCAGATGTTTATGAATTCTTTAATGACTATTGTTATTGCCCTTAATTGCTTGTTTTATTGGACTAATAGAATAAACTGCAACAAATAAAATAAAAATACAAGTATGCACATTCTCGTAGGTTCATCTGTGGTGTAGTTGCTAGGCATGACAACTTTCCATGCTCAAAGTTCTTCCTGGAACGCGCCAAATCGCCCTAGTATTGTTTAAGGGAGTAAATGATTCCTGGTTATGACGTCCTTCGGAGATGACGTAAAACACCAGTCTCGAGCCTTTATTATGTTAGGTTATCGTTAAAGATTTTTTGTTTTTTTATTCATTTAACGTCACTTTATGCTACTATAGCTAACCGGACGATGCTACAGTGGGAGTTCTAAATTTTACCTATCCAGGTTTTATTAAGATTGAAATCTTTAACGAGTATCTGACATCGCACAGGCTCGGTACCACCTTTTTACGTCCCCTACGAAGAACGGTTTGGACCCACGACATTTGGATATCGTTTTATTTTATTTTATTTACCTTTGGATATCCTAAATAAACATGGATTCCCAAAATTTAGGATTACCACTTTACCATTTTCTGATTAGTCACAGTAGCATAAGGTAATATTAAACGGATAAACAACAAATAAGCAAATTTCTATAGAAACTATACATTGAAAAAAAAAGAAAAGGTAAATATGAACAGAAGACAAATTTAATATAGTTGTGGAAGAGCCATGCATGTAAACAGAAAACGTTTTTAAACAGATTATTAAAATTAAAATGAAATCTAAAACAATTAATAAATATAATATTGCTTTTTACTGGAATTTTGCAACTAGAATTAATCAGCTGAGGCGACATACTATAAAAGAGGGGAGGGGTATTTCAGCCGGCGGACCGACAAGATAAAGGACGTTCTCGCCGAGTCACCAGATATTGGCGGGAATATAGAGAGGAATGGCGCCATAAATCATGAATGAAAACAGTTTTCATAACGACCCGATTAATTGGCCCTGGGCAATATCCTAGGGCCCCAATCTCCCGCTTTTTATTTGTTCAAATATTTGCCCGCTCCACGGGACGGCTCTCTTACCGCTGTCCAATTTATCGCCCTTTAATTAAAAAATACTCGGGACAAATACTCGGTTGGAGTTGGCAGGGGCATTATTCACAAAATCAATACGGGTTGTACTCAGTCGTCGATCAAATCTGGGATGCGTTGTATGAGTTACGTCTTGCCGTATATGATTCATAAATTGTTGAACTCGAGGTCAAGGCAATCATATCCAATTAAAACAAAAATTATCAAATTTAAAATTGAACGAGGTATGATTTATAACCTTTCCAAAATTATCTTTTTAACGTAAACTATTACCATACACCCATTGTAATTGTCTTTTTGTCTAAAATACATTGCTTCCCAGAGCGAAATATTCGGAGCGAATATACACTTTGGGCTGTTAACATTTCGGTCCAGAGAAAGAAATAAAAAAAAAATCTATGGGGCACAACACACTATCTTCACCTATATGCGTTGTTAAAATCCAATTTTAGAAGTTTTAAATAAAGTTAAAACTGAAAGAAAGGTTAAAAAATTACTTCGTGTTTCGATGTTAAAATCTGTTTCAGATTAAATGATATAACAATAGAAATTATTATATACAATAATCACTTATGTTTGTTCTCTTTTCATCATTCTGCATTATGTTTTAAAACTTTTATATAAGACATCCATTTTCTCAAAATTTTAGCTTGTAACGTTATGTAATAGATCTATTTTACTATTCTTATATTCATAAAAAAAAATTTAAACTCTCAAAGTAAAAAATCTGGTGCGGACTTTTAATTACCGAGGCTGTCAAAATCAATTTAAAAACTATTAAATAAACAAATTTAAAGTTAATTTAAATAAAAAACGATTATTCAGATTCGCTGGAAACATTTGATTTAGATTAAATAATACAGCAATAACAAATCGTTTCGCATAATTATTAGTAATAAATTAATCCCCTATTTGTCATTTTTCATTACCTTTTACAACTTTAGATACAAGATAATATTTTTTTTTTAAAATCTTTAGCTCTCCAAGGGCATATTATACATCTATGTTGCTGTTCATAGGTTCAAACGAAATAAAAATTACTTTAAAAACTATTTTTGCTCTTATCTCTGTTAGTTGGTAGTAAAATTCGTTTAACTTGTATATTACGCCATATTCTACAAATGCTAATAAAATAACAAGGTTAATTTTTTGGAATATACGATATTAAAGGCAATTTAGAAAAAGGAAATTTTAAATATAGGCACTTAAGCCCTCTCAGACTATTCCAATCAGAATCAAATCTGCATGATATTAAAGCCTATAATATTTTACATCGATATTGCGCATTTAATCAAAATCAGTAGAGCCTTTTTAGCAAAATTGGCAAAAAGGTCCAAAATGCATATGAAGTGGCTCTTCAGGTTAGCTGATTTTAATGCAAATTTTGCTACATCACAACCATATAGGCTTCTAAATTATCAAATTTTAGTTTTTTTAAAATTAATCATTTTCGAGCTAGTCTTACAACACAGACTGACACACACAAACAGACCTTTTTTCGAGGCAATAAAACGTATATTTCGGGTGAAAACTCACATTAAAAAATGTTTACGATGCTTTTCAGTACTTTCCTTAACTTTATATTTTATATAAATGATATTACCTAACGTTTTCAACTAAAATTTCTATTATTCTTTTTGTTTTTAATATTTTTTTTTAGAAGTTTTTTTTTTCTGTTGATAAACAATCTGCTAATTTCAGGGGAGTGATTGTGTTAAAAAAACGCCTACTCAATAAGTATGTTATGATTTTTTAATTACTAATTATACTAATTAGTAAATAGAATTATATACTTAAATAAATACAATAGAATTATATACTTAATTATACTAATGCTATTTTTATAAATACCTTCCATGTTTATTCCAAATAGGTCAATTATATTAGTACATTTTCTTCTTTTATTCTTTACTATAAAAACGTTAATTACAAGTCACATTTTTAATGTGTCCCATGTTAATGACACTAGTAATTATTATGGGACATTATTGCATTACTACTGTACTTGGGACTTAAATACTCTACTTTCAAGTTTGTTTACTATTATAATAAATATTGCAAATATTTCTGTAGTATTAAATTAGCATAATAAATAAAAAAGAAAATTGTGATAGATGAAATTTATTTTTATCCATCTAAATTAAAATTTCAATCTATTTTTTATATCTTCATAGATAATGTTAATTTTTTTAGAAGCTATAAATGTATTAGAACTTTTAATTTATTGAATTCTTTATAGTTTTAGTAATGTATACTCTTGAGAAAATCATTACTTAATCCTTAAAACTGTTTTGTATGAATCGAAAAAAAATTCTTAATGATGGAGTTTTGTTGACCGTAGAGAAATTAGATGAGGAAGATGGTTGGGGGTGCGGTCATAAATTAAAACCACACAATTAAAAATAAGAGTTATTTTTATTATGTGCCGACGTTTCGGCCTACAATGTGGGCCTTCATCAGGGCTAAAAGAAACAAGATAACAACCAATGTAATTAGACTTAATAATGCGTTAGGTATATAATAATAATATGACAGTAATAAATTATGGGAACATAAATAATATTAAATGTAAAATGATAATAAGATGACAATTATAAAGTATGGAAATAAGGTGACAGTTATAAAGTATGGAAATAAACAAAATTAAGATGATAGTTATAAAGTATGGAAGTAGACATAATTGAGATGATAATATTGTAATGAGAATATATAAATAGAGACTCAGTAAATGAAAAAAAAAAAAAATGATAAAGGAAAAATATGTGAACAATTAAAATTTTAAATATTAACAATTATGAGTTGATATATGACGGTAATATATTAAAAACATAGTTAAGAGTATAGGTAATATATAAAATATATAGGTAATATATATATATATATATATATATATATATATATATATATATATATATATATATATAATATATAGGTAATATATATAAAAAAAAATTCTATTTCCTTGTTTGTACCCGATAACCCCCTGGTTTCTCGACTGGTAAACAGAAGTGGAGTTAGTTCGGGAGTGCACCGCTAGATGGGGGGAGCGCGGTAGGCGGTCCCAGACGAGACTACGAGCCAATCAATCAGAAGGTAATGGTTGCCCTAAATCAGAATGGCCGCTCGTCACCCTCCCTCCAACCTATTTACTCTCCTTCTTTAATAGTAAACCCTCTCTTATTTACAGTTTGTTTACAGGTTGTCTTTTATGCCCCACATTCCTCTAACTCTTTGCTTACTATTATCTGATCAACACACATTTTGTTTTATCATCTGTTTGTTTTAAAGGATTTTTTTCTCTTTAATTATATATACACACTCCTATTAGAAAACTACATTATTTTCTTGAGACATATAATATTTTAAAAAAAATAAATTATTTACTAATTTTATTTTTATTAAAAAAAAAATAAATACACATAAAAATCTATTAAGTGGAATATTATAAAAAATATTTTCATCTCCGACCATTTTCCTATTCAGTTCTAGTTATCGTTTGAATATATATTTCTTTTATTTTTTCCTTTTATTTCTGTTTCTATAGCTTTTTTTTTTTTAATATAATTAATTCGATATACGGTATTTGTGTATATATTTATGATTAAATGTTTAATGTTTCTCTTTTTTTTTGTAATATTATTATTTTTGTAATTTGCTATGTTTTTGTTTGATTAGGTATATAAATTAAGTTGGTAAATAGTACATAACTTAATACATTAACCTATTATTACATTGAATTTCAATTTTTTTTTTATTATTATCAAATTATTATTTTTATTAGTATAGTGTTATGAGATTTTTATAATTTACTGTCTGTAATTGGGCCTTGATTAAAATTTAATTTCGCATATTTTACAATAATTAATTCTTACAAAGATTCTCAGTAGAATAAATTAATATCAGAATGTTAATTATGCTAAATGAGTTTCAAACGAAGGAATTATTAATAGCATAAAAACTTTTAGAAAAATAACTGTTGATAATAAAAATTACAAAGTAAAACCAAATAACCTGATAATTAATTATATACATGCCTGGGTCTTCTTATTTAATTTTATTTTTATTTTAAAGGCGGAGTGACTAATACAATTGTAAAAAAAAATCGAAAAATTTATTTATCCATTCTACGACCACAAGTCGTAGTGTTTGAAGAGCTCTACTCTACGGACTCGAGTAAAACAAAACACAAAACCTAGACATATAAAACTATTAAGTGGAATATTTAAAAATAACATATTTTCATCTCCAAATACTTTCCTATTTACTTAATTTTACATATATTACCGAATACAAAGGTTATCAGTAAAATAAATTAATATCAAAGTATTAATTATAGTAAACTTATTTCAAACGAAGGTATTATTTTAAAAAAATTAACTGTTGATGATAAAAATTACATCGTAGAACAAAATAACCTCATATTATGTTCTAGAGAATTAGTTAAATTTGGGATCGACATTTCAAATAAACATCTGGGTCTTCTATATTCTCTATTCCCGGAACGATCAACATTAAAAATCAGAAAAGTTGGTCAAAAACGTTTTAAATTTGCATATTATTATTATAAAATTTAGAATAGTGAATTAGTGGTAACCCAATTGTAGATATTTAGTGTTAATTATTTTTTATTTTACCCTATTTATGTCTAAATAGTCTAATTATTTAATTATGGAATAAATTTACTTTTGTGTATTGCATAAAATAGTTGATGTTAATCAGACATATTTTTGTTCCGTTTTATACGGTGGGTATTAATTTTATTTATTATAGGACAGCTGAAAAAAAAAAGTAACTATTTACCAATACACTTTGTTAATCAATATGTCTTTTAAGAACTTCAAGGATTATTCTTTGTTGTGCTTTATCAACTGTACATTCAGTAATATTTAAATATTTTAGGTTTAATATTTACATGTTGTATTACTTGTTATACAGTTGTAAATTTCAATAAATAAATATAAAAAAAAGTTTAATATTTTTAAACTAGACATAAAATGACACATCATACCAAGAGTTAGGCTTTGATCACACACTTCTTGGTTTCGGTACTATTAATAATTTGGAAGTGAATCAAATAAAACAGAAAGAAAATTAAATTCCACACATATCATGTTCGTTTTAGTCTTTCCTGCTATATAATTCATTATATGTTTATCTCTTAATTTGGATATGAAAGTAGAACATTGGACCAGATATCACGATTGGGATTAGAAATAAATTCATGGAGGAAATAAGCAGCTCAAACCTCAAAGACAGATGGCCTCATTCCCTGAATTATTGACTATTGGCGGCGCCCAACTTTTATCTCCGCTTATAATCGCTATATTATTTCATTTCGGAATTCAGATTATATCCTAAATTATATATCAAATATATTATAACAAATTTGGGTATTTTATCTTGATCTCATAAGCATTAATAAGATTTTCATATTTCTTTCTAATTTTGCATAAGATTTGAAAACTTAAAGTGTTTATTTTCATTTTTTATGTTTTAAAAAAATTGGATTCACTCCTATTTTTACGTACTGCACCCATTTTAGAACAACATTTGAACACTATTCAAAATTTAAAGAAAAATAAAATATTTCCGATAACCTCAAATACATTCAACAAAATAAAATGAATTGTATCACAAACACGAATTAAAACAGTGTTCGGTTGAGAAAGCAGCCCATTTCGTCCTTTATACTTTACGTTGTTATTATTATTATTATTATTTTCTCTACTAAAGACCAATTTGGAGTTACCCATAAAAATTTCAGGCTATTTCAGGCCCATCAAAATTTATTAGTGAAGGACTATTATATTTGGCTCTTCTACCAGCTAATTATTAATAAATGTCAAAAGTGTGAAGTAAAAATTTATGATATTACATTAATTTCAATTTTGAAAAGTTTATTGTTATTAGATGAGTACAGCATGTTAAAATCAGAGGGCAACCAACCAATTCTTTAAAATGAAAAAATAAAAAATCATAAAATTTATTTCTTTATTAAGGCCCTTAAGGCACTAGAAAAATAATAAAATTAAAATAAACATTCTAGTTAAAAAATCGTAAATTAAAAACAAACCATTTTGACTCGTGATTTCTAAAAACACATCGATTTCTGTTTGTACCGTGCAATGTAAAATTTCCGATGACTATACTTTTTCCTAAAGCAGATATAAAAATAAAATCTTATTAATGCGTCTAAAGATCAAGATGAAATAGACTTAAGTATCTATTGGGACTAAAAATGCGTTCCTATTTGGAGATTTCGCTCACACTCATCGACCTACACTAATGACCTGCTCGCAACCTCCTTCCGATTGCTACATTCTAAGAACGCTGGCCAGGATAAGTTCCACGACCCCAAGGATCACTGTTGGGAACGAACGAACAATTATCCACGACTGATGTCTTAATTAGCGGGCTACAATAGAAGGCCGCCTAGGGCTACACTACTATATCTTTGTACCGCGGCCCGCGCTAGCTCAGTACCTCCTTTTAGCATGTGTTAATTGGCCCTGTATTTGCTTTGTTAATTGCCGCTATTAACTCTTATCCCGTCCTCATCAGTGTATCTTACTAATGGTCGAGCCTTAACGGTACTCATTATGTGGGGATTTTTTAGAAGAAAACAAAATCTCAGTATTACTGTTTGGTTAATTTCAGGAATAAAAACACGTGTGTAAGGATGTAATTCTAGGTTTATTTTTTTATTTTGTAATCTCTCAATTAATAATAATAAAAATTCCTTTTTTATAAGCCCCTTAATAGATTACAATGGATAAAAAGTGGATTTAGTGTAAAATAACAATATGTAAAAGAATAAAACGATCAAAATAAATTTTAATAATAAATTTTAAAGTACAAAAACATTATAGTTAAGAAAAATGTAAACAATTTGGTGCGCGCAACACACAACTTTCACTTACCTCCGGTCAAATCAAATTAAGAACTATTAAATCAAGTTAGAGTTGAACAAATTTTTAATTAATTATATCAATTTCTTTTGGAAACATATAATTTAGCTTAAATAATATATCAATATAAAATTGTTATGTACAATAATCATTTAAGTTTATACCCTATTCGTCACTATAAATTACCTTTCACAAGCGAGTATATAACATAAACTTTTTCCTCAAATATTTAGTTTTCCAACGGTATGTTATACATTTATATAACTATTCTAGCGTTGGCAAAAAAAAAAAAAAAAATGTAAAGTAAACAATATTTTTGTTCCTTTTTTTCTTTAGTTGGTTATCAAATTGGTTAACATGTAGATTTAGCTAGTTTTTTTTTTATCAGAGGATAACTTTATTAACAAAATTATGAATAAGATGATGTAGTAAAAATTATTAATAAGACGATATGTTAAAAATCGTTAATAAGATGATATGGTTATTTTATTTAAATCAACAAAATTAAAGGTGTTTAAATCAGAAATAATTGTCTATGCTGAAATATTTCATAAGAGTTTGAGGACTGACTCAATTTGTTTTTGACTGAAAAAGATAATTTATCAACTTAAATAACCAACAATTATGATAAATAAAGCTCTATAAACATAATTATTAGGTTAAAAAAAAACGAATGGTTTCGTAATGCGATGTACATTGGTCTTTTGGGGCGAGTTTCGGTTGTATTGAATAATTAAATTTATTGTGTGTTTAATTTATGATATTCTCCAATATTATTACATACAATATATTACCATATCTTACAAAGGACATACATTCTCCCTCTGACTGTGTTAAAAACACACATGAACCGCACATACAAAGGAGGCGGTATCACTCTTTCACTGTTGGGTGATCAGCGAATGAACTTATCAGACCCCGTTTAGTCCGTGGAGGTTCGCTATTGAATAAATCACAGAGAGCGGGTCCTGTTATCGTGTCAAACTGCGATAAAAAAAAAGAGGAAAAATACAACGCCATTAAATCTGTTACGTGTGTGCGTCCGCGAAAAGATAATTTTTGGTAAGTCACTCGAGCGGACTCGCCGATAAAATCCGATTTGAAAAGCAAATTTGAATTTTACGTCGACAGTTTTTTTTAATACGCTGGCGTTGGAATTTTCGTAAGCTGCTCTTAAAAAGAATTTTCTTTTCCGGATGCATCATCATTGCAATTACATATTAATAGTATTACATTATTTATTAACTATGAATTGTAGTCAGCTACATATTAATTTATTTTCCCAAGGGTTTTTCTTTCCCTAATTTTACAAATTTATTTTAAAAAGTAGAAGAATAAGAAAAACCTTCCGTTTGTACCCTTAAAATAACATCAGATTTGACTTACTATAAAAGCTATATGTGGCCCAAGACATAAACTCAATGAAAAATAATTAATTTAACTTTTATTATTATTATTTTATCATTAATTAATATTTATCGATAAATACTTCTAGTGACAATATTATTAAATAAAACTTACTGCTAATGATTAAACTAAATGTTAATTCCCAAAAATATTTATTAAAATCTTTAACAGTGCATTAAAATTGTCAGACAGCGTAATTTAGGGGTGCGAGTACCAGGGTATATATTTTTACAGAATAGGTGAAAGTCTTGTATCTGTTTTCGTTTATTAAATATTTAAGTTATATTAATAAATTTCATGTTTGATTTTAACGATTTCCGTGGTATTTATGATATGAACAGTAAACATTATCAAACGAAATGATAAATTAGAAGTGATTTTTTCGAATTGGGAACAATACTTGCTATTGTTGTTCTGGGATTTCTACATTTGAAAATAGAATTTATTTGATAATACAGAAGATAAAAGATATAACCACAATAAAATTCCTAAACTAAGAAATTAACGTAAGAATATTTTTATACTATTTCTCAAAAATAAAAGAAACCATGTAACTGAGAATATGTATGGAAATAAATATTTTACTTTATTTTATTAATATTACTTGTATTAATTTTAGTTTAATTGAAAAACTAATATATATACACACACAGGCTATCGGTTTTTATTGAATATTTTTCATAGCAATTAATTTGTAAGTATAACTGTAATCCAGAGAATATACCATGTGTCGGAATTACTTTGTGATTCAATGTAGCCTATCAAATGAGTCCGCTTCCAAGCTGTCATAACAATCGATTCTTAATATCAGAACAAGGTATTTATCAACAAATATATTAACAGAAAACAGTGGTTGGAAAAATATTTCTGAGACAAAGGCATTCGTTTGCCCTACTTGGCATGACCACTTCAATTAGTCTCCTAAACTGAAGAGACGTTATTATTAACCCAAACACTCCATACAGCCCTAACAAGCTTCAGCTGTTCCCTTCAGCATAAGAACTAATACACTCCAATATCTAAATATATCTTTTTGGGGAGAGCGTTATATGAAATTCATCTAACAAAGAGAAGATACAAATTATATCTCTACAATTATCATTAAAAAAAAAATACGTACGTCTATTATACCATATACAGTCTCGAAACAACAGGAACGTACCTGGAAAGAAAAAAAAAATTAATAAAAATACTCATAGTTGGAAAATTACATATCATATTAAAAATAATAATAATAAATCTGTATTTTCTTATTATTGAAATATAATATATATATATATATATATATATATATATATATATATATATATATATATATTTGTATATCTCATTGTATTAGGAAGAATATACTCTAGTCCATTCTTATAGGCCTAGAGCAATTTTCTGAAAACACTATTAATATCTACATTCTATTGTTTATATTACAATAGATTAATAATTTACTAAGTTTATAGAGAACTGGTTCAAGAGGCCGTGGTGTTTCTAATTGAAATAAATATATTATTTTGTAAATAAAAAAATATATTATTTATAAAACAACATAGAAATCAGTACTATTTTCATAAGAAAACAATGAGATAACCGGCGTTCTCATTCAAATAAAAAGAAATTATAAGTGCTTTAAAAGTCACATCTTTAAACAGTTTAATTTTAAAAGAACAGATTAATCTTTTCCTAATTTTTAAACAGTCTTTTTTAAATCTATTTAACAACGTTATCTAACATGACCAAGTCTAGATTACTTGATAGTGATTTACGTTTAAACCATTCTCAAATGAGTTTTACGTAATTTTTATCAAGGCTATTTCTCAAAAATGAGATTCGGATCACCTGTTACGAACTATTAGATCAGTGTGAAGAATTTACTAAATAGCGATTATAATATAAGGTTTGTAAACAGGCTACTTGTAAGCTATCATTACATATAATAAGTGCAGCTGGTCTTTAATGTGATTAGAGCCAGAATGAGGTCATTAAATGATAGGCAATTATCCCACTCTAATCTGTAGCTTAGTCTTTAACACTACACAAGATAAAACTAACCAGAGGATCCCAGATACGTCTCACTGATTTTGAAGATTTTTTTTTTTTTTTTTAACTAGACTTTAAACCATTAAACTCTGAAGGAGTCACTTAATAAAATCGGAAAGTTTGCGCGCGGAAAACACAGTATATTTAATATCTCTGGTTCTAGTAAAAGTAGACAAATAAATTTGGTATCAAAATTACCCTATTTCAAGGCAGTATAATTTAAAAACAGGCGATTAATATATTTAAGTTTTATGTGTGGTAATAACCCAAAAAAATATAAATAATCTCGTCAAAACAGTAGTTTTTATAAGGTTTCTAAAAAACTGTGGTCATATTAAGATTATATTTTAGAAGTGAGGAACACGGTTTTTAAGAAACCTTATTAAAAGTACTGTTATGAAGAGATTATTTATATTTTTTAGGTTTTTACCAAGCATACAATTTAAATATTTTAATGGCTTATTGCTTAAATTATTCTGCTTAAAAAAAGGGTAATTTTGAAACCAAACATATTTTTCTACCTTCACTAGAACCAGAGATATTAAATAAAATGTGTTTTTCGCTCGGAAACTTTTCTATTTTTTAACGTGACTACTGGGTAGCGTTGGACCCTAATAATTTTCAGAGTCTAATGGCTCAATGTCTAGTTTTACCCCCAAAAAATTCATAAAAATCGGCGAGAAACATTTTGTATCCTCTCCTTGTAGGTATAAAACTGGTTGTTATAATTTAATGGATGTTTCAATAAGGCTATACTTTTTTTTTTCACTCATCCTCTATTTATTTAAAAAAATAAACATACATAAAACATGATAATAGTTCCGTATTTCGCCTAGGGAATTTTAAGGTGAATAATGAATAAAAACTGCACTGTGTGTACCTAAAAGCATAATATAATTCAGGCTTATTATATTAATAAGGTTATAATAATACAGCATTAATAGATAAATGCGTCGATAACCGTCAGTACAATCGAGAAATAGACTCTGAAAATAGTTATTATTTTTTCTTCATATTTGACTTTCAGTTTTGACTTATGGCTTCTTGCTTGGAACGAAGCCCTGCCCGCTTGAGGGAAGGGGAAACTTTTTCGTCTCGAATAATTAGATCTGTCTTTTTGAAAAGTTGCCAGAATAAAATTGAATTGTCGCAGGAGCCATTCTCCGAGATCCCGAGGCGGCGGAGAAAAGCGGAAGATAAGGAAGAAAACTTCGGGGAAAAAGTTGGTCGCACTCTTCTGAAGGATTAAATTTTCTCGCGAAGTTTTAAAATTTATTTTTGCCCTATCATCGCCCTGTTTATTTTGAAGTTAATGGTCCACAGATCCGTGGATTCTGCGTCTAATTATCGTGGTGTTGTTAAATTTGTTTATCATAAAATAAATGAGTCATGATTTGTTATGATCAAAACTATCAATGGCTATTCATTGTATACGCACTGATACAACTTTCTGATTGATTTTAGTTTAAGACTAACCAGAAAAATATCAGATGAGCCGAATTTAAATTTTATAAGCCAGCAGCTTCTTGATCATTTTGGTATATTACAAAAGGACATGTCGCGTTTATTAATTTTGGGATGATAAGTACTAATTAAGTAATTATTAATTATATACTAAATTTTACTCTGTTTTCTTCCGTTTTCAAAACATGCTAAGTGATATGTGATAATTATATAATAATAGTATATTCAAAATATTTTTTTAATAGTTAAACCATTATGTTACATATTTTTCTGTGAAACATACTGAAAACCTCTTTTTAATCAAATCAAACACATCCACTTATATTTTTATCAATAAATGATACCACTAATAAATGGTAAATTCAGCATATTTACAATCAATAGATTCAGTAGAGTAAATATAGTTTACTACTGACTGAACATTTCAGCCATGTTATTAAAATACAATATTCTAAAACATAGAGGCTTTTGTAAATTTTAGTTTTTTTAATGTTTAATAAAATGGATTATTATAGTGATTGAGCTGTGTGATTAAAAGTGTTTTAAAGTAGTAGATAAATTTCTTAGTGAATTTTATGGGAATAATTTCATTCAAATATTTTCTTTATTAAGTTTTATGGGTACAATAGTAAATAAATTAACTTAAAAAATGAATATCCAGTAACCAGATAAGACCTTAGCTAGATAGTTAGTTGCGAAAATACAAGAGAAAAAAAATAGTTCTTGGTCACCTGGGGTGTAGTGGGTAGCATAACATTTTTCAATTTTTATATGTTACAGCCTAGGATTTTTTAATGGAGAAAAATACGTAGTTATGTCGAAGACGTAAAAAGTAAGTCCCGAGCCTGTGCGATGTTAGTTACTCGTTAAAGATCTTTATCCTGATTGAACCTGGATAGGCACAATTTAGGACTCCCACTGTAGCATCGTCCGAATAGCCATAGCAGCAATAAATATTTATACACAAAAAACAGAAATATTACAACTTACAATAAGCAAATCTTACAATAAGAGGTCAATCCAAATTATATCAAAAATTATGAAATTCAGTAAACACATTAGTAAAGATCAAATCTGAAAAATGGATTTAGAACCTATACTGTTGCATGGTCCGATTAGTCGCAGCAGCACAAAGTGACGTTGAATAAATAAAACAAACAAACAAAATATTAGTTCCACATTATATAGATCAATTAAAGAGGGTTTACATATAATAAACAGCATACTGAATCATTCTAAAATAGATATTATAAACAACTTTATTTATATTTTCATTTATGAATAACGTATTCAGAAGGTTTATCTAAATACTGTTATTTTTAAAGTCAGTCAACATTTTTGGATATATTAATATAATGAAGCAGTATCATAGCCCATAGTGCGCTGATGAGCCTAGATCGGGCGGGAGCCGTGAGCGGGGTACAAGAGGGCCAGCACTAAATCACCGAGAGGCAGACCCATTAGTGAATGCTAATATATATAATGAATACATAATCAACTCACCAAGGCAGGGCCCAGCACAAAGAGCTACACCACCACGGCACTGCAGGTAGATAGAGACAGCTCAACCCGCTCTGACTTTGACTAATGACGGATTCCTTAGGAAACCAGCTGCCGGGGCTGCATCCTCAACCAACGTACCGCATCCAAAAGCTTTCACGGCTCTATTATTCAGAATGTATTTATGTATTGGATACATAAACTTCGCTTCATGATTCATGTAATATGCTTATTCCAAAATAACTTGAAATTTTACCAGTTAACCTTTTGGCAACTTTTGTGAAAAGCTGTCAGCTATAAAATATTCTCCAATGGCTCAATAGGAATGATGTGTATTTCCGTCCGATTCATTAATGTCGGAGGACTTTACAGAGCAGTACTTATAACGCCAGAAAATATTACTCGGATACAGCTCCAAAATAAGAACGAAAAGGTTGTGCTGATATAAACACTGTAAACAATCTTCGTACTTGCTAAGCTGAAATATAAGTTTTTAGTCTACTAAAAACTAGAATACTAAAATCTTGATTAAAAATAGGTAAGTAATTAAAAGTAAGATGGGGAAATTGGGGATTATATTTATTTTTTGATGCCACATAAAAAAAATTTAAAACAAAATTGTAGTTTAAAAAATTAAGAAAAAGGTTCTTGATAGGGACCCTGAATTATCTAGCGGTATGAAATATACTTTAAGACCTATTCTCATACCTGCCAATTATACATACAAATTTTCATATAAACCTTTCAAGCCGTTTTGTAGGAGTTGGACCACAAACACCGTGACACGAGAAATAAGTCAATTCTATCGGTTTTATTGTATACTCTATCTATGCAGGCTAATCCATTGTACAGCTAAGAAGAGAAACTTAGTAAATCAATAGAACAGGATGAAACCACGTTTTTTTAGAGCTCTAGATTATGAGAAAAAACATTCTTTTAGTGTTTTGAACCTTCAATGACAAATTTTACCATGTTCTGAAGATCTGTGAGGAAGCATTTTATTCATTCTGATCCATTGAAGAATACGAAATTATATTGACTTTGATTCAGTGATAAAAAAAGTTTCATTTTATTCTGTACATTTTAATAATATCTGCTATAAGGGAATCTCGAAGTATACATGAAAGAGTATCTTTGCATTCCTCGCTTTCTTGAATCTCGGGTACAACCACCAGCTCAGAATGAAAGGAGCTAGGAGGGGAAAGAAAAAAACTCTACCTAGGAAAGAATGAAAAAGGAAAGTTAAGGTTAGAGTCTGACTTGGGAGCCTCTGACATTTAGCCACAAAAGACCGACGTCAGCTGTAGCGATTCAGGGAAACACGGTGAAAAAAATGGCGGATGTGAACTTTAGGCGTGCATTGTGAGTCACAACAATAAGATAGAGCCATATTGTTGTAGGCCTTTTTGGTAGCTACCAGTCGGGAGTCCAAGTTTTTCCGAAATAGAATATAAAAAACAGCTAAAGAAAAATCGGAAAATCTGCTGTTTCCAAAACATGATTACATATGTGCTTTTATTTTAATCTCATTTTGAAAAAAAAAAGAGAGAAAAAGCTCAATTATAATGATCTGGTGGCGAAATTTATATTAAAAAAAAAAGTTACTTGAAAAATACTGTACTAACTGCAATCATATAAATAAAGGTTGACTATGTCTATATTTAAAGTTCTTTTGAGTACTTCAATGGTCTATGAATCATAATTAATCACATAACTGCTCTTTTATTTAGAGATATTTAAGCAATTGTGGAAAAAAAAATTGTTAATAAACAAAATCAAAATGAGATTTATAGAATTTTTGATCCTCTAAAAAGAAAGTGAAATATAAGAGGAAAAATTCCTTCAAATTATAAAGCTGAAAAATTAAATGGACTAAAACAATAAATATAAAACAAATATGCAGTATAATTAACTGCATTATGTTTGATATTTTGATTATATTTCAGTAAAAATAATTACATTTAGAAAAAAACATGAAAAAGAAAATACAACGAATTATTATTTTAATATAAAATTGTAGGCTGATGATTAACTTCACCACTATTTTATTTAATTATGATGCACTACGTTTCAGCTATATTGCCATCTTCTGGTACAAAGTACAATTTTTATCGTGAGTGAGTACCCCCTAGAAGCCTCATGTCTTTTGTAAGTACCCACTCACCTTAAGATAAAAATTGTTCTTTGTACCAGAACATATAATTATAGTCGAAACGTAGTTCATCATAATTAAATAAAATAGTAATGAAGTTAATTATCAACCTACAATCTTATATTTAAACTTTGACCTTCGCCTAAAATAATCCACAACGAATTATCGTTCTTATTATGTTTGTTTTTAGTTAGGTAATTGTTCTGATTATTTAAGGTTTAATTTTTACCTAAAATTCTAAACTAGATTATGCATTTTTTTTTTTTAATATCCAAAACTGTTTCCTGATTTAGCTTGCGAATTTATAGAGAGAAAACCTTTAAAAAGACTAAGCACGATAACTATCTTAGTTTTGTTACTAATATCTCTCAAAACTTTGATAAATTATTCGAAACAAAATTTTCTAGCATGATATAAACTCAGAGTTCATAAACATACGATCTAAAATCCAAGATAAGGGTGTCAGAGACTCTTGCTAACCTCATTCTTCCATAATTACGACCTAAAGAAGGGGATGTTGAGTTTTAACAGCATGGAAAATCCATTTAGTTTTTCCCTGGAAATGAGATTGGGTTGTGCCGCGGAAACTGGTTTTGATATACGGTCTAAGTTGGCTAGCGTCTGTTCCCCGAGGCAACACGCTAACTCGTTCGCTGGATTTATGGTAATGCAATGTGTTGGGCCCTATTAGGAGGTGTGAAAGATCTTGTTATACTAACAACTCCTCTCTTTTTGTCTTGTTAGTTATAATTTGTTTTTAATATACATTTTAATCTGTGTAAACTTTATCTTTACAAGATTTGTTATTTCCATCGAAATTTCAAATTCGAATCTCTACACTCGAACACTTTTATCTTTTCTAATGATAACTTGGACTAAGACAATTACATATTACGAAAAAACTAACTTTATCTATGTTTCTAACTAATTGTAGAGCTTTGTATGCGGTATTCTGCCTTTGAGAATGATAGCCATAAATACTATTAAAAGAAAAAATATATTTTTAGAATAAGAATCATAAGTTGACTGTACGTAACCAACAAAGCTAGAAGTCTACTCAGATTTTTTTATTTGTAGATGAATTTATTGACAAGTTAAATAAAAAAAGTTATTAAATAAACATTTAAGTAGAATTTAAGAAAATAATAATTATAATTTCAAATGATACAAATTTATAAGGATAATACCATATAATACATAGTACAATATAATACATAAAGTTACAGGGCTATTTGAAATATAAGGATAAAATATTTGCAGTAATGGAGTTAAGAATATCCAGAAGAATGTATAACAGAATGTACTAGGTTTTTAAAATCTAAGATATTCTCCAGTAATGTACTATATCTTTCCTCATCAATATATGTATTGAGATACCTCTTTCTATGTTAACATGAAAGTGTCTTTTGCCGGAGGTCTGTAAGTTTCATAGCTCAATAGTTTTTTTACTCTAAGTGTGACACGATTTAAAAAATATTCTGGGACATCGAACAGAGGAAGTCCAATTTGTCTCGCTTCATTTGATACGTAATTGTATATTCAAATAGTAAATTAAATAAATTACAATAACTAAAAGATTAAAATAAAAACAGATAACATCGAATAAGTTTAATTATGTATTATCAAAGTCAAGATTTATCACATTGTACGGAACATTGATTTTAGAGGAGGTCGATGAGTAGTAAATGATGTTGGAAAGTGGTCAGAAAAGACACTTCACGGAGGGAGATACGTAAAGAGCAATAAAGTTTGGCAACACGGATGTTAAAGGGCTTTTCGAAGGAGACAGTTAAATGAGAGGGTAGGTACAGATCGGTAGGTTGAGATCTTGTATTTATACTGTGGAGTAAGGAGGTCAAAGATATAGGAAAGTTTTCTGGTCTGTAAGGATTGGAATAGCAATATGCCAAGTAGTGTTTTCTTCGGGGTTCGGGATAGAGCCACCATCGACCAGAATAACAGCGAGAGACGTGTGACTATAAAAGCCGTATATAAATCTTTTAGACCTATTCATTAATATTATAGCATCAATAACAAGTAGATTATATATTGAAATATCTGTGATCTTTTGTTTTTCATTGTCAGGAAGAATTTATTTTCTTAATAAACGAGCAAACTTGGTTCAAAACATTAATGATAAGTTGCTCGTACGTCGTACAAACTTCATCTGCTCTTACTTCATGAGTATAGTTACCGAGGTACATTTTTAGCTGTCAATTCTTACCCTTATTTCAATTTTCTCAGAATTTGTATTTTGTTTTAAAATGAAACTTCATATGTAGTGTATTTCATTATTCAAAACTCAGCAATTCTCCTCGAGTTCATAAAATTCCTTTATCAGTGTTTTCCACGGTTGACTCGATCTAATTCAGGACGATACCGAAGGAGGGGACAGACGATTACAGCTTCCTGCCTGGTCCTGCCAACTCCGCGGTGCACAACCAAATGGCCTACCGCCCCGCGAAATTAACCTCGAATTCTTCTTTCTGGCACCCAAAGCCTTATTAATATCAGTGATTTATACTTAGGCCTCGGGGTACTAACGACCTCTCTGTTTGTTCATAGGATGCTCATAATTATATGTCCGACATAATAATAGCTGTAGCAAGAGAGTACTCATTTGTATCATCAATTATACGTCTTGGGCAGAAGTGGGCTATGACAATTAGCCAGATCTGTTGCGGTCTTTAGCCTTTGCCTTGCTGTTTTCTATTATCATTTAATCAAATGAAGAGAGATGATTTGTACCAGTTAATTAATGGTCGCTTAATTGTTTTGTATCATTGCGTGCAAAGAGATAATGACGTACACAAACAAGATATGTTTGCAGTTTTTATTCAATAATTGTTTACCAAAGAGAATTATTTCAAACATTATTTTTAAAAACTTAGTTTAGGACAAATATTTAAGAATTCCCTTACATGTGTAATTTTGAATGTACTGACGTATTTATTATTTAAAAAAAAAAAATTAAAATTGACGAAGTTCGTAATAAAACAGACGTAATAAAGAATTTTACAAACTAGGATCCTGAAGATAGGTGAAATACTCCGAAACGTTAGTTATGTGATGATACTTAAAATAAAAAAGTACTTTAGGAAGAAATAAAAAAAAATAATCCCTAATTTTTGTATCTGAAATATAAATATATGTATATATATATATATATATATATATATATATATATATATATATATATATATATATATATATGTGTATTATATATATTATAATATATATATATATATATTATATTTATTTATTAGTTTTTTTTTTTTTCACTAACCCACAGTCTCCTTGCAGATAGTTAATAGTCTTAAGAATATGTGTGAAGAATATTCACTTTAATTTCACTGATTCACGTATAAAAAAAAAAAAATAATAAAATATAAGGTCAGTTGAAATCAAATATATTTCTCTCAAATAAATGTGAGAAAAATACAAAAATTTATTTGTTACATCTGTGGTTAATATATTTTTTTTTTTTTTTTTTTTTTGTTAAATAATGTTTCATTAGAAACTATTAACGGGATAGTAGTTTGAAAAGTATCTGAAAATCGTACTTGAGGAACCATTCTTGTTTTTTTAGTGAAATAATTATCTATTTATTATAATTAACTATATATTGATTATATTGTATTATATTCTAGTTACATTTATATGTATTTTACTCTGTTGGGACATTACAATAATAGTTATATACTGAAAGATATTTATACTATCTTCTTTCCCGGAAAGTAGGAGAATTATAGAGAACAATCTATTTAAGGCAACATGGAATATTTTTTTTTTTTGTTATTTAAATTATTATAATGAATTAAAAAAAATAGTATAGAAGTCTAGTATAAATGTTTTGTATATAATATTCAATAATGAAGCTTGTAATCGACTAAAATTATCCCCATTTACATGTTCCATAGAGGATGAAGTTCCCTAAAAAAGGAAAAAAGAATCATTGAAATCAGTTAAGAAATGGTAGAGTTGTAGCGTTTTGAAATTGGCAGTGGTGATTGGTCATTTTTCTGTGAGTAATTTATAGCTTTACATATTATTTAAAAGCATGTATATATCTATATAAACTGTTTTACCCTAAAATAGTTATTTGGAAATAATAAATCATTGTGTAATAATTTGCAACGTTTTTATAAATAAAACCGTAAATGTCAATAAATTCATACAAATTTCTTCGATCAATTTATTCTTTTTTATGACCTCCCTAAATTAAATTTAAAATTAATAAATGGAATTTATATAAGTAGGGCATTGTTCTTCTAACGGTAAAATACATTCCTTTTAGGGAAATACAGGCAATACTTAAGGGAATACAAGAGGGTATGTCGACTGGTAGCTAAGGTGCCTTTTCTACCTGACGTAGAAATATATCATCATGAGACAGGGGCAGAAGCCATTAGTGGGCATCTAATCAAGACATCTCCACTGAGAGCAGGTAAAACACAGGTAACCTGAAGTCTTTCTTTTTGTTACACCCACAACTATTCTGAGATTTCTATATTAGTCTTTTGTATCTCTATTCCGTTAACTATGCGGTCTTAGGTTATTGGAACCCTAACAAATCATTCTATGACGTGACCGAAAAAAAATAATATTAAAAATATACTAACATGATGATGATACAGATAAATATTTTATAGCAAAGGCAAATATATTACTATGTTTAGGAAAATTAATAAATTATTAATTTATGATATATAAAAGATGATTTTGAACTATTTTAGAGTTATTCTTTCCTGACAGAAAGATTTACCATCGAAATTAATATTTCAAAATATGAAATCGAATACCACTATTATTAAATATAAAAAAAAAAAAATAATACCTTAAAAAAAAAAAAAAAACAAACAATTTTTAGCTAAAGATCAAAACTCATTGTATTTTATTTTTCCCTGTTCTGATAGATACATGAACATATTTAGCAAAGATATATCAAGCATGATTCACAGTTGCATTTATAATAAATTATTTTACTGAAACCCAAGTGAATTATATAATATTTTCTTTTGAAAATAAGATTCCTATATCTCCTAGTGAGAGATAATGAAAGATAACAATAAAAACCTTCTTGTTATTCCACTTTACATAATAATCATTATATATAGATTTTTTTTCAATTATAAAATCATGGATTATCTATTTTTGGTTTATTATTTTAAATAATGAACCTTAGTAGTAAAAAAAAAAAAAAAAACACTCAAAATTCAACATAGATCCGAATAATCCGTTTTTCCACCGTTAACTTGACCAATTTCCTCGAAATGGTTTGTTTTTTATCTAATGTTTTAGAATCAGTACTTGGAGATTAATTATAAAATAGAAAAACAAAATTAAAATTTTATTATATGTAATTTCGCTATACGTATCTAACTTGGTTCTTATTTAGAGAAAACATGAAAGGTTTAAAATAATGTTAAGGTAATATATAAATTCTTATACAATAATATAATTACTAGGAAATAATAAACCTTTGTGTAATAATTTGCAGCGTTTTTAAGAAATATTTTATTTGTAATCAATGGCTTAAATCATCGACCCACAGTTAAATTATTTTCAATAACAAAATAATAAATAAATAAACATAAAATCCACAAATAAGTTAAGATATTCTTGTAATCTAAATAATTCAGCTATTTCATTTGTGGCAAGGTGTGGCTTAGGGATTTAAAGTAAATTTAAGTATTTTTTTCTTTTTAAACTAATTTGATTCTGTAATATTAGGATTTGTCATAACTATGTCGTTAACAATAGTGCAAAGTTACAACATTTACAAAATAATACAAAATAGATGCCCTAAAAAATCAATAGAATATTTACATAGTTTAAAGCGAATGAACGTCTAAAAATTACGCATGCCTATATACAAGCCACAAACAAACAGCAATTGAGTGGAGAATCTAGTCAGAACCAGAAATCCAAGATTCAAGAACTAAAGTTCATAATTATGTAACGAACAGAGAAGAATAGATAGTCCCTTAGATCAGTGTATGGAAAGCCATCTAAGGAAAGTGATTATTTATGGCTGTCGATTACATACATCTTATCCCTTTTGTACTTTAATATCGTTGTGCTCCATTAATTTCCTACCATAAAATGTGAAAAAGTAAAATATAACTATCATATAAAAACCTGAAATTTGGAATCCTGTAATGCGATATCGACCCTTAGACAACAAGCACGCTACTGACTCTGACCCTACAAAACTCCCCTAAAAAGTTTCATCCCTTGACGATTATTGGATATTGAGTGTACACAAATTGGACTGCCATTGTCATCCGTCGCGTCCGTGCCGCCCTAGGGAGGGTAAAGGGACAAAGGATTCGCGTGCTGCCAAAAGGGCGAAAAAGGGGGAAAGCGGATAAATAAAAGAAAAAGCTGACAGTCCTTGTTGCGGATTTACTGCTGCCAATAAATCAGGATTCGATGAAGGAAGGAGGGATGCTACGGAGGGTGATAACTAGGGAGGACCACGCCCTAGCTTCATCCGATCTATCGGGGTGTCTATCCGTTCGCGAGGTCACAGAACTGTATCGCAGGGAGGGACAGTAGGGAGATCATATTAAAAAGGTATTCGAATTTGAAATATATCGACGTATATTACTATAATATAGTTCAATATAGAAGTCAATAGCATATTATTCAAATGATCTTTCATCGATCAATATAATGTCTATCGGAACAATATTCAACTGAGGATGCATGATTTAGTTCATCTCCCTTCATTGTTGGATACAATCCATAAATCCTGAAAAAGTAATATTATACAATTACAACCACACAATCCATTCATATGTACTAATCGAATCCCAAACCTGTGAATAAGATATTACGGTACATTCGTAACACTTCATTAATCAAGACATTTCATCACTCAGTCCCAAATCATCCATTACTAACATTTGATTACGAAAACAAAATTAAAGGAATTAGAATAGTTATATCAATTAAAGAGTATTTACGGTTTTTTATAGAGGACACATTTACTCTAAATCTTGTTACTTTGTAATAAATGTTGGAATGTACAGTTGAATTTCTACGTATATGTAAATATATAAATTTTATTGTAATACATATGAAGTGAGATTCTGTTGAGTAATTAAATTGAGCATTTATTTTACATTTTTTAAAACTGTCTTGAAAGAGGCACCTGTGGTGTAGTGTCTTGCATAACAGCTTTCTATACTCAAGATTGCGGGTTCAAACGTGACAGGTGGGAGTAAAAATTTCTTGCTGTCTTACGGAGAAGACGTAAAAAGTTCCCGAGCCTGATCGATGTCAAGTACTCGTTGAAGAGTTTATCCTAATTAAACTTGTATCAGAAATTTAGGGCTCTCAATATAGCTTCGTCCGATTATCCACAGCAGCATAAACTGATGTTAGATTAATAAACAAACAACTGTTCTAGCAACATTATCTCCCCTGAGATATCTACTGTATGAAGTTTTGAGTAATTACTTCTTATTTTGTAAAAAAATCTTAATATATATATATATATATATATATATATTATAATATATATATATATATATAATAAGAAACATATTATAACCGAAGCAAGTATATTTAGTACCACGATTACTTCTAAAAGCTACAATACTGCAAATATATATATATATATATATTATTTATATATATTATATATTTTTTTTTTTTCTTCTTTTGCATAGCTAATGTATTACTTTAATTTTTTTTTTGGTAAATCTTATGTGAGTGAATCTCAGATCACTATTACCAGAATTCTCACTGATTGAGGCAGAAACAAAATTAAGAAATAAAGGATGTTACAAAATCATCCATACTGCTGTTGTGTTTAATCATAATTGTTAACATTAACACCAGTTTACACCACCAATTAATTGCAGGAAAAAAACAAAATATATATAGCCTGGAGAAGGTGGTAATTGAGATTCCAGGCCTGGAAAGAAAAAAAGAAGCTATGTAAATATCTGGTCCCTAGGTGTGTCAGTGGAGCGATCTCCGCTGGATAACTTAAGATACCGGTTATGGATTGAGTCATCAACGTCGCAATGCCCCTCGTATTTGTGCATATCTTATCAATTCATATATGAATTATTTATTTCTATATGTATTTAATATTGTATAGATGTCTCGTACGAATAATTAATTATTCAAATATGCCAGGAGAAAAATATAGTGAACACAAATTAATCAAAACAGATTTTCGTTTGCATTAATTTAGATATAGTACATTAATTAATTTTTATTTTATTTTATTTCATTCTACAGAGAATACAAAGAATAAAGTTTGTTCAATAGAAAAAAAGTAGTTTCTAAAAAAATGTCCAATATATATAATATATATATAAATCCAATATATATATATTATATAAGTTTAATTAGAACAAATAAACAGCCTTTGTTGATCATTCAGTAGAATATGCTTATTAAAAAAATACTAATGGAAGTTTTATTTATTTTACATTTTAGTGCGGTGTACCACGACGTTAGGTTATTTGAAATAAAATTTAAATATAAATCTGAGGATAATTATAGAGCTAATAATTAAAAATATCAAATGAATAACATATGTATGAATTTTTTTTTCTCTTCATATTTTTCATTCGCACCTGTCTGGACCTATCAGACAATAAGAAAACGTGCTATATAAAACGTTAGACATGATACATTTAAAATTAAAAAGAACATATTTTTATCTCTACATAATACTGAGTATATTTTACTCATTAAACGTAATCCAAAATATCTTTAGAGTGTTGTTAAATGTTAAGATTGTGTTATGAAATGGTTGTGTTAAATAATATGAAATATTTTGTAGATAATTTAGCACATAATATCAAGAAACAAGATTTTGTAATATTGTATTGTTCATATATTTTATTGCAAGTTTCTGTTTATGCAAATAAATATAAATATTCATGAGTAATACTTATCAGCACTTTATATATTTTCATTTAAAAACATTGTGAAAATTATTCCACTAAAGTATTACAATTGTGTTCTATTCAAACTGAACTGTGTTTCATAAAATACATTTAATACAACCTGTTTACAATATTTCGTATTCTTGTTTGGTATAATTAATTAAGAATATAATTAAGATTTTTTTTTCTTGAACTGTTTATCAAAAAAACATAGGAAACGATGGTGGAAAATCCTTGTCTATATATGCGTAATTAATTGATTCAGAAGCTAATGAGATAGTAACCTGTACATTGGAACAATTTTAATAATTAAAGCAATGTTGACTTTAACATAACTCGTTAATTAATTAACGTATATCAATTAAGTTCATAAATATTCAAGAAAATAACAGGTTATCTATCTAATTGAATGGATGGACACTGAGTATCTCGTTTTCGTGGTACTCACTTGCCAAGTCCTGAATTTCCTGCACGTCACATACCTGCTCGTACACATCCTGATACGCGTTATCACACACAAACACACTAACACTAACACATATGCACTGGACTGATGAGTTCGCTACCGTTTGCTCAGTCTGCGGGGCCAGACTAGAGGAGGCCCTGGCTAGGAGCAGTTTTTTGGTCACTCCCCACCACCCATCGCCATTTTAGAGCGGGCGTCTAGGTCGCAGGTGGTGAAGGCAAGCTGATGTATCAATCTTCTTCCAGATGAAAAAAAAAAAAGATACAGGAAGGTGTAAATTATTATCTGCTTGAAATGCAATCATAAGGAACGTCCCGCTATCATCGGGAAAATCTAAAGCTGTCAAGCGCGGTTCATAAGATCACGATATTTATATTTATTTGCATATACAGAAACTTGCAAGAAAATATATGAACAATGCAATATTACCAAATCTGGTTTCTTGATATTATGTGCTGAATTATTTACAAAATATTTCATGTTATTTAACACTACCATTTTATAACACAATCTTAACATTTAAGAACATACTAAGGATATTTTGGAGAACGTACATTAGATGAAAAAAAAAAATCAATATTACTTAGAGGTTAAAAATATATTCTTTTTAATTTTAAAATTATCATGTCTTACGTTTTATATAGCACATTTTACTTGTTATTTGATAGCTTCTGACAGGTGCGAATGGATAATATGAGATAGAAAAAACCCAAAACAAGTACATATGTTATTCCTTCGATATTTTTAATTATAAGGTCCATAACGTATTAATTGGAGTTTCCTTTCATGAAAATTAAACATTTATATATAACATTAAAAAATTACACCAGCATACAGAAATTTTAAAATATAGCATGAAAAATTAAATCAGTACTCTGATAAGGAAAACTTAACCTGTCAGGTGCGCATCTGAGAATATAAACAATAATGATAAATAAAAAAGATAGAGAAATTTTAATAAAATGTTATGTGAATACATTAATTATAAAAATAGGCAAGAATGACAAGCATTTCACAAGAGCCTTCTTATAAAGATTATTCGTCATATCTTAGGGCTTGGAAGTATAGCATTTCCTTGTCACTCAATTTAACTCAATTTTTTAACGATGAGGTTAAAAAAAATAAAAATAAATAATCACTATATATGTATATATACATACTCAGGAATTGTGTACATATATGTGTGTAAACATATACATGTATAAATTATAATTATAATTTAGTAGTAGATCATACTGACATGATCATATGTGTTTCTAAGCATTGGGGAGGTTTCATGTGATCTGTCACTGCTATCTTTTAGATTAAGTAGAAAGGGACTTTTTATTCTATTCTACTATTTTAGGTAAGTTGTGTATATGTTCATTGTGTTTGTATGTATCCACTTCTATATATTTTGATCAATAATAAACTACTATTTTAGCAATCGTCTAAAGTCTACTTTCTTTAAGAATTAGACGTATATATATATATATATATATATACAAATTTTATAGAAATTAAATATGTTTTATATATTTTACAGTATCATTTAATTTATACCTGTTTGCTTTCACTTATTTATAAATGAAAAATATAGCAAGAAAATGTATTACGATCGTAAAAATTCCAGTTTTCAACAGAAATATATGTTTTAGTGGACCCTTAGTCCAAATAATCAAATCGTTCGAAAAGGCCTTGTGTTTGGTAAGTCTATCACAAGCTAAAAGTCGTACGAAATTGAAATGTCATATTTATTACTGCTATAAGCCCGAGATGTGACAGCAACTTTTGCACCAAAATCGGCAAACCAGAAGAGTCACTTTATTCGATACATTTTATACCTTTTTACGATTTCCTAAAAAACGGATGTAACGATTTTAATTAAATTCGCTATATTGATGTAAAATTTTATAGCTTTTAATACCCTAGGTTTCATTCTGATTGAAATAGTATGACATGGCTTAAATGCCGATATTTAAAATTTTCTTCATCTACATTACCTTTAATTTTATACATTCGAAAAAATTAACCTTATCATCTTACAGTAATACCGGTATTCTGATACGGTATTCAATCTTTGTCAATTATTTATTATATATATATATATATATATATATATATTTATATATATATATATATTATATATATATATATATATATATATATAATATATATTTGGTAATATTTGATTGGTTTTAGGCTGTTATAACTTTGTTTTCTAAGATAGTTAACTTTTGACCTACTCCGATTTTTGATGCTATATTCAATTATATTTAAACAAAACTAAATTACAGCTTTAAACCGCTAGTTTCTTCTAAAATGTTAATTAAATATTTTATTTTTAGGGATATAGAAAAAACAGGAAAAAATCGACGTGTTAGAAAAAAATTGGTCATAAACATTAAGTGCGAATAAATGTTTACCTTACATTATATTTTACATATTACGAACGAATATGTTTCAAAATAAATTAGGATAGAATTTAATCGCTATATAAATTTGAACGATTGATTGACAAGAAACCAAACTGACCTTGATATTATCTCCTTAATCTGATCCTCACATCATCGGGGTAATGAACCCACACAAACATCACATTTAATATATTTTTCTATATTTTATTGTTTTATTTACACTATAATGGATGATATACAAACTAAATGATCAGACAAAAAGATTTTAAGTGGCTTAAAAGAATAATTAAATTTAATAAAAGTTAAATGAATCAACATTATGGATATTGTGCTTATATATATCTGTGTTAAATCAAACATTTTTGATGTTGAACAACTGCTTTAATTTCAAAATAAATAAAAAATCTGAGTAGAAATACATGTAATTTATCCATTTTATTTATTTTTTTTTTTATTAATGTAATGTGGAAAAAAGGACTCTAACTATTAGAGATATAAGATTCTATTTTAACTGTATGTTTAAAAAAAAAAGAAAATAATAATATAAAGTGTACAATATACCGATTAAATAAAGAAAAAATAAATAGTATGTAATGAAGTAATATATTAAAAAATATGAAAGAAATACAAACAGTACATAGATTTAAAAAGAATTTTAAAGGATAAAGTACTATTTTTATATTTGCACAAATTAGAAAATTCTGTAATACATAGTATTTTTAGTATAAAGTTTTTTTTCCTCTTATCATGTGCATATTTTAGACCAAAATACATATATCCAATGGGGACAATTTATTGATATTGTTGTTATTAAATCCGACTTGAAATTATAGAACATTATTGTGTTGTAAATTTCCACGATTCTCACCAATTTGTGAGGTAAAATGATTAACTTACCAAATCACAAATATTTTTCTCATGATTTGTAGAAAACAATAATGTTAATTCTCCGTTGAATTACCTCTAATCGTCCTGGTTATGATTTTAAATTATTATTTTTTGCAATTTTTTAACTTAAATAATAATAAATTTAAAAAATTGTTTTCTTATTTTAAACTGACAAATAGATGGATTAGGTATACATATTTATATCTAGGTAATCCGAAAGATCAGCTCGCTGTCCAAATTCTTCACAGAGATGAAACAATTTATTATAAAACTGTATAAATAAACATATAATTTAGCTAATATACGTAATTATCAAATAAAATAACTATAAATCTACTTCTAACTTTAAAATTATGTCTACATAAGTGGTATTTAACTCACCGTTACGAAACTTGAACCCCTTAAGGAGATGATCCATGTGAATCCAACGATTCATACATAACTGAAATAGCCCTCTGGATGGAGGGGAGATAGGGATAACAAGAAATACATGATCGGTAGGGACCACCCCCTTCTCAACATCCCCATCAAGGGTAAGTAAGGAGTACAAACGCCTTTTAACCTCGCCCGATACCAAACGATTCATCCCTTAAAGGGTTGATACGCACGGTTGCACAAGCAGGGATTTTTTTACCCTCTCAATAAACACAAATAGGTCTTGTTAGTACTAGAGAGGCTTGACAACAGTTGATACTAGTGCTTGTTCGATTGGAAGTTGCTGATTTATTATTCGTATGATAAGGGTCCCAAAAATCGCTTATTAATTATGTTGAATAAGTCCTATTCAAGAACAAATATATATATATATATATATATATATATATATATATATATATATATATATATATATATATATTGTTTGATCAGTTCTCGACTGTTGATAATTTAAGTTTGTGTTGTTCTTAGGTTTCAGTCAATGAATAAATTGTTAATAAATTTTAAATAAAATTGTTTATTCATTGACTGAAACCTAAGAACAACACAAACTATATATATATATATATATATATGATTATGTTGAATAAGTCCTATTCAAGAACAAATATATATATTGTTTAATCAGTTCTCGACTGTTGATAATTTAAGTTGGTGTTGTTCTTAGGTTTCAGTCAATGAATAAATTGTAATAAAATTGTTTATTCATTGACTGAAACCTAAGAACAACACCAACTTAAATTATCAACAGTCGAGAACTGATTAAACAATATATATATTTGTTCTTGAATAGGACTTATTCAACATAATTATATATATATATATATATATATATATATATATATATATATATGTATATATATATAAGTTTGTGTTGTTCTTAGGTTTCAGTCAATGAATAAATTGTAAATAAAATTGTTTATTCATTGACTGAAACCTAAGAACAACACAAACTTATATATATATATATATATATATATATAATATATATATATATATATATATATATATATATATATATATTTATTTATTTATTTATTTACTTATAAGCCTACACAAATGGTATGGTGCCCATTGGGTGCTATTTAATTGTTTTTTTATTTTTAGGGAAACATCCTTTACACATAGAGTCCATTAATTATTAATCCAAGGATTTTCTTTCTTTAAAACCCTCTAAAATAGTTTACAATAAAACCTCAAAAAAAAAAAAAAACCTCTAAAATAGTTCATCAGCCACTTGACTAATTAAAAAATACTAATTATTTATATATTTTCAATACTAATAATTTTTTTGTTAGTTTATATAGGCACTTAAAATAAATATTAGGAGTTAAAATACAATAAAATAAATTAGTTCAACAATAACAGCTAAGATATTAAAAATTTTAATAATAACTACAAATCACAATCATTCGAACTCCCTAACCTACCAACTCTCTATAATTTGCAACCCCAACAAAGAAAGAAATATTTTTTTCTATTTTTTTACGCATCTAATATTTTAATTATACAAATATTTTTGATACCTCAATAAATATTAAAGATTTTTATGTTATTTATAATATAATATTATATTCCAAATATCGACTTTCATTTTCATCCCAGACTGAAAAGGAATCCCGTGGCCTGAGTACCTGGACCAGTAGCGAGAACACAAAGGAGACCGGCCATCGCCGAGCAGCTGGGCACTTTCTCACCAACCCCTGCGTAGCCATGGCAACCCACCCCCAACCACCCCTTCTCTTTCCTATATCCTACCCTTTTACCGGCATCATTATCTTATTTGAATTTACGACCATAACACATGGTTAATTCGTAGTAACCTATATATCTTGGAGTACGTATCTCCTGTAAGAATTAATGGATTAAGTTGTAGGTGTAACACGAGTAAATTTTTCAGAACCGATAACGTGTATGTTAATCTCGAATGAATATTCATCATGATTGTTAGTTTTTAAGATGTAAAACTTATAATTTTGAATTCTTTTGTACTTCGTCGAGACGTATACGGATTTGCATATGCATGGGAGGGAACATAATTCATCTCTATGGTAATTATGTAAATAATAATATAATGGAGGAAATTTGCTTTCCGTATAGCCTTTCTTCTAAATTATTTCATTTTTGAAGATATTTTACTTTTGATACTGATTTGTTGTTTTTTAAATTATATTTCTAGAAAAAGTTTAAAAATCAACAATGATATCATTAAAAAAAATATAATAATATTTTTTAAAGAGATTTCAATATTGTAATACCAATGACATGGTTGAAAGAGAGGAGCTAGGATCTCCTGAGATTCTGCCTTGGCATCTACAAATGGTTTGCCATTCAGAACTAAATGAGGTGTTCCCGAGGACCAAATGTAAATATTGTATATAGCTATAAATGTGTTTTGAATTTCTTGAATGAAATTGCTTTATTTATTCTCTTCTGTATATAGTATTATTTTATTTATTATTATTATTTTTTTTTTTTTGCACCTATAATATGAATGAAGTCGCACTTATGAGCTTCATTATGTATTTACGGAGAGTATGACAGATTGTGTTATGTGGATACAAAGTATACCTATAATAAAGTTAGATGATTTTTGTGAAAATTTAGTCAGTCAATGAACATACAGAAAATCCAAAATGAATCATTGAAAAATTTGACGGAATCTGGTCATGTATAAAACTAATAAAGAATATAATAAGGTTAAAGAAAATTATACTTATTTTTGTTCTCAGGATAGATTAAATTTTTAAACACGTCGACGATAGAACGATAAATGCAATTTTATATGATAAAGTTATTATTAGAATGATAATATTCATACATAAACACACACACACACACACACATATACATATATATATATATATATATATATATATATATATATATATATATATATATATGTATATATATATATATGTATATATATATATATATATATATTTTTTTTTTAATTATAATAATAATAATTTCTTTATTATTCTAGGACATGCCCCTTTAGCTAATAGATGAGGGATTTAGTTTCTTATAGTAAGAATATAAAAACATACAGTTATTAGTAATAAGAAAAAAATAAGATAAATAATGAAAAATATAATAAATCAATAAATATCTTCAAAACCTAATTATTAAAATATTTATAAAAAATATAAATTATAATAATAATAAAAAAATCTTTATGTTTATAAACATAGACCTCGAACTGAAAAATAAAATAAAATGCTTATTAATTTTTTTTTAACTTTATTTTTTTATTTGCACCTGTTCGCAGTATTGTGAAAACTGTATATATAGGATAAAATAATAACATGTCAGGCATGAGAAAGAACAGTACCCAGCAGCACGTCTTCTCGTCAGGTTTTTTTACTTTCACTTACTATATATAGTAAGGGGAAGTATTGCGATCGTGAAAATTTTCGAATTCCAGTTTTCAACGGAAATACACGTTTTAGGGTCCCCTGAGTCCAAATAACCAAGTCCCGCAAAAAGGTCTGTGTGTGTGTGTGTCTGTGTGTGTGTGTGTCTGTGGTAACTCCCGGGCGGAAACGGTAAGTCCTATGAAACTGAAATTTCATATTTAAGACAACTATACGCCCGAGACGTGACAAAACTTTTTTCATCAAAATGAGCCTACCAGAAGAGGCACTTTATACCATGCATTTTGCACCTTTTTTCGATTTTCTCAAAAACGGTTCCGACGATTTTGATTAAACTCGCTATATCGATGTAAAATTTAAGGGGCTTTAATATCATGTAGGTTTTATTTAGATAAAAATGGTCTGACAGGGCTTAAGTGCCGATATTTTAAATTTTCTTCCCCTAAAGTACCTTTAATTTTGTAGATTCAATAATAATAACTAGATTATCTTGTTAACGCTGATGAAAAACTGGTAAATATATAAATTGAATAAATTCGATACCCAACTAAAGGAGAAAACAGAAAAAAATATTTTTTTAATGCAATTTTTTGTTTTTGAACATAAGAGCAGTAATATACATGTATGATATACCGTTGGAAAGCTAAAGATTTTAGAAAAATTATCATCTCATACACAAGCTTTTAAAAGTTATTGGAGAGTGATGAAAAGAATATAAAGCTTACTGATTATTTAGGATAATAATATAATTGATTTTTTAATAAAACACATGTTTCTATAGAAATTTAATTTGATTAATTCCTTAATAATTTCGCGTATTTTTTAACTGTATTTGAAAATTCTTTCATTGATTTTAAAAATTTAGGTAAGTGAAAGTCGTGTGTTGCCCGCACCAGATTTTTATGTATGTTATCCAGCATTTTTTAAATAATAAAAGTATTTTATGTTGTGTCATATTGTTATATTGTGAGCATATCGTTATTTGATTAGGGGGCCATTTAGAGGGTTCATAGCTTGAGTGAAGTAATCGAGCTCTTCTAGAAGGCTCAAAAGGGATTGGATAAGATTATTCAACCCTCTAATTATTTGTGAAATTTGGGATGGATATTCACCTGAAGACGGCTGCTGAGGAATTTTACTCCTCACACCCGAGCCTGTTGTTGGAAGGCGGAAAAGCGTAACTAGGAACAAGCTGGAGGCCCAACGCTTATTAAATTGAAAAAAAAATTGGAAATACTTTTATCTAAATGAAGATAGTTAATTGTTAAGTTTATGAGTAATTTTAAGTTCTGAATGCCATAATGATTACTAGCTGTTTTTGTTTTTTTGTCCTTAAATTATAATGATAAGAATTTTGAAAAAAACAAAAAATATTTGGATCTGTTTTACAATTAATTGATATATTTCGATGATTTGGGGCACATTGTTAAGTACTGAGTCCCAAACTGACCAGTACTACATCCCCAACTTTCCGGGACTCTTAACCTTGCATCCGTCCCACGGGACGAGAATAGCCCTGGGGTCCCAGTTATCTTGGGAAACATCGGCTCTCTTAACGAGCTTATATCATCTTAGATTCGCCATTACACCAGCTGTCTCACTAACTCCGTCAAACGTCCTACGTCATGTGCAATTTATTTTCCGCTCTCCTCGTAGCTCGTTCTTTCTGTCTGTGTCTGTCCGTATGTCGGGGTTGATTTGATTGGATTATTATCTCAAGCAGGTATGTTCATCGAGAATAAATGTGAGCTTCATGAGAAGAAATTTGTAGTAACTGAGATAGTTGATTGATAGTATATGTCGTAGTTGATAAGCCCTAATTGATACTAAACATATAGAAGCTCCATACAAAATCCAAGCAATCAAATTTGATAAATGTATCTATTCATAAAGAATTAAAATCAGCTTCAGATAAATAAATACCTCCAATCTATCCAAAGAAAGAAAAAAAAACAAAAAAACTTGTTTTAATTTGAATGAAAGCCTCTTATCCGATAGCTCTGTACTTTATAGATTGGCTAAAACTCTACATATAAATTTAATATCGATTTCTTTCACTTTTCACTGAAGAGATAAGAAAAATTAAAAAACAAACAATCAAATCTTTTGCGAGCTTATCATGCTTGACTATCGAGATACGTTACATTCACCTCAATCGATCACCTATTCTACGAATTATCGTGCACTCTTATAAATTATTTATTTTATAATTATATTTGAATATTTCAGAACAAATATAGCAATTAATCTTATCATGTGTCTATCAACTACGTAAACATTGTACTAGAAACATTTGATCATTTTTTATTTTTTTAAAATATTTAATGGAAGTAAGATGGGCATTAATATGATTCAATCATAAATGAATAAAAAAAGGTAAAATAAGTTATAAAATATATTTTATAATGGTATATCTTAATCCTAATTAGTTAAAAAATGTTTGTTTTTTCCTTTTTTCGGAATTTCTTTCCTTTCTCTCCCTTTCTCTCCCTCTCTCTCTCTCTCTCTCTCTCTCTCTCTCTATATATATATATATATATATATATATATATACATTTAATATAATTTGAGTATAATATATATAATATTTTATAACTTTACAATAAGCGCCATATGGACTTGAGAGCTCTGGACAGCCCGCATCCTAATGCGGTAGCGACTGTTATAGAAGAAAAAAAAACAAATGGCTCGTTTAGATAATATCTCTCCCGAAATGAAGACATTCACATGAGGGGGCTGAGAGTTTTAATTTTTTTTTTTTCCTCCGAGGATAAATGTTTCTGAATGAAATATGGATACCTACGTTGAAGATCAAGGATGAGTCTAAATATGAAGTATTTATATTGATTTAATTAAAATAAAATATACATTAAATATTAAGATACTACTCATATATCATAAATAGATGACCTCATTACTATCTAAGCCGTTGATAGTTGTGTTATCTGTGAATAACGACCCTATGGATGCATCCAAAATATTACTGAACCACTTATCAGCCATTGAAGAATGGTATCAAAACTAGAGAATTAACATAAATCCCATCATATTACTTCACTCTACGTCATAAATCAATGACCTCCTGCACCACCGTATCATTCAACAATATCTTGCTTATTCCTGTTGAACAGCTCTGGTACTTAGGACCCTACCTCGACAAACGCCTAACTTGGAGTCCTCATATTAGAATGAAAAGACAGGAAACTGCTCGTTAATGCAGACTACTACAACACTCAAAAAACGCTTAAAACTTCCTATCTACAACAGAAAACTCATTTATATAACCATTATCAGGCCTATTTGGACCTACGGCGTTGAGCTATGGGCGTCCACTAAACCATAGAATTCCTCTCGCATTCAATCCTTGTTATCCAAAATCCTTCCGAAAATCGTCAATGCTCCATACCAATAAAATCATCCATAAAGACCTAAATATCCCATTTGTTGAAGACTTGGACGATATAGATATATCTCTTTTCTTCATTCCAAGTCTTCTGCCCATTAAAACCCGTTTATCCGTGACCTCTCCCATATCTATTCCTGACAATCCACCGCGGCGCCTTAAAAGAAGATTGCCAAGAGACCTCCTACCTTAAATTTGACATTGGAGTGCTACCTACCAATAGGTGGTTTCTTTACAGGACTATCCCGTATTTTAACCATATATCAATTCTGTTACTTGTTGTATTGAATCAATACAGTTGAAAATTACTTTAAATAAATAACTAAAACGATTTTTTTAAAAATATTTCTAAACAATATATCATAGCTTAATAGTGTTTGTGCTGTTCGAAGATTCTTTTACTGCTTTAACTACTTTCATATCCAAAAAATTTGGAATCTGTATGGATTTCGTTGTAATTACTTATTATTTTTTGGAGTGGGTCTGTTATCTATTGTAAATCCTCTGACTGAAGGATATATCTGATAAGCTGCACCCTTGTTCTATAACGAGCTTTTATGGCATTCATTTAAAATGACACAGTAAACGAAAGTGATGCATAAGACTAAAATAAATAAAGTTACCAGGTACTGATGAGATTCCCTTTGAGTTTTAAAAATGCTTTTGAATATTTTTTAGAATATTTGTTTGGTACATTTAATAAACTATTTAATGCTTCTGAACTACTACGCCATATAGTTCAAGAATAAATTGATAAACTTTTTACAGAGCTGTCCAATGAAAGATAAATTGTGTTTTTGGATGTAATAAATAAATAATATAATATAATAAATGATTTTCAGGTAGGTCTTCGAAGAAATTATTTAACTATTGATAGTATTTTTAATATAGTAACTTTGAATTTAAATATTAAGAAGAGAAAGGTTTATGCTGTTTGTTTTTTTATGTAGTTGATTTTTTATAGGCGTTTTTAATGATTGATTGCGTGAAAATACACTTTTTGTACACTCTGACTATAGAACATTCGTTAACGAATACATTTCGAACAGAGAGGGGATTGAAAAAGGGATATATTTTGATCCCATTCTTTTTTTCGTGCCAATTAATGATACTAGAAATTTTCTGGGAGGTGAAATATTAATAAATTAAAAACTTTTTAAAACCTTATGCCGATGGTTTAGTGATTTTCAAGAATCTCTTGGTTTTCCAAGGAATGATAAACAGTTTGGAAAAACTAATATACAGCTTGGAAATAAACCTAAACAAACTTAAAGTTATCACACCACTTTTTGAGATAATCTCTCCGAGTCAACCCTGATTAATAAACAATGTAGGTGGAAAAAAAAAGTTTTTCTAATTAGTGTGTTTTTCATTTTTTGATGGATGCACACTCAAGCAAATTCTCCATCAATTATAAAATAAAATTATCATTTTAAGAATGGTAGTCTGTGGAAAAATTGTAATGGAATAATTATTCAATTGACATTGTCAACACCTACTAAGTATTCTTAAGGAAACACGCCCTCAAAGTATTATAATCAGAAAATAAAATCATGTACCATACACATCTTAGGATTTATCACTAAATGTTGCTTATTACGACTTCTCGAATCCGATATAAGGTAAGCAGTAATACGTTACGGCTATTGATCGGATGGTGGTGTGATTGGACATGGAGGACATTAACTGACTCCTTCCGCCCCACTTGGGCCCAGGCTCTAATTGAGCCATCATCTCGTTGTCATGATGAGGGACCTATATAGGCTGCAATGTCACCCTCACAGCTAAAAGAAATATATGGGACGTAGTGGCTGAAAACAGAAGTAACCAACAGAGGGGGGTTCAAAAATACATTAAACGATGCCTTTTTTACCACTAAACATAATAAAAAAAAATTACGATGTGGGTTATTATATCATCACTTCTGTATACAGGTTAACAAAAGCGAATTATTAAAAACATAATATACAACCCCAATAGTGATAAATTCTTGAAAATTAGAAATTCATTGGAAATATTCGTTTTTGCAAGGAATATCACTATATTCATAATCTCACATATTCATATTATTATACATATTCACATTCATAATTCACTATATTCATAAGAATATCACTATATATATAATATCACTAGCAAATAAATCAATTTCGATTAAACGTTACTTTGTTGGAAATGTACGCTAAAATGTTATTAAAAACGAATGTTGTTTTATTTTTTATTTTTAATCACCGACTTTTAATCATTTTTATTTTATTTTTGTTTTTTTGTGGATATTTTTCATTGTTTTTTTTTTGTTTTTATATCCCCACGTTCTCTCCAAGTTGAACTGGCCTGAACCAGTTACATATTGTTTTTCTATAGGCACAAATATATTATGTTAATCTATTTTCATTTATTCTGAATCTATTATTCCGTAAAAACTGATTCCTCTTTTTCTTATAGAAACTGAAATGTGTTCGATTTTCCGGTAGATGGTAATATTTTGATTCAAATCAACTTCAATATTCTTTTTCGGTTCTTGAATTTTTCTTTTCCAAGGTAAACTTTTGTAAAGTTAAGTCCCTCAGTAAAACTGCTGCAAATAGTGCTTCTGGGTTTATAAACGGTTTTTTTATTTAAAATTTATTGTTAAACTAATATAATTAATTAATCGAACAAATTAACCTTTTCAGAGACTTTTGAATAATTAAAAAAAAAAAAACTTCCTTGCCACTCGCCTAGCATTATCTCATTTCCAAGTCTAATTCTGAACAAAAAAATATCCTAGGATTATGCTTGCTACATTTCCTGTTTCGATGTCATTTATTGAATTATAAATACTAATAAATTGCTACCAGTTAAACAAATATTTAAAGTAGAGCATTCGAATTATCAAGGTTTTATTGTAATTTCACAGCCACAAAACCATATAACTTAATGGAAAATTGTTTTTATGTGTATGTTGTAAGAATGAAAAAAAAATTATAATTTTGATATTAAATCTATAAATTGGTACCAATCCTTTTATGACCAACTCCATTCCCACTCTAACCCAATAGTTTCAATCCTTGCTTCCTCTACAATCCCTGATAATCCTCCGAGGCGTCTGAAAAGAAGATGACCTTCTTGACCGAGACCTTCTAGTTTAACATAATTTTTGGAGAGCTGCCAATGGGTAGTCCCCACATGTGAATCATGACCTTTGTATCTTGTATCTCATTTACTAGATGTATATCATTATATAGTTGTAAATAGCAATAAATCTATTTTTTTTAAATCTATAAATTATATTAATTTTCATTATTAGGTTCCTTTAATTAAAATGATCCATTTCATTCAACTTATTTTATTTTCTTATTTTTTCTCCCTACGTTTCGGCTCTTTGCCATTCTCAAGGGATCTACAAAAAACATTTATTTTAAAATTAAAAGATACACAACATTATTTTATAATGTTATACAAATAATGTTGTGTATCTTTTAATTTTAAAATAAATGTTTATTGTAGATTCCTTGAGAATGGCAAAGAGCCGAAACGTAGGGAGAAAAAATAAGAAAATAAAATAAGTTGAATGAAATGGATCATTTTAATTAAAGGAACCTAATAATACAATTATTCATTCAAACTATTCTTAATTGTAATAAAAATTAATTAATTTTCATTGTTTATGTTATATTTATGAATCGTTACGGAAATATAGTTATTGAATAAATCATTATGCAATTTTAAATACGTAATTAAAAATCTTATTATTATTAAATCGACTAAAAGGATCAACAAATACAGAAAATGGAATCCCTCAAAAAAAAATTTATTTTATATAACAAATCAACCTCAAGATTTGATAACAAATTCTATTTGGTCAGCCCTAAAAAATGTTCATGTATAAGTATAAAACTTATGAGGTAAATAAAAATAGGAAACTGTATTAATTAAAAAATAAAATATCTATAGCACTTAATCTTCCTATCATAAACATTGAATATTATGACTTTTAACTCCATGTTCCTCCTGAATATTTATACAGTAAGAGTAACAACAATGAAAATGTTATTTTATTAAATTATATTCTGAGTGATCTTTAGTATTCCATAGAATGAAATATTTACGATTCAATTAATTTCTCGTCTTAAAGACGCACAGGATAAGAAAACGAATTAATCCTCCGTAATTAATAAATCAATTCCAGGCAGTTTAGCTTGAGAAGAGGACCCCTTTCCGTCAAGCGAAAACGCCGTGTAATTTTCGCAACACTAATCAAGTGAATTAGATAACTGGTGAGGGTGCGTAAATCAGGAGGTCAATTAGAATTGCGTGGTTAATTGAAAGGATCCTTTGCCTGGGGATGGTGTTCCCTTAAGGAAGGGCTTAAGGGATCCGATTCGAGGGCAGGGATCCAGAAAGATACTCCAGTCGTCTTATAGGACCGCCTTAACTGGGAGTTAGCCCTTGAAATGTGAGCCCTGCGGGATCCATGAGACCTGCCACATTCCTTTCAATTAATCTCTGGCTATTTAGTAGACTGTTCGGTAGAAAGGAATTAACTGTAAGGTGGAAAAAAACTAGGATAAACAAGTTCGTTTCGCATTAAATTTCTAATTTTCTTCATAGTCGGATTTCATCCCCCAAAATGGGAAAATTCCCCTCCTCCCATTTACATTTAATACTGCAGCTAATGAAATATAATTAAAGATTTTGAAATTCCAAGGAATCTAGAAACTGCATTGTATAAATTCTCGAATTAACTAATTAGGTCGGTATGCGTTTAGCTGGGAGCTAACGAGAATCCGAGGAATCCTGGCGCCCAAACAAATTGACGTATGTCATTCTTATGTTAATAATTTTTAAACCGCCTTTGTTCACATTTTTATTTATTTTTTTTTATGAATGATAACAAATATAAACGTTATTCTTTACAACAGAAAAAGATGAAAATAAGTGTGGTGTAAAATACATATGTGGTGTAGTGGCTTGTATAACAGCCTACTATACCCAAAATCGTGGGTTCAAACCTGATATACGGCCCTAGGATTTTATAATAAGAGTTAAAAATCTTCAGTTATGCAATCCTTCATCTTGCATAGCCGAGCCTGCTTAATGTCACCATCCCTACCTCATTAAGCCTTGATAGGAAAAATTTAGGACTCAGATTGTAGTATCGATCGATTAGCCATAGTAGCATAAGATGACGTTAAATTAATAAAAAAACAAACGATATTTAGGCTGAAAATAGCCTTTTAAATACCTATATCATGACAATCATTTTAATATTAATATATATTCAAGTTGGGTAATTTTTGTGAAAAAAAAAAAAAAAAAAATACTATGAAAAGCGCTTAGTTTTTAAAATAACAAATTAAAGGACTTTTTTTAGATTATTATGACTTGAGGAAGTTTTCCTAATTTATCCATATTAAAACAAGCACTTTTTTTTTCCATCATCTTTTTTATTATCATTATTACATAATTCGTCAATTTCATTCAACGTTTCGGGGCTTTGTCCCCATTATCAAAACTTTTTGTATTGATCCATATTATTTTTTTGTAGCTAACTGCTACATCCACTTATAAAAGACTACTGTCAACTCTTATAAGTGGATGTAGCAGTTAGCTAAAAAAAATAATATGTATCAATAAATAAATAAATAAAGTCTTGATAATGGTTACAAAGCCCCGAAACGTTGACTGAAATTGACGAATTATATAATAATGATAAAAAAAAATGATAGAAGAAAAAAAATTGTGCTTGTTTTAATATGGATAAATTAAAGGACATGTGTTAATATGTATTTAAATTTTAATTTTAATACTTGAGTTTCGCAAATCCAACCATAAGATATACAGCTTGCCTGATGCTGACTTATTTGTAGTCAGTAAATTTATGGTTAGTTAATTTCTAACGCAGTATTTGTAAACAAGAGAAGTTAAGAGAGGGAGGGGAGAGAGTTAATAAAGATTACTAATTGAAAAAGAATCGAGGTCAAGAAGGCCTGGGGGTGGGGTTTTTCAATTTGTGGTCGCTGGTCCGTGAACCGCCTGCACCCGAAGTGGCTTGCTCTTCTCGAGCAGCAAAAATTTATTGTTGTTGGGGGTAGGCGAAATTGTTGTTGGCGGGCTGCTGATCTAGGGGGTTCATTCCACAACCTCAATAATTAACCCTGAATGAGTCTCGAAGTTAGATTATTGATAATTAATTAAACCCTGCAATAGACAAAGCTGGTAAAATGGCTGCAAGGTGGATATTGTCTGATGTTGATTTGTTCCTACGTTAATCCATTATATCTTAATTTTTATTTTACTTAGTTATCCTCAGTAAGCAGGGGGTCACCAATAACCCACTAAAACAGTAATCCTTTTTTTTACAGTTTTCCTCAATACAGTAACCCTGCAATGGGTGCATTTATTTCTACGCGTACAATGTTGCGATACAACGCGTATTTTTATTACATAATATAAATTATATTACACAACATATTTTATACAAACTGTATGTAAAGAAAAATAAGTTAATAAAAAGAAAGAAAAAAAAGAAAATGTGATTTTGAGAAAAAAAAACTTATGCAATCGTTCTACATGTATTTTTGATTTTTACAATGTCAAAGAGGAGGGGACATTTTTGAACATTTTCTAATCGTTTAGTATTGAACAATATCCGAGTAAAAGAAAGACATTCAAGAATTGTATTTCATTTGCACTGGAAAGTTGATTTTCCCAGCCTTGAAAATTTTACACTACAATGTTAAAAAATAAAAAAAATAACGAATTTTATAGTAAAGCCCGTTTTGATTACCTTTTCATAAGTTTTTTTAACTATTTATAATAGGCTCAATCGAAATATACAATTAATGAAAATAAAGAAAAACCCTGCAAATTATTACACAATGGTTTATTACTTCCAACTGACAAGTATGACTGTTTATAAAGGTGTGGATAGGCAATTAAGTAATAATATGAAAAGTAATAAATAATTCAAAGGAAAATATCATATTAACACTGCTAATTTAAAAACGCTATATCTCTGCCAGTTTTTGTCCAAATTCAATGATTTTTTTTTTCATTTTGTATAAAATTTAATTCTCTATGAATCAGCTCTAAAAGCAGAAACAGATTTTTTTATTCGTTATTCGGGTTCTAGGTATCTGAAAGCCCTTAAATTTTGAAGGGGATATTTTTAGTCGATTACACAGGTTAATTTTGAAAATAATAAACCAATAAATTACGTTAAAAAATGTATATGAGTCATTAAAACCGGTAAAGTGATTTTAGCTAGTCAAATTTAATAAGAAACGCAAATACATTATGTAGTATTTGTCGAGTTTTATCCATTTTTTGGGTTAATGTATGGAATGTATTTTAGACATCATATGATGGTCTCAGGCGTTATAACTGAGAGATTTTTACTTTCTGATAATATATTTATAGCTAAGCTCTTACCTAGTATATTGAAACGATCTCCGTCATTCCTCAGGAACATTCACACGCGAGAAAACACACGGACTGATGAAGTCGCCAAACGGTATACGTGAAGTGGCTACCGTGAAATCGGCCCTCGCCCTGAGTGGAGGGGGCGCATGCAAATATCTAGAAGGGGTGGAGCTTACCCTTCTGTTCCCGACCCTCTTTGGACGTCCATTGTCGTGGCACCCGGCAGTCACCTGGTAAAGGGTATGGAGGCGCACCACAGTTGGCTCATTATCCAAGCGGATAGAAAAACATTGCCTAATCCATCATGCATGGAATGGATATTGATCGACTTGGAAACATCCATAGTAAATAACGAAGTTCATAGTTGGTTATATATCTTCCAAAGGTGCTGTGCTCAATTGGGGAGATGATGTCAAAAGTAAATAAACCTTATCTAATGTACTGCTTTTCTAATCATGAATGAAATGAGTAAAATGGTACTCAAATTTCGTAATATAATGTTTATATACAGAATCAAAAATGTTATGTATTAAAATATACCTTGATCCTGTAAAAGGAATTTAACTCCAAAATAATCAAAATGGAAGCAATAAATACTTTTTTTTTAATTTCTGAAAAGGCCACGCGCAATAGTAGGCATGTAAAATCAGCAATTCAAACCACTGATTCACATCCATGAGATTTTTTTCTTCTTTCTAAGCCCCATGGGATTTGGGATTGAGTATAGAAAAAATAAAGAAAGGAATCTGGGATCGTTTTACTGCACTAGAGGATGAATTTTAAGAGGTGTTCGAGAATAGGAATTTTCAGAATAGGAGGCAAATGGGAGACTGTTCATGTGATGGGACTGACTAGTCTTTTGGGCCAATTTGTCAAGTTATGTTTTCTCAGTCTAGACTGAGGGTCTGTACATAGTCTTGCCAGCGCTGTGGCCGTCCTGTCGGGCTCAATGTGTTAAACAGTGTTCGTGCAGTTATATAGAGTACTGAAATTGGCTTATCATCCATGAGAAATTATCTTTTGCAAATTTGTATCCCCTTAAAAGCTTTTGGGAGAGAAGTATAGGGAGGAAAAGTATTTCTCAATTTATTTCTCTCCTCAACATATCAAACGGTTTCCACAGAAATATATACGTTAAAGGTTTAAAAAAATATATTTTGAAACTCTTTTATATGAACCTTAACTACATTTTGTTTCATGAGCATCGGTTGATCCGTTCAGGATTTTTTCTATTTTCTTTTTCTCCCTTTAACTCCTCTCCGAAAGCTATTAAGGGGATAAAAAAATTTGCTAAAGCTTATTTCTCATAGATGTGAATCAATGGTATGAATTTGGTGCTGATATGCCTAGCGGCGGATTTTACAAACTTATTCCGTTTGGCCTTTTGCACTGTTTGAAGTACTTACAGTAATTAAAGGACAATTTAGTGGAATATCTAAGCAATGAATCTAATGGGCAACTGATTGTTAATCAATATTCCTGGTTCAGAATAAAATATTAAACAGCAATATTAAGATAAATTAACTTCTTCTCGATAAACAATGCTATGAATCTTACATAACTATCTACTGGTTTCCTTCAGAAGATGATAGAAATACAGACTAATAAATATTGAAGTTGATAGTTGAAATAAAAAGAACTTCTTTGTGCCTTTAAATAGCAATTTGCCAAAACATTTTTATTTTTACTGGCTATTCAACTTTTTCATTTACTTGGATTGATGTAGAAATACTAAAAATAATTAGACAAGAATTAAAAGGAAACGAAAATCAGAATAAAATTGTAAGCTATATACACAATTACTTTTTAAAAAAATCTATGTAAATCATTTTTAAAAAAATTATAAAAAGGACTAAACATGTTCACATTTTAATTATACTTGTTGATAACTTAATATTTTGAAAATAACGTATTACATAAGCGTTACCATGGGAAGATACTAACTAGTTATATACAGTTTTATTTTTCTTTCAGAGAACAATAAAGAATAACAAAAGAACCAGGGACAAACTTTTATCCCACAAAAAGTAAATTACAATTCCCTATCGACAAGAAATTAACCACCTGTTGTCAAAATAGTATTTCACATTTGTGTTGGTGGTTATAGAGTTGTCATTTTTTTTTTTAACACGTTTTAGTTTACAATTGTATATTTCAGTCGTTGTAATATCTGTTAAACAAAATTTGTAATTCTTGAATCATGCAACTTGAATAGTTCATAATTTATGTAAAACTAATACATGTAATTCCTAAAATTATGTTTGTTTCAATTTTTTTTTACACTATGTACAAGCCCTGTCATTAGTTTTCGTTTGTTTATTTCTCGATCTCTCCCACTCAGTGATTACAAAACACATACATAATTATTAAATATAGTAATGTATTTTAATTTAAATTCAGTTAAAAAAAAATACATTTTTTCTTCATTCATGTAATTGAAGAAACTTTTATTTTTATATTTCCTTTGTTTTACGAATAGAGAGGTAAGTTAGATTCTCTCTACTAGGAATGTATGCAGTAGATGGAAGATTAATAATGTATAAAAAGTTATGATCGTATGATAATTAAAATGTACAATGTGCTTTGATTCTATGAAAAATAAATTTATAACTTAATTTTTTTGCAACGATATAAAAAAAACAAATGCAAAACCTAATTCTCATTCTTAAATTTTTGGTTTATTATTTTCAATAATGAACCTTTGTGATCGACCAAAAAAACAAACAAAAAATTACTCCCCCACTCTCAAAGGTTGAAGGCTTACTACAAAAAAAAAATCCGTTTGTCTACTTTTTAAATAAATAAATACCAAAAATTTAATTATTTATAAAAAAGAAATTTCACACAAAAACTAAAGAAAAATGATTTTAATTGGTTAATAAATAACAGAGATTAGCTGCGGTGATATAGCATTTTCCTTTGGTTTATTTATTGCCTTTCATATTAGTTTATTGACTATTAACAGTTATACCATAATGTAGTTATTTGAGTAACAAATAATAAAGCATTGAGTAATAATTTACAGCGTTTTTATTGTTAAGGAAATTAAATTTCAGCACATTATATTAACAATTTTAATGAAATCATGTTAAAATATGCGTTCAAATAAAAAAAAAAATAATCCTCACGTTTGAGCTCATGATCGTACATCATGAGCGTGGCCTGGCAACGAGCCCCTGAGTTCGCTAGGTCAGGGGCGGTTAAGGTAAAAAATTCATGAGTGCAGGATGAGTGGTCGAGTTCCCTAAACTCAGGGGGTCAGTGTACGGTTTTATTATTCAAGGACGAAACTACCAAGTTCCCTCTGTTTCAATGAAGGATTTACAGAAAACAATTCGAGTTTGAAATGTAGGTTAAGCTCCGAGATTCAGTGTAATCTTCGTTTAAGTTCAAGAGTTCAATAGCATTGATTTTATGGAGAATTGCTATATAATTATTATTAACTTCGATCATAAATATGTCAATATAAATGTAGTAATATTACATATGAAATAAATTACTCGATTTTCTTATCAAATTATCATTTGATTTAACACATTAAGGAAATTGGTCTGGGTGGCTTTTTAGGAGCTATACAAACTCCGTTGGTCAATAATATAACAAATAATATTGAAATATTTATTATAATTATAAAATGATATGTTCAAGCCCTTTTCATCACAGATATACATCCATCTATTTTACTACTGATAATTTCTGGAAAAAATAAATTAATCTGGAAAAATATTTCTGCTGTTATCTCCTTCCTTCGGGAATCGAATTTTTTTCATATAACATGTTTTCCCATTTTATTCCAGTATTAAAACTAATAAATGTGTAATTATTCAACAGAATTAAGTGTACTTTGGAGGACGAAATTATTAAAATGTAGAATTAATCCATGTTAGATTATTCCTAAGATAATAAAAGCTGTATAAAATTACTGCATATTTAATTTTACATCAATACGAAGAGTTTTGTCTGGAAAAAATCGTAAAAAGGCGCCAAATGCATGGTATAAAGTGGTCCTTCAGGTTCCTTATTATTGGTGAAAAAATCTACGTTTCAGGCATATGATTGTATTAAATATGAAATTTCTGTAATGTACGAGTTTTTATCTTTGAGATAGGCTAACCACATGCACCCTAAAAACACACATTTTTGCGGGACTTGCCTATTTTTACTTAAAACATCCTAAAATGTCTATTTCCTCTGAAAAATCTAATTAGAAAGTTTTCACGATCACAGTACTTTGTCTTGCTATATATTTCATGTATTTCTAGTAAAAGTAAAAATACATTATTGATTCCCCAAGAGGGAAAAATGTAGTCATAATCAAACTAATTAAATGATACTAATAATGTTTAAATATAAAGTTTAAAAAATGTTATTAGAATCTCTGGTAGAAGGAAAACAACCAGATATTTTCAGGTTAAAGACCAATAGAATTGCAGATTGGATAAAATATTTGGAGGACCACCCAAAGCAGGGCAGAGAGATAAGGGCTGTAGAAAACAGGAGTCGGCCATTAAGGGACAAAATAGACTGGGCCGTTACCTGTGTTACTTATGTAGCAAGACATTAGGGCAAGATAGCCTTTTTGGCTACTGGCTCCTACCTATGTGTAAACAGAAACTGGAATAAGGCAGTGGTTTTGGGTTTTGGTTTTAAACATTAAAATTTAATGCAATAGAAAAAGGATTAGAATCAACCATCAGGTAGAACGTGAAATAAAAAAAAAATATGGATGATAAAACAAGTATGAATAATAAATTCTATTCATAGAAAATATAAAACGAAAGTTTATTCAGTGACGATCGATACATCATATTCGGTGACGGCCACCAACTCCTATCAAAGGCAATATCTAATTCGACTGATCCAAATCATGCGACGAAAATTAAGTTTAAATAATGATATGGGATAATTGTTATTAAATATTTAAATTAAGATAGTATTGTATGATAAATTAAAACCTTTTAAAAAATTTAAAAGAAACATTATATTCCTTTTTGAAACTTAACAGCTTATAACATCATTATTTTTAATACGTATCAAGACAATCTATTTTGTTACACATGTTTATGATGGAATATTCTTAGAAGTAAAAATTTGAATATTATTGTAGTTAAGCAATATCATTAGTTCACTCTTCTGATTTATATCGTTATTATAATTAGGAATAGTACAAATCATAGCATGTAAAAATTCTGGCTAATAGTCGTGTAAAATAGAAATGTATAACCTCCCGAAAAATTTCGCTTTTGCACCCATTATTTTATTATTATTTTTTTTTTTTTTCTAGGTGTCCAATGAGAAATTATTTCACATCTGAAATTCAATTGCTAGGACATACATCAGTGAATTCAATAGAGGTAATAAAACAAATGCACATTTTCTTTTCGAACTTTCTTGTTGCAGAAACACGGTGTTTGGTTGTTTTTTTCGTCAATAGAATATATGATTTAAAAAAAAAAAAAAGATATGGGAATAAAAATAACTTTGTAGTGAGATCAGTTAACTTTTTTTTTTTCATCTAAATATATATTCTGCTACTTTTATCCGGCCCACCGATGAAAATCTGATGAGTCATAGTGATGTTCACAGTTACTGAGTTTAGAAAAGAAAGCTAGGAGAGGTAACAGAGACTTCTCGATGTTTTTAATTTTATACTCAACTCATCTGCAACAACTCTCTTGCTGGCACAAGCAGATTATTAGGACAAACACAGTCTATTAATACGCTTGAGTCAGACTGCATTGTGTACTCTGTCAATCTCGAGAAAAATCTGGTAATAGATTAAGTGGAGACGTAGTAATTTACTAATAAATCTTAAGCGGGCGAGAAGTGTGCCTACCTATGAATAAAAATAACTTATAAATTTTAAATAAAAAAACAGATTTTAATCGTCAAGGTTATAAAAAAAAATACAAGCAAAATTGAGTTTAAGTGGATCGTAGGGCGATAAAAAAAAACACTCCGGAAAATCCTTAGCTTAAGCAACACCAATTATATAGTTGAATGATTACACTAATTATCTGGATGAGTACTTTATGAACTTATTTAATTACAAACTAATTTTCAGAACTGTTAATTAAACAGATTCGGTTTAATAAGAGATTTGCTACATTCAGAGTGCTATGAGCTCAGCCACAAAAAGCTGTTGGTAATGGATTGTAAAAAGTTTGTTGAGGGAGGGTTGGAGAATTTACCGCCACCTATGGTGCTCCCATCTAGCGGAGGGAAGCCGAAAAAGCAATTATTTTCGTAATAATCATTTCTTACTTTGACTATTAAGTTGTATTTGTAGAAGAATTAATTAATAAATAACAAATTTTATTTTATTCCTATAATTTCTCACATGTAAACTTGATTATTAAGTTGACCCTTAAGAAAATATATACCCTGATATATTGTACAATATGATGGAATTACTAGATTAGTTTTATTTTCGTAAAATAAATTTTATATCTGCGAGTTTCGTAAAACTTACGTATTATGGACATAACATATATGTGGGTGTACGTCTTACAAATTTGCTTAAGGGACTGTAGTACGAGCTCAACATAATAATAATCCATTTAATAACAAAATAATAATCAAGTATTGGAAGATCATATCATTATTTTCTTTTTCATTCTGAATTAAAGTTATATTTCAATATATTAAATTTGTGACGATCAAGCAATTCTTCATTAACGCTCAGTGTAAAATCTAAAAAAAAAAAAAAAAAATACTTCACAGAATTTATTTTTATTTTTATAATATTATTATTTTATTTTTATTCTCCTTCCTCCCTCATTTGCATTATTTTATTTTGTTGTCTATATACTCAATTTATTGATTTTTTTTTTGGTTCCGTAACCTAACATTTTATTAAATTATGGCAAACATGTATTGACCATACAGTATTTGGCGTCAAATATTGAAGGTCACTTGTTTAAAAAAAAGAAAAAAATATATATATTCAACTTAAAGGCTAAAACTAGTTTGTACATTAAAATGTACTGATCAGAGATCTCCTTTCCAGAATTAAGAGAATAATACTAGACTGAAGGTTAATATTATTGTCCATATCTAAAATTCAATAAATATTTAATCATATGATTACATAATTTGATCAATATTCTTCTGTAATATGGGCGAGCGAATATAAAGCATTTAAAAAAAAAGAAGGTATATGTTTGAAATTAATTGGTAGCATTATGTAATTTATTAAGTGATTTGAAATCCTGATACAAATCTACTTGTTTAATAAAGATTGCATATTCCATTTTCTGACATTGGTCCGAGGTAAAATTACATAAACTAAATTAATTTAGTCCCTTAAAATTCGGAAATCGATGTAATATAAAACTATTAGTGTAAGGTTAGTTAAATGAGAAAAATAAAATAAAATGACATTTGAGAGAATATTGCAGTCGTAGTTAATGTCAGACTCAACCTTGAAAAGTTTCACACGGATACTTACATTTATAAAATCTTAATTAATCAACTCTATGTTAATGTGGTTCTTTTTAAATGATAATTTTATAATTATAGGTATGGTTGATTTCAGTAATTGAAATATTGTCGTAACTTTTGTTGACAGATTTATCTGCTTAATATTAATATTAAATTGGATTGCTCACTATAAACCAAATAAATAAAATTTCAATGATGTTATCAAATCACATCATTCTTAAACAAGATGTAAAAAATATTATTTTATCTTTAATGTATTATTTATGTTGTTGTTTTATGGTTGGAGAGCGGCTTGGTCTAGTAGGTAGAGCATTAGGCTACTGTTCTCCGGGTCCCATGTTCGAATCCGGGATGAGGCAGAATTATTTATTCTATTATTTTAGCTGTGGAGCGATCCTGGGTTATGGAGACCTTCCTGGAGGCACACCCAGCCTCTATAATATAAGTGCCAAAAATTAGGGAAGAAACCTGTCGGGCGAGCGTGTTTTAGGAATAATCACTTCCTTGCACCGTCGTTTGCCGTGAAACAGTACGGATCTCTACAAGTATTGAACCCGAAACCCTTCATGGGTTGTAGTAGTACAGGTTTTTTTAAAGGTTGTTATTTTCCTGACCGTGTTTAAAACACCCGGGGTAATTTTGACAACAAACTTATTTTTCTTCCTTCACTAGAACTAGAGATATTAAACAAAATTTATTTTTCGCGAGCAAACTTTTCCATTTTTTTACGTGATTCCTGAAGACCGTTGGCTTAATGTCTAGTTTTACCTAAGAAATTTTGATTAAATGAAGTATTTTGAATCCTCTCTGGAAGTATATTATAAGTCCATACATGACACGTTTACCAGAGATGTAGTAGATCATTTATTAATTATATTATAATTCAAACTACCAAAAGTTTAATAATTAATTTTTATTAGACAAAAAGATTGGATGCAAGGCTCTGATGGCAGATTATAATGGGTAAGTCAAAGGGGAAAAAGTGGTCAAGTTCAAGTCCTGCTGAATTAGTGGAACTAACTTCTGACAAAGCAGTAAATAAACGCAAGCGTAACTACATTAAAGCTGTTTTCATAAAAGGACGAAGAAATACACAGACCATAAATAAGGTGAAATAAAAAAAAAAAATTGTTTTGAGGGGGATCGTCGCATTCGCCATATTGGATCGATGAGTAGAGGAGCCGGCCTCCTGGAGCAATAAATTCAGTTCATCTCTAACCCACTCAACTCTCGTTTCACTCACGAATCTTTTCACTTAACCGCTACTTCCAACTTTGTACCTTTTTCGAACTTTTATGGAAAAACATGTTGTAAAAAAATAAAATAATTAAAAACATTTAAATTATTAAGTCTATTGGTAATATAAATAAAAAGACCGAGTCATAAAAAACAATGAATGTTTTTCTATGAAGGAAATTTACTTATTGTGTTCAGAAACTGATGATTAGGTTTAAAAAAAAATTATCTTTAAAACATAACGTCATTATTACATTTATTTGCCTATATCTTGAATACATAATAATAGTCCGTGAGCCAGCAACGAAAAGTGGAATCCATTTTACCAAACTTTTTAGTATGTTTTATGCAAAGTATCTGTATCCATGAAATCAACCAAATTAATGACAAAAATAAGAAGTTTCTCGGTTTCCATATTTCTGTAAGAACCATATTTATACAGTGTTTTACAACTCAATATTAAAGGTGATTTAATTTTATATATTAATTGTTATAACAATTATCCTCATAGGATGAGCTGTTTCCATGATAGTAACCAAAACAACGTTTAAAAAAAGTGATATCTCGTTTTCCGCAAACTTTTATTCATTTTTTTTGGAATACCTGTGTATCGTTGAACATTAGACATAAAAATGTCTTTAACCTCTCAAATGATAGCTTATCAAATATATGATGATTTTTATTATTAACGATTATCGTCATAGGATGGAACGTATAACCATAATTATGTTGAGAAGAGTGATATCTCGTTTTCCGCAAAAAAAAAAACAAAAAAAAAACTTGTAATACCTCTATAACGTTGAATATAAGATATAAAAATGTCTTTTACCACTGAAATGAAAGCTTATTAAATACTTGATGATTAACTTTATGACGATTATCCTCATAGGATTAGCCGTTTCCATGATAGTAACCATAATTCTGATAGAAAGGACGAAACGAAGATATTCCCTTTTCGAATGGTTTAGTTATTTAACTCACTATATCGATGTAAAGTTGAATGGGCTTTAATAAGATGTGGGTTTTATTCTGATTGAAACAGTCTGAAAGGATTTAAATGCTGATATTATAAATTTTCTTCTTATTAAGTAACATTAAGTTGGCAGATTCGAAAAAAATAACCATATCATCTTGTTAGCATTGATAAAAAGTTGGTTAATATATAACTTGGAAGAATTTTCTATGCAACTAAAAAAGAAAAGAGAAAACATAGTTTTTTCTATCAACTAGTTGTTTTTTTAAATATTAGTACAGTAATATAGATGTTTAATATGCCTTTGGAAAGTTAAATATTTCAAGAAAAATATTATATTAAACATAAAGTTTTAAGAGAGTGAAGAAAAGCAGATATAACTAATTGGTGAAGTAGGCGTTAGTTACCTTCGAGTTTTACTACACAAAACCCAAACCAACAACTAACTGATTGTTGTAGAATTAATAATATTGTTTTTAACTCTAACTTTATTTAAAAGTTCTTAAATTGATTATAACAACGAAAGTAAGTAAAAATCTGGTGTGGCTCGAGTTTTTTAAAAATTATTTCTTTTAACCATAAAAAAATATTAATTTCATATTTAGTTTAATTTTCTTATTTATTGTAATCATTAATTACTCCACCTCGTATTTCTTTATATTAAAAATAATTGTGATATTTTAAGAACATCAACATTTTAGTGAAGTTAGTCATTGGTTCACTAGGTCATCTCTGAATTCTCTTTAACAATTAGCCGAAATATTTTCCTTGGTCTACTATTATTGTGCTACGCTTCAAAGACTTTTATCTAGATCTTTACCTTACATTTTATTTTATCGCACTAATAATACTTTGTTATAAAGTTTATGGTGCATGATTATTACATATATTTCAGATTACATCTCTAGTTGCTGAATTTTATTTTATTTATTCTCTCATACATTAATTGTTGCTTTGATACAAGCACTTATGACCGTAATTATGAAATAAAATCATGCAATTTATGTTTACACTTATTTAGAGCATTATTATTTTTTTTATTTATTAATTTGTGACTGATAACTAAAATACTTTCATTGTTACACGTTGAAATTTTGTAGGTGAAATTAATCGAGATAGGATATATAGTGAAGAGAAGTTATAGAGAGAGTGCGAGAGGGATAGGGAGAGATAGTGAGAGAGATGAGAGAGCTAGGTTTGAGCTGGATTTATAGCCGGGGCAGAGTGAGGCCCCATCGATCCAATATGGCTGGGTACCCCTACCTCGTCTTAGCTACCAGGGTACACCTGGCTATCTTTGTTATTGTCTTGTGTTAGTCGCCTCTAGGAGGGTACCTAGCCGATGTGATGTCAGGAGGACGTGGATGCGATCAGGCGGCTGGAGGAAAAGTATGGTATTTCGCTTAATTCTAATATTAGGTCGGTGGTCGGAATCATCACTTTTTCAGAATTTTCGAGCAAAAGATTTCGTAAAAGTTTATCTATTGACTAGAATCGCTTACGATTCAAAGTTGTGCCATATGTATGAGAATATTTGTAGGTCAAGAAGTTGTGCCATCATCCGAAATACCGTACGTAAAGAAGTTACTAAAATAATTCATGACTTCCTATTTTAGTAAACTTTTCGTTTTAGGTACAATTCTTCTTTTTAGGTACATAACCCAAACAAGGCAAGTACATGAATTTCACTGTTAAGCCAGTAGTAAATAAAAATAAAAATAGTAAATCTGGGTTTATTTGGATTGTTCAACATTAATATTTTAATTTTTTTTCCTTGATAAGGACTCTATATAGTCACAAGTACTTACAATTAACTGGATTATACTCAAACCAAGTAGATAAATCACCAAAAATACGAGTGTTACATAAGTAAAATCTCTGAACTTTGTTTAGCTTAAAATTTACTATACAATAATAGATCAAATGAATTTACAAATGATATACCACAGAAGTTTAGGCAAAAGGGCTTAAGTCTTGGAATGTGAAGTTTACAGGACGATTTCTCAGAGATTTTAAAAATCATTTTAGATCCTTTCTAATTACTTCTTCATTTAAAAATCACTATATGAACCCACAAAGAGGCATTCTTTATAGAAAAATACAAAGTTAAATAAAATATTATTTATTTATTTGAAAACATTGTTACCTCATGTTGATAAAAATTATGACTTAAACCTTTGGCCCAAACTTTAGTAATACTGAACTATAAATCCAAACTATGAAGCACTAACTACAATTGTTAGATAGATAAATACATCATTTCGATAAATACAATTAATTTAATTTAATTATGCAATTAATAATTACTTACGTAAATGTAAATATCAAAACTATAATGAGCTGATTTTTATTATTATTTTTGTTAATCAAGAGGCACTTTATTGATATACAGTTGAAAATAACTTACTTTAAATGTTATTAATATCAATGTTTTTTTGTTTTTTTTTCTAGGAGTTCTGTTCATGATTTTTAACATTCATACATGGTTACATGGTCCGAATAAAAAATATATTCATTTCATGGTAAAATTCAGTTCATTAAATATTTTTCTTTGAGTTTTAATAGTATAGAAAAAGTTGTTATGGCCTCTAAAATCTTTTTTCAATTCATGCATCCATGCAAAAGTTAGATTATTAAATATGAGAATCATCTCAGTATGTAAAATCGAGAATAAAGTTATATTATTGCTGAAAGTTGTTGATTTCGATAAATTTCTCAATACCCCAGACTGGCTAAGGCAAGCAGGACTGGGTGAAGTGCCAGAGTTGAGGATCTCGCCAGTTTCCGTTGCATTGGCCAGATGTTGCTCCTGACTTCATCACCAACAGCCGGTCCAAAACCTAACCCCCAACTAATATATCACTCAAACCTTACTAAAATATACTCCCGTCTACTCAAATAACTACTTCACCTTACAGCCTTTTTATATATATTTTTTTTTTCTCTGTCCAGCTTCTCAAATTACATTAAGTATACCCATAAAAAAAGAAATAGCCATCTTTCAAAAATACTAGATGCTTGGATAATATATAAAAGTTATCAGGAAGAAAAGTTAGTGCACATAAATTTTTTTTTTTTTTAATTTAAAGGCTTTAAAAATTTTAGATATTAATTTTTCATAAGAACAAAACGAAAAAACACACACAATATATATATATATATATATATATATATATATATATAATATATTTTTTTTTTTTTTTTTTAACAAAATTTTATAGCAATTTACAGTATTAAAAAAAAAAATTCAAATTAATAATTCAAGGTTTTTTTAGATGAGAGCTTGAAGGATTTTCATCATATGAAATTGATAATGTTTGGAGCATTATTTTAAAGGATAAAAAGCTAAATTATCCTATAAATAAGTTACTATTTAATTTATTTTTTTCTAATGATCTATATTTATAATAATTACATAATTTAATCACTTGCCTATGCCCCTGATAAAATCTCGAAATCAGTAAATAATTTGAATTTACTTGCAAAGTATCGTTTATTATAGGTAGCATTACTTAAATTGATAAAAAACATTAAATCCAATAAGTCAAAATATTTTTTTTGTTAACAATATTGAAGATAAAATAATTATTTAAGAATAAAAAAAAAAGTATCAACTGTACTGGTATGATGCAACAAATACTCTTATTATAACTAAATCCATCAAATTTTAATTTATTGCAGTAATAATTCTTTAAAAAAAAAAAAAAGAAATAAAAGTGGCATCAAGTGCCCAATGTATAAAAAATAAAACAAAACCAACCATAAGCAACCAATAAATTAAATTATGATTAATATTAATTTAAATACTAATGTTTTCGTTTGCATATATATTACTTTTTATTACACAATGTATTTGCAATTAAAATCATAATATTTTTACTTAGTAAAGTATTAATTAATTAAATTTAGGAATTTAAAAGTGATTGCTTATATAGGTCCAAGGAAAACAAAATTAAATTAAAAAAAAAAATGTGCTATTACAACGTATTAAGGGTCTTGTGTCTAGTAATAGCTATATAATCCCTTTTTTAATTATTAAAAATGTATTATTTTTCCACATTTTTGCACCCCATACTCCCTCGAAATCGTTACTTCATTGTTTTGTAAAAATCCTCGTGGTATTGCTAGAACTTATAAGGTTTGATGGGAGGAAGGCTGGGCCATGAATGAAGGGGTTGTAGCGTGGGAACAGGTGGTCTATAACGGCCAGCTGCCATCCCATTGGCTGCTCGGCTCAATGACTACCCCCACCCTTAGCCCCGCACCCCTTGGGCCACATCCATATTTAACGCCCGGCTTGTGCTTACTCATTTCGTACTCCTCATTACGGCACTTAATAGTTTTTTGTTTTATCGCCCACTCCTTAGTTAAGTATGTCAATTATTCCAGTCGATTAAAAATATATTTTTGCTTAATTATTTTTATTTATTTATTTTTTTAAAGATTTTTATTGAGATATATTACAATTTGTTTTAAAAGGAACAGTAGTTATAGTGATATGAGACCACACAGTATTTACAACAAACAATGATAAAGTCGAATTTACATAAAAATAGAAAAAAAATCATATACATACACTTGATTTACCAATAAAAAAAATCTATAATTAAAAAATTTTAATTAATTTAAAAAAATATTTATACCTAAACTAAAACTAACTAAATAATAATTATCGAATTATATTTTGTTTGAATGGAATTGATTCCGATTAATTGTTTTGTTTTTTTATTCAGAACGATTATCTATTTGAAAAAATATATAAATAAAATTAGAAGATTTTATTATTTAATAAATTATTCAAATATGTATTTAGTAGTGTTAATTTAACTTAAACAATTCAAAAAATACGAATATGTCTCCAAAAAAATATAAAATGTATAGTCATTAATTTTCAATGAAGTTGCTAAAATACATTTATAGATAATTTATATTAATTTTAAACTTATTTCTTTATTTTCCTAAGGATATATAATAGATTTTGTTTAATAATCATTGTTTTAAAATTGTCTTTTACAATTAATTTTTTTTTTCTTAAAACATTTTGGATAATTATTTTTACTTACTGATGCTGAAGAAATTAAGAAGATGTTTGAGTGAGGTTATTACCTGAAAAAAAAAATTAAATCAGTTAAATATATTTAAAAAAAGAAAAACACATATAGTGATTATTTAAAATATATAAATAAATTATATACTACTAATAATAGTGAAATAACAAAATCTTCTTAAAAGTTTATATCGTGTAACCACCCTTTTAATGCCTTCGTGCAAGAAAGAGAATAATGTACTTGTGATTTTTTTTTTACTTGAATGGGCAAAGATGTAAAAAAATAAATAAAACTTAATACTAATTAATAAAACAGTCTATCCACGTTCTAGGCATGACATTTACCATATTTTTTTTACGGAAAACTAGAATTTTTATTGTTATATATTTTTTTTTTTATAGACATGAATCTTGAGACAAATAATCATGTAGTCTTAACGTGATACGAGCAAATATTCTTGCCAAAACTTACATCCGGTTTTTGCAACACTCAGCCATTCAGACCATAATTTACAATCCTTACGATTTCAGATCACTATCAATAAAAAACAAGACAGAGTTCCCCAAAACGTTTTGTAACCGAACAAGCCAAATGTAAATATGTTTGTATAGTAGCATATAGGCTCTCCTATTACCGGTCTCGGGCTATAATTTCCCAGCATCTGTGCCGCCATCAACGATATCTAATAAGGCCTAAGTGTGCCCGCTACCAAACCAGGAGAGATCAGTGGATGTTGGCCTACAACCGGTCATTTGACTCGAGTCAATAGCTCCACCATTACTGAGCATACAAACCTTTGATTTAGTGATTTAGTGCTTCTGAGCCGCTCCAAAGATGATTTCGTGCGAACCGGCGACCCCGGTGGTCTTCCATTAGTCCAGCTACGATCCGAAATTTTGATTAATTCAGTTCGAAAAGGTATAAATCATAGCTCTGATGGTAATTTGATTTGTATCAGACGGTATAAATCAAAATGGGGGGGATTCATTGCAGAGGTGAAAATAAATTAGGGTATTAATAAAAGAACTTCTGTTTTGATATGGATCTAAGTAGGCGAGATTATCAACGCGATGGAATAAATTATTGATATTTCTGTATTTATTGACATGTAAATATATCGTAGCGTGATTCATATATCGATCAATATAGTTTAGCAAGCAAAATATAGAAAATATCAAATATTTTAAAAATATATATAAATAAAATATTAGTTTGTAGACAGATTTTGGCACTCCCAGTCAAAACATGGGTACTTCTCAAGACGCCTAGAGGCACAAACCTGAATAAAATAAAATAATACCCTACGAACTGTTTAGAACTTGCTGATTGAGTACACCCTATTAAAGCAATTGAGGATAAAGATTGGACTAAAGAAAGCACTCAAAGAAATTCAAGATGAAGAAAAGCATATAGACACCCTAATCGAATGCATAAAAATTGCGAAGTACTACCACAGAATAAAATTCTTTTGATTACGCCAATGACCTTCAACAGTAGAGGCGGATAAACAAATTATAAAAAAAAAAAAAAAAATATTTATTTAATATTTAAAAGACCGGTTAAACTATAAACATCTGTATTTTTTAAATATGTTTGGTAGCTCATAAAAAAAAAATTATAATAAAAAAATAAAATGAAGTTTTGTAGCAGTGAAATTTAGTTAAAGCAGTAAATAAGATTAGATTATTTAGGTATAGGTCTCCACTCGATGTGATTTATGTATGAGTGTGTGTATGTGTATATAGGTATAAGTGATTTCTTGACTTTATAGTATTGATTCATTATTGTGTATATATTTTATTGTAATTTTATGCTGTGTAAATATTGTATGAATGTAGTATGTATGATATCTTTCACCACTACTATTGATGTCCAAATTGGGACAGATTGTAATTTTACTCAATAAAAATTGTATTCGTAAAAAAAAAAAAAAAAAAAAAAAAAAGATTATTTAGGTAATGTTAGCTTACACGGAAAAAAGTTTTATTCAAATTTTATATTAATTAATATTTAATTGTTAATACAGTTGGAAGAAAAACTAAAAACAAACAATTTAATAAAATAAATTAATAATAACATAGACAGTAAAATTATTAGTAAACATGAATGAATAAAAATAAAAGATTAAGTTAGGAATTGTATCTTAAAGTTCACAATTATCGGTATATGTTGATTTGTTTTCGGTAATTAAATTTCTATTTACTGTTCTAGTCTAATGACAATTTTTTATGTTGATAGACACTCTTTCTATTAGTTTGGCAATTTATAAATATTTAGAAAAAATACAAATTATATCAAAGCGTTAATGTTTGCAAGCCAGAATTTGAAGATATAAATTTCATTAATATTTCTTAAACTAATAATAATAATTGTAACGTTACATGAAAATATATAAATAAAGTTCCTAATAATTACTGTATCTTTTTTTATCACTAAATTTTTTATAATTAATATTTTGGCCTTCCTTAATAAATAAATAATCTCTGGCACATCAAATGCTTTTATGGCACAGGAAGTAAATGGGGCTTGGTTTATTATACAATGACATTTCTTTGAATTTTTCCTCTGTACTTAGTGTATAGGAGGAGAGCCAGTGACAGTATATTAATTTTAAAAATATTAAGGATGAGATGAAGCCGAATGAATGGTGGAGGGATGAGCTTGATGAAGCTCCGCAACGTGGGTCGAAACGTTGAACAATAAATAATTTTTCACTATTTTCTCAAGTCTTTTAACTGCCACCCGAACCATCTCATACTTCATATTCATTTCACGGTCAACTATTTATTTTGCTATTTTTGAAATATTCAGAGTTTTTTTGTTTTGTTTTTAAATTAATCATTTTTACCATTGATTTTAGAACGACACTTCTGAAAATAAAGATAAAGAATATTTTCTACAACCTCAGGCTATTCGATTGGTAACTCAGCTTACCTGGATTCGACCGGAATCCCCGCTTTCACCAGGCAGTTGTGCCTTCTGGCTTCTACTTGCGCATGCTTTCAATTGGAAAGAAGTAAAGAAGAGACAATGCTTGGAGGGAGGAAAAAAAAAATAACAGGCACGATCCACAAAAAGGAGAAAGTGACTTTAAGGACCAGGTCCCACGCAAAAGGGCGAAGGGCACAAAGAAATTTAGGTAACAACCTCTTTTGTTGTAAAAAAGAAAGTTGCGCAACCTTTCTAGGTAGGGCATGAGGAAACCTAACAGTCGAGGCAATAGTCTTTTTGAACTGACGCCTTTGGGTAGTATATGCAAGTTATATTCGCAATGAATGCTATGGTAAGGGTAGGAGGATATTATCAGTTAATGAATTTATAATTAGACATGCATATTACTAGTCTATTTTTATTATACAGTTTATTCAAATAAAATGTAAATTAAACATACAAATCTTATAATTATTATTATTTAACATATCAGTTATCAATATCAATAAATATGTTAAAATAAATAAAAAAATCTATTACATTATTATCTACAACAATCAGTTATTTCTATCGGAGTTTCATCACTCTCCATTAACTTTTGAAATTTTGTATATGAGATGATTTTTTTTAATCTTTAGCTTTCCAACGGTATATTATACACCTGCATTAATGTTCTTGTGTTCAAAAACACATAAGTTGCATAAAAAAATGTTTGCAATTTTCTCCTTTAATTTGATATCGAATTCGTTCAACTTATATGTTCACCGTTATTTATCTAAGCTAATAAAATGATATTGTTAATTTTTTCGGAACTACAAAATTAAAGGTACTTTAGGGGAAGAAACATCAAAACAACAGCATTGACCCTGTCAGACTGTTTCAATCAAAATATAATAATACTAAAGTCCATATAACATACATAATACTAAAGTCCATTAAATTTTACACCGATATAGGGAGTTTAATCAAAATCATTAGTGGCGTTTTTGAGAAAATCGTAAAAAGGTTCAAAATGCAAGATATAAATTAGTACATTCGGTCAGCCGATTTTGTAAAAAAAATTACTGTAATATCTCGGGCGTATAGTTATTTTAGATATGGAATTTCAGTTTTGAAAGCTTTTTCTTTTTCTTGTTAGATTTACCACACACAAAAAACTTTTTGCGGGACTGGATCATTTGAATTCTGAAGATTCTAAACGCTCATTTCCGGTGAAAATGGAATTCCAAAATTTTCACGATTGTAATACATTCCCTTATTATGTATTTCACATATACTCTCAATACTAGCTTACTGTAATTTTTTTTTTTGTTATAGACTGAACGAGGAAGATGAAGAATGCCATCGCTAATTATTTTTCGACTGCAACCACTTAATGAGACTAAGTGAACTCAAGGCTATCTATGAATTTAGATTCAAGGCTTTTGCGAAATTCTTTGAAGGATGAGGTTGGTATGAGTTTACTTCAATTGTTGCGTTTATAACTAGCTAATAAATTTCTGGCTGACTTTAAAAAAAAATTAAACACTTCCATTTTCTTTCGTACTTTAACTTTTTGTTATAACACTGTAGTGCCAAAAAGAGAAGCTCTGAAATATACTGGAGTCCCGCTTTGCGTGGTAAAAGTAAGGGACAAGTTATATCCTTAATTTTGCGGCTTACGGCTGCGCTAAAAAGGCGAGAGTAGGTGAAAGTGAAATATGAAAATTTGTGTAGGTTTGATGTAATGTCGGTGATGGTGAATTATCGTACACTCTCACATACAATACTTTCATCGTATTATATTACATATTCTATAGCCGTATTTTCTATAAAATTTCCTTTTTTTTTTTACTTTTATTATAAATAATGTCATGGAGTTTCGATATAAAAAAAACATGTTTTCATGATGTATATATTTCACTGGTTTGTTTTATTTTTTGTTTTTAAAATAATATTTAATGATATTATAGGATTTTTTAAGGTAATATTTCATGTTATTATCCGAATTACATAAAAAAAAATTATGTATACATTAAAAATCTTTTAATTTTCATTACTTAACTCTGACCGTGTAGCGTAGCCTTTTGTATAAAAATATCTTTTATAATTTATTAGGATTTTATCTCTGTAAACTCTAGGAATTAAGAATGTTTAGGTCTATTCCATATATATATATATATATATATATATATATATATATATATATATATTTTTTTTTTTTTTTTTTTTTTTTTTTTTTTCTGTTGACGATTCATTTGATTCTTTCCCTTATCCGCCTCTTTAGCACTAATTACGGTTATCTTGACAACTCTCCCCGCCTAAATAGGAAATATGCAAGATTATTAATAATAAATTGTTTTCAAATTTGGTCAAACAGCACATGATTATTTTCTCTCTCTCTCTTTTTTTTTTTTATCTTCTGTATGTGATGTTTCATGTATGTTATCTTTCACTACTACTATTCATGTCCAAATTGGGACAGATTGTAATTTTACTCAATAAAAAAATGTCGAAAGTAAAATTAAAAATTTTTTGGTGTAGCCCTTAGTGAAAGTTACTTAACAATAGTACTGGCAAAGAATCCTGAGGCAACCTAAACCTGTGAATGTTTTTACTGTCGGAGGTCAGAGATACTAACGTAACGTAAAAGATAGTAACGTTGTTTCTGGAATATATTTTTTTTATTCTATATTAAATAATAGAAATTCTAGAAATCGATATGAAGAGAATGGGAATTTATTTCGTATTTTTTAGAAACGCTTTCTGTTCTCCCATGAAAGCTAAACGGATAGACAGACTTGGCCATATATCAAGATCCTCCTCCACACATTCGCAATTAACTTTTCCCAGAGTTCACCCCAGGAAGCTTCTAATCCGTGCGATCAAAATCCCCCCAAACGCCGCCGGCATCGCCCCCTCCCTGAGGGTTGCTAAATTGACTCGTGGATTGATCCCGTCCCTTATTGGAAGATACGGAACTTTCTATAGGGTGGGAAAGATAACTGATTATTTATATCGACCAATCAGCGCTCGCCAACTGTCTGTAACTGAACTTCAGTCCTATTTCAGCAACTAGTTATTGTTGTGACAGTCTGTTTTAATGTTTACAAACACACAAATTTTCAGTATTAACTGCCATGGGTTATTCTATTTCTATTCTTTAGTAGTCAGAATTAGTATATTTTCAAATAAATCAATAATTCTGCCACTTAAGTTCAATGTATTCCAATTACAGAACTATTGGCCTGTTTGCGGATAAAATTGATGTATACCTACATTTATCTAATATATCAGAAGATTTGAATTTGAAATTGGTTATTAGTATATCTTACTCACTACATAACGGGCATCACTCTTGGAAATTTATCTACGAAAAAAAAAGAGTTTCTAATTTTTGTTTGCCATAATTTATATATTTCTCTAGTGTTTGCCTCATTTTTAAGGTTCTAATGTCTATCATGATAAATTTCTGTATCATATATTTTCTGTACTTTGTCGAAAGTTCGGTCATACATATGAATATTTTCAAATCATTAAACTTAATTTTATGTTTTTCTCAGGCCTTGGAATTTTTCACATAGCCAATATTAATAAACAATTATTAAATATTTACATACAAGTAAATAGTATTGCTACCGTTTACGGTTTTCTTTTTAGATTTATTTTCTAATGGAATTCAAGACCTGAGTTATATTAATAATTTAGTCGGCTTTTCTCTAATTCAGTCAAGTTTTATAGGGATTTATATTATTGTGAGTATTCAAAAATATATTAATTTTTCCCCAAGGTTTTTATATGCAGTTATTTAACTTGACTATCACATATTTAAATATCTTTCCAGTACTTTCAAAGCACACATGTTTATTTTATTTGTTTATCCACATATACTTCACAATTTATTACATAATTTTTTCTACGTTTCGAAGTTCTTTCCCCATTATCAAGACTTTTTTTAAAAACACTTTTTAACACCCAGCACATTATTTTCCATTTCAAGTCAGCCAATAAACATTTAAGTTGACGAATAGCAGTAAGCTAGAAATGGAAAATGATGTGTTGTATTTTAAAAAGTCTTTATAATGGGGAAAGAACCCCGAAACGTAGAAAAAATATGTAATAAATTGTGAAGAAAAATAAAAGTATAATAAACGGAATTTAAGGAGAGCTTATTTGAGTGTGAAATATTAAGTAAAAAATATAAAAGAAAAGAAAGTGTATGTTTTAATATTATTAAAAAGTTCCATTAGACCAAGAATTAAAGATAAATTACTAGAAAATAACTGTTAATTTTCTGAGTTTACATAGTCATGGTAATGGCAAAGTTTAGATTGATGCGATAAGCGTATTATTTTTCTGTTTTATTCTGTGTATTTTATAAGTGAAATTGTATAGCGAATTAATACTTATATCCAACTCTATTGACAAAGCTACTACTTTGCTCTAGGTTAGCCACGTTATCTCGATTACTTAGAGGAAAGTGAGTTTTAGAGAAGGGCAGACAGACAGACGGGATCCGATTTTAAAATAAGAGCCTTCCATGATATAAAAGGGGCCTCCTATCTATTATATAAATAGAAAATGCTGGGAGCGGGAATCATTCCAACTATGTTCTTACCTCAGCCCGTATTCAACCCTCTATCTTTCCCTAAATCTTCATCTTCATTTGTTAGTTCTATCTCCGATGAATCACCTCTGACTTTTATTGACTATATTTCCTTGTTCATTCAACAGGTGCTCTATACACCACTATACAAACGCTACAATAATTGTAAATGGCGTTATTAAATATTTATTTTAAGAAATACTATAATAAAATGAAATGTTAGCATTTAATTGATAAAGAACTAATTAACCATGGGAAATATTAATTATATATTTATATGAAAAAACATAACTTCTCTAGTTGATTAAACCCGTATATAGTTTATGTTAAGAACAATCTGCTTTTTCGTTGTTTTAAATCAAATATTTTTTTAACGGAGTATAAATGGAGGTTTATTATTATTATTATTATTTTTATAAACCAAAGGTAGATAGTTGGTGAAATGATATAAAATCTACTGTTGTACTGACTTTCGTTGACTGTTAGATATTTCATGCATAACTCGCAATAAATTTTATTTTATTTATTTTTTTTACCAGGAGTGCAATCATTTGGTAGTTCTTCTACAAGTCTTTTTTTATGTCATTTTTCTGTTATCATATTTACTTGTTCTATTATGAAGTACAGTTGTAAATTTCAATAAATAATATTTAAAAAAAAATTTTTTTTCCACTTCATTTAAGTTCTACTTTTATTGTTAGATATAGTAAAATAATAATAACAGATATATCAATGGATAAACCGTCCATGATCCGATACTCGTCTGTATTATATCCGTGACTGCAATACTCTTAAAACATGCCTTATGAAAAGATTATGAGTATAATAAAAAGATTTATGAGTTAACTTTTCTAATAGTTCTATAATACTAAATGATTAATATGTTAATTTAAAAAATAAAATAGTGAGAAGCTTAAAATAAATTTTTATATATTTTTTCTTAGCTTTAATCGTAGCTTAGAAGTCTGTGTCTTCTATAATGTATTGGGTGTTTTGACTCTGAGTATATTATTTACTATAGTAAAGTAATTTATTAATGAGTGACATGTTATAATCATATCATACTATATCAGTCGATATAGTAGATACCTTAGGGTAAGGGGAAATATTCTAATCATAGAATGATGTTTCGTCTTCATCATGAATTGTTAAATTTTGTTTAAACAATCATCGTTTGTAATTGGTATATAATATATATATATATATATATATATATATATATATATATATATATATATATATATATATATATATATATATATATTATTTGGCGATTTATCGCGGGGAATTACTTGGCTTCAGATAATCTGGCCAATATCTTAGTATTTTGCTTGCGGTTTCTAAAAGAACTGAAAATCCTAAGTAAGGTTAGGGACGGTGGAACGATCTGAGAACCAAAATCCAGGCATTTACAACCTGAATGCCCTTTTATCCGAGGGGAAAAATGGCCGGCCATCTTGCTGAGCCCAGCTTAGTGTAGGGGCATCCGCCGGGAGGGTAGCAAGGGTGTTCATATTAACTGCATTTGTTATCCAGGGGTAGTTCTTGCTGATACCAGTAGTGAGATATACCAGGGTATATATATATATATATATATATATATATATATATATATATATATATATATATATATAATATATATGATATCAAATAATTAGTAGGTTTCTAAGTCTTCCAAAAACAGTTTATTTCAATTAACTTTAAAGAGTTTTGGGAGCCTTCCCCATCATCATCTTCATATTGCAATCTTCCGTTTAACCTGTTTTTATTATGAATTTATAAATGGAGGATGGTTTCAACCATATGAAGGAAATAAGAAGAATTTTTGTCTAAAAATTATCAGATATATTAAAATATGATGTGATAGAAAGTAAAGTGAGTCCTGATAATGGGTAAGGCCCATATATATATATATATATTATATATATATATATATATATATATATATATATATATATATATATATATAATTATTATTATTATTAATGTTTTTTCAAAAAGTAATTTTTTTTTTTTCATTATTCATTAATATTACGATTGTTCTCAATTGAGGCATTAGTAAAAGTGCTTCGAGACCACGATCGCATTTACAGAAAATAAAATATAATAACAAAATAAAATTAATTAAAAATTAGTTGATTTTTAAACAACTAAAAATACCTGTCATGTTCGAAACATAGAAATTAAATTTATACAAAATCGGTATAGAATGAGTGAAATTTTTCCATTAAAAATGTTATTCCAATAATTTTTTAATTGATTTATTTTATATTCATATATTCAGAAATATTACAATTTTGTCTCAATTTACAATAATAATAGGGCTGTAAGATAATATCCATACAATATTTACAGTAAAAGTCAAATTACATTAAAAAAATAATGTTTCTTTTCTTTTTTTAATTTTTCAGGAATTGTTTCTTAATATTACACACTTAAATAAGCACACTTCCACTTCCTTTAGTTATATATTTATTTTCTTTCATAATTTTGACATCGTTTTTCAACGTTTCATGGTTCTTTCCCCATTCTCAAGACTTTTTTGAAAACACTTTTACATATTTAATTCATTCTTTCACTTTATAGCTTACTGCTATTCGTCTACATGAAAATTCATTAATAAATAAATAAAGGTATGACAATAAATTAAAATAAAAAAAATATAATTAATGATATATAAAAAACTAGGGAAACTATTTATTAGAAATAATAATTTCATTATTTAAATTACATTAAATTCTTATTAAAAGTTCGTTTCAAAGAAGTGTGTAAACAATTAGTCATTGTTCAGTTTTGAATATTTTTCCATCTTTTAATATACATTTATTTAACATTAATGTTAACACCATAAAATTAATGTTAATATTTATTAAATTAATCATTTTAGAATTAATATAAATGTAATTGATTAAATATACATATGTAATACTATAATATGAAAAATATTTTATATTTACATTATATAAAAATTAATATTAATTACACATAAATTATTATATATAAAATAATGTTAGGGGAAACTGGTAACTGAGTAATAACAATATAATTAAATAACAATAATAGTAATATAAACATGAATTTCAGAAACCACTTTTTAATTCAGAAAGAAAGGCTCATTTACATGACTATTATACGGTCTACATGAACATGAGTTTTGGGACACTACTAAACCATCTAATTCTTGCCGTATCCAATCTCTACAATCAAAAATTGTTCGAAAAATCCTCAATGCTCCTTACTCCTGTAATGAATAAACTGACCCATAAAGTCCTTAATGTTTCCTATGTAGCTGATTTGGCCCAAACCAGATATAATTCCTTTCATGACAAACTCCATTCCCACTCTAATCCTCTAGTTTAAATCCTTTTTTTCCACTTCAATTCCTGACAATCCTCCGAGGCGCCTGAAAAGAAGATGGCCTCGAGGTCTTACCGAGGTAATATTACCGATGGGTAGCTTCTCTACATGTCTTGTTCATGTCTATTTTCTTTTAGCTTATTTACTAGATGTGTTGTACAATACAGTTGTAAATATCAATGAATAATTTTTTTTAAAATAATTCGAAAGGACTGAAAGGCTAGGATAATATCAATCGATGTATTTAAGAACTTTACCGATCTTTATGATGTAAATAAAAATAGTAAATGATAAATATGGTGTGATATATGAAACATACGAGATAAATTAAGTGATGGTATTAAAAAAAAACCTGTACCACTACAAGCCATGAAGAGTTTTGGGCTCAGTACATGTAGAGATTCGTACTGTTTCTAGGCCAACGGCCGTACAATGAGGGGATTCGGCCGAGATCACGCTCAGCTGATGGTATTAAATTGACCTCAAATGTGCCAGAACAAACCTTTATATTTGTCAGAAAATAAACATAAAAATCGTATATTGGACACTGTTGTATTACTGGTTACGCCAAAAATCCTAACAACCATCTCGTACAACACATAAACAATAATTATATTAACAGGAAACGAACTATTTGAGGACTTTGAACTAAGGATATTAAATAATAACTATGATCATACGAAAATAGCGTGCGTTAGCAGTTATCGGTGAAAAATTGCTAAATTGCGATATAGAGTGCCAACAGGTCAATGGGGTAGAGTAATTTTTTTTATTAAACGGTTTACATAGTAAAATTGTGGTCGTAGTAATCGGATGATTATTCCCAAAGGGTTGTCCATTCAGTAATTATGCAAATGGGAACTCTCAGCCGACACGCAACTAACTTTATGAGTTGTGCATTTTAAATTTATCTCGTTCATTGTATTTCCTAATTTATCGCTCATTACCGGGCATTTTTAATATCATACGATTAATTATATCATTAATAAGCGAAATAACATAATAATGTAAGCTATTATAATATATATGAATGACTATATAATAACTTCTAATCAAATATTATTTAAATGTGGATATTCACTAAAAACTCCATTGACAATCGTAATACTTTTCCATATTTTATGTATCGTATTAGTAATATATATATTTTTTTAAACATTTATTGAGATATATTACAATTTGTTTCAAAATGAACAGTAGTAATAGTGATATGAGACCACATCCATTCAATATATAAAGAAAATAATGATAAAGTTAAATTTCTCAAAATAGAAAATAAATAAATTCATATTCTGTTAAAAGGGCACCAGACTGGACTTCCATGTATTTTTGAGGGAAAAGTGGATTCCAAGAGATCCCAGCGTCTCTCTCTCAGTCTCATCACTTGTGTGAGCCAGTAGAGGCTGAGTTAAAGCGCAATAGCCACAAAAAATTAAAATATTAAATCATGTTACAATATAATGATCTCGAAAGACGGTATAGTTAACTACAGATTATTCCAAAGCTTGTGAAAAAAAGTGAGCATGACCATATTAGAGACATTGTAATTTATTCCAAAGCTGATTTAACGTATAACATTTATAAGCATAAGAGTTATACCATTTAGAACTATAAATATTTATAGTTTTACTTTATTTTTTGTATTTATGATTTTTATATTTAATTATTTGTTTATATCTTTTTGTCTATGTCGGTCTTTTTTTTGTACTTATCTATCTGAAAGACGGTAGAATTAACTGGAGTAACTACGTCCAACAGTTATCGAATACAAGGCTCAGTATTGTCTGAGACTATTTCAAGAGGGTGTAAAAAAAAAAAATTGAGTGACTGCAGTTAGCGTTTTATTTCGTTTATCCCATATACACTTGCCAGATATACACTTAAAGAAAAAATAAAATTCTAGATCTTGGCCTAAAACTGAATGAGTTGATCCATCATTATGTACAACTCCAGACACGTGTTAGGAAGATAACATTTGCATGTTCATTTATATTCACATTTTAAATCAAATATATTAATAACATATTATATAATTAATTATACGTATATCAGGAAATAGACATACACAAAACAGACCTGTTATTTATTTCTTATGCTATAATATGTTTTACCATCATTTTTATTATAACTAGAATATTTTTTACATTTTTCTTAATGAGGCTAATATGAATCTTTGTCTTCTGATTCTATTAATCAATTCCGAAATAAATTTTTCCACCATTTTTCGAGCTATTTCAGTCGGATGGCAACATATCTTTGATTACAATCGATGCCAAGTTACGTCCTCTGAGACCGTGGCGTTAAGTAATGAGCCATTCACATTTAAAGATTTATACCTCGCTGTCTATTGGTCGATTACGCGGTGGGTGTTCTAGTTTTGAGTTAAGGTCATTTAATACTTTCTGATACTTCCCTTTCCCTTTGTGCCTATTTTATTTTGTTCTTAGAGTCCAAGGATTGGTCAAACTAATTCTTATACAATAATAATAATAATACGAAAAAATCCAAAATTGATTTAGCGATGTCGAGTTTTATTATAGACTGAAAAAATAAAAAACAATGTCAGAAATTTATCAACAACGGATCAATTGATTTAAATTAGTGATTGCATTCGTTTTCTCATTCATTTGCCAACTTATTAAATATAGGAAAGCAATGCGATCTTGACTTGATCACAGGTTTAAACAAAAATAAACGTTCTTAAGTTCTCCGAATTCAGACCATATGTCTCGTCATATTGTCTGTGTGTAAGTCTGGTTTAAAAAAAAAATTTCACAAGAAGCTGAAATTACATATTTTAAATACACAAACACCTCGGATGTTTCAGTATTTTTTTAAAACAAAATATTCTTGAATGGATTGTATACACTTTTACAGTTTTCTCAAATAAAACTCAATCATGCATGTAAAACTGATTACATAAAAGTAAAACTTTATGGTTTTAATCAGTTACGTTTGATCGTCATTAAAAGATCGTAAACGCAATAGTTTCAAAAAAAAAAAAAAAAAAAAAAAAAAAAAAAAAAAAAAAAAAAAAAAAAAAAAAAAAAAAAAAAAAAAACTACGTATTTGATACTTCAAATTCAATTATAAACAATGGAAATGATTTGTCTGTTCGTTTAACGTCACTTTATGTCGGTGTTCAATCGCAGGATGCTGTAGTGGGAGTCATAAATTTTTCCTATCCAGGTTTAATTAGGATAGGGATCTTTAACGAGTACCTAACATCGCAAAGGACCACCATTTGAAGTCCCCTCCAATGGACAGCATAATCAAGGATTTCTTACACCCATTAAAAAAGCCTAGGACCATCTGCCGGGTTCGAAGCCGCGATATTCTTGGGCATAAAAAGCTGTAAAATGATTCGATAATTAAGTAAAGGAACTAAAAGAAGAAATAGTTTCTAGATTTTCCCCCCTTACAATACGAATTAGTAATATAAAGATAATATGCCTTTTGTAAGGTAAATATTTTATAAATAATAAAATCGATCTTAAAAAGTTGTCTGAGGTAATGAAGAGTGCTTAAAATCACTAAAACGTTTTTGTTTTTTAATAGAATACAAATATTTCAACGGATACTCGAAGTGCGATGATATTGAGCATTTAATACTTCATCATATTTGTGGAACTAATGTAAAATCTAGCTGATTAGTATTATTTATAATAAATTCAAGAACAAAAGAACTAAACTCTGGAAATCTAACACATTCTAAAAAGCTATTTAGTGAAGAGAACATGATACAGGACCCCCGTGGCTTTATTGTGATTTAGAGCAGTACTATTTACACGCCCGAAACAACTCATCCAGGCCAAACATGTATTCATCAAGAGGCCAAGAGATGTTCCAGGCAACGATACACACCTACCGCCAAGAATAAAAGTCTATAAATCCGCCTTTTTATCTAGCCAGGGTTAAATGCCAGCTTTATCGTAGAACTGCGAAATTCGAAAAATTAATTGGAGTAAACAAATAATTATACAACTATGGATCAGTGTTGATATTCCAGGTTTCTTCGATGTATATAGAACTTTATAGGTCAGAAATATGTATGCATGCTTCAATAGAAAATCCTATTCTCACTTGTCCCCTCGTTGAAATGAATTTAAAATGTTTGCATCGAGTATCTAAGGATAAATTTTCACAGTCACACGCAAATGTATTTGTTCATCATAAGCGTTGATTATAAATAAAACAAAGGGGTAAGAAAAAAATACTGGTAGCAATACGGTTGAAAACTTCAAATAAACAAAACAAAATAATTCAGAGCCATATTTTATTTCCATTAAAAATAAAAAAAAGTTTAAAATTTATGACAAAGTGGCAATTACGGTCAAAATTTGTGCAACATCCCAGATATATATTACTATAACAACACATTGACTACTAACTACGAGATAACTAGTAGGTTGTTAGCTTGTCCAGTACAACAAATACGAGTTACTTTGCAGCTTCTTTACAGATCAATTTTATACAGCTACGATGTGTGTTATACAAGTCGATGGGTGCAATTAGTTTATCGCTTTATCTCGAATCTTTCCAAGGAAAATCTATAAAATAAGCCTACAACCAGATAGATAACAAAAATTGTATTTAAAAAAAAATACAGATCCTTGGTATGTAAACAACTAAAAACTACATACAGTTAACCAACACACATAAACTCACGTTTTGCATTTTCGTAGCAAACTGCATGGACACGATAATATACTTATAAACGTCAGGCCAATAGCTGAAATGCCTGTTAGAAGAAGGGCTCTGAAAAGAAGCTGAATAAGAGACCTCCTAAGCTAAATAAAAGCCTAGGAATGGACGATGCTAGTCACTTTCCTTCCGCATGCCTACATGTATGCTGTTTGAAATTTCCTTTAGCACATTTGCTTATTGTCAGAAAAGTTAAAACAGGTGCAAATATATAAATATGAAGATGAGAAAAAAAATCTATAAGCTATTTTAGAATTAATATGTACTATAATTACAAATTTTAATTATATAATATGATTAATTGGATACTTGAAAGTACTGAGGAATTCAGCGTGTAAAACCTTATTTCAAATTCGTGCTTTTCGTTTCTGTACTATACTTACTAAATATACAGGCAGTACTGATCAGTTTGTGAAACTTTACCATCTGGAACTAAAAAAACACAAAACGTGCATTTTCGTTGGAAAATCGGTTATCAAAATGTTTACAATGCCTACATATATTCCATGTATACTCAAGTGGCAGTAATCGGCTTCTTTCAAATTAAAAGAAAAAAAATAACCTAGTCAATGCTGGTTCTTTAATTTGTAGATTATTTGAAAATCTCTTTAATAATCCAGCGACTTAACTGTTACAAAAAAAAAAAAAAAAAAAAAAAACTGACGAAGGATACGATAGAATTGACAAAGGAACTAACAATATAAATTTCCAAGTGTTAAGTTGAGGGTATGAATTATTCCCGGTCTATAAATTAGGAGGAGGTTGAACAGGAGATAATATCTGCCCTAGGTCAGGTGCTAAGGAAGGACCAGCTGACCCGATAAGAGTCTCTAGCGGGCGGCTATAGTACTTATCCAACCAGCTGTTATCGTTTATAAGTTTATATATGTATATATGTAATTATGTGTATATATGCATGGGATTATTCGTCTATTAATTTCCATGGTTGCTAAAATAATCCGTTGTAATATAATAAAATATAACGTAATATAATTCCACTGTTTTTTAATGCAAGAACAAAAATATTAATTTGTGCAAATTAATTATAGATAATAAGTAGCAAATTGTGGGAGTGTATCATCATTTTAGAACGTTTGTTATTATTATTTATAAAAAAAAAAAAAAAAAAAAAAAATGTACCTCAGTCCATGAAAGGTCTTGAACTCAGTGTATATAGAGATTCGTACTATTTCTAGGCCAACGGTCTTACGATGAGGTGATTAGGCCGTGATCACGCTCAGCCGCCAGGTTTATTTCTCCAATTTAGGTACCCACTTTGAAGAGGCTGGGTCAGCCCCAGGAGGATGTCCGTACCCTAGGGTGGCCCCCCGGCTGAATCAACAGAATAAATAATATTCTATCATAGCCGGGATTCGAACTGAGTACCCATAAAACAGTAGACTAGCGCTCCATTTACTAGACCACGCCGCTCCTTATTTTAAATCAATAAATCTCATAAATTAAACAATATATATTTCTAAATTTATAAAAAGACGGATAAACTAAATATTTCATGCTAAAATAATGACAAATTTGAAAAAAAAAAAAAAAAGATGCAACTCTACTACCCATGAAGGGGCTGGTGTTCAGTACTTAGTAGAGATTTGCACTGTTTCACGACTAACGGTTGTGCAAGGAAGTGATTAGGCCTTGGATCACCTTCTGACCCAAGTTTTTTCTCCCCATGTTTTGGGTATACAGGCTGGGTGTGCCTACGGAGGTCTACATATCCCAGGATCGCTTACACGGCTGAGATAACAGTATAAAAAACTCAGCGATTTCAAGGGTTCGAACCCGGGACTGGGAAAATAATAAACTATTGCTCTATCCGCTTGACCATGCCAGTCCACAAATTTTAAATACCAATGTAATGTTGGGAACCGAATTATATTTTTTATTTGTTTGTTTTTATTTACCTAAAAATTGTAAAATAGATAGAAAGTTATACGATTGGTTTAAAAGCGCAAAATAATTTAAATAAAGAAACAAATAATTTTTTCACTTTATAATTATTTCATAAACTAGAATTGAGGCGATATTTAAGCGATTGATAATTTAGGATAGCTAATTTATATCTATTTATGTATGTACAATTATACATTTTTTTTTCTCCTGGCATTCCTGAAATTTGGCATTTCTATTGGTCTTGGATCAAATGAGTTGTAGCAGTAATAGTGGTTTTTCAGAGGCGACAGTACGAGATAAATGGAAAGAAATTGAGGAAATTATTTCAAATTTTATTTAAATGAAAAAATATATGTAAAATTTATTAATTTAATGCTAAAAAAATCGTTAAATTTAAAATATGTAGAAAAATCTTCAAATCATTTTAGAGCTATGAGAAGAATAAACAAGGTTTGAAATTGAAACAATCTACAGCATTTCACTTTTGCCTATCTTTCGAAAATTTGATATATTTAATTTTATGTTTTAAGTTAAGTTATAAACTGAAAGTTTTAAGTAACCAAATAAGAAGTTCAACTGTAATCCAATCATAATGTAAAATCAGAAGCTGCTTTTTCCACACGCTGGTGAATGTCGTTAAGTACGATAATGATTTTACTCCAGGTTCATACTATTTTGATTTTTTTCCCTTTGAAAATTGTTTGTTTTTCAACTAAGCTACCTACAACATACTAAAAATCAACTTCTTCCCATCGACTCTACACAAACTCTGTTTCTTTTTTTCTTCTTCTAGCTCGTTTGTAGGAGGGTCGGACAAGGAGATAGCAGACGCCGCCAATTTATTGAGATGGACTCCCAAATTGACGTGGCCAGAAGAAGTAAAAGGTCTCCCGGGAGGACGGTAATGATGTCAGCGAGGGTATGTAGATGGGGAGCCACATACATAATATATGAGTCCAGCCTCCACGTCTGGAGATCTCTCCCTTTATCTGGAATACTACCTGGAGGAAAACCTTTTGGAAAACCCTGGAAACCTCTTCAAAAATAGATTCTCTACTACTACTTTTCAGAAAAAATAAAAAAATACAAAAGCACATTTATAATCCTTATTTATATAAGGAAATGTCAGAACATCAGCTGTGCAGCCGTATATAAAGTCATAAAAAAAATAAATAAAAATAAAATTTTTTTTTTTTTTTTTTTTTTTTTTTTTTTTTTTTTTTTTTTCTTACCTCTGGTTTTATTTTCGAACAAAATACAAATACAAATGTAATGTGTATAGCTGTCAGATTTGTCCTTCTGTTACCGGAGGTATTCTAAAGAGGATTGCTATATGCGCTGGATGCACTAGTAATCTTTCAAGGCTTCTTCTAAGCCTTATTTATCCATAGCAAAATGGAGGGACCATTCTTCAGGGTAATAATAAAATATATATATACTCGAATTATCTAGTTATTAATTATTATATTCTTTGTGAGAATCAGACAGTAATTCGTTTTGTAAAGTATTAATTTTTTTTGCGAAGACAAAAAATTAACCTCTTCCCTCAGGTCTTACGTTCAGGATACGTAGAACGCGAATAACTAATTAAAAAATCCGGCTGTCCACCGTACGAATCGATGAATACCAAAATATGTTTTACAGCGCTAATCAATAGAGAATTAAATTTTTAAAATTAATAAATAATAATAATAATAAATCCATTAAATCGTTCAGGAAATGGAAGAGATATATCGTTTTGAACATAGCAGTGGTGATAAACCTTGAATTTTCCTTGAATGCATGAAAATATGATTTGAATAAAAATAATAATTTATTTACATGACTATAATAGATGTAACTTAGAATGGATGTTATATACATCTACGAGTATATATCCGTGCCAAATATAGTTTGAAACATTAAATTTCCATGGAGTCAGCTGTGGTGTAATGGCTAGCATATCAGCCTTAATCTTTCCTAAAAGGAGTGAACAATCCTTGATTATGCCGTCCTTTGGAAAGGACGTAAAATGGTGGTATCCAGCCTGTGCGACATCAGATGCTCGTTGAATACCCCTATCTTAATTAAACCTGGATAGACGCAATTAAAGAGCCCCACTGTAGCCTCGTCCGATTTGTCACAGTGACATAAAAAGGCATTTAATGAATAAACACATTATCGTTGTGAATATCACGTAAATTTTGCAGATCAAAAGTTTTAATTCTTATTATTATTATTTCGTTAGTGAAATTATCCTCTTACTTTAGTAAAAATATCAATAATATATTCAGTTCTTTAGGAATCAATTTGTTTATTTATAAGTGGGAATCATTTACGGTGAGGCGCACCGCCATCATGTGACTGAGGTGTTTAATTAGTATTACTCATTAATGGGATGTAATGATCCCTTTATAATAAACACCAAATATAAATTGAATTTTAATATTAAAACCTGCACCTCTACTCATGAAGAATCTTGGGTTTAGTACTTAAAGCGATTCATATTGTTTATAAGCCAAACGGTCGCTCAAGATGAGGTAAGGCCACTAGATCACAATCAGTCGTCAGATTTTCTCGCAAAATATGGGGCACCCACTTCATAGTGGCTGGGTGTGCCTTGTCTTCATATCCTTGGGTCGCTTTATGGCTGAAATAACAGAATACATAATTCTACCACTGCCGGGGTTTGAACCTTGGACCCAGAGAACAGTAAACTAGTAGGTATCTAATAAATCACGAAGCTCCTTAAATTTAAATTTTAATATATATTTTTGATAAGTAGTATAAAAGAAAAATACATGTATTTTTATTGGTTTTGTAGCACATCTTTGCATATAAATTGCCATTGAATCTATAAAGTAATACCAGCATTTTATATAAATAATGGTATGAGTAAAAAAATGTTTTTATTGAATGAATGTGAACCGACTTTTTTTTTCTTTTTCTGTTTTATACCAACATCAGCAAACCCGTGAACATTGATGATAGAATATACAATTTTATTCTAATCTAGGAGTCGGAGTGAGACACAAAAAGTGCTCATGGGAAGTTGTTGGGCTGTAAATCTTGTAAGAGGATGGCAACTTATAAATAATGCGTTCTCGTAATTAACATGAACCGTTACGACTGCAGAAGCCCGCCGATTACCATATCCCCGACATGCGAAATCTGTCGTATCCTAGGCCGAGAGATATTCTGGGAACCGGGATGAAATCCTGCGTAGCATCCGGAGGACTTCGGAAAAGAATAATAATAATAAGAAATTTAAAATTTCAGTCTACATTTATAAACATTATCCAAAATTTGAAAAAAAAATAATAGAAAAAAAAAGAATAAATATGTTATCCTTGTTCTTTGATCAATATTATATAAATAAAACATAAAAAATAATATGACATAATTTGATGTAAAATATTAATATGTTAATTTGTTACATTAACTATATCGTCAAAGTCTTTGCGAAGTAACAACTTTTGTTTAGTTTTGGAGTCAAAATTAACCACCGGTCTCTTTAGTGAAATGTGATATATAATTGTGAATATTTTTGACTTATTTCAATTTAATTTACCCTGCTATATGTTATGTTATCTTTGTTGCCCGTATTTAGGATGTTTTCTTTTTTCTTTTTCTTTTTTTGTATCTTGTAGTCAATTTAGAGAAACAAATTAATCTAATTTTATTTAAAAAGAAAAAATAAACTCTAAGAAGGAGTAATATTATTTAAAAATGAAATATTTAAAGAGTGTATATACAGATTTACTTCAGTTGGAAGATTAGTTACAAGTATATTATTCAATATTTTTGCAGTTAAATTAAATTATTAAGTTACAGCGATTTATTTGACAGGTTAAGCGTTGAGGCACTGAAACCATTAATTGGTATGTAATTAAATCACCAATAAATAATAAAAAAATGAATAAAGTAACCAACAGATATTTCAGATATTAAAAACAAAAAGAAAAGAAAACAATAAAATTATGAAGAAAAAGAATATTTGTACATTTTGTTTTTTTAAACAGGTGATTATATAATGAATGTGATGCAACTGAAGCGCGGCGAACTTTTATAAAATGCGAAATGTGTTTCTTTGAATTATTTAATTTACAATTCAATTAATTAATTAATTCTGGTGCGAATCATAATGAGGATATCTTTGTAACGTTTAACATTGTATATGTTATCTCATTCATAAATTCGCATTATAAAAACTGCTTCTTTCTCTGTTTTCCTTCATGGATTTTCTTGAAATTATTTAATTAGAAATTGCATGAAGTAAAACAAACAAATACAATAATAAATATAGTGTCGAAAATTTATTTACGGTGTAGTCAAATGGCGGCAAAAATTAAATGGTTTATTTATAATTCTGATTAACAAAGAATTTCATTATTTTCCGCATTACAATGATTTCGCGGATATTTTCGACAAAATTACTTTTTTAGTTATGGTATATGTTGAAGGCATTGTTTTACTAAATATATATTTATTTATTTTGTTTTAAATTGCAATATCAATATATAAATAAAATTACACATGACAAATAACTATATTATTACATTAAATGTTAAATAAATTAAATTAACACATTTTAAAATATAATAAGATTTTTTTTTAAATATTATAATTCATTGGTGAGTAATTTCATAAATTAATTAATAACTAACATTAAAGAACGGTCGTTAGATAATGAGGCATTAATTAATTATAAAGATATTGTTCCCAGCTCTGTGTTTGTAAATAAATTGTGCTGAACGGAGAGTCTGTTTACAAAACAGAATATATTATAGAAGCGTTAGACTGAAGATAAAGAATTCTAAAAGAACTTCTCATATTTTAATTTATCGTTCGAGCGTTTTCAAACTAATTTTTAAATTCGGTATTGATAAAAAAATAAGTGTACCAAGTGTAGTATTTAAGTTGGTTAGAAACACGTCGAAACAATTAAACCATAGTAGTAAATACAATTTTAAGAAATTTGGCGAAGGGGTATTTAGGGCGATAATCGTGAATAGTCCAAATATAAATGTTTATTAATATCTTAGTTATTACTAATCAGAATTTATAAGCGCGAGGTTTAGCAATTAAAATTATCCAATGGTTAAGATTAATTTGATAGAACGATTAGACAGTTAATCATTGCTAAATTTATTGAATTAATAAGAATTGATAAACGTTTTTTATGTATCTTTTGTTGTTAGTGTGTCTTGACAGTTCTGACATTGAATGAGAAAAGTATTTAAATTAATTTTGCCATAATAAGATACATGATTAATACAATGAATCATTGTTGAAATTCAGAAATTTAAGGAAAAAATTAACTAATTAATGGATAAGAAAATTATAATAAATATTTACCTGTTTATTTCAGTCCGTAGGGTTGTAAAATACTACCAGAGTCCAAATTATACTACAAATCTAAAATTGAAGTTAAAAAAAAATATCACAAATTTATTGCAGCTCTGAGGCTTCTCACTACAAACTAACTTACACTCATTGAAATTGTCCTAATATACAAATTTCAGGTACGGATTCGAAAGTCTCTAAATATAAGATTTTTTTTATTTGATTTTTATTTTGTTTTTGGACCCAACAATTATCTGAGTATTTTTTTTTTTCTGAAAAAATAAATAATAAAATTTCTCGTATACACCTTGGACGAAAGAAATATATATATATTTTTTGTCAGCTAAAGTGTCTATTTCTTCTTCCTCCTGAGGTAGAAAGCCATGACACCCAACCGCTCTGGCCGACGTCACTTTACCGACGTTAACTTCGACATGACTTGCGACCGGGATTGCGACTTGCGACTGAGCGAGCACGCGACTAGCGGCAGAGTTCCCGACTGCGCGCGCCTCTCTCTCCCCCTCTCTCTCTATGTATCCCTCCCAGTTGCCGTCGTAATTGGAAAACCCGATAAATGAAAGTAACCACCCCCTCACATGGTCCTCATCTAATTCAATACCATCCCTACGATTAATGTTACCGTAGTAAATATTCATGAGAGGGTAGTAAGGAGTTCGCGGTGGAGGACAGCATGTGACGTCGGGTGACGTTAATGAATGGTCTAGAGAGATAAGTCGCACCTGTGAATTCGAAATCGGACACATAAAAAAAATAAAATAAATAAAAAAGATTATCACTCCGATGTATTAATACTTAGACCTAAAACCGGTTCGGTACAGAGTATATTAACTACACTAAAATGCTATGAATCACTTGATTCAGAAAAAACAAAGGGGCTTCAGCAATCTACGATTTAATATTCAATTACAAAAAAAATATGTGTTTGTGTGTGTGTACGCGCGCGAACGTGTGTGTATGTTTGGGTATGGGTATATGTGTTTATATATTTAAAAAAAAAAAACGAAAAAGATGTACTTCAAAAACCCACGAAGTTTTCTTAGGCTCAGTACAAATAGGGGTTCGTACTGTTTCTAGGTCAACGGCCGTGCAATAGACCACTTTCAGGTTTTTCCTAAATGTTTTGGGTACTCAATTATAGAGGTCTTCCTATAGGTAGTCTTCCCCAGGAGGGTTTCCATTTTTTAGTGTATGCATATCCGTTTTTTAAAATTATTTTCGTTCTATTATACCAGTAAGATAATGGTCTCGCGACCTACCAAAATTAAAGAAAACGTTAAACTACCAAAGTGTAGTTCCAGCACAAGACTTTATCTAGTGCATAATTGTAATACTATAAAAAAAAAAAAAAAAAAAAAAAAAAAAAAAAAAAAAAAAAAAAAAAAAAAAAAAAAAAAAAAAAAAAAAAAAAGAGTAAGAATAAAATCGTTAACGCTCAATGTGATGATGATAAAAAAACAAGAAGTGATTGCTGTGATTTAATAATTTATTAAATTATTATTATTAAATTATTCTTTATTTCTATGTTCAATAAAAAGAAGAAGAAAAATATTTTAATCTAGGACTTTGTTCCTTAAGGATAACATCATAACTAATATGACAAAAACACTATATCTGGTATTTTAGGAGTATTATCTTAATCATAAAATCCAACTAATCAATTTATATGTAGGAATGTAGTCATTTGTGTGATCCAAATAGCAGATTTCTTACAATTAATATTTTAAAACTATGTATTATTGTCTCTTGACTTGAGGATTTTTTCCAAACATGAAGAAACCAATACAAAAATATAAGAACAGTTTTAAAAATAACTTGTTTTCTTTTTTATCAGGATGAAAAGATTACTATTCCCAAAAGACCGTAATTACACTAAAACGCATTTGTAACTGCGAACTTAATCATAAAGTTGTAAACAAATGTTAAAGAGCACAAGGACGCTCAAACTCAAGGAAAACTGGGTCGGAGCGGAAAAGAAACAAGCCCCGGTCGACCAAGCAGTCTTCGGCATAGGTCTTAGCAAACACTAAGAATAATAGCCAACTTTTATAGAAGTTCAGTACGTTAGTCAGCTGAGGTTATCAGATCGCTGTATAAGTTCAGCAACAAGGATTTTGTAATGGGGAAATAATTCAATGAGATTTAAATCCATAAGTATTAATTACAATACCTTACCTAGATATGCCCCGTATCGGAAAAAAACCTAAGAATACGTGTCCCAAATATGCGAAAACTGTTTGAATATTAAGACAAAACATGGATGAACATGTCATAAAAATCACCACTGATCACATAATTGTAAAAAATCCAAAAAAAAAAAATAATTTTCAAGACTAATTGTATTATTAAAAAATCAATAATTTTCTTTAATAATAGATTATTTTATTGCATAAGAAGTATTTTCATTGAAATTCATGGAAAGAATTAGTCCTGGTTTCAAATATTTATTGCTTGCCAACGTTTCGACACCCCTTGTTCGTCATCATCAGAGAGCATGGTGGGCGAATGGAAACTCATGTTCATTATGGATTAGTGCATTGTTTTAGATTGTTTTTTGTTTGTTTTTTTTAGTACTGTGCCTATTACAAGCACCGTAAAATAAAAAAAATAAGGTTTAAGAAAAAAAATATGAACATCATATTCAGTGTCAATGTGACCGTTTAATATTTTGCTTATTTTAGCTAGCAAAAAAGGTTACTTTATATTTTGCTATATAACTTAGTCTATTTTTTTCGGTTTATCTTTTACATTTTGAGATTTAATAAAAAAACACAAAACAAAAAAAAAACAGGCCTACAACCCACGAAGGGTCTTGGGCACAGTGCATATAGAGATTCGTACTGTTTCTACGCCAGCGGCCGTGCAACGAGAGATGGAGGCCTTGATCATGCTCACCCGCCAGGTTCCTCCCACCAAACTTTTTTTGGTACCCACTTTATAGAGGTTGGGTCTGCCCCAGGAGTGTCTCCATACCCTATGGTCGCCAACCGACTAAATCAACAAAATAAATAATATTCTTTCACAGCCGGGATTCGAACACAGGACCCGGAGAACAGTATAGTAGTGCTCTATCCACTAGACCACTCCGCTCCCATATTTATAACGAATGATTAACTAATTAATTTATATTATTGTTATGGAAATGTTAAATCAAATACTGGTTAGTTCATGCAACACTACTAAGAATTTAATATGTAAAATATATGTTACGTGTATACATAATGACATAGTTACATATTTACAATTTATTTTTTAATTACCTTCAACTATAGGTATCAGTCTCGATAAAATAGAATACACATTTAGCTTTAATTGGTTGTGTTAAAATTTTGAATTAACCTCAGCATATTAGTTCATGAATGAAGTTCAAATAATTTTTTTTTCCTGACTTCTTCAACTGATTGTTTATTCGAATATCATGGATAAATCAATATTTATAAATTAATTTATTATATCAAAAGATATCTAAATTTAGCTTTATAGGATATATATAGAACTAATAATATAACATTATGACTTAAACATAGTTATATAATGGTAATTAAAAAAGGCGAAGGCAGCCTCCCGTAACAGTGACATTGAACTCAGTCCTTGTGGCGGCGATAACTATCTGCGGCTCTGCTGTTGGGAAACAGTGACACATTTTTTTTTTCAATTTTTTTTTTTACTAAAAGCTTGTAGAAACAAAACAAAAAAAAAATGATCGATCACTACACGGTCGGAGTTGAAACAGTTCCGCAGAACTTCCGGCCGTGTAGATGGTAGCCCCGATATTGGAGGTGTTGGCTCCCACTTTCGGCGGAACCTAGTTTCCTCGCCGTCATTCACTGTTCTGCGCGTCTGAAAAAGTTTACGTCTGAATCTAATCGAAAACCGCCATGAAAACATCAAATTGTATTTAAAGTAGATAACAAAATTATTTTTTATTGACATTATCCAAGGCGCTGCGTCAGTCCCTGATCATTCATATGACGATGACCCTTTTTTTTGTCAATTTTTTTGAAGTACGATCTTTATAAAATAAAATTGAAAAAAATTGTGGCTTTTATACAATACTGTACCATATACTGTATTTTATATTATTTTTTAACATTTGTTATATTCATTTTGTTTAATTTTTTTGTGAGGTTTGAGGTATATATTTGATTTATCTCAAGCCCTAAAGTGACCAATGATGCCAGAACCTTCTGGAATAGAAACATTTTTTTGATTTTTTGTACATCAAAGAATAAACAGTTGTTCATAAATAATGTTGCTTAAGGAAATATACATATGCCACTGTTTATTATTTTATCTATTATTTTGAACTGTAATTACAAATATCTAATTTAATTTAATTTTTTATGTATCATAGATATTTTGTATTACAAACTATTACAGCATATAATTTAGGGCATTACATAATAGCAATTTATAGTTTAGATAAACAATATAGAGAATATAAAGAAAATAATATTAAAATTTAATAAAAAATAAAATTATACTATTACTGATAATAGTCATATTATACATGAGAGAAAGAAACTTATTTAGTAATAGTTATGACATTTCGGTCCTTCATCAAGAGGCCTACGAAAAATAGGATAGTGAAAGAGAAAACTCTTCAGAATGATTATTGTTTTCTTCTGGTATTATTTTAATGTTTACAAATAATTTATTGTTATTTATTTATTCTATTTTTTATTTTGAAAAGAACGAAAAAAAAATTAAATCTGTAGTGGTCAATTAAAATCTGAAAATATGACCAACAAATATAAATCAATAGTTTATTTTTGCTTAGTACTTAAATCTTAGATATTTTGTTGAAGATGTATAGTCGACTGTGGAAATTATCGTAGGTAGAAATAATCGAGAGTCAGCCTTTTTTAATATTTTAATTAATTGTAAATATTGTATGAATGTAATCCTCTAGCAATATTATTATTGTCCACTGTGACAGATTGTAATATATCTGAATAAATAAATATTATCAATAATTCTGCCGAAGTTTCGGCTCACACTTGTGAGACATCATCAGTACATTAGTGAGCCATGTCAAGCATAAATTGAAGCAGAAAACTAGATTATTTCTATTTAGATATTTTGTGTTATGAATTAATAAATCATATAAGCATTAAATAATAGCAATATATAGTTTACGTAAACAATATATAGAGGATAAGCAAATTAGTATCAATAGATCGAAATAAAATTAATTGAAAAATAAATAAATTAAAATAAATTATACTTTTAGTAATATTGCTATTATACTTGAAGGAAAGAAACTTATCAAGAGGTCTACGAAAAATATGGAAGTGAAAGAGAAAACTCTTCAGAATGATGATAGCATTCTTTTGGTATTATTTTAATGTTTACAAATAATTGATTTTGATTTTATTTTTTTATTTCGGGAAGAAAGGAGGGAAAAAGAAAAAAACATTATTAAACCAGTAAACCTTCTTTTGATGTTGTTTTAATGTTTTTAGTTTTTAATAAAATATTCTGAAGATGAGGTATAAGATCTCTAAACGTAAATGATGTGAGATTAAGTATATTAATGTAGATGAGAGCGTTCTAATTTCAATATAATAATAAATTTATCATCTTCGTTGTTAGTGATTTGGAATTTTAAATATGACCAACAAATAAAAATCAATATTTTTCTTTTAATTATTTTTAAATGCTGACTTAAATAGATTATGCATACGATATCATGTAGGTTTAGTTTTCCTTGTTTGAATCTGTGTATTTTTTATTTTATTAAATTTACTTTTTTCTGTTATTCTCTTTTTATTTTTTTATGTAACTAACAGTGCCAACTTAATCTTCTAGATCAGAAAATGCGATCGATCCGAAGTAGACAGACTCAGGGAGACACCGTCAGACACCGCGCCCCCGAGAGATAAAAGTTTGACAGACGGGCCCAGTGGGAAGACACGCTCTAAGTTATTAGTTTCCCAAGACTGCTCTTGCGCATCCTCAGCGGCGCACCTGAGTCCAGGCACCCGTGTAATTGGAAGTGCGCTTCTCCAGGTTATCCAGGCTTACTCCCGGGGGATGTTTCCTGCCCTGTATGCCGGATTTTTCCCTCCTTCGCCTACCTTCCAGGAATGCAAAGGTGAAAAGGAAAAACCTAATATAAAAAGAAAAGTGTTCAGAAAAGTAATCCATGACCCAACATTCAAGGATATCTTCAGCGTTTTTCTTTAAAAAGACACATGAAGGATTAAAATGAGGTAGGTCACATTTTTTTTAAAATTTTTTAGTTATCTATTAAGTAGAATTTTCTTTCTTTGAAATGTGGAAAATACATCGTGTTACATACATTATTTTTGTTGCCAAATTTGTAGTCCAATTGTAATTCAGACCACCTTCACATTATTTTGCAATCACAATTATGTATAACCTTCTTATAGAATAAATAGTGGATTTTATTTAATTTATTGTGGACGGTGGGTACTCAAGTTCCACCGAAGTGGTTTCAGTTATTTAAATGTAAATAAAATCATTTATCACTAAGTAGAAAGATGATTTCAACAACTTAAATATTAGTTTATACCATTCCAAAAAATATTTTCGTTTTTTTTTTTTTTTTTTTTTAATCCCAAACCTCATCTTAAAATTTATTTCCTAAACAACTTTTATTCATTTTTTTTTTTTTTTTTTTTTTTTTACAGATAACGTTTTGTAGGGCAAAGACACCAATTGCTGACACTAACCCAACTACTGACACATGCTCATTCTACCTAGAAAAATAAGAGTTTTAGACCACCTATAAATTAAAAAAATGGCGCCAAATCAAAGCACAGTAATTTCCGACAGATTCCTGCCATTTCCGAATTACTAGGTTGCCTGAATTTCTTATTTTTCAAGGTAGAATGAGCATGAGTAACTGGGTTGTTTCAGCAATTGGTGCCTTTTTCTAGAAGCTACATACTTGTATGTGTTACTTAAAGTTTTGTTAAATATTATCAGTATCAAGTACTTCAGCCATTTAATTTGAAGGCCTTGAATCTAAAATCTTAAAATCATTTGATATTATAAAGAATAGACAATAAATATATAATCTAAGAATTCACGCAGTGGTTATAATATATTTTTTTAAATTTAATGGTGGGTATTAATTTTTTTTTTTTAAGTTTTTATTTATTCTTCCTAGTAATTATTTATATTATGTTTGTTATATTGTTTTTGTTTGTTGGATGAATGATTGCTTATAGTTGTAATACTTATTGCTCCAAAGTGTATTAGCTCTGAATAAATCATGAGATTTAATCAATGAATTGGTGTAAAGGATCATTTAACTGTATAAATTGTGATCAATGAAGTTGTTGATATATATAATTGTTATTATACTTTGGTTATAATGTCTCATTTAGACTAAATACAGACAAAGGCTACACAAACACTTTGAGTTATATGGTGCTATATTGTTCCAGGTCGACAATGTTACGGGAGGGGAGCCATCACACTATTTGAGGGGAGATGTCACACCCTCCCTCCCATCTACCACCCTTGGGAAGTCTCGTCACGTGACCCCATTGGTCCAACGGTGACGTGAACAAATGCCACTTATGACGTCACTGGCATCCCCTTCTCCATAGTGGAATCCCACTTCATCGTAGTGGAAACTTTGTGCTTCCGATTCCTGCGCTAAATCGTTCCACCCCTACTTGTACTTGAAGATATAAGAATTGTTGAAAATATTAAATAAATTAAAGAATTCTTCTTAGAAATCAGGGGAATCTATTATTATACTATAGTATAAGAATTTTTTTTTTTTTTTTTTTTTTTTTTTTTGAGAAATGAAGTCTAACCTCATGACATATTATTATGATAATATCATTTATATTTATATTTTATAACCAAATTAATAACATTTGAACTATTTGAGTCTCAACCACTAAATTTTATTCTGTCGTACTTATTATATAGAGGTATAATCCGTATGAGTTCATTTTTTTCACCGAGTCCTTTTTGAGATATTTTATATAAATAATACTGAGCTGGGAAATAATCCTTCTATGATAATTTATATTGAAAAAAACGGACATAGCTTTCACGATAAAAATTTCTAAAACACGTAGTGCAATGATAAGGTTATATAAGAAAACAAATTAAGTGTTAGAATCATTTCTAACCTCTCTTATCATAGCGCGCCAGAGGTTTCAGTTGATGTAATATTTCTTAAATTTGTGTAACCATTTTCTTGGCTACTTAGGTAGGTAATGTGTTTGCACAGACCAAAATTATATAAAATACTCTCATTATCATTCTAGTTTTTGTTTCTTTCTTAAATATGCAAAATTACCAGAGTTACAATTTTTTTAAAAATAAAACGTTATGTAAACAGTGAAGAGAATTTTTTAAGTCCGGAGCCAGCTAGTCTCAATAAACATTTTTTTTATAAACAGATCGTATAGATAGATAATCTGCATCAGTTTCATAGTTATTCACTCATTTGAGATATTTCCGTGAAAAAAAAGACGAAAAATTAATTTTTTCCAATTTTGAAAATTCATATACCAAAAAGGACAATGTTCTCGAGATCGAAATTTTTACAGAAATTTAGGAATGTGAGTAAACTATAAAACGAAAAATAATTAAAAGTGAGTATCTTTTCCTTTATATAGTTTTTATCTCGTTTTTTATTCATTTTTGAGAATATTTTACACAATTTTCTTCACTATTAAGGTAATGAATTGTGGGAGCAAATAATACAAAGCATGGTTTTAAATTCACGAAAGGATAGAGAATAACTGGTCAAAAAGTCAGTCACGAAAATTAAAAATGTTGAGTTGCAAAATCAATGGAAATTGGACAATTTCAAATGGATTGACCCATATGATTTTTTTTTTTTTTTACTAAAATAAATTAAAGCAATTAAGTAAAGTAAATAATTTTAAACTTTTTATGAGTGCCTTACACAGTAAATTATTGTAAATAGAAATTATTAAAATATTCACTGCACGTTTCGTTTCTGACTACGCAAACTGATAAGTCGCGAATTATATCGAAAACGCCAGTTACACGTTGTATTATTAAGTAAACAGATAGCGTTCAGAACATTATAAACGAAATTCTTATCAAAATTTTCTCGCATGAGTTGGACTGTGAATATTAAATGGTTTCCGAGATCTTAATCGTTTCACGCGGGAGTGTTTAGGAAAGTTATCAGAAGTAACAGTAAATACTGCTACGAGTTAATGTGCTTGAACGAAATTCGCTACTCACTTTTTTTCCAATGTTCTTGTTCGATCAAAATGAATTACCTGCAACAGAAAAAAAAAATATTTCAAATTCAATTCACTGCAATGAAAAAAAAAATGGTTTGTTTAAGAAAGAAAGAGGTAATGAATTAAGAATTAAAAAAAAAAAAAAAAAAAAATGGATACTCTATACTATTATTATTTTTTAACTATTTAATTGCTAATTCATCCCTAAAGGTCTTAACTTCTTTAATTAAAATAAGGAAATGTTTTTACTTGATGATCTTTTTTTAAAAAGCACAATTTTTGTTTAGTATTTTTTGTTTTTTATACGTGTGATATGCCTAAATGATTTTTTTGTACATTATAATACTGATATAAAATTTATAACTTTTAAAATATAGTTAATACCAGGAAAATGTTTTAAATTATATTTTTTAATATTGTGTCAAAAAGTATAAAATTTTCCAAATTGTTCATTGTAGAACGTTCAGTAATTAATAATTAGTCAATTATGATACATGAACATTTCATATAATGTATACTTATTGTATTTATTTGGCTAAATTTAAGGTACCATGTACAACGATACAGTTTAGAGGCACCATATTCTAGTATTTAAATGCTAGAGTATAATTTGTTTTTCCTAAGAAAATGTTATACTTATACTATTGTAAATATTAATTTTAAATTGTGTTACGCGTTTTTGGTTTACTATTTTCAATAATGAACCTTTGTAATCGACCAAAAAAAAAAATAAATAAAATAAACCCCTCACAAAATTTGAGAGATGCGTTTCAAGATGCGTAGAATCTGAATAACGGAAAAAAAATCGTTTCTCTTAATAAATAAATAAAAAAATACCAAATTTCATTTAGTGCCATTTGATAAAGTATTAAATTTTGGACTAAATAAAAAGATAATGATTGAAATTGGTCAACAACTAGCTTAGATATTGCGTTTTGAAGTCAGTGGTAGTGTTATGATATATATGATGCTTTGAATTAGTGCTTGGCATATTACTTAATATCAACAGGCATATAAATAGTTATACCCTAATGTTGTTATGTGGAAATAATAAACCATTGTATAATAATTTGCAGCGTTTTTTAAAGTGGGTCGTACCTCGTAGCTTTTTTGTGTTTATCTATATATATGTTTAACACCTGTTTATGACGAATGATGTATATAATATAATTAAAAAAACTTCCATTTATCTCTAACTAGTACAACAAGCTAATATAGAACGTCATTTAAGGGAATTGGTAACAGCTAAAACAGATACGGAAATAGAATAAATACGACGGCCCAAGGGTACGAGACGTATGTAAGGAGAGACCAAGAAGGGGCGAATTAGGATGGCACATAAATCTGTAGGCCGCAATTAAGAGAGGCCGACTAACGAGACAGTCTCCTCTTTCAGCCATTATCGCCCTAAGCCATATATATACATAGGTACATACATATATATACATATATATATATATATATATATATATATATATATATATATATATATATATATATATATATAATTCCTCCCGGATAGGTATGAATGTGGCCAAGATTATTATTATTTTTTTAATCTATTTTTTTATTTACTTTTCTTTCAATTTGTTAGTTAGGTATACTTTTTTGTTTTACTCTGTACATTTGGAATGAATGGTATCTTTTAGTCCTAATACTCATTGCCCAAGATAGTAGCAGATTTTATTATTTCTAAATAAAGCAATATTAAAAAATAAAATAAAAAATATCCTTCCGTATATCCAAAATCGTTCTGAATTCTGAATGCTCCTTATTTTGTCACACATCACCTCATCCATAATGACCTCAACATCCCATTTATCGCAGACCTATCCCAAAATAGATATACCTTTTTTATTCCCCGCAATTGTTTGTAACCTATATTCCTGATAATCCCTTGAGGCGATTGAAAAGAATGTAGCTTCGGGACCCTCTGTCTTAAAATAGTCACATATATAAACATATAGACACATATAGTTATTGTATTTGTATAATATCGTTGTAAACTACTGTAAATAAACAATAAATTGTATTTTCCGTTTGATTAACTTGTATTATGTTTAATTAATTCAATATTTTTTTCTCTTTCGATCAGAAGTGACTTTTCTTTTATGTTTAAATATTTTTTTTTGGATCCCAGTACAACAATATATGTTTTCTATTAATCGATCTGTGTATTTTTTGTTTTTAAATAAATACTTGAGTAAATATAATACATCAAAAAGAGACAAGAGGAAGCTATCCGGTAGGGAACGCTCGAGAAGCAGCTGTGCAGAGCAGATGGTCATCGGAGCTCAGGTAGGTCCTACCAGCATCTTCACATCCGATGGCTCCCAACTATCATATACCACCTTCTATAATATATTTTCCGTGAGAGGAATAATGATAATATTTTTGAATTATTTCCAATATTTTTTTAATTATGTGCTATAAATTAAAAAAAAATTTCGTTCACTAAAGTTTATTACTATCAATAATAAACCTTTGTAATTAAGCAGAAAAAAAAACGCTATCCCTCAAACTTTGAGGTGTTTTGTTTCAAGAGACATAGAATCCGAATAACGAATAAAAATAAAATCTGGCTTCCTTAAGCATTTATGAACACTAAATAGTAAAAATCTATCGGTAAAGAATAAAATTCCTCCCTCTCCCCCCCTCCAAAAAAAAAAAAAAAATATTGAAATCGGCCAAGAAATAACAGAGATACAGCGGTTTGAAATTAGCAATGGTGATAGACCATTATACATTGATTACTATATCGCTTTTCATATTAGTTAGTCTGTTAAAAGCTAATACCCTAATATAGTTATTTCAGGGGTTTTTAAATACGTCAATACTACAGACAAGTGTTGTCTAGCGAGTGCAGTACTGGACTACTGTTATTCAGGTGTCGGGTTTTAATCGCAATGTTTTATAGCTTATTAGGACTTTCTTGAAAAGTCTGATAACCTATAGGAATATTCAACCTCTTTAAAATATTGATAGCAAAAAAATAATTCATAATATTGATTATAATTTATAACCTGACCTTATGAATTATTTTGAATAAATGTGTGGAACCCATGAATATTAATTCGTACTATTAAAATAAAATTACGAGTTTTGAAAAAGCATGAACAAGTTTGTAGTAAGGTGTTTAATAAGCGACATTGATTTCATTATCCTTGTCATTTATTTTATTCATACATTTTTTACAGCAATAGCCACGATATGTGTTACATGCTTTGCAAATCTATTATAGCCCTACATATTTTGCCGTTAATCAGTCAGTCGAATTTCTGATTTTAGTTAAAATGTTTTAGTTCTTATCTATTTGTCAAATATTTAAATATAATTATACTCTACAACAGGTTAAACAAAGTAGCTACCAATTGGAATCAAATAGATTAAATAACCCAGATTAAGAGTATAATCTTGAAATAGACAACTCTACCTTATCTATTTTGTAACATATGACTGATGTCGCACTGAAATACTGAATTAATCGTTATTATGTAAACCCAGAAACGAGTTCGTCCGCGTGGCAGTTAAAGAAAAAAAAAAGTAGAATAGTCGAACATATTTATTGTTTCGTCAACGTTTCGACCCTCCTTGTTGGTCATCATACTTAACTCTTTTCCGAGGAGCATTTCCCAAAGTTTTTCCTTAATGATGGCACACAATGTGGGTATTACCGTTGCCAAAATAATAAATAGTTCAAACTACTTTATTTTTTTTTCTTGAACTTCACCCGGACTAATTGCCTCCTTGTTCTCGCAAAAGTCAATGATATTAATTATTTGTATTTAATTATTGATTGTGACTACCTCTTAATTTGCATTTAAAAGGTTCAGGTGTTAAGTAGTACCTCAAACATGAAAAACAAATTGCACATCTTCCTCCAACTCCTTTTTGCCAACCAGATTCAAAAAGCGAAGGACAAAGAAACCACGACCAACTGTTTGAAATTCAGCTGGTCTCCCGATCTCAAATGCTCTCTTCTCGACCATGGGATTTCATGAATTCAAATTAGAAGCGGGATCGGACCTTATAAAATATAGATATTATCATAGTAATTGAAGTAATCTTGTAACCTAGTTTGTGGCGCTCGGACAAATCCGCCAGCGAGTTAGACCAACATTCCTCAAATTGAGTATGAATTATTCATGGACCAATGGCGTGTGCTCCTTGGCCCTATCAACTTCGGCTTCGAGAATTAACTCTCTCTTGTAAGCGTTCATCTTTTGGAATATATTGAAGGAAGTAAATGGCATAATATCTACTGTTTCACGATAAACTAACAACCATAGTACACTTTTTGTGTTGTAAGTGTTTAAGTGTCATTAGAAACTCTATCTAAGCCATTGAATTTAAGGCCTGCTCGCAGTTTTCGGTTACTTCAAAACTTACGACTGACGCTCCCACCTTCCACTTAACTACTGAATCCTCATCTACATGACCATTTTACCATTTAACAGAGTTGAGCTTTAGGACTCCACTAAACCATCGACTTCTTGTATCCAATAGTTACAATATAAAAATCGTATATGCTCCTTACTTCGTCACATTTGATGCTGATTTGACCAAGTGCTAATGATTCCAGAAAAAACTTATTTCCCATTCTAATCCACTAGCTTTCATTATTGCTTCCTTTTCAATTCCTGAAAATCCTCTATAAAGAAGATGGTTCTGAGACCTTCTGATTTAGAATATTTTTGTGGAGTGCTACATCAATGGGTAGCTAAATATGTATCATGCATTTGTTTGTTTATTTATATAACATCACTTTATGCTGCTGTAACTAATCGGACTCTGATAAGGAGTCCTAAATTTTGCCTATCCAGGTTTGATTAATCTTTAACGAATACCTGATATCGCCGGAGAACCTTTTAACATCCCCTCCGAAGGAGGACATTACTAAGGATTTTTGACTTCCATCAAAAATTCCTAGAGCCGCCTTACTCTAGCCACTCCACGACAGGTGACTCCTATGCCATTGATTAATATTATACTTACATTTGTTTGACGTATTTATAATTTAAGGCAAGCATCTTATAGATTTTCAACAGTTTCTAGACAGTGAACGGAACCGGCTAAAAAAAATAATAATAAAATTGCATCCAATTATGTAGTAGTAACCAGCAGAAGTTGACTCGAGACTGCTAAGATGACGATTTTACAACCAGCATCATCCCATTATATTACCCTATCCTATTATTTACAGATTAAAATAATAATTTACACGAAAAGTTAGTGCTATCAGTGCATTTAAATATGCCATCTCTCACATTGTACTTCCCGAGACAAGAAATATATGCAAATATAATGATGATAAAGCGTTAAAATCAATTCAAATCTATTTTATAATGGTATTATTCAAGAGGGGTGTAAGGCCGGAAATAACTGTTTTCTCAAGAGTGGTTCTCCCGAGCAGGGAGATAGTAAATCACCCCGAACTTTGCTTCCCGGTTCAAAAATAAACACCAAACTCTCACAGGGGGTTAGTTAGTCCTCGAGTGGTCTCGCAGCTTTTACACTAGTCTGCAAGAAAAACTTGGAGATGTAACGCAAGCTTTTAAATATAAGTGCGACTTCCATCTCTATCGCTTAAGAATTTTATTCGCAGATATTCTGTTACTTCTGCTAATCAATTTTGTCACTAAAAGTGATCATGAAATTGTTATACTACATTATAAGCCAGTGAATAAGAATTTAATTGATCGATGTTCATTAAGTCATCTCAGACTCATCAATCGTTCCTGAACTTGATAAAATCTACTAGTATCTTAGCCTATAGAATTTGGAGAAAAAATCTGCTGTCGAGCATGATTCAAAAAAATCATAAATACATCATAGATTTTTTTCAGGTAGTAGCTTTGTCAACCTCTAGGGTAAGTATTATACAAAAACTACCATTGTCTGGAAAAAATATTTTTTCAACTTTATAATACAGTTGAATTTCAGATGAATCTAAGTGTACCTATTAAATTTTAAGTGTACCTATGTATGATTTATGAGAGTCCAATTAAAAATTGGTTTGTTTGTTTATTCATTCAACGATGAATTTATGCTGCTTTATGCTACTTAGGTTTATCGGAAGATACTATAGTGGGAGTCTTAAATTTTGTCTATCAAGGTTTAATTAGGACAGGGATCTTTAAAGAGTTCCTGACATCGTACAGGCTCGGGACCACTTACGGAATAACTAAGGATTTTTACTATTGTTAAAAAATCCTAGGGTCATCTACCAGGTTTGAATGCGCGAACATAGAAATAGATGACTATTATGCTAGCCAATATACAACTGGAGACCCCTACAAAAAATTTGGTTTAATTTTTTTCTCTTAGACTATTCTTTTGTTTTTATTGGGTTGATGCAAAATTAATGCAGGTTTTTAGTAGGTATTGTAAATACGCCATATCTTTACTTTAACCATATATATTTAATCAAAATAATTTCCATCTGAATCAATGCACTTTTGCCAACGTTCAACAAGCTTTCTTATTCCACCAGAAAAAAAAATCCGAATCCCTGGACTCAATGAAATCACGAAAAGAATTTTCAATGTCGTCCTGGTTTTGAAAATTTTTCTCCCTCAAAAAGTTGTCCAGATGCCTGAAAAAGTGGAAGTCTGTAGGAGAGAGGTCAGGTGAATAAGGCGGATGTTGGAGAACTTCGTAGCCCAACTCGTGCAGTCGTCGAAGCGTTGGTTGTGCAACGTGTGGTCTGGCGTTATCGTGGAGCAGGATCGGCCCCTTCCGATTCATCAATGCTGGGCAAAGACGTTGCAATTTTTGATTCATGCTGTCAATTTCTTGACAGTACTTGTCAGCAGTTATAGTCTCACCTCGATTGAGAAAGCTTTGACCTCAGCTGGTCGTTGTCCAGAGCAAGATGACGGCCCCGACCTTCCTTGTCTTCGAGGTCGAAATCTCCTCTGCCAAACTTCTGGAACCAACGCTGCACCGTGCACTCATTAATAGCCCCCTGACCCCACACTTCATTAATATTACGAGCCGTTTGCGCAGCGCTGCGCCCTAATTTAAATTCGTAAAAATAAATTTGACGAAAATCGCACTTTGACATTTTCGATTCAAGACCTTTGAACACACTGAACAAAACGATTTTAATAAACAAATTCATGGTGAAAGAGAGGGTATTAGATAAGGTTTGTTTGGTATAATAATGATCAATGTTAGGATTAGCTTTGTTTACACAATTGGAATTAAGATATTGCAATAGAGGAAACCTGCATTAATTTCGCATCAACCCAATATGTTTCTAAACATTTCCCTATTTTTTGGGAACATCATTAGATTTTCAATGGTTTCTGAACGCATTATTTCATCATTCTAACAATTGTCTTTTTTGAGTTTTACCTTTCTGAAGACTCGAGGTGAAATAGGGGATGAATAAGTGCCCCCCTCCCTCCAAAGTTTATGAATTTTCTGAAAGCCGACGGTGAAATATAGGAACGTCTCCGAGACAGCCGGATCGTAATATATTTTATTTTATTTTTTCTAACTCCTCCCCCTCCAGTTGAAAAGTAAACAGTTGACTCTAATGCACGGAAGAGGGCAGAGAGGGGTTGCGGGGGTGGAGAGGGGGGCGGAAGCTGCAGCGGGGAGGAAGGAAGTGCCTCGGGCCGGGGGGTGGGGAGCTCTTTGTCTGCAGGGAAGCGGCCCCCTCTGATATTTTACATACCATCAGCCCTAGGGGTTATTTATTATTTGTATTCGTTTAACTTGGCAATTCCAAGTATATAAAGGTTAATTTTTGGCATTAATAATATTTCCATACATAAATAGTGGGTAGAGCAATAGTTCTCCAGGCCCTAGGCTACAATCTGGCTAAGACGGAATATTATTTATTCTGTTATTTCGGCCAGTGGCGATACTGGGGTATGGAGACCCTCCTGGGGCACACCCAGCCTCTATACACGTATGCTGATATCCGCCATGCTGCTTCTCTACCCTTATTCAAATCCCAACAGCTGTCTATCCAAACTGACTATTTTAATTCTTGATATAAAACTTCGAATGATGAAAATAATTGTCTTCTTTACACTGCTCCCCATCCAGTAAAGTTGAGGTGAAAGCCTGCAGGTGCAACCACCAGATACAGAGGACTTCTGCATGTTCATCTTGAAATATATCAAAAGGTAATGTATGTATTATTTGTTTTTGCAATTGTTTTATTTTATTCCTGTTGGTTGTACAATAAAGGATATTAGAAGAAAATAAAATTTCAACTGCCTAAATTGTTATAATAATGTATAAATTGTTAATCAATTAATTTTTTTTTTTTTCATTTTGTTGAACACAATTGTCTCCAGAAGAATTATTTTTTGTATTATATATCTTTTCCATATTTATCTGATTATTGTAATTAATAGCTAATTTTGTCTATTGGACAGACATATTATTTTATACATCAATGTACATACCTGTCCCAGAATAAAATTATTTTCCATTCTATAAATTCTTCACCGCTGGCCTAGAAACAGTAAGAATCTCTATATGTACGGTGCTTAAGACTCTTCAGGGATTGTATATTTACATTTTTTTATTCTTGTATATCATACCGCAAGTTTAAGGTATAAGGTATTAAGGAGGTACAGGTACCACAAATATTCACTAGAACGTAGTAAAATCTAAAACATACCATCAATAAATACAGACATTTCAAGTCATGACATTTCTTTTTTTATTTGAGGAATTGGTTAGAGTTGTAGTCATCAAATACTACCTAAGAACCCACCATCTAGAGATGGTGGCGACACTATCAAATCTTTGGTAGTCGCCCTGAACAAACCTAAGCTACATGCTGTTAGATAGGAAGAGAAGAAACAAATCTAACATAAGAAATTCTATAAATTAATGATATTTCCCTTTTTTAATACAATATTAAACTAAATAGAATTGCTGAGGAATCTTAAGTGTAGAAGTATAAGGTACCAAAAATTATTTTTAAAAACAAAGCATGGTCTTTTGTTGTGGGGTAATGATGGAAAATTATTGCAAATAATAGCTTAAAAGTCATACAAACAGAATAGAAGATTCATCAAGCAGGTAAAATTAAAAAAAAAAAAGGAAACGTTTTAGAGCAAATAATTGAAAACGTTTTTCAAAACCGTCCGTTGATGGGGGAGTTCGGAAACAGAAAACCGACAGACGAAGTGGTCTGTTATTACTAGTAACCTTTGAGATGACCTTACGAGGGTGGGCTGATATAGGAGGAGGGATGCGGGAAGAAATGCGAGAGATTTATCGAGCTAGCTCATCGGATGGGGCGGCTGTGACGTCAGCGGTCGTGTCTCGAATCATCATTGGCTGAGGGATCAGAGGATTTAGCATCGAAATTGGTTTCGGTTTAGGGGATGATTCCGGATTGATGGAAAACCGTCCAACCGTCCAAGAACAATCAAGGCAACGTTCTGGGATCAACAAGATAAAGCTCAACTTAAGAACATTGAACCTCATTCATTCATTTCATTCAGTGAAAAAAATGAACTTCGCTACAAAAGATACTTTTCAAATTTAAATATTTTTTTTCGATCTATACGTGTGTTTGAACTGCATAGGGCTACCAGTTATAGATAATAGACTGATACGTAAATAGTGGTACATCTGCAATTGTAGAAACTCTAAATCATCAGCCATAGAGATTTACCCATCATAATTATTCAATAGTATTCACTAAGTAATCAATAAATAAACATACTTGATTATAGATTATTTTCTGAAAAAATATACTGTACCATTTACTCAAGGACGAAACACATAATTAATGTCGTGTGGCTTTCTCAGTATTAATTGGTCAGCAAAATGATTTATCATTTTCAACTATCAAATTTATTGCCAGTGTATAATGAATGAACGAATGAAAAATAATTTTTATTCTGGGAAATTTCGTCCCCTAAAAATAATATACAGTGCACAAAAAAAAGACCTATTTGTCTGGCTTCATTTGATATATTATTATTTAGTCAATTAAATTATATAAGGTTTTGTTGTTGTTTATTCGTTTAACGTCACTTTTATGCAACTATGGCTAATCGGACGATGCTACAGTGGGAGTTCTAAATTTTGCCTATCCAGGTTTTATTAGAATAGAGATCTTTAACGAGTACCTGACATCGCACAGGCTCGGGACCACCTTTAACGTCCCCTCCGAAGAACGGCGTAACCAAGGATTTTTTTTCCCATTAAAAAATCCTAGGACCACCTGCGGGTTTGAACCCGTGACCTTTGGCATGGGAGGCTGTTACGCTAGCCACCCAGCTACAAGTGATCCCCAATTATATAAGGTTAATATGAATAAAAGATGCAAAAAACAGATAACAACATCAAATGAGGTTAGTTAAGTATTATCAAAGTCTAGATTCATGACATATGGACGGAAGATTGATTTTTGAGAAAATGGTTAAATAATTGGTATTTGAATGTGGTTAGGGATGACACTTTTCGGAGAGAGGTGAGTAAAGAGTTCTAAAGTATGGTAGCACGGATGATGAAGGACTTTTCATAGGATGCTGTTCTATGAGGGGGTAAGTATAGATCGATGGGTTAGGATCTTGCATTTAGGGTGTTCACGGAAGAGCGTGGGGTAAGAAGGTCGAAGATACAGGAAGGTTTTCTGGTTCAAAGGATTGGAATAGGAAGATTCCAAGTAGGCATTTTTTTCGTGATTCGGGATGGAGCCAACTTCGCCCTGAATACCAGTGAGAGACGTGTGACTGTCTAGAGAGGCCGTACATAAATCTTATTAACCTATTCAGTAATCTTATAATCATCATAGTACATTGGCCATTTAATTAGCACACAATTCCTCGTGACCTCCAAGGTAATTAGAAATTAATTTTATTTATAACATGACCATTCATATTTATTTTTATTATTTACAAATAGAATACTTGAAAAGCCATAAAAGTGGTACAATATGGTCATAATTAAAAGAGTAAATACTATGAATTTTATATTTCATTTTGAAGATGGGAGCACAAAATCAAGGATTTAATCTTCCATTTATGATACAGTGCGAATATTATATTGTATACTAATATTTCAAATAAAGATAAAATTCCAGTGGTTACGACCGGTTTTTCTGACCACCATCACCACCGTGTCGGGAGGTTTATAATGATAAAGTGATCAGATGTAGACTGATGATCTATGGGTTGAATAATATCAGTAATTGATGCTCTTGGTATATTCATCAAACAAATTGTTCCGTAATGAGATTCATTCACTGTCTCATTAGACTGATTAAAAGGCTGACTAGATGCCGCTCCACTTTGTGCCGTCATAATTTTAGAACTTTTAATAGATTGTTATATAGTAATAGTATTTATACATATCAGTTATTACGAATGCTCCTTTAGCCGGTGTGAATTAATGGTTAAATTCTTGTTTGGGTGACTGCCCGGAAAAGCAGTAAAAGCGAGAATATGATAGACTGGTCAGTATTATTGACACAATTTCAAACAATTTAAGAGCCTAACTATGAGTTCAAGATGCCTAGATTTGGTCCGTAGACTGTCTTCTGGAAAATAATGGTGAATCCTCATGCACCTGCAGATCCTGAATTACCATAATCTGTGGATCGAACTGTCACTGACTCATAATCGGTGGTGCTGATTGGATAAGGTGGTACTGTTGATGGAACAACGGATACCATGTTTTGTAGCACTTTATGATTAAGTGTTAATCATGATCTTTCTGTGATAAAATTTATTTAGAAACCACATTTTGCAATCAATTATTCTTATGAGCTCTAGTGCAAACACAAACCTTTGTTTTCTTTTTCCTGTTTATTAGAAGCTTCTAAACAATCAACCATGGGATAATTGTTAAGTTATTTTGTCATATGAGATAGGGCAGCGTATGAATCGCGGTATATTATTAACTGTTTCTTTCTTCAGAATATAAAATATAAACCCATATCAAGTAGATGATATCTTTACTGATCCTTCATCAAATAGTTGTAACTATTTTAACTAATTAATTAAGAGTTTCAACTAACTTAATAAATATTTGACTCTTAGCTATGACTACTTACGTTGAAGATTCCTTCTGTGATGATAAGTATTCAGTTATTACCAAATATCCTTCAGTAAACCTTATTAGCAAACTCGCAGTATACTCCAGTATTAGTTGTAACCCGATGTCCAACCGAACTCACAATTTTCACTTATTTAAACAGGTTTATTTATTTATTTTTTGAAATAAGAATAAATTTACAGGGGGCCACCTGTGGTATAGAGGTATAACAGTCTTCTATGCTCAAGGCCGCTGGTTCGAACCCGGCAGATGGGTCTAGGATTTTTTTTAATGGGAGTAAAAATTAATTGTAATGCTGTCCTTAAGAGTGGACATATACGGTGGTCCCGAGCCTGTGCGATGTCAGGTACTATTTAAAGACCCCTCTCCTGTCGGGGAGACAAAATTTAGGACTCCGACTATAGCATTTTGTACGATTAGCAATGTTTTCATAAATTGACGTTAAATGAATAAACAAACAATTAATATAAATGAAGAGGTATCATATTTTATTTGAATCTTTAAAAGAGTATTTTTATGTAAAAAAAAAAATAATAATAATAACTATTATATCTATCGATTAGATATGTTAAATTTTTACTTAGAAAAATTCTGTTATACCCTAGGATATTTTCGAAAACGTTCGCGACTTGGTCTATCCTTTAAAATCATAATTGCTTAAATTAGATTATGGAAATGAGGAAAATACAGCTCGTTTATGCCACAGTAGGCGCAATAACTCAGTATTTTCCAGACCGTTAATGACAAACATCACACTAATTAAATTATTTTCACTATCATGTTGTTTATGAGGTCATGAGAGAAGATCTATTAAGGAAACTATAAATAATTTCCAACGGTCAGGTAGTGCATGGCGCCCATAAAGTGTGCAATCGCACACATTGCATTTTATTTGCATTGGGTGCATTAGTTTTCCAGTCGTTAAATAGATGAAATGTCTCCTCATTAGATATCACTCAGGTCTCCTTAACGGGTAGAATTTCTTCATTAATATCAAATGGAGCATTAATGTATTCTTGTCATTAATTTTTATGGCTCTGTTATACGAAGCATCATACTTTACTTCATAGCTTCATTACTTAATTTTAATTTGTAAAAGTAGAAACCCTCATGCAATTCAAAGTGAACGACAGAAGAAAGGTCAGTTAACCTTGTGTTTGTTAATTTTTGTTTTCTATTACTTTTTGTAAATTACTTGTTTACAAATATATTTAAAAACATATTATTACTTGATTATATATTTTTTTTTTAACCGACCTCCATCGACTTTAGATCCTAGCAATACCAACAGAGCTAGAACATCTAAATTTACATTTTTTTGGAGTGAAAAATATTACATGACACAATCATAAACCCCTGACAAAAAACGTATAAATGTCACATTTATGAAAATTTAGTATATTAGATTACTTCACCCGCAATCCACTTCTCCAACGAAAATAAATATATATATATATATATATATATATATAAAATATATATATATATATATATATATATATATATATATATATATGAAGAATAATCGGTCATACACACTTCAACACTTCAATTATGTGAACTAAATTTATTTTGCCGAAGTTCCAGAATACATTGTGGGCCTTTATCAAGGCTAAGGGAAAAAAACAAGACAACCAGTACCATTATAATAAAAATAGAATTAAGTTATCAGTAAAATAATAACATGAGAGCAACACAATATGGAAACAAACAGTATACATAAAATGATAATTTTAGTATGAAATTATAGTCAGTATGAAATAATAGCGTATAGGTGGAGATATATATAAATTTAAATTAATAAGTGTAATATTAAGAAGTAAGGTGAACAATTTTAAAGTATTATAATATTCAACTGACAAACATTTTTGATTAGGAAAATTCATACTTGACTCGTTGGGAGAATTTCAAAGAGGGGCGTAGAAGGCGCACTGTATGGATATGGAATATACAAACTAAAAAATCGTTAGCGATGTAAATAAGATTTCAAAAACGAACGGTTGTGTCTACTGCTTCGACTGTACTGTTTGAAAAAATATTGTTAGTTAATGTTAAATTTTTTAATATAAGGCTTGATGTTGTATTGGGTTGATGCAAAATTAATGCAGGTTTTTAGTAGGTATTGTAAATACGCCATATCTTTACTTTAACCATATATATTTAATCAAAATAATTTCCATCTGAATCAATGCACTTTTGCCAACGTTCATCAAGCTTTCTTATTCCACCAGAAAAAAAATCCGAATCCCTGGACTCAATGAAATCACGAAAAGAATTTTCAATGTCGTCCTCGTTTTGAAAATTTTTCTCCCTCAAAAAGTTGTCCAGATGCCTGAAAAAGTGGAAGTCTGTAGGAGAGAGGTCAGGTGAATAAGGCGGATGTTGGAGAACTTCGTAGCCCAACTCGTGCAATCGTCGAAGCGTTGGTTGTGCAACGTATGGTCTGGCGTTATCGTGGAGCAGGATCGGCCCCTTCCGATTCATCAATGCTGGGCAAAGACGTTGCAATTTTTGAGTTCCGAGTTCCGCCGCCATTTCACGTGTGGTTTTGGTTGGGTCTTCTTCCACTTTTGACCTCAGCTGGTCCCCGACCTTCCTTGTCTTCGAGGTCGAAATCTCCTCTGCGAAACTTCTGGAACCAACGCTGCACCGTGCACTCATTAATAGCCCCTGACCCCACACTTCATTAATATTACGAGCCGTTTGCGCAGCGCTGCGCCCTAATTTAAATTCGTAAAAATAAATTTGACGAAAATCGCACTTTGACATTTTCGATTCAAGACCTTTGAACACACTGAACAAAACGATTTTACTAAACAAATTCATGGTGAAAGAGAGGGTATTAGATAAGGTTTGTATTGGTATAATAATGATCAATGTTAGGATTAGCTTTGTTTACACAATTGGAATTAAGATATTGCAATAGAGGAAACCTGCATTAATTTTGCATCAACCCAATATTAAAAACGGAGAAAGATTGAAAAAAAAGGGGGTAGCCCTAATAAAGGATAAAAATGAAGGCCGAAACGTCGGCACAATAAATTAAGTTTACTAAATTGATGTGTTTCTATGACTGCACCCCTAACCGTCTTGCTCTTATAAATAAATTATATAGATGACACGAACACGAGAATGTTCAGTAGTGTAAAATTTAGTAAAGTGTTAACTGAATAAAACTTGCAAATAAATCCCGAAAACGATTTTATCAAAGGGCAGGGATAACATAGAGCCTTGACTTGACCACAGCGAGAAATGAATTATACAGAAGCAAACCGCAACAATTACTAAGCCCTAAAGAAGACTACGCCCCTTCGATGCGGGGGTGCAAGGGGGGCAGAGTCCCCAGATTTATGTGTGATGGCGGAGCTCCAAGGGCCTACTTGGCTCACCAGCCGCACTAACTTCTTTCTTACCCTAACACAGTTTATTACCCCCGGGCAGTATATTATCCTCCGCTACGCCTCAGCTCGGACAACCCTAAGTGGCCCCCTACACCCTGAAATAAGGCAATGTTATGAAATCCTAAATCCTCTCTTGTTCGGGGAATCCTCAGTCGACGTGAGAACAAACTTCTTCGTCAACTGCCCACTTGAGGAACTTTGAAAGTTAACTTCAAGAACAAGCTTTGCATGTGTATATATCACATCATCCGAATTTTTTTTAAAATATTTTTTTAATATATATTTTTTTACATTTACAACTGCATATTATAATACAACTAAATATGCTGATTAATGATAAAGTATATAATGAGAAACTGCCCATTGGCAACACATCTTTATTAATAAGTCTCAACAAGAAGATCTCGAGGTCTCCTCGGTGGATTATCAGAAATTGAAGGGGAGGAGGGATAGAAACTGATGAATTAGAGTAGGAGTGGAGTTTTTCATGGAAGGAGTGATACCTGGTACCGGCTAAATCAACAGCATATGGAACATTAAGGTCTTTGTGGACGACTTCGAATTAAGGATTGATGACTAAATTTAAAAAAAAACAACTAATAATTGATTCATTGAGAAATAAAACAATCTACCGCACTCTGGAGCAATGAGTATTCTAGCTATAAGAAACCATTCATTCTATATGTACAGAGTTTACACTAAAAAACAATCAATGAAGAATAAATGAAATTAAATAAATATTACGAAAGATCAATTAATTAAAATTAAAAAAAAAAAAATCTTCCCAGATTCATACCTATTTATCATATTTACATACTGTCACTGAGAACTCACTAGTGGATGTCAAGGCATAATGCTAGGAGATCTCGGCGTTTCTCATTAAGCCGCGTCATTGACCTTGTGGAATTGATCAAATAAGTAAATAAAATATAATTATGTATTGGTAGTTGACAGTTCTTTCGTGTACATTTTACATTACAAATGAGTTCCGTACGAAAATTTATAAACAATGTTTAAAACCACTGTCAAACACACTGTATCTTTGTTAATCTACGTGTTATGTGGGTAATATTTTATTGTTCTTTAATAAAATATTTATAATTTATGGATAATTAAAACTAGAGTCATAATTTTTACTGCATAAGAATATTATATGTTCAAATCATTGGTTGTTTACTTTCACTTACCTTTATATGAAATTTTTCGAATTCGAGTTTTCAACGGAAATACACGTTTTAGGGTCCCGTGAATCCAAATAACCAAGTTCCTCAAAAAAGGCTGTGTTTGTATGTGTGTGTGTGGTAACTGTATTTCAGAAATGAAAAGTCGTACGGAACTGAAATTTCATATGTAGACCCAAGATGTTACAGCGACTTTTTCAACAAAATAGGCTAACTAGAACAGCCACCTTATAACATGCATTTGGTACCTTTTTACGATTTTCTCAAAAACTCCTCTAACGGTTTACTAAGTTGTAAAATGTAATATAAAGTGAAAAATAGGAAATAAACGCATTACTGATTAACAATTTAATATAGTATTTTTTAATAAAATAAAAATAAACTTTATTCACATATTTACATTTTGACAAAATGTTAACAATGATTTTGGATGAGTCATCCTTACAATCAGAAAATATTTTTGTTTTTTTGTGATTATAGTACATTAGCCTAAATGGCAAACATATGGTGAAAAATTGAGGTTACATTGCGATTATAGGAAAAATCATACAAAAAACCTACGCATAATATAGTATTAATATTTAATCTAAATCATATGTTTCCTACGAAAATGAATACACGTTTTATTGAAATCAACTTAAAATATTTTTCAAATTGAAGTATATTTAATAGTTTTTAAAGTCGAGGTAAGTGAAAGTCCTGTGTTGTCCGCGCCATATTTTTTTTTCGATGTAAATATTGTAAAATAAAATATTGTTTGTATCCAGCTAAAGCAGCAATGAAGAATTAGGATGTTGGATCGTTTTAGACGAGGTACTTTTGGTATTAAAAGTGCATTATCCTAGAATATCTGATAGAGCAGAGTTTTGATGGAGGGGAAGGAAGACGCGCTATGATGTAGAGGCTTGCTATAAAAGCTTTTTAATCAAAAACATGGCTAAGGCCATACATCCACCTGTCAGCTTCCCTCCCCGGCCTAATTAAATTGTTTGTTTTCCCAAATGCTCCGGGAAATGTAGCTGTTGGCTTTGTGTTTTTGAAGCCGATCCTGGAAATTTAATGTATATATGATGCCTTTCCCACCAGCCTCCCCGAAGCCTTGATCGATACGGCTTCCTTCTCTCTTCGTCTGCCCTTTGTATTGTCCGATGATGGTATAAATAAAATGAAACATATACACCGATCCCTCCCTTTGGGCCCTCAAGATCATTTTCGTGTGTTGGGGCTACACTTCATCTTGTGCATAGCAATGCTAGTTTGGAACAGGGATAGAATATGAGATTTATTTTTGATGGAAAAGTCAAATCATCGCTATATTTAGTTCACATAGTTATATCACCGTTCATTCCTAGTTAGGTCTCGATTTCCAATTGATCTGTTTCCCCCTAAAATTTTATAGGCCATTGCTCTGTATGTAGGTGCAAAATGCATGCAGATTTTAGTGAAAAAGTGGCTTTTTCTTGTATTATCGGGAATATAGTTGTCTTTTTTTTCAGATTTTTTTTTACAGATTTACAACTGTATTAGTATATACATCAAGTAAATTAGGTGTCAGATAATATACATGAAAAAAACCTAGTAGAATGGAGGAGAGTTACTGGAGTTTTTTATGAGAAGAATTGTACATGGTTTCGGCCAAATCAACAAACAATATATGCAAAATTAAGGCCAGTGTGGATCAGTTTATTGGTTACATGATAAGGAGCATTGTGGATTTTGCGAAGGATTTTGGATTGTAGGGAATGGATACGGGAGGAATCAGATGGTTTAGTAGGACCCCAAAGCTCAATTCCGTAGGTCCATATCGATATTCATCTACTTTGTTGTTAAGTGGTAGGTTTGAGCGTTTGTCTAGTTAGAAACGCTAAACTAAAAATTAAAATAAATCGTAACTCCAGAATAATATTAGAAACGATAGGAAGACCTTAATGTATGCATTTTAAAGAAAGAGAGCTGATTGAGAAATTTCTTCGAAGTTTTTGCTTTGGATCTCATTTTTAAAATGAGCGTTTAAAGAGGGAGATTATGACACTGTTATTACAAAACGGATAAAGGAATAAGATTCTCAGAGTCGGAATCTGTAATTATTTTGATTGATTATTGGAGCCATTGCTCGTTTTCCAGAAATTTGATGTGGTTTTGATGATTGCTCATATATTTCAAAATATTCCACCTTCACAGACCCTCTCAAAATATATCCCTCTTCAAGCTTTGGATAAATTAATTTTAAATCTGATCAATGAAAGGTTTCCGCCCAGAGAGGATTCGGTTGACATTATAAACTCTATATAATGATGACAATAAATTAATTAAAGCCAGGAAGGATCGAACCCACGACTCAGTTTTATTTTTCGGCGGATTATTTTGACCCGGTGCCGGTGAGGTTTATAAACGAAGGCCTGCCATGGGCGCCATAAATCCAGATCCGGCTCAGTGGGCTATTCAACTGAACGCTGAGAGCTGGCATTGTGGCCTCTGTACTCGGCATAATTAGTCATCATTCATCTTTTATATCCTCTAATTGACTGAATTATTGTCGGCTCACGGATCGGTTAGAGGAGGCGATTTGTTTTTCGAGTCCTGTCCAAAACTCACCGGGTCGGGGGATATAAATCAGGCGGGGTAGAGTCGGTAGTTTCAGTAGGTGGCTCGGTTTTCACAATTATTTAAAAAAAAATAAAAATTCTATTATAAATATCAACAACAAAAAACATAATCATTCTTTGAGGGAAATAAAATCGCATCTCTGTTAATTAATTTTTTGTCATTTCGTTTTAGATTGATATGCCTCATGAGTTATTCAGAACCAACTTAAATCTCCGGATCTCTTCCAAAACAATCCCTTCAACGTTCAACCGTAACTGCTCCAGTACAAACAGTTACCGCATTGAAATCCAGAACATTATTTTCAAATAATTACAATGATCGAACGGTTCGAAACAACGAGATATTGAAAAGAAGCTTCTCCACTTAGCATTTCCATTTATTTTTTAGTGAATATTTCATAATGAAGACGAGAATTTCCAAAATTTAAACAAAGAAGCGCATTACTATAATTCTGTTGGCATTAAAATAAAAAAATTGTTTTTCACTATAATTATTAATTTTATTTATTTATTTATTTCTCCCTACCTTGTCACGTGGCAATACGGGTGTCGGTAGCCACGACTGAGGTGCTACCAGTAATAATCTTGAACATTTTTTTTTCTTTTCTTCCCAGTTTTTTCACTCTGGTCTCTCCTCGATGACCATATCTTCAGCTTCTGCTTCTTCTCTCGGAGGTGGCCTTCCTCGATCTCGTCCTGTTCCACCTACGTTAAAAGCTGATGGACCAAGTGAAGTTTTCCAAGAATAAATAAATGATAGAAAATGTCCATAATTCTGTTTGGACACCAGCTGAGAGAAATCGCTCTCCGTGAGGACCCAGAGCCCACATTCCCTTAGTAGTTTGACTCTTAGTGCTTCGAAGGCGTAGCAGTCCACAATTATGTGCTCAGCAGTCTCCGGTACTCCACAATTATGTGCTCAGCAGTCTCCGGTACTCCACAATTATGTGCTCAGCAGTCTCCGGTACTCCACAACTGGGGCACAGGGGATCTATTTCTTTCCCAAAACTGTGTAACTTACTTCGGAAAGCCCCGTGCCCAGTGAGGAATAGCGAGACCAGTAATCCGGCACTAGGATAAATTATTAATTTATTTTCACGTGATGAAGAGAAATGTTTTATTATGATTTTTAATGAAATTAAATGTATACTTACTGTCAGAACCTTGTAAGAACGTCAATTTTCAAACGATATTTCAAAGAACTCTTGTGTTTTTCGTTGGTGAAATTGAATGAAATTACCATTACTTCAGAAAAATCTTGCTTATTGAACCATTTTGAAACCCTGTATACAAATTAGGGAGAAATGCTTTATCCCATCGAAAGTATAACAAAACAAAACAGTTCAGCCTAACTGTATTGGGTTGCTTCACACACAGCATACTTATAAATTAATTTTTAATTACAAAACCTTTCCTTTTCTTTCATGGAAATTAAATTTCATCAAAAATTCATACTTTTGTCATAGTGTAATCCATATTTAAATGAATATTCAATGTGTTTTGTTTTTTTTAAGTGAAAACTTCTTTAGGGGCGTTATGCGATTTTTAGCAGGGATAAAAGCTTTGATTTCGGAACAGAGGTAAATTTGATAACGTCACCAACATGCTCTAGACTGGCACATGCGTTCTGTGTATATCCAATAATGGATAGGATAACGATATCAATATTAATCCTGGTAGATAAACTATGCCTTAGAACTTACCTCTTACTGTATATAAAGTTAATATAATGAATATCTTAATTCCCGTGACTCTTTGACATACTTCAAGATGATATATCTCTACAGGATGATTATGTTTTACAATTAAATGAAACAATAATAAAAAACATGCATTGTCAACATAATCTACTTTTAAGAACGTACTATTCTTTCCAACAAAGTTCCAGTGTAGATCGAGAATTGAAAAAAAAAGAAGGTTTTTACTTCTACCGGCAGTCCCTATGACTGCCTGTTTTGTATTTTTTTTTTTTTTTTTTTTTAATTTTAGATTTTTGTTTACCATTATAATTTTAAAAACCCTTTTAGTATCCTACGATATAAGGAAGGAAACATGTCAACATCTGCGTTTCATATGATTAAAGCACACCCCTTTCAGTTTCCTTGCAAACATAAGAGAAGAAATTAGCTATTGAAATGGTACGTATGATCTTGTTTTACCGTATACATGGATCACATGCTGGAATATAGCGATAAACATATCGCGTGCTAGCATAATATTTCATATAATGTTAACTACACGGAACCCGACTACATACACAGGATTTTTAAAAATGATGAGGTAATATGAATAAAGGATAGCGTAGTGGGAAAGAGAGCGCGGACATATGGTGATACAGTTTGAGCCTTGGGTTTGAGTTATGAGCTGAAGGAGGGTGTGCCGTGGTATTGATTTAGGGGTTGCATGTCGGATAAAACCGGGGGAGGAAGGGACAGGCAGGCCTCGAACCCTTGGCACAGATCCTATCCCTTAATCCAATTATATTCTCTCCCACTCTCTCTTCCACAGTCGTATAATTAGTTGTCATACTTGAGACTTGGGGGAGCCACCTGCGCTTCTAACTTTTTGGATCGACGTCGAAGGATTTATCGTCCCAGGGACAACTCGAGGAAGATTATGCTCAAACTTTTCTCTTTATTTAAACAAACCTTCAAAGTTTTTTTTTTTTCTTTTACTCTTCTTTCTTCTTCTTCTATTTTTTTTCTTGGAGAGCGTCTTAAAAGTAAATGGAAAAAGTTGGGGTTGACATCAAAGGGTTGTTTTTTATTCTTATTTGTTTTTCAATAATTCTCAATAATGTTAAATTAAATTAAAATAATTTAAAGACTGACATTATTTCTTCTATAATGTTCTTTTTTTCTAATATATCCATTCCAGTTATTTTAAGAATCCTCATCGAATAAAGCTATTCAGTGATTCAGGATAAAGTCTAGAATTTTTTTTCTTATGATGACGTTGAAGTATATCTGCTTCCAGTAAGTAATGAATAACAGTTTTGCATCAAAGAGGTTATAATCGAACAATGTCGAACAAAGCCAAAGTGAGTAAAAACGTTGAATATTAAAATAATCCGCAATCCAAAAATAATGGTATAGTTCCGGACATTATACTTTATGTTTAATAAACAATCGTTATAATTCTACCTATTAATCCATACGAGGATGAACAATGGATAAATAAATACAACATCCAATGATGGCAATAAGCAGAGGAGGTCTGTCCTGTCGGAGTCGCACCTCAAAAAGATTTGAAAAAGATAATATATATTTTCAGTCCAAAAAGGCGTCTTTACAACGGATTTCAAAATATTCTGTATCTTTTAATGTAAAATCCTTACAAATCGGATTTCGTATTATATTTCGTTATTTTTTTTTTCCTAATCAAAAACAATTTTTATTGAGTAATATTACAATGTGTCCTAATTAGGACATTTTTAATAATGACCAAGTACTACATTTATACTACATTCACACAATATATACAAAACAATAAATTATAAAATAATGATACTATATACATATATACAATAAAGAATCAATAAGAATATGTACAAAATTCACTCATACCTATATACAATTCTTAAGCATACAGCACGTGAATGGAGAATCTTGCCAATGCTAGGAACTCCACTATACATGTTTACAAGAGGTCTTGAGGCCTCTGCCTTTTCGACCTTCTAGGGGAATGGTAAGGATGTGTGGAGCTGGATAGGGATTGAGCTACCGGATTGGGGTGATGGAAAAGGATCAGAGAATGTTGATGGAATAAGGTCTAAAATAAATTTAATATTTAGGTTGTGGTGTAAGGTATGGTTGGTGACATATATTAAGTTATTAATAACAGAAAATATACTTTATAACGCTGATTTGATCCGAACTATCCATTGATTAATTTTTTTTTATGAATGGTCCAGATAAAATTAAATGATCAATTTCGTAAAAAATGTCTTTTAGTACCTTTTGGAAATCAACGTCTCAATTCTTTATGATGCGAAATTCCAGTTTTTAAGGAATCTATGAGATTATTCTCGCTGAACTGATAGATTACTTACATCATGAGGGCAGTATTTATTTATATAAATACATTCCGTGACTACTTTAGAGGAGGACCCCTCGACTAGGAAGGACTGGACATTACCAAGAGGTGGAGGAGTAAGAGGTAATGGGCATTAGGGAGCAACAGGGCTATATCTCAACCGGGGGCATTAGTACTAATGGAGGACAGTGTCCAGGGTGATGATGGGTGAGCTAGGGAACTGCGTTAGTCAGTCTGGGGGGCTTAATTGACTTCGCACTTACATCAACTATCGCGGTGTAGGGAGCATCTGCGCAGCGTCAAAGGTCTCCGGAGTCTGGGGTACGTCAGAAAGAGGCGGAGTAACGCTCCAGGGGGCATTCTATTGTGGATTGAACACAGCTTTGGGAACAGTCGTAGAAGGAACTATGAAGCATCCATTGGGGATACAATACTTCATGGAGGATGATGATTTAAACAATATTATATAACAGGCACTTATTCGAATCCAAGTTTACATGAGAAAAACAATAAATTAGGTGGTACGGTTCTCAGTTAAATAGCTTAAAATGAAAAATTTTAAACATTCATAATTGGTAAGTATATCCAGGTATTTTTATATATTATCTTGATCATCACAGACTCGATAGCCTAGTATCGGTCTTATTATCAAGAGATCCCCTCGCAAGTGTCTGCCAAGCTCTTGTTCCAGTGATGATTGAACCTTGCATCTATCTGGACCTCGTCTGCTCACCTTAGCTGCTGTCTTCCACGTCTTCTCTTACCATCGACGTAACCAAAGATAAGTTTCTTTTGAGGAGCTTCATCCTCCATCCTAGCCACTACTTTAACTAATCTAATATTTTCTAAATTAACGTAATAGCCAGAAGATTAATACTTTAATGTACATTTATATTATTGTTAGAATAAAACTTATTTTTCATTTCACCTATTCTAAACAGCTAAAATATGTTACATTATTTTTATAAATATCTGCAATCGTTTAAACCCGATCAATAGGTGTTTTGTTTGAACTAACATAATCCAGGAAATATTTTTAATTTGTGTTTCTTTTTGGATATATTCTTGCTCCAACGACATTCAATTCTAGTAAAACAATGATGGATGAATAGCTGAGCTAACCAAATAGGGGGGTTGAAAAGCATTGAGGTACGGTCATTGAAACAATTCAAATACTTCACACTTCTACTAAGGCCCAAAATAAGAACCAAGAATGCCCATATTATTCATTACACCTGGGACAACAAAATGGGACTGAACCCACTTATATCAACAGCACTGGGTAATAGGGAAGGATCGATGAAATTAGTTTTTGATTTAATCGAGGAGCAATTATTGTTGTCTAAATTATAAAGACAATAATCTTAATTAAATATAAAGCTAGACATTCTTTGGCAATTATATTTATTTATTTTCATGTTTTCTTGACTTCAATTTTTTTAACTATTGTTTACCTAACAATAATTTTTTATTAATTAATTATTACCTAATAGTTCTTTCTTATAAAGGTTAAATATACATATAGTATCTATGCGTTGATAACCTTAGTGTTTTACTTAAAACCAAAACTTAACACTTCTTAACACCACTTAACTCTTACTCAACAGGACTGTATTAAAATAATATTAATATTTGGAATTGAGGATGTATAGTCGACTTTTTCTAAGTATTTTTAATTTTGCCGACGTTTCGGCTCAAGCTTGTGAGCCATCATCAAGGCATTACTGAGCCATATCCAAGCATAAACTGATTGAATTATATTGAGGATTTATAGTCGACTGTAGAAACTATTATAGGTGGAATAATCAGGATTCAGTCATTTTCTAAATATTTTTAATTTTGCCGACGTTTCGGATCAAGCTTTTGAGCCATCATCAGGGCATTACTGAGCCATGTCCAAGCATAAACTACAGTTATGCTTGGCTAATAGCCAATTTTAATGTAATTCAGTATTATTTATGTCAAAAAATACATGAATCAATATTTTTTTAATTCCTTTTCTTTTTTTTTTAACAACAGGTTTTATAAAATATATCAAACTAAATTGAAAGAATTTGATCATTTGACGGATAGTTTTTGGTGGTACCATCCATCTAAGTCATGCTAGTTCACTCTTGTTCTATATTACAGTGACTCCTGACTTCCACCGAAACATAACTCTTTCAGAAACTGGTGCAGGTTTTCTCAGAGCCGTTAGTAAAAATACAGGCTGCCCGGTGTCTAAGTATAGAACTCCTTTACAAGCATTTCTATTTAAAAAGTTTTTTTCTTGGAAAACTTGACTCCCTGGTGTAGAAGAAGAAATATTGCTGGCGTTCAGTTGGGATCAACGACTTTAAATTATGTGAATTGCCTATTTTTATAATAGGGAATCATTAACTACGGGCTTCAAAGAATTTAATGGGCATAATATGAAATAAACATTGTTTCATTGATCATTAGGGAAAAAAATATAATTGTATTCCAAATACATATACGTAAAAAAAAACATAAGCAAACCCCGAAAAATGGCGGATACAACTAGATAGTTAGTTGTTCCAATTATATGTATATAAAAACTCCTTATTTATTAAATTTTATAGATGCATTTATATTTTTACTGACATCCGTCTTTGGGAAAAAGACGACTGTGACAAAAGAAGATCCTTAAGCTCTTATATACTTATATGGAGTTATATTGTTTATATGGTAGACGGGAAGTTGGTTAGGGTGGAGTCATTAAGAAATTACCCTCCTTGAACAAACTTTATTTGTGTGCCGACGTTTCGGCCTATGTTGTAATGAACGCTCACAAGATATTATTTAATTATCTTATTGTGATTTCTTGATGACCGCAATCCAAACCAATTCCTTCTTATGTATCCACAACAATCAAAAATAACTCCATCATTATATTACCTTAGTTTTCTTGTTTGAAGATTTAGTGTCGCCGACAACTCTTCGAATAATGAATGTATTAAATGAACTAATGTATATGGTGTTAATATATTATAATATTGATACAACTAAATATATATATATATATATATATATATATATATATATATATTTTTTTTTTTTAATAGATGGACAGATACTGAACTTAAGAAATGTGTCCTTTTTCGAACAACACCAGAAATACCCACAGTTATTTAACATCACTACTGTGTAGAAATCCCATCCTTATTTTTTTGTTTTATCTTCAAAGTGTTGACAATTAACGAATGAGAGGAAGGTTGTGATAGTCTCGCGTGATAGACATAGTGGAGAGATGATGCCTTCCTGTCATGCATTTAGGTCACAAGATCCCTCATCCGACTTCTTTTTACTTTCACTTACTATATATAGTGAGGGAAAGTATTTAGCCTTCTGCGACTGTTATCCGGCATATTAGTTGCCATGCATGCCAATAAGGATTTTCGGTAAATATTTTGACCAACACTCCGAACTATATTTAGACCTATACCTTATTCAAAATAAAAAGTATCCATGCATAGGGGACTTCAGGTCAACACTTGTTTTTTAAAACACAGATCTGGACATAGAGTAACTTTATCAAAACCCTTAAATGAATTCTTTTTTTTTTTTTTGCTTTTATATTATATTACATAACAAGATGAACATGAAGTTGAAAGATCAAAGATTGGGATACTTTGAACCCTGCCTCTTTCAGGCAAAATAATATGTCGTGATTCTATTACATTTTTTTGCTATCATAGACTAAATTTTAGTGCAGATATGACGGACCCTGTTGCTGTTGAATTATCCGCCGTCACGTAGAGATGATTGAGCCGGAGGATAGCGTGGCCGATCCCCATAACTCCTCTCACGTGAGCGCCGGGATTGCTAGACACCCCTTGTATTACCCCCCGCTGGTTCCTTCCTATGTGTTTTCTGATAAGGCTCCGTATCAGGGCACGAAACCGTCTATAACCCTTTGGCCCGTCGGGTCCTGGTTCGAAAATCGCTGATGATGTATCGATATATTGCCGTTATAAACAGAAAAAAATTACGAACGGTAAAATGTATCCCCAACGAAGATTGGAATATACTGATACAGTGGAATAAACGACAAAGCAGCAGTTTTCGATTTTATGTTAACGGATAGTCTCAATGTAAATCTGTATGGATAATTAAAAATATATAGCACTTCTTAGAAAGGAGACATAAGAGAAGTACACGTATTTATAACAATTGCCTGGTTTTTAACAATTATTTTTTAACAGATAATATATAAAGTGGATTTATGGTGTCTGCTAATGACACCAATTCAAGTGGGAAGGAAGGGCCTTGTGTTCAATAAATATAGAGAACCATAATGTTTTCAAGGAGGTAATTAGGCCAAAATCACGCTCAGCCGTAAGTATTTTCCTGAATTGTCGAGTACTCACTTTGTTGAGGGCGGGTTTGCCCCAAACATAAGGTTGTCCAATGGCAGGAATAAAAGAAAAATTATTCTGCCACAACCGAGAATCATACCCGGAACAAGGAAAACTGTGGACAAGTGCTTAATAAACTAGACTTATAATAATAAGATATATTATTTCCAAAAAAAACAACAACAGAGAAATATCCTTATTTAAAGCATTGAATAAATCATTATCCTTCTTAACTTTACCAACTACCAACAACTTAAAATTTACGAGAAGTAATTTTTAGAAATTACTTAAATCGAAGAATGTCTTAGGACATGATGTTTTTTTTTATTGCAATAATTGCAGTGTTCTCTCTAGATAGTGTTAGATTATTATTAGATAACTCTAGATTATTCATTTATTTATTTATTAGGACTTTTGAGCCACAAGGGTCATTTTTACCCTATGTATATAGATTAATAGTAATTGGGTAACAAGCAATAGAAAATCAAGAAAGGAGGAAACAATTATAAGTCGCCTAAGGATTGGACATTGCGAGTTCTCCCACGGCTACCTTCTTCCTGGCTTAGAAGCTCCTACATGATCGAAATGTGGTGTCATAAGGACAGTGAAACACATTCTGATAGAATGTAAAGAATATACGGCATTGAGAAACCAGTTAAATATGAGCGAAACTCTTTGTAACATCCTCCAGGACTACGAAAAAGACCCTAATGGAGGTTCTGAAAAGAACCAAGTTTTTTAATAGAGTATAAAACAAAAAGATATGCCAATGACCTTTACGGGTAGAGACATTCTATACAAAATAAATAAATAAATAATAATAATACAAGTATGCGGCATAAAACTCATAATTTTATTTGGATATTTTTGACATATTTTACATTATTAACAGTTAATTATTGTTACTATAATATTTAATATTATAATATTAAATATTATAATATTATAATATAATAATATATAGCTAATTATTACATTATTAAATAGGGATCAATTATTGTTAACCAGACTGAGGATAGGACACACAAGGCTCACGCACAGTCATTTATTGGAAGGCACAACTCCACCAATATGTGAAAACTGTAAAGTAAAAGTCACAGCAAAACACATAATGGTAGACTGTATCAGATACCAAGAAGAAAGGAGAAAAAATGGAATCGACGGGCTCGAGCTACAACAACTACTAGGAGATGACAGAAAGTTCCACAATGCAGTTATGGAATACATCAAAAAGATTAATTTGTACAAAAAATTGTAATTAATACAACGAACGGTGCCTCTAACCTAATGTTGTGGTACACGGCACCTAAATCTAAAATAAATAAATAACAGTTAATTATTATGTTGGTTAGGGTTCCGGTTATCGAAATACTTTGATCAAGTAAACTTAAATTATTTTGCTAACGTTTTGGCCTAAAAACGTTTAGGCCTAAATGTTTAGGCTATCTTCAGGGCGATTGTTAGGGGTGAGCTCACAACAATGCGTTTGTTACTACAGATGGTCTAAAATTTGGCACAGTAAATTAAGTTTACTTAATCTAAGTATTTTCTAACCCCTAATCAACTTTTCAATATATACATATAGTCAAGCATTCTTCCATTGTTAATTTTTATGAATTATTGAGTTTTCTGGATCATCCCTCGTTTAGAAAAGTTAATTAATTTACAAAAAAAAATGTTTCGATTAAGCATTTTTTAGATGATAATGCTACCTGTTACTTTTCATATTTTAACAAAAAAGGTTTAACTAACATTCACGAGAAGAAACGTTTGTTATAAAATCTTATGTTAATGATAAAATCATTTATAGTTCATGGAAAAACAGCCTGTATCATAGAATGCACTTGTGTTCCTGTGTTATATAATTTTTATTAATTCTTTATTTATTTTTGGGTAAGTACTTTTGGAAAAATATAACAGGAACGTTAAATTAAAATAAACAAAGAAAAATTGATGATGGTAATAAGTAGCTTCTAATAATAATTTAGAAAAAAAAGAAACTAGACAAGAATCAAAAAAACATAAATATATCCATATATACAAATGTTAAAATACGATGTAAAATAAAATATAATAAATAATCGTTATCTCTGCTTTATTTAATGATTTTATTAAAATTTACAAATGAATGAGGGTTGTTGAGGCATTGGATAGACGGGATTTGCAGCTCAGAAGAGTATTGGAATGGTGACTAAAGAAAGGTAGAGATTTCATACGGACGAGGATTGGATAGGGAAAGATCTGTAAAATGCCATTTATGTATGGCTAATACTTAAAACGAAAAGATACTCCTTTTCTGGGCCAACGGTTGGGTCTGAAAGTGATTAGACTAACAATAAAATCACTCACACCTTTATTTTTTCCAATTTTTCCTAATCAAAGCGATTAATATTTCTATGAATAAAGTCGCCTTACTTTTAATTGACTAAAACTTAATAGAAATAATTGACCTATTCGATTTTAGAGACCCATGGGCCAAGAAAGCTGAAACTCATTGCTAAAAAGCGATAAAGAATGAGGTACCCTAATTGCAGTAATGAGCCTAACCATTACCAGAGGTCGCTAGCGTCGCGAGGGAGCTGAGTAATTTATACATGTTGAGAGGGACCGCTAAACCTCTCTGCACTCTTTTACCTTGATTTAGCCTCCTGCCTTATTCACCCCTGTCTGGGGATTCACCATTTCTTTAAATTCTAATAGGGATTTATAACCTTTATAAGTATTATTTTATTTACAAAGGAATAATTAAAATAATTACTGAGAATTTATTAATGTCTATACTATTTATTTAAGTTAAATATATGAAGAGTTTTTAGCTTTTATTAAAAAATAAAGAGGTATCCGAATAAAGTTATATTTTGTAAGATGTAGTATAACTTAGAGAGGGTTATCAGGGATATCTATGGAAGATAAATTACGGACAATTTGGTTTGTGTGGGCAGGGAGTTTAAAATGAAAAAAGGGTTATCTATCACGAGCAATGTCAGCAACAAATGGGATGTTTAGTTCATTGTGGAGGAGTTGATTTGTGACAAAATAAGGGGCATTCAGGATTTGCGAAGGATTTCGGATTGTAAAGATTGGATGCGGGAGGAATTAGATAGTTGAATATTCTTAGATTAATATTGATTATATTTATAATATGTGAAGAAAGATTAACAGTCATTTTCTTGAGCTATCCTGATATTGCGATAAAATGTCAGTTTATGTTCTGTTCAATATAACTGTGTTCCATACGTTTTATTTGGTTTACTTTCCTTACCAATATCATTTAAAGCGGGCAGGGTTATTCCAATTTTTTTTTTTTTTCAAAACATTGAAAATCAAATCTAGGTCTAAACAAGATATATATTTCGCTGAAGATATTTTTGAAGAACGTTTGCTCATATGGTTCGCGCATACCAAAACACAATAGAAGAACGTTTAGCATGTAATGTGAACGGAAAAATGGGAAAAGCTAACACTAAGGATAAAACGTTTAGACCATAAGATGAAAAGATAGTTGACCCTACGTTGCAGAAGAGTTGGATTAAGATAAATAAATAAATCCACAAAACGTAAAAAATAACAACACAACGATTTATTATTTCCAAATAACTATGTTAGGGTGTAACAGATTAAATGACCTATCACCACTGCTAATTTCAAAACACCATATTTCTATTATTTCTTAAACTATTTGAATGATTCTTTTTTTGTTTTGTAGGGAATCTCTATCCGCTAAATTAACGGGGCACAGACAGATTTTTAAATTTGTTATTCGTAAACCTATGGCTTCCTGCCCTTCAGTATCAATTATTAACACCCCGCTAGCCCCTGTTGAACAGATCCGACATATAGGACTCCATCTCGGCAAACGTCTTACCTCGAATCCTAATACAAGACTAAAACGACAAGAAACTGCCCGACGTTTCCGACAACTTCAACGCTTACTGGACAATCGCGCAAACCTTCCACTTTACTACAAAAGGTCATCTATATTTTACTATCATAAGATCGATATGAATTTACGGAGTAGAGATATGGGGCTCAACTACTTGTATCCAATCCTTACAATCCAAATCCTTCGGGAAATCCTCTATGCTCCTTATTTTGTCACAAATAAACTCAACCATAAAGACCTTAATATTTCATGTGTTGCTGACGAAGCACGAACCAGATGCCATTCCTTCCATGACAAACTCCATTCACACTCCAATTCATTATTTTCAATGCTTGCTTTCTCTTCGATCCCTGATAATCCTCAAATTGTTATTCGGGTTCTACATACCTTACATTTAAGCCCACAAACGTTGGGGGAGGGAGGAAGAGGTGAGTTGATTTTTTTTTGTAGATACAAGGGTTCATTATTGAAAACAATTTACAAAAAAGAAAAAATGTTTCGGCTATAGAAAAGTAATGTTATTTCCATATGTTTACAAGTATTCTATCATTCATGAACGTTGTGAATTGCGTAACATCTCAAAATATAATCATTTTCCATGTTTTCTCTGAAGATATAGAGTTAAAAGTAGAAAGGCAAGTTAAGAGTTCATTTATTAATAATTAATATTTTTTCAAGGAATTAGACGGCGACCAATAACGATAAATCATTCAAAGCAATCGAAATGTCTAAAGCAATCAGCTGAGGTATGTGACAGGTGTCGGCCCATGATCTTTTTCTTTGTCTCATCGCCGTTCGAAAAAGTGTCGAAATCAATTTATTTTTATTCCTTTCCCCCCTCACTCCCTCCTTACCATCCGGAATAATTAATCGAGCTCCTGATCGATTGCTTTGTTGACGGAATACAAATGCCGAAGTGGGGGAGTTGTATTTTTAATTTGACGCCGGGCCTCCAAGATGGATTCCCACCCGGGACGGGATTGCCATTGTCCCCACCCCGACAATTATCTAGGATTCAATTGGACCCTCCCTCACGCCAGCCAAAGGAAGCCTTTTATTTATTTTTTTCACGAGGGGTAAGTGCTGCGTCATCGCAGGCCGTAATCATGGCTACGAGTTCCCGATATTTCTCATGAAGAATGAATGATGGGTAGTGGTTAACAATTAAAAAATTACACAAAAAAAAACAAACTAACAATGAAGTGCGAAAAAATAAGTTTAATATGTAGCCGTAAGATGAAAAAATCATTCTCTTAGATACGATTAATCAAATATAAAAGAAACCATTAAAAAAGAAATACTCTGTGTATCACATTAACTGTCGAATCGATCAAACACCAGAATTTTAAGGAACCCTCAAAGTGAGTTCACCTTACTATACATACATACTCAAGTAAAGGAGGAGTTATATTAAGCAGCTGATCAGCAGATAAATAGACATACAACACACTGAATGAAAATCATGACCTTAGTTCTTTAATTTAAAAATTTACAATATAAATATCATAAACCATATATGACAACACAAAGTAAATGTGTATATATTTATATATATATATATATATATATATATATATATATATATATATAAAGCTTAGATGTAAGGATTGGTTTCCTTTCTACTTGAAATTTCAATGATTTCCTACTGGGTTTTGTATATGGTTGGTTATACAATTCCATTTTTAATATTCGTTATGGGTCTTTTTGTACATTCTCTTCCTCCAATTTTCAATGTTTCGCGCACTAAGCAAATGGTATTCGATTCCACATAATGTAATGAAATTATAAATATTTAAAAGTTTGTCATAATCGATCTTAGTTATGTTGGGGTTACCTGTAGTGTAGCGGCCATAGGATTTTTTAAAAGGTGGTCTCGAGCCTTTGCGAAGGCAGGTAGGTACTCGTTAACGATCCCTATCCTAATTATACATAATCAAAATTTAGGACTTCCGTTGTATCATCGTCCGGTAAGCCATAGTATCACAAAATGACGTTAAATAAATAAACAAACAATGTCAGTCAGAATATTGTGGACCTTATATCTGTCCCCTCTTTGTGGTCATGTATCTGCTTTAAATAAGAAAGAAAAAAAAATAGTACTCGTGTTCTTAATGGCATTACAACCAATTTGGTAAGTTTCGTTTATTTATATGCATCTGACTCAGTTCAACAATACAGTTTTTAAATAAATCTAACTATACTCGTATTTTGTTGTTTACATTTTAGGCTTGTTCGATTTTGTGTTATTCTAATTTATCTGTGAAGTACATCATACCATAAACTTGAGTTCATTTCCAATGCATAGCTTTTTGATCTCAGAAAACCTCCAAAACTCCACATCCTCCCCCATTCCCTGTCAACGACTCCGTTGATCAGCTATGCGTGTAAGCAACGATAAGGAACGCGCAAGGGCGTTATCTTCCTCGCTGTGAGGAACGCCTCGATGAACCCGGGTTTCCTGAAGGCTCCGAAATTCCGCGCTACTGAGGGTAACTAAAAGCGAAGAAGGAGGGTGAAGAGTAAACTTCTTGGGCGAGAAGAACGGCATTGATTTAAAACATCCATTTATCCTGCCCCACTCCTTCTCCCCTCGACTTCTAGGGGGCGCTTCTTTCAAATGCTATCCCCACCCTCTTGACAGACAGATAATTAATAGCTACCCCCGGCGATCGATCAGTGAAGGGAGTTTTTAATTTTACGCGGGCTCGGAGCCAGTCAGAGCCCGGCCAAGATTAAACAGATTCCTCCGGATTTAATCTGGATCCGTCTGCAGTTCCGGCGGGGGTCTCGGAGATGCGATTCCGAGGAGGGAGACGCAATTGCGATCCGTTTTTTGACAATAGACAGAAGGAGCGGGGAACTTCACTAATAAAATTCTATATATCCCACTCTCTATGCAGTTCTAGTGAACCACTAAATCTTTTCTCTCTCTCTTTTTTTTTATCGTATATAAGACAACTGGAATGTCATAATTGCCACTTTTTGTCTTCTTTTTTTTTAAATAAATCTAGCATCCAGCAGAAATACATCCCCACATTTTAATTTCTTTATTAAATTTACATTAAAAATTTAATTAAAAAAAAAAAAGGAGGTAACATCAACATTTATTTTTCTCTATTTCCTTCTACAATACATTTTAAATAACGTAATTAACGCAATGATAGCCCGGTTTTTATATTTCTCTTGATTGAAGTATTCGAGGAGCTTTCTTTATGGTGTATTTTATTATTGAAGAAATCTGTAAACATGTCTATCACGATTAATTTAATAAATCTTTTTTCGTCACATAAGAAAATGTGAACATTGTTGAATTATTAGCAACACGCTAAATTATAAGTTACCTTACTTAAAGTATTGATAGCATTTTATTTATCGCAAAACAGTATTTTTTATGCAAAATTATTTATACAAGATCAAGTCATTTTTTTAAATTCAACCAAAGTGACATCCTCGAAAATTACAAGAGAGGATTTCTTTTTAAATACAAATATTTTGAGGGGTTATTGCTTTGCACTATCATTTATAATTTTTAATATCCTCACTATCGTATTAGTGCACAGATATGTAGAATAACGTTTAAGAAGAGTTAACAAAGCTTCAGAGCATCTACTTTCATAATGTTTGGAATCACTTAAACATATAAATAAACTTTCACATTAAAGCCACCGCCGACTATTCCAGTAACTGTACACTAGAGGAAATCTACTCAAACTTTAAATAATGTATATATAGATATATTATGTCCTTACCGAAATACTTTAACTACGGTAAAAATTTCCAGTTGAAAGTGACCCCCTAAAACAGGCAAAAAAAACCTACCAAAAAAAGGTATTAGGTTGCAAAGGAAAGTTTTCTAGGTAAATTGGTTATTGTCATTGCGTTGCGTCAGTACCTTCTCCCATACCGCCAGCTGTGTACATTGTCCTCCGCAGATTTAGGTAACTTTCTCCCTGGACAATAAATCTGTCCAGGACTTGCTGGAGGGGGCCTGGAGATGGAGACATCAGTGTCAGTTCTGGGCTACCGTCGCAACGATCCGCTGCTTCCAGGTAGGTTCGTTTTTTCAACTGATTTTTAGTATAAGGCATTCTCAAGTCATTAGGGGTATCCCAATCATCAATTTTTTTTTTGATAAGCTGCCCATATTTATTAAATGAAATTCTGAATCTGATTTTTTTTTTTTTTTTTTTTTTTTTTTTTTTCGTGTATTAATAAATACGCTTTAGTTCAAGTAGCTCCTTGAAAAATAGAGGAATAATGGATATTTATACCAACACATTTTTACTGCTATAACCTTTTTACTTATGGATCCATTTATTTTTATTTATCTGTTTATTTTTATAATTATGGTATCATTACGAAAAATCAGAAAAATAACACACAAATCTGGTAATTACTGAAAGCTATTGAAAAACATTTATTTTCCTAGAACCGTTACCCAATCATCTTATAAAACTAATACAGAAAATAACTATTATACTAAGATAATAATTGATATCCTAAAACATTATATAAAATGGTAATATATTGATTTATCAAAAAAAAAATCTATATATATGTGAAATATTATACTTATATCAGGTTAAAAGACAACATATATAACAGAGTTATATCTACTAAACACATCAATATACAAAACCATTATACGTCCAACTCCACTATATAGTGCACCACTATTTTCGCGCGTTTCTAAGTCAACCGAAAAACCTTTGCAAACGTTTCAAAATGACATATTAAAGGAAATATTTTAAGGAACTTCGAAAAAGCTAAGAGCTAAAATGATTAGTGATTGAAAATTACTAAAATTTTCGAATTCACATCTGTGAGGAGTAAAAAGTTCTTCGAAACGGTCGAAATTATAGACAATCCCATATATGTTAAGCTGACACCTTCTGAAATACCTCAATGATGGAGGAAAATTGAGACGTTGATTTCCAAAAGGTACTAAATGACATTTTTATTATTTAGTTTTATCTAAATATTCTATTTTATTTTATCTAATGAACACTCAAGTCCTTTATTCAGAAATGCAATTATCTTCTAAAGGTACTAAATTACACAATTAGTTTTCTTCCAAATCATACTAAAACATTTCATTCAATAACTTTAATATGATTTTATTAATAAAGTAAAAAAACAATTCCAGATCTTAATGCGAAAATAATCAAATTAGCTAGTTTAATAATAAGTAATGTGATATTTTCGCGCTTATCGAGATATAGGAATCCACCATACCATCTAATTGTTCCCGCATTCAATCCTTGCGATCCAAAATCCTCCGAAAGATCCTAAATGTCCCTTACATTGTTAACAATAAAATAATCCATAAAGACCTAAAAATTCCATTAGTTCGCAGATCTAGCCCGAACTAGATATACCTCCTTTAATTCCAAATTACCCGTCCTCTCCAACCCACTCGTCCGCAACCTCTCATTATCCTCTATTCCTGATAATCCCTCGAGGTGGCTTAAAAGACGATGGCCCCGCGACCTACTACATTTAGGGCTGTTTCTTCAGATGCCTCTATCTTTCCCATATGATTAATTAACAAATTTACTTAATGTATTATATTGTATAATACAGTTCTAAATTTCTTTAAAATATTTTTTTTTTAAATTAAGTCAAATGAACTAAAAGGAGCATCAGAAAAAAAAAAAATATTTGAATTCATCTCCTGCAATAATTATTTCAGTGGATTGTCCCATCTATAATTTATTTCTACCTTAGGCAATATATGACTAATCGTTCTTGATGTCCCGCTAGTAATTTACAACACTGTTAAATATATCAGTAAAACTGTTAAGTTAAGGAATAAAATATTTATTCAGATGTAAAGAAGAAAAATTAATGAACAAATTTAGTTTCTTACTGTCTTATCAGATCTTCTACTTTCCAGAACTTCAGCTTACCTGAAAAAAAAAATAAAAATATTAGAAGGATATTGATGATCGTTAAATGTATTATTTATAAGAATAAAAGAAATGGTTATATATTTTGAATAATATATAGCCAAGGAGAAGATTTTCAGTAAAGCTTTGAATTAAACATAAACTTGCCGAAGGGATCTGGTTTAGTCCCCGAGGTTTTTGGCGGGGTTAAACCCGGCGCAAAAACTTGGTGCGATGGACCGGAAGCGTCCGGCGGCTTATATCGTCTCGGCTATGAATATTCAGAGAGGATGTTTAAAATGCATGAATCTCCTTGGGATCATGGGACGGAATTTATGCATTAAATAAGGGCGCCAAGGCCCAAGGGATAGCCCTTAGTCCTCGATATCTCTTCAATGGCACGCCGAAATATTCATGGCTCTCGGAAAACGGTGGAAAGTAAGCTGTCGACTTAGGGAAAGCTCCAAATGGTAGAAATAGCTTTAGTACAAGACTTTGAGAGAAATTCAAAATAAATTCATAAATTTGAGCACCGGAAAAAGTTTTAGAATATTTAAATATTCAGGAATCATGGCGGATACTTGTCTTGTTGTTTATTTTTTCATTTTATTAATTAGGATGAACTAAGGTAATTTATACGAGAGATCGCCTGCAATCCTTCAGATCCTAATAATTTCAACCCAAACCACAAAGGACTTTGAAATAAAAAAACTTAAAAACAAAAAAAACAACTGTTTTTATAGGTGGAATAATGAGGAGTCAGTGTTTTCTTAAATTTTTTTAATTTTGTCGACGTTTCGGCACAAGCTTGTGAGCCATCATCAGGACTACAAACATCAGAACAAAAGAGATACATATTAATATGATAATGAAATTTTTTTTTAATGTAGTGACAATGATAACATTTAAAATAAAACAGAAAATATACCAACATCCTTAAATATTATAGATATAATTTACATAAACCCCTCCCCAAACCGCCACAGTTTTCCTCAGTTTATGCTTGGACATGGGTCAGTAATAGTACGATTATATATCATTTTTTACTTCTATATTAAAGTCTAAAGTTTTGTTTTTATGATTATCATCATCATATTATCATTATTTGTATCTATAATATTTAAGTATGTTGGTATATTTTCTGTTTTATTTAAAAATTATCATTGTCACTACATTATAAAATAATTGCACGATCACATTATTATGTATCTCTTTTGTTCTGATGTTTGTAGCCCTGATGATGGCTCACAAGCTTGAACCGAAACGTCGCAAAATTAAAATATTAAAAAAAAAGACCGACTCCTGACTATTCCACCTATAATAGTTTCTACAGCCGACTATACATCCTCAATATAAAACTGTTTTTAATAAATGAATGGGTCAATGCAATGATGAAGATAATTTAATTATAATAACAATGTTTTCAAACGATTAAGGATGATTAGGAACATTTAATATTACATATTAATAAATTGAAAAATATTTCTCATATAATTTAAAGGTTATCTTATATTTAGTAAAAAAATAATCTTCTGTTTAAAACTGATTTATTCTTAATTCTTGCCAAACATTAATATTACTATTTAAACGCTTAAAAATCAAACCATAAAATTCACAATGATGGAGTAGTTTTTGACCATTGAGACTATATGATTTAAAAATTGGTTGGGAATGCGATCACCAAAGAAACACTCTAATCTTATTTTATTTGGGTGCCGACGTTTCGGCCTACATTGGCGACCTTTGTCAGGGTCAAGTGAAGTTTGAGATACTCTCTCAGAGTCAGCTCTGATAAAATGTATGCCGAAATAAAATGCCCACAATGTAGGCCGAAACGTTGGCTCACAAATAAAATAAGAGTATCTTGCTATTGTATTTTTCTTGATGTCCGTACCCAACCAACTTCTCCACAATAAAATTTATAAATATTTCGGTTTTAATATCAAATTATATTACATTGTTTTATCATATGTGTTCATTGTTCTTACGCATTGATAATAGTATTGAAAAAAAAAATTCCGCAACTCTTCTTTTTTTTTTTATTCAATTGTTTATTCGCAGCTGTCAATGCAAAATTCAGAGAATTGTATGGTAATAATATGATAATGGTATGTCAAGGATATGGAAGGACAGTAGTACTCAGAGGCGAGCATCTAAGATCTCGCATCCAGTTCCTTTTCAGTGTTCTCAACATGTTATATATTAAATATGGCATATTAAAACTTATATTTGTTTTCTTTGCGATCTATTGATTTTTAGTCAATTATAAAACATGGGTATTTTTTGTTAATTATTAAATAGTCGGTGGGTACGTGTGCCTGCGTTAAATATTTTGCTTCGTAATATTTTTTTTTAATTATTCCTATTATTTTTTATTTAAGTATAAGAATTGTGGGCATTTATTTATGCGATAGTTATTGACTGGTAATTTAAGTAAATTTATTGGTTTGATATTTAGAGAGAAACTAAAAAAAAAAAACATTCATTTTCCAGTTTCACTCGTCTATTTACTAAAAAATAATTAATTAATCCTCCTGTTCAACCCATTTTCTGTTCGACATCATTTACATTCTCTTATGGTTTTTCAATTTCAACATTTGAAATACGAATTTTATTCCCTGATAAAAAGATTATCAAAAGCCAATATTGAATTTATTATTGGAAGCTATTTACGATATTTTAAGTGTTTAATCTGAAATAAATTCTGAGGATTGATGAAAAAGGAATAATTTATATGACTGCAAATATTATTTTTTATAAATGTATATATTTTTTTAGTTAATTATTTTAATAATAGGTTTATTTTATTAATCGTGATCCACATTTTTCGTTTATTATTTTATTTTTCCATTTTCGAAGTTTTGGTCATATGCCAAATTCAAAGAACCTAATAACAATTATTTTTATATATCTAATGATAATCAACATTTATACATTATTTTAAAATGTTTACATACCGCTACTATGTCATATTCCATTACCTATAAGTAAATATAAATCTACATGTAGTCAAAATATCTTTATTTTATTTTTTTTAGAGTACAGGAAATATAATGGTTATAATTAAACAATCATTTTTTTTTTTTTGTTTCCATTACTTCAGATCCGTAGCTTTAACTTGACAACGCCAACACACAGAGGCGTAACGCGATTAAAGCCTACGTCAGACTCTCATTGTAGTCACAGATTATAATTACAGCGTGTGTCACAGATTTATTACCTCCGCTTATGATATCACTTACAGGAAACTCATGTAACATGACTCCCATAACATGACGTGGGTATTGTCGGTTCTTCAATAGAGAAAACAATTTTTATGTTTAATTGAATGTGAAATATTTTGACGATTATAAAGATAAGTAGATATTATTTAATAATAACGTTATCGAAGGCTTTTTTATTTCTTAACACAAATTTAAAATATATTTTAAACTAAATAGAATCTCTTAAATGGGTTAAAATTAATGGATTTAGTATTTTAATTCGTATTATAGAAGTAGATTATTAAATTTTAACTAGCAAAATACAAAATAAAGTTGTTTGAAGGAAATATGATATTCCCAAAACATGTTAATTGGTAATAAAAAGAAATAAAAAAAAGAAGGAAATATACATATTTTAAATCCATAATAAGAAGCTAGTCCAATTGAGACAAATTCAAAATTTACTATAAAAAAAAAAACAAGAAAGGAAAAAGAAATTATTATCATACAATATGATGATTGTAGAGACAGTACAAAAACAAAAAAAAACATACCCTATTTAAAATAATCATACAGATAAACGATATAAATAAAATATTTATAATACTAAATAATATATTTGTAATGTAAATTGAGGATGTATTGTCGACTGTAGAAACTATTATAGGTGGAATAATCAGAAATCAGTCATTTTTTGAAAATTAAAATTTTTTTCAAAACTGACTGATTCCTGATTATTCCTCCTATAATTATATTTGTAATGATGTTAGAGGAATGCAAATATAATAATAATTATTAAAAATATACTTTATGCTTGTAATAAAAATATTTGTTTATCGATCAGTAAGGTAAACAATATTGATTACTATTTATAAACTAACTATTTATTAACTTAACTATTACCTCCACTATTTATTAAATAAATAAATATATTGTATAAATGTGAATATTTTATTTATTATTAGTTACTCATAATGAAATTTATTTTGTTTTTTTGTTTTATATATTATTATTTTTAATTCACAAACTATATATTAGGTTCATTATTTTCTATACACAATATGAAACTTATCATTAACAAATAAAATAGATGTAATAGATTATGAGGTTAATAAAACAAAAAACAAAAATTGCAAAAAATAGAAGTGATAAAAAATTAATCTTCAGTAGGTCAAATGATAAAAAAGTAAAATGTTTACCATCGGTTCTGCGGCGTTCCATCAAAAGAAAGAGGACAAGAGATAAAATTTATAACCAGATAATACAAATTGTTACTACGGCTATAAATTAGGCATAATCAATTAAATTAGGTGATAATGTGCTAAGCGGTATTTTAAAAGGGTCGTTTAATTGCTCATAAAATAAGACGGCGCCAGAATATTTATGATGTTGGAGAGTTGTTCCTCAATAATACAACCGTAATCTGGAGGCGATAAAATCAGGACACGATGTAGTCGTAAAGCAGAGAGGAATGACTAATAAAATGGCTATAAAAAGTGGTAGAGTGTAGTGGTGGGGGAGTTGTGAAAAAATGGGAGAGTTGTGGTCGCCATTAGTGTCAGCCAATTCATTAGGTGGAGAGTGATGCCATCTGGTGGCGCTAGCTCCCACTACCGGCCCCTGCACTCTGTCGGCTACCGGCCGAACTACTACCAGCTTCTCCCATGTTCTTCATTTTTATTCTATTAAATAAAATAATAACAAAATATTATATTCCGGTATTTAGAAACTAAAAATAAATAAATATGCCTTCCAGTTTTCTTTTCCTTATATTTAGTTTATTGTTTATTGTTCAATCAAAATTAAGGAATATGAGCTTGTATAAACTTATTAAGTAAGGTATTCAATTTAATATTGCCTCACTACCGAGCTGTCACAATATGACTATATTTTCTTTTAAAAGAATAAATTGTGAATCCTTTCACTTGAAAATGTTGAATATAGGGAATAAAATTGTACTACTAAATTTCAGTAATAAATTATGAAATGAATCTCTTGTGCACAAACTGGTAACAACTTTCTCAGTTGTCAATGCTATAAAAAAATTAAACAAGTATCATTAGAAAATATCTATATTAATTATCATATAGCATAATTTATGTTCTAGTAGAAATATCAATAGCAATTGAAAAAAAAAAAGAAAAAGATTATTACAATTCCTACAAATGATAAGTTTGTACTAAATAAATGTTAATTTATGTATTTTTACTGACGAATTTATAAAAACACCCTTTATTAAGTTCCAGTTATCTTAAAAAATATAGATTTGATTAAGACATTATTCAGAAGTAAAATAGTCAAAATATATTGAATAAAAAAATATTTATTTACTTGTATCTTAAATAAATTGTTCAATGCCATCAGATGTAAAAATATACTGTTACTTATTTTTTATACTTTTATGTATTTTTACATATGCATAAAATGTAGTAAAATATACTACTCCACTTGAAAAAAGTTTCAACAATAACATAAAAATATTAGAAATAACATAATTTAAAAAAAATATATCCACTTTAAGAACAACAATAATTCAAATTTAAATAAATATCTTAACAATAAACAATAACATAAAACTTTAAAAAAATAATTTTCTTAAATAAAGACAGTACTGTTCAATTATAAACTTCTATGCATTGACCAACGTCTTATTAAAATATGTTTCAGTTATTATTTTGTTATATATATTCTGTAGCATAAACCAAAAATATATATTAGTATTATATTATATATAAGGTTAGTGTAAACCAATATCATAATTATATTATTTGTTTGTGTATAAGTGTTCTGCTTAAAATTTGTTTAACTGTTCATCTGAGTTGAATTGCATACATTAATGTAGTAAACCAAGCAACAAGGCAAGGAGCATAGCTATATACATTTGAGGATGTGTCTAATAATTGGTCTTTAGATGTGGTTACCATGTAAAGAAAAAATAAAAGTTAAGAATGGTAGATAGAGTAATGAATTATGATTAAAACGATTTCGCCTCGAGTATCAACCACAATTATTTAATTAAAAAATAACTACATGATGTATATTCCGAGATTCTTGGTCTCGATGTTGAGGATGGATTCCAGTTCTGCCGGAAATTCCATGCTCTGAGGATCTGGGAAAGGTTCACATGAGCTCACACACTGATATCGGAACATCAGGTGCTGGAATACAAGGCACGGGGGGGAAGGTTATTCTTCAAATGATGGAAGGCACTGCCTTTAATCTACTAATTGACGTTGTATACAGAATGCAATTAGAAAATGCAAATTGACAATTTGTATTTTACACCGTATGCATAACCAAACGGTTCTCTTGCCATTGTTTCTACGAGTCTCGCCGGAGGAAGTATTCTTTTACACTGCGAGTACTATTAGTGTAATTGCCGGCACATTAGCGGAATATCCCTGAGGAATAGCTTCCTAATGCTGTCAAAAATGAAATTGATATAACAAGCTCCCCAGAGAGAATGGAGAAAAAAAATTATTCAACTCAGAGTGGAATGTCAAATTCATGAGCCCATGACGGACTAAGTGAAATGCTATCTTGCAAAACCAATTTGGTTTCGCATATCAATAAAAAAAAAACAATTTTCAATAAGTGATTTAAAAAATTTAGTATTTTTGTGTATTATTTTCTTCTTTATGGAAATTCCATTTGAAATCGTCCAACTCTAATTAATTTTGTTATTCAACATGTTTGATATCCATTAATTATTTACTAGTTACTCTCTTTCTATCTGTAATTTAAAACTGTGGATTCAATTTTTTTTTTTTTTTTTTTTTTTCTTTTAAGTATTACATTTTAAATACCGCGACAACTGGACTTTTGGAACGTTTAAAAATTCATATCTTCTTCTCAATGTTCTTCTTGTATCGAAAGTTGGAAATAGCAACATGATATCTCTAGTTCCTCGCAACTGTTGTCAAACCAATCTTTGAGATTTTGAATCCATTTTATCCGTAACCTACCTCTCCCTCTCTTTTCTCATATCTTTCCTTGTAATATAAGCTGTATAGTTTCATATTTCTATACCCTTATAAGATGTCCAGAATACTGCAACTTCCCTGATTTAATGGTTTCCATGACCTCTTTATCTTCCCCAATTCTTCTTAATACTTTTATGTTGGACACCTTATATACCCAGGGTATGTTTAGTATCCTGTGGTAGCATCACATCTCAAATGCATTGATATTTATGATAGCTTCCTTCATCGTCAAGGCTTCTGAAAATACATATATAAAATAGGAAGGATAATTTTATTGAAAGTAGGGTTTGGTCTTCACTAAAAGTTCCGTCAATTAATTATCGAGAATTTTATTAAATTCTTCTTTCGCTAGTGTATAGTGTTGGGGGGAGGGAGGAGGGTGTTAACACATCTTTTTCACATTAGGTTTTGTTCTAATTTGATATGTGCAAAATTCCCTGAATAACATAAGATTTTCCCAACGCATGTTTTCAGTCGCGAAGCTGATTTACGAAGGCTGTTAAATTTCAAGTATTAGCCAGAAAAGTGTATTACCATGGATTTAAAATTTAGGAAAGATTAGTAAATAACTGGTGAAAAAATCAAAATTGTTGAGTGGCATGTCCGTACGAGTTCTAATAGATTTAATCTTTACTTTTATTTTATTTATTTCAGGAATGAATTTAATAACCGTTTCAAAGATGAAGATTAAGTGTACATGACTTATATGATAATTATATAATCACATCATAAAAATGAGGTCTTAGCTAATAACATATTAGATAGTTATCTTAACAGATTATTTATAACTTGGTATGAATAGTAGCAGCTTTTATGTTTATGACTTCTGTGTGAGTAATAATGTGTGTTTAGCACGTACACTCCTAGTCTACAGCCACCTGTAGAACGGTATCGTGTACTCTAGCAGTTTGGCCTAGTAACTGCTTTTAGCACCAGTTTTATGACTCTTAAATCTCTCAGCCGGCAACTTAGGCTATATACTTAATTAACAGATTAATTGTTGCTTCCCGTTACCTAGTTCAGTAATGAATTGTTAATTGAATTTTCTACTATGGACTGCTTTCATCTCGGCAAATGATCGAGGAACATGCCCTATTTTCATTCGCAATGAAATCAGTTGCAAAATTAAATGTTATCTAAGTTTATATACAGCATAAGGTTTGACATTTGAAAATTGTTGATTGATGGAAAAGAGCAGCTATTTCTACTTCCAAAAATAAATAATAATAATACGATTAAACATTATATCATTAAAGATTCTAGGTATATTCTTATAAATCATGAATCTTTTGATTTAAATCAAATACTTCTTTCTTTATTTCTTGTATTTATTGAAATTTTCAACAGAAAAGAGTCATTACACTTATGGTCATTCACATTATTTCTGAATGTTATTGTTACTTACGAATCTGAACGAATAAAACATTTGACTATAAATCAATACAAAGAAATATTCCAGATAGAAGAACAGATCAAGAATTTAATGTTATATCTAAAATCAACGAAGATTTTTCAAAAAAATTAAATTACGAATGATAGTTGTGGAATGAAAAACCTAAATAAATAAATTAAACAAAAAGATATTTTTATTCTTCTGTGTTACAAACCTAATTATACATAAAAGTTAGCTTTCAATTATCATATAGCATTTGATTCATAATATAACACTACTTTCAAAATCCAAAATTGCCATGAATATTAAATCTGAATATCATCTAGAAAATGAAAAAACTAAAAAAAAACAACAGAAAAACTATACAATGCAATCAAAATTCGGAGTTAAGTTCATCCACTTATAAAATAAATAAATATAAAATACTTAGTAGTCAGTGAAGAATCCAAATTTTTTTTTTATTTTTAAAATTATAGTTGAATACAGCATAATTTTCAAATATATTATTTATTCACTGTGTATTAACATATATTACAGTATAATGTCCGTCTTCATACTATTTTCTCTACAAATATTAATTTATTATATATAATAATTAAACCTAGGATGCGTTTTATTCCGATTTTGAACTTCGTCTTGCTGTGGATCGCATGTAAAAATATTATTTTTTTTTAATCTTCGGCGTTACAATGCATTAATTTGTGTGACAAAGATATATTCAAGAATAATAGGGAAATATTTCAAAAATTATACTTCATGTATTGTATTTGCCCTTTCAGTTATACTTCTTCCATCCTGGATGTGCTATTTACTTTACAGGATAAAGAAATTAACTTTGACTAGGAAATATGATTTTTTATGTTCGGTTTATGCTTCGTATTTAACCGTAGTATTAGTATAGCTATATCCGCACATTTTTCATTTATTGATTGTGTACCTATATTGTATATTGTACAAATATTGTGTAGTATTCTTAAATTATATCAAATCGAGTGTGGTGACTATTATGGGCATGCATGCCGCATTTGTGCTTTAATTAAAGTGGTTTATATTTTAATTATAATTTTAACATAATTTTGTAAATATAGAGATATTGACTTTAGGAGCTAAGTGTTTTATTATTGTGGTATTGTTTTTATTTATGATGGTGTGAGTTTTTAGTATGTTGTTTTATGATGTATATATAATTTGTTGTTTTTTTAATTTAATCTTTGGTGTATATGTATAGATAGATCTAAGTATTTTCAAGAAAATGTGAAACGGTAGAGAAGGAAAAGAGAAAAAAAAAAAACTAAAACCGGAAAAATAAATAGAAAAAAAAAATTAAAAAGAGTTAAGAAGAAGAAGTAACTGTACCAATACAACCCATGAAGGGTCTTGGGCTCAGTACATATAGAGATTCGTACTGTTTCTAGGCCAACGGCAGTGCAATGAGGTGATTAGGCTTTAATCGCGCTTAGCCGCCAGGTTTTTCCCCAATTAATTTGGGTACCCACTTTATAGAGGATGGGTCTGCCCCAGGAGGGTCTCCATACCCTAGGGTCGCCCCCGACTGAATTATCAGAATAAATAATATTCTGCCATAGCCGGGATTCGAACCCAGGACCCGGAGCACAGCAGCCTAGCGCTCTATCCACTAGACCACGCCGCTCCCTAAAAAGAGTTAAGAAGGAGAAAAAAAAATTGTATTTATAGGCAAATTATAATGTTAAGAATATTCCTATAGGAAAGAATTGGTATGCTGTGTTATAGCAACCCAATGAAGTTTGGCAGCATCATTTTGTTTGTTAATAAATAAAGTGTATCTCTCCTAAAGGGTTTTCAGTTTTGTCTGGTAGCATAAGCATATTAATAGAATTCGAACAAAGTAATTATAATCATAAATATGCAAAGTGGACAAATAATTATATCCTATTATCAGTTAATTGACTGTTAATTATTTTAATAGTTTCCTATATGGGCAAATTAGAAGGACTAATTTGGAGATCCATGCCTATTAGCGTGTTTTATTAATTCGTCGGATTTTAATGCTGCCATTACAATTTTTCTTAAAACAGTTTAATATTTTCATATTATCTATTGAAGATATTATACTTTTTAAGGAAACAGTTGTATTGACTTCTTTTAAACATAATAAATATGTACACATATATAGACAGTGAAATCTATTATTTCGTTGGCCATAATGCAATCAAAGGAATGTATCCCTTCAAATACGACAATACAAGATAAAATATAGCCATGTTAAAAACAGAAATTACAAGTCAAAAAGATATATTTAGGACTACAGAGAAGTTGGAGCTTGGAAAGTTGCTAGAGCAGAATGTCAAGATCGGCCAAGCGAAACTAATGCAAGCAATGTCGGTGTAAAACCGAGGCAAATATATTTTTCTCAGTTCCGCAAATGTTTCTTGTGGAATAGTTGACAAGTAAAGAAGAAATATTAATAAATTTTTAGTTTACTTCGTCAAATAAGCATAAATAAATTAATAAATTGAGAACATGATAAAGTTCAAGACAAAGAGAAACAAAAATTAATAATATAAAATATCTTTTAAAGTGGTTCCATCCAGTTTCATGACGAAAATATTTCCTATCAGTATTTCCAAGTTCGTACTTAAAAAAAAATAAAATCTTGCATACTTGATCTGCTCATTCTTTGCCTATTTTCCTTCTCACAGAATATCTTCGTTTAAAAAATCTTTAACTTTGTGTGCCGCTTCTTTCGGGAATCCCTAAGCCGTGGACTGTATATACCATTGTTGCTGTATATACATAGAATGTTTGTGTATTTATTTTGTAAATAAAGTTGGAGGATAAGAAAAAAAAAAAAAAAATCTGGAATCCCATGCCTACCTCTATACGTAAATCATCATCTTCAACTTAATTTTGATAATCCTCCGAGGCGTCTTAAAAGATGACCTCGAGACCTTCTAGTTTAGAATATTTTTAGAGTACTGCCGCTGGGTAGCTTCTTTACATGTCTTGTTCATGTCTATTTTCATTTAGCCTATTTACTGGATGTGTTGTACAATACGGTAGTAAATATCAATAAACAATTTTAAAAAACAAAAAAACAAATTAAAACTAATTATTCCTCCATCTCTTTAGTCATTAATCTTCCGAAAAAATGTAAACAAAAAGAATAATGTTACTCGTCATGTAAAATTTTAAAATGAGGACCACTAGGAATATGTAATTATAAAAACACGTCTATAATTATATCCTTTTTGTGGAAGGTATAATAATATCGGGCTGATGTGAAATTAATGCAGGTTTCCTCTATTGCAATATCTTAATTCCAATTGTGTAAACAAAGCTAATCCTAACATTGATCATTATTATACCAAAACAAACCTTATCTAATACCCTCTCTTTCACCATGAATTTGTTTAGTAAAATCGTTTTGTTCAGTGTGTTCAAAGGTCTTGAATCGAAAATGTCAAAGTGCGATTTTCGTCAAATTTATTTTTACGAATTTAAATTAGGGCGCAGCGCTGCGCAAACGGCTCGTAATATTAATGAAGTGTGGGTCAGGGGGCTATTAATGAGTGCACGGTGCAGCGTTGGTTCCAGAAGTTTCGCAGAGGGGATTTCGACCTCGAAGACAAGGAAGGTCGGGGCCGTCATCTTGCTCTGGACAACGACCAGCTGAGGTCAAAAGTGGAAGAAGACCCAACCAAAACCACACGAGAAATGGCGGTGGAACTCGGTGTGAACCAATCCACAGTTGTACGCCACTTGGAAGCAATTGGTAAGGTAAAAAAGTTAGCCAAGTGGGTGCCACACCAATTAAACGACCACCAAAAAAATCGCCGCTTTGAAATCTGCTCCATGCTTGTGACACGCAATAAAAATGATCCATTTCTCGATCGCATTGTGACGTGCGATGAAAAATGGATCTTATACGACAACAGAAGGCGTTCTAGCCAATGGCTGGGCAAAGATGAACAACCAAAACCTTTCCCGAAGCCCAACCTGCACCCAAAAAAGGTTATGGTCACAGTTTGGTGGTATAATGCTGGTGTTATTCACTACAGCTTTCTCAATCGAGGTGAGACTATAACTGCTGACAAGTACTGTCAAGAAATTGACAGCATGAATCAAAAATTGCAACGTCTTTGCCCAGCATTGATGAATCGGAAGGGGCCGATCCTGCTCCACGATAACGCCAGACCACACGTTGCACAACCAACGCTTTGACGACTGCACGAGTTGGGCTACGAAGTTCTCCAACATCCGCCTTATTCACCTGCCTCTCTCCTACAGACTTCCACTTTTTCAGGCATCTGGACAACTTTTTGAGGGAGAAAAATTTTCAAAACCAGGACGAAAATTGAAAATTCTTTTCGTGATTTCATTGAGTCCAGGGATTCGGATTTTTTTTCTGGTGGAATAAGAAAGCTTGTTGAACGTTGGCAAAAGTGCATTGATTCAGATGGAAATTATTTTGATTAAATATATATGGTTAAAGTAAAGATATGGCGTATTTACAATACCTACTAAAAACCTGCATTAATTTTGCATCAACCCAATAGTATTGCTATGAACACACATGCTGATTATTATTTTTTATTAATATGTCTTTTATACAACTTTTATAACTAATGTGGCATATAAGTGTAACCTTATTATTATTTTATTTTTATTTTGTGCCACTAATTAATACACTTAATTTGTGTACCATTATTCTTAGTTTGGGGACAGAAAATTACAATATAAAATTTCCTTTTCTTTTTCGCTCTTTTTTTCTTAAAAAAAATTAAATTAAACTGTTAATTAAGTGTTTGAGAATATCTCTTTTATTTACAAGCAGCTATTGTAAACAATGAAAACAGTATTCAAAACACACAATCCCGAACTCGGTGAACTCATAGCTACTAAACTTGGTGTGAGTTGTTTACAAAATCTTGAAGTGGGAACACAACACAACATGAAGGACCACCCAGAATCAGTGAGCTAATGCACAAGAGCATTCATCAAGAACACCACTTCGTTATGATTTGTTTTTTGATCGTTCTAATTGCAGGTTGTCTCCCTGCATTGTGGTTTCTGCGAGAGTCAAGGGGAAATCATCGTGAAAATGTCAAACACCTACCGGTTTTAGGAAATACCTATTCTGTATTTAAAATTTTGTGCTAATTTTGTTATTCCAAGCACAATAAATATTAAAAAAAGTCTTTTCGGCCCTTTAACGTACTGAATCTTTATGACCGTCCAACATTTATCCTGCTTCTAAATACGTTTACTAAAATAAAAACAATGTAGATACTCTGAGAATGTACTTTATTTAGGAGACACCCTAAAAATAACGTATTAAAATTAATTGTATTCCTCCTAACACTCCTGCAAAGTTTATGTCTAATCACTCAGCTTATGCAAAGGTATAAATAATTATTCTGCTTTATTTGTAGCCAATAAGCATTTTTATTGACATTGACATCACTTTCTTAATAGTCTAGTCTTCAAGAGTTTTTTTAGACTACCACACGCTATCAAACTACAATATGAAAAAATCTGGTGAGGACAACACACGACTTTCACTTACTTCGTTATTTATATCAATTTTATAATTTTAAAACAAATTTAGAAACGAAAATAAATTGTTAAAGAAATATTTAAATTGGATTTTGAAAGAAACATGTGTTTTATTAAATAATCTATTATATTATTATCTAAAATAATCAGTTACTTTTATCGGCTTTTCATCACTCTCTATTAACTTTTAAAAGGTTGTGTATAAAATAATATTTTTCCTAAAATTTTTAGCTTTCCAACGGTATATCATACATGTATATTACTGCTCTTATGTTCAAAAACGAAAAAATGCATTAAACAAATATTTTTTCTGTTTTCTCCTTTAGTTGCATATCGAATTTATTCAATTTATATATTTACCTGTTTTTTATCAGCGTTAATAAGATAATATAGTTATTTTTATTGAATCTACAAAATTAAAGGTACTTTAGGGGAAGAAAATTAAAATATCGGCATTTAAGCCCTGTCAGACCATTTTAATCAGAATAACACATACATCATATTAAAGCCCATCAAATTTTACATTAATATAGCGAGTTTAATCAAAATCGTCGGAACCGTTTTCGGGAAAATCGAAAAAATATGACAAATGCATTGTATAAAATGGCTCTTCTGGTAAGCTCATTTTGATGAAAAAAGTTTTGTAACGTCTCGGGCGTATATTTGTCTTAAAAATGAAATTTCAGTTTCATAGGACTTTTCGTTTCCGCCCGGGAGTTACCACACACACACACACACACACACACACACACACACACACACACACACACACACACTCACACAGACCTTTTTGCGGGCTTGGTTATTTGGACCCAGGGGACCCAAAGATGTGTATTTCCTTTGAAAACTGGAATTCGGATGTATGTATACCCCTTTTGATGTTGTTCTTCATCACTGTTATAAATGATTGTAATATCACTCAAATTGTTTTAAAAAGAAAAACATATATTAAAATAAACAAATAAACATTATAGTCTAACAATGAAACATAAAAAATCCCTTCAAATTATTACATAATGGTTTATAATTTCCGAATAAAAAAATTAGGATGTAACACTTTATATAGCTGTTGATAGGCAATTAAGTAATATCAAAAGCAATAATTCAAAGGATAATATCATATCACTACTGCTAGTTTCAAAACGTTATATTTCAGCTAGTTGTTAAGCAAATTCAATGATTTTGTTTTCATTTTGTCGAACATTTAATTCTCTATCAAACAGCACTAAAAGCGAAAATTATATTTGCGATATTTCAAATTTTCAATTTTTTTTATATATAATTATTCGCGGTTTTTTGGTTAAAAACACTGATAAAGTTTTTCTCTATCTTCAAAAATAACCAAGTCATTGAATTAAATCACTTTTATTCGGCTGCCATTTTAAAAATAACCAGCTGATCATCGCTGCATGGACTAGTATTTTTGTAGCGAATTTCAAAATGATTGGCCAGTAGTTTCGTGGAAATGCCGCGGACGGTAGGCGGAGGACTAACGGATGTTTTTATTAGTAATTTGGATTCTACGCTTCTTGAAACGTTAGCTCTCAAATTTTGAGGGGGGGAGGGTATGTTTTTTTTTTTTTTTTTTTTTTTTTTGGTTGGTTTCAAAGGCTCATTATTCAAAATAATAAAACAAAATTACCTATTGAACGTAGGAAAAATATGAATTTTAGAAAATTTCTTTTATTCGCCTAAATTTCTTCAAGAGGAGTGCAATTTGGTCACACTTAAGATGCAGTTAGTTTGATGAGCATTTTCGATCCAAACTCACGCTATGATCTACGAGAAAATATAAATTATGCATGCTGTATTTAAAATACAAATACAAACAAATTGCAGTATGGTAATGAATGCAGTTCAATGATTTATGAGAGATCCAAAAGGCGCGTGAGAGACGCGGATTAATATGGTTCGTGTCTGACTCTGTCGTTGCGATAAACACGCTTATATTTCCCAGCCTTCGTATTTTTCAAGTCGTATCAGCGGTATCGTGTCTTTTCCCGGCGGACTGCAGGTAGCAATTATCGCGTACGCTCTTCTAATCTTCGTTTACTCATCGCTCAAGAACAAAAACTCAAAGAGGTATCAGATCACTCGTTGAAGTTTTTAATACAGCCGTCATGAATATTAGAATTAAGGAAAAAATATGATGAATTTTATGCTTGTACTGTACTTAATGATACCTATTCTTGTTTCGTGAGACTGACCTAGTAATTGCTACAGGGACTAAGAGTCTACATGTGGAAAGGAAATGACAGCTTTACCTTGCTCAGTGAAAATACGTTTTGAGGCAAATACGGAGACTATACCTGCATAGTATCAAATTTAATTGTAATATTCTTCATACCACACGTGCTGTGATGAAGTATCATTGTCCGAACCTATCCAAAATTGTTCTGAAATTTATATTATTTTCGGAAATCGCTTATTATTTCTTGTTGAATTTATAAGCTTTTGATATTTTATCACAATCTGCAAATAATCTCAAAATCAAAACAGTTGACTGACAATCCCACGGCTAAAATTATAAATACATTTTTATCACTAGTATGTCTCTAATGACATTGAGTCAATTAGAACTTGAAATCAACTCAATTATCTAGCAATTAGACTTCATATATATAATAATTCAAAGGACAATATATCATTACTGCTGAGTTCAAAACGCTATATCTCAGCTAGTTGTAAAGCAAATTCAATGATTTTGTTTTCATTTTGTCGAAAATTTAATTCTCTATCAAATGGAAACAAAAGCAAAAAAATATATATTTGCTAGATTTCAAATTTTTAATTTTTTCTTATATATAATTATTCGTGGTTTTTTGGTTAAAAACATTGATGAAGTTTTTCTCTATCTTCAAAAATAACCAAGTTATTGAATTAAATCACTTTTATTCGGCTGCCATTTTAAAAATAACCAGCTGATATCAATGTCTAGGCGTTAGGATCATGGACTATAAAGCTATATATTAAAACTCTAAATTTATTTTTCTATTAATACAGAATTTTTGTTATTGTTGAATATTAAAAAACATCACAAAAATAAAAGGTCTTGATGGTTCCATAGTCCCCTTAACCAATACTATAAATCATTAGAGACTATTTAACTCTTTCCAGAATTGTATTGATACTTTTCCTTTATTCCCTATCCTATTGTTTTATTTATTATTTTTTTTTTTTTTTGGAGATTATCAGGAAATTTTGACATTATAACTCATTCTATGAGGACCTATATTTTTGGTTCCGCAATTCTGTAGTCTTCTAAGCAATTAATTACCATTTTATATAATAATAGCGGTTCCTCAAATCAAGCAGCAGGAAGCAGGTTCGGCTTAGAAGTCTATTTTTTACAACTCGACTAACATGGTTCTTCGGTTAGCATTCAGAGGTATTTTCTCATAAAGATCAATACCATCATTGCTATTCTTAAGTAAGAAAAAAAAATTAAAACGGTGATTGTAATTACTTATTACTTTTTGATTTGGGGTTTCCGGTAAACTTTAGTGACAGTAAGTTGGTGAGCAGCTAACAGAGCTTGAAAAGTCACAAATTATAATATATGCAATTCCAACAAAAATCAGTTGTTATTGAAGATGTAGAAAAATCGAAAATACTTTGGAGAACAAGACAACGCGATGAACAAAGAGAAGAAAAAAAAATCTTGTATGGTCAAGCTACAACTTATAAGAGATGTGAGTCCATGATAACTCGATTATTATTGATGTTTGAGAACAATGTAAGGTGATCTGGAATCAGGAAATTTTATTGTAACGCTATTTATTACTTTTCATATTACTTAATATCCTATCTACAGCTTTATAAACATTTATACCCTAATATTGTTATTTGGAAATAATAAACCATTGTGTGATAATTTGCAGTGTTTTTACTTTCTCTAGATCAGCTACTAGCTCTTTTAGAATAACTTATTTCTTCAGATGTCCTTCCAATACTCTCTACCTCTCGACTATCAAAACATTCCAAAAATTGTAGTAAACATAACGGAAATAAATGGCTCAATAATGCGACACATGCCGCCACGGCCATAAGAAGAAGCCATTATCTTTTTATTAGTAGAGGATATGGCGGTGGCAGAGGAAGGAGGCTCCGAGGGGTGTGTGCTGGGGGTGGCGGAGGAAAACCGCCGACACTGCACGATGTAAGTGACATCTGCTGGCAGGCGAGCTGAGTTAGTGGGGCCTCTTGCTGTGTCAGGGCCTGCCGAGTCTGCCTCCTGACAGCCCGGGGAGACATACGAGCGTCTGCTGGATACAGATATATAACGGATACAGGAGCTCCAGTAAACAAAGGATAAATTATATCTCATGCTAATAAATACTCGTAACATTAAATCATAACCGTTGTATCAATGTCCGTTGACATAACTCGTAATGAGAATGGTACAATATTACCTAAAGCAGGAAACTCGAATTACCTAACTATAGCGCAACCCTCCGGATCAAAACACAAACCTTGAGGACTTGAAAAAAACTCTCTCGTCTACGTCTCAATACATTACGTTAGCTAGGGTTAAATAACGGCAATAATGCGTCGGGGAGCTGAGTCTACTAAAGGAAAGTATTTTAATTAAATTAACAGAAAATATAATAGAGAATTATTTATTCGAATTGAGCATATATTTACGCTCAGTTTAGAGTGTAAAAGAACTTTTTGTTTGTTTATTATTTTTTTTAAATCACTCTTATTTTACTTAAAAATACTTCAAGCAGTTAACAGAACTGGATTTTAGGATAAATACAATATGTTAATGGGCTAATTTACAATTATGGGCTTGAAAAAAAAATGTTTTGTGAAGAACTACTTAGTGGTAGCACTTCAATGTCAATTTAATTTAGTAGGTCTCGAGGCCATCATCTTTTCAATCGCCTCCTCAAGTTTCAGGAATATATGGGAATAAGTTGAGTACTAGAGGATTCATGTGGGTTGGTAAAAGAGGTATATCAGTTTAGGGATATTTCTGCGAGAAATGGAATATTTATGACATTATGGATGATTTTATTCGATTGAATGCGAGAGGAATTAGATGGTTTATAAGAGCACCAAAGCTCGATTCCATATGTTCAGACGTGTCTGTTGATGGTAACGTAAATGAGCTTCTTGTAATAAATTGGAAGTTTTGAACGTTTGTCGAGTGTTGTAGTAATCAGATCTACAGGGAGTTTCGTGTAAGACGTTTGTCAAGATGGAGTTGGAAAAAGAGTAATTTGAGAAGGTTTACGGCCTTACTAATTCAATTAACATTAGAGTGGAATGGCTAGGCTTACTTAACATGACAATTTTTCATGTTAACCATTTATTTTAAATACATTTTTACATAATTCGTATTTATATTTAGGTGCTTAGTATAGGTTGTAAATAATTCATTATTATTTTCAATTGTTATTTGTAATGATCCGTCGGGGAGCAGAGTCTACTAATTAATTAAGAGTAAATATAATTGAGAATTATTTATTTGAATTGAGCTAATATTTAGCTCAGTTTAGAATGTTTAGAAAAGGTTTATTAATTTGACGGCATATTTTATTTTACTTAAATTTAATTCAAGCTAGTTAATTGGTATTGTTATTAGTTTGTAGGGAAAAGTGTGCCTTTATTTGAGAGGTATGGACAAGTGATTGAATGATTAAAAAAACTGGAGAAGCTTGCAAACCCGAAAAAAAAAACTTTCTGAAACAAAAATGACTGCCATTTATAAAGGGCGAAAGCTAAAAAAAAAAATTTGAACTCACAGGGCCTTATAAAATTTATCCTAGGAATTTTTGCCAAGATGGACGAGCAAACTTTTTTTTTTTTAACACTACGAGGGACGGCAAAATCAAGAAATGTTTACTCCTATTAAAACTCCTAGGGACACCTGCCTAGGCTAAAACCCGCGATCCTTATCATAGAAGGCTGTTATGGTAGTCACTACGCAGCAGGTGAATCCAGAGTTTATACAAAATGAGCTTAAAACTTGTAATTTAATTAATTTATAATACTTGAAAAAAACGGATAACACTAAGTAATCAGTGTCGAAAAACTGGCTCTAGTATTACTCCTATTCCGGGATAAATTGAATTTGCGGACTTAAAGGCACATTGGTGAAGAAAGGAAGGAAATAATTTTCCAACAAATTTTATTTTTTGTGATCTATGTACTTAGACATTGTTACATTAGTAACTTTTTTTAATCTAATTTTCAATACGAGTAACGCTAACACAGCATTTTTTAAATAGGTCGTGTCAATGAATCCCTAACTCAAAGTAAATTTGAGCAAAACATGACTTTTTTTCATTTGAATCAATATCTTAATTTTTTTAAACATTTTTAACATTAACTGCCAAATATTAAATTGATTTTTTTAATAAGCAAGTGACGGCTTGTTACTTACCTCATACACTTCATATGATTTTTTGGTTACAAAATGATATCGCTCATAGCAATATATACATAGGTATATATTTATAGAACTTATTTAACATAATGCTAATAATGAAGGATGCTAATTAAATTGAGCGTGGTAATATTTTCAATCCAGAACATAGATAACCTAGGACACAAGACCTCATATTTTATAGGCCTACCCTGCGTAACTAACACCCATTACATAAAATATCTATGTTTTCATTTACATAGGAATATCAGAAAATTTAATTTATGCAAATTCAAACCACTAAAGAATTTATTTAATAGCTTTAGAGTTCAGTATTAGATTAGATTTATTTGAGTACATGTGACGTTATGATAGGAGAATACATGATTGTGAAATGCAAAGTACACGAATTCGTGTTCAGTTTTAAGAGTACAAGCTAGTATGCCATTAATCGAGGTTGGAAAGCTCGCGGCGGGAGAAGGCGTCAGCGTGGAACGCAACACGCTTCACAGATTCCGAATCTGATACATGAGTGATGTGAGAATACGAGACTTAGGTTGTTAAAATGCAAATAACAAAATAACTATAAACATAATTTATACAAGTTATTTAAAACCTTAAATCTGTTTATTTTAATACCTGTTTATGTTATCAGAAATATTTTCTTTATGCTATTGTTCAGGGCATTTGTTTAAACTACAATTTAAATATATAAATATTATTAATCTGATGAAGAAGTAATTAAGATTAAAACAAACAAGATAACAATGATAACGATTCCTGAGATGTCAAAACAGCTTGAAATATTTTTCTATTGTGTGTTTTAAAGTATTTTTATAATAAAGGTACTAGTCATCGATAAGATTATTTAACACAGAATAAAATAAAAGTGCAATTAATACATCTTTATCGCTTTTATGCATCTCTCTGAATTAAATTAGCTAAAATAAGGTTTAGGAAACATTAGTCTTCTCGTAAATGTTAGCTGGAACAGCGCTGGTAAAACAATATAAACTGAAACGTTTTATATATATATCGTTTCAGGAAATGACGCATAGTTTTTTTGAAATATTATTATATTTATAATACTATAAATATGTGTATGATTGTGTTTTACAAAAGCCATATACTTATGTTCCCATGATAAGGCCGAAAAAAAAAGGCTAAGTTTTGTGTACATCTCCTAAGCCTTCGATAAACTTTGTAGGATTAATTCATAATAATGGATGATTCACTGAAGAATAAAATGAGGAATGTTCCTTCTTCTTAAAAATTATCAAGTAAAAAGAAAATAATGGCTGGCGCTTCACCAAGGCAACGCTCGGTCCCACATCTCATTGGTCAATCGCAATAAATGGAAACTTTTGCCCCACCCTCCATATTTACCAGACCTAGCTTCAAGTGATTGCCACTTATTCTAGTATCTGCAGAACTCCATGAATAGAAAAAAAAATACAAAAGGAAGGGAACATAAAAAAACCTCTTGGATCAATTTTTTAGCAATAAACTCTAGACATTCTACGAACATGGCATTATGCAGTTTGTGGAACGATGGGGAAAAGTCATAATTTTATGTCTATCTAAACCGAAAGGACTTTTTGCTAACCCAATACAATGATTTGGAAGGTAATGCAAAGTGGCGAATAGGCTGTAAGCTTAAGTAATTATTGCACATAAAAATTTTATATTATATTATTTAATGTAAAACATATGTTTTCAGCGAAATTTAATATAATTGATTAAACTATTTTTAACCCCAACTTTATTTAATAGTTCTTAAGTTGATTTTAACAATCGAGAAGTAAAAGTCGAGTGTTGGTCGCACTAGATTTTCTATTATTTAATAGATAGAGTATATTTCAATATATAGAGAATATTCATTCTGGATAATACTTCTTCAACATGTTTATAAAAATATAATTTTGGTCTTTCCCAATTCTTTTAGCATATTCCAATCTTTAAATAACTGGTGTAATGCGCACGAGCCTGACGCACGAAGAAGAATGTATTGTAAGAAATAAGGGAACTATCTAAGTTGTGTCTTCGTGCCTAGGATAGGCAAGGAGATAACAAAAAAAGGGCATTGTCACTCAATGGTGCGGCTGTATAAATATGGAAAGTATTGCGTGAGTGCTCCGGAGGCATGCGAGCCTTCGGCACGCCACCTCTGGGGGCGGAGCCAGGGGCGGCATCCAAAGAGATCACGCCCTTAGCCTTCTGTCCCGAAGTGGAGTGTCATGCAGGGGTTGATGGAAAGTGGTATCACAATTAAATGTTTATACTAAAACTTCAGTTCTCAGCATGGGAACCAAAAAAAAAAAAAAAAAAAAGATTAGTTCAGTATGGAACTAGTCACTCATTGGTTCAATATACATCTAAAAAAAAAAAGGATTCGGATTCTGCAATCTCTACTAGAAGTTAACAGAAAATACCGTCTATTGTATTAAATGAATACACTAACATTAATTCCTCACAAATCAAAATTTTGTAGATTTTGGAAAACCTCATGGTTTCTTTGTCACTAAACCATGAGAAATGACATGAACATTCCAAAAGTAAAATGTGACGTCCACTAAATACATTACATTTTTCCGCTAAATTCACCCCATCATTTTCCTCCTCTCCATTACAATATCTATTCAAATGGAAAATAAAATGGCCAAGAGGTATACATGATTTAATTTGTTATAATTTAATTTTAAAAATCACAAATGCTATTATGCAGATTAAGGAGAGAAAATTTTATGCATTTTGCAAACTGGGGATTTATAAAAAAGTGCCAAATTATACAGGTATTTTTTTTACATTGGTATGAATCTGTTAATGATGATTTGATTTATTTTTCCTAAACATTGTTAATGTATCGTAATAGCCCTTATAACTAAACTGAGTGAAGGCAATTGTACTAATTTTATACAGAATTAAAAAAATGGAGAATGCATATTTTCATTTCAATAGTGATATGTTGCTTGTCAAGGTAAGAAATTAGTAGTTTCAGTCACATATCAGAATTTAAAATAATTAATACACCAACAAAATTTAATGTTAATGATACAAGTTGCCTATTATTATTAGCTGTAAATGATAATATTGTATATTCCTGTCGATTATACCACATCATCTCAGTTGTTTTAATGTTCTAAGGATTCGTTGTTTATATGAATACCTTCCTTCATTACATATTATCAGTTTATACTAATATACCATTTAAGGGGAGCTCTTGGCAGTATGGCTAGTCAACTATGCCTAAGGTTGAAGTTCGAATTGAAGTCCCGGGGGACTTTTTTAAGAATATAATTAATGGGGATTCACTCACAGCCTTCCCCCGGGTATGGGAGACCTATCAGCCAACTGGTGGCCACTCACAAAAATAGATGTTGGGAGTAATGATCCTACTCTTTAAAATATCATCGACGATCATGAGTGTATTCACAGCGCTGCCAAGGACCTACATGGCCTGTCGCGCTAAAAAAAAAAATAAATAAATAAAACATGTAATTTCCTTTATATTTTTCTATGATTTATAGAATATTAGTTAATTACAAAAAGATTAGGGCGTAATGTAAAACTAATCTAAGGCATATGTAAATGCAAAGCAAAAAACTATAAAATAAATCAACTATATGCAAATATTTAAGGATCCTTCAGCATCTGATGTTCATAATTCTCCTTTACTTCAAGAATAAGCTACTTTTTAAGTTAGTATTGGGTTGATGCAAAATTAATGCAGGTTTCCTCTATTGCAATATCTTAATTCCAATTGTGTAAACAAAGCTAATCCTAACATTGATCATTATTATACCAAAACAAACCTTATCTAATACCCTCTCTTTCACCATGAATTTGTTTAGTAAAATCGTTTTGTTCAGTGTGTTCAAAGGTCTTGAATCGAAAATGTCAAAGTGCGATTTTCGTCAAATTTATTTTTACGAATTTAAATTAGGGCGCAGCGCTGCGCAAACGGCTCGTAATATTAATGAAGTGTGGGGTCAGGGGTCTATTAATGAGTGCACGGTGCAGCGTTGGTTCCAGAAGTTTCGCAGAGGAGATTTCGACCTCGAAGACAAGGAAGGTCGGGGCCGTCATCTTGCTCTGGACAACGACCAGCTGAGGTCAAAAGTGGAAGAAGACCCAACCAAAACCACACGAGAAATGGCGGCGGAACTCGGAACTCAAAAATTGCAACGTCTTTGCCCAGCATTGATGAATCGGAAGGGGCCGATCCTGCTCCACGATAACGCCAGACCACACGTTGCACAACCAACGCTTCGACGACTGCACGAGTTGGGCTACGAAGTTCTCCAACATCCGCCTTATTCACCTGACCTCTCTCCTACAGACTTCCACTTTTTCAGGCATCTGGACAACTTTTTGAGGGAGAAAAATTTTCAAAACCAGGACGACATTGAAAATTCTTTTCGTGATTTCATTGAGTCCAGGGATTCGGATTTTTTTTCTGGTGGAATAAGAAAGCTTGTTGAACGTTGGCAAAAGTGCATTGATTCAGATGGAAATTATTTTGATTAAATATATATGGTTAAAGTAAAGATATGGCGTATTTACAATACCTACTAAAAACCTGCATTAATTTTGCATCAACCCAATAATAAGTTTCGAAGATAAAAAAGTAGGTTCCCCTCGATCTGCCGCCCACCCCCACAACTCCAGTCCCTCGAGGCTAGAGCTTCCAGTTCCCGGTACAAGTCTCCCCAGAAAAAGCAGCAATCACGAGTTCCCTCGGGACCGACTCCTGCAATTACCAGAGTGCACCCTGCAGCTGTTAATGGAAAACTGCCCTCCGAAGAGATTTATCGCGGGGAGCCCGGCAAGAACAGTTTTATGTATTTGTTGCGGCCGACAATTACCCAACTCTGGCTCATATTGATTCCTTCTTTAATTGCCTCAAGGCCATTCTTCACCCGATCCTCGGCAGTTCGGCCATTAATGCAAGAGCTTTTATTCACCCCACTTCTGTAGATTTCACTCCCCCTTCAAGAAACAACCGAAACCCTCCCAGTGACTCCTTGTTCCGGGATAGATTTATAACTAAGTCTTGAGTGCACACTTCGATCGTTTCACTTACTCGATTGCTTTCTTACGTTTCCAATTATGTAAACGACAACGCGCATTTCCTTGGATTAACTTTTTTTCCTCCTCCGTTTGCTTGAGAATACTAAAGAGCGGAAAGATACTTTTCTTTTACTTCTTTTTTTTTTTTTTTTTTTACAAAACTTGATAGAGTAATTGCAGATCATTAATTAATCTGCAGTGCATCCAAGAGCATAAATACTTAGTTTTAAGTTTCTGCCTGAAGCAAGACCTGACGATAAAGGTCTACACTTGCATTTTTTAAAATATATTTTATTGATTTTTACAACTGTATATACAATATATACAACAAATACTGAAAGACTGAATTATAATTACGGGCAAGAAATAGTCTCGTGACAATTCAATGATTATTTTAGGTAACATTTTAATGTTTATTTCATTAGCAGGTTTTCGAGCCCACCATCTTTTTAGGCGTCTCCGAAGAATATCGCTTACATTTACTTTAAATTTTTAGGGATGTCAATTGTTTTCTATGTTCCTGCTGTTATCACCGATTAAGGATTAAAGTCTTCTCTTCACTCCTGTGTCATAAAACTGTTACCCAAATAAAGAACATTATTCTAGAATATAGAAAGTTGTCAACTGCACGTCTGAAGTTCATATTTCGATGGCATGCTTCTTTTTTCTGGAGACGAATTCTTCCCTTCTTGACAGCTAAGCCATACTTTGGTTTATGGTTAATGCTTTTTAACTTATTTGATTAATCTACATCCCAAAGATCGTCCCAGGTCAAGAAAGCTGCAGCTTAGGTCTTAAGAAAGCTTAATATGTCGGATGGGGTGTAAAATTTTTTTACTTCTAATGTTGATGATTTTGCGGTTTCTTTATCTTCTAGATCTACCATTTCGTTTTATTTCATCATTGATGAATATACTTGAAATTTTTTGTTTTTTAAAGTTATATTTTAAAGGTCAAACTTAAAGTTTGATAAATAATCGTCAGTGAAGATTTATATTTTACTAGGACAATAACTAACCTTGGGTAAGTATATATTGTGGGTAGGGTATATGTCAGAGTGGACTTAACTGTGAAGAGAGCATATTGGGTAGTGCAAATATCATATTCCACTTTAACAAGACAAAAACTTCTTTCAAAAAAAATATTCAAGATTGCATATCATTTTTATAATAGCTCCAGACATGGGAATGGTATTCATGTATCTGTTTAGTTTGTAAATACTTCCCAAGTTAATACAATATCGATTGTACGATTGCCCTATCTAGCAGATCGACACAAATCAAAAAGTCTTCAATAGTGAATATATCGACATGGGCCATAGCAATCGGGCGAATGGTATTGAATGTGGTAGGATAGGTCGCGTGTTCGGGAGCAGTTACCGGGATCGCTCCAATCATCTCTCGGTATCAACAGTCAACAAACAAATTAGAATGGCTCCACGAACCAGCTGCCCAAGCGCACGGTAGTCCGACATCACATGTTACATAATCACACTCTATTGATAACATCTGCCTTCATGATTCCATGATCACGTACGTAAGGCTGTATTGGCTGGTAGCGATTAGTGTATTCGTGTCCATGCACTAGCTTTTTTATTTTTTATCTCATTCCATTTGCTACGTATTTAGGTAGTGCTTTACAATATCAAACATGAAGATAATTTTCTAAACCTTTAGACTTGAAGAATGAACGATAACGGTCCATGTGTTCTACGAAACTTAAGATAAAAGTAATTTTCAAAATTGCACATTTCTATTTATCATCCCCACAAAAAAAAAAAAAAAAAAAAAAAAAATCCAAGTTATCAACATGAATAATGTTAACTTCTCCTTCAACATGAATACGAAGGAAAAAAATATTGGTACATTATATAGAGAACACGAAGGCTAAATTGTATATAGCTACTTCGAAATATTGCTACGTTTAAACATTGTATGGACTCTTTATTTACTACAAAAAACTCATTTACCTAACCATTATTCGACCTATGGCATTGGGCTATGGGAGTCCACTAATCCAATCCTTGCAATCCTAAATCCTACGTAAAATCCTTAACGCTACTTACATTGTAACTAATAAACTCATCCATAGAGACCTGAATATCCCGCTGGTTGCAGACAGCCCGCGATAGATAAACCTCCATTAATTCCAAACTTATTGCCTACTCAAACCCGCTTGTTCGTAACCTCTCAACTACATCTATTCCCGATAATCCTTCATCGATATAAGTGGCCTCGAGACCTGCTTATAAAATGAACATTACAGTGTTACCTAAAAGAGTGATTAAAGTGCTACTACTGGGTAGTACAAGACTATTCCATGGCTATATTTATAATTTTAGCCCTTTTACTTGTTGAATAAATAAAAATATATTAAAAAAAAAAATTGTTTTGCAGACGGTCTTCGTAAGGCCAATCGATTTGATAATATGTATTTGTGTACGATATAGCATTAGGTTTAGTGAAAGAGATGCATTTTCTTCTTGGACGATTGCAATGCTTTATAAAATTGGATTACTTATAAATAAAAGTTAACTTAATTCTAATTTGTATGTCTTTCAATTTTGTTTTTTATTTATAGTAATATACAAATAAAATAAGTAAGTGTTTAGGAAGAATCGTAAAAAGAAAAATTCGTGAAAATGTCTAATGAAAAACCTACCGAGTGGTGGTAGCTCTACATTAACTATTTTATGGCAGTAGGTCCCGAGGCCACTTCTTTATACATGTCTATTATGAAAAATGTGTTAAAGTTATTATCATGACATGATTATACTAAAAGGTTTTTTTTTTAAAACATTTTATTGATATTTACAACTGTATTTATTATAAGTACAATACGTAAATGGGCTAATAGTAAAAGATAGAACTAACAATATTTAGTGGATTCGAAGGTTCGTTACCGACACTACCGACCATCTTCCAATCATAATCATTACTCAATACTCAGATCAGACCAAAATGGATTCTTTGAAAACATCTCAGAACTTAAGAAGAATTAAACTTCTTTTGATTACTCAAAGAGTTCGAAAGTCCCGACTCCTTCAAAATGAAAGTGAGCTTAGAAAACAGGTTCTAGCGAAGTTGGCCGATAATCTCAGCGTGATATTTTTCTAATTTCTATCCTTCAATAATTGTAATTGGGTTTCAAACTTTTAGTTAGAAAGAGATACAAAAGTTTGATAATTGTGATTAGATAATTCACGTATTACATTTGATCATCAGAAAGAAAATACTAAAACTGCAATCCCTTCCTCACGGTATTATTATTTATCAGACAACTATATATTTCGTATTTATTTATAATCATAAATGTACTATATAATTTTGGTTAGTTAAAGTTTAAACAGATAAACGAGAAATAATTAGGGAAAATTCAATACTTCCCTTACTTTGACTTTAGCTGAGTAATACGTGGTGGCCTCTCGATTCTGATCGAGGACAGACTGAAACGTTATGAACACTTTTTAAGATTTTTTCGCCTAAATTTTTTGTTCGTTCTCTTAGTATATTATTATTAGAGAAGAAAGAAGTCTCTCGACTTTAATTATAATTAATCATGTAAATTTTGTCTGTTGGGCACACATATATATTTACATTGTACATAACTGTTACTTTTAATGGATATAGTCCCAAAATAAAATTATTTTATTTTCTATTATACTTCTAACAATATATTTTTTACCTATACATTAAATAATTTTTTATTATTTTATTACATATAATAATATAATTTTTCAATTGGTTTATTTAGAAATAATACAATCTGCTAAAATCTTGAGCAATGAGCATTACAGCTATAAAAAAATCATCCATTCCTGATGTGCAGAATAAACAGAAATAAAATTAAAATAATAAAGAAGAATAAATAAAATTATACAAAGAAATAATAATTAATAAATAAATAATAATCTTGGCAACATTCATACATATATACAATAACAAATCTTCTAGATTTCCAGCCAAATGACTGACCAAATGATTTTTTTTTTTTCAATTTAAATTTTTATTTTTTTTAAATTATTATATAATATATATATATATATATATATATATATATATTATATATATATATATATATATTATATATATATATATATATATATATATATATAATATATTATATATTATATATATATATATATATATATATATATATATATATATATATATATATATATATATAATATATAAAACCTTTTCTCTTTCAAACTTAATACCCAATAACTTTGTCAATCTGTCTCAATAAGCGATGCAGTAATAATGTATGTTTCCTAATAGATCTGTGTTCCATTGTAATTTTTTTTTTTTTAACCTGACCATTACGTTTCCGACTTTGATATCTCCACAGGGCAGTTACAAGGATGTCGACATAAGAAGACAAGACTACAAGGGATACACCGAGCTGCCCACCCTGAGAAAGAGACGTTGCTCCAAAAGGGCAAAAAATAGCTGTCCCTTCCTCAAGATAAATTTCTTCCCCCACAGCTCCCCCCGACCACTTTCTCAAAAGCTACATAACTACCTTTCTCCTTCCTCTTCTTCACTGGAGATCGTTCATTAAAAGGTTATTACAAAAACCTTGTCCGTCGAGATTTAAGGATAACAGAAACAAATACATACATAATAAAAAACCATACAAATAGTAACTGATATCATTTTTAAAATATGATTCTTGTTCCTACTTTTTAATATTTCTATAAACGATATTGTAAACCTAGTAGAACCTCCTGTTTATATTTCATTATTTGCTGTTGATCGAATGATTCCCATCTGTTGTAATGACTTGATTTTCGGTATTGCAAATAATTACATTGAGCTTCGATGGAAGCATGCGTTTCAGATTAAATAATCTACTAATAAAATATTATATTTATTTTTTTATTCCTCTCCATTTACTATTTAAGTTTATTTGTTTTATTTCATTATTTTTTTATTTTATTTTTTACTTATTACATATGGAATGAATGAGTTCTTTTAGCTCTAATACGTATTGCCCTAGATAGTGGCAGATTGTATTATTTCTCAATAAAGCAATATTTAAAAAAATAATAATAGAAATTATTATCTTCAACAAACATTCACTTTTATCCTCTTTTCATCACTCTTCATTACCTTATACAACTTTGTATATAATTCAAATTTTTTTTTCATAACTATAGGTTTCCAACGGCTTATTATACATCCATAATACTATTCTTATGTTCGGGAAAAAAAAGTTTGATTTTTTCTCCCTCTATCAGTTATTAGATTCTTTCATCTCTTTTTTTTTTCTAGTATTTTATCAATTTTTTTTAATTTTTATTATTTAATGATATTTATAACTGTATTGTACAACACTTCTAGTAAATATGCTAAAACAAAATAATCATGAACAAGACATGTAGAGAAGCTAGCCATTATCAATGCTAACAACATAAAATGATTAATTTGATCGAATCTTAGGTACGAATGAGATCAAAGTTGTTATTATTTTCTTTATTTTGTTATTATATCTCTTATTTATTGTTATGTAATTTTTTTTTTCTTTATATATATCTTATTTATTTATTTTATTTTTGTTAATATATATATATATATATATATATATATATATATATATATATTATTTTTTTTTTTTTTCCTTATGATGTACATATGGGATGAATGGTTTCTTCTAGCTATATTACTCATTGCCCCAGTAGGCGGCAGATTGTATTATCTCTTAATAAATAAAAAAAAAAATAAAAAAAAATTTGATCGAATCTAAAAAAAAAGTACTTTAGAGGAAGAAATATTAGCATTTAAGCCCTGTAAGTCTATTAATCAGAATAAAACCTACACCATATTATAGGTCATATGATTTTACATCGATATAGCGAGTTTAATCAAAATCGTTTAGCCGTGTTTGAGAAAAAGTGAAGAAGGCGCAAAACATGTCTTATGATATGAGACGTTGATTTGCAAAAGGGACTATATCCATTCAAGGAAATTTTACAGGAAGCGCGAAAATCTCTCATTACTATATTATTAAACTAGCTCATTTGGGTCTTTTTGCATTAAAATCTGGAATTATTTGTTTACTATAATAATAGCATCATATTAAAGTTATGAAATGAATTTTTTTAGAATGATTAGGAACAAAAATAAATGCGTAATTAGTACTTTTAGAAAATGACCGCATTTTTAAATCGCGTTCTTTAAAGACTTGAGCGTTATTTTGATAAGATCAAATAGAAGGTTTAGATCAAACTAAATGATGAGAATACAAATATGTAAAAAAATCATTTCGTAAAAAATGTCCTTTAGTACCTTTTGGAAATCAACGTCTCATATGTCGATTTTGTTAAAAAACTTATCTAAATACTTTTCCTTACTAAATATTTCCCTAATAGGTAACTCAAATTAAAAATGCTTATATACTAAAGATACTTGTTTAACAAACAGCTTATCTTCTTTATAGTAATGTAAAGAGTATGCTTGTTGAAGATAAGGAAGATGCCGAAGTAGGTTGTTACCTTGGGGGGAAAGAAGAGGGGCCTATCTGTAATAAATCTCTTGGGAGGACCTTAGGATGACCTCGGGAACACGATTCTACCTGACTCCTCGTTACAACTATTAGGTAATTGGAAATCAAAAAGATAGCATGAGGAATCCGCTGAATTATAGTGTATGAATCTCATTATCGGCTCTCTTTCATCTTTTAGGCACTATCTGAACGTTTGCCAGCTTTATGTACCGTTTTATATGCGCTTGGAATGTTAATCAGGTATATATAAGTTAAATTGTATTTTTTTTTTTTTTTTTATAATAAATATGGGATTATGTTTACATAACAATGAAAATATAAATTAACACTACTGTTATGCATTTTTGATTATTTGATCTTTTTTTTTTTTTTTTTTAGTACTAGTCAAAGAAATCAATGAAGCATAAGAAAAAAGCTCTTTTTATTATTTTTAAATGTTCACTTTACCATACTTCTTTTAGCTATACGAGGTTTTCTCAAGACAGGGGTAGAGGGCAGAGTTTAGGATTAATGCCAGAGTTATTCGTAATTATTTTATATCAAGTATTTATATATTATCAGATTGCTGGACAACAAGCGTTTATAGCAAACCACAAAATATTTAATGGTTCTTATTTCATTACATAGGTACTAATCCTTCATATGAAATATCTCCATATTTCAGGAATAAATTACATACTAAAAAACAAGACAAACATTACACAAATATTACTTTGTTTTTTCTCTCATTTAGATGTTTTTCTATCGTTTTGAGGATTTTTTTATTTTGTATTCCATATATATCCTTTCGGATCATTATGGTATTCATCGGGTAATGAATCACTGACTATATTATATTGAATTAAACAAAGGAATGTCTCTAAAAAACTCCAAAAGTTTTATGAATAAAAGAATTTGGAACTTTCTCTTATTTTTTTTATTATATATATATATATATATATATTTTTTTTTTTTTTTACATAAATAAATCTTTAATAACGTTTCGAGGTTTTTCTTGCCTCATCTTCAGATTAACTAATTAAAACCAAAAAACAATTTAATATCAGAATCATATCAATAATGAAACAAATAATTTTTAAAATTTATAATTCAATAATAATCAATAATATTTTCAAAAACTTGTTTCTAAACTATCTGCATTTCAATTGTACTTACAATTTTTTTTTTCCAAAAGTTTTAAAACCTTATCTTCATCATTTACAGCTTACTTTAAGGTTGGAGGTCTTGTTCTAATGTTTGTTTACAGTGTGCATGATGTTAAAATATGTTTTATTTTTAGTCCTGTATTGAGAGTTTAAGTTTGTTTAGTATTGTAATTTGAAAATTAGATCTTCAACTTCTTTTAGTAAGAATCGTAGGCCGTAATTTGCTATGGATAGCCTGTATTATTACAGTAAAATATTTGTTTTTTCTTTAATTGTTTCTCTTTCACTCGGATTAATTTCCTCTTGATAAATTATTACTTCAATGCCATCCAAACTCTTCAGTATATTGGCTCATATTTATTGTCATATTAAATACAAGCTTATTCCCTGTCAAATCCATGTGATTTATTTTAATTTTTGAAAACAAAAATTGTAGAAAACATTTTCTTATTATTGTGAATTAGGCTTGTGAAAACATGCATTAAGATTGTAAGTATTATGAAGATAATATTTCACCTATTAATATATAAAGCAGTAAAGAAGTTTAAACAGCGAAAAATCTAAGACTTTAACACGAACTGGGTCTAAAACGGCCAATCATTAAGGATAATGGGCGCCCTAGAGATTGTATCATGTTCTACGCCAAGGAGGCTATTTCCATCCGACCAAACGAAATTGGGTGCCGTTTATAACGCAATTTCGGGCTATTTAACTAATTTAATTAATGAATAAAATTGAATAATATCAGAGGCTTGGCGGCGGCAGTACAATCGGCCGATACTGAGGATATATGGGCTGCCCACCGGCGGGTATTGTATGTTTAGTAGCCCCCACCATCTCCCGTTTAAAATGAATAATCAATTTGAACTTTTGAAAGGCGTAAAGATATTCAGTGTTAGTGACAAAGCGTAGCCTGTGAATACAATTAAGGAACACCCAGGGAGATTTGGAGAGATTTTTTCCTTTTTTTTCTGGTCTTGGCTTATGAAGATCTTTGTTGAATAATAATTTCATTACATCGTATTACCGAACACAGAAGTTATCCATGTTAAGGGATGTTTTTATTTGAATTTTGAATCATCATATTACTAATTCGCCTTATATATATTTCTTTATTCGTTGCAATGCAATCATCAAGCATGTGTTTGCCAACATTTAACAATTGAGACTTTTTTTTTTTTCTTACCCTTCGACTTTATTTAAAATAATTACATGCATACATTGAGACGTTGATATACAAAAGGTACTATATCCATTCTAGGAAATTTTACAGGAAGCGGGAAAATATTTCATTAATATATAAATAAACCAAATCATTTGATTCTTTTCGCATTAAAATCTAGAGTTGATTTTTTAATATATTAATTAAACTATATTAAAGTTATGGAATGAAATATTTAGTATGTTTGGAACGAAACTGAATGCGTAATTTGTAATTTTAGAAAGAAATGCATTTCTAAATCGCGCTTTTAAAGGACTTAAGAGTTCATTAGATAAAATGAAACAAAAGATTTAGATAAAACTCAATGATAAGTATAAAAATATGTCAACATATCAATTTCATAAAAAATATCCTTTAGTACCTTTGGGAAATCAACGTCTCATTGGAAGAAATGAACTTTTCTTTTAAATTTTATTATGTTTTGAATTGACTAAAAACAATTTTTTATAATTCGATATTTTGATTCCGATGGAAAGTATACAATTTATTTTATAAACAATTGTCTCAGATCCTGTATCAATCGTGGATGTTCTAAAGTTATTATTAAAAAAAAGAAAACAATAATTAATTTACATACATCTGTTATTTAGTTCATCTATTATATACATCAGGTTATTTATATTTATCTAGAATATATACCAGGTCTTTTGAATTAAAATAATTCATTTCCATATTTACAATTAATTTATTAGTACATTTTCTAATGAAAGGATTAATATAGAGAAAATACTATTCAAGTATTTATGACCCAATGCAAATATGCATAAAATATTGGCATAAAACAAATCTTTTACCAGATACAACAAATCATATGAGTGTATCTTTAAACGCATTAAAATCTTATGATAAATATAGAAAAACATTTTTTTTTTTTTTAAATTGTGTGTTTAAAAGGACATTAAAAAGTATAGTTATTACTTGATTTAAGAGTTATCATTACTTTCTTATAGTATCTTCTAAAATAGGTACACATGGAGGTAGAAAAATGGCTAAAATAGACAACACTTAAACGTAAAAATATTACAAAGAAAAATTCACAGGGATTAATTTTCTTCAATACAAGTATAAGACGCTTTCTAGAGTATCCTCACAAATAATTGTTTAAGGTTTGACCGTCAATATCATACTATATAAATATATAATAAATAAAATAAGTCTTTATTTACACATGTATACATACATTTTTCGTTACTATACTTACTTTTTTTTTAATTTTATTTAGTTTAGTTTTAATTTTAATTAACACATTTTCAATGATTATACAAACAAAGTAAATCGTGACTTCTTCATAAAAAATATTTTTTTTTTTCCTTATCCCCTTAACTTAAAATTCTTAATTAATCGTTTTCGTTACTAAATTATTCCTTTTTCTGTAACTTGCATACATTTTAAGGAATTACGGAGTTCTTAAATGTTTTAAAATTATAATAAAAAATATAAATATAAATTATAAATATAAATATAAATTATAATAAAATAAATTAATATTAATATTCAATGTGTAGACCTATTCCTTGGGAGGATCAGTCGTCAACGGTGACCAACCGTTACTATATACCTATATAACACTAATAAACTCCGAATGAAATCTTATAATATTCGAATCCTGTGTTGATTATGTATTGTTCCTTCAATAAGACGACCGTTTCATAAAAAAGAAAATTATTTCTTCTGCCTTCGCCGAGATCCCAAACCGGACCCGAGGGCACGATATTCCAATCCCTTGGCTATTAATCACGCGGCTCCTTTTTAATATTTAGACAATCAGGAAACTCTTCTGAATACGAAGGAAAAAAAAGAGAAGTAAAAAATAAAAAATGGGTCGAAAAAAACAAGAAAGAAAACGAAATTCTATTTCGATATCCAGAGGGGTGGTCGTCTACGAACAGAGAATTAATTTACGTCCATGCCGAAGCTAATGTGTTAACACATAGACTATAATTACCGAACCTGTATGAATAATGCAGGGCTCAGGACAGTCTGAAAGCAACCTACGTGTCCTCATGGAACGGTATTCGTCTGGAGTTTCGAGGATTTTTGGGACTTGGAGAGGATTTACATACTTTATATAAATCGGAATTATCCCATGACCAGAACTGATTTAGGAATCGCTCCTGCAATAAAATTTAATGTTTGAAATTCGATTTCGAAATGGTCTTAGATGGAATTCGTTCTGTCCAAGACAAACTAAATGTTTTTGAGAAAAATATATAAATGAGTAATTAGGTAATTTATTCAGATATATAAATATATGCATAACATTTTTTTCGTAATGAGTGTACCTTGTTTATGTATACATAGTCTGATACCCAAAATCAAGAAAGCACTGATTCAGAAATATGACGATGATGTAGTCGACTGTTTGAGTAGTGGTTACTACTACTATAAATACATTTTATTTTACTTTTTGAAAAAAATGACCTTCTGTCCCCTAAGAATAACAGTAAATTACCAAAAATGAGTCTTGTGTCTGGCATAAAAATAAAAAAATTACAAAAACAAAATTAAGGTCATACTTATATTAATGCGATTATAATATTATATATATGCTTATACAATATTAAACATATGTGTATGTAGAGATCTTATAATAGTACTTCTCACTAATATCATAAAATTATTCAAAAAAAAGGTTTTTTTTACATATTTGTAGTGGTAATGAGTGTTTACAACCAATTTTTCCAACGTATAGGCCTGTTTAAGCTAATAAATAATATACGATAATCTGCTTCTTGAAAATAATTATGTTTAGTGGAATCAAAAGAAGGAATAAGACTGTATACATAAATTAATAATCCACTAAACTTTGTTTTATTCATATAATGATGGACGAAACATCCTTATATATTTCACTTACTAAATTATTTCGGTACAAATAAATTATTGATTACACGAGTTATTTAATGCAAGTTATAAAAAACAAATCAACCCATTTTTTTTAATTAACTCACTCATAAGGAGTCGCAGATATTAGACATTTTTAAGCCATTCGATCAGTTTAAAGTATTTTCAAGATAATAATTTATTATATTTAACAAATGATTTTTTAGTAATTTTCATTAATATATTTACTAACTCCATCATTTATTTTATTTTTTCAGAATCATTCCACACCTCGATTACGACTGCATGTTTCTTTCCATCCCAAATAGAATTCACTACAAACCACAAAAATGGTCAATGAATATCAACTCAAAAATAAAAGCTAGTGACAACAGGTAATTAATAAATGACAAAAATGTATGTGAGTAGTACCCTGCTGATTCATCAAATATATTAACGATGGAAATACAAACTAAAACATTTCCTATTTTGTGTAAGTTAATTCATTCATCCAAGTTTTAATGAAGGTAATTCATATTATTTTTATTTTAGATCTAAGCCACAATATGGTTTTCGAACCATAATGGTTTCAATCAGAAATATGAACGATTTTTTAGTATGTTAAGTAATATTTTTGTGTATATACCATTATAAAAGCATTGTCTAAAATTGTTTATAAGTATTTAAATTTTCCTCTATACATCCTATATTCCCGAATTAGGAATTCTGTTTACGATATTAATTTTTTTTTTTTTTCCATATCACAATAAGGAAAATATCACTAGATAATTTACACCGAGTGAGTCATGTTCAGAGAACCGGCCCTGAGAAGCAATCTTGTTTTACACATTGGAGTGAAGGTATCTTTAGTTTTTTTTTTTAATATAGAATATTTAAGGAGGCTCCGAGAAAAGAAAATTATATTATTAAATATTCGGGAGTTATTCTTTAATCTAGTATATGATTATAAAAAATAAAAAATCTTGCTTAAACTGAAACAAAACTAACAGGAATAAATAATTTTATAACGATAAATTAGAAGTTAATAGATTATTTTCAATTAATGAACTGTGTAATTTTATTCAGTAAAAAACCTGTTATTGTAAAAAAGATTTTATTTTGGGACTCTGGGACAACACATCTCCGAGTTGGTGAAATGTTCTGAGCCAAATATAGAAAAACTTAAGAAAATTCACTTCTTATTTTCACACTGAGTTTTGAAACTGCTCCAGAAAACTTTGCACAACTCTATTTTCTTGTTTTCACTTTGTTTTTCCACTATTGCTCTTAGTGAGAATTTTGACGGTAATCTACAAGGAAGAAAATCATATCCAGACTTAAGACGTCTATCCCTTATTTTGAAAGAACTAAAAAAAAAATTATTTTTTTTTCTGATTAAGAATGCTATAATATCGAGAAGTACATGGTGTGTAAAGCTAAAAATGGAAGTTCAGTAGAGCCCGGTAAATACTGCTTAAGTTTAATTCAAAATTAATTATTTAATGAGTTCCTATAAAGTTTAACTTTGTATCCAACTAAATTTATGATTATTCACAAATTATAATATTTAAAAAGTTATTATACATGATGAATGACGAACTTTAATGAATAAAAATATACTTTTTCTTTGGGTGTTCAGTAAAAATGGATGAAAAAGCTGTTAAAGAATTATTTTTTATTAATAATGAAAATTTATTACAGGTATTTATAATGTATAATTTATTATCAATTTCCTGATAAGCTTTCAAAAATATTAATAGTTGAATAAATACACCAAGGACAAGTAAAAATATACTTTAAATTTGAATATTCAAACACATTAAAATATGCAGACATTCCCATGATTTTTTCTTTCGATATAATGAATAAAATTTTTAATATGTATCATTATTTTTGGTATAATACAATTTTTCAACTAATTATTAGTGATTTTTATGTTGTTATTATTAAAATTCTACTGGCAAATATTTCTCTGAGGAAAAATGTGAGATTCTTATTTTAAATACTTTAAACATTATCGATTTCCTCTTCGTATTATCCTTCAATATTTAAAAAAAATTTACATTTAGTCAAAAAATTAGGATTTTTCGGTTCCGTGTGGTTATTAAAAAAATGTTTTTTTTAAAACGATTTTTTAAAACATATCTTAAAATATTATAAAACATATAATTTCACGTTGTTAGTTTTTAAAATCAAATTTACCGTATTGTAGATAATTTTTTGAACAGCTCTTATACATTCACTATGATCGATAGTAATCTAATCAGATATTTGAGGAAGAGTGATAAATTTGAATTAGCAAACTTGACCCACTTCTTAAGTAAAAATCTATTTATTTTTTATTTATTTATTTATTTTTTTTTTTTGTAAATTAGTACTATTTTTCCATATTTATGTATAATAGAATAATTTTTCGTTGAATCTCTATCATTCAATGTTTGTTATGTTTAGATTACTCAATGAGAAAGACAACATACTACGAAACTGAAAGAGAATATAGCATTGCCGAAGCCTTCTTGAGATCCTAAGCCCAGATAAAGATGGCTGCGAAGTGGTCACCTGTGATGACAGCTGTAAGGGCAGGTGCTGGCTGGCTCCACCACCCTCCAGGTACATAATTACATGGAGATACACGTCGTGCTAAAACTCTCTATCTCTCCCTGGCTTTAAGTAAGCATGGTATATTCAATTAGATGGAAATTTCAAACAAAAAGTCGACTCTGATCAACTAACGTCTGTTCAAAGACTTTCCAAAAAGAAAGAAGAAGTTTTTACGAAATTTATTGAAAAATAATAACTCTTTGCTGACTTTGAAAAATTAATTTACTTAAAAATGTTTTTAAAAGACATTATCTATTATTGAAATTAATAATAATATCAATGAAATACATTTTATTTTATTTTTTTCAATAGCACCTTATTTTTATGTTTCTGATTAACTGACGATTCTCCTTTTTCTGCCAATAAGCATTTTAAGTAACCATGGTAATATCATAACTTAGGTTATTCATCAAATATCTGTTTTTTAATCAGGTGAAGAAATTTATTTTAACATTTTATTTTTTATACGCAATATTTTTGGAAATCCTGTGAAAATTTCTTTTTTTCTAGGATACTATAATTTAAGATGAACGGAATGTAGCGGAAAATACAGCAACTTTTTTGTAATAATCATTAGTAGAGTAAGTTTAAATAATAATTAATATTGATTAGTTATGATTAATTAGTTTTTAATACTCTAACTCATCCTATTATTTTTCTATCTTATAATCGAGAAATTATATATTAATTTAATGATATGATTAATTAATATCGATCTATACTCAAACGTATGTATTAGTTAAGGTATGTTAATTCAGTCATTAAATATTCAAGGAATCTTATTTTATAATTACTCACTTATTTGACAGCTATGAAGAATAATTTCAATACACACCTGAAACAAAAATATTTTTATTTTAGTCATTGTATTCTCAAAATAGAATATTTTATTAATTATTATAACATTTGTAACATCAGTTAATAGAAGTACATTAGATTCAATTATTTATTTTGAAATATAAAGTATGGGAAAGTTTTCAAATCCTGAGAGATCAATCACACCAAGAGCCATAAATCAATTTTATTTTGTGTCTGTAAAAACTAAAACAATTATAATTAACCTCGATTTATTTTTTCTGAATTTCAGACTCACTACCAAGGCCATTATTTCTTTTATAAAGATATTAGGTATTATATATATTAATTGCTATGCAGCCCAAATGATTATAATTATGAGAAAAGTGGAGTTTTATCAACACTGATTGATCCTGTTATGTTAAGCTAAGGAAGAATTTCAACCAGCACTTTACGGGTGGTATCTTTGTATTTTTGGAAATTTTAACAATATTCATTTATTCTATTATACTATAGTTTATAATATATGAATATATTTACATTTGGTATTTAATCAAACATGAAATTTAATAATGAAAAATTTAAATTACAATTAGTTTCGATTCTTGTTATTCTATCTTGTTATTCTATTAGTTCTAGCATTTAATTAAATATAGAACTATAGATATAAGTTAATATGGTTAAAGATAGATTGTTGGTCATTCATGTTAAATTATGTATAAGATATATTTGGAAATGTGTGATTTAAATTTAATTTAAATCATTATTTATTCAGCCTTTTATGAACATTAATAAATTTCGCGCGTAAAAGCGTAAGCAGGTCCTTAAGCTATTTACATTGACTGATATTTTATGACTTGAAATTCTCCAGATTGTGGCAATAAATCGAGGAATTACTCAGGAAAAAACATTCCCGTTTCAAGCGAGACAAATTACTTATAATTTATTTTTTTCAGGAGGAAGAAGCTATGCAGGAATTCTGAACTCCCGTGGGTTATCTGGTTCCCACATCGCCCCGGAATGCCCCTGTTTCGAGACCATTGGGTCTGATGGACGGTCGGTCCCTAGGAATGAGACTTGAAACTATTTTTACAAATGAACTATCAACGATTATTAATATATTCCCTTGCCGAGGTATATATCTAAATCAGTAAGTATTGAGAAATCAATTATTCAGAATACACATTTGAATGCTACGATCTGTTTAAAACAAAAACAACAACTAAAATTAAAATACTAATACAAGATAAATGACAAAAAATCTGGTGTGCTAATCACACAGCTTTCAATTACCACCCTTCTTTATATGAGTTTCCAATGAATAAATATTTTCAATATAATACAATAATAACAATAGAATTTCTCCGTTAACTTTATTTTGTGAAATAATAATAATTTAGTGACTACCCATCACTATCCCGTACTATGTATCCATATCACAACAACTAACAAAAAAAAATGAAGGGAAATATTTTCCTATGGTTTATATTTACACATTTTTATTAATAGCAACAATGTGAAGCGGTTAATTTCTTCACATAAAATAATGACATGACAAAATCATAAACAAGAATAAAACCAAACTAGTATTAATTATAATTAGTTTCCAAGAAAATTGCAGAAGTGTAATTTTCAGATTCGTCGAAGTGTTACAACATCCCTAATATTTTACAAAATATGTTATTTCGTACTGTTTGTTTTGGTTTTAAGGCATGAGACCCTAAGGTCATCAACGCTTAGATACTATATGTATAATTAACCTTTATAAAAAAAGAACTATTTGGTAATAAGTAATTAACAAAAACAAAAAGTGTTCGGTAAAAAATAATTTAAAAAAAAAAAGAAATAATAATACTTAAAAAAAAATGATGATTACCAAACAGCAACAGTACTTAAAACGGTACACTAGTATAAAGAAAAAAATAAAATAAAATAAAAATAATTAATTAATTAAAAACTGACCAGGAATGTATAACTTTATATTTAATTAAGATTATAGTCTTCATAATTAACTTAACAATAATTGCTCCTTGAGAAAATCAAAAACTAATTTAATGGTTTCCTCTATTATCCAGTATAATGAATAATCAGGTTTAATGAATAATATTGGCATTCTTAACAAATATGCCGAATGGCATTTATTTACTTATTTCGTACTAAATACTATTTAGTTTCATGTGATCTTTTATTTTTTTAACTTGTCTTACCACAAACATCTTTATCGACATATTTGGAATTTTAGACTCAATAAACCTCAACTGAGTATATTTTTGCTTAACTTTGAATTTTAAAATAAATTAAGTAAATGTAAAAAATACATGCAATTTAATTCATTTATTCACTGGATTCTTCATTATCTTAGAAGTTGAACCTCTCAACATAAAAGATCCATTAAGAAATAAATTGTTTTTCGAATGGATTCATGATACAATTCCGTCATGTTGGACAGTTGACACCAATTTATTCTGACCTTTCTCAAAATAAATCATCAATCAACTGCCTATTTAATCTTATGGGGCCGTTATATATTCCGTCAATCTGATTTCTTTTAATGGTTATTTATAACCATAGAAGAAAAAATTAAGATCATACTTCTTTTATATCGTGTATAATAATTTAAATAATATAATAAATAGGCGTTTTCTACATCCTTCCAATCCTTAAGAATAATCAGAAATACGTATTTATGTTTTTTTTAAATTTATATAATATTATCTAAATTATTTAAGTTTATAAAATTATCTAAATGAATTGTATTATTTTGGATACATTGGTTGAAAAAGTTGTCAGTGAAAAAATTAAACTTGTAAAAACTGAACCGAAAAAAAACAAATTTATTTATTTTGCTAGGATGAAAATACTTTCTCATCACAACTTACTTCAACTTTAGCTGAAAACGTAAACTCATAAATTTAACAAGCCAGCTTCAAATTAATAATGTGAATATTATAATCTAGAAACACTAGATAGTGAAAACATTCTCAAAAAATTCCTTTTAAGGTAGTAGAACTAAGAGAGACTTTGGTTTATCAGTTTTGATAATGAACCTTTGTATTCGACCAAATAAAATTACCTTTGCCTGAAAATTTAAGGGTCCACAATTTCAAGATGCGTAGAATCAAAATAACAAATTAAAAAAAATCTATTAGTCCGTTGTCCGCCTTATGCGGTCCGCAGCATTTCTCCGGAGTTTCAGAATTAGTACACCTATTAATTATAAAACAGAAAAAAAAATCAGTAATTTTTTAAGGTAAATAAATACCAATTTTTAAATAAATACGAATAATTTTCTACAAAACGACAAAAGAATCATTAAAATAGGTTTTGAAATTAGCCGTGGTGATTGACCATTTTCGTTTGAATTATTTCTTGCTTTTCATATTAGTTAATTTCCTTTAAACAGCTATATAAACAATTATATCCTAATATAATTATTTGGAAATAATAAACCATTATCTAATAAGTCGCAACATTTTTTTTTTTACTTTACTCTCACTAGTCACTTATTTTTAAAATGTTCTAATTATCTTATTACTCGTTAAGAACAAATGTTTAAAATAGTGTTATTAACAAGCGTTAAATGTAAACAAATATGATAGTTTAATATACAACTCGTTGAAATATTTATTTAGGGGGTCCATATGCTTTCAATGATTTTAAATACACTAAAATATATCCTCATTCTCGTATCTTCTTCTGTAAACAAACTAACATTATATAACTAAAGTTATGAGTCGAATAGGGATCTTCCGCTTCCATATTCATATTTCTTCCTTCTTTAAGCCACTCAATGATACAATTCTTTGAGGATGATCTCCAGTATTATGATCAAAAATATTTTCTGAATTGTTAACTGTATGAAGTCAGTAAAGCATTCTCGCAATTTAATGCAATATTCCATACCTCTGAAATGCCTTAAATGCTATTTCTTCTTATTTAAGACCACGCCTAATTGTATCAGATTCATTTTAACAAATAAAAGTTCTAAAATATAGGAGATATCAAGTCGGTATACTCCTTGATGCATGAAATTTATATAGCCTCGCAGCTCCGGTTTATATAATAATATATGAGGTTATTCTAAAAAGTAGCTTGTGTTTGTGAAGAAAAAGAGACGGAATAAAAAAGAAAATGCGATTTTGCCTAATAACATCCGTCCTTGAAACTTATAATGCAAAGTTGAGATTCGCCGAGTTGGAAACTAGTCCAGATCCTGGTTCCTATTCCAGTTTCGAACGTCCCAGATTCCCGTCCTCAGGGGCCGCGTACAGAGATGCATTACGCAAACCCGGCAGCAAGGTCCCACGTACCGTTAGGTCATAAATCAGTGCTCGGACTCACTAATTTCCGAGCGGTATTTTTAAGTGAAACCCTCCACGGTTCCTTGTACCGAGGGGAAAATGGCAAGAGGCCCCGGGCTGGGGAAAAGGAAAAAATAAGTCGGCGTAATGGGCGACTTGTGACCCCTCGTCAAAAGGTTGGCACCCCCCTCCGCCCCTCACTCCCCCTCCCCCTTACCCATTGCACCCTTACCCTCAGATAGCGTCCCCCCCTCCCTTAGGTCCACTCTCTTCCTTTGCCCTCCCCGGTCCATTCCGAAATAATATTTAGTCTGTTTCAGAAAGCGGTGATACGTCGAATTTATAAAAAGAAAGTCCATGATAACTACCGGTCAGGGTAGGTATTATATATATATTTATTTAAACAAACAACTTAAAAAATTGTTTGGGTCCGGGCAAAAACATCGATATCAAATTGTAAGACATTAGGACAGTGCAGAGTGTCCAGCAACAGGGACAATCGGGAAGAGTGAGGAATTTTAAAAGCATATGCAAAAGTCAGGAAACTTGTTCTTTGGTCAGGGAAAATGGTCCATAAATAACATCGTTTCTTCTTCACTCAGAAAAAAGTTCCAATATGCCTACTTGCTGTTATGTAGCAAATATCATAAAGCGAGTTTAATATTTAATATCATAAAAGGACATGAGGGCTGTGGAGAAGAGAAAAATCAACCTCCAGTTGAAGGAATTGGAGGCAAAAAAAAGCAAAACTACTCCAAGACGCTCTTTAGGAAGCTGATGATTTGGCTGCAGAGATTCAAACATTAAACCATAAAATTAATCATTTTATAACTTTAAAAATATTGAGGGGAGCGGTGTGGTCTAGTAAATAGAGCACTAGGCTACTGTTCTCCGGGTTCTGGTTTCGAATCCCGGCTGTGGCAGGATATTACTTATTCTGTTAATTCAGCCGGAGGGCGACCCTAGGGTATGGAGACCCTCCTGGGGCATACCCAAAATTGGGGAATCAAAGCCTAATCACCTCATTGCACGGCCTAGAAACAGTACGAATCACTCACTATATGTACTGAGCCCAAGACCATTCAAGGGTTATAGAGATATAAGTTTTTTTTTTAATATTGAGACTAAACGACAGAAGTAACTTCTCACACCATAATGAATAATTAAGGATCCTACAAACATCATTTATTTTAAAATTAAAATCAACATTTACTTTTCACACTATTATAAACTATTTTATATAACTTCATTCCGTCCTATCTATTGTTTATATATATATATATATATATATATATATATATATATATATATATATATATATTGTCACATTATAATAAAATATACTTTAGGCTGAAACTAGTCTTGTCAGCTTGTTATTATCTACTCTATCTAGTTAATATATCCTTTCACTTTTAACAACATTTGGTCTTAAAAACATTATTTTTCCTTATCTTTGCTGAGAATGTAATAACTTCGAAAATATACCAAATAAAAATTAAATTAATATTGTTAGATACATGTTTTCGTCATTTTCATTTCCTCATCCTCTGATTAACACAAAGATAAGGAGTTTTAAAGGAAATTTGACCAATATTAAATGATACGGATTTTTAGTAATAATTAATAAAATATAAATTTATTGAATTATAATTTTTATTATTTTAATTTGTTGAAAATGTAATCTAATGTTTTAGTTGTTGACTAGTGTTTCGGAAGATGAGGCGTAAAAACCTCGAAACGTTAATGTGATATTTATGAATCAATAAAAAATATTTAAAAAGAAAGATTATTCCAAAGAATTTATTAAATATAATATACTCTTCATAATTAGAAATTTAATCAACATATTTCATATATCTGTAATTGAAAATGAAAAAACTTTATAATAAACAATAAAATAATACTGTATCAATTAACTGCGATGTAAACTAATAACTTCTTTAATATTTACTCTAATTAAGCACTACATATTAGTTTATTAACGAAGAGAAAATCATTCATATACAAAAGATTATTTACAGAATGTTATTTACTCTGTGGCCGTTGCAAAATAATCGAACAAACCTCGCTGGAACAGAAACATTATCCCGTTTCACCACAGCACTAAATCATTTCGGTATTTGCTTCCATTCTTCATTTTTTGCCTGATCAGCGGGTTCAAATATTTGAGGGTTCGGGGCAATTAAGATGATTGGTGGCGTTGATGGTGGTCCGGGGAATGTTTCTAAATCTCCAATCCATTCATGAAGAACATAAAATGAATGAGTCGGAAACGGTGCTATTCTAGTCAATGGAACATGTGTTGTTTTAGGATTTTTATAGAAGGGAAAGCAATAAACCTATGGGAGCATGATATATTATCAACAGACCTAAACGTGTTAGTATACTTGTACTGCCCTAAAAATTTATAATTTCGGAAGAAACGTAAAGTTTATTACGAACAGCCGTGTTTGACTCGTTGGAAACTCCGTTCTTTAATTCCCTAGCTACAGTAATGCTATCGATCTAACAAAATACTGGTTTTCTTCGGTTTTATTTCAGTAAATAACTATTAATCCATGAAGGTATTTAAAATAAAACTAGAAAACAAGATGATGCTAAACTAAAATAAATATATAATAAATAATAAGAAAATCCAGGACTAAATATTATTTATATTGTAAATTATTTGTCATCATATCAATGGAAGGAATATTTATTAAAAGATTTTTTTTTATTCAATATAACATGTTCTATTATGTTTTGTGAAAATATCTTTTCATGTATAACGTTTTAAAAACTATCTTAGAAAATGAATGAATCTGAGTTCACTTGTGAATTCCATGAAAGTAAATTAAATTTCTTCATGTCAATATTTCGTTTGTGTGTAATTTTCAAAACTGGTTTAATTTTTCGTTCTTATATTTTCATTCACAAGTTCTGCGCATGCGCATGTGTATAGCGGTCATCTTTCAAGTCGGCTCTTGGATTTCTTGCTTTTTCAGTTGGATATCACTTCAGAACAGTCTTGAAAACATCACCAGGCTTCAGGATAACAACAACAGTTAATATTGGAGCAAACAACGGTAAGTTGGGTTACAATTTACACTGTAAAGTGAATGCTGAGTCACCTCTTCATATCAGCTGATTGCCAATAGCTAGGCAAGGCTGGTCTTGCTTAAGTTTTCTTAAGTTATTTTTTTTTTCCCCCACATCTGGTTATTATTTAATTATTTTCCTTACATGAAATGCGAAATTATCATCAAGTAATGTCCTCCAAAGCTTCAACTAAAAGATCTAGATCTAGTGGTTCAATCACGTCTCCTACAAAACAAAGACCTCGCCGTGATACTAATAAAAGATTAAATCTACAAGCAACCCCTTCGGGTACTAATTCAGAATCTGAACCACAACCTGGCACATCGTCACAAGGGATGACTGACGAATCGCCGTTTTTCACCCCGAATCCTTTTCAGATTTTGCATAATGAAAAAGAAAACATGGAATCTACTCCTATACCCAGTGAACCACGGCCTCCTCCCATATTTGTCAAAAATATTAGAAATTTCCAGTTGTTGTGTGCGCAATTGAACAAAATTACCGAATCTACCAGCTACTACTGTATGAGTAGAATTAATGATACCAAAATATCTCCTACTACTGCCGAGACATATAGAAAAATAGTGAAATATTTAACTGAAACCAAAGCAGATTTCCATACCTATCAGCTACGCCAAGAGAGAGCTTTAAGGGTTGTAATCAGAAACTTACACCCCTCGACACCAGTTGAAGCAATTAAAGAAGAACTAACGGAGATGGGCTATAAAGTGCGGCAAGTCACTAATGTCCTAAAGGATAAAATTCCTCTACCTCTCTTTTTTGTGGATTTGGAACCAGCAGAAGGAGTTGAAAAAATCTATGACCTCAATAGATTATACTATACCAGCGTAAGAGTTGAAAAACCTTACATAAAGAAGGAGATAGTTCAGTGCCATAACTGTCAAGCATATGGTCATACTAAAAGTTATTGTCATCACATACCTCGATGCGTGAAATGCGGTGAACAGCACAAGTCTGTGGAGTGTACAAAACCAAAATCAACACCAGCTGTATGTGCTCATTGCCTCAAGGACCACCCAGCCAACTATAAAGGATGCCAAATCTATAAGGAACTGAGGACCAGGTTTCAAAAACCTCAAGTACTGGATGAAACAGCAAGACAAGTAAGAAACAGAAGAGAACCCTCAAAACTTATTGATGCCAATGTATCATTTGCCCACCTACTTGGAGGTGGGAATCAAAGTACTGAAGCCGTGGCCCTGCCGGAACTACAGAATGTACCTCAATCCATTCCACATATACCTCTTCCTCAAAATGTAACCAATCCTAAAAATCCTAATCAACCACAAATCTCTCATATCCCTCCTCCTTCAAATGCCACAGACCTTACCAGTTTGATGACATCCTTTATCTCCGAAATTAAATCCCTTGTTATGCCCCTAATATCACTCCTTACGAATCTCGTAACAAATCTCATTCCTGCCTTAAAAAAACCATAAATGACTACACCTAATTCCTTATCCATTCTCCTTTGGAATGCGAATGGTGTTAGAACTCACACTGACGAACTTACAGCCGTACTGCAAGACAAAAACATTGATGTTGCACTCATTACTGAAACTAGACTAACCACTAAACAGTACTTTAAAATACCAGGATACACGACATACCGGTCAGACCATCCAGACGGCAAAGCCCATGCCGGTTCTGCTGTCATAGTCCGCCGATCCCTCTCCCATCACTTACACCCACTTCCCGCCCACGATTACCTACAAGCAACTTCCATTGTTATCAAAACATTTTCCTTTCCGCTTATCATCGCATCAGCATACTGCCCTCCTAAACATCCCATTTCCTCTGCCCAATTTGAATCCTTTCTCAACTACTTGGGTAATCACTTCATTTTGGGTGCAGACTTAAATGCCAAGAATCAACAGTGGGGTTCTAGAACCACCAATTCTCGTGGGCGGACATTGCAGTCTGCACTCAACTCCCGACGCTTTCATCTCCTACCTCCCGATTCTCCTACCTACTGGCCAACAGATCCTAACCGTAATCCTGACATCCTTGACTTCTTCATCCACAGCGGATTAGGCTCTCTTAATTTTTCCATAGCTCGCCTTGATGAACTATCCTCTGATCATAGTCCATTGATTCTAAATGTATCCATAACACCTATTCCTAAACCTATCCCACCGTCATTCCTTAGAGGCCCTGTTAACTGGAACCTCTTCCGCGAAATCCTCACTAATGATATTGACCTCAGAGTGATTCTGAAAACCCCAAATGACCTTGACGACGCCGTATATTCCTTTACAACCGCTATTCAACAAGCTGCCTGGACTGCCTCCTCTCCCAAGTACTCCCAAATAATTCCTTATAAAAGCCATTTACCACAACACCTGACAGACCTCATCAACAGCAAACGCCGAGCCAGAACATTATGGCAACGCACCCGCCACCCAGAGGATCGCCGCTCCTATAACTTTTTTTGTAGAAAATTAAAGCGGGAGTTGGCGATCTTCCGTTCCCAATCCTACAATACCTACCTCTCCTCTCTCTCGACTCGTGACAATTCCCTTTGGAATGTCACGAAGAGAATCCTAAAATCCCACACCATTTCCCATCCTCTCCGGCGCTGTGATAGTTCCTGGGCTGCTTCTGACAAGGATAAGGCCGAGGAATTCGCACAGCACCTTTCCAAAGTTTTTACTCCTCATCCAGAGCTTAATCCTACCCATACGGCGGCAGTTGAAGAGTTCCTTATATCACCAATACCGCTTTCCTTACCACCTAAAGCAGTTAATCCCTCTGAGGTCAGATATCTTCTTAAAAAGCTTCCTCTCCGTAAATCCCCTGGATACGATCTCCTTACTCCTCAAATCTTAAGACAACTTCCACCTAAAGCCATTACATTCCTTACATATCTCTATAACTGTATCCTACGCACTACCTATTTTCCTCTTTTATGGAAACATTCAACTATCATCCTTTTCCTAAAACCAGGCAAACCTTCTAACAACACGTCATCTTACAGACCTATCAGCCTACTTCCGATCCTCTCAAAAATTTTCGAAAAGCTCCTACTAAAACGAATCCTAGCCAAATTTCAAAATTTTCCTTCACATCAGTTCGGATTTCGTCCTCAACATTCCACGGTTCAGCAAGGACTCCGAGTTGTGGACCACATTTCCTCTGCCCTTGAGTGCAAGGAGTATTGTTCGGGTGCCTTTCTGGACATATCTCAAGCTTTCGACCGGGTGTGGCACCCGGGATTGCTCTTTAAGCTCAAAACCCATTTACCCCAATCCTTATACCTAGTCCTCCGATCCTATCTATCAAACCGCTCCTTCCGAGTTCGCTGTGGCTCAGAATTTTCCAAACATTATATTGTTGAGGCTGGTGTTCCTCAAGGCAGCGTCTTGGGACCCGTCCTCTACATCCTCTACACCGCCGATATCCCTACCGATCCCGATACCTTTCTGGCAACATTTGCTGATGATACCGCCATTTTGTCATCCAATTCCGATCCTGAAGCAGCATCGCTTAATTTACAAAATCACCTTTCCCTTGTCGAAGACTGGTGTAACGCTTGGCGTATTAAGGTGAACGAAAACAAGTGCTCACACGTCACATTCACTCTTCGACGCAAATCCTGTCCAACGGTTTATTTCAATTCCCTACCGCTTCCTTCCTCTGACACAGTCCGGTATCTTGGCTTTTTACTAGACAAAAGGCTGACGTGGAACCCACACACAAGACTTAAAAGAAAAGAACTTAACCGCAGATTCGGCCAGTTATACAGACTACTAAACAGAAAATCTCATCTTACAGTTGACAACAAATTACTAATATACAAGACAGTACTGAAACCAATATGGACCTACGGACTTGAACTGTGGGGAGCAGCTAAACATTCTAACATCAAACGCATCCAATCCTTCCAATCCAAAGTTCTCCGAACAATAGTTAATGCTCCTTATTACGTTACCAACTCTACCCTACACCACGACCTTAAAATTCCGTTTATTTTAGACCTGGTACCATCCAAATTTTCCAAATTTCATCAGAACCTTATTCATCATCCTAACCCTCTAGCACAATCCCTATCCAGCACCACCCATCCCTACAATCCTCCTCGAAGATTGAAACGGCAGTGGCCGCGAGACGTATTGTAAACGTTTAAATTGGAGTTCTGACACTGGTCAGATCCTCCACTCATGTAATGTATGTTTGTGGCTAGTGCGCCCTAGTTCGGCCTCCACTGATTCACACCAGTGACGCGGCTGAGGGCGAGGGTCTAGGATCTTTTGGATTCCGCTTTTTCCTCCACAAGTGGGGGGAAAAGCCCAGTCTGGGGTCCCTCTATAGCACTTGTATATTTTGTATATAGTTATGTTTGTTTGAATGATGTTTGTTTATTTGCAAACTTTTATTTATCTCAATTATAGGTTAATGTTTTGTTTTGTTTTGTTTTTATATTTATTATTATTTAATTCTATATATATCATTTATTTGTATTTATCTCAGTTATAGGTTGTTGTTTGTTTTCTTATTTTGTATATATATTATATTTTATTTATTTGACTTTATCATTGTATATATTGTGTGAATGGGTTCATATATCACTATTACTAATGTTCATATAGAAACAAATTGTAATATATCTCAATAAAAATAAACTCACTATATTTTCATTCAAGCGGTAAAATGTTTTTCAAAACAGTAGATATAGTATTTTTCAATATTCGTGTTAATCTTTTTATACATTTTTGTTGGGGAAAAGAAAGACAATAAATATTATACATTTAAAATCGATTTAAACCGTACAGAAAAGATACAAACATAATTAAAAGGATCACTTGTTAAGTGATCATAATGATTAGCATAACTTGTCATGGGTTCAAACCAGCAGATGGTCCTTGGATTTTTAAATGGGAGTTAAAATTCTTAGTTAAGCCGTCCTTCAGAGGGGACGTAAAATGGTAGTCCCGAGCCTGTGCGATGTCAGGTGCTCATTAAAGATCCTTATCCTAATTAAACCTGGATAGGCAAAACTTATGACTCCCACTGTAGCATCGTCCGATTAGCTGCAGTAGCATAAAGTGACGTTAAATAATAAACAAACAAATAATACTGAAAAAAAAAATTAAAATAGCTAAATAAAATAATTAATACAAAGTATCTTATATATTTTAGAGAAAATAGCCATTTCTGTGAGAAATTTAATGACTATATATATTACATGCCAATGATGATACTCATAATATAATAACTACTTATGGTATCTGTCTAGAGTTTAGTATTCGGATTAATTGTTACTCCATAAACAGAAGTATGAAGAAGCTAATATCATTAAATTATCCCATCAAATGTTTCTAAAACTCAAACAATTTGATTTTAGAGGGGTTAAATGTAGATCAACTTAGATTTTTTTCTTGTTAACAGGGAGCACGGATGAAGGAGAGAAAAAAAAATGAAATATTACAGGCTAGCCAATTATAAAACTCTCCTGGAAAACAACCCCTACAATTTTTTCAGGATCCTTCAAAGACAGTCTATATTTATCATTCCACCCCGAGGCGGTACCAATTGAAATAAGGGCGGGGGTTAACTGAGGGTGGTGCTAAGATGGCCTCTGCCCTCCCTTTCATGGTTCCTTCACTTCCCAGATTTTGCAGATTTTTTTTTTTTTTTTTTAATAAATGTAGAAATTGATTTTGATAAATTTTTTATTAACTATTCTTGATTTATGATGGAGAGGTTGGTCGGGGGTGCGGTCATTCAAGACATACTAATAAGGCAAACTTATTTGGTACTTGTGTACGGTACCCCTTTAGTTCACAGAGATACATCTGTTTTATGAAATACCATTAAATTTAAAATAATTAATAACAATCTTAGTTTATATTTATTTATAGCAACTTACCATTTATGTTAACAACGTAGTTAAAATTCGGTAAGTAACATGGTTTATAAAATATTGCGTACTAAATGAAAGAATATAGCTTGCACGATCCTGTACGACGTTGGCAATATTTAAATATTATAACCTCCATCTTGCCCAATAACATATGTTCATAAGTTTATGCGCTTACAACAACTTTATATAAACTAGTACTATTTATTTTATTGGATATTAACTTTTCTAAAATCTTGTGCTTTCCAACGATATGTTATATGTCTATGTTACTACTTGTATTTCATATTTAATACGCCGGAGATGTTACAGCAACTTTTCCTTAAAATTCGGCCAACCAGGAGAACCAATTTGTACAATGAATTTTGCACCTTTTTACGATAGTCTTAAAAACGACTCAAACGATTTTGGTTAAGTTCACTATATCGATGAAAACTATCAAGAAAATTAAGAGAAAAATATATGTAATATTGACTAACATTTTTCGAAATAAACGTTAAATACAAATACATGACAATACCCCCTCCACCAGTAAGTGAGCCCCCACACAGTCACGCAGGGCAGTAGACCGGAGAGCTAATGATAGGTTTGACACTTCCGATGTCGTGTCACTCTTATCAGCCGGTTCGATATCCACGGCCTGTAATATCCTTCTATACACTGCCTCTATAATATGTCTGAGCGGCTCCTTCGATGTATAATACATCGGTTGGTAGACCTGGGGGAGTTTTTAATTTCCGGTCGGTATAATTGTAGGTGTGGCGCACCTGGGTCACTAACTCGTCTTCGCTTCGGTTGTACGTAGGATATTTGATATTATAGAATATTATGAGTGTTTGTTATTTGCATCTAAATTTTATATTATAATACTAAATGAAAATAATACTGCTTTGAGTTGTTATTATTATCATACATACCGAATTACAAATTTATCTATGAGGTTTTTCTAACTTAAAGTGGCAAAATAAAGATATCTTGCAAATCTGGTTCGCGTAACACACGACTTTCACTTACCTCCGTTGTTAAGATCACTTTATAATTGTTTTAACGCATATAGAGATGAAAATAAATTGTTAAAGAATTAATTAATGTGAATTTCTATAGAAACGTATGTTTTATTAAATAATCTGTTACATTCTCTATCCACAGCAATCAGTTAGTTTTATCGGTTTTTCATGACCCTTTTTTAACTTTTACAAGCTTGCTTATCCCGTAATATTTTTTTTCTAAAAACTTTAGCTTTCTAAAGGAAGCTAAGAAAATATTTTTGCAGTTTTCTCCTTCAGATGTATATCGTATTCGTTCAACTTATATATTTACCAGTTTTTTATCATTGATAACAAGATGATATTATATGGACCACATACGGACATACACACAGACCTTTTTGCGGGACTTAAATTCACCCTAAAACGTGTATTTACGTTGAAAACTCAAATTCGAAAATTTTCACAATTGCAATACTTTTCATTACTATATATTTCATATATAAGTAAAAAAGTGTTAATTATTTTTTACATCAATCTCTTTAAGCTTATGCGTTATTTTAACTATCACTAGAAGACCTTTCAGATAAGCTGATTGGTTGATCAACATAAAACTTTATCTCCCATTCATAAAGCAAGCTCACTAAAAATCTTAAGTCCTTTTCGATAGTATCATAAACATGTATAAAATCGATAACATAAAGTTTAATTTGTGGTTAATCAATTTAGGTGAAAAGGTTGTTTCTAACATATTTGTCCTGTTAAAAAATGATTTTTATTTCTTACTTTCCCTTCTTGAGAAAGTTGAAAGACATTATTATTTAAACTCACAATCACACCTTAAAGTGCTTTTTTTTCCATTGGAAAGTTCAAAATTTATTCCACAAAAGAATAAATAAGATCAAACATAAACAGTATTTTTCATTTCTGTTCTTTGTCTTAAGTTTCCTCTGCCTCCAATATTCCTTTATACGTTCATTGACGTGAAATTTTAATACTTATCATAAACATGTGTGTGTGTATATATATATATATATATATATATATATATATATATATATATATATATATATTTTATATGTATATATACATAGTGCTCCGAAGATTAACTAGGCTTTCTAAAAACGCCAACAAATAAAAGTCTTGTTTTCAAATTTAAAGGAAAAATATTTAGGTAATTTTTTTTTCAAAACCTAAATAAAATATAAATTATAGTAATTTATATTAATTATAAAGTAACAGATTGCATGTTAATATAAGATAATAATCAGTCTGAAATTGTTTTTATATTCATTCCAACGCTCGTTCATGCTTCTTGGACCAGAACCTAGTCATAACTGCAACTTCAAGGACGCGTATTTAACCGGTTTCGGAGCATAAATCAAATAAATTAATATTAGGTCGATGTAACTGTTCTCTGTGCTAAAAAGGTTATATTTGTTTATAATATCATGGAAAACGGAAAACGAACCTGCATAATATTCTAAGATTTATTTCATTCTATCTTATTATGTTAATCCATTTTATGACTTATGGATAACGTGTTATAGAAAAATCTACAAAGTTATATAAGGGTCTTAAAGTTCAGTCAATAAATAAGCAATTGTGTTTTGGCTACGCTTCGAAAATTTATTGTTCTCATGTACATGCCAATTTGAGACAAAATTGTGTCATACATAGACCTGTGTGGATATTACAAACTTTGAAAGAACATTGGAATGGATATAACAGACTTTGAAGGAACAAAGTCAGGAAACATATCCTAAAAATAATTGCTTATGTACTTTACTGAACCACAAAAAATAAAAAATAAATAAAAAAAAAATAAAAAAATTTTTTTTTTTTTATTATTTGAGTTTTGTTTCATGATTCAGAAAAAAAAATGTTTTTAAAGATATATCAATCAAATGTTAATTGAAAATACAATGGTTTTATCAATTACTCTCTCAAACGCTTATTTAATTGTAAATGAAGTAAAATTCCTAAAATCAATCTAAGAACTATTAAATAAAGTTAGATATGAAAAAAGTTTAGAGAATTACATTGAGTTCGATAGAAACATGTTTTTCATTAAATAATGTATTATATTATTATCCACAACAATCACTTAGTTTTATATAATAAGAAGAAAATTTAAAATATAGGTATATAAGCCCTGTCAGGTTATTTAAATCTGGATGAAACCTACCTAATATTAAAGCCTATTTTATTTTATATCGATGTAGCAAATTTTTTTAGTTTTTACAGATGCAAAATCACATAGTATAAACTATTACGATTTAGTTAAAAAAGTTTGCGTTACATCTAAGGTATATACGCTTTTAAAATATGGAATTTCGGTTTTCTTAAACTTTTCGATTTTTGGCTATACTGACCACTTAAAATTTTGCAAGACTTAGGTCATTAGGACTCATAAAACGTGAATTTTTGGTGAAAAGTCCAATTAAAAATTTTTCATTACCTCAATACTTTCCTGTATAGGTATTATATTTCATATTTAGGTGAGTGAAAATTTAAAATTACAATATTAAGGTATATAGCATTTCCAAGTCAATTGTAACCTTTTCCAAGTCAAATGTAACTTTTTCCAAGTCAAATGTAACCTTTTCCAAGTCACATGTAACCCTTTCCATTTCAAATGTCACCTTTTCCATTTCAAATGTCACCTTTTCCAAGTCAAATGTCACCTTTTCCATTTCAAATGTTACCTTTTCCAAGTCAAATGTCACCTTTTTCTTCACTTCTAGCCTTAAATATTCCGTTTTATTTATTGAAAAATAATTAGTTTAATTAAAATTATGACTTTTTTAATAATTTTGGCATATCATATCACTGTTTTTTTTTAAATATCTGATATCAAGTTCTGTTTTTTACGAACTAATATTTAAAAAAATATTTAGTTTTAAAATAGTTGTTGATTTTGAATTTTTAGAGGGGAGGGATGGTTTTTGGGAATAATTAATGTGTTTTCGGGTATTATAATTACGTTTTTCGAGATGTATTTTTTATCGTTCGCGTGCATATTAACTCGCATTTACTTTTAATGTTTTTTATTGATATAGGGATTAATTAATGTGTTTTCGGGTATTATAATTACGTTTTTCCAGCTGTATTTTTTATCGCTCATGGGTATTTCAACTCGCATTTACTTTTAATGTTTTTTATTGATATGGGCATTAATTGTTGTGCTTTCGGGTAGTTATGATTACGTTTTTCGAACTGTATTTTTTATCGCTCGCGTGCATATTAACTCGCATTTATTTTTAATGATTTTTATTGATATAGGGATTAATTAATGTGTTTACGGGTATTATAATTACGTTTTTCGAGCTGTATTTTTTATCGTTCGCGTGCATATTAACTCGCATTTACTTTTAATGTTTTTTATTGATATAGGGATTAATTAATGTGTTTTCGGGTATTATAATTACGTTTTTCGAGCTGTATTTTTTATCGCTCATGGGTATTTCAACTCGCATTTACTTTTAATGTTTTTTATTGATATAGGGATTAATTAATGTGCTTTCGGGTGGTTATGATTACGTTTTTCGAACTGTATTTTTTATCGTTCATGCGTATTGCAACTTGCATTTACTGTTAATGTTTTTTATTGATAAAGGGATTAATTAATGTGCTTTCGGGTGGTTATGAATACGTTTTTCGAGCTGTATTATTTATCGCTCATGCGTATTTCAACTCGCATTTATTTTTAATGATTATTATTGATATAGGGATTAATTAATGTGCTTTCGGGTGGTTATGATTATTTTTTTCGAGCTGTATTTTTAATCGCTCATCGGTATTTCAACTCGCATTTACTTTTAATGTTTTTTATTGATATAGGGATTAATTAATGTGCTTTCGGGTGGTTATGATTACTTTTTTCGAGCTGTATTTTTAATCGCTCATGGGTATTTAACTCGCATTTACTTTTAATGTTTTTTATATATAGGGATTAATTAATGTGCTTTTGGGTGGTTATGATTACTTTTTTCGAGCTGTATTTTTAATCGCTCATGGGTATTTCAACTCGCATTTACTTTTAATGTTTTTTATTGATATAGGGATTAATTAATGTGCTTTCGGGTGGTTATGATTACTTTTTTCGAGCTGTATTTTTAATCGCTCATGGGTATTTCAACTCGCATTTACTTTTAATGTTTTTTATTGATATAGGGATTAATTAATGTTCTTTCGGGTGGTTATGATTAAGTTTTTGATTGATATTGGGATTGATTTTTTGAGTTCTCATTATAACGTTGCTGGAATATACATCATTTAGCTTTGTTATTTATTTTTATTTAAAATTTTCATTATTTTTTTTTTTAAAAGGATCAGTTATAGTGCCATTTTCAGCGTCCTGAGTAAGTTTTTTTCAACTAAATATTTTATAATGGACTCACTTCCTCACTCGTTCTTACAATTATTTAATAATATAATTGAGGAATCGTTTATATTATCGAAGGAATCGGGTGTTCTTATAACATTATTTGAACCTTACTTCATATTGCTTTTACTTATTTTAAATTACTGTTCCTATTTCATAAATATTTCATAGAGGGATTGTTTATAGTGTTTTGGGGAATACTAATAGAGTTTATGACATTTTTTTATAGCTAGTGCACATTTTAACTTAAAGAAAAAGTGATCTAGAACAATGCGCAATTGCGGTGTAACATTCAGTTAACAAAAGTCATCAGAACATGCAAAAACACAACAAATAATATTTACTTCAAATTATAACATAATATCTACGGTATGTAGAAATTCCCAAGCGCATAAAAGAATAATGTTCAAAACACGTAATCAGAATCCCCTAAAACAAAAACAAAGAAAGACCACTCTATCAAAATATAAAATGATTTTAGCACTAAGTTTAAAGGCGCGCGCTATAGAATAAGCAGTCCAAAAAACGTTTTTTCATAACCACTCAAAAACACAAGTATAGATCCCTATAACAATAAAAAGATTAGAAGTAAATTCAAGTTGAAATGCGAACAAGCGACAATAAATACAGCTCAAAAAACGTAATTACTAGACCCGCAAAGACAATTAATAACCTATATATCAATAAAAAACATTAAAAGTAAATGCGAGTTAAAATACGCATGAGCTATAAAAGATAGAGCTCAAAAAACGTAATCACAACCACCCGAATGCTCAAAAATTCCTCCCTATATAAATAAAAAACATTAAAAGTAACTGCGAATTGAAATACGCATGAGCGATAAAAAATACAGCTCGAAAAACGTAATTATAACCACCCAGAAAGCACATTAATTAATCCCTTTATCAATAAAAAACATTAACAGTAAATGCAAGTTGCAATACGCATGAACGATAAAAAATACAGTTCGAAAAACGTAATCATAACCACCCGAAAGCATATTAATTAATCCCTATATCAATAAAAATCATTAAAAGTAAATGCGAGTTGAAATACCGATGAGCGATTAAAAATACAGCTCGAAAAAAGTAATCATAACCACCCGAAAGCACATTAATTAATCCCTATATCAATAATAATCATTAAAAATAAATGCGAGTTGAAATACGCATGAGCGATAAAAAATACAGCTCGAAAAACGTAATCATAACCACCCGAAAACACATTAATTAATCCCTATATCAATAAAAAACATTAACAGTAAATGCAAGTTGCAATACGCATGAACGATAAAAAATACAATTCGAAAAACGTAATCATAACCACCCGAAAGCATATTAATTAATCCCTATATCAATAAAAATCATTAAAAATAAATGCGAGTTAATATGCACGCGAGCGATAAAAAATACAGTTCGAAAAACGTAATCATAACTACCCGAAAGCACAACAATTAATGCTCATATCAATAAAAAACATTAAAAGTAAATGCGAGTTGAAATACCCATGAGCGATAAAAAATACAGCTCGAAAAACGTAATTATAATACCCGAAAACACATTAATTAATCCCTATATCAATAAAAAACATTAAAAGTAAATGCGAGTTAATATGCACGCGAACGATAAAAAATACAGCTCGAAAAACGTAATTATAATACCCGAAAACACATTAATTATTCCCAAAAAATTCAAAATCAACAACTATTTTAAAACTAAATATTTTTTTAAATATTAGTTCGTAAAAAACAGAACTTGATATCAGATATTTAAAAAAAACAAAAAAAAACAGTGATATGATATGCCAAAATTATTAAAAAAGTCATAATTTTAATTAAACTAATTATTTTTCAATAAATAAATAAATAAAACGGAATATTTAAGGCTAGAAGTGAAGAAAAAGGTGACATTTGACTTGGAAAAGGTAACATTTGAAATGGAAAAGGTGACATTTGACTTGGAAAAGGTGACATTTGAAATGGAAAAGGTGACATTTGAAATGGAAAGGGTTACATTTGACTTGGAAAAGGTTACATTTGACTTGGAAAAAGTTACATTTGACTTGGAAAAGGTTACAATTGACTTGGAAATGCTATATAATAATATTTTAAAATTAATGTATGTAATTACAAAACTGATTTCACGAAAGAATCTAATCCATACATGATTGGAAGGAATAGATATTTTTTAACCTATTTTTAAGTCATAAACACCTGTATAATAACTAATCTATAATAAAATTTTGAATATATTATTTGAATATAGATTCATAACAAATATTACTAAGACAATTAAAAAAGAGAATACAATTTAAAAAAAAAATAATTAATATGAAAATTTGTATTCTTTTGAAATTTGCCGTTAATTTATATTTAATTTTTTGTTCAACTTCTGTGGGTGGTCAACGAACTAATCATTGGACAGTTTGGGAAAGAACCAATTAAGATAATGTGCTCCGGTTTATTTTTTTTTTTCTCCATTGATCTAATTTATTACATTCAGAATCATTTAACACTTATCAGAATCAATTTGTTTTGTTTTTTTCTAAACATACATCTAATGTGATAATAAGTCAATTAGTAACTAATCAAACTACATCTTAAATGTTTCACACTTAATAATTTATAAGTCACCTAATTTAGGTTTGAATAATTAAATCAGACGGGGTTATTGAAGTGCTTTTAATTTTGGCTTAATTAATTAATTAGTATTAATTGTATATTTAATGAAGATTGCTTTCATATTAAGTTATTTATGTTTAATAACAACCGTCTGTCAAAACATGTATTAGTAATTTAAAATAAATAAGATATGATAAAGAGATGAATAAAAATTAGTGGATGAATATCTAAGCAATTTTTGTGAAAAAAACAATAACCAAGGAATTATTCAAATAATATTGCATATTGAAACTAAATAATATAATGCATACTTTCAATAAAAATGGTAATAAGTAATGTATAAAATATTATGCATGAGAACCTTTAGTCATTAAGTCATAAATCTTCCAAAAAATAAACTAAAAACATTTTTAAGATCATTTATCCAATTTTTCTTTTATTTTATTTTGCATAGCTATTTTTCAACTTAACAATTTAATGTACCAATTATTAATACTAATATTAGATAAAAAAATATATTTATTTATGTTCATTTCATCATTAATATAAAACGAGGCAGGAGGTCATTTGTTTATAATAGGTCAAAAAAGTTTCCATGAACTTTCAATATTATTCCTGTTTGTTGTACTTTGACCGTCTTTCCAGTCCAGTCCATGTATAAATCTTATCTCGATAATCAAATCTTAGTTCGGTATTAACTTTACTTGCCTGAGTAACTGATTTTTTTTCAATATGCGCGTTTCTCGTGATTTGAGAGAGCTATTGGTTCGCAGGGCTTATCTATAAGAAAAATCTCATATCTGTTCAATAAGTCACATGCTACTGTACAGTATGGAAGACTTGGAAAGTTCAAATCTTCGGAGGATAGACCACGTGCTGGAAGACAGGAGACTGGAGAATCATCAGAGTCGAGCCATCTTGCTGAAATCCTTCAATGGCAATCATAATAAATAGGTACTATGGGATTCAAGTCCACCCAGAAACAGTAAAAAATATTCTAAGAAGGGAAGGATACAATGTTCGAGTAGCAAGAAGAAAACCCTTCCTCAGTAAGATAAATTATTGGGTTGTTTCACATGAAATGTCCGTTTTTATAGTTTCTGAAATACATAAAGGATTTTGCAGGTCTCTGTTGTTTTCTTCCGAATGTTTACATATTTAAAGTAGAAAGTTGCTAATCCTTTACCTTTGTATTATAAACATTTGCTTCCCAATCAATTACCCACTTTTTAGTATACCTCCAAATATGAACATCGAAACACGCGATTTTCGAGTAATAGTTTTGCACGAGTTTAAACTCGGCCATTCAGTAGCTGAGGCCGCTAGAAATATTTGCAAGGCGTTTGGTGAAGGGAGTGTTAATGAACGGACCATTCGCTGTTGGTTTGCTAAGTTTTCCGTAGGTTACCTCCGTCCGTAATAGACAACGATGTCCTCAAACATACAGTAGAATGAAACCCCTACCAAACAGTTAAAGGACTCTCAGCACAACTAAATGCAAGTGCATCTACCGTTTCCAGACATTTAAAGTGTATTGGGAAAGTAAAAAAGCTCGATACATGGGTACCTCATGATCTCACTGAGCGGCAGCAAGACCCCATGTTTCAAAACATACCTACAAAAACTGAAAGAACTGGGCTACGAAGTTCTTCCGCACCCACCATATTCTTCCGACTTGTCTCCAACAGATTAATTACCACCTGTTCAAGAATTTAGATTACTTTGTCAAAGGAAAACTTTTTGAAAATAACGATCAAGTGAAAAGTGCGTTTTCAGATTTTGTTTCACTTCAAAGCTCTCAGAGTTTCCCAGTTCGGGGATAAAAAAGTTGGTGTCACGTTGGGAAAAATGTGTAGAAAAATAAGGTAAATACTTCGAATAAAATTATCTTGTTTTCATATCGTATTTTTAATAAAAATCCTTTACCTTGAAAACGGACATTTCATGTGACACAACCCAATAGAAGAAGCGGCTATAATTTGCTAGTATATGGAGTTGGTAAATAAACCCAAACACTTCTGGGAACGGGTCATATTCTCTTAGGAATCTAAATGGTGTGTGTATTTATTATGAAATTCATTAATAATTATTCTACTAAGTCTATTTTATTATTATATTTTTTTTTTAAGTTATGATGATTTTTTCCTGTATTCTTCAGCAGGGATAATCCCGTATATATTAAGATATACAAAGAGGGAATGATGTACTGTTACTTATCAATTTACGCTACCTTTACAAGGTTCAACAAAGACAAGAAATTTGTTAAAAGGGGTTTTGATGACAAGGATTACCATTGGTATAGAATGATATATTCGATGGAGCGCTTGGGTTTCGCGGCGCTTTGAGGTTGCCGACTGGGCGGAGAGCTCCCGCTTGGGTACCTCATTACCATAACCCGTTCTTTTTGGTCTTTTTCTAACTCCTCCGACTTGTGTAAAAGTCCCATTGAACACCTTGCCTTCAAGGGAGATATAGATAACTGTAATGGCATGATTACTGGATCGATATAACGGAATAATATTATTATATGTTGGTTTATTAGCTTCGGAGCAACGAGTGAGTAAATAAACTGAATTATAAAAATCTGGTGCGGTCAACACACGACTTTCACTTACCTCTGTTGTTAAAATCGATTAAAGAATTTTCAAATACAGTTAGAAATTGAATTTGTTATATTAAAAAAATATATTATATTATTATCTAAAACAATCAGTTAGTTTTATTGGCTTTTCATAACTCTCTATTAACTGTTACAACTTGTGTATAACGTAATATTTTTTATAAAATCATCTACGGTATATTATACAAGTATATTACTGTTCTTCTTTTCAAAAACACTAAAATTGCATTTAAAATATTTTAGTTATTTTCTCCTTTGGCTAGTTATCAAATACGTTCAACTAATATATTTAGCCGTTTTTTAGCAATGCTAATCAGATAATATGGCTATTTTTATAGAATCTACAAAATCAAAGGTACTTAAGAGGAAGAAAATTTAAAATATCGGCATTTAAGCACTGTCTGACAATTTCAGCCCATTAAATTGAACATCTATATTGCGAGTTTAATCATAATCGTTCAAAAACTTTCAGGATTATTACATATATAGGTTAGTGAAAGTAAAAATCTGGTGTAAAACGAATTTTATTTCAGTCAATATTTAGTTTCGTGGGAAACACATATTTTATATTAAATAATATGATAATATGTAAAAATCTCGTTTCACAGTATTTGAATGTAGTATAAATGTTGTACTTTATCACTATTAAAAATGTCCTAAATTGGACTAATTGTAATATTACTTAATAAAGAACTGTTTCTCTCACAGTATTTGTGTTCGTACTCCGGTTTGACTGATTATAATGATTTTTTTTTTTAATGTATATATGGTAGGTACGAATGCTTATCCAGAATTTTTTTTCCACAAGAAAATTGTTTTAATTTTTTTATTTTGCATCAAAAAACATCTATAATCCTAAATTTTCAACTCCCTTTAAAATAATTTAAATAATTAACAGTCGTTCGTATTACAAAAATCTGGTATGGGCAAGACACGAATTTCACACACCTCGGCTTTTAAAATCAATTTAACAACAATTAAAAAGTTGAAGAAAGTTTAAAGTTAATATAAATAAATAGTTTTATCAGTATCGTTCGAAAACATATGATTTAGGTTAAATAATATAATAATATAAAATTGTGATGTATAATAATCATAATTCCTATTCGTTACGTTTCCTTAACTTTTTTTAATTTGTACATAAAATAATATTTTTCTAAAATCTTTAGCTTTTCAGTGGTATATTATACATCTATATTCTCTCCTTATGATCAAAAATCACAACCAAAATTATTTTTGCTGTTTTCTTCTGTGGTTGATTATCAACTTCTTTCAGCTGTTTTATTTATTTAGTTGCTTCTCATCAATTCCAATAAGATGATAAGGTTATTTTTTTTTTTTTTTTTTTGCATCCACAAGATTTAAGGTACTTTACCGAAAGAAAATTTCAAATATCGGCATTTAAGCCTGTAAGACTATTTATGATCGGTCAGCCGATTTTGATGAAAATGTTTATCTTTGGTAGACAGACAAATCGGGGGTGTAGCAGTCTTAAATATGAAATTTCTTATTTCGATTCACAACATATACAGAAGCCTTTTTGCGGGACTTTTGTACTCAGGGAACTTTAAAACGTATTTGAAACACTTATTTATAGGTAAGTGATAATTAGGAATTCGAAAAGGGATATTCATTGAGGACATGACTTAGCACAGGCTCTAGACCACCGTTTTACGCCCCTTCCGTTGGATTTTTTACTCCAATTAAAAAATTCTAAGGCCATTTGCCAGTTATGAACCCCGGACCTCGGACAAACAAGGCTGTTATGCTAACCACTACACTACATTGTATCACGGTTATTTTGATGTTTATAATATTCGATGTAGCTCATAATAATTTTTTTTTTTTTTTACTTTATTATTATATTTGGTTAAGGTCAGCAAACCTATTACTGATTGATTCTCGGAATCGGATGTATTTTGGTCGTTTCCCGAACTCCTAAGTGGTCCTTTTCTAAAAGTGACATCTGGTATATTTTTTCTTCCTTCCTAACAGTTCTTTTTTTTCTTTTTTTTTTTTTTTTTTTTTTCTCGCTGCCCTTTCGGCCTCCGGAACGGTAGTTAGGTTTTTTAGTTTTACGGCTGAGACCCGACAATAGGGGGTCGTGCTGGAGGTCTGAATTCTCAAACATCTGTGACATTGAGCAGGCCGATACTTGAGTTCTGAGAATGCTATGATTTAATTTTTTTTTTTTCGGAACATGAGGTTATATAATTAAATAAATGTTTATATAATAATAAAAAAACATTATTAAAGAGGAAGATAGTGATAACATGCTTTGAGTTCCCATTGACGGGGGATCTGTAACAATACACAAGTGCTTGTAAACCTGCCACTCAAAAGACCAAAGCCAGCTGCGCGTATCTCAAACAACTATTTTGGTGTTTTGGCTCCATCGAGGTCATGCAAACAGTGCAACTTTTTCATTTTTTTTTTTTTTTTTGATCGTTACAAAGAGGGAAAATTTATTTTTTCTGGACCAAATCTTTGATCTTTCATTGAACTCTATCCGGCCTGATATATTTATTCTGTCTTTCATTGTAAGCTCTGAAGTAAAATTTATTGAGCTTTTCAGTAAAGAGGAGATATTGTTGTGTTGTTTAGAGTATAACTAGAAACTGACGTAGCATTGAAATGAAATTGGTAATGAGTCACTTAGTCCAATACATACATTTTTAAATAATAGACAATCATATAGGTATAAAAACTTAGATCTGTAAACAGGATAGATAGCGTAAACATAAACTTTTATTCTCATTTAACAAAATTATCCCTTTTAACTTTCGCTTACCTATATATGAAATATATATTAAGGGTAAGTATTGCGATCGTGAAAATTTTCGAATTCTGGTTTTCAATGGAAATACACTTTTTAGGGCCCTTTGAGTCCAAATGACCTAGTCCCACAAAAAGGTCTGTGTGTGTGTGTGTGTTTGGTAAGTCTAGCACGAAAACGAATAGTCGTACAATGCAAAAACTTTATACTTGAGACAACTATATAACGAGATATTACAGAAACCTTTTCTTCAAAATTAGCTAACCAGAAGAGCCACTTTATACTACGCATTTTGCCCCTTATTACGATTTTCTCAAAAACGGCTCTAACGATTTTGATTAAGCTGTAAAATTCAATGTGTCTGTGCGTCTGTGTGTCCTTGTGTCTGTGTGTCCATGTGTTTGTGTGTGGTAACTCTAGCGCAGAAACGAAAAGTCGTACGGATCTGAAATTTCATATTTAAGACTACTATACACCCGAGATGTTACAGCACCTTTTTCACTAAAATAAGCTAACCGGAAGTCCTACTTTATCCCATGCATTTAGCACCTTTTTACGATTTTATCAAAAACGGTTCTAACGATTTTGATTAAACTAGTTATATTGGTGTAAAACTTAATAGGCTTTAACATCATGTAGGTTTCATTCTAATTTAAATAGCCTGGCCAGGCTTAAATAACGATTTTTAAAATTTTCTTCCTCTGAAATACTTTAATTTTGTATATACTATAAAAATAACCATATCATCTTGTTAGCATTGATAATCAACAGCTAAATATGCAAGTTGAGCGAATTTGATATACAATTAAACGAGAAAACTGAAAAATTATTTTTTTAAGTAATTATTTTGTTTTTGAACATAAGAACTGTAACAGTCAAACAGGTATAATATACGGTTGGAAAGCTAAAGATTAAAAAAAAAAAATATATATATATATATACCTAATCGATTTTTTAATAAAACACATGTTTCTGTAGAAATTCAATTTAATTAATTTTTTAATGGTTTTACTCATTTTTATCTCCAACTGTATCAAAATTCTTTAATCGATTTTAAAAACGGACGTAAGCGAAAGTCGTGTGTTGTCCGCACCAGATTTTTCAGTTTAAGATACCCCAGATATTGTTTAAGAAACGTATAAAGACAATGGATAAACAAAAGTTAATTACCCCTGATAAATACAACCCACTATATCCGTTCATTCATAGCAAAAGACATAAACCTCAATCTTACTTATTATTAAATGCATCGTTCTCTGTCATAAAAATATTTGCACAAATAAGACTTTCCTGAAACTACAATATGAAATAATACATTTATATAATTATTATGTTGGAAACTATTATATTATTCATATATTGTCTTTTCTTTATTTTCTTATGTGTTATTGTAATTTATTACTGTTTAATGTTCCTTGAGCTGATAACATGTGTTAACTTTTTTATTGAAATGTGTTTTGTATCTTATATTGTAATGTAGCCAGCTTATTTGTATGGGGATTACCCCGAAAGCAAATAAAGTTATTTATTCATATAATAACACTTCACCATCATAAACAAAACCAGTATTTATCGATTCATAGCTATCTTTTTTTCCGGAATACCTTAGAACCGGCAAGCAACAGAAATAGAAATATGACCTTCCTTATATAAAACTCTACACCCATACTAATGTCCTTTACTATCATGTTACACTAAAAAAAAATAAAGAAATTATAAATAATATCAATATTCTGTTAATGCACCAAGAAAAACAACAGTTTAAAACAACAAGGTCTTTTATGCTTCTACGCAACTATGGGTTCTTCTCATTTAGTCATTTTCTTCTTAAACCTCTTAAAATCTTAAAAACTTACCAAAAAATACATTTCACTATTTTATTTCTCAATTTTCAACATTTTTTATTTCTTTTTTGAACCATGTTTTTTTAAGAACGGAAATGGTTATATATTTAAAATATTTACCCTTTACTTTTAACAATATCTAAAGGGGAAGGAAAAAAAAAAAAAAATTCTACAACTCATTAAGAGTGATATAAAGAATAAACTGAATAAAAACTAATGTTCAATAATCATATAACAACCTTTATTGAAATTTTGAAAACAAAAATCAAACATTTACATGGTTTTAGATCATATTTTGTCAGATCCTAAAACTGATTTCTTTATGTTTTGTACGTTACATTGAAGAATTTATGTATATATATATATATATATATATATATATATATATATATATATATATATATATATATTTTTTTTTTTTTTTTTTTTTTTCTGTTTTTCCATAAACATACAATACTAGTTATTATCGATATAATTCTCTACTGTAACCGCAGTATTAATTTAAGAAACACAATTTTCTTTTCGGTCTTTACCATTTTCAAGGATCCTACTTTAATCAGTCCTTTATATTGCATATATAAAAATATATATTGTCACATTATAAAAAATATATACTTCATATAGGCGGAAACCAGGATTGTCAGCATGTTATTATATTGATATTAACAAGCTGATAAGGCTGGTTTAAGCCTAAAGTATATAATTTTTATAATGTGAAGATATATATATTTTTATATATGCAATATACAGGACTGATTAAAGTAGGATCCTTGAAAATGGCTAAGGCCGAAACGTAGGAGAGAGAAAAAAGAAATAAAAGGATTGTTGAGTGTAAAATGGATCGTATTTGTATTTGTTTGTTTATTAATTTAACGTCACTTTATGCTACTATGGCTAATCGGACAATGCTACAGTGGGAGTCCTAAATTTTGCCTATCCAGATTTTATTAGGATAGGGATCTTTAACGAGTACCTGACATCGTACAAGGCTCGGGACCACCTTTTGACGTCCCCTCCGAAGGACGGCATAACTAAGGATTTTTTACTCCCTTTAAAAAATCCTATGACCACCTGCGGGTTTTATTTATTTTATTTTTTTTATTTAAAAAGAACCTAAAAATAAATTTATTCACTCAAATAGATTACAAATTACATTTCATTCTAGTTTTGAACCTTATTTAGAAAAATACATTTAAAATACAATACAGAATAACATATTGTTGAATATTATTTCAAAGAAAATTTATTATTTTAAGAGTTCTATAAAATTCAAAGAAGAAATACAGTTCATAATATAAAAACATAATGTATAAAATATCAGCATTAAAAAAAAAAAAAAAAAAAAAAAATTATGGAATATTAAATCATCATTACGCAGTTTTAGTTATATTTATTTATAATTTTAAGAATCACAGTTTAATCTGGAGTATAGCTAAAATTAATACAAATACTGTTAACTAAGTAACACCATATGAATGTCTGCAGTATTAACACTACTGATCCATGAAAAATGTTTTCTTAAGATTCTTGTTAAATTGAAAGAATAGCTAGCTACGACCCGCCAGAGATATATTGTAAATACGAAATGTATTTTTGATTTAAACTGAAAGGGCATTAAAATTCCATGGGCTTGAGGGGCGAGTCGACATTCGAGTCACGTTGGGCTGATTCTGGCCCACACGCTGGGGCTAAACGTGATTGGCCGAGATTTTTAGGGAAAAAATATAATGGTTCTCTCCCAAGGATTGGTTTGTCCCGATGGTTCGTTTCCGATAAATCAGAAGCCTTAGGGTGTTTGTATTATGTTTTTCATAAGAGGTGTTGAAAATATTTCAGGAACAAGAAATGAAGACCTAAGTACTTTTGAGTACTAAGATTTAATAAACCCTTAAAAGAAGAGTTTTAGAATATTTTTGTTTAGTATTTATTCATATCACTAGTGGAAATAGGGCTAGTCTTCTGTTTTACGGGTCCTGGGTTCGAATCCCGGCTATGACAGAATATTATTTAGTCTGTTAATTTGGCTTGGGTGCGGGGAGGGGCGGAGGAGGAAGAGGGTGACCCTAGGGTATGGAGACCCTCATGGGGCGGACCCTGCCTCTTTAAAGTGGGTACTCAAATTGAAGAAAAAACCTGACGGCTGAGCATGATGGCCTAGAAACAGTACGAATATCTATATGTACTGAGCCCAAGACCCCTTTATGGGTTTTAGAGTTACAGGTTTTTTAAATTTTATTTAGTCATATTACAGACTACACTATGTGCTTTAGCAAACGAATTCCGTCAGCATGTCTGGTAAATAATGTATTGTTCTATACATCTCCCTATCTCTAGGGCATGGGAAATGCTTTGAAATTAATCAGCACTTTATTCAAAATGTTAGTTTATTTCTCTATAACACCTTACTATGTTATTTTAAATACCTATATAAAAAAAGATAGGACTTTCATTGTATGTTATTAATTTCTAACTAAAATATAAATAAAAATAATTCTTAAATATTTTACAAAAAATTAATTATTGGGCTGTAAATAAATTCGTATCATTTTTTACTAGTAATTACAATAAAACATTCTTGTAAATATTTTTAATTAATTAAATATAATCCATTTTGATCAATTACATTGGTAATTTCCTAATTCGTTCATCAACAGTTGATGGACGACCAGAGCGCTTTTCGTCTCCGAAGTCCAAAATTCCGGTTGTGAACCACTTACTTCTTGGAAATAAAAAAATCATTTATTCAAGCAAATACAACTTAAAGATAAGGAATCCCATAATTTGAAACTGATGCATCAAAGCACCTTAACTAACGCTTTTTTAGAATATGTTAACATTATAACCGAGCAAGCAAGATTTCATATACAATGAGGGAATTAAATTGAAATATTGAAAAACATTACAAACTTATTCTACTACACAATACTAATGGTTAGTTAAATTGTGAAATCAAATTAATTTGAAGTTAATAAGTGAAACTAACGACCATTTATCTTTTCTATGTGTTTTATAGTTAACCGTATTTCAAGTTGGTTATTTAGTTCATTAAACTATTAAATAGAATTAAAGGCTACTAAATTATACATTAATATGATCAGCTCGAATAAAATTCTTAGTAAAATAGTAGAAATGAGTAAGATCTACGGTATATAAGCTAAAGCAGAAAAATTTCGGCTTTATAAATTTTATCTAGGTTCTACAATACATACAGCCATACTTGCAAACAAATAACCAAACAGATCATCGGCAATAAGAGGAAACCATTAAATTAGTTTTTGATTTTCTTAAGGAGCAATCATTGTTATATAAATTATAAAGACTATATACAGTTGTAAATTTCAATAAAAAATATATTAAAATTTTTTTTTTATATATTATTATTTTAAACTATTGTTTACATAATAATAATTTTTTCCGCCAAATTACTTATTACCTAATAGTTCTTTCCTATAAAGGTTAAATATTCATAAAGTACCTAGGCGTTGAAGACCTTAGGGTTTTACGCCTTAAAACCAAAACAAACAGATCATCAGCAAGACTTGGTTATGTTTTCAAAGGATTTTAAAGAGTTTTTACGAACGCAATGCAACAAGATATTTTTAAAATAAATACGTATAAATATACTGTTTCATGGCTTGTGCTCTGAAAGTTTTAGCTACGCAGTGTTAGTTTAACATAAGTCACGTCAACACGACTCAACTTGCAATACAGTGAAAGTAAAATGATTAATGCTAATGGCTTTCAAGACGATATTCAACGTCAACACGAACATGAAGGTAAACAGTTAGGCATTCCGTTGCTTCCATTAGATCAGACCACTCCAAACTCGAACAAGTGGCTAAGGCAAGCACTCCCTAAATCCCAGCGGCAGTCCGGCACAGGCGTCATAAACTTCCTGCGGGACCGGTTGCCTCATTCCCCTTGAACTAGTTCTACCTATGTAACCTTACACTCTATCGGCCTTATAATCTTCTCTCCGTTCTTTAGTTTATAATATATATATTTATTTCGCAACACGTTATATATTATTATAAATATCTGGGGCTCGATAGCAGATACTAGATAAGTATAGAAAGTTTCAATTGTTAAATTTGAAATGTATTTATATTCAACAAACTTATTTGCATTGCAATATACCTCTATATGTTACAATGTTTCTCCTTGAACAGGAGTTAGTCAAGAAAAGTTCTGTCCTATGTAGAATATGGTTTTTAATTTTAAGAATTATGTGGCTCATCCTGTTTCCACTGTCTTAAAAGACCAGAGACGCGGCTGATTGAGAGGTACTGGGATGGCTTTCTGCATCGACACCCACTAATGGGTTTAGATGAGGAAGATGGTTGGGGGTGCGGTCATAAATTAAAAACACACATTTAAAATAAGTGTTATTTTAATTATATGCCGACGTTTCGGCCTACAATGTGGGCCTTCATCAGGGTTGACTCGACGTGAAGGCGTTGCCTAAAGGAGTGCCTAATGGGTTTCGATTGATTGATTCGGAGTTCTACGAAGCAGTATGTAAATATTGTATGTAGGCATATATTAATATTAAAGCTTATTATTATATATTTTTTTCTTTATTTAAGTTTATTTATTATTCTTTGTAATTTTTATTTAGTCTGTGGACATGGAATGAATGATTTCTTATAGTTGTAATACTTATTACCCAAGAGTGTTGCAGATTGTATTATTTACAAATAAATCGATTGAAAAAAAATAAATAAGAATTAAAAATAGCAAAATAGTTTAGCATTAAACAGTCCAAACAGTGTCCTATTATTCCGAATATTTAACAGAAAAATAGGTACTCTCACGCAGTTTAATATAGGAAAGAGGCGTAGATGAAACGAGACGTAAATAAATACATTCACATTTGATCAGCAAAATAAAGAAGTTTTATAATTAATTAATAGCTAATTAATACCAGGAACTAATCTCACTATGGGCTCGCGTTCTTTTTCCACTATAATCCATTAATATTTAATAGATGACTGCCTATTAAATGGAGATTAGCCTACCTATTCAGTTATTAATGAGAGATAGGCTGAGATCCCACGACGAGATAGCTAGGCTCTGGGATATTTGAGTGGAATACCAAGCTGCGGTTGGGCCGGGACGCGCACGCCAGTAATTGAGTGAATGCTGGAAACGCAGCTGATGTTCCATTATCGAGGGGCGCATAGGAACCGGTCTGCGCAAGAGTTGCGGGATCATAATTAGAGGGTCCATTAACTTAAAGTTCACCCGGTCATTGATGAACCGAAAGCTATGATTACGAAAGTCGTACGGTTTTCAGTACTTGAAATATACGAATGTTACTTAAGGGTTCGGACGCCAGCTAAACGAATACTTTATGCATGTCTCAACCGCCGCGATACTGCTGGATATCGATAAACGCAATAACAAAAGAAAAATAAATTGTCAAAGATTATAATAGATGTAATTCCACCACAACTCGATTATTATTGAAGATGGAGAAAAATCGAAAAGATTTTCAAGATCAAGACACCGCAAATAACAAAGAGAAAAAATCTTATATGGTCAAGTCACAACTTAAAAGAGATGTGCTTCTCTGATAATATTATTGTGTAAACAAAATAAACATTTGTTTAAGACAAGGAGGTACTTTTTCGGGAGAAGTGTTGCAAAGGAGCGAGTTTTGCTTTCTTACCAACTCCAATAGATTAAAACTGGACTGTTATGCTATATGTTATCAAACAGTTCTAGTTGACAGGTAAAATTAACAATTATTCTGTGAGACCACTCCTGAATCATTTTGTGGTGGTTTCACTTCATAAAATACAAAATAAAGATTATTATTAATTCAAAACAATAAACAACTATACAAACAGTATTTTTTGTATACAAAGTAAAGACCTGAAGCTTATATCTCGTAGGCCATCCACATGTGTTGTTACCACAATTTTAAACCACACACACCACGCTTATCAAGCCGACATTGTCTAATTATAAACTTATAAGTAATAATTCATAGTAATAACTCACAAGTATTGTTGCTGTTATAGATTTAGGACATATAATATTATTTTTAATTAGCCTTCATTTGTTCTCAAGTGATTATTTAGAAGGAAATCAAGACGATGTTTTCCTGTAACCTTCAAAAAACTCTTGATGACAATCTGACATATTGGGTTACATAGTATTTTAATGTCCTCAGTGGGCTAAATATTCTTTGAGCTCACAATACTGCTTCAGAGTTATAAATAATAAAAATGATAACGTATGGAGTACATGAAAATATTTCAAAATTTAAACAGCTATTATATTTCTATTTAATCTTGATAATCATTTACGTCTTGAATTATGTGATATATTTTTGGTTCATTATTTTCAATAATAAACCTTGGTAATCGACCAAAAAATAAAATAAAATACACTAGTAACTTTTTTAGTTTCGAGAGCAAAAATGTATTAGTGTTTTTACCGAAAACCCGAGAATCATTATAAAATTGAGAAAAAATAAAATAAAAATTTTATCCATAGCTCAGTTGTTTTTGAAGACAGAGAAGAAAAGTGTATAGAGTTTTAGAATCAGTAAAGAGAGAAGAACAGAAAAAAAAAAATTTTAATTGATTCAAAAATTATAATTGATTTAATTTCACCAAAACTCGGTTATTATTAAAGAAAGAGAAAAATCGGAAACATTTTAAAGATCAAGACACCACGATGAACAAAAAAAAAAAAAAATCTTATATGGTGAAGTCACAACTTATAAGAGATGTGATTCCCTGATAATTTGTTTATTATTGATGATAGAGAAAAAATGTAAGGTGTTCAGGAAACACGACATTTTATTTTATTGAAAATCAAAAGAAAATAGTAATGAAGTCTAGTAAGAATGCTTTTGGTTTATTATTTTCAAAATAATTTGAGGGTTAACGTTTCTAGATCCGTAGAACTCAAATAACTGATGAAAACAAAAAAATTGTTTTTCTAATACATAAATAAATAACAAATGTAAAAATAATCATTGAAATTGGTTCAGAACTAGCAGAGATTAAGGTTTTTGAAATTATTATTGGTGATATGGCATTATCCTTTGAACTATTAATTGTTTTTCATATTAGTTAATTGCCTATAAACAGCTATATAAACATTTAAACCATAATATAACTATTTGGAAATAATAAACCATTGTGTAATAATTTACAGGGTTTTTTTTTTTTTATATAAAGGGAAAAAGTAACTTAAAGGTAAAATTAGGTATAATTTAAGCTAATATAAAAACTAAATTACCGTTGCATCTATATCTATTAATTCAAATAATTATACACCTGCTAGATAATAACTCAATATTTTGGCTTATACTTTGCTCACGCTAATTGTTTTCCTTATTGCAGTATCTATTGTGAATATAAATCCACATCATCCATGCGGAATGAGACGGATACAGAGCAGAAAATTCTGAACCCTTGGTAATGACTGTTGTTCATCACGGTTACTGAAGACGTTGCCGATTAGGAGAGAGGAAAATGAAGAACTCAAATTGATTTCCACGCTAGGTGAAGACAACAGGAAACAGTTTCTGTATCATTAAGGAATTGTTTTAATTGTTAGGAATTGCCATAAATGCTATCAAATTATATTCATATATTATTAAAACCAAATGTCATTGAAAAATATTGTCCATACTACAGGACATACATTTTCTGTATTATATATGTATTATTTCATTAGTTAATGTTAAGCAATGGATTATGAACTTAGAACCAACTGATGTAAAAATACATATATATTTACATATGTATAATTTTGCAAAAGTCTATGGAATAAATTTATGAATGGTATTTTCTTTTATCTGGCCTCTAAATTAAAAACAACTGTACCTATACAACCAATGAAGGGTCTCGGGTTAAGTACTTAGTAGAGATTCGTACTGTTTCACGGCCAACGACCATGCAAGGAGGTAATTAGGCCTAAATAACGCTCGGTTGCCAGGTTTTGTCTCCAAATGTGGGTACCCACTTTATAGAGGCTGGGTCTGCCCCAGGAGGGTCCCCATACCTCAGGGTCGTTCCACGGCTGAAATAAAAGAATACATAATTCTGCCTCAGCCGTGATTCCAACCTGGAATTCGGACTACCTAATGCTCTATTATAAATATTATTATTTTTATTATTAACAATAATATTGAAGGTTAATCCAACTTAATTAACTAACGCTTCTTTATTCTTCTAAGGGGTTATTTAATATTGATTACATCCTTCTCCAAAAAAAAAAAAAAAAAAAGTATTGGATCACTGGTAATCAAAAATATATGCAATGACTTATTAATCCTAGAGACATATGATATGTTGAAATAAGATGACAAATCTTAATAATATAAGTAATAATGCTAGTTGTAGGATGTCCTGTTATCTAGATTTCAGAAATATTAATATTAAAAATAAGAAGTAGAATAAAATGATTAATATGGATTTTTTAAATACTTTTATAGAAACTTACAACTGCATTGATAAATAAATCTAGTAAATTTGAATGTAATCTTAAAGGAAGGCATTACACACATACTCTTAACTACCCAGTAGCTCTATATTATTAATTTAAATTAAACAAAATATTGCATTGAATAGTTTGAATAAGATTTTTTTTTTTTGATTAGTTTAAGGATTTTAACGAATCACAATTTGTTCTAATATGTAATTATGGAAATAAGTATGCGATCATTAAAATTAAACGATGAGATCTTGAAATGTGTTTATGATATCTATTGATCTTAATTTTATAAATATTTAGCTAATTATCTAAATATCACTTAAATGCCGTTATACCAAGAAATTGGCACAAGCTATTAGGGCGAACGTTATTTAAGATAGATCTGTTAGATTAAAGGATCGGACATACCTTCACGGCTTCAGCTATGAAGTATACTCTAAAGTCTGAGAAACTCTGAAACTAATGCGCGGTGTCTGGAGGTAAATTATTGCAAAGAATCTGTTAAAGTGAGCTAATGTAGCAACTTACAGCCGAGACCAATTTGTATCAAGGGCTGTTAAATTTCTACGCTTTTTACGCTACCACAGGTACTTTAATTATATTTTTTTTCAAAGATAGTTTTTAAAAGCGTTTTATGCCTTATAAAAAAATATATTTTATGATTTTTCTAGACTCTAAGAAATTCAATTAGGCTGAAATAGGCTGTGATATTACTAAAAGCTTCCTTTATGGAGCTTTCTTGTGATAGGTTGTCAAGTTGTATTAAAATTGAAAAATATAAAAAGCTATGACGCAGTATTAGATACAGTTTGATTTTTTACATTGTGATTAATATCTTACAATTACTGACGGAAAAATCCATCATAGTAAAAAACGATTTTTAGGAGTTATTATAATAATAATTAGCCAATAATACGATGATAGAAATTAATTCAAATTTTTTTTTCAGGTTCTATTGACACTTCATCCCAGCTAAATGTACATAAAAGACACTCACATATGATTGCTATTCACTTATTCAACATCCAACACTTATTAATTTAATATAATAATAGAATAATATTAAAATGATTCATGGTATATCAATTTTTATTTTAAGCAAACACATTTTATTAGCCAAATCTATGCATAACTCGGCTTTCTATCAGTTTTATAATGAAAACATACATTTCATTTGATTTATTTACTGAGTTAATTTTAAGTAATGATTCATTCATTATTCTTTTCTTATTCTTTAAAATGTTAGTTTGCTTTTTAGTTTTTCTGATATCGCCGAAGCTTAAATATACACTCCTCGAAGAGGAAAAAGTCAATTATAAAACAAACGCAATAGGTTTTAGGACCTATTTTACTTGATTAAATGTAGAGGTGAATAGGGGTAATAAAAATACCTATTGAATCTTATTCTGCATCAAAATAAAACTTGCTATTAATTGAATAATAAAAATAAGTGATCAATTTTTTTTTTTACATAAAATATTAATACATGGATCCCAAAAATACTAAAGAAAAAATTAATATTTGAAAGGTATGGGAAACTCATAGCTAAAATTGTTGAAAGGTATTTTGTTTATGTTTAATTTTAGTTATTCATTTATGGATAAAAAAAAAAAATATATATATATACATACATATATATATATATATATATATATATTACTTTAAAAATGCCTATAAAATATTTGTCATATATAACAAAGAAAATAAATATATTTAATAATAATGATGTAATTTCAAATTATCTAATTCCATACTGTTAGTCTTCCCATAAGCACTAGCGTTATAACAAGATGATCGGAATTATCCGTTTTTCTATAACAGTTTTAAATACCTGACTTTTTATATGTTTATTTTTTTAATTTTCGAATGGCCAGGTATTCGTTCAGTATTCTCTTAACCGAGGACAGAAATATGAATCCTTCAAGTAACAATTAAACTCTCATGAATATTTCGAAATGGGTATAATAGCCGATGTTGATGCGGCTCCAGTTTCCAAACTATCGGCGGGCCAATTAATCCGTAAAATTATACAGCAATTATAAAGTCACCCCAATTCTTTAACACTTGTGAATGGCTACTGGTATATAAATCTATGTGTCTCGTAGCGTATCATTACTCCTCTAACAGGATACCGCTCACAAAACTCCGAGACCCTGTTTTTTTTTCCTTTTCATAAATGTTATCTAATACCGTCACTGAAGGAGCCGTTGATAATATCAATCAGAAAAAAAAAAAATTATCGATGAATATTCATCTACTGAGATAATCTTAAGATCTGACTTCTACGAAGTACTTAAGATCGGTTTATGTTCTATTCTATAATTATATGATATTATAGTATTTAGGTATCTTTAGTCAATAGTAATTTTTTAAATAAACACCCTCGGACTTCTCTGGACTATCTGTTCCATATCAGTTTTATTCGTAAGGAAACGATTTATATCATTCAAAAAAAATATTTATCTATATTTAAAAACATTTACACAAACAAAGTATAAGAACTATCAAAATCTAAGAAATAATTGACTAGTTAGTTAAAAAAGAAAAAAATTTATATATACCAAGGAAGCCATAATATTTTTAGTTAACTGATTCGAATTATGTAGTTGTATTTATTTATTATTTTCAATAAAACTAACATTTTAATTAATTTAACAATTAATTAATCTTAGTCGTAAACACTATATATCAATGATTTAATATATTTAGTGTTAGTGTTTTATATATCTTAAATTGTTTTTAAAATAATTTATTTATTTATATATACTTACAATTATCCATATTTAAATAAAATACGTCATTTTATATATATCTATCTTCAAATAATCGTCATTATAAAAAATTTAACGTGAAGAAATATGTATTAATTTATTTATGTTGAGTTCTGCGCATGCGCGTGTGTATAGCGGTCATCTTTCAAGTCGGCTCTTGGATTTCTTGCTTTTTCAGTTGGATATCACTTCAGAACAGTCTTGAAAACATCACCAGGCTTCAGGATAACAACAACAGTAAATATTGGAGCAAACAACGGTAAGTTGGGTTACAATTTACACTGTAAAGTGAATGCTGAGTCACCTCTTCATATCAGCTGATTGCCAATAGCTAGGCAAGGCTGGTCTTGCTTAAGTTTTCTTAAGTTATTTTTTTCCCCCCACATCTGGTTATTATTTAATTATTTTCCTTACATGAAATGCGATATTATCATCAAGTAATGTCCTCCAAAGCTTCAACTAAAAGATCTAGATCTAGTGGTTCAATCACGTCTCCTACAAAACAAAGACCTCGCCGTGATACTAATAAAAAATTAAATCTACAAGCAACCCCTTCGGGTACTAATTCAGAATCTGAACCACAACCTGGCACATCGTCACAAGGGATGACTGACGAATCGCCGTTTTTCACCCCGAATCCTTTTCAGATTTTGCATAATGAAAAAGAAAACATGGAATCTACTCCTATACCCAGTGAACCACGGCCTCCTCCCATATTTGTCAAAAATATTAGAAATTTCCAGTTGTTGTGTGCGCAATTGAACAAAATTACCGAATCTACCAGCTACTACTGTATGAGTAGAATCAATGATACCAAAATATCTCCTACTACTGCCGAGACATATAGAAAAATAGTGAAATATTTAACTGAAACCAAAGCAGATTTCCATACCTATCAGCTACGCCAAGAGAGAGCTTTAAGGGTTGTAATCAGAAACTTACACCCCTCGACACCAGTTGAAGCAATTAAAGAAGAACTAACGGAGAGGGGCTATAAAGTGCGGCAAGTCACAAATGTCCTAAAGGATAAAATTCCTCTACCTCTCTTTTTTGTGGATTTGGAACCAGCAGAAGGAGTTGAAAAAATCTATGACCTCAATAGATTATACTATACCAGCGTAAGAGTTGAAAAACCTTACATAAAGAAGGAGATAGTTCAGTGCCATAACTGTCAAGCATATGGTCATACTAAAAGTTATTGTCATCACATACCTCGATGCGTGAAATGCGGTGAACAGCACAAGTCTGTGGAGTGTACAAAACCAAAATCAACACCAGCTGTATGTGCTCATTGCCTCAAGGACCACCCAGCCAACTATAAAGGATGCCAAATCTATAAGGAACTGAGGACCAGGTTTCAAAAACCTCAAGTACTGGATGAAACAGCAAGACAAGTAAGAAACAGAAGAGAACCCTCAAAACTTATTGATGCCAATGTATCATTTGCCCACCTACTTGGAGGTGGAAATCAAAGTACTGAAGCCGTGGCCCTGCCGGAACTACAGAATGTACCTCAATCCATTCCACATATACCTCTTCCTCAAAATGTAACCAATCCTAAAAATCCTAATCAACCACAAATCTCTCATATCCCTCCTCCTTCAAATGCCACAGACCTTACCAGTTTGATGACATCCTTTATCTCCGAAATTAAATCCCTTGTTATGCCCCTAATATCACTCCTTACGAATCTCGTATCAAATCTCATTCCTGCCTTAAAAAAACCATAAATGACTACACCTAATTCCTTATCCATTCTCCTTTGGAATGCGAATGGTGTTAGAACTCACACTGACGAACTTACAGCCGTACTGCAAGACAAAAACATTGATGTTGCACTCATTACTGAAACTAGACTAACCACTAAACAGTGCTTTAAAATACCAGGATACACGACATACCGGACAGACCATCCAGACGGCAAAGCCCATGCCGGTACTGCTGTCATAGTCCGCCGATCCCTCTCCCATCACTTACACCCACTTCCCGCCCACGATTACCTACAAGCAACTTCCATTGTTATCAAAACATTTTCCTTTCCGCTTATCATCGCATCAGCATACTGCCCTCCTAAACATCCCATTTCCTCTGCCCAATTTGAATCGTTTCTCAACTACTTGGGTAATCACTTCATTTTGGGTGCAGACTTAAATGCCAAGAATCAACAGTGGGGTTCTAGAACCACCAATTCTCGTGGACGGACATTGCAATCTGCACTCAACTCCCGACGCTTTCATCTCCTACCTCCCGATTCTCCTACCTACTGGCCAACAGATCCTAACCGTAATCCTGACATCCTCGACTTCTTCATCCACAGCGGATTAGGCTCTCTTAATTTTTCCATAGCTCGCCTTGATGAACTATCCTCTGATCATAGTCCATTGATTCTAAATGTATCCATAACACCTATTCCTAAACCTATCCCACCGTCATTCATTAGAGGCCCTGTCAACTGGAACCTCTTCCGCGAAATCCTCACTAATGATATTGACCTCAGAGTGATTCTCAAAACCCCAAATGACCTTGACGACGCCGTATATTCCTTTACAACCGCTATTCAACAAGCTGCCTGGACTGCCTCCTCTCCCAAGTACTCCCAAATAACTCCTTATAAAAGCCATTTACCACAACACCTGACAGACCTCATCAACAGCAAACGCCGAGCCAGAACATTATGGCAACGCACCCGCCACCCAGAGGATCGCCGCTCCTATAACTTTTTTTGTAGAAAATTAAAGCGGGAGTTGGCGATCTTCCGTTCCCAATCCTACAATACCTACCTCTCCTCTCTCTCGACTCGTGACAATTCCCTTTGGAATGTCACGAAGAGAATCCTAAAATCCCACACCATTTCCCATCCTCTCCGGCGCTGTGATAGTTCCTGGGCTGCTTCTGACAAGGATAAGGCCGAGGAATTCGCACAGCACCTTTCCAAAGTTTTTACTCCTCATCCAGAGCTTAATCCTACCCATACGGCGGCATTTGAAGAGTTCCTTATATCACCAATACCGCTTTCCTTACCACCTAAAGCAGTTAATCCCTCTGAGGTCAGATATCTTCTTAAAAAGCTTCCTCTCCGTAAATCCCCTGGATACGATCTCCTTACTCCTCAAATCTTAAGACAACTTCCACCTAAAGCCATTACATTCCTTACATATCTCTATAACTGTATCCTACGCACTACCTATTTTCCTCTCTTATGGAAACATTCAACTATCATCCTTTTCCTAAAACCAGGCAAACCTTCTAACAACACGTCATCTTACAGACCTATCAGCCTACTTCCGATCCTCTCAAAAATTTTCGAAAAGCTCCTACTAAAACGAATCCTAGCCAAATTTCAAAATTTTCCTTCACATCAGTTCGGATTTCGTCCTCAACATTCCACGGTTCAGCAAGGACTCCGAGTTGTGGACCACATTTCCTCTGCCCTTGAGTGCAAGGAGTATTGTTCGGGTGCCTTTCTGGACATATCTCAAGCTTTCGACCGGGTGTGGCACCCGGGATTGCTCTTTAAGCTCAAAACCCATTTACCCCAATCCTTATACCTAGTCCTCCGATCCTATCTATCAAACCGCTCCTTCCGAGTTCGCTGTGGCTCAGAATTTTCCAAACATTATATTGTTGAGGCTGGTGTTCCTCAAGGCAGCGTCTTGGGACCCGTCCTCTACATCCTCTACACCGCCGATATCCCTACCGATCCCGATACCTTTCTGGCAACATTTGCTGATGATACCGCCATTTTGTCATCCAATTCCGATCCTGAAGTAGCATCGATTAATTTACAAAATCACCTTTCCCTTGTCGAAGACTGGTGTAACGCTTGGCGTATTAAGGTAAACGAAAACAAGTGCTCACACGTCACATTCACTCTTCGACGCAAATCCTGTCCAACGGTTTATTTAAATTCCCTACCGCTTCCTTCCTCTGACACAGTCCGGTATCTTGGCTTTTTACTAGACAAAAGACTGACGTGGAACCCACACACAAGACTTAAAAGAAAAGAACTTAACCGCAGATTCGGCCAGTTATACAGACTACTAAATAGAAAATCTCATCTTACAGTTGACAACAAATTACTAATTTACAAGACAGTACTGAAACCAATATGGACCTACGGACTTGAACTGTGGGGGACAGCTAAACATTCTAACATCAAACGCATCCAATCCTTCCAATCCAAAGTTCTCCGAACAATAGTTAATGCTCCTTATTACGTTACCAACTCTACCCTACACCACGACCTTAAAATTCCATTTATTTTAGACCTGGTACCATCCAAATTTTCCAAATTTCATCAGAACCTTAGTCATCATCCTAACCCTCTAGCACAATCCCTATCCAGTACCACCCATCCCTATAATCCTCCTCGAAGATTGAAACGGCAGTGGCCGCGAGACGTATTGTAAACGTTTAAATTGGAGTTCTGACACTGGTCAGATCCTCCACTCATGTAATGTATGTTTGTGGCTATTACGCCCTAGTTCGGCCTCCACTGATTCACACCAGTGACGCGGCTGAGAGCGAGGGTCTAGGACCTTTTGGATTCCGCTTTTTCCTCCACAAGTGGGGGGAAAGCCCAGTCTGGGGTCCCTCTATAGCACTTGTATATTTTGTATATAGTTATGTTTGTTTGAATGATGTTTGTTTATCTGCAAACTTTTATTTATCTCAATTATAGGTTAATGTTTTGTTTTGTTTTGTTTTTATATTTATTATTATTTAATTCTATATATATCATTTATTTGTATTTATCTCAGTTATAGGTTGTTGTTTGTTTTCTTATTTTGTATATATATTATATTTTATTTGTTTGACTTTATCATTGTATATATTGTGTGAATGGGATCATATATCACTATTACTAATGTTCATATAGAAACAAATTGTAATATGTCTCAATAAAATAAAAAAAAAAAAAAAAAAAAAATATCACTAATACTTATTGCCCAAGATTGTGGCAGATTGTATTATTTCTAAATAAATAAAAGTTAAATTAAATTTTTTTTTTTTAATAAATTTAACGTAGTATGTATTAATAATTTAACTTGAATGAGGCCGGTTGCACAAAATATCGTTTAAAAAATTAATATCAGTCGCACAAGCAATTACCACAGTTTTCAATATAATTTTTATACATTATGTCTCTCCATCGTTTATTGAATCAATCAGTGCACAATTAAATACAAAATGACTCGCAAAAGAAAATAAATGTTTATGATGTTTTAATCGGTTACATATTTCATCCCATACCCCTTTTACTTTGGCAGGAGATAAGAAATATAAAAGCCGTCCCCAAAAGAAGGAATATAGACATCTATCAAAGTAAAGATGTCCAGGAGGTAAATAAAACCAAAAGAAAAATGTCTCCTATAAGACAAGATCACCACCAATTATTCCTGTCTGGTTTTTTCTCTAAATCAAATAACCAAGAGACCTCGTGAGCCCTAGCTTATATTTTATGGATGACGTTCTAGAGTTCTGGTTATGCTGTTTGTTCTGTTTTAATGGAGGGAGGGTGATGGTTCTGAATCCTAAGGAGACTCAGGAGGAAATAGAGACATATCATATACCTTCAAGACGTAAGCGATAACATATAGGACATGCGCATTCGTAAATATTATATGTGAGAAACATACTCCACTGAATGGGATTTTATATGAAATACGCTACAGTATAGTCTACAGTCGAGAAAATCCAAAAAATTACAATAGTTTTCCAGATCAGTACGACTTGAGGAAAATTTTCTTATTTATTGATATTAAAACCAGCACAATTTTTTCTTCTATATCCTTTTTATTATCATTGTTCCACAATTTGTCAAATGTAGACAACGTTTCGGGGCTTTTTCCTCCGTTATCAAGACTTTTTTATTTGTACACACTATTTTCTTTAGCCCACAGCTACATAAGTGAGCCAATAGTCAACCTTATAAGCAGATGTAGCTGTGAGCTAAAGTGAATAAAAAAAATCTAAAAATATAAATTAAAAAAAAAGTCCTGATAATGGGGAAAAAGCCCCGAAACGTTGACTGCATTTGATAAATTGTGTAATAATGATAATAAAAAAGATATGGAAGAAAAAATTGTCCTGGCTTCAATATGAACCAAACAATTAGTTGCTAATGTAATTAATGTATAACTGATTTTTTATGCATATTGTTTTTGTTTCTTTTTAATTATATTTTATTGAATTTTACAACTATGTTGAATTACGAAGTGTTGAATTATAATAAAGAGCGCAAAAGGGCGTGTGAAAACTAGCCAGCGGTAGAACTTCGATGTTTATTTAAGTAAGTAGATCCCGAAACCATCTTAATTCAATCGCCTCGGAGGATTATCAAAAATATGTGAGGTTGATAGGTTGCGGACAAGAGGGTTTATGGGGTGGGAGTTTGGAATTGAAAGTGGTATATCTGGCATACTGTATTTTTTTAAATATTTCTTACATGCATTAAATACAAAGGTATATTGTATTTAACACAGTAATCGTATTTACAGTGATGATTCCACATTATAAACAATTAAAAATATATAAAACAATTTTCAATCATGGCCATAACTTAATATTATTAAAAAACATGTTCGAATAAAGTTTTTTAAGCTTTGATTTTTAGCATATTAATTATTAAATAGTTACGTTTGATTAATATCAAGAATGGGACCATTCGGATGGCGGTCGAAATGATAATAAAATATTGTCAAAACTATTCATTAAATCGAACATTCAGGGCTTATAAACTTAAGCTGGGAAATGGAGTACAAGTACAAATTACGTTCAGTTATTATTGAGAACATTTTATATACTCATTATTCATAGACCATTTACATGATTAGAATTTTTAAATTATTTTAATCGAAATTTAGTTATTAAAATAGGCAATTATTTTCATATCTGCGTCAGAGTTAATGAACGTCATTGTTTTGTAGGTATGTTCCACGATTACCTTGATAAACTGATAGACCGACAATTCTTTTTTTTTTTTTTTCTGTTTAGTAACATCTACCGGTAGCTATTGAACACCGAATAGCTAAAAATATTGTAAACTTGTTCTGTCCATTTTTCAAAGAAAAGCATTTGACAACAAATAAACATTCCATATTTTAAAGTCTAACAATTTTTTTAATCTGACTTGTCTTCTCAAGTGGGATGAAAAGCTCTGAAAAATGTATATACCGCGTATTTGATTTTTTTTAAATGTTATGGTATCGAAAAGGGTCATTTTATGGGGGTCACCCATTGCGTTGTTGCTAGCATAACAGCTTTCTATGCCAAAGATTGCGGGTTCAAACCTGCGGGTGGCCCTAGGATTTTCTAATGGGAGTAAAAAATCCTTAGTTATGCCGTCCTTCGGAGGGGACGTTAAAAGGTGGTCCCGAGCCTGTGCGATGTCAGGTACTCGTTAAAGATCCCTATCCTAATAAAACCTGGAGAGGCAAAATTTAGGACTCCCACTGTAGCATCGTCCGATTAGCCATAGTAGCATAAAGTGACGTTAAACGAATAAACGAACGGGTCATTTAATGTAATATAATCAGATTCATTGACCAAACAGTAATCGAGTATGTTTTTTGAATTACCACCAAACAGAAGAATATTTATTGCATTTAAGATTTATTACAGTTATTACATTTGTTAAAGTTACATTAATTCTCAATATTATCATTTTAATTTAATTTTATGTATGTTTCCACATGTTATTACTGCCATCGTATTATTGTATCTAATATTATCTTCTTTCTCTTAGGGCTGATGAAGACTGTTGGCCGAAACGTAGGCAAAAAAATAAAATAAGGTATTCTTCTTGATGGGTTTTCTCTATGACCGCACAACCAACCGACTTATCCATCATAAAGAATATTAATAATACGAATGACCAGAAGTGTTTGTTTAATTCCCCATTTTAATCATGACAGACAAGATGCAATTACGGAGAGTATTAATTCAAGATATCTTCACAGCCGGGTGCCGCCTAACAGTCTGTATTACCAACTCATAGCTCATAATTTCCAAGAGATAACACCTCCTATTCAAGAAACATGGTATAATGAGCCAGCCTCCAAACCTGTCTTTATTTTCTTCATTAAGTCGGCCCGTGGTTGATTCTATAGTAATTTTCATATCTGATCCCGCCTTGGTCTACTTTTTGTCTTTGCTAAGCAGCTGCCTTCAGGCCTGCCGAATTTCGAGAAAAAAAATTTCGGAATAATTGATGCACTTTTGAATTTGATTACACGTTGGATCCCGACCGTATAATTCCATATTTTTGTATCTAATTTTTTAATTACAGCAATCCCGGATAATTACTTGCAATTTATAAGACGCAAATGAACCATCATTTCGCCGCATCCAATCAATAATTATTAGATATGACCATTAAGTTTGGATGCGTTTTCTGCTGGATTCTATAAATTCAACATATTGAAGCAAGGAAAAATTCTACCAAGCATCTATCTTATGCACATATTATTTCGTAAAATGACATTATTAGATAGGTTTGCTATTATTAAAAAAATTTATAAAAAAAACAAAACATTTTTGTAACTTAAAAGTAATTTTCATTATTTTTTTTTTTTTTACTGAGATTCAATCAATAACATGACGATGAAGACCCCCCCCTATATTTGTTGCATATGGTTGGATAATAAGTTGAGATAATTTTTATACCATAAATTTCTTATATAGTTTATAAATTATAGTACCTACTGAAATATTTTTATTTCATTCAGAATTAGCTGTTAAAAAATGACTGTTTTACTAGTGTTTAAACAAGTCGATACTGTAAATAAAAAGATTAATAAAAATAATTAAAAACTATTTATATTTATTATAATATATTCTTTATATATTATAAAATATATTCTTTAGAGAAGCCACCCAGCCAAAAATAAATAAATAAATAAAAAATAATAGTTATAATAAAACCAATAACTTAACTAAATATCGTACATCCTATGTTTGGTTAGCATCCTAGTTGATGTTATAGGGTGAACAAAAAGAAGAAAAAATGAGTTTTAAACATTTAAAAAAAAAACTGAAAGAAATTTGTAACATAAGTATTTATGGTGAAGTAAGAATGGTTGACAAAACAACACACAATGAAGTATAAACTTAATTTAATGGTGCCGATGTTTCGGCCTAAATTATAGGCCTTCTTCAGGGCGATTGAAGTAGTGAGAGTCACAACAATGGTTTTGATTGTTGTGATTGATTAAGAACAATTGATTTGATTGTTGTCGGCACCATTAAATTAGGTTTATAATTAATTGTGTGTTCTTTTGACTGCACCCTGTACTAACATCCCTTATATAAGTATTTATATTTTAGCGGAATATACTAAGATTATTATATCAACTGATCTGTGGAGGATTCTTGAGTAAGAAGAAAAAAAGATAAAACAATACATACATATTTACCTATGTTTTCATTGAAAAATAAACATCTCTCTCTCTCTCTCTCTCTCTCTCTCTATATATATATATATATATATATATATATATATATATATTCAATTATTAATTACTCTTTTATATATGACGTCTTAATTACAAATTATTTTTCCTTCGATTCATGTTACTAATTGCTATTTTTTTTTAAATATTTATTTTATCTTATTTTTGTATATATAGTAAACATATAGTAATATTCGTAAAATAATATTTTTTTAAAAGTAATAATCCTACCGTTCTTGAGCGCTTAATTGATGCGGGCCAGTAACACGGAATAGAAGGAGTAATGAGGCTGTGTTGTCCTGCACAAGATAGTGTCTTGTAAATGTCAGTATTATCTCTCCACAATATTTCATGTTATTTTTGTCGGCTACTTCCACCCCAGAAATAAAGTGAATATTTGAATTTTCCTAATTGATTTTAAATTTAATTTCACAATAATCGCATTTTATTAAAATCGGAATTCCAAACATTTTTCGAACAGCTCCCGAAATTTATTGCTCCATAAATCTAACCGACAACAATCTAAAAATCTATATGAATTTTATGAGGACTATAAGAGTTTTACAATATATTTTATATTACCTAATCATATTTTATAGTTATATTATAACCTTATGACCTCTTCTTGTTATACCATCGGACGGTCTTTACCAGTTTTAAAATATATATTAAACATTTATTATTACATAATACATTATTGAACTTATGTTCCTTTACTTGCAATTTTATTCCTTGTACCTAGAGAAAAAGAAACAAATTATTTAAGGAATTTTATAGAAAATTTTAAATATAAATAAAACCCGCATTGTATAAAAATAGAATCGGTAACTAACCGTATAATTAAAAAATATATATATTATTTGTAACTCTGTAGAATTTTTTTTTATTATTTTATTTTTTATTTATTTTTTTTATTATTATTATTATTATTTTTTTTTTTTTTTTATGGATACTCAGTTTACTGATTTTTAAAGCAATTAAAAATTAAAAGGTAATAACTTAAATTCCGACTATATTTTTGTGTGCATAGTCATAATTAAATATTAATAACTACCGCTTGTTGCAATAATATAACATTTAATTACAATTTTTATTCTATAAGTAATTTATTAGAGTAAATAAAATTTACTTTGATAATTACTATATAATATGTATTGATTTTGTATTATATTTGTGCCAAATATACAGTTACTGTTTATCGCCGTTAAATGTACTATAACCCTTACCTACATAGAAATAACACAAATAAAATCCTTTAAACCTAATTACTTTTATTCAAAAAAGTATCCTATGTGAAATAAAAATATTAAATTGACTAGTATTAATATCATTTCAACGGTGTTTTTTTTCTGTTTTAAAGGAATTATAGGTTTAACCAAAAGGCAATAATGTATAAAAATAATTTTGACTACAGAAAAATTCGACATGATGGAAATTCTCGTTCGGTCGGTTGAACCTATTCGATTAAAAAACCGGAGCCATATGGCACTTCATCCCTTTTTTCTACCGCCCTTATGGTGCCAACGAGCTTAAGCGCTATTATTTATTCACTAACAGGGTCAATTTAAAACTGGATAAGTTCCATGAATTTCGGTTTATCCAATTATTGTTTTTTCCCCCTTGTAGCTTTTGTTTTCACCTGACAGCGGAATCTAAGAATTGAAGATATACCAAAACGTTAAAGTAAAATTATAGTAATGATGGAAAAAAAAAAAAAAAAATACATCGAAGGAAGATTAGATTTATACAATTATAATAATTAATACTGTTTTTTATCTATTGCTTATCAATGATTTTGCTTTGATATGATGTATATAAATATATAGTATATATTTTTTTAAAATTCAATATATTTATAGCCCAATTGTTTATTTCAAATACCTATCGGTAAATCGCCTAATCATTCTTTATATTAAATATGAATGTTTAAAAACTGTCATTGACCTTTTAAGATCCTTCAGCAACTTATTTTCATATACCATGAATATTGTCATCATATAAAAAAAAATTATATCCTAATTTATAATATTTTATTTATTTTGATCATTGTTGTCGGTCATGTAGCGAAAATAAAAAATTAGGACCATTGAAAACATAAAAAACCAAAAACAATTATCCTTATTTATTTTTTATACTAAAATCCTTAATCCTATGTTGATTTGTTTTTAATTTCCTTATTTCTTAACCCCGTACTGACATAAAGTAAATATATAATATAAAGGAAGATAAACAATTTATTTTTAATTTATAATCACCCCATTATTTATCTATAATATTCATTTATTCACTGAAAATAATTATTATTTTTTGAACTGATTTCTAATGCTTATTGTTATATATTTTTTATAACTTTGGTTGCACCATTTCCTGGAATGTGTTTGTCTATATAAGGCATTATTATTATTTAAAATGTAAAGATATTTAATTTTTGATTAGTAAATTATGCAAAAATAATATAAGTAAAAATATTTATTTTTTTTATTCTGTAAAAATCGTACATATCGCATTATTTCATGAAGAGGTTCGATTCGAGAAAAAAAATATATAAACAATTTTTGATCAATTAGGGGTTGCAAAAAATTTGCAATTTAAATTTTTAAAAATAATGAATTATGCATAATATTTCATAATAAATATTATTAACTTTATTACCTATGACGCTATCCATAAAATGTCAGAAGTCAAATTTGAGAATCGATATTGTGCGAAGATCGAAGACGTAGGAAGGCTCAGAGACGGGCGACCCGGACCGCCATGTTGAACAGTCGGAGCCGACTGGAGGCAGCGTGGGGAGTGACGTCACCACCCCCACCCCCAAACCCCACGATTAATGTTGTGGCACCATTGTTGTGCTTACGTCACCTGCTTTCAACAAGTACCACCATTCAGGATACCTTCTTGAAGGTCCTTTTGTCGTCTTCAGGTACCTCCGGTCGTCTCAGAACTGAACGGCAAATTGCGTATTTTGCCGATACATTTACTGGAAAAGATCGGTAATTGCTAATGCTTCGTGTCCATCAAACCTTCTCTAACTTTCCGAATCCTAAGAACCATTATTAATCCCGAAAATGGGCAGTGTATCAACTGATAACTCTGGTGAGTCAATCAACACTAATACTGAGGAAGCGAGTGTCAGAACTGAAGCTTAAAAGGTTATGAAATCTTGGTAAAATGGGTCACAATAAGCGAATACGATATCTTTGATCTTATTTAGATTAAACTGGTCTAGAACGGTTAAGACCAGTAATCAGTTCTGCAGTGAATGCCTTTTTAAATCAATAAATATATGAACATTAAATAAATCATTTAAATAAAATTTGAAGAAACTTAGACAATCTTAATATACGATCAGAATAATACAGTGGTAAGTTAATTGTGATCTTGGATAAACAGACTATTCATAGTGTTAGTACCTACCCTTATCCACACTTAGTGTAATCTCACTATATATATATATATATATATATATATGCAGATAAACAATTTATTATTCCTTTATGATCTCCCATAAGGATAGTAATGTATTTATAGTGTTGGGATATGATTTATCTATAATATTTATTTTTCCAATGCTTTTTGTTATAACTATAAAAAATATTGACTATTAAATATTCGAAACAAGTATAGAATAGTATGATGATAAATGTTTTTTAAATTTTTATATTGAAATTTACAACTGTATATGAATAGTAACTTAATAGTATAACCAGTATACAAGACCCCGATAACGCAGCTACTGAGCCTAGTACCTATCGAATAAATACCAAAAAGTTATCTTCTTTTTTTTTTTTTATTGAAATTTACAACTGTATATTTTAATACGGCAAGTAAATATGCTGATTAAGTAAGTAAACTGCCCATTGGCAGCACTCTAGTAGTGTGCAATCTCAACAAGAAGGTCTCGAGGCCATCTTCTTTTCCGGCGCCTCGGTGGATTTTCTCTAATTGAAGAGGAAGCAAGGATTGAAACTAGTGGATTATTGTGGGAATGGAGGTTTTTATGGAAGGAGTGATACCTACAATAAATGTATTTTTCTTCAGAGTTGTATTTAATCATTACTAGTTAAAAGCAGAAGGTCAGTATATTTATTCACAAAGGTTAGTATCAAGTTTTAATGTTTGCATAATTAATTTTATTTTTATGTCTTCTTCCTGAAGAAAAGTTCTTCCTGCGAACTAGTTATTAAAAATGTTAAAGCGATAAATAAATAAGTATTTTAACATATATAATAAAAAATAATGTACCAGTAATTAATCAACTTTTCTTATAATCGGCAACATAAAATATGAACATTTCTAAAAGGCAACATTAAATTATTTTCATGGCTCTCTTACAGTTTTTTTCTTCCCACGAAGAACAACAATGCACTAAAATCCTTCTTTTTCATAATTTCAAGGATTTAAGAAAAAAGACGGAAATAGCGAACAACAGTTTGATAAATACTATCTTTTAAACACATAAGCTACCTATTATATTTAAGGGCAGAGAGAAAAAAAAAAATAAGGGCATACCAGGCGGAAACCAAGAGGTACAATTTGCACCTTAAGATTATGGCGGTGGTGATTGGAGGGCTAGGGGAACGTAAATTGGTAACGGCCTAACAGCTACTAAACCACTTTGGGGTTGAGGGCTCATCTCTCTCAAATCTAGCTTACTTCAAACACTTTATACAATGATTTTTTATTTTATCTATGATTACTATTATTTATTTTTTTTAAATAACATTCATATTTATGTAATTTTGGTTAATTTATTTGTTATTTATTTTTGGGGCCTTGAACGACTAAAAAAAAAAAAAAAATCCTGATTTTTATTATTCATTCAACCTTAGGAAGTGGGAAAAATAAAAATGCTATGTAATTTTAAAATTTTATATTAAAACAAATAAAAATTAATTTGTTTGTTGGCGACATTGTTGAAATAACAGTGGATTTGAATTAAATCTGGTAATTATGAACCAAGGTATTAAAAATGAATCTATTATTAATACCTAAAGCTAAAATTTGTGTTACTATGGTAGCATGTTTCATCAAAAGTGCTAGAGCCGTTAAGAAAATCGTAAAAAGATACAAAATGCATAGTATAAATGAGACTTCCGGTGAAAATGAGCCGATTATGGTGAAAACGGTGTGATATCTCAGGTGTATGTCTTAAATTAGAAATTTTTGTTTTTCGTACTAGACTTACACACAGATCTTTTCGCCCGACTTAAATAACCTTATAACGTGTATTTCCGATGGAAATTGGAATTCGAAAATTTTCACGATCTCAATACTTCCTCTTACTATACATTCCATATATAGGTAAGTACTTTCGACTTTTTCTTTGGGGGTGAAACACAAATTAAACAGTATGAATAGATATAAATTGTTTATTCAACTCTTCCACGATAATAACATCACAACACTCCCATTAAGCAACGGACGGTGTTACAATTTTACAGTGGCGCAGCCACCGCACCCTTTTTACAAAGAGATAAAACCTTACAAAAGAGGTATAACATTATAAATAGGTATAACAAGTACCAGAAATTAGGAATAAAATATAATTCACTAAAACAGCGTTCAGACTTATGAAAGTAGTAATGTAAATATATATATACGAACTTATTTACTGCAACAAAACCTTATGAAAGAAGAGATATAAAGAAATATATGATCACCCATAGGTCAAGTGAAAAATCCTGCTTTATACCTCACGTGGTTGATTATTCGGTTTAATCTGATTATTCTTGAGGTCCTAATAAATTACGAAGCTTCAATTTAGGATTAAATAGTCAATTAATGCTACAGCGGACTTACAAAACATATCTAATTCCTCAATGCTCTTCATTGAATAATATAAGAATATACGAATTGGATTTTTTGGAATGATACATATTTCTCCATATACGACACGAGGGGGCATCTTTCTTAAATTGGTTGATAGACTGGATTGGCGGATTGCCGAGTGCAGTTGCATGCTGTAGGCCCGGCACTAAATCCAACTCAAGCCGGGGGGAATTCAATATGTCGCCAGCATTGCTCTTTGATATTTATGGTCCTTGCTAATACTAAGGGCCATCTCCCAGACTCTGAGGCGGAGATCACCCTCTGCAAGAACATAAGAAGCAGCACCTTCGTCATATGCCATGGAGTTTGGCGGTGACAGCTAGGCAATTCTGCGCAGTGCTATTGGATTATTTGTAAATTTCAAAATAGACAAAAATTTGGTGAGCACAACACACGACTTCCACTTAATTCCGTTGATAAAATCAATTCAAATTGTTCATAAGAATTTTAAATATACTTAGAGATAAAATTAATTGTTGAAGAATTTTTATTTTTTTTTATTTGCTTATCCGCCTCTACCCTTGAGGGTCATTGGCGTGATCGAAATCCTATCATTTTCGTGAATTCTATTAATTTGTTAATACTTTCTTCCTCATCTTTAAGTACTTCTTTCATGTCTTTCTTTAGATTCAACCCTTTTCTTGACTGCTCATAAAGCGGGCACTCAATCAGCAAGTGTTCTACAGTTAGAGGAGAATTGTTGCATTTTTCGCAGGTTGGCGCTTCCAGGCGTCTCAAGAGGTACCCATGCGTAAATTGGCAGTGCCCAATTCTTAGTCTGCATACAACAATTTCCTCTCTCCTTGAAGATCTTATTAAATTGTTAGTCGTTTTGGATAAAATTGTAAAAATGTGCTTAATGAATGGTATAAAGTGGCTCAAGCTAAACAGAAAGCTGATATTGATGAAAAACTTGCTGTAGCATCTCGGGGTATAGTTGCCTTAAATATGAAATTTCAGTATTGTACTGCTTTTGGTTTTCGGGCTTGACTTACCTCTCACACTGACGTTTTTGCGGGATTTGGTCATTTGGACTCCTTAAAACGTGTATTTTCGGTGAAAAGTGTAATTCGAAAATGTTCACTAAAGCAATACTTTAGGCAAGTAAAAGTAAAAAAGTACATGTCTAATAGTATCATTAATTATCACTATTGACAAAATCCTCTGTCAATACAGCGGCTGAATCACCATTGGAGGCTACCTTTGGTGTCGTGGCTAGCATAACAGTCTTCTATGCTCAAGGCCATGGGTTCAAATCTGGCAGGTAGGCAGCTCTAGGAATAATAAGAATAAAAAACCCTTAGTTATTTCGTCCTTCGAGGGAAACCACTGTGGTTAAAACTTGTTTCACAAAATCAAAATAAATCAATTGACTTCGAAGAGTGTTATATATTTGTTGACAGTTATAATACTGATTCTGCACATGAAAACTACAATTTTTTTTTTCCTTCTTTATTTCGTAATTAATTGATTTATTGATTTAACTTTTACATAAAAGTAAAATGCATATTTTATTTTTACCGGAGCAGACTCTAAGTCGTTCTCTTACAAACTGAAGGTTCAAGTATATTTTTATGTTGGTCTTAGCTCACTGGAGTCTATTTGCAGAAGATGGAGTATAAAATAAAATTTATATGAAACAGAAGACGAACTTGGACAAGGTGCTCGGAAGTTCCGGGGGCTTTGCTCAAATGACCTTTTTCTGTCTCCTTGACCCAGAATACAAGATAAAATTTTCGGAATAGCTGCAGGGAACTGGAATGCACTCTAAGTCGAACAAAAAGAATAATTGACCCAAGATATGCATGAAAAAAGTATTTTCTTTTATCTTTGCCAACTTAAAAAAAAAAAATAATAATAATAGGTTGATTGGAATCCAATAAGAATTTCTAAATTAAAAGGCCAATAAGAGAAAGGGTAGATGCCATACAAAGGACCGGTTTGGTTAAATGGGGTATTTTTGGCGGGGATCGACTTCTACTTTCACCCGGTTAGCCTCATCTGGAATTTAAAGTGTTTCTTCATCTTTTTTTTTTTTTCTTTGCTTGTTTCTGATGCAGAATATTTAACATTTCGAATTGACGGGCTTCTTTGACGGTACCCAGCCTAAGAGTGTCTTACAAATATGGTTCACAATGTTAAATTTAAAGATAATTTATGTTTGCTACTTCGTTAATCTATGAATAACTATCATAAATAGTTTGCAACTGTCCATATTATATTATATTAATTAATTTTCTATTTGTTTAATCTCTTGTGGAGTAGTAATATTTGTTTGAATTTTTCTACAAGGCGTTGATTCAAGCTCCAGCCAATTAGTTAAAACATGTTTTATAGATTCCTTAGCTGAGATTAGATCGGTTTTAAAAAATGTAGAGCTAACCATTGTCAATAACAATACTTAAAAATAATGTTAATATTGTTTGTATGAGGAGCGGCTTGGTCTAGTGGATAGAGCACTAATCTACTGTTCTCCCTGCCCTGGGTTCGAATCCTGGCTGTGGCAAAATATTATTTATTCTGTTAATTCAGCCGGGGGGTATGGAGACCCTCCTGCGGCAGACCCTGGCTCTTTAAAGAGAGTACCCTAAATTTGGGAAAAAACTGGATGCTGAGCGTGATCAAGGCCTTATCACCTCATTGCACGGCCGTTTGTCTAGAAACAGTACAAATCCGTATATGTGCTGAGCCCAAGACCCTTCATAGACTGTAGAGATACAGGTTTTTTATTTATTTATTTTTGTTTTGAATTTTTTGATTCTTTGTATATGCATTATTGTTATTAAAATATTATGATCATATTTATTTTCAAGATTTTGATTAGATCCTATGAATCTATATGTTTAGTCAAAATTTCTATTATTATATGACTTTATTTATTATTATACATCATAATATTATATTATATTTATTATATAACAGACATTTCTTTACACTTAATCTAGTACACTATACATATATTACTATATGCAATGTCTACAGTATTACTTATATCCCACATTTAATAATATTTCTAATTGTAAATTTAGTTTACTGTATTTGTTATATCGCATCATAGTTTGGTATAGTTTATGGCATTGTATATTTTTTAAATAATGTATAACTATGTTTTTGTATATTATGTACTACTTTAAATAACGAGTGTTCATTTAATTTGTCGTGAATTCGTTAATAATTAACAAATTAAGTGGATCAGTAAAAATTCTCATTTTAAATGCAGTAACATGGGTTCATTTCCGTTTAATTGGGAACTAGCTGCAGTGAGATATACCTACAACTACAGTGAATTAGTTTTATCCTTGGGCAGTTCAAAATAAAAGTTTGTGCAGTTTGTTATATTATTTAAAAAAAAAACTTATTACACTGATTTTAAACCCGTAACGCATATAATAATAACTATTACTCTTTCTAAAATGATTTTATAGTTCAAAAAAATAATTTCTAAGAATATTCCCCAACAATTAACCATAAAGGTGTTAATTATATCACACATAATTTAGCCTGACTGATAAAGTGACCTGATAGTGGGAAGCTACTGTAAATAAGAATTCGTTAACATGTTAAATCTTGCTTTAATTTCTCGTTTAGCATATTCAAACGATTTTAATTGATGCATTGTTACTGCATTTACGGTTCGATGATCAAAGGTTTACGGTGCCGCCACTGAAATTGATTATAATAATAAGAAGAATATTTTAGCCACTAGTTGCCAATTATTATATAGTATATATGTATAGTCGTTAGTGGCTTTGAATGAGAAACCCAAATGAGAATTCTAAGACATTTTGAAACTTTAGCCAAAGAACAAATTTGAATTCGGCCCAACTTAGCCCATTTAGAAAATTTTATGAAGGGTTAATAACATCTTCTAAAGATACACAATTACTGCTAGGTGAAGACACGGAAACCATACAGCTAAATACAAGCGTGTTAATAAAAACCGGTAAAGAAATAGGACTCGAATTAAATACTGATAAGACGAAATATATGATTAGTAGCAGAAATGGTGGCGATCTTGGTGATATTGATATATCAGGGCATACTTTTGAATTCGTAGAAAAATTCAAGTATTTGAGTTCAATGATAACAAGAAAAAATGAAATCCAGGAAGAAATTAAGTCCCGGTTAAAGGTGGGAAATGCGTGTTATTATTCAGTTGCTAAGTTACTTAGCTCACGGCTTCCATCTAAAAACTTAAAGATTAGAATTTATAAAACTATTATTCTTCCAACGGTTCTTTACGGATGTGAAACGTGGCCGCTTACTTTGAGGGATGAACAACGGCTTAAGGTTTTCGAAAATAAGGTGCTGCGTAAAATATTTGGTCCGAAGAGGGATGAGGGCATTGGAGAGTTTAGAAGGTTGCACAACGCGGAATTGCGGAACTTGTATCCTGTGAATATAATTGAGTTAATAGCGTCGCGGAGACTCAAATGGGCGAGTAAAATTGTTGGTCTCGGTGAGGAACGGATTCCGAGAAAGTTGGTATTTGCTGATCCGACTGGTAGGCGTCCGAAAGGTAGGCCGAAGCGGCGATGGGAGGATTGCGTTAAAGCTGATCTCGGGGGCTTGGGCTTGACCGGTGAACATTGGAAGGGTCTGTGCAGGCGAAGTTTGGTGGTATCGGCATCGAACCTTCGGGTTCGGTAAGCCTATTATTATTAAGATACATAATACTTAACACCTTCGGATATCTTTCACATTATTCATTGTAATATAACAACAGTTGGACAGATAGCAAAAAAGAAACATATTACTATATTAAACATGTACATATTCTACAATCGTAATCGTATTATTTATTATTTTTTTAATGGAAAGGAAAGCATAGGAATTGATATGCTACTTCATTTAATGAATGATTAATGGTTTATTTATGAATTTCATCTTTATATAACTTGACTTCTCTTCATTTTACCTTGGTCTCTTTTTATTTCGTCATTGTTTATTTTGTATGTGCAATAACTTCAATCAGAAAAATATTTTTTGATTTAATATGATTTGAATTAAATTGTATCATGGGCTAAGCCGGGAATTCCGATAGGAGGGCGAATCAGGTAGAAAATGGTTAGAGCGAGGAGTGGAGCAAGTGGGTCTAAGATATCATTTATATATTTTTTTAAAATAGTGAAAATACAAATAATTTTCATGATTAATTACTTAATTGGAAAAAAGAACACTCTATTACCATACCTTTTTCCTAATTCCTTAATTTTATTTTTTATCTTTTTCTACTCTTTTTCCAATAATCCTGACCTTTCTATGATTCTTATGTGCATTAAACAAACTTATAATTGAACTTACTACTTAGTATAGTTTTAATTAATTAATGAGCACGATATATAAATTTAATGTTTTATATAAAGCATTTTATATAAAACATCCTGGAATATGCTCACCAACGTTCTGGGATTGTGTCTTCATTATCAAGAATTTGTCATTGTACTTAAATTATACAGCAGGATGTCAATAATAAAACAAACAATATTTATTTACCTTCACTTATATATTAGCTCATTGTTCACACATATTTTCGATAATACATATCTTACATTCTGCTGCGTCATTCGAGTGCAACAATAAAGTCTTGATAATGTGGATGCAACCCAGAAACTTTTGGGGAACATGTATCGGGATGTCATTGGACATAATTGTACTGTGACAGGAGAATAATAGAAAATCAGTCCAATACGTAAAATTAATAAATGTTGTGAATGAAGAGTAAAGACATTTTTAAAATACCATCATATACCGATATGTTTATGTTAATTTCAGATATGAATCGACATATTCATATCGACATCTTCAGGTCGTTGTAATACTTTTTTTTTTTTAATGATATTTTTGCACCCTTATTCCTTTCGGAATCAAAACGATTTCTGTCTAAATCCTCATTTTCTTTTTCTTAAGCACGTTCAGGAGTGTTTTTCAGCTCCTTAGAGACAGGATGCGTGTAATCAGCAGGGAAACTAAAAATAGGTACAATCCGAAACAAATTACCATTTTAATTGAAGCGTGAAATATCAAGATAAGTTATCCAATTCTGTTGAGCTCTTATCTGGCACCCTTGTTACAGGTATCTTACTTCTGTCCCGGGGGTCTCTTATTAATCTCGAAAATTTACATTCAATTTGCAAACAGAGTGTTTGGAACAGCTAAGTGAATATTTGTTACTAGGCCGGGCTAAATAAATGTCGCGGACACTGTATCATACAGACCTCCTCATAAATATGTAAAAAGCTTATTAAACCGCCTTGATATAATTTTATGGATATACGGAAATCGGAAATATCATGAAACGTCGAGGTGTCTCCAGCTAAATACTCTAATTTTCTTTAAAATAGTATACATTTACTTTCTATTTTTTGGGGAAAAACTATTTAAATGCCAATTTTTTCATATTCGAAAATAAAGAAAAAGTTTTTTTTTAATGTTCAAACGATCAGAAGCAAAACGTGCTTGTTTCCAGTGCTTTAATATTTATTTAAAATATAATATGAAAAATTATTCAGTGATAATTTATCAGTACAGCACACCAAAAAATTGCTTTTTTTCCCTCATTAATAGTAATTATGGAATATTATCCATATTAATCATATTTAATTTAGAGGCACTAAATATAAAATAAAAATTAGTGAATAAATAAATCAGCAAAAAACAAAACAATAAACCCAAAATAATGATGTTCAATATAAGAAGAAGGGAGATGAGATTATTTGGCAAATTTACATATTAAGTAGCTTTAAATAAAAATAAATCTCAATGCAAAAACAAATTTAAGCAACTATTTTACATTCAACGGACATTTTTTAATATTTTAACCTTCAGAAAAGGTGTTAAACAATGTTTTCGGGTCGGATGACTTCAAAAAGTGTTTAAGCCAATATTTACATTTGTAAAAAAAATAATTTTGCAACAGGCAAAAAATAAATATAAAACCTACTTTTTTTTAAATTAAATTTATTTTTAATATTATAATATGCTATCAATGTTATTTTTATATGCAATTTTAATACTAATCAATGATTTGCATTAATTTTATATATGACAATAAAACAGATATTTGCTTCGTTACTTAATTGCAATTTTTCTGAAAACATCCAACATAAAAAGATAATACAATTATCACTTTTTTTTTAATATATTTATTGGTATTTACAACTGTATAATAAAATACATTTAGTAAATGTGATATAAGATATGTTGACATGATTCATATGTAGGGATACTACCCATTGGCACTCCCCAAAGACTATGTTAAAGTAGAAGATCTCGGGCCATCTTCTTTTCAGACGCCTCGGAGGATTATAGGGATTGTAGAGGAAGCAAGGATTGAAACTAGTGGGTTAGAGTGGAAATAGGAGTTTGTCATGAAAGCAGTGGTACCTATTTCGGGCCAAGCCCGCAACATAAGGGAATATTAAGGTCTTTATGGATGAGTTTTTTTGTATTATCACATTTAATATTATAAATCAATATATCCGTTTTTTTTTTCTTTTCAAACATTAGAAGGTTCCTTTCTTGACCGTTCCTCCTGATTTTGGAATTCTCTCCCTTCAAACATACACCATGCTTTTGCTCTTTTATTTTATATTTTGCATTTCTTTTTTGACTAATAATATTATAAGATCTAGGTTAGGTAGGTAGGTAAGGCGATAAATTTCTAGATTATTACGCCCTTCATAATATAATATAAGATCTATATTGATTTAAGTATTTTTTCATCATAAGATTTCATTTGATATAATTTTATGTTATCATGTTTTTATGGTTTTATTAACCTTATTTCTTAATGACCTGATGTAGCTCATGTTAATTATGGTAATTATTCTTGAAGGTCTTAGTCCGAGAATAAAGTTTTTATCCTTCTACAACAAGCAAAGGAATTGTTAACTTCGCAATTAAAATTGAAAAGAAGTCGAATTCCGAATCCATGTTTTTTTTTGTACTAACTTAATTTGCCATAAATGGATAGAATTGTTCCAATCACCTATATTCGTTAATAGTAAAAACTAATAATTATAGTTTAGCTGTCTTTTTACAGATTAATTATTTTTCGATATTTACGATTAAATTTATACTCTAGTTATATAACACCATTATGCAACAGATCAAACATTAATACAACATTGCCGATGTAATTGTGAATAGCAAGGAGATGTGAGTTGAATGGGAGGAATTTAATCGCTATAATCAGTGGCTATTTGCCAACTCATCAATCATATTTAATACAAACTCGAGATAAATCATTTATTAATGTTACTATTTCCGGGACAAATCGCTTATTAATGTTAATATTTTCGGAATAAATTGCTTATGAACGTTAATATTGCCAATTGGGCTCATAAAAGAACCCGCCATCTTTGATTTACTTTAAAAAATGCAGAGTATAATAATTTATTGTAATATTTATTATTTTAAACAATTTATTAATTTAACTTTCATTGATCTAGAGTAATTTTTTTTTTTACAGGTAAATGTGAAACAGAATAAAATAACATAGAACAATGCATCAGCAGCACTCCTAATTTTCAGAAGTGATAAATCATATTAACATTTTACGAAAAGATTGTAAACGATTCTTTAAAATATGTAACTTTACTATTGGAAAATTAAAAGAGATTTTGAGCTAATTTTTTTACTGAATATTTTACACACTTAATCTTATTTAATTTATTTTAACTTCTTCATACTAGCGACGCGGCTGAGAGAGAGGTGCTGGGATCTCTTGGATTCTGCTTAGTTCGAGTGTCTTTAGCAGATTTTAAATTTTGTATATAGCTATGATTGTGTGTATGATCTTTGTATTTATTTTAATTATAGGTTGTTGTTTTTTGTTTTGTTTTTCTGTATATCTATGATTTGTTTTTATGTAATTCGACTTTATCATTGTTTGTTGTAAATACTGTATGAATGTGTTCTCATATTACTAATACTATTGTTCATTTTGAAACAAATTGTAATATATCTCAATACAAATCTAAAAAAAAAAAAAATTATATTCGAGGTAAAATTGAAAATAATACAATTATAACTAACAATAAGAAATAATAATCTGTTCACTGCGTAATTAATACAATTTATTTATTTTTGTTGAATCATTTTAATTTGATATTTTCAATTAGTTTATTTATTAGCATATTTTTTTATTATTTTTAACTAATAAGATGTCAATTGTCATAGTTTAATCCTTGATGGTACAAACTTGTATTTACATTTGGTATGATAATATGTACCTGATATATTAATGTTGTATTTCAAATTCTATTAAAATCAATTTTATATTTGGAAATAATTATTGGTTTGTTTAATTTCCTCTGTTATATAATTGTCCATTGGTGTAGTACTTTTTGTTTTGATTTTTTTTTTCATTTCTCCTAATGCTTGTTTGATTTATATTTTTCAAGGGTTAATATTGGAAAAAATTAGAATTGACCCATTGAAAATCATTATTGCTTTTAGATAGTTTTAACAAATAAATCATTGAATCTTAAATAGAGTTTAACAATTAATTAAATCATATTTTTTAATTTAAAGTATTAACGGAAAATAATTCATCTTGATACAAGAAACGTGTGCGGTCAGGAAGCAGATGGGTGTTAATTATATGGATCAATGGTTGGTGATTACCAAGACCCCAATACAGCTTGGGTTCCTGATTATCGGGTACTTTTTTTAACCTGGGTACTTATTTCATGGGTACCTTACCACCTTTATCGGTCCTTATAATAATGGTTTAGTGGGGGGTTCTATCAATATTAAGGATTAATTAATAAATACCAACAAACAGATAAGCGCTCATAAATTTATACTTAAAAGAATAAATATTGAATTAGCAAAAATGTTCTATTATTTTCAGACTTATTATTCTATTAGTTCTCTTATTTATTTTAATCTAACAATTTTTGTTCAGCTAACATCTTTACACTATGAACACAATATTTCAGGATTAAGGAATTAATTAAACTCTTCAAGAACGTTTCTAATAAGAAATGGGACTTCCAATTAAATAGTGTGTTTAATTAGAAAGAATTTATGACGAAATTCTTATAAATTATGTTAAAACATTTTTGTAAAAAAGCCAAAAAAAAAACAAAAAAAAAATGGCCTAATGCATATCCGAATTCGCAATACAATCTTAATGTAAACAGATTTGTAAAATAAACATTATTATCCAACGTTAAAAAAATAAACACTAAAAATCAGACGATCATAGTTAAGATAGCCTATATGTGTTAATAACCTTACTATTTTATACCAATGAATAACAATAAATTATCAAATGAATGAATATAAATTAAACTTCATCATGCCTTTTCTATTATTCCTGATTTTTACTTTCAGTTATCTATATATGAAATAAAGGAAAAGTGTTACGATCATGAAAAATTTCGAATTCGCGTTTTCACCGGAAATACATGACTTCTGCGTCTAAATAACCAACTCCAGCAAAAAGGTCTGAGTGTCCATGTGTATATGGTAAGTCCAGCACGAAAACGAAAAGTAATATATACCTGAATAATATATATTCAATAAAACTACATGTGACTACTTTATACCATGAGTTTAGCACCTTTTTTAAAATTTACTCTAACGATTTTGATTGAACAAGCTACATCAATGTAAAATTTAATAGACTTTAATATCATGTAGGAGCGGCGTGATCTAGTAAATAAAGCACTAGTCTATTGTTGGAATCCGGCTGTGGCAGAATATTATTTATTCTATAATTTCAGCCGTGGGCTACCCTAGGGTATGGAAACCCTCGTCGGACAGACTCTCTATAAAGTGGGTACCGAAAAAATGGGGAAAAACCTGGCGGCTAAGTATGATTTTGGCCTAATCATCTCATTGCAAGACTGTTGTTCTAGAAACAGTTCGAATCTCTGTATGTACTGAGTTCAAGACACTTCATGGGCTGCAGTGGTACAGGTTTTTTTTTTTTTTTTTTTTTTTTTTAATATCATATAGGTTTCGTAGTGATTGAAATATTTTAACAGGGAAATAGCTAACTTTTGGTATTTTCTTCCTCTAAAGCACCTTTAATTGTGTAGATCCCAAAAAATTAACAAAATCGTCCTTTTAGAATTGTCAAAGAACGGCTAAATATACACGCTGGACGACTTCGATGACCAACTAAAGGAAAAAAGATCAAACATATTTTTTATTTTTTTTTTAATATTATCTTATAAAAAAAAATGCAAAGGTAATGAAGAGCGACGAAAAGCCAATGGAATTAAGTGATTTTTGCAGTTAATGATACAATAGATTATTTAATGAAATCGTGCTTCTATCGAAACTCGATGTAATTAATATTTTTCATCTCTAAATGTATTTTAAATATATTAAAGAATTTAACAATGGAGGTAAGTGAAAGTCATTTCATGCGCACACCCGATTTTTTAAAATGTATTATTATCCTTCTGTATATTTGAGACTCGTGAGCTAATGGAGTCAAATCACACAGGCCGAACTTTAAGATAAAACATAAAGTTTTGTGTATGCTGTCCCCGCATTTACAACATTAGAAACAATATACATTATTGAACCCGACGTTACCATTACTCCTGCAGGCTATTTTATATATATATATAATATTCTCATTGCTTCATCCAGATGACTTTCTTAGATGGAATATCCAATTCGCTAATGGGTCGACTTATGGAACGAGCCCCGAGAACTAGGAGTGCAATATAGGGACGAGCTGGGGAGGAACAGATGGGAACTGTCTCGGCTATAAACAATTACAGTTTGCCCACCCAAGTGTAAATGTTTAGTAGGCCTCGCAACATCCTAGTTCTGTTTTGACTCAGCATCACAGGCCTTCTCCAAACCGACAGCTCCTTCGCCCAGTGACGAGATCGCCGTTTTGTCCGTCTCCAGGAAGTCCGGATCTTGCAATTGACGTATACTTCCTGTTGGCGCTTTGATGAAGATTGGCTCGATGCAGACAAGAAAGGGATAAATAAATAAACAATTCATGGACTTCGATTGCGTATGGTTGAACGGAATGAGCAATAAACTAATATTACATGCTAATTTTTTGAGAGATTATTATTAATTATATAAATTAATTGAATGTTTACATAATAAAAAAAAAAATAGGTTCATGGGTGTTTATTTATTTACTTTTTAAAAATTGAATTTTTTCTCATAAAAAGTAAAACCACTGCATACCAGTAATTTCGTCGTAGTATGACAGGGTTTAACAACGTAAACAAGCACTTAAAACAAACAGAATGATTACCATCTTAAAAAAAAACAAATTTACTTTGTATGTAATGCATGCTCTAATTTTATGATTTCTGTCATATCAAATAAATGTTTTTTATATTTCATAAGTATTTAGGTAATAATTAATAATTACACCCAATAAATTAAATCTGTATAATTTCTTTAAGAGAGTAAATTTAAACATGATGTAGTGACCAGGATAACAGCCTTCTATGCCCAAGGTCGTGGGTTCAAACCAGCCTGACGGCCTAAGGTTTTTTTAATGGGGGTAAAGCATCCTTAGTTATGCGATTCCTCGGAAGGGTTGTAAAATGAAAGTCCCGAACCTGTGTCATACATATAAGGCATACTCTTTAATAATCACTATTCTAATTAATCCTTGATAGGCTCAAATTTGAACTTCCAATGTAGCATCGCACCGCACCGACTAACCTCAGTAGCATAAAGTGAAAATTCAATAGTATAGTAAGATATTTATTAGCATAGGTTAAGGAAAAATAAAACAACTTTTATGTATTCAATTTTTTTTTGTTATCATTTATGTTAAAGAGTATATCATTTATTTTTGGGAGCGGCGTGGTCTAGTGGATAGAGCGCTAAGTCTGCTGTGCTCCGGGTCCTGGGTTCGAATCCCGGCTGTGGCGGAATATTATTTATTCTATAATTTCAGCCAGGGGCGACCCTAGGGTATGGAGACCCTCCTCGGACAGACCCATCTATAAAGTGGGTACCAAAAAAATTGGGGGAAAACCTGGCGGCTAAGGTATGATCTTGGCCTAATCACCTCCTTGCACTGCCGTTGGCCTAGAAACAGTACGAATCTCTATATGTACTGAGCCCAAGACCCTTCATGGGTTGTAGTTGTACAGGTTTTTTTTTTTTTTTTTTTTATCATTTATGTTTTATACACAGATTTTTTGAGACTTAACACCGAAGATTATTTTACATTCTTTTAATAGTGAATGATGAAGTGGTCCTGTTTTAAAAGGTAAAACTTCATCGAAATTAACAAAGTATCATGAATAACAAAAAGCAATGGTGTAAGTTTGTTTATTCCATTTGGAAATCTCAGAACAATTGAAACTGAGTAATGCAGAGCATGACAAAGACCCTCTTTACGTAAAAATTGACGTTGAAAGTGAACCTTGAGAAACAGAAAGTGCCCTAAAGGAGGTCAGGAATGCCCTAAGGGCAAACGACTATGCAACAGTCATAAAATAAGACCCTTCTTTGAAGGTTTTATGGTCGGGCACATCTTTACGCAACGACTGTAAACAAACAAACAAACGTCGGCTTTCACTCTCCCTTGGCACAGATTCGGCGTAACCAGTTTTTTTGGCAGACAGGTAAAATAGGAAAAAGTGAGATGGCACAGGTGAGTCTCCATGTTATGTCAGTAGTAGGGAGCTCGCCCGTTCGATGTAGGGAGCACAGGTGAGTCTGAATTCATTTAATATTATTTTGATATTATAATTAAACATGTTAGGCCATATAAGTGAAAAAAGGTGACTTAAGATAGCCTAACATTCGATAAAAAAAAGTCTATTTTATAATGATGATACTAAAATTACACTATCATCAACAGCAAATAGCATATCTTCAGCCAATTAAAATTCAATCTTAATGAATATCTTTTTCAATGCCAGAGAAATATTTCTATACTTACGCATTATATTATACTCTAAATTATATTAAATATTACTATACAGTGCACGTAGTGAACGCTTTCTATCTATAATTTTTTTTTTTTATATACAAACATTATAAAGTTACTTAGTTCGCGGCTTCTATCTAAAAACTTAAAGGTTAGAATTTATAAAACTATTATTCTTCCAACGGTTCTTTACGGATGTGAAACGTGGCCGCTTACTTTGAGGGATGAACAACGGTTTAAGGTCTTCGAAAATAAGGTATTGCGTAAAATATTTGGTCCGAAGGGAGATGAGGCCACTGGGGAGTTTAGAAGGTTGCACAACGCGGAATTGCGGAACTTGTATCCTGTGAATATAATTGAGCTGATTGCATCGCGGAGACTCAAATGTTCGAGTAAAGTTGTTGGGCTCGACGACGAGCGGATTCCGAGAAAGTTGGTATTTGCTGATCCGACTGGTAGGCGTCCGAAAGGTAGGCCGAAGCGCAGATGGGAGGATTGCGTTAAGGCTGATCTCGGGAGCTTGGGCTTGATTGGTGAACATTAGACGAGTCTGTGTAGGCAGAATTTGGTGGTATCGGCATCGAACCTTCGGGTTCGCTAAGCCTATTATTATTATTATTATTATACAAGCATTATAACATATATATTATGTTCAGCATAAAGCCGGACAAACTGTGCTTATTCGGTCCATCGAGTCTTATTCTTGGGATAATAGTCCCGGAATAAAAATTATTCTCATTCGCATAACATAGTATACATATTTACAACATTTTTTTTATTTTAGATAAGTAAATGTAAAGACATTTTTTAATTTATACAAAATAATTTCGTTTCTCATTCTGAAGTTGATTAGGCACTACCTGTCATATTTTTTTTGTTTATTTAATGTCACTTTATGCTAAGGAGGCTATTCAGACGATGCTACAGTGGGGGTCTTAAATTTTGTCTATCCATGTTTAATTAAGATGGAGATCTTTAACGAGTACCTGACATCGCACAGGCCCGGGACGACGTCGCCTCCCGAAGGACGCCATAACTAAGGATTTTTACTCCCATTAAAAAATCCTAGGACCATCTTGCGGTTTTGAACCCGTGATCTTTTGCATAAAAGACTCTTATGCTAACCACCCTGCTACAGGTGATTCTCCTGTCATATTTTCTTATCGCAAAGTTTATGGGTATTTAGTATTTTCACAGCTTCGGATTAAGAAGAAATGTGATAATTCGTATTTAAAGGACAACCTTCATCATGTTCTAAAGAATCTTATTTTGTAATATCAATATACGGTATTATGTTTTGGGGGATGTTGGTTTGTCGACTTAGGTCTTCACAATTGAACGTGTTACTTCTTGGATGATCACGCACAATCAAACATTTTATTAATTATTATTGAGGATGCTTCGTCTTCTGTTCAAGTTATAGTAGTTTAAAATAATCATGAGCCGTCATTTGCATCAATCCAACCGTTAACTCCATAGCATGGCTTATGATGGCCCATATGTTTGAGTCGAAACGTCGGCAAATTTAAACTATTGTTTGTCAGAATAACAAAACAATAAAATAATAAAAAATAATTAAAAACACATTGTACCACTACAACCCACTAAGGGTCTTGTGCTCAGTACATATAGAGTTCGTACTGTTTCTAGGCCAATGGCCGTATAATGAGGTGATTAGTAGGTCTTGATCACGCTCAGCCGTCAGGTTTTTTTTACCCAATTTTTTGGGTACCCACTTAATAGCTTTATAGAGGCTGGGTGTGCCCCAGGAGAGATTCCATACCCTACGGACGCCCAGCGACTAAATTAAAAGAATAAATTATATTCTGCCACAGCCGGGATTCAAGCCCAGGACCCGGAGAATAGTAGAACAGTGCTCTATCCACTAGACCAGGCCGCACCACATGTTTGCCAGACTGACTCCTGATTATTACTACCTATCATGATTATTATATTTATTAGTCTCTTTATTTTTTTGCTTATATATTGGTTTAATTAATATGCAGTACAATCTCAGTGATTTAATGCATCGATCATTATAATATAGTTATTTATCATTTGCATGAATATATAAATATACATAATTGACGAAATCAAATTCTGCTAATGATTCCCTACAAATCAGAAAAATATATTACTTGTCTCAAATTGAATTCATAATCCCTGATCGTTATTTAGGTATGTTTGTTTAAATTGGACCTATTTAATTTAGCCTTTGGGACCCTTGAAATATTGTACGCTTTGCCGTGCATATATCAAAGCTCAACAAGATGATTGTATGGTGATTGAGCCAAATTACCACGTGATCACCGATTCCGATTCGCAACTGTGCAACCATAACTTATATCAGTCATGATACTGATCATAATCTTCCTCCGGCTATTTATGGAACTTATAAACCAAAGCAAAATAAAAATTGAAAAAAAGTCAGTGAGCAAACTGCAGCGTAAACACAGGCATTGCTTTTGGATTGCATAACTACCTCCGATCTGATAAGTTGAAGGCCAGCTAAAGACAAAGCCGTCCTCTTGGCAACATAGTCTCTTCTAACAAGCTTCCAGCCACAACCTGCAGTGTTAATTTATACTGTATATATATATATATATATATATATATATATATATATATATATATATATAAAATATATATAATATATACACTGATGATCAAAAGTTTGAGACCATCTATGGTTTACATCAATAAATCATGAATAAAATCTATGAATGCCTAAATAAAAAACGCTGCAAATTATTACACAATGGTTTATTAGTTTCATATAACGATATTAGGATATAACTGTTATAAAGCTGTAGATAGGCAATTAATATGAAAAGCAATAAATAATTCAAAGGAAAATGGCATACCACTACTGCTAATTTCAAAACACTATATCTCTGCTAGTACATAGCCAATTTCAATGATTCTTTTTTCATTTTATAGAAAATTTAACTCTTTTTTGGCGGATGAGGAGGGGGGATTTATCTATTTATAATTAAGGAGAAAAGGATTTTTTTTATGCGTTATTCGGGTTGAATATGCAGATCAACCTTTTTTTTATTTATTATTATTATCACATGGTATTGATTTTAAAACTCTCTACGCATTTTTCTTTATCTTCAAAAATAATTTTGTAATGAACGTATTTTTGGATAAAATTTAAACATTTATTTTCTATTTTTTGTAATTAATTGCGGTTTTCTGGGTAATAAAAACTAATATTTTTTTCTCTATCTTCAAAAATAACTTAGTTATTGAATTAAAACACTTTTAGTTGGGCGCCATTTGAAAAATAATCAGCTGATATCAACGTCTAGGTGTTAGGATCATCGTTGCATGCCCTAGTATTTAAAAAAAAAAATCATTTTTATTATTTGTTATTCGGGTTCTACACATCATGAAACTTGAAATTTTTTTTGGTTGATTACAAACCTCCTGAGACCACCCTATAAAGTGGGTATCCGAAAATTGGTTGAACAATTCAGGACCTAATCATCTCATTTCACGGCCGTTGGTGTCAAAACACCCCGAATATATGTACTATATCCAAGACGTGAATTGTAGAGGAACAAGTTTATTTAAATAAAGTACATTTTTAACTTATCTTTCTTGTTAAGACTATGGTCAAAATAAAGACAATAATGATCCGAATAGATTCAAATTCAACAAAACTGTGAAATCCTGCAAATCATGAATATACCTTGATATATTTATGAGCATTAAAAATGTCTGGAGTCTTATGAGTGCAAATTATTAAAATATTAGAAATACGAGACCAAATAGTACATTATTTCCATGGATGTGGTTAGCCTATTTAATTTCTTGCCTCAAAAATATGATAATGAATGTTTTAAAAATTTCATAATTATATATTAAATAATATTTCTAAGGAGAGAGATTTCCTTCTTTCAAAATTACCATGAATACCATTAACGTAATAAATTATCATTTATAAGGCTTCATTATTGCAACATTCAGTCAAAAGACACCGATGGTAATTTGGCACTGCATGGTGGCAACACTGAATCTCATAACCTCCCTAATTATAAATATGACATATTTTTATGAATAAATGGGCTCATCGCGATAATCTGTTAACTCGCAAAAATTTGTATTCTATACTAACTTTTCCGATATCTTGCTATTTCCAGTGGTATATTACGATATATATATATATATTTATCAAGGTATATACATGATTTGCAGGATTTTACAGTTTTGTTGAATTTGAATCTATTCGGATCATTATTGTCTTTATTTTGACCATTGTCTTAAAAAAAAAAAAAGTTACAAATGTACTTTATTCAAATAAACTTGTACCTCTATAATCCACGTCTTGGATATAGTACAAATATTCGGGGTGTTTTGACACCAACGCCCGTGAAATGAGAATATTAGGTCCTGAATTGTTCACCAAATTTTCGGATACCCACTTTGTAGGGTGGTCTCAGGAGGTTTGTAATCGACCAAAAAAAATTTCAAGTTTCATGATGTGTAGAACCCGAATAACAAATAATAAAAATAATCCATTTGTCCGCCGTCCACGGCTTTTTTCTAAACTACTGGACTGATTTTTTAAAAAAATTAAATATATATATATATATATATATATATATATATATATATATATATATATCGTAGTATACCACTGGAAAGAACAAGATTTCGGAAAAGTTAGTATAGAATACAAATATATATATTTCAGGAATAATTTTCTTATGGCTTATTTACCGAAAAAAAAAGTTTTAAATTTTACTTATAAATATTCTGGAAATAATGCTTTATATGATAGTTATGAGGTTATCAAAGTCTGTAGCCTGATTTAGAAGGTGTTCACGCAAACCAACTATATCGACATAATTTTATATATAGAAAGAGATAAAAACGGATGCCGGGGTCAAGTTCTATCCTCTTGAGAGATCCCAGGAATACCATTGAAAGGGCAGCAAGAAGAAGAGAGTGCGAGGATAGAAGCGTGAATAAGACAAGTGCAACCGTGGCATAAATCTGTGCGGAGGTACTAAAGCCCCGCGAGGTCTCCATTAGCCAAGAGATAGGGATCTGCTTCAGTTGCGCTCTCCAGTCTCCAGGTGTCTTCCAGGGACCGCCATCATTGTTGCCTCTGCCTCTAATGGCAACAACAATTCATTTGTCTTTTCTGCTCTTTTTTTAAGCCTGTCTGTCAGTAGGGCGTTTAGTGTCACAGAACTACGCCGAAGCGTTAAATCGTTCGCTCCAGATTGAGCATTTAAAGAAAATTATGTCCCCGTGACTTCGACTAACACACATACCTATGTGTTACATTTTTTTCTTTTTTTGAGTGATGAAGATATTAAATTCAGGATTGTGAGCGATCCAGTGCATGTTCTATCACATCTCTAAATATATTAGGATTCTTGGTATATTCATTTGACATAACTTTGTGCTACTTAGACTAATCGAAGGATGCAACAGTTGGTTCCTGAATTTTGCCTATCTTTCACGAGTTTTCGACATGGTACAGATTCGGGACTACCATTTTACGTTATCGCCAAAGGATTTTTTGCACCATATAAAAATTTGTAGGGTCATCTGCTTTGTTTGAAAATCCAACCTTGGATAAAGAAAGCAGTCATTTAAGGTGGCCAATACACCACAAGTGGCCCCATAGATTAGGTGGCGCTGCGGTAAAACTGTATAAAGTTGAAGCAACCTCATAGGGAACAAAAATATTTCCATAATAATTAACTAAACAGGGTTTTTAGTTCCCCCCTACAATTCACCCTGATAATGAACAACAATGGGGGTCGAAACGTTGGCAGACAATAAATAATTAAAACTATTTAATTGTTTCTTTTTACTGACCGCCACCCGGACTAATGTCTTCCTGCAATTATTACTCATGAATAAGTATTATAATAACAGTTCTTTTACAAAGTACATATCAGATAATAGTTATACTATTCAATGAACCATGAAAGTTTGCCTTTGTCCTTATGTCAAACTTTCAAAATCTTAAGGTTGTTTACCTAGTAGGTACACGTTGCAGAATTTTAGACTCCTGAGGAATACATGATCCAATGTCTTAGCGCTCCCATCGGTTTTGCTTACATCAATATGTTAAGATTGGCAATGTCAATTCTCCAGGTAATAGAAGATCTATTTAGTATAGCGTCCATCTGATGGTAAGTGTCCAAGGTGAACTTTTCCACGACAGTATTGCTTACCTAGACATATTTATACATTTTAAGCAATCGCTGCGTATTACTATTAAAATAATACAAAATTTTGGATATTTTTTCTTTAATTATAGAGCATTATTATTAATTCAGTTATGTGAGTTGTATATGACGACTGGAGCATGACAAACTTCTCGGTCTCAGTTAACGTTCGCTGAAGTAAAATGCTGGCAGTGGCCGAAATTCTTTTCTTTTCAAAATTACTTTTTTTTTAAATATATGATTTATCAAAGAATTTTTTTCACTGTTTTACGATAATCACTCTACAGGAAATTGTTGATTTTATGTTAATTTAAACAGAAAAAGATCTAGGTTTAGCCTTTCTACTACTGGCTTATTGAAACAGTAAATGTTTAAATAAGTTTGGTAACCTTCTTAAAATCAATTGTGTTTATTATTACGTTATAATCCTTGACATTTTCTTTATTCGTAGTTTGTAATGAACGAGTTTGTTTTAAACGTACGTAGATCCAGACATTTTGAGTTATAGCTCGCTGACGACCAACAATGAAGTTATATATTACCATTCCCTTCGAAGTCGGGGTGATCCATATTCGGCAGGAGATACCTACACAGGTACAAGAGGCCACGTGCCAAAGCCACACCAATCCATCAGCGAAGCTGGGATGAGGAATCGGATGTGACATAGTGTTTGGGGATCTGCATAGGGTGAATATGGCGCATGATATAGGGGTCAGCTTTGGTATGTGGGTCCGGATGATGGTCCAAGATGGCGGAGGGGGGGTCTGACAGTTGGCACTATATCATGGCCAGCTATCGAACCCAGGCCGGCACTAAATCAAATGCTAAGGGTGGCAGCCCTGTTTCTTTCGGCGAGGGGTTTGTCTCTGCCTTCGCCGGAGTTTCCAGTGCCCATTCGATTGTATTCCAATCTCAGCCTATCAATACAATAGGCTTAACTGAGGAATGATTGTTGATTATTTAATTAAAAGAATATTATAGTTACAATATTAATAAAATTGAAAATGTAATATATGTGATCATGATTTTTTACCAGTATCAAGAAAACTAATCTTATCTACATGATGGAGAAGTTGGTCGGGAATACGTCACCAATAAAACACACCAATATGGCAAGTTTATTCTATTTGTGTGCCGACGTTTTGGCCTATATTTTGGGCCTTCATCAGGGCTAACTCTATGATAATTTCTCATTAAGGGACTTATGATCTAATCTAACTTTGGTCATCAATGTCAAACAATGTTTGGTTTAGTGGCATCCTTCCTAGTGAAGATATTATAAAAACCATGAGTGTGTCTATTGTATTCTTTGAATTTGAATTTAGGGTTCATTACGATTTCCGTATGTCTATAAACATTTCCTCAATTTATTTTATTTTTCCGTTTCGTTTCTAGTTAAGTGTGAATAATCATGTTTTCTATTGTTATGCTTTAGTGTTTTTATTGCAGCAACACACTGCTTAGAATTAATGTTATGAAAGTTATGATGAGGACTGAGAAATTATCATTAGTCAGAAGGATTTCCCGATTGGTCACCCACAACTGATAATGAGCGATTAAGAAAGAACCCTCATCCAGCTTCTGGCACTTTGACGTCTTCACACCGGCACTCCCACACCATCGACGCCAGGACGGCATTCTAACAACCCACTCCCGTGCAACTTAAACTGTGCTAATGGCCGATATAAATGCCACGAGCGTGCCGAGAGTGAATGCTGATAGAATTTGGCACCTATGTCCTTCTGATCCTGAATCATACAAGGCCCCCGGTTCCTGAGGAAGTCGTTTCTAAATATATATTGATCCGGTGATGTGCATTCAATGCAACCCGCTTAGAGTGGGTTTAAGGTAGCACCTGACCGAAGGCCTGAATGAGGTTTCTCGCTAGAAACAAGAACAAAAACGCAGAATCGAGAGAAAGAAGTCTCCCAAGAAAGCTGAACGCTCTAATCCTCCGATGAGATCGACGATCGTGCCGGGGTCGTGCGGCAGCCCTGGGGTCAGGCTATTAATAGAAAAAACCCAATCTTCGGGGGGCCACCTCTCTCCATCCAGAGAGCGATGTTGCATTAAGTTTTGTTTTTGTTGACTCAGCCTTGCATTATATTTGGTCTAGGGGAAGCGCGTTCATACATTGCTAAGATATAAAAGACGTTTTTACTGAATATTTCACATCGAGATCTACTAAAACAAATCATGGGCACATACGCCTTAATGTAAGAAAAAAAAAGTGTTTGGTTCATTATTTTCAATAAAATAATTGACAATATACGTAGAACCTGAATAACTAATCAAAAAAATATCCCCATAACTATTGGAGCAATATTTTTTGAAAAATAGTAGGGCATCCAACGATGATCCTAACACATAGACGTTAAAATATCAGCTGGTTATTTTTGAAATTGCGGTCGATTAAAAGTTAGTTAATTCAATAACGCAGTCATTTTTCAAGATAAAGAAAAACAATATGAGTGTGCCTATAAATTATTAAAAATTAAAAAAAAAGAGAAAATAAAAATTTTACCCATTAATACGTCCATAACTCAGTTATTTTTGAACATAGACAAAAATATGTGAGAATCAGTAAAGCGCTATTAAAAAAAAAAAAAAAAAAAAAAAAATGAAATCTCGCCTATATATACGCTTGTAACTCCTATATTTTCGAAGATAGCGAAAAAATGTATGAGTGTTTTGTAATTAAAACTATCTGCGAATAATAATAAAATAGAGAAAAAATTTTAAATTTTACTCTTAAATATACCCTAAACTCAGTTATTTTTGTAAATGGAGCAAAATCTGCAAATAGTTTTAAGGGCAATAAACAAAAAAAAAGTTGATCTGTTTTGAAGATAAAGAAAACTCAAAAGGTTTTCGAGATCAAAATAAGGTGATTAACAAAGAGAAATAATGGTAGTTTTTTACTCTTAGTGCTATTTCATAGAGAATTAGATTTCCTTCAAAATAAAAAAAGAATCATTGAAATTGGTTCAGAGGTAGCAGAATATTATTACACATCTGAGTGAACTTAAACTTTTTAAATTTTTAAAGTCTTCGCGGTGCAGTTTTTTTTTTTTTTTTTTTTAAACGGTCATTGTTGGTTGTAACTTTTGTTTTTTAAAGAGGAAAATATTGTTTTCAATATAGGATTAACGACTTAAGTCAAACAAGCTCATTATATTACATTAACTATTAAAGACTGGTAGGTACTTAGTACATGTCGTACTTTAAGTAAGCCATTATCTTTATGTTTTTCTCGGTGGTCATTTCAAAGGAGCTAATTTATCTCTTTTACTTGCTCCTCTTCCTCACCCCATGTGGGTCTAAACATCTTCAAAAATAATGAAAACTGATTTTCATGTATTGTTATATTCCTTTTTTTTAAAGTTTGTGCGCGTCTGGAATATTATGTTTAGGCCTGTTTACGAGGACTGTACACTACCTTCAAAGGGGGCCCTTTCATAATTAAAAGCAGGCGTACAGGGATTCCCGCCAAGGATGAAATGTATAAAAAAACGAAAAGAAGCCTGGGGTTCTTGAAAGAGAAATAAATCTCACTTGAGGGCTCGCCCAAAGCCGTATCATTACTTCGTGCCCTAGGTCAGAAAATTAACTTGTTTTTTAAACTTCGTTGGGAGAAAAAAAAAAACTTGTGGAAAAAATGTTGTACATCCTTTTTATAACACTTAGCTGAATGTAATTTACCCAGTGTGGGTATTGGCTTGACCGCGGCTGTACTCTTTCATGCAACCAATTTGAATATATATTGACGTATTAAATTTATAATTGGAACCAATAAAGGGAGGGGGAGGGGTTACCGATAAATTACTCATGAACCTGGAAGTAGCTGAGACAACTTGAATTACCAATTTAAAAATGATTGACAATTATTTTGTCATAAATTTTCTTCGAAACGGATGACCCTTCATCATTTTTTTAAACGAAATTAAACAATTATGTACTTGTTAAAATCTCTGTCGAAAATCTGTATTCGACTAAGTTTAATATGAATATTATGTGTTTTCTTATAGTAGGGGACTAGATAGTGTGTTTTCGGTTTTGATTGTGATCACAAACTTCTTTGGGTCATTTCGAAGAGAAAAAAATAATTTTAGCATGTTTCCACATGATTTTACCCTTCCGTTAAAAAAAAATAAATAAAAAATATATATATAAATATATATAGCTTTATTATTATTATTTACTATAAAAATAAATACTTTAAAAAATACAAATTATTTTTGATTCTACAGTATATTAAAAAAATCACAATTTTCAGTCTCTCTTCGAAAACTTATTCCTCTTTACGATTTCACATGATATTTACTACTTAGAAAAAAACATTTCAAGGAAGCTATTCATAGAAGCTACATTATACTAAAATTAACATATTTATTAATCAAACTTAGTAAGCCGTTTTCAAGACAAAATTTTGAAAATCCTTGGTGTAAAATCGCCACTTTCAATAAGTTGTTTATTGTGAAAAACATTACTGTGAAATCACAGTGGATATAATTAGTTGACCGTTGAGAATTACTGGAAGGAATTAGTCCGGGTAGTGGTTAGTGAATAAAACAAGTAGTTTCAACTGTTTATTTTCTGCCAACGTTTCGACCCCCATTGTTGGGTCATCATCGTATTGTAGGCGAATGGAAACAAAGCTTCCATGAAATTTTGCGAGCTGAAATTCCATGAAACTGAATTCCAATGGATACTCAGTTTCCATTCGACCACCAATAAGTTTCTTCTGACTTCCTTAAAAATATCTTTAATTTTGTAAATTAAAAAAAAAAAAAAAGGCAGATCATTTTGCAAGCATTGATAAATAACAGCTAAATATGTAATTTGAGTGAATTTGATAAACAATTGAAAGGATAAAGAGCAAACAAATAAAAAAAAAAATTGTATTATTTTTGAACACAAGAATAGTAATATAATAGTTGTATAGATGTACCTATGTTGGATAGCTAAAGATTTTAGAAAAAATATAGTAGTTTATTTGATGAAAACACACGTTCCTATTGAAATTCAATTTATTTATTTATTTAACAATTTATTTTTATCTCTAAATGTATTTAAAAAATCTTAAATTGATTTAAACAACGAGGTAATGAAAGTCGTGCGTCGCGCGGACCAGAATTTTATCAAAATCGTAAAATAAATTTTATTTTATTTCTGATATAGAAGATGCCGACCAATTTTCATTCTGAGCAATACTAACAGAGCTAGATCGTGTCAAATGTGTTACATTTCTGAGAGCGAAAAAAAGTTAAACAATACAAAGAAAAGCTATTTTTCTCATACCAATCAATATAGCTTTTAAACAGCAAGTCCTAGCGACAAATGTTATATAACAAAAAGTACTATCCATTAAATTTTTGATAGTTTAACTGCAGTAAAATTTTCGATCCTAACAACACTACAGAGCTATAGAGCATCAAAAAGCACCAACTCTTACAAAATTTAGGCAAAAAGTGACCATCAGCAAAAGTTTCACGATAAAACTCTAAACCCAAACCAAAAGATATAACAACAAAAAATGTTGTTCTCATGAAAGGGTGAACAAACAATAATAGCCCCTCCTAAATTATGTTTTTGAATATGAAGCTCTGTTTCTTGCCTTCTGTTTGTATGATTAAACTCGTACTGTTTTTGTAGCGTAGGAGGTGTTTTTGTTACATAGAAGTTGAATACAGAAGACATAAGATGCTGATAAATTATAAAATTATTAGTTTTTTTTTTTTCTTGTACTTTCATTTTAAAATGACATAAATACTACTAATATAAGGATTATTTGCCGCTAATTTCCTCCACCACGGACTTACCATTCTCCTGGTATACCAAAAAGAACCGACAAGTTGTTTTATGTTGTGTGGACTGCTATTAGGCATGCCTTGAATAGATAACACATCACCGGCCACCCAAGGAGATGCTGCCATCTGTATTCTATTAGTTAATTCACAGCCTACAATTATTTTCAGTGAAAGTATTTGATTTATAACTCTCTTATAAGAAATTAGATGGGAGTCATGGGGAACCAGTTCTTCTAGAGGCCGCGAAACCTAGAACCGTCAACCTTGTGCAGGTGTGAGAAATAGACCCAATAAATTTATCGGATGCATAGATTTCCAATGAAAAATTTATTTATTTAAATTTTTCTTATAAAACGGATAGGATTAGTGATATATATATATTTCAACGGATCTTTTTTAAAATAAATCAACTAGAATAATCTATAAGTTAATGGTAGAAACTAAAGATATTGGTATAGATATATCATTACTATTTAAATAACACAGTATTACATATTATTTTATCCCCTTCATATTAATATACTTAGTTCCGGACATATTTTAGTATATTAAATAGCTAATCTATAGTATCAGAAAGAAAAATAGTCTACATGTACATTCAATAAACATAACTTGTATTCAAAATCTAATGATTGATTACGGACGATTCAGCCTAAAATTAAGATTCACTTCGTGACAGCAACCACTGATAATCAAAGTAAATCCGTCATTGAAGATGAACACACATTTGAAAAGACTTATTTTATTAATTAATTTATTTTGTATTGACTTATTTTATTGACTGAATTTATACACGTTGTTGCCTCAATTTAAGACATTCTTTGGACTTCTAACCGCTGACACTGACGGCATCATAGAAATATTTAATATTTAAATATCCCATTAATTCAGTTAGTTTTATAAGTAAATACAGTCATCAAATATCTGTATTCAACTCAATTTATGAATTATGTGTTGTATTGTATCTGTCATATTGTCCCTAGACATGTTAAGTGGATATGCGAAAAAAAGCAGCTGAAAATTTTTGAAGAGAATGGATATATATATACGGGGTCTCCTGTGGTGTGGATAGCATACATACCTACGTTCTACGCCCAAGGTCGCGGGTTCAAACCCGACAGATGGTTCTGGGATATTTTTAAGGGAGTAAAAATCCTTTATTGGTACTCTTTAAAGATCCCTATCCCAATTAAGTCTGAATTTACAAAATTTAGGAACCCACTGTCGCATCGTCCGACACAGTACCATGAAGTGACTTCAAATGAATAAACAACAATGGATGCATATAATAACAAAATTCATAATTTATAAACAGATTTATGGATGAAAACAGCAGCTCATGGGAAAATGTAGTATAAGCAGGCAAATGAGGTAGATAGATGGATAAAGTTATGGGTTAATCATGGTTGAACGATACATTTATTTAGAAAAAAATAGTATTCAATTGAGAGAAACAGGCAAATGTATACAGAAGGCCGAACTACCTTTTTTTAGAAAACATTAAGGAATGATAAATTTCTTTAAAACATAGTGCTTTTCTGTACGTATCAATGAAGATACGTATACAAATAAAAATGTGATACTTGACAGAAGTATAACTTATTGTAAAACATTCATAACCTCGTCCTTACTCAATCAAACTACTTTACATCGTAATATATTTTAAGCACACAATGTTACAGAGCCCACATTAATTAAGTAACAATGCTCTTAAATCCATGTTTGTTAAATATTTTAATGTACTGCATTGCAAGAGGCTATTGGTCTGTTAATCTCCTTGTAGTAATATATACATATATATATATATAATATATATATATATATATATATATATATATATATTTTTTTTTTTTTTTTTTTTTTTTTTTTTTTTTTTTTTTTTTTTATTGAGATATATTACAATTTGTTACAAAATGAACAATAATAATATTGATATGAGACCACATTCATACTATATATACAGAAAATGATAATAATAGTCAAATGTAGTAACATATTATTGTTAAAATTAGAAAATAGTGTAAATATTACAATAATAAAGAACGCACTTATCAGTTATATCTTGGGGAATACTTTTCTTGACTGTGTGGTCTTAAAATCAGTGTAATTTTATTTCGTTTATAGCTCGGTCTTATGGCAAATAAAGGAAATATATACAGTCATATTTATGCACACTCATGTTTTCGAATGCATTCATAACAGAAAATTACCCTAACTAGCTGCTTCTTAGGAAAGAATTCTTTTCCAAACAGAGGTTTCGCAACGAGCTGAAATTGATTTATCTTCTTCGTCGTTCGTGACCTATGATGCACCACCCCTCATGTACCTATACCTCTAGTTTCGCACAACACATAAATAATAAAAACCTCGGACAAGCAAGATTTTCAATTTATACCGAATCATTTCCGTTTTCACAGTCATTATAAATTAAACCGAGGTGTTGTTGGATCTATGTGGAATTAACTGTCTTCCATAAATCTCCAATGGCTCAACATTTTCCCTGTTTGCGAGTAACATCTAGGAGAAGAACGAGAAAATTGATTCTTCCACCGAAACAGAAGTTTTAAATTCGCATTTTTTAAAAATAAATATAAAAATCCTTAGTACACATAATACAGACACGATTGAGGTCTGAAGGTGAATTTTTAATATAAAAAAACATTTCAAATGTATCAGAATGACCTAGTGTGAAAATGTCCCGCAAAATTATCCACGTCTGTGTGTAAATCAATTTAGTGAACGATATGTTGTATAAAACCGATATTTCATATTTTAGAATCCTAAGATGTTAAACAACTTTTTCTTACAAAATCGGTGAACCAGAAGAGTCACGTTATACGTTTTGCGCCTTGATTGAACTCGCTTATTTCGATGTTAAATTTACGAACTGTTTAATATTGAACGAATTTGATAACCAACTAAAGGATAAAAGAACAAAAATAATTTATTTTTTTACGATAAGAATGGTACTATAGAAGTGATTGAATTTCTTTGATACAAATAGCAGGTCCACCACCAACCCAAACAGTCTACAGTAGGGGTTGGCATAATTGAATGAGGATTATCAGATCATTGCATTATTTTAATCATTCGAATTAATCGATTATATGATTAATCGGTTCAGAGAAACGAATGATCATTCGAACTGAGTTTTTTAACGATAATCGTGGGATTACAAGAGGTTGGGATAATCGAATGACCTTTTTTTTTCTCATTGCATAAATTATATGGATATTTGCACCTACTAATCATTCGATTATTGAAATCATCGAAGTCTGATCATCCGATTACGCCCACCCCTAGTCTACAGTCACATGCAGATTACGATAGCATACTTAAGCATATGTCTCTACGGGTGATGATGTTTTACAATTAAATATAACAATAATTAAAAAATCACATACATTCTCAACATATTTTACTTTAACGAACGTACTGTTCTTTCCTACAAAATTCCAGTGCAAATCGAGGATTTAAAAAAAGTTTCACTTCTATTAACAGCCCCTATGACTGCCTGAATAGTCATTTTTTTACTTTCACTTACTATATATAGTAAGGGAAAGTATTGCGATCGTGAAAATTTTCGAATTCCAGTTTTCAACGGAAATACACGTTTTAGGGTCCCCTGTGTCCAAATAACCAAGTCCCGCAAAAAGGTCTGTGTGTGTGTGGTAACTCCCGGGCGGAAACGGTAAGTCCTATGAAACTGAAATTTCATATTTAAGACAACTATACGCCCGAGACGTGACAAAACTTTTTTCATCAAAATGAGCTTACCAGAAGAGGCACTTTATACCATGCATTTTGCACCTTTTTTCAATTTTCTCGAAAACGGTTCCGAAGATTTTGATTAAACTCGTTATATCGATGTAAAATTTAATGGGCTTTAATATCATGTAGGTTTTATTTGGATAAAAATGGTCTGACAGGGCTTAAATGCCGATATTTTAAATTTTCTTCCCCTAAAGTACTTTTAATTTTGTTGATTATATAAAAATAACTAGATCATCTTGTTAACGCTGATGAAAAACAGGTAAATATATAAATTGAATAAATTCGATACCCAACTAAAGGAGAAAACAGAAAAATATTTTTTAATGCAATTTTTTCGTTTTTGAACATAAGAGCAGTAATATACATGTATGATATACCGTTGGAAAGCTAAAGATTTTAGAAAAAATATCATCTCATACACAAGCTTTTAAAAGTTAATAGAGAGTGATGAGAATAAGATAAAACTAACTGATTATTTTAGATAATAATATAATAGATTTTTAAATAAAACACATGTTTCTATATAAATTCAAATTGATTAATTCCTTGATAGTTTCACGTATTTTTATCTCTAACTGTATTTGAAAATTCTTTCATTGATTTTAAAAATGGAGGTAAGTGAAAGTCGTGTGTTGCCCGCACCAGATTTTTTAAAAATTATTTCATTTCTTTTTAAATCTAGTTCAAAAAACTCACTTCACGAGAAATCCGTAATGACTACAGCTTTATAAAGTTCCTCTGAAGAAATTAAGAATCGCATTGGGATCCTAAATATTATTCTCAGCCGATCCTGGAGGTTCTGTTTGTTATATCCTTTGTTTTTACCTCCCCGGGCCAGAAGACCCCATCATAAATCTGTCATAGGCCTCTGATTTATGTGCTCTCTGGCGGCCAACAGCCGAACTAGAGGTCTCTTTCTAGTGAGGTAATGTAATTGTGTCGGCTTGGGAAGTGCACGCCGTTCGTGTGCCAATTCATCAAAGGTACCGCCTTTGGATTCTACGTCTCTATATAGCCAATCTCTTCGTCCTTGAAATACTCAATGAAATAAGAAATTTTCATTAACAAACTCTAAAAATTATTCTATTGTTCTTATAAAAAAAAAATAAAAAAAATGTAAACAAAATATTTATTATTTATTAAGATATCGAGTAAATTTTTTTTTTTTGCTTTATGTTGACTAATTTTAGACTGCTACAGATTTTTTATCTCCATATATATTTAAGAATTCGCATTTTGTTTTCCATTAACTCCTAAACTACTTTAGAACTTTTAAACTGAAGTTACTTTAGATACGGTTTATTACAATCATTTAGGGAATTCATTCCTGAAGGTTTATACGTAAAACACATTGCAACTTAGCTTTTCTTTAAACGAAAAAAATAATTTTTCTGAGACCAAGTCATCAAAAAAGTATTCCTGAAGTATTAGTAGTTACATAGACGTATAATAAAACGTTGGAAAGCGCAAGATTTTAGAAAAGTTTGTTTGTTTGTTTATTCGTTCAACGTCACTTTTATGCTACTATGGCTAATCGGACGATGCTACAGTGGGAGTCCTAAATTTTGCCTATCCAGGTTTTATTAGGATAGGGATCTTTTAACGAGTACCTGACATCGCACAGCCTCGGGACCACCTTTTAACGTCCCCTACGAAGGACGGCGTAACTAAGGATTTTTTACTCCCATTAAAAAATCCTAGGACCACCTACGGGTTTTAACCCGTGACCTTTGGCATGGGAGGCTGTTACGCTACAAGTGATCCCTTTTAGAAAAGTTAATATGCAATAAAATAAATAGTACAAGCTAATATAAAGTTGTTATAAGGCCATAAACTTATGAAAATATTTTATTAGTAAAGAGGGAGGTTATAATAATTAAATGTACAGGACCGTACAAGTTATATTCTTTCATTCAGATGATTTTAGAAACAATACTTCGCACCGAATTGTAACTAAGTTGTTAACATAAATGGTAAGTATAAAAACTACCATTGTTATTAATTATTTCAAATTTTATACTATTTCATGAAAACAGATGTTTTACTGTAAACTTAATGTTTAATTTTCCGTTATCAGTGCTCCACTTTAAAATATTAAACAAATAAACAATAAACATGAGCAATCACTAATAGAATTCTACGTTACATTCGCACTAAACTGAAAGAAAAGCAAATAAAAGAATAGAATAAAGATAAATGTAAAATATATAAAATTTTAATAAACTATATGTTAATGTGTTTTTTTTCGATTAATTATAATTAATCCTTAACATATGAAATATGTGTTTAATTTGAAAATATATTAAACAATAAAAAAATAGTTATGTTTTAATATTTTATTTTTTTTATTGCTAGAAATAAAATATTTTTACATTAATTACTAGAATAGTTATATGTTATTTAAACATTTCTATATAGTCACGAAAATATTATAAGTTAAATCTACTCCATATTGTAACCGAAGATACTCTTTATATAATTCTAATTAATACAGTTTATTCTTTAAATATAAATTATTTAATTATTAATTAGAAACTTAAGAATTGAAATCAGTATATAATAATTCTGATAATTTGGAACATTAATTCAATGTCACTCATATAGAAAAATGCTTTAGCTGTATAATTTTACGATAAATTATTATATACTATAATTATCATTGTAAAGGCAGCAGATTAAAAAATCTTTAATTTAAATATATAATATATATATATATATATATATATATATATATATATTTTCTTCATGATTTTTGATTCTTAATAGAAGTCTAATTTTTTCTAACAAACTATTTGTTAAGATTATCTAGTGATAAAATCTTTACTATTGGAATTAATTTGTTGAAAATCACTAATTATTTTGACAATATTCAGTTCTACTGATGATAATCTTGTCCGTATTATTCGAGTAATAAATTATAAATGGTAATTAATTTGAAGAAGTGAATTGTATGGTATAGAATACACTATTCTATTTTTTAATGTGTATTTATTAAATGAAATATATTATACACTCTATAAAATATGGTGAATAACTTACCAAACATGCGAATCAGACTCATATTTTCAATATTTAAAGATAGTCAATGGAACATTTATTACCTGAAACAATAAAAAATAGAGTTAGTATTTACATAATTTAACAAAAAAAAAAAAAACTTAATTAAAAATAATGATTGGCTTGATTTTTTTATTAAAATTAATACTTGGTATGAGTTAATGCAATATTAGGATTTGCTGAAATATTATTATTGATTCCTACTTATGTTTAGGCTACATAATAATAATTATAACATCTAAATGAGAAATTCTTTGAGATTTTATTGCTTGAAAATATGATTATAGTATCGTTCTGATTAGTTATGGATGTTAATTAAATGATCAGCATTGAGTAGGCTATTAATTGGAGGGAGATAGTTCCCCTGGGTTCCTCACAGATCGCACCACTAGCTATTCTAATCCAGGATTAATTCCTTATTAAAGTTTCAAAATATATTCTATAAAGTTAATTAAATGGAGTTAAATTCCCACGTTATAAAAAATATAATTATAATGATAAATATAAAAAATTAAAAACCAAACCTAATAATTAGGGATCATTTAGAACATAAAAACAGAGTCATCATTGATAAAGTAATGGTTATATCTCGATATATGTGCATTGTACCATTTTGCAAATATGGAAAAATGAAGATATAGGCTTAAAATTTTAAAAATCCTGAACACATTTGTTATATGGGAACCAAAATAATATTTTCTTGCAGATCTATTTTCATTTGACTGAAATGAATAATATATTATGGACAATAGTCTTATAATAATTAATTTATTATAAGGTAATAAATATACTGCAATTTTTTTATTTTATTTAAATTACAAAGGTTTTTAATTGATTTACATGGGATTTTTATTCTTGTTACCAATTTCATTACTGAATTTTGCCTTATTGTATGCATTTGAATATAGTCATAAATTAAATATCTGAATCATTGAATTTTGAAAAACGAAGTTTTAAGACTTTATAATTAATACACTAAAGCTTTTTTCGTTCACTTTTTTTTATTAGTAATATGAGTTAAAATTCCATCATTAATTTAATTCAATCGTTAATGTATTTAGCAGATTTTTTTGTAGTATGGTGTAACTAATAAACAATGAAGTAATTTTATCAATTTTTAATCAAGAATATAGCTGGATTTAATTTGTTTATATCCATTTGAATCCCTTTTTAATTCCACTTAAAGAGATTCTTTAAATAATCACGTTGTACATGTAGACATAATAGATTTGGCTCTGAATAAGTTGAAAGATAGTAAAAGTTTTAAGCCATTAGTGATGTGTCTTGCATTTTACATTGTTAATAATAATTAAATGAGTAAAAAAAAGAAATAGATATGTCCTATTATACACAGTAATTAAAAATAATTAATTATATTTTTTTTAAAGCCAATTTTTATTAACCATAAGTAGTTAACGAAAGAGATTTGTTCTAAAATAGATAAATAGATACAAGGCGTATTTATTGTAATTTTCTAACTGCTTTAAAAATTATTTTTTGTGGTTCAAGTCGGAATATGGCCTTATGTTGATGGTGGCGACACCGTGGGGCGGCAGAATGAAGCGCGCCGCCTCCAGTAGTTCAGCTCTTCGCCGCGAGATTCCGCTGCTGCGCTACAGCCCCTATGCCGCTCCTCTCGGCCGCCTCTCAAACTATTTGAATCAAATTCTCTAGATTCAGACCATGTTCTAATAATAATTGCACTTTTCTAATGAAAACTGAATTCATATTTGCTTTGCCTTTTTTAATTATTTTTTATTCCATAAGCTCTATTAGTTAATTCAGAATTTTATCAATGTGTGTACACCTGGTTAACATTAATAATATTAATCTAATAAAATATCTTGATTTTCGTTGAACATAGCGTCTTATATTTGATTATTTGTCTATTAATAGGTAAATAATACATGTATAATTAAACAGAGAAAGTATTACTAATCAAGTAAGTTTCAATTAACTATACCCAACTATAATTTGAAGAATCAACACCGGCTATTCCCCTTCATGAGTAAATATTTGGTAAAAGTGTAACTAATCTATGCATACCAATACCTAATCAATCAGTATCTAACATGAAGCCTCCCAGACTCAAGAGTTTTTCGGTAAACAAATGTTAGGTTAAATTATTTTTCGATATAAACATACCAAGGAACCTTTAAGTCTCGAATAAAGAATTAGACAATTAAAAAATCAAAATTCCTTTTTTTACATCTACATTATTATAACTATTTTACATATATTTTTAATTTCATTTAATTTTCAAATATAGCTAATCTACACAAACCCGTTTTTTTTATCACTACCAGAAACTTTTACGACTTACTAATTTTCTAAAATATTTAGGTTTCCACTGATATTATAGGGTGATATGTTACTACCCTTGACTTTCGGTTTTAATCTGTACAATATTTCTAAATCTTATATCTCGTAAAAATATTAAATTCTTCCATAGCCTTATATTTATCCTTTTTTGTTTTCTATTAACTATGATAGATGGTTATTTAAAAAATAAAGGTGTGTTAGTGAAAGAAATTATTTAAATTTAACAGTTTAAAGAATGTTTAAATAAAAAGACACAACTGATATTAAATACCATTTATTTTCTTGAAGAAAAAATTGTAGAATACTTGAATATTCTCTTTAAGGGACTTTGAGCTTTAAAAATGTGATTCGAATTTTTTTAACAAAGGCATGGCTTTATATATCAATTTCATCAAATCGAAGCAATTCAACAAATGGTTTGTTTACATTTTATTAATGATGTCCTAATAGAAATTTGTGTGTTACCAAGATAAATCATTGCGCCTTTAAGTTTATTAATTTTATATAAATTCTATTGATATGATGGTGTATTGTATTAAAACAAAGCATTAAAGTTTCTACATATCTAATTTCATATAATAGAGTTAAGCTAAATGAATAAAAAAAAAAATTATATATATGTATATTAATTATTATATAGTATGGTCGACTGTTGAAATTATAGGTGGAAAATAATCAGGAGTCAGTCATGAGAAAAATATTTTAATTTTGTCGACTTTCGACTCAAACATGTGAACCATTATCAGTGGGTAATCAGCCATGTCAAGCATAAAATGGATTTAAGTTTATACTTGGCAAGGCTCACTGATGCACTGATGATGGCTCACATGTACGCTGAAACGTTGTTATAATTAAAATATTTTTCTCACGACTGACTCCTGATTATTTCTACCTATAAACAAACAAAAATAAATAAACGCTTCAAATTATTAAACAATGGTTTATTATTGCCAAATAATTATATCAGTATTTAACAATTTTATAGCTGTATTTTGTAGTTAACTAATACGTAAGCTATAAATTAATCAAAGCAGCAGTACTGTTAGTTGTGGCCAACCATCACTGCTAAGTTCAAAACGCAAAATAAGCTATTTCTTAACCGATTTCACTGACTTTTTTCGTTTTACAGGGAATTTAACTCCTTTAATAATTTAGTAAAGCGAGTATGTATCTTGAAACGTAAGACCTCAAATTTTGTGAGGTAGTAATTTTTTTTTGTTCGATTAAAAACGTCCATTATAGATAATAATAAAACAAAACAGCTGCTATAAAACATTACGTATCAAAGATGACGATCATGAGAAACCAATCATTTTCAATGGTATGACATGAGATAAAATTTTCCACATATATTTTGCTCGTATATCGCAGTATAATTCGACGTATATTACATTTATTTAGCGAATTTTTGGAATGAAGTCAGCTTTGAACCGCTGGACCGGATTGGACGGAACGGCCCTAAGAAGAGAGGAGAAGGGAGGAAGAGAGCTGACAGACAGACAGACTGAAGGACGGGATCCCTATTAGACGACCACCACGAAGCTGGTCTAATGAAGGGCTTGTTAGGAGCTCTCTGTCCCATCTATTAATTGCCCATAATTGGCATCTGGGACATACCGCCCCGCGTTCCTATCTCCTATTGGCTCAACCGCGAATTTCGGTTCGATAAATCTTATAGGCTATAGATTTTTTTTTTTTTTTTATTTTAAATAATGGCTCAGATTTTTTCTTTCTTATTCCCTCTGTAGGAGGAAACGAACCGTTACGAAAGGTTAGATGGCATAAATGCCATACAGAAGAAGTAACTGTCGTTTCATTTATAAATCCTGTTGGCATATTTAGGTAAGAAGATAAATATCCCTCATGTATTTTTAATTATATACAAATATAAGTTTTGTTGGAAATTGATTTACAAGCTAATAATGAATAAAAATACAAAATATATAAAATTGAGTTTACTTAAGACGATCTTATTGATACTTCAATGACAGCACTTAATCTTTATTACAGCTGTTGGAATTAAGATAAATAAAAGGGAGTGACTGAGTAATTTGAAACACAAAAGAAGAAAATCAAGGTGACCTGTGGGGTAGTGACAACCGAAACAGCCTTCTATACTGAAGGTCGCGGTTTCAATCCTGGTAGATGGTCCTAGACTGCCGTGTACTTTTCTGCCTCATACCTATCGCGCATGCTGCTTTAAAGTTTTATATGGCACCGTTGCTGATTGTCAGATAGCTTATGACAGGTACGGATATTAAAATATGAAGAGAAAAAATAATATTATTACAATTTTCTGCGATTATATTTGTTCTGAAAAAAGTGGTATACTCCATGTAAAGAAATTGGTTTGCTGTAAGTACCCTTAATACTCCTTCAAATTAAGTTTAAATCTTTCACAAGGTTGAACATTGTTTTATAAATATTGTAGGAATGTGATCTTCTATTATTATTATTATATTGTGGTTCATTTAAGACAGATTTTAATGTAATTTATACATCTCCTAAACCTTTTTCATAAATTGATTCCGAAGGTTTATAATATCAAGATGAATTTTTAGTTTGTTTGTTTATCCATTCAACGTCGAAACGAGGCTACAGTGAGGGTCCTAAATTTTGGATATCCAGGTTTAATTTGCTTAGGGATCTATTATCTTTTCTAGGGATGGGACGGTGTAACTCAGGACCATCTGCAAGGTTTGAACCCGCGACCTTTGCCATAGAAGGCTGTTGTGGTAGCTACATCACCACTTAAGATGAATGTTATTTAAATAGGATCAATTTCCTATATTTTGCGTCATAAGCCTTTAAGATGTAAAAATTGTCATTCTAAAATATAATTATGTCTCTGATGAGATAAGGGATCTGGTATGTAATTAATTTTGTTATGTTAAATGATCGTAACACTGGAAAATCCGTCTCCAGCGCCCTGGAAACTCGTGGGAAAGCGGGCGTATCAAGAAACACTGAACGTGTTAATGCGTACGTGACACCCACACACGGCCGCTTATCTTAATGCCATTCCACAGAGCTCGCTACCGCCCTGCAAAAAAACTGGACAGCTAATTGCTATCATCTTCTCTCGCCCTTTTTTATTTTCGCACTTCCTCTTTCTCCTCCTTCCATCTTCGAAGGGAGCTGTCGCCGACCTGGAAACAAGGAGACATTAACGACTCAATAGCCGTTATCTCGTGACCAGAAGTTCCAGGCCACTTGGAAGTGCAAAAGGAATGAAACGGTTCTTTCTTAGATCGCTTTCTGCCTGTATAATAGCTTCGTATTGCAGAGGATGTGTGATTGGAGATTGTCAGTGGTTTTACCAGTTTTGATTCCCTTTTGGATTCTTCCCTCGAATTTTTAAAAAGTGATTATATGACTTTATTATCAGAACCTATCCGATAAAATTGAGGACATTTTCAAACACATTAGACATTAGTTATTAGAATTTCTGTTATTTTTTAGTCCATACAACTAAAGCTAAACGTAGAAAAAAATTATATGTAATTCTAAACAAGAAGTGATGTTATCAACCTGTGGATCTGCAATTTGAAGTATGTGATAATTATTTTAATTTTATTTTAAATGTATTCGTATAAGAGTGCTGCCACTGGGTAGTGTCTCTACATGTTTTTCATGACAGTTTTGTATATTACCATCACATTTACTAGATGTATTTTATTTAATACAGTTGTAAATATCAATAAATATGTTTAAAAAAAAAAATAATGTATTCAAATAATTGACCTATTTTGAAGTAAATATGAAAGGTATTTATAAAAGAAAAATTTTAATATACAAAAAGATATAGGTAGAAATAAAAAGAAAATATTTAGGAATTTGTAAATGATTTTAAACAAATTTTAATATTTATTATTGTTTTTATCAAATTTATGAAAATGAAGAAATTGCTTCGAATTATTAGAAAACGCATCATTTCAAATAAATAAATGTTTTGTTTAGGAAGAAAATGGTTCTACACTAATTTATATTAAATTTATTCCATTTCTCAATAGTTAAAAATGATAAAATTTTATTATTGAAATAATTAAAATATGAGATATTTTTTTAACCCTTAACCGGAATTAGCGTTGTACCTGTAATTATCGGTAAACAATTTTGCAAGAATTTACAATCTTTAGATATATAAACGATTAATTAAAAATTTTCAATTCTATACTTTTTAACAGCTTAAAGAATTAATGTAGGAAAATATACAGACCAAAGAAAAAATAAGTTTTCTATACTATATTTCATCGCTTCATAATAAACGTATAATAAATTTACATGTTTTGAAATAAGAATTAAAAAAAAATACAGACTGATATGTTACAAAGTATAAGATAATTTGACTGCGATATAAACAAAATTTTCAATTCTAAATTTTGAATTACTGTCACTTTTAACAGAGGCATCGAAACATATACAATTATATTCTCAAAATATGCATGAATAATAATCTTAAGAGAATTATGCTTGTAGTTTTAATTAATTTGTAGGTATAATAAGATGCATATAATGTATTACTTGGTCGTGATAATAAAAAAACCTAAATACAACAATTAATTTAAAGCAAAAACAATGTAATATAAGCTGACCAGCACCTTATTAATTTCATCTTCATCAATTAGCATACTAGTTAACCAAATGTGTGGCATTTCGACAAAGGTTAGACTAACATTTCCTTCTGTTCTTCGTAAATGCCATCCTGCGATCAACTTCCCAAAGATTAATTAGTGGATTAAGAAAGATTTTTGTTTGCTATAAAGTGAGACTACAACAATGAAATTTAATCATCAATAAGAACATTCTTTCTAAAATTTATGAAATCGGAACCCTAATAATGTACCTATTAATAATTATAATCATATTCATTGAAATCCCGATCAGGAAATCGAGTAAAGTTTTAAAAAACTTTATTAAAAAATTTAATATTAAAATTCATCACAGATGTATTGAGATTATAAAGAAAATTTAAGAAACGCAACCCTTAGTACTCGTTAGAGTATTCTCGACTGTTTGAATTTGGCGGGTAAAGGGACGCATGGGACTAGCGCTGGTGGTGGCATCTCTCGGCAAAGCGGTGAACCCGTTGCGCGCATGCTGATAACCATTGATCCCTTGCAATTTATTACAGTCTTCAGCCTTGGCAAGATGTATTATTCAATAGGCGACTATAGTCTTATTAAACTGATACAAGGAGCGGTTACACCAGCTGACACCTCACAATTCCATCTATTAGAACTAATTCATTTTTCAACTACTGTCAGTCACTGTGAAATGTTTCTGTTGTCAGTAATTATATTATTACAAAAAAATATATTCTAAAAAAAATTATAAATCGACATCATTAAACTCCATGTCCCAGTAAAAAAAAATAATAATATTGATAAATGCTGCTTCAGTATTATATCTTTATTCTATTATTTAAAAAAAAAAAAAAAAAAAATTATATTTCCTCATGTTCATAATTTCTAAATAAAAAATTGTATTAAAAAAAATTGAAATATATATTAATGGCGCTTCAGTATCAAAAGGTTTCTTAATAAATAATGAGGACTTGTAAAAATAATCAAAATTATTTATACTTATTACAAAAAAAAAAAAAGAAAAAAAAACCTGTACCTCTGCAACCCATGAAGGGTCTAGGGCTAAGTTTCTAGGCCAACGGCCGTTCATTGAGGTGATTAGGCCGAGAACACACTCAGTAGCCAGGTTTTCTCCCAATTTTTTTAGTTTCCATTTTATAGAGGCTGGGTCTACCCCAGGACGGTCTCCATACCTTAGGGACGCCCCTCCCCTCCCCCGCGACTGAATTAACAGAATATTATTAGAATGACTGAATTAACAGCCGGGATTCGAACCCAGGACTCGGAGAACAGTAGCCTAGTGATCTATCCACTAGGGCAAGCCTCTCTCATTATATTTATTAAATAATTAATAATTTATCATGTAATGCATATGTATATATTTCAATTTCATCTACCATCTTGTATGTTTAACATGAGTTGAGTAATAAAGTATAATAAATTTGATGGAAAACAATACAAACATTATTATGCAACTTGACTACTTTGGGTCTAGTTAAAAACATAAGTTAAATTAGGTACACTAACACATCCATAAATAAATAAATCATCCTTCACGTAGATTACGAAAATTGAGAAACAAAAAAGTACTGAGAAAGAAAAAATGGTAAACTTCTATTATTCTCGATAAAACTCCTATAATTTTGACCGAAGTACATATATAATTTAACGATAGAATCAAAATGACGGAAACCTTATTTGTTATTTGTCATTTAGATTGTTAAAAGAAAAGTAAAAAATATATGTATCTTTGTTTAAATCAATATTAACTTGATGAAATAAAGAGGTTGAAAAAGGCACAAAAGGCGTAAGATTTAGAAATATATGTTGAAGGTTATAGAATGAGAAATAAAAAAGAAAATAAGATACTTAAGAAACATAATAGAAATTTAAAAAATAAAAATATTTACGAACATAAATAGCCAATATCTAAACTAATATTATAAAGCTGAAGAGTTTGTTAGTTGGGACGCGCTAATCTCAGAAACTACTGGGTTGAGTTGAAAAATTCTTTTTGTGTTGGACAGTCCATTTTCGAGAAAGGCTTAAGCTAAATAACATCACGACCAATAGGAGCGAAGAATCAATGGAAAATCTGTAAAAACGAGGAAAATTAATCCCACATTCAAATGATTTATCATTTAATTTTAAAATAATTCAATTTTATCATAAGTTCTCTTTTGCCGTAACAATTAATAAATCACAGATATAATCATATGTCGCATTGTCAAGATCCGGTTGCGGAGAAAATCAGTATGTTCTACTACCAGAAAATAAAAATAAAAATATCATTTATGCAGAAGTACTTTTAAATATATTCTTTTAAAAACTTCTTAATAGCGATCATAATAAGGGAAATTGACGCAGATGAAGTAGCGGGCAGCAGCTAGTGATAAATACGATAGAAAAAAATAGTTTGAAAAGTTCATTATTTTATACAAATATAGAGGTATATAAAATTTATATCTCACTGATGTTTCCACAAATAAGTAAGGATTGATAAGTTGAACATTAACTTGTTTTTCAAAATCACTTAGAATGTTATATTTTAAGGCCTTAATATACACAGTACTCATAATTCTTGGTGTTCTATTTAATCCGATATCAGAAATGTATAGATTTTTTTTTTTTTTTTAATTTCGTGTTCGTAAAGGAATTCAAGCAAGGTGACATAGAGAGATAAGATATAAAGCAGGAAGCAGTCACTAAGCTCGGGAAGGAAGGTTGCCGGCAATTGGGTGACTTCCCGCCCATAAAGCAGTTCTTATCAACGCCCGATGGTGGTGCCATCTCTGCTCTACCACCGGAACTGATAATCTCCCAAACGTCAAGGTGTTTGTTGTCAACCGTTTTTTATGCTTTATCCATGATTGTATACTTATTAAAGATGACTTTATATTATGAAATAAAATTAAGGGTTTTCTAAAAAAAAAAAAAAAAAAAAATGTTTATCTTTATCCGTGGGTCTTAGAAGTACAGATTTAAAAAGAGAAATTCTTGATATGGGTATTACAGATACAGAAATATTTCAAGCGCTGTTTTAAAGTAAGATTTTTTAAAAATTTGGATAAGTAACAAGTTTTTTATATTATTTATACTTTGTAACAGTGCTTCAGTAATTGGATTAAATACTTCGCATTTAAGATAAATCATATTTAATTAATAATTCATATTAATCCTAGATTACTAAATGTGTTAGTAATTTTCAGGGTGAAACAATTTATTATTCGTATTTAATGTCTTACATTAATAATACGAATGAGAAATAAAATAGCATAATATCGGTTAAATTACATATTAATATTAGAATTTTTTATATTTGAAAAGTAAAGAAGGCTAATAAAAATAATTATTGCTAAAACGTTAAGGTAAAAATGAAAGAATTAATCTCTTATATTTACAAACATTTTCATCATCGCCATACTTATATTTCAATGTCTGATTGTAGTAAAAACAGGTTTGTTAAATATTTAAACATTCTGTTATCGGCTACGCAAATGAAACTTACTTAGGAACTCTTTTAGGAAAAAATCCAAATAGTTTTACACTTTCATATAAATGAAGTTTCGGCAAAAGTGCTTAAGTCGTCATTCAGAGGTTTCAATGTTTTCAAATGAATAATATTGTGTTTAAGTTTGTATTTAAAAAAAAAAAAAAATAGACCCCACTGAAATAATGTAGTGATTCATTAACAAAGAAACCCTTAGAGAAGATTTAAAATTTTCTGTCATTCTGTATACTTCACATTTCCATAATAGTTAAGCCCTTTTGCCCAAACATTAGCGAACAAGTACAATAATTTTGATTTGAGAGACACACGATTCAATTGGAATTCCTCTATAAATAAAAGATTAAAAGGTGAATAACCTGGCTTAACACCATTTCACTTTGAGGAAGAGTTCAGAAACCCCTTATTGTTATTATGCATATTTATAACTATCCTAAGATACTAATTTATTGAGGATTGTATTATTCATGAAGAATTTATGTTAAATAAAATTAAAAGAAGTCGAATCATTCCAGAAGAAAATTCTTTCACATCAGTCACGAAAGGCATTCAATTGCTATGATTCATAGGAACGCTCGCAAATGATTCATACTCTCCCTTTCTAAATGGTCACAATTGCAGTGGAAATTCTTTCACAATAACTTTGATTAATATCGACAATTAATTATTAAAAAAAATATCATTACATACGATAACTTGAGATAAAAGATGCGATATATTGCCCAGTTATGTTCATAATGGGTACAAATTGCTTCGGCATCTCTTGAAGACACCTCAACTGACCGAGATAGTATCTCGCAGCTTTTAATTAATTTGCGTTTTCTTTTTATGTTTTTTTTTTCCGATATCTTTTATGGTTAATGGAAAGAGCTAACCAATTAAGTGAAACTGGATTAAAGTCATCAAGCTTTTACCTGCGTGCTGGTAAGTCTAATTATTAACTAACCTCTTTTTTTCAGTCTTTTTTTCTAATTTAATTGGTTTCAATTACAGATACCCTTCAAAGAAGGTTCTAGTTAATTTATTATTAACAGATTTTCTTTTCCTGCTCTCGGATACGAATGAATTCGAATAATATCATGGAATCTTCTATTCAGTAATAATATGATAAGTTAAAACTACGAATAATTTGAAATGGGACACGTTACTATGGACGTAATGTTGCGTAAGCGTTAGAAAAGAAGTCATAATTCATCTAAGCCACAGTGGATAATTTTTTTTTCTTTCTAGTATTTACGGGGTGTCTGATGAATCTTTGTATATTTTAAATTATTTAAATTTGATTAAATTAGTTTTTATCACTAAATAAACTTTACTATACTTGGTTAATAACGTATTGTAACTGTTAGTTTATTCATTTAACGTCAATTTATGCTACTTTGGCTTATCTGAAGAAGTAGCTTTGGTAGGAGTCCTAAATCGTGTCTATCCAGGTTTAATTAGAATAGGGATCTTTTACGAGTATTTGACATTGCACAGGCTCGGGACCACCATTTTACGTCCCATCAGAAGGAAGGCATTTTTCACTCCCAGTGCCATCTGTCGGATTTGAACTGCCCACCTTGGGCATAGAATGTTGTTATACTAGCCACTTCACTACAGGTGACCCAAACTAACTCCTATTATCCGAGGATTAAGTAATTAATATGAAATAATTAAAAATATATAATAATTTAGGAGAGGGCTCTACTATTTATATCAAAGTATAAGTGATTAGAAATACTAAACTACATAATACTCTGATATACTACATAATATTGATCACATCACTACTTAATTATGTTATGATAAATATTAATACATGAAAATAAATTTTATATTTATGTTTTCTTCAGTTTGTTTTTTGTATCTATGTCCACTAAATATCTTTCTCATAGAACCTTGGAAAAACGGGAATCCTATCCCTTGAATAATTAAATACAATCTTCCTCGACATCTTGTAGCCCTACTTAAAAAGGAAAAGAAATTTTGAAAAGTGCCAAAGAATAGAAAAAAGACTAGATAACCAAAAGCGACTACATAAATCAGATGGGAGATTTGGCTACAGCCGTAGGTAGGTCCTGGAATCCAGCCCACACAGGACCGGTCTTCCAGGCAATGTCTGCTACCTGGAGAAGAGTTCATTCATGTCCGTGTCCGCTCACGGCTCAAATGTCCTCTGTGGATCTTAACATTAATTGTTTATAAATAAAATAGCATGTTTTTAAAGTGAGAAAAGCATTTTAAATAATAATTTAAAGGAAATAGAAATAGGCGATTTGATATGCTAAATCAGTAAATGCTAAATTAAAAATGAAATTATTTATACATCATAAGATCCTCACATTACAAAAATTACTATTGTAAAGTAAAAATATATGTCATTTTCAATACTTGTAGTGATTCATATAAAAAGTCTCTTTGCTAATATGGAAATGCCGTGAGTTAAAAAAAACTAAGATAACCTCCTAGAAAAGTATAAATTAGTCTTAACAAAAACAATTTCATTTATTTTTTAAATCAATCATTCCCCATAATCGTAAAAAAGTAATTGAGAAACAAAAAAAAAAAAAAATGAAATGTATTTAATTCATTGTCTGAACAACTTTCTGTAATATAATACACAATATTACTCTGTACTTAAACAATATATTATTCTGTGACGTCAGATACTTATACAATACATATACATTTGTTTTAATCGCGATTTTTGTAATTTATTTTTACTATATACAATATAAAATTATTCATCCATAATTCAGTTTTGAAATCGGTATATAAATTATAACGATAAATTATTATTACTATATTTTCTGATGAGTAATATAAACAGGGAATATAATGTTGGATTTTAAAAGTAAAATAAAAGAGTGATGATTATTATTTTATTTTAAAACTCGGCCAATGATTACAATAATTTTATAATGTAGTTACTCATGTTTTTATTCTTAATTAATATGAAAAAAAAATTCTTTTTGGGAAAATAAACATTCTGTAATATAATACACAATATTACTCTGTACTTAAACAATATATTATTCTGTGACGTCAGATATTTATACAATACATATAAATTTTTTTTAGTCACGATTTATTGTAATTTATTTTTACTATATACAATATAAAATTATTCATCCATAATTCAGTTTTGAAATCGGTATATAAATTATAACGATACATTATTATTACTATATTTTCTGATGTGTAATATAAACAGGGAATATAATGTTGGATTTTAAAAGTAAAATAAAAGAGTGATGATTATTATTTTATTTTAAAACTCGGCCAATGATTACAATAATTTTATTATATAGTTACTCATTTTTTATTCTTAATTAATATGAAAAAAAAATTCTTTTTGGGAAAATAAACATTCTGTAATATAATACACAATATTACTCTGTACTTAAACAATATATTATTCTGTGACGTCAGATATTTATACAATACATATAAAATTTTTTTTAGTCACGATTTATTGTAATTTATTTTTACTATATACAATATAAAATTATTCATCCATAATTCAGTTTTGAAATCGGTATATAAATTATAACGATACATTATTATGACTATATTTTCTGATAAGTAATATAAACAGGGAATATAATGTTGGATTTTAAAAGTAAAATAAAAGAGTGATGATTATTATTTTATTTTAAAACTCGGCCAATGATTACAATAATTTTATTATATAGTTACTCATTATTTTTTTTCTTAATTAATATGAAAAAACAATTCTTTTTGGGAAAATTAACTAGCACAATTTCTTATTGCTTTGATGTTTCTAAAAAAAAACCTGTACCACTACAACCCTTGAACGGTCTTGGACTCATTACATAAAGAGATTCGTACTGTTTCTGGGCGAACGGCCGTGCAACCTTGAAACAAGTTTTTCCTCCCAATATTTATGGGTACCCACTTTACAGAGGCTGGGTCTGCTCCAGGAGGGTCTCTATACCCTTGGGTCGCACCCTGCTGAATTAACAGGCTAAATAATATTCTTCCACAGCCGGGATTCGCAGGGAGCCGCTCCCTGCTTTTTCTAATGTTTCTAAAATTTTAATTTTTTTTTTTTTAACGTTTTATAAGGTTCTTCATAATTTAATGGCATTTTTAAAGACATAATCAATAGTCCTTTCAGTTATTTATGATCATGAAAATCTCTTTTGTTTCCCTTCTGATCGATAGATGTGTAAATAAAATGGTTACTATAAGCTATTTTTGAAAACTAATATCAATTAAATATTTTATTCATATAATAATGTACCGAAATAAATAAATAAAATCGAAGAATGACAAACGTTTTAATAAAGAAACAAGGAAAGGAGATGGCCTCTAGAGATAAGATGGGAAAAAAGCATTGAGGGATGGGACCCATGGTAGAGGGCAGTGGGTCAAACCATGTTTTCGGCACACCCATCATGGCGAGGGGAACGCCCTCTCCGACCATAACTCAGTCACTATGGCCGACTGCAAATCTCAGCGATCTCATTGGCTATGTAAATAAATAGGGAAATTTTATGTTAATTATAACCATAAATTAAACTATAAATAACCAATTATTAGATCGAAGAACTCTCAAGGATAATTTAAACTTAATAGCTCACAGATTAAGATTACATTAAAAAAATACACACTGAATTATTCTTCTAAAAAAACAAACAAAAAAAACCTTAAACGAAAAATAATTGTTTTTGGAAATTTATTTATAATTGTCTTTAGCGTTAATGTTGACATCATTTATTTGTATTAATAATAATAAATATTTTATTAATTATTTATTGTATATTATTTTATAGTTTTCTAAATATTGTATGAATGTTATACTTTATCACTATTATAAATGTCCAAATAAGGACAGATTGTAATACCATTCAATAAAATAGATTCTCTAAAAAAAATAAATAAAAAATAATAAAATAATAAAAAAATAATTTCTATAAGGAATACATAACTATTTCTAATATATGCTGCATATAGCATCGTTTATTATAGGCACAAACTGTCAATGAGACATCGAAGTTCCTCAAATTCAATAATAAATAAGTAATTAATTTAGTTTTTGGTAAAATAAAGGACTACCATCTAATATTTTTATAATAAATCTCCTTTACAGTTCTTATTCAAACTTAATAAATTTATTATTCAAAACTATTATCCTTTCTACGAAATAATATACCATTTATAATTTATTTATTATATCGTGCACATTACTTGTATTTTTTTTATATAGTTGTAAATTTAAATAAAAAAAGAAAAATGAACGTAATATAAAAGACTCTCTTACTATCCTATAATTTTTTTTTAAATTACACAAAGTTTCAGCTATTAAGCACAATTATTTATTGAATTCTTGAATTTCTAATGGCTTATGAGGTGATTTAACAACTTACCAAATTATGTAATCAGAATTTTTAAACAGTAGCTTAGAAAACGAATTACGTAAAAAAAAACAACTGGAACGTCAACACTCATGAAGCTTTCATTATATTTTTTAAAATAATGAGGAAAATTTAAAAAATTTTTTATTGTTAATACTTTTAGCTTGCATAACCTGTTTTAAAAAATTACATTGCATTATCAAAAATAATAGCTTAAAATTTTTCTATGCACAATTAATTATAATATTACTTTTTAATTGATTTTGATAAGTAAAGGAAAACTTATCAACACTTATTTTAAAAAACATAATAATTAAGAAAATTTTTTTTTTTTAAAAAAAACATTTTAATTGGAAAAAAATCCAATTGAAATTTAAAATTTAAATTTAAAACCCTTAATAAATAAAATCTTTTTAAAAATTTTAAAATTTTTTCAACATTTAAAAATTTTTTAAAATTATAAACAAGAATAAAAAAAAACAAATGTAATTATACTTTTACAATTTTAAAATGAAAATAAAAATATGGAAATAAAGTTTTAAATCAAATATTATAAAAAAATGAACCCTGTTCCCAAACCTTTTTTATTTTTTTTTTAATGAAAAAAAACAAAGGGTTTAAAATGTAATAGGCTTAAAAAATTTTTTATTTGGGAAAAGTTTAAAAATTGGATTATTTTTTTGTTCCAAAATAAAGAAAATTTAATTAAAATTTCTTTTTGTAAAAAGAAACTTATTTGGAAGGGTTTAATGGTTAATTTAAAAATTTTTTTAACCTCTTTCTACTGTTATAAATTTTGTAGAAAAAAGGACTAAAAAATTTAATTTAAATTTTTATTCTGTAAAAATTGGTAAACTTGCGAAAACGTTAAAAATTCTGCTTTAAATTTTAATGGTTTAATAAAATTTTTAAAACAGGGGAACAATTAAAAGCTTTTCAAAATAATATTTTAATTTTTTTTTTCCTTTTTTAAAAAAAATAAAAAATTTTAAGTTTTACAATTTTTTTTTTTTTTTTACAAACTTTTTCTAATGTTTCATAAAAGAAAATTTCGAATTAAATTTTTCGTTTTCAATTGGAACATTAAAAATTCTTTCGTCCCCCAAATAAAAACTTTTAATTTGCCAAAAGGTTTTTAAAAAGGCACTCATTTAAATTTATGGTGGATGGGGTTTTAGGAATTGGATTAGAAACAAAATCAGTGGAAAGTCTTAGAATTTTAAACGGGAATTAAACAATTAAATTAATTTCCCAAAGAATTAAATGTAGGATTGGTAATCTTGCCTGAAATAATGGGGGTCATCCCGATATATAAAAATTTCGGGATTGATCAAAAAAAATTTCGTTTAAAAAAATGTTTTTACCCCCCTCTGAAAGCGGGGTTTTAGCTGAAAACCAAATAAAAACCTAAGGGATCCCGGAAATACAAACGAATTAAAAATTTTAAGGAATAAGAATTTTATAAATAAAATTATTTCTTTTTGGCCGATGGAATTATATTGGAAATATAAAGAATGATAAGGGAATTTTGGGCAAAGATAAGTCAAACGCAAGTTTTCTCGGTTGGCATTAAAGGAATGCCATTACTTCGTATTTTGAATTTCATGTTTAAAATTATTTGTTTTATTATAAAAAATCAGGTCTTACCTGCAAATTGCAAATGAATTCCAAATTCCCTGTCCCAAAGGAGAATGGAAAGGGTTTTGTGTAATCATTTAAGGATTTTTAAGTCGATAAACAAACATTTTTGAAATGAGGAAAAACCCCGGGATTACAAAAGGATTTAATTTAAATGAAGAAGCCATTAACTTAAGACTGAGTTTAGGTGTAGGTATAAATGTGTTAATTTTTTTGAATTATTTTCCCGGTGGTAATTTTTCAATAGATTAAGAAGGGGTTTAGGGGAAAAATTGTTGTTCCGGAAAGGAATCAATTTTGGGGACCCCTCCAAACAAGTAAATAACGTTTGAATACAAGTTTTTGGGATTGGTTTTTTGAAATTAGGTTTGTAAATGTTTTAAAAATAAAATTTTTGGGTATCTGTTCTGAGTTTTTTGTAGATTTAATTTTAAATTTAAGGTTCGGTGGTTTTTTTTGAAAGGCAATACAGCTGTTCTGATTTGAACCTTGTATTCTTTGTTTTTTAAGGTTCCCCTTTACAAGGTGGTATGTTATAAATAATTTAGGGAAAATATTTAATTTTATATTTTTTTTTTTTTTTTTAAATTTTTAATTTTTAAACGGTAAATAATCTTTTCTGAAATCATAGTACGATCCGTATTGGTTCCAATAAGAAAAAAAATTGAGGAATGGAAAATTTTTTGGAAAGGGGGGTGACGCCCCTTGGAATCCTAAACATGCCAAGGGAGTCCCTTTAAATGGGTTCCTGTGAAACTGTATAAAACGAATTTACCTACCTTTTAAAAGGCTTCTTTGGGCACTATTGTAAAAGTCACCCTTTTAAAGTCAAAATATTTTAAATTTTTTGATTTTCCAGTAGTAGTCAATATTTTAAAATATATGGTTTTTATTATTTAAAAATTTTTCTTTAGGATTGTTTATTTTTTTATAAAGGAACCTAGTTTAAATAAATTTTTTAACAAATAAGTGGAAAGGAGTTGGGCACTTAATAGAGGAAAATTATATTTTTTTTAATTTATTGAAATTAAAAAAATTTGTAAAAAAACGGGTTTATCAATTTCCTTTTTAAATTTTTTTCTTGATTATGTTCGGAAAACAAACCTAATTTAATTAAATAATTTGTTCTTGAAATCTTTAAAATTTTATAAAATTATTACGGGGGGGTCCTTTTTGAAAAAACCGTTAAAAATTTTCAGATTTTACTTTTACTTCAAACCTTTAGACAGAAATTTATTTAAAATATCACATTGTTAATAAATAATATTTAATATAAATAAAAAAATTTTGATAAAAATTAAAATAAAAAAAATTAATTTTAAAAACAAAAGAACCCAGATTTCCGAGTAACGGAATAAAAAAGGCTATAAAATGACCCCTTTTTTTATTTCTATTGTAAAAAGTAAATTATTAACAATTCTTAGAAACTTCTTAAAAATTTAATTTGGGAAAAATTTGATCTAGGATATGTTCTAGATGAATTTAGCGAATCCAAAAAAAAAAGAACAAAATTAAAGAAAAGTTAGTTGAAAAGTTTACAATGAGACCCAATAAAAAATGACAAAGGAAAAAATTAAAAAAAACCTTAAAATTAAAATTGGGCAAAAATTTTTCTTTTAAAAAAAAAATTTAATTAAAGTTAATTAAAATTAAACCTTAATGGAAATTTACTGAATTTTTTTTTTAAATAAGTTAACATTTTTGCATAAGTCAGTTGAATTCAAAAAACAAGCCAAATAAAAAAAAAGGTAACTTTACTTTACACTTAAAAATTTATAAAAGGTATTTTTAATCGCTTTAAAGTACAATTTTTAAAGTAAAAATTTTAAATAAAGGGTCCATAAGTTGCCCAACAACCTTTTTTATTTTTTTAATATTTTAGTAATTCCAAGTTAAAAATGGGGATTTGGGCCAATAAAATAAATTATTAGAGATACCCCAATTAAGTTTGCGATTATTTTTATTTTTTTTCCAAGATTTTTTAAAAAAAATTTTTTTTATATTTTTTTTTTTTGTTTTTGGATTTTATTAATTTTTTTTGTAATTTTGAAAATTTCGTTTTATTATTTACTTTTAAAATTTTTGATAATGAATGAAGAACAACTAAAAATTTATAAACAAAAGTAATTTTTATTCTCGTAAAAAAAACCAATATTTCAATTAAAATAAAAATTAATAAAAACAAAAATTTAAATGTTATTATTATGGAAAATTTAATTTCATTATGTAAATTAATTTTTAAATTAAAATATTTAAGCTTTTCCCCCTTAAATTTTAAAAAAAATCAACAGTTTTAAGTTTAAAAGTTTAATTTTTTTTTCCTTTTTTTATTTAAGGTTTAATTTCTAAATTATTCTTATTTAAATAAAATTTGAAAAAAATAATTGAAAGTCTTTTACCTAGTTGAACAATTTTTTAAAAATCCAATACGTGACCAAAAAAAAAAATTTTAACTAGCCCCAAAAAATAAAGAATTCCCTCCCCTGAAATATGTTTTTAAAGTGACCCCAAAAAACTCGTGAGTAGAAAAAAAAAAACAAAGAAAAAAAAAGGGAAAGGGAAAATTTAAAAGTCCCCGAGTTGGGGGGTAAACCTGGAAATCCGGAAGCCAAAAAATGGGCGCTTGGACTGTTCCCCTTTTTGATGTGACCAACCAACTAGGACCGTAACTTTTTTTTGCAGGGGATTTACTCAACAGTTTAATTTAAATTTAAAAATTTTAAATAAACAAATTTGTTTAATATTTTAGAAAAAGGGCCTATAAAAATTAAAACATTTTTTAATTGTTAAAGAATCAAAATCTTCTAATATAAAAAGATCTGTTTTCCGAGTTCCTTAATCTTTTAATTGGTTAAAATATTAACATATTTTCCAAAAACGTTTTGTAAACTTATTAAAAAAACAGCAAAAAGTAAAATTTTTTAACAATAAAATTCTTTATTGGATAAATAATTTAAATTTTCTTACCAAGTATTAAAAAAAAAAAAATTATTTGAAAAAAAACAAGAAAAAAAAGTATTAAAAAAACCGAGTTAAAAAAAAGATTTCCGAAATAGTAAAGCAAAAAATAAAAATTAAAATTTTAAAAAAAATTTTTAAATAGCCATAAACTTTAAAACCAAAATTTTTTAATTGAAAGTTCAATTTGGGAATTTTGAAAGTTTTGATAATGTTAGCAAATAGGTAAATTTAACTTATAAATTTTAAGATAAAAAAAAAAATTTTACCAAAATTTATAAGTTTCTATAATAAAGAAGAAAAAATTATATAATATTTTAAACATTTAAAAAATGAATTAAAAAAGGGCTTAAAGAAAAAAAATAAAAAAAAAGAAAAAAATAAGGGAATTATTATTTAAAAAAAAAAAAAAACCAATTTTTTGATTTTTGACCGTTTTTTAACTAAATTTTGAGGTTAATTAAAAAAATTACGTTAAACTAAAAAATTTTAAAAATTAAATTTTTTTCTAAGTGCACTTTTAATACTTGATAGAAAATAAATAAAAACTTTTAATTTTAATTGCTCAACCGAAATTTTTATAAACCTAAATAAAATCCCTTTAAAATTCCCCCCCTTAACTCTTTCCAGTAGAAAAAAAATTAAAAATAATTCATCAAAGTTCTTGAGGTCTTTAAACCATTTGGAAAAATAACCTTTAATTATTTAATTTATTTCCCAAAGATAATAACTAGAAAAACCCTAAATTGTTAATTCCAAATTGCCATGGGTAGACCCGGTTTTTAATATATCATGGAATTATTTTTTTATAAAATTAAAAATTCATATATATTTTTTTTTTTTTTTTTTGATAGCCTGGTGTATTAAGTACCCAAAAATAAAAGGGTACTCCTCCTTAATAAAACATTCAAAAAATCTAAAAAAAAACATTTCTTGGGAAAATTGCCCTTTTAGACACAAGGGGTTTTTTACTAATTTAAAAAAAAAAAATAGTGTTAGAAAAATTAAAATTTCAAAGTAAATTAAGGTATTTATAAAAAATTGATTTCTTTTCCATTTTATATTTAAATCCATATAAAAAGGACCCCACTGGTATAGATCTTTTTTTTTAGAATAATTCTTCAAAAAGGAAACAATTTTCCCTGTGTTTATAACCCGAAATACCCATTAATAATTATAACAGAAGTTACGTATTTATGTTAAAAAATAAATTGTTTAAAAAGTATAGGTTATTAATTGCGTTGTGTTCCCATAAGGTCCAAAGGCAGTGGGGTGGGACTGGTTTCCCCGGGAAAATGGTTGGGATACTTTTGAAAAGCCTACCTTAACAAACCCACCGGCCCCCTTCCTGAATAACCACCGGGATTATCAGTTTTTTTATTACCTAAATTACAAGATTTTATTCGGACCCCCGCTTAGCTTATTTAAACTGCAAAAGTTTATTTTTTTTATTATTTTCTCCTTATACTAAAAAAAAAAAATTAAGGGTCGATGGGATTAATTCAAAAGGGAGTTGGAAGGAACATTTAATCCCAAATTTAGAAACAAAGAAATAATTTAAAAACTAAACAACATAATTATTTCATTTTAGGAAACTATTTTTATTTTTTTTTTAAATTATAAAGGTTTAAATTGTTATATTTCTTTTTTAAATATTTAATATTTATTTTAAAAAGGAAAAAGGAATTAAATGAATATGTATGTTTTTATTATAAATAATTTTGTTTTTTATTTTGTAAAAAAGGAAAAAAGAGTTTCAATTTTACATGATATATAACCATTCATGGATAAAAAGTTTTTTTTTTTTTAAATATTTTAATTATATATCAATATAAAATATATATATATATATATAAAATATATATATAAAATATATATAATATATATATATCATTTTTACATATATAATATTACTTTTTTTATTTTTTTTATTTCAAACTACGAAAAAAAATAATTCTTTGTGAAAAAAATTATTTTGACGGGAAATGCCAGTTTGGGGCTTTTTAAAGAAAAAAAAATCTGAGTGTCTAGGAAACTTTTGGTTTGGCCAATGGGTGTAAAAAGCCCCTTAATAGGGTATTTCACTAAAAACAGGCCTGAATGGTACAAAGTCACCCCTAAATTTTATAATTGTTCCTGTTTTACATTAATGTACGAAATAAACTTCTTTGATACCAATGGATAAAAGGCCCAATTTTGGGGAAATTTTTGAACCCTATTAAAGGATCACCGTTAAAAAAGTAAAAAAAAATATTATAATTTCCCAAAATTGTAAAATTTAAAAATAAATACAGGAAAAATTTTTTTACAATTAACAAAATTATTATAATTATTTAAACTTATGAAAAAGAATATAGGCATACTATTTATTAAAAAACTAAAATTTTTTAAATTTAATAAAACATGTTTTTAATGAAGTCAAAAGGTTAATTAATGTGGGTGCTATTTAATTTTTTTTAATTTATTTAAGTGAAATTTTTAAAAAAAATTTTTAAAATATCACGATCAGTCCAAAGTACTGATTTTATTCATGATTTTGTTTCTGAAGAAACAAATACCATTAATTATTAAAAAATAATTTTTGGGTTCTTGGAATTTCCAAAAAGTTTTTTTGCAACGTTTGCCTCTTTTTTTCTCTCTCTGGGTCCTGTTTCTTTTATTCCTTTTGCGGTAAAAAGAGGAGTTTGAAAAAGAGAGGGGAAAAAACTGACCTCAATTTAGTGCTTCTAGGAAGAACATGAGTGCCCTAGAACACGTAATCCATATCTACCGTATGGGTCAGTACCTCCAACAAATGTTATGTGGGTAACTCGAACACACAAAAAAAAAAAAAAAAGTTTCACTTTTCTCTGTATAATATTATATTTAATACTGTTTATATTTTAACTATCGGAATCAATAAGTATGTTGTTTTGTGCCTAATATATTCAAGAAATATATTTCGTTGAATAAATTGTAATTATATTATCTAAGCTCTTGATCCAATAATAATTAAAGTTATAATTTAAAAACACTGCAAATTATTACACAATTGTTTATTATTTCCAAATAACTATATTAGTGTATGCTTATGTATGAATGTGACCAAGATTATTATTATTTATTTATTTTATTTTATTTTCATCTTTATTTAGGTTTATTTATTCTTCTTTGTAATTTTTTTATTTCTATATTTACTGTACATAAGAAATGAATGACTTCTTATAGCATTAATACTCATTACCCAAGATTGTGGCAGAATGTATTATTTCTAAATAAAAAATATATACCTATATATAAGGTTATAACTGCTTATATAGCTATTTATAGTTGATAACCTTTTTGATTATCTCTATATTAAAAAATAACTGAGTTATGTATTTACGTGTAAAATTTCTATTTTTTTCCTTTTCTTTTTTTGGTAAAAAAACAATAATAATCTTTTATATGTATATATATATTTATATATATATATATATATATATATATATATATATATATATATATATATATATATATATCTTTGAAAATAACGGAGTTAAAAGCGTATATTTAGGCAAGATTTTATTTTATTTTTTTATCTTGCTTTACTGATTATAAAACTCTTTATATATTTGTCTCTATTTTCAAAAATAACTGAGTTATGGGCGTATTTTTGTGTAAAATTTATATCTTTTTCTTTCCTCTTTTCTAATTATTTGCGGTTTTTTGGTTAAAAAACAATAATAATTTTTTTCTCTATCTTAAAAAATAACTGAGTAATTAAATTAAATTACTTTCGATCGGCCGCCATTTTAAAAATAACCAGCTGATATCAACGTCTAGGTGTTAGGATCATCGTTGCATGGACTACCTAGTATTGTTAGTAGTTTAAAAAAAAAAATGGTTTCGTATTTCGGATTCTACGTACCTTGAAACGCAAGCCCTCAAATTTTGAGGGGTGGGGGATAATTTCCTTCTTTTGTTTTCGTATACTACAATAGTTCATTATCGAAAATAACAAACCAAAACTGATAGTTTTCTCATAAGGCTAATCTTGAATGAATGAATCAATATCTAAATATGAGCTGTAAACTTGCTGTTATGCTAAAATTATTCAATAAATGCTTAATTTTATTTTAATATCATTCTGATCATAAGACAGTTATATGTAATTATAATGAAAAAAAAACTATTTCATAAACATTAGGACTATGTTGTGGTTAATTGAAAATAACCTAACCAGAAGTAGAAATAAAATATATTACGTTTCTATTGAAGTTTTTCAAAAATATTTTAGCAATTTAATATAGACAATATAAATAAGTAAAGGAGGTTAACATTGATATTATAAATATAAAAAATAAATAACATAGGATCAAAAACAAATTAAATACATTACATAATTAATTGAGAGGCAAAATAACGTTTAAGATGCCGTAAAGGGAATCGAATTGAAACTGTAATCAAATTTAGAATTTAATATCGCCAATTTATTTATTTTTCTAAATATCATCCCAAAATACATATACATATAAAAGAGAATTTGGAGAGTAATGTAAATGAATTTTTAAATATGTGTAGTAAAGTAAATAGAAAATGAGGATAATGACCATGCTATAGAAAATTATCTTAAAGTGGAATACCCGAAGATGAAGCAAGGCCTCAAAACGTTGATATAAAACATTATGATATAATATTATTATCATCGACAATAAAATATTTTGAAAGAAGAGAAGTTCCATATATTTAAATCTTTCCATATATTATAAAAAAATAAAAAAATAAATAAAATAAAATAAAAAATTACTCTTACACTCCCTGGTATAATATATAATAGGTTATGGTTCTTTTACGGAATTAACTCAGATTTTGGTGATAAATGAGAAGCGAAACACAACAGAAAAACCGCAAAGGTTCTGAGGAATTACTTTTGGCCGACCACCATGTACCCTCTACCTTTTTCTACACGCCTACTATCATGGCGGCAACCAATTCGGCAAGCCAAGAGTGTTAATTTATGTCTTGTTTTTATTTATATTATTTTATTATTTATATTTATATGCTAATAGTAGGCAACCCTAAGAAAAATAGGTGAATTTTTTTTCAATGATTTTTCACAACAAATATAAAATTATAAAAAAATCATGAAGAGATAAATCAAACAAGGAAAAAAAAAAAAAAAAAAAAGAATTTTCTTTCACAATTGGTTTTATTTGAAATTCCTTTAAAAAAAAAAAAAAAAAAAAAAAAAACTGTTATCGACAACAAATGACTTTCCCTTATCTTAGTTGATAAATTCTATTTAAGTACCTTTAAATAGAGTATTACATATAATATATATATTTCTCCTTGAACACCAAATTCGTTCAACTTATGTATTTACCCATTTTTTGCCAATGCTAATAAGAATAAATGTTTAGTTTTTTCGAATCTACAAAATGTAAGGTACTTTAGAGGATGAAAAAATAAAATATAAAATTTAGGACCTATATAGACGATTTCAATCAGAATGAAACTTACAACATTTAAGTCCATTATATTTTACATTGATTTAGCAAGTTTAATCAAAATTGTTAGAGCCTTTTTTAAGAGAATTGGAGTAAGGTGCAAAATAGTATTAAGTGGATCTTCTAGTAAATAAAAGTAAAAATAAATATTAGACCTGACCGATATTATTTAGCTATCCGAATATGACTGGAGAAAATGAAAAAATCCCGAATCGTTTCGGAGTCTCTGAAAGAGGACAAAAAAAGAAAGAAAAATTGATGATTTAGGAGATAGCCGAAAAGAGAAGCGATGGAAGATAGGGTAGCAGTACATGGCCCTGCGAGTCGCCTAATTGACGGGGTCCCACCTCATAGGCTGGACTCTTCCAGCCAGCTTTGAATTCCAGGACCGAAATACATCTCATCCATCTTCCACTAAAAATACATTGTACAGCCAGGGCAAAAGTCGAGTGATTTCGGTTTTATAATTTTGAATTAGGATTCGATGCCTGTTATAAGTAGGTTACTATATAGTAAGATCGCAACAGATTTATAGTGATCATTATTTTAATTTCTCTAAATGGAATGATGAAACTAAATTCTTAAAATAGTTAACATCACAAAATGAAAAGGTAAAAGTTATTTACCGAATAAAAATATATTAAAAAATGTTCACTATTGTATACTCATTTTTTCTTTGCCGATTTCTAAGCTTAAAAACCTTATTTTTTAAGGTTAATTACTTTTTCCTTTAATAACGGCATAATATTTTTAAATAAATTAAATTAATTGGGATAAGATTATAACTGGTTCATTTACTTCAACATGCATGATCAGAACGCACTTACTTCAACAAATAAAAAAACTCTTGTGTGGCACACCTGTCACACAACTTTCACTTAGCTCAGTAATAAAACCTATTTTAATTTTTTTCAGATAAGTTGTTTGGGGCTGCGGTCGCCAAAAAATAACACTCAAGTAAGTGAAACTCATTGTATTTGCGTGCCGACGTTTCGGCCTACATTCTGGGCCTTCATCAGGGCTGACTCCATAGTAGAGTATATCTCAAGAAATCAAAAGTCAGCCTTTTGTGTTCTTGAGATACTAAAACTCCACCATTTTAATATTTTATGTCACGTCTTCATGAAAATTACATTTAGTTTACAATAAAGAACATAACTCTACCAAATAATTTTGTTATTTTATTCGTTACTGTTGAATTGATTTATATATTTAAAAAAAAAAAATCTTAGGCTTTCCAGCCATTAATACATTGGTACATTAAATTCCCATATTACTATTTCCACGTAGAAAATTTCAAATCAAAGAAAATATTTATACATTTTTTCCTTTTGTTCTTCATAAAATCGTTTAGTTTATTTATACTTTCTAGTATATGCAACAATTATAAAACAAGAGAGAATTATTATTCCAAATAAACGAAATTGAAGTACTTTATAAGAAGAAATTATAAATGAATGAATAAATAATCCCCATACTAATACAGCTGGCTGCATTACAATATTAAATAAAAAAACATATTTAAACATAATAGATAACATATTGATATAGAAGAAAAAATTATGAAAATTAGGCATCGACCTATGAATATCTTCTGACCTATTTTAAAGTAATTATTAAAGGAAATTAAAAAAAAATACAATACAAATATATTTTTTTTTGTCAATTTTCATTAATGTCAATATATAAAACATTTTCGACCATTTTGTGATTGTTTCAACCGCTTTTCAGATTGTTTTCTCATTTTTTTTTTTTTTTTTTTTTTTTTATCATCTGTTCACGATTTTTTTTTCTTATATAGCTCTGTCCTTATTAATCGCACCCAGTGAGTAGGGTACGAAGTGCGAACGACGCTGTCAATTATAGAAAATGATTTACTGCTATAAATAATTGATGCCTTACACTAGTCAATGGGAACTTCAGGAGTTATTTAAACTTCATAAATAACACTGAAGTTTTCATTTTGATTTACGATCCTTGCAGTGAAGGAGTATTACACAGTTAAGAAGTAGTTTTTGAAAAGAAAAAACTTTTCCATCGAAGTTTCAATAGAGTAGCATCTGAAGATAGATTTCCCGTTTCTAGCTTTGATATAAACTATTAAAAAAATTCAATGAGTCTATTTATTTCCATTTCGTAAAGGTATTGCATTGGAAAATAACCATAGGTTGGAATTAATTATTTGTTTGGTTCCATGAAAGTGTGCATTAATTTGAAATATTTTTCATTTCCTTAAAAATAATTTAACAAGTAAAATAAAATTGTTAAGATCCGCAATAAGCTTCATAGAAGAAATGAAACTAAATTTATTAATTTTCCTGAAGAATGTTTAGAATATTGTTATTAATAAAATTCGTAAGAATTTCTTTAAATGTTAAAAAGAATAAAACTTCACTTTATATATGAATGATATTGTAAGACAGGGTATTGCGTTCGTTAAAATTTTCAAAAATAGAGTTTTCACAGGCAATACACGTTTTAGTGTCTTCTGAGTGGAAATGACCAAGTCTAGCGAAAAGGTCTGCGTTTGTGTGTATGTTTAGTAAGTCTAGTATGAATACAATAATTCGTACAAAACTGATCTTTTATTTTATAGAAGCTTATATAACTGAGATGTTACAGAAATATTTTTATCAATATCAGCGAACCAGAAGAAGCACTTTATACCATGCATTTTGTACTTTTTTTTTACTATTTTCTTAAAGAAACGGCTTAACGATTTTGATCAAACTTGCTAAATTTGTGCAACATTTATTGGACTTATACAATATACGTAATGTAGGTTTCATTCTGATTTAAATAGTCTTACACAGTTTAAATGCCGATATTTTTAATTTCTACTAAAAACTGAAACGTGTCATCAAATCAGCATTGTTAAAAACGGCTAAATATACAATCTAAACGAATTTGTTAACCAAATACAGGTATACCATACCAAAAATTAAGCCCATTGTTATAAGAATAAGTTTGAATAAAGAATTATCGCCAAATGAGATTAGTTCATACATATAATTAATGATAATTCCTAATTATTTTTATTTTCCTAAAGTACTTAGTGAGGTAGTAAAAAGGTACCATTAAGAATGCATTAAACTGTGAACAGGGCTATTTTCATTCAGATAAAAGTTGTCCCATCGAAGCTTAAGGAAGTGTTGATGGCTTTAATGTCTCTAGTCTATTTTATTGCTCGCGTGTCGCTATGTCGTTAGATTTCATATTCCGTCTGTCATCGCCCCCATGTCCGGTTAGCTGTTCTATACAACTGTTTTTTAAGTTCAGCCTTTAGTCTAGTATCTTCTCATTTTGTTAATTAAAATTATTATCATGGAATAATATAAAACTCTTATGAACCATTTAAATTAAATGATAATTATCGTTCAAGTTTAGTAGTTTGCATGGGTTGATCAACACGATTACCACTAGAATCCTATAGCATTTTTACTTTTTCGTAGAAATATTTATCATTGAAAATGTTATAAAAGAAAATAAGACATGAAAAGCTAATTAAATTAAATTATTCTATAATGTATGTGGGTCGTTGAGTGCAAAAGAAACCTGATCTTATTTAGAACCCATTTTCAGTTCCTAACCTATACAATGAAGACTAAATGGATCTTTTTTTGGGTTTATTAAACACTTTCGTTTATGAATAATTCTGTAAAAATGCATTTTAACGTAAGTTATCTAAAATATTTGAGAAGAGAAATAAAAAGCCCCACCTAAATCGGTTAAATTTTAGAAAAAAAGTCTTTAATACTTTAATTTAGTCTAGTATATGTATGGTTACAATAAAAACATATCTGATACTCATTAAAGCTGTGTGATATTGGATATTTTCTAATATTAATCGGTTACATAAAACCAAAACCTACGTTTTAACTGATTAATTAATAACAAATGGGCACTATTTACTCATGCAGCGTTGGTTTAAATTTTTTGAAAACAACAATTTTATTTATTAATTGAAAATATGTATATTATAAAATATTCAGTATAAAAAAACATTGAACAAAATAAACTAACCTATTTAACAATAGTACTTACGATGGTATTTATTAAATACTTCAACTCGATAACTCAATATCGATATGAAACAACGAAATATTCATTTGCGATAACAACAGATATCGATATTAAGAATCAAAATTATTTTGTAAGAATAGGTTAAATTATTTTCCCCATACGAAAATCATATCTTCCACTTGTTTAAAGTTTTTTTTAACTTTCACCAGATATTGTATTATATAAAATTAGTGAAACGTGTAAGAAGAGCTTGCAGTTTGAGGTTGGTGTTTAGTGTTGTGACAACGAGACTATCTATCTTTTGATTTAGAATGATGTAGATTTATTTGATACTTTTTATATTGTTGTGCGACTATCAACTGTTAAATGTGCCAATTTCATACATTTTAACATTCTTTTATAGAGTTCTGAACGAGTTTAAAACTGGATGATTGTTTACTCAGTTTTGAAATATTGAAAGGAATTGGTTATGATTAATTTTTCAGTGAAATATGCCACTCCAGAAGATAAACGTAACACCATACAAACCAAAAGAAAATGATGGTTCATGCAAAGAGGGACTCATGTCTGTTCTAACAAGCAAAAGCCCAGATCCGTATGTCAAATGTGCATCTGAGTCATCAAGCAAAACCTCATCCGGAGCCGAAATTTGCAGAATATGTCACTGCGAAGGCGATATGGAAGGAGGGTTCATCACCCCGTGTTATTGTGCCGGATCGCTCCGCTTCGTTCATCAGAACTGTCTCCAGCAGTGGATCAAGTCCTCCGGTATCCGCTGTTGCGAACTATGCAAATTCCAGTTCATCATGCACACCAAAACCAAGCCCTTCTTTGAATGGGAGCCGTTGGACATGACAGAATTTGAAAGAAAAAAACTTATCTGCGCTGTTATCTTCCAAATCGTTGCTATAACCTGTGTTGTTTGGACGTTGTATACGCTAATTAGCGCGACGTCCGAAGAGATGAGTGAAGGTGTTCAGGAATGGACGTATTGGGGAAAAATGATTTTAGTTTCAGTCGCATTTATTGGAGGTGTCTTTTTCATGTACGTCCAGTGCAAATCCTACTTAGAGGTTTGCCATAGATGGAAGTCTTACAATAACGTAATATACGTTCAGAACGTCCCTGAGAAGCAACCATTGGCCTTAGAAGCTTCATCTTCGTGTGAGAGCAGTATCAGCATGGTCGACCTTCCCAAGTCGCGCCAGTCGGTCGAAAATGATGGAGATTTCAAAGATGAAACGAGAATAAATCAAAAAGATGTTCGTAACACGCAACTTTTTTTCAAGGACGAATGTAGGATTTATCTCCATAACGAAAGTGATGAGAGCTTGGTCGGGTTACCTCCATTCTTTAAGTTGTGTAGAGCTCTTGGTTTCACCTGAATATTGACAATTCTAATTCTCTTTAATATGGGTCGAGGAATAAGGAATTTGCAGCCCAACTAATCTAGCGTAGAGGGAAGTTCAAGATTGGTTCAACGTTGATCAACACTGGGGTCGAACCGGAGCTCTTAGAATTGCTTGTACTCACTTTTTATTTTAATATTAAATAGTATATTGAACAGCTGTTTATTTTTGTGTTTCGTATAAAATACCTACGAACAAATCACAAACAGATCTAATTAATTTTCTAATATACTACATTGCACATTCTATATGCCTTTAATATTAAAATTAATATCTCTATCCGAAATAATTTCTAAATCAAATTTTGAATCAGTCGAGGAGGGGAAAGGGCTATACTTCAACTCCCGAAATAGCCGACCATTTGATTTATGACAACAAATATATTTTAAAGATAAGTCTTGAAGTTGAAGATTTATGTAAGCCGGCTATATTTTCCGTCCTTAGAAGAGAGAGAGAGAAAAAAAATGAGGAAGGGAGGGAATACAAGCTCAAAAAATGGCCCTGAAAAGACACGAGCGCCAAACTTTTCCCACCTCATCCCGATTTCGTGGGAGGGATTGACTCACCCCCAGATAAGGGGGCGAGGAATAAAGGAATGGAAATGGAAAAAGAAAAAAAAAAATCCGCGGAAGGAAATTTAAACCTAGATAAGAGCTCTATTGATAACAAGATTTAGGGGTTGAAGCTCTCACACTATAAATCCCAGGAGAGGGAATATTTATAGTGAGATGTCAGCTAAGAAATGTTTCATTACGAGATAAAGAGAACTGTAGAGGACATCTATAATCTTGGAAGATTTATTTTGTTTACCCACCCGCAGTATTTCTCGGCTAAGTAGGGCTCAATCCTCGGGGTCGAATTATGGCTTGTCGAAAATGGATGTCTTGTATGGAAACTTGGCTAATATCATAGTTTATATCTTGATAATATATTCTCTTACAAATATAGCTGGATGTAATATGCCTTCAAATGGCATTTGAGAAATCTTTTTTATTTATGTATTTTAAATTTTTCAAATAATTTCATTAGTATTTTTTTAGAGACTTATTAAAAAGTAAATTTAATTATGTAAAAAAAAAAAACATAGTGAGCCAAGTCAAGTATAAACCCTTATACCTTGGCTCACTGATGTCCTGATGATGACTCACAAGTTAGAGCCGAAACGTTGGAAAAATTGAAATAATTTTCACACGACTCATTTCTACCTATGATGTTTTCAACAGTCGACCATACATCCTCAATAAAGAAATAAACTTCTTTTTTTTTTAGATATTGATGTCTCTTTATTTCCAGATTGGCTGCATGGTTTTAAAAATAAAAATAATAAAAAGAAACTAAAGAAACAACACAAAAAATTAAAGAAAAAAAAACCCTCGATATGAAAATTGTATTAAAACCAAAGCTATATAAAACTTCATATGTATGTAAAATAATAAATTCTATTTATCTTTTTTGTAATGATCTAATTAAAAATTCTTGAAAATATTATATGCCTTCCAATAGCGTTCATAGAAATCATTCTTATTTATATATTAAAGTTTTCGACAGATAATTTCGTTAATATTTTTTTTACAAAAAAGTTTATTTATTTTAAAAATCCATCCAGGAACAAGAAAAAAAAAAAAAAACCTACCTCCTACGTGAAAATAATTTTTAAACCAAAACATTTTATTAGTTTACGCTTGCGAAATAATACATCATGTGTATTCCTTTGGTAAAGTACTAATTCAAAAATGTTGCAAAAATCTTTTGAATGAAATTTATTGTAATATACATCAAATTTAAGTTAAATCTCGATACTCTTGACATTTAACCTAGTTTACTTCACTCTTCTAATAAATAGGCAACTAATAATAAAACCATCATGTTATTATTACATAATAAAAAATATAGACATATTTATGAGTAATAAAACTACGATCTACTAAAGTATACTATATACCATCATACTATTTTTCTTCAGTCAAATTCTTAAGTGCTGTTCATGTCGGATTTATTCTAACCTCTTAGTGTTAGAATAATTATAATTATAAGAAACCCTCTCAATTATAATTCTTCTTTCCATTCTGGTTATACTCCACTTTAAGTACTGTATAGAGATGCATTTTATACCCATAACTTTTCAGGATGCTTTTCAACCTATGATTTTGATTATAAAAGTATTAACACCTTAAGTAGCAAGCTGAAGCTAGAATATAATAAACATCTTTCAATCAGCTCTGTAAATTAAACAATTAAAAACATCCAACTTTTATTTATAATTTCGAAATTGATATGACTAATCAAATTTTTCCTCAGGTCATTAAAAACCAATTAGACTCTTGCATCACGCTGCATTATCTCAAATGCAATCTAAAATTTCGGTCTCATGCGGAAACTGCTATCAACTTCTCAATTAACGTTGAATAATTAATTGCTTTCAGGAGCAACAACCGGTCACTCGCTCCGTGAAAGACTTTGTTATTAAAAATCTAATTTATTTTATAAATTGAGGTACAAGTCTGGTAGAAAATATTTTAAATTTGCTCACGTACAGTGCGTCGATCGGTATCAAAAAGTTTGACGGCTATATTCGATTGACCTTGATGATAACATATTTTATGAGCTGTAAATATTAATAAAATTAAGTAGAAAATTAATATAAATGAAATTTTTTAAAAAACAACACAAATGTTTTAACCGCATTCAAAGAAAACATTGAATAAATTCATTATAAAAAGTAAAAATAATTAAAATCTTCTTCAAACATAAACATTAAATTATTTCTCTAAAATATTTAGTAGATCATTAAAGCCCAATTCAACTTCTTTCATAAAATAAAATCACGCAAATCAAGTTCATTAATAAGTTCTCGAAAATATTTAATATTATTTTCACCTTTCAAATGATAAGTGAGAAAATAAAGGAATAATTTTTAGAAGCACATACAATAACGGCATCAAGTGACCGTAATTATTACAGCGAACTTCTGAGCGCGTCAGTTGCGGAAAAAAAACATGAAATTCATCAAAGTCTTGTCACTGAAAATTATTTTTCACCTGTCTGTTTCAGCAGTTATTATTTAAGTAAATTAGGTTAAAATTTTAAATTTTTCAGAAACCTTTATATGTTTAATGAGAAAAGTGTTATTGGTTTAAAAGCTCACGTTTAGTTGATAAATAAATGGCTGAAATGTAGAAACGATGGGTTTATGAAAAAATACAAGATCTAATTTAAGTTCAAATTTGCAATTAGATTATTTTGGAAAGTTATTATTTCTACTCACAAATTTAAATTTCAAATTATACATAGGTATAGTATTTCAAAGACGATCAATAAAAATACAAAAAAATAAAAATAAATATGAGTCATTCTTTACAATATTGTAAAGATTTTTTCAGAACTTAATAGTAATTTTAGAAATTTCTTAAATGAGCTAATTAATTTTGAGAAAAAAAAGAAACTCTTTTTACTGGACTATTGTTCTATTGCAAATAATTGTTTCAAGAGTTTATCAAAACTTTATATTGGTAAATAAATTAAAATTTATTACATTAAGTTGAGTTGAAATAAATATCAATACAATATTGGAAGATTTGTGACCGAAATAATTATTCATTGTTGTATGCTTGTTCGAAATATAAGTCCGTAAGTCATTTTTCTTTCTTATTATGTATTTGCGGTTTTAAAGAAAAATATTTACCTAAATACTACAAACTACTAGGTTTCAGGCACAAATTTTTATATATTTTATTAGAATATATGAACCTCATAACTATTAAATCTCCGAAGTAAAATCAGAGACAAACTAGACATTCATTACCCTCAAGACTAGATAAAGCTCCCATCAAACCCATTCTCTTTCATCTCCTAATCCTCCACAGCTCACCACAAGATCACAACACCAGATGAGATGATCTAATTTATCAGATGAGGAACTGGCACGGACAACACACACACATATATATATAGTAGCCGTTGGCAGTAAGGGGCTTCTGTCTGCCAAAACTGCCGGCATTAGGACCGCCAAGCTCCGACAGAAGCTGCCTAAAAACTACCGCACGCGGAAACCTATTTATATTTGGAGCGATAAATAAAACCTTCATTTGGAGAAAATTCAATTTAAAACTTCCCCTTAATTTATGGCTTGCCTGGGAAGAGGGGAACTAATCATTTATGAATAATGGACGTTCTTAGTAAATTTTATTCCGGAAACCATTTGCATTTATAATTTTTCGATGCATTAAATACCTTATGGCAGGTGAGAGTTTGTATAATGTAGTCTTACCGATATATACATACATTTGTTTAAATCAGAGTCAATTTTTCACACAATTTTGAAGAAGGTGCTATCAACCCATAAGATCCACGATGAACACATTAATATTGTAATGGAAGCATAAATGACCCAGACAATAGGAAAGCCAAAATTAAATTTAAAAATTAACCCGAGAATATATATTAAATATATTATATATGACAATTAGCCATTATATATGATAAGAGAGAAAATCAGATGGTGCTATTAATAATATAAATTTTCTAAGAAATTAAAAAATAATAATTAAAAAAAATAAAGGTTTTCTGAAACAAGTAAAGCATATTGATTATAACATTTAATTCCATATCTAAAACTATGGGAAAAGATATTTCTTATAAGTTTCAATTTTCCATATATGCAGAGTTTACTAAATATTATATAATTTATTATAAAAATCTCTTCTTTATAAATATATTTATAATTACATAAATAAATTATTACATATCTTGACGTTAAGACAGATATATATATATATATATATATATATATATATATATATATATATATATATAATAATGTATAGATATAATTATAATAATTGTAAGTAATATACGTTAAAAAAAAATTAAGATATAGATTTTTTTTTTTTATTATATAAGTATTTGTAGGATTGTGATTTTTAAATGTTGTTAATATAATGAGATTTTAAGTCTGATATAAAACTATTGTTTTTTGTTTTTAAATAATACTTATGAAGATGAGGCATACATGGACCTCGAAACGTCAAAAAATATGTAATAATTTATTTAAGTAATAATAATTAAATTTATAAAGAAGAGATTGTTCTAATAAATTATATAATATATTACTTATAGAAAAAAAAATAAAAAAAAAAGATGTAGCCAAACAAAATTAATATAATCCGAATGATAATTTCGCAATGCCTCTGAAAATGCCATTGACACATTCCTTTGTACCCCGTAAATCATTGAACTGAAATTAGTTTCAATTAAACCTACAAATCATTTGAATGGAACTTTTTGTAACTACCATAAATCAAATCTGAGTAAATATATTAAATTGTCATAAATAATTCAAAGGAAGTCGTATGTTTTCAAAGTTTGAAATAATGATTTTCAATGAACAATTATTTCTAATGCACGTATTAAAAGTCAATGCCAGATAATATCCTGAGATAATTAAGTGCATGCATAATTAATCAATGTGCATGTCTACAAGTAACATTTCGGGTTTTCTACTTCCCTCTGGTAAATAACAATTGTAATAAAATGAATGATAAATGAAAACACTATTGATTAAAAAATATAAACAAATAATAAAAAGGATCAAATTTATATTTATAACTTGAAGACTTTAATGTTAAAAAAAATGAAGTAAAGTAAAAAAAAAATGAAAAAGACTGCTGTTCCAATAAAACTGATAAAATAATAATATATTTTAAATTATTTCATACAGGTTTTAGTATATATTGTCTAGATTTTCATAAAAAACGTTTTTATGTATAATATATGATCAATTTAAACATTGTCATTAGAAGATACAAAATACTAGTATAATAACGACTTTGATATAACTAATAGTAATTTTCTATGATTAAAATTAAAATTAATTTTGATTATGTTTATTTAATTAATTTTATTTAATATAATTTGAATTTACCATTGTTCAGTCTGTAAATATTTTATTAGTGTGATTTAATATTATTATTATTATTAGTGTCCATTTGAGATCAATTTTACTATACCTTAATAAAATCTGAGTTGAAAAAATATTTTAATAAGAACATTAGCACGTAAAATAAATGTTTTTATAAACAAGTAATGGATTTTTTTTTCATCATATTTTGTTAATAACTCATTATAATTTTTTTTTAAAGTTATTGATAGTATTTTTTTAATTTTTAATCTAATTGCTTTTGCTGCCTTCCACAAAAGTATTATTAGATTAATTGATTATTCCAAAATTATTTTTTGATATAAACTGTTATTATTATTGATTTACAGGCATATTATTTGTATGAAGAATATTTAAATAGAACGAAAAAGATATTTCTGATAAGAAATTCAAAAGGATTGAGGGTCAGTATAAATGCAAAACATTATACAACTCCCCCACCACAAACTGAAGTGGCGCCACAGCTATTGTAAGAGCAGTCATTGGATTAAGTGATTATACCCGCCTCAGTGATATCAAATGATCTCACCATAATTTTAGATTATAGTCTTTAGGAGTTATCAGTATGTTTTTTTAATGCGATTTTTTTCTTCCTAAGGGCATTTTAAATGTAGATTCGTATTTAACTGCCGTAGTTGAAATAATTTATTTAATCAATCTGGATACATGATATAGTATTTTTGAATGATTTTCTGGATAATATATTTTATATTCATTCTATTAAGAATTCTTGTTAACAATTTTACAACCTATTCATTCGGCACTATAAATTTAAAATATATAAAATTATTAATTATTAGTTTTAAATTAATAATCAATGATTTTTTTGGAAGACTAAAAAAAATATAAGGTACGATCAGGACTCTAGAAAATAGTTGAAAAGTCGCTGAAAATTATTACACAATGGTTTATTATTTCGAAGTAGGTATAGCTGTTTATATGCAATTAACTAATATCAAAATCAATTAATGATTCAAAGAAAAATGGCATATCACCACTGCTAATTTCAAAACGTCATATCTCTGCTAGTTCTGAACTAATTTCAATGATTATTTTTTCATTTTCAAGAAAATTTAATATTCTCTGAAATAGCACTGTGGACGAAAATTTGTTATTTATTTATGAATTAGGAAAAACGGATTTTTTTTTATTAGTTATTCGTGTTCTACGTATCTCGAAACGTAAGCCCTCAAATTTTAAGGGGGTGGGATATTTTTTTTTGGACGATTACAAAGTTTTTTATTGAAAATAATAAACCAAAAATTATATTAGTATAACTATGAATATCGAGCTACCATTAAACAAATAAAAAAAACAAAAACAATTACTTAAATATGTTTTAAATAATAAATTATAAGATAAATATTGATATTTATTTACTTTTAACCGTAATATTTATTTTATTAAATTTTAATGTGAAAAAAAATCAAATCAAACAATCGTTTTGCTAGTTACAAAAATAACTTTACATCATATTGTGATAAGGATGATAAGTTAATAAATTATTTTTAATTGTCGGGTTATCAATATAATTATATGAATAAGGAAGTTTAATCTTTGCACAACTTAATTCATGTGCATGTCTTAATTGCTACTTGTTAATTATGATGAATATTCCTACACGTTTTTCTTAATAAAGTTGTTTATTAATGTGTTTAAAATTATAGCTAACTACCTTGATTTGAATTTTTTATTGCACTTGGTAATTTTATATATTGCAGTTTATAATAAAATACAGATTATCTTTTATTAGTGCATTAATTAATGTGGAAATAAACAACATAATTAAAGAGATTTCAGCATTTGATATGTCGGCATTTCGTTTAAAACAGGAAGACCATTATCAGGTGGAGTGCAGACAGACACATTAGAACAGAGCACTGACTTTTAGTGTCCACTAACCCAGATGACAACTTACATCGTTCCGCTAAAACGTTGACATATTAAATTAACTTATTTTTTATTACTATAATTTTTATTATCGACCGAAAAAAAAATATTGCGCGAATCCTGAACATAAGCAAATGTCATTAAATATTTTTAATTGGAGTGAACAAATAATTTTTCGAGAATTTTAATATTGGATTAATAAGATAATCTCCTATTATCTATTATTATAATAAAACTATTATAATAAATATAAATAAATCTTATAATAGAAAAAATCCAACTTCTTTAAAATTAATTATTTGTCATTGGTTATCATACGATAAATGATCTTATGTTTAATACTATAATTAATTTATTATTATTATTAATAAATTTATGTTATTACTTTTGCGACATTATTATTTTTTTCATATCTGGGAAATTGTTTAGTGTATTATTAATCATATGATAAAACATATTGAATTAATACACATATCAACATTCGAAATATTGCAAATGTTGGTGTACTTTTTATTGAATATTTTTTTCCCTCACGAATCTGAATAATCAGTACGTTAATTAACTTATTAAAGATCAATATTTTAGTTAAATTAAAAGTAGAAGAAACTTGTCAATATTGAGAAAAATTGTAGGCTATACCTAAATATATATATTTTCTAAATATAAAAATTCATTTTTAATGAATGATACAAAATCATATATACACAACTAAAAAATATAATTTTAATAAATGGAACTTCTCTTCTTTCAAAAACATTTTATTATTAATAATAATATTATTATATCATCATATATTATAATAACGTTTCGAGGCCTTGCTTCATCTTCAGGTGTATCCTAAATTATAAAATGAATTTGGATCAATATATTAATATTTTAAGTTCATGATATATAAAAATATGACTTATTGTAAAAAATATTATAAAATCTAGTCAAAAATAACTAAATATTAAATCTTGTTTAGCGTAGGTGTGGAGATAAGACGAGCTGTCGAAACGGCGTGATAAAATATTTTTAAAAGATGAAAAGTTCCATTTATTAAATTTATATTTAAATTCAACTCTTATAAATAGAAAAGTTAATAAAAAATTTAGTGTTATTAGTCTTTTTGTGAATCATTAACAGTCATTTATCAACTTTCTTTTTAATTTTTTGAACCCTTTATTTATTTTTATAAATTAAATGTATGTATGTATATTTTATTTTCCAACCTTTGGGGTTCAACAACAAGAAGCAGGTGGCCCGCTGTCCTAGAGGCGACACATGTACGTCGAAGAACAAGAGACACTGACTGGTAACACGATATCAACAGACACAGAACAGGATATTAACTGCGGTTCGCGGCCGTATTTCTGCCTGATGGAGGGGAGGGCATCATGATGGCTGCGATTTGGTGGGGAGGAACCCCCGCTGCAGGGGTGCAGGTGGAGAAGGGTATGTCCAGGGGGTGTCTCTGGTCTGGGGGATACTTCTGGCTGGGGCGGTCAGGCCGAAGGAGTCGATGGACTTATTGGGTGGCGGAAGTGTGGTAAACGAAAAAGGAGGGAAGACTGGATTATTTTAATTCGAAAAAATTCAGCAGAAAATCATGTAATTGGCAGCATTTGCTACGGCAAAATCATAATTCGAATGCGAGTTTTATTTATAACTTTTTGAAGGCTATTAAAAGAGAAAATTCTGGTGAGCACAACAGCTTCGCATACCTTCGTTCTTAAAATCAATTTAAGAAAATAAAGTTAGAGATGAAGAAAAATAGCTAAAGAATTGCATTGAGTTTCGTTGGAAACTTGTAATTCAGTTTAAATAATCCATTATATTATCTTCAACAATCATTCAGTTTTATCAGCTTTTCACCAATCACCATTACTAGTACAACTTTGTGTATAAGATAATGTTTTTTCTAAAATATTAGCTTTCTAACCTATATTATACATCTATATTACTATTCTTCTGTTTGATGACGAATCGATGGATGACTTTTGGCACTTCCTGTAAAGTGGCTTATATGGGATATAGTACTGTGGAGGATTAATCGAGAAAAAAAAATGTATATAATTATTTATATTTAATTCTTAATCAATAAATATACAACAGCATAAGGGGGCGGCGTGGTCTAGTGGATAGAGCACTAGTCTACTGTTGTCCGGGTGCTAGGTTCGAATCTCGGCGGTGGCAGAATATTATTTATTCTAGTAATTCAGACGGAGAGGGGGGCGACCCTAGGTTATGGAGACCCTCCAGGGGCATAACCAGCCTCTATAAAGTGAGAACCCAAAAATTGAGCCCAAGATCCTTCATGGGGTGTAGTGGTAAAGGGTTTTTATGTAACAGCATTGTAACCGTTTCAGTTAATTAAATTATTATTACTGAATGTGTTGAGTGTTATTAAAGCAAACCTTTTAATTCACCTGCTTTTATATTTTTTAGAACAGTTGATACCACTACACGCAATAATAAATACCGTAACAGTACCTTTATGAATTCCAAGCTTAAAAGATTACCTATTTAACAATATATTATATTATATTTAAAACATTCCTTATGATTCGTGCTTTCTTTTTTTGGAATTCCTTATCCATCTCTGTTCACTACGCATCATACTACATTTTTCAATAATCAATATTCCATGTACATGTAAACAACTATAACAATCTTCTTCAAAAATAACATTTTCTGACAGCATCTTGAATATATTTTTCATAATGACAATCAAAATCATTTAATATGTTTTAAAAAACCTGAAATATAGAATATGAAAGTTATCACTGAAAATATAAAAATCGCTTGAGGACTATCACTTACCTATGTTGTTAAAATCAATTTAAGATCTATTAAATAAAGTTAGGGTTGAAAAGGTTTAAAGAATTATATTCAATCTCGTTGAGAACATATGTTCTAGATTAAATAATATCACAATATATAATTGTTACGTATAATAATCAATTAAATTTATGCCCTTTTCGTCTTTCAGCATTAAGTTTTACAGATTTTATTTAAATTTAAGACCAAAATATTTCTAAAATCTTTAGTTTTTCAACAATAGGTATATTATATGACATTAAACACAGGAAAAACGCCTAATAATGGTACATTTAAGTAATTTCGAAAAAAATGAATGAAATTAACAATCCTATCATTTATTTTGACTTTGGACTTACAAAAAGGGATTACATTATTAAGACTAAGTATTCTCATAAAAAATATGATTTCTTATAATAATGCAGTAACTGTCATTTACAGTATTATACAATATATTGATGATTTCAAGAAGATATATTTGAAAGTTAACAGATATTTATAAATGCATGAAGATGTCTTCGATGTTGCGGTGGGAAGGATGAAGTTGCGATATAAAGCCTTGAGTATATCCTTGCTGTGAAGTTCTTATTTAAATTCAACTGACGTTCTTAATTTATTCTTATGCAAGGAAAAATGGGAAAAATATAAAAAAGGAAAAGTGATGATTTCATTATAATATAAATATTTCTGAATTTCGAAACATTGTTTTATAAATAACTCATTACGTAAGAATATATATATATATATATATATATATATATATATATATTTTTTTTTTTTTTTTTTTTTAAACCTTCTTCGAAGTAAAGCCTAGATGTGTTTTTAATGAAAATCACTTATAAAAGTATATTTTAGCTGGTATATCCTAAATGAGACTAAAGTATTTTCAATAAATCTGGTGCGGGCAACACACGAATTTCACTTACCTTGGTCGTTAAAATAAATTTAAGAACTATTAAATAAAGTTAGAGTTGAAAATACTTTAAAGAATTATATTAAATAATCTAATAATAGAAATTATTGTCTACCATAATCATTAAAGTTTATGTCCTTTTCGTCACTTTACATTACCTTCCACAACTTGGTTTATAAGATTTTATATAAGACATTTTTTTCTCAAATATTAAGCTTTCCAGCGGTATTTTATACATAAATCTATAATGAATCTTATAAATTCGTAAAATATCGTATATTATATATCAATCTATACAATTAAAAATACTTTAGAGGAAAAAGCTTTAAGATATCAGTATGTCCCCGGTCAGACAGTTTCAATCAGAATGAAACCTACATCTTATTAAAGCCTATTAAATTGTACACTTATATAAGTTTAATAATAATAATTATTATTATTAGGTCGTGGTGTAAGGTATGGTTGGTGACATCATAAGGAATATTAACTATTGTTCGGAGGACTTTAGATTTAATGAGTTTAATTTAAGAAAATTTGGCTGTTCCCAACAGTTCAAGTCCATAGGTCCAGATAGCTTTCAAAGGCCTTGTAACTAACTTTTTTTTTTTCTCAATAGAAAGTGGAGATTTTCTGTTTAACAGTCTGTATAAATGGGCAAATTAAGTTCTTGTGGTTTAAGTCTAGTATGCAGGTTACAAGTTAGTCTTTTGTCTAGAAAGACAAATCTGTGTCTGAGAAAGGTAGCGGGGTGGAGTTAAAATGAACTGGAGGGCAGCATTGTCCTAATTAATAACTTTTAAGAATAAAAAAATACATTTTCTCTGTGTAGTTTTTAACAGTATAAATTATTAATAAAATCTTGGTCAAAAGGAGATACAACCCTTCTCAGCAGACACCTTTGAGAAGATAAAAAGGGAACAACATTACGTTAAAAAGATTCCCATTATTTTCCCTAAATCTTGATATATAACAGATTTTGTTTTCCTGTTCTCATCCCAAGTGATAAATTTAAAACTTCAAGAGCCCTATTAGATATAAATGCGACACGTCGTGAATTCACACTCCCGCGGAAAAACTCAATTTGTACCCGCCACTTGGGCTATAAGCGCGGGAAACAAACGACATGGCAAGAAGGCCAGCTCTAAATGATGGGTTTGGCAGACTCCTCCAGGGTTACGGGTGACACCCCCGGGCCGAAGATATGGCAGACCCGTCAGGATCAAGATTTACAGCCACTCAAGGGGATACAGAGAGGGTTGATGGGACCTTTGATATGAACATCTGTCATAGCACCTGGCATGGGGGATGTCGACAGATCGTTTTTCCGTTACATAAACTCAATATAATCGATCTCTGTTGATAGAAAATAAATTGAATACATTTCCTCATATTATCCTATAATTAGGACTTCCTATTTCCAATCTATCGGAAGATATAAAAATGATTTGTTATATATTTATCTGTTTTTAGCGAGCAGCTGCTGTTGTGATTCACGTTATCAACCTTTTTATATTTATTTATTTTTTGCATGAATTTTCAATCGCATCGTTGACTTTAAATGAGTTCCGATTTGCCTTTTCGATCAGAAAAATGTGAAGTCGATGAAGAGAAATTTACAAGAATAAATATGAACGACTCATGAAGGGGCTGGTTATAATTTATTTTTATTATTAGATATGTTATATCGTTAATTTTTGTGAGAGAGAGTTATGGGTATGTTTACTATAAATAAGGAACAATTGTAAGGGTTTCGTATGTAATTTAATTTTGTAAATCGTGATTTCAGTAAGATATGTTAAACAAACATATCATCACGAATAAATTAATTATTTTATTTTTTTACCTTATACATAAAAAATACAACTCAATATTTCTACCATTCCTCGTTTTATTGGATCCTAATTTATTAATAAAGGCACTGATATGATCATTTTATTTTTACTACTTTAGTTTTTTTGTTCACACGTATTTTCTTTTCATTGTATTTATTTATTAAATAAACGTATCATTTTATTAAAAGTTTGTATAAATACATAAAATAGGTCTGACTAAACCTTAAGATGCCCTGATGAATATTTAAAAAAAAATGTTCTCGATCACCATTTTCCATTAGATATAATTATATTTGCATATGATTATATCTGGATGGCTATGGGGATCTAAACGTAGGATATAGCGAAGCAGAGGAATGATTTCGCCCCCTCCCTTCAAAATAAGAAGACAATTTTCGGGTTAAATAAAAATACTAAAAATAAATTTTATTAAAAATTTATCCACCTAATTTTCATATTTATGTTCAAACAGTGGTTAAAAAATATATCCTAAAAATAATTGTAACCTACTTGCTCCTCCCTAGCCTCTATATTTTTTTAAATATTTAGACGTCTTACACAGGAAATTATTATTTTGTTTTTTTATTTCAACAACAATTTTTTAATGAGTATTATTACAATCTGTCTCAATTCGGACATCAATAATAGTGGTGAAAGATAACATTCATACAATATTTACACAAGGAAATTATTAAAGGATATTATTCGTGTTTTTAAAATTTATAAATAGAAATATTTGATAGTTTACCCTCTTTATGTAGACCGCTCCTAATACGGCGGATAAAAAAAACCTATCATAAATATATTTCGAAACTATTTATAATAAAATACTTACAATTAGTTTCTTGAATTTTTTCATCAAGTACGTAAGGGATGAATAGGAGGGTCATAGTACCCTAGTTCCTATTTCTAGCTTTTAAAAAGACCACCTTTTTTTTTTTTTTTCTTTTCTTACTAAGAGGTAAAAAGACCTCCATAAAATTGGACCGAAAGGTTCATTCCCGTCATTGTCACCCCCACCATCAAGGATAGGTTCTCTAGTAGGAACTGAAAAAATAAAACTAGTTTCTGTTCTGTCTTCGGCAATGTAACACTGAGGATGCCAATTTCCGGTAACATTGTCCTTTATTTTACTTTATGATTTTATTAGTATATTATTATAAAATTTAATTCATTTTAAGCCATTAGCAAAGTTAATTAAAAATAAATTAATGAGAAAGATCAATCAAGATCCTTTATTTGTTTATTTTACTAATTTTGTATTTTTTATTATTATATTGATACTGGACTTTTAAAGCAAATCCTGTCAGTGTTTTGGTTGAATTGACTGAATTTGTGGTTGTGTTCGTCACCATTCTTATATTAATTTAAATTTAACTAAGGTATAAGATTCCTTAACTTTATTATTTGTATCGCCTTTTTTATTTTTATTATTTCAGTGGGGTATGATAATTAGGAATATAAGAGTATTTAATATATAATATAAAAAAAAAATCCCAACAAATATTTAAATAAGCACATAAATATTATATTATTAAAGTTCATAAAAAAATAAAATAAACTATATATGTATTAAATGTTTCTCCAAAAAGGCATACTATCTCCTCCAATAATTTGTTGATATAAAAAAAAATTTACTAATAAAAAAAAACTATAAAATGAAGAATAAAATGTACATAAATACATGGTAGAACAATATCTTCTCCTGTCAATAAAAAAAATAACCCAGAAAAAAAAAATTAAAAAATAAATTCAGACAAATAATAATTTTTATAAGAGGATTTTGAATGAAACTTTTTTGTCTATTTAAAAATAGGCATTCATCGGTTTAAAATAAAAGCGGATGATATTAATTATCTCTTTTTGTTAGCAGTTTTTCATAAAAACCCTTTAATAAATAGGTAATATAAAACCAACACTTCATCGGTCTAATATAATGATAATCAAAAAGATAATTAATTATAAAGTGATACAGTCCATTCCAAGCTCATAAAATACACTCAATTGATTGTAACAGATATAAAGAAGCTGTAACTGGTATAAAATATTGTATGTTTGAAATACATTATGGCACGTAATGAATAAATTACGGCTGAAATGTTAATAACAATACGATGATATCGTCCATCAGTTACGACTAAGCCACCGGTTCGATTATATTTATTATCGATCCATAACAGAATCGATTTAAACATGAGAGGAGTTGGGCCAGAAGCCGGCACCGTTACTATTCAAATAGAACTGAATAGATTATTCATTCGGTTGGCTATCGAAGAATTAAAACCTCTTGTATACAAATGGATTCGAATCCTGGCGTAGATAAGTAAAAAAGATAATCGTTCTTGTAATTCGATTATTTGCTGAATACATTTTTGATTCGAATTTCTTGGGCTTAAGCAGTTTGCCCAATATAAAAAAAGTTATAACGAGAAAATTGGATTTATATATATATATATATATATATATATATATATATATATATATATATATATATATATATATGTATATATATACTAAAATAAAATAGATAACATTTATTTTAAATACTTGTGGAAATTCCGGAAAAATTAAATTCATGAAAAGAGGTCATATTTTCATAGGCAGTTAAAAAATGTAATTTAATAAATATATACATTATTAGGAACGGATTGTTGCAATAGTTAATTATTTTTTAGGATAATACAACTAAAACCAAATATACTTTGATTTTATTGTGATTCCTTTCTGACTGATTTTATAATCATCTAATTTGTATCACTATCAATTTAAACAACAATATCAATCAATTATGTTTAAAGGAGTACCAAGTAATTATCATATCAACGAAATAGTGAAAATTTCAAAATTAATTAAACTTTATACAGAAACAATATTAAAAAAATGCAAACTATAGAAAGAAAAAAAAAAGTAGTTGAAAAAAAAGGAATTCACACTAATATTCAGAATTATTTATTATTATACATACAATTTTATAATGAACTAATAAAATAAACTACACGAATAATTATATTATTACGATTATATTAAAACTAATGTTACCAAGTTTTAAAAAGTTTTGAGCAATACAATTACTAAAATGTAATTATTACTGTGTGACTGACTGAATTCTTCGATCGTCAATAACATGTGGTCAACACCTGAAACAACCTTCAGCGCATCTGCTTTCATCAAATCGTCAGTTACATAAGAATGAGCTTGTGTGCTCAAACATTATTTTAATGCTTATGTGAATTTTATTAATGAACATTGCAATTGAATTTATTTTAATTTTTATTGAGTGCTAAATTTCATTATTCGTTGAATACAATGCACTTTTCTTTATACTAATTTGACTATGAATAATATCTGGTAAACACCTGAGACAACCTTCACTATATCTGCTTTCGTCAACTCCCAGTTACATAATTATAACTTTTTTTATTTTATTTTTTTTTTTTTATTTATTTTTTTTTATTTTATTTATTTATTTTTTTTTTTTTTCTTATCCCCTTAATTCAAAATTCTTTATTAGTTGTTTTCGTTACTAAATTATTCCTTTTTCTGTAACTTGCATACATTTTAAGGAATTATGGAGTTCTTAAATGTTTTAAAATTATTTTCAAAATGAAGAATATCTGCGACGGGGCTCGCTTCTGGCTGTTTGGTGTCCTTAAAATTACCTCTTAAGCCTATCTTATTCTATATTAACTTACTCAGATAAAACAGCATTTTGCCACCGTTTTGGGGCTGGTGGAGGTACTAAGCTAGAAACTAGCGGATTCACAATTTGTTTTGTAGTTTCAAAAAACTTAATCTGGCGTCGCTTCATAAACTCTTGTACAGTTGGGATGTTCAAAATTATAACTGAGTGCGCTCAAACATTATCTTAATGCTTATGTGAATTTTATTAATGGGCATTACAGTTAAATTTATTTTAATTTCTCTTGAGTGCTAAATATAATTATTCATTGATTATAATGAACTTTTCTTTATACTAATTTGATTATAAATTACCAGGACATAATCATTGGTAAGGATTTTTCCTGTAGCATTCTCGTGATTATTTTTATAAATAGTTATTTTCATATATGAGTACAATGGAATAATTAGTTGTTTATAAGTATAATACATTGCAATTAGGTTTTTTTTTTTAATCGAAAATTAACTTTTCTGTAACTATGTCATCAAAAAATTATTTTTGAAATATAAGTAGTAATATAGACTTATAATGTATCGTTGGAAAGCGAAAGATTTTAGAAAAGTTAATATGCAATAAAATAAGTAAATATAAAGTTGTTGTAAGCCCATAAACTTATGTGATTGATAAAGAGGGAGGTAATAATAGCCAAATTTATAGTATGTAATTGTGAAAGGTGTATTTTTCCATTTATCGAATTGTAACTATTTTTTTAACATAAATAGTGAGCTGTTATAAATCTGTAAACAAAAATTCTTATTAATTATTTCAAATTTAATACTATTTCATGATGACGGATGTTTCACTTTAAACTAAAATTTCATGGAAACATAATTTAAATTTTAAAATGTAATTTAAATAGTATAATTGAGATATAAAATAGTAATCAACCGAATAAAATAGGAACCGTTGTTATTTATGTAGTTTTTTGAATACATACATAGCAATGAAGTTTTATTTTTATGGGGAAATTAAATTTACAGTTATCAAATGTGTTATGTGTTTCACTTTAAAATAACAAACAAATAAACTTAACTAATTTTGATTTATTCTTTTTATTTCTGCCGTTGATTAAGTATCTTAATGAATAGACGTTATAAAACAATTATAACGTATTATATTTTCTTGCTAATTTCACTTTTCGTTTCAAGAAACTAAAACTCCCAAACCGATAAACTCTACTCTAAACTCCGATAAACTCTAAACCGATAAAATCGGCCAGACAGAGATTTCGTAAACATAAATGATCGATCAAGTTGTACCCGTGCAAAACGGGGTGTGTCCATTAGTTAATAATAATTTGCCATCAACTCTTTGTTATGAGACATTATATACAGAACTAAACTTTTCTTTATTTACTACACTGTAGCATATCTCATCAATATTTTAAAAACAGAATGACCCGAATTTAAATACACTGACCCTTACTGAAAGAATTGTGGTACTGTCAAAGATAACTTACTCCACTTAAAGTTTTTATTGTTTTAGGTTATTTATTTTTTCATATTCATTTTTCAAATACATAATCTATCTTTATAGTTTTTCTCATTTGCTACATACTTACTTATCACATTAGCCGGTGGTCATTTTTATTTATTATGTATCATTCTTATAAATTAAATTAAACAATTATTACAAGACATATTAGTAGGGAATTAGTAGGTGCAATTTAAATAAATTATCTATATCTTACAATTATCTCGGGTGCTTCAACTGTAAATAAGGCCTTACTAGATGGCGGCCATTTGGGAACAATGACTGTTCTAATTGATAGTTAAGTCCGCGCTGGGGAAAGACAAAAAGAGGCAGTGACAAGAGACAGATCCTGGGAGGAGATAGCCAGGGCAGAAATCTTAATTAGGTCTCCTATTATTCCAGTTAAGTTTCCTCTTCTCCTCTATTAATCTATGGAGAGTTAATGCGATTTGGATGCAGCCTCCCGGAGTTTATCGCGTCCATTAAGGCGTCCCACGAGCTCCTCTCGCCAATTAGGAAGGCATCGGGCTGATAATGCTTCTATATAGTTTCACTTCATTTCATATTGACGGGATCATTCTAAGATAATATATTCGCAAACTCTGATATATAATGGCACTTTTGGCCTCAGCGCAGGTATTTGATAGATGAGAGAATTTGAAGCGATTGCGAATCTAAGTTTTTTTTTTCTAACTAACTTGCTTAACCGACACCTCTTTTATCGCCGAGCAGTTTGAGGTACTTTCTTATAGAGCTTGATCCCAAGTTTTCTATCCTGCCTTCTCATTCTCCAATCCATCCCTGTGTTGTTTAAGGCCTTCTTCCCTCCTTCGTTCCAGGTTTTTATACGTCTACCCTGTACCCGTCTCTCCTCCACACTACCTTTGTGAGTAGCCCTGGCAATTCTGTCTTCAGACATTTGCGAGATGTGCCTAAACTATCTAAGTTTCTTCTCCCCGATAACATCCTCAGCTGGACTCACATCCAGGTTCGCTCTTATTGTAAAGCTCCTCACTCTATCCCTTCTTGTTTGCCTATCAGTTTTTCTTAGTAACGCATTTTATAGCTTGAATTTGGCTCTCATGTTTGGTAGTAAGACTTACCACCTTATTTTAGAATAGGGAGGAATTAGTTTTTGAAGATTACCTTCTTACTGTCCTTTAAGACTTCTTTCTTGTTTAGGAAGCCATTCCTGAGGGATTAAAAACACCTTTCAGCGTTTTAATTTCTCTCCAATGTCTCCGTTGATCCGTCTGTATTTATCGACGTGGGCCTCCTGGTACTTAAAGTTTGCAACCTGTTTCAAAAGGATTCCATTCAGCCCATGTCCTCCTTTTTCTGATCCCCAATAATTTTATTTTGGACATCTTTATTTCCATGATTATGGCCAATACTTCCGCTTGAAGGATGTTCTGGTTAAACTGGAGGTTGCAGCAAATGGGGCTTAGCACCATCAGCGAATTGAAAAACTGTATACTGGACACACTGGAGGTTTCTATATCTGAGAGTTTTATAACAACTATATTAAAATAAATACATTAAGTAAATGTGAGTGTTTAACAATGTATGCTGGTCTAAAACTACACACTGGCAGCCCAATAAAAGCGCTCTAAATCAGAAGGTTTCTAGGCCATCATATTTTTAGAAACCTCGAAAAATAAATTTAAAAAATAAATCATTTGGAAGCAAGGATGACGATATTGGGTTGTAAGCATTGGACACCAGAAGAATTTGATGGTTTAGTGGAGCTCCAAAGCTCAACTCATATCTTTGAGCCTATTCACTCTATACAAACTGGATTTGAGCTTAATTTTGAGGTATTCACGGTCACTCTAAACTAAATATCGTCTTCTATGAAATATTTAAGCTGAACTAGCTCTAATTATCTATCATAGATTTCTTAATATCTATCGAATATCGAAAAGGCTTTATGAACCGACCAAAAATGTTTTCTTGCTTTAAATATCCTAGGAAAAAAAATAGATTTGACCTTTGATGCAGACAATGGCTCGGATTATTGTGTCTCGTTTCTTCCAAGTGACAAAATGATTTAATGCTCCATCGAAAAGCCATTATAATCTATTTGCAATCGATCTTGTGAAGAAAATCTCGACCCCAGACCTCGGTTGAGGTCAACCGTCATCGGATATCAGTTGCTAGATACCGAGCCATAAATAATGCCACGAGAGATAATGTGGTGTCGGGCAGTGCATTCCAAAGCTTTGTTAGTGGTTAACTGATCTAAGGAATAATTATAAATTACCATTATTCATAAAATTTATTTAATTATCCAGAATATTGGTCTTCCATATTTTTTATTTATGTTTTTACTAATTTTATTTAGCTACAGCTGACACTGTTTCTAACCAATCTATAGGAAAATTATTGAGTAGGAATACCGGTCTCTTATTTCAACACCCTCCTGGGCCACATCCAGCCAATATCGAGTGGGTACCGAAAAATGGGTGAAAGGAACTGTCGATTAAGCCTGATATGTGCACTGAGCCCTTCTTTTATTTTATTTTTTATTAATTTTTTACTCACGAAATTTTAGTATATTGTGGATTGTACTATGATACTCCTTCCATGAGCTTGAATATATATTCTATTAAAAAAAAATTGTTGCTTATATATAATTAAAAGTATCTTATTCCTAGGAATGATAGATAAATTAATTAATAGATTAAATGGTGCTAACAATAATTATTAAAATTTACTGAATTCAAAGCAATACAGAGAGATCATCCGATTGAAGAATATAAGACGTGCCTCGGCAAGACTTATGGATTGGCGTAGCCATGTTATTTCCAAGTCTAATATCCCCGAGGGTGGGGGGCGAATTAACATAAGGGTTAGTTCACCCTCTGCAGGGGTTGATTTGTGGTCGTCTCACCCTTCGTATGCATTTGATGCGCCATATTTAATGAGTCATGCTTCTCTTCTTTAAGAAGAACTCCAAATGCGTTTGACAATGCTGTCTGAGCAATGGATTAATGGTACTTCTCCCAAGCGATTTTTCGGCTTTCAGGCGAGAAGAAGAGAATTCACCAAGAGAAAAAAACAAAAAATCTCACAACTCCTAATCTTCTTGAATTGTGATTCGTATATATATTCAATATGTAAGTTATCAGTTTTAGTAAAGCTAAGAACAGTTGAAAATGTCATTATAATATTTATTAAATTATAAAATTTTATTCGGATGATTTATAATATAAATTTACTACAGGAAGCTTAAATAATTTTTTTTTTGCTTTCTAAAAAAATATTTACTAAAGTCTATATAATTCTGAAATTTATTTCATATGAATTTATTGTATGAATAAATGTATAAAATATCTAAACCTATAAAAAAACTAAAATATTTTTTTATTATTGATATTATTTATTAAAATTTAAAACTGTACAGCTGTAACAGATAATACAACAAGTAAATAAGCTTTAGGATAAAATAGATGAAGAAAGATATCTAGGGAAACTTCCTATCGGCATCAGTCTTGTTACTAATTTAAATCAGAACCTCTCGAGGCCATCTCCTTTTCAAAGATTTTCAGGAATGGAAGATGAAGGAAGGATTGAAACTATTGGGTTAGAGTGGGAATGGAGTTCGTTATGGTAGGAGTGATACCCGGTTGGGCCAAATCAGCAACATATGGAACATTTAAGGTCTTTATGGATTTTAGATGTTAAGGATGGAATGCGGGAAGAATTTCAGGGTTTAGTTGAGCTCCAAAGCTCAACTCAATGAGCCTAGACGCGCATTATGATGTTCCTGTTGCTGAGCCTATTCTAGTCAAGTTAGGGTTTCGTATTTGTCTAGTTAGTGTTGACGTAACCGATCTTGAAATATAGAAGTCAGAAAGTCGAATATTTTTTTAAAACAAATATTATTCTTAGTTATTTTGGATTTTATTTTACGTATTGATATTTTAATTTATATTTTTTTCAAATATATGTTTTTGTATAGCTACTTTTCTTTACCTGAAGTCGGGTTTTTCATTATTATTATTTTTTTTAAAAGTTTATTTGTCTTTTATTTTATTAATTCCATATTTTGTTTTACTTGATATTCTTTTATGTTTATTATTTTAAATAAAATAATATCAAGTAAAGAAATTAAAAAGTAAATACTTTTTATCCCATTTCTGTCTAGTCCCATTTTCATCATTCATTAAAAATATATATTCTTTCCTGACTTAAAGAATGGAACTTTCTGTGCAGTCCTTAAACGTTGTTGAAAGAATCAGAAAAAAAGTCGTCGGTTGCCGAATGGAGAATGGGGTTAATTCCTTTCCATCATGTCATACCCGTCTAGACAGCTCATTGAAGCGACAATTTATGCATATCCCTAGGATGCATTCAATTACCCATATGCAATTTCCCCAGAAAAAATCATTTATAAGCTTATAATAAATTTTTTCTTAATTCAAATAAAGTTGAATGATTTGGGGAAAGGAAAGTCAACTTTTAACACTGGTTTCCTCATGAGAAATGCTTTGAACATTACATCAACCCCATAATTTCTTCAGTATGGCTTAAAATCCTTTAACATTGTCTTAATAGTAATAGAGGCTCGTAGAGTGTCCTAAACGTAATATTATAATCAGCGGTTTTCATTCCAACTTTGGGAGAAAAAGAAAAATTTATTTCAAAGCAAGCCTGTTTTGACAAAATGTAGGATACCTATCGCTCGATTAGCAGTAACATGAAAGTGACGTTAAATGAACAAATAACAATAAATGGTATAAAAACATTGATACTTCACGTTTTGTATATTATTTTACTACATCACACTTTTAAATCCTTCAGTAAAAAATAAATAAATAAAAAAAGTTATATTATAAATCATGAAGGAGGTATCAAGAAATATTGATTAACTAACGTTTCTAAGCGTCCTGGATTAATTGATGTTGTTTAGGACGGATAAGTGAATTAAGAAGGACTTACTTGAGCCTGTTTTATGCACACCACGCGGTGGATTACCTGCAGACAGCGTGGTGGGATTTGGCCAGGAGAGGGATCCCACTTGGGACACGAGTGCAATTTCATTAGTGGATTCCCACTGGGGGTGGGATGCTATATTACTGAGATGCCTTCAGGCCTTTCGGTGCGCGGCCATTCCTTGATGAATAGCTCCGGAGTGCATTGCTTAGTTCCTAAGTATATGGATTGAGATTATTATCCATTAGTATGAGTGCCATATCGGCAATTAAATTGCTTTTGTGCACTGAGTTTTGTTATTAATGTGGAACCCAAAAATTGGATCCAAAACATATATAAAAATTTAGGTAACCTTAAGGAGGTACGAAGTTGAATACGCTAGAAGAGCTTTTTTTAATTTGTATTTATTAAAATAAGTTATAAGTATAATACAATAAAAAACTGTGTAATATTTAAAAACGTCCGTTCAGTATAATCTTTATTTTACAAATAATTGCCATATCACGATGGAGAACTTTCGAGGCAATCCTAGATACTGGGCGTCTTAAAAAAATCATAGTCATCTCACGATTTGGGAGACGAATGGCACTCGACAGTTTTTTATTTTATTTTTTAATTTGAAGGAGAAACGAGGTGGTGGAACGTGTATTGACAACAGCACCATTATTTAATCGTCAAAAACAAGATTTAATAAAAGAGTTTCTATTGTTGTTTTATGTATCAAACATATAATTTAACAATGTATTAAATTATGTGTAGTAAAAAAATTATATGTAGTAGCAGCTTAAAAATGTGAACCATCATCGGGGCAGTACTGAGCCATGACAAGCACAAGCTTGAGTTTACGCTGGGCATGCCCCATTAATGTCATGATAATGGCTGCTCACAAGTTGTATAGGCCGAAACATCGGCGAAATTAAAAAAAAACAACTGCTTACCAGACTGACTACTGATTATTTTTATCTATTATCGTCTCAGCAATCGGCTTCAGATTAATCCAATAATAATGATAATAAAATCCAATGCTTGAAAAGTTCTATACCGTTATAAAAGTTTAGGAACCTATCGTTTATCATTTATTAAAATAATCTTGCTATTGTTTCATCGTTTTTAAATACCCTACGTAGTTATTGCGGACATTATAACCTATGAAATGTATCTCCATATTGCAATATGATTTTAAATTCATTAATATTGTAGCATTATTGTTTATAAATTCCAAATTACTACATTAGGGTATAACTGTTTATATAGCTGTTAATAGGCAATCAACTAATATGAAATCCAAAGGAAAATGATAAATTACCACTGTTAATTTCAAAACTATATATCTCTGCTAGTTCTAAACCAATTTGAATGATTATTTTTTCAATAACGTATTAGTAGCATAGTTCTATGAAGGCATGGTATTAACTACAGGTAATCCTGAAGATATAATGATTATTTTTTCATTTTGTAGGAAATTTAATTCTCTATGACATAGCAGTAAGGACTGTGTATGTATTTATTTATTTAATTGATGATATTTAGTTATCAATTAGGAAAAACGGATTTTTTAAAATCATATCCCTTATAAGTTGTTGCTTGGCCGTATAAGTTTTTTTTTTCTCTTTGCTCATCGCGGTGTCGTTAGCTCTAAAATCTTTTCGATTTTCCTCTTTCTTCAATAATAACCGAGTTTTGGTGGAATTGCATCTATTATAATTTGTGAGTTAAACATATAGATCAACTTTTTTTTTTTTTTTCTGTTTATAGGGTTGGTTGATTCTAAAACTCTCTACACATTTTTTTTTCATCTTTAAAAATAACTGAGTTGTGGGAGTATTTATAGGTAAAATTTCAATATTTTTTATTATTTATTCGTGTTCAGCGTATCTTGAAACGTAAGCTCTTAAATTTTGAGATGGAGGGAGAGAGGCAATTTTTAAATTTGTTTGGTATATTATTAAGGTTCATTATTGAAAATATTAAGCCAAAAGTTTATGAAATGATATTAGTAGCTTAATTCTATGAAGGCATGGCATTAACTACAGATAATCCTGAAGATATATTAATTCCACAATTAGTTAATGAAAAGTGTAAGATGTAAGATATCTTTTGATAAAACATAAGATTCAAAAAAGAAATTTCTATTTATAAAATTAATCAGAAATAAATTAATAGCTCCGTTTCTATAAGAAATAAGAGAGAATAATTATTTTGTTTTCATTTATTACTATGCAATTAAAATATACTTTTATGTATTTATATATTGGAATAAATAAAGCCAACTGGTATTTATCTGTAAACGATTTCTTAACTAAATAGCCACTTTATCATAGGTCGGTTTAAATCTCTTTTGTCAAACGAATTTCAGTTTCATGCATTTTAAAGAAGACTTTTCTAAAGTGTGAAATAAATTTATTATTTATGAAGGAGCATTAAATCGATACATGGGTATAGAATTAATCGATTCCCACGGAGCGGGCGAGTGCCGCTATTACCGCCAATACTAATGAGGATATATCTGTTCCGCTCGGAAAGAAATTGACTCTGGCAGGATTCTATTTGAGTCGGAATTTTCTCTCGAAAATTTATCGCGGTCCGATTCGGGATTATTGGGATTCGCCGAATAACCTAAAATAATTTACAGTCCCCTGCCTTTGTCATCCTGTAACAAGGTGTTTCCAATCCACTTTAATATCCTATTCGAAAGTACAACGTAGTCCATTGAATATAGACGGATGTTAACTGATCAATGTAATTTGTTTAAAATCTTTTGAATCGCAACACACAACTTTTACTTACCTACGTTGTTTTTTTAAATATATTTTTGTTGATTTTTACAACTGTATATACAATAAATACAACAAGTAAAATGGCTAATAGTTCTAATATGGCATGAAATAGTCTTGTGAAGAGGCTACCCAGAGGTGGTAACACTGTAATGTTTGTTTTAGAAACAGGTCTCGAGGCCATCGTCTTTTCAGGCGCCTCGGAGGCTTATCAGGAATAGATGGAGACGAGAGTTTACGGACAAGCTGGTTAGTGTTTGCTGGTACTTTGCAATTAAAGGAGGTGTAGCGAATTTGGGCTAAGTCTGCAACTAATGGGATATTGAGGTCTCTATGGATGATTTGATAGTAACAAACTAAGGAGCATTGAGGATTTTTCGTAGGATTTTAGATCATAGGATTGAATGCAGTAGGAATTTGATAGTTTAGTAGAGCCCCATAGCTCAATGCCGTGTGTCCAAATAGGTCTAAGAATGGTTATTTAAATCATTTTTTTTGTAGTAAATAGGGAGTTTTGTTCGTTGTTCAAGTAAGTTTGGGATCAAGTCTCGTTAGACTAAAGACAATGAACAAAAATAAATCCTAATGGTCTGGTTACTTAAAAAAAAATAAAAGATCAACTATTCAATATATCTATAAATCATTGCAAATTTATACACACATACATATATTATATATATATATATATATATATATATATATATATATATATATATATATACACGTATATTTATACTATATTTTACAATGGAACGGTAGATTGAATTACGAGCAGGTAATGGAAGAGTTGACATTTGAAGGAAGAAAGAGAAGTGGCTTTATGTTACACTATATGTTATATGTTGAACAATATTAATAACTATAGCAAGCAAAAATCTTAATTTTATATTTCGCCTCAAGAGGGATACATAATAAAGAATGGTGACCCCCGTAGACTGCATTATGACTGGGTTAATATTCAGGTAGGGCTAATACAGTGCTATTGTTAACCGCAGGGCCTCTCAAATTAGAGGTCTGTTGAGAAATGAGGGTATTCTTCTAGGGCGCAAATTAAATTTCAGCCCCCCTCCCCGTCGAAAATTTATTACTCCCCGCTCAAGGTATTTTTCCACCCCTGAGGAATGTTAGGCCCTCTAGCTGTAAATTGTGACCTGTGACACTGTTTACGGTTTTTTTTTTCTTGTTCTTTTTTATTACCATTGGTCGTGTCCTACAGTAAGTCTGAGAGAAAATTTCTAAGAGAAGTTTTATTTGCAACTTTTAAGTGTTTAGGGGATTAAAGGTTTCGTAGCATAAAACCTCAGCATTGCTTCATTTGGCGGTTGTTCATTTTTTTACGTTCAAACGCACACGATAGTTATGGCATTGAAGTGCTTATTGCAATTTATAAACAATAGATCGACACAAAAATAAAAATTAAAAATAACAGTATTTATGAAAAGCTAGAAAATAATACAAAATATCAAACATTGATTATTTGATGAGCCAAACGATTTACCTACGTGACTAGTTACCCAGAGTAATTTCATCGTTTATTTGTTTTGCTTATTAGCTTCGTAATACAAAATATTACTTGATTATCAAAAAATTGAAATTTTAGATTGCTTTGAGAGCCGGATAGGCTGCAAATGAGGAAGCGACTGTGGCTTAACTCTTCAGGTGAGGGAGATTGAACCAAATGATTTCAGTAGGTAACACAGCTAAACAGCTAACATGATCTAGGTGTTTCGACCCGTCAGTATAAATACAGATGAAGTCTTTATAGGTTAATAAGAGAGTTAGAAAGCTTTGTTTTAGGATTTCAGGAGGATATTTGTCAAAGGAGGTAAAAGGTTTGAAGTGGAATCGTAAAATTTTGGTTAAAGATATGTGTCTGATAGTGGAAGGTAGTCCGAAAGACGAGAGGGTTATTCATATCGTGAAATTTCACAGAGGTCCGACGTTGTTTTTTAGTGGCCTAGAAACTTTAAGAGAAGTAGTGCCTATGCAGCTAGAATAGGACTAGTCCTGAACGCTCCGGTTGACTTACGGATCATTGTTTGGTGGGTCTAACCTGCTCAATATTTTGTTGGAGGCATCTACATAATCTTCTCAAGTGAAATAAAAAACTGGCCTTAGTAGGTGATATAATTTTAGCAAAGAGAATCTGCTGCAACCAAAGATGGAACCTAAATGAGTTTTTATAACAATGTATCTTTTTGTAACAGCTTAGCCAACAGAGCAGCAACAGGACAATTTTGAATAAAACGTGACTCCTCGATATTTAATAAAGTCAGGCCTATTCAGACGCCGATTTTCAGGATGGTTATGCACAATTCCCTATACTGCATAAATGACCTGCCGTTGATTTTGCAAGGCTGAAGCTATTACAAGTCTAGAGACCCAGATTATTTTATATTATATTAGTTAGTCGCTCCGCTTCGCTTGGGTGAAATTTGAACGTGGTGTCATCTATGGTTAAAAATGAAGTGTTTGAACGATGCCGAGTTTATCGCAGAAAACAAGAAGAGAGAACTTACGCAGAGAATTTTCATGTCTTTACCTTACATTTAAAAGAATCAAATGGGCAAAGTAATAAAAACAAAAATGAAAATTATGCCTTCATACACCAGCGATGTTATGCTGTATATATATATATATATATATATATATATATATATATATATATATATATATATATATATAAAACAAAACAAAAATGTAAATAAACAAAATAACTATGGTTACCATTTTATTCGGTTAATCATTATTTTATTTTTATTTTTCACTTGGGAATAATTAAAATACATATGATAAGATGAATTCAGTTTCAATGAAATTCACATGTAGTTTAAAATGAAACATCTGTTTTTATGAAATAATTTTTAAGGTAGATATAATTTATAACAACGTCAATGTATGGATTTATAACATAATTATATTAATTTTAACGATTTGGTATGTAATATCATTTCTAAAATATTGCGTAATCTATGAAGGAATATAACTTGTAAGATAATGTAAGGCGGAGAGCCAGTGGCCTCTCACGCTAAAGGTTGTGAATTTGAATCCCAGTCCCGGCGGGATTTTCGCAAGCATTTAATTAATGTGGATTCACTCACAGCCTCTCCCCCGGTTACATGAGAACCACCAGCCAAATCATGGCCACTCTATTGAACTATTAATTTTTTCCCTCTAATTTTATAAAATTTTGACTATTATTATTATTTTCTGTATATATAGTATGAATGAAGTCTCTTATCAATATTATTATTGTTCATTATGTAACAAATTGTAATATATCTCAATAAAAAAAAAAAAAAATTATAAAAACATATACAGTGAGAAGAGAAGATAAATTATTACTAATATATTATAGGCTATAATAATTATCTTTAAAATAGTTATGATACTAAATATAGATCTGTATCCGTATCACACAATATCTTGAACACGTTTCTCATCATTGAACCTTTTCGCTACTTTAATTAAATATCGATCAGAGATCAGATGCGGCCTGGGTTGATTACAGATTTTTATCGGACCATTCCACACAAATTCCCAAGAGGAATTCCAGGGGAGCGGTGATCAATTAGTGTACCGAAAGTGGGATAGGGTTGGCGGTGACCGCTACATAAAATATCTAGGTGAGCTGTAATGAAGGCTGATCCTAGGCAATTTCCACTAAGGCTGTTCCCTGCGGGCAATTCAAATCAAGCCGGCCCATTCTTTGCCTCCCAGGCCACTATGTTCCTCTCAATTTATGAGCGGCGATACGACAAGGAAATTGCGAGAATAGGGGAGGCTCGGGGGAGGGAAGGGGGAGCACAAGTCCCGCCCAGATCCAGGGCGAAGGGATGGAAAAACCCGGGAGAAAAGGAGGAAAAGCGGGGGCAGAGGGAAGAGCAATTTAGGGCTCTAACAAGATGAATGGCCGACAGGAAAAGAATTCTAGGAGAGGGCTCCGCCAACGAATTTGTCTGCATTCTCCGCAGAATTGTATTGCTCCCCTTCAACCATCAAATATAATACAATGTTTCATAGCTCGCCTTTATTACAGCCAGTCGCTTTTCATAAGTTATTGCTATCATACCTACTTGGTCAGCCTACCCATCTTCTGCCCTTAGTTTCCAAGTGCTGATCCATCAGGAGGCATAAACTTGATAAATGGGCAGCTTTATTAAGTTATTTCATAAAAAAAAAGTATCTGCCCTTCTTTTTTCCAAAAGCATTTTTAAACTCATGTTTGTCTTTTTTCATTAATTGTTTTCGGACTTGTGTTTAATACTATTTGTGGTTAATATTTATAGGTTAAAATTTTTTGAATAAATATGATAGACAAGCTGACCAGACAGACGGTGTCCTCTCTTAACTAGGTCTTAGCGTATATATATATATATATAATATATATAGATAGAGAGAGAGAGAGAGAGAGAGAGAGAGAGAGAATATTATTACCTCAGAAAATTAAAAAACAAAACAAAAGGCTAACGACCAAACTAACTTTTCTCTTTTTCTTTCATAAGCTCCTTCTTCTGACTGTTATAAACACACAAAAAAAAAAAAAAAAAAAGAATTAGCGAAATCGGTCTAGCCGTTAACGCGTGAACGCGTGGTGCTATCACCGAGGTAAAAGGTGATTCATTTATATATATAGATATACTACGCAGTATCAGCAAAGAATCGCCAAATTGTTTTATGTTCAATTACATGTACTACGTTTCGGTCTCTTTTAAGCCCAGCTCCTCTGTTGAAATATGTAATATTCTTAACGCCAATTTATTAACAGACTTTATATTAACATTATCCGTAAATAATAAAAAAACGAAAAATGTTTATGGCAGAACTAAGTATATTACTATTCTTATGTTAAAGAAAGAAATTACCTAATAATATATCAAAAAAACATTATTTTGTATGTCAAAGGTAATCCATGTAGCAACCGACTTGTAGCGACTCGTGATTTATTTTTTGGTATGTTTAACATACTGTTATGATGCCAAACAATCTAAATATAAAGCTCAAAGTATTGACAGCAGAGGATGATATACCTTCTAGCACTTATTAAAATGGACCTTTATAGGTTTATTTCTTATCTCTCCTCCATCTTTGTTTTTCCGGCACTGGAAGCGCGCACCAGATTTTATACATTAAACTCCTTCGAACTCCTTTTTTTGGTTGTAGTGTTCGTTTTGACGTAGATGCTGTATGTATTTAAGACTGTTTCCTACTGTCAGAAGAAAAAATCGTGATAAATTTTAAAAAAAGTATATTCATATAATGAAAAAATACTGGTTCAGAAAGTAGGGCAAAGGCAGCATTTTAAACCCTCTGGGATAAGAGAATGGAGAGAATGAAGGATGTAGGAGGAGGAAAAGGGAAGAAGTGAACTAATTAAAAGGGCCTGAATATAATTCTTGTTCCTCTTGATTAAACATATGCCCTCGGAGCCAAGGGCTCGGCTAAATTAAAGCTACCTACTCTAACTTACTTTATCCGCAGTGGCTTTGTCTAATCAGTCTGCCCTGCTTCATCTGCTTAGTTAAAGCGAAGAATGGACACAACTTTACTCATCCCGGCCTCTTGCGGCTTATAAATAACTTGATTTATTTAATTTAAGAATTAAACCTTTTCCCGAAATTTGAATGTTTGTTCATACAATGTATTGGAAATTTTTTTTGGTTTAGGAGGAGGTGCATTTCTGCTGAATATTCTCAGTACAAAAAATAATTGCATTTCCGTAAAATATATTTCATGTTGTGTGTAGACGAACTGTTTGACAGTATTTAATCTATAATAATTATTATTTCATCTTATTTGTTTCTTATTAATTTTTAAATTATATTTCTTTAAACAGGCTTTTGACTAAGTACATCTGTACAAACTCCGTAGATTCCTTCCTCCTACATTATCACAAATTTTGATATGAATTAATTAATGAAAACTCAAAACACTCGGCGTTTTTAGCTACTTTAACACTTATTGGACTTTGGCTCTAAACTTCCACTTAACTACAAAAGGCTCATCTACATGAAGAGACTCTACTAAACCATTAAATTCTTTTCGTATTCAAAATCCTTAACGCTCCTAACTTTGTCAGAAATATACTCATAAATAAATATAGTAACGTACTATTTGTTGTTAATTTGGTCTGAAACAGGTATCACTCCTTCCACGATGAACTCTACCCCCACTCTAACCCACTTGTTTCAATCCTTGCTTTCTGTTCAATTGCAGATGATGCTCCGAGGCGTCTGAAAAGGAGATGATCTCGAGACCCTTTTGTTTAGATTATCCACTAGACTGCTGTCAATAAGTAATAAATTTCAATAAATAAAATCAAAAGAAAACTTCACTACATTAAAACCATAATTGTAGCAATGCTACTTTATTTTAAAAGTCCCAAAAATATACTATTGCTGATAAAGTTATTTAAACATAACGATAATCGTACATTTGGACAGTGATTATTAGAATGAATTCGAAAGATGTGGAAATTAATATACCTTAACATAAAATACCTATCCTAATCTGATTCTACCATAAAAAATATCTAATATGGAATAGAAAAATTATTATTGAATTAACTTGCAGGAATCGTTAAAAGAAACCAAATTTAAATGGTAGTTTTATTACTTTATTTTACTAGACAAATAACATAGAAAATCACATAGATCAGAAAGATATAGGAGCTCATTTACATTTAAAAATCGAAAAACTAACGGGTAGCAAAATTTGGTCAAAAAATATCAAATTTTAATATTTAAATTTAATGGACTCCTTGACGCTTGAATATATAACCATTTTAAATAAATATCCTTTTTTTTCAAAATTTATTAGTAAAACCAATGATTTTCTAGTTACTTAGCATATCAATGTCCACTAAAAAGCAAAAATAATAATAATAAAACAAATACCTGTCAACCTGGACATGCCTCAACGTTTTATTTTGGACTAACCTGAAAAAAAAAGCAAAGTTTTAGTATGAGTATATTTTGTTGAATATTATTTAAATATTAATATTAAATATTTAATAAGTTAATATTTTCGTTTTAGGTCTTTAATAATAATTTTAATAAATCTTGTTTTTTACTGATTTATCATGAAAAAGGCAATTAAATATGCAGAAAGGCATTTATTACAAATCGGACACCCGTATATGGAATAAATTAAATTTAAAAAGTGGAAGGAAATGATTTAATAAAATAAAAAAATTGAAAGATCCAGAGAAATAATGATTGCAATTTGATCACTCTTACTCATAAAGTGAGTATCATTTACTTTTTCTCATCATAAACTGTTTTATACGATTTTTTTATTCCTGGAGGTGGACTCCAGTGTCCCAACTCAACAATGAGTTCAAGTTAACCTCCATAGGCACACAGTACTTTCTCAGTCCATTTACTGGAAACAAGATGATAGCGCCATTCCGACCTTTATAGCCCACCCCACAGAACTAAGGCCTCCAACCGGTTGAAGAAAATTTATATATGGTTTGTGCCCACTTTTCTCCATGCGCAATTGTTAAGTCCTCATTGATCTCTTACATATCGTATTCCCTATACACTGGCCACTTCCTCCATACCCCTAAAGGAGAGCGGTGGCAAGATGGCCCTAGGGCTACGGGGGTGACAAAGTGCCCAGCTGCCCACTATAACTCAGGCCCCTCCCGCCGATATAAGCCCCTAGGATTAGAATCCACCCCCTATATTATAAGTAGGGATTAGTTTAATTGATATCCCGCCCGCAATTAGAGGATCCGTTTTGTCTGCCGTTATGTAGTGGCCGGAATTATCTACTGATAGTGGATTACTGGGAGGGGTCAGGATCTGCTGGACGGGGGTGTGCGAGCTGACCAAATGGAAATATGGCAGGGGGAATGGACTTTAATAGATTTCTGATATGATGAGTAATTGGAAATGAAATAGAAATGCTAACAATAGAAGTATAATTAATACTGTAATATATATTTCGGTATGACATAGAAGTAAGTATATTCAGCTGTATCATTGTCATTGTCTGGTTTCATAAAGTTACCTTCTGCCGATTTGACAAGTTTAACAGAAGTTGAGAGAGGATAGTATTCATTAAAAAAAAAAAAAAAAAATTACATAGTAGAATTCTCGAAATACCCCTAAATATTCCAGAAAACCGTTTAAGATTTGTTTTTTTCCTTTTTTTCTTCTTATAGTCTCTAAAAAAACCCGACTCGGTAAATTACGGAAATGTTTACCAATTATTAGCGAAAGTGTCATTACACTTTTTAGAAAGTTTCGGTTTTTTTAAATTTTATTTTATTTGGCAAGAAACTGGTGTTCCTGGAGAACTCTCAAAAAATGTAAATGAACTCAACTCAACAGACGATACTATCTTTTATCTAGATTACTTGAAAGACCTTCTTATATCATGTTGAAATGCTCGATATACTCCAATTTAAGTTTAAATATTTATGGAGGCATTGAATATATAAATAGAATTAAAATATTAGATCCGTGGAGCGTGGAGCATACCACAAAAATGTATTTTTTTTTTTATCTGGGGTGGCAAATTATAGAGAGTTGGTCGGTTTAGTTCCTCTTATAATTGTGATTGTTGTTTGGTGGTTTTGTTACTACTATAAACTATTTTAGCTTTTATTGTTGAACTAATTTATTTTATTGTATTTTATTTATAAATAATTTATTTTAGAGGCCTGTATAAAGCTAGGAAAAATAGAAAAAAAAATTGTATTAGTATTAAAAATATTTCTTTTTTTTCTCTCATCCTCCATTTATTTTTCAAACAAAACATATCTACAAAATAACATATTTATATACATAAAAATTGATAATATTTCCTTATTTTGTCCTATGGCAATATTAAAAATTTTTTTTTTTTTTTTTTTTTTTTTTTTTTTCTTTCCCTCTGGTTTTATTTTCGAACAAAATACAAATACAAATATAATATGTATAGCTGTCAGATTTGTCCTTCTGTTACCCGGAGGTATTCTAAAGAGGATTGCTATATGCGCTGGATGCACTAGTAATCTTTCAAGGGCTTCTTCTAAGCCTTTATTTATCCATTGCAAAATGGGAGGGACCATTCTTCAGGGTTAATTATATTTATATAAAAATATATTAATTATTAATTTTAATAACTTATTTTAACCTATTGTTAATTTTTTAATTAGTCGAGTGGCAGTTTACAAACGTTTTTAAAGAAATACTATGCATGAATTAATTAGCGGTACTATTTTTGTAAAGGGTTCTACCATAAAAACAAATATATGAAAAACAAAATCCTTTTCTTTTATGTTCGAAAGGTTTTTTCGTCTCTGGCAAGAATCATACATCTCATCTATCGAAAATAGGATAGGAGTACCTCATGGTTAAATTCTTTCATCCTTGTTATGTATAGTATAAATAACCAGACGATAGAAAGCTAGATCTTACAAAGAAGCGACTGATCTTACTAAACTCACTATGTATGGTATAGATTTTGATGATATTGAGAATTTGAAAGAAATAAGGTCTAATATAAATGGAATTCTTAGGTCTTGATGCAGCGTATTCAAGCAATAAAGCGTAGTATTAGAATGGTCTTGTATTAGAATTTCTTATTTTGAGGTATCTATGATTTGCAAATCATTTTTAAGGTTACGTCTTAAAGTTATGTTTGTGAGTGAAACCCATTTTACGCCTATCTACACGTTGAAGTGAATCTTCAAAAGATTTTTTTAGAAGCAATAACCTATATTTAACTGCTTCATTCAAACGCCACTCTATAAAACATTCTAGACAATGTAAATGAAGCAAGAAATGATATATTTCCTGTCTGAGGTTACTTAAGAAGACGATTCTTATGCGTGACCAAGCCCTGAAACGGATATCATTTTAACAAAGTTGATTAGAAATGGGTCCAAAATTGATTAGTTTATCCAATATTAGACGGTATATATTAATATAGGTTTTCATTATGATTTAATCAACAGATTTTAGTTTAATGAAATTTCATTTAATTACTCTTAAGTGTGTACAGGTCACAGTTATTGATAGAAGAAAATATAAATATACTAAAAACAATCCTGCTTCATAAGCTTTTTTTTTTTTTTTTTTTTTTTTTTTTTTTTTTTTTTTTTTTTTTTGTAGCTTTTCATCGAATAATGTAAAAAACATAATCAATTATCCATATGTTGTCTTAGAAACATCACCAGTAAGACCTACTTCACCTATAAGTCATGCATCACCTGTAAAATGAAATTAAAAAAAAAAAAAGTAAATAACTCAACAACTTTTTTAAAATAACTGACAAACCAGAAGAGCACTGTTTTACGGTTCTCTCAAAAACGACTTTAAGGATTTTAATTAATATCACAATAATGATGCGAGCAAATTTTTTTATTATATCATTTATTGAAATTCACAACTGTATTAGTTAATACATCAAGTAAATTAGCTAACAGAAATAAGAGACATGAAGAGTATATGCCCATTGGCACTACTTCACTGGGTAATCTAAACTAGAAGGTCTCGAGGCCATCTTCTTTTCAGACGCCTCGGAGGACGGGCAGTTTCAGTCTCAGTTGTCGTTTCAGTCTTGTGTGCGTATTCCATGTTAAACGTTTGTCAAGTAGGAGTCCTAGATAGCGAATCGGTTCAACCGGGACAAGCGAAATATTATTAAAGGACACTGTAGGGCAGGATGTCATAGGCTTACGACGAAGGGTAAAGGTAATTTTGTGGGATTTGTTGGAATTGACTTTGATTCTCCAATTCTGACACCATATCTCAAGGTCTCTGATGTGGGATTGAAGAGTTTGAGATGTAATAGTTGGATCGTTATTGACTGATAACACACAAGTGTCATCAGCATAGGTAGAAAGGAAAGTTTTAGGATGGGTGGGATATCAGCTGTATAGACTATGTAAAGGATGGGTCCTAGCATACTACCTTGAGAGACACCAGCAGACTGAGTAATTTAATTTTATTTTATTTGATCTACGTTTCAGTCGGATCGAATTAGTCTGACAGAAATTAATTTCTCTTCTTTTTCTACAGTACCTTGATTTTGCATATTAGAAAAAAATAACCATATCATCTTGTTAGCATTGATAAAAATGGATGAATATGGAGTTGGGCGAATTTGATAACTAACTACAGGAGAAAAGAGCAAACATGTTTTAATTTTTTTTTTTTAACATAAGAACGAAAATAAACCTTATAGCATAGCGTTGGAAAGCTAAGTATTTAAAAACAAATATTATCTTACATACAAAGTCGTAAACGGTAATGGAGAGTGATGTAAATATGATAAACATAAGTTATTGTTGTATATAATAATATATCAGATTATTTATTGAAACGCATGTATATAACCTTCTTAAATTGATTTTAAAAGTTGTGTGCTGAGCATATTTCATTTTTCGCGAACATAAAAACACCGATTAACAAAACATTGTTATGTATTTCCATACAGGCTAGTGTACTTAGTAAAATTTATCAGTAATAAAACTCTTTAATTAGTGAGAACTTAAGTATCACAATTTCTTAGTGAATGTTAACTCTGAAACAAATAGGCAAAATAAATTTTGAAAGATGATTATGCACAATTCATGTAAAAATTGAAGGTAAATGAAAGGTCTTCACGTTCCATAAGCCAAAGAACATGTAATGTAATGTAAACATTACACTACAGGACATTTCACGGAGCAGGCATTCATCTTCGGTACCCTATAAAACCGACTATGTTGCTTTCCCGATTAGTTTACAACACATGCAAAAAAGAAAAAGGTTCTGAAGATGTACCTGAAATGCCGAAGAAGTTGTTTTCACCTTCATTAACAATAATTATAGATCATCTCGAATATCCAGGGACATTAAATCACTGACAGAGAAGCTACAACTAAATAAAATATTCAAAATTAATGAAATACTTTGTTCAACCGGTTAATTTGATATAGATATCAAGTTTATTTACATTTTAAATTACAGTTTTTCCTTACAAAATCGATTCACGAGTCGTAATAAGTATATTAAAATACTTATTACTAAAACAGATTAAGCGAAATTCAAGTTGGAAATTTAGATCCATTATAGTTTATTTCAATCTTTGTCTAATATTTAATCTTCATTAAATAAATCTGTTAATCACAAGATACTCCGCTAAAAGTCTGTGCTTCTAGATCTCTTATAATTAAATATTTAACTTTGAAATTTAAGTTATTCTCTACAATGTAGGGAATTGAATGATCAACATCATTTCATAAAAAACGTAATAATTTAAAAAGGAAATTTTCTTTCGTTCCTTACCAATAAGCGGACAAGAATGAAAATAAATGTCTGCTTCTTATTTTCATGTACACCGCTTCGGTTTATTTTCGCAGTAAGAGTGACTGGTATAATTGGTGAAGCGCTGGTACAGTCGATAACCCGTAAAGTTGATATATTTTATAATATATATATATATATATATATATATATATATATATATATATATATATATATTCAAAACACAAATTATAATAGATGTAATTCCAACAGTTTTTTCGGATTTTTTCGAAGATATATAAAAATGTATTAATGTTGATTTTGGGCTGAATAATTCTTCCATTAATACTCATTCAATATGACGTTTCGGGATATTCTCCCATCTTCGGAAGTCTTGTTATATATTCGGTAATCCCAACATTTTTGCTAATCACACATTGGAGTTGAGGACAAAGATCTGAGCAATACTCTTGCTCAGATCTGATGTATTTAAATATTGACTTCGTTTTACTATTTTACTTGGCTCAATGTGTGATTAGCGAAAATGTTGGGATTACCGAATATATAACAAGACTTCTGAAGATGGGGGAATATCCCGAAACGTCATATTGATGAAATAAAAGAATGAGTATTAATGGAAGAATCATTCAGCCCAAAACCAACCTTAATAATTTAATGAGCTCTTCCTTGTTTAGAATATATTGATATAATAAAAATGTATTAGTGTATTTTAAGGAAAAATACGTGAATAATTACAAAAGAGATAAAATTGAAATTTTACACATAAATCAACCCAGAACTCAGTTATTTTTGAAGATAGAGAAAAATATCTAAAGAGTTGTAGATTAGTTTTAGTAAAAAGCGATAAACAGAAAAAAAATAAATAAAAAGTTTATCTATATATTCAATTCACCAATTATAATAGATGTAGTTCCACCAAATCTCTGTTATTATTGAAGTTAAAGAAAAATTGCAAATATTAGCAGATATACCCTAATATAGTTATTTGGAAATGATAAAGAAATTAACAACTGTATAATAATTTGCAGTGTTGTTGACGAATGTAAACATAATAATTTAATCTTTTCAGTAATTCAATGGAAAGATATATCAAAAACATAGATACATGCCTAAGAAGTTTGAATTACGGCGTTCGGATCATTAAACCGTGGGAACCATGGGCTTCCGAGATGTATTTCTACGCTTGGCCGAAGCATAATTACCATAGATCCCTCGGCGTGGACAGGGTCTGCGCATTGCGTAACTAATGAAGCAAGAACAGAGCGTGAAATCCTCCTTTGTCCACGTAGGAGGTGGGGAGGGGCTACCGATGGCTTCCTACCCAACATCCATCATCCCAAATTTAAATAAATATCCCTTCAACAATAGCTTTTGTTTATGGTTCCTACCACGCTATTTTAATGAGAGGCGGTACCACTAGTTTGGGGCTCGTATAAATCAGGGCCGATAGATTGTTTCTTGTTACAACAGTATACCAACATTTTAGATTTATTTTTTCATTCATAGAATATCTTAATCTATAATATTTGTATTATTATTATCTTACCATAGAATCATGGAATATAGAATAAAAAAGGAAGTATACTATTTACTAAATTTATATATGCTAAAGAATACTAAATTTGTTAAAAAAAAAAAAAGTATCATTAAAATCAGTTCCGGAAAAGTTGAGATATACTGTTCTGTACTTTAAAGCCGTGATTGCCTTCTTTCCTTGAAAATAAACTGACTGTGTAGCTGGTTCTACATTCTTTAGTTCTTTGATTAAGATAATTGTCTTCACAGTTATATAAATTATAATACCATTATATAATTAAAATGAAATAATAAACCATAGTTCAATAATCTACAGCGTTTTGGAATATGATGTCTTCCGTCTATTATCTTTCAGAATTGATACCAGTTAGAAAAAACTGTATTTCAAAGTGATGTGTTCATATGTTACATAATATGATTGGAAATTATAAATCGGACTTAAAAAACAAAACAGCAAAAACGCACTGGCTGAACTAATAGTGAATGGTGTCGATTGAAACACTCAATGAAGTCCTTACCATGAACTCTCCACGAGATGGAGTTCCATCTGTTGATTTGTTGAGGTGGTTGCATTGCATTCCTGAATAGCATTAAGATAATTGTAATAATTAGCGGCTGATTGAACAACCAGTTCGATTAATTTAGATATGCTACACTTCTTCTACCACCCGATAGCTCCTTCGCTTACTTCAATTTTTCATTTTCCCCTTTAATTAAGTTATATTTAGCCTCAGTGATCCGTTGATCGGAAGTGGTGGGTTACAGCCACTTACATAAAAAAAAAAAAAAAATAAAAAAAAAAAATAAATAAATAAAATATAAAATAATATTTTGAGTAATACCAGACTAACCGCTCCACTTAAGCAATTTACTGTATAAGTATCAGAAGTTAAATATAGTATAGGAAATTAAATAATCAAGAAAATGCAACATTATATGAGAAAAGAATAAAAAAAATGAGAATAAAAATAAAGAAATATATAAAAATTAACATAGTAACCACCTATACTTATGCAAGCGACCATTCCCTCACAAATGTAGTCGTCACATTAAGACGTTATTGGAGCTGCCATTTTTAATGAAGGTGATGTCCAGATGTGCAATAAGCTGGGTTTGGGAAAAAGAGTTTTTCATTTAATAATCTTTTATATTATTATCTAGAACAATCACTTAGTTCCCACAGGTTTTTATCACTCTAGCAACATTGTGAATAAAATAATATTTTTCTAAAATGTTTAGCCTTCCAATGGTATATTATAAGTCTGCCCTTAAAAAAAAAATATTTTTTTCTTTAGTTAAGAAATTGTTTTAACAGCGTTTTTTTTTTTTATCAGCTCTAAAAAGATGTTATCGAATCTATCTGTTTGGTATTCCCGAAAACCGGAAAACCTATATCGCTTTTTAATAGAACGTCCAATGTAGAAATACCTCAGGAATCACTATATTCATAAATATATAAATGAACACAATAATTCAATTTTGAGGTAATCTGATAACAATTGATAATGCGCAGCAACTAAATGATATATTTTACTACACGGTGGGCAGTCTAAAAATTAGATCATTATAATTAAGGAATAAGACATATATTTTCCATTCATGCCTCATTAATTATTATCAAAAAGTGAAATGAAATGAGTTGTTTTTTTTATTTACTTTGGTATTACTTTTTTTCTTTATCTTATAATATCATTTCACATTGTTTATCCTAATTTATATTTGGTTATAAAAATTGAAAGTTTTATATTTTGTTAACAGATAATTTTAAAGTTATCAATTGTTCAATTTTTTATTTTATTTTATTTTAGTTTTTTTTTTAGATTTATGTTTGTAATTTCAAAAAGAATACTTTATTTATTTCATATTAATAATGTCGGTAAACAGTCTTCAGTTGTTTTTATTTTGTATTATTTATGATATTGTTAATATTTTCAATATATAAAGAGCAATGACCAACTCCTTTTGTATGGGGATTACCCCGAAAACAAAAAAATATTATTGTTTATTTATTTAAGGTCCCTTCATGCTGCTGAGGCTAATCAGACGATGCTACAGTGGGAGTCCTAAATTTTGCCTATCCAGGTTTAACTAGGAAAGGGATCTTTAACAAGTACCTGACATCGCACAGGCTCGGGACCACCTTTTAATGTCCCCTCCGAAGGACGGCATAACTAAGGATTTTTTACTCCCATTAAATATCCTAGGGCCGCCTGTGGGTTTGAACCCGTGACCTTTGGCATAGGTGGCTGTTATGCTAGCCACTCTACAGGTAACCCCATTATTATTATTATTATTATTATGTTATCGAATCTACTCAATTTAAGATACTTTGATATTAGGTATAGTATACTACGTACAGGTGGCTCATCTGCTTTGCCGGGTTTGTTAAAAGAAGTAACATATCATGCCTATACGCTCCTAAAACATGAAATATCAGTTTTATAGAACATCGCTTTTGAGCGACCATATAAAAACAAACACAGATCTTTTTGCAAAACTTGGTCTAAAACGAGTATTTCAGATGAAAACTCGAATTCGAAACAGTTCACGATCGCAATACTATTTCTTATTATACATTCCAAATATATATAAGTGGAAGTAATAATTATTGTTTAGGAAAAGTCTATGAATTGAGTGTTTAATAATGAAAATATAAGTTTGTTTATTTGTTTATTTATTTAACGTCACTTTATATCTACTATGGCTAATCGGACGATGCAACAGTGGGAGTTCTAAATATTGCCTATCCAGGTTTTATTAGGATAGGGATCTTAAACAAGTACCTGACATTGCACAGGCTCGGGACCACCTTTTAACGTCTCCTCCGAAGGATGGCATAATTAAGGGTTTTTTACTCTCATTAAAAAATCCTACGGCGACCTGCGGGTTCGAACCCGGGACCTTTGGCTGTTATGCTAGCCACTCAGCTACAAGTGATCCCCTAACAATACACGTCTCAAACCTACTTTTAAATTATAATAGAAAATAAAAACCTTGGTAGACCATATGAGAATTGCATCGAAGCAATCACCCCTTCCCACACGCCATGGATATTGAAAGAAATAAAAAGACAATGTAAGATCTTACTCCTCCGCAGGGTTTTGTATTCTGGATGTAGGCCAGATCTGCTATCAGCAGCGTGATAGATGTAAACACTTTGGCAAACAGTTGTGAGCACGCATGCGCCAGATATATAGCCTATCTCCCTGAGCATTGATACTTCCTCATTAGGCAGAGATAGCTAATCTAGGCCGGGCACTGCGCAGGCGCGAACCAATTTTTTTTTTGTTCTACTTGTGGGCGTGTGCATGTCACATGAGATTGGCTACAGATTGTTGCTAGCACATTATTAATCAGACTACTTGCTTATTCAAACCTCTCAGGTGACACTTTTATTTTTTTAAATATAATCTTCAACAAATAAAATTATGATATATAAATATTTACAAATGATTTCGGATGAGACATCCTTACAATCATCAAAATGTTTTGTCCTTTTGTTAAGTATATCTATTAGCCTAATGACTAAATATGTGGTAAAATTAAATTGATATTAACTATGATAGTAGGAAAAATTATACAAAAAAAAAACATATACTTAAAAAAAACGGGTAAAATAATTGAAAATATAAAACTTAAAAATTAAAACAAATTAAGTTAATAACACATGTTTAGTAGTTCTTTTATGAGTGTAGCGTTTCAGTGAAGTTTTATTATAATTACCGATTTCCTTTATTAATGGATTTTTGGAGACTGGTGTTTTACAGAAGTATGAAGTTGTTTGAGTGTGGACAAATTTTTTAACTGTTGGAACCTGCAAGTCCTGGAGCATAGATGATATTTTAGTGTAGCGAGAGTAATTCTTAATTATCAGCATTGATAGATTTTGAATTCTTTCATGTTTTTGATAGTTAGTGAAGCAGGTTGAGCTCCAGACTGGCTAGGTATATGTAATTAACGGGCGGATAACTGATTTGTATCTTGTCAATTTGTTACAGGGGCTCAAATGGGATAAACAAAGAATAAATAAAACTGTATTATGCTTGTCTTTGATTCATGCATTACTTATGCCAGGGAATGTTACTGAATAGTATCCTTACAATCTATAGCTGTACTATTATTTTTTGCTTTTCATGCTTCTTATATAGGAATCACGTTTTATTAATATATAACTTAAATAGTTATTATAATTATTTATTTTCTATAATTTTATTAATTCATATTTTTCAAGGGGTAAATGACATTGTTAATCTCAATTATAATTATCCTTGCTTGAGACTGATTATAATAATACTCAATAAAAAAGTTTTAATTTCGATGGATTTTTAATTCAATAATTAATAATTGGTATAATAATAGTAATAATAATAATTAATAATAATAGTTCATCCTGTTTAACTTTAAAAAAAATAAGCACATTAACTCGAGAAGCACAAACAGAGCTTTCGTCATTAATATGTGTGTTTTTTAATTCGATTAAATATGTATTAGTTTATCGTAAATTCTAAAGTATTTCTATTCATCATGTGAAAATTCAAATTTACACAAAATCAAATATTTAAAAAATATTTTTTTTTGGTTAGTTAAATCTGTGCTCAAATGGCAAATCGGTATGTGACTTTTTCCAGAAATGAGAGTTTTTTACATTCTGGAGTGCCATTGGTATACGGTTAGAAGATGACAAAAAGTTACAGCACCCAGTGGTGCATCCTCCTGACATTAAGCAGAACTATATTTTCAGGTTAGGAGGTCCCTCATCCAACTCCTTTTCAGCCTACGCCGAGGTATGGCGTTCCATTTAGTTTGTTGTGAAATCGTTTGCAAGTCGATCGAATGTGGTTTGTTATAGTTGGAATACGTAAGTCAGTGTGAAGGGTATCGTTTGAAACATATGGTGGTGAGTTAGTTGCCAGTTTTAACAATTGTGATTGAAAGGTTTGTATTTTTCGTACGTCTTTTTAGCTGGTCCGTATATTTGGCAAACGTAAGTCCATATTAGTTTTAATGAATAAGTGTATACATTAAGTTTTTGTCTAATTTCAGTAAATTTAAAATGTTATATTAACCATTTTAAGCGATGTTAAGTAGAACAAATTAATGATAATATCAATGAAGATAGATATAAAGGGATGATGTTGATATCTAAAGACAATTTCAAAAATAAAGAGGCCTTTAACTGCTTTTTTAATCACTAATAGCCCATAACTCTGTTAGTCATATGATTTCTAAGTTTTTTATTATATATCAGTCTTTTTTTAACGTATAAATATAAGGATAAGTATGTTGAGGGTGCAGTCATTAAAGCGCTTCAAGTTAGTAGAATTATTTACTGTGGCGAGGTTTCGGCCAACATTTTATGTCATCTTCAGGTTTCATTGTAGAAGCTATTTCGGATATTAAAAAACTTTTAAAAATTCATCAGTTATTGATGACGAAGTGTTTTACAAAACTTTAAGTTTGTAAAAGGACACTTACATCCACACTTATCGTGTATTATTTGAATGAATTAATAATTGGGATTAACTACAATGGCTATTTTCCTTTAATTTTAAACTCGAAGTTTTTATTTATTTTTTATTTCATTTATCATAATTTACACCTTCTTGTTTAATGATCATGTACGATATAAAATAAAACAAAACTATGGAGATGTATCACGTACCTAGTAGAAATAATTACTCGTTTTGTTTATAAACTAGACACGAGGAAAATAGCGTTTTACTATCAGATAAACCATTAAGCCTATTCATCACTTGTACATACTGCGCTTAACTAATACACGTAATCCATAGAAAATATATTAAATATTCCTGGCGGGGGTGAGGGGGTAATATATTAGGAAGATATATTAGCCCCGGATAAATTATTACCCAGCTTGAATTTGTGGGATTAATTCTCCAAGTGGACTCTCCCTCAGCCACATGTGACCACCCCCCGAACAGTCCGCGGCCTTAATACAGCCTAGATATTGATTTATCGTTTAAATTACAAGCGCCAAATTACAGTTTGTTAATAATATGTATATAATATGAAAAAAAAGGTTTAATCTTAGTTTGATAATTTTATGACGGCTTCGTATTGGACACTGCCAGTTTACCCACAGAAATCTTCACGCACCCACCTGCGAATATTGTGACGTTCCACAAACTGCCCAACATCTATTATTTGGATGTCCCAATTTCCAATCAACAAGACGAAAAATTAAATTGACAGAAACTCTAAAAGATATATTGAGTGGTGATGAAGACAGAGTAAAAAGCTATTGAGCTATTTAAAAGAAATTAAATATTACAGCCAAATCTAATAAGCCTCAGTTACCAATAGGGCAGAGGCAATTAAAATAAAATAAAACGTATTATTGTTGATGTTTTAATTGTACTTATAAGACGATGACCTAGAAAATTAAATTGACATTAAAGTGCTACCTCTGGGTAGTGCCTCACACGACAAGCCCGTAATTGTAAACAGCGTAACAGCCTCTCATGCTAAAGGTCACGGGTTCAAACCCGCAGGTAGTCCTCGGATTTTTTAATGGGAGTAAAAAATCCTTAGTTATACCGTCCTTCGGAGGGGACGTTAAAAGGTGGTCCCGAGCCTGTGCGATGTCAGGTACTCGTTAAAGATCCCTATCCTAATAAAACCTGGATAGGTAAAATTTAGGACTCCCACTGTAGCATCGTCCGATTAGCCATAGTAGCACAAAGTGACGTTAAATAAATAAACAAACAAATATCAGTGGCATGTTTATGAAAAAAATAAAAAATTGTACTTATCACATTATGAAGGTCAAAATATAAAATAGAGCTTGAATCGGTTTCTCTGTTTTGTTTTTTCTTTACACTTCGGTTTCTCAGACCAGTTGAGGATTGCGTATAAGCCGAAGTAGGCCGTATATCCTCTTTGACGAGATCCAATGAGACGACCATCATTCTATTAAGAGGATCCATCAGCCATCGGATGTAAGCTGACCGGGACAGAACCAATAAATCCAGAAAGTGTTGTATGGTAAAGAGGATGCCGGGCGTTGGGAGGAGCACCTTGTTAGTGGAAGCGTGGATTGTGTTGCTCATTAACGGCTCGGTGTCCTATCTCCCTCCTCGCTAATTATTGCAAACACTAGATCACACCACGTCACTGTGTCCTAACGAGCTCTCGCAGTCATAGATAGCCAGTCATAATCCAGGTCACTGTCATCTCTCAGTGGGTTATGCTGAAATCCAGCCAAGATTAATGAAATAATATAGAGTTTAACAATAAATCCGTAATTATGCATCTGTAGATATTCTCCTAACCACACGCTTTTAAATCCCCCATACACAAATGATAGTCAGTTGTATAATTTCGCGACATCGTGGTCATCTGTGCCGCGCCAAAGTAGCAAATGAACAATGAAATGTCGTTCCTAAAATATAGACTGGTCACGAAAATTAAAACTTGCTTTTTTAGTAGTTTTTCAAGAATTTTTTATTAATGAATTTAATAAACGATGGTCGTTCATGAGCTTATTAGCGTGATCAGCAACGAAAAATGCAAACTTTTCACCAAAAAATTTAGTTTTATGCAAATTACCATCATATTATTAGGAAAAGCCGTTTTCATGATATTAACCAAATTAATAACAAAAATAAGAAGTTTCAGTTATAACTATTAGTCATACAGAAGTATTTTACAACTCAAATTAAAGGTGATTTAATTTTGTATATTAATTGTTATAACTATTACCCTCATAGGAGGAGCGGTTTCCATGATAGTAACTATAATTATGTTAGAAAAGATTGATATCTCGTTTTAAGCAAAATTAATATTATTTTTTTATACCTCTACAACGATGAATATTGAACATACAAATGTATTTTACCACTCAAATAAAAGCTTATTAAATACTTGATGATTTACTTTAAAACAATTATCATCATGGGATGAGCGGTTTCCATGATAGTAACCATAATTATGTTTGAAAAGAGTGACATCACGTTTTCAGCAAAATTAATATTATTTTAATGTTTATTATTTAAAACGCAATTTTTTTTAATTTATTGAATATTATACGTTTTCAATTTAATCAATTAAACTTATTTATAAACTGTAATATGGTCATATAAAATATATTTTATTTGAGGATACAAGTTTAATGATCCTGATTAATTTTTTATTGATTAAATATGTTTTAATGAATAAATAATTAATTATGTTTTCTGATTATTGCTAAAAATGGAAGCCCCTATAGAAGTTGAATGGTGGTAGTTTTGACAAATTCTTTTTATATCCCTTTCTACTTGTTCTAAATTTTGATATAAATGAAAGCGACTAAAAATTCTAATCCTGTAATTATTTATTCATGTAAAGACATTCAGAAGTATACAATTAAGACGTAATCGTATAATTAATTGCATGTAAATTTTAATGCTATTATTATGATAATTTTTAATAACAGGTTATGCAAGCTTACAGCTTTTACAATTAATAATATTTTTACTTCTTCCCTTTCTTATTAAAAATATAATCAAAGGTTAATGAGTGTTGACGTTTAATTTTCCCTTAATTAATTCGTTTTTTAAACTATTGTTACAAAACTGGAAATTCTGAATTCATAAATTTTATTATTATTATTTTTTTGTTTTGAATGTAAGAACAATAATATATATATAATATGCGGTTGGAAAGCTTACGATTTTCTAAAAAATGTCATCTTTTACACAAGGTTGTAGTTACATAAAGGTAATGGAGAGTGGTGGAAAGGGGTTAAAACTAATAAATTGGTATATATGATAGTATGATAGATTATTTAATGAAACATGTAATTATCGAAACTCAAATGGACTCTATAACCTTTTTTCATATCTATCTTTATTTAAATTTCTTAAATTGTTTTTAACAACGGTGCCAAAAGAAATCCGTGTATTACGCAAACAATATGTTTATTTTTTGGCGGAAAACTAAAACACTGGTATTCTGTGCCAGACTTATGTAATAAATGAACAATAAATTCCCTTTACTAATTTTTTTCCATCCTCCGTAGTCCTTAAATTCATCCCCAGCCCTCCCAATCTTCTCCTAAACTACTCCTAACCTCGAAGCAAAACTCGAGTGTATTATGTAACCCAGTATTATGTCTAGTTATGATGGCTCTATCTTCGTTACATATGTGAGTATTTCCTAGCTTCCTTCCTATACCATGCTATCAAAACTCAGTGCCCCAGCTATCTTCCAAACCCTTCAATTTGATCATCAAACCTGTATTTTCATTGTATTCTTAAGAGTCTTTTGTACTAGGATAATTAAGATATTGTTCATTTAATTTCACTCAGATTACTACAAATCTTTCAATGAATACATGGTTGTATATTGAGTTAAAATAATTAAGAATATGTTTTATTTTATTTAAGAGTAAGTGCAAGAACGTAAATATTGTAAATAGTAAGATAAATAATAAAGAAGAGAAAATGTTGTCATAATTTAAATACCTAACTTGTACCTCCAAAAAGGGATAGGCTCATTGTTCTGTAAATAATGGAATAAAGGTATTATTATTATTATCGTTTATTGTTTTATGTTATCCATAGGACCTGTATACCCTACTGCGGCTCACCTGTCACTTTAAAATGGGTAGCCAAAATCTGTTTCATTTTTTTTTTTTAAATTTTTGTTGGTATTAAAATAAATACATCAACTAAATCTGATGGTTGTATAATACAATTACATGAAATACATGTAGAGAAGCTTCCCGTCGGAAGCAATCTAAAAATATTCTCTCTCCAAGGCCATCTCCCTTTCAGGCGCCTCGAAGTACTATCAGGAATTGAAGAGGTAAAAAGGATTGAAACCATGGAGTTTGTCATGAAAGGATTAATACCTAGTCTGGGCCAAATCAGTTACATAAGGAAAAATTAAGGTCTTTATGGATGAGTTTATTCGTGACAAAGTAAGAAGCGTTGAGGATTTTACGAAAGATTTTGGATTGTAAGGATTGGATGCGGGAAGAATTTGATGGTTTAGTAGAGCCCCATAGCTCTCCTCCATAAGTCCAGATTGGTCTTATAATAGTCATGTAGATGAACATTTTGTAGTTAAGAGGAAGGTTTGACCGTTTGTTTAGTAGTGTATAGTTAGTGTTGAATTAGTTTAAAACGGGGAGCGGAAACCAAAATCTGAAAAACAAACAAGCAGGGAACTGAGTATGATCTTAAACAGCCGATGGCTTAGAAACATCGCGAGCCTAATTTAGCAAAGAACACCAGAATGGTCTTCGATTCCGGTGATTCAGTTTATTTCATTTTTCAAGAATACTCTACTGACATTGAACTTACTGCAATAATGTTCCTATCAAGACAAGGAGATCGTCCATAAAGTGTAATTCTTCTACAGAAAGATGGAGTGATAAAGTTCATTAATCACGCTGGCCAGTGGTTGCAAGGAGGGTGCAGCTTTGCTCAATAGGGATCCAGCCCGTGCAGAAGTGGGCGGTACCGAATGTGATAGCCAATCAAATTGTATATATTGCCTCCTATGCAATTATAGCAGGGCCTATGAAGACACAAATCACACCCACTCTTTCTAATAACAGCCCGCCTTCCCCGGGCCACAATTAAAATAAACACTACGATACCAAGCACCGCCGGGTCGATTAATTTTCGACATACTTAGTCTTATCTTCCAGTCAATTTTTATATATTTTCGTTCTGGCCCGTCTGCTCACGACTACCATGCCTGGATAATCTGGAGCGGCTGTTGGAACGTTTTTTATTTATTGAAATTTATACAGTTCTAAATACTAATAAAACAAAAAAATGTTAAAACTGATGTTATTAAATGACAGAATCGCAGAGAAATAACCATTTGGCCATATTCATACTCTTAGGCCGCCTACTTATCAGACGCTTATCAAAGGATTATCGAGAATCGAAGTGTATAAATGGTTTGAAATTATTATATTTGAGTGAGAATGGAGTTTTTCATTCAATTAAAGGTATTTAGATTGAGTGGATATAAATATTTCACTCATTACGTTTGAATTCAATCGTTAAAAAGTAAGAAGCATCTAAAGTTTGAGAGAAACACTGTACGTCCAAATAGGCCAAATTGTGGAAAACGAAAATTGAAAATTGGATATTTCAGCTTAGAATACAATATCTTAATTTTTCAAAATATTTTGTAAAAGAGAAACAATATAACCTGCTACGCTCTAGGGCAATAAATATAAGAGTTTAAAGAAAACATATGTACAAAGTAAACAGAAATAAACTAACTAAGTAATTAGAATAAGAAAAATAGATATGAAATAAATAAATAAATAAAACAATAAATAACTAATCTTGACAACATTCACACCCATTTACAAACTACCTATGGGAACTCCGAATCATACCCCGACATCCCTTAGTGGTTGTTAAGGCATAATGTCAGGAGATCCAAGCGCCTCTTGGTCTAGCGCGTCACTGGTCTATTAAGCCAGTGGAGATTCCATGAGGGCGCTAGAACCACATACTCAGAGTACTATATAGCATATAACATTTTTAATATTTTAAATAAAATATAATCAGCAAATTCGAACATTATTTCAATATCGTAATTGGTCGGAGATAAATTAAGATTCAAGACACAAGACAAATTAATATTTATTTTGTTTATTATTTGTTATTACGCATCTACCCTTTCGGGTTAACAGTAATATTAAGTTTAACAGACCAATGTCTCTAAAAAACTCAAAACGTCTTAAAATTATTTTCTCATCATTTCTTAATGCTTCTTTTAAGTTTAAGGGTATGTTATGCCTTGTTCTGTTGTCAGTGTACAGTGTGCATGATGTTACAATGTGTTTTATGGTCAGTGTTGTGTTACATGTATCACAGAATGGCGGATCCAGGCCTCTCATTAAATATCCGTGCGTATAGGCTGTATGGCCTATCCTCAGCCTTGCTAGCACTACCTCTTCCTTTCTACTTTTTCTGCATGATGTGGTCCAAGGAGATACATCATGCTTTATCTCTTTCAGTTAAGTACTGGAAGTAGTCCATTCAGTCTCTTCCACTCTTCTGCTGTGGTAATTTTCACATTTTCAGTCGCAGGTTCATTCAGCCTCGCCATATTTGCTTCTCTGTCGGCTACTTCATTTCCCACAATACCACAATGTGACGGAACCCATGCAAGTACAACTTTTTTGTTGAAATTTTCTTGCAATCGCCAAATAAAATTAGTTATTTCCCTTACTAGGTAATTGTTTGATTTCGTATCAGTAATCGCTTTAATTGAACTTAATGAGTCCGTCACTATGAGCAAGTATTTGTCATTCATTGACTTGACTAGCTCCAAGACTTTATATATTGCAAACAGTTCTCCAGTAAATATGATGTTCATTCCGGGTAATATGAACCTGAGATTAATTGTATCACTTACCACAGCACATCCAACTTCATCACTTACTTTTGATACATCCGTATATATGATAGAAAAATTATTATATTTCTCTAAATTAATATTTAATAATGTCAAACATCAGACAAGTATAAAATGACGATTGATTAAGTTCATCATCAATAAAAAATAAATAAAGCATTGAAAATGTATGAAAAGTAAACAAAAATAAAATATTAAGTAATAATTCAAAATATTTACAAAATATTTTGTCATCCATTTACAAAATATTTATAAATCTTAGGCCACAGTTTAAAATACCTAAAACGATGATTCGTTAACTTTTTTAATAGCATGGGGTATCTTGCTCTTATAAAAAATACAGTGTTTCAAATGTTTGTTAAAAAATATTATTCTTATTACTCCAGTTTCAGGATTGTATACAATTATTTTTGTTCCAATTTAAATACAATTAATTGGCTGCAGTCTGTTTTTTTTTAGAAACCGGTCTCATGGCAACTTTTGCATCAATTAACCAGAAATACCTGCAACGTCTTACGACTTTCACATCAGGAACGTGTTAATTAAAGGTGAGAATAAGAAAAGAAAAAAAAAAAAAAGAAGAAAAGAAATTTCCTGAAATTTCTCCAGCGAAGAGGGGACCGGCCGTTATCAGATTTCGATTAGTCCTCGACCATAGTCTCGCCTCTAAAGTCAGTTTAATTGCTTCCCTCGTTTGTGGCCTGGTCCCAGGGCGAGTTTGGGCGCCTAAAAAAAGTCTTGGTGAACTTAGCGAGCAGTTCCTTTTCGCTGGTTTCTCGTTTATTCTTAAGTTTGTCGTTCAAATTTATATTTACATTTAAAAAAAAAAAATTAAATAATTCTACAAAAATTAATAAAATGAGTAGGATTTATTCATAACCAAATATCAGTCAGTATACCGCTATGAAATTAGCCCTAGTTTTGTTATGTTGCTTTTTGTTTGGTCATCTTATTTTACAAGTAACTCTTTCCTTTTTTTTTTTCTGAATAAACAAAATATATTTAGATATAAATAAAAAACGAAATTAAATTTTTTTTGTTCCCTTACCTGTTTATTCTTATTGATTGTCGTTTAAAAATATATGCATAGATACTCGATTTAATGCAGTAGTACTAATGCAAATTTTAATATTGATTACTTGAATAATTTAATATTGAATCTATTATACGTTTACATCTATATCAACGTTTTGATTTAATTAAGTGCTATTGGAAATATTTAAAACTATCAATATTATTTATATTGATTTTCTGTATTTCCAATATCCTATTTCGTGATATTATCCAAATCCAGGCCAATGTTTTATTGGAGGAATATTTGAATATCTTTTTTTTCTCATCACATTTTTCTGATTATTCGATTAAAGAACTTATTTTAACTACAAGAAATGAAACTCCGTTTTTCCCATTATAATTTTCCTTTGAGACGAAAGGGAAATAAGATGTCATCCTAACATGATTTAACGTTTCTCAAATCGTTGACATTATAAACACAAGTATAAATACGTAGCAACGGCCTGGTTATCCTCCTTGTCAGCTCTATCAGCGGCGATAAAGATTACTGGCATTTATTTTAATTAAAACCACCATATTTATACCGCGATAACTCGAGATAACCAATCAAAAGTGATTACGAAAGGTTACGGGCAGTCATTAGCGGATATCGGAATCTGATTAAATTCCATCAGTTATCGAATATATTGTGCGGGATAAAATATCTATCCCGAAGTAAAATTTATCATCGATTACTATTCATTGTGAAAACTGTTATCATTAACAGGTAAAAATGCGAGAAAAAAAAAAAATTTACGGAGATTTTCGATGACTGATTCTATTTTTCATAAATCTCTCAAATGATTTTAGATAGTGCATTTCAGGGCTGCATATTTTTTATTTATTTATTATTTGTATTAATATGCAATATCATCATTGCTATACTGAAAAAATAATATATTTTTTGAGCCTGGTATTGTTTATACGATATTTCTTTTTATGACCAAAAATCAAAATCTGTTAAAATAAATATAAGACAATTGAATCATGAATAATCCGTAAAATAATAATTCATATTAAAATTCTTGCTGGTGATGCTATTATTTTTTAATCTTTACATTCTATCCCAACTTTAAAATATTCGAAAATACAGTATTCCGCTAGTTCATAATAATTTTTTTGCCATTCGTTGGTGTTTTAATTCAATAAGTCAGAAAATAAACGATGTCTAAAAGGTATATGAATAACAAATTTTAGTGGATAAAGCTTTCCTATCAAACATTTATTTATTTTTCAACGAATTATAGATTTTACAGCTTAATCTTAAAAAAAAAAAAAAAAAATTATAAAGTGGTCGGAAACAATATATTTTTTTATTTGTTTATTTAGTAATATAAAATTATATAATGATTATATAATTATAGAAATTCGAGATCAAATACTTCATGCACACGATGGATATATTATAATTAAATCAATTGCTTTATTGAGAAATAATACAATCTGCCACTATCTATAAGTATTAATAATAAGGCAATAAGTATTAGGGCTTAAAGAAGTCATTCATACCATATGTACAGAGTAAAAAAAAAAAACAAGACAAAATAATAATAATAACAATAATAAATAATTATAATAATGAATAAATAAAAAAAAAAATAACATGAATGAAATAAAATAAGTAAACTTAACTAACAAATGGAAAGAAAAAGAAAATAAAGTAAATAAAATAAAAGCAATTGCTTTAAAAAGCAGACATATACTGTATTTATATGAGAGCGAATGATAATTAACTTTACTGTAAGTAGATATAATACATCTAACACGATCCATTGTATTTTATATTTTATTTGTATTTATAATAATACAGCATTAATTATATTATCTACATGTAAAAAGAAATAGATATTAATTGATTATTGTTATTATTTTTTTTTTTACTGTTGTTTTATTTATAAGTTAATACAGTTAGAAGTTGAATAGAATCAATGAGTGACCTGTTTTTGAATATTATATATTTTTTAAAACTTTACAGATCGGCTCCGGACTGATGGTCTAAAAGACCATAGTTCTACAAATGTTTTTTATATTTATAATATTTGTTTTGTTGTTGTAATATGCTTAAAGAAATAAAAAACAGTTATCTATCTATCTATCTATGTGAAAAGAAATTGGGAAAACCCACTTAATTATTTTTTTTTAATTTATTGTTGCCATTTGAATTTTTATTTATACTTATTTAATTTTAAATACTGATTAATTGTAGTTTTGAATTAATATTTTATATTTAAAATTATTTGTATTCAACTTTGCCACTGTTTGGTATATGTTTATATATTAGACACATAGAAAATATTCAGGAAGTGACACATTATTGAGATATATACATAACATAAGTGTATCCGTGTTTTGAAATAGGCCTAATCAAATGTTACAATCTGACATTTGAAGGAATGATAAATGCAGATAGATAAGCGATATCGTTGTAAAATCATTTATTGCCATTTGTTCGTTCGGTGTGAACGTGGGGACACGGGGGTCAGCCGATGTAATACTAGGGATACATAAGACAACTTTTACTTACAAATACAGTTTATACCTGGTTTAATAATGTATTTTTACGCAGAAGATCCTTATCAATAGGGAAAAATCTATTAATCATTTTTTTAAATACTTTGTAACAGAGAATTCACACGTAAACTGGAATAATTAGGAGACTACTTACAGATCTATGATATATTGTATGTTTAAATACTTTTATTTTTGGAAGTATCTGTATGATATATGTTTTTATCAAATAAATAGTTGACATTGCTACCCATAAAAGAAGGATAGGTAGGGATCACCTGTAGCATAGTGGCTAGAATAGCTTTATACGCCTATGGTGACGGGTTCAAACCCGCAAGTGGTCCTAGGATTTTTCAATGGGAGTAAAAAATCCTTAGTTACGCCGTCATACGGAGAGGAAGTGGTCCCGAGCCTGTGAGATAATAAAAATCCCTACCTTAATTAAACATATATAGGCAAAATTTACGAATCCCACTGTAGCATCGTCAGACTAGCCAAAGTAGCATACAATGACGTTAAATAAATAAATAAAATAAATAAAAAAAATAAACTAACTAAGGATAGGTGAAAGAATATATATATATATATATATATATATAATATATATATAAGTTACGATAGACTGAACTCGTAGGACTAAAAAAAAGGGGGTTTAGGGCAAGTAATCACAACGACATCTAGAACTGAACTGTCTTTATTATCTTTTGTACACTTCTATTTATAGTAGACTTATGTTTACATATTAGAATTATCTTACACTAGTAGAATTATCTTAAGACTAGAAGGCTTATTAACAACTATATACATCTAACTGCCTCCCTCCAGTTCCTTCGTAAGGAGGAACTAACTAAAACAAAAATACTTCAGTACATGATAAGTTACATAGTTTCTTAGAATTAACAGAAAAATAAAATAATTTCACACAATACACCAAGGTTGACCTGAAAAGAGAACATACATCGAAACGAAATTAACGAAGTAAAAAAAAAAAAAAATGATCTTACAAGGGATACATAGAAGAAATAAAAAACAAAACAAAACAGGTAAACTGGAAAGGAAAGAACGACGATGGTTAATGTGGTGATGTCTCCCCTGAGCGCCGCTGTCCGGCTCGAGTTGGTCCATGATATGGGGCACCCGAAGTTCCTCGAGGTGTACCGTGCGTGAACGAAAGGGGTGGTTCACGTCCTTAATGGTAAACAGATTGTTCTCCCGTATGGTGGTAATTTTGTAGGGACCCTCGTATCGCGCGGCCGTCTTATTTCTTGCGGTCCTCAACCGCCTGTACACGATAGTGCCCAATGCCAAAGGACCCCTCCGATATACTACCGGACGATTATTGGCTTTATCCACACGCGTCAGCTTGTCTCGGATTAATTTTTCGCGGACTGTCGCCCACGTCTTCCTCCGTTCCGTCCTCGCCGCACACAGTATCGCTTTCAATTCTCCCTGATTAATGGTGAGGAGATCACCTCTATCGCGTAGCCTCTGTCCAAATACGATTTCTACCGGGGACAAACCCGTTGCTGAATGGATGGTGTTATTATATGCGATCACCGCTCGAGGCATGGCGTCATACGGTTCGATATTACGGCCCAGCTTGAGTAAGCGGAGGTGTTCCCCTAACGTATTGTGGAGTCGCTCGACAGCCCCTCTACCCTTAATGTGGTGAGGTGCATTCCAATGCCATGTGATCCCCAGCACTTTGCTTTCCTCGCGAATTAGGGCGTTATCAAACTCTTTCCCGCAATCGGATATGATTTTGTCGGGCACGCCATAGGTCGCGCACCATTGCAAGATTGCTTCCCATACCGCCGACGGTGTTTTCCTCTCGATAGGATAGGCCATCGCGAGTTTACTGAACGGGTCAATTGTCGTTAGCCACGATTGTCCCTCATTGGAGTAAATATCGACTTGGACGGACGTCAGTGGTTCCATATCGGTAGGTGTGGCGGTCTGAGCCGCGACCGGAGGTTGGCGGTCGTATTTGGCTCGTTGACAGATTTCGCATCGCGCTATGCAATCGCACACTGTACGATCGATAGCTTTCCAGTAGTAGAGTCGTTTTAGAGCTCGCGTGGTTTCCTCTATTCCGCGATGATTCGTTTTGCCGATGTGATGATCGTGAACGAGCCGCTGTTGGACAACGGTGTCAGTAACCGTCTCGACCTCGCGGAGACACCGGACAAGCGAATACCCCACTCCTACCCGCTCCTGTCTCCATAACCTTTTTAGTTTATCGGCGATTACCCTATTCCCAACGTATACGTAGCAAGTTCGGCTGGGGTTACTAAATTCGTTAAATATACGTTCTAACTCGTTTTCATCGATGGTGACGGGTGTACGGACCGATATAATGGAAAGGCCCTCATATGCGCTCGCTCGCGTCTCCGTTCCAGCGGCTTGTTTCGATTTTATAATAACCTGCAGCTTTTTATCGTTGATAATCTGGTCGACTTCGGGTAACGCTGCAGGTCTGTCGACCGGAACATCGTTGTCGTCCGAGTCGCGCTGGATCAATGGAATCTCGGGCCCGTTCTCCGCCCAGTCACGCAAGTATTGTAACGCAAACGGCTCTGCGTTATTATCCTCTTCGCCTATCGCATTGATTAACAGGTCTCGAGACAACCAATCAGCGACTGCGTTCTCGACTCCCTTCTTATGCACCGTGTGGAAATTATAGGCTGCTAACCGTTCCTTCCATCGTGCCACTCGCGCCGAGGATTCCTTGAGCGTACCAAGAGATAGTAGGGGTTTGTGGTCGGTGCATAGCTCGAACCTTCTCCCGTAGACGTAGGGCCGGAAATATTCGACCGCCCATACTACCGCCAACAATTCGCGTTCTATCGCGCTATACCTTTTTTCTGCGTCGTTTAATTTCCTGCCGGCATACGCTATTGGTTTCTCTCCCTCCTCGAAATTTTGCGACAAAACGGAACCGATAGCGACCTCACTGGCATCTGTCGTGATTCGAAAGGTGCGCTGAAAATCGGGGAATGCCAGTAGCGGTCTCGTTGTTAGTATGTCCCGGCATTTTTCAATACTCCGTAGTTGTTCGGGTCCGAGGTAAAAGCGCTTCCCCTTCCTTAGCATATCGGTCAGCGGGTGCGTTAATTCGGCTATACCGGGTATAAATCTACGATAATAGTTAACCATCCCTAAAAATCGTCTAAGACCGCGTGTGTTCCTCGGTAATGGTGCTTCTAGAATGGCTCTTACTCGATCGTGGTCTGGCTGGACCCCATCATGCGAAACCACGTGACCCAAAAACCGAATCTCGCGTAATCCGAACTTTGATTTTTCTCGAGATAGTTTAAGGCCGAATTCTCGTATCCGATCAAAAACGCGTTTCAAATGGGTGATATGTTCTTCTTCGGTCCTGCTAAAAACTATTAAGTCGTCCATATAAACCTGCGAAAAATCCTCGTCTAATCCCCGCTGGAGCTCGTCCATAAGTCTCTGGAAAGTTAGAGGCGCACCCTTCAGCCCGAATGGCATTCTAACGAATTCGAAATGGCCCCGTTCCCACGAAAACGCGGTCTTGCCGATATCTTCCTCGGCCATTTTAACTTGGTGATAGCCGCTTTTGAGATCGAGAGTGCTAAAGAACGTTGCCCCCGATAGCCGATCTAGTATATCTTCGACGCGAGGTAGAGGGTACCGTTCGTCCTTCGTCGCTTCGTTGAGTTTCCGGTAGTCAACCACCACCCGATATTGTTTCGAGCCGCCGTCCCGCTCGCCTTGTCTCTTCTCCACTACCCACAACGGACTATTGAACGGGAATTGCTATGTCTAATAATACCTTGCTTCAGGAGTCCGCCCAATTGTTCACGAATGATATCCCGCATGGCTTGAGGGTAACGCCGATCCTTCACGTAAACCGGTGTTTCCGATTTGAGGTGTATCCGATGGACAGTCCTCCCCGTTGTTGGTAAAACTTCATTTTCCCGGTAAAATAAATCGATGTTGTCCTCGACTAGCTGTGTTATGGTCCCTCTGCCGCATTGTACTGTCCCGATAGCGATACCCTCATTATCTGCTGCCGTTATGGCCCGAAAGTTCTGCCGACCTATCACGTACTCCCAGGTATTGTGGCTAACTTCCAATTTCAGTCCTACCCGTTGTAGCACATCGCACCCTATAATGAGCTCGTATCCCGGCATAAGCTCCTCGATGACGTGGATCCTCATACGTATATTTCGCCCCGTTAGCTCCTTGAGATTTAGCAGAGTCTCCCCTAAAGTTCGGCATTTTCCGCTAACCGTTGTGATCGCGCAGTCGCATTGTCTACGCAGCTCCCAGATACCCAATCTTTTAGCTCCCTGCCTACTGATCAACGAATTTGTGCTCCCCGAATCTATCAAGAATTTGACCCCTGATTCCCCCAGTCTCGCCACGGGCAACCGATACCATTTTCCTTTCCGCGCACTGTTGTTGCTGATCAACACGCCCCTCTGGTTGCCCCACCCATTATCGCGTCCTCAATCTGAATGCGGACGCCGCGCCGCGACTTCCGCCCTGGATGGGCCTCCCCTCCAGGGAACCCCTCTACTCACCTCATTTCGCCTCGTAGCCGAACCGCTGCGCTCAGACGAGACACTCTCCTCTCCTGATGACTCTTCGCTGGCATATCGGCCGCTGCTCCTCCTCCCTCCGGCTCTTCTGCTGCTCCAGTCCTGAAGATTAACCTCCATCGGTTCCGGCTGCTGCTCTCTCCTACTCGAACGGGGATTGCGCCTCGGACACTCTCTCGCTACGTGGCCTCGTCTTCCGCACTCGTAGCATCGCGTGAGCTGCCACGTGGCCCGTTTTGTTACATTCGTAACACCGCTTTTCGCCGCGCCGTCTCCTGTCATCTGTGCCTCTCATCTGCCTTCTGTCGTTTGGCCCTCTTCTGTCGGGTCCTCTGCCACTCGTATTACGCCTGGGTGGGCTCCGTAGCCTTCTCCTGGGTGACCTCACCTCCGTCCATTCTGCCTCCGGTCTCTCGAATCGTGCCTCGTTGCGTTCCCGAGCGTCGATAAGATCGTGGGCACATTCGACAAAATCCCTGTCCCTAGGGAGAGAACCAGGCCTGTCAGTATAGTGGTTCAGTTGGACCTTCAATATGCCCCTTACGAATTCCATCTTTTGGGCCCCCTCCGCTGGTCCGAAGGTCTCCACCATCTTCTCTCCCAGTCTATTGTATAGCACCAGGAGTTTTTCGGCGAATTCGCCCTCAGATTGGTCTTGGGTCCTCCGCTCCTTCAGAAGGTAAAATACATCCTCTTCGGGGGTCCATCTACCCCCACCGTACAGCTTCTTCAGCCTTATTTTCAACGTATCCCAGGTTTGGGACAAGTCGCCCTGGATCGTATTTAGCACCCTCCTAGAAATTCGGCCTACTAGCGAAGCTTCCAAAAGTTTTGCGTCTGGTTCTGATAACACGCCGCTTTCTTGGCGTGCTAGTATCAAACTCTTGATCTGGTCTCCGCCTTTAATAAAATGTTCTAGATCACCTATAACTCCGCCGAAGGGTTCTAGCTGGCTAATTACTTCGTGAATGAACGCGGAGTTTTGAGTTCGTATTTTAGCAAGTTCCAGCTGCGTCGTCTCATTCGCCTTGGTGAGTTGGGCCTCCAGTTTTGATCGCTCGACCGATGCCTGCGCAGCCTATATTCCAGCTGCTTCTTCTCTTCATCAATTTGCGGGTCGACCATCTTCTGAACGTATCGCGGGAATAGTGCTAATTTCTAAAATCGTCCTGTATAAGTTACGCGAATTTAGAAGTTATCAAGTGATTCCCGGGTTTCGGCACCAGTTACGATAGACTGAACTCGTAGGACTAAAAAAAAGGGGGTTTAGGGCAAGTAATCACAACGACATCTAGAACTGAACTGTCTTTATTATCTTTTGTACACTTCTATTTATAGTAGACTTATGTTTACATATTAGAATTATCTTACACTAGTAGAATTATCTTAAGACTAGAAGGCTTATTAACAACTATATACATCTAACTTATATATATATATATATTTTACATGTTGAAATTAGATGTAAAAATTATATAAATGCCAAAAAACTTTAATTGTTACAGATGTTTGAAAATGGCCGTAGAGGCTGAAACGTTGTGATGTGCAAAAGTAGATAAATTTTAAAAAAATATATCAAAACTTTCTCTTGTGAAACGGCCATATATATATATATATATATATATATATATATATATATATATATATATATATATATATATATATATATATATATATCACAAAAAGGATAGGTTATGGTTACATAATTTAAAAAAAAAAACGCTAAAAAGAACTTTCATCTTAAGTACTAAGAACCAAATAAATTTATATAAATGATATAAAATGAAGCTAAGAAACTGGACGTCCCAGATAATCTGGGTAACGATAAATAATTATGATATATAAATATTACGAATGCAGATAAGGCAATATTACCACAACTCATACATCCTTTTGTTTAATTTATTCTTTTTTGAAGAAAACGGCATTAGAATACAACTTGAACATAAGCTTTTATAGGAAATTGACTACTTTTTTTAGGTTAAATGGTGATTTTCTCCCGGTGTGTAATATGCAAATTTATTTCTACCTTTTACTAAATTAAAAAGTGCTTTCTTTATTCCAAATGCTGGCCAGACAATTATATAGATCAAACGCGGCCGGGTAGTATATTTTGGCTAGGTGTGCGGGGACAACGATCTGTTCAGCTTCTCACCTTTGGAACTAAATATACATCCTCTATATCTATTTTCACTATTCACTATCTCCTTTAACTAACAAGCAGTCTGTTCCCTTAATCTAGGATCGAATTTAAATTCTAATGAATCTAGAGGAAATGAATTTCAACCCCACACGGTAGATTCGAACCAGTGACATTTTAATCGACGTTAATAAGGTTACGCCTTGTGGATGATGAATTAAAATCACTCGAAAAAAAACAACATGAATATTAATATTAATAAATATTTTCTAATATTTAAACTACTTCAGCCTATAGTGTGAAATTTATACAAACCGTCAATAGGACAAACCAGTCTATGGGAAAAGTCTGGAACAATATCTATGCAGTCCTGTGAAAGCATATAAACTCAACTAATAAAGTTAAAGTATATATATAAAATTTCAAAGAAAAATTTGTAGTCCAGTAATGTTTTTAAAATTATTTTTACGTTATTTGATTGGCAAGAAGCTTTTAATAGCCTTTGATCTTTTTGGTGATTTACGAACATCAGATTGTGTACAAAAATCTCGTTTATGATGTGAATAAGAATAAACTCAGTTTTATTTATATTGGCAGATGTATTTATAGATTAATACCACCTGAGGTTTCTTAAAGAGGGAAAATATATATAATGGACCTAAGATGAGTTGGGATAACTCAGAGGATAATTGCTCGAGATTTAAACCACTCCCAAGGAGTATCCAATACTTTTTAATTTGAGGCACAGACAATTATGGGGAAAATGAAAAAAGTGGAAGACCTCCAAAAATTTCCAATCATGAATAATCATCATGTTTTTGGATGTAATTTCGAAAACAACAGGAGCTTCCTCTGCACATATTGTGTGCACATGCACAGATTTTTTTAGGATTTGATGTTTGTTTAGCCTTAATGAGGATGTGTATAGCTGAATCATTTTTTTTTTTTTAATATTTTAAGGTCATAAGAAAGCTATAGCTTAAAAAACATCATTTGCAGCGACGACTGCAGTTTGCCGTCATCGATATGGAGACATCTAAAATGTTCAAGCATTATTGTCAGTCATGAAACAAATGTTAACATTTATCACATTACTTATTTACATTATTTCATAACTACTGGCATAACATTTTAAAAAGGAAAAAATACATTAGTCCCGAAGGTCGCATTTAAGTGACGGAATAATGGTTTGGACTGCTTTGCATGAAGGGAGAAACTCTGAAATTGTATTCATTTCCAGCAAATTAAAAATGTTAGCTATAAAAATATATTAGTAGAATTCCTTTCTATATTTTATAACAACATTGAAAAAATAAATAAAAAATACAACGATGCCTACAGCATGCTTTAATAAATTATAATTACAGTAATAAAAAAAACAACTGTACCTCTACAACCCATGGAGGGTTTTGGGCATATAGAGATTCGTACTATTTCTAGGTCATCAACCGTGCAATCAGGTGATTGGGCCGAGATCACGCTCAACCGCTAGGTTTTTACCCCATTTTGGGTACCCAATTTATAGAGGCTGGGTTTGCCGCAGGAGGGTCTCCATACTCCTAGGTCGCCCTCCAGCTAAAATAACAGAGTAAATAATATTTTGTCACAGCTCGGATTTGAACAGTAGTCTAGCACTCTATCCACTAGACCACGCTGCTCCCTACAATTACAGTGATAACCATTAGAAAATCTAACAGAGCTTATAAGTTAAACAAATATAAAAATAAATGCAAATTAATCCTGCATTCGATTATTTTAATTTTATATATCAGTGAAGAGAAAACAACTATGACTGCTGCACTACTATCAGACACAATTAATGCCAGACGAACTAATTAGGGAGACGGAACTAAAGGAACTAGTTCTAATGTACTGGCGCCTTTTTATTTGTCTTTAATACAGTTCCGCCAACTAACGGTTACGGCTACTTAAGTTATCACTAATAATAATATTTATAATAAGTGCTAATGAGTCTCGTACTATCGGATATCAGCCAACTCTGACAGCTGAGTTCCAATCCACTTTTTACTGGATATTAAAATTGATTTTGTTTTATTTCAACTTATAACTTAATAAAAACTGCTTGCCGCGTTCGGTTACTTCAATACTTACTGAACAGAAGTTCTAACCTTTCTGGATTTATGGATATGAGCTTTGGGGCTCTACCAAACCCTCAAATTCTTCAATCCTAACAATCCAAAATCCTCAACGCTTCTTAATTTGTATCGAATAAACTCATCCATAAAGACCTTCATGTAAGGTATGTAGCTGATTTGACCAGAACCAGGTATCAATCTTTCTATGACAAACTCCTAACCCACTAGTTTCTATCCTAACTTCCATTCCTGACCATCCCTCTTGTCTGAAGGCGTCTGAAAAGAAGCGACCTTCTAGTTTAGATCACATACTAGAGTGCTGCCAATGGGCAGTTTCTCTTCATGTATTTTATATCATAGCTCATTTACTTCATGTATTAACGAATACAGTTGTAAATATCAATAAATAAATTAAAAAATTAATAAAGGATATGAGAAGTGTATTCGCTTAGTCAAATCATGAATTAGATCATTTACATTTCCTGTTGGAATAAGAAAGTAATGAAAAGCAAAATTAAAATGTTTTAATGCCTCATTATAGTTTTACGTTATTATATTTCTACATATGATTAATGCAAACTTCAGTTTAACTTCGTTAAACTCGTTCACTCTGAGGGACATTAACCGAGATTACTAAGAAAAAGAATCATGTAGTTGCATACTTCCAAACATCAATTTATTAATGAAATTTAAGAGATTTTTATTTCGATATTATTAATTTCGTTTGGTTTTACAGCAAAAATGCCTCGGCATACAATGAACGGTACAACAGCGAGATGACAGTGAAGCAGGTCCTGCTTGTTAAGATGCTGGGTGTACTATCATCCTATGCCTCATTCAACAGGGCATCTGGGCACATGGGAGACCACACTAGGAGAATTCTTGTGCCCGTACCAAGAGTAACGTAAGTGGAATAAGTATGTCTATATTTACAAGTATTTTACTGGTATTATTTTCATTCCATTTTAAACCGTTTAGGAACTAACAACCTAATTGACATGCTAACTTATTATAGTACTTAAAACGATCAAATGTTGCTAAATATGTTGTTCTATCTGTTGTGGAATTTCATAAGTTAAAGTTTCAGGAAAATATCTCGTCAGGTATTTTAAAATAGTAAGAAATCTAAGCCATCAAATTCTTCTCGTATCCAATCCTTAAAATCCGAAATCCTTACTATGTCAAGAGTGAACTCATCCATAAAGACCTTACTGTTACATATGTTGCTAATTTGGTCCAAACTAGGCACCATTGCTTTCATAAAAAGCTTCATCAACTCTAACCTCTCTTCTTCTACAATCCCTGATGATGCTATGAGACGTTTTAAAAGAAGATGGCCTCGGGACCTTCTAGTTTAACATAGGGTTTGGAGAACGGCCAATCGTTAATTTCCCTACATGTGTATCATGACTTAATTTAATTTTGTCTCAAATTTACTAGATGTATTCCATAATTGAGTTATTAAAATAGTTTTATAATAATGATTGATTTTACTGCAGAATTAACAATCATAAGCTCGATTAAACATAAATCATTCAAGTGCTATATTAATATATTGTTCTTTTATAATCATAGCGGAAAATATAATACGATTTCAAGTTTTATCTTCGATATCTCATTAATTATATATAATCATATAAACAGTTAAATGACTCTCTTAAGTAAATAGGTGTGGAAATAAATTATGGGCCAGCTTAAGATATGCAAATTAATATAAATAATTATGCTAAGATTGGTTGTCTATTACAGCAACTTGTTTTCGTTAAAACAAGGTTTTCTACATAATATATCATGTAATTCTTATATTAGTTTTGTTGACATGTCCTATTAATATCTATATCCTAATATCTTTAACCATTTTAAATATTCCATTACAATTTTGTATTCACGTTAATTTGTAAAATTAATTAATTCTCTTATTCTATAAATAGAGCATCTCCTATGAAATATATAGTAAGAGGAAGTAAAAATTTTCAATTCTGAGTTTTCATCGGAACTTTTAGAAGTCCAAATGGCCAAGTCCGGCAAAAATGTCTATGTATTTGTGAGTCTGACACCCGGGGTTGGTTTACGAACACCGTAAATTCTTTTCTTCTACGTACTTCATCATCTTGTCATATATCACTGAGAGATACTTCAAATTTAATTTCAACTGTTCATATTTCTGTGATGAAACTTGTATGTTATCTGAAAATAATCATTTCACATTAAAAAGTTTGAAGAATGGTGCTAAAATTGGTGTATTAAAATAAACTCCAACCAATCCTTTACCCTTAATAACTTTTACCATTCGTCGTAAACCCATGATTTCCTGGCATGTAGTATGCTTTAATAACACTCCACTTTTCCCCCGTGTACAAATGCGATACCTAGGACTCCACCTACACATACGTCTTACTTGGAACCCTGATAAGCGACAATAATCTGCTCATTACAAGAGGGTTGCAAATGGGCAGCTTCTCCTGCAAGTCTGATTCATATCTTTTGTTTATTAATATATTTATTGGTTGTGTAGTTACATAAGTAAATTTCAATAAATAAAAAAATATTTAAGAAAACTTAAATTGATTTTATAAAACGGAGATAAGTGAAAGCTTTGTGTTGCGTGCACTAGATTTTCTTCAGTTAATAACATTTAACGAGTGGTAATTAATTTTTAGACACATTGTTTTAGTTTTTTTGTCATTAGATAGTACATATTATTCAATTATTACAATTGAAAAGGAATAATAAGGTTTAATATGAATAATATATCAGAGACCCCTATTTGTTTCCGGGCCAGCCGCCCGAAGAACGGCAATGCAATCAGTTGAAAACCGCATTCAGTCTTCCCAGGCAGTGCCTACTACAAATCAACCCTTGAATAAAACATTTTACACAAGTACCTTTTTATTCGGCACATTATTCAGCTGTTTCTCTTTGTCTCCTATAAATTTCCTGGATTTTGCGACCAGCTTTTTTTTTTTTTTCTTGTTTTTAATCTTCTTTCAGACCTATCCTTTAGAATTCAGAGCCGCGGTCGAGAAATTCTATTTACGCTCTAATATACCGAAGGAAAGGAGTGAAGAGATGTTCGAACACAACCGAGTGTGAAAATACGGCTCTGTTAGACAATCGTTTTTCAAAACGTACAACAAATCAGAGAGCAAAACAAAAGAGGAGTCTGTTGAGGAGGGACTAAATGGTCGAATTATAATAAGGCGATGACATTTATGGCTTGGAATCCTCCCAACCGTCGTATTCCAACGCCACGAGCCTTAATTATCACTCCATAGGGCACTTTTGTTCATTATAGATCCGTGAAATTAATATAAATTGTTATATTCATATAAATTATTGAAATGAACTTTATTATTAACTATGATATTAACAAGCTATGTGTCCGGAAAATTGACTTAAGTAATATTATAATAATTAATTAATTAGAGGAATCTACTAATTTGTTATTTGTTTATTGTTTTATCCCTCAATCTTCAAAGTTTTTGATCTCACATTTCGAGAAAAGTAGAACCAAAAAAGGAGATACAAAATTCGTCTATCAGCCGTACGAATTAAGGAATACAGTCCACTTCTAGTTATAACTCTTGAATAAAGAATTACATTTTTTATAACCTAAAATGAGAAGAGTTAAAATCGGACTAAGAACTAGCGAAGAAATGCCATTTTGGACTTAGAAGTGAATGTTTTCCTCAGCAACTGTTTTCCTGAAATATAAATTGACAGTTCAGTAAGTTCTCTTGAGCTCATGATTAAATGATTGTAATACATATAAGTTAATTCCCTGCCCAGCTGTATAGTTATATTATAATTATATCTATTACCATCATATACTTATTCTCGCGAGTAATAAACCATTTTGTAATAATTTGAAGCGTTTTTAAATCAGAAATACAGCTGTAATGGCATACGATATTGCCATTCATAGTACAAATACTAACTCATCCAAGGCAATGGCGTTTTCTGAGAACAATGCAAACAAAATAGTGGGGAAGCTCCTAAAATTAATCTCTAACCCTGAAAAAACGGATGGCCTATTTTTTTCTTTCCAAAAACATAAAATGAAATTACATCCTCAGTTCACGATAGAAAATGTGAAGAAATCTATCACCAGGACGATATTATACATGAGGATCAAATTTGTCAGACACTTGACTTTTGCAGGTCACTTTAGAAAAAACCTTCCTAATGTTAGAAACAAGTCTTACAAACTAGCCCATCTCGTGGTAAAAAATATATGCAGGAACAGTTCATTCTGGAAAGAAAAACTCTTAATTATCCTTGAATTTAACCAGATTATGGTCAAGAGGAATTGGAGATTGAGGAGTAGAAAAAAACAACACTCGTAAATATTGCGGCATGCTGATAACTTGAATCACATAACTGTCTTACTTTGTGTTTTCCTATTACAATTAAAAGTATTCCATTTAAAAGCCACATAAAAATGCAGATTAGCACATTGATTATAATTGAAAATAACTAAGGGTTTCATTGATTGGGCTCATTGGGAAACATCATTGCCGCAAATAATGTTTCTTTCGATCCAAACGGTCGCTCGAAACAGCCGTTACCCTCCAAGAAAGTCGCGGATATTTCCAAGACGGAGGAAGCCCGGACCCTAAGAACGGTTTGAGGCGGAAACGAGGGACGTCCTTGGAGCACCGTCACACTTTTAAGAACAAAAGGCTGCCACCCTGGCACAAACCGGTTTTCCGCTGGAGCCGTCTGCTCGACTGGAGTCTTCTGTCACCGCTCCAGGGGCTATCAATAAGGATAGTGGGGTCGGCTCTTCTTCCACAAACCGAGGATCAGGGGCAGTCGATGTTATTAATTGAAGTCTGGGTTTTAATAGTGGCTGTTATGTAGAAATGACTTTCAATAAGATATTATTTTACAATACTAAATACTTTAAAAAAAATTAACGCAAATATAAATAAACCAGAAGATAATATGCTTAATGGTTTTTAATGATGAAATAGTTGGCCTTAGAGAGAATAGTAGAATAAGTTGGTTTGGTGTGCAATAAATGAAATAGTTCAATTGAGTATCCTTAATTAATTTAGCCAACGTTTCCGTCCGAATTTATGAAGATTTTCGAAATTCAGCGTAGAATATCAAATATCAACGTTGATTTTCAAAAGGTACTATATACATTCTAGGAAATATTACAGGACGTGCCAAACTCTCTCATTGCTATATTATTAAACTAACTTATTTGACTTTTATCTAATTAAAACCTAGAATTATTTCTTTACTATATTAATAACATTATATTAAAGTTGTGGAATAAAATGTTTCAGTATGATGTGGATCGAAAAAAAATGCGTAATTAATACACCTAGAAAATAACTGCAGTTCTAAATCGTGTTTTTAAAGGACTTGAGAGTTCATTAGATAAACTTAAATAGAAGATTTAGATAAAACTAATTTATGTGTCAATCAATCAATCAATCAACTAATTGATATGTCAAAATATCAAATTCGTAAAAAGTGTCCTTTAGTAAGTACCTTTTGGAAATGAACGTCTCAAACAATAAATTAAGGTTAATAAACTTAAGTGTTTCAATGACTGCACCCCCAAGTAACATTAAATTATTTAATAAAAATAAATGAAGAATTGGAATTAACTGATAAATTATTTTATTAGGTATCAATATTATACATGCACAGTTGCTTTCTACTTTTCAGCAGAAGAACTTCGTTTAGCTTAAATTCAATTATTGTGCAATATCAGATTGACCCAGTAACATTAGTTAATGTTTGTATAATAATTAATTTTCCCCTTTTTCAATAATCAGAAGAAATTCCCAAAATAAGACTATATATATATATTTAATTATTTTTTTTTTTTTTTTAATAGGAAAACAAAAGAAGGTACATATATCCGTATTTAATGGTTTCTTGAGAGTTCAATAGTTTTCGGTGGTCGGTATTTTTCTTTCCTTTAATAAAAGATCATTCAGAAAAATAATACTAATTTATGTTTAGATTTATATATAAAAATTATTTAAAAAATTTATTTGAAAATAATAAAACAATAAGAAATAATGTGTAATATTACTATATAAAAAAGATAAAAAACATCCAATATTGTAACGGTTAGTCTATTATATATGCCCGTGTAGAAATTTAAAGGCTTCTTTCGGAGATTTTATTTTCAAAGACCACTTAATAAAGCTTTGCTTATTTACCTCATTCAATCTTATATATATAAATATATATATATATATATATATATATGTATATATATATATATATATATATATATATATATATATATATATATATATATCCTTTGCTGGTTTTTATTTCTGTGATTCTGTAAAGTGAAAATTGTTTAATACAATTACTAAAGCGATTGATAGGTAAAATGAAACTTGTATGTAATGAAAAAATAAACTCTAATCAGGCAAAGATATTAGATAAAATAAATAGATAGGGACGAAGTAAATGCTGCTATAATATGTTCAACTTTTTTTTTTTTAATTAATATAATTTACTTTAATAAAATATTGTCAATCTATCATCATTTTGGTCTTATTTATGACATGCTTAAATAGAAATACAGTTAGATTTTGCTGGTGCAGTTGACCAATTGTCTCACATTAAATGACTGAAAAAGGACTGCAATGCTGTCAATGATATTAAGGCTTCTCAATAAAGATTAAATTTTCAAATTCATTTATTTAATTCTTTGTCGCGATGTAATTTGCTTTTATTAAATGTTAATATTAATAATAACTAGCAAGTTACGCATATTTGTTTTAGTTTTGTATTTAATAAACTTTTACAATCCATCTTCAGAATATGTTGAAAAGAGAAAAAATTTGAGAAAGTTATAAACTCATTCATTTTCAAAATAAAGTTCTTTTGTAATATGCGATAAATTAACTTTTTTTTCTAACGACTAAAATCACATTCACCAGAATATTTAAGAAAAGCTTATAAGCGATCCTATTGAATAAAAAATTGAAACTATTAGGTGTAATTTAAACAAATGATCTTAAATCATTACATGCTTTAGCGAACAGTTAAGTCCTAAGCTTTTAGTAAGTAATAGGTTTGCCCACGAGTCAGAAAGTAAACGTGTGTAGAATAGCCTTGAAGTCCGCAACCTCAGGCGACACAGTCACAACTTAGGACTTCGATGTGGAAATCTAATGTCCAATAAAATACCACTTTGCAAAATTAGTTATTATTTCCACAAATGTTAACTAATTTTACTATGCCAATCTCATTTTGCTAAATCATTTAATTTCATTGAATAATTAAGAGAGTCCTGAGAAGAAAGAAATGTCCGATAATGCACATTCATAAAAATAAACTATTTAACTTTTTTTTTTTAGAATGTACTATATAAAGATTTTTTTTCTCGATTTATTACATATTCGTGTACATAAATAATAATATAAATAAGTAATGTTTGTAATTTTGAACATGGTTTTGGTCCAGAGCGACTTTGTTACTAAGTTTGTGTTTAACAATGTACCTACCTACTTCTATGTTTTCCCTTAATGATTCAGAGTTCCTAATTAATTGTTGTAACTTTTAAGCATGACCAATATACCCACCGACAAACATATTCTCGAACGTTAATGTAATGTCTGTTAAAAAATTATATATGATATATAATACAAAAAAAAAAAAAATTTGTTGGACAGGATCAGCTAGTCGGAAGGATTAGATTTTTTAAAAAGACTAGAAACTCACTATATTTTAGTAGTGCCACCAGACTTGTACAATAACTAATGTTTACAATAGTATTCCTCATAACTTTCGGTAATCTCACACAAATCCTCCAAAATATTGATGTAATGTTTAAATATGGATGGAATTTCTCAGCGAGGAAAACATTGTTGAACTATAATATTCAAATTACTTATCGTTATAGACATGTATATAATTTCATCGTTGATATCATAGACAACCTATTCATTCATTGTAATATTGTTACTCATTTTGAAATATATATGATTGTTTATAATTGTGTTTTTATATCATTTAAGTATTATACAGAGGTTCGGGGACACGTATGGTGTAGTGGCTAGCATAACAGCCTTCTAAGCCCCAGATCGCGGGTTCAAACCTGATAGATAGTAATAGGATTTTTTAATGGGAGTAAAACAATTATAGTTATACCGTCCTTCGGAGGGCACATAAAAAGGTAGTGATATCAGATACTCGTTAAAGATCCCTATCCTAATTAAACCTGTATAGACAAAATTTAGGACTCCCACTATAGCATCGTACGATTAGCCACAGCAGCATGAAGTGATGTTAAAAGAATAAACAAACAAGTATTATACAATTCAAGTTTGTATTTGACTGTCTTCATTTCATGTCATGTGTATATATATATATTATATATATATATATATATATATATATATATATATATATATATATATATATATATATATACACACATGTATTCCTTACTGCTTTTTAGCTTGAAGTTTCAGCCATTTACCGTTTTTTTACTGTGTTATTGTACTGCAATCGAATTGTCGTAGGTGAACTCCATTCATTCACACACTTGGGCTTGCCTTAGTGGGATTGTGATTTTTACTTGCGCAGTAAAAAGTTTATATAATTTGATTTGATTATTTGAATTTGATTTGAAGTTAATAAATCCGCTTAATTTTTCGTGTTTTTTTTTAAGTGGATTTTATTGTTTTTGTCAAATTATAATAAATTATTAATAAAATAAAAACATATATATATATATATATATATATATATATATATATATATATATATATTTATTTATTTATTTCTTCGTTAGAATAAATTATTTTAAATATGTATTACTATTTAAATTAAAAATCAACAATACCGAGTAAAAGATCGCTGATCTAGGCGATTTTAAATTGATTTTGTTTCGGTTACAAAGAACGAATCTCTACCTAACTCTGGTAAGAATAAATATAGAATAACACATTTTTGTTTTTATTGAGAAAGGAAAAGCCCCCAAGAAAAATCCTTAAATGGCTAAAATCTATTCTTGAAACAGAATAAGAAAGTTTACAATCCATTCTGGTTTTCACTGACATCAGTAAAACAAAGATTAATAACTAATTCTAGTCCACTTAGATCGAAAAAGCAACGCACGGATAAATGTGAAGTATAATTCACCTGTTATTAAATACTGGTTTGCCTTTCCACACTTTTAACCGTTAAGGATAAAAATATTTGAAAATTGCAATCGGTTTCCATTCAGAGAGGAGATCATTTATTTAAGAGAAATTGTGCCAAGGTGACTTTTTCTGCAGGTTTCTCCTTCTTTTTTTTCCGGCGCACTTTCAACTTTTTTAATCGAATGAATAGGTCATCCGTCCAAATACGGAATACGGTTTATACAGGTACGATTATATTAGATGGTGTTTAAAATATAGAGTAACCAGTATACATGCTTCTTAATATTAAAGTGAACATATAATTGTATATAAATTAAATATTGACAGTCATTTAAAGTTTAACATTTAATTTATAAATATATGAAATCGCAAAGGACGTTCAATACATTTTCTACTACTTATGTACAGTGATTTGTTGTTAATAATTATTAAAAAAAAATATTAATTTTTTTCCAGCCATTTTGCTGTTTAAATACTTTTTAAGGAGTATATCAGGGTATATATATATTTTAAAAAATTGATGTTCCCAAATATTCTTCAGCAGGAAGGTCCTACTTTAGGCTCTTTGTAATATTTTATTATGTATCAGCTTTTGGCTATTTAATTTTTTTAAACTCTTTATGATCTTATAAGGTGACTATCAGTTAGTGATGTTATAAATACTACTATCAGTAAACGACTATCTGACAGATTCCAAGAAAGAAGAAGAGCACATATTTACAATGATCATTTGAACTGATAATGGTGAATAAAAAAAAATAAAACTTTTTTTTACATTAGAAAATACAAATAATTGATTTGAATATTATAGAGAGTCTTGGGTCTATTGCAAAAAGATATTCGTCATGTTCAAGACCAACGGATGTGCAGTTAAGTAATTTGGTTTTCCTAAATCTATGGTTACCCAACTTTAGAGGCTGATTATGCTCCAGAATACCCATGGAGACCTATACTTTGGTGTTGTCCCTAGGCAGAATGAATAGTTATTCTTCCGGAGTGGGTGTTCGAAACTGACCCAGAGCACAGTAAAGTAGTGCTGTATTCCCAATACCAATGCACTCACCAGATGACTTAAAATTCTACTATAATTAGTAGTTTGAACTCCGAAAAAACAACAACAAAAATACAGTATGGCTCTATATTATATTAAATTTTTAACTTAAAAATAAAACTGTATTTTAATGTAATATAATTAGAATAAATGTATTTGAATATATTTTTATCTTATAGAGTTCAATGCGATTGTAGAATTCTTATTTATGTGGTACAGGTAAAATGATGAGATGAATCGTAATTATAAATAGTACATGCTTTTATACAAAATCATAAGGATTAACAAATTATTGTGATAGTCTTTCAAGTAACGTACCTGAAGATAAGGCAAGGTCTCGAAACGTTGTAATCAGGATGAAACAATATAATTATTATTGATAAACAATTTACAAAGTCAATATTTTTTTTATTTACAAAAGCGCTAACCACTAGGGTCATTTTTGACAACAAAAATAAATTCAAAAATATTAAACGATATAAAATGATAAATTTTACTCTCACTCGCCAATGTTTTTAAGAAGATATCATAAAGGACTACTTTCAAGAAAATACCCTCTATTATTAAGTAGTATTTTTTTATTTTTTGTGGTTGTTATTTACTTATTTATTGACTGATCTAATATATATATTTGTTTATTTTTCAGACAGCCCAATTTTGCTGACATTTTCTTAGGGTGTGTGTATAAGGTACATTATCTTAAGTAGCCGGTATGGGCGCCAAATTACTTAGTACGGTTTGGGGTTAAGAACTTATTCCTACTTAAAAATTGTAATTTTCGCCAAGCTAGGATATTTTTTGCCTTAATTCTCCTATCACTGTTGGAACAAACATATTTAGGACGACCTTTTTAATCTGATAATGACCTTCATTTTTATTTATTATTTTTCATACACCAGCGGATTAATGTTTTCTGCAGACCTAGAGGACATAGAAGGGAAAGAATACCGGAACAGTTAGTTAGTTACATTATTGATAGGGTAGGAGGAGGGAGGCCCAGGTTAAGAAAAAGACGATGGGACGGAGGAAGGTTTTTGCAGAGGGACCACCCGACCGGCCGACATGAGACCGCCTTTACAATTGTAACAACTCTGTTAGCTTGTAATTGGATCCAGTTCCGATTAGGTATCCGCGCTCCCTCCATTCATCCTCTCTTCGTCGCCAGATAGATCTTCCCCTCCCGGGGGAGAAAGTATGGTCAGCATTCCCGCTGATGTCTTCTTATTGAGCTAACTTATCGTCCCTGTCATTGCACCGGCTAGGAAGAAAAAGTATCGGACCGACCTGAACTTCCAAGCCAGCTGTGCATTAATGGCCACTTCAAAGCAACTGATTAGGTGATACACTTTGATAGCTATCTCCGATTAGGGCATTAATTTTATTCGAAAACTCTGACTAATTAAGTATTTCAATGAAATCTCGCTGAGATTTCCAAACTTGATTTTATTCTGGGACTTAGTCCCTTTAGAATTATATAAATATTACAAATAAAAATAACGTATTCGGCCATAACACATAAAATAGATTTAATTTGATCTATATTTAATCTTTATATTGCTAAAGAAGGTATGAAAGCAAATTTAAAACAATAAATTTATATAAAGAGAAGTAAAAAACAACAAATTTTAACCTAAAAAAACAAGATATTCCGCCATTTTAAAGATTACGAAATTTCAATCAAACATCTAATTTACAATGAATAATCAACAAGCGTCTCTTTGAGATAATAGGTGTTGGAAAAGGAGATATCTGAATGTAGGTAAATAAGAAGAACGGCTTATATTTGAAGGAATGGAATTCCAGAAAGCAATGGAACAGACAAGAAACGATCGACCGATGGCTTTAGTGCCGTCGGATAAGATATAAAAGTCGGAGAGGCCTGATCTTGTTCCCAGCAAGTGGACTGAGGGTGTAATTTGAAGTTGACTATGGATGCAGGAAGAATGCTGGGATTTTATTCTTTGTTTGAGGAATGAACCAAGAAAGAACTGTCTGCAGGTGGATGGATCATCAACATGGTATGGGTGACCGCCCCGAGAAACCGAAAACATATCTTAAAATACAATTAATGAGTCGCTTTACTTTGTTCTGAAGTACCATTGATAATTGCCACAGTCAAGGAAGGAAGAAGATAAATAATGAAATTGAAAAATATATCACGAGAAATTCATATATAGAATCATTACAGGATCTTTAAAATACAGAAGAAGTGTTTAATATCCATTAGCAGAGGATAAGTGGTATATTTACAACCTTATTTTACGCTTTAAATAATTACGATATTAAACTAAAAAAACGCCGTTTCATATATTACTTAATAGAATTGTGTAAAATGGCACTTCACTAGATTTTAATAAGCTCACGGTTCTAAAAGCTGTTTGTTGCCAATTTTATTTACCAATAGCTATTAGAGAATATAATGAAATGCAAATAAGTGTTGATAAGCAAAAGCAACCTCATCTCACACACCTCAGAAACAGAAATTACTCAGCATGTTGTTTGTTGATTCATTTAACGTAACTATTATGCAACTGTGACTAATCAGATGATACTATAGAGGGAATCTTATTTTGTCTCTTTTCAGGTATGATTAAGATAACGATTTTTAACGAGAACCTGACGTCGCATAGGCTTGGGACAATTTCACGCCCTCTCGAATGATCATCATGGACTTCCATGATTTAAATAATCCAATGATCGAATGATTAATGCATTCTGAGAGGCGATATGCCACAATTCCCGTCTCTATCGTCTCTAGCATGGCTGAGTCTAGGTGCAAATATGCATATAATTTAGGTGATGAGCAAAAAAAAAAAAAAAAAAAGGTCGTTCGATCATCCGAGCTTCTTATAATCTCTCTTCTTATAATTATCGTTAAGCAATTCAGTTCGAATGATCATTCGTTTCTCCAAACCGTTTAATCCGATTATTGATTAATTCGAATGATTGAAATAATCGAATGATCCGATAATCGTCATTCAATTATACCCACCCCTACTCTCTATAGGACGCCATAACCAAGTATTTTTTACTCCCTTTACAAAATCCTAGGGTCGTCTGCTAGGAAGGCTGTTATCTTAGCCACTACTCCACAGGTGACCCCCCTCTCTCATAAGGTATTTATATATTAAGGTATCTCTTATTATAAATGAGGTATTTGGAGTTAGTCCTCGTTTCATAAATATTTTAATTCTAATGTTTTTTGATTACCTAGTACTAACATATGATCTTCCCTGGTCATTCAATGACACAAGATCACTAAAATAAAATAGTGATAGTATCATAACACAGGCAGTGCCACCATACAGTATCATACTATACCTTAAGACGATACAGTCTGAATTTAGCATTACTATTATTTAACATGTTAAGTAAGTATGTGAAAACGAATGCTTCTGAAAACATATGTTATTCACGAATTCATGTTTATTAACATCAAAACGGATATCACGACTCTTGTTGCCAAAGTGACAACAAACATTTGTTGAACGATAAAGCAACCCCTGCAGTATCACTTGAGGATCTCTGGAACTTCATGGAACAAAGATAATCCTGGAGATAAAGGACCCTTATTGTCTCCTTATCCAGACAGGTAGCTGGGTAACTGGACTCTATTCTGGAGAATAAATACCTGAGGGGAGTAATCCTTATAAGGAAGGACGATTGAGATCGATTGAAGTAATAATCTATGAATATAGAATATGTAAAACATGAAATTCGTTTGAATCATTATTATTTTAATCACCTTAAAGAACAAAAACTCATATATTTCACAATGATAGATTATTTCTAATAGTATAATTTTTAAATCATTGCTTTCATAGAATGTCCTTATAAATAATATTCTATAGTGGTCATAACAATTTAATATTGTCTATTATTCTATTTAGAATAGATTAAATTTTAAAGTACTAAGATGATTCATTATATTATAATTATTTAAATTTACGTTCATTCTGATTATAAAATAAAACTATATGTATTTGATTTTTACTGGTTAACGATTTTTTTTTTTTTTTTTTCTGACAGGTTACCATTCTCATTGTTCAAACTAAAATATAATCAATAATAAAGAGAATAATTTATTTAAGGCTTATAATTTCGATGATAGTAAACATCTGTGTAAATATTGTAGCCAATAGTTCTATGTTTCGATAGGTTTTCTTCATCCAATATGAGCCAGTCTTGGACTAACCGAAACATAGATTGGTTGCAGTCAGGTCAATGTTACTCTCAAAAATGGTGGATGAGAAAGTGGACAATTTCTGGTTTTTATTTATTATGAATAATTTATTGCTGGTGATTTTATTTTCTTATTTACTTTTATTTTTTTTTACAAAATTTAATTATTTGTCTTTACATACTCTTGGTTCAAAATATGTTATGTAATCTAACTTATCAATCGCAGGATAGTACGTGTAGAAATAAAGTATGTTTAAAAAATAATGTAAGTTCTGGATAGTGGCCGAATATTTAAAAGAGTGCGATTTTTCTGATTAAAGTCTGATAAATATATTACACAAATTCTTTAGCTATTTATTAGCTTAATTGATAGTTAATTACTGTTAAATAGAAATAATAGACGTTAATGGTTGAGATTGCTGACATATCTCAGTTTTTAATTTACTGACATATCTCTTCTTCGTATTTTTGTTCAATGTTCTTTTAACGAAGAGGTTTAGAAAAAATTCCTTTGAAGGTATAATTTTCAAACATTTCCTTTTTTTTTTTTTTAATTAGGTTTTTTGCAGAGAATAGTTATAGTATATTCTTATCAATCATGCTTCAGTAAGCTGTATACAGCATATCAGTACATCACAAGTTATCTTAATTATAAGAAAGACGCATTAGCTCTAGTTTTTTTTAGAAATTTTGTTAAACGTTATATGTAATTTTTTTTTTCACAGAGAAAATGGGCGGCATAAACTGGTGAATCTTTAAGAAATTAAGAAAGAGAATAACAATAAAAATGAATAGAAGGCGCTGGTGCCGCTCGGACTTTGGGGAATGTTAAAATGATCAGGTGTTTGTGTTAGCTTGGCAGTAGACACTTCAAACATACACGGCTAGTGTTTGTTTCTCCTAACCGCAGGGGTGCTGGTCTTCCTCAAGGGCGATCTGTTTGTATATCAAATGCTTCGGCTTGTAGTAAGTAGTTTTTCTTAGGTTTAACTCGTTTTAGATTGTATCCTATAGTATCTTCGGTAAATAATACATACTCCTGTTAACTTTTCTAAGGTAATTCAAGATAAAATGGTAGAAAAAGTGCGTTAGCACCTTTGCCGAACTTTCGAGGATTAGACAATGTAAATGGGTTACTTTACATAAATAGATCAATAAGAATATTGTATTCTCAAAACTCTGTACAACTACTAGACTGTTAGTAAACGTACACCTCGTATACAGGTCTGTACAGGCAATAATATATGAAACTTGGCATAAATTCGAGCGCCATCTTACAAAGCAGACATTGAAAATAGGCGCCGGCGTGAACGTGTTAATCAGAAAGAATGAAACAGAAAATGTTCGAATATGAACTGACTATGTATTTCTAATCCCCAGTTTACGAGAATAAAAAACAAAATTTTCCAAATGTATAGAAGCGATTCATTATGTAATATAAACCGATAGTTTATTGGTAGAAAAAAAAAATTCCAATAGCCCAAAATGAGTTTCTATTTTTTTTTAATTTCTTAATTATAATCATGCTCACGAGTGCTACCATTTATTTAAATGTTTGTTTCATGTAATTTTATCTTTTAGAGTATTTATTTCATGTATTATTAAAAATTGTTAATTTCATTCATTATAATATGAAGGAAGAAAAAATACGTTATTCTATATTATACTGCCTAGGTTGCTTGCTATCTAATACGCATCATATTGAATCAATTTAAATTTTATTTTAGTTAATAAATTTTCATTTATGAATAATTAATTTACAATGTTAGCCCAACTTTTTAAAAAACTAGTACCGACTTACACGTTATCCTACTTAGACATTCATTATCCAATATTTATTAAAAGACTTTCCAATATAAAAATAAAATGAAAGAAATCATCCTATTGTTTATGAATTTGAATTATTTTAGAATCATTGGATCCAGTAGCATTTTTGTTTGTGGAATATTACCTTTGGATATTGTTAATTAGAATCTTTGCTAATACTGATCAGATTAAGATGATTTTCTTTCTATGTGGTGAGAAATTTGATTATCATGGAAATGGGTGCATATAATATTACAATAAATGTATAGTTTTGGAGTTGTTTGAAAACAGATTTTTATTTTAAAGGCTCTAGATTTTTTTTTCCAAACCTCATTACATATATATATACGGTAAGGGTAATTTCCAGTTAAAATTCCAGCACCAAAACCATTGCCATTTATGATATACTGCGTTGACCGAAAAAGTGAGTGAAATGGTACTTTCTTTTATAAATATAGATTATTTAAAAAAAATAAATTATAAAATATTATGTTAAGTAACTCACGAGTTTTGTTACTAGTAGATATTTAGTAAATATTCTAGTATTTTAAACTAGTCAGTAGCAATTTATTTTTTCAATGTGGTGATATCGGTTGAGGAAAGTTCTCCATTCCTCTCTCTCCCTCCCTGTTGGTACAAATATTCTCAAAACCAACATGTAAATAGTTACCTGCAGATTTAACTATACAACCGGAACAATACTATTATGGATCTCAACGGTAGAAAGTGTTTCTGGACAAGACCTCAAGAGAAAAAAAGAAACACGTGGAGAAACGAAGACAAGAAAGAGAGACGCTGTAATTGGCTAGATGGAAGATTGGAAGCTAGCCTTCCATATTGGGCCTATCTATGCAATGCTCTGCTCACCCAGTTGCGTCTCTGGTCCTTACGGCTTAATAAGCACTCTTAAATCCGTCGTCAATGAGCCTATTGTTGAGTGGATCGGAGGGTAGTGATACGATTCTTACCCCATCAGCGCATCGTTTAAGTATAATTGTGTAATTTTAATAGGTACAAAACAGACCAAAAAATTCTTAATTTATAAAAGCATGATAAGTTAAAAAGAAAAGCAAATATTAAAGGGAGTCTTAAATAGATTAGGAGCCAAAAAAATTTATTATTTTTGAATACCATCTTCGCTTTACATTTTAAAATAGTTCTTTAAGGGTTAAATAAATTAATGCAGCAATAAAATGAGAATACGTCGGCTTTTATTTTGTTAATGTGTTCATTATATTTTTTAGTTCAAATTATTCTCAGAAAAACTTATCAAATAGACGTTAGTCGTCGAAGTTCATAAAATCAATAGGAGCTGTGAATATAGGACAATATTATTATAGGACTATTCTCGAGTCCTGGGTTCGAAGGTTTCAAGTGGATAAATTATTTATTCTGTTATTTCAGCCGTGGTGTGACCCTGGTGTACGGAGAGATTCTTAAGGCATTCCTTGGGACCCAGCCTCTATAAAGTGGGTACTAAAAAGTTGGGGAAAAAAAACCGTGCTTGCTGGGCGTTATCCCCTTTAGCTATGAAACAGTGGGTTCGCCTGTAGCAGGGTGGCTAGAATAACAGCCTTCTATGCCAAAGGTCACGGGTCCAACCCCCAGGTGGTTTGATATAATCAGTTCATAGAAGAGATTCAGACATTTTTTTCCTAATTGCAGTTATACTTCTTTAGAGGGGAAGGGTCACTTGTAGCGTTGTGGCTAGCATAAAGTCTTCTATGACCAAGATCATGGTTCAAAACCGCAGGTGGCTCTAGGATTTTTTAATGGGAGTAAAAAATCCTTAGTTATGCCTTCTATCAGAGGGGACGTAAAAAGGTGATTCCGAGCCTGTGCGATGTCAGGTACTCGTTAAAGATCCCTATCAAAATTAAACCTGGATAGGTAAGATTTAGGACTTCCAATGTAGCATCGTCCGATCAGGCTCAGTAGTATAAAGTGACCGTAAATAAATAAATAAACAAACATACAATAAGTATAAAAACAATACTATAAGTAATGAAGACCCTTCATGGATCGTATAGGTACAGTTGTTTTTTTTCATGAGCTATTGGAATTTTAATGTTCTAATTTATATTTTAAAATCGCCTACTTGCATTTATATTATTTCCACTCAGTTATTGTGGAGTTATAAATTTAACAGCATAGATTGCATAACATAGAATTGAACTTATTTTTAATGTCCTATTGTTATATTTTTTAGGTTCTACGCAGGCACAGACCAAAGTAGTCTGTGAAAGTAATTATTATTACATTGATATAATATAGTTATGTAGGAAAAATAATATTATCAAGTAATACATTAGCATGTCTTGAGCTAAAAGTAAATTATTTAGTTATAGACCAAACTCAGAAGGCCTTCCTACTTTCCAGGGACACCGTAAATAAAAGCTATCCGAGTAGAGGAGTGGGTTTCCTTTGGCGGGCAAGAGGCTGGATACAGGTGCTGCCCATTGTAATACCACCACAGATATGAATCTCCAGGGCCCACTCCAGCGGGCTACGGCCCCTCCAGGACTTCTTCATCCGATACCGACCGTCCTCCAGCAACCATCGGCAATGCCTCCTTATATGCTTTATGGCCTATAGCCGCTCTCCGGACGGTAGTCCCTCTGATGGAGTTTCTCTTTCGCCAGTGTTAACATGGCAAAGGAAAATAAGGTGAGTTCAACATAATCCAAAACATTTTACATTTTATCCTGCTCTAAATGTAGTTACTGATTTTTACCGAACATTTATAAATACGAGCATAATTTAAGAACCTTTTTAATGATATATTTACTAATTAAAAACACTGAGCTTTTAAACGTTAATATTGTTTTCTAAAAACTATTTGTAGTTTTAAAATTCCTAATATAATCCTAAGTATATATGGTTACAAATTATTTGTTTTGGGAGAAAGACAAAACATATACGCATAGTAGTCTTAAATATGAAATTTCAGCTCCGTACGACTTTTCGTTTTTGCACTAGATGTACTACACACACACACACACACACACACAGACCTTTTAGCGGGACTTGGTTATTAGGACTCAGAGGATCCTAAAACGTCTATTTCCGTTGAAAACTAACTTCACGATCGCAATATCTCATATATAGGTAAGTGAAATTAAAAAAATAGAAGACTGTCCAAAATACACAAGGATTGTGACAAAAGCACGAAATACATCGCTCCCTAACAAAAGCATTATGCGTCCATAGAGATGTGAATTCCAAAATCCTAAATGTATTTAAAAAACTCCGTTTGTATAATCGATTCTATATATTGTGAAAGGGCAATGATAACCAATTTTCATATTTTTTGCCCATAAAATCAAATAGTTTAATTAAAAAAAAGAATTTTAAAAATGACTGCCACCCCTTCATTTTCATGTCACGTTCACCATTTATTATTCAAATTGAAAATTATATTTAAGACAATCCTCCCAATCCTGACGAATCCCCTTGTCCGCACTATTTATTTCCATCTATTCCTGACAATCCTCTGAAGCGATTGAAAAGACGATGGCCTCGAGGGCTACTAAATTTTTTTAAATTGTGTTCTTTATAAATAAGTCGTTTTCAGAAAATCAGTCGTTAAAAAAATAAGTTCATTTTATCTTTTCTTAACATTATATGTTGTAGAAATTAACAAGCATAAGTGTTTTTTTTTTTAATATTTGATAACCTTCAACATCCATCCTGAAAGGACTCTTATCGGTTAATTTAATTTGATAACTGTTCTTTAATTTTATAATTTTATCTACCTTTACACTAGTTGCAAGAAATCTGCGCTCAATAAAACACCATGTCAAAACTCTCGCATTTAGTGCGTTTGAACCCCGAACTGTTGTAATCTCGCATTAAACACGTTGGAACTTGGAACTGTGTCGCCTCACCCCACGAAGGTAAGCAGCTAACACAGTCCCGTCTTACGGGAAAAAACTTAGATATTCGCCCCGGAGTGATTTGGAAAGAAGATAGAAAAAGTATTTTAGTATTTTAATTATTAGTGCTATAAGAAGCCATTCATTCCATATGTACAGTAAATAAAAAAAAAATACAAAGAATAATAAACAAACCTAAATAAAGAGAAAAATAAAATAAAACTACCTTAAATTAACAATAAATAGTTTCTTTATAGATTATTCTTTCCTAATCTTCCTAACCGCGTTATATTTATTACTTTGTTCTAAGAATGCCATTGATGTATTTAAACCACCTCTGGCATTTAGAATTCAGCTTTGAATCCAGCCTATCCATCAGCTCGAACAGCCGATTTCCTGCCACTTGGAGATCACCCCACGAAGGTAAGCAGCTAACACAGTCCCGTCTTACGGGAAAAAACTTAGATATGCGCCCCGGAGTGATTTGGAAAGAAGATAGAAAAAGTATTTTAGTATTTTAATTATTAGTGCTATAAGAAGCCATTCATTCCATATGTACAGTAAATAAAAAAAACATACAAAGAATAATAAACAAACCTAAATAAAGAGAAAAATAAAATAAAACTACCTTAAATTAACAATAAATAGTTTCTTTATAGATTATTCTTTCCTAATCTTCCTAACCGCGTTATATTTATTACTTTGTTCTAAGAATGCCATTGATGTATTTAAACCACCTCTGGCATTTAGAATTCAGCTTTGAATCCAGCCTATCCATCAGCTCGAACAGCCGATTTCCTGCCACTTGGAGATCACCCCACCTGTACAGGATACACGGGGAGTACCTAAAGAGACCGACCGACAATAAGCATAAAAAACGACGCTTACCTCATACATATATATCGGCTACCGTGCGGCAAGATCACAAGCTTCAAACCCATAACGTACTCTAACTGCATTCAAATCCCCTAGGATAATATCCTGTGAGATGTGAACTTGCACAGCCATGAAAATTTATTGATACTATGAAAAAATTTATAAGAATAATAAAAGGAATAAGAACAATGAACCATACATCGTTATGCAAAATCGTGCAAAATATTTATATTATAATTTTGGGGGAGGAGGGAACTTAAATTATATAGGTATTTACTAAAGATAAATTAAATGAAATTTCGAAAGAGAATAATTTTCTACATTGGTTACTCGAGAAAGTACAATTACTAGTACATAGCATCACTACACGTAAATAAACAGCTATTCCTCACTATGCGAACCTATAAGAAAGACGAGTAAATCAAAGTAAGTCTCATAACACCTCGTTAGGCAGCGCGGAAGAACATTTTATGTTTCATTTGGGAGTGAATTATGAATCTTGCATGTTGCAATGCATCTTCAACTTGGAATGTTTCCACATACAGGTGCATAATGTCTTGAGAACGATGCCAGGACAAAAACATAGGACGTCATTGTAGAAAATTGAAACTAAATATTATTGTCCTTGTTTATTTTATCCTCGGATGAGGTTTGAAGTGATATATGGTTGGGAACAACTTTATTTTGCCTTTACCTAAAAATTCTCCTGAAAACTTACTGGAGTCATGCTAAGACCTTAATGTTATTACCGCAATTATTATTATTTGGGCTATCTTTTGACGATTAAATTAAAGTATTTTCCAATAAACAATAATCCATTAACTTTTTAATCAGAAAGTTACATGAAAACCTCATACATTTTTGTATTATTTGTTTAATTGCATTCCAGACACTTTTTTGAAGATTATCCAAAATTCAAAATACGAGTAGGTATTAAAAATCTGGTGCGGGCAACACACGACTTTCACTTACCTCAATTTTTAAAATCAATGAAAGAATTTTCAAATACAGTTAGAGATAAAAATACGTGAAACTATTAAGGAATTAATCAAATTGAATTTATATAGAAACATGTGTTATAATAAAACATCTATTATATTATTATCTAAAATAATCAGTTAGTTTTATCTTCTTCTCATCACTCTCTATTAACTTTAGCCCTGTCAGACCATTTTTATCCAAATAAAACCTACATGATATTAAAGCCCATTAAATTTTACATCGATATAGCGAGTTTAATCAAAATTGTCGGAACCGTTTTCGAGAAAATCGAAAAAATGTGCAAAATGCATGTTATAAAGTGTCTCTTCTGGTAAGCTCATTTTGATGAAAAAAGGTTTGTCACGTCTCGGGCGTATAGTTGTCTTAAATATGAAATTTCAGTTTCATAGGACTTACCGTTTCCGCCCGGGAGTTACCACACACACAGACCTTTTTGCGGGACTTGGTTATTTAGACTCAGGGGACCCTAAAACGTGTATTTCCGTTGAAAACTGGAATTCGAAAATTTTCACGATCGCAATACTTCCCCTTACTATATATAGTAAGTGAAAGTAAAATGGAAGACAAAGCGTCCAAGACCTTATAAAATAAATATTTGTTTGCGTTTTATTTTAAATATATTTACAGCAATTTAAAAATACATATTATTGATTATAACAAGTAAATATGCGTATAACTATAAGAGCCATAATACAACATGTTGAGAAACTAACCATCGCCATCACTCCAAAAATATAGACGCCTAAGAAGATTATCAGGAATTGAGATGGAAGCAAGGATTGTATCAGGTTTGTTTAAGTACGAATGGAGTTTATCATGAAAGTAAGGGCCAAATCACTTTTGTTAACTAACCGGTGCCTACTACTGCACAATCACAATATTAAAATTTTAACATTTCGAAAATAATGAGCTTAAAGAACAGAACATTTATCGCAGAAATAATGAACAACATTGGATTTCCTCATGAATATTTGAATAAATACCTTCTAATATAAGTTTTAAATTGTAGATTATTTTTATTCATTTAATGTAATTTTATGCTTTAAGTGGAAGTCCTAATTTTTTCCTATCCATATTTAATTAGGATGGGACACTTTAACGAGTACGTGACTTAGCATAGGGACTGTACCATTTTACGTTCTCAATGTAGGACTTCATAACGAAGGATTTTTCACTCCTTTTTAAAAATCCTAGGACGATCTGTCAAGTTCAACATTAAATATCAGTTACCCAATCTTTCGCGGTTTGACTTCCTCCTCCTTAACTTTTATAGCCTAATTCTTTTTTCTTAATTTCCATTTTCCTAACTAGGCCGTTTCTAAAATAAAGTTTCGTAAGAGGTATCTTGCTATTTTAAGGGATACTGTATAGCCCATTAAAAAATTAATATATCTAATATTTAGGATGTAGGTGGTCATTGACGTCGTAATGACTGTATGAAGGGGTCCGCAAAAAGTTTTTTTTTTTTTTTGGGGGGGGGGGAAACAGCTCTAGACTATTAAAGTATTTTCTTATGCGGTACTTATTTCCTTGCTATCTGAAAATATGCATTGATAATATAATTACGAATAGATCTCTTACTGGCCATTGGTAAGAATTTAATGGATCTAATAGGATTCTTTATTTTTATTTATTTATTTTATAATATTCCGCATCTACCCAAGCGGGTCATTAGCGGCTTAAATTTAAATTACATTACATTATATACGGACATTACTTTATAACATAAATTATTTACAGATTCTTACATTTACAGTCTGTTACAATTTTACAATATTTACATTAATATTACATTACAAATATTTATATAAGATGGTTCATTTTTATAGCTTTTATGAACTTGATAATTTTTGTTATTTTTTCTACATCGTCAGCGAGTGCTTCGGTCATAGAGAGGGGTATATCGTGTTTTGTTCTGATGTTAGTGTATATCTTGCATGAGGTTACAATGTGTTTTATGGTCAGAGGTGTTTTACATGTTTCGCAAATCGGTGGTTCTAGGCCTCTCATAAGGTATCCGTGGGTGAATGCCGAGTGTCCAATTCGCAGTCTTGTTAAGATAACCTCTTCAGAGCGAGACTGTCTGGAAGAGGTCTTCCATGGAAGAGTGTCTTGTTTAATTTCTTGGAGCTTGCTGGGAGTTTGGTTCCATGTTTGTTGCCAGTGTTCTTTTAAGGCTTTTTTGCACCAGTGTCTCCAGTCTCCTACGGTCGTTTGATCCACTATAGTGGTATCATTCGTTGTCGTTCTGGCAAGGTTTGCTGCCCTGTCGGCTGCTTCATTTCCAGGGATAGCACAGTGCGAGGAAACCCAGGCTAGCACAATGTCAATAGTTTGTTTTTCTAGTGTTTCCCATATACAGTTGTGTATTTTCCGTACTATTGCATTTTCGGAGGTTCCATTGGCTATGGTCTTGAGTGAGCTAAGGGAGTCAGTGGCTAGTAGAGCATGTTTTATGTTATGTGTTTTGATGAGAAGCAAACCTTGGTAGATGGCGAAGAGTTCGCCTGTGAAGACGCTGTTCATGGGCGGCAAGTTGAACTTGATGCAGTCATCCTTAAGAACTACTGCACAGCCTACCTCACTGTCAGTTTTTGATGCATCGGTATACAGTGTTGTGTAGCCAGGGTACTTTTGTGTTAACTCTGCAAAGAGGCATTTTTTTACAAATGAATTTTCTCCGACTTTTATTTCTTTAGCAAGCGACGTGTCTATTTTTAAGAATGTTTTCTTCCATTGAGGGAAAAGTGTGTCGTCTATTGTTATTATGTTATTTATTTTTAAGTTAAGAAGTTGTAGAAGGTTTTGAGCTCTTTCTGCAATGCCTGTTAAATTATTCTCATTTTGTGTATCAATGTTGATTAGCATATCATGATTTGGGTGTTCCGGTCTAGAAACAACTGAAGAGATGTAGGAAAGGGTGAGATAAGTTCTTCTTAGTTTTAAACTTGGTTCTCCACTTTCCACGTATAAGCTCTCAACGGGGGAAGATCTGAAGGCTCCAGTACATATTCTAATTGCTGCGTTGTGTACAGTATTTAATTGGTTGAGAGTTCTTTCAGAGGCAGAGTTGTAGACAGCGCATCCATATTCTAGTTTACTCTTGATCAGAGTTCTGTAAAGAGTAAAAAGTGTTTTTCTATTAGCTCCCCAGTTCATTCCTGAAACAGCTCTGAGAATATTTAGTAATTTTAAGCACTCTGTCCTTAGTCTTTTTATATGATAGGTCCATCTTAGCCGTCTGTCCATCCACAACCCTAGAAAACGTGCGTTTTCAACAAACGGTAATATTTCTCCTTTAAGTTTTAGTACAGGATTTACTGTACATTTATTTTTCCTGCAGAAATGAACACATTTGGTTTTCGTAGTTGAAAAACAAAAACCAGAAGTTGAGGAAAAATGCTCCAGGTTTTTAAGAATATTTTGCATTTTCCATTCTATAAATGCTAGAGATTTGTTTTTTATCATTATTGTGAAGTCATCAGCAAATAATGTACAGATGGCTGGGTGTTGAACATAATTTACTATATCATTTATTGCTATTAGGAAAAGAGTAGCGCTTAGGACTGATCCCTGCGGTGTCCCATTTTCTTGAGTAAATGTCTTTGACAACTCATCACCGATTTTAACTTGAAAAGTTCTTTTTTGCAGAAAGTTTTTTACAAATCTCAATATTCTTCCTGTAATACCCCATTCCAAGAGTTTGTCCATAATTGCTCTCCTCCATACTCTGTCGTAAGCTTTTTGCATGTCAAAAAATACAGCGACTAAGTGTTCTTTCGAAAGAAAAGTTGCATGGATTTCGGCTTCCAACTTAATAAGGTGGTCTAAAGTGGAACGATTCTTACGAAATCCGCATTGTTCTTTAACGATCAGATTTCTTTTTGACAGAGTGTCTGTTAGACGTTGGTTTACCATCTTCTCCATTATTTTTGAGGAACAGCATGTGAGTGACACTGGACGGATAATAGGATTCTTTGTTCGTCATTAAAACCAACTCCTAACTGTTAAATGCTAGTGCTGAGGTTTATAACTACATATCTTCTACGTGATGTCTATTAAGACGTTATCCAGGGTGGTCCGATCCTTAAGGGTGGCCACTTTTTTCCTCCCTTCATAATGCGTTAATGCAATACTTATTTACTTCGAGGTTATCTTTTTTTTTTTTTTTTATTGCGCACATAAAACTTCTTCATGATTAAGTTTAAATTGGAAAAAAAAAGTTTTGAAAAAGAAACCAGACTTTACTAAATGTGACAAGCACGTCACCCGATAAGATCTACAGCTTTTTTGTCCTGATGGACACATTCTGGTACTGAAAGCTCTCATGTAACTAATTGGTGCGGCTTTATTAAGAGGAGAACAACTCACCTACAAGGCTACAAGTCCCTGCTGTCCATATAAGTATCTGCTTTCTTTACACTAAACACCTTCCTCGGGTTAATTCACTCGCTAGACCGTACCGATGGTATCTAGGTTATGTTTCATAGAAAAAAATGTTACCAATTATCGCGGAGTTTTAGAGATAAATCATAGCCGACAGCACCCAATTTAAAAATGAAAAGTGTATTATATGAGTCATACCATAAACATTATATAAAATGGAGGAGTGAGCAAAACAAAGAACGGACAATTACGGACTCATGAATATGTGCATTCATTACCCTCATTCATTATTTGCATTGAAAGAACCGACTTCTTAGAGCTTCGTTGAAAAAAAAGTTAAAGAAGAAAATCTTAGTCGGATTTACGCGTCATAATTTAGTATAAATAAACATATATTTCCTGCCTTTATAATATTAAAAAATATATTCGATATAATCAGTTCATAGAAGAGATTGAGGTAGTTCTTTTCCTAATTAAAACTAAATAAATCCTTTATATGTATTAAATATTGATATTTGTTAACCGAGTTCGTCTACGTGATTTTGTTCTTTATACCTTGGAATAAAACATCATTTGTATTAATACATTTCTTGATTCAAGATTTTTAATGGTGAAAACGATTTAATATATTGCTGTGGTGTAGTGGCTAGCATAAAAGCCCAAGGTCGCGAGTTCAAACCTAGTAGGTAGTCCTAGGATTTTTAAATGGGATTAAAAAATACATAGTCATGCTGGTCTTCAGAGGGAACGTAAAAAGGTGGCCCCCAGCCTGTGTCATGTCAAGTAATCGTTGAAGATCCCTATCATAATTAAACCTGTATAGGCAAAATATAGGACTCCCACAGTAGGATCGTCCGATTAGTTACAGCAGCATTAAGTTACGTTAAATTAACAATCGAACATGTAGTTTGGACTTGGGGTGTTAATTGAAACCTAAAATTGTTTTATTTTCTCAATAAATTTTAAATCAATCAACTTCTAAATAAATTGCTTGCTGATCCACAGTACTTTAATAATATTATCTCAAAATAGTGAAAGCTTGATTTTCATGACATCTTTATACTTAACCAGAGGAGTTTCACACGATAACCGATATATTTAACGTTTAAGTTTATAAAAGTTTAACCCATGTAGCCTTTGTATCAGAAATCATCTTTATTTCAGCTTCTATGTATCAAGTTAAATGTAGTATACGACTTATTTAAAATATGCAGACTAAAATGAGACACTAAATAATGATAACAAATAATGTTGTATTAAAAACCAGTTTCAATTAATATTCATACATAAAAACAATAAGTACTGTTTTTCAATTTTTAAACATAAAATGAGAATTTAAATTAAATAATCCCCCGAGGCGTTTGAAAAGAAGATGGCCTCGAGACCTTTTGGTTAGCATAGTTTTTGAAGAGGCACGTAGTATCTCCACATATGAATCACGAAATTATAATCTTGTATCTCATTTAATTGATGTATTTTATTGAATAGTTTTAAATATCTATAAATATATTAATAAAAAGAAAATTAAATAATTACGTAGCCACAGATCTTTTTTTTTTAATTGCTTTCCTAGGATTACAAAGGTCCTATTTAATCTACTATTTATTTATTATATAAATAATCAGCTTGTTATCTGAATTTCGTCTCTAAATATCCAAAAGCGTTCTAATTTGCGGTATCATTACTAACCACAAAGTAGACTTTCGTTAACAAATATAAAATATAAATAAACTTCACTAACCGAAACTAATAAGTAGGTGAAAGGAGAAGCTTTGAGCATTAAGAAATGATTTAGAGTTGTATTTTCGGACCATCTTTAAGGCCAACGCCCGCTTGGTAATTACGAGGACGGTCTGTCCGTCTGTCGGTGGAATGTATTTATGGGGACCGGCTTATTATTTATTGGTATCCTCCTACTTACGTCTGGCATCGTCGCTAATTAGATTTAATTAATATCGTTTCCCTTTTTACAATTAATTATGTTTAAATCCTCTCTCAGATACAGTCCGGTATCTTGGCTTACTGTTAGACAAAAGATTGACTTGGAACCCACATACAAGACTTAAAAGACAAGAACTCAACCGACGATTCGGACAGTTATACCGACTACTCAACAGAAAATCTGAACTTACAGTTGACAACAAATTATTAATCTACAAGACAATACTGAAGCCCATCTGGACCTACGGACTTGAACTGTGGGGGACAGCTAAACGTTCTAACATCAAACGCATTCAATCCTTTCAATCCAAAGTCCTCCGTACAGTAGTAAATGCTCCTTATTATGTCTCCAATTATACCTTGCACCACGACCTTAATGTTCCATTTATTTCAGACCTAATTCCATCCAAATTTTCCAAATTCCACCAGAACCTCATTCATCATCCTAATCCTTTAGCTCAATCCCTATCCAGCTCCACTCATCCATACAACCCACCTAGAAGGTTGAAACGGCAGTGGCCCCGCGACCTTTTGTAAATATATTGGAGTTATAGCACTGGCTAGATTCTCCACTCAATGTGATATATGTATGAGTGTGTGTATGTGTATATAGGTATAAGTGAATTATTGACTTTTGTATTGATTCATTATTGTGTATATATTTTATTGTAATTTTATGTTGTGTAAATATTGTATGAATGTAGTATGTATGATATCATTCAGCACTACTAATAATGTCCAAATTGGGACAGATTGTAAAATTTTCTCAATAAAAAAATTGTTGTTGAAAAAAAAAAAAAAAATTATGTTTAAATAAAAAAATAATTAAAAAAGTCGTATGTCACAAATATAAATATATGTTCATATCCCAAATTCACAGTGAAAATATGTTTAGGTCTTAGGTCGATAGCTATAAAAATAAAAGCAGTATTAAACAGGTTCACTGTCTGTAATTTGCACAAAATCAAGGCAAAGAAGTAATTGATGATTTTAAAACCTAAACTTTAGTCCTCTTTGCTGTACAAATTCTTAACTGATTAATTTTACTAGCGAAAGGGCAAGTCGTTTGTTCAACCTATTCTAAAAATAATGCTTTTTATCTTTTAGAAGAATTTGTAAAAATAACACGAATAGGTAACATTATCATTCGTTTTCGTTCAATAATTCTGACTGTCATCATTATTTTCTCGTTCTTTTCCTTCAATATACAAAAATTTGGAAAAATGTTATTATGATGACACAAGTCTTTATGATGGGATTATAAAATCTTTGACTCTGGTGCAAATACAAAAAGTTGATGTATAAGTAAAATAAACATCGAACTGAAAGATAATTTTTGATTATGTATTATTTATTAATAAATACTTCAGAATATTAATATGTACTGACTATAACTGGAACCTACATGACCAGTCGCTCTAAAAGCGGTAAAATATAGATTGCACTCCTTGCATCATTATTTACTATTTTTATTGAAATTTTAAATTGTACATATTTATATATTTGTCATTTAGTTTTATCTGAATCTTCTATTTCATTTTATCTAATGAACTCTCAAGTCCTTTAAAAACGCAATGTAGAAACTCAATTATTTTCTAAAGATCCTAATTACGCATTTAGTATCGATCCTAATCATACTAAAACATTCAATACCGGAACTTAAATATAGTGTTATTAATATAGTAAAAAAACTATTCTATATTTTAATGCGAAAAGAATCAAGTAAGTTGGTTTAACAATATTCTAATGAAAGAGTTTTGGCTTCCTGTAAAATTTACTAAAATGGATATAATACATTATAATTTCCTAATGATAGTGATGTTTACTTACTACCTGACTTATTCATCTAATGTTATTTTACGCCACTGTGGCTAATCGGACGACGCTCCTATTATAAAGTTCTACGTTTAAGTTGATTTAATAACAAAATCAAGATTTCGGCAAATATTTCTTTGTTGTAATGAGAATAAAATTAACTATTGTTAATATGTTATTTTTATGTATAAGAACGGATTTTATATATATACATTTTTTTTTTCTTGACGGATTATACATATCTTGTTTGTTAAGTGTATAATTTTTTTTTTCATAATTATTCAATATACATTGACAATAAACCAAAAGATACAACGATATAATTGAACCTACATCTTGGAAGATCGGCGTTTCAACGACTCCAAGACGCAGTTTTCTCTCCGCCGTAGAGTCCCTGCCATCATTTTCTCATTCCGCCCTGACGACGATGCCCTGACTGACGGCTAAATTGAAGGATGAGGGAAGGCTCATTCCCGTGTTGCTGGGGCCATCCCGTTGCCCTGTTCCATATGCCCATATAGAGGAATTCGTATCCCTTTTGATCTCGACCGATGGCTCTACCGTCATATCTAATGGCAGCCCTATGAGGGATCGTCGGGCTACGCGCCACTATGTGGTCTGGAACGCGGTTACCTGTGGCTCCAGCAGCTGGTTTCCAAGAACCCGTAATATCGTTCCAGGTTCCTGGGGAGTAAGTTGGCAACATTGTAATCAGAGAACAAATATATTCTATTCAAACGAAATTCTGTTATTGAGTGTATGCGATAGCACATATTTTATAAACAGTTTTGTATTTTATTTTTATTATTCTTTACATTTAAAGTCCTTTCTTGAAACGCCTAGGTCAGCATTAGACTATAATTTATTATTAATTTTAATATATATATACCAGTCAATTTAATATATGGTATGTAAAATACTCCGGATCCATGGGTGAAGGTAATAGAAGAAGATCTCCAAAGAAGGGCCATTTAAAAATACTATATGTACTAAATACCTAATATTATCAGTATTCTACAAATATAAATTTTTCTACAATGATAAGCATGTTTTGCTTTAAAAAATTTAGTAATACGCTTAACATTTGCCGTTTTTCTCCAAAACATATGTTCTGCCTACAACAACGAAAATTTTATTTCCAAAATAGAACTAACATTTCGAACATAAACTAAAATAATGACCTCTTCTGGCATACTCGATGATGACTTGAGTGTCTAAAACGTTGTATGTGAACAATGGACATATAGTGAAGTAATGTGGCCTATGTTACATTACTTTACGTTAACAAGACAACAAAAATAACCCAAAAGCTTTCGTTAGCTTAAACTAAGGTTAAACAAAAGATATTATGTCAAGAAACAAAATAAAAATATTGAAAAAAAAGTATGGAATTACGCAAGAATACATTTAAAACTAATTAACACCTAAGAAAATCAACACTAAGTTTGGGAAAAATGAGTTATTTCAGGTTATTTATTACTTTTTTAATATATTTTAGTGAAAATAAATTGCTTTAATCATAAAACTATTAACCAATAGCTGCGATTTACAGATAATCATCCTAAACAAATATAATTCCAATAAGTGTTTTTTTTTTTTGTTTAAATAAATAATAACCTGAAAGGATGGAAGAGAAAGCCTCGGATATTCCTTAGACGCATCTTATCGCCTCAAAGATGCAGAAAAACGGCTTTAGAAAGTTATTTATAAATAAAAGTGGCGATCGGCGTACCGTTAAAGGCGGCCGCATCCCGTTGCATGCCATTAGTGATCCTCCAGATAGGGAACGGTCCAAGGAGGAATGAGGAAAGCCACTCGTCTACAGTCCTGGAACTCATTCCGCATCCATGGAACTCGGGGAACCGTGAGAGCGAGGAGGCTGTCCTAGTCTGTAATTACACAGATAGCAATGGAACCTGCGTCCAGGTGCCTTCTTCTGCCTCTTCGATATTCCACTGCAAGACCTAGTGAACTGGAGGGAAAGTAGTTCTGATGGTTTCTGAGCATATGAGGGGTGTTGTTTCAAAGGGCTTAGGAGCATTTACTGATGGATGAATCAATAATGATAAAAATGATTTAGACTTATATGGAACATATATACGAAATTAAAGAGGAAATCTGGGAAGACGTTACATACAACTTTCACATCAGTTGGATTACATATAATCACTAAATTTACGAAACAAGCGACTAATATAGAATAGAATAGAATAGAATAGGGAAAAAAAATGTATTCTAGGACATGGGTTTTTGGGTATGCCGATGATTTGGTACTACTAGGTGAAGACACGGAAACTTTACAACTAAATACAAGTCTGTTAATTAAAACCGGTAAGCAAATAGGTCTCGAATTAAATACCGATAAGACGAAATATATGATAAGTTGCAGAAATGGTGGCGATCTTGATGATATTAATATTTCAGGTCATACTTTTGAACACGTAGAGAAATTCAAGTATTTAGGTTCAATGATAACAAGAAAAAATGAAATCCAGGAAGAAATAAAGTCCCGGTTAAAGGTGGGAAATGCGTGTTATTATTCGGTTGCTAAATTGCTTAGCTCGCGGCTTCTGTCTAAAAACTTAAAGGTTAGAATTTATAAAACTATTATTCTTCCAACGGTTCTTTACGAATGCGAAACGTGGTCGCTTACTTTGAAGGATGAACAACGGCTTAAGGTTTTCGAGAATAAGGTACTGCGTAAAATATTTGGTCCGAAGAGAGATGAGGCCACTGGGGAGTTTAGAAGGTTGCACAACGCGGAATTGCGGAGTTTGCACCCTGTGAATATAATTGAGTTGATAGCATCGCGGAGACTCAAATGGGCGCGTAAAGTTGTTGGGCTTAGTGAGGAACGGATTCCGAGAAAGTTGGTATTCGCTGAACCGACTGGTAGGCGTCCGAAAGGTAGGCCGAAGCGTCGATGGGAGGATTGCATTAAGGCTGATCTCGGGGGCTTGGGCTTGACCGGTGAACATTGGACGAGTCTGTGCAGGTGAAGTTTGGTGGTATCGGCATCGAACCTTCGGGTTCGGTAAGCCTATTATTATTATTCTGGGACAGGATCCCTTATGAACAATTGGTATGTACAATTAAAATATACAATGTGTCTGGCCACAAGACCAAAGGATTTCAATTAATTCTTATTCACAGAATGGATTAAAGTATACAATAAATATGATTAAAGTAAAATATGAACAATAAATAATAAATTTTCTTCTTGAATTGATATTTGATTTGATATATCTGGCTTGTTGAGCGTCTATTTGAGATGACAGAAATTACTAGAACAACTAAGACTTGAATGATGGTAGGGAAGAAGCATGACGCATATGAGTAAGTAGGGAATTCCAAAGATTAGTAAAGCGGTAATAAGAAGAAATTAGTAATAAGAAGACGAATGATAAGTTCGTCACATTGGACACCTTTAGATATTTGACACAGTATCTGGAAATGCTGTCTTCTATTTTAGAATTTCCGTCAAATAAGTTTCGAGAGAAACCTAACTTGCTATGGACTTTTGATATTGACGACTTAATTTTAGAAAAATTGGATCTTTTATCATATATTTTAATGTTAAAGAGAATTATAAGAATTAAGCAATTATAAATATTTATAATTATAAGCAGGATCGGTCAGCCGGAAAGAAAAAAATACAAATAAGTGGACAGTTTGAACGCGGGCCTTAAGTCATATGTTTCAGGCAAAATTATAATGAAAACATGGCAAAATTAAGTATTTAACAAGATATATTAATATATATATATATATATATATATATATATATATATATATATATATATATATTTATACTTATATTTATATTTATTTATAAGTCTTATAATCTATCTTTCCATCATTATGTAGCTACTTAACATCTCATCATTCCATGACTCTTAATATATATCTGATTGTTAAAGAAATCATAAGTCAACTAAAAGATAAAAGATAGAAAATAAAAAATATCTGGATACATTTTAATTTTTCAACTTTCATTTTTTGATAATTTAGATGTTATTAAACTGGTAGCTAGTTCTGAAAGAATTATCTTTATTTCAATTTTTAAAGTGCTTATATTAAGGTATAACATATTAGTCGTACCAGTCATATACCACTAGCATTTCTATAGAATATAATTTATTTATATTATGCCTATACGAATAATTTAAGCTCAGAATCTTCTGTTCACATGAGTTTCCTATTAGCTCTAGACATAGAAATGCAATATTAATCTCAGAAGAAGAATGCACCCCGAGTCTGAAGGACAGAATGAATTCCTCGCATATGCGCCACAACAAATTACAACTAACGTTTCACTAACTGATGCAGTTTTACATCTCGGACGATCAAAGGGAAAACAAACATTATAGTTGAAATATATCCGTCCCAGGGCTGGGTTAGAGGAACGTGGAAGGGTGCCATGTGTTTGAATAAAAATATGAGCCTTGCCAAGAGTCAGCCATTCTTCATAGGAAGAGGGAGGTGGCTCTTATAGTATTAATTATTCATCAGCGATGATCGATTCATATTCAGGTGCAGGTGAGCCAGTTCCCGTTCCCGAAATAATTTGGGCCCAGGAACTGAAGGGTGTTCTTGGTACACAGCGAGGAGGACTACAAAGCAGGGTAGGAATGTGGAAGGGTTACAGGGAGTTACCTCAATATTGAGGGATTCAGTGAATATTTTAAGAAAAATTCTTATGAACTCTTGGTAAATACACATATTAAAAAATCTGGTGCGGGCAACAGAAATCTTTCACTTACCTTTCTTGTTAAATTCAATTTACATTTAAATAGAGTTAAAAAAGGTTTCAAAGAATGATATATAGTTTCGCTGAAAACATGTTTTAGATTGAATAGTTTTAACAATATAAAATTGTTATCTAGAACAAATAGTTAATCGTATGGGCTTTTCACCACTCTCTATTACATTTTACAGTTTTTTTTTTTTGTATAAGATAATGTTATAATCAATATGAAATCCTATACCAAAAATGTTTTGGTATAAGATAATGATAAGGTTTTCGAAAATAAGGTACTGCGTAAAATATTTGGTCAGAAGAGAGATGAGGCCTCTGGGGAGTTTAGAAGGTTGCACAACGCGGAACTGCGGAACTTGTATCTTGTGAATATAATTGAGTTGATAGCATCGCGGATACTCAAATGGGCGAGTAAAGTTTTTTGGCTCGATGAGGAGCGGATTCCGAGAAAGTTGGTATTCGCTGATCCGACTGGTAGATGTCCGAAAGGTAGGCCGAAGCGTCGATGGGAGGATTAGGCTGATCTCAGGGGCTTGGGCTTGAACGTTGAACATTGGACGAGTCTGTGTAGACAGAATTTGGTGGTGTCGGCATCGAACCTTCGGGTTCGGTAAGCCTATTATTAGTATAAGATAATATTTTTTTCTAAAATATTTTGCTTTCCAACGGTACATTATACATATATCTTACGGTGGCAGCTTTTAACGTAGGTGGAACTGCACGGGATCGAGGAAGACCACCTCCGAGAGAAGAAGCAGGGCTGAAGGGATGGTCTTCGAGGAGAGACCAGATTGAAAAGCTGGGAAGAGAAGAAAAACAGAAACTCAAGATTACTACTGGTAGCATCTCACTCATGACTACTGACGCCCGTATTGCCATATGACAAGGCAGGGAGACCTAAATAAATAAATAAAATAACTATTACGGTTTTTATCTTAAAAAAATACTTTTGCTCTTTCCTCTTTCGGTTGATTATCAAATTCATCCAACTTGTATATTTAGTCGGTTTTTTATGAATGTTAACTACATGAAATGGTTTTCGAATCGAAATTGTAGGTACTTTAGAGGAAGAAATTTGAACTATCGGCATTTAAGCCCTGTCTGACTATTTAAATGAGAATGAAACCTACATGATATTAAAGTACAATAAATTTGACATCAATAAAGTTTAATCAAAATCGAGAAAATCGAAAAAAGGTGAAAAATTCATGATATAAAGGGGCTCTTGTTGGGTGATTTTGATGGAAACGTTGCTGTAGCATCTCAGGCATAGATGCTCTTGAAATATGAAATTTCATCTTTATACAACTTATCGTTTTCGCACTAGACTTACAACACACACACGCACCCGGACACACAGATCTTTTTGAGGATCTTGGTTATTTTGACTCAAGGAACCCTAAAACGTGAATTTCCCTTGAAAACTGGAATTCGAAAATTTTCACGTTCGCAATACTTTCACTTACTATATATTCCATATGAAATGAAAGTAAAATTTACTTCAGAAAATTAGTTAATCCACAAACTGTTTCTGATTTTTCAATAATAAAACATTAATATAGACTTACATATACCGATGGTACAAAATCACATTAAGATGCCATGAAAAAAACCTCACGCACATCCTACAATAACAAGCTAATACAAAATCCACCGGAATATATTAAAGTAAGGCTCCATTTCAACTAGCTGAATTATCTTAACAAACTACTAAGATCTCATGTTTAAGATTCGATTAAGTAGTACGTACAGGTGGGTATTGTTTTGTCAATTTTTAACACCTCCTATTGTCACAGGCTGAATGACATAAAGCAACGTTGCAAATTATTGCATAACGTTTTATTATTTCCAAATAATTATATTACGGTATTATAAACCAATCGATGGACTACCTCCTCTATTATTTGTTAACTGATTTCTACAATTCTATTTTTTTTTTTTTATTTATTTACTTTTTTTTTTGTGGGGGAATTCAATTCTTCCAAAAAGGATGTTCGTTTTTTTTAAATTATTTACTTAACATAACAAATCGAATTTTAGTTGGTTTCTATTTTTTTTATTCATTTTATTTACTTTTTTTTTTGTTTTTGTTTTTTCGAACACTATTTAAAATAATAGACCAATACGAAGAAAAAAAAAAAAAAAAAAAAAAAAAAAAAATCAATGCATCACTTCGAAGCTGTCTTATACGAACACAAAACATGTTAGAATAAGAAGCAGTCATTGAAACAACTTTTTTTAGAAAATTAAAAATATATTTCACACACATATTTCAGATAGTGTGTAATTTATATATATTTTAGGTTTTTATTGGTCGAAGCTGTTGGAAAATAATTTCTTGGATGAGATTTTACAGGAATAAATTATAGTAATGATTGTTTTAATTTAATGTTGTTCCCATTTAGTTCATCCACGTTTGCTCCTCATAAGTCTTTTTATGTTTTTTTTATGAACACATTACAAAAATAACCGTCGTTCTAATAGTTGAAGATGAATCCGATTTTGAGGATTACGATATTTTTTTTATTTTATTTATTTATTGTAATTTACAACTGTATTATGTAACACAAAGAGTAAATATGCAGTCTTGAAGATGTCTTGTGAAAGAACTACCCAGTGGTAGCACTTCATTAACCATTTTAAGGCAGTAGATGCCGAGGCCACCTTCTTTTCAATCGCCTCGGAGGGCTGTCAGGAATATCTAAGGAAAAAAGACTACCGACAAGTGGATTTGTGTTGGCAGGGTACGAGATTTACATTGTAAAATGGCAACGGACTAATGCTTGTTGCATTTCAATATAAATAAATATCATATTTCTTTTTTTATCTATAAATAATTGTTCTGACAAAATTTCGTTATTGATATTATTCGCTGTATTCTGTACATTTGGAATGCTAAACTAGTATGATGTGTTCTCCATTTTAGGGTATGCAGGAATATTAACCAAGAATGTTTCCCGTGTTGTGCTTTTTAGAATAAAAATATAAAAAATCAATTTCTGACGTGACTTTAAAATTTTCTGTTTCTAATACTTTTAGGATTAACTTTCACCTCATATTGGAATTTATGAGGACACTTATTCCAAACAAAGAACGAAAAATATGTAAGATATTACTAAATAATCCAGGAAGAGTTTCTCAATTCCAACATATGCAACATTATTCAAACACGGCCTTTTTCCTGAAAGAACTCTCACGCGAGCAATAAAAGTCAAGAACTCCTTCTAAGGTAATCTTTTATCGTCACCCCGAACAAGTATTGCAGTCTCGCAACCGGAGGCATTCAAAACACGAACTAATTTTGCTCCGTTTTCGGAATGTTTAATTTCGAATTCTTTCACAAAAATAAGAAAATAAATTGTTCTGAGATAAATTATTTTCGCAGTGATTTCTCTGAGATATTCTTTATTTTGAAACAGAACAAATAACACTCTTCAACTAGAGAATAATTCAATTTTTCACGTATTCAGTTAATAGATAGAGGACACTCTCCAGTGATATAACTCTGATTTAACCAGCTATTATTTTTTTTCTGATAAATTAATTTGTGGAGTAATTTGAGTGAGGTAAGATCCCATTCCGAGATGTAGATTTCTTTATTAATATTTATCAGAAGAGAGCAAGGCGAGAAATCATTTTCACGCCATAAAAAACCAATCGATATCGTATTTATGAGTCGCTTTTTTTCCTCCTTCCTTTTCTGTCTCCATAATTCAGTCTTTAACGTTTCACTGATTGAGATAGAATTCCACAAGGAAATAGTCCGGGGTATGAATCAAACTCTGAACAGATTTTCGTAATCTTTCAATCTATATTCCTATTGAAGTGGAGATAATCTTTCCAGATAGACATTAGCACCCTTCTGATCTTGCATCGGGCGTAGTATTAATTTGGAAGTCATTGAGTCAGAGACAAACGATGTAAAAGTTGATACTTTTAAATAACCAATTTGAAAGGATCAATGTGTCAATATATAATCAGTTTAAGCTTTATAAATTCACAAAAAAAAAAAAAAAAAAAAAAAAAAAAAAAACCACCCCTATCCGAATAAATATTAAAACTTTCTATTTATTTTCTATTAATTATAATATCTATATTTAGTTTTTAAACATATCAATACTACTCATCCTTTACTACTTAAATATACGATACGATACTACCTCATTATTCAATTTTTCTCTGTTCGGCAGGGCTCTGAAATGTTTTCAGCCCGTCCAGACTTTGAAGGAGTACCGCAAGTATCGATACTTGTTCCTCTCCTATACATTGTATATACATCCGATACCAACTAAGCCCGATATACTGACTGCTACTTATGCGGACGATTCTGTAATTTTAACATCACACGACGATCCTTTACTGGCTTCCACAAAGTACTTGCCACCAATTTTAATCGGCGACAACCTAGTTCCTAAGACTAACTCTGTACGTTACTTAGGACTAACCTACTAGACCAAAGGATGACTTGGGGCCGACACGTCAAGATAAAAAATAAAAACTCTAAACCAGCGACTGAAAGTACTATACTCTCTTTTATCTAAATCGTAGAAATTGAAAATTAGACAAAAACTGAATACATAAACATACTCAAACCCATATGGACTTACGCTTCACCGATTTATGGTTCTGCAAAAAAGACTTATTAACAAAAATCCTTTCAATCAAAAATTTTAAGACTCATAACGACAGCCTCTTACGTAAATAATAAAACTCTACATCCGGGACTTACAACAACCAACAATAGACCAACACATACGAACTCTATATTCGCGTTTTCATAGCAGATTACACGGATAGGACAATAGACTAATAAAAGGCATGCCATTAACTGAAATGCCTATTAGAAGAAGTCTGAGACGTTGGATGAGATATTCCCTCTGCAAAATTAAAGACTAGGAAGGGGTGCTACTAGGCACTTACCTTTTCATTTCCCATCATGACCGCTGCTTATGTTTCTATAGCACATTTGCTTATTATCACTTATTGTGTTTGACAAGTGCGAATAATAAATATGAAGATGAAAAAAACACAAAAAAACATGTTAATATAATATTTTAAATACAAAAATCTTAGTGACGTTCACGTCAATTTTTATTACCTTCAATATATTTTCGTAATGTTGGATTTTTTTATTACTATGAAATTTTTTAATTTTTTTTTATTCCCAGTGCTCTGTTATTCAGCCATATTTCTGCTCTTATTTTAATAACATTATTATAAAAGTGGAAAAAATAAATTAAATTATTATTCAAGTAAAATAGTATTCCTGTAGTACGTTGCTAACACTAAGCTATTTATTTTATTGTACTATTGCAATTCTCAAGTGATTATTATTGATGATATTATCATATTAAAATCCTAACAAGAAATTACCTACGAAGTGTTGTAGCACACAAAAAAATTGTGGTCACCTCATAGGATTATCGGGAATTGAAGAGAAAGCAAGGATAGAAAGTAGTTGAATGGAAGGAACATTAAGATCATTATAGATGAGTACTAATTAGATATTTGAAACTTTTTTTTGTTTACATGGTTAAATATGTATCAAATATATATATTATATGCATTGTGAATACTTGGTTTAAATGAAATGTTACAATTTTTTGTTTTAATATTTTTAAGAGTAGCCCATGGCTATACGTCTGGCGCTCTTGTCAACCACGTCAAAAGTTTTTAGTTCGTATCCCATTCTCGGGAGGATTTTTCCAATATGAAATTAAATAGGGATTCACTCACAACCTCCCTCCGAGTATGTGAAACCCGTTGGTTGCCACACACAAAATTACACGTAGGGAGTGATTACCCGAGCCTATAACTTATCATTGAGAATCGCTGTGTGGAATCGTGGAAACGCTGTGTGGCTAAGGGTCTCTAAGGTCTGTTGCTCTAACCGAAAAAAAAAAAAAAAAAAATTTTTTAAGTATTATTACTCCATTAAATATAATCTTCTCCTCATATCATTACGTTTAAGAGATTATACATAGGAAGCAGATGGTTACAAACTTTTAAGAGCCGTGAAATCTAGCCCCCTAAGTAGGATATGCAGAGAGTATAACTTGTCACTCCTCCTACTTTCCTTATAAGAATTTATGAAAGTGGCCGAAGAGCAAGGTGCATTACAAGTGGTTATACAAAGATATACAGCTCTTTTTGGGACTGGCGGGCTACTCAGTCCTTGTTATTTTGTACGTTTAGCTTCTTGGCGCCCCCATAAATTACTTGGCCATGCCGGGGCCTTATGAGCTCCTCGGAGGACATCTTGTGAACCTATGCTAATGTTTTACCGACAGAAAAAAAAGACGTCCCGGAGAATATCAGATGGTTGTACTGGATTAACATCTCTGTGTGAAAGAGGACAGCGATGTTTCAAGGGAAAGAAAATAACGGCATTATCCAAAAGTTTATTAGTTATTACTTCCACTTACTTATATAAGTAATAGTAAAGGAAAGTAATGCTTTATTGAAGGAGGCGGATCTGTGGGAAGTTATATACAAGTTTATGGGTTGGGAGCTAGTGTTAACAAATGAACTGAGAAACAAGTGGTTAGCATATCTATAATATAAGCAGTTTATTTTTTTTGTTTTGAAAGTTCGGAAAAGACATACATCAAGGTTGCATTACCGTCAATATGTAGGTATTGACATGTTGAAGATAAGTTTTTTTATATTTAATTTTTACTTTCAATATATTGGTTATTCGTTTTTCTTGTTATCATGTATTTTGATTTGAATAATTAGTTATATTTATACCTAGGACTAACACTAAAACAAAGGATGGCTTGAGGCCCACATGTGAAGATGAAAAGAAAACTCTCAACCAGCGACTGAAAGTACTATACTCTCTTTATCCAAATCATCGAAATTAAAAATTAGACAAAAACTGAATATATATACATACTTACGTAAACCCATATGGACCATAAATGGACTTACGCCTCACAGATTTATGGTTCAGAAGTAAAGACTTACATACAAAAACTGCAATCCTTTCTATCAAAAATTTTATGACTCATAATTTATTGTTTGGTAGATCGTACATTACACCATTATGTTCTACAAATTATCATTCTAAAAACAATAAAATAATATATATGGTGCTACCTTCATCAGTTCAACATAATATCTTGGATGTAGAATCCAAGGCTCAATTAATAGGAGAAATACATGTTATCTTACTTAGCAGCGTCTTAAAGTGATGACAAATGCGTCACTATATTGAAACATATACACACCCAAAACACACATGATAAAATAGTGAACAAAATGATTGTTTCATGTTCTAGTCCACGAAGCATTCCAAACCCGCAACTGTACCCTCTTTTATCCAAATCATCGAAATTAAAAATTAGACGAAAACTGAATACATAAACATACTTACTTAAACCCATACGGGCTTACGCCTCACACATTTATGTTTCAGCAAAAAAGACTTACATGCAAAAACTGCAATCCTTTCAATCAAAAATTTTAAGACCCATAACGACAGCTCCTTCGTACGTAAATAACAAAATTCTACATATGAACTTACAACAACCAACAATTGAAGAACTTATAAGAAAGCGTTTTGATAGCAAATTACACGGACACGACAATAGACTAATAAAGGACATGTAATTAACTTAAATGCCTATCAAAAGGAGGCTGAAAAGAAGCTGGATGAGAGACCTTATCTCCTAAATTAGAGCCTGGGAAGGGTTGCTGCAGGGTACCTTTCTTCTAAATGCCCATCATGACCGCTGCTTATATTTCCATAGCACATTTGCTTATTGTAAATTATTGCGTTTGATAGGTGCGAATAATAAATATGAAGACAAGAAAATAATCTATATCCATGGAAGAAATAATTTCAATTTTTTTTATTCCGAAATAAACGACGGAAAACGGATGCTTATTCTTCGTGCTAGATCTTAGATCAAAAATCCTTCAGTATTCAACCTACATCATTCCGTTATCATAATCTGATAATCATCCGAGACAACTTAAAAGAAAATTACCATGAGCTCTATTTAATTAAAACAATTACTTGTGTGCTACCGCTAAAGGCCTCTTCTCAGGTAATCTTCCTGTTAGGATTTTAGCATGATAATCACTTGAATAATAAACACTTGAGAATCGCAATAGAAATAATAAAAAGCTTAATATTTGCAACGTGCTTCCTTGAATAATATTTTATTTGAATAATCATCCAAGTAATTTATAGAGGTGTTACGTTTTCAACACTGCATTTTAATTTTCTTTAAAATGACATTGAAGTATACATTCAAAAGTCTATATGAGAAGTAAGCATAAGAAACGTATATATGTTTTTACCATGATAATCACAATAGACACTTGAGAATCGCAATATTAATAATAAAAAGCTTAATATTTGCAACGTGCTTCCTTGAATAATATTTTATTTGAATAACCATTCATGAAATTTATAGAGGTGTTACGTTATCAACTCTGCATTTTAATTTTCTTAATATGACACTGAAGTATACCTTTAAAAATCGATATAAGAACTAATCACAAGAAACCTATATATATATTTAATACTCTCATTTAATAGACAATATATAAACTTTTTAGCTAATGTGTCATATCGCTGTTACGTCTGTTAAAACGAATGCTGCAATAGTCACTTAAAATTAGCTTATTATCAATATTTTATACGGTCTTTGGTAAAAAATAATAAATTAACTGACAACCTTTTATTTCTGCTCCAAGGTATGGCAATTAATAGTAGTATGTTACTAATTCATGACTAAATTCCATTGATAATATCCACAGTAGATCAAGGGATTTTAAAACAAACATAATTATTTTAATTAAGACCTTGACTGTTTACTCGAACCCAATCAATTTAAAATTAAAGAAACAAACACCGAATTTAATTGTTGTCATTAGTTTGTTAACAATATTGGAATGTAAACAGGATTGGAGCTAATTTGACTAGGCATTTAAATATGAATACTGTTATTAAAGGAATCATTCAAATTACTTTTGATTGCCTTGATTTTTTAAGTTCTTTCTTCCTCTTCATTGGGCGCCCATGATATTAATTATATTAATGAAATTTAAATAATTAAATGGTTCTGTGCATAATATTTTTAGTTAGTGTATGTTTATGAACCTTATTTTCTCTATATAAATGTCATTTGATGATAATTTATTTATTCAACCGGTAGATTGCTCTATTTATTGGTTATTCTGTGTTATTAATCAATGAATTTAATCTATGTTTAAAAATTAAAAAACAAATATTAAATGTCCATATAAAATATTGTTATAAACGATATACATGTTTATATATTATATTTATTTATGTATCTATTAATAGCTTAATTTTATACATTGTCCCTAGAACATGATTTTAAGGGTTCAGCTAAATATCTTACAGTGTTTACAAATTAATTTATTATCAAATATCTATCAGAATGGTTTTTAGTATTTATTTTAATTTTAATTTTTTTTCATAGATTTGCTGAGTTTATTATAATAAATAATTTTAATCATTCTTGCAGATAAACTGTACTGAAATAAATCCAAAGCTTCAGAAGAAGCGGGCAGGGCAGGTTGAGCAGATGGCGGAACAACTATGGCCGATCCTCGACTAACCGTCGGCCACATTTACCGTCGACAACATGGCACCGACAGCATACGACAAGGCACCGATCAGCGCCATCAAACACTTTCTGTCAATGAAAACAAGGCAGAAATGGAATACGAAATGGGCCATCTCAACAAAAGGTAGACACACCTATGACTACATAAAAACAATTGACGATCGAACTAAACTTAAAAAAAATTTCCTACAAACTGACACAATTCCTGACGGGACATGGAGGAGCCAGAAGCTATTTATTTCGATTCAAACTAACTGACGACAAAATCTTTAAATGTGACGGTAAAAGCGAACAGACATACGACCATCTTTTATTCGATTGCAGTAAACTGGACAAACATAGACACAAACTGATCTCAACAGTCCTACTAAACGGAGACCAATGGCCGCCTTCGAAGTGTGACCTCCTTACAAAATATTTTTCAAAATTTTATGAATTTGTGGACCGGGTGGACTATGCAGAATTAGAGAAATAGAAACAGGCAATAACTTGTTATTAATTTTATTTAATTTAATTTCACTGTTACTAACACTAATCAATTGGTTAGTTAGTTTTTATTATTTCGTTAAGTATTTATAACAAATGAATTATTTATTATTTGTTACTGGTTTCTTTGTTTAGTCAATTAGTTAGTATTATTTTGTTAATTTGTTACAACAAACGATTAATTTATAAGTTTATATTTATTAGTTTTATTTGACTTATTTAATTTTTTATGTAACTTAATGTTCTGTAACATAATTTATATTATGTAATAAAAATACGCGTTGTATCGCAAGATGGTACGCGTAGAAATAAATGCACCCATTGCAGGGTTACTGTAATGAGGAAAACCGTAACATGGCACCGATGTATATCATTGCTTTTCTTTGATATTTAAAATACTAATAGTATTTAAATGTATATTACTTTAAAAAAATATATGTTACATTATCCAAGGGTATATTAATTACTCTATTTTCCTATTTTACTTATAATAAAATAATATTATTGAAAGTTTAATATTAATTTTTTTTTAATAGACACAGTATACAATCAAGCTATGTTCCTTTACAAAAAAAAATATATATATTTATATATATACATATATATATTATATATATATATATATATATATATATATATATATATATAATAATAATAATAATCCATTTGGCATTAAAAAAAAAAAAAAAAAGCTCTATCTAAGATAATATTAATTATATCCACTTTTCATTAAGCTCTTCATATTATATTAAGCTATTATACATTTCGTTTAGGTTTATTACTAAGTAGTTGGAAAGTAGTTAAGCGGTAATTAAATATTACTTAGGTTGTATGGGCAGTTACCCAAATTATATGAATTTTGTCATTATAGCTAGTTAAATCATGAACTGTTACTTTTATTTTATTTTTCAATTTTTCCATATAATTATTATAATTTTTTTTTTTTTTTTAAATAAAATAGTAGAAATGACTTTTCATTTGGTGATTAACAAAGGTAACAAATATTTCTCTATATAAATAGCCACTATACATAAAATATAATAGCTGAAATCACGGAAACAAAAGTACATAAAAGGTCTGAAAATATATCTGATATGTACGATTGACGGCGAGATAGGAAATCTTGGAAGAGGTAATATGCTAAGAGATACAACGGTAGGATGGATATAGCCACAAATAATTACTTATTCCGGGACTCGAACCCGGGACCCAGTAAACAGTAATCTATGGCTTTATCCACTAGACCTCGCATCTCCCTTTACAAAGAAAAAATATAATATTTTAAGTAGCATTATATTTATTTTTTAGGCTAGGTTGTTGTTTAAAGTACAATTTTAAGTATAATTATGAAAGATACGTGTAGTTTTTATATAAATCAACTTGTGAAAATTCAACGAATTTACTTTAAATTGTAAATTTAATTAAATTATAAAAAATAAGTAAACAGTTGATGAATAAATATCCATATTTCTTTTAGAAGCAGTTTCATGTGGAATGTAGGTTTGAAATTGAAAAATGTGTCAGTAGTATGACAGGGAAAGGTCGAAGAACATCTCACTCGGTTCCTTGCTGGGATGACATTACCATCGCAATAAGGCAACTTGTTAATGAAGCCGGCAAAGATATAACGACTTGCATAGGAGGTGCAGATAACTGCAAGAGGTGCAACCTTCTTATGGCGTGCAATATCAGCTAGCATTCCCTGCATTCTTGCACTACAAGCTTCGGTATCTCTGGGTTCTACAGATTGGTCTAACCGTTGGGTTGCTCTACCGTTCATTCTATCCATAATGCACGGGGTCTGGGTTACATCCAAAGGTTTATTTTTTATTCCGTTACTATTATTCGGAGTATAATCACTGTTTGATATTCAGGTAGTGATGAAAGGGATATAGCTGGGTGGATAACGTAATTTAAAACAACATAAGTAAAAAACTGAATATTATTGTATTCGAATAGAATCTCGAATTAAACAAATAGCTTTGACTAAGCTTCATTTTCTGTTCAAATGAATTTTTAAAGCTTATATTTATTCTAGTTTTAAAACCTTCAATGACGCATTCAAATAATTCAGCCTAAATGAGAAATTAAACAAATGGAGGAAAGAATAATAATAAAATAACCAGTATTAAACAATAAAAGAATAATGGAATATATTCTCAATAGAACAGGTTGAGTTCTAGCAATAACATGTGACAGTTAAATGACGCATATAAATATTTGTCATTATTACTCAAAACGGAGGGGTAGTAATAGGGTCTAAAACTGCGTAATAACTAAAGAAATATTGGGTCTCCTGCGGTGTGGTGGTTAGCATAACAGCCTTCTACGCGTGCGTTCAAACCTAGGATATTTAATTGGAGCGAGTATTTAGTTAACCGTAGAGAATATTATATGAGGAAGGTTGTTGGGGATGCGGTCATCAAAAAGTAACACACATTAAAATGTAGTACTTATTTTAATCATAATTAAAATAAGTAATACTTTTTAATGTGTGTTTCTTTCTGATGACCGCACCCCTAACCATCTTCCTCATATAAAAAATCTTCACGTAGGTTTCTTATGGCAATGTAGATTATCTGAGAACATTATATTTTTTTTTTCATCACATTGTTTAATAACGGACTGTAAAATATGAATCATGGTTTATATAAGTAAACTCCTCTTATGTAATAATGAAATGTAAAAGAATTTTTCCCTCCTAGTTTGTATGTTGATCTTTTTTCTTTTTTAAGAGGCTGACAGGTAACCACCTGAGGGTGAAAAGCGGATCGGTAACTGTAGTGGACCCTTTTCGGTCAGCTGTTGGACCAAGGGGCCCCGAATTACATAAGGTAATAAATCTAAAACTGGAGGCAGGTAGAATCGGGGGCTTTGGCACCAACATATTACCCAGGTCGTAATAGCCGCCTCTGCTCCACAACATATTACACAGCGAGGTAATATTATCATAACGAGACTATTAGTGTAGCAAATGTATAATTGATAGTAAGAGAGAGAGGCAGGGGGGAGGTGGGAGGGGGTTGATAAGATAAGCACTAAGGGGTGAAGTTAATTAATAAATAGAGGTTGTTCAGCCTGGCAATCAATGGGAGAATGAGTCAGCCATTTTCTGCATCACTGCCACTACTTCCTGGAGGATATCATTCATTAGTCAACGGCCATTAGTAATCAATAATATAGTCTCATTCACGATAAGAACAAAAAAATCCATACATAAACGGCTAAATTTATTTTAAAACGCTATACAAATGAGTATTCCATCATAGAAAACATAAGCATTTTTTTTTTTTTTTTATAATATTATATTTTTTTAAACAGAATTGTGAATGGTTCATTTTTGATTTTTTTTTACAGAAAACAAAACAAAAGTAAAGTAAATCGTAGCAAATAATATATACAGTTAAATAGGCATTTTAAAATTTATATTTTAATACTGTTTTGTCAACCGATTATTTTGTCTACAATTTTTATTTTTACTATCATAAAATTTCTAGATTATTAATTGTTATTAGACTGAATTCACTAGCTTAGAATAAATTAAATTATTTCTTTGACGAGTGTTTCTTAATTATTTTTTAATGAGTTTATTGTATTCTGAAACAGGGTTAGAAAATGGAGAGGTTCATTCTTAAATACTTAAAGTAAAACAAAAATAAGTAAATCGTAGCAAACCAAAGGAAGAAATACTGTATACAATTAAATAGGTATTTTAAAATTTAAATTTTTAATATTATTTTGCCAAAAAATATTGTCTAATTTTTTTTTTTATTACCTTGAAATTTCTATTGATTGAATACATGAGTTTAGAATGAATGAAATGGATTGTTTGAGGAACTTGGCGAAGAAATCTTAATTTATTTTTTCACCTACAAAAGTAATAAGATGATTCAAAAACAACGACATGACGATGCTGTATTTACTATATAATTCAAGCGGATTCTCATTGTCCTCGAGTGTGGCAGATTTTATTATTTTCTTAAAAAAAAAACAATTTATTTAAAATAAAAAAATAACAATTTGAAATCATCTCTCACTCATACTCATAGTTAATTATGGGGTAAAAATAATATTAATACAACAAAGCTATTAGTACATAACCAACACGCACGACACGCAGGGAATGAACACTAATCGCGCTCCGTGCACCGTAAGTGGTGACGTCATCAGCTCACACTTTAAATCAGTTAGTCGATTTAGTCCCTCCTGTGAAATTACATTAATTTTTTATTCTTACACTGTGAGCCTTTGAAAATTATTAAGTGTTGGTAAAGTTCTTATTCTTAACCTCTGAAGTAAGGAATTTAATTATACTTAAAAAAAAAAAAATGTAAAAGCCAAGCAAAAATTGTAAAACCAGTCTGTTGACCTATATGTTAATTCAAATGTACGTTCATTAATCAAGTATTGACTATATGCCTTCCTTTGCGATAATATCTACAACGTATTTTTTTATATTTATTTTTTCAGAGGGAACACAAACTTATCCTGTTCTTACTACATCGGATGAATAAATATCTGCTCGTAAAGCAGGTAATTAAAAAAGTACATGCAAATCGAATGAAAAATCTGCATAGACAAATAAACCAGAATAAACGTTTGTTAATGACAAACGGTGTGAAAAGATGAAGTAGATAAGACAACACCGATTGAGTCCGAGATTAGAACCGACGCAAGGCACAAACGAACCTAGATTGGATAAAATTGGAACCACGTTCGGAGCGGGACAGGGCGAGCATACCCGAGCAGCCGCCCGATTGGTATGCAGCCGTCGGATATTGGGGAAGGCCGCGATGTCTTACAGCGCTTTATCGGACAACCGAGATAATATGGAAATGACACTTTTACCAGTCAGCTGATACAAAAGTCTGTCACCTGATACACAAGCCCGTCTCTGTACGAGAAAGAAATTTCTAAGATGTCTGTTGTAATATTATAAACCAATTCTGTTAGTTTTATGTGTTTTCTTCATTCGTTATGTATTGTTATAAGAATGCCATATAATGAAATAATATAAGCATATAATGGTGTGCAGTGGTCGGAAATTGGGGAAGGTCACGTTGTCTTTTGAGCGGTTTATCGGACAAGCAAGATAATACGGAAATGACACATTTAACAGTCAGCTGATACTCAAGTCTTTCTCGTTTTTATAGATGGAAGGCATCCAATTTATGTAGTTCAAAAATATTTTTTATCTTCATTTTATACTGTGATACTTACTACAGAGAACTTCTTGTTTGTTTGTTGGTTTTGGTTTTAAGGCGTAAAACCCTAGGGTCACTAGATACTGTCACTATATGTATAGATAAAGTCACTATATGTATATAAAACTTTTATGAGAAAAAACTATTAGGTAATAAGTAATTGAGAGAGAAAAAAAGATTATTATGTAATCAATAATTAAAACTGAAACTAAATAAAAAAAATTAATTAAAAACTGACCAGAAATGTATAATTTTATATTTAATTAATATTATAGTCTTTATAATATAGATAACTATGAATACTCCTCAAGAAAATCAAAAACTAATTTAATGGTTTCCTCTCTATTACCCAATACTGTTGAAATATTTGGGTTTATTCCAATTTTATTCAGGTGTAATGGATAATATGGGCATCTTTGAAAAATATGCCGAATGGTGAGGGTTGCATCAAAATGCTGGCACCGGGGCACTGGCTGCTTATTAAAAAGATACGAGTGCGTTAGCCACATGTGTCCCATCCTCAGCCTAAAAAGAGAATTTCTTTTTGTTTAATCGTTTGATTATTTTTTTATTATTATATTGTCACTAGAAGAACTTACTTCATTTTAGTATATTATTTTTATTTATGTCGAATTATTATATTTTTTAATAATTCTTGGTCAGATATTGATCCTTTATGTCATAGTTAACGTTCCTCTTAAAAGACTAAGTACTATAATAAAGAGACTGTTTATTTTTATTCTTCTTATTTTACATTTAAACTCTGTTATCAATTTATTTATTATTCATTTTGTCTAACTCGATTATTTGCTGAAAATTGTTTTTATATATTCATTTTTTTTTTGTATTGTATATATATTTATCAATGATTGTAAATATTAGTTGATTATGTTCCTTTTGTCTGTTGGCCAGACATGTATATTTCAACTGTACAAACCTGTTATTCTTAAGGGACCCAGTCCCAGAATAAAAATTATTTTATATTCTATTCCATATTTCTAATAAATAATATTTGGATAGAATTTATTTTAGTCACTATTTCTACATCTTCAAGTGTTATTATTTTTTAATATCTAAAGTGAAACAGGCAAGAGGAGTCCGGAAATTGGTAATAAATATTTTCTTAGATAAAAGAATATTGAAATATGATATTTTTTTTTTCCAAAGCTAAGTCATTGTATATAGAGACTCACGGTAAAAATAATGGAATAAAGGTTTTTATAATTGTAGTAATTATAATTGTCTTTGCGAATTGATCATAATGGGTATTAGGATAACTCCTATAGATGACATAGGCACTTTCCATACGTATTTTAACGATTTTAAAATGTTAATTATTATTCCTCATCCAATATCGTAAAATCTTCCATTCTCAAATAATTAATGATATTGATTTTTTAAACATAATTAGAAAAAGGCAAGCTTCCATATCACTCTTACGGTGAGCTTCATTCAGCCACTTATTATAACTGAAGAATATTTTTTTTATGTGTCGGAAAACCGGTTAAGTAATCCATTTATTTACTTATTTGGACGCATTCTACTTTTTAAACAAATAAAAATCTTGAGTATAATAGCAACATAAGCACATGATGCTCTAAGACTGGGGCATCTATTTACTAAATCGTTAGGTAACCTCGGGAAATAAATTCAATATCTCTTAACTAATAGCAGTCTATTAGTTAATAAAACGCATATAAATAAATAAAAGGAAATACAAAAATTAATAATAGATTAAAATATAATAGTAAATAGTCATATAGTATTTAACAAGAGTATATGATATTTCCCATAAAGCCTATTAAATTGGACGAACGGTTTTAAAATTAATGTATGAAATCAATTTTTAATATACCTCTTAAGACGATATTTAAATATTACAGGGAGTAAATATATCATAAAATTTGTCTCTAAAAAATTTTAAAATCATTTGCCTACTGTGAACGTTTATCTTTATTCTTTCCACTTCTTTCAGAAAATAATATATCTTCATCAACTTCGTTTTACGTTTTTTTTTCCAACAGTCCTTCTCGAACTCCATTAAATCATATTATTGATCCTATGATCGATAAGCAGTTTTAAAGTAAAGTTAGAAATATTTATGATCGATATAATTTATTTTCCTCAGTGTTCTTTTTGATGACAACTTTTTTCCTATTAAGTTCCTTCTTTTTTATGGGCTAACTTTAACAGTTTCAAGAATTAAAGAAATATTAGACAGTCCAAGATTTGGTCCCTATTTCAAACTATTATTAATCTATTATACCTAATTAATACAATTTCCTTCATTGTGCATGTTTGTTTAAATTTGCTTAAATGCATCTCTCTTAGTTTATATGATTTAATTTTTTTTTTTTTTGTTATTATATATATAGTTATATTATCAGTCAGGTGCCTCTTTTGTTTGTTTCATCCTATGGTATCCTTCCATGACGGGATCTAAAGATCTTATGTCATCACTAGATACATAAAACTTAAATGATGGTGAGTCGTTATATACTTTTCAATATGATTATTAATATTCAGTAGCAACTTCCACACAGAACAGAGTATATATATAATCTATTTGAATTATATTAGATTTTTAGATTTATGTTTTTGCAGAGCTGATTATAAATTTCAATTGTCATGTCTCATTTTTGCCTGAAACTTATAATAAAGAGATTCCATTCAACATCCTTTTTAAAAAGGTGCCGATACCAGGGGCAAAAAAAAAAAAAAAAAAAACAATTACAAAATTGTAAAGTATTTTTTATTTATTATTACCTTATAGTTTTTCCGGAAATTTTGGATGTAATATAGTTGAGATTTGTGATTAGTTCTCCAATAATAATATGAGAACATCTCCAAAACTATAAAATCTATGTGAGATATGTGTACAATTCTTGATTACAAACATAATTAAACATACAATTATTAATACCCCAAGTAAATCAAATTAAAAAAAAAAATTATGTTGATATTATTATTATATAAATTTATTCTTTTCTATATATCGTGTGAATGTTGTACTTTATCACTATTAAAAATGTCCTAAATTGGCCTAATTGTAATATTACTCAATAAAGAATATCGTCAGGTAGCCTCAATTCAATATTTCTTAACTAATGGCATTCTATTACTAAATGAAATATGTATAAATAAATAAAAGAAAATGAAAAAAAATAATGACTAATTGTTAGATGAAGTTACAATATATAATTTTTGATATATTTCTATTCACAACTATCATACGGCGGACAAAAATAAATTTTATTTGGCCAAAAAGTACACTAAACTTTCTCGAAAAGTTTGAAGCGGTAGTAAGATGTTAAAAGAAGAAATTCACGAGTATTTTGACGATGATAATAATATCTTCTTTTTAATAAACATTTTTTTTATTTAGTTCTGTGAATAAAAATTAAATGGAATGGAATTAATGATTTGGTTCAAGATACGGATAAGGATTCAATCAGCCTGGTTCGTATCTCCTGATCTTTGACCTGAAGATCTCTGAACTTCGTTCGCATGAAGGAGATTGTACTAGATACGCTACAAGATTGAATAAATATTTTAAAAATTCAATTTCCCGTTACCTAATGTTTTTATATGAGATATACGTGGCAATACTTTTTATTCACTGAGTAATAAATCGTAAGCAATTTTTAATTTAAAATTAGAAAATAATACAAATAAATTTATTTATTTGCATTTAATTTGTCATTAATTTCCACTTAACTCAAATGTAATTGCAATTTATTTTAATTTTATTCATATTGCTCATGCAATCTGAATCATTTATCTTTTAGGGCTTGCCTTGTGGTTATTTAACTGACCTTGTGAATTAATGTTTATCTATTTCGTTACGATTTAATATATAATTTTATTTATTTTTTTAGCTTAAAGCAATGTAATATTGAGATTATTATTGATGTGTGGAATACTTTCTATTAACCTAAACCAACTCATTATGTATTTTACAATATTAAAACTATGGCTTAAAATATTCTCCATGGAGTTAACGAAATCCTAAAACTAGATAATCTTCCGTTTGTTAGTAATAAATTAGGTAATCGAAGTCAAATACTGACAAAAACTAAAAGCCTAATTAATATTTTCAAATAATCGATTCCGGAAAAAGATGCACTCACTATTCTGTAGACGTTGCAGAGTTTTGCTATTTTTTTTATCTATAACTTTTGAGGTAGAAGTTAAAAAAAAAAGTTTTAATAATTTCTGAAATAATTTTAATTTTAATTTTAAAATTACAACCTGTTTTTTTATTAATTTTAATAATTTACATCAGATTAATGATTTTTCAGTAGAATTTATGTATTAGAAATAATAGAATTCCTCAACAGCCGCTCTTCAGGTGAAAATTCATCCAAAATATCACAAATAATTAGAGGGTTGAATAATTTTATCCAGATCCTTTTAAGCATTCTCCAAAAGTTCGCTTACTTTACTCAAGCTATGAACCCTCCAAATGGCCCCAATGAAATAATGATTGCCTTATTAACACTCTGACACGGCATAAAAACTTCAATGATTTTAAAAAAACTGGACACCATACATTAAAAAATCCTGACTAGAAGACGTGCTGCTGGGTACTGTCCTTCCTCATGCCTGACATGTTAAGATTTTGTTTATTATTTTTATTTTGCCAAAATCTACTGACAGGTGCAAATCAATAAATGAAGTAAAAAAAAAAAAAAAAAAGATGTTTTTTAACTTGAAATATCTTGCAGATGGGTATTTTACCCCAAAGCGTTGGTTATGTGGTAATAATATATAATAAAAAGGTTTTTGGAAGAAATATAGCAAAATCAGCCATAAGTTTTCTACCTCAAATATTGCTCAATTTCTTTTGGATATTAGAAATATAATAATAAAATAATTATATTGTTTTTTTGTATTAATGTACAGCCTGCTTCAAGGAAACATTAATGTTTATTATCTGTAATGTTTAAGCTATATGTTGGTCGTGAACATAATATTTCATGGAACACGTTTTTGAGGCATAGCGTGATAAAACCATTCATCCATCACGGTTCATGAATCAGTTGATGAAATCCCATGAATAGAAATAATTTTGGTTTCAAAGGAACGTTCGTCACTTAAGGATTATATGCATTATCTAATGTTACAAGTTATTAGTCTCAGTTGCCATTATTAACTAAATTATTAAACAATAATTTCAATAACAATCGTTTTGGGAGTACCGATTTTTGACAAGTAGGTTCTTCCAGCACAGGAAACAATAATGAATCGTTTCGGTTCCAGTAAGAACTATTTTAAAAAATCAGGGCAACAAAAAAAAAAACCCAAATCAGCGGAACCCAGTGTTCCTTCCAAGGCCACTAAAAATTCTGAATACCCCTAACGGGCCGAACAATAGGACATTTTCCTAGTCTGCGAACCTCACAATGTAAATAGTTTGCGTTACCTAACTAACAGTGTAAGTGTACCGTTAGTGGTCGTAAGGACGAGTCAAGGACAGTTACCTAAGTGCCAAACGGTCAGGTCAAAAATGTTTCCGTTCTTTTTTTTTATTTGTATACCTCTTTTTAACAAACTAAATACAAACTGAAATTTGGAAGGTAGCTTCCAGACCGGTGATTCCCAACTAGTGGTCCGCGGGGTCTATTTATTATTCAAATTTAAAGGTTGATGTATTTTTGCCTTGCCTCTTTATTAATTATTGGTAATTTTTAATTTAAAATTTAATTTTTTTTTATTGTCTGTTGTGTTATCAAAGACTTGGTAACATCTCCCATTTATAGTTAACAAAAAATATATGCTTCAGAATGTCTGTAGTACTTTAGGTGAGTTAAAGCTTAAAACGAAATCTCAATGCCAGGTCTTAATATACTTTTTAATACTCTACTTAAAAATGTAGGTATAAATGAGTAGTCATATGAACCAGAAGTAGCCGATTATATCTATCAATAAAAAATAAAATAAATAAATCAAGGTGGTTTAGATTTATAGCTGACCTCCATACACCTCCACACGCCAACCACTATTAATGGCGAGCCTTTAGGTAGGCCTTGTCTATTTCAAAATATATTGTTATAGATCTTTAAAAGTAATTTATCTATTATTTAAATTTTTCTGATTTTATTTATTTACTTTTTTTTATTTAATCAAAGGTGTTGCAGGTGCCAAAGGTTCTGTTCCTTTGTGAGATTGAATAATAAACGAATTTATTTCTTTACTCCATCTCTTCTAAAAGTCCAGTCAAAAAAAATTTCAAAACAATAATAAACTAAACATTTTTATGAAACATTATCATGACATTCTAAATGTCCGCTAAAATATCTCCTGAAATTTTATGCTCGATAAAATCACCCAAATTAGTTAGGTACTTATCTATTAAGTGTTATTATACAATGAACACGCAACTCTCCAATTGATGAGATTAGGATTAAAATTTGTAAAATCGGAATTATTATTATTTATTTCTTATCTTAATGAGATCTACTATTGTCTAAAACAAATAGAACTATTATACTTAAAGGTAATTCCAAAAAACGTACTATATCAGAGGCTCAGATCTTTTTTCTTACGCATTGTAGGTTTACTAGGAATCGGAAGAGGAGGCTAGTGGGTTAGAATGGGAATGCAGTTCGTCGTAAAAGGGATGGTATTTGGATAATAGATAATGTGTAGCATAAGATAATTATTGATGACTTTATTTGTGACTAAATAAGAAGCACTGATATATTTTCGAAGGATTTATATTATAAAGATTGTATATGAGAACAATTCGATGGTTTTGTAGAGACCAAAGCTCAACTCCTTAAAGCTGGATTGGCGTTATCCTGGTGATATGTATGAATATTTAGTTTGGTAGTCATACGGAAGGTTTGAGCGTTTGCCTAGTAAGATTTGAAGTTGAAGAACATGAGAAATCCATCGGTGTAATAGTGTAGTAAGAATTATAATTTTATTATTTGTTTATTGTAATTTACACCTGTATTATGCAACACAATGAGTAAATATGCAGAGTGAAAAAAAGTCGTGAAAATGTCTACCCAGTGGTAGGCCATGCAGGCAGTAGGTCCTGAGGCCACGTTAATTTCAATCGTCTTAGAGGGTTATCAGGGATATCTAGGAATATAGCATACAGACAAGTGGGCTCACGGGCTATGTCTGCAACAAATGGGATGTTTAGGTCATTATGGAGGAGTTAATTTGTGAAAAAATAAGGGGCATTCAGGATTTTGCGAAGGATTTTGGATTGTAAGGATTGGATGCGGGAGGAATTAGATAGGGAATCATAAAATTAAATATATATATATATATTTTCAATTTCTTCGGATAGCGCGAGTAGTCTGTTGGCTGCGGGATATTATCTCCTCGGAGAGTACACTCACGATGTTCGATGATAGGTTATAATGCCATTACTCTCCCTTCCCCTATTTTTGTGAGTAGCCAACAGTTGGCTGACGGCCATCGCAACCCTGGGGGAGAAGCTCTTCGTGAAACTCCATTTGATAATATGCTTGTACAACTTCTCTTGAGATTCGAACTCCAACTGGCGTGGTAGACTAGTCTTACAGCCACGGGCTCGACACTTTTTTAATTCTTATTCTTATTCTGGACCCCCATAATCCTATCTACCTTGTCCACTATCCGCGTTCTATTATCTACGTGACAATAATAAATATCTTAAGATTTTCTGAACATAACTAAACTTGTAGATAATTATATTTTATTTAAGTTTTATAATGACATAAGAAGCAACGGAAACGAGATATTTTGAAGAGAAATTTGATCATTTGTTTTGAGAATCTTTCATTCCAAGATCTAAGATGTCTGGAATTTTCCTTTGTACGCAAGGTATCGTTCCAGAATGTTCCAGCGAGGACTTGCATCCTTGAAGCATCGCTTCGGTCTACCCATCGTTATGATACTAGCCTACCATTGGTATACTAGGGTAGGAGAGATACCATTACAGCTGAGATACAATAGCTAAAGACAGTTAATACAAACGTTGGAGTGAATTAGCCCGGGCTGTGTCCCGAGCGCCTTATCTATTGCAGGGAGGTGTCGCCCCTCGCATTGTTCCCTCCATCTCATTAGCATCTACCGTTCCGCTCCTAAGTACTCCTCCAGTCTATTCCTCTTCTTCACCCTCTTCTAGCCCCTTTATTACTGACTTTTAGCGACTTATTCCTGCCTTCGATTGACTTGTTAGCCATTTTTCACTCCACTTTACCATGGCATTAATTGGTTGTATGCCCTTTGCAATGGTAGGATCTTCGTAGCCTTTGTAAGATGAAAGCTTTTTCCGAATAACTTTTGTTAATTATTCATTAAACGTTACTTTATGCCAATGAGTCTGGTCGGACGATGATACAGTTCACTCTCAGATACTAAAAAATAAAAAAAACATACAAACACTTGTAGCTGGGTGGTTAGCATAACAGCCTCCTATGCCAAAGGTCACGGGTTCAAACTCGCAGGTGGTCCTAGGATTTTTTAATGGGAGTAAAAAATCCTTAGTTATGCTGTCCTTCGGAGGGGACGTTAAAACGTGGTCTGGAGCCTGTGCGATATCAGGTACTCGTTAAAGATCCCTATCCTAATAAAACCTAGGTTATCAAAATTTAGGACTCCCACTGTAGCATCGTCCGATTAGCCATAGTAGCATAAAGTGACGTTAAATAAATAAAATAAACATACAAACTTAGAGAAAATAAATCGTTTACATGTCAGAGACTTTTACTGACATTAACGATGACTCATAATTTATAGTACGTTCTTCAACACTGCCATGATAAAAAAAAAAACAATGCACTCATATAATGTTATATAGTCTTAAGAAGTGTACATATAGCAATTGTAATTTTGTTCCTGATAAATTACTATTTACCTATTTCGCTCCTTTTTTATTGAAGACTGAAGAGTTCAAATGAGTGTTACAAGAATCATTGATTTCAAGTGAATGAATTATATTTTCGAAATACACCTAATGCGCTGGTAAATATAAGAATTATGGTCAAATATATCTTATAAGTTTTCTCTTAGGTTTATTTATTTAACGTCACATCGTCACTTTAAGCTATATTTGCTAATCGGACGATGCTACAGCTAGAATCCTGAATTTCGACTATCTAGTTTAATTAGGATAGGAATCTTTAACAAGTACCTGGCATCGTACAGGCTCGGAACCAGCATTTTACATCCCTACCGTAGGACGGCATAACGAAGGATATTTTTACTCCCTTCTCGCTTCTAGTGCCGTATGCTGGGTCTGAATCCACGACTTAAGGAACAAAAGTATGTTATACTAACCACTACAACACATTTGATCACATAAATAACATTTTATTTATTAAAAGAAATAAGATATTTTTCCAATAGTTATAATGATATTTTACTGGTTTTTACTACATTACAAGTTGCTCTTTGAGTTGATTAATCCATTGTTTTTTGTTAATACTCTTACATCAGATTCTCTCTTGGTCTTCCTTGAAAAAAAAAAATATATTTTCTAATTTGGTTTAAAGCATTCAAGGTCATGAATTTGAGAAGCAGAGCTGTTCATATTAAGTTACCACTACTTAAAGCTATTGTGAAGTCAGTGTCAAATAGAATAAATTCGGACTTGTTATTCGAGATTGCCCGATTATTATTACAAAAAAAACAAAACAATTTTTAATATTAGGAGCGTTACGAATAATAAGGCCCCAGAGTTGTGGTAGATATAATTATTTCTGAATAAATTGATTATTTATAAAGAATCAATATAAAAATCTAACATGAAATAAAGATAATAGCAAAGACTACCAGGAATTATTACAAATGGTAGAACCACTATAGCAACGAAACGATTTAATATTCACTCGTGGTAAACATAATCTTGCTTAACAAGCTCAACCATAATGATGTTTAAAATTCATGTGCGAACATGTACGTAAGTTGTATCCCTTAATACTTAATCAATTAGGTGACTCCGTAGGCGGTAATATGAAGAGATATTGCATTATATTAGCTTGTATTCATGTAGCCTCTTTTCTGTTGAAAAATTCCCTTTAAAATAGTATTATTGGGAATACCCAAATACTTGGGATTGAATTATTAATGTAATATAAATAAACAAATATTATAAAATACAAAAAGTTAAAGAAAAATAATAGAGCAAAAATAAACAAAAATTGTGAGAATATCTTCCTCCGTTAACCTCTTTTGTTGGCCGCTGTAAATTCCATTCAGTATGCATTTTTATAAAATCTGGCAACGTTATTAAAATTTGATCTAATTAACATACATATAGAAATATCTCAACGGGTGCATAGTGAAGAGTTAAATGTGAAATTTCACAGATTTTATTTTGGCACACCCTAACACCCATCGACGCCAAAAACCTTCAACACCTATGTAATTACTTAAAATATCAATTTGTAAAAGATATTTTTATAAAAAAAAAAAATAATATTATTAAGTGCGTCAAAGAAAGCCAAATTTAATTATAACACTGGAGAAAAACCAACTTTCTCGACTCCGGGCACAACGTTAACTTTGTATCTTGGTTTAAACAATTCACAATATTTTGAACAATATCTTATAACCGAACTGATATTTCCCCTGCGACCCAGATGTGGTCCAGATCTTTCTTTGAGAAAAGATTTATCGAGTTGTTTTGTGATTCCTCACATCTATTTTTTTAATTCTTTTTTAGTGGAGCGGAATGTGACCTCAGATATAAGGCGGTCTCTGGAGCAAGTGGGGCCTTCAACCTTTGGTGGAAGGAAACAGCCCTAGGGTAGTTACAAAAATAGAAGCTGAATTCAGATTTATTTATTATATCTGAAATAATTTTTTATGTACATTTTTTTATTTTCATATCTAGCAATAGATTTTTTTTAATGGAAGAGGATTAAAAAAACATGAAAAAAACTTCCAAGAGAAAACTATATAAAACTAAACATGCCAACTATAATTATTACCAGCAATGCAAATTTAAATAAGCTGTATAAATATGTGCAAACAATCACATTCAGAACAATTATTTGGAGCTAAAAATGATTTATTTTATGAAATGTTTTAATATACCAAAATGTTATACTTCCATTTCTAAGCAGATTTTACCATGCATAAAAATGTGTGATTTTCTTATAAGTTATGTATATCTTCATTTTACTTTTTTTTATAAATAACCAATATTTTAATTATGAATATAAAATGTATAATGAAATGCGATATTTATAAATACAATATATGAATATATATTTGAAAGTACCAAACACAACCATTAGATTATAGAAACATTTAACATTGTATATTCACATTTTATTTTGGGACTCATTATTATTATTATTATATATGCTCTTGATTTTGCCAGATTACTTACCTAACAGGACCAAATTCAAGAGTGGGACAAAAATTTTAAATATGTTTAAAATAATAATAATAAAATGAGTTTGAGTGGAGTTTGGCGTGTACGGAGTTGTTTTGATACACCTAATTAGGGCAAAATCAGCCACTTATGGAACATTAAGGTCTTTATGAATGAGTTAATTCTTGACAAGGTAAGGTGAGTTGAGGAATTTAGGAAAGATTCAGGATTGTAAGAACTAGATACGGGCAAAACGCCTCTTGTGTCTTGTGTGCGGATTTATCAAGGCGGGATCGTATATACCGGATCTGTTCAACCGTCACAAGCGGAAATATATTAAAGAATACTGTAGGGCATGGATGTCATCGGTTCACTACTAAAAACTTTAAGTTAAATATAACAATCCTTAAGAATTAGAAAACCTTCCTATGTCCTTGACCTCCTTACTCTGCGCTCTTCCATGCATATCCTAAACAAAAGATCTTAACCATCCGATTTTAATTTACCATCTAAAGACCTGCTTACTTTGAAAGTGCTCTGTCATCCGTGTTTCCATATTTTGGAACTCCTAGCCATTTCCCTCTGTTAAATATAATCCTCAATCCATATTCAAACACCATTTATTTATCTACTTCTCGAAGACTGTCTTTTCGCAAACATGTAACCTATCTTGGCTTAATTATACGGAACTAATGTGACTAATGTAAATATCCTATTTGTATTGTATATTGTGTAAAATAATAAAGCCAGAGGATATGAAAAAAAAAATACGGAACTAAATTTATTCGAAGTAATCAATGTTTTATTTGTATTATTTTATTTTAATTTTATATATTTCAGTGACAGGTGAAGTGACATAAGTGACAGGTTGTAAAAGATTATAATAAATTAAAAAAAAAAAAAAAATATTTCAGAATATTTGATAATTGTGTGTTCAAAGAAGCCAAACAAATTGAACTTTTCTTGAACTGGATACAATCTGGACTAATCATTGCTATCATTGTTCTATATTGAAGATGTCATTAAGTCGTTGTTGTTTTTTTTCATTGCACTATAACAATGAGCTGGAAGACATATAGACAGGTATGAGTACCAATTTTATAGAGGCTAGGGTGTGCCCCAAGAGGATTTAGATCTGAGCCAGCCAGATTCGGAATTTTAATTTGTTGTGACAATAAATTCACTGTTTCTATAAATAGAAAGAATAAACAAAAAAGACTCTCTCAATTAAACGGACTGAAGTTGAACCCGTAAATTGAAAATTATAGCACTCATGAACCTTAGTGGCTCATAAAGCAGCCGAGATTTCTGTTACTAGTGGCCCGGTAAAGGCCCCAAGAGAGTGCACACATAAAGGACAATTGATGTGAAGTTGAGGGCGAACAAGTGGTTTCATTGAGGCTTCTGGTGGGGGTGGTGGGAAAGGAGTAAGGGGGAGAGGTGTCTCAGCACATCGTAAACTCTTACCGTGAGTCCTTACCGTCTGCGGGGGTTTCCTTCTTAGATCTCTGCCCTCTTTAACCCACTGGAGCCGGATTTATTCTGATTTTACTGTTGAGATATCTTTTGCCTTATGGATCCAGTATATTACAATTCAAATATGTCATGAAATTAAATAAACAACATCAAATATTAGGGTTTAATAAGCAGATATCGATACATTATTGGTTGTCACAACCTATTATTAAGTTGTTTTACTTTTACTTACCTATATATGAAATACATATTAAGGGAAAGTATCGCGATCGTGAAAATTTTCGAATTCCAGTTTTCAACGGAAATGTACGTTTTAGGGCCCTCTGAGTCCAAATGACCAAGTACCGAAAAATAATTCTGAGTGTGGTATGTCTAGCACGAAAACGAAAAGTCGTACGAAACTGAAATTTCATATTCAAGACAACTGTGAGATGCTGGGGCAACATTTTCATCAGATAATCAGCTGATCCTATTTATACTATACATTTTTCTCCTTTTTGCGATTTTCTCAAAAAGATCCTGACGCTAATCCGCTCATATTCTTCTTCTTCCAGTGGCACGACAGGCCGTGTAGGCCCTGGGCCTCGCGGTGTAAAATCCTGCAAGTTTACACTCACGTTTCATGATGCAATTTTTAGTGTAGGGTCATCACTCCCTATGACTAATTTTGTGAGTGGCCACCCTTTGGCTGACGGGTCTCACATACCCGGGGGAGAGGTTGTGAGTGAATCCACATTTTTTTTTATCCTTATAAAAGCCCCGCCGGGACTGGGATTCGAACTCGGAACCTGTAGCGCGCTAGCCACTCAGCCACGGACTCCTCTATCCGCTCATATTACACGGTAATGGTTCCAGGCGCGGATCAATCGATGAAAAGACTAATATTGAAAGGGCAACGAAGTGAAGTCTTGTTGAAATGATCAATAAAATAACCGAACAAACCTACATATAAAATTTTATTTCATTGAGGATATTACTATCATTTACTTATAAATGCAAAATATAGTGAGAGAGTATTGCTATCTTGAAAATTTTCGAATTCCAGTTTTCAACTGGAGTACACGTTCAAGGATTCCCTGAACTGAAATTTGATCCTCTGAACGAAACTCAAATTTCAAATTTAAGACAACTATACGCCCGAGAACTTTTTTCACCGGCTAATACTCCCTCCTTTAAAGTACCTTTAATTTTGTGGATTGGACAAAAATAGCTATCTCGTCTTCTTAGCGAGTAGGTAAATATATAAGTTGAACGAATTCGATATAGAACTAAATGAGAAAACAGCAAAAATATTTTTGTAGACAATGTTTGTGTTTTGAACATAAGAACAATAATATGTATGAAGAGTCTACCGTCGGAAAGCTAAAAAGATTTTAGAAAAAATATTATCTTATGCACAAACCAGTAAAAGTTAATGGAGAGTGATAAAAAGCGGTTAAAATTAACAGATTGTTTTAGATAATTATATAACATATTATTTAATAAAACACATGTTTCTATGGAAAGTTGAAAAAAATTTATTAATTCTTTAAATTTGTTTTTATATCTAACTTTATTTGAAAATTATTATTTTGATTTTAACAAAGGATATAAGTGAAATTCGTGTATTTTGCGCAACCAATTTTTAAAATAATTTATTTTAGTTTTATAAATATTTATTTATTAATTTATTTTATTATAATTTAGATTTTACAGTGTATTAAACAAATAAAATAAGTAAGGAAGAATACTATTCGTGAAAATGTCTTATAAAAGAACTACTTATCAGGGATTATTTTAAGGTGGTAGGTGCCCATTCCACCTTCTTTTCAATCGCCTTGAAGGTTTATCAGGAATATCTAAGATAGCTTACTTACATGTGGCTTTGTTTAGGTAGAGGGTTTGTAATAAAAGAAGGTATATCTATTTCGGGCAAATAGGATCTTAAGAAGATCATGGATGAGTTGATTTCTGACGAAATAAAGGGCAACAGAATTTTGCGAAGAATTTAAGATTGTAAGAATTGAATCCGGGAGGAATTCAATTGTTTAGTGGAGCCCCAAAGCTCAACTCCGTGAGTCCAGATAGGTCTTATGATGGTCACGTAGATGAACCTTTTGTAGTCAAGGGGAAGATTAGAAAGTCTGTCTAGTAAGTGTAGAAGTAACCGAAAGCGGCGAGCAGTTTCTTGTCATTTCAGTCTTTTGTGAGGATTAGATGGAGTCCTAGGTATTAGATTTGTTCTACAGGAGGAAGTGGGATGTTTCTAAAGGATGTTGGAGTTTCAGAAGTCATCGATTAAGGAAGTTAATCTAGTTATTTAGAAGTAAGAAATAAATTTAATCTGAGACTAAAACCATTAGCAATAATAAACGTGTACATTAAATAGGCAATATAATATGTTTGGCAGGGAGACCAACAAATTTATTATAATTAAGTAACGAATAATAACAAGAACTATATTATTTAGAAGCGGTTCTTAATTTTATTCTGTCAAATTCACAATAGGACACCAATAAATCTAGGCAAGCCCATAATTACACTTTATAGTTGTTAACCATTTACTGCATTATAATGAAAACTTTTTACCTTTTAAAAAAAAAAAAATTATTTAGGGTTCATAAAAAAAAAAATTTGTCCTGATAAAAATCTTTTTATTAGGTTAAAAATCATTTAATAGAAATAATTTTGCCATCACGTGGTAAGGAATATAGTGGTCTTTCAGAAGAGTACTTAAAATTTTTAAGAAGATGGATATTTTTTTGTTTATTCAAAAAATTAATATTTTAATTTAAATATGTTTACAATGAAAGAATAGGATACAATAAATAAGGAATCTCCCCATGAGTAATTCGGGGTCAAAAAAACAATAGCAGCTGAAAATTAATTAGGGTCGTTAAGATATGTTATAATTGGAATATTCAATTAAGACTGATATTCTTTTCAATCAAAACTAAATATTATCGGTTTTGTCGATAAAAAAAAAAAAAAAAAAAAAAAAAAACCTGTACCACTACAACCCAGGAAGGTTTTTTTTTCCCAATTAATTTGGGTACCCACTTTATAGAGGCTGGGTCTGCCCCCGAAGGGTCTCCATATCCTAGGGTCGCCCCCGACTGAATTAACAGAATAAATAATATTCCGCCACAGCCGGATTCGAACCCAGGACCCGGAGCACAGCAGACTAGCGCTCTATCCACTAGACCACGCCGCTCCCTTTTTGTCGATAATCTGTTAAAAATTAATTTTAAAGGTTTAATTTCATTTCCATGTTAATCCCATTTATTTTACAGTGAAAGCTCTGTATACATGAAATAATTAATAAAAATGCTAGTTTATAGATTTATAACAACTTCTATTCATTTTAACAACTTACAGTTTGGTACGTCATATTGCTTCTTAAATCTTGCGTACTGATTGGTAGAATATAACTTGCATGATCCTACATTTAACTATATATAACCTTCCTCTTTACCAATAAACTATGTTCATAAGTTTATGGGCTTACAACTACTTTACATTAAGGTGTACGATTTATTTTATTGCATATTAATTTTTCTAAATCCTTCCGCTTTCCAACGGTTTATTATACGCCTATATTACTTATTATATCTCAGGAATAATTTTTTAATGACTTTTTATTTAGAAAATTTATTTTTTCCAAATAAAGAAAAGCTGAATTACAGTGTATTTTGCTTATGAACCTTCAGGAAAGAATGCCCTAAATTATGGTGAAAACAGTAAACAAATCCGTGTTTATAAGGTGTTAGCGGAAACCATATTTGCATTATCATTTTATATATACACTAGCGGCCTGCCGTTGCTTCGCAAGTGTGCAATTTAAATATTGTGTCATTTATGTTTTAAAAAGCTTCAGTTTGACCAATTAAAAGTCAATCACTTTGGGATTATGAGTTCATCCTAAGGAAAGGTGCACTTAGCAAGAAAATATTATGTCTATTATATAACGTCTTTCCATTATTATACCTAATCATGGGCAGAATCAGAAACATAAATGGGCCCAAAATTGGTTTGGCTTATTACAATTTTAAATAACATACAAACTTTTTTTAAATACATTTTAATTTATTAAAGTTAATTAAGTTTTATGTGAGTCCCATTTAGTTTACAATGAAACTACTATTTTTGTGAAATGATCTAAAAATAGAAATAATTATTTAAAGTATCAGTTTATAACAACTTTTCCTTTATTTTAGCAACTTACTTACGACTTGGAACATTATATTTTTCTTTCTAATATCTTGACTAATGTATGAAGTATATAACCTGTACGATCACCATAACCTTCTTAATCCACCACGTTAAGAATAACATTTGTGAATAAGTTTATTCGCTTATAACATCTTTTTATTAAATTATTTTATGGCATATTAACTTTTCTTAAATCTTGCGCTTTCCAATGGTGCATTATACGTCTATGTGACTTGGTCACAGAAGATTTATTTTTTCCCGTTTAAGATAAAAAAATAAAAAGAAAAGATAACTTATAATAGATTTTTCTTAAAAACCTTCAGGAAACAATCCCTAAATGATGGTGAAAACCGTATCAAAATCCGTCCAGTGGTTTAGAAGGAGTTAGCGGAAATCAAAATCCCGTTATCATTTTATATATCTAGAGATGTAGAGATTGCACCTATTCTAAGCAAGGGTGGGTCGCTAGTTTTAATATATTACAAAAAAAAATTCAGGTTTAAAATAATTAGTTCAGATTTTTCTATATACGGTTGGGCTAGCACTAACTCGAAGGTGCCTAGTTAATACAGACATCAGAAAAACTCATAAACAATGTGTTATCACCGGTGAGTAGCCAGGTACAAAGGGTAACCGCCCCTTCATTAGCATGAATAAACCACGCCATGCTAGTTCATAAATAAGATCTCCAGGAAGATTCGGAAAGGCGTTGCAACGAAAGCCAAATCAAGAGATGGTTAAGAAGAAGAAAAAAAAAAGAAATCCTCACGGTGATATTAAGTTATAAATCCGCTCCTTTTTTTAATTGCTTGGCAAATAAGTGGTTCCGTGGACCGTAAACCCTTGTTGCCGCCTCGAGTCAAAATACGTCGTAAACATCCGAGGTAAGATCGGAGTGTTAATGATTACGTTAGTGTTGTGAGGCTCTTAAATAAGGAAAGAGGGAGCTGGGACGTCGGACTTAAACTTTACGATCCCGAGGCTGCTTATTATAGCCTTGTATTGTATTGAGATGTTCTCCTCCCACTCTTATCCTCCAGCGCCTTCTTTCCTATCTTATTCTGGACCTAATTACAACTCTAGCAATTTATAGGGGATCTAGTTCTCTGGCCAAGAAACAGATAGACCGAGCTTTGGAAAAGTCTTCTTAAAGGAAACATTTCTTCCTCAAAATTTCAAATGTAGTCAAAGTAGCAGGAAATATTTTTTTTCTAAAATATCATGTATATAGGGTTAGAGTTTATATTTGCGATGATAATCATTTATTCTGTAAACTCAAGTAGTTGGAAGACCCCCTTGAGACTAACTTAGCCTCTAAAAATTAGTGGAAAAACCAAGTGGTGACGTGTGATCTCGGACAGATTATCTCCTTGCACAACTGTTAGTATAGTTCGGATCCTTACTATATTCTAAATCCACGACCTATCATGGATAGTTGGAATACAAGATTTTTTCACCTTGAAAGGCAAATAAGGTTGCTAATAGTAAAATTACAGTCAACTAGCTTTGCTTCCTCTTAGACTAAATACTGACATGGGACCCTCATACTTGACCCAAACGACAAGAACTCAATGGTCAGCTATATAGACTATGGAATAGGAAATCTCATATCTCGACTGAAATTAAACTATTAATTTACAAAACTATTCTTAAACCCATTTGGGCTGACGGACTGGAACTGTGGGAACAACAGAATTTCCGAATATCAAACGCAATCAATCGTTTCAGTCTAAAGCCCTTAGTACAATAGTCGATGCTCCATATTATGTCACTAACAAAACCTTAACCATGCCCTGAATATCCCATTTATCCTTGATCAAATCCCATATAAATTCTCAATCTTCCATCAGGAGCTTATTCACCTTCCTTATTCCTTGGCAAAACCCCTATCTAGTTCCAATCATCCCTATAACCCTCCTCGTAGGTTGAAGAAGCAGTCGCCCAGAGATATCTTGTTAAGTGTGCCATTGGAGTGCTGGGAATGGCCAGCTACTCCACTCATGACTGAGAGCCTGTGGCTCTAGCGCACTCAGTCAGCCTCTAATGGCTCATTAGACCTTTGATGGGACTGACTGAGAGGCGCTGGGATCTCCTGTCTTAGGGCCACGACATCCACTAATGTGCGTCGGGGTTTGATTCGGAGTTCCCAGGGGCAGTATATTAATGTTATACATGTGAATTTAATTTTTGTTTTCTCTTTATTTAGGTTTATTTATTCTTCTTTGTAATTTTTTTAATTTATTGTAAATATGGAATGAATGACTTCTTATAGAACTAATACTCATTGCCCAAGATTTTGGGAGATTGTATTATTCATAAATAAAAACAATTTAAAAAAAAAATTGTATTCAAGTACGACTTCGATATGAAGTAAAATGGATAGAGAGAGTCCGTTTCATTTCCTCTTTATTAAAGAATTCGGGTTAGCTTTCGACATTTTATGTGTCATTTTAACAATTTAAATAAGGGAAAAAAGGCAAAAATTATTTAAATTTTTAAAAATGTCATACTGTATATTAGTTCATTTAAAAAATGTTGTTCCTTTTTTCCCTAAATTAATTTTTTTAAATTTTACTACTGATTTTGTGGCGCTTAAGATGCCGAAAAGTACATGAACTCTGTAATTTAGATAAAATGAAACGCACAGCCTTCGTTTATGAAATTTAAAGTATTGTTATTTATACTTAGTATAATATGTATACTTATTGCATGATTACAATTATTCAAAATATAAATTATGCATCATTTTTATAATGACATACTACCTCCATCGAATAATGACTATTCTAAATTCAATAATTAAGTCTATAATTACTTAATTTTCTATTAATTGGGTAATTAAAATTGGGTTTCTAAAAAAAGTCTTATATATTTTTATTTCTTTGTCGCTATTTGTTCATTTTTAATCGTCACTAATAAATACATTTTCTTTGTTTTATGCATACTTAAATACATTGTGTTCGTTTATTCGTCCTTACCCACCAAGAAGCCTGGCATCTAGTTTTGTATTTATTTTTATATCATTAATATGCTTTGAGTTTATTAGTATTTTAAAAATTAAATTAATTCATTATAATTTTTATTTCAGTATTATCTTTTTTTTTTTTTTTAATGCTGTTAATTTTATAATTCCCTTTCTGCTTTTTTTTTTTCTTTTCTTTTTTTTGTAACATTTATAACACTATACCAATAGTATTTCACATTATTTTTCTTTAATCATTCTGAATGGCAAAAATTATGAATTCTTTCAACAATATTTTTCTCCTTTACATTTTACTTTGCTCTTACTTACATTTTTTCCTTTTTACAACGATGGGCTAATGAACATTTTTAAAAATTCATTTCCCAGTCTCAAATTTCTATACAAAGAAATACAGTTAATGAACATTAATATAAGGTCTATATAAAGTTATACAATAAAAAAATTAAGAAACATTTACATTCCTTTAATTACATTTTGTACTCCAATTAAAATAAAATAATTCATTCGACAAAATACCTTAAATAAAAACTGCTTAGTGCCTCTATTTTTCTAGACTGCATCTGTTTCCTTAAGTTGGGCGTAGTTATGTCCGCAATTATTAATATATCTTCATATAAATGTTTTTTTTTTTTTTTCTATATTTAAATAGCTTTCAATCATTTTCCGATTCATAAAATAAAAAATACTTATATTTAATATTAATTAAAATATTTAGGCAAACATTTTATTTTTTTTTTTAATATTAAAAATTGAACGTACATTATAACTGTACATACAGTATACAGTGTTAGTATTATTAGATGTTTTTAATTAAATTTCACGAAGCTCTTGGTAAATAAAATAATGTGATGTCGAAAGAAGATACCTTTATTAACCTAAGAAATATATTTTTTCTTTCAATTAAATAATAACTTCTCACAACTTTATTATTTAACATTATATGATTATTTAACTATGCATAAATTAATTTTATACTGGGAAATATATAATTTAAAAATTTAGGCCAAGATTGGAGGATGGTGAAAAAGAAAATGACAGATATATATTCCATACTTATAAACTTTTGAGACCTTGTGAATCAAACCGCTTCGGGCTAATCTAAATTAAAAACTATTATGTTTTTTTCTTTAAATAATGATTAATAATTCCAACTAAAATATAGCGAATCAACAGTTAGTACTTAAAACAGAAATCACCTTTTTTGATCAATCGGAAGATCACAAACTTACAACAAAACCATCATATTACATGCCGATTGTATCTTAATCATCCCAATTCCTGACTAAACCTCTCAACGCGTGTTATATTTTTATTATCTTTATCCCTGATTTGATAATATTTGATATTCAAAATATAATTATACTGCCGTGCCTGGTGTCTTTTGCAATCTTAGTCCAATTACCTATTAACTAAAACGTTTTTTAAATATAATTATAAAGTAATAGGTTATATGTCTTAGATTTTTATATATTTATATTTTAAGCTGTATATATATATATATATATATATATATATATATATAAATGATATTGAACAATGAAACTCTGATAATTTATAATAGAATATGAGAATAGTTTCAGTTGCTTCAGGTTGACATGAAAAAAATGTGATTGCTCGATAGAGTTTTATCTTTATATTTTTTACTACTATAATTTATATTAGATGATAATTTATATTTTATCTTATTAATTAACGCCAACGGCAAATGTTTAAATATTCATTTTAATTCATATTTTTATCAAAGTCTTAATTCTTCTTCTTCTATTTATTATTTTTAATAGCAATACATTTCATTAATGCAAAAGTTTAAAACAATCAATTGTAATAAAAATCCTTTAATTAATAATTATAGACTCGCTTCATGTAAATTTTCGAAATTTTTAAAATAAATAAAAAATGTTTTTATAGATTATATTTTTTAAGTTTCATTATTGGAGGTATAAGTAATTTTTAAAACGTGATTAATTTTACATTAAAGTTTGTGAATTATAAAGCGGCTTATGTTAACAAAAATATTTTTATGAAATTCCCACAAAATTTAAGAAAATGTTTTTTCTATATTTATTTTATTTTATCTTCTATAAACAAAATAAACTTATATTTACTTTTTGGTTATTTTATGTTTAGAAGTTTACCTATCGACTCTACAGTTTACAAGTGGCTAATTATACCAGAGCAAGCTAACAGAAAATAATGCATACAATTAAGGTAATTAATTTAATTTATGGCCCGATTCTCAAACTGTAACATATATACATTTTTTTTATGTTATAAAATTTATGACTGTATTAAACAATGCTAATAAATGTTTAGTAGCATTTAACAAATTACTAATTTGTTAAATGAGCTTAATTTTTATTTACAAAAGTGTAAATTATTTAATGTGAGTGGCCTTTATGTTTCTAATTGTAATGTACTGTGATTTATTAATTTCTTTGAATTACCATCATATGCTAAATATCTTGTTTATAGGAATTATTGATTCTTTATATTCTTTATCACATTGCCATATTTATTTTCTTTTATACCCTCTAAACTATTGCCTTTTTCTTGTAACAATTTGCCTTCTATTTCAATTTTATAATTTCGTCAATATTTAGGTTCAAATTTGTATTTAGTGGGCCTACTGCTGTTAGTAATTTTAAACTAATATGATTTTGAAATCTCATTTCAATTTGGTTCTTGAAGTGGAATAAATTTTGTAATTATGGCATTTAAAAATAAAATGGTATATACTGAATTATTTGCGCCATTGGTTTCTAAAATTGTATTTTAATGTTCAGATTATTCGTTAATTCAAACTTAATATTTTAAAATAAATTAGATCCATTACTGAGGTATATATATATATATATATATATATATATTATATATATATATATATATATATATATTATATATATATATATATATCTGGAACATTTATCTATCAAGTAATATGATGATAACCTTAGTTTTTTATTTGAAAAAAATGATCATGAGTTCAATAAATCAATTTTCTAAATTTACTGTAGTATTCATTTTATCACCATTACGATTATATTGATTTTTTTTTTATTTTTGCATTTATATAAATAAATTTTGTAATAACTTCTAAATCATGACTAGTCTATAAAGCATGCATTAATAAGTCGGACAATATTTATAAATTAACCATTGTATTAATCTCTTATAAAATGCATTTATCCATATATTATTTTTAGGTTAATAAAATCTATTTAGTATTTAAAACTATATTATTACTATTTTTAAAGTAAATATTAATTATTTGATAAATTTATCGGTTCTCTAAAATTTACAAGGGAATTTGTTTTTATTCTTAAAGTACTATTATTATTATTCTATATTATATTGATATTTTAAGTCTTATAGTTTATTTAAATCATAATTTATTGATTTTATGGATGCAAGTTTTATAATAATGTCTAGATAAAATCTAGAAAACATGCATTAAAAGGATGGAATATATTGTGAGCATGAAGTTGTATTTGACTTATGAAATGCTTTTGGGTATTTTTATTTTGTGATATTCGTTTTATGTGTTTAATTATTTTATCAGTCACTATTTGTATTGTTAATTATAAAAACTGTCTGTAATACTTATTACATATAAAAAATCAGGAACATACAGGTAATTTCTTTATAGAATGTTTTTGAAATGTGATTAGTTAATATTTTTTATTCTTAATTAATGTATATTTTTATATATAATATTGACGAATTTATATTAAAAAAAAAAATGTTCAGGCGGTTTAATTTAATGGTCCGTTAATTCATAGTTAAACATGTAAATATTTCATAGAGAATGTAATCTTTGTATTATTACCACTTGAAAATATTAAATAATTAAAGAATTACACAAAATTCTTATTAAATTAATTTTTTATATATTAAACATGTTTTAACAGATAGATGTTCTGATAATTTATTTAACATAATTTATTTTTAATTCATGGAGTATCCGATAACCAGGGCTAGATATATTTACAACTTTTAATTCTTATTATTTAATTTTATTTTATTAAAATATGTTAAATGAATAGAAAATTTAACCCGTTTGGAGCAATAGGAGGAAGGGTTTCATGACTGCTCCGTTACATGATAAGCCACTGATAAGACTTGAAATCTCAACATGCCTTAACATTTCCTGATTTTTATGTTTTTTTACCACGATGATGTAAATGCGGGGATGTTGAATAATTTAAATTCGTCTATAACAAATATCTATCATCTACACACAAACATAAACATTGCACTTCATTTTCCTTGTAGAGGATTTAAAGCTTTCTATATTTAAATGATGTAATAAGTGCTATAAAATAATAAATAAAAATGATAAAGCAACATGCGAGACAATAAAACAAACAATAAACAAACGCTTGGAGTCATATCTCATGCGGAGCGGGCGGGCAGTTTATTGCGTGCCGACTGCAACAATAGTCTGTATCGATTCCACTTAAAATAACCTTGATTCTTTTCAGTTCTCAAGTTGTTCAAAGTTGTATTTGTGTCATGCATTAATAGATATTTTTTTTCTGTGGAGAGGGTGTTCTTTGTTTTATTTTTATTTATTTATTTTATTTTATTATTTTTTTTGGAACGTCGTTATAATGCCGCTGAGTATAAATATAAAAAAAGCATTTAGGAAGGGATGTTACGGGGTACTTCACTTACCTAAGTAGGGCCTTCCTCCGGAGTCTTGAAGTTCCTTCCTTTAGATCTGCTTCGGAGTACGACTACCGGCAACAAACTTGACACACTCACGGTACAACAAAAAAAGGATCTTCTACCGGCAGAGCCAGTCAGCAAGAGAGTGATAAAATTGTCCAAGGAGTATTATCAGTGTCAATGACAAAAAAAAAATTGAAAATAAAACTGCGGCAATGGAAATCAAATTGGTCCAAAATGAAGAGGTTTCTATATTTTATTATGACAATAATGTATACAATAGTGTTAAGGAAGTGGAGAGCTGCTCGCGGACCGAGGTGTTGTGGTATTGTCTGGGGGAATGGTTTACGAGTGGGCCGGCCCATAAAGCAGGGGCGGAGGGGAAGGTGGTGGGGGGCGATGGGAGGGGCAACATCTATCTCTTGCCATATGTGCCTCCTTTATTGCGCCTGTGCCGGCCCCCACCACGCTTCCCCTTCGCCCGCTCGTCTACTTCGGTCTAATTTTTATTTCTTATTAATTAACTAGTCTTGGCCCGAGCCAGGGGTGGCAAAGGTGGACTTGGCCTGTGTACAGGCTCCGTACCCACGTCACATATCTCGGATGAGCAGATTCCGATGTCGCTATAAATTTCCTTATATACTACTTGACAGATAAATGACTGTTACCCTTATAACAAAAAAAAAAAAAAAAAAAAAAAAAACCTGTACCACTACAACCCGTGAAGGATCCTGGCTCAGTACATATAGAGATTCGTACTGTATACCAATATTAATAATCACGCTCAGCCGCCAGGTTTTTCCCCAATTTTTTAGGGTACCCACTTTACAGAGTCTGCCCCAGGAGTGTCTTCATACCCTAGGGTCACCCACGGACTGAATTTAACAGAATAAAAAACATTCTCCCACAGCCGGGATTCGAACCCAGGACCTGGAGAATAGTAGACTAGTGTTCTATCCACTAAACTACGCCACTCGCGATACCCTGATAATAGGGAAATAATCAGGAGACCCTCTGGTAAATAATATTTTAATTTTGCCGACGTTTCGGCTCAACCATGTGAGCCTTCAATCGAAAAACGAAAGTGATAAGTTTCAAAACGGTGTGATAACGAAAACTATTGTAAAACAATGCCAATGACAAAATAAAATAATTAATAAAATAAAAATATACAAAATGACGATGACTGTAAAATAATTATATTTTTTTAAATTCTTGAATGAGTTGGAAATTCTCTCCTACATACTTCATCATCATCCAGTCTACTTAACTTATAGATCCTTCAGAGTAAATCACTGTAGTTCCTATTTATCCCTCTTTAAGCAGTATGCTAGTGTTCCTCAAGGCAGTATTCTCAAACCTATTTTTTACACAATCTATACAGCTGATATTCCAATCATCCACCCTAACACGTTTCTGTTTAATTATGCTGACAATCTAACTATTGCCTCTCAAACACTGTTAGTCCCACATCAGAGACCTTGAAGTATTGTGTCAGAATTAGAAGATAAAAAAGATAAAAAATAAATCCCACCAAATAACCTTTAAACTTCGTCATGAACCTATCACTTCCTGCCCTACTATCCTTATATCCTTCGATAACACTCCGCTTGTTACTGTTAAACAGATCAGACTCCATCTTGACAAACATCTTACTTGGAAAACTGATAAAAGACTGAAAAGACAATAAACTGCTCAACCTTTTCTACTACTTCAAACTTTCAATAAACGCTCAAAACTTCAACTTAACTAAAAAGGCTCATCTATGTGACTTTCATAAGGCCAACATGGAATTAGGGACTCTGGGAGGATAGAGACTTTTGGGACTCTACAAAGCCATCGAATACTTACTGGTATCCGACTCTTACAAACCGAACTCCTTCGTAAAATCCTCAATGCTCATTCATTTTGTACAAATAAACTCATCCATAAAGACCTTAATGTTCCTATTTTTCTGACTTGGCCAGTTACCATTTCTTCCATGGCAAAATCCATTCCTACTATAACCTACTTGTTTCAATCCTTGTTTCCTCAACAATCACTGATAATCCTCGAGGCGTCGGAAAAGAAGATTGGCTCCGGGACCTTCTAGTTTAGCATAGTTTTTGGAGAGGTGCCAATGGGTAGTATTTATACATCTAAATTATGACTTAGCTCAATATTTTACCACATTTAATAGATCTTTTCATAATACAGTCGTAAACATCAATAAACATATTTTAAAAATATAATGTAATAAAATCATTTGACCGGAAGAAACATATATTGATAATAAATAGATGGTTCCTTAATCTTAGCCAAAGAATATTTTGGTTGGTTGGTTTCTGATTCGTTTAATTTTTTATAAATTGTAATAACTTAAATAATTTATAATGGACTCAATTTCAATTAAAATGGATACAATTTTAACTCATAATGGCTTCATGATCCGGGAAGATGGCCGAACGTCGACTGTTTTTATATATATAAATGAAATACGTTATTCCTGATCTCCAGTTTGGATTTCAAACATCCCATTCTACAATATAGGAATATCCCCGCGTGATGGATGTAGTATTTTCCACATTGGAGCGTGGAATGTACTAAACTGAACCATTCTTGATCTAGAACAACATTTGACGAGTCTGTAACCAGTGACTGCATTAAAAAATCTTTCAATTCCTCTCCTCTAAATAGTTATTAATAATGCGTGCCTAACTTACAGGCAGAACCTTTAAGGTAAACCATAACTTTTCCTACTCATCCATATTTTTTCATTCTGTGGAGTGCCTCAAGGTATTGTAGTATCTTAGGTGCTATAATCTAGTCCTTTTATAAAGCTGACACTCCAACCTCGCACTGTCCTCAATACTTATCCTTTAGTAACATCCTAATTACTCTAATAGAACAAATCCGATACCTAAGACTTCATCTTGACAAGCGCCTAATTTGGAATCCTCACACAATATTGAAACGACCAGAAATGCTGGAAGATACCTATTGCTCATCCACTTACTTGACAAACGTTCGAAAATTCCAGTCTATTACAAAAAACTAATTTTCCGTAACTATCCTCAGACCTATTTGGACATATGGAATCGACTATGGGGCTCTACTAAACTATCTAATTCCTCCCGAGTACAATTCTTACAATCCACAATCTTTCGCAAAATCCTGAATGCTCTTATTTTGTCACAAATCAACTCTTCCATAATGACTTCAAAATTCCATTTGTTGCTAATCTATCCCCTAATAGATAAACCTCTTTACCTGCCAAAGTCTCTGCCTACACAAATCTGCCTTAGATATTTGATGATCCTCCAAAGCGACCTAAAAGAAAGTGCCTCGGGATCTACTGCCTTAAAATACTGAAGAGGTCTTACTAGGTAGTTCTTTCATAAAACATTTTCACATCTTCCCTACACATATAATTAATTTGTTTGTATAATACAGTTGTAAATTGCCAAAGTTTTTTTATGTAGAGGTAGTACAAGATTTCAAATCGTAAAAATAACAACCCATATCATACCATTTTGAATGAAAAAAAAGGGAAAAAAAAATCTACACTTATCAAGACTTTTAAAATCAATTTAAAACTCTTGAATAACTTCAATTTGAAAAATATTTGAAGTTGATTTTAATTAAACGTGTATTTATTTTCGTTGGAAATATATGATTTAGATTAAATAATATAACTATATATTAAATTGTTAATCAGTAATAACTTAATTCCCCATTAGTCATTTTATGTAACCTTTTACAACTTTGTGTGCCAATAATATTTTTTCTAAAATCTCTTTCAAACGGTATTGTTTTTATTATTAAAAAAAATTAAATACAAAAAATAGTTTGTTTTTTTTTTCCATCCGTTGATCATCAAATTCGTCCAACTTATATATTTAGCCGTCCTTTTAAACAAATGATATGGTTAATCTTTTGGGATGTACAAAATTAAAGGTAGTTTTTAGGAATAAAATTTAAAATGTCGGCATTTAAGTCGTGTCAGACTATTTCAATCAGAATAGGTTTCGTTCTGATATTAAAACCCATTAAATTTTACATCAATATAGAGAGTTTAATTAAAATCGTTAAAGCCGTTTGTGTGTAAACCGTAAAAAGGTACAAAATGCATGGTATAAAGTACCACTTCTGATCAGCTGATTTTAGAGAAAAAGTTGCTGGAACATTTTAGGCGTATAGTTGTTTCAAATATGAAATTTCATTTTCGTACTTCTTTTCTTTGACGTGCTGGACTTACCACAAAACACACACAGACACACAGGACTGGGTTATTTGGACTCAAGGGGCCCTAAAACGTGTATTTCCGTTGAAAACTAGAATCAGAAAATTTTCACAATCGCAATACTTACTATATATATATATATATTATATATATATATAATTATATTATAAATTATATATTTGTATAATAATTATATATATATATAATATAATTAATTATATATAATGAGTAAAAGTCAAAGTAATAAAACAAACCAATTTAGATGATAACAACAAATGATAACTGGACTAGTTCAATCTTAAATCTAATTATTATTATTTTTTTTTTTCACTTAATATTTTATTTACACCTGTAAAAAAAAATTACAATCAGCAAATGTGCTAAAATCTAAGTAAACATGGCGTGGGCAGGCATGAGGGAGACAGCACCCAGTGGTGCATCCTCCTGACATTAAGCAGAACTATATTTTCAGTCAGGAGGTCCCTCATCCAACACCTTTTCAGCCTACGCCGATTTATGGATGGTATGTCGGTTGTAGCCATGTTTCGCACGATTTTGTTTATGTGTCCATTTAGTTTGTCGTGAAAGTCGATCGAATGTGGTTTGTTATAGTAGGAATACGTAAGTCAGTATGAAGGGTATCGTTTGATACATATGGTGGTGAGTTCGTTGCCAGTCTTAAAAATTGCGATTGAAATGTTTGTATTTTTCGTATGTGTGTCTTTTTAGCAGGTCCGTATATTTGGCAGCGTAAGTCCTTATTGGTTTTAATAAATAAGTGTATACGTTAAGTTTCTGTCTGATGGGTAATTTAGAATGTCTATGAAGTATCGAATACAATAGTCTCAGTTGAAAATTTAGTTTTACGTTTAGTCTTGACGTGTGGGCCCCATGTCAACCTTTTGTCAAAATAAGTCCTATGTACGTTACTGTGTTTGTGGTATCTGGTGATTGTCTATGTAAACTGGAGGGCAGGTTCCGTGTCTAAGTGTAAATTTAACATGTAGTGATTTGTCGTGGTTAATCTTTAATTTCCATTTCCTACACCAGTTTTGTACATTGTCTAAGTGATGTTGTAAAGTCAAACTGGCCTGTGTAGGGTAAATCTAATTATAGTTAAAATAATTGAGTTGATATTGACAGATTGAATTAGAATGGAATAACATACAAGGTGTTTTAAATTAAATGAATCCTGATGCATAGTGTTGTACTTTCAGTATTATTCAGTAAAGGTGTATTATAGAGGTAATCTTCTCATATCCAACGATTTTTTTAAACAAATCTATCAATAAAATAACATGCGCGGGCTGGACTCCGGGACAGAGCCTCGGGAAGGTAAGTGGACAGACGCTGGGCGAAGGATGGATAGTCCCGATAGTGGTGGTTATTCTTAGTCTATTTACATCGGCGACAAATCACTAAAAAGCCTCCTCCGAAGCGCTCATGGTAAACACATTGGCGTCACCTCCTCTGTGTCAACGCTGAGTTATTGCACGTATATTTAGAATGGAAGATTCTGGAGGCTATTTTAGAGGGCACTTTGTTTCGAGAGGAGAGGGGCACGGGAAAAAGAAATGAATGGAAATGATAATGGTCTGAAGATGGTTTAATCTAACTTGGTTTGACCAACGAAATTAAATTTTAAAATATTTGTTTGCAATATTGCAACCAAAAATTCTGGTGCGGGTAACACACGACTTTCACTTACCTTGACAGTTAAAAAATCTATTTAAGAACTATTAAATAACTTTTTTTTTTTTAAACATTATTTATTGAAATTTTCAACTGTACTAAAAAAAATACATCAAGTAAATATGATATTAGAAAAATGACATGGAAGAGACTTGTAGAAGAACTACCCAATGGTAGCATTCTAAACTAGAAGCTCTCGGGGCCATCTCCTTTTCAGACGCCTCAGAGGATTGTCGGGAATTGAAGAGGAAGAAAGGATTGAAACTAGAGGATTAGGGTGGGAATGGAGTTTGTCATGAAAGGAATGGTATCTAGATCGGGCCAAATCAGCAACATACGGAATATTAAATAAACTTAAAGTTGGAAAAGCTTTAAGTTAATTTAAAAAAAAAAAAACCTCAACCAACTTCTCTCAAGAATTAATCATGATCATTTGGTCTTTTGGCCAGATACACTGTATACTTTAATTGTACATATTTGTTGTTCTTAAGGGACTATGTCCCAGAATAAAGATTATTTTCTATTTCTATTTCTAAAAAGGTATATTCAGTTTCATTAAAAACATATGACTGAGATAAATAATATAACGACATTAAATTCAACACCAGCTTTAGTGGTGGTTTGAAGTATGTCGATATGAAACTGATTCAACGTGTCAAACCTCTGCTAGGTAACGATTTAACAATATTAAATTGCTAAGTATAATAAGAGCAAAAAGTTATGACACTCTTCGTTGCTTTACAATACTTTAAAAAAAAATTCTAAAATCTTTCTCTTTTCAAGAGTTATTATAAGTCTGTACTGTTGTTCTTAATACTAAAAAGCCAAAAATTACAATAAAAATAGTTTTCTCCTTTGGTTGATTATGAAAATTTGTTTGACTTTAATATTTAACCGTTTTTTACTTCTACTTCGTTCTTTACTTACTATATATAGTAAGGGAAAGTATTGCGTTCCTGAAAATTTTCGAATTCCAGTTTTCAACGGAAATACACATTTTAGGGTCCCCTGAGTCCAAATAACCAAGTCCCGCAAAAATGTCTGTGTGTGTGTTTGTGGTAACTCCCTGGCGGAAACGGTGAGTTCTATGAAACTGAAATTTCATATTTAAGACAAATATACGCCCGAGACATTACAAAGCCTTTTTCATCAAAATGAGCATAAAAGAAGCGGCACTTTATACAATTCATTTTGTACCTTTACGATTTTCTCAAAAACGGTTCCGACGATTTTGATTAAACTCGCTATTTCGATGTAAAATTTAATGGACTTTAATATCATGTCGGTTTTATTCTGATAAAAATAGTCTGACAGGCTTAAATGCCGATATTCTTCTCTAAAGTACCTTTAATGTTGTAGATTCTATAAAAATAACTATATTACCTTGTTCCACTGATGAAAAACAGGTGAATATATAAATTGAATGAATTCGATACCCAACTAAAGGAGGAAACATAAAAAAAATATTTTTTTAATACAATTTTTCGTTTTTGAACATAAGAGCAGTAATATACATGTATGATATACCGTTGGAAAGCTAAAGATTTTAGAAAAAATATTATCTTACTCAAGCTTTTAAAAGTTGATAGAGAGTGATGAATAGAAGATAAAACTAACTGATTATTTTAGATAATAATATAGTAGAGTTTTTAATAAAACAAATGTTTCTATATAAATTCAATTTAATTAATTCTTTAATAGTTTCACGTATTTTTATCTCTAACTATATTTGAACATTCTTTCATTGATTTTAAAAATGGAGGTAAGTGAAAGTCGTGTGTTGCCCGCACCAGATTTTTATTTATGTTAAAAAGATGATATGTTTTATTTTTTCAAATCTACAGAATTGAGGATACTTTAGAGGAAGAAAATTTAAACTATCGGCATTTAAGCCCTGTTAGATATAAGAATTAAACCTGCATCATGTTAAAGCCCAAAAATTTTGCTTCGATATGGCGAGTTTAATCAAAATGGTTACAGCCATTTTAGAGGAAATTGTGAAAAGGTGTAAAACGCATAGTCTGAAATGGCTCTTCTAGTACGCCAATTTTGATAAAAAAAAGTTGCTGTAACATTTCGTCTCAAATATGAATTTTCAGTTCCGTACACCTTTTCGTTGTAGTGTGAGACTTACCACACACACAGACCTTTTTAAGGGAATTGGTGATTTGGACTCATAGACTTGGACAATTTTTACGATCATAATACTTTCTCTTACTATATCCTTCATATAAAGGTAAGTAAAAGTTAAAAAATTATAAAATAAATAAATCATTATGAAATACGTATGATAAAATAATGGTAGAAAATACTATAAAGAAGCAAGCGTAGTGTATTAAGAAGATGCAGAGTAATAAACGCAACGGCTGCCAGACGTAGCACATCTTTGTCAATACTCAATAAATAAAAAATATATATCAAAAACCAACCATACGAATATGATTTGTCGACCTGACACTATAACCTCCATAGTGACCATGGAGTTATGAACTTATCGAACGTGAGTATATGATTTGGTCCACTTAATATACATTATGATCAAATGATGGCATGGAACATATGATGAGAAAGCTCGTAGAAATATATACACAGTCTTTGCCTAGAGGACTGGAAGATTCCGCAAAGCGATGCGATCAAATATCTAGGTGTTACTATAGATAAGCACGCATCAATAGGTAGGGACGCATTGAACAATATTATTAACGGAAAAAGGATTTTTGGGATACTAAATGGAGTGTTATGCAATAAGAACGTTTCACTCAAAACTAAAAAGAAGACATTTCACTCCTTTCTGATAGGCACTACAATGTATGGATGTGAATCCTGGACAGTAAAGAAATCCCAGCATAAAAAATTATTATCCCTGGGGATGGATCTTTGAAGAAGAAGCTGTGTCGTGTCTCGGTGGGAAAAAATCTCATAAGAGAAAGAGAGGGGGACGAGCTAACCATTCTCGAAGATATTAGTAGAAGGTTGACGTGGTACGAACACGTCATGAGAGTGAACGAAACACAATGGTCTCTTCGATTAGTTGACTACTGCCCACGCATGAGAAAACGGGAAAGACCTCGGAAAAGATGGATAGAGGATGTAAAAGAGGATATGCCAGCCAGAGGTCTGACTGAGGTTGATTGCATGAAAGAGATGGTTGGAGAGACGGAGTACTGAGGACCGGGATGTGACATTGCAAAAACCCGAGAAAAAAGAATTATTGAATGAATGGAAAAAAAAAAAAAAAAAGAAATACTTGGTTATGGTCTGGGACAAGATCCATTAAGAATAACATACATGTAAAATAATAATAATAATAATAATAATAGGCTTAGCGAACCCGAAGGTTCGATGCCGATACCACCAAATTCCGCCTACACAGAATCGTCCAATGCTCACCATTCAAGCCCAAGCTCCCGAGATCAGCCTTAACGCAATCCTTCCATCTCCGCTTCGGCCTACCTTTCGGACGCCTACCAGTCGGTTCAGCGAATACCAACTTTCTCGGAATCCGTTCCTCACTAAGCCCAACAACTTTACGCGCCCATTTGAGTCTCCGCGATGCTATCAACTCAATTATATTCACAGGGTACAAACTCCGCAATTCCGCGTTGTGCAACCTTCTAAACTCCCCAGTGGCCTCATCTCTCTTCGGACCAAATATTTTACGCAGTACCTTATTCTCGAAAACCTTAAGCCGTCGTTCATCCTTTAAAGTAAGCGGCCACGTTTCACATCCGTAAAGAACCGTTGGAAGAATAATAGTTTTATAAATTCTAATCTTTAAGTTTTTAGATAGAAGCCGCGATCTAAGTAACTTAGCAACTGAATAATAACACGCATTTCCCACCTTTAACCGGGACTTTATTTCTTCCTGGATTTCATTTTTTCTAGTTATAATTGAACCTAAATACTTGAATTTCTCTACGTGTTCAAAAGTATGACCTGATACATCAATATCACCAAGATCGACACCGTTTCTGCTACTAATCATATACTTCGTTTTATCGGTATTTAATTCGAGTCCTATTTCTTTACCGGTTTTTAACACACTTGTATTTAGTTGTATGGTTTCATACATGTAAAATAAGAATACAAATTATGACTTGCCAAAGAACATAATGATTATAATAAATATATACAACTATTTCTAAATGTTAATTATATGAAGAAAATCATATTACAATAAACTTTAATAGACACTTTTCACATTACCTTAATCAATGTTAAAAAATGAGAGATTTGAACGAAGTTTGGACAATATGAGGTTTCCATGACAGCTTTTGATCACTGACGCCCAGGTTTTTGGGATTGGAACCGATTACAAAGTGGGTTTTCATAGCATTAAGCTTTAGGTTATTCAGATTTTTCCAGGCACCGATCCTATCCATGTCTTCCTAAAAATTTCATAAGATAATGATAACTCGGAAAGATGTACATATCAAATAAAAAATAATAAGACAACTCCAAACATGAATGACTATATCACTTATAAGTCAAAAAGTTCAGACGAGATACATTCTTCGAACTGTTTCATAACCCTAAAGCACAATTATGGAGCTTTCCAATATTTGCTTTCGATGATGGAATGAGCTAAAACTTGGTACGGAGGGTTTTCCCGAGATATAAGACTATCTGTCATAAAAGGAGAATAACTCCAATCAAATTTCCTTTGCTTGTGTTTCATGATGTTTGAATTCAATATTGAAATGCAAATTCAAGATTACTTTTTTGCGGATACATTACTTAGCAGGTTCCCGCCCCTATCAGTTCATTAATCACTTCTCAGTTTTGTTCTCCTGTCCAGCGGATGTTATCTCTGCAGGATCAGGAGCGGACCTCACCTGCTGATAAAAAAAAATTTAAGGATGCAAATAAGGACGCTCAAGAAGTGGAAGCAACAAGATACTAAGGAGAAATAAGATCCGAGAAAGAATTTTCAGATAGAGGTGTTCATTTGCCCGTGGAAGACCCTCCTTACATTAAACCCCGGAGATAAGATGGCCGATATTATTAGAGGAGACATGTCTGGAGTTTCTGTTTTTCCACGGTACCTTCCAGTTGACGTTGATATACTGCCAGCATGTAAATCAGCATCTCAGGGGAGCTTTTCTTCTGTCAGTGTAGACAGGATGGGGTGATCTTTTCTTAGGACTGTAGTATTCTTTAACAGGATATCCATACATACGGTTATAAGCCATGGTCCGTTTTATGGTCCTGATATTGTAATGAGTTTTTGAATTTATGAATGTTATTGCAAGAAGAGAGGTAGATAACGTTGGATGGATTAAGTTATATGCCTCATCTGTCAAATTTCCAAAATGATAAACTGCAGAACACTAAAATAAAACTCAGTAAAACGTAATAAGCTGTTATTGTTACAAAATGAAATGAAAATAAATTTTATTCTGGGACGCAATAGTCCCCTGAAAATAACAAAAATGGACAGAACAGATGGTATTTTTCTAAGATATATATATTTGCCTGTTTCACAAAAGAAGTTTACTGTTATATTTTTACTTTCTCTTACTATATATAGTAAGGGAAAGTATTGCTATCGCGAAAATTTTCTAATTCCAGTTTTCAACAGAAATACACGTTTTAGGGTCCCCCGCGTCCGAATAACCAAGTCCCGCAAAAAGGTGTGTGTGTGTCTGTGTCTGTGTGAGAGTGTGTGTCCGTGTGTGATAACTCCCGGGCGAAAACGAAAAGTCCTATGAAACAGAAATTTCATATTTAAGACAAATGTACGCTCGAGACGTTACAAAACATTTTTCATCAAAATGAGCTTACCAGAAAAGCCACTTTATACCATGCATTTTGCACCTTTTTTCGATTTTCTCGTAAATGGTTCCGGCAATTTAATTTTTAATATTACCTTTAATTTTGTATATTTTATGAAAATAACCATTGTACCTAGTTAGCATTGATAAATAAAATTCTTATTCTCAATAAATGAAAATTCTTTAATTGATTATAAACACGGAGGTAAGTGACAGTCGTGTGTTGCCCGCACCAGATTTTTTTATTTACTTTTACAACTTACAACGTTTCAGCCTCTGGGGCCATTTTCAAACATCATGCATATTTATCTATATATATTCTTACACTGTTCCATCAGCAGTGTCGTCCTAATTTGCTTACTGTGTCAAAATCAACATTTCATCAGCCGTCCTGTAGGTGTTCTATGCACGACTGTAAAAGTAAATTAAAAGATATAACAATAAACCTCTTTTGTGAAACGACCAAATATATACCTTACTTATTGAACCAAATGAAAACTCAGGACAATGATGAGAAAATGGTATTTTTCTAGTCTTTTAAGACTTTCGTCCAGAGATGGATCAGATTTCGTAGCAATGCTTAGTTTTCATCTACATATTTAAATATTACAAATATAGGAAAATTGGTATGCAGATGGTATATATGGATGATATATATGGAAGATGGAGAAATAATTGTTGTTTTAACGCGGTTAAAGATAACGCTTTACGAATGGACATAGGCAATGAATTCCAAAATAGGGTAGCACGAATGACAAAAGACTTTTGAAGGATGTCGATATATATACAAGTTTATGGGTTATGTTCTTGTGTTTACTGGATGGACAGAGGAGCATGTGATGAACATATCGAGTATATAAAGAGCTTAAATTTTTTGTTTTGAAGAAGCGCAAAAGACAGATACCAAGATGGTATCCTCGAAGGAAAGAATGGTAAATCCTTTTCAGAATAGTGCGCCTTCTAAAGACATGAGATCGCCTGCGATCGCTATATATGAATCTAATGAAACAATTCATTAGTCGATTAAGTCTCATCTCCAGTTTTTCAGACTTACACGGCGCAACCATAATCTAAGTGGGGAAGTATAAGAAACGATACTAGAAGCAAACAGGTTTTAGATCGGATGGAATCACGAATTCTTAGGAATTGTTTTAGCATAGCGATGCATTTTCGGTTGATTTGAGAGATATGGATACTCCAGGCTAGACTTTCATCAATAATGACTCCAAGAATTCTTACTAAGGTGTGGAAGTTGATAGGTAGGCATTAAGGTAAAGTAAGGGGTAATTGAGAAGAGAAGTTAGGTTGTGCTTGGAACCTGGAATATGTTATATCCTTATTCTTCATCGTGCTTAGGAGAATGTTTATTTAACGAATTATTATCTATTATATATCTAACCACCACCAGTAATGTTAAATATGGTATCATTAAAATTAAAATGTTACCCCACTTCTACCTACCTAATATCTAAAGTTAGTTTTTTATATTTTATGCTGAATATTTTTATTTGTCACATTTTTGGGGAAGTCGCGACTTTTCGGACTTGCATCAACACCAGAAACATGAAATTATATGTAAACTGATAACATTTTTTTTTCCTATAAATTATCTACTATATCTATATACTTATGCATATACACTGTCTATACACTTATATACACTGTACCTCTTTAAATATATATATATATATATAACTTATGAGCTGGCCAATATAAAACTTAAAAAAAAGAGGAAAAAGGGGCACAATAATAACTCACTTGATGGCTAGTTAAACACTGATTTATTGATACATGTAATCCTCTATATATACATTCAAGGTGTTTACATCCAGTGAGTTGGAATTAAGGCTGATACTCAACCTTATCAGACCTTAACTCCCCCCCACCAGTTTACGAACAATCCTCGTAAACTAAAAAAAAAAAAAAAAAAATGAATACAAAACGTAAAAGAAAAGAAGTTCATAGAAAACAAGTACAAAAAGGTCACACCGCTGAAAAACAAGAACTTCCTGAAACACCACACAAAAAAAAAAAAAAAAAGGAAAAAACTGTGAACAAAATGAATAGTAACACTATATAAAAAAAAAACAGCACCAAAACTTTCAAACTGCCCAAACTGAGGACACTCCAAAGGGTTAGGATGCGTCTGTCGGAGGAAGTTTCAATTGTTCAAGGTGGACCGTACGCCTCTTTTTGGGGTCGCGTACGCTTTCAATAGTGACCAAATTATGTTCTCTAATCACAACCACGCGAAAGGGACCCTCATAACGCCGAAGTTCCTTCCCCGATTAGTCCCCACCCGACGGTACACTATCGTACCGATTTTGAGGAGTCCCATCAGATCCCGGACCCCGAGATTATGGCGCGCGACGCGTCGCTGTTTCTCCCGCTCAATGCGATCGTGAACCGTACGCCAGAGTTTCCGCAGCGCAAGACTGTTGCTTACGATTTCACCCTCGCCCGCCGTTGCACCGCGACAATCCCGCCGACGACCCTGTAGTCCAAAAAGGATCTCGAATGGCGTGAATTCGGTCACTGAGTGAACGGAGTGATTATAAGCGACTACTGCGCGTTCCATCGCCACGTCCGCCTCCAGCCCTTTGTCTAACTGGAATACTCTAAGGTGGTCGCTAAGGGTGCTGTGAAGCCTCTCGATACCTCCCCCCTAAGTAAAGGTATCAACCTGGAGATCACTGAGCGGAGCAGCCGCGGTAGGGGTCTCCTCCTGAACCGCACGGGGCGGATGCCTATCATATTTCGCACGCATGCATACGTCGCAAGTTCCGATAAGCTCCTGGATGGTACGCCTCATTCCTCGCCAGTAATACCGCCGGCGCAACGCGTGCAACGTTTCGGTCAACCCCCTGTGGTTCGTCTTGCCTTGGTGATAAGCGAGTGTCACCTCTCGCTTGCGTTCCTCATCACGTATGGTTTCCACAAGCAATGAACAGCGGATAAACGTCCGGTCAAGCCCGATGCGTTCGGTCCGCCACAACCGGTGAATACGCTCCCAGACCACGGCGTTACCTACGTACAAGTGGTGGGTCTGACCCGGTTTCGACGCATCCGCGAGCGCCCTACAGATCTGGTCCTCCCCGACGGAGGGTTGAGACCAAATAGTCACGACGGAACAACCGTCAACCCGCTGAAAGCCCAACTTCAGCAGCCCCGAAGTCCTCGTCTTCCAGATAATCTGCCTACGCTTATCGTTCACGATCTCGTCGAGCTCCTCCATGGCAACTGGACGCCCCTCATCCGACCCCTCGTCACCCGACGGCGCGTCTGCAGGCGAAGCCTCTTCCCCCCGAGGCGAGTGCTCCTCCCCTGGGGTCCATTCCCTCAAAAACTGACGGACATCCCGCGACGGCCCGCCCCGATCCTCCTCCACGGCATTCACCATGAGCGCCCGAGAAAGCCAGTCCGCGACCACATTTTCCTTACCCGGCTTGTAGACGACGTCCATGTTGTATTGTCCGAGGATCTCCTTCCACCGCGTAACCCGCGCAGACGACTCCTTGAGCTTCCCGACCCATTGGAGAGGGCGATGATCAGTTTGAACCCGAAATCGTCTCCCGAATACATAAGGCCTGAAGTGCTCGACAGCCCAAACAATCCCGAGAAGTTCCCGCTCTAAGGCACTATAACGGGCCTCCGCCTGTGATCGTGAACATCTGGTTGAAGTCAGGGAACGCGAGTACCGGTTCGCGCTGGAGATGATCCGGCGCACCTTGTCCGCGATATCGGGGGTCATAACTAACTTAAACCCTTTTCGAAGCAAATTATTAAGGGGCACGAGATATTCAGACAAAACGGCGGTAGTAATTCAACGCACCCAGCAACCGACGGACACCCTTAACTTCGGTCGGCACGGCGATCCGCTGCAAGGCGGCAACCTTCTGGGCATCCGGCTTCACGCCCTCCGCAGAAATGGTGTGGCCCAAAAAATAGATCTCTCGAAGCCCCAGGGTGGACTTCTCCGGAGAAAGGCGTAGACCGAATTCCCGCATGCGACGAAAGACGGCCCTCAGGTGCTCAACGTGATCCCGGTCGGACCTACTGAAGACCAAAAGGTCATCCATGTACACCTGACGCACGGACCCGTCCAGACCCCTCAAGAATTCGTCCATAAGCCGCTGAAACGTGATGGGGGCATTCTTAAGGCCGAACGGCATCCGCGTAAACTCATAATGGCCCCGTTCAAAGGTAAACGCGGTCTTATGCTGGTCACGCGGGTGCATTTGTATCTGATGATACCCCGCCTTTAAGTCTAAGGTACTAAAAATGTTCGCACCCCCCAACCGATCCAAAATGTCCTCGAAGCGCGGTATGGGATATTTTTCATCGACCGTGTTCTCGTTAAGCTTCCGGTAGTCTATGACCACGCGATATTTCTCCCTCGTGTCCCCCGGCGCACACTTTTTCTTCACGGCCCACAACGGACTATTATATGGCGAAGTGCTGTCCACTATAATACCCTGCCTTCGTAACTCCTCTAGCTCCTCCCGAATATGCCTGCGTAGAGCCTGCGGGTACCTCCATTCTTTAACGTAAGTGACGCGCTCTTGCTTAAGGGGAATTTCATGCACCGTCCTCCCAGTTGTGCCAAGAACATCTCCCTCCTTAAAAAAGATGTCGTCAAATTCCTCTAGAACCGACGCCCTCCAATCCTCCATCTGATTAACCGCCCCTATGCGCGTTTTGCCATCTCCCGCTGTGCGGGTACAGGCGTATTGTTTCCCCCCAATTTTAATGTCCCACTGACCTCCCCGATTACGGATCCGCGCACCCACCACGCCTAGCAAGTCGTTCCCTATAATGACTCGATAATCCCGCGGCATCCTAGTGACAACGTGGACTGATAACCCGCCACTTTGTTCCCCCCAGGTATGCAAACCCATCTCGGTTTCTCCCTCTACACTGCAGGGCCCCCCTAGGATGATTAATTGACATTGGCATACCTGAACCTGGAGTGCCCTCTCTCCGTCGCTCCACTTCTCTAACGCCTCTCTACAGGCGATGGTGCACGAGCTCCCAGTGTCCACCAGGCATGCGACTCCCTCCACGTTGATAATAGGCAGACCGCCGCTCCCGCCTCTCGCATGATAACTCACCTATGTACGGCTGCCACTCTGCTGGTACGCTCCTCAAAGTTCTTCCCGGGCAGACTGCGCCGACGCTTCCTGTCGCCTCCACGCGCTCTTCCTGCTTCGCTGACCGCCTCCTCGAACAGGGACATCTGTATCCGTCTCTGTGTCTGCCGTCTCGGATCCTCTAGACGATCCACTCGCTGATCCGACTGACTTTCTTATAAACCTTCTTGGACGAACGTCCTGCGCATTGATCTCCATCGGTTCTGGCTGGTGTGTATCCCGACGCCGGTACAAGTGGGGACAGTGTCTCGCCAGGTGTCCCTCCGTTCCGCATTCAAAGCATCGAGTGCGCGGACACTGGGCTACTAGGTGTCCTATCTTGCCACACCCATGGCACTTACGATCCTCCCGCCGTCCATTGTTTCGTGGTCTCGCCTGACCTGACCGGCGCTCTCCTTGCTGGGGACGGTCTCTCCTAGCTTCCCGGTACTCCTTTTCTCTTCTTCTCCATGGCTGAGCGCTCCTTGGTTGGTTGTACGCAACTCTCGTCCATTCTGACTCCTCTATCTCCATTCGGGATTCCTCCTCTCTGGCACTGGCGTCCATCATTTCCTGCGCACAGTCGATGAACGAGCGCTCTCTCGGGAACCCTTCCCGTTTGCCTGTTTCTTTCGCCAGCTGCACCTTCAACATTATCGCCAGGAAATCCATTCTGAAGTGGACCTCCTCGACACTAGCAGTCTCTCTCATTTTTTCGGTTATGCGGTTGAACTTCGTAAGCAGTTCTCCCGCATACTGGCCATTAGACTGACGCGGCTTTTTTGACTCTCTAAGCATGTGGAACGCATCTTCTTCGGGGGCCCATCTTCCCCCTCCATAGGCCTTCTTCAGTCGTTCCTTGACGATATCCCAGGGTGTCTCTTCATCCCCCTGGATATGATTCAGGATGTTCCTCCTGACCCTGCAGACCACCGCAGCCTTTAATGCTGCAGCATCCTCCCCATCTAATAAGTTCTCTGACATTTTGGAGATGATTCTGGCCATCAGACGATCGTCCCCTTTCAAAAAATGATTCAGCTCACCAATCTCCCCGGTGAATCTGTCGAGATCGGATATGGCTTTTCTCAGCTCCTGGGCCGTGGCGGTTTGGACTTTTATCCATTATAATGTCGTTCTGTGCGCCTGCGCCAACGAAACTTCCGGAAGTGGCGGAAGTACATTTGCCGCCGCCGGTGCTGGTTCGGTTGGTGGTACGTTCAGTACTGCCGGTCTTAACACAACATTTTCCGCCATGATCACTATTTAAACCAATTTTAACGGAGAGAGAGAAAGAGAGAAAAGAGAAGAAAGAAAAAAAAATTAAATAACAATAAAGCTGAAGATTTCCAGACGCGGGAAATAATAATAGAAAGAAAAAAAAATATACTGTCTAAAGGTCCCGGGTTTCGGCACCACTTATGAGCTGGCCAATATAAAACTTAAAAAAAAGAGGAAAAAGGGGCACAATAATAACTCACTTGATGGCTAGTTAAACACTGATTTATTGATACATGTAATCCTCTATATATACATTCAAGGTGTTTACATCCAGTGAGTTGGAATTAAGGCTGATACTCAACCTTATCAGACCTTAACTTATATATATATATATATATATATATATATATATATATATATATATATATATATATAGAGAGAGAGAGAGAGAGAGAGAGAGAGAGATACTCTATAAATAAATCAATATTTTTAATAAATTAATATTACTTATTTGATGTTTTTAATGACTGCACTCTCAAGTGACTTGTCCTGAACATATAAATTTTTTAGTTGATAAATCGATTAAGAGCATGCGTTCTTAATTCAATAGGTTCCAGTCAAACGGAATCCGGAAAAGGGCCTCGTTAGAAAGTTTTGGAGAAGTTATGAAAATTCGTTGATTTATGAATTTTGGAGTTCTGATTGTGAATTCGAAATTACCACTTCAAATTTTATAATAGCCTATAGCTTGAAAAAAAAAATATTACAATAAATCCTGATATCAATTTTAGAATAAATTAAATGAAAAGTAAATCAACATTTTTGAAGGGAGTGCTAGTAGAAGTTTTTGTTACTAATAGATGTTTTTGACCGGCTGCTTTCCTAAGACAGTGGTACTATCAAAAACTAGCTTACGTGATATATTTAATGTATGTATAGACTGTTATTGCTGAGCCCATTGGATTTCCTTTTCAAAGGTTTCGTGTTTACCAATCCCAGTAGGTGACATGCAGGGGAACCCCATTTTTTCCCATAAATAAAACGTCGGTACATAATTAAAATAGCACTTGTTTTAAATGTGTGTTTCTATTTTATGACCGCACCCCCAACCATCTTCCTCATCTAGTTATCTTTAAGATTTTAAACAAAATACAAATTATTTTTCTTTATATGAATATTGGCTATGTAAAGTTTACTTTTTAATAAATATTCCTATTTATTATTATTAACAAAATATGTGTTCACAAGAACAACTTCGAGAATATTATTCATATGTTATTTGATAGAATACAACAATTATCTATCGCTTTATTATATTATACCATTTAAAAACATCTCCTCATCCACAATAAACTTTTTACATTTTCGTCATGTCCTTCATTCTTAAACTATTCTAAATCTTTTGTGATGATGAAGTCCATAAGGTCCATATTTTTTTTTTTTTTTTTTTTTTTTACGAAGATAGAGAAAAAAAATAATGTTTTAGAATTGGTACACCGAGATTGATTATAAAATAGAAAAAAAAATAAATAAATACAATTTCGCCTGTATACATAAAGTCTGTCTACCTTACGAATTTATAAATACCAAAAATGTACACAACAAACTAACATTGAAATCGTTAGTTAAATATCAGAGGTATAGCTATTTGAAATTATTTATTAAAACTCTTTTTTTTTAGAGTGCTTCCATTGGGAAGCTTCTCTACATGGTTTCATGCCTTTTTATATTTTATTCAAATTTACTTGTAGTATTACTTGTTATACAGTTGTAAATTCAAATAAATAAAAGATAAAAAAACTCATTAATTTTTATTTAGTTGATTACAGTTTTAGGAGCCATGTACAACTACAAAGGTTAGAGGCACCGTGGTCATAAATTATTTACAGAGATGAATACAATTTTTTTTTCTCAGAAAAATGAACAAATTTTCTTGTTTATTTTGGTCCATTGTTTCCTTATAACTTTGTAGAAGAGGCCATGTTTTCTTTGAATTATACAGTGGGCATTCCATCAGAATGTGTTCCACAGTTAGCTCAAAGTCACAGCGCTGGCATCTCGGCGGAGGTTTCCCTTCAAGCAGGTGCCCATGGGTCAGTCTGGTGTGTCCGATCCTCAACTGTGTTATTATGGATTGCTCCCTGCGGTGTCCAAGTATCTGAGGTTGTGGTCTCGAAACTCCGAAGGTTCGCTTTAATTTGTTGTTCTCCGGAACCTTAGACCAAAAGGCTAATTTTTAAAGATAGGTAAAAAAGTAAACTGTCCTGGAATCAGGAATTTTAATTCAATGAAATTTGAAAGAAAAAAAAAATAGCAAAGAAGTCTAGTATAAATGCTTTTGGATTATTTTTTCAATAATAAACCTTTATAATCGAACAAAAAAAAAATCCCCCCTCCCCCAAAGTTTAAGGTCCTATATTTCAAGATCCGTAGAACCCGAGTTACTAATAAACAAAGTAAATCCGCCGTGAGAAGTTATAGATACCAAAATTTCGTTGGTGCTTTTCAGTAAAAAATCAAATTTCCAATAAAGCGAAAAAATAATTATTGAAATTGGTTATGAATTATCAGAGATATAGCGTTTTGAAATGAGCAGTGGTGATTGGGTTTTACTTTGATTAATTTATGGCTATACATATAAGTTAATAGTCTGTTAACAGCTATATAAATTGTCACACCCTTATATAATTATTTGGAAATAATAAACCACTGTGTAATTATTTGAAGTTCGGTTTTTGGTTGATAAGAAGCCTACAAATTAACAATGTTTACTAATGCATCTGACAAAAGGGTATTAAACAACTTTAAGACGCTGGAGAAACATGAATATGTAAATGCCGACTGCACCAGTGCAGGGCGGAACTGCGGGCGGCGGCTCTTGGAGCGGTGCCACCCCCGGCAACAATGCCCTTGTTTTCTGCCGCCTCCGGCTGTCTTCTCTCCTCGCTGCGATACACAGAATTAGGTGCTACCATTGTCTCTTCGCGGCTCCATATTGTTCCTCTAATACCAGCACGTAGGACCTTTCTATTAGGAGTAGGCGCTTTAAATCCAGGGCTTTGGGAGTCGTACACCATGCGTGATCATCCAACTTTAAGCCGGGTTAATACTACCGGTGGAATATATAATACCCATGGAGACCAGCCTTTCGTACTCTCAGTACTTGGAGGGCATGGCATTGAATATAATAGTGTGCATAATATAACATGAATCAGACGGACATTCGAGAAAAACTCAGGCCCACAGTGTAAATTTCTCAACATCCTGGAATTTCTAGATATTGGATTGTAAGGGTCGGGCAACACATGAGAGTATAGGAAAGTAAAATATGAATTATGTGAGGTCCTGATGTAAAGTAGGCATAGTATTATTATACACTTTCAGCGTATAATAATAAGTATGCAATAACCGTTTTTTCTTAATATTAAATTTTATAACAATGAAATCACGTAAGGTGGTCAAACCTATTTCTTTCAATATAATTATTTTTTTCTCAAACTAACTCTTGAAACTTAAGACCTAATATTTTAATAAGGTGGTAATTTTTTTCTGGTCGATTACAAAGGTTCATTATTGAAAATGATAAACCAAACGCATTTATACTAGATTATTTTTATTATTTCCTTTTTTTCAATTTCCATTGATATAATTCATACAAAATTCCTGATTCTGGACACTTTACATTTTTATATTACACACACACACACACACACACACAATATATATATATATATATATATATATATATATATATATATATATATATATATATATATATAAGGGGGAGCCCATGGCTGAGTGGCTAATACGCTAGTCTCGCACGCTAAAGGTTGTGAGTTCGAATCTCAGTCCCGGCGGGACATTTATAAGCATATAATTAAATGATGATTTACTCACAGCATCACTCCCGGGTATGTGAGACCCGTCAGCCTACTGGTGGCCACTCCCAAAAAATAGGCGTAGGAAGTTATGACCCTACCCTATAAAGTTACATCGAGAAATGTGGCGAGTATATTCTCCGAGGAGATTACACCACGCGGCCAAGGGCCCACACGGCCAGTCGCGCCTGATAAAAAAATCCAAAAAAAACTGCCTCTGAAACAGCCCCTGTTATCAACATGTCCATTGATCACAAAAATTATTGATACTCATTTAATCTTAAATATAATCTTAAATTCTCACAACACTACATATTTTTGCTTTTATAAATTCGTTTTAATAATCTTTTATAAATATTTCTGTCCTTGGAGAACAAGGGTGAACTTATTACAGAAGACCTATTGACTCAGCTGGTAAGGAGGTAGTAAGGTGGGTTATAGGACAGAAGATAAAGCTACTAAACAGCTACTAAAAGGGTCCTAGTAAATTGAAGAGGATTGACAGAGATTATGGCGGGAGGTCTGAGCGGCGATAGTGGACTTGTTGCTCCTGACGTTTACGATCCCATAAACTTCACGGCACACGCCAACTCGGCCTATTTGTTTACTGCCTTCCTTAATGACCTGCTTTGCCTTCTTCACATGTCTATTACTCCTTCTGTCTATACTCCCTTTATCAAAGGGTGAATCTAAAGATTTATTAATGCATTTTGTTCAATGCGATATTTGTTAAAAAAAAAAATTAAAATAATTCGATTTTTAGTATTTTTGGGATCACCTGTAGCAGGGTGGCTAGCATAACAGCCTCCTATACCAAGGGTCACGGGTTCGAACCCGCAGATGGCCCAAGTATTTTTTAATGGGAGTAAAAAATCATTTGTTATGCCGTCCTCCGAAGGGGACGTAAAAAGGTGGTCCCGAGCCTGTGCGGTACTCGTTAAAGATCCCTATTCTAATTAAAACAGGATACGTAAAATTTAGGACTCATCGTCCGATTAGCCACAGTAGCATAAAGTAACGTTAAATAAACAAACAACAAAATATTTTGATGATGCATTGAATAATAAACTGATTAAGACATAGGAAACTTTTTGTTTTTATTACACAAATAGATTAATAAGACATAATAGGACGAAGCCCAATCAGAAAATAAAACTTTTTTTTTTCTTTGAATTTAGTGGCATTTAATTCGGCATAAACAATAAGTTCTAATATAATTTTTAAAATTAATAATTAATGATATATTTAAAAAACAATTACAATTAATTTCATCAAATAATGTAATTAAGAACATAATCATTGCAACGTTTCGACCATAATTTGGGTTTTACCTTTTTTATACTTTTGTTTTATTTTAATTAGCAACAATTTGAACTACATTAGATCAATAAAATAAATTTAAATTAATTAATTTGATAAAAAACATTTCTAAGAAAATACTATAAAATTATCTATTAAAGAAAATAAATCGATTCCGTCCAACAGAGATATTTGATAAAACATATACAAATTTAAATATTCACAAATACTTATTAAACTAATATATAAAGTTTATATTTTTAATTATATGAATTATTATTATCAGCCAATCGGAGAGGTGAATTTTACAAGAAATCATGAGAAGTATAATTCTATTTTATGTTTAATTAAGATTTAATTTTCGATTGTTTATCAACTGTAAATTTTGAGATGAAAAGATATCTAGCTACATTTTGTTTAGGTAAGCATTTGTATTTTTCATTTTTTGTTTAATTAATAATTCCACTTACCTATACATGAGAATTATAGTAAAGGAATCTATTCCGATCGTAAACATTTTTGAATTCGACTATTCATCGGAAATACACGGTTTAGGGTCCCTTTAAGTCCAAATGACTAATTCTGCAGAACGTTTTATGTGTGTGTTAACACAGGATAGATTAACGCTTTTCAATACCATACTTTCCACTACCACTACATTCATTGATTTGATTTAAAATATAGATAGAAAGGTAGTCATTAAACCCTAATTTATTCTGTCCACAAGAACGGTGGTAACTAATTTGTTTTGTTTTTCTTTAGATATTTTTGGGATATATTACTATTTATTTCAAAATGAACAATAGTAATAGTGATATGGGACTACATTCATACAAATTTACAGCAGACAATGATAAAATCTAATTACATAAAAATAAATCATATATATTCAGAAGAAAAAAAAACAATAAAAAAAACAACCTATAATTAAAATAAATACAAAGATCGTAAACACAATCGTAGCTATATACAATATTTACGATAATTTGGTATTAGTTATCGAAAACGGTAAATTGTATAATAATAAAATTCCATTCATTAGGATCTTGTATGCAAGACAGCAAATTTTTCAACAATATCGGCAAATCAGAAGAGCCTCTTTATACTATCCATTTTGAACCTTTTTACGATTTTCTCAAAAATGGCTCAAATGATTTTGATTACACGCGTTATATCGATGCACACTTAAATGGAATTTAATGTTCTCTAGTTTTCATTGTGATTGAAATAGTCTGACACGGATTACATGCCGATACTCCAAACTACTTTAATTTTGCTTAATTAATACCTTTAATTTTGTAGGTTCAAATAAAACAAAAACTATTTCATGTTGTTAGGATAGATAAAAAAAAAAAGGAATTAGGTATACATGATGAAAGAATTTGATAACATAGAGAAAACCATTTTTTTAAAAACATAATAATGGTAATAAAGATGTATAATATACCGTTGAAGGCTCTAAAGATTTTAGAATGTTATTGTAAAAAATGTTATATAACAAGTGTTATAAGGAAATATAGAGTGATGAAGCGCGGATAAAAACAAGCGATTGTTGCAATATAATAAATTAATTATTTCAGATTAATACACATTCCCATCTAAACTAAATGTCATTCTTTAATACTTCTTCTACTTTGACTTTATTAAAAAATTCTTAAATTGATTTCAAATTAATTTTTAAAAGGTAGTGTAAGATGTGTTTTTTAAAAATAATATTTATATCACATAATTATAGTTATACATAGTATTGAAACTATGGTATTATTTCCTAATGATTTCAGTAGCAAAATAATGATTGAAATAAAGTGCTCTCAGTTTATGGTTGCTTTAACTTTGAGGTAGCTACCATATATTTGCTCACAGTACTCCTATGTTCGAATTTGAATTCCAATCATGTTTTTTCATCATATTTGATTCATTCTTTAAACTATACATATGAATAAATAATTTTAAAAAAATACTTTGCATTTAGCAAGTGATTTATCTAATAATTATTGTTAAATTGCAACAATAATAAACCATAGTAGCATTAAATCAACCTCTTGTAATAAGTCTCAGTCCCCCAAAAAGAAGCCTATGGGACGTCGGTGAATTTATTGCTGCAGGGGGTCCCGCAAGATTTCGACAAGACCCTATTAAAATGTTAAGCAGTCCCTGGTAGTGGGTTTGAAGCCGCCACTCTTTCCTGAGTTAATAGCAAACGAAAAGGAAAAAAGGTTGTTTCGAAAATAGTGAACTTAAAAATTTAAAAATTATTGTTAATAAATATTTGATATTATCTATTTATTGTTTCGAAAATAGTGAACTTAAAAATTTAAAAATTATTGTTAATAAATATTTGATATTATCTATTTTTATATATGAAAGTACCAATTCGATCAGTTTTCTAGTCATTACTTTCTGAAGGCTTGTCTTAATATCCAAATGTGCAATAAGGTTGGATTTGAAAAAAAAAATCGTGCTGAATGTTGTTGAAAAAAAAAAAAAATGTTTGACAAAATATTTAGGCCATTGGTTTCCAAATAACTCTAAAACTACACGTTTCCTGAAAATTCATCTTACTCTTACTAAATTTTTTGTTCACCCATACCTCGCCTTTGAAGGCTATTCGGGAGTTTCTCGGGCCCTGGGGGTGAGGGCGGGGATAAATGCTGAGATAAAAGCCCTCCACAGCCGAGACTCGAACTTGTGATTATTTTGTTTCAAGTTTTTGGTTTTCTGTTGCTAGGCAACGCATGTTGAAAGCAACGCGCGCCAACCTACTCAGCTACCCCGTCCCCTACTCTTACTAGTATTCACAAAGATATTAAATTAAAAAGAAATATATTTAAGCATGTTAGATTATTAGGAGCGTGTGCATGTTTCGCGTGTAGGTACCCATGGAAATACTTTCAATCGTTACTGAATTTTTAAAATTACATTAGAGACTAAGATAAACATTTCGATATTCAAAATAACAGAAAATATAGTTGTTTTTTTTTCAAGTTGAAAACCTTAATTCACAAATGGGATCAATTTATATATATATATATATATATATATATATATATATATATATATATATATATATATATATAAATATATATATATATATATATATATATTTTTTTTTAATTATATTTTATTCAAATTTACAACTGTATACTACAATACATCAAGCAAATATTCTGATAAAAGATATTTACACGAAAAACGTGTAGAGAAACTGCCCATTGGCAGCACTCTAGTAATCAATCTAAACAAGAAGGTCTCGGGACCATCTTCTCTTCAGACGCCTCGGCGGATTATCAGGAATTGTAGAGGAAGTAAGGATTGAAACTAGTGGATTAGAGTGGAAATGGAGTTTGTCATGGAAGGATTGATAAGTGGTACGGGCCAAATCAGCTACGTAAGGAACATGGAGGTCTTTATGAATGATTTTATTCGTGACAAAATAAGGAGCGTTCAGGATCTTACGAAGGATTTCGGATTGTAACGTTGTATACGGGAAGAATTGGATGGTTTAGTAGAGCAGATATGCCTTATGATTGTCATGTAAATGAGTCTTTTGTAGTTAAGTGAAAGGTTAGAGCGTCTGTATAGTAAGTGTTAAAGTCGAGCAGTTTCTTGTCTTTTCAGTCTTGTATGCGGATTTCATGTAAGGCGTTTGTCAAGCAGGAGTCCTAAATAGCGGATCTGTTCAACCGGGACAAGCGAAATACCATTAAAGGAAACTGTAGGGAAGGATGTCATAGGTTTTCGACGGAGGGTAAAGGTAATATGATGGGATTTATTGGAATTCATTTTAATTCTCCAATTCTGACACCATACCTCAAGGTCTCTGATGTGGGATTGGAGAGTTTGAGAAGCAACTCTAGGATCATTATGAACTGATAGCGCGCAAGTGTCATCGACATAGGTAGAAAGGAATGTGTTAGGATGGGTTAGGATATTAGCTGTATAAACTGTGTAAAGGATGGGTCCCAGGATGCTGCCCTGAGGAACACCAGCAGACTGGGTAAAAGGAGATAAATTGGAACGATTGTGGTTAATTTTGAAGGATATGTCGGAGATGTAGTACTGGATGATTAGAAAGTATGTTGGAGGAAGGAATTTATGGAGTCCTGGCACACATCAGTCCTGGGTGCCAAAATTTATATTTAAGTTGGAAACGAGTTATGACTATTTACAATGATTATACGTATTGAGCAATTATGGATATTCTCATATATCTTCTGGTGTGTTACTTTAATGTTGACAGTAAAAATTATGCTCCACCATAAATTCGTTGTACTTAAGATAGTTGAAAAAGTAACTGATCAGTAAACAATAAATATATATATATATATATATATATATATATATATATAACTTATTTCTACCGAGAAAAATATATTAAAAAGGGAAACAGAGAGGCGAAATAAAACCCACGCTTACTTGATAACATATGATTTATTATCACTTATACATTAAAAAGGTTACATAAATTCAGGTGTTGTTTACATTTACATCAAAGGTGATTAAAGTTAATATTAACACTCTTCCCATCTTAACTCCCCCCTGCCAGTTTACAAACACTGTTTGTAAACTACCTAAATGGATACATAAATAAATTACATAACTAGACAAATAAACTAAACAAGAAATAACCGACATAAAAGCGGACTTAAATGTAACTTACTAACTAAACACAAGATAGAACAAAAATTGCAACTCCCTAAACTTGGGGAAGAAAGAAAGCATAAAAAAAAAAGGAAAGAAAGCAGTAACTTGATGTTAAAACAAATACAAAGCATTACAAAAACGATACTACCACATAAAACAAAAAGCCAAGTCCCCACTAGATCCCAGGTCTGAAGCAGAGGATAACTACGATTGAGGAATTCTTAATTGTTCAATATGAACTGTCCGCCGTTTACGGGGATCCGCCAAACACTGCACTGTCACCACGTTGTGTTCCCGAATCACAACCACCCTAAACGGACCCTCATACCGAACAACTTCCTTACCTCTGTTCGAACTGATCCGCCGATACACTATCGTTTCTGGTCTATTTCGGTTCCTGCCGACCTCTGTCCTCCTGTAAGGCACTCTCGTCCATTCTATAGCCGCTTCCCCGCTCCTGGACTCCTCGTCTCTGGCGCTCGCATCCACCATCTCTTGAGCGCATTCGACGAACGTCTTGTCTCTGGGAAGACCCTCTTTCTTTCCCGTTTCCCTCGCAAGTTGCACTCTCAGGATAGTAGATAAGAAGGCCATTTTGTCTTCTACTACCTCCGCAGAAAGTGTTTCCCGCAATTTCTCTGTGATGCGGTTGTAACGGCCTAATAGTAATCCGGCGTACTGTCCACTTGACTAGTATGGACGTTTCGTTTCCCGAAACATCTGGAAGATGTCTTCTTCCGGGGCCCATCGGCCTCCTCCGAATGCTTTCTTAAGCCTATCTTTGATAATGCCCCATGCCGTGTCCTCATCAGCCTGTATCAAGTTTAAGATCTGTCTACTGACCCGGCATACTAATGCCGCTCTAAGTGATACAGCGTCTTGAGAATTCATCAAACTCTCAGATAATTTCGCCTCAATAGTTGCCATAATTCTGTCGCCTCCCTTCAAGAAATGATTGAGGTCGCCGACCTCTCCGTCAAAGCGTTCCAGCTCGGAAATGGCTTTTCTGACATCTTGCGCTGTCGCCGTCCAAACCTTGACCCACTCTAGAGTGGTTGTGTGGTTCCCGATGGGAACTTGTGCTCCCGCTAGCGACTGAGCCGGTAGTGGTTGTATCTCCTGAGTTGAAGACTGAGGTAATGTTCTATCTTCCGTAAGGACTGGTGGTATCGAAATATTTTCTGTCATTTTTAAAGAGAGAAATGGAAAAAAACAAAGAGAAAGGTTATAATGAGAAAAAAAAAAACTTACGTAGAGTAAAACAGCCGATAAAACAGTTTCTTCTCACTCGAAAACGATCAAAATAACGTTCCCGGGTTTCGGCACCACTTATTTCTACCGAGAAAAATATATTAAAAAGGGAAACAGAGAGGCGAAATAAAACCCACGCTTACTTGATAACATATGATTTATTATCACTTATACATTAAAAAGGTTACATAAATTCAGGTGTTGTTTACATTTACATCAAAGGTGATTAAAGTTAATATTAACACTCTTCCCATCTTAACTTATATATATATATATATATATATATATATATAATATATATATATATATATATATATGTACAATTATTTTAAAAAATACTGATATAAATTTATATCAATACAAACTAAAATATTGGCAAAGTCGCAGGCTTATATCCCGTTCGTTTTTAAATCAAAATGATCTTATATTAATAATTTGATTTAATGGAAAAATAGAAAAATGTGTATTTTTTACCTAACTTGGTTGGTCGCCTGAAAAAGGTCTACAAGACAATTAAATGGTGCAACATCCTTCGAAACATAACAAAACACCAAACTTCGAAAATTGCAATAACTAATGTTTAGCGCTAATTTAAATCAGTAAAACGGAAGAAAATATTATGAGTTCAGCATAGAACATGTAATGGGTAATCAATGGAATTTTATTCTGTTGTAATATAACTTAGGACTAAAGTATGAAACTGAATGGAAGGATGAGTGTCGGGAACCACCAAAATGAATTTCTCTAGTACTCGTACACCTTTCAAAAATAAAATATCTTCTCTCCAATTTAATTTGTAGCACTGCATTAGTAAAAACCTATAAAGCCACTAAGTGTAAGTTCTTAATGTAGGCCTTAGTGTAAGTTTGGATAAGGCCTGTACTGTTGCACTAATTTCTTTTTGCAACATTATTTTTCTTTGTTACTTGAGTGTTAAACAATAAAGGAGATAAACATTTTTTTTTATAACATATTTATTGATATTTACAACTGTATAATTATATACAACAAGTAAATGTGATGGGTATAGTAATCTGACATGAAATACATGAAGAGATGCCACCCTTCGACAGCACTCTAAAAATATTTTAAACTAGAAGGTCTCGGGGCATCTTCTTTTCAGACGCCTCACGGACGGAGGATTATCAGGAATCGAAGAGGATGATAGGCTAGAAACTAGTGTATTAGAGTGGAAATGGAGTTTTTCATGGAATGATTGATATCTGGTTCGGGCTAATTCAGTAACATATGGGATATTAAGGTCTTTATGGATGAGCTTATTCGTGACAAAGTAAGGAGCGTTAAGGATTTTACGAAGGATTTTGGATCGTAAGGATTGGATACGAGGAAAATTTGATGGTTTGGTAGAGCCCACATAGGTCTACTCCGTAAGTCCATATAGGTCTTATGATGGTCATATAAATAAGTCTTTTGTAATTAAGTGGAAGATTGGAGCGTTTGTCCAGTAAGTGTTGGAGTAGTCGAAAACGTCGGGCAGTTTCTAGTCTTTTTAGTCTTGTATGGGGATTCCAAGTCAGACGTTTGTCAAGGTGGAGTCCGAGGTATCGAATCTGTTCAACAGGGGCTAGTGGAGTGTCATTAAAGGATACTGTGGGGCAGGAAGTCATTGGTTTACGGCGAAGGGTAAAGGTTATTTGGTGGGATTTGTTATAATTAATTTTAATCCTCCATTTCTGACACCATACTTCAAGGTCGAGATAAAAATAAAAAACAACTTGATTTATAGTTTTGGCTGCAATATTGACTGCAAGCTACTCCATCCTATGGTATTACAAGCCGATATTTCGTAAAAAGCAATATACCAGGAAAAATAATTAACAATCGGCAATATGATTCTTTAAGTTTTTATATTGGCATTGCACTGCTTGAAAAACCAATGCGTAACTTATAAAAATGTCATGTTGATATGCCATTTGATTGATACATTATAGCATTCCACTAACCCCCTATTTATTCATTGATTAGATTTTAAATAGTATAGACAAGATAGTCATTAAACCCTAATTTTACACTACCTACAAGAAGAGTGGTTTAGTTCGTATAAGTAATCGAAAACGATAAGTTCTTCAAACTGAAATTTCAAAGTTTAGGAGCGCATTTGCCTCATGTTACTCAATGTGTTCAATTAAATCGGCAAACCAAAAAGCCACCTTATATAAAGCAAATTGACCTTTTTTTAAGATTTTTTCAAAAACTTGGATTTGACTTCATAAGATTAGGAGTAAACTCTCGTATCGGTTTAACTAAAATATCGTTTTTTGTTTTTTTTTTTAATTTATATTTTATTGAATTTTACAACTGTATATTACATAAATACAATAAGTAAAAGTGATGAATTATAATAAAAGGAGTATAAGGCTTGTGAAGAAACTCCCCAGCGGTAGTACTTCGATATTTATTTAAGTAAGTAGATCCCGAGGCCATCTTCTTTTCAATCGCTTCGGAGGGTTGTCAGGAATATGTGAGGTTGATAGGTTGCGGACAAGAGGGTTTATATGAATTGGGAGTTTGAAATTAAAAGTGGTATATCTGGTACGAGAAAGGTCTGCCACAAATGGGATATTAAGGTCGTTATGGATGATTTTATTTGTGACGAAATAAGGAACATTTAGGATTTTGCGAAGGATTTTGGATAGTAAGGATTGGATGCGGGAGGAATTAGATGGCTTAGTAGAGCCCCAAAGCTCGATTCCTTATGTCCAGATGGGTCTGATGACAGTGATATAAATGAGCTTTTTGTAGTGAATTGGAAGTTTTGAACGTTTGTCTAGTAAGTGTTGTAGTAATCGGTATCTACGGGCAGTTTCCTGTTGTTTTAGTCTCGTGTGAGGGTAAAATATCGGTTTAAAATTTAAAAGGCTTTGATATCGTGTAGATTGAAATAGGCTGAGAGGGCTTAAATGCCGATAAGTAACTTTAATTTTGTAGATTCTTAAAAATTGACCATTTCATGTTAGTATTAATAAAAAAAATAGTAAATATAAAGGATGAAATAATTTGATAACCAACTGAGGAAGAAAAGAGGAAACACATTCTTTTAGGTAATTTTAGTTTCCGAACATACGGACATGCAGTGTGATTTTTTGGTCTTTTGGTAATTTAAAATAATAATTTTCGTTTAGGATACGCCAAAAAAAAAAAGAATAGAAAGGTGCATTGTTGAATTATAACCAACCACTATAGAAATCCTAGGAATAGGCATTACTTGTGCATAAAGTGGAAGGTGCTTACCATTCAGGGCACGCGTGAGGCACCGTACGAGGTCTTTCTGCCCTGCAATTAATGCAGGTGTCGTGTGAAGTTGCACGTGAGTACATCTCATGTGGCGCTGAGCCGACGCCCAAATCCGAGGTTCCAGCTTCACAGCGGCCACCTTATGAATTATTCACTAATGTCTGTCACGAGCATTCGTGTCAAGGGAAAGAATTATAGGTTCGGGAGTGGATACCAGTATTGTTAGCAATTAAAGGATACGTGTAGAAAAAGGTGATTCATTAAACTATAAGTAAAGCACTAGTGTTTAAACAACTAAATCTGGATTCAGATGGCAAAATGGTATAAATCTACCAGTGTTTTTTCTTGTAATAAGATTCACATTTTGGAGAATCCATTCGTTTATGTGTTGAAGGTAGGTCATTTATGTATACCAATTAAAGTTGTTTACTCATTAACTGAAAGAGAAACACCTTCTGAACATAAACGAATGACACTCCAGAGTGTGATAAAATTAAAAAAAAAAAAAAAAAAAAAAAAAAATAGTACGCCACAAGCATTTATTCATCCAAAGTACCCAAAGAAAAATACAAAATAACGAAGGATAATGGATTTTTTTGGTAGGCCTCGCGGTGTAATCTCCTAGGAGATTACATTCACGTTACTTGATGTATTTCATAGTGAAGGGTTATCACTCCCTACGCCTAATTTTGTGAGTGGCCACCATTTGGCTGACGGGTCTCAAATACCCGGGGGAGAAGCTGTGAGTGAATCCCTATTTATTTAATGCTTGAAAAAGTCCCTCTGAGATTGGGATTCGAACTCACAACTTTTAGTATGAGAGACTGGCGCGCTAGCCACTCAGCCACGGGCTCCCCGGAAACCGGTCTTATTTTGCTAAATTATTAAATATATTAATGATTTCCATACTTCAGAAATCAGTTCATCCGCAGCTTATGGTACAACGCTTTAAGCGTAATAAAGCATGAATTACATTATTAATCATATACTTAAAATATTACATATATATTTACATATAAATGTATTTTCAAACAAGCTTTCCCGAAATGAAGGATTGGTTTATATGTTTGGACCTGACTGTAAATCGAAAGCCAAGAGTAGAGGTACGTCCGAACGTTTAGTCTGGAATTTTGAAATCCATAATAATTACAGAAGTAGAAACCAGAGTATGGTTTGTTAATACCAACGGCTTATTATATAATTATTTTAAAAATGATGTTAGTTAATACAAAAGCTTTCTGATCACACGAATGGAAAAAAAAATATGGTTAATTAAATATAAAAACATCAATCATAAAGTATTAAAATAAATAAAACAAAATTAAAGGGATAAATTAAGGAGGCAAATATTGCAAAAGAATAAATTTAATGATTGGAAAAAATAAGATCTGAAATATATCTTCATCTTAAGATAAAAAAAAAAAAATATATCGATTAGGTTTAACTATAATTAAAAATGTATATTAATAGCTGAAGTTAAGCAATACCAAATAAGTAATTCATTCGATATACTATGCTTAAAAAAAGTCACTAAAACAGGTCATTAATTAAATTAGAAATCTAATAATAAATAAGCTGTGCTATATATATATATATATATACAGTAGCTCACAGTGAAAATGATACACTATACGAATTTCACAAAATGTTCATTTATTATGTACAATAATATATGTTTTTGAAAAAGGTTCTCCCTAAAATATTACACATTTTATCTAGAAAAACATAAATATCTCTTTTAAACAATAATAAATAATGCCTGAGCATAAAAATAACAAAATGAAATTTCAGACCTCACAGTGAAAATGATACACTTTAATAAAATTCAATTTAAAAGTAATTTTATATAGCTTTAATATCTTGTTGGAAGTTCTTTGTTATTAATTACTTCTCTTAAGCCGTTTTGGATGGATTCCACGAGTTTTTGGGTAAAATCTTTGCTAATTTTCTCCCATTCTTCCAAGAGTGCCTTTTTTAGATTTTCTTTGTTTATAATATTGTTTTCAAATTTCTGTCTCCAATTTTTCCCACAAATGTTCAATGACATTTAAATCTGGTGACTGTGCAGATGTCTTTATAAGTTTGGGACAGTTAAATGTAAGCCATTCTTTCACTATCAACGAAGAATGCTTGGGTTATTATCTTGGTAAAAAGTAAAAATATCTTTTAATCCAAATTTTTCAGCACATACCTTCAGATTTTGCCTTAATATGTCCACATATCAATGTTTATCCATTATACCTTCTATGAAATGCAGATTTCCCACACCAGAAGCTGCCATGCATCCCCACACCATCACACTCCCACCTCCATGTTTCACAGTCGGTAAGAGATTTTGCTTGGAAATTGTTCTCCCTGGTTTTCTTCAAACGTATCCACGCCCATTCGACCCAAAAATGTTAAATTTGCTTTCATCAGCAAAAATAAACTTTTTCCAAAAGTCACAATCTTTGGAAATGTGCACATTTGCAAATTTTAGCCGGTCTTTTTGATATTTTTTACTAATGAACGGCTTTTTCCTAGCAACTCTACCATGAACATTGTGTTTCCGTAGGAGGCGACACTCAGTTTCCGCACTAAAAATCTTCTTTAAATAATATTCCACTTAAATTGCAATTTTTGGTGCATTTTTTTTTTTTTTTTTTCTTAGAATCCACCTTTCGTCAGCATCGGAAAGTATCTTTATGGGGCTTTTCTTCTTCTTATTAAAAGCCTGTTTTCCCTTTTATATCTTTCTACAATATGTTGTACTGTTGCATAACTTTTCTGAAAAAGTTCGCCAATTTCTCGATACGATTTTCCTTTGTTGAACTGTTGTATAATGAGTTCTCTTTCTCTTACCGTTGTGTGCCGACACATTATAATAAAAAAACAATCACAAAATAATATAATAAAATTGTCTTAGAGACTGATAGCGCAGAAGACACTGAAAGCCTGGATAGAACTAAAACAGATTAAAAACAATGAGTGGTGTAAACAATGGCAACATGAGTGGTGTATCATTTTCACTGTGAGATAGGTCAAAGCTTTGTAATCCCCTTATGTAGCTTTATTTAATCCATTGCTAATGTTAGAGAGCTGGGCAAGTTAATCTGTAATCAAGAATGTATTCTCATTCACTTATAGGTCATATAAAAATAAGCTTAATAAGTTATTTTTGACATATTCATAGAAATATAGTAGGTGTATCATTTTCACTGTGAGCTACTGTGTATATATATATATATATATATATATATATATATATATATATATATATATATATATATATATATATATATATATATATATAATATATACTATTGGGTTGTTTCACTTGAAATGTCCGTTTTTGAAACACATAAAGGATTTTGCAGATCTCTGTTGTTTTCTTCCGAATGTTTACATATTTAAATCCTAAATAATTAAAACAGTTACTAATCCTCTACCTTTGTATTATAAACATTAGCTTCCCAATCAATTACCCACTTTTTAATATACCTCAAAATATGAACATGGAAGCCCGCGATTTTCGAGTAATATTTTTGTACGAGTTTAAACTCGGCCATTCAGCAGCTGAGGCCGCTAGAAATATTTGCAAGGCGTTTGGGGAAGGGAGTGTTAATGAACGGACTATTCACTGTTGGTTTGCTATGTTTAAATCCCAAAAAGTTGATGGTTACAGTATGGTGGTCCATGGCTGGGATAATTCATAATTCCTTTTTACCTAGAGTTGAAACCATTACCTCTACAACGTACTGCAATGAAATTGACCAAATGCACACAAATTTATTAAAAAAACAACCTGGATTGGTAAATCGGAAGGGTCCTATACTCTTACACGACAACGCTAGTCCCCAAAAGATACCGTGCAAAAATTGAAAGAACTGAGCTACGAAGTTCTTCCGCACCCACCATATTTTCCCGACTTGTCTCCAACAGAATTTAGACAACTTCGTCAAAGGAAAACTTTTTGAAAATGATGATGAAGTGAAAAGTTCGTTTTCAGATTTTGTTTCACTTCAAAGCTCTGAGTTTTTCAGTTCGGGGATAAAAAAGTCACGTTGGGAAAAATGTGTAGAAAAAAAAGGTAAATACTTCGAATAAAATTATCTTGTTTTCATATCGCATTTTTAATAAAATCCTTTACCTTGAAAACGGACATTTCATGTGACACAACCTAATAGTATAGCATCTATATATTATAAATATAATAAATATGTTAATTTACATAACGTAACAAGTAATCATACCAATGTCTTTACTAATTCATTTCTTAGTATTACAGGTGGTTTGAAAATTTACCTTGCATGAGGGTAATCCATTATGTTCCTGAAAAAAAAAAAAAAAAAAATTATAATCTGATAAATAAAACTTATAGTTAAACAAGATCATTATTAATAATAGCTAAAGATATATTAATTTTTTTTCAATGTAGTTTACCGAAATCATTCTGAAGAAAACTATTGTCACAGAAGAATTTTTGAATGTTCAAACTCCCTATACTGAATTTTTTTTTATCACCTTTTTTTGTAATTTCAATTTTATTGAATTTCACAAGTGTATACGACACATAAAAATATCATAATTTTCGTTTACATAATCTTGAACAAAATATGTTAAGTATTACAACTTGTATGTAGTAATACAAATGTAATTATAATACGCATTGTATCGAAAGATGGTACACGTAGAAAGAAATTCACCACATCAGGGTTTCTGTAATGTGGAAAAAAAAAAAACCAACTGTATATTAACATAAATAAAACAAGTAAAAGTGTTAAATTGAAAAGGGCGTGAAAAGGCTTGTGATAAAACTATCCAGCGATAGAAATTTAATGATAAATAAATTTAAAACATTTTTTTTTCTATATTGTTTGATCAATTGATTACTTTGTGAAGATAAAACATACACGAGCTATTGCACGTGTGTTGATTTAAATATTTATTTAATATATGAATTATAAATAAGAAAGATATTCCCGTTCAAAGGTTCATCACCAACAAAAAAACTTACTTTTTGAGGGGAGGGTCTGTTATGAACCAACCGGCATGTTTCTGATTCATGGTTTCGACACCTGGCTATGGGGGTACGTTTAGAGTTTCTATTAAGGTCTCAGGAACCGGCAATTGTGTTTTGTCAGTGCTTTCATCTGTTCATTCATCTGGGTACGTAGAAAATATACAAGGAAGCTGTTTCACCTATTATATTTCTAAGCTATTAGTCGATTTGAAAAGCACACGAAATAGATTTTTCGAATCATTGCTTGGCTTTGATAGAAGTAAAATACGTTGTTATTGACGTCATGCAACTAATTATATATATATCTGACATACTGATTTAGTGCTTCATATATTTAACATAGTAAATGATTAAAGAATACTATTTTCATATATCATTATTATTTTATATAAAATAAAAAACTGGTTCGGGCTACAGACGTTTTTTAAATTCCCGAGTGACTAAAATCAATTCAAGAACCATAAAATAAATTTAGAGTTGAAAAAAGTGAAATGAATTATATTCAGTTTCCTTGGAAAAAAATAATTTCAGATTAAATTATATAACAATATATTAAGCACAGTGTTTTGGGGTATAAGCCTTTTTGTTGGACGGCCTCAATTGGACTTAACAAGGAACATACAGATAAATCTAGCATTCAGAGGTGAATATGTAACTTTTGGGCTAATTCAGTTTTTGAGGAAAGGAAAATTATCATACTATCAATCGGTTTAAAGCGTTAAAGCTCACTGCGACCTGACTTTTAGGTCTTTTTGGTTTATAAAAAAAAATTCCCACTCTCTCCTTCAAAATTTGAGGGCTTGCAGTTCAAGATACGTAGAACCCGAATAACGAATAAACAAGGTTAGTGGGCCGTGAATTTATATATTGCTATTTATACAATATTATACATTGTTATTGCTTTTCGATAGAGAATTTCCAATAAAACCACAAAATAATCGTTACAAAATATCAGAGATATATCCGCTTCTTCTAATTATTAAATAAATTACAAAATGTTCGTCCTAAGGTTGTGTCATAGAGATTAAATCTCCTACAAAAAAGAAAAAAAAATCATTGAAATCGGTTCAGAACAAGCAACGATTTATCGCTTTGAAATTAACAGTGGTGATAAATATATTTCGTACGCTGTCTGCGGCGTTTCTCCAAAACTAATATACCAATATTTTTGAAATTCACTACAAAAATACTAGGGCATGCAACGATGATCCCAATACCTAGACGTCAATATCTGCTAGTTATTTTTAAAATGGCGGCCGATTAAAAGTTATTTAATTTAATAACTCAATTATTTTTTAAGATAGAGAAAAAAATTATTAATGACTGATTTTTAACAAAAAAAAAAAAAAAAAGCGAATAATTATAAAAAAAGAAAAAAAAGTTGATATTTTACCCATAAATACGCTTATAACTTAGTTATTTTTGAGGATAGAGAAAAATATGTACACAGTTTTATAATCCGTAAAGCGAGATAAAAAAAAAAAAACACCTATATATATGCTTGTAACTTACGTTATTTTCGAAGATAGAGGAAAAATTTATTACTATTTTAAAAACCTAGAAAACGCGAATAATTACTTTAAAAAAAGATACGCTTATAACTCAGTTATTTTTGATGTTAGAGAAAAATATGTATGGAGTGTTAGACTCAGTAAAGCGCGATAAACAGAGAAAAAAAAAGTTGATATATATATATATATATATATATATTATATATATATATATATGTACATAGATAGAGGCACCAATTATAATACACGTGATTCCACAAAAACTCGTTTATTATTGAAGATATAGAACAATCGAAAACATTAGCAGCTATAAAAAGATATATTTATTTGGAAATAATAAACCATTGTGTAATTTTAAATTTCAATATTTTTATCAATAAATGCATTCAGATAAAGATTATTCTTAATTACGTTACTTATTTACTAATAAAGCCTATATTTGTAAGTTACATACATTTTAAAGTAATGTGTAACAGACCATCCATGCCCACTAGGAGTATCGAACAAGTTTCCGGCCACTGCTGTCAGGTACTGGGGCAGACTGATTTTTAATTAACACGGTAGAAGAGTGATTGTACAAGTGTGTAGGGCTACAGGCATTGAAGAACATGCACCATCCGCTATAATTAGTGTAAATCACTCTAATGTTGTGTTGTCAGCATGTCGGAGTTTCTGGACGTAGCTCGCCCGGGTTAAATTATCTTCATGACATAAAATAAATGTTATTAATTTTTTTATTTAATTATCCTCAAAAATAATTTTTAAGTTTTGAAGCGTTATTTATCATTTTTTTTTATTGATTTATTAAAAAATAATACAATCTGCTACACTCTAGGGCAATGAGTATTACAGCTATAAAAAATCATTTATTTCATATGCACAAAGTAAACAAAAATTGTTTATACTATTTGTTTACTATTGCTGAAAATTATTACAAACCTGCTTAAAGCTGCTAATCTTATCGATTTTTATCCATATTCAATAATAACCAAGTTCTGGTGGAATTACATCTTATATAATTTGTGACTTGAATATATAGATCAACTTTATTTTCCTTTATCGTTTTTGATTTTTTTGTTTATCTCACTTTACTGATTCTAAAGCTCTATACATGTTCTTCAAAAATAACTGGGTAATGGGCGTATTTATGTTAAAAGTTTCAATTTTTTTTCTCTTCTTTATAGCTGTTGGCGGTTTTTTGTTAAAAAACACTAAGAAATTATTTCTATATCTTCAAAAATACCTGAGTTATTGAATTAAATCATTTTTGATCGGTCGCCATTTAATACATAGAAAACCAGCTGATTTTAACGTCTAGGTGTTAAGATGATCGTTGCAAGTCCTATTATTTTTGTGGAAAATTAAATAAAAAATCTTCCAGTAGACTCGGAGAAATAAAGCTGACGGCGGACGGCTGAAATAACGATTTTTGGTTATTAGTTATTCGGGTTCTAGGTGTAATGAAACGTAATCTCACAAATTTTGGGGAGTGTAATATTTTCTTCTTTTTTTAAAATATTGAAAATAATAAACCAATAAACAACAATTAAGAAGAAGAATAAATAAATCTAAGTAAAGAAAAATATATATAAATACATAGAAAAAAATAATAACCTTGGCCACATTCATACCTATATACAATATTTACATACTGCTCTCGGGAACTCAGGATCAAACCCGAGGCATAACGTCACGTGATCCCAGCTTCTCTCATCAGTTGCGTCACTGGTACCTCATATTTAGGATCTTATAATTTTATGTGCTTTTATACTATTTTTATATTACTTTTATTTTATCCCTTAGAGTTTTTTTTTTTTTAAATTAATTTAATTTTATTTAGAATACTCATTTATTTTTATTTTAATTAGTCTATTGAAATTATGTTTCAATTTGTCATTTATACGTTGTAAACGTCTATGGAGATCAGCTGATGCGCTCGATGATAACAGTCATACGTTACTTCGTCTCTCAGATTTTTGCTTTTTTCAGTAGGAATTCGCTTGAGTTCAGTCTGGAAAACATCACTAGACCTCAGGAATACTACAGCAGTGAATATTGGAGAAATTTCGGTAAGCAAAGTTATAATTTACTTTGTACAATCACGAAAAAGTGAAAGGAGGGTCACTGATCAGCTGATTGCCGCTAGCTCGGCAAGCTCGGGCTTGCTTTTCTTTTCCTTATCTTTCTTTTATTTATTTATTTTCCTTCTTATTCTTATTCCATTATATATTTATTCCTATTTATTTTTTTTTAATCAATGCGATATTTTCATCAAGTGATGTCCTCGAAAGTTACCAGTAAAAGATCTAGATCTGCAGGTTCAAACTCGTCTCCCACAAAACAGAGACCTCGCCGTGATAATAATAAAAAAATGATTCCACCAGCGACTGCTTCAGCTACCTCTTTAGGATCTGAACCACAGCCTAGCACATCATCACAAGGATTAACTGAAGAATCGCCGTTTTTTACACCGAACCCATTTCAGATCCTTCAAATTGAAAAAGAAACAATGGAATCTTCTCCTATACCAAAAGAACCACAACCTCCACCAATATTTGATAAAAATATTAAAAACTTTCAACTACTGTGTGCACATCTAAACAAATTAACCGATCCTAACAGTTATTATTGTATAAGTAGAACCAGTGATACTAAAATATCCCCGACTACCGCCGAAACCTACAGAAAAATAGTAAAATATCTGACGGAGACCAAAGCTGATTTTCATACATATCAGTTACGCCAGGAGAGAGCTTTAAGGGTTGTAATTAGAAACCTACACTCTTCGACACCAGCAGCAGCTATCCAAGAAGAACTGACGGAGATAGGCTATAAAGTGCGACAAGTCACCAACGTCCTAAAAGATAAAATTCCACTACCTCTATTCTTTGTGGACTTGGAACCATCAGCAGGAGTTGAAAAAATTTATGACCTCAATAGATTATACTATACTAGTGTAAGAGTTGAAAAACCTTACACTAAGAAAGAAATAGTTCAGTGCCACAATTGTCAGGCATATGGTCATACTAGAAGTTATTGTCACCACATACCACGCTGTGTGAAATGCGGTGAACAACATAAGTCAGAAGAATGTACAAGACCAAGGTCAACACCCGCTGTTTGTGCTCTGTGCCTCAAGAACCACCCGGCTATCTACAAGGGATGTCAAATCTACAAGAACCTCAAAAGCAGATACCAAAAACCTCAGAATCTGGATGAAACAGCTGAACCGATCAGAAGCAGAAGACAACCTTCAAAAACAATTGATTCCAATGTAACATTTGCCCATCTACTTGGAGGTGGGAACCAGAACAAAGAGGCCGATGCCTGCCGGAACAACGCACACTTCAAAATCCTCAAACCATTCCACAACCAGCTATTCCTCCAAATGTACCCAACCCTCAGAAACCTCATCCGCATCAAATTTCTCATATTACTCCTCCATCAAATGTCTCAGACCTTACAAGTTTGATGACATCCTTCATAACTGAAATCAAATCCCTCGTTATGCCGCTAATATCACTACTTACTAATCTTGTATCAAACTCAATCCCTTCCTTAAAAAATCCTTAAATGACTTCACCTAACTCCTTATCCATTCTCCTATGGAATGCGAATGGTGTTAGAAATCATACTGACGAACTTACAGCTTTATTGCAAGACCAAAACGTTGACGTAGCACTTATTACTGAAACTAGACTAACCACTAAACAGTTCTTCAAAATACCTCAATACGTAACATACCGTACGGACCACCCAGACGGCAAAGCCCATGCCGGTACTGCTGTCATTGTGCACCAGTCCCTCTCTCATCACTTACTCCCACTTCCTACCTATGATTTCCTACAAACCACAGCCATAGTAATCAAAACTTTTTCCTTTCCGGTAACCCTTACATCAGCATATTGCCCTCCCAAACATTCCATTTCCAACACCGAATTTGTATCCTTTCTAAATTCCTTAGGAAATCATTTCATTCTGGGTGCAGACTTAAATGCCAAGCATCAACAGTGGGGTTCGAGAACCACGAATTCTCGTGGACGAAATTTGCTGTCTGCACTCAACTCCCGTCATTTCAATCTCCTACCTCCTGATTCCCCTAACTACTGGCCAACCGATCCCAACCGTAATCCTGACATCCTTGATTTCTTCATTCACAGCGGATTAGGCTCCCTCAACTTATCTGTAGCTCGACTTGATGAACTATCCTCAGACCATAGTCCACTGATCCTAAAAGTATCTCTCACTCCAATTCCAAAACCTATCCCACCGTCATTTATCCGAGGCCCTGTCAACTGGAACCTATTTCGCCAAATCCTGACCGATAATATTAACCTCAGAGTGACCCTCAAAACCCCAGAAGACCTTGACGATTCCGTCTACTCCTTCACCACCGCCATTCAGCAAGCTGTCTGGACTGCCTCCTCTCCTAAGAACTCCAATATAACTCCTATCCAAAACCATTTGCCTCAACACCTTACAGACCTAATCCATGCAAAACGCCGTGCCAGATCATTATGGCAGCGCACCCGACACCCAACAGATCGCCGCTCCTATAACTTCTATTGTAGACAATTGAAGCAGAAGTTGGCGACCTTCCGTTCTCAGTCCTTTAATTCCTACCTCTCCTCTCTGTCAGCTAGTGATAATTCCCTGTGGAATGTCACGAAGAAGATTTTAAAATCCCATCAAGTTTCCCATCCTCTCCGGCGTGGTGATGACTCCTGGGCTGCGTCTGATGAAGATAAAGCCGAGGAATTCGCCACACACCTCTCCAAAGTATTCACTCCTCACCCGGAATCCCAAAGCAATCATACCGCAGCAGTACAAGACTTCCTTTTGTCACCTATACCTCTTTCCCTACCTCCTAAAGCTATTAATCCCTCTGAGGTTAAATATCTTCTCCAGAAACTGACCCTCCGTAAATCTCCTGGACATGATCTCCTTACCCCCCAGATCCTCCGTCAACTTCCGCAGAAAGCTATTATATTCCTAACCTATATCTACAACTGCATCCTACGCACCACCTATTTTCCTCTCTTGTGGAAACATTCCACAATCATTCTCTTCCTAAAACCAGGTATACCTTCCACCAACACTTCATCCTACAGACCTATTAGTCTACTCCCCATCCTCTCAAAAGTCTTTGAAAAACTCCTTCTAAAACCAATCCTGCCTATATTAGAATCACAAAATCTTCCTTCCCATCAGTTTGGTTTCCGTGCTCATCATTCCACTGTTCAACAAGGACTCCGAGTTGTAGACCATATTTCCTCAGCCCTTGAATACAAAGAGTATTGTTCTGGTGCGTTTCTGGACATAGCGCAAGATTTTGACCGGGTATGGCACACCGGATTACTCTTCAAGCTTAAAACGCATTTACCCCAGTCTCTATACCTCATTCTACGATCCTATCTCTCAAACCGCTCCTTCCGAGTTCGATGTGGTGTAGAATTTTCTAACTTTTATCCCATTGAGGCCGGTGTTCCTCAAGGCAGCGTCTTGGGACCCGTCCTCTACATCCTTTACACTGCTGATATTCCTAATCATCCTGACACCTTTCTGGCAACATTTGCAGATGACACCGCCATCCTATCATCCAATTCCGATCCCGAAATAGCATCCTTAATCCTGCAAAGACACCTTTGTCTTATCGAGGAGTGGTGTAATGCTTGGCGTATTAAGGTTAATGAAAGCAAATGCACCCACGTCACCTTCACCCTTCGACGCAAATCCTGTCCAATAGTTCATTTCAATTCCATACCGCTTCCTTCCTCAGACACAGTCCGGTATCTTGGCTTACTACTAGACAAAAGATTGACGTGGAACCCACATACAAGACTTAAACGAAAAAAACTCAACAGACGATTCGGACAGTTATACAGACTACTAAACAGAAAATCTAAGCTTACAGTTGACAACAAATTATTACTTTACAAGACAATACTGAAGCCAATGTGGACCTACGGACTTGAACTATGGGGGACAGCCAAACGTTCTAACATCAAACGCATTCAATCCTTTCAATCCAAAGTCCTCCGAACAATAGTAAATGCTCCTTATTATGTCTCCAACTATACCTTACACCACGACCTTAATGTTCCATTTATTTCAGACCTGATTCCATCTAAATTTTCCAAATTCCACCAGAACCTCATTCATCATCCTAATCCTCTAGCACAATTCCTATCCAGCTCCACTCATCCATACAACCCTCCTAGAAGGTTGAAACGGCAGTGGCCCCGAGACATATTGTAAACATCTATTCTGGATTTCTGACACTGGTCAGATTCTCCTCTCATGTGCGGTGTGATTGTGGCTGTGGCGCCCTCACTTAGCTTCCGCTGGCTCTCACCAGTGATGCGGCTGAGAGGGAGGCGCTGGGATCCTTTGGACTCTGCTTGTCCTTCCACAAGTGGGGGGACAAGCCCCGTCTGGGGTTCCTGAGCTGATTGTAAATATTGTACATAGGTATGAATGTGACCTGTTTTGTTTATTTATTTGTTAACTTCATTTATTTGTATTTATTTTGTCTATAAATTTTGTTATTGTATACGTTTATTTATTTTGATTTTATTTTATTTAATTTGACTTTCCTTTTGTTTATATTGTAAATATTGTATGAATGAGATCCTGTAGCACTATTATTATTGTCTATTATGACAAATTGTAATATATACGAATAAAAAAAAAACAAAAAAAAAAAAAAAAAAAACGTCTATGACAATTTAATCATGAAAAACAAAAATAAATAATGAAAAATGAACATATAAATTAATTAGGAATTAGATTATAAAATATGCTTATAGCAGTGAAACAATCCCCATGAGAATATGTTTTTATCGGTTGGTACGATATGCCATGGAGACCATTGGCCATGTTGAAAATCACACAAATAACCATAAAAAATATAATTTGAATGCCGATTGATCGCAGAAATTCTTCGAAAATTTCAATTTTACTTCTTTGAAATTAGTTCCATCAACTGTATCATGCCTTTGGTAGTAAACTCGTTTAGATAGCTAATGTTATTGTTTCATATTGCAGGTAGCAGTTTATTCGCTATTTAGTTGCAACTAAATTATTTTTTATTTAATAAATATTATTCAGAGACTATTGTTTTAATGTTCCAAAAATCAAAGACTCATATTAGGGTACATGTAGTTACCATACTGCCTAAGACTGAAGAGTAAACTTTCCTCTTGACAAATGAGAAGAAAAATGAGTTAAACGTACAAAATATGTATTTAAGTAATTGTTATCCAATTATAACGTTTCATCAAAAGTTTCACGAAAGCTATAAGAAAAATACAAAAACGAAAATAGTCTGAGTTATTACTTTGAAGTTTATTTACATTTCGTTCATCTAAGCGCAAAAGAAAACTACACAAATAACAAGATTGGTATTTTAAAATAATTAAAATATCCGCATTAAGGATGACATTGCTCTATTACTTTCACTAACGTATGCATGAAGTATATATTGAAGAAAAGGATGGTGATTGTGAAAATTTTCGATTAGTTTTTTAGGATCCCTTGAGTCCAACTGACAAAGTACCGCAAACATATCTGTGCTTATGTGGTAAGACAAGCTCGAAAACGTTAAGTTGTATAAAACAGAATTTTTTTATGTTAGAATGCTTAAGATGTTACAGCAACTTCTCCGTCAAAATCGGATAACCAGTAGGGCTGCTTCATATCATGCATTTTCCATCTTTTTTATTACTATATGCGACAAAATAAATCATTTAATGAAATATTAACAGTGATAATTTATTTTCTGAAATTCACTAAGTTTTTTTTTTTTCCTTTCTTTATCATTATTATTACATATATTTTTTAAATAATGTGGTATTTACTTGACATTCAGTATTAATAAAATTTCAAATCTTGATAAAAATTCCGAACGCGCCGGATGAACCAATAACTCAGGCTTGATGGATCACTCTAAGTAATTAAAACGAGCACTATATAAAATTATCCTAATTAAAAATATTTGTAACACTCATCGGGGAATATAACACCGGAATTGAAGTGAAATATCTCCGCGCTCCAGAGAATTTGTAAGCAGGAGTAGAAAGTATTAGAATATATATCATTTGGACCTCGCTTCAGAATTAGTCTTATTTTATTAGTATAATATTTTACCTCTGCCAGCTGGGAAGTGGCGGAAGGATTAAAGATCACCTTATCCCTTTAAAAGGGGTTAGAGCCTCAAAGAATACCCTTAAAGTTATCTACTACTTAAAATAATGGCGATGAGTTCTATAGTAGTTACCTCCAATTATTGCTTTTTAACTGCTAAAAATAAACGACTATAATTTATTACTTTACTGATTATAAAAGATTGCTTACTACTTAGTATGAGATTATGCATAGTGGTAATTATTTGTTACGTGTATATTTTCATAAAGTTTTACATAACGTTTATTGATTTAATGCTATTTTATTACTCTTAATTTTTAAAAAATATATTTTTATTGAAATTTACAACTGTACAAAAAATTCAACAAGTAAATATGCTGAAATGTTATATGTTATATTAAATGTTATAATGTTATATCATGAAACACATGAAATAAACATGAAGAGAAACTGCCCATTGGCAGCACTCTTTGGTAGTGAGTCTAAACATGAAGGTATCGATATCTTCTTTTCAAACGCCTCGGAGGGTTATCAGGAATTGCAGAGGAAGCAAGAATTGAAACTAATGGATTTGAGTGGGAGTGGAGTTTTTCATGGAAGGTGTGATACCTGGTACGGGCCAAATCAGCAACATATGGAACATTAAGGTCATTGTGGATGATTTTATTCTTGACAAAGTAAGGAGCGTTAAGGATTTTGGATTGTAAGGATTGGATACGGGAAGAGTTTGATGGTTTAGTAGAGCCCCAAAGCTCAACTCCGTTGGTCCAGATAGGCCTTATGATGGTCATGTAAATGAGTCTTTTGTAGTTAGGTGAAAGGTTAGAGCGTCTGTCTAGTAAGTGTTGAAGTAGCCGAAATCTTCGTGCAGTTTCTTGTCTTTTCAGTTTTGTATGCGGATTCCATGTAAGTCGTTTGTCAAGCAGGAGTCCTAAATATCGGATCTGTTCAACCGGGACAAGCGGAATAACATTAAAGGACACTGTAGGGCAGGATGTCATAGGTTTTCGACGAAGGGTAAAAGTAATTTGTTGAGATTTATTAGAATTGATTTTAATTCTCCAATTCTGACACCATACCTCAAGGTCTCTGATGTGGGATTGGAGAGTTTGAGAGATAATTGTAGGATCTTTATTAACCGATAACACGCAAGTGTCGTCGGCATAGGTAGAAAGGAATGTGTTAGGATGGGTCGGGATATCAGCTGTATAGACTGTGTAAAGAATGGGTCCTAGGATACTGCTTTGAGGAACCCCAGGTTACTGGATGAAAAGAGATGAATAGGAACTATTGTGGTTTATTTTGAAAGATCTGTCAGAGAGGTAGGACTGGATGATTAAGAAGTATGTAGGAGGAAGGAATTTACTGAGTTTGTACAACAGTCCTGGGTGCCAGATTCGGTCAAAGGCTAGTTAAACGTCGAGAAAGGCTCCAGTGCAGTACAATCCGCGCTCCAATGCAGAAGAGACAACATCCACCACACGGTGAAATAGCTGGATTGTGGAGTGGGAAGTTCGGTATCCGAACTGATGGTCTGGGATTATGCGATAACTCTTCATTTAACCATGCTTTTGTCTGTATATAAAATATATATATATATATATATTATATATATATATATATATATATATATGAAATGAATTAAAACGAAAAAAATTCTTTATTTTGGGATTATATCCCCTTAGAATAAATACAATGAAACACAAAAAATTCTTATGGTCTAGTTGCTTTTAAATAAAATATTTTAACAGTCCAATAAATCTATAAATCTTATTCTAGTTATATACACGTGGAGCGTGCACTTCTACATACACATATTTATATTGTAAATACCTATATTTATATAGGAGCGGAAGATTGAGATTCAAATAGGTAATGGAAGAATTAGTGTTAGAAAGAAGAGAGAGGCGGTTTTACGGATGGAGATAGGCAGGGAATTCCAAATAATGATGAAGGAATGAAAAAGGACGCAGTTCTTGATGGAGTATAAATGTTGATTGATTGGGTTCTGGTTTTCAACGAATGGATGTCTGAGCTCAGTTCTGTTGTATTTTAACAACTATAGTATTGTTAATTTATACGACTCTCTCTATATATATATATATATATATATATATATATATATTTATATATATATATATATATATATATAAAACCTTCTTATATAACTGAACTCCTCACCCTCCGCTCAGACACCTATTCGTTGAACTGTCGAATCCAATCAATCAATATTTATACCCCATCACATAGAAATGCGTCCTTTCACAAATCGTTAGTCGTGAATTCGCTGACTATCCTTAAAGACACCACACCTTCTTCCTTTATACACCAACTCTTCCATTACCTACTTGAGTCTCAATCTCCCGTTTCATTGTAAAATATAGATATATATGTATATATATATATATAATATATATATATATATATATATATATATATATATATACTACAAATATGTGTACATATAAGTGTGTATAAGTATGCAAAGATTTATAGATATATTTAATTGTTGAATTCATAATAATTAAACCATACGCAATTTCTTTCTTCATTGTTTCTTGTTTTCTAGGGGTCTTGGCTCTAGAATTAAGAATTTCACTTCATTTATATATATTTTGGAACCAATTATTATATAAAATAGTCTAAGAAATTATATAAAATAGTCTTTGTTATATATTTTATACAACCACAGTTTAGATCATCAAAAAACTAGTCTAGTTCCTAGCTAAGCGTGGAAGAATGATATTTCTTTTCTTATATTGGCACACCAGAGGCACATATCTGTTCTTTCCAAGCTTTCTCAATCAGTCTCCCCACTGTGCTCTATCTTCTGCAATGGTGATACGTATTCCCTGCATTCAAAGGTTGCTTCTTACATTGCCTCCTTATCTCGTCTTTGGCCACACTCCATCTGGATCATGTATAATTTTTTGGTTGCTCTTGTTTCATCTATCCTGTGGACATGGCCCAGCCATTCAAGATGCTGGACTTTTATCTACCAATATAGGACACTACTAATTATTGATAAACCTGATATACTTCCTTATTCATCCTTATTATCAATCTTCCTGACTTTTGCACTAAACCGATGATCATGTTGTGGACTTTTCAAATCGGTCAAATTTTACTACCGCTCTAACAATCATCTTGTACTGTATAATTCTATTGGTTCTTCTCAGCTATTTACTTACTTCTAAATAGCTTAATTAGAGAAAAATATTGCTGCAACTAATTTGGCTCTTAACTCCTCATATCGTGATTTAGAAATCTGAAATTAGAGAGAGTGATTTAGGAATTAATGTATGATCCATGTTTAGGGGTATTGTCAGCTCTAAAAAAAACTATGCTAAACTAGAAGGTCCCGGTGTCATCTTCTTTTCAGACGACTCGAAGGACTATCAGGGATTGTAGAGGAAGCATGGATTGAAACTAGTGGGATAGGATGAGGATGGAGTTTGTAATGAAAGGGGTGGTACCTGTTTCGGGTCAAGTCAGCAACACAACGAAGATTAATGTCTTTATGGATGAATGTATTTGCGACAAAATAGTACCATTGACGATTTTGTCATTGTAAGGATCAGAGACGGGAAGAATTTGATGGTCTAGCAGAGCCCTAAAGCTTTACTCCGGAGTTAAATATTGAAATCAATAACTGGACAATTTTGTAATAAATTGAAAATAGATTTCTTCAATATGTCATGATTCGTCTTTGATCAACGACATTTAAAATGCACAAATCGCTCCTTTTTCATTTTATTGGGTTGATGCAAAATTAATGCAGGTTTCCTCTATTGCAATATCTTAATTCCAATTGTGTAAACAAAGCTAATCCTAACATTGATCATTATTATACCAAAACAAACCTTATCTAATACCCTCTCTTTCACCATGAATTTGTTTAGTAAAATCGTTTTGTTCAGTGTGTTCAAAGGTCTTGAATCGAAAATGTCAAAGTGCGATTTTCGTCAAATTTATTTTTACGAATTTAAATTAGGGCGCAGCGCTGCGCAAATGGCTCGTAATATTAATGAAGTGTGGGGTCAGGGGGCTATTAATGAGTGCACGGTGCAGCGTTGGTTCCAGAAGTTTCGCAGAGGAGATTTCGACCTCGAAGACAAGGAAGGTCGGGGCCGTCATCTTGCTCTGGACAACGACCAGCTGAGGTCAAAAGTGGAAGAAGACCCAACCAAAACCACACGAGAAATGGCGGCGGAACTCGGAACTCAAAAATTGCAACGTCTTTGCACAACATTGATGAATCGGAAGGGGCCGATCCTGCTCCACGATAACGCTAGACCACACGTTGCACAACCAACGCTTCGACGACTGCACGAGTTGGGCTACAAAGTTCTCCAACATCCGCCTTATTCACCTGACCTCTCTCCTACAGACTTCCACTTTTTCAGGCATCTGGACAACTTTTTGAGGGAGAAAAATTTTCAAAACCAGGACGACATTGAAAATTCTTTTCGTGATTTCATTGAGTCCAGGGATTCGGATTTTTTTTCTGGTGGAATAAGAAAGCTTGTTGAACGTTGGCAAAAGTGCATTGATTCAGATGGAAATTAATTTGATTAAATATATATGGTTAAAGTAAAGATATGGCGTATTTACAATACCTACTAAAAACCTGCATTAATTTTGCATCAACCCAATATTATTCTACTTCAAATATGAATAACCAAAAATGATATAAAATTTTTCGTTTTTTGTCGCTCTCATTCATTCATCATATCATCGTGCATTACCTGAGTAGAGAACTAAATAATAGAAAGCACTTATCTTGTATATTTTATAACTCATTCTATGATCTGGAACAGGGTGTCTAATATCTGTCCATTAAAATATCGCTTAAAATTTAATAATTAATAATTTTAGAGAGATGGTTTGTAAATAGTGATAATTTTTACAATTTGAAGACATAGATGAGGACTTTATAGGAAACCGAAATTATTAGTTTGTTAATATTTTTTTACAAATTTTATTAGTATCCTTGAAACCTTTATCTTTATTACGTATTTTATTACTATGCAGAGGCAGGAACAAAGTCTAGACTAATAAGTCTCACAACCCTTAGAAACAAATATCAATATCTGCTTCCTAGGTTTTTGATTTCATACTTTTAACAGCAACATTTGATCGCCGGACGGAACGGACACTCGGGCTCACTATGGGACCTTCGAATGGTGGAAATATTTGATGAAGCTATAAATACGAAAGGAGGCATGTTTTAGCAATGGCTAGTTAACAGAGGAACGGGGACAGAACCACTAATTTGGAACTTCATTTGGCATTCGCACTTCTCTCTGTGAATAATCATAGGCTTGTTACCTCCGTCGTCTCTCGGGAAGCCTCTCCTAACCGGCTTTGGAACTCGTGTCTTCATAATTGAAAAATTAATTAAAAAGTTTTTTATTTTTATTTTTTGAAATTTACAACTGTACTTTATAATACAAAAAGTAAAAATGCTAAAAGAAAAATAACATGAAAAAGACTTGTAGAGGAACTACCCATCGGTAGCGCTATAGTAACTATTTTAAACTAGGTCTCGTTATCTTCTTTTCAGACGCCTCGGAGGATTATCAGGCAGGGTTGAAACTAGTGGGTTAATATGGGAATAGAGTTTGTCATAGTAGGTTGATATCTGGTTCGGGCCAAATCAGCAACATATGGAATATTGAGGTCTTCATGGATGATTTTATTCGTGACAAAGGAAGGAGCATTGAGGATTTTACGAAGTATTTTTGATTTTAGGGATTGAATACGGGAAGAATTTGATGGTTTAGTTGAGCCCCAAAGTTCAACTCCGTAAGTTCATCTAGGTCTTATGATAGTCATGTAGATGAACCTTTTGTAGTTTAGTGGAAGGTTTGAACATCTGTCTAGTAAGTGTTGCAGTAATCGAAAGTTACTTGTCGTTTCAGTCTTGTGTGCGGATTCCATGTGAGATATTTGGCAAGTAGGAGTCCTAGGTATCGAATCTGTTCCAGGATGACTTGCGGAATGTCTCACAATGATTTACTGTGCGGATACTGTAGGGCAGGAAGTCATTGGTTGCTTTTTGAAATGAAATGAAAAGTAATTTTATTCTGGGACGCGAAGTCCCCTAAGAAGAACAAGAAAAGTACAATATAAATAATAATTGTCTGGTCGTTTAAGACTTCAGTTTAACAATAAAAGACAGGTTTTGTGACAATGAATAATTATCATCTATAACTTTTAAATATTACATATGTTGGGAAGATTGATACTTACTAGGGGAGATGGAGAAATAGATGGTGTTTGAAAGTGGATAATGATAAGGATTTACGAATGGATACAGGCAAGGAATTCCAAAATAGGGCATAATAATAGTAATAATAGCGATGGATTTTCGAGTGATTTGAGAAATATGATTACTCTAAGATAGGTTCTAATCAATAATACAGAGGTGTGGAAGTGGAAAGGTATGCTATTGAGGTAAAGGAGTGGATAATATGGAAGCGAATTTACAAGGTTCTTGGAACCGATGAGAATGGTTTTGGTTTTTCCAGCATTCAACTTCAAATCATTTTTCGTAGCCCATGCATTGATGTCAATATCTTGTTGTAGTTTTTTGATAGCCTTTAGTATTTCGGAAGGATGGGAAGAAAGATCATCTGCATATAGATGTTAGCGTTTACATTTAAAAAATTTACCAATACTACGACCTATATATATTTATACCAAGAAATTAATCCTAAAGTTCAAGCAAGTCCTGTGATTTAGCTTACCTACCTGCCAGAGTGAAAGGAAATCCTACGGACAACCTCGATTGGCCCCAACGGTAACTGTAATATTGTTATCTTTAAATTGCCTCATTTTAAAAATTTGTGTTCTAAAATACCTTTAGTTTTGTTAGTTAAAAAAATATAACAATTTCATTTTATTAGTATTGATAAAAAAAAATACAAGGTGAAGTAATTTGATAACAACTAGAGAAGAAAACGTTAACTATTTTTTTTGTTAATGGTTTACTTTCAACATTGTTCTAGTTTTCAACTGAAATTCGCGTTTTAGGGTACCCTGAGTCATAATAACAAAGTCGAGCGAAAAGTTACATGTGTGCGTATGGTAAGTCTAGTACGAAAACTATAAATCGATATATCGTATCATAGTTATATATATATATATATATATATATATATATATATATATATATATATATATATATATATATATATATATACCGTTAAAAAGTTATAGATTTTAGAAAAAATATTATCTTATACACACTTGTAAAAGTTAATGCAGAGTGATGAAAATCCAATAAGTCTAACTGATTGTTGTATATAATAATGTAATAGATTATTTATTAAAACACATGTTTCTATCTAAACTAAATGTAATTAATTCTATAAATTTTTACTTCCACTTAACTATATATTCTTATCTCTAATTGTATTTACTGGAGTTCTGACACTGGCCAGATCCTCCACTCATGTCCTGTATGTTTGTGGGTGGCTATTGCGCCCTTACTCAGCCTCCACTGGCTTACACCAGTGATGCGGCTGAGAGAGAGGCGCTGGGATCTCTTGAATTCGGCACTTGTGGAGAGAGAGGCACAGTCTGGGGTCTCCTTGGCAGATTGTGAATATTGTATATAGTTAAGTTTGTTTCTATGAAGTTTATTTATTTCCCAACTTTGTATTTATCTCTACTTCAGGTTCTTGTGTTGATTTGTTTGTTGTCTCTTTTTTGTTTTATTAATTGTTATTGTTTTGTATATATTTGAATTTATTCATTTCCGATTTTATGTAATTTGACTTTATCATTATTTTCTGTATATATTGTATGAATGTGTATCACATCACTATTACTACTGTTGATTATGAAACAAATTGTAATACATCTCAATATAAAAAAATAAAAAAAATAATTGTATTTAAAAGTTTTAAATTGATTTTAACAACGGGGTTAAGTGAAAGTATAAATAAGAGAAAAATAAATGTATAATATACCTTTGGAAAGCTAAAGATTTTTGGAGAAATGTTATGCTTTATAAAAAGTTGTACAAGGCAATGGTGAGTAATTCAGAGGGAATAAAATTTAGGTATTGTTTTAGGTATTATTTTTTTTTTTTTTTTTTTTTTTTATTTTTTTATTGAGATATATTACAATTTGTTACAAAATGAACAATAATAATATTGATAAGAGACCACATTCATACTATATATACAGAAAATAATAATAATGGTCAAATTTCATAAAATATAACATAAATTCAAATATATACAATAAAATAATAATAATAAATAAAAAACAAAACAAATCGAAACATAAACCTATTATTGAGATAAATAAAAAGTTGGCAAATAAATAAACATCTTACACACAATCATAACTATATACAATATATACAATTGCTAAAGGGACCCCAGCAAGCGCTTTTCCCTCCACTTGTGGAGGAAAAAGCGGAATCCAAGAGATCCCAGCACCTCTATCTCAGCCGCATCACTGGTCTGAGCCAGTGGAGGCTGAGTTAGGGCGTTGTAGCCACAAACATACCGTACATGAGTGGAGGATCTGACCATTGTCAGAACTCCAGTTTAAATGTTTACAATAGGTCTCGTGGCCACTGCCGTTTCAATCTTCGAGGAGGATTGTAGGGATGGGTGGTGCTGGATAGGGATTGTGCTAGAGGGTTAGGATGATGACTAAGGTTCTGATGAAATTTGGAAAATTTGGATGGTACCAGGTCTAAAACAAACGGAATATTAAGGTCATGGTGTAGGGTACAGTTGGTAACGTAATAAGGAGCATTAACTATTGTTCGGAGGACTTTGGATTGGAAGGATTGGATGCGTTTAATGTTAGAATGTTTAGCTGTCCCCCACAGTTCAAGTCCGTAGGTCCATATAGGTTTCAGTACTGTCTTGTATATTAGTAATTTGTTGTCAACTGTAAGATGAGATTTTCTGTTTAGTAGTCTGTATAACTGGCCGAATCTGCGGTTGAGTTCTTTTCTTTTTAGTCTTGTATGTGGGTTCCACGTCAGTCTTTTGTCTAGTAAAAAGCCGAGATACCGGACTGTGTCTGAGGAAGGAAGCGGTATAGAATTGAAATTAACCGTTGGACAGGATTTGCGTCGAAGGGTGAATGTGACGTGAGTGCATTTGCTTTCGTTAACCTTAATGCGCCAAGCATTGCACCAGTCTTCGACAAGGGAAAGGTGCTTTTGGAGATTTAGCGATGCTGCTTCAGGATCGGAATTGGATGATAAAATGGCTGTGTCATCAGCAAATGTTGCCAGAAAGGTATTGGGGTCGGTAGGGATATCGGCGGTGAAGAGGATGTAGAGGACGGGTCCTAAGACGCTGCCTTGAGGAACACCGGCCTCAACAGTATATTGTTCGGAAAATTCGGAACCACAGCGAACTCGGAAGGAGCGGTTGGATAAATAGGATCGGAGGATTAGGTATAAGGATTGAGGTAAATGGGTTTTGAGCTTAAAGAGCAGTCCCGGGTGCCACACCCGGTCAAAAGCTTGAGCTATGTCCAGAAAGGCACCCGAACAATACTCCTTGCACTCAAGGGCGGAGGAAATGTGGTCTACAACTCGGAGTCCTTGCTGAACCGTGGAATGTTGAGGACGAAATCCGAACTGATGTGAAGGAAAATTTTGAAATTTGGCTAGGATTCGTTTTAGTAGGAGCTTTTCGAAAATTTTTGAGAGGATCGGAAGTAGGCTGATAGGTCTGTAAGATGACGTGTTGTTAGAAGGTTTGCCTGGTTTTAGGAAAAGGATCATAGTTGAATGTTTCCATAAGAGAGGAAAATAGGTAGTGCGTAGGATACAGTTATAGAGATATGTAAGGAATGTAATGGCTTTAGGTGGAAGTTGTCTTAAGATTTGGGGAGTAAGGAGATCGTATCCAGGAGATTTGCGGAGAGGAAGCTTTTTAAGAAGATATCTGACCTCAGAGGGATTAACTGCTTTAGGTGGTAAGGATAGTGGTATTGGTGACGTGAGGAACTCTTCAACTGCTGCAGTATGGGTTGGATTAAGCTCTGTATGAGGAGTAAAAACTTTGGAAAGGTGCTGTGCGAATTCCTCGGCCTTATGCTTGTCAGAAGCAGCCCAGGAACCATCACAGCGCCGGAGAGGATGGGAAATGGTGTGGGATTTTAGGATTCTCTTCGTGACATTCCACAGGGAATTGTCACGAGTCGAGAGAGAGGAGAGGTAGGTATTGTAGGATTGGGAACGGAAGATCGCCAACTCCCGCTTTAATTTTCTACAAAAAAAATTATAGGAGCGGCGATCTTCTGGGTGGCGGGTGCGTTGCCATAATGTTCTAGCTCGACGTTTGCTGTTGATGAGGTCTGTCAGGTGTTGTGGTAAATGGCTTTTGTAAGGAATTATTTGGGATTGTTTGGGAGAGGAGGCAGTCCAGGCGGCTTGTTGAATAGCGGTTGTAAAGGAATATACGGCGTCGTCAAGGTCATTTGGGGTTTTGAGAATCACTCTGAGGTCAATATCTTTAGTGAGAATTTCGCGGAAGAGGTTCCAGTTGACAGGGCCCCTAATGAATGACGGTGGGATAGGTTTAGGAATAGGTGTTATGGATACATTTAGAATCAATGGACTATGATCAGAGGATAGTTCATCAAGGCGAGCTATGGAAAAATTCAGAGAGCCTAATCCGCTGTGGATGAAGAAGTCGAGGATGTCAGGATTACGGTTAGGATCTGTTGGCCAGTAGGTAGGAGAATCGGGAGGTAGGAGATGATAGCGTCGGGAGTTGAGTGCACACTGCAATGTCCGTCCACGAGAATTGGTGGTTCTAGAACCCCACTGTTGGTTCTTAGCGTTTAAGTCTGCACCCAAAATGAAGTGATTACCCAAGGAGTTGAGGAAGGATCCAAATTGGGCAGAGGAAATGGGATGTTTAGGAGGGCAGTATGCTGATGCGATGATAATCGGAAAGGAAAAGGTTTTGATAACGATGGAAGTTGCTTGTAGGTAATCGTGGGCGGAAATTGGGTGTAAGTGATGGGTGAGGGATCGGCGGACTATGACAGCAGTACCGGCATGGGCTTTGCCGTCTGGATGGTCTGTCCGGTATGTCGTGTATCCTGGTATTTTAAAGTACTGTTTAGTGGTTAGTCTAGTTTCAGTAATGAGTGCAACATCAATGTTTTTGTCCTGCAGTACGGCTGTAAGTTCGTCAGTGTGAGTTCTAACACCATTCGCATTCCAAAGGAGAATGGATAAGGAATTAGGTGAGGTCATTTATGGTTTTTTTAAGGCAGGAATGAGATTTGTTACGAGATTCGTAAGGAGTGATATTAGGGGCATAACAAGGGATTTAATTTCGGAAATAAAGGATGTCATCAAACTGGTAAGGTCTGTGGCGTTTGAAGGAGGAGGAATATGAGAGATTTGTGGTGGATTAGGATTCTTAGGATTGGTTACATTTTGAGAAAGAGGTATATGTGGAATAGATTGAGGTACATTTTGTAGTTCCGGCAGGGCCACGGCTTCAGTACTTTGATTCCCACCTCCAAGTAAGTGGGCAAATGATAAGTTGGCATCAATAAGTTTTGAGGGTTCTCTTCTGTTTCTTACTTGTCTTGCTGTTTCATCCAGTACTTGAGGTTTTTGAAACCTGGTCCTCAGCTCCTTATAGATTTGGCATCCTTTATAGTTGGCCGGGTGGTCCTTCAGGCAATGAGCACATACAGCTGGTGTTGATTTTGGTTTTATACACTCCACAGACTTGTGCTGTTCACCGCATTTCACGCATCGAGGTATGTGATGACAATAACTTTTAGTATGACCATATGCTTGACAATTATGGCACTGAATTATCTCTCTCTTTGTGTAAGGTTTTTCAACTCTTACACTGGAATAGTACAATCTATTGAGGTCATAGATTTTTTCAACTCCTTCAGCTGGTTCCAAATCCACAAAAAAGAGAGGTAGAGGAATTTTATCCTTTAGGACGTTAGTGACTTGCCGCACTTTATAGCCCATCTCCGTTAGTTCTTCTTTAATAGCTTCAACTGGTGTCGAGGGGTGTAAGTTTCTGATTACAACCCTTAAAGCTCTCTCTTGGCGTAGCTGATAGGTATGGAAATCTGCTTTGGTTTCAGTTAGGTATTTCACTATTTTTCTATATGTCTCGGCAGTAGTAGGAGATATTTTGGTATCATTGATTCTACTCATACAGTAGTAGCTGGTAGATTCGGTAATTTTGTTCAATTGCGCACACAACAACTGGAAATTTCTAATATTTTTGACAAATATTGGAGGAGGCCGTGGTTCACTAGGTATAGGAGTAGATTCCATGTTTTCTTTTTCATTATGTAAAATCTGAAAAGGATTTGGGGTGAAAAACGGCGATTCGTCAGTCATCCCTTGTGACGATGTGCCAGGTTGTGGTTCAGATTCTGAATTAGTACCGGAAGGGGTTGCTTGTAGATTTAATCTTTTATTAGTATCACGGCGGGGTCTTTGTTTTGTAGGTGACGGGATTGAACCACTAGATCTAGATCTTTTAGTTGAAGCTTTGGAGGACATTACTTGATGATAATATCGCATTTCATGTATAGAAAGTAATTAAATAATAACCAGATGTGGGAAAAAAAACAATAACTTAAAAAAAGTTAAGCAAGACCAGCCTTGCCGGGCTATTGGCAATCAGCTGATATGAAGAGGTGACTCAGCATTCACTTTACACTGTAAATTATATCACAACTTACCGCTGTTTGCTCCAATAATAACTGTTGTTGTTATCCTGAAGTCTGATGATGTTTTCAAGACTGTGCTGAAGTGAAATCCAACTGTAAAAGCAAGAAATCCGAGAGCCGACTTGAAATATGACTGCTATACTCACGCGCATGCGCAGAACTGGGGTATTATTTAGTATTCGATTCCTCCCAGAAAAGAACACCTGTAAATTGTCCATAAATACCTCCCCACTTATAAATTGAAGTAAAAGGTTCGTTCTGACCGCACTTTAATTCATATAAATAAAGGAGGGAAAAAATTATCATTATTTGTCCATTAAGGGGATGAAACTCTGAGACTAGGGAGGAGGTGAGATTAATTGGTGTTATTACGAAATGGAGGAGGGTAGGTGGGGTGGGATGGGAATTGTAGATTAGCCCGGCGACAGAGATCTATCGCTCGGGCCTCCTCCCTATAGTGGGGCTCGGGGCCTTTCTGTCATCCGAAAACTTTTAATGTACTTTCTACAAAAGAAAGTCCTTCTCATGTTTACCCCGGCGAGGAATGGCGGAGTTCTCTAGGGTTCGGCGGAATAGACTCCGCAATAAGGCTCCAGATAAGGGAAAATTTATTAGGGGCCTCTATCGACAGTAGAAGAGTCTGGAGGAACAAGGAACGATTCAAAGTTATGTCTTTGTGAAGAATTTAGTTAGAGTAAATTTTATATTATTCATTTGTATATATCACATATGTAATCATGTTTAATTCACAAATCGTAATTTTTAGCTTATTGTCATTAAAACTCCAAAAGGCTTTAATTGTAATGGATACTTTTCATAATAGAATAAATAATAATAATATATAATAAAAATCAGAAGAAGAATAATCATTATAATTTAAGAATTATTCTTATAATTATTTAGTGTTTTTAAGAATAATAATAACGCGAAAAGAATAACAAAAAAGGTTTTGCAAAGATGATTAGTGCAATATTGTCAAGGAAGCCAAGGCTCACCTACGGCTAATCTCACTATTTTCCATAACAAGTGTGATATTTTACTGATTTTAAAAAAAGAAACATATGCAAATATCATTGAGATAGTGTTGCCATCAGATAAAAATCTTCACTAGGATGTAGCCGAAAAGGTCAGAAAATATCAGGATCTGGGAGAAGAATTGAAGCAGCTATACAAACTTGACAAAACGAGAGTGCTGTCGTTGATCATCTCGACAAATGACTTGATCTATGAGATGACTATAAATCAATGATGAACTTGATCTTCCCCTAAATATTTTAGAACAGATGCGAAATCAGTTTTACTCGATCCTGTGAGTATATTTTGAAAAGTTATGAGCATAAAAGATAAACTCTCACTAGCCTCATCCTTGACATGGAAAAAAAGAAAAACATAATAAGAATAATAAATAAAAAAAAATACAAATAAAATTAAATAAGTTTTTAAAAATGTAAAACAAATCCTACACAATAAAAAATAATTGATAAATAAAAACGCTGCAAATCATGACACAATTGTTTATTATTTCCAAATAACTATATTAAGGCATTATTGTTTATAAAGCTATTTAGAGACAGTTAAACAATATGACAAGTTTACAATAAATAATTCAAAAGAAAATGGCCTAAATAGCTCTCCGATTATCTTAAAATTAATTCTATAATCACTATGCAAACCCTCGGTAACCCAACTTGTGAGCCCAGTAGTTTCGAATAAATCCGAAAAGCTAAAAAAATTCGATATTTCAATCTTAAAATCAAAATTAAAAGGTCAACAGTTGTTATAAGAGGTGATTTGACCGAAATTGCCCTCATCCACCAAATTTTCTGTAAGTTTTAGACGCCCACTTTAGAGAGGCTAGGTTTACTCCATCACGGTCTTTTCAGATGCTGAAATAACAGAAAAATAATTGTTCTGCCAAAGCCGGGGTTTGAACCTGTAACCTGGAGATCAATAATCGATTGCTACATCCAACTGTCTGTGCCACTCCGTACTTGATAATGGAGAAAATGCATTATTTAATAAAAACAATACAGCGCTATTGCATATAACGGAGTGCATACCATTAACTGTACTGAGACTATTATTGTGATAGAATTAAAAAATGAAGTTTTTATAATACGAAGAACTTTTATGGGATGAGCACCTTGACTTATCGACACTTCATGTCAACCCCTTCAACACCCCAGGTGGGTCAAGAAAAGGCATCAATGGGCAGCATTAACATAGCTCGAAGAGCGATCCAGGCATTAACTATCCGATCACGTCCTTCTCCTGGTCCATTTGCACCATCCTACACACGAAGAGGTGCTAAAGGTAGAGAAAGAAATCGGATGAAACATGCGCAAACAGATACAACAGGTGTTTTTCAGTCATCCTTCATGTGCGAATAACATTCATGGAGAGTCATCATGATCTTTGAAGCCACACGGCATCGTGTGAAAGCCCACGATAAAAACCAAACACTGCATACAATATACTACTTCCTCAATTAAAGGCGTTCTTATCAACTCTTTGAATAACTGGGTTCTTCAATTGACCTTCTTGAGGTCTTCCAACTTGTTTCTACATACAATTTCAATGATGCTTAAATATGTCATTGGTTGGTTTAAAAAAACTTGCGCAATAGAGCTCAGCAGAAATATCGACATGACTTAAATCATAATATTAAACATTCAAAACTATCCTACGGACTTGTCACACATTTATGTCTACTGGTCAATTCGATTTAATCATTCAAGATGTCGTAGGCAAAATATATTTTATTTCTTCACCAATTCAGAGAACTTTATGTTGGTCAAATTACACAACTTTGCCAGAGATATATTCTTAACCAAATAACATCATACTAATTTTCAGTATTTCATCTTATAAATATTAACGATATGTTCTTTGTTAGTTAAAGCCATAATTAAATACTAAAGTTAAATGCATAATTATAGTATATATGTTTTATTTATAAGATATATATTTTTGGCTAGTCCCAAAAGAAATATATTTTCTAAATTTACAACGTTTCGGCCCTTTAGGGCGATTTTCAAGTGTCGGCAAACAATATTTTTATGATAATACATTACATATTTTTTCAATTTCACGTAGCTTATTTTATTTAAAATTATTTTCTATTTAGGATTGGCCAAAAATATATCTTACAATTATTAAACCAAAAGAAAAAGTAGAATTATGATGCGATATGTTTTAATTATTTATAGAATATTGCTGCAAACTTTCTGGTTTAGAACATTTTATGGAGCACTACTATTAAATAAATAAACTAACAAATAATCACATAAAGTTTTCCTGTTTTTTTTTTCTTTTTAAGTAAATATATTTGTATTCGTATAAGTAATTAAAAATGGTTCTCCATACACCTTCCTACACAGTAATCCATATAGCAAACTCTGATTAAGTAATCAAGATAGAAATAGTTGCAATAGCATAATAATTTGCCTAAAAACGTGATGCCTGGGGAAGTTTTTATTATATAATGGATTTTAATATAGATAGAAGACTAAATTAATAGTGCGACATTTGTTGTTCAAACCCGGCAGAAAGTAATATGAGGTTTTATTTTTTTTTCCCTCCAGAGGGGACGTTAAATGGTGGTTCCGATCCTGCAAAATGTTAAGTACACTTCAAAGATCTTTATCCTAAATAATTCTGGATACACAAAATTTAGGACTCTCAATGTAGCATCTCTAGCCGCTACAGCATGAAGTGACGTCAAATGAATAAATAAACAAACAGTATGGATGGATACATAAATATGGTTTTGTTAACATCTAGTATAAGGTCTTTTAAAATGAGAGGGACGAACGTAAAGTTTTAGATAGTTCGTGTTCCTTTTTAAAATAAATTTCGATGGTGCATTTATAGAAATGTAAATTTATATAGTTTCATAGGTTTCACGTTCTAAAAGTAGATCAATACATATATATATAATTTTTTTTGTTTTTTAATCAAAAAGGATTCCAAACCATGACTCATCCTGAACAGAAATAAACACCTTCGTACAAAAGTGATGTATATTTAAGGTTTGGCTGCTGAAAACATAATTTAGGGTCAGATCAGTGGCTACGGGACTAAGTGGCGATATTTCAGAGAAGGAGTTAGTAGGGCTACAAATCCTGACGGCGGTCAACATATTGCGAGTAGTGAAGTTTAAATGTGCAAAACATCCCTTATTAAAGTGTTTTACTGCTCCCACGATCCACTATTTTGTTTCCGATCTCCTCCATTCACTAATCTATTTCAATTTATCCTGATTTACAACCGACTGACGGACTGAGGTGCATCCGCGCTAAATATACAACTCTGTGTGACCTCCCAGGGTTCTGCAACCGGCTCTAAACCTGACGTAGAACCATGTTACTATCCTACTTAAAAGTTTGATCTTTGAGGTAGTTTTGATCATAAAACTAAATCGATATACCTACTGCGAAAGAGATATAAAGATATAAGATTTCTGATTGTTTCTTTTCAATATTTTCTCACTTTTGAAAAAAAAGGCTGGTTTCTGTGGGCTTTTCGTATGGGTCAATCCACTTCAAATTATCCAATTTTCATTAGTTTTGCCGCTCTATTCCAGATTGTCATGATTTTTTTCTCCAGTAATTCTCCATACTTTCCTGATTATAAAAACCGTAGATAATTTTCTGTGATAGTTTCATAATTTTTCACTCAATCCCTTTTGAGATATTTTCATGTTCATGTAAATATCGCTAAAACTGAATTTCCGCTGTTTGAAAATATAAATTAAAAGAAAAAAGATTATTAGGTTCTTTTTTTAAATTAAAGTGATCCTTTGATCGAGTTAGGCACCCGGGGACATCGGGGTTGCTTTACAAGCTCCGACAATTTCTTCCTCCTACATATTACCTCATTATCCAGTCCTACCTCACTGATAGATCCTTTAAAGTAAATCACCATGGTTCCTATTCTTCCTTTTTTTCTCAGTCTCCTGGTGTTCCTCAAGGCAGCATCCTAGGACCCATTCTTTACACAGTCTATACAGCTGACATCCCAACCCATCCTAACACTTTCCTTTCTACTTATGCTGATGACACGTGTGTGGTATCAGTAGATAATGATCCAGTTACTGCCTTCCACATTCTTCAATCCCACATCCGAGACCTAGAAGTATGGTGTCAGAATTGGAGGATAAAAATTAATTCCAACCAATCCCACCAAATTACTTTTACCCTTCGTCGTAAACCTATGACTTCCTGCCCTTCAGTATCCTTTAATAACTCTCCTCTAGTCCCTGTTGTACAGATCCGATACCTAGGACTCCGTCTCGACAAACGTCTTACTTGGAATCCTCATACAATACTAAAACGACAAGAAACTGCCCGACGTTTCCGACTACTTCAACACTTACTGGACAAACGCTCAAACCTTCCACTTTACTACAAAAGGCTCTTCTATATTACCATCATAAGACCGATATGGACCTACGGAGTAGAGCTATGGGGCTCTACTAAACCATCGAATTCTTCTCGTATCCAATCCTTACAATCCAAAATCCTTCGGAAAATCCTCAATTCTCCTTATTTTGTCACCAACAAACTCATTCATAAAGACCTTAATATTCCATATGTTGCTGACTTAGCCCGAACCAGGTACCGTTCCTTCCATGACAAACTCCATTCCCACTCCAATCCATTAGTTTCAATCCTTGCTTCCTCTTCGATCCCTGACAATCCTCCGAGGCGTTTGAAAAGAAGATGGCCACGAGAACTTCTAGTTTAAAATATTTGTAGAGTGCTGCCACTGGGTAGTGTCTCTACATGCAATTCATGACATTTTTCTATTTTATCATCACATTTACTTGATGTTTTTTTTTGTAATACAGTTGTAGATATCAATAAATATGTTATAAAAAAAAAAAATTAAAGTGATCCATTTTCATTCAACATTTTTTATTTCTTTTTTCCTTCCTTCTACGTTTCGGCCTTTGCCATTTTCAAGGGGTCTTTAATATTCTTTCATATTACACTTATATAAAAAATATACATTTTGTCACATTTAAAAAAATTATTACAGGCTGATCAGCCCTGCCATGCTTGTTATCACTATGCTTGAGTAGGTAGCCATGAAAAAGGCTTACTTTAATGAAAAAAAGAACCTAACAATACATTTATTCATTCAATCGTAATACAAATTAAAAAATAAAGATTATGTCAAGATCGAATTTTAGTAAACCTATATTAATATTTTCTGTAATTAAATATTACTTATAAGTGTAGTAAAGACCCATTATCATAATAATTAAAATAAAAACTATGTATATTGTTTCATAAATTATAAGTAGAAATAATCGGGGGTCAGTTATGAAAAAAATATCTTAATTTTTCCGATTTTTAGGGTTTTTCCTGAGTTTATGCTTGACACGGCTCACTAATGCCCTGATGATGGCTAACAAGTTTAAGCCGAAACGTAAGCAATATTAAAATATTTTTCACACGACTGACTCCAGATTATTTCTCCTAATAAGTTTAACAGTCGACCATAATTTATGAAACATATTAAGGATTTAATAATAAATAAAAAAAGGAACCTTAATTTTTTTAATTAATTTATTTTTATTATTAGTAATTATACTTTTTTTTTTTTTTTTTTTTTTTTTTTATTCGTATATATTACAATTTGTCATAATAGACAATATTAATAGTGCTACAGGATCTCATTCATACAATATAAACAAAAGGAAAGTCAAATTACATAAAATAAAATCAAAATAAATAAACGTATACAATAACAAAATTTTTAGACAAAATAAATACAAATAAATGAAGTAAACAAATAAATAAACAAAACATATCACATTCATACCTATGTACAATATAGTAATTATACTAGTGTTCATAAAATATTCAAATCCGAAAGACTCAGATAAAAAAAATAAAATTAGAATAGGTCATGATTACTGAGGTTCGATCGTGTTTGAAACAGTGTGTCAACCAGTTTTATTTAATTTGTTTTTATTTATCCAAAAATAATACAATCTGCCACACCCAAGGGGATTAAGTATTAGAACTATAAAAAACCATTCCTACCTTATGTACAGATTTTTAGTAAAGAGAAATAAAATAATTAAATACAAATAAGAATTAAAAAACAAAAATAACCTTGATAACGTCCATACCTATATAAAATATTTATATACTACCTCTGGGACCTCCGAATCATGCCCTAATGACTAGAAGTGAAAGTCGAGGCATAATGGAAGGAGATCCCAGTGCCTCCTAGTCTGATCTCGGGGGCTTGAGCTAGAACGGTGATCATTGGGTGAGACTAAGACAAAATTTAATGATACTGACATTGAACCTTAGTGGTTAATAAGCCTATTATTATTATGACTGTTTTTTTATTTTTGTTGTCACAATTCGTAATTAATTATTACGTGTTTGTTAATTTTTTTAGTACTTAAGTAGGCTAAATGGCTAGAAGTTATATGTTTCACCAATAAGAAATAAATCGTTATTTCTCCACATTTTAGAAAGATTATTTAATTATTTCAATATTTACATAGTCGTTTTTTTGTTTTCGACTGTGTTTTCAATTTTTCCACCAACGCTGCACCAGACGTGTTTGCGGCTTCTTCCGAGTTCTAAGTATTTTTCTTTCTTTTTTAACATTTTATTGATATTTACAACTGTACTTATAATAAATACAATAGAAAAATTGTATTTATTAAGTTGGTAGCACTTCAATGTCAATTTAATTTAGTAGGTCGTTTAAGGTGCGTACAAGAGGATTCGTGTGGGTCGGGAGTTTGGAATTAAAAGAGGCATATCTGTCAATGGATAGTTCTGCGACAAATGGGATACTTAGGTCATTATGGATGATTTTATTCGAAACGAAATAAGGAGCATTTAGGATTCTGCGAGTGATTTGGGATTGTAAGGATTGAATGCGAAAGGAATTAGATGATTAGGTAGATCCCCAAAGCTCTATTACATATGTCCAGATAGGTCTGATGATGGTAAAATAAATGAGCTTTTTGAAATATTTTGGAATTTTTAAACGCTTGTCAAGCAAGTGTTGTAGAAATCGGTACCTACGGGCAGTTTCTTGTCGTTTGAATCTCGTGTGAGGATTCCATGTTTGTCAACATGGAGTACTAGGTTACGGATTTGTTCAACAGGTATAATAAGTGGGGTATTATTAAAGGATACTAGTAAAATTTCAGTAATTAAAATGTTTTTTATTAGTCATCATTGTGCTTTAGATATCAGGATAAAATTCATTCTATGCCAGTGGATAAATTGATAAATACACCCTAAGTAACCAATTTTTCCTTTCAGATTTGGCTCCATATAAGTTTATCATGTTTTCCCATAAAGAACCAAAGTTGAGGGTCATATACGAAATAAATTCGGGGCGGGTAAACCCTGATGTAATACAGTATTTGGTAGAGTCAATATAGTCCCCACCCCAGGGCCATTGGTGAAGAAGTGGTGAAGTTGTTGGTAACATCCGAGGGATATTAGAGAGGGAGGAGGGGGTTATTCCCCTTTAAGTTTTTAACGTATGGATTGGCCGTAGATCAGGAGTTGCTAACTCGCATAAATCCAACTTGCAGAGGCCCGGATCTCCTCTTCTGAATTATGCAAGAGACCTTTAAAGAGGGTAAACAGGATTTTTTTTATAGCCGAGGAAGCTTCTGACAGTTTTGAGGCCTAATCCAATAACCAAGGCCTCCTGCTGTTCTGGAGAATTGCTGGACTCACCTAAAGGAGAATATTAACTTTGGACCATGCATTTCGTTGATAGATTTTAAAAAATAATAGAGTTCTTCACTAGCACAACGAATCTAAACTCTGCTCAGAAAAAATATTGTTATCCAAAAGTGAACAAAATGGTTTTGTTTTACTACTCCAACTATGGCAATCAGAACTGACAATTCTTCAGCTAATCACGATATAATAAGCAGACTGGAAAAGTTCATTCATCCCTGGCATCGCCAAGAAATATATTTCAACACAGTCGTTCTTGAGCTAGCCAGAAAGTGGAAGTTTTTCGAAATACTCAGCTTAAAAAACAGTTGGTTTAACTGGCTCTGACATCTAGTGACTGGGTAAAAACTAAATTTTGTTGAATTACGAATTTTAAACAAAATATTTTATTTTTACTGAACTTCTTTTTTTGAAATCAGTTGTTTAAATATTATTTATTTTACGACTTGCATAGTTTTAATTATTTTTAAATAATAAAACATTAGTCTACGTTATTTATAAGTAGCCTTAACTAATTGTTAAATCCAGTGATGATTCCTTTAAGGAGTCTCGGCCAGGCCTAGATATTAGCAAGACCACGCTAGTATCACTTTGTATTTCTTCTTCCTTCCTTTTTAATTCTATTCTTCGTTTTTATTTTCTGAATGGTAATATTCCTCTTATCCGTTGTCTTTTTCTTCTCACCTTATTTTCCCCATCTAGGACCATTACCTGACAAACAGACAAAGATGTTTGAAATAAAATGGACATTAATTTTAGACCTCTTATGTTTTTTTTGTTTTTTTTTAATTCTTGATGGAGGGATCACTTGTACCTGGGTGGCTAGCGTAACAGCCTCCCATGCTAAAAGTCACGGATTCAAACCCGCAGGTGGTCCTAGGATTTTTTAATGGGAGTAAAAAATCCTTAGTTACGCCGTCCTTCGGAGGGGACGTTAAAAGGTGGTCCTGAGCCTATAAAACCTGAATAGGCAAAATTTAGGACTCCCATTGTAGCATCGTCCGATTAGCCACAGTAGCATAAAGTGACGTTAAATAAATAAATAATTCTTGATGGATCTTTAACAATGAGCATCGTATTTTCCAGACCTTTATACCTCAGTTGTACCTTTCTGAACCGAACTTATACTCATACGCTCCCATTTATATCATGGATATAGATGACCATTTTTGAACGTATAATAAAAGAAAAAAAAAACATATATTTTATTAGAATTATTTCAGCAAATTTTTTGAGCCATCGTATTATTTGAGGCGTTTCTATAAATGGATAGTCTGAGAGAATCTTAGGTCAAAGTAATAGGCTAGAAAAATAGCGACGAAAGGAAATATATACCTTGTCGGAATAAATTGACGGCTTGTGAAGCATGGATGATTTCCTTTAAGATAAACGATCCAGTGTTTAAAAGCAAACATTCAAAATGTACAAATAAGGTCACATCTACATTATTTGAATACATTTATGTTCTATGTATTGGGTCCAATGATAAAAATAAACATTTCCTATTTTACTAACCTATAATTTAGCAGTCCGCTTTACCAGTGACTGTAGGAAGGTCATAAATCTTGTAGAGAAGTAATTACCACTCATTACACCGGCGGTACCCAATTTCGAAAACACTACCACAAGCTATTGGAGGCAGGCGGACTAGGGGTGAGTTATTCGACTCCCAGGCTTGACAGGAGCCGAAAATAGTAGCTAGGCTATAATTCCACGGAGTTTCTTAATCAAAATAAATCCGCGTAGGTGCGGCAAACCACTCCCGAAATAAATGGCCGGGGAACGGCTGAATTTTGAGACCGCAAAGTGCCATAGCTCAAGCCGCCAGCGCTACGGTGAAATACAGCTTGAGAGCTCGGGCTACGGCTTCCAGGCCAATTAACACTTTCTTCCAGCGGCCCTCATCCTCAACGGACGCAGCCTCCACACAGCAACTTCTGGAAGGAAATGTAATACCTAAACATTCTTGCTGGGAAACTTAAAGTGAGATGTGTCCCTTAAGATTTGGAAATTTTGGGCTTAAAAACACATACCATATAGGGTTAAAGAAGGAGGAAAATCCCTAACTTTCAACAAATCACTTGACTTTTCTTTAGTAGATCAGACAACAAGGAATACAAAACTTTAGCTATATAAATACAAAAATAGGTTCATTTTTACTTTCGAACCATACTAGGTTATCAAGGATGCGGTTTGATTTTTATTGAATTGTCGTAAATCTGTCTGATCCCAAATGTAAAGCTTTTTCACAAAGGCAGAAGCAAGAAACTGATAAATAGAAGAATGAAACATATAAGCATAACTACACTAGAAACAGAAAAAAAAAAGAAAAGTTAGGTATCGAGCAAATTGTAAGAATTTTTAAGTCGTGAAGGATTTTATTTATATAAATCTGTAAACCTGCATATTTTCACCTATGGTGAAGAAAGCCTACTATGTCTATGCACAAACATTAACATCGCATAACTGAATCTCCTATGTAGATCGGTGGAAAACCTAGGGATCGAATTAGAAATTATAGCATGAGAGCAACGGAAGTATTTAATCTCAAAGCGACTTTGAAGAACAGACAACTCAAGTGGTTTGGACCAGTATTTTGCATGAACGAAGACATGGATCCCATTAAAATATTAGAGGCTGGACACTCTATTAGGAGACCACAAGAACGTATGAAGAATTTATCGAAGGAATAGATGTAAAAGAGAAAAATCCTTGAAACAAATGAAGCTATCTATTTCATCTGGTATATGAAGCAGAGGCCAGGAAGTGTGACCGCATCAGATTCTAAACGCTAGAAATTGAATGATGAGAAATATAAAGAAGAATAAAAAGGATTAGAAATAGAATTAATAAGAGTCAATGACAACAGTCAACGAACAGATTCGGACCCTATAAAACGTTTTCAGAACAACTTACACGGACATACTAACAAACTAATACTAAGCATGGCCACTAGTAACGTGCCGGACAATACTTGCAGAAGGCTGAAAATAAGTTGGATGAGGGACCTTCTAAGCTAAATACGTAATAGGAAGCACGCCAGGAAGAGGTGCAGCGATCTTTTCTCCATCATGCCTACCACGCCAAACTATCATTCCTTCATCAAATTCGCTGATTTTCAACATTCATTGACATGTTTGAATAAAAAAATGTGAAGATAAAAAAAAATAAGAGATAGAAATGATTAATTTTGTTAATAAACCAAAAAAACAATGCTGCCAAAATAAATGAGTTCTTCTACCACACATCGTTCTGATTAAACAAAAGGACATATTTTACAATATTATTACTTTCACTTACTATATATAGTAAGGGGAAGTATTGCGATCGTGAAAATTTTCGAATTCCAGTTTTCAACGGAAATACACGTTTTAGGGTACCCTGAGTCCAAATAACCAAGTCCCGCAAAAAGGTCTGTGTGTGTGTGGTAACTCCCGGGCGGAAACGGTACGTCCTATAAAACTGAAATTTCATATTTAAGACAACTATACGCCCGAGACGTGACAAAACTTTTTTCATTAAAATGAGCTTACCAGAAGAGGCACTTTATACCATGATTTTGCACCTTTTTTCGATTTTCTCAAAAACGGTTCCGACGATTTTGATTAAACTCGCTATATCGATGTAGAATTTAATGGGCTTTAATATCATGTAGGTTTATATTTGGATAAAATGGTCTGACAGGGCTTAAATGCCGATATTTTAAATTTTTACCTTTAATACGTACCTTTAATTTTGTAGATTCAATAAAAATAACTATATTATCTTGTTAACGCTGATGAAAAACAGGTAAATATATAAATTGAATAAATTCGATACCCAACTAAAGGAGAAAACAGAAAAAATATTTTTTTAATGCAATTTTTCGTTTTTGAACATAAGAGCAGTAATATGTAACATGTATTGATATACCGTTGGAAAGCTGAAGATTTTAGAAAAAATATGATCTCATACACAAGCTTTTAAATGTTAATAGAGAGTGATGAAATGAACATAAAACTAACCGATTATTTTAGATAGTAATATAATAGATTTTTTTATAAAACACATGTTTCTATAGAAATTCAATTTAATTAATTCCTTAATAGTTTCATGTATTTTTATCTCTAACTGTTTTTGAAAATTCTTTCTATGATTTTAATAATGGAGGTAAGTGAAAGTCGTGTGTTGCCCGCACCAGATTTTTTTATTTGCATTCTTACTTTCACTTACCTATACATGAAATGTATAGTAAGGGAGAGTATTGTGATCATTAAAATTCTTGATTACAGTTTTTAACAAGACAACTTTTCTCCAACCTTTTCCCTTACTCTTGATTTCAAATGACCAAAATTTGCAAAAAAGTCTGTGTGTATATGTGGTCAACCTAGTTTAAAAAAGATAAATGGTATATAACTGAAATTTCATATTATAAAAGAGTATATGTCTGAGAAGTTACAGCAACTTTTTCATCAAAATCGACGAACCACAAGAAACACTTCATACTATTGCATGTTTTACAATTTTCTAAAAAATGGTTTCAAAGATTTTGATAACAATGTCGAATTTAATGGACTTTAATAGTATGTAGGTTTCGTTATGATTGAAATAGTCAGACAGGGCTTATATACTGATTTTTTTTAAATTTTCTTCCTCTTTAATGAACCTTGTAGATTTAAAAAAAATAACCATATGGTCTTATTAGATTAGACAAAAATCGAACTATAAGAGAAAAGATCATAGGTCTTTTTTTAAGTTTTTTTTTTTTTTTTTTTTTTTTGTCGAACATAAGACTTGTAACATAGACGTATAATTTGTTCACTTATCGTTGGAAAGCTAAATATTTGAGAAAAAAATGTTATGTTATTTACAAAGTTGTGGTTATTACTTAAAATAGAATTTTCATATAGTTGTGTTAATTAATCAAAAGCATATGTTTCCAAAGAAACTGGCTATAATTCCTTAAACTTTTTTTTTTCAATTTTAACTATATTTACTAGTTCTTAAATTCATTAAAATGAAAGTCAGGTGTTGCCCTAACCAGATTTTGTTCTTTAAAATTATAATGGTGTATTGCTCATTTGACAACAGTCCATTAAGTTTCTGTATTTCTCGTGGTTATGTGTTAGTTTAACTTTAAAATACGGAGTAGAGCTTTGGGGCTCAACTAAACCATGAAATTCTTCCCTGTCCAATCCCTACAATCCAAAATCCTTCGTAAAATCCTCAAAGCTCCTTACTTTTTAACGGATAACCTGATAAACATGTTCCGTATGTTGCTGATTTGGCCCGAACCAGATATCATTCCTTTCATGACAAACTCCATTCTTAGCTTCAATCCTTTTTTCCATTTCAATTCCTGATTATCCTCCGAGGCGTCTAAAAAGAAGATGGCCTCCAGAAGCCTAGTTTAGAATATTTTCAGGGTGCTTCCTTTGGGAAGCTTCTCTACGCGTATTTTTCATGACTATTTTATTTTAGCCTATTTACCAGACGTGTTATACAATTCAGTTGTAAATATCAATGAATAATTAAAAAAAAATAAACTTTTAAATACTTAAAAACTTCTTAGAGAAACATTGAGGGGGTGCTATGCTTCATTACAATAAATAAGACTGCGTTCTTACCAATGTTGATGTAAGCAATGTCGAAACATCGGTCCATTGGATAATATATTAATAGATTTAAAAAAGCCTACCCAATAGGCAATGGGCCGTTGTGATTTAGTAAAGAGATTGGGAGGGCGTGGCCTGCGGATTTGGCCCTGACGAATAGAGGAGGAGCAGCAACAAATCCCATGGTTTAGGGCTTGGAAAATGCGGGTATAAAAATTTGAGACACAGTCGCTCCATCCATCTTCCCCGCGCGGCTTAACTGAGACTCTAAATCTTGGAGAGGAACACATATGTCCGGCTCCCTCCTTCCTCTATATCCCTTTATATCTTCTTTTACAGAAGTCAGTCCTGGGCCCGAAGAAGAGGCTCCTCTCCTCTCTTCCCACCATATCTTCAGGCCATCCGTTGTGAGGTCCTAAAACGGGTTCATAGTGAAGCCTAATATGTTAAGAAATATATATCTTAAAAAAATATTCGAAAAATCTGCCGCCCGCATCATACTGCTTTTACTTACTGTTTGAAGTAGCATACAAATTTACCACTTGAAATAAGTTTTGAGGTTTACCGTTGTATATATAATTCTTTAATGTCAATTTATTACTGTAACTAATCAGAAGATACTACAGTGCAAGCCCTAAATTTTAACACCAGTTATAATTAGGAACTTTAACGAGTAAGTGACGTCGCACAGGCTTTGGACCACTATTTTACTTCCGAATTTCCATTAAAATTTCTTTCAATTTCCTTGAAAATATGAAATTATTTAACACTTAAGTTTATGACTTTGTATTACACTCCATTAACCCTTAAGACTTGATTTTTACAAATCATTTATTTATAAAAAAATCTGATGCGCGCAACACATGACTTTCACTTACCTCCGTTGTCAAAATCAATTGAACTAGTTTTTAAGGATTTTTAAATACGCTTAGAGATAAAAATAAATTGTGATAGAATTAATTACATTGAATTTTAACGGAAACATGCGTTTTATTAAATAATCCATCATATTATTATTTATGAAAATCAGTTAGTTTTATAGCTTTTAGTAGTTTGTGTGATATTTTCCCTAAAATCTTTAGTTTTTTAACAGTGTATTATACGTTATAAAAACTCACCTAATTTGCAGAAAAAAAAATTTTTGGTCTTATCTCTTTTAGTTGAATATCGTATTCGATGAAAATATATATTGCTACGGTCAAGACAATGACGGGTGGACCACGCCTGGAGGGGCCTAGATGAGGCTAGAGACTTCTGGACCTGGACAGTCCTCGAAGTGCCTGGAAAGGTCCACCGCCTTACCTGCGCCCGGGTCTAGAAGATTCGGCGGTGGTACAAATAGCGGTCCCCTGAGCCTGGGTCAGTCAGTCCTAATCCGGCTCAACAAGCATCTGTGATGTATCAGTGAACAGTGACAGTGAACCGTTCGTGACAGTGTGACAGTGTAGTGAAACCGTGTGTCAGTATTGTGATAACCGGTTGGTGGGAAATTAGAAGACTGTAGTTTATATATAATTTATAGTTGTAAGTCTTAGAATAAGTCTAGCAGATTGTAAGTAGTTTATTCGTTAGGAATACCTCATTTTATATGTATACTGTTTAGTAGTTAAGCTAGTAATTCCATTATTATTGTTAATATAGTGGTTAGTAATCCCTTTGTATTTGTGTTTTCTGTATTTAATAAACATCTGTAATTTGTAAACTGGAGTAGTTCATTTCTCACACCCCGTAGCCCGTAACAATTTGGTGTCAGAAGTGGGATCATTGTAAATGGTTATAATTTTGGTTTTCTTGTTTTTGTAATTATTGGGCTACTGTGTGGAAAATGACTTCTCAGAGTGTTAGACTGAATGATTTAAAAGTTGCAGACTTAAGACGGGAGAGATCTGGATACTTTCGGAACGAAATCAGTACTGCAACAACGCTTGCGCCAATTTTTTGTTGATTCAGGGGAAAATCCAGACGAGATTACGTTTGAAAATGATTTCAGTAAGTTGTCTGCAACTTTTAAAAATGAGTTAGGTAATGTAGAAAAGAAGTTAGGAAATGAGTTAGGTAATGTAGAAAAGAAGTTAGGTAAAGAGTTAAGTACTGTTAAAAATACATTGGAGGCCAAGTTAGGCAATTTAGAAACTAAGTTAATGGAGAGTGTAGATAATAAGTTAGCTGATGTAGAATCTAGATTAGGAGAAAAAGTCGATTCAGTAGAAAATGAACTTAGGGTAAGAATAGAAGCTCTAGAAGAACGTATGAGCAACCCACCGACAATCGACACCGACCAACCCTCTGAGAGAAGCCCTCACAACACCATTCCCCCCGCCAATGCTGGGATGCCACCAACGCACAACACCATCCCATTATTCGACGGGAAGACGCCGTGGGAGGACTACATGACTCTCTTCGAGACAGCGGCTTCGATCCACGGGTGGTCAAAGGAGACGCAAGCATCAGCGTTGTGCCTAGCCTTGCGTGGAGACGCCTTAGGAGTGCTACAGGGGATGCCCATGTCGGAGCGGTGCAACTACAGTGAGCTGATGAAAAGACTGGAGATGCGTTTCGGCCATCGCCACATGGACCAACTATACCGTTCCCAGTTAAAGAACAGGGTCCAGAAGACCAACGAGACGCTGCAGGAATTTGAAGCAGATATCGCCCGGCTAGTGAGGAATGCCTACCCAACGGTCACCGACGACGTCTACGAGAGCTTGGCTATCGACAAATTCCTGGATGGACTTCGAGACCCGGAAACCCAACAGGCAGTGAAACTCGCACGCCCTAAAACTTTGGGCGATGCATTGTCGCAGGCCATGGAATTCGAGGCTGTCAGGCAGTCAGTCCGTGGACATGCACGAGTTCGAGCGGCAGAAGCGGAGCCTAACGCGGCCCCCACCATCGAGGACATAGTAGCAAAGGTTTTAGAAGCCCTCAGGACCCGCAAAAAGGAGATACGCTGTTGGAGCTGCGGTCAACTTGGACACCCCAGAAGCAAGTGTCCTACCAGGAAGCCGGAAAAAGCCACAGGAAAACTAAGGAGGGTTGATGGGAAGGGGCAACTGTCAACCCGTAGCATCAAAGGCCCCAGGGTCGCCGTGAGAATCGCGACAATAGGGAGCAAGACAAATAGTTTCTATGTGGATGGAATGGTGAACGGGCAGCTGCGGAGTTTTCTGCTGGATACCGGCGCAACCATGACAATACTGAACCCGAAGGCAGTTAACGCTGAGAAGATATCACCTACCACTTGGGCGTTACGGACAGCCACAGGACAGCCAGCCGAGGTCTACGGGGAGACAGTTGCCACTTTCTTCATCGGGGGCCAACGTCTAGAGCACCGCGTTCTCGTGGCGAAAATAGACGAGGAAGTCATCTTCGGCATGGACTTGATGATCAAATACGGGATCAAGCTGGACATGTCGAGAGGTGTGATGACGCTGGGAGACGAAGAGGTCATCCTTCGGCAGGGAAAGGACCTCTATGCACGAGTACTCCTACTGGAAGACACCACTTTACCTGCACGGAGTCAAATTCTGACGCATGGGACGATCAATGGACGACTACCGGAGGGTCAATGTCTTCTACTTGAACCTGGGAAGCACGAGGAGCAGGAAGTCGGACGCGGTGTTCTGGTTGCAAGGTCTCTCATCAAGGTCGGACATACCACCCCAATCCGACTGATGAATCTGAACACCTTCCCGGTGACACTAAAGAGAGGAACACCAGTCGGAGAATGTACGGCCGCTACCTCAGTAGTTCGACAGCTACAACGCAACCCCACCGAGCAACGAGGACTACCCGAAGAATTAAAAGGATTCGTGGAGGAATCATGCAGAGAACTTTCGCCTGAACAGAGCGAAATCGTGAAGAGATTGATTACCCGATGGCAGGACATTTTCGAGATCAGCTCAGGACCACGGGGTAGAACGAACATCGTCCAGCACAAAATTGACACCGGGGATACAAAGCCCATCCGACAGATCCCGAGGAGGCTGCCGCTAGCTAAACGAAAGGATGCCGAGGAGATTATTAAGGATGTGGCGAATGATGGTGTCATCGAGCCCTCGAGTAGCCCATGGATGTCTCCTGTCGTACTGGTGAAAAAGAAAGATGGGACGACAAGATTCTGCGTAGATTACCGTCTTTTGAACAACGCCACGAAGAAGGACAGTTACCCACTCCCAAGGATTGACGACACGCTGGACACACTAGAGGGTTGCAAACTATTTTCTACCTTGGATCTCCGCAGTGGATATTGGCAGGTTGGATTGGCACCGGAAGATAAGGAGAAGACGGCATTTTCAATCGGCACTGGCCTCTGGCAATTTACGGTAATGCCATTCGGGCTTTGCAATGCACCTGCAACGTTCGAGAGGCTGATGGAAAGCGTCTTAAGAGGCCTTTCTTGGGAGATATGCCTGGTTTACTTGGACGACATCATTGTACTGGGAAAATCCTTCACTCACCATCTGGAGAATCTGGAGCGAGTCTTCGAACGGCTGCGTGCAGCTAATCTAAAACTGAACCCGAAGAAGTGCAATCTCTTCCGAAGGCAAGTCAACTACCTGGGGCATGTTGTATCAGACAACGGAGTTGCTGTTGACCCAGAGAAGATTACAGCGATCACTAATTGGCCAGCACCTCGAGATAAGCACCAAGTGAGAAGTTTCCTCGGACTCTGCACCTACTACAGGAGGTACGTGAAAGGATTCGCCAACATCGCAAAACCTCTTACCAGGCTCACTGAGGAAAAACGGACTTTCCTTTGGGATCGCGAGTGTCAGGCTTCATTTGAGGAGTTAAAGAAGAAATTGAGTAGTGCGCCTATTCTAAGCTATCCACGTCCCGAGGGCAAGTTCATTCTTGACACAGATGCCAGCAACACTGCTATTGGAAGCGTCCTTTCCCAACTCCAAGACGGGGAAGAAAAGGTTATTGGGTACTTCAGCAAAGCACTGTCAGCTCCAGAACGCAACTACTGTGTCACAAGGAAAGAGCTTCTGGCAGTGGTTAAGTCCATAGAGCACTTTCATAAATACCTGTATGGAAGAAGATTTCTACTGAGAACGGACCACGCAGCTCTAATGTGGCTGCTGCGATTCAAGTCACCGGAGGGACAAGTTGCACGGTGGATCGAGCGCCTTCAGGAATATGACTTCGAATCTGCTCATCGTTCTGGAACGAGTCACCGGAATGCGGATGCGCTCTCAAGGAGACCCTGTGACGGAGAATGCAAGCATTGTTTTGTTCTCGACAAGAAGAAAAGCAAGCAACAGTGTTGCGGACTACGGTCGTTACCGACGGTTGGCAGGACACACAACTGGCAAAGGAACAGGACGAGGACCCGGACTTGAAACAAATAAGGGAATGGAAGCTATCAGGCCAAAGGAGACCAAGCTGGCAGGATGTTGCTCCAATGTCGAAAAATATAAAAACCTATTGGGCTCAATGGGACTCCATTCTACTGGACAAAGGTCTGCTGAAACGAGCATTGGAGAACACAGAGGGAGATCAGCGGAGACTACAGCTCATCGTACCAAAGATTAAAGTGCCCGAAGTACTGAGGGAATTACATGATGGAGCATCTGGTGGCCACCTTGGAGTTCACCGGACATTAGAAAAGGTTCGTGAACGCTTTTACTGGGCAAACCTCAAGGACGATGTGTTAGATTGGTGCCGGCGGTGTGCAACTTGTGCCGCCTCTAATGGACCGATAAGGAAAAAGAAGGCACCTATGAAGAAATACAACGTAGGAGCACCATTCGAGAGAATAGCGGTAGACATCGCAGGCCCTTTTCCTGTGACAGATAATGGCAACCGATATATTCTCGTGGCCATGGATTATTTTTCAAAGTGGGTGGAAGCTTACGCCCTTCCGAATCAGGAGGCCGCCACGGTTGCAGATGTTCTCGTGAAGCAGCTCGTCAGTCGGTTTGGGGTGCCCATGGAACTTCATGCTGACCAAGGAAGAAACTTTGAGTCGGCAGTCTTCACCAGGATGTGCGAGGCTCTAGGAATACGGAAGACCAGAACGACGCCTCTTCACCCTCAGTCCGATGGCATGGTAGAGCGCATGAACAGGACGATGGGTCGATATTTGGCCAAGGTAGTTTCTGACCATCAGCGAGACTGGGACCAATATCTTCATCTGTTCCTGCTAGCCTATCGTAGTTCAGTTAATGAAACGACAGGGCAGACCCCCGCCAATGTCGTGTTCGGCAGAGAACTACGCTTGCCTTGCGATCTGAAATTCGGTTTCAAGCCTGATGAGGAGGTCGCCGGAGAAGACTACGTCACGAACCTACGGAAGCGAATGAACACTATTCACGAGAAGGTTCGCACAAACATCCAGGGAGCAAGTGACAGGATGAAGGAGCGTTACGACATTAAGGCAGAGAAAGGTGGCTTCCAACCTGGAGACTTGGTCTGGCTACACGATCCTCGAAGAAGGCAAGGCTACTCACCGAAACTTCAAAACTCCTGGGACGGACCGTATGAGGTCATCAAGAGGATCAATGATGTCATCTATAGGATCAGGAAGCAGCCCAAAGGAAAACCCAAGGTAGTCCATTTCAACCGATTGGCTCCATACAAGGGAAACCATGGCCCTACAGAGGAACCTCACCGAAAAGGATCTAACTCCCCATCCTAAGGCGCCAGACTCCCGTAGGGTAACGCAGACAGTTTACAGAGACATATTCTCGTTACCGGTAGACTATGCTCTAGCACATTGTGTCGCCGAACATCTGAGGGATTCCCGGGGGATTGCGACGGTCTTCAGGAAGAAGTTCGCTGGAATTGAAGAGCTGAAACGCCAGGGACCAAGAGTTGGGAAGACTCTCCATCAAGAGCATGAAGGCCGGCACCTGTTTTACTTGGTTACCAAGAGTTCATCAGAGCAGAAGCCGACATACGACACACTGCGCCGGAGTCTTGGCGACCTGCGGAGAAAGCTTCTGGAACTGCGTGTCACCAAGCTCGCCATCCCGAAGTTGGGTTGTGGATACGATGGCCTGGAGTGGAGGATTGTCAGGAACATTGTAGAAGAGACGTTCGCCAACTCTGGAGTCATCATAATGGTATGCACGTTCAACCCCTGGAAAGACAAAACACCTACATCGGAGGAAGATCAGCATCGCTCAGCTTCTGCAATCTGTGCTCTGGGGCAGAGCACGTCTAAGGAGGGGGTAGTGCTACGGTCAAGACAATGACGGGTGGACCACGCCTGGAGGGGCCTAGATGAGGCTAGAGACTTCTGGACCTGGACAGTCCTCGAAGTGCCTGGAAAGGTCCACCGCCTTACCTGCGCCCGGGTCTAGAAGATTCGGCGGTGGTACAAATAGCGGTCCCCTGAGCCTGGGTCAGTCAGTCCTAATCCGGCTCAACAAGCATCTGTGATGTATCAGTGAACAGTGACAGTGAACCGTTCGTGACAGTGTGACAGTGTAGTGAAACTGTGTGTCAGTATTGTGATAACCGGTCGGTGGGAAATTAGAAGACTGTAGTTTATATATAATTTATAGTTGTAAGTCTTAGAATAAGTCTAGCAGATTGTAAGTAGTTTATTCGTTAGGAATACCTCATTTTATATGTATACTGTTTAGTAGTTAAGCTAGTAATTCCATTATTATTGTTAATATAGTGGTTAGTAATCCCTTTGTATTTGTGTTTTCTGTATTTAATAAACATCTGTAATTTGTAAACTGGAGTAGTTCATTTCTCACACCCCGTAGCCCGTAACAATATTTATCCATTTTTTATCAGTATTAAAAAGATGATCTAGTTATTTTTTAGATTCTACCAAATTTTAGAGAAAGAAAATTTAAAATATCTCCATTTAAGTCCTGTTAGAGTATTTCAATCAGAATGATAACTATATGATATTATAGCCCATTTAGTTTGACATCTATATATGGAGTTTAATCAAAATATTTAGAGCCGCTTTTGAGAAAATCGAATAAAGGTGTTAAATGCATGGTATTTGAAAATGTTCACGATCGTAATACTTTCCCTTACTACATATTTTCGGGAGCTGTGTGGTCTAGTGGATAGAGCACTAGTCTACTGTTCTCCGGCTTCTGGGTTCGAATCCCGGCTATGCCAGAATATTATTTATTCTGTTAATTCGGCCAGGCGGTGGCCCTAGGGTATGGAGACCCCCCTGGGGTAGATCCAGCCTCTTTAAAGTGGATACCCAAAATTGAGGAAAAAACCTGGCGGCTGAGCGTGATCAAGGCCTGATCACCTCACTGGAAAAAGTACGAATCTCTATATGTACTGAGCCCAAGACTCTTCATGGGTTGAAGAGGTACGGGGTTTTTTTTTTTTTTTTTTTTTTTTTTTACTATATGTTTCATCTATAGGTAATTGGAAGTAAAAAAACTTTGAAAAGACATATAACAATCTTTAGGGACAGACATCCATACATCTATTCAAGGGGAGAAAATATTTCTACGCTTTTCTCCTTTAGTTGAGCAATGGCTAGTATAAAAAGCTTTTATGTTCAAGGTCACGGGTTCTAACCAAGTAGATGGCCCCAGAATTTAAAAAATAAATAAATCTTTGGTTGTGGCGTCCTTCGGATTAGACGTTAAATGGTAGGTAGCCTGAGCCTGTATGTTGTCAGATACTCGTCAATGATCACTGTCCAGTTATCCCGGTATTTGCTGAGTAGCTTTATTTCTGCCAAGGTCTTGCCTCTATTACCCTTAACCCTCTATATATATTCCTGATAAAAGATTCTAGGTCGACCACATGGTCTTCTATCTGTAAGTCTAACTTCCAGTGCATTTCTGGGTTCACATACTTCATCCGTTCGACAAACATGTCCAAGCCATTTTAATCTTCTTTTTGTTCTACGATCGTCTACAATGGCGATACTTCTAGTTGCTCTCGATCTTATTGCTTCGAACACGGTCTCGCTGCTTTATGTCAGAATTTCAGTAGCAGTGATTCAGCTGAAATGGTAGTCATAACTTGTCCAACTCTCGCCGCCATATGTAAGGACTGGTAGGTAGATAGCATTATATAGGTGTATCTTAACATCTCGTTCAACCTCACGTGTCAGTTAAATCAAGTTGATATATTAATTAATTTCTTTATTAGTTATTATTACCTTCTCTTTTGTTTCTTGTTCTCATTTTAAATCACTCTTTTGTATTTTAATTACTGTTATTTTTTCATAGTAATTTATTTATCAAACACCTACACTCTACCTTGTTTTTCTTTAAGCCCTGATGAAGATCCGCAATTAGGGGTCGAAACCTTGGTTAATAATTATTTTTTCACCATTTTCTTATCTGTTTTTTCGGTCACACGAACTTTCTCTGCCTCCATGTTTACATTAATAAACAAAGATTGCCTCTTTCTCGCGAATCCATATCCTCCGTTCTTCAAAATTACACAATCCTTTAGGAAACTGGATAGAGGAGAAGACACAGTTCGGGCCCCATCAGCCCTGATAATAAAAAGAGAACTGCTTTGTGCCTTTCTCTCGCCCTGAATAAATAGACTGGGAATTTATTTGACTTACAAATTTAATACAGACCCTCCCTCCTTAGCCTCCACTCTTTCGTCCTCAACAATTGTCCTTCCTCTGCAGTTAGTCCAAACTGGAATAAATCCTGGAACACAGCTTAAGTCCATTCGTCTCTTAAGCTAAATAGCCCCATATAAGTTTATTGTTGGGAGAATCCTTTCTTACACAACGATGGGGAAGTTTAAAGTTAGGTTTAATTGAAAATGAGTATAATATTATCATGTTTTCATATTTATTATGCCGTATTATAGCTCCAACGTGGAGCATCCTCAAGATATTAAATTATTACTATATTGAAATATGGAGAGCAGCATTAACCATATAATGAAGAATTCTTTACATCTAAAAAACTAATTGGATGAACTATCGGATCAACATAAAATAGAAATCATAAAAATGGGGACAAAACCCGGAACCGTCGATGAAAATAAGTTTTAAAAGAATAAATAAAGTAAATAATGGCTGCTTAAGTATGTAAAAATATATCAAACTTCCTCGAGTTGAACGAATTGAAAGAAAATATAATATTTCCGATTTCAAGTAGAAATTTCCAGAAAAGCTTTCGTTTATTATTATAGGAGCCTTTATTTCGGTTAATATAAATTATCGTGAATTATCTAAACGATTTGTCTCACAAACAATTTATATTACTTGTGCTCGACTTGTAGAAGTGAACTCTGTATTACCTTTATAAATTTTAACTGTCCCTTTTAATATTTTTAACTAACCACCGTAAAAACTGAGTTTTATCCATGTTTGAAAATTCTTATAAAAAAGAAAAAGGAATTATTTTTCAGTATCCAAACTTTTGCACTTAGTAGGATAATGACTAAGCTATGTAAGAAAAAATAATAATATATAATAATAATAATAAATAAAAGTGAGCTACTTTAGCTACTTAAATGTCTCGGTTTCCATACTCGAAACATTTTTAAACATCTTTATTCACAATTTAGGTAAGTTGCTGAGATGACAAAGAGCGTAAGGTTCATCCCTTTTATTATGTTAGTGTTTGTTTTGATTTTATATATATGAAAAATGGAAAAAGAGATTTTCCTATCATATCTTTTCAGCAGTGAATCTGACATCAAATAGTGGCTAAAAACTATTAGCCTATAGAAGAAGCTTTTTTTTTCTAAAGAACTATATAAGAGAAAAAATCTGGTGCGGGCAACACACGACTTTCACTTACATCCATTTTTAAAATCAATGAAAGAATTTTCAAATACAGTTAGAGATAAAAATACGTGAAACTATTAAGGAATTAATTAAATTGAATTTATATAGAAACATGAGTTTTATTAAAAAATCTATTATATTATTATCTGAAATAATCAGTTAGTTTTATCTTCATTTCATCACTCTCTATTAACGTTTAAAAGCTTGTGTATGAGATAATATTTTTTCTAAAATCTTTACCTTTCCAACGGTATATCATACACATATATTACTGCTCTTATGTTCAAAAACGAAAAATCGCATTAAAAAAATTTGTTTTCTGTTTTCTCCTTTAGTTGGGTATCGAATTTATTCAATTTATATATTTACCTGTTTTTCATCAGCGTTAACAAGATATAGTTATTTTTATTGAATCTACAAAATTAAAGGTACTTTAGAGGAAGAAAATTTAAAATATCGGGATTTAAGCCCTGTCAGACCATTTTAATCAGAATAAAACCTACATGATATTAAAGCCCATTAAATTTTACACCGATATAGCGAGTTTAATCAAAATCGTCGGAACCGTTTTTAAGAAAATCGAAAACAGGTGCAAAATGCATAGTATAAAGTGCCTCTTCTGGTAAGCTCATTTTGATGGGAGTTACCACACACACACACACACAGACCTTTTTGCGGGACTTGGTTATTTGGACTCAGAGAACCCTAAAAGGTGCATTTCCGTTGAAAACTTGTCGAAGTCGAAAATTTTCACGATCGCAATACTTTCCCTTACTATACATAGTAAGTGAAAGTAAAAATATAGAACAATAGAAAGAAAAACTGGAAACTACAGAAGAATATTTTTCCCTTCGTTTTAACTTCAGAAGGGGATAGAGAATAACTTGAAAAAAAAAAAATCAGTAATATTGAGCAGCATGGTCTTGATTTAAAATAGATTGACCACTTTCTTTCATTTGTACATCTAATCCAACTTCATTCGATAAACTCAAATCCATCATGATCTGGAAATAACCAAAGCTGACATACTATTTTACGAGTTATGCCTAAACCCCGCAAGAAAAAGATCGACGTGATGACATCGACGTCACCAGTTTTGGTTTAATGCTTCATATTTCTTAAATCTTAAGAAACACTTGACTCGTAATTTTCGCTCTTACTATAAATCAATATACAATACATAAGTTATGACAACAATACATAATGAAGTTCAAATCCACAGTTAGAAAAAAAAATCAATACGGAATAAGCGTGAAGGGTATTTTACACATACCCCATATTGAATATGGAATATTTCCACTCAAAATAAAATTTTAAATACATTTATCACTCCTTTTAAATTTCTTATTAGGTTTTATATTTGTTGCGTTGCTAATCTAATGTTTTCAACGCCGTTCAAACACACTGATTTATGAGCAAGAATCCTTGGTAACCATTTTCCGCATTTAGAAATTCCGCATTAGTATACTAATAATTATTACATAACAATGATTACTCGTTGTTTGTTTAATTATTTTAGTTTATTTATTCTGATATACTATTTAGGTGAACAAAGTTCTAAACGGAAGATTATTCCTTGAAATAAGCATCAACAGTTGACCCCTAACGATAATATATAGCTCTATTATATTATTATTGCTATTTATTAATTTTGTCTGACATTTTAAAGTAGGTGAATGAACAATTGGTTTTAACAGATTTAGAAAAAATAATAAAAAATCCGTTGCTTTTTTTTGGTTTCGTAATCAATAGAATTTTTCTGGTTGCATGGTGACTACCTCACCTCCCAACACCCACTGCCCTGGACGACCATGATTGACCGTTCGGATTACGCAGAGGACACCACGAGCAGGCGATGAACGTCACCCAGTTTTTAAGTAACCTTTATCAAAGAATAAATAATGCAAATACAGAATGTTTCATGGTTTCAACCATTCTGAAATCTAGGAAGATCTCAGAAGACGGCATATCAAAATGAAGGTTTAAAACACTATCCTCAAACCATTGCTGATGTATGGCTATGAAACATGAACATTAACGGGTACCCTGGAGAGAAAAATTTAAAGATCCCAAAGGAAAGTCTACCTCCAATAACAGGCCCTGAATGTAAGACCCTGAAGTAAGACTAATATAAACCAGAACTGGCGACTGTAATAAACCAGACGAACGCATATGAAGTGAAGGCTAAGAGGTTACGATGAGCAGAACATGTGCCAAGAAATGATCCATCCCATCCTCTCTCCAAAACGATGAACATACATCTGACAACAAAATGGTGGTCGGAATTCCTAGGACCAAAGGAAGACCATGAATGATATGGGCCGACCGTATGAAAAAAGGTGCTACGGAGTTCCACGCAGTAGACTGGAGGGCCGTTGCTCAAGATATGGAAGAGTGAAATGGGCTAATTGCGGCGGCTGAAGACCTCCAAGGACTGTAAAAGCCAAACGACTATGAAAAAAAAATTATACAAGTACTTTAACACATTTTTTTTAATTTCTTTTTTATTTTAATATTCATATTTAATTTTCCCCGTTCCCCATTTCTCATTGAACATTATTATTCGGAATATTTTATTGAGATAGAGTTATGCACCCTCGGAGACAATTCGTCTCCGTTCCTCTTTTGGCCCGGTACAACACAAACACAAGTCTATTCAATAAATGGAATGGAGGGGGGAGCCAGGGTCTGTATTAATGTGAAATATATCTCGCTATTATCCACTTTTGGCAGAGCTACCCGGCTTCGTGTTTTCCAGACTCCATTCAAATTGAGAATTCGAAGGGAACATTTCAGGTATTGAGGTCTTATCTTAATCTATCGTTTTAAAGTAAAATGGTTTGGATATATTATTGGTTTATCTTTGAAACATCTGTGAAGGGTGAAATGGTTCAAGGGCGGTCCAAAATTTTTTATTAATCATGAAAAACTATTTATTTTGCAACCAATAATTATAATTATTATCTTCGTAGGAAGTTTGTCGGGCCATGATTCTAAATAAATTATGATTTCTTACTTCTTTTAAACAAAATCTATGTTAGTTGATACTGGTAGGCATGCTGATATTTCTGATCACTCAATGTGAAGCTAATTAGAGAGATTATAGGGGTCGCCTGAGGTATAGTGTCTAATAAGAGCCCCAGGTGGGATCCTTTGGAGGGGAAGTAAAATGGTTGTCCCGACTCTGTACGATGTTCTTTAGCATGATCCCGATCCTAATTAAACTTGGATATGCAAAATTTAGGAATCCCACAGTAGCATCTTTTGAAAAGCTTTTTTTTTTTTTTCAACAATTTTTTATTGAGTAAAATACAATCTGTCCCAATTTAGACATCAATAGTAGTGGTGAAAGATTTCATACATACTACATTCATACAATATTTACACAGCATAAAATTACAATAAAATATATACACAATAATGAATCAATACAATAAAGTCAAGAAATCGCTTATACCTATATACACATAAACACACTCAGACATACATCACATTGAGTAGAGAATCTAGCCAGTGCTAGAACTCCAATATATTTACAAAAGGTCGCGGGGCCACTGCCGTTTCAACCTTCTAGGTGGGTTGTATGGATGAGTGGAGCTGGATAGGGATTGAGCTAGAGGATTAGGATGAAGAATGAGGTTCTGGTGGAATTGAAACGCTTTAGTGGTATAAAAATTAAGTCAAATGAACAAACATAATCAACTAATAGATTATGAATTAATTTTATCATATTATAAACAGCAACAAAAAAAAAATCATTCATTCAGTAATATACAAAATTACACTAATAGTTCAACAACACATGTTTTTAGCCGCGAAGCTGACTTAAACACTAAAAGTATTAGTCAGAAAAATATTTTATCCACGGTTTTTTATTAAGGATGGAATAGAGAATAACTGGTCAAATATCAAAATTATTGAGCGGTAAATTTAATCGAAATTGGACTGATTAATCCATATATATAATAAAAACAAAAAAAGAAGAAACCTTTCCATTATAATTTTTCTGTTTTCTGCAAGCAATAAGACTTCATATTTCTGGCCATGATTCACCATTATCTATGCTCGATAAGTTCTGCGTACAGCACACATCAACAGGTGCCATAATTTTTGTCGCAGAAGGTAAATACCGATTATTCCAGGCACTTTCCTTTGAGTATTACTTTTTTCCAGTGCCAATGGGTGGCAACCTTAAAAAAAGATTTTATGCTGCTTATTTATTTTTTGTAACAACCTCATATTTGTGAATTTCTAAACAGGTAAACAGACAAAAGGTCTTGGAATAAATCGCGGAAAGAAGTATCTGTCTTGGAATCAGCAATATATTCATAATTTAGCATAAATATATAGTTATAAAAACAAAGACGTTTAGTGATTTTGGTTTATTTGGATCTTCCTGGATTAACCCGTCATGTTTTTTTCCCAAAGATAAAGATAAAATGGTTTATCTGTACGGTTGGGGTAGTTTCTAGTGTATTTTGATTTTGAGTTTTATTTATCATTTAGTATAATTTATCAATAAAATTTAAGAGATGAATCATTAATTTTATTTTTTTTAACGAAGGACGAAAATAGAATCATTTTTAATCAAAAATAATTAATTAAGAATTTTTAAAGTTCACACAATCTTGTAATACTTCTTTTAACGGTTGCGATAAAGGCAGAAACTATGAAGTGGTTTTCCCCTCTTATCTCAGAATGGGTTTACTGATTTTTATTTCAATATATATATATATATATATATATTGTTTGTTATGTGAAGAGATATTTTTCAATATTTTTGTATACACTGTCATTCAGTACCACATTTTTAAAAAATTTTAGATGTCATATTTTTTTTAGAAAAAAATTATTAATAATTTTGCAAAACATTTTTTGCCAATATCTTCTTCAGAAAAAAAAAAATTAATATTATGATATAAATGTTGGAAAATACTTTCGATTAGATCAGGGTTATAAAGTGTTCAAAAGGTGCTGCTTGCTATCTCTTTGCTCTGAAACCACCAACGTGATGTCCCCTTTAGCTTGTTTTTTATTTATTTAACTTAACTTTATAAGACTGTAGCTAATCGGGCGATGCTACATTGGGAGTCCTAAATTTTGCCTATCCAGGTTCAATTAGGACAGGGATCTTTAATGAGTACCTGCCATCGCACAGGTTCCAGACAAGAGGGCCGGACGGCGTAGTGGGTTATTGCGCGTTGCCCTACATCACAGATGACCTAAAACATTGACTAAAAACAATTACGAGTTCGAGTCTCGGTGCCAGAGCTGGAGGGAGAGGGAGAGGAGGAGTTTTTAACTCGGTATTAATCCCCTGCCTTCTCCCGTTGGAGCGAAAAACCTCCGTATAGCCTACAAAGGCTAGGTTGGAGAGAATAAAAAAGAAAAAAGTCTCCTTTAGCTTTTATATACTTTCAGTGTGATTATTTCACTCAACACATATAGTAGCACGAATATAATTAATATTATATCAATACTTATATTCTTAGACTAGCCTGGGACTTGTTTATTGATGGCTTAACAAGCTGAAACCACGGCTTCTCCTCTGTGCCAAAAGTTCGATATTTTCCTCGGCCTAGCCAAAGGAGGCCAGCGCGGTTTGGCTCCGCTTCACTGGAACATAATAAGGAATTATTCCCTTAAGCAAAAACCCAACTCTCCCCCTAGACTTCCGCCTTGGATTTATCGTTTCCGTAATAAGGGAAGATGCAGGCGAAATATATTGCAAAGCACTAAGCAACTCCGGAGTATCTTTTGTCATTATAATACACATAGATGAGCCTTATAAAAAAAGTCATATACTTCCTTATTACCCTTTTTTTTTAGGAATTCAAGATCATTGCACTGGCAGATATTCTTGGCATCATTCCAAGAAGACGATATAGGTCTTTATTCCATTACAAGGCTCTATTATTTTAATATATTACGCAACTAAATCAAAGCAGTATATTCTTCATTATGTTTTTATTCTGATTTGAGAGCGACATAAATTGACATTTTATGTGGTAGTAGTTATTACGTGGTAGTAGTAAATTTAATGTTTAATTTAGCCTATTTACATATGAAATATATAGTTGGAAAAATTATAACGATTTTGACAGTTATGAAATTTGAGATTTCTTATTTTATTTTTTTATTTTTTATTCGTATATATTACAATTTGTCATAATAGACAATAATAATAGTGCTACAGGATCTCATTCATACAATATTTACAATATAAACAAAAGGAAAGTCAAATTACATAAAATAAAATCAAAATAAATAAACGTATACAATAACAAAATTTATAGACAAAATAAATACAAATAAATGAAGTTAACAAATAAATAAACAAAACATGTCACATTCATACCTATGTACAATATTTACAATCAGCTCGGGAACCCCAGACGGGGCTTGTCCCCCCCACTTGTGGAAGGACAAGCAGAGTCAAAAGGATCCCAGCACCTCCCTCTCAGCCGCATCACTGGTGAGAGCCAGCGGAAGCTAAGTGAGGGCGCCACAGCCACAATCACACCGCACATGAGAGGAGAATCTGACCAGTGTCAGAACTCCAGAATAGATGTTTACAATATGTCTCGGGGCCACTGCCGTTTCAACCTTTTAGGAGGGTTGAATGGATGAGTGGAGCTGGATAGGGATTGTGCTAGAGGATTTGGATGATGAATAAGGTTCTGGTGGAATTTGGAAAATTTAGATGGAATCAGGTCTGAAATAAATGGAACATTAAGGTCGTGGTGTAAGGTATAGTTGGAGACATAATAAGGAGCATTTACTATTGTTCGGAGGACTTTGGATTGAAAGGATTGAATGCGTTTGATGTTAGAACGTTTGGTTGTCCCCCATAGTTCAAGTCCGTAGGTCCACATTGGTTTCAGTATTGTCTTGTAAAGTAATAATTTGTTGTCAACTGTAAGCTTAGATTTTCTGTTTAGTAGTCTGTATAACTGTCCGAATCGTCTGTTGAGTTCTTTTCGTTTAAGTCTTGTATGTGGGTTCCAGGTCAATCTTTTGTCTAGTAGTAAGCCAAGATACCGGACTGTGTCTGAGGAAGGAAGCGGTATGGAATTGAAATGAACCATTGGACAGGATTTGCGTCGAAGGGCGAAGGTGACGTGGGTGCATTTGCTTTCATTAACCTTAATACGCCAAGCATTACACCAGTCCTCGATAAGACAAAGGTGTCTTTGCAGAATTAAGGATGCTATTTCAGGATCGGAATTGGATGATAGGATGGCGGTGTCATCTGCAAATGTTCCCAGAAAGGTGTCAGGATGAATAGGAATATCAGCAGTGTAAAGGATGTAGAGGACGGGTCCCAAGACGCTGCCTTGAGGAACACCGGCCTCAATGGGATAAAAGTTAGAAAATTCTACACCACAGCGAACTTGGAAGGAGCGGTTTGAGAGATAGGATCGTAGAATGAGGTATAGAGACTGGGGTAAATGCGTTTTAAGCTTGAAGAGTAATCCGGTGTGCCATACCCGGTCAAAAGCTTGCGCTATGTCCAGAAACGCACCAGAACAATAATCTTTGCATTCAAGGGCTGAGGAAATATGGTCTACAACTCGGAGTCCTTGTTGAACAGTGGAATGATGAGCACGGAAACCAAACTGATGGGAAGGAAGATTTTGTGATTCTAATATAGGCAGGATTCGTTTTAGAAGGAGTTTTTCAAAGACTTTTGAGAGGATGGGGAGTAGACTAATAGGTCTGTAGGATGAAGTGTTGCTGGAAGGTTTATCTGGTTTTAGGAAGAGAATGATTGTGGAATGTTTCCACAAGAGAGGAAAATAGGTGGTGCGTAGGATGCAGTTGTAGATATAGGTAAGGAATATAATAGCTTTCTGCGGAAGTTGACGGAGGTTCTGGGGGGTAAGGAGATCATGTCCAGGAGATTTACGGAGGGTAAGTTTCTGAAGAAGATATTTAACCTCAGAGGGATTTATAGCTTTAGGAGGTAGGTCAATGTCAATTGTCACTAGCTGACAGAGAGGAGAGGTAGGAATTAAAGGACTGGGAACGGAAGGTCGCCAACCCCTGCTTCAATTGTCTACAATAGAAGTTATAGGAGCGGCGATCTGTTGGATGTCGGGTGCGCTGCCATAATGATCTGGCACGGCGTTTTGCATGGATTAGGTCCGTAAGATGTTGAGGCAAATGGTTTTGGTGAGGAGTTATATTGGAGTGCTTAGGAGAGGAGGCAGTCCAGACAGCTTGCTGAATGGCGGTGGTGAAGGAGTAGACGGAATCGTCAAGGTCTTCTGGAGTTTTGAGGGTCGCTCTGAGGTTAATATTATCGGTTAGGATTTGGCGAAATAGGTTCCAGTTGACAGGGCCTCGGATAAATGATGGTGGGATAGGTTTTAGAATTGGAGTGAGAGATACTTTTAGGATCAGTGGACTATGGTCTGAGGATAGTTCATCAAGTCGAGTTACAGATAAGTTGAGGGAGCCTAATCCGCTGTGAATGAAGAAATCAAGGATGTCAGGATTACGGTTGGCCAGTAGGTAGGGGAATCAGGAGGAAGGAGATTGAAATGACGGGAGTTGAGTGCAGACAGCAAATTCCGTCCACGAGAATTCGTGGTTCTCGAACCCCACTGTTGATGCTTGGCATTTAAGTCTGCACCCAGAATGAAATGATTCCCTAAGGAATTTAGAAAGGATACAAATTCGGTGTTGGAAATGGAATGTTTGGGAGGGCAATATGCTGATGTAAGGGTTACCGGAAAGGAAAAAGTTTTGATTACTATGGCTGTGGTTTGTAGGAAATCATAGGTAGGAAGTGGGAGTAAGTGATGAGAGAGGGACTGGTGCACAATGACAGCAGTACCGGCATGGGCTCTGCCGTCTGGGTGGTCCGTACGGTATGTTACGTATTGAGGTATTTTAAAGTACTGTTTAGTGGTTAGTCTAGTTTCAGTAATAAGTGCTACGTCAACGTTTTTGTCTTGCAATAAAGCTGTAAGTTCGTCAGTATGATTTCTAACACCATTCGCATTCCATAGGAGAATGGATAAGGAGTTAGGTGAAGTCATTTAAGGATTTTTTAAGGAAGGGATTAAGTTTGATGCAAGATTAGTAAGTAGTGATATTAGCGGCATAACGAGGGATTTGATTTCAGTGATGAAGGATGTCATCAAACTTGTAAGGTCTGAGACATTTGATGGAGGAGGAATATGAGAAATTTGATGCGGATGAGGTTTTTGAGGGTTGGGTAAATTTTGAGGAATAGTTGGTTGTGGAACGGTTTGAGTATTTTGAAGTGTGCGTTGTTCCGGCAGGGCCTCGGCCTCTTTGTTCTGGTTCCCACCTCCAAGTAGATGGGCAAATGTTACATTGGAATCAATTGTTTTTGAAGGTTGTCTTCTGCTTCTGATCGGTTCAGCTGTTTCATCCAGATTCTGAGGTTTTTGGTATCTGCTTTTGAGGTTCTTGTAGATTTGACATCCCTTGTAGCTAGCCGGGTGGTCCTTGAGGCACAGAGCACAAACAGCGGGTGTTGATCTTGGTCTTGTACATTCTTCTGACTTATGTTGTTCACCGCATTTCACACAGCGTGGTATGTGGTGACAATAACTTCTAGTATGACCATATGCCTGACAATTGTGGCACTGAACTATCTCTTTCTTAGTGTAAGGTTTTTCAACTCTTACGCTAGTATAGTATAATCTATTGAGGTCATACATTTTTTCAACTCCTGCTGATGGTTCCAAGTCCACAAAGAATAGAGGCAGTGGAATTTTATCTTTTAGGACGTTGGTGACTTGTCGCACTTTATAGCCTATCTCCGTCAGTTCTTCTTGGATAGCTGCTGCTGGTGTCGAAGGGTGTAGGTTTCTAATTACAACCCATAAAGCTCTCTCCTGGCGTAACTGATATGTATGAAAATCAGCTTTGGTCTCCGTCAGATATTTTACTATTTTTCTGTAGGTCTCGGCGGTAGTCGGGGATATTTTAGTATCACTGGTTCTACTTATACAATAATAACTGTTAGGATCGGTTAATTTGTTTAGATGCGCACACAGTAGTTGAAAGTTTTTAATATTTTTAACAAATATTGGTGGAGGTTGTGGTTCTTTTGGTATAGGAGAAGATTCCATTGTTTCTTTTTCAATTTGAAGGATCTGAAATGGGTTCGGTGTAAAAAACGGCGATTCTTCAGTTAATCCTTGTGATGATGTGCTGGGCTGTGGTTCAGATCCTAAAGAGGTAGCTGAAGCAGTCGCTGGTGGAATCATTTTTTTATTATTATCACGGCGAGGTCTCTGTTTTGTGGGAGACGAGTTTGAACCTGCAGATCTAGATCTTTTACTTGTAACTTTCGAGGACATCACTTGATGAAAATATCGCATTGATAAAAAAAAATAAATATGTAATGGAATAAGAATAAGAAGGAAAAAAAAGTAAATAAAAGAAAGATAAGGAAAAGAAAAGCAAGCCCGAGCTTGCCGAGCTAGCGGCAATCAGCTGATCAGTGACCCTCCTTTCACTTTTTCGTGGTTGTACAAAGTAAATTATAACTTTGCTTACCGAAATTTCTCCAATATTCACTGCTGTAGTATTCCTGAGGTCTAGTGATGTTTTCCAGACTGAACTCAAGCGAATTCCTACTGAAAAAAGCAAAAATATGAGAGACGAAGTAACGTACGACTGTTATCATCGAGCGCATCAGCTGATCCTGAGATTTCTACTACATGTTCTAGGATCTCCTGAATCAAAATAACCAAATCTCACTAAATTGTTGATATAAGAAGAGTCGTGCGGAACTGAAATTATAATTTACATGTGACAGATTTTATAGCAGCTATATCACAAAAATCGTATAGGATAAAGCACACTGCAAGCACAACGTTACACTGCATAGGATGCGTTAACCAAATAAATTGCTGTAACATATCGGGCGTATAGTTGTCTTAAATATGAAATTTCAGTTCCGTACTACTTTTCGTTTTCGAGCTAGACTAATCTCACACATACATACAGACACCTTTTTGAAGGACTTGTTCATTTAGACTCAGGGGACCCTAAAACATGTATTTCCAGTGAAAACTAGAAATCGAAAATTTTCATGCTATATATCTCATATGTAACTAAGTCAAAGTAAAAAAATAATTAGTTAAGGTGATTTTATACACCAGTTTCAACAGAGAGTACTTATCTTTAAGTGGTATTTTGCTGGCTTAAATGGAAGAGCCAAATCGTGTTTTATTTCCAAAAGGAAAATCCGCTGTACAGGCGGTTAAAAAAATTTACAGTTTGTATGGCGGCGATGCCTTAGAAGAAAGCACGTCCGTAAGTGGTTTCCTCGGTTCAGAATCGGAAATTTTGACTTGGAGTACGCGAAGCGCTCGGGTCGTCTTTCAACTGTTGATAATGACCAAATTTCAGCATAATTGATTAAAAATGTTTAATTTGAGATAAAATAAAACAATCATGCAAATGAATAAAAATATTGAAGCATCGGATGTTTTCATTACAGTTTTACAGTAAAAAACGCTATAAACTTATTTTCCAACCCAATATAAACTACGTACATACCAACTATTACAGAATTTGATAATGAAATAAAGCAGAAAATACTAGAAATATGAACTTCATCTGAAAACATTCAAGCACATATGGTGTGTGGTGAATGGAGTGTGACAAGAGCCCATCAATAAACTGTAATGGAGAGTAAATGGAAACTATCGGAGTATAATCGGAACTATTTGTAACTGTTAGAATTAAATTAGTTTGTGCATTCGTCGCAAAACTATGACATCCTGCCTTACCGTGTCCGTTAATAATATTCCGCTTGTCCTGCTTGAACAGATTCGCCATATAGGACTCCTACTTGACAAACGTCTAACATGGAATCTGCACACAAGACTGAAACGACTAGAAACTGCCCGTCGCTTTCGCTTACTTCAAAACTTATTGGACATACGCTCTACCCTTCCACTTACCTACAATAGGCTCATCTATATCACCATCATAAGGCCTATCTGGACTTACGGAGATGAGCTCTTGGGCTCTACTAAACCATCAAATTCTTCCTGTATTCAATCCATAAAACCCAAAATCCTTCAAAAAATCCACAACGCTCCTTACTTTGTCACGAATAAACACATCTATAAAGACTTTAATATCCCGTATGTTGCTGATTTGGCCCGAACCAGGTATTAATCCTTCCATGACGAACTCCACTCCCACTCTAACAATCCTTGCTTCCTCTTCCATTCCTGACAATCCTCCGAGGTGTCTGAAATGAAGATGGAGTTTAGATTACCTACCTAGTGGAGTGCTGCCAATGGGCATTTTCTCTTAATGTCTTTCATGCTTCAAGTATTTTCTCTGTTAGCTTATTTACCTGATGTATTAACTAATACAGTTGTAAATTTCAATAAATAATAATTTAGACAAGTAGTTTGTGAAATAGTAATTAATATAATAGAAAATTAAAATGTTGTGAAATAAGTGATCAAGATGTTCTATCTTACGTTTCTCCTTTTTTGGTACTGGCGTTTGCAACAGAGTATTATTTTGGAAATAAGCTTTGAATTACTATTATAAACTAATAAGCTTATTAGCAATCTTTCTGTGCTGCGCAAAATCTCCGTAGCTGTCTTCTCAGCATTTGAATTTCACAAATATCACATTAACCATTTATTGTTGTCCATTTTAATATAAAATAAAAATGAAAAATGTGATAAAATCAATATAAAAGAAAGCACATGTTTAATTTTTAAGGAATATATTATGATAACATATGAATACACACATAAAGCGACAGGACTCAAACAGCACATCAGACGAATAGAACATTTGTTGTTGAGGTTTTTTCACTTTTGAGAATTAATGGTGGATTTATCTGAAAACAAAAGTAAACAGCTGAATTATATTATTCATAATAAGTTATTTTTGTGCTCCTATTATTCATTTATATTTGGCATTTTACTAACATCATATACCAGACAATATTTTGCTGTTAAATTTTGCTGAAGCACCGATTCAGCTCATAGAGCACACAAGAAGACTGTTGGAAAATATGTAACTAAAGGGGTACTCACTACGTTTGCTATAACATGCTATTTGTGTTATTTTGCTAAACCCGTCGAGTTTCTTCAGTTATTTCCTGTATAAAATTGATGGGTTTAGCACAATAGCACAAATAGCATGCTATAGCAAACGTAGTGAGTACCCTTTAAGATATAAATTTGAAAATAGCATTATTATAGCACATCGAAGAGTTACTAGTTGTATGTTTCAGAACGCTCGGTCGTGAATATGACTATTGGCTTAGTTATTTTCTTTTTTGCTATTCTTCAACTAGAAAAATAACGATTATGAAAAAAATGGCTTGTCAAATTTTAGAAAATGTAATATATGTGTGTGTGTGTATTGTATATCTTAATTGTTCATATATATTGTTCTTTTTTTAATTTTTGTTTCTATTATAAATATATATATTGGAGATGATAAGCTAAAAATATTATCATAAGCTAATATTCAAAGTAAATAAATGTACAACGACATAGCCTTACCTTAAAAAATGTTCCATATAATATGTTTTTCAATTATTATTAAATCACTCGTCTCTTTAATTATATTTTCGAGCAAGATTCCTCGTTTGCTGAAATTTTTAAAGTGCATTACATTTATTGTCTATTTCAATAAAAAATTGACATTATTTCTAACATGATTCACAATAGCTTTAGAAATAGTATTCTGATAATCTAATTTTTCTATTAATAGATACACTAATTGAATATTACTTTAAAATAACGATTAATAATTCTATTCCTTGACTGTTTTATTTAAGGATAAAACTAGATAATAGTCGTTTTTAGCAGTAGTAAACATTTTATCATATACAAAAGATATTGTGTGTTTTTTTTAAACTTAAAATTACTGCTGTATGACCATAGACGCTGTAGATATATAAATTATATTAAAAATTAACAACGCGGCTATCAGCAAAGTAGTGTGCTTAATTCACCAACATATCCCAATTCAAGGTTCAGAGGAAATGAGATAGGGATGTTTTGGAACCTTGCAGAAGAGAATATGGTATGCATATTATTCATATTAATGCATATTTTTGATAATAATAATAATTGGGAATATAGTCTATTTTTCAACGTCTGCACTTCATTAATAATTTTTTTTAGCCAAATATTAATTAGGTTACTTTTATTTTCCGGTATCCAATACTATTTTCTTACATTTTAAAGAACAACACAAAAGGTGTTGGCAGACGACATAGTAAATTTCCAACCATCTACTTAAATTAAAAAAAAGAAATAAAAATTACAGGGGTTGGAGAAGTAAATTAAAATATGTCTACAATAAATATTACCTTCAGGGTATTGTTTCAGCTCATTTAAATGTTGTTTTTTTGCGAAACAAGCTCAGCTTGCGAAATATTTTTAAAATGAAGTTCCTATTCACTCCCATAATCTACTAATCTTAGTCTATTGTTTTCGACTAGAATACTGTAAAAACATGAAACTTACCTGATGGTTTTTTTCATCAATGGGGCGGGATGAATTTCTATCTGCAACCATCCGTTGTTCAAATTGATTTCTTCTCTCTGGCGGATTAGGTGTTCTGTTTCTGATTGGAGTCCTGCTTCCTATTGCTGGACTTGCATTTCTCATAGGAGATCTGCAACTGATTGGACTTCCCCTGCCAACTGGAGTTCTTCCGTCAACTGGACTTCTTCCACCTGCTGGGGTTCTACCGCCAACTGACGTTCTCGTTACGATTGGAGTCCTGGATCTGACAGGAGTTCTACTACCAATTATGCTTCTTCCACCGATAGGAGTTCTACTGCCACTAGTAGCAGCTGAAACTGGGGAAACACTACCCCCTCTTGGCGTTGAAGAACCTATTCTGCGTTGGTATGGATCAACGTTTTGGGTTCTGGCCGTTACTCTAGAAGTTATTCCAAGCCTCCTTTCATTTGAGGCTCTTTCTCTCAATGCACTTTCAGGGGGAGTCAAATCAACTCTCTCCCAAGGAGGTTTATAGTTTTCAATTGTCTTATTCACTGTAATGCTTCTTAACTTTTGCAAATTCCATATATCTTCTTCATCGTTTTTATTGCGAGCAAAATATCGGAACGGTGGTTTCTCATTCTTTTTTGTTTTTGAGGGAGGAACAGCGTTAGTAGATCTTGAACGTCTTTGAGGAGGTGAGGACGATTCTTTTAGAGACTCTTGTCGCATTGTGCTTTGGGTCCATGGGCTCAGTTTTGAGTTTCTACTTTCCAAATGATTTTCCCTTACATTAATATTAACAGGTGTACCACACCTTTGAGGATTATTTCTGGATTTCTCCTTAAGAATTTTTACAGATCCAGGTGACATTTTAGGCATATTTGGCCTACCGGAGCTCGGCCTTGAAGAACAGCTTTGAAACCCTCCACGGCTTGAGCATTGGCCACTTGACATCGGTCTATCCTGGGCCGGGCTGCTGCTTCGAACATCTTCTCTGACACCGTCCAGGTCTCTTATAGCTGTTTTTATCGATTCTTGACCCGAATGTGGAGTGTGATTCAAAGTTGAATACATCCTACAAGTAGGTGTTTTTTTAAGAGGTTCTTTTGTGTTCCGATTGTAGCACTCGATATGGAATGGTGAAGAAGTATTAACGATTTCTTGATCACTTTCTTCTTCTGAAGTATCTATCATATGGGGTTTTCTTGATGGAGGTCTTCCACTAGGTTCGACGCTTCTTCTAGAACTTCCAGAAGAGGAAGCTTTACTTCTTCTTGATGCACACCGTTCATGCGATGTAGATCTAGAATATGTGGCAGATTTGGTCAATGCATTTCTTTTTTTTGATAACACAGCTTCTTGTGTATTTCTTATAAGTGGTATTGAAGAGATAGTTGTTTGTGTAATCACTTCATTTTCATCTGAATATACAGCCTCAATACTTAGACTGTGAACACGAGAACAAATACTAGATCCATTATTAGATCCGTTACTCCTAGTCGATCCGTAAGTACTATCAACATCGGAAATTGAACTCCGTACATTGATGTAGGTTTCAGGAGAGGTTTTATCAATTTTTAAAGATTCGGTGGGCGAAGAAATAGACAAATCTCTTTCAGGGATCTCTTCGTCGAGATCTAAAATCGTCGTCTGAACACGACTTTGATCGTTTGCCATATCTGACCGCAAATTATTATCGAACGGCAATGCTAAAATTCCTGAATCAAGTGATTCACACAATGGTTTTTCAGGGGTATCTTCACTAGTATACGGAGAAAGTGACTCGTCTAAATGTCTATCAGACGGATCTAATATATTAGTGGATGAATAAGGTTGAGGAATTCTTGACCCGGGCATTACTATTGTAGTTTCAAAGTCCTCTTTTTCATATGATGAAGTTTCATCTTCTCTACTAACCGATGCACTTAGTGTTGGTTGAGTTTCGTAAGTTGATGGCAAAGCAGTACCATCTGAAAGAGCTGTGCCATTCTCAATACACAAACGATCTCATTTTCCTGTATGAATTGATGATCGGCTTGATGATTCGATAATTGAGTATTTCTGTTCTCATTAAGAATTTGTGATCGCTTCAAAATGTCTTTAGATTCTGGAATTGGAATTCGTTCGGTTTCGCCGTTCCTTGTATCCCTTATTGAAGCAAGCATTTTCTCTTTCCTCTGAATAATGGACTTTTGGGTAGAATTCCACTTTTCCATTATTTGATTAGCCATTCTGCTGGCACCATCACTTTCTCCTCTTGAAAGCATTTTTTTTAAGCGAAGTTTTCGATCTTCAACCGTTTTGGGTGATAAAGGGCAAGAACTTTTTTCTGAAATTCCATTATTTCTTTCTTGAGAATTTCTTGGTAAAGCCTGTTTTTGCTGTTGGCGTATAATAGGTTTTTGATTTTCATTAGAATTCAATTTGTTTTGGGCAGGGCTAATTGTATGAATATGTTTCGATTCAGGAATGTTACCCGCCGACCTTTGAGTCCTTAAATCTGGCCTTTTTGTTTTCCCTGAATCGTGTATATTTGATTTTATTTTGAATGAATGGCTATAATCATTTTGAAGAAATTCCTGTTGAGAATGATCACTTGTTCCGCACTGAGAACGCTCGGGAATAAGACATGATTGAGAACAATTAATTATTTCATTTGAAATATTAGTGTCGGATTTAGGGGCTTTTTTAGACACTTCCAACTTTTTATGGGTACCTTGTAAATCCATTTTTACTGATTTGTCAGCATAAGGTAAGTTAAGCATTGGTGCTTCTCTCATTAACGGTGCTGAGCTCGATTGTTCCCGCGATAAGGACCTTGAGCTATTACTGACATTATTGTAACCATCTGCGATATAGTCATTGCTCAGTTGATCTTGGAACACGAGAGAATTACTCTGATTGGATAATGAATTCGAATTTTGAACGCTATCCTCTCTAGCTTCCTCACTTTGAAACTCAACCACCGACTTCAAATTCAAAATACATTCCTCTTTCATGAGATTTTCTTTAATACTATCTTCGTCTGTCAAATATTTCAATTGTGCATCTTCCATTGAGCGTAGTTCTACTACGTTAACCGATTTCATATTCAGTTGGGACATTTTAAAACCTTCAGTGTATGTTTCAGCAATTTCAATACGTTGCTCGATTTCCCCAATAGACCCACTAAATGACTTAGAACCAGCAATTTCTGCGGTTGGCATTATCGTGCCTAATTCATCCTTAGGAATTTCGTTTTGAATATTGCTAGAATCAAATATTTTTTGTAGTGGTTTTTCTTCAAATTTTTCGTCAGAAGAAACCTTAACAAGACTGTGATCACTATACTGTTTGTTATTATCCTTTCGAAAACAGAGCTCCGAGTCAGAACTACCGTACGAAGAGTCTATTGTTGACGATTTCCTCATTGATGGGGTTGACCTCCCTCTCTTCATGTGGAACCTTTCTTCCTCATTACATTGGGACATTTTTACATCAGAATCGCTCTCTTGTTGGATATTCAAGTTTTTTTCATTATCGTTCCTTCTCGAACTCGCGAGTGTGTCCTTTGTGCTATGTTTTCTAATTATAGCGGTTCTTTTAATTTCAAAGCTATCTTCACTAGGATTTCGACTATATTTCTGATTGTACAGTTGACCATCTTTCTTTTCTTTTTTCTTCGCAGTCTGGTCACTTCTAGACTCAGTTTCCTTTTCGGATTCAGTTTCCTTTTTATTTATGACTCTTCCGCAGTCGCATCGCCTGGTCGGTTTTTTATCTTTTACATGTTTTTTCTTTTGTATTCTTCCTCTCTTGAACAACGATCTTCAGATTCACTATCATCCTTTTGATCTCTGTCAGAAGAGCTGTTACTTGCTGTAGTTGCTCTCCTAGCGTGTGTATTTTTATTGTCGCCAGGCTGGTGTGATTCACCTTGAGTTTTAGGTCTTGAGATGTTTTTATTTTCTCTTTTGTTGGAGTTAGCTATCATTCCTTTCAGGGTCCTAATGTGGCTTCTAGACCCGGAATTTAATCTCATTTTACTGCTGCTTCTTATATCTGTTCTTCCAATTTGGGAAGAGCTCAAATTGCGGTGAACCTAAAAGTTATTTTACATTATTTAAAAAAATATGTATATTCTACCAAGCCATCGAAAGTACAATGACACAAAACTTCAACGAACCTCTCTCCCATACTATCAACTAATAATTATATAAGTAAGACCACACATGGTTTTCAATCCTAATGATGTTTTATAGGGAATTTAATTGCTAATAATAGAGAAAGTATAAAGTGGAAATACATGAACTTATATAGGTGATTAAAGTCAATGTTCAATTCGGTAAGAATAATGGTTAAAGTGACACACTGTTAATTTTTCAGAAAATACAACTTTATAAAAATAAGTTAGTTTTCAACCTTTTTTTTCGCAAACTGTTTCATTCATTATTCAATGATCTACATTAAGTTTTAACTCTCCTTCACCAATAGTATCTAAATACTTTGAGATGATTGAAGTGTTATATGAAACCAGCAAGAGCATAAATGACACCTGATATCAAAACTGTCTACTACTCTATTAAAATTTGTTCAAAATTATTTATTAAAATTTACTTCTATATTCAATTATGCACCAAGTAAGTGTGCTAAACGACAAATTAGATGAAACAAACGTTTAGAGGAACCTATCCTATGTTAGTATTCTGTAAAGATTTTAGTCAAAATCTCGCCACGTCTTCTCTAAGACTCCTTGAAGGATTAATGGGTGTTGAAGAGGAAGTATGATTGAATCTGATGGGTTAGTGGCAGCGTAACAGCCTCCATCGCTAAGGTCACGGTTCAAATCCGCAGGTGGTCCTAGATTTTTTAATGGAGTAAAAAATCCTTAGTTACGCCGTCCTTCGGAGGGGACGTTAAAGGTGGTCCGAGCCTGTGCATGTCAGGTACTCGTTAAAGATCCTATCCTAATAAAACTGGATAGGCAAATTAGGACTCCCACTGTAGCATCGTCGATTAGCCATAGTAGCATAAAGTGACGTTAAATGAATAACAATCTGATGGTTAGGGTGGGAATGGAGATTGCCATGGAGATTGTACCTGTGATCAGTTTTGTGTGATTACAAGTTCTTCTACGTAAATCAAGATGGAGCTCTAGGTTTCGGATCTGTATATAAGGGGCAAGCTGAATTAATATTTAGGATGAAGCATGCTGTAGGGCAGGAAGTTTTAATACGAAGTTTAAAGGTTATTTGTTAGAATTATTTTAAACTTTATAATTCAAACACTACAATTCACTGTCTGTGATATGGGATTGAGGGGAATAGAAGGCAACAATTGGATCATTATTAACTGCTAACAGGATGAGATGGGACATCAGCTGGATAGATTGTAGAAAGAATGTGTCCTAGGATGCTGTCTTGAGGAACATATTGCAATTTATTTAGAAACGGCCTTAACACGATGGCATTGCTGGCTAGCGAAATGGAATGTTTGAAACCAAAACTGATCTTGTTTTGAGGACAAGTTTATTAGAATTTAGAGTAGGGTATAGGCGATCCAAGATTTTATCCATAACTGGTTAAAAAGAGAGGTATGTAGTCCCGTAACAAATCATATTGCCTAGCAGACCTTACGCCATGAACTGTTACAGTTTTGAAAACAGGTGGAAAATTAGTAAATCGCCAAAATAATATCTGCTTGGGAGAGATTTCTAATCGGAACAATAATCTCTTATATACTTCACCTCATCATTTATGTGGTATATAAATAAGAAAGGGTGATCTTGAAATGATGAGATGATTAGGAAAAGCTCTAATAAAAATCACCGATCATTTCTTTAAAGAGAAAACGAATCCCTGTCAGTTTAGCAATATTTAGTTCACGTATTTTTTTATTGGTAAACGGACTTAATGTTTGACAGCTTATTTATTATAAATTATAGTTAACTTAAAAAAAAAAATAATGGATCGGACTTACTATCTTTTTTCTCTTCCGAGTATACAGTTTGTTATTACTATTGCGAAGCATTGGAGGATCTGACCATTCGTTTTCGCCCCAAGTGACCGATCTCTTACCACTCACTGATTGCCCACAGGATGTTACAGAGGAGTACGATTTTAAAGAAGACTTGCTTTTTGACGGATGTCCTTGTTGTTTGAACTTTTCGTCACCACTCATGTCTGAATCATATACACGTAGTGCTGAATCGTTTGGTTTCATTTCATCATTTCCTGTTAGAGGAAACGCCATTTTTACAGCGTCCATTGTCCTTTTTCTCATCACTTCCCTTTCTTTCAACCTCCTTTTTTCCTGTTCTTTTGTCAAAGAAATATCGGTTATATGTGTCATCTTCTTCGGGGTCTGTCCTGACACACCAGATTTGCAAATTTGGGGATCGGAATTTTCTCCTGCTGCGTTATATGGACGCCTGTCGGCATTCCGTAACGCCTGATGCGGTATTGAGTGCTTGGTTTTCAGTGGGGGGCCAACTAAGCGAGGACTGATGGTTCTATCAGCGCGTAAAGGTTCCGTACAGCCCCTGGACGAAGGCCCCGATCTAATCGGTGTTGCCGGCTTCAAATCCATCAAAGGAACGACCCTCTTCTTTCTGATGACCCTGTTTCCTTCGGGGATGTAAACTTTGAAGATGGAGTCTGGGTATTTATTCACTGCAATATCAGACAATTTACTAGCTGTCGTAGGTCTTTGCTGTTTTTTGATGCCTCGTTCGGCTGTAGGCTAAAAAAATAGACAAGGCATTGCAATCTTCGAAGTATATCTTTTTTATATTCCTGCTATACATATGTTTATTAAATAAATACGATTCTCGTACCTGTAGGTGAGGTTTAGGAACCCTGTAAGCTTCAGAAGAATATGGCCGTTCTTCTTTCTGTCGCACATACTTGTGAATCTCACAACAATTTTCAAATGATTCGGAAATCTGATTTAGAAATATACATAATAAAAAATAATTAGTTTATTGAGTACTAATTTATTGAATTACACCTAAAAATTAAAATTATCAGTAAAAAAAAATCTTTCCAAATATTTATCAATTCACCTGGTGATACATTCAACCTGCTACAATATTGAATTAGCTCTACAACCTAATTCTAAATTTTGATTTTTACTTTCTAGGTTCACCGGTGAATTACGAATTCGACTACTCAATAGAATTCGACGGCATGTGAAGATTTGAAATTCTTTAAATTAACTTTTAAGGATGGAACTGATATAAGGCGAAAACGACCCAAATGGTTTGAGCCTCGTAAAATAAATAAAAGGATGGAAAAAAAGAAGAATATACTGAGCATTTGTTGATCTGATCATTTTTACTTTCACTTACGATACACAGTAAGGGAAAGTATTGCGATCGTGAAAATTTTTTAATTCCAGTTTTCAACGGAAATACACGTTTTAAGGTCCTCTGAGTCCAAATAGCCAAGTCCCGCACAAAGGTTTGTGTGTATGTGTGTGTGTGTGTGTGTGTGTGGTGTGTGTGTGTGTGTGTGTGTGTGTGTGTGTGTGCGTGTGTGCGTGTGTGTGGTAACTCCCGGGCGGAAATGAAAAGTCCTATGAAACTGAAATTTCATATTTAAGACAAATATACGCCCGAGACGTTACAAAACCTTTTTCATCAAAATCAGCCAACCAGAAGAGCCACTTTACACCATGCATTTTGCACCTTTTTTTCGATTTTCTCTAAAACGGCTCAATGTAATAGGCTTTAACATTATGAAGATTTCATTCTGATTAAATTATTCTGACAGGGCTTAAATGCCGATATTTTAAATTTTCTTCCTCTGAAGTACCTTTAATTTTGTAGATTCTATAAAAATAACCATATTATCTTGTTAGCATTGATAAATAACAGCTAAATGAGAAAACTAAAAAAATATTTTTTTGATGCAATTTTTTTTATTTTAACTTAAGAACAGTAATATACATGTATAGTATACCGTTGGAAAGCTAAAGATTTTATAAAAAATATTACCTCATACAAAAGCTTTTAAAAGTTAATAGAGAGTGATGAAACTAAGTGATTATTTTAAATAATAATATAATTGATTTTTTGATAAAACACATGTTTCTATGGAAATTCAATTAAATTAATTCTTTAATAGTTTGTATCTTTAACTGTATTTGAAAGTTCTGCAAAGCGTAAAAGTTCTGTAAGCGAAAGTCGTGTGTTGCCCGCACCAGATTTTTTTTTTTAAATAACAACGTTTACATGCAGACAGTGTTTTGACATAGAAGGAAAAAATATTTTTACAATCAAGTTCTTTCCTTAAGATTAGGTTGAACCCTGAAACGTTGTATGCTAAAATAAAGAAACTTACTCAAAAAGAAATCACTATAACACAACTCTAAGTTTAAGAGGTAAAATTTAACAAAATATCATACCAAAGCGGTCCCATCTTCAGAGAGTTTTATCTTCTTCACGAGTCCTAACTTACCACACCAGGAATTTTTCCTCCCTAAGTTACACGAGTCGTCTTCGTCCAAGCTTGACACTTCTTTGAAGACGAAGACTCGAGTTGAGCTGTCGTCGAAAGGTTCATTGTTCTTCTTTTCAGTTTCATGCTGAAGAAAAATCAAAAGTGATAAAAAAAAACCTTAAGTCTTAGAAAAATATGGCAAGAATATTTTCTTGTGAGTTCATGAATTTATTTCTGTACTTTGTTGGTCACTTTATATCTGTGGCAAATCGGACGATAATACGGTAGCAGTCTATTCCGATTTAATTTGGATAGAGATCTTTAAAGAGCTCTGGACAACCATTTTAATTTACCACCGAAGACGGGCATAGCTAAGGATTTTTTACTCCCTTTAAAACAATACCAAAATCACCTGCTGGTCCAAAGTCACACGACATGGACATTGAAGGCTATCTGCTACACCACAGGAGACCCATATGATATTTTTGTAATAATCTAATACTAGTGAAATACCTACAAAAATAAAACTAAAGCATAACTAATCATGAGTCCAATGTCTTGCTATTACCGAAAAAACGTGATCAGATAATTATAATAATGAAAAGAGACAATATATTAGGCTTTGGAATGGTATATTATGCTGAATTTTCCCTCTGGAAAAATATTTCTAATACATGTATTTTTTTTCTACTTCTAAAAATGAGAGAAAGAAATTTTGAAAAATTAGCATTCAAGATTAATCAAACTATTGTATTGCATTAATTATGCTAACGAATTCTTTATATAAGGAGTTAAATAAAAATGTAAAGAGAATTGTTAAGGTAAAAGTAGAATATGCAAAGTAACAATATAAAAAGGCATGTAAGGGAAAGTGATTTATATCTTTATTGAATATAGCAGTTTTGTACGGCTTCCCAATATTGATCAGGAATAATTGAATAGAAAAAGAAATGAAAATGTAAAAATAACTTAATTATGGCTATCGGTCCCTTACGAAGAGCAGGTTATAATAAACCAACATACTGGCGCCCAAACCTAGAAATCAAGTAATGGAAAACTTGGATTTTCTAACTATAAATTTAACATAAAGGTAAGGGAAAGTAAAACTATAGATAATCAATCTTAAAACAATGTTATATTTAAAACTATAAATATGAAATTCGTATATTTCGTTTTGAGATTTCATTTAAACTATACATTTTACATAATTTACAAAGCTCATATAATTTTTTTTAAGAATGAAATTAGGTATGAATATATTAAAAAAATAAAACAAAGGCTTCTTACATTCAACTGTTTATTGTCTTTGCATTCTTCTCCGTGAGTCACGGCTTTCAGATGGTTTGGATTTCCTTTGGCACATTCCGAAGTTTCAGCAGGCTGAATTATTATTTTATATATATATTTTTTTTTTATGACAATATTTATATAGCAAAACGGATTTAAAATTAATTTTAGTTAAATACAAAATCTGGTGAGCGCCATAAAGTCAATATATCAGCACCCAAAAGGTATAGTGAGGCTAAATGGTCAAATATCCCAACCTTTTCACTTTTATAAAGGAGTAAAGCAAGGGGACAGCCTGAAAGCTGGACAACCCTTGATAAACATGCTAGCAGGATGACAGCGGCTGAGATGAGATTTCTCCAAAGAATACTTGGAAAGACCAGGAGGGACCATATAAGAAACGACAGGATTCGCGAGGATTTGGGAGTGCGATCAGAGCGTGACATCCTGGAAAAGCGGCAATTGAATTGGTTTGGGCATGTCTGCCGAATGAATGATACCCGAAAGGCCAAGTGGTTTTTTGAAGCCAGACCGGAAGGAAGACGTCCTCGTGGCAAACCCAGGTGTATGTATTCAGACTACATTGGGAAATTGGGTGCAGCAAGAGGACTAACCATCCCAGAGATGAAAAGAATAGCTAGGGACAGAGACCAGTGGGCTCGATGGACCGAGGCGGCAACTCCACACTTAGCGGCACACAGGAGTTAGAGGAAGAAGAAGAAATACAAAATAGTCATAGAGTTGTGTTGATACTTTTTCCTGATACGTAAGTAACTACTTTATAATAATTGTTGCAGTATAATGAATTACAATAGTTTTCATTGAACCATAAAATGGAGTCTGATATAAGTTCTCATAGGAAAAGTTCAACTGATATAAGCCTTCACAAATTTTATAATTTTCAAATGTCATGCTAGACAGAGAATCTGCTCTTGTAGCTTATGGATTCTTCAATAATAAAAAGTCAATATACAATATCTCCTCCAGCCAAAATGAATCTGTGTGAGCTTCCAGGTAGCTATTCCACTCTGTATGCTTCCGGCATTTTTTCATCCAAATAGCTTTGCAGAGAATCAGAAATAGACTGAGGTCCCTCGTGCGCACATACTGAGGAGTTGGAATGGCTGGACGGTTGGTACGATTCACCAGAAAAAAGAAAAATATATTTAGTAGGAGAGGATTTGGAGTAAAGGAAGGAGCTTTGTACATATCTGGAATAGTGGAGGAAATAATCATCCAGTACTTCTATCTTTGAAGACAGCTATTTATTCACTGCCAAGGGAAGGAATTGGGTTTATCATTAAGACCAAAATGATTCATTCGAGCTTGGTAAGGTTAAATAAACCATGGATCATGTTTAAAAGGTTTGAAAATTAAGAAAACTTAAAGCAAACTTATGAAACTCGACGACTGCCATGAATCATATGATGTTCGCTGCATTTAAAGTAAATCGCATTTAAGTAAGAAAAAGATAGATCAGCTATTTACCTCGGAACAATATTGTTTGAGAAAATCGTCTCAAAATTAGTTTTAATAGTCAGTATTCGGAGGGTGCAGTTTTAACATATAGATAACATAATAAAAAATTATGCAATGACTAACCAAAAGGTAAAAGTCAATGCTATGAAGTATCTTTTCATGTCGTTGCCATCAGCAAACAGTGAATAGAGAGTCCCGAAAAATATTTTTGGAAAAAATAGTTATAAATAAAAACATAGTGAACCATACGGTATGAAACCACTAAAATCGTATGAGGGCAAATTGGAGATACTCTATTATCTAGTATTAAAGTCGTTATGTGAGGATGAGTGGCGAAATAAATTTAGTTTTGCCTATTAGTTTCAAATTTAAGTTTGCCATCGTCGAGCAACAAACAGTTGACAGACCACATGTTGATGTATGAATATAGCCGGAGAAAGAGAAAGATGAAGAAAAAAAAACAATAATATAGTTGCAGAGATAGGTTTGGATATCAGCTACCTGTTTAGAAAATAATTGACCAGTATGAACTAAGATCTTGAAAAATAAATTACAATAAGACTAAACACACGTAAATTTAAGACTCACACTGTAGCATCATACGATTGGCCATAGAAGCCTAAAGTGGCGTTCAATGAGTACAGAATGCCCCGATCCATTAGGTAACCTGAGACGAGGGGAACATTTCTGCTATCACACAATGTAGTGGTAGGACAGAGGCACATATTGAAAAGATCGCCAAGGTCAAATATATATGGTAATGAGTTTTAGAGGAGAGTAGCAAGGTTATCAAGCAAGTAAAAGGGTGATAAAAAGCATCGTTCAGAAGAAAATTAATGTAACAAAAATAGCCTAACGGTCATTGAAGAGTATTCCGTAATGGGAAGGTATGAGTTCTTAAAAAGAACGGGTGACGAAAGAATCCCAAAGAAGATCACAGATTAGGAGGTTGGTGGTAGAAGAAGGAGAGGAAGACCAGTAGTCAGGCGGAAAGATGATGTAATGGAGAGTATGGCTGGAAGATGGCATGGAGGAAAATACGAGTATGATAGACCGGCAAAGGAGGCGTGAAACACTGAGACATGAGTTTGGATGAGGAACTTCGAATTGAAGAAACTGCTTAATAAAGAACAAGAAAAAGGATGATGAAGAAGGATGTAACTCCCGAGGGGTCTAATGATTTCACGGTTTTAATCATATGCCCTTCCATTTAATTCTAAGAAGTCGATTAGATAAAATATTTCAAAATTAAATTATTTAAAAAAACTAAATTCAGTACACGGATGAAGACCCTGATATTCACTCTTTCTCGACGGAAATTTTATTGACGTATATATTCGGATAGTTTTAGACGTTTTATAATTTTAGGGGGAAGGGATGGTTAGTGTTCAGCCTACATCAGGTTAACATGGTTAATTATGAATCGATTTCCAGATTAAATGTATTTAAATATCTCCTTTTAAACTTATATAGACACATTTTTATTATCAATAATAATGACTAAATAATTTTTTTATAATGCTGCAATTACTGAAGTGAGTAAATTTATAGCAATATGATAAAATGTAAGGTTTATTTAAAAAATGAAAGAACAAAAATGGGGCAGTCTCAACTAAATTATGTTGGAATAGACTTAGAGTAATATTTCAACAACGAAAACAATACAATTCACTTTGGTTAGTTTTAACATTTTCATTATATGTTTACAAAAAAGCATTTATACAACTTTTGGCGATATGCACCCTACTCCGAAATCTATAAAATACTAAAAAACTAATCAGATGATAAAAAATAAAATGTTTTCATTAATTCATTATCAAAGATCTTTCAATTTGAAATTCATCTTAAAACAGACGAACCTTATAGGATGGTGAGCTGGAGACCCCGCTAGCAGACATTCGTTGTGACTTAGGTGTTGTACTAGGAAGTTTCGTGACATTTGAGAATCAAGTTAGACCGTAGAAAATCCTTAAACAGAAAATTTAGGGATTATTGAGAATCCTACCTTGGTAAGGACCGGGCATCAATTCAGAGCACTCTTACCTTAAACACCACAGATTTTTTTTAATGATTGGCATAATTTAATATAAATGGTAATACGTATATAACTCTAATTTTTTTTATTAACAATTGAAATTTTAAATCATGTGATCCGCTCAGATGTAACCTCCCTTTGGAGTAATGATCTGTAAGAAGTAAGAAGTTCTTATAAATTGACAAAAATACTAATCGATTTCTAAAATAATCGACATTCCGGTTCTGTTCCCTCCGTTGATATGGTCGTATTAAAGCGAGCGGTTATGGGGAATGATCTACGTAGTAAAAAAAAAAAAAAAAAAGTCACTATAAAATGTTTCTTGAAATTCAAAGGTCGGTGCGACTTATCTTCCCTCGTGTTTCTTTAAAAGCAATAATTGTAACCTATCATTAAAAGATTACAAATGAAAAAAGTTACGTTAAATGTTTTAAGTGTCGAGATTTTTTTGACACGCTCTAGCTCTGTTGATGTTGCCCGAAACGCAAATTTCCTAGAATTTCAATGCAAGAAATTCAATGAAGAATATTTTTTGTATTCATAATATTTGTCGCTTGGCCTTACATTTTATGAGTTTTTTTTATACATGAAAAAAGTCCCGTTATGCCCATATTGTGTAACGGTTTTTTCACCTTAAAAAGTTCGTGTAGCTATTCGTGTTTATTTATTCAACGTCACTTTATGCTGCTGTGGCTAATCGGACTATGCTACGGTGGGAGTCCTAAATTTAGAATAGGGATCTTTAACGAGTACCTGACATCGCATTGGCTCGGGACCACCTTTTAACGTAACTAAGGATTTTCTACTCCCATTAAAAAAATTATTGGTCCTCCTGCGGGTTTGAACCCGGGACCTTGAGCATAGGAGGCTGTTATGCTAACCACCATGCTACTGGTAAACCCAGTTCGTATAGCATGCTTTCGTTCCAGAACGAAATTTTTCAGAACAGATATTTAAAGTTTCCGAACAGATATTTAAAGTTTCCGAAAGTTTCCGGAACAGATATTTAATGGATTTTTTAAATTTTATTTTATAACATTTGTCGCTCCAGTTTATCTTTTACGAGCTATTTCCGTTTGAATGAAAAAATCACGTTAGCCTACATTTTTTAAGGTTTTTTAAATTATTTGACACGCTTTATCTCTATTGTAGTTCCTAGAATCGCAAAGTTTCCCAGAACTTAACTCCCAACGTCAGAAATTAATTTAAAATAGGTTTTTACATAACATTTGTCGCTACCTACTGTTTAGGTATAATAATGGGGACTTAGTTCGGTTCATCAAAGTACAGCGCTTGAAACTGCCCGATCATGTAGCCAAAATGGATGAGACAAATGACAATGACCCTACTAGACAAATGACAATGACGCGTCTATAAAGAAAAATAAGAGTTGGAAGACCTAGATAAGAGAGCTCTTCTTGGACAAGCTAACTGGAGGATAGCTGCAAGAGACCAATGGGCGAGGCTAATTGTGGAGGCCAAGACTCAGCGATGAGTTGTAGCGCCTATGAAGAAGAATAAGACCTCCTGCTTAGGAACAATATTGTTTTAAATGCGGAAAAAGTCACCTTTTGGATACATTTTTTAAGTTTCGGGTCTTTTATGACACATTACAACTCTGTCGATGTTGTTCGGATAGAAATTTTGACGACAGTTTCCATTTCAGAAATTTAGAGGAGAATTGTTTTTGTATATAACATTTGTCGCTAGGACCAACAATTAGTCAATAGGAGTTAAATTAGTTTGAATGAAAAATATCTAGTGCGGGCAACACTCGACTTTCAATTACCACGACTGCTAAAACCAATTTAAAAATATATTAGATATAATTCGATTTTAAAATATTTTAAGTTGATTTTAATAAAACGTTATTTCATTTCCGCTGGAAAAATATGATTTAGATTAAACAATGTAACTATATTAAATTGTTAATCAGTAATAAGTTTATTCCCTATTCGCCACTTTATATTAACTTTCACAACTTTTTGTATAGGATAATATTTTCTCTAAAATCTTTCTCTTTTCAATGGTATATTATACGTCTGTATGACGGTTCTTATTATCAAAAAAAAAAAAAAAAATTACATTTAAAAAATAATTTTGCTCTTTTATCCTTCGTTGGTCATCAAATTCGTTCAACTTGTATACTTAGCCGTCCATCATGAATGTCACTAAGATGGTATGGTTAATCTTTTGGAATGTACCATGAAGAAAATTTCAAATATTTCAGCAGAGTCACTCTATTTCAATCAGAATAAAACCTACAGGTTATGAAAGCCCATTAAATTTGACATCGATATAGCGAGTTTAATCAAAATCGTTAGAGCCGTTATTGAGAAAATCGTAAAATGGTGCAAAATGCATGGTATAAAGTGGCCCTTCCCGTTAGCCGATTTTGATGAAATAGTTGCTGTAACATCTCAAATATGAAATTTCAGTGTCGTATGACCTTTAGTTTTTGCGCTGGACTTACCACACACACACATACGGACACACAGACAAACAGACTTTTTTACGGGACTTGGTCATTTGGAATCAGGGTCCCTAAAACTGGAATATTATAAAGCTGAAGAGTTTGTTTGTTTGTTGGTTTGTTTATTTGTTTATTTGAACGCGCTAATCTCAGAAACTACTGGTTCTAATTGAAAAATTCTTATTGTGTTGGATAGTCCATTTATCGAGAAAGGTTATAGGCTATATAACATCACGCTGCTACCAATAGGACCGAAGAATCAGTCAAAAATCTGAAGAAAAACGGGGAAAATTTGGGAGAAAAAAAAACCTCGCTTCCCGATGATTCCAAATGATTTACCTTTGATTTTTAAATAATTCAATTTCCCGTTAATTTATATTTTTCCATTTAAACACGTAGGAATAGATTTACGTCGAGATCGGGTTGCGGAGAAAATCAGTATGTTATTCTGCCACAAGAAAATAAAACTAAAAATGTCATTTACGCGGAAGTACTTTAAAATATATTCTTTTAAAAACTTCTTAATAGCAATCATAATAACAGAAATTGATGCAGACGAAATCGCTTTAGAATATATCAAAGAAAAGGTGACATGTACTAAGAAGGTTTAAATTTGGGTGATAAAATTCCGGTTCTGGGATACGGCGATGATTTGGTACTGCTAAAGGAAGACACGGAAACTAAAAAACTAAATACAAGTCCGTTAATAAAAACCGGTAAAGAAATAGTACTCGAAATAAATACCTAAAAGACAAAAAATATGATTTGTAGCAGAGACGGTGGCGATCATAGTGATATTGATATATCAGGGTATAATTTTGAACACGTAGAGAAATTTAAGTATTTAGGTTCAATGATAACGAAAAAAAAAAATCCAGGAGGAAATAAAGTCCTGGTTAAACGCAGGAAATACGTGTTATAATTCAGTTGCGAAATTACTTAGCTTCTGTCTAAAAACTTAACGGTTAGAATTTATTAAACTGTTATTCTTCCGACGATGAAACGTGGCCGTTTACTTTGAAGGACAGACAACGGCTAAAGGTTTTAGAATATAAGGTACTAAAATATTTGGTCCGAAGAGAGATGAGGCTACTGGGGAGTATAGAAGGTTACACAACGCGGAAATATTTATATCAATCTATATTATTATCTATATTGTTAAGTCATGATTTATTTCAAGAGTCATTTTCAACTTTAATTGTTATTACCTTGAAGCATATACATTTATAAATTTAAATAAATTGAAAAAAATTACTATTTCTTTTGATTTATTCGAGTATAATAATCAGAACTATTATTTTAAGCATATTTAGTTCTTTTATTAGCTGTATGTCTATATTTATAAAAGAAAGTACCACTCAATTTTCTGGTATCTAAAAAATTACTATGGTTGTGAGGATAAAATTTTTCCTTGAGGTTCGTCTTACCGCCTAGATGTGCAATAAGGCAGGATTTGAAAATCTTCGCCCAAAAAGTGGTTGAACAACCTAAACGTAAAATTGTCTTAATCTGATATGTATCAGCAAAGGTACAAACATTTTATAACAAATATATTTAGGCATATTACTGTTGTTATCTGTTCGTTTAACGTCACTTTTGTACTACTATGGTTAATCGTAATTTTTTCCTCGCCAAGTTTAGTTAGGGTAGAGATCTTTAACGAGTTCATGGAGTCGCAAAGGCTTGGGACCACCATTTTACGTCCCCTTCGAAGGAAGGCATAACTAAGGTTGTTTTTTACTCCGATTAAAAAATCTTAAGGACACCTCCTTGGTCACTACATACAGGTGACCGACCCTTTTAAGCATATTGCGTTTCATATCTGTTTCGAGTGTAGTAGGTTCCTATGAAAATATATTCAATTGTTATTTATTTTTAAAAAATGGTATGTGACGATTATTTTTACATATTAAGTGATTATGGGTATAACCACTTCTACTGGTTTGCTATTGTAAATTTGACAGGAAGAAGTCAAGATCAGGCTTTAAATGATAACAATGAGTAGCTGATAGTTGATATTTATTATAGCCAATCTCACCATAAACGCGCATAAATTAATACGAAATGTAATATTCGCGAGCAAAGCTGCGTGACATGGCTAGTATTCCATATATAGGTAAGTAAAAGTAAAAATGATCAATATATCTAAATATGTTAATGAAATTAAATTTAAGAAAAATTGCGTTATATAAGGTTTTCTATTCTATTTTTAAGGTTTGGAATAGGTAAGAACCACGGCTATAGTTATTTCGTACAGAATGGAAAAGCCTCTTAAACTCGGTATAATACCAAGAATTAACATAGATAATTTAACATTAGATTTTAGATATTTCATTAATCCGTCCGCAAACTCTCGATTTCTCCCAGACTTTCTTTTCCCAGTCTGGGTTGTTATATCGATCAACAGATCTATGGTTTTTCCGAATCAGGGATAAATAGTAAGGCACTTTTTAAAACTTTACTCCGATAACTTCTCAAGCGTCATTGCAAGTGTTACTCAGCAAGCTTCCGGGCGGATCTGTTTACTGATGGAAGAGGCTAGAATAGCTGGCACACTAATTACCGAGGCGAGGCTATTTGCCGAAGGGAGAAGATACTGTGAAGGAGTTATGGCAAGTATTAATTCGACTTAGCGAGGCTGCTCTGGGCCGATAAGGGTCTGGGGTGGTTGTGACGCATTGCCGCGCCATCTTTATTTATTGCACCCTCCGACGCCAACCCCTCACGAAAATTCGCCCTCTTAAAAAGAAAAAAAAAGGAAGAAAATATGGTGTGCTCGGCAACCGGCAGCTGAGGGCGGGAGGTGGGGCGTTTAATGTGATTTCTCAGCGACTTGAGCGGCGAGAGCAGTCTACTTATGAGGTTGGGGAGGGGTAATGGCGTTTATTTTTTGTGATAATACTTTCAAATTAAAAGCATTTATTTGTAAAAAAAAAAAAAATAAATCACCGAGTTATTGAATTAAATCATTTTTAATCGGTCGCCATTTTAAAACTAGTCAGCTGATATCAACTTCTTGGGGTAGTGATCATCGTCGGTTGCCTTAGTATGTTTGTGCCAAATTTAAAGAAAAATGGTCCTGCAGTTTCAGAGTGCCGTGGGCGGCGTTTACTAATTTTTGTATTAAAAAGTTGAATCAGTACAGATTATCGAATTGCCTTGTGAAAGAAAACCAACATAAAAAGAGTTATATTCAAATTTTATACAACTTAAAATAAATTAACAAGTCTAAATGAGCAATTCGAAACTTTTATGGAATAGAATAGAGTAGAAAATATTTTTTATTCTGGGACTGGTTCCTTGAGAAGAACAGGTTTGTTCAGTTGAAATATAGAATAGAGTAGAATAGAATAGAAAATAACGTTTATTCTGGGACAGCGTCCCTTAAGAACAACGGATATGTACTATTAAGATATCCAATGTGTCTGGGCCAAAAGACCAAATGATCATGATTAATTATTATTTACAATGGTGTAACAAGAAAAAGATATGAACAAAAAAGAAGAGGAAAACAAATATGTTTATATACAATAAAACAAAATAATAAAATACATAAGCTGTTTCAGATACATAAATTTGCTGAACAAAACTAAATCTATAAATTTATTATCTAGTTTAATTATTAACAGTACTCTTTTGTGGTTGCTTCATAATTTATTTTTATTATTTGTAATTTTTATTGTTTTTTTTTTGTTTTTTTTTATACTCTAGACAATAAATGTTTATATTGATTTTCTTGTAATATTATACTATAGGGAATAGTCCCAGAATAAATAAAGAATTTATTAATATTATTAAAACTAGTCCAAGACGATTGGAAGTGAAATTCAAAAATTACATTAAATTATAACATTGTCATAATAACATATATAAATTATGATTATTCACCAAATTTTATGATACTGAAAAATTGCAATCACAATTAAGTTTCTTCTGCAGCACAAAAACTTTTCTACCCCAAGCAATTGGGGACTTATCTGCTTCATAAGAACATTTATTGATATATTTGTGTGTATATTAGCTTAAATGAATATATTTTAACGTCTATAATAGTTAGGTAATTATATATTTTGGTTTATTATTTTCAATAATCAACCTTTGAAATCGACCAAAAAAAAAAAAAAAAAATTACGTTGTCCGCCGTACGCCATCCGCGGCATATCTCCGAAACAACGGGACCATTTTTTTTTTAATTCGCCACAAAAATACTAGTCCATTCAACGATGATCCTAACACCTAGACGTTGATATCAGCTGGTTAGTTTTAAAATGGCGGCCGATTAAAAGGATTTTATTCGATAATTCAGTTATTTTTGAAGCTAGAAAAAAAAATTTATTATCATTTTTTAACCAAAAAACGCGAATAATTATATAAAACAGAAAAAAGAAAAGAAAAAAATTGATATTTTTCACATAAATACGCTCATAACTCAGTTATTTTTGACGATAGAGAAAAGTATGTATATAGTTTTAGCATCAGTAAAGCGCGATAAATAAAAAAAAAAAAAAAAAAAAAAAAAAAAAAAAAAAAAAAAAAAAAAAAAAAAAAAAAAAAAAAAATTGAAATCTCGTTTATATAGGTATGCTCTTATATAGGTATTCTATCTTTATTTTCGAAGATTAAAAAAAAATCATTATCATTTTTTAACCAAAAAAAAACGCGAATAATTATATAAAAAGAGAAAAAAGAAAAGAAAAAACTGATATTTTTCACATAAATACGCTCATAACTCATGAGTTATTTTTGACGATAGAGAAAAGTATGTATAGAGTTTTAGAATCAGTAAAGCGCGATAAACAAAAATTATTACAAGTCAATAATACAATGAAAATGAATAGAAACTTTATTAGCATCAAAACAATTATCTTGAACTAATGATTGACGTTATACACTCGGTAACGACAAACTAAACTTTGCCATTCACAAGTAGATAGCAAATCAGAGTTCTAGGAGATCCCAGTGCTATTCCCCCCAAAAAAAATTGGACCAAACGAAAAAAGAATCATTGAATTTGGTTTACAACTAGCTTAGATATTGCGTTTTGAAATCAGTATTAGTGTTATGATATGATGCTTTGAATTAGTGCTTTTCATATTACTTAATTGCCTATCAACAGCTATATAAACAGTTATACCCCAATATTGCTATTTGGAAATAATAAATCATAGTGCAATAATTTGCAGCGTTTTTTAAAGTTTATTATTATTTATTACCGATTCTAATCCAACATTACTATTTTAGAACTCCCAAGGAGAATAATATATAGAGAAAGAAAGAGGATTGGCCGAGGAAGGTTGAGACGAATGGGCGAAGTGGACAATAGCTCAAGGGAAGGATTTAGTAGAATCCCTCCTCCCACTGCTCCACCCTTCCTTCCTCTATCCCGACAACTTTCTCCTTTAGCTTTTATTTATTTTTTAATTATTGTAATAACGTTTTTGATACAAGATTCAAATTTTAAATACTTATTTATTTATCATAATGTCTTTACCTCCAAGTACAAGGAAAGTAATGAAGGTTTACTTCCCTATTTTTACTTACACTTACTATATATAAGTGGCCCAAAGAATTGGAGCAGCAGGCAAGATGTTCTGTATGGTCAGACGAGGTTTCCTTGGGAGAAGAGAAGTGACAAAGCGGACCAAGCTGGCAGTCTATAAATCGACATTCCTCCCTATTCTATCGTACTCCTCAGAATCGTGGACCCTCACCACAAAACACAGGAGTCAGATACAAGCAATAGAAATGCGGTATCTACGAAAAATAGAGAAAAAAACAAGAAGAGATAGAATAAGTAACGCCACCATACGGGCTAATCTCGATGTCAAACCGGCAGAGACCATACTGGAGGAGCAAAAACTGAGGTGGTTTAGACATCTTCTTAGGATGGATCCAGACAGAAGTGCCAGGAAGACCTACGAGACCCGCACGGAAGGAAAAAGACCCAGAGGAAGGCCGCGCATCTCCTGGGAGGATAGTGTAAAGGAAGCATGCAGGAAACGAGGAATAAATTGGGACAGGAGAGCAGAGTTGGCGCAGGAGAGAGACAACTGGACCAGGCTCTATAAGCAGGACCCTCACACCGAACAGCGGTAGAAGGGGGAATGATTATGATGATGATGACTTACTATATATATTAAGGGAAAGTATTGCGGTCGTGAATTTTTTAAAATTTCAGTTTTCAACGGAAATACACGTTTTAGGGTTCCCCGAGTCCAAATAACCAAGTCCCGCAAAAGATCTGTGTGTGTGGTAACTCCCGGCGGAAACAAAAAGTCCTAAGAAACTGAAATTTCATATTTAAGACAACTATACGCCCTAGATGTTACAAAAACAGTTTCATCAAAATCGGCTAGCCAAAAGAGCCACTTTATACCATGCATAATGCACCTTTTTATGATTTTCTCAAAAACGGTTCCGACGATTTTGATTAAACTCGCTATATCAATGTAAAATTTAATAGGCTTTAAGATCATGTAGGTTTCACTCTGATTAAAATAGTCTGAGAGGGCTTAAACCGATATTTTAAATTTTCTTCTTCTAAAGTACAATACCTTTAATTTTGTTTATTCTGTAAAAATAACCATATTATCTTGGTAACATTGATAAATAACAGCTAAATATGCAAGTAGAGCGAATTTGAAACATAAATACAGGAGAAAACTGAAAAAAAAATGTGTTTGTAATTTTTTGTTTTTAAACATAAGAACAGTAATATACATGTATGGTATACCGTTGGAAAACTAAGATTTTAAAATAAAATATTATCTTATACACAAGCTTTTAAAAGTTAATAGAGAGTGATGAAAAGCCGATAAAACTAAGTGATTATTTTAGGTAATAATATAATGAATTTTTTAATAAAACACATGTTTCTATAGAAATTCCATTTAATTAATTCTTTAATGGTTTTACTCATTTTGATATCTTACTGTATTTGAAAATTCTTTAATTGATTTTAAAAACGGAGGTAAGTGAAAGTTTTGTGTTTCCCGCACCAGATTTTTTTACATTAACTTACCTATGTATGGAATATATAGTGAAGATAAGTATTGAGATAATGGAAATTTTCTACATCGACTTTTCGCCGAAAATACACGTTTCAGGGTCCCTTGATTCCAAATGAGCTAGTTCCGCAAAAAAGTCTACTATGGGTGTGTTACATAGTCTATCTCAAAAAAGAAGAGTTATATTAAAATGAAATTCCATAGTTTAGAAGCACATATGCCTGAAATGTTAGTAGTACCTTTTTTAACAAAATCGACAAACCAAAATGCAAAATGGATGGAACAAACTGGCTCTTCACTTTATTTCATCCATTTTGCACCTTTTTACGATTTCTCAAAAAAGGCTCAAACTATTTTGATTAACCACGCATTATCGATGTAAAATTTAAAGGGGCTGTAATATCATGTAGGTTTCATTGTAATTGGAATATTATGACAGGGCTTAAATGGCGATTTTTAGTATTTTACTCCTTTAATGAACCTTTAATTTTGTAGATTCCAAAAGATTCACTAAATCATCTTTTTAGGATTAGCAAAAAACGGTTGAATGTACAATTTGAATAAATTTGATGTAAAAATAAAGGAGAAAACCGAAATAATATTTTGTAACACAATGTTTGCTTATTTTGATAATAATAACAGTAATAGAGATAATGATAATATACCATTGGAGAGCGAATGATTTTAGAAAAAATATTATTTTATACACAAAGTTGTAAAAGGTAATGGAGAGTGACGAAAAGCCGATAAAAGTGATTGTTGCATATCGCCGCTTTAGGCTACTTCAACACTTACTAGACAAACTATCAAACCTTCCTCTTAACTACAAAAGGCTCATCTACATGACTATTATAAGACCAATCTGGACTTACGGAGTAGAGCTTTGGGTCTCTGCTAAACCATCAAATTCTTCCCGCATCCAATCCTTACAATCCAAAATCCTTCGTAAAATCCTCAACGCTCCTTACTTTGTCACGAATAAACTTATCCATAAAGACCTTAATGTTCCCTATGTTACTGATTTGGCCCGGACCAGGTATCAATCCTTTCATGACAAACTCCATTCTCACTCTAACCCAATAGTTTCAATCCTTTCTTCCTCTTCAATTCCGGATAATCCTCCGAGGCGCCTGAAAAGGAAATGGCCCCGGGACCTTCTAGTTTAAAATATTTTTAGAGTGCTGCCACTGGTTTGTGTCTCTACATGTTTTTTCATGACAGTTTTGTATATTACCATCACATTTACTAGATGTATTTTTATTTAATACAGTTGTAAATATCAATAAATATGTTTAAAAAAAAATTGTTGCATATAATATAATAGTTTATTTAATGAAACACATGTTTCTATCGAAAAGTGATCTAATAATTACTTTTATTTCGTCTATAAATTTATTATAAAAGTTTAAATTAGATTTTAAAAACGGGGGTAAGAAAAAGTCGTGTGTTGTGCGCACTAGATTTTTTACAATAACTTACCTACGTATAAAATATATAGTACACACAATTTTGTGATCCAGGATATTTTCGAATTTGACTTTTCACCGAAAAGACACTCAAATGACGAAGTCCCGCAAAAAAGTCTACGTGTATGTATGTGGCAAGTCTTACTAAAAAACCAAAAGCTTTATAAAAATAAAATTTCATTTTTGAGAATGGTTTCTGCCTGAGATGTTACTTTTCAGACGAAATCATCAAACCAAAACAGACACTTTATAACATCCATTTTTCAGCTTTTTACGATTTCCTCAAAAACGTCTCAAACGATTTTGAATAAACTCGCTACATAGGAGTAAGATTAGACGGGCTTTAATATCATGTAGGTTTCATTCTTATTGAAATAGTCTGATTCTGATATTCCACATTTTCTTCCTTTAAAACACCTTTCATATTTTATATTCGATAACATTTATGAATACTACGATTATTAATACATATATTTTGAATGAATTCAATAACCATCTGAAGGAGAAGAGGTTTTTTTTTTTCTAACAATGGAATAGTAATATTGATGAATAATATATCTTAATAAATATTTTAGAAAGAGTCTTATATATACAAAGTTGTATAAAGTAATGGAGAATGATAAAAAAAACTGATAAAACCGAAAGACAGATAGATAATAATGTATCTTTTTTTTCTCTCTCTTCAGAAACGATGCTTTATTGAGTAATATTGCAATCAGTCCAATTTAGGACATTTTTAATAGTGATAAAGTACAACATTCATACAACATTCACACGACATATATATCGTGTGAATGTTGTCGTATACGAAACAATAAACTTATATAATAATAATACAATATACACATATACAAAACAAAACCAATAAAAATAATAATGTCTATTGTTATATGATATGACATCAAACATCCGCCATGCTCCTTCCCTTTCTACATTTAAATTCCTTCTTTTCCAGCACCTTCTAACATCCCAAAATGACGCTGCCTGACATATATTTTAAATATGAAATATATTTTTATGTAATTTTTTTCCTTTGGTTCAATCTTTACAGTATTTGTTTAGTTTTTTATATCGTTATTTTTTTTTCTAGAAGATTTCATTTCTTATATTTGTATTTTTTATTTTTATTTATGTTTTAACGGTATTATCTTTCATTAATTCTTGGTCTAATATAGATCCTTTATTATTTCAGAGTTAATGTTATTTTAAGAATACTAAGTATTAGTACAATGTTACTAATTATTTTTGTTTTATTTAATTTTTTTTTTGTTTCTTTTTTAATTTGGATTTTGTTATCAACTCATATATTTCTCATTTTTTTCTAATATAATTAGCTTCTGAAGATTGTTTTTATTTTATTTATTTTGTGTTGTATACAAATTAATCAATTATTGTAAATAGTAGTTAATAATGTTTATCTTACCTGTTGGCCAGACATATTGTATATTTAAACTGTACAAAGCTGTTATTCTAAAGGAACCCAGTCCCAGAATAAAAATTATTTTCTATCTATCTATCTATCTATCTATGATTTGAAACAAATTTTTCCCTGAAAACTGTATGTAATTCTTAAACTTTTTTTGACTTAAACGTACACTTTTATTTTTTTTGCCAGCCGTACGTTTTAACATAAAACTTTTCATTAAATTAGAAATATCCTCTATCCGTATAGAGGGTAAGGAGTTAATGAAATTAGTTTTTGTGGATGGTTTTGTGTGTGTCTATTTTGTGCCACTTTTTTTTTCTTTTCAAAATACAGATATTTGTGAAAAGGAAGCAGAATCTAATAAAATGAGTTTATAACCTTTAGGCACTTGGATTTGGGTAATTTTTTCATGGAATTCGGAGAAATCTTTGACATTATATTTAGTAGTAGACAAATACTTCAAAATATTGGCTTTTTAAAACGAGAGTTCATTTTAAATATTTCTTTGATGTTCCAAAATAAGATTATCCGCATTTATCTAAAATGATTAAGACATCTTCACTTTCCCGCTTTTAACACTCCTTAAACAAAAACGAACCATTAAGCGCCCTCTGGTCTCCACCTAGGACGCCGAGTTGAAGTAGCTTTACCCAAATTCCGATGGCAATACTTTTTAGGAACCCATCTTTACCAATCCTTCAGAACTAGAATACCCCTCTATATCTATAACATGTTCACCCCACTCTCCTGTGGGATCCACACTGATCCCCGTCCCTGAATCTGTTCATTCTCTCCTACAGAACTGCTTCCTTCAAGAGATCTTTATTCGCGCTACTACATTTTGGAATTTTTACCCATACCCATTCGTACATCAAAATCCCTAACTTCCTTCAAGCATAAACTATTTATCTATCTTATTGAATATCAGTCTACAGCGCCTTTACAAGTTTTGACTATTTACAGTCTTTATTTATTTTTTTAATTTTAATTATTCAAGGTTTTAGCTCATTTTATTTCTTTCATTTATTGTAAGGTTGCTATATTACCTTGTGCATATACTTGCGTATGTTTAAGTGAATGTATATATTTCTTTTTTATTCATAATATGCAGTATAATTTGTTATTTTGGTATTTTTTTTCTATTTATATATTTTATTTTCTGATAACACCTTTGCGATTAAAGATTAAAGATGCACAGGCGTTGATGATATTGAGGTTTTACGCCTTAAAGCCCTAACAAACAATTTTTTATTTTTTAAATGATGTATATTTTGAAAACGTATAGCCAGAAGATTAATATTTAATGTACATTTATATTATTCTAGGGACTAGCTGTCCCAGAATGTTATTTTTCATTCATTCATTATAAAACACACAAAAAAACAACTACAAATATACTTCATGTATAGATATATTCACCTTAAAGAACAGAATATCATTAGAGAAATATTTATAATGGTGATACTATTGTGACAATATTATTCCGAAAAAAAAATGGACCTTAAAGAGGAGACATGGATCCTCATGTTCCACAAATCATCCGAGTCCACCCTCTCATAAAAGTGGGCAGCATTAGTCAAAGTATAGCGAGCAATAGAGTCCTAACTCATCCTCCCTGAGATACACCGGTAGGGGTCTGAGAAGGGTCGGACAAAAAACGTCCTTCCGTGGGCAGCTGTGCACAGGACGCAGGACACCCAATAACCATTATCCTGGCAGAGGAAAATTCTGTCTAATGGCAGTCGATTCAGGACATCTTTATCGCCCAAAAACGGACCAATAATTCTCGGCCAATAGGAATTAAAGGATCTGGACTAATGTAGGTCCGGTGTGTATTTCACCTGCTCGACGGGCACAATACTCTGTTAATCTCAATTTCGGGTGCGGTTAAGGTATAAATCCAGTTTGTCCCCCCTCTCCTACCACTATTTACGTCCTGTACTCCCCCAAATCTAGCGGTAACACACAACTCGATTATTAGGACATGCTCGATCGTTTTTTTTCCACCCTTTTTTTTTCTTAACGCCAGACTATTAATTCATTTCTGTTCCGTATCTATCTTTTCTTAATCCATTTCCTGCTATAAATTCGTTTTAAGCCAGGACGAGAGAAACTTTTTTTTCTTTTATTGCGGTTGAATATTTATGTGTCAGTAGCAAGATTACTTTATCATTTTTTAGATAGATCCATTTCAAATGAAAAGCAAAAGGTAGCTTTGAGCACATCAAGAGATGAAATCTTAAGCCATTTATCTATTACTAGTGACTCATTCTTTCTTCTCACGGTTGCAGTCATTTATGCAATCAAGCATTGTTCACCAATTAGGGTTTAACGATAGCTCTAAGTTATTAGTTTTTTTTTTTAACAGTTATTATAATTGTTTTTAGACTTATAACAACTTACTATTAACGTGGACGATATCTTTTTTGTATATTAACTTATCTAAAAGCTTGCGCTCTTCAAAGGTATATGATACTTCTATACTACTAATTATATTTCAAATATTTATTGATTTCCAAAATGAACAAAAGTAATATAGTGATATGAGACCACATTCATACAATATATACAGAAAATAATGATAAGATCAAATTACATCAAATAGAAAATAAATCAGTTCCTATGTTTAAAAAAAAAAAAAATAAAAAAACAAACTATTATTGATATAGAAATGAAGAATCAGGAATTTCAGGAAAGATTTTTCGATGCATTCATTACAGAAGACTTAATTTTCTTATCTAAAGAAAAACTTGCTTGCAAGAAATTTATTATACACCAATAATTATTTGGAATCTATGTTCGGGGGTTTCCATATCTTCATGACTCACTGCAATATATTGAAATAAATAACATTTATTATTACAAAAAATTATATACCAATTTAAAATCTAATACTCGAACAAACATTATATTTACCTGGCAGCAATTTATCCATTAGATATCCAAATTTTGTCCATAATTAAATAAATACAAAAGTCATTAAAAATTCAATGCATGAAATCATCCTATACATATACTTTGGTCCATAATGGATTATATTTATTTATTATTATTATTATGCTTTTTTATTTGTTTTATTATTGACAAAAAAATATATGTCAATTTAAAATATAATACTAAAACAAACAACGATGTTACATTAGAGCCTATTTACCTGAAAGCAATGTGTCTGTTATGTAGATAATCATTTTTTCAATAATAAAATAAACAAAAAGTACAATAATAATAAATATAATCCATTAGGGGCCAAAAAATATGTTCGCTGTGATGGATGGATCATGTGTTGAATTTTTAATGACTTTTCTTTTTATTTTATTATTGACAAAATATGAGATAATAGATCTCAACATAAATGATACTCTGCTGCCAGGTAAATAGACTTTTATGTAACATTGTTGTTTGGTCTTGTATTAAATTTTTAATTTGTATATATATTTTTGTAATAATAAATGATATTTATTGAATATATTGAAAGTGAGTCCTGAATATGGGGAAAGTTCCCAAAAATCACATCCGTATACGGCGGTAGGCCGTGAAACGGTACGAATCTCTAAATGTACTGCACCCGAGACCCTTAATTGGTTCTAGAAGTACACGATTTTTTTTTCTTTTTACATATGATTTGTTTTGTTACACTATATTTTTCCTAAAATCCCTCGCACTATACCTTCCTATACAAGAATATAACTTGTATGTAACTGTACGGTGGCCACACTGAATCTCCATAACCTCCCTCATTACAACATTACATATATCATATGTTCATAAGTTTATGAGCTTATAACAACTTTATCGTCTTTTATTGCAAATTAACTCTCATTACATCTAGCTTTTTCCGACGGTACATTATACATTTATATTACTACTCATATTTCAGAAATAATTTGTTGATGACATGATTAGAGAAAATTTAATTTTTCCTTCTAAAGAAAAACTTAATTTCAATGTATTTTACATTTCAATCTTCAAGAAAAAATGCCTTAAATGATAGTGAAACCCCTATCAAAATCAGTCTTGTGGTTTAAACCACGAATCTTGATATAATTTTAGATATAGATAGAAGAGAAGCTAATGGCATCATGGTCAGACAATTTGATTAATGAAACTAATCTTTTTCTTAGCAACTTTTTACACCTGGTTTATGAGTTTTCAATATCAATATTCCAAATGTCACATGGTCTATGTCTTGAAGACTTCTCGAAGTGGCCATAGGGACAGGAAGATAAATTCTAGGAGAACTAATATAAGATGGTGTAGTACAAGATGCGCACTTGAGATTCCTGGGCCGGGTTCTGTCCTCGTCAGGGAGGACGATATGATAAAGGCTCGGGCAACTATGCCTTCACACTTAATGAAATTCCTTAATGAAGAACGCCCCCAGTAATGGGCCTGCGGCTACCTCGAATTGCAGAGGGCGGTTCCTCAGAAGCCTCTGGAATCCGGAGGGACAATCCATAGCTGCATTTGGATAAGCTGTCGCAAGGAGGAAAATCTTTTTTTTTTTTTTTTTTTGGAAATTCGAACGGTTTTCGACTTATTAAAATTTAAAATTTCTCTATACAAATTAAACAGGATTTGAAAGCAACAAGTTATTAGAGGAAATAGAAGCGAAAACTTTATTTTAACTCTATTTCGAAAATTAAAGATTTAATTTTATACAAATATGCGCAATACAAAAAAAATGAAAACGCTGTAAATTATTACTCAATGGTTTATTGTTTCCAAATAATTATATCGGCCTAACAATGACATTATCCAGCTTGTTAAGTACTTTTAACTCAGCAGCAAGAGCTAGGTACTTACCAATTTTTTTCGGCACTGACTGAATTAGTGTTCCCGTCATAATGGAAAGCAACATGTATAAGCTTGGCCTTTTCATCAGTCACAACGATATCATGTTTGCTGTGCTTCACGGTATGGTCAATAATAAACGATTAGTTCCACTACAATCTCATCTCTTCTCTTTCGACGAGAACTCTAGGTTGTATTGATGGTAAGACATTGATTCATTTATGAACGTTTTCAATCCAATCGCCTGGTGATTTAACATAGCTGCATCGTCGTGCCTTTCAAGGTAATATTTTCCAGCCAACGCGCCACAAACTCCAGTGATGTGATGGACAGATTCAAACGAACTGTTGCAGGGTCTATACTTGTCCGATTCGTTATGTTGTAAAACTCTTAAAAAGACATGTCGCAAGTATGTTCTTGGAAGCCATCTGAAAGCCTTCTGTTTCTGGGAAAAAATATCGTCTAACCAGCCAGCCAGTCGAAAATTCTTTATCTTTTTCGGCTTGCTAAAGCAGATGAAAAAAATCTTCCATGTAATACTTTAGACATCCATTTTTCCAGTCTATCACTGTCGGTATAGATGCTAGGTGCAGCAATTCGAGAGCTTACGTGCAGGCTGTGTGACAGCGGTCAAGGTTGTATATTATTGTATGCAGTGGTGTTTCGATTTGTTTAAAATATTTGTCTAGCATCGTTTCTTTTTTTTTTTTTCACGACTCTTCGATGTTTCTCAGACCTCATCCTCCTTCCTTTCTCAGAGGTAAAGCCTTGCTATAGATGCAGTCGGATTATTATTATTATTATTTAATTGATTATTATACAAAATAAAGATGATAGAGTTATAAATTATAAAGAAGCCACTAAGCAGATAGTCCCGGAGGTGATCAAGAAAATAAAATATATCAGTATAGCGTATGGACGGATTCTTTTTTCTTCTATTTTTGGATTCTTTGTACTTTTTTTTTTTTTTTCCAAATATATTTATTGGTATTTACAACTGTATAATAAAATACATTTAGTAAATGTGATACAAGATAAGTTGACATGATTCATATGTAGGGATACTACCCATTGGCAGCTCCCCAAAGACTATGTTAAACAAGAAGGTCTCGGGGCCATCTTCTTTTCAGACGTCTCGGAGGATTATCAGGGATTGTAGAGGAAGCAAGGATTGAAACTAGTGGGTTAGAGTGGGAATGGAGTTTGTCATGAAAGGAGTGGTACCTGGTTCGGGCCAAGTCAGCAACAAAGGGAATATTAAGGTCTTTATGGATGAGTTTATTTGTGACAAAATAAGGAGCATTGAGGATTTTTCGAAGGATTTTGGATTGTAAGGATTGGAGACGAGATGAATTTGATGGTTTAGTAGAGCCCCAAATCTCTACTCCGTAAGTCCATATTGGTCTTATGATAGTCATGTAGATGAGTCTTTTGTACTTAAGTGGAAGGTTTGAGCGTTTGTCCAGTAAGTGTTGAAGTAGTCGAAAACGTCGAGCAGTTTCTTGTCTTTTCAGTCTTGTATGAGGGTTCCAAGTGAGACGTTTGTCCAGGTGCAGTCCTAGGTATCGGATCTGTTCAACTGGGACAAGAGGAGTGTTATTGAAGGATACTGTTGGGCAGGTTGTCATTGGTTTACGACGAAGGGTAAAGGTTATTTGGTGGGATTTATTGGAATTTATTTTTATTCTCCAATTCTGACACCATACTTCAAGGTCTCTGATATGGGATTGAAGAGTTTGGGAGGCAATAATTGGATCGTTGTTGACTGATAACACACAAGTGTCATCAGCATAGGTAGAAAGGAAAGTGCTAGGATGGGATGGGATATCAGCTGTATAAACTGTGTAAAGGATGGGTCCTAAAATACTGCCTTGAGGAACACCTGCGTACTGATTAAAAAGGGGTGAATAGGAATTATTATGATTTACTTTGAAGGACCTGCCTGTGAGATAGGACTGGATAATGAGGAAGTATGTAGGTGGAAGGAATTTACGGAGTTTGTAAAGCAATCCCGGGTGCTACACTCGGTCAAAGGCCTGTTCTACATCGAGAAAGGCTCCCGTGCAGTACAATCCGCGCTCCAATGAAGACGAGACAACGTCCACCACACGATGGCATTGCTGGATAGTGGAGTGGGATGTTCGGAAACCAAACTGATGATCTGGGATAATGTGATTGGAATCAAGGATGGGATATATGCGTTTAAGCAGAAGTTTTTCCAGGATTTTACCCATGATGCATATAAGAGAGATAGGACGGTAGGAGGATGGGTATTCAGGAGGCTTTTTGGGTTTGGGGATCATTTTAATGATGGATAATTTCCAGGAAGCGGGAAAATACGTGGATCGGAGAACGGCATTACAGATGTAAGTGAGATATAGGATGGCTTTTCGAGGAAGTAGTTTTAGGATATGAGAAGTTATAAGATCATGTCCAGGAGCTTTGCGAGATGGTAAACTGTGGATGATGTTTGATATTTCGGATGGATGGAACGCTTTAGGGGGAAGATTCATTTGGAGGGGAATATTCAGTTCTGCTTCAATACATTCGAGGTGATGAGGATTAAGGATATCAGAATGAGGGTTCTTTGTACTTGAAACGCGAAAACTTGTAATTTGAAGCTTGGAGAGCTCGTAGTTTTCATTTTAATTATGGGTTTTATTATTAAAATAATAAACCAAAAACCGAAAGTAAAAATTAAAAGTATCCTGTAACAGACTCATTGCTCCGACGGTATGCCAAATGTATTTTTAAAATAACATACATATACTTAATTTCAATTGAATAACATATTAAACTGAGATAACATATAGTTCAAATCAACACAAGCCCATACAAGGGTCACCTGTAGTGTAGTGGCTAGCATAAAACCTTCTATGCCCGAGGTCGTGGGTGCAAATTTGGTAGATGGCTCTAGAATTTAAAAAAAAATATGCCCTTCTTCTGAGGAGAAGTAAAAAGGAGGTCCTGAGCCTGTGCGATGTCGGGTACTCGGTAAATATTTCAATCCTTATTAAATCTGGTTAGACAAAATTTAGGAATCCTACTGTGCGATTTTACACAGCAGCGTGAATGACAGTGAACTGTCGTTAAATGCATACCCAAAAAACAAACATAAGCCCATCAAAAATTAAATGCATTTATTAAATGGCATTGGCTACAGTTCATAGCTAATGTGTTTTTTTTCTGTTGGTGCCGGTTGGTGTAGAGACAATAAATTGGAGCGTTGACCAACTTTTTGAAATACTGTCCGGGGAGGGGAAGGGATGGCAGTGGACGGGAGTTGACAAAACAATCACAGCTATCGACTGGGCATAACTCAAACCAAGGCCCTGCATCATCCCCCTCTCCACCTTTCCAAAAATTAGACCCTCGTTTATTTATGAATTTTACGAACTAGAATAAATTTGTTTTCAATCTACGGATATTTTTTTCATGATCCAAAATATGCATAGGTGACTGAATTATGAGAATAATTGACAAATGATATTTTGCCCTTGGTAATCTGTATCAACTTCTCCATATATTGATTAATACATGGCGATTAGCCTTCATGAGGCACACCAAGCCTCTAAAAAGTGGCTATCCGAAATAGCCAGTTGATTGTTATCTTTGCACAATTACCTTCTTACATGGCTATTGGCCTAAAACAGCCCGAATATCATTAATGGTTCCTCCACTTTTTTTAGCATAAATTACTGTGTAGAAGGCTTTTTTCTATTTTATTTACTTAAGTTTTGATTATCATTATCTTGATGTGTTTTTTTTTTTTTGTATGTTTTTATCCGGTCATCTTGTGCAATGCAGTGTCTGCTTAGGATTATGCCATCTATTTTCCTTTTAATACAGGACTATAGCCTTGGTGATTCTGACAAAGCTGTAGGGGCTAATCAGTTCACACAACTAAGGATCTATAATGCAGTTGCTGCCAAAATGGTAAAACCGTATCCTGGCAATCTCTAGACAACTGACAGATGATATGCTGTTTCATCTTCTTTCTTGCAGAATCTGTAAGACGATGAGGCCACCAACCCCATATTATAAAGATATTTGTTAAGTTGACAGTGTCCTGTCACTATCCTCAGAGTCATCCTGTCCATTGAGAATAGTGTACAACTTCTCTCTTTGCAGGGTCCCTCCAAAAACATCTTGGAGTGATGTTGCTTTCCAGTATCCCTCGAAAATTGAATGGATCTATTTCCAGCAGCCGCCTGATCAAACCTTTTGCATAGCTGAGGCTTATTCCTCACACAAGTTCAGGTGTAGAGGGTAACTGAGCAGAACCCCTCCTTGCGAGACTATCAGCTCTCTCATTGTCTAAGATGCCCGAGTGACCAGGCACCCATTGAACTCTGACCTTATTCAGCAGAAAAACCTTATTGAGATTTCTTTTACATTCCTCTACTAATTTGGTCTGAGTCATGTTGCTACACAAAGCTCCAATAGCAACTTGAATATCGGTATGGATGGTTATAAACATGTCATCCCTTCTGAAATTAGGGTTTGAGCACAGATAGTTATCGCCATTACTTCAGCCTGAAGTATGTTTACCTAGAGAGATGGATATCCCTTCTCTGGATTTGTCCATTCTCCATATTCCAGCCCCTGAACTGTTTCCGTCTGTACAACAATTAACTCCATTGCACGGTCCGGTAATAGCCATCTTGAGGACTTACTTCATTATACTTTGTCTGTATCTATTCATTTAACGACACTTTATGGTACTGTGGCTAATCGGACAGTTCAACAGTGGGAGTTCTAAATTTCGCCTATTCAAGTTTAATTAGGTTAGGGATCCTTAACCTGACACCGCAAAGGTTCGGAACCACCTTTTTACGTCCCATTCAAAGTACAGCATAAAAAAAGAATTATTTACTAATACATAAACAAATCCCAAGGGCCACCTGACAGATTTGAATCCCCGAACTTAAGCATGAAAGGACTTCATTTATAAAATTTGCATTTGATTATTTTGTATATGCCGTAAATAAATAATGTTTTTCTAGAGTATTTTATATTAATTTTCCTGTTAAAAAAAAAAAAAAAATGTTATCAGTAGTTCCTATTGTATGACTAAGAAGCTCTAGATTTTTTTAAAATTCTATTTTCCTATTTAATACCAGTGTCAATAATATCAATACTGGGAGTGGGCACTCTTCTATTATTTTTTTTTTTTTTATTTGAATCCCCGAGCTTATAAAAATTTATAAAATTTGCATTTGATTATTTTGTATATGCCGTAAATAAATAATGTTTTTCTAGAGTATTTTATATTAATTTTCCTGTTAAAAAAAAAAAAAAATGTTATCAGTAGTTCCTATTGTATGACTAAGAAGCTCTAGATTTTTTTAAAATTCTATTTTCCTATTTAATACCAGTGTCAATAATATCAATACTGGGAGTGGGCACTCTTCTATTATTTTTTTTTTTTATTTGAATCCCCGAGCTTATAAAAATTTATAAAATTTGCATTTGATTATTTTGTATATGCCGTAAATAAATAATGTTTTTCTAGAGTATTTTATATTAATTTTCCTGTTAAAAAAAAAAAAAAAATGTTATCAGTAGTTCCTATTGTATGACTAAGAAGCTCTAGATTTTTTTAAAATTCTATTTTCCTATTTAATACCAGTGTCAATAATATCAATACTGGGAGTGGGCACTCTTCTATTATTTTTTTTTTTTTTATTTGAATCCCCGAGCTTATAAAAATTTATAAAATTTGCATTTGATTACTTTGTATATGCCGTAAATAAATAATGTTTTTCTAGAGTATTTTATATTAATTTTCCTGTTAAAAAAAAAAAAAAAATGTTATCAGTAGTTCCTATAGTATGACTAAGAAGCTCTAGATTTTTTTAAAATTCTATTTTCTTATTTAATACCAGTGTCAATAATATCAATACTGGGAGTGGGCACTCTTCTATTATTTTTTTATTTTTTTATTTGAGTCCCCGAGCTTAAGCATGAAAGGACTTTATGTATAAAATTTGCATTTGATTACTTTGTATATGCCGTAAATAAATAATGTTTTTCTAGAGTATTTTATATTAATTTTCCTGTTAAAAAAAAAAAAAAAATGTTATCAGTAGTTCCTATAGTATGACTAAGAAGCTCTAGATTTTTTTAAAATTCTATTTTCTTATTTAATACCAGTGTCAATAATATCAATACTGGGAGTGGGCACTCTTCTATTATTTTTTTATTTTTTTATTTGAGTCCCCGAGCTTAAGCATGAAAGGACTTTATGTATAAAATTTGCATTTGATTACTTTGTATATGCCGTAAATAAATAATGTTTTTCTAGAGTATTTTATATTAATTTTCCTGTTAAAAAAAAAAAAAAAAATGTTATCAGTAGTTCCTATAGTATGACTAAGAAGCTCTAGATTTTTTTAAAATTCTATTTTCTTATTTAATACCAGTGTCAATAATATCAATACTGGAAGTGGGCACTCTTCGATTATTTTTTTATTTGAATCCCCGAGCTTAAGCATGAAAGGACTTTATGTATAAAATTTGCATTTGATTACTTTGTATATGCCGTAAATAAATAATGTTTTTCTAGAGTATTTTATATTAATTTTCCTGTTAAAAAAAAAAAAAAATGTTATCAGTAGTTCCTATAGTATGACTAAGAAGCTCTAGATTTTTTTAAAATTCTATTTTCTTATTTAATACCAGTGTCAATAATATCAATACTGGAAGTGGGCACTCTTCGATTATTTTTTTATTTGAATCCCCGAGCTTAAGCATGAAAGGACTTTATGTATAAAATTTGCATTTGATTACTTTGTATATGCCGTAAATAAATAATGTTTTTCTAGAGTATTTTATATTATATTTTTATCCACAGTTCAACAGGGGCTCCGAGTTGTAGACCATATTTCCTCAGCTCTTGAATGCAAAGAGTATTGTTCTGGTGCGTTTCTGGACATTGCGCAAGCTTTTGACCGGGTATGGCACACTGGATTACTCTTCAAGCTGAAAACCCATTTACCCCAGTCTCTATACCTCATTCTCCGATCCTATCTCTCAAACCGTTCCTTCCGCGTTCGCTGTGGTGTAGAATTTTCTAACCTTTATCCCGTTGAGGCCGGTGTTCCTCAAGGCAGCGTCTTGGGACCCGTCCTCTACATCCTTTACACTGCTGATATTCCTACACATCCTGATACCTTTCTGGCAACTTTTGCAGACGACACCGCCATCCTATCATCCAGTTCCAATCCTGAAACAGCATCCTTAAACCTGCAAAGACACCTTTCTCTTATCGAAGACTGGTGTAATGCTTGGCGCATAAAGGTGAACGAAGCCAAATGCAAACACGTAACCTTCACTCTTCGACGAAACTCCTGTCCGCCAGTTTACTTCAATTCCATTCCAATTCCTCCTTCAGATACAGTCCGGTATCTTGGCTTACTATTAGACAAAAGATTGACTTGGAACCCACATACAAGACTTAAAAGACAATAACTCAACCGACGATTCGGACAGTTATACCGACTACTCAACAGAAAATCTGAACTTACAGTTGACAACAAATTATTAATCTACAGGACAATACTGAAGCCCATCTGGACCTACGGACTTGAACTGTGGGGGACAGCTAAACGTACTAACATCAAACGCATTCAATCCTTTCAATCCAAAGTCCTCCGTACAATAGTAAATGCTCCTTATTATGTCTCCAACTATACCTTGCACCACGACCTTAATGTTCCTTTTATTTCAGACCTGATTCCATCCAAATTTTCCAAATTCCACCAGAATCTCATTCATCATCCTAATCCTCTAGCTCAATCCCTATCCAGCCCCACCCATCCATACAACCCACCTAGAAGGTTGAAACGGCAGTGGCCTCGTGATCTCTTATAACATGTATATTGGAGTTCTAGCATTGGCTAGATTCTCCACTCACGTGCTGTATGCTTGTGAATTGTATATAGGTATGAATGACTATTGTATATATTTTTATTGATTTTATTTTGTATATATGTATATTTATTATTATTATTATTATATAAATTTATAGTTTTGTATATATCGTGTGAATGTAGTATGAATGTTGTACGTTATCACTATTAAAAATGTCCTGAATTGGACAGATTGTAATATTGCTCAATAAATAAAATAAAAACAAAAAGATTTTTTTAAAATTCTATTTTCTTATTTAATACCAGTGTCAATAATATCAATACTGGGAGTGGGCACTCTTCGATTATTTTTTTATTTTTTTATTTGAATCCCCGAGCTTAAGCATGAAAGGACTTTATGTATAAAATTTACATTTGATTATTTTGTATATGCCGTAAATAAATAATGTTTTTCTAGAGTATTTTATATTAATTTTCCTGTTAAAAAAAAAAAAAAAATGTTATCAGTAGTTCCTATAGTATGACTAAGAAGCTCTAGATTTTTTTTAAATTCTATTTTCCTATTTAATACCAGTGTCAATAATATCAATACTGGGAGTGGGCACTCTTCGATTATTTTTTTATTTGAATCCCCGAGCTTAAGCATGAAAGGACTTTATGTATAAAATTTGCATTTGATTATTTTGTATATGCCGTAAATAAATAATGTTTTTCTAGAGTATTTTATATTAATTTTCCTGTTAAAAAAAAAAAAAAAATGTTATCAGTAGTTCCTATTGTATGACTAAGAAGCTCTAGATTTTTTTAAAATTCTATTTTCCTATTTAATACCAGTGTCAATAATATCAATACTGGGAGTGGGCACTCTTCTATTATTTTTTTTTTTTTTTATTTGAATCCCCGAGCTTATAAAAATTTATAAAATTTGCATTTGATTATTTTGTATATGCCGTAAATAAATAATGTTTTTTTCTAGAGTATTTTATATTAATTTTCTTGTTAAAAAAAAAAAAAAAAATGTTATCAGTAGTTCCTATTGTATGACTAAGAAGCTCTAGATTTTTTTTAAGGATGCGCTCGATGATAACAGTCATACGTTACATCGTCTCTCAGATTTTTGCTTTTTTCAGTAGGAATTCGCTTGAATTCAGTCTGGAGAACATCACTAGACCTCAGGAATACTACGGCAGTGAATATTGGAGAAATTTCGGTAAGCAAAGTTATAATTTACTTTGTACAATCACGAAAAAGTGAAAGGAGGGTCACTGATCAGCTGATTGCCGCTAGCTCGGCAAGCTCGGGCTTGCTTTTCGTTAACTTATCTTTCTTTTATCTTTAATTCTTATCTCATTATTTATTTATTATTATTATTTTCTTAATCAATGAGATATTTTCATCAAGTCATGTCCTCAAAGTCTGCAAGTAAAAGATCTAGATCTGCAGGTTCTAACTCGTCTCCTACAAAACAGAGACCCCGCCGTGAACAAAATAAAAAAATAATTCCACCAGCGACCACGTCAGCTACCTCATTAGGATCTGAACTACAGCCCAGCACATCATCACAAGGAATAACTGATGAATCCCCGTTTTTTACACCGAATCCATTTGAGATCCTCCAAAATGAAAAAGAAACCATGGAATCTTCTCCTATACCCAGGGAACCACTACCTCCACCAATATTTGTTAAAAATATTAAAAATTTTAAACTGATGTGTGCGCATTTAAACAAAGTAACTGATCCTAATAGTTATTATTGTATAAGTAGAACCAATGATACTAAAATATCTCCGACTACTGCTGAAACCTACAGAAAGATAGTAAAATATCTGACTGAGACCAAAGCTGACTTTCATACTTATCAGCTGCGCCAGGAGAGAGCATTAAGGGTCGTAATCAGAAACCTACATTCCTCAACACCCGTTGAAGCTATCAAAGAAGAACTGACAGAATTGGGATTCCAAGTGAGGCAAGTCACCAACGTTCTAAAAGATAAAAGTCCACTGCCTCTATTCTTTGTGGACTTGGAACCATCAGCAGGAGTCGAAAAAATCTATGACCTCAGTAGACTGTACTATACCCGTGTAAAAGTTGAAAAACCTTACACAAAGAGGGAAATAGTTCAGTGTCATAACTGTCAGGCATATGGTCATACCAAAAGTTATTGCCATCACATACCACGCTGTGTGAAATGCGGTGAACAGCATAAAACAGAAGAATGTACAAGATCAAGATCTACACCCGCTGTATGTGCTCTGTGCCTCAAGGACCACCCGGCTAACTACAAAGGATGTGAAATCTACAAGAAACTCAGAACCAGATACCAAAAACCTCAGGATCCGAATGAAACAGCTGTACCAACCAGAAGCAGAAGAGAACCATCTAAACTTGTAAATTCTAACGTATCATTTGCCCACTTGCTTGGAGGTGGAAACCAGAATCATGAAGTCGAGGCACTGCCGGAACAACTTTTTCCTCAAATTTCTCAATCTATTGTACAACAATCTATCCCTCAAAGTTTACCTAATCTTCAAAAAACTCCTCAACATCAAATTTCTCATATCCCTCCACCATCAAACGTCACAGATCTTACCAGTCTAATGACATCGTTCATCTCCGAAATCAAATCTCTTGTTATGCCGCTTATATCACTCCTTACAAATCTAGTATCAAATCTAATCCCTGCCTTGAAAAAATCCCTAAATGAATTCACCTAACTCCTTATCCATTCTCCTTTGGAATGCGAATGGTGTTAGAAATCATACTGAAGAACTGACAGCGTTATTGCAAGACAAAACAATCGATGTTGCACTTATAACTGAAACAAGACTAACGACTAAACAGTACTTCAAAATACCGCAATACATGACATACCGTACTGACCACCCAGACGGCAAAGCCCATGCCGGTTCTGCTATCATTGTCCACCAATCCCTCTCTCATCATTTACTCCCAGTTCCCACCTATGATTTCCTACAAGCCACAGCCATAGTAATCAAGACTTTTTCCTTTCCGGTAACCCTCACATCTGCATACTGCCCTCCTAAACATTCCATTTCCAATTCCGAATTTGTATCCTTCCTGGATTCCTTAGGAAAATCGTTTCATTCTGGGTGCAGACTTAAACGCCAAGCATCAGCAGTGGGGTTCCAGAACCACGAACTCTCGGGGACGGAATTTGCTGTCTGCACTCAACTCCCGAAATTTTAATATCCTGCCTCCTGACTCCCCTACCTACTGGCCAACCGATCCTAACCGCAATCCTGACATCCTCGACTTCTTTATCCACAGCGGATTAGGCTCCCTCAACTTTTCTGTAACTCGCCTTGACGAACTATCCTCAGACCATAGTCCACTGATCCTAAAAGTATCTCTCACTCCAATTCCAAAACCCATTCCACCATCATTCATCCGAGGTCCTGTCAACTGGAACCTTTTTCGCCAAATCCTGACCGATAATATTGATCTCAGAGTAACCCTCAAAACCCCAGATGACCTAGATAATTCCGTCTATTCCTTTACCACCGCCATCCAACAAGCTGTCTGGACTGCCTCCTCTCCTAAACACCCCAATATAAATCCTCACCAAAATCATTTTCCACAACATATTATAGACCTCATCCATACCAAACGCCGAGCAAGATCATTATGGCAGCGCACCCGACACCCAACAGATCGCCGCTCCTATAACTTCTATTGTAGACAATTGAAGAGGGAGTTGGCGACCTTCCGTTCCCAGTCCTTTAATTCCTACCTCTCCTCTCTATCAGCTCGTGATAATTCCCTGTGGAATGTCACGAAAAAGATCCTAAAATACCATCAAGTTTCCCATCCTCTCCGACGTGGTGATGACTCCTGGGCTGCGTCTGATGAAGATAAAGCCGAGGAATTCGCCACACACCTCTCCAAAGTTTTCACTCCTCACCCGGAATCCCACGCCAATCACACCGCAACAGTGCAAGACTTTCTTATGTCACCAATTCCACTTTCCCTACCTCCTAAAGCTATTAATCCCTCTGAGGTCAAATATCTTCTCCAAAAACTTACCCTCCGTAAATCTCCTGGACACGATCTCCTTACTCCCCAGATCCTCCTACAACTTCCGCAGAAAGCTATTATATTCCTTACTTATATTTACAACTGCATCCTACGCACCACCTATTTTCCTCTGTTATGGAAACATTCCACTATCATTCTTTTTCTAAAACCAGGCAAACCTTCCAACAACCCTTCATCCTACAGGCCTATTAGTCTACTCCCCATCCTCTCAAAAATCTTCGAAAGGCTTCTTCTTAAACGTATCCTACCCATATTAGAATCTCAAAATCTTCCTTCCCATCAGTTTGGATTCCGTCCTCAGCATTCCACAGTTCAACAGGGGCTCCGAGTTGTAGACCATATTTCCTCAGCTCTTGAATGCAAAGAGTATTGTTCTGGTGCGTTTCTGGACATTGCGCAAGCTTTTGACCGGGTATGGCACACTGGATTACTCTTCAAGCTGAAAACCCATTTACCCCAGTCTCTATACCTCATTCTCCGATCCTATCTCTCAAACCGTTCCTTCCGCGTTCGCTGTGGTGTAGAATTTTCTAACCTTTATCCCGTTGAGGCCGGTGTTCCTCAAGGCAGCGTCTTGGGACCCGTCCTCTACATCCTTTACACTGCTGATATTCCTACACATCCTGATACCTTTCTGGCAACTTTTGCAGACGACACCGCCATCCTATCATCCAGTTCCAATCCTGAAACAGCATCCTTAAACCTGCAAAGACACCTTTCTCTTATCGAAGACTGGTGTAATGCTTGGCGCATAAAGGTGAACGAAGCCAAATGCAAACACGTAACCTTCACTCTTCGACGAAACTCCTGTCCGCCAGTTTACTTCAATTCCATTCCAATTCCTCCTTCAGATACAGTCCGGTATCTTGGCTTACTATTAGACAAAAGATTGACTTGGAACCCACATACAAGACTTAAAAGACAAGAACTCAACCGACGATTCGGACAGTTATACCGACTACTCAACAGAAAATCTGAACTTACAGTTGACAACAAATTATTAATCTACAGGACAATACTGAAGCCCATCTGGACCTACGGACTTGAACTGTGGGGGACAGCTAAACGTACTAACATCAAACGCATTCAATCCTTTCAATCCAAAGTCCTCCGTACAATAGTAAATGCTCCTTATTATGTCTCCAACTATACCTTGCACCACGACCTTAATGTTCCTTTTATTTCAGACCTGATTCCATCCAAATTTTCCAAATTCCACCAGAATCTCATTCATCATCCTAATCCTCTAGCTCAATCCCTATCCAGCCCCACCCATCCATACAACCCACCTAGAAGGTTGAAACGGCAGTGGCCTCGTGATCTCTTATAACATGTATATTGGAGTTCTAGCATTGGCTAGATTCTCCACTCACGTGCTGTATGCTTGTGAATTGTATATAGGTATGAATGACTATTGTATATATTTTTATTGATTTTATTTTGTATATATGTATATTTTATTATTATTATTATATAAATTTATAGTTTTGTATATATCGTGTGAATGTAGTATGAATGTTGTACGTTATCACTATTAAAAATGTCCTGAATTGGACAGATTGTAATATTGCTCAATAAATAAAATAAAAACAAAAAGATTTTTTTAAAATTCTATTTTCTTATTTAATACCAGTGTCAATAATATCAATACTGGGAGTGGGCACTCTTCGATTATTTTTTTATTTTTTTATTTGAATCCCCGAGCTTAAGCATGAAAGGACTTTATGTATAAAATTTACATTTGATTATTTTGTATATGCCGTAAATAAATAATGTTTTTCTAGAGTATTTTATATTAATTTTCCTGTTAAAAAAAAAAAAAAAAATGTTATCAGTAGTTCCTATAGTATGACTAAGAAGCTCTAGATTTTTTTTAAATTCTATTTTCCTATTTAATACCAGTGTCAATAATATCAATACTGGGAGTGGGCACTCTTCGATTATTTTTTTATTTGAATCCCCGAGCTTAAGCATGAAAGGACTTTATGTATAAAATTTGCATTTGATTATTTTGTATATGCCGTAAATAAATAATGTTTTTCTAGAGTATTTTATATTAATTTTCCTGTTAAAAAAAAAAAAAAATGTTATCAGTAGTTCCTATTGTATGACTAAGAAGCTCTAGATTTTTTTAAAATTCTATTTTCCTATTTAATACCAGTGTCAATAATATCAATACTGGGAGTGGGCACTCTTCTATTATTTTTTTTTTTTTTTATTTGAATCCCCGAGCTTATAAAAATTTATAAAATTTGCATTTGATTACTTTGTATATGCCGTAAATAAATAATGTTTTTCTAGAGTATTTTATATTAATTTTCCTGTTAAAAAAAAAAAAAAAATGTTATCAGTAGTTCCTATAGTATGACTAAGAAGCTCTAGATTTTTTTAAAATTCTATTTTCTTATTTAATACCAGTGTCAATAATATCAATACTGGGAGTGGGCACTCTTCGATTATTTTTTTATTTGAATCCCCGAGCTTAAGCATGAAAGGACTTTATGTATAAAATTTGCATTTGATTATTTTGTATATGCCGTAAATAAATAATGTTTTTCTAGAGTATTTTATATTAATTTTCCTGTTAAAAAAAAAAAAAAAAAATGTTATCAGTAGTTCCTATAGTATGACTAAGAAGCTCTAGATTTTTTTAAAATTCTATTTTCCTATTTAATACCAGTGTCAATAATATCAATACTGGGAGTGGGCACTCTTCTATTATTTTTTTTTTTTTTTATTTGAATCGCCGAGCTTATAAAAATTTATAAAATTTGCATTTGATTATTTTGTATATGACGTTAATAAATAATTTTTTTCTAGAGTATTTTATATTAATTTTTCTATTAAAAAAAAAAAAAAAATGTTATCAGTAGTTCCTATAGTATGACTAAGAAGCTCTAGATTTTTTTAAAATTCTATTTTCTTATTTAATACCAGTGTCAATAATATCAATACTGTGAGTGGGCACTCTTCGATTATTTTTTTTTTTTTTTATTTGAATCCCCGAGCTTATAAAAATTTATAAAATTTGCATTTGATTATTTTGTATATGCCGTAAATAAATAATGTTTTTCTAGAGTATTTTATATTAATTTTCCTGTTAAAAAAAAAAAAAAATGTTATCAGTAGTTCCTATTGTATGACTAAGAAGCTCTAGATTTTTTTAAAATTCTATTTTCTTATTTAATACCAGTGTCAATAATATCAATACTGGGAGTGGGCACTCTTCGATTATTTTTTTATTTGAATCCCCGAGCTTAAGCATGAAAGGACTTTATGTATAAAATTTGCATTTGATTACTTTGTATATGCCGTAAATAAATAATGTTTTTCTAGAGTATTTTATATTAATTTTCCTGTTAAAAAAAAAAAAAAAATGTTATCAGTAGTTCCTATAGTATGACTAAGAAGCTCTAGATTTTTTTAAAATTCTATTTTCTTATTTAATACCAGTGTCAATAATATCAATACTGGGAGTGGGCACTCTTCGATTATTTTTTTATTTGAATCCCCGAGCTTAAGCATGAAAGGACTTTATGTATAAAATTTGCATTTGATTATTTTGTATATGCCGTAAATAAATAATGTTTTTCTAGAGTATTTTATATTAATTTTCCTGTTAAAAAAAAAAAAAAAAATGTTATGAGTAGTTCCTATAGTATGACTAAGAAGCTCTAGATTTTTTTAAAATTCTATTTTCCTATTTAATACCAGTGTCAATAATATCAATACTGGGAGTGGGCACTCTTCTATTATTTTTTTTTTTTTTTATTTGAATCCCCGAGCTTATAAAAATTTATAAAATTTGCATTTGATTATTTTGTATATGACGTTAATAAATAATTTTTTTCTAGAGTATTTTATATTAATTTTTCTATTAAAAAAAAAAAAAAAATGTTATCAGTAGTTCCTATAGTATGACTAAGAAGCTCTAGATTTTTTTAAAATTCTATTTTCTTATTTAATACCAGTGTCAATAATATCAATACTGTGAGTGGGCACTTTTCGATTATTTTTTTTTTATTTTTTCTCTACTCAGGAGGTTTCGGAGTTAAGTTGAATCTGGCTGGGTTAAATTAATTTTATTATTTAATAAAAACACAACTACAAAAGAGTCATAAATTTGAAAGTGGAATCGCCATTCCAAAATTGTTCCAGAGATAGAATGCATGACTAATTTACCGTTGAAAGTCACTTTAGAATATGGCGTGAGATAAGCTTACATTTTTGAGAGGGGACTTCTGTTATAAAGGTAGACCTAGCGGTGTAATTAAAAGTATGGCCGGCGGGCGTAGAGCAATCTGTTAAATGCAACATAAATATGGTGTATGTGCACCGTGCCCCCTTGCCGCCATAAAAATTACTGCTGGTCTAGTATAATTAAAAAATTTGTCGTGAGGGGGGGCTCGAGCAGTAGTGTTGATTTAGTAGCCTCCTCGGAAACTAAGTGTCTCCCTAACAATGCGGCTTTCTCCCGCTTAAACTTAATTTGTCCCGCTTAATTATAACAGTGTTTATCAACGGGAGTTATTTAGAAGGCCCTTCTCTCGTCGTTGTTACGCCCTAACTTGCTCGTGTAACGCGTGTTTGGGCGCCAATTTATTGCTAAGAAATTGACTAGGAGATTCAATTACGGGCAAATACGTGTATAAAGCATGGAAATATGTTTCAAACCTATCTCATTTGACTATACATTGACATTACTTGTTACTATATAGTTGAAAATTTCATTTGTAATTTTCTCTCAAAAATCATGTTGCTGCTTTTTAGGTAATAGCTGTTTTGTAGTCAAATTGGGACTAACTCCAGTCCATAATAAATTGAATAAGCTCAAGATAGGCAAGAAATTTTATTAATTGTTGGTTAATTATTTTCAATAATAAACCTTAGTGAACGAACCAGAAAACTACAGGACGAGGACCACACAAAATATTTTAATAGCTGGTCGACCAGGAATAAAATTTTCTACAAAATAAAAAAAAGAATCATTGAAATCGTTTAGTAATAGTAGTATTGTTAAGTAATAGCAGAGATACAGCGGTTTCAACTTGAATATATCAGTCGTGAAAGTAAATTTTCCTTGAATATATGTTGACGGTGTATCTGGTTCGTCTTTCTTAAGCACTTCGAATAAATTAATACTAAAAATGGCTGATTACTTACATAGTATTATAAATCGTAGTAAAATGATATAGTTATTAAAAATACTACTAATAAATAACTGTGTAATAATCTGCAGCGTTTTTATTTTATTTAAAAATAAGACCGTTCATTGGTTGCAAGTTATAGTGAAGTATCATACATGAATTTCATTAGTTTGGTTCTTAACTTAGCAACTAATGTTTAACTAGCAAATCAAGCTAAAGATTTTTAATTTTTATTTTATAATTGAACAAAGGACATGTGGAGGTAAACTTTAAACTCTGTGATATAATGATATGTTGGTAGTATTTGAAGGTAACAGTCAGAGAGTCTAGATACAGTGTTGTGATTAGCCATTGTGTTGTGTATTTGTTAAGGTATTTAATAAAAGCCAAAACCAACTTCGTGATTTAATTATCCTAAGCCCTAAGCAATAACACACACTTTTTTTACTTTTTTTTTTTTTTTTTTTGTCCTTCTAAGGATCACTTTTTGAGTCTGTCTATTTGGATTCATTTTTTTTCAGATGGGCGTAAAAGACTATTCTTCTTTTTCTTATTGTACCCGTGATCTTTTTGTTTATAAATTTTCTTTTTACCCCAGGTGTAGATAGAGTTTTCTTTTCTGGTTCCTAGGATTTTTCTTTCTTCTTAAGTTATTGTGCGTTACCTTTTCTATTGTCAGTTAGACATTCAAAAGCATGGAGGGCCTCGGATTTTATCACTGTGAGGTAGTGCATCAGTTTAGCGTTTCAGGAGATGTTTTTTTTTTTTTTTAATATTAAATATTCATAATTAGATTGTAGGTTATACTCATTTTGCTGATTCTTTGATTAATTTCCTTTTTTTTCGGAGATATACTTTAAAATTTCACATAAATATTTGAATTTCTAACTCTTTTGATCCTGCCGTATTTTATATTCAGAAATTTTGGAGCGTTTTCGTTATTTTTCAAAAGCAATCCGTAGTCCAATTTTCGAAGCTTCTTCAAAGGATATTTATCGGATGTTATAAGGTTTTTGGAGAGTCTGCGTGTCATCCGCAAAAGCCAAACAATCGAAATATAGTTTATCCATTTCATATCCCAGTCTGATTATGGTCTTGATCTTTTGTTCTATTTTTTTTCCTCATTCTCAGATCACCTTTTCAAGCGAGAGAGGAGATAACCCCTTATACGTAACTTCTCCATTTATTTCTTAAAATTTCCATTTATTTTAAATTCAGTGGTCAGTATATTAATAATTGTTTCCAGTCTGGAACTTGAAGTATAAAATTGGGATTTCAATTAAGCAATTTAAATTTCTCTAATACTCCAAGTTATGGAAGTGTTAAACAAACCTGTAAGTTGCGCAAACTTTTTGTATAAATCAGCAAGTAGTTTTAATTAGGATTAGGTTATTATAGGATATGCAGGTTATTATTATGTTGCTTGTACCGTTGAAGACCATATGTTACAAGACTAAAGCTATTTGAATAAAGCAATACAGAGGGGGCTAACTGGTCCAAGACAGAGCGGCCTACGACCATTGGCTAGCTGTGATAGTAAATCTTAGATGAACCTCGGCCAGGCACTACATCACACCTGTCAATTTATAAACAGCTCTATTCCACTCTCCTCTCTCCATCTTCCTTTATCATATTCGCCAACCACCATTCTCTTTGTTACCGCTTCCCTATTCACCTGATGGCATACCTATCCGCCATACTTATCTTATTGTTTCGTAAAATTCTACATGTTTAAGAAAGACAACAGGGCTATGTTTATTATATTAACTTTCACTTACCTATATACGGAATATATAGCAAGGGAAAAATATCCAGTTTTCGAAGGAAATACACCTTTTATTTTATGGTCTCCTGAGTCCAGATGACCAAGTCCCGAAAAAAGATCTGTGTGTGTATGTGTGTGCTAAGTCTAGCGCAAAAACGAAAATTTGTACGAAACTGAAATTTCATATTTAAGGCAGCTATAAACCCGAGATGTTACAGCAACTTTTTCATCAAAATCGGCTAACCAGAAGAGCCACTTTACGACATGCATATGCCAACTTTTTACGATTTTCTCAAAAACGGCTCTAACGCTTTTGATTCAACTCGCTATATGGGTGTGGAATTTAATATCATGTAGGTTTCATTCTGATTGAAAAAGTCTGACAGGGCTTAAATGGCGCTATTTTAAATTTTATTCCTCTAAAGTACCTTTAATTTTGTACATTCAAAAAGATTAACCATATTATCTTAATGACATTGATGAAGTACGGCTAAATATAAAAGTTGGACGAATTTGATGACCAACTAAAAGAAAAAAGAGCAAAACTATTTTTATAAATAATTTTTGTTTTTTTGATAATTATAACAGTAATATGGACGTATAATATACCGTTGGAAAGAAAAAGATTTAAAAAAAAAATATGATATGATACACAAAGTTGTAAAAGGTAATATAAAGTGGCGAATAGGGAATAAACTTATTACTGATTAACAATTTAATATAGTTATATTATTTAATCTAAGTCATATGTGTCCAACAAAAATTAATACACGTTTTATTAAAACCAACTTAAAATATTTTTCAAAATTGAACTATATTTAATAGTTTTTAAACTTATTTTAACAGCCGAAGTAAGTGAAAGGTTGCCCACACCATATTTTTTAATGTTATAATTTTTCATTTTGCATTGCACCAGGTCATAGAGAACAGCTAGATGAATTCGCTAGCAAAAGAATGAGTATTAACAACCGCAAGAGCAAGGTAATAGTCGTAAGTTGCCACAGATGAAGTAGATGTAGGCAATATAAGAATGCAATTAAGAAGTAATAGAAAAGGTGGATGCCTATACCTTCCATGGAATTTTCAATATATCTGATAAAATAGACGGAGTGTAAAATAAGATAAATAAAGCAAATAATATTTACTACCAGATAGGCAATACTATTAGGTGAGGACATCAAACTCTATATTCTTAAAGCAATATTTCCTCCAACATTATTCTATATAATACCACACTGTTGGATATGTAAACATTAGAAAATTATTAATTTTTAACTATGCAGAGGTAAATGAAGTACGATGGTATTTACAAAAAAACAGAGGTAATATCCTACATTATCTTCAAATTTTAATTTATAACAGGATGATATAATTTTAATGAATATATAGTTTTTAACAGCTTATTTATTGCATGTAAATATTTCGTACTTGTGAATTTAAGACTAAAAAAAAACAAACGTATATTAATATATAACAAAGATCTCGGGAACCCAAGTTGTGATGAAATGGATTATATACGTTGCACAGAACAAACGTCTATTATTTTATTAGATCGTAGAGAACCATACAATTAGTATGGTGTTGAACTGATAATAGAATGATTAAATGGAAGATGTTATCCAGGTTTCATGTACGATTCTCCTGCCTTAATGCTCCTCAAGAAGGTCAAAAATAAATCTTTTTTTAAGCAATAATTCTGAAAAAGTGCTGCTTTCGCAGGTGTTTTTGCTAGGGTTAAGCCGAGCGATCTTTTAAGACAGGGCATATCCTTAATGGAATTATAAATCTGGCCCGCTGAGGGGCTGAATAAGGGAATCGGGTATTAAAGTGATCTATTACATAGGATTTGCATCTTTTCAAAGGATCCAATCTCGGAGGTAGTCTGATGATATATCGTCAGAATTATATGGATTAGTCCCTTCTACAGCTTCATTCCTACCGTGTTAATGGGAATGGCTGCATATATGTTGGTTCATCCTGGTATTTTATTTGTATCATTCTGATCAGATTAAAAAAAGGAACGAAATTTAAAACGTACTCTCTCAGGACATGTGTTTAAGTTGGAAGGGACTTCTGAAGCCTAACTTACAGATAAATTATTTTACTAAGGATTCATTTTTGTTTCTGGAACTAGATATTCCAATCCTAAACCTATTTCAAATTCTCATATTTGCCTCTCACAATATCAGAAGAACTGTATAAAAGTTGAATTTGAAATACTAGGATAGGGCGGTGCTTCTTGCGTTTTAGTTAAGTTGACACACCTCGAAAACTATTCACCGCATCTAATAGGTCAAAGAAGTCGCGAGAGGGGAACTTACAGCCTTAGTCTCGTCGCCTTTATTTTGAAACTATAAAATACACAACGCGGAATTGCGGAACTTGTATCCTGTGAATATAATTGAGTTAATAGCGTCGCGGAGACTCAAATGGGCGAGTAAAATTGTTGGGCTCGGTGAGGAACGGATTCCGAGAAAGTTGGTATTTGCTGATCCGACTGGTAGGCGTCCGAAAGGTAGGCCGAAGCGGCGATGGGAGGATTGCATTAAAGCTAATCTCGGGAGCTTGGGCTTGACCGGCGAACATTGGACGAGTCTGTGCAGGCGAAGTTTGGTGGTATCGGCATCGAACCTTCGGGTTCGGTAAGCCTATTATTATTATTATTATTAAAGTAAAATTATTGTAAATCGGAATATTTCGTATGCCATTGTCAAATGTTATCCATTTTCATTCAGGTAAATGCTAAACTTCTACAAACTGATTGTACTTTTGATATGTATAAATGTTCTAGAAATAATTCTAAGCATTTTTTCAATACCTTTACGTTTTAAACTTTCAGGTTTGGATTTGTTGAGCTACTTTTTTATAGATCTTATTAATAATTTATTTAATAAAAACGTGTATTGATAACTACATAAAAATTCATGTCTGATCTGGAACAGAAAGTCTAAAGGTAATCCTAAAGTTAAGCTTATAATATGTTGATGTTTTGTTGATTCTTTTTTCAGTTTTATATTCAAAGAAAATTACTTTTAGTTTTATTGTTCTGTCACTAAAAGAATATAAATAAAATGTTTATTGTCCAATAGAAATTTTATTTTATGTGTAGTTCCTATTGAACTCATTAGGTCAGAATTTTTAAGGGCCCAATTCGACCTACCAATGGTTACGTTGAGCCAACTTGACTTTCTGCATCTAAACAGCTGTAGCTCAAGGGCTATAAATATATAAAGGGCAAGGGATGAATTAGTAATCCATCAGAGTGTATAACAAATCATCTTTAACCACTCAAGTGAAAAATGTTCAACTAGCCCCGCCCACTTACATCTTAATACATTTAGTAAACCTGTATTTTTGATTGCAGGGTCTTAGTTTTATTATTATTTATTCGTTTAACGTCACTTTATGCTACTTTGGCTAATCGGACCATGCTACGGTGGGAGTCCTAAAGTTTGCCTATCCAGGTTTTATTAGGATAGGGATCTTTAACGAGTACCTGACATCGCACAGGCTTCAGGGCCACCTTTTAACGTCCCCTCCGAAGGACGGCATAACTAAGGATTTTTTACTCCCATTAAAAATCCTAGGGCCACCCGCAGGTTTGAACCCGCGACGTTTGGCATAGAAAGCTGTTATGCTAGCAACTACGCCATGGGTGACCCCCGCAGGATCTTAGTTCAATGATCCAGTAATACTAAAACCCAGCGGCTATGTAAGGAGATGATCGGCCGAAACCGTCCTCAACGTTCACATTATCCAATTTATCGTGGCTCTGTGTATTCGGGTGCCCACGGCTGGAATTAAAGAAAAATAATATACTGTCATAACCGGATTCGAACTCGGCAGCTGGATATAAGTATCCCAGAGGCTGCACCTACCGTGCTGCCACACTCTTTGTATTTACATAATATAATCAGGAGAAAATAAAAAAAAGGAAAGGCATTTTTTTTCTTTGTTTGATGAATTATGATGAAAATGTGCCTATTGAAATGCGGTAGAAAGTGAGTTAATCATTTTTTGAATAGAAAAAACTTCATTGACTAATCTTTCTTGCCTAAAGACCTAAACACCGTCGGCTGATCAGTCTGCAGTGGCTTTCAATTTAAAACAGCATTGTATTGCTTAAAGTTCTGAATTGCCATCCAAATATAGTTGGTAATGCTTATCTTTCATAAGCAGTTTTCATAAGTTTTCAGGGGTATAATCTTAATATTTTATACCAAAAAAAATGTTTAGTAGTTGATACTCCCTTGGTCCATTCTTATCATATGTCCGTAGAATCTTAGGCTTCTGATTCTTATTTCGGTTTCCAGGTCTCTTATCCTCTTGTAGTTTTCCTAGTTCGGTTTCAACCTGTAGCCTTCCTGTGTTTTTTTGGGCCTATAGATTCACCTCAGGAACCTTCTCTCTATTTTCATTAATCATTCTAGGCTAGAGAAACATGATGTCTTCATCCCGTACCAAATTACTGGTTTCATCTCCGTGTTGAAGTCCCTGGCTTTTTCGTTCGAGGATAGGTTCTTCTTTAAGTAAATATTGCCTGTTGCGAAGCGATAACTTTTCCAATTTTTCGTCTCTCTCCTTCATGGTTTTTGCTTATTTCAAAATGATTTATATTTCTAATGAATTATATTTCATCTTATAATTTTTTTATTCTGTCAATACTTGAAAATCTTCTGTAAACAAGTTATTTCCTTAATTATGTTAAATTTTGATTAATTATCTTTATTTCCCACTTGCCGATATTTTAAATTTTCTTCCTCTAAACTACCTTTAATTTTGTACATTCTAAATGATTAACCATATAATTTTAATTACATTGATAAGAACGGCTAAATATACAAGTTGGATCCATTTGATGACCAACTAGAGGATAAAAGAACAAAACTTTTTTTTTATGTAATTTTTGGTATTTTGGTAATAAGGACAGTAATGTAGACGTCTAAAATACCGTTGGGAAGAGAAAGATTTTAGAAAAAATATTATCTGATACACAAAGCTGTAAAAAGTAATATAAAGTGAAGAATAGGGATTATTATTACTTATTATCAATTTAATATAGTAATATTATTAAATTTAGATCATATGATTCCAACGAAAATGTATACACATTTTATTAAAATCGACTTGAAATATTTTTAAAATTGAAGTATATTAAATAGTTTTTAACAGTCGAGGTAAGTGGAAGTCGTGCGTTGCCCGTACCAGATTTTTTTCTATGACCTTTAATTGTATAAATCTAGTATATAAATCTCAATACGTAGTGTTTACACTGTGTAGTGTATAATGGATAAGTATTAAACCGTACTATATCCGAAGCGAATACACAACAAACTGCAGGAGGCCAATAAGACAGTGGATCAATATATGACGGACTGGTTTGTATTCTGAGGGGCTCCTCCCGCTCTGTCATTGCTCTTCGTGATCTAGTGAAAAATACTGCTGCTACATGACTTCACTACCGCCTCTGCTATTCTTTCTCCACCAGCGGTGCCTGGAATGTTTCCCTCCAGCGAGAGGACGACTTACTTAGCAGTTGTCGGATTATAATTAAGTCTCCGACTAATTACAATTAGTAGCCTCATTTATTTGAGACTTTATTTTCTATCCGGACGAACGGATTTTAATTTTTATACTATATTTATCTAAGCTAAAAACTTATATTTTCAAATCTAGAGGAAAAGTTTAATTTTTCTGTTTTTGTTTAATTATAATGTTTACTCCTTTATTAGTTACATTTATTTATTACAATAGTGAATTACTCCTGAGGACACTTTTTGTGTAATGGCTAGTTTTTTTTTTTTGTTTTTTTTTTTCAACAACAATTTTTATTGAGTAAAATTACAATCTGTCCCAATTTGGACATCAATAGTAGTGCTGAAAGATATCATACATACTACATTCATACAATATTTACACAGAATAAAATTACAATAAAATATATACACAATAATGAATCAATACAATAAAGTCAAGAATTCACTCATACCTATGTAATGGCTAGTAAAACAAAATTATATGCCCGAATCAGGCAAATGGCCTTATGATTTTCTACTCGGAGTAAAAAATCCTTGGTTATGCCGTCTTTCAATAGAATAAAACCTGAGGTTGCGCTAAGAAATACAGTAAATAAAACAGTGTTTATTTAAAAACTAAAACAATAAGCAGTTATTACTATTTTAAAGGAATAATATTAAATATATTGTATGTTATGCTACAATATTTATTTTATTTTGTAGACTTCTTTTTTCAATAGTTATTAATAAAATTTTCAAACCCTATTTTTTTCTAATAATGGGGGAGCCGGTGGCTGAGTGGCTAGCGCGCTAGTCTTCCACGCCAGAGTTGTGAGTTCGAGTCCCAGTCCCAGCGGGACTTTTATAAGAATATAATTAAATGGGGACTCACTCACAGCCTCTCCCCCGGGTAGTGAGACTCGTCAGCCTAATGGAGGGAACTCGCAAAAACAGGCGTAAGGAGTGATGACCCTACCCTAAACCTTCCATCGAGGAACGTGAGTATATTGTCCCAGGAGTCTATACACGCGGCCACACGGCCTGTCGCGCCAAAGAAAAAAAAAAAAAATTTGTAATTATTTTATATGCATGAATCCATCAACCAATCTCGAAACTATAATTATAAATTTGTGATAAAAAAAATGTCTAATATGTTTTTAAATATTATTTTATAATCTTAGATTTTCCTCGTCTTAACATATTTGTGGTCACATGTGGTGTAATGGGTTGTGTAACAACCTTCTTTGCCAAAGCTTGAGGGATCAAGCCCGGGAGCTGACTTTGGGCTTTGAAAAAAAATCTTGATTATGCTGTTCCTCGCAGAGGAAGTAACCTAATTTAACATGGATAAGCAAAATTATTAGACTCCCATTTTGACATCATCCGATTAGTCATAGTTGCATAAAGTGATGCTAAATGAATAAATTAACATTAGAGAATTTTCAGATAAAGGGTTTGAATTTAACAATCGTCATTTTCTTTTGATTGCTTTATCGCAGTTCATATTAGTTTCCTGCAAACAGCTATATAAACTGTTATCCCCTAATGTAGTTATTTTCGATATAATAAACGATTTTTTCATACTTTGCAGCGTTTATAAAATAATATTTCTGGTTATATTATTATTTTTTTCATGTGTTTTTTCCTATTTTGTTATTCTTAGCCCCAAAATGTAAGCACACAATATATTAAGGTTTCCTATATGAATATGATGTCTCCTCTGACCTACTAAACAACTTCTCCCTGTGATAAAATATTTTCATTCGAATTCAAATAGTTTAGTGAAACATTATCCATCTGTATTGTGGTGTTACTGTTAAATATCATCATTTAAGAAGATATATACCGGTCCTTCCAATATCCTCCAGTGACAAAGACACTTAAGACATGACAAAGTGTAAAAAAATTCAAGAACCCCCCTCGGAGAGAGCACATATGAGAAGAAGGCCGTGATGGATGACGCCTCAGAAGCAGGCCCGGGTCCTAATTTCCCCAAGGCACAGGACTAATATAAGAAATTGCGGGGGGGTACCTAATGATATGTACCCTCTTTGCGGGGTCACGTAGGGGAGGGGGGATCCTCCCGCGCTATATCAAGCTTAGGCCCTCATCCGTCCCACCTGCCTGGGGTCGCCATGCTAAGGATTATGGCTTCATTCTGGCAGAGGAACCATTCTGCGAGGATCGGGGTACGGTCGGTGTGAGTCCTCTTGAGGAGGGACTGGCTGAAAGGCTGCAGAAACTATAGGAATTATTTTAATATCAATTATTATTATAGAAGAGTAAATATAATTATGAATGTAGTAGTTGGAACAATCTCTTCTCTTTCTTTATAAAATAAATAAATTAAAAGTAGGAATTATATAATTTATCTCTAAAAGAAATTAAAGTTCCTTTTAAATTAATAAATTTAATAAAAAAAATAATAATGTCAGTACACGGGCTTGCGCAACCATAGGCAATAGTGAAATAGTTTTGTTTCTAGTGTAAGCTAGGTAAGGTATGGAGACTCCCTCTCAGCTGTTTTGCTTAATCTTGTGCTACACTAAAAGCTCTATAAAACATCGTGTTTGATACAAGACTAGTATCTAATCTCAAAAAATCTAGGAGTAATGCTTGAACAAAACTTAAGTGGAGTAACTATCTTTCGAAAATTACGAGAAAATTCATCTCTGTTCTCAACAAGCTCTAACCTTTCCAATACCTTTTCCTTGAAGTAACCGTCATCTCTTGGTGTCTTCTTTCATACTCCCCCACTCGACTATGGATGCCTAGTATGAGGGGGACTCGGACGAAAACGAGATGAGGCTAAAAAGATTAATGAATAGATTTATAAGATTCTTGTACGGCCTCATCAGTCACGCGTCTTTCACGTATTCTGGTCAAGGTGGCTCTATCGCGAATCCTAAAGAAAATACCTACTTGGCATCTTCCTATTAAAATTCTTGCGAGCCCGAAAACATCCCTATATCTTTTACCTCCTTACTCCTCACTCTTTGGTAAAAACGATTAATACAAAATCTCAACCTACCGATCACCAATCCTCTTATAGAAATGTTTCCATTGAAAACCATCATCCGTGCTACAATACTTTGGAACTCATTACCTATCTCCCTCCGTAAAGTATCATCTCTAACCATTTCAAACACTATATTTATCCACCTCGTCAAAATAAATCTTCTGCACTTATGTGATAAATCTTGACTTGATATTACAAACAAAACTTATTCGATGTTGTTACTTTTTATTATTTGTATTTTTTAGTTATTTTAACTTTATGTAATTTACTATTTGACAAAACAATCATGTTTTGAAGCCAGGTGTCAATGAATCCAGACATATTGGACCTCCTCTGGTCACTGTTTATTATTCTTAGGAGACGAAATGTCCCAGAATAAAAATTATTTTTCATTCATCTCGCTTATTTCAAATACTTGGGTACGCAGATGTCAATGTGGTTATGTCAAGGAGTGAGAAGGCATTAAAGGAGATTGTGCTAGAATGTAAAATCCTGGGTCTTGGGATAAATCAAACAAAAACCAAATTATGGTAGCATCAAGCTCTGAGGCAAGAAGAAGAAAGCAAGATTTTAGTTGTGATGTTTATACATTCGAAGCTGCTGATCGCTTCACGTACTCTGGCACTGAGATAAACAATGTGGGGAATAAAGATAATAGAGAATAGAGTTTATTATTGACCTGTAACATTTACCAAACTGGTCCTCTCTTACAATGAACAGGAATTGTAATTACATTTATATTTTACCTTGAGTCTTTTAAGTCACGAGTGGACGAGATTATGTGAAGAATAATGTGCGGCAACAAAGTTTATTAAGGTCTCTCAGAGTTATTAAATCTGCCCTTATATTAAAAGGCTCAAAGCTCAAATTATATAAGACTCTTATCAGGCCCGTCGTGTGCTAGAGCGCTTAAATTAACCGACCAGAGATATTAGACTATTCGAAAGGAAAACTATGAGACGAATTTTTGTCCTAAAAACGAGAAAGGCAAATGGCGTATTAGGCGTAACCAAGAATGACCTGATGCAGCATGAAGATATTTTAAGTTTCATTAAGTCTTGAAGAATTAGTTGGCTGGGTCATATCGAGCGAATGCCAGATAAAAAATTGCCCAAAAATGTTCTGCGCGAAACGTTCTAAGAATAAGAAAGAGTAGACGCCCATGTAAATGCTGGATTAAGGACGTAAAAGAGGACCTTTCTAGAATTTAAGTGACCAACTGGAGGAGACGGGCCATGGTTAGAAGAATGGTAAAACATCGTTGGAGAGGCCAAAGCTCTTCTTAGACTTATAGAGGACTAATAATAAAAAAAAAAATATATGTATGTTAATTGTATAAAATTACTTTTATTGATCTGCAATCTATTATTAATTAACAAAATGTAACATCCTTGTGACTTTTTTTTTTTTTTTAATTATAAATGAATGATATGTGAGAGTGTTGATTGTAAATAAAAAAGCCTTCTAATTAAATTCAGCTTTTATGTTTGCAGAAATTAATACTAGAACACTCAAATAGTAAATACAGTAACCGACTGTAGAGCCGAATAGCAAGAAGAATTAATGTATTTCCCGGGTTTCTCCTTACTATAATCGATACTAGTCGGTCATATGGATCACATTGAAATAGTTAATGAAAAATCGGTCATATGATGAACGAATAACCTGTGTATTTATAAAACGTTATACCAACACAAAAATGTATTGCCATAGTAAACAATAAATAAACTGTATTTATTTTGCCCCTGGGCCTTTCTATACTTTGAGTATTTGAAATTGTTCAAGGATCAACTTTAAATGTTTCTTTGGACAAATCCAGGTGCTCCTGGAAAAATTTCGTAGTGGCCAATTCTTTAGTCCAACACTAAATAAATGGAACGATTGTTTCCAAACCTAACCTTGATCTTTCTAATCAGGTATCTTTTCTTATACCTTTGCTCTACATGCCCTGACATTGCAATGGTAATTAGAACATTCCCCAACATACGTCTTCATATCATGATTGTTTATTAATATTTTTTGGTTTGGAATAATTCCATGCGCCTGATGAAAAACTCACTTTCTTTACTATTAACTTTTCTGAAAATATCATTGTAATGAATAAATATTTGATGGTAATGAAAAAACTGTAATAAGAAAACATGTGAAAAATAATGATATACCATCATATAATCGATTTTTCACTACCTGTTTCGATGTGGCAAGTATAATCGACTAGTATCCTAATACTTACATATCTTCTGATCAAACAAATTTAATTTAGTTTAAATAGGTAGTCACGTGTAAAATAAATAATACTTTCTACTCACCAATTATTTATCCAATCAACCGTGCTTGATTAATAATTAGATTGTTTATATTATATAAACAAAATATGGCATTATCCAGCTGGCAAAGCTGTCTCCACTATTAGCCCGTTCAAATCAAGAAATGGATTTTGTGAATGACAAGATTGTTCTACCGGGTCCATTTGACAGGCGAACCTTCCAAATCCTGAGAAGTTTCAGTTAGTAAAAAGTAGGTGGAGAAAAAATAAAGAAAATAACAAATCCTAAACGTTCCTGCCTCAACGAAAGCTTTAATAGCCAAGAAGACGAAGGCGGATATTGTGAAGTCTCTACCATCAAAACCAGCGTCAGGTAAGGAGGCTACTACCTACATAACTATAAGTGGCCATATTCAACTCCAAGTGAAATATTTAAAGACTTACCTTCTCTTACGGAATTAGGGATTTAGGCTAAATTGGTTCGAGCGACCAAGACGGGCTCGGTTTTAGTATGTGTAGAGAATGAGGCCCAAGCAAAGAGCATCGTTGACTGGAAAAAAACTTGGTGAAAGAGGAATGGAGGCAAGATTGTCTCAAAAAAGGAATCCTAGACTTGAGATACGAGGTGTACCATATTCGTGGACTGCTGCTGATTTGGAAAAGGAATTATGCGATAAATTGTCAATGAAGTCAGTACCCACCCCATTGAACATAAAATCATACATCCAACCACTATTTCCGTCGTTGACGAGAGATCGATTAACAAAAAAATTGTTTTGCGGGGTTCATCCAAGGATTAGATATAAACTAATAGAAGAACCAATCATAGCTGGAGGGTTGTGGTCGCAAATCGTCAAAGATTACTGGATGTTCCTCACTGTCTGAAGTGTCTAGAGTTTGGACATAGCAAAGCTACATGCATGGCAGATAGCCTGGTCTGTAAGTGGTGTTATTCAACTGGCCATTTAAGAAAAGAATGTCCGCTGAGAAATAAGATGACCAAACCTACTTGTGCAAATTGTGTGCGGAAGGGTTTACTAGTTTCTGAGGCTAAGCATCAGGCAGGAGGCTAAAATTGTTCAGTGCACATCAAGAGGTCAGTAGAGTTGGTGAGAAAAACAAGATATGAATAGAATTACCATTCTTCAGCTTCACATGGGCCGCAGGCACATTGTGGCAGATGAAGTTCGAGCACTTTCGTGTCGATATGATATCATGGCTATACAAGAGCTGTGTTGCCGTGGTAACCTAGTTACAGGATTCGGCGTGACAACAAGGGTTGTAGCCTTGAGCAGAGGAGAAAGGAAACCAAGGGCTGCTATAGTAATCAACAACCCGAAAATAGACGTTGGGACTACGGATGACTATGCAACATGCTATGTAAAGTGGGGAAGTATTGCATTCACTCTTGCTTCATCATACTTTCCTGACAGGAGTAAAAAAAAAAAAACCTGTACCACTACAACCCATGAAGGGTCTTGGGCTCAGTACATATAGAGATTCGTACTGTTTCTAGGCCAACGGCAGTGCAATGAGGTGATTAGGCCTTAATCACGCTCAGCCGCCAGGTTTTTCCCCAATTAATTTGGGTACCCACTTTATAGAGGCTGGGTCTGTCCCAAGAGGGTCTCCATACCCTAGGGTCGCCCCCCGACTGAATTAACAGAATAAATAATATTTCTGCCACAGGCGGGATTCGAACCCAGGACCCGGAGCACAGCAGACTAGTGCTCTATCCACTAGACCACGCCGCTCCCTTTCCTGACAGGAGTAGCATTGAAAAAAGTTTATCTGCCATGGAAACGATAATTGAGAATAAGAGGAACATGATACTGTGTTCGGACACTAACTCTTAGAATACCATTTGGGGGTCAAGTCATACTGATAGAAGAGGTGCGAAGGTGAGCTAATTCATTGCTCGGAATCAACTCATAGTAATTAATGAACCAACTCAGGAGTCTGATGAAGTGGGCGACCTTGACTACAGGGAATCCAGAATCACAGAGATGATTCGTGATGCTGCTGAGAGCTCACTACGACGCCGAAAGGCAAGAGCCAGGGCGGTTCCATGGTGGACTCCGGCCTTAACTACGTTAAACAGAGACCTCTACAAGGCCCGGCGTTCGTACCTGAGGTTTAGATGCGACGAGAGGCGCACTGATCTTGGTGACGAATGCAAGTCTAGGGCTAGGATGTATCGACATGAAGTGCGCTCACAGAAGTGGAATTCTTGGAAGAGATTTGTTGCAGAGGAATCAGGAAAAAATCCATTGGGTATTCCTTATAAGTTGGCCCTGGTCAAATTGAAGTCATTGCAAGCTATTGAGGCGCTGAAACATGAAGATGCCCAGACAACTACATTAGAAGAGGCAGCGAATAATTTTATTAATGCCACATACCCCAGGGACGATCCGTCCAAAGACAACGCAGAAGAAGTAATTGAGAGACGCACTAAAACTTACCCAGCTGGTACAGACTTGGGACATTTGGGACTTACGAAATGCCATGGATAGGCAATAAAAACGGTTGGGCTCTCGGACTTGACGAAATAGACTCGTTGATCTTAAAAAAACAGTATCCCCTTTATCGAAAAAAAATTATTAGGAATTTTTAATGATTGTTTGGATAGGAGATACTTTCCAAAGAAGTGGAAGATCGCCGATTTACGACTTATCTACATGGGAGGAGGTAGGGATAAGCAACTTCCTACGTCATACAGACCTATATGTCTTCTCCCTGTCATATGTAAGGTTCTGGAGCATCTTATGATGACCATTTTTCGACCAGTCCTTGACCGAGCGAGCCATCCACGGAAATATGGTTCGACTAGGGGCAGAGGAACCGCTGATGCCCTGCTGCAGGTACGTAAGAACGTGGAAGGAAAAGTGGAGCGATATGTCATATTGCTTCTTTTTGATATATCATCTGCTTTTGACAGTGTCTGGTGGCCAAGCATACTCCAGCGCCTACATAAATACGATGCATATAAAGATTATAGGCAACCACTATGAAGTAGAAGCTTCCATAAAGAGGAGATGCCCTCAAGGATCAGTCCTTGGCCCTGCACTATGGAAGCTAATTTATGATGAGTCGCTGGGAGTATTAGAAAACGAGCGGTTCCCTGCCACTGCCTATGTCGATGACCTGGCTGCCGTGACGGTGTCTAACAGTAGAACTGGGGTCATAGCAGAAGCAGAACGCTGCGACAACCTAGTGGCGAGATGTTGTGAGAGGAAGAAGTTGAGAATGGCTGAAGAGAAACCTCAAGCCATTCTTCTAAAAGGCACGTTGGACAGAGCAAACCCTATTATTTTGTGTATTGAGAGTCGAAGAATACATCCAAGTGAGGTGATAACATACATTGGCGTCATATTTGAAAAAAGGCTTGATATATCACCTCACTTGGAGTATTTATCAACGAGGATGACCCAAGTCATGAATGGACTGGCAATATATAAAGGAGCCATACTCAGTGTCTTAAGATATGCCTCCCCCTCTTGGTATCGGATTCTCACAATGCGCCAGAGAAAAAGGTTGGCTTCGATCCAAAGAATGGCTCTGCTTCGTGTCACAAGGGCTTACAGAACGACGTCCCACGGAGCAGTGCAGGTATTAGCAGGAGCGTTACCTCTCGACCTCATCCTGCGAGAAGACGTTACCAAATAAATGTACAGAACTGAAGGCTTGGCAGGTCTACCGGAAAATCTCCGGATGAGGATTGTGGAAGAACCCACGAAATGGGAAACGAAGATCCGGGAGAAAACTATGGAGGTATGGAGCTAACGGTGGATTGATACTACAAAAGAGAGTTCGCTTGGGAAATGTTTTCCAACGATGCTAAATGGTTTCTTCCGGACTACTGGATATTACAATTCCTCACAGGGCATGGGGGGTTTCGAAAAAAGACCTATGTTTTATATTTTTCAACCACCATCAACGCAACCTGTTCATTAATTTTTTCTTCTGTTAGTTTTCATGTGCTTCGAATTCGTGTGGTAGGAGAGGATATATATTTGAGGTTGCGAACCTTTCCATACCAAATCGAGTGAATTCTAGGGTTAAAAAAAATTGTTTCTTCTAAATTTTGGGTCAATAGACAATCGTTTCACGACTTAAATTATGTAAATTATAAAGTACCTTACGAATAAGAAATTTAGAAAAAACAAAACATTTTATATATTTGACAAAAACAAAAATGTTAAAACGTTTTTATAGTAACCGATACATACTGAATAAAGTAGTGACTGCAGAAAGCGTAAGTAATGATGACGACAAGGATATTTTCATTATGAATTAATCAATAAGAAGTTCTCAGTATGAAAAACAACTATCATCACTGCTGGAGGGGTAGTGTTCTTCATCTAAGCTTACGCTCTTTTGTGGTTTGCTCTGCCTGGAGGAGGCTGAGGGTGAACGGGGCCACGGGCATATCGCCAGCTGCCAAGACTTCTCCTCCTCGCACTGCACCAGCTTCTCCACTAGCTGTATCTTCTTCAACAGGCACTTTATTTCCCTTACATCGAAATCCTTGTCGGCGAGATACTTGCATATCTCGTCCCTGAGGAGTTGGATCATCTTTATGAGTGCAGTATGTTTCACGTTGCCTCCCTCCGAAATGCCGTTCATCTTGGCTCTGAATGTGTTCACCTTCATTAAGAGCACGGTCAACTCCCAGGTTTTGTTGCATTCACACCTCACTTTCTCGAATTCCTGGTAGCCATCTTCCAACAATTTCAGAACGTTATCCCTTTGATTTAAACTTATGAAATATTTCCTCTTTTTCGAATGTTTGCGATTTCGCGGTGGCTTTGAGGATCCATCCATTTGTTGAATATGATCTTTTCAATATAGTTCCCACTTTCTTCGGGCGTTGCATCTGCACCCTTTGGACATCACATCGGTAGACGTAATAGCTTCGGCGCTCTGTCTTTCCTTCATTACCCGTTATAGATAGGACTAATTAATCTAACCTTGTGAGAAAAGCAGGTTATTGTATAAATTTTGTTTAAATGTTTTTACAGGGTTTGACATGTGATCAATGTCAGTTAAAAAAAAAATTAAAAATTAAATACAAGTTTATCCTGCAATGCTTTACTACTTCATGATCCGAACACGTATATAAACGTACACGGATTACATGAACACTGTGGTATCAAAATGAAACCATGCTCATTCATGATATAGATTTACAGATTCTTTACTCTACATTTGATAATTATAGATGGTACATTATTTTTAGAGGTGCTTTAAAAGAAGAAATTTCCAAGATTCATTATAGATTACTCGTCCGTCTGTTACTATTTGCCTAATATTAAGAAATTTATTGATATCAAAATTTGAATCCAAATTGGTGGAGTCATTTTTGAGAATATGGTAAAGGTATAAAACGATGCACTACAATTGTAATCCCGAGTAGTCGATTTTGTTTAATAAGTTACTGCAACATCTGTGAATCAGATTTATGATCTCTTAACAAAAAGAAGCAAATATTACTAAAAATTGAGAGGTTATATATATATTGTTTCACTTTTCAATCCACACCATATCTGTGCCAATTTATTATAGCCAATTTTATCATTATCATTATTTTATCATTTAATTATACCCTTCAGCGGAAGTTGATTTAATTAACTGAGCTAATTTAATTTTAAAATAGTTTGGATTAAAGAAAGAAATAATGATCTTGTCGCAAAGGTTAGAATAATGCTTTATTAATGGTCTCCTAGGTTACAAATTATAAAATTGATATTGAGCCATTTCACCATTTTTCAATTATACACAAAGAATTTTATCAGTAATCGATAAAAACTTTTTTTATTGTTTTTTTTTATAACATCGCAACTCTTCACAGATTTCTATAGTTCCATTTTTAAGGATACTTAGATATATTTTATTATAAATGATTATGGATTGAGACATGCTTAAAAACATCCATATGGTCTCACTTTTATTTTAGCTTTTGTGAAAAGGAGTTTATTCAATCACCTACTTTAATAAATATTTACAATCGATTAAAAAAAGAATTTGATAATTGTAATAGTTTGGTAATTGGTAATTGTAATTTGGTAATTGTAATTGGTAGTTGTAATTTGGTAAATTGGTAATTGTAATTTGGTAAATCGGTAATTGTAATAGTTTTCAGTAATAAGACATAATACATAAAATGGCTGTATGGTTTATGCTAATGCCATCCATTCATGGAAAAAAAAAAAAAAAAAATACTTTAAGGCGGCGATACACGGTGAGAAATTGGGTATGTGTAGGTGAGGTGAAATGGCGATATTCACATCGTTGAGCGCGCTGGAATTCAATATCGTGATATTTGATGTTCTATATCACACTTTCATCTACTTTCCATAACGGTAATTAATAACAATATCATATGTTATTCTATTGTGGTCAAACGTTAACTAAAAATAGTTTATTTATATTCATTTATATTTAATTGTGTTTCTAGATTCCAAAACCATTATTTAATAATAATTATATTTTCACTGTTTGGATATTGCATTTTAATTCTATAGTTATTTATTAGAAATTATATTATATATATTTTTGTATTATAGTTTGAGATTCATAATGTTTTTCTGCGTTAAAATTCGAAGTAGAAATAGAAAAAATTAAATGTGATTTTACAAAGCAATGTTGCTGTCATAAGTGGCGTGTATGTTCCCGTCATTTTCACTTGTGTTGTTATTGACGTTTGTAGTTGGTTAGTAAGTAAATTTGTTTAAAAATGTCGAAAACATTTTTAGACATTACTCTTATTATTATTAAAATAAGATGACACCAACTGAACATTCATCTTTACATAAGAACTTGGTAACCTAAACAGAGCTAACCAACCTTTTCAACAACTTTCAGCTGTTTTCAATTCATCAATTATTCAACTTTGAATAATCAGCTGTTCCCACATCCGCCATTTCGCCGAGTACTGTTGCGTACTCTCACCGTATACACGCGGACATTTTTACTCTCCCGCAGTTTTCATCACCCTCTACTCTCGCGAGAGTACTTTCATCTCACCTACACATACCCAATTTCTCACCTTGTATCGCCGCCTTTATTTGTCACTTTTGAATCTAAACATATGTTACTTAAATTAATAAATTTAAAAAAACAACAACCTTTAATGGGCTATGTATTTGGAACGTTTTAATTTTTTTATGTCAATCAAAGCCTTTAATACTCAAGGTATTAATCACTTTACAACTTAATTGTGGATCCCCACCAAATATTTGGACAAAACCTCAAACAAGCAGATGAAATTGGATAATATTAAAATTCGGAAAAAAAATTGATGGTTGATAATAAAATGTATTTTTACAAAAAATAAGTTTTATACTATACGATTTATATCGATACTCTCTATAATCTAAAAAAAAAAATGTTTAAGATATACGTATTTTAATAAGGGCAAGATTTACATAATTGTTCACATTGCAAATAATAGCTACATGAAAACTTTAAAAAGCAATATTTAAAGAATATTTTTAGATATTTATGCTGAACCGCTTATGCATATTAACTGATAAAAACAGATGCATAGTTTCATTAGATATTTCACTTTTGAACTTCAATAGCAATGTACAATCTAGATTTATCTTTCATGTATTTTTTATATTTTATAATATTAAAAATAATCAAGTTCACATAGGGTTCATTAGAAATTATTACATTTCTAAAACATATGCACTAACTCTTATTTGTGAGGAAAGAGTGGTTACCATAGTTTAGGGTTAGTTATAACAGCTTTCCATGCACAAGGTCACACACGGGTTCAACCCCGGCAGAAAACTATAGGTTTTTTAAAGGGAGCGAAAAATCATCCCTTCGGATAAGACGTAAGATGGTGTTCCATAACTTGTGCGATGTCTAGTATTCACTTTTTAAATTTTTTTTTCTACTTAAACCTGGATTAGCAGAATTGAAGATTCCTGCTCTAGCATCTTCTAATTAGCCACATTAGCATTAAGATACGTTAAATTAACAAAAAAAAATAGATCTCCTGAAACCAACCTTCAACCAAAGTCATATTCCAAAAGCATTGATTTCTTTGCCATAGACATCCATCCTCGGAGGACCAACAGCAGGACCTAGGCAGTTCCTCCGCCAATGCACCATTGGATCGATAGAGCTATATTTGCGCCGAAGAGAAATTAAAGCTGACCGGGCCATCCGTAACCTAATTCACCGGCCCCCATGGCAACTAAGCTCTGAATATCTGGAGGCGATATATCAGGTCCAGGGAGAAGGACTAAATCCAAGGATTAGCTGCTACAGTGGGCTTATCCAAGCCCGCCGTTTGTCAGCAATAATCCTTCGTCCTGCCTTATCTTAGTCCTTCCTTATCTGTCTCTTCACTACAACTGCCTCCGGATTTAATTAGTACTGTCTCCTTTAAGGTGGATCTCTTCCAAGGGAGACATCAGCGGTAGTGAAAGGGTAAGTTCAAAATAAATGACTGAATCTTTGTATAATCACGAAGGGGGAAATGAGCTTTAATTTTTTTCTTTTTTATTGTTTTTAGAAATATCCAAAATATATTAAAGCTAATTCGAACAATTTTACATCCTTGGGTATATTTCTTAGAAATACATTTTTTTATCTGTCCTATAATTGATAAGTAATGAAAGATAAATTAATGATGTGATACTATTGCTAGGTGTGTGAAATCCACTTTTTCTAACCGTTGTTTAATCGCTCAAGTGTAGTAAGACACTAAGGAACTTATGTGATTTAATGTATTAATGTATTCCTACAGGAGGCAGAAAGGACAGGATGCCGAAAATATTATATTTATGTATGCCGACATTAATTTCAGCCGCTTCTTGATTCAAACATCAGTTGCTTTTTACTTCTGAGTTATCCTTAAATGATTGACCGTTTAAAGCCTGGATTTAATATTAAAGGCTACTGGTGCAGTAAAGGACACGAGGCCGTTTTTCATGTTTAGATTTCCTCTGAATTATAAGTAGTTATTCGGATCAGTTACTTTTTACTGCTTTCGCCTATTTATATTTAAAATACAGGGTTATAGAAAAATAAACTTGAAAATCTTGTAATTTGCATGTTTGAAAATGTAAATCTGGAACCTATACCTTTGTAATACACTACTCTCATTTGCAGTAATTTGTCTTTTTTTTTTTTTTTTTCTCCGTTGATTGTCGAATTCTTTCAGAGTTTATATTTACACATTGCTTAATATTGAACATAATGATAGATGGCCAACATTTCTTTCAAATGTAAATAATTAAGATTATAATGTTGGATACATTTTTTTTAATGCGCTATTAAAGTCCTTTCATACAGTTTCGATAAGGGTATAAATTTCCCTTTAATTTACTATTCAGGTGTTGTTTTTTTGTTTTGGTTTTCATGTAATTTATGATTTTTTTTTTTTTTTATATTTTAATTCAATTTGATTTTATCATTGTTTTCTGTAAATATTGTATAAATGTGATCTCATATCAGTATTACTAATGTTCATTTTGAAACAAATTGTAATATATCTCAATGAAATATAAGAAAAAAATAAAATAAAATACTATTTAATTTTACAACATATTAACACAGTTTTGATAAAAATCATTACAGCATTTTTCATCTGCTCAGTAAGCAAAATTTCTTAATAGCGTAGACATTAAGTAGCACTGCTGGTTAGTCGACTGGAACAAAACAGTTGTAGCATCTCAGTCAGGAATTTATCTTAAATATGTAATTTAATTTAATGAACCATTTGCCGTTATTTTTCGTAACACATTATAATTTGACACTTAGAAACTTTAATTAAAATTTGTCTATTGTAGCACTTTTCCTCATCGAACCGTTGTTTCGATTAAATGTAAGTAAAATATATCTTTTTTTTTTTTATTCAACACTTTATTGATATTTACAACTGTAAATATAATATATACAACAAGTAAATGGGCTAATTTACACTTATGGGCGTGATAATTTCTTGTGAACAAACTACCCAGTGGTCTCGAGGCCATCGTCTTTTCAATCGCCTCGGAGGGTTGTCAGGAATAGATGGGAATGATAAGTTGCATACAAGAGGATTCGTGTGAGTTGGAAGTTTGGAATTAAAAGAGGAATATCTGCTTCAGGCTAGTTATGCGACAAATGGGATATTTAGGTTTTTATGAATGATTTTATTCGTAACGAAATAAGGAGCATTTAGGATTTTGTATTGTAAGGATTGAATGCGAGAGGAATTAAATGGTTTAGTAGAACCCACAGCCCCATATGTCCAGATGGGTCTAATGATAATGTAAATGAGCTTTTTGTAATAAATTGGAAATTTTGAACTTTTGTCTAGATTTAATATCTACGGGCAATTTCTTATCGTTTAAGTCTCGTATGTAAGACGTTTGTCAAGATTAAGTGAAATATAAAATAATTTTGATGATAAAACCTTTATCTACATATTATATATCTAGTTTTGTATTTTAGCCTACAAATTGTTCTTAATAATACTTATCTGTCGGGAAAAAATCAAGCAATTTGAAACGAAACCACCTTCACTTAATAATACGTTCACTCTATGATTAATGATATCACGTGTATTTACCACTCTATTGATAAGTGTATTCGTGGATCAGATAAATATGTTCTTGGTTCCAGTCGGAGTTTTGTTTAAGGGCTAACAATAAGTAATATATTATTGAATTATGTATTGTTCAATACTTTAATTATCAGACTACTATATACTTAAATTAACTAAATTGCTCAATATAATTTAAAATTAGTTTGTTATTAAGTAGAAATAATTTAGACATGCAGTTTATGCTAGACATGGATCATTCCTACCCTTTACCATATCCGATATCTTATGATACCATATCTTACATGTTTGTTTCGAAACGTCTACAACGTTAAAAAAAAATTTACGAGATTGACTACTGATAATTTCTACCTATTATCTTCTCAACAGTCCACAATACACCAGATATGATTGACCAAATTCGTGTTTTCAGTAATTAGTAAAACAAAAGAAATTTAAAAAAAATCAACTTACCTTTTGTTTTTGAAACTCTTTTTAATTTTTGTTTTTTTATTTTTACATTCGAATTTTCGAATATTGTTTTATTTGTATGTCCCTTTTCAGTATAAATTAATCTATGAAAATTATCATAATTAATATAGCTATTAATATTTCATTTAGTGGACATAAATTTACATTTCATTATTGATAATATCTTAATAAATTACAAACTGATTGAAAATTTGATTTTCTAAAACCCATTTTTGGTCCATAATTAGAATTATGGTTACGAATAAATTACAGTAGGATTTTAAATAAATTATCATTTATAAAATTTTTACAATTTAAAACTACCCGCAGTGTTTGAAATTCTTTCAGCTATTGTTGGTAATTAAATAATTAAATAGTGTACGTTAAAGTAGTTTAAATTATTAAATCCATAAATAAAATAAAATTATCTACTTTTATGGTATAATTTGGAAACTCCTAAAATTTCAATTCTGTCCATAGTAATAAATTAAATTGAGTTTAGTTAAATTTTTATATAGATTTTTATGCTTCCTTCAAACTTATTTGGCACAAAATATGTTACCATTTTTAATTTTTCTTCTTTTATATTTTTAGCGATGTTGCGACTGTTCTTATAATAAAAATGTTGAAAACCAGATCCATTGAATGCAATAAGTTGAAATGCTAAAACTAAAACTAGTTCAAATGAAATATGATAGATTTAGTAATGGAAAGAACTGCTACATTCTAATTTCTTGTAATTTTGTCATTAACAGGAAAATATCAAATAATTTTCTATATCATGTCATAAACATGTTAAGCCTGAGGCCAACATTTTTTTATGTTTCATAACCATGATTCTTATAAAAATTTGCAAGTTAGAAATATTATTCATTTCTGAGGTATAAAAGAAATTACTTTTTTTTTTTTTTTTTTCCCTAGTTCTTCCAAAAATCATTTTACTAAAATAACATTGAATGATCAACGTTTTTGTAGTATTCTACCGTTTTCTTCCAATTTTGTCATTAGTCGCAGAAAATAACAAATAAAAAGTGAAGATTGTTAAATTAAAATAAGGGAATGCACTGCTGAAGATCTTTGTCACCAACTGTTATTTACTTGTTACGATTGTTGTACGATTGTTAACCCAGTTCACAAATGTTTTTTCATTAAAAAAAAAAAAAAAAAAAGGGATTGAATTATGTGGAAAATGAAACAAAATTGTACAATATTTAAATTTATTTAAAATAAATTACAGAACACACTGAACACACACACACAATAGGATACCAAATACATTTATAGGTTTCTACTACACTTTCAAATGGTATACACAATGTATTTCGTAATTTTTGAGCAACATTTAAAAGCGTTAACAAAATTAACAAATAAAAATATTAATTTTTTTTTTTTTCATTTTTTGCATTCACATGAAATATAACCTATAAACATTTAATACAGCACTTACATACAATCCCTTTTCAATAATGACATATAGCCGACCAATTATTCTTGTAGAAAGGAATATTTAAAACAAAAAAAAAAAAAAACATTTAATAAACAACAACAGCCAGCATTAAAGACTGATCCATTTTTTGTTGTTTTATTTTTTCAAGAATAATTGTATACAATATTGATCAGGATGAGTCTTATACATTTATTAGACAATATGTCGTAGTATACCTCTGGACGGTAATGTTATGCAGATTCTTAAGGAAGTAGAAGATATGGTCTTTTTTATTTAACTTTATGAATACAAAAGTCATTTGTTAAGCTGTACACAATATTAGTCAGTATGAAAAAAACTATTTCCAAAAAAAAATAAAGTACAAATTAAGTCCCAGTGCCGATGATAAATATGTTGTTCAAATTCAACATAAATAAAAACAATATATCAGAAAAAAAAAACAGCTATCACATTATTCTAAACAATATTGAATTTAGCTTATTATTATTCCAGACTAAACATTTCGAAACTGGAAAAAATAAATTAAAGCTAACTTTTTTTATTTTTTCTGAACCTACAACTTTTACGATCCCACATTAAAATTAATAAAAATGTATGAATATTTCTTTACAAACTATTTTCATTTTGTGATCTAGCATACTACACTAATGTCACCTAAACTGTACTACACAACAGAGATCTCATATGGCATGGTTAAACGATTTTATCTCTTTTAAATACTATATTTATATATATATTTTTATTTTAAATAATCTTAGCAAATATTTATATAATATTACAACTATAGATGAAGTATACTTTTTTTCAGGACTAATACAATTACGTATATTCGTTTCATTGGCAGACAAAAAATTCTGTCCATCATTTAATATTACATGTATATAAATTTATATTACAAAGGCCAAATTTTACAAAGGCCGTTAAAAAAAAAAAAAATATTGCACATTGATCGTTTTCATTCTGTACAAACAAATTAAAAATTTAAACTTTAAAATTATACACATATACCAAAACAAAATACAATAATCATAATAATAATAATGGCACAATCGAGCCTATACTTATATATAATATTTATATATGTATATTTATATATCAATAATATAAACACTTTGGGTAATATCGATACATTGAATGTACAATTTCAAAATCATAAGAAAATAGTTCTCGCCATGTTTTAAATATAATACAACACAGGTTTCCCTATCTTTGGATATACACGGCGGATGAAGGTGAACTTGTAAGTTCAATTATAGTCAAATTGTCCATTTTTTAAAAATTAATGTTGTTTATTTTTTGGTTTTGTCAAAAAGTGAACACCCAGCGAGGAGTTCGTTCCATAGCAGCCCCATCAAATTCTTTATTATATATTTCTTTCAAGCAACTGCGGTCCTGGAAAAAACAAAAACAAATATGGAGTTAGACAGGAGCAGGCTTTTTAATTATTAGTAGCTAGGTAATAGACATTTATGTCAATTAACATAAGTTTACCTCAAAATCCAACATGCCATGCACATATCTCCACCAAAGCATCAGAAAAATCCAAATACCATTACATCAAACCATCACCACTCAACATAACATATATTGTAACACATAAATCATATGATTGATTGTAGAATTGCCGTATAAAGAATGTTAATGTATTGAAATACATATAAATAGATTCCTTAAGACCCTAATATTTTTGACGATAAAAACCTAAATACTAGATCACTTATCCTAAAAAGTGAATATTGTCCCAAGAGGGTGTCCATACCCCAGGATCGTCCCCCGGCTGAAATAACAGAATAAATAATATTCCGCTACAGCCGGGATTCGAACCCAGGACCCGGAGAACAGTAGACTAGCGCTCTACCCACCAGACCACGCCGCTCCCTAAGGTACTAATTTACTGTTTTTAATTTTTGTAATTCATTATAAATGAGTATACGTGCGCTTCAGACTAAAACTAATTTACAGTTATTTTTTTCCAAATCTGAGGCGCCTGAAAAGACGTTGGCCTCGAGACCTGCTAATGAAATAAACATTCAAGTGCTACTGATGAGTAGCTTCCTCACATGAGCCAATTGTAACTGTTTTCACGTTTACTTGTTGTTGTTGTTTGTTTGGTTTTTATACAGTTGTAAATATTATTAAATTAATATATTTTTAAAAATTCTCCAGTATTTCTTTGGTTTTGTTAAGTATTTCTTTTACTTTTTTTTAATTAGTTTTTTGTTAATATCGTACGTATGAATCGTACTTATCAGTCTTCAGATGACCTTAGCAATTATTTTTTGCAAACCAAATAAAAAATCCTTGGTTACGCCGTCCCAGAAGAGACGTAAAATGGTGGCCAAGAGACTGTTATGAAAGGAACTCGTTGAAGATCCCTTATTCAAATAAAACCTAAAAGGCAAAATTTAGGACCACCACATTAGGATCGCGCGATTAGCCACAGTAGCATACAGTGCCGTTAAATGAATGAATAGACTAATCTCTTATCAAAATTTTTTTTTTACAATGAAAGACTAAATGTAATACCACTCAATAAATATATAAAAGGAAAAAAAAAGCCTTATTGGTTAACAGTACTCCTGCTTAAAATACCGAACGTTTGTAGTTTCAATTGACAGTTTCTTTGTTGGAAATTGTTGAAAATTGAATTAGCTTATTTAGTAATTTAAAAAAAAATAAAAAATCTAGTTTCATTATCTTTAGAGGTGCTAATTCAGGCAACTATATCTTGAAATTATTTGGTTCAATATGGTTGTAGACAAAGCGGGTAGTATTTTTTTTATTTCTGGTTGCAAAAAACATGCATATCTTAGAAACTGGTTGATTTTTTTTTATTTGATTTTTTTATAACTAACTTCTAATTAATCATTAATGCTCTCTTATTTTACGTTTTATTGGTCATGATGCATTCTGATAAAAATTTTGGGTTGGTAGGTACATTGTCCACTAAAATGGTGAGCATTCATTAGGAACACACACGATTAACTCTTTTATTTTGCATATTCGAGGAAATCGCCATTTTAGAATATTATTATAGATTGACGCAGAGATCGAAATAGCGATCGCAAAAATGAGTAGAAATCGCATCGCCGATAAAGAGAGAAGGGGGTCGCTAAAAGGGAAAGAAATCGTCGCTTGTACGTACATAAATAGTATATTTTGTTTCCTTTTAATTAATATAAGTTTTATTTAGGTTTTCTCCATTATTATTTATTTTATGTACCCTTAACTATTTAAGAGCTTTAAAGATTTAAATACGTTAAGCGATTTAAGATAGTTAGGATACGGTTTTAGCACTTTGCCAATGGCCGTATTTCAGATCCTAAGCTGTGTAAAAATGATCAATCCTTACAGTTTGGTTAGATTCGCTGGGGCAATATGGTTGTATTAACAAAATAATGGATAGTGCACAATTAGCATACTTAAAAACAATGAAAGAGGGATAAGTCAGGGGAAGGGGTGAGGGGAATAAATACAAATAAGCACATCCACACAAAGTGTAATCTAACGTCTGGTTTGAGAATGCGATCAAATGCGCTTTCGCCCCTCTTCCCAACTCTGAGTGTTATTAAAATCTTTTAAACGCGTTTTAAACAGTCCAATTACATTAAACAGCAGTCCTTGAGGGCTCTATTTCTTTCATCTCCCCTTAGAAGTACTTAGCCACCCAGATCTTCCCAGAAGACACGACAAGGAACAAGAACTGGATCGTGACAGGGAGGAGTTCCTACCACCAATAAATAATACAAATACCATCCTGCCAGATCAAAAATGAGTTCGACCATCCGGCAACTTTGCCAAATTACACTCACGAGTTACCGCCTTGAGGCTAAGTAATAGAGACTATATTCAATCAAGGTAACAAGCCCACGAGAAGAACCCCTCTAATGGTCAGCCATTACGGTAATGTCTATACTTGATCATAACGGGCAAGCCTATTCAATCGTCAAGCGGGATGTTCCGTTTCATTTTTTACTGGAACGAGGTAAAGCAGATCAGGGTCTGTATGTTAGCAGTTTCTTTTATTTCTAATAGGATGAGAATTTCTAAATAGTTGGAATACAGAAATAATATTCAGTCTAGCACGGAAATTATGGCTAATTTACTTGAAATACAACATTCCAGCCAATCCATCATTTGACATTAAAATTTTAAAAGGCACTAAAGGATCTTTTTTACGAAATTAATATTTTGATAATAAATATGCATTCTCATTGTTTAATTTAATCAAAAACCGCCAATCAAGAAATGAGCTAAAAAATTGCTGATCATAATATTGATAGTGAATTTGCTTAGGAAAAGAATGACCTTAAAATATTTGATCAAATATACAACAACCAGAGCTGATATTGGCTCCGATAATGTTCGGTTGGAGCCACCCAGCATTAGCTTAATTCTTAAATAATTTAATATGCTGCTATTCCTTCCAAATAATGCATGAACTTTAATGATTATTTGTCGAAAGTATTTAATTTATATACAGAAGGTTTCGTATTTGCAAGGAAATATATTAGTTATGTGTTCACATACACAAAATAAACCAAATAAAAACATATTAACATACATCTCAAACTCGTTTATAAAAGAGTTATTGTTTATTTACTACATTATGACTGACTGTTCAAAGTTTAATGTGATTAATACTAAATAAAAGGTTTTAACCACCTGGTAAAGAAATGAGCGATAAGCAATGACAGTAGTTTCTCATCTGTTTGTCTACTTCTGTGTGCTTTAGTGCATTTTTTGCAAAATAATCTTCATGAACTCCTAAAACAGGATTCATTTCATAACCTGAAATAGTGCCGTGTGAATCACGAAGCATCCTTTATAATCAATCATCACACCTTTTTTTTTTTTTTTTTTTTTTTTTTTCGAGGCGACAACCACCAGGGTCATGTTCGCCTTTACACCGTTAGACACAGGTTACATGATTATAGGAGTAGAGTGAGAGTATAGTTTAGATCTGAGAGTAAAGATGGTTTGACTTTAGGAAGCGAATGATGTTAGTTATATGAGGAGAGGAATCAGAGAGAAGAAGCGACAGATCGGTGGGGAGGTTGAAAAGAATACGTGAAGCGGTATATTGTCGGCATTCTGTGAGGATGTGGAGTATTGAGAGAGGAACCTGACATGATCGACAGAGAGGCGGATGTCCACGGGCCATGAGATAACCGTGGGTCAACCTAGAGTGTCCTATACGAAGTCGCGCGAGCACAACCTCTTCGCGTCGAGACGGCCGGCAGGAAGACCCCCAAGGGCCAACGCGGGGCCGAATAAGGCGAAGCTTATTGTTCTCGAGGGCCGCCCACTCCCGCTGCCAGCAACCCAATATGCTAGATCGAATTGAAGTGACAAGGTCAGGCAGGCTCACACCTTGAAGTTCAAGACCCTCGGAAACCGCGTGACGTGCCGCTAAATCAGCCCGATCGTTCCCCAAGATCCCACAATGTCCTGGAACCCAGAAGAAAACAATGTTGACCCGGGAGGGAAAGGATGCAAGTGTGGTATGAATTCTTTGGATGAGATAGTCAGAGGAATATATGTTACGGATAGAGGAGAGAGTGGAGAGGGAATCGGTGCATATGATTACTTGAGAGGAAGATTGCTGGCGAAGAAGGAGGGACTGGAGGATGGCAGTTACTTCGGCGGTATAGCTACTCGATATAGAAGGGAGGGCAAACATGTTAACTTGGGCCTCACTCACAACTGCAGCTCCAGCGCCTAGTTCTCCCCTAGAGCCGTCTGTGTAATAAACATTAACATTATGGTACCTTTGGATAAGCTCTAAAAATTCTTGCTGGTATACTTTTGGTGGAGTCGTGAGTTTTGGAAGTCGTGTGAGAGACAGTTGACAATGGATAGAAGGGACGGACCAGGGAGGTATAGGGGACGGCCCGATGGGGTATAGCTGCTCTAAACTCTGGCGGAAAGGCAGAATCGCGTCGTGGACCCGAGAGGGAAGAGTAGGCATCAGCGGCCGTTCTCGCAAAGAAAGAAGAAATTGAGGTTTTAGTGGGTGATGAGGGTTTGCGAGAACTTTAAGGAAGTATTTAACCTCCATTTGTTGTCGGCGATAATGGGATGGCAACTCCCCGGCTTCGCCGAAGAGACTGATAATGGGGCTAGAACGAAACGCGCCGATGGCTGTCCTCAGCCCCGTAGTAACGATCACTCTAAGCGCATTTAGACGAGTCGGATCGGCAGATCCGTATGCACATGCTCCGTATTCTACCCTATTCCGTAGAACCACTCTAAATAATCTTAGCATAGCCATACGGTCTCCCCCCCAAGCCGTGTTTGTGACCATCCGAAGTAAGTTGAGTGCTCGTATACAAGAGGCTTTGACCTCACGGATGTGCGGGCCCCAGGATAGGCGACTGTCAAACGTAACCCCCAGGTACTTGACCTTTTCTACTACATTTATCCTTTGCCCGTCTATTAAAAGAGATAAAGGTTGAGAGATGTTTGCTGCCCGTTTTGCGAAGATGATTGCTGTAGATTTGGCTGAGGAAATTTTAAAACCGTTGTTTGAACACCAGTTCTCCACAGTATGGAGCGCAGACTGCATCGATTTGGTGAGTTCAGTAATTTGTTTGCCTCGAACACAAAGCAATAGGTCATCCGCAAATAGCAGTGCCTGGACTGGTGGGTGAATATTACCTAGGACGCCATTGAAAGCTAAACAAAATAGAATAGGACTAAGGACACCTCCTTGGGGAACACCATTCTCTTGAACAAAACGAGATGACATTGTATTTCCGCAACGCACTCTGAACGACCGGTCTCGCAGGTAATGCCGAATAAAGGAAAGAATAGGACCATGAATACCACACTTCTGTAGAGAGGAGATGATGAGCCATCTCCAAACTCGATCGAAGGCTTTTTCAACATCGAGCAATACAGCTAACACTCGTTCGCGCTCTCCAAATGCTGTAAGTATTTCTGAGGAGAGGAATACAAGATTGTCTTGAGTGCTTCGTCCTTTACGGAATCCACTCTGCCAGGCTGGTAGCATATTTTCGGTTTCTAGGTACCACTGCAATCGATTGGCTATTAGCCTTTCGTAAATTTTACATGGAATGCTGGTCAAAGAGATGGGTCTGTAACTAGAAGCAATATCGGGGGGTTTATTTTTCTTGTGAATCGGGATCAGGATAGCATCTTTCCATGATAGTGGAAATTGCTCTCCTAGAAAGAGCTTATTGAAAATATGAAGGAGTGCAATTTTGTCCTTAGCTGAGAGGCTGGTTACCATACTAGCGTGAATGCCATCTGGCCCTGGGGATGCTTCTTTGCACGAGGCTAGTGCTACCTGGAATTCAGCTTCCGAAAAGGGGTGGTTGAGAGCCGTACTTGTGCTGCGTCTGGAGGGAATAGATATGTTGCACGGAGTTGTTTCACGGTCGTTCTTGAGCCGCTGGAAGTGTAGGGGGTAATTTTGTGAGGCCGATACATCGTAGAAGTGCTGTCCAAGTGCATCAGCTATCCTCTGAGGGTCTGACACGACCTCTTGGTTGATTTGAAGCAACTTAGGGGGTCCAGGTATTAACCAACCGTTTAGTTTCTTAACCGTGTTCCAAAACAGTTCTAGAGGGGTATTGGAACTGATGTTATCAAGAAATTTTATCCAGGCACGTTTTTTCTGCATTTTTATAACGTAACGCGCATGAATCCTTGCATTTCTGTAGGCTTCCAGGTTGAGTGGAGAGGGCTTGTGAGACAGTTTCCTTAAGGCCTGTTTTCTCTTGCGTACCGCCAAGCGGCACTCCTCAGTCCACCAAGGGACTGGCTGCATTGAGATCATGCTCGGTTCTCGATAAGGGATGGCAACTTCCGCGGCCCGAAGTAATGCAGCCTCGAATTGTTTATAAGCTCCACACCCGTCGAGGTTCACATCAAGTTGAGAGATTTTAGCTGACTCCTGGAACAGCGACCAATCAGCCTTCTTCACCAGCCAGCACCCTGGGCGCGCCACGTTGGCTACTCTACTAGCTGTGTGAATATATACGGGGAAATGATCGCTGCCGTGAGGGTCATTAAGTACTTCCCATGACAGAGTAGTCTGAAGGCTAGGAGTACATAGACTCAAGTCTATACATGATTGGGCTCCAGATCGGGGACACTGATAAGTGGGGTTACCGTTATTAAGCAAGTTAAGGCTAAGGGTGTCCATAATCTGTATTATTGTTTCAGATCGAATGTCATTTAGTTTACTGCCCCAGGCTTGATTATGAGCATTAAAGTCCCCTAGAAGAAGAAGTGGCGATGGAAGCTGTTGGCATAACTGTTCGAGCTGCTGTATCGTGACGTGAGTTCCTGGAGGGAGGTAAATGGAGCAGACTGTCAGTGCCAATGGGCATGCCAGAATTCTGATGGCAACTGCCTGGAGATTACTGTTGATTTGGACCGGGAGGAAAGGAATATCATTTTTTATTAAAATGCAAACACCACCGCAGGCTATCAGTCCAGTAGTAAAATCTTTCCTCATTACGCTGTACCCAGCTATCTTGAATATTTCTGAGGTTTTCAAGTGCGTCTCCTGTATACAGACAACGTCACTTTGGCTATTACGAAGGAGGATTTCGAGGTCAGGTTTCCTTACTTTAATCCCATTTACATTCCATTGCAGAAACCGTAGTTCACGTGAGGATATTGTCATTTATTAGAAGGATTTTTTGTCCTAGGAGCCTTTTTTTCGACCTTTGTCTGCCGCTTATTCTGAGGCGGCTTCGTCGAAGCATAGGATCCAGGATTTGATTCAAAGTTGGGTAAATCATTACCAGCCGATAGTCGGGATGCTGGACGTTTAGGATTTCTATGTCCACCTGCGGAAGAGGCGGATGATTTTTCACTCTGGTTGCGAGTTGAAATGTTTCGAGGAGGTGGTTCGGTCATAGTGTGAAGATCACAGGACGACGGAGTATGGACTACATCAGCGGATGAACTGGTATCTCGGGAGTATTGCGCTGAGGGAGTTATAGTGCCTGCGGAAAGCGGCGGCTGAATTGGAATTGTATCACCTGGTAATATGTGCCGCTCCAGTGCTAACAACCGGCAGGGCATCACACCTTTACTTCCAAATTCGTTAATTTGAAATTTTATTCTAAATAACAGCTTATTTTGAAGAAAACATAATATTTTTAAAAATACATGGAGCATGTGTCATATGCATCGTAATGCATCCGCTGCCGCTGGCGGGCCACGGTTCAATGCAGTTCGAAGACCCCTCAAGATTTATACTTGTGGCTCAATTGCCCGGAAAGATCCTTTAGAAAACACCCTTCTTCTAGTACTACTGTGCATTCCGTATATATTTCCAGGAATAACATCCTTCTTCGTAAATAATGGACCCTTCGGAGAACTTCTTGGGAGATATCTGTACTCTTATTCAATGATACGTAGTTCAAAATCCTTTAAACATAAACCTGTTCTGATATTATGTCTTTAGACGAAAGAGTTTTTCTTTAAGAAACGTGAAGTAGGATTTTTGGAAAATCAAGTTTAAAACAGAAAGGAATGAGAGAAGAGGGAATGCTATTTGGTGATTTAACAAAAAAAAAAAAAAAAAAAAAAAAAAAAAAAAAAAAAAAAAAAAAAAAAAAAAAAAAAAAAAAGTGAAGAATCCTTTACATCACAACTATCGAATGAATACATTTCTTTTCTCAAAGATCAGATCAACTTCATGAATCTATGAAATATATTTTTAATTTATTAATTAGCTGGTTCTAGAAATATTTATAGTATTTGGTGATATATAGACTGTAAACTATAAGCTAAGCTGAACAAATGTTTCGCCAAATAAATCAAACCGTTTTATCATTAAATATAACACTTTATCATACAAAACAGTGCTGTTCGATCTATGTTAATAATTAGACCGATTAAGCATAATAAATTTTATTTATGGATTGTTGAGTAATATACAAGTTGCAATATGGGATCGCATGTAGCAGAGGGGCCAGCATAACAGCCTTCTATGCCAAAGGTCACGGATTCAGCAGGTGGCCCTAGATTTTTTTAATGGGACTAAAAAATCCTTAGAGATGCCGCCCTTCGGTGATGAGGTACTCGTTCAAGAGCCCTATCCTAATTAAACCTGGCTAAGCAAACTTCAGGACTTCCACTGTAGCATCTTCCGATTAGCCATAGCTGCATAAAGTGACAATAAATGAATTAATAAACAAACAAGATACAATGTGTTTGTTTAGTAATATCTTCCAATAAATGTTATATTAAATGATTTTATTATTTATTAATATCTAACCATAGAAGTAAATGGAACTATAACAAGAACACCTTTATCATGGAGTTAAAGATTGCCAAATTTTTGCTAAAATCAGGTTTCGTACAATAAACTAAGGAAATTGTAAAAACAATGAAATTATCCAAACTTGAAATATAAACATCTCAAAAGACAGAAAAACAACAGGGCTTAAGACGATAATCATATTATATTAGCCAGTTAGTTTTAAAATGGAGGCGTTTTAGAGATATTTTAATTCAATACCTCAGTTATTTTTTATAGTAGAGAAAAATATTAAGAGAGTTTTAGGATCAGGACATTCCGGCGAACGAAATATATTGACATTTTGCCTACAAATATGATTATAACTCAGTTATTTTTTAAGATATATAGCGTATGGTATAAAATCGAATTTATACCACTCAAAATTTGAGGTATTACATTGCAAGATACGTTTAGCCTTGAAAATTCTCATTATATGCTTATAAAGAATTAAATACCCTGCAAAACAAAAAAAGAATCTTAGAAAACGGTTAAAAAGATATACCGATTTGAACTTAGCACTCGTTATTGGCTATTTTACTTTAATATAAATTAAAAGTTCACTGCTTCGTCTTTATCAAGTTCTCTGGTTAATTTATTGCGATACATGTCAGTAAATTACCTCCACAGTTATATAAATTTTTAAACCGTAAAATAATTATTTAAAAATAATAAACCATTGTGTAATCATTTGCAGCGTTTTTTTATTTTTTCACAACTAAAATTTAACTTTGCTTCTAGTATAAGTTTAACGAAAAGTGTAGGGAGTAGTTTTAAAAATTGAGTAAGATTAAGTGAAACATGACATTCACACCCCAGTCATCAATGTGAATAAAACACTTACACACATTGGTGTTTCCATTATTGCCGGCCTGAGTGCAATCCATCTCGCGAGCCATGAAGAATAGAAGCCGAAAAGCGGCTCAACTAAGTGCATAATGAATAGTAATGGTTGGTAGAGCCATCTTATAAATCCACAGCCTCCCATATCCTTCATCCAGGCCTTGCTATTTATATAAATAACACAAGGTTCCATTCTGGCGGGAGCGGAAGGCGGAATAGCGCAGGAAGTAGGTGGGAGAAAACCGCCAAAAATTCGCGGGATTTCCAGCGCCGCAGTTCCGGACTCCAGCCTACTCTGGAGACTATTTTTCCATATTTTTCCCAAGTCATATATTCACGGTAAGTATGCTTGTAGTGAGTTTTATCAATGAAGTAAGTAAATAATACAGAAACTATTATAAATGATAATAAGCACAAACAAATCTTAAATTGTATTTGACTAGAACCATTTTTAAAAATGTCCATATCAACAAACAAATATAAAATGTAATGATCATCATTATGTGACTTGTAATTTGCTTTACATGTATATAAAGATGTAAAATATGTTAAGTTAGTAAGTAGTTAAACGTCAAATCTTTAAGAGTTGATAAGTAGCTAAAAATCGATCGAAGAATGGTACATTAGGTTATATCTGTTTCTATAATAAATCGTGCATATACACATTTTATTTATGTTTTTAAATACTTTAGTTTCAACATAAGATACTATTAAATTATTTTTAAATTATACAATTATTAAATTATGTTAAAAAGCACATTACAATATATTTTAAAATAATTTAATATAAATCAAAAACTGTTGCGAGAAATGCTTTTTTTGGTTAATAGATATATTTTAACAGATATAATTCTGAAACTGAAAATTCAAAAACTGATATAGGATGAAGTTATAGGTGGAATAGTCAGGAATCAGTCATTTTTTGAAAGATTTTTGCTTGTGAAAAAAGCTTGTGAGCCATCATCAGTGCATTACTGAGCCATGTCCAAGCATAAACTCTGGACTATAGGATGAACTAATGAAATAAAATAAACTTTATGCATTCAGATGTTATTAATTTATTTTATACCTTAATTCATTGTTCTGCAAAAGCACGATAAATTAAAATAAATATTTAACCTTTTTCCTAATATATATATATATATATATATATATATATATATTGCTATAATATCACTATTCAGCGTTTCAATGAGTTTTGAATATTTTCTTCCAACATAATATTTTAAAATCTTCATATCTTTTTTTGGCCAATTCATCCATACAACCTAATATTTAATATATATTTTTAATTGGACTCCAATTGAAATTTTAAAAATCAATATTATTATCTTAATGATTTAGCTATGAATGCTTAAATCACTTATATTGTTAAACAAACAAACAAACTTATATTGATACTATTTATTAAAGTATGATTTAAGCAATAAATTGTGCTTGTTGCCATCCTGTGTTTGAAAAATATATTTCTTTTAATATATAAGATTTCTCATTTTGTTAATATATATATATATATATATTATAATAATATATATTTTATAAATTTTATATATATATATATATTAAATTATTTATATTTTATAATTATTAAGTTGATTACACTGATACTTTACATTTATCCTTTAGTAAATAAATTATATTATAAATTTTAATATATTTATATTATTGTATAAGACTTTTTAATATATTTTCCAAACTATTGCTATAAATTTCTAATATAAAAATAAAAATTTAGAAAAGCAATGAACGCTTCTTGATTTCTGTCTTTCTAAGAGGGGCGGGAGAAGGGATGACAGAGTAGTCAGTTGCACCAACAGATAGGGGTACGCACCCCACCCCCTCGGTTACCAGATGGCGTTGTTCAATGGGAGCTGGATGGAGGATGGGCAAAATATTTTTTTAATGTTTATTTATTGATAAATATATATATATATATATATATATATATATATATATATAATATATATATAAATATATATATATAATATATAAAATAATTATTAATATATATACATGTATTAAATATAGTATATATATATATGTGTGTGTGTGTGTGTGCATTTTGAAAATTATATTTTTAGTTTTCCATACTCTATGGATAAACACTCAAATTGTTGAAAACAATATACAATAGCCTCCGCTCTACACTACTCTATGATAGTGACTAACGACCAAATCATCGTACTAACAGACTCATTAAGTGCACTTAAAGGTTTACAATAAATGTACCCCATACACCCAATAATATCTCGCACTCACTCTTATATCGCTGTGTTGAAAGATCTGGGCAAGTCGGTAAGCTTCATATGGGTCCCAAGCCACGTTGGGATTACTGGTAATGAACTTGCGGACAAAGCAGCAAAACAAGCACTCACTATCCCGGGGCGAGGAACAGCCATCTTAACCCCGTCTGAGCTTAGTCGACCACTCAAGGTACAAGTAGCGGACAACTGGCAGGCAATGTGGGACGAGAGTCCGGCTAGTAAATTAAAGCTTATAAAAAAAAACTGTAAAGCCCTGGTCCACATCAAGCCGCAGGGAGGAAGTTGCATTGACCAGACTGCGGATAGGACACACCCGACTGACACATTCCTACCTTTTCGCTCGCGAGCCTGTACCCCTGTGCCAACACTGCAATGGAGCCCTCTCGATTAATCATATCATTCAAAAATACCCGTATTATACGTCGCAGCTTTACAGAATGGTACTCATCTAGATATATCGAAAGTTCTAGGAGATAATGAGGATTTAATTAAATTAATCTTTAAATTTCTTCGGAAAAACTCCTTACTGCCTAAATTATAAACTTTACTATATTCCAAAAACAGATGTTTTTTTTTTGTTACAACTTTATTTATTTCTTCTTAATTAGCTCTTCGCAACTTTACACTTATCTTTATAAATTAATGTTGTCATTTATACTTAATTGATTTCTCTATTTAAACAGTTTATTTATAATTACTATTGTTTATTTATTTATTTCCTCCTTCTTCTAAAAGTCTAACCTATATGTTTGCGTTCGTATAGGCGTTTGATGACCTTTGATGTTTTACGCCTTAAAGTCTTAATTAACAATAACAATATACAATAGCAGCATTGATAAAAAAATTATACATAACCAAGAGAAAATTGAATGAAATTTAATAGCTGGTAAATCCTTGTTGGATAGTACCTAGATGGGAGCAGAACCAATTTTCGAAGTACATTTCTTACAATCAAACTTAACGATTTAAATAAAATTTATGTTTAACTATTCCAAATACTTACCCCTTACAGATATAGGTACGGGACTGCCAAAAATACACACATCCGTAAAATTTAATTTTTTTCAATAAAAAAACTTTTAGAACAATTACAAACTCACCATACATTAGTAACACTACTTAACATACAGACTTTCACATGCCAACAGTCAACTAACAGATTCGGACTCTCTACAAACGTTTTTACGACAACTTACACGGACATACCAACCCACTATTACAAAACATGGCCATTACTAATATGCCCCGCAACACTCGCAGAAAGCTGAAAACAACTTGGATGGGAGACCTCCTCACATAAATGCCAATTAAGAAACACGCCAGGAAGAGGTGTCGCTTGGCGCGCCACATCACCTTTATTGAACTATCATATTCACTGGTTGTCAACTACATGACAGGTGTGAATATAAATATATGAAGATGAAAAAAAAAACTATTCCAAAGAGACACTCTAGTATATTAACCAAAGATGAAAATTATTATTACAATATTTGTTTTTAATAAGAAAAAAATTAATATGAATGCAATGCTGGTACAAAATGTATTTCTTACAATCAAAGTTAAAGATTTACATAAAGTCTACATTTAACTCTTCCGAATGGTGAAACCGACATGATTGAATATTAACACTTTAGAATATTTAGAAAAATTAAAATTAATTCTTTTTGTCAGTAAGTAGAACATTCTTGCTGTTTAGGTTGAAATTACTCCTTATATTTTCAAGCAACTATCCCTAGAGATCCTTTTTATTGTTCTTCTCACTTCCCCTACAGCCGATACCAACCCCTTGAAGAGTCCCCTTGGTAGAGGTACCTCCAAGATAAAAGTTATATATCTCTTGGAGCAGTAACGATCGGGAGGACGGACGTGATGAAGGAGGGTCCAGTATTTCATCGGAACACAGTCCGTGTTGATACAATGCCTGCGTGCCCTGCAACATATTGTCGGCTCCTCTCATTGTTAGCAGTTTCCTAATAAATCCCATCGAAAGTAATAAATTTCATAGAAAGTAATAAAGTCGATGGGACGTAATAAATCCGAAAACGAAATTTTTATGATGTGTTTAAACGTAATTATAATTGAATTCCTGGGATAAATGCAAAATGCTTTGATATGGAGCTGAGTTGACCATGATGGAGCTAAAAGATTGTTTATTTTTATAATCAGATCTATACCTAAGATTACTTTGATTTCTTAATATGATAAAATAGATAAAATAAAATAGGAAAGATTCATTTGAAAGTCAGTAACAGAATCAACAGAAATAAGGTGTATTTTGAAAGAGAATTCAGGTGCACATAAAATGGTGGTAGACATTAGAAGTTTTTTTTTAAATTAATTAATTAAAACATTGTTTTATTAACAATTACAATAAATACCTTTCTTGTTTAATATTTATTTATTTTTTCACAGAACTTTTCATGTGTGAAGTTTTCTCCGGTAAACTATTGTACAATAATAATAATAATAATAGCTTTACAGAAATATTATAATATTATGATATAAATATAGAACAAAGATAATTTTGGCGAATAAAATTATGGAAAATTTAAGGATTATGTTATGTTATTTTTATATATTATATTATATAATATTTTAGTAATGTTTCTTCAATATGATTATATTCAAATGATAGTCTTTACCGCCACGGGTGAAATAAGGATAATCATTTATTTATCTATTTATATATATTTTTTCGAATGAAAGGGTCATTGGCTGTTCTTCTTCGTTTCAAATCCTGTTGTTATAGATCTAGTAATCAGTTTTTGGGGTCCTGGGGTATTTCGTTAATTATATTTCTCGAAAACAGAATAATTAGTTTAAATTAAACTATTTTTTAATAAAAATATATATACTTTTACATCCTTCTTATTTAAGTTGAGAAATTTAATAATTGTACATTTGTAATAAGTATAAGATTAAATTACCTAAGATCATTAATTGAGGAAATAAAATATATTTTTAACAATTCGTTATTCCGCAATATATTTCCGATAGACGGTATTATATCTTTAAAAAATATGGATATTTTTATTATTTTTTATTTATTTTATTTTTTGGAGGGAGCGGGGTTTATAAGTGAGTCACAAAAACACAAGAAATGTATAACAGATACCCAAAAGGCGGCATTAAATGGATTAAACAGTGATATATGTCTTAATAAAATATCGAAAGAGACTGGTACATGGTCTGAGGAGTACCCCCACTCCAACTCTCAAAGATAAAGTCATTTATCATAGCTTCGAGCTCAGTTCATTATCAGTTAATATATAATACAGGCGTTTTATAATTTATTGCTCTATCCCGGGTGTAATATATACTGTTCGGGGGAGATCTAGGGGGGGGGGGGGAGTGTGGACCCCACCTTCCTAATTATACGTTCCGATCTCCAGGGACCTCAGAGCCTCGCTGGTAATCATCGCATCCGTCGCTGGAGGATTTATACCCGGGTTCTTCGGCCCGGTATCTCGTGAAGATTACACCGACACACACGTGAAACCCTGGTCCTGTCCGGGGTACCCGCTCGTGATAACCGGTGATAGCCCGTATAAATCAAGCGACTACGGGATAGGATCGGTGAAACTTTCGTGAGGGGCCAAGAAAGGAACTTATAATAACTCATAGTTTGATTATAACCTTGCTCAGAAAATATTTATATCTACTAATTTCGACTCCGAATCATAGGAAGAAGAAAAAAAATTGTTTATTGCACTTCTTTATCGCGAAATAAAATTATGAGACCTGCCGTGCAGCGTTTAGCATCAAATCTTTTGTGGCTTTCTATTTAAGTAGTTTAGTACGTGAGGAATAAACACACTGAATTATATAAATATATAATTATATAGAGGATACAATTCGTAAATCATAAACTTTAAATTAAAACAGAGTATAGTGAATTAAATACCAAGATAAGATAGATATAATGTTTAATTATTTATTTGAATAAAAAAATATAATGCAAGCAAAATACTTACATGTTACATGTGTTTTCGTAGAACTAAGATTGTTTTAAATCTTATTAAAAAAAACTAAAACTAATTTAAGCAATCTTTTTAGAATTATTCAACAAAGTACAGCATTGTCATTTTCTATTTTCCTAATTTTTTATATAATATTCAATATATCCTAAAGTAATGTAAAGAAGGTGAAATTGGTCATGAAATACCGTTAATTTTCTTAATAAGAGAAATCAGACTGAGACTGAGTAAGACTGATACATTCACATGTAATAAATATGTTTGTTTGTTTATTTATTTAACGTCACTTTATGCTACTATGGCTAATCGGACGATGCTACAATGGGAGTCCTAAATTTTGCCTATCCAGGTTTTATTAGGATAGGGATCTTTAACGAGTACTGACATCGCACAGGCTCGGGACCACCGTTTAACGTCCCTCCGAAGGACGGCGTAACTTAAGGATTTTTTACTCCCATTAAAAAATCCTAGGACCACCTGCGGATTTGAACCCGTGACCTTTGGCATAGGAGGCTGTTACGCTAGCCACCAGCTACAAGTGATCCCTGTAATAAATATGTCAAATAGAACAAGTAACCAATAAAAATGTATTTCAGCTTGATCTTTTTACATCTATTAAATATTTAAATAAATGATCTTTTAAATACTAGTAAGTCATTTGGATTCAATGTTAGTATGGTGCCATTTATGTTTAAAAATGCATTGTGTGACCGATTTAGAGTTAATTGTAGAAACCACGAATCGTGAGATGATTTTATATATCGATAAAGAAATGAAAAAGAGACTTAACAACATAAATATTTGATACTAACTTATCCGTATAACCTTATATCTAAAATAATCAGATGGGTAAAATAATAAACAAAAAAATATGTCTTTATACACCGAGGTTATGTATGTTATATTAAAATAAATTAAATTTCTATTTTATTCAGTTAGTTATTATTTTATTTATCAAATGAACAAAATACGTATAAACAGTTTAATTTAGTTTCCATGAAGTTCTCTTCGAATTTAAAGTGAAACAACATTTTTCATTAAATAGTCCTTAAAGTAGAAAAAATAAATACCAGTCAATAATTTACAACTTGTCGTTTATCTTTACAGCTTACATACGATTTGATACGTAATATTGTTTCTAAAATCGTGCGTGCTGTGAGGGAAGAAAATAACTTGTACGATACTGTACTGTGGCAACACTGAATTCCATAATCTTTTCGATTACAAATAACCTAAAAAAAAAACCTGAACCCCATGAAGAGTTTTGGGCTCAGTATATATAGAGTTTCGTACTGTTTTTAGGCCAACGGCCGTGCAATGAGGTGATACGGCCGAAATCACGCTCAGCCGCCAGGGTTTTCCCCATTTTCGGGTACCCACTTTGTAGGGGCGGGTGTGCCCCAGGAGGGTCTCCATAACCCAGGATCGCCCCCCGGCCGAAATAACAGAATAAACTAATTTTCCACCACAGCCGGGATTCGAACCCAGGAACCGGAGCACAGTAGACTTGCGCTCTAGCCACTAGACCAGGCCGCTGCCTTGATTACAAGTAACATATGTTCATAAGTTTATGGGCATATAAACGACATTCTCTTCACTCGTACAACTTATTTTATTACATATTAACTTTTCTAAAATCTAGCGCAATCCAACAGTATATTATACGACGATATATTTCTCAAAATATTTGTTGATGCCTTCAACTAAACAAATTTATTTTCCCATTTAAAGATAAATTAATTGCAATGTATTTTACATATAAACCATCTGGAAAGAATTCCCTAAATAATAGTGAAAACCATATCAATATTATCATATATGTTTAGGAGTTCACGGTAACCAAGTTCATGTAGTATCTTCTAACGTTTAGATTTAACATTAATCTCATAGCATGTTTTCTACAATTGTAATTGGCACCTATGTATTAATTTTTAAAAAACCGACGGATATTGTCATTATAGACAGTAAATTATTGGTTGGCGAGTGGTCCCTAGATAAACAAAGTAAGCCGGCTAGAGTTGCCGGTTGTTCTCCGGAGGTCAACAAACGCCGAATGAATGCCAAATGGAGGCGGGCCAAGAGCTTTATTGTCAACTAGGTAAAAACAGGCCTTTTTCCTTTTTTTACTTTTTTGTTCTCTTTTTTTTCCCCTCTTCATTGCCGTTTTCTAACGGGAACCGAGGAAGCTTTTTACAGCATTGACCTAAGTACCTGAGTTTCCAAGGACATGCATTGAGGTACTGTACTGCGCTCAGTCTAGTAGGAGGTACCCGCTGGAACGCATGTGAGTGGTTCCTTTTAATTCTATAGTTTATTTAGAATTTTATAATAAAATATACTTTATATTTTGGTATAGAAAATTAAATAACTATTTACTGTGTTCTATACGATGTATAAACCCTAAAAATGTTTAGGGAATAACTCTTTGAAAGCTGTGTTCCTCTCCTCGAGTCGCGCAATACGGCTAAAGCAGGAGAAAATGTGTGAAGTTTGGAGGTAATGTCAGCGATAGTAAGTTATCATACAACCTTACGCACTTTAAACATATTATTAATAAATACACATTAACCGTATTTTCTTTAAAATTTCATCTTTCCTTTTTTTATCAAACTTACATTACAAATTAAGTTTAATTTCTTATATTAGAGTTTCTATATTTAAAAAAGCTTTCATTCCGTATATATTACAATTTTTTGTTTTGACACAACTTTATAATTTTGTTTTGTTATCCTTATTTAAAAATAAACATTTAATAATATTATAGGATCAAAAAATCAATTAAACAAGTTATATTTGATGTCATTATCCGAATTTATAATGCATTCCTCTGTTCCGCTATTTTCATGAACTATCACTAGACTTCGCTCTCACGAATTTTCACCCACCTCTTCTCTAACCGTGTAGAAAATTATTTTCATTTAGTTATCATCTTAAATAAATCATGGATTTAATAATAATTTGACGAGGCTGTATGCTAAATTCATTTTAAAAATAATAAAAAATCTGAATAGTAACAAACTTCTTCAATAGCGGAATAGCTGAAAACATTTCACTTTTTCTCTATCCTCCTTGAGCTATTCCCTTGTAAAAGAGTTCTTATGCAGTTTATGTTTGAAATCAACGCTGTGTTGTATTCAAACTATAACGTGACCCCATTTTAATATTTCAGCTTTTTTATCTATTTATTTTAATTCGTTAATAAAATACCATGTTTTAATTAAGGTGCCAGTTTTCAATTGGTTCGTATTACTACAACTTAATTTTGAATTTACTTCAAGGGATTTTAAGATCAGTTGTTCTGAATTTTCTTTCCAATTTTCGAACTTGACCCTTACAAAGAAGAACAAGGATTCGTAACTTGTAAAGCAATGACCATGCATCAACAAAAAAAAGACTGACTTTGTTTTTGTTTTTTACAATATGACTGCCGGTCAGGAATATATTTATTTTTATTATATTGTTGTTATTTGATCTCACATATATATCCTTAATATAATTCTTTTTCTGGTAATGTTTTACCTTCTTTTTTATTAAATAAAATAATTCATTAACGGTATCTTAACCCGTTTGAACTAAATGAACATGCACTAAAATACATACCTTTAATAATATTTATCATATAAGACATTTTGAAATTAAATCTAGTAAACTACAAGAGTTTCTTATAAGAATAAATATAATAAATAAATTAAGAACTTTTACTGTAGATTTGACTCCCTCACTCACTCTCCATGGAATTAATTAAATCTACAAAATTGAGCTAGATATACTCACTATAACACAACAAATTGAATTATATATACCAAGTTTATTTCGCGTTATACAACTTATATTCGTAAATATACAAATTATATGTAGTTAAAATATATCATATATAAATTCCAACCTACAAATATAGCACTGAGCCTAGAGCTTCTAAGAATTCCATTCTGGAACATTTCGTAATTTTTAACTACATAAATCTCAGGCTAACAACTTTAAATCTTCGAGATACTAAAGTATACATTATGAGGCCTGACAGCCCAATATATTCTAAGCTGATTGTTAAAAGCATTTTGATACGATAATTATAGGCCACCCCTGGGTATAAATCAATGATTTTAAACTTATTTATTTTCGTCTTCGTTCCTTTCAAATGAAATATTTTTGGTAGATGCAAGATTCTCTAGTTCTCAATTCCAAAATTTTACTATGTCCTTCTTAAATAATAAGAAATTACCAGTTACTTTGTGGTTAAAATCAGTACATATATTTTAGGATGGGAAAGAAATTGCTAACACGAAAATAAAAACAATGACAACAACAATTAAATTAGTAAGAACAACCATTAAATTAGTTTTTGATTTTTCCAAGGATCAATTATTGTTATCTAAATTATAATGGCTATAATCATAATTAAATATGAAGTTATACTTTTTTGGTCAGGTTTAAATTAATTAATTATTTATTTTTTTATGTTTTCTTGATTTAAAGTTGTTTTTTTTTCATTTAATTTTTTTTATACTAATTGTTACCGTTTAGTAAGACTGTTGCTATTCGTAATCATAATTTTTTTTTTTTTTTTCAAGTACTATTATTTCCTTTTTTTTTATTTAGCTTACCTATAAATAATTGTTTTCTTAATTACTTATTACCTATAGTTCTTTCTTATAATGGTTAATTTATACATATAGTATGTATGGCATAGGCGCTGATGAACTAGAGAAAAAAAAAACTTGGTAATAGTTTTAGGACTTAGAATTTTAAATATTACACTGACAAACGATCCATATTACACTTCTTCTATCATATCTAGTTGAATAATGATGATTTTTGCCTGGACAGTTAATATAAAATATTTTTATATAATTCATATTTTTGTATTTAATTTCATTATACAAAACAAATTTTAAACATATTAGAGAGCAGTATAATAAATAAAATAAGAAAATCTCATGTCTTTCCGTTTCATTATGTTACACAATCCAACAAAAGCATATTGTAATTTACTTACATATTTGCTAAAACTATTCGAGGTGAAAAATTAAGACTTACAAGAATATGTTTAAAAATATAATATTAATAATAATATTTTTAATTCTACCCTAATCGAACATTAGAGAGTTGCTTCCATTTTTAGCTCAATGTCCCGGTACTAAGTAAATAAGTTCGTTACATGCACGTAATTTAGTAATATTTCTCTCGAGCCTTTTATGAACTTCTGGCGGATCCTCTAGTGATAGACTTAAAATTATTACACGGTTTTGTAGCGGGGAATCTAAAAAATCCTGTTCCCGCATGTAGCCATAAGGCCGTTGGTAGTTGACATTCAGTAAGAGTAAAACAGCCTTATCATTTTGCTGTTTTTATTTGCATGTTTTGCCGTATTGTTTGGAAATAATGAATTTATTTAATTTTTATATTAGGCGCTGTTGTATTAATCATTATTGTTATTGCTTTTTTTTTTTTTTTTCCATGTTCAAAAACACAAATTGCATTAAAAAAAAAAATGTTTGCTCTTTTCTCGTATAGTTATTTATCGAATTCGTTCAACTTAGATATTCATATGTTCTTTATAAATGCTAATAAGATAATGTGGTTATTTTTATAAAATCTACAAAATTAAAGGTACTTTAGATGAAGAAAATATTAAATATCTGCATTTAAGCCTTGTCAGACTGTTTAAACAAAATATATCCTACATGATATTAAAGCATATTAAAATTTACATCGATATAGCGAGTTTAAATCAAAATCGCTGGAGCCGTTTTTGAGAAAATCCTAAAAAGTTGCAAAATGTAAAGTATTAAGTGGCTCTTCTGGCTAGATAATTTTGATGAAAATGTTTCTGTAACATCTTGGGCGTCTTAAATATAAAATTTCAGTTTCATAGGAGTTTTCTTTTTCGAGCTAGGCTTACCATCACACAGACAAACAGACCATTTTGCGGGACTTGGTTATTTATACTCAGAAGAAGACCTAAATTTTTAACGATAGCAATACTTTCCCTTACTATATATTCATATATAGGTAAGTGAAAGTAAAAACATGTTACATATATCATTCATACAATATCATATATATATAGTTGATTCCTGTACTCTAACTTATTTTCAAGGTTCTACAATACACAAAACTATCGAGTAGGAAGAAGTGTATCGCATTATGGCGACTCCAAGTCGGATCTTTATCCAGCTGCTATCTGATACAGCCCGAGTTCCTGCCTTACCTCATATCTATAATGACCAGGTATACTCCATGACATATGACTTAATACTCTCAGGTGCCCTCCAGGCTCTGATCAGGTTCTCGACTAGATTATAAGAGGATCAACATTCCGAGATAGTCCGTTCGGGAACGATAAAAAAAAACTGTATATGTATCCATAACTCGTAAGTGAACTAGTTTTCTTAGATATTTACTGTTGATGTTGATTTATTTCTTGTTTATTCCAAATAATCAGTTTTTAAACTATGCTAAGTTAACACTACAAAATAATGTAAAACACTAAATATAAGACAAAGTAAATAGTTACTCAAATGTTTAAAACTGTACATAATATTATGATTAAAAACAGATCTTTGACAAATCAATTTGCTATTTAAAATAATTTTATATAAAATAATTCTTTTTAAACTTCTTTATTTAAATCAAAATACAGACATTTTACAGAGCAACTAGAGTAATTATTCCACTAAGGCGAGCCTGTGTATGGGAAAGGAGTTTCCCTGCGACAAAATTATTAAAATCAATAATGAGATACCTCACATAATTAACTCCCTAGTATTTATTTGTTTGTATATTAATAAATCTCAGTTGAAAATACAAAGTTCTTAGATTAACTTTGGACAAAAAAAGTATTATTATTACTGTTTGCATTTGTTTTTTGATTTTTTTATTCATTTAACATCACTTTTAGTGGGGAGACCTAAATTTTTCCCATCCAGGTTTAATTAGGATAGGGGTCTTTAACGAGTATCTGACATCGCACAGGCTCGGGACCACCTTTTTACGTCCCATCCAAAGTACTTCCGTTTTACTCCCTTGAAAAAAATCCTAATGCCACCAGTCAGGTTTGAACCCTCGACCTTGATATGTACTTAGTTTCATAGGCTCAATGGAGGTAAATAAATTTTTAAAAAATGTTCTAAGATGGTAAATTGCATTTTAGGTACCGTTGTAAAAATGAATCTTAGTTAATTGATCGGTCGTAATTAAGATGAAGTATAATCAAAAGTATATTAAATATTTAAATAATAATGAAGCCTAAATTAATATAAACGCATATTGTGTAACTAAAAGTTCTGAGTATTTTTAATACAATGCAATCATTGCTTATTGTTTCTACTATCCTTCATTGTTTATATTAGGGGTACTCACTACGTTTGCTATAGCATGCTATTTTGCTATTGTGCTAAACCCATCAATTTTATACAGGAAATAACTGTAGAAACTCGACGGGTTTTAGCAAAATAACACAAATAGCATGCTATAGCAAACGTAGTGAGTACCCCTATTATAATAGTTACTAAAGCCTCACTGTTACTGCTAAAGTTACTGAAACCTCACTGTTTCTTTTAATGGTTCCTCACTGTTTCTTTTAATGGTTTTTATTTATTTATTTTTTCCTTTATTATATTATTTTTTATTGTTTGAGAAATTTTATTTTAAATTGGAAAATACTTTATTTTTTTTTGGATAGAAGATATTGTATTTATTTACTTTATTTTGAAGATATATCTGTATATCTGGACCAAATTTCATTTCTATCTATTATTATGCTTCATCAGTGGTTATTCACATTTAATAGAAACTGGGATATGTTTGTTAAATATCCAGTATTATTTTCTTCTTAGTATTTCTTTTAATTGTTTTTATTTTATTATTTTATTTTCTCTCTCTCGACTGTTATATAACCTTTATTGGATTTATGTATATATGTGTGTGTATGTATGTGTGTGTGTGTGTGTGTGTGTGGTGTGTGTGTGTGTGTGTGTATGTGTATATATATATATATATATATATATATATATATATATATATATATGGCCCTACCTTCAACCCTAATCCTCTTTTCAGTCTTTCCCCCTCAACCCTTACATTATGACTAATATCCTAACTTCCTGTCACATCAACGCACATCTCTCCTAGCCCACTATGATGAATTCCAACTATATTTCCTTGACAATTTTTATCACATAGTAGCCGTATCCGAAACATGGTTAAAACCATTTATCCCCTCCTCTCAGGTTTCCCTTCCAAATTACTCCTTTCTCAGACATGACCGATCTGATCGCAGGGGAGGTGGAGTCGGGCTGTATATTCATGATAGCCTGAAAGCCAAAATCCTACTGAAGTGCCCTCCTAACCCCCTTCCTCACATAGAATACATGTTTGTTGAAATTTCAACCATCTCCTCACCCTTGCTATACGCCGTTATCTACGACCTCCCCGTGTTCCATTTGATGACCTCTTCCAATCCTCCCTTGTCCAACTGGTCTCAGCATATAACAATATAATTATTTCTGGTGACTTCAATACTAATATGTTATCTGAGTCCAGTGACAAATCCTTCCTTATAGATCTAATATACTCCCTCAATCTTTATCTTGTTCCTTACTATCCTACCCACCACACACAACACTCAGATACCTGGTTAGACCTCCATATTTCTGATTCTCCTACAAAAATTATTTCCTCCTCACAGCACCCCGTTCCGTTTCTTTCATCACACGACCTTATCCATATCGCATATAACCTACCTGTCAAATCCTTTACACCAAAAATTATATCATATCGTAATTTGGACCTTCTTTCCATGAATCCCTTCAACCTGATCTTGACTCCATCCACTGGAACTATCTATACTCCTACAACTCCATTGATCTTAAGGTCTCCTTTCTCACCTCAAACCTACGATCCATATTAGACACCCATGCTCCGTTAAAAACCAGAACCTTACGCCGTCCTACTGCGCCTTGGCTGACCCCAGAAATAAAGACAATGATGAAAAGAAGAGAAGCGGCAAGACGCAAATTTCGACGTACTCGTCAGCAAGATGATTATGCGTCTTTCAAGAAACTTCGAAACGAAACCCAATCCGCAGTACGACGTGCTAAATCTCTCCATATCCATTCTGTCCTTTCCGAAGCTCCCGATTCTAGATCTAAATGGAAAATTCTTCGTAAATTGTCCTTTCCTGAATCCAATAACCTTAGTTCTTTCCAAATCACCCCTGACGAACTCATAATCATTACATTTCCTCAGCTTCTAATTCCTCAATAGCTCCTGACATTACTTACCGAAGGTTTAATCCTGACAGTTCTTTTTTTCTCATGTTTCATACGACGAGCTGCTTGCTACAATCTCAAAATCCCATACCAATGACTATGGACCTGACAATATCCCTGTAAAATTAATAAATTCCAGCCTCCCATCCCTCATACCCATACTCTATCATATATATAATTTCTCTCTACAAAATTCAATTTTTCCTTCTTCCTGGAAAACTGCCCTCGTCCGACCACTAAATAAAGTTCCAAATCCTACCTCACCGCAAGATTTCCGTCCTATTTCTCTTCTCTCCAATCTTTCAAAACCGCTCGAACGCCTTGTTCAAACCCAACTCTCAAATTTCCTAGAAGAAAACTCCCTTCTTAGTCCTCACCAATCCGGTTTTCGATCTGGTTATTCTACCCAATCCGCTCTCCTTAAAATAACACAAGACCTACAAACTGCCATTGATCGCCAACAAATAACAATTCTTATCCTTCTCGATTTCTCAAAGGCGTTTGACACCGTTGACCATAGCATCCTTCTTACCAAACTCCAAAATCTTCCAGTATCCAACAGTGCTTTGCGCTGGTTTCAATCCTTTCTCTCCGATCGTTCTCAGTACGTAGTAGTGCCAGACCAGCCCCCATCCTCAACCTTGCCCCTTTCCTGCGGTGTCCCACAGGGGTCGTCTCTATCTCCTACCCTATTTGCTATTTATATTAATGACCTGCCTCTCCATATTAATCACGCTAAATACCACCTCTATGCAGACGATTTTCAAATTTACCTTTCCTTCCCACCTCCCGACCTATTACCAGCAACAAAAAGACTACAAGAGGACTTAGATCGAATAAGTCACTGGGCTGTAGTCAACAAACTAAAACTAAATATTGAAAAAACAAAGGCCATTGTAATAGGATCCCATCACTTCTTGAAAACTGTTCCACATATCCCAACCCTCTTCCTAAATGGTAATCCTATTAAGTTTTATCCGACCGTCAGGAATCTGGGAGTAACCTTTGATCAAACCCTCTCTTTCAAGAACCATATTTCCGAAATTTCCCGCCGCACCTTTTACACCTTAAAGCGACTGAATTCCCTTCGTCACCTATTCCGTATGAAACCCGGAAGCTCCTCGTTACCTCTCTAATATTCCCCCACTTCGACTACTGCTGTACCGTATACGGTTGTGTTTCTGGGGATCTCGAAGTAAAAATAAAACGCCTAATTAATTGCTTTGTTCGATTTGTCTTCGGGGTCCCGAGATACACCTCCGTCTCCGAATTTTATAGCGAGTTGAAGTGGCTTTATCCTTCTAATCGTCGGAAGTATTTCCTTGCATCATTCCTATACCAAGTTATTCAATCCCGGCGTCCATCATACATTTTCAACCTTTTACAATTCAAATCCTCTGTCCATTCCCGCTGTACACGCTCTAGGCCTTCAGATTTATACACAACGGCCCACCAATCTGCACATTTTGACAGATCGTTCCTTATCCGATCCTCAATCCTATGGAATTCTATTCCTCTTTCTATCCGTCACTCCAACTCTCTTCCTGTATTCAAATCCCGCTTATTCATTCATCTCATGACCATCCAGTCAGAACAAAATTGTAATTGACTCTATTTTATTCTATTTTCAACATATTTGCATATGTCTGTTTTCTGTTAGTTCTAGTCAAATTGTTTATAAATAATTAATTTCTCTAAGACTCTTAAGTCCAATTTACATGTTATGTAGATGTTATTCTAAAGGGACTTGTCCCAGAATAATAAAGAATTTATTTATTTATTTATTTAAAGCTATTTAGTCACATCGTAGTGATTTAATTATTATATTATTTATTTTCTAAAGCTACGAATTCTAATTTGTAGAGCATCATATATATAAATGAAATATATTTTTATGTAGTTGAGGAAGTAAGACTTTAAATAATATTTTGAATTTATGTATATTTAAAAGATCTTTATAGATAACCAACAAATTAAAAATAGAAACCAGAATAAAATGAATAGAACTGATTTCATTTGTTATTCTTTTATAGGCCTTATAACATATAAAGAAGAATGATAAAAAAATACTATAAGGCCATCAAAAATGTATCACTCAAGTTAAATAATAATAAAAAAGAAACAAAAATACTTAATGAGGTAAGATGTAAGCAAAATATATTAGAATAAAGCGTCGATAGCTCAACCATTTTACCAGCCATAGCCCAGTTAACACCTTCAAATTCTGCATATTTCTCAAAAATATATCCTCTGAAAATAATAAAAAAACTACTTTTACACCACTTGTCTAAATTTAAGAAGTTTTGTGATAGATCATCAACTTGATAATTTGTTTTTATTTATTTATTATGATTTTTTTAAGTCACAAGAAGTGGATATATATTTTTTGCTAATTATCATTATTTTATTTTATAATGGCTAAATTCATTTTTATTGTATTCATATATATGTACATTATTATTGTTTTGTTTTTTTTGTTACACCATCGGGACTTCCGCGATTGCAATAAAAGTATATTCTATTCTATAACGTTAATAGACTATATTTTGTACGTACATCAACACAGAAAAAACATTGCTGATTATTTATTCTTAAATTTCCAGACGATTAAACTGATAAAAACCTCATTCGAAATAAGGGGACAGATGTTTTTATGAAGTGGTTATGCAACGTGGGTATCAAGTGAAAAAAAAAAAAGTACTTAGGTTCATTACCGAAGAGAAGAAAAAAAAAATGATTGCAAAACTCAATCTGAGTAGCATAAAGGGAAGATAACTAGGGACAGGACTCTTAAACGATCGGATACATTTGAGAACAAATGATTCCGATGGAATTGCTCTCCATTAAACACAAGAGATAAGCCATAAGATTTATTTTTTGCCGTCCCTCCGGGCGCGATCAGGGGTGGAGTGCTTGGAAAAAAAAAACAACCCTAAGCAAAAAGTTAAGTCCTCAATAATTGTTAAACCGGGAGCCCGGAGCGAGTACTGTTCTGATTAGGGCACAGCCTGTACCAGGGGGTTGGAATTAAAACATGTATAATTGATGCTAGGGGGTTGGTGCATGGTCGGGCGGCACAATGTGATGTCCAACAGGAGAATGCGTGTGTCATCGTCTGACTAAATATTCCAAAGGTGAAAACTAATTATCACAGAAATTACGAGAACGTGTAAAAATATCTTTCTGGTATATTATTATTGTAATTGGCCGAAAAAAAAAAAAATATATATATATATATACCCCTCTTAAAATTACGTTTCAAGATACGTAGAACCCGAAAAACTAATTTTAAAAAATCTGTTTGCCCGCTGAAATATCAGCAAAATCAATAAAAAATCTGAAATATCAGAGATATAGCGTTTTGAAGTTAGCAGTGGTGATTGACCATTTTAGGCCATTTTCCTATGAATTATTTATTGCTTTCGTATTGGTTAACTGTCTATAAATAGCTTTATAAACAATTTTAGAATATATTTATTTGGAAATAATAAACCTTGGTGTAATAATTTTCAGCGTTTTTTATTATGCAAATTTATTACAGGAGTGCTACCATTGGGTAGTTCTTCAAGTGTGTTTCATTTCATTTATCTTTTGTCATATTTACTTCTTGTATTATGAAGTACAGTAGTAAATTTCAATAAATGATGTTTAAAAAAAAAATATTACAATCGAAATAAATGATCAATTGATCAGTTGATTTCCAAAAGGTACTAAAGGGCATTTTTTTCGAAATTGATATTTTGACATATTTTTATTCTAATGGTTTAGTTTTATCTAAAAAACGTACAAATCCTTTAAAAACGTATTTGAAAATTGTATTTCATTCCGAATGGTACAATATCCACATTTCATTTCATTCAAAAAGGTACTAAAAATATTTCCTTCCAAAACGCACTGTATCCTCTGTAAACGTATTTGCTTTCATTATCTTCTAAAAGTTACTATATTTCCTATTTTATAGCAAAAGCACCTAACCCCGTAATATATTACCATTAATTTTCTGTTTTCTTCATTTTGTGCATTTTTATTGGTTCATTTAATACGTCTTAAATCATAGCTACTATTTTAATGAACGGTTTTAACCTAATAATCAGTTCTATGTTATTTTAAAAAACTTGGTTGCATAGGACTTCCTTTTTTTTTAAAAAATATTAACAAATATTTTATATAAATTCTAAATATAGATATAAATTAATTTTTTTTTTCTGGCGGCCAAACTAACATGAAAATACCCATAATGATTCCTAAGCAAAAAATATTTTTATGCATGAAGTTCAGAAATCGGAATACTAAGTTTAGGGAGACCCGGGTACAAGCGAACTATGGTCCTTGATGTGAGCCAATAGGTTGGGATCAATATTGTGAAAAATGGGCAGTTTATCAGGTGGGAACAGGTAGTGGGAGATTATAGAGTCATATTTCATTTTTAACGGGTTTGTTCCTGCTCGGTGGTAGGTGATTGAAAAATGAATTTTTAATGACAGAGCTTCGTGGGTGGACCACAAATCTCCTGCTCATACTGAAGGAGTTGCAGCTGATGACCACAAATCATGAGGACAATGGCCCATCCTGTTCAAACGGTGACGAGCATGATACAGTGAGGAAGTCAGGCAGACAATTGGAGTAGGTTCGACCAGGAGATGAGTCTTTCCCCTTTCAGTAAAAAAACAAACAAAAAGAAATATGTCTTTGAAATTTTAATTATAAACTTATTATTACTAATCTACTTTAGAAAAAGTTATTTTGTATTTTATTTTGAATAATTCAAAGTATTATATCGGGATCTCTTGCACCTATTCAGTATATAGGAAAAGGAAAATTCATTAAAATTAACCACTCAGTAATTAGGATTACAAATATATCTAATTCCAAATACAGATCCCAGCATACATCCATCGTGATTTTTGTTTATGTCAAATACTATATTTTTTATTAAGATTGAATAAAAAAAAAAATGTTAACATACAAAATTTAAAAAAATATAAATCTTATCAGTTGGATATAAAATAAATAAGAACATTTTTTTGTTAATGATTATCTTTATTAATTTTTAATAAATATATTTTTAATCACTATTTTACTTATCATTATCTTAGAATTTAGTGAATTCTTTATCTATTTAGTTTCATTTGATTTTGGGTATTTATTTTCCACGGAAATTCCATTTATACTCAAATGAATAACATTAAAAATACTAAAAAAATAAATTGAAATCAAGGAAGTAATTAATTAGTAAATCTTTAATTCAGTAAGGTCACTTTTGGCATTTATTAAGTGTGATAAATATTATGACCGCAAACACAACCAAAGCTCCAATAATTTATTATAGGTCAACTCTCTCATCATCAACCTATTTTAAGATTTATTAACTGTTTTTTATTATAAATAGAAGCGATTCAAAATATAAAATATTGATGAATACACTATCTGCAAACATCGGTTCGGACACAAGGTAGTACTGAAATAAAAGAATAAATAATTCTACCGCAGCTGGGGTTTGAACCCAGGACCCCTAGAACAATAGACTAGTGAATGCTATTTCCACTCGACCATACAGCTCCCTTAAATTATAAATTAAATAATCTAAAATCATAAAATATTTTTACCTCCACCCTTAAATCCTTTCATCCGGCTTATACGTTAAAGTTTTTTTTTCTAAAATCCTTTCAAAATATATACATATGTATATAAATATCTCATTTTCGAGCATATTTCTATGGAAAAGTTTATATTTATGCATTTTTATCTCTTATACTATTACAATAATAAAAAACAAAGAAGCACATAAATAATTTGTTAAATTCAGGTTTGTACAAACATTTGTTTTAAATATTTTTCACATTAAACATGTAATTTGCCTTAAAAACTTTCTTGATTTCCTAAATTTTTCTTTTTAATCAAATTAGGCTGTTAGAAAACAATTCACAATGGGAATTTCATAGATTGTCCCGAAATTCTATCATTCGTTTTGGAATTTGTCAGTTCCAAACAGAACGAATTCCTCTTCAGATACTAGTTAATTTATTATCTTTCTAATATCAAAATATTTTTAGGTATAAATCACAAGCTACCTTTCAATGGAATCTAGAAAATAAATACCTGAAAATGATAGAAAAAAACACATACCGGAAAAACGGAGGGACCACCAGTGTTAAAAGAAGTAAAAAGAAGTCCTGCGTCAAAGGTGACCACGGAGGACCATCTGTCTAGGGGAAAAGACATAAATTAATTACGAAAGGACACATCCCCCATTTTTCACCGAATCCGAACAGGTAAGACGGGACGGGATTGGCCACCTCGGCCAGCCAATCACAATGGTTCCTGATTTATGGCTAACCGACTTGACACCTCACCTCCAAATCTAATTAGTCCCTATTATTGGATGGCCACGCCCCCAACCCCCGCTGGAATTGGGTTCTTGTCCTACCGATAATTTATGAGCGTTACCTCTACTCTTTTCTGTCTTCTGTTCTAGCTTGAAGAACGGCCGAGAAGATAAGAGATATCCTTTAGATAGAGCTGCAGATAGGAGGGCGAATCCTGAGTGTCTCAAATGGATGTTGGTTTTTTTACAGTATTTTATATATTATCAACTTTAAAAAAAAAGTTAAATACACATCTGCCAAATGAGTACTGAGAACAATTAGACTTGTGGTGCTAGGAAAACATTATACTTCACCCAGCTAACCCCCATCCATTCCATACTACAATAATCTTAAATTTCTCTCAGCTAATAAAAAAAATAATATCCCAGACTTACAAGAGAAAATAAAAAGTACTTTTAAGAAATACGATCATTCCAATATTTTTTTTGGCATATATCACAACAAGAAATTAAAAAATTACTGAAGGTAGATGAAAGATAAAACAAACAAAAAATTAAATGTGAAGGAATATATATATATATATATATATATATATATATATATATATATATATATATATATATATATATATATAGGAGAAAAAATAAATAAATAAAAACTAGAGCTTCACTTACATACATCCAACTGTTTAAAAAATAGAAGATGAGGAAGATGGTTGGGGGTGCGGTCATAAATTAAAAAACACACAATTAAAAATAAGCGTTATTTTAATTGTGTGCCGACGTTTCGGCCTACAATGTGGGCCTTCATCAGGGCTAAAAGAAACAAGATAACAACCAATGTAATTATAGACTTAATAATGCGTTAGGTATATAATAATAATATGACAGTAATAAATTATGGGAACATAAATAATATTAAATGTAAAATGATAATAAGATGACAATTATAAAGTATGGAAATAAGGTGACAGTTATAAAGTATGGAAATAAACAAAATTAAGATGATAGTTATAAAGTATGGAAGTAGACATAATTGAGATGATAATATTGTAATGAGAATATATAAATAGAGACTAAGTAAATGAAAAAAAAAAAAATTATAAAGGAAAAATATGTGAACAATTAAAATTTTAAATATTAACAATTTTGAGTTGATATATGACGGTAATATATTAAAAACATAGTTAAGAGAATAGGTAATATATAAAAAAATATAGTCATTACAAAAGAGAAACAGTATGAAATAAAATAAAAAATAAAATAATAATTTAAATTTTAAAATAATGTAATATTAAACTAATAATTATATGTCAGGATATGTAACGGAGAAAGATATGAGTATGGAAAGGGGGAGAAAGAAATGGGCGATGAAAAAAGACCTTTATCAATAAGAAAAAATACTTACATGACGTGCAAGCGTTGCCTACAGAAGTGATGTTTCCCAGTTTAAAAAACGCTCATTGCATGGAACGGAAAATATGAGAACTAGAATGTCCGTTAGGAAAATTCCAAGAAGCTAAGTTATGTTTACTGATTCGATTGTTAAAAAATAGCCAAAAGTCATTACTTGAGAGTACTTGAGTTATTACTTATGAGTATTTGATAAAATTGTAAGAAATAGTGACGAGGTAAAGATTAAAAGATTTTAAGTAATAACGGATGACGATGATAAATGATGAATGATGATAAGGTAATAACGAATGACGATAAGGAGCTGTCGAAGGAAATGATAAATAAACAGTAATCTAGTAGGTAAACAAATAAATAAATAAAAAAGGGGAGTACGAAAATTAAATAAATATATAAATAAAAAAATTTTGATAATAAATAAATAAAAATAAAATTATGAAGAGATGATCAGATGGTTGTTTAAAAAATGAGCTAGGGATGCTTTATTAAATTTAATATTTGGGAATAAGCTAGTGACAAGTTATGTTTGTCAGTCTTTTGATTAACAGGAAGGGGTTCTAGTTGTATGTAAATGCATTCTGTAATGAGTCGTTTGTCATGGTTGGGAACAGTGGCAAGAATGGATGTTTTATCAAAATCAAAGGAATGGTTAAGGGTTAAGGAATGTTCTGAAAGTTTTGAAGCGGTAGAATTTTTGGAGGAAATTGTATATTTGTGTCGGGTGATGCGATCGCAGAACCTAGAACCCCTTCCTGTTAATCAAAAGACTGACAAACATAACTTGTCACTAGCTTATTCCCAAATATTAAATTTAATAAAGCATCCCTAGCTCATTTTTTAAACAACCATCTGATCATCTCTTCATAATTTTATTTTTATTTATTTATTATCAAAATTTTTTTATTTATATATTTATTTAATTTTCGTACTCCCCTTTTTTATTTATTTATTTGTTTACCTACTAGATTACTGTTTATTTATCATTTCCTTCGACAGCTCCTTATCGTCATTCGTTATTACCTTATCATCATTCATCATTTATCATCGTCATCCGTTATTACTTAAAATCTTTTAATCTTTACCTCGTCACTATTTCTTACAATTTTATCAAATACTCATAAGTAATAACTCAAGTACTCTCAAGTAATGACTTTTGGCTATTTTTTAACAATCGAATCAGTAAACATAACTTAGCTTCTTGGAATTTTCCTAACGGACATTCTAGTTCTCATATTTTCCGTTCCACGCAATGAGCGTTTTTTTAAACTGGGAAACATCACTTCTGTAGGCAACGCTTGCACGTCATGTAAGTATTTTTTCTTATTGATAAGGGTCTTTTTTCATCGCCCATTTCTTTCTCCCCCTTTCCATACTCACATCTTTCTCCGTTACATATCCTGACATATAATTATTAGTTTAATATTACATTATTTTAAAATTTAAATTATTATTTTTTATTCATACTGTTTCTCTTTTGTAATGACTATATTTTTTTATATATTACCTATTCTCTTAACTATGTTTTTAATATATTACCGTCATATATCAACTCAAAATTGTTAATATTTAAAATTTTAATTGTTCACATATTTTTCCTTTATCATTTTTTTTTTTTTTTTCATTTACTTAGTCTCTATTTATATATTCTCATTACAATATTATCATCTCAATTATGTCTACTTCCATACTTTATAACTATCTTAAATTTCTCTCAGCTAATAAAAAAATAATATCCCAGACTTACAAGAGAAAATAAAAAGTACTTTTAAGAAATACGATCATTCCAATATTTTTTTTGGCATATATCACAACAAGAAATTAAAAAATTACTGAAGGTAGATGAAAGATAAAACAAACAAAAAATTAAATGTGAACATTGTGAAGGAATATATATATATATATATATATATATATATATATATATATATATATATATGAGAAAAAATAAATAAATAAAAACTAGAGCTTCACTTACATACATCCAACTGTTTAAAAAATAGAAGATGAGGAAGATGGTTGGGGGATAGATTCCACTCCCCCAACCATCTTCCTCATCTAATTTCTCTACGGTCAACAAAACTCCATCATTAAAAAATAGAAGAAATTTAAAAAATATAAAAATACTAAATAGTTCACAAAATAGAAACAGGAAAATTCTCGAAGCCATAATAATAGAACAATAAACTACAAAATCAAAACAAAAACCTGGGTACACCTTACACATATATTATACATAATGTTAAATTTTAGTAATATAGCAAAAATAACTTCATTAATAAATAGAAAACTACACCATAATAATAATAATAATATAGAACTAGCCATAAGTTTTAAATAGAGTAATTATTTAATAATAATCATCACTTCCTTTCAACTTATTAAAAAAAACAATACTTTTCCTTAATATATATTTCAAATAAAGGTAAGTAGAAGAAAAATATTAACTTTCACATTTATTTCTTTAACTTTTATTATAAATAATGTTTGATTTCTTTAAATGATGTTTTTAAATTCAATAAACACATTTCCATAAAGTGTGTATTACAAATGTTTGTTTTAAAATAAATTGATCATTTAGTTATGTTAGTTTTCTTCAATATAATATTTAATGATATCATTGTAATTTTTACATTACATTTGATATAATTATCCGGCTTTACTAAAAATAACTATGCCTTCTTTCCCTCCAGCTAATATTTTAACTGGGCTTTACTTGATTCTCTCTATCATGGTGTTGCGCGATACTAACTCCACCATGAAAGGAAAGGACTCCATCTTTTGTACGGGAGCCATATGAGGTTCCTACCTGCTTCTAGATCTGATAACCTTTCTTAGTTCTTGCTTTTCAACTATTACACTATTTAATAAATAATAGTTAGAATACCCTTATCGAGGATGTATGGTCGGCTGTTGAAATTCTCATATGCTCCAACATGTGAACCAAAACGTTGGTAAAATTAAAATATTTTTCACACGACTGAATCCCGATTATTTATAGCTATGATAAAATACCCTTATACTATTTTTATATACCGTAACTATTCACAAAAATTTCAATCATACAATATTTAAATTATTTTTACTTAACGATTTCATTATATTCTAGAAAGGAAATAATGGGTATATGGTAACTAAAGTATAAAAAAAATATATTTTATTGAAATGTATGTAAATAGCGTGTAAATACTGCATCGATTGTCGTTATATAGTTTGTTGTAATATATTTCAGATCGTTGGACATAGCTAAACCTAATTTTTCATTTCAAAATTCAATAACCAAAATGTAATGCATTTTGATTCAATTAAATACTGAAATACCGATATTATTCTTGTGGACAGGTAGACACAGACCGCTGCGCATGCGTCTAGAACATGTTGGTAACGTCAACATGGTTACGAAATTAGAGCTTATACCCTTGCCAAAAATCACATAACGCGCCTAAAGAAGTTTTTACTTAAAAAAAAGAAAAGATTAATATACTTTGTTGTTTTTAGAAAGAAATAAGAGATCAATGCCAACCTGAAGATTTGTTGCTCAAAGAGATATACTAAATGACTAAGGACTGTTGATTTAGATATGAGAAGGGATGTACAGGGGGGGCAGTACGCGCTATCCACCGGATAAAGCATTACCAAATAACCCCCCCTAAATCAAGGTGCGGTCTTATGGGTTATTTAGAGGGTGGTCCTCACGGAATACCAAAGCGACCATATCCCACGCCTTTTTATTAATACTTATTGCTCCAGTACTATATCCTCAATTTACCCTTTTGATTAAAGTACCTTTTCCCTGGCTATTGTTCGGGAGCGTTGCTTGGGGATTTTTATTTATAAGAGAGGTATCGCTACCGAATTGTATCTCCTGTAATATACTGCCTTCGGCCAACCCATCCTCCAACTTCATAAGTCTGGTGAAAAATATATATATATATATATTATTTTTTTTTGGGGGGTGGGGGAAGATTGAGCGTTTCATTATGATTGGAGTTTCATACCTATATTTTATTCCTAAACGAAAAAACACACAACCATAAACAAATAAAACCCTGCAAATTATTACACAATAGTTTATTATTTCCAAATAACGATAATAGAGTATAGCTGTTAATATTTTTGAATTTTTGTTTATCGCGTTTTTATAATTCTAAAACTCTTTACATTTTTTTTTTCTCTATCTTTAAAAATAACTGAGTTATGGACATATTTATGGGTAAATTTTTTTTTTTTTTTTTGTTCACTTTATTTATTGATTTGCACCTGTCAGCAGTATGTGACAATCAGCAAATAGGATAGAATAATAGAAAAAATAATGACATGTCAGGCATGAGGAAGAACAGTACCCAGCAGCACGTCTTCTCGTCAGGTTTTATTTTTTTTTTATGTATGGTGTCCATCATTTTTTTTAAATGATTGAAGTCTTTATTTTGCGTCGGATTGTTAATAAGGCAATCATTATACGATTAGGGACCATTTGGAGCGTTCATAGCTTGAGTGTAAGTAAGCGAGCTCTTGGAGAAGGCTCAAAAGGGACTGAATAAGATTATTCAACCCTCTAATTATTTGTGAAATTTGGAATGAATTTTCACCTGAAGACGGCTGCTGTGGTATTTCCCTCCTCACACCCGAGCCTGTTGGTTCGTTGTTAGAAGGCGGAAAACCGTGATTTGGTCCCATCTGGAGGGCTGATTTCCGTGGATGGTTCGGTGGTACCAGAGACTGGATTGGTGGTCTCAATGGATGGATTATTGGTTCCAGTGGCTGGAGTTCTGGTTCATGCCGAGTCGGAGCTCTCAACTGCTGAACTGGCAACTCTATCTGTGTACATTTAATTTTTTTTCTTTTCTTTTTTCTCATTTTTATAATTATTTGCATTTGCTTGGTTAAAAAACACTAATAAATATTTTCAAAAATAACTGTATTCATGTATTATGTTACTTTTACCAGAAACTAACAAATAATTAAATATTTGGGAGCAAATATACAACTAGTATGTTTAGCACAGGTTACAGCTAGTATGTTTATAACAAGGAGTTCAATCTTAGATGCTCTGGAATATTCTAAAGCAATTATAGTTTGGAGTTATCAAATCAATTAGGAAACATGGATCAATGATCAGTTAACATAGAAGTGTACATGAAGTAATTTAAAATTTTAAATTCAAACTATCGTTAACATTGAATAATAAAATAAAAATACTGTCAGCCATTCATTAATATCAAAATAAATCACATTCGTACACAAACAAGATATTATCATCCTTTTGTTTGTCCATAACCAACAAACCACTTCCACAAGCTAACCCAGTCAAACATGAAGGTCTAATATTTGTCATAAGGATTGGTAGGGTTTAATATTGTTCTTCCTTTGTTGTTAATAACCTCAAGAAAATTCAAACCCCAGTAAAAGTGTCCTAACACATACATTATGTGCTGCTTTGTCAGAATTCTAGTTTTACTAGAATCACTGAAGTTTTCTGCATTGTATAATTTACCACGTAATAAACGATTTATTATGAGTTATATAGGGATTTTCTTAACAGTGTGGTATCTTAAAATCATTAAAAGAACGAGAATAATGAAATAATGCAATATTTTATTATTGCATTGGTTTTCTATGCTGTCATGCTCGGAAAATTTCTTCAGTGTCATTATTTTAGAAACATTTAAGTTAAAATAATGAACAAAAAAATTTCATTCTTGTTTATTTAAATAGAAAAATATTTATATTATTGTAGTTAATCATGTAACATAGAAAACTAGCTACACGTCCTTTCTTCTTTATTTCTCATTTATTTCATGCTAACGAAAGTGCATTTAGCAAGAAAATATAATGTTTAATCATTATCATATCATCGGCAAAAATTAAAAATATAAATTAGTCAAAAAATCAGATTTAGCTCAGTTTATTTGTTTGTTATGTTAAACTGTTTCTATTTTATTCAACTTTTTTTTTTTTTAAAACGTATATTGATATTTACAACTGTACTTATAATAAATACAATAACTAAATGGACTAATTACAATTACGGGCTTCAAAATGTCTTGTGAAGAACTACCAAGTAGTAGCACTTGTGTATCAATTTATTTAGTAGTTCTCGTGGCCATCGCCTTTTCAATCGCCTCAGGGTTGTCAGGAATAGATGGGAATGATATGTTGCGTACAAGAGGATTCGTGTGGGTCGGGAGTTTTATTTATTCAACTTGTTACTATTTTATATTTCAAATGAACTTCTGCTACGTACATTTTAAAAGTTTTTATAACAAGGAATGAAATTGATACTATAAAATTTAGAAGTATTAATAACAACTTTCCATTTACTTTAATAACGTACATGGGAATTAGTACTAATATTTTTTCTGAAATCTTGCGTACTCTATGGAGAATATAATCTGTATGATAGTGTATAGTGCCAAAATTTAAATAGCTTTCTAGCCACAAAATTACAAATAACATATGTTCATAGGTTTATGAGCATATAAAAAATTTTTATTAAACTGTACGTTCATAATGCCATGCATAGTTCAGGAATAATTTTTTGATGAATGGTTTATAGAAAATTTACTTTACTCTTCTAAAAAAGAACTTAATTTCAATTTGTTTTGCTGATATCTTTAGGAAAGAATGTCCTAAATTAATGTGAAAACCGTATCAAAAACCTGGTGGTACATAAAGAGAAGATACAATTCAAAATTTGCAGAACTCTAGTATTTTGTATCGACAGGAACATTTGATTTACTGAGATGTTCATCGAAGCAGTTAAACTCTCATGGGGATGTATTAATAAAAATCACCACTGGAATGAAGAGCATTCCGAGTGGGTTCATCCTACTGGAGCGTGAGGACGAGAGAAAAACAAAGATTTTTCTCCAGGGCACCATACGGCCAGCATATGAGACACTGTGGAAAACTGACCCTCCCCTTCCTTAAGATGATTTGTTTCAGACTTAAGAGGAGGGAAATATTAGCAGAAGAGTCCAGGAGGAAGGATATGAAAATTTGTGAAGGATGCCCTGAGAACGGGGGGTGCAATGGTAGGGAAAAGGGAGTGTTTACCCGAGGACCGTAGGACAGTAGGAGAGATATATTGCGGGGATATATTAGGCACTATCGCCCCCATATCTGTTCAGTATAAACAATAAGAAGCATTGCGGCGCCGCCCATCTTCTTTTCTTATGTTACCCTCGTCTTCTCTCTCTTCTTTTGTTTCTTTTTCGTCTTCTCCGGGGTCGGGGGTAGGCTTTATTCGGAGGGGTAGGTCCAGATGCTGCGAGATACGCCTTAAAATAAGTGGGAGGTTCTTTATTGACCTTTGAGGCAATAAAAGAATTTGTTATTTAATAAAATAATCTGGTGTGGACAACACACGACTTTCACTTATCTTGGTTGTAAATCAATTTAAAAACTATAATTTTTTTCTTTTCCTCTTCATATCATTATTCACACATGTCAGAAGCTATTTGACAATCATCAAATGTGTTAGACAAATGAGAGTTCAGACATGGGGAAGTAAAGTTCCCAGCAGTACCTCTTCCAAGGCTTTGATTTAACAGAGGAGGTCCCTCATCCAGCTTCTCTTTAGCCTTCTTCTGACTGGCATTTTTTTGTGCCTCCATCAATGCCGACTGAACAATAATTTTCAATGTTTAAAAAAACAAAAACAATTTAATATGTTGTTCACAAGATCTCAAACTTAGGTTCAGTCAGCTCACAGGAAGACTGAAAATTTGGGGCAACACGTCTGCAGACAATGAAATAAGATTCATTATTCCAAGTTAGAGTTGAAAAAAGTTTAAAGTATTATATGCAGTTTTGTCGGAAACATATGTTTTATATTATAGCCAACGAGTTATACCAATTGTGCCTACTGATATTGGTATGTTATTGTAAATTTAACTAAATAAAATTAAATTGTGGCATTAAATAAAAACATATTATTCGTTGTGATTATCAATAGTTAAAAGAGTAGCTGATTGACAATAGCAAAGATGTATGTATTATGGGTCCTGTTATAAAAAGCATATATAAATTAACAAAAAATGAAATAGTAGCTAGTCGCGGGTTACAATTAGTAATAATATAACATTGCAATGTAAACTAATCACTTATATTTTTGCCTTATACGTAAATTTAAATTATCTTTCACAACAGTATATAAGATTAGATTACTATTTTAGTTTGCCAATCAACTACGAGGTTATTATACCCTTTGCACGTTGCAAACTATTGTAGGTGGTTTTGGTCTATATTTTGTTAGGGCTTTGTAGAATAACTAAAAAAAGATTAAATAAGTAAATAAATCAGTATATAAAATAACACGTTTTTCTCAAATATAAAGCTTTCCAAGAGTATATTATACATCTAGATTATAGTTCTGGTGTTAAAAAAAAAAATATTTTCTCCTGTAGTTGATTATCAAATTATTTCACCTTGTTTATTTAGCCTCTTCTAATCAATACTAATAAGATGATACGTCTAATTCTTTAGAATGAGAATGTTTGGAGAAATACAATCCTAAAATTTGGCATTTAAACCTTGTTGGACTATTTTATCAAATTGAAACCAACATGATATTGTCGAATCACGAAATTAGAAACTAGAGTGAGATTTTTAAGTTATTCTTCATACTATTGTATCACACTACTAATTATATTCAATTTCATTTTATTTTTTATAGTCAGAAAAATAGAGAGGCCAATATATTTTATTTCCATAGTATTTAAGGATTTTTCAGATCATTTGGACAGTAGGTTAAGAATTTATTTTATTTATTAATTTATTGAAAATTACAACTGTATTAGTAAATGCATAAAGTGAATTGGCTCATAATATAGATAATGGGTTAAGGATTAAAAAATTATTTGAAACGAATTTCTTTTGCACTGATTTGTCTTATCGAACATCATGGAAAGAATAAAAAAATGCAGTTCTAATGTTTCGATTTGTTTTTAGTGTTTAAAGCCTTAGGTATATAAAAACAAGCTTAATATCTGGCTTTAAGTTTAAACTATTTATTCGCACAACTTACAGAAGAATTGTAAGCATTATATATGGTGGTCAATTCAGCAGAAAACATCTCACTCAGTCTCTCTTTGATCGCGGTCCTTGAAATATTGATATATATATATATTATATATATATATATATATATATATATATATATATATATATACACTGCACCGAGTGATCTTCAAATCCTCTGATACATCAATTATACATTTTTCTTAACAGACTGACCAGTGAACAATATGGGGAATTAACACTTTGGTATATCACATATTTAGTCCAATCACTTTGTAGGAGAAGACCAATGTTTTGTCAATATGAATTATAGAGCAATGAGTTTAAATTTCTATAGCGGAATATGCTCTTATAAATGTGAAATATAAAATAAAATACCCCATTACACATATGTAAATAAATGAAGAGCTAATGCGCCATTTTCTTGAAATATGTAACAAGTTTGTGACAAAGTTTACATCAAAACCCTCACATAAATAGATGGGGACAAACTTTTATCCCTGTACTCCTCGGGGCTCCAACCCTTTCCAAGCTAAGGGAAATATGTTGAGATAATTTCCTAATGGAGAAAAGTGGCCGGTTGGAAGTTATAAACTTGGACACGGAATTTTAATCAGGGCACAAGATGTAAAGGTTGCCCCTGGCAGGGCGGAAAATTTTGCCGAGAAAAAGCTGCAGAGCATTAGTGCACTCCTTCGGCTCGGAGCAAGTTTTGATTTATCTCCGCACTAGGCTCTACCCTGCCTTCTCGGCTTTTAAAAGACGTGTTCGAAATTCATACAGCCCAGTGACTTTTATTATAATGCTATTCGTTGATAATTTAAAGTTTTCTCTCGCCGGATTAGTACGGATGAACCATTAAACAATTAATCCATCAGCACAGCTTTAAGACGACGTTATATAATAGTCTATATTTTCCATGTTCACAAAGATTGCCCCTTTTATTTATTTATTTTTTCTTGAGGCCCGACAGGCCGTTTAGGGTAGAGTCACCATTCCCTACGCCTATATTTGCAATTCGCCACCAGCAAGTTGACAGATCTTACTCGGGGAAAAGGCTGTAAGTGAATCCCCGTTTAATTATATGAAATACTTGGTAAAGTCCACCAGGGACAGGAATTCAAACTCTGGTGTGGTACATGATAATGAATACCCCTAATAGTTTTAAAATATATCTATTAAATTATGTTTACATCGAATTATTTGTGTTGTGCTTGTTATTAACAAGCATTTGTAAACTTTTTAAACAATATCCTACCATTTAAAATTATTTAAAAATATGTATCAAAAAAAAAAAAAAAAAAATGTAAATTGTTAATCAGACCACTCAACTTGTGAAATACAATAAAAATATAAGAAAGTACATCTCAACTGTCTAAAAATACTAGTTAGTAAGAGCAAGATAATTAATACTACCGGATACCTGAACTAGCTAAATGTATAATTATTTTAGAGACGTTTTGGAGTCTTTCAATTATATTTAAAAATCAATTTTCTTAATATATGACATCTTATTACGTAAAGTCTGAAATCGAATGATGATTAAACTATAAATGTTGTTAATTAAGCTTTGAGTGTCAGTCCAGCCATCCAATTCCTGCCGTATCCAATCCAGTTCATATTCTAACTGTCCTCATCCTTCCTCCCATGATATTCTCCAGGCACCAGACCAGAACTCCCGAACACTAGGGCCATCTTCCAGCCTCGCAGCCTCCAGAGCTGGAGCTCATTTCCAATAGCTGCCGGTCGGGCTGAGGACGCCATCCTCAGGCTAATCCCCCTCCGTCCATATTTCAGCCGGCAGGGGCCTTGCCAACCTCCCCCTACCCAAAGCTCCAGAGATTCGAGATAAGCTGCGTGTATTTCACCCCGAGTGGTAGCCAGATATCCATCTATCCATCTGGGCTCTCTCGATTTCCGGGCTTGATTGGAACCGTCGAGGTGTTTGATGTATGGCTGGGAATTGCGATGTGTCGATACCGTCCCATGATGAACCTCTTGACAAGGGAGATATCGCCAAGGAATGTGTTCTCAAGCTTTCATTGATTAATAATAATGTATATATATATATATACATATATATAAATATATATATATATATATATATATATATATATATATATTATAATATAATATATATAATATATATAATATATATATATATATCATATATATTATATATATATATATATATATAAACGATTATTTATATATACTTGTTCGTTAATATATATTATTTACATTTGGGAAAGTTCAATTCTACAGCAAATTATTATTTTTCTAATCTACTTCTTATGTATTCCTCCGAAGGAACCTCAAAAATATTAGATATTTGTTTGAAATAAATATTTTTTTCTTCTATAATTCATTATCAAATTATTTCACGAATCCCTTTCCACGTTTTAATAATTGAATGTAATAAATAATTCATGCCAATTGAAAAATACAAGTCTTTATTTTTAAGATAAAGATATCTTTTTTAAAATCAAAATTCTCGTTTATTTCAATAGAAACATACTTTGTATAAGTACTTAGTTGAGACGGATTTATATATTTTACTAGTAAATTGAAACTTTTTTAAATATTTTACTTTGTGTTCTTCTTCCGTGGAAAAGCTCAATAAATAAACTATTTTCTTTTTTTTGAAAATTTATATTTTCATTTAAATTTACTGATATCCTTATACCTAAACATTATAAGACCTACACACTATAGAGTAAGATACTTAGACGGATTGGTAAAATTTATTAATAAAACTCTATCTATATCTATATTATTGTCAGGAATCAACACTAATTTATTTCTCCTTAAATTTAATTCTCTGTTTAAATTCGAGTTTAATTAATTTTTCAACCTTATACTACATCATTTTCCTCAATTTTTGTTTTCTATTATTATTACGATGATGTTAAGTAGAGTGATGCTAAAAGATACGCATTGAGTCAATTCAATAAGTATATAATTGAAGTTATATTAAGTTATAGAGTAGCATGTCCCTTAGGAGAAGCATAACCAAGGATTTTCCAACCCCTTTTAAAAAATCCTAGGAACATCTACCAGGTTTGAACCAGAGATCTTAGGCATAGAAGGTTGTTAGGAGCTACCGATACATATGTGACCCCAAATATCTTGTTATTAAAGTTATAAGGCAAATATCAGATAATTTGTTGCATAGTCGCTCACACGCCTTTAGTTGTTGAATGTCCTTGTTTTGGTTAAGAACGGTCTGTAGTCTTGAAACGATAAGATGTTTCTTTAACTGTTATACAAGGGATGTTTTCCATTGAGAAGGCACCCTCTTGTAGACCGACCCGGCCGCCAGATAGGACCCCACCCTACAAGAGGGGCAGATCGAGGAGGCATTAAACTGCAGTAAAATTTGTGCTCCTCCCAGCTCGGAGGAAAAAATAAATAGCGTATCCAAGCATTTTTGGCGGGGAAAGATATCCTTAATAACGGGGACGATAAGAGGCGGGAAATAGCCGCAGATAGGGACCTGTGGATCGGCACTAAAGACGATAGCAATGCATTGCGCGCAGGACGGTGTATATCATCGCGCAACGGGCCGTTATTCCTTTATCCCGGGGGCAGCGATAAGGAGGTGCTCAGCTTCTTCTTCTTATCCGGCATAAATCCCTCTCCGGGTTATACGTCAGCGGCAGCACTCGATATTATAATATTATAATAATATAGTTTTGGGAGCCGTTCGCTATTACCGAATCCAACCTATAACTATTGAATATAAAGGTTATCATTACAGGTAGGTTTATCAATTATTCATTCCTGATGGACCTTATGGTAAGAGATTTTAAATTCCGATGATGAAATAATGTCTTTCATTTATATTTGATGTATCCAAAGATCATAACAAAAAACTTTATTATACTGAGGATGTATAGTCGAATGAAGAAATTATTGTTGGTAGAAATAATCAGGAGTCATTTTTTTTTAATATTTTAATTTTGCCGGCGTTTCGGCTCAAACTTATGAGCCATCATCAGGGTTACAAACATCAGAAAAAAAGAGATACATGCTAATGTGATAATGAATTTTTTTTTTTAATGTAGTGACACTGATACAATTCAAAATAAAACAGAAAATATACCAATATATATATATAAATATTTTAGATACAAATAATGATAATATAATGATGATAAGCATGGAATCAAAACTTTAGACTTTAATATATAATTCAACTTATATTTAGAATAGAATATTCTAGTCTATTGTATATATATTATAATATAGAAGTTTACTTCTATATTAAAGTCTAAAGTTTTGATTTCATGCTTATCATCATATTATCATTATTTGTATCTATAATATATATGAATATTGGTATATTTCCTGTTTTATTGTAAATTTTATCATTGTCAATACATTAAAAAAAAATTTCATTATCACATTAACATGTATCTCTTTTGTTTTGATGTTTGTAACCCTGATGTTGGCTCATAAGTTTGAGCCGAAACGTCGGCAAAATTAAAAAATTTAAAACAAATGACTCCCGATTATTTCTACCTCCAAAAAAACTTTATTTATTTATTTAATAATAATATTTCGACTATACAAAAATCACTTTTTTCGAGTATATTATACAAAAAAACTCATAAGTAAATGTAATGTAATTAATTTTATGAGCTTTATACAGTGGGCGAGCGAAGAAACTACCCAGAGATATCCATTCAGTCTTAATTTAAATTATTAGTTCTCGAGGCCATCGCCAATTCAGCCACCATGGAGGATTATCAGGAAAAGATGGAGATGAGAGGTAGCGGACAAGTGAGTTTGAGTGGAGGGATAGTTTGGAATTAAAGTTGGTATGTCTGTTTCGAGCTATGTCTGCAACTAATGAGATATTTGTTTTTATGGATCATTTACTGGCGACAAAGTAAGGGGTATATAGGATCTTTCGGAGGATTTCGATTGGAAGATTGGGTGCGGGAAGAATTTGATGGTTCTCCATAACTCAATCTCAAATATCCAAATCGGCCTGATGATGGTAATATAAATTAGTTTTTTTAGGCGGGAAGTTTTTCAAGGAAAGTTGTAGTAAACTGTATCTGCTAGCTGTTACTGTCGTTTCAATCTAGTATGAGGATTCCAAATAAGACGTTTGTCAAGATGGAGTCCTAGGTAGCGGATCTGTTCCACTTAGGTAAATAAAATATGGCTGAAGGATATAGAGGGACAGGCAAAAATAAATAAACAATCCTTAATTAACTCTCATAATGGAAGTAATTTATGTAATAAGTATTCGGAAAGAACTTTTTAATTCTATAATAATTAGTTTATATGATAATACTTATGTCATATGCCTCAAAACCAGTGGCGAATTCCCAGAGTAGGAAGGAAAAATTCTTTCCTTCCCTGAAATAACCACTGACAAAAAAATGGACCGGGCTTATAATAGGACTAGTTTAAAATACTAAAACATACACTTATTAATGTCAAAGTAGAGAGTTAATGTAGTATTGTAAGGCTGTTAATATATAACAACAACTACTATAGCCAAAATAGTTTCCAAAATGATGGAAATCAATTTTATACTCAGCTGGCAAAACAGTGTCTCACTTTTGAGAGTTTTTCTTATAAATTCTCGAGTGTTTTTCATGTATGTTTTGAATGCGGCTCGTTCATAGAAGAAGAGGAACATTTATGATATTTTGTCACCTTCTAAACATAAAAAATGACACTCAAGAACGTATAAATTTCTCATTTCTAGAACAAGTGACTAACTAATACTATTTTGTCATTTGGAATCTAACTGTCCAAAGTACTATTTTAATAAATATACTATGTAAGTAATGATTAGCTCTACTTCTTAAAATATTTCTTATGCACATTTTTTTTTTTTTTAATATTTTGTACTAAATTCATCTTTCTTCCGACTTTGATCCAGTGATAAACGATTGTTGAATAAATAGAAAATACTTTTTCGCGTACAGAATGGCAGCAGTGCGTCAGATTCAAGTAGATATCCATAAAAGTTCGTCCGAATTGGACGAAAGAACGTTTTATTGGCAACTAAAACGCTAAACATAAGTTCGTTAATTATCAGGCCGATTTGCAAAAGAAATTCTTGGATATTTTTTTTTTAAAACACTTTATTTATTCCAGTATCGCGACGTTTCAGCCTCTAGGGCCATTTTCGTGCGCGACGAGAACACCTAAAAGGCGGCTGAAAACTGTTAAGTTTTTTTGAAAAATGACAATTTAAAAAAAAAATTATGACGACGCTGGTGAAAAGCGGTAAAATTAAAAGATAATTGAGATGGATATGCATGAAGCTTGAAAATGGCCCTAGAGGCTGAAACGTCGCGATACTGGAATAAATAAAGTGTTTTAAAAAAATATCCAAGAATTTCTTTTGCAAATCGGCCTGATAATTAACGAACAAATATTAGAACAAAAGAACAATGACGACAATGATGAGCTAAACATAAGACTTATTTATTTGCGTTGTACGAACTATATACAATATATCTAATTTATGAGGGGCTCGTGATACAACTATTTTAATAAATCAATATAACATCAGCCTGAACAAAGTCCTTAAATTAAAATAAACTCGTTACTAGAAGATTTAAATGTACTTAATACAGGTACCAGTACAAGCCTAATCGTAACAAGATCACTACAAAACTATTGTAAAATTCTTAAATTTAAAGTCTTTAAATAGAAGTCATAGTGACTGGCATAAATTCCGCATTATGGAATCAAGAAAAATGACTTGTTCCAACCGCGAGAGGCGAACAGGCTCTAAATCACACCAGAGCATTGCATGAGTCTTAGTGATAAATAAAATGGGATTAAGTTAAAGCACAAATAATCTTTGATCTTTCAAGCCCGACTTAATAAAATAGTGCGCAAATTTCACAACTTACTTGCCAGACCCAACACTTGCTAATTTCACTTGTGCACATGCTATTTATGTCTTCTGATGTTTACAATCGACTCTTGTTGTTCGTAACGAAATAAAATATACAGTTCGATAAATATTAGGCCGTTTTACAAAAGAAATTCTTGGATATATTTTTTTTTTTTAAACAATTTATTTAATCCAGTCATCGCGACGTTTCAGCCTCTAGGACCATTATCAAGCTTCTGTAATCAGTTAAAGTTTCATTGCATTTATACATTTTCAACAATTCAATTACAACACATAATAAATTATTTTTAATAATTATGTCACCTACCATGCATATCCATCTTAATTATCTTTTCGGCGGCCGAAAACTGTTAAGTAAGTTGGAAAAAATGTTTCTTTTCTTTTTTGAATAAATAGATCCCTTTTTTCAATTCATGATGAAAAATAATATGATATTTTTTAATACAGGTTTTTTTTTTGAAAAATGATATTTTAAAAAAATTATGACGACGCTGCTGAAAAGCGGTGAAATGAAAAGATAATTAAGATGGATATGCATGGTAGGTAACATAATTATTAAAAATAATTCATTATGTGTTGTAATTGAATTGTTGAAAATGTATAAATGCAATGAAACTTTAATTGATTACAGAAGCTTGATAATGGCCCTAGAGGCTGAAACGTCGCGATGACTGGATTAAATAAATTGTTTTAAAAAAAAATAAATATATATCCAAGAATTTCTTTTGTAAAACGGCCTAATATTTATCGAACAAATATTCAAACAAAAGAACAATTACGACAATGATGAGAAAAAAATATACAGCGTTCAAGATAAAACCAATATTTTAATGGTTAAAATATAGTCTAACTTAATCCTATATATTTTGTAATATAAAAATTACACTAAACAAATCAATGTTATTTATCTTATATATTATATTATAAAGGAAATCATAATAGGAAAAAAATGGATTTATATCAAGTAAAAAAAAAATTCTTTTTCATGATCAACTTCTGTACAAGGAGGTAATTAGGCCTAGATCACGCTCAGCCGCAAATCTGTCCCTCCAATTTTAGGGTACCGCCTCTTTAGAGACTAGGTGTGCCCCAGAAGGATCTTAAATCATAGGATATATAATCCTGTTCCAGCCGGAGTTCGAACTTGGAACCTATGGAACAGAAGACTAAAGCTCTATCACCTAAACCACAGCGCTCGTTTACCAAACGCACAAAGACAACTTTAAACATGGATTTTGATTATTACTTTCACTTATGATTTTCTTAAGAACCGCTGTTACGATTTTGACTTCCTTTAAAGTATCTTTCATTTTGTAGATTTAAAAAAATCAGCCACACAATCTTATTATAATTGATAAATAACGGCTAAATATTCAAGTTGAGCGAATTTAATAGACAACTTAGAGAGAAATGTGCAAACATAATTTTTTATGTGATTTTTAATTTTTTGAACTTAAGAACAGTAATATAGATGTATAATACACCGTTGGAAAGCTACAGATTTTAGAAAAAAAATACTATTATATACACAAAATTCTAAAAGTTAACGGAGGGTGATGAAAAGCCGATAAAAGCAACTGATTGTCGATTATAATTCATAATTTAATAGAAGACATGTTTTTATTCAAATTTAATTTTATTATTTCTTTAACAATTTATTTTAATCTCTGAATGTATTTAAAACTTCTAAAATTAATTTTTTTTGCGCGCACCAGATTTTTTTTTTACATTGAAATATATATATATATATTAGCCTTATAATCAAGTTTAATTTAAAATAAAAAATAAAAATGTTTTTCTTCTTTCACCTTAAATGTATTATTAAAATACTGTATATTTAATCTGAACGTTTAAGTGTATAACCCATCTTTAGTACCTTACATATTTCACGATTTCTCTATAATATTACTATTATATTCATACTCTCATTATCTTACATTGTCACTCTTTATCATTGTATTTTTGATTGAACTGCAAACAAAAAATATAAATGTGTATTCCGAAAAATGCCCGAAGTTATAAAACTGTGAATGGAGAACCTTTATAGCAGTTTTTTTTCTTGCCTTTTTAGTGCTTTTTAAACGGCTACATTCATTTAAAGGAAAGAGATGGGGCCAAATGACAAGAGCATCAACAGAGCCATTTAGATGAAGAGATAATCTTAATGACAGCGCTCCACAATTAGTTGTCCCCTTAAGTGGCATTGTTCGTCGAGATCTGTGCCCAAGTAATTATCCTAACATAAATCAAGGGATAGCGCTTCCTCCGAATTGGATTTGGACTTACAAATCAGTAGGAAATGAGGCGCCGCCGATGAATGGGAGTTGGAGGATCCTGAATGTTGGAGGAAGATAGGAGGAGCTGATGAGGCCCTGAGGCGACGAGGTTCTGGAAGCAGCTCCCTCAAGGAGGTCACATACTGTACGCTCTCACGTGCCCCGGGCCACAGCCTTATCTCTAATTGAACAGATAACTTATCCATGTGTCGCTTCTGAATAGGGCAGCACGTGCCCCTAAGATTGGGACCTCTGCTCTGATGTTTATTGACCATGGATCATGGTCTTAGATCACCAACTGTATAATGGAGATAATTTTATAAGATGATTCTGATTCCATTTATCAAAAATTTAAACAATAAGAAGAAAAAATCCTTTATTACTTACACAAAAGAAATCCAGTGTGCCTGTGATTCAGCAACTACTCTCTCTGCGACGAGTTGAGGGGATAAAGCTGGAATGTTATGGAGTTTTACAGAGTGGTACGAGCGAAATTGCCTTACAGGGGAAGCTTTCGAGCTGTTTTTCGGACTTACAGGCTTTACATAACCATACATGACTTCGACTCTCGTACCCATTTCTTACAATCAAAAATCCTCAATGCTCCTTACATAAAAAAATAAATCATCAAAAGTAATCCTTATATACAGGTACTTATCCATAAACTCTGATTCCACTCCATCCATTACAGATTCCATTCCGAACATAAACCTCGAATTTCAAACCTTGCTACTTCTTTCATTTCCGATCATTCTTTAATCATAAATCTGTAATGGCACACAACCCATTAAGGGTATTTGGATCAGTACATATAGAGATTCGTACTGATTCTAGGCCAAAGGCCGTGCAATGAGGTGATTAGGCCATGATCACGCTCAGCCGCCAGATCTTTTCCCCAATCTTATTAGGTACCCACTTTATAGAGGCTGGGTTTGCCCCAGGAGGGTCTCCGTACCCTAGGGTCACCCTACGGCCGCATTAACAGAATAAATAATATTCGGCCTCAGCCGGGATTCGAACCCAGGAGCACAGTAGACTTTCAACAAGTTTGTCTATAGTAAATGTGAGTCATATCTTACTCTAAAGATTTTTTTTTCATCTCTTAATTTTTTTTTAATGCTATTTTGAGTTGCTATATTAAAAAATATTACTTTTTATATAAACCTGTTTATTGTATTTACTTTTGGGTTCATGCAAAATATTTTCATCAGATTTCTCAAAGGAGTGCCTAAATGTTTTAAAAGTCTGAATAAAATGTAAATAAATTTATTTATTGAAGAGCTGCCTATGGGTAATTTCTCTACATGCATATTATGCCTTAATGTTTTTATAATAAGGTTGTCAAGTTCAATGAATATATATTAAAATATATTAATAATAATTTATTTAACACTTATTGCTGAGTACGTACATACTCGTAAAGGGTATGTAGTAAACGGATTTCCATAAGTCCTTATGAATAAATGAATGAATGAAGTAATTATAGAGAAGATAGAGATTACAGGAGTCATAGGTGTAGTTTCCCGCCAAAACGGTATCAGAGCCCCAGAAGAGCAACAATCAGTTGAGGGATAAATTTTCCAATCGAAGGATTATCACCAATGACCAATCGGAAACTGTAATAAAATAATACGCGGTTAATAAAGCAAATGAAGGAGCAAAGGGAAGTTGAAGCTAAATCAAGGAGGGAGGAAGGAGGAATCGATAGCGGCTTCCAGCAGCCCTGATACTTCCTCCAGTAATCCGGACTTCCTGGATCTATCTTATAAATAATGTACCAGCCGCTTCGGGAATTATTCATTTCTCTAAATCCCGGTCACTTCACCTCATATCGCCCATTTCAACCTCATTTTCCTCCATCTGCGGCTATCCACTTTATGCCACCTTTTTCACCTCCATTTATACCATATTCAGGTGAATATAACGCATGAGTTATATAACACATACTCCTGCACATACATTTTTTTGTCAATATATTTATCTGTTTTAATTTTAATTACCAATGAGGGATGATGGACATTTTTATCATATTGTTTTCCCATAATATAGGCATCAAGAAATCCGTAGAAATTTAAGGCATAACTTAATGTGAAGAAACAATTAAGATGTGGGTCACATGTGGTGTAGTGGTTATAACAATCGCAGATTCAAAATCTAAGTCTAAGTTAAGTAATAATCCAGCACTATGTTTAAGGAGATTTGCGAGTGTATTCCTCGGGCAGAGTTTTCTACCCAGCATTCAGTCATAATTTTCCATAATTCAATATCATTCTAGAATAATTGGAAATGTGCTACCATGTATCAGTTTTGTTCTTTTGGGTGAATCTCCAAAAAAATATAATTGCAACACTGTTATGAAGAAATTGTATTGGATCCTATCACAAGTCTCCATAGAAACAAAAGTGAAAGGACACATCTCATACTTCTTATGTTATACTAAAACCTCTACCTTAGGAAACCATAAATGGTTTTAAAAAGTATTGGTTTCTGTACATGAACTCAGACTCTATAAATTCGTTCATTCATAAGAAAAGAGAAGGCCCCTTTCAAGTCGCTACATGTTAAAATTGTAATAATTAACAAATAATTACCACAACATATACGGGTCCAAAGCTTAGTAACCGGAGATTAGTAGTCCAGGCACGAAATTAATACAACATTTATGAAAACTCTATAAATTCGTTCATTCATACGATATAAAATTGGTGTTCGGAAAAAGCCTGGTAAAAATCCCATTGATAAAAAAACATTTTATTTTATGTATGAGAATTTCCGTGTCGATCATGAATATGCTAATTCTTTGGAAATGAACTTTTCAAAGAGGTTTCCCACTTTCAAATTTAACTTGGCTAACTAGTTCTCTGTACGAGGGAGGTAGTAGAAACTAATGCAAATCGCTATCCGAATGCTATAAATCCCAAACTGGCTTAAAGTCATTTTACAAAAAAGAAAAAGAATAATGAAAAACTTTAGGTACTTTCTAATTCAGCTCGAGAGCAAAAGAGCAAACCCGGCAGAATGAGGAAGTGAAAGAAAAAGTAGCCGACAAATGACATTTCGAGTTTAGAATTGCCAAGTAATGTAAAGTTGACAATTTAAATCCCCCACCCTAGAAGATAGTTTAAGCCCCGCCCCCGGCCTGAATAAGTTATATAAGAAGGGTCCAAGTTGACTCCCTGAGGGACACCGGCTTAATAAGTTGCGTCGCTGTTAGGAGATTTATAATGTTAAAAGTTTATCCAGTTTGCAAATTCAATCTGCCCCGAGAGCACCTGCTCCAGGCATCAGTCTCCCGGTTGCCATGGCGACGGCACGGCGTCCTCTTTTTGTATCGCCCCCTCTGGCCGCCCCCGGCTGACCCCCTCCCCCCGCACAAATTATATCGCATTGTCCGCCCTTCTATCTCTCTGTCACACTCTCTTCTAAATAAAAAAATTAATTATGAATTCGACAAAGGAAATAATCATATATCATTGTCGTTATTTTTATATTAAAATTTAGAAAGATGTCTGTAGATCTGAATAAGCGGTTATGCTAGTATTGGGTTGTAAATATTTTTATTCAATTATGCATGATCCATTTTGATCTATTGCATGTTGCCATCTTTATGGCATTTTTTAAATTCTGTTCATCATCAGGATCGATCCGAGGGCTTTGCGTCTTCCAAAATTTCCGGTTCTGAACCTATCAAACCACTCACAGACGGTTCTTACTTCAAAGGCGTCCTCGCCATACACACTGCTACTTCTATTAACTGTCTGTGCAGCGGAGTTAAATGACGAAAATGAATTTTGATCTCTTGCACTTTTAGCAAGTAAAATACCACTTAAAGATAAGGAATCTTGGTCGAAGATCTTCCTCACGAAGGGTACATCCAAAGTAGGTACTACTATTCATAAATATACATACGCATATTTCAATAGGTGTAATATTACCAAGTGAGATATATTACCGGTTGCTGAATCTAAAGATTAATTGTTAAACTTAATTTTTTTTTTTTTTAATAACACTATTTATTACAATCCAAATATGTCACTCTAACTGCAAAAATGATCAGATGCCCTATACATAATTGCTGGCATGTAAGGGATGAGAGAGGTCATAGTCCAGGAGCCGAGGCCGAAAATTGGCTGGTTAAGGTACCTTGTTTAACACTGTTTAGATCTTCACGCTAGGAAGAGGTGCCACTGGGTACTGATAGTCCAGAAGCCTAGGCCGAAAAATGCGAATTATAAGAAGAAAATTTTCAATGTGATTTTCATATTTTAGCCAACTTGTACGACAACATTTTTTTTGTCTGCCAGCTCATACTGGTCGGAATCAAAAATGGCGGCCATTCAAAACGGTCACTAAAAACCAAAAAATATGATTATTTGAAGACGATTCTTTCTTTTCATTTATTAAACTAGGTCACTACATGATACAAAAAAAAAATTGTCTGCCCATTCTAGGTGGTCGGGTTCATCCGGCAGACATGATTCAAAAAGCACGCTCTGAGAACCAAAATTTTGTATTATTTGAAGACGTTTCTTTTTTTTCTAATTTAAAACTAGGTCTTTACCTGATACAAAAAAACTTTGTCTGCCCATCGTAGGTGGTCGGATTAGCAGAGCAGACAAAATCCAAAAACACGCTTTAAGGACCGAAATTTCGTATCAATTGAAGACGTTTCTTTCTTTTCTAATATGAAACTAGGTCTTCGCCTGATACGAAAAAACCTTGTCTGCCCATCGTAGATGGTCGGATTAGCAGAGCAGACAAAATCCAAAAAACACGCTTTAAGGACCAAAATTTCGTATCATTTGAAGACGTTTCTTTCTTTTCTAATATGAAACTAGGTCTTCGCCTGATGCGAAAAAACTTTGTCTGCCCATCATAGGTGGTCGGGTTCAACTAGCAGACAAAATCAAAAAACACGCTTTAAGGACCAAAATTTCGTAATTATTTGAAGACGTTTCTTTCTTTTCTAATATGAAACTAGGTCTTTGCCTGACCAAAAAAAACTTTGCCTGCCCATCGTAGGTGGTCGGGTTCAACTAGCAGACAAAATCAAAAAACACACTTTAAGGACCAAAATTTTGTATTATTTGAAGACGTTTCTTTCTTTTCTGATATCAAACTTAGACTTCACCTGATCATAAAAAACTTTGTCTGCCTATCGTAGGAGGTCGGGTTCAACTAGCAGACAAAATCAAAAAACACACTCTAAGGACCAAAATTTTCTATTATTTGAAGACGTTTCTTTCTTTTCTTATATCAAACTAGGTCTATACCTGATGCAAAAAATCTTTGTCTGCCCATCGTAGGTGGTCGGATTCAATTGGCAGACATGATGCAAAACCACGCAATAGGTCAAGACCCTAAATTTTGAATTATTAGAAGACGCTTTTTTCCTTTCTTATCTGGAACTAGATCTTCACCTATAACAAAAAAATTTTGTCTGCCCATCCTAGGTGGTCAGAATCATGTGGCAGACAAGAACCAAACAGTAAGCATTGAGACTTTTTTAATGGTTATTTTGTTAAATACGGGGTTTGATATTAGCATAGATGAAATTGAATGATTTCTAGGAATCAATGTGTGTTTATGGTGGCGGATCCGAAGGGAAAAGGTCTAAAACGATCTAGTTCTGTTTTTGGAATAGATGGAATAGAACATTATGTATAATATGGACAAATATATCACGGTACCTATAATACCTACAGATATCTATCAGATCTCGAATTGATGCTTATTCAATTTCCATTGATGTATATTGTAATGAGTATTTTCGTATAATGAGTGGTTTCGGTGATATTTACCTTCAAACGTTAATACGTTAAAAAGAATTATCGTATTTAGAACACAATACATTATATGGACAAAGATATATCGATATCTGTATGATCTGCAGACGTCTATCACTTCTTATCTTAAAGCTTATTAGAAGCTTGTTTATTTTTATTATTATGAGTATTTTGGTAAAATGAGCGGTTTCGATGATATCGGGCTGAAGACTGTTAAAAGTCGATCAATTCCTCTGCTTAAGACACAATGCATTATATAGACAAAGATATCTCGGTACCTGCAAGACCTACAGATATCTATCAGCTTTCAAATTGACGCTTATTAAATTTCGATCAATGAATATAGTAATAAGTATTTTCGTATAATAGGTGTTTATTGTAATATTTAACTTCGTAATGCTAAAATGAGGTCAATTCCTGTATTTCGGATCCAATGCATTCAATGGACAAAGAAATCTCGGAAACTATATGATCTACAGGCGTCTATCACCTCTTATATTAAAGCTTATTAGAAGGTTGTTAATTTTTATTATTTTGAGTAGTTTGGTAAAATGAACGGTTTCTATGATATCGGGCTGAAGACTGTTAATAGTAGATGAATTCCTCTGTTTAAGACACAGTGCATTATATAGACCAATATATCTCGGTACCTGCAAGACATAGAGAAATCTATAAGCTTTCAAATTGACGCTTATTCAATTTCATTAATGTATACTATAATGAGTATTGCTGTACCATGGGATGTTTCTGTGATATTAACCTACATAGGTTAAGATATGAATAATTCTCGTATTTAGAACACAATATATGGACAAATAATTTTGATACCTATAAGACCTACAGACGTCTATCACTTCTCATATTAAAGCTTGTTAGATGCTTGTTAATTTGTATTTTTATTATTAGTTTTGTAAAATAAGCGGTTTCGCGGATATTAACTTGATGAAGTTAAATTTCGGTCGACTCTCGTATGACGAACACAATGTATTATATCGAAAAAGTTATATCGATACCTAAAAGACCTATAGACGTCTCTTAGGTCTAAAATGTAACCTTATTAGATTACTTTTAATATATGTTCTTAAGATTTTTTTGGTAAAATGTTCGGTTCCGATCATTTTGGGCTGAATGTTTAAAGCCGATCAATTCCTGCGTTCAAGAATGGACGAAGTGAATGAAGATTTTTTATTTAAGAACCACATTATGAGAAGTAAAATCAGCTTTTATTAAGGTCAAAGGCAAATGTAGGCTTAATAGGTTCGACTAAGTTAAACACACAGTGTCCTAAATTCTAGAATGACCGACTTTTTTTTAATTTATATTATAAAGTGCCAAAATCATAGAAACAACGCGTTATACAAAAATACTTATAATAATCAACATTAATAGAAATCGAATAATTGTTAATTTAAGAGGTGATAGGTGTCTGTTAGACAAATTGGTGCAAATTTATCTACATAATAAATTGAGTTTTAAACATAAGAAATAAACTAATTTTAACATCGTTAAACCCAGTATCTCAGAAACTACCAATTTTACCATCATACTTAAAATAGTAAACATTTATAGAACTTGAATAAGCATTAATGTGTAATTTTGTCGGTATCTAGATGACTATCCAAACATTTTTTATTGAACGCAGGAATTGATTGGCTTTAAACATTCAGCCCAAAATGATCGGAACCGAACATTTCCCAAAAATATCATAAGATCATATATTAAAAGTAATCTAATAAGGTTACATTTTAGACCTAAGAGTCGTCTATAGGTCTTTTAGGTATCGATATAACTTTTTCGATATAATACATTGTGTTCGTTATACGAGAGTCGACCGAAATTTAACTTCATCAAGTTAATATCCGCGAAACCGCTTATTTTACAAAACTAATAACAATAATACAAATTAACAAGCATCTAACAAGCTTTAATATGAGAAGTGATAGACGTCTGTAGGTCTTATAGATATCAAGATATATTTGTCCATATATTGTGTTCTAAATACGAGAATTATTCATATCTTAACCTATGAAGGTTAATATCACAGAAACATCCCATGGTACAGCAATACTCATTATAGTATACATTAATGAACATTGAATAAGCGTCAATTTGAAAGCTTATAGATGTCTCTATGTCTTGCAGGTTCCGAGATATATTGGTCTATATAATGCACTGTGTCTTAAACAGAGGAATTCATCTACTATTAACAGTCTTCAGCCCGATATCATGGAAACCGCATATTTTACCAAAATATTCATAATAATAAATTAACAAGCTTTTAATAAGCTTTAATATAAGAGGTAATAGATGTCTGTAGGTCTTATGGGTATCAAGATATATTTTTCCTTATAATAGATTGTACCGTAAATACGAGAATAGGCCCAATTTTAACGTTATGAAGGTAATATCACAGAAACCACCTATCATGGAATAATACTCATTACGATATACATTAATGGACATTTAATAAGCGTGAATTTGAAAGCTGATAGATGTCTCTAGGTCTTGCAGGTACCGAGATATCTTTGTCTATATAATGCATTGTGTCTTAAGCAGAGGAATTGATCGACTTTTAACAGTCTTCAGCCCGATATCATCGAAACCGCTCATTTTACCAAAATACTCATAATAATAAAAATAAACAAGCTTCTAATAAGCTTTAAGATAAGAAGTGATAGACGTCTGCAGATCATACAGATATCGATATATCTTTGTCCATATAATGTATTGTGTTCTAAATACGATAATTCTTTTTAACGTATTAACGTTTGAAGGTAAATATCACCGAAACCACTCATTATACGAAAATACTCATTACAATATACATTAATGGAAATTGAATAAGCATCAATTCGAGATCTGATAGATGTCTGTAGGTATTATAGGTACCGTGATATATTTGTCCATATTATACATAATGTTCTATTCCATCTATTCCAAAAACAGAACTAGATCGTTTTAGACCTTTTCCCTTCGGATCCGCCACCATAAACACACATTGATTCCTAGAAATCATTCAATTTCATCTATGCTAATATCAAACCCCGTATCTAACAAAATAACCATTAAAAAAGTCTCAATGCTTACTGTTTGGTTCTTGTCTGCCACATGATTCTGACCACCTAGGATGGGCAGACAAAATTTTTTTGTTATAGGTGAAGATCTAGTTCCAGATAAGAAAGGAAAAAAGCGTCTTCTAATAATTCAAAATTTAGGGTCTTGACCTATTGCGTGGTTTTGCATCATGTCTGCCAATTGAATCCGACCACCTACGATGGGCAGACAAAGATTTTTTGCATCAGGTATAGACCTAGTTTGATATAAGAAAAGAAAGAAACGTCTTCAAATAATAGAAAATTTTGGTCCTTAGAGTGTGTTTTTTGATTTTGTCTGCTAGTTGAACCCGACCTCCTACGATAGGCAGACAAAGTTTTTTATGATCAGGTGAAGTCTAAGTTTGATATCAGAAAAGAAAGAAACGTCTTCAAATAATACAAAATTTTGGTCCTTAAAGTGTGTTTTTTGATTTTGTCTGCTAGTTGAACCCGACCACCTACGATGGGCAGGCAAAGTTTTTTTTGGTCAGGCAAAGACCTAGTTTCATATTAGAAAAGAAAGAAACGTCTTCAAATAATTACGAAATTTTGGTCCTTAAAGCGTGTTTTTTGATTTTGTCTGCTAGTTGAACCCGACCACCTATGATGGGCAGACAAAGTTTTTTCGCATCAGGCGAAGACCTAGTTTCATATTAGAAAAGAAAGAAACGTCTTCAAATGATACGAAATTTTGGTCCTTAAAGCGTGTTTTTTGGATTTTGTCTGCTCTGCTAATCCGACCATCTACGATGGGCAGACAAGGTTTTTTCGTATCAGGCGAAGACCTAGTTTCATATTAGAAAAGAAAGAAACGTCTTCAAATAATCATATTTTTCGGTTTTTAGTGACCGTTTTGAATGGCCGCCATTTTTGATTCCGACCAGTATGAGCTGGCAGACAAAAAAAATGTTGTCGTACAAGTTGGCTAAAATATGAAAATCACATTGAAAATTTTCTTCTTATAATTCGCATTTTTCGGCCTCGGCTTCTGGACTATCAGTACCCAGTGGCACCTCTTCCTAGCGTGAAGATCTAAACAGTGTTAAACAAGGTACCTTAACCAGCCAATTTTCAGTCTTCTGAATTCTAGCCAGTCCGTTGTTCTCACGTTTTGAATGAGTATGTTGTAATGAGTTAGATTTGTAATGGAATATCTTATGAGAAGTATGAATGAAGTCTTCAACAGCAAATATGTATAGTATGTAAGATTTTGTTACTGACGTACCAGGGTGAGCGTGTTTAACACGCCGTGTTATTAGTCTCGAAATTTTAGATTGAAAAGTCTGTATTTTTTAAATGTCTTTGTTAAAACTGATAAGCAGTTTGTTAGTAGTAGATTCAATCTAGCAGGTATTTGTAAGTATAGGTAGATGTATCAGTATTTAATAAGTCAATTTTAGTATAATCTCTTTAAAGAAAATACAAATGTTCAACTACCTTTTTAGTAAATAATTCAATAAGCAGTAGTATGAATATGGGTTAGAGAATGTTTTATTATTTAGTTAATATATTATCCTTTTAGCGTTATAAAGTGTTCAGGCTATAAAATTATCGACATCGTACTATATATTTTTTAGGGTATTAAGACTTCTCAGATCCACACTAAATTACATTGAAGCCTGTTCATTTATTGTGTTCTAACGTTTTATGTGAAGATGCTGAACCATTTTTTTGCTAAATATATTGTATAACCTCAATATTTTGCTTATAATTTTATTTTACATTATTTAGTTGATATTCCAGAAAAGAAATGACTCATACGTGTTAGGTTTTAATATTTATGTGAACATAAAAAATAAGCTTTTTGTAACGTTGTTCTAGGCCTCTGAGATGGAGAGACTGAAAATCGAGCGGAGATAAAAGAAAGTACAGAATAAGAAGAGAGAGGAGACAATATTGGCTGGAGAGAAGAAGAGAATGGAGGGAGGAACGAATTTATCGGTCGGGTGCCCCCAGCGATGGTTTACAACCCCCCGAGGTAAGTTATGCCCCTGGAATAGGGAAAACCACCCTAATATCGGAGCGCCAACTTGTAATGAGATCGGGAGATTTAGTGAGCCTCTGGGTGATTACTTTCTCAGGGTGGCCTTCCGTGGGCAAGGAACGTCATTGGCTATGACAGGGATCTCGTGGTAGTCGTGGAGCGATTGAAGGGGATATCGTGGGGGTGGGGGTTCTAGATAATCAAGCGAATCATCAAGTTGGTTTCGGTGGGGAATCCAAAAAAAAATACAGAAGAAACTAATTCTCATCTATAGATCTAAATAGATTGATAAAGAAGAAAAAAGTCAAAATTAATTAATCGAAAATATTATCACAAAAATTAAATTGTTAGTTTCCAAAAATGAACCTTTGTAATCGAACAAAAAAAAAAAAAAAATAATAAAAAAACTTCTTCCCCCCTCTCCACTCCTCTAAGATAGAGAATTTTGTAAGTTTATTAGTGTTCTTAACCAGAAAATCTTCGAAAATTATTAAAAAGAGAAAAAAATAAAGAAAAAATTGAAATTTTACCCATAAATCAGACCATAACTCAGTTACTTTCGAAGATAGAGAAATATATGTAGAGAATTTTAAATTCAGTAAAGCACAATAAACAGAAAAAAAAATATATATGATCTATTTATCCGAATAACAAATTATAGTAGATGTAATTACACCTTACTCGGTTATTATTGAAGATCAGAAAAATCGAAAAAATTCGCCACTATGAACAGTTATACCTTAATATAGTTATTTGGAAATAATAAACCAATAATTTGCAACGATATTTTTTAATAAAATAATTTGATATTTTTTGAGGAAACTTTTTTTTTCCTCTCATTTAGATGCCTTGAAGAATAATAGCAATGTATTCAAAGCTAGGTTTCAAAGAAGTGGGTTTAAATGGATATGGAGCTAATGATCGGCTATGGATTCCTGGTTCAGACCTAATAGGCATGATTTAAAACATTAAGCTTATTACGAATTATTTAACCAAGCATAAGTAATGAATTTACAAAGGAATTTCGATTATAAGGATTGAATAAGAGAGGAGTTAGAAGATTTCATGGAGCCCCAAATCTAAACATAGTTCAAGAAATGAAATATTTAGTAGGAGATAAAATATTAATAAAACAATTAAACGACTGGAGATGAATATTAGAAATATTTTATTCGTTTACAAAAAAAAAAAAACAGTGGTTAAATAAAAAAAAAAAGAAAGATGAATTATAGAAATAAAGATAGATAAAACGAGGAGCTCACGAACACAATAGAGAGAAACGGCAACAACTGATAAGTTACAATGGATTTGTCAGTGAAAAAAAATTTATGCTTCTACAATTATAATATACAGAAAATGAAATAAGAAATAAAAAAACAGCTTCAAATAAATATTTAAAAAAAAATGTATGTATATATATAAAACTGTTTGAATCAGTGACAAATCAATTTCACATAACCTCTTTACCCACCTAACCCACCAGCTGTTTGTAACTTCACTCCTTCACACACCAGACCCTTCATATATCAAATAACTGTAAAATGTCATTGCCCTTGAAGAGTATTGAATTTTTCAGCACTTATTGTTAGTGTTATTATTATTTTCTATTTTTTTCTACTCGGAAACATTTTTCCAATGACTATACAGTTTCGAAATTAGATTTTTCTTCATGAACTGAACTTTTAATATTTGAGTTTCATTATTTTCTGACTATTAAAAGATATAAATTGAAAGAAATCAGAATTAAGCTTTTAAAAATGCTATTCCGCGTCCATATTTCATTATAAGAGAATTCAAAGGCTTTCAAATGAATAGAAAAATAATATACTCTCGACCGAATAAAAGGAGATAAATTTATTCATGAAGAAGAAAAGTATTTATGAGAGCCATAAACTATGTTCTATTAATGTGACATAACCAACTCTCATGCGCCCAATAAGAGAAGAGAAGGAAGAGGAGGCGGGATATACGACGACAGAACGAGAATAGAGATATCTTCCCCGACATAATTGGTAGAGATGTAGAAGCGGCACTAAGTCTTATTCCAGGCCGTAACTCTCAACTAAGACTAATTACAGCCAGGAGCTTGGGACTCTTAAAACTGGTCCTAGCGAGATAAATCATGAACGGCACTTGTGAAAAACGACCAGCTGTGGTCCGGGAGGGGGGCAGCTGGAGATGTAGTGCCCCTAGCAGATGTAAATTATTGCATATTAATCCCGAGTGTGGTTGCTCCGGAATAGCGTTAATATTGTAACTTCCATATCCTCCCGGTTTCGGCTTTGTTCTGGGTCCGTCGTAATTAGGCGGGAGGCGGCTCTCAAGAAGGGGGGTAAAAAACGGAGGCGGAGGAAGATGGCGCTGAAAAAAAATAAGCGAAGACGAGGGTTTGTAATTTAGAACTGGGTGGATGAAGAAGCTCCAGTAATTATGGCGATTGTTCGCTCCAGTTAGCGCAGCCTCATGGCCCGCAATATCTTCTCCTCCTTTGGCCTTCTTTGGATGTAATTTGGAAGGATTTGGACCAAATTAACAAAGTAACAATAAAAATTGTATGTATAAATACAACCATCTTATCCTTCAAATAATGACAGGCAAATTACTTCTTTTTTTTTTTCATGTGAAAAATTGATGTCTTACTAGGACATAAGGATGGAGACAAAAACTGCATGTTATGGTAATTTCAGCAAGGTTAATTAACCATTCATTGTGTAAAAATATTAATATGTTTAAGCAAGTTTTAAAAATATTAGAATATTTTTCATCTATTGTGGTATAGTAGCTGTTAATAGCCATAGCTGAAATTCGTGTTATAAGAAGGCTAAAAAAAGCAGGATGAGAGGATGTTCTCAGCTAAATTAAAGCCAAGAAAAGGGTGTTGCTGGGCACTTCCCTTCTTCATTTCTATCATTTCTGTTGCTAAAGTTTTATAAAGTACATTTTCTTATCATTCAATAACTTCTGAAATGTGCGAATAAAAATATAGGAAGATAAGGTAAAATATTAGGATACTTTGATTTTATACAATTTTTTATTAGATGCGATATGTATTCCTCTATATAATAATGAATCGGCCATGACTTATATAAAAATACACTTTTTTCAAATAAACACGATGTTATGGGCAAAAATAATTTAAGAAATAGATCAATGTTTGCAAAATGACCATCTTATTTCGGCTATTAAAAACCTAAATTGTTGGCTATAAACGTCGAATAAAAGAATTTCCCTTTATGAAGTTTTTGTAAAAAAAAAAAAAAATTAGTAGGATATTTTTTTTTAGTTAAAGAACATGGAGCATAGATAATGAATAAATGTTATCTACTTTTGAAATCATCATTCAGGACATTTGGTATCACAACAAATCCAATTAATAAACCATACCAAATTTGCAGATAAAAAAATAAATAAATTACAGCGAAAATTAAATGTATAAAGAAAAGTGGACCAAATAAATAATGTTATTCATGCATGTAAAACAAATTTAAGCCCCTAAGAGTCATAAGACTTAAATGTTTGTAATTTATTATTGAACTGAGTTTTAATATTCGTTTTCAATTAAATCAAATATGTAATCAGTACCTTGTGAAAATAATTATATTTCTTAAGGACTTAAGTGTTTTTTTAGATGAAGTTGGATGGCGGATTTCGATAAAACTGAACGATTGGTATACGAATATGCCAGAATATTGATTCAAAATGTTCGTTAGTAACTTTTGAAAATTTAACGCCTCAATCGTAGCAAGCATAATTTTTTATTTGGTTTATTCAATAATAAATTTTGGAAACAGTGAAAAACATAACAATGAAAAACTCTAATATGGAAAGAAAATAATTCCAAGAATAATTCACCACCTTAGGATTATAAACATTAGAAGAATATGGGGTATATTATGATATAAGCAAGTGACTATTTTGGGTCGATATTGGTAGTTTCTAATAAAAGGAAGTAAATATATTTCGAAATTTAACTAGATTATACAGCACATAACATTTTCAGACATTAATCGAAAGTATAGGGTAATTGCATAAATATAAATGTGTAACTGTAATTTGGTTCATTTATAAATAAATAAAAATACTGAATACTGATTCCTGCAAAAAAAAAAAAAAAATTAAATGTAAGCATTGGAGCGATTGTAGATTTAGAATTATGTTCGTTTTTATATTTTGTGGATTTCGTTGAATCCTCTATCACCTTATGTTTATATTATTGTTATATGTTGCAACAAGATCATGGAAGGGACTACAAGATAATCTCCAAGTAAAGTTCACACCTCCGAGGCGTTATCCACCTGAAGCCTACAAGCCCTAAGACACTGGATGAAGGACGACCTCCGAAGGGATTGTGTTCTTGGCCAATTAGCGACTAATTGAGAACCCGGCCACTGACAACGGTAAATATACCGGCGTGGAGGGGGCTCCTTACCGTAATAATAGTTGGCGGTAATTAATTACCCAGCGCCAGCTTTATGGCGGTAATATGTTCCCGCAGTTATTGATGATTACGGACGTTTTTCATTCATGGAAGCCGATACGCTAGGCCATTCATGAAACCCTTTTCACTTCAATGAAAACATTCTTCATTGATTCTTTACAAAACTAACTAGTTCAGTGTTATATTAGTCATTATAATCATTAATATTAGTCTTTATTTTTTTTTAATTTAAATTTTCACCTGCATTAACTGCAAAATTGTACTGGGGCATAATGTAAAGAAAAAGGCATCTTGATGGTCCAATTTCACACACGCTTCAGCACAAATCTGGGTACTGTTTCGTTATATTTATATGATAAAATAATAATAAAACAATGTGTATAATTTAATTAATTAAAGTAATATTAGATTGAAGTAAAGTCTTAGCAACTATCTATAGCCAAACAAAAACTAATTCCATAATAGATCTCTATTAAACTAATGGTGGGAAACTAGCATTAAAGATAAAACTGTAATTTTCATATGGGTATTTTTCAGCTCGATCTGAAATCAAAGACAAAAAAAAAAATGAACAGCCGATTCGGACAGAATAACGGGCAAAGGGAATAACTCAAATAAATGAAATAACTGTAGAAGTTTGGGTGCCCCAATCTTAGCAAAGGATATGAATACAGTGTGAGTACAGCTGAAAAAGGAAATAGACACGGGGATAGTAAAATCCAACTGCCAGAAATTAAAAAAAGTCATCATATTCAGACTTAGAACAGGACACTGCCAGTTTACACATAGATACCTTCTAAGATATCTAGATGGAACAATCTATTAAAAATACAATAATTTCCTAAAAAACTGTAGAACATTTGTTAATTGAGAGACCATTAGAGGATTCGACGACAGAAGTTAAACTAGGGAAAACAGTAATGGATATACCACAAGTTGAAGAACAACAGATATCCACACTAATTATATATATGTAAACTTATAGTTTTTTGTAGGTTTTCTTTTTTTTATTTTAATCTTTTGATTATTAGCGTTATTCTCTATATAATTTTTTATTTTTATGTATGAAGTAATTGTTTTATTTTTCTTTATTTAGTCAATGTATTATATTATATTTTGTTTTTGTTTACGTATGTTACGGGAGCGGCGTGGTCTAGTGGATAGAGCACTAGTCTGCCTGTGCTCCGGGTCCTGGGTTCGAATCCCGGCTCTGGCAGAATATTATTTATTCTGTTAATTCAGTCGGGGGGCGACCCTAGGATATGGAGACCCTCCTGGGGCAGACCCAGCCCCTATAAAGTGGGTACCCAAATTAATTGGGGAAAAACCTGACGGCTGAGCGCGATAAAGTCCTAATCATCTCATTGCACTGCCATTGGCCTAGAAACAGTACGGATCTCTATATGTACTGAGCCCAAGACCTTTTTTTTTTTTTTTTTTTTTTTACGTATGTTAATGATATTATAAGGTAAATACTATGTCTATAACTTGACCACCTTAAACTATTAATGCGCAATTAGCCTGTTGGTGGGGCCTCTTTATAAATAAATAAACGCTGATATCCATAAAGGTTGCAGAGTATTGTCACTGAATAAGTTTTTTTTTTAATCTCGCCTTATAGGGTTAGATTTGAATAACAAATAAAAATAAGTAAAGAAATAATTCAAAATTTCAAAGTCTTCTACTTCATTACAATTTTACTTCGAGGACCTATTTTTTTAAAATATAATTTGATTTAGACCACTGTATATATTCTAGATCAGATATTTATATACATTTTTGTGGTGTTTAGAATATAATTTGGTTTTCTTAGTACTTATCTGGTTGCTTTCTAAAAGGAATCTAATCACCGATTTATCCAAAACGAATTCCTACTACATTCATTTTACTATTTATTATTAAATCATCCTACGAATCGAAATAAAGCATAAATCCATTATCTATATATATTATTTAATTGGAATAAGGCAAATAAAACAGTATAAAGAAATTAGTATATTTTTTTTCACATACAAATTTGTTTTACACCCAAATTAATTTTTTCGTTATTATGTCGGTAAAATATTTCAAATATTAAACTCCATTAAGATGTCTTAGACATTTTGGAAAGCTTGAGTTTCGTTCTTGATAGGTTCAGTTAATTGGAAAGGTTCCCCTAACAAGAAGGCCACGGAAAATAATTTACAAGGGATTGCAGTTTGACAGCTCACGATATTCATACAACGATTCATTACTCCCAGAACCACCGACCGCCCGAAAACTGGTTTAGGATTCGAAAAAGTTTGGACCCTGTAATTTTGTCGTTAAAAGTAACGCAACCTTCCTCGGATATATAAATCTTTGTGTAATTGAAGTGCTATCGATTGTTGAACTAATTTCCGAGATGTTTACCATTTATTATTACTCTCAGCTAAGAGTAGGTAAATATATGTATTAACTTTCATAGGTTAACCGTACAGGAGTCTTAGCAATAGAAATGAATATGTTTACTTTAGCTTAGCTACATATGAAATATATATTAAGAAAAAGTATTGCGATTCTAACAATTTTCAATTTCGAGTAGTCACAAACGTTTTACGGTCTTTTGAGTCCAAATGACCAGCCCTACAAAATAGTGATCCTAGCTCGAAAACCATAAGTAACATAAGTCGTACAACACTGAAATTTCATATTTTAGAAGTGTATATGCATTATATGTTACAACAACTATTATAATAAAATCAGCGAATCAAAAGAGCCACTTTATACCAAGCATAATACACCTTTTTACGACTTAAAAAAAAAAAGGCTCAAACGATTTTGATTAAACTCGATATATCGGTGTAAAAGTTAATGGGCTTCAATTTTATGTAGGTTTCATCTGATTGAAACAGTCTGACGGGGCTTATATGCGAATATTTTAAATTTTCTTCCAATTATAAAAAATAAAATAAAAAAAAAAAATAAATAAAAAAAAAATAAAAAAAAAAAATAAAATAAAAAAAAACTGTACTACTACGATTATTATTATTTATTTATTTTATTTTTATCTTTAATTATTCTTCTTTGAAATTTTTATTTTTTTTTTGTTTTTTTTATTTACTGTACATAAGGAATGAATGACTTCTTATAGCATTAATAATCATTGCCCAAGATTGTGGCAGATTGTATTATTTCTAAATAAATAATTAAAAAAAAAAAAACAACTGTCCTACTACAAACGATGAAGGGCCCTAGGGGTCAGAACATATAGAGATCCGTACTGCTTCTAGGCCAACGGCCGTGTAATAAGACCTTGATCACGCTCATCGGCCAGGGTTTTTTTTCCAAATTTTGAGTACCCACTTTTAATTGGGTATCCAAAAATGGCAAAAACTGGCGCCTGAACGTAATTAAGGCATAATTACCTCATTTTACTGCCTTTGGCCAAGAAACAGTACAAATATCTGTATGTACTGAGCCCAGGAACCCTTCATAGGTTAAGTGGTTCAGGTTTTTTTTTTTTTAAGGTATTTTTTATATATTATTATTATATATTATTTGGTATTTGATAGTGGAGAGTGATGAACAGTGGATACAACTAAGTGATTATTGTATATACTAATTAATATTGTTAGATATTTCCATCGAAACTCAATTTAATTCTTTATCATATTTTGTTATATCTAACACAAAAAAAAATTTATTTCAAATTATGAATTTATCTGTTTGGAGAAAGAACCCGTTCAACCAATACAGAGACTACGATGGACCATTGAGCTCCTACACTTCCGTAACTCGGTAAACATCTGATAGATCGGCGATTTATTATTCATTAACCGGACTCGGAATAACAAGATGGCGAATAAAAGCCGACAGGTTAGTTCTCACGGGGGCCAAAAAGAGCAAAGAGACGTTGACTTTGATATATTCCCAGGCCGAAGCACGCAAGCCCACATTCGCCCTCATACATAACTCTATGGATTATAATTTTTCTTCCTCCGAGTCGCTGAGACGGTTATATCTTTATAATGGGGTTATACCCAGAGGGAGTAAATCATACTTGCTTTCTCGGTGCAACATTATACGCCTGCGTCAAAAGAGTCCTGTATTAATCGAGGGATTTCATTCCTGGTAAAAAGTCAAGCACTTATTCTTAGTGGTGGGCATAATCGAATGATCGTCGGATGATCGGACTTCGATGATTTAAATAATCGAATAATTATTTAGAGACAACATGCCACAATCCCCGTCAAATTTATGTCACAATTTATGTGATGAGTAAAAAAAAAAGTAAAAAAAAAAGGTCGTTGGACTATCCAAGCTCCTTACAGTCCCTCGATTATCGTTAACCAATTAAGTTCGAATGATCATTCGTTTCTCCAAACCGATTAATTAATCCGATAATCAATTAATTCGAATGATTGAAATAATCGAATGGTCCCATAATCGTCATTCGATTATGCCCACCCCTACTTATTCAGTCTCCGAGATAGAGTTATGCAATTTCTGTTTTTAATTAAGATTAAGCATTAAAATATAAAAGTTAGAATAAATTCAATTAAATAGAGGATGGAATCAGGATAATTCTCTTCTCGAAGAAAGTAATAAAGTTTTCTTTTTAAAATAATACCTTTATCTATACCAATACAGTACCAATATAAATACAACACTACACCCCGTTTTATCACTACACCAAACATCAGGTAACATAAGACATAAAGAGTATTCAAAAGGTGTTTTAAAGAAAATTGTACACCAAAATCTTATTCGAAAGAGAAAAGTATCCTTCCTATGTTATTCAATGTTTCTTTGGTTACCGATTTCATAAACATAAGAAGAAAAAGGTTTTATGTATTGGGTACGCCAAGCCATATAAAAAGAATTTACTTTGTTAGTAATGAAATATAGTTTGAATTCAGTAAACAGTTTTTTTGTAATTAATTATAATTTTTATATAATTCTTTGAGTACTGTGTCTTTATGAAAAGAAGATAATGTTCGATATAACTTTACAATGATGCAACTATACATTTTTTATAAGCTTCACATCAATCAGAATAATAATTAACTTAAATTAGACTCATTAGATTATTTAAAAGGTACTCTAATACTTATATTGTTCCATGATCAAAAAATAATATAAGGTTGATAATAGTATGAATAATAACCGTAAAGTATTAATGATAACAATTTAAAGAGGATTCACTTCGAGTTCAAGTTCGATTATACAGCTAATAAATAATATAAGGTTGTTGTTTTGGTTTTTTATTTATTATTATTTTATTGTATATATATGAATTTATTTATTTTCTATTTTATGTAATTTGACTATTATTATCATTTTCTGTATATATAGTATGAATGTGGTCTCATATCAATATTATTATTGTTCATTTTGTAACAAATTGTAATACATCTCAATAAATAAAAAAATAAATAAATAATATAAGAACCCAATATCAAATTGAAAATGGATTTATTGAATTTTAATAATTATTCGTTAATACGAATCTCTTATATCAAAATGTGACAGCCATTAATTCACTATAATAAAATGAGACTTAATGGAATATTTTTCATTCTTTTTTAATAAGCAAATAAAAATTAATTCATTTTAACCAAATTGATAATAATTTATAATTTTAATATGATCTCATTTACCAACATTTGTTAGAAAAGATTATTGACAATCCCCCAGGAATAGTACATTTACATATTCAAAGTTTTGTTAATTTATTTAAGTTTTTTTTTATTTCATAAAATTTATATTAAGCATGCCAAACTTACCCCACCACCGTTTAATGATTAAAAAAGTTCCATCTGCTTACCTAAAACAAAAAAACAAATTATTAGAAATAATATAGGATTATATAATTATGTATCTTGATTACATATATGATATAAATATAATAAAAATATTACACAAAGTTAAAAAATACAGTAAATAAAACAGAGGTCATTTAAAAACTAACGCGATGAGTAGTTATTACTTTTGTAAAGAATTGTAGGATTTCTCGTAAAAGAATTTGTTGTATGTTATGATATTCATTTTTTCAGTTGACTGTATATTTTTTATATTTATTAATATAATTTTAACCAATAATTTTTAAAATTTTCGTAATATTTTGAGTATACTTTGAAGCAAAATTATCAATTTGTAAACAAAAAAATAATTAAAAGTTCTGGTAAATTTTATCTTCTGAATAATTATATTATACATATTAGATTGTTCTAGTCTTAAACGTCTATTCTGAGGTCACCTGTTGTATATTCGCTAGCTTATGAGAATTTGATGCACCAAGTCACGGATTCAAACCTGGTATATGATACTGATTTTTAATGGGGATAGTAAATGTTCGGTTATTCCGTCCTTCACAGAGGACGTAAAATGGGTTTCCCGGCCTAGCACAGGCTAACCATAATGACAATACGTGTCAGGTAATCGTTAAAGACCTCAATCGCTTGTTGGGTTTAATTAACCTGGCATGGAAAGACAAAATTTAGGGCTAATATTATACCACGATCCGATTAACTACAATATAATAAAAGTGACTTTAAATAAATAAACATTTTCTCTCGTTTTTTAAACTCGAAAATATATTTATCTTTTAATTAATTATCTAATTATAGATTAGTCCATAAAAAAAAAAGTTCCTTCAGAAAAAAAAACAAACAAACCTTCGATTTCTCTCAAAATTCATAGTTGAAAATTCCATTTTTCTCAATTCCATCATGGATAGCTGTTTTATGATATGCCCAAGAAATAATGAAAATAAATATTATAATTTAGTTCTCATCAAAAATATTTTGCTTTTGTGTAGCAAAAATAATTCCACTCTCTTTCTTTAATAATTTAAAAAAACTAATTTTACGGTATCTAATGACTAAATATGAAAATGATTCTATAAGAGAGAAAATACTTTATTTATAAAGTAGCGCTGCTTAACTATATTGGGTTGCTTATAAAACAGCATACTATAGTTCCCTTAGAAATATTTGTTTAAAATTATTATAATAATAAGCATAGCTTTAGAAGAAGAAATTCCCATTTGGATTTTGCATGCTCAACTTCGCTGAGTTGCCATAAGTACAAAGCATACCGGATTAATCCTGAAGACAAATTTGAGGAAAAAATAGAGATACTGCCAAATAGAAATGATTAGACATTACTGATTTCGAAATTGCTCATGGTCATATATAAATCGAGCCTAGCCTCAATATATGTGGTGATGCAGGATTCCCAGTAAGTCCAGAATTATGGTCTTCGCTATGTTTTGCAACTGTTTTCTTTCGAGTCCATACCTCTCCAAAAATGATCCAGTATCTACTAGAATGGTTCTCCTGCTTCCGAACCTAAGTCCCGTGACTGTAAATTCTTTTTCGCCAAACTCCTCAAGAAATTTTTCTTGCAGATATGGAATACTATGTGATATATAATTATATTTAATTTAAAAAAAAAAAAATATTATTTTTATTTATTTGACAACAAGTAATATACAAATGCCTTTGGGCATATATTGTAACATTGATGACCATTACGAAAAACCTCCTTCAGGATTCTTCTGAACTCGTGAGCGAAGAAACCTCCTAGTGAAGGCACTCCTTGGCGTGGAAGATCTGCTAAAGAATTAGGTCTCTGCACCAGAGGCGTTTCAGTCTCCTTGGAGGGTTTTGTGGTAGTGTATCAGTCAGTAATGTTTGTACCAGTAGGTTTGGATGTCTAGCGAGTGAGTCGTGAAAATGTTTGTAATATTTATTAATGATATCCGTTACGATTGGTATGTTGAGGTCTTTGTGTAATGATTTATTGGTTACGTAAAAGGAACAGTGAGTGATGAAGCGGAGGAATTTAGATTGAAAGATTTGAATTGTCTGCAAGTGTGATTTTTTGCATGAGCCCCACACCAGAGTACCGTACGTTCATATAGGTTTAAGTAACATGTTGTATATGATGATTTTGTTGCTTATTGATAATTTGTTTTTATGGTGAAGAAGTCGTCTAAGTATTGATAGTCGATGATTTAGTCTTTTTTTTAAGGTAGTTACGTGTGATTTCCATGTTAGGCGTCTATCCATTGTTGAGTCCTAAGTATTTTGTTTCTGTTTGTTTGGGTAATTGAACATTGTAAAGTGTTAGTGGAGGACAATCAGAATGCCTAAGCGTGAATTTTACAAGACTTGATTTCTGTATGTTTATTTTAATACGCCATTTATCAAGCCAATCTTGGTGTAAATTTAAATGGGTTTGAACATTATGTGAGGCTATGGTCGGATCAGTACTTGTTGAGAATATCACGGTGACGTCTGCGTACGTTGCAAGTAATTCGTCGGGTGTTAGTGGTATGTCATAAGTGTATATAGTATACAGAACTGGACCTAAAATGCACCAACTCGACAGTAGTCGGAATGTTTGCCATCTTGGTTGACCACGAAAAACCTATCCTCAAAAAAAAATAAATGAATTCATTTTTTTTTTCTAATTTAGGTTTATCATTTTTTCCTTATACATATAAAAAATTCCTCCTATCGGATATCATGTAGGTTTTAATTATCTAGAGAGTTCAAGTTAATATTTTTCACCATCTTCGCCAAGTCCCCAATATCCACACAGAGATTCTAAATTAAAATAATAAAAAATGTTTCTAAAATAGTACAATGGGGTGTTATAAGAATAACAAAATCGATATTTATATTTTTTTTTATTATTATATACTACCATATTATTTAGAAGATAAGATTTTCCTTGCCTACAAATTCCATCTATAAACGCTAGGCTAGGAAAGCAATAGATGATGAATAATTCCGCCCTTTATCTTAGAAGAGTCCTAGGCACTGGAACGTGCTACGGTGCTTATTAAGTATTCATACCCGAGCACTTGCTCTAAGGGAGAGGGTGAAAAAGCAGAGCTGGAATATCAAAATAACACAGACCTTATAAATCCTCCAGCCCGATGATGCAATGCTGCAATATAAGGATACGTGTTGGAAATTCTTCCCTCTCTTGGAAGAGTGCGAAAAAACGTGTCAAGAGATAAAACAGAAAAGAGGAAAACAAAAAAAAACAAGGGCCCGTTACTTAGCCCTAAAATAGGGGAGGAGGAATGGTAAATTACATTTCGCAATTTCGCTGGTGAGAGGTAACCTGGAGGCTTAGCAAATGTAAATTTCCAGGAGCGGAAGAGGCATTGCTTCTCGCAGAGGATCCTCTCCCGAGAAATGGCCCTCTGCTCTTCCAAGCAATACATAACCCTGATTAAACTGAGATAATGAAAAGGGACTAGCATATTTATACATTAACATATAACACGTTATACATATAAAGCCTATGGTCAAACATGGACCTAACAGCCAACAAGTTAACATTTACATCACATTTCATACCGAACATTTACATTTGTGAAACGTTTTATGTTTTTCCCGAAGTTTATTACTTTGAGAAATTCAAGGACTTGAAAAAATGTGTATGCTTACGTTAGGTCATCAATAGTAGAAAAACATATCAAGAAAATAAGTCCTTTCGGCATTCTGTTTATTTTTATTGCATGTCACTTCATATCTCCCTCTTCAGACAATTTTATCTTTCAGGTCTGTTTGAGCGGATTAATCCGAATTGCGGCCCGTGATATTTTACAACCCTCCAAATTTTCTGAATTGAGTCCCAGCCTATAATAGATTATTGGGTCCCATACATGTAAAATGTGAAAGATATAGGAACGCCTTATCAGCGCCACCTGATTAACTGTATTGCGTAGAACAGATAGTGACGTTTATGTCATAGAAGAGTTCTGATGACAAGAAAAACTACACACATGGACTTAATCAGTTTTAAATTAAATTACAACCAAATGACACATTGATTGACTAAATCAAGTTTCATCAGATAAAAATAAATATTTAGGAAGTAAAGAAATGTACTGTGATTTAATGCTTAAATATCAGTGATATATATTTCACCATACAACGGTATTAAATATCAGGTTTACCAATATCAGACACCAGTAGTCGATAGTTATTAAGAAGCTTATCGTAAAGTGTATTTAAAAAGATATATATATATATATATATATATATATATATATATATATTATATATATATATATATTTATTTATTTCTTAAGTAAAAATTAGTTTATGAGGAGAAAAAAAATGTAATTTGAAAATACAGTACAATACAATACTGCTTCCTGTTTTAAGGAGTACAACACTACGATCATCAATGTCTGGGGATTATATTTAGGTGGATTAATTTTTAATGTAAAATAGAGCCTATTTCATATTAATAAAATTAAAAATCTGGTGCGGGCAACACTTTCTTGGGCGGCTTTCTCTTCCCACCGATGTTAAGTATATTTAATATTTAAGAATATTAAATAAAGTTTAAATAATTAAATTCAGTTTCGTTGAAAGCATATATTTTAGATTTGATAATATAAGAATATGAAATTGTAAATATACATATCTCTAAGTTTATCTCCGATTCTTCAATTTTCATTTTGCTTCCCAACGGTATGTTATAGATCTATATTATTAGTCTTTCGTTCAAAAAAAAATAAATCTGAAGCGAGCAGCATTTCATTAACCTCTGTTGTTAAAATATATATATTTTTTTTTCTTTTAAGTTAGACTTGGACAAATGTTAAAGAATTAAATTAAATTTCGATGGCCCAAACCCTTCAGTCCCACATCAAAGCCATTGAAGAATGGTGTCAAAATTGGAGGATTAAAATAAATCCCAACAAATCCCACCAAATCACCTTTACCCTTTGTCGCAAACCGATGACTTCCTGCCCCCCAGTATCCTTTAATAACATTACCCTTACTTCTGTAGAACAAATCCTTACTTGGAATCCTCACACAAGACTGAAACGACAAGAAACCGCTCGAAGATATCGATTACTACAACACTTACTAGACAAACGTTCAAAACTTCCAGTACATTACAAAAGACTCATCTACATCACAATAATCAGTCCTATTTGGACATATAGAATCGAGCTTTGGGGCTCTACGAAACCATCTAATTCCTCCCGCATCCAGTCCTTACAATCCAAAATCCTTCGCAAAATCCTGAATGCTCCTTATTTTGTCACAAATCAACTCCTCCATAATGACCTAAATATCCCATTTGTTGCAGACATAGCCCGTGATAGATACTCCTCTTTCCGTTCTAAACTCCCTGCCCATACAAATCCACTTGTCCGTAATTAATCTTCCTCAGATATCCCTGATAGCCCTCCAAGGCGACTGAAAAGAAGGTGGCCTCGGGACCTACTGTATTAAAATAGTTAGTGAAGTGCTACCACTGGGTAGTTCTTTCTCAAGACATTTTCATGACTTTTTATATTCATTCTACATATTTACTTATTGTATTCTTTAGTACAGTTGTAAATTACTATGAATAAATAAATAAATAAAATCGATGGAAACATGTGTTTCAGACTAAATAATCAAACAATATAAATTATTATCTGGATTATTATTATTTAAGTTTATACTCTTTATTTTTTATATTATGTTTAGCTTTTCTACGGTATATTACTATTCTTGTGTTTAAAAACACAAAAATAACCTTTAAAAACATGTTTGCTCTTTTTTCCTTTAGTTGGTTGTCAAATTCATTCAACTCGTATATTGAGCTGTTTATTATTAATGCTAATAAGATAATATCTTTCATTTTTTTCGAATCTACTAAAGTAAACGTACTTTAGAAGAGGAAAATTAAAAATATTTAAGCCAAGCCAGACTATTTCAATCAGTATGAGACCTACATGATATAATAGCCTATTAAATTTTACATCGATTTAGTAAGTTTAATAAAAATCCTTAGAACCGTTTTTCATAAATTTCTGAAAAATGCATGGTATAATGTGGCTCTTCTGGTTTACCGATTTTGATAAAAACGTTGCTGGAAAATTTCGGAATATGCATACAGTTTCTTCAAAAATGAATTTTCAGTTCCTTACAACTTATCGTTTTCTTTCTGTACTTAACACACAGATCTTTTGGAGGGACTTATTTGGATTAAGGGGACTATAAAAAGTGTATTTCGGATGAAAACTGGAATTCGAAAATTTTCAACTAAAGATACAGTAAGATATGAGTAAAAATGCACCAAAAATTATATATTTTTTGTCTATTCTCCTTTAGTTATTAATCGAATTCGTTTAACTTCTATATTGAATGTTTTTTTATAAATGCTAATAATATTAATAATAAGATTATATGGTCAACTTTTCAAAATCTGCAAAATTAAAGGTAAGAGGAAGAAAATTTAAAAAAATGTGCATTTAAGCCTAGTAAAACTATTTCGATCTGAATGAAACCTACATAATATTAAAGTCCATTCCTATTAAATTATATATAGATTTATTCAAAAGTGGTTTTTCAGGAAATTTTAAAAAGATTAGAAAAATAGCATTAAGTTGTTCATCAGGTTCACCAATTTTTATGAAAAAGTTGCTGTGACTTCTATAATAATATACAAATAATAAACTTTTGTGTAATAATTTGTAGCACTTCAATTATTTCTAGAACGCTAAAACATTTACTTTGGTAAAAACGTAGCAGGATAAAATTACGGTCTTTTTCCTGTTTTTCTTCTACAATAATCTATAAAGAGAAAAGTTGAAACCGAAATTTCTTTTTTTTTCTTTTTTTTTTACTCTGCCGCAGCTAATGAGCGTGCCATTATTTCTCCATTTGTAATCCGGTCCTAAACTAGACTCAGAAGTAGAATAATGGGTGGATCATTTGGATCTCTTTAATCACTATTACTTACTGCTAATGCTCTTCTTTATTTATATTATTTTTTATAATCCAGGGTAAGATAAAATATATAAGTATTAATGTAAAAAATAACTCTGTTCTATATTAAGGTTAATACAAAATGCATTAACATAGAACTAGGAAACATCAAACACTACAAACAAAAATTATTCATGAGTATTTTTGCAATATGTAAGAATATATAACAATCGTGAAATTAATGTATTCATTTTTTCATAAATATTTAGCCTCGGTATGCAAGGTTAAAATGTAAAGAACAATATTACTTAAATTTTTAACAGAACAATTTAAGAAACAACAAAGTAAGAAATTAAAACAAAAGATAATAGTAGAATTAATAAAAAATAATAAACATAAAACTGATAATAAACTTACAATGAGCTCATACTATAAACAAATGTCAATAAGGCAGGCCTACGATCTTACACTCGGTTCCGAACTCACTCTGTGTGTAACCTTTCTTTATTCCAAAAATATAGGTGGTTTCATTTTAAATAATACTCATAATTTTAAATAATAATAATAATAATAATACTGCACACGGGCGTTTGATTGTGTATCCCACGAGTTACTGCTTCGCCAGTTGGAAGACTATCGTTTTCCAGCTTCATTATGCCGATTGATCAGAAGCTACTTAAGCGGGAGATCCTTCGTCGTAAGGGTAGGCGATAAATTGTCAACTTCAAAGGACACCATTTGTGGGGTTCCTCAAGGTTCTGTATTGGGACCACTATTGTTTGTGATCTTTACAGCAAAAGTGATCTCAATGAAGCACCCGATGGCACTGGTAGCAGCCTACGCCGATGACATTGGCATCTATGCTTCTAGTATGAGACCGAAAAGGGCTCTCACCCTGGCACAAGGAGCATCGACCACTATTGTAGATGAGCTGAAGGAGATTGGCATTAGGGTGAACCCGAAGAAGACAGATGCTATTGTCATGTCGTTCCAGAAGGGGAAGAGCGCTTTGCCCACTGATTTTAAAGTGAACGGAGAAACACTGCCAGTCTCTAATTCAATCCTCTACCTGGGCGTCACTCTAGATAGGCACCTCACCTTATCTAGTCACGTCCGGGAACGACTCAAACTGGCCAGGAGAAAGAGCTATAGACTTAATCATCTACTCACGTCACCTCAGCTCTCACTGAGGCTGAAACTACAGATCTACAAGGCTATAATACGTCCGACTATGCTCTATGGTGCGCCCTTGATGCGGCATCTGTTTAAGTCCACTCTCAAACAATTACAGACGTTCCAGAACTCCATCCTTCGGCGGATTGTCAGAGGTACCAACTTACAAAGGGCCAGAAACCATATCCTTCATCAGGAATTAGTATTGCCAACAGTGCCTGAATATATCAGCCGGAGGCACATTAAATTTTTTGATGGGCTGAAGGTCTGTGCTAATCCATTATTTTCTGATATCACCCCACCACCCAAGCCTGGGAGGTGGCAAGGATCACTACCTCTCGTTGACGTTGTCGCCGAGGGAAGGAGTTCGGACTATGTCTGAACTCAATTTATTGCCAAAACCCTGAAGAATGGTCCCTCCCATTTTGCAATGGATAAATAAAGGCTTAGAAGAAGCCCTTGAAAGATTACTAGTGCATCCAGCGCATATAGCAATCCTCTTTAGAATACCTCCGGGTAACAGAAGGACAAATCTGACAGCTATACATATTATATTTGTATTTGTATTTTGTTCGAAAATAAAACCAGAGGGTAAGAAAAAAAAAAAAATAAAAAAATAAAAAAAATAATGTTACTTACTATCGGTTATCGAGCTATCGAGAGTGTCGCTACAAATATAACAACGAAAAAGTAGAAAATTAAGTGTAAAAAAAAAAAAAAATTACAAAGTTTGAATTTAACTTAGTATCCACTTTCTGTGAGGGGGAAGAGTGGTCTGATGGAGTTCTAATCTATTGTTACCGGGTTCAAACTCTCGCTGTGGCGGGATGATAGTTTATTCTTCTATTTCAGCCATGGGGCCACTCTCAGGTTTGGGTATTCTCCTGGTGCACACTGAACAAGTGGGTACCCAAAAATTGGTGAATTAACCCGACTGCTGAGCTTGTTATTAATTAGACATATTATTCCTAAAATATTTTTGAGTTGAATGCGATAATGAACAAAAAATTACGACGTACTTCATGAGCTTTTCCAAAAGCCTTACTACAAAAATCGATAAATATGGTTTTCAAAAGTTTAAAAAATACACAGCAACAATCACACGGGCTCAGCTTAAGGAAAATGCCGATGGATCGAAAAGCTAACTATTCATAAAAGATAAGTTCACCCGAAGAGAAGCAGTTGTCATTACTCGATTAGGAATAGGGCACACGCGACTGATCCATAGGTATCTATCTTATCCTAAAGAAAACACTGTGAAATCTGCAACGTGCCATCGGCCACATCCTAGAAGACTTCCCGCTTTATCAAAACCACTTCTGCTCAGAAAATATGGAAAGAAGCCTGAAGAAGATGCTAGACGATAATAATGTTACTATAAGGAAAACTATTCATTTTCAGAAAATATTCAATTTTTTAATGAAAATCTAGCGCAAGTGAAGCAAGTAATTAAAAACAAAATTGCACTTACATATAGAAAAGGGCACTAAAAGCCACAGAAGTTGTGTGTCCATAAATTAAATAGCCTAACCTAAAAATGACGTTGACAATAATGAATTGTATTCTTATTTATTAATAAGTGTGTTAATAATAATTTATTACAACTGATCAATGAGGTGTGGGACCCAAACGTCATGCAGGAAAACAACACACTACCGATTTGGGTAGCTCAGAGTATTTTTGCCATGGCATATCTTAAGCTTTTGTAATGATACACGAGATTGCTGTTCAATTGCGAAATTCTATTTAATTCGTTATGACTTCGATGCGTCGCAGGGACGGTGGTTGACAACCTCAAAAGGTGATTCCTTAAGGCAATACTTCCCCACGGTCCGGTCACGGTTGGAAGCTAAATGGATAGTTCCGGATTACTGGGTCAATGGACATAGGACCTAAGTAAGCTGAACAGTTTCGGGAAAGAAATAGACCCCCTGTGCCCCAGTTGTGGAGTCCCAGAGACTGCTGAGCATATAATTGTGGACTGCTACGCGTTCGAGACACTAAGGACCAAACTACTGAGATAATGTGGGCTCTGGGTCCTCTCGGAGAGCAATTTCCCTCAGCTGGTGTCCAAACAGAATTATCGACATTTCCTGTCATTTATTCACGGTGGGAAAAATTTACTTGGTCCAGCAGCTTATAACGTAGATGGAACTGGACAGGATCGAGGAAGACCACCTCCGAGAGAAGAAGCAGAAGCTGAAGATATGGTCATCGAGAAGAGGCTAGAGTGAAAAAGCCGAGAAGAGCAAACAAAGAAATCAAGATTACTACTGGTAGCATGTCATCCAGGTCATTGCCATATGGCAAGGTAGGGAGACATTAATAAATAAAAACCTTCGATGCTTACGAGCTCTGCAGAATTCGTAAATTGTTAACGTCCAAAGCTGGTCTTTACTGCGTACCCCATACGACACAAATCCAGAAACAAATTGCTTAAACAAAGAGCTTTTCCTGATCAAACTTCATAAACACGATTATCGTAGAGAATAATTTTTATTGTTAAATATAAAACACTTCCTTTGAAACTTAATATGGTTGGTTTTTTATTCTTTCAACTTTAACTTTAATTAAAAATGTAATTCAAGAAGGAAATTAAGTGAAGATTGTGGGTTGCACACTATGATAAATCAATTGTGTTAGCAGAATAAAATCCTCCTGAGCTCGCAAGCATAACTACTGGACAAACACCCACAAAACAGCCCTCACTTCTCATCAATATCCCTTTCCTGGCCCATACATCACACCCTCATTATAATACCCGATGGCCTCTATTAAGACGTCGACAGTACCGCAGAAAATACATCACTGACGCCGAGGCGTTGGCCAAACCCCGAGCCTCGGCGAACCTGTTAACCCGAGGAGTACAAGGAACCGACCGCAGTAAATATCCCGAGATAATAATGAAATAATAATTAGGAGGCCGTGGTAGAAGACTGCGTGTGGGGGCGTCGGTGCGCGTGATCCTGTAGGTCGAGATTTATGCCGGGCCTGGGGGGGACAATGACTTAGTGCCCCTGCTCCGGGGGGTGTGAATACTTCTAGGATACTTGGAGCCTCGCTCGAGATGGCTGCGTCTGAAGGGCGGTCCATATTGTGGTCCTAGGGAGTCTGCGAGGGCACTTGCAAGGTTGAGGGTACTTGCGATATATAGGGTACTTTCAAGGTCTTGGGTACTTATCGGATAATTGCAGAATATAGCGTAGTTGGAGTATTTAGGAGGAATAACCATTAGGTGCACATCACAACTAGAATCATAATGTTTTTTGACATGGCTATGTATTTTGGCTGAGTAAATTTCATTCTATAACGTTTTTAACCCTCAGTTTGACACGCTTCAGATCAGTTGGTGTTGATTGCAACAAAATTTTGAAGGCCTTGTGGCATCATAACCTTTAATTAATCAGATATAACGAATCTCACTAGTTTATTTTATCAAGTGTGAATAAAGTTAAACTGTTTCTTGATAATATTAAATAATCGTTTAATTTAGTGCATCAAAATAGGCACTCTTTTGAATGCCTACTGTTACAGAAATGTTTCTGTAGGAGATGTGTTTCAAAGAGAAACATTTACATAACACGACCGTACATTTTTCACTTCTTCGAAAAATTGATTTAATACTTCACTTTCTTTCTATTTCATTATTAGACATAGCAAGGACCATTTTAGAAAATTGATGATCTCAGACAGTTCCCCTCCCTCTACTACGAAGCCCCTCCCTCCATCTACAGCAGATGAATGGTACACCAGCCGAATGAAGAAGGGTGTTACTTTTTACAGCGGCTCAACTCTCACTTGTTGTGTCCTGGCCAGAGGATACAGGATAAAGCAAAAGGAACAGGACCTACAAGACCGTATCCTTTATTTTTTCGTTTTGGGCTCGCAGTGGACTGGGAAATGATGCATTGCCGACACCCCGGCTTGGGCCCTCACCGTCCAACATTTATCTTGCGGCCGCTGTATTCCTCTTCTAACAACACCCTCTCGGCTGTTGTTTCAATCAATGTCTTAAGATAGGGTATCCATCTGCATCTTTGAATAATTGTTATCTTAAACCGGTACTTAACACTGAATCCAAACCCTATGTTACTTCAAGTCTCCCGAATATCTAATCGCGATTTGAATATTGATTTAGATATTTCTATCAACAAATTAGACACAAGATTATTAAACTTGGTACCTAAGGTTTTTATGAATTCCTCCAAGTGTCATAATTTAGTCAAATGAATTAGATTTATTAAAAAAAAATATTGAATTTAAGTTAAGCAACATACAATCGAACATTTGAGGACTTTTCATTTTACAAGTCAATAAAATAAACTGAAATATATGCAAAGATCATGCGACTTTCAAGTTTATATAAGCTAGATGTTAGACTTGTATGTACCTGATTTGCTTGAATACAAAGTAAGAAATCTAGAATTTCAATTTAGATCTTATTTTAAAAAAAACTCTTAAAGACATCTAAATAATTGTATTATAATGATAATAATTTTATTCTCGAATATATCAATTAAATAATTTGTTTTCAAATGATATTTTAAATATTTATTATACCGAGAATAATAATAAAATTTAAAAATCTATTTTCTACTATTAGAAGAACATTTGGTAGTTTAAATTTCCACATCATTGTATGTATTATTCTGTGGAATGAATTTGGAAGTTTAGAAAAATCTATTTAAAAGCATGAGAAAACCTATACAATAGAGACCCAAATTTGATTAATTGAAGTCTGATTTAATTTAATCACTGATCACTGAAAAGGAATTATAATTTAACAATATTGCACATTTTAATTGCACCTACTAGCTTCTGCGCTAAACTCATTGAAAGACTTAAACTAATGGGTCTGATTCTAAAGTTTGACATGTTATCTTCTATATATTGTTTTAACGAACGGTTGTTTTAGTTTTTATATCTGAAAAAAAATTGTATTTATATGTTTTTGTTATTATTTATATTTAATTATTTCATTTTTTAAATGTTATTTGACTTCACCATTCTTTATTCTATAAATATTTTATGAATGCGATCTTAAAGCAATATGATTATTGTCCATTTGAGACAAGCTGTAACATATCTAAATAAAAAGTTAAAATTAAAATTACTTAGCGAACTGAAATGAGAACTGTTGAGACGTGAATGATCATTATTTTTCTTTCTTTTTTAACTTCAGTTTTTTATTAGCACCTTTTCTCAGTTATTTAAAATTAATAATAAAAAGAGCATTTTTAATTATGTGCGAATTTATCGAGATCCTGGGAAAAATTTCCTCAAATTCGCGCCGGCGACTAAACTAAATCCCGCCTAGCAAATATAATCAAACTCTCCAGAGCCCCTCGGCAATATATCACTAATAAATGACGTATAAAGATAAAATATTGCTGAGAAGAAAAACCGCCTCTTATAGGGCTAAAAGTCATTTGGAGCACACGCTACCAAAGAAGCCAACTTTTCCGTCAGACAAATTCCCTCGGCGAGAAGAAGTTTCCAAAATAAATTATCTGCTTAGAGGAAATCCTTCCCCTTCCTAGCCGACCCTATCCCTAGCCTGTCCTTATGTGTTTTTCATTGTCCCTTCCTTCTCAAGGGAATCTTTTTTACATTTATTCCCCATTAACGTATTTTTTCGATAAAAGTCCTCCAGCGTGAGGCCATATTGCCTCGGGTCCCCCCCTTTATTACCGTTTAATCTTTATCCGATCCTAAAGCCCCGGTTATTTTATACTGCAGGACTTAACAAACAATAAGTCAGAGGAATGGTGTATGGTGGAATAAAGACAACTATTATCTGTCTTTTTGCGATTATTGTCGCTTGAGAAGCAGAGTTTATTTTTGTATATTTATCATCCGAAATGCAACAGTTAAGGACTCAAACATATGTTGTACAGCCACATTAATCATTCCCAAAATAAAAAAATAAAAACTTTAAACTTTAACTACTATAAAATGTCCTCCCAGGCGATATATCGGACTCACAACAAAGGACTGCATATCCAAAATGTTCTTTAAAAAAATGTATAAAGAACGAAACACATCATTCAGTCGCATAATACATATTTGAAACAACCATTGCATTTATAAATAATTAAAAAATTTTCATATGACTGAAACAAAATTCTGTCTAGTAAGTTAGTATAACTTCTATCCATGTCTAATGCAAATTTGATAATTAATTTAATCTCTTCTGTTTTGAACAGAATTATTATATCGATAAAAATTAGCGATTTTGAAAAATTATTGAACAATCACAAAATTGATTAAATGTAAGAACAAAAAAAGTAACATGTAAATAATTTATATAAAAGTATTTTAATTCTTATAGTAGTCGGAATTGGTACTTATCAATGAGTTAACTAAAATATGAAAATATATATAGTTAAAATATAAATTAAAATAACCATTTTTATGAATTAATTCCCAATTTTATTGTTGGGAAAACATTGATGAACTAGCTACTATAGCTATTTTACATTATTTCTCAAATTTCTTCCTAAGCCAGGGTAATTATTTATAAATATATAAATGGTAAGGAATGTGCATTTGTCCATGGCTAAATGAAGAAGTAAACGAAAAGTTGATAATATTTACATATTATAGGTGGAAATAATCGGGAGGCAGTCTTAAATATTTTAATATTGCCGAGGTTTCGGCACAAGCTTGTGAGCCATCAATAGGGCTACAAACATCAGAAACAAGGAGATACATAGTAATGTGATAATTAATTTTTTTTTTTAATGTAGTGACAATTTTCCAAACATTATACCGTTGAGGCCGGTGTTCCTCAAGGCAGCGTCTTAGGACCCGTCCTATACATCCTCTATACCGCCGATATCCCTACCGATCCCGATACCTTTCTAACATTTGCTGATGACACAGCCATTTTATTATCCGGTTCCGATCCTGGAGCAGCATCGCCAAAAGCACTTTTCCCTTGTCGAAGACTGGTGTAATGCTTGGCGTATTAAGGTGAACGAAAGAAAATGCACACACGTCACCTTCACCCTTCGACGCAAATCCTGCCCAACAGTTAAATTCAATTCCATACCGCTTCCTTCCTCAGACACAGTCCGGTATCTGGGCTTTTTACTAGACAAAAGACTGACTTGGAACCCACATACAAGACTTAAAAGAAAAGAACTCAACCGCAGATTCGGCCAGCTATACAGACTATTAAACAGAAAATCTCATCTTACAGTTGACAACAAATTACTAATATACAAGACAGTACTGAAACCTGTATGGACCTATGGACTTGAACTGTGGTGGACAGCTAAATACTCTAACATCAAACGCATCCAATCCTTCCAATCCAAAGTCCTACGAACAATAGTTAATGCTCCCTATTATGTTTCCATTTCCATTTCAAACTGTACCTTACACCACGACCTTCATATTCCATTTATTTTAGACCTGATACCATCCAAATTTTCTAAATTCCATCAAAACCTTCTTCATCATCCTAATCCTTTAGCTCAATCCCTCTCCAGCTCCACCCACCCCTACAATCCTCCACGAAGATTGAAACGGCAGTGGCCGCGAGACGTATTGTAAACACTTAAATCGGAGTTCTGACACTGGTCAGATCCTCCACTCATGTACGGTATGTTTGTGGCTAGAGCGCCCTAACTCAGCCTCCACTGGCTCACACCAGTGATGCGGCTGAGATAGAGGCCTTGGAATCTCTTTGATTCCGCTTTTTCCTCCACAAGTGGAGAGAAAAGCGCAGTCTACGGTCCCTCTAGCAGTTGTATATATTGTATATAGTTATGATTGTTTGTATGATATTTATTTATTTGCCAAATTTTTATTTATCTTATTATAAGTTGTTGTTTTGCTTTTTTATTTATTATTATTTTATTGTATATATATATATATATATATATATATATATATATGAATTTATTTATTTTCTATTTTATGTAATTTGACTATTATTATTATTTCCTGTATATATTGTATGAATGTGGTATCATATCAATATTACTATTGTTCATTTTGTAACAAATTGTAATATATCTCAATAAAAAAAAAAAAAAAAAAAAAAAAAAAAAAAAAAAAAAATGTAGTGATAATGATAACATTTAAAATAAAACAGAAAATATGCCAACATACTTAAATATTAAATACTTAAATGCATTCATATTAAGTACATTAATTAATATGAAATAATTAAATACATACTTAAATATGTAACTATCTACGGCATAAACCAACACAATCCCTAAGCAATTTATTGTCAGTGGATATACATAAGTTGTACACATGTAAATTTGACGACTGTTTATAAATTTTTTTTTAGGAATACAAGGATCCCTTAACAGGGACAATGAGAAGGCAATCATAAATAGATATTTATATTTAATTAATTTATTGAAGAACCATAAGAACCCTTCAGGCTTTATAAACAATAGTGAAAAAAACTGTTATTGCGACTGCATACATACATTATTAATTTTAAAGCAGGTTAAGAACAGCTAGATATGGACCTTCTAAACGAGTTTAATCGTTTTTTTTTTTTTTTGTAATAATAATATTTTGTTTTTTTAGGTTGTTTTTTTTTTCAGGTAAAAAAATAATAAATAATTTGAATCTAATGTTCCCCTAGAAAGCGAAATGAGTTTGGAATTGTTGAATCCCTATTTTAATAAAATTGACATTGCCCCAACCCTTTGGAAGGAGGCAGCTGTTTTTCCTTCCCTTCTTCTGCCTTAATTTCATCCCCGTTCCATTTGGATCTAACCCTCCTTTAATTTATGCCCCGGATGCGGTCCTGAAGAATTAGCGGATTATGCAGCCCTTGGGGTACGCCTCTGGCAGTCATTTTACTTGCATTATTTTCCAACTCATCCTCCCCTCCCCTTTACTATGTGTAATCAAGCAATTGTACTATCATGAGGAAAAAAAAGTTTATTTAAAAAAAAAATTATACCATGAAAGCAATTTTATATATTATTTTTAAGGTCATTTTAAAACCAGAGTTCAAAATATGCATCATTAGAAAACTCTGCAAATTATTACACAATGGTTCATTATTTCCAAATAACAACATTACGGTATAACTGTCAAAGGAAAATGGTATATCACCACTGCTAATTTCAAAACGCTATATCTCTGCTAGTTCTTAACCAATTTCAATGATTCTTTTTCATTTTGTAAGAAATGTAATTCTCTGTATGGTTATTAATTAGGATAAACGGTTTATTGCAATAAACATCAAAGAAGACTAATAGCAGTAAGCTAGAAATGTAATATATTTTGTTGTGTGTTAAAAAGTGTTTTTAAAAACAATCTTGATAATGGGGAAAGAACCTCGAAACGTAGAAAAACTTTGTAATAAATTGTGAAGAAAAATAAATGCGTAAGAAAAGGAAGTTAAGGAGTGTTTTTTTTTTAGTGTGATATAATATTTTAGTTCTGGTTATTATATTTTGTTTTATAGCCCTGAAGAAGGCCTGAAATTTAGGCTGAAATGTCGGCACTATTAAATTAAGTTTATATTTAATTGTGTGTTAATTTGACTGTACCCTCATCAAACTCCTCCTCTAATATCATTATTATTGGCTTTAAATAGCCAAGCTCTGTTTTTAAGGGGATTTCCCAAAAAATAAAAAAATCTATCTATCTAAAATAGTTACAGTCTTATTTTGTCTATCAACCACTTCTTCTTTTATTTAATTAGTAAAGTATTTTTCTTTTTTATTACTCCTGGTTTGTGTCAAGATACAGAAGAAGAAGCTGTCACTTAAATTCCAACAAAAGTTTAACCAGAATAAGAGTTTTATCAAGAGTGGAAGAGGCTCCCCGGTGACTACCAAACCGTGTAACCCTCGAAAGAACAAGGGACTGAATAACATAATGAACGAGCTGGCCGGGAGAAGTGTGCGGCGTTAAATTCCTCTAATTTATTAGCGCCCAGTTCCGTTTTATAAATGAAATTATTCGCCGGAGCGTGTTTTAGGATCGCGAGATTGTCATAGAGGACTCCTAACTGTCGGTTCGGTGGCGGCTCCTTTCGCAACGAATAAACCTGATTTATTCCGGAGCCGAGTAATGAGCCGAAATATTATTCAGAGCTCATTAAATCTGTCTTAATTAGCGAAGAGGCCGTCCTTCTTCGAGGAATATCGGTCCACATTTAAATTAAATCGGGTAATTTCCCCGATTGTTATGAATTGTGTACTTCTGGAAAGAAAAGTATCGAGTGAGCCGATGAGTCATCAAGCGCTCAGAGTGAAAATAGAAATATTTTAAAAAATACATTAAATAAAAAATCTGGTGCGCGCAACTCACGTAATTCACTCACCTCTGTTGTTATAAACAATTTCACAAAAACAATGTTTTATTGAATAATATTACACTCTGTCTTAATTCGGACTATAATCAATTTCAAAAATTTTTAAATAAAGTAGGAGATGAAAAAAAGAAGTTTGAGTTTTAGTTTCGATAGAAACATGTGTTTTATTAGATAATCTATATTTTTATCTTCAACAATAATTAAGTTTTATCCTCTTTTCATCGGTCTCCATTACCTCTTACAACATTCTGTATAAGATAATATTTTTTTTCAAAAATCTTTAGGTTCCCAAAGGTATATTTTACATCCATATTACTCATGTTAAAAAAACATAAGTAATATAGATATGAATTCTAGATAAATAATATATAATGAATATTAGTGGCTATAATCACTAAGCAATATATTGTATAAGGTTCTTAGCCTGCCAGGTTTGAAAGGATGGGGTTTTGAATCCGTCCTTAGTTAATATTTTTAACGGTGATTGTTAAAAAGGAATCTTATAATACCCAAGACATTGAATATTATTTTCAGAAGGTAATGCACATTTTAATGTCCTCTGGGTCTAAATAACTTGATCTCGCAAAATAGTACATATATTAGCAGATTAGATTAATTATGAAAACTTTTAAGAAATGAATTGATTAAATTATGGTTTTTGGGGATTCTGTAATACATCTTAATCTTAAATAATTATGTTGGTGGTGTCAATTGACTACCCAACAAATTCTAGGAAATCTATTTATGAAAGCTACCAACGTTTCCAAACAAAGAAGTAAGAATTCATCCAAAACCACAAAAATCCATTTTTGAATACTACTCAAAAAAATCAAATTTAAACTCACGTGGATTTACGCCTCACATACTCAACAAAGAAACCCTACGTACCGGTTGCAATTACAACCCCTGTATATGGTTGTAAGTACAACAACTAACAGTTAACGAACTCTCTACTCCCGTTTTCACGACACGGATAAGACAATAGACTTATAAAGTACGTGTCATTAACTGAAATGGTTGTTAGAAGAAGGCTAAAAAGAAGCTGGATAAGAGACCTTTTCTTCTAGATTTAAGCCTAGGAAGGGGTGCTTCTGGGCACTTTCCTTCCCCATGCCTGCTTATGTTTCTATATCACATTTGCTTATTGTCACTCATTGCTTTTGACTAGTGGAAATAGCATTATGAAGATTAAAAAAAAAAAAAAATTACATATATTAATACATGATATTTGAAATTTTCTTTCTAGTGAACTTTAATTTAGATTGTGGATGTAATTAGTTGACCGTTGAGAATTACTGGAAGGAATTAGTCCGGGTGGCGGTCATTAAATGAAACAACTAAATAGTTTCAACTATTTATTGTTTGCCAACGTTTCGACCCCCTTTGTGGGTCATCATCAGGGCGCATGGTGGGAGAATGGAAACTCTACAACTTTAATTTAGATTAATCATTGCAGTTATTTTTTTATCTTTTTTTTTAATTATATTTTCACTCGTAGAATTAGAATTAATTTATAATTATTGTACTATATCATCTTTATTACAGTTAAATTGTTTTGTTTTTTAAATTAATTTATGTTCTTGGCCATATCTAGATCTTATACAATATCGAATCTAATGTTATTCTTAGGAGATTTCTTCTTTAAAACTTTAAATAAATGATTTAAATTCAGAAAGATAAGTTATGTTTTCTATAGAAAATGATTTTTTTATTATTTTAAAGATAATAATTTCATATTACTATTTCTCACACTATTCTCCTTTTCCAGGGACAATAATAAAAAGAGATTCGGCGAATATTCCGTAGAAGAAGATGATTTAACACCGTATCTATCCCTGGAGGTTCCAGCGAGACACCTTGATAAATCATTAGGCAGGCAGGCAAGGAGGATTTACGGTAGCTTACAGTTGGCCTGATATATGTCTTCTCTCTTTTTTTGCTGTTCCTTTCTTCCGCAGAGGAACGGGGTGAAATGTGGCCGATGGCCCCGCCGGATTTACGAGGTACGAAAACTTGTTCAAAACGAAAAATAGAGATGTCTCCTAAGTCATATTTATGAAAGGCAGGGGCAAGGAGGGGTGAGATATATATTTGAGGAGAAGGTGGAGGAAGAATGGAACCCATGAAACAGCAGGAATGGCCGAGGAGGCAGCTACTCTCGAGTATAACAATAGATCTTGCGCCGTCTTCCTTGGAGTGCGCATATCTCCCGGGAGTACGGGCTGCAGGAAGGTGCGCAACCGGGATATCTGCATTAAGCATTTACAAACATTGAAGGAGGGGTCGTATAAGTATATAAAAAATGCAAATTAAAAAGAGTTAAAATTAATTAAATGAGCTTATTTTACAATAGTTATACAAAACACCAACCAGACAGTACACAGACCGTCGGTGAGTCGCTTTCCAAATTAAAACTTTAATCATGCACTTGCACTGAAGGTTGGAAAGAAGTTGGTTAAAAAATCTCCATCAATCGATAGATCTTCTATAAATATGCAACTGGAGTGGTGGGATTGGCCAGCATCTTCGCACATGTTCTCAGAGTATGAGGCGATAGCGCCCTCTCTCGGGCTCCACTGGCTCTCAAGAACAATGACGCGGCTGAATGAAAGGCGCTGGGATCTACTGCCATTGTGTCTCCACATCCACTTGTGGGTGTCGGGGTTTGATTTGAAGTTCTAAATGAAATATGTAAATAAGTATTGATGTAATAAAGGTTATTTAATTTTTAGTTTTATTTATTTATTTTTTCTTATTCTCATTAGTACTTTTTACTAATATATAACTATTTTATGTCAGTTTTCAACATATGGTATGGATGGTTTCTTATAAGTATAATAATTATTCCCCTAGAGTATGGCCGATTGTATTGTTTCTCTTTCAACAAAGGATAAAAAAAAAAAAAAAAAAAAAAAACTTAAATGATCAAGTGTGGTAAATATCAGATAGATAACTTATATCATTGCATGACCGTTGGCCATGAAACATTTTTTTTTTCAATGGCGCGACAAGCCCTGGGCTTAGCAGTGTAATCTCCTGCAAAGTTTCTCAATGTGAATTGTATGGTAGGACTGTTCACTCTCTACACCTAATTTTGTGAGTGGCCTCCATTTGGCTCACGGGTCTCACATACCTGGGGGAGAGGCTGTTAGTAAATCCCCATTTAATTACATCCTTATAAAAGCACCGTCGGGACTGGGATTCGATTTCAAAACTTAAGCTTGTGAGACGCGCTATCTACTCAGCCACAGGCTCCCCAATGAACATGACGAATCTCTATATGTACTGAACCCGAGACCCTTGATGGGTGGTAGATTTATAGAGAAATTTCAATTAGGCTAGATGATGATGTTACCAAAATATTAAATTTGTTTAATACAAATAACGTATCAAATAAAGTTTAGTAGTTATAGTAATTAGTAATGCTTATAAGAAGTAATTATTATTGATATTAATCTGTTTTTATATTTTCATTTCAATAGTTTATCTTTATAACTATTTATTCATTTCCTTCAATTAACTAATTTATTTGATGCATATCTTTTTCTCTCCAATAGATCCTTCAAAATAAATCACAATAGTTCTACTCATCCCTTTTTACTCGGCCTGCTGGTGTTCCTCAAGGCAGTATCCTGGGACCCATTCTTTACACAGTCTATACAGCGAATACCCTCATACAAGACTAAAACGACAAGAAACCGCTCGCCGTTTTTGACTACTTCAACACATACTGAACAAATGGCCTAATAATGGTGACTATTATAAGACCAATCTGGACTTACGGAATTGAAATATGGAGCTTTACCAAACCATCGAATTCCTCTCGTATCCAACAATTACAATTTTTATTTTCTAATACCACCCAAGAGATTAAAAATTAAAGAAGTACAGGCGTTTATGACCTTGAGATTCTGCGCCTTATAGTCAATACAAACAAAAAATCACATGGAAAAAACTTTAAATTGAATTGCTCTAATTGTTGATTTTTTAATTTAGAGTAGTTAAATTACTACTTTCAAATAAGTCAGGTAAAAAGGAATTCAAATAATGACTATTAGAATGGAAGACCTAAAATATAGATAGACCAATTTAAAAAAGAACGGATAATACATAAGGACGTAAGAAGTGAAATTGCCGAAAGAAGAAACGAACGGTAAAAAAAGTAGAATGAAAAAAACGGGAATGGAATATATAGTGGGAGGAGAAGCACTTAGGAGGAAGAAGAATAGGGGATGGTAGAAGAGCTTTTTAAATTAAAAGCAAAGGGTGCACCTGGCAATATCTTGGGGGCGGTATATCTTGGCCAGCAAATTGTGTCGGGGCCCCATCCGTCAGGATTCCAACGGGGAGGGGGGCTTGCAATTTTTAAAATGCCATGAATTACTACTGGCTAACGGCCCGCTCTTATCTTAACTCACCGGCACACACCACCCGTTTGTTTTTAATTAATAATAGCCGAATTAACTGAAGGCGAAACACAAAAGATTATGTTAATTGCTGTTTAGGTTGGCGTTTTTTTTTTTTTTCATACCGAGGGAATAACTTATCGGAATAATTAAAAGGGATAAATAATAGTAGATAACGTGGTGCGGATCTTGTTAATGGCTCTTTGTTAATTTGTAAGTTATTTTGATTTCATTAGCAGTGTACATACTCTTAAGAGGAATTTTTATAAGATGGCTTACCGCAGTATGTGTGTTAAGCGCGGCGACCTTTCTTGTTATATTTACAGTAAAAGTGGCAATTAGGATTTCTGCAATGCCGAAATTTAGCCTTTATTATCTGCCATTTAGCTTATCACACCACCTATAAAATCCGAACCATTATAATCATTAACTCGCTGCTAGTCTGTCAGTTTTAAAGGCTCGTGAACACAGATGCTGATTCCTGAAATATACTTTAACTATTCGAGAAAAACTCTCAGTAACTTATTATTGAACCACTTTGTTTAATAATTATTGCCTAGAAACCTAGGATTGATTTTTTTAATGCTAATAACCTCAATGTTACGTTAAGGAAAAAATATTTTAGTATGATTTTAAATGCATTAAGTGTAAAAAAATAAATAAACTTCAATTTGTAAAATCTTGTATTTATTTTAAGTAAAATCAGATGACGGATTTAAAAGATAAAACTATACAATTAGGTTAAAAATTTCGTTTGGAATTGATTTTCACAATCAATGAAAGGTACATTATAAGCAATTATAAGAATCAAAGACTTCGGAGCTCCATTCCAAACTTCATTGACACTATTCAAGACCCTTAGAGCCATAACTTGCAACCGTTCATATAGAAATTAATAAAAACCTGAAAGTTGCAGCGGGATTTTTCAATTTGAGTAAAAACTCCTTAGTTATGCTGTCCTTCTTAGGGGACGTAAAAAGGTGGTCCCACGCCTGTGCAATGTCAGATAGTCGTTAAAGACCCCTATCTTGAAATAGGTAAAATATAGGACTTCCACTTCAGCATCGTCCGATTAGCCTTAGTAGCATAAAGCTATGTTAAATCAATACACAAAGAAATTAAACTATATATATATTTTATTTTTTTTAATTTATTTTATTTTTTTTTTTTTTGAGAGAGAGAGAGAGGGGTGTAAAATATATAATATATATTAAATAACCCCCAGGTAGGTAGTTTAGGCATTAATTAATAAGTTGGATTAACGTGTAAATAACTATCTATACAAAAAATAAACGTAATTGTGCATAAATTAAAATGTAAGAAAAAAATGTGTTTTAAATTATCTAATTTAGATTGACAAATTATGCATTGTACAACCAAGCAACTAACTGTATTTGGGAGCACGATGTTCAATAAAATATTTTCACACTTCTATTTTATTTTGTTTTCTACGACAGGAAATAGTAATTAAACCCCTATACGTGATCCTTCCTTTATTAATTACGGAAATTGAGTATTACCCTATTTTTGAGAGCGATAGAGAGCTTTGTTATAGATAATAATATTTTGTTCTCACTTAACATTGACGACTTTGAATATTTTTTGTTAGTAACTTCTCCTTTAAAATAATAAATTTAAACAGTTTAAAAACCTTATTAATTTATATGTATACACAGTTCTATATGATATATGAAGAAATGTTATGTAATACCTTTTACTGTCTTAAATTTCTAATTATACAAATCTGGGCAGTTTTTTAATACATTTTTTAATCACCATCTATAGTTCTAAATTTTTTTTAAGATCTACTTATTTATGCCACTTCTTCCCCTTTCTCGATGAGGATACGATTCTAATTAACTGAGAATAAATCCTCAATCCTGTGCTAGAAGATTTGAGATTCTAATCTACATCTATGCGATATATCTTCAGGGATCAAAGTCAAGGCAATAAAAGCTGGTTAAACTAAGCCCATGTAGAAGATATAGGGATGCAGAAGGGTAGTTCTCGAATTAGAATAACAGTGATTTCGAAATTTACATCCAATGGGGATCTTCTGTATAAATAATTTGATTCCAGTAGGAATATATACTTTTTTCCTTGATAATCTACAGAAAGCTTCAGAAATTAACTGAGTATTGACCCCATGATAGGCTTTAAGAGATTGGAGTTTAGAGACATGTGTAATTCATTACTAATAATCTGTTTTGAATCCTATATTTACTTGTTAACAAGTGAAGATGTGCTTATACTTTTAAATTTAATTAGAGCATTCTGTATATCAAAATTTGAAACAAGTAGTAAAACAAGCCAACTAAAATTCATAGTGTTTCAATAAATTTTGAATCTAAGTAAATTCTTCATTCAGAAGAAATTGTTGGATTTATTTAAAATGAGATATGTAATGGTATACTAGATATTTTGGTAAACAAAGCGTTTGTCTAACGAAAAATGATTAGCTCTTAATAGTTTTTTTTCGAAAAATAATTATTTAGCTGTTTAATATATTTTGTGACTGTAAATCTAACTAATTTAAAGTGTTGAATAAATTTATAAAATGTAATATGTATATACTATATCTATTAAATGCATTAAATATTAAAAATGTTTAATGTAGTTAATAATGAAATACTATCATAAGTAATTATTTATTTAGTAAATTGTAAATTTAAAAATATAGTATCAAATACTAATTTAGTTTCTAGTTCACATGTTCAAAGTAAAAAAAAAAAAATAATAAAAACAATTTTTTTTAATGTTGAAAACACTTCAAATGAACCTCAAAAATATTACAGGGTACTATCACCGAATATAATTATTCTGAAAACACGCCAATGGACCTTCATGGTAAAGGTGTAAAAGTTAATTTATTTTTATTTTTTAATATTTAATGAGATATATTACAATTTGTTTCTAAATGAACAGTTGTTATAGTGATATGAGACCACATTTATACACTATATACAGAAAATAATGATACAGTCAAATTACATAAAATATAATATATATACAACAAAACCAACAACCTATAATTGTAAAAATTAATTAAAAAAACAAACAGAAAAGATGAGCAAAAATAATCTTACATAAAAATTTATATTTTTCAAATCGAATTTCTTCTCTAATCCTTTCAGATTTTGTCAGAATAATTGAAAATAAATCCTGAAACAACGAATTTGAAAAGAAAAAGTGATATTCTAGAAAAAAATAAATTTTATAAAAATATAAATAAATAATGATTGGATTCCAACTACTAACGATAGTGACTTTCTACCTAAATTGGATCAGGGAAATTGTACATTTATGTTTATTTCGAAATGATTCGAGTTAAATTGATTACGAAACTTTTAAACACATCCTATCTCAAACTTAGACCAAATCTGTTGCTTATTTCTTTACAGATATAATAATCATTTAGATAACGTTTTAAAACTTTGGTAAACTAGATAAAAAATCTACTTTCCTTTCATTTACAATCCTAAGTCCGATTTGGATGTAATAAAGTTATTGTTCCAGGAGGAAGTTCTGCGGACACATTAGGAAGAGACAAATCATAGCCAATTAAGACCCGGTTATTGCGGGCGAGGAAGACATAGAGTGAGGAGAGGAACAGGTTGCCGATAAAGCCCACTGTCATTAGTGCCTCCTAATCACCTGGTTAATGCCCTCTCTTTTATCAGCCGGTTCACGCTCAGTTAGGGCTCATCCGTGTCGTCTCTGTCTCGGAGCAGCAGCGTCTTAGTCTTAATTCGTCCGGCATGATTGTCCAACAATAATTACGTATTATGAACACAATTTGCTTTTAATACACTTCTAAATCCGATTTCGAGTCAATATGAAAATTAAGTACTTCGGCAAAAATAAAAGTAGATCGCAGAAGTGTTTCTTTATCCATTCGTCTGCCGTTGAATAGTAAAAGGGATATATTTACAAACATAGATTTAAAGTATTCAATATTAAACATTTTTCAAACGTTAAAATAACATTCAGAAAAAAATAATTGGTAATGAAAGAAATTTGATATAACATAGAAAAGCTCAAGATAAAAGTAATCAAGTCGTAGAAGTTAATGATAGTGACAATAAACCCCTTTATTAAAATTATTATTCTATGAGTTAGTTGGGAATGCACTCATTGGACAAACAATACACTCATCACCTTTTTGCTTATTTCTTTTACTATCATCACGTAATCAGTCTTTTTTGTTCCTTTATTACTAACTTTATCAAATGTATTTAATCTAAGGTCAAGATGTAGGGGATGGTAGGTGACATAATAGGGAACATTAACTATATTTCTGGTGTCTTTGGATTGAAAGGACTGAATGCGTTTGATGTTATAAAATTTTGCTGTTCCCCACAGTTCCAAGTCCTTAGGTTTTATTATTTTTCAAGGTTGATTGGATTATTCCAGCAACCAGATGACCAGAAAGTTCAGAATAAAATAATTACGAGTTCTCGACTAGGTGCCAGACGGCTTTTAATTCGGGATTAATCCCCCGCCCTCACCCCCTGGTCAGAGAAACCCCCGTATAGACTTCAAAGGCAAAGCAGGGGTGGATAAAAAAAATTGTCCAGTATTGTCTTGAGAATGAATAATTTGTTGTCTACTGTAAGCTGGGATTTCCTGAGGCCAAATCGTCGTTTAAGCTCTTGTCTTTTAAGTCTCATCAATATAAAGGACCAATTTAACTTATACCAAATTTAAAATATGACATCTTGACTTTTTAGCACCCAAATAACTAGCTTAAGTAGCTTATTTATCATATTATAACACATAGGTATGTATATTTACATTCATTCTTTTTGTAATATTATTATTCCTTTTTCTTTTAAGAGTAAAAAAAATGGCTATGCAACCTGAATATAATCTCCTTAGAGGACGCTATGACCTATAGAACGATGTCATTTTCACAATAAGGCTTTGACAATACTAGCAGAAAACATTAAAATTATGCGATTATTTTAAATAAAGGCTTATAATTATTTTTCAAACATTTTTCTATATTTGCGATTTTAAGGCTAGAGTGTTTTTGTAGGCAATCTTCATCCATTTATTTAGTTCAAATTATTACCTTTAAAATCAAACTCTTTCGACAGCAGAACACCCATAGGCTATCTCACATCAACTATATATTTTATTTCACCATTAGCTCACGTTAGAGGCTACCCGTTCTCCAGGCTAATGGCTACCTGGAGAGGCTGGATAAATTAAAGGAAATAATATTGGAGAGGGTGAGATCTCCAAGGCGCATCAGCCGCTGGATCCTAACAAGAGCTCTTCTAATGAAAGGGAGAAGGCTAGGCTCCGAGGTTAACTCTCCTTTTTTATTCAAACCCTCTTATGATTTATGACTTCATTATCTCTCCTGGGGAATATTAAATCAATGGCCTAACTATTAATCAATTGTTGCCTTTTTAGTTTTGTTTCTCCATGGCCGTACTCTCTCCCTCCAGCCGAAGCAGAAGATACAATCGCAGCGAATCACTTAGTCCTCCGCTCGGTGGTCCGATGGATCTCTTCCCACCCGCACGACCTCCTCAATCTGTGAAATATTTCGTGTTTATCTAATGCCTTCACGAAATTAATGGTTTCACCGAAAAAGAAAAAAATATATATATGGTGAAGCGAATTGGAGCCTGATATTACACACGATTTATCAGTTAAGCTTAACGAGATTCATATTTGGCTCCTCGATATTAATAGAAGCAATAGGCTACAAGATAAATAATAATTATTTAAATAAACCCAAGATGAATCATGTTTAGAAATTTTTCATTTTTTTTTCTAAAGTGGTGGTCCATATTTAAATTTTACTTTTGCTTCAATAAACGGTTCAAATAAGAATACTTGTTTCTTAGTAAGCACTTTTTCCTCCAAAATCCTCAAAAAAAAAAAAAAAAAATTGCATTTCATTATCCACAGATGAAGGTTATTATATCCAGTTATCAGATAAAATTTTTATACCTGTTACAGTTGACTTCCGTTTTCTTTTGGGTGTCTATTTTATAGTAACAAACGTGCCCCACTTTACCTTAGGTAAAAACCTTAGGCCTTTTTACACCTTGTACAAGTTCCAACCTAAAGCAACAAATTTATAAATCGTGGTTGCAAATACTTATAAAGCTAACTTATCTTCACATCAGTGTTTTCCCTATAATATATGGGTTCAAACATTAATGCTTCCGATAGAACTCAACAAGAGAATAATTAAAAATTTCATGTTTTAACTTTCTATTATAAAACTATTTAATTGGTTAAATAGAATATTTACTTAAAATGATTTGTATTAAACATGAAGCATGCAATATAATAAGTCGGTCACCTTTAGCATAATGGCTAGAATAACAACCTTCTATATTCAAGGTCAAGGGTTCAACCCTGCAGATGGAAAATCCTCCCCTAAGAATAAAATTATTCAATAGAAGAAAAAATAGATACAAAAATAGTTATGCCGTCCTTCGGAGCGGACAAAAAAGTGCGATGTCAGATACTTGTTAAGAATCTCTATCCTAATTAAACTTGGATAAGCAAAATTTAGGACTTACTGTACCATCGTCTGATTAGCCACAGTAGAATAACGTGACGATAAATAAACAAACGAATTATACAATATAAAGCAGTTTTCTTAAGCTACTCATCGGACAAGCATATTTTATATATCCAAAAAATTTAAAATGTTCATATACATTAGTACCTAGTTGATCCTTTAAGTATATTTGTATCTTCATCGATTAATTATATAGTAATAAATTATATAGTAACGTATAGTAAATTAGTAGGAACTTTGAAAAATGAAGGAATATTAATTTAGTTCAAAACAATCAATAGAAAGCTTTCTAAATTTATGGATCGAATTTATGGAAATGTAAACCTCCTTATGAAATGAGCAGTTCATAGAAAAAAAAATTAATTAACTAACAAACCTACTCTTGTCATGAAGAAAATCGTGAAAATAATAATATTTATATATGGTTGGGCGCCAGATTTTCCGATTGGCAGTAGAAAATTATTTACTTACATCAATAAGAATACTTCGCAGAGCAGAAAGGTAGTTCGTAGTTAATATAATATTGATCTAAAAATTATTTCTGAAAAAAAGAGGCAAATAAACGATGACAATATTGAACAGAAACATGACACAAGAGAATAGCAGTTCCTATTGGCTCAGTGTTGTACATAGGTTAGTTTTTAAAATAAAATTAAAAACTCTAGTAATTCAGACTATAACTTTCAACATTGCTACTGGATACATGTTGGTATAATACAGCAGATGCATGTTCATGTTCTTCGTACTTAGAGTAAGAATTAACCGACAAAAAAAAAACGGTGTTGCCCCGAAATTACATGGAAATGTATTCATGGTAATGAAGGAGTGGTTACAAGTGGCTAGATATAAAAGTGCGTCAGTAACAGGCTCGCCCGGCAGAACAAAATAAAAAGCCAGTTTTACCATGTTGACAGAATCCAAACTTTTTTACGAGCCGATGGAGATACCTTCATGAATTATTTAACCGACACGTGTAACGTGCAAAATACGATTGTGGATAACCTAGGAAATGACGGAAGGTTAAAATATTCAATATATAAATCCATCTATAAAGCATATATTGAACATTTGGCAACAAATGGTTGTAAAATCTTAATTTCCACACCCACGGATGTGAAACAGGGTGACTTTGTATTTCTTGCTAATATAGCAAGAAATAATCGGGAGTCAGTCTTTTATAATATTTTAATTTTGCCGACGCACAGTGGGAAAAATCCCCAATTTAGGTGAACAAAGGTGAAGTCAAATGTTTGGGATTTTCCAGTGCTTCACCTTTTTATTATTAGTTGGTAAGACCGTTAATACTAATATTTCTCACCACAAAGTGTATACAAATAAATGGTAAATGAGCGAATCATACCTTTTTGCACAAGTGCCTAATAACCGGCAGTGGGATTATTTCTATTTGATGATAATTTATTGTGTTCAAGGTGTGTTTAGAGCAAAGTCTTTTTGCTTTTATTTAACAAGGGACATTGCTGAGACCGGTAAGACATTATATTTCCACACTCGTTATTGAATATACATTGCAATCAACCGTAGAGTTAATTTAGTCCACTGTAAATGTATGCCCCTATTCAATAACGAAAAACTATATAACCCCCAAGTTACCCCAAGGATTTCTTTATAGGATTTGTTTCATCAATCCTTCTAGTTCTTAAATATTACAAAGGATTTTCGCGTTTTGGATGATAAATAATTTTTTTCAGACACAACACTGAGAATCAAAAGTTTTACAATATGTAATTTGAAGAGTTTCCTAAATAATATAAAACACATCTGTTTGCAGGTTTCAGCAACATTTTTTTTCCGTAATCTGGGACCCCAAACGTTAAATATGGACAAGTTTCAGAATTCTGTCCACCTAAATCGGTCATATTTTCCAATGTGCGACGTTTCGGCTCAAACTTGTGAGCCATCTCCAGGACATTACTGAACCATGTCAAGCATAAACTGAGTATTTCTAGATAATTTCTACAGTCGACTATACATCCTCAATATATTTCTTGCTAAGTTTATAAATATTTTTACTTTTACTTACCTATGCATGAAATATATAGTAATGGAAAGTATTGCGATAGTGGAAATTTTCGAATTCGAGTTTTCACCGGAAATACGTGTTTGAGAGTACCCTGAATCCAAATTACGAAGTCCCAAAAAAAGTCCTGTGTTTGTGTGCGTCCGTGTGTGGTCTACCGCAAAAACTAAATCCCATAAGAAACTCAAATTTCATATTTGAGACCACTATACGCCGGATATGTTACAGATAAAATAATATTATGAGTCATATTATAATCATTATGAGTCATATTATAATCATTAGTCATATTATAATATAATATATGATAAGCTCATACACATTTTTACTTTCACTTTCCTATATATAAAATATATAGTAAGGGAACGTATTGCGATCATGAAAATTTTCGAATTCCAGTTTTCGACAGAAATACACGTTTTAGGGTTTCTTGAGTACAAATGACCAAGTCCCGCAAAAAGTTCTGTGTGTATGTGTGGTAACTCCCGGGCGGAAACGGTAAGTCCTATGAAACTGAAATTTCATATTTAAGACAAATATACGCCGGATATGTTACAGATACTTTTTAATCAAAATCAGCTAACCAGAAGAGCCACTTTATACCATGCATTTTGGACCTTTTAACGATTTTCTCAAAAACGGCTATAACGATTTTGATTAAACTCGCTACATGGATGTACAATTTAATGATGTTTAATATGTGTAGGTTTCATTCTGATTGAAATAGTCTGACAGGGGTTAAATGCCCATATTTTAAATTTACTTCCTCTAAAGTACATTTGATTTTGTAGATTAAAAAAAAAAATAGGCGCATCATCTTGTTAACTTTGATGAATAACGGCTAAATATCCTAGTGGAGCAAATTTTATTTATAAATAAAAGCGAAAAGTGAAAAAATATCTTTTTAATGCAATTATTTGTTTTTGAACATAATAACATTAACATAAAAGTATAATACGCCGTTGGAAAGCAAAAGATTTTAGAAAAAATGTTATCTAATACACGTAATTGTAAATATTAATGGAGAGTGATAAAAAGCCGATAAATCTAACTGATTTTCGTAGATAAAAATATAATAGATTATTTAACAAAACACATGCCTCGATTGAAATTCAATTTAATTAATTCTTTAACAATTTATTTTTCTCCCTAAATGTATTAACAAATTCTTAAATTGATTTTAACAAAGTAAGTAAATGAAAGACGTGTGTTGAACTCACCAGATTTACCCTGTATTTATATTTTATAGAATTTGTATACATAGTGATTTATACTGATTAATTTCCACACTAATGAAAAGTGAAAAATTATGAATTTGTATTTCTTGCTAATTTTATTTTTATTTTCGTTTGTTTTGGTACTTGAAAGGATATCAAAATATAGTAGTTTAAAATATAGTCAGTTTCCATTCTCCCACCATGCGCCCTGATGACCCACAAAGGGGATCGAAACGTTGGCAAACAATAAATAGTTGAAACTATTTAGTTGTTTCATTTAATGACCGCCACCCGGACTAATTCCTTCCAATATAAAAATATACTTGTGTAATGCCCAACATTGTCTTTAATCATTGGAAATGAATGGATGAAGCAGAATATTAAAGACGGCATTGCAATGCACATTAGTTCAAAAATCTTATATCCGTGACTGAAAGTAGAAATTATAATGATTGATTTGAATATTATTGAACAAATGTGATCTCAAAGCATTATTATTCCATATTGAGACAAATTGTAATATATCTGAATATTTTTTTATGAACAATATTCATTGATCAGAACAATTTGTTAGGTGGAAGAGAGCAATGAATGTGAGTCAAGGTCAGGAATCGAATAATCCCCAATATTTTTGATTAATTACTGACAATAAATGATTAATTGTGGAATCCATACTCAATGTAAATGCTACTTAAAAAGGGTTATGAAAGTATAAAATAAATGTGAACTGTAATTAATAGAATAGTTAAAAATTAGGTTATTGCTTCGTTTTTTGGTCTTTTTTTATTTTTGAGACATATGCTGTTATTAACCCTTTGCAATCGGACTTTGCTTTTATTAGCGATTGTGTGGAATAAACTTAGACCAATGCATTTTTTTAAAATTATTATTAGAAACGCATATTTACCAGTAGCTTCCTGTTAACATAGCCAGAAAAATAAATCAACAGGCCTTCAATAATCATTTGAGCAATATGTAGAAAAAGAGTAAATTTTAGATTCCATTTAACAAATAACAATTGACTGTAAAACATGCAAACATTTATCTATTATTCATAGTAGAAACTGCTTCAACATTTATCATATTGTATGAAATTATAACAAATAAACTTTTATTTATTTTTAGTGTTCTTCAATGGCCACTAATACTTACAAACCGAATTCCATTACTACTAATTACTTGTTCCTAAAGTTTCAAACATATGATAATGATTTAAGTGTGTACGTTTTCGCGAAAAAGTAGCGTCGAGTTACTGTCAGGAAGCATGAAAAACGGTGCCGAGTGCAAAGGGTGAATCAATTTTGTATATTCTAAACATAATCATTTTTATGATTCAACGAAATCAAAATCAATTCAAAGAACGGACCTCAACTTAACTTATTAATTGGAATGGGCTAGACTTGTAGTTTTACTCCAATTTAAGATTTAACAGTTCTTAATAGTGAAGGACTAAACTGATCTTGGAGTAAGTTCAGCATCGGAATATGGCCAACTCTTTTTCTAGTAAAGTTGGTTCCGAGGATGAATGGGAACTGGTGATACATTTTTTGAACTAGAATACCTATGACTAAGACAATTTAGATAAGATTAAATCCGAGATTACATTAGCCCCAGTCTCAGCATCCTCCCTTGAATCTCTAGCACGTTTCTCTCTCAAATTAAGTTGCTAAACGTTTCTTAAAAGATATCCATATGCTGTTCGCGTTGACCACCACGGACTCCACCAAGAACGAGCATTCCTCCAGGCTGAGGGATGATCCTCATCGCTGCTGAAGACACCTCATCCATCAAGGCTGCCCGAACCTCGGTACCTCTTGTAGCCGTGAGTTATACCTCCGACCCTAGGGCCGTAGGAGTTGGAACAAGCGGAGGACCCGGCCCAAACTGGGGACGATATTTCCTCAAGAGACGCCATTTTATTATCCGAAACGGCACAGAGATGGATGTTGTGTTATCGCGTGTCGTAACCGGTTAGGTATGTGTTACTGTCCCTTGAACTGGGACTGCTTGGAGATTTATTAGGGTTAATTTTACACGGTTGGGTATTACTCATCGTATCGTCTTGTGTTTCAAGATGGCGAATGTTTTATTGTTTCGCCTTCTACACCGCCTTGTCCACCTCAAGATAAGGGATGAGGGATTCACGGCTTACCACCTATTCGATGCTTTTTGTTTTCTTATTCCTTACAAAGGTTTTCTTTATTCTTTCTTTTATTTTCGCAATGTCTTATGGTGTTTAGTTCAGAATTAAACAGGAAGATAATCTCGGATCTCTATTAATTCATATATCTGATAGTACTAGGAATATAAATCTCGAGTTATTTACGGCGAGCGAATACGAGGCGAAATATGAACCTGCATTCTGTTCACACACCCTTGCTCATATCAAGTGAGAAAAAGGAATATGAAATGCGTTTTCACATACATCGATTTATGTACAAAGGTGTGTTCATAAGTACTCTTATGAGGTGAAAATCTCACATTATTTACATAATGAATTACATTATTAAAGTGAACAACGACCTAATAAAATATTTAAAAAAAATTAAATTAATTAATACATGAAAGGCTTTGTAGTAATATTTATAATATATGCAACAAGCCGCAGTTGTTCGGACTTGTCGGGAAGTGTGCAGTCCTCTACCGATCGGTATCTCTTCGTTAGGGAAAAAATAACTTTATGATAAACTGTTCGGGAGACTTAACACCAATTCAACGGTAGACAAGCAAAAACATGACAGAAGATAAGGCTCGTAGATCAGGGCATGTAAGTCAAGGCGAGATAATTCCGATCAGAGTTGGAGTGTGATAACTGTTCGTTCTCCCGATTGCGTTTCCTGTTTCTAACAACTTTCGCGCCTTTTCTACTGACCAGTTTGTATTAGAAATTTCGATTTCAAAAGTTTATAAACAAACCTAAACTAAAAAATCTGGAAAAATTAAATAGCTACTATAGTTCAAAAAGATATATCCACATTAGAAAAATAATAGTTTGCTAGAAAATTGTGCTTTAAATGTCAATAAATACTTACAAATAAAAGTGTTTTTTTTATTATGTTTGTTATACATATGAAAATTTATTCAATACTTTCGAACTTTACTTTGGTTGAAAGATTACTCGACAACTGCAAGTCCATCCTTTATCTCTTTAATGAAGAAATTGAATAAAACAGTTAAGTTATTTCTTTAACGAATGTCTTCATATATAAGAGATTGGATTTTCGGCACGGATTAAGGCTAATTTTAGAGCAAGTAAAAATATTTTAATTAAGCTTTTATGAAGAAATAAATTATGTTTTAAAATAAATAGTAATAAATTAAATATTTTTAAGGTTGTTATTCCGAAACGTCGGCACCAGTAAATTTAAGTTTATACTTAATTGTGTGTTCTATGGACTGCACCCTGAACCAACTTCTCCCATATATACACACTGTCAACCATTCTCACTTCACAATAATATATTTGATTTAGTTTTGTACTGTCTTCAATTACGAATATTGTCGGAAATTGATTTTCTGAAATATTTTTAACTTTCGGTATATAGTGTTTTCGCTCGTAAACTATGATTATGAAGTTATAGTGGAATATTCACACATGTTTTAAACCAATTAGAAAAATACCGTATTTTTCTCCATACAGAAAAAGCACACTTCCGGTTCATTAGAGATTAATATTGGGAATATCAAACACAATAGGCAGAGGGTGTTGCTTGGATTCGGATCAACACCCTTTGTACCCTAGTGTACTCCGAGGTACAAAGTTGCACCCATAAATTGGGGTGTACAGATGGCCGGGCCACACTCCGTCCTCCCCTCCATTCTCGGTACAAGCCCTCTCCTGTTTGCCAATGTATATTAGTTCATTTTATAGGCATTTATTTAATAGTAACCCCTATCTAAAAAATCTCTTTAAATTTAAATTTAAAAATATAAATTTTATCTAATTTGTATAATAGGAAATTTAATTAAAAAATATCAATTATGAGCAAAGATACTAATCTAAGTTAATTTCTCAATTAAAATTAATTACTTTGACGTTAAAATTTATGATACTCAATAAAATAGGCTTGAGAACGCTTACCCGCATGCCACAACACTTGTTTCTAAACTTCATCAGTTGTTATTAATTTTAATAAAGAAAGGAAATGTGTTTCTACTCTAGTAATCATAAAGAATAAATCATATATTTTTGTACTATTAACGATTTAATTATGATAAATCAATAAAAACATTCGGAATCTATTATACCGTTTTATATTACAGAACTAATTCAGATTTGTATAAAATAATTTGTCCTTTTTTAATTTACTATGCATTTGATAAATATTTAGTGATATTGCATCTTGCAGAATTGACGCTAATATTGCCCTGATAATATTGCCTTCTTCAGGGCTATAGAAATAGAAGATAAAAACCAGTAGTAGAACACAATATATAAAGATGATAAGAAAAATAAATTATACTGATAATTAAAAACAAAGTGAAATAGTAGTTATGACAATTTATAAATATAATAATAATTAAAAACAAATGGGGAAAAGAAATTTTAATATAAGGTGAAAAAATAGATAATAGAAAATTAAAATTTTAAAATTACCAATTTTAAACTTTTTTACAGTATGAAAAATGTGAAACATTATAAAGTTAAAAAATAATTTTGACAGTATGAGAAACATAATTACAAATCTATAACGTACAGAATTTCCATACTTTCAAAAAATGTGAAACAAAATAAAATATAGTGAATACTTATATATATATATAATATATATATATATATATATATATATATATATATATATATATATATATATATATATATACATACATATATATATATATCTGTAAATAAAGTTTATACTTAATTGTGTTTTCTATTGACAGCACCCTGAACCAATTTCTTCTGACCCAAATTCTTCCACAAATATATTATTATATAATTAAACCCTTAAAATTGAGGTCGTTCATTATCAACGAATAAAATACTAACAAGGTCTATATAAGGCAGTAAACATCATATGATGGTTAAAGAGTATTATATTCCAATCACAGTTTTGAGTTATATAAATCTATGATAAACTCACACACAATTTTATTATACCTTAATTGAATATTAAGAAATTTGTAACTTATATAAGTAAATTAACGAAATGGAATACCAAGTTAATTTCTATCTATTAACCAGTTTAGCTGAACATAATAACTGTACTGTAAAATTTCAATCCAAACAGCTTAAAACAGATCTATTTTTATTTTATTTTTTTTATCTCTACTCTATTGAAAAAAATACTGTACTTTATCTTTTTCTATATATGTACATAAGTTACACAAAAATGTATAAATAGCCAAGCTTTTCCATAAAATGCAAATTCCCAAAGACAAATACATTTATTCTTTTCTATTCTAGTTACAAGCTTGCTATATATCTCTTAAAATTTCTTTTCCTTTTTATTATTATTTTATTATTTATTTCTTATATTTATCTGAATCATTTGTCCCTCATATCAATTTTTTCATTTTTTTAAATTTTGTTATGATTTTAATTTTTACTACAATTAACAAGTGAGCACGAGTCTCAGACTTCAAACATGTTGTGATATTGCACCATAAGTGCACTCTTAAGTGGTGTTGGCAAGGTTAATGGTGATCATAGCCTAAGTTAGTTTTGAAACAGTAAGAAAACTCTTTAAAAAACTTTTTTTTTTAAGTCCCTACACTATAAAATAGACTATGAGCAAAAAAAAAAAAAAAATTAACATCAAGGCAGAAAATTAACATAAAAATAACAAACTGTGGGTCTTATGAGTATGCACTAAAATAATAAATATTTACATTCCACTTTTAATGAAGTAATACTTGTTTTGTACATTTATGTGTATAACGTTTTAGTAGTCGTCTATTTTTTCAAATGATCGGGTTGTCGCAATTAAAAGTAAGAGAAAATTCTTATTTTTGCCATCGAGTTCGTATATTTTTTAACAATGGGAGTTGTAAATCAGATAAAATAGTTGGGTTCGCGTGTGACGAACATAATTATTTACGTTTCTCGTTTCTAAGTTCCGAAACACCTACATTTTCCGGTAGTTGAAATGGCACGTGTAAATCCAGACCGGGGTCAGTATAGGAGAGGTGACAATTTTGTATTTGTAATGTTCAATTATTTTTTTAGTGATAGTTTTGAATGCCTTATGGCTTGATACTCCATATCATTATGTACGATATATATGTTTTTTAAATCGTCATTTCTAAAGGATGTTTTAGAGTTAAGCTTCTTACCTGCTTATATAAATTATCAATCTAAAAAAAAATTTAAGAGATGTTTACGTCTTAAGATTTTCATTCCTATGAATTATTTTGTATTAATACCTTATCTTAACTATTTAAGATTCTTTTACAAAGTTTTGACTGCATCTTCCATGATGGGAAAAATGAATAAGTGATGAATGAATATATTTATATCTAAAAACCGTATATTGTTTTTTTCTTCATTTAAATTCAATTAATTAAAAAAAATCTGTTTGAGCTCATCACAATTAAAAGTACAAATCCGGAAAGTATCTGTTGGGCCTGAGGAGAAACTCCGGTAACAAGTGTAGAGGTTTCGAGTTCCCACGAGGCTTTGACAAGCAACGACTAAAAGGTTTTGTTCCGTAGGCGGAGATTTACCGCTATATCTTCCTGGCTCATTTACATCGGGACAAATGATATCGGGTCCATGGAACCGACGTGTAGGCTTTTTAAAGAATCTAATCCGGTCTAGGCCGAGAACTGGACGGTCTTCAAATTCTTAGACAATTCTGAGTAATTCTTCAAGACATGAAGCGAAAAGAGGAAATGATCAACGGATTTAAGATTGTCATTACAGTGATAGTATACTTTTGTTTATTAATGATAATGTGAATTTACTAGCTAGATAATACAAGAATTCGAAAACCAATACATTGAAAATTATTGTCTTGAATCAGATAAGTTTCTAAAAAAAAAAAACTGGGAGATAGGACCAAAGGTCATTTTTAACAGTTAAAACACATTCATTTCTGAAATAGAACAAACATAAGGTTCAGCGAATCCTGAACTTGTCAAAGAATGAGGTATAAACTTGTTGAATCTTGTTTTTCGTATAATTTTTCCAGTAACTAAAGAACCACTCAATAACCTAGTCCACCTTTTATAGGACAGCGAATATTTATGGTGAGTAATCTACCATAGGTGCTTCTGGCTATAAAGAGTTATTTGAATATAGTGTATCTTATGAGCTAATAGCTATTAATAAATAGAACAGCTGCACATTGACAGCAAATAAGTTTCATAACTAGGAAATCACTAAAATAATATGGAGGTTCACCATCTTACAAAAGACAAAAATACCTAATCTATTTAGTCTCATACGAAAGAATACTTCCACTTTATCACATTCCAGAACTAACGAACGTTATCGTTAAACACGTGAAATAAGATTGTTAGTACTCCTTTTGTTACCTAATAAACTTCTTTTTTTTTTGCTTATTCTCTTACACTGCAGCCTCAAATAGTCTCATTGTGCGCTGTCTGTTAATACAGGGAGAGCTATTGCCTTTGTGAATCTAACCAAACCGCAAGGATTGATCTGTTCACAAAACTTAGGATCTGAAATTGCCATTGCCAACGTGATAAAACCGTATCCTGGAGTTATTTATTTACAATCACAAGATTACACGATAGACAGTTTCACTTTTCTTCTTTAAAGAGTCTGAAAGTCGGTGAGGCTACTAACCCCATAATATCGAGAAGCTTGTTAAGTTGACAGTGTCTTGTGTATAGTCCTGTCATCCTCCGCAGAGTTATCCTGTCCATAGAGAGGAGAGTGCTACTAGCAGGGTACCTCCAAGAACATCTTAGACGATTCTGCTTCCCAGTACCCTCCAGTAGAGCTTGGCTTTATTGCCAACAGACACCTAGATTAGGACTTTTGCATAGCTGAGGCTTATTCTACGTATAGGCTCGGGTGGCATTATTGACATTTTCCATACAATTATTAACTGGTCCCATGATACACATTCATTGATTCATGTGTCAGTGAATGTGGTGTACCCATTTGTCAGTGACATTAATCGATTTGTGATCGAATGTTCGATTAAAATAAATCATAAAGGAGTCTATATGAAACCAAAAATTTCTGTTAGATTTACACCCATGGTAAACAAAAGTCATACAAAGGAGCTGCTGATCCCAATAAGAACAAACACCCCTAGCACCTCGGAAGAGCCAATGATCCAGAACAATGGAAGAGCCTCCATCCGCTGGCTGACACGGTGCTATGGGACACAGCCTCCAACACACCATAAATCCGAAGTAATAGTAAAGACCCTATAGATCAGAGCATGGCCGGGGCAGATGAGGCTACAGCATCTGGGCCCGGTTACTGTATGCAAATGGTTGTGGTGTCTGGTTTCACTCGCCTTCCCCATGAGGGCAGTGTCGCAGTATGCCATCTTCTATCCATAGGATACATCTGTTCCAAGTGTACTAGTTATTGTTACCGAACAGTCAGTATGTCTCTATCTGCTTTGGACACGAAATAATGATCTAAGCCAAAAAAAAAAAAAAAAAAATCCTTCGTAGGCAGAAAACTTGCTTTATACTTATTTTTTTATCTATTTACTTTGAAATATTCACTATGTTTTTAAAAAATGTGGTGCGGGCAGCACGCGACTTTAATTTGCCTCAACATGTTTATCAAATGCAAAGTAACAATTCAAAGTAAACGTACAAATGAAATTATTAGATGTATTTTGTATTCAGTATTTAATTGATAGTAGAATTAATGACTTTGAAGGAGTACATGAACCAGAGTTGTATATATGTCACCTTAAAATGCTTTCGGGAAAAAGGATTGCTATTAAATAGATTTCCGTCATGATACATCATTATGTATGTTGCATGTATTTGTTTTTTCAATAAAATGAGGATTTGGAAAACAATAATCTGTTGCCCACAACACACAACTTTCACTTACCTAAGTCGTTAAAATTAATTTAAAATATTTAACTGCAGTTAGAGATAAAAATAAATTGTCAAAGAAATAATTACACTGATTCCGATAGAAACATGTTTTTTATTAAATGATATATTATATTAAAATCTACGAAAATCAGTTAGTTTATCGGTTTTTCATCAACTTTTAAAACTTTGTGTATAAGATTTTTTTTTCATCAAATATGTAGCAGTATATTTACACCTATATTTCAATTCTTGAGTTTAGAAAAAAAAAATCTTGCTCTTTTCTCTTCTAGTTGTTCATCGGATTTATTCAATTTGTATATTTAGTCAAATATTATCAATGCAAATGAGATTATAAGGTTTATATTTTGTAATATTAGAGATACTTTAGGAGAGGAAAATTTAAAAAACCGGCATTTAAGCCCTGTCAGACTATTATAACCAGTATGCAAGATATTAAAAACCATTTAATTTTTCATGGGTGTAGAAAGTTTAATCAACATCGGTTTTAATTTAGCTTCAAACTAGGTACTATTATTTTCACAAAAAATATACAGTTTCGCAAATTTGTCTGTTTTTTGTGTTATTTTGTCTAGCGATTAAAAAAAAAAAAATTACAGATTAACTTTAGAGATCATGACATTGGAAATCATTTAAAAAATGCATACTCGTAGAAAAAGAAAAAATATCAATTGACTTGGTTATTAAGGAGAGCTAACAGAAGGGGCTATGAAAATAGAGCTTCTAAATGTATTGCATATTTAGGACAGTTATACGTTATTGATTTTACTTCAAAGCTCGCACCATAATCTAATTACAGTGGCATGTTAGGTTTTAAATTTTACAATTTTCTCGAAAACCGGTTTTAACAAGTAGTCTATTAGGATTATTTTGGAATATCTGTAGTTTCTAGAACTTATTCTTATTGAATAATTTATCAGGGATCTTTGGAACCGTTTTAAAATTTTCATTTATTGTAATTATTTAAATATTTTTAACAACGTAGTTTAAGAATTGATTCATAAATTATCTCATAAATTTATAAATGGCCAAGATAACACATACTAAACAAGTAACGATTAAAAAAAAGTATCATTTTTTTTTTTCAACATATTCAATGATAAGAAACGTTTTCCACTTTTAAACAAACTCCTATGGGATATCGTTGTTTTACAAAGTTAACTATGAAAACGCATTACTGTTAGAGTTGCCATATATCACTGCCACCGAAGGTGGGATGGGGCATCTGTAATAAGAGCTTTAAAACAACTCATTAATTCTCCTCCTCCATTCTCCAAAATAATGAAAGTTCTCGTATCCATACAATATTTATGTCTATCATTCTTTCCAGTAGATAGATGGACAATTATAAAAGTTTTTACCAGATTTGTTGATTATTAAAATCAAATCATGAAATATTGAAATAATCTAAAGAAAATAATCAAAGTGTAATATAAATAATAAGTATCTGTTTTGTTTTTTCCAGTGTTCTGTAGTGTTTTCTTCAAAAAGATGTATAGTACGATATAAAAAGATGTATGTATAGTAGTTGAAAATCGTAAAAAATGTCTATTTTATTGGTTTATTTAATCTGAAGGTTAAATATAGTTTATAAATAAGAATGCTATCGAACAAATTCTCCAGTAACAATAATAATGAACACAAAATACATCTAAGTTCTATTTGCCAGTATTAATAAACAATGATTGCCAAGACATTAAATTCAACCAATTTTAAACATTTTATTATAGTTTATAAAAAATATTTAAGATTTGCTATTTATGTAAATCATTTTTTGTCCTTCAAGAAGTTATTGTTACCTGAAGAAGCATTTTAGCTGAAACGTTGTAATTGGAAAGGTTTTTAAATAAGGTAGTGATGTGTATATACAGCCTTCTAGTTTATAAAAAAAAAAATATTTCTATAAAGTTTTAAAGAATCTTTAATCTTTCGTATATTTGTTTTCGATTGGTGCGACAGTCCACGAAGGCCCATAGCCGCACAGTTCGATGTCCTTAGATTCCACCTCGCGAGTCTAGATGATATATTATAAGGTAAGGTCTTCACTCCCTACGTCTAATTTTGTGAGTGGTCTCTAATTGGCTGACGGGTATAACGTATCCAAGGGAGGTTGTGAGTGAATTAAAAAGTCCTTCTGTAATTGGAATTCGAACCTTTGATTTGGTAGTCTAGTACGCTAGCAACACAGACACAAGCTCCCCAATCTCTCCTGTAGGAAATGTTAATCGACAGATACGAAAAGCCAATCAATGTGTCAGAAATTTAAGCTTAATAAAGGCTGAAATCTATTCACATTATAATGAGCATCAATAATTGACCGATGAAAAAGAAATCGTTAATTTTATATAATGTATTTTATTTTTTATCTTTCCAACGTTTCGTCCCACATTATAGTTCTTCATCAGTGCACCTCAAGTTACACTTAGGAAATGCTTAGAACTGGCTGAAAGTAGTGACTGTCTTCGTTAATAAATAGTTCAGACCCAGACTATCTCCCATTTATTTTAATATTAATTTAGTGTGGTCCTTTTTCCCTCTTACCCTCCCTCAAAATCCATCTTATTTCATTTAAAGTGAATATTGTAACTATACCGTTTGTCGAAGCAGCATTTTCAACAGCGTGTAAAAGCAGGTACGATAAATCCTCGAAACAGGCAGGGCAGCCTAAGATCCCATTTGGGGTTAGGGCCGCTTTAAAACCGCATTTAAATAAAAAAATAGCTCGCCGGCTGTTTGTCTTGAGGGAGGTGGGAAAAGCGACCGGGGCCCGGGAAAAGCGGAAAAGCGAGGGAGGGGGGACCAAATTACATTTCCCGCGCGAGGGTTAGTGGGCCCCAGATGCCACTAAAGCCATTATTCCCAACCAGTCAACGCCTCCTCGATACTTTTATTTATATCTTATTATGATTATTCTGGGAATTGGCGGGGGGGTTGAGGTCTCTCCTGAGGGTGCCACCCCCAGAAATTTGATTGGCCATCCGCCTATAACCCTTCCTAGGGGGGTTGTATCTCCTCCCCCCAAGTCCGATTTATTACCCGCAACATTAATTAACCGCTCGCTGAGCCGTTTGGAATTAGATCTTGATTGTTAGGTGTTTGATGGCCGAGTTCCGTGTACAGCTGTGAACTTACAACTTGTTATTGTTTCCATTATTCCAATTCCTATCCGGTTAAAATTCCATCAGTTCTGCGTTTCAATTAGTTGGTGATACCTATACATCCGGCCTATTCATGCTTACGGATTATAAGAAAAACTACATAATAAATGGTATACAGAGTTCTTTATAATCATGTCGATTGAATAATACAAAATTACTCACATTTCAAGCAGTAATATGTAATTTAATTTAAGTATTTTACCTTATAATTCGTTGTACTAACTCGAGGAAAAACACGATTAAACATGCTGAATGAAGTATTTTGTTTACTACTACCCTGCTTAATCTGAATATTAGATTAAAATTATAATTTTTTTTTTGGGTGATCGAAAGACCTGATAACCAAGATTTTAATGTATTTTTATGGAATCATTGATGCATAAATGACACGTTGTTTTTCCTTATAGACTAGAGAGTTGAGAATATTTTGAAGTATTTGTTTTTTTGGGAATTATTTGCACGTTTAGTTAAGATTACACAATGATAGAAACAGATAGCACCTGAAAGCAGTCTCTGATAGTAGTAGCGGAGGGAGATGATAATTTTTAATAGAATAATAACAACATATATTACAATAATTGGGTAATTTTGGAACAATCTATTCTTTAAATAAACATTCATTTATTCTTCATATTTCATAATTGACGTTTAATAATACCTCATTTTCAGAATTTTTTAATCAATCAATAAAAACATATCCTTATTTGATTGATTTAATTTAATTTATCTGTTGATTGTTACAATTTAAAATTTTTTTTTATAAAATATCCATATTCTATTACGATTTTACACAAGGCTAGGAGTAGACTCTTGTAAAATTGTAATAGATTATGGATATTTTATTTTAAAAATGTTAAAATTGTAACAATCAATAAATACAAAAATGATCATTATTAAATCAAATACGGTTTTTTAATAAATTTAACAATATTAGGAGATGTTTTTTATTGATTGACTAAAAAATTCTTAAGATGAGGCATCATTAGCTCCGAAACGTCAATTATGAAATATGAAGAATAAATGAATGTTTATTTAAAGAAGAGATTGTTCCAAAATTACCTAATTATATTAAAATACTCTTCATAATAGGATAATTTAAAAATAAACATATATAACATTTATAAATGATTTCAATAAAACCTTAAATTAACTAAATAGGAAAATTTAATCATAACAAAAAATGTAATTTTAAAAAATTACGGTTATTATCTATTTATTATAAATACCTTGAAAGCGAGTGATAATTCACTATCACGCTTTAGCATAGTATTTAAATTCCTAACATAATTTAGACGACATTAAACTTTATTTAACGAATCAAAAAAAAAAAAAATAATAGGCGGTGTCTAAGACTCCTCATATAATCTCCTCCAAATGCAACATTTAACAACCGAGAGTGTGAAATCGTATGTGGAGTTGATATAGTAGTAGAAGCAGCTGCTACTTCATCGCCCTTAAAATCCACCAACATTGAATGTGTAAAGCTGATGTTTTGGAATTCTTTACTAAGCTGCTTTTGGAATCTTCTAAAATAATGAATTCCATAATTACAATTATTGATTGTATAAAATATATGTGATATTGATTTTATAAAATAGATAGATAGATACAATTGATTTATAAAAGTAATATTTTTCATATTTTTTTGTAATATTTTTTATATGTAGGGAAATATATGTATATATAAAATAAGAAAGAATCCCTTAACAGATTTATGATTGATCAAAAATGCATTTTGTGGAATTAACCAATATTTCTATATTTTATTTTATAGAACACATTATTTATGCCATTTATTGATACGTATTTAAATGAACACACCATATATTACAACCTTTTATTAAAAAATCTGGTGCGGGCAACACACGACTTTCACTTACCTCCATTTTTAAAATCAATGAAAGAATTTTCAGAAACAGATAGAGATAAAAATACGTGAAACTATTAAGGAATTAATTAAATTGAATTTATTTAGAAACATGTGTTTTATTAAAAAATCTATTATATTATTATCTAAAATAATCAGTTAGTTTTATGTTCGTTTCATCACTCTCTATTAACTTTTAAAAGCTTGTGTATGAGATAATATTTTTTCTAAAATCTTTAGCTTTCCAACGGTATATCATGCATGTGTATTACTGCTCTTATGTTCAAAAACGAAAAATTGCGTTAAAAAAATATTTTTTCTGTTTTCTCCTTGAGTTGGATATCGAATTTATTCAATTTATATGTTTACCTGTTTTTCATCAGCGTTAACAAGATAATATAGTTATTTTTAATGAATCTACAAAATTAAAGGTACTTTAGGGGAAGAAAATTTAAAATATCGGCATTTAAGCCCTGTCAAACCATTTTTATCCACATAAAACCTACATGATATTAAAGCCATTAAATTTTACATCGATATAGCGAGTTTAATCAAAATCGTCAGAACCGTTTTCGAGAAAATCGAAAAAAGGTGCAAAATGCATGATATATAGTGTCTCTTCTGGTAAGCTCATTTTGATGAAAAAAAGTTTGTAACAAAAAAAAAAAAAGTTGTCAGTTTCATAGGACTTACCGTTTCCGCCCGGGAGTTACCACACACACACACACACACACACAGACCTTTTGCGGGACTTGGTTATTTGGACTCAGGGGACCCTAAAACGTGTATTTCCGTTGGAAACTGGAATTAGAAAATTTTCACGATCACAATACTTTCCCTTATTATATATAGTAAGTGAAAGTAAAAATTAACTATAGATTGGATTGATCTGTGAATGGTACTATCAAATTATCACTATTCTCAAAACTCCAGTGATTCCACTTCAAGATTCCATTATTCGTTTTTGTGTGATCTTCATTGTCTTTAGGTATTCTAAGCCTTCGCTCAACATTCAAGATGATACTCGGTTAGAGAGATTTTTCCCCAACTTTGCCACTCCAAGAAGAAATATTGATCTGAATAAGAAATGGCATGGGATATGAAGAGGTGGCCTCCAGGCCGACAATACAGGCGATCAATCACCCGCTATCTCCACCTTATCAGCGACTGGAGCGCCGTCGACGCTGGGGCAAATGAAAACTGTCTCCCCCCCTCCACGGTCGGAAAAACCGAGATTTACCGTTGTCTTTATCTCCGGGGAAATAAGTTTTCCGAGAGTAATGTGCTCGGTCTCCCTTCGATTTTCCTTTTTCTAGTTTATGCCCCTCCTCCTCCTGGATATATTTGTGGACAGGAAAAAAGGGGACACACTACATTCATTATCGATAATGGTCAGTGAGTCTTTGTACGTCGGGCGGTTTAAATCTACGGTCACTGCTAGGCTGGCTCCATAGATTTTATCTATCGGGATACCCGTCTCATCCACGTCTGAATCTGGAGATAATTCAGCTTGAAGTATCTCTGCCTACTCCTTTCTGTGAAGTTGGAAGCGGTGAACTTTTCTGTTCCCCATATAGATTATCAGGTTACGATTTGGATTATATGTAAAAATAGTAGATAAAAAGAAAAGGAAAATACCCCTCTCACCATATTAAAAAAAAAAAAAAAAAAAAAATACCTGTGCCACTACAACACATGAAGAGTCTTGGGCTCAATACATCTATAGATTCGTACTGTTTCAAGGCCAACGGCCGTGCAATAAGGTGAGATCACGCTCCGCCGCCAGGTTTTTTTCCCAATTTTTAGTTACCCACTTTATAGAAGCTGGGTCTACCCCAGGAGGGTCTCCATACCCCAGGAATTATATACGCTTCTTTAACTCCGCTAAATTTAAAGTGATCAGTTTTAAATTATTTCATATTTCTGCAACAGACGAAAACAACATCGGAAAAAGCAAAGAAAAAAATAATAAAGTGGAGGTTGGGATGGATATATAACGTAGATGAGAACTGCAGAATAAATTATAAATTTAATATTTAGTAGATTTTTTTTTATTTGATATCTATTTATTGAGATATATCACAATTTGTTTCATAATGGACAGTAGTAATAGTGATCTGATTATTAAATTTTAAAAGCTGCTTAATAACTGCTGATATATCAAGAATCAAGGACAAAATTATAACAGAAATATCGAAAACAAAAATTAATTGATAAACAAGTGTCTACAGGTTTACTTATAGCTTCATATCCTCAGGTTCTTTGGAATTAGTGATGTCTAGAGATATGGCATGCTGTCTCCGTACCAACTCCATTCCAGGTAACTATACTGATGTTTATTCAATAGTAAAATTCAAAATCCATTATGATTATTATAATCCTAAAATCACAGCAGTCGATTTCCGCTTGATATACTCAATCAATCAAAAATAAAATAAAATGGTTGCTGTTGCTATATTTATTTGTAATATTCCCACTGAAATTATACAACATTTGCTAATTTCCACACGCTAGAGCATAAAGAAACTACCAATACACCCTTTTCAGGTTAAATAGCTTTACTTAGAGTAATTTAAATGAATACCGGTTTAGGTCACATTTTTCATTTCATTTCAAATTCAAAGAATAATAATTTTGAAAGATTTTAAACATTTTAGTAATGAACATAGAACAAGAGACATAGTTAAAATAAATTGCCAAAACTGGTGCACGTAGTTAGCCTAAAAGACGGTAGAGATCGTTGTGCCGACAGCAAGACCAATCTCCAGACATTACTGTTAATGAGCAGAAAGAAGCAGTACTTTATTTACAAATAAGAATGTTTTTATTAAACGTGTTAAAAAAATATTCCAGCACATTGTTGAAAATTAATATTATATGTCAATTACAAGTGCGATGATGCTATTTTTAGTTTATTTATTTTTTCGGGATCTCCTTCTTTTTCTGTAAATGATTTTTCCGTTCAAGAGGGCAGGTAAGTTTCCAAAGAGGTTGTAAGTTACACGGGCTAAGGAGAGCACTTAACAGCAACAGGCTGTAAACACGACCTACAAGTTGATAGCGCCAAGGAAAATCTCATAAAATTTATCAGACAAATTAACAGAGGCCGTGCGCGCAAGAGGCGATGTTTTCAGATCGTGTAGTAGGTCCGGTTTGCCTATCCCTGGGCCCAGATAACATTCCTCGTGTTACTGTTTTTGAAAAGTGGTCCTCCCCACGCCACCCGCCGGACAATGTGGGATTTCCTTTTTACTTTTTTTTTTTTGTTTTATTTTTTTATCTCTCTCTTCCTTTTTTCCTCGATTCTCCCTTTAACGCCGCGACACACACACGAGCGAGCTCACACTTACAAACCGTGCGATGGAACACCGAGAAGTCGTTAATTATCTTGAAATTCTGGTTGAATTTATGGTACCTTTGGCATAAACTAATGCTTCTTTCTATAAAGAATTGCTTCCTTAATACACTCGGTATGGTAATAAGACATTTTTTATTCCCTGATATCAATTCATTTACCATATTTGGGATAATATTCTCTCCCTCACCCTCCGCTACTTCCAGAAGTCAATATTGATTTTTACACAACTTCTCCAGAATTGACTTCATATATTTTTTTTTCATATAATTTACTATGATAAAAATCAGTGATAAGCCCAAAGCAATCTTCTAACATTACAGATAAATGTCCATAGGTCTTGGAACAGTATAAGATCAATTAAATTTTGTTCAGATCATTACAGACTTTTTTTTTCATATTACATATTTACAAGCGGATTAGTTATACTTTTTATTTGAAGAATTACATCTATCAATTTTTTTTTTTTTTTCTAATCCTCCAAATTTATGCTGTACACAAGAATACACAAGAACATGTAAATAAGTAATAAATGTCCTCCTATTACCCGAAGGTTTTTTAAGGTTATGTATAACGGCGTGCTGTATGCACTTTTCCAATTTCCCAAACGTTTATTAGTCTTACAAATAAAAAAAAATAAGTGTTTAATCAAAATTATTTATACTCAATATGAACATATACTTTTTTTTTCATCCCTACTTCGTTTTTGTTGGCTATACAGGGGTTTCTCGGGTCAGGGAGTGAGGGTGAGGTATGAGTGCCAAGTTAAAAGACCCCAGGCACCAAGACGCGAATCATCGATCATCAGAATGCAATGCGCGTTAACTCACTCGGAAACCCCGTTCACAGGTATAAACATAGACTATACATTTAGTACATATAGAAGTTAAATACGGTGTTATATGCATGAAACTATGTATAAATAGCATTCTTCGGAAGAACCGATAAAATAATAGACATAGCCAGAGAAATATTCATAGCCCACATGCAATATGTTAGTTACTGCCCGCTTTAACAGAACTATTTTCAAAAAGAGAATATCGAAAGAAACCTCAAGAAAATACTAGGCGATGACACCATAACAATTAAGAAACTGTAGAGTTTATTAAAATATTTAATGTGTTAAAAAAAATTTAGCGTCGTTGAAACAAGAAAAAAATAGAAATAGAACAAATAACAGCCAATAGTAATTATGTGTCCAAAAATAAAATAACATAACCTGTTTGTTATCACCATATCTTAGACTTGGGTGAAAAGAGATAAGATCGAAATAAATTTTATGAAAATAGAATTTAATATATATTTGGAGATTTGAAATTAATTTTATTTTTATATTAATTTTTAATTATATATATTTTTTTATTTTATAAAATTCATATGTATTATACATTCATTTCTACTTATAATTGTGTCTTTTCTTTGTTTACAATTCTACTGTTAACTAAAACGTGAAGTATGAACAGATTGCTCTTGCAACATTATTTTTTTAGATTATTTCAATATTAATAATACTTGTTTCATAATAAAATCCTCAATAAAATAGTAAATAAATATTTGTATTGATATTTATATTTAATCACAATAATTTATATATGTAATAACTATTTTGATCATCGTATATACTTTTAATAAATAAAAAAAAAAGTGAATGATATGTATTGGCTTGAAAGAAAGAAAAATAAATTTACCATATTAGTTTATTACATATCAACATATTTGTTATTATTTAATTTTAGATCATCACTACGGTTCTACAACGTTTCTAAGAGTCCTAAGGTTCTGTTAATATATAAACAATTGTGTTTAGGCTACGTTTCGAAAATTTATTGCTCTCGAATACATACCAATTTTACGATTTTTAACTTAATCTCTATTAATAAACAAATATTATATTTTATGTAATTTGGCTTTATCATTGTATACTGTATATATTGAGTGAATGAGACCTCATATCACTATTTCTAATGTTCATATAGAAACAAATTGTAATATATCTCAATAAATAAATATAAAAATAAAATAAAAAAAATAAACATGACTTTTTATATGTTAATTACCACCATAACTTGGAATATATTCGTTATATTTAAATTAATAAACGATAAATCTGTTTGTTAGCAGTAGGCTTATTTGAAATATTGTTGAAATGGTTTATCAAGATAGTAATGCAATACAGATTTCATTCAGCTTTAGAGTATTTACCCATAATAGATACTATCAATGCTTCAATAGAAATGTGTTATTTATTATAACACATATTATATTAATAATAATATACATATATATTTATTTATTAAATTGACCGTATGTAAAATTTATATAGGTATATGTGATCTGGCTTGTTGCCAAAATGAAATATAATTGGTAATCCTAACCGCCTTATTTAAGAAAATAATAACTTACTCATAAAAAATACTCAAAACCATTTACTAATAATAAATACTTTCAATGCTTTAATATAAATGTGTTATATCATTAATGTTTGAAATTAGTAAATGTACACATACATATATAAGAATATTAAAATATATTAATAAATATATGGATGTATATCATTAAATTGAATATATGTAAAATTTTATATAGATTTTTCTAATTGGTTCAATTAGAATTACACAAAAATAAAATATAGGGATTATTTATTAATATATATATTATATATATATATATATATATATATATATATATATATATATATATATATATATAAATATATTAAACTTAAAGATAGATAGAGATGTGTTTAGCTGCTAAGTTATGAAGCTATGTGATCTCGCTTGTTGCCAGAATGAAAAATAATTGTTAATCCTAACCGTCTTATTTAAGAAAATAATAACTCATTGCCGCTTCCATTATAAATAAAATTTAGAAAGAGCGCCGTATATCTCTGTAGCCATTAAATTTCCATTCAGAAAACAAGTAGAATAAGTTCTGAAGTTGTTGTATCAAAACATTAATCGGAGCGGACAGAAATTAAGAAAGACAGAAGACACAGCGGGGGTGAGTTAGTGGGGAAATCCGCTAGGCAGCGCCACTGAATAGCAGGTCAATAAATCCCCGGCCCCGCCCGCCGAAATAAAACTCTCCCCCTTTCTCTCCCCATCTCCCACCCTCTTCCTCTCCTCCTAACTTATATCTTCTTATTGTTCCTTCTTATTTATGGCTATTTATTCCTTCTAAATTATTAATTAAAATTATAAACATTTTACTCTAATGTTTTCTCATAAAAATAAAATATATATTTGTAAAAAAAAATCTATTATTTATATATATTTTATTGAAATCGTTAACATAAATATATATATATATATATATATATATATATATATATATATATATATATATATATATATATAAATTAATATAAATTAATTAAAATTATATAAATTAATTTAAAAATGTAAATTATATATATATAATTTACAATATTAATATTTATTTTTTTGTAAGAATTATATACTTTCTTTAATGCTTGTTTGTTCATTTGCCGTCACTTTTATGCTACTGAGACTTACCGGACCTTTATTGGGAGGCAAAATTTTGCCTATTCAGGTTTTATTAGTTCTCGCTACACGGCGAGAGAACGGGTAGGTGAAAATTCGTGAGATTTGGTGATAGTGAATTATCATACACTCACATACTTTAATTTATTATAATAAATATTAAATAACCATATTTTCTATAAAAAGTAATCATTTATTTTATTTTTTTATTTTATTATAAATAATGTTTAAGTTTTTAAAATGTAGTTTCTACATTAAAATAACATGATGTTTATATTACACTTGCTTGTTTCGATATAACATTATCATTTACTTTTTTATAATTGATATTCAATGATATAGGATTTTTATAAACATAATTTTTGATGTTATTATCCGAATTATTTTTTAAAAAATATATATAGGATAGGTATCCATCCATAAGGAGTATCTCACAGACTCAGGAACCATCACTTTATATTCCCTCTGAAGGACGACATAACCAAGAATTTCTTACTCCCATTAAAAAAAATCCTAGGGTAACCCATCAACCCGCAACATTGAGGAAAGGAGGTGTTTTTGCTAGCCACTACACCACAGGCCACTACACTTTATTGTTTTTTTTTTAAATATATTTATAGTTATTTACAATCTTATTTAAAAAATATGATGTTACTATAATACATGATATGAAATGAATGTTGGGGCACTACCCATTATCAGTACTCCAATAAGAATTCTAAATCAGAAGATTTTGTGGCCATCTTCTTTTCAGATGCTCTGAGGATTATCAGGAATCGAAGAGGAAGCAAGGATTGAAACTAGAAGGTTCGAGTGGGAATGGAGTTACTCATGAAAGCAATGGTACCTGGTTCGGGCCAAGTCAGCAATAAATGGAATATAAAGGTCTCTATGGATGAGTTAATTCGTGACAAAGTAAGGAGCGTTGAGGATTTTACGAATGGTTTTGGATTGTACGGATTGAATGCGAGAAGAATGGCTTAGTAAAGCCATCTTTAATTTGAATTAAATTGATTTTATTTAGGGCTAAAATAACCCTAGTGGTTGAATGGCCTTTATATTACAGAATAAATAATTAAATTTATTGATTATTCCTTAGCTATGGGAAGTTACCTTGTATTTTTAATAAATGAAAAAACAAGTACTATGAAGCTATAAGTATTGACTTATACAGCTATATTAATATTAACCATGAAATATAAACATAAGGTAATTGTTATAAAAGAATCCCATTATACTAATGGGGAAATAAATAAAAAAATATGGTGCGACCAACACACGGCTTTCACTTACCGCGGTTAATGAAATCAATTAAAGAACTATTGAATAAAGATAAAGTTGAAGATAAAAAAAAAAAAAAATATATATATATATATATATATATATATATATATATCCAGTTTTGGTGGAAACATATGTTTTAGGTGATTACTTATCAGATAAGTTTATGCACTATTATGTTCCGCAACTTTGTATGTAAGATAACATTTTTTTACAGATCTTATAATTTATAACGATATATTTTATAAATTTAAAATTTATAATATTTGTTCAGGAGAACAAATTACCCGAAAAAAATATTTTTGTTTTTTCCTTTCTTCTTTAGTTGGTTATCCAGTCGTTTAATATGTATATATAATCGTTTTTTTTAATCAATACTTATAAGACGATACAGTTATTTTTTTAAATATACAAAATTAAAGGTACTTTAGGGGTAGAAAATAAAAAGATTCGACATTTAAGCACTGTCACACTATTTCAATAAGAATAAAAACTATATGAATACTAAATGTTTAAAGAAATTTTTAATTTAATTTTCCCTTATCTGATCTCACTCTCACTATCAGATAAATTTTGTTAATGTATAATTTTACATTTTTAACTTCAAAGATAAAGAAATTCCTCATGTTTTTTTTCCTTCTCCCCTATTTGAGAAAACATGCATGTAAACAGAGGGAAGAGCTGAAACAGAAGGCGAATAAATCTAAAAAATAATAAATCAGAAGAGTGTGCAGAAACCATCAAAAACATATAGCAATAACTTTAGCAAAATTTAAAGCCTCATTCAAGAAGAAAAATGAGTCGGTTTAATGAGTTTATAAAATTACAGCCGCCGCACGCTGTTCGGGCAAGGATCCGCTTATACTTTTATCGTTAGCACCATTTGTTAAAAAAGAAATACTGCCTAGAATTTTCTTATTTTTTTTATAAAAGTTTTTTTCTGACATTCCAATTCGATATCAATCTTATAAATCCAGTCAACCTTTTACGGATTACTATTATTATTAATACTATAATTATTATTATTGGTAATAGGACTACAAATTAATAATAAAACATTATCTTTCGACGAAATTAGAGAAAATGCCTAAAGTTCTTCCCTTTCACAATGGGGATTTATAATATTGCATATTATAAGGAATATAACATTATTTTTGTCTCGCACATGAAACACTACATGAATAAATAAATAAATAAAATAAAAAAATATTTTATTACACTAATATACCTCATCCTGATATAAATTAACAAAGCTTTTTCCAGGACCACCAAGCCATACCTTTTGTCAAAATGATTTTTTATATGTATTCCATTAGTGAACAAGAATCTCACTGATTTAAAAAAGAATTAAGTAGAAAGTATTTATTAAAAAGAGGAAAAGAAGAGCTGGAATGTGATTCTTGAAATGGCATAAAGGGGTAAAAAAAAAATAATAAAAATAAATAAATAAATAAAAATAAAAAAAGTTAAAAACCACGAAAATTACACATATAAACAATATTGTTGGTTTTATTGAATTAATGGTATTCTTTGTTAAGCGTAATCAGACGTATCAATAGAAACGATCCAAACGTATTTTTAAATAAAATATTATACTAGTTTCCAAACATATAACATATTCAATCAAATATATTAAAACCGTCTAAATCGTAAATACTTATTATCTTTGTCATCATTCTAGATAATTTTATTTAAAATATATTAGTCAAATAAATAAATTTCAAATATTGATAAAAACATTACTCTTTTAAGAACTAAATAATTTATAAAGCGAAGTAGCTCAGAGATCCCGAATTAGAGACCGGTAGGGAAAGATTAATTAATTATTCTGTTACATCGGCTTCGGATCGACCTTGGCACGAGGAAAACCTCCAAGGGTTCACTCAGCCTCTAATAAAGTGGGTAAAAAAAATTGTAGAAAAACAAACTCTTGAGCCAGATCGAAGATATAATACACCAGAAAGCTTGATAAAAATGATACCGTTATTTCTGAACCCAAAACCTTGATAAGTTGTAGTGGTATAAATATATATATTATTTATTTTTATTAGTTTACTATAACTAAAATAGATATGATTTTTTTTTTATATATAATATTAATATGAATGAAAATAATTGTTATTTTTATTTTATTTTTTTATTGAACCTGTAGACTATTTTTTTTTCTTTCATCTCTACACGAATAGAATAATAAACCGAATTTACCATTTCCCGATTTATTTACATATTTTTTTCCACCCTTGTTAGCCGGTCCATTTGCACCGATAAATTACAAGATGGGGAGATAAGACGGGTAGCACTTGCGCAATATTTCCAGGCCATCAAAAGGCAGGAGGACAGGAGGAGGTTAATTATTGGAGTAGAAAAGCGGCCACGCGAGCTTAACATGTTAATTCTAAGCAAGGGCGGAATGAATGATACCACGTCTCTACTTCATTATAAATGTAAATTAAATTCCTTTAGTTTGTAATTAGACAGTATAAACGTCATCAGCTTAGGCTTGTCTGTTTGAAATTTCAAGCAGTTTGTCAGCGGCGGAACTTGTTTGTGTTGGCAACATACTGTTTGTATAAAGATAAGAAGATTTTCGGTTAGTCCATAACAATAATCATATCTACTCTATCAGTGCAATTCTTCGCAATCTGTATTTTAAACAGTATGTATTTTTTTCTCTATTTAATATACATACAAGGGAGCGGCGTGGTCTAGTGGATAGAGCGCTAGTCTGCTGTGCTCCGGGTCCTGGGTTCGAATCCCGGCTATGGCAGAATATTATTTATTCTGTTAATTCAGTCGGGGGGCGACCCTAGGGTATGGAGACCCTCCTGGGGCAGACCCAGCCTCTATAAAGTGGGTACCCAAATTAATTGGGGAAAAACCTGGCGGTTGAGCGCGATTAAGGCCTAATCATCTCATTGCACTGCCGTTGGCCTAGAAACAGTACAAATCTCTATATGTACTGAGCCCAAGACCCTTCATGGGTTGAAGTGGTACAGGTTTTTTTTTTTTTTTTTTTTTTTTTTTTTTTTTTTTTTTTTTTTTTTTTTTTTTTTTTTAATATACATACAAATATAATGGTGACAGGGAATAATTTCCTGAGATGAAAAATGATCCTCTCGAATTAAGTTAATTGTAATTACTCTCCCAAGCCTTATATAATAGAGAAAATTTTTTAAATATGCTGACATGTCTTATTTCTTGTTTGAAAATGTTTAGAGCCGTTATTTATGAATTCTATCGTGCAGTGCACAAGTTTTAGAAAACAATATATACATAACTAAGGAGGATTTTTTTATTGATTGAAAAGCTGAATTGCTTTATATGGAGAGACTTTCTTCATACAATTTTTTCTAACCTATTTTTATTGAAATTTACAACTTTATTCAATAATAAAACAAGTAAATAAGCTTAAAGATAAAATATAGGAATAAAAACATGTAGAGAAACGGCCTATTGACAGCAATCCAGCAGGTAATTTATACAAGGCCATCTTCCATGTAAAAATATGTCAAAAAAAACTATCTTATTATTATTATAACTAAGATGGATATATTTATGATTATCAACCTTAGATTAATTTACAAAAGGCCATAGTCGGCTTCTGCTCAGAGATCAAGTTTATATAGGAGGACCATAGGACTGTTTTGATCAAATAGTTGAAAAAATTAGACTTTTTTTGTTAGTAAAGAGTACTGTCATGTATAAATGTTAGGTTATATTAGCCAAACTTTAGCAATAAGAAGATCTTAACCAAGTTTTAAAGAGTTATTGTTATGAGAGCTCTAGATATTTATTCAAAAATTTCCTTTTCAGACACCTTACATTACAAGCAGACTTATTAATAAAGTTTTTATTTATGTATGACTTTGAAGAAAATATTTTTTATACCGACTAAATTGTATCTTTTATATTTAATTCGTCGCTTTTGATTTGTTTTCCTAATTCATTCAGATTTTCTGTAGACTCAGATCTATTTATGGTATGTGGAAAGGATGGCGTCCAAAAACCTATCTAATTGTGATAACCGAAAAGACATGGATTATGGATGGCCGAAAAGAATATGGATAAGACCTAAAATATTATGAATGAATGAATGAATGAAAAAAGAACTTTATTCTGGGACTAGGTCCCTTAAGAATAACATACAGGTACAAAACAAATAAGTATTATGACTGACCAAAGAACACATAAAAAGAAAAACAAAAAAGACTTATAACATTAATGATTACAATAAATATATACAAGTATTTTAAATGGTAAAAACAGAAAGAAGTGAAAAATAAAAATTAAAAAGATTACAATAATATCTAAAAGTAACATAGGGCTAACAAACCAAAGAAAAAAAACTTTAGAATAATTAAAAATAATAATGAAAACTTTATTAACATTTATGTCATGAAGTGTAGACATTTCTCACCTCGCTCTAATTTTTATACTGAAATTAGTTGGTATCTGGTTGGGAAGCAAGAAGGTATTTAAAAAGGAGCGATTTGAATGAAAGGAGCATGACGGATGTTTGATGGGAGAGTATTCCAGAAAAAGTGGACCGGGTTAAAAAGGAAAATTCATATTTTTTGGTTCGATGGAAAGGCGTATATAGGTCAGAAGGACGGGATCTGGTTTCCTGAGTATGGATTGTGGATTTAAATTGCAGGAGACTATAAAAGTAAGAGGGACGATGGGAGCGGATGACTTGATAGAGAAAGGAACCAAGGAAATATTGCCTTCGAATAGAGGGAAATAGCCAATTTGACTCATCATAGAGGTGTGATTTGTGTGATATATATTATGAATATATAAAGCAAAGGAAAAAATTAATGAGGTAGAAATGAAATTGACTTGTCTTTTATTTTTTCCAAAAACATTTATGGAAATGAGTTACTTATATTTCGAGGTATTTCACCCATATTCAGGATCCTAGAAACAATTTCTAACTCATAATTACTGCAATTTCTTTCCGATAATAAAAATGATATAACCCGGAAAAATTATTCTTAAAAAAAACGAAAAAAAAAACAATTATGTTAATCGGTGCAAACGATTTATGGACATCGAGAAAACCCGAGGAAATCATAAATGTAACTCAATTCTGGTATATAACTAGAAAATGTACTTTATTTAGATAAAAAGTCGTAAAGCAATGTTGTTTCCATATATTAAAATTCGAATGCTGAAAAAAGGAAAAAATGAAAAACTAAATTCAACATGTGTTTTTAAAATTGTAATGTAAGCGACAATGCTGATGAAGCGGTGTAAGAGTATATATGGATAATATGTATGATAGGTAAGCATTTTTAGAATAAGACACGATTTATAAAATAATTAATTTAAACGTTAAAATGAGATGTAAAAAGTATAGAGATATCAAAAATATTATTGTTTTACAGATACTTGAAAATGCTCCAAGAGGCCGAAACGTTGTAAGGTACGAAATTGAAATTGAAATAAATCAATCAACTTCTTTTGAAAATGGCTAAAAATATATTTGTTTAAATTTTGATTTTTCGTTTAGTATTTATTTATTTGGGGAGCCCGTGGCTGAGTGGCTAGTGCGCTAGTCTCTCTCGCTATAGGTTGTGAGTTCGAGTCCCAGTCCCGACAGGGCTTTTAAAAGGATATAATAAATGGTGGTTCACTTACAATCTTTCCCTCGAGAATGTGAGACCCCTCAGCCGAATGGTAGCCACTCACAAAAATATGCGTAAGGAATATGACCCTACCCTATAACATTTCATCGAGAACCGTGAGTTTTCGTGAATTCTCCCAAGGGCCTACACGGCCTGTCGCGCCAGAGAAAAAAATATTTATTTTGTTTAAGTAAATAATAATTGATTTTCCTATGTTTTGACCTTTAGCCATTCATTATCAGTTAGATTCGAGAAAAAAAAAATCCAGTCTTAGAATGAAGTTATTTTTATGCTACATTAATTATAAAAAATAAATATTGATAGATAAATAATTTTTGATATTCTCCACAATATTTCAAGCGAGTAACTGGTTGCGTGGGTCAGAAAGCCTTCTATTAATAATCTAATCGTTAGATAAAGGTGTAGTGTAAAATTAGATATTAGGAGGAGTGATGCACGGCGTTGCATTAGCTACGTGACAATTTTGTATAATGTATACCGTATAATGGATGCTACGTACCGTTTTAGGAGCGCATGATGTACCGCTTGATACATCTGCACAGCTGGCAATATAATTTATTTATTTGTATCCTCGCAGACGAGGCACCGAATGTAGGCATTGATCACCCGGCCTACGCGACATTGTCTACAAAGACAGCGGCACAAACCTATTGTTGATTAATAGCAACAGTGCCGTTGTTGGTATCGTCGTTTTGAGCGTTGGCAACACGACCGGCAGATTCATGGTCGTGTATGCTCGCGTGATAAATTCCGAGGCTTATTGTCAATATAGAACACAGTTTTATATGAAGTGGCTGCATTGTCGCTCTAGGGGTCGCCCCTACGTCATCCGACCAGACAGCTTCATCATTTCCAACCTCTCTCCTATCCGGAAACAATGGTTGAAAGATAGAAAGGCTAACAGTTTATATTTTAATAAAACAAAAAACGAAATAATAAATTAATATTAGTTATTTATATAATATGTTATAAAACTTATATAAATACTTTATAATAAATATTCGTTTTTTTTTTATTCAATGTTGATGAAAGAAAAATCCAAAATTCTAATTTGTAAATTAAAATGATTAGCAAATGGTCAGAGTGCATATCCTGGAAAATACAGTACAAATCAGTACCTTTCTATGAAACGACCTATCCATGCGATGTCTGATATTATTTATACAATTTTATTATATATGCACATATTTTTTTGAGTGAATTATTTTAATTATTGGTTTTTTAAATAATTTTGATATACATTTTGGCTGTGATAACGTTTATATAAAAAATAAATTAGATGGTGAGGAAATGTTAATGAAGATGAATTATGGACTAAACTTTATAAATTATTATTTTGAATTGTCGTTTTTTGAATTGTTTTCGGAAATTTTGAATTTGTCAAAATATTTTTCAGTTTCTGTGCAAATAAACTGCTGTAATGTGGGAAGATTTAGTTGGTAAAGCAGTGTTGAAATTTTAGAATATCGTGGTTAATTATTGATGATTCCCGTACATGTGTTTTGATTGTTTCATTTTTTTTTTAAATAGTATTACGAGGCGTGGCAGAACAAGTCAAGCGAAGAACTATTTTTTCTACTCACCAATCATAACAGAAGTACTCACTAATATCGAGAGTAGTAAATGTTTGTTTCTTTATTTTATTTATTTATCGTCCTTTATGCCATTGTGGCTAATCTGACAATGCTATAGTGGAAGTCCTAAATGTAGCCTATTTAGGTTCAATTAGAACAGGGATCTTTAACGAGTACCAGACATCGTACAGGCTCGGGACCATCATTTTACGTCCCTTCGAAGAACGACATAACTAAGGATTTCCAACTCCCATTATAAAATCTTAGTTCCACCTGCCGGATTTGAACCAGCGACCTATGAACATTAAATTAAGCAATAGATACACGTTACTATATTTACTCAAGATGCATTCTGTCAACTCCTATATTATATTTGATTTTATCTCAAAGTGTTATTAACGACTGTTTATACTAAAGATTTCTCTAAACTTACAAGTATGTTGTTTATTTTTATGGAAAGAGTTTAGATTCTAAGTAGCTCCCAAACATAAGGATTTTCCTCAAAAGTGGAATTTTGGGTTGAATTAACATTATAATAATGAAATACTATATTATTTATACAATTTTATTATATATGCACATATTTTTTTGAGTGAATTATTTTATTATAAATTTTATAAATAATTTTGATACACATTTTGGCTGTGAAAACATTTATATAAAAAATAAATTAGATGGTGAGGAAATGTTAATGAAGATGAATTATGGACAAAACTTTATAAATTATTATTTTGAAATGTTATTGAATATATTTTTTAAAATTTTATATAAGATATTCTAAGGAAAGATAATCAATGATAATTAGTGTTTTGAATTTGAATTATTATTAGAATTGAAAGGAAATCTAGTATTGCAAAAGAAACTGACAAGGCAGGTTCAACCTAAGGTGTTTTATTTGTGGATTACACACACACACACACACACACATATATATGTGTAATTCATATTTGTATGTAATATGAATTTAACAGATTAATGGTACAAAAAAATACTTTATAACAGTGTATAAATGTTATGTTTTAATATATGAAATTGATGTAATTAGGATTATTGAAAATGGTCTTTGGTCGAAACGTTGGAAATGGAAAACAAATTGTTTAGCAAAAAATGTGGGCCAAAATTATTTTAAAAAACAAAACAATAATTATTATTAATTATTGTTCAATGTATACAATCTGCATTTTTGTTTCTTACAACACTTTACTTTAGGAGAAAATTGTTTAAAAAATTCACCTGAAACTTATGACGCGCTATAAGTTTTCACCCGCGGCGTTGATATAAAACAGCTGCAGCACTAAAAGTATTAGACAAGAATAAATACTTTATCCACGGTTGTGTGTTCGGGAAAAGATACAGTATAACTGGTAAAAAAAAATCATGAAAATTAATAACATAATATATTATATATATATATATATATATATATATATATATATATATATATATATATATATATATATATATATATATATATAAGTCAGAGTATGATCGATTTCAATGAAAAATCAAGCGCAGCTTACTCAACTTCGATGGATGTAAGCAAGAGGAAGGTTATTGTAAATAAATAAACAAAGCACTCCTTCATACATATTAACGACTACAGTCGAAGAAGATGAATACAATCGTTCCTCAATTCCATTATACTTCGGAAGTGCTTATAATCGATAGATGCCGTATCGAACAGGTAAGTGATCGGAGCAGCTGAGCGAGCCATGGACTACTAACCGTTCTGAAAACGTGGGCCCGCCAGCTGGGCCACTTAATGACCCCATAAACAGGACAGCCATAAACTAGGGCCTCGCTATTTTACTGCCTTTTTACAAGGCCGTAAAGTGAGTGTAGTAGCCTTGGGCTTTAGTCAATGGGTTGTTCTCGCGTGTTAAGGGCGATCTGAGTTCCGTTCATGACTTTCTAGCACCAATAGTTGTTATTGGTAAAAATATTTTTTTTATTTTGTCTTTTGTTTGAACATCGTGTAAGCTGAGATAGCTATCAATCTGGGAAAAGTCATTGCCTAATAAAACAAACTTTGTTTCAGTATTTACATAATATTTTTATCAATAAAGGATCAAACCAAAATGAAAGTTTTAGCAGTTACAGTTGCGATAAAAGTTTAAAACTTAATATTTACCAACTCCCAAAAATATCCTTAAACACACCCACAAATTAAATACAAAAATACAACTGGTTACACCAATTATAATAACCTGCAAAATAAAGAAGCAAGCAGCTAAGTTTTGAAATAATCTCTAATTTACAAAACATTTTCGGGCCTTTTGTCTTATTTTATTAGTAGCAATTTACTTGTTGTATATGTTCCCACATATAGTACTAAACAAAAAACAAAAAAATTTCATACATACATTTTAATTATATATATATATATATATATATATATATATATATATATATATATATATATATATATATATATATATATATATATATATATATCTTTGTGAAGACAAATGCGAAAAGTCTTATTTTAGAAGATCTGAACAATATTTAAAAAGGAGAGTGTATCAACACAATTATAGCTTCACTTCATTTAAAAAAAAAACAAAAAAAAAAAAACTAATAAACCAGATCAAACTGCTCTCACCACTCATTTCAGAAAAACGAGAAATTCATTCGAATTTCACTCACCCAAAATTATTCATTACGATAAAACAGCATCAAACGAAATTTTAAAGAAATGATTTCCGTAGAAAAATATAAAAACCGCGCCGTAAATAAAAAAAAAGGATGTCCAAAACCTTAATGCATGTTACTCGAATTTAATAAACTCATATTAAAAAAACTTCAGAAAAATAATAATTAATACAAAATAAAATGAAGACAAATAAACAAAAGGAGAAAACCCCAGACTCCTGACGTCATAAATATGGAAAATCCTCCATACCTGAACTATTCCTTTGTATCTTTACTGCAGTGTTCTTTCAAAGTTTATAGTATACACATATGTCTATGTAAGACACTATTTCATCTACAATTGTAAGTAAATTTCTAATATTAGGGGTACTCACTACGTTTGCTATAGCATGCTATTTGTGCTATTGTGCTAAACCCATCAATTTTATACAGGAAATAACTGTAGAAACTCGACGGGTTTAGCAAAATAACACAAATAGCATGCTATAGCAAACGTAGTGAGTACCCCTAATATCTTTAATGCAAATTCTAATTAAAATATCTATTTACCTACTGTATGTCTATTCATTGTTCAATGTATTTTCTATATCTCTAACAATAATATCATATATTAATCACTGTATAAAAATATTTTTATTTTTCCTCTTTTTTATTTTTCCACTGTTAAGCCATGATTATGAGAACAATAAATTCTCGAAACGTTCCATAAATAAAATTGTTTATTTATTGACTGAAACCTAAGAACAGTAGAAAAATTAAATTATCAACAGTCGAGAACTAAACAAAGAGTATATATACCCCGTTCAAAGGTATTCATTCTGGTAAATAATGTGTTATAACCTAGGATATGAAGCAGTTCCCAAACTTTTCGTGTACTAAATTCTCGACCTCTATTGTTTCCCTCAATATACAAGCTCTCTATAGACATATATATATTGTAGATTCCGTGACGAGACTCAGTTAGTCTGAAAGTGGCTATGATTCAACCCAGAATAGGTACTCTATTTTTGTAGAACACATCCTTCACGGCCCTACCAATTTCGCAAGATACTTTAACACTTTCCTTTCACAAGTAATTTACTAATTTTCTAAGATAAATACTTGGGTATAATATTTGAATTACTTACCGTCAATTTTTCAAAAATTCAACCTCTTAAAAAGTATGTAACTATAAGAAGGTGTTATTTTCAGCTTCACAAGTATTTTCAGGCTCTTTATAATAATTCGGCAAATTTACTGGTTGTATGTATTGTATATACAGTTGTACAAATCAATAAAATATTTTATTTTAAATATTAAACCATATCATTACAGGGATCAATTTTATTCCCTTAGTTTTATGTGAACATTTGAAAATTACTTAATAATATTATCAAAAATGATAACATGTAATAAAATTAAAATTTGGAAAGTTTACATAAAACCAAACGGAGCCGCGTGATCTTAAAATTAATATTTCTTAATTAAACTAATGTTTCGATAATATGTAATAATAATAATAATATTTATTAATTTTCAATGTACAGTGAATCCAAGTATGTCTTGTAATCATGATTTCGGTGGTTATTTTCTTTTCATAATAATATAGTTTAGATCATCATTCGAATTTGTTCAGGATAGTAAAATATTTTTGATATAAGTAGTAAAAGTTACAGAAAAATAAAATTCTGTACAATACAAAAAAAAAATAATAATGATTTGGGGTTACCTATGGTGTAGTGGTTATCACAGCACCCTCTTATACCCAAAGTCGCGAGTTCAAACCTGACAGGTAGGTCTTGGATGTTTTAATGGCAGTAAAAGATCATCGACTATATCCTCCTTCGGAAGAGACGTAAAATAGAGGTCCTTACCGCTGTCATATAATTGTTAAAGATCCATATTCTAATTAAACCTGGATAGGCAAAATTTAGGACCCGCAATATAGCATCGTCCGATTAGCCACAGCAACAACTGACGCTTAATAAATAAACAAACAACAATGTCAATTTAAAAGTATGTGTTTGGTTCTTTTTTGAGAGCATCGCATGAGTGGAGTTTAATTGTAATTACTCATTACGTGTTTTAGTGTGTTTTCGGAAATTGTGAATTTGTCAAAATATTTTTCAGTTTCTGTGCAAATATATGGAAGCTGTAATGTGGGAAGATTTAGTTGGTAAAGCATTGTTGAAATTTTAGAATATCGTGGTTAATTATTGATGATTCCCGTACATGTGTTTTGATTGTTTCATTTTTTTTTTAAATTAGTATTACGAGGCGTGGCAGAACAAGTCAAGCGAAGAACTATTTTTTCTACTCACCAATCATAACAGAAGTACTCACTAATATCGAGAGTAGTAAATGTTTGTTTCTTTATTTTATTTATTTATCGTCCTTTATGCCATTGTGGCTAATCTGACAATTCTACAGTGGAAGTCCTAAATTTAGCCTATTTAGGTTCAATTAGAACAGGGATCTTTAACGAGTACCAGACATCGTACAGGCTCGGGACCATCATTTTACGTCCCTTCGAAGAACGACATAACTAAGGATTTCCAACTCCCATTATAAAATCTTAGTTCCACCTGCCGGATTTGAACCAGCGACCTATGAACATTAAATTAAGCAATAGATACACGTTACTATATTTACTCAAGATGCATTCTGCCAACTCCTAGATTATATTTGATTTGAATTCAAAGTGTTATTAACGACTGCTTATACTAAAGATTTCTCCAAACTTACAAGTATGTTGTTTATTTTTATGGAAAGAGTTTAGATTCTAAGTAGCTCCCAAACATAAGGATTTTCCTCAAAAGTGGAATTTTGGGTTGAATTAACATTATAATAATGAAATACTAAGTCTAAACTTGTCCTTATATATTCTTAATATCCTTTTATATAAAAAGTAAGTGAAGACTATAAGATATTACTATACATTTTTGATGATACAATGTAATAAAAATCTTTTATTTAGTTTTCTACATCTGTTCTAATAGAAAGAGGTGAACCAGGTACTCATGGACCGACGGGGTTATAAATCTTACCTGTTACAAGTACCTAAATATTTACAGAAGCCGAACCGGAAGGTATAAGTCATAATTATTACTGATGCTTAAGGTAGGGTGAGTACCTGCTTAAGGTAATGCTGCTTGTCCTAAAGTATCCCTTGCCTCATTAGGAAAAGCACCTGCAGCTCTTTCCAGTCTGGAATCACCTGCAGCACCCGTACGGTGTTTTTTACGGCCGTTATATTTTTTTTTATTTAAATAAATTATACAATTCAATACAGAATCGTTGGAACATTTGGTTTGTTTTAAAATTTCGGAACCTTAACGAAGGATACACAAGAAACTGAGTATCACAAAAGAATCAAGAATATAAAAAAAATATTACAAACTCTTGAGAATATTTTCCCGATTTATCACTGAAACCGCAAGCAGATAATTTTTAACCATTCCCTTCTTTTTTTAGTTCTCCCACACATGCAACTATATTTTGGGCTTAAAAATAGACACCTTCTCTGTTTTTAATAAATAAATGGATATGATACAGTTAATAAGACTACCTTTAATAAAACATGAGTTTATTTATTATGCTGTTTCAACGTTTTTTTGCTCTATAATATTTGATTTTATGCCTAATATTTTTATACTTCCTTCAATAGCGATTATATTTTACAATTTATTTCGTCACTTTCCATAACAGTAATTGATGTTAAAAAAGTTTTAAAAAATCAATGAGCAATAAATTTGTTTAAAAAAATCTTACACCTCTAAACCAATGCCCAATCTGCCCTGTTGTTCCCCAGTTTTCCTCACTTTCCCTTGTTAAATTAAAAAATATATATTTTTTTGATAAACATAATGAAATAGCCATAGTTATTAGGTCCTAGCTTACTATACTGTTGCATTCCAATTCTATAAATATTTGTATTCTCTTCACATATTGTTAAAAGATATATAATGATGTAATAATAATTTTCCGTAGAGTTTATATGATGCGAAAATTAGATCGGCTACAAAAAAAAAAAAAAAAAATCACACTAATAAGAAATAATTACTTTTTGTGTGTCGACGTTTCGGTCGGCCTAAATTGTAAACCTTCATCAGGGATAAGAAGAAAGAAGATAACAATTAATATATATGTAAGAAAAATAATAGAGTAGCAATACAATAAGATAACATTAATAAAATATTGAAGCAAACGGTTAATACAAATACAAGATTTGAAAATATTTTAAGATTATAGTACGTAACCTAAAATAAATAAAAGTAATGAAAAAATTCGTAAGAAGAGCGTTTAGAAAGAGAGATATATATGAAAATAATACACTAAAATTATGTCACTCATATATTAAAAATATTTTTTAATTAATCAAAATTATTTTACAAATCTTTCATCTATTTCTTGGTTTATTACAATAAATGAAATATTTCTATACAAAAAAACAACAAAATCATCTTATATTTGTATTAATGTTTCTTACCATATTTTATCACTGTTATCTTATTATTATACTGTTAACTTATTATTTTTTCTGATGTATTATGTTTGGTTATCTTATTTTTTTATAACATAAAATATAATAAGATTTTTTATTAGTGATAATCTTGATGACCGCATCTCCAACTAACTTTTCCATCTAATAAAATTTATAATATTTACGCTTTTAGAGATTTTATAGCAGATCTTTTGGGCTTAATTGCTAATCTAATCATCCAAATGGGCTAATACTATCGTTACGCAAAAAACGTATTGAAGACTTCATAAATAAAAAATATAAGAAATGGAAAATTATATAGAGATATGCGAATTGTAAATATAAATTGTACTTCCATCTTAATAAAAAGTTTAAAAAAATGCTACTTATTTACATTCTTAATCTACTCCAATAACGGTTCGTGAGACCTTTCATAAAGGAAGAGAATGCCGACACCAGGCCATAATGGGAAGTGCCTAAGCGACCTTGGGCCGACCCAAACAAACCATAAAGCGGCTCCATTACCGTTCATTGTGCCCCAGCACAGCTAGTTCCTGCATCTGTCGACGGGTAGCGCTGGTAGTCTCGGAGGTGGCAGTACTGCGATCTAGCGGACAACCTCTGAACCCGTTGGTCCAATGGTGGTCTTTAAGACCAAATAAACAGTTTTTGGTTTATATAGGCCCTTTTAACGCCTTAACAAATTACAAAACCATCAGAAATAATTTGTATGTATTATAAAATGCAAATTATCTAATAATTAATTTAATAAAACTTTAATCTAATATATAAAACAAAATCAACACTTGAAAACATAAAATTTCCCTTCCCCTACATCAAATATTAAAAAAAAAATTAAAATCTAAACTAAACAAAATAAGAGGCTGTCACGCCATTTTACTTAAATAAACGCACAAAGCCACCTACCTCCTCAAGGGCATACCGCGCATATTGTATATTTATTTGAATAAAAATAAAAGAACCTTAAAATGCCTTTGGGCAAAACAAGGACATAGCTTTAGTGTGTATATATTAGTCTTAGTCTTAGTAAGTATATGCATGGTAGATGTATATTATATTGTAGTTGTTATGTAATAAACGGATGGAGGGTGAGAAAAAAAGAAAAAAAAAACTATGATAAGTTAATAAAATTAAAGTGTCATCTAATAATATATTTTTAACGGGTTTTAATTCTCAATCAAACCGATGATATTCAAATTATATATATAGAACCTTAAACTAATTAATTAAAGATGATTAAATTATGTAAATAATTCATGTAATAATATTTTATTCATACTTGTCATTATCACAACTTGATGATTTCTATTATTTAACATGATACAGTTTTCGGTATAACTAGATCAGAGATAGTCAGATGATTTTTTAAAATGGTAAAAAAATATATATATTTGTAAATGCTTAATTCTTTAGTTAATAAACGTCATGTCATTATTATATTATATGCAATTTTGTAAGTTTTAGACTACAATACTAACTTTCACACACACAAACACACACACATACATATATTAATTTATAATATATATATATTATATATATATATATATATATATTATACACATATATAAATAAAATTAGATTTTTTCTTCATTGACTTTGAAATATTTTAAAAAAGGTTTTATATCATTACTATTATAGAAGAGTAAGAGATGAGGCATAAGGTACCTCGAAACGTAATAATCATCTTTGATATGTTATGATAAATAAATATATATAAACAAATTAAAGAGAATGTTCCGATTAATATAATCATAAAAAAGGTTTTGTATTTTTTCTGAACTGCAGAAAAAATAAATGAATAATGTCAGGACATAATGATAATGAACATAACACATAAAAAAAACACTAATGAAACTAAATAATTTAATTAATAATAAATAAATTTAATTATTTAATTTAAATAATTTAAAAGTTTGTTACATATTCTATGTTTAATGTTGAGTTATTTATTATTCCTGATATAGATAAAGAAATATATTCTGGTTATTGACGTTAATTAATTAAAAACTAATTTTAAATTTAAGAAAGTTTTTCACAACTGAACTTTACGAAAAGAGAGAGAGAGGGTTGAAAAATAAGATATCTCTTTAATAATTTTACTATACTTAGCTTTAGTTGGTAATTAGTATTAATATATAAATAACAGTAATTTATTCATCTATGCACGAATTTTAAGTAGCTATACAGATTATTATAATATACAAGCGAAATTATGAAATGTAAGTTTATATATAATAAAAATAAGTATTTTCTAGAAACTTGCTTAGTGGGTATAAATATAACAAAATAGTTAATAAGATTTTCCTTTATTTATTTGGATTAATTGATCATTTTTTTCTTGATAAAAATTAGTAAAATATTCTACTTCATTTCTTAGAAAAGGGATTATGAAAAAGAGAATGTTCATAGAAATTATATTATTTATGATACAATTAACATAGTTAAATAATTGATTAATTTTTAATTCTTGATTTGAAAAGAAAACTTAGCAGATATTGATATAAATTAGTGCATTTTGAAATACAATTCTGTGGAGGGAAACCAAATCTTCAAAACAGTCCAGTGCAGCACTCTCGCGGCAACTGCCGGAACTACAGCTCAACATCAGGTTCCAGCATCGGCCGCGAGATGTCGACTCTAACGACAAAATGGGTACCGCTGTTGTCTTGGCAACCGGCCCAGAAAAAGGTGCGGCTTCCCCAAGTCCCCTCCTACCGACATTAATGGCTTCCTTGTTATTTTTTTTTGTAACTATTTTTTTTAAAAATTTAAATTAATATATTTCTTGAAATACCCCAGTTTTACAAACCACATGTCTAAGGGAAGGACAGAAGAAGAAACTTGATTGTTATTTTCTTTAAATTTGTTATTTCTAATAATAATAAAAATTTTAATTTACATTTATGAATAAAACCCCTCGTTTCCTTAATAAAAAATTGTTTTAAAAATTCGTGGCAATTTGGAAAAAAAAAGACTTAGATATACTGTATTTTAAAAACTAAATAAGATCAAGTCCTGAATAAAATACAAAGCTACAAAAGGTTTTATGATCTTTAGATAAATATTATTTGAAAATCTAAGAGAGAAATCATGTTACTCAGTCATGGTATAACCTTTTGCAAACTAAAGATACTTTTGGAAAAAAAAAAAAAAAATTTCATATTCTACTCATTGCAGATGATCGTTCATGATACCAGCTTACAGAATCTCCCAAACACAAAAATACTTTCATATAAACTTTCATTACCCATAAACCTAAAAAAACTACAAGATGATGAAATGCAATAAAAGAAAAACTTATGAAATTGATACCTTATGATACAATGATGATGATGTGTGGCAAAAAAAAAAAAAAATAATAAAAATAAATTTCTTATTATTCTGATTGAGTTGGCTATGGTTTTAGCTACAAAAAGTAAAACAGCTACAAAAACTTCTTTCTTTCTATTTTTTTCTTTTTTTACTTAATATGAAACTGTCGATGGTGATTACCGATCGAATGACTTAGCAAATCCAGACCATCCTCTGATTATTTTATTTCTGTCTGTATACATAATACAATATACTAGACGCAAAACAAATGGATAAAAATCGATATTGATAAAACAATACTGACCGAGTAGGTGGCATTTTAATTGATTCCAAACAAAAATATACGTGAGTTCCGACGCCAACTCTTAAAAAAACAACTCTTACTATGAACTGTCTTAAAAGAATTTTTCTTTTCTTTTCCTTCGTTTTACAAACGTCATAAATAACGATTAGGTCCTACTGATTTGCTTTTGTGCCTGTTTTCGCCTAATAAATATTTATTAAGGATACTTAATGAACCTTTTCTTTCTTTGCGATGTCTCTAAATCAGCGCGGTCGTAATTAAATGCTAATATATTGTACGTTCGTCCATAATGTTCCAATTAACACGGAACCACCTGATATAAGTATGAAGGAATGCCGTTTGCAAGGTACAATTAACATAAGAGCAAACAGAAAAATCTGAGCTAGTTATTACATTATGTAAGGGGAGTCGGCGCCACGCTGCAGTGCTTTTCTTTCGTGAGTCACAACCACTCCATGTCAAAGCTAAGTTATGTAGCAGCATATGGCAGTCATATTGTCAAGTGCTATAAGCATCAGAGGTCCACCAATCAAGTAATGGGGTGACATTTGTTAGTAATTTTCTTCGAAACTTATCAATAAACTACATTTATTACGAAAAAAAGTGGATCTTTTACTACAAAAAAAAAAAAAAAAACGCACTATAACCAACCATCCAAACGAAACTTAAAGGAATCTTACACAACTACAAATACTTCATGTCATATATTGCTTACTCATAAAGTATACATTTAGACATCATAACTATTAGCAACCAATTATACCTTGGCCATCAACTAAGTTTTCAAATGTTCAAATGGCGCTGTTGTTTTCACATACCAATGATTTATATTTCCCTAAACTTTATGTTATAAAGAGAAATTTAAATGAAATAATCAAGCAGTAAAAGTTTTGGCGATGCCGAGCTTATGAAATAAATGTAAATATCTTGAAATTTTGATCAATTGATAAATAAATATTATTATTGATAATAAGTCTAAATGTTCATTAATTGTATTTGAAAACATCACTGTATTGTTTTGTTTTTGTCACTCCACTTATTTATTCGCGCATGCCAGCAGTATTGTGAAAACCAGCAAAGGGGATAAAAAATGAACAAAATAATAACATGTGAGGCATGAGGAAGGACGTACTGTGTACTACAGCAGCACGTCATCTCTTCAGGGTTTTTTTTATGTATTTTTGCTGTCCGGTATTTTTTTACATAATTGTAAGTATTTTATGTTGTGTTCATGATCCTATTTTATTTGATTAGGGGAAATTTGGAGGGTTCATAGCTAGGTTAGTTAAGAATTATGAAAAACTGTGTACGTAAGTTATATACTGTATAAAAAAAATAGATATACTATATATTTTTAATTATCACTTTCATCATCAATGGAGGAAATATTACTATAAATTAAATAAATACCAAGTTCTGTTTTGAAAATAAAATTCATTAGATTGAATATCAAATAGTTGAATATTCATGTCTGTCTGTTCAGAATAAGTATGTGTGTTCAATACGGCTATGTATTTTGGTTAGGGCCAGTAGTTTTTATTGTTAAACTTTTTTTCAGTCTCAAAAATCTAATAAGTTTGACACGCTCTTATATTTGACGATAATTGTCACGTCAAAAATTTAATGCAAACATTTTTGTTATATAATATTTGTCGCTAGGAGATACCATTTAGGAGCTATATCGTTTTAAATTAAAAAAAGTCACGTTTTGGCTACCTTCTTTTGGTGTTGGAGCTTTTTTACCTGCCATATCACTGTTAGCGTCGCTCAAATAAAAAAATTGACAATGCTTTTCTCGTTAGAAATTTAGTGAAAAATATTTATTGATGTGTAACATTTGTAGCTAGAAGCTACCATTTAGGAGGTATATTAGTTTCAAAGCTAAAAGTCACTAATGTACCAATGTTATTTATTTCTGTTAATTAGCAATAGTTCTCTTAATTAGAATTTTTTCCATACGCAAACTAAATTTCTTCCTAACTTGGAAAAATAATTGATTATAGATAAACATGTTCGTGATTTTTTTTTTCAGGGAGAAATAACACAGCAAGTTTTTGAAAAATAATTTATTGTCTACCCCAATTATTTCACCCTTCATTAAAATCCATAAAGTTTGGTATTTTTTTTCTTATTATTAACTGTCATGTCATAAATTAATGTATTATGTCTAATACAAGTTGAGGAAAGTATGTGTATGGATGTGAGAAAAATTAAATATGACATATAGAAAAAATGCGAAAATCTACAAATTTAGATTTGAATTTCACTATTACAAAATATATTAAATTTTAGTAAGAAAAGTCTCCATCAGAGCACTGACTTTTGATTATATAACTAAAGAAATAAAACAATAAACAATATTTTAAAATAAAATATCATCTCAGATAATAATAAAAAAAATCGAAGAGTGAAGCAAGGCCGAGGATGAATTATGAAGACACCCCTGCTATTAGAGGTAATAGCTTTATTAAGATAATTTAAATATTTTCGACAGAGCCCCCACCCAAACCAAATTACACCGGCTACCGCCATCATCCCAGCAGTCTAATGGTACTTAAGTGGATGTTAATAGGTGACGAGAGCTAGGGTAGTGCATCCTACATCTTAGGGATAGAGATTTTTTAGTAAGTTCTCCTTTATATTATGCATACATGGTCAGAAGAATACATTAATAATTGGCCTGCTGCAACAGATTTTAGATTTACAAAGGGTCTGATGCGCTTATATATAGATAAAAATGTCTAAATTAAATTGGAACAGAAGTTTACCTAATATATCAGCAATGAACAATACACTTAATTTTTAACTCGTATATATAAATAGTATGACTTGGCAAAAACAAAATTTAAAATTATATTTAATTTTTCCACCCAGAATCCCTACAAAGAAATGTTTAATTAAAATATTTCAGTCTAGAAACTGATAATGTATGTGATTTCAAAAATTTTAACGTCCACAGAACACTTTCAGAAAATTATATAAAATTTATATATCTAGAATTTCGGCCCAATTAAAATTTTTCCCGATATCTTGAACCAGATATTGTTCAGAGCCATAATCACCAAAGAAGATTAACTACAAAGATTTATCCGTCCCAGAGGACCACTCGACCATAATAATTCCGACTAATTGGAAACAAATGGTTTAGAAATTCGGCAGGAGTCATTAGTGATCAGGGATTGATTGGAATGGCTGTATAATTAGTGGAGGAAGTGGAATTGGTGGAATGCTATCGTAGCAGGCGAGCTAATACGAAAATTACAGGGGCTTACTGGAGATTGAGTAATCTCGGCATAAACACTGGGTTTTTCAGCTTGCCATTGTTAGGGGGTTCTTTATCTCTTTCTGGCCAATAGGAAACTGTCTTTTAATAACTTCTGAATCAATGTTATTCTGTTGGTATAATTGAAAATTAGTGATCTATTTTTCGTCATGTTTCTGAATTCAAAGCTATTTTCTAGCATACTGATGTTTTGGAAATGATTAATGGTATGGTACTATTTGATAAATAAATATACTTGCTAAATGCACTGTATGAAATTTTACAGCAGAAAACATTTGGAAGTTTCTATATAAGGTAATTAATTTAATTTTTTTTATTTTTTCAATGATACCAAAAATACATTACCTATGATTCAATATATGCATGAATGCATGAATGAATGATATAATACGCATATCTAACTTTAAATAAAAAATTATAATTTTACTTTTACTTACCTATATATGAAATATACAGTAAGGGAAAGTACTGCGATAAAGAAAATTTTCCAGTTCCAGTTTTAACGAAAATACACGTTTTAGTGCCCCCTGTGTGCCTAGCACAAAAAAAAAAAAAAAAAAAAAAAAAAATTATATATTTAAGACAACTTTACTCCCGAGACGTTACACCAAATGTTTCAACAAAATTGGCTGACCAAAAGTGTCACTTTATTGGCGCCTTTTTTCAATTTTCTCATAAACCGATGTAACGATTTTGATTAAACTCGCTATATCGATGTGAAATTCGAAGAGCTTTAATATAATGCAGATTTAATTCTGATTAAAATAGTGTGACAGGACTTAAATGCCGATAGTTTAAATTTACTTTCTCTAAAGTACCTTTGATTTTGTAGATTTCGAAAAAGTAGGCCCATAATCTTATTAGTATTGATAAAGAACTAGTGAATGTGTAAGTTGAGCGAATTTGATTAACAATTAAAAGAGAAAAGTGCAAAAAAAAAAATTTTAGTGCAATTATTTTTGAACATAAGAACATTAAAAGTAATGTAATGTAAAATTCAATGAACTTTAAAATCGTATAGATTTGGTTCTGATTGAAGGACCTTAATGCTGATATTTTAAATTTTCTTCCTCTGAAGTACCTCTTAATTTTCTAAATTCGAAAAAAATATAATGAACATAAGTTTCCACTGAAATTAGACGTAATTCTTTAATTTTTTTGTTCTTTAACTCTAACTTCATTTAAAACTTCTTAAATTGATTTATCAACCAACGTAATTGAAAATTCGTGTGTAGCGAGCACCAGATTTTTAATTATGTATGAATAAGCGAGCTTAAATTAAATAGTTTAAGTAGTTACTTGAAAATGTGTAATGAAAAAATTATCTTTCCTTAGGCAAAGTAAACGATAAATAACTAGTCTGAAATTTCAAAGAATCAGTGGTCTGCTTGAAATTTTTGTAAGCTCGTTTTAAATTTCAAAACTGATAGAAATAAATTGTCTTTATAGTTTAACTGTAAAACCATTAAATTTGTAGCAGTTGTTTATCCAATTGTGAGGAAATAATGAACTTTGATAGCTGTTTATCAAATATTTGTTTCCAATCTACCCAAGACCATTCGTCACTCAGAGCTATTAATGCTCCTTGGTGATATACGAGATGAACAATTGGATGATTTATCGCCTTTTAATTGAATGGGAGATGACTCTCCTATCTATAGTATCCGATGTGTTCCAAATCTTCAAACCAACTACATTAAATTATTAGTTGAGGAAGATGGTTGGGGGTGCGGTCATAAAAAATTCACACTAATAAGCAATACTTTTTCTTTTTAGGCCGACGTTTCGGCCTTCATTGTGGTCCTTCATTAGGGCTGAGAGAAACAAGATAACAACTAATCCAATCAGAAGATTAATAATAAGTTAGCTACAATAATATGATGACGGTAATACAATATGGAAACAAGCATAAAATGAAATAAAATAAAACTGATAATAAGATGACAGTAATAAATTGTGGAAGGGAACATAAAATAAAGATGATAATGTTGGAATGAGAGTATTTTAAGACTATAATGAGAAACTAAGCAAATAATTAAAGTTACAAGAAAAACAATATGTGAACAATTAAACTTTTAAATTTGGACAATTTTGAAGGGTTATTTGACGATAGTATATATTTATTTATTTGATTAAAGTTATAGGTGCCATCACGATAGTAAGGTGTCATCACGATAGTAAATAAAAATCCTTACATATAATTGTTAGGTTAATATTATATTACTTAAAACTTGTTTATTCTTATTGTTTCTCGTTATAATCAATAAAAAAGAAAATATTCATAACTGTTAACTAAACTCCATTATTACAATAAATTATAATTTTGTTTATTAAATTTCTTTAGTGTTTTTTGAAGTACCAAAACTTAAAACCAAACTGTGTTTTTAATAGACCAAATTTCGCTTCATTATTAAATTTAAATTCAAATCCATACTTTTCACATTAGATTGTGTAAGTTCTAACACCACCTCACACAGTTTTGGACGAAGATGAGTTTAAACATAACGATCTGCAAACGCCGATAGATGTTTTAAGCTTAAAGTATAAAATAAGGACCTTGATGAAAAAATTAAGTATTATATTGTTGAACCTGTTCCAAAATAAAGTTAGAACTTATATAATAATTTCTTATAGTGAAAGAATTTTAGAAAATGAAGTCAAATAAAAAACATTATATTGGAGGTCAACCTCAGAGAGGAACATTGTTCGAAAAAAAAGTATGATCTGAGAATTGTATTTAAAAAAAAAAAAAAATACTAATTTCTCTATGGTTTTGTTATGTTTATATAAAACACAAAAATTAAAAACTACCTCATTTATTTTCTACCTCTGAAAGAAAATATGTATGTATTTTTTATGTGATTCACATTCTCGCTAAGATTTGATAAATTTTCAATACACATTTTTGTAGCATATAGTTTTTGTGTGAAAACGGACGCTCTTCTAAAAGCTGATTAAATCTCTTATAGTTTTTTTTATCAATTATCACCCTCAGTTAGGTTTACACAAATCGAAAAAAAAAAAATTAATAAAAAACTATGTGTAATTTCAGAGGTAGAAAATAAATCGGCAAGTTCTTATTTCCCTTGAAGACAAGAATAATCTGAAATGTTGATAAATCATTATCTTTTAGTAAAATGTTTTGGAGGAAAATATAAAACTACCCCCCTCCCCACCATTTATTTCTTACCTCTGAAAGAACATTTTTTTTTTTTTTTTTTGTTATGTATAGTTTTTGTGTGAAGACGGAAGCTCTTCCAGAAGCTGATTAAATTTCTTATACTTGTTCATTAATTATCATCATAAGTTAGGTTTACACAAATCTAAATAAGAAATATATAAAAAGAACTATTTTATTTTAAAGGTGGGAAAGAGGTGGGGTAGTTTTATATTTCTTCCATCAACGGTTTTATTAAAATTAAAATAATTTGTCCAGATTTCCGGGGGTCCAGATTTTACATCATCCCTGAAGATAAGAATACCCCGAAAAGTTGATAATTGTTTTCATTCAAATCAATTTTTTTGGAAGAAATATTTAACTACCCGTTTAATAAAAATAAAATAATAACTATTTTCTTGAAATTTCGAATTTCGGACAAAGGTTTCACACCCTAAAATATATTTGGTTTTTGAAAAAGTGTATCGATCACAACTTTTATGGCAAAACCTCGGTCCATAAATTAAATTTCGGAGCAGCTGCGGACAGCTCACAGCTCGTTGGGTATTCTCAGAGGGCTGCTGGAAAGACGACCTACGCCAAAGCATTCCTTAGGTTGGGCCGATTTTAGCATAGAATGAGGCCGCGGTGACAACTCTATAGAGCCTCTAGTGGTGTTTATTATATGTAAAACACGGGCAACACGGCTCTCATTATACCTGATTGAGATATTAAGCTCCATTGTAGTGGTCTGCGTGGTAGTAGCTCTTGTGCGCAGTTCTTGCGCAAGTCCGGTTGCCCAGGAGGTTTTGAAACAGTAGGCAGTAGAAAGATTAGTTCCCTATCTATAAGACTAGCCAAAATGAAGAGAAATTTTCGGAAAAGAACGTCAAAAATATTAAAATGCCACTGAATTTGTAGAAATAACTGTTAATATAAAATAATTATAATATAAATAACACCCTCCCCCATTCATAATGACACTAGTATCAGTCAATTAGACTTCTGACTTCTAGCTCATTAATAACAAGTTTACTGATGAATCACATAACATAAGCATATTTAAAGAAAGACCTTGTAGATCGTATATATATATATATATATATATATATATATATATATATATATATATATATATATATATATATTATTTTAATTTTTCAAGGTTTCATCTTTTTTTTATGTTAATTAAGTTGGTACGTGACACATTACTTTCAGCATTAATTTCAATTAGTAATGCGATTATTTATAATTTACCACCTTAATTGGGCTTTGACCTGTTGGTGGATTCTGTAAAATAAAAAAATTCTGTGACATAAAAATAGATTAAATAAAAATAAAAATATATATATGATCAATATTAGTATGAAGTAGAACTAATCATGATTTGATAATAATATATTCAAATACAGATCTCAAACTTCAAATTCCTCTCGCATCCAAAACTATTCCAATACTTAGAATTGTAAATGCTACCTACTTTGACACAATAAAACCATCCATAATGAACTGAATATCTCATTATTTGCAGTCTTAGTTCAGAAACAGATATTTCCGTTTAATTCCAAACTACTAGCCCACCCAAACCAATAGTTCGTACATTCTCATCTCGATCTTACCCCGATAAAAACCCCTGAGGCAAATGAAATGAAGAAGGCTTCAAGATCTCGAAGTTAAATAATATTTAATTGCAACCGCTGGGTAGTTTCTTCAAGAGACTTTTTCATGCCTATAATTCTTGTACTTCTGATTTACTTCTTATGTTATACACCATTGTAAATAACCAAAACACTTTTTTTATAATAATATTGAGGTCCCTAACAAATGTATTTTATCGGTCTCAACAGAAAAGAGTAATATATACAAAATTGCAATCTGTTTGATCAAAATAGGTCATGTAAGAAATCACGTCCTTTAATGCAATTCAAAAATTATAATTAAAAAAGTATTCATAAATCAGCGATTCATGCAATTCTTTAATTTATTTAATAAAGTTACATAATGAAATTCATTCAATCAAAATAAATAAGAAAATCAGTGTACAATTAAAATTCGTCAATATTTAGTCCGATTTCAAAACTATATATAATATAACACCGAACCAATTAAGTTATAACGTTAATATTAAACATCCGAAAATTATATATCCGATCACTGGTTCAGAAATATCGAACAGTTTTTCATTAACAAATTAAACATTAAAAAATTAGTAAGTCTTCAAATTTACAAATGAAGAGACAAATGGAAAGAAGGAATATCGCTCCTAAAAGAGGGGTAATTGTTTTTTGCTCATATTTTAATCCTAACACAAATCTTTAAAAAAAGAAGTGCTGGATTATTATAATTTATAAAATATGACTGGTTGCATACTTTTCCTTGAACTTTTGAAGGTTAATGATAGCCTTACATAAATGCCAGTAAGATATCTTTTTGATCTCGGCAAAAAAATAATTGGTATAAAATGTCGGTGTTAGAAATGAAGTTCACTAACCTGTAAATGGTCAGTTGTTATTCACGAAAATCGAGAGCTTTAATTCTGCAATCATAGGTATTAGCTTGCAAAGGATATGAAATGAGTTTTATATTTGTTAACATGTAACATTAGGTATAGTCATGATTATTAATTTATCATTTTTTATGTGTTTTTACTCGTATTTTTAGCATGATACGTCATAGAATCCAACTCGATATATTCAGTATAGCAAGCCTTATTATTATTCATGAATCTACACAGTTAAAGGCCACCACATCTGTTTTTGAATGTTCTATAAACCAATACTTTAATAAATATAATATTTATTGGTTAATAAAAAATTTTACGATCGACCGTAAATATATTTTGTAAAAAATAAAGTTGCACCATCTCATCATACACAGTCTCAGCAAGTCTATCATTATACCACCTAATCTATCTAGCTACACATTGGTATCATTAAACATGAAATAAGGCTACGATTACCACTAATGTCTAAAAAAGGTGTTAAATGATACTTTAAGTTTCCACTTCGGATCTTAAGTTTTAGATATTAAGATCTTAAGAGATGTTAAGTTCTTAATTTCAAAATGAAATTCGGCCATTGTAGAAAACAAATCATGAATCTTGATGAACTAGCCAACAAAATACGAACCCCCCCGAAATTTTATAGACTACGGGAGCCGTTTATTGGGTGGCGAAGTAGCTGGAAACTTTATAGAGTCATGTAGTTGGTGTAAGTTATCAGGGAGCAATAAAGCCATTAGGAAGGCCGTCGCTTATTGGTCCAACCGCCAACCCGCCAGATTTATGCGCCCAATCAAAACTTCCCTTTTATAGCCACCACCAGGGCTGAGTTAATTGTAACAGTTGGATGATGTCTGTATGTCTGCAGAGGCACAGCCCATCGGGGACCAATAGCAATCCTTATCTGTATTTGTTTGATAGGCCTTGCGTTATGGAGGTGGGATATACTCCGTGTATTCTTTACGAGACAAGCATTGTATAGACCAAACAACTGCTCGAAAATATGGAAGTAAATAATATAGCTGACTAATAATCAAATTTCTACTGAGTATAGTATAGTCAAGCAGTCAGTTGCGAGTAAAGAGGTAGTTTAAATTATTTTTTCAGTATTCTACGTCTACCAGTCATTATATTTATTGTGCAAGTTTAAAACATAATATTTAAATTAATCGTGCAAAATGCTATATTTCATAAAACGATCAAAAATCATGCAATGTTTTTTCTTTTTTTTAGTATTCTATAACGACATTGACTTTTTAATATTTTTCTCCTTTTCTTTCCATTAATACGTTTTCACATGATATTACTGTTTTTCGGAGATATTTATATAATATATATTATAAATATATGTGTGTGTGTGTATGTATATGTTTTATAAATAATTGGTACTTAATTATTCAACATTCTTAAATAGGAAAAAAGGATATATTGACTGTGATAGTTAATTTTGTACTGTGAAATGTAATGCATTTTTTTTTATTTACACTCGAAAAAATTTATATTAGTTGCTGCTAGTGAGTTCTGAAGATGGGGAAAAGCCCCGAAACATAGACCCCAAAATTTTTATTAGTGTATTATAAACTTTTTTAAGAATGAAGAACCAATTCTTCGTTATTTTGATTGCGAGATATCGAACATTTGACTTCTTTTCTGGGTTTTTTTTTTCGTGTAATCTTGGGAATTTTCTTTATCTTGCAAAACTTACTTGTTATGTATGCTCTTGTAAATTTAAATTACAAGTCTATGTACGTACGCCTAAATAGTGATTAAATAAAGGCATAACCTTGTTTTTATAATTTATAATGGATAAGTATTACTAGAATGGGTGAGTATTAGAGACTTCAAATTCAATGAAATTATTTTTCCTACTAAACAGTATTAATATGTGGACTACCGTATACATTATTTTCACTCATTATATTCTAGCTATATTACAATAATTAATTGTGTTGTTAATATTAAGAATGAATTCTTAAATGAAAAGTTTAAACAACAGGAAAATAATTTAAAAGTGGAAAACTAGAACCCTGGTAATTATCGGATTTCTTATCGGGGTTATATAGGTGTCCTTCTTTTCGACAGTTTAAGGACGTCTAAGTCGGAAATTTCGTTTTGAAACTTTATTCACGACTGAACATTTAGGCCTTTTTTAAACAATTCCATTTTTTTTACTTATAGGTGATGCCATAATGTCATTTTTTTGTCTATTTTTATAGTGATTTCCGAATCTATTCATCAGAAACCGAAAGAACTAGATATATTCTTGGTGATATCGTGCCACGAAGCTGTAACTTACCCCGGTATCCTCCAAGGGGGGTTAAATCCCCTCTAAATGACCCCCCTCCAACACCTGATACGATTTTGTGCTCATTAAGGCCTTCGTTTCTGGCACGCTCCCTTCCTCTCCCAACTGCCCAAACAATTGGACTCACCCAAACTTGTTACTTAACTGCAAAAACTTGCGTAGTTAGAGACTTAGTGTTTCTAAAAAAAAAAAAAAGACGCGTTCTTGCAATGTTTATGTGCGATTGAAGTAAATATACATTACTTAGTAATTAAATAATACTATTTTTTTTCAACAACAATTTTTATTGAGTAATATTACAATATGTCCTAATTTGTACATTAATAATAGTGGTGAAAGATAACATTCATAAAATATTTACACAGCAATAAAATAATAATAATCATAAAGACGATAATAATCAGTAATGTTGTAACGAGGAAGGTTATAGGAACTTTTACCAACATAACGAATATTACGGATTATATATTCCATTAAACTCTATCCCTTTTAGTTTTAAACGATATTTAGCCTAATCGTATTTGTTAATAAAATATTTATTAATAAAATGATTATTATTATAGTATACAGTATACATACAGCGTAAATGCTTCAAAATATGAACTCTTTATAAATGCGTCATCACTATTACGAGTTTCCGTTGCCTAAAGAATTTTCACATAAAAAAATAAGATCACAAATCCAATAGTAAAATTTTGTAAATATTCTAGTAATTAGTATTATTTTTCTTCTTTATTGAGTTTTATTCAATTATCCTTTGTAATTAATTATTTTATTTTTGTTTAATTTGTACTGTATTGATGATTTCTTATAGATGTAGTACCCATTGTCCCAGAGTGTGGCAGATTGTTTTATTTCTGAATAAAAGAGTTTAAAAAAATATATACATTCATTAATATACAAATTTTTCAAGTAAATTTAAACAAATAATTTTATAATACTTTAACTAGGACCAGTATTTGCATAGAATATTTTGAACCTAATTGAAGTAACAAATCAACACTAAAACTAATAAAATTAATTGCACTTACCTGTTTTTAATCCTTGCTGCTATAGAATTCATACACACTTTTTTTTAATATTTTATGTCTACCAATCAATATATTTTTTGTGTGCATTTTAAAATTGTATATTTCAATTAATCGTGCAAAATGTCATATTTTGAAAAAAAAAAAAAAATCAAGAGTGCATGCAAAGTTTTTTCTTTTTTTAAATTATGCCATTAGGATATTGATTATTTCATATTTTTTTTTTCCTTTTTCTTTTCCATTAATTTCGTTTTTAAGATAATATTTTTTTTTTGGAAGATAAATAATTGGCTCTTAATTATTTGTAATGTTCTTAAAATAGGACAAAGAATATGTTAACTGTGATAGAAATTTTGTATTATGCAATTTTTATGCCATTTTTTTATTTATACTCGAAACAAAAACTGATATTAGTTGCTACTAGTGAATCTTGAAGATGGGGAAAATCCCCAAAACATATAAACAAAATTATTATTTTTGTATTATAAATTTTTTTTAATAATGAAGAACCAATTATTCGTTTTCAACTTTAAGAATCATTAAGTAAGGCTTTTAAAATAAATAAAAAAAAAAAAAAGGAAACAAGAAAAATAAAAAAAACACAAAATAAACAGTAGTTATAAGGTACATTTATTTCTTAAATATATTATTAACAAATAAGTTACCTGGTGTATAATAAGAGATGGCCAGGAAGAGATGTGGATGCCGTGTGATTCCATCACAGAAAACACTTTAACACACACATTCACATACAAGGCTGGCTCATCACATTCACACACACACAGGGAACTTTTTTTTCTTCGTGTTGATGTTCATCAGTTGAAGAATAATTTAAAAACAAAAACAAACAAAAAAAAAAGACAAATAAAATAAAAATAAAATCTTCATATTCACACCCCCGTTTCTTCATATTCCATAAACAATGATCATTATAATCTATTTTTAAAATTTTCAATATTTTTTTTATACACATCGACACATCATATAATTACAATATTTATAAAAATAAAACACTTAAATCGGAGAATAAAAAATTGGTTGAAACGAAAACAATCGAACTAAATACGACGACAAGTCTTTACAGTTACTATACAATGTTTATATAATAAAGGGAAGGTGGAGGAACTCCTAGTGATCCTGCTGCTGCGCCGCCAGGGCTGCCGCGGCCGCTGCTTTCTGCGCCTGGGCCTGCTTCTCCTGCTCGTTCAGTTCCTTGATCGCCTGGATCTCCTTCTTCAGCTTCATCCTCCGGTTCTGAAACCAGATCTTGATCTGCCTCTCCGTCAGGCAGAGCGCGTGGGCCATCTCTATCCTCCTCCGCCTGGTGAGGTAGTGGTTGGTGTGGAACTCCTTCTCCAGCTCCAGCGTCTGGTACCTGGTGTAGGTCTGCCGGCCGCGCCTTCTGAGGCCGTTGGCTCCTGCAAGCAGAAGGGAAAAATATTAGTCGCTATGCCAAATCATTAAAACAAAAAGAAAATACAAAATCTTATATAAATAGTAACAGAAATGAATACTCATGAATCGTTAAATATAAACAAATAAATGAGTCATAACGGATATCGCAGAAGAAGTTTTATGACCACTGGATTTGAGCAGAAATGGTATTTATTAGCGAAATGATATGCATCCAGTTCGAGCCGAAAATGCAACATATGGAACATCATGATCTAAAAGGGATATAAGATGAGGCAGATAGTTAGGGGTGTGGTCGTTAGAAAGAAAAACTGATTAAAACGTAGTACTTATTTTAATTGTGGGCTGACGTTTCGGCCTACTTTGTGGCCTTCATCAGGGCTAAGATAAACAAGATAACAACCAATGTAATTATAAACTTAATAATATGGTGACTGTAACATAATATGGAAACAAACTTCGTTCCATATTATATTATATCTTGCCCTGATGACAGAGGAATTTAACAGAGGAGATTTGAATGTCGGAAGAGTATTGGAGTCACGGATATAAGAAGGAATAGAGTTCCAGAAGGATGAGGATCGAATTAGGAAAGATCTGTCGAAAGCTGTTATATACATGTCGATGGTGGTAAATGAGTGTGGGGGGGTGGACTGAGGATTCGAAAAGAAATATATCTGATATGTAAGACGGACGGCGGGATGGGAGAACTTGGAAGAGGAGGAAACCATAAAGCACCTACAACGGTAGGAAGGGTAAAGCCACTTCAACTCTTCGTAGAATCGGGTGACAGGGGTGTCCCTGGATATCCCAAAGTGAAGCAGATAAAGCAGTTGAATAATCGTTTTATAGCTCGAAAGATACAGGAAGATGCCAACATGACCTTTTCAAGATGAAGCGGACCTGTTTAATAGAACTGGAATACGACTGAAGTATGATATAGGACAGGAAGCCATAGCTATACGACGTTGTTTGAATTTTTTTTTTTCCTCCGCTTTGACTTCATTAGGATGTGATTTTCGGACTTTTGGATGCGATTAAGTGGTGATTATTCACTTATGAGTTATCGGCATACGATGTGAGGTGAAATTTAATTATAGCAATGATGCAGTGAATAACAAATAAGATAAATACCTAGATAATGAAATAAAAAAATAGAAGAATTCCTTGGAAAACCGAAACTTCATCTGGCAGTTAGCGAGGTGAGAAAATAGACGAAGGAAAACTCGGATAAAAGGCGAGCTGGAAAATAAAATGAAGAGACGAAGAGGGTATAATAAAGCAATTACCATCTATAATGGGCGAGGGGCTTGTTAAAGGATAGTTGCCTTCTCGTATAATTAGCCCGCGGCCATTAACAGATATGATCGCTGTTGGTTTTTGTCTGGCGGAGTTTGGTAGCGGTCCAAGTTGGCCCAGGACCCAGGATCTGGATATTACTTGCAGCCTCGGAGGTCGATATGTGCAAGAGCCGGTGATAAAACCGTCCGATAGGCGGGAAGATCTAGTGTCGTCGCTGCACCAACACTGCAGCGTCTTAGGCCCGCTGCAATTGTTCATGATTTCTGTCGCGTTATGGCCTTTCTGTCTCGGGGCTTGGTCATTAGGCGCGTCTGATGCGAGAAATTGCCCCATTTTTCCATGACGTTATGGATATTGTCTGTTATAGAACTGTAGATTATATACTTAGCCGTTCATTATTTTTTGTTTACTATTAATTATAACATTGAGAAGTTAGTTGGTGGTACAGTCATCAAAACACTTCAATTAAATAAACTTAATTTATTTTGCTATCGTTTTGGCCTAAATTTAGTAATCTGAAAAACTACAGATTTCTCTCTCATTACTTACTGTACATAATTTCCCTTTATACTGTCTTATTACATTCTATAAATATATGTTTACATTTCTTTCAATATATCTTTTGTTTTTCATAGACCTGAAGATAGCATAACATTTAGGCTTCAACGTAGGCACAATTAATCAAGTTAACTTAATTGAAGCGTTTCGATGACTGCATCACCAACCAACTTTCCCTCAATTCATACTTACAGCCAACCATTCTTCATCATTATAATTATTTTATTAGATTAATTACTGAACAATGTATTTTTTAGAAATATATCACTTTAAACCAAAGCTCTGTCCCAATACAAGGTTTCGACATGAAAGTTTTCGAAGCATACACATAACACGTTTCTCTTTCAAAGGAAATTCGTCCCAATATACCTCATACTCCTATCAATCAACTGCCAGGACAATCTTAAAATAATAATTAGATAGACAAAATCTAAACATTAAATATATTGACCAATATATTAACTTGATTAGAATAACCTTTTTAGACCTCCCAGTTTCCTATAATTTTCTACACACGCCCAAATCAAAGTTCAAGCATGCGCAGAAAAGTAATTAAGACTAGGTCACAAGCGTTTCATTACTTTATGGACATGGCATTAGAACAAACACATAGAATACACCAAAATTCTGAGATGAGATTCCAGATTAAGTATATTCTAAATCTAACTCATTTAATTTGAAGAATTCATTGTTTGTTGTTTTTATTAGTACATATTTGATGATTATCCCCAAACAATTAGTACTTAATAAGATCTATTTGAAACTGTATAAAATGCATGATGAATTCATATTCAAATTCATATAAGACCGTTTATATGAGAGTGACTAAAAAAAAGAAAAGTGAACAAGTTGTGGAAGAACACGTACCTATCTCCTCTATTTTTATTAATTTTAAAGATGCCTAATAAAGTAGAATTAAATTTATGATTAGAAAAATGTTAGTTGTTCTATTTCTTTAGGGACAAATAATACTATAAAGATTACATAATAACATTTCACAACCCACAATTGAAAAATATTAATGTTAATGCATTGGAAAGGCAATGGCCTAAAGAAATTAGTAAAATTTCTAAATTGAAAAAAAAAATTAAAATAGAGCATTGTATTTTCATATGCACGGCATCGTCAATTTTCTGAAATTAACCAACCCTAATTACGTTTCCAAACGAGAAAACAAATTGTTCAAAATTTCCCGCTAAGAGGAGAACGCAAAACGAGGCCATGTTTTGCAGGCATTTTATGACGAGAGTGGCACATAATCAAATTTTCATAGCATTAGATGTAATTAGAGAAGGAATTAGGGGTGGAGTGGTTAGCCTGCAGACAAAATGCTCTATACTAATTACTGGACTACATTCCAGGTACTGTGGGCTCCAGCCGCTGGAACATACCATACTGTATTAGATATTTATGGCCGTATATGAGCTCTGTTCTCAATTAACCGTTCCAGGGGCTATATATCAATAATATACTGCAGGAGCTACTTCGATTTATTTTATAAATCATTGACTATGTATTTTTTAATAATTATTTAAGTACTTATTGCGACTCAAGTTAAGTGGTCCAGTCCTGGATAACGCAGAAGTTACAAGTCAACCTATTCTAACTGTATGAGAGGTCGAGTTTCATTCCATGCGATCAATCGATTATTTTATTTATTAATCATTAATTATTTAATTGGTATATTTTTGATCATGCAGAAAACTCGAAATGAAGATTTCATTTGTGTAAGAATGGCCCATCTAAATAAGTTGATTTCAAAGACATAAATAGGATTAGTTATTAATATTATATAGAAAAAAATGGAAATTATAGTTGATGGTGCGTTATCTAATGAACTTAAAAATTAGTTATAACATAACATTATTGGGGCTATACATGTCTTGAAACGTTAGCCCTCAAATTTTGAGGAGAAGGGTATTTTTTTTTGGTCGATCACAAAGGTTCATTATTAAAAATAATAAACAAAACAGGCATTAGTACATCTTTTTCTTTTTTGTTTATTTTACCATCCGAGTTTCGACCCATGTTTGGTTTCAATTGTTTCGCCAAATCTGTTCGTTCGCTAACACTGGCCCATTTAATCCAAATTAATTTCGAAAAATTAAAAAATCAAACGTTGGACACAATGATTTGAACTTGTTATTTCTTTAATTAACACATCCCTTACCAATTGCTCATATAATACGTTCTAAATTTAACTACACTTCCATCATTAACATAAATAAATAACCTCATTATTGATTTTTAAAAATATTTTTATTACATTTTTTTAATAAGAACTACAGCTTATCGCCAATTAATTTAAAAATTAAAACTAAAAGTTATATAAAATAGATAGGATGAAAAATAGTTCCTTTGATTACCATAATAACAGTAATTGAATACGCAAGGAAGCTACATTGAAGCTCATGTATTCTTTTAATTATTGATTTATTATAATTATTTTCAATTTCCAAGGCGGATATCAGAGCTTATTTAGTCCAGAGTATTATTTATTATTTAATTTCATTAATTACATGATTAAGTCTTCCATTCAAGAGATTAATTCTATAAACTTACGAAATTACACCTTGTGTTATTAATTCGATATTCGATAGCTCTAAAAGTCGATTAGATATATTTTTGATTAGGGGTATTGTCGATCAATTATAATAATAAGCAAGTGGCACACAGCAATTCAAGGATCAGGTAGATTATTTATTTTTCAATATTGTAATAAATTAATGTAAAAAAATATTACGTTTGCATATTTCAAATCCTAGACAGTGTTTGAAAGGATTTGAACCATATATTTTCCTCAGATAGACAAAATTAAGACCATATAGAGCGTTATCCCGCAAACCCTAGGAGACAGCACCTAGATGACATGGTACTGTGGTAAATCCCATCATGGCTGAGCCATGTCCCAGGAGGATAAGGGCTGGTTTTATATCAGCCAATATATCAGAAGGGTGCGAAAAAATGGGTACTGGTACTGATGTATGGTTCCAGTGAAAATATGGCGCAGGAGAGGAAAAGCTGTTCTTTGTTGCGCAGTTTTATCAGGGATGGGATTTCTTTTTTTATCATATTACAATAGGGGAACGAAAGTACATCGTATGTGAAATTGAAAAAATAAAATCATAAATCTATAAGATAGATAATAATTTTTCTATCTATTGAGGGATTGTTTGTTTATTTATTTAACGTCACTTTATACTGCTATGGCTAATCGGACGATGCTACGGTGGGGGTCCTAAATTTTGCCTATCCAGGTTTTATTAGGATAGGGATCTTTAATGAGTATCTGACATCGCACAGGCTCGGGACCACCTTTTAACGTCCCCTCCGAAGGACGGCATAACTAAGGATTTTTTACTCCCATTAAAAAATCCTAGGACCGCCAGCGGGTTTGAACCCATGACCTTTGGTATTTAGGGATTAATTTAAGAAAATAATGAATTAATTAAACACTAACTTTAATCTGTTGAATGATAAGGGTTTTTTTTTCTTTCTTTTTTCATCCCTACCTCGATTTTGAAGTCCTTACGGGTTTCTCGGACCAGTGGATGAGGGCGGGGGGATTAAACTGAGATAAAAGTACCCCCGATACCGAGACGCAAATCATAGGCACTGACCCACTCAGCCATCCCGCCCCCGAATGATTAGCTATTTTCAAAACCCTCATAAACATTTTCCACTATCTGTTATTTCAGCGGTATAGCAATCCGCAGGAGTAGGGACACTCTCCTGTAGCACACCCAGCCTCTTAAAAATGAGTACTGAAAAGTTGGAGAGGAAACCTGACTGCTGAACTTGATCTTCAGCTAATCACCTGGTGTATGTAAGTATGTAATACTTGTAACTTGTACGAATCTCTTAACTACTTAAGCTAAAACCTTGAATGGGATGTAGAGCAATATTTTTTTATTATTTTTTTTATTATATTATTTTGTTATTCTAGTAGAAATGCGCCTAATTAAATTCGGACCAAAAATCTGACATTAAACAGAGAGCCAAATTATAATGATAATTGGAACAATCATACGGTTTTTGCATATATGAGTTTAGATTAATTGTTTTCAAGATTGATTTAGTATGCTGTATATTCATACTAATTCAGCAAAATTGGTTATTTTTCTCTCTCTAGCAAACAAATGTATTCCTTAGTAAAGATACGTACATACAAGACGTCCTTCAAATCACTATAAATATATCCAAGGAATTATATAAAGTATAGACAATGCTTCCCAACTCCTCACTGATAAACTTCAATTCAAAAATTTATTAATCATTCCCGGGAAAAATATTACTGAAAATGTATACTGAACCACAAATGTAATTTACACATACGAACTTTGGTAATTATCTGATAAATAGCATTAAGAAAAACTTTAGAATGCCACTTGATCAACGTGACATGTTGGACAAAAGAGATTATGAGAGAAAATACAACTTTTTCTCATTTTTTGAAACTATCGAACTATCAGAGAGTGTTTCTGAACGATCCATAGTTGCTGAGCAGGTGCGCTGGGAGCTGATGAAGACCCTTTGGTTGAGTACGAAAGGGCGGCGCACCGAGGCTAGGATATAAATGCCGCATTTGAAATGTCACTAGCCTTGAAATAAATGCCAGCTGTGAGGAATCCCCACGAGTTAAAGGTCAACAGAGTTAGCACAACACGCGAGTCTATAACAGCCTATAGCTAGTAATAAACCATTGGCTCATTTCAGGATTGAGCACCGAGAAAAAAAAAATCCAATCTACAAGTTGTATATTAAGAACATAATCTTGGAGAAACTACCCCTATGGAAATACCTATCGTATGAAAGATCATTACAATCTTAAATCCATACGTTTACCAAACCCCCAATTCGTATTTTACGTCAGGAATATTACGACTCCCAACAATGTCATTTTCATAGTAGTAATCTTAGTTATTTGCTTTCATTTTATTAGGTTATTCGAAATATGTGGCAGAGAGTCAGAAACACCAGCCCACGTGCTGGGAAAATGCCCCAACAACTCCCTCCTAGTTACTCGCCGGCACCATCGAGTTAAGCATGCGTTAATAAGGCTTCTTAGGGAAAAGGAATATACCTGCTTTGACGAGGTCTACTGCGTGGACACGGACGGTTCTGCGAGGTATGCTGACATTGTAGCATTCTCCAAGAACGGGAGAACAGCATTGATCCTCGACCCGACCGTCAGGTATGAAACAAACGACCTCGATCAGGCAGATGAAGTGGATAGGGAAAAGAGAGAGATCTACAATAAGTGTATCCCTTTCCTAAAAGAGAAGTTCCGCGAGACCTTCGGAGAGAGAGAGTTCACCGTGAGAGGCCTCTGGTTCGGATCTCGCGGGACTATCCCCAGTAGAACAAGGAGCCTTCTAGAAGAACTCGGTGTTGGTAATAGTGAATTGTCCATGATGGCCGAGAATATAATATTGGACTCCCTGGGGATTATTCATCATCACCTCTATGGATATTAGTAGGTTGAGATTTTTCCTTACAAGACTTATATTTATGTTTTTCTTTATTCGTCTTATCTTTTTGCTTAAATTTTGTCATTGATTCGGTTGGTCCTTTAGGTGTGCATTTTCAAATCTGTTTCTTTTTGTTGTTTTTTTTATGCTTGTATTTTGCTTTGGATTATAGACTATATTACATATTATAAGATATAACATAGAAATCTGTTGATAAAGAAAGTAATTGTATTGTAAATTTATAATTTTTTAGGTCAATATCACATGTCATCAAGATTGATAAGTACGCTGTGTATGATAGCAACCCAATACAGTTGGGCAGCACGGTTTTGTTTTATTGTAATTTTGATAAAATAAAGCATTTCTCTCTCTACCCCGAACGAAGAGAAACTATTTACAAATTGCAAAATGAAAAGTTATGATCAATTTTTCAATCAGCCAAGAATGAAGGCTCGCATGCAATGAATACTCAGATTTCTCTCGTGTTTTTGATTTACGGAAAGGGTACTTGATTATATATTCCGTTATACCGTGATGAGGGTGACCGATAGATTTTTATCCTCCCATTGACTTTACGGTACCGTCACACAAGAAAGCGTACCGCTATTGGCGGTTGAGTAGCGGTGGCACGTCAGCTGCAAATTCCCTCCCATTGGATAGACTCGTGGTCACGCCTATCCTCTAATCTTTCAGAATTAACTGCAGTTCGTGTTGGCCTAACTAGTTGTTAATCTGTTGCTTTCTCTCATTGCCCCCCGGGGTAAAGAACTTTTAGTTTATCTGGTCCAGTTTCATCAGATATGGCCGTTAAACAGGTGCTGAGGAATAATGTCTCAATTGGAAACAAGTTACAATTTTTCAATCAAAATCCGATTTTTTATTTTTTTATGTACACCGCTTTTCATCATTTTGTACATTCATAATTTTTAAAAATTTATAACCTAATGATTTCCATAACGCTTGAAAAAAGACGATTTTTTCATAACCTCAACTTTGCCAGAATACGTTGGTTTTTTTTTATTACCCTTTCCTTCGACGATATGTTAGATATACATACATTTTTACAGGAGCAAGTTAAATATTTATATATCTCTTTATACCACTGTCTTATAACTTTCTATAAAATGTTTTATGTATTTATTGTATTCACAAAAAAAAAAAAAAAAAAATGGTTGTAATCCTTATCCTTTGTTTTTCATAGCCTTGAAGATGGCATAAAATTTAGGCCGAAAAGCTAGCACAATAAATTAACTTGATTGAAGTGTTTCAATGACTGAACCTCAACCAACTTCTCCTCCATTAAAATATTTAATAATTATCGTAGCGGTAATATTAAAGTCCTTGTTAATATTGAATCCGCTGCAATCTCCTCCGAAGGACGGCATGATTAAGGATTTTTTACTTCCATTAATAAATACAGGGTCATCTTACAGTTGTGAACACACGACCTTGGACATAAAAGAATGTTATGCTAGCCACTACACTGCATGTGATCCCGTTAGTTATTAGTAAATTTGTATCACCAGTCTAGTGTATTTAAATTTTGTGGATAACAGTAAACAATCGGAAGAGATTCTTTATGCTCATATTCGTAAGACGTCGTGCTATACCATCCCCCTTAGCCGAAAGGCGGTATCGGCAGGTTCCCATGTAATGCAACCCCGCCGACGGTGTACCTTGTACTTCGGTGCCCAACGGTACTCGACATACGGTACAGTACAATTGTTTATTGCGCATGACTCGAGCCCCCACTACCTTATTGATAATTAAAATAATTCAGTTATGCAGCGGAGAGGTCGCGGTGCCACCGCACGCCCTCCGGTCACGAGTCCGTGAGGAGATACATTTCCAATATGGCCGGCCTACCATGACTTGCAATCCCTCTCCCCGAGTGTCCTTTCTATCCCGGCTCCATATCGGCGGCAGATATCGGGATCTGATATCGCCGGGGAAGAGGGGGGAAACTGGCTACTGATGGAGAGTCGTATTTTTCACCAGAATGGGTATCACAACAGATGAAAACCACGAAAAGTAATATATCCATTCTAGGACATTTTTGAAAAAGCGAAAATTTTCTTATTAATTTATGATAAAACCAATTTATTTAATTCTTCTTCACATAAAGATCTAGATATTTTTCGGTTTATTTCTTATTATCATGAACCTGTTCGCCACCAAAAAAAAAAAAAAAAACCACCCTTAAAATTTATGGTCTCCCAATGGTCTCATCCAAATTTTTTAGGAGCCTGAAAATAAAATCCATCAGAATAAAACTTACAATAAATTCATGATACAGTAATTAAATTCCCTTGAAAAAAAAGTATCATTCAAATCTGTTAAGTAATATCAAGATATAGCGTTTTGAAATTAGCACTGTTGATTAGCCTTTTTTTCTAAGCATTTTAATAAATAAACTGCTGTACCCCAATATAGTTACTTGGCTATTATAAACATTGTGTAATAATTTCTACTGTTTTTTTTTTTACTTTTTGCTATAAAAATAATATCATTTTTGCACTAAAAATGTTTCAATATGATTTAGAACGAAATTAAAAGTGTAATTAGTAACTTTTTCCGATAGTGATTCTATTTCTGAATCGCGTTTTTAAAGAACTTAAAAATTCTTTGGATGACATCGCAGGGCGGATTTCGATAAAGAAATCGTAAAGATGAGAACACGAATATATCAAAATATCAAATTTGTTAAAAATGCCTTTTTGGGAATCAGCTCAATTGTCAGCCAGTCATAAATACGGTTATAATCATCTGGGTATTAAATATATACCCATCTTGATTTCCCGCTAACAAAAGTTACAATTTAGTCTTGAATTCTCAATTAAAATTCCAAAGATAGGTATTTTTTTGTATTTACTCCTCTTTATTTTACAATAAAGAAGATCAGAAAATGAAAAAAAAAAAAAAAAAAAAAAAGGAAAACTCTTTTTGCGAAAATATATTTTTAATACGATTATTGTAAATAAACATAAACTTGAATGGTTGGTTGAACTATGATCGGAATAAAAGTGAAGGGAAATAATTTTAGAACAGAATGAAGAGATTTTCGACGACGAAAAAATAAAAATAAATAAATAAAAACGACAAAATAAATAAATTATAATTATTATGTGACGTTAATTATATTAAATTTATTTTCAATGTCTTATTAACTATTTAACATCCATATACGAAACCCATTAGAAGAATATACGGATAGATTTAATGGATTCCAGAGGTCTTATGGTGTTGATTTGCATTCTCATTTTATTCATTATAAAATACTCTCATTATTGCACGTTTAATCGTATCATGATTGATGAATATAACAAACCCATTTTCGTTTTATGTATTAATTTCACTTCTTTAATCTGAAACGTACCTACCTATTAAAATGTTTTTTCTTTTTTTTTTTTTTTTTTTTTTTTTTTTTTTAAACTTAATAATGTTAATGCATACAATATTATTTAAATGCCACCCTTTCTTTTAAGGATGGTTTGCCACATTTTCAGCGGCTTTTCCCAGAAATAAATGGATACCTCCTTTTTCATCCCGTCCTTGGAAAGCCCTTATACCGCAGGATCAAGGATCTTGAAGAAATAAATCCTACTTATCCTTTAAATCCTGAAGCTTGGGCTAAGTCGCCATCCCTCATCGGTGATATATAACCGTGAAAAAATGTAGCCACACTTGAAGGAAATCTCAGGCTGTTCACTCCTGAGGAATAATCCGCTTACTAGTTTCGGAAGATTGGAGTTCGGGGTTGATTCTACTGGTCCGCAATAAATACAATTTTAATGTTATTATTCAAATTTCTATTCCCCGGAACAATTAAAGTTGTAACTGAGGCAGTAAATACTTGGTCTTGTCTTTCATTCTTAAAAAAAAAAAAAAAAAAAAAAAAATTGTTTAATAAAATAAAAACCCGTGATCAACATTTCGGATTACTTCCCCCATATATTATAAGATATTTTCAACAAATACTTCGAAACCATTAAAAGTAGTAAATTCTTTAGATTTAGGTGTTCAAGTCAATAATGTTACACAAACAAATAAATATATAAAAAAATACTTAAAACTAACACCTGCTATCGAAAAGGTTCCCTATGTATCAATTATTTGTTGTTGTTAAATTTCATCATTTACAGTAAAACATTCAAATTAGTTTAGTAAAAATGGAGTTTTGGGAGGGAAAAAGTTAAAAAAATTTCAATAATTAATTCGAAAAATTTAAACCCGGTATATCTTTTTGTAGAAGAAGAATTCTTCCTAATTAATACTCCAGATTAGAATCGTTAAAAAATAATTTCTAAAATTCTGTATTTTTATTTATTGTTTTACAGCTCGAGTTCAGAATTCAGATAAAATTATATGAAGATGTTAGAATTGAGAGTACCTCTTACAAAATAATACATTTACAAGTTAGGTAAGCAATTCTTTTTCAAATTTTTTAACTAACGAAAATTATCTTATAAGGGATATTGCAAATAATACCAAAAATGATAAAAGACGGTATGTACATAAACACATATTACTGTAAGATACATTTATTTTTTATTTTTCAAACTAAGGATGTTTTTATATTGTATTTCGCTTTCTTTAATTAATGTGATTATATCCTATGTTTAAGTTATCATGTGGCCTATTATTGTTACAACATGTATGGATAATGTATTCTAGAATTTATTGTTTTCATATACAATCTTCTTTCAAAGTTTGTAATATCCACAGAGGTCAATCTATGAAAAACACAATTTTGTCTCGAATTGGCATGGATATGAATACAATAAATTCCCGAAACGTAGCTTAAATAAAATTCCTTATTTACTGACTGAACCTCAAGACAAGTAGATAAGTTGAATTATCAACAGTACAGAACTAACAACAATATACATATACTTGAAGATGTCAAGAACTTCTTCCATTTATCGATGTATTATTAGGTAATATTATTTTAAAGCATACTTTTTTCATTATTGTGTGATTACTTGTTGATTTTATTCATTGGCAGTTGTCCTGTCATTCATGTAATCGAATTCGTTGCCGTTTGACCGCATTTGAACTCCGAAATTAATTCACGTAATATATATTATTTGTAGAGGACAATGTAGGCTTGCATAGTAGATTGTACAACGACTGGAGGCTGTTCGATAATGCAAAATACGCACTTGTAACCCCGTTAATCACATTTAATCCTCAACGGGCTGCCATATGGCCCTACTAGGGGATGCACCGAGCAGCTATGGCGGGCGATGAATCACGCTCGCCCGGCATTTTGAAATTTTTATAAAGAAACTCCGAAAGAGGAAAACAGATAACAGACAGGAGGGAGGAGAGAAAAGAAAAAAAAAGATACGATAATTCATCCTTAAAGGAGGACTTGCGCCACAGATGGGATCTAAGTCTCATTTCTAGGTAGTGGGAAGGGAGACAGATATCCATCTCATCCCCAAATGCAATTTCAGATGACGTAATATTTTTTTTTTGTATCGTATCTCTTGGAGGAGGGGAGCAACATGTAGGGTGTTCGCCCGAGCAAAAGATTGTCTGCAATAGATCCCTTGGAAAAAAAAAAAACCCCTTCCCCGCTCAGCGCCCTATAGAGGTGATATTATCCACAGTTACATACACACAAAGGGTCATTACGTTATATACACATCCTACGGTGTTTTTATTACTCTTATCAGATAATATTGGATGTCATTACCTTAAAATGTGAAAATAGGGGATAACATATTTCATTATCTAGATAATAACAGCAGGGAATATAGCATTTCCAAGTCAATTGTAACCTTTTCCAAGTCAAATGTAACTTTTTCCATTTCAAATGTAACCTTTTCCAAGTCAAATGTAACTTTTTCCATTTCAAATGTAACCTTTTCCAAGTCAAATGTCACCTTTTCCATTTCAAATGTTACCTTTTCCAAGTCAAATGTCACCTTTTTCTTCACTTCTAGCCTTAAATATTCCGTTTTATTTATTTATTTATTGAAAAATAATTAGTTTAATTAACATTATGACTTTTTTAATAATTTTTGCATATAATAATTGATAATTTTTTTGGGTCTCTTAGGTATTTGATATCAAGTTCTGTTTTTTACTAGCTAATATTTAAAAAAAATTAATTATCGTCTATATAGTTTTAAGATAGTTGTTGATTTTGATTTTTTAGAGAGGAGGGGTAGTTTTTGAAATAATTAATGTGTTTTCAGGTATTATAATTAAATTTTTTGAGCTGTATTTTTTATCGCTCGCGTGCATGTTAACTCGCATTAAATTTTAATGTTTTTTATTGATATAGGAATTAATTATTTTGCTTTCGGGTGGTTATGATTACGTTTTTCGAGCTGTATTTTTTATCGCTCGCGCTTATTTTAACTAAAATTTACTTTTTATGTGTTTTATTGATATAGGGATTAATTAATGTGCTTTCGGGTGGTTATGATTACGTTTCTTGAGCTGTATCGTTTATCGGTCATGCGTATTTCAACTCACATTTACTTTTAATGTTTTTTATTGATATAGGGATTAATTATTTTGCTTTCGGGTGGTTATGATTACGTTTTTCGAGCTGTATTTTTTATCGCTGGCGCTTATTTTAACTAAAATTTACTTTTTATGTGTTTTATTGGTATAGGGGTTGATAATTGTGTTTTCGGGTCCTATAATTATATATTTTTTTTTTTAGTTCAGGAGTGCTGCCATTGGGTAGTTCTTCTTCAAGTTTGTATCACGCCATTTAACTTTTGTCACATTTACTTGTTGTACCTTGAAGTACAGTTGTAAATTTCAATAAATGATGTTAAAAAAAAAAAAAAAATCTTTTTTAGTTTTATTTATTTATCGCTCACGTGCATTTTAACTTTTAATGTTTTTTATTGATATAGAGAAGCAATTAATGTGCTTTTAGGTGGTTATGATAACGTTTTTGAGCTGCATCTTTTATCGCTTATGCGTATTTAAATTCGGATTTACTTTTGATATTTTTTATTGTTATAGACGTTTGTAATTATCTTTTCGGGTCTTGTGATTACGCTTTTAAGCTGTTTTTACTGTAGCTTACTCTCATTTCAACTTGCATTTGCAGTGGTCTTTCTTTGTTTTTGTTTTAGGGGATTCTCATAATGTGTTTTGAACTTTATTCTTTTATGCACTTCGGAATTTCTACAAACCGTAGGTATTATGTTATAATATATCGTAAAAATTATTTAATGTGTTTTTGCAGGATCTGATTACATTTTTGATTTGGACGTTACATCGCGATTGCGCATTCTTCTAGATCACTTTTCATTTAAGTTAAAATTTGCACTAGCTATAAATAAATGTCATAAACTCCATTAGTATTCCCGAAAACACTATAAACGATCCCTCTATCGAATATTTATGAAATAGGAACAATAACTTAAAATGAGTAAAAGCGATAACAAATTTGGATCAAATAATGTTATCAGAACACCCGAAAATAGAATGAACGATTCATCAATTAAATTATCCAATAATTGTAAGACCAAGTTAGGAAGCGGATCCTTTACAAAAGATTTAGTTGAAAAAATTTACTCAGGACGCTAGAAAAGGACTTATAACTAATCCTTCTATAAAATATTAATAATAAAAAAAAATAAAAGAAAAACCTAAACGATGTATATTCAAGCAACTTTATAATGAGAACCAAAAACAAAATAATCAATACCAATATAAAAAAAAAAAAAAAAGGCGAGTTAAAATCCGCACGAATAATAATAAAAAAGCTTTTAAACATTTTCATAACCCCGCAAAAACACAAGGATAGATCTCTATAAAAATAAAAAGATTAAAAGTAAATACAAGTTGAAATACGCATGAGCAATAAACATACAGCTCGAAAAACGTAATCATAACCACCCGAAAGCACATTAATTAATCCCTATATCAATAAAACACATTAAAAGTAAATGTGAGTTGAAATACGCATGACCGATAAAAGATACAGCTCAAGAAACGTAATCATAACCACCCAAAAGCACATTAATTAATCCCTATATCAATAAAACACATAAAAAGTAAATTTTAGTTAAAATAAGCGCGAGCGATAAAAAATACAGCTCGAAAAACGTAATCATAACCACCCGAAAGCAAAATAATTAATTCCTATATCAATAAAAAACATTAAAATTTAATGCGAGTTAACATGCACGCGAGCGATAAAAAATACAGCTCAAAAAATTTAATTATAATACCTGAAAACACATTAATTATTTCACATTAGTTCAAAACACGTTATGAGAATCCCCTAAAACAAAAACAAAGAAAGACCACTGCAAATGCAAGTTGAAATGAGAGTAAGCTACAGTAAAAACAGCTTAAAAGCGTAATCACAAGACCCGAAAAGATAATTACAAACGTCTATAACAATAAAAAATATCAAAAGTAAATCCGAATTTAAATACGCATAAGCGATAAAAGATGCAGCTCAAAAACGTTATCATAACCACCTAAAAGCACATTAATTGCTTCTCTATATCAATAAAAAACATTAAAAGTTAAAATGCACGTGAGCGATAAATAAATAAAACTAAAAAAGATTTTTTTTTTTTTTTTAACATCATTTATTGAAATTTACAACTGTACTTCAAGGTACAACAAGTAAATGTGACAAAAGTTAAATGGCGTGATACAAACTTGAAGAAGAACTACCCAATGGCAGCACTCCTGAACTAAAAAAAAAAATATATAATTATAGGACCCGAAAACACAATTATCAACCCCTATACCAATAAAACACATAAAAAGTAAATTTTAGTTAAAATAAGCGCCAGCGATAAAAAATACAGCTCGAAAAACGTAATCATAACCACCCGAAAGCAAAATAATTAATCCCTATATCAATAAAAAACATTAAAAGTAAATGTGAGTTGAAATACGCATGACCGATAAAAGATACAGCTCAAGAAACGTAATCATAACCACCCGAAAGCTGATTAATTAATCCCTATATCAATAAAAAACCTTAAAATTTAATGCGAGTTAACATGCACGCGAGCGATAAACATACAGCTCAAAAAACGTAAACATAACCACCAAAAAGCACATTAATTAATCCATATATTAATAAAAAAACATTAAAAGTAAATGCGAGTTGAAATACTCATGAGCGATAAAAAATACAGCTCGAAAAACGTAATCATAACCACCCGAAAGCAAAATAATTAATCCCTATATCAATAAAAAACATTAAAAGTAAATGCAAGTTGAAATACGCATAGGCGATAAAAGATACAGCTCAAAAAACGTTATCATAACCACCTCAAAGCAGATTAATTAATCCCTACATCAATAAAAAACCTTAAAATTTAATGCGACTTAACCTGCACGCGAGCGATAAAAAATACAGCTCGAAAAACGTAATCATAACCACCCGAAAGCAAAATAATTAATCCCTATATCATAAAAAAAAAATTAAAAGTAAATGTGAGTTGAAATACGCATGACCGATAAAAGATACAGCTCAAAAAACGTAATCATAACCACCCGAAAGCACATTAATTAATCCCTATATGAATAAAACACATAAAAAGTAAATGCGAGTTAACATGCACGCGAGCGATAAAAAATACAGCTCGAAAAACGTAATTATAATACCCGAAAACACATTAATTAATCCCTATATCATAAAAAAAACATTAAAAGTAAATGTGAGTTGAAATACGCATGACCGATAAAAGATACAGCTCAAAAAACGTAATCATAACCACCCGAAAGCACATTAATTAATCCCTATATCAATAAAACACATAAAAAGTAAATGCGAGTTAACATGCACGCGAGCGATAAAAAATACAGCTCGAAAAACGTAATTATAATACCCGAAAACACATTAATTAATCCCTATATCATAAAAAAAACATTAAAAGTAAATGTGAGTTGAAATACGCATGACCGATAAAAGATACAGCTCAAGAAACGTAATCATAACCACCCGAAAGCACATTAATTAATCCCTATATCAATAAAACACATAAAAAGTAAATTTTAGTTAAAATAAGCGCGAGCGATAAAAAATACAGCTCGAAAAACGTAATCATAACCACCCGAAAGCAAAATAATTAATTCCTATATCAATAAAAAACATTAAAATTTAATGCGAGTTAACATGCACGCGAGCGATAAAAAATACAGCTCAAAAAATTTAATTATAATACCTGAAAACACATTAATTATTTCAAAAACTACCCCTCCTCTCTAAAAAATCCAAATCAACAACTATCTTAAAACTAAATAGACGATAATTAATTTTTTTTAAATATTAGCTAGTAAAAAACAGAACTTGATATCAAATACCTAAGAGACCCAAAAAAATTATCAATTATTATATGCAAAAATTATTAAAAAAGTCATAATGTTAATTAAACTAATTATTTTTTAATAAATAAATAAATAAAACGGAATATTTAAGGCTAGAAGTGAAGAAAAAGGTGACATTTGACTTGGAAAAGGTAACATTTGAAATGGAAAAGGTGACATTTGACTTGGAAAAGGTTACATTTGAAATGGAAAAAGTTACATTTGACTTGGAAAAGGTTACAATTGACTTGGAAATGCTATATAATATTTCAACTTTTACAATAAAACATTTAGTAGTATAGACTAGACTTATTAAATGGCTACCAATAAGCTCCTATTATCTTATTTCATTTTTTTTTTTTGTTGTTTTTTGACTTATCTATTATTTTTAAGTAACAGAAAAGTATTTTTTTTTATTTTTGAATCTAGTTTTTTACCAAAATAACACGGTTCTCTCTGGGTCCAAATTACCAAGTCCCGAAAAAAGATCTGTGAGTGTATATGTAGTCAGTATATCAAAACCGAAGCTTTAAAAACCGAAATTTCATATCTTAGGAGCGTATATACCTGAGATGTAGTATAATTGTTTTCAACAAAATAGGCAAACCAGATGAGCCATTTTATACCATGCACTTTTTCTTTCGTGATTTTCTTAAAAACTCTCGCAGTATTAATAGAAACTTTAACGGGTTTTAATGTGATGTAGACTCCATTCTGATTGAAATCGTCTACAGGGCTTAAATGCCAATATTTAAATTGTTTTTTCCTCTAAAGTAATATTAATATCGTAGACTCGAAAAAATATTCATATCATCTTGATATTATTGATGAAAAACGGCTAAATATACAAGTTAAATTAATTTTATTACTAACAAGAGGAGAAAAGAGGAAAAATATATTTTTTGGTAATTTTTTTTTCGAACCTAAGAAATAGTAATATATATAGTATAATATACAACTGGAAAGCTAAAGATTTAGAAAAAAATGTTATAAAACATAGAATGTTGAGAAAGGTAATGAAAAGTGACGAATAGGGTGTAACCTTAACTTATTATTGTTCGTAACAATTTTATATTGTTATGTTATTTAGTCTAAAACATATTTTTCTATTTAAATGTGAATATAATCCTTTATATCTTTTTCAACTTTATTTAATAGTTCTTTAATTGATTTTAACACCGAGGTAATCGAGGTCGTGTACTAATCAACTAAATTTTCTTTCATTGTTTAAAATAGGGGTTCTTCTCAACCTTTATTTTAAGGGTGTCAAATATCTCATTTTTATCTGTTTTTTTAACAGTTTTTTAAACGCATCACATATTTCTTAACTTAAATTTAAGAATATTTAAATGGGATTTTACTTTATTACCATTCGATATTTCAATATTCCGGTAATCTTAAATAAAATAATATAAATATGAAATATTTTCGGAGACTCAAAAAGAATAAACCATCGAGATAATGTTGACTTAAAATTATTAAAGAGAGAAATTAATTACAAGTGATTAATGAGAGAAATGACAATGTAAAATACATGATTTACTTTTTTTTTTCAACCTGAATTTGAACTTCCGTGATATCAAGGTGTTCAAAGTGGTCCCTTAGGAGCTATTTTCGTTTCTTTAAAATGCATCTTGAGTTTATACCTTTTTTTCCTCTAAAGATAAAATTCAGTATGTTCAGCAGGAAGGGGCCCAGTTTACAATTACCCAAGTACACAAAGGCCCTGATTTAGGCGGAATTATAAAATTGTGTATTCTGATAAGGGCCTGATAAAATTGGGAGGAGGGCCCGTTGTTTTATTAAGGGCGAGGATTTAGGGCTTTGAACAGAACTTGGAAGATAATTACAGGGAGCTGTTGGGCGCCAATAAATTTCATGACGCGTTTTCCATTATTTCACCGAGAGGGTGAGAACCCCCTCCAATTAGATATTAGACCAATAAAAAAATTCCCCTAAGGAACCGCTAAGGGTGGGGAGGGGCACCCTCTTAGTTTTAATTGGTTTATAAAACCTACAGGATCCGTCGGGGGTGTTCTTCGGCAAAAGGGTTGAAGAGGCGATTTACCCCTTCAGTGGTTAGGGAGTACTCAGTTTTCTTACGATTTAGAATTGTTTCCGATTACATTCTTAATGTAACATTAATATTCATGCAAATATAATAAACAATAATGCGTTTTACATTGGATAGTGAATTTTATAAAATATGTACGATTTTTCTTTTTAGGTATTGATTTTTTTTTTATAGGAATCTTTCATTTTATTACAAACAAGTAATGACATAAAAATATAAAAAAATATGCTTTTAATGAGTATTACCTCGGAATACAGCGATAAATAGGATAAGTGTTTGGCATTTTTTATAATTTTATCCAAACTTAGTACTTTTTTTAGTTGTTGAAAAAGAAGTAGGACATATTTTAAAAAATGTGCAGGTATTTTCTTTTTTTTTTATAGAAATATTTCATTAAAAATACAAACTGCAACACTCAAGGACAGTAGGTATTTAAAAAATTTCGAATTAGAATGATCTGTTTTCATGGAATGGAAATATCTAAACTTATAAATAATTAATATTAATTAAGCTTAATATCACTTTTCTTCATAAGCTTAGATTTGTCACATAATACTTAACCTTAAGCTTTCCAATAAAATATCATACATCGATATTACTACTGTTTAATAAAACTATTATTTCTTGTTGATATTAGAAATGCGCTTTGACTGTTGTTTTTTTTTCGTTGTATTTTCTTCTTTAGCTTATTATTATTTTTTTTTAATATCATGTTACGTATAGAACTATGTTTAAGTAGGTTTTTCTTTATAATCCTCCGGATACATAAGGATATGTAAATAAGCAATAAAATGTTCTTCTATTAGCAGAACATACTTTAATACATGCTACAGAAGGTTTAAGTAGCATTTTTGGAAAATCGATTAATGTAAAAAACTTGCTTTGACATCTGTGGAATGTACTATTCAATCAACACCTTTTCAGACTTATTTGTTTGGATTCAGGAACTTAGGAGGTGTATTTAAAAAATAATTAAAAAATGTTCATGATTGTAATCATTTTCCTACTATATATTTCGTTTGTTGGTGATTTGAGTACGACAGAATGGTTAATTAAAATATATATATATATATATATATATATATATATATATATATATATATATATTTAAAGTACCTAATATGGTCATGTGTTATATTTATATTCGTTGTGCACTCTAAGTACATTTATATAACAGCGCTAAGTACTGATATTCTATGCTATCCAGCCTGCTCAAGGATAGTATTGGCTACCGGACATTGCAGGGGGCTCACAGCAAATTAAGTCGTGTAAACAAGACTAATAAGACCTCTGGGGTCTTGGTCGGGTCACGTTTCCTTGTTAAGACGGTCCTCGATGGGGAACAATTTTTTTATAAAATTCCATCGGCCTTGTTACAGGACAAAGAGCGCGCCAATGCTCGGCAGTAAACAAGGATCACCATCTATTGCGGCCAGCGCCCAGTGCTGCCAACCTTAACGGCCTAATTATCTCTGCCATTACCCCCTTCTTATATAGCTGTTAATGGCAAAAATGGGAAAATAAAGGGATTAAAAAAAAACGAAAATGAAAAAATCTATTAACATTGGATATGATGTGTCATGGTAAATGAATTACGAATGCAATATATAAAATAAATCCATAAATTAAAATAGTACCTGATAATTATAATAGTATCTATTTAAAAAAAAAATTATTTACTACCATAAATTAATATTAAACTTTGATAGTACATTTACAGTATCATTTAACTTTTAAAAATTAATAATAATTTGATCTGATTTAATTTTTTTTTTTTATTAGTTGAAGGAAAACATAAAATAAAACATTGTTAATGTACTTCAAAAGCCCTTAAAATATTAAGGGGGAAAATAATTGGAGTTTAATTAATTGCGTCTTTTACTACTTGCATTAGTACTTTTTCAAACAATTGGCTATGTGTAAGTTATTTATCAGAAAAAAATTTATTTTTCTTTGATATACTTCAGCAGTACACATTTTTAGACAAGTAAGTGATCTTATACTTATAAGCCTAAATATATATATATTTAGCTACTATCAATCCGTCTCCTGATAGAGAATAAATTCATTAGAAGCAGAGTGTCCTCAGTAAATGGGGCTTGGAGTGGAAGCGGGAGACGACTTAGGGACTTAGGACTTACATTAAAGTCCTTCGTCTAATGGAAGTGGAGATAAATATTAATGAGATCGAGTAGATAAGTCCTCCTGCTAAATATTAGAACGAGTGAGACGGAACTTAACCTTATTGTATGGACGTACGACCTGATCACTAATTCACGGTGTTTACTAGATCCTGATTCGACCTGATGTGAGGTGTTGTTAATGCAAGCGGTTCATTCGAAATGTTGTAAAGGTATAATTTTAACGGAAAAATCACTAAAACTATCTATTTTATTAAAGGACTCCAAGAACTTGAATAGTGATATTTATAATTATAAATATATAGAAAATTTAAAAAACACATCATTTTATTATTATTGACGAAAAATATTTTGATGAATCTGAAATACACCAAAGCATTAAATAAAAAATAAAAAGAACAGTAAAGGAAGGACTTTGTCGAGATTCAATACATGGAATATATAATTAATAAAATATTTTAAAAACGAAATTTTAATTTCACTCCCTGTTTCTTTCTGTAGTGTCTTCTTTAACGATTGATGTTTTTTGTTAATAAGTTTTTTTTTCTCAACCGCATTTTATTTATATTCTCATAATTATTTTAGTTTTTGATGTCCTATATGAGTTACATAAAAGTAAAAAAAAAAAATCTTTGCCATTCAAATATTTTTATTTATAATATTAATTTTTCAGACATAAACAAGCTCGAATGGATACAGTAGCGTCACAGAAACTGAAATGAGAAGATAGAGTGGATGGAAGGGGGTGTGAATATCGACGCTTTACGAGAGCCCCATTCCAAATATTGGCCTCTGCTCAGACTTTATGGCTGATTCATTTTTAGCAGCCCACTAATTCACGAATAGATTATCAGCTAATGAACTTAGTGCTTTATGCTCCTCTAAGTCATGAGCAGCTTTGTATCATCCTTATTTATTCCACTCTTCTCTCAATGATTTATCATGTCCAAAGTGATTTGATCAAAATGCGGTTCAAAAAAGAGTAGGGCCTAGGAAACAAATATTTCAGTCGCTAATTAAACCATACGGATTACTACGTTTTTTTACATGATATGTCTTTTTACTGGGGGTCAGTGCCTTTTATTTTATTGTAAGATAAAAATGTTTTTTTTTTTAAACCTCAGTTTGACACGCTCTAACTCTCTTGAAGCTGCTCGAATCCATAATTTGCTGGAGATTTCTCAGTCTGAAATTTAATGAAAAATATTTTATGTTATATAAAACTTGTCGCTAGGACCTACCGTTTAAGAACTATATTTGTTCGAATGAATAAAGTCCCGTTTTGTCTACATTTTTTTTTTAGATTGGCGCTTATTTGAAACGTTCTATCTCTGTTTGCGTTGCTCATATCAATATTCAACAACAGTTCCCCAGTCAGAAATTGAGCGGAGAATATTTTTTGTTATTTACTATTTGTTGCTTGAACCTACCGTTTAGGAAGTATATTGGTTTTAAGGAAAAAAATCACGTTTTTTAATTTTATATTGTGTATCTTTTTTTTCACCCTAAAAAATGTAGCATGTCTCTGTTGGTGTTGCTTGGATCGAAAATCAGACCACAGCTCTCTAGTCAGAAATTTCACGAAAAATATTTTTTGTTTTATAACATTTATCGCAAAGTAACGTGTTTTCACACTCAAAAATGTAACACGTTTAACACGGTCTTGCATTGTAAGTGATGCTTGATGATCGACCAGGATGTATTGTTTCTTCCAGTTAGGGAGAAATACTATAGCCATTAATAGTTTTTATTGTGTCTTTAATATCCATAAACTATTCACTAGTATTATTGTTCGAAGAGTAAGTTAAAGGCAGCCAAAAACCTTGTAAAACTGCAAATGATGCTTTCTTGAAGTTAACTTTCGAGGATCTGGTACTTTATTCAAAGTAGTAAAAAACATTAACACGCGATTTTTATTCAATTTATTAAAAAAACTAAACTAGGAAGTATCTCCACTAGTAAATTCCTCTATTCTTCTTTCTACTCGTCACTACAACTCTCTTCCTACATTCAAATCGCGCTTATTCATTCTTCTCATGATCATCCAGTCAGAACAAAATTGTAAATAAGACTCTATTTTATTTTCTACATATTTGCGTATGTCTATTTTCGATTAGTTTTAGTAAACTGTTTATAGATAATTAATTACTCTAAGACTCTGAAGCCCAATTTATATATTATATCAATGTTATTCTAAGGAGAGTTGTCCCAGGATAATAATTTTTTTTATTTTGTTATACATACATTTTCAGTCTGGCCTAATTCTATTTTACCATACACATTACGGTAAACCCTTTGGACATACAGCGACATATGTTTGTAGGGAATTGATGACCATAGCTATCCCAAAATCGGTATAATTTTACTGTATTATAGCGCTGTTTAAAGACCTAGATCCCATTCAGGAAATTATCTTAAACAGTAACATAATTCCCTCCTTGGAAAGCAGATGGAACACACAAGAGCCTTTATTAAAGGAGAATAAAGCAGGAGGCTCAAGTGATAGCGGAGCGGAAATTGGGATAGAACAAAAGGCGGCTTATCCTTCGGCATCTCGGGCCAACTTACGTCTTCGGTCCTTTTTGCTCTAATCAGTTCCGTTATCCCCACTCCCTTTAATTCTCTTCTGTCGCAGTTTCTAAGGAATAATGACTCCTGCTTTGTGCACTTCACGCCAAGATTAATTTCAAGCTAGAAAGTAGTTTGACTGCAGCATTATTCCTTCAAAATTATTACTTTATGAATACAAATACTCAAACTATTAAGCTTGTTGTTATTACTATTTTTGTCACCCCTACCTCGCCTTTGAAGGCTATATGTGGGTTTCTCGGGTCAGGGGTGAGCGCAGGGAATGCCTAGTTTAAAACCCCCGGTACCGAGAGGCGAACTCCAAATTATTTTATACCAATTTTTCAGCCACCTACTCGTCCAACCTGCCCCTCAAACAGGCAGTTTGAAACAGTTTTCACTTTCACAGTGGATCAATAGAAAAGCATTGTGAATTTCACATTTGCAAATACTGACCTACCTCCTGCAACCCAAATTTTGCATTTGTATGTCACATCCATGAAAACATAGTAATAGAATCAAATCAACTAAACCATAAAGTTACGCTTAACTTTACGTTCATTAAAACAGTTTATGCATATAAGCAGCTGTTAGATGTTGCGCTAATATAAGATAATATAAGATTAAAAAATATTAGACATTTCATTATTTCACCTAAGGTTCGAGAAGAAGGAGAAAATGAATGTCTTCAAGAGAAATATATTTAAGTCATATCTATTGCCCAAATATGATTTTTTTTTTTTAAGTCGACAACCACCTGGTCTTGTTTCCCTTTACACCGTTTGACACAGGTTAGATGATTATTGAAGTAGAGGAAGAGTATAGGTTAGATAGCATAAGGATTGTTTGACATAAGGACGCGAATAATGTTATATACATGAGGGAGGAATGGGAGAGGAAATATGAATATTTTATATTATTATTTTATAGTAGAAATTTCAGTTATTTATTAAAAACGCTAAGGAATTGTCTTGTTAGTAGTTAGCTTGTCGATAAGATGTATTTTTATATTATATTTCGCATATTTCCCTTTATTATTATTATCCTTTTATTTTTCCAACTAGTATACATTAAAAACTACTATTGTGTGTTTACATATTTACAGTAAGTTAGATATACCTCATTTATTTAGAACCGGCTATTGACTAGCATGCAGTCTCACATCTTAAAATATATATATATATATATATATATTAATTCCAAAATATTTCTATCCTAAAAAAAGATAGCTTTGATTCTTCATAGATCTCGTAGCAGTAGGTAGTTTCCTCTTAAGCTATTATTATGTTATAATAATCTCTATACAAATCGTTTTTCGTATCTTTATAACAGTTTTAGATCCTGATAAGTTACTGTTTTTTTTCCTTTTAAAAGTAATCCAATTGAAATGAAAACATCTTAACGAAATACTGCCTTGAAGAAACTACTGCATCAACCACCCCTAAGGATCCGACCATATTCTCCCAAGGCAGATTGAAGCGTTCCAACCTTTAAAAACTAATCCCCACCCCTTGTTTTAAAGAAAGAAGGGGGTTGTCTCGAGGGGCTGATTCCCTAGACCGCCCCTAAATATTTCAAACGGTTGACAATTTATCCCCAGAGTTTAATTGGTACAGAGTGAGAAAAGAGAAGCTACAAGGGAGAATATCTTATATATTTTTTTCTAATTCTTATTTCCCTCTTTAATTCTGCCTTCTGAAAGGGTTCTTTTATTAACTCTTCTAATTCTTTGCCGCTTTTTTCCACTTAATACAATCCGAGGGGTCCTCAGGGCTTTTATTTAGTGAGGGCTTAGTTTTCTTTTTCTTTTTTTTTTCTCTGCGGATTAATGCCTTAATGATATTGTCTTTACTAAGTCCTGTAAATAACTTTTAAATCTTAACAAAATTGTGTGAATACCTACAGTGCTTTAAATCTACAGTGTGTGAATACTTTTAAATTACAGTTTGTTTGTTTTGGTTTTAAGGCGTAAAACCCTGAGGTCATTAACACCTAGATACTATATGTATATTTAACCTTTATATGAAAGAACTATTAGGTAATAAGCAATTAAGAAAAACAAAAAATGAAAATATTTAATTAATTAAAAACTGATCAGGAATGTATAACTTTATATTTAATTATGATTATAGTCTTCTAAGATGACAATGATAGCTCCTTAAGAAAATTTAAAAACTAATTTAATGCCTTCCTCTCTGTTACCCAGTACTGTTTATATATTTGGGTTTAGTCCAATTTTATTCAGATGTAATGAATAATATGGGCATTCTTGAAAAATATACCGAATAGTTTAAATTAAATTCATTACTATTTTTATTTTATTTTCGTTTATTATTGATATTTACAATCGTATTACTTAACACTACTTAATACGCCATAAGACAATATGCATGAATCAGATATGTGGAGAAGTAACCAATTGGCAGCACTGAAAAATATACTATACGAGAAGGTCTCGGGTCATATTCTTTTCAGGTGCATCTGAGGAGTATCAGTAATCAAAGAGTATGCTAGAGTAAAAACTGAAAGAGTGGTATTTTCGGTACCTGTTTCGGGCCTAATCAGCAATACATGGAATATTAAGGTCATTGTGTATGAGTTTATTCATGACAAAGTAGAGAGCGTTGAGGATTTCGGATTGAAAGGATTGGATTCGAGTGGAATTAGATGGTTTAGTAGAGCCCCTAAGCTCAACTCCGTAAGTCCAGATTGGTTCTATGATAGTCAAGTAAATGAGGTGTTTGTAGTTTAGTGGAAAATTAGAACGTTTGTTTAGTAAGTGTTAAAGTAGCCGAAAAATTCGAACAATATCTTGTCGTTTTAGTCTTGTATGAGGATTACAAGAAAGTCGCTTGCCAAGATAGAGTCCTTGTTATCAGATCTGTTCATCAGTGACTAGCGAAGGATATTAAAGTTATGAAAATTATTTCTTTTAGTTCTTTTTAAAATATACCTATTAAATGTATTTATATTCACTTTAATTGTTCACCATCCTTGCTGATTAGACCATTTCCTCATACATTAAGGCACCAAATTACGCAATGAAATCCAGTATCACCTTAACCCTATAACTTTAGAAAGTTTTAACAATGATAAAAATTGTTCAATCTGATTATTATGGATGTATATGAATTTATAAGGGTAGAAGTACGAAAGTACTTTTTTTGTGGTTTGTTAAAGCTAAGTATTCTATAGGATAATTGTGTAGAATTCTGGATTCAGAAGTAATCTGGGATATAAGAAGCGGTTTAGCAATTAGGGTACCAAAAAGTGTAAATCTGAAAGTTAATTCTGTGGTACTGTTATTGATTGTATACATATATACATAAATAATTATTTTAAATTAGTTTATTTATTTATTGGAATTTACAACTGTATAATGGAATACAACAAGTAAATTTGAGTAAAATATAAAAAGGCATGAAACACAAGTAGAGAAGCTTCCAAGTGGAAGCACACTATGGTTCTTTTTAAAAGAGAAAATTTTTTATCAGAACCTTTTTTATCATTCATCTCTTCTATGTATCCGTTACAACCTGTAAATGTGATTTTTAATATTATGATCATTGTAACTAATTTTAAAACGACTTTTAAAAAAATAACTCTAGTAATAAAAAATATCTATATTGATTATTACTACCATTTTTTTTTAAAAGTATTATTTTATGATCTTCCGATGATTACGCATATAAGAAAACCTATAGAGAATTGAAACGAACCCTAAAGTAAAACCCAGATCATCTGGATATTATTTTCAGCTTGGAGGATGGCTCCAAGACTCCAGCATCCTTCGCCATCATCTCCTGACCCTTCCATAACGGATTTACTTGAGTGGAAGGGAGAACAAAAACGGACAAGTCTATGTATTATTTATCCCCTGAGGTCCATCTATATTCAGGATGCGCGACTGATCATCTCTAGGGGTGGGGAATTTTTCAAAAAAATCCCAGCTATGGGAAGGGGAAATTTCAATTTTAAATAAACCATGAGAGGGAGTGGACGTGGGTGGGACTAGTTGAAATTGACTGCAGTGGATTGCTGATAATAGAAATTTAATACAATTATAGGTAATACTTGATTTAAACCCCTTTCTTGGAAATATTTTCTTTTGTCAATGAAAGCACACCGAATGTTCCAATTAGTTACCTCTCAGAATCCATTCTAAACATTATGGAAAGTGTAAAGTATAATTTGTATTGTTTTCTATAGAAGTTGAGAACATTAAGTCTTAAATTTACCTTAATTTGAATATATTTTATATAATACATAAAATGGACCATACAAACTAAAAACTATTATAAAGATATATATTTTAAAGCAATTAACGAAATAAAGTAAAAAAAAAAAAATTCGACTCGAATGCTTCATAAATATAGTAATAAAAAGTAATAAAATAGGAATAAAAAACAAAACATAAAAAAACAGAATAAACTTACTGAGTTATAACAACAACTCAATAATAAATAATAAAATAAGATAATAATAAAACAATAATAATTAGATTTGTGTCATTACAGTCGTGGCCATAGAAATTCATCACTCAATAAAAAAATGTTTCCAAATTAAACATAATGCATGCTTAAGAAAATGCTGTATTATAAATAAATATATATATTATATATAAATATATAATATAAATAAAACAATCTGAAAAAAAATCGAACTTAATTCGAATAATTCCCTTCAAATAATTATTATATTAACTTTTCAAAACTAAGTTATTCATTTTGTGGACTGATTAATGAAGTTTATGATGTTAAAAAATATTTTCCGCCTAGCAAATTTCGTAGCAATTGGACAATCGCTAGATAGTTGATAACCAAGACCCATCCCTTTTTTTTAATTTTTGATTAAAATAAGGTTTCTTAATCTCATGTATTTTGTAGACTTTTTTTTTTTTTTTGTTTTGTTTTTCAACCAGCGTGAAGTAATGTGCATTTTACTTTTTATTGATTGTGTATAGTCATGAATTGTTAGGACAATTCAATTGTTTTATGAGGGTATGGTTCGAATTACTTTTCTCTTTTATGATTTCTAAAATGCATAATTGATTTTGTCTTTCCGTTCCTGCAACAATGTAACACCAGCTATTTAAGGAAAATAAAAGAATCGAATGTATCTGAATTAAATTATAATATCATTACACGCGATTTTTTTTTAAACAGATACAAATAAATTCATATGTCCGATGAATAAAAAAAATTAAAAAAAAAGAAAATGAAATTTATCTGCCATTAGAACATACCCCAAGAGGGCCATGTTTCATGCAAATTGTGGTATCATAAAAAAAGGTCCATTAAAATCCAAATTAATTCATCGTAATTAAGACGATATATTTCCAGCGACTTCTTACTTAATTAGCACCTTGTCCTGTGACGCTTCTTCCCTTGAGACGTTTAAATTGTTTGAACTGTTCATAAACACAAGATAAAAATATCTAAAGAGAGTAAAACTTACGGAATTATTTTAATCATAGACGTGTTTATTTTTAAAATTTGAATTTCTTATAAGATTGCTAGGCATTAAGGGCATCAATGTAGTTTGCATGGTTGATTACAGGCATTTTGACAAAGGATGTATATTCCCCCTGCACGGAGTGCGTTTATATGCAATTATGCATTTAAGTGGAATATTAAGTTTAGAATTTTAAATTATGAAGGTCTTCAATTTTTTCTTTTAATATTGTTTTGACGCAGGGAAAGCGTTAATTTATACGGACAATAAATTAAAGTCTCCATGACTTTCGCTAGAAAATCAAATGAAAATAATGATAGATACTTTTTTTTTTTTTAATGAAATTATGTTTTCAATTTTAGTTTGAAATAAAGACGGATCATTTTTTACTATTATAATAAATTTATTATTAAAATATAAACATCATATCAAATTTTTTAGTTCTACCTCATCTTAATTTATAATATTACAATTCCATATTAGAACTATTTCGTTAACATTAAAGATAAAAATATATTTATATACTCTCTTTATATATCAAGTGATATTTTCTTTAAATTTGACGAAATAATTCAAATATTACAGAGCATCTGAAGATGAAATATCTTGAAAAGGGGGTAGGTTCCGAAACGTTGATAAGATTTATAATATTTTTATAATGGAAGAAAGTGATCATTCTTCTCATTTCTTATAAGTAAAAATGTATGTATTAAAAAAAAAAGGCTAGTCATTATATTTAAGTTTTTAGAAATGTACATTGTGGAGTATACATAATTTTTTTTTTAAATACGTATTTAAATACGAACATTTTATTCTCGTTTTCATAGTAAACTTAACGAACACGACAATAGACTGATTAACAATATACCAATAGCTGAAATGCCAGTCAGAGGAAGGGTAAAGTGAAGCTGGATGAGAGACCTCTGCTAAATTAAAGCCTAGTAAGGGATGCTGCAGGGCACTTTCCTTCTCCATGCCTACCATGTCTGATCTCACATTTGCTAATTATCAGATAGATTCTGAAAGGTGTAAATAAAGATGGATGCAAATATTTTTTAATGATATAATTATTACTAAAACGCATTACCATACTTCTTCCCCTAATTTTTCTTTTCACACCAAAAAGTTCCTAAAAGACACCACTTTTTCGCTAATAATTGAGGAAAAGATTCTCAAATTTAGTCATTTTTTTTTTATTTTCTAGTCTGGATTTTGTATCTAGTTTAACACTGCGGTGGTCCATTGCAGCGGAAGAAGAAAGGATGAAGGAGAAACTAAAGGTGCAAAGCGATACAGGACAAAGACTGGGATAGAATGGCCATTGTTCTCAGAGGCTATTGTACTCCCAACTGACCAGCCCCTCCAATACTTCCTAGCTTTATATCAAACTTAGTATTTACTGCTTCTCTCTTGAGTATTTCATTTAGTATATATTGTATAAATAAATAATTATTTCATCTAGGAATATTTTTTAAAATTTTTAGTTCTTTAAAGATACTAGACTCGAATGAATAAAACATAAGCGAGGATTCGGCCAGTTATATAGACCGTTTAACAGAGAATCTAATCTAAATTTTTTAACCAACATACCTACATTATGACCTAATTATTCCTCTTATTTTAGACCGTACTCCATTTAAATTCTCTAAATTTGACCAGAAACTTATTCACCAACCCAATCCTCAAGCTAAATCCCTATCCAGCTTCACTCATCCTTACAACCCTTCTCCATGGCCTAAGTAGAAGAAAGATCTTTTTTATGCAGCACTTTGTCAGACTCAATTTTCTTTTTTAATTAAACATTCATAGAATTTCATTTGAAGACAATTAAGCCAATTATAATCCATGCATGAAATATAGACAAATTTAATATAAGTAAAAGTTTTTTTATTATTATTTAAGTAAAAATTGTTAAAAAATACGCACATCAAAATTAAATTAAATAGTATTAATAATAAGTATAGCAATTTCAAATAAGTAAACGATAAAATAAAACAGAACATTTTATATGAACTAACATTCTTGAAACACAGCTAATGTTAACTTATACTATTGAGACCTAAGACTGTTTATCATTTTATTGTTATATATTATACATCAAATAGCTATGTAGAGTTTTCAGTACTCAAGATCATATTAGTAGTAAATTTTCATCTCAGTGGCCATAATGCTTTCAGTTATTCATTAATTATTATAATAGCAACGAGTTTGCAGTTATGACATTGTTTAGATATTTGTCCTATTATCGTAATTTTAGTCAATAACAAAGTCAAGGTTCCAAAAATATTTTATTTATTAAAAATTAAAAGTACTTCACTGTTTAATTTCTCAGCTTTTTCAACACACACTATATAAGAAATATGGTCATTGCGAATAAATAAATACTCATATTCATTTGTATAGTAATGGATTATCAAGATAAATTAATAATTGAGATTACTGGAATAAATATAATCTTTAATATTAATCATTATATCAGAGGTTTTTTTTTATCTTTTATTCAAATAAAATACTTTTTACTTCACTTTATTTATTTTTAAATATATTATAACTAATACAACTGAACATCATATTTTTTTTTTTTTTTTTTTTTTTTTTCCTAACCCTCCAAAATTTATTTTCAACTATTTACAACAACAAAGAACATCATATTGGTGTTTGTCTCGATTAAAAAACATCTCAAGTGATTTGTTGAGATGGGATAGAGTGACATACTACACCCATTTATAGACTTTCACTATTTAGTACCTTATGTATTTATTTTGATAATTAAGCCTCATTGTGTAAGGTTAAATGTATTAACAATAGTTACTCAGAATTAAACATTTAAGTTTAGTGAATACAAATCTAATAAAAATACAAACAAAAATTATAGGAAAATTTTTATTACTATTTATTTATCAATTTTTTTTTTCAAATTTTAACAATAACTAAAGAAAATAAACACAAAGCTGATCATTAGCTTACAATGAGCTCTTAAATTAAAATAAAAAGTCTGTTAGGCAGGCCTGCGATATCACTCGGTTCCCGGACTCTGTGTAACCTTCCTTTTTTCCGAAAAACATATGGTATTTTGTAACTAATATTTACGCGGTTATTTATCGATTACTGAGCTATCGAGCGCGTCGCTACAATAATTATATATTTTTCTGCATTCAGGTCAACTAATTTGGAGGTACGTCGAGTGATCTCTTAGGTAGGGATATTTCAGAGATTTTTATCCAATTTATTTATTTCCCATTAACCCCTTCCTGGGCTTTTATATCTAAAATTTATTCGTAACACTGAACATACTTGGGTTGATCACCATTGTTGATCCTATAACGAATATACTTAATTAATTAGCTGTTCATTAAGTTCCCATATCACCCCGAAATATCCCGAGGAGAGAAGATCCGACTGTAGGAGGCAGGCCGGAGCTCCACAGCTGGCAGCCAATAAATCTAAATCTAGAATCTAATTTAGAGGAGGCGGTCAAGTAGCAGACCCCGGGGGTACCTTTCAGTCAAGATTTACCGCCACTTCTTGTCCGTGGCCGAAGAATGGGTGCCGTTAGTGTTGTAGGAGGGAGGGGAGATGGAACACCTTTAGGGGGGTCAGTGGGGGCAGGGTCCGATGGGCTTAGGGTGATTACCCTTAAAAAGCTTGGGTAAAATAGGCCCTGTTAGGATTAATAGTGGAAGGGAATAAATCTGGGGATCGGCATCCCTTCGATAGCAACGAACCCTTTTGTACTGTTACATTAGTGGAAGAATAGGATGGATTTAACTTTGATCTATTTGCCACCAGCTTATTCCTGATAACCCTCTGAGGTGAATGAAAACATGGCCTCGGGACTTACTAACTTAAAAAATAGTAGAGCAACGAGGTAGTTTCTTTCGTAAGAATTTTTGATGTCTATAATTATAATTCAGCATTTATACATGTTGTATTCATTGTTATACAGTTGTAAATGTCAATAAAATATATTTGAAAAAGATAAACAAAAAAAAAATTATTATGGTTATGTACAATGTTTCAATGTTTTTGTTTTTTAAAAAAAAAATGTTATTATTATTTTTGTTAACGAGTTCAGAAGTTCTTAGAAGATGAGTTTATCGTAGATTCTTTAAAGTCTCAGTTCATTCAATGTTTTTTGACATTTAAAACTTTTTTTTTTACATTATTAAGGAGTCTAGATGAAACTTTTCATTTTTACTTTCACTTACTATATATACATAGTAAGGGAAAGTATTTTAAAAAGTATGGAATTTTCGAATTCCAGTTTTCAATGGAAATAACGTTTTAGGGTCCCCTGAGTCCAAATAACCCAAGCCCGCAAAAAGGTCTGTGTGTGTGGTAACTTTCGGGCAGAAGCGAAAAGTCCTATAAACTGAAATTTTCTATTTAAAACTATACGCCCGAGATGGTACAAAAACTTTTTCATCAAAATCGGCTAACCAGAAGGGCCACATTATACCAAACATATTGCACCTTTTTATGATTTTCTCAAAAACGGTTCCGACGATTTTGATTAAACTCGCTATATCGATGTAAAATTTAACAGGGTTTAATATCATGTAGGTTGGTTCTGATTAAAATTTTAAATTTTCTTCTTCTAAAGTACCTTTAATTTTGTTGATTCTATAAAAATAACTATATTATTTGTTACCACATATGAAAAACAGGTAAATATATAAACTGAATGAATTCGATATCCATACTAAAGGAAAAAAATGAAATAATATTTTTTATAATGCAATTTTTTGTTTTTGAACATACGAACAGTAATATACAAGTGTAATATACCGTTGGAAAACTAAAGATTTTAGAAAAAAATATTATATAATACACAAGCTTGTAAAAGTTAATAAATAGTGATGAAAAGCCGATAAAACTAACTGATTATTTTAGATGATAATATATATTTTCTTATATATAATAGTTTCTATAGAAGTTTAATTAATTATTTAATAGTTTCACTAATTTTCTATCTCTAACTGTATTTGAAAATTTTTTAATTGATTTTTAAAACGGAGGTAAGTGAAAGTCGAGTGTTGCCCGCACCAGATTTTTTATTATTTGTTTCATTACAGTATGGCTAGAGGATAACTAACCTTGTATCATTGCACTGTTAGACTCCACGGCCAATATTTAACTTCCGTCATTTGAATTAATTATCAGATAATGAGGCATAAATAATATTTATTTTTAACGCAGATCATCAAATTGAATTCAAGCAGCCCGACCAAAATGATTATTCAACTTCAATGCGGATAATATACGAGGTGAGAAGGTCCGAAGAGCAATATTCACTCAATTAACATAATCTCGTCAGTTGTCTATCTCACTCTTCAAATAATACATTGATAAACCCAATTACCAAGGACCTCCAATTACAGGTAGATTAATCATCAGCAACTGAGATTTCACCGGCGGATTATAGCGTCTATATTAGTCTCCATTAGCATATGTAATAAATAGCGGCTACATGAGGCTGCAATATGGCAAAGCTATCAATTACCAATTACTCTGCCCTATCCATATATATCGGTTATCGACTAGGGGGCAATACGGTGGCATGGACACCTCGAGATTTAGAGCTTACGGTGCCATGGAAGGGGAGGTTAATAATTAAGTCGACCCCAGGAGATGTATCAGGGATACTGCAGGAGCAAGATCTATAATTGACAGAAGAAATTATTCTTCCCCCAGGACCAGATTCTAGGATCAACAATGACTGGTCTAATTCCAACAGCGTGCCACAGCTATAGTTAAGAATGATGTGACAGGACAGGAATAGAATAATAAAAGTAATTTACGTCTAATAATAAAAAATAACTACGGTCAACAGTGGTACGTAGTAGTGATCGATAACTTTTCTCTCGATAACTCATAGATATAATGGCTATTATATTAATGTTGTAATTTATTTGTTTATTTATTTAACGTCACTTTATGCTACTATGGCTAATCGGACGATGTACAGTAGGATCTTAGATATTGCCTATCCAGGTTTTATTAGGATAGGGATCTTTAAAGATACCTGACATCGCATAGGCTCGGGACCACCTTTAAGTCCTCCGAAGGACGGCATAACTAGGTATTTTACTCTCATTAAAAAATCCTGGGACCACCTGCGGGTTCGAACCAGTGACCGTTTGGCATGGAAGGCTGTTATGCTAGCCACCCAACTACAAGTGATCCCATGTTGTAACCTATAATAGAATAACTATTCTAAAACACTCAATATTAAAAATAATGAAACTTTTATCTCTAAGGAAAGTAAATCCTGGAATATTATATCTGATAATTGAATAGAATCTCAAAGTGAAAAGGAAATGCGGCATTGTTGGCAACAGACTTATTCAGTAATTTTAAAATCAAATTAAGTAAGCGTAATGACCAGTATGATCTAATCGTACTAACAGCTCAAATTGCATTAATACAATTTTTGTAATAAAATTTTCATATTTCAAAAGAAGTAGCTGAACGTTAATTTCAAATACATGCAAGCAACTTGACAAAATTTATGATATTTAATGCATTACTAATGAACGTTATAAGTGTTAAGAAGATAAATTTCATTGGAAATCTATCCACCATCGAGCTGTCCCTCCTAGCTATTACAGAAGAAACTAGCCGCTCCTGAAGGAAAAAAAAAGAAGCCGGGTGAGGTTCACGTCAAAGGAAGCTGGTAATTGGTTTATAAATCATCATCTCAAAAGGGAAGAAACCATACGCCACGCCGACAGCTGAAGAAGTAACGCCGACCTGCCACCGAAACGTCGGGTGCAATGGCGTTTCTCTCAGCCTAATTGCACTAATGAGGCCCTATACCAATTATAGAGGCTCCTGCCGCCATCTTTTGCCCCCACCTTGTTGGGCTACCTCTGAACCTCGGGTACGGTCATATTTGCCTCCGGTGGCTACTTTGTATCTTCCCCCTAAATACCTGAGTTTTAACTACCACAAGCTGAACATAAATTACAGAATTCTAAATACTTAAAGCGATAAAATTTGTGTTCTGTTCAATGAATATTTTGGTTTATGTATTAATAATTACTCAGAACTTCCTTGTAATGATAACATCACCCTTTGATGTTATCCTTTATCGCCAATTTTCTCGACATAGACTTGTACATCTGACAAGCTAAGGCCTATAGATCTTTGAGTTTGCCATTGTAAGCGACCACTTGGAGCCAAGGAGATAAGACTCGGGATGAAGTATCGAGGGACTTGAATGGTGTGCAAAGTCCATCCTCAGGATCAGATATTGGACTTAGTCCTTCCTCTTAGTGGAGGTCATTAACGTCTTGTCATGAAGCAGAAACATTATATTAATTTGTTGTTCAACTTTGCTTATTCTGTATTGCCTTTGAATGATTGCTTTAGAATTATCGTTAATTTTCAATTTTTAATATTTTTGTACAACTACATTCGTTGATTATCAGCGTAATACATAACACATACAATTAAGAATTAAATTACATTAATTGTCATTGAGGAACAAAAAATGTATGTTAGCTTTTTAGGGTAGTAGGAAAGCCAATTTCATTTCTAAAAATAGTCAAGAAACTACCCTCATAATTCGTAATTTCGTATTTTGTTAATCTAAATAAGAATTCAGATATCGAGAAACAGGTTCATATGCATCCAGTTCTAGGATTTATTGATATGAAATTAGATCCAGAGAAACCTACGATGGAAATATTTAAGGAATCTTCGAACATCAATAGAAAAAGAACTTATCAAAGACGGAACTTCGTTAAAATCTTCAATCAGATGATAGAAGCCTGACAAGCTCGGGTCTACGCTCTCCCTGATACACCACGCCCTGGAGAATAAAAAAAAAGTCTTTAATGGCTTTTACCAGGAGCCAATTAAAATTAGCCGGAGGACGAAGGATAAGAAATAAATAATGCGAGAGGGGTGAGTCCCAAGGACCTAATTGGAAGAGCGGCGTTTTCCTCTGAGGACCTGTTTTTGCTCTTTCTTCCTCTCGAGAAGGGGGAATTTCTCCAGGTTTCCAGCGGCAGAGCCTGGAAGATAATTGGCTGGGTACCCTGTCCTGTCGGTGTCCTGTGGAGGGGGTCAAGCCCCCACTCTCCTTCAACTCTCACCTCTCATGTATCTCCTGGCTACCGGTCTTCCTCTGGGCTACGCAATAATTTTCAAGTTTGACAAGAGAATTAAAATAATTTTAGCACTGATATAATTTTCTTCTAATGACAAATAGAAACTGCGTGAAATATTGTAGGTATAGTTAAATAGGATATCATGCATGCTAAACACGTATGTTATGAAAAAGTAATTAAAACAACATATTAAAGTAAGAAGCTGAAAGGGAAAGAATAAACTGAGATTGAAGAAAATGAAAAAGAACGACGAAAGATATGAGGGAGCGTGTATAGAGCGAAGAGGGATGAAATATCTAATGAACATCCGCCGACTTAATAAAGCCATAAATCATGCGGAGCAAACAGGGGAAGCAATTACACAGCAATGAAAACAAACTCGTGCAGAAAATAACGAATTTCCCCCCGATCGGCCACTTTCTTCGGGGACGAAAGCAATTTAGTGAAATGTCAGGCAATATATTTTTGGTCCTCCGGACTACATCCATCCCGCCCTTTGTGCCCACATGGGACCCGGCATCCACCGCCACATATTGAAGCGGCTCCTCTAACTTTTTCTCAAACAGGCATATTTCAACTCTTCTACGCCGCTGAGGATCATGTATTATTTAGTTCGGAACTCATATTAAAACTCCCGGCGAAGGAAAACTCCCGTTTTTATGGGAAAACTTGGCTGTTTATCTTCCCCTGCCTCTTGTGCAGGGATTTACCAAGGCAGTCGAGGACGGCACAATACATCCCTAGAGTTACGGCAACGGTGCCGAATTATCTTGGAGATAGGAGTTAATATAATCAGTTTTCAGAATATTTTCAAATTTATTCCTCAGGACTTAGGTTTAGTAAAACCATTACGCGAAGTGAGAACAAATGAAATTAATTAATTAAATACAAGTTCAACATTGAAATTTCTTGGATTTAAGTTTTTATTCAATTCATTCCTTATTAATAACAAGAAATGTAAACAAAAAAATATATAGAAAGACACTAAAGACCATTAGACTTGTGTATCTATAACTAACCTAACCTAGCCTTAGGTTTTTTGTTGTGATTTTGCATTTTACATTTATAGTTAATGGCTATTCAGTCCTAAAGAATATCTCAAAGGCTTGGTTCCTTCTTAGTTAAAGTATTAAACTCAACTTTATAATCTGTAACAAAGGTCTCTTTTGGGAATAGGTAATGGATTATTTCGATTGTGTATCCATATCTGGAATGGATGACCATCAAAAGGTACAATGAACTTCATAAGAAATTTATAAGAAAAGCTAAAATAGTTGACAAATATATTGTTTTGTTTTTTACATTTTAGACGTAAGCATTGTCGAAGATGCTTATACGTTGTATTTTTAATTTATTGTGGATGTAATTAATTTATTGTGGATGTAATGACCGCCACCCGGACTAATTCCTTCCAGTATTTTTAATTTAGTTCGAGGGCCTATTAGAACTGTAGAACAAGGAATAAACATCCTACCTCCAGCATAGAAGCTTGGTCGACCATACCCAGGCTAAGGACCGACTCGGTGATATGTATCATTATTTATTTATTTGAAATTCAAATAGAGGGGGGCAGCCAGTCATCCTCGACAATGGACAGGATGAGAGATCAGGCTGAGGGCCGAGACTCACAATAACGAGATTCCCACAGTGGCGGATAAAGGGATACATTAGGTAGTCTTATGTATCTGCTGGCTGTATGTCAAGTAGCCTTTGTGTATTCCGGTCCCGACTGTATCATAATGTATCAGGCATCATTACCAGCCGCCTTTCCATCACTTCGCATCGTGTAGTTCTTCCCTTCCTTGTATTTCTAGTAACTTTCTTCCTATTAGCTCAGTTCAATTAGGGAGGCCCTAGGGTCATAAGAAAATGATCATCTACAAGACAGAGATGTTGGTCGGGCATGTAAACGGAAAAATGTAGATGCGAAAAACTACATCTTTATTTTTTCAGTTCCTATATTACTTATTGCCCAAGATAGTGGCAGATTGTATTATTTCCCAATAAAGCAATATTATTATTTTTTCAGTTATTTTTAAATAAAAAAAGTCATTAAACTAATCAGAAGGCTGGTGTAGAGCTATGGTATTTTTATTGGGAATGAGGAAGTGGTTGATTCCGAGAGGATGGTTTTCTCTTAAAAAATATACCTTACATATATTGCTTATGTTAGTTATTAAAAGTTTATAAATTTATAGATTCATAAGTGCCTTAGTAAAACAATTATTGAGTGAGAAAATCAGAATGAACGTACAGATTTTAGGGAATCTATATTTATTCACAAGCAATTATAATTTTAGGGGAATCCTAAGCAGATTTGATACAGAAAAATGGACAAATCAAAACAATATTTTGGTTTGTCGTATAGTGTATCCAGCACTGTTTTCTACTTTTATAATTTAAACACTATAGTTGAGGAGCTAATATATTCTATTCAAAACCTATGTTACTATCAGCTTACAAATTACTTGTTTTTTTATTTATTTAACACTTTTCACTATAGTGGATGTTCCTACCCTAAACTGTTTCGATGGTTCTTTCTATAATGTCCTAACTAAGATCCATTCTTACCGTACGCAATGACCCATCGTGGACCCCGCTTCGTAATCCCATATCTTACTTGACCTTCGTGGTCTCCTTATTCCCTTAATTTTCCACCAGTAAACTCCTTTGGGAGGCCTTCCTTGCAGCATTATTTTCTCATTTCCATACCACTTTAGGCGTATTTTCGTTGTTGTTTTTTTTCCTAATCTTTCACAGAATGGTTTTATCAGCCTCTATTTTTTCTCTGATGGTCGTAATTCTTAATTTGCCCATTCAGAATATTCCCGCCTCCCGTGAAAATTACTAATAATTAAAAAAATAAAATAACAAGATTTAATTTAGTTAGTTTTCAACGAAGGTTTGACATCAGCACTCCCTTCCCTCCCCCTCCTCCTTCCCCCTCATCTTCCTTCAGTAGATTAACGTAAAAGAAGTGAAAAAGTTAAACGTTTGTTTTAATGCCCTTTGAGAAACATCAATTCCGAAAAGAAAAATTATAATTTTTTAATAAATAAAACTCCTTCCAGGCCGAGATGATTAAATAAAATTTGTGAAGAGAAATCCGTCATTATGACGCTTATGAATGAATTTATCCAAGGATCCACAGTTATTACAGCATTGACGAATATATTAGGAAAAAAAGTTCTATAAATAATGTCGATTCTGCTTAAGTATATGAAATGATACCATGGGAAAAAAGAATCTTATTACATAATCACAATTTGGAGTTGTTTTTACCCTTATTTAGGCATTAGAATAAATCAATAAACATTATAGTCGTTAATGGAGTCTAAATGGCATTGTGAGAACCTGTTCGTTGTTCCTAATGCTCTTGAAACCTGTAATGCTCCTGCTCCCAGGATGCCTGGCGTTGCTGGAGCCAATTAAAATTAGTCCAAGTACAAAATATAATACTACTAGCCATTCCTTACTAATTAGTACAAAAAAAATTTTAATAAAAAAAAAAGATCAAGTTCTCAAAATGTATATCAACATTCCTTTGTGTCATTAGGTGAAGCAAGTTTTTGTCCTGAGTGCTAATGATTTGCTTAAACGTGGACCTTCAAAAGCTGTAGATCGACTGATAATTCTGCTAAAATCAGAATATCCAATAAGCCAACCGAAAATCAGCATGAAAAGAATTTGATACGTAAAAATCACTAAGCATCACTTCTCATTAACATAATTGATCAATATTTAGTGTTTATATTAAATAAAATACGATCAGATTGAAAAGATTAATATCCATAAAATATTTTTAATTGGTTGTTTTTATCAAAATCAATTAGTTTTAATTTTATGGAAAATATATACAATTATAACCTTAGCAATATTCCGATTAGGAAAATAATTAAAACAAAAGGAAGAATTAAAATTATGTTTACACCATTCCTATTTAAAAGGTCATTAAAAGCCAAAAATGAAATTGTAACATTTTTTTTGTGTTTTATTTAACCCTGAAAGATTATTTAAAATCATTGTTAATAGACGTATCAAGCAAGGTGTAGAGGGATGTCTAAACAGATTTCCTTGTAAGTCAACTGCACTTCAAACATAACTAGCAATATCGGTTGGTGAAAATATATGCGCAAAATTACTATCATACGTTTTGCTTATTTTATTAAATTTAAGATTGTTGTTTTGTTTTTTTATTTATTTTGAAGCAGATTTTTTTGAGCGTAAGCGAAGATTACACGTTCTTACCAAGTCCTATCAAGCCAAACAGGAAGATATGTCTTATGTATTATCAATTTATTTAACCTAGTTTCTAAAAAAAAATGGATCTAGTAGTTATTTATTACATGTTAGTACACTGTGTTTTCAAACAGCTACTGTTGTTTTTTTCTCTCAGTGGTATTTATTAGTGTCAGGTATTGCCCCCTTATTTAAAGGGTGTATTAATATAAGTAAGAATTTCGGGTATATATTTGTATACTATTATATTCAATATATTTTACGAAGACGATATATCTAGTTGGGATACAAGGTAGAACATAAAGTGTGTTCATTGTCTTCAAGCTTAGCGAAGTTATAAGTCCAGAAGTATATTTTACGAATATTCCGATACCTACTTCATTTATACAAAAGATGATACGCAGTACTAGCATTGAGTATTGGAAACACAGCTAAACAAACGATTTATCCAGGCTACTTGACATTTGATAAAAATTATCCTTGAATCCCAAAAGTACTCCTCAAACCCTTATGGGCTTACTGGATAGAAATATGAGGATCTGCCAAAACCTCCAGCATCCAAAAAATTCAGCCTTTCTTATCCAAAGTTTAACGAAAATTACGTGGTGATTAATTAATATGAATTAATCCGCAAGTATTTGGACTTTTTGGACTGACTTGGAAGTTTCAGATACAGCTACAGAACATTATAAAAATTATGTTGACAGAATCCAATCTAGCTGATTTAGCTTTCGGAAGACAACATATTTGCTTATATATATATATATATATATATTTTTTTTTTTTTTTTATATTTTTTTTTTTTTTTTTTTTTTTTTTTTTTTTTTTTTTATTATTTTTTTTTTTTTTTGTAAATGGCATATCGAATTTTGGCCAGAACAGTCAAACATTATTAAATATTTTATACAGCATATTCAATAGCTGTACTGAATAATGATAGATTCGAGTTTTTTTAATTTATAAATTCATCATTTCTAATATCTCAAATCCGAACAAGATACGATCAAATCGAGAGGCTAGGAGTTATATTTTTTTTAGAATTTATGACGGTGTATACTAGCAATTAAGAGAACAGGTTGCAGAATCGATGAGCGTAACGAAATCAATTGAGAGAATAAACAAGAAAGGCGATGAATGAAACCGCTAATTGGTAGCCGGCGACCTCCCGATCGCAGCTTACCAGATCATATCTTCGAGTAATAAAAGACTACTAACCCTGGTTACGTATCCAGGTGGAAGTGTGCGTTAGAAAAGCCCGATCGAAATGTCTCAATCAGGAAGGCCTGGTAATGGTAAGGTAGGTCTAAAACCCCTCATCTCCTAGAGTACTTTTTTACCTTTTTGCCCGGTCTCGAATACAGCTTCTTCTCGAGATAATGAGGACGGAGGACTGTTATTAAAGGTGGATAATGTAATACCAGGGTTCCCAATACGCTGTAGTGCCCCTCCGAGGCCATATTACGGAAATTTTAAATTAAAATATGATTAAACGGATCATTATATGGAGGATGTCTATCCCTACATTTATATTAAATGTATCTTGATATATTTCTTTTTTGGTACAATTTTATTTTATAAAAATATTAATTATTTCCATATCATTTTTTTTTTTTTTTTTTTTTTTTTTAATTGCTAAATAATACTTGTTTACTTGAACTTTCTTATATATAATATATATAGTAAGGGAAAATATTAAGATCCCGAAATTTTCAAATTTACATTGGAAATGTACATTTTAGGATCGCTCCAAATTCCCGCAAAAAGGTCTGTGAGTCCGCGCGCGTGTGTATGTGTTAAGTCTAGCACGAAAAGTATAAAACTGAAATTTTGTATTTAAAACAAAGGGGGTCGAAATTATTTTGAAAAATTAAATATCTAGGGATGATTTTACAAAATACTTAACATTTAATTAATGATGTAAATGAGTGACTACATATAACATAATCAATCTTATGGTAACGTAGGTCTAAAACCCCTTATACTTATGTAGGTTTCTAAATAATTTTGATATCTTATTTTTCAAAAAGTTTCCTTCAAAATTTTATTTTTTCTATTTCAAAGTTTTGGAGTAGGCCGTTTTCAAAGAACCTAATAACTTGATTTTTATAAATTAAAAGATAACCAACATCATTTATATACTGTTATAAAATATATACATATCATTATTCTGTCACATTCATGTAAATACATATGTAATACCTGAGCCTGAACTAGCCATGACAACTTTTATTATAATACTAGATTAAGGTCTGTCCAAGTCGGAGCCTGATTTTTTTTTTTTAACTATTAATTTAAAAATACTTATTACTTCAGGAACATTTTCAAAAGAACGCTGGACAATAACATTCCTGAACAAGGGGCTACTGACCACATCATTCCCTAACGTATCTCGACACAAATGAGAAAGTAAGATCGGTTATGAACTGACCAATATCTTTGTATTGTGACCGGCTGTTGTATTTGGCAGCCGTTACAATCGCTCGGGACAATATACTTGTTAGAAGGCTTATTGAGCCGCTGGCAGATGCGATTGGGGCGGATTCCCTCAGTTTTATTGGTCCACGCCCTCGGGGTCCTGATTTAGGCCCCAAGGGGCCAAGGAGTCACTCAGGGGTACGCCCTGCCTCCCATCTTGTGCTCTCTATTCTCTATTTGTCTCTTACGGTCCAGCGCTCCTGAAATAGATCTATTCAATGATTGCAGCACTCGGAAGTCTACCTACCCTTTAGGAAAATAAAATAAAAAAGCAGGCTATTCCCATATCTGTCAGTATCATCAATGTTACAATAATTAATAAATAAATAAAACGTTTTCTGATTTAGAACCACATTATAATTATATTTCAACCAGTCTAAATTTAATTTGAAATTTAAGAGTATTGAATTAAGTTAATTTTATAATATGAAATAAAACTCACAAAGCATAAAATAATTGATTTAACGTTTGATATATTTTGACATGCAAAATACATCGTCAGTCTTTTGAAGAAAGAGCTAATTTTGCAGCAAAAAATTAATATGTCTTTAGAATAAGTCAGTATCAAATTAATTATTTTTTAAAAAATTACTCTTAGTATATTTCAGGGGATATTAAGATATAAAAAAAGAACGATAGAATCAGTTGTGATGTATTTAAAATTGCATAATCCTGTCAGGCATACGGCTTTATCTATATATTGAAAAAATGGAGTGTTTAAACCGTTTTATTACTAATTAAAAAAATAATAATTAAAAAATCAGGACATAATAAACGCCTATGTGCACACATATGTATGAGCAATATTTGTGAACAATCATTTTTACATAGATTTAAGAAGCCATATGTTTTAAAATATATTTAATTTACAAAAATAAACGAAGTAAATGGCGTTATATAAGTTTTATTTTTCATTTAGTAATATTGTACTCTGTAATATAAGGAAAATTGGTAATAGTGATGAACCATTTTATTCACACAAATTAAAAAAATAAATAAATTAAAGAAAAGTCAATTAAATATTACAATTCATATATAAAAGAAAATACAACATAAACAAAAAGGTAAAATCAAAAATAATAAAACATCTTAGACACGCATACGTACATATAAGATTTGAGTTTTATCGATTAAAAATAAACATAAAAAAGATATTTTATTCATTTGTAAACTGGATGGTCAATATTGATGCAATGTCTCCCTCATAACCTAACCAATGTTAATTCCATAAATATACTTCTAAAAATATAATATTCAAATGTATACACTGTTATATTCAGAAGGTACAAATATATACTATAACAATTTAAAGGAGATAAACTTGAAATTTACTGTAATGTTAGGAAAAGTCTGAATGATTAAAATTATTGTAATAAAACAAACGAACCTTATGTTTCCAGCTAAATGTCCGGAACAATACTGCAGTAATGTCGCATGTATTAGGGCCGGACGACCCCGTCATTTAGAGAACAATAAACGAAGAAGGGGGAAAAAAACGGCAATAAAGGAAAGAAAAAACGAAGAACCAGCAGAGGGTTGAGGGACCCACTTTCTATCGTGGGTACAGAAATGGGAAGGTATTTTTGCAGGTAAAAAAGAAAGTTGGGGTTACAGACCAGTATTTTAAGGGACTTGGCAAAAAATAGGTTAAAAAAATCGTTGAAATGTCACAGAGAAAAAAAGATTAAATGAAGTAACAAATATATTTATGCCAGAAAATGAAATCATATGAGTTTTACATTTCAGTGTACTTAGATATTCGGAATTTGTAATTTTTATTAAACTGGATAAATCAATAAAAAAACAAACATCTCAGTGTTAAAGATTTCAACATTCAGTGTTTAAAATTTCAGTTAAATATTAAAGGGGATGGTTTATAATATAATATAAATAAATCTAAAATATACTGTCATATATCACTTTAGAGAAGTAAATATAGTTATTTTACTAGAAAATATTTTTATTTTAATAGAAAATAATCGACAAAAATAAGCTTAAAACGAAAATTTAAAACCATTATGGATTTTATTAAGAGAGAGCCAATGAGCTTCGAGGAAAATATACTAATTATGAAACCTCTAATACCTCTAAAACCTCACCTAAAGAAGATATTTTTGTTGGAGGCGCATTTTCGTTGTTATAAGTAAAAACTGAAAAAAGTGCAAACAATTCGAAGCTTTTCGGTAGCAACTATGTAAGCTCACTATCTCCGATGGATTACTTTTTATTTAAGACCATAAAAAGGTATTAGAACGATTTCCAGCTTTGTCCATATTAATTTCCACAAATTACTTATTTTACTAGTCTATTTGGTTTGTCTGTGGGTAAATCCACCTTTAAAATATTATCCTATTATAAAAGATTGTTTCCATGGAATCTAGAATCTGTTTTAATGTAATTTTAAGTAAAATAAAATGACCATTCCGTGACAGCTTTTATTGAAATATTAATAATTAATGATATATAAATAATTATAAATAAAAGAAGGTTTTGTACTTTTTTTCAGATTATGTAGTAAAAGAAATGGAGTTGAGCTGGTGACAAGGAGCTGTAGAGACTAAATCTGAAATTTAATCAAGAACGTGGAGATACCATTGATTTCCCGGGCTGGAGTCCACAATTTCCCGCTAATATAGCTCTGCCGAGGGATGAAAAGCAATTTTCCGCAGTGAGGCCCAGAGTTATTGCGGTCTACTCAAGTTTTTGCTATGAGAAATTGCACAGGTCACTCTTCTTCTGTGTGCATTAGCACATCAGAGGATTGTGAAGGTATTGATCACGTGTTGGAAGGCGTACTCAGGTTGGTTCAGCGTACGTAAGTTCTTGGTGTTATGGAATATTGGAAGTGGAAGAATATATTACTCGAAATGTATTAATGAATAGATGAATTCATAATTCATGCTAGACTTACCAATAGTACTTTATGTTAGAAGATATTGTATCTCCATTTATTAAACGTCACTTTTATGCTACTTTGTTTAGCCGGAATATGCTACAGAGTGAATCCTAAATTTTGTCTACACAGGTTTTATTAGGATAGGGATGTTTAACGAGTACCTGGGCCCCACCATTCTATGTCTCCTATTAAGGACGGTATACTTGATTATGCCGCCCTTCCATTAAAAAATCATAGGGTCACCTGCACTGTATCAACCCGCGGTTCTTCAAAAAGCCAAAATATTTATAAATAATTAAATAGCATCCCTGGCACTAAACATAATTTATTTAAATAATTAAAACTTAAGGTCATTATAATTTAATAATGTGGATTTTTTTTCTACTTTAGGAGCTTGGACAGAGTCTATCAGAACAATCTCTATTTTTAAACTATGTGATTTTAAACCAACAGCTCCTTAATGATTACCAGCAAAGATAGTAAAGATTTTATCATATTTCTTTATTTGCTTTTAATTGTTCAGTTTATAAACTGGTGACGTTGACTACGTTCCTTATTTTTTAGGTCTGGCATACAATATCCAAGATTATTTTGCAAGCTATTATATATCTCTCTGCTACCCACAAAATGAATTGGAACATTTTTGGATTCTGTGGACCAGATCCGAAAGAAATCCTATGATTAAGTGCAGTTCCAAAGCTCAACTTCTTAACTCCAAACAACTGTGCGATAGTCGGGCAAGTGGATGGATTTATTGTCTAGTGTGTTGAAGTCGAAAATAGCGCGTATGTGTGAATTATGTAACATTATGTTAATTTTATTTTTACTTGATTATTTGTGCTGAAAAAAACAAAAAAACAATTAAATAAGGATTTGATTATCATGCTCACAGGTCTTCTTTTTTTTTATTTGGTGTCGGTTAAAAAGGCCAAAATTATAGATCGGACGATACAACTTTCTCACGTACTAATAAGTATTACGTAATTCTGTTGGAAGATATTTCTATAATATACTTATTTTTTTGTGTTTTAGAGTTAAAAAAAAACCTAAATAGGGCAGCAACTTGTTACGTAATTCATCCGCATAGTGTGAACATTATATCTCCAAAATTCCTACTAATCACTAAAAAATAAATTGGGCATTATTTAGTGGAATAACATTTCTTGGGGGACTGTCGTCCATGTAAGTCTTCTTTTCCTAGTGGTTAGCATTCAATATATTTTATTTTTATGGGTACTAATTTCGATAGGTAATAATTTACATTGAATTTTCAGCGTGTTATTTACCTAAAATCAACTTGTAGGAAAAATTGGAAACTACCGATAGTAGTGTGTGCCCTCACGTCCGTTAAAATTAGCAATGCTATATGTGCCGGCTCAAAGCTAGATTTGCACCCCGCAGTAATGAAATCATGAATGATAGACCAGCGTTAGGGACAGCAAGAGTTATATGCACATGTTGCATGTAGTTCTGGATACTGACTCATGTACGTGTACATAGAACATGGTTCGAGGAACCGAGCGTGAGCATAAAGCATAAAGTACAGTCGGCTTTCTCTTGTTGGAAAATACAAAGCAATATTGAACAATGGAAGGGAATTTGCGACGGTGAAGAAGAGATTTAAATAAAAGAAAACTTAAAAAGGATTTTTTAACAAAATATGAAATCACTAAAAAAGAAAATCTATTTATATCGAATATCATGTAAAAATGAAGCACTATGTGCGATTGATTTTAAAAACTAAACATTCATTTCAAATTAAATAAAAAAAAAAAAACACCTAGAAAAGATATTTTTTTTGAGACATAATAAGGAAATATACATTGTTTAGTAATCAAAATAATGTTTTATCCTACATTGTTATTAATAATGTTGTATGAGAAAGGTTATGGTGACTGTTAGAAACTGTTGTTATGCGTTATATATTTCGATAAGAATTATAATCCTTTTCAGAAAATACTGTATTCACAATGCATTCTAAACAGTACTATATCCATATTATATCTTTAAAAAGTCATAGTAAAAATGCAATAATTTGGGAGCACGAGGTATTAACGCAGTAAAAAATCCACTTTAGATTTTAATAAAAAGTTGCTCCAATAATAAATAAATTACAGATTTGTGCGTTTCCTGTCTTTGAGAAAATTGTCTTAAGTTGATATAGTACCTTTTGGAAATCAAAGTCTCTTCGCGAATGCGTTGAGTGACTTCCACGATGTATTTAAATGATCTTACATATAAATTACTCCTTAAAAACGTTATATTTCGATTGTTTGAGTGTATTTACATCTTTAAAACTATACTTACTAGAATAACTATCTATATAAGAAACTAGCTATCTTTACAAGAACTTAACTTCATAAAATTATCTTTAAAAATGTTATATTTGGATTGTTTATCTGTGTTTACGTGTTTAAAACTAAATATTTATATCTTTAAACTTTAAAAGAAACTATCTTTTAAGTATATTTAAGCAGCTCAGTAATCTTTTTAAGCAAGGATACTGCGATCCAATGGATTGGAGATGACGGAAACATGAAATACACCGACTGTCGCCTATCGTCCGCAAAGGGTTGAACATTATATGGCTATGACTTATGTATCAAATAAGACGTATAAGTGATATCTGATGGGTACAAATATTTGGGTATCTTAAATCAGTAAAGAGTATAACATAAATAATATTATGGCATTGAATATATAGCTAAGACAATCATACTTTTTCTGCAACCCTCATGTCGATCTGGTACTATATTATTTCTTGTTGACTTATCTGATCGTACTAAGTCCGAGAACTGCTTAGTCATCGGCCGGGCAAGAAATATCGGAGACATTTTCCGTGACCGTTAGCCCAGACGATAAATCTCCTCTTGTCTAATTCACTTAGGGTTTCCTCCATATTGTTATTTCAGCGGAGCACTAACTCACCCCCGCAGCGAACGCACCGTTATGTAAGTGGACTTATTTAGCGGCAGTTTATGGACCAGGGTTGATTTCTTGGCGTGATTCCAGGCCCTGGAGAATTTACTCAATCACGATCGGGGCGTCAGCCAACTGATGGACTGCGGCTTTGATTAGGATGTTGGGTCCAACCTTCATTTTTCCATGCGGAACCTTCATTACCTTTCTCTTGGCAGAAGACTTATGGCACTTCAGGTTTTGTGAAAGGAGGAATTAATCTCTTAAATTCATTTTATGATACACATTACTTCAACCGGTGAAAAATAAATAGTTATTTGTTTTTTAATTTTTTAGAAGTATGACAGAATGCAATCATAATGTTGAAGCTCCTTCAATACATCAGACAAACACACTAAACTTGCAGAAATTACAAAGCTTAAAACTCCACTAACCTATCAAATGTCTTCAGTACTCAACCCTTACAATCAGAACTGCTTCATAAAATTTCCAATGCTCATCCTACCACGAAAATAAACTCTTCCCTAATAACCAAAATGTTCATGTCAATATGTTGACGATTTGACAGGATTCAGAAACCTTTCCTACGACTATCGACTCCATTCCCACGCAAACCCAAAAGTTTTGAACGTTGCTTCCTATTCGACTTCCGATAATCCTCGGATAGATCAGAAAATAACATGACCAAGAGACAATTCAAACTAATAGAATTGTATACAGAGTTCTAATGGGTAGTTTATCTAACTTTGTCATGTCATAATAGCTTCTTCATATTTATTTACTAAAGAAAGTCAAACTAACAATAATTTTTTACTATCAGTTACCTATATATGAAATGTTGCGATCGTGAACATTTTTAAATCCTAGTATTCAACAGAAATGCATATTTTAGATCCTTAGAGTCTAAATAGCCAAGTCGCGCGAAATGTTCTGTGCGTGCGGTTAGTCCAGCACGAAAACGAAACGTTGAACTAAACTGAAATTTGATATATGATACAACTATACGCTCTAGATGTTACGGAAACTTTTTCACGAAAATCGGCTGACCGGAAGGGCTACTTTATACAATGAATTTTTCATTTTTACGATTTTATCATAAAATTCATTCAGATCGAGATAGTCTTATATAAATGCTGAACATTTTTATTTTCTTACCCTAAAGTACCTTTATTTTTGTAAATGCCGAAAAAATAACCATATCATCCAATTCGATAATCAACTAAAGGAGAAAAGACCATAAATACTCGTATATAAGGTTTTTTTTCTTCTGAAAATAAGTAAAGTAATACATATGTGTAATATACCGTTGGAAAGCTAAATATTTCAGAAAAATGTTAATATAAAGTGACAAAGAGGGCATAAACTTAAGTGATTATTGTGAATGATAATTTCATATTGTTATATTATTTAATCTAAAACATATGTTTCCATCAAAACTCTATATAACTCTTTAATATTTGGTCAACTCTAACTTTCATTAATGGCTATTTAATTGATTTTAACAATTGAGGTAAGCGAAATTCGTTTGGGCAACACATTTTTTATTGATTAGCATTGTTACTTTCATCCACTTGTGATGTGAATATTAAAAGTTGGGAAATTATGTAATAGTATGTAATTTTACTTATTTTATTAGCATATTATTTATGTAAAATGGTACATACACAAATAAAAATGTTTTTCGCTTTTTGATGTAATAATAAAAAAGAGAAACGTTATTACGAAAATATATAAACATGAATTCAAGAAAGGTAAAAAATCTCGTGAGAAGTAAAAACTATGGAAATTATCATAAAATGAAAATTTCATAGAAGGGGTAATAGCTTCTTCAGTTTCAATAGCCTTCCTACAATAATTTTACTAGGAGTCCCAAAAGCGTGCCTGCTCCCTACACTAACTCAACGTCTGGGTAATTGTTTTAGAAGTCTATGGTGTTTTATGAGATCATCGACGGTCATAAGTAACCAAATGATACGATCGGGTTTCAAAAGCTCATAAAGAATCCGAAATTCACTCGAGAAATCGTGATCGGGCAATGGAGGGGGGCCGAGGATGAGTTATCGCGCATGCTCGCCGCCATTCCCGCGCGGGTGGTCTCGGCCAATTAGACTGACTCCCGCCTTAATAACCCCCGCCACATTTCCATATCCTATTTACCCGCCGGTTATTATATCGCTACTTGTCTTATGGTAATTCCTGGGCCCTCTCTGTCGGCCAGGGAGAGGAATTCGGGTGCGAACATGAGGGAGGGGATTGCTCCAACATGCAGGCTCTGGCATTTACACCTCCGACTGTTGTTATTGTATAATTGACTTGAAAAAAATTCTGCATCTGTAATTTTGACGGAGTGTATGCATATAGGCTTGTTAAAAATTACGTATACATTCAATTTTATATCATAAATATTAATATGAATTTTCTCATAGGATATTCAACACCATATTTATTACTAAGTAAAGAGATTATTTGAATTTTATGCAAAATATCTTTTGTCTACTTTAGAGCACTAATTTTTCATTTACCAGTGACACGGCTGAGAGAGAGGCACTGGGATCCCTTGGATTCTGCTTTTTCCCCCACAAGTGGAGGAAAAGGCCTAGTCCGGAGTTTCTTTAGCAAATTGTAAATATTGTATATAGCTATGATTGTGTGTATGATCTTTGTATTTTTTTTAATTACAAGTTGTTGTTTTTTTATTAGTTTTTCTTCTGTATATACGAGTATATGATTTTGTTTTTGAATTTTCATGTAATTCGACTTTATCATAGTTTGTTGTAAATACTGTAAGAATGATGTCTCATATCACTATTACTACTGATCATTTCGAAACAAATTGTAATATATCTCGATAAATATTTTTTTTTTTAAATCTCATTAAAAACACTATTTTAAATTGGCATATTTAGGTTGGTGGTAGGTGAGGAGTTTTAGGGCGATAAATTTCTAGATTATTAAGGCCTGATATATTTAGTACAGAGATATTTACTTATTTAATAATCCTTACAGTATTGTATGAATGAGATCCTGTAGCACTATTATTATTGTCTTTTATGACAAATTGTAATATATACGAATAAAAAAAAAAAATAATAAAAAAAAAAAAATCCTTAAGGCTTTTACGGACTAAATAATTTGTAAAACTGGTTTCGACAGTGTTTAATTTTTTTTTCATCTATCGATTTTTCTGACGTTCACGCTGCATACTTCCTAAAAATTCAAATTAAGAATAATTCTTCTTTTTCTTAGTGCCTGAATAGCCTACAGCATGTCTGGTGAAAAGTTGGTAAAAAATTAAAAAGGCCAAGTTATCGAAGGCTGTAATTGTTCTCAATAAATTTATTTACTTTATTTTAAAAAAAAATAATACATTATCAAAACTCTAAATCACTTATTTACTTAATTCTACTACAACATTAGATATAACCATCAGCCATTTGAAATTATAAACTTATGTCATGTGAATGTTTTAGCCTATGAGTTTTTTATTCATAATAAACTAAAGTTTAATAACCAATCAAGTTCCAATTAATTGATTTTTAGTACAAATAATATTCAAATTGTATTGTTACAGCCGAGGTCCTCTTTAAAATTAAAGACCACTTAAATAAGGGGCTAAAACAACAAAATATATAACTATATATAAATAAAAAATATATAACGGCGCGAAAATAAATCTGTTTTCAAATCTTCCAACATTTTTTTTTTAACTTTACATATATACAAATTCAATGTAAAGGCATTTAAATGTACCCTTATGACCTTTGAGACACCAGAAAATTAATTCCGTACACTAGAAACTAGATAAGTGAATAATTGAATTGAATCCAATTTTAATTAAAACTTTATACTTAAAGATAAAATACGATTGTAATGTAAGAGAAAATAAAACCCATATGTACATAAATATGTATCAATGTATGTATAAATGAAGTAGTAATGGAGCTAAATGACCCATGTAATTTCCAATAAAAGATAAATACTAAAAGAAACACACCTATTCCAGAATGTATAGTGACAAACTTGGATTCATTATGATTTGTAACAGAATTACAATAACATCACCTGTTCCTCATTAATTAATAATTTAACAAAATAAATGATCTTAGTGTGTTCGAAAGTTATTACTTCGTAATTACAGAATATTTAAATTATATTGAGTGTTTGTCTGTTTGAATTGAATTATAATTAGACGTATTTTCCTTAATAAGATACCGATGGAAAAAAATATTCTCGTCGAATCTGATTTAAATGGAAACGAATTTCTTTAATTAAAACATCTAATTGAAGTTCAGACGTAGAAGGGAAGGTATCAATACAGCTTTGACAGGTCTAATTGTGAAGAGGAGACAAACGGGTCTTAATCACGAGATTCCAACTGACCTGATAATATTGAAGTACTTGAGATGTTCGACTACTTTTATGTCATTAATTAATTAATTTTTCAATAATGGAAAACAAATCAAAATTTTTTTTATTTTTTTTTCAAATATTTTTAATGTTGTTAAATTACAATTTTCAATTAAGCCTACTTTTATTAATTTTTTATTTCCCTTCATTTAGAACATATATAATATATCCTATGATCCTTACTGCTACTTTAAGCTTGACATATTTTATTATCTTTATATTAAAAATTATCAATCAAAATATAGATAAATAAAAATTCTGGCTAAACTAGTGAAAAAGTGTGTAGGTTTCATAGGCAAGGAACTGGCTTCGTAGAGTCAGATGTTTTATATCTTGAATCTGATACGTGGGCTGATGTCTATAATAAGACAATTAGACTAATGATTCTCATGATTAAATTTACATAATTTAAATCTGAATACTTTTTTTTAATTAAAAAAAATTAAAAAATATCTGCTACCAGTTTATTGTGACAATCTATTCTATTTTCATATTATTTTATATTCATATAAATTATATTGTTCACCAATATGTAACTTTTAGTTTAATTCTAACTGATTTAGTTAATTAAGTTCCATCACAAGTGATGGAATTGTTAATTTGTATAATAGTGACCGTGAAATTTCATATTAACGACAGTTGAAATGAGCTTTCCAGTTACTGCTCGATAGCGTTTAATTGCAGTTTGGATCGAATTTCGTCAGTTAACAATTCTGATACTTCTCTGATATTGCTGTCATCCAGCTCATACTAAGTAATTCGATATACCCCAAATCAAGTCGACTCCTGACTGCCGGGAAATTAAACCGCTATCCCTGATCCCGGAGGAACTCTAAGCCGCAGGACTTGTCCCATATTAACGGAGTCCCTGTCTTCATTAGGGAGGGAACTTAGCTGGAGGAGCTTATCCAGGGACTCTAACTGAGGGCGGTAGGAGGCTAAGTCCCAGGATCAGGGGGGACTTAAGGGAGGACTTTGTGAGGGAGGAGGTTTTGGACGAAGCCCGAATATATAGTAGGCATTATCAAGGAAGCGGGATATAGTGACTAGAGGACTTGGCACAACTTTTGAAATTCAAATGTTATAGTTCAAGTGCGTGTATCATTGCTTGTTGTCTTAATGGGAACTTTTATAACAGCATAAACAATAAAGTTAAATAATAAATTAAACAAAACTAATGCGTTGTCCTTGCTTCGTCCGAATGCAATTTAAATTTGGGTGTCATTTATGTTTAAAAATGCATTATCCGACCGATATTTCACATTTTTTTGCAGAAACCAGGAATCGCCAAATACTTTTATATATATATATATATATATATATATATATATATAAAAGAGAGAGAGAGAGAGAGGGGAGAGATCAAGAGTAAGATTATTCAATACAAACGTTCATGGATAACCTTACATTAAAAGAATCAAATGTGTAAAGTAATATAAGAAACAATCATGCCTTCTTACACTAGAGGAGGGGGTGTGCAATATAAAAAAAAAGAAATAACAACGGTTCCAGTTTTATTCTGTTAATTTTTTTTTCTAATGAACTATTTTGAACACATAAGAAAGTTCAATTTACTTTTCATGAAATTACCATTTAGTTTCAGGTGAAACATCTGTTTATATCAAATAATCTTTAAAGTTTTTTTTTTAGTTTTTTTTTTTATTATTTATTGAGAAATATTACAATTTGTTACATAATGAACAGTAGTAATAGTGATGTAGTACACAGTCTTTAAAGTAGAAATAATAAATAACAATGTCAGTTGATGGATCTATAACTTTCCAGTTATTTTAAGAACTTACGATCTGGTACGTAATATTGTTTCTAAAATCTTGTACATTGTATGAAACAATATAACTTACATGATACTGTACGGTGGCAACACTGAATCCCTTAACCTCCCCAATCCAAACATTACATATGTTGATAAGTTTATAGGCATTCTGTTAACTTGTAAAACTTCTTTTATTGCATATTAACTTTTACAAAACCTTGCGCTTACGAATGGCATATTATACGTCTATATTACCACTCATATTTGAGGAAAGATTTTTTGATGCCTTGATTAAAGACAATTTAATTCCCTCCTCTGAAAAAAACAAACAAAACGTAATTGCAATGTATTTTACCTATAAACCTCCAGGAGAGAATGCCCTAAATGATAGTCAAGCCTTATCAAAATTCGTCACTTCGTTCAAAAGAAGTTACCGAAAACCACGAATCGCATTTCATCATTTTATAAATATAGAAATTAATATTTTTTTATATGAAAAGTAATTTCATGAAATTTCTAATACATATTTCAAGAGTAACTGCATGGAATTTCAAATAGATATTTATGAATTATTTTTTTAAACCCAGTAATATTATAATAATAACAATAAGCCTAATTCACTTATTTTTTCAGAAGAATTTTATCATTTGAAGTATATCTTTTTGAAATTTTTGTAAATGCTATGAATATTTTAGATTCATTAAAAATCAAAATTAAAAATAGCTTATTTTTATAGCAAATAAAAAACCTTAAAAAAATAATTATGACCGATTTATGTTAAAATATTTTTATTTTTTTCCTCACTTCCTCTTACGTCGAAAAAGTATTTTATACTTTTTTCTACACAGAGAAACTGCGAAATGATAAACTTATGATCACGAAGCAGTATAAACGAATATAAAATTCTTATTTGTTTTTTTTTTAATAATATTGATAAATAAAAAAAAAATTGTTTTGAGAAGGAATTAATGTTATCTTCAATAAAAACCGAATATCTAAATTTATACTATTATATACTATACACGTTGATAATGGAAGTAAAGCAAATAAAAGTCATTCAAAAGCATATTACGATTATAAAAATATTAACCACAATAAATTTAAGTGTATTCCTAAGTTATTTAACATAATCAATGCCTAGGCAAGAAATTTTACATATCGATTGTAAATAATTATTGCCCGATTGTATCAATAATCTAGTTAGTAGAAATAGTTATCACAATAAATTTAACAAAACAAAAACATGAGTCTTCCAGATTGTATCTGTGAATTTATGATTATGAGTATATTATTCCTGCCTAACTTCTGTTTAACAGTAAGCCGCTGATGTTATCTTCGTAATAACGCTTTTATAACAGGTGTACAACTGTTCGGAACAGATTATCTCGGGTTTGATGCAGATATTGAATAAATTTGATAATGTGTATGAATCAAATTAATTATTCATAGATAAGGAATGCTTTGTAATAATCGAATTCGGAACATTTATCGTCTCCAGGTATAGAAGTTAATAAGAATAATGGAGAAGCCCTTTAGTAAATCTTGCTTTTTGCAGTTTCTGCATTGCAGTGGTACTTAAGAAGGCTTGATATCACTAATCATTTATGTAAACTTCAATTTAATTCTGAAATAATTCATGACGTTTTAGAATCTATTATCTTTTGGAATGTAATGTGACATTTGTGAATCGTTTTTATACATTAAAAAAAAAGAACTATTATAAAACGGATTTCTAATTAAATTAGACTTTTATTTGAATTTAAAAAAATTGGAACAATATAATAATAAATAAATAAAATGTTCTTTTTTCTTTTATTGACAGTTCACCATGATGAACATGGACATGGAGCCTAAGATGGGACCAATACTTAAAGCTTAATTTCAATCAATTCTAATTTCGAAAAAAAAAAAAAAAATAATAAATATAAATATCCATTCTTACGATTTTATTTAATGTTTTGGATACAATAATTTCTGTAATCAAAGCCAATTATAATAATTCTTAGGGATATTTATAATGATATTAGTCTCTTTTTTTGATGGGGGAAAGGAGAACAGCATATAATTTTTTTCTTTATTATGCATTTATTGATATTTACAACTGTATTGATTAATACATCTAGTAAGTTAGCTGTTACATCAAACACATGTAAAAGACATGAAGAAAAACTGCCCATTGGCAGCACTCCAATATGTAATCTAAACTAGAAGGTCTCGAGAAAATCTTCTTATCAGACGCCTCGGAGGATTGTCAGGAATGGAAGAGAAAGCAAGGATGGAAACTAGAGGGTTACAGTGGGGTGGAGTTTGTCATGGAAGGGATGAATGATTCCTGGTTCGGGCCAAATCAGCAACATATGGAACATTAAGGTCTTTATGGATGAGCTAAAGACCAAGTAAAGACCATTAAGGATGTTGGATAGTGGCATATTGTGTTTTGGTTATGATTAAAAAAATTCTCTTCTTTTATTCCCTAAAGGCACATATGAATGATGAAAGGGTGGTGAGTAGAAGATAACAGCAAAATTTTATCAAAATCGTTAAATCCATTTAGGAGATAAAGTCAATAGCAGAACACCAGGACGTCCGATTTTTCACAAAGCTATTTAACCAAAAAAATCATCTTAAACGGCACTTCCGTTGAAGAGATAATCGCGAAACAGATCGAAGTTGAAACTGAATAACGCAAATAGTAAATATAAATTAAGAATAATAAAGAAATCAACTGGGTATAAAATGTCTTCATGTGCTTTCACTCATTTACTTCACTATTATCAGACCAATTTGGACATATGGCCCAATCGAACTTTGGGGCTTTACCCAGGTTGATATACCGAGTAATATATAAGGGGGTAAAACTAAGGGTAGAACTGAAAAGCTTCAGTAAAACTTTAGAAATCATCACACCTTTATTCCGGGGTAACTTCAAACCTGAATCATGATCTGCCATAATCTTCAATAAAGCTAACCTGACGTTTTCCATATCGCTAAATATTGATTAGATGCTAGTTATTTAACCTTTCCACAGAAGTAATCAAGAAAATCATCTAATTTAGAATTAATTCTCCATTTCAAACACTCCTGGCACTATTTTTCAATATCGCAAGTATGCTATCCAAAGATTAATCTCGATTGTCGGGGAAGCAAAAGAAGAACTACAAAAATTTACAATGTCCTCCACAAGATACATTCCACAGGAGGTAAAACATTATTATTGCCTCTCGCTTGATACTAATGAAAATTCCAAGCATTAAATCCAGACTAGATAATCCACATGTGTACTGCAAGATGCAAAAAGGATTTCAAAAAAACAAGAGCAAGAACTGAGCGACTACCGCATACAAGTATCTTCACTATTCCTCCAACCCCCATTTGTCTTCATTCTCTGTGCGCCTACGGGAGGGCATTAAGTCTCCGCATTGCAAAACCGGATTAGGGACCACCCACCTCGCGGGATAAATAATATATATCGAAGAAATGGCACCCGGACAATAAAGATATCATCGGCTGGGGCACAGATATAATATAGAGATATCCTTGTTTGAGTTACGGCTGCATCGAAAGGCTACACGCAGGAATCCGTTGTCTTTGTGGGGGTGTCTTGGAGAATGTATTAATTATGTCCGACAGATCCTGCTCCGAGATTTATATTCCTACCGGTCGTCCAGAATCCTGGGCACGCCTACCCGCCATTTTCATTCCGGTAGCCAACCTGGGATATATTCCGTCAGGGATGACCTTAGTCCCAGATGTCGTTTCTGGAATCCAGGAGGCTGGGCAGAGAAGGAAGACTTTTTTTCAGAGAAGGTTCTCCGTATTTTTTATGCTTTTCCATTTTAGAGATCCGGTGGATCACTCCATAAATATGAGAAGCATTTACTGCAATATACGTAAACGAACCTCTAGCAAATTTTCCTGCAAACGAATGAGTACCAGAAAATTTCATTCTACCAGAATAAGAAAACATGCTCCTTGGTGTGTGATGTGGTCCTGAACTAAAATATTTCAATATGCGAATTAAATACCTTAAAATGATTAGTGCTCCAATAAAATCCTAATGTTTTCGCTATCAACTAATTTATTTTCAAAAACTCCAAGGAATGTCATTCAAAAATTATCATTCCAAAACATTGGATAAGAACTTTTTTTCTAAAAATAGCGTTAAAATCGATCTTCCCGTAATTTTATTAATAATTATGACAAGAAACTATAAAATTTGCACTATCTTTATTAATTTTTTTTTAACAAATTTTTTTGTGACAGATTACTTTAACATCAAACACACTTCTTAATAAATTAATAACCGACGCTTTGATGTACTCAGAATATTTTTTCTAAGATACAATACAAAAACTCCCCAACAATTATTGCTGAATGTTTCATTATACATTACAATATATCAACCTATATACAGCAGTGCTTTTCATAGCCTATTGCTCTATAGAAAATCTGTTCAAAAAATTGTTACCTGAAACAGGTAACCAATAATATGTAAAACCATAAAGGGTGCAATCGTCCGATTTTGTTGTTTGTTCTAATCTACATCCTACTTTTTCTGGAATGAGAAATAAAACTTATCAGAACATTTTGTGTAAGCAAATTATAGATTTAGGTAATAATAATTTTAAAATTATACATTTCAAAAACTTGAAACACTCCTGCACGAGAACTTACTTTCTTCGAAATCAGAAGTATTTTCTTGAAAATTGTATATATTTTATGACCAACTAGGGCTTATTATGTTATTTAGTGAGCTAACTTATCAAACTGTAACATAAATAGAAATATTTTGGTACTCTAAGTGAATTTAAATGGGAATAAGAAATGCTCTAAGTCACGCGAACTTAATAGCGTCTGAAAGCTTGGTTCAGTGGTTGTCCAGATATAATTATAATTCATTATACACAGCTTTAACCAACACACACACACACACACACAAATATAATATATATATATATATATATATATATATATATATATATATATATATATATATATATATATAAAATTGAATCTAGAATTTAGACCTACCTGATTGACCACGTTTTTAAAACAATAATTATGGAGCATCATCCAACATTTTTGTAATCAATTTTAAGTAATAAAATACATAAATTAATTAATTATATAAAAAAATTAGTATATGTACGTGCCTTCTGCGAAATGACTTCATACAAAAGCGAAGGCGTTTGACGCAAATTAAAAGCTCGTTTACTCACAAATTTTCGTTTTGACGCCACAAGGGATTCGGCCTCACTTTTGCTTTATCCCACGATAATTTTCTTATCTCCCATCTACGTCACGGCGATTTAAGACCTTCAGTTTCTTGATGCATTCGAATGTCGTCACGGTAGTTTGATACACTTACCAGCATATTTCAAGCCGATGATGATATAAAGTAATGCGAGGGTGTGATCATGCATAGACTTCAATTGTTTACGTTTATCAGAAAGCTTGTTATTTTATTATGAAATAGCTTTTCCACTGTGATTACTGATTGTTATCTTGAATGTGTACACTATTAAGTCATTAATACGAAGAGTATATTATTTTTATATAAATTAATGTAGAAATATTCCTTTATTACACAATTTTTTTTTTATTCGAATCATACATAACATTTGTATACAATTTTTCAACGTTTTGAAGAACTATACTTCACTTTATAAAATTGATAACTAAAAAGAATAATATATATTAAAACCAAGATTACAATATTTTAAAATTCTATAATAATTCAAATAAATAAAAATTTAGTTAGAAGAGAATAATTCTACATATATGTATATAAAAACGATTCATCGTGTAATATTTTACGAAATCTTGTCATTAAATTTATTGTAGATTAAATAATCTAAGGGAGTGGCGTGGTCTAGAGGATAGAGCGCTAGTCTACAATTCTCCGGGTCCTGGGTTCGAATCTCGGCTATGACAGAATATTATTTATTCTGTTAATTCAGCCGGGAGGTAACTCTGGCGTACGGAGATCCTTCTGGAGCAGACCTAGCCTCTTTAAAGTGGGTACCCAAAATGAGAAAAAAACCCTGGCGGCTGAGCGTGATTTAGGCCTAATCACCTCATTGCACAGCCGTTAGCCTAGAAACAGTACGAATCTCTATATGTACTGAGCCCAATACTCCTCATGGGTTGTAGAGGTACAGGTCTAAAGAATCTAACCTTACAATAATTTTTATTCCTCCCTATCGTGGATTGATTTAATGTCGGAAATTAATGAAAGATTTGTTATTAAATATTTGTAAACATTTAAGCGATTGTTAAAAAATATACAATTAATATTCATGACTGACATTTTTTTTTTATAAAATGGTCGTAAAAAAAAAGATTTACTACGACAAAACTTTGATAAAACGAGCAGTCCTGGAAGACATATGTAATAGAATACGAATGGCGATAGAAGAAATATTTATAAGGCTGTTCAATTTTATTGGATTTTAATTTAAGACTTCCTTGCAGTTTCCTAGCCTATGATCAATGAGCGATATCACCGATCGATTTATAGATTCCTGCAACCTATCACCAATCTGTCATCTCGAAGATATTACTCATCAAGATAGTTTAGTCCACGGATGACAGAGGCGGCGGTTTAATTGAGCGATAAATAAATATTCATAGATGCAATGTATTGCGGGAAACATAAATCAGCAAGTTTATACGTTCCGAACATATTTATGCTCGTGTAGACTTCATTTTTATTGGCATACTAGTTTTGTTTTCAATTATCAGAGCTGACTGAAGTAATGATTTTAAATCTTTATAGCGTCTGTATTGTTCTCAGTCCGTATCGGTTTTTAAATGCAGTTCCTACACAAGACCCTTAAGAAACGGGAATTGCTGAGTCTGTCGGAACGAGTACACAAGGTTCGATGCCTTATATAATGAACGAAAGCTATTGCAATCAATACCCTTTAGGTGCTAGACCAACTTTCCTTTTACATTTCCGACACGACATGACACAGAAGAATCTTAATTCAACATTACACTATGTGAATGATCCAGACAATTTATTGAGGCAACTGAAATTTATTTCTAAAGCATTCTTAAAGCTACCGACAAATATTAAATGGTAACTTATTATCACCATGAACGCTGCCAAGGATTTTTCTAAGGAGCTTGATATGGGACTTGAAGCCTCCTCATTCCCTTATAACATCCTCAAAGGCTTGTAATGAAGAGGGAATAGTTGTTCTGTTAAAGGAGAATTACAGATCAGCTCTTCAATGGATCACTATCACTATAATAGGTTCTCTGAACATGAAAAGCTTTTAGAGTTTATTTTTTATATAAATATATTTCAGGTTAGGTTATAATAAAAATAGACCGCATAAAGAATACTTTAGCCTTGTGAATTTTCAAATTTTAGAATAATAATCGATTAACATTCGTTAAAAAATAAATCTCACAGCAGATTGGTGATAGGTTGCAAGATTCTTTAAACCGATTGGTGATATCGCTCATTGATCATAGGCTAGGAAACTGCAAGAAAGTCCTAAATTAAAATCCAATAAAATTGAACAGCTTATTTCCTATCACATTATATATATATATATATATATAATCATTAGCTAGATATATAATTATATATCTAAATGAAGCCTAACAATTGAACTTTTTCTGTTCATGGTTCTTTATTCTTAGAAATAAAATGTCGGAGCATAAAAATTATTTTTTTATATCTTTTAATTTCAATCGTTGAGGTTAATTTGCTCGTAGACAAAAAATAAAAGATTTAACGTAATAATACTGGAAAATATTTTTTTCCATGAAAATCTGTTTCAGTATGGACAATAATGATAATGCTTTAAAATCACATTCATAATATATTTACATTATAAACGAAGGTAAAGTCTAATTAAATTAAAATTAATTAATAAATGCATATATAATCATTGAAAAATATATCGGTGTAAAGCAGTGATAACAAAAAAAAATTGAAAAAAAACAACATGAAATATATACTTTTTTGTTTCTTGACTAATTCTTATCTTACATATGATCTTTCAAACAAATAAATAACTGAGTATGTTTAGTAAGAAATACGATTGACTAGTTTTCGTATTTGTTTGATTTGAAGTGTAATTTACTGTTTTTGGTCTTAATTTTTTATTCCTGATGATACCGTGAAAGGCAGAACATCGCCTTATCAGTTATTATATCAAGGAATATTCCAAAAAACAAATTTTCTATAGCATATTACTTATGTCTTCTACGTTCCACAGGGAACCTTATATACAGTGTCATAAAATTTGAATAAGGTCCAATAAGAAAACATTTTAATTTTTCCTTCTCTATCTTCTTGTATATGTGAAGGTTTTTTGGCTCTTGAGGATTGGAATGATAAGAAACAAAATAGATATGTTTTCGGGATTCAGGATAGAGCCAACCTTGTCGAGAATACCACTAAGAAATATCCTTTGTAGAGGCCGAAAATAAATCTTATAAAGCTATTTAAACACATTTTTAGTCTCGTTTCCACTGAAGCCCTCAATGAGAGAGAACTCTTATTGAGTTAACTTCTGGGATGAGTAACGGCAACGTAGGAGCTAAGGAGTTGAGGAATACATATAGGATTCCACTGATGATAAAATCACTCCGCAGAGATTTGAAATAATATATAAAAACATTATTAAACATGAATTTTTATTAAGGCTATAAGTTCTTAGAATTAAATTAAGAAAAATAAAGCCTATATTTTTTATATATGGAAGTCCTAATAGGCTATAACTCCAGTACCAATCGTCATCCCCGGTCTTATGAGGAATCTCTTTCACAGATTCAGCTCATGATTCCTTTTCATCCTGCCGCAGCGGCCGACAATAAAGGCCTCCTTGATCCTCATGAAAATTCAGCGCATCCTCCGAGGAAGCACGCAACGCCGGCCAAGCGCCCCCCAATCAAATATCATGAAAAATTTATTTATCGGTTGAGGGGGGCGGTATTATGAGGGATGCTTGGGACCTGGATTCTGTTCACGTAGGGGGTGTTAACTGTCTCTCATGAGAGGCTAATGGCTGTTTATGTCCTCGCAGTGCGGCTCTTTGATATAAATACGGCACTACTCATATGAGTGGAGGATTCTTCCTTGGGGCCTCGTCATCGAATTCCTCCAGCTTCAATTCCTTCATATCTTTATTACCACTGGCTCATTCACAACTAGGAGAGAGAAATGCTTTATTTATCTGGCAATGCTGTCAAATGCACCAGGCTGCTTAAATAACACAGCATATCTTTAAATTTAATAACACTGTATCAATCCCTTGGACATATTTTACATACATTTTCAATTTTTTTTTTCTATTATAATACAAATATATAATATTTACAATTTTTTCCCTGTTAGTTATTTACATTATTTTATTTCTCTTTACAACTATATTTGAAATTTAGACCTCTGGTGAGCACATTACATAATCGAAATATAAATAAATTCACCATTTATTTGTTATACAGGTGATGGTGGATAATCCCCAGGGAGTCCAGAATCACGTTTTCTGCTAACACCGCTATATTTATCGAAGGGGAACCTTTACAGGAGCCTCAGTGATAATCAGGAAGAGAAGAAGAAGCAAGATTTAAAACTATTACGTTGGTGTGGTAATTTTAGGAAAAGTACCTGGTTCATGGTCAAAATGTGGGAAATTAAGGCCATAATGGATGATTTTATTTGTGACCGAGTAAGAATCTGCGAGGGTTTTTACGAAGATTGTGATTGTAATAATTGGACAAGAAAAGATGAATTGAATGGCTAAATAGAACATTACCAAAGGACAAGACTCAATACAGTTCTGTTTAAATGAGTAGTTTGCTTTAATTGTTTGTGAAGGAGAATCAGTCCAGGCAATGCAATAAAAAGTGCCAATGACAACAAATGGTATATAAGAATCATAATTAATAAGTGAAATCTCAGGGAAGAAAAAACAGATCAAGCATCCGATGCTGCCAGAATAGGAGAAGCAATGGGAATCACCAAAATAAAGGAATCTACAGTGAATGATTGGGTACTACACTCTAAGAAAAGGCTACTCTAGAGTGGGAGGACAGTTAGAAAAGGTAAACGACCAAAATTGGAAATAATCCAATCCAACTGTCAGAAATGGAAAACGAGTTCTAGATCTTCTAGAAGAGAGGAAGTTATTGAATATAGGCTTAGAATTGAACACTGCCAGTTTACACATCCTTTTAAGACGCCTATAATCACCAACCTGTGAAAAATGCAACAATACCTTACGAAATGGGCAAGTTTTGCAAATTAAATTACCTCTATTTCAACAATGGATAATAAAAGTTAGTCTAAAGAAATCAATGGAAGGAATGAAGAAAAAAACATAGCCATCCTGAAGAGATTCTACCACCGAATATAATTATTTTAATCACGCCAATGACCCTCAAGAGTAGAGGCGGATAAAAAAAAATTGTTTAAAAAAATAAAATGAATTCTTCAGTTTCTTGGCCCACCAATTTTTATTTTAAAATAATTCAAAAAAGCTGATACAGTTCTGCAACATCCTACATTTACATCCACCAGCTTTCTGGGCTATTGAAAAACCATTGCTAACGGACTTCCATTCAGAGACATCTGTGAATATTCCAAGCGTAGAATAGATAAAGTGTATCCAGCCCTAGGGACAAAGAGGTATTGGAGTCCCGGTCAGTGAACGAGAGAATTTATCGGAGGGACAGGCAGTCAGACAATGGGCCTTGTAACGAGGTGGCCAGGCAAGGGATTGTTAGTGGCTTCGACTGATAATGAACCCATCTCAACCCGGGTCGCTTCTATTAGTTCTGTCTCTTTCATGAGGATTCGAAAGATTTTTTTTTTGTTTGGGAGTATGCGTTAAGTAGCATTATGTAATTGTGAAACATCTCCAAGCAACATTTGTAATTTAGATAAATCTCTCAACCTTACCGGAGTTTAAATAGCGTATGGTTTGCATATATTATAACACAACGACTTATATATATATATATATTACCGAAATATCCAAAACACCTGCCATATAGATCAGAAAAGCTATCTCACTATCTCAAGTGAGAATATAAGAATAAACAGTTCCTAAAAAAGTTCTAATTTACAAAACAGTACTGAAACCTATGGAGTTGAACTGAGGGGGACACCTCCGAATGCTTCTTAATATGTCAACAACCATTACTTAAACCACCAATTAAAATTCCATTTATTTTAGATCCTATTTGATCCAAATTCTGTCAAAGCCTCAATTATCACCCGAATTTTCTCGTTTAATCCCTATCAAGGGGCACCTATCTTTACCATACCGTAGAAAATTGAAACTGCGGTGGTCCCGAGACCTTTTGTAGAGATTTATTTTGGAGTTCTGGCACTGGCTAGACTCTCAGCACTATAAAAAGTACCGTGTGTTCATGGCGTATGTACGCCTACTTTTCAGGTGTTCGTTTGCTTTTAAACTTTCTATATATTTTATTGATTTTTTTTAATTTTGTAAATATTGTATGACGGTTGTAATGTAGCACTATTATTAATGTCCTTATTAGGCAAAATTGTAATATTACTAAATGAAAATTTTTGTTGGTAAAAAATAATGCTATCCAACCTCTCTTGCATTCCCGTAAGTTCAAATTTGAACGATGCCTCAGATGATATCAATAACAGAACAACATCATATACCCGGACCAGATCTTATCATAAAGTTCAAGTTCAAGGGTAAAATTGAATTACAGTGTATTAATGATACGGCTATGTGCGCAATGATTCATAACTGCAGGTAATTCTCTTGCTCAAGATGTTAATAGCGCAATGTAATGTGAGGAAATGAGAACAATGAGAGGATGGCAATAACTCGCAATCAGCGGACAGATCATTACCTGCGAATTAATCTGTGTCGTTGGCGGAGAAATAGCGAAAAAAAAGGAAGGTGCCCCTCCTTCATTAGGGGAAGCGATAACTCAGCTGACGGGCTCCGGCCCTACCCGTTATCATGCTCGACGGTGGTGGGATTATTTCGGTGGCAATGGGTTTCCTCAGAGGAAAGGAAAATCTAATGTGGGTAATGGCGGTTCACTTTATGGGACAAAGAAAATCACTGTTGACCTAGCTTTTTACTGAATATGGATATGTCTTTAGGCTGAGGGTCTGTAATTTTCATTGTTTAAGTTGTTTTTTTTTCACCCTCAGTTTGACACGCTCTGGCTTTGTTGGTATTGCTAGGGAATTGAAAATTTGAAGACGGACCTAATCAGAAATTTAGTGGAGAATATTTTTTGTTACATATCATTTGTCGCTAATGTCTATTGTTTCAGAACTATGTTGGCTTGAATGAAAAAAGATACTAATGAACCGATGTAAATAGACTTCTATTAAAATAAATATTGTTGGTTTTGCTCGTATCGAAAACTTGAACACTCTTTTCTTTTATTATTTTATTCTTTCTTTACCATCTACACTTCATCAATCCACCCGTTTGTTTGCAACCTTAGTTTCTTCCTGACTGATATAAACAGTAAATTAAAGATAGACATGTACATGATCTATGTACACGTAACATGAACGCTTAATTCAATCACATTCAACCACAAGCGGCTATCTTTTTGTATTATAAAACATATGGTAACAAGAGAAGCATAAACACAGCAGAAGCGAGCTATCTACACACCATTTTCCTTCCTTTTTCTGAGTACGCTGTAATAAGAATGTGGTAGAAGAAAAGCCGACAAGGCGGGGAGAACGAGGAGATGAACTGAGAGAAACAGTATACCAAGAAGTAATTATGTAACCCACCTAAATTGTAATCCATATCCTTTCCCAATTGTTTCAAACACACCAATATTTAAGCCCATCACTTTTTTTCACTCATTCAATACAGTCCACTGGTTCTAGCTGCCACTTGGTCTAGTCCTAAGCATTCTTCATAATGATGGTTAGACCAAACAATCTATATATGACTATTGTTTTTACAAGTCAGGGAGAAACAATAATGCCACAATTTTAACACTAACTTTTTTTTTTCCATTTTTTCTTCTATTTTTTCATATCAAAGTGGGCTGACATTATATTTTGACCAGCACCAATGGAACTGAACTAACCATCACCAACTGTATTATCTTTCAATTTTTTATTTTTATTTCAAGATTCAAAATAATCTCAATAAATGAATACATAAAAGTTCAACTGCCCAAAATAATTCTTAAAACATAAGTAGTCAAAGATGAAATATACAATTCTTTGCTTTAAAACTAATCTTAAAAAGATTTTCCCAACATTCGCAGGGAGAAGCTGCATATTGGTGGGACAAATAAAAATTATAAAATTAACAGAAAAACTAAATTAATGTATAAAGATAAAATCTCTAGTTAGAGACTGTTATACTTATAAGAGTGTACTTATTTTTCATATTCCATACTGTGTTCGGAAAAAATGTTCTACTTTTTCGACCAACCCGTTTTTCTTAGAATTATATAGAAATAAAAAATCAGTGTTAATTGATATATCCTATCTATATTGGAGTTAATTCTTGTAATAAATATTAATCAATTTATAATGTATTTCATGTACTTTCGAAATGTTTTTCTTACCTTGTGGTTTCCATAGGTTTTCACCAACAAATCTCGTTCACCGACAGCTAAATACTGATATAAAATATTTTTACCTCTTATAGTACTTGTAAATATATATATATATATATATATATATATATATATATATATATATATATATATACCTATATTTACTATTGGCTATTAGTTGTTGTTTTTTACTACTTATGGCTAGATTTGCATAATTTAATGAAACGTATCTATGTTAAACATAATAAAATATTAAAATAAAACAGTGAATATATTAAGTAATCTTTGTATAAAAAAATATACAATCCGTGAGTATTCATTTTTTGCAAAATATTATAAGTTATACTACACTAAAAAAAAAAACATGCATAATTATTAAATTAATTAGAAATATTTCAGAACTAAAAATGCTCAATTTTATATTAAAATAAATTGTATTAATGAAAAATGAATATTGAATATTAATTAATATTTATACTGATATTCTATAAACTACAATGGTCCTCCATGTTGCGTTCTTGAGTTGGGCATGTTTAACATAAAAAAAAAAAAAAAAAGAATACAATATACTTAACTATTACAAAACAACAATATTATGAGTGTGTAAAATGAGTCAGGAAGGTGAACAGGAAATAAAGGAAAAACGAGCTTTAAACTCATTTTTTTTTTAAATTAATTAAAATAAAACGGATTTAGAAAACATTTTCGAAAAAAATCATTTATCCGCTAAAATAAAGTGAACTTAAAATCTTGATTAAAATCGAGCAAAATTAATGAAAATGAAATTTTCAGTAATTTTTTTTTTAAACAAGAAGCCTTTTAGTTATGCGGTCTTGATAATTGTACAAATAAAAGATGGATAAATTAAAAGTTTATTTCTCTAAGCAATAATTTATTCGTAATACAGCCCGATAAAATATATGTTATTATGTATTTTAATGTATTCCATTAACTTAATGCGAATTAATTTTAGAAAGTCATTATGCAAATTCTTTTTATTATTTTTTTTCCTATCTCTTTTTATATGGGTGAATCACTCTGATACTTGTGATCACTATAATTATATGTGATTTTCTTTTTTAATACTCAGCGGTCTTATTTTAGGGTATTACTGTTAGTCACATTTGAGTGGAAATTGCAGATGGAAAATAAAATCCTGAATATATTAATGCAATTTTGAATTTTTGGAGTTAAGCTTACGTATTAATTATTTAGGGCAGAAAGTTATGGATTAATTCTATTTTAAGTTTTATTTTTCAATCAATACTGATCTTTGAATTAATTTTTAATTTTTTACAATATAAGAAAAGACGAATTTTCAATGATTAATACATTTTAATTTTCGATTTCTATAAACTTCTTACGAATATCATTGGTTTAGTTATTTAATCTGTGATGATTATGATTAAAGATAAATTTAGAAAATTGACTAAATTTATTGATTAAATTTAGAATTAGGAATAAATTGAAAAGAAATACAATAAGTTCAAATTTTAAACATAATCTGCATATGTTTTGGTTGAGGTAAGATTATATTTATAAAATTAAAATTAAAACTTTATAATTATTTCAATAATTATATTTCCTCACCCCTATAAAGTTTCTTTCATCGTCATGATGGGAATTCCATATTTGATATTTGCAATTATTAGGAGATTTTTACTTTAATAGTAGCCAGTAAAGGCTTTAAAGTTCACATAATAATGATAGTTTATTTTTTAATAAAAATCATTTATAACTTTAAGACTTAATAAGCAAAAGTTGATTTAGTTTTTTATAATTTCACCAACGAAAAAAAGAAAGAGTAATTTAAATTAAAGAAAGTAAAGTCATTTAATCTTCTACCGAGATGAATTTAGATAAATCCTCAGATTATAGCCTAGGGCCTTGACATTTTAATTTTAAAATGAACGACTTCAGAAATGAATGCGAGAACATGAGAGAGGACGGGCAATGAAATCCGAAATTAATACAGCCAAGAAAGCAAAACAGTTACATCAACCCGGTCCAGAGAGACTATTCATCATTTTAAAAATTAAGATAATGCTTTGTAAAGGAGACTGGAAGCTGATAGGGTTGGGTCGGATGGTTTATAACTCTATCCGAAGGCGGCACTCTTCTCCACAGAAGGTTCCGAGTTATGCCCGGCCAGTCGACAACTTTCTTATGGCCTGGAACATACATCAGGCCAACAAGGCTAGAGGAATTTCATATTTATGGCCCGGCTTGGCAGGCTGTCTTTGTGGAACTAAAGGGTCATCTGATCGGGTCTTCTCCGGGCACTGGAGTCTTCGACTGGAACTTACGTGACTATTAACAGGTCTGGAAGTCAATGGAAGAAGAGTGAGGGGAAGGTAGGAAAAAAATCCTCTATGGGCAGTCCAAAATAGCTAATAGAAAATCAAAGTAGACTATAATGAAGAAGATAATACTGAGCCAATATCATTTATTTCTATAGACATAATGGTAAGTAGGTAAAATATGAATTAAAATATTAAAATTCAAAATTGAGTATTTAAGTTTAAATGTAAATAAATAAGGTACAAGGAAAATTGAACCTAAAGATTGCATGTATCAATTTAATATTTTTATCAAATATTATATTATTAATACTGTAAATTATAAACTAATGTTGTATGAATATACATGTCCATAAATTCGCCAATATGTTAATAATGCCATTCATGCTTTTATTCCTACTGGGTAATAAAAATTGTATCACAATGATTTCTGTAATTTATTAAATATTGATAGATATCATTTAAGGACCCTTTAATAGGAAAGGGTGTTAAAGTTTTTGGACTTAAAATAGAGGAGAACACGTCTTAATGTTTTAATATGCTTTTCCTAAATTTTCAACTTTACTATTAAAATTTTAAAACTTTTGATTGGATTGGGTTAATATTTCTTAATGAATAACGAGAGAACATTAATAGGGTCTGAACATCCAAGACCATTGATCACTATTTCAATTCCAAATAAATATTTTATGTCTACCTTTCGGGGTCTTGTCCCTATTTTTAAGACGTTTATTTTTGTGTCAAGATTAATATTAGCAACTTTGCTATGTATCAATACTTTATGAATCATATTGGAGTGAGCCATATGCCATATAATTCAGCCGGAAGGGCAACCCTAAGGTATGGAGACCCTCCTGAGGCAGACCCAGCCTATTTAAAGTGGGTACCTAAATTGGGGGAAAAAACCTGGCAGCTGAGCGTGATCAAGGCCTAATCACCTCATTGCACGGCCGTTAGACTAGAAACAGTACGAATCTCTATATGTACTGAGCACAAGAAACTTCATGGGTTGTATAGGTACAGGTTTTTTTATTTTTTTTATTTATTTTTTTTATTTACTTGAATTTGCAGTTTTGGGGGATCGTCAAATCAATGGAGGGATCAGTAAATGGATCGCTTCACAATGTTTTCATGAAATATTTTTCAGGGTTAAACTGTGTCACCTCTTGGGTTCAGTCAATGTATTCCATCGTATATAATCATCAAATTTATCATCGAACGGCATTTAAAGGAAATCCGAAACGATTCTTTCCGACTTTGGGGAAAAAGGAAGAATGCACTCTCCATATTGGGCAATCTCCCGAATTAAACGTTCCTTCCCAGGAAATTCCTTGAATGAAGACAAAAGGATTAAGGTAAATACCGTTAAGGGGGGAAGCGTGGCATTTGGCCGTTCCGCAGTTGTGGTGGGGATAAGATGGTGGGGGACAACAAAAGCACGACAACTCCACCACCACCACAACCAATATGGCTGGAGTCGATGTCCTATCCGGAATAAAAACTTAATTAATGGAAAGAGCTCCAGAACTCAAGAAGCAAGGGGAGGACCTGTCTCAGCTCACTATATCATCATGACTTACTCCACAGCCAATGCAGCTCCTTCTGGGCCTCGCATAAGTCCGGCTTACCTGCAACATAGAAAAAGGACAAAGTCACTTGGAGGATGGATCTTTTTATTAACATTCTATGTATATAATAATTTATATCTATGGCATGATTTAACGGCCCATAGGCTCCTTCATAAATAAATGAACACCTCAAAAGTAAATATGAAAAAGGAATATATATTAAAAATTTATATCCCTATGCCAAAGAAATTTAAACCTGTCCCAGTATGATATATACATTAATGTTAAAGTGATAATAATATCCAAGAATTTTTAAACAGGAGAAGCAAAGATCACTAATCTTAACCGAAGCATTTTACGAAGTCCGAGTAGTATATAGTTTAAAAAGAAAAAAAAATGATACCAAGGATGATATTTCAATTAACACATTTCTCTTTATCTTTCGGCAAAATAATTTGTCTCCTTTTTTTTTAAAATTATATCTGGTTTAGTTTCGACTACTTTAGCTCAAGTCATTTTTAGCATATCATTTATCATTTGATTAAAAACCCATCGATATTAGTCTTTTTAATAGCAACATTTAATTCGGTTAAATTCGTTCTGTGTTGATTTTTTGTGAAATAAATGAATTTTTTGAAAAAAAAAAAAAATGGTAGCTATCTGGCTTCCTAATTCAAAACCAATTAATGAAGACTTTTTCCGAAAAACCGACTTCATATAAATTTTACGTTAGAAATACTTGAGCTAAATATAATTATTAGGTATTATGGACTGGTTAAGAAATAATTTCAACATCTAATTGCTATACTTTTGCTAATTCTTTATACTTTATTATTATCAGTTTTTTTAAATAGGTTATTTGACTTGTTAAACTAATATATTCAGTTCAAAAGTTCATTTATTACCTAACTGGGTAAACCTAGATTTTCAGGACAGATTTTTACAAATTGTAGGTGAAATGTAGTATAATTATATATTATTATTATTATTTGTAGTACTTATAAAAACTACTTAAAGTTAATTATACTTTTTCTTAACGAGGAGCCTGATCTATTTAACTGAAGTAGTTGTATAGTTTTTTTTATCAATGTTAAATACCTAATTATCAATTAAAAAGTACCAACAGGAATAAATCAATAAAGAATAAAATGTCCTAATTAGTTAATATTTATGCAAAAAGCTTAATAATAAATAAATAAACTCACATTCTTAATTCCATAAAATACCCATATAGTAAGAAGCTTTAAAAATTAGAATTATTTCGCTGAAAAAATATACCTCGTGTCGGATCAACCAAGCCTTGAGAGCAGAACATTAGTTAAATGAGTAAATAAAATAAACATTCCTCATTAATCGGTTTATAGGATTTTTATCTACTTCACTACTCTCAACAAAAAGTATTTAAAATCTATTATTTATATTATGTTATATAATATAAAATGTTACCGATTGGCCCATTAATTCAGTTTAAATTATTGTCGTTGCATTCGATAATTTTGCTGACGTTTTGAAATATATTGATAAATAAGTATATTTTTTTAAGGACGGAGTAGTGCTTTGGGGCTCAACTAAACCAACGAATTCTTCCCGTTTCCAATCCCTACAATCCAAAAGACTTCGTAAAATTCTCAATGCTCCTTACTTTGTCACGAATAAACTCATCCATAAAGACCTTAATGTTCCGTATGTTGCTGATTTGGCCCGATCTAGATACCATTCCTTTCATGAAAAACTCCATTCCCACCCTAATTCTCTTGTTTTAATCCTTTCTTCATCTTCAATTCCTGACAATCCTCCGAGGCGTCTGAAAAGAAGATGGCCCCGAGACCTTCGAGTTTAGAATATTTTTAGAGTGCTTCCATTGGGAAGCTTCGCTACATGTGTTACATGCCTTTTTATATTTGACTCAAATTTACTTGTTGTAAATTCCAATAAAAAAATAAACAAAACAAATTTTTTTTAAGGAAGTGAATTATTCAGAATATGTTGATAATTTTAGTTTATCATTGAATTGGGACTTTTAAAGAAATTTATTTTGTCCAAATTAATTTTGGTAAATTTATTGTTAAGACGTAAACAATATTTAGGAATCTTCAATCAATTTTTTTTTCATACTTTAGAAAATAAATTAAAAATATATACCATTTTCCAATAGAACATCCGATGGAACCCACACAAAGCTAAATCGGCCCGATATTGAAAGGACCACAAATCAGCCGTTCTGCATAAAGAGTCAATTCCGCCGGCGTTGATTGGGATCATCGGAAAAACCCTGAGCGAGTGGGTGGAGGGGGTTCGGGAGGGGAGGGAGTGAAATATATGGCCAGGGTTAGCATCTCATCAATCCCGGGATGGTCCACGGATCCTGGACGACAATCCGGCGACTATTATTCCAAATCAGATATCCCGCGCCCCTCCAAATCAGATCGGCTATTGATCCTTCAGCGGTGACCGGCCGAGATTGGATACGGAAATGGATGACTTAGAATTGTTAATCACATAACCTCTAATAGCTGTAAATTATAAAATGAAACCCTGAAGATTATGGAGTTTTCCTATAGGATGGTGGTCAGCATTTGAAATTGGGAAGACACAGTTTATCAGTGTAGGAAAGAATGGTTGAAACATAAAAAGCATAAAACACGGTAACATAAAAAGAAAAGTAATGATAAACTCCGAAGAATGCAGTATATTAAAATCTAAAATAAAGATTTGAATATTTTATTAATGATCACTAATGTTCACGATAAATGAAAACTTGAGATCTTTAAACTAATAAAATCCACAAAAAAGTCTAGTCCAGCTAATTATTATATAATTAGGTATTAAATCTGATTACAATAATGAAAGTACCTACAAATATTAAGAAGAAACTTTGAGACGTTAATTCTTAGATTTAAATCATTATTTTTATAAATGATTGTTCCTTGAAATTAATAGAACATGGTCATTATATTTTCTATTATAATCGATTTTTACATGAAACCAAAAGTGTAATAAGAGTTGGCAAGTTTGTTAATTGCTATTTTATTCTTTTAACGTCACTTCTTTGCTACTATGGCTAATGGGCGTACTACAGTGGGAGTCCAATTTTTTTGCTGTCACAGTTTAGTTACGATCTTTAACGAGTACCTGACATCGCAGTGACTTGGAATCACCATTTTACGTCCTAGCCGAGAGCCGGCATAAGCAAGGATTTACTCCTTTATAAAATCTGAGGGCCACCTGGAGTATAGAAGACTGTTATGCTAGCCCCTACACTAGAGGTGACCTCTGAGTTGGCAAGTGTTTCTTAACCATTAGCTTAATGTTATAAAACTTTGTATAATTTTTGTATATCATGAACTTTCTTTAAATTATTTTATTATTAATAAATATTTATTCAGTTTTAGACAAATATATTGTAGTTGAATAATATAAATATAATAATCCTAATATGTCTGAAATTTAGAAGTAGAATTTTTATCACTCTTTTAAGTACTATAGATCTGTACTGTAGCAGGTGATTTACTCAAACATTGAGATGGAGAAGTAATGTAATATTATACCGGTCAAAGTCATTGAATGACTTTCAATAGCTGTTCGTTAGTGTTATAAAATAGCTTCTGCATACACATACCACACCAACATAACTTCAGGGATTCTATGCCCTACGAACAATACCACCGCATACAAGCGAAACTATTAAAAAGACCATGAAGAAGGCCGAAGAAGTCTTCGAGTACAGCGACACCTACATCGGCCGATAAGGAGCTACAGGATGGCAAACGGTTCGCGAGTTGACGTCCGCAGATCGGATCAGGCCCACAACTTCTTCAGGGTGTAGAGCTGATTAGGGTTCTTCTAGTACACAGGTTCTACAAGATACACGAAAGGTACTCTGTTGTACTGCCAGATACAATCGGAGAGTACCATTTGTATCTCGTAGGGAATGTTTTATAATTACCGGTATGGGAATGATTATATCGACCACGGAGGATTAACAGTGTGCGAAGAAGTGATCCATCTTCCTGAAGTTACTGGAACTAAAGCAGAAGTCAAGGTTTAAGGTATCTCAGGTGTTTCCAAAATAAATAAGAGAGCTTCTTCAAGATATTTCCAAAAATGGAGAAAACATTCCCAAAAGAACTTCGGCTAAGGCATAGCCATTTTGTAAATTATTATTATTCTACTGTCACAAAGAGCAGTCCAAAGAACAACCATTCTTATCTTATGTGTTTCTTATTGTTTTGTTTTGAAGTAAATTTCACACACTACCTACTGAGGAGAATTAAAAAAAAAAAAAATCATACGCCTAACCTGCTATTACATATATATAATTCAAGTCACTGATAGTAACAGCACTGCGTGTTTTCAAACTCGATCAAGAGGTAAATATATTTATGAACTTAGCGCAGTTCTAAGATTTATACTTAAAAATCACGCAAAGTTAAAAAGTTTTGAGAATTCAATTAAGACCTAGCCCGCCTTCTATCAAATAAGGTTTATTTATGAAAATATGTATTTAATATAGAATAATAAATATAGGTTTACAGTTACCATTATATTATTGTTTAATGGTTGATAAGTTGCTATTCAATAATAAATAATAGTTGGATTATATAGAATAGGACTCATAATGTTGGATAGTCCACCAACAGTCAATGTTTTAGAAATAAGCGCGAGGCGGAGTCAAAAGAATCACTTGCATGAAAATGCTATATATTTTTTCTTTCTAATTGTTATCAGTATCCTTTAAATAATGATTATTCAATCGCTCTAGAAAAAGGTACTGTATAAAGAAATAGGAAATTCCTTGGCTCTGATAATAATCCTAATATACATCTAAAATAAATTTTAATAAACAAATAAATAATTTTGGTCAACAACGCAATAACTGTTCTAGTTCATGACAATGCTAGGCAGAGATGATACATTTAGAAGCCTGTTTCTCGACTGCCAAAGTTAATCCAGAGAAACTGTTGTCTGTTACTTTTTAACTAAATCTCTCCAAGTTAACGGTTAGTTAGAGCGCTACTTGCTCCATCCCGGGAGGACCAGAACCAAGTTTAAGTTTAAGAGGATGAGGTGGCGGAGCAGTGGAAGTTGCTGGGAATTAACACCTGAGGTCCTGAGGTCCCCGGGGAAGACACGGGTCTCCATCCAGGATAATTAAATTATGCCTCTTCTAAACAGGCATTAGTCCCAGCTGCTGAGTGCTGCCTCAAAAAGTTGTGCTGCGGTCCGGGAGCTGTGTGATGGATGTGCAGAGAGTCCGAGTTAGGACCCCCATCAACTTTCACAAAAACAAAGAATTAATGAGTTCCTTTAGAAAAAAAAAAAAATAAATTAAAAAAAAAAAAAAAAAAAATATATATATATATATATATATATATATATATATATATATATATATATAAAGCTACCTCTAATTGAATAGTATTTGACAAAATCAAGTATCCAAAGTTCTTTCACAAATAATAGCAAGTAACCGTGATGTTTTTTGTTTTTTTTATAGTAATCCTCACGCATGACTCAGATGACTTGGAACTGCTCTTAGGTACCGATTATTACAACATTAATAATCTCATTTACATCACTACTATCAGAAATATTGAGACATTTCTAATCTATTTTGGGGCTCTTTTTAATCAATCTGATGAATCCCAAATCGCTTATTTTGTCAAAAATTATATCATCCATTATTACTGGTACGAATTGTACCAATTAAAAATTTTCTGGTTGTGGACTGTATGATAAAAAAAATAATAATAAAAAACTTTAAATTTTGATTATGCCTAGAATAAGGGATCTCCAAATCGTTTTACAAGAAAGTTTAAGATGGACAGCAGCTTACCTAATCGCCTTCTTCGTGTCTTCTCGAACGGGCCCGCTCAGGCTCGGCAGTCTCTTCCAGCTACTCCTAGATTTGATCTTGTAAAACTTAGGAGAACCTAAATTCTTAAAATTGAGTCCCTATATCGTGACCGGGAACCGAATATCACCAAAAATATCGTCACGGACTACAAAAACATGCGATCGGGACAGAATCTCAATTCACACTGACTCTATAGCAAAAAACAAAAGACGGTCGAATAAAACATCTGTGCCGTATCCACGGCGCGACCTATTTAAATTTAAATTAAAATAAATCAAAATAAATATTATTATTTTTAATTCGCGTAATCGCGAACACACACCCGCCCCTGAAGGTTCCTACCTTCAGCAAAATCAAATAAAGTATTCAAAACATTTTTTTTTTTAAACTATAACCTAACTAGAACTATTTTTTAAACAAACCAAATAAACACAAATCCAATCCAAACGTATTTACAATATATACAACGACTACTGAGCCGGGACCTACTGAGATGGTAGAGGATTCACGACCAGCCGCTTATAGTTTCCGGACCAAGTCCGAACTACGGCCACACAGATAACATCATCGGCAGGATTTTCCTTTCCATCGATATGAAACCGCGAACCATTAGGGGTTGGTTCCTGAATTTTGACTATCCTATTGGCTACGAAAGTTTGCCACCTGTCTGAAGAAACACGGATCCAGCAAAGAACTATTTCGGAGCCCATAAAATTAATCGTACGATCGACAGGTCGAAGAAGCGTCAATGTCTTGGTAATCGTGTTCATTAAGTTGATTAGAAGTAATACGGCATATAATTCCAGTCTAGGAATAGACAATAATTTTGTAGGAGCTACTTTCAGCTTTCCACTGATCAGACTGACTTTAGGTTCATAACCAACTTGCTCGACCTTAGCATATAGCACCAATCCATTACCCACCATCGAAGCATCTGAAAACCCCATTAAAGTTATTTTTGCTTCAGGGTAAAATCCTATATGCCGTGGAATTCTCACATCTTCCAAACTAGTATATTCGGACTGAAACTGTTGCCATGGTTTAGCAACTGAGTCTAACGGTGGCTCAACCCAATCTACCCCTTCTTTCCAAAGCCATTTTATAAAAACCGCATAAAGCATAACGGTATCTAGCAGTCCCATCGAATCCAAAATCTGGGAGACAGTGGACAAAATGTTGCGCTTTGTGCCTCTCTTAAATTCAATATCTATTTTGAATTGCAAGAAATCGCTCTTTGGAACCCCTCGTAAACCCAGAACTGACGAAGGATTTTTCTCTGAAAGGTTTTCACGCATTTCTCGCGGCTCTTCGTTGGACTTTGAGGAAGGAAATTCAATTAGGTTAGAACCCCACTTAGTTAATTTAAAACCACCCCTCTGAAACATATCACGGGCCTTTCGACTGATATCTAAAGCCTCCTGTACCGAAGGGAGTGAGGTGACCAAGTCACCAATATACATATCACGGGGTATAAAATTTGCGACCTCCGGGAAACTTCCTTTCTCGTCCTCGACAAGCAGGTGTACCGTATGCAGGGCTAAGAAGGGAGAGGATGACATCTCGAAAACTATACAATTGAGTTCATAAACTTGAACGGGCTCATCGGGAGAAAATCTCCATAGAAATCTCTCCGACAAATAAAATGTCATTCAATGATTTTCCGAAAGTTGTTTTCGAACTCTCATTGAAAACAATTCTCAACGGAGTGGTCAAACTTTGAGGTTTGAATATTCCTCGGTGTGGGATATAATATCCATCAGGATTCAAATCTGCATTAGAAACTAATGATGCATGACCCTGATTTAAATAATCTAGGATACCATCCTTATACGTTTTCCTAAATTCTTGTGAACGACTAAAGCGTTTTTCTAAGGCTATGATGCACCTTTTGGCAACAGCAAGGGATGACCCTAAACCAGAAGGATCTTCATGGAAAGGTAAACGCACAATATTCCTTTCAGATTCAAGCCTCCTTAGAGTCGAGGAAAATATCTCCTCACACTTAGCATCTTGAGGACTTAAGATTGATGTTGGATGAGTAGAAACTTCCTCCATTTCCCAAAAGGATTTTAATAAATTTTCTATCGGCGTTTCGACAGTACTACAGAGTGATATCTTAGGTTCTACGCTCTGAATGATTGGCGCTTTTCCCATCAATACAAATCCAAACGGACTTTGTATTGCTATCGGTTGCTCAGAGTTACCCCGAACTTGACGCCCTCCCAGAAAATCTGGACAAAGCTCCGAACCAATAATTCCATCAATGGCACCAGGAGTGTCAAAATTTTGATCTGCTAGCTCTAAATTTTTAAAATGATCCATTTGGGACCTATCTATCGGGGTTGATGGCATTCTATCAACAATTTTGTCAACAACGAACGAATCAATGTCATACATTACATTAGGATTTCTTCTTGATGACAATACAAACATTGTTTTGCCCCCAACCGATTCCGATATGCCTCCAAAACCCAAAACAGAGGATTTTATATTCTCAATAGAGAGACCCAATCGGCGACATGCGCTCCAAGTGATGAAGTGAGACTGACTTCCTGAATCTACCAACATTCGTACCCTTTGTAATTGCCCCGAACTATCTCGGACGTTTCCTACTACCGTTGCTAGAAGCATTGTATTTTGTAAGGGAGGAAGTTGTTTATCTTTATACAATGAACAAAGACTTGTACTCGGATCCGATGTTCGGTCTTTAGGGGGATTCACCTCGTTTAAATCGGCCTTGTTGCGTTGAAATTCGAAATGCAAGAGAGTATGATGAGGTAGATCGCATTTCGAACAACTTTTAATTATGCTACACTCTTTTGACCTATGGTTCTGAGAAAAACATTTTTGACAAAGTCTCTTATTCTTAATCTGCCTATAGCGATTCCAAGGCGACAATTTTGAGAACTTTGCACAATCTAGAATTGTATGCGAACCCTCGGAACAAAATTCACAGCAAGATCCTGGAATAGGGTCTGGGGTTACAGATTTTGTAACAAATGAATGAGTAGTGCGTATATTACGCTTTGGATGCTGGAAAGTTTCTGATAGAGGTATTGTCTTAATTTGTTTTTCTAAAAATTTAACCAAATCAGAGTATTCGGGAATATTTTTATTTCTATGAGCGGCCTCAAATTCCCTTCGTGTAACCGGATCAAGAATCCTTAGACCCATATACAAAAAAATATAATCCTCAAGAGAATTAATAGAATCTAATTGCTTCAGCGCTCCGATCGAAGCACAAAATTTATCTAAAACCATCGTCAAACCTTCTCGACTTTCTGATTTGAGCGGTTTAAATCCAAAAATTTGATCTATATAACTATCGGCTAAGCTTCGATCATCATTATAACGATCAAAAAGACTCTTCCATATTACCCTATAATTGCTGGCTATTGGTTTTAGTGTTTTACAAATGCTAGCGGCTGGACCGTTCAATTTCGAAACCAAATATTGTAATTTTTCCAACTCAGATAAGTCCTCGTTTTCATGAACTAACGTTTTAAACAATTCATAAAACACTGGCCATTCATCTGCACGCCCATTAAAGGTAGGAATATCAATTCTTGGAAGTTGTACTTTCCTTTCCGGCTCAGCATTCATTTTTCCGCCCCTCGATTCAGTAGGACCTACCGTCGATTTAGTCAATTCCCTCGCAGCGACTAACCTTACCAATCCTACCATATCTATCAATACATCGTCGAACTCCGGTGTAAAATTTTTATCTAACTCACATTGAATTTCATTAATCCTAAATTCTGTCTTCTCAAACTCAACCACCGTTTCGTCTAAGGATTGATATAAAATTTGAAATTGATCAAGTAATTTTTTATCTTGGCTAGTGACTTTTAAAGCAAGGTCGTATAGACGTTGAATCCTTTTAAAATATTTTTCTTTCTTTGCAATAAGTACTCTTAAAGATGATTCGGACATGTTTGCAAATAATTTTTAATTTAACTTCTAAAATTAATCACTAAGGCAACCTACCAAATAATAACAAAAAAAACAGATGTTTTAATTCGATATAATATCGATAAAGAGATCGATCGGATATCGATTTATCGATACGGTTCCTATCGATTCTTGGGCTCAAAAAATCAACCCTTTTGCCCAGATTACGAATAGAAATTGTATAAAACGGATTTAACGATCAATCCCAATTTCTAAAAATCCGGCTCGGTCTGGACCAATAAATTATGATACTAATTGTACCAATTAAAATTTTCTGGTTGTGGACTGTATGATAAAAAATAAAAAAAAAACTTTAAATTTTGATTCTGCCCAGAATAAGGGATCTCCAAGTCGTTTTACAAATAAATTTAAGATAGACAGCAGCTTACCTAATCGCCTTCTTGTGTCTTCTAGAACGGGCCCGCTCAGGCTCGGCAGTCTCCTCCAGCTGCTCCTAGATTTATCTTGTAAAACTTAGGAGAACCTAAATTCTTAAAATTGAGTCCCTCTATCGTGACCGGGAACCGAATATCACCACAAATATCGTCACGGACTACAAAAACATGCAATCGGGACAGAATCTCAATTCACACTGACTCTATAGCAAAAAACAAAAGACGGTCGAATAAAACATCTGTGCCGTATCCACGGCGCGACCTATTTAAATTTAAATTAAAATAAATCAAAATAAATATTATTATTTTTAATTCGCGTAATCGCGAACAATTACCTTAATATCCTATTTGCCTCAAACTTAGCCCTAAAAATATAGACACACACAGACCAACTTGTCCGTAAACTTTATTCCTTAAATATTGCTGATAATTCTCCGAGGCAACTGAAAAGAAGATGGCCTCGGTACCTACTTACACTAAATAGTTGCTAAAACTATCACTGGGTAGTTCTTTCATAGGCCATTCTCATACATGTATTCTTAATACACATTTCCTTGTTTATTTATGTGAATGTTTTTTTATTGTATATTAATTTAGTGCAGTTATAAATTAATATAAATAAATATTTTATCTGTGAATAATTCCATTGGCTTTTTATCTTATCTTAATGTTATCTTAATAAGGCCTTCAAAATACAAATGATACGGTTTGTTCATAAAGAATACTTTAAAGAAGTAACCCTGGTTAGAAAAGTAAAAAAAAAATGCATTAAAACAATATATAACTTACTATTGTACTATTAATGTTTTCTGAGTTAAGTTTGTATGATTTTAATTTATTTCCCAACTTTTATTTATCTCTACTAAAGGTTGTTGTTTTGATTTGTTTTTCTTTCATTAATTGCTATTTTTTTTTGTATATATTTGAATTTATTTATATCCGATTTTATGAAATTTGACTTTATCATTATTTTCTGTACATGTTGTATGAATGTGTATCACATCACTATTACTACTGTTCATTATGTAACAAATTGTAATATTTCTCAATAAATAAAAAAACTAAAAAAAAAAAAATATTAATGTTTAAAATCGTATGTATTGTTTATCAGTTTTTAATTTTCCATGAATATAAACTGATAGTACAGTTGGTCTTTCTTTAGCTTTTTGATTGCGTGAACACTGGATATATAAATTAATCGCCTTAGCAGATATATAATATGTTTAAATGTAATACCAAAGTTTTTATATTAGGAAATAATAAACCATTATGTAATAATTTGAAGCGTTTATTTACCTATAAAAGGAAAGCGAGAGGTGCTAACCTCTTTACGCGGAACAAAAACAGATAATTTCAAATGTGTAAAGACATTCAGGAAATTACGAGGTATTCTGGTGTGCCGCTACATAAATTCAGCAGGGAAAGAACAGTGGTAGGATTTCTGTTTTCAACTAAGTTTGCGAAACTGTTTGTATTCACACTTATTACAACGAAAAAAAAAAGAAGTGATATGACATAACGTTGTAAGTGGGTCTTTCAATGCCATCTATTCAAAAAGGAGTTGAATGAGACGTAAACTGCTAAAGATGGCTGTGCTACAGATCGTGTGACATGCTCCACACAGCATCTGTTATTAGGAGCATGCATATGGATGAGGATGGACTGATGGGTTCTACACAGCACCGCCTAGGGAGCTCTAAAGTAGAATTGACTACGGCGGAACTGAAGCAATTTTCACGCTTCGGATTTCCTTCTTCGATTTACAACGGCTTTCGATATTTATCCATTGTGCTGGAGATAAAGATTTGACGACATATATATAGCAAGATATTAAGAAAACATCGTAATCGCTCGCTTGAAACGATTATAATTTTAATATTAATAATATATAATTGGCTGATTTGGAAAAAAACTTGAAAGACAAGGCAGAACTCGAACTCAGACGAAGCTGCAACACTCAGACTGCACTTCCACAAGGCTCTGTAGGCCCAACAAAGATTTACTCCCCATCCCTACTTTGAATTGCATGAAATAACTTCTTCTCCCTCGTCCCGGGTAAAAAAGGGAAAAGCGGAAAAGGGATTTCCATTTATTTAGGTACTTTCGCCAACTCTTTTTTGCTTTTTTTTTTCCTCTTTTTTCTTTGTATTTATTCTGAAACGCAAACGACTCTTCCCATTACCATTGGCTCTTTCGGATAAATAATGCGCTAAGTAGTTCCTTTCCTCCTGTCTTCTTTTGCATACCACTCGGTGATACTTTTTGCATATTCCGAGTATTGGTTATGTAACTGATATATGGTATTCTGTAAATGTTTCGAATGATACTGTTGAACCAATAACAACCAATTACTCACAAAATTTATCTATCTCCTTCTAGGACGTTAATGATGTTTACAGATTAAAGTATTCTGCAAGATTTGACGGAAAAAACTGAGTCAAACAAGACTAAGATGGAGTAACCCATCCTTCCTCAAGTATTGTCAAATGTAAGAAGAGACATTTTACGTAAAATACGTTTTGTAGTGAAACTTTAATAATAATAAAAAACAGATACGTATTATGTTGTAGATAATTTTGTTCTTTTTGGTGAACTTTATTAATGTATCCTTCAAGACCTTGTAACTAAATTCAAATGTGTATACAAAGTAACTGAAACACTATTTTCCTATTTTGAAGTGGATTAAGTTGCAAAAAAAAAATCTAAACGTGTTTAAAAAGAATTTTTAAAAACAAAACAAGCACCAGTGACTCAGTTATACCAATCCTAACAACTAATTCCAATCCATAAACGATTCGCATAACATTTGCTACGTTACGAGCATCCAATGGTATAATATCCATTAGCAGTAAAAAAATATTCAACGCAATGAATACATCTAATACCGAATCACCAAATCAACCAAAAACGCCCACCCAATCTTTTAAGTGGTTAACGGCGTTTGAGAAACTACCTCATAAAATAGCGAATAAACGGCCTCGTTCAATCAGTAAAAGTAGAGAGAGAGCCGATACAGTAAATCTGTTTAGTAGCGAGGGGATAGAAAAAAAAGGGGAAAATAAATAAAACTATCGATCTGCATAGGGCCAACATCGGATGCAAATCCCAAGAACCCTTTGCACAATTAGCTAATCCAGGAAAACGCTATTTCTGTAAAGGGGAGCTGGGAACGCCAATTTCCAATAGTGCATTTTCGTAAAGGCGTTTCAGTTTAGCATAAGGCTGTAGCTCAACGTCAACCCTAACGACGTCTGATGCAAAAGCGATAACTGCATTTCCATTGACATCTGCCGGCGTAGTTGAGCTGACTTCCCCCTGGTTAGTTATGGCAGGGAATATCATCTGATCTCGGGTAACTGCCAATCTTGGAAGATGCATTCGAACCCTGGGGTAATCAAAATACAGAGATTTTCGTTTACTAAAGGGTTAAAATTATTAATTAAGGAAAAATTTTAATGATTTATAACAGTAGACATACTAAGACAAGAATCATGTACTAAAATAATTAAAACTTCATTTGTTGATATGTACGAGCTATAACGTCAGTAATAGTTACTACTATAAAAATCTTAGAGTTTCGTATAACTCCAATGCTAATCTTCTCTGTATCGTTCCAATTATAGTGTATGTACCACCGAAGCGAATAAATAAATAAATAAAGGCACAAAGCCACCCTCTCCTCAAGCGCATACCGCACATAGTGTGAAATGAGCCTTAGAATGCCTTCGGGCAAAACGAGGTCCAAGCCGTAGAATGTACATATTAGTTATAGTACAGTATATACATATGTTAAGTATGTAAATATGTATTTATTGTAAATAAAGTCTGAGGGTAAGAAGAAAATATATATATATATATATATATATATATATATATATATATATATAAGTTATGGATAGGAGCCGGGTAGTATTAGCCTTAATACCATCTTGGGATGTAAACAACATCCCAAACATATATAAGCAGGATTATTTCCACCAATAAAGCAGTATTGTTTCTGGAACTGTGAGTGTCGTTTCTTCTCAACCTTTCCCTTTTTTTTTATTTATTCGTCTTGACCAAGCATAACTGGTGCCGAAACCCGGGAACTCAGACGGGCAAGTTACCAAAGTAAGTGACACGTTTTTTTTTATCACGCCGTGCATTTTGAATTTTATATTTCTCTTTCTTTCTCTGAAAATTAAGAAGAATGGATGGATTAATAAGACCACCAGTCCTTAATCTACCGGAAAACCCGCAAGTACCGGAAGTTCAGCAACCGCCTGTGCCGGTAATCCCTCCGTTACCCAGGAATACGCTAGCAGAAGCACATGCTAATGCCATGGCATGGATGCGAATCAAAACAGCGACATGTCAGGACCTGAGGAAAGCGATTTCAGACTTGGAACGTTTTGGTGGCGAGGTAGGTGACCTAAACCACTTCCTCAAGGGCGGAGATCGCCTCATGGCAAGGATCGAGGCGAAGGTAGAAGAAGACCTACTACCCCAGGGGGACGCCGAAGCTTTGAGGGCGGCCTTAGTTTGTCGCGTGAGGCGGAACATATTGAACCAAATCCAGGCGGACGAGGAAACACCATGGGCGATGGTCAAAGAGAGGTTAAAGAAAGCCTTCGGTGGAGGCCGTTGGACCCCGGAAGAAGATATATTCCAGATGTTCCGGGAAAGATGCTCACCTCGCCAGACAGCCGGACAATATGCAGGAATCCTACTTGCAAGATATAATAGGATAACTGAGAAGATGCGAGAGACAATGAGCGCTCCCGAGGTAGAAGGCAGGATGAATTTCCTATCAACAATTCTCAAGGTGCAGTTGGCCAAGGAAACTAGGAAGAGAGACTCGCTACCGCGGGACCGGACTTTCGTTGAGTGTGCCCAGGACATGGTAGATGCGAGCGCTAGAGAAGAAGAGTCCAGGATGGAGGTAGAGGAACCAGGATGGAGCACAGTACCCGACAGACGCCCTCGACACACACTGACAACCTGGAGAAGGAAAGAGCAGGCGTACGGAACCAGGGACAGACCTACGGCTGGAGGTGAGAGGAGGTCAGGACCACCCCGAGCGAGGAATGGGTTCAGAAGAGATGACAGGAAGTGCCACGGTTGCGGAAAGCAGGGGCACCTGGTAGCTCAGTGTCCCCGCACTAAATGTTTTGAGTGTGGGACCGAGGGGCACATAGCGAGACAATGCCCATATATGGCTCGAAGGCGAGACGCTGCGCGGGATGAGCCGATGGAGGTAAACATGCAAAGGATAAAGAGAACTCACCTCCCATCTCGAAGAAGCGGGCCTTCAGTAGAGGTCACCGAGGGTTCGGATACTTCGGAGACGGAGGGAGAAGAAGCAGGGAGCAGTGGCAGCGGAGGAGAGGGATGCAGCAGATGGAGCCAACCGCGACGAGCAGCAGCCGGAAGGAGGCAGAGAGCGGGGATCTGAGGTGTGTGCTCGCAGAGAGGCGACCGCACAGCAATATGTCATAATATACTAGGTAAGCAATGCTGGTTGCCAATAATCCAAGTGTCTAGGGGAGTGAAGTGCCTAGTGGATACAGGGAGCTCTAGCACTATTATGACCCGGGAGGCGTTGGAAACGCTGTGTGATAGAGAGAGAGCAAGTCCAATTCGAAAATGTGATTGCCAATTACTTACCTTGGGGGGGACCGTGTAAAGTCGAGGGGGAAGCTGAGATCGGGCTAGACCATTGGGTTGAGAAGGGGGGTACCCTAAAGGTACATATAGTGGGGAACATGACCCGGGAATACCAGGTGATAGTGGGGTGCGATCTGTTAGGACAGGTGGGAGCGCGGGTCCGAAACAGCCAAGGGTTTTGGAGCATTCGGCTGGGCCAACGGACATACAGATGTCGGGAAATTGCAAGGGGGAAAAGGGCGCGGATAGGCGCAGTCACCGAAGTCAACGACTGGAGAGACACAATACGGGCCGACTTCAGGGACATTTTTTTTCGGGAGGGCGAAATCTTGGGCGTGACGGGGAGGACGGTCCATGAGATACCCCTGAAACAGGACAGAGTCACCTACGTCAAGGAAAGACGCTATCCGCAGGCGCTCCGCAAGCATATCCGGGAGGAATTGGATAGTCTACTCGCGCAGGGCATCATAGTTCACAGCACGTCCCCGTACAATAGCCCTTTGTGGGCGGTGAAGAAGAAGCCGGCCCCTGGAGATCGTACGGAAAAGTATCGTGTGGTGATCGATTATCGGCAGCTTAACGATAATACCGTAGACGAGCGGTACCCGATTCCCCGATTTGAGGACATATTGGACAGGCTGAGCGGGGCCGTGGTCTTTAGCACCTTGGATCTCAAAGCCGGGTACCATCAGATCCAAATGTACCCCCGGGATCAACATAAAACGGCGTTTACCTTTGAACGGGGGCACTACGAATTTACTCGTATGCCGTTTGGGCTCAAGAACGCCCCCATCACCTTCCAACGTCTGATGGATGAATTTCTGAGGGGCCTCGACGAATCTGTGTGTCAGGTCTACATGGATGACCTCCTTGTGTTCAGTAAGACGGACGCCGAGCATGTGGAGCACTTACGTCGCGTTTTCCAGAGGGTGCGGCAGTTCGGACTGAAACTATCCGGCGAAAAATCGATACTCGGGCAGGCGCAGATCAATTTCTTGGGACATACGATCTCCCGGGAAGGGGTCAAGCCGGACACCGCGAAGGTTGACGCTATCCGCCGCATGGCAATCCCTCGGGATGTAAAGGGGATCCGTCGCCTCCTAGGCACGCTCAACTACTATCGCCGATTCGTCCCCGACATGGCGGAGTACTTGGTCCCTATTAATAATTTACTGAAGAAGGGTGCTAAGTTGACTGTGACCCCGGTGATGGAGCAGAACATCCGTATATGTATGGATCGTCTACAGGCGGAACCGGTACTGGCGTTTCCGGACTTTAATAAGATGTTCACTATTACTACCGATGCCAGCGATTACGCGGTGGGGGCAGTTTTATCGCAGGACAGCGAGGGGGGTGATCGTCCTGTGGCGTATGCGAGCAGGCGGCTAACGGACGCGGAGACCAGATATAGCGCCTTGGAACGGGAGCTGCTGGGGATTGTATGGGCGATAGACCACTTTAGGCCTTACGTTTTCGGGAGGAAGTTCCGTGTCCATACCGACCATCGCCCGTTGCAATGGGTCGGGAAGTTGAAAGAATCCTCTGCCAGGGTCGCGAGATGGAAGGAATTCCTCCATCAATATAATATTGAGATCGCCTACAAGCCCGGAAAGGACAATGTTGTGGCGGACTGGCTGTCGAGAGCCATTATGATCAATGCCGTTGAGGAGGGAGAGCCGTCCCGCGACGTGCGTCAGTTTCTGAGGGAGTGGACACCGGACGGTGAGGGTGAGGCTGGTCCTGCAGTTCCGGATGGTGATGAGGACTCGCCGGAGGACGGGAGCTCGGCGGAGGAGAGGCCGGTTGAAATGGAAGAAGTCGATGAGATCGTAAATGATAAACGTCGGCAGGTAATTTGGAAGACGCGGACTGAGGGGACGATTAAAATCGAATATCGGGCTTACGGTAAGAGCAAAATCAACATCATCTGGTCTCAACCGGGGGTCTGTGACGACCAGATTTGCAGGGCGTTACTAGATGCGTCAGAACCGGGGAAAGTCCATCACCTCTACGTCGGGAACGCCACTATCTGGGATAAGATTCGGCGCATATGGCGCTCCGAGAGGATCGGCGTCGATCGGACGTTTATACGATGCCAGTACTCCGTGGAAACACTTCAGGATGAGGAGCTGCAGAAGGAGGTTACTCTTGCTTACCATCAGGGTAAAACAAACCACCGCGGAGTTAACGAGACGTTACAAGCGTTGCGTAGGCGATATTTCTGGTGGGGGATGAAGAAGACCATCCAGGACACGATCGGTGCGTGCGAAGTGTGTCTGCGCACGAAATATGACCGGCACCCCCCGCGCGGTATGCAGGAAGAGACACCTACAGGGGACTCGCCTCTCCACGACCTCCAAATCGACACTTTCACCTGGAGGGGTTACAAGTGGGTCACCATTATTGACCTCTTCAGTAAGGTGGCCATGGGGTACCAGGTGCTCGACAAGTCGGCAGAAGCGGTATTGGAGGCTCTTCACGTATGGATGCAGTTTTATGGGGTACCGGAGAGAATTTCGTCGGATGCGGGTCGGGAATTTGATAACGTCGCGATCCGGGAGGAAGCGAAACGCCTAGAAATTACATGGCATTTCACTACGCCGGGCCATCCGAAAAGTAGGGGTAGCATCGAGAGGCTCCACAGCACCCTGAGTGACCACCTCCGCGTGTATCAGGGCGAGAAGGGCTTGGAGCCGGATGTGGCAATGAGGAAGGCGATTGTGGCCTACAACCACTCCATCCACTCCGTCACGGGGTTCTCCCCAATGGAAGTTTTATTCGGATTCCGAGGGCTGCGTCGCGACTGGTCGGACACCACCACGAACGATCGATGCGTGGGAGACATCGTTGCCAATAGGGCGGAAATAAGCAAGGCGTGGGGTAAGGTGCGGAACAAATTAAGGAGGGAGAAGGTAAGCGTGTGGAGCGGGAAAACCTTAAACTACGGGATCAGATGGGCGACATCAAGATCGGTACTGTTGTCTATCGCAAACTGGCCACTAATAGGGGGAAGGAGTTACTGCGGTACGAAGGCCCGTTCAAAGTGACCGCGATCAGGGAACACAATCTCGTTACGATCGACAGTCTTCGGGAACCTAAAAAGCGGCGCACTGTTCACATTGAACAACTCAAGCTTCCGATGGTAGATCCGCGCTAGCCACCGCGACCTGTCTTGCTCTCGCCTCTGCACGCCTCTTTTCTCGTTGTGCAGGCTCATGCATTTTATGTAAAGGTTTTTTTGTTTTTATTGTTAGTGCGGCTATCAGTGCACTGTGTATTCTTTTGTTCTGGTTTTTACAGAAGCTATGTTATGTTGTATCTTTAGATTTAGGTTAGTATGTACATATTCCGAGGTGTATTTATGTTTCTTTTTCAATTTCTTTTAATTTGGTTTTCCGTTTTTGTTTAAGTGGTATGACCATGCAGGTATTTTTTTTTTTTTTTTAGTTTTCTTGCCATATTCTTTTTTTTTTTAGCTTGTAAGAACCATTGTGAGGTATCAAGGCTAAGGACTGCCCTCTCCGTTGTTTGCTTTAGTGTGAGTTTCCAAAATTGAGAGTATCTTTGAAAACTGGCGGGGGGGAGTTATGGATAGGAGCCGGGTAGTATTAGCCTTAATACCATCTTGGGATGTAAACAACATCCCAAACATATATAAGCAGGATTATTTCCACCAATAAAGCAGTATTGTTTCTGGAACTGTGAGTGTCGTTTCTTCTCAACCTTTCCCTTTTTTTTTATTTATTCGTCTTGACCAAGCATAACTTATATATATATATATATATTAAAGAAAGAGGGGAGGAAAATCATCAGAAAGATACTAGGACCAAGAAAACAACAGAAAAACACGCCAACATCGAGACAGACATCAGCAAAAGAAGATTGAAATTCTATGGGCACATACAAAGACCACCTGAAACAAGACTGACACGACAAAAAAATCAAAAATAGAACAATATAGCCTACTATGGAAATCTGAATCTTCTGGTCTTAACTCTTGTCTAAAGGAAAACATAAAAGTCTAAAGCAAAGGAACCACATAATGTAATGATCCTAGATGAATCCTGTAATTTGAGAGTAATTGAAAAAAAAATTGTAATCGGGATTGAAGGAACATACGTAGATTTTTTTTTTTTTTTTTTTTTTTTTAGATCATGCTAAACCGCTAAGTACAGTTGCTGCCACGATCAGAATAAATCCGATTTAATAAGAATGCTAAGGTTTTAAGAAAACTGGTTTATTTAAATTTCAAATATTAGGTTACACTATGGTTAGTGATAACTCTAAATTTAAACTTATCAATAAGCGTTTAGGAATTGTGAAATTCAAGCATAAAATTCTAACAAACTAAGCACATTTAAAGGTTAAACGTAAACTGTCAATACTTAATTTAAAGCAATGGGTAATTATGTATTTCAGTAAGTATAGGTAACGTTAATCCCAGAATATGTGATATATATATTTTTTTACACACATAATGTGAATTCATTCGTTAAACCTTGCGTGATATGTCATGTAATTTAAGCGAAGACAATTGCTGAAATAATATATAATACTATTTTTATAATTATAGTTATAACAAGTCATTTTCAATCAATATTTCATGTTAAGGAATAATGAATAAAATACAACACCGTTTTCCATTTTCAACTACAACCCTTACTAAAATATGAATCCCCAAAGAACAATATTTTTATTATTTATTAAATTGATGAAAGCAGGATAACACAATATGGCTATGGTAGCAGCTGATATTGTACCGGCAGGATCAAAACCGAAAGGGGTGAGATTAAAATTGTAACACAGGCGTCGAAATTTATGGCCGGGATTGTTGAAAAAAAAATCCCCGTGTTACAACAGTCCTATGGGGTGGCGATTTTTCTGGACCTCTCGTGAAACATGTGTTTGTCGTAGTCTTTTTTCAGTTTTTTTTTTTTTTTTTTTTAATTCATTGCCAGTGGATTTAAAGTTTGTATGCGAAAATTGAAAATAATAATTTTCGAAAACCGTTCAATAATGTACGGTAAATGTGTCGGATGCTAAGACAGAAAAGAATGCAGCTGAATAAATAAGGTGAAAACAATTAGAAAGGGGAATAATAATGGTAATGGACTGATAAGATGGGAATAAATTGCTTCTGGGAATATCTTCCTCGATGATACTGCAATCAACCCTAATAAGTTTGCTCCCGAATGCACTAATGCACCCTGCCTGCAAGTGTAGGTGGAGACCGAAAAAGGTGCGATAAATTTAGTATAAACCTATCAAATTTTATCACACACAAAGCCCTTTTACCTAAACAAGTATATCATGATAAAATTATTCGTACACAAATTCGTGAAATATTTGAATTCTATCTGGAAATTCTTCAATTATATATGAGAAAAGTCTATCTTGATTTGTTCATTTAAGTCAATTCACACGTTTTTAACGAATTGCCTTTATTAACACGCAAGCTAAATATGTTTCAAACCTCAGAAAAAAAAAACTTTAAATAAAGTGTAATAAAATATTTGAAGCAAAAAAACAATATAATGAAATTCTCGAAAAATAAAATAAAATTAAGCCAGTATATATATAACTGAGTATATATAAAAATTCCAGTTTATATTTAACTAAATGAAATCAATAATACGTTACGAAGTAAGTATTTATTTTGGAACCCAACTAATGAAGCATTCATTAAAAAGAAAATAATGCTGATAAATTCTCCTGACAAAGAAGTTATTAATAAAACATGAAGTCTACCACAAAACGGTTGTTTTAACATTAAATATGTCATACTTATTACAAAGTCTAAAAAGTTTTTTTGATATTTAGCATTTTAGTTTTTTTTTCCTTTTGTCTACATTTTTCACCATTGCTATTTTCATTTCGTAAATTACATTATTTTTTATAGGTTAAATTATTATAACATGTCATAATTAAATAATTATTTTTTCTTTTTCATTCTAAATTCTGTGTTAAAACCTTAGCCTTCGTGGTTAAGGGCCTAAATTTGTCAAAAATAAATAATCACTCATCCTAAACCATTATTGCTGTTGCTTCTGTAATTTCACTTAAGTAATAAGAAATAAATTCGCTAAGTAAAGGATCCCTGCTTATACAGTGGGTTATTATTAGGTATTTGTGTATAATTTACAATTTAATTTAATTTTAATCAATAATAAAGATTAGTATTACTATAAACATTGATAATCATAAATTTTAAATTGTAATGTATGTGTTATCTTCCATATGAAACATAAAAAAAAAAACTGACTCAATATATTATGATTAATAACCACAGAAGAGCAAGTCAAACAAGATTTCCTCCAAGCCTAAAGGATCTTCACATAAATCCTACCAACCAATAATCCAGATACAGTGTAATTGCACTTATAAAATGAGAATATATCGGGGTCGAATCCAATTGCTTTATCCATATTGTTTTATAGCGGTAATGCCTGGAGGTTCCTCAGGGCTTAGCGGCCACGATATCAAACATTACCAAGAGCAAACCCACAAAGCAGCCATAGTATGGTATCGATAATTACACAAGCGTACACAAATGTGTGTACAGAGGGCTTTGAGTACGGTGGAAGCCCCTTGTTTACTGCCGGCAAACAGCCGTATCGCAGGCCGGTGGGCGGGTGCAGTATCACGTCCTGCGAGGGGGCTGTGTGTCCTAGGGAAGAAGTAGCTTTAACAGAGATCTAAAATATTATAGATAGAAACTTACAAAATTATTCATTTCTTTCTATATTGTTTAAAATTTTATTCAATGCAATTCAATTTTCATCCATAGTATTAATCATTAATTAATTACACTATGTCCCTCTATTATTACAACCTTGTAAAACGGCAAATGTTTGTAAAGCAAGTTAGTAAAGTTTTTTACTGGTGATTTCAATAAAATAGATTCTTGTAAATATTATTAATCAATCACTTATCACTGGTAAATGCTTGAATATGGGCATCAACAGTTGAAGGACGACCCGAGCGCTTTGCGTCTTCCAAGTCAAAATTCCAAATCATCGCCATACACACTGCAAATTTTCTTAACCATCTGTGCAGCGGACTTTCCTATTCTAAAATTGAAAGTTTTCTACTTTGTTTTCTATTCCATTTCGAACAAGCGTAATAACTCTTAAAAATGTGAAATCTCGGTTGAAATTGATGCATAAAAGCATCCTAACCAACCCTTCTTTAGAACATGTAAACTTAATTAAGTAAGTAAAAATGATTTTATAAGCACAGAGAGGATTAAATTGAAATATTTAAAAACGCTAAAACGCTATGAAATATTTTACAACCTAATACATCAGAATTATTTGTATCTGTAAATTCTCAAGCCCTTCTAAGTAAGCGATGCACATAAATATAGTGTTTATGTATACGATTATTTTCGACACTATTATCAACCTAAAGTACCTAAATTTTTCATTGCTACATCGCAATGCTCCTGTTGTATTGAATTCCAAATTGAAAATACTAAAATTAAGAAGTATGAGAGAATGTTGGGACCTCCAGACTTTAATGTTTCAGTATAAATACATTAGCTACAGTCTATAAAGATAAAAATATACACAATGATTAGTTTAAATAAAAAACAAAGTGATGTAAAAGTTATTGTATTATGACCCTCAAAAAACCCTCCCCCCAAAAAAAATATTTTAAATAGGTTCTGTCATCCTGTTTAGGGTAAGGATCCAATGCCATTTAATAGATAAGTATTATACCTAACTAATAACTATTACATTTAAAGATTAGGTATTTTATTGTAGACATACTGTTAGGTAGTATAGTATGCTCTACAATACTACTATATCTAGCAATAGCATATCGTTTTACATATGTATTACATTTTATATACTGTTCATTGGCATCGGTTATACATCATATAGTTTAAGTAATAAAGCATGAATCGTTAAAGTTTTAGCAACATGCGTTAATTCAACATTTTGGATTAGAGTGTAACGGATTGATGAATTCTGTTTATATTGTAAAACAATAAAAATTGTTCAACAAATGCTTCTCATATAAAAATATTTTGTATTATGTGATATTACAATCTGTCGTAATTAGGAAATTTATAATAGTGAACAATTATAACATTCATACAATATTCACTAAGCAATGCAATTATAAAATAATAATGAAAAAAATTCTTATATTAACAGTATTTATCACATCCACTACGATTGCCGCCAGAAACAAATCTTTAGAACCTTTCAAAATAGTGTAGAACTACAGAACCAACACTTATGTCAAGCTATTTTATAATTTAGACATTATTACCTAGAGATCGTGTTTTTCCATTAATAGTAATCACGATAAGAAACATTAATCAAACAAGAAATTAATATTAAGAATATGCATTAGAATTAACGGTACTTACACAAACACCGATATATTATTTTTGTCAGTGAACTTCCTCAACTCCTTTCTTCTCCCTTGATATAACAGTACCTGACTTTCCTGGCCCAATTCCACTCTTTTTTAATTTATAGAAAGCGTAGCAGAGTTTTTTTTTTTTTCCCCGAGCCCTGAACAGCCCTTATATTGAAAAGAGTTCTCGAACAGGGCCACTTTGTTTGTCCCCTGCCTCCTATATCAGAGAGGGCACGCAGAAATTAGAAAGTGGTACTTTTTTGGAAGGCCCCGGAATTGGAAAGTTGGCCCGGCTGCCCTTTCATCCCGTTCTTTATTCTTTTTACCGGAGACGAGGGTTGTCCCGTTACGGGGATGTCGGAGGTAAAAAACTCACCCCCTGCGGAGTGAAAGTTGGGGCGCACCTAGGGGTGTCTCCGGACCGTTATGTGGGAGTACGGTACTCGTTGTACCTGCGTAATGTACCGCTACAGTATTGTGACATAAGGTAAGTACTGTTTTACCTTCCTTAAGTGATTGACACAAACCGAGACCGGAAACATTGCTGATTTACAATACATTACCATTTCAATGCTTCCTTGATTCTAAATAATACTTCACTCAACAGTCAGGTAACATTTATACTGTCGGTGATTCCATACCATAGATCTTCAGAACAACAACAAAAAAAAACAGAAAAACAAATCAGCTCAAAAAGATTCCCTGACTTTTCCATATTGTAAGAAGTCTTTTGCCTGGCCAAATCTCGGTAAAAATCGACAAAAGTGTAGTTGGTTAAGTTGACTTACCAATGAATTATGATGAACTTGGATACTGCTGTTAGTAATAATCAATAATTACAAATCTGACTATGAATTTATTTTAAAACTCGCTTTATGATATTTGCAACATTACAACAAGTAGGTGAACTTTTGTTAGAGTGAAGATGAAAAGATGTTATCTAAGGACCATTTTCCCTGACTAATGTTCAAATTCCCAGATTTGCCCCTGAATTTTTCATATGTTTTTAAAATCCCTGACTTTTCCAGGTTGATTTTCCCTGTTGCTAGACACCCTTTGAAACTCATAATATTTATTTTATTTCTTAAATTTCCAATCTTATCCTGACAAACTCATTCTACTAGTTGAACCACGTTACTTTGGTCATGCTGGTATCAAATTAAAAAAAAAAAGAAATTGAAACAACCTTATTTCAAGTATATACACTTACATATACTCCAAGTATGACTGACAGATGCTGTGCCTCCCTGACCAAAAACTAACACCAATTCCATCGCCCCCTTCCAGGGCGATAAATTTGCCGGCAACAATTACGGTGGGGCTAGGACCTGGAAACTTGGCCGCTCCAGTAAATTGGGCTCAGGGAAGTTGGCGGCTCCCACTTGTCATAAAGGAGCAGGGCGCCTAATTAACTCTATTGCTGCCTTTATGGAAGGCTATCTCCCCGTTGTATAGCGCTTGTATTCCTCCAACTCCGCTCGCTTATCTGTCTTGGGGGTTGTATTTCCAGGCTGAGTTCGATCGATGAGTTGGTTTCGAACTTTTAGTACCAGAATACATAGCTAAACCTATCAAGGAGTGTTATTGTACGGAATAAAGTAATTTTCGTTTTACTTTAAGCCAACAAAGATTCCTTATCTAAAGGCAGGAGGTTTTTAAAAATAAAACTCCTCTCAAGATCCGTTTACACTTAGACCAACACCCAAGATATCAAACTTACTTCAGTGTACTTCCGCAAGGCTCGTTCGTAAATGTCTTGGTTTTTATTATTTGTTTATTCATTTAACGTCACTCTATGCTGCTGCGGCATCGGACGATGTTAAAGTGGGAGTCTTAAATTTTCCCTACGCATGTTTAATTAGAATAGAGATCTAATTAGGAGAGAGAAAGCAAATTTAACGTTTTTTCATTTCAAAATGTGTAATATTTCCTGTAGGAAGCACCGTTTACGAGTTATAGGTGAACAATGGAAGAAAATGAGAAAAATGCCGAGGTTTTTCGGCTCCATAAAGTTAAGCTCACCACCTGTGATGGTGCAAACTCAGATTGGTTTTATTTAGGACCATTAAGAGGTATTAAAACGATTTCCAGCTTTGTCAAAATTAATTCCCATAAATATCCTTATTTTACTGGGAAAGGGTAGTTCTTCACAGGACATTTTTACGCCTATTATTGTAATTTAGACTTAATTTAGGTGCTGCGGCTTCGGACGATGTCACAGTGCTAAATGTTGCCTTTCCAGGTTTAATTAGGAATGTTTAGCGACTACCTAATATCTCACAGGCTCGAGATCACCTCTTTACGTCCCCTCCGAAGGATAGCATAACTAAAGATTTATTAATCTCATTAAAAAAATCCAGAGCCTCCTGCCATGTTCGAACATGTGATCTTGGGTAAAAAAGGCTATTAGTGCCTTATATATTATTATGGCCAATTCACCTCTCTTGGTTTTTACTAGTAGGGGTTCTTTTGGGATTTCCACACGCGATTTTTTTTTTTGTTATTATATTTCCATGATATATGAAACATTATTTGAATATTCATTAAACCAATAGTAAGATTTATTCATAGGAAATTTCATTTTTATCTAGTTTAGAAATTGTAATTATAAAAATTTTTCCAAGTGCATGGGTAATTGTTCATAAAATTGTTTAAAAAATTAGTGCGTTCATAAAAAATTTCCATTCGATTTTATATAATGCAATACGAAATACTACAGCTCTTACATGTCTAATAAGTTATTTAATAAGTTTCCAAAATAAACTGTTTCGTGACTAAGTTCTCCAAAAACACAGTCTGGCTAAAATACGATCTAAAATTATTAGAAAAAGGGGGAATTAAAGTGAGAGGTACATCACTCATAAGCAGGCCTAGATGAGGAGAGCGAGATACTCTTAATTAAACGTACATGTTTTTAAAAGTAAAAAATGAGCGTTTGCCGGCGTATAGCGGGCGTTCCCCAAGGACTCCGCTTCACCTGTTTTTTCCTCCCTGTTAATAACCACCCCCACTGAGGGCGCTAGCTGAGCCGTGTTTTTCCAGCCGTTTTAATAAAAAGCCCTTTGTATGCCCGACCAGCCCTCTAAATGGCACTAATACACAGTTCCGTGTTCGCGGAGGGTTTTGTGTATATCGGTGTTGGTATACTCAATGTTGGCAACGCTACCTGTCTTGTTTCTCTCTTGTTTTCTTCTTTTCATACATTTCCATACATAAAAATGTCTTTACCGACGGAGCTCATAAGAAACTTGTTTGTATAATTTGTTATCAAGTATATATATATATATATATATATATATATATATATATATATATATATATATATATATATATATATATATATAATATATTACGTTATACATATTATACAATTTAAATCGTTACTAAACTGTATTGAATATATTAATTGAACCGTTTGAGTCAATAAGAACGACCCAAGTAAATTTTATACATTACAGAAAAAATGTATAAATAGAAAAATTGTCCCGATCCAGTGCGATGTCTGTTACTCCTTAAAGATCACTATAATAATTAAAATAGCATAGGTGAAATTGAGAACTATTACTATTGCATCGTCCGATTAGCCACAGTAGCATAAAGTGAGTGACGTAGAATGAATAAACAAACAAACAATAGCAGAAGTACGAATTAAAATAAAACACTGTTAAATATTCACTGTTCAAAGTTCTGTTTATTTAATTTTCAAACTATCGACAGTCCACGTGGTTATATCGGGTTGCATAATATTAGTGAAACTTCTATAACCCTACTATTAAACAGAGGTTAATTACATCAGTCATTCAGTTTACTTCTTGACACAAAAAAAAGTTAAGTAATTTAAAAAAAAAGAAGTATGTTTATTTAATAAAATTATAATTCAAAAGTCTATAAATTATATTTCAATCCTATAGTTAAATTTAACCTGTAAGTAATTCATTAAACTTTACCCTTATTATTCACAGAATTATATGAAATATTAGTTGCAGTCTATCAGTTTCTACATTATTACTTAATATAGTAACAAAATATTACTTGGGTTCTGTGCATGATTTGCACTAGGCCAATTAGGTGATTTGGCTGCAATCAAGCTTAGCTGCCAGATGCCCCACGGCAAATATAACATAATAAATAACTATTCTGCCACTGCTAGGATTTGAACCCGAGACCCGGAGGACAGTAGACTCCTTATTAAAATTGTATCAATACACCCATACAAATTATACTTTAAATAATTAATGTACTAATGAAAATTATTTAACCAAAAGGAAAGGAAAATGCTTTTAATTGTAACATCGTCTGCAACATCCGATGTAAATGTATTAACCACTACTACTGATTACCGCCATAATACCATTGTATCTTTGTATATTGAGGATTTTGATTATTCAATAGAATTTTCATTTTAATTGAACTTTTAAGGCTTTTTCTTTTCTCTTTTTTTTTTTTTTTTGGCTCCTCAGAGTTAGACAGACAATGATACAATGAGGTTGTATATATAGGAAAATTGTATATATACATTCTTGTTTGCATACATAAGCCTCACATATCATAAACCTCATAGCCGAAGTTTTAATGGGACGATGATATGCGGTGGATCAATACAAGTAAATCAGTCCTATTAGATTAATCCATAATTCATATATCTTCAAACCTTGACTCCTCAACTTCTAAGCTAACCAAATATAAGTAAAATATTTATTTTTTTAAAAACGAATCAGCTATACACTTCTCGTATTTATTTAATTTATATATTTTGTTATAATATATATTTACTTATTTTTTACTTTACCTATGTTTCTTATGTAAATATTTTAAGACTGTGATCTTTAAGAACTAATATTATTGTCTAAATGGAGACAACCTTTAATATGCCTGAATAAAAAAATTGTTTAAATAAAACAATATACATCATTATTTATTTATTGATACTTTCGGGATATATTCATTTACGATATACAATTATAGAATAATAAGAGGAAAGTTTTTTTTTTAACATTTTAGGTTAGTCGCTGAACCACTAACAAAAATGCAGAAGATACTGTATCGTTCAAAAAGTTGCCCATATATCACACCCCAGATAGGTCGGTGAGTTTTCCATTCAAAGGATCCAGGAGCAGTAGCTAAATTATATATCACTTATTTGTCCAATTAGAACTAATACTCGGCGGGAGTTGGAAGGCGGGAACATATTTCAGGCGGGGGCGGGAGAAGAGGTGCGGTAAGACAGGAGGGCACCCATTACTTCCGCCGGAAGAGCCCCTCGGTAAATCTAGGAGGTCGTGGGGGAATTATATAATTAAAACTTGATAACAAATTTCCTCGGCAGGGCGCAGCAGCTGCGCCTCCTCCCCCTTGGTTTATTAAAGCTCGCCTCTCCGTCCAAGGTCTTTGTCTAAGACAATGGCGTCTGGTTCATCAAGACTTCCTCAAGATCCTTTGTGTACTCCTTGTCTTCTGCGATACGTACTATCTGTAATCACTACTTTGCATATCTTACCTAGTCAAACGTCAAGGGTGTTGTATGGATTTCCTTAAGAGCTTCCTGGAATTTCTCAATCTTCTTCTTAAAGGAGCTTTCAAATTAAATTCATCAAAGATGAAAATTAAATCATTGATCCTGTCATGCCATAGATGCTGTGGTTGAGGCAGTATAAGTACTTATTTTGTTCCAACGGCTGTTGATCGATCTGAGGTAGGGTATCCTTCCCTGGCTAAATCAGGGTGTCCCAAAAATAGATAATTGAAGGATGAAGCGTGATCGCGGCCAAGTCACCTTCTTGCACAACCGTTGACCAATTAAGGATCCTTACTACACCTACTAAATCCAGACCCTTCAAGGGTTATATAGGTTTTTTTTTTTCCTTCGATTTATTCCATACATTTGGCATGAAGTAAGTGGAGATCTTAGACGTAAAGACACATAGTATGATTAATTTACTTTTCAATAAAAAGTACTTGTAAATAAAATAAATACTCACCACGTTTATAAAATTCATGTATAAAAATAAGAAAAACAGTAGGGGTCAGAAAAAAAAAAAAAAAATCCTTACCATTAGACGAAACAAACAAAAAGGAAATCAGAGGTGAAAACTAACTTTTGAGTGTTTTTTTTTTTTTTTTTTAATAATTTGAAGACTAAAATTACCTGAAAATTATCTAGAGGTTTGCAATTATTAATGTTCATAATTAAAAATAAGAGGCTCAACAAAAATGTATTTTGCAACACAGAATAATTTTTATTAGATACGGAAGACGGTTGGGTATTCATTTTTATTTAATTTTAGTTGGTATTAATGTAATTATATTAAGTTTATAATTACATTGGTAGTTTAGAATAATTTATATATTTATGGGGAAAACTTTGTTCTGTGACGGTATTTACTTTTTGCTCGTATTTTTAAATTTTCCTTAGTTGTTTTGGAAATAATAAATAAAATTAATTGTTGAAATGTCATTCGGACATTTAAAAAAAAATCTAGCGTCTAAAACCATTCAGAATGTGACACCTTCTTACGGAATTCCAATTCATTATTTAAAACGCAAACAAGGAAATCCCAGTATAGAAACGGACGAGTTCAAAAGCACTGTAAATCATACAAGGCAATTACTTTAGCTATTCTGTTTCAAGCTCTTGTTTTCTATCCATGTACCGGTACTTTATCCAATTTATCATTTCCCTAACTGGCGATGTCTGCAACGGCTAAATTATGATCGAAGTATGTACTTATGATACGCTTGTTCTGAGATAATTACAGACAATGATGTTAGATCAATAATGCAAGTTTCCTCAATAAAAAAAAAAAAAAAAGATGAAAAATATGATATAACCTGATCATTTTCTTTCTTTTCTTTCCCCGTAGATACTTTATCCCTACGTTGCTTAGTTCCTGTTTTTTGAAATCATTAAATAACAATAGTTCAGAAGGGAACATATTTCGTTTATCTCCTAACTAATTATAATAATAAAAAAAAAGAAGTGAATTACAAATGAAATCGAAGATAACATACAACACTTGAGCCAATTTTGCGACTTCGTTGAAAAAGTATTCCATTTTAGAGTTAACGGATCTTATTAATTTTTAGAAATTTATTTAGTGACAGCAAATGTTTTTGCCGTCTTCAAAAAAACTATTAACAATAAGCAAATATGTTATCTTCCGATTGGTTTATTCAGCGAATCACAAGGCCACCGCCTTCAATGTCGTCCGGTGGTAGATTCCAGTGTTTGGCAGATGGGTTCATGTTGTAAGTCAGTCGTGGAAATTTTTCTGGTATTCTCTAACCGTATCCGAAATTCCTGGTGGAGTAATTCGTTTATTACTTAGAATGGTGTATCCAAGATTTTTCCTGATGTTTTGGATTGGAGAACTGAATTATTTGGGTGTCAGAGGTTTTGGCAGAATCCGATAGCTCTCTTCCGTATATCCATAAGGATTTGATAAATATTTTGTAGATAATAATTATGTGTTCAAGGATAATATTAATATATTGTAAAGTAGCCTAGATAATAGTCCAAATCGTTTGCTCAGATGTTTTCTCTTAAGTTTAATGTGGGTCCTCCATGCCAGTCTTTTGTCTAAATATAATCCCAGATATCGTACTTCTTCTGAAGTAGGGTTACGGATATACTTGAAATAAACTGCTGAACATTCACTATAGATGACTGTGAAAACAATGAACAGACTCTTTGTTTCATTCATGTTTAGTAGATAAATAGACTAGATCAATTTAATTATGTGACATTGAAAATTGCTATGTCCGTTACCGATTTATTGAAAGTATGTATACAACTTTTCGGACTATAAACCCTAAAATATATGGTAATCAAATCATGTAGAAATTTAATAAGCACCAATAACTAATTTGTCTGTTTCTATTCTGTGAGAATTTTATATTGTTAAATGGTTGACATGTGATTAATAACCGACTGAAAGAAGGTGGTTGATAATGATAGTCTCTGACAACGATTTTTTTTTTTTTTTTATATAATTTTAAACTATTAAATAATGTCTCGAAACAATATCCAGTATTAAAATTTTCCTCAAAATGCTTCAAGTTTCTTGAGGAATTCACCAGCGAGATGCTAGAGAAAGTTTTCCCGGCCGAGGCATTATCTAATAACGGGAGGATATAAATCTCTCAAAGTCAATATGGCGCTTGAAATGGGCAAGTTGGACCACCCCGAAAACACCCCTCTAAAAACCACCCCCCGCCACCGCCAGCTACAACGATCCATAAAAAACCTCCAAACCACTTTATATTCCTATTTTCCTACTTTGCTTCAGTCAACTTTGTACTCGAAGGCCTCAACGAAATTCTTTACACTAAGTTTATACTTCCTCAGGAAATCTTATAACAAACTCATCGAGCGCTGGAGGAAGCGAGCAGCACATGGCTTCCAGTTGTTCCAGGAGTTATGGCAGGCCCGGTCTGTAACTCCCTCTTCTCCAGGCGAGTTATTAGGGCAATGTTTAAATTTATAAATGGAATTAAAATATCACAAAAATTAAGAACGGGTTCTGACAAATAAGTAGTTTTAGTTATAAATCATTATTTTTCTACGGAAGGAATTATGTCTAAACCCGCATTGACACAGCTTTGTATGAAATAAAGAAATAAAAAAACTGTGAAATCTATTTTCGAATATTTTAATTTGTGATTAATCAAATACATATTTGCCACTCAAGCCTACTCAATGTAAATAAATATGTTGGCTATTTTATCAGATAGATGACATTGAAAAATTCAGGGTTTTGTTTATGAGGATATTATTTAATATGAGGAAAGCTCAAAGAACAACAAACACAATTATCACACAGCCAGAAGAACATGGATAATTTATTGGGCTTATTTATCTTCACTTTCTTTCAAAATACCACACCTGCGAATTGAATCATGAACAACTACAAAATATATTTTTTTTTTTTTAAACGGCCACTTCAAATAGACATCTTATTTCTTATGATAATTATTGATTATCATAGATAGATTGAAATCATTAAGGATTCCAGGAGGGTATTTAAAGATCGACTATCTTAATTAATTTCCTAATGTTGAAAATAAACATCGTATCGCCCAACCATATTGTAGTTCCAACAGCGTTCAGAAGCAGGAATTAACGAAAAACAGATATGACAAACTTTACAAATATTTTTCCAATTTACATAACTATAATAGTATTATCCGTCATAATTTGTAGACTATACGCCTTTCATTCAATCAGTATTGATACACGCTCGTCCGAAGATATATCCCGACTTCCCTAGGACAGGGATCCGGTTATGAGAACAAAAGGGGATCCAGTAAGTCATAAAGCGGACTAATAGACAGGGCAGAAGCGATTGCTTTACGAGCGGCCATTGGCTGGATGAAGATGGACGTGGGGACCAATCACGGTGTTTTATTGTCCGCCTGCTAAATCCCAGCCAATGAGAACGGATCTCCTCGCCACAATATCCGAGGTGATTACTCTTAGGGGGTGTTTCACGGTCCAGCCGATGGTCAATCGTTCCTCTCCAGCGTTTCGATACCACACTGGAGAACATTACTCGGATATCTTCTCGGATTGATAAAAATAAACCGTCCTAAATGTTCAAAACAAATTATAAAAAATAAACAGTAATTATTTATGCTGACATGGATTCGTAGTCGAAAAATTTTCATTTCAAAGTCCTGTTTTTTCGTAATCATTTTGGTTCATTATCATTCCTTTCTAAACCTATCAAATTAAAAACTAAAATAAATTGTCATTATTTATAAAAATCAGGGAAAAACAATTTTTTTGGATTGTTACAATGCTACAAAATTTATAGCTGTTCTGAAATGTGTAAAGAGATACTTAAAAGAAACATAATGTAGACATTTTTCAGCTATTAATAAATACATTTTATCAATATTGAGTAAAGTTGCATGGTCATGAAAACGAAACGATGAAAATTATCAATAAAAATTAATAATTTTTATCAGAAACATGTAAATACATTTTGAAAGAGAAAATTAACTACCCTTAATTTTTTTATTTACAGATTCATGTGTTTTATTTCATCAAATAATTTCGAAGGAACACCATGGTTCTACTAAACTCTGTGGTTTTTATGAAATGTCAGTTCCTTGAACAAAGATTCCTAGGTATTATGTAATTGCGTACTATTTTCACTTCCTGAACAACGAGGCATACCACTACCTGATATGAGTACAACAAATTCTTCTTCATAAACGAATAAAAAATAAAAAGGTTATTTAATAAACGAAACTATAGGATGTAGTAAAACTTGACAGTACATTTATTTGCGTATCGTCAGAAAAGTCGTGTATGTGGTATGTGTTCCACGGTTACATTAGATAAAATAATTGAGATAGTTCCATCGATTTTAAACTTTTCTCCTAAAGTCAAACAGAGCTTTACTCCCTTGTTTAAAGAAATTATCAGCTCTTGGATGATATTATTTTGTAACCAATCACCATTCTCTAGATTTCATCAATGTGTTACATGTTCTACTTTGCTAAAAGGATAATCCTTCATTCCACCGCAATAAGAAACGGAATATAGTTTAAACTGCTTTAAACAAGTTCTTATTCTTCAAAATGTCAATCCCACAGTTATTCACTATTTATTTCAAATGCTAGTCTATCAAGTCCATACTGGAAGCTATATAACGTAGTACTCGATTACTCAAAGTTGGTAGACCTTTTTTACCACGGATCTGATATCAGGTATCATATTGCTGAGATTATTTGGTCTTATGTATTTAGTTTTTTAATATATATAAATATTTAAAAAAATATAGGATTCTATTTTAACTGTTTTTTGTTTTATTGAGGGTTTTAAATTTGCGTATTTCTTCTATGTCTCATACTGTCGTGCCGGTCCTACCGGCATTAAGTAATTAGGGCTATTAACTTACTATAAATCCAAGAGGAAATAGGATACCTAAACTTTAAATTTGGTAGAAAATGAAAATAAAGATACCCACGATGAATAAGATACGAGGAACAAGACTGAATGGGAGATAAAGGCATTATTAATAGACTGAGTAAATTTAAAAAGAAGCGATGGGTCCTGTTTTGCCATCCCTCTTCCTTAACGACGAATATCTGTCAAGGGATCCCAGGAGTGGGTACACAAGGTGGGGGAGGGGTCGGGCTAAAATTAGGAAGTCGATAAATCTGTCAGTGTTAGTGTGAGACTGTCTTATGTGTTAGTGTGGGACTGTTTAGTCTTAGGATACGGCCATCTTGGGGCTAATGCAAAAAGCCTGTCTGGGACATTTACTAGCAATTACTAGAGACCGTTAAGTGCTGTACACGGCTTCAGAAGTGTCAAGTCTTCCACCAATTAGCGCCTGCTATAATCAGGTGTTTGCGTGCTTACATTGCTCTAATGCCCTGTTCCCGGTCCGTTCAGCTACTTGAAAAGAAAAAAAATGTCGTTAAAGGATCTTTTTTTATTATCATTATTAATAATCAGAGTAAGAAATTGTATGACAATCATCCGGCAAATAATAAAATAAATAAAAATCATCCAATTTTAATTCTTTTTAGGTATAGAAGAGGAATTTGTAAATTTAAAATGTATGAGCTTTAGACGTCGAATAATGGGGTGTATGTATATATATATATATATATATATTATATATATATTATTTATTTCTTTTTTTTTTTTTTTAAATGACCGTTTTATTAAATTCAAAATTTCAAACGACTGTAAACATTTTTTAAAAATCTAAAGAACTTCCATGGTTCGAACTCCTGCCTCATCCAGTTCCAGATCTTGCACCATCGGGTAAATACTTGTTTCGACATGGTCTTCAGGGATAAAAATTGGTAATTTTACGGAAGTTGAAATTGCAGTCCAGTAGTTCTTTGTTAGTCATTCCAAAGAATGGAATAAGAGTAAGATCGAGCAAATGGCTAGCAGATGGCGAATGAGGGTAATTAGCAATGGAGTATTTTTTGAGTACTATATGTATTTTATATCAAAGAAATAATAATACAAATATTTGGTTGCGAAAAACAAAAAATCTTTTATTATAACCCATCCTATGTAATATATTGTATGTCTTTGACCAGTTTCTCAAATAGCAGTGTATAAATAACCATTCAATATATCGCTATATACAGAACAACAGATCACATATCCAATGAATAAGAATTAAACAAAATAAAATAACTCAGTCTAAATTCTCTTTATGAGCCGAATAATCATTTTAACAGTTTACCCCCAAATTATCTCATTATGATTGCCTAATAGACGTCTATTATATCACTTCAAAAACGTTCAATTTATTACACACCTAATAATTACAGTATATGACTGTAATGTCCACCACAAAAGCTCTATTAGCAAATCTTCGTTAATGTTTTCATATATATTATTTTTTTAAACATTAAATGCTTATTTCACCTATAACCATTTATACAACAGATGAATTAAAATTAAATATACAATATACCAAGCCATGAAATACCTCTATCTTATGACGGTAATTTGAATTCAGTTTTATCCGAACAAATGTGTTAAATATCTTCACATTCATTTGAATCTTTAATTAAATAAAAGCATATTATTGTTATTCACTGAATCCTATAAAAGTTTTTTGTTCCAAAACCGGAATATAAATGAATTATGTTACACTAATTTGAATAACAAAAACACGTTAGTGAAGCTCTTTTTAGCACGTCATAACAATGCAACTCGATGCACTCATTAATTCCATCAGATAAACAGTGTAAATTATTTTATATCTTTATCGTTGCACACATGCAAGGGCACCGATAGCGAAATAATCCTCAAACTATAAACAAAATATTAATGTAGTTTTTTTTTTTTTTTTTTTTTTTTTTTTTTTTTTTTTTTTTTTTTTTTTTTTTTTTTTTTTTTTTATAACCTCTATAAAACCTATTCGTAGTTTAAAAAATTTACTTAACAATTTCAAAGAACACAATTAATTTTATATATTAGAAAATAGTAACGAGCAAAAGGGTTAGGATTATTTATTACATAAAACCTCTTATTGCAAATTAATTTTAATAATTACTTATTTCACTCTTAAGGCTTGGTTCTCCAACAGAATCTAACTTTACTTTTGTTCACAATATTTTTTATTATATTTTCCTTGGCACTTATATTTTATTTTAATTTTGTTTTATGTAGTTTCAGATATGTTTAAATATTTTCTTTATTTTTAGAATACATTTAAACTGAAAACTCTACAAAAAAAATTAAAATAATTACCCGGTTCCACCACAGCTCGGTCTTCAAGGCCATGCTCGAACTTACCTGAAAAAAAGAATAATTATTAAAAATCGTTAAATAAATCCTGTATGTATTTCTATATGTATGTTTAGTACATTATATATTTATCTATGTATTTAGGTACCAAATGAAAAATCCTCGCAAGAACGAATCGGAAATTAATATCACCTGAGCCCTAAAACAAACCTTTTCGTGCGGAATATTTTGACATAACTTCTGTAATTATAAGCATTATATCATGACATTACCTCCCTGGCTGGCAGCCATGACTCACTCAGGCAATTTTTACCGTGTTCATCAAGGGTATTTATTGTCTTGGACTTCCGCCAGGAACTGCCCTCCAAGAAAAATGGAAGGGGTCTCATTCCAAATTTAACCTCAATAAAATCTTCAACTGAAAACGCAATGTGATAGACAATAAACTTGTGGTCATTGAGGTAACAACAATTGTCTGATTTATAAGTTTGTAAGTGTACTCATTTAGGGAGAGGTAGGGACAATAACTGATACTGAAGTTGTAAAAACTTACAGTCATAACAATTACACCCTTTAAAGATATTTTTGTTCATGCAATGGCAATCGGCTATTTTAGAAAATTTATTTTACTTTATGTCTCCTGTGGATAGACCCTAGGACCGATTGACCTCACAGAGCAATAAAAACTTGAAAAAATAGTTCATGGTAAATCCGAAATCTTCTAAGAACTTATTTTCAATAGTACTTTATTAAGTTTCGAGTCCACAACAGAAATATAAAGGTAGTAAAACAAAGGATTATATTGCACAATCTGGTTTAGAAAGAATAAATTGTTAAGTCAAAAAATTGTTTTCTCCGACCGAAATTAGCTATGGAAGCCAGAGAATAAATAATGAAATTATAAGCATGTAATGACAGTGCTTTCTAATAATTTAAACAAAATACTAAAACTGTTATACTCATTACTTTCGAGACTTTCAAAATAAAAACTAATTGAATACCTGTGTAGGTTATATAATAATATAATATAATAGTTATAAAATAAGTTAGTGTTAACTTATTAAATCCCATTTGACGAGTCAAACATATACGGGACAGCAAAATAGACACACGTTACCTACCTAAAATTCAACATATACTTCAATTATACAATCGAAATTTTTTAAATTATAACAAAATCAACACGGTACGTTTGCAACATTATTCTCTGTACAGGCCTTCACATGCCAACATTCAACGAACAAATTCAGATCCTCTACATATAGGTATGAGTGACTATTGTATTATATTTTTATGATTTTATTTTGTATATATGTATATTTTATTATTATTATTATATAATATTTATAGTTTGTATATATCGTGTGAATGTAGTATGAATGTTGTACGTTATCACTATTAAAAATGTCCTGAATTGGACAGATTGTAATATTTCTCAATAAATAAAAAAAAAAAAAAAAAAAAAAAAAAAAAAAAAAAAAAAAAAAAAAAAAAAAGATCCTCTACAAGCTTTTTCAGTACCTACAAGACGTACCAACTATTAATACAAAACATGGCCACTACCAACATGTCTCACAATACTCGCTGCAAAGAAGTTGGATGAGAGACCTCATAGCATAATAATATGAATCACGCCAGGAAGAAGTGCCACTGGGCATCCTCCCTCCATCGAGCCTATCACGCCACAATATCAGAACCTTGCCTCACGTTTAATAATTGTCATCTGCATAACTGGTGAGAATAAACAATTACTAAGATAAAAAAATTAACAGAAAGGTATAAACTAAATCTGTAATATAAAATATTAGAAAATAAGAATTCATATATTTGAAGAGTAAGAAAATAAAAAGATATTGAAAAAAATAATTCCATCCAATTTCTCTAATGGAGCCATAGACTCAAAAATATTTCACGGTACTTAAGCACGAGAAAATAGGGGTTCGCATACGGATGCCTTGGAAATAATGCGCTTATACATCACCGGCATTGTGGAGTTGTCGTTCTAAAAGTCTTAATATGTCACTTTAAATGTTCCATTCCACTTCATGAAGGCGGGATTATTTCTTTCCATAGGATCATATCATCAACATAAAGACCTAAGACAAGGGTGAAATGGGGCGTAGAGATCTCACTCATATGCCGGAATTCCGAATGGGCGAACGGTTCCTTGGAATATGATGCTTAGGAGGGTGGAAGACATGTGTGAAGGAATGGCGTACGTCAGGCATCAGGAGACGGGACACGTACTGGTCAGCCCAATATACACAGGAGAGGGAATAAATTGGAGCCTCCAGGACAATATTGGGCCCCGCTGGAATTTTATTAAACTCCTCCCTACCCCTAAACCTAATGCTGGAGAGCATTTATATTTCTTAGCCTGTAGCAATGTTTTATTCGCGAGAGAAAGAGAGAAAGTACCATAATTCCTGATAAATAACTATAATACATTTCAGATAAAAACATAAATTAAAACGACATTTTAACTTTTTATCGGCTTATTTCAGTACAAAATAATCACTATCAAATGTTAAAATATCTATGAAAAGCTACAGAACAGGATGAGGCCAGGCATATGAAAAAAGGCAAACATTATAGAAGTAATGAAATGAAGAAAATTCAGTCAATCATTTTATGTGTCAACAACTGATCAGCAAGCATCAGGTTTCGTAAAGCATTCGTCCCTCACACTCCTTTGGCATTTCAATGCGCTGGCTTTTCTCCAGCAAGGAATCAACACCTTCGCGATACCTCTGGAATCAGAAAAAACTCTGGAACAATCATTAGCAGGGCCCAGATAGCTAAACAATGGTACGAGCGTTGTTTAAGAGCTTCCTGAAACAGCGGTAGAGCCTTCTAAAAGTTCTCACGTGAATACATCACTATCTGCATTATCTTATGTAGGATACTTTTGTCGAGTATTATTGTGAGGACAAGTGATATAGTGATTAACTTCGGGTGAATAAAGACAATTGTTCTTGAGCAGGAATTTGGGCATGTTGAAATATTCCACACATCACAGGTACACATCGTGAGGATCAATATAACTTAAATACTAAACATCTGTAGTCACAAAAATGCAAATTGGTGTGTTTTTTTTCTAAATTTGTTGATGATTAGCAACCTTTCTAATAAATTTATAACGATGTGTGTGAAGATTATCTTACAAATCGTCTTGTACGATCAATGATCACCAGTACTGTAAATAACTTTTTATCATTGAAATAACGAATAAATAATTTAGTAATTGCGATTGATATGAATTGTTTAATATAATATAAGGTAATATATGCTTTACTCGGGCTCTATTAACCAACTAAAATCGGTTAAACATTGCTCTCGGGGAATTAATAAAATTTGAAAAGATAGGGCACTATTTTCTATTAGCGCTCAATTTAATATGTACAATGCCTGAATGATTCTTGAGCCAAGCCAAGGCTTCGCTAAAAAAAAAAAAAATTAAATTAAATTTTAATGACATCTCGCGGACCACACGTTGGGAACCATTGGTCTAGAAGAAGGTCTTGTTTCAAAAGACTTGGTGATAAAATAATGGTTTATTGGATCGGGAGAGATCTTTGAAGAACTAGAGGGAGAAGAATAGACTAATCAATATAAAATGTTTTTCGAGATTACTCCACGCCTAACTATACTTTTATCATTACAAATCATCTCAGAATTAGAAATAAATGTCTATGATGCTGTTATTAATGAAGGTTTCACTGATGAGATTCCTGAAGTGGTTTTTCAAAGGCAAGATCTGGTGACTCTGAACGCGAACCAATTCTGTAAAATAACGAAACAACATAAATCAGTTATCATTGAATTTGGACAGATAGGCTCCGAACATCAATAGCTAATAAACATAGATCTGCCTGAAGAAGGCCATAAAAGAGGCCATAAAGCGAATCAAAGCCGCGAGTGCTACCGTACTCCACGCTAATGAGGCACTATCTCATAACGACGCTGAAGAACCCTCCAGATAGCGGCGCCATTACAATACAATGATCATCCTAGGCCTCTTTGCTAGGCCGCCGCTTCCAGGAAGGTCCACGGCTCCAGCATTCCGGTATAGCAATGGCCGCGATAATATTTGTAGCAGGGACCGGTCCTGGAATGGAATTCGATAATTAAGGCTCCGGTAGGCGGTGAGATAAATAATGTATTCGATACATAATACATAGCACTTCCCATCTCTTCAATTAGAAAACCATCAATCAAGGCGAAAATCTCGTATTCTTATCTGTATAAAAGAAAGTCACAATTTACTCACTTTTTGGTTCATCGCAGCATCTCGAAAACGACTATGGTTGTGATGCTGAAAATTGTAATAGAGGTTTCTTCTACAGCCTAAATGAGCAATACGACCAGGTATAAGAAAATTCGTTCTCTAAGTGGTTGAAAAAAAAGATTATTTCTAAAAATCTTTTACGAGATATGTTTTCAAATAGCTTAAAAACATTGAAAGCCTTGAAAAACTATAAGAACTCATTAGAAAGATAATCGAATTTCTAACCACACAAAAAGAAAATCACCTTAATCTGGCCACTATCAGCAAAGGAAAATTGAATTTTTAAAAAGTAAATATAAACTTCGCATCCATGTTTCGTGTGTAGGCTCCCGTGGAAAGACGTTGGATTGTTATCAGGATTTCAAAGTGATTTTATATTTTGCTATTAGACATTAGTAAAAGTTTTTTTTTTTTTTTTTTTTTTTTTTTTTTTTTTTTTTTTTTTTTTTTTTTTTTTTTTTTTTTTATGGAATCCTTTATCCGAGAATGGGATTAAAACACGGATATATTTTAAACGAGCTGTGACGATTTATAAAGATTATGTTTGAAAACTGAAACGTATTTAGTGAAAGTACCTAATCCTACAGGTGTGCTGTTGAAAATTTGACAAAATTAAATTAAAATCTGGCACTAAATAATAACTTTATTTCTTTTAGGTGAAAAAATATCAAACATTTTCTGGGGTTACCTGTAGCAGGGTGGTTAGCATAACAGCCTCATATGCCAAAGGTCCCGGGTTCAAACCCGCTGGTAGACCTAGGATTTTTTAATGGGAGTAAAAAATCCTTAGTTATGCCGTCCTTCGAAGGGGACGTTAAAAGGTGGTCCCGAGCCTGTGCCATCGCACAGGTACTCGCTAAAGATCCCTATCCTAATAAAACCTGGATAGGCAAAATTTAGAAGTCCCACTGTAGCATCGTCAGATTAGCCACAGCAGCATAAAGGGACGTTAAATAAATAAACAAACAAACAATCAAACATTTTCTGATCGATATGAGTAATATCCATTTTATTTACTCTTACTATAAACGAATATATATATATATATATATATATATAAACTTAAACCGACAAAAACAGAAATATTCGAGAGAAATATTTATAAATTTATAACTGGTAGCCACAATTCACTTTGCTGATCATCACAGTACGTAAAAAATGACTGGTTCTGATGCTGAAAATTTTAATGGAGGTTTCCTCTACCGCCTAGATGTGCAATAAGTCTAGGAAAATTGGTTCTATATAATTCAAAAAACTATACATTTCCTGAAAATTATAAGTACTCATTTGAATCATGATCAAATTTCTAACAACGTGAAATCAAAATAGTCTTAATCGGACCAGTATTCAGAAATTTACTAAACTAGCTAAAATATTTCATTTTGTGCTTGTTTAAGTTTATATATTTGCGTTTATGATTATTAGGGTAAATATAATAAGTATAATAACTTCGCTATTAATCTATTAACGTTTTTTATTTATAACGAATAAAGTTATTATTTAGAGCAAGACTCTAATTTTGTTTTGCCAATTCAGCAGTAGCATACTAGTAAAAACAGACCAACTCATAGTGACTCAATTCACATTTGCTTTTAAACATCATCGTTGTATATCGTCACGACTCGTTTGCTACGTCAAAATAAATCAATCGCATTCGTTGGTATTTTTAAGTTTTAGAAACAAGTCCATTCTATTTTCTAACAGCGAAATATTTTTTAGTGGTTAAAAGACAAAATCCAATAGCAATTGAGCAATTGAGCCTATTAACATGTAGGCCTACATACAAAAGCTGGATACGAAGCCAAATATACTTGATGCATATATAATATAAAAAATTAAATAGAATTTTATAACTAAATTTGCAACAGTTTACCCCGGGGGCGATCCAGGGATGGTTTGGATTCCACCCTCCAGAGGCAGAGGGTGGAAAGAAGATAAATCTTAGCGACACTGTTCTAATTTATCTCCAGCCGCCTTCCAAATCCCCCTCCAAAGTAAATAAACTCACGGCTGCGGAATTCCAGGAGCTTTGGCCGCGAGAATGGCCTGGCACCATCTCTGCTTCTAGGAGTCTCAAATACACGGCAGTCTGCTGGGGTTTCTCTCGAGCGATAACATTTATGTGTAAAGAAAACCTCAATAGGCTTCACTCAAAATATTCTAATTTAAATTAATAAATAAAAATGCATGCATTATTATATAAAATGCCTTACATTCCTCATTCTATTACATGTATTATCATGATAAAAAAATATATATATATATGAATATGATATATTAAGAATTGACTTATAGCAATGTCGTTATATTAATATTAACCATGAAATATAAATAAAAGGTAATTATTATATATGTATTGAATTATACTTAAGTGAAAAATAAGTTACTTCCAACAATTTGATCAAGTAAAACATATTAAAAAGACTTAATTTATTTATTTATTTTTTGGATTTTTTTTTAATCTTGATAATGGGCCAAGACCCCGTGACGTAGACAGTAGATATTTTTTGAAAGTGTTTTAATTATATAAAACATATTGGAACTTAAAAGGTGCTCATTTATATAAATATTTAAATTCTTCTCGAAAAAAAAATGGAACGTATTATTGCCCTATAGTATCTGTATTGTTGGAGAAAACTAAACATCAAAAGTTTCAGATTATAGCAAATTGATATAGAAATAGTAATTCAAGAAGTCAAAGCTAGCTAGCTGCAACATCCTATACATGAGAAGTGTTTTATTTTTAAAATATTTTATTTTAGCAATATAATACAATTAGTCCACTAAGCAGCAGGACTCTAAGATTTTATAAAGAATTTATTGATAAAAGCACTTGTGAAATAAGTTCTTAAAAGGTTGATTTTTTTCTTTTTACGGTGTGTTTTATTTACACTTATTTGTAATGAAAGACTAATTTTTAATTTACTTTAAAATTTTAAGACCAAGAAAGTTTCACACAAAGCCATCATGTAGTATGCCAGGGCATCTTAACATAACAGAGGATAAATTAAATGAAACGAAAATTCTGTTTAAAATTTATTCACATTGAATCCCTTCCAATACAATTACTTACCGAAGGATATAACTACATGGCGATCACTAATATTGCCTATAATGTTTGTAATTTTAATATCACTAATAATATAGTCACATCAATAATCGTGTGTAATAATAATATCGGCATTTTAGCTGATGATAACCATGCGAATAATTGTACACAAGGCCATTTTGGACAACGTTTCCTTGCTTCCTAACCGTGACCGAGTAATTTTTAAGACGCATAATTAACGGCACAGTTACTACTAATGTTAAAGCAATTACTACGTGATACTATTCCAAATTTTTTCGGGTACCAATTATAGAAAAGTAATGTTACAAATGAAGTCATTATGTTTAATTGAGTTCATCAAGATCGTAATTCGTTCATGGTGTTGAGGCCTATATACCATTCTGATCATGAATAATAATTTTAATTATAGTACAGTGGTTGTCCATTGTATCAAAACATCCGATACGTTTATGAGAGTACACTGAAATAGTCTGTATACTTCTTCTTCTTCTTCCAGTGGCGCGACAGTCCGTGTAGGCCCTGGGCCTCGCGGTATAAACTCCTGCAAGTTTACACTCACGTAAAATAGTCTGTATAGGATTATTTAATTTTATATCTACGAAAATATACAAAATACATTAGGAAAAGGATGAAACATACCTCTGTTTCTCAGTGAACTTAAATATTTTATCTCTCACGTTAAATTAAATTACAGTTTTCCCCAAGATATTTCACATTATTAAACTGTTATCATACAATGGAAACAAATAACAATAATAAGAACCGTTAATGAAAGCAAACTGACACTTTTATCAAAATATAGTAAAAAGAGAGAGTACTTGACTTTATATATTGAAATTTGTTCAAAACTGAAAATTGTTCTATGTTTGGGTTGGGTTCGAAGAATGTCTTGCAAATAACTTTTTGTTAAAAAAAAATTGAAATAAGCTGTTTTTAGGGGAAAGAAATACGTGACACAGTTTTTAAGAAAACTTATTAGAATCTTTATTTGGAAGAGATTTCTTATTAATTTATTGACATCACATAGCAAAAGATTTAAATATTTAAATAGTTTATTTATACCTTCATCAGAACCTATATAGAATAGAATAGAATAGAAAAAGATATTTATCCTGGGACACGGTCCCTTAAGAACAATTCATATGTACAATTAAGATATATATATATATATATATATATATATATATATATATACATATATATATATATAATGTGTCTAGCTACAAGACCAAAGGAATATAATTATTTCTCATTCACAACGTTACATAAAGAAAAGAAAGGATATAATAAAACAAAAGAGTAAAATAAATAAATAATAACTTCTGGTGTATAATAAGTAAATTATAAATAATTTATATATTAAATACAATTTATTTTATGCTCCCAATCTTAGCAAAACTGTTACACGACTCCTGGGAAGCGTAGGTGTCTAGTGTTTTGCACACTTTAGTATTGTAATGTCTATTTTCGCCAAAACAAAATTCATTACAATCGGTGAAACACACTATTTAATCTATATAATTTATTTCTGTAACCATCTATGAAGTTTGTTTAATTTATTGTTTATAAATTATATTAGACGTTAACATTGGTACACGAAAAACTATCAAAGTATACTGTATTTATAGACAGCCGTTTTTAGTTATTATTTATATCATTTTATTTATTTTTTTTTTTTTTGCTTTTTTAAAAACACCTTATTCCCATTCATTCGTCAAAAAACTAATTATAAGCAGCTCTTTTGTTTAATTTTTTTAAACTTATCACTTCAGAAGCAATTAGAGCACTAGACAAACAACAGCTGATCCTTCCAAAGGGTTGTTCTTGAGCAATGCAGGGTGAGTCACCCCCACCTCAAGGAGGGAAATTACAATTCAAATCAAGCCCGTGCATAAATCCGTTAGAGCTTGTTAATAAAGGATTCCTTGGACGGGACTCTAATTCACCCGAGGCCCAGGATCAATTTAATTAAGATGAATCATAAGGACCTTGGTCCTAGGAGGACACCACAACCCCTCCTTAGTCCTTCCAGGACACTGCGAGATTTACAACTTTCATTAACCACTTAACTTAATTGTGAATACTAAACTTAATAAGTTCCAGGATAAATTCAATGGACGGGTAGATAAATGGAGTCCTGAGCTAAAAAAAAAAAGAAGAAAAATATAATGAAGTCCTAAAACCTAAAGATGGTCTTTTAAATAGCATTCAGACACTCTGACATCTAGAAATAACTATAAATTGGCTGTATAATAACCTGATAAGAATAATATTTATTAATTACCTCAATAATTCATAAATGATTTTCAATCTTTTATTATTTTGTAAGTTATAACATGAGGATGAACATAAATCTGTGAATTTATTTAAAGAATTCAATAATTAACATTTTTTATTCCAGGTATAATCCTAACATCATCACGAAAAAATCTTCGTTCAGTTACGCGACTTAATGAAGACTATTGCATACAATAAATATCCTGATTTTTTTTTTTAATTACTTTTAACATAAAAATTTAACCGCTATAATAAGAATAAACACAACCTAAGTGGTAGACGTATGATAAGTAATAAAAATAATTAAACGTTGGCTTTCAAAGCAATTTTTTTATATTGATTGCCCGTCTATAATAAAGCAAAGGAGTGGAATAGTTTAGATTTCATGGTGGAAAATACACATAGCTTTAATAATCAAAATCATAATGAAATACTTATATGGAAAAAGTTACAACAATAATGATAAATATAACGCCCCATATATGTTGTAAATAAGTTGTTGGGCTCGATGACGAGCGGATTCCGAGAAAGTTGGTATTTGCTGATCCGACTGGTAGGCGTCCGAAAGGTAGGCCGAAGCGGAGATGGGAGGATTGCGTTAAGGCTGATCTCGGGAGCTTGGGCTTGAATGGTGAGCATTGGACGAGTCTGTGTAGGCGGAATTTGGTGGTATCGGCATCGAACCTTCGGGTTCGCTAAGCTATTATTATTATTATATGTTGTAAAAATCGGAAAAAAATAATAATAATACCTGAAAATGCCGGAAAGACCTCAAATAGATTTCACATACGTTTTAAATAAATATAACTAATATTTACTTCAATTCTATCGTGAGGTATATTAATTTTAATGTAGTGGATTGGTGATCGTTACCAGTGTAATACACATTAAAAAGGAAAAAAAATTACAAAAATATTGTAAATTGATGTTATTATTTAATTAGTCACTGTAAAATATTCATTGCCTGATATTAAAATTAAACTAATATTTTTATTTAATTTTCATTTATAAAAAGCAATGCTCAATAAATTATTGAATATGATAGAAGTCGATTATATTGAGTCTGTTAAGGTGTGGTTGAAAAGATTTATTCAATGACCTGTAAATATGGTTTAAAATTGTTTTTTAAGTTTATAGTTTTTTTAATGTCATAAAATGGACAATAATTGATCATAGTGTGTTAAAATTAACATAAATAAACATATTTTGACTAGCAAGGGTATATTTGATTCTTATTCCATTGATTTTATTCTTTTTTTTTTTCTCTTGGTTCAGTATTGACTTTCAGTTTCGGATCGAATTATTTCCGCCTCTTCTAAAGAACAGAAGAATATATTTAACAAACTAGGGAAACAGATAATTCGAGCTGAATCCATAAGTCGATAATAAATAAGTTTTTTGTCGCTTGGAAATTTACAGAAAGCAGAAACCTGTTGCCCCTATGCCGTAAATCCGTCTCCGTATCAAAGGGACGTCAGATGAGAAGCACTAATGAGGTCAGCTGTTAGAAAAAAATGAAAAAGATCTTCCAGAGCCGCTGATTGATTGGCTTTCCAGCCAATTACTGGGAAACGGGAAGACCAATAGGAAGTCGGCATTAGTTTACGAGGGTAGGCCCCTGCGGGCGCATGCGCTTCGCGACTCCCGCCTTAATTAATGGCGTAATGAGGTCCACCTACGCCAAGTGTTGTTAGAGATAAAGGTGGCCGTGTTTAGACTTCTACAACCTTAAATTATTAATAATTTATGGGCCTTTGAGTCTTTCATTTATTTTTTTATCGGCTGCGAAGCTGTTACTAGTCTAGTGTGACGTAGGTGTTAATTATTGATTATGCAATGCTGGATTGCATCCCTGCAAAAGTTTCAAAGTCGACAAAAGCTAAAATAAATTTTTCCCGTATTTAAATCGTATGGGTTGAATATAGATTTTGTGCCAAACATTTTTTTTTTTTCAGTGCCTCTTAAGAAAAAAATAAAATATATTCATATTAAAACCAGCACAATTTTTTCTTCCATATCTTTTTTATTATCATTGTTATACAATTTGTCAAATGTAGTCAACGTTTCGGGGCTTTTTCCCCTTTATCAAGACTGAGCCAATAGTAGACTTTAGCAAGTAGATGTAGCTGTGAGCTAAAGAAAATAGTATGTATAAATAAAAAAGTCTTGATAATGGAGAAAAAGCCGCAAACGTTGACAACATTTGACAAATTGTATAACAATGATAATAAAAAAGATATGGAAGAAAAACATTGTCCTGGTTTTAATATGAACAAATAAGAAAATCTTCCTCAAGTCGTACTGGTCTAGAAAAATAAAATATATTGAAATTTTAAATTGTGGGAATATTTCTGGCGAAAAAACATTGTTCTAAGGCTCACTTAGAAAGGAAATACCAATAAAATCCCTTATAAACATATATAAACCATGTAAAAATATATCAATAAGAGCAATAAATATTTATCAATACTTTAAACCAGAGAATGGTAATTCAAATGTTGACTTTAAAATAGTACTTAAATAAAATACAAAACTTTCGTTTTCATTTTTTTTTTTTTTTTTTAATAACAAAAACCAGTTAATATGAGAGTTATTTTTAAAATATTAAAACAAAGAGTAACCTACTTTTTAAGCGGCTTAATAAATTTCTTAAATTAGTGAAAAATAGAGTTGAGAAAATACTTTACACTGCTTTATTATTGTTAATACCTAAAGCACTTTTTTTTATCTTTTTTTTTTATCTAGAGTATTAAAAGATAATTTTTTTTTTTAAATACACTCCATATTCTAGTGTATGATAAATTAGACTGTTATAAAACGAGCAAAACATTTTAGCAGTGTCAGTAACAAAATATTTTTATTTATGTTCTTGATTAGAAAGGCTACATGATAAATGAGAATACTACTCGGCTATCTAACACCTAAGGATCAAGATTGAGTCATCAAACAAATTGGATTTTGCCGTATCTTTGATCAGATCTATGACCAGAGGATTTTTTTTTTTTTTTTTTTTTTTTTAAGCCTTGAGTACTATAATTACCACGAGTAACTTAATATTAACTGAACGATAGCACATTTTCCGCACATACTTTGGAAGTGTTAATTATGCCGTTAAATTAATATTTTTAAGACAATAAGAAAATTAAATCACATATATCACAATTTTATTATCATATGTGTAAGATTTTTTTTTTTCAAAACCAATAACTGTCATACAACATATTTCTGAAAGACATATGTCTCAAAAAGGATCTTGACACACCTTTCAGGCAGAGTGCTTCCAAGAATAGCCTTCTTGAGACACGAAGAAAATGGCATATATTTCCCATTTTTTCACCCAATTTCCTCCCCGTTTTCATCTTCTTTCTCTCCTTCTTCCCTTTCCCCTCCTCTTCTTCCTCCGATATAGAAGGCATAAATCCAGAACCGGGAGCTTCCTGTGCACGCCTTCGCACTTCCCGGTACTTCCTCCGTTTCCTTATATTTATTGTCTATTATTTTATATCTCCTTCCTCTCGTCTGTATTTGGTTTTCATTGTTCCACTTCTGCATCTAGGTAAAGTTGTTTAGCTTTAATAAGGAATTGCTAAAACAGTGATAATATCCATTCATAAAATATTAATTTGGCCATTATGGAAATATAAAAAAATATAAAATATTGTTATCGTGGTATTTATAAAGAAATAAAAAACGTTTTAAACACCCTTTCTAATATTAACAATACGTTAAAGATAAGATTAAATAAATCAATTCTTGATTGTTCCAAGGTTGTTGTTGTTTGGGGTTTAGAAGCGTAAAATCCAGGGGTCATAAACGCCTACATTTGACTTTGAAGAAAGGGAAAGCATAATTAAAAAAAATTAAGACTATATTTTACTAAATAATAGGTGATTCTGAAGAAACCTTAACAGCGACGATTTTTCTAAGGTTTAAGTTGAATACGAAAATAATTCACATAAATATTCTTTATTCTTCTTGTTTTAGGTGGCAAAATGATAGACAACTTAGTTTGAATAGAACAACCAATAGGTTTTTCAAATAGTTCATATTGAATTAGTCCGACGTTTAGGATATCACGAACAATTATCAAGTTTGAATAATATATCAATTTTTTTTTTCATATGAAAAACTTTAATGACACATCCATTTTGTTTATTAGGTTTTACAATTATTGAGTCAATCTAGCTGTACATCCCAAGATTTGTTGTTGGTCAGAATCTGTAATTACAGAAATATTGGTTGATAAAGAAGTGTTGTTCTGGTCATAATAAAAATGATTTCTTTCCATTATTCAGTCGTATTTCTTCAGAAAGCTGATTATTTCTGCTAAAATAAAAAACAGAGATAAATGCGTTAATTATTCATTAGCATAAATGCCTATTATGCTGATTAAAAAGTCATAAAAAAAATCACGCATATAAATAAAGAAGATAAATAAAATTAGAAAAAGTTTCTAGAAGTATCGAGGCGTAAAACACAACTTTACGAACACCTACTCTTCCTAAATGCATTCATTCAAGTGTCAGTATAATTCCATTTTCTTCTGGATTCATCACAAGTAATAATATGCAAGAAGTTACATAACCGAGTCCGCACATAAATAAAATTAGTCATGCTTGCAAATTACCAGGTATATGAAAAAACTTTATTATACGAACCAGCCATTGGAAACATTATCAAAGTAGGTAATTATTGAGTTATCACTTAAGAAAATCATGAGGTATTGTTATATTTAACAAAAAACAAATTTTAAAAAATGAAGAAGAGCATTAATTACCATATGAAAAAAAAAATCAATGGCTACAAATCATTAAACTAAAGCCATATTGTGGAGGGATTTACCAGCGGTGAGGTGAGCTTTGGTTTTGGTATCGACCTCAAATCCCAGAAATCCCCTTCGTCAAAACAAAGAGGATTATATCAGGAAATCCTTTAATCCAGGCACTCATTACCAAGCAGATATATATATCGGCGTTGGGTCGATGGCTTCCACAGGGGATCATCTGCAAAACCATCACAACCTACTAAATCACATCCCGTCGGATCAGTAAGTCAGTAAATTTACCCAATTTTAACTGCATAATAATTTTGAGTTCGGATACTTATACAAGTCTGTAACCTGAAATACATATTATTATTAATTTTTTAGAGATTTCAATACTTACTCCTTTACTTAAAACTAACCAGAAAATAAGTTATATTTACAATGGGTTTGCTATAGTTGCCATCATATTTCCTTTTTTTGTTTGTTACCCCCATCTTCCCTTTCTATTTTATTATCAGATGCTAAAAAAATATATTTTCCGACCCCATAGATCCTCGGAAACAATAGGTCAAAAACCCAAGGATTTATACATTTCGGTAATACTGCCAGAATGTAAAATAGCCAAGTTTCAGACAGTAGAAAAACATTGGCTAGGGTGTGAATAGTTTTGGCACGGTCGTAAGAGAGTGGTATAAATCATACATAGGTTCCATTGTTCCACTGTTGGAAGGGCGATGAAAAACCGCGTCTTCCTCGGGTTGTGTTTTCAATATGGCGAGGGGAAAAAAACCATAGAAAAATTGTTAAAATTCAATGTCATAACACATAAATTCTTTTTTTACAAAAACATAGTTTCCGTTTTACAAAAAATACTCCGTTTTACTAAGATGTTATAAAATATTTTAAAATGTTTTAGTGTAAAATAAATAAATAAAAAATCTCAAAGCCCTTTTTTATTTTTTGGACACAGCTTACATCTCTTGTCTTAAAAAACAATATTTTCCCATTTCAACAACTTCAACTCTTTTTTGACGTTCAAATCTCCTACTTTATTTCCATATCATATTTATTCCAAGTTATTCAGATGTAACAAGAACATATTATATACATACATGCACATATATTACAACCACAAAATCAAACAATTCAAAACCCACTGTTCAAACCTTCCTATCTCTAAACTCAACGTATAGTTTGATATGGGCATAAAAATATTAGAATTTTATCTTAAGAGGATCCATATATAATAAATGCATAAGAAAATAAAACAACTCTATATTCATTTATCTGAAGTAAAAAGTATATAACTTTAGTAGCTAAAGGTTCCAAATAAGTTATTATAGGTTGGCACCGCACTTATGTATTTTTCATAAATTTCAACTTCGGTTCGACAAGTGGTTCAAAACAGATGAAAAAAAACCGCTTAGTGTTGGAACGATTTGCCTTTCCTTCTCCACCATTCTCTGTCGTGTAACCTTTTGGTTCGATAACAAAGAATAACACTATGGACGAAACCACCAGTATCAGCCCAGTAGGTGGAGTATCCAAATTACAAACTATACAATATATTTCGAGTGCGACCGATATTAGATCACACATATTTCAGCCTGCTTCAACGAGGAGTGCTAAGAAGACATTAGGATGGCCACAGAATCGTGGATGCTGCACTTACTTACCCTAACCCCGCCATAACGTAGAGGAAGGTGTCAGGCGAGGCAATATACTGCCAAGGGCCACCTTATAACTGCATACCGTGAGCCTTCGGGTATTTATTGTATTGTGGGGGTCCCAGCCTGGACCTTGGTATCTCCACTGTACTCATGCCACATATACTCTGATATATCACATCAGTTCTACCCTTATGGTTATGATAAAATATGATATTTTTTGTATATCGAAATATATATTTAAAATTATATTTCCATAGCAGACTGCACGGACAAAACGATTTACTTACGAACATCCAGTCAATAGGTGAAAATGTTAGAGGAAAACTGGAAAACAAGCTAAATGAGAAACCTCTTCTGCTAAATTAAAGCCAAGGAAGGGGTGATGCTGAGATTTTTTCTTCAAGATCATGTCGGTTGCTCATGTTTTCCACATTTCCTTAGTTTCACATAGCTTCTGACAGTTGTGATAAAAAAAAATAATGTTATACCTCAGTTTTTCATATACTGCTTTTACTAGAGCTCCCAGGAGGTGAAGTCCTTTTTTTTTTTAGAAATATTTTTAACAGTAAGTTTTTTAAGAAATATTCCCGCCTGCATTATAAAGATATTAAAAAAAAAAAAAAAAAAGAGATTGGTTTTCAGGCAGTAAATTTGATTCCTACGTACAATTATCAAAGTAGCACTTCAGATACAGATTCTTTCCTTAAAAAAAAAAAAAAACGATTTTTCGATTAATAATGAACAAATAAATAAGTACAAAGTTCATAAACCTCTCCGTGATTTTAATTTTAACACCCTTAGCTCCAACTTTCATGACTTCTTAGGGTTCCATTATGAAAGTAGGAACGGTAGATTGTGACCTGATTGGCCAGGAAGGAAATGTCAAGTGATTGAATTGCAAGATTGAATACATTCGGTCACGCGGTCTCGTTAGGCCAAGATACCGGCGGAGATAATACCATTGCGAAGGAGGGCTCAGTATGGGTAGTGAACCACTGCACCCATTAACCACTCTTTATGGTTAAAATTAGCTATTTCGAAGTATTTGGGATTTCGAAAGTCTTAACGAACGTTAGGAGTTATGGTTAGTATGGTAATGGGAGAAACAGAAGTAGCCGAGAGTGTTGAGGCATCAAGTTAAACTGCATTGGTTCAAACCCAGCTGAAGCAAATTTAACAAGTTTATGACCAGGGCTGAAATTCCCATTTTTTTTTTTTTCTCTTATCAATTATTTTCTAACTGCTTTGTTCTATCGGGCGGGATTGTTATGAATACCCACTCACTCATCTTCAGAAAAGGGTGGATATTATGATATGAAAAGGACTATAAGAGCAACAACTTAATGCATTTGTTGTAATCCATTAATGAAGAACAGTTATCTTTAATTTATTGGTGATGCTTCGGAATACATATCGACCTTCCAACTCCGGACACTATAGATATGTTACTTGTAGGACAATTGTTCTGTTCGCCTTAAATAGGGTAGGAAACACGATATAAAATGCGTAAAATTAAAAATATTATTTCAATGAAAATCTAAGACTAGTTTCATAGTACTTATGGAAAAAAGTTAATAGGAATGATTGCAGCGAAATAGTTAAGGAAGGGCGATGAGATCGCATTGAGTCCGCTTTTTGCTCCCACTACAGGAAATGCCCAACTTTGGTTCGGCGTTTTACCGAGTGATTGTGATATTGCACTTAATTATGGCTATGAAATATTGAACTTTATAAATTTTGATTTACGATGATGATGGAAGAATAGTTGGCCTTTTAGTGAATTATAGAACTGGTAGCGCACGGCGGTCAACGAAGAAACATTTAAGTGTTTCTCCAATGACCGCAACCTAACTAACGTCAGCTATAATTAGGTTACTTATTCTGTGATTTAAATTGATTATTATCGTATTTTACGTATATTATGAATGATTGTGAATTGGATCAATATTATTTGGTCACTATATTATTAATATTTCAAAATAATACACATTTTGAACTTAATCTAGTATGATTTGCTTTGTATTAATGTCCATAAACTGATTACGAAATTTCGTTTTGTCTTGAAATCAATACTTTTTCCAGCAGAAATTAATATATTGGTTCTAATTCATCCCACAGAAGACTGGGGGAAGGGGCGGAGTGGCCGAGTTGGTTAGCTCGTGTTATTGTGAACGCAAGTAGACCAAAAATCCCCCGACCTCGCTCCCTAGGCCGATGAATCCCCGTACAGCCTTCAAAGCCGAGGTTGGGTAAACAAAAATAAATAAAGACCATTTTTCAGTAGTTTGATTTTTGTTGGTACAATTTTGATTTGTTTTCTTTTAATTTTCTTAATATGTTGTCCTGAGTCATAACGAATATTTTCAACGTGGATCGAATCTTTTACAGGGTTATCAATAAGACTTCAATCATCGAAATAATAAAAACAAATATATAAATTTTCGCTTTTGTACGGATGGATAACGATTGTGGGACCAGCCCATTTTAACATCCGAAGATTACAAGAAGATCAATCAGAATAATACAAAACGGAAGGAACAATTGAAATGGATGACGGACTACCTTAATGAAGTTTATTAGCAACGTAACTTAACATAATCCGAGAGGTAATCAAAATACATATACATATATTAATATATATACTTTTTTTTTGTGTCCCCTCTTAATCAAGGAGCAGTTAACTTTCCAAAGCGGATAGTGACCGATGTGTTTAGTAACCTCAAAAATTATTCTATTAAAAACAGCAGACGCCTGTAGCTTGAAAGTTTCGCGGCAAGCATGCTCCGATATCCGTAACTTCGTGATTTTGCCCTCCTGGTAGGTATCTTCAACATCTGGGACCACCACGAAGTCGAAGGAGTGATATTGAAAAACTAGGCTCACAGGGGAACGTGTTAAAGTCAGGTCGTGGCGATTCGTATCCGAGCCCTCTTTCCCACCGCCGCATCAGATCTGTTCCAACCTGGTCCCTCAAGCGAAAGGTGGAAGGATGAATTTTAGATAAATAATGAATCATACACTAAAAAAATAAATAAATAATGATAAACATCAAAAGTGCAAAATAAAAGCAACTATTCCATAACCCTGTTTTGTATTTTTCTGAGAATCATAACTTGAGTGATAAATAAACATGTTTAGCATTTCAAGTAAACAGTTCACAATTTAATTGGTTGAGAAATGTAGAATATACGTTTCAAGAAAAGTATTCCGGATTTAATCAATTTTTGTTATATTTTCCTATGATTCTCATTGGTCATGAACTATAACAACTATTTATTGAGAGATATTATTGTAAAAATTGAATGATTACTTATGATAAAGTATTAATTTTACATGTAATTATGTATTTTTGTATATGTGATGACGTTTAGTTAATAATAAATTTCATGTTTGCAAATATAAGAATAATACCAGTTTCCATTCGCCACGATACGCCTGATGATTGACCCACAATGGGGGTCGAAACGTTGGTAAGTAATACATAGTTGAAACTATTTAGTTGTTTCATTTACTGAACGCCACCCGAACTAATTCCTTCCAAGAATAATAATAGTTTCTAAATTAATTAAATTACGGTTTTTTTTTTTTTAAATATTTACCTAATCTAAAACAAAACAAAAATATTCTGTAATTTAAAACTCTTCTGACATGAGTTAAATAATTCAATTCTGATATTAACAAAATTTCCTTTAATCAGGATTTTTATTCAAACAGTTAAACAATAAAGCTACAAAGAAGAGCAAAAAATATATTTTTTCAAAAAATAATAATTCATGATATTTAGTAGATGGTAGCTTAGCAACTTTTTTAATATCTAAAAAGAAACGACAGAATTCTAAACATTTCCTCTAAGCTATACATCAAAAACGTATTATAAAATGTTACCATGCTTCCTATAGAAATAAATAAGACTGCAGAAATATCAAATGATATACTTCTTGAGATCCAAATATATACGACTAAGTGGGACCGTAAATTTAAAATTTTGGGAAGATTTTTACGGTTTATGTGTAGTATTTTTCAGATTCCGAGCTGGATAAAATATATCTCTTAAGTTTTTGACACCATAGCTCATCCGGAGCTATCTTTACATCAGGAGATGATGGGACCGCGGAAAGGTCGTATACTCAGGTACAAGGTGAGAAATCTAATACCATAGAAGGAATGTATTCCCTTAAAAGTGAGCTATTCATCACAAGAAAAAAGGGAAAACAGTAACTTGACCATCCAGCGAGTTTTATGAATATTTTCAGCCAAATATTAGGATCGATAATATACAGAACATTAGGAAAAAACGTAATAATATTTTGGTGAGAATAATTCAATACATTAATTATTACCATTAATTTATAATACTTCTGAATATTCGATATGTTGATGCAATTCTTTTGTAGGTATATTTAATTTGATGAATTTGGGGCGTGGTGGCCGAATTGTTAAAGCTTGTTACCAGGCACTTGATAAAGTTGGAATAAAATAATTAGGAGCTTGAGTCTCAGTTTCAGAAGGATGGGGAGGCGGGGTTAATTCTAGCATAAATCCTCTGCCCTCATCCACAAGGGGTGATCAAAAAAACTTAAAGAGGTTACCTGTAGCAGGGGGGCAAGCATAATACCATCATATGACAAAGCTCCCGGGTTCAAACCCGCAGGTGGCCCTAGGATTTTTTTATGGGAGTAAGATATCCTTAGTCATGTTGTCCTTCGGAGGGGACGTTAAAAGATGGACCCGAGCCTGTGCGATGTCAAGTACTTGTTAAAGATCCCTATCCTAATTAAATCTGGATAGACAAAATTTAGGACTCCCACTATAGCATCGTCCGATTAGCCACAGCAGTATTAAGGGACGTTAAATAAATAAACAAACAAAAAAATTAAGTTTATAACAGTTTTAATTGAAATATAATACAAGAAGCAAAATTCAAGAACAGTAAATATTAAAACTGTAAGAATTTATCAGTACGATAATATGAAATAAAAAAAGAAAAATGAAAATATGTTGCTTATAGGTTATGCCTTGCGTTTGATTTACATTAATCTGGACCACCTTAAACATTGGGATATCGGAAAATAACCAAACCGGTACTATTTATTGAACTAATTATTAGAACCTTTTTTTTATACGGATATAAAAATTAATTTATAAAGATATAAATATTTTATTAGTAGAATATAAACATTCGATTTCCGGACAATGAAACGATTATCAACAGAAGCGAATCGATCCGTACGTCGTATCTGAATTTGATGTCTGGTAACTGAAGGTTCGGATATCAAAGCTTCAAATATCTACTAGGTTGTATACGTTTTTTACCTTCCCAAGCTTCTTATAGAGATTTAATCTTTTACAGTTTCTCACTTCAGTCTTACATTAAAACTGTTTATTTGCTGTACTAAGAAAAATAAAATAAATTGATTACCAGCTTATACATTAAGTATTCAATTACTATTCGATATACTTGCTGCAATAAATCGAGGTATTACAATGCATGGTTTTATTTATTTTCTTGCCCTTTCATTTTTGCGACAGAGCGCATCAATTTCAGAGATTACCTAGATAAATATCACCTCCGCCTAAAGATAAGTAGATTATGAGCTAATGCCTCCATCACGCATGACCACGGGGTACAATTTTTCTATCAGGGGCAAAAACTTGTTTGACTAGAACAAAACGTAAACAGGTGCATAATGCCTCCGCATTGAGATATTAAAACGTCTCAAGCGTGTCGTGCTCTCGGCTTCTGCGGGGGATAAAAAATTCTTTCCTCGGACGAAAAAAAAAAAAAAAGAGCGGAGACGGGAGTCGCCATTGGTTGGCCATTACGAAACAAGAGCCCATGTATAATTCATCCAATCCCAATCAATCATGTTGGAAGGTGGAGGGGAGGACCTTGTGCTTGTCGTTCACCCTTTCCCCACCACTCCTGCCCTCTGGAGATTAATCTTTCTTCCAGTATTATTTATTGTTGAGCCATTATATAAATTAAGTGATTATTTTGCTTCCAGGCTTGCCTCGACTCCAGCTGAAAGCCTTACTCTCCTCTGGATATCTGTCCACCTGTAATGGCAAAGAGGTGCAGTCATATGCTGAATCATAAATCAGGGGATCAATCTAAATCCCTATTTTCACTTTTCATCCTTCATTGAAGGGATACGTCTGATTAGACTCCAGCCTATAATATCTCTGTATTAGGAGGTTCTGAATATTTTTCATTATGAACAAATGGGCGCCCTCGAATGGATTTTTAAGTTCGAATATAAAACTTTATATGAAGGAATAAATTTCACTAAATAATTCTGTGATGAAATTTATACATTATTGTGTAAATTTTTATATCTTAGTCATAGATTTTTCTCGTGTAAAATATATCTCTATTTAGGTAATTTCAGTTGTTTTTTTTTTTTTTTTCACTTTTGACATTTGTTGATTTATTGATATTTAGTTATTAATCAAAAAGATAAACATTTCACTAATGGAAAATCTTTTTCATAGACCCCTTATGTTTTTACATCAGGGGTTGATGCCAAAAACATAAATAAATACAACTTTAAAAACTGACCATATAGGATTTGGATTCAAGTCTTGACGGTCATTTGGAGAAAAAAAAAAAATAAAAAAAAAAAACTTTAAAAAATTCTACAATTTTAACTTAAGCAATATTACTGATAAAAACCATTTAGACATAATCCAAAATAAACTTTGGAAATCTAGGTTTAATTCAAGATGAATTGAGGAACAATACATTTTTTTATTATTTAGAAATAATACAACCTTCTACACTCTGGGACAATAAGTATTAAACTAAAAGAAATCATTCATTCCACATAAACAGAGTAAAATGTATTAAATAATTAAACACAAACAAGAATAAATAAAAACTAAATAATGAAAAAAATAGCCACATTCGTACCTTTGAAGTTTTAGTAATCAAACACCAGCATAAGAATTTTTTTTTCTTATTTGCTTTATTGCAATATTGAGGGAAATTACAATGTTCTCATAAGGGATGGAAAGAAGCATAAAATAAAAAAAAATAAAAAAAAAATAAAAAAAAAAATAAATAAAAAAAATAGGAGCTCCAATTTCAGCTGATCAGCTGTCTGAACCTACTAGAGGATATAGCAAGGCTAGGCTTCGAAAAGGAAGATAAAATAAAATAGAAACATCCAATAATAACTACACATATGGAATAAGTTTAAGGAGTTTTTTGTTTATTTCATAATTTTATTTTATTTTTAATTATTATTTCTTAATAAAGCTAATATGCCAATTATTATACTTAGTAATTATTACTAAAAATTGTATATGATGAAATATGTCCGTTTTAAACTTTATCGTATTCTTCCACAAACATGCTGGACGAGTGTTCCCATAAAAGATTGAGAAAGCTTCTCCTAATGTTATTTATCATAAAGCATTACTCCTGAGATGGTCTCTATTTCTTGGGACTATCACGCGAGGCGTCACCATCCCAGGTCACGCTACCCTACGATGGAGACATTCTCGATGATCGTGTCCCCGATCGTAAGTTACAAGAAATGCCTCTTGGATAAGGGATGGTACTTTCCCCAGTTCGTAGGAATGATAAAAAGTTAAGGGCAGTTAAATTTATTTACTTAATATACCTCGGTTTTATAAAATCCAAAGATCAGAGTCAGGGGTTAGAGAAACACGTTGTTTCTGAATATGTATTAAAAATGGATTCTTATTGTAGAATGCTCCAAACTATATATATATATATCCGTCGAATAAAAATATATCATAGAAAATAAATTTAAAATTTTTATTTCATGAATTCTACAAAGCCAAATGTTTAAAAGAAATCTACAAGACTGTTAAGATCCTGGGGGATCAATTTTTATAAGTACCTTCAATTATAAATTTTTTAGCTGGATTTAGTTTAATCCTATTCCTTGGAAGTGATATACCTCATTAATCGACACTTAAGTTATGGAAGAAAAAGATTTATTTCATTCCCTAATTATAAGGTCATTCATTCATAACAACACAGATTATGTTTATACTATAACTAAAGATAAAAGCAATCAATAAATCCTCAGAAAAATCATTAACAAATAATTTCTAAACAAATATAAAACTTGACTAATTGTCAATGCCCTAAACTCAGCACACAGCAGTCAAATATTTATGAAAAATTATAAGTTTTAAAAAATCGAAAATGGGAGAGAAATAATTAGTATGGTTGTTCTAAAAATAAAACATAAATATGTCAACTATCACATCTTAAGAAATGTAACAATGAATTTTAAATAGTCATATTTTTTTTTTCTCTGTCTCTTCTTCGGAGTGTCATTAGGTAATAGGTGGAGAAACATTATTGTTAATAAATGGTCCATAATTTATGTTATTTTTTCTTTAATAAACTAATATTCATCTCCTATATTATGTAAAATATTTAATTGTTGAATAATGACTTAAACGATAAATATGTATATAATAAAGGATATATTTACAATATTGAGAAGAAAGCTCCTGCTAGACTCCAGTGGCAACAACACTTACAAGATCACGACAATACTAACGTGAGAACAAGCCAAACACCTGGAACCAGGTGACAACAAAACCTACCCCAGGGACGTCCCAAGGGTGGGTTCAAGATGGCCTCTGGGCTTGAAATTAACCCTATCCAATGGCTGTTCAGCATTTAGGGGCAGATGTTTTGCACCGACTGCTCTGGCTAGTTTGAAATTCAACGTGATCTGTCGCTTCGTCGTTGGCAAATCATTGGGTTCAAATAGTAATAATTTTGGCTAAATAGAAAAAAATGCCGATAATTTAGAGGATGAGTTTTAGTGGTTTCTTAGTTGTTTTTTTTTTTTTCAAAATCTTATTATATTAAATACTTTAAGCGAAACGTTATATCAAACAGTTCTTTAGATATCTGCCATAAAATTAGTGATGTAAAGGATTGTAAATTGATAAAATGATTTACAAAACGCATGTATCTAAAAAACGGAAGAGCACAAAACGCCTGGTGAATATCAGTTATAATTTCAGCATAATGATAAGGTATGGTTATGACATGGCCATAATGCCTCGGAACAAATAGTCGATTTATTCCTTAATGAAATATGTTTATAATGACTATTAAGAATGGTGTATATCTTTTGCAGCTTCTTAAAGTTGACAATAAAATCAAAACATTTTATAATAATGTGTTTACACTTGAAAAGGTACGAGGTATAAACAGTAACTGTTCTCACGAGTCTGTGTTAGATAAAATGTGTTCTCAAGAAGATAAGTAGTTGGTTATATTGTTTAGTACTTAAGGATAACCGTCGCATATTTTATGATAATGTATCTGATAATCCATAGTTAACCATGAGCTGCGTGTGTTTGAATAGTAAAAGTAATCATTTAATAATTTTTTTTCTTTCACTAAACTATATATAAAACATAAATTAGGAAAAGTATTGCGAGCGTGAAAATTTTCGAATTCCAGTTTTCAACGGAAATAGAGGTTTTAAGGTCCCTGAGTCCAAACAGCCAAGTCCCGCAAAAAGGTCTATGTATGTAAGTCCGGCGCAAAAAAAAAAAAATCCTATGAAACCTAAATTTCGTATTTAAGACAACTATACGTCCGAGATGTTACAGCAACGTTTTCATCACTATCTTCTAACCAGAAGAGCCACTTTGTATCATGCATTTTGCACCTTTTTACGATTTTCTCAAAAACGGCTTTTACAATTTTGATTAAAGTTGCTATATCGATGTAAAATTTAATGAGTTTTAATATCATCTAGGTTTCGCTCTAATGTAAATAGTCTGACAGAGCTAAAATGCCGGTCTTTTAAATTTTCTTCCTCGAAAGTACCTTTGATTTTGTAGATACTTAAAAAATAACAATATAATCTGGTTAACAACGATAAAAAACAGGTAAATATATATTAGTTGAACGAAGTCAATCTCTAAATAAAGGAGAAAACTGCAAAAATATTTGTTTAATGCATTTTTTTTTTTTTTTTTTGACATACAAACAGTAATACACGTGCATAATGTACCGTTGGAAATCTTAAGATTTTAGAAAAATTATTATCTTATACAGAAGCTTGCAAAAGTTAATAAAGATGAAAAGCCAAAAAAACTAACTGATTGTTTTAGATAACAATATAATGCATTTTTTTAGTAAAACATGCAGAGAATTTAATCTATTCTCAATTGGTTTTACTCATTTTCATCTGTAATTGCACTTGAAAATTCTTTAAGCAATTTTAACAACAGAGGTGAGTGAAAGTAGTTTGTTGCCGCACCAGATTTTTAAAAATGATTTTATGAAATTTGGGGTAGATGTAATCGCGTCCGAGGCTAAAAGAATATTACACAGCTGTTGCAAAATAGCAGCCCAACATCGAAGCGACACATCGAGGTTCCTTGACTTATTTCAGGAGCATATCTTTAGGATAGGAGTCGTGGATAGTTCCTTATGTAATGGTGAGGAAGATGATCATCATTTTCACATATATTCCAAAAGAGAACCAAATAGAATCAAAAGTGAAATGACTTGAGAGCAATTAGGAACTAAATAGCATGTTCGAAGTCTCAGGAGATGATCGGTTGTTTTTATAAATATAATTGGATTCATTAAAAAGGATAAGAAAAAAAAACTTTATTCTGGGACTTAGTCCCCTCAGGATAACATGAAAGTTGACATAATAAAATATTTACATCTGACCAAGATAAAAAATTAATGAGGAAAAAAAAAGAAAGAAAGTGTATTTAACATAAATAAATAAAAAAATAATACTGTTAAGAAATAAATATATTTGGTGACAATAACAAGTTATTTTAACTTACTTAAATAGTTGCTAAAACTAAAAATACTGACTATCATCTAACAATACAATTATTTTTGTCAGATAGCGGCATTATGGGAAGTGAGAAGGTACTGAAACAGAAGGTATCTGAAAGTGGTGAGAGAGGTTGATCGACGGATGTTTGATGGAAGAGAATTCCAATTCATTATAATTACATAATGATTAAGCTAATGCCAAGTGTATCCATGAAGAACGTTGAAAGAGGGTGGAAGAAAGATATTTTAGCTCGGACTACGACCACCAGAGGGTACTAGAAGTCAGAGCAGGGAACTGATTTGCATAACTAGTTGGCTACATTAGTGGTGGGGGGAGAGTGGATTGAATTGTACCTTTTCTCAATTGGCTGTGGAAGCTCCTGATAGGTTTACAGCCGCGCCGGGCTAAGATCGCAGATAGCCGGTCCACGGGTCTACTTTAATTGACAGTACTCCTCCGCCGTCTTGTTCCACTTTATAATTACTATTGAGTCCCTTCGACGGTTTGGATTGATTTAAGTTTTCCCTGATAGCTTAAATTATTTTCTTCTTATTTATTGCCAAATTTACTATTTATAATTCTTAACAAATGGAACGTAAAAATAGGGTGTTTGGCATGGCTTGAAAATTATTGCATTTGTGTCCACTAAGGTTCCTAAGCTATCCGCAATATGAGTATGCTCATAAGTGATCTTCTCTTACGCATTATTATTTTTATTTTTTTTTTTTTTCAACGGTCCTTTTTATAAAATGTGTGAACGCACATTAATAGTTATTTTTCAAAAATCTTATGATTGAAATTATAATAATACCACCAAAATAAAAAACTTGCAGTGTTAGAGAGGATATTTTAAAATTGAAAATTGATCTATTTTGATCAGTCCTTTAGATAATAAATGAAGAAATAAGTTTTCTTAAAAATGGTTAAAACAATATTTTAGTATACGTGAATTTATTTTAGACCTTTTTTAATCAAAATTCTCAAAAGATTCATTACCATGATAAGTGATTGATTTTACTGTTGTGTAAATATTGAATATAGAATGTTATCTTTCACCACTATCATCAATGCCCAAATTAGGACAGATTATTACTCAATAAAAATTGTTTTGGAAAAAAAAAGTATACGTGAAAAAAGAAAAATCTACAGTAAATTTTGGACCAATTAAAGGATCTTATATCTTCCACAGAGATTAAGAAACATTACATGATCAAAACACACAATTCGGCCGCAGATGTAATGATGCCAATAAATTTAAAATAAAAAAAGAGGTTAATAAATTGTAGAATAGAAGAAAAAAGAGGAAATAAAAAAAAAAAAGAAGAAAAAGAAGGAAACTTCAAACCGGCATCTCAATTCCTAGAGGCAACGGACCGTTTCTCAAGAGCCCCTGTTACGGGCGGGGAAGGCAGTCCGCTCGCATTCTCGCTCGCTCCAAATGGCGGAGAGTAATTGCTCAAGTGGCGGGTTTTCTCTCAGCGAGCCACCGAGGAATTGCAGAAAAAAAGAAGATCGGACGGTGGAGGGGAGCGAGGTGGAAATAAATAATCCATCCCAGTATCTCCAGGTTTACTCCTTGCATTATTTATCGCCCCACGGCCATGTCACATGTCACACCCAAATAGACATTTCGTCATGGGCGCATTGTTCCTGAGGACACAGAGTGGCTTTTAATGGTGACAATTAGACTTTCAATTTCAGCGAGAGTAGACTCCTTAATTGCTGAGGAGGCTGTGGTTAAGTTAATCGCTGATGTTTTTGTTAGAGGCAAAGGCACGTACCACAAAGCTAACACGTGCAGGTGTTCGTCATTATTATCCGTCGTTAGACAACTGATTAGTGGAATGAGACAAACAAAAAATAAACCAAGACAAGCGTTTGCGAATCTTAGTCATCGCTTGTAAACTTGATTTCCACTGAGGAATTTAGTTCTGAAATTTACCAAAGACAAATGAAGTTCAAGTCATAATTTTTTTGTTTTTTATTAAAATTTACAACTGTATTTTATGATGCAACAATGAAATATGCATTACGATAAAATTTATAGAAGCAAGGATTGAAACTAGTAGGTTAGAAAGGAATAGAGTTCGTCATGGAAGGTAAGTAATACCTGGTTCGGGCCAAATCACGACATATATAATATTGAATGACTTTATCCGCGATGAGGATTTCACGAGGGACTTCGGACTATTAGGACTGGATACGAGAAGATTATGATAGTCAAGTAGAACTCCGCAATTCTAGATAGGCCTTATGGTGGATTGTCCAGTACCTCCTATAGCGATCTGTTATGCTAGAGTGTTATTAAAGGCCAATGTGGGGCAGGATGCCATAGGTTTATTAAAAACTAATATGTATTGAAGAATTATGCTTAAAAAATGCAATGAGTAAGATAATGATAATTTATTTCAACGAATATTTTAAATTTAAAGGACAAATTATATTCTTTTCTTGTCTACTCGAAAGGCTATTGGAAACAGCTAGGATTACAGGATTAAAAGTTTTTTTTTTTTTTTATATTCACTGAGTTTGAAAAAGAGGTGATCTATTTCGGGCTTTCGCGAATGGGATATTCAGCATGATTTTATACGAAGCACAAGCATTGGATAGGGAAGAATAAAGGTCAAAGACAAATTCCTAAAGATAATGTCCATAGTACAACACTTCACAAGAAAAATCATATGAAAAATGTTCCAAGACCTTCCGTAAGGATAAAAATATTGAACTGTAAAAAAAATATACAAAGTCAAACTATCATAACCTAATTTTTTTTTCAGTACTTCCTCACAAAGGTTAAATAGACAGGTATCCTATTCTGGATTATGTAAAGTTTGATTGTATCAGACCATGTATGGTATAGTATTTTGATGACCGTACATTATAATTAATAAAAAGGTTCTATTTTGGCTAATATATTACACTCTGGCTCACTTGAACAATCCATTATTTAATGATGGTTTCTTGTTTGATTAAGTTTATTATATTAAAAAAAAAATCATAAATGATATGAAGGTGTTTATTATTACATTAATTTTTATAAACGTATAGCATTCATAAAACATATTTATTTATTAAATACAATTTGCTATAGTTTTGCCTCAAGGAATAGACACTAAAGATGATTTACAAATCGATTAGAGCCATAACTTTTTACGAACTTGTTTGGCAACAGCTTGACCACCATAGGATAATAGCTGGTAGGTTCCCAAAATGATCGCAGTTTAAAATTATTTATAACACACTATCACTAGCCTATTTATAAATATAGGCTTTAAAGTATGTTCAATGCGATAGTTACACTCATCCTATATCATAAGCTTAATAGATTAAATGAACATAAAATGATTTTTCTGAAGAAATATTTACTAGAAATAAGTCAGTAACCAATTTTCAGGTAGAGAGATCACCAGGTGTTTTTTTTTTCTATTTTTAACCACCTGTTTCATATAGGCTTAGAATCAATATTATGGGCTTTATACTGTGGAAATTTTTCAAATAAGAGAATTATAAATCAACAGGAGACTAAGTTGTATAATATTTGCTATTCTATGTCTATACGATTACAGATCGAAAAGGTTACAATGGATTAAATGGATCAGGTTCGGATGGATTCAAGGCAATCCAAAAGTGAATGCTAACAAATCGTCTGTTTTTTAGATAATAGAAAGAATTAAAAAATGTTTTCGTAAAAATGGCGGAGACGGACACGTGTTGTATAAGAAAAATTCCAACATGGTAGACACTTGGAAAAAGAGCTCCTCCAAGTTTCTCTGAGAATTCCCGGTTTTTTCCACAACTCCTTTTCTGTTCCTCCTCTCGCATTCCCATCTTCGGTTATTTTAATTGGGATACCTCCCTTCCTTTCTGCCATCCTCAAACCTAGAGACGGATACATCCCCTATCTACCACACCCGATTGAACATCCAGTGTTAAGGTGTGAGAAATCCATATGCGAATGTGTACATTCCAATTTATAATAGTTGTGGAATTAATAAATAAGATAACTTACTTCAAATTCATTCAAAGTCACTTTGTGCTACTGTGCCTAATCGGACGATGCTAAAGTTCTAAATGTAATCTATACGAGTTTAATTAGGATTGGATGATTTAACGAGTACCTGTCATACCAACGCTTTGGACTACCAATCTACTTCCTCTCCAAAGGAAGGAATAACCAAGCATTTTGTACTCCCTTTGAAAAGTTCTAGGGCCGTCTAGAGGGTTTGAACCTTTGACCTTAGGAATAGAAGGCTGTTGTGCGATTATTAGTCCGTTCAAAATGTATTTTATGTTAGGATTACCTAAATGTAAAAGGAATGCTATTGATTCAAAATATTGTTATTCTCAGCTATCTTTATAATTCATTATGTAATTATAAATCGATGACCAATAAAGGGAAAAAATGATAAATGAATTATAAATTTATTTTTGATATTTATTCGCTTTAATCGGGTTTATAATTAAATAGATAATTCGACATCGGTGAACATGTTTACGTTTGATGAACTCAGGTCCTCTAGCCATTTTTAATATTATTTAGTTATTTAACATCAACTACAAACGTAAAAAAAAAAAAAAAAATAAATAAAAAAAAATCACCAGCTTGTAATAAAAAGTCAGCATTTAATAACAAATAATGTTATTTTCAAACTCCAACTTGTACTTTATTCGTTGTATTTAGTAACATTACAGAAGATGCAATAAAAAAATCTTTAAAGCCAAAGAAATATACACATTTTAATTTTACAAAATAATTTCTCACATGGTTCTACCTTACATTTTTTTATTTATTTATTTTTTTTTTACGAAATTGAATATCATACTACATTTTAAAATAAGATTTATTGATTTTTCAAATATATAGTTAATAATTTTAGATTATTGTAAGCAATACGACGTAAATTTTCATGTACCATAGTTAAGATAAGTTCAGAAGGTTCAGACAAATTTAGAAAGACAATAAACATATGATTTTTGTTTTGTTTTTTAAATGAAAAAATACCACAATGGGATAATAAGTGGATTGTAAAGAGATTTTTAACGAGTGCTAATAACGTTGTAAATCAGGTGTTAAATTATAGTGGCATAACTGGGAGTGTGTAAACCGTGATGCCTTGGGCCGGTTTACGACTTTTTGAATGGGCAGTAAAAGTCGCAGTAAAATCCCTCAGCTCCTGTGTAGACCCCCGGGCGTCGTCATGTGCCTCCTCCCCTCCCCCCATCCTGCCTTTGAATAACGATTTGTTGTGATGTGTTCCTAAGCAGGGACCAGGTTTATTGCACTACGGTCTGTCCTTCTTGGTGGACAACACTGCTCCTTGTACGTTGAGGCAGTAGAAAATCCATCTGGAGTAGAATCGTGGAAATTACTTATTTATTCATTTTTAAAGAATAAATTTTTCTCTGATAACGTATATGGAGCATAATTTTATTAAACTTAAAAATATTTTTTTAATTCTTCTTTTGAACAATATTTCTATTTTTTTCTTTTAGCCTCATATATATTATATTCGCACCAGTCTTAATCAAAATTTAAAAATCAGCTGCCATGTTATGCCATGGTTCTCTCGCACTACAAAACAGCTGGTTTATAGTCTTATCCTATATTAGAACTTTATTATTTTTGTGTTGCTGTTATTTTATTCAGAGCTAGTACATTATATATTTTTTATAAATTTTAATATATTTTTATCCACACCTGTCATGCGGTTGTCAATCAGTAAATGTGAATGACAATAAAGTTGATGTGACGTAATAGGAACGATGGAGGAAAGATGCCCTACGGCACCTCTTCCTGTAGTATTTCATAATATGCATTAATGTTATGATGTCCCTCATCCAACTCCTTTTCAGCCTTCTACTAGTGTTGATAGAGCATTAGTCTACTGTTCTCCAGGTCCCAATCCCGACTTTAGCAGAATATTATTTATTCTGTAATTTCAGCCGTGGGGTGACACTGTGGTAGCCTGAGACTCTCCTAGGGCACACCCAGTCTCTATACAGTGGATATCCCAATGAGGACACACCCTGGCGGATGATCTCAGCTTAGTCATTGACCTTGAAACAGTAAGAATCTCTTCGAGGGTTGTAGAGGTAAAAATATTTTTATTTTGTGTTTTGCTAGTGTTGTAGGGCATGTTGGTAGTGGCCATGTATTGGATTGATGTACTGTTATGTCCGTGTGATAATGTCGTGAAAACGCTTGTATTATATGGAGTGATGTTGCAAACTTACCACGGTGAAGTTGATATAATTCTAAAAGTTTTAGGTTGAAACATTTTAATTTTACGTATGTGTGTCTGCTTGGCAGTCCCGTATATCTTTAAAGCATACGATACATGATTTCAAAAGTTGTATTTTTTTTAGCGTTACCTGTCCTACAAAAAAAAATAATAATTATAAAATAATATATTAGTTAAGTATATAATACAGAAATATTTTAAACTTAACTAATTATTTGAATTAAAAGAAAATCCTGATTGTAGTGGTCATGATGAAATCGCCTCCACATGTGCCCTAAATACTCTCCATGGGTTGTACTAGTACAGATTTTAATTTTTAATCATATGAATTAATTTCTAGTTTCCAAGCAGATTTTCGCGAATACTTTGGTAATTACCGACTATGTCTCAAACTAATTAATAGTTTATCTAGGAACGTCCAATCAAAAGTTAATTTCTTTAAAAACTGGTCCTATGTCAGTGACCTTTCCCACCTAATCAAAGATTAGATCCACCGATAAGGGCGTGTCCGCCCAATCAACACGCCGTTTTGGGATGCCTGATCGGAGGATTACTATTTCGGCTTCAAACAAATGTTTAGCAACTAATTGACGCTTGGTTGACGCCTGATGAAAATAGCGATCGGTGTTCAATATTCATGAGGGGAGAAGACACGCGAACGAGACAGTTCAGTGTTGCCGTTCGGGGCACGACCGCTGTTGCGCTATTGATCTATTACAGGGGAGATTCCCGAGGGACTGTCTGCTCTGGCAACGTCGGTGAGAAAAAGGGCTCTTCCAGGAGTATGGAGGGTCATTTCTTGAAGGGGGAGCATCCACTCTTCTCAGGAGCAACAACTGGTACCTATATTGGATCCTTATCTGGTGGTTTGAGGATACAGAATCGAAGGAATTACCAAGAAGAAATCTGGTAACATTAATCCTTAATTAGACAAGATCCGAAAGAAAGGAAACCATTACCAATAACAAGGGCATACAAACTAAGTAAGACTGTCTTAGAGATTCCAGACAGAACTGAATGTTTTTTTGTATTTATATTAAACGTTTTGGACATACTTATCCATTCCTCTGGTGTACATAAGTATTAATTTTTCAATGTTTATAAATTATTTTAATGTTGCTAAGTCGAACTTGCTGGGACAACACTTCAAAGACTCGACAAGAAGCGGATACTAGTTGGATTTAGGACTGTGAGGACTGTCTGTTATTTCCAGGTTAACGTACGGAATAGATATCCGCATTCCCACATTGGCTCACATAGGTTGCTAACCTTAAGGATAAACCTCTCATCTTATCCTAGTTTTGGTAAGAGCGAAAAATCTAATACAAAATTAGCTTACTCTTTTAATCAACATGTTTTAATTTAATTGGACTTTTATTTAACAGCGAAATATTATTTATTTAGCATTGTGGATGTAATTAGTTGACCGTTGAGAATTACTGGAAGGAATCAGTCCGGGTGGCGGTCATTAAATGAAACAACTAAATTGTTTCAACTATTTATTGTTTGCCAACGTTTCGACCCCCCTTTGTGGGTCACATCAGGGCGCATGGTGGGTGAATGGAAACTGATTTATTATTACACTGAAAACTTATTTATTTAGCATTTTCTTCGATTTGAATAATACTTAATGAGCTTTGATTTGAAAATATTTATAATAATAATTATAATAAAAAGGTAAAACTAAAACATATCAAAGATTAAATTAATGTTCTTATTTTAGCCTATGTTTGGTTTTCTTTGTTTCACCGCTTCATACTTGTGAGTCATTAACGCGTCGTTTATTATGGATTATGAAGTCCATTTATGATTTTATTCTAATTTTATAGGTTTGGGAGAGATTTGGTTTTGAAAAATAGATCACTGAATTTTCACATATGAAATTGAAATCGAAGCCACAAATATAAAAATAGAGTAATCCAAGTGTATTCTAAAAAAAAAAAAAACAAACTCGTGTAACTTTCCTTAAATCATATAAAAATAATAATAAAAGTTACCCTAATGTCAGAAAAGTACAATTTTGACTAATATTCTTATATAAGAGCACAAAGCAATTTAAGGTTACCTACATAACATGTTACTGCAGATGAAACAGTGATAAACCAAAATAGAAAATGATTACTTAAGGTATATTCATTCTGTCACACGGTCATAATTTCAAATAATAATGATACTGTTACAATTACATAAAATATTGGTATATTACATTTTTTTTTTTAATTCTATCTTCGTGTTCAGGTAAAAGCGTTCTATAAATAAATCGAATGCAAGTAAACATATCGTCAAACACGACAGGTCAGAGGGAATTTTCACAGTTGACTTGTCTGACAATATCGAATGGTCGTGAAAGGGCGGTTTTCTATTACGACGTAAACAACATTTATTTATTTTTGTTGATAGTGTTAGTACCAAATAATTAATCGATATCTCGCGAATCAATAATTAATTATATATATATATATATTTTATATGTGTGTGTGTTTGTTTTTCAATTTTTCCTAATGTCTCTAACTTTCAAGTGTTTTAAAAGTTCATTAAAAGAGGAAAATTTAAAATATCGGCATTTTAGGCAGTTCTGTCAGACTAAATCAATCAGAATAAAACCTAAATGATACTCCATTAAATTTCAGATCGATGTAGCGAGTTTAATCAAAATAGTTAAATCCGTTTTGGAGAAAATCATAAAAAAGTGAAAACTTCATTGTATAAAGTACCACTTCCGGTCAGCTGATTTTGGTAAAAACTTTAGTGAAACGTCTTCGGCGTATAGTTGTATTAAATATGGAATTTCAGTTTTCGTGCTTGTCTTAGCACAACCTCAGAAGACCATTTGACGTGTATTACCGATGATAACTAGAATTTAAAAACTCACGATCGCAATCCTTTCCCTTACTATATGTTTCATATAAAGGTAAGTGAGTGTAATTAATATATACATATATCTACGATGAAATTTTAATAATGATAATTTTTCATTCACTATCGGACTGAGATACTGAAAGAATTGGTGGCATAAGCCCTACCTACCTGCATAACCAGCGCTCCCACTTTCCACCACGGATATTTATAGCACTAATGATCAACCAACTGCATTCATTAACCCTTATCTATAAATGGCTCCTTGTAATTCCTACCGCTCAATCGCTATGTCGGCTAAAGAGCAAAAATCGACAAGTTGGCAGCCCTATCAAAGAGTCAATCGTAGATTTCCTTATACGGCAAAGGGTGACGGACGTAAGTAGGATTATTTAAATGCCACACGCACTAAGTGGACATTAACATTTTATAAGCTAGAGGAAAAAAGAAGAACTGAAAAATATAAAACAAAACAAAGTGTCCTTGGCTAAAGTCAAATGAATTTGAATATCCCGTTATAAAAAAAAATCACTTGTAACATTTTTTATCAGAGGTACAAAACAAGATAAAAAATAAAAAAATTGATTATATAAATGATCAAATACAAATTCTGTTCAAAAATCATCACAGTAGAAAAAACAATTGGATATTTTAGGACCAATATAAGATGGGTTTCCATCACTTAATGTTATAACTTTAAAGCCATATATAAAAATAGTTATTATATATAAAACGGAAATAAATTTGATATTTAATCACTTTTTAATTAAAGTATTTTTAGATTTTTTCTTATAATGTAATTACCCACCAATTCATTATGAGCCCTTTTTAAAAAAGTATTTATTATGTATGTAAATACAAGAAATGAAAAATTAAAAGAATATATTTAGATATACAGATTGCAAACAATAACTAACTCTATATTTTCCATATTTGTGTTTTATTGCAAAAGATATATTTATTCAGTTGTTTTTTTTATTCTAATTTTATTCCTTTTTCGAATGACGGAGTGGATATAATTTGTTTTTTTTTAATCATACACTTTTTAAAAAAGCTTTAGTGGTTTTTAATATTTAAATTGGTATATTAATGTTGAGACGAATATATTTTAAACAAATGTTAAATTAAAAAATAATGGGTAGTTGATATATATATAACAACAAAACAAAAAGTTTTATCTAAAATAGTATTAGCAAATAATTATTTAATGAAAAACAACAATACTAGTATAACTTTAGAATTAAATATTAATTAATAAATAGACTATGATTAGAACAAGGTTTCACAAATGTATCTTCATGAGATTAATTGACCTTAGATAATAATTAACGATGATAAATTAGATTGCAAATTCAAGGTAAAGCAAAACTGAATCATTATTTTTTTTTTTTTTTATATTTGTTAGTATTAGAATAATTTAATTTTACTTTAAAATAAAAAAAATTAATTTTCATATTTTTTTAATATTTAAATACAATGAAGAAAACTATTTGTTTTTAAAAGTGGGAAAAATATTTCTAACTGTTGGCGAGAGTTGAGGTGTGATTTGCCGCCAAGAAGAGAAAGCCCCAACTCCCTAGTCAGCCATATTGAGAGTCCCCTCCAAGCGTCTGGCGCATGCGCTGATACAAACAGCTGTGCCATTCATGTTCTCTGTATGTTTACATCAATTTCTTTAGCTAAAGTATTTTAAAATGTCTATGTTTTGTTTCAAACGATTCAATAAACTCACTGCTTATGGTTCACTATCAAAATACGTCTTATTTTTGCCAGAATATCAAAAAAATCAACTCAGACCCAAAGCGTTCAAAATGGAGGGCAGTGTGGGCGTCATCTGAGGTTTGTTTTCAGTGTTTGGTGTTGTTTAATTTTATATTTAACCGTCTCAAAGCGTTCAAATGAAAAATTCATAACGATGACAAGTAAGTTGATTGAAAATATTTATTAGATTTGTTGCCTGTACATAAATATGTTTAGACTGAGTGTAATTTGTGTATTGAGACCAAATAAAATAGTTCAAAATAAAGTGTTTTCTGTTTTAATAGACATTTCTTCCTTTTTATCTTAGTAGTATATAATTATAATTTTTTTTTTTCTTGATAATAAGCCAAATTTTAGACATTTTTCTTAAGTTATAACCTATGTTACAGTACTAACCTTACAATGGAGTATTAATTTGTGCATTCCCTTAAAAAATCATTTCAAATGACTACAATAATAACTTTTTCTAACTCTGTTTTTATTAAAGAAAATGTTTATAAAAAATATGTATGTTTCTAAGAAAAAGTAAGATATAAAGTTGATTTTGTTGCATTTACATAATAAATACTATCAGTTCTTAACTCAAGAGGTTGTCATTAATTTATTTGCTCTAAATTTCTTAATAATAATTACTTACGTATTTAAATTAATAATATTTAAGTCAAAAAATATTAAAATCTATATTCCAAATTATCTATACTCACTGAAATCATCAATACAAATCATTCAAAGCATCTTATATTCATGAGTTAAATTTGAAGTATAAAACTCCTCATTATTTTTCTTTTCATGAGTGATAATAAAATAAAAGAGTGATAAGAAATAAAAACAAGATTTGTAAAATTATCATCCTCTACAAAAAAAGTAAAAAAAAAGTAATCAATACCTGGTATAGAAGAACAAATCTCTGTAGAATATACATCAAACTGAGAATCGGTAGGAGTTAGGGGCGGATGGGGGCGGTTTTTCCAATTGTGTTTCCCAAGATGACCTATATCTCACTGTGGAGATCAATAATATCTCTTCCTGCCAATTTTTCTTCATATTATTCCACATCTCTTGGATTTTGGTAGGGTTTTCTCGTGTGATTTGAGAAATAAAGTTTAAAAATGAAAGTTAATTATTTTAAAAACATTATTTGAAAATTTCTCATTAAGATCCCTGCCAAGTAATGTACGTACAGTCAAATTTTCAAATGATATATTCTAAGAATGATTATTTAATTATAATACATCAGTTTAATATATTTTTTAACGATTAATGTTGATATTACTTTAAATTCATCGGTATAAAAACGATAGTTTGTTAGACTGAGAATATTTTAAAACCTCTCGTAAAAATTTTTAAACGTAACAATACTATGAACCATCTAAATGCAGTAATCATACCTAGATTACTATATTTTATCCATAAAACACACATACGAACTTATCAGTACTTAACGTTTCAAGAAAATGAGTAGCAAAATATATACTATTTCTTACTATAACGTTTTATATTTTTTTATATATAATTGTGTCTTCAATTTCTTTAACAATACTCACTCTCTCAATTAATAATTCATTGATTTCAACTGAAATATCTGAAAATGTATTATACAAAAACTATTTTATCACACTGCTAAACAAAATACTACATGTTTTTTTAACCCAAATTTATTTTATGTCATAACTAATGGACTATACCTTATGTTTTTTCGTCTAAGATCTACTGTGAAGAACTCTGACAGTATAATTTTGTTTGCATCCCGTTGTTTTGAGTATTTTACTTTTTATGAATCTTCACTATTTGATTAAACACTCTAGTAAAGAAAAATATAATCAGAAAATTAAAAATTGTTTGTTAAGTTTAAGGCTCTAGGGCCGATATATCAGAAAAATATTTAAAACGTTTAGGAACTCGTAAATAAAAGTCATAATAAAAAAATATACTCAATTTTTAAAAAATTGGCGCCTAAATCTGACAGAGGTTGAGGCAAAAATAAATAAACAAGTAAGAGATAGTAGACAATGATTGACAACACTGAATGAGTAGAAGGGAAGGAGATAAATAGAAAGTGGGCTTGTGGATCGGTTCCAAAAGGCCTTCCCCTGGTCTCAAACTTTATGGCCCATAAAAATAAAACAAATTGGACAGTAAATTACCAAACCGGAGAAGCTCCTTTTAATGCCACGCGCCGGATCCTTACCTGAAACAATAATATCCCACTTAGAAACTCATAAAAGTTATTACAAATTGGTATTTAATTACTCAATTACAAATTAGAGTTTTTTTGAAAAAGAAATTAGAATACTAGATACTTGTTACTTTATATACCTTTATCTAATCAATAGATGAATATATTCTAAATTTTAATATATCTAAAATTATTAATTAAAAAAAATCATCGATAATCTCAATGTAAAAATATATGCAAAGAGCCAATTATGTGATGAAAATGGTAATCATTTCATTAAAATTTAATTGCAATAAATAATACAAATTTTTAAATTTGCTTTCCTTTAGAAATTTCATATTAAATATAATTTTAGAAAACTAAGTACTAACAATTTTTTTCTTTAAAAAAACAAAATATCTTTTAAAATCTTAGATACCAATAGCCACAATTATATATCTAAATACAAAATCCTTTAATAATTTTAATCATTTGGAGTTTTAGGTAGGATAGATGCTGGAGTAATACTTTTACAAAATAATATTAAATATTGACATATTTTATTGAAAAGAAGATTAGTACAGTCTGCTGCATTCATACATTCTTCTGATATGTACAGAATAAATATTAAACAAATTTAAAAATATGAATGTAAAATAAATATATATTATACCTTTTTCACAGTCGGAGGATCCAAGCACTAAAAATTTCTCCAAAAAAAAAAAACTATTTAAGTTTAAATTAAGAAAAATAATTCATCTAAATACATTCCTAACCGTTTAAATATTTTATTATAATTTTTTGTTTGTTGGAATAAACCGTTATCAATTAAAAGTATTGTGAAATCTATAAATTGATTACATAATAGAAATAAAAAATGTTGACAAATGATTTAGTTTTGGTTATTTAGTATTCAAATAGATGTCTAATAATTTATGAACTTTAATTTAAAAACATGAAATATTAGCAAATATGGTAGTTAAGAAATGGACGATGTTAAAAGAGAAAGTAAATCTAGTAAAATAATTAAAAATAGATTTTGATATGACTTTACCTTTCTTTTTTTTTTTTCAACTAAAGCATTTTTGATTAATAATAAAATAGTGGAATCATTTGGTTGATTCAACCTTTTCGATCATCATATATTTCAATTAATGATTGTTAACAATAAGCAATCGGCTCACACTAATAGAATGCCTTAATGATATCCGTCCTTCCTAGATGTTAACGAAGCAAGACTATAAATAATATTCTAATGCGGTGTTCAAATAGGGCATGGTCAGTGGAGGTGGGATATTTTAAAAGATGTTAACAATCTCCGGGCTCCACCGGCCAGTCTGTAATAGCCCCAGGAATCTCTTTCTAATCACTCTGCCTCTTTTCTTTATTTTTTTTCTCTTTTTCGTCCTTTATCCTTTTTACTTCATGTCCTTTTTTTACTTTCTTCACAAGTCCCCTTCGGGTACCTGGACTGAGAGGGATTGTGTACAATAATAATAACTGTTTCACCATTCTCGTTTATTGTTTTCGGCCCTCTACTTTTTTTTTTTTTTTTTTCCTAGCTGTTGTTTAATGGGCTTTTTTACTGTTCAATTTCTCCTCTCGCAGTTCCTTATTGTACCTTTCGAACCTTTTTTACCTCCTTTTTTTAACCGAGGTACCGGGCATTGTTGAAGCCGGGAGAAAGTCGCAAGGGTTTTCTCGGCTCTTCAGGTCAGTTGCTCTGTTTCTTCCGACAAGTACTGTAGTCAAAGTTTGTGTTTGTTGTGAAAAGGGTGTGTATAGTGTTAATTTTGTGAAGAAGTGTTAGTTTTGCTATCGAGTGCTAATCAAATGTGAGTGAAAACTGAAATGAAAGTAGGTATTCAAATATCAAATATCAACCATCTTGGTAAATTTTTATCGTTCTTCATATTTTAGCCTTGGCTAGTTAATCACTTAAAAAATTATAAATAAAAGTTACACATATAAAAATATTTTTTGATTATTTTTTTAGGCAATAGTAAAATATCTGTTTTCTTTTTTAATTAATTTTCTTACAACCTAATACAAATACAGCCATAATAATTAATTTAATGCGTTTTTTAAATTTCAATACAATCACTACTGCTGAATTCAAAACGCTATATCTCAGCTATTTGTTAACAAATATCAATGATCCGTTTTTCAGTTTTAGATAATTTTTGGTATTTATTTATTTATTAATTAGGAGAAACGGATTTTTTTGTATTCGTTAATCGAATTCTACGCATCTTGAAACGTTAGTCCTCAAATTCGAGAGGGCTCATTTTTTTGATCGATTACAAAGGAACATTATTGAAAATAATAAACCAATAAATGAATTTCGTTACATAAAAATTGCTCTAATTTCAAATTGAATCTATGATCAAGTAACACAGTCCTTTTAATTTAAAAGATAACAATTCTGACCTAATTATTTTATTAAGTGCATAACGTGATATTTTTCATGAATAATTAATTTTCAAAATGAATAACTTTTATAAAATCCAAGCGTTTACTTAAGTACGAAATGTACTCTTCAACTACCTCACATCCTCTATTAATGTGATAAATGATTACCTACATACCCTTCTGCTGCTATAAAACAATAATTTTGATTTCTAAAAATCTGTTTAATGTAATTTCTATTTTTTGGTGACTATCACTATTTGTTTTAGCAGAATTTACCAAATTATTTCAAGCGTTTTTTAAAACAATACCTAGATTAAAAAACATCTGAAATTCCATAGTCATGTTTTCTTCCTAATTGTGAGTGAAAACGATTTGCTTCTTGCAAAGTAATGCCGGGAAATGAACATAAATATCGAAACAAGATTTATTTTCAATAAATCAAAATGGTACGCTGCACTTTTTCTAATCGCGTTATTAATCTGTATAGATACAAACCGACGCTCATAAATTTCTAAATCGTTACCTAAGCTCGGCTCATTTGCATAGAAGAAAATTTATGACTCCATTTTAAAATTGTTCCGAAGTGTGAGCAATGGTTCCTTTGGAGGTGGTGTAGGTGTAACTCCTGACAATCCGCCAGGTAATTCGTGATTTAAGATGCATTTATTCATGGTCTGCTAGATAGCTAAAGCTGTGGTTCGTTACGGGCCAACTGTCGGCAGTTACAAGTAATTTTTGTATTAACACCCTTTTCGATAAATGATGTTCATTGAAAATTGTTTAAAAGTAGAGCGGTAAAGGTACCATCGTAAATACATTGTTTCTTAACAAAACTTTTCGGATCAGGTTATTTCATTTTTAAAAGACCTCATAGAATTTCGAATTATTGAACATTTTCGGTTTTAACTAAATGATGAAGGTCTTATATATGAAAAAAATAACCTTTATCATCCTCAATAAATAACCAAGAAACTTTTTTTTATTTTTTCATAGTAGAATTTATAACAATAATGAAAACTGTTTACTCTTAAATTTTATTATATTATAGTTGTAAATAAATATAAAAATAAAATACTACCCCTTACTACATATTTTATATGTTGATCAATGAAAGTAATAATATAATAAAAATATTAAAACACTAATAATAACAAGAGTAAACTTGTACACAACTGCAAGTCGATATTGCCAATAAGCGCTAATGCTGCCAAAGAATTTTTTTTTAAATAAAATAAAATTAGGAACAACATTCATTCATTTTTTTTAGTGATGCATATAATGCCTCAAATAGAATTAGAGCAGTAAAACTAGTAATATTTTATTACCTTTATGTAGTGAATTATTTTAACCTTTAATATTTATCAAATGAGCAATTGTCAGTAGCCTAATCGTGTGTAAATTTAACAAACATTTTATAAATTAAAGGGAAAAAAAGTTGGTTTTCAGTAAAAAAAAGTATTTAGTCAATATGTGAAAGGCCGATTTTGGACTTGCTTAGTTATACAGTAATATTTTTTCCATGGCATTTGTTATAGTATCATCAAATATAAAATATTATATTTAACTGCAAATAACTACAATCTAAAACTATACAGCTATTATTATTTACTCTTGATTAATATTACAAATCGTAATTCTGATTTATATCTTATTTAATTAATTCTTTTTATACATAAGTTGCCTGAGCTCTAAGGTCTAAAGGAACTACTATCATTATGTCTTCCCGTTATAATATATATTTTTTATATTGTATGTCTTGTTTGATAAATAAATGGATAATATGGGAGAAAAAAATTCTGTTTAATTCAATATATGAAAAAAAAAATACAAGAGCACTGTAATCTTTATTTTAACTAAAAATTTAAAATGAATACAAAAAATAATAAAAGTAAATTTTAAGTCTGATTATCAATAAGAATTAATAATATTTCATTTAATTGAATGTTCAAGAATTATTATTAAACCATTTTTTTTTAAATATTAATGATAAACTTATTAATGGTAAATCATAATTTATACGCGTTCATATTTTATATATTTTTAATAAAAGTTCACGGAAAACATTTTAAAGATTTAAAATAACTCGGAATTAAGTGTTAGCTTGTTATAATGGAGTGTTCCGCCATCAGTATTTTCCTATGTTTTACAAATCTAGTATAAATAAGCAATATTAATTGTATTTATCCTTTTAAATAATTATAAAGGTTTGTTATTTTTAAATGATTAATAATAATATATATTATTTGGCTCAGATGTATTTAAAATAAATTGAAATTATATAAAAGGAGGGACAGAGGCAATATGTACGGCCATGTTGCCGGCAGGCGGGACCTCATTGCCCGGCAGGACCTGCTCACCAACCGCCTGCCATTCCACAATGGTTGCCAGCCATCTACCATTTTAGTCACTTATAACTTGTATTTTCTAAGTTTTATAGTTCATTTTAACGAGATTTTGAAATTAAATATATTATTTTGCTTTAGGAAAAGGCGGTGGAATTAAATAATCCTCAAAATATTGAATAATAGAAGGATTTAGTGATTAAATAAATGTAAGAATCGAGGGAGACTTTAATCATGTATTGAAACCACACTAAAATTTAAATTAAATAATTTTTCTGAAAAACAATTCACAAAAACAAAAAAAAATATAATTTTATAAATCAAATACTTAGTAATAATTTAATAAATAAATACTTACATTTAACTTATGTAGCTATACATAAATTAATCATTTATTTTTTGTTTTACAAACTATAATTGTACGAAACAATCTCTATAGCTGTATCTTTGAAAATAAACAAAATAGAAAAATTTTCTATAAATATATACCTATTTTTTTATTTTTTTTTTTTCAGTTTATATTTATCTCAAGTAAGATCAAAATAAATAATATATACTTAGATTTATTAATAAAAAATAATACTATCATCATTACACTAAACAAAATACTAGAAAGCATTAACTATATAGATAGTTATTATTAATAATTTCTAAATCATTTTATATTTCTCTACATATTTTGGTAAGATTAGTCCATTTTTAAATAATATAAATCAATATTTTACTCAATACCCTTTTAATATTGGTGAAATATTAAATATATTCGGTGTAATTTTCTAAAAAAAAAGAGTCATACCATTCACAAGAATTTAGTTCATAAATTTTCATGTTTTCTTTCATTCAGTTTTAGGTATAACGCTAGTAATAGCACTTGCATAATTTAACTCTTTAAAAAATATATATATTTGATAACCATTGTACACAATATAATGAAGCATAGAAAGGGGCTTGCTTTTATTTTTATTATTGTTTTGTTGTTTTTTACACCTATAACTCAGATAGCGTACGAAACCGTTAATAAGGTTAGTTAATTAAAAAATGTAGTTAATTCCCTCCTAATCCAGGGTTGGGACGCCTACTGACACAGATATACTGGAGGCATTAGGCCTAGCTAGCTCGCCCTGGTGGAAACAATTGTAACCCTCCACCACCCTGGCTATTATTATGGAAAGTGGGTACTTGATCCGCCCCGATTCTCTCTTTGTCTTCCTCTTCCTCCTTTATAGCCTTTGCTCAATTGACTCCGAAAATAATTAGGAGATTAGGTGTTTGTATTATTCAGCTTAGTGTCGATGAAAAGAATAACCAATATCCGACTATTTGCATTTTTTTTAAATTATAAACTGTTTAAAATGTAGTAATTGAACCTATACTAATAATTGGCATAGTCGTAATTAAGTTAACTGTATGAAAGGCACATTTATTATTTTATTAATTATCTACACCAACTAATAATGTTTATGATAATTTTTACATAATTAATTAACTTTGTATGAAATATTATTTTAATAGTAAAATTATTTTAATCTTCTTTATAAAGTTCAAATTTCAGCAATGAAGTCATACAAAAAAGTATAATTAGATTATTACTGAAATCAAAATATATTTATTAGACAATACTTACATATTTATTTAGTATTTTCATTAATACAGTTGTAACGTTCAGTTTATGAATGATAATAAAATTATTTTGTTATGTTTAAGTACATATTATTTCTCTATATAGTAAATATAAGTAAACCAAGATATAAAGGTAGACAATATAATCCATCCAAGATAATCCATGTTAAGTAGTGCGTTTATTAACATAACATTTTATAAATTAAAAAAAAAAATTCATTAATCTCTGGGATGTCATTTGTGGAAAATTCTTAGCAATAGGCAAAGTTCTGTTAATGGGGACCATTAAACTGGTATTAATTTAAATATTAGCAAAGTAGAATTAGAAAGCTTGTGAAAAAAATCTGATGCAATGATAAGGAATATAATTATTAATGGTATGATTTAAGGAAATAATTTTATTTCTCAAAAAGTTTAAATAAAATCTATTTTTTAAGATATGCTAACAAAAATAATAACCTATATTTTCCTCTCAATTTCTGCGTTGGATTTAATTTAAACTGGTATTTTATTCAGTTTCATGAACGCTTTTTGTATTCGGGTAAAATAAATCCATCTCTTTTTACATTAAATGACGTTTTATGTGCTTACACAATTTCATAAACGTTTAAATTTTACGTTTCGAGGTTTTCTCCTCATTTTCACGACTTTTTAAAATTATATCATTGCAACATGCTCTGTGTCGTTACTAAACTAATCATATTGGCTCACTGTCTTTAGTAATGACATATTCCAACGTTGCTATAATAGAATTTTAATAATGAAACTTAAATAAAAGTCTTGAAAATGGGGACAAATACACCAAAACGTAGTTTACAAACATCTATGACATTGTTCAATCAAATAAAACATAATTGGAATTAAAAAATATGGAACGAATTAAAAAAAAAATGAAACTTCCTTAAGTTATAAAAACTGAAATAAATCCACAGATAAAGTTAGTAAATGGTATCCTAGTATCGCAACTATCCTACTGCCTATTGTAATAGAAATATATATACTATAATTGTAGTTAGTTATAGATGTATATTTTTTTAATATCCATTGGGTTATGTTTGATCAATAATAAAAGGTATTTGCGTTAGGAATGTTCTCCTTTGCCTTGTATGGTTTTCATTAAATTATGGGTGTTCTAGTTTAGCTTCTGGAAGAAAATTTGACTATTCCAGTTCTTTCTCCCTCGAAACGCTACCCTGAATTCTTAAAAGCTTTCATAGCCTGGGAATGCTGAAAACCTGGGCAAACTCTCTTCTCGCTTCGTAGAACTTTTAAGTCATCACTATTCCGTTTGGATCGACGTCCAACGGTCGCAGCGATTTCCCCGTATGACGTAAAAGTGAAAACCGAAGGATCCTTGTGGAAAGCTGTTATCTGGCGTAGAGGAATAGAGTGAGAGAGGATAAAAAATGAAGAAGAAAACTTTCGAAATAAAAAATAAAAGTTTACTTAAGGTGGAGGTGCTATTTATCGGTTGGATTTATGGCGGAAGGTAGGACAGGGATATATAGAGTTCGGAGGACACGGCCTTCCTGAGTGTCTTAGCCGACTGATTTATTCCCAGAAACTTTTGAATGTATTAACCTAAGCTATTTCTTACCCTGTCGGTCCTAAAAAAACATTTTGTAGTCTTTGGGCCCTAACCACTAGGATTATAGCCTGAGAAAACCATAATCCCTCCATTATACTCTACAATCTCTTCATACATTTTAAGAAGTGAGCTCCATTCCTGTTTAGATTTAAAATAATTATCCAAGCAAGTTAAAAAATCTGGTGCGGGCAACACACCACTTTCACTTACCTCGACTGTTAATATAAATTTAAAAACTATTAAATATACTTCAATTTGAAAAATATTTTAAGTTGATTTTAATAAAACGTGTATTCATTTTCGTTGGAAACATATGGTTTAGATTAAATAATATAACTATATTAAAATGTTAATCAGTAATAAGTTTATTCCCCATTCGTTACTTTATATTACCTATTACAAATTGTGTATCAGATAATATTTTTTCTAAAATCTTTTTCTTTCCAACGGTATATTATACGTCTATATTACTGTTCTTATTATCAAAAACCAAAAATTAAATTAAAAAATAGTTTTGCCCCTTTATGCTGGTCATCAAATCCGTCCAACTTGTTTATTTTGTTTAACTTGTCTCCATATTTAGACGTCCTTTATCAATGTCATAAAGATGATATAGTTAATCTTTTGGAATGTAAAAAATTAAAGGTAGTTTGGTGGAACAAAATTTTGAATATCACCATTTAAGCCCTGTCATACTATTTCAATCAGAATGAAACCTACATGATATTAAAGCCCATTAAATTTTACATCGAAATAGCAAGTTTAATCACAATTCATTAGAGCCATTCTTGAAAAAATCGTAAAAAGGTGCAAAATTCATTGTATAAAGTGGCTCTTCTGGTTAGCCGATTTTGATGAAAGAGTTGCTGTAACATCTCGAGCGTATTGTTGTTTTAAATATGAAATTTCAGTTTCGTTCGACTTATCGCTTTTGCGCTGTTAATATAAAATATATATGAACCAAAAATTTTTCTATTCACAATACAAAAATTACAAATTATTTTAATTTTAGTGTACCAAGAAAGCACTCTTGCATTCAGAAGGATTAGGCCGATTAGTCTCAAAACAAAACTTTAACGAATTCCAAATTGACGGGTGTGTGTAAATGGAACAGATTTTGTTATTGAACAATAACTAAAATGGTCAAAAACAAGAAATTCTAACAGTCGGAGTTGGGAGACAATATTTCAGGGTAGATGCATTATTTTTAGGTTTGGACGGGAGGGTATAAATCGATTTATCGGACACAAGGTTCTGCAGGTTGCTATGACAACGCTGATAGAAGAACAATAGCTTTAGAGAGACAGAGAGCGAGAGATGTGTGTGTGAGAGAGTGAGAGAGAGAGAGGGAGGGAACAAGGGAGGGAAGAGGAGAGTGTGTAGCAGGTCTCATCGAATGCTTGTTAGGCCACGTCACCTGTTTGCTACAACTGCTCTCCATAATAAATTCGTTTTAATTCTTTACAAAAATCTTTTCTTAATGGCTATAACACTTTATACTTTATATACATATATATATTAGAGCTTCTTGTATCACCAAAAAATACTTTAAACTTCATTTACGAAAAATATGAAAAAAAAGTTATGAGTTATGATTCCAATCATTATAATGAAGAATTATCTGCCGCTGATCTTCACAACAATATTTTTTTGTTTTTCTAAGATATTTTATTTTTATTAGATTTATTTATTTAATATAAATTAAAACTTATATTATTATTATTTAATTAATTTTTACTCAAGTAAACTAAACCTTCTGAATTAACCTCCATTACGAAATTAGTTTCAAAGATGAGATTACTATTAAAGAAAAATATTATAGTTTTCGATTTTATAAATACATACATCAAAATACTGAAAAATAAAAATCTTAATCTAAAAAAAAAAAAGAAAACCTTATAACAACAGTTGAACAACAACTAACAATTTAATTAATTGTATTATTGTTTTTCTTTTCTTTTATAAAATGAACAGGAGGTAACAGCCAATGCCAGTATTGTTATCTTCATAACTTCTTTATATTTAATGAAACATATTTTAATTTATTTTTATTTTTCTAGTCAAATATTTTTAATTATTTTTAATCGTTAAAATTAATCTTGTCGAGAGAAAAGCCAATAGCTTATTGAAGTTCATTTTGTGTTTTCCTAAATGTCCATTTTCAATGATATTTTCTCACTATAATTTGTGGTTTGATAGTCTACACAATTCATGTTAATTTTTTTTTTTTTTTTTTATGGCTGAATTATTGACCTAGTGTTAGTTAAAGCCTATATCGTGAGAGCAATGATTAAAATAAATTATGGAAATTAATCTGCTAGTCATTACATAAACGTTTGTCATTTTATTCGGCTACCCAATTTTTAATGGAATGAATTTATCTTGTGTTTTCATATCAATTTCTTAATTTATAAGTTGAATAGAAGTTTAAATATTTTAAAGTATTATTTCTAATACATCGTCTAACAGTTGGAGGAGAGCTCCCATTTGATTACAGTTTTAAAAATTACCATCCTTTGAATCTGATTAGAACCCGATTTAAGATTCAAAAAAAATAAAAAAATAAAACGTGAACTTCGAAAGAATCATAATTAGTAATGGTTCTCTTTTCTGATTGTTATCGAATTTATTTTTTCTTGGATGGTTGAAGTTATCAGGGGCAACTAGGCTACTAATGCACCTGGAGCAATTAAATATCTTAGGACTTGGAGTAGTTTTTAATTGGGGCTCTGGATTAAAGGGGTTGAGAGAAGAATGGGGTTTCCTCGAGATAAAAATAATGTAGGAGACGAACAATATATTATAGTTTAAATAGATAAAATAAAAGATAATTACTTTGTTTTTAAGTGCTAAGAAGGTACATAATAAATTTCTAAAAATATATAACTATGTTAGACATACTAAAATCAATCAGATTGCAGTTATAGCAATCCCAAGTATGATACTGCAATCTATTCTTTACATACAAATATTACCGAAATGTAAGTATTAGTCCGAAAGCGAATTATTAAATTTTATTTATTATTGATATTTAAAACTGTATTATATAACACTACTAGAAAATATGCTAAAAGACAATAGCACGAACCAGACGTAGAGAAACTGCCCATTGAGAGCATTCTAAAAATATTGTAAACTAGAAGTTCACGGTGCCATCTTTTTTTCAGATGCCTCATAGGATTATCAGACTATTTATGTTTAAAAATTTATATTGGAGTTCTGGCACTGGCTTCTGCACTTAATGCAGTATGTTTCTGGCTTGTAATAAGGGTATGCTTTTTATATATTCATTTGCTTTTAATCTTTTTACATAATCTATTAATTTTCATTGTATATATTTTCTAATATTATTTTGTAAATGTTGTACATATGTACTAATTTTTCACAATTATTTAAGTCCTAATTAGGATAAATAGTAATATTACTGAATAAAATTGTTTGTTTTCAATGTTTTCTAAATATTGCTTTAATTTTTCAAAATAATAGTGTTGCTAAATAGTTACGTTTTTAGATGTATCTACTAAATTTGGTACCTATCTTATTTTATAACTTATAAAATATTTAATATCAAGAGTTATATCTCCAAATCTATACAAAACTGAAATATGTTTCCAGGACAGTCGAGCATATTTTATATCTGACTGGAATCCTATCCGAGGTGTCCGCCGGGCGTCCGACCTCTCTCTCTCTCTCCGGTTGTATAAGAGCAAATAAACCTAAAAGTAAAAAAAATAAAGATGGAAATAGCCAAAACCAAAAAGGACAAAAAGCGGGAGCCAAATGAAAATAAAATAAAGCAATAAAACACTTTGAAAAGTGACTAAGGAGAGACCGGCTTTATCTCCAGGAGAAGAACACAAGTGGAATGTGTTTCAAGGAGTTGGTTGGCATTAGTCAAACTGCGACCCCACTCCAAAACCACGCCCACTCCCTGTCTCCGGATTGAGACTTCTCCAGCGAGCTTCTATTATATGCAAACTTTTTTATTTTAGCAATCAATGGCAACGGTAAGCAGCAGATGGATGGGACAACAATGGGCTAAGTAAGCGACCATCTGTTACCTGATTTATATCCATTAAGAGACAATCCTCTCGGGTGCAACTTAATTTCTCCTTTTCATTTGTTTATTTATTATTGATCTTTTTAATAAATATTTTCTAGTTCAAAGGCCAGATCTATGACACTTCATTTTATGTAAATTAAGAAATTATAATCAAAGCATTAGTACAAAGATTCATAATTTACATATTAAAACTATTTTTGATTTTACCAATTATTTTCTCGCATATTATAATGATACTTAAAATGACTTCATTATTAAAATATAAGTACAATAAAGCGTATATATATATTATATATACCAATTTTAAAGACAATATTCGTATCTCTTGCGAAATTAACCATATATATTTTTCCACTGAAGCCTTAAATAGGCTTATTGTGGCGTCCATTATCCTGCTAATGCAGCCTTTTGTATAATAGGTATTTTAAAAAAAATCAAAAACACATATATTTGATATATTTATTTATATTCATATAAAAAGTATCAAATAATCATATAATAAATAAAAGAATATAACAATAATAGTTAAAATCACTTTAAATTAGTTACAAGCGTATATGCTTATATATATAGGCAAGATTTTAATTGTTTTCCTTATTATTATTTTGTTTTGTAAACTAACGGCCTGTCGCGCCACTGTAAGGAAGTGATTCTAAAATTCTATTCTTTGTTTCTCTATCTCCAAAAATAACTGAGTTATGGGTATTTTTTTTTAAATAATAATTCACAGGGTTTTGGTTAAAAAACGAACTAAATTTCTCTATATTTAAAAATAACTGAGTTATTGAATTAAATCACTTTTATTCGGCTGCAATTTTGAAAATATCCAGCTGATATCAACGCCTAGGTGTTATGATCATCTTTACATATCCTAGTATTTTTATCGGATTTTAAAAAATCGGTCCAGTAGTTTCGGAGAAATACCGCGTACGGTGGACAAACGAAGTTCTTTTTTATTCGTTATTTGGGTTCTACGCATCTTCGAACTTCGGGGGAGAGGCAATTTTTTTTTTGTTATATCATAAAGGTTCATTAATGAAAATAATAAACCAAAACGCAATAGACCCTTTTTATAACGTTGTCTTTAGGTACTAACATTAAATTTATATATATTTGTATTGATATTATTTTCCTAATACAAATTGCTACTAATCCATTAACCGTTAACCCTTAGAGTGCACGTAACCACTTGCTACCCGCACCTGAGCAGCAACGCAGAGGTTGACGAGGATAGCGTGCAGTCCTACTCGATACTCGACTTCAGCCAGAGGCAGGGGTGATTCATCAACGTTGATTTACAACGCTGTGTTTTTCAACCCTTAACGCTCGCCATGCCGTAAAGCAAATACCCATGCTTCCATTCCGACTATATTCCAGTGGCCTTCTGATAAACTGGAATTATATAATCCGGTGGCCGAAGCCGATGATAATTACATTAGGAACGGAACACGCACAGACTCGGCGAAGACGAGATAACAAGAAAAAAATGAGCAGAAACTAATTAACGAACACAATGGGAGTATTGTATCAACTCCTATAATGGTATCATAGGAGCTTCTGTATTGAAGAGATATATTGTGACAATATATATATATATTCCATCTGATATATTAATGGTACTTATATAGGCAATGAAAAATTACAAAGGTGTCAGCTACGGGTAAATGAGCTGTCCCAGGACGCTTGCGAGTCGCGTAAAGCTAATTGGAAAAATGGGCTCGATGCACGTTATTTTCTAATAAATTAAAAAATATATATCAATGCCGTAAATCATTTATATTTATCCACATACTATGAAACGTGACCTGTGCTTTAGCAATCCATTATCTGCATTTCTCTTGTAATCAATGAATAGCATGAAAAAAAAAAAGTGCATTGAACCAAAAATCTACCGAATTACAAACACCATAATCACTCCTGTTCATAAGTAATTAATAAGTAACATGATACCATAGTACTATAAAACTATTTACGAACTTAAAAATGAAACCGACAAATGAGAAATCAGGTATTTTATCTAATATATATTTATAATCAACACGAACCATATCTCAGACTGTGTTTATGTATTAAATATTAAAACAGTATTTCAACTTAAAGTATTTGCTTGGATATTATAGCAAATTTGTAGTTAAATCCAGCTATCGGGAGTACTTTATACAATCGATTTTTCACATTTTAGAATTCTATGTAAAAATTAATTTTGATGAAATTTTAAAGTCCTTTAACTCTTTATATATGTAGAAAATAAAAAAATTGTCGAGAAAAATGCCAGAACGAAAAGGAAATTCTATTAGCAGAGAATTAAACGTATGATTTTATTCTTAAATTATAAGGCAGTTATTTGACTCATATAAATGAAAATATTTTCCTTAGAGTTAAAGAATCGAAAAATTACTTAAAATTGAATATTCTGGTCAGAGCTTAGAGCTTGAGAGTCATGCGGAAGAAGATAAAGCTTTTACTAATTATATAATTTGTTATTTATACAATAATGTGTACTAATTCGGGAATTCATTTTTTTATTTCAGAACTTAAAGATCCCCTTTATGATCAGGCCAATGGACGTCAGTCTATCTAGTCACGTCAAGTCCGTCCAACTTAATTGTTGTGTTAGCTTGATGGATTAAACGTGACCGGATTGGCTGACGACGTCAATAGCAGACCGCAAAATTTAAATCTACTTTAAAATATAAATCTTCTCAACTATAAATAACGGTTTGTATCTCAATTTCACTTTGGATAGTGTTACGTACAATTGTCGTGACCTCCAAACACATACATTACGAAACATTGATTGATCTTATGGTTAATGAGCTTTATTTTTTTCTTCTACTCTCAGGGCAATTATTATCAAATTTGGCGCCTGTCACATAGTGCTGTTTATGATAATACAAATCTTCAACAGCCAATCAAAACATGGAATGATTAGACCCGCGTGATAACAGGTGAGCCGTAATAGGGTGTAGTTAATTGAACGGTGTTGCCTAAAGGTCATTGTGTTGTTTACCGTTAATTGGCAGCCTAGCGCCAGTTCACTTCAGATCGTATTCATCATCAGGTTAAATTATATGCGAGGATGATGATTTCGGTTAATTAATGAAAGTACTTACTTAGTAGAAAATAATTGCGGAGTTTTGATATTCAAGGAGTCAGTTCGAATCCTCCTAATTTTAGCAATCAAAACAATGGATAAAAATTACTTAAATTGTTTAACCTTTAAACCACACTAATCGAACCATCATCGTGGAATTTCACATTGACTAACCATAACCAGTTGTCAAAATATTTACATCTACCAAAATTATGATTTAAAACACTGAATCACACATTTATTTAATTAAAATATTAAAATAATCAATTTATTGAAATTTCTAATTCTAAGGATGGTAAAAAGAGTAGGAACTTTTATAAAGGCCTGTTATTCAGCATACATAAAGTAATTGGATAAAAACCTACGTATGTATGTAACAGTTATTATTTATCTTCATCTTTGTAAATATTATAATTTTTACTTTCACTTATATATTGTGAGAAACATAAAGAATTACGAAACAATATACCAAACCATTATGATCATTAAATTTCAAAACCGAGTTTTCAACAGAGACGAATTTTTGACACCCTTATTTCAAGTCCAAATATCCAAGTTTTAATTGTCACTGCGTTTTGTTCAGGTAGTTTCTAGCTGAAAAATTACTAAGTCGCATGAAATTTTGCCATAAAAACGTTTATACTAAAATCGATTATTGAATGATTTAAGTTAGGTTTTGTCCTAAATTAAATATATGATTCTTCTTAAATGCCAATTATTTTAAATTTGTCCTCTTAATTAGTCTTAATGTCATCAATTGGAAATAATTGACCATTTCTACTGTTATCAGTTCAAATCTAAGCTTCTGAATGAATAAACTTTACTCAAGATAATAATAGATTAGTGTATTTTAATAGAGCTTATATATGTTATCGATATGTACTTACTTTGTAATTTTTTTTTTACTTTTTATTGACGTCTGAAATTATATATTGTATGTATATCGTTTGTTATATATTAACATATTGTTTTTTGAATTGTTTAGAATTTTTTTTTTTTTTTAATAATAAATTAATTTTCCGTAGATAGATTGATGTATATGTCTAATTATCAGAAATTTCGTTACGTCTATTTTAGTCCTAATGGTTAAAAAAAAAAAAAAAAAATTGTTCATAAATTTAATTGTTTTCATATAATAACTACATTAGTAATTTGTTGAAAGTGTTTTAACATGTAAACTCAACATGTATCATCGTGCCTAATTCATTCCGAAATATCCATAGACCTAGAAGTCAACTAGCCCTAGTAAATCTACAGATAACAGACGGAAGATATTACTAAGAATAGAATGGGTTAGACAACAAGGGACTGAACAATAGGCCTTTACGTAGTAATAGGCCTGTCCTACGATTATTAGCATTGATTTAGTAGCCAAGAAACGTCTAGGTCCCAACTGCTAGGTCTTCGCTCCCACAGAACGACTCTGAGAACTATCTATCTACTGCTATGCTTATTATTTATTCATAATGTAACTGTTATCACCGTAATGGATACTAAATCCAAAATACTAATTATCCGTTATTAATTTATTCACAAATTACTGACCGCCACTACTGTAATGCCTAATTGCTTTGTTATTCCCGCGATTGATTGCAACGATATATACTTGAAACATTCCCGAGTCAATTTGTAGATTACATTCTAAAAAATGTACCAGAAGCTTGTAAACAGTAATTTTAACGAAACGACAAATACAAACTACCTCTAGTTTAATTTCTATTCAGATTATTGAAAAGTTTTTATAATCGTCAACAAAAGAGTAGTTATGATGGAAAATCTTCTTTGTAAGCATCAAAACAAAACTTTTTTTTAAATATATTTTTATTGATTTATACAACTGTACAAAACAATAAGTAAAACGGCTAAAATTACTAATATGGGCATGAAATAGTCTTGCGAAGAAGCTACCCAGTGGTAACACTTTAATCATTCTTTTAGGTAACACTGTAATGTTTATTTTTTAAGCAGGTCTCCAGACCACCGTATTATTCAGGCGCCTCGAAGGATTATCGGGAATATATGTGTAGTTGAGAGGTTACAGACAAACGGGTTTGAGTGGGCAGGTAGTTTGGAATTAAAGAAGGTGTATCTGTCGGGGCTAAGTCTGCAACCATTAGGATATTTAGATCTCGATGGATGAGGTTACTAGTTACAAAGTAAGGAGCATTGAGGATTTTTCGTAGGATTTTGATTGCAAGATTTGAATGCAGGAGGAGTTTGATAGTTTAGGGACCCACCATAGCACAATTCCATAGGTCCAAATAGACGGATAATGGTTATGTAAATGAGATTTTTTAGTAAATAGGAAGTTTTGATCGTTTGTCGAGTCAGTCTAGCGTGAGGATTCCAAAATAAGGGCGTTTGTCAAAATGGAGTCCAAGGTAACGTATCTGTTTAACAGGAAAAAAATAAAATACTTCATTCATTAATAAAACTTCTCCTACAGTAAATAAAATCCATATTAATTACCTCTAGGACTCGGAGACTAATACAGAAGAATATCTATCACTTCTGAACAGTTCACATGTCCTTATTTCTCAATCATATAATATGGCAACCAAACTAATTTTGAGCAAGCAACGCGAAACTCCCTTAGCCTTCACGAAAATTCAGAGTTTCCCTTGAAATATAATTTTTCAGCGTTTGGTGCTTAAAGCTAGGTCTGAAACTTTTCACGATCTTAATACTTCCCTTAATATATATTTTATCAAAATTTAATATACAATGCAATTTAAAGAAAAAAAAAATAATAATAATAAAAAAAAAGATGTGTTGTAAAACCGCGTTACGTAAAGAATAAGGCGTTCACGAAGCATTGATAGGTTGCGAGTCTGGTCGGTCGAACACCTCTCTCGGCGACACGAAAAGGGTTAGTAACGTACATATTCACACGAACATTTAGAACATTAGCAGGTGTAAAACGGATTAACATAAGTAATAAAATGAATTAAAAAAAGTAATAAAATGAGGGAAAAAGTGGGTATATTGCCTGTGAGAGAGGAGAGAAGTAAGGCGGTGGAACTGTTGATCAATAAGGGCACAATGGGGTGGTGCCTGAGTTATTGCCCACAACCCCCACTTCTTCTTCTTCTTCTTTTTTATATCTAAACTTTCTTTCCGGCCTATCTTTTATATTGGTCTGCCAAAGCTTTAATGGCAATTCGCTATACCTTATAGGGAATTAATCCCTAGGGTATTACTGAAGTAAAATATATACCCCGTATCAGAAATATATAATAGGTTGGGGTATTATTCGACCCGAGTTTCATCCCCACTAATTTAGAGCTAAGATAGTGGATGTGATTTATTAGGCTATATAAAATTTTCGCTTATTTATAACTTCTAGTAAAATTAGCCGAAATTGTTAATATATATTCAGTTTATTTCAAGCCTAAAATCAATATCATAAAATGCAAGAGAATCAGCATAAGTACACGGGTTTTTTTTTGGTTTTTTTTTTTTTTATGAATGGTTATATCATTATTTTATTTACGCTTAACCTGTGCATTTTTATTTGAACTTTTCCATAATACTCTAATGTATGATTATTAATCATTACAAAAAAAAAAAAAAAATAAAATAATTCACTTAATATATTAATAAAAAACTATTTGAAAAATATACGGATCGATTCCAAGAGGTAGGCAATTTAGTTCTAATCTAGATGTATTTTTTAAATATCAGTAGTATTTAATTATATTTTATAAATTCCTGAAAATAGGGAAAGAACCCAGCAACATTGAATACATATTTAAAAAGTAAATTATTGAATAATTTTTCTATAGTAATTAATGTAATTATTTCTTTCTGAAATAATATCACAATACTAATTTTTTTTTTTTAATATAACAAGATAAGCCTGTGGTTATTTCATTACACATTCTTATATGAATAAATGAATAGAAACAAATAAACATATACATCATATACTTACTTGAACCCTAATAAATTTAAACCTTAGAGAAAAAAAAAAAGAATGTTTTTTAGGGAAAAATTTAATACTTTTTACAACAGGACTCTAGTTGTGATTATGACTTTACTAATCTTTATTTTATTACTAACTGTTGACTTTTATTTATTTATTCATTAAAACAAAAAAATACAAAACAGTCTCAAGTCCTAGAACTTTTGCAATTTTTCGAGATATTTTAAGTTGAACAATTGATATAACACATAAAGGCACACTCACACCTAATTAGGCAATTTAGTTCTAATCTAGATGTATTTTTTAAATATCAGTAGTATTTCATTATATTTTATAAATTCCTGAAAATAGGGGAAGAACCCAGCAACATTGAATACATATTTAAAAAGTAAATTATTGAATAATTTTTTCTCTAGTAATTAATGTAATTATTTCTTTCTGAAAAAATATCACAATACTAATTAATTTTTTTTAATATAACAAGATAAGCCTGTGGTTATTTCATTACACTTTCTTATATGAATAAATGAATAGAAACAAATAAACATATACATAATATACTTACTTGAACCCTAATCAATTTAAACCTTAGAGAAAAAAAAAAAGAGATGTTTTTTAGGGAAAAATTTAATACTTTTTTACAACAGGACTCTAGTTGTGATTATGACTTTACTAATCTCTATATTATTACTAACTGTTGACTTTTATTTATTTATTCATTAAAAAAAAAAAAAAAATCTCTACTTTTGCAACTTTTTGAGATATTTTAAGTTGAACAATTGATATAACACATAAAGGCACACTAACACTTAAACATTAATAATTTTGCTTATCCAATATTTCGAAAAGAAGTCATAAATATTTTCAGTCCTATTAATCTAAATTAATGCGAAAAATCGAATGCTTTGTTGTAGAGTTTACATCTCTGAATAAGAGATCAATTCAATCTAAAGCTCTCCAAAATACCTTCGAAGAATGTCCTATTCAGTTCCTGTTCTGGATTGTTTCTTTAATATAAGAAAAGTAACTAAGCAAATCAATAATGTGACAGTAAAAAGTTAAATAAAGCTAAATCAAGAAGTTACATAAATAAAACTCTTAGTATGTCTAATATCCCTTCTTTTTAATTTTTTTTTTATTTATTAATTTATTGAAATTTACAACTGTATTAGTAAATACATCAAGTAAATTGGCTCATAATGTAGATAATATACATGAAAAGACATGAAGAGAATATGCCCATTGGCAACACTCCACTAGGCTATCTACACTAGAAGGTCTCGAGGCCATCTTCTTTTCAGACACCTCGGAGGATTGTCAGCAATGGTAGAGGAAGCAAGGATTGAAACTTGTTGGTTAATGTGGGAGTGGAGTAATATTCCTTCTTAGGAATATTCAATTACAAAATAATTCATTTGAGTTTAATTGTTGGTGTAGTCAACCCTGAAAAAAATCCGGTTTTTCCCTAATTATAGTAATACCAATACCCCTATTTGAAGGACAGTAGGTTAAAGAAAAACATAATTACAGAAGGAATCCAGATTATTTTAATCAGAGCATTTAGCCAAGATAATTGCAAGGGGGTGTAACTGAAGAAGCCTTGAAAGGTTATCCTATCCGCTTCTCACATCCATTCCTCCTCATCTGGGATTGAGTTGTGTCCGATCCGCTGACAAGAGAATGTCCTCAGTCGAGGAGTATTTGGATTCTTTGCGCGTCCTTTGAGAGTCTGCCCTCATCGGTAAAATACAAAGGATCATGTCTTTGTGGGAAACCTGATTTCACTCTGAGGAATGGTTTCAAAAAACTGTGGACATCCTAATTTCAAATGTATAATTTTTTTTTTTAATCCAATTATTAGTTTTAAGTATGTAATACAACGTAATCATTAATATGTATTACAAGTTAGTTATTTTAATATACAGATCTTTTAAGTCAAAAACATTATTCCTACAACATAATTTTCAAATCCTGTATTAATTTTGATAAAATAGATCATACAATTAGTTTAAACAAAATAGTTGATTCCTACTATTTTCATGAATTTTTTTTTTTTTTTTTTTATGTGATGTTAACAATTCCATGCCTATAATTTTTTTTTCATAAGAAATACACATCTATTGGGATTAATAGGAACTTTTATGAGTCCTTACACGAAATACGCTTTCATATTTCAAGATACGTATCTATCACAGCTCAACTCAGAAATAATATATTTTATTCATAGTTTTAATTGGGGCAAAACTACAAATCGTAACCTTTAAAAAACTGTTAGTTTTATTTTATTTTTTTACAGTTAAATACTATAAATAAACATTTAATTATCAATAAATAATTAATAATAAAATACATTCCTTATATTAAAATACCTGTAAGGTCTTAGGTAACCTAACTGCGGAAGTCAGAGGATTCTTACCTGCAATAGAAAAAAAAAATTATTATTTTTATTTTAATTTTAAAGAAAATATAAGTAAAAAAAAGAACACATTTATTTATTTTTTAATATATTAATGGTGGAAACAATGTTATCTTAATGTAATATTTGTTTAACTCTTATATAGTTATAGTGCGTTTTTGCCAGATTTTTTCAATAGACTCTAACAAATATAAATAATAAAGTTCTGGTTAGTTACTAGAAGAAAATAATTTGCAGCAAATAAAGAATTTAATAAAAATATTTAAATACAAAATAAGTTAGAGACTATACCATAAAATGACTGTTTTATGAAACATTTAGGTAAATATATATTTCTAAATCATAGTATTGTTATTCAAATATGTAATTATTGTAACTTCAACTTTATTTTTTATAGTTAGTAATAAATTTCTATTAAAACCCTTTTTAAAATAACTTTCAATTATCCTTCCAGGTCCTTAGTCCTCTAGAGGGTATGTCCTGGAACAGGTGCCCACTGGAACGGATGCCAAGGGTCGTGGCCGGGACAATTTGTACCACGCTCAGGGAGTCGTGACCAATTAGGTAGCAGTTCAATCGCCAACCCTTCCAACAACCCTCTTCCTAAACTTTTACTTAACTAAGAATAACTGGCTACTTAAAACCTAAACATTGTATTTATATATGATGTTTATATATAATAAAAGAAGTACATGTATGAGTATATATTATACACGTACGACAACTTCTTCCCTTTTTTATGGAAGTTGAAATGTTGAAAACTATGCCTTCTATATTTGTATACTATTTTATTATAATCATAAACGTTAATTTCATGATTCTATAGTGATAATATATCAGTTACTAGAAGATTATGGAAAGGTGAATTGTCGTAAAAGAAATTAAATAATATTTAAAAATGCATGCTGATGTTAAATATAAACAAAATTTTATATTTTAAATAAGAATAGGAAAATTATTTATGAATGATAGAAAAATTTATATCTTTTGAAGAATAGCGGACATGTTCAATATATTTCTTTAAATGAATAGTTGGGGTTGTGAGCTAGAATTTCTGATCATAGACCAGAAGTATTGGGTCTCGGTTCACAATCCTATCAAGTTATCAAAGCAGCAATTTCAATGAAAAATAAGTTGTACATCGATAATTGAAATACTATATATTGGTAAAAAATTCTAAATAAACTATGGTAAAATAATAAATTATATATTTGAAAAAAAGTAATTTCCAGTGCTGCTTTCTAGAGAATTAATATTATATTCATACTAATGCAAAATTGCTAAAATGCTATTTAACTATCCAATAAATCTCATTACCGTTAAATAATTGGCAAAAGCTCGACGGTGTAAAATGTCCTTTCATTTCGGTGTTAAGGAGACTATGCAGTTAGTTCAGCAGCATTTTCAATAAAAAATCGTATCGACAATTGAGACGTTGATTTCCAAAAGGTACTAAAGGACATTTTTTACGAAATTGATTTTTTTACATATTTGCATTCTCATCATTTAGTTCTATCTAAATATTCTATTTGATGTTATCTAATGAATTCTCAAGTCCTTAAAAAACACGATTTAGAAATGCGGTCATTTTCTAATTACAGTACTAATTACGCATTTATTTTCGTTCCAAATCATTCTAAAAAAATTCATTTCATACTTTTAATATAATGTTATTATTATATTAAAAAAAAAATTCTAAATTTTAAGCCAAAATGACCCAAATTAGCTAGTTTAATAATATAGTAATGAGAGATTTTCGCGCTTCCTGTAAAATGTCCTAGAATGGAGATAGTACCTTTTGGGAATCAACGTCTCAATTGAATGTTATAAATTAGTAAAAAAAAAAAAATGTTAATAAACTAAAAGATTTTTTTTTTTTTTTAACATCATTTATTTAAATTCACAACTGTACTTCAAGATACAACAAGTAAATGTGACAAAAGATAAATGGCGTGAAACAAACTGCTAAAAGAATAAAATATAATATATATATATATATATATATATATATATATATATATATATATATATATATAAATAAAATTCATTCTCAGTTTTTAAATGTTGATTTATAAATTGTTACAATTATATTCATACTGATGCGAAATTGCAAAAATGTAATTTAAGTATTCAGTAAATCTCATTTATGTTTCGACTAAATAAACTACATATAGAGGAAAAATAATTTAAAATTTCAAACATAGCCAAAAATTAAAATAAACGAGATGTTAAATAACTGGCAACACCTCGACGGTGTAAAATGCCCCATCATTCCGGGTTGGACGTTTGTTAAAGAGGGAGGGGGTGGCGGGCGGGCCCAACATATATTGCTGGGGGGTGGTCCCATGGGGGTGTATCTCATTCCCGCTTGACTGCAGCACTGCAGAACACACCCATCCACCAGGATCAACTTTTATTTTATGCTAAATGGCTACATCCCCTCAACCGGATAAAGATCCTTTTTATATGCACGCGGAATAAAAAAAAAAATGTTAATTTTTTAGAAAATTTTGATGTAACTGTTGAGGGTAAAAATACCAACTGTGTACATGCCATTAGTGAGAGTATAAATGTGGGTTAGTACTGCATCTGTGGTTTAAAAAAAAGGAATAAATTGCCAGTATGGTTAAGAATAAAATAAGAAATTAAAGAAACCTAAGAGAATCGTTTTTGATTAAGCCAATCATTAGAGATTGGGCTGAACTTATAATTTTGCAGTAATTTTTTTTATTTATTTAAATTTTCAGTGCCGAATTAAACTGTTATATCACCTAGCAATCAGTTGCAGCTCGGTTAGAAGTCTATAATCAGACGTACTGCTATACTATTCTATACGTAACTACTTAATTCTTATGGTTTATGGTTAAGCACTAATTAAATATCGATTATTTATTAAAAAAACTTGGCGATTGCTAATAAAATACTATCAAAGACAGCATTATGATTTATTAGCCAGAGAACCAGTTGGTCCAATATAGTTGTAAATCATAATCATTAAATTTAAATATTCATGAATAACTAATTGATTCTTGATTGTCGGAGTAATTATTTGTTGTATTTATTTGCAATACTAGACCTACGCAATTTATTTAAAATTGTAAGCATCAAATCACCTTAATTCTTCGTTATACCCGTATACCTAAGAATATTGCTGTTAAACAGATATAGGAATCCATCTTTATCGACGACTTATTTCACAATACATTATTAATATTCCAATCTGATAAAAAAAATGTAATTTATCTTGCCATCATTCGGCATTGTAGAGCATATGTGATTGAGCTTAAAGTCTCTAATAAAACATCAATTTCTTTCCGCTACTAATCGTAAAAAATAATAAAATCCTAAATATCACTTACTCTGCTACAAATGTAAAAAGAAATACCTCTTATGGTTCCTAACTCATAGTCCACACAAACCCCCTTTTTTTCTAATCCATCATCCAAAGGTTATTTTTTAATTATTTTTTTTGTATTCATATATTTTACAATCTGTCTCAAAAACACAATAATAAAAATACTATAAGATTACATTAATACAATATTTACAGATAAAGTCAAATCAAACAAAAAATTAAATGAATATAATTATAAAATATATAAATAAATACCACGTTAACAAATAAATGATACATGGACTTTTTCCTTTCACTTATAGAGAATCCCCATACAAAACTGAAACAAAAAGAAACTGTCCGACGTTTTCGACTACTTTAACACTGACTGGACAAACGCTCAAACCTTCCACTTAATTACAAAAGACTCATTTATATGACTATCACAAGACCGATATGGACTTACGGAGTAGAGTTACAATCCAAAATCCTTCAGAAAATCCTCAATGCTCCTTATTTTGTCACAAACAAACTCATTCATAAAGACCTTAATATTCCATATGTTGCTGACTTAGCCCGAACCAGGTACCATTCCTTCCATGAAAAACTCGATTCCCACTACAATCCATTAGTTTCAATCCTTGCTTCCTCCTCGATCCCTGATAATCCTCCGAGGAGTCTAAAAAGAAGATGACCACGATACCTTCTAGTTACGAATATTTTTAGAATGCTGCCACTGGGTAGTGTCTCTACACGTATTTCATGACAGTTTTATATATTACCATCACATTTACTTGATGTATTTTTATTTAATACAGTTGTAAATATCAATAAATATGTTTTGAAAAAACTAATAGAGTGAATAGCTGAGTCCAAGAGATCCCAGAGCCTTTCTCTCAGCCTAAAGAAGATGTTAACGGGATCTCTTAAGTTAAATAAGACACAATGGCTACAAATTCGTACTTCCTTACCAAAACATTATCATGTACATTACTGCAATACTGTTGAGAATTTTTAATAAATAAATTACAATATGAATATTCATTAATCTATTAGTTTCAATCATCAGAACTACGGATATATTAATACAGGATAATGTATTATTACAATGAGAGTGGAGTTATAAATGATATTGGTTTAGAAGTAAGGAGAAGGATTTTGAAGGAGAGGCTGGTAGGGAGAAGAGGAAAGAGAAAAAATAAAAAAGGAAGGCGAGGCCTGTTCCAGAGACGGTGAGTAATGGCCGCTTCTCTTGATTTAGTGGCCCCACTGGAGCCTGCGATGTTCAGGGCTACATGTGTCTCGGTGTTCTCGTGTGCGTCGTGACTCCGCGTCGGAGATGGACCTTGGGGTCTCCAAGCGCCTCTGTTTCTGATCCGAGAGGCTTCTTTTAGCATACATTGCCAATAAGGGGATTTTATGAATAAAACAATAAATAAAAATTGTGTTAATGTTGCTATAGCCCGAGCGTTTATTTTCATCGGATGAAGTAAATATTAACTATCTAAAAAAAAAATATATAAAAAAAAAGTATGCTCTTTCAATAGATGGTGAATAGTTCATACGATTTTTTTTTATTTATTACATTTTTGAACTTTGTAGAACTAATAAAGTCCTAACAATACTTACTTCTATAATAAAGAAACGACGAGGAACATAGTATTTGGACAATACGTCCATAGCAGCAAATCTACTGTACACGTTTCCACCTCAATAGTATTTGGCCACACGTGACCCCAACTTATTATTTTTTTATATTCATATATTTTTTTTTTTTTTTTATTCGCTCCTGTCATAAGTTCTATACCTTACTGTTAGTATGTTTTTTTCATAACGTTGTTTGTTTATTCGTTTAACGTCACTTTATGCTACTGTGGCTAATCGGACGATGCTACAGTGGGAGTCCTAAATTTTGCCTATCCAGGTTTTATTAGGATAGAGATCTTTAACGAGTACCTGACATCACACAGGCTCGGGACCACCTTTTAACGTCCCCTCCGAAGAACGGCATAACTAAGGATTTTTTACTGCCATTAAAAAATCCTAGGGCCACCCGCAGGTTTGAACCCGCGACTTTTTTTCATAACGGTTTATGATTAGGACTTTGTTTATATTATTATTTGTGAGCCGAGGTGTAGTACCTCGGGTTTTAAATGATAAAGGTAACAACTATTTGAGATATTAAAATATGAAAGTATATGTATGTTGTACTGGTTTGTATTTACAACTTATACGAATTACCAAATAATTTAATATGCCTTTCAATTAATCCTTAAATAATTGGAATTTCGTTTTTACTTTTTGCAATGATATAAAGTGTATTTGTATTAGATAACTTAAAACATGAATAATTATACATTTGAGGTATGAATAAAAAAAAAAAAAGAAAACGACACTGCCATTAATTAAGTAGAAATTAACATTAATTAATAATAAATCAGCAAGATTTATTGACTAACGAATAAAACAAATGTGTAGGAAGGGGAACTACAATTAAGCTAAGGATAATATGCTGTGATACATGATGATGAAGACTCAGTAATGAGAAAATGACTAGTAAGGCAATACGAGCGGTGAATATGGGAAAGCGATAGGGGGAGGTAACACAGTGAACCCCTAGGGTCATTATCCGGTGATTAAAACACCTCTCTGCTTTATGGGAGGACCCGCGCCTCCCAGGAGGTACCAGGAGACAGCCCCGAGATATCGAGAGGCAACAGCCTAGGAGGGAGAGAGAGATAGGGAGAAGAGAGAGAGGAGGGGATAGGGAGTTACTCTTAGTAAATCATATAACCGGCCGACTCTGAACAATGGCCCTCCTCTCCAATTACACAGCCTACCAGATAATGCGGGAGAAGATATACCGCCCCCGCGTGGGGCAGATACCGCGGGATCTCGTTCCTACCACCGCCTCCAGGATCGTAGCAACCAAGGCGGGAAAAACAAGGGTCCTCCGGAGGCTGGATTAAGATCGAATTAAATAATTAAACAATTTGATTCAATGATTTTTTTATTTAATCTTAAATAATAAACATATTTTCATTTCAATATCAAGTCAATAATACTTCTGGGATTATTCAATCAGATTCTTTTATTTTTCCACAAATAATAACATCCATGTTACGATGGACTTAAATCTCTCTTAAGATGCAACATAACCTTTCTGAGCAATCAATAGTGTTCCTGAAAAAAAGTCAACCCGTGGTTAGTTTCCCTTCTATACGTTAGATTCTCACTTCGTAAAATATATAAATTAAGAGTGATTAGGTCATAATAGATATTCCATACTTACCATTTATTCAACACTGTTCTAAAAACTCTAAATAAATTTAGATATTGCCTTTTGGTATTGTGTATAAAATAAAACTTAATTTTATTCAAATTCGTCATTAATTATTCTTTTACTTGTTTAACAAGATCCCAAGTGCTCACCGGAATAGACCAATATTATAATTGGCAAGAATTATCTAGCTGCTTTTTTTTTTGTTTTTTTTTTGGGGGGTTTTTTTGGAGTGAAGAGGGCTTTGGAATATCTTTTTCTAATGACAAGTGCATAATAAGAAACCGTACTGTTTCTAAATCAATGGCATTGGAATTTTTTTCAATTTCAAGAATCCAATAGTTTGTAACATTCATTGAGAAAGCACGGAAGAAAATTCTTTTTATCATTTTATTATCATCCGTTTTGGGAATATAGCCACAAATAAATTTTTCTACTTCTTTTTCTTAAATTGCCAGAGATTTCCTCCAAATTTTGATATCGATCTGATCCTACTTTCCTCAGCACAAACCGACCAAAAATTTCTCTTAAGGTTTTCCTTTGTTCTGTTTCTAATTAGTTAATGACTAAAGACATAGAGGAAAAAGGAGAAAGGAAAATACTAATTGCTAAGATTAACAAAAATAGCAGCACGCTTCATAATCAGTGTCGTATATATTAATTTGGGACAGTTAATAATGATTAACATCTACCAACAATAACCCCATTAAACACCCTAATCTCCCTCTCGGCAGACCTCAGAACCACTTAGGCATTTAGGATTCCAAAGGGGAAGGTAATGGATAAGAAAGGAGGACCAAGTTGGGGTTTGAGTTGAAGGCTTTTTAAAACAAAAAGGGCGGCCACGCCCTCCGCGAAATTTACGCCCTTTTTCCGACTTGGCGGGACCGTATTTCACGGTCCAAATACGCCCAGAAATTCGCCACCCTTCCCATCCGACGACTACCACCCTCGGAAATTACAATAGGAATATATCAGAGAGGGTGGCTGAATATAAAAAGGAACAGGGAAAAAGAAACATGTCTAGATAAGGGCTACGCGGTGCCTTCATTACTATTCATTCGAATAGGAGGTGAAATAAAAGTGATAAATCTCTGGAGCGGAATAAATAAAGGAGGAGGAGGAGGAATGAGAAGGAGAGATAGTGAAGAAGTGGAATAAATCGGGGCTTTATCTGAGTCTCTTAGCGAGGGAGAACTTTGTCAGGGTGAAATTTCCATTGGGCTCAAGTGCGAGCTGCTATCGGCCTCCACGCGAGTCTTATATAGCCCCGGACATCTCAAGCGACGCCCACGCATTCCCCCGATACACTGACTCCTATCTTTCTCCTTCTATACAGCCCTCGAAATAGAGCTAATTGCCTTTGAATATATTGTATAACAGATATCATAAGGAACAGATAATTGATATTATATAATAGGATGAGTTGTTATAGGATGATAGATTATTTATTTCAAAACGCTAATCCTAATAAATAATAAAAAACAAAAAAGAAGAAAGAAAGGAAAACTCAGAAATAATGAGGAAAAACATGAAATGAAACAACATTAATGATATTCGAGTGGTTTCTAAGGCTGATCCGTGAAGAGAGAGAGAGAAAAAAAAAGTAATTATTTTACAGATATCGTTAAAGAGACAAATATTTTATGAAAAATATCGCCAAATATGATAATTCCTACAATGATCTCTAAGAATGTAAAAAATATATTAAAAAAAAAAAAAAAGCTTGTATCTCTACAACCCATGAAGGGTCTTGGGATCAGTACATATAGAGATTCGTATTGTTTCTAGGATAACGGCCGTGCAATGAGGTGATTAGGCCTTGATCACGCTCAGCCGCCAGGTTTTTTCCCCAATTATGTTGGGCACCCACTTTATAGAGGCTGGGTCTGCCCTAAGAGTTGCAATATATAAATATAAAGTACTAAATAAATATAAATATAGCACAACTAGTTTTATAAAAGGACGTTAATTATAACTTGTTTAAACAAGACAGTTCTTAAAAATTGTGTATAGTATAAAATATTGCCTAAATTACGATAAAATGGGCCTTAAATTAATTTTTTAATAAGTTTTTTATTTATTTATTAAGAGATAATACAATCTGCCACCTACTGGGGCAATGTGTATTACAGCTAGAAGAAACCATTCCATATGTACATCGTAAATGAAAAAAAAAGAAAAATAAATAAATAAAAAGATTACAAGAATAATTAATAAATACTAAATAAAAAAATAAAAGAGATATATGTATTTAAAATAAAATGAATAATATATATAAAGAAAATAATAACAATCTTCATCACATTCACAACTGTTCAAATTAATAAGGAAGCCATTTAAACAAAAGTCACACCCATAGATCCATATAAGTAGATTTTTTACTTTTCTTTAGGTTGATATAAAATAAATTATAAAAGTTTAACTTATAAAGAGTTCATGGTAAGTACATTATTTTCGAGTTTTGAGCTAGTGGTGCAATATGTCAGCCCAAAGAGAATACTTTTAGGAACTATTGAAACATGATATGTTCACAGTATAAGTTTTATAAAATGTGAGCAGGGGAAAAACATAACTACTCCACATCAAACTGGGGGAGGAATTGAAAGTTCTTAATAATTAGGTTTCGTATTCCCAATAAAAACTATAAACTTTTTTTGTTTACCCGTTCTGTATTTGTTACGTTTATGTAAAATTATTATTTAATCAACTACAGTGTATTTTTTTATTAAACTGTTTTTCTTTTACGAGAACATCACGACAAGTCCATACTGTCCTTCACACATAAGTCCTTTTTCGAGGCTAAAATTTTAGCTTATGTTATTTCAGCGCTTTTAAAATAGATTAAATCTGCTAATAACATTCGCCGAAATGGAAGAACACTAAAAATAAAGACGGGAAGAGAAATTTTAAAAATAATAAGAAAAACTGGCTTATTATGTTATCCTTTACCTTCAGTTTATTTTTTATATATTTGTATTGAAATTTACACCGGTATATCATAATAAAACAAGTAAATATGCTTCTAAAGGACAGTGTACATGAAAAATATGAAGAGAAACTTGGTTGGTAGCACTCTAGTAGTCAATCTAAACATGAAGGTCTCGAGGCCATCTTATCTCCAGAGGACTGGTGGATTATCAGGAATTCAAGAGGAAGCAAGGATTGAAACTAGTGGATTAGAGTGTCAATGGAGTTTGTAATGGAAGGAATGATACCTTGTACGGGCCTTTACCCTTCATATTCGTTTTATGTAATATAATTGACAGTTTTCTAATAACTTTTAGCAATATAGCTGTTTCGCATATGAAGAAAAACTTCAAGGTATCTGATGACTAGATATGCAGAAAAAGAAAAGTCTATGACAGGTGTAATCATGGGTGCTGAGAATGATGAACGCTTTCAAAGATAAAAGATATAGTCTTTAAGGCTGGAGTGCCATTAATTTTTCTTTTCTGTATTCGACAGATTCAAATCAATAAATTCTATCAGAAAAAACTTAACGGCCGATATTAACAGTTCCAATGTTTACGAATCTGTATATTTTTAAGTGATAGACAATGGAATCAGGGTCAATATATCTTATAATAACTCATTCGACGAGCAGCAACAATTAACGTATCTCGACATCTTAATTCCCGCTGTACGAGTCAAGTCAGAAGAATTACCATCAACATTTCCACAGGCGCTTGCTCAGAAGTGAATAATTTGATTTTATCTCCTTTGATAGCTTCATCCTCATACTCATTAGTATTCCTCGTCAATTGATAAGAGCCCCTATTACACAGAGGACCGTGTTTGAAGTCTTGGGATCCGACACGAGCGGTCGTAGAATTGGGATTCGTTTCTGGCGAGGAAGGAACTTGAGGTGGTAAGGGATCGAAGGGGAGGCGTTAAAAACCTTATGTTGGTACCGGACCCTTACCCGACACTGCGACGGCCAACAGGTCAAAGGGGGCATTTATATCGAAATAATAAATCAAAATTATCGGGCGTGGGCAGTGAGGCTCTGGCTGAGTTACAGCCTCTGCATATATTAGCCACAGCCACCTCCAGGATAGGCGCTTTGTAATCAGCTATATATGCTACAGTAGTTCTTACTATATAATATAATCCAACAAGTGAAATATTGTATTAAAAAATTGTAATGGAAAAAGAAAATATCAGTATATATTTTATTTATATGCAATGCCTATACGTTGAATAAAATAATCTATATAAATACAGCAATCTAGCATGTATTTCAATGAATATAAATTTTTTTTTATCTTAGTGGTCTAAAATGCATAAATAATATATTGGGTTTAAAATAAATACGTAGCGTTTTTCACTATTTAAATTCAATCTTCTCTGTTTATAAAATCATGTTCACTTAGTTTAAATATTAAATAAACGTTTAAATATTCTAAAAAAGGATTAGTTAAGGTAATTTGATACATCAGTTGCAACCGAGACTCCTTATTACTTTCACTTACCTATATATGAATTATATACTTAGGGAAAGTATTGCGATCGCGAAAAATTTTTAATTCTAATTTTCACTGGAAATACACGTTTCAGGGTCCCCGCAAAACGGTCTGTGTGTGTCCGACTGTGGTATGCCCAACAGGAAAACGAAAAGTCTTATAAAACTGAAATGCCATACATAAGAAAACTATAAGGCCGAGATGTTACAGCAACTTTTTCATCGAAATCGGATGACCAGAAGTGGTACTTTATACTATGCATTTTGCACCTTTTTGCACGATTTTCTCACAAATGGCTAAAACGATTTTGATTACACTCACTATATCGGTGTAAAATTTAATGGACTTTAATATGATGTAGGTTTTATTTTGATTGAATAGTCTGACATGGCCTAAATACTGATATTTTATATTTTCTTCGTCTGAAGTACCTTTAATTTTATAGAATTAAAAAAATTAGGCACATCATCTCTTTACCACTGTTAAAAAACTAATAAATATACAAGCTGAATGGATTCGATAAATAACTATAGGATTTTATAAATTTATTGTTTTGTATATATTGTATGAATGTAGTCTGAAGGTTGTACTTGATCACTATTAATTAGGACACATTGTAAAATTACTCAATAAAAATTGTGAAATAACTATAAAAATCTGAAATGTAAAAATAACTAAAGGAGAAAAAAGCAGATAAATATTTTTCTATTATTGAACATAGTAACAGGAATATAGATGTATAATATACCGTTGGAAAGCTAAAGATTTTCGAATAATATTATCTTAAATAAAATGTTAACGGAGAGTGACGAAAAACGATAAAACTACCTACTGGTAGTAGATAATAATATAATAGATTATTTATTAAAACACATTTTTCTATTGAAATTTAAAGCAATTAATTCTTTAACGTTTTATTTTCATCTCTAAATGTAGTCAAAAATTCTTAAATTGATTTTGACCACAGAGATAAGTGACAGTCGTGTGTTGCGCGCACCAGATTTTCTTTAACTGGTATTTTGCTTGCACAAACAGGAAGAGTCATTTAATATGGTTTAATGGAGATGCGAATCTAAGCAACAATTTTTAATTCTGTTTGTTATAAACAAAACGATGAGAAGCTATCCAAATTCGTAAAATAAATTTAATAATATGCATAACATTTCTGTTGGGAGTGATGTACAAGTCGCCAGGTCCCACGAGACCTCAACCGGCTACCATTTACAGACAACTCAAGTCGTAAATTCTCGAGTGGGACTTTAATTAAAGCTTTGGCTTCATCCATCATGGCGAGACCTTTTACAAATACATATTTCCTCTTAATAGGAACCCCCTAATTGCTTACTTTACATTGTCTCGGCAGTTCATCAAAGGCGCGTCGCGGATATTTTATTATTTTTAATATACCAGTTATCATAAAATCATACAGGATCGTTATTTTGTATAATCAGATTGCATTTATAACAACAAAACCCGTTGTAACTGAGGTAAAGATGTGAATGTACAATTACAAGTCTAAAAAAAAAAAAGTTATTTTATTATAAAAATAGTATTTTAAGATGATACACTTAAGAAAACTATAACCATTTTAATAAAAAAATTTAAGATTCATAACTACAGCTCAAAGGTGAGTAAACCATTAAAAATTACAGCTTACCATTACTCTTGGTGAAATATATTTTTTGTATAATATATACAAATATATTTGTACAAAATATATTTATACCAATTATACTGCAGACATCAATAAAAAAAGGATGCCAAATTCATCCAGCATTCTCCTAGCGATGAAGCATCAGTTGGATCGCTGTTAACGTTTCGAAATTAAATTTCCTCATATCCAAATATTAGCACTTATTTTCATAATATTTTCATTATTTCATTAACTTTTTATAGATTTATCTGTTTTAAATATATCTTTTAGGAATTTAAATAATTTGTTCATTATTTTTATTATTATTATTTTCTATGTCAATGAGAAGACAATTTTATTTTTATTACCGTTTATGATTGATTTATAGCAATATTGACATATAATATATCGTTGGAAAGCTAAAGATTATAACATTTTTATAACAAATATTTCAGTTTCTTTTCTTTTATAATTTTTTAGGAAGTTTTACTTAATATTTCGCACTCAAATATGCACTCATTATCTTCCTTTTATTATACATTTATTTTCTTTAACAATTTGTTACATAGTTTTTCAACGTTTCGGGAACCCCGAAAGTTGATAATTATCGACCCAGCCAGTGACTGTCAGGCAATAAACATCTAAGTGGACGAATATCAGTAAGCTATAAATGTAAAATAATGAGTGGTGTTTAAAAGTGTTTTTAAAAAAGTCTTGATAATGGAGAAAGAACCCCGAAACGTTGAAAAACTACGTAACAAATTGTGAAAGAAAATACATTTATAATAAAAGGAAGTTAAGGAGTTCATATTTGAGTGAGAAATAAAAACTATTATGTTACAAACAAAGTTGTAAAAGGTGATGGGTAGTTTTGAAAAGTGACAAAATTAATTGATTGTTACAGATATAATAGATTATTTAATAAAACACATGTTTCGACTGAAACTCTAAGTTTGTTTGTATGTTTATTTAACGTCACTTTATGCTACCGTGGCTAATCAGACGATACCACAGAGTGAGTCCTAAATTTTGCCTATCTAGGTTTAATCAGGATAAGGATCTTTAACGAATACCTGACATCACACAGGCTCGGGACCAACTTTTTACGTCCCCTCCGAAGGACGGCATAACTAAGATTTTTTATTCCCATTAAACAATCCTAGGACCACCTTCGGGTTTGAACCCGTGACCTTTGGTATAGAAGGGAGTTAGGCTAGCCACACTGCAACAGGTGATCCCTGAACCTCAAAGTAATTAATGTTTTTACCTTTTTCATCTCTAATTGTAATTAAAAATCCTTAAATTTTTTTTATAACGGAGGTTAGTGAAGGTCGTGTGTTGCGCGCACCAATTTTTTAATATAGCGGTTTTTTTTCGTCCCAGATTTCTGGACGATTTTCTGATTTCCTCTAACTAAGACCAAGGGAAACTCAAGCAAGCTTTCTCGAGTCGCCGTTATGAGTTGTGAAACCCTTCGGACACATCAGGTATGTGTCTCCTCATTACGTGATTTACATACACTCTTGAATGCCTCTCGTGGAAAGTGTTGTAACAACGGGACGTGTTAAATAGAGAGCCGGGAATCTGGCACACATGGCCGTCCCACAAGTGGTTCTGTGGGCGTCCCGAGTGGGAATAAATCAACGCATCTTTAGGTCCACCGTAGGATGACAGAGGTCTCCCTCCGGTCACTGGTAAATGTTTTGAATAATATATAAAAATGTATTTCTACCTCTAGCAGGGATAATATATTTTTTTTAATTCTAGATTCCCTTGATTATAAACTTTAAAATTAAGAATTATTTTGTTCATAAATGGGTTCGAATCCACTACATCTAATATAAATCTCCCACCGCCAAAATTCATATTGCATAATCTGAAACTACCTTCAACTAATCTCACTCTCTTTTCATAATCAAACCGGTAAATAGTACAACACAATCAACTATTAAAATATAAATGATGAATAAACATAGTGGAGATAAATAGGTTTTATGATACTATATGGAGAATGTGTGGTGACTGTTGAAATTCTCATAGATAGAAATAATCATGTAAAAAATGTTTTAATTTTGCAGACGTTCCGGCTCAAAAGTGTGAGCCATCATCAGGGTATGCTTGACTGAACAGTTGACGCTTGGCATGACTCACTGATACCCTGATGATGGTTCACATGTTTGAGCTGAAACGTCGGCAAAATTAAAATATTTTTAACACGATTTCCCGATTATTTCTACCTATGGTTTTATGTAGCCAGTATGTATTTTTTTAAAATATACAATTATAATTCATAAAAAAAATCTCACTATTAGGCGTACAAAAAAATAAACAGAGGTATATATTTATATATATCCACTTTATATTTAATAACAAAGTATTTTCAACACTTTTTATTTTTTAACATGTTCGAAAAATCATCATCCCAGGTTTTTAAAATCAAAATTATATTTAATTTAACAAACGAAAATAAAATGAAAAAATCAACTGGAAAAAAGTGGATGAAAATTAATAAAACAACGTGTAACTTACTTATTTATTAAAAAAAAATATTAAGTTAATTTTTTTTTTAATTTCCATTAATTTTTTTTATATAGTCGTATATATATGATATTATATTATAAATACAATTTGTAATTTTAAACATGTAAAAAAAAAAAATCTTGTTCATGTGAAACTAGTATAATGTTTGTGAGCGCTAATAGAATAGGACAGACTAATTGAAAAATAACGTGTTTCCGCTATTTTCTATTAATAATTTTTATGTTAACTCGTTATTTAATAATAGGCTATTTTTTAAATCGTTTATTAAATATAAAACTGAAAAATTCGCTTTGATGGTATAATAATATAGTTTACTACAACCGCCATCAGAATTAGAACTATAACCATGTAATGGGAAGTATTCCTTGGCGAAACGCTTAGTATGGGTCCTTGGTTTGGTGCCTGACGTGACTACACGATGATGGGAACTGCCAGTACCATGGAAGACTTTTCAGTTCCAATAAGGCTTAGCTTTCTCGGCCAAGAAGAACTGACTCACACCTCGAGCTTGATGGAGATAACTCTTGTCTGGCACGAGTATCGCCTTACAGCTCTGGAATATCAACTCTCTACCTCGTATCCCAGTTTAAACTGGGTATCCCCTTCGTAAACAATATTTCTGAATCATAAATATAATGGAAATTATATAATATGGATAAAATAAATACATAATGTTATGGACATGGTTAGATCAACTTATTTATCCAAAAAAAAAAAAAAAAGTAAACATTTGTGTAACTATTTTTTACATTTTATTTAATAAAGAGAAAAGCAACCTGTACAAAGAGCAACTAAGAAGAATCTTGGAGTCCAGTATTAAAATAAAAAGTACTGTTTCTGCACCAACCATTGTGAATGATCATAAAGGGTAGTTTTTCTCAGTCCAATAAGAACCAAGCTAATTATTTACGTTCTGCTCTAGACTGTTGAAAAAATCTATATGCTACATTTTGTTTATATCCTTCATATTTAAATGTTTTCATTTCAGACTATTTTTCTATATTGGTACCCTCCTCAAGCACTTTAACAAATATCTTGGTTTTTTTGGGATTGGACAACTCTTCCTGCAACGCTTCCAAGCTGATGTAACATGAGTTTTAGCGAGTTCAACTTACAGATAAATACTTACATACCAAGAATTATAGTGCTGTAATAAACATACATATATTATATATTATATATATATATATATATATATATATATATATATATCATACGTATTTATTAAATGTTATAATATCTTTCTTATTGATTTATATATTTAATTTTTTTTTGGTTAATTATTTTAAAAACTTAATCTCTTCAAAGCCTAAGTAATTAGACTAAAAATGGAATTTCATAATCAAAATGAGTTTATAGGCGTTGATGACCTATGGATTTTATTTATTTTAAAATTAAAAAATAGATATGTTTAAATTTCTGCATGTTTGGCTTTTTTTTTTTTTTTTTTCAATTTATTTAAACCAAGCAGGCATCAAATAACAGATATACCATTTTTTATATTTTCAAGTATCATATACATCTTGATAACATACAAGGACATTATACACAATAAATGGAGAAAATGATTAAATCTGAGCTCCCTTCCCCCAATATACTAATTTCATTCGACGAGGATTAAGTTGTGAACCCAGGCACGCTCCTGTATCGACGTAAGTTGAAACAAGGAAGGAATGCATTAGTGTTTCAGAGGAATACCAATAGGCTCTTCTATCAATAGCAACGAAAAAGATCCTTAATGTTGCTCGTGTAGATACATACCACGCATTACTGAGTTTTAAAAAAAGTTTTAAATCAAAGATTATTATAATCTAATGTATTTTCCTGTTAGAGAAATACCATTTTGAACTAATTTATATTTGCCATAGCATACTATGTGAGTTCTTCAGGAATCTGAACTCTTAAGTTTCGTTAATTTGTATATTTAAAATTAATATACATTAGAGATATCCCTTCCTCTATTTCCGATTTCCAACCCCCAACTACCATAGGGCTTAGAAGAAAAAAAAAAAAAAAAAAAATATATATATATATACATTAGAAATCATAAAGACCATAAAGCAGTATTTATTATGCACAGGTTTAATCTGTATAAAATTTTCATTATTTTATACTCAGCCTTTTTTGATATATTTGATTATAAATATTTCTAACTTGGCAATGACCCATTTTTGAAAAAAAAATATATCAAAAAATGACAATGCTCACAAGATCGAAATCTCTACAAAAATTATTCTAATGAAAAGCCTAAATTCTTTCCATAAGAGGGAAAATATAAGCGAGAGACTTTTTTCACTTTTTATATTTTAACTTACATTTTACTTTCGCTACTTACGTATATAATACTTTTATCAACAGACTAGTTTCTATTTTGTTTAAAAATGTGCAAAATTATCGGAGCTATTAATTTTTAAAGGAAAACTTTTTTTTTTTAACGGCAAATAGAATTTATTTAACTTGAACTAATGATATAAATGTGTAATCTGTATTAGTTTCATAATTTTTTACTCAAGTCCTTTTGAAATATATTTCTCAAGTATCGCAAAAACTGGATTTTGCTCATGCTTGAAAATTTATGTAAAAAAATTACTATGTTCTCATGATCGATTTTTTTCACAGCAAGTAGATTATTGAATAAGCTATTTATGGGGAAATAATCAAAGGGTGCCTCTTTTCCGAGTCTAAAAGTCTCGGTTATAATTTTTGAGACTTTTTATAAACCGCTTTCTCAACTATTTAGCTTGTGTATTGTATGTACAAAAAATGTAAAGCATACCCTTACCATATTGTTATTGTTTGTTTTGATTAATATCTTCAAAATTACTGGAGATAGATAGGTTTTCCCAACAAATGTTTTCAACCACGAAGCTGACTTAAGATGGCTGCCAAACATCGTTATATTAGTCAGAATTTTTTTTTTTTATACGCGGTTTCGAATTCAAGAAAATCAATAGCCTGACCGGTAAAAATAACATGAAAATAAAAAATGTTGAGAGGTAAAATTAATTCAAAGTAAACGATTTCAAATGAATTGACCCATATATATTTTTTAACCTTCACAATAATATCATCAGAAGTACAAGATGTTAAGAGTGTTTTCACTGTGACAAGTAAATGCTCCTTCTAAATAGAGTCCCAACGGAGCCAACTCGATAGCCTTCGAGATCTCATAAAAAGGAATCCGATAAGATAGTCCCTCGGGGAGTGAATTTGCATGAGGAGTTCGGGAGTTGCCGCTGAAGGGCTCTTTTAAACCTTCGCGGGGGAGGCTAATGTATTCCCGGGTTAGAAACCAGTTAGGAATTTAAATAACCTATTATCCTCTTCAAGCAATTTTACGGAAAAAGATTTCCCATTAAATAATGATCATTAACGTTTCATTATTTGTTGATTAGGACTGATTCAAAAGAAAACATAACAAAAATGAAACTATATAAAATTTCAGCTTGCTTTAACCAAATTTAAGGTCAGGAGTCAATAACTAAAAGGTTACTTGGTGAACTAAATTTCATCTTCCAATCTTTCCACAGTACTTCTGTGTTTGGCATGTCCCTCTTAAGAATTCTATCCCTTCTGATATCCGTCAAGCTTGAACTGTTGTCAAGCTTAAAATCGCTCAGTTTCAACCACATTTTTCTCTACAAATCAAACAGGCCATTGGCTTCCAACAAGTTGTCCATTGAGAATTCATAGGAAAATTATTTTTAATTGCCTTAATGAAAATGATTACATTAGCGAAATATTGACTTGTAACGAAAATTCCCTCATTGGGAACAATGATTCGCAGTTAGTAGTGGGTTGTTAGAACCTGGGTTTGTTATGTACTAAATTATCTTTGATAACTTTCAGTAGCGGTCATTAAATAGTAAACATAAAAAAAGATTATTTTAAATCAGATGTGACTTTTTAAAAACAAAAAAATTTATTGAAATATATAATCGTCTTTTTACTCTGGTAATGTGTTGTTATTTTTTTTACGTTATGTAATATATATTAGAATGGATGGACAATAAAGTTAAATTTGAACTTAGTACGTTTAAGAAAGAACGGTAATTTTCAAACACACTCTTTAGGGACATAAGATGATTGGGATGAGGGGTCTCGATAAAATCGTAATGTGTATATATGACCTCTCAATGCAGAAACAGTAAATACATATCTAGCTATTTTAATTTTATGTAATTATTAATCTATGTTCCCTAATTTTCCATAACTTGATTTGTATTGTATTCTTGTACGAGTATATGTAGCTTACAATTACAATTAATTATGCTATTGTACTATGTAAATGGTGAAAACAACCATAAAAACTCTGTTCTGGTCGTTAAACCTGTATTTTTATTTTATTTTTAAAGGCCTTAAGTCCCATAATAATAAAATAATTTTTCATTTCAGTCAAAAATGTGTTTAAAACTTTTAACTAAACTAGAACAGATAGCCGGAAGTTATAATATTAATAATTTTAAAATATTTACTGCTGTGCTGAATTTAAAATTATTGAAATCAAATAAAATTAATGTATAGTTTATTATTTATTCATTTATCACAAATGATTATAGCACAATCACAGATTTAATTCATTACTATTCAATTACAGCGTGGTGAATTTTATATTGTAATTGAAGAATGTTATTATTACCGATGTTTACAAAATATTAACGATTCTAACTAATAAAATAAATTATATAGGACAATAAATATCCGCTTTTAAATCAACGTAAACTTTAAGACACTTCCCAGACTGTTTTGTTAACAACAGTCAAGGTGTTTATGTTGTGTAGTACAACTGCAGTTTGCACCGTTCGGATTGTCTGTTAGGTGCCGCTTTTAATTGCTAGGACATCGTTCGGCTCTTAGAACTCTAAGTTACGTTCGATGTTCGTCTCGGCTATCTGCTTCAGAGTCATCATTTCCAATTAGCCTAAATTTTTAAGGGCCGTCTTATGTCCCCCTTCCCCTTCGTCAGATAAGATTCCAAGTAAAAGTATTAGAATACTTCCTAGGAAAGTTAGGGTTCTTATATACTGAAAAAATGTCTAGTCTATGGATGACCTACTTGATGATACCTAGAAAAACATTACTCTTTTTTAAAGCTAACATGAAGTATGTATTTTTTAATTTGTTTATGTCTTATAATTTTATAAGAATCAGTGATATTATAAAGACGCCAAAGAGGAATAAGCATCATTTGTGACCATTTATTGGAAAGGGCACAAGTTTTTTTTTGTTTAATTTTTTTTTATAGACAACTATAAAATTTAATTAAACCGAGAAAAATTGTAAGTGACACCAGCATGCATAATCCATAAATTATAATCAGACCATAAAATTTATAACTGGCAATAAAAAGTTGAAATTACAAATTTATCTCTACTACAATATTGCATTATAATTTTCTCCCAACAGTAACTATCAATTAAAGCATTTTTTTTCTCTTGCTTTTTTTAAAAACATATTTATTGTGAGATATAGTACTGCCATTATGAATAAAAGTATTGTTTTGTTTTTTTATCAAATCGGTAATTATTGAATTATCAATAATTTCTAATATTGAGGTAAATAAATGACAAAAATAAAAAAAATTATAATATTAAGATATTTCTTTTAAAAATTGTCTGTTGTAACATTTTTAATAATTTAAATATATATATTATAATATATATATATATAATATATATATATTATATAATTTCAATTATATATTAGAATTTCATGAAAAATGGGTCCTTTTCTGCTCACGTTTATCAAGTTTAAATTCTAATATCATTTGTTTAATTTAAATAAAAACATGTCCACTTTATAACAAGTTATTTCAATTATTATCTGATTCATTGCCTATTAAATTTAGAATTAAAAAATAAATTCCTTATTTAATTAAAGACGAAACTGCGTACAATGAATATAATGCTAATTTAAGAAACTCTTAGAAATACAGAAGCTGATATTCTGCCAGATTTTTTTAATGGCTTTAATTTGAAATATTAAATCCTTATTAATTTCATAAATATTTTATTTTAATGCTAAAGAACTGTTGTTATTTTTAATATGTAATTAAATTTAGATTACTTCAAAGCTTTTGATACTCTATGGTGACAATTGTTTATTTTTGTTTTGTAGATTCCAACGATTTTTCGTCCGATTTCCCCTCAACATCAGCAAGGAAGACAATCCCCAAAATAGGCCCCATTAATGTTAAATGGCTCACAGCCCAATATCGAGATATATATTTCCCCTCGAGTGTATTAATATAAATTTATCGCGGAACAGTAAGTAAGCTAGGGCCATCCGTCACTGAGGATTACGGAGCCTGCGGAGGAGAGATAACAAGAATGAGCTTCCCAATTAGCTCTGGACCAGGAGCCATGCCGATAGCTCAAGCTGCCATCTTACGGGCCATGGCTGTTGAGGAATGGAGGGTAGCATTGGAGGGATGGTGGGAAGGTTGGAGGAATGGTGGAGCTATGGGTACCTGACTGCGTCCCATGGGTCCTATCTGGGTTTGGGGCAGATATCGGGTTGTGCCACATAAATCACTATCTCATTCCGGATTTACCAATATTGGGACAGGCCCAACTGTGAATATTTAATTCATAGTGTTGGTATTTTTAATTTCAATGGAATGTAAAAAAAAAAAATAAAATATTTACAAAAATATAAAATGCAACAAAAAATAAATAACTTCTATGGCACAGCTTTTGAAGCGTCTTAAATACAAAACACGAAGAGGAAATGCAATTTCCTGATTAACTGATATGAAGATCATCTGTTCACATTATTTTCCCTCAACCCTTTGATAATTTTACCTCAATCAGTTTTCTAATCTGTACAGTCTGACTGACCTGCCTTTTCACGGACCTTTGACTCAATCGACTTAAGCAGAAAATAAATGAAAATAAATTCTATAAGTTCTTAATAGCCCTCTAAAATTAAAAAATACTGCATGCCTTAATAACGTATTGATAGACAAGTTGAATCAACCTTAATTTATTTATGGTTAGAGATGTACAAAGCAATGAAATTTAATTAGCAGCTGCTCTTTGGCTAGTTAGCCTCTTCTCCGCTTTAATCGTCTCCCACTCTTCCACAGGAAATAAAATCGTTTTCTTAATGTAACATGACCTTTAAAATTAATTGTACCAGTAAATCTTCTGTTATGATTGTATGATAGGATTTCAGAAAAATAACGTGACGGAGAAGCTATGTTGAAAAAAAATATTAGAAGTTAAGAAAAATCATTTATGTAATTTTAGATCATGATACAATGATTTGTTGATGAAAAATTACTATTGTCAGAGAATATGCCTGCCTGGTTTAGTAGTGAAGGTTATAATTTGAAAACAATGATAAAAATAATTAGAAATCATGAATACATTTAATATAAATTGGATTGTTTCCTGATTAATAAACTTTTAACGATTGAACGTTGAGTTTGGAGCATTTGATATATTGCGGAAACCAGAAAAGAATAAAATTTACTAATTCCAGCTTAATCAATGCTTCTTAAATCTTATGGAAATCATTTTCGGATTTCGATTATTGCTAAGTCATGACTAATTAGACATTTATATTTCCTAGATCTGAATATGACAAAACTTTATCAGGGTTGTAACAACTTCCATTGAAAGAATATGAAAGAGCTTTTAATCTGGATTCTTCAACAAATGCTTCGATTATTACACTTTATTCTCTGTTCATAAATTCACTTCTAGTTAATATGATTCAATAATATAACATCAAGGGCTAATAGGTCATAACAATATTGATTGCCCTAATATTTTTCAATTTAGGATCTCCAGCTGCTTCATGCCACAAGATGGCTTGAACTGCCTCCCCGGTTCTTCTGGATGACCTCCAGGTAGCAGAAATCGGTGAGGCGTTTATCTCGGAGGATCTCCAGGGTGGTTTCACACCGGCGTTGCCCGATTGGCTGAGGGAGATAAGCAGGCGGCGCTCACGTCCCAGGCAATTACCTCACACGGGGCCTACCGATCCACGATTTCGGATGTTGAATAATTCAATAGACTCTTTATAAAATAATATAATTTAACTTTATTGCAGCGCAATCGTTTCAGAGGGGTCTGTCATTATAACTGGAGTCGTTGGCGGAATTACAGTCATCTTGAGCGACCCAATTTAGACCCACTTTTCGTGAAGAAATATTGAAAAAAAAAATCATTCTAAAATATAAAGGTTCCTGAAAATTGGAAGAGAGTTGGTTAAACTATCCAAAAACAACGTGATGATCTTACTAAAAACAACGCCATCTGTTCATTTAATCTCATCTAAGCGCTTGTTTTTTAAAGCGATAATTTTAGAGTTGAACGAAGATTTGGAAAGATAATCTACCTCATGATAATCCTCTAAACAATTAATCTTTAAATAATACCCCTATAATTTATTAAGATCTTGAGTAAGTACTGTTGACCAGCAATTATGTGTCAACTAAATGACGCTCAACGAAAGAATTGTTGTCCTAATACATTGAAGGATTGTATAAGAACTTTTGAGAGGATAGTTAAAGCATAAGAGGGCCCCTCAATTCGATTCACAATTAATATATTATATAATTAATATGATTTGTATTTTCACTTAACTTTATATAAAATATCAAGTAGGGGAAATTATTCTATTTTTCTACGAAAGGTTCCCCTAAGTCAAAAAAACCAAATCGCGCGAAAAGGTCTGAGTGTGTGAGTTGAGTCGAGCGCAAGCTAAAGCAAGTAATATAAAACTGAAAATTAATATTTAGAAGCGTATATGCATGCATTTCAGGCAGATGTTGCAGCATCAAAATCGTCCAATCAGAAGACCCACTTTATACCATTCATTTTGCTCATTTTTAAAATTTTCTCAAAAACGGTTGTAAACATTTAAATCAAAATTGCTATATCGATGTAAAATTTAATAGGTTTTAATATCATGTAGGTTTCATCCTAATTGAAATAGTCTAGCCGGATTTCCGAAGTACCTTTATTTTACAGATTCCAAAACATTAACCATATCAGCTTCTTATCGTTGACAAAAAACGTCTGTATATACAAATTGGACAAATTTAATAACCAAATTAATAAGAAAACAACAAACTGTTGTTTAGGTTTTTTTTTTTTTTTTTTTTTTTTTTTTTTTTTTTTTTTTAAGAACACAAGAATAGTAATGAAATGTGTAATTTACTGTTGGAAAGCTAAAGACTTTAGGAAAAATGTTATCTTATACAAAAAGTTGTAGAAGGTAAAGTAAAATGACGAATAGGCCATACAATAAAGTGATTTTTTTACATTACAATACAACATTGTTATTGTATAACAATATTACTTAACCTAAAAAATATGTTTCTAACGAAACTAAATATAATTCTATAAACTTTGTCAACTGTCACTATATTTATAGTTTTAGATTGAGTTTAACAACCGAGGAAAGTAAAAATCGCAGTTGCCCACACCAGATTTTTTTTTTATTTGGAAAAATATTTGAATGCATTTATTTAATGTTATCATTGAATGAACAATGAGGATAATTTGTAGGACAATAGAGTTATAAATGTAATTACTAGGATGATACAGACTAGTACAATTTACCGCTGAATAAATCACCCCAATCCAGATAAAACTGATACCAGATCCACAATTCACTCGTAAATTTAACAAAGATTTTTCCCACCACGCTGCGCGAAGCTGCTCTACCCCTCAGGGTGGAAATAAAACAGTAGAAAATATGTCCCGGAAAAAAACAAAAAAGAAGAAAAAAATGGATACACTGGCATTTTCCCCTTATCACCTCGGTTTACCGTTGGGCCAATAACTCGGCGGGACACAGACCAAACAAAGAGAGCTCATATGAACGAGGACTTGCTTTTGAATTATCTCCGCGCAGGTCGGCCATTGTGTTGAAGTGTGACAGCGGTTTTGTTCTGTCCCAAATGGCTTTTTAAACAAGTAATGCATCCAGATTGGAAACGCAGGGGATTTATTTTTCGTGACAACCACCCTCTATGGGGCTACCTTATAGTACGGTATAAACTAGCAGTAAATTGTGTTTACTCAAAATCAAATTTTCAATTGAAAACATCATCATATCTTTGGGGAAAAAAAAAATACTCACTGAATTCAATCAGCAATGAAATAAAATTGAAAAGAAAAATGAACGAAATAGATTTAATGTCGAATTTTGAAAATTTCTAATTATTAAGTGCCTTTAACTTTCTTTTCTTCAAATAGTCAACTATATGAAAATAATTTGAAAAATAACTAAAATGAAAAGAGAAAAAACTATTCTCCCAGATAATTTTCTTTTTCAGGTATAAATAAGAATGAGGGAGATTTCAACGCACAAATAGCAACGGAGAAGGACTGATGAAACGCAGGGTTAAAAATCATGGATATATATATATATATATATGTGTGTGTGTGGGGAAAAAAAACACAGCTCATATATAGGAAAATTGGGCCTGCCCCATGAGGGTCTTCATACCATAGCCGGGATTTGAACACAGGACCCGGAGAACTGTAGACTAGTGCTCAATCCACTAGACCACTCTGCTCTCTCATATATATATATATATATATATATATATATATATATATATATATATATATATATATATATATAACATTTGTAATATCAAATGACACTTCTAAGAAAGTCGTGATTGGGGAAAGAGATGCAGTTAAATCCCAGGTATATGTATATTTTAAATCTTTATTTTAACATTCGTGCGACATTTCGTTTTTTAATCAAACTTACTTTGACACAACACAGACTAATTTTTTAACTTATTAAGTTTATTTGCCAAAGCGATAAACACATAATTTCTTATGACCCTTACCCATTCTATCTAAAAACATGACAGGTTCAGAAGAATGCAATCATAGTTGTATTATAATGAAAATTATCTTATCATGAGATTAGATATAGATGTATAATGTATGTTTTAACTTGCATATTAGGTTCTATGGAAACTATATTCCATGTATAGATTAATAGTTACAGCGATATCGCTTCTCGAATAATCCGCCATCAATTTGCCACAGCTTTGAGGTAAGAGTTTAGTTTGAGCTGGAGGCGGACGTGTCCAAGCTGCTAATCTGCTCAAGATTACGCGGAGGTAGATTACTCACGTTCGAGAGATTTGTCGCTCATTCCCTGCATGCCTTAACTTAATGAGGTCAATATTACCTCAACATCCATTTTTCAAAATGCTGACTGATATTCTATTTTCAGAAGTGACACTAGGAACGTGCTGGTAAAGAGTTCCAACCAATCCCTTACTGATAGCAAGAAGCCATTAGAGGAGATATGGTACCCTCGGGTTTCCAGATGAATAAGACAAGTCAGGAAGTCTAGAGTACAATTAGGATTATCTTTACATGAATCATATCCTTGAAGACCCTTGTGGTTGCAAAGCCCTAATCCTTGAATAAGAATGTTTTTCCTCATATTTCTTATATCAATTAAAACTGGTAAAATTATTGGAGCAATTATAAAAATACTTAAATAATATCCTTTGTTGTTTATTTATTCACCCTACCTATGCAATACGGGTTATGGCAAAATTAACTTGCCGAATAGGCGAGCAATTAACATCGTTTAATTAGATCTTATATTTACTGCAATCCTTCTGGTTTGTCTTCTTCCGATGTTAAAATGGTCTGGACCCATAGCCGATTTCCATCCGTATACAAACTCTTTGAAGTACGGGTGGTTGTTTTCCGTCATCAGATGAGAAAAATCGTCCTCCGAGAGGACATAAGAGTCCGGTTTCCCTCAGCAGTTTGGCCTGTTCAGCTTCAAAAGCGGTTCACGTTAACAAAACATGTTCGGCTGATTCCAGGACACCACAGCTAGGACATAGGGGGTCGGTATCTACCCCAAATCTGGGGGATATTGGAGAGGATATTGTAGTTAAAACCTTCAGAAAAAACTTTAAAAACAAAATGGGGCTCCAGTATATTTTCCCAGACGCGGAAAAACAATAGGTGATGGATTTATCTATATTTCTAAAATTTACCGTGATTCCTAGTCCGGAAGAAATTGAGTTTGCAGAAGGACATATAACAAAAGCATTATCCACTAAATTTCTGACATGGGAAATATCGTCAACATTTTTATTCAAACAACACCAACAGAGATAGAGCGTTTCAATAAAGACCCAAAACTAAGCAAATGTGGCAAAACGTGACTTTTTTCATTCGAACCAATTTATCTTCTAAACGGTAGGTCCTAGCGATAGATGTTATATAACAAAAAATGTTCTTGTGATTATCGTCAAATTGTCGATCCAAGCAATACACACACAGATATAGAGCAAGTGTGAAAAAAAATACAGAATGAAAGTTACAGACCCTACTGTTAAAAGAAATATCCATGTCTAAATGCCTTCGAAAGAGCCTAAACATTTAAATGTAGATACTAATTTTTTCAGAAAAAGAAGAAATAAATATTATTAAAATATAAAAACAATATTTCTGAAAAAGCTCTGGAAATCACATAAACAAACAACTTAAAATCGGAATTATTTGTTCGTAAAAATTTAAATCTGTTAGTCACAGATTAAGAGTAAATATCCTTGATTATGCCTGTCAGGAACTCGTCAACGATCTCACTCCTAATTAAACGTGGATAAGTAAAATTTAGGACTCATATTGTAATATATTAGCCCTTGGAGCATGAAGTGACTTAAACGAGCAAACAAAATGCTGATTTCACAAGATTTTTTTATGAAAAAAAATATATCCGAAAATAGGTAAGTTTATAAGTTAATTACTAACTAAAAGCTGAGCCTAATTATAAATCACAAATTATGAAGATCAATATAATGTAGTATATCCGTGGATCTTTTAGAAGTGTAAATATGGTGAAAAATAAGGAGATATGAAATGATGGTTACAAGTCAAGGATCGATCTTAATATAACAGTGAGTTAGTTACTCACGTGAACAGACCATGGAACCCCTTCTTCTCTTATATTTCGTGATGAAGAGACGTTATGCTTACAAACAATGAATGGGTACTCAAGAAATCATTATGAGGTATATTTTCCTTAATCATAATAATTCATTTTTTGTCTGAGCATTATTTCTTTTTTCAATGAAAAGTGGCATGTAGCAAATACGGATTTTAGTCTGTACCATTTAAATATTACCATTGTACCATTCATTTAAATAGACGTAAAAGTTTTGGGAAAACGTAATCATAAATTTTGGATATAGTTGGAATTCGTGTTAGTGAGAGTAGAATAATCTTTATGAATCATTATTTTCAGTGACTTTAATACTTTTAGTCATTCAATGAAGCTACTGAGCCTCTGTATTGTTCTCCATAGCTTTATGACTTTTTAAAAAATTAAAAGCCGTATGTCGCTGCAACACGTGGATCTGATAACTGATATGCAGGGGTTGGAGGGTGTGATAACCCCATCCGATTTTTTTAATTTAAAAAAATACATAAATCAAACAGTGAGGATGTTTTTAGGCGCTTACCGATTAGAGAGTAAACTGTACATTATCTGAATTTGTATTTGTATCCAAATATTAAAACCAAAAGTTTTTTCCCTTTTTATTTATATTCAGGAAATAAACATTTTAAAGCTTTAACTTTGTATAAATACGCACAATTCTTCTTCTGAGATTTTGTTATCTGAGTTCAGTTAATGGAACTAAGAGGGCCCAGAAGATATATTGCCAAGGCAATCAATTTGTGCAAGAGTAAGCTGGAAAAAAAGCGACCCAAGAAGAGGCACAGAGAAGGAATGATGGCAGCTCTGGTCTAATGAAATCGTGTCAGTGGTTAAGTGGATACTCCAGGCCTCCAGGGGTGGTTTTTGGAGTCACGGCCTCCGGTCTTAAGGACTTTTATGGACTCTAACCCTAGCCTGATCAGTGTCAAATCCATTTTGGGATTATGAAATATAATCTATAGGGTGGAATTAAATAATTTTAGAATATTAATCTACTTTATGGATCATACTTCATGAATCTTAAATAAAATAATACAATTCAAGCATTCAAAGTAAACATAGAGTATATTTTGACTTTGTAATGAATTCAGGAAAGATATAATTTAATTTTTGAGAAATCTTCCTAAATATAAACAAAAAATCAAATTATGAATTACACTGGGAGAATACACTCGCGATTCTCGATAATATTTTATAGGGTAGGATCATCGCTCCCTATGCCTATGTTTGCGAGTGGCCACCAGTTGGCTGACGACGGAACTCACATATTCGTGGGGAGCTTTGGGTGAATCCCCCTTTAATATTGTAATATTTGTTAATAGTCTTTTTGCTAGTCCACACAGCCACGGATTCCTCTAGAACAGGTTAGGTCCAGCCCATTCCCATTTTTGCTTTTGGATAGAAAAATTAGCAATCCTGGAGTTGGTTTTTTTTTTTTATAAGTTGATGCATCTCACTGCATCGTTTAAGGAAAGTTCTTTCAATGAAATGTTGCCATACGTTCAATTTATTAGCTTGAGCCTTGATAAGGGGCCATGTATGAGATCCGTATATAACTACTGGAAGCACACGTGCATTTCACACTTGCCTTTCATTATTAAGTGAATATTATTAAATTAAAATCATTGATCTCTAAATTAAAAATCAATGATTGTATATGAATTTCACAATTTAAGAACAGCATTAATGCAAAATAGTAAATTATTTACAAGTCCAAAATCGGCGAGCAAAGAGAGTTGACGAAAAGGATTGGCAAATTATTCTTAGAATGCTCCATTTTATAATTCTGGGACAGCGAAGGCTTATAAATAAAGGGTTGTTTCGACAGGAATGCCTAAGAAGTATCTTGGCACAGAGGACTAGAACACATTCAACAGACGAAAAAGAAATAAAGGATCTCCATAAAATAACGAGATAAGAATAGCAAGGGAAGTGTGTTTTGACAAATGCTGGAAGCCACTCCAGGCAGGATAGGGGTGGCTGTTTGCATGGAGCCATCGGGGGGCGGAAACCACCCCCTCCAGCATACGTATGTCTCATTCAGTTCCACAATGTCCCTTCTCTAGCATTCCTTTTTTTTTTTTTTCCTTCTTCTTTTTTTATTCTGCTCTGCTTTCTTCCGACATCTTCCTGCTCTTCTTTATGTGTTCCTTAGTGCTATCCTTTCCCTCCACAATAACAGTACTCAGCATAAAGTACTGTTCGGTTTATATGAGAATATGGTGTTACTATAAAATAGCACATTTATTTTATACGAGATTAATGTTTTATTTTTGCAGTGTTTTTTTCTTGAAAAAATAATTCAAAACATTCTTCTGAAATTATTCGTTTACATTAATAAAAGCAGATAATGGAAGGAATCTATAAAGGAAAAATGTAAAACTGCAAAAGTCAGGTAACCCAAAATACATTTTCCAAAATTACTTTTTTTCTTTTAAATTGGACTTGTTTTAAATTTCTTTCAAAAAAATTGTATTACAATGAATATGATCAACATTTCAGAGTATTTCACCCAATGTCAAAAGTCCTACAAACAAAATCAACACATAAGGAAAAATTCATTTATAACAATGAATCATAAAGTATATGATTAAACATTTGTTAATTAATTAAAAAAGTTGTTCAATATTAATACATAAAATAATTTTAAAAATTATATTAAAAATAAAAGAATGCAGAAAGCTGTTCTGTTTTATATTTGCAGGATAGTAAGGCAATTTTTAAATAAGTAAAACAACTACATTTCCTCGACTGTTTTCCGGGATGTAGATGTAATTGCAGATATCTGAGAGGAAGCGAATAAAACAGATGGTATCAATAAAAATCACCAATAAAAAAAAAAAACCATCAAGAATAACTTAGAAAAGAAGCTCAAATATAATAAATCCTAAATAAAGTATTTTAGTTTATAAATAAATATATATATAACATAATTAAACTATCTATGTATTATTTCGTCGTAATATAAAAAAATCATAATTATGTCTCATAGTCTTGAAATTCCGTATAATAATCTGCTTTAAAAAGTTTTTTTTTTTTCATCTGATTCATGTACAAACAGCAATGTCATATAACACCGTACAAACGTGCGCGTCAAATTGATAAGAATTAAAAAAATAAAAGTGACATATTGCTCTTATTTAGTGCCCCTTTATCAACTTCAACACAATTTATCAATGCCACAAATTCATCAGCTATCAGTAGCGCAAAGAAAACAGATGCATTATGAATGCTTTATCTAGCCTTTCTAGCTTATATCTAGCCACCGTACCTGAGATAAGGACAAAAGAGAAACAACACGATTTCACGATAACTGTTAATATCCAGCAATCTTCATACCATCGATATCTTCACTTTTACTATCAAACACATAACAAACAATCTGCGACAATTGTTTTCGATCGGGTCCTTCTGTGCTCCACAATACACAAATACACAAACCTGATATAGAACTTACTATCTCGGACACAGTATACAACGCTCCCGAGTAAATCAGCCTATCTAAATATTTGAAGAGCGCAGCTTACTTTCTCAGTAAATTAAATAAGTTCACTAATTTACATCACTAAACCTCGGGGCCTTATTTTAGGATTACGTGGCACCCTTCCTCCCCAAGAACTTGTTAAAATATCACAAAATTTATTCCCTTTCTCTATCTAGAATTACAATCTCGTTATTATTGTATTGTTAATGAAATGGAAACTTTGCCTTTGTTTCATTAATTTATTTATACATTAAGGATTAAATATTAAGAAAAATCGTTATGTTTTATACAGGGTGTCTTGCGAAACAGCTCAAAGAGATTCCCCGACTTTTCCATATTGTAAGAAATGTTTTACCTGGCCAAATCTCGGAGAAAATCGACAAAACAAAGAATAATTATAATTAAAATGGTATAATAATTAAAAATATATATAATGACTAATTACTTTACGATAACATTCAACAAAATCTAAGCTGAAATTGTAGTTGTTTAAGTTGACTTACCAATGGATTATGATGAACTAGAAAACTGCTAATAGTAATAATCAATATTTACAAATATGACTACAGATTTATTTAAATCAATATATCTATGTAAAATTTAAGAGCTTTTCTTTAATGTTTGAATCTCTGCAACCAAATCTTTAACTTTCTGAAGAGCTTCTTCAGCAAAACTGCTCGCCTCCAATTCCTTCACCTGAAGGTTGACTTTTCTCTTCTCCAGGCCCTCCTGTCCGTCCGGCACGCTGGTTTAAAACTCGCTTTATGAAATTTGCAACATCAAGACAAGTAGGCATATTGGAATTTTTGTCTGAGTGAAGAAGAACGATGTAAGGGACCATTTTCCCTGACCGAAGAACAAATTTCCTGACTTTTTCATATGTTATTAAAATCCCAAACTTTTCCCGTTTTTCCCTGTTGCTAGACACCCCGTTTTTATTTAAAGTTATTTGTATGTTATATAACGGCTAATTCTTTTATATGTATATGATCGATGGTAACGAAAAAGAAAAGAGGGAAAAAAACATCTAAATATATTCATCATATATATGCTTCTCAATATATATATATACTTCAGGCCTGAGAAATACGTGAGTTCTTTATATACTGAACAAGGGGTGAAAATAAATACCTACAACTATTTTTCAACGTCACAGAGGGGCTTGGAGTTCCGTCTGGCCTGTTAATCTTTAAGGATTATGGACGTCAAAGGAAACAGCTGCAGGACAAATATTTTCTTTAGTGACATCAACAGAGTGTTAAGTCAAGACGTAATTTAGAACGTCGCAGTAAATTTGTTAAGTTTGTAAATGGACTCAGCAATGTAATCATTAGTTTTTTTTTGTGGCATGAGTCTTGTTGTAACATTGTACAATCTGGTAAAATATAAAATTACTATTTTATCCCTATTATTGCGAGAACAATAATGGTCATAAAAGAGCATGACCCTCAGCTTCTATAATGATTCCTCAATTGAGAGGTTGAGTTTCAAAAAGTACTATATCCGTTCTAGGAAATATTGCAAGAAGAACAAAAATTCCTCATTACTGTATTATTAAGTCAACTTATTGGATTCTTTTTGCATTAAAATCTAGAATTGTTTTTTAATATATTAATACAACCATTTTAAAGTTATGGAATGAAATGTTTTAATATGCTTTTTAACGAAACTAAGTATAGAATTAGTACCTATATAGAAAATAAATGCATTTCTAAATCGCATTTCAAAGGACATGAACATTCATTAGATAAAATCAAATAAAAGTTTTAAATAAAACTAAATGATGAGAATACAAATATGTCAAAATTACGATTCCGTAAGAAATGTTCTTTATTACCTTTTGCAAATCAAAACCTCAATTCTGTAAGTCATACATTCTCTCAAAAATAATTTTGAAAAAGCCTTCACTAACTATCAGCCAGGATTTTCATAACATATTTTAATAAATTTAAATTAGTCTATTTTATTATTCAGTGGTTTTAAGATATATAGGATATCAGTTTTGTCTTCCGTCATTACTTATTAATAAGTTATTAATTTATTACTTATTAATAAGTTATTAACCATTCAAAGTTTTCGTCCCATTTTCAGAGTTTTAATAATATTAATCTGATTATTTATATTATTCTTAAATCATGCGTATTTAGTCCTCATCATCATCTTTTATATTTATTATTCCTTGCCAAAATAGTATACATTTTTTTAAAATATAAATTTGAATATGTTTTAATCTAAATTATATTTCGGGAAGTTAGTTCAGGGTGCAGTCAAAAGAACACACAATTAAGTATAAACTTAATTTACTGGTGCCGACGTTTCGGTCTAAATTATAGGCCTTCTTCAGGGCCATTGAAGGAGTAAGAGTCAAAACCATGATATTTCGATTAAATAGTAAAAGTATTAGACTTGAATAAGATAAAGGGGAATAACCTTAAGTTCATTGGTTTATTTTATATGTAGTGAAAAAGAAAAAAATATCTTAATCACCAATTTCGTAATGGATTTGACAAATTTCATCAAATTTTTTTATAAATGATAAAATTTCCAGCTTTATTTATAAGTTTTATAAAAACTTTTTCAATAAAAAAAAAATAAGGGAATTATAACTTTACTGGAAAGAAAAAGGACATTTCAACTACACTTTTGGAATGCATTCTAGCGAAGGATCTTCCGGTAAAGGGCAAGATAAAAAGGACTAATCTATAATAATATAATAAATACAATAATAAATTATCATCACCTGCCTAAGACCATAGGGGGCGATTGATGATTTACGCAACATCTAGTACGCACACGAAAGGAAGGCACTACCAAGGGTAACCTCTATTACGAAAGGAAATGTACAAACAGCAAATGAAGAAAGGGACAAATAATCGGAGGGAATATAAAAAGCTGCAGTAGTATTTGGTCAAAACAAGGTCTCCACCAATAAAGGGGTTTCTCTCCAAAAAGGGGTAAAATTCTTGTAGCCATTTTTGGAAGTTATCCCAGAGAACCCTGGTGGGCAAAAACAACACTTCTTGTTAGTTACAAGGATCGTCTGGACGAAGCCAATTAGTGAGTCTGAAAGAAGTATTTGACGAACTTGAAGTAAAAAAAATTGAAAATTTTCTTGAACATCCTATGTCTTCTTTTAAATACAATAGTTATAGGAACAGTTATAAAAACAGCCTTTTTTTTTTTTTTTTTTTTTTTTTTTTTTTTTTTTTTTTTTTTTTTTTTTTTTTTTTTTTTTCCACTTTACTCTATTGTTTTAGACTTTATTCCTAGATTTTTATTACTCTTCAGCAATTCATACTCTTGGCATATTTAAATATTTTTTCACATTCTGAAATTCCTGTACCTCTTTTTAAAAAATTGGATATCAACGAAGAGAAGCCTTATCACAAATAAATATAAGCTATTTTTTATTTTTAAATTATATTTACAGTTACTAACTTACTCACTAATTAACTTAAATAATAATTATCAATATAATAATAATAATAAATAATAATTTAAATCATTAGGATTAAACTGTTTTTTAGTTTCCAAATTTTTTAATTGTCGACATTTCTGATCTCTGTCAGTTTAAAATCATATTGTTGACGGTTAGCTATATTATTAACTGAGCAATAATGCTTTATTTACTGTTTTTTAGAAGGTCACAAATTTGCAGAAAAATAAAGATATTCTATACATTTGAATTCATCAAGCCAAAACGAATATGCATTTTATTTCTTAATTTAATTTTATTTAATAAATATCATTTTCTTTTTTTTATATATTTATAAACAATGGAGTCAGTTTTCCCTATCTTCAAGACCTATTGATCAATAGGTCAATATAACTAATTAATGTATATTATACATTATATTAATAAATTATATTCTTTCAACTGTACTTAGTGGGTAATGAAGATGGCATTCATTGGAGTCTAGACGATTTTTAGAATTCTATCTAACAAAGCAATAATGTTTGTTATTTATATTTCTTAGAGGCCATGTCTTGAGATGGAGTTCGTCTTGGCGATTCAATGGTGACATAAGGATTGGGTTCAAATAAGGGGATAACGCAACGTTTTTAAAAATAATATGGCTATGTTAGGACAATTTTTAGGTATTTACCAGGTTACAGTAAATGGACCAGCCACTACAAAACACTATGCATGGATTTTAAACTGAGCCATATTATACCTTAATATATCATGTCATCAAACTCTAGAAATCAGATATATCGTAAGATCGCTGAAAAATAAAGAGATTTTATTAATGAAACATGTGTGTTTCGAGAGTGAATTTATAGAACAGTTTAATATTGTTTCATCAGATTTCATAAAATAAAATATAACAGGTGCCTGTTGTTATTTAGGTATGTCTGACCACCTTCCACCTATACTGGATTTTATAATTTCGAAATATTTTTCTGCACAGCTTGGTATATAATTTCAGATAAATTATTAATACGTCATAATTGACACTTAATTCAAATTACGACAATAGAATAAGACTTAGACCAGACTGAAAGCTTTGGTGAATTATAAGCTAGAGAATACAAAAGCGAAATGTGCGAACATTGGCACTACTTGAACCAAACGAGAATGCAGTTGTAAATTTAGCAAGGGCCGGTAGATAGAACAACTGTTGCAGTCTTGTTGTCAAACCGAAAATAGTTCAGTCTGCCTCTGAAGTATTTAAATCTACACGGCCGCTATTCTCAAAGGGCTGTTCGGTGTCCGGAATGGGGAAGGTTGAAACGGAAAATAAAATTTTCAGAAAGATAAAAAAATTCAAGGAGATGGGACCGTCTGAAGGAAAATGTCCGAATTAGTTTCAAGTGGCGTATTTCGCTTAAAGAATAAGCAGTTTAAGTAATATAACAGATTATCGTTTTACTCTCTCAACTTGATCTGTTAAAAAAATTCATTTTTAATGGAATGAGTTGCAAAATAAGTTCGTAGAGTTTTCCAATATTTCAATTTAATACTCTCTGTGTTTATAAAGTCATGTTTACTTATGATGTTATCTTTACATATTCTAAAAAAGAATTAGTTAAGGTGCTTTTATGCATAAGTTTCAACCGAAATTTCTTATTACTTTCACTTACTATATATAGTAAGGGGAAGTATTGCGATCGTGAAAATTTTCGAATTCCAGTTTTCAACGGAAATACACGTTTTAGGGTCCCCTGAGTCCAAATAACCAAGTCCCGCAAAAAGGTCTGTGTGTGTGTGTGTGTGTGTGTGTGTGTATGTGTCTGTGTCTGTGTGTGTGTCTGTGTGTATGTGTGTGTGTCTGTGTGTGTGTGTGTGTGTGTGCGGAAACGGTAAGTGCTATGAAACTGAAATTTCATATTTAAGACAACTATACGCCCGAGACGTGATAAAACTTTTTTCATCAAAATGAGCTTACCAGAAGAGGTACTTTATACCATGCATTTTGCACCTTTTTTCGATTTTCTCAAAAACGGTTCGACGATTTTGATTAAACTCGCTATATCGATGTAAAATTCAATGGGCTTTAATATCATGTAGGTTTTATTTGGATAAATATGGTCTGACAGGGCTTAAATGCCGAAATTTTAAATTTTCTTCCCCTAAAGTACCTTTAATTTTGTAGATTCAATAATAATAACTAGATTATCTTGTTAACGCTGATAAAAAACAGGTAATATATAATTGAATAATTCGATACCACTAAAGAAATGAAAAATATTTTAATGATTTTTTTGAACATAAGAGCAGTAATATACATGTATGATATACCGTTGGAAAGCTAAAGATTTTAGAAAAAATATTATCTCATACACACGCTTTTAGAAGTTAATGGAGAGTGATGAAAAGAAGATAAAACTAACTGATTATTTAAGATAATAATATAATAGATTTTTTAATAAAACACATATTTCTATATTTGATTAATTCCTTAATAATTTCACGTATTTTTATCTCTAACTGTATTTGAAAATTCTTTCATTGATTTTAAAAATGGAGGTAAGTGAAAGTCGTGTGTTGCCCGCACCAGATTTTTTTTAATTAGTATTTTGCTTGTTAAAGTGGTAGATAAAAAAAAAAAAAAAAAAAAAATCAAATTTCGTCATTTAATGATTTTTTTATTTTCTAACAAAGAAATCCGCTGTACAGACGGTTAAAATTTTTGCAGTGTGTAACGTGATGATTCATTAAGAGAAAGCACCGTCCGCAAGTGGTTTGCTCGGTTCGGAACCGGACATTTTGACTTGGAAGACGCAAAGCGCATTTGATGATAGCCAAATTTCAAATATTTACAAGAATCTGCAGTTTTTAGTGAAATCACAAGTAAAAAGGCTACAAACTAATTTTACAACCCAATATATACATATATATACTCAAAGTTTTCTAATGTATAATATTTAAGTATCTACGAGTCGAAAAGAGATACACAGTATACCTGGACCACCCACGATGCCTTCACGATTCATTAACATCACAGCACACGATTTCTTATAGCGATAAGTCACCTAAGGGAAGACAGTGTTTTTGTTTCCGTTGGGGAAAAACTTATTATGGTTTACCTTATGGCAGTCGAAAGGGTTGCTATAAAAAAACCACTGAAGTATTTCGAGATAGATAATATAAATACATTTTGACTTTTCGATGCTATATAATGAAAGAAAGCTCAATTTAAATCGCAAGAAAATTTGTCATCGTGTTTCTGACTACTTTTCAGTTTAATATACTAAAGTCTTCATTGAAATATCGGTTTTTTTATTACACCAGTATATTTTTTAATTCCTTGGATTGATTTTCGGTGTAATTAATCGAATTTAAATCCAAAGATGAAGAAGAAGAAGAAGGAACTTTATTTATTTACATAATATTTACAATGTACACTCAATACAAATATGTTTGGTTTCATGATTTCAGTTGACCTTTTTTCATGATAACAGAGTTTCAATCATCCTTGAATTTTCTAATTATCAAACAATATTTTGTTTAAGACAGTAGGAAAAGTAACACGAAAAAACCTACACAATATAAATTACAATATTAATTTAAAAGTACATGTTTGGTTCTTTTGTGCGTGTAGCGCTTTAGTGATGTTTTGTTGTAATTACCAAATTTCTAGTTTTAATGGGTTTTCAGAAGTTGTGGTTTTATCAAAATAGTTTTTGGTTACTGTGTAGATAAACTGTTTTAATGTTGGAAGATTTAGTTCAGAGAGCATTTTTGAAATTTTAGTATATCATGGGTAGTTATTGATGATTCGCATACATGAATTTTGTATTGTTTCTATTTTTTTATAATTGGTAATGCAAGTCGAGCTCCAGACGGGCGATGCATAACAAATCTGGGCTCGTATGAGTTTTATATAGTAATAGTTTGTTCTGAGTGCTTAAACTGGATTTTTTATTAAAATATGGAAACATTTTATAAATACATTTTTTTGTTTTTACGGATTTTCTATTGGTATGTTCAGTATATGTTAACGATTTGTCTAAAGTTATGCATAAGTATTTAACTGATTTAGACCAGTTTATGTGGACTGAGTTTAATAAAAGATGATGGTTTATGTTCGGTCTGCGCTTAGTAAAGATTATGGCTTCTGACTTGTTTGCATTTATTTTTAATTTCCACATATTGCAATATTTATTTATTTTTTTGAAGTTTAGCTGCAATCTGTTAAAATCCAAAGAAAAAACCCTCTGTTCTTCATAAAACATCCAGTTTTTTTCAATTTCTTGAGTGATTCGATTTCATTAATTTTTAAGATTGTTTAAAAAACATTTAAGTAACACCCAGTTTATAAAGACACAGAACTTGAATTCTGTTCCATGCGAAACATATAATTTTTAATCCTAAAACGAGAATGTATCCGTGGAAGTGGAAAATAGGCAGTAATGAAGTAATATCTTATTGCCAGGAAGGCTAACACAGCCCATAAATCACAAGATGCAATCGGGTTTGCATTAGCAGGTGCTTTGGCAAGGTTTCGGTCACCTCGCATAATTACACTGTCAATACGCCCATGAATTATAGCCTTGTACACTGTGTACTGCTACCGATTTCCAGAAATTTGTACCTGTCTGAAAGGGTTATGGCAGCTATAATAATCTGGAAATACACCTTTTAACGAGCAGTCATAAAATAATAACGATCTGAGCAATAAAAACATTTTTCAGTGATAATAAATGATTATTATTATTATAATCAAATATTCGAGTTCTAGCACTGGCTATATTCTCCACTCAATGTGCGGTTTGTATGACTTGTATATAGGTATGAGTGATTTATAGACTTCGTAAACATTTTATTGATTCATTATTGTATATATATATTTAATTTTAATTTTATTGCTGTGTAAATATTGTATTAAACGTTATTTTTTACCGCTATAGGAGGAATAATCAGGAGTCAGTCTTTTTTTAAATATTTCAATTTTGACGACGTTTCGGCTCAAGCTTGTGAGCCATCATCAGGGCATTACTAAGCCATGTCCAAGCATAAAACTAAAACTAATAAAAGGTTTTATGCTTGGACATGGCTCACCAATGGCTGATGATGGCTAACATATTTTAAAAAAAGACTGACTCCTTATTATTCCACATATAATAGTTTCTATAGTCGACTATACATCCTCAATATTTTTCATCACTATCATTAATGTCCAAATTAGGACAGATTGTAATACTACTCAACAATGGTATTCAACAGTTGTTGTTGAAAATGGTAAAATGTATTTACCACTATCGATTGTTCAAAATTATGGCCTGCGGATTGTTAGAATATACACCAAAGTTAGGTATAGTTATCTTAAAATCAATTTAGATTAATGTTAAACAAAATTTAAATCTGTGTTTAATTCAATGTCAAAGTGGACTATATATACATCTATACATCCGTAAACTGAGGAAATAGAGTTTGAATATAAGAAATAGATTTGCAGACTTAGGGTAACTAATTTAGATTAATTAGTTATTAATTAAAATTGACTTCACTAGTCAATGTATTGATTATTTTGGATATACATAATAAGAATTATTGTAGAAATGCAACAAACTCCAAAATGGAGATATTTTATATTATTATTAATATTGAGACACTGATTTCGATAGGGCATTTATAGAAAACGATTTTCAGACATAAATATGTTCTAATCGTTTAAATCCTTTTAAAACGTATTTAAAAATGCCATTCAAAACGTTTTTAATCATATTTTATTTCATTTCAAATTATACTCAAACCTCTTCCTCAACGTAAAAAAAGTTATTAATATAGTAAAGAAACTATTCTAGATTTCCATACAAAGAGAATTACATAAAATATTGGAATAAGTTTATTTTCGCGTTTCCTGAGACATTGTTTACTGCCTTTTTAGAAATGAAAAAAATTAAACAAGCACTTTAATATAATATATATATATATATATATATATATATATATATATATATATATATATATATATTTTATTATATTACAAACTTTCTTGCTCATTTACGGCCCCACCATATATTCCAGATTTTAAACTTAATATATCCGGAAAAATTAATGTTACTCACCCTCTTTCCAAGAATGATCAAAAATGATACTGTTTATCATAAATCTTAGCACCAAACATACCTGTAAACAAATTAAAATCAAATTAATAAAACATTTTATAACAAAACTAAAAAATAATTATACACAAATAATATTATATGGGGAAACTATCTCATCAAATACTCCTAATTAATGCCAGAATTTTCTCGAGATAGAGTATCGGCCATATTAGAATAAATTTGATGTATTATTTTTTCAATCCTTTATGAAATTTGATGTCATATTTTACATGAATAAATATATTTAGCTATTTTTTCTGGGAATATGCTTCTATTGATAATGATTTTGTGAAGTTTGTAAATGTGAGAATTCTGGTTTCAAGATCCTAAATGGTACCATTCACCTTCATAATATAGTCAATAAAATATATACTTCCAGATATTATAAAGCAGGATGTTAAATCTGTTTGTTAAATTAAAATATTAAGATATCATTCAGATATTAGATATTAAATCAGGATGTTGGTAGAATTTGCAAAATGCATAATATGCAAAGTTCTCGAACAAGTCGATCCTTACAGACCCATTTAATGCTACTATAGAAGTAATTTATTAATTAAATTATAATCGAAACATCAAGGGTTCTTCCTTTTCCTAGACATGTTCATTATATTTTTTATACATTTTCTCACTATCAATTTAATGTTTTTTTAATATGATTTAATTTTATTCCATGATCAACTTTTGTTTCATAATTTGTTTAGTCCAGTGAAAATTTATACTTGTTACATTTTATATTTTCTCTCCAAAAAATATTTCTTGAGTTGTGCTTGGAGATACTATACAATTATATATAATGACGGCAACAAGAATGTTGTCCAAGAAAGGTGATATTCATCCTCCTAGCTATAATTTTTTTTTATAACTTCTTTGATTCGACCAAGGAGCATAAAAACAGATTTTTTTGTATAGATCACAAGGTACATTGTTAATTCAGCGAAGCATCCTTAGAAGAAAAAAATGTATATAAAATTAAAAAAAAATCATACATTCGAGACTGTCAAGATTTTCAAATATTTTTCCAACCTGTCTTAGTATACTGCAAAATATGCATGAAAATCTTGCAAAGTGTCTCCGACGTTGATTCATAGGATAGTATATCAACTCAACGATAATCTTGGACAAGGCAGTATCTGATGTTTTACATTTTTTATTGTTTAATTGGTCTGGACTGATTATCTCTTGTTTATCAATGCTTGTGCTTGCAGACTGTGTCTTCACTGTGTTGGCTTAGAGGTATAATTGAATCGGCTCGCTATCTTCTCTGATAATGCGAGAACAACTTTAATCAACGATGTCTCGCAATGATGTACAGACGTTTTCCGGTCTGTAACATCTGTCACTTGGTTTTATCGGACCTTTCATCAACTTCGGCATACAGACTGATACGATGGCATTGTTGGAACAGCTTTTAGCAAAATTGACATGAATTTATAGTTTATATGTTTGTATTAATCATCGTAAAAGAAGAAGACGTTTCAGACATATTATGATCATGCTAGTCACAGATAAATGGTTACTTATGTTTGCTTCTCTACAATAAAAGTATTTAAGGTTAATAAAAAAATCGTGAAATATATGTTTTTCATAATATAAGATAATCGTTTTATCATTTTTTGTTTATCGTTTAAAAAACAAATTTAATTCCTTATATACAAAATATGATTACTTACATCAAAAGTTTTGATTCCAAAATTTTTAATTAAACTATTTGTACTGTTTTTTTAAAATTATATTATATTTATATTATTATATTATATATTATATAAATAATAAAGAAATTTATAACAAATTTAAATTCAAAATTGATGCTTACTGAGCCCGCATTATTCAAGACTTCCGTAGAAACCCTTTAAAATTCTAATTGACTACAAAAGGCTGATACACATGACTATTAAGGACTCCATACTTCGTCAAAAATAAAATTATCCCCAAAGACTTTTCTGTTCCATGTCCCGAATTAGAAACTTAAACATATTTTTAAAATTTGTTAATGTTCGCTTACGTTTAAGCCTAATCGGAGCTTAGAAAAAACAAGGACACAAAATGAAAATTATTTAATTAAAGTGTAAAAAATGATATTATGATAAACTAAAATGGACTAAATCGCACTTTAATAAAATTTTAATGAGTTTTTATTCTTATGTGAGGCTGAATTTCAGTATGAAAATCCAGATTATACATTTTCTTGATATGATTTGTATAATTGATATAATTAAATCTGGAATTTGCGACTTTTCGAAAAATTATCATTTTCACGATTTTTATTGGTATGCTGTTTCAGCTGTTTATGGAAGAAAGTATTAAATTGGTTGATTATGAGTGTAAAATGAATTTTTTTCACATAACAACTTCGACTCCTATGGTATTCAGAACATAAAGCACCGCATCTCGGGATGTAAGAGGCAATTTAAAGATTGATACTTTTTTTATTTTTCAAAAGTGATTTATAGCGATTTTTATCCGCTCTAGAAGGAGCGGGGGGCGGGAAGGGGGGCGTGGCCGGCGCAACAATTACGAAGCTGCGGCAGAAGAGGCTTGATAAAGAGGGTGAGAAGTGAGAATCGATAATACGTCATGGTTTGCCTTTAGTTCCCCGATTTCCCGCTAGATAGCAGCTGTGTAGTAGTTGCGTTGAAGGTTGATAGGTAGCGCGCAAGTCAACACCGCCTAGTAAATGTTTGAAAAGGCGGTATTTGAATTTAAGGGCTTAATAAACAAAATTATTATACAATATTGAGCTCATTAATGATTATATTCATATTAAACTATATGCTTTTTAAGGGAAATAAAAAAAGTTACAATAAGCTAACATTTTCTCGAATCATGCTTCTTATTATAATTATATATTTTAATTTTATCACACGAGTATTTTTTAAACATAAAATTAATACTTTTTTTTTTCTAACAGCATAATAATGCTACCATTATCCTTGTTGCCAATATGACGTTATTCAACACAAAAGTATAATTATTATTAATGATGGAATAATTTTTGACCATAGAGGATAGGGAAATTGGTGTTGTAATAAAAAATTAACTCTAATGGGAAAAAAGTAAGAATAAATTTTATTGCTATTAATTTTAATGTATTATTTGCACATACATTTATTCATCCATATGATATTATACTATAATATTAATTTATTTCATGGTTTCTCACTATAATCTTCAAATATTTTTAATACCCGAAATTCTTGTTTCCATATTTTATTACTGGTATCTTATTATTGTACTCCTAAATAGTTATTATTTTTTCTATTACTTTTTTTATAGCCCTGATGAAACCCTACAGTTTAGGCTGAACCGTCGATACACACATATAATAAGTCTCTCTTATTACTGTTATTTTTTTTTTTATTTCTGCACCCCTAAATAACTACATCATATAGTTATTAATATTAAATTATTTGCTCCTCCGGGATATACAATTAAATTTATTATTTATTCAGGTTATTAAGTGTAATCATTATTCAAAATAATTATAAGAAACTGAACGATTCAAATGGAAAAAAATCTACTGTACTACCTATTTTGTTTAACAATGATAATCTTACTAATAATAATCTTGCTATGAATTTAAAATTATTAAAATATTTAGTAATTATAAATACATTTTATTACGTTTAAAGACACTTCTTGTTTATATAATGTTAAAATTTACATTAATATAATCAATGAGTACTAATACCATGTATAGGAACATCATAACACTTTTTTTTTTTTTAACTAATAATAAAAATAAGAAAAAATTACTTAAATGAATATAGTTAGACTATTGAATTAACTATCTTTATAATAATTATCATAAGATATTTAAAATTAAGTTTGTTAAGAGAAAGTTGGAATGCAAAAGTATATTATTGAACTCATGCAGCGTTATATACGTAGCTACAACAGATTAATATTGTTAAAAAAATGTATATATATATATATATATATATATATATATATATATATATATATATATATATATATTAATGTGTGTGCTGTGGTATAGTTTTGTATTTGTAAAAAAATTATTTTAACAGGTGATATTGCCCGATTAGGACGTAGATCATTTCTAACAATATTTTAAAATATACCTTTTATTTATTAGATTTTGGAATAATTCAAACAATGTCATGTCAATTTTAAAGTATATGGTAGGTATAAATATAGAAATGAATATATAAGAACAAATTAATACAGTTGAAATTATCGTTGAGTTTGTTATATGTAATAATGTTATTATAATTTAATTGAATACAGAGCTCTTGAAAATGCATTATTGTTTTCTAGAATTAATAACATTTTTTTTTTTTATGGAAAGCGATGAATCATTTCCAATTGTAACTACAAACGATTTTATATATGTTTTTGTAAATACATAAACTGACAGTACTTATCTATATAAGTACTGTCAGTTTTGTGGTGCAGTAAACTAATTTTTTTGTTTTTATTTTTATTTTATTCATAATAATTAATACATATGTGTGTTTATTGACAATGAGCTCATTTTTAATTTATAGAGAGAAAATAAGAGAATATGCTTAGTTCTAAGCCTCCAGCCAGAAGCTTAGTAGTTCCTCGAAGTTTTGTTAGAAAGCGCTGTAGTAGGCTGTTCAAGTGAGCTGGCGGGACCTGTTTATTTTCAAACCTCAAGGACCTCAATAACCGTGAGAAATCTTCCGCAATCTGCAATTCCACTTCCTCTGATGAAGATTAAATATGAAGGGGTTAAATTCAGATGCAATTAGAACTATTTTATTTTAAACAATATTGTCTATTAATGAAACTTTTATTCAATTTTAGCTAATCTTAGTGGAATACATAAAACATGTAGTTAATAGTAGTCATAGAGCCTTCACTTAGTCTCCATTGGTTTTTGATACCATGCAGAGCTGAGTGAGAGGCGCTGGGATCTCCTGGGATTCTGCTTTGCTCTCCTCAAATTGAAGTTCCCCAAGGCTGTATGGCTGTATGTAAATATTGTATATTGGTGTGAATGAGTTATGTTAATGTATTTTTATTTTACTTTAATGTATTTAATTTATTCATTTTCTTTCTATTTTAGTTATATTATGATTAAATTTTTCCACTTCGTATATATGTCAGATAATATTTATTGCTATTAATTGGGAAGATTTTATTGTGTTGTATTAAAAAAAAAAAATATATATATATATATATATTAGAAGTAAATAATATAGTATATATAATTGAATTGTATTATACATTATGAACTAGAAATAGGCGAGTATTTATTCTTTTGTATAATATTTTTTTTTTTTTTTTTTTTATAGTTCCTAGTTTTGGAGCACTGGAAGGATATTAGTTTATCTACATTTTCTCAATTGTTGTTTGTATTTATTTTTTAAAAATCTATATTTACTCGGCGAACGTACGTTTTACCCATTTCCTGATGACACATAACCAACGTGTAAATTATTTTATAAAAAAAAAATCGTTTCTCTCCTATGTCATCCATACAAAAATAGTCGATATATTAGGTTTTTTTTTTAGTTCTCATTCATAATCCATGAGTTGGAAAACCTGTTACAGTGATCCTAGTTTGGCTATTATTATGCTCTGCCGGAGGTCCCGAAGCTAATTGACGCTGTAATACTATTTTGGAACGTGTAATTTGTCCTACTGTAAATATTCATATGATTGACAAAAATAGCTTGATTATTGGTTATTGGTTACGCAATGATTTGGAACGTGCATGGAAGAGGCAATAGTAAACAAACATGACCGTTTCCTTCCAAAGATACAAATTACTAAGGATATGTGCCATCCAGAATATCAACTCTATATTTAAAAAAAAAAATCATAAAAATTATTATGTTTAAGGATTAGGTAGTATATTTTTTAAAGTTACCTCTAGCCTAAAGGCCCATTGGCAACCGGATTACCCTAAATTCTATTGTACAATTATTTAGTTTAATATTAATTAATTTTGACCATTACGTACCTGCTTATTTTACCGTAATTCTCCACTTGGCGACATAATCGATTTAATATGATAATTTTTAAAGAGTAGAATTATTCCAGGCTATTTATTAATTTGCATGATAATGCCGCAAGGGCCGACCAGAGTTGTACCACCTCCCGTAGCTTTAAATCCTAGTCGGGTTCGTTTAACAATGACTGTCGTTTTACACCACTAAAATACTTAAAAATTGAGTATGGCAGCTATACTAAATAATAGTTAGTACGATGGTGTGTATGTATGAAAGCTTGAAGAATATTTATGACAACAGTAATTAAGAGGATCATCAACACTTGAATACAAAATAAGGAAACATTAATTTAGAGAGTCAGTGGAGTGTACACACAAGGATGTGAGCTTAGAACGCTTTTGTCGGTGTTTTGAAAATAAAACCCTTGAAATACTATTTAGGAGTTTTCGTTAGATATTAAAGAACTTATAAATATGCAATGCTGGAAGCATCAATACTTTATTTGAATAAGATTTTTTTTTAAATATTGAAATACTGTTTTTGAAGATAGTAGTTATACTACTGAGGCTAATCGGACGATGCTACTGTGGGAGTCGTTAATTTTGCCTATCCAGGTTCAATAAGGGCATGGGTCTTTATGAGTACCTACCTTCCTGACATCAATCACAAAGGCCCGAGACCAGTTTACGCCCCCTCCGAAGGACGGGATAACCAAGAATTTTCCACTTAAAAAATCCTTGGTACATCCGCCGGGTTCGAACGCACGAGCTTGGGCACAGAAGACTGTCATATAGCAGCCACTACATCACAGATGACCCCCGAAGATGATTAATAATTAGTTTTATATACAAAGTCCTTCCATAGCTTTCGGAAAATTATCTTTCACGAAATACAATGATAAAAACCGAGTTGAACTGCCCGCGTGCTATAGGTCATCTTAATATGTTTTAACACGGTCCGATAACTATCAGAGTAGGATCCGACTTCCGGTTTATCGGATGATTTGAAAATGGACTAAGACAGCGTATAATTTGGACGACTCAACTAGGGATAACTATAAAACACTTTAATGACAAAAATTCAAAATTAAAACAATTGAAGTTTGGTTTTATATAATAGTTAATAAGATTTATTTTATTTCCTATATTAACGTGATTTGATATTATCTTTGTTTTCTGTATTATATTGTAATAATGTTTTTATACTGTATTAATGTGAGTTTTTAAGCAGTATTACTATTGTTTATATTGAAACAAATGGTAATATATTTGATTAAAAATTAAAAATAAATTAATTTGTCACAATGTGCAGAATCAGCTTCTGATGTTTCATAGATTGTGTATAATGCCCTCATTCATTTAATTTATTTATTCAGAACATTGAACAATTTTTTAAAAAATCATCTAATAATAACTAATGAACAATAAACAAATACAATGTTGCATAAAAGAAAAAAAACTGTACTCAGCTGGAATTACGCATTCGGTTATATAATTAGTCTGTATGATTATTACAAAAACAAACATGTGCCATTATAATCTATAGTTTTACTACCAGTTACGATTCTGAGAAGTAATTCAGTAAAGAGTAATCAATATGATTACTATAACTATCAATATATTTCAAAACAATTCCAAGAAAATAATATAAACTCAAAAGATACTGATGGAACTAATAGCCGTTAAAATTTATTTAAAAAATGACCTAATTATGAAATTTTTACTCATACACGTGTTCTGATACGTAAGAAGTAATATTTTATCAACTCTTGTGAATTGATGTTTAGACATGTAATATTTAAGCCGTGACTTGACAAATAGAAAGCATTGGAATATTATACAAGGTGTACATCGGAAAAATTTGGTATTTTGAAAAAAAAAAAAAAAGAAGAAGGATGATGTATTAAACGTCACTATATCCAAAATTCTGATAATGACACTAATTTTGTAGTAAAATGATAAAACAAATAAATATATTGTACGTAGGAATAAATGTGGCCAAGGTTATAATTATTTTATTTTCTATTTTGGTTTATTTATTCTTCTTTGTAATTTTAATTTTTATTTAATATACACAGGGAATAAATTATTTCTTATCGCTCTAATACGCGAATGATTGTTGCAGATCGTATTATTTCTAATTAAAATAATTTTAAAAAATATATATTTATTCTATGACCCAGTTCCCTAAGAACAAAAACAATCACTGCTTATGGTCTAGTTACTTTTTTATTTAATATACAAACAATTATATATATACGAGTATATATAAATCTTTGCATACTATACTTTCCAATGGAATGGAAGAATAAGATTCGAGTAAATAATAAATGTTTTAAAGAAGACAGAGAGGTGGTTTTACGGTTAGAGATAGGGAGCAAATCCCAAAAAAATTATGAGCGAAAAAGAAAGGATTTTTAAAAGTAAGAACTTCTATGTGATGGAGTATAAATATCGGTTGATTGGTTCCTTGTGTTCATAGGTTTACACTACCTGAAGCAGTGAAAGTCCTGAACTGTTGTTTTTGGAATTTTTACTTGCTTGTTGTACAATAAAGGGAATAAGAAAAATAAATCTACTGATCATCGAATGGATATCCAAGAGGAGGGTAAGTTCAGTAATATGTGTAGTTTTTTGGAAGGTTTAGAATAGGTAACAACCATAGTAATATTTCTGTTAAACAAAAGGTAAAGTCACTATCGCTATTCATAATAACCAGAAGTACTGTCTCACGCCTGCCGGCTCTAAAAAGAAATCTTATAAAACAGTTCATCAAATTTATAAAGTGCAGACATAAGTCAAGTAAAAATTTGATTTATAATTGCCCAACTTTACTACGGTAATATCCTGCCATCCGTTATCCGGGGGAACAAGCCACTAATTCCAATTATGTCATTGGCCCTATGACGTGTCCCGTGGCGCCTAGGAGCCCCAAATGCAAAGCCACCACTGGAATCACAATCAGAAGCGCCAACACATTGGCATTCTGGTGGCTCCTGCATTTCCTAGGCCGATAATGGCTCTGGATAGCCGATTGTTCTGAGAGGGGAGGGGGGTTAGGAAAATGGATCAACCCGAAACCGAAGAGATTCAAGATAGCCTGCGACGACATCTAGATTTCGGAAGCCACTCGAAACCGCATTCCGAGAACGAGAAAATTAACGGAACGGCGGAGGAGCGATCACTTTATTGATTCAAGAGGCAGTTAAGTGTTCGTTTTATCGTCGTTGAAGTGCCTTCAAAACTGTGCGAGCCTCTTTAAAATCTGAACGCACAGTTAGAATTAAGTTTTATTTGACAGAGTTTTAACAGGGTACCTGGTTTGAGCATCGTGTTTCTGCACTCCAAGGAGCACTGGCGTATCCCCTAAATGTCAACCAGAATTAACTCGTTAATCCTCAATTTTATGGCAGAGGATGGTTAGGTCTTACTGTATATCTTACACATGCAAAATTTCTGAAGGAGCTTTAAAACAATGAAATATATGGCTTGGTAATCTCGTGACTTCTTTATTAACTCTTTAGAATTTAATGTTGAAAGAAATTGTTAGGTATTCAACATGACCTAGTTATTCACCAATATCTTTGAATTGATATAAAAGTGGTTTTAGGTAAATAATTATCATCTATATGATCTTTTTTAACGATTTGTCAAAAAAATTCACAGCAACCTCTTCCCCTAATATTGAACCTATAAATAACTTTTGCTAGTGCATTTGTAGAGTGAAGTAAAAGTCATGAAAATGTCTTGAGAAAGAACTACCCAGTGGTAGCACTCCGCTGACTATCTTAAGGCAGTAGGTCCCGAGGCCACCTTCTTTTCAGTCGCCTCGGAGGGTTATCAGGAATATCAAAGGAAGATAAAATACGGACAAGTGGGTTTGTATGGGCAGGGTGCTTAGAATGAAAACAGGAGTATCTATCACGGGCTATTTCTGCAACAAATCGGATGTTTAGGTCATTATGGAAGAGTTGGTTTGTGACGAAATATGGGGCATTCAGGATTTTGCGAAGGAATTTGGGTTATAAGGACTGGATGCAGGAGGAATCCGAGCAGTTTCTTATCGTTTTAATCTTGTGTGAGGATTTCAAGTAAGGCGCTTGAAGTAAACAAAAAACTTAAAAATAATCGGATATTCAAAGAACTTTTAACCTGTAATAAAGTACGGATCATTCTGATGAAGATAGTGGGACCGATTTCCCGCCCACCTAAATGAAAAGCCCTTTCCCAACCTTTTCCTAAAGCAAACAAGTTGATTGATGTCGTGTCTGAGGACCACGAGGTCGTGTCATACTCCCCTCCACCATGCGATTAACTAACGCAAAATGTCAACCATGAGACAACCGCGGCGTTTTTACTGCGCGCTCTGGGTGATCGGGTACAACGTCAATTAAGTTGGGTGCGCTTCTGAAATATCTGCGTGCGTTCAGGAAAAACGTGCTTCTTTAAGTTTAGAACGGGCAACGTTTTCGAAACTGTATTTGACCTCGGCAGGTTGATCACGCTTCTTGTCGCGGCTGGTTACTGCCCAATTATTCCCTATCAGCAATGGTTAGTTCCTTTCATGAATTTAAATTGCGGTAAAAACTATCGAAGATAAGTATCGAATTCTTTTAATGCAAAATGATATGTTGCAAAAAAAAAAAAAAAAAAGAATGACTGCATTCCAATAATAAGATATAAAAAAGGTAAATACATTGTAAGCGTGTAAAAAATTTGGATGATATTATTCTTTATGAAGAACTTATGAAAAAAAATATATTTTTTTAACTTACTTATTGATATATACAACAAAGAAACACATCAACTAAATGTGATTCAAACATAATACAATGACATGAAATACTTGTAGAGACACTACCCAGTGGCAGTATTACAATAAGATTAATTAAAATTAAAATGGTCGTGGTATCGGCCATCTTCTTTTTAGACGCCTCGGAGGATTATCAGCTATGGAAGAGGTAGCAAGGAAAGAAACTAATGGGCGAGAGTGAGGATGGAGTATCATGAAAGGAATGGTAACTGTTTCTGCTGTAGTCAGCAACATATGGGAGGATTTTACAAAGGATTTTGGATTGTACGGATTGGATACTGGAAGAATTTCATGGTTAAGCTACCAAAATGCCTAAGCATAATTTTAAAAAGTGATTCGCATAGATTAATTTATGACACAAGATTTTTTCTTTTCATTTCGTTTCGTCTTTAGGTCCCTGTTGTTGTTAATGTAGCTCATTCTACCTCAATTCTTTCGAGTTAGGATTTCTAAAAAAATAACTAAATCAGTTAATATGCACCAGAGAATCATAAGTGTAAAAGTGTCTATACCTTCCATTTGATTGCAGATGTTTTAAAATTATTTGTTTTAGATATTTCATAAAGTTACTTACCTGATGGAATAATAAAATCCACTTAAAAAGAGATTCCAAGGTAAAGTAAATTTAATTCACAGGATTATAGTGTCACCATATTATGTAGATTCTATTTAATTAAGTTTTAAAGGTGGAATCTATGCCAACATAACAATTGTGGATGTTTGCCATTTGGCTATCTCTTTTTTTCCTTTTTCTTTTACTGCACCATTTTTTCTAGATTTATCAAAGATCTTTTGTAAGATTTTATTTTTTAAGGAAGATATTTGAAAGGGATATATAATGATTTATTTATTTATTTTATTATTTAGTCCATTATAATTTTGATGTTAATTATTCAAAAAATATTATTCCTCTTATTTTTAGCCCTTAATTAAATTAATCATTTTTACTTGTTCTTATCCAGCTAAAAGCAAGAAAACTTGAATTTTCCATGATTTTTCACCCAGGAAGTAGGAAAATTTCCAGTTTCCCGGACTGACGGTGCACTAAAAAGAGTGTTACCGGACTGAGGGTGGTTTTTATGAGAGCAATAACTCAGGGCCAGTTAATGCGGAGGTCCGATAGATCACGTGGACGGTATGTCTCCCGCCCCCGCCAAGTCCTCATGATTCACTGCCTGCTAAATAGCCACGGCCATAAAGATCTGTATATAGTGATATCCCGACGAAACGACAGGTGGACTCTGGCATGCGATGATCCTCAGGTTATTGTGAAAAGAATGTCGAAAAATATTATGAGAAAATGTGTCTAAAATGATATAGAAAAACATTTGTAAATATTTTTGATGCTATAAAATTTAAATTTATATATACACACTATAACCGATTTTTTAATGAAAGTTTGTGATCTGAAACTCAACGTAATTTAGTTGTTTTTGGTTTTTTTGCTTTCTTTATTGCATTATACATATATAATGGTGTCCTAAAAATTGACCAGTCTCCTAATTAAACGCATAACAACATAAATATAAGATATCATTTTTCATTAATAAATGAAAGAAAAAATAAGTATAAAAATTTCCTCAATTTGAAAAAAGAATAAATAAAAACTCAAACAAATGTATCTGACAGTGATATATGTTTAGTACGTTTATGGCCATATTTTCTTGTAAAATGTTTCGTATGATTAGCAATATTTCTTATAAGATAATTTCTGTTAGATATATATTTGAAAAAGAATTACTTACTAAGTTTGGTAATAATTCATTGATAAGAGGTATTCCCAATTCTGAATGCATGATTTTAATTTTAGTGCTGTATAGACGATTTCAGCTGATTCGTAAACATCTATTTTGGAGTGATTACAATTTTTTATAGTTTGATTTACACATATAGCTAAATATTGGATGTTCATAAAAGTATTTAAAAAAAATATGTATGAGAAGAATCAATAGGTACCTACTACTAATCTTAAACAAGATATCAAAAGTGTGCCTTCGAAATTTTAAAGATGTATTAACTATTTATATAATTTATTTATTATATTTTCTGTATAATTTTTCTCTCTATCTCATTTTTCAAATGGTCTTATGGTCAAACTGAGACTTCCCAAACCTTGTTTGTCACTCTGTCATGTCAAGACACAAGTTCTGTTATGAACCTTTTTAAAAATTGTTACCCAAATTTTAATAATGTTATAAAAAACAAAATTAAAATGGTATATCAATGGTATACACACAACATATAAAATCACATTAATAAGCGAAACCGTTTTATAAAATTACATTCATTGGAAATTCAATTTGTATATATAATACTGAGGTACCTATTTGCAATTTTCAAGTCAAATTAAACTATTAAAATAAATTGCTAAATGTTTCTTTATTTTTAAAGGACAAGCTAAATGGAACTAATTTCAAGTTATTATATCTGACAAATAATCATTAGTACATATGTTTGTAATCATTATGTCTGATTAAATATTTTTGTGAAATAATACAGATTAGAAGAGGTTGACCAATATCTGTAGCTTGTAGAATCAGACAGGATATACTTATAATATAAAATATTGTTAACAAATTTTATTTGAATTTCTTGACAAAAATTTGAACTATAACTAAATATTTATAGTTTCATATACATAATCTAAATAAACTTTTTTGCTTACAACAATTAATTAAAAAAATTGAAGATTTTTCTTCTTTGGTTTATTATTGACATTGGATATAATAAATAAAGATATTTATCAGTTTTATGTATATTTTATTTTATTTTTCAATATAAATTTTTATATACATATATTATTCTTTTCAAACATAAAAAATAAACGACCTTCATTCATCATCTATACAATCTCATAATTTTCACTAATCGTGCTGCCATTCATAAATCTTCTCAACATCTTGAGAGATTCTTGCAAAGTTATTCCTTTCTTAATTGCACAGGTGAACACTCAATTACGTCTGATAAACAATAATTTAAAAGCCATTTCGAAATTAACTCTCACTGTTAGTGCAAGATTATTATTGAAACAATTATTGGCTTCCTCCCAGCAATTATCGGCCAATGAGATATTCCATTTAATGTTTCCTACTATTAACAATTATAAATGGATCAAATCATTTGATCTTGAACTTACGATGAAAACATTCAATTCAATATAGCTTTACTACAAGAAACCAATATACATCAAATTAAAAAAAAATATATGTATATCTAGGTGTGTGCGTGTGTTTAGTATGTAAATTTATAATGATATAAAAAGAGGCTAATAGAAGATCGAAGAATAATAAAATTATATATATATATATATATATATATATATATATATATATATATATATATATATATATATATATATATATATATATATATATATATACATACATTGAGTTATTTTATTTTTACTAAAATTAATAATAAGTACAATAGGATTTTTCATAATATATGTTGTAATACACGCAACAACATTCTTTTTAAAATTAAACACAACATAAATATAGTTACAAAAATGTACAATATTATACATACATATTTATTCACTTAAAATAAATTCTCAAATTTTAATTAAACATTAATACAATATATTTATAATTATATAAAAATAATTAATATTTTTAATAAATATTTGCATAATTTTAAAACTATACAATAAAGAATTTTATGGTTAAATGAATGTAATATGAACTCTTGTTAAGAAATGAATACATTTTATCTAAATTATGGATATTTATCATTAAAATTACACTTAAAAAAAAAAAAGATTACCTTATTTGGTTATGAGAGATGAATTTCTAATTAAATTAATCCAACAGAAAATATGCAATAAGAGCATTCAATATTTCTTAGGTTAATTTATTTTAATAACTATAGAAGGTGATACATGTTAACAACAGAAATGGTTAATTTTTTCAAATTCACAGAATTCAAGATATTTTAGGGGATGAAAATTTAAACTATCGGCATCTAAGTTACCACACACGGAGACCTTTTTGCAGGACTTGGTCATTTGGACTCAGGGGACCATAAACGTGTAATTCCGGTGAAAACTGGAAATCGAAAATTTTCACGATCGCAGTACTTTCCCTTACTATATATTTCATATATTGGTAAGTGAAAATAAAAATATGATATGGAAAAGCTTTTATTTTAAATTGCTGACTGTTGGGTTGTGGTAACAAATTATGTATGTCATGGCTTGTAATCAATCATTTTTATTTTCGTTTGTTATTTTTTTTAATGCATTCATACGCGGCTAGGTTCGGCATGCTTGTCGAATTGTAGAAAATGCCTAAGTAAAAATTGCTCCGTTACCTTTGAAGGGCTTTTTCGCACCCAGACGAGATTGTACTACACGGGAGTCATAATCGTCGGCAAGTTTGGCGGTTATTGTTCTGCTTCCTCGGGCGGAACTGCGAAGTTTCGCTCGGTGCCGCCAAAGCTTGTGATCAATACGCGGCAATTAATCATCCGTGCTCGGGGATCCGCCCCTTTGGCGAGAAAAAGCGCCTCCTAACGAGCGGGCCCCACACTACACCGGCCCAACATGATCTTCCATAATATACCCATTAGCTCACTTAGGGTCGTATACATCATCCCCCTCTTGACATTTATTTATCAAGGGGTGTTCTATAGAAAAATACTACACATGCTAATTTATTAGGTACAATTGATTATTTTTAATGTTCATCTGCTGTGGTGTAGTGGTCTTGTATGTACAAGGTCCCGGGTTCATACTTAGCAATTCTAGGATTTTTTTAATTGGAGTAAACAATCCTTAGTTATGTCGTTTTTCAGAGAGGACGTAAAAAGGTGGTCTTGAGCCTTTGTGATGTCAGGTACTTGTGAAAGATTTCTTTTCTAATTAAACCTGGTTAGACGAAATTTAGGATTCCCACTGTAGCATCTTCTGATTAGCCTCAGTAGCATAAAGTGACGTCAAATAAATAACCAAAAAACTATCAATATAGAAATGATATGAGTTATTATTAAAGTCATTTTTTTTTTTTTTTTTTTTTTTTTTTATGACAATGCCTGTGGGCAGTTATATATCATAACAAGGCAATATGATCGAGAAAAAAAAAAACAGAGCAGAACTTTCTTATCTAAAACATATCATTTGCTCTAGTGGAAATGATAATGAAAATCAAAACATAAAAATAATAGTATGTAGTTTGTTTATTCATGTAATCTTATTTTAATCGTTCGGTGATACAGCGGGAATCCGAAATTTGGCCTACCCAGATGTAATTAGAATAGGGATCTGTAAATAGTACCTGACAACACAAAGACTTGGGATCACCATTTTACGACCTCCTTGAAAGACAGCATAACCAAGGATTTTTTACTCCTTTTACAAAGTCCTACGGCTATAAACCGGCTATAAACTGTGAAATATATATATATATATATATATATATATATATATATATATATATATTATATATATAACAATAGTTTATTAAAAAAGTTTAGTGGGTTTGTTTATCTATTTAACGTCACTTTATGGTACTATGGCTAATTGGACGATGCTACAGTGGGAGTCAAAAAAGTTTAGAAAACAATAGTTTAATTCTTCAAAATGCATGAAAATTTACCACCAACATACACCATTATTTTATTTACATATTTTTTGCTTCTATATTCTATATTAAACACTAATTAAAAGAATGCTCTAAAAATAAAAACTATCTATGATGTCTTAAATATTGGAACAACTAAGGGAAACGGAGAATAAACCAGCAAAATCATTTTTTTTTCTCACGGAAACAGCACGATACGATGCATTTTTAAAGAGTGCATTTTTTTTTATTATGTTATCATGTTTTAAAAATTATTCTGTGGTATAAATGACCGTCAATGAATAATATAAACTAGAAATCATGTTAGAATACTATGTTTTTGGCGAATTATATAGCCAAGGAGAGAACTAGATTTCTTTATGATCTATTGAAAAAAGAATAACAACTTATTTATTTGCTTGTGCTTAACAAAACAGCTAGGCTATAAGAAATAAAATGCTGCCACCAAGTTACCAATCGATTTAAAATACTTCAACTCTTACGCGACAAACATTCTAATATCTCAATTTAGTAACATTGTACTTATGTAATTAGAGCAGCGAAATCTGACCTTTGAGATCTGTACTTAATGAATAAGGTATATTTATAATAATTTTATGTAATTATGTGTAATAATAAAAATCTTTAAACAATTAGTAAATAGGTTCTTATGCAATTTTAATGCTTATTATAGATTAATAAATGATTGGTAATCACAGCTATCAATTACTAGATTTGAAATGGGAAACCTACATTTATCAATCCAACATTGAAACCATATCACTTTTATTTTTTTGTTATTATAATTATAAGTAATTAAATTCTCAAGGCTTTTGCTGGAAGAGAAAAACAGCCTATGTTGTCTTAAAATATATTACATCAAAAGTTCCAAATGTTCCTATAAAAGAACATTGCAACATTAAATTTATCTAAAATTATCTTAACTATCTTAATATCCCATTTGTTGCAGACCTTTCTCGTTCCAGATATAACACTTTTAATTCCAAACTCCTAACCCATATAAACTTTTACTTATTGTATTTATGTAAATATACAGTTGTAAAATTCAATAAAATATTTTTTTTTAAATTATCCATTATATATAAAACTATTATTATTCAGATAGCTTATAAATCAAGGAAATTTATTCCCATTAGCCTACTAACTACCGGGCGAAGAAGGGTTGTGGCTTGGAATCAATATTCCTTGCTTTATCTAACTCGAGACTACTTTGGACAAACTAGTAAGAGAAATGATAGGCGAAGTTTTCTACTAGAGAAGAAATTTATCTATTAAGCAACCAAGGTTTTTAGTTATAAGAATAGACTCTATTTAAAAGCATTAGATTAGTGTTCGTATGTATGTGTTTATATATATATATTTTCTTATCAATGAAAAATAAACAAAAATATGTTTGTTTAAACAGATAAGTGTATAATATATGTATATACACTGTAAAGAAATTTAATCATAAGATTATAAGTATTAGTTACTAATACTAATAAATTGGTATTATGATAGTGTCGAAAATATCAGAACAAAAAAAAAAAAATTGACATTAGCACATCCGAAAAAATTAGTTGATATTTATTTTTATACTGAAATTCTTCATTCATGAATAAAAACATAATGAGATTTAAGAAAGATTTTATTTTTTTAGGTATATTGTGTGTATCTGTTAATTACCTTAGGATTTACGTCTTAAAACCCAACCAAACTTTTATAGTGCAGAAATATATATTTTTTCTATGATATGATATATTTTTATTTTATTTTACAATTTTTATTCAGAAATACTACAATTTGTCTTTATCTGAAAAAAAGTAATAACGATTTCAAACCACATTCATAAAGTATTTACATTTAAAAAAAAGTAAAATTAAATAACATAAAATAGGAAATAAAATAATATGAATTATAAGCAAAAACAGAATATAAAATAAAATAAATAAAAAGTTAACAAATGAATGAACATCTTGGAAACCTATATGTAGGGAAAAGCCTAACCTGAAAGATCCCAGCGCCCACCCCCACAGTCGTTTCACCGACTTCAGAGCCAGTGGATGATATTAAATTAAATGAAAAATACATATTTTTTTTTTTTTTCAAGAATCAAGGACATGTAAATTAAGACAGGAAATAATGAAATTGCAAAAAAAAAAAATAGTTTTTTATAGGTTTGTAACTCAATTCTCGAAGTGATCATGGATCACGTAAATGCTATTAACAAATAATATATCTTGATTCCATTAGTCATTACTATTTTTTAAAACTTAATTTAACTATATGGAACTTTTTTGTCAATAAAAAGAATATTATATCATAATTTTTTAAAAACGATTTTTCCAGGTCGTGCCCCATACTCGGGTGAATCACTTGAAATATAATCACATAAGTATATCAATCCAAAATTATTTTATACAAAATCGCCATTACTCCCAAAATTCCATTAACTTCACTACACATCCTTCAAATTCATTAAAGCATTACGTTACTCTCCAATTTCTCTTCGGTATTTATTTAATTAAACTCTTCAAAATAGAAAACAATTAAATTATTTTTTGAATTATGATATTTATCGTATTTAGACTATTTATTCGAATAAAATATACCAAAAACACTTTTATATATTTTACCACAGGAAATAGAAAATTAATAAAAATAAAAAAGTGGAAATCTAACAGAGGCAAAACGGGGAAAGATGGATGCCGCCGGCAGAAGCTGACAGAAACAATAAAACAGTTTCACATGGGCTCCTCTTCCCCCCTCCCTACCCATTCCCACCCCCACCACCACTAAATCACTTTTTTAAACAATAAATAAAGGGTTTTACCTATGTTTTAATATAAAGGGTGAGTTATACCACCACCAGTCTCTCAGGGTAGTTGGGAAATTAACGACTTTGTCTTAGGGTCTGGGGAGGGGAGAACTTTTGGGTCACATACCACAACCCTACACACCTCTAGGACCGGCTATCGATATATTGCTGTACACTAACATCGATAAATCGTTCAGCCCTTTCCTACGATATTTCATCGGAACTTCTTTCCGGCCCGACCTCTCCAGGTTCTTGTCCTATGAGGTAGAATGCGTGGCCCCAAATATCTTCTGATATGGCTTCAACAGAGCTTATTATTTTAATTTGTAACAAAAAGTTTTAATTATTATAACAAGTGTGGAGCGAATTCGATATATTTAAATAATCGAAATATACAGACAATTCATAATACATTATAAATAATAATAAAAATTAATAGGATCGATTATTATGGGGTACAGGGAGCGATTGCTAATGACTTATATTTTAATACCCAAAAGACCCCTACATATATATACCAAAATAAATGATAGAATAGTAAAATACAGACTGATATAGTTAACATACTTGATCTTAAAACCTAACACAATTAGAAAATAAAAATTTAACTGTATAAATTCTCCGAGGCGTCTGAAAAGAAGATGGCCTCGAGACTTTATAGTTCAGGATACCAATAGGCTGCCATGTCTTTTTCATGTATTTTATCTCACAGCTTATTTACTTGATGTATTAACCAATACAGTGGTAAACATCGATAAATAAATATTTAAAAAAAAAACTGTATGTGATGATTGATTATGATGCTCTCGCACATATAAATCGTAAAATGAATAAGTTAAAAATTGTACATAATGTTACAATTTTTTCTTGAAAAATTCTTTTACTCTTCGCCTTTACCAGTACCATTAACAATATAATCACTTCAGTTTCCAGCTTTACGCTAATTTATTAAAGGCACTAGTGTGTTCTTTCACTAGTCTCTCATGCTATAGGTTGTGAGTTCGAATCCCAGTACCAGCAGGACTTTTATAAGGATGTAATTAAATGGGGATTCACACACAGCCTCTCCCCCGGGTATGTGAAACCCGTCAGCCAACTGGTCGCCACTCACAAAATTAAGCGTAGGGAGTGATGACCCTACACTACAAAATGCATCGAGAATCGTGAGTGTAATCTCCTGGGAGATTACACAGCGAGGCCCAGGGCCTACACGGCCTGCCGCGCCACTGGAAGAAGTGTGTTCTATATGCGCTCTAAAGAGAAATGATGTTTTTTTTTTGTATAAAAAGATCAATAATTTAATTAAATAGAGTATAAAATAAAATTATGTAAATGAGAGAGGAAGGTGGAAATGATGTTAATGTTTAAGATATTTTTCTAAATAGGATCTTCGTTTAAGCTTCACAAAGGCATGTACAATTATATAGATATTGAAATAGGCCGACGCTACACTGATGTTTTTTGGTCCGATACAGAAGATACTGGTTTAGATGGAGTTTATTCATATGGCAGTATTGGCAAGTACGAAGGACAGTATTGGTGACTTTAGTATCCTATCAAATCATGACGGTTAGAATCCGGCCTGGAGAGGTTCAAATTGTTTTCGAAGCAGCCACCAAATGAATCTTGACCATCCTACTCCAGGGAAAGCGTCTAGTTTGTCAGAATTGGTACATGAAGGCGTCAAAGCATTTTATAACTGAAGAATGAAAGATCCAAATCCTTACCTAACTCTACACGAGCCTATTGCAATTATAATTCTTATTAAGATGAATCTAGGTCTCGAAACGAAACATAGTTAAGCACTTGACGTTACCATGCGTCAAACGTATTTTGCCTTTGTTATTATTTTTAATTGCTTTGTTTGTTCAAGGATCAACTCATTCAGTCAGTAATCAATCCCCCTCTATTTCATTCGCTTAAGATCAGCAGTAATAATAGAACAAATGGTATATTCAAGAGTGTAATAAGGTTAAGCAATGTCTTATAAAAATATTATAGTGATCAGCTAAATATATTATTAAATACCCCATTGTGATACATGCACATGTCAATGTTACCCTATTATGATATATTGCACTATTGATCTAGATCAGAGGAATAGTTGTTCATTTTAATAAAGACGGGCATTTTTTAAACATTTTTATCTTTACACGTTATTTTATAGAACATATAACTGAAATGAATTTTTAATTCAGTCTGATCTGTCCTAACATAAATTATCTTATCAAAATTTTAGTCATTAGATATTAATTTGCTTGATCAATTTTTCAGGCTTCTACACTTTTGAAGTTTTTCTTCAGCTATAAATTCTTGTGATCAATATTCGGTCTTATTATTAATTATGAACAAATTAACTCTCATTTGCAACAAGTGTAGCTTTGAAAAGAAATTGGATGTTACATGTAAAGTGGGTATATAATATTGGACTTGGAAGGTTTTCAAGTTAATGCCACAATATATTTTAAAATCCCTTTACTATTGATGACAGATTTTTTTTTATTGTTTGTTTTTATTCATTAAACGTTACATTCATGCTTCTGTGGCCAATCTGACGATACGACAGCGGGAGTGCTAAATTTTCCCAAACCAGGTTTAATTAGGAAAAAACCTTTAACGAGAACCCGACATCGCAAAGGTTCGAGACCACATTTTTACGTCCCCTTCGAATGGCCTCTTAACCAAGGATTGTTTACTCCCTTTTTAAAATCTTAGGGTCATCTGCTTGGTTCGAACCTGCGACCTTGGGCTAAGAAAGCTGTTATGCTAGCCACTACTCCACAGATGACATAATTAACTTGTTACATAATTAACTTTATATCTTCTCCAAAACTCTAATTATTTCATTGCTTATTTGTATGTAGTAGATCAACCATTAAAACTATGTTTCTTAATTAAGTTAGCCATCATTTCTTACCCGAAATAATTGATCAATCTGATCACACCCGGAAAGGTGAACTTATTAAAAACACATTGAACAGCTTCTGAAATCCTGTTCCGAAACAGAAACCGTTAAGACAGCGTTATACTAATGATCCAGATCTTTATCTCGTCAATTAATCTTCCTATAAATATTTACCTCTCATTTTGCATGATGTAATATGAGCCGGCGTGAACTCTGACAGCAGACCTTATGAAAAAATCTGAGAGGAAGTTTGAAAACACTGCCGGAACACGAACACAAAAAGGAACGGACGTGAAGTTATAAAAAAAATAATAGGCACTCACGGTTGAGATTAATTATCTATGCCAAGGTTCGGCAACTCCGGCTATCAATTCCACCGCACTGATCTTTATCCCAGGAGGGGGGAGGGAGATAATAGTTTTACCGGATTATCCAGTGGGTTGGAAGCTTATGGGTGTGTGGGGAAAGGGCGATGTGCGAAGGAGGAAGAGTAATTAATTAATGCCGGTGTTTAGTAGCATTTAACGAAGAAAAGAAAAAAAAAGCTTTTGATATAATTGAACTTTACGCACTCTTTGATCTCCAATACAATTAACATGTAAATGGTTTATAAAGGCCTATTCTAAGACTCAAAGAATGTGAATTAACAGGACTACAGGAGGTATTTACTAAAATATCACTAGAATTAACATTCTCTAAATATATTCTAAATCATTAACAACCTTTAGTAAGAAAGTCTTATTAAAATTAGGAGCTTAAAACCACGAAAATGTTAATAAAAGATCTAAAAAATGTTTTTGCTCATTGGGCACCGTAAGAAATGACCCTGTTGGCGATTGGAAAGCCTGAATGAAAAAATAAAGTAAATAAGAAACTCTGATGATACAATAACTTTTTTCTTTATTTTACATACACACAAGTCAATCTTAGAATGAGATTTATCGTATAAGTAAGTTAAATTGTCGTATTCATAAGGATGACCAAAATACGGCTCCTAACATTGAACTTGAAATAAATTGTTTTTAGAAGATCTACCACCTCCACTTCAACCTTCTTTTGACATATTTTCCTAATCGTGAAAATATTTTGTTGGAAGTCAGCAAGTAATTTTGTTATCATGGGTATGTTAAAGTTTATATTTGCATTATATGTTTATTATATTATACTGCATATACTTTTATTATATGGACATATTTGTCACTGAATCACATCTTTGAAAGGTTGTAATAGTACATTAATGTTTGTCGCTATTGCGTCCTAGCTAAGCCTCCACTGGCTCACACTAGTGGCGCTGGGATCTGTGGATTCCGCTTTTCTCTCTACAAGGAGGGAAAGGCCAGGTTCTTGAGGTTCCTTTAGCATATTTTTAATATTTTAGTTATGATAGCGTGTATAATGTTAATTTATTCCTCACTTTGTATTTATCTTATAGGTTGTTTTTTTTTTTGTTTTGTTTTTTTGGGAGGGAGGGGGAGTTCTATTTGTATTATATTTTATGTAATTTGACTTTATTTTCTTTATTATATCTACTTTATCATTATTTTCTGGATATATGGTATGAATGTGGTCTCATATCATTTAGAAACAAATTGTAATATATCAGAATAAATATTAAAAAATAAATAGAATAGTACATAAAATATAATAATCTTCCCTAATAAGTTAACATAAAATTGATAATATAAATAATGTGGAGGATGTACAAATATTAAGATTCCCAAAAGTACTTCTCTCATAGAAACCCAAATTCATAAAGAATAAAGGGGTATTGATGAGTAAAAATATCTTACCGCTGATTCAGTTTGAGATTCTTATTTGTTCGATCGAACCAAGTTCTATGACCTTAAATCAAAGTTCTTGAAATTCATCAAAGGATGCTAAGCATTTTTCTCCTTTAACCGAGGATGAGATTACTTCTACAATAGATTTCCATTTTTTTTTTTTTTTTTTCAAAGTAATTCATTGTAATCTACTCATGTTGGGTAGTTACTGACGCATAACGTTGGTACAAAATTGATAAAAAACTATCAAAGTTTCAATTATCATCCTTCAAATCTTTCCAGCTGATACACCTCTGAACTCAGTTGATATACAGTGACGAAGTGGGGCAGGTGACGTAAACAAGCAGTGGGTGTTAGGTGAGACTAGTGGGATACCCTGCACCAACGATTAGAACCCACTAAATGGGTGGATGACCTTTCGGCCAGATGTACGTTTGTAGCACGTCTACGAAAGAACAATATGTTGCTGTAGAAGAGAGTTTCGTCAGGATCCAATTTTTAGTAATATTTCAATCGTCAACAAGACAACTCTTGTCCCATTTTATGTAATTGTGGTTCACAGAATAAAGATTACCTGGACCAGCTGGATTCATTATAAAAAATAATTCCTTCATTTATGTTTTGTTCCAATGCAGAAATGATTGAGTACATAACATGAACTATATGTGGGAACTTATGGAACTATTTTAACACTACTACGGTGCTGTTTTAAGTTATTACTATGGACAAAAGCGATTTTTTTTTTTTTTTTTTTTGCAAGCATTCTTTGTCTTGATTTCCATGTATGATATTTTGATCAGTATTTTCTTATAGAATACTACTCCGAAAAAAAAAAAAAATCATTCATTGACGAACACAAATGCAATTTTAAAAACTATTCCTTCCTTTTTGGTATACTAAAAAAAAATAATAATAATTTGCTTCATAATTGGAATTATTAAGCAAGCTAGCTTAAATAATTTATAATGGCAAGATAAGAATATAATTATAGAGAAGGATTTTCTGAAGTGTTCTCGCCATGTGAGAAAGAACTTGCTTGTACTTTGGAGCAATTACGTATGTTCGTGATCTGGTATCTCGGAAGAAAGGCATGCAAAGTTGCTTGTTGACTTCTTAAGTTAACAAAACACATATTTTGTCACAGGAAACAAAATGCTTTTATGAATATGAGAAGTTTATGTTTTTGAATAATAACAATAAAATCAATGAAACGGATGTAAAATATTCATTTAGTGGAGATGTTCTTAATTTCACTTACTTATATATGAAATATATAGTAAGGTCAAGTATTTCGATCGTGAATATTTATGAATTTAAGTTTTCACTGGCTATAAACGCTTTAGGGCTCCCTATTATAAGGTACAGAGTCACTTTATACCATGCATTTTTCAGCTTTTTACATAGAGATAAAAGTTAATGGTCTTTGGAATAATTTAGTTATCATCCTGCTTAACTTTAATTTTGTAGATTCGAAAAAAATAAATGTCATCTTGTTAGCATTGATAAATATATAACTTGAACAAATATGATACGATAACGATATGATAACCAACTGAAGGAGAACTGAGCTACAATATATTTGTATTCATTTATTTATTTTTATTTTTTTTTGTTTGGACATTAGGAAAGTAAGACAAGTCTATAATATACCGTTGAAAATCCAAAAGTTTAGAAAAAACATTATGTTATACGCGCAGTTGTAAAATATAATGGAGGGTGGTGAATAACCGATAAAACTTAGTGATTGTAGAGGATACTAATATAATACAATAGATTATTTCGTGAAAGACATTTCACCCTTGGAACACAATATAATTCTTTAATATTTTTTATCTCCATTTTTATTTAAAATGTTTGTGACTATTACGCCCTAGCTCGGCCTCCACTGGCTTGCACCAGTGAAGCGCTGAGTGAGTGGCGCTGGGATCTCTTGGATTCGGCTTCTCCTCCCACTTGTGGAGGGAGCAGCCGAGTCTAGGGTCCCTTTAGCAGATTGTACATATTGTATATAGTTAAGTTTGCTTGTATGATTTTTATTTATTTCCCAACTTGTATTTATCTCTACTACAGGTTTTTTTTTTTGTTTTTTGTTTTTATTAATTGTTATTTTCTTGTATATATTTGAATTTATTTATTTCCGATTTTATGTAATTTGACTTTATCATTATTTTCTGTACATATTGTATGAATGTTTACTACATCACTATTACTACTGTTCATTATGTAACAAATTGTAATATTTCTCAATAAATTTAAAAAAAAAATTATTTAAAAGTTCTTCAATTAAATTTAACAACGGGGGGAAGCGAAAGTCGTGTGTTGCACAAACCAGATTTTTTTTTTTCGAAATGTTCCTCATGGTCCATCAAATTCGTCTCATTTTTTTTTTTTTTTTTTTTTTAATTCTTAATAATCTTGCTATCATAAGATTGAAAAAAGACTCTCACCCACTAGCCGAAGATTAACCTGCCGTGGGATACGCGTATGAATCAGTGGAGAGCACTAAAGCCATAGTTATGAGGTGTCCCGATTAACGGTCCAAGTGTGTGAGGGGAACTGCCGGTAGCCATGCCTCCCAGTCATATCCACACATCATTCGGCTCATCTCCTCTTCGGGTGGACCAAACTGCACTTCTTCACGAAGGTCTTTTCAGAGGATGTAGTATCGGAAGTGCTTTTGGTTCAGGTAAAACTCTTAATCTAGGTCACTGGAGGTCCTCGTAAAATCCTTTTCAACCTCATCGAGCATTGTCTTAGTTATCGGCCGTCGTCGAGTCAGACGTCAGTAATGAATTTCGTATGTCGTTACAGTTGATATTCATACACTTATGGATAGCAAACGCAACAACGTATAGATTTTCTAACATACAGATTCATAATAAAATTAGCAGATTTAATCTAGACTTTGTCCGATAATGGTGATTTTAATGTTGAGAGTCCTCAAGTAATTTCTAACTTCATGAATTTCATTGCTTCGTACTATTTTTCACAGAAATATCTAAAAATTAAATTTTGGTGTCTTAAATTGAAATAATTGGAAGACCATCTATGATCAAGTTCCAATAAAGCGGTTTCTTCAATTATTCAGAAGACATGTACAGTTCTAATAATACAATCTGTCAGTATGGAAAATAATTTTTATGGTCAATTTAATGCAGTTGTTATGTTATTAATATAATTATATGTTAATATTAAATACTCGTATATACAGGAGAATTGATAAATTTGAAATAGTAATCAACTCTAATCAGTGATTATCACATCCAGTTAAGTTAGAGCCGAAAGTCTACAGTTGAAGCTAACACATGCAGTGGAATTAAAAATATTTGACTTAAAATACCTCTAAAGGTAATATAAGGTGTGGCTGTTGCATTATTTGTTTTGAATTGTTATATTTGTTTGTTACACTTCATAAAGGAGGTTATAAATAAAAAATCAGTGTTTACTGTGAGAGAATCGAATACTTGAAAAGGTGTATGGTTCTTGCAAGGGCTGTGACTGTTCCATATTTGTTTGTTATAACTCGTCAAATAAAGAAAGTCAGAAAAAAATAGTGTTTAGTAATAGGGGACAAATAAAAAATATATAAAAGTTAAAAGAAACTGATATAAATATCTTCCAGGAGAAGAATATAAAGCATAACATGACTATAAACATGATCGATAAAAAAATATTAAAAAGGTTTTATCCAGTACATCTCATGAATATGAAAATTTGAGTATATCAAAATTAAATGTAACTCATCAAAATATTATAATTATAACATGATTCTGAGTTACCTAGTTTGATATGGAACTTAAAACTGTCATAGGAGGAGAGCTGATTAATAATCGAAGGTAATTGCAAAATGATAATTCTAAAAAAGTTCATATAATCCCAAATATGACTATGAAACTTATATTAGAGCTCTAAAATAAATAATTAAGATCGGAAACATTTAAAAATACACGTATAATTTTTCTTCTAACACATTAATTTCAATTAATTTTGAAACAGTTCTTTAAATTGAGAGCTGTTGTTTAAAAAAAGAAAAGATAAATACCAAACTTATATTTATTAATAAATTTAAGATCCATAAAAAGAAAATATACATTGAAAATAAATTTTTAACAGTAAAATAGTTGGAGGATCCAATTACCATGAAAGTTTCCTTTTTATTTTGTTTATATTCACAGTTTATATTCAGCCATAAAATGCTTTAATCTAAGGTCATTAACGAAGGATATATTAGGTATGAACTTATGTATCTTGTACTAATACATGTAGATAACATAATACCTAGGGTCTATTAGTGAGCAAACTGATGTAAGGGGTCGGTGCCTGGGTATCTGAACCATCTAGACACGACCGACTACCACTCTAATGAGACACGGATGGCAAGGCTCGCCACGAACTCCAGAAGCCGCTTCAAGATCCAAAGTTAGCCTATACAAAGTGCAATACTGCAGGCCTGATAGGGTTAATTAAGGACATAATTCATAATCAATTCAATAATTTATCTTTTTTAAGAAACGATTTTTCCTTTTTAAACAACTATTTTTCCATTCATTGTTAAGGATATATATAAAAGTAAAATTACAGGATATACATGGATAACTAAATATGAAGTAAGACCATGGAAGAAGTCTCGTCATCTGCCAAAAGGGATCATATTATTAATGTTAGTGAGTTTCTGTTTTTGTTGAGCTGAATAGGATATTTTGTGTACAATACACCTCAGTCCTTGACTAATAGCACTTCCCAGCCATTTATGCGCATACATTAATAAATCATTTATCATATGTAAATATCATATATTTGATAAATCATATATTTCAGTATTTAAACTGAAAACATCGCGAGTTACGATCACTTGGATTGATCTTAGAATTTTTTTTTTTTTTTTTTTAATGCATTCCAAAATAGTTGTCTTTATATCTTAATATAAATATGAGTATCAAATAAAAAAAATATTGTAAATACGAAGCAGTGATTAGTTTTGCGTTTTTAATGTGTATATAATAGATAGTAAAGTAGCAGCGGCGCTTACTTAAGAAACTCCAGTTGATAAAATAACCTCGATTTTCTTCATTAATCATTTTAGCTTATTTATAAAGCATATACGGTATGAGTGGAATCTCACAGATTAAATGCTTAATGCCCTTGGGTGAGGCAGATTGTATTATTTTCTTCTATACTAATATTATATATTATATATATATATATATATATATATTAATTATTATAGGACCAAGTAGGATGGATAAGTTTAAGATTTGTTTTTCAGTTTATTTAATGTCGACATAGTAAACAGACTCCAAGAGTCTATCGTTCTTTGAGGGAAGTTCATGAATAATATCTATTATTTAAAAACATAAATGTAACCGTCATTATTTATTTTCTATTGTAGGAATCATATCGTAAAAAATGTGGCTTTAATATTCTTTTTGACGTGGAAAAACAATAGATCGTGGATATGTCTATCTATAATTTACGGATTTTTCCAGTCAGAAATAAATTGATTTAGAGGAAAGAAAAGCGAATTGATAAGGTATAGAAGGTGAAGAAAGGAAGAAATGATCTGCTAACAGAATTTAGTTTTAGCCATCTATGTACTTTTTCCGTTCAAATCAATAATAAACGGTAGGCTCTAGCGAAAAATGTTATATAACAAAAACATAAAAAACTTTCTTAAGGTGAGACTGTCATCAAAGTTTTGATTTGAGCGATCAACCGAGTAGAGCATGCCTAAAAAAATATCCAACACTAAAAAAATGTAGACAAAATGTGAATTTTTTTATTTAAAACAATATAGCTCCCGAACAGTAGATACTGCATACCAATGTTATACACGGAAATAACTTCAAATTTAAATGCGAGCAACACCAACACAGCTTTTTTGGCCCAAATGGTGTCAAAAAAAGGTGCAACACTTCATAAATGTAGCGAAACGAGAATTTTTTTTTTTTCATTCTAACCAATATATCTTCTTATATTCTTATTACGAATTTTATATAACAAAGCATATTCTCCACTAAATTTTTGACATGGGAACTGTCGTCAAATTTGTTATCCAAGCAACACCAATAGTGTAACAGCGTTTCAAACTGAGAGTGGAAAAACGTTACATAATAAAAGTTACAAAATTTATTTCAATATTAAATATTTATGTTTAAAAGTAAAAATAAAATATTTTCTTCTTCTTTATTCTTCCTCTCTCCCGCCCGAATTTTTTCTTCAATAATATCCAAAGATACGTACATACGTACATATAAAAAAAAAAAAAAAATATATATATATATATATATATATATATATATATATATATATATATATATATATATATATATATATACAGATCGGTAATGCTTTTTAACTTTTGTTCAAACATCTAAAAAGGTAAGAGGGAAAGTGAGCCAGTGACCACGTAATTCTGAGTACCGTAATCCAAGGACGCGTACCTTTGGTACAATAGGGCGACTCCTTGTAAAAGACTGTCATTGAAGGCAGTAAAACATCCCTTAACTGTAGGTGACGCGGGTCAGTCACTCTCAGGTAAGGGCAAAAAGAAGTGAAAAAAGAAAAAAAAAAACCTCGGGGTTATTGTTAAAAAAAGAGAATAGACTTCGGGTGAGGGGCCTGTACCGATCATAAAGAGTCAGTACTGGACTGAGCACCTTACCGTGAACTTGCCTCTCGTCATATCGTAAGTGTTTTATTGTTTTATTTTGTTGTTATCATTAATTTTATAATATCTATATGCAATATTGTCAATAATCATTAATTTATAAATTCAGTTCCATAGGGTAAATGGCGTAGTAAAAAATACTGTTACAATATTACCATATAATGAGTTAAAAATCAAAAGAATTAAAACCACACACACATCTGCCTAATTATTATAGGTATTTTTAGGGTTTCTCTTTTTAGAGCACTGATTTGAAGATTCTTAAATTGATTCTTAGATTTTTTTTTTTTTTTTTTTAATGAATGAGTTATTTTTACTTATTTTGCTTTATTCATTGCATTTTTATTACTACCTATGACTTTTTTAATTTTACTTTAATTCAATTCTTATTAATTCTAATTCTAAATATATATTAACAGACATCACTCAATATATATTAATAGCTAGAAGTGATATTCTAGTCAGAATTAGACATAATATAAAATAATAAATTCATAATGATAATTCCAAATTACTAAAAAATAAAAATAAAGTACGTTGTAACTTATGAGACATGTCTTTTCATAATTTTAACCTAATGGAAAATTTTATTTAATTTTATGCAACTTCGGAAATTCGATATCTGTAAAATTTATTAGATATTTTTTACTTTCACTTACCTATATATGAAATATATAGTAGAGAAAAGTGATCGTGAAAATTTTTGAGTTCTAGTTTTAGACGAAAATACACGTTTTAAAATAATCTTTTATTCGAAATAATAATAATAATTTTTTACAATAATAAAAAATATAATTTAAAGACACAGAGATAAAGAACAAAATAAAATATTCATGAAAAAATAAATAATAAAATTTAAAATTAGACTGTAGCGTATTTTAATTGACAGATATTTTTTTCTATTTATAATTGATCCGAGATATTCGAATGCCGATTGCATTTTAATGCAGTCATTATCTTTGTAGTATCGACTCAGTTTTAGGTTGCGAGCCAAACTCGGTATCACGGTCTGAATCAAGAAGAGCCACATTATTGATTTAAAGTTTGGTCTACACTGTGTAAAGTACCTCCTCAAGCCGTAAGTCAAATGATAAATCTCTGGACTTTTCAAGTTCCACAGATACGTCATTCAAACTTTTTAACGCAGCCGTAATTATTACATCGGATAATTTACGACATGGTAAACTTTTTCTTATTAACGAGCCGGTAGAATACTACGTTAATAAACTAGTAATTAAAATTTCAACAAGTGATATTAATATTTTTATGAAGTGACAATCAATCAAGGGTATTGTTCTGTTGATGTTTAAAAAAAAATACTGAAAAAAAATTTGATGTTCACAAAATAAAAAAAAATCTGGTGCGAGAAAACATACGACTTTCACTTACTTCGGATGTTAAAATCAATTTAAGAACTATTAAATAGAGTTCAGAAAGGTTTAATGAATTAATTTCAAGTATTTATATTTAGTTTTCCAATTATACCAATATTTTATCGATTGCTTTAATAAAAAATAAAAATGAAAAATAGTTTTATTTTATTCGATAAGGAACTTTTTCATCGCTTATTTGTGTTCATCGTTAATAATATATCATTACAGGGTAAGTAAATTGGTTTGAAATATTTCTTTCTGATCACATTCCTAATATGCTCAGTGGATTCCAGCCGTGAGGAGTGAAATCCTCCATATGGTGCGGTCATTAAATCAAACTGGCCTCGCCACTGTGTCCAATTGGTGGCCAACTTAATTGGAGGTTGTTACAACATGGTTGACGTTGCTTGACCAAGTTCCAACTTACTAACAACTTTCTGTTTAGTCCGGTTAAGCGCCTGATAGTTCTCTCACTCACTAAATTCTAGTCGCGGGATGGGAAATAGCACTTAAGTATTTTGCATTAATTCATGAAAAGGTTTGTTGCATTTTGGTGGATAAAAATTACTTAATTTTTTCTTTGACACTGCTTCTGGAAAACATATCAAATAAAAGAAACGATTTCAGTATGTTGGCCTAAAAAAAATCCACTAATGTAACAGATATTATATTATTAAAATTGAAAAATAATTAACTGATAAAATTAAGGAATAAGTATTCATGGTTGAGAGGTTATCAAAATAATTCAAATTAAAAAAATTAAGATACTCGTTCCTGAAAAATAAACAAAATAACGTGAGGTCAAAGAAATCAAATCATAATTATTTTTAATAGTTGATCATGTATTAATATTTAATGTAATCTATTATTAGAAATTTATTTTAAAAAGTTTAATGAATTAATTTCGAGTATTTACATTTTGTTTTCCAATGATACCAATATTTCATCGATTGCTTTAATAAAAAATCAAAATGAAAAATAGTTTTATTTTATTCGATAAGGAAGTTTTTCATCGCTTATTTGTGTTCTCGTTAATTATATATCATTGCAGGGTAAATAAATTGGTTTCAAAGAAATGGTCAAAGAAATCAAATCATAATTATTTTTAATGGTTGATCATGTATTAATATTTAATGTAATCTATTATTAGAAAAAAGTTTTACAAATCTAAATGTCTAGGAATGAAAAAAAAGGTAAATTTTTCCTCTCTCTTTTATTTCAAACCGTTTAAAACAATTATTAAGATTGTTATAAAAGCAAGGTTACGACTGACAAGGTATAGAATTTCACCCTGATATCTATTCTCGTTCAGAAGAGATATTACTATTCACTCGTTCTTTTGCGTAATAATAGTTATTTGGATTTAAATACTGAAAACAGGTTTGGCCGAAACACTTAGTTGATCGCAAAATAGAATAATCGAACTTTGTTTACGCCTGTCAAAGCTTTGGGCGAGAAGTGTTTTTCTCTTTTTTCAAGTAAACATCTATAGCAGAGCGTCTTGCGTCTCCGTTCTGAAATGACATAGCTTGTAGTCCTTCAATGTTTATATAAACATATTCCTATGTTTTGAAGACTCGTCATCGCCTAAATTCCATGTTTCTCATCCGTTATAACAACAACGAGGAGGACTCTGGAAACAACCGGAGGGTCTCTCCAGGCTGAAAACGGACTCCTGGAATCGTTCGTCTTCGAGATTCTCCCTTATTGATCACTATAAATCAGAGAGAGGACATCAATCTCTCAGGATTATCTAAGCAGGGTCCTTAGAGCGGGTTAGTGTCCAGATATATTAGGATTCAATGTAATTGATAGCCTTCTCCTCTGTGACGGTAGCAGACTTGTCTCTGTGTGGCACGCTGATTCAGGGAATCGTTTCTTTTAGTTAAAAGTAACAGGTAACCTAATACCTAATAGTATCAAGCCATGAAATATTTCTCATTTCGTTGACAGTAACATATTATTTATTAGTAATAAAATACCATTCAAACATGATTTATAATATTATAAGAGCTATAATAAATTTCTAATTCTATATTTATTTTTATAACCAACTTATTGAAGATTCTTAACCCATTGATTCGCCTTATAACGACATGATGATCTTGTACCGAATATTGGTGTAAGTTACGTGACTAAAAGCACTTAAGCTCTAGAGCCTCTAACAACTGAGTCTCAAAAGATGTTCCGTAATTGAGTCTTTATCACTTTCTCAGTTGATATGCCCTTGTACAATAAGATACTAGAATAACCATTACCAAAATAAAAAATGTATTTTTTAAATAATTCATAATTGATACAAGTTTTATAAAATATATAATAATCTAATCTACAAAAATATTGTGGTCCTATGGGAGTGTGAAACGTGTTCAACGTCTCAAGGTTTTCGAGAATAAGGTTCTATGCAAAATTTTTAGTGCAAAGAGGGATGAGACCACAGAAGAATTTAGAAAGCTACACAAGGTATAAATGAAATTGTATCGCGGTGCGTCAAATGGACAAGAGAAGTGGATTGGTCAAGTAAAGAACGAATTGTTAAAAAGTTAATCTGCACTGAACTGAAGGCGTTCAAGCGGTAAGGTGTTGAGCTAGATTTCGGGAGTTAAAGCTCATCGGAATGAACTATGTAGCCAGTGGTAGGTAATATTGACATGGAACCTCTGATATGAATAAGCCTATTATTATTATTATAATCTATACATAAGAACTAATAAAGAATACTTAAATACTTAATGTTGTCTCCCGTTCTGATTACTAGTTTAAGAAAATCAAGATCAAGGAAACACCAACGGTTTTGGTGGAATTACATCAATTCTAATTTGTGACTTAAATTTATTTATTTTGTTTTCTTCTTTTTACGGCGTTTTATGTTATGGGCGTATTTATGGGCAAAATTTCAATTTTTTCCTTTTCTTTTTTTATAATTATTTGCGTCTTTTTTTAAACACTAAAACATTTTTTTCCATCTTTGAAAATAACTGAGTTACAAGCATATATATACGCAAGATTTTCTTTCTTTTTTTTTTTTTTTTTGCTTTACTGATTCTAAAACTCTATACTTATTTTTTTGTATATTCAAAAAAAAACTAAGCTATTCAATTAAATAACTTTTAATCTGCCAATATTTTAAAAATAACCAGCTGATATCAACGTCTAGGTGTTAGAGTCAACGCTGCATGCCCTAGTATTTTTGTGGCGTATTTGAAAAAAATTGATCCAATAGTTTCGTAGAAATGCCGTGGACGACGGATAAACTTTTTTTTTTTTTTTATTCGTTATTCGGGTTCTACATATCTTAAAACGTAAGCCCTAGAACGTAAGATGAAGGGAAATTTTTTTTGGTCGATTATAAAGGTGAATTATAGAAAATAATAAATTAAAATGTAATTTACCATCGCTATTACTTATTTCATATCAATTGTACCTTAAACATTTCCTGTTTCGAGTAACAACCCTTCATCTCAATTGATTGTAACTACCCACGGCACTCAAACCCTTATAGAACCGAAGCCTCCCCTTCCAATACGGGCTATATTTTATCAGGAAGAGATTTTGGGTTCGAAAGGCATGCGAGCGACGAAGGCTAAAACCCTTTCATTTGTCAGATTTATGTAAATCTTACGATAAGACCACACGCAGTGGCAGTGATAGCACATAGATCAGCCGGCACAAAGAGAAGAACTTCAACACCTTTTTGTATTCTGCTCCGTAGGAACAAGAACGCAAGGCAAGGTCAGAACCGCTCTATAATATCCTCTGTAAACTTTCTCTTCTGCTCCTCGAAAGCCGTCGGATTGACGTCGTCTTAGCCCTGTTTAAATGGCAGCACTAAATCATCAGGTGTAGTGAAATTCGCGCTAAATAATTACAGGTTGGCGCGAGAACGGGGAAAAGCATTAAATCAGACGTCCTGCATCTCTGTAAACTTTTCTATTTTACATAACATGAAATTTAGTATTCTAAATTTATTCATTTTAAATAAGGTCTCCCTTCAGAAAACGTGTAAAGAATTTGAATTGGCCTAACCGAAACGTTGAATGAAAGCTCACTTGCTCAGGCATTCAAACCTTGCAAAAAGTCACGCATATCTTCTTGTTGAAGAGTAATGGTTTCATATATATAAAAAAAAAAAAAAAAATTGTATAGGCAAATTTTTTCTATTAACGAATTTTCTTACATGGCACCGCTTTATAGTCAGAATACCAATGTGCTCATAGTAAGGCGACTTTTGGGTTACTTCGTTGAGATTCGGAACTAAACTAAACCATCCAAATCCTTACAAATCAAAATCCTTCATGCTATATTATAAAAATATTCATTTTTTCATTACACCACACTGTTCCAAACGTTGGAGATTGGCTTGAATAGAGAAAGAATCCATCATTATTAATTCCCTACGAGGCTTTTAGACTCCTGGAACGAATATGATCTCGGGGCCAATGATCAGTTCCTCAAAACTTCGGCGAGTCATATCATAGTATCTTACTTGACATTTATTAGCTAAAAATTGGTCCTTAATACAATAGTGGGGCCCACACATCAAGAAATAACAGATAACGCTAAACAAAAGACTAAAACTTTTATACTCACTACTCTCAAGGCGTTCAAAATTAAAACTTAAAAATAAACTGAACATTTACATTTACCTACTGAAGCCTATTTGGACTTACACCTCAAAGATATACGGGACTGCCAAAAAAGACACACAAACGTAAAATTCAAATTTTTTAATACAAAACTTTCAGAACTATTACAAACTCACCATAGTACGTTAGCAACACTACTTTACATACAGACCTTCACATGCCAACAGTCAACGAACAGATTCGGACCCTCTACAAACGTTTTCACAACTTACACGGACATACTAACAAACTAATACGAAGCATGGCCACTAATAACATGCCGGACAATACTCGCAGAAGACTAAAAAGAAGTTGGATGAGAGACCTTCTGAGCTAAATCTGTAATAGGAAGCACGTACGCTAGGAAGAGGTGCCGCTGGGCATCTTCTCTCCATCATGCCTACCACGCCAACCATCATTCCTTCATCAAATTCGCTGATGGTCAACATTCATTGACAGGTGTGAATAAAAAAATTGGAATAGTTTAATTAAATATTTAATAGAGTTTTAAAAATTAATTTATATCTGTTTGTTTAAATATATATCCACTCAAGTTTCCTTTACATTTTTAAATAGTTCATTATAAAGGAATGCACAGTTAGGAGTCATAGTTATAGTAACAGTTATATATAATTTTTTTGATAACTTATTTAAGAAACCGGAAATAAAACGGAACGTGCTGAGTGGAAGCTGTGTCGTCGTCCCCTCTTGATGAAATGCATGGAATTCGGGTGCGTAGATGTTTTGCATAGAATTGAGGCACGTACCCTACGCATTTACCAACTCTCTGTTTGTTAAAAGAAAAATGCTCATGAATAAATAATGAGTTTTTAAGGCTTCTTTAGTTATTTTTGTCTGTATTATTAACTACAATGTTTAGCAGCATTAAAAAAATATTTAGAATCTTCATTCACTTAATTCACTTGGTTAATTTATTTTTATTTTATTTATTTATTGGAATTTACAACTGTATACGGTTAATTTAAAATGGTTTTTAGAATAATGATCATTTTTTTTACAAGCAGAAATATTATTTTAATTTTTTAAAATGAGGCTAAGATTTTCGTTTGTCAGCAGCTAGACAATATTTGTATGATTTTTGTTTATTCTTTGGTGATTCTATTTATATAGATAATGAGCGGTATACCTTAAATGTCTGTCTATTTCCATATCCATGTATGACAAGGTTCTTGATATTTTACTATTATATATCTTAAATCAATTCCCACTCTAACCCACTAGTTTCAACCCTCGCTTCCTCTACGATCTCTGATAATCCTCCGAGATGTCTGAAAAGAAGATGGTCTGGTTTTAGCATAGTTTTTAAAGAGCTTCCCTACATGTGTATTATTTCTTAGTTAAATATTGTCTCTCATTTACTAGATGTAATCCAGTAAATAAGTAAGTATATTGCTAATGTAAAAATACATATTCATTGTAATGTAAATCACAATAAACATATATTTTTGTGAATATCTCACAAAGCAAAAAGAAGAGTTATACATATGAGAGAAGAGTTAGATTTTTTTTTTTTTTTTCACTCTAGTATTATTCGTTATTTTTAAGTTGGATCAATTGATGTTATTGACCTAAATAATATAGCATACTTTTTTAAATTTGAAATCATCAAAAAATGTAAGCTCCAGCTTAGCATAAAACGTTTCCATGTATAACACATTTTTATTTTTAAAATATTTATATATGGAATATTGTATTTAAAAATGTATTCTGTTAAAGACCCAACGACAGTGTTCCTATTCATTTTATTTATTGTTTCCGATAAGGAAAGGAAGGTCAGCCACATAAGTCAGGTAACAGGTAATATAAAAATAAAGCAATGAAATAATAATGGATAAAATAAAGTATAAAGCCACTCGGAAGTATAACAACACAAGGTTGAGGGTGTATGTTTTCAGTGCTATTTCATTTCGGGCGGGTAGGGTTGGCCGGGTGCCCAGCGGCTTCGGATCTTTATCGGTTCTCGGCGTTAGGGATCCACCAAGGCGAAATTTAATTAACCCGAGGAGTATTAGCGTTATGCCTCAGCTAAATATTACCTAAAGAAGGTGTAAGGGTTGGTTGATGTATTCAGGAAAATTATTATAATTATTAAAGAAAAAAAAAAAAGAAGACATTTCACAAGGAAAAAATTAGGTCAGCCTATTGGATCCGTCAGCGAGATCGAAAAATAGAGCAGGCCTAATTGTATGTTTTTCGAATATGTAATTATTTCTTCAGTCACATCACGATTATGACCGTAATAGTATTCAACAATTTTCTTTTTAGCCAACACATTCTTAGAAGGTTTAAAATTTCCATTTACTTGTTTGTTATTTTTAACCCTTACTTGAAACCAATCTTCCTAATCGATTTTGCTTAAATAAAATAAAAGGGGACTCATAAAGTTGTGAAATATTTTAAGAAAAAAAAAAGTTATTGTATAACTGAATTATTCCTTTATGATTCCCAATGGAATACAGAGTGCTTTTTAATATCTTACTAATACTTTTTCTGGTACTTTTATTAATCAGCCTATTTCCTGCAATAAATAAAATAGTAAGCAAAAAAAAAAAAAGAATTGCATAAACATTAAACTTTACTTTATTTATCATCTTATTGGAATACTGGAATTATAATAATAAACTGAGACGTTGACTTAAAAAAGATATTAAAGGTAATTTTTACGAAATTGCTGTTATGACATAATTTATATTCTCATCATTTAGTTTTGTCTAATACTTCAGTTTCATTTTATTTAATGAACTTTCAAGTCCTGTAAAAACGCAATTTAAAAATGCAGTTATTTTCTAAAGGTACTAATTAGTTATCTATTTTCTCTTCAAATCATACTAAAACATATCATTCTATAAATTAATATATATTATATATTATACTATAGCTTAATGTAGTAAAAAAAAAAAAAAAAAAACCCACTAGATTTGAATGCGAAAAGAATTAAATAAGTTGGTTTAATCATATAGTAATGAGAGATTTTTGGGCTTAATATAAAATTTCCTAGAATAGATATAGTACCTTTTGGAAATCATAATCTCAATTTCGTACCTATTTTAAGTATTGTTTCTCTTCCTCAATAAATAAGCCTATATATCTTAAATATATTTTAAACTATAATAATTATTTTCTAAATTGGTTTAATTATTTTTTTAATTTATGTCAACAGAATTTTTTATAGAACACTTTTTCTAAGATTAAAGTTTATTTTATCTTCCGTGTAGCACCACTACAAAAAAATTGTATTATAATATGGTACAAAATTTACTTAACATGAATTTAATTTATTGTATTGATTTATTTATGTATGTAATTAAAAATATTTTCATGTAAAGATACATTTTTAAAAATTAAAAATACTAATATTAATTAAATATTTAAATAAATAAATATTTATTTTAAAAATCACTATTTATGACAGGTTACGATGATTTGTGACCTGTGTACTACGGCCATTAAATACACTGACGGAAGCCGAAATGGGCGGGACAGGGTATGATGGCCGATATTCCAAGGAGCCGAAAAGCAAGAAGACAGAAGACCGACAGGAAGGACACGGTACCAGAAGAAGAGGAAAGTGTACACGCGGTTCGCGGAGGTCACACAGCCATTGTTTACATCGTAAACTAGAGGAGGGGAGTCAGGTAAAGAAGTCATAAAGACCCCCACCACTTTGCCCCCACCACCAGGCCGCTACTCGCCGGCCCGAAAACGTAAGCTGCATTCCTACCGGCTTCGATATAGCTATAGCTTTCGATAATATTCATGCGCCTATTTTAGAAATATTAATTTATGATTAATTATTAAAATATTTATACATAAATAATGATATTTATACTTTTTTTTTTTTTTCTAAGCTAGTAAATGTTGCCATGTACATATGCATGATTATTGGTAAAAATCACCAAACATCAATGTTTTCCTTTGAAAAAAATAATAATAATTAGATACTTGATAACCTTCGAGAATTTAAAAAAATCCTTATATTTTTTTTTTTAATTACAAGTGGACAAAATTTAAAAATGTAAATTTTACACAAGAAAAAAAATATTTTGTTGATATTTACAGCTGTACATAAAATAAAATATCAAATAAATAAGCAGCACTAGATAAGATAAAATTAAAAAACATATTAAATGCCATATATATTAATTAATTTTAATTTGAAAATTATTTAGCAGTAATTGATATCATTAAATTTAATTTATTGAAATATTAATAGATTAATTGAATATTTTTTTGTTTACAAATTACTTCATAATGAAGCATATGTATAAAAGATTCATTTAAATATGTTTCACCACAGATTTAAATGAATAACAAACGTATATAGGCAAAAGATTATATTAAAAAGAATACATAGTTCATTCAACATGTTTAAGGGAAATAATGAATTTAATTATTACTAATAATTATAACAATCTTTCTTGCGGTTCCGGCCGCTAAAACAATTAACTAAATTAGAGATATTGAATATCTCTTAAAACAATTAACTCCTGACATCAGCACTTTAATTGCCGGGTAATTATAATTTTAAATAAATTATAATTTTTAATTCCGCCGGGCCACATGATGAACTTCGTCCGTATTTTAAGGACTGTTTTCCAACTATTTTGGCAGTGTGCCTCAAATCTTCAACCGTATTGCTCTTACAGTTTTAAAAATAAATTGGATTATTTTCACCATCAAGATGGTCAAATTGCTCCAGCCAAACCTTACAATTCCGAACCATATGCTGTTGATGAGATATTACCGAGAATGATTTCTAAAGTACCTGTCTAAAATTGTATTTCACTATAATCGCTTTTAGATAATTTTAATTGTTTTTTAATAAAATCAATTAAAAGTGATAGGTACATTAGATAATATTAAACTAAACTATCAGTAATAAACAATTCACGATGGCGAAATTATACAAAGTAACTGTTTCACGTATTCCAAATATTTCCTTCTTTATCTATGCTAAACTAGATGGTCAGGTCATAATAAAGTTTTTTTAGTAAAACTAATTACATTTTTATGTAATCAAAATATTTTTTTTTAATATTTGGTAATCGATTAAGTTTGAATTTAGGTATAACTTGCAAGAGATTTGCAGATATGAGGAGTGATAGTTGCCTATATGTTGGAAATCAGTATGGTGATCCGTAAAAAAAAGTAAATAAAAAAAAAAATATAAAAAAAAAGAAATGATAAATCAGTTATCATTTATGCGTAACAATCTATCATTCATTCATTTAATAATTTTTTTTTTAATATGAAAACGCACTGTATACATTATACTAATCACTTTAAACTTATTTACCATCACTCAAGTCTTAAGGGTTATTGATTATTATTTGTAAATATAAGAAAAATATTAATACTATATTTAAAATAAATATTTATAAACACTTTGTTAACGGAAAAATTTAAACAGGAGTTTAATAAATAATTATTTGAATGTGTACGTTTATAAGACAGTAATTTCCCAATAAATATATTTGAATCCTATTATTTATGAACTAAGTGTGACTAGAAACACATTATTTTGAATTATTGCACCCACAAATTTATCACGTACGCAAATGTATATTTTGCAAAGATTAAATTAAAATAGATCATTCCTTATCAGATCTTTATAATTATACCGTTAGATTTTAAGTAACGGAATACGCAATCCTACAACCTTATCTGAATAATATCGCAAGTGATTCTCAAGGAACGAAACATCAGTGATAGAATTGCGGAACTGGTTTCTGGCCGTGAACGAAGGCTAATTTGGCTCCTCATATCCTCGATCGGCGCTTTCTCCACAGATGCCGACCATCGCACGAGGGAATCAACGTTTCCTGAAAGCGCTCCACATCTGCCCTAGAACAATGAGGATATCAAAAACAACGGTTCTTCCACTAAAAGAGCCATTTCGGCTCTTGCTCAGGTCCGTTTTTTACCTTGCCCCATTCGTCAAGGTACCTGTCCGACCTTTCGGAGACGGCTTCATCAAGTGTTCGAAAAAACGGGGAACAGACCGACAAGCCATTAGCCTCTGTTAACGTGGAATCACTGCTTTATTACGCGCCTCCCATGGGTTGTCCCATCTTAGTCCTAATTTTTAGTTATTTTACTTCATACAAAGATAAAATATTTATTATTCATATTTAATTCATCAGGAAGTATATGTACATCGATCCAGAATCACAGGTTGAAAAGAGTTTATCGTAAAAAAAAAAAAATAAAAAAAAAAAAAAAAAAAAAAAAAAAATAAAAAAAAATTAAATAAGCAGCAAACAAAACGTGTTGTTTTGAACTTTTTCTAATCAGAAATGAATCGAACCGTGAACTATTATTTATGCATATTTGTCTCTACTGCTTGGAACAGCTGACCTTAAATGTGAGATTTATTTCAATTCTAACCCATACGAGTTATACATAGCAACCAGTGTTATTGGAAACATGCCAATCACTTTAGGTATTGAAAGTGTTTCATAACTAATATTTTTTTTTTTTTAATTATTCACTAATTTAGGACGGGGAAGGAAGGGGAATTCTAAACATTGTGAGACACTTTTAGATTTTTTGTATCCGTTTCGGTTATTTTTTATTTGGATAAGCAACAGATAAAAGTTAGATCTGTACTTAAAATAAATATATACGTTTGGTATTTCATCTAAATAAAATAAACCGCTAAGGCCATAAACCTACTTTAATACTTTGCTTTGTTTGCAACAGAAGGATGTTGGGCAGCACATCTTTGAAAGATGCCCTATCCCCAAAAATATTATATTATAATGTAATAGTATTCTATTATTAGTAAAATGGAGGAAAGAATTAAAAAATCTAGTTAGTCATGAAATGTTGAGAACTTATTTTACATTGCAAGAATGAGAAGAATTGAACAATTACCTTTGACCAAAGTTCATGAATAAAGGAAACGCAAACGACCTCCTAATCCAGTCGAGGATTCCAATTCCGTCCAATCGCCTGGATCCCTTTCTCACAATTCGCGGTAATATATAAAAATGTTCCTCATTGGCTGGTTTAATGATAACTGAACATCCAATAAGGGCCGGCCCTTCATCCTATTTGCATTTGATTGTCAGTGTTTGTCTTCATTTGGCCACTCGGGGGCCGCAGTGACAGTAAATAAATGGTACATTTAGTCAGGGCCCGGCCGAACCCTTGCAATAAATCTACCATCTTGCCATGGACAGGAGCAGAGACACGTTGTAATTCCACATTTGCACCAGGGCGCATTAGCCTCCAGTGCCGTGGTTAATAATAAACGCCATTGGTTAACATTATTCTTAATTTGATAGGGTCGAACTTTAAGCTGCGTTATACTTTAACCTATCTGAACCTAAGGTTAGAAGCCATTAAATGAACGACTAATCCTATGGTTTAAAAAGAAATATTCTTACTAGAAACTATTGACTTAACGATTTATAATTCAAAAAAATTAAACGTGCTCATAATTTATATTAACAATATAATAGTAAAAGTTGTAGTATTATATACAATATAGTATAGTATTTGTAGTATTATATACAATATAGTAGATAGTATTGTATATTTTACCAGTTCTGAATGTTTACTTAAGAGTGGGCTTGTGTATTTAATCATTTGACGTTACTTGTATGAAACTGTGGCTTATCCATGTTTATAAAGGATAAGGACGATTACCAGATATCGCACAGACTCGGGCCAACCATTTTACGTACCCTCCGAAGGACGGCATAGCATTTACTTCCTTTAAAAATCCTAGGGCCATGGGGAACACATAATGTGTAAAATTGGTTATAAATGAAGACATGTAATATAGAAAAAGTAACAGTATTAATGCATTTTTAATAATTTTATTTTATAAATTGTGATAAATACTGCTCGATATTTATAATAAGTATGGAAGTTGGTATGTTTATTTATTTAACGCCACTTTATGCAACTATGGCTAATCGGACGATACTACAGCGGGAGCCCTAAACTTTGCCTATCGAGGTTTAATTAGGACAGCGATCTTTAACGATTCCCTGACATCACAGAAGCTCCTTTTTACGTCCCTAGCTGTTTTACTCCAATTACAAAATGTCAGGTATTGAAACCGCGACCTGGGGCACAGAAGGCTGTTAGGCTCGCTACTACACCACAGGGATTCGAGAACTGCGCTAAAATAGGGGTATAACTTGAATGAAAGTTGTGACTAATACATTTAAAATTAATAGTACATTAATACGACTAATCGTAGTTTGGTGGCAAAGGAAATTTTTGTTAGGAACTTAGTTATAAAAAAACTGTGGTAACAATTTTTCGGTCACCTAATAATTAAAATAGCAGTTCTTATATCTAACTAATCATAATATTTGACAATTTCTTTCATTCCTTCTAAATAAAATATTAAATATATTTGGTCAAACAATAAGAGAGGGTAAAGAGAGGCAAACCCACAACCGAAAAGCCTCGGGGCACTTCCTCATCCCAAAGCCTAAAGATATTTCTCAGTATAATTACGACAGGGCAGCATTTAAACCAGTGATTAAGTGGACTTTATTTCCGCAGGGTCGTAACTCTTGCCGCTTGTTGGTCGGCAACTCCGCGTGGGATCTCGTCGGAAAAACTACTCCAGAAGGAAAAGCCCCCTACTTTTATACGCGGGTGATTGGAGGTTGTTGCGGAGATGTATGTGTAACGGCTGAGGGTCACGATAAGACGCGGACCTCCCCGAACAAGAGGGAATTATGGAGACGAGGAAGATGTACGGGGCTGCAGCACGACCTCAGCCGCCGGCTCAAAAAAATACGCCGACGAATGAGAAAAATATTCCCGTAAATCACATTATTCAACCCGTTGACAACGGTTGTTGATTTATCAGTGTTCATTCAAATTGGAACAAATTATATTAGCGGTTGAGTCACGCTTAGGTGTGATATTTCAACCATTTGTCAGCTTAATTCAAAATAATTGCGTTTCATTTATGATTAGAATATAGAAATAATAACTAAAAGAGTTCCATTAAATCATTATAAAAATACTTTTTAAACACAGCCGCCAACAAAAAAAAAAAATTAAAATAATACTATTTAAACAACAAGATACAAGTTGATGTCTACTAATTTAGGTTTCGTCGTTTGTTTTATATTTTCCTTCTATAGGAACGCTATTGGAGCTCAGTGCGTAAATTAATTATACAGATCTCATACTAAAAAAAGCATGTGATTAGTATAATAGTAAAAGAAAAAAAAGACATAACTGAAAATGAACAACATATAGATTGCTGATATACCGTGATGAATTTTTTTAACTAAATGGAATTATGTCATTTTAGGGAATCAATCAGTGAATTTATCGTGGCTAGAGCAGCCTCACTCAGCTTCCGGTGGTTCTCCACCTGTGACGCGGATGAGAGAGACACACTGGGATCTCTCTGACTCTGCTCTTCTCTAAACGCGGAGAGTCAAGTCCTGGCTTGGGATTCCCTCAGCAAACTGTAAATATTGTAAATAGGTATGCGTATGTTCAATATTCAATGTTTGTGTATTTAATTTTATTTTTTGATGTTCCTGTATTTTTAATTCTTTTGTTTGTTTTTTTTTTCTATATTACATTGTCTATCCAGAATGAAATAAAATTAAACAAAAACATTTTTTATTATAAAAATTCTCAATGAACTATAAATCTAAATTTCTAAGAACGGTGGTAAAATTATTTGTTTAAATCATTTAATTATGATATGTAAATCATAATTAGCGGGAGCGGCGTGGTCTAGTGGATAGAGCGCTAGTCTGCTATGCTCCGGGTCCTGGGTTCGAATCCCGGCTGGAGCAGAATATTATGTATTCTGTTAATTCAGTCGGGGGGCGAACCTAGGGTATGGAGACCCTCCTGGGGCAGACCCAGCCTCTATAAAGTGGGTACCCAAAATAATTGGGGGAAAACCTGGCGGCTGAGCGTGATTAAGGCCTAATCACCTCATTGCACTGCCGTTGGCCTAGAAACAGTACGAATCTCTATATGTACTGAGCCCAAGACCCTTCACGGGTTGTAGTGGTACAGGTTTTTTTTTTTGTTTTTATGTAAATCATAATTAGCATTATAATATATGGTTGTAGAGGATTCGCCATATTTAATTTAAACTTTTATCGGATATATTGCAAAATATTATAAAACGCCTATTCTTTATAAATATTCATAAACATTTTATAAATCCACATATACATAAATAGTACGTAATAAGTTTTATTTTGGCAATCATTGCCCTCAATTCGAAGCCTTCCCCCACCACATTGATCGACTAAGAGAAGATTGATGTCGATACACGCGTGAACGTTGGCTCCGAGTGGCACCGAAGCTTCCATGACCTTTCCTAGTCTGAAGTCTCCCAATGTCGGAACAATTTTGCACATTTTTCAAAATCGTCCAAAATAATTAATAATACGGGCATTATGACGGTTTAATATCAATTTAACGATAACTTTCTTTAAATAGTGAACCTCAAAGTTACTTGGCATTCAATGAATGGTCATTTTTTAGATAATAATTATAAATGTGTACAAGTGAGTACCTGGAAAATCACGTGACCCTTGAATAGATAACTATAAATAGAGTTGTCTGGTTAGGTGTTTTTTTTTAAGGGCGAATGATTTGTAACAGTATAAATAAAAGATATAAATAACTAATGGATTCTTATTGAATTTTTAAAATGATAATGCTGTAGATTCTGAATATTACGAGCTTAAATGTCAGTAGAATAGAAAAACAAATTTAAATAAAAATATTTTAAAAATGGTCTTTTTTCCTAACCAATAGAACCAATATTTAATAGACAAAAACAATATTTATAACGCCAAAGGGTTGGGAACTGTAGGTTCCATTCCGATACCTCTAATTGCTGTCTATACATCCCACTCCACTCATTAACTTTCTGATTTTTCAAGGTCATTCATAACGCAATCCTCCCACTTACGTTTTGGTCCATTCATTGTACGTATACAGTTATTAACTTGATGTCATTACTTCTTAACAGATTAAGGAATCGTTCGTTAAACTTCATTAAATGAAACTTCTAATATACAAGAACCAGAAATTTTTTATATATATTTGAATTATTAAATCCATCTGATTATTGCCTCTTTTGCGAATATTTCGCAGTTTGTGAAATAAGCAAATACCTCACATGAAATTGAGATATTAAAATTATTAGTTAAAGATAAATAAAATAAGTTGCAGAAATACTTAAAGATGAGGAAAAGAGTATAATCACATTCATAGAATTCATAAAAATAACAGGATTCATACACCATTTTTTTTTTATAGTAATTTTATTTTTATTGTTATCTATATAAATACATTTCTTGATGATCATTTATATATAGTAATCCATTTAAAAATATAGGAATAAAGCTTCTTATAGGTCTCTAGGTTAAGTGAAGACTAAGCGGAGTCTAAAGGAAAGTTTTCTGAATGGTATGCTTGGGTTAAATTTAAATATAAATATTAAAACAAAGAGAAGAGGATATAAAAGCATACTGTTTGTAGCAGTTCTGTTGGAAGCACTTGGCGTTATTGATTAAAAGCCCTAGCTGTATTTTGTGGGGCACGGCTGCCTGCTCTCTTTGATTTACAGTCGTACACCGGCCTCATAGCCTTCGTGCCCCAGCACCCTCATTAGTTCAAAATAGCCGTCTTAGTCTCAGAGCTATCCCTGTTGGAAGCTGAATCTCCAAATTTTGTTTATTTAAACGATTTCTTCTATATAAAAGTACATTCTGGTCTGTTTTTGTGCGATAGGTTGGGCGACGTATTTTTGCCTAAATATCAACCTTTTAAAAAAGAAAAAAAATGCAGTCGTGACGAAGCACTAAATAAGTAATTAAAAAATGTGAGGAAGTATGCATGTGTTAGAAAAGTAATTTAACAAAAAGCTCAATTCAAACGTGTAAAATAAAGGAAAACATATTTATTGCTGCATAGGGAAGGCAAAGATGAATACAAAATAAAATAAAATAAATAAATATATATATATATTTACAGATTTTTCTCAGAGCGATTAATGACAATATTATTACTACTATTTTTTTATTTATTTATTTAGAGATAGACGCGTTTTAAGATAAAAAATTGTAATGTGTAAGAATATAGAGTATTCAGTTAAATACATATAAAAAAAAAAAAAAATAAATGAATAAAAAAAAATTAAAAAAACGACCACAGAAAAAGCATGAAAATAAATTTGCAAGCCAATAATTATCCTCATGTTAAAAAAAAATATGGGATAGAATGCGTTTTAAAATGTAATCTTTAATTAAGTTAGTATTGATTAAGATATGTTATTCTTTTTTATGTACGGTCGCAACTGAATTTCAATTTCAATGTTATTTTTTAAAAATAACATTAACTGTAATGGAACAGAAGTAAAAAAAAAATTAATAATTAAATAAAATTTGATCTATAGTATATTTTAATTAATATAATAGACTTTATAATTTAGATGACAATAATAGTATTTTGAGAAAATGAAAACGATGAGTCCTCTCTATTTCTAGTTCTATGTATAATATATACAGGTTAAATCCCAGTTTATTCAGATAAAAAGAATAATATGGGTATTCTTGAAAAATATGCCGAATTCAAGAACGCCATCAAAGTAGTAATTTACTAGTTACTAGTTATTTTCACAGAATGGCATTTTATAGAGCAATAGCTTTTGTAGACGTATTTACACCTTCTAAAATTGGTCCCTAGGACACCAAAGAACTCGAAAACTTCCCTCTATATGACCGCACCTGACGTTTAAATACAGTAAATAAAGCTGTGCTTAAACGTCAGATTGTACCAAAGTGGCGCGAATCGGTTTCACGGTAAACTGCTTTAATCCAATCACATTGCAGCACAGGTCTGACCTTTTACCCAATCATATTTCAGCATAAGGGGCAATAGCCTTTTAAGGAATCATAATCTCCGATTTATTGCAATATCTCTAGGGGGTGTTCTTCAATACGAAGCCAGATAAATAAAAGTTGTCCCTGCTATTCGTTCCACCGTGCGTGCCGGGCGAGGAATGTATCAGATGAGATAGGGCCCAAACCGTTTCAACAGATAATCATTCAAAACGTAATGTCGTGTTTAGGAAGTAGTAATTAGCAACTGGTTTAATGAACCCAAACCTTTCGCTAATTTTCATTTCTAAAGTTTTAAACGAGACAATTTATATATAAGTCATTTCAAACACATGATATCGAATAGCTCATTCAAATTTATTTACTGAGATTTACTATGACATAATGAATAAATATATTATACCGTAAATAACAAAATCATAAAGATCGATAAAATATTTTTAGCCTACGCCGGCAAGTCGTCGGATTTTCTGGATGATATCATGCATAAATTATTTCTTAATCTGATCTAATGTTCTGTAGCTTATTGCAAGTCAAATTTCTACTGCTTAAGCGAGACCGAACGAAAAAAAACACTTCCTTTCGACCTTGCCCGCCCATTGTCCTACCAGTCGCTCTTGTATAACAAGTAGGCCATCACTGTGATATCATTTAAATTACAAATCGATACTTCAATTAATCGATAAGTAGCAAGGACTAATATGAAACGGAAGATTGAGTCAACACTTATAATCAGGACGTTATTAAGGAAATAAAAACAAGGAAGTTGCCTAGCATTTGAATGGAAAGCGTATAAGTTAGGCACCGGCTTAGATTACGAAATGGCTTTCGATTGCGTTTGATCTTGACCATAATAGTAGAGCACTTTACACTTCTTTTTTTTTCCCCCAAAAATTTTAATGCTGTCATATCAAATGTATTTAGCAGCAGGATTAAAATCTAGGGGGATACATGCTTGCTGGTTTTATACAATGACGAACATATTTCAGACTTTACTAAATAGAAAGTCTAAAATTTGAAACAAAAGGAGGCAACGAGCCACTCTGATACATTGAAAATTGACTTATAACAATATTGCTGTATTAATATTAACCATGACATAAAAATAAACTTCTTGATAATGGGGAATTAAAAGATGCTCATTTATAAAAATATTTAAATAATAACATTCATTTGAATAACCTTATTACAGGAATGTACTCGGAATGTTTTATGTCACAACTAATGAATGAAGTACAAATAATTCATTGTAGTGAATAAATTTATTTAAAAATTTGAAAAAACTGAAACAAGGCATGAGAAAAATCCTAGTATTTTTAAAGAAACTAATAAAACACCTAAAAATATTTTAATAGAATTATTTTATTTCATCTCATCATATGACGATCTTGTTTTTTTTTTCTTCTTTTAGATATGATAAGGTCAGGAACTTATAAAACACCCTAAAATATTTAAATAGAATTAATTTATATTATCCTCATAGTATTGTAATCTTTTTTTTTAAATATGACATGGTCTGGGGTGGGGCGGTGGAGATATGGTGGTTGGTTTGCGGCCATCCCTCACAGCCTCCCACCCCTGACTACAGCCACAGTAATTAAGACCTAAGGCCCAGTCTCGGTTTTTGCCGCCCTTTTTCCTTGTCTCTACAAATCTTTGCAAGTAGTCATGTCAAAATCAGAGCTTGGGATTTGCTAAGTCGATGATACAAACTAGAGATAAGTAAAAGAAAATGGTGCTGGCAACACACGACTATCAATTAAATCGATTGTTAAAATTAATTTAAAAAGAAATAATAAAGTTACGAGTTAAAAAAAGTAAAAAAAAAAAAATTATATTCAATTTCGTTGGAAACATATATTTTAGATCAAATAATAATATATTGTTATTTTAAAAAAATCTTTTAAGTTTACGCCCTATTTTGCACTTTCCATTGTCTTCCACAACTTCTTATACAAGATAAAATAAAATTCTTGAACTCTTTAGAGTTCCAATAGTACATCATATTTCTTTACTACTATTCTAAAAATAAATTCTGGAAAGAATATTTACTTAAACAAATATTTTTCCCTTTTCTCCTTTTATTGATTATCAAATTCGTTCAATATGTACATTTAGCCGTTTTTTATCAATACAAATAAAATGATAGGGTATATATTTTGGAATCGACGAAATCAAAGGTCCTTTAGAGGAAGAAGATAAAAAAATCAGCATTTAAGCCCTGTCAGACTTTTTCAATCAGAATGCAACCTGTATGACATTGAAGCCCATTAAAATTTGCATTGATATAACTAGTTTAATCAAAATTGTTAGAGCTATTTTTGAAAAAAATCTTAAAAAGGTGCGAAATCAGTCAATTTTGGTGAAAAAATTTGTGTAACATCTGAGGTATACAGTTGTCTTAAATATGAAATTTCAGTTTCGTACGACTTTTCGTTTTCGTTATAGACTTACCACACACACATATACACACTCACACACAGACCTTTTTGCGTTGCCGGGCTTGATAAATTAGACTCCTAAACGATTAATTAGGAGACCTTAAACGTGCATTTCTTTTAAAACGGGAATTCGAAAATTTTACGTATCAATTTATTGAATAAATACTTGGCATATCCAGGAAGTCTTAGAGAAAATAATAACTAGTGCGATACCACTCTTCTTTTTTCTAAGATTTAAAAAATACTTCCTTGAAACCTTCGTGCCAGATAAGGATTCAACTATTCATTTTTATTATTTCCACTTGATGCAAATCGGAGAAGGAAAGAATTCTAATCGATTTTGTGGTTGCACACATCTATAAAAATATATATAGTGTTAACAACAAAATTAAAGTATTTTATGTTAGAGAGCCCTAAGTCGAAAATCCAACCGAATCCGCCATATAACTTGTACAGTGTGTATACATAACAACAGACAATAACTAATGAGACCGCAACCTTGAGACACACCTAGTCCCTGTTCGCAAAAATAGACTTCGTGAATGACTGGAGAGATAAATCATGAAGTGTCTTGAATGGGAAAGGTAGCAATTATAGAATGCATTTGACTTTCGTAAATAAAATAAAATATTTTGAAACGTTAATTAATATCGTACTGGAAGTTATACGATTCTTTAATTGTTCCCACATTATTTTAAAGGAAATAAATTGAATTATATTCTAACGATACAAAGTTTACATTAGTTTTTAATGATAAATTACCATGAGAGTTATAATATTACACAACCTTGTAACATTAAATATTAAATCGCCTTATTGATTGTGAGATATTAATATTAAAACTGTTTGTATTGTAAATTGCCTGATATAACCATTAGAATTAATTTTGTTAAATTAGTAAGAATTTTTAATTGTTTTATTAAATAAACCTGGGGTGTAGTAGCTAGCAAACAGCCTTCTATGCCCAAGTTTGCGGTTTCAAACCCAGATGACAGAAGATTTTTTAAAGGGAGTAAAAAAACCTACGTTATGCCTTTCCTTCGGATGTAACGTAAAGTGAGGGTTCCACGCCTGAGGTGTTAGGCATTTGTTCTATCCATATTCTAATTAAACCTGGACAGCTAAAATTTGGGAATCCAACTGTAGTAGCATCGTCCGATTAGCACCAGTGAAGTTAAATGAATACACAAATATGTATATTAATTAACACTTTCATTTTTTTTTTTAATTTGGTAATTACATATATAAAACATCAAGAAAATCTTAATCAAGGAACTCGTATGGCATTGTTCACCCAATTTTTACATTATTAGTTTTTTTTATAATTCACTTCAAAAACGTCAGGTTTCTAGAATGTTCATAGAATAGCTAAATTCCTAAATATTATTATTTCAATTATTTTCAAAGGTTAATTTTCGTGGAATCATATTAAGAGAACATCTCGGTTCGGTAATTGAACCAACTCTGACGGTGGGTGGTCCGTAGTCGTTTAATTCCCAACCCGCTCATTAACCGATAAATAATGATCAATAATTCATCAATGATCAATGGTTCAATAATACAATAATACAATTGAGTGGAGGAATATATCCTCCGTATTTACAGGTGCTAGGAGTGCATCGATTTTACTTAAAATTTGCGTTTATTAAAGTTTCACTAGATCAGACGAACTGATAAAAATTGATTGGTTTGAAGAATACCGCTATTTATATATGGCGATTATTCAAGGTCGAAGATCCAACTTGTTAGTAGGAATTGTCATTAAAAAAAAAATTAAACTATGTATAATTATTGCAAATGTAGGCGGCGGTTCAAGGTCGGTATTGTTTGTCTTAAATGAAGTCATTTATAACTCCAATCATTTTCATTATTTTTGCCGAGTTTCATTCTTCTTCATTTCATTCTCGATTGTATTTCAAATGTCCATGATCAATAATTGGGTGTATGTTTCCAAACACCGAACTTGATTCAATTATAACGGAGTAAAACAAAGTTGGGAACATTAGAAGCCATTATTAGGAAAACCAATTTTTACTTCCACTAACTTTTTATGATTCATTTAAAAACTGCTCTAACGATTTTGATTAATCTTGCTCAATCGATGTACGATTTAACGGGTTTCCATATCATGTAGGTTTGATTATGATTGAAATAGTATGACTGGGGTAGATGTCGATTTTTTAGATTTTCTTCCACTTATTATCTTTAATTTTGTTGATTAAAAAAAAAATATTTTATCAGCATTGATAAAAAAAGGATACAATACAAGTTGAGCGAATTTTATCATTAAAAAAAGGACAAGAGAAAACATATTTTTAATGTGATTTTTTTGAACATAAGAAAGTAAGATAGTCGTATGATATACTGTTAGCAAGCTAAAGATTTTAGTAAAAATATTGTGTTATACACAAGTTTTTTAAAGGTAAGTAAGTGAGTGTGACGAATAGTGGTCAAACTTAAGTGATTATTATACATTATTTCATATAGTTATACTATTAAATCAAAAACATATTTTTCTAATGAAACTGATTATAATTCTTTAAATTTTTCTCATATTTAATTTTATTTCATAGTTTTTAAATTAATTGTCAACCGAGGTAAGTAGTTGGTGTCTTGCGTACGCCAGATTTTTATTTTTATTTAGTTACTGTTAAATAATATTATACCTTTCAAGGTATAATAATAAGTAAGTGAGTAATACTTCAACGATAGGTTTAGAGAGAAGTATGCTGACAAAAATTCTGCGTTACTCCTCATCGTCGGAACACCGTCCCCTCGCCGAAGACGGCCAGGAACGGAGGCCCCCGGGGACAGCGCAGACAGCGGCATACTAAATCTACCACCGCCGGAGGTCGCAGGCCGCTATTGATTTATATCTCTGCCAGCTTGGCCTCCAAAACCTAGCCGTCTATAATCCACTTTTCCACCTTGTCTCTATTCCATATCCTCTTCTAAGCCCAGATTCTGGGTAAGCCCACCCGTCTAGACGAAACAGGGCAAGCCAAGAGTATAGGTTGTAGCTAAATAAGCAAAGATAAAGCCCAATGAACCATTCATTACTTGTTTAAATAAGAAATTAAAATTCTAAAATGACAAAAAAAAATAAAAATAAATAAAGAACATAGAATCAGTATGTTCCAGGTGTTCCGCAAGGAGCCATCATACACTATTGTATTTAATATTTCTTTGAATGTATGGATTCTTAACCTAACACCATCATAACTTTTTCTCAGCAGTTATTTATATTTTTCCTTTTTACAGATAAGCAGTCATTGGAATAGAATGTCATAGTCACATAACATGGAACATTTGAAACAAATCAGGAGTAAGATTAAGAATTTGATACCTACACTGGTAATATAGATATTTTTCTGTCTTTTTAAAATAAAATTTTGCTACTATTTGTTTACTCTTTTAGTGACGATAAATGGTAAATGTGGCAATATAAATTACTCTTAAACTGTAAAAAACGGTCCAAATACGGAAATTAATGAAGATATATATTTCACACATCAATTACAGGAACACAAATAAATAAAATTTTTTTTTTAAATCATCTTATTGTGGTCATAACACACATACAACACACAAAACACTTATCATTTTTAGTGGTCTTAGGGTAAAATAAAAGTGTAATTTAAAAAAAAAAAAATGACTGTATTTTCATGTCTGCTTGTAGCGAAAGGTATGCAATTATGAATTTACGACAATGTAAGTACATAACTGTATAGAATACCATAAATCAATTCTCGAAATTTTTAGTTAAATTATCCTTAATGATATATTTAGAGAAGCATTAAGCTTATATGTTATAATAAGTAGTCATTTATAATTATAAGAATATATAACAGAAAGATAATACTACATCATTTAACTATATAAAATACTTTTTAATAAATTGGGTGATTTTTTTTATGTGAGTAAAGGTTTAAAAACTCTTCTTTTCCAATTAACATAAACATAACTTCATCTGAATTTTTAAAAATATTATATGGTTAGAAATATGGCCTGAAACCTAAGCCATTAGATCTACTTGGCATGAATTAGTGCGAGCGTGTGCGTGTATGAATGGATGAATTTAAAAACAAATTAATAATCAAATACAAATTTAAAAGTACTGGCTTGAGTAAAATCAACAAAATAATTCAAGGAAAAAAATGCAACTCCAAGATTATGCTGCGGTTCCTTTTCGGCGAGTTTTAATCTTCTCTGTCCCGAGTTATTTACGAGGCTGCGTCTAATAAACTTGTAAGCATGATCTATCACGTACTTAAACTTATCGTCACAAAAAAAAAAAAAAAAAAGAGATAATAAAAAAATAAAAACACCCTCCACCAACTCTTTTCCGACATTTTTTGTCCACACCTCTTCCTATAGATTGCGTTGCCTCATTAAGGATTACCCTTATCGCACTCTTTAAAATCTCGCTATTAAGAGACTCCGGAGATCTGTGGGGTGAGGGCTGTGTCGCGGTGTAAGGAGTGAACGTTTTATCTGGCTGTAAATTGTGGCGGGATAAAGCATAAAGCACAAGGGGTGCCATATCTCAGGAGTATTTAAGAAAAGCGTGTTTACTAAATCAGCTGTTCTGGAAGGAGCACATTATGTAGAGGCACGGCCCCATTACGATAAGCTGTCTCCCTGTCCAATATCTCCTGAGTCACAGTAGGTCTATTAAAATATTTACACCATTTTTTGTGGTTTATACCTGTTCTTTATTATTGTTATATAGGAAAAAGTAAACCGAAAAAAACCTCCAAAATCAATAAAAACTTGAAAATCTACAGTTATCAGTAAGTCATTAAAATTATAAGTTTTTAATCTTCATTTTCAAGCATGAGAAAGGAAATCAAAGTACAAAGAGGGCAAAAAATACTTGAAGGACTACTTCATCACGATTTGAATGGATTCAGACTTGCTCCACTGATTCTGACTTCATTGGACCAGGATAGGCTCATTAAATAGTTACCATCATCACTAATTAATAACTCGAATATTTGATCTAATGCATCAATTCTTATAAAATAAATAAATTATATAAGAAAACAATAAAAAAAAATAAATAAAAAAAGAGTTAAATCGAGGGAATTATTGAACTCCAACAGATGACTATCAATAATATTTATATCCAACTGTAAATCAGTATTTAATCTGGCAGATGAAGATATTAAAAAAAGAGATATTGACTACATGATGTGGTACCTATTTAGGACGATAATTTATTTTATTTTTATTGTTTTACCATCCAAAAAAGAGAACGATTTTCGATTTAATTATTTACATTAAAAAAAAAAAAAAAAAAAAAAAATCTTTACATACCATAGTAAACCATTATTTGAAAAAGGAAGAATTTAAATTAAAAAAACAAAAAAACAATCTATATCAAAGTAAAAAAAAAATGTTTTTCTTCTAAATTGTATAGACTAATGAAACATATTTTTTAAATTTCGTTGGTTGAAGTTTTTATACATCGTTATATTTTTTTTGTTCTGAATATAACAAAAAGCATTTTTTTTTAATATATTGCTGTGATTACATACTAATTTAGTATGTAATCATTTTATTCCTTCATTATGTGAACACACGTGTCCTAAATTAATTTTTTTTTTTTTTTTGGTTAGTATAAATCAACATCGGAAGTGGTTACCCGGTTAAAATAAAGTTTTATTAACACAAAAAAATACAATAAGAACTTTTTTTATTGTTTAGAATACATCAGAAAAGTAAATGAAGTATTATTTTAAGTATAATGTTGCATTGTCTGAACACACGTCTCGCTTGAACTGGCTCGGAAAGGAGATGTGAAGATAACCCAGGTAACATTCACCTACGTTTTTTCATGGCCTTCAATAAAATGATATTTCGAAGGTTTTACAAATGTTAAATCGGGTCACTCATTCCATACTTTACAAAATCGAAAATTTTATTTAATTTAGTCATAGACGTCTCTGCACTAGATTTTTAAGGTAAAACACTTAACATTTAAAGAAAAAAACATAAATAATAATTAACGGTTCACAATTATTCAACAAGCGGTAGAAAAACAGTTGGACTCTCATAACGGGGATATTTGTGGTTGCAAACCACAAGATGTTCCAATGAAAGATGTATGAGTGAATGTGTGCTTGGTGAAGGTATAGGAAAAACATCACTAAGTAAACAGAATTTTAAAAAATTGATCCTAAGTGAACCAATATCTAAAATAAAGTTTAATATATTCTGATAAAATTAATTAAAAATACAACAAGAAAAAAAATAGTAATTTAAAAAAAAAATCTTAATTTGGCTTCCCTGATACGCCTGAATGCCTTATCTGAGGGCTCATATTAAAGACAAAAGGGCACCCCCTTCCCTAATGAGGTCGTTAGCAACCCCCTCATTTATAAACAAAATTTAAAATTCGTGTGGTATTAAATCATAATTTGGCTAACTCATCCGCTATATTATTTTTTTTAAATTGTATACATAATTAGCAAAAATATTGATTGAAAATTCAATTAAATAAATAAAATAACAAAAAAAAAAAAAAAAAAAAAAAAGGAAATCGATATATATTAAACCAATTTTCATTGAGCAATACCCTATGTAAATTGCACCATTTTAGAAGCTCACCCGCAATAAATTAAAAAAATAAGAGCTATAGAAATTACGTATAATGAGATTAATAAAACAAAATATTGTTTCAGAGTATTCTACAAGGTGCCGCCTTTCGTCGAATTACGCACTCCGTGTATCGGTGCAAGGGGAGCCAGGTGGTGCGGAAGTTGTAAGCACTTCCGGCCATTTGATGAATGTTGCTGACGAGAAGACTTGGCGAAGCTGATTTGGCCAGGATAGGAGGATTCATAAGTTCAAGTACTTGATTAAGTACCGTAATCGTGTAAGTTTGGACAAGGCAGGGATTCAGTGTGAAGTAAGTATAAGATTTACTGTTTGAGCAGAATGAGCGAATATTTTACAGTTATTTACAAAATTGGTCGTATTGTAAGATACTAAAATCAGGATGAACAAATATGTTGACATAGAAAACAAACAAAAAAGTAAAATATTAAACTATTACACCTAATATTAATAATCGAGTAAGATATTAAGTGTGATAACATGATGGTCAGAAAAATGTTTTTGACTGTCTATCTACAAGAGTGATAATTGGAGTAAAATATTATTAATATAAGGTGGCAACAAAAAAAACAAAAAAAAACATCTATGACATCAAACTTATTCAGCTACTATAATAATGAAAAAAAAAAAAAAAAAAATTTTGTCTCTAAAACCTTTGAAGGGTATTGGGCTCAGTACACATAGAGATTCGTAATGTTTCTAGGCCAACGGCCGTGCAATGAGGTGATTAAACAGAGATCACACTTAGTCGCTAGGATTTTTCCTCATTTTTCGGTATTTACTTTTATTCAGGTTAGGTGGGCCTCCATTTAATTTATATCATATTATTGCCTAAAAATAGACATTTTAAGTTATAAAACCAATTACATATGTTAATTTATTTCTGTTTTTTTAATTAATATTTATTTGACGGTTAAAATGAATAATATATCCCTACATAAAATCTAAGTGCATAATTATTCCCTATCAATTGAGTTGAGATAAACGATTAAAAAAATAAAATAAAAATGTAAGATAAACCTTAATAGATTTAATTATATTCACTTATGCTGTACTCTATTTTTTTGTTTTTTTACTAATTATATTAATTATTTTCTAGGAAATATCATGAAGTTCTTCTTCAAGTTCAAGTATAAAAAAAAAATAAAAATAAAACCTGATATGAATAATATAGAGAAAATTTAATAAAAATCCAGGTTTAATATCCTGAATGGAAGTTAAAGGTGAGGCATGAGGGCAAAAGACACAGCCATCCCTTTGGCACAACTCCAAACCGCCATTGATACGGTTGCTCTGGATCGTGAGCTCTTCCTGATTCGTCTGGAGGTGGCTCGTATAACCAGGTTACTGGAGCGATTTGGAACCATAGATCCTATTGTATGTTAATATCAATATATCGAAATGAAGGTAAGTCATATACATAACTGGATTATATAATACTTATTTGCGTTATTTCAGACAATTTTTTTTTTTTTTTTTTTTTTTTTTTTAATTTAGCGAAAACGGTAAATGAAAATTCTGAGAAAACGAACAAAAATAATTATTTTTATTCATAGCATCAAATGATTTGGGAAAACGTAAGCGCTAGTTGTAACTACACGTAAGTTGTAGCTAAACAATGTATTTTTAATAATTGTCTGACGAAGTTTCAGGATCATATATCGTTATCAAGCTAAGTGGCATTATCGTTGCCATTGTTAATAGATATAACACGTTTCCTTTCTAGAAGTACTGTCATAAACTAATCACCACCAACTCTAACCATAAATTAATAAAATTAAAATAAGAGGAAACTTTTTTGAAAAAACGTTGTCTTCAGAAACGTCATACTAAAATTAATTTAGTTTAAATTATGCATTTATAAATGTATACAGTTTTAAATTTAAGGAAAACAATAATTCTTTATATTATGTTTTTTCAATTACTATGTTCATAAAAATCTCGTAAATGTATTTTTGAACAGATAAACTTTGGATGATGGTTCTATTTAATATAGACTATTAATTTATTTCAGATTAATCAAAACAATGAGGGATGGTTGATTGGATAAAATAAACAAAATGAATGATGCTACTTTGGAAATTCAACTATTAAGACATGCCTTGCTGATTAAATGAGAATAAAATATTGCTGATATTGAAGACTATTTATTAAAAATTGGTCTAACAAATTTGTTCGATATCAGAGCTTTCTTCCAGAAAGTTGTATAATCGACAGTAAAAAGATTTGAGCGAAAAAGTTGCAGGTAATAATCTCTTTTAGAATTTTTTTTTTTTTTTTTTTTGAATGAAATACTGAAAGTTGAGCTTGGATTAAACATTTTTAAAAACCTGATATAATTCTTAAATGTAAAATTGGGAATATTAAATACTTTTAACTTTTTAAAAAGTTGTTAAGGTTTAAAGTTTCTGCAATATGGGAATTTACATGAAGATCGATTTGAGAACTCGATGATCGAATTGTTATTTTAGAGTTCATTGTGTCTTTATTGATTTATCGGGAAGAACATTACTGTTACTTCAATTGGTATACGAAATATAATTGATTAATAACATAAAACTATGTAAATTTAAATTTAATTTTAGTTATTAAAGTAATATTAACTAGAACTATTGTAAATAAAAGTATTAAATAAAAAAAAAAAAAAAAAAAAAAAAAAAAAAAAAAAAAAAAAAAAAGGATTCCTCATATAGTGTGAATTTATTGAGGACCCTGGGAGCCATTATACTCTAAATCTCCTGGGGTGCGAAATTCATCTTTTGCAGTCGTTTAAAGTGATTCATTCCCGCCAAACTGCGAATTAATGATTTTATTTCCATGGCTGGCTAAATCCCTCCTAATTATTTACGACGTGGTATTGAGTAATGGTCCTAGATTTTAATTTAATTAGACTTTGCCGTGATGGAACCCGCAGTTTTACCTCCTCTTTTGAGCCCCGTCGGGTTTCCAAATTATGTTAATAACACTAATTTTGCTTTATAATGACACCGATTATAGAACGGTTCAAAACACACTCCGGGAAGTGGACGAAGTGGTATAATAGTAACGCAAAGCACGGAACGTATAAAACAGGGAAATTGATATGATAAGGTCTGGTTAAGCACGATTTATGCCAGGAATTCTTAACTAAATTTATAGGCTATAAAAAAATCAATAAAAAAAAATCAAATCAAATGACAATTATTCTAAACATCATAAGACAATATGTATAGCAACATTACAAAAAAAGAGATCACATGCGGTTTAGTGGCCTAATAACAGCCTTCTATGACCAAGGGTCGAACCAAGAATATTTTAATGGGAGTAAAAAGTCTTTAGTTATGCCGAACCTGTGCGATATGAGGTACACGTTAAATATACCTATTTTAATTATACTTGATAAGAAAAATTGAGGGCTAACAATGTATCATCTGAATAGTCCAGTAGTCTTAACTGGTGTTAAATGATAAAAAAATAAAATAAATTATGCAATAATAGTCTATTCTGGATAGTCTAAAATATATCAGTATTCTCATTTTGAATTTTACCGTATAATAAATTAATATAAATTTTTTTAAGTGATTTATTTTTATAAATAAATAAAAATAAAAGACACTGTTGCATGTTTCATTCAATTACGTTCTTACAAGAGTTTCTTATTTTACGAGTTACAATGCATAGGAAAAATGACATTAAGGAAAAACGAAGGATTCAAGGGAACTACTGTTAAAGAGTCTGTATTCACTCATTGTCGGTGAAGATTAATTCTCTCTAATGTTTAATAAAATGAGGAAATACTGACCCTGGATTCAGGAGGAAAACATTACTTTGAAATTAATTGGCTTTTGAATTTCTATTTTTAGAACTTCTTTATATCATTTTTTTTTTTTTTTTTATGAAAAAAAAATTTAACTTAGACTTAATGAATAAATTGACATCGATTGAAACAATGCCAATTGTCACAAACATTTTATCTATATCTAAAAAGCTTCGTTCGTATATTAATTCTAAAAATGTTACTTTCGGTTATCCATGTCTGACAACATCTTGTGCAAATTAACAGTTAGGAGTATGAAAAACCAAATTGTTATTGTATCGCAAACATCATCTCACTTGTTTTATCATTCTTCCCGAGAACGCGTGACTTGGTTAGCAGCATCACACTTTATTACTAAGTATATGCCATTAATTATTCTTTTTTTTAATTAAATTTAAATTTAATTGTAAATAATGCTGTGCCAATACCTGTTACGATTAATAAGACTGGAGAATCATAAACTTAATCAAACAGTAGTTCTTCCTCTCTGGAGTCACAATTAAATGCACTGTTTTACGGAACTTTTCCCAGTCTTTTCATTAGGCCACGTTTAATTAGGGTAATTTTTATCGCGACTCCAGATCCAAATTTATCGCCCGGTGGCAGTTTGGAAAGAGGGGAGCTTTAAATCGTGAAACCACAAGCGTGAAATACATCTTTGCGGTCATTTAAAATGATTCATTTACCGTAGAGTCGTTTTGGGCCCAGCTAATGATTTTGTTCCTGCAGTCATACCTCAAAAAATCTCATTACAGGCCTTAACGTACCTTATGGAATCATTATTAATATTTTCTTTTTTATTAAATATTTTGTCATAAAGATCAAGACTAATTTATATTAAATCTGTTTCAGCAAGAAGCTAATGAAGAGATAATATACATACATACATACATATATATATATATATATATATATATATATATATATATATGTTATATATATTATTATATATATATATATATAATATATATATATATATATATATATATGTGTGTGTGTGTGTGTGTGTGTGTGTATGTATATTGTTGTTATTTCTCTACCTTTAATAATTTACGTTTTCTATGAGTCTGGAGGTTTAGTCAATAAATAAACCATAGTGTTAATGCTACGTTTCCAGACTTCGTTTTTCTCATACCCATGCCCTATCAGTGAAAAAAAAATTACAATCTGCATACAATAATCAGTAGATGACATTGTTACAGAGAAAGAAAATATTTTTGAATCAATTTAAGAATGCAATGAATTAACAATGAATGGATATAGGATATATAGTTAATTAAATATCTTAATTTGAATTTACATTTTTTATTAACATAAAAGATATTATAACAAATTCGCTTACTAGTGTATAATACTTAACTGTGTGGATATTATAATCTATGAAATATTACTGTATAAAATGCTAGGAATGGTTTATACAGTCATATCCACACAGTTGTATGTAAGACACTATATTGTTTCAAATTGTAAGTAAATATGTAATATTTTCTTTTATATGGATTTATAATGTTTGGAAAACTGTAAATTTCAACTGTTATATATCCATCCACTGTGAATTCACTGCATTCTTTAATTTATTTTAAAAAAGTTTTCTTTCTCTGAAACAATAACTTCATCTACTAATTATTATATGCAAATTTTCTTTATTTTTTACAGTTATAGCATGAATACGAGAAAATAAATTCTCGAAACTTAGCTAAAATATACCATTATTATCGAGATAATCAAGCGTATTAACAGAACGAGGAAAGTTGCAACGTATATTTATCTAAAAATGATCCGAGAAAAAATATTAAACAATACAATCAAGTTATAACAATGGGTTTCTCTTATAGAGATAAATCATTAATTCTTTTTTTTTTTTTTTTTTTTTAAGTAGTCCCTCGGTCATAATTCCATTATCGTAAGAGAGCGAAACGCAATATAATATAAATGTAAAAAAATAAAAGAAAGTTAGATTTAGAAGTTGGTTAAGTATACTTGAGAATTGGTTTGGTATAGACTAAGTTTAGGAGGTGAAAAGATTATTTACTGTAAAATTTAGAACTGCTGTTGATTTTATTTTATTGATTTTATATACCTGTATGAGCGTCCCGTTAATAGTAGGTAACAGTAAATAACTATCGTTGACATTACTAGCATTATAAAATTTTAAAAAAGTAATCTGATGTTAATAGTAAAGTATTAAAATATTTATGTTAGTGATAAAGTTGATTTATGCCACTAAGAATATAGTGGGGATCATCAAGTAGTTATTAAATTGAGTCTCTATTAAATCAAAAAAAAGAAAGAAGTAAAACGTCATATGAATCTTTATTTAAAATGATATAATGCTTTTTAAAAATTCTGTTATGTAATATTGTAAGATACGGTAGAAAATATATATAAAAGTGGATGAATAAAAAAAATTTGGAACCTAAATTAGTTATTAAATTTTCATTTTTCTAATCATCTTAATGAATATTTATAAATTATTATTTTTATGTATTATTAATTTAGAATGCTATTGTATTAATATGATTTATCTATGAAAAAATAATTAATAAGTTAAAAATCTCAATAATTAATTCTTATGGTTGTTAAATTCCCTGTTAATTAATTGACAAATGGAGCATTTAACTCCAGCTATCAGTTATCTCTTAGACACTGTTGGTTCTAATGAGGAGTCGGGACGGCAAATGTTTTCGCTACGGGCAGTAGGATTATAGATTGATGCTAGGTGACCATTATGTAAGTCTGAGGTCGGATCAGAGGGCTTCATGAGTAACTGTTGTGCAGGGAAATCGTTTAAGGAACTTATTTATGAAATTTAAAATTAATTGATTTAAACTATCTTAGCATATTCGCAATATTTCAAGAATCGGATCAATTAGTCTTTCAAAAAATGCAAATATATGTGATACATTTTAATTTTAATTTATTATAATTAAAGTTTGTAATATTTCTCAGCTCCTGTAATAATCTTTGATTCTAGCTACAAAATTTAATACTTTACGTTATTAAATATTCAGTATTCATTACAACTGATATCTTCCAAAGGTTATGTGAAATTTACTAAAGAAAAAAATTATTTAACAATGGAAAAATATCCTAAATTTAAAAATAATAAATTATTATTAACAATTTATACCATGATGAATGAGCGATTAAGAAAAGTATAGATTTACTCGTTTTTTTTTTAAACTAGAAATAAGAATAAGATTTTAGTTCTTTATAAGGTGAATTGTATTTTAAATTGTATTGTGAATTGTATTTTAATTATCATGAGATTACATATTAATAATAATATTTTTTACTATACAATTGTATATAATAATTATTTTTTAATAATCGGTGATAATTTTAATAATTTTAAAAGCAATAGATGTTTTAAAAATAATGGTTGTCAATAGTAGACCGATTATTTCCATTTATTAAACATTCCCAATTCTGTCTTATCTATCATAGTGAGGGCAACATAGTAAATAATTAAACTATATAGTTGCTTTTATATAACTAATCGCCACCCGGGCTAATTTGCTCTTGGGGTTTTAAAAATAATAAGACAGCAAATAAATATTTTTTTAAGAAATTTGAATATCCAACCGAAACTAAATACTGAAATATAATTATAAATGTAAAAAAATGCCCCATTTATTAATGTCTCAAGCTTGAATAAGATAATTTTCATTTAATGTTAAAATTTTACCTAATTTTATCTGGTATTATTCAGAAATTCTTTATATAATATAATAACAAATAAATGAAAAATACCAATTATTAATAATATTTTTATAATTTGTTTCCACATATTAATAAAATAAAATTATTACCTAGAGTCTTAATAGTTAAATTAAGAACAATAACCAAATTACTAAAAAAACTGAATTAAAATAACGATATACAATACAAATATTGTTCGATACACTACTAAAATTAATTGTAAACTTAATAATTAAATAAAACATTCAAAAAATAGTGTTTTTTTCACAAAAATGATTAGTAAACTCTCCAATTAAAATTGTATGATGACGAAATTGAGTCTGCCAATGCTGGAAAGCTTCTGCCGGCGCCTCCTAGAAGAAGAAACACAGATAACACTGAGAAAACACACAAACGGACGAGAACAACAAACACAGCCACAAGGGCACAACTAGAACTGAACAAACATCGGTTGGTGTTGCATTGTCCGTCCCTCGCAGCCATTGGACACACCATCATGGCGGGGTGTTTTTTCGTAGGCACACCCTCTTCTGCACCTGGTGCCCCCCTACCACAAGGCCTTTTTGTTCGTCTCTATGTCGATTACTATCTCTTTCGCTAAACGTTTTGTTATAATTAGAATCATTATATTAAGTCTTTTCCGAAAAGTTGAAAAAGCAATGTCAGGACTCATTTTTGAACACTCACCTGTCCTTAAATCCTGTTATTACACAGGCATTTTCAAGGTAAACTCTTACAAAGAATAGAAAATGAGGTTGCACCAGCTGTCCAGAAACACTTAACATTTCAGGTGCTCTTATAAATATTTTCAATGTAATGAGAGCATGAGGTAAAAAAAAAAAAAAAGTTCATAATGCGAGATTGCTTTAGTGTTGTGTTAATAATAACAATATTAAATATTTTAATATTTTAGCTTTTATCGTTAAACTAATTTATTTTGTTGCATATTAACTCTTAATATTTTATTTTAGTTCCCTATATGATGATTTTTTTTTTAAATGTATTAGTATTTAAAATGTAAATTATTACTTAATTTTAAACTGATCTTAACATTTTAACTAGTTAAATATGATAGGTTTATTGGAACTATTTTTAAGATGTTTAAATAAAGAAATAGCATGGATCATTTAGTGTTAGACTCTATTCGTAAAGGGTTCTTCCTAAAAATAAAGAATTTATAAATATTTAAAATAAAAACATAATTGCTATGTATAATTGCATGCCAACGAGCAATACAAGGCCTGAGCCGTGGACTGTATATACCATTGTTGCTGTATATATATATATGTTTGTGTATTTATTTGTAAATAAAGTTGGAGGATAAGAAAAAAAAATATGTATAATTGCATATCAATTGGCTCTGATATATTTTCGGGAAAGTATGCAATTATTAGATAATATTATAAACAGAAAGGTTACTTTTATTTTTTTAATCAGTACCTCATACTATTAAGCAATGTACCGTGGATAATACACAGAATATTTTACAAAAACAAAAATTTATTAATATGTATTTATGTACCGATTTATACATTAATTAATTAAAATAACCACGAGCAAAATCGTTCATGATGCCAAGGATTTCAGTAATGAATTTATATTAACTTCACAGGCAATATTATTCGAGCTTTGGAGATGAAAATAACGTTAGAAAAAACAAATAATGAGAAATAAAAGAAGATATAATTCCAATAAAAGAGTGATAGAGTAGTAATCATGTGCATCCAGTCCACTTTTTCAGTACTAAATATCTCACTTTGAAGTATTATTATTATAATAAAAAATGTATTTATCAATGAATTTGAAATCATCATTAATCAATAAAGATGTTACTGGTATTATTTTGGCTATAATGCACTTTTTGGTGGCTATAATTTATTTATTTTATTTAAATATTTACATTATGAAGGACATGGCAATTGTTGTAACGTTATTAAAGGACAACCATAAAATTATGATTAAAGGTAACCTTGTAAGAACAAATTAAAACAATTTTAATCCAAACCATTTTGCATTTTGGATGGAATATATTGAATTAAAATTAGAAGCCATTAAACAATTAAAATAATTGACCTAATAAACGGACGAATCAGGTTTTACAAGGCGACAGCGGGGCTGTCTAATATGAGCCGATGATGAGTACTTTAAAATGCAAGAATTTAATTGGACTAGCGGTTTAAGAATTCCTGACCGCTCGGAAGAATTTGAATCTTAATGAAGATCAGGCCCGAACAAATAGCGATCGTTATCTGTAAATATCATAAATTACTTTCACTTCTAAAAATTTTAGGAATTTTAAATCGCATACAGTAGAAGGGAAAATATTTATGGTCAGTAAATAAAGACAATTTATTAGCAGTTATAGTAGTGTCTATAATATAATAAGTGATATACAAATAAAATAAATTTAAGATTTAATATGTATGATTTATTAAAAATTTATTAAATTAATTATTTATTATTTGTAAACTACTCCAATTTTGTTCTGTTTCAGATATATTCTGACTGGTGGACTTCTCTGGTTGAAAAAATGAAAACAAGTGAGACCTTTTACATCAAAAAAGTTATAGAAATTCAATGATTGAGTATGTGTACTAAAGTTATTGAAGAAGGGATAGAATAATAAGACAATGAAAACAAAGAAGTTATATATTAACACTAAATATATATTTTTTCTAGTGAAGACTGAAAAAAAATGTGAAGAACCCATTGTTAGAAGATGATAACAGTAAATATTTATTTTTTAATCATTCAATACCAAAGTAATGTTAATCACCTCGTTTAAATGTATTTGAAACTTTTAAAAACGTACATAAAAATCAAAATAAACATTTTAGAATTAATTTTATGTTTACCAGCTTGGTGTTTGATTGAAATTATAACAGTATTGACTTGTATATTGTATTAAAAGTATTAATTTAGGGCAAAAAAAATATTAAAAGGATTATTTTATTATAGTTCTTTTTTTTTAGGATAATTTCGTATTTATATCTTTAATTTCGGTCCCACTGTATTATTTTTAATTAATTTTAAGATGCATAATCTCGTAATTTAACTATTTTGAGCGAAGTTACTAAGCATAAGGATTGGGTTTTTAAATTTGCATTATTATTACTTTTTTTCAGGGTATGTATTTTAATTATTGTAAGCGGAATTTATATTAATTCATTTACTCATTTTTTTTTATTTATTTTTTTTTTTTTAATCTGGCTTTAAGGGTCATTGGTCTAATTAAAATAATTATATTAGGTGTAACCTGTAATTTGTATAAATTTTATTTACACTTTAAACCAGACGTAGATTAACAATTATAGAAATTCATTGTAAATTTAAAGAATTTTGGGTTTTAAATATTCAAAAATCGAAACTTTAAAATGTAAATATGACTGAAATCTCATTTATATTATGTTAATTAAAATTAATAATGAAGATTGATGTCGGTTGGATGAGCGTCAATGAGATAGGGACAAGACTGCAATGTTACATTCAAATTAAGAATGTGAGAGTACGGATTTGAGCGTAGCCGAAGGTAAATCTAACACATTAAGGGTACTCACTACGTTTGCTATAGTATGCTATTTGTGTTATTTTGCTAAACCCGTCGAGTTTCTACATTTATTTCCTGTATAAAATTGATGGGTTTAGCACAATAGCACAAATAGCATGCTATAGCAAACGTAGTGAGTACCCCTATTACAGACTTAATTTTTTTTAATGCTATAGAGGGATATACATCCAAGCATCACCTTATTTCGGGCCTTCTGTTCTAAATTTACAAACTGACAAGATAAATTTTAGTTTTGTAAACATCCGATATAATTCTTTGGAGGTTGATGATTTAAAAATTATAAAAACTCCGAACTGATATACGTAATGGTAGCCAAATCTAACACTAATAGCACATTTCGTCGTATATAAATAAAAATGAATTTACGGCCCGTGGTCGGACACTAATGGATAGAATGGTTCCGAAACCATTTTACATTCAGAAGATATTCATCACTCGAACGGGAAGGTATATATTAACAGACATCGTAAATTACTCTTACCCTTTGTTATGGTAAAAAAAAAATGTTATTTCCTTGAACTGGTCTCGATTAAGAAATACTCAGAGGAGTTTATGTAAATATCGTTGATTAAAATGGTTTGGCAAAACGGGAGGAGGCGTAGTCATCACTAGGTTGAGTTCAGGGCATATAATAGTTAGGCCCGGATTGTACACGTCAGGATGAATGATGGGAAGAATGGCAAACAATAAAAAACAAATTAATATATAAATATAAATCATATTATAATAGCGGTATTTAATTATAGTCTGTGGATATAATCTAGACATTATAATTAAACTAATAATGAAAGTTTGCTTCACCACTAAAAATATCTGTTACACACGACTTCCATTTACCTCCTTTGTTATAATCGATTAAACAATTTTCAGATACAGTTGAAGATAAAAATGAGTGAAACTAATTAATTCAAATTAATTTAATTGAATTTATATATAAACATGTGTTTTATTAAAAATTCTATTATATTTTTATCTAAAATCATCATTTAGTTTTATCGGAATTTCATAACTCTCTATTAACTTTTAAAACCTTGAGTATAAGGTAATATTTTTTTAAAATCTTTAGGTTTCCAATGGTATATCATACATGTATATTACTGCTCTTATGTTTAAAAACAAAAAATTGCATTAAAAAAATATTTTTTCTGTTTTCTCCTTTAGTTGGGTATCGAATTCACTCAATTCATATATTTACCTGTTTTTCATTAGTGGTAACAAGATAATATAGTTATTTTTATAGAATCAACAAAATTTAAGGTACTTTAGAGAAAGAAAATTTAAAATAATACAAGCTTGTGTATAAGATAATATTTTTTCTAAAATCTTTAGGTTAACAGTTTATTATACATTTATATAACTGTTCTTATTTCCAAAAACACGAAAATTGCATTAAAAAATATTTTTACCTTTTTCTCCTTTAAAGGGCATCACATTCGTTCAACTTGTATATTTAGCATTTTTTTAGCAATCAGATGATATGGTTATTTTTTTAGAATCCACAAAATTAAAGGTACTTTAGAGGAAGAAAATTTAAAATATCGGCATTTAAGCTTTGTCAAAGTATTTCAATCAGAATAAAACCTACATGATATTTAAGCCCGTTAAATTTTACATTGATATAGCAAGTTTATTTCAAAAGTTTTCTTTTGAGAAAATCGTAAAAAAGTTCAAAAAGCATAGTATAAAGTAGCATTTCCGGTCAGCCGATTTTGGTAAAAAAAGTTGCTATAACATCTCGGGCCTATAGTTTTCTTAAATATGAAATTTCAGGTTTGTACGTATTTTCGTTTTCGCGCTAGACTTACCACATATTTTGAACTCGAGGAATAAGCATTCAAGCCTACTTACTATAAATCCATATTGCTTATTTGAATAGCTGAGCTGATGGATTATAAATATTCATGATATAAAGAATTAATTATTTACTCTATTATTTTATTAATAACTATTCATTAAAGGAGACAATCTTATTCAGTGAAAAATATTTTTTGCTTTGGTTTATTTCGTTTGACAAATTTTATTTATCGATAAAAATATACATACTATTAAACCAACTAATAGGTAAGCCTTTATAAATTTCATGTTAACAATAATCCATTAAATTTATCAATATATTTGAATATGGATTTGTTAAATTTAAAAAAATGTTTTTTGTTTTTTTTCCAGGTACATTTCTTTACTCGCTTAGATTTCACTGAACCAGTTCAATCATGGCTAAAGTATATCTTACAATAATTAAATTAATAGCACATAGGTAATAATTACAGCAACGATAGCGTACATGGTGAGATTTAAGTTGCCTATAGCATAACACACGCTCGCTAATTGAGGGTAGCATTAGGTCCATGGAAAGTTTAAGTCGCCGCTAATCAGAGGCTACTTTACGAGCTAGGCTTTAGGATTTAACACTCCGTTATTAATAACCGTTAAACCCCAGATTTATCCCACCTGTCTTGAATTCGGCCAGGGGAGGGTTCACAAACATTTTCCCAACTACACCGGAATTATAGCAATCCATGGTTATTTCGGTACCTTCTTGTCCATAAGGACATCAAGTAACAATACCAAAGAAAATTTGATATGCTAAAAGCATATTAAAACATCAATTTTTTTTTTTATTGCCGTGCTAAATTGTTGCAATCTATAAAAAAAAAAAAAAAAAAAAATTTTCGTATTCATTCATACTTATGAAATAGCAACACTGCAACGCGTTCAAAACGTACGAATATACGTTGAAGGGGGGAAATGTACATTGACTGTGGCACACTCCCAATTATATCAGGAAGTTGGTAATTTGCCCCCGCACATTTTCAAAGAAGAAAAGGTTTCACAGAATGAATACAAATTTCAACCAAACAATTGTGAAGCCTCTATAAAAATAATTGTCATTATGATTATCAAATAATTAAAAAAAAAAAAAAAAATCATCTACTAACAAGTTATCCAACTATGATTACATTTTTTAAGTTTTGAAAATATAACATAAATAGATTTTACTCACAGTTATAATAAGATGGTTTCAGGATGTGACTTACCTAGAAGAAAAAAGGAAATTATTAGTAAATAATAATGATGAATTCTTATAATAATAACCAAAACATAAAAAAATAAACATTATGATGTTGTAGACACATAAAATCACCACTTACCAACACATTTCATATAGATTTTATAATTTTCAACAGAAACTAATTTAGTTTCTTGAATTTACAGAATTTATTATTTATCAGACCATTTAAGTGAGGACCATATGATTTATTTAAAATGAAAGTGACTGAATTCAATAGTCGATGAAAAGTAAGAAATTAAGTCGATATGGTCCAAAAACAAATTTAAATAATATTCTCTGTTAAATTAGTAATTTTGGCTCATTTTGGTTTTATATATAAATTTTGTTCTGTATGGTCAGACGAGGTTTCCTAGGGAGAAGAGAAGTGACAAAGCGGACCAAGCTAGCAGTCTATAAATCGACCTTCCTCCCTATTCTACCGTACTCCTCAGAATCGTGGACCCTCACCACAAAATACAGGAGTCAGATACAAGCGATGGAAATGAGGTATCTACGAAAAATAGAGAGGAAAACAAGAAGAGATAGAATAAGGAACGCCACCATACGGGCTAATCTCGATGTTAAACCGGCGGAGACCATACTGGAGGAGCAAAAACTGATGTGGTTTAGACATCTTCCTAGGATGGATCCAGACAGAAGTGCCAGGAAGACCTACGAGACCCGCACTGAAGGAAAGAGACCCAGAGGAAGGCCTCGCATCTCCTGGGAGGATAGTGTAAAGGAGGCATGCAGAAAACGCGGAATAAATTGGGACAGGAGAGCAGAGTTGGCGCAGGAGAGAGACATCTGGACCAGACTCTATAAGCAGGACCTTCACACCGAACAGCGGTAGAAAGGGGGAATGATTATGAGATTATGATGATTTAAATTTTGTAGGTAGGCTCAAAATCAATTTCGTATAAACAATGAATAATCCAAATACTGATTCATCTAGATAAATGAATAATATTAACTTATAGTGATAAAATTGTAATATTCCAAGCCTTGTATTGTAATATCCTCAGTTGTAGCTGTAGATTTAATCGTTAACAAAAATTTATAATAAAGAATATCCATGCTGTCAATGTTTTATTTAAATGCTCTTTTTTTTTTTTTTTTTTTATTTATTCATAAACAATAGCTTGTCAAAGCCCAAAAATTATTTTTTTATTGTTTAGACTCAGAGTTACGATTCAAGATCAAGATTTCAGAGCACTGTGTATATCGAATTTGTTTAAAAAAAAGACATATATGCTGACAGATTGTTATCAATGTCAAATTAAAATAAAATAAATATTAATATATAAAACATTATCAAGAATTCCCGAGACATTATACTTTAAAAGTAGACAGTGGGTTCTGCATAACGAGTACTGCATATGCAAACAGGAACGGCCAAGTGTCAACCTGAGGTTCATGACCCAAACTCAGCTGTCACGACAGTGACGAAATAATCACGAACTTGATGTGATCATGAAATAATATATAAAGACACTTTCAATAGCATTTGAAAATATCCATTGAATTCCCTTTAATTAATGATAAATAATTAATATATTTTTTAATATTCTCATCGACTATTATTAAATATTCGCTTCTTCTTCAGCGCGCGTTATCGCCGGAAGCGTTTAGTATGCGAATCATGTTCAAGAACACCGTGTACTGTGATGGGAGTATGCACCTGAGATATGCGTATATGTAATTGTCGTTGTCACGGAGCTCTTGTAATCTTCTGATTTATTCTGACATTTTTTATTTTGTAATTAATGCCTTCTCATTCTCTTCTCTCTTTTTTCTCTCATACATTACATACCGAAGGAAAATAGTTGAAGACATTTCAATGAAACACTTGAAAAATGAGCTACACTTATGTACAATATTGATATTAAAATATCAGCTAGTTTTTTTTATTAAAGCTAACTTAAATTGCAAATTTTAGTCATTTCATTTAATTCTGAAAAACCTATTCTTACTGGATATCCTGAAATGTTTATTTATTTTAATAAAAGATATATCTAAATAAAAATCACACATAAAAAAAAAAAAAGTTTGTTAATTCTACAAAACTAAAGTTAATCTTAAAATTATATATTAGTGCAAATTTTATGAAATTTATTGAATAAAAATTATTTATTTTTAATAACATTTACTCATAACTAGTATTTAATGATATCTTGAAAGTTTTACATTTTTTTTTTCTCTAAACTGATTGATGTAAAGTGATGAACGGAATACTTATAGTACTCGGTATAGGTGCAGGATAGGTCCAAAGAAAAAGGTATAGTTTTAAAATAATTAATTTAATTTAACTCCTTTAATTAATTTAATATAATTTCTCAAAGTACAAAGGATATTCTACGTGTTTTAGTATAAAATATTTGAGAAATACTTGAACCCAATGAAATTGTATATTTTGACTAATCCCTTTAAAAAAAATACGTTGAGAAAATCAGAAAAACAAGTTGGTGCGTTATAAATTCTTGATTAGCCCTTTTTTCAAGACGAGAGGAATAAGTGATATTTTTGGATCCTTTCAGTAATACAATACAATCTGCCACACTCTGGAGCAATGAGTATCATAGCTCTATGAAATCATCCATTCCATTTGTACAGAGTAAACATAAATAAAACAATTATTAAGTAGAAAAAAATAAAAATAAATAAATAAAATATAATAAAAACCTTAGCCACATTCATATACAATATTATATATATATACTACCACTGTGATCTCCGAATTAACTAGTGGATGTCATGCACAATGCCAGGAGATCCCAGCACCTATCAGTCTGCTGCGTCATGGTTCTTATCACATTAATTATTTTCTTTCTAGGTATTATCGATTATGTACAAAAACGACTCAGATTCAGAGCTCGTCATATATTCATCATTCTACGGATTAATATTATTATGGTAAGACATTCTTCTGGTCTCTGATAGATGTCGGCACCTCCTCCTGAGCTCTGGGGATTGTAAAAAATAGAAAGGTCCCATCCCCCTAAACTCTCCTCATGTTTATTATTCTAATGGGCTCACTTTTCCCTAAGACAAATTCCTTTCAACCCTTCCCATCTTGAGGGAAATAAGACGACGATCTGATTTATTGGTTACTCTGATTATTTACTAGTCTGGGGAATGCCGTACTCACGTCCTGGCCTTCTTCCGACTTCTGGGCGGTTTCGGATAATGTTAGACCCAGTTAGGAGTATCTCTGAAGAAGATCAACCGCTTTCAGGTAGTGGATGTTATCGTAGATTAGTTTTGATAAGAACGGGAGCCTTTTAGGGACACAGGACAGTAGCTGCGGATAATTAATTTTAAAACAGCTTAAACGATGTTACTTCATGTGCGTTTCTATATTTTTACACATTCCTAAATGCGTGCGTGTTTATAGCATGACCTGAAATGACACGTAACGAATTATAATTAAATAAAATACGAGAAAAATGTATGTAATTATGACGCATTCATACAAATATACACAAAGGTTAATGAATATCTGAATATGTACAGGATTGATTTATTAAACATTTATCACTGATTTTCAGATATTTCTGATAAATAATGATGTGGGATTGTATTTAATGAGTTGAAGTTTATGATAGGATATTTTAATGAGTCGGAGGTCAGTAATTATGAAAAAAGAATAAGCAACTGAGGTGAATAACATTCCATTTTCTTTTAATTAAGTGGACAATAATTTTGTATTGAACCAGGAAAAACTTAGTAAATTTTTCGTGAATAAGAGTATAGACTATTATTATTAAAACATAATATAAATAAATAGGAATGGAAGAAATGAAAAAATAATTAATAAAAATGCAGTATTTTCAATTTTCCTCCGGAGAAAAATTAAACGAACCAGTGAACCGTGGAAACATTCTGAACAAAGCACAGGCGAAAGGGTAAGATTATTTAGAACTGTTGTTAAAATTTTTATTAGAACACAAATTTCTTTGTCCATTAAATTAATCAGCTAAATTGTTAGCTATTAAGTTGCATTTTAGAAACAAAATATGTATACTCAATACTTCCAGAAATAGCTCAAAAAATTCGTTTTTTTTTATTTATTTATTTTTTCTTCAGATTTATAATTAATCATTTATTTTACATCTAAAAGGATATTGAGAATTTCAAAAATAACTAAAATCATATTGATTACTTTATCAATCAAAAAGGCAATCTCAGTTATACATGCCTATTATTTTTTGTTGGTAAATATAACATTTCTTTTCTTTTATAATTTTGTAGGAAGTTTTGCTTAATATTTCACACTCAAATATACACTCCTTAACTTCATTTTATTATAATTTATTTTCCTTTACAATTTATTACATAGTTTTTCTACGTTTCGGGGTTCTTTCCCCATTATCAAGACATTTTTAAAAACACTTTATAACGCACAACATATTATTTTACATTTCTAGCTTACTGCTATTCGTCCACTTAGATCTTTATTGGCTAACTGTTAGCACACACACACACACAAAAAGTCTTGATAATGGGGAAAGAACTCCGAAACGTAGAAAAACTATGTAATCAATTGTGAAGGAAGATAAATTTATAATAAAAGGAAGTTAAGGAGTGTGTATTTCAGTATAAATATTACAGATTTAGATTCTAATTAACACGAATTTATAGTATTGCTATAATATTTTGTTTAAGAAAAAGGAGAAAATCATAACATAATGGTTTATAATTTCTGAAAGATTGTGTTATGGTATAACTATTTACATACCTGTGTAGGCAATTACCTGATATGTGTGGGAATTAATTAATTAAACAACTTAAGAATAACGAACAAACAACACAGTCGATGTATTTCCAAAGAAAATGGGCAATAAAGACTGGTAATCCTAAACTCTAACGGGGATAGACAGAGTTTTTAAAATTCGTAATTTGGTTTCTACGTGTCTCGAAATGTGAGACGTCATATTTTGATGAGGGAGAAGGGGATAATTCAATTATATATTAAAATATTTTCCTCTTTTTCTTTTACATTTTTTTTTTTTATTGATACAAGTCAAAGGTTAAACAAACAAAAAATATAACGTCTGTATTTCACATTTATTCGTAATTCGGTTTCAAAGTAACTTGGAACTTGAGAGCTCATATTTTGAGGGAATATTTTTTTTTTTTCTAGATCGATTACAAAGATTCATTATTGAAAACAGTAAAATAGTTGAATAACTAATATTTTTATGTTGGCACCTGCTCAAACCCACTGGGAGCTTCTAAGAGTCCTTGATGACCAGACTTATATTGGACAAAATACACACAGAGTTGGATAAATACACGAATCAAAAGTTCATAACCGTATATAACGATAATATCGAGACAGGTAGCGATATGCTCTCAGAGATCCCGAAACATGCACAGACAGGCTCCAATATACACACTACCCTTAAGAGAACATAAATCTGCGCACACCGGATCTTACATATATTACGATCCGTTATCAATTAATTTCTTAATCGAGAGGTGCTTATAAATCCATCGGCTAGCTCAAGGAAGAGCCAATAGATCAAGGAAGGTCTGAATTATCCCCACCCCGAAGAGGATGCCTCGGGGTATAAAAAATATAATAGAGCAAGACCGGTCGGATCGGCCAGGCTAGCTAACTTGATCTCATAAAACTGGGTACTCTAGTTTCAGAAGCTCAGTTATCGTCTAGTTTCAGTGTTTTAGTACCTGATTAAGCTAGATTAAACAAAATAATAACATTTAAAAAACCCTAAAATGGCAGCGAGGATTACAAACGAAAACTCTTGTGTGGGCGACACATGACTTTCACTTACCTCAGTCGTTTAAATCAATTTATGAAATTTAAAAACATTGGAGATGAAATAATCTGGTGCGCGCACACACGACTTTCACTTAACACTGTTGTTAAAATCAATTAAAATAGTTGTTAAGAATTTTTAAATACACAAAGATAAAAATAAATTGTTAAAGATTTAATATCATTAAATTTCAATAAAATACATGTGTTTTATTAAATGATAAATAACATTATTATCAATGACAATCAGTTAGTTATTCGAATTTGCATCACTCTCCAATAAGTTTTACAATTTTGTGAATATGATAATTTAGCTTTCCAACGGTACATCGTAGTCTATATTACTGCTTTTAGGTTAAAATATACAAAAATTGAATAAAAAAATCTTTTTGTTTTTTTTTCTCTTTTAGTTGGATATAGTATTCGTTCAAATTATATATTTATCCGTTTTTTATAAGTATTAAATAGATGACATAGTTATTTTTATAGATTCTACAAAATTAAAGGTACTTTAGTGGAAGAAAATTTAACATATCGGTATTTAAGCCCTGTCAGACTGTTTTAATCAGAATGAAACCTATATGATATTAAATATTAAAAGCCCATTAAATATTACATCGATATAGGGAGTTTAATCAAAATCGTTAAAGCCGTTTTTGAGAAATCATAAAAAGGGGCTAAATGCATTGTATAATGTGGCTCTTCTGGTTAGCTGATATTGATGAAATAGTTGCTGTAACATCTCGGGCGTAGAATTGTCTTAAATATGAAATTTCAGTATTATTATTTTCAGTAACGTAGTATTACAACGTTGTTAAGATTAAGATAGTATTTGTTCTAAATCTTTTCCTACTGTATATCATAAATCGATATTGCTGTTCTAACAAAAATAGGGTTAAAAAATATGTTTGATCGATTGCCTTTAGTTGGACGATTCGAGCCCAGGAAAAATGTTACAGTACGAGCTTAAGAAGTGGGTTAGAGCGATTAGTAACCAACACGGAGGGCAGATCCGAGGCCCGGTACAGCTAACAATTAATGCAGGAATGATGAACAGGATTTCTAGTTGATCGAATAAAAATGAAGGTTGCTAATGGAACGTTATTTTCTTAATTTTTGAAAACGTGAATCCAAAATAGTAATCAACGTATTTATTTATAAGGAATAATATAAGATAAACTTTTTTTTTTAATTTCGTATTAAATTATAAAATCTATAATTTAAATATAGCTATCAAATTCTAATGTTTAGGCTTATGACACTATATTACTAATCAACAAACGGCTTATACTTTTAAAGGATTCTAAAGCTTGTAGGAAATTTCGTCGAATTTCTTATTGTAACATAAATCCCTAAGGAGGAATAGATATTAAAGACTGGTTATTCATTAGTGTTTGTATGAATACATTAATTGTAAATATATAAATTACCCAATCATTCAAAAAAACAATTACAGATATACATGTTTATTATTTTTTGTTAATAAATATTACTGTTTTTGATTCTAAATAACATTAATTTCTAATATTGCTTTAATATTTTTAATATTTTAGTAACAAAAAAAAAAAAAACGCTTCGAATTGTTAGACAATGGTTTATTATTTTCAAATAAGTATATTATGGTATTAAAATTATATAGCTGTGTAGTCAGTCAATTAATCAAAGATATTAAGAAAGACTAACCAGCTACATTGTCGATTTAAGGAAAATAAGCAATTATGACTGGTTTTCCAAAACTCGTAAGGCAGACAGACGTTCTTTTTTTGTATTCGTTATTCGGATTCTAATTTCTTGTAATGTGAAACCTCAGATTACGAAAGGGAGTTATTGTTTTTTTCTCGGTTGATTACAAAGATTCAATTTTAAAAAAATAGAGCAAACATCATAGACCAAAAATCTGAGCATTTCATATAATTTTAATGCTAGCACCTCCTCAAACCCTATAGGAGGTTTTAAGATTTGTTAATATGTAGTATTATACTGATATTAATTTTAGGTTTATTATTTTCAATAATGAACCTTGATAATTGACCAACAGAAAAAAAAAAAAAAATACCCTCTCGACATTTGAGGGCTTACGTTTCAAGACGCGAAAAACATATTAAAAAAATCCTTTTGTGCGCTGTACGCAGCTTATCTCCGAAACTACTGAATAAATTGTTTTGAAACTTGGTACAAAAATACCAAGGCATCCAAAGATGGCCCTAATACCTAGATTTTAATATTACCCGATTAGTTTCAAGTTGGTCACGATTAGTATTAAAAGTGATTTTTTTCAATCACTAAGTTATTTTTGAAGGTAGCGAAAAAAATTATAAAGGTTTTTATAACTATAAAAGCGCGAATAATTATTTTTAAAATGTTAAAGAAATCGGTTAAGAAATAGCAGAGATATAGCATTTTGAAGTTAGCAGTAGGGATAGACCATTTTAGGCCTTTTTCCTTTGAATTATTTATTGTTTTTATAGATCATAACACAAAAACATATATTAAATAAAAAACATATACATATACATATTATATATATATATATATATATATATATATATATATATATATATATATATATATATATCTTAATACAATGAATTTCTTCAGATTTCAAAATTTAATGTTGTAAGAGGTCAACGGACTGTAATCTCTTAAACCGAAGAGTTTACACCATTACTAAATGATATTACATAATAAAATCAATTTCTTCCTAATTCATGGGATCTATGGCAGTTCCTTCGTGAGTTCCCAATGGCTGCTTGGTGTAGCATCAAGATATCCTTAAGGATCACGATCCAGGGCTAAAAGACTGGTGTTTATCGACATCGGTGGACCGCCGAAATTGAAAAGTAACGACCATGATGGATGGGGCCCTAAGTGGGGCGTAGCCCGTGGGTGGGGAGTCGGGGAGGGGCAAGGACAGCTTCATGGGGCCAAGGGCATGTCACGTCGGCGAAGATCCGGAAGAAGAGGGTATCAAGAATTGAAAGGATTTCGCTAAAAAACAAACAAAAAAAAAACATATTTTTAAGGACTAGATGCTTTTTTCTCGAGGCATCGTTGCTCTGTTAAGTTATGCATATATGAGGAATGATTAAATAACGAAAGAAAAAAAACTAATAATTACAGTTAAATCTGCTACTGACATTTTCAAAATTTTTGAAATAAGATTTTGTTTTTCTAATAAATACAATCCAAAATTCTTCGTAAAATCCTTAACGCTCCTTACTTTGTCACGAATAAAATCATTCATAAAGACCTTTTGTTCCATAGGTTACTGAATTAGCCCGAACCAGGTATCAATCATACCATTAAAAACTCCATTCCCACTCTAACCCACTAGTTTCTACATATCAACCTGGTCAATTCCTGATAATCCTCCGAGGCGTCTGAAAAGAAGATGGTCCCGAGACCTTCTAGTTTAAAAAATTTTAGAGTGCTGCCACTGGGTAGCGTCTCTACATGCATTTCATGTCAGTTTACTATGTCCATCCCATTTACTTGATGTATATAATACAGTTCTAATATAAATAAATATGTTTAAAAAAAAAATCATATTACTCTTAAATCATTTGAAGTCCAATTACCATTCCCAATGGCTTCTTGACAAACATTGATGATGTCAAAACTGTAAAATTCAAACAAATCCCACCTTCAACAAATTACCTTTATCTTATTTGCAAACCGATGACGCTTTGCCCCACTGTATCCTTTAATAATACCTCACTTAGTCCAATACCAAAAAATCAGTCTAGGACTTCACCTTGACAAACGTCTTACTTGGAGTTTTCATACGAGACTTAAACGAGAAGAAACTGATTGTAGACAACGATTAATACAACACTCAACAAATGCTTGAAACTTCCACTCTATTACAAAAAGCTGATTTATGTTACCAGTATCACACCTATCTGAACATGTGGAATCGAGCTTTGTGATCTACTAACCCATTTCATTCCTCCCGCATTCAATCCTTACTATCCAAAACCCTTCAAAAGTTCCTAAATACTCCTTATTTCAAAATCTTTCATAATAGCTTTAATATCCCACTTGTAGCAGATCTATCCAGCAATATACATACCTCTTTTAATTCCGAATTCCCTACCCACACAAATCCGACTGAAAAGAAGATGGCCTCGTGATCTACTAACTTAAATTAACATTGAAGTGCTACACCTGAGTTGCTTTTCCACAAGACTTTTTCACGCCCATAATTACAATTTAGCACATTTAGTTATTTTAAGCACAGTTGTAAACACCAGTAACATATATTTCTTAAAATAATATCATTCTGGGAAGTATAAAGTACCAATTAAATGCAAAAACATTTTTAAAACATGATAATGTTCCTAGAGACAAATAAAAATGTGTTATATCGCAGCTAGTCTCCAGAGATGATGTGTACCAGGAAAGGTAAGAAGGTAAAAAAAAGAGAAGTTCATCAACAATATATTACTAACCAGCTTAGTACCTAGTACACTCAGCTAAGATTGTTATAATAGTCATCAGCTTAATATATTTCTAGGAAATTGTCATATTTTATATTCTAAATGTAAGTAATAATAAGTTATTTATAAATTTCAGTGTTTTATTTTTTTAATATTTAGAATACATTTTGTAAGGAGTCAGTATTTTTTATCTGTTGAAATTGAGTAGCTGTTAAAATATGATAACAGTAATGCAAGTGTGGGGAATAATGTTAATTAGTCTTGATGAGAAAAAATGCAATACATAAAATTATATATTTATTAATACATTGAAATAAGTAAATATTCCCAATATCTTTTCCCCAATTTCGAAGAGAACTATAAGGTAAGAAATACATCAGCATAATATAATTATTATAATTCAACCTTAGGTAAATTTAAAAAAAATATAATTAAAAAAGTAGGCATTTAATAAACTATAAGCAATAGTAATAACGAAAAGTAGAAATTTGTGTATTCATGGTGTATAGACCTGAGTATGAAATTGATCATAGTTTTGTAAGTAGAAAAAAAAAAAAAATCAAGGATATTCCTTCCAATCCTAAAATATATTACACATACATAAAACTTATGATTTCAAGGAACATGCTATGTTTTATGGATTGATAATACTGTAAGTTAAAAACTAAAACCTACCATAAGGTCTTCATACCAGAGAGGGTAGGTTAGAACCTTATTAAAAAATATACCTATAATTTAAAAAAAAAATGTAAATCTTCATGTAATAAATATGGTACTCAGCATTAATAATATAATATGAGTACTTGGTCTTAATTCCTAATAAAAAACATACTCCATTAAGACTATTATTATTCATCATATACAATTAATAGATATTACTTGAAAATTAAGTTCACGATAGTTGTTTAATAATAGTTTGTGAAGTTGCAAACCAAGATATATAAAACCGTTATTCATTTTCACGCAAACCATCCGCTTGGAGTCGAAAGTAATTAAAGAAGCGCTTTGGAAATCTGCCACAACCGGTAAGTTTTATTTGGGAGAATTACTACCTCAAACGCCAAGATACTTTATAAAGTCACTTATTAATTAAATTATTTAATAAATCTATTATAAATATATGTATGTATGTATGTTTATACAGAGTCGTACACATGTCATAAAGATAACATTTGTAGGAAAATGATAACTGACGGAAAAGAAAATGTTTTAGAGATAAAGCAATAATGAGTGTTTTTGGCGGATTTGCATAATGAGTTATTAACGATTCCACTTAAAATGTCTTGCTAAACGTTTCCCTCTCTCTCAGACACGCCCACTACGTTATAAGGGACGTGATATGGGAATCACCGAGAAATTATAATTAAATTATATTTCTAAAATGAGTTAATTATTTTAATAACAAAACAAAAATAGAAAAAATAATTTCTGATTAGTCAGACATTATCGTTTAAAAATCCTATAGTAAAATATTTTTTAAAAATGTTAGTTAAATAAATACTACTAACTTAAATTTGAAAAACTTATATTGTGTTAAGTTTAGGGTTAGCCCCCATTTCTTTTAAACGGTTTCAAACGTCCTTGTGTAGGTTAATCAGACTGACGTGACCAATGTGAAGGGGATTGCGTCATAAAGACAATGCGTTATAGCCCGTGACCTCATGTATCGTACTCATAGACTTCGGCAAAGCTTTAATTTCGCTGTTAACTACAAATCCATAATGACATTTTATTTTTCGAAATTAAGTAATTTCTGGCATTCAGTATTTGTAAACGTTTCCCTAGTATCTTATATTAATTTACATCAAGTAAATTGGCTGATAACATGTATAGATAATATACATGAAAAGGCATAAAGAGAATATGCCCATTGGCAACACTCCACTAGGTAATCTACACTAGAAGGTCTCGAGGCCATCTTCTTTTCAGACGTCTCGGAGGATTGTCAGGAATGGAAGTGGAAGCAAGGATTGAAACTAGTGGATTAGAGTGGCAATGGAGTTTGTAATGGAAGGAATGATACCTTGTACGGGCCTTTACCCTTCATATTCGTTTCATGTAATATAATTGACAGTTTTATAATTACTTTTAGCAATATAGCTGTTTCGCATATGAAGAAAAACTTCAAGGTATCTGATGACTAGATATGCAGAAAAAGAAAAGCCTTGAGGAAAAAGAAAAAGGTTTGAAACTAGTGGGTTAGAGTGGGGATAGAGTTTGTCATATAAGGAATGATACCTCGTACGTGCCAAATCAGCAAAATATGGTACATTAAGGTCTTTATGGCTGAGTTTGTTGGCGACAACGTAAGGAGCAGTGAGGATTTTTCGAAAGATTTTGGATTGTAAGAATTGAATACGGAAGAATTTGATGGCCCCAAAGCTCAACTCCAAACGTCCAGATAGGGCTTACGATGGTAATATAGATGAGCCTTTTGTAGTTAAGTGGAAGGTTACAGCGTCTGTCCAGTAAGCGTTGAAGTAAGCGAAAGCGGCGGGCAGTTTCTTGTCGTTTCTTTCTTTCTAAACGTTTGTCAAGTAGGAGTCTTACATAGCGAATCTGCTCAACCGGGACAAACGGAATATTATTAAAGGACACTGAAGGATGTCATAGGTTTATGACGACCATAAAATATAAATTAAAGTTTAAGGAAAAATTCATAGTTTCAAGAAAATATTTCATCAATTGATGATTTTCATATGTTCAGCATTTTTTTTCTACATGTAACTGTTAAAAATGTATATGAACTTAAATAGACTTGAATAAAAAAAAAATATTATATGCTGTCTTAAAACATTATCGTTCTGTAAATACAGGAAAATCGTAATGTACTTTATATGTTATTTTTAAACTGAATCGCTAAAATGTACTTAACTCCAATCGTTTCTAAAACAAGAAATATTTATATGAATATTAATATTGATATAAATATTTTATATTTAGTTAAAAAAAAAATAATTTAGATGTATCACCATTGTTGATATTTTGGAAATAACATTTTTATTCTCTGGCAATCAGAACTATAATAAATGCATTACTAAAATAGATTAACTTCCATGGTTTATTTATTTTTATCAGTAGCTTATTTTATTTATTACAAAAATAAATAAATATCCACATAAAAAAATAAAGATATTTTCATTAGAATTTCACAAAAGTAAAAATTGAGACGCGTGAGGACAGTAATCCATACAGTAGTGTAAACAGTGTACTTTTTCGGAACGGCTAGTAGGGGGCGGGCGGGGTGATATTTCATTCGGGTAGGCCCTGGGCCAAAACACTCGCCGAGGGTGCAAGTGAAAATTGGGTTACGGCATAACTGCGGGCGATGACCTCTGATGCAAAGGTCAAAGGCGTTTGTGGCGGGTGTCAAGCAAGGATCAATCTCAGACCTTGTTGTTTAACATTTTTAGGAAAACAGATTTTCATAAACAACCAAAAAAGTAAAGGGCCAATCCAATATCTCCTTTTAAAAAGTGATAACTCGAGGTGAGTTTAAATGAAATTATAAGAAAAACATTGTTTTGTTTTTTAAATATTTCTTGTCCTTACATAGCGATTTTATGTTTGAATGTGGCACAAATGTAAAAAATCAAGGTCATTCTACAGTCTTAAACCTGTTGTCGTTTGTGCCTAATAACTGGCAATGAATTTAAAAAATAGCCCTTTTTTTAATTAATTTTTTACTCACTTTCAAAATCGGCAGTATAATATCATTTTATTCGCACCTATGAGAAGCTGTCTGACAATTAGCAAGTGTACGAGAGAAAACATCAACAGCAGAAATAATAACACCAGGGAATAAAATTGACCAGCAACATCCATCCTAGGCTTTAATTTAGCAGAGGTCTCTCATCCAGCTGCTTTTCAGCCTTCTTCTAAAAGGCATTTCAGGTAATAACTTGTCGTTTAAAAGTCTGCAGTCGTGTCCGTGCAATTTGGTATGAAAACAAATAAAGAGAATTTGTATGTGTTGGTAAACTGTTGGTTGTTGAAGTTCGTACCTAAGGGTTCACGTACCAAAATTTTTCATTGAAGTGTGCTTTTTTCTGAAACATGAATTTTCCTCAGACCAATTCAGTAAATTACGTTAGACTATCATTCGGCAGATATCATATGAAATAAGAAAATATATATAATTGTTTCCCGGCAAGTTCATTGTGGTTGTATTTTGGTGACCTTAAATTACGAAACTCATCCGGACTTCTTCAATCATACGAAGAACCATAATAAGGAAACAGCATGTCTGGAAAGCGATAGTAAAGGAATGGAAATCGTGTCTTCCATTCCAAAATGACTATAAGATACAGCTAATAAATAAACTTTAAAAGAAATGTCTAAAAAAAATCAACAACTTCTATCTCAAGAATATTTACGTTTGTATATCATATACCCAAGTATCACAAATATTTTATATATATTTTTAAAATTATTATTCATATTTAATATAACTTCTTCACTTTAAGAAATATACTCTTCTTCTTCCAGTGGGGCGACAGGCCGTGTAGGCCCTGAGCCTCGCGGTGTAAACTCCTGCGCATTTACACTCACGTTTCACGATGCAATTTTTTTTTTTTTTTTAGTGTTGGGTCATCACTCCCTACGACTAATTTTGTGAGTGGCCACCCTTTGGCTGACGGGTCTCACATACCCGGGGGAGAGGTTGTGAGTGAATCCACATTTTTTTAAAATCCTTATAAATGCCCCGCAGGGACTTGGATTCGAACTCAGAACCTGTAGCATGAGAGACTAGCGCGCTAGCCACTCAGCCACGGGCTCCCTTAAGAAATATATTAGGATTACATAAAATATCTTATTTTGTAATTGGATAATTATAGTTTCACTTAAGGAATAAAATACATTTTTCCATGCAATTAACGATAAAAAAATATTCATATATATTTCGTCCAAATTAAAGTACCGTTAGCAGAAAAAAAAATGCTAATGATTTTCATTATTCAAGGCCAACGATAAGTACCAACACACAATTACAACGAAATTGCCAGGAAAAAATTATAGATTTGTTCTTATTTCAATGGTATTAGACTGTCAATTTAAAATTGGCCAAAAAAATAAAATAATCTCTACAGCATCAAATTTTTCACGAATTTTGACGTTTTCTCAAACATAATTGTTTCCATCATCACGACAATACTGAAACAAAATTACTCATCTTTTAGTTACTTATAGTTTAGAATTACCGATTGTACATTTTCTTGATAAATGAGTCTCTGTAGACCGGATCTGTTATCTAAGTTCTCAGAAACCTGAAGCTTCTTAACTATTTACTATTTTCACTCTGATATCTATTACCTATTAAAATTAGAAAATTTAATATACCAAAAAATGCTACCGCACTTGTGAAACTAATAATATTATTTTTCGTTGATTATAAACACATTATTTTATTTCTGGAGAGTTTGCATATATTTAATATAAAACCTCAGGATGATAATTAACTTTGCATGTTTTTACTTTAATATACCACACCACTGGACTTAAGTTCTATGAAGGATGCTATAACATAATAGCTGATACACTGTGATAGTATTCTATAAGTTTTTATTGTCAGTATATGACTTCTTTAAGGGATAAATATTGCCTATTACTGCGTTAGACGAAGTTAAGGTTTCAAAAAAAAAAAAAAAAAATTGTCATGATCATTACCTCATTGCTGCAATTACCTCAATTAACAACACCTCATCGGAATTCTTACCAAGGCTTCCGTACTTTTTGTAACTAAATAATTCATGATTTCAAGCTTTTCTTGAAAGCGATGAAATGGTTATTCAAGGTGGGATTTTCAATTAACAATGCAGAAAACTAAAAAAAAAAAAGTTTAATAATTGCATGAAGTTAATTAAGATACAACATTGAAACTTTAATTAAAACATTGTAATAAAACGCAATTGTTTTTAAGGCAATCAACTTGAACAACAGAATGCATTGAAAAGGTGTTTTTTTTAAACAATGAAAATAGACATTCATTCATCAATTCATGAAATTATATCAAAGATATCCTCTTCTTTTATGGAATATGTCCAAAATTTTTTAAAAGATAATGTTTCTGCCAATCAATGGAATGATTTAAAGAACCTAATAGAAAAAAAAATCTAAACGAACAATATATTATTCACATTTATAAATGGAGCAATAGTTTCATTTATTTATTTTTAAACAAATAATAAGGAAGTTATTTTTCTTAATTATGTAATACCGTGAAATGAATGTCTTTGACTTAAAATGAATTTTCGTTTCATATATTAATACAAATGTTTCATATATTAATACATTAATCATATTAAGAAGCGTGTACTAAAAGAATTAGTTATCAGAATTATTACTGTGAGTAAAAAAAATTACAGTTTATTTTAGTGAAATGTGATCGAGTCACCGATTGTATCACATTTTTAAATCTAATTATATATATAAAAAAGAAAAAAAAAATAGTGATATTCTCCTCTCTCATAAATACGTACACTGTGGTTCTAGCTCCCTCTCTCAGTCTTCACTGGCTTATTAGATCGGTGACGCGACTGAATGAGAAGCACTGGGATCTCCTAGCCTCGGAGTTCTCATGGGCAGTATGTAAATATTGTATATATGTATGAATGTGGTCAAGATTATTATTATTTATTTATTTTTCTCTTTATTTAGGTTTATTTATTATTGTCTATAATATATTTTTTAATTTTTTTTTATACTGTAGATATGGAATGAATGGCTTCTGATAGCACTAATACTCATTGTCCAAGATTGTGGCATGTTATTTCTATATAAAATAATTTTAAAAAAAAATAAAAAAAAAGACGTACACAGAAACAGTTGCAGTAACATATGCTGATTAATTATAAATAATTAAATTTTCAGCGTGATAAATACTCTAATAAATGTGATGTAATTTTTACTTTCACGTGCGTACTAGTGAAATATATAGTAAGGGGAAGTATTGCGAATATTAAAAATTTTAATATGAAAATAACATTTTTTTATTCCAGATAAAAATATAAATTTGAAACGATTTAAAATTTTAATATGCACTCTTTTTAAATAGCCTGATATAATATTAAGAAACAACTGTGCAGCTTCGAGTGATATAAGCCATATTTTCAGGGTTGTTGAATATAAATGTATTTGGCCAATTACAAAAAAAAAGTAATAAAAAAATAATTATGTAGCAATTTGTATCAGTCAGATGTTCATTTTACGATGCGTAAGATTATATTTGGAGTGGCGAATCATTGCAATTAACCTGCGATCCGAAGGTGGAATTAAGATTATTAAGAAATGTGATTAGAATATTTTTTTTTTCTAATCGCTGAATGGAATCTGAAAAAAGTTTGAGGAAAAAAAGAAAACGATGGTAAAGGTAATGAGCGTTGCCGGCTTCTACTAGCGTTTCAAAAACATACAAAGCCCCTCACACCCTGCACTTCTGCCTGAATAATATTATATAAATATCTAATCGTGCTATTGGATTTGGTGCTAAAAATAAAAAAGATAACGTTAGAATTTTTTTTTTTTTTTTTTTTTTTTGGCCATTCACGTCTACTCCGTTAGATCAGCTGATAGTATCCGTCTGGGTTAAAGGTGAAGAAGATATCTTGTTAGTGCCTAAAGTGATTGAACATATTTTTATTTAAAAGCAACGAAAAAACTGTTATTTATCTCCCATTCAAACACTAATTGCATAAAAAAATACTTTTTTAATACTACTATATTTAAATATAATGATAATTAATTATTTTGTCAATCGACAATAATTCTGAGTGAGCACTTCTTAACTACATTCTTAAAATATTTAACTTTAGGTAGGAAAAAGTAATAATTTTTTATAAATTTAAAAATTAATAAAAATATATTTCTCGTACTGTACCTATATCTAATTAATACATTTCAACAATTTATAGAAATATTAATTTTGGATTATTTAAACTGAAAATGTTTTCCAATAGGGCTTAACCAGGAGGTTCCTCTTACCGTCTAGACGTGCAATAAGGCTGGGTTTGGGAAAACTCTTCCTCAAAGTGATTTAAAAAAATATTTTTCTTAAACGTAAAACAAAATTGTTTTTCGAATAACTCAAAAACTAATCGCTTCCTCAAAAACCATAAGTACTCATTTGAATGACAATCAAATTTCTAACTACCTAGATGCAAAATCGTCTTAATCTGATTAATAATAGCACAGATACTAAATTACTTATAACAAATTTTAGGTAAATTTCGTTTCATACCATGTTCGTGTGTAGGTTTTTATCAAATTCACATGTTTTATTGTTGCTGGTTTCTTAAAATGATCAATAGGCTGAAAAAGGATCAAGTTTTGAAACCATAATAGAACTTAGTTCTGAATCCTAAAAAAAAATGAGAGCTCATTCAGGTGGAAGAGTACACTCCCGAGTGGAAAAAATACGTATTTATGTTACATAGAAATTACGATGGAATAGAATGACAACGTTTTAAAGCAAAAATATCAGTATAGATAATCTCTAATTGCTACTGGTATGTTATTGTAGATCAATCCGAATAAAATTGATATCTGACAATCAAAAATAATCATTTATTTGTCATACATAGACATAGTTAAAAGTTTAAGTCACTGCTAGCTACCTCAGGTATATTTCTATTGTATTACCTCACAAAACAAATTAATTAATATAAACACCAGTAATTAATTATTAACAACTTTCTTAATTCGTAGCAATTAAAAAAAAAAAAAAAATGAAATAGTCGCGTGCAAAGCCGCGAGGTACAGCTAGTAGACGTATAAGACATCATTGGAAAGCTAAATATTTTAGAAAAAGAATTATCTTATACACACAATTTTAATATTTTACGGAGAGGAATCAAAAGCCGATAAAACTACCTGATTGTCTCAGATAATAATATTATAGATTAACTAATAACACATGTTTCTGTTGAAATTCAATGTAATTCATTCTTTAACAATTTAACTTTAATCTTTAAATGTATTAAAATTCTTAAATAGATTTTAACAACGTAGGTAGGTTAGAGACGTGTGTTGGGACCACCAATTTTTTAAAAGAGAGGTTATAAAACACTAAATCTTATTTTAGTGTATATTTCTCCTAACTGTTAGTATAGAAGAGCGAAAAGCGTAAATTTATACTATTTTTTTGTAACAAATTTTGATTCTTTGTCAAAAAATACATCATGTCAGAAAATCTAATATATTTAATCCAAACAAGAAAAAACCATTAGTACCCAATTGTTTCTTTAAAGTCTATAATACTTTTTGTTAATTTTCGTCAAGAGTGTATATATATATATATATATATATATATTTTTTTTTATTATATTTATTTTTTTTTTTTTGAACCATGCAAAATATATTTTTTTAAGAAGTGTTTTATATATTTTTTAAAACTGCTAGGCCAATAACTGATGAAAACAGATTAATACAACAAATATTATGTTGCCTATGTATTAATAATGTATTTTCGATGTAACTAAAATAGTATGACGGAAAAGTTGGGTGAAGGTGCGGTCATTTAGAAAATACACCGATAAAAAAAAACTTTTATTTGTGTGCCTACGTTCGGCATACAATGTGGGATTTCTTCAAGGCTAAGAAAAAAAAGATAATGACTAAAAACAATTAAAAGAAAAAATAATAAGTTAAGTACAATAATAAGATGACAATAATCAAGTATGGGAACAAACAATAATATTAAGTGATACTAATGGAATGAAAATATTTAAAAGCTACAGTGAGAAAGTAATTAAAGTTTAAATAAGGGCAATTTTGGAAACAATTAAAGTTTTTAAAAATAATAATTTTGAAGTAATATAATATTAAACTAGCATATGATCGTCCCTACCACGTCAAACTAACGAATTTGAAAATCGATACTTTTCAGGAAAGCTAAAAAAAAACCTATAAAGGTGAACCCAAAATCAACCATTTTCCAAAAAAGGCTTTTTATCGAGTAATTTACCGTGTTCTTGATAGGGTTAGAGATTCGACGATTTGCCACAAGCGCATCTTGTCCTATATTAGTACAGTTGCAAAAAAAACAAAAAAAAAAAAAACGAATTTCTCACATTCGTTAGACTGACATGGGAGGGACGATATTATTTGCAAACAAATCAAAATTGTAAGCAAACAAATCAAACCTTACATTTTAAAAAAATACAAAAATTCAATGCACTTAGGAAAAATCAAACTGCTTTTTTATTCTCAAGACGTTTCTTTTCTTTCTTTTTTTTTTTAATAGTCCATCAACGGGTCATTTATTCATGCCCCACCCTGTATTGAATTATGAAAAATAGTTCTGTATATTGAATGAATGACAATAGAAAATATTGATTTCATTTGTGGCCTGATAGATCATCCACATTCAAAGATGCCGATGTTATCTTCAACGCCTTACAACACATTAATATTTTCATAAATAGATACCGATTGAAAACGATAACAAAGACCCTTTCGGTTTATTATTTATGTATTTTTACAATCCTATAGTGTAGTGGGAAGATGGGAAGAATATCCAATGAATTATAACATTCAAATGAACCCTGGGAGCAGGTTTGTAAGAAGCTATGAGCCTTTAGGGGGGTGATAATTATAGGCGAGTATATTGTTTTCTAATGAACCTCAGGCATCTTCTGGCTGGCCAGGGCGTGCCACCCAAGTAGAGGATTCTATATAGATATTCATTTGTTAGTATGCAATCAAAGTATATTTAAATTAGCAAACAATAAGAAAATAAACGCTGCACAATGATTACAAAATGGTTTATTATTTCCACATAACTTTATTAGGGTATAACTCTTCATAGCTACTAATATTTTCAATTTTTCTCTATCTTCAATAATAACCGAGTTTTGGTGGAATTACATTTAATATAATTTGTGACTTGAATACATTGTAAATCATTTTTCTATTTAGCGCGCTTTACTGCATCTAATCTTAAAAATAACTGAATTATGGCGTAACTATGGGTAAGTTTTCTTCTTTTTTTTTTCTCATCTTATAATTATTCGCGTATTTTTGTTAGTTAAAAACACTAATAATTTTTTTATCCATATTCGAAAATAGCGAAGCGTGTATACATGCATGATTTCAATTTTTATCCTTTGTAATTTTTTTTTTTTTTTGTTTATTGTGCATTACTGATTCTAAAACTTTCTACACATTTTTATCTATCTTCAAAAATAACTGACTTAATGGGCGTATTTATGAATACCATTTATTATTTATGAATACCATTGAATCACTTTTAATCGGCTGCCATATTAAAAATAACTAACTCATTTCAACCTCTAAGTGTTAGGTTCATCGTTGTATGCCCAAGTATTTTTGTGGCGAATTTCAAATAAATGTTTTTTCTGCATAATGCATGGAATAAAGTGGCTCTTTTCAATTTTTTCAAAAGTAGCTGAAACATCTTAGGTATATACGCTTCGTAAAATATGAAATTTCAGTTTTAGACTTTCTGGGGTTTAAACGTTTGGGTAATTCTTTGAAATTATCTTAGCTATTTTATAATGATGGATTTTTTTGTTGACCCTTGAGACTAAATGATGGAGAAGATGGTTGAGGAGTTTTTTCTCAGTAATTGTTTGTGAAAATAAAAACTATAAATCATTTCGAAAGTCTTAATTAATGGTATATTCGAATATATATTAGTACAATTTCATAAAGTCCAGCTAATTTTTTACATTACCATTTTAAGTTCATCTATTTTTAACTTTTCCGAACAGAAAACTAAAGGATTTTCTAATGTATTGTTTAGTGCATTTTTTTGTGCGTAGTTTTTTGTAGTTAACAAAAAACTAAATTAAGAAAATATAAAATAATTGGACTTATTTCGAAACATAAAGGCGAAATGAAAAAATTTATGATCTCCCAGATCTGTTGCTGCTGCCTTTCGCCATGTAGCAGTTGTCTTGTAGTGTCGTGGATGAGTTGCCTCGACATAGGATACCACCCAGGACGATCGCACCAGTGACAGCGACCGACTAAGGCGATATTTAAAAACAGGTATATAATTTATGACCCCCCTCCCCTTCGGGCCAAGATTCGATCTGGAACTTCTGATTTATAGGTGCCCATCCTACGAGCGAATTTCCAACAATTAATAATTGCACAGAAAAAAAAAGTCTTATTGTGTACATTAACAATATAATCTTGAAAAGAAAAAATACGGTAAATAACAAAGTACATATATAAATAACATAAACATAAAATTATTCAGCATTATACAAGAATAAGCATTCGGATGAGTTTAATTAAACAAGGGAATATCCTTGATCGATAGCCTCCATTGAGCAAATTACATTTAATTAAAAAATTATATAAAATTATTTCTAATAAATCATATTAAATAATTATCAGAATTGATGGATGATTGACTGCGACGGAATTTTTAAATAATTGTTCAGAAACAGTAAGGCCAAAATATTTATCGTTAGTTTTGGTTAATTTACAGAAATTCTCCTAAATACCAATTCCTTAAATAAAATTAAGCATCCCTTTAAATTTTAGCAACTTTGAGAAAAATGTTTTAATACTATATTCAAAGTTTAAAATATATTCTTAATTTTTCAATTATATTCTTCAATTTACATACTAGACACTATATTTTGGTGCCTGTTTCTACACATAAAAGATGAACATTGTACGAAAAAATGAAGATACGACTGACTGTTTGTATCTTTTTGACAAGTAAATGTCTTTTGGCTCAAAAAAGTCACGTTTTGCCACATTTATTAAGCGATAGGGCTTCATTGACACACTCTTTGTCAAACAAAACTGTGTTAATGTTGCTTGAATAAAAATGTTGATGTTATTTCCGTTTATAACATTTTTCGGTACAACCTGCTGTTTAGGAGCTGTATTGTTTCAAATGAAAAAAAAAAAAAGTCACGTTTTGACAAGGTCTATCCTCTGTTGGTGTTACCAAATTAATGAGGATAGCTCCTATACCAAAAGTTTTGTAGAGAATCTTTTTTGTTATTTAACGTTTGCCGCTAGAACAAACAGTGTAGCGGTCATATTGATTTAAATGAAAAAATCAGTTTTTTATTTGAAACGTCTTTTTTTTTCTTTTTTTTTTTTTTTTTTACTAGCGGAAATGTAACACGCATTCTGTTGGTGCTGCTCGAATGAAGACTTTGACGAGTTTTTATTTCATCAGACATTTAATGGAGAATATTATTTGTTATATCATATTGTTGGCGAGGACTTTTTTTTAGTTTAGCAGCTATATTGTTTTAAATGGAAAAAGTTAGGTTATAAACCTTTATTTTCTGTCAGTATGGTTGATTTCAATTAATCATCTATTCACCGGTCCATGCGCAACTCAACTGCAAACTCAATTTCTTCGGAGCCTGAGAAAATCAGTAGATCATAGATTGACATATCCACGATCTATTTTTATAGTTTTTTCTGAGATTTTAGCCCTAACGATGATCTAAAGTGCGAGTTGAAACATTGGCAAAACAATAAATATTTTAGAATATTTCTTTGTTTTTCTTTCTTTGACCGCAACACAGACTAATTTCCTCCTCAATGTGTTTTTTAATTATATTTTATTTTATTTATTAATTTTTTTTTCTACACGATAGGTATATTTATATTACAAAGTAAAATTTAGTCAATTATATGAATATATGTATTATCTATTACACAGCCCAATATATCACGTAGTCTTGAAGTAAGCTGCCATAGACCTAATTGTAACGTATACTGGGTCCGGGTGATGGATGCTCGACCCCACCAGCCAATACAACAATTACTGTATTTATGCACTCAAACGACCTACGCATTTATAACAGCTGCTCCAACCTGAAGGGCATATTTCATTTATCCAACTAGTTATTCCATCGGGCGGGTATCTCAGAGGACAAGAAGTCTCGTCTGCACCGAATAACTTGATAGTACTGAGAGATTAGGGGCAATTTATGGCAAAATTGTTGCATACCAAGAGTCTGTAGCCATTACCTGTACTGTAATAGTCCGGCAATGAGAATTTTTTGATAATTATATTGATTATAAAAGGAATAACCAATTTTGAAAATATTAAATTAAAATATGTATAGACATTATTATATTTTTAGTGAGGGTTTACGGTCGACTGTTGAAATTATAATTGGTGGAATAATCAGTAGTCAGTGTGGTAAACAATATTTTAATTTTGCCGACGTTTCGGCCCAAACATGCGACCTCTAAATTTTAATTTTATACTTATCATCATCTTAGTATTTATCTGCATTTATTTTATTATCTTTTTGTTTAATTAGTTTGCTCATTTTAATGTAATTTTATTTTAATTATTTAATTTAAAAAAAAGTAATGATGTGGGAATGGTTGACTGTGTGTAGATAGTGAGAAGTTAATTCTGGGTGCAGTAATTAAAACATTTACATTATTTTCATTTTTATGCCGTATAGATATGTACCTCTTCTCTTTTCTGATTTTTTGCAGCCCTGAAAATGGCTCACACCTTTGAGCCGAAACGTCGGCAAAATCAAAATATTAATATACAATTTTATCTTCAGACAATATTAATATAGGGCAGATGAATTTAATGTGTTATCAAAATTAAAAATACCTTTCAGTTTTAAAAAATGACAATTAAGCACAAGCTTAAGCAATATCATTTAAATTAATTGATATATATATATATATATATATATATATATATATATATATATATATATAATATATATAATTAATCAGGTGAGAATAGCCAGCATTCTTATTGACAATTTCAAAAAAATATTGTCAGTTTTTCCTTAATTAAATTGTAAGACGCTGAGAACTAGAGTCTTTAATACTTTAATAAATATAATTTGAAATGGATTGATGTAGTGTATTAAAACTTATTTAAAGTGTGTTGCTTTAATGTATTGAAATATATTTAAAGTATAATATAGAAAAGTCTACCTTTTGAATAATGCGATGTTGAATTTAAAATTAGTTACGAAACTAAACTAAATTATTCGTAAAGATTCAAAACAAAAATGAAAATGTTTAACACTACTCAAACTAAATTTTTAATTTATTATTTAAACTCAATGAAAACTCTTACCTATTACTCGCAAAAACTTTATTTTTAAAGTCAACCTGCTACTTTTAAATCGCCATAAATCAATATAACTGTTAATTATTATATTTTAAAAGCCTAATAATATGTACCTTACAATTCAGACAACATAGAAGTTTGTACTAGTTCAGCGTTTCACCGCTAGATGGTGCCAGCAGAGCGGCTTCTGGTACGCCTCGCACATCATGAGATTAGCGTAGCGTACAACTTAAGCAGGTATATTATAATAAAAAATTAGATTTTTTGTTTTTTAAAACAATAAAATAGTAAATAACTGAAGTATCCGAGAGGTTTATAATAATATAATAAATACATTCTGATAATTATATGTTTTGGTCTCTGTGTTTATTTGGGGCGTGCGCAGTAGTACTAATTAATAAAAAATCTTAATCATAGACCGTTTTCACTATAATATAATCTTGAAAGATAAAAAATAAAACAAAAAAGTCCACTAGTACCTTAATACATATTACACAAAATTACGAAGAAAAAAATGTTAATATGTAACTTTTTCGTATATCTGACAATTTAGCTCCTGGTAAGATATAATAGCGTACACGAGACACCCTAAATTGGGGTGGTCTCTCTTGAAAACTGGGTCAGAGATCAGCTGTTTCATTCATGCGGTCCAGCACAGACTCCCCCACGATGGTATCTCCAGTAATGAATTACTGGACACATTTCTCAACAGCTCTGATTATCTCGAATGTTTCACCAAACGATAACTTTGTTGTTTTAATTAGTGTAGTTTCTAACGTTAACGTCGAACATTTTTATGTAATTTTAGAAATTTCGATAAGATAAAAAATGAGATATTGGAAATGATAAATGATTAACAGAAAATTCTAGAGTGTAATAATATATATTGTATCCAAAACACAACACATGTTAGTTATTTTTAAAAAATTAAAAAATAAAAATAAATAATATTTAGATTTTTTAATGTATAATTTTAAAATAAAATTTAAATAATATTCATATTAAAAATTATTAAGAAAACAATAAAAAATTAAATTAAACAAGTAAAGTAGCCAGAAACAATGCTTTCTTACAGGGTTACCAATATGACATTAGTGCGCTCTAGAGGCAAGCCCTGGAACTAACTTCCATAAGGCAACACAATATACATATTTATTCATATTATTAGCATTTGTGTTTTATTCAAGACTTTTTAATTAATTTATTTTTTTAATGGATTAGGAAATTTGTTAAACATATAATTAAATAAAATAAATAATTTAATAAATGATTAGTTAAATACTATTTTATGTTGTAGATGGGTAAATATTTTGTGAAGCTAACATTAACAAAAAAAAACCTTGAAGAGCAGAACTCAACTACTAAATCTACTGAAAAAAATTGAAATTTGCAAATAAATGACTCTAAGCTCAACCCTCTGTCTCACAAATATTTTCTAATCCATAAAAAGCGCAAAAAACATCTAAAAACACTGAAATTTATCAACCTTTTATTAAAATTTTTTGTTTAGAAAACTGCTATGGTTACCAAATTTCAGCTTATTTGGTAAATTTAATTGTGACAGTTAATACATTAATAACAACAAAATATTTTGCTTGTATGTATTTTCATATGTTTTTCAATATTTTTTAATTCTTTTTTTCCCATTCACTTATTTGTACTGCTATAAAGTTTTTAATGACCATTCCTCTCATAACGTAAAGAAAAATTGATCTGATGTTCAAAAAAACTTAGGAATAAATTTTATTTATAAAATAATTGCGAAGAAGAACGAAATATATTTCCTTTATAACTGACCAAAGGCACTTCCTTCGTAGCTACTAGCTAAAAGATATAAAGATTAACTCACTTATCATATATTGCGTAACTCATTACAACATTATTCGAAGTTTAACCTAAATTATTGACTTGAAAAATAATTTTTTTTATGCTAATAGTTGATTTTGGAATTAAAAAGTTGATAATTTTTATAGAAAAATAACGGGTAAATTAATAAGTAAAATAAATATAGAAGGGGCTTCTAATAATCCGATATATATTGGTAAGTATGATTTTCTTCTTTTTTTTTTATGTTCAAGTATTTATTTAAAACATTTGAAAATAACATTCTAAACCAATTTATACTATTTTCGTACCTATATTATTAAAATTATAATTCATTTCTATAATTAAAATAAATACATAATTAAAATAAAATTCCATTTCCATTTTGTAGTATAATATGTGAGTAATGATTGACATTAATGTTGTTATTATGTGACATATTGACAAAGAGGTCGTTGTTTATTGATTTATATGGAATTCATATCACGCTGAGGTGATTGACAATTGATAACTGCAGATAACTCATGATAACCTATTAAGTAAAATAATTAGGTCTTGATATTCGTTAGTAATTAAGTAATCTTTGTATCATTAAGGTTCTTAATCATAGATTTAGAATCTTAAAAGGAAAATGTTTAAGTAAGAAAATTATTTTAACTACATATATAAATTTTCTAAATATTTTACGGTATATAAAAGTGTATATACTTTCGTTAACATGTTTTATTTTTTATTATTCAATACTTTGTTTTATTTACTTTTTTTTTCTAACCCATAGGGGTGATTGCGACCATCTTTATTACTCATGTTTATCAAGAGTTGTATGTTAAAAATTTGAATACAAATATATAATTAACATTATATCAATTAACTGATCAGTTTTTTTTAAAAAGATTTTATCTTTTTCATCGTATATTACTGAAATTTGAGCTTGGTAAATTCCATTCTTAAAAATTATATTTTATATATCCTTAATTTATTTGTTAATTTAAGGAAATATGACTTGTGCTAGTTGACTCCATCCTTGATTTTAATAGTAGTGGTTTAAATACATACAAAAATAATTATAAAAACATAATCAAATTATCTTGTTAAATTCTAATATGGTGAAATAAAAATATAGGTATATATAAAACAATGAAAAAAGAATTAAATATTAAATCTTTTTTGTTCAATTTTTCTTTACTTATTTATTCTTGAATTGAGTAAGTGTAATTCGCATATATAAATTTATATCCTAATTATTTTCAATTATTATTATTATTATTTTCTATATTAAGGATTTTTATGTTATAATTACGAATATTAGTTATATAAAATATTGAAATATTTTCACTCCCATTTTAGAAGTTTTTATATGTATTCAGTGAATGGTAAAACTTATCAGATTCAGATAACTGATATTTTCAAAGTCAATTTGACATGAGAGTTATGCGTCTCTCATATATTTATTTTTTGCAGTTAATTAGAGCCAAATAATGTTCTGGTAATATAGTAGTATACCTACATATCATTTTAAATAAAAAATATATGTTTTTAATTAAAAATACATTCGAATAGTCCTTTCATTCACTTTTCCTTAAAATCATTAATACATTATATAAAGAAATTAAAACGATTGTATTATAATATATTTATTAATAATACGTTTATAATTAAAAAAATAAACATATATTAATGAATACATTTTTTAATACAAAAATATTAAAGAACATAAAATTTGGAGCGTTAAAAATAAAAATAAAACACTTTACAAAAATATCCAGCTCTTGCAGTTACTTAAATATAGGGAATAATTAATTATATAATCAATTAATTCGTCAAAAAATCTACCTTGAGCTCTATTAATTTATATTAAAACGATTCCATATTATTTTTCAATATATTCCACGCTTCATGGCAATTATGTAAATACAAAAAGGAATGTGGATACCTGTAGAAGCACAAACAGCCGGGAAAATGATATAGTGTACCAAGGAGAAGCTATTAGGAAGCCCAACTGTGTGAAACAGGGGCCGACCAACGAAACACCCGAGTCAAGTTCGGACTTAAGAAAGTCTGCCGTTTTCTAAGTTCGTGTTTCTGTACGAATAGGAAAAAAAAAATCGATAAAATTACAGTGCCGGTAATTATGGGTTACAATTGGAAAATCAATGGGTTCTCTTTATTGATTCGATTTCCAGATTTATGGCCCATAATTCAAAATTTTACTATCCTCAATCTACATCCACTGCGAATAATCTTTCAGAGTGCCAATTATCAAGCGTGTAGGCTGCTGTGTAAACATAATTTATGAAAAATATATTTAATTTTAATATTTCTTCTGGAATAATTTTTAATATTAGGTAGTGCATTTTTTATATAATAAAAGAAATATATAGACTACAATATTATATATTTAAAAGAAATTAAATCAATCTTAAAACTAATATTACAAAACAATAATTATGAGTTATAAAAAAAAAAAATAAAAAAATATCATAAATATTTATAGACTTACCAGGAAAAGAAAACATGCAATATTTAACAAAAATATAATTAAATAAAGATTTGAAAAATATGTTTGCAGTCACAGGTATCTTTGTAAATCATTTTTGATAATTTTTACTCGATTTCCAATAGATATTCAAACTTAATCTAGGGTTAAAAACAAATTTAGATAATACAAATGTTTTTACATGAAATATAATTTTTTTTACAGTTAGTTTTGATTTTACTTTTTTTTATACTTGTTAAATAAATTTTTTTCTATGAACATTTAATAAAATAATGTCAATAGTATTCATTAGAATCTAAGTTGTTTTACTTCTTTTTTTTTTTAATTTTAATATTAGCTTTTTTTGTCCAGGTTTTGATTGTGTGCCCTGTAGCTACGATATAATTTACAAAAAAATATTATAAAATATTTTTATAATCAAAAACTACTAAAAAAAAATTATTTATCATATTTCTTCAAACTTAGGACTTGAGTATTTATCATCTCATCCGATTTTGAAGTTCAATTCTTTACACTTTCGTAAAAATACATTTCATAGATTATAAAATTAATCAGTAAATTTTGCAAATCATACAATAGATTTTTTTATCTAAAAGACATACATATATATAGAGTGAATATTGTAACTTAGCCGAGTACAAACTCAAAGATTTATCTCTCCGGACGTTTAATTTAATTCCATGCAGGAACTGGTTTGTCGGGTTTCATTAAAGTCAATTACAATTTTTTATGAATTCGTGAGGTTCAACTTTTTTCAGAGGCGGTAGAAAAATTTTGATAGAAAGATTCAGTTTTTAAACTTCGATGGCTTTAATTATTCAGAAAATATATTTCTTCCATAATTAATTACAGGCGATTAAAAGTGGTAGAGACTGGATCTTACGATATTTTATTTTATGAGTAATTACATAAATACAGGTCTTGCTATCTTGTCTAATATGATTAAGCTGATATTTATTTTTGTTGAAATGTTATTAGTTGCGATCTTTTAGCAATTTATTGTTTTAGTAATATAGGTATTTAAGTAGTTGTTAATTATTTTTTATTTGATAATGAAACACCGCGATTCCAGCCCTAGCTAAGCTCAATAAAATTATTAAATATATGTTTATTTTTTTTTTTTTGTTAATAGGATAGGGGTGGTTATTCCATTAACGATTTACCAGTTTATTCCATAAAAAATTACGCCTCTAAATGATATCTTAGGAAATATTTTACTGCTTTTTATTTATAATTCATAATTTTTTTGACACAGTAAAATGGAATAGTTTTCTGATCCTGTTTCACGAGTGACAATGATCACTTGAGCAGCCTATGACATGATGAAGAGGGTTTTATCAGGCGGGCTTTAGTGAATGAAGCTGACCGTATTCAGTGGAGGGGTCATGTGGAATAGCGCCCACGTGGGCTGTTCGCAGTCAGTGAGTTATGCACTTCATATTTTATCAAATATTTCATAAAAAATATTGGAAAAATTTATTACAGGTTTATTATACTCTACTGCGTTTTTTTCTATTATATATTTTATTATTGATTTATATCTGGCGTTTGCTCCTTTCCTAGCTATTGAGGGCCATGCTATATAATGTAATATATTTGGTACCTGCAATGGCCATCCATGGGTAGAAGGTGTGGTTGGTCGGCTGCTGGTGGAGCTGTCCCGCGGGCTGTGTGGTAGCCGTATTGAGGCTGCACTGATTCCAAGAGGTCGGTGCAAGGGATGCGCTCGACGTCCTGGAAGTGGCTCCGGGGGACGCGTCTCCTAAGCCGGGGTACCGGGTGTCCGGGGTGCAAGCGGCCGGCCTCACCAGGGGGTTCGCGCCCGGTGTGGACGAGGCACTCTGCCAAACGTCTTTGGCCGCTGCTACCACCGCCGCATATCCGTTCTGATGGTTTGATTCCGTTTTGGAACAGTCAGGCTTCGTTGTGGAGTAGTTGACACTTGTCTGGTTTTCGTTGGCAGTGTACAATTTGCATGCGGCCACTGAGGCGTCGTAGGGCGAATCTTGCGGTGGTCTGCTCTGATGAAGAGAGTGGTGATGATGATGCTGTGTCGATGCGTAAGGGGACATACCGATCCCCAGAGGGAACCTGTAAGCGGCTGCCGTCTGATCGTGATGTGCTGCTGTGGCACTCTGGTGATGGTGTCCGTAGAAACCCGTCTGTTCGAAATAAGAGTTCATTTTGTCAATTGACAGATCACTGTTTTCGGCAATCCAATGATGATCCAGTTGTACTATGATTTGTACTCGTACTGCCCCTCACTCAAGGGGCTGACCACACAAAACAACAATAAAGTCACTCGAGTGCGGCGGTGGAGCGATAAAAGACCCCTGAAGGAGCCATAAAAGAGAATTGGACTGATGTCGTTAGCGTTTACGATAAGCTATAAAGCGACAGAGGGCGACGCGTAGAGACTCGCGGACTGGAGCGGACTGAGGGGGCTATCAGCCGGGCTGCTATCACTCCTTTATCCTGCCCCTCCAGGGCCCGGGGGTGGGGGCAGGGCCAATCCGCGCCCGCGCGCTTAGCCCCATCTACCGCCTCCCGCGCAAACTACTCGTCGCTTTATGAACCCCAGCATTTGGTTATGTCTTCATTTCATCTCTCCGCTTGTAAACAGATCGTATTAATGTCCACACCGTCCTCGTAATTGTCTCTCCTGACCTTATGCTGCCCTGGCTAGGCTTATTTGTGGCCTGATAGCAAAGGTACAGCATGCCAAATATTCAAATATGAGGGATTTTTTTTTTGGTGATGAGACTGAACGATCTGTATGAAGTTCAGAGGATACCTCTTAATACAAGATAAATGCCTGGTGAGGTTATATTAACTTTCTGACAAATGACTGTGTTAATTTGACAAACATTCTTCTACTTTTAACTGTCTTGTCACCAAATCTTAGCCTACCTTTCATTCGACAAACTAGCCTGAAACATCGAATTTCAAATATATCAAACAATAAGTAGCAATAATATGGTGCATTTCGTGTTATGATATCTTCATACTAAAAACAAAACATTGTGTCTGGTGGTAAAGATACACTTCGTAATATACATTATAAAGTACCTAAAGCATTCATAACGTGTCTCTGTCAAATATCCTAAGAACCGTCGATTTTTTTTTTACAATGTTTTGAGACCCAATTCAATTTTAAAGAGTAAAAATAAAAAATGAAAATCTTTTAATTAATAAAGTCCATTGCAAAGGAAAACAGATTCCTTTGGATGATGAAACACGAGCGTAATAATTTTGTGATTTATCGCACTAAATGCCTCTTCTGCTTAGTTTTTAATTAAGTAGCCATGTATTATTAAGATCACATATGTAGGAAATAAAAGTTAAAAAACAAACAAGTGCTGTCTTACAAAAATCATACAAAGTTAAGAAATATTTCTTAAAATAAATTAAATCAATATGTTTGATAAGACTGATCAAGGATATGTCAAAAAGCTAAGTAATCATAAGAGGTCCATAAAAATAAGCTCCAAATTGGACATTACTTAGCTAATAACTTCAGGCGACTTTCAGAAGTAACTTTAATAATAGACATATTACTTTCACTTACTATATATAGTAAGGGGAAGTATTGCGATCGTCAAAATTTTCGAATTCCAGTTTTCAACGGAAATACACGTTTTAGGGTCCCCTGAGTCCAAATAACCAAGTTTCGCAAAAAGGTCTGTGTGTGTGTGTGTGTCTGTGTGCGGTGTGTGTGTGTGTGGTAACTCCCGGGCGGAAACGGTAGATCCTATGAAACTGAAATTTCATATTTAAGACAAATATACGCCCGAGACGTGACAAAACATTTTTCATCAAAATGAGCTCACCAGAAGAGTCACTTTATACCATGCATTTTACACCTTTTTTCGATTTTCTCGAAAACTGTTCCGACGATTTTGATTAAACTGGCTATATCGATGTAAAATTTAATGTGCTTTAATATCATGTAGGTTTTATTCTGATTAAAATGGTTTGACAGGGCTTAAATGCCGTTATTTTAAATTTTCTTCCGCTAAAGCACCTTTAATTTTGTAGATTCAGTAAAAATAACTATATTATCTTGTTAACGCTGATGAAAAACAGGTAAATATATAAATTGAATAAATTCGAAACCCAATTAAAGGAGAAAACAGAAAAAATATTTTTTTAATGCAATTTTTCGTTTTTTTAACAAAAGAGTAGTAATATACATGTATGTTATACCGCTGGAAAGCTAAAGATTTTAGAAAAAATATTATCTCATACACAAGCATTTAAAAGTTAATATAAAGTGATGAAATGAACATAAAACTAACTGATTATTGTAGATAATAATATAATAGATTTTTTAATGAAACACGTGTTTATATAGAAATTTAATTTAATTAATTTCCTAATAGTTTCACGTGTTTTTATCTCTAACTGTTTTTGACAATTCTTTTATTGATTTTAAAAATGGAGGTAAGTGAAAGTCGTGTGTAGCCCGCACCAGATTTTTTAAAAATTTTTATCACAAAAAGTGACTACCTAACTTTCTTTTTTCTTTTTTCCTTTTAAGATATACGCTTTGAGTGAGTTTCATTAATAACAACACATATTTTGGAAAACTTTTTGTTTTACAGATTGGTTATCAAACAAATGTCATTTAAACAAAGCTTACGTACTTCATATCACACAATGTTTAAAGAAGCCAAATCCCAACAGCAGTTATCCTCAAAATGGCGACTCTTCCGAAATTCATCCGTAATAAGTTTGCAATTTATTTCCCCTGAACTATTGCTGTTTGGCACGACACAGTTTCTATTGAACGTATTAAGCTGCCTGGTACAACATCTCACTGGCCCAAAACAGGCCATAATTTCGGGGATGTCTACCTATGGTACACTATATTTATTCTCGAAACTGCTTTTAAAAATTAACATCATATTATAAGTAGGAGTAAACATAAGTGTAGGGATTTTAAGGCATTTCGAAGGATTCGACGTATTGCATGCAGACCTAAGTTACTTGCAACTTATCAATTAGTAACTTGTCATATATCAAATTTATAATATGCACATAATAGTTGATATTATTCGCGACGTAATTAAAATCGTTTGGATTTTTACTAAGTATTTTGGACTAAAAAGCATCGAGGTTGGTGAAATTCTAGAGATTTAAAATATATTGAAATAGATCAAAATACAGCAAAGAAAAAAAAGATACTTGTTAAACGTTGAAATGTTTTTAATCAAGTAGTAGCTTTCCGTGGCTCTTCAGCTTCGTAGAAGGGTTAAATGTAGATAATAAACTATCTACAAACACTTGAACACAAATAAGTAAGTTATTACTAATTCATAATATAAGGCAGGATGCTACTGACTCTTTAAGACACAAATTAAAACTATAGACTTGTAAATTGCGTCACGCATAGCGAGCTATCATCGAAAATTAAATAGATTTTTTTTTATATGATTTGTATTTCAGATTGAAACCGTACGCTGTATGTTCATAGCAACATAGCGAATTTGAGTGGCCACTTTAATTCGAGATGTCTATCTACAAAAAAATTCTATATTTCCTAAAGGTTTAGTTTATTTTAAATATTTTTAAAATACTATTTTTAAAGTAGCATACACAGCTATATAACAAGTACTTGAAAAGCATACCTCACAAACCAACTTCTGCGAACATTTTTATATTTTTTTTTCAAAAATACAACGATGGATTGGTTAATGATAGCGATCTAAACATCTTAGTGGCATTTAAGGATCATTATTTTAAGTGAGAGTAAATCGAGCAACGTATTTGGTCTTCATCACTTGACAAACAGTAAATTCGTAACAGAAACTCGGACCATACTTTAATAGTAGGTTATATAATTTTGCGTATGGAACATATATAATTATTTATTTATAGCACATTAATGACATTTTTTTTGTTATACCTCAGAGCATAAATTGAAAGCAGAATATATCCTGAATTCCTAAAATAAAAATTATATAATTTAATTTAACATATTTTTACTAAATCAGAAACAAAATAATTACTGAAAACATGTTCATATTATGTTTTTTAGCATTACAAAAGTTTTGGTTATTTTTGTTTTTTTGTGTATTGAACTGATCATGTATTTAAAAAAAGTATATGCAAGAACTTGGATTGCCATATTATCAAAGCTAATGGTTGAAAATATAAGTACATAATGATAAAGAGGAAATCTTATATGTGTGTATTAAGATTAAGCCAAATAATAATATCTTTATATCTGAAAATATAAGAAAAAATAGAAACGCCAAATAGAAAACTATGAAACAGGTTCATCTTAAAATATGATATAGAAAAGCAGATTAAACCACCTGAAATTAAAATTAAATTAAACAAGATTTACATTCAAGAATTTTTATTGTATATACATTTTTCAAAAACACTCTCTGGAATGAACGATTTGTAAATTGCTGTAATATGCTGTGACATGTTACTTGTGGAGTTTTTCTTTCTTTACCGATCCTGCCAAACTACTATAGTTTTTTTATTCTATTGAAAATATTTGGTAAAAATTAATCGTTCTTCTCTGATGTTTTCTCTTGTCCTTTTTCCTCATTAATGTTTTTATCACTTATTTTTCGTTTCGATCCCTTCCTGTTTCTTTTAAACAGATTCCTCATAAATCCTGTTGAACCCGAACTACCAAATACGGGCCTATCCTTGGGGTCTTTGATCTTTCCAGTTGCTTCTTCTGTTTCTCTGGCTTCTTACTTTTATCTTCTGAACAATATATTATAAATAATGGTATATTTCTCAAAAATTGTATATTGAATATAAAGTAATGAATACTAAAAACATCGGAATAAACGGAAAAAAAAATGTAAGTCTTCATTAAAAAACGACAATGTTCACCCATTATCAGTTTAATGATGTATATATACATATACTAACCAATTGAGAACCACATAATTATCAAATCATTTGTCGTTTATAAATCACTATATAACCAACGCCATTTTGAAGCTTATTTTTAAGCTTCTCGATCTCTTAAATATAGTAGGAATATTATTATTTATTGACCCTTAACTTTAAAATAGTATCGTTCTTTTCCGAGTACATCAAGTTTAAAAGATATCCACTTAAAAATCCAGAAAATATAAAACGTTTTAGCTGAATTTCTAATAATACACATTTCTATTTGTCCAGGTGTACATTTGAGTCCCAACGATCAACCCCCTACTTGCGGCTGACAGATGGAATCTGCTGAAATCAATAGGTATATTTGTCACTCAACCTTTTTGAGTATCTCTTAATTTCGTTGATACAGCTATGTATTAATTTATCTAGTTTTATTGCATTGATCATCCATTATTATAAATTATTCTATAACTCATGAAAAAGCGATTTCAATTAACGTTTATTATATTCGTACATATGCAAAATATCGGCAGCATAAGACATCATTAAGCATATCTGAAAAATCTCATTACTAAAATTTATTAAAAAACACAGGAACCTGTAATAAGACATAGAATATAGAAACATTATACAATTTCGAAATTAATAGTAATAAAACAACACTACACTTAAATTCGGATCGAGGTAAAACACATGTTCATGGTTCTTGACTCATATATCAAAGTTAGTTTAGGATCAATGAAACACTAAGTAATTTAGTTTTAATATAAAAAATATTCACTATTTGAGGAGTCACTGCTCTTTATAGCGTAGGATCGATAATCAATAAACAAAGAATTTCTGACACGAAATAATTCCTGTTGCATTAAGCAAAAAAAAAAAAAATGATAAAAAAGTGTTATTATTGTTCTATTGTCAACCTATTGGTTGTCCAGCTATTATTTATAATTATTCGTATGGATGCCTAGAAAATGATTTTATAATAAAGACTTTGGAGAGCCAAATTACTTCACTCGTTGTTTATTATACAGAAGCAAAGTTTTAGTTACTTCATAAATTACTGTATAACTTCAGGTTTGATTGTTTCAGAACATTTTATGTATTTGTCTTTGAGAAAATCTCTCATACAAACATCATTGGTCATTCGTTATGATAAAAATTTATAAATCATCTTATTAAAGTAATAAAAATGAGAAAATAATTTTAAAGATTATAATAAAATATTTAAATGCATATATAACTAAAAAAACTAAATGTTTCCAAAAGATATGTACTTCTGCTATTATTTTTAAAATGAAAATAAATATAGTATGTTATAGCTATAATAAGACTAAAATAGTTATACAACAATCAATGTTTAACTTTAAAGAGGAGAAAAAAGAATCGTTTAAATAAAAATAAATTGCACGGTGGAGGTCAACTATCAATGATAAATGCTGTGATTGGGAAACTATTGGTTAAATATAAATGAACATTTCTTAAGGATGCTGTATTTAATGTGAAAAATAACTGAGCAAGATTTGAACAAACGAATTTTTAGATGTTAGGCAGGTTTTTGATTGTTTCTGAAAATTTAATAACATTTAACGTAGCGACAATAATAATTTAGTCATTCAATGAACAATTATAATAGCGAGCAATGCATACTTTGATTATTACACCTCAGTTAAAATGTTCTACAGAACCCTTTAACGAATTCATCTTTAAGTTGTGAACTATTGAAGTCTTTGACGTCAGACAGAATTTCGATTGTTTCTGAATATGAAAAAAATATTAAAGGTAACTAAAATAATAATTCAGTAATTTCTATAGCGAACAATGAATACTTCGATTATTACACGGCAGTTAAAATGTTCAAACAATGCATGATCCACACGTTAGTGTCATGGTCTATAGTACCCTTTATTGCATTAATCTTACCAACGAAATAAGTCATCAAAAACCAGTCCATGGACTTCAGAATAGATAATTACAGCTCATATCCTCTTCACCCTTCAGGGGTATATGGATGTGGGAAATGTATTCCAAGTGCAATGAATAAATATTGCCATGTGGGAAATGTATTGTTGAGTCGTGTGTCAGTGGTGGGGAGTCGCCATAGGCAGCCCCTCCAGGTTCCTTTGTGGATTCCAACAGAGTCTATCAATTATTCATGCTACTTCTCCCCCTTCTGTAGAAGACTCCTTTGGCAGAGGAACCCCCTTGGAAGATTCGCCACGGGGAATGAGAGAGCCATTATGAAGGTGACTCCATTCCCGAAGTCTTCATCGGCGGCCTGACAGCCATTGTCTGTGGCGGACCCCAGGTAGGGAGTACAAAGGTGTAGCATTACACCAGGTAACGGTCTTCTACTTCTCAGCTACTCCAGTGTAAACTCATCGCTCAAAGCTAGGCCTCATTATTGTGGTGGGGAGTGCTCCCAATCCATTGGCAGATATATTGAGCAAACAGAACTGAGCGATGGGGTCATTGCTGACAGTAACGGATTTTGTTTCACACTTCTTCTCTGAAGTCTGGAAGGGAGCAGAAAACCGACGTTATCAAAAAAGAATCGAAATTTTTACAATTAAAAAAAACAAAACATTTTATTGATATTCACAAATGTACTTATAATAAATTTTTTTTTTTTTTTTTTTTTTTTTTTATTTATTGAGCAATATTACAATCTGTCCAATTCAGGACATTTTTAATAGTGATAAAGTACAACATTCATACTACATTCACACGATATATACAAAACTATAAATTTATATAATAATAATAATAAAATATACATATATACAAAATAAAATCAATAAAAATATATACAATAGTCACTCATACCTATATACAATTCACAAGCATACAGCACGTGAGTGGAGAATCTAGCCAATGCTAGAACTCCAATACTTATAATAAATAAAATAAGTAAATGGGCTAATTTACACTTGTGTCAATGTCTTGTGAAGAAACTACCCAGTGGCAGTACTTCAATGTCAATTTAATTTAGTTGGTATCGAGGCCATCTCGATTTCACCAATTGTAAGCATAAGTATAAAACCCGTTATAAACACAATATAATATGAATTATATTCATATTTTAAAATAATTAGTTAAAATCCAATGAAGAAATATATAGAAATTTGGGAAACCTTGAAGTAGTCATCAGAACTAGAAGACTGAGGTTTGATGCCCATATGGTAAGAATGAACAATCAGAGGCAGAACAAACAGATTTTTGACAAAGTTTTAGACTATAAGAATATGGGTGGTTATGCAAACCAAATAAAAGAGGAGCTCGATAGGTTAAAAATCAAGAAAATAGACTGCTTGGATAGAGAGCTTTTCGGGAAGAAAATATAAGAAGTTGGGGTTCTTACAGGAAAAACAAAGAAACAGGGGAGAAAATGGACAAAGAAGAGCGGGAGGAACAGTCCAGGAAGATGAAAGAATATTGGAGAAAAAGGAAAATGAAAGATGTGAAGAAGATAGAATGGTATTCACGTGGTCCTTGATGGCCAATTCGTGCAAAAAAAAAAAAATTATAATAAAATAATTTTATTTTATTTAAAGTTATATTTAATCCATATAAAATAAAATATTTTATCCATTTTCAGTAACGGATTATTATAGAATTATTTACATGGATAATTATGTTATCACTTTAACCAAAAAAAGAATGATTTAATTTTTTTTTTTTTTCAGTGATGTCTTATCTCCTTATTTTTAAAGTCCTCTCTCTTTCCTAGTGGACCATTTTAGATAAAAATTTAGAAATATGTGCTCTCATTTCGGTTAGTTCTGAATCAGGAAGGAATTTTCGATGAAAATCACTTATGTAAACCATTGAATGCAATTTGATATTGATGCGGAATGTTTCATTGACTGATATTATTTTTATTTTTTTAATTAATAATACTTAAGAATATATATTTGTGAGCCATGTCAACCATTTTATTTTCATTTTTCAGCATTAAAAAACTTATTCAGATCCTATTTAGGTTTCTATACATTTTTGAACCTACTGTATACAATATGTTAATGCAATTATTAAAAAATTTATTGGATTATTCGATCAAATTAATAACTAAAATTCTACCTGTAAGTTTTTTGCAGAGCATACTGGTCAACAGCTGTGATGAAAATAATCTTCTCAAAACTTCTTTTTGGTGCTTTTTTTTTTTTTTTTTTTTAATGATTCAATATACATAACATATTAAAGAAGGCATCTTCGGTAATTCAACTACATAAGCGCAATTCTATAAATCTACAATACATATATATCTTTATTCAATTGTTTTTATCTTTTTTTGTGGGAATATTTTTCGGAACTACAGTGCTTGTTCCATGAACATCAACTGAATAATTTTTAGAAAATAAATTATTAAAATTATTTGATAAAAATGTTTAGTTTGGTTCATAGACGTTTTAAAAATGTTATTTTTGATTATCCTCACACCAGACTGAAACGACAAGAAACTGCTCGAAGATATCGATTACTACAACACTTACTAGACAAACGTTCAAAACTTCCAGTATATTACAAAAGACTCATTTACACCACTATTATCAGACCTATTTGGACGTATGGAATCGAGCTTTGGGGCTCTACGAAACCATCTAATTCCTCCCGCATCCAGTCCTTACAATCCAAAATCCTTCGAAAAATCCTGAATGCTCCTTATTTTGTTACAAATCAACTCATTCATAATGACCTTAACATCCCATTTGTTGCAGACATAGCCCGTGATAGATACTCCTCTTTTCATTCTAAACTCCCTGCCCATACAAATCCACTTGTCCGTAATTTATCTTCCTTAGATATCCCAGATAATCCTCCAAGGCGACTGAAAAGAAGGTGGCCTCGGGACCTACTGAGTTAAAATAGTTAGTGAAGTGCTACCACTGGGTTGTTCTTTCTCAAGACATTTTCATGACATTTTTTTTTCATTCCTCATATTTACTTATTGTGTTGTTTAATACAGTTGTAAATTACAATAAATAAATAAAAAAAAAGTTATTTTTGATTAAAAAAAAAAGAAAAAAAAAGTAGGGATAGAATTAAATTAAGATAAACGAACGTTAGGATTATAAGAAAATACACCAACAGTAAATAAATAAGGTTTACAAAAAAAAAATACACGAATGAAGACATATGTGCGGACAACTTGTCAGATGTATCAGCTTGGGCGAAGCCTCAGGTCCGACTAAGGAAAGACCCAGTGAGCTTTACGATTCTATCTAATCTCCTTTATGAGGAGCAATAAAGCGGAACGTTTCAGAGCGAGACCGGCTACTGCACCAGCTCATTCGAAAGGCGTTAAGTCCGCGTTTAGGGCCTGTAAGTCGTTAGGCTGACGTTTACGACGCTGTAAAAGTTTTTACGCACGTCCCACACGCCCGGTGTTTGGCCTGCCTTTGATTGTTGGGATCTACTGCCTCTCATCCCCATAATCGACATTCTTATTCTGAGGTAAACATTGGGATAATTTATGTGAAGAGGCTCACCTTTCCATTATCTTCAGGCCTAGTGTCAGTCTCCATTGATGTCTTCAAGTCTGAAAAAAAAAATACTATGCATTAGCCTTTAAAGATTAAAAAAAAAGAGGAAATACACTGAATTGTATCTCACAGACACAGCAAAAATGGACAAAAAAAAAACAGCATATGAAGCAAGAAAGAGAGAGAAAAGATGAGATAAAAATTTCAAAATACATGCATTTTAAAGAACTATAAGTTTATATTAAAGAAAATGTTTTCTCACGGCTTTTAAAATTAAAATAAAATTGCCTGGTGTTAGTCGATGGTTAACCGTTATCAACTGCTGTTATATAAGACATAAGCATTGTATTTAAGAAGTTCATTTATTAATTATTCTTTATATATATATATATATATATATATATATATATATATCTATATGTACTTTTTTTTTTAAGCATTTTTTTTGTTTTGCTCAGTATTTCTTATATTTTTACTTATTATTTTATTTATGTAAAAATGGTATGAATATTATCTCTCTATTATTAATATTCCATTTAGGACAGAATGTAATATTACTCTATAAATAAAGTAATACTAGAATATAGTGATCCATCTACTGTTAATTATGAACAAGACAAGAAATCATGCTGATGTTCGGAAAATACACTGAAATGTCAGAATAAATGAAATATTACGAATTGAAAAGATAATATTTTTGAGAGTTGCCGTTTAAATAATCATTATTATTTAAGGAATGACAATTATTACATATCATTAGAATTTAAACGGCTAAAAATATTACATAATCCGAAATCATACTACAAAATAATATTAACTTTTTCTATTTACAATTTTGTCCACAAAATAATTAGTAAATATAGTTCATTTTACTTTTTCGTTTTATAATTTGATTTGAATAAGTTATGAACTTTATTTCCATGCATTGGGCAAATGTAGCTATTGTCATATATTTGCAATCATTTAAAGGATTAGATATATTTTAATGTTAAATAATTTGATCAAGAAATTCTAATATAATAGTTTATCAGAATATTTGATATATGTTATTATATAGTTTTATTTTATAATTATATCTATTTTATATTTAATTTCTCTATTTTACTTGCTGAGTTTTCAGCTAAAGTAAATCGTACCTTGTAATTACTAAATAGTTGTAAGGCAGACCTACATTGTTTTTAAAAAATATTTTCATTATAATATATTACAAAGATGTGTATTTGGCAAATATATAATCATCATATATCATTCTGATCTTGAATAATAAATCTGTTATGTTTTATTTAGTAAATAATAATGATTATATAAGATTATCAGTATCACAAAAATATTTTTAAAAAATAGAAAAAGTGATGAAAGTAATAAACTAACTTTACGTTTTGATTGAGAAGAGCTTACCAATTTTCGGTCTTCGTTTTTCTAAAAATCTGGGTTTGAAACTTTATTTATTCAAGCAATAAATTACATTATATGTAACTATAGTTATGCGGTATGTCCAGCACAGTTTAGTAAAAATGTTTTTCATTAAACAGCACCAGACATGCGAAACCTTTGTAATAAATATATTGTTTTCGAAACACAAGACTATCACTTCACGGATTTAAATCCTCATACGAAGTTAATATTTATATAAAATAGGTATTAATGTAAAATTTAAATAATCTCTATATATATTTCAGGGCAGGTTTTTTGTCCCAGAGTGAAAGTAATTCAGACACAATAAGATATCTCGGATTAAAATTCGAAGATGAATGACATGGGGCATGGGGTCCACACATCAGTAACAGACAGATAGCGCTCTTTACAACAAAGGCTTAAAATATTGTATATAAAGTGTGTATTCAATACTTTCAAGACGTTCAAGATAAAAACATAAATAGAAATTGAACACTTACTGAAGCCCATTTGGACCTGCGTCTCACAGATATACGAGACAGCCAAAAAGACTAACATTCGTATACTTGAAATTTTTTAATCAACAACTTTTAAGACAATTTCTAAATCTGCCAGGCACATTAGCAACATTACACTTCACCTGCCGACAGTTAACAAACAGATTCGAACCCTTTACAAACGTTTTCACAACAGTTTAATCAATATAATATGCTTATCAATACCAAATATGGCCATTACCAACAACATGTCTGACAATAACTGTAAAAGGATGAAAAGAAACTGGATATACGACCTTCTGACATAATTACATAAAAATAACCACGACAGGAAAAAGTGTACGTTTGTCCATGCTCGTTTGTGTTTGTATATGTGGAAAGTGTCACTTTATACTATGCATTTTACACCTTTTTAAGATTTTCTTAAAAACGGCTAGAATAATTTATTATTGAATTCGCTATACCAATGTAAAATTTAATGGGCTTTTATATAATGTAGATTTCCTTCTGATTGAAATAGCCATGCAAGGCTTGGATGCCTATATTTGAACATTTATTTATCTGAAATACCTTTAATTTTGTAGATTTGAAAAGTAAGTATTTCATGTTGTTAAAATTGACAAAAAAAAGGTTAAATACACAAGTTGGACGAATTTGATAAATAACTAAAGAATAAAAGAGCAAACATGTTTGAATGTATTTTTTTTTTTTGTAACATAAGAATAGTATTATAGATGTGTAATAAATTGTTGCTAAGCTAAAAATTTATTATTATTATCCATGCAAACAGCTGTATAACGTAATGGATAGTGATGAACAACGGTAAAACTGAATAATGGAAGTAGGTAAAGATGTAATATATTATTTAATGAAATATCTATTTCTATCGAAACTCAATGTATTCATTAAGATTTTTTGGACTATTATTTTGTTCAGAAGTTCTAAAATGGAATTAATAACGGATGTAAGGGAAAGTAGAGTGTTGGGTGCACAAGATTTTTTTTTTTTTTTCCACCAGAATCTTTTACTTTTAAATTATCTGTGCCGTCGCAAACCTATGGCATCCTGTTCTATAGTGTCCTGTAATAATATTCCGCTTGTCCCGGTTGAACAGATTCGCTATCTTGGACTCCTACTTGACAAACGTCTAACTTGGAATCAGCACACAACGACTGAAACGACAAGAAACCGCCGCTTTCGTTTACTACAACACTTACTGGACAGACGCTCTAACCTTCCACTTAACTACAAAAGGCTCATCTATATTACCATCGTAAGCCCTATCTGGACGTTTGGAGTTGAGCTTTGGGGCCATCATATTCTTCCGTATCCAATTCTTATAATCCAAAATCCTTCGAAAAATCCTCACTGCTCCTTACTTTGTCGCCAACAAACTCAGCCATAATGACCTTAATGTACATACAGACGCTCTAACATTCCACTTAACTACAAAAGGCTCATCTATACCTTTGAGTTTTGGAGCTCTACTAAACCATCAAATTTTTTCCGTATCAATTCCAAAATCCTTCGAAAAATCCTCAATGCTACTTTGTCACGAATAAACTCATCCATAAAGACCTTAACATCCCATATGTTGCTGATCTGGCCCGAACCAGGTATCAATATTCCCATGACAAACTCCACTCCCACTCTATCCTACTAGTTTCAATCCTTGCTTCCTCTTCCATTCCTGACAATCCTCCAAGGCGTCTGAAAATAAGATGGCCTCGAGACCTTCTACTTTAGATAACCCAGTGGAGTGCTGCCAATGGGCATTTTCTCTTCATTTATTTTTCATGCATTTTATCTGACAGCCAATTTACTTGATGTATTAACTAATACAGTAGTAAATATCAATAAATAATAAATACAAAATTCCCTGTGTGATATAAAAAAAAATTGGGTACTAGCAAGAAACTTAGCCGTACAGAGAACAAGACATACAATATGCATGAAAGATAAAAAAATACGAAACAAAAACATTGTTATACAACGATTCTTGTTGTAAATACATTATCCAGGCGATGGTGCGATATCCTGTATCCTGGAGAACCAGTTGAGAACGGCTTTCTACTGTTTCAACACGGATCAACTCAGGCAGGATGTAACCTCAAGAAGGAAACTGGTAGAGAGATCATCCCCCCTCAGGTGTCCACTCGCCTTTAATTAGTTTAATTATCCGACCAGGAGACAAAGAGAAAGACGGACGAGCGGACAGGTGAGTTAACACTTCCAGCTAAGGCTAAGTCCCTTCGGCTCACGTGGATCTGTTGCGTCGCATGTTTTGCCTTTCAAATCAGTCAGAAGTGATATTTGAAAATTAAGTGATATATGGAGACTGGTTTCAAAATTAATAGTTTTTTGGGAGGACTTTAAGAGTGTTATTTCTCCCACATCATCAATATTCAAAAGAAACTCACAAAACTGAAAGAAAACCGTTAATCAATTAATAAAAGCGCTTTGTAAATTTATATTCAAGGAAAATGGCCATTAATAAATGAGTATTTCTTGAATGATGTCAATTATTCCTTTTTTTTTTTTTTTTTTTTTTTTTTTTTTTTGTTTATTAGAAAATTTCTTTTTTTTTCGATTAGCACTAATACAAATAGACAGAAGGATTCACCACAACTAAGTGTTCATCACGGTGTCCTGAACCTAAAACTCAACATACCTTCGTCTATATATATAAGAGTACATAATATATATATATATATATATAAATGCATAAGAGGAAAAAAGTTAATGAATTAGAAACAAAAATAGACATGATTACAAAATAACAACGGTAATTAACACGGCAAAACGTCGAGGTGTTAGGATCATATAATAATAACATGGAATAGCTTTTAACTTACTATTGTCAATAAGATATATAAAGATCTAAAACATCTAAAATAGTATCATGACAACTGTTGAATTTGATAATTAAAAAAAAAACACGTTTTAAAATCCTTTTGAGTCAAAAAAAGTATCGAAACTGTATGTTTTGTACGTTGTTATATTTTAAAAGCCAAAACTCACTAGAAACTGAAATTAGATATGTAAAAAATATTGTTTCTGTTTTTTTTTTTTTTTTCAACTTAATTTTCAGCATAATGCAACAAAATCATGAATACAAATTACAAAAAAAAAAAAAAAAAATAGTTTTGAAAATAGGGAAAAGACCAGGATAAATCGAGCAAATGATGTAAAAAGATTTTAAAAGAATAAAAAGTGAATGACAGTAGATACTGTTTCACTAAATTTATAAAAATATTATTATGCCACAGTATACTATATGATTTTTTCATAAGGTTTCATGAACAAACTAAAATAAATAAATGGAAAAACATTAAATAAATCGACTATCAAATGTGACTTGATACAAATCAATATCAGATTATTTTTTTATTGTGTATCCGACTTGATGATCTGTAGCATTAACAATGATGTAAATGGAGTGATTTAATCTTACAACCATTAAGAAGGAACTAACCTTCTCAAACAGCAGGTTGAGTTGCCTTTAAGAAAAAATAAACATTTTAAATAAAACGACAAAGGGATCTACTAAGAAATCATTTCCTGCATTGAAGTGTTTTACGAATGACCTGGAATGTATAATTAATTTTGAAAGAAGATAACCATCTTGGCTGGCTTCAAGTTATTTTATATTGCATATTCCTCCAAGTGTTTGCGGTTATTGTTCCTATTGAAATTCACAGGCTCCTTCTAGCTTGATTAGTATTATGATATCATGGTTTATTTAACATTAAATAAATGGATTATTTTTTATTTTTATTTATTTATTTATTTTTTTTTTGTTTAAACTTCGACGCCTTCTCTCCGTAAATCCCCAGGATACGACCTCCTTATTCCTCAGATATTAAGACAACTTCCACCCAAAGCCATTACATTTCTTGCATATTTCTATAACTGTATCCTACGCACTACCTATTTCCCTCTCTTATGGAAACATTCAACTATCATCCTTTTCCTAAAACCAGGCAAACCTTCTAACAGCACGTCGTCTTACAGACCTATTAGCCTACTTCCGATTCTCTCGAAAATTTTCGAAAAGCTCCTACTAAAACGAATCCTAGCCAAATTTCAAAATTTTTCTTCACATCAGTTTGGATTTCGTCCTCAACATTCCACGGTTCAGCAAGGACTCCGAGTTGTGGACCACATTTCCTCCGCCCTTGAGTGCAAGAAGTATTGTTCGGGTGCCTTTCTGGACATAGCTCAAGCTTTTGACCGGGTGTGGCACTCGGGATTGCTCTTCAAGCTCAAAACCCATTTACCCCAATCCTTATACCTAGTCCTCCGATCCTATCTATCTAACCGCTCCTTCTGAGTTCGCTGTGGTTCAGAATTTTCAAACAAGGCCGGTGTTCCTCAGGGCAGCGTCTTGGGACCCGTCCTTTACATCCTCTACACCGCCGATATCCCTACAGATCCCGATACCTTTCTGGCAACCTTTGCTGATGACACCGCCATTTTATCATCCAATTCCGATCCTGAAGCAGCATCGCTAAATCTCGAAAAGCACCTTTCCCTTGTCGAAGATTGGTGTAAGGCTTGGCGCATTAAGGTGAACGAAAGCAAATGCACTCATGTCACATTCACCCTTCGACACAAATCCTGTCCAATGGTTAATTTCAATTCCATACCGCTTCCTTCCTCAGACACAGTCCGGTATCTCGGCTTTTTACTAGACAAAAGACTGACGTGGAACCCACATACAAGACATAAAAGAAAAGAACTCAACCGCAGATTCGGCCAGTTATATAACTACTAAACAGAAAATCTCATCTTACAGTTGACAACAAATTACTAATATACAAGACAGTACTGAAACCTATATGGACCTACGGACTTGAACTGTGGAGAATAGCTAAACATTCTAACATCAAACGCATCCAATCCTTCCAATCCAAAGTCCTCCGAACAACAGTTAATGCTCCTTATTACGTTACCAACTGTACCCTACACCATGACCTTAATATTCCATTTGTTTTAGACCTGGTACCATCCAAATTCTCCAAATTTCATCAGAACCTTACTCACCATCCTAACCCTCTAGCACAATCCCTATCCAGCACCACCCATCCGTACAATCCTCCTCGAAGATTGAAACGGCAGTGGCCGCGAGACGTATTGGAAACACTTAAATTGGAGTTCTGACACTGGTCAGATCCTCCACTCATGTACGGTACGTTTGTGGCTACAGCGCCCAAACTCAGCCTCCACTGGCTCACACCAGTGATGCGGCTGAGATAGAGGCGTTGGGTTCTCTTGATTCCGCTTTTTCCTCCACAAGTGGAGGGAAAAACGCAGTCTAGGGTCCCTCTAGCAGTAGTATATATTGTATGTAGTTATGATTGTTTGTATGATGTTTATTTATTTGCCAACTTTTTATTTATCTTATTATAGGTTGTTGTTTTGATTTGTTTTGCTTTTTATTTATTATTATTTTATTGTATATATATGAATTTATTTATTTTCTATTTTATGTAATTTGACTATTATTATTTTTTGTATATATTGTATGAATGTGGTCTCTTATCAATATTACTATTGTTCATTTTGTAACAAATTGTAATATATCTCAATAAATAAAAAAAAAAAAAAACTTCGACGCAGAAATTTATTTTATTCTTATAGATTATCTCTCATTGAATGCTATGATTTTTTTTTTAAATATTTAAATTGACATTTTATAATATATCATTACCGCCTGAACAGAAATCTAGAACGGTTTAATAACGCTATTTTTAGGTTAAAATTTACGTTTTTAAATCATCCTCGATAGTCTATGAAAGTTATTATGAAATATAGTTAATATATTTAACTAATTCTTATTTTCACTTACCTATACATGAAATATATAGCAATGGAAAGTATTGCGATCGTGAAAATTGTTTTCGACAGAAATACACGTTTTAGGAGTCCAAATGACCAGATCCCGAAAAAAGGTCTGTGTGTGGTAGGTCTAGCGCAAAAACGAAAAGTCGTACGAAACTGATATTTCACATTTAAAACAACTATAAGCCCGAGATGTTACAGCAACTTTTTCATCAAAATCGGCTAACCGGATGCGCCACTTTATACCATGCATTTTGTATCTTTTTTTTCTCAAGAACGGCTCTAGCGATTTTGATTAAACTCCCTGTATTGATGTAAAATTTAATGGGTTTTGATATCATTACGTTTCATTCTGATTGAAATAGTCTGACAGAGCTTAAATGACGATATTTTAAATTTTCTTCCTCTAAACAACCTTTAATTTTGTATATTCCAAAAGATTAACTATATGATATTAATGACATTGATAAAGGACGGCTAAATATAAGAGTTGGACCAATTTGATGATCAACGAAAGGATAAAAGATCAAAATATTTTTAAAATATAATTTTTGTTTTTTTGATAATAAGAACAGTAATATACGTATAATACACCGTTGGAAAGAGAATTATTTTAGAAAAAATATTTTCTGATACACAAAGTTATAAAATGTAGTATAAAGTGACGAATAGAGGATAAACTTATTATAAATTAACAATTTAATATATTTATATAAATTAATCTACATCATATGTTTCCAACGTGAATGAATACAGGTTTTATGGAAATCAACTTAAAATATTTTCAAATTGAAGTATAGTTAATAGTTTTTTAATTGATTTTAACAATCGAGGTAAGTGAAAGTCGTGAGTTGCCCGCACTAGATTTTATTTTTATTGATACATGCAATCCACAAAAATGGTGATGTTTGCCGACGTAAAATATTTCCAGTTCAGGGTATTAAAAATAACACTTCATGGTTGACGTATGGAGAAAGCTAATAAATGGAGTGACAAACATAATTTAATTTTTATGTAATACAGAAGAAAATTTAATCATACTAAAATAACAAGTATAACTGGGAAGCTTTAAATCGATTTACATAATTTACTTTGTTATAAATAATTAAATAAATTTGAGATATATGTACTATTGTAATTTATTAACATATTTAAATTAAATGGGAGTTTGACACCTATCAATTGCCTGCAGTCAGTCAGTAAGTGCTTTATGGTAATAGGTACGTTACAATATGCACAGTGAGGTCTTGGTGTTCCAGTTAGTAATTGTTGGTGTGTCAGCCGTAAATGTCCTATTCCGAGTCTTGTTAATATGACTTCTTCTCTTCTGTTTTTCTGGACCGATGATTTCCAGAGAAATACTGTGTCTATTGCCTTAAGTTTGCTAGCCCTCCTTTTCTTATAATTCAGCTGCCATTCGCCCAAAATTAATAATTTTATAAGCCAGTAAAGATCATTATGCGGAGTATCTTAGCAATCGGACGGATGAATCAATGACGCCGCTTTTGCCGCCTCATCTGCTTGGCAACACCAGACGTGCAGGAGGCATTTTAAGCGTTCTTAGTAACAATTTAGAATCCTGAAGAAGCCGACAGAATCTATAGTTAATGAATCACACAAGTGAAGATATTAAAATACTGCTTTTATTATGAGAACATAATACACATTCTGACTACAATACACTGTGCTGAAGAGTTTGTGTGACTAAGCGTACATTCCGAGGTCTCCTTCTATGAGTGTGACACAAGTAATGTTACAACTAGAGTGATGCGTTTTGAGGATCAAAGGGTATATATAGCAAGAGATTGTAGGAGGGGTGTGGAGGCGGCATGGGTACCACAAAGCAAGTGCTTCCAGGTGTTGGGTACTGTGTCCTAAGTACAGGTATGTCGGTAATTGGTCAGTCCTTTCTGGGTAGCTGGTTTATGGGTGATAGCCTTAGATATAGAAAATGAAGCTATTAATAATTACTCTATATTATTTATTAGTTAAGTCTCATTGTATAACTTATGACGAAACGTTCGTAAGTAGATTGAAGACACGGTAGAAGCAGAAAACGATTGACTGAAATGTTGAAGTCCGTAGGAAACATTCAGGTAGACATGTATGATCACTTATCGAATTAGGCTACAATATTCAATACCCAAGCGCTTTAAAAATACAAATGGTTATAGAAGGATCATCTACATGACTATAGTAGCGAATATTAACCTTACAATCCAAAATGCAATTTTTGGATCTTCTATATTGTTTACTTCGCCCAGAATAAAGTATAGTATCCATCATTTTCATGACAAGATAAATTTCCCGTCAAATCCATTAGTTTCACTCCTAGCAACCTAGGTTCTTTGCTGAAAGAATTTATTATTGGAGTGCTAATAGTGTTAGTTTCTCTTCAAGACTGTTTATATAATACTCAATATAAATTTCAAATTTAAATTCCATTAATTAAAACAAATAAAATTTACGACTATGATTAATAATTTTTTTTTTAATCACAGAAAATTAAAATAAAAAACTTACAAATTGCAAAATAAAAAATATTTATGTCGTGAAAGTTATTTTTATATTTTAATTACATTCACTAATTTATTAACAGTTAAATTCTCATGTGAGAACTATTCTATAGGAGAAAGCAGATCTGCAGTAATTATTCAATGCCAGCCAATCTTTTACGTTTATCAACTCTTATATTTGATTCCAAGATAAATTTTTAGGATTTAAGAATTTTTTTTTCTTAATTCTATGGTGTCGGATAAACAGCCAGAAAGTGGTAGAGATCTTCTAGTTCATTACTGTAACATAAACTAAAAATATTATTTGTTTGTTTGAAATGTTTATAATTTAAGTTTTCATCAACTCCAATGAGAATTTGTCAGTTATGTAATTTACAGCGGTTAAATGAGGACAAAAGGGAAGTTTTTGAATTCACAACTTTAATACATTATTGAGAATAAATATTTGTCTGAATTTGAACCCTTAATAAAGATACATTACTTCTCCATAGTTTAATATTAACACAATGAGATCGATTTAAATTAAAATTTAATCCTAGTAAGAATGGTTGACTGTGTGTATATATAGGAGACCGTGACACCGGGTGCAGTCAAATAAACACTTTATTAAGTAGAAAATTTAATTAATATGTGCCAATGTTTCGGCCTAACTCATAGGCCTTCTTCAAAGCTGTAAAACAAAAGATAACAACCAGTTGTAGAATACAAAATATAGAGATAATAAGTAAAAGAAATAATACAGACAATTAGAAACAAAATAGAACAGTAATTATGATAATTAAGAATTATTATAATAAATAGAAACAAAATAGCAAACGAAAGATGTAGTAATTTAATTAAAGGTAAATAATACGATTATGGTGTGGAAAAAAAACAAACTTAAAAAAAGTGAAAAAAGAGTTACTTATATATGACTTTGGTCGAATGAGGATAAAAGGGGAAAGTTTTTGAATTCACAACCATACACTGCATATCTTAATTAAAATATTTAATTTAATCATTTAATTTTTTAATTTATTTTATTATTCATTATCATTAAATCAAAATGAAGCTTAAGTGTGAAAGTAAAAAAAAAGTTTAATATGTGTATGATTGATGTTGAAAATTCAAAGTTTCCATATGTCCTTTTTTCTAATTATTATAATAATTGTTCTGAATATAATGAATATGCTAATATTTTTAGATATATATGTGGTAGGAAAATTAAAAAATTTAATCAAAATGAAGCTTTAGTGTGAAAATAAATAAGAATAGTTATATTATAAAGAATATAACTGAGGTCGAAGAATGGAACCCTGCGAGACCCCGCTAAATCTTAAAAATACCTAACACTCCTCTGTTTAGTTATCACTAGACCGAGCGAGTTTACGCAAAGCAAACAACAGACCCGACGGTGGAAATCAATTACTGATTACAGGTAGCGGGCTGATTCGATACCGATCTGCTCCTCCGAGACGTGTTATAGAGGATGAGAGCGGGCTAACAGAATATTACCGGAGGATCGGCCCTGTTAATTACAATAATACCCTCCAAGGAGAAGAAAGATCGGAGCGAGCATTCTGACCACGTCCCTTCGAAGAAAACACTCCTCCTTATATATTATTTACAGGCTCGGCGATAAAATATAATGCCTGCCTTTCCGAGAAGACAGCTTTTTCACGAGCCTTTCTTTTATTTTACCCATTTTTTCCGGTCTTTTCCCGACATCCCCTCCCCGTCTATCCGATGCTCGACGCCGCCAATTTTCATTTCTGACATATCTCCGCCGTGCGATACAGCGAGTCCAGTTTTTGTCACGGTCCAGGCTCTGGAAATAAAAGATCTCTGATCTCTCCGTGATGCCATCCTTTTAATACGGCCTATAGAATGGCGGAGCACTGTTCCATTGAGGATCTAGCGGAAAATGAATTTAAAAATAAAGTTCGAGAAAACCATCATTGCTCAGATAATAATTGTAAATAAACTTGAGGCTCCTGCCTTTCACAAACGCTATTTGATATATATATTTCCAATTTTTCCAATTGCATGTATTAAGGCCCATTTACGCTGATGATGCGGCCCTATACACAGCATCCAATCGCATTTACAACATATTTAACAAAGAGGTTACAGCAAAGCTTCCAAAAAATAAATAAATATTGTAACAACTGTAAAATATAAATAAACGCAAGCAAATCAGAAGCCATAATGTTTACAAAGCGCAGTCAAATATTCAATTAAACTCAATCCACATTCCCTGGTCTAAATCAGTAAATCACAAAGAGATAACCTGAGACATATCATTGACATTTATCGAACATATTAATATAAAATAAAAAACAAACAAAAAATGTATATACAAAATTACTGGAAGGAATTAGTCCGGGTGGCGGTCATTAAATGAAACAACTAAATAGTTTCAACTATTTTATTGTTTGCCAACGTTTCGACCCCCTTTGTGGGTCATCATCAGGGCTAAAAAGATACAAAAGAATATAATTTCAATGACATTACATACAATATTATATAACCTATTTAGCTAGAGAACGTCGGTATTGAAAAAATAACAGAAGAACTGTATATGTAAAAAAAAAAAAAAAAAAAAAAAAAAAAAAAAAAAAAAAAAAAAAAAAAAAAAAAACTTAATTAAAATACAATGACCATATTACAATAATGAAAGTGTTATACAGAAAAAATTAAAATGTTCACCAAACAAACTCTCCGTATCCTCTCGAAACCCTATAGCCTCAAAACTTTCTGAACACTCCATACATTTCAATCATTCCTTTAACTTTGACGACTGCTCCATTTTAGATTATGTTCCAAACCATAAGAAAAGACTAATCGCTGAATCCGTCCACATCCACCTCCAATCCAATCCTGTTAACCACAAAACCGATAAACAATGCATTTCCTCCACATATAGCCACATATTAAACTCTATTAAGTAGCATATTTTTCTCTGTCTATCCCACCATATATATTGTTTTTGTTTTTTCATTATTATTGTTTGTTGGTTTTTATTAATATTTTTAAATCTATTTTAGGTATCCATATAATTCTATATATGTATTTATTTTGTTTTGTTTATGTATTTAAAATTTTCTAAATGTCTTCACTATTCAATTTATTCCAACTCGTATTTATGTTTATTTAATTTTTTTATCAACCTGTAAGATTTGTCAATTAATGTATTTTACAATGTTCCATTATTATTTTTTCCACCCTGTTATCTTTGGATACCTAAAACAGAATTAGGGATGATTAAGTTGGGAGGTACAGTCAGTTTTTCTCCATATACATCTTCCATCACTGTTCTTACTATTATATAGGTGATATTTCAAGAATTAAATCATAATTTTTTATCCTGTATCATTATTATAATCATAAGTTAAATTTCATTGATTCTTTGTATGGTAGTATTAAGAATTTTAGTCATTGTTGTCAGGCCCTGTCCATAAATCAGTACGTATTTTCCATTCCACCTTTTCCTACGTATTTTCCATCCTACCTACCCCCCATCTACCAAACAGTACCTAGTTTCCATTCTCCCACCATGCGGTACGTATCTCCACTCTACTTCATATTTTTATATTTCATATTTCATGTAAATTATTGATACCTGTGTAAATTTTGTTTAGTGAACATTTTTATTTTTTCTGTATAACACTTTCATTATTGTAATATGGTCATTGTATTTTAATTAAGATTTTTTTTAAAGATTTAATTCTTGAAATATCACCTATATAATAGTAAGAACAGTGATGGAAGATGTATATGGAGAAAAACTGACTGTACCTCCCAACTTAATCATCCCTAATTCTGTTTTAGGTATCCAAAGATAACAGGGTGGAAAAAATAATAATGGAACATTGTAAAATACATTAATTGACAAATCTTACAGGTTGATAAAAAAATTAAATAAACATAAATACGAGTTGGAATAAATTGAATAGTGAAGACATTTAGAAAATTTTAAATACATAAACAAAACAAAATAAATACATATATAGAATTATATGGATACCTAAAATAGATTTAAAAATATTAATAAAAACCAACAAACAATAATAATGAAAAAACAAAAACAATATATATGGTGGGATAGACAGAGAAAAATATGCTACTTAATAGAGTTTAATATGTGGCTATATGTGGAGGAAATGCATTGTTCATCGGTTTTGTGGTTAACAGGATTGGATTGGAGGTGGATGTGGACGGATTCAGCGATTAGTCTTTTCTTATGGTTTGGAACATAATCTAAAATGGAGCAGTCGTCAAAGTTAAAGGAATGATTGAAATGTATGGAGTGTTCAGAAAGTTTTGAGGCTATAGGGTTTCGAGAGGATACGGAGAGTGTGTTTGGTGAACATTTTAATTTTTTCTGTATAACACTTTCATTATTGTAATATGGTCATTGTATTTTAATTAAGTTTTTTTTTTTTTTTTTTTTTTTTTTTTTTTTTTTTTTTTTTTTTTTTTTTTTTTTTTTTACATATACAGTTCTTCTGTTATTTTTTCAATACCGACGTTCTCTAGCTAAATAGGTTATATAATATTGTATGTAATGTCATTGAAATTATATTCTTTTGTATCTTTTTAGCCCTGATGATGACCCACAAAGGGGGTCGAAACGTTGGCAAACAATAAAATAGTTGAAACTATTTAGTTGTTTCATTTAATGACCGCCACCCGGACTAATTCCTTCCAGTAATTCTTAACGGTCAACGAATTACATCCACAATGATAAAAAGAACACGGGAACAACAAAAAGATACATCCTCCTCAACTCTCCGCCGCAGCGCCAGAATACAAAATCGCAAGCAGGACATACTATCTACATCTCAACAACAGCAGGCATTTTCATCTCAACAAACCATCATTTCTACACCTTCAGGTGACTCACGCTCTTCTCATCACCACAATTCCAGTTCTAAAAAGGTAACAACTCCTCGATCACCACCACAACGACCAAACCCTCAGTCGACCGCTCTTTTGGATTCTTCTAGACCATCACACCGCTATCACACTAGGTTAAATAGTAATGGATTTCTGACTCACCTCCCAACTCAACATCATACTAAAACTCTCCATACACCTTCTTCCCTAGTTACTTCTCATCTTTCAATTACTTCTCTGGATACATCTTTCTCCCAGACTCAAAATGTATCCTCTTCAACCCCTTACCACCTTTCTTCAGTGATTACTAATAATGACCACCATCATATTTTCTCCTCACTTAAATCGCAATTCCCCCAAAATAGAAAAGCCTTTAACAATCTTTGCAACCTCCACAAACGACTTGCCAAAAAAACAGAACAAAGAATTTTCTTATTAAAATGTCGAACCCAGTCTCTTTTCCCAAAATTTATTGAGAACTGCATTAGTCAAGTCCCTTTGTCAAATTCTCTTGCCTCCAAATTGACACACTCCTTAGACAGATACAAAAGAACGCTACTGAACTTAAAAATTAGAGAAACCATACATCAAATTGACCACATAAACGACAATATACGTTCCTTAAATTCTTCTTTACATCCTATTATAGGCGACCAGAACATGGACAAACTGACTACAAGTATTCAAACAATTTTTGCTTTCACTAAAAAACAGACAAAACTTTCCCTCGTTAAAAAATTTAAAACCATTTATGAAAATAGTATTAATAAAAAACCGTATCCTAAAGGCTCTGATGATTGGATCAAAAATATTTCCTCTACCTCAGTCCCCCCCTAATGTTAACAACATTTTGAGCTTAGGTCCCAATTTTTCTACCCCTTCTTCTAATCCTTCAAAAATGATTCCCCAACTTATCACGGATTTGGAATATATTTATAAAGATGATATTTTCAAAATAAGTGAGGAGGACAAGGAAATCTCCCGTTTACGTATTAGTAATATGATCTCCAACCATCTCCAACGCCCTCCACCTCAATCGTCTCTTTCCCCCTCTTCTTCAAAGATCTTTCCTTCACTCGCTCATTCCTCAGATCCAATGAACAACTTATAGTTACTAGGGCTGACAAAGGTAACGTGACAGTTATAATGGACAAAACTGAATATGACGACAAAATTAACTCACTCTTATCAGACCGATCGACATATACACGATCTTCCCGTGATCCCACCCGCCCTCTCATGATTAAATTCAATCAACATATCAAAAATCTCTTAGAAAATAAATTCATCAACCTAACCACGTACAGAAACTTGATCTCGTACAACTCCTTACCCCCGCGTTTATATGGCCTTCCCAAAATTCACAAACCCGGCAATCCACTCCGTCCCATCATTTCAAACATCAACGCACCTTCCTCGAAACTTAGTAAATTCCTTCTACCTTCACTTAAAATACTTAGCCGAACTAACCCCTATGACATTAACAATTCCCTTTACCTCCGAGAACAGTTACTATCATTGCATATTCCCCCCAACTACATTCTAACATCCTTTGACGCCGAAAGCCTATTTACCAATATCCCCATTGATAAAGTTATCCAACTAGTAGAAAAACACTGGAACATCATTGAACCCCACACCACACTCAATCTTCTTTCATATTTAGAATCACTAAAACTTTGTTGTAAAACCGGATATCTCACTTTTCAGAACAAATTTTACAATCAGATCTCGGGACTTGCAATGGGTAACTGTCTCGCTCCTGACCTCTCTAATATCGTACTAAATGACTTACTCGACTCTATAACCGCAACCTATAAAAATGAAATTATATTTATTAAAAAGTACGTGGACGACCTCTTCCTTATAATAAACCCAGACAAAATCCCCGATATCCTAAAATCGTTTAATTCATATGATCCACGCCTCCGTTTTACCGTAGAAAGAGAAAACAACTTGACAATTCCCTGTTTAGAATTACTTATCACTAGAAATACTGACGGTTCTATTTCAACTGACTGGTACACCAAATCCACCTATTCCGGTAGACTGCTCAACTTCTTCTCCCAACACCCATATCATCAGAAATTAAATGTTGCCAAGAATCTCGTCCACCGTTGCCTATCCTTGTCTGATCCAAAGTACCATCCTAATAATATCGAACGTATTAAAAAAATACTAACCTTAAACAGCTTCCCAAAAAAAGTCATTAAAAACCTTATAGATTCTTATAACACAAAAACCACCGTTACTTCCCCTACAATTCCCGACCATGATTCACCCATGATATTTTTATATAGATCCCTTACCTTACATTCCGCACCTTTCTGAAAATATAAAAAAAATCCTTAAATTTTCCTTACCTTCCTTAAAACTAGGACTAAAGACCCAGAACAAGCTTTCTCACCTTTTTACCAATACAAAAGACCCGGTTACTCCTATATATCGTTCCAATATTGTTTATAAAATTTCATGTTCAGATTGTGATGTATCCTATGTAGGAGAAACCAAAAATTACTTAAAAACCAGAATATCGCAACATAAACTCTCCGTATCCTCTCGAAACCCTATAGCCTCAAAACTTTCTGAACACTCCATACATTTCAATCATTCCTTTAACTTTGACGACTGCTCCATTTTAGATTATGTTCCAAACCATAAGAAAAGACTAATCGCTGAATCCGTCCACATCCACCTCCAATCCAATCCTGTTAACCACAAAACCGATAAACAATGCATTTCCTCCACATATAGCCACATATTAAACTCTATTAAGTAGCATATTTTTCTCTGTCTATCCCACCATATATATTGTTTTTGTTTTTTCATTATTATTGTTTGTTGGTTTTTATTAATATTTTTAAATCTATTTTAGGTATCCATATAATTCTATATATGTATTTATTTTGTTTTGTTTATGTATTTAAAATTTTCTAAATGTCTTCACTATTCAATTTATTCCAACTCGTATTTATGTTTATTTAATTTTTTTATCAACCTGTAAGATTTGTCAATTAATGTATTTTACAATGTTCCATTATTATTTTTTCCACCCTGTTATCTTTGGATACCTAAAACAGAATTAGGGATGATTAAGTTGGGAGGTACAGTCAGTTTTTCTCCATATACATCTTCCATCACTGTTCTTACTATTATATAGGTGATATTTCAAGAATTAAATCATAATTTTTTATCCTGTATCATTATTATAATCATAAGTTAAATTTCATTGATTCTTTGTATGGTAGTATTAAGAATTTTAGTCATTGTTGTCAGGCCCTGTCCATAAATCAGTACGTATTTTCCATTCCACCTTTTCCTACGTATTTTCCATCCTACCTACCCCCCATCTACCAAACAGTACCTAGTTTCCATTCTCCCACCATGCGGTACGTATCTCCACTCTACTTCATATTTTTATATTTCATATTTCATGTAAATTATTGATACCTGTGTAAATTTTGTTTAGTGAACATTTTTATTTTTTCTGTATAACACTTTCATTATTGTAATATGGTCATTGTATTTTAATTAAGATTTTTTTTAAAGATTTAATTCTTGAAATATCACCTATATAATAGTAAGAACAGTGATGGAAGATGTATATGGAGAAAAACTGACTGTACCTCCCAACTTAATCATCCCTAATTCTGTTTTAGGTATCCAAAGATAACAGGGTGGAAAAAATAATAATGGAACATTGTAAAATACATTAATTGACAAATCTTACAGGTTGATAAAAAAATTAAATAAACATAAATACGAGTTGGAATAAATTGAATAGTGAAGACATTTAGAAAATTTTAAATACATAAACAAAACAAAATAAATACATATATAGAATTATATGGATACCTAAAATAGATTTAAAAATATTAATAAAAACCAACAAACAATAATAATGAAAAAACAAAAACAATATATATGGTGGGATAGACAGAGAAAAATATGCTACTTAATAGAGTTTAATATGTGGCTATATGTGGAGGAAATGCATTGTTCATCGGTTTTTGTGGTTAACAGGATTGGATTGGAGGTGGATGTGGACGGATTCAGCGATTAGTCTTTTCTTATGGTTTGGAACATAATCTAAAATGGAGCAGTCGTCAAAGTTAAAGGAATGATTGAAATGTATGGAGTGTTCAGAAAGTTTTGAGGCTATAGGGTTTCGAGAGGATACGGAGAGTGTGTTTGGTGAACATTTTAATTTTTTCTGTATAACACTTTCATTATTGTAATATGGTCATTGTATTTTAATTAAGTTTTTTTTTTTTTTTTTTTTTTTTTTTTTTTTTTTTTTTTTTTTTTTTTTTTTTACATATACAGTTCTTCTGTTATTTTTTCAATACCGACGTTCTCTAGCTAAATAGGTTATATAATATTGTATGTAATGTCATTGAAATTATATTCTTTTGTATCTTTTTAGCCCTGATGATGACCCACAAAGGGGGTCGAAACGTTGGCAAACAATAAAATAGTTGAAACTATTTAGTTGTTTCATTTAATGACCGCCACCCGGACTAATTCCTTCCAGTAATTCTCAACGGTCAACGAATTACATCCACAAGTATATACAAAATGTTCTCATATTTTAATCAAATACCCAGTTTAAGTACTCAGAAAAAGGTCTTACTCTAAAAAACCGCCAATCTTGACTTGCAATACCAATTACAAAAAATCAAACAATACAAAATATATGTATGCGAATCATAAACAGCTACCCATGTATATTTCATATAATAATAATAATAATAATTTCACGTATAATACTAAAATTTCAATAATGCACTACGAACTAAATATTCCCACATTACAACAGTTTGTCTACACAGAAACCAAAAACTATTTTGACAAAACCACATATTTCGAAAATCCTCTGATATACGAAAATTATAGTAAAACATCACTGAAGCGATACATACCATGTTTCCCAAAATAATTCGAAAACCCTGGTTCTCGGAAACCAATTCAAGTAAAGACATTTTATGAAGACATAAAAACATATATTAGAATAAGGAAAAATAATGGGATCTGCAACAAATATCTTCATAAAATAGGCGTATTAGAAACTTCCCAATGTGACAAATGTGGTGACAGGGAGACCCTAAAACACATATTATTGGAGTGACTGGCATATAAAACTCAAAGTGAAAAATGATTTTTGAAATAATTAATAACCAGAACATTAGTTATGAAATTTATTGAAATTTACGAAGAAAAAGAAGGTTTACAGTATAAAAAAATATTTCGAATCGATTAACAAAAGAATTCGATAATATGGTAATTGTAATAGTTTTCACTAATAAGATATAATATTCAAAATGGCTGAGGGAGCGGTGTGGGCTAGTGGATAGAGCTGCTGCTCCGGGTCCTGGGTTCGAATCCCGGTTGCGGTAGAATATTATTTATTCTGTTAATTCAGTCAGGGGGCGACCCTAGGGCATGGAGACCCCCCTGGGGCAGACCCAGGCTCTATAAAGTGGGTACCCAAAATAATTGGGAAAAACTTGGCGGCTGAGCGCGATTAAGGTCAGTCACCTCATTGCACTGCCGTTGGCCTAGAAACCTCCATATGTACTGAGCCCAAGAACCTTCATGGGTTGTAGTGGTACAGATAAAAAAAAACAAAAAAATATATACATATATATTTTTCCTGTTACTTTCCCTACAGTCTCAAACAAAATATTGTAATAATACTTAACTAATCCGAACTAAGATTTAAACTATGTTTTCTTGAAAAAAAAATATCGATTTTAAAAAGGCTTATGATTCAATAGACTGTCAGAAGCTATATAACATCATGATTGAACAGGGAATACCTAGAAAGTTAGTAAACCTAGTAGAGATGTGTTTGTCGGAAACATTTCATAAAGTTAGAATCGGTCATAATTACTCCGAGAGATTTGAGGTGCGATCGGGTTTGAAACTGGGTGACTTCCTTTCACCTGTTTTGTTTAATATAGCTTTAGAATATGTCATAAAAAATGTGATGTGTACCGAGAAAGGCTTAAATATAGGTGATAAGATTTCGGTTTTGGGGTATGCCGATGATTTGGTACTGCTAGGTGAAACAGGGAAACCAAATAACTATATACAAGTGTGTTAATAAAAACCGGTAAAGAAATAGGACTCGAATTAAATACCGATAAGAAATATATGATTAGTAGCAGAAACGGTGGCGATCTTGGCGATATTGATATATCAGGGCATACTTTTGAACACGTAGAGAAATTCAAGTATTTAGGCTCAATGATGACAAGAAAAAATGAAATCCAGGAAGAAATAAATTTCCGGTTAAAGGTGGGAAATGCGTGTTATTATTCAGTTGCTAGATTACTTAGCTCGCGGCTTCTGTCTAAAAACTTAAAGGTTAGAATTTATAAAACTATTATTCTTCCGACGGTTCTTTACGGATGTGAAACGTGGCCGCTTACTTTGAAGGATGAACAACGGCTTAAGGTTTTCGAAAATAAGGTGCTGCGTAAAATATTTGGTCCGAAGAGAGATGAGGCCACTGGGGAGTTTAGAAGGTTGCACAACGCGGAATTGCGGAACTTGTATGCTGTGAATATAATTGAGTTGATAGCGTCGAGGAGATTCAAATGGGCGAGTAAAATTGTTGGGCTCGGTGAGGAACGGATTCCGAGAAAGTTGGTAGTTGCTGATCCGACTGGTAGGCGTCCGAAAGGTAGACCGAAGCGTCGATGGGAGGATTGCGTTAAGGCTGATCTTTGGGGGCTTGGGCTTGAACGGAGAAGTTTGGACGAGTCTGTGTAGACGGAATATGGTGGTATCAGCATCGAACCTTCGGGTTCGGTAAGCCTATTATTATTATTATCTTGAAAAAAGGATAACTGAAATAAATCATGGTACAAAACATATTTGTATCTAGTGCACATTGTGAATATTCTTATCAATAAACCTTGCCAATTCCTTTGTAGTTAAGTTTTTTCAAATTCAACTCTCTTTTCGATGCATATTATAAAAAATTCGTAGAATTTTTCAACCTCACGATGAATTAATAAATATAATATACAAGATGTCTCGTCATATCGTGAGAGCAGGAAACTGCTTCAAGTGGAACATGAAAGTACGTATGACCCATAGTCCGATTCTCAACGGTTAGGAAGAAAAAAAAATGTTCCATGTCATGCAGAAAATTAAATCTTACTAAGAATTTAATGTTACTAAGAATATTTGGTCATTTAAAGGATCTATTACTCTTTTATGAATAGGTTTTAAATTTCCCAGATCTTAAAAAAAACTTCTTCATTTGAATAGCTTTAATATTGTGCAAAAAAAAAAAAAAAAATAGTAAATAATAATAAAAAAAAACCCTTTAAACTCCAATCATTGATGCAAGGAGGCACAAATAAAAAAGGAACATATCTAGTCATATTTTGGGAGCCAATAATAGACCTCCAGAGGATTAAAAATGTTCATATGGCCATAGTCTGATCCAGGGTCATCATTGAACTGCAAAAATAGAGTCATTTTTAAGAAATTATTTTTTAGAGTCGTTGGCGTATTTAGCAAAAACCTTTTTTAGAATACAATTTTTTTAATAATTATGCATTTTATTAGCGAAAATTTAAAAAAATTTCGAATTAGAAGATGGGTAAAAATTCTTAGTTCTTATACATATTTTTAGAGCAGTTAGTTTCTTTATTGTTCCTAGGCCCAACTGTAGCGATATACTTTTCTAAATTATACTTTGAAAAATATATTACAATGGACAGTGGAAGAACTCAAAATATATGGATGATAAAAATTAACGATGTTGCTAATTTTATCATAAATATCACTTCATTTTTTTCTTATGAATATAGTAAACTTGATAAGCTTATTACACAACGTATACATGTCAAAACATATTTTAAGAGAAAGATTGTATCCAAAATGAGTGCCGTTAAGTTATTTGAGTGTTCATGATAAATATCAACGTTCCGAATAACATGATTAGTCACGTAACAACTATTAAGAGTTTTTAAAAGGATTACGGATAAAAAGAACTGCTTTACTGGTATTTTTGTAGTTTGATTGGACCCCACTTTTTTTTACATCGCAGTCACTTCACCAATCTACAAAATTTAACACTTCATCTTCTTTTTGAAAAAAAAAAACACCTTTAAAAATCCTTGAAACAACGAACATTCTGTTGTATAAAGGGTCTGAGAGATTAATTTCTTGATACAGCATTGAATGTCAGTGTAATTAATTCTTAATTAATCAATAATATTTTAAATAATGTTTTATACGAATTGGTTTATTATTCATAGAATTGATTTTTTAATTTATCTTTCTACCAATGACTGATTGTATATAACTAAAACTACAAATCTACCTTTAGCCGTAAAATCTATGAAACTTATAATGCAAAATCCTTCCATCGGGTTTAAAAAAAAAAATAATCAGCAACTTTATTACGTTGATTATTTGTGTATTTCAATAGGATTCTGACTTAGTTACAATGTTAATAATATAGATAAAGGAAAGAGAACAGTTTACTTACATCTCTATTAATAAACCATATTTAATATACAGAAACATAGTCAGTATTTTTTTCTTGAACCGTATTTCCGAAATTTTCTTTTGCCAGGTTAGTCAAACTATCAAAGGACTTTAAGTCAATTAATTATAAAGTAAATTATCAGCCAAAAACATTGCACATTACTGCATTATTTATTTCGTTAAATTGATCCTCCTTAGTTTCTAGTAATTTCTTCTTGAATTTTCTGTTTTATATTAGACGTTACTTTAATCATGTTACACATAACTAACAACGATGACATTCGGTTGAGGTCTGAATAAAAATTCTATAAAAAATATTTTATCTTAACATATTACGAGTATTGCTGAGTGCCTAACACCCTGAACATACAATTAGCATTTAATTAAATAATCCACAAAATAATAAAACTTTACATGCATATCAGTTTAACGTTTCGAAGTCCACTGCTTCATTTAAAATAAAACATTGTAACAATCTAAGAACAATAATATATATACAATAATTTAAACATTTAAAAACAATCATATTAAAATTTACATGTATATTCTTATCACGTATTGAAATTCTGTTTCTTATTTTTTAACGTACCTTCTATAGTTGAACGTTAACAAAGGTCCCAAATTATTCAAATCATATTCTTCTTAAGTTGTCAAAAAGTCATTAAATAAAATTAGTCACTGTATTTATTTCATAACTTATTACTTATAGTTCGAACTTTTCATTATCATAAACTTTTAATTTATTTATTAAAAGAAACGTTGATCTGATATCTATGTATTATGGTATATCTTCAATTTAATAATTTTAATATTCATACAACTGTATTGTAGGATTGTTTTCTTTTTGTTTTAAAGCCATTTATGTGGTCTTTATTTTATATTTTTGTTTTTTTAGAACAATAAAATTAGGAAAGGTAATTAAATAACAAAAACTTTAATTTATAATTATTAAAATATATTATTATTTTAATTTAATATACATTTAGAAATAGAAGTGTTAACAGAAGGAAATGATAATAAGGAATATAATAATAACAAACATGATAATAAGCAGCTTCTTGAAATATCATAGCATTCGAAGCCAGCGAGTGGCTAGTGGTCGGAGAAGAGATGAAAGGCTCAGCTTCTGCTATCTATCGGCAACCCGCTGAACTCTTTGGACTTGAAAGCCCGGGAAATACGAAGTCGCGTTTAATTTATTATAAATAGTTTTATTATTTGGTATAAACTATATTTAATATATACTTAATGAAAGGCTATTTCATAAAAACAATTAATTCATGCGATATTATAATCATGAAATTAAATTTCAGTAATGAATTGATAGTTCAAATACGTATAAAATATATTATAACGACACAAACATATTCATAATGTCGATTTAATCAATGCTGTTAGTGGCTGTCAGAATTTTGTTTGAAAATTCAAATTCATTACGGATTCATAAAATAATTCATTTATTCATAGGAATAATAAAATAAATTCATAAAAATCAACATCTAATTAGGGAACAGGTTTTTCGTTATTATGTTTATCTTTCGTTGATAACAATAATTATTTAAAAGCTGAATACAATTTATAAAACGAACTTATTATTACTTCTTTTTTAAAAATTAAAACCCATCTATATTATTACAGATACTACGCATTAACATTTTCTTTTTTTAATCTGAAAACGTATTTCTGCAAATTGAAAATGACACATAGAGAACTTTTTTTATAAATGATAATTTTCATTTTTAATGTGCTTAAAGTAAATTTATATTATTTGTTCTTGAGAATAATTGTATATACTTTTCCTTAAAGGGAAAAACTAATCCATTAACGCAATTTATTAATTGAAAAGCGAAAGTAATGAAACTAGACGATACATTATTTTGTTTTAATTTCCTCTGTCATTATATTCATAGATAAATAGTAAAAGTTTCGATTAAATAATAATCTTTAAACGACTAAGTCTTCAATTTTTTTAAAATATTGTAACATACATAAATGAATTTTTCTACGTAAATAAAATAATTGACTTATAGCACAATTAACAATTAAATATAAGTAATGGATAATCGTTATATAACAATTGAATTTTATCAATATCTAATAAGAGCCCGAAAAGTAGACATTTGATCATTTTGAAAAATGTAATAATAAAATAAATATATTTGGAAGTAAAAGGTGCTCATTTATATAAATATTAGGAAACATCCTAAAGCTAAGGGAATAAAAAGAAAAATAAATGAAAATATTTCACAATCAATTGTTATAATCTGAAAAAAACTTTTATTCTTTAACTGTGACATAACTCTTCTTCAATGTATTCGTGTGAAATTCAAGGGTTAGATGATAAATTCAAATAACAAGAACTTTTTGATATTTTTTTTTTTTAATAAAAGAGGCGGAAAATTAAACTTAACTTACACAAATAGTTAAGCTAAAGAGCCTTGTTATATTAAAATAACTCGAGAGTGAACTAAAAAATATTTATGATACATAACAGAACTATATTTTTTTCTTATCCTCCGACTTTATTTAAAATAAATAAATACATAATCATTCTATGTATATACAGTAATAACTGATATATACAGTCCACGGCTTAGGCCTCGTATTGCCAGTAGGCATAACTATAAATTAGACAGTTTTAATTGTTTTGGGTGTGATGAAAATTTCATTTTTATTTTATATTTCTCAATCTTTGTAGCCCGATCAGACGATATAAATCAATTGATTTTCATCCTTCTAAATTGCAAATAATCTGCAATATAACTAACTCACATTACATGGGCAAAACATAAGCTTGGAAGGACATTTTAAATATAGCATTTTGTAAATGAATTTGGAATTCATATCAGACATAAATCAGTATTAATTTGAATTATAAAAGTTTTATTTTAGGTTTACTAGTAAATATATTATGTCCATAGTTTATCGGATTATTCCTATATTAATTTGATGGTACTGAATATTTGCTTTGGGTAGGGATCAATCACGGCTTAATGAGATTAGATAATTATTTTTGTTATATACTTAAATTCATTAATATTATGGATGTTATAATAATTTAAAAAAGGTTAATTAAGAATCAGAATATTTAAAACATTGTTAAATCAATTTACAGCTTATAATAATGTAGAGTGATAATAATGTAATTTAAAATAATCTTATGGGAGAAATTAGTTGAGGGTGCAAATACACAAATAAACACACAATTAAGTATAAACTTAATTTAATGATGCCGATTATAGGCCTTCTTAAGGACGATTGAAGGAGTGAGAGTCAAACAAATAATCAAACTAACAAATTATAAAATAATCTTAATATAAGTAAGTGTAATATTCAGAGCATGAAGATTAGGTAGACGTTGAAAATTCAATTTTTTAAGTCGTTTAGGGGATGTTTATGTGAGATAAGCAGTCTGGTTTTATTTATTTAATTGCTGTATTTGAAGATTTTTTTTTTTTTTTTTTTTACAGATTTATTTCATGCATAACATTAATGTTCAAATAATGTAACCTGTATTTCAACAGTTTATAATGACTGTAGTTATGCCCCGCGGCTTTGCTCACGAATTTTGTGTTTAGTAAAACAAACACAAATACGTATATATGCGTATATGTTAAGAGTAACTATGGTTATTGAATATAATCTCGTTATCAGTGTATATAACCTAATTACTACAAATATTTTTATTACGTCGAATTTATTTAGTGCTACAACAATAAAAATCGTTCAAAGTTTTTATTTAGTTTCAGATATTAATTTTATACAGTCAAAGTTCCAATATCCCATTAGCAAATAGCCTCTTATCATTATTCAATACCAATGTTTTAGATTTTAAAAATAACCCTTCCATATCATTAATATGTTTGCAACATAAGTACGAATTATCCCATTCACAGAGGAAGCATCTTCCATGAAAATAATCCTGTATTAGATATGCTACGCAATAAAAATTAAATTATTTGTTAATAATTTTGAGAACCAACAATAATTTAGTTATTGTTACCATGCATCCATACATGGTAACCTGCCAATGAAATATAGATCCCAAGTCAAACGCAATGTAAATTATTTGGCATAATTTTAATATTTTACTAATACAGATTTAGATTGCTACCATGTATTTATTTTTTCTGTAGATTAAAATGGTTCATTATTTGTGTACTTCATTACTATTTCCTTTTCTTCCGATTTTCTTTCGCAAATTTAAAAAAAAATCCTTGATTTTAGAACACCTTAATTGTTTCCTCTTTATTCAATAATATCCAAGTTTTGGCTGAATTACATCTATTATAATTTGTTACTTCAATAAAGTGAGCAACTTTTTTTTTTTTTTGTCACTTCTGTATATCGCGCTTTACTGATTTTAAAACGTTTTACACCTTTTTCTCTATTTATCTTCAAAAGTAACTGAGCTAATTTTAATTTATATTAATTAAATTTAAAAAAAAATAACTTTTTTCTCTATCTTCGAAAAATTAACATCAAACGTATCCAATCCTTCCAATCCAAAGTCCTTCGAACAATAGTTAATGCTCCTTATTACGTTACCAACTGTACCCTACACCACGACCTTAATATTCCATTTATTTTAGACCTGGTACCATCCAAATTTTCCAAATTCCATCAGAACCTTCTTCATCACCCTAATCCTCTTGCTCAATCGCTCTCCAGCTCCACCCATCCCTACAATCCTCCTCGAAGATTGAAACGGCAGTGGCCCCGCGACGTTTTGTAAACTTTTATTCTGGAGTTCTGACACTGGTCAGATCCTCCACTCATGTACTGTATGTTTGTGGCTATTCCGCCCTAGCTCGGCCTCCACTGGCTTACACCAGTGAAGCGCCGGGTGAGAGGCGCTGGGATCTCTTGGATTCGGCTTCTCCCCCCACTTGTGGAGGGAGCAGCGGAGTCTAGGGTCCCTTTAGCAGATTGTATATATTGTATATAGTTAAGTTTGCTTGTATGATTTTTGTTTATTTCCCAACTTGTATTTATCTCTGCTACAGGTTGTTGTTTTGATTTGTTTGTTGTTGTTTTTTTTTTAATTGTTATTTTCTTGTATAAATTCGAATTTATTTATTTCCGATTTTATGTAATTTGACTTTACTATCATTATTCTGTATATATTGTATGAATGTGTACTACATCTCTATTACTAATGTTCATTATGTAACAAACTGTAATATTTCTCAATAAAAAAAAAAAAAAAAAAAAAAAAAAAAAAAAAAAAATCTTCGAAAATAACGGATTAACAAGGGTACAATAGTATAATATAGAATAGATTATATATTTTTTTTTTATCACGCTTTACTCATTCTAAAACTTTATACATACTTTTCTCCACAATCTTCAAAAATTACTGAGTTATCGGCTGCGGACGGTGAACAAACGGATTTTTTTTATTCATTATTCGGGTTCTACGCATCTTGAAACGTAAGCCCTCAAATTTTGCGGGCGGGTAATTTTTTTGGTCGATTACAAAGGTTCATTATTGAAAATAATAAAGCAATACTGAAAATTAATAAATATCTGAGATTACTTTGTGTGATATAATTAATATGATTCGTCTATTGTTAATTACCTTTTGATGATAAGTGTTGAAAATATGTGTTTTTGAAAGGGTTTGATTGGAGATTGAATCAAGATACCATGATAATAAGGGCAGTACTTTCACTTCCGAACAAAGGCCTAATTAGGTAAGGTTTTTTTTCTCAATTAAAAAACAAAAGCAGAAGCTTCCACAATCTGAGTAAATTGCTTCCAGAGGCCGAGCTACTGCTGAATAGGACGAGTTCTCACTTCACTAACTCAAATATACAACAGACGGATGCATTAATACCAAGCTGAGGCGGGGAACTGGTAGCAGCCGAGCCGCGTGTGGTCCTCCTCAATGTAAATAATACACGATAAATAATAGATAATAAATAATACAGGATAAATAGCGTATGTTCCCGGAGGGGCTTCCAATTAAATAGCCAGAAGGAGTGGCTGCTAAATAACACTCACCATTACGGCTCTAGTGTATCTTTGTAAGGCCGATTGGATTCCGGCCGTACATCAAGTTCTAGCCTCCGTCCCGGCCGATAATAAACCAAAAAGAATCAAAGACCGGGGATGAGAAATGGTACGCAGCGGCCGGTGACCGAGCGAGTACGATGTAGGGTTGCTTCACAGTCCCTATGAGTCACTCCAAGATACAGCCACGGAAATTATGTAAATTTATATATCTATTTGTTTTGTTGGAGATTTTTCTTCCCTTTTGATAAAACGAACAACAGATAATAAAACGAAGGTACCTAACCATTAAGTAAAAGATATTTTTATGAATGCAGAAGAACTTTTTAGCTTGGGCAGAAAAGGATGGAAGACCATGTCCCCAAAATAATATTGGAAGTTGAATATAAAATAAAATATTCAAATAAAAAGGTGGTTATTTATAGAGAATGTTTTAATTTCCGATTAAATTTAAATATATATGTTTGTAGACAATTTTTGTAGACAACAACGCTGCTATTTAAAAATCTGACAAAGACTAAATACTTATACAATACATGCTTACTTAAACCCATAAGGACTTACGCCTCACACATTTATGGAATAGCGAAAAAGATTGAGAATAAAACAATTCAGACTTTTCTATCGATAACTTTACGACACATCACTCGTTCACCCTATTACATCAGACTTATATGAATCCATGATACAAGACAGTATTGGGACATCATATATAAAATTGTATGACAAACTTCACGGACATACTAACTCATACACAACGTGGCTACGACAGATATGCCAAAAAATATCCAAAGAAGGCTGAAAAGAAGCTGGCTAAGGGATCTCCTGAAGTAAGCTGTTTTTAAATACAAATTGTCATAAAATCCGCGTATGGTCACGATCTGAGCGAAAGGAGTGGACTAAAAATTAAATTTAAAAAAAAAAAAAAATTGTGCTCCGCTAAAGGAAATCCTACCTACAGTCTTAAAATAAATTTTAATAGGTAACTTGTAGTCTACAAACAATTACATATAGTCTTTAATCTCATAATCTAGGTTGATTTTGATGTTGTGATCCTGTGCAACACAATTCTCTCAAAAAACCTTGTTATAGACTAAACATTTTCGAAATTCTATGCTTCTCCAATGTAAAGCTAGCCTACTAAGTCTACTCCAAAAACCTAACTAATTATTTATTTAAGGATTTGATAACAAATATTGTTTACCGAACGGTACTTCGATAAACATTATTATTAAAATATTAATTATTTCTTTCTTTCAGTACCACTACAAACAACGTATACGAAATTGCTGTCAGCAGCTAATATAGGTAGGTACATTGTGTTCTATAATGATGGTGTTAATAGATAGATATTGAATTTATTGGCTATTATATACATATAAGCCATGGAGTTTGGCCCATTTAATGTTAGTGGTTGTTAGTGTTAAATGATAATATCATAGATATACATATATACATATGTCATAGTTAAATAAATACATAAATGATAATAGCATAAATACAAATGAATAGGTAAATACTGATTGCTTACTGGGCCATATTAGTTAATATTGTTACAGAAATTATGTGGATTTGTCGTCTTCTTAAATGTGTATAGTTTTTAAAAGAAAAAAATAAATGTTATTTATCTTATTCACATTATCGATATTTAAAATGTTTTCTAAGGATAATTGCTTGCTGTTTTGAACAATGTGATTCGCCAGGTAATATCCCCTTTCAGTATTGAGTATAGGACATTCTAATAACAGGTGTCCTAAGTTTTTGGTGATATGTCCTTGACGCCATCTACATTTTCCCCCTGTTTTTATATTGAAAGTAGTTTTCTTATTAAAAAGTTTCAAATTTTCAGTATCTGCTGGTGTTAATAATTAACACCTAAGCAGTGGTGAACACATAAGTGCAATTCAGGAAAAACTTCTCAACGTATAGTGACTGTCTCAGCAGACTCAATTCTCTATAATCCTGTTTTTAAACATTACATTGTTGTTCGTTCTAAGCGCTCTACTTACCTGTAGACGCTAGATACATGCACATCATTAAGTTTTAAAAACTTAACGCACCAAAAAGTTTTTATTAATAGCAAAGCACATCTCTTGGCTAAATCGAAATACAAAGAAACTGTAGGGTCATCCTCTTGCCCCATCCTTCCTTTAGCCTTGATGTTCTGACTCCTAACAATAGCCTTTTCCGGTGCGTCACATTTTTGGGGAAATATATTGATATGTGAAATCAAGATAGAAAGGGTTCATGGTTCTGAACGAAGAGGAACATTATCATAGTACTCCTTTTCAATTCTTTTTATTCACAATAAATGATCACCGACAAACGGTCTCGACATAGATATATAGTTTGGGATGCTATATTTCTTAAAAAACAATTCAATCCTAGATATCTTATCTGATTACACTTATTCATGTCATCCTCAAAGATTGAAAAAGCACTAGTTCCAAGGTTTGATTTAAAATGTAACAATTAGAATCCTTATATCTTCTTAAACTAAGTTAGAAGCTCTTGCAGCTGTGCAGATTTAGTGGTTTAAAAGTTAGAACCGTCTCATTTTAATATTTGTACTACATAAAATAAATAAATATTAGAATACTATTTAAACAATTTAATCGATCAACTATGAAGTTATTATCCCAAATAGATATAGATAACGATTATCTTTTAGAAGTACGATTAAAATAAATAGTATGAATAAAAATATTATGAAATATATTGAGGATGTATAGTCGACTGTAGAAAGTATTATAGGTGGAAATAATCAGGAGTTAGTCTTTATTTAAGTATTTTAATTTTGCGACGTTTCGGCTCAAGCTTGTGAGCCATCATCAGGGCTACAAACATCAGAACAAAAGATATACATATTAATGTGATAATGAAATTTTTTTTTTTAATGTAGTGACAATGATAACATTTAAAAAAAAAAAATAGAAAATATGCCAACATACTTAAATATTATAGATACAAATAATGATAATATGATAGACAATATGATGATGATAAGCATAAAAACAAAACTTTAGACTTTAAATAGAAGTAAAAAATTATACATAAACGTACTATTACTGAGCCATGTCTAAGAATAAACTGATGAAAACCTAAAACAGGTGATATGGAGGGGGAGGTTGTTGTAAAACACTAACGGTTTTCCCCAAATATAAATACTACAGCTTGTCTTTTTTTTTTTTGTATGAAATGTTTTACGAAATTATAGAAAGGAAAAACAAAACAATATATGTACAATTAGACTCAACATTTTTAACAGAAATATATAAACACTAGAATCTCTCAGTTTATTCTTGGACATAACTCAGTAATGTTACGATTGTCTATAATTTTTTACTTCTATATTAAAGTCTAATGTTTTGTTTTTATGCTTATCATCATATTATCATTATTTGTATCTATAATATTTAAGTATGTTGGTGTATTTTCTGTTTTTTTTTAAATGTTATCATTGTCACTACATTTTAAAAAAAATTCATTATCGGATTAATATTTATCTCTTTTGTTCTGATGTTCGTAGCCCTGATGATGGCTCACAAACTTGAGCCGAAACGTTGGCAAAATTAAAGTATTTAAAAAAAGACTGACTCCTGATTATTTCCACCTATTATGAAATATACTTAATAATGTCCGGTACAAAATGCTGGTTTGAATCTGGCCTGTGTGGGTTTAATTGTATTTAATGGCCACGAAAAGATCCACCTCGATGTCAACTGTGTAAAGTGACTCTCACAGTAAGTCATATTTTCGAAGAGTGTCCTCGTTACAGTAGGGACTTAGTAAAATGTAGCGTACCACGTAAAGCCACGGAGGCATTGAGCGATAATGATCGGGCCGTCGACGGTGTCATTCAATTGGTGAAGAACATTCGTTCATATCACCTCATTTAACACATTCAGGTTATTTTACGCACTTTCTGATATTTTACTCACACTTTTTATTTATTTTTTTACCTTTTTATGCTAATCATTGTGTTTGCACTTCCGAGTAAATCATAATGTTTATTGTTCCTATTGTTCTGTTTTATTCTTATTGATTTCATCCGTTTTATTATTATTATATATATATATTTTTTCTTTTTCCCTCAACATAGGTAAGTTAATCGTCTTCTGAAGATGTTTTAGGCAACAATAACCACTCGTAGTTTTTTGCCCTTAAAACCAAAAAACAACAGCAGTAGCGATCCAACAAAATTAATCTGGACCTTACCGCTGTAGCTAGAATGGATTGGTTACCTATTATAAAATCAGTCTCGTTTGGTTCATTTCGAAATGGTGTGGTATTTAATTCATTTGCTTTCATCCCTGATAAAATTAGTAAATTATATAAAATATAATTCAACAATTATATAATATAATGCATGTATTATACATTATTATTATTAACTTAATTTTTAATTTTAGAAGGATATTGCTATCCGAGGAGAAGACACAACTGCCAACAGGCTGAGAGGAGTGAGAAGATGGAGCCGCTATTCATGAGCATAACACCTAATTACCAGGCTATTAGTGAGCACCTGCTCCGAATACACTCAGGTCTCTCGCAACCGCTGCCCCCTACCGATACAGATTTATCGATGGTATCTAATGGAATCGTAAGCTATACCATCATCAGCGAATCTAAAAGCAGTAGATAAGGGGTCCTCCGGGAAGGATACGATGAAAGATAATCGTCCGTAACGTTTTTTTCATTTCATAGATATATCAATTTCGATTTCTTGAACCTAATTTAAATTTCAAAAGCACTGAATGATGAATTGCAGCCGAAGAGAAACATTTTTGAGCGTGATTTGCCAATTAGGTATTACGTCATTAATTTAAAATATTAGGCTGGCTTCGAGAAAGTATCTCAAAAAGTGAGATTTTTGGGGATACTCTCTCGGATAAAAAATTACTTTTAAATCCTAAACCACAGGCTTTTAAAACTTTCTCTTGAAAAGCTTCACCTACGAATGGGATTAATTTACATGTAGATAACAAATGAATTGTAAAGATATATTGTAATTAAGTTTAGAAGCTAAAACATATTGGGTAACTGGGTGTATGCATACTTCTATTAGTATGTTATTATAAATTTGGCAGAATAAGTAAATTAAAAAAATTAAAGAATAAATAAAAACACTTTATTTATTGCTAATTGAAAAAATTTAAACACTAACTGATCGTCTGATAAGAAAGTCATATGTATTATAGTGACGTATGACTTCTAAAATCTATTATACTAAAATAAAAAAAAATAAAAAAAATATGTATCACCGCAACCCATGAAGGGACTTGAGCTCCAGTACATATATTTGGTCGTGTCACATGAAATGTTCGTTTACAAGGTAAAGGATTTTTATTAAAAATACGATATAAAAACAAGATAATTTTATTCGAAGTATTTACCTTCCTTTTCTACACATTTTTCCCAACGTGACACCATTTTTTTTATCCCCGGACTGAAAAACTCTGAGCTTTGAAGTGAAACAAAATCTGAAAACGCAATTTTCTCTTGATCATCATTTTCAAAAAGTTTTCCATTGACAAAGTTGTCTAAATTCCTGAAAAGGTAGTAATCTGTTGGAGACAAGTCGGAATGATATGGTGGGTGTGGAAGAACTTCGTTGCCCAGTTCTTTCAATTTTTGCAGTCTTGCTGCCGCTCAGTGAGATCATTAGGCACACATGTATCGAGTTTTTTTAGTTTCCCAATATATTTTAAATGTCTGGAAACGGTAGATACACTTGCATTTAGTTGTGCTGAGAGTCCTTTAACTGTATGGTAGGGGTTTCCTTCTACTGTATGTTTGAGGACAGTTACGGACGGAGGTCTTCCTCGGGGCAATTTTTCCAAGTCGGTATCCCTAGCTGAAAACTTAGCAAACTAACGGCGAATGGTCCGTTCATTAACACTTCCTTCCCCAAACGCCTTGCAAATATTTCTAGCGGCCTCAGCTGCTGAATGACCGAGTTTAAACTTCTACAAAAATATTACTCGAAACTCGCGTGTTTCCATGCTCATATTTGGAGGTATATTAAAAAGTGGGTAATTGATTGGGAAGCTAATGTTTATAATACAAAGGTAGAGGATTAGTAACTGTTTACTTTAATTATGTAACATTCGGAAGAAAACAACAAAGACCTGCAAAATCCTTTATGTGTTTCAGAAACTATAAAAACGGACATTTCATGTGAAACAACCCAATAGAAGATATCCGTACTGTTTCTCGGCCAACTGCAATGCAACGAGGTGATTAGGCCTTGATCAAGCTCAGCCACCAGGTTTTTTCTAATTTTTTTCGGGTGCCCACTTTAAAGAGGCTGGGTCTCCATACCCTAGGGTCGCTCTCCGACAGAATCAACAGAATAAATAATATTCTGCCACAACCGGGGTTGGGCCCAGGATTCGGAGAACAACAGACAAGTGCACTATCCACTAGACCACGCCGCTCCTTATACTATAGTAGTATTATAAATATATATAAACATATACATAATAACAAAATATATAATAATAAATGTGTTTAATTATATTGTTGATAAGTGGCTGTGTGCTTAGTTTATATGATCAGCAAATCATCAATAACGTAAATACTTTTTTTTTTTTATAGTAAAAATTATTAACAAAAAAAATGGGTAGATGTTGAGGGATATTGGAATATAGGAATTAACTTAAGGAAGAATAAACTAATCGGTAACTCATACAACAAAAAATAAAAGGAATAAAACTTAGGTAAGGTTTTATTTTCTGTATCAGTCCTTTTTGATGGACCATTTTAAACGCTTATACAACGTCTAAAAGTATTGAATTAAAAGCTGAAATTTAGGTAATGCTCATTTAGCTAGAATTATATACAGATTCCGGGAAAATATATAAAATTAACGAGACAAACTTTTAAAAATGAGTAAGTAACTTAGGATATTAAGTATTTAAGTTAATTTTGCATGTTCTATATTATTTATCCGATACATACATACATAACAGAGAATTTGATTAAAAAAAGTAAAAATCAATAAACCATTTTGTGGGAATAAAGTTGTTGTTTAAGGTCGAACACGTGTTCTAAGGGTAACATAAGAAATGCACTCAATTCGAAATGTGACCTATCGGATCCCGTACCTTCCTCATTCCACGAAAAGATACGATCGCTTTGCCAAGTAAAACCTGTTCCACGCCTTTTCCAAACGACCTCAAACACTGGAACCTCGGAGGAACTTAGAAAACAGAGGACATACAGTACTTTTTTATTTATCCAAGAATACTTATTATATCAGCGGTAGGTAAAAGAATACTCCCGTAAGGGCTTAAACCAGAGGAAGTGATTTCGCAACACGTTCATAGAACAGTGAGTATCTGATTACGAGACAATGGTATTTAGGTTCAGTGTGTTTATGTCTGCAGAGTCTCGCTCTGGAGTCTTGTTCTTTTGTATCGGTCGTGCAAGACGTTAACTCCATCATGGGTTGCCTAACAATATCAGACCCATGTACACTAATAGCTAAGTACTTTTCTGTAATAAAACGTTCGTTTCGTGACACATGCTCTGCAATCCTAGAGTTGATATATTTACATGATTATTTGATTTTCAAAAATAAGTTAAACTAATTAATTGCATTACTTTTTTATTTCGAAGGATTGTAACAAATATTTTATATCACTCAGGATATCAAAAAAGTTGAAGCTGAATGTTAAATTATCTCATATTGGGTATAATTAGTTGACCGTTGAGAATTACTAGCAGAAATTAGTTTATTAGGAAAATCAGTTTCCACTCGCCTACAATACGCCCTAATGATGGCCCACAATGGGGGTCAAAAGTTGGTAGAAAATAAATGGTTAAAACTACCTAATTGTTTTATTCATTCCCACTCGGTCTAATTTCTTCTAGTTAAATTATCTCGTAAATCATATAATATTCTGTAGAAAAATGTTCTAAAACATTGGTGTAACAGGTGGATTGTTTAAACTAAATTTTTACAGACAAATATAAAGGTTTCTTAAGGTATTATGGTGTTGTTTCGGCATAGCAAAGAAATTAGTAAGAAATAAAATAAAACTAAGTACATAGGTAAAGAGGAAGCAAAGGAGGCAATGTCTTTTTTCCAACTTTTATTTTTTACGACTTGACAATATAGTTTTTATAGACCAAATATAGTTTTTCAACCAAAATGGATAAGGTTACGTTCACATACAATTCAACTCGCATGTATGGCAAAGTAAAATTAAACAATAGGTAAATGATCAATCGCTAATTTTCTAAATATAACGATAAAAGGTAGAATATATGTTTAAATTTACCATTTCTTCGGACTCACAAATCTTCTTTAATTTTCGAATTTCGGACAATCACTTGGAAGCTTTGTATTTCATCACACCTTCACATTACACAATACAGTATTACACCCGGACTTAACATTTAAAAAGTCATGACAAACTTTACGGACATAATAGCGAACTTGCACAAAACATGGCTACGCTTCTCATGGGGGTGAATTATTTTTAGTATTCTTATTAAGAATATTTATCGATAGCTATCTGATAGCTTATTGCTACAGGCACAGCGATGGGTGTAAATACTACAATAATGAAGACTAAATGAATTTTCGAATGTTTTAGCAATTAGACTAATTAAAATTTTCGAATTTTTGGAGGGAGTGAGAACCTAATATTCCAATATTTTGTTGATTTGATCCCAACTAGGTAAAAATTCCTTTCACGACGAAGTACAAAGAAACTCTAACCCACTAGCTTGGTCTTCAATTCCTAATAATCCTTTGAGGCGTCTATAAAGACGTCTTCGAGACGTTCTTGAATAGAATATTTTTGGGATTGTGATAATGTGGAGTTTCTCTATATGGGCATCACATCTTTGTTTTGTTAAATTCATAAAATTCACATTTCCTTGATATATTGATTAATATAGTTGTCCTATAATGTGCATTTTTTTAAAATAGATATTTTCTACTATTTTAAACCTAAGTTAGGCTATAGTTACCCAATGGTCAATATATCACATGTATATACCACTTTAAAGTAACATGTAATTGGTGCAATACCACAACATTTTGAGGCTAGCGGCTACTTGTAAAAATAAAAATCTTTAAAAAAAATACATATGTATGAGTGTGAGTCTGGAACGGTGTAAGATCACAGGCCTGCCTAGTAGAAATTATATTTTAAGTTATGAGCTCATTTCATGTAAACTTTATGTTTATTAGTGTTAGTCTAAATTAGAATAATATTTTTGTGTCTTAACTGTTACCGTTTCATCTTTTATTAAATTTGTATTCATTTAATTGTTTTTTAATTCTGAGTAACTATTGTTGTTAACATTTAACCTTAAATAACGAGGCTAAATTGGTGATCCGACGTGATTTGAACACGCAATTTATATAAATTATTTAGGTTTTATATGTGTAGTTGTAAATTTCAATAAATATATCTTAAAAATCTTTGTAATAATCCTAAATCAACAGAACTAACAATGGATAAATTCCATCAACTACAGTTAATTACACATCTCATGTTTATATTTTAGTTTTATTAAATAGCTTCTGCTACATTAAATTATGAATCATTATTGTGTATATAATATTATGGATTAATTTGTGCAAATATTTATTAAAATAAAAACAAGAAAAAAGATTAAATGAACTGTATGTACAATATCATTCCATCTGTTTCTCCCTCTTAGGTTACGCTAACTAATAAGATAATTTTAGATAGGCAGTTCAAGATTTACGTTTTGATGACCATTTCAGATAGTCAAGAAATAATTGTATATAGATTATTGTTAATTAAAACTAAATAATTAATATTCATAAGATCCTCCCCTTTAGGGACTGACGGAGGAGAGAGGGGAGCCGATGGCTCCTGAGTGAGGTCTATGCTACACCTGATGGGAGTGTACCTGGATTCCAGGCCCCTCCTCCAGCCCTGGAGCCATCGCCTCCTCCGGCCTTCCAGCGAGATGAAGAAATAAACCTTTATTAATTAGCGCCCATTCATAAGGTACCTCCGAGGGTCGTTAGCTGGCACTGATGGACCATGAATTGTGCGGTTCTAGCCACGCCGTAGATCATCATTCTCACAGATCCCGTAGATAATGCTAACCTTCGCTAATGGCTCTCAGTTCCCACTCTGTGATCTCCCACTGCCGTCGGTACCTGCCAGTAGTATGGAGGAACCCTTGGGCGACTTGCGAATGGAATATTTTAGAGTTGAATTAAAAATAAATTGGTCTTCTAATGCAAATATTATATATTTATTGATACCTTTAGATATTTTTTAATTAATTCGTGAGTAAAATATAATAATAAAAAAAATAATTTTATGAATAATAATTATCTTATAAAATACAGAACGTGAATTTAAACAGTGTGGCTGTATATATAAATATATGTTATATATATATGTTATATGTAAAAATATAACCAGTAGTAGAATACCAACAGTGGTGTTCTACTACTGGTTGTTATGTTTTGTTTTTTAGGCCTGAAGAAGGCCTGAAATTTAGGCCGAAGCGTAGGCATTAGTAAATTAAGTTTCCACTTAATTGTGTGTTAATTTGGCTGCACCCTCAACTAACTTCTCCCTTATATGCAGTCAACCATTCTCACTTCACACTCAAAAAATTGTAATGTATTTTAGTTAAACCAATAGAGCTTCAAAACAGTATGTCCTGCCTACAAATGTTATATAACAAAAGATTCTTTACTATATTTTTGACCAAAAAACTGTTGGTATTCTACTACTGGTTGTTATATTTTGTTTTTTTGTTCTTTAAGAAGACTTGAAATTTAGGTTGAAGCGTAGGCACTATTAACTTAAATTAAGTTTCTACTTAATTGTGTGGTAATTTGATTGCACCCTCAACTAACTTCTTCCTTATATACAAACAGTCAACCATTCTCACTTCACACTAAAAAAAAAAATGAAATGTATTTTAGTGAAGCCAATAGAGCTTCAAAACTGTATATCCTGCCTACAAATGTTATATAACAAAAGATTCTACCCTATATTTTTGACGGGAAAACTGTCATCAAAATTTTTATTGGAGTACCACCTACAGGGAAAAAGCATAGCAAAAAAGCGCAAATACTAAACCTTAGGAAAACATGACCTTGATTGCAACAAATGTTATATACAAAAATAAGTTCAAATTTTCAATGCTAGCAACACTAACATAGCTTTTTTTTTACCCAGGGCGTGTCAATAAAGCCCCAACACTTATTAAATGTTGACAAACGTGACTTTTTTCATTCGTACCGATATAGCTCCAAAACTTTATATCTGTAACTCCAAAAAATGTAGGTCCTAGCGACTAATGTTATGCAACAAATATTATTTAATGTCAAATCAAACAAAAAAAGTCGTCAAATTTTTATCCAAGCTACACCAGCTAGAAGGTGCCAGCTGAGGGAGAAAAAAATGTACACAAAGAAAGTTACACACTTCCATCGAAAATACATATCCATGTCAAAATAAAATAATTTCTTGAACATGAAATAATTAAATGGTTTTCATTTTGCAGAACTGAATAAAGCCAGATTAAATAAATACTTTAAGACAATGATCACTAAAGTTGAAGCAATACAATTCAATGGTTTATTTGTAAAACTTTTTTTTTATATTAAAATAATAATAATAATAGACTTACCGAACCTGAAGGTTCAATGCCGATACCACCAAATTCAGTCTACACAGACTCGTCCAATGTTCACCGTTCAAGCCCAAACCCCCGAGATCAGCCTTAACGCAATCCTTCCATCGACGCTTCGGCCTACCTTTCGGACGCCTACCAGTCGGATCAGCGAATACCAACTTTCTCGGAATCCGTTCCTCACCGAGCCCAACAATTTTACTAGCCCATTTGAGTCTCCGCGAAGCTATCAACTCAATTATATATTCACAGGATATAAGTTCTGCAATTCCGCGTTGTGCAACCTTCTAAACTCCCCAGTGGCCTCATCTCTCTTCGGACCAAATATTTTACGCAGTACCTTATTTTCGAAAACCTTAAGCCTTTGTTCATCCTTCGAAGTAAGCGGCCACGTTTCACATTCGTAAAGAACCGTCGGAAGAATAATAGTTTTATAAATTATAACCTTTAAGTTTTTAGATAGAAACCGCGAACTAAGTAACGCATTTCCCACCTTTAATCGATACTTTATTTCTTCCTGGATTTCATTTTTTCTTGTTATCATTGAACCTAAATAATTGAATTTCTCTACGTGTTCAAAAGTATGCCCTGATATATTAATATCATCAAGATAGCAGTACCAAATCATCGGCATACCCTAAAACCGGAATCCTGTCACCCATATTTAAACCTTTCTTGGTACACATCACCTTTTCTATGACATATTCTAAAGCTATATTAAACAAAACAGGTAAATGGGAGTCACACTGTTTTAAACCTGATCGCACCTCAAATCTCTCGGAGTAATTATGACCGATTCTAACTTTATGGAATGTTTCCGACAAACACATCTTTACTAGGTTTACTAACTTTCTAGGTATTCCCTGTTCAATCATGATGTTATATTTATATTAAAATACACTAAAAATAAATAATCATTGCATGTAGTTATTATAAAAGAAAAATATTTGAATAAGAAATAAACCGATTTTATTTTTACAGATAATCGAAATATTTACTAAAATGTTAACATATAATAAAAAAGAAGAAACTAAACAATATAGTATAAAAAGAAAAAGTAAAACTATTGTACGGTGATAACTTCTTAATTAGATTTCAAATCACTATTTTTTTTTTTTTGGAATTATCATTTAAAATTATAACAATTGTAATTGACCAAAACAAAATATTAATTCCCTTCAAGATTTGAGGTTTCCCGCTAGATTGAAATAAATTGACATACTCATGTATGTGCAGTGAAGTTGTCATTATTTATTATTTCAGATAATTCTTAATTACTTAAGAAACTTTTGTGAAGAAAATTCCGTCATTCCGTTTGAACAAACAGGTTTTCAAGCACAACTTAGCACTGAACATCACTTAATGAAATTGCAATATGAGATATGCAACAATTTTAATAAGAACAATGCAACTGCTATGATATCTATAGATTGCTCGAAGGCATTCGATTCCGTATCTCATTACATCCTTTGCCAGAAGCTAGCGGATCTTGAGTGCCAAGAACAACTCTATAATACCATTGCATCTTTCCTGGAAACTCGAACCCTATCAGTCCGAGTTCACGAAGAACATTCTCGCACTGTTCTCCTTACTTGCGGTGTTCCTCAGGGTGCAGTTTTTATCTCCCGTCTTGTTCAATATATATACTGCAGACATAATAGGCCATAACTATAAAACCGCTACAATAGCCGCATTCGCGGATGATATAGCCGTCTACAGTTCCAGTATGAGTCCAACTCAAGCTCTTACTCAGGCTGAATCGGTTTGTTAAACCATTGTTCGGAAATTAGAGCAGTTGAACATCAGAGTGAATCCATCAAAAACGGATTGTATAGTGTTCTCTATCCAAAAAGGTAAAAAGTCTAGACTACCAAAAGTTTTTCGAGTCGGCGGCACAGTTCAGCGACCCTCTCACGCTATTGTATACCTTGGTATCAAGATGGATCGCCATATGAAGCTCTCTGCTCATGTGTATAATAAAACAAGGTTGGTTAGAACCAAATTATACCGACTTCATCACCTTCTAACCTCTCCAGCGCTCTCACTAAGGCTTAAACTGTTAGTCTATAAAGGCATATTACGTCCTGCACTGATGTATGGCGCGCCATTGTTTACGCAACCAACTGAAACCACACCTTTAGCGATTTCAAAATACAATGCTCCGAAGAATGACCCGTTCGACCTCAATGAAAAAGGTGAAAGCCGATCTCCTCCACGAAATTTTAGAAATACCAACAATTTCAGATTACATTAGGCAACGCCATGTTAAATTTTTTGATTCTTTAAAAACATTAACTAACCCACTATTCAACACGATGACTCCAGCACCAGCTCCAGTACGATGGCAAAACACCACATAAATAAATGTTAGTTTTGATTAGGACTTTAGTTATAAATAAGTTAGTTAAGTTAGTAATAAGTTAGTCATAAGTCTTTCATGAACACGAAAAATGGGTGAGCCCCATCAGCTCTAATCTAATTTCAATCTAATCTATTTTGTAAACAACACAGTAACATAACACCCTCACACAATCTTAAAATGTAACATAGTTACAGTACAAGATATTTAACTACATAAATTAATAATTAAATTTCATATTGTTAATAGGGGATCTGGAAAAAAAAAAAAAAAAAAAGTCGTTATTTATTTAAATTTGTACAAGGTTGTATAACATTAACAAATAAATTCAATTTATTTCATATTCTGTTATTTTATTATTGTTAATTCAAATGTATCATTGAACTAATAGCGGATATTATACCAATTTTAGATCCTTTGAAAAATTAAAAGATAAATTTAAAATATGATTACTTTTATTGTCATTTACATTTACCCATCATGCAAAAGCTTAGTTATAAATAATTTTTAAATACATCCTAGTTACAGGAGTGCTGCCATTGGGTAGTTCTTCAAGTCTGTTTCACGCCATTTATCTTTTGTCACATATACTTGTTGTGCTTTGAAGTTGTTCAAGTTCAATAAATGATGTTAAAAAAAAAAATACATCATTGAAGACAGTCATTGACTTATGTTAAATTATTACCTGAATACCATTTTATTTCATAATTATATTTTATTCAATGTTATGACCAAATAATTATTATTATAAAAAATGCTGTTAGTATGAAAAGCTTAATGAAAAAAATAAGGTTATTTTTTCTTGCATTGTATCAACAACTTTCCTTTCTTTCTCTTTTCTTTATTATTTTTTTATTTTTATTAACTCTGTATATTTCAATGACAATAGATATAAATTTGATAATGTTAACTTAAGGGTATGCTAAGAGGGAGAAGGATTCCTTTGTCCATTTAAGAACACCGTCCATTTGCTTAAGGCCACGGGATTACTTTAGAAAGGCTTAGGTGACGGAATTAATTATATGTTTTGTATAAAGTGTTAACCTTAATAAGGTACCGAAAGACCAGACCCAGGTTTAAAAAGCTTTATCTCGGTCAAGCTATGGGTCAAAGAATTCAGATGCATTAGAATTCCCACTCACAGGGTCATCTTAAATTTAAAAAAAAACATATATCTGGTACGGGCGACATGACTTTCACTTACCTCAGTTATTAAACTATTAAGAACTTCTCGTCATAATCCTATCTTTTCTTTTGGTTTAATTTAATATTTTTGGACAACCACAAAAAAAAAAAATTCATAATTTATAACGTTTCGAAAATTCATAAATTTCACGTTTTTTATGAAATGCAAAGACAGTGCTAATGGAACGGTGAAACATTGCATTTAAGCGTTATAGGCACTTGAGGATAGCCATAGAGGCCAAAACTAGTTGCGAAATAAAATTAATTTCTGCTGGGACTGTCCAAAAAATATATCTTACAATTAAATAAAATTAGAGCTGAAAACACTGCAAATTGTTACACAATGGTTTATTATTCCCAAATAACTATATAAAAGTTTAACAGTTTATAGCTGCTAATCTTCCGATTCTCTATCTTCAATAATAACTGAGTTTTGGTGGAATTACATCTATTATAATTTGTGTTGAATATGTAGATCAAGTATGGGTAAAATTTCAATATTTTTCTTTCTTCTATTTTTTATAATTATTTGCAGTTAAAAACACTAATAAACTTTTTCTATATTTTTGAAAATAACGGAGTTACCAATGTATATATTGCTACGGTCAAGACAATGACGTGTGGACCACGCCTGGAGGGGCCTAGATGAGGCTAGAGACTTCTGGACCTGGACAGTCCTCGAAGTGCCTGGAAAGGCCCACCACCCTACCTGCGCCCGGGTCTAGAAGATTCGGCGGTGGTACAAATAGCGGTCCCCTGAGCCTAGGTGAGTCAGTCTTAATCCGGCTCAACAAGTATCAGTGATGTGTCAGTGAACAGTGACAGTGAACAGTTCGTGACAGTGTGACAGTATAGTGAAACTGTGTGTCAATATTGTGATAACCGGTCGGTGGGAAATTAGAAGACTGTAGTTTATATATGTGTTTTATAGTTGTAAGTTCTAGAATAAGTCTATCAGATTGTATGAATTTACGTAAGTAGTTTATTTGTTAGGAATACCTCATTTTATATGTATACTGTTTAGTAGTTAAGCTAGTGATTCCATTATTATTGTTAATATAGTGGTTAGTAATCCCTTTGTATTTGTGTTTTTTGTATTTAATAAATATTTGTAATTTGTAAACTGGAGTAGTTCATTTCTCACACCCCGTAGCCCGTAACAATTTGGTGTCAGAAGTGGGATCATTGTAAATGGTTATAATTTTGGTTTTCTTGTTTTTGTAATTATTGGGCTACTGTGTGGAAAATGACTTCTCAGAGTGTTAGACTGAATGATTTAAAAGTTGCAGACTTAAGACGGGAGTTAGAAGAACGAGATCTGGATACTTTCGGAACGAAATCAGTACTGCAACAACGCTTGCGCCAATTTTTTGTTGATTCAGGGGAAAATCCAGACGAGATTACGTTTGAAAATGATTTCAGTAAGTTGTCTGCAACTTTTAAAAATGAGTTAAAGAAGTTAGGAAATGAGTTAGGTAATGTAGAAAAGAAGTTAGGAAATGAGTTAGGTAATGTAGAAAAGAAGTTAGGTAAAGAGTTAAGTACTGTTAAAAATACATTGGAGGCCAAGTTAGGCAATTTAGAAACTAAGTTAATGGAGAGTGTAGATAATAAGTTAGCTGATGTAGAATCTAGATTAGGAGAAAAAGTCGATTCAGTAGAAAATGAACTTAGGGTAAGAATAGAAGCTCTAGAAGAACGTATGAGCAACCCACCGACAATCCACACCGACCAACCCTCTGAGAGAAGCCCTCACAACACCATTCCCCCCGCCAATGCTGGGATGCCACCAACGCACAACACCATCCCATTGTTCGACGGGAAGACGCCGTGGGAGGACTACATGACTCTCTTCGAGACAGCGGCTTCGATCCACGGGTGGTCAAAGGAGACGCAAGCATCAGCGTTGTGCCTAGCCTTGCGTGGAGACGCCTTAGGAGTGCTACAGGGGATGCCCATGTCGGAGCGGTGCAACCACAGTAAGCTGATGAAAAGACTGGAGATGCGTTTCGGCCATCGCCACATGGACCAACTATACCGTTCCCAGTTAAAGAACAGGGTCCAGAAGACCAACGAGACGCTGCAGGAATTTGAAGCAGATATCGCCCGGCTAGTGAGGAATGCCTACCCAACGGTCACCGACGACGTCTACGAGAGCTTGGCTATCGACAAATTCCTGGATGGACTTCGAGACCCGGAAACCCAACAGGCAGTGAAACTCGCACGCCCTAAAACTTTGGGCGATGCATTGTCGCAGGCCATGGAATTCGAGGCTGTCAGGCAGTCGGTCCGTGGACATGCACGAGTTCGAGCGGCAGAAGCGGAGCCTAACGCGGCCCCCACCATCGAGGACATAGTAGCAAAGGTTTTAGAAGCCCTCAGGACCCGCAAAAAGGAGATACGCTGTTGGAGCTGCGGTCAACTTGGACACCCCAGAAGCAAGTGTCCTACCAGGAAGCCGGAAAAAGCCACAGGAAAACTAAGGAGGGTTGATGGGAAGGGGCAACTGTCAACCCGTAGCATCAAAGGCCCCAGGGTCGCCGAGAGAATCGCGACAATAGGGAGCAAGACAAATAGTTTCTATGTGGATGGAATGGTGAACGGGCAGCTGCGGAGTTTTCTGCTGGATACCGGCGCAACCATGACAATACTGAACCCGAAGGCAGTTAACGCTGAGAAGATATCACCTACCACTTGGGCGTTACGGACAGCCACAGGACAGCCAGCCGAGGTCTACGGGGAGACAGTTGCCACTTTCTTCATCGGGGGCCAACGTCTAGAGCACCGCGTTCTCGTGGCGAAAATAGACGAGGAAGTCATCTTCGGCATGGACTTGATGATCAAATACGGGATCAAGCTGGACATGTCGAGAGGTGTGATGACGCTGGGAGACGAAGAGGTCATCCTTCGGCAGGGAAAGGACCTCTATGCACGAGTACTCCTACTGGAAGACACCACTTTACCTGCACGGAGTCAAATTCTGACGCATGGGACGATCAATGGACGACTACCGGAGGGTCAATGTCTTCTACTTGAACCTGGGAAGCACGAGGAGCAGGAAGTCGGACGCGGTGTTCTGGTTGCAAGGTCTCTCATCAAGGTCGGACATACCACCCAATCCGACTGATGAATCTGAACACCTTCCCGGTGACACTAAAGAGAGGAACACCAGTCGGAGAATGTACGGCCGCTACCTCAGTAGTTCGACAGCTACAACGCAACCCCACCGAGCAACGAGGACTACCCGAAGAATTAAAAGGATTCGTGGAGGAATCATGCAGAGAACTTTCGCCTGAACAGAGCGAAATCGTGAAGAGATTGATTACCCGATGGCAGGACATTTTCGAGATCAGCTCAGGACCACGGGGTAGAACGAACATCGTCCAGCACAAAATTGACACCGGGGATACAAAGCCCATCCGACAGATCCCGAGGAGGCTGCCGCTAGCTAAACGAAAGGATGCCGAGGAGATTATTAAGGATATGGCGAATGATGGTGTCATCGAGCCCTCGAGTAGCCCATGGATGTCTCCTGTCGTACTGGTGAAAAAGAAAGATGGGACGACAAGATTCTGCGTAGATTACCGTCTTTTGAACAACGCCACGAAGAAGGACAGTTACCCACTCCCAAGGATTGACGACACGCTGGACACACTAGAGGGTTGCAAACTATTTTCTACCTTGGATCTCCGCAGTGGATATTGGCAGGTTGGATTGGCACCGGAAGATAAGGAGAAGACGGCATTTTCAATCGGCACTGGCCTCTGGCAATTTACGGTAATGCCATTCGGGCTTTGCAATGCACCTGCAACGTTCGAGAGGCTGATGGAAAGCGTCTTAAGAGGCCTTTCTTGGGAGATATGCCTGGTTTACTTGGACGACATCATTGTACTGGGAAAATCCTTCACTCACCATCTGGAGAATCTGGAGCGGGTCTTCGAACGGCTGCGTGCAGCTAATCTAAAACTGAACCCGAAGAAGTGCAATCTCTTCCGAAGGCAAGTCAACTACCTGGGGCATGTTGTATCAGGCAACGGAGTTGCTGTTGACCCAGAGAAGATTACAGCGATCACCAATTGGCCAGCACCTCGAGATAAGCACCAAGTGAGAAGTTTCCTCGGGCTCTGCACCTACTACAGGAGGTACGTGAAAGGATTCGCCAACATCGCAAAACCTCTTACCAGGCTCACTGAGGAAAAACGGACTTTCCTTTGGGATCGCGAGTGTCAGGCTTCATTTGAGGAGTTAAAGAAGAAATTGAGTAGTGCGCCTATTCTAAGCTATCCACGTCCCGAGGGCAAGTTCATTCTTGACACAGATGCCAGCAACACTGCTATTGGGAGCGTCCTTTCCCAACTCCAAGACGGGGAAGAAAAGGTTATTGGGTACTTCAGCAAAGCACTGTCAGCTCCAGAACGCAACTACTGTGTCACAAGGAAAGAGCTTCTGGCAGTGGTTAAGTCCATAGAGCACTTTCATAAATACCTGTATGGAAGAAGATTTCTACTGAGAACGGACCACGCTGCTCTAATGTGGCTGCTGCGATTCAAGTCACCGGAGGGACAAGTTGCACGGTGGATCGAGCGCCTTCAGGAATATGACTTCGAATCTGCTCATCGTTCTGGAACGAGTCACCGGAATGCGGATGCGCTCTCAAGGAGACCCTGTGACGGAGAATGCAAGCATTGTTCTCGACAAGAAGAAAAGCAAGCAACAGTGTTGCGGACTACGGTCGTTACCGACGGTTGGCAGGACACACAACTGGCAAAGGAACAGGACGAGGACCCGGACTTGAAGCAAATAAGGGAATGGAAGCTATCAGGCCAAAGGAGACCAAGCTGGCAGGATGTTGCTCCAATGTCGAAAAATATAAAAACCTATTGGGCTCAATGGGACTCCATTCTACTGGACAAAGGTCTGCTGAAACGAGCATTGGAGAACACAGATGGAGATCAGCGGAGACTACAGCTCATCGTACCAAAGATTAAAGTGCCCGAAGTACTGAGGGAATTACATGATGGAGCATCTGGTGGCCACCTTGGAGTTCACCGGACATTAGAAAAGGTTCGTGAGCGCTTTTACTGGGCAAACCTCAAGGACGATGTGTTAGATTGGTGCCGGCGGTGTGCAACTTGTGCCGCCTCTAATGGACCGATAAGGAAAAAGAAGGCACCTATGAAGAAATACAACGTAGGAGCACCATTCGAGAGAATAGCGGTAGACATCGCTGGCCCTTTTCCTGTGACAGATAATGGCAACCGATATATTCTCGTGGCCATGGATTATTTTTCAAAGTGGGTGGAAGCTTACGCCCTTCCGAATCAGGAGGCCGCCACGGTTGCAGATGTTCTCGTGAAGCAGCTCGTCAGTCGGTTTGGGGTGCCCATGGAACTTCACGCTGACCAAGGAAGAAACTTTGAGTCGGCAGTCTTCACCAGGATGTGCGAGGCTCTAGGAATACGAAAGACCAGGACGACGCCTCTTCACCCTCAGTCCGATGGCATGGTAGAGCGCATGAACAGGACAATGGGTCGATATTTGGCCAAGGTAGTTTCTGACCATCAGCGAGACTGGGACCAATATCTTCATCTGTTCCTGCTAGCCTATCGTAGTTCAGTTAATGAAACGACAGGGCAGACCCCCGCCAATGTCGTGTTCGGCAGAGAACTACGCTTGCCTTGCGATCTGAAATTCGGTTTCAAGCTGATGAGGAGGTCGCCGGAGAAGACTACGTCACGAACCTACGGAAGCGAATGAACACTATTCACGAGAAGGTTCGCACAAACATCCAGGGAGCAAGTGACAGAATGAAGGAGCGTTATGACATCAAGGCAGAGAAAGGTGGCTTCCAACCTGGAGACTTGGTCTGGCTACACGATCCTCGAAGAAGGCAAGGCTACTCACCGAAACTTCAAAACTCCTGGGACGGACCGTATGAGGTCATCAAGAGGATCAATGATGTCATCTATAGGATCAGGAAGCAGCCCAAAGGAAAACCCAAGGTAGTCCATTTCAACCGATTGGCTCCATACAAGGGAAACCATGGCCCTACAGAGGAACAGCAAGTGAGGAACCTCACCGACAAGGACCTAACTCCCCATCCTAAGGCGCCAGACTCCCGTAGGGTAACGCAGACAGTTTACAGAGACATATTCTCGTTACCGGTAGACTATGCTCTAGCACACTGTGTCGCCGAACATCTGAGGAATTCCCGGGGGATTGCGACGGTCTTCAGGAAGAAGTTCGCTGGAATTGAAGAGCTGGAACGCCAGGGACCAAGAGTTGGGAAGACTCTCCATCAAGAGCATGAAGGCCGGCACCTGTTTTACTTGGTTACCAAGAGTTCATCAGAGCAGAAGCCGACATACGACACACTGCGCCGGAGTCTTGACGACCTGCGGAGAAAGCTTCTGGAACTGCGTGTCACCAAGCTCGCCATCCCGAAGTTGGGTTGTGGATACGATGGCCTGGAGTGGAGGATTGTCAGGAACATGGTAGAAGAGACGTTCGCCAACTCTGGAGTCATCATAATGGTATGCACGTTCAACCCCTGGAAAGACAAAACACCTACATCGGAGGAATATCAGCATCGCTCAGCTTCTGCAATCTGTGCTCTGGGGCAGAGCACGTCTAAGGAGGGGGTAGTGCTACGGTCAAGACAATGACGGGTGGACCACGCCTGGAGGGGCCTAGATGAGGCTAGAGACTTCTGGACCTGGACAGTCCTCGAAGTGCCTGGAAAGGCCCACCACCCTACCTGCGCCCGGGTCTAGAAGATTCGGCGGTGGTACAAATAGCGGTCCCCTGAGCCTAGGTGAGTCAGTCTTAATCCGGCTCAACAAGTATCAGTGATGTGTCAGTGAACAGTGACAGTGAACAGTTCGTGACAGTGTGACAGTATAGTGAAACTGTGTGTCAATATTGTGATAACCGGTCGGTGGGAAATTAGAAGACTGTAGTTTATATATGTGTTTTATAGTTGTAAGTTCTAGAATAAGTCTATCAGATTGTATGAATTTACGTAAGTAGTTTATTTGTTAGGAATACCTCATTTTATATGTATACTGTTTAGTAGTTAAGCTAGTGATTCCATTATTATTGTTAATATAGTGGTTAGTAATCCTTTGTATTTGTGTTTTTTGTATTTAATAAATATTTGTAATTTGTAAACTGGAGTAGTTCATTTCTCACACCCCGTAGCCCGTAACAATATATATATATATATATATATATATAGTCTGACTATATATATAGGTAAGATTCTATTTTTTTTCCTTTTTTTATTTTTAGTTTATCGCGCTTCACTGATTCTAAAATTCTATACATGTTTTTAAATTACTGAGTTATTAAATTAAATCACTTTTAATCGGACGCCATTTTAAAAATAACCAGCACATATCAACGTCTAGGTGTTACGATCATCGTTCCATGCCCTTAGTATTTTTGTGTTGAATTTCAAAACAAATGGTCTAGTAGTTTCGGATTATTGCCGTGGGCGGCGAACTGTGTACGGGGGTATATATATTATTTTGGGTTCTACATATCTTAAAACGCAAGACCGCAAATTTTAAGGTTGGGCAATTTTTTTCTTTTTTTTTATTGTATGCAAAGGTTCCTTATTAAAAATAATAAACTAAACAATTTAAAAAAAATATATTCAGTAATGTAATTATTATTATATTAAATAATATAACAATATAAAACGTATATAAGAAATTTTTTCAAAAATCTTTAGCTATCCAACAATAATAGTAATATATATGTTTAATATACCATATATATTACTATTATTTTATTAGGAAAAACCATTTACCTAAAAAATATTTTAACACCTTTCTCCTTTATTTTTAAAAAAAATTTTCCAACTTATATATTTGGTCGTTTTTTGTTTTTAATTCTAACACGATTAAGGGTTAATTTTTTCGAATTTACAAAATTAAAGGTACTTTAGAGAAAGAAAATTTAAAATATCGGCATTTAAGCCCTGTCAGACCATTTTAATCCGAATGAAACTTAAATTATATTAAAGCCCCATTAAATTTTACATCGATATAGCGAGTTTAATCAAAATCGTCGGAACCGTTTTTGAGAAAGTCGAAAAAAGGAGCAAAATGCATGGTAGAAAGTGCCTCTTCTGGTAAGCTCATTTTAATGAAAAAGGTTTTGTAACGTCTCGGGCGTATTATTGTCTTAAATATGAAATTTCAGTTTCATAGGACTTACCGTTTCCGCCTGGGAGTTACCACACACACATACACAGACTTTTTTGCGGGACTTGGTTATTTGGACTCAGGGGCCCCTAAAATGTGTATTTCCGTTGAAAACTGGAATTCGAAAATTTTCACGATCGCAATACTTTCCCTTACTATATATAGTAAGTGAAAGTAAAAGTAAATATCGAATAGCTAATAATTATTCTCAAAGTCTTCAACAAATTTTGAACAGTATTTTTTTATATCACACAGGTCTGAATGAATCATATTAGCAATGTTAGCGCCCAACAGCACGAGTGTGAAGAGCCATGTGAGAGTGTATTGTAAACAAACCTTGAGAAACCCATACCCCAATTCAGAGTCCATAAGGACCAACATCATCATTATGAACTAATTATAATCATGAGCGTTTTCAATGCAATTGTTCACCGTTTTAGACCCAAATAGGAAAGAAAGAAAAGTAAAATAGCTTATTCTGGATTTAAAATGTACACCTTTACTACAACAAATTTAAATTTACATTTTTGTAAAAAAAATTTATTTCTCATAGAATTAATCTTAATGTTTGTTGTTTATTTTTTTAATGTTAATTTATGCAAATATCGCTATTCGGACGTTGATACAGTGGGATTCCTAAATTTTGCTCATCCAGGTTTAATTGAGATAGGAATTTTCGAAGAGCTCCTCGCAAGCTGCGGAACACCATTTCACGACGACATATCCAAGGATTTATTATTTCGTATAAAAAATCTAAGAGCAATCTGCCGGATCCCAACCAATGAACACCTATGTCAAAGAAAGCTGTTATACTAGCCTTCTATGACCTAAGTCGACACTACACCAAAAGTGCCCTACTGAATCGTTATTATGTACTTAAATAACAGTAAAATTAAAGATGTAATAAAATTGTTATCTCTTCATCATGTCTATCATGCCACAACATCAACCATATTGTCATTCACATTCACTGAATGTCAACCGCATGGCAGGTGTAAATAGAAAAATGTAAAGTTAAAAAATTTTTTTTTTTTTTTATTGATCTTATCAAACTAAAAGGAGCACATTTAAGAGAGGTCATCAATTAAGTAAAATGCACTTGGATAATTATTTAAATAACATAAGCCGTCGTAGTTTCTCAATGGACTATAACCGATTTTTAAAAAAATCTCTATTGAAGGAATAGTACGAGATTTTGAATATTTTGAATATATATATATATATATATATATATATATATATATATATATATATATATATATAAAACCAATATATTTTTCCAAAAAAATCATCATTTTCTATGTTAATATTTTTAATTATTTAACAATTTTGAAGCTTTGTCCAGAAAATCATCTTTTGAAATTATAATTTATAATTATTATATAAATATGTTTAATAAAGTCATATTTAATTGTATCACACTAATTAGCTCTGCTGTTTTTTCTGTCCTTTTTTTTTGTTTCAGCTCGACTTTCTCAATTAATTTTTGTTTTTTTATTCCTTTATTAGCCCCCTCTCCTCCCATACCTTACTGTACGTCGCAGCAGCAGTACAGAAATATTGTACGACGGCAACATTGTTGTAGATTTCCTGTATTAATAAAATAAATAAATACATTTATTCACTTGGGATCGAATTCGGTATACGATATTTACATGTAACTAGACTACTATAAACTATTTACTATATAATTTATCTATTTACCTTCTCCTGAACAATACTCAATAGGAAATGAGATCCTGTTGGAAGGTAGTACAAGACCAAGGAGCCGTTGTATTGTTGGTCTCGTGATCTAGTGGATCGGATGGCACGAATAAATTGTGGTTTCATACGATTATACCACGGCGACCACAAACATACCCGCCAGGTGTTAGTTACTGGATAAATACCCGGGTATTACTAATCCGAAGGCCATAGGTCTCCATAAAGAGGTCTTAGCTCAGAGTTATAGGTCTGGATGGTACCTCCTGCTGTCCTCTCAGCGGAGTTTTTTTGAATTATCTTTTTCAAATGGAAATTTAAATTTATTTCCTTCCCTCGGTAACCCGCTTGCATATCTCGATTGCTCTTAAGGTGCATAAAATCACGTGGAAAAAAAAATTTACACCGTTGATTTAACAGCCAAACGTTTAACTATAATTTCAGTTTTATAGTTAAACGTTAAAAAAAACACATTATTATTAGACATTAATAGCTTTTTATTACTTTCACTTACTATATATAGTAAGGGAAAGTATTGCGATCGTGAAAATTTTCGAATTCCAGTTTTCAACGGAAATAGACATTTTAGGATCCCCTGAATCCAAATAACCAAGTCCCGCAAAAAGGTCTGTGTGTCTATTAGTGTCCGTGTGCGGTAACTCCCGGGCAGAAACGGCAAGTCCTATGAAACTGAAATTTCATATTTAAGACAAAATAAACCTCCGAGACGTTACAAAACCTTTTTCATTAACTGAGCTTACCCGAAGAGCCACTTTATACCATGAATTTTGCACTTTTTTTTCGATTTTCTCGAAAACAGTTTCGACGATTTTGATTAAACTCGCTATATCGATGTAAAATTTAATAGGCTTAAACGTCATGTAGGTTTTATTCTGATTAAAATGGTCTGACAGGGCTTAAATGCCGGTATTTTATATCTTCCCCTAAAGTACATTTAATATTGTAGATTCCATAAAATATAAATATTTATTAATGGGGGACGCCTGTGGGGTAGTTGCTAGCATAAGAGCTACCAAAGGTTCAAATCCGGCAGATAGCAAGAGGATTTATTTTGTTTTAAAAAATTCTTTTTTATGCCGTTCTTCGAAGGGATTCGTAAAATCTTGGTCCCGACACTGTACGATGTAAATGGCTCGTTAAAGATCTAATAAAAGAAATTAAACCTGGATAGTCAAAATTAAGGACTCTCACTGTAGCATATTCCACATAGCCATAGTACCATAAAATGAAGTTAAATGAAAATAAAATTTCTATATGTATTATTTAAATGTATAGCCAACCGCAGGGTCAATACGCATTATGACAAGGTATTTATATATATATATATACAACACAAATGAAATTGAATTCAAGTACTATCATTCAGATGCTAAACAACAACCATTTATGTTCTGAGTTGGAAATTAATGACATAATAATAAACACCAGTTATTGGAATAATTATTTACATTAATCATTTTTATAACTAATTATGTACTTAGCAACGGTTTTCGGAAGCCCTTCACTATTATAAATACCCTTATTAAGGGGACGTATTTCCCAATTAAATTTAGTTTATATGCTCATAACTGTCGATTCAATTACACATACTCTTATATTGATTCAGATTCGTTTGTTAGTTTTATTTATTTATTTAATGTCACATTCGACAGTGTCATTTGTAACCCTAATGATCTCTTGACAGTGAAATAAACATCATTATATGTTTCGTTAACATAACCATTTAAATATGTCTTAAGCCTTATTCAAGGATAGAAACTGATTATGGTCTATAATGTTAGGACCCTTATGGTTGCTTAAAATGACAAATAAAAAATTAATAAAGTCTGCTTGTCATTGCATTTTTTTTCTTTGACATGGATATTATGTATTTATGGGAGAGGCGTGGTCTACTGGATAGAGACCTAGTCTACGGTTCTCCGGATCCTGGGTTCGAATCCCCGGCCTTGACAGAATATTATTTATTCTGTTAATTCAGGCGAGGGACGACCCTAGGGTATAGAGACCCTCCTGGGGCAGACCCATCCTCTTTAAAGTGGGTACCCAAATTGATGGGAAAAAATTGGTGGCTGAGCTTGATCAAGGTTGCTGGCCTATAAACAGTGCGAATCTCTATATGTACTGTAAAGATCCTTCATGGTTGTATAGGTACAATTTTTTTAGATGTGATGTCTTTGGGCTGGTGTAATTATTTTTATTTTAATCGCGTAAGGCTTTGTTTACCCTCAGTTTGGCACGTCCTAGCTCTGTTAGAGTTGCTTGGATGGACACAAATGTTACGAAAGTTCTATGTCAGAAAGTTAGTGGTTAATATTTATTGTTATATAACATTTGTCGCTAGGACCCATCCTTTAGAAGCTACGTTAGTTCGAATGAAAAAAGTCACGTTTTCCTACATTTATTAAGCCTTCGGACTTGATTGGCACGCTCTGTTTCAAAAAAGATGTAATGGTGTTCGTCGCATTGAAAGTTGGAATTTATATCCGTGTAGTGTTTATTAGATTGCATTTTTTTAGACAAGCTCTATCTCTGGAGGTGTTGCTCTTATCAAAGTTTTTATCTTGAATTTCTTCAAAGTGGTCATGTCATAAATTTAGTAGAGAATATATTTTGTAATAAAACATATGTCTCAAGGGTCATTCGTTTAGGAGCTTTTTTGGTTTGAATGAAAAATGTTACCAATGTCTAAAAGTACACAGATGATTAAAAATATTTATTTTTAATTGTTAGTAGATTATTTCTTGAATTATTTTCCACCTATAATTCATCAACCCTCCCGCCCGACCGCAAACTTAAATTCTCAAGGAGTAAATTATAGATAGGCAAATGCATACCTATTGTCTTTCCATGTCAGGAAATAATAAAGCAATGTTTTAGTGAGCCTGTTATTGAGAATTGTCTATCCCAATTGAAGATATTATTTTTAGAACCTCTTTTAATCTTGTTTAATTGCCTAGGGCAGGAAAGATTTAATCGAGAAACCGTTAAAATATATATGTATATATATTTTTAAAAAATCATTTTATTGTTATTGACAACTGTATTAACAAAAATAATAATAATAATAATAATGGGCTAGCGAACCCGAAGGTTCGATGCCGATACCACCAAATTCCGCCTACACAGACTCGTCCAATGCTCACCATTCAAGCCCAAGCTCCTGAGATCAGCCTTAACGCAATCCTCCCATCTCCGCTTCGGCCTACCTTTCGGACGCCTACCAGTCGGATCAGCAAATACCAACTTTCTCGGAATCCGTTCGTCATCGAGCCCAACAACTTTACTCGCCCATTTGAGTCTCCGCGATGCAATCAGCTCAATTAAATTCACAGGATGCAAGTTCCGCAATTCCGCGTTATGCAACCTTCTAAACTCCCCAGTGGCCTCATCTCTCTTCGGACCAAATATTTTACGCAGCACCTTATTTTCGAAAACCTTAAGCCGCTGTTCATCCTTTAAAGTAAGCGGCCACGTTTCACATCCGTAAAGAACCGTTGGAAGAATAATAGTTTTTTAAATTCTAATCTTTAAGTTTTTAGATAGAAGCCGCGAACTAAGTAACTTAGCAACTGAATAATAACACGCATTTCCCACCTTTAACCGGGACTTTATTTCTTCCTGGATTTCATTTTTTCTAGTTATAATTGAACCTAAATACTTGAATTTCTCTACGTGTTCAAAAGTATGACCTGATACATCAATATCTCCAAGATCGACACCGTTTCTGCTACTAATCATATACTTCGTTTTATCGGTATTTAATTCGAGTCCTATTTCTTTACCGGTTTTTATTAACACACTTGTATTTAGTTGTATGGTTTCCGTGTCTTCACCTAGCAGTACCAGATCATCGGCATACCCCAAAACCGGAATCTTGTCACCCATATTTAAGCCTTTCTCGGTACACATCACCTTTTCTATGACATATTCTAAAGCTATATTAAATAACACAGGTGAAAGAGAGTCACCCTGTTTTAAACCCGATCGCACCTCAAATCTCTCGGAGTAATTATGACCGATTCTAACTTTATGGAATGTTTCCGACAAACACATCTCTACTAGGTTTACTAACTTTCTAGGTATTCCCTGTTCAATCATGATGTTATATAGCTTCTGACGGTCTATTGAATCATAAGCCTTTTTAAAATCGATATAAAGTTGATGGACTACACCGTTGTATTCCAATTTTTTCTCTAATATTTGACGTAGGGAAAATATTTGGTCAATAGTCGAGCGATTCCGCCTAAAACCACATTGGTAATCTCCGATAATTTCCTCAGCGTATTCCGTGATTCGACTAGTTAGAATTGACGAGAATATTTTATAGCATACTGGGAGAAGAGAGATCCCACGATAGTTGTTACAATCCGACCTCGGTCCTTTTTTGTGAATCGGAATAAGTATTGATTCTTTCCATTCCTCGGGCATTTTTTCAGTTTCCCAGATCTTTTTAACTAAAAAATGTATTTTGGAAACGCCCGCTTCTCCACACGCCTTGATTAATTCACTCGTGATATTATCATTTCCTGCGGCCTTATAACGTTTTAATTTTCCTATCGCCATTTCGACTTCCTCTTTACTCGGTGCGTCTATCCATGGTTCAGCGCTCTGATATTCAGAGAGAGGAGATTGATTATTATTTTCCGTATTTAAGATGCCGTCAAAGTGTTGTTTAAATTTATTTAATATCTCAGAAGGATCCGCAATTATATTGTTATTTGCATCTTTAATCGCATTCAATAGAGGTTCAAATCTTTTACGCGATTTGTTTATACCTTTGTACATCTCTCTTACGTCATTTTCGTTTCTGTGTTTTTCTATTTCTATTATTTTGCCTTTAAGATACTCTCTTTTCTTATTTTTTAAGAGTTTTGAAGTTTCATTCTTTACTAACCGAAAATAAGCCACATTATTATCGCTTGGATTATTTAAGGAATTCAGTTTAGCGGTTTTTCTTTTTTCGCACATATTTTGACAATCCCTGTCGAACCAAGGTTTGTTCTTTTTATTTTCAATTTTTCCAAGACATAAATTACCGACCTCTTTAATATTATCCCTGATCCCTTCCCATAGTTTGTTTACATCTTTGTGTTCCTCGTCTGAAGATTCCAAAGCTTCGAACCGATTTTTTACTTCTATCACGAATGGTTTTCTAATTTCGAGGTTGTTCAATTTAACTAAATCAAAATTCTCGGGACGAATATAGTTCGGTGTTCTCTTTTTTGTATTTAGTTTTTGTCGAAGTTTCGCGATTACTAATTCATGATCAGAACCGCATTCTGCACCCCGATACGATCTCACGTTAATTATGCTACTTTGCCATCTGTTTTGTATTAAAACATGATCGATTTGATTCCGTGTTTGTCCATCCGGCGATGTCCACGTATACTTATGAATATCCTTATGTTTAAATGTAGTACTTTTGATTACTAGGTTTTTCGAAATGGCAAAGTTTATTAGTCGGGTCCCATTATCATTACTATATTCGTGCAAACTTTCTTTACCGATTGTAGGACGATATACTTCTTCCCTTCCAACCTTTGCGTTCGCGTCGCCTAGTATTATCTTAATGTAATTTCGTGGTAACTTATCGTAAACCGACTCTAGTTTATCATAAAATTCGCATTTTACTTCATCATCACTGTCTTCGGTGGGAGAATGAATGTTTATAAACGCGATTTTAAACCAACGCCCTTGAAATATAGCAACCGATATTCTTTCACTAAAGAACTGTACGTCCCGTAAAGCGGAAAGAAATCTATTCCTAATCAGAAACCCGGTACCTAGACAATAATTAACGCTCCCCCGTACCAAATAGTATACTTTCCTTCTGTTAACGAACCCTCCCCTGGCCAGCGAACCTCTTGTAATGCAACGATATCTAAATGGTACACCTTAACTTCATTCGCGACCGACTTTAACCCACCTGCCGTATTTAAACTTCTAACGTTCCACGTCCCTATTGTTAGATCTCTAATTTTCATCTTGCGCCATGATTCCCCTGAAGCAGTCCCCACCCGGAGACCCGAACGGGGGACTAGTTTACCTCCGGATAATGAGCGTTTTACCTCAGAGGAATCCATGACTTTTGGTGATATTTTGTGAACTAAAATATGTGAGTAGGGCGTTCGAACCTACGTCACACCCTCCAGCAAGCCTGGGGGGCCGCTCTCATTGTTGGTCAGCGAGTCCATCGGACTTAGCCGGGAGGAGCTTCCGAGGAAATTCCACCGACCATCCCAACATCCGCCACCCGTGGGACGCTCCCCATACGCGGTAATGAGGTCCGCGCGAGGTATTAACAAAAATACATAAAGTAAATGTGATGTGTTATGTAATACAATGACTTGATATACATGTAGAAAAGCTTCCCATTGGAAGCACTCTAAAAATATTCTAAACTAGAAGGTCCCGGGGCCATTTCCTTTTCAGGCGCCTCGGAGGATTATCCGGAATTGATGAGGAAGAAAGGATTGAAACTAGTGGGTTAGAGTGAAAATGGAGTTTGTCATGAAAGCATTGATATCTGGTCCGGGACAAATCAGTAACAAAGGGAACATTAAGGTCTTTATGGATATGTTTATTCGTGACAAAGTAAGGATCGTTGAGGATTTTACGAAGGATTTTGGATTGTAAGGATTGGATGCGGGAAGAATTTGATGGTTTAGTAGAGCCCCAAAGCTCTACTCCGTAAGTCCATATTGGTCTTATAATAGTCATGTAGATGAGCCTTATGTAGTTCAGAGGAAGGTTTGACCGTTTGTCTAGTAAGTGTTGAAGCAGCCTAAAGCGGCGAGAAATATATTAAAAAAAAAAAAAAAAAAAACCTTTCCAGAGCTGCATATTATATATTTGTCTTTTGAAATGATCGCACCCTGCCTTGAACCATTAAAACTGTAAATCCTCTAATTATAATATAAAATTTTGCCCGTCCATTTGAGAATCGAAAACACATAGCATTCTCATCCGCTTACCCTTTAAAAAACGACCTTATTTTTTTCTTGTTTTACATTCGTTTTAAAAAATAAAGGTGATAGCTTAAATTCGGGCTGATTAGGAAGTTCGTCGAGCCCTATTAACAGCCAAATGGAAATTTTTAAAAATAATAATAAGAAAAAGACTTATAATAATGAAGAGAGGAGGGAAATAAGAAAAGCGAAAATGATTACTTTAATTAGCCTATTATAAACCGGACGTTGCGGCGCCTTGGGGTACGCCCTCAAGTACTGTCGGCAACTCAACCATGATTTCTTAGGGAACACTAGGCTCTAGAAGTTCACTAGGCTTCTGGTATACCAAATTATCACAATCTGTACCATTTCTTGTCCCTGTTCCATAATCATTTCTGATATCTACACTTGGCATAACTATTATGGGAGTTTATCACGCAAGGGACCTTCGAAATCAACTCTTCCAGTGTTTTACGGTTACAAATTACTGTATACAGTTAACTTAAGATATTTACAGTTGACTCTAGAGAAAATGGGAATTGATTATGTAAAAATTTATATTGAGGATGTATAGTCGACTGAAGAAACTATTATCGGTGGAATAATCAGGAATCAGTCATTTCTTGAATTTTTTTAATTTTGCCAACGTTTCGGCTCCAGCTTGTGAGCCATTATCAGGGCTACAAACATCAGAACAAAAGAGATACATATTGATATGATAATGATTTTTTTTTTTTTTTTTTTCTCCGAAGCTATACACATTCATATGGAAAAAGATCGAGTACCCGTCAATCATAAAACTGACAAAGAAATAATCTCTCCCTCGTATGCCAACATCTTATGTCTCCTTAAGTTATAACTTTCTTACTTTATTGTACAATTTGCTTGTGGAATTTATATTTTATTTACTGTATATTTATCATTTCGTTTATAACACCTCTGGTTTTTGTTTTTTGTTATTTATTTTATTTTATTTTTATTATATACCCCATGGATCTATTACATACCTCAGATTCTAGTGTTTATAATTTTCTGTTAAAAATGTTGAGCCTTATTGTAAATACGAGTATATATTTTTTCCATTGTATAATTTTGTAAAACTTTTTAAAAACAAAGATAAGCTGTAGTATTTATATTTAGAGGGGAAAACCTTTAAGATTTTTACATGAACCCCTCCCCATACTACCTATGTTTATCGTTTTCCTCAGTTTATGTTTGGACATGGCTTAGTAATGGTACGTTTATATGTATATTTTTTTACTTCTATAATAAAGTCTAAAGTTTTGTTTTTATGCATATCATCATCAGATTGTGTATCATACTGTCATTATTTGTATCTATAATATTTAAGTATGTTGGTATATTTTCTGTTTTATTTCAAATGTTATCTTTGTCACTACATTAAAAAAAAAATTCATTATCATATTAATATGTATCTCTTTTGTTCTGATGTGTGTGATGATGGCTCACAAGCTTGAGCCGAAACCTTGGCAAAATTAAAAAAATGACTGATTCCTGATTATTCCACCTTTAATGTAAAAATTTACTTTATCTATTAAAAGTAAGGATGTTTTTGCTGAATTGATATAAATTTGTATATTCTTCCTAATATTATATCAATAAGAAAATAATAATTTTCGAGTATTTGGAGCTTGATGTGCTATATGGTAAATGTTGGCAATACTTTATATTAAGTAAATACCAGAAAGCAATTACAATTTTCTGGTATTTCATCTACTTCGAAGATTTCCTTAGGCGAAATTCTGAATTTTAGGAATCGTCAGATCTAAATACTCCAGAGCACATAAGGTGGAATCAATAAAAAATTATATCAATAGTTTCTGTTTAAAAAACAAATATTTTCATCAATAAAATTTTATTAAGAGTATTTAATTTTAAAAGAAAAATATGTATTGAAATTTACAGCTTTATTATGGAATACAACAGTTTAGTGTGAGTAAAAATATAAAAAAACATGTCACACATTTAGAGAAGTTCTCATTGGCAGCGCTCTAAAAATATTATGAACTAGAAGGTCTCGGGGCCATCTTCTTTTCAGACGGAGGATTATCAGAAATCGAAGAGGAAGAACAGATTAAAACTAGTAGATTAGAGGGGTAATAGAGTTTTTCATAAAAGGAATAGTAAGAGGTTCCTGTCAAATTAGCAACATATGGAACATTAAGGCCTTTATGGATCAGTTTATTCGTTACAAAGTAAGAAGCATTGAGTATTTTACGAGAGATTTCAGATTGTAAGGGTTGGATACTGGAAGAATTCGAGTGTTAAGTACAGCTCCTAAACTCTATTCCGCAAGTCCATATTGGCCTTATGATAGTTCTGTAGATGAACCTTATTTAGTTAAGTGGAAGATTTGTAGTGCGTTTGTGTATTAAGTGTTGAAGTAACCGAAAAATTCGAGCAGTTCCTTATTGTTTCAGCCTTATATGAGGGTTGCAAGTAACAAGTGGAGTATTATTAAGGGATACTGTTGGGCAGAAACTTGAACTAATTCCTTTCAACTTTTTTTTTTATATATATATACAAGTGACCGTCAAGACTTGACACCAAACCCTCTATGGTCAATACGAGTTTGCTACAGTTTAATCAAAACTTAGGTTATGGAACCAAAAATAATAAAAAAAGTATTAATAAATTAAGTAGATAGAGAATAATATAAAATAATGTAAATGAGAGAGGAAGGTAACCTAAAAGAAATAGAAACAATAAAATAATAGCACTATTAACATTAAAATAAATTCTGTGAAGTTTTTTTTTTTTTTATTTTGCACTGAGCGTTAATAAAGAACTGCTTGATCAACAATTTTTTTTTTTTTTTTTATCTAACTGTTGTAAAAACATCGCCTCTATTTCTAGGGGAACCATCGCTTCTCTTTGCCCTCCATATTTCCTGCATCGGAATAGAATGTGACGCGGGTCTTCAGGGACTTTGCATGTTACGCAATTGCCATCATTTTCTATTTTTATTAAATTTAGATAGGAGCTGCGTGGTCTAGTGGATAGAGCGCTAGTCTGCTGTGCTCCGTGTCCTGGGTTCGAATCCCGGCTGTGGCGGAATATTATTTATTCTGTTAATTCAGTCGGGGGGCGACCCCAGGGTATGGAGACCCTCCTGGGGCAGACCCAGCCTCTATAAAGTGGGTACTCAAATTAGTTGGGGAAAAACCTGGCGGCTGAGCGCGATTAAGGACTAATCACCTCATTGCACTGCCGTTGGCCTTGAAACAGTACGAATCTCTATACGTACTGAGCCCAAGACCCTTCATGGGTTGTAGTGGTACAGGTTATTAAATTTAGATATTTTTTGTGCAGCCATGGTTAGTCCGTAGTCTTACAAGTTGGGAAATTTCTTTTCTATCGTTTTGTTGGATCTTTGAGGACCATGGTATCAGGCTGACGGTTGGCTGGGTTTGATAATAGTCCTTACCTTTAAATTGTGACTCCCAGTCATATTTATCCTGCCATTCCAGGACCGTATCTTTCAGCAGACATTTTAAAAGGTCTTGGAGAGGTACTTTCGCATTTTCATTTGTAGTTTATTTTTCCCGGCAGCTCTATCTGCCGCTTCATTTCCTGACAGTCCTACATGGCTCGGTCTCCATTGGAAGCAATAACTGTTGCTACTGGTTTTTATATTCCGGATAATATCTAGGGCTATGTATGATGTTAATTTGTTTTTGTATACATGTTTCAATAATTTGCACGAGGAAGCCGAGTCTGTGAATATGACTACATTGGCGCTAGAGTATTCGCGTTGACAGTAAAAAATTGCTTTGAGAATGGCATACTGTTCAGCACTAAGAATACTGAATTTAGAAGGTAGAGCGACCGAAATTGTAAATTCTTTGACTGAATCAATAACAGCTATTGAAGTTTGGTGAGCTCCTTTCAACTTACTTTCACCTACTCCCAAAAAAAAATCCTTGCTCGGGAAGATTAATTAAATTAAATTCAAGTATCAATTCATTGTTGATTAATAAACATTCGTAACAATAGGGCCCAAAAAAGTTACCAGAAGTCAAGAAGCACAGAGCCGAGTGAACCCACTCTGTTGTGTTATTAAAGTATAATGTCATATTTCAACATTTTCGAAATATTGGTAAATTAATCTGGAAGAAAAATCTTTCTTCCACCAACAATCCTCCAACTGCTCAACACAAGGATCTCGATATGCTAACCCGTTGACAGTATTAGAAAAAAGAGAGCGAACGAGGAATCCTGTCTTCATTGACCATTCGCAAGGAACAGGATATATGTCAGTGGATTTCATTCTCAACCTCGTTAATTCCAACCTTCCATACTCAGAACATTACCAAGATGGGCATCAGGGTCTGTAATCGACTGCCTAATCTGGCTACCCCTTCAAAAGGCTTCTTGTACGTGTGCCGCTTCTTCCTCGGTGACATATGGTCACTGGAATAGTACATACTAGAAAAACATGAGCTATCTTAGTCTATAGCCATTAATAAATAAAGCCTACTAGATATCCATACATATTTTGTCGCTAACGTACAAATAGTAAGCTTAATGTATTCCAGCTGACTTCAGTGATAGTACTGGTTACTAAAAGTTCCAATTCTATTCACAAATACTCTCATGTCAAAAGTTTTTCAATACATATGGTTAAGTGTATATTCTGGTTACCAAATTATTTATCATTGATATACAATTGAAATATTACGAAGATAAACCCTTTAATCCTTAAAAAATCGTCGAACAAAGTTTATCAATCATCAGGAGTGAACAAAAATTCACGTACACAGAAAAAATACAGGACATCTTACAAAATTATTAAAATAGAGATATTCGTCCGATTTTTTTTTTTTTTTTAACATCATTTATTGAAATTTACAACTGTATTTCAAAATACAACAAGTAAATGTGTAGATGACAAAAGATAAACAGCGTGATACAGACTTGAGGAAGAACTACCCAATGGCAGCACTCCTGTAACTTTTCTAAACTAGAAGGTCTCGGGGCCATCTTCTTTTCAGACGCCTCGGAGGATTGTCAGGAATGGAAGAGGAAGCAAGGATTGAAACTAGTGGGTTAGAGTGGGAGAAGAGTTTGTTATGGAAGGAGCGATATCTGGTTCGGGCTAGATCAGCAACAAATGGAATATTTAGGTCTTTATGGATGAGCTTATTTGTGACAAAGTAAGGAGCATTGAGGATTTTACGAAGGATTTTGGATTGTAAGGATTGGATCCGGGAAGAATTTGAAGGTTTAGTAGAGCCCCAAAGCTCAACTCCGTAAGTCCATATAGGCCTAATGATATTCATGTAGAGGAGTCTTTTGTAGTTAAGTGGAAGTTTTGAGCGTTTGTCAAGTAAGTGTTGAAGTAATCGAAAGCGACGAGCAGTTTCTTGTCATTTCAGTCTAGTGTGCGGATTCCATGTTAAACGTTTGTCAAGTAGAATCCCTAGGTAGCGGATCTGTTCAACTGGAACGAGCGGAATGTTATTAAAGGATACTGTAGGGCAGGATGTCATAGGTTTACGACGGAGGGTAAAGGTTATTTGGTGGGATTTTTCTGAATTTATTTTAATTCTCCAGTTCTGACACCATACCTGAAGGTCTCTGATGTGGGATTGTAGGGTTTGAGAGGCAATAGTAGGATCGTTATTGACTGATAACACACAAGTGTCATCAGCATACGTAGAGAGGAAAGTGTTAGCATTGGTTGGGATGTCAGCTGTATAGACTGTGAAGAGAATGGGTCCGAGGACACTGCCTTGTGGGACGCCAGCGGACTGAACAAAAAGGGATGAATAGGAGCACTTGTGATTTATTTGGAAGGATCTGTCAGTGAGATAGGACTGGATGATGAGGAAGTAAGTTGGAGGAAGGAATTTTCGGAGTTTGTAAAGCAGTCCTGGGTGCCAGACTTCGTCCGATTAGCTACAGTTTCATAAAGTGACGTTACACTGACAATAAAAATAATAGAAGGTCCGAACTTGAAACGATCTGCACCGAGCTGATAATAGAACGAAACATATTTATTAACAAATTTAGTATATTAGAAAAAATGTTAGGAATGGGTTTGCCTTATCCCCTAATCCTGGACAGACTATTTTTAATTATTTAAAAAAACAATTTTTAATTAAATGTTGCAACATCATGATGATAAGAAAACTTTTACCCTGTAATTTGGTATTTGTGTAAAAAATGGTCCTGTAATTTTATATGGGATATCAAACTTTCTTATATTCAAAGTCCGATTACGTGCGGCTGCAATGTCGGGTCCTTTATTATTACATGCTATACTCAACTCGGATCTCTCTGTCACGCATTTCCACTCGCGTTAAAATATAATATTTTAAAAATTCGGCAACCGAGATTAGAACCAAGTTTTTTTGCAGTCAACCCTATATCAATGTGTTTGCAATAAAACAACGCTTATATCGATATTATTTTTTTTTCTATTATCAAACCGGTGCAGATAACTGATATCGAAATACCCGCTTTTACCTGACGACCAATTGCTTGTCCAGAAAAAGATTAGGCAACCCAACGGCTGCACATTCTATACCTTTGATACTTTAAGTCAGGGTAAAAGTTTTCTTATTATCATGATATTGCAACATTTAATTACTTTTTTTTTTTTATAATTAATAATAGACTGTCCTGGATTTGTTTAGGCAACACATTCTTAACATATTTTCTAATATACTAAATGTGTTATAAAATATATTTCATTCTATCATCAGCTCGGTGCAGATTGTTTCAAGTTCGGGTCTTATACTAAAAGAGACATCCATCGGAGACAGCACCTCAATAGATCTTAACAATACCATGTCATCAAATTAGGAGTATTAAGTGTTTGATCTTTTTTTATTTATACTAAAGTGGGATGTGCTGAATTTTATCAGAATTCAGTAATTTGGAAGTATCTGTCTTAATGAATAATGCATTGGCGTTATGTTGTCTGGTTATTATTTAATCATTATTTTAGAGATTCGAGATATTGTGTTCGGAATCTTCCAATCAAACTTTGGACCGAAGTTGGCTCTTGTTTAGTTCTCACATTCATATTATAATCATCATTTCTGAGGTAAGGAATAATATGGCTGATTTTCAATTTCTTCCCATTATTGACAGGTCAATCACAATTCAACGTTCCGGTGTATTTCACCCGTCCTCAGGATGCTAGTAAGTAAAAATTCCTTATTTGTCCATCTACTTTTCATTAACTTCGTCATTTTTATGAGAGAAGTTGGTTCAGGGTCCAAGGAGGCGTCGGACTGACGCCTTCTCAGCTCACACAATTACCCTGAAGAAGGCCTATAATTTAGGCCGAAACGTCGGCACCAATAAATTAGGTTTACGCTTAATTGTGTGTTACATTGACTGCACCCTGAACCACCTTTTCTCATCTATACACACAGTTAACCATTGTCACTTCATCGTCATTTTTCATTTTAAAAACTAATTAAAATCGCTAGCAACATAAAACCCTAGGTAATGAATGCACTCTAGATCTTTGTATACACTGGATTTTAGAAATTACTTTATTTCCTCCAAACGTTAGTGATAAAAACAATAAAATAATCACCATAGCTGTACGTAGATTACAATTAGCTTTTACTAATCAAATAACGCTCCGAGATAGATGACCAGATTTTATGTTCAAATTCAAACAAAAAACTATTCAAGTGTTACAATGAATTTTGTTTCTAGGTTTTATTTATTATTCGGCTCGAATAACCAAGAAAAAAAAGAGAAAGCTGACAAACATTTAACGTTGCCTGCTCTATCTCTTCATGGTGATTAGAAAGTTATTTTTTCTTTTGTTTAAATAAAACAAATACTTTGCTACGTATGCGGACTTTCAACAAGTTTTGGATCCAATGAAAATTTGATTTTTTCCGTCCTCTTTTTTTTCACTGCAATATATTATATTTTTCAAGAAAACGTCAAAAAACTAAACACACGCGCATCTTTTGGGTGTGCGTAATTAAAACAAGTACATAATATTCCTTTATTTTTTTCTAGCCAATAGAATCCACATTATTGACACAGAGCATATTGCAAAAATATTCAGAAAAAATATGACACAGTGATAAATAGTCTTGACAATGGGGAAAAGGTCCCGAAACGCCGATTATACCATGTGTGATGTACAGGAACAATAAAATGTTTTAAAATAATTTATAAATAATATTTTAGTTGTAGTCTTTATCAAAAGATCATTGATTTATCAACCGTAAGAAAGGAAACCACATTTAAAAGTGTGGAAACTTAAAGTCATTTTATAAAAATTACATGAAATCTTTTTGAATTATATTTAACTTTAAAAAATCCGGGTTTACGTAAAATCCTTCTATGTCCAAAGTCGCGAGATCGAACCCGGCAAATGGCTAAAAGATGTTTTTAAATGGAGAAAAAAATCCTTGGTTATGCCTTTCTTGAAAGGGGACATAAAACGGTACCGAGCCTATTCGATGTCAGGATCTCCTGATAAGAATACCTGCTCTTATTAAATCTGAATAGACAAAATTTAGAACTACCAACATTAAATAAATAAACAAATATATTATATATATATTTGTTTATTTATTTAATGTTGGTAGTTCTATTATTATATATATATATATATATATATATATATATATATATATATATATATATATATATATATATATATATATATATATTCAATATATATATATATATTCAATAGTTTAAATTAACTATTTTTGTTTTCTTTATATGTGATTAAATATGATTTTTTTTTATGTCAAATTTTCGTGAATTTTCTAACGTAATTTAAAAAAAAAAAAAAAAGTATCATTACCGGATGGAAAATAAACCTTTTTCCTTTAATTTTATTATTAATAATTATTTGTAAGCGATTTATGTGAAATGAATAAAAAGTTCAATTTGATACCTTGCGTTAGTTATTTTCCATGGTCTATCCATCCGATATGAAGTCTTTAGTTGTTAATTAATGTGAAATTAACATAATAACTTGATTAAATACCGATGAAAAACTTTGTGCTGTATTCTCTGCTAGTCTTAATATTATTACACAACGAGGTTGATAATTGTTGTCTTATTCCTTTCTTTACCAAAACTGTAAAATTTCACAAGACAAAGTTTTCACGTGGAGAGTTTTATCTATTAAATCTCCGCTAATGATTTGAAACTTTCCTGTCAGAAAAGGCTTGAGATTTCACAAAACACTTCTTTATGTGTTTTAACGCCCTGTTCATTATCGATGGAGAATCGTATACGTTGCTTCTCTGACGTTTATGTACGGCTCCTCTCAGGTTAATCTCATGTAAATTTATTCAAAAATTAGAAAAATCCATTACCAGTCTCGTTAACACCCAATTGGAAACAAACAACAATATTTCGCAAAGATATATATAGGACAACCTCCCCTTGCCCTAGTTCTGAATTTCTGTAATTGCGCCTAATTTCCTCGTGTTCCAGTTATTCAGTTGCCTAATGATAGTCCTTTTTAAAAATGGTCTCATTTGACGATAAGAAATAATTTATTTTGCTTTGATATACTGAACTGAACTTTGTGTCATTATGATTGTATTTTTCCTTTTTTGCAAACTATTTTTATTAATGATTTATTTTAATCAATGACGGGTCTTACTAATAAGCTACAAGATGATAAGAACAATATAAATAGTATCAATTCATTTATATAGTAACAGCGACAGCTGTTATATTGTATATAATATTATATTGTATAAACAAAATAAAACATGGGTTAGGTGTCTTTACATAAGTTAGGTACATGACAGTTAAGTATTCTACAATTTATTTACATTCTATACAAAATATTAATTTAAGGTATTGTGATTATTAATATGAAATCGGGTCATTTTCTAGAGCAAATTGTAGCCCACTTTTGTATTCAACGTGGCAAACTCCAATAAGTCAAGCGTATGTCAGGGAAAAGTATATATTTGAATGTGGATAAAGATGAAGTATGACATATGTTGGAAGGAATAGGTTTCCGGAATTTAGCGGAACGAGTAAGAAAGGATGGATCGAAAGCTTTAGTTCCGTAGAAAGGGATATAAATGTTACGTTTTTGGTTTATTCATAATTTAAAGAGACACTATTTTTTTTTTTTTTCACTCAACATTTTATTTCCACCCGTAAAAAAATTACAATAAGCAAATGTGCTAAAATAAAAACATGGCATGGGCAGGTATGAGGGAGACAGCACCCAGTGGTGCATCCTCCTGACATTAACCACAACTATATTTTCAGGTCAGGAGGTCCCTCATCCAACTCCTTTTCAGCCTACGCCGAGTTCTGTCTGGTATGTCAGTTGTAGCCATGTTTTTTACAAGTTGGTTTATGTGTACATTTAGTTTGTTGTAAAATCGTTTGTAAGTTATTCGAATGTGGTTTGTTGTAGTTGGAATATGTAAGTCAGTATGAAGGGTATCGTTTGAAACATATGGTGGTGAGTTCGTTGCCAGCCTTAAAAATTGCGATTGAAAGATTTGTATTAAAGAGACACTAACAGCTCAAAAACACATTTCCACAGGCTGGCGTATTTAATATAATTATAATTATGTTATTTCAAATTAAATCATTGGGTTACCGTATTACGAATTATTTATTTTAATTTAAACAGTTCCAAATACGGTAAATAATAAACATATATATATATATATATATATATATATATATATATATATATATATATATTGGTGTCTTATTGGTGTGTATTTTGGAGACAACACTCCAACCAACTTCTCATCATATAGTCAAAAAGGTTAACTACTTCATCCCTAATATTTGCTTTTATTTTTTTTTATCTTTCATCCTCCATTTGTTTTAAACAAAACAATATATGCACATACATAAAACTTGATAATATTTCCTTGTTTTGCCCTAGGGCATTTTAAGCTGAATAATACATAAATATCCACTGTATGTATTGTCGTCACTTAATAAAATCGGAGTTTACTCAATATAAAAAGAAATTAAAAATAGTGAAAAAAAAAACATTAACATTATCCAGTAATATTTGCTTACGTGAAATATAACATACATGGCATAACATAAGATTTTTTTTTTTATTATCCTAACCAAAAAGAAAAGATAAATGGAATAAAGTAAATTATATAATTTAATATAATCCAGTAATCTATAAATATACATATATTAAGTTATCAGCAATTATTTATGGCACGTGCGACAGGTTAAATTAAAATAAATAATTCATAATATCATAATATATTTTATTTCATTTGAAAAGTAATCATTATTTGTAACGTGCAATATGCAAGTCAGTGTAAATTATGTTTTTGAGCTATTGGCATCTCTAGAAATTATGAAAAACCGAAAACCTCACTCATAGATTTTTGATCTGAATATCAACAAATGACTGATGACAAACTGAATAAAGAACAAAATAAGAAAGTCAAAACATTTAATAGAAACTAGTTTATCAGGCTTTTTAGCCGTAATAACATATTTATTTTAAATCCTAGAGTTAAGGAATAATTCATTTATTTAATTTATTAAGACATTGTTCAGCTCTATTTTATTTCATTAATTTTATAGCAGTTTTTTTTCGTTAGTTTATATTTCATATATTTTGTATAGATTCATATATACTCGTATAGGTTTTCTTTTTCTTTTACTCATTTGTGAATAAAAAATTATTCTATTGGTCTCTCAGCCAGACATATATATATATATATATATAAGTATATATTTAATTTACGAAATTTTAACAGAACATAATAAAAGGGAAATAGTAACAGAATAAATTTATTTTTATAATTATTTAACTTAGTAATTGTAACGAACATTGCTTGATCAATATTGATTAACATAAAAGCACACATTGTTCGAGAAAACTGTAATGATTAGTTTTAATATGTTAATAATATATTAGTGGATATTTGGTAAACTTGTATTATTAAAAATTAAAAGTAGTCAAAAATCATACAATAATTCATCACTGAGATTTTACTAATTATTCATGAAGCGTTTCAGTATTGAATTTTTAAAAGTCAAACCCCATCTTCCCCTAGACGGTGGTAGAGAAGGGGAGATAGCTGGTAGAGGAAGAAAGGAGGAGACTAAGACCGCATGGCGGCCAGGAATCGATCAAACTCCGGAGCCGGTTCCTAGGGGGGCCTGCCCTCGGGACAAAAAGACCAAGAGTCCCGGGAGCTGTGACGCAGGCGCGGCCCACAATCCTATCTTTGCTCGGGATCCCGTTGAGCACCGGCTGTGTGAACTCAACATTAACATGTTTACATATGTACCTAGGCCTATGTGTGCGTCTGCCGAGCCGATCGTGGACAGTTAGCCCCGCATAATACTAGGGGATAAGACCGCTTTCTGTACCGCAACAGATACATATCTACGCTGATATTGAGTCAGGTTAAGAGGCACAATTCAACCCAGAACAATTTCCCCATTGGGGTGCGGTTGACGTTAAATAGAATCTGATTATTGTTTACCTTATGTGGATTAGATAAAGGAAATTCATGCCGTCGATCGTTTCGTTACCTTTTGCAAGGGAAATGCAGGGGTTCAGGAAGTGTACGAACTAGATAAGTATTGAAAATTAAATAAATATGAAAGGTAAGATGGTTCGAGTGACGGTAAAAAAAGTTGAGAAAATATTGAAATACTATTTAGTGTCCTACGTTTCGACCTACTATGCTAATCTTCATCAGGGCTCCCAGGCAAGAGCCGAGAAGCAAACTGTTGCAAACATCTTGACTCATGTATCTAAGCCCTGATGAAGACTGACGTAGTAGGTGGAAATGGACAATAAATAGTTTTTCAATACTTTCTCAACTTTTTTGACCGCCACCTCATCCTTCATAGATGAGTATTGCTTTAAAGAAGTCAACGGTCAGAATCAATGTAACCCAGTTTTCGTCTTGATCAACACCACACCGGGCGACGCTAAGCACAACACCAGGCGTCAACTTTCTTGGCCAACCCGCCTCCAGCTCGCGCGCTAGTTTACCACGACAAAGGCTATGGGTTCAAATCCCTGTCCCAGAAGGAATTTTTCAAAAACGTAATGAAATGGAGATTCAATCACAACCTCCCCTCGGTTAAATGAGACCCGCCATGCAACTGATGGTCGCTCACATAAAAAAGGCGTAGGGAGTGATGATCCTACCGAATAAAATATTTTTCGAGAATCTCAATGTTGTACCCTTGGAAGCCATATCGCGCGGCCAAGAGTCTCCGAAGCCTGGCTCTCCAATCGCAAAAAAAAAAAAAAGTGCGCTAATCCTTCAGTACTTACGATAATTAGTACTAAAGTAATAAACAAATTTGATATTCAACAATAATTAAACTTGAAAGGAATTTAAAAAATCAGATGGTTGAGAAGTTGATTGGAGGTGCGGTTACCAAGAAAACACACCAATAAGACAACCTTATTTTACTTTATCTGTGTTCCTTTCGATGTCTTATGGTGTATTGAGGTCCTTCATCAGGGTTCACTCCGAAGGATGTGATGTGACCGCTCAAAAGCGATTTCAAGAGACAGATTATCTCATTTTTTTTAGGTAATCTCTCGGAGTGAGCCCTGATGAAGGCCCGTTATGTAGGCAGAAATATAGGGACACAAATAAAATAGGTTTATCTTATTGATGTGTTTTCTTGGTGACCGTACCTCCAACCAACTTCTCATCAAATAGACTTAACTGTCATCAACTACTTCGTCTTTTTAAAAACAATCAGATTTTACTTAAGATAAAAATAGTTAAAATAAAATATTTAGGAATTTCAAATCTGTGGAAAACAAAATCTTATCTAAAAATAATTTTTGTTTTTAATTCTTTAATTGAAATTTGCAACTGCACAATTTACATAGTACGCCCAAAAGCACTAATTTACTATTTCAAAAGATATGCCCGATTTTCATATTTTATGGACTGTTTTAATTTTTGTTTTTTTCATTCTAAGTTAAAGTCGCCATGGTAAGTAAATGTGCTATTTACAGACAAGTGGCTTGAAAAGTCATGAGAAGAATCTACCCAGCGGTAGCACTTCAATGTCTATTTGTTCAGTAGGTCTCGAGACCACCGTCTTTTCAGATGCCTCGGAGGATTATCGGGAATAGAAGTCGATAAGTTAAAGTCGCCATAGTAAGTAAATGTGCTATTTACAGACAAGTGGCTTGAAAAGTCATGAGAAGAATCTACCCAGCGGTAGCACTTCAATGTCTATTTGTTCAGTAGGTCTCGAGACCACCGTCTTTTCAGATGCCTCGGAGGATTATCGGGAATAGAAGTCGATAAGTTAAAGTCGCCATAGTAAGTAAATGTGCTATTTACAGACAAGTGGCTTGAAAAGTCATGAGAAGAATCTACCCAGCGGTAGCACTTCAATGTCTATTTGTTCAGTAGGTCTCGAGACCACCGTCTTTTCAGATGCCTCGGAGGATTATCGGGAATAGAAGTCGATAAGTTAAAGTCGCCATAGTAAGTAAATGTGCTATTTACAGACAAGTGGCTTGAAAAGTCATGAGAAGAATCTACCCAGCGGTAGCACTTCAATATCTATTTGTTCAGTAGGTCTCGATGACCACCGCTTTTCAGACGCCTCGGAGGATTATCGGGAATAGAATCGATGAGAGGATACGAACAAGCGGTTTGTATGGGCGGGTAATTTGGAATGAAAGGGGGTGTATTTTTCTTGGGCAATTTCTGCAACTAGTGGGATATTCAGGTCTCAATGATGAGTTTAAAAATAATATAAAACTTAATATTATCCAGTAATTTTCGCTTACTTGAAATATAACGTACAAGTTATAGTTATTTTAACCTAACTGAAAATAAAAAAATTAACTTACTTGAAAAAATATATAATTTTATATTATCCACTGGATGTTGTTTTGCTTGAATAAACATAAAAATATAAGGTTTATTCCATTAACAAGAAAAGTAATAATGAAATAGTCTTCATCATTTAATTATTTCATGAAAAAGTAACTAAATATGGTTTTCAGAATTGATTAATGTTTTTTACGACCTTATTCTTATGATGGATATTTTTCGGTGGTTAAGACCTTGGGTGAGAGATTAAATGTGATCTCTTATCCAGCTCTTTATCAGCTTTCTTCTGGGGTTATTTATGATAATATAATTAATGGGCTGATAAGAGTTACCATATAAATTAGGATAAAAATTCGTGATAAACAAGGGTCCGTGTGAATGAATATGTAAATTGTAATACTAAAGTGTGAAAAAGATGCTCAAAAATGTGATTACGAAAATTCTAAAACCTTTTTTATTTCCTTTTTGACTAAATCATATGTTCGTAATATATATATTTAATTGGACGCCTATGAGCAATGTGATAAAAAAAAAAATTATCTTAATTTTGAATTTAGTATGAAACTTGTTTCCTTAATCATTAGTCAGTCAAACGTCAAGAAAACCAAAACGAGTTCTTCGTGAAAAAAACTTGGGATTCATCACGAAAGTTATGCTTTAAAAAGTTATCTATAATCTCGAATGCGAAACGGCCTGAATGCTTCGCGACTTTGTAATCTGGATACTTGACACGTCATTCAAAAAAGCTCGCCTTCTCAGCCATATTATGCAAATTGTAACTGCCGTGTTTTAGGATAAAATTTACATGGAAATGATGGATAAGGGCGGCTAGCCAGACATAAATTTTATTTTCGCCGTTCATAAGAAAAAAAAATCTACCACTTTTTTTTTTATATAAAGTATTCATGGAGAAAATACGTCTTCTTTGACTTGAGTATACTAACTATATATAATTTATTTGGCCTTGAAACGACGTTTATTATTTATTTATGAAAACTGAGGTGTATAATAGTTTCCTGTACCTATAAATATTCTAGATACGGTGTCTAAGGTGAATTATTACTTTTTTATTATAATTAAAAAAAAGTTATTATTATTTTATTTATATATAATCAATAACGATCCTACTATTGCCTCTCAAACTCTTCAATCCCATATCAGAGAGCTTGAGATATGGTGTCAGAATTGGAGAATCAAAATCAATTCCAACAAATCCTATCAAATTACCTTTACCCTTCGTCGTAAACCTATGACATCCTGCCCTACAGTTTCCTTTAATAATATTCCGCTTGTTCCAGTTGAACAGATCCGCTACCTAGGACTACTACTTGACAAACGTCTAACATGGAATCCCCACACACGACTGAAACGACAAGAAACTGCCCGTCGCTTTCGCTTACTACAACACTTACTGGACAGACGCTCCAACCTTCCACTTATCTACAAAAGGCTCATCTATATCATCATCATAAGGCCTATCTGGACTTACGGAGTTGAGCTTTGGGGCTCTACGAAACCATCAAATTCTTCCCATATTCAATCCTTACAGTCCAAAAACTTCGAAAAATCCTCAATGCTCCTTACTTTGTCACAAATAAACTCATCAATAAAGACCTTAACATCCCATATGTTGCTGATTTGGCCCGAACCAGGTATCAATCCTTCCATGACAAACTCCACTCCCACTCCAATCCTCTAGTTTCAATTCTTGCTTCCTCTTCAATTCCTGACAATCCTACGAGGCGCCTGAAAAGAAGATGTCCTCGAGACCTTCTAGTTTAGTTACTTAGTGGAGTGATGCCAATGGGCATTTTCTCTTCTCGTTTTTTTCATGTATTTTATCATTATTAACATATTTACTTGTTGTATTACAAAATAAAGTTGTAAATTTCAATAAAAATATTAAAACATTTATATATAAATATACGTAAAAAGTCGTTCCTCAGTATTAATAAAACAATATATAAACTACTAAAATTAATTTTAAAGGTATTTTTATTTAATGTAATAACTAAATTACATTATGATTTATGTGTGTTATTGGTCGTGTATGACGAACTGTAAAAATCTGCAGGTCGGGCACTTGTTCCATATCTTGTCAAATGAAAATAAACAAATAGTTTTTTTTTTAAAACTAAAGTATTTACTTTCAAGCCTTAACTATAAAAAAAAAAAAATTGATAATCAGATGAAATCAAATATTAATATCCTTTATTGACAAGTTTTGACAACTTATGAGACAATATTGACATTCTTCAATGTTATAATTCAAAACATTATAAGGTTACGAGGTTTAATTTTTTCATTTTACCATATGGACTATTTGCTGAATGATTGCAAACCTCTCACTATATATAAAACGGAAACCAAAATCATATTTTATGTATTGGGGAGCTGCCAATGGGTAGTATCCCTACATATGAATCATGTCAACATATCTTGTATCACATTTACTAAATTATTTTATTATACAGTTGTAAATACCTATAAATATATATATTTTTTTAAAATGTTTTATATATAATTTAATTCAAATTATATATAAAACATGATTTTGGTTTCGTGAACTCCTTCTAACGAAAAGACGGATTTTGATATCGTTTTTCACCATCATTTAGGGAATTCTCTCTTGAAGGTTTTTAAGTAAAATGCATTTCAAATTAGCTTTTCTTTAAATGGGAAAAATAAATTTTATGTAAACAAAGTCCTGAAGTATAATGTAGTAACACAGACGTGTAATATACCGTTCGAAGGAGAAAGATTCAAGAAAATTAAATATGAAATTAAAAAAATCGTACAAGTTAGTATAAAGTTGCTGGAAGCCCATAAAATGATTAACATATATTATTGTTAAAGAGTGAGGATATAACCATCGCAAGATTGTTGTTGTTAGCATAAATGGTAAGTTGTTATAAATCTATGTACTAACATTGTTATAAATTATTTCAAATTTATTACTATTTCATCAAAACAGAGGTTTCACTTTAAACTAAATGGGATTCCAATTGAAATTTAATTTATCTTTTAAAATGTAATTTAAATAGTTCATTTGAAATATAAAGTAGTAATAAACTGAATAAAATAGGAAACGTTTTAATTTCTATAGTTTTTGAATACATACATGTTTTCATTATGGAGGAAAATTAATTTTTGCTTTAATAATTAATGCTTCACTTTAAAATAAGAAACAAATAAACTTAAGCAATTTTGATTTATGATTTTCATTTCTGCCGATGATTTAATACAATAATAAATTGACGATATAAAATAAGAATATTTTCTGGCTAATTGTACTTACGATAAACTACATCTTCCAAAGCAATAATGATATTTATTGCTCTTAGATGAACTGTAATATATGTGACAATAGTTTATTCTATAATTTAATATATTAAATAATGATATATGAGTCATTGACATTCAAATTGTCCGTTATAATATAAATAAGGCATTTTAACATAATATGTCTCTTTTTTTGCTGTTTGTATTAAGTTTCTTGCAATAACTCACAAGTTTATCTTACTGCAGGCTGCCAAGAAAAATACTTTTTCCATTGGATCCTCCCCCCTTGACAATTTCCAGGGATCGGTTTATCTCCAGAGGTGGTCTCTCTTTACTGGAACCTAAATCCGATCCTATCTCCACCACTACCAGCCTCTTGGGCCTCTTCCAGATGATATTCACCCATTTAGTCTCTTCACCAATGGAAATATATTTATTGGAGGATTAAATGTTTTTTAAACTCTTATTTTTTTAATTTATAAAAATTCAATATTTACAACACGGTAACCTCTTTAAATAAAATAATTATAGTTTCCATTCGCCTACAACACGCCCTGATGACCCACAATGGGGGTCGAAACGTTGGCACACAATAAATAGTTGAAACTATTTAGTTGTTTCATTAAATGACCGCCATCCGGACTAAATCCTTCCTAAAATAATTATAGATACACACATGAATCAAACTATTATTCCAGCAATACTCTAACAAACTACCCAAAAAAGCATATTTACGTTATTATTATCAGATATATTTAGACATACAGAATTTAGCTTTACAGAGTTCTAAATTAAACTTCTGATCATACGTCTCTCCAACTATTACATTTTAAAATGCTTTGAAAAATCTTAAATTTATATCGTCAAAAATGTAATGGTGCATAAAGACGTTAATATTCCGAAGTCCCTGCCCACATAAGCCAACTTGCCAGTTGCTTATCATCCCTAAAAATATATATTAATATGATATACAATTTTAAATTTTACTATTGAAGTTAATGTATATAATTACGATTGTTTGTATGATGTTTATTTATTTGCTAAATTTTTATTTATCTCAATTATAGGTTGTTGTTTTGATTTGTTTTGTTGTTTTATTTATTATTATTTTATTGTATATATATGAATTTATTTATTTTCTATTTTATGTAATTAGACTATTATTATTATTTTCTGTATATATTGTATGAACGTGGTTTCATATCACTATTATTATTGTTCATTTTGTAACAAATTGTAATATATCTCAAAAAATAAATTAAAACTGAAAAAAACTATTGAAGTGCCACCACAGGGTAGCTTGTTCTCATGTCTTTTCATGCCTCTTATTGTAATACTGCCATTTTAGTTATTTTATTTGTATATACAGTTGTAAAAACCAATAAAATATATTTTTTTAAAATTACTAAATAAAAAAAAAGTATTACTAATCCTTCATGTGGACAGAAAAAAAACTATAAGATAAAGGCCGTTGGGATTGTATGGAAAGAGTTCCGAACGGAAAATTACTGGCCGGTAACTCATTAACCTATTTACAGATACTTTCTGGAACAAAAATAAAAAAAACATTCGATATAATAAAGTTTATACAATAAAAATCATTCTTCCCTTCATAAATAACTCACTTTATTTTGAAATGTTTTGTCATCGTAATTGTAGTACCTGAAAGTTAGGTTCATTATGGTTGATCTTATGCATTCGATACATTGGGGCAGTGGTTCTTTACTAGTAGTCCGAAGATGATGTCCAAGGGGTCCGTGAGATGTCACTGGAGAATAATTTTAAATGACCTTATGTTTGTGAAACTTTAGTTTTTAATAAGAATTAAACATGCTCAAATACAAATTTACAAATACAAATTTAGTATTCTAGCTGATATGATATAATACAATTAACAGCTAGATCATCAGTGACAAGTGACTGCTACTGCACAATGACAATCTTAAAATTGCTCATTTTCTAACGTTTCAAAAATAATAATCTTGAAGAGCAGATTTGTCGTATAATATAATGAACAATATTCGTTTTTTTTTTTAATGCTTATTTGAGAAATACCTATCTTGTATTACATTTAAATTTTAATAACTCAATGTTTTGCGGACTGAAGTAAACTCCATATTTTCCTTTGAGACTTTTTTTTTTGCCATTCTTATCATACTAAGTTTCAGTAACAGCGGTATTTCGCATGGACTGTATGTGATTCATTGTATCCAATCAAAAATCTAAAGATATATCTAATATATGGGATTTCGATTTTTAGAATTTAGAGGGTCTTTGCGATTGAAATAATTACTTAAAGGGGTCCGTGAAAAATGATTTTTAGGAATCACTGTAAAGGGGATTGAAAGGATTGGGTGGCTATGTCAACTTCGTAAGTCTACATAGACCTTACTATTATGTAGTGATGACAATGAAGGATACATTTATTTAAAATAAATAAAACATATACCTAAACCATATACATAGAGGTTAAAAAATTCGTTGCTTTTCCAGAAGACATTGTAAGGTCGTATGAAAACCTTATTGAAAGCTAAGTAAATAGAGAGAGGTACAGGCTTATTATTTTATTTCTCGACACTTCAAAAAAGTAATCCTTAATATCCGATTTCTTTAACATAATATTATTAAAATCGATTTTATTATCTTATTAACCTGTTATATGAGATTTTCAGCAATGATGGGTATTGTGCGAAAGTGTGCCAGCCAATCAATCCCTTTACTTATCTCAATTTTTTTTTTTTTTTTTTTTTTTAAATAAATTCCTTAGTAGGTATAATTTTATGAACAACGTATTTAATAAAAAAACTTTTTATTCAGAATAGTGATGAAAAAATTGAATACTTGATTAACCTTTGCATTCTACTACGCATTATGCTGATTGATAGATAACATGATGAATGAATAGGAATCTAGCCCTGATATCTGGATGAGATACACCCACAGATTTATCACTCAATCCCAACCTCATTAACAGATAATTCAAACCGAATTCAATTCTGCAAATACCAGTTCATTTCTGCAGGACCCTATAATTATTTTGTTGGTCTTTTTTTTTTTTACTTCTCACTCATTATTTGATGATTTATTTTCGGACTTGAATCACAGTGGAACTACTTTCTTATACTTCTTAAATTGGAACGTTTCAATTCATCACTTTTGCAATCGATAGAAACCAAAATAGTATAAATAATAATATTGGGATGAAATATTTAAATCACCGTACTTGTAGATGCAGTTATCTCTTACTGAATGTAAACAAACATTTTACTAAAACAAATATTATTTTAGAAATATTAAAATTCTAAATTTTTATGTTAAGTTACATTGGTTTTGAAATGGTTTTAGTTATTAAAGAGCCAAAAACGTGGATACACACACAGAAAATTCAAAAATATCTCTCGAATAACTGCGTATAACTGATCAATCAATATATTTCCAAATGCAGTAATCATAAGGACACATAGAAAAGAAAAAAATTAGGATCATATTAATACCAGCAAGAGTCAGCAGTTTTCACACAAAACCTTTAAAAAATATAGCCAAAAAATCTATGTATTGCAGTTCTCATGCTAAACTTTAATATCCCTACTTTTTAGGAAAGTGTCAGATTCAATATCTGTTTAGAAACAATTAAAATATTTTGTAGGAGCTGATATTCTGAACCTCACTTTAAGCTTGTTGAAATAAAAACTACACAGCTGCTATTTTGAAACATAGTTAAATTTAAAATGTTGTGAGTATCTTAATTTATTGGCCATGTCAACTAAAGTATAACAGAAAACTCTTAACACAAGCCGTGGCGATCGTGTTTATGGTCACATGGTCTGTATAGTTTGTTTGCTTATTCATTTAACGTCACTCTACAGTGTGCGTCCTAAATTTTGTCTATTCAGTTTTGATTAGGATTAAGAGTACATGACATCGAACAAGCTCGGGACCACTATTTTAGCTCTCCTCCGAAGTACGGCATACCTAAGGTTTTTTCACTTTCATTAAAAATCCAAGGATCACCTGTTCTAAATAGTGAGCACCACTGGACCAGGCAAAGTTTCAAACTAAGCGTTTAAAGAGACCGTTTTTATAAATAAATAAAGTATTTGGACGAATTTATTAATTATATAAAGTCATTTTAAATATTGTACCTCGAGTCATATTTTCTCTATCGTCCTGGGCGGGTAGAAATTTATTTTGTGGTAACACCACTGAATAAATCTCGATCTTGCATGAAAGTTAAACACTCACGACAATTGTAAAGGGCATAGCCATCCACCACTATGTAGCATTTGAGAAAAGTTGATCTTGAATCAAACAGAGTATTGTATATTATCCTAAGAAAATAATTAAAACAAATAATGTGTTCAATACATTACCCTAATAATCACAAAGGATTTAGAATTCATAAAACTACCTTGTTTTCGATCGGAGAAAGAAGTTAGAGCAAAGGCTATCATTAGCCTCTCTCTGCCTTATATCATCGTTATGTCATTCTTCCCTCAGGACCCTTCCATCCCCTCCCAATACTCCATTTGGAAACTTGTATTGTTGTATGGAGTTTCTTGATGCAGTCTGTTAAGTAAGTACGATTCATTAACAAGAAAAAACGATTCAGTAACAAAAAGAAAGAAAGCAGCATTCAAATGGGATGACATGATTGAGTGTCGGATTTACGTTTTTTTTTTTGTTTTTTTTTTTCTCTCTAAGCCCCATGGGAGTTGGAGGTTGGAAATCGGAAAAAGAGGATGGAATATGGAATCTCTTTTTCTGCATTCGGAAGTTCGAAGGTGTCGTGTATTTGGTCTGTCTTCGTCCTCTGTAGAGAAGTATGCCTCACTATTCGTCTCAGTACTCTATTTTGAAACAGCTGGAGCTTTTTTGCTATGGTTGGTGATATATTAGTTAGCATCGGTGCTCTGTATAGGAGGGCCGGTCTAATTAATGATTTATATATTAATATTTACGTGTTTGTATTGGAAATACTTAAAGTATTTCTGGGAAGGGCGTTAGAAAACTTATTCCTCATAAGACAATTTTTTCCAGGATTAAATAAATTAATTTATTGAGCACAAGCTATTCCCTGCACACAATATACAAAAAGCATATTGTTTAAGCACGAGTAGAAAACACAATTCTGGTATTATTTACACAATTCTTTATTATTTTGTATTTCATAATTTTCTAGATCAGGTCATATATTTTTATTCTAATCATATGATGACAAATAAGGCCCATGCTGCGGAATTAGATAACCTAATCAACAATGAAAATTCAAAAATCTGGTGCGCGCAACACACAGCAATATTTGCCAGTTAAGGACAAAGATGTAAGGCATTGCCTTACTTAGGTCTAGTTTTAATATGCAGAGTGTTTTTATCTTTTCTGTAAAAATGAAAAGTGACTAAGTCTTTCGACAAACATATGTAAGAAGGAATTTGAAACCGAGGATCCCCAAGAAGGGTGAGATACTCCGAAACGTTGGTTATGTGATGTTAATTTAAAATATAAAAGTTTTTGGAAGAATATCAGCCCTGATTTTTCTACCTTAAAGATGTACGAAGTTTAAAAGCAAATGAACGCCTACAAAGAACGCATACTTATATACGAGCCACAATCATGCAACACTTGAGTGGAGAATATAGCCAGTGCTAGAATTCTAATAAGTGGATAAATAAACCAATTTCATGAATCCTGGCAAATTTTTCCTTCTGATTCTTCTTTTCCACAATCTAGACTAGACTGTTGAGACTGAGGAGATGGATTTACTATAATTAATGGAACTATTTTGGGTTGTTTCTCACAAAGAGACTTCCAGAAATGTTTTCCCGATAATTATTTTTTTTTTTTTTTTTTTTTTTTCTTTTTTTTTTTTTTTTTTTTTTCTCAGATATTCTAGTACAGCTCATTTTATCAAAATTTGTTGGCAACAAGAGAGAAAAACAACAGAAGACCTCTGAAAAAAGAAGTAGCGCTTGAGGCTATTGCAGAAGGCAGAGCTGAGCCAGGAGAATTGAAGCGGTAGGATTCAATCCCATTACACGGCACCGAGAAACGTCCTCAGAGAATTAGTGAAACGGAGCTTCTCAACCCGAATGTCTCCGTTGGGATGACTGAGGATATACTGTCTCGGGGCACGCCATCCTTTCGTTCCAGTCCCAATTCCGTCCTATTTCTTTAATAGTAATTATAAATTTGTCGTTATATATAAAAAAAAATCACCCCTTTTAATGGATTTTAAATGAAAAATAAATAGAACTGATAAATCTGATTTTGAATTTGTTTATTCAAAGTACTGGGACTGAATCATTCTAATGAATTTATTCATATTTTGAAGGAACTGCATTTTATGTGGTTTGTTTGTTTGTTTTGGTTTTAAGGCGTAAAACCCTATGGTCATCAACGCCTAGATACTAGTATGTATATTTAACCTTTATAGGAAAGAATTATTATGTAGTAAGTAATTGAGAAAAATAAAGATTATTATGTAAACAATAATTTAAATTAAATTAATTTATTAAAAGGATTAATTAAATAATTATAATGAATGTATAACTTTATATTTAATTAATATTATAGTCTTTATAATTAAGATAATAAATTCTGTGGTAAGTGAAATAAAAATGACAATAAGAAAAGCTTACTTATTTTCTGTGTCGACGTTTCGACCTAAATTTTAAGTCTCCTTCAGGACTGACGAGATTAAATCTTGGACTACGGCCAAAGATCAATCGATTATGTTTATTTCATGTATGTTTTTTTCTTTTTTTGTAACTTTCACATTTATATGCTCCTTGAAATGTTCAACTAAAATATTGAGGCCACTTAATTTTTATGAGATATTTTGAATGCTATATAACCTTTCATTTGAATTTTCTAACAGATTTTTCAATAATATATGAGCCAATTAGGTGTTAACTACATTTCCGAAAATTCTGACCTAGTCAAGAAATACAATCTAGAGGATTAAATCGTTGAAAAAAGTATCTCCGCAGTGTTTCATCTTTTCATTTTTCATCAACCTCAAAAAATAGTCCTTATTAGTTTTCAATGTAGGAATATCACATATCAATAGAAAATCCGATGGAAAAACATAAACTAACTCATGTATTCAAATCATTATAAATACGGATGATCTACAGATAAATAGTCTCTTGTGTACTTGTGGTCCCGCTGAGTCAACGTGGTAGTGGACTTTGTGTACTTGTGGTTCTACTGAGTCTACGCGGTGCAAATTGTTTACTTTGCTCCCGCAGAGACCACAGGGTTTTTATTTACCTCCTGCAGGCGTGTTTATGTGTGCGTGGGTGATTTCCGAGGGACACTGACTGGCGAATCGGGGCCCTAGAGGACAGGAGTGTTTAAAAAGTGTTAATTTTTTTTTTTTTTTTTTTTTTTTTAATAAACTATGTATATATTGTTGATTAACTTTTATTCTGTTCGTCGTTTGTTCTTCTAGTTAGTTAGTTTATTAGTTGTTGTTCATTATACATTTTGGTTAGATTTGTTCCTTGTTATTTAGGATTTATATTATTTTGATTATAGTTGTGTTCGTTAGGTAATTAGGATATTTTAGTTAGTTAGGATTTCATTAATGGTTATAAGTGTGGACAGTGAAATTTTCTTGTAAATAGTTCTTATTAAAAATGTGTGGAACATAAAAATTAATTGGTGGAACATAAAAGTTGTAGAAATGTCAGAGAGTTCTACGAGATCCGAAACACCGGGGAAGATATTGACTGATTGTGATCATGTGCAATCCGACTCCGACTCTGAGAGGGAGTCTAGCGAAGGGGATACATTCAGAATGAGACCCAGCTCGAAAGAGCATAAGAAGTCGGTGGAAAAAACGAGGCAGGAGACCCCTATACAGGACGAGGGGACTAGTGGGCCTCAGGCGGATAAGGCTCTTAAGATAGTGGAAGATACGAGACACTATCTTAAGAGTCAAACGAAAATTAGTAAGGCCCATCAGGCCTACGTTACAAGAAAATTATGCGAATTACGAGACATAATAGTAGTACTAGAAGGGAAGAGCTCCCTCCAAGAAGGCTTGACACAATCAATAATTAAAAAAGTCTTACATAGTGAGGAGATAATTAACATCATAGCCTCCAGGGTGTCTGAGGTCGTGGCCCCAATTGTAGTCCCGACTCAATCAGTCGTAGAGACTGCAGGGCCCGAAAATGGGACAAAGAGGAAGGAAAGGGTCTCCCCTACCCTCAAAAGAGTTGAGGAAATAAGTGGGGGCTTCAAACTCAATGAGGATGACACTCGAAACCCCAACGACGCTGCAGCCGTGAGGGCTGAAGAAAGAAGAAAGGGGGGGGGGAAGAAGAAGTGCAAGAGACGGCACCAAAGCCCCAGAGAACGGGAGGACTGGACTCCAGGAGTCACACCGCGACGGAAGAAAAGGTGGAGGAATCCGAATCTGATGGATTTGTTCTTCCTAAAAGGAAGAAGCGGAAGAACAGGGCCATCAGAACAGAAGAGGCTGCTGCCAACACCGAAGAGCGGCCCCCAGCGAAGGAAAAGAAGGTGACCTTCGCTAATATCCTGAGTCGGCTTCCTGGCGTGAAACCGGACAAAATCGAAAAGAACCCCACCTACATAACGGTGAAGGGTGTTTCCACCGTGGGGGAGTGGTCCCCCAGGAAGATCTTCGAAGAGTTCCCGACTAAGGAGGTGATGGAGGAAGTAGGGCCTGGCCTCGAAATGGTGAAGGTGACCAATAAAGGAGCTGTCCTTTTCAAGGCTGAGGGGGCTACTCAGGCAAGAAGGCTCCTAGAATCTGGAAAACTTAAGGAAAAGGGTCTAGAAGCCAGGTTGGCCTCCACAAAACGGCCCAAAATTGAGGTGAAGGGAGTCCCCATGCACTGGGATAGCGGTGTCCTGGAGAAGTTCCTCTGGGACAAGGTTCCATTAAAGTGCGCTGAGAAGGACAGGGGTGAGTGGATGCGTCCCTGCTTCTCCACCAATGTGCCTCGAACCGTCACGAAGAGGTGGGTCATGGAGGCGCACCCGGCGATGAGACTCGCCCTGTTAAACCTCACTCCAAATGATGTGAGCGGCGGCTGGTGGGGTCTCTCTATAAGGGACTTTGTAGACCCCATGCTATGCCTCAGGTGCCAGGAATACGGCCACATAGCCAAAAGTTGCGACAAGGAGGTCGTATGTAGATGGTGCGCAAACCCCGGCCACAAAGCCAAAGAATGCCCGCAAAGGAAGGAAGGTAGGCCACCGACCTGTGGCCATTGCAAGAAAGCCGGGAAGGAAGGAAAGCACATCATGGGCAGCAAGGAGTGCCCAAGACACCTTAAGGAGATGGACCTCGAGATAAAGAAGACGAAGTATGCGTAGGCTGCGGGTAGTGCAGGTCAATATGGGCCGAAGAAGAGTCGTGGCGGACGAACTAGTTGCTCTCGCCCGGAATGTAGACATCATGGTCGTTCAAGAGCCATGGTGTCGCAACAACGTGGTCACCGGATTTGGTGTGGCGTCGAGGGTAGTAGCCCTGGGCAGTGGTGAGAGGAGGCCCAGGGCGGCGATCGTTATTGTGAACCCTAACCTCGACGTGATGGAACTAAAAGAATTTACCACGGCAGACCAGGCGGCATGCTACGTTCGATGGGGCGAAATGTCCTTTGCCCTTGTCTCATCTTACATGCCGCCCTACCCGGCGAACCTAGAAGAGAGGCTGGCTGCCGTGGAGGCTGTCGCACTGAGGCATAGGAGTGCGGTAGTTTGTTCCGACACCAATTCGTGGAGCACGGCCTGGGGATCGGTTCGCACTGATGCCAGAGGAAGAATGGTAGAGGAGAGTGTGGCAAGGTGTCAGCTCGTGATCATGAACGAGCCGTCTGGCCCAACGTTTGTTGGCGCGAGGGGCCAGAGCTGGATCGACGTGACCCTTGCCACAGCTACCATGGCTCGACGTATTGCGGACTGGTCCCTACGGTCAGACACGAGCTCCGACCACAGGGTCATAGCCTTCAGTATAGTTGAGGAGGAAGGCGAAGCCCTAGAGTTTGATAAGGGCTACGTGACCCGGACGGCAGACTGGAGAGCCTTCTCCAGTGAACTGGAGGGTAGAATAGTAGACACCGAATGGCAAGATATGGTGCCCAGTGAAGGTGAGACCGCCATCGACCACCGTGTAAGAATATTGACGGGCACCATAAGAGATGCGGCCGACGCTACCCTCCAGAGCCGTAGGGCGAGAGCACGTCCGGTCCCATGGTGGACGCCGGCCCTAACCCAGATCAAGCGAGACTTCTACAGGGCCAGGCGTAAGTACCAGGAGTGCAGAGACGAGGAGAGGCGAGCTGCACTTCGAGAAGAATCGAAGCATAGGTATAGGGTATACCGAAACGGTGTGCGCCAACAGAAAAAGAAGTCCTGGGACGAGTTCATAGTCCAGGAGTCGGAGAGGAATCCTTGGGGTATCCCGTACAGGGTGGCGCTGGGAAAGGCAAAACAGCGAGAAGTCATGTCAGCTCTTAACATCGGAGGAGCTCGAGCGTCCACCCTGGAAGAAAATGCTACGATGTACATTGACTACACATACCCCAGGGACAACCCTTCCCAGGACAGTGAAGAAGATGAGTTGATTAGGCGCACCACGGTGTACCCTCCTGGTACTGACCTATGCCCACCATGGGACAAATGGGACCTACGGATGGCTGTCGAGAGGCAGAGGATCGGCAGGGCTCCAGGACTTGACGAAATAGATGCCGCGATCCTCAAGAAGAGTATCCCCTACGTTGAGGATGATATCCTTGACATCCTCAACGAATGTCTCGATAGGGGATACTTCCCAAGAGAATGGAGGATCGCGGACCTGAGACTGCTCTACAAGGGAGGAGGAAAGGACAAGGAATCGCCGAAGGCCTACCGGCCTATATGTCTCCTCCCTGTCATCAGTAAAGTCCTGGAGCACATGATTGCTTCCAGTCTTAGACCGGTCCTTGATGCGGCCAGCCATCCGCGTCAGTTCGGCTCGACCCGTGGCAAGGGAACCACCGACGCGCTGCTGAGAGTGTGAGGGGATGTAGAGGGGAGTGCGGAGAGGTATGTCATGTTGGTCCTGTTTGACATATCCTCCGCCTTCGACAGCGTGTGGGTGGCCCAGCGTATCGAAGATGACATCTGAAGCCAGGAAGTCTGGCCTGACGAATCCGGACGGATGCGGCGGCGGACCGGTGTGACGTGACGGCTACTGGATGGAAAGAGCCAGATGGATGGAGAGGTCTGGACGGATGCAGCTCACCAGGAGAAGTGGACGGTATCCGGACGGATGAAAAGGCTCAGGATGGCCGGCCTTTAAAATAAGGTGCAACCCCATCAGAAAGGTGCGCAACCGCGTACTGGGTTGCACCGCAGTAGCGGCTAAGGTGCAGCTCTAAGGTGCACATCCGTGCACCGGGCTGCACCACAGTTTAATATAAATATATAAATAAATAAAGAAATAAAAGAGAACAAAACAGAGTATAATGGGGCAGTAGCATGCGCATTCCCAGCGCACTACCCTACTGCTTCCAAACCCCGTATGCCAGAAATGGCGAGGAAGGGGAAAATAAAAAAAAAAAAAAAAAAAAAAAAAAAAAAAAAAAAAAAAAAGATAAATAGTCTCTAAAATATTGAGAGTAAATCAAGCTCAGGCGTAGGGAGGTGGCGGCCCCATCGCCCGGTCTTAGTACCGCAAATAGCCTCTGGTCCTCCAGGTTGGGGGAACAGTACACTAACGCCCACACATCTACACGTATTACAGTACACTACACACACCTCTACACTATAAATAAAGGTCATCTTCAGTACACACCCTAGGGCCACCTTCCCTAGGTAGCCTCCCCGGATGGGGGTGCAGGTATACATGCACCAAGGTGGCAGCCCCACCAGTATACTAGGGCACGGAGTGAGGGTTAGAAGCCCCCCTGCCTGAAATTTAAATTTCACAGGAACCTAAATCAGCCTCGGATATTGACAGTCACAAACGGAAACAACCCGGCAACCCTTATAGGACCTTTAACCTTGGATATTGGAATGTTCTTTCATTACGTAGACCCGGAGCATTGAAATTACTCTTAGATCAAATTGATCGGTTCAAACTGGACATAGCTGCCATCCAGGAAATCAGGTGGATCGGCCAGGATATTCTTGAGAAAAGAAGACACACCATCTACTATAGTTGCAGTGAAACCCTCCATGAATACGGTGTGGGGTTTGTTGTTCGAGGGCGACTAAGAGAATTGGTCATTGGCTTTAAACCTGTTAATCCAAGGATCTGTGTTCTGAGAATTCATGGAAAATTCTATAATTTTAGTATTATAAATATATATGCCCCAACAGAGACCACGAGAGAGGAAGAAAAGGACTCTTTTTATGAACAACTGGAGCGAACCCTTGATCAATGTCCAAAGTATGATATGAAAATTATTGCTGGAGATTGTAATGCAAAAATAGGAAGAGAAGAGATGTATTACCCAACAATAGGAAAATACAGTCTCCATGACCAGTCTAATGAAAATGGAGTAAGACTTATTAATTTTGCAGCGTCGAGGGACATGGTCATTGGAAGTACCCTTTTCGCACATAAAGACATCCACAAGGGTACCTGGACCACACCTGACAGGAAACATGTCAACCAAATAGATCACATCCTTGTTGATAAAAGGCATAAGTCTAGTCTTCAAAATGTGAGAACATTTCGAAGCGCCAATGTGGATTCAGACCACTTTTTGTGTATTGCCCATCTCACACCAAGGCTATCATTCAAAAGGATTGGAGTTATGGCCCTAAAATGTAACCATTATAATCTTAAGAAGTTACAAGATACTGACACCAAACAGTTGTACTCCGAACAGCTAGCAAAGAGTATCGGATCACAAGCTGTGCACATGGCTGATGTTGAATCTTTATGGTACAGTTGTGTGGCCGCAATGAAGGAAACAGCTGATATCGTGCTGGGGCCAAGAGAAAAGGAAGCGAGATCGACATGGTTCGATAAAGAATGTGAAATAGCCACCAACACGAAAAACAATGCTTACAAGAAAATGTTGAGACAAAGGACCCGTACAGCTGTAGAGGAATATAAAATAAAAAGGAGAGAGGAAAAGAGACTCCATCAAAGTAAGAAAAGGCAAAGAGAGAGGGAAGAACTGGGGAAACTGGAAGAGCTCTGGAGGGAGAAAGAGTCAAGAGACTTCTTCAGAAGTATCAATAGAAGGAGACGTCCCCGCACAACGGTTCCAGAAATTTGTAAAGACAAGAATGGGAACATAGTTGCGTACAAGGATGGCGTCCTATCGCAATGGAAAAATTACTTTGAGGATCTTCTCAGTTCAGCACCCTTTGCACATCACACTGAGTTGAATTCAAGTGAAGAATTGAAGATGATGAATGAAGAATCCAACATTGAACCACCCAATGATGAGGAAATAATGGATGCTATAAATCGGTTAAAGAATAATAGGACCCCTGGAGCTGATGACATGCCTGCTGAACTCTTCAAATATGGAGGTGGAGAGCTGTTGAAGAGGTTTCAAGGTCTTATATTAACCATTTGGGAGAAAGAAGTGTTGCCTGAAGATTGGAAAAAATCAATAATATGCCCTATTTTCAAGAAAGGAGACAAACTTCAGTGCCAGAATTACAGAGGTATCTCTCTTCTCTCCTGTGGATATAAGATACTATCAAGCATACTATTCCAGCGTCTCCTACCATTTGCAGAGCAGAAGCTTGGTGCCTACCAAGCTGGATTTAGACGGGGAAGATCAACTACTGATCAAATATTCTCTCTAAGAACAATTCTAGAGAGAGGAAATGAACATCAAGTTAAAACCCACCATCTCTTTGTCGATTTCAAGGCAGCTTATGACAGCATTAATCGTGAAAAACTGTACAAAGCCCTGGAAGGGTTCAGTATCTCCGATAAATTGATACGGCTGATAAAGATGACCATGAGGGATGTGAAGTGTACAGTGCAGGTAGGTGGGCATCGAACGGAAGAGTTCTCCTCAAGGAAAGGGCTCCGCCAAGGAGATGCGTTAGCATGCCTATTGTTCAACTTGGCACTTGAGAAAGCTGTGAGGGATGCTGGTATCCAAACAAATAGCACCGTTTACAATCATATGATCCAGCTATTAGCTTACGCGGATGACGTTGACATCGTTGGACGGTCGTTGCAGTCTGTCAAAGAAGGATTTTTGGCCCTAATGGAGGCTGCCAGAACGCTTGGACTGGAGGTAAACGCGGGGAAAACAAAGTACATGGCAACAGGAGAAGAACCCCTACCCGGTGAGACCATCAATGTTGGCCACTTTAACTTTGAAAAAGTGGCCCAGTTCACTTATCTGGGTTCTCTGGTAACGCAAGATAATGCACCAGAAGTGGAGGTAAAAAGAAGAATTTTGATGGCAAACAGGTGCTACTTTGGCCTCCGAAGAGAGTTCACCTCCCGGCTCCTAGACAGGCCGACTAAGCTCCATCTATATAAGACGTTGGTTCGCCCAGTCCTGTTGTATGGATCAGAAACATGGGCTATTAGTAAAAGAACTGAATATGACCTACAAGTCTTTGAGAGAAAAGTACTTCGACGAATTTTCGGAGGAGTTCATCTCAATGGACATTGGAGGAGGCGGACCAATGATGAACTCTATACAGGTTTTAAGGACAATGATGTCGTTATGACCTTGAAGCTGGGCAGACTGCGGTGGGCTGGTCACGTGGCAAGAATGGAGGATGAGAAGATCCCTAAGGCCGTTATGACTGAACCTCTACACGGCATCAGAAGAAGAGGGAAGACCGAAACTTAGATGGACAGATGGTGTGACAGCAGATGCAAGAGATATCCTGGGAGTTAGAAACTGGATGACGGCTGCACAGGATAGAAATAACTGGAGAGGGCTGATGGAGGAGGCCAGGACTCGTCACCGAGTTGTAGCGCCGGATTGATGATGATGATGACATCAAGCTAATATATCTTGTAATTAATTTCTAAAAATTTAGCATAAATTCTATTCTGTTCGTATTATAGTGTTTGATATGCAAACTTTTAAATAATTGATGTTTTAAAAATATTATAAAATAAATGGAGTTATTTATAGTCACTTTAAGTTGATTAGTCACGTGTCATTGATTGTTAGATTCTTCAATCTTTGTTGCGCAAAAAAATTTTTTTTACTTAATAAAACAATGAATTACTTCAATCACGTCTCAATTTAGCGTGAACAAGATACCGAACTATAGCTCAACAAATTATAATATTCGGGTTCCTAAAGCGTCAGTTTTGGTTCCGGGGCAAAAAAATTGCTTATTAATGGTTTGGGATAGGCTCTTATCTTCTCGGACAGAATATTAAAAGATATAGCAGGGGGCGATTCCCTCAGTAAGGAGAACAGCCCGAGTCACGACCAGATGCAGCGGCGATTTCTCTCCAAGCCTCACGAATTTCGATCCAATTACGTGTTCCGATTTTCGGGGGCCTGATCTTCATCTGGTATCAAGGGAAACCCTCAGCCGGCTCCATGTGTGGTCCATTATAGGTTAGAAACCACCTGTTAATATTTGGGATATAGAGTGGAAAGAAAATAAGAAAAAAACTAGGATACACTATAATAAAAAAAGAATATTTTTTCTGCTAAATTTCTAGGAAGAAAAGAGGTATAAGATAAATTAGCTTGATGTACTCTCTCTGGCATCTTTATTTCATAATGATTTCGGAATAATTTGTATTTCGTTTTGAAAAGCTAAGCTAGTGAGTGTTTTCCTCTAAAATAATTTTCTGACATCCGACATTCTTAAATTGCAAGTCGATAGATAATTTAATCTATAAAAAAACAGCCCCTCCCCCCTCCAAAAAAAAAAGTGTTGGTGTTTCTTCTTTCAACGTATTTCTGTAGGTGGTCAGATTTTTTTAAAATACACTTTTCACTACATTGCCACATATAATAGATTTCTATTAGCCAAATCAGGCCGACATTAATATAATATTTAAAATATCTTATAAAAACTCAATTGACTAGAAATCCAAGGAGCCGTTATAAATGTGAAGGGTAAATATGAAGTTCGGGCAACACACCACTTTCCCTTATCTCGGTCGTTAAAATTAATTAAAGACATAAGACATCTTTTTAAATACATTTTCAATAAAAATGTTTCTTTCAAAAAATTATTTGTTAGTTAATCTAAAGAATTCGTAAACAATAGTTATACGTACCCACTGTTGCTGTATTATCTGTGCTTAGATGCCAAAATGCTATTAGTCACTTTTTTTTAGTAATAAGAGTTTTTCACATTGTGGAGTGTCCACTCGTATATTTGTACAAGATAGAGTTACTCATTAACTAAAGGAGAAACACTTATGACATTATGCCATCTTCTAAACATAAAGAAGTAATTAAATTATAGAAGTGAGTACATTTATTTACTATTTCAATTAGTAAAGAAGTGTACACCTAGAAAATACATGTGGAGGACTACTAGAGTTTGTACTTATGCCGATATCACTTTGAAATCATGGTCTCAATTAACAATATTTGGAAATAACTTTTATTAATAAGTTCAACACGTCACTAATTGTAATTTTATTTTCAAACATCAGAAGTATCCAATCCTTCCAGTAGAAGGTCCTTAGAACAATTGAGACGTTGATTTCCAAAAGGTACTAAAGGACATTTTTTACGAAATTGATATTTTTACATATTTATTTTCTCCTCATTTAGTTTTATCTAAATCTTAAATTTGGTTGTATTTACTGAACATTCATGTCCTTTAATAACGCGATTTAGAAATGCTATTAATTTAAAAAAATACTAATTACACATTTAGTTTCATTCCAAATCATACCAGAACATTCCATTTCATAACTTTAATATGGCTTTATTAATATAGTAAAGAAATAATTATAGATTTTGATGCGAAAAGAATCAAATTAAATGGTTTAATAATATAGTAATGAGAGATTTTCGCGCTTCTTGCAAAATTCCCCAGAATGGATATAGTACCTTTTGGAAATCAACGTCTCAATTGTCGATTCCCCATTTTATGTCACAAATGAAATCTTTTACCATGATCTGAACATTCCCTTTATCCTTGATCTAATTCCATCCAAATCCTCAAACTTCCAACAGAAGCTTCACTATAACTCTCCTCGTAGGTTGAAGCTGCATTGCCCGAAAGATCTGCTTTATCTATGCAATAGGGATGCAATGGCCAGCTTCTCCAACTCATGTCCCGAGAGTATTTAGTGGCTCCAGCGCCTTCCTTAAGTCTCCATTGGCTTACTTAAATTTATTATTTAATAATTAAATTTATAAATTAGGGATTCATCTGAATGAGAGTCATTGGGATATCCTAGTATTTTCCCTTGACAACCAATAGTGGTTGTCGAGGTTTGATTCGGAATATCCAGGGGCAGTATGTAACTATTGCATACAGGTATGAATGTTATTTTCTTTGTGCTTATTTTTTTTAATTTCTATTCACTTTGTAGATATGGAATGAATGAATGATTTCTTATAGCATTGATACTTATTCCCCAAGAGAGTAGCAGATTGTATTATTTCTGAATAAATCCATTTATAAGAAAATTGTAATTCTGTTATGAACACATTTGAAGCATAGTTTTGGTTTTTTCTACATACTTAACAATTTTACTGTTCATTTTAATTTAGTAGCCTACATTGTTGTACAATAAAACTTATCTTAGATTAACTCAAGCGAATTGATGAATATTAGTTATTAATACGTCTTACTAATCAGACAATAGTAAAAACACTTATTATAAGAAATAGTTGAAAGAATATTGTTTAGAAGTTACCAATAGAATATAAAAGCATAATAGGACCATGAACATATCCCAAAGATTTATTGTATAACAAATAATAAAGTATATTCGTTAAGGGATACGAAGAGCTTCCGGCAACAACCCACACTGCGTGGGAAATGAAAGAATAAAAGATATATCAGGCTATAAATAATGAATAATGAATCAAGCATAAAAGTTTGTTTTTCAAATAAAAAATAAAATGGAAAAATGAAACTCAATGTATCAATAATAGCCAGCAGCTGTTCAAAATAAAATTTCCTAAATAATCCCATAGGTCCGTTTAAGTTTAACTTATAAATCAAAAATTCTATACCATTTTGAAATGTTTCATATTTTAATTCAAGCATATATTTTTTTTTTTTAACTTCTTTAATCAAAACAAATTACATAAACTTTTACCGTGCAAGTAGAAGTCACAATCCCACTATCACTATGACATTAATCGACTTCTACAAACCAGAAGATATTCTTGATGGAGACACAAAAGGTGTAATAAGAATATCAAAACCTAGCGATTAAAAATACTTCGGTGAGGAGAAGTGTGGAAAAGACAATAGATACAAATATAATTTACTCTCTCTTAATTATTGTTTGATTAAAAAAATCTACATACTTGATTTCTATTTTCAATTGATCAAAAAAATTATTTCCTTATATTTTTAAAATAACAAATATAAATAGGTCACACTTTGTAGAAAAACATATGCAAAGCATGCCCGAAAAGGACTAATTTACTATTTCAAAGGATATGCCCGATTTTCATATTTTAAGGACTGTTTTAATTTTTTTTTTTTTTTCATTCTAAGTTAAAGTCGCCATTCTCGTTAAAAGGATTCTTAACAATTGATATCTGCTGCTTCAGCAGTCCACAAATTTGCTTATTGAAAAGGAAATGCAGATGGCAAATAAAATTTTATGTCAAATTTTTTGTTTTGTAATAAATAAAATAAAATATTTTTAAAAAGCGAATTAAACTTGTCATTTTTCATAGAGAAAATTATATGCATAAGTTTTGATATGTAATTATCACTTTCTACTTAATTATTCTCTAATATATTAGTGAAATAATATATCATTCTTCCAGGTTTCCATCAAGATAATTTGACATTGAGTAATATTTATTTAAATTTATTCATTAAGTTTCTAGTTTTTACACCTGAGCAGGTGCCAAACGCGAGAAACGACCTTATATATTCCAATCCCTTTTAATCGAGTGACTACCGAAAAATTAATGTTAATGGTCGGTTTCAAAAGGAAACACCTGCTTAAAGAATAATATTGCATTATTCTGTATCTGAATTAGGTATGCATAAAAATCTGTGTTTTTGAGTAAAATAGTTGTATCTAAATGGTAATTATGAACAAATAGACTGGATTACTACTATGTAATATACAATACAATATACTTAAACTAGAATATGATGACTACCCATAATAACCAAATTTATATAAATTTTAAAATAAAATCAAGACCACCCATAGATAAACATAAATATTAAGAAAATGTTTTACTGAGTTTCAACATTGAAAAACTTGAAACATCTGCTCAATGAATAATATTGCAATAATCTGTATCTGTATTAGGTATGAATGAAAACCTGTGTTTTTGTGTTTAATAGTCGTAAATTTATGTTTTGTTTTTTTTAACATAAGAAAAAGATGTATAATATACTGTTGGAAAGCTAGAGATTTTAGAAAAAAAAATATCTTACATGGTGGTAAGAGGAAATGTAATGTTAAGTCACAAATAGGACAATAACTAGCATAATTTGAATATTGTTATACTTTTTAATCTAAATTATATGTAGTTAACAAAACTGCATAATCTTTTTATCTAAATTAATTTAAAACATTCTTTTAACTTGAAGTTTATTTAATAGTTTATAAATTGATTTTAACAGCCGAGTTGTGTTGCAATAAGATAAAGTCGTGTGTTATCCGCACCAGATTGTTTAAGTATGATTCCACAAGAAATGTGGAAAAATGTATGGAACCTTTTCAACATTAAATAAAAGCAATTATATATCTACATCATTATATAATTCAAATAGTTATTAAAATATAGTTAAGAATTATAAGAATATATAATTTGACACTGAGTAATAGTTATTTAAATTTATTCATAGGGTTTCAAGTTTTTACACCTGAACAGGTACCAAACGCAAAAAAAAAACGGCCTTAAATATTGCAAACCCTTTTAATCGAGTGACTACCGAAAAATTAATATCAATGGTCAGTTTCAAAGGAAAGAACCTGCTTAAAGAGTGACATTATATTAATCTGTCTCTGTATTAGGTATGAAAATCTTTTGAGTTTAAAGGTTGTGTCTAAGTGGTGATTATGAACAGCTAGACTTGACAACTACAATATAATATGCAATATACTAAAATTAGAATATGATGACTACCTATAACATTCAAATTTATATAAATTTCAAAGTAAAATCAAGAACACCCATAGATAAACATAGACATTAAGAAAATGTTTTACTGACTTTCGACATTACTTAGTTGAAAATTACACCTCACATTGTTACTTGAGGGATTAATGGGTCTCGTATACAAAAATATATGAATTCTTATCTACATCAGAATCGAGAATATTTACCGAAAAAGCCTCTAATAAGAATAAATTATTATTGTTAAAAAAAAAAAAAAAAGTTGATAAAGAAGTAACCATAACTGAATTAAGATGATTCATTCAATGGGTATTTTATAATATATGCTTAAAAAAACTGAACTGATTAGTTCAATAAATGTTCATCTTTTTCCATATGTATGATTTTATTTATAGAAATAAATAACTTTAAAGGATTAAAAGTTTTATATTTTAAGAATGAACTCTTATTATTTATTTATTTTTGCAATGTTTTATACGTGGAATATATTAATCAATGTCAAAACTCTATTTGCTATGCGTTTTATGAATTTTGTAAAATTTATCAAAAGCCTATTTTAAGTTAATAAGTTAATTTTAAATGAGACTAGTCTAAACATTTCAATAACGTCTATATTTAAAAAAATATAAGATGTGAAAGAAAAGGTCTTGTAGTATGAAACTGTAATTTTAATTTTATTGATTGAGTAATGAATTATCTTCTACAACAGATTTAAAGAATATTCCATCTTTGAATAAATAATTATAATCCACTGTATTATTATTCCTACTTATTTATTCAAATTATCTATTATACATTACAAAAGATTTGTTTTAATTAATTTTGACTTTTTCAAGCTGTTAATAATAATTCTGCATTTAGGAACAATTTTCAATTTACATAGGTTATTTCCCTCTTAACCAAGAATAGTCCTTGGACTCATTAACAAAATCAGCCACAGTTATTAGAAATACAAAAAAAAAAAAAAATACATGATCTCTATGGAAGCTAAAAACATATCTTTGGAAAATATAGATCATACCTTATAATTTGAATCATCCACACGATTTTTTCATTTAAAGTTTTTCAGTTACGTTTTAACTTGAGATAATTCCTCACTTACCTGAAAAACAAAACAAAAATTGTTAATACCTAATAAAAAAAAAAAAAAAATAATAAGATAAATATTCAGGAATAATTAAGAGCAGTATTATTTCAGTAATTACAAGGTTACAAGAATTGAAAATGGAGAAGATAAGCAAAGTCTAAGAAAATTTGTATTTTTCCAAAAAAAAATATCTTTTTTATTAGCAATCATATGCATTAAAATGTTATGGAATTCATTAGTAATAATTTAAATGAAATCATAGCTTTATGTATATATATATATATTACTAGAAACAAAGCCTAAGTAGAAAGTCGTTAATATAAATCGGTACGCCTCAATAGAAAAGGGGGTTTAGCGTGACGGAACGTGGCAGGTAATGCGGGAGCAGTTTCATTCAGGTACCATGCCACGCATTATATAAAGCATGGTCCGTGTTCCACATTACTTTCCAGAAAATTACTTGTAATATGTGTTATGTGCTATTGTTAATGAGTGTTATTAGACATAAATTAAAATTGAGTAACCAAATTCCAAACATACGTGAGGTATTAAAAAAAAAATCGTATTGCATATTGTAAATATACTAATTAACCAGAAGATGCCATCACAAAAAAAAAAAAAAAAAAAAAACAACACTCAGACTGGCATATCCAGCTTAATTCAGAATGAGGGGCGATTTTGCCAACTTAAAATATTGTATAGATATTTACTTTATAAATAAATATTCATTTTAAATAATTTACTGTAACATTAAAAGAAGAAAAAAAATCATCATACTTGCCTTTCTTTAGCATAGTATGAAATTTTAAGAAAACGCATGGCGTTTAAGTAAAGCTATGAGACCGATTTTTCATACGAAATACTCTGTTTTGCCAAATTGTGCGAGTATGGTGATAATATTAGAACTAATCTAGCATATTTAAGATTGAAGTGTAAGATTCAGGATGTTACTCAGTTTTTTGACAAAACATAGATCTAACTTACTCAATCAATGGATCCTTTGATTGTCCGGATGTATGTGGTAAACACGAAAATGTAAAGTCGTGCGAAACAGAAAAAATCGTTTCATCGGAAGTGCTACTTTATTCCTTGCATTTTACAATTTCCTCAAAAAAGGCTATAACAATTTAGATTAAAATCACTAAATCGATGTAAACTTTAATGGGCTTCAATATCGTGTAAGTTTCATTTTTATTGAAATAGCCTGACAGATCTTCAATTCCAATATTTTAAATTTTCTTTCTCAAAAATACCTTAAATTTTGTAGATTAAAAAAAATTAACATTGTGATCTTTTTAGGATTGATAAAAATTAGCTTAATATAATAGTTAAACGAATTGGATATCTAACTAGTGAGAAAAGATCAAAAATATTTTTTAATGTTTTTTTTTTTTTTAACAATAACTTAGACTTATAACATACCGTTGTGAAGCTAAAAATTTTAGAAAAAATATTATCTTATATACAAAGTTTTAAATGGTAACATGATTACCCGAATAGAGAATTAACTACCATAAATTTAATATTGCTCTATTATCATATCATATAAATCATATGTTTCCAACAAAACAGAATAAACTTGTTAAACTAAATTAACTTGAAGTTTATTTAATAGTTCATACATTAATGTTAACAGCCGAAGTAAGTATAAGTCGTGTTTTGCCCGCACCAGATTATTTAAGCATGATTCAAGAAATGTGGAAAAATTGATGGAACTTTCATCATTAAATAAAAGTAATTATATTTTCTATATAATTTATGAAAAAGCAGATTAGGCAAATATTTATTACAATATATACTTAAGAAGAGAATGAAACAGTTTATTTCTGCAAATATGCAAGCTCATAAGTTACATAATCGGTGCATCCTCTGAAATGCATTGGATGTCAGGATGTCCCGAAAGGTCGTGCACCATGATGCAGTTGCACCAGTCCCCTATGTCCACGATCTACCCGATCGAGTATCAAATATACGATTGTATTTCCATCGGAACTGAATTCTAAAGTGATACTGGCTCATGGACTATAAATCCTCTCCAGAAGAGCAATGGAATTCCATTCGTCCGATAAGGTTCGAGATGGCAAGGAGAGTGGAAAATTTAGATTTCGATTTATTGTTCCCCAGGATATTTATTGGCTAAGATAGTTATTGACTGGTTGATAAGTCAAAATGGAGAACAACCAATCCTTTCAATATATTTCGGGGTGAAATTATATTCAAACACTCTCATCGTAAGCGCAGCAATAGTATTTAATATTCCTCCAGAACTGATCATTTAGTATAGCTACTCACTGAGCTATTCATTCAAAATTATTTTATTAATTAATATTATTTTGAATTATTAAATGAAATCGATTTTATTATGCACAATATTTTCTTCAAGAGATACCATTCCGCAAATTTGTTAAGAAACAAATCATTTATTTTATTTTTATTTGTACATGGGAACAAAAAAAAAATTCTACATTCATCTATTGCTATAGATGGACAACTTTTCAGAGTTTGAACCCGACTGTAGCAGAATAGCTATGAACTATTTCATTTAAACGTGAGGCGACTTGGATGGAATCATGGAGTCTCCAAATTCTCGGTCTAATATCCTCCATCCATGACAGTTTAGACTAGAGACAGTAACCTTCATTGATTGCATATGGTGAATTGGTTTTTATTGGTGAAATTAAATGAGTGTTTTTAAAATTTAAAATATTAAGACCACAAAGAAATAGTGAACAGCAAAGAGAAATATTTAGGGTTCATTACCTTAAACCGGAATTTCCTTTTTATGCTGAAAATGTTTCCAATGTAAGTATTCCAAAATGAGAAAATTGAATTAAATAATATAAGATTTATTATAATAGTGAGGATTCTCTTTCTAATCGTATTAATTAAATAATACGTGCAGAAAATTCTGAATATACTTAGTTTTTCTTTTTTAATTATTTAAAAAAATTGAAGACAATTTTTTTTTTAAATAATATATATTTAATTGTTACTTCTTTTAAGGACAAGAAAAGAAAAAACGTCAAACTATCCCCTATAGTTAATTATTAAATAATCACGTACATGTTTCCCTGTACATTTTTGTATTTTTTAATATAAAAATATAATAATTGTAACATAAAAGTAATTGAATGATAAGAACAAAGTTTTAAACAACACTTCATGGCAAGTGAAATAGAGAAAACATATATTATTCCAAAAAATATTTTAAATTATGAAGTAAATATTCTGAATATACCTACTTAGTTTTTCTTGTTTAAGTATTTTAAAAAATTGAAAACAAATTATTATTTTTTTTTTAAATAATACATATTTAATTGTTACTTCTTTTAAGGACAATAAAATTAAAAACATCGAACCATTTCCAACTGTAAACCCAGTTTAAAAGGAAAATATATGTTTTTTAAGGATAATTATTTTGTAGTTATTATAATAATTTTAATTTATTTATCTTCTTTTTTTTTTTTTTTTGCGTACGAAGGAATTAACCACTAGAGTCATTTTCGAACTTTGATATTATAATAATTATAGTGAATAACAATATTATGTGTGTTATGCAACTTGTTTATGAAAATGTGTGAAGGTTTTGATGTGATGTCGGCGATAGTGAATTATCATTCACTCTCACACACATTCAACATATTCAACCATATTTCCTATAAAACCTAATTAATTGTTTTTTAAGTTTTATTACAAATAATATTTAATTTCTTAAAATGGAGTTTCTATTTAAAAAAAAACAAGATATTCTTATTCTCATAATGTTTATATTTACAATTGTTAGATTGAACATGACTTTAACGTTTATGTTTGTTATATTTTCATGAAAATAATATTAATAATATTATAGGATTTAAAAAAAAGTAATATTTCATGTTATTATCCGAGTTTATTAAAAAAGTATACCTTTCCCACGCATAACACCTCACCGGTGTTATAACACCGGCTTTCATGAATTTTCACTCACCTCTACTCGCACCGGGTTGCACGGTCTTACATGTAGTTTGATAAAAAAAAAAAAAAAAAAATCCTTTATCATTGAGGAGGAATAAGACCAGTATAATCTTATGATAATTAAGTATAGAAGCAGTGTCATTATGAATAGATTGGTCTTAGGTTTAGTTAACAAGCTCCTATACAACTATAATAATAAAATTAGTAAATTAATTTGAATTCGGTCCTTTCGACATTCTGCTATTCAAACTGGATTTCTGAATCAAGATTCGAAATAGACCCCATTCATTTTTGAACTGGACACAGTTCGTTACACCGGTGATAATCATTCATATTAATTTACGGCCACGAAAATGGTACAAGATTCTTTTTTCCCCGCCCTCGAAATACACAGACCGGAGGAAGTGGAGGGATTTATTGTAGAAAGGTTCTTATAATAAACCCGGTCGAAGACTTGTTCTAAGTTCGGAAAGGGTTGTCGCCGAAGATAAAGGGCCGACGGGAGAGTCGATTTATTCCCTGACGGGGTGTGGGACGTTGGGTAAAATGATGTCCCGGGGACTATAAATACGGGAGTTAGTCCCGGAGTTGCGGGCAAGTCCCGGCTAGATGATGTAGGATCAGGCTGAGGTATAACTCCCTGTATCAGGGACACGCGATGCGGTTCAGATCTCAGGGGGTTGGTATTAATTTCAATTTATTTATCCCCCCTCCAGCTACATTTCGCAGGAGTGCATGTGGTCGGAGAACGGTATTTTGTTTTTTTTTACTTTTATTTATTTTATCAAAATATCAAATATCGCAATTCCAGAGCTTCAGAAGAAAAAAGGAACAACAACCTTGAACCAAGAATTCAAACTGCTATCCAACATCTTATGCAGGAACAAAAAAATTCAACCTCGAAGTACACAATTACGAAATAATTATAAATAAGATATTCAATATGCTAATAAATTTCATTATATTTACTTCAAAACATAAAATTGACGTTTTTCAAGAGGAGACACATTGGAGTTCACTCATTTGGGTGATTTATGTTCACTCAAAAATGACAATGGTTGAGAAGCTGAAATTTTGAATGGTAGTTCCCCTTACTGTCTAAATTTAGAGCAAGGCAGAGTTTAGTAAAAAATATATTTTTAAAATCTTAAAGACAAAAAAAAAGATATACATATCTTGAAAAATTATAAGATCTCATATGAAATTTAACGACAATGTCAATAAAATTAGAAAACAAAATTATCTAAATCTGACACAAAGGTTCTTAATCTATCACAAATATATTTATGCACATTTATTAGACTTCTTGTCCATGTTTGTATCTATGTTCCCATCGAAAATCTCAGAGACGAATAAATTACACCTCAAAGGTTACTGTTGAAGTAATCTAATAATTAACCAACACATTTCATTATATATTTGATAAAACAGGAGTATATATTGACATAAATATATATAGACATCATTTTAAAGGCTAATTTGCACAAGAGATGCAAAAGAGTTATTCTGTTTTTTATAAAAAGAAAGTCTCCATTCAGTAACTTATGTGACCATCGCAGTATCTCAAATATGATAAGATGAAATTTTAATGGATATTTCCCTTATTGGCTAAATGTGCTATCAGTCTAGGTTTGGGAAAACATAGTTGAACAATTGAACACATACATATATATATATATATATATATATATATATATATATATATATATATATATATATATATATATCCAAAGAAAAATAAGTACTCATTCGAAATTTAATGAAAATGTCAACAATTTCAAAACTGAATCATCCAAACATGACCAGAAGGTATCAAAGGTTCTAAATGTATGACAAATATATTTAAGCATATTAGATTTATTTTTCAGATTTTGAATTTACGTTCCCACGGAAACTAAAAACATTTCGTTGTAGAAGAAAATAGACATTATTGCTAAGATCAATGACATACCTACGAAGAAGACATCTTTTCCCACCTCCTCATCCCTCTCTTAATATGTACCATGTACAGTAGAAGAGATAGCCAACTAACCAACTGATTGGAGAATTTTAACCCAAACTACCGGCTTTGAAATAAAAAAAAAATAAAAGAATAAAGACCAAAAAACACTAATGAGAACAATTTATTTATAATGCAAACGTGTTGTGATGATATACAATTATTATATTGAATTAATTATGGATAAACCTACTTCTACTGTTCTATAGGTCAAATAATAACGCTTTATTCGTTGTTAATAAAAATAGTTTAAACAGTAACCGACAATATTACAGTTTCTATTACCATAAAGAGTACAACGTAACACAAAATAAAATATTCGCGAGCCAAGTGGCGGGTTACACTATTTCTTAATTAAAATTGTTTAAGTTGGTCTGAAAAAAATTGCAATCGAGATAAGACGATGGCTAAGAAAGAATCTGCACGACTATTAATGGATATTGACGAGGTTCTGCAGGAACTTTTGAGTCGAATCCGTTCACAAGTACTCGTGAACTTGCCAGGGAGTATGGTTTTCTATCATCTATCTCTGGGGAAGGTGAAAAAGAGCAGTAGATTAATCTCTCACAAACTTACCCCATATATATATATATATTATATATATATATATATATATATATATATATATATATATATATAGAGAGAGAGAGAGAGAGAGAGAGATTTCAATTGTAAATTATAATACTGAAGGAATTAGTCCGGGTGGCGGTCATTAAATGAAACAACTGAATAGTTTCAACTATTTTATTGTTTGCCAACGTTTCGACCCCCATTGTGGGTCATCATCAGGGCGTCTGGTAGGTGAGTGGAAAACTGTTTTCCACTCACCTAAACACAGTTGAAACTGAAAACAGTTTTCCACTCACCTACCAGACGCCCTGATGATGACCCACAATGGGGGTCGAAACGTTGGCAAACAATAAAATAGTTGAAACTATTCAGTTGTTTCATTTAATGACCGCCACCCGGACTAATTCCTTCAGTAATTCTCAACGGTCAACTAATTATATCCACAGTAAATTATAATAGTAAAAAATTATGTAATATATTAAAAAACATTATTAACGAAATTAATAAAGTATAAAAACTATTTCTAAAAATATACACTATAATTATATATTGTACATTGAAAATATTATATAAAGATTGAGATAATACCAATTTTATTTTTTAAAGTTCACTATCATAATGTACGACTTACAAAATTTCCTATAACATGGAAGATGACAATCTATCTCACACACATTGTCCAGTTAATTTTAATTTAAACGCACCTTTTCCACTATAACTACCCCTATTAGTTCTTCTGAAATTTATTCTCTAGTAATACACAGCCTTTTTTTTTTTCGTAAAACGGGCTCTAACATTAATATTGAAACGACACGATTCTTCACTTTGAATTCAACCTCATAAACTTTACAAAATGGCCACTAGAACTATCCGATTTCATCTTTTTTTTTTTTTTCACTAAAAGAACCATAAATAAACAATAACTTAGGAAACAATAAATTTCGGCTGAGGCTAATTCGGAATTGTGTTTATTCAAACATTCATCAAGTGTCGAATCCTTGACAGAGACACACCTCCGATGAATAGAAATAAGGGTCCTTTTAGTTCGGTAGATAAAAGGTTAGGAATTTTAAAGTATTCCGTAAGTCATTGAGAACGAAATGGGTTTTTAGACATTAAATGCAAAATTAAATATTCAAATTGAAATAACTCTTATAGGTAGATTACTAAATTGATAGACAGTACAACTGATTAATTTGGTACAGCTATTGGACACGGGGCTATGATATAAATGTGCCTATGAAAGTATATCAAGGTATGTATAAGTATTTAATTGAAATGTAAAATTATCCGCAATTATGATGTAAATTCTGAGGTGAATAGCAAAGTATTTTTTTTAAGCTTTTATATTTACTGCTCACCGTTTTCGGTTACTTCATCACTTACTAGACAACCGCTCTAACCTTCCACTTGACAACAAAAGGCCCATCATAAGGCCAATCAGGACTTAAGGAGTAGAGATTTGAGGCTCTATTAAACCTTCGAATTATTTTTGTATCCAACCCTTACATTCAAAAATACTTCGTAAAATCATCAATGCTACTTATATGGTTAAGAATAAACTCATAGATAATTTAATGTTCCATATTTTACTGATTTGGCGCTAACTAGGTACCTTTCCTTCTATGACAAACTTCATTCCCATTATAACTCACTAGTTTCAATTCTTACTCCAGCTTCTATTCCTGATAATCCTCCGAGTCGTCTGAAAAGAAGATTGCTATGCGATTTTCTGGTTTAGAATATTTATTGGCAACAGGTAGCTTCTCCACAAGCCTGAAACATGTCTTTCTTCTATTAGCATATTTACTTGTTTCATTACGTAACACAGTTGTAAATTTCGATAAATAGCATAAGAAAAATAAAATGATAAAAATATATTTACTTACTTTGTAATTATCATTAAAAATAATGTTGCATCTTATGTAATACATTTCTTATATTCATTTAATATAAATAACTAAGCATCGATCATGAAATAATGCAACCCAGTTGTCGCGTTGCTGTCATAAAACAGTAGAGTTGTATTATTTCGAAATCGGCAAAGGGTTTTTGAAAAAAAAAAATGCTTAGGGTATAAAGAATGAGAAAGAGCATTGCGGAAGAGGTCAGACGTCACATAAATCAGAGGACAATAAAGAAAAGGGTAACCTACCCTGGGGTTTTTGAAGGGTTGCTACCTCGGTAAAAAAAAAAAAAACCTTCTGTAACCATGGTTTCAAGAAAAAAAACACTAGATTTTTATAAATCCCTAGTTACAATCAGCTGTAACTTATTAATATATGGGTTTTCTCTTATTTATGTAGAATAATAGTTTTACTTCAATGATAATGCAACCGCCAACCAAAAGACTACTTTAATAAATATAATTCATTTATATTAATTATTATTAATAAATATCAATAAAATTCTGAAAAATTTACGTATTCTGGATTCCAGCGGAAATACATTTTTATGATCCCTGAATTATCATTTCTTTTAATCTTACTAAAAATACTCAGAATGACTTATTCAAAGCATTTAACATTAGTTTTAAAATTATCCGTAATTCTGTTTATTTAAAATAACGAATCAAAAAGATAACCAAATTAAAATATAAAAGACTAAAGAGGATTTTAGATAAATATTATTTGACTTAGTAAGTGACTTTTGTAAGATGGTAATTTCTATTATTATATATTTGACCAGAAATAAGTATTCCCGTTGAAATTCAATGTATTTTTTTTTTTTAACATTTGAAATATATTTCAAGCGGAAAGGTAAATAAAGGTTGTGTTGTGCACGATTTACTTAAGCTTAATTAAAATGTCAATAATCATTAAGATTTAAAGTTAATCTAATTAATTTTAAAACAAGGTTCTATAGTAATGAGCAAGCTTATTATATTTTTATGAAATGATTTAATCTGGAAGCACCTAAAATACAAATACAATGTATAATAATAATAAAGGTATATAGTATTATTGGTTGTAAATTACTAAACTTAAAAGAAAACATATTTTATTAATTTTTTATTAAAAATAAAGAACGCTTTTTTCATATTTTTAAAGAAGCATTCCATTGCTAAGAACCAAGTGTATACATAATTAAACAATTTAACCGTGAAAAACGATGTTTTAAATCTTTATTTATAGATTTAGGAAATGTAGTTCTTCTATTCTAAGCTGAAAGAAAAAAAAAAAAAAGAAAAACACAAAACATTCATATTAAAACAATCTTCATCCACGCTTGCATTTCTAAAATTAAATTGAAAAAGCTTGTGTTGGAGAACATTTTCTTCCTGTTGTATCAGGCGTATTCTGGTATATTTAGAAACAATAAATTTAAAAATAAAAAATATAACTAAATTATTTATAAATAATTTGCCTATTATCCAAATATGCGAACCATTATCATACTAATATGCCAACAAAAACTGAAATTCAAAATAAAAAATGTTTTAATCTTTGATAGTTCTCAAATAAGTTGGGAGTTATTTATGACCATGTTCTTAATAAATTACTGAAATTAAGTATTCCTTCGATGTATATACATTTTTTTTTTCAATAGACATTACGTTAAAAGAAATATGAATCACGTTACTGTGACATGAAACGCATTGTTCTGAAATGAGGAGTTCTTTAAATGAAGGTGTTTATATTTATGATTTAATAATTAATAATTTAAACTGGAATCAATTAGTTATTTTGTGGGTCAGTTGTTAAAAAAAAAGAAGAGAAGACGCGAATGGGGGATACTTGTTTATCTTGGATCAAACGAATTAAAAAAAAAATGTATTAAATGTAAAAACAAAGATTGTATTAAGAATAAAAACAAAGATATTTTCATTTAATTACTTCACAAAATTAAAAAAATAAATTATCTTCATACTTTTTTATTCGCACTTGTTAGAAGTTATTCGGCAACAACCAAATAAAATTAACAATTCAAAATATAATTATCTATTGTAAGATTATAGATACTCAAACGATTGTTAGTAATACATACATCAGTAATCAATAATTCATGTTACTGATGAATAAATATATTATAGATGAATAAATAAATTTATTATTAAGTTTTTAATTAAATAATATTAATGCTCATTATAATTGCAATCTGTTTGAGTGAATAAATCTATTTCTAGGTTCTTTTTAAATGAAACGATCCATTTTACACTCAACAATCCTTTCTTTCTTTTTCCTTTTTGCCTTCGTTTCGGCATTCCCCACTTTTATGAAAATGTGAAAACTAATGTTGATTGTCTTGTAATTTTAGAACAAATGATGTTGATAGGATACTTGAAAATGGCAAAGGCCGAAACGTAGGGAGAGAGAGAAAAAATAAAGGATTGTTGAGTATAAGATGGATCATTTTATTTTTAAATAACCTAGAAATATAATTAATATATATATATATATATATATATATTTTTTTTTTTCAATTCTGGAAAATAATACTCTTAATCAGGCTTATGATAATGAAGAATCAGGCCAATTTGTTTCATAACTTATGCCCTTATAAATAGGCGATAAAATTCCTGATAACAAGGTTATTTAACACTTAAGTGGAAGTTCTAATAATGGTTATGCATATTATTATTCATGAATATACCTTAAAGTTCAATTGTTCCCAGCAAGCAATATCAATTAATTACAATTTTAACTAGATTAATAAGCATTTTAGTAAGAGAAAAAAAACTTCTAATTTGAATTAATTAATAGCAGGATACTTACTATCCAAGGTAATATTATTCATTTTTGATACCTTAGTTTCTATTGGAGATTGGATGATGCAGTAGAAGATTGTGAAAATAAGGAAAGTTAGATTTTGTACGGATTTATCATTAACAGAGTTCTTGAAAAAAAAAAAAAAAATATATATATATATATATATATATATATATATATATATATATATATATATATGTATATATATTATATATATATATATATATATATATATATATATATATGGCACAGAAACTAATTGAAAAAAAGTATGACCATATACAGTTTTTTTTTTTAAGTGATTAAAACTATTAATTAATCGTAGGTTTACAAAAACAGAGGTTTAAAAGGATTTTCTTAAATTTAATTTGTTTTCCTAATTTTATATTTATTCTGTGTTTTTAGCATTATAACCAATTATCGCTAAGATATATGAATTAGTTATAATATAATAAAATATAAGATTTTTTTAATAACAATAAATAACTTAAAATTATTAAATGAGATCTGATAATTAAGTGTATAATTATTAATAAATTAGCTAAGTGGGTTAATAATAAGTTGTAAATAGCATACTTCTAAAAATAAAAATATATACGGGTCTTTTTCATTAAAGGCAACCTATTATTAAATTACGATAACGGTTATTTAAATAATAACAAAGGTTACATCATTATTGAAAAACACATGATTTATTTACAATCTAACTTATTATTAAGAAATATTGCGTTTCTTACGGTAAATTATTTTCCTGAAGTGTCTTTCTCTGCATTTCATTTTTGCATGTAGAACACCGATTATTTGTAAAAATTGTATAGCTATTTTATATGACTTCAAAAATGAATATAATCCAAACATATCCATTTTATAAATACAGAGCACAGATTAATTTTATACACCAAACTTACACTGCGATAATAACCTTTGGAGAATTACAAATATAAATCATGTAACTTTTATCTGATATAGATAAATCATAAAATAACCGTTATCATAACTTAGTAACAGGTTGCCTAAAATGAAAAAGACCATATATACTTATGTACGATGTAAACGTATATTTATCAAGAAGGTGTGTGTGTGTGTGTGTGTGTGTGTGTGTGTGTGTGTGTTGTGTGTATGTTGTGTATATATATATATTTTTTTTTTTCACGTCTTTAGTATATTAATAATAATTTTAATTGTTTTACACTGTAAAAAGATAAAAATGTCATCACCTATTATTTAGCCTCAACTGTTATCCTAATGGAGCCGAGTGGGAAAAAAAATCCCAGCACACTAGCGCTACCTATATGTTCCAACACAAAACTTTGGGCAAAACAAGTTTTAAAAACAAATATGATTCACCTCCCAATGAACTGGCATAATACTCTTCCTAAACGACGTCCACAAGTGCTCGAAAGTCAAATATCAAGCCCGAAAACCGTTTTAGGGCAATAAAATCAGGACTTTGTCCATTCAACCCCCACCATGCTCCCGGCCACAGGGCCAGTTGGCCCACGACGCTGTCTCCATTCCTCTCATACGCCATGTTTGTGGCGTCATTTAGGGCATTTCATCCGTTTTAAAAACTACAAAATGAACTCAGGTGAGTGAAAACATGTTCTCTAGGAAAAGTATAACTTTTTGGTAAAAGTTTGATCTCTGTTTGTTTTTGTTTTCTTCAAGTTTTGAGAGTGCATGCTCGGTGAACTGTGGTTCAGTAATGGCCGGCGGGTTGAGGACAAAATGACGCCATGACTATAAACGCATCTTGGAATTATCTTCGACTCCTATGATTTAATATTAATCGAATTAGATTTGTAGTTGTTATGTAAATTAACAGTAGTGTTTACAATAAATGTTTGGAAGTATCTGTTGTGTTTTTAGTAAAAATACCTTTTAGACATTCCTTCCTGATTTTAATATATATTTTTTAATTCTAAGGGATAACAGTATTTCTAAATAAAATATCTTTTAAATTACTGATTACAAAAGTAATTAAAATTTATTTTTTAAATAAAAATGTTTAAAATGCAATTGGTAATGGGTAGATTATTATTTTTTCGTAGACTCTAGAAAAATAAATTATAAATAAATTGTATGTATTTTATTAGTTATATAAATAGAGAATGCTAAATGTTTACATGAACTATAGAACAATATAGAAAGGTAGACTTAGATCTATGCAATAACTGATTTAACCTATAAAGAAAACCTATAGAAAAAAAAAAGTTTTAAAATTCGTAGTTCAGATCTAGATATATAGTGTATATTTTTAAAATCGTTAAAAAACATGTAGATACCATAATTATTGTAAAACCGAAATTGACAGATTTTTTACTATTTATTTATAGCTTTAAAAGTACCATATTTAATTGATCAATAATATTTTTGAAAAATGTTGTTTTTAAATATTTATAAGTATATCATAAGATTTAGAACAAAATCGTTCTTAGAATAAATTTAATAATTATTACAAATGGACGTGTAGACATTTAAAAAATAAATTAAATGATATATTATTTGAAAAACAAAATCTTCTTAAACTTAAAAGTTAGCTTTTGAAACATTAAATTTATCTTCTTTTTATGCAATAAATATTTTGAATTTTGAGTGACTGTTTAAACTGTAACTTTAATAAATAAAATGTATAATTAGTGAAATCAGATAAATGTTTTTGAGAGATACTTGTAGTTGTTTTTTTATCAGAAATAATAATAATAAATAATATTAATGTTGTAACAGATTTTTAATTATTGATTTCATTATTATTACATTTACACAGTTATCCATGTATTCCGCTTATGATTGCTGTTTGAGGAACAACCAAAAAAAAACCTAGTCATTATTAAATTTTATTTTTCTTTAACTTAGTTTAAACTTTCCAGTATAGTAAAATATGTCATAATTCTACCAGATAATAAAATCATACGAAATGGATAAAGAAAATTTAAAAAAGTCTAAATTGAGCATTATAGCAGGGTTGATATTTATTTAATTGCATTGTCCTGTTGCGTTCTGTCTAGAAATCTTGAAAAGTTTTCATAAGTCATAAAAAACTAACATATTTATTAGAAAAATTACAGTCTTTTTGTTGTCTGTCAAATATTGATGACTGGAATCAATATGCTTTTTTTAAAAGACATTTAATCTTAATTTGTTTCAATCCATAAAGCTTAAGCTCACTAAATAATTAATTGAAAATAAAAATTGTTCTAAGTATCAATTGCATTTATCATTAATTAACGCTATTTACGAGGTTATTAACGATTTATGTTTTTCAAAGAAAGAAGTCTCCTCATAACTCCGTCTCAAACTGATGTAAGCGATGAGCCTATTTTTCTTACATAAATGGCACAATCTTCAATTAAGAAGAAGATTTATCTAGTTTATTTTGCAGATGAGACATAAATAATCTTTATCGTGACATAAAAGATAAGGCTTTAGAAGAAAATGAGATTAATTAGTATTTGAAAGAGATATTATAGAATGTTTTATCGGGCAGCTAACGGCCTGGTAGCTGAGAGGGAGCTATAAAATCTCTGTTGTAGGCCAATAAAACTTTTTACGACCCCATTGATGGTTTATGGTCGTCCTGATTTGTCGGCTGGGATCAGACAACAGTTAATGTCTGTCGTAAACTTTTATTTACACTAATTTGATAATTTTACGGCCCATTCTAAAGAATTACCCCCGTATTATCACAGTTCATGATTATGATTTATAGTTTTACAGCATTCTTTCTTTTATTCTTTTAATCTTCCAATATATTTTTCTTTTACTCCACACGCGTATATGATACTATTTTTGTCATAAAAAAGAAAATGTTATTATTTTTCGGGTTATAGAAAACTTGTAAATGTGATGAATATTTAAGTACCTACGGAACTGAATTATTATGACAAATTACTTACAAAAAAAAAAAAATTTTTTTAATGTTTCAAAGAACGACAATTTAGCGTTTTAAAATTTTAGTATTATCACAAATATCTCAAAACGAAAATTGTAAATTACAAACAAAGCATCAAGGCTGATATACTTTTAAAGAAGATAATGTGGAAATTTAAAATACCGATCGCGTTTTTAATTAAGGTTTCGAATAAATATTTTATTAAAATTCTAGTAAGAAAATTTAAAAAAAACAATGAAATAAAAATTATAACTGAGGAAAGGTTTGGTATAACTATAGGATTTTGTTATAATTGTGTATACTCGTCAAATGTCATAATCTTTTATTCAATCGTTAATCGTTTAGTGATATGTATTATTTATTAATTATACCTATTTAGCAATTATAATCGAATAATGCTAGAATAATTTACCGCTGTTATGCTCAATTGAATATAAACGCATTGAGTACAAACAAAAGTTGTTAAATAGTTACAAAATAAAAAAAAATAATTTTAGTTCGATACCTATTCAAATTGATATACCTAATAACATATATCGATCGAAACGGATATTTAGAATTGTAGGAATATACATTTAAAAAGCATAGATATATTATAGCATGTTAAAGTAAAATAAACTTTGTGAAGTTACAACCGACGCAGGTTTTCTTATTCTTTTTTCTATTTTTTTGTTTAAAAACATAGAAGATAAGTGGATTTATTATCCTTTTAAGTAATTTTAATGGAATGTAACTTGGAAGCCAAGGCAGTTATCCAAACCTGTTTATTATGTGAATATAAACTTAAAGCTGCTCACAAGTTTAATGGATGGCATTCATTACAGAAAAAAAAAGTGTTTCTAGGCCTAATTCTATTAATATTTCATAGGTTGGTCGAATGTTGCTAATTTTTGTATGTCGGAAGCTAAAGTTATTAATCAAATCATCACTGAAAAATTATTAATTAATTTAACAAACTAGTGACTGAAAACATAAAGTAACAAAAATAACAAACATAAAGTAACTAAAAAAAAAAATTCAATTCAACGAATTCTATACTTTTAAAAACATTCTAACCACACAAAATTTCTGAAATAAAGCAATTGATAAGCTATTAAAAATATCTGGTATGTAGCACCTATGAATATATATGTCGAGACACGCGGATCATGCAAGAAACCCTCAAAAAAAAATATGTAGCTGTGTTTGCAGGAAAACCAAGCATACAACCATTTATTTTCGACAGCTGGATTCCAGACAAAACAAGTTGCACTACAAACGCCTTAAATTTTGAATACGAAAAAAAAAATTGAATTGATAATGAATAAAAGGCGCCTTCGGGATATATGTTTCGTTTAGTTATTTATTGTTGATTTGTTATTAATCAATACTGTAGTTGATAGAAAATCTAAAAAAAAAATCTTTTATTTATTTTGCTTCAAGGGGCTGAAATTCAATAATTAATTAAATGTACTCTGACCAACATATAACTAAGCAAGACGATAAATAAAAAATAAATTGAGTTTTAATGTGATTGATTTTGTCCAACTAAAATATCATTCAATGATTTAACTAATTTTTTTATTTTTATCCATGTGATGAGATATTTTCCTAAGATTGAATGATTTTGTAATAGTTTAACTGTGAATTATTCATAATGTGAAAATAATATATCTATGTGTATTGTATTATTACTATTTATTGGTTTTTAATTTTTAAAAAACTCCTAGTGCATAGGCCTGTAGCTAATCAATCAACCGGCACTTTATACCATGCAATTTGCACTTTTTTTCGATTTTCTCGAAAACGGTGCCGACGATTTTGATTAAACTCGTTATATCGATGTAAAATTCAATGGCTTTAATATCATGTAGGTTTTATTTGGATAAAATGGTCTGACAGGGCTTAAATGCCGATATTTTAAATTTTCTTCCCCTAAAGTACCTTTAATTTTGTAGATTAAATAATAATAACTAGATTATCTTGTTAACGCTGATGAAAAACAGGTAAATATATAAATTGAATAATTTCGATACCCAACTAAAGGAGAAAACAGAAAAAATATTTTTTTAATGCAATTTTTCGTTTTTGAACATAAGAGCAGTAATATACATGTATGATATACCGTTGGAAAGCTAAAGTTAATAGAGAGTGATGAGAAGAAGATAAAACTAACTTATTATTTTAGATAATAATATAATTGATTTTTTAATAAAACACATGTTTCTATATAAATTTAAATTTGATTAATTCCTTAATAGTTTCACGTATTTTTATCTCTAATTGTATTTGAAAATTCTTTCACAGATTTTAAAAATCGAGGTAAGTGAAAGTCGTGTGTTGCCCGCATCAGATTTTTTAGTTTATTTTTATCTAATTGTATTTATAAATCCTTAAATTGGTTGTAACAACGGAGGTGAATGATAGTCGTGTGTTGTGCGTACCAGAATTTTTAAAATCTATTTGCAACTGCACAAACATTTGTATGAATGAAACATTTCTGAATGGATATATCTTTCATCAAAGTGTGAACAGCTCTTTTAGGATCATATGAGAAAGTAAGTAAAGGAACCTTATAAACACAAATTAATGTTTTATTTACTAAACTTTCTCCCGTGGATATATTTTCGAGTCAGGTTTGATTGAATTTTGATTCATAGTTATAACTGGATTTCAGATAAATGAAAATCTCCGCTTTTATAAAGTTCACTTGTTCATTGTCATTCTAATACTGCCCGGTCCCAAGTTTCAGTTCATTGGGATCTCAGCCACCATCTCTCAAGAACAAACGACGCCTAAACCTTTCGAATCCTGATCATTCCAGAATATATTAGCCGCCGGTAGGAAACGATCAAGTATAAATTAGAAGCTTTACCAGGTCGTTTCAAATGTCGAGTTTGTTTAGCCGAGAATTATACCCATTTCGTGACTCGGATTGTGAAATTGTCGCCTTGGGTCTGAGTAAATATGGTGGTTCTTTAATGGAAACGATATTTGTCACCCACGCAAATAAATAAACGATAAAAAATCATATATGTACCACTCATGAATATACATAAAAATAATACTTCTAATGAGATTATTACAGAGAGTAAAAAAAATAATTAAATAAAAAACTACGGCTTTATCACTAAAACGTTATCGAAACTGAATCCACTAATTGATATTATTTATAAAATGAAAACGATGTCATCGACCTCATTTTTTAATTGATATGACATGCTCCATTTGAATATAACACATTTTTTTTTTTTTTTTTTTTATATTCGGAAAATAGGTGTATGTGTTGAATTGGCGAATATTACACTATCTAATAGACTACTATCATAGTGTATTATATATATATATATATATATATTATATGTAAAATATACACAATTTGTTTAAAAGACTTAATAGCCTGTCCTACATTCTTGCAAAACTAATAGAAGACAGAGACAAATATTTAAGACCATTTTACCAGCAATCAGTGATAAACATAAAATAGAAAACATGCTCCAAATCAACAGCCTACAAAAACGTAATACAATTTTATTGTGTCATTTATAAAATGTATAAAGGTTTTTATAATTAATTGTTTTAACAATTTGAATAATTTATTTTTTAAATAATTATGTATCATGCTAATGAACCTTTAAGGTAAATGAATATGTATAAAACAATTATGACACGGTAGTTTGAATTTAACGGATAATTAATATTATATGCTAATTTGCTATATTTTTTAATGTTTAATTATTATATTAATTTCTTTACGTCAGATAACTTCTGATAATAATAATAATAATAATAATAAACGTTAATCCAAATAAGATATAAAAGCATTTTTAAAGAAAATATTATTTATACTTTGAATTATACAAGTTTTCTACAATCATTAGTAAATGTTTAATTTAAAAAATATATTTGTGTTTTTGTTTTTATAACGATTTATTTAATACATCTCAATAAATTATTAGATAGATAGATAAATGTGTTTTATTCATAAATTTTATATGTTTCTTTACAATATCTACAGAAGATCAAATACTGGCGAGGATATTCCGTCTGCAAGGAAGTTGGTTTAGTTATATATATTATTAAAAAATAAAAATTATATATTATTATCAAAAGATAGTGAGTAATCTACTTGTTTGGCATATAGAATAAACAAAATATAAATATAGATTATCAATGACTACTGATTCTCTGTTTATTTATTTATTGCAATTAAATTCCTTTATTATAAAATCCAATAAATTATTAATAAATATATCAAGAAAAAATAAATAATATTTACAGTCGGTTATTAATGCTTCAGAATCTATTAAGCTTAGAAATAGCTAAATACCAGAAACTGAGGACAATTGAATAGATTAAGGTTGTGCTCAAAGTTAAACAAAACCATAGAAAAATATTTAAAAAGTCATAATTCATTTTTTGAGACTTAAATAATTGAATATTTATAGAAAGTGATTTTCAATTAATAATAATCGGTACAAGGTTATAATATGTTTTCTTAACGTATATTCACTTTTTTAGTAACAAATTATTGTCACTGTAATTATTTAATTTTCCGATTTTTTTTATTGTGTATGTACTGTTATGTATGTACAAAAGTGGGTTACAAAGCCGTCACCTTATTAGCCACCTGATGAGAAATCTCAAAGCAGGCAGGGCGCGTGCCTCTAAGTGCTGTGAAGGAGTCGTAAAGTTTTTATTAGGCAATAAAAGCTCCGGTCCCATTCAAAGCTGGCTTTTATAGCGACCATTCAGTCTTGGGTCTGCTTCAACTCGGTCAAGTACCTTATACTGGTCTCATTTCAGAGCTTTTTGTGGTTTCCGAGTTCGTCAGCTTATAAATGTCCCTTTTTATCTTTGTGAAATATCTGAATATCGGCTAATAATAAAAGTTAGAGTTTTTATATGGACTCCTGATGATTTATGAGTTTTGCTGAATGGAAGATCAGTAATGGTAAGGTCTATTTCGTATCTTTATCATAACGAGACACCAATATCACTGTTAATAAAAAGGAAATATTATTTATTATATTGTATAAATTAATAAAATCTATATATGAATGAAGAAGTTTATTTAATTTTCTTTCATTCAATAATTAATTCATATTACGGGCGAACTTGATAAATATAAAAATAAATGATTTAATTTTGTAAAGTCACATTCCAAATTAAAATATTTTTTAGCATGGAGAAGTCTTAAAGTCTATGTTCAAAGGTTATTTTATAATTCTAAAATAAATTTATAATTTTTCAATGTAAGATAATTTCTGATATATTCTATCGGTAATAGTGTTGTAATAAATTGGAAATACCGGAGAATATTGCTCTGTATAATCTAACAATAAGATAGCATCGTAAAAATTAAGAAAATTTATATAATTAACTTTATTAAAAATAAATTGTTTTGTATAAGAACCTTGGAAAAATAAAAATAAATAAATTAAACGAGGCGAATTATAATTATTAACAATAACTGTATGTTATTACTTAAAAAATATTAAAATAATTTCTAATAATTTGACTAAGCATCATGGAAAAAGTATTGTTTGTGTGTGATATTTAAAATAATATTATATATATTTCTCTAACCTTGGATAATTTAAGTTTTACAAAAGTCTTTCATATATTGAAATATCAAATTTTTTTTTTTTAATTTCTTTATTTCAGATCGTTTGCGTAAGCATACATGTTTTGTTTCTTTAACATAATTAAAGAATATTATTAAACTGGTAACAATGAAAAAAAATGTGGTTCTAGTTACAAAGACACCTATCGATAAATATAATAATAAATAATAAGGGGAATGAAAATATGATGTATAAAACTAAATTTTAAACATAAATGTGAATAAATCATAAATATAAAAACCTAAAGAAAGAAAAATAATGAGAATCATTACTATAATAATACTAGATAAAGACTGATCAAGACAATACTAAAAGTAATCAAAATAATTTTTAAAATCCTAATCCAAAAGTAAGTTTAATTTTAACACCCTATAGTAACCATCACATTGATTATCTCATAGTTCAACTTATTCCACTAATAAAAGGATATTTTTTTGTTGTTTTTTGTCATGAAGACATAAAACTCCATTAACATAAGTTACTTTAAAAAAAAATATTTATGACATATGCTGGTTTATTGATATATTATGCAGTACAGTTGTAAATTTTAATAAATAGTAATAAAAAAATTACTTTGATGAATGCATAATACAGACGACATTTAACAAAAAGGTAACTATTTCAAACAGGGGGAAGTTTTGCTATAAGCAACTAATTTATAAGGCACTCTGACGGACAGATACTACTTAAAATATGTTTTCTATTACATGATATATAAGTCAGTGAACCTTTCCGTCAGATATATATACAAAAAAAAAAGTTGAAATACTGTTTTATCTAGTTCTCCAGAAAACCCGTATATATCAATTTCTCATTTTTTTTTTCATATCCGATATAATAACAAAAGATGCTAATTTTTATCTTGAGAATTCGCAGTATGGAATACACAATTAACATTGTGCCAGCAAGAGAGAGATAAGGAAGCGGTGGAAAAATATATAAATAAGAAAAAAATTATAAAAAGGGAAAAAACTGAAACCTTCCAAAAAATGTGTTAGGACAACAACGGACGCACACTTTACGATCTACAGAGCAACTGGGCACTAAAGCGGGATTTATAGGCCTGTAAAATAAATTTATGTTTCGACAACAGGAGTCTCCTGAGAACAGGACGCCCTGGGATTACGGATTATAAATTCAAAACAATTTTAAGTACAAATTATGTCCTTCCTTAGAAGGAAAAGTGTTCGTTTATCCTGATTATTTCATAGTCTTTGTTTTATTGTTATTTTTTAACGAAATGAATTCTTTAATTAAATTTATCCTCACGAGTCAGTTATGCATAGAAAAAATAATAATAAGTTTTTTTGTTGTTGAAAAAAAAAAAAAAAAATTTATCCACCTGAACACCTAAAATGCACTTTAAAACGTTAAGCTTTTGAAATATTAAATGAAGCCCATAGTTGTAAGCACCGTAAGCAAAATAATTTTCTCCTATTGTGAACAAAAGAAAAATATGGTCATATTTTATGTAATTTGTCAATTTACAAAACTGATTGTAGGTAGATAGATAGATAACAATCTTAAAATTTATAAAAAAAAACATTAATAGAACTATGGTCTTTTAGACCGTCTAGTTCGGAGCCGACCTGTTCAAATTTACAAATTATACAACAATAGCAATATAAATAAAACGAAGCTCACTCACTGAATCTACTTTTTCTGCACCAGACTCAAAAAAAACAAAGCAATAATAATAAACAATTAATATTATATTAATGAATAGTTTTAAGAATAATTAAATTATTTTAGAAGATTGTATCTATAAGGCCATGCTAGTTTACAATAATTATACACAGCCGTCCAGTTGGCTGTTTCAAAACTGATTTTAAGTACTATTAAATAGGAATTACTATATTCTTGGAACATCTGCACGGAAGGTGAATATAAATAAAAATGACTTAGTAGAATCAATATTGTAAATGGTTCGAATGTGTTAATGATGATTAAATTTACTTTAACAAAGATTAAAATTTATATTTCGTCATTATTTAATTTGAAATCTGAATAATTGTTATTTTAAAAATGTTTATCATATTTCAATTATCTTTTGAATGAAATATGGATGAATTGTTGCAAATATAATACAATAAATAATAAATGTTTGTAAAAAAATCTACAAAATCATAGGAAATAGCCGCTCCCACATTGGAATCTTAATTAAGAATATTACTTTTCAAATATTTAGACAAAAATTTAAGAAATTATTATTTTTTATAATTCATAAGAAAATTATTAGATAATCATATTTTAAGTAATGGCGTTTTTATTTCACTCTAAATCACACTCTATTTCTTATATGAATTTCTTATTTGGTTCAAACAATGAATAAGTATTCTGAGAAGCAAAATATAAGTGCATTGAAATAAATATTTTTATTTAATATAGTTTTTTTTTTTTTTTATCCAAAGAATACTCATTTTAAGATTATATAGTGTTGTTTACCTATGCCCTTTTGTTTACTGCGGTTGGCACGGCACAATTATAATTGAAATTTTTCAGTTCTATATATTAACGTTGTTAATACAGAATATTTTAAATAATTATAATATATAAAATAAACTTATTTAAACATTCATATTTGAGAGTTGATGTGAATTAAGAAGGGCGGGTTTCTACCCACCATGACGGGAGGCAGGCCACAATAGCCCGGCCAACCCGATGCCTCGGCTGCCGGCCATGCTGTGTCTCCAACTCCCTGCTTTCTCATAGGTCGGTTCGGTTTTAATGGCTTCTAGCCCGTAAATTCCTTTATGTTTTTGGTTTTATTTAGTAATAGAACTGGGTTTCGATTACTTTTAAGTTATAATATAAACAAAGAGAACCCAGTGTTTATTTTTAAGAATTAAATAGAATAAAAATTGGAAAAAAATATATATGAACTACCAACTGTAGACCATATTTAATAAAATATTAAATATTGCCGTAACATTACTATTTAATTTATTATAATATATAGGCATAAAAAAAACTAACCATTGAGTATAAAAATATAATCACAATAATAAAAGCATGCAGGTTTAAGCAATTTATTTATATCTATAAGGTCACATTATAATTATAATAAGAACTTTATATGATACGAATAAGTTTTTGGAAGGGGAAATTCATATCACTTCAGATGTTTATAACTCTATAATTAGTAATAGTAAGGAATTATCATGAACCATTATAAATTAAAATAGTGCCTGCATAGACGTATAATAATCATATTAAAAGTATAATAGTGATTTATTGGGGTTCCAGTATTTAATATATAAAATTTCTGGGAAAACCTCTTCCGAATCCAACTCAAGAAAAAGGATTTACAATTGTTTAAGGATTTATAATTTGATAAAATATAAATGTCATAAAACGGTGTTCGGAAGTGATAAATTAATGATATAATTTTAATATATATAATAATATTAGTTGACCGAATAACTAAAAGAAATTCTGTACAATTTTTAAAATATCATGTATAAGTTTACGGAACTACCTATTTAATCATAAATTCAGAATAAATAAAGGTATCAAAATTATTTATACTATTTTTAACTGAAATAGTAGGAAAATAATCAATAAATGCTTTTAATTCTTAAAAATTAAAATTTGATTAAATACCATATATTTAAAACTTAATCCTTTATTTTATTTAATGACAAAACAACTTACTTAACATTCGGCATATAAGAATAAAAATGATGATCATATTCAAAAGCGAACACTTTATGGGGGAAAAAGTGGTTATAAATAATAACGAACAATTTAGATTGACCAATATTAGTGCAAATATTTGTATAATGTTCCTGTAACGATTGTTTTGCCAATAACCATATCTTCAAATGATAAACTTTTTTTATACAAACTTTACAATCGTCTTAATTACTATTGATTAATATTAATGGAACTGAGTTATGTTAATTTGTGTTTAACTCTATGATATTTACTTTTGTTACTTAAATGGGAATTTTGTTCACCCAACCACATTTTATCGTTATGTAAATACGTAAGTAGATTAATTGTCACCGATAACAGCATTATATCCCTCTTATTATAAATATACCGTTTAAAACTAATAAAATGAAGTGGGATCAAAATAATGGGTAATATTATAGCAAACAATCACTTAGCCAAACAAAGTGTTAAACGAGCCAAAAAGAATCTATAATAATAAAAATTAATGTTTCTTTAATTGCTTAAATTAGCTATATGTCATTTAAATAGTCTAAATTTCTTGTTTAATTTTCACTTTTTCAGTACATGATTGATTATCTATCTAATATACCAATATTTTCTTATATATATAAATTCACAGCATGTGATTCATTTTTTTGTTTTTTGAAATAGTATATATAACATTATAATACTTTTTTAGCCAAGAGATAAATTTTGAAATGTACATTTATATTGTTCTCAGAGCTCTCTCAGAATAAAAATTCTATTTAATTTCATAAATATTTTATTATAGCCATATAACATAATATAATATTCTTCTAACTTTGAGTATCACTACGCCGTACTCGCATTCCAGTTGTTACTTCTAACTTATTCCATACCCACACCGCGTTGCCCTGATATCGTTTGTCTCGGGGTGAAAGTCACTCTGTTGTCGGCAGGAGTGGTAAAGATTTATATTTGTCGATAAAACGTGTTTGCGTATTGTTCAACAACGATCTCGGAGTATATTGTATCTCAGAGGTGACAGTTTTGTAGCCAGTTTCGCATGCGGAAACTGCCTCGTATATTCTAGTCTTAAGTGTAGCTACGCCTCAACGGCTGAGACGCTGACTTATTTTCTAGATAAAATGTTGACGCAATAAAATAGTTTATAAGAAAAGTGAATTATTTAATAGTTTAATAAATAAAATTTGTAATAAAAAAGATACTCGGGCTAATGATTTCCATTTCACTTATTATGTATTTTTATTAGCGGAGACTGTTCGTTATTAATGTCTAAGGAAGATAGTATTTTACTGTTTCAAGTAATTAACATTAATTATATTTATAAATAATATATCTGTAAATACAAAATATTTTATTTTTTATTTGTACTTCTTTCAATAAAGTGTTGATGAACTTAGGTAAAGGTTAAATTTACTTATTTATAAATTTAAGTTATTCGATATTAATCCATTTTATTGTAATATAAGGAGTTGTTTTAAATTTTTTTCGTAGTATTTTTTATTTAAAAATTTTTATTTATTATGTCCTATTGTAATTTTTTGGCACCTAAAGACGGTATTTTAGCTGAAACGTTGTGCAATATTTAATAAAAGCGTATAGTTAACCGTCCTTATTTATTTGTATTAGGGTCTTAATTTTAATTAGATTTACAAACTACATTAAATTTCTTTTTTTGTAATATTTAGTAATTTACTTTTTTTATTTATAAGAATTACTACATTTTTTCTGACGGTTTTCGAATAGAAAATTATTAAAGAATAAGCATTTTAACAGTTGTATCACATTGAATTATATTCTCTCTATTTAGCTTTTTAATAATTTTATTTCATTGTAGGAACGATAAAGAGTTTTATATAAAGAGTATGTAACATATCATTTAATTATACCTATTATAATGATATTTGGAGAAACATGAAATGTAAGAATCAATTTATTCAAAGAATCATCATTAAGGCCTTCATTTACAATTTTGATTATAACTGCATACCATATATATATATATATATACATTTGATTAAACTTTTTTAAACTTCAATTTTTTATTCAACAATTAGAAACAACTATTTCAATTATCCGTATAATAATTCTTCAATGTCCACATGATCTTATTCTAATGATGAATTTTATATAAAATAATAATTAGTTAACTATCATATTACGCAACTTTTTGATGAAACAATTTCAATAATTTTAATTATTCAACAACAACAACTAATTCTGATCTATGATGTATTATTAGTATTTGGGATTATGATTTAATTTTTTTTTTTTGATAAATGATCTGGCATGAATTTTTAATTAGAAACAACTATAGCATTTTATGTTGAAATAGATATCATAAGTTTCATTTAATTTTCTTTAACTGCTACAGGACTATTAGGGTAAGAATAATATATATAATATGATGGTGTATTTAAGTTACTAACATAACTAAAATATTTAAGATATAACCATGAAAAAGTTCTGATATGCATAAAACTCCAAAATTGTAATTGGATGGCTAGGTGATAATAATATATTTAAATTGTCTTAATTAAATATTAATTTAAAATAAGTTCAATTTAATAATTAAATCTATAATTATTAATATAAATATTTTTAGAATTAGAGGTCAGCAGACCATTGATTACCACACTCATTCTTTTCTTTTTTTCACCCCCTCATTAAACTAAGCGACTGAAGCATTTATGAACGTAACCGTGCATATCAGCCCATTCCATCACCTGATAAAAATTCATACACCTTGATAGCTTCACAATTAGGATTAATGTTCGACAATTAAACCTTATCTCCTAGCCACAGCAGTTTACTTAAATACCAAATAAATTAACCCTATTAAAAAATAAATATCAAAAGGGGAGTAAGTAGATGTTCATGTAAAAATCAAGTGGGTGTACACATGTAAAATATACAGATTGTCCTTTGTGAGTAATGTTTCCTTGAAGATGGTTTCGTAATTCAATGTAATGTTTTAATTATTAAAAGTAATATTTTCTTTACTAACAACAAGGAGTAAAATATGCAATGAGAAAAAAAGTTTATAGATTGTATTAAGTATGCTAATCTTAACAAAACGGGGAGCCCGTGGCTGAGTGGCTAGCGCGCTAGTCTCTCATGCTACAGGCTTTTATAAGGATGTAAACCAAGGTGGATTCACTCACAACCTCTCCCCCGGGTATGTGAGATCCGTCAGCCAAAGGGTGGCCACTCACAAAATTAGTCGTAGGGAGTAATGACCCTACACTGAAAATTGCATCGTGAAACGTGAGTGTAAACTCACAGGAGTTTACACCGCGAGGCCTAGGGCAGAAGGAAAAGGAAAAGTTTTTAGCTTTTTAGTACTATTAATTATGATTCGAAGAGAACAATAATTAAAAACAAAATATACTAAACAATAAAATAGTATTATATACCTTCTTTTTATAGCATTTCGGCGCTTTCAGCCATTTTCTAGGCTTTATCTTGCTTTTTTTTTCTAATATATAATACGAGTAATTCCACCCGAAACACGTCTCCTGGCCGTTTGAAACATGTTTGGCTCAATATTTTTACCATCTGGTAATTTAATTAAGCAGGTTGTAAAACGTTACCATTACCTGCGATATATTTATTAAATTCAAGGCTGCGCTACTCGGTGACAGAAGAGATAATTTAAAAAAAAAACTATATGAAATGATAAAGTTATATGAAAACAAACAATTGTAATAGATTTTGAAAACATATTTTTTAAAATATAGATTCTCCATTTTATTATAAACTACATTATTTATAATAAAAGTAAAAAAAAAAGTTTAATAATAAATACACTTATTGTGAAGTATTGAAATAATATACGTTGAAAGTGTGTGAGAGTGTATAATAATTTATTATCACAACAAAACATCACACATTTTTCTTATTTTACTTTCTCCTATTTTCACCGTGTAGTGTGGACTTAACTGGCGGTTTTCGGGCGAAACAATGAAGTATTAGACAAACGTAAATAATAGAGACACGAGAAAAGGTAAATATTGTAAAAGGAAAATAAAGGTGATTATCGGTCGCTATTGCATCACACATAAAACATTGTAACCAAACGGAGCAATAAATAACGAAATAGCATTATAATATTGTGTAAAACTTCTGTTAAAATTTAATAATGATTGATTCGAGTAATAATATAGTTTTCTTCCATCAAAAGTTTACATCTTACGGTTTTATTAAAATATAGGATCTTATCTGGCATTCCAACGTGGTGTAAATATTACAGTTAAGCCAAAAGGTTTCTTTGGTGAAGGTTTATCTAATATGGCATATATCTAATGTCAACCCAAAACATATTTACATGAATATTTATACACTGTAGTTATTATGTTGAAAACAAAATATAATTATAACAAATCTTTTAAATGTGATCCTAGGACAGTAATCGTTGGATATACTTTGAACTTAATGAAATTAAATTCTATAGTAACTTTAAAAAATATTTATATATAATGTTAGACAATTTTTAAGTTGATAATAGTCTGATAGCATAACAATATATAATATCCTACCTCTTATATGTTTACTCCAACCTAGGAGAACTTTACCATCATACGAGCGGACCTAAACTGACATTGGGGGTGCGGAAGGGTACGGTCGACAAATGACACCAATATTTGGAGGTAAAAAAAAAAAAAAAAAAAAAAACGGTACCAGAGGTCAAGAAAAAAACAAACAACAAACGCACCCTTTAGTACCCCGTGTCAGTACTACCGCTCTATACCTGTCACTTTCGTACCTGTGCGGCGGATATTTTAAGCAAATGGGTCAGTGTGTTTTTTAACTTAAGGGAAAGTGTTTTACATACCGACAGGTATAACGGTACTCCAAAGGTACACAAAAAGGATGTACCGCTTTATTTGCAAACATGGGTACACCTGTTGATTTACTGCGGCACGGGGTAATGCAGTCAGAAATAGTAAAAAAAAAAAAAAAAAAAGAATGAAAGTCTCAGGTGAGAGTGATTGTGTTCCAGTTTAAAGTGAAAATAATTTTTTTTTTTTTTGTCAGCTTGGCTATAGGTATTCTTGGTCGTTGACTTGACTCAAATAAAAAAAATTGAAGGTTACTCAAAATTTCTAAATATTATTATATATTTTTTTAAACTTAATTTTAGACTTTATGCTCATATTTAAAACATATAAATACTTAATTATTTTCATAACACATAATAAAATAAAACAAGCATATTGAAAAAACGTAGATTGTTATAATAATATTTATTTAAAGTATGGAACATGAGGTAAGGCGTCAGAACTGAAGAATTAAAATAAATTCCAACAATTTCCATCAAACGTTTTCCCTTCGCCGTAAACCTATAAAATCCTGCCCTACAGCTTCCTTTAATAATAATTCGGTTGTCCCAGTTGGACAAATTTGCTACCTAGGGTTCCTGGGTTTACGAACGTCTTACATGGAATCCACACAAGTCTAAAACGACAAGAAACTGCTCGTCGCTTTCGGTTACATCGACACTCAATGGACTGACGCTCTAATCTTCCACTTAACTCAGAAGGCTCTATATTACCATCATAAGGCCTACCTGGAAGTTGGTCTTCGGGGCACAACTAAACCAAATTTTTTCACATTTTAGATCCTTACTATCCAAAATCCTTAACATTACTTATTTGGTCACGAATAAATTCATCCATTAAGACCTTAATATTCCATATAATGCTGATTTAGCCCAAACCAGATATCAATCCTTCCATGAAAAACTCCACTCCTACTATAAGCCACTGGTTTAAATCCTTTCTTCTTCTTCTTGTTCTTAAATTTCTGACAATCCTCCGAGGCTTCATAAAAAAGATGGATCTATCTTAGATTACCCACTGTATTGCAGGCAATGGGCATTTTCTCTTCATGTCTTTTTCATATATTTTATCTGACAGCTTATTTACTATATGTATTAATCAGAACAGTTTTAAATTAAAAAAAAAAGTTAAGACACTGATAAAACAAGGAATTCATTTAAGCGGTCAAAGAAAAAGTCAAAATCAACCTGAACCTTTCCAGCGATGTATAATTATATCTAATTAAAACAATACTGAGGTGAATGAGGAATTGAAAACGCCTGTAATAAAGACTTCTCGAATACATTCTTTTTGAATTTTTTTAAGATATATTATTTCATTTTATTATTATTTACAGCTAAATGATTGCATTAATGACCTTCTATGTCAGTGCAAATCGTACATTACTTATATCTCTTCAGTTATGGCACGACAATTATTACAACCTACAAGGTCATCACTTATTTGAAATTTACGGAATCGACACAACAATAAAATTTTCAACATTTAAAACGAATAAATATATAGTTAATAAATTTGTAAAAATCGAAAATTCTTGAAAAATACAGTATTTTGATAAAAACAGAAAAGCAAAAATTAATAAAGGAACAAAATAAAATTCACAAACAAAAAATATTCCTACATATTTGACCAAAGGGCTGTTAATTTCTGCACTGTTTTATTATTGATTAGGTAGTCTATAAACGAATTTTGTAGCAAAATAGTGTTATTTATTAACATTTAATATCGATTTATATTCTATTCCTATAATGTATGTTGGCAACTTATCAAATTGTTTCCATCGGTTCCAGTCGTATGAATCAAGAACAAATTTGCATGAGTTATAACCCCCGAGAGAGAAAATAAAAAGCAGCAACGACCGAAGTATTTTATACAGCTTCGATAAATAAGGAATCATGCCAAATAAAAAACATCAATTTATAAATTCTATAATACTCTAACATATATTTTAATTTGTGTTAGAGTATTATACAATAGCAGATGCTTCATAATTTCATAATTTATAAATTAAATAAAGCTGAATTTAATTTCGCTCATGAGTAGAGGTTTATGAACTATAAATTAAAAAAAAAATGTACCTCTACAACCTACAAAGGGTCTTGGGTTAAGTAAATATAGACAGTATTATTTCTAGTCCAACATTGTGCAAGGAGAGGGATCACTTGTAGCTGGGTAGTTAGCATAACAGCCTCCTGTGCCAAAGGTCACAGGTTCAAACCCGCAGGTGGTTCTAGGAATTTTTAATGGGAATTTTTTATATCAGGTACTCGTTAAAGATCCCTATCCTAATAAAACCTGGATAGGCAAAATTTAGGACTCCCAGTATAGCATCGTTCGATTAGCCTTAGCAGCAATTGAGACGTTGATTTCCAAAAAGTACTAAAGGACATTTTTTACAAAATTGATTTTTTTACATATTTGTTTTCTCATTAATTAGTTATATCTAAATCTCCTATTTGATTTTATCTAATTAACACCCTAGCCCTTTATAAACGCAATTTAGAAATATAATTATTTTCTAAAGGAAATAATTACACATTTAATTTCGTTCCACATTATACCTAAACATCTCATTTCATATCTTTAATATGATGTTATTAATATACTAAAAAAACAATTCTGGATTTTAATGCGAAAAGAATCAAATTAGCTAATTTAATAATATAATAATCAGTGATTTTCGCGCCTCCTTAATTGAGACGTTGCTTTCCAAAAGGTACTATATCCATTCTAGGAAATTTTACAGGAAGCGAGAAAATCTCTCATTACTATATTATTAAACTAGCTAATTCGGGTCTTAATGCCTTAAAATTTAGAATTATTTTTTTACTATAATAATAACATCATATTATAGTTATGAAATGAATTATTTTAGAATGATTTGGAACGAAAATAAATGCGTAATTAGTACTTTTAGAAAATGACCGCATTTCTAAATCGCGTTTTTTAAGGACTTGAGAATTCATTAGATAACATTAAATAGAATATTTAGATAAAACTAAATGATGAGAATACAAATATGAAAAAAATCAATTTCTTAAAAAATGTCCTTTAGTACCTTTTGGAAATCAACGTCTCAATTGACGTTAAACAAATAAACAAACAATTGTGCAGGAAAGGAGATGATTAAGGCGATATAAAGTTTAGCCACCAGGTTTTTTTCTCCATTTTTTTAGGTACCCATCTTATAAGATTTTTTTGTTCAATTATTTTGCTACAGTTTGGGTAATATCTTGAGGCCTGGACAAGAGTAATCTAATCTCTATCTATTGACAATACTTTTTCCTTCTTTATGCTCCAGAGACTAAACATACTATTTGAGAGAAAAGAAAATCGTTTTCACAGTTTGTTATTATTATTTTCATAATATGGATATCCTAAGGAATAGCCGCGAACACTTCCATCGTACTATATTTTAAGTTTTTGTACAAAAAAACCAGCATGATGTTTATTTTTTCTTATTTTATTTTTTTTTTCTGCAATGGTGCATTTTAAGGAGTTACATCTCTTCAACGTAACTTCTGGAGAGTAATAACATTTTAAGTAATAATTCAGGTGATGGATTAATTATTTAGGACGACTTTACCTTTGGAGTGCATATGTATTTTAAATATGGCGAGTACAATTAATAGAGTGCATTGTAAGATAATATGACATAAAGGAAACTAGTGAAAGCTTGAAAAAAATTTAATTTTAGAATATGAAATATGAATGCTATAGAAATCTATTTTTAATTTGATATATCTTTCTTTCAATTATGTTATAGGTGCTATTTAAAGAATTTAAGAATCATTCTAGTTTAATCATCAATCATAAAAACAGCCGCTTATGATTTCACACCTATCAAACACCGTCTTATCCCATCAAACGAAATTTTATTAATCTTTTATACCAGCTCCAATGTTGGATGCAGAACACACCAGAACCGACAGTTACCGAAGAAAATGGTTGTAGGATGGTCACTGTTGGAATTCAATAGGCACGAAGAAAACCTTTCGGACATTTTATAGATGTGTTCGGTCCACACCTACGACAAAGGGAAAACGAATATTGCTGCTTTACATTTTCCTGCATATGTAAATATGCCATAAGCACAGCGGGGTAGAAGTTCGGACAACTCCTCTGCTCTAGACCTAATATTGGAAAATATCTCCTGACGCTAAAAGAACAACATAAGGGACCAATAAACTAGTAAATTACGATATCCTAATGACAGAGCTTTTAGAAAGAAATTTTACATAAATATAAACGTACCACACCATATTACTTTACTTTTACAATAAAACCTTCATTTTTATTATTTTAACTATACTTTTAGTCGTTTCTAATCCCTCTTTCTAAGCACTGGATACCCAGCCTAATATATAAAAACTAACCAATCCTTTCAGTCAAAAGTCCTTAGAATAGTAGTCGATGCCCTATATTATATCACTAAAAAAACCTTACACCATGACCTGAATATCCCATTTGTCCTTGATTTAATCCCATCCAAATTTTCAAGCTTCCATCAGAAGCTTAATCACCATCCTTATCCCTTGGCACAATCTCTATAGCATTGGAACTAGATCATCCCTATAACCCTCCTCGTAGGTTAAAGCGACAGTGGCCCAGAGTTCTCTTGTAAATATGCCATTGGAGTTCTGGCAATGGCCTGCTTCTCCACTCATAAGGAGAATCAAGAGCACAATAATAAATCAAAAAAATCTGGTGCACGCAACACACGACTTTCACTTACCTCCGTTATTTATATAAATTCAAAAATTTTTACACAAATTTATAAACGAAAAAGAATAAATTAAATTAAATTTCTATAGAAACATGAGTTTTATTAAAAAATCCATTATATTATTACCTAAAATAATCGGTTAGTATTATCGAATTTTCATCGCTTTTTATTACTTTTTACAAGTTTGTGTATAAGATAATATTTTTTCTAAACTCTTTAGCTTTCCAACGGTATATTACACATCTATATTACTGTTCTTTTTTTTTTTAGATAGATTTATTGCTATTTACAACTGTATAATGATATACATCTAGTAAATGAGATACAAGATAAAAATGGCATGGATTCACATGTTGGGATACTACCCATTGGCAGCTCCCCAAATTACTGTTCTTATGTTCAAAAACGAAAAATTGCATTAACAACTTTTTGGCAGTTTTCTCCTTTCCTTAGAGATCGAATTTGTTCAACTTATACATTTATCTAGTATATAGGAATGCTAATCAGATGATATGGTCTATTTCATAAAATCTACAAAATTAAAGGTACTTTAGAGGAAGAAAATTTAAAATATGGGCATTTAAACCCTGTCATAATATTTCAATCAGAATGAAACATACATGATATTAAAGCCCAGTAAATTTCACATCTATAAATAATGTTTAATCAAAATCGTTAGAGCCGTTTTTGAGAAAACCGTAAAAAGGTGCAAAATGCATGGTATAAAGTGGTTCTTCAGGTCAGCTTATTTTGATGAAAAAGATTCTGTAACATCTCGGACGTATAGTTGTCTTAAATATGAAATTTCAGTTTCATAGGACATTTCGTTTTTGCCCGAGAGTTACCACACTCGGAAACACGCACACATACACAGACCTTTTTGCGGGACTTGGTTATTTAGACTCAGGGGACCCTAAAACGTGTATTTCCGTTGAAAACTGGAATTCGAAAATTTTCACGATCGCAATACTTTCCCTTACTATATATAGTAGGTGAAAGTAAACATTGAATCGATACATTTTAGACATACTTATTCTAGAACAAATTTTCTGAAATATTGCCTTAGACAATGTGACGAAACTCAAAATGAACTCTCAACATTCTAATAATACGAATTTCACACCCGAACAAGTGCAAGAATTTTACATTTAGAGGTTCAAGAAAAGACAAAAACAAGAGAGACGCTGCGGAGGCTGTTTGCTGTTAACGACCTATTTTTACCTTCACTGTCTAAACCATCAGCTGACATGTTGCTTTTCCTCAGGCATCTGTGTTTCTCAGTGACTGGGATCTGAATTCATTTGTTTCCTTTCCCCAAAATTATTACCCCTCTTGTTAGGAATTGAAATTAGACAGGTCGCACTCCTCCTCACACCGGACTTAAATAACAACGTCAGAAAAGTTTCTTGAGCGAAAACCAATTTTTACTGGTACAGCATAGAGGTATATTTTATAAAGTTGATATTTGAAGCTAAGCAGTGTTTACATAAAAATAAATTATATTGAAAACAGAGCACAACATCTAAAGTTGTAAATCAAAATCCGAAAAATTTACGGTAATGAATCGTGAGATCTATTCTATTTGAAACATTCGGGCATATTTATAAAGTTTCGAGAGGAAATCAAGTAGAAATTTAAACGGATTACTGAGGTTTCTTAATGATAACTGGAATCTTAAGTAAACACAATAAAACTTTAAAAACTATATGGATACATTATTGATTTTGACAAGTATTTACAATTAATTCAACAAGTAAAAATGCTAAATTATAATTATGAGCGTTAAAAAACTACTAAGCGGTAGCATTTTAGTGTTTATTTAAGTTAATAGGTCCCGAGCCCACAGTCTTTTCAATCGCGAAGTTGAGTTAACAGGAATATGTAGGTATGATAGGTTGTGGACGAGGGGGATTTGTGTGGGTAGAGAATTTGGAATTAAAAGTGGTTTCGATCGAAATTTCGATATAAGTCTGCGACAAATGGATTAAGGTCAATATGTATTATTTTATTTGTGATGAAATAAGGAGCATTTAGGATTTTTGATTTAGGATTGCAAGGATTAGATGAAGGAGGAATTAAATATATTAGTAAAGCCCTAAAGCTCGATTTATTTAACCTTAAATCTCCAAACTTCCTGTATGTCAACGAGTAATAAAAGATAAGCTTAGAAAAAAACCGAACAGAAATAAAGCATCTCACATCAATAGAATGGAATAATATTAAAAATATTGCTAAGAAAAAAGTAAATCAATCAGTTTTAGACATGTTTATGTTTAATCTTCTTGCTATGATTTTATAACATATGTTTCTTAGTTCTTCCCATGCATTTAAGAACATTGAGGATTTATTTAGCCATTATATCGTCTGCTTAAAATATTGAAGTTAATGTAGTTAACAGATTTTTATTTAAGAAGTTTTTTGTTGTTGGGAGTGCAGACAAAGAAAATAAAAACAGAAATGAAGCTTATCATACAAATTTATATAAAATATTTAAAATACAAGTATATATGTCTTTAACTAAAATTTAGTAATATGTATTCATCTAATCTTTAAATATAGACTTTGAACCTATAACACGAAATCATACGGTAAATTCTGCCTTGTTTTATGACATATAAATATATAATGTATAATTTGGATTCTATATTAATTATTTGTAGTCTAAAAATAAAGAATTAGGTACCAATACACAATGTACATTGTTTAACGAAAAAGTTAAGATTTTAAAAGCGCTATAATACATTAAGTATAATTGAGAAAGGAATAGAGTTTCTTTTATCATTCAATTTTTCCATTGCAATTTTTTTCTAATAATCTAAAAAAAACTTTCTGGATAACGATCATTGGAAGTGTTAAGCTTAGTTTTTGGGAGTAGTTGTCCAATCTATTTCGGAATAAATGAAAGTGGATAAATGCATTAAAATCTATAAATATATAAAATATATTTCATGAATTTTAATTGGCTTATATACAATGTTGTATATTACTTACTTAAAGTTAAATATGTATAACGTTATCGTATTGGTTAGCTGAGGTCGTTGAACTAGGAAGAGAAGATCCATACAGCCAATGAAAACCACTCAAAAACCTCTTCTGTTAGGGAAAAACTACAAGTTGTTTCTTTTCCTTTAAAAAAAAAAATCTTGCAATATATTGCTTTGATGACAAGTTCCCACGATCCTTTTAAACCTAGTGGTTCTGAGGAAGAACGCAGGAGCATTCTTAAAACCGGAACTATGAGTCTAAATATTTCTGCCCCTTTGTGGAGGAACGGTTCTCTGAAGCTTTTCTTCTTCTAACGACCGAAGCTTAGGCCAGAATTTGAATGAACTATCTATTTAAAAAAATCATCGGTTCCATTTCTTCAGGGTGGAAAAAGTATAAAAGATCTGTTATCATTCGACAGAAGCTGTTACAGTGAATTATTATTGAACAAAATGTTGGAGAATTATTATGAGATTCCCCCTAGAAAGTCTTGTATTCTTCAAACATCAAAAAAAAAAAAAAAAAAAAAAAAATGCAAAAGTCTCATTGTTTCACTAATAAAATCACAAGGACATATACGATGGTTGAATGTGTCCTTTGAATGATTAGTATTGGCATTATATGTCAAAGGCGCAGGAATTATTCCCTGTTTGTCCCTGTTTGTTCTTTTAAACTGTCGATGTGAGAGGAGCGGCTTTTGATTATGCGATTTATATGTCTTGCAGTTCTGACACTATCCGTATAGGCAAATCTTGACAATTGCACTGAGATTATGACAGGACAATGTTATTTTATCGTCAGGGACTGACAAAGCCCGTTTGCTGGTTTGATAGAACCAATTACCAATACCCCATAACAATATGCCGGCAGAGATGATGAGCATCACCATTTCCAAACAACAATGAGACAATCAAAAGATCATGTGTAATGTAGTGGCTTTCATAACAACTTTCTATGTTCCAAAATTTGAACCAAGTATATGGTCCTAGAATTTTTCAAAGGGAGTGAAAATTCCTTGGCCATCCCTACGTCAGAAATTCGTTAAAAATCTCCAAGCTAATTAAAGCTGGATAGACAAAATGTAGTACTCTGTAGCATTACTCAATTAACCAGAGTACAATAAAGTGATGCATAAATAAATAAACAACTATGTTTATCGTTTCATTTTTGATAAATTTATTAAAATAAATCAATGTTTTATAAATCGAAGTTTTTAAGGTTTTTATTTTATCTAAACCCAGAATAACTTGTAAAAGACGATCAAGCCCTTGATCACGATCATGTTGATATTGTTTTTTTCCGGCTTTGGGTTACTATATTACAGAGCCTAGGTGTGTCTTTGAAGCATCTTTCGACCCATATTTGATATAGCAAAATATATAATTATCAGGTCACAGCTGGACACGAGATTCGTAGCACAGTACTTAGCTATTCATTCTTAACTCCAAAAAATAAGAAATATGCAGATTTTTAGTATTGTGTACTTTATTTGTACTCCACAAGTTGTTAGACATCCATGTGCATCATAACATAAAATAATTTATCATAATTATCCAAAGTTAAAGTAAACTTAAGAACTTCTGAAAGACTCAACGTGTCCAGACTTGTAAGTTTTGATAAATGAAATGTTATCAAAACATCATGTGAGATCAAATACACTCTATCAAAAACGTTTTCATACAGCATGGTTTTATTTTTCGTAGCTATTTTTTTTCAAATTAACAATTTCCTAATGTACAAATTATTAATACTTATATTAGATAAAAAATAATATTTATTTATTTTCATTTTATCTTTAATATAAAACGAGGCAGAATATCGTTTATTAATGGTAGGTCAAAAAAGTTTCCATACACTTTCAATATTAATCCTATTTGTTGTAATATGACCGTCTCTTCAGTATTATTTATATATGTATATATATAAATCTTATCTAGATAATCAAATCTAAGTTTAGTATTAACTTTACTTGGGCCTAAGAAACTGATTTCTGTTCAATATGCGCGTTTCTCTTGAGAGCTAATGGTTCGCAGGGCTTATCAATGAGAAAAATTCCATATAAGTTGAATAAGTCGCATGCTACTGTACAATTTAGAATCTCTGGAGGATAGAAGACGTGCTGGAATACAGGAGACTAAAGAATCGCCAGGTGGGCGAGCCATCCTTGCTGAAGTCCATGCAAATCCTAACATTACCGACACCCCAATGGTCATCATAATAAATAGGTACTATGGGATTCAAGTCCACCCATAAACAGTCAAAAATATTCTAATAAGGTAAGGATACAGTGGTCAAGTCGCAAGAAGAAAGCCCTGATTAATTATGTTAAACCAGAAGAAGCGGTTTAATTTGCTAGGAAGTTTGTAAATAAACCCAACAATTTCTGGGAACGGGCCGTATTATCTTAGGAATCCTAAATTAATATTTTTGGGCCAAATATAAGGTCAAAAATATGGAGAAAATCAACCTCAGCTTTCAAAACTAAGAATTTATTTATGGGTGTATAGAAACTCTTTTGAGTGAGTGTATATCCAGAAAACAATGAAGTACATCTTTTAATTTCCAAGGTCTAGCGATTCCTGCTTCATTCACCTTCAATAAATCCTTCTCAGAGGTTCTAATCAGTAAAATTATATGATTTATTAGTGGCGGTACGAACTCCACCTCCCCTTACAGACAGATACGGGAGGCAATGATGCCAGAAGTTGAGGGAATGATAAGCCACGGCTTGGGTGATAACTGCAAGTAGATAGGGAGCAAACAGTTAGCGCGATTACTTCTGCAAGCGATACCCTCGACGACTCGTCCGATAACGGGGCTGCAGATATAGTCCGAGCCATGGCATTAGAGCATCCGTCTCGAAGGAGGATACGATAATAAATGTAATTATGTTTCGCATCTTGGAACGTGCGCGGAAATTTTTTATAATAAATTTGATGATACAGTATTTAATAGAGTAAATTATTATGTTTGATGTTAGGTATTAATTTTTACTTTCACGATTTATGTGAAGAGTGAAAAACTAAAGCGATACTCTTAAGGGTCATGACCTTGCCTCAGCTGTTAAATATTTTATATTAATATGAAGGTTGAGATGGTTGGGTGGTGGTCAAAGAAGTTGAGAAAATAGTGAAAAACTGTTTATTGTATAAAATTCCTACCCACGTCGCGGGTATTCATAAGTAATTCTTTCCATAAAGTAGGAAAACTGAATGAATCAAATTTTATATTTTATTTTAACGTTAAACTATTATTTATTTTTACTCTACCTCTGTTGATCATTGGGACTCGGTTTTAATAATAATATCTTTTTAGTATTTTAAGAATTCTGCCTAGCCGTTTTCGTCGTCCTGGGGTATTCTGTCATTGTGCAGTACTTCTTCAAACTTTGTTTTACCCTTCAACAGTACATACATCTCTGCTTTAATCATGTTTCATTGTAGTCCAAGTTGGGACGTCTACTCCTCACAATAGGTAGCTGTTGGAGAATTCAGGGTGCCCGATGTGTCTGCAGAGGATACCTTCTTCTCGCCTAGAAGTTTTCCAACGGGCCAAGTCTTTTTGAAGTATTTTATAAGACGGATTTCTGAGGAACTCATACTTCACTTACACTCACTCTCAGGAGTGAGGAAACCAGTCGTACCCAGCCTTGTATATTATGCATGTCTTGAAGCTGTGGTCGGCAGCAGTATCTTTGTCAAATATACTGCTATGCGAGGGGACGATATTCCGATTTATATAAATTTTATTAAGAAATATAACATTTAGTAATATATGGGACATTTGTAATAGTGATGAAAAACTACATTGACACCAAATATACAAATTAAAAAAAAATAGAATAGATAAAAGCAAGAAAATACAACATTAAAAGACAAAAAAGTTAAAAATGATGAACTTTGAGTAGATTCTACACTTCACTTCTGCTCCATATTTCAATGTTTCTTATTTCATGTGTTTTTTTATACCTTTGAACATTATCTTTAGTCATTATCTGCGCTGTACAGCTCTCTCATTACTATACCTTCTTCATTGTAATTTAATTAATCGATTACTTTACACTTCTTGTTCCTTTTTATGTTTTAATATTGACATTCCTATGCTGATGAAACTTATGTGTTATAAGTCAATAACGATCCTACTATTGCCTCTCAAACTCTTCAATCCCACATCAGAGAGCTTGAGATATGGTGTCAGAATTGGAGAATCAAAATCAATTCCAACAAATCCCACCAAATTACCTTTACCTTTCGTCGTTAACCTATAACATCCTGCCCTACAGTGTCCTTTAATAATATTCCGCTTGTTCCAGTTGAACAGATCCCCTACCTAGGGCTTATACTTGACAAACGTCTAACATGGAATCCGCACACAAGACTGAAACGACAAGAAACTGCTCGTCGCTTTCGCTTAATACAACACTTACTGGACAGACGCTCCAACCTTCCACTTATCTACAAAAGGCTCATCTATATCACCATCATAAGGCCTATCTGGACTTACGGAGTTGAGCTTTGGGGCTCTACGAAACCATCAAATTCTTCCCGTATTCAATCCTTACAATCCAAAATCCTCAATGCTCCTTACTTTGTCACAAATAAACTCATACATAAAGACCTTAACATCCCATATGTTGCTGATTTAGCCCGAACCAGGTATCAATCTTTCTATGACAAACTCCACTCCCACCCTAATCCACTAGTTTCAATCCTTGCTTCCTCTTCAATTCCTGACAATCCTCTGAGGCGTCTGAAAAGAAGATGGCCTCGAGACCTTCTAGTTTAGTTACCTAGTGGAGTAATGCCAATGGGCATTTTCTCTTCATGTTTTTTTCATGTATTTTATCATTACCAGCATATTTACTTACAGACAAAATACAGTTGTAAATTTCAATAAAAATATTTTAAAAAAAATATATATATATTGACATCCTCTAGCTCAATAGTTTTTTTGATTGTATAGTTAATCTTATTGTAAATGCATCTCATTAGCCCTGATGATGACCCACAATGGGGGTCGAAACGTAGGCATAAAATAAATGGTTGAAACTAATTTTATTCACTGACCGCCACCCGGACTAATTCCTTCTAGTAATTTTCAACTGTCAACTAATTTATCCACGATGGTTTTAAGGAATAGTTTTATTTTACCAACAGTTATCGACTACTAATTTCTTTTGTGTAAATAATTTCGTATTACTTAAAATATTAGTAAATGTTTTATCTCTACATTTTAACTTCATGAATTGTATGACAGATCAGTTTCAGGCTAATCAGGTAAATAAATGTTGAATAAAACAATAGCTGTTTATAACTATTACGATGTTTGTACCACCACCATTTTAAAACTTGACTTCAGCGATAAAAAATAATTATTGTAATAGAAAAATTCAAATTAACTAAACTAGACGGAATATTATCAATTTTATTCCATGTTTTCAAGTACAGAAACATAAGAATCATTTCAAGGATTGTCACACTTTTTTTTTTTACTTCAATTATTTTCATTTGATAACTCTGGATACGAAAAAAACATATAAAAGAATTTTGTGACTACTTTAGTTTATATAAAAAAAAAAATGATATATTCTTTTCATAATAATATTAAATAATGTATTCTGAAGGAAAAAAAAAAAAGAGACACTATATGATTTCTAATAGAGAAGTGAATAATATTATTGCTAAGATAAATAAAATAGGCAACCACAGTAGATATAATATACCGGTTCTGGCGCAGGGCTTCGGTGCAAGATGGCGGCGCCCATGGTTTCCCGCCAAAACTGGCCTTTATTGAACGATCGTTCGCGATCTACCTGTCGTTCGTGATCTAGTCAATCCAACTTAACTTCATATTGTCAGTTTAATTTATCGATTAAATATTCGATTTTCTTTTAAAATATAAACAAAGGAACCTTTTTATGGCCATACAATACCAAATAAATAATATAAATAAAAACTTTAATAGTAGATAAGAATTGGGCGAGCTGGCGCACCGATTCCTCCATCCCCTCTCCTACCACTCTTAACCACCTATGACGTCATCACGACCTAACCTTAACTACTATGGTTCGCGCCATCGACCTAACCTAAACCACTAAGCCACGCCCCTTTTTAGTCACGTGACCCTTCATCAACCTAACCTAAACCACTAAGCCACGCCCCTTTTTGATCACGTGACCCCTGTTTGAGAGTATTAAGTCTTTATAAAGCATGAGTCTACCCGGCGTCCACTTTCTTTTCCCTACGTTTTGGGCTAATTCAGTATTTATAAAGCATGAGTCTACCCGTCCGCCATTTTCTTTTATGACGTCACAATTTATAAAGCATGAGTCTACCCGGACGCCATTTTGCTTCTCCCACTCCTGCATTAGTTAACCAATCAGAGTGCCTAACTTGAGAGTTCCTCCTGGCTAGGTCCGATGGTCAAATTGTAATGTGTGCTTTTACGAAACCTTTCAAACTGTGACATAACCTTACTATTGTTTACATTTATTGAAACCTCCCTTACTGTTACATAACCTTCTCATTGTTTACATTTTCGGAAACCCCCCTTACTGTTACATAACCTTCCCAATGTTTACATTTTTCTCAACCTCCCCATTGTTTACATTTTATGAAACCTCCCTTACTGTTACATAACCTTCTCATTGTTTACATTTTCCTCAACCTTCCCATTGTTTACATTTTATGAAACCTTCCTTGCTGTTACATAACCTTCCCGTTGTTTACAATATCTGAAACCTCCCTTGCTGTTACATAACCTTCCCAATGTTTACATTTTCCGCAACCTTCTCAATGATTACATTTATGAAACCTTCCTAACTGTTACATGACCTTCCTAATGTTTACATTTATTGTAAACTTTTTAATGTTTACATCTTCTAAATTTCTTTATTTACTTTTATTGTCTATTCACATAGTCGTAGTGCACACTCACCTTCTAATGAATCCGCAAGAGCGCAGCACCCACTCTACTTCGTAATGTGTCCACCAGAGTGCATCTCTCCGGAATTTTTTATGTTATCTTTCCAATAATATTTTATACTTTTTTTAAGTAAGTGTTTCCAGCCGCCATTTTGTTTTGAGGAAGCAACCATTGCAATAATTTAAACAGGTATGAACATGTACAAACAGGTTTGGATCATGTTTAAGCATGCTGATAACTGAAACGTAAACATGGACTTTGAACCCTCTTAACGGCTTTAATATAAACATCGTCATAGGGCTTCTTAATCCTATACATATTTGAGCTTTGATACCTTGATCCTTTAATTTAAATAGCGATATAGTGTTCCTTAAGCTTAAACGTAAACATGGACTTTGAACCTTCTTGGTGGCTTAAATATAAACATCGTAATAGTGCTTCCTAATCCTATACAGCATTGAACTCTGATCCTTAATCCTACATTTTAAGTTGCGATAAAAAGTTCCTTAAGCTTTCAAACTTTGAACGATTAACCTCTTAAGTATCAATATTGATAATGCGCTTCTTAGAATTATGGGCCGTCAATGGTTAATCCCTGATAACTTAATCGTAAACAAGCTCAATTTAAGACGTAAACATTAACTTTGTGATGAGAATTTCTTAGTGTATAAATAAACAATAATATAAAACTTTTACCTACTTCGGACGGAAATTTATTTTGTTTAAAAATAATAATTTTAACATTTTTAATTGTTTTCTCACCTTATCAGTCCATTTTGTACCATTTTCAAGCATTATTTACTAATAATTAACTATTTTGCTATGGAATTGCAATTTTGCGATGTCTTCGGGGTCGTTCGGCTACTCCCGGCCACCTTCGGTCTTTTTACCCCGTTCAACTTCACTATAATCCGGAGTTCTATCTAAAGAAATAAACAATGATAACGTTAATTCCATTGAAGGTAAACAACTTCCTTATCTTCTCTGCATCTCTTGATAAAGTATAAACAATATTATATTATAGTAAAATAATATAGTACATCCTAAACATTTTATTCATTTTAGTTAACAGCATTATTAGTAAACAAAGTGTTGTACCTTTTTTAGTTCGGCGTTAAGCCTTAAGCCTCTTCACCACGTCAAGGTAAAGGTACATCGAAGAGGTTTTTATTTTATTTATTTATTTTACAACGTGATTTTTACAATAAAAATGTGTACAAATTCAACGAAAAAATAAAGTTTATTGAAAATCAGAATTCATAAAATATAATTTCTAACACAATCAAGAATTAAACTAAATTTATGCTTATAAAAAAATAAAATCATCTCTTTTTTTTGGTAATGTATAATCATATTGAAATTTAATTTTTCACCTCATGGCATAAACGAAATATTTGCTGTTGAGATGGTCGGCAAGGTGCGGTAATGACTATTTAATCTTCAATAAATTAACAACACCATATACTTTATCATTTTTTTTCTTTATGTATTTGAAAGAGAAATATGAGCATCGAAATTATTCTGCAGGTTTATTCTATTCACCTCACATTCACTCACACATTCAAGTTTACAGGTGTTCAAACCATGCCATTGACCTTCATTCAGGGTTTATAGGTGTTCAAACCGTGACAGTGACCCCTTTCATTCATGGTGAATAGATTTAAACAATTTTTTATTTACCCATACAGATAAAACCTTTGGTTGATACTCTGTTCATTTCTCTTTCGAGACATTATGATAAATGCAATGGCTGTCTTGCTGAGATGGATTTATTAATTTTAAGACCGCCAAAATGTTCCAAATTCATTAGTTAACAAACATATTGCCACACCATGAACCATCGTTTTTATTATTTGTTATCTTAGTTTTTTCACCCCCAAGACAAAAATGGTTGTAAATTCGCGTTTTGTTTCTTATTATTACCAACATAATCTTTATATTATTTCACTTAATTTAATTTATAATGACCATAGGCCAAAGTATTGATTCCGTCTTCTAATATGTGTCTTTTATCATCAAAGGGGGACAGAGATACCTTATTTATTTTGGAACTAAAAATATTATGGAGCTTAGATTGTATCATTTTCATTGGCGTATGCATAATTTCATTTTTGAACAATACTTTTTCATAATCCTCAAAACTAATATATTGTTTTAATGATGATGTTTTTACGCCTTTAGCACGCTTTTTTACATCATTTTCAGTCATAATAGCGTACATTTTCGCTCTTAATCCCACGTATTTTAAAATTATTTTGGAATTAAGCTCATCTTTGAACTTTCCTAACTTTTTTTTATTTTCTTTCGAATAACATAAATGTGTTTCAGGATAGTCTGAGAAATCGAAATATTGATTACTTTTTTTCATATCTTCATAGACATCATCTGTTAAGACTCTATAGATAAATGAATCTGTATCGGTATACATCATCTTCAAGTTTTTTCCAGTATACGTTTTCATCATTATGTCATAATGAAATTGATACATTACAGTTTTTGATAAATCTAAAATGCACATTCCTATGTATATAGGTTTATTAAACAATACTTTCGATTTTCCCATATGTACAGCCACTATATTCTCATTGTAGATTGTACGGTCAATGAAATTCGGTTTAGCGACAAGCTTCATCAACTTTTTACTGTCAGTTACTAGTTGAATATTCTGGCGGTTCCTGATATTTTCCATCGTTTTACCGAAAACTGCATTATTAAGCAACTTATAAAAATCTTTTTCAAAATCATTGGATGCTCCTTTCCTTAGCTCTGTATTGTATTCTATATACGATCGTAACCATCGTGCTTGTTTAAACTTTAGAACACGGTGAATTTTTTCCAAATTTAGCCCATGCTGTAGAGCTTGAATCAAATTTTTATAATGTAAGACGTAGCGATATCTTTTTCCAAAATGTGTTATTAATTTTTTTGATTTAGAATTTTCTCTCGGTGGTATCATCGCTTCAGGTAAGAACGGTAAATCATCATGGTAATGATGAAGTTCTTGAGGATAACTGATATCAATTTCAAATATGTAACCAATTTCGTCATCATCCTTAAGCTCGGATATGTTTATACGTTCCGGATTTTTCACCCATTCAAATCCTCCGTATGGTAAATTCATGCTCATCGCTTGTCCATAAAGATTATTAGCATCTAAATAAATTATATAACTGGATTCTTCGTTTGGATTAAAATTATTCATATACTTATTATTCGCTTCTGCATACCTGTGCGATACCTGGCACAAGCCTCCTCGAATACCATGTTCTATCATTAGAATCATATCATAATCCTGTAAGAGCTCTATATTCATTTTTGTATATTTTAACATGGCGTCGAAGGTCAAACCAGGAACGGTAAAATAATGAGCTGGATCAAGTTTATGCGTCTTCATCATAACGTCTCGAAAAGATTCGAAGACGTCACAAAGTAGAAGAACATCACTTTTAACGTAAACATCAGCATATTCACCCAAAGATTTACATTTAAAGTGTTCCCATATGTTTTGAGCATGTCTATAATCTTCTGCACTGACATCGCTCTCATTCAATTTATTGTAAAAAGCCTCAATTGGTGGTAACTCTGTTTCATTTAACTTTTCTTCATTGTCTAAATAATCGTATGGAAACACACCTTTTCTGGTAACCAATGCTAATTCCTCATCTCTATAATATTTCGATGTTTCCTTGAATTTATCCAAAGAAAGAGATTTTACAAGGTAGTCCAGGCTTCTAGGCATGAATCTGTAAGAATCTATAAACCTAAGTTTCAGTTTTCCAACATGCTTTGTGAAGGATATGTATTTTTCTTCACTATTCGGTATTACCTCAACTTCTCCAGGGGTATTTCCCAACTCTCTAACTATAAAATGTGCGTCATAATTGCTCAAATTGTGCATTATGACGGGTACAAACGATGGATTAACGCGTTTTAAATTACAATTATTACACGAAGCTCCTAAGTACGTTCCGGTTAGATGGCAGTGGTCTCTAACTTTTATGTTGTTTTCTTTAAATTTGTCTTGACACATATAACAGGTTTTAGCTTCGGCCCAATTTTTTTCTTCTTCCGATGAGATCCGCATTGGTTTGTTCATCTTATAGATTTCTTGAATTTTTTTAGCAACATTGATAATATATTCCATGAAGTGGTAAGCGGCATTGGCACCCCTATAAACGTACGGTTTGTTTATTGGGACGTCTACTCCCTCGATTCCTTTAACATATACACAAAATGATATCGGATCGTGCCTCTGATATTTAGTCGTGTTCTTTGACGATTCGTTTATAGGAACTAACATCGATTCAAAGTCAGAATAGATAACAAACGGTACTTTGCTTTGTCGTTCCACATTTGAAAATCTGATAAAGTGATCTTTCGTCGGCAGCTCTATTCTTACTGGTTTATTCTCAGAGCAGTATATCTTGTGTTCTCCAAGTTTCTCGCTAGCTTTTTTTCCATACAGGTTGTTAAAATGTGTAAAGCAGCGTTTGCAAATCGTCAATTTATGTTCGTATTGGCAGAGTTGAGACACAACTAATCTTTCAAAGTTTTTTATGTAAATATAATGCGAAGTATTATCATCGGATATAAGTAGAAGATCTCGGTGGTCTTTCAATTCTGTTTTACAGACTTTCAGTGGATATATTTTATCTTTTTCATCCAGCCCATAGACATTGATGGAGACGTTATTTACCTTTTCGAATTTTCTTATTTCACTCAGAGAAGTTGGAAATGAAACGCAAGTAAAGTCATATAAATGTTCTAAGTTGTTATACTTAGTAACGCGTTGAGGATCCTTTTTCACAAACTTTGCTAAAACGGAATACTTGAAACAGTACATATCATTATTCCGTACATTGATGCAAGCTTTCTTTGATTCTATAGATGACGGGAGAGGAAGATAGGTGCTGCCCCTTAGTGGCAAATATTTGTTGATTCTTAATCTGATTCCATCAACCCCACTCAGCTTCCACCCGCTTTTTTTAAATTGAGACTCCTCAGCTTCAGTTATGATTTTGTTAAAACTTTCCTCTATAAATTTGCTAAGATTGCTGCCTTTAAACACACATTTGTTTCGTGTTTTGAATGCCTTATCCATCTGATCACCTACAGAATTTGTAAAAGTACATTCCAATAGGCAGTTCACTTTCAATGCGCCATGTTCATGTAGCGAATCTCGAATTTTATACACTAAGAGGTTCTTAACACTTTCCAGAAACGAGTTAATATCCATAGAATCGAACGATCTGATGAAGAATGATGCCAATCGGTTCTGAAATGCTGTCTCATACTCAACAAGTCCCTGCTTGTCTGGTACGAGTGCTAAAATGACATTCTTTTGTGGCTCAGATAATTTTAATTTTTTTATCAACGGTTTCTGGGTACATACATTTTCATGTCTTTTACCGTTATAAATATTTGGAAAAACACCTCCACACCTGGTGCAAGTATAAGTCGAATTACCGTTACAAGATTTTTCATGTCTACGAAGGCTCTTCAAATACTCATACGTATTATCGCAAAGGTAACATTTAAACTGACTCATTTTTAAGTGTTTAAATTTCAAAATTTCTGAACGGAGAAAAAATTAATAATTTATTTATGCACAAAACTTACCTTCCGTGAACAAATGGAGAAATATCTACTAGTTTAAAATTAACGAAAAAAAAAAAAAAAATCTTCTATAAAACTTAAATAATATAAAAATATTAATGGCACCAAGAAATTAGGAAATATTTTTAAACTCAGATAGCAGCAACAGCAACAAATCAATGTGTTCGCTTTGAAGTCTGAAGCTAAAATGACAGTAAATACAAATGACAAGTAACTCGTTAACTATCAGCTGTTGCTTACCCCCACCACCTCGTGTTTACCCCCACCACCTTCCACTTTACCCCCACTACCTTCAATTTTACCCCCACCACCTTGCATTTTACCTCCCCCCCTCCCTCTTCCCCCTCCTGCCCTTGTAGTGCATCCGAGGATACGCAACTCAAGATGATGGTCAGAAGTGGTTAAGAGTAATCAGAGAGAGTCGGAGAGGTTCACATGGTTTTAAGAAAACTTGTCGGAGAGATTCACATGTGAGGAAAAGATTATGTCCAATCTGTCCAATAAGTTTTCTTAAAACCATGTGAACCTCTCCGACTCTCTCTGATTACTCTTAACCACTTCTGACCATCATCTTGAGTTGCGTATCCTCGGATGCACTACAAGGGCAGGAGGGGGAAGAGGGAGGGGGGGAGGTAAAATGCAAGGTGGTGGGGGTAAAATTGAAGGTAGTGGGGGTAAAGTGGAAGGTGGTGGGGGTAAACACGAGGTGGTGGGGGTAAGCAACAGCTGATAGTTAACGAGTTACTTGTCATTTGTATTTACTGTCATTTTAGCTTCAGACTTCAAAGCGAACACATTGATTTGTTGCTGTTGCTGCTATCTGAGTTTAAAAATATTTCCTAATTTCTTGGTGCCATTAATATTTTTATATTATTTAAGTTTTATAGAAGATTTTTTTTTTTTTTTTTCGTTAATTTTAAACTAGTAGATATTTCTCCATTTGTTCACGGAAGGTAAGTTTTGTGCATAAATAAATTATTAATTTTTTCTCCGTTCAGAAATTTTGAAATTTAACACTTAAAAATGAGTCAGTTTAAATGTTACCTTTGCGATAATACGTATGAGTATTTGAAGAGCCTTCGTAGACATGAAAAATCTTGTAACGGTAATTCGACTTATACTTGCACCAGGTGTGGAGGTGTTTTTCCAAATATTTATAACGGTAAAAGACATGAAAATGTATGTACCCAGAAACCGTTGATAAAAAAATTAAAATTATCTGAGCCACAAAAGAATGTCATTTTAGCACTCGTACCAGACAAGCAGGGACTTGTTGAGTATGAGACAGCATTTCAGAACCGATTGGCATCATTCTTCATCAGATCGTTCGATTCTATGGATATTAACTCGTTTCTGGAAAGTGTTAAGAACCTCTTAGTGTATAAAATTCGAGATTCGCTACATGAACATGGCGCATTGAAAGTGAACTGCCTATTGGAATGTACTTTTACAAATTCTGTAGGTGATCAGATGGATAAGGCATTCAAAACACGAAACAAATGTGTGTTTAAAGGCAGCAATCTTAGCAAATTTATAGAGGAAAGTTTTAACAAAATCATAACTGAAGCTGAGGAGTCTCAATTTAAAAAAAGCGGGTGGAAGCTGAGTGGGGTTGATGGAATCAGATTAAGAATCAACAAATATTTGCCACTAAGGGGCAGCACCTATCTTCCTCTCCCGTCATCTATAGAATCAAAGAAAGCTTGCATCAATGTACGGAATAATGATATGTACTGTTTCAAGTATTCCGTTTTAGCAAAGTTTGTGAAAAAGGATCCTCAACGCGTTACTAAGTATAACAACTTAGAACATTTATATGACTTTACTTGCGTTTCATTTCCAACTTCTCTGAGTGAAATAAGAAAATTCGAAAAGGTAAATAACGTCTCCATCAATGTCTATGGCTGGATGAAAAAGATAAAATATATCCACTGAAAGTCTGTAAAACAGAATTGAAAGACCACCGAGATCTTCTACTTATATCCGATGATAATACTTCGCATTATATTTACATAAAAAACTTTGAAAGATTAGTTGTGTCTCAACTCTGCCAATACGAACATAAATTGACGATTTGCAAACGCTGCTTTACACATTTTAACAACCTGTATGGAAAAAAAGCTAGCGAGAAACTTGGAGAACACAAGATATACTGCTCTGAGAATAAACCAGTAAGAATAGAGCTGCCGACGAAAGATCACTTTATCAGATTTTCAAATGTGGAACGACAAAGCAAAGTACCGTTTGTTATCTATTCTGACTTTGAATCGATGTTAGTTCCTATAAACGAATCGTCAAAGAACACGACTAAATATCAGAGGCACGATCCGATATCATTTTGTGTATATGTTAAAGGAATCGAGGGAGTAGACGTCCCAATAAACAAACCGTACGTTTATAGGGGTGCCAATGCCGCTTACCACTTCATGGAATATATTATCAATGTTGCTAAAAAAATTCAAGAAATCTATAAGATGAACAAACCAATGCGGATCTCATCGGAAGAAGAAAAAAATTGGGCCGAAGCTAAAACCTGTTATATGTGTCAAGACAAATTTAAAGAAAACAACATAAAAGTTAGAGACCACTGCCATCTAACCGGAACGTACTTAGGAGCTTCGTGTAATAATTGTAATTTAAAACGCGTTAATCCATCGTTTGTACCCGTCATAATGCACAATTTGAGCAATTATGACGCACATTTTATAGTTAGAGAGTTGGGAAATACCCCTGGAGAAGTTGAGGTAATACCGAATAGTGAAGAAAAATACATATCCTTCACAAAGCATGTTGGAAAACTGAAACTTAGGTTTATAGATTCTTACAGATTCATGCCTAGAAGCCTGGACTACCTTGTAAAATCTCTTTCTTTGGATAAATTCAAGGAAACATCGAAATATTATAGAGATGAGGAATTAGCATTGGTTACCAGAAAAGGTGTGTTTCCATACGATTATTTAGACAATGAAGAAAAGTTAAATGAAACAGAGTTACCACCAATTGAGGCTTTTTACAATAAATTGAATGAGAGCGATGTCAGTGCAGAAGATTATAGACATGCTCAAAACATATGGGAACACTTTAAATGTAAATCTTTGGGTGAATATGCTGATGTTTACGTTAAAAGTGATGTTCTTCTACTTTGTGACGTCTTCGAATCTTTTCGAGACGTTATGATGAAGACGCATAAACTTGATCCAGCTCATTATTTTACCGTTCCTGGTTTGACCTTCGACGCCATGTTAAAATATACAAAAATGAATATAGAGCTCTTACAGGATTATGATATGATTCTAATGATAGAACATGGTATTCGAGGAGGCTTGTGCCAGGTATCGCACAGGTATGCAGAAGCGAATAATAAGTATATGAATAATTTTAATCCAAACGAAGAATCCAGTTATATAATTTATTTAGATGCTAATAATCTTTATGGACAAGCGATGAGCATGAATTTACCATACGGAGGATTTGAATGGGTGAAAAATCCGGAACGTATAAACATATCCGAGCTTAAGGATGATGACGAAATTGGTTACATATTTGAAATTGATATCAGTTATCCTCAAGAACTTCATCATTACCATGATGATTTACCGTTCTTACCTGAAGCGATGATACCACCGAGAGAAAATTCTAAATCAAAAAAATTAATAACACATTTTGGAAAAAGATATCGCTACGTCTTACATTATAAAAATTTGATTCAAGCTCTACAGCATGGGCTAAATTTGGAAAAAATTCACCGTGTTCTAAAGTTTAAACAAGCACGATGGTTACGATCGTATATAGAATACAATACAGAGCTAAGGAAAGGAGCATCCAATGATTTTGAAAAAGATTTTTATAAGTTGCTTAATAATGCAGTTTTCGGTAAAACGATGGAAAATATCAGGAACCGCCAGAATATTCAACTAGTAACTGACAGTAAAAAGTTGATGAAGCTTGTCGCTAAACCGAATTTCATTGACCGTACAATCTACAATGAGAATATAGTGGCTGTACATATGGGAAAATCGAAAGTATTGTTTAATAAACCTATATACATAGGAATGTGCATTTTAGATTTATCAAAAACTGTAATGTATCAATTTCATTATGACATAATGATGAAAACGTATACTGGAAAAAACTTGAAGATGATGTATACCGATACAGATTCATTTATCTATAGAGTCTTAACAGATGATGTCTATGAAGATATGAAAAAAAGTAATCAATATTTCGATTTCTCAGACTATCCTGAAACACATTTATGTTATTCGAAAGAAAATAAAAAAAAGTTAGGAAAGTTCAAAGATGAGCTTAATTCCAAAATAATTTTAAAATACGTGGGATTAAGAGCGAAAATGTACGCTATTATGACTGAAAATGATGTAAAAAAGCGTGCTAAAGGCGTAAAAACATCATCATTAAAACAATATATTAGTTTTGAGGATTATGAAAAAGTATTGTTCAAAAATGAAATTATGCATACGCCAATGAAAATGATACAATCTAAGCTCCATAATATTTTTAGTTCCAAAATAAATAAGGTATCTCTGTCCCCCTTTGATGATAAAAGACACATATTAGAAGACGGAATCAATACTTTGGCCTATGGTCATTATAAATTAAATTAAGTGAAATAATATAAAGATTATGTTGGTAATAATAAGAAACAAAACGCGAATTTACAACCATTTTTGTCTTGGGTGTGAAAAAACTAAGATAACAAATAATAAAAACGATGGTTCATGGTGTGGCAATATGTTTGTTAACTAATGAATTTGGAACATTTTGGCGGTCTTAAAATTAATAAATCCATCTCAGCAAGACAGCCATTGCATTTATCATAATGTCTCGAAAGAGAAATGAACAGAGTATCAACCAAAGGTTTTATCTGTATGGGTAAATAAAAAATTGTTTAAATCTATTCACCATGAATGAAAGGGGTCACTGTCACGGTTTGAACACCTATAAACCCTGAATGAAGGTCAATGGCATGGTTTGAACACCTGTAAACTTGAATGTGTGAGTGAATGTGAGGTGAATAGAATAAACCTGCAGAATAATTTCGATGCTCATATTTCTCTTTCAAATACATAAAGAAAAAAAATGATAAAGTATATGGTGTTGTTAATTTATTGAAGATTAAATAGTCATTACCGCACCTTGCCGACCATCTCAACAGCAAATATTTCGTTTATGCCATGAGGTGAAAAATTAAATTTCAATATGATTATACATTACCAAAAAAAAGAGATGATTTTATTTTTTTATAAGCATAAATTTAGTTTAATTCTTGATTGTGTTAGAAATTATATTTTATGAATTCTGATTTTCAATAAACTTTATTTTTTCGTTGAATTTGTACACATTTTTATTGTAAAAATCACGTTGTAAAATAAATAAATAAAATAAAAACCTCTTCGATGTACCTTTACCTTGACGTGGTGAAGAGGCTTAAGGCTTAACGCCGAACTAAAAAAAGGTACAACACTTTGTTTACTAATAATGCTGTTAACTAAAATGAATAAAATGTTTAGGATGTACTATATTATTTTACTATAATATAATATTGTTTATACTTTATCAAGAGATGCAGAGAAGATAAGGAAGTTGTTTACCTTCAATGGAATTAACGTTATCATTGTTTATTTCTTTAGATAGAACTCCGGATTATAGTGAAGTTGAACGGGGTAAAAAGACCGAAGGTGGCCGGGAGTAGCCGAACGACCCCGAAGACATCGCAAAATTGCAATTCCATAGCAAAATAGTTAATTATTAGTAAATAATGCTTGAAAATGGTACAAAATGGACTGATAAGGTGAGAAAACAATTAAAAATGTTAAAATTATTATTTTTAAACAAAATAAATTTCCGTCCGAAGTAGGTAAAAGTTTTATATTATTGTTTATTTATACACTAAGAAATTCTCATCACAAAGTTAATGTTTACGTCTTAAATTGAGCTTGTTTACGATTAAGTTATCAGGGATTAACCATTGACGGCCCATAATTCTAAGAAGCGCATTATCAATATTGATACTTAAGAGGTTAATCGTTCAAAGTTTGAAAGCTTAAGGAACTTTTTATCGCAACTTAAAATGTAGGATTAAGGATCAGAGTTCAATGCTGTATAGGATTAGGAAGCACTATTACGATGTTTATATTTAAGCCACCAAGAAGGTTCAAAGTCCATGTTTACGTTTAAGCTTAAGGAACACTATATCGCTATTTAAATTAAAGGATCAAGGTATCAAAGCTCAAATATGTATAGGATTAAGAAGCCCTATGACGATGTTTATATTAAAGCCGTTAAGAGGGTTCAAAGTCCATGTTTACGTTTCAGTTATCAGCATGCTTAAACATGATCCAAACCTGTTTGTACATGTTCATACCTGTTTAAATTATTGCAATGGTTGCTTCCTCAAAACAAAATGGCGGCTGGAAACACTTACTTAAAAAAAGTATAAAATATTATTGGAAAGATAACATAAAAAATTCCGGAGAGATGCACTCTGGTGGACACATTACGAAGTAGAGTGGGTGCTGCGCTCTTGCGGATTCATTAGAAGGTGAGTGTGCACTACGACTATGTGAATAGACAATAAAAGTAAATAAAGAAATTTAGAAGATGTAAACATTAAAAAGTTTACAATAAATGTAAACATTAGGAAGGTCATGTAACAGTTAGGAAGGTTTCATAAATGTAATCATTGAGAAGGTTGCGGAAAATGTAAACATTGGGAAGGTTATGTAACAGCAAGGGAGGTTTCAGATATTGTAAACAACGGGAAGGTTATGTAACAGCAAGGAAGGTTTCATAAAATGTAAACAATGGGAAGGTTGAGGAAAATGTAAACAATGAGAAGGTTATGTAACAGTAAGGGAGGTTTCATAAAATGTAAACAATGGGGAGGTTGAGAAAAATGTAAACATTGGGAAGGTTATGTAACAGTAAGGGGGGTTTCCGAAAATGTAAACAATGAGAAGGTTATGTAACAGTAAGGGAGGTTTCAATAAATGTAAACAATAGTAAGGTTATGTCACAGTTTGAAAGGTTTCGTAAAAGCACACATTACAATTTGACCATCGGACCTAGCCAGGAGGAACTCTCAAGTTAGGCACTCTGATTGGTTAACTAATGCAGGAGTGGGAGAAGCAAAATGGCGTCCGGGTAGACTCATGCTTTATAAATTGTGACGTCATAAAAGAAAATGGCGGACGGGTAGACTCATGCTTTATAAATACTGAATTAGCCCAAAACGTAGGGAAAAGAAAGTGGACGCCGGGTAGACTCATGCTTTATAAAGACTTAATACTCTCAAACAGGGGTCACGTGATCAAAAAGGGGCGTGGCTTAGTGGTTTAGGTTAGGTTGATGAAGGGTCACGTGACTAAAAAGGGGCGTGGCTTAGTGGTTTAGGTTAGGTCGATGGCGCGAACCATAGTAGTTAAGGTTAGGTCGTGATGACGTCATAGGTGGTTAAGAGTGGTAGGAGAGGGGATGGAGGAATCGGTGCGCCAGCTCGCCCAATTCTTATCTACTATTAAAGTTTTTATTTATATTATTTATTTGGTATTGTATGGCCATAAAAAGGTTCCTTTGTTTATATTTTAAAAGAAAATCGAATATTTAATCGATAAATTAAACTGACAATATGAAGTTAAGTTGGATTGACTAGATCACGAACGACAGGTAGATCGCGAACGATCGTTCAATAAAGGCCAGTTTTGGCGGGAAACCATGGGCGCCGCCATCTTGCACCGAAGCCCTGCGCCAGAACCGGTATATTATATCTACTAACCACGTATAGTCGCTAAATATTCAGTGGCTTATTCGCACGAAACCCAACCGCTCGACATTTTATGATCGTTGTAAAATATAATATATACTGATAATGAAAAACATTCAAACATAATTCCTTTTGCATTCGCTCGGTATATCCTAGAATATCTTGTATAATAATTTCGTTAAATTTATGATGCTTTATAAAGATATCCACTTACAGTGCATTTATTTGATGCCATTTGAGAAAATGAAGCACATCGAATGTAGAACTTACCACCTGAAACAGAAGAAAAAAAATTAAGTACTAATTAAAAACATACATTCGGAGATAAAAAATACAAGAAACAGTTATGTCTGATGAATTTTTGATACATAAAAAGATAACTTACGTAGTATAACCGATGTATAACTTAATTATTATACTTGGAAAATCTTTGAATTTTTACAACATTGAAAAAAAATTCCGGTGTAATATGATCGTCATAATGTGTAATTTTTTTAAATTCTAGAAGCAAATAGATGTACGTAAATAGACTTATTTAATGCTCAAACTCTACCACAGCTTTATTTAAACAAAAATAATAAAAATAAGCATTTAATGTATAGCTAATAGTATTTTTTGATATTCCTACACATCCTGATACCTTTCTGGCAACTTTTGCAGACGACACCGCCATCCTATCATCCAGCTCCAATCCTGAAACAGCATCCCTAAACCTTCAGAGACACCTTTTACTTATCGAACACTGGTGTAATAACTGGCGTGTAAAGGTGAACGAAGCCAAATGTAAACACATAACCTTTACTCTTAGACGAAAATCCTGTCCGCAAGTTTATTTCAACTCATTACCAATTCCCTCTCAGATACAGTCCGGTATCTTGGCTTACTGTTAGACAAAAGATTGACTTGGAATCCACATACAAGACTTAAAAGACAAGAACTCAACCGACGATTCGGACAGTTATACCGACTACTCAACAGAAAATCTGAACTTACAGTTGACAACAAATTATTAATCTACAAGACAATACTGAAGCCCATCTGGGCCTACGGACTTGAACTGTGGGGAACAGCTAAACGTACAAACATCAAACGCATTCAATCCTTTCAATCCAAAGTCCTCCGTACAATAGTAAATGCTCCTTATTATGTCTCCAACTGTACCTTGCACCATTACCTTAATGTTCCATTTATTTCAGACCTAATTCCATTCAAATTTTCCAAATTCCACCAGAACCTCATTCATCATCCTAATCCTCTAGCTCAATCCCTATCCAGCTCCATTCATCCATACAACCCACCCAGAAGGTTGAAACGGCAGTGGCCCCGCGACCTTTTGTAAATATATTGGAGTTCTAGCACTGGCTAGATTCTCCACTCAATGCGATGTATGTATGAGTGTGTGTATGTGTATATAGGTATAAGTAAATTCTTGACTTTATTGTATTGATTCTTTTTTGTGTATATATTTTATTGTAATTTTATGCTGTGTAAATATTGTATGAATGTAGTATGTATGATATCTGTCAGCACTACTATTGATGTCCAAATTGGGACAGATTGTAATTTTACTCAATAAAAATTGTTGTTGAAAAAAAAAAAAATAGTATTTTTAATCTGAAATCTGGGGATAACGTAACGTATTTTTCACAAATAATTATTGACCAATTATTGGTATTTAGGTAACATTTTTGATCATAGGAAAGCAGCTGGACAAGACAAGAAAAAAATACATACATTCTAGAAGTATTAATATTTACTTTATGTACGTGCTAGTTGTAATTTGTATGTTTGTAATAGAAAAAAAGAGAAAAAATCAAATTCGTAATGTTGTGTTGAACATTTATTAAATTTACTATTGCTGTCAGCAGTAATACTGTGTTAAAGTTGAATAAATTACATAAAAACAATGAATATGAAAGACAGATACTGTCATCTACAATGCAACTAGAAAAAGAGTTAAATATGACTTTATCAACACATTCCATTGACACAACATTCTATTTTCTCGGTGCTGTAATAAGATTGGAATAATATATTGCAAATTATTCGAGAAAAGATCCTTGGAAAACTTACAGTTGCAATGCCCAATGGTTGTTTGTGATTTTCTCAAATACATGGAAATAACTAATTCTTTAAGTTTTTTTAATTATATGCAAACAGGAGTTTGGGTAAAAAAACTGTTTTCAGTTACATCATGGTTTAAAAAGTGAAATTAATTTTTCTGTATTTTTTTTATAAATACACAATATGTTGAAAAACCTTTCAATTATTATGTCTTTGTCCTTAAATATATATTAATTTCTAAATATTGCCAAAAGTGATATAACTCTCATTCTATGTCAATAAGGTCTAATTAGTTAATTTTTCTGAGCAAACCCTCAAATTCTAGATGCTCTGTTTTGATGATCCTTATCCTTATCTTAATTTTGAATTTCCTTTCGATATCTCTAAAGTTATCAGAGTTAAAAACGCTTCCCCAAAAATTTATTACAACTAAACGTTTGCTCAAGTTTGATGTATGGGTAAAGATATTTTACCTAATGATTCGAATTTACCAAATGACAGAAAAAAATAATAAGAATAATATTAATGAAATTCAATAATGTCTATTTAACAAAAATAATTTGAATGATAAATTCAAATGAAATGCTCCGTGTATATATATATATATATATATATATATTGGGTTGTGTCTTGGAAGCCTTGGAATGTAATGTTTACAAAACGATTTTTCATATTTGTTGGCCTGGAAACGGCAAGGAACCTTAATATTTTCTAAAAAAGGTAAGTGTGTAAGTAAGGTGTGTAAGTCCAGCACGAAAAAAATAGATGTAAAAGTCGGAAATTTCATATTTAAGACAACTATACTCCTAGGTGTTACAGCAAACTCAATAAAATCGGCTGACTGAAAATGCTTTGTCCCATGGTTTTTGAAACTTTTTACGATTAACTCAAAACTGGCATAAAAGATTTTGATTAAACTCTCGATAGTGATGTAAAATTTAATGGGCTTTAACATGATATGAGTTTCATTCTGATTAAAATAGTCTGAGAGTGATTATATGGCGAAATTTTGTATTTTCTTTCACTAAAGTACCTTTAATTTTGTACATTCCAAAAGGTTAACCATATTATCTTATTAGCATTGATGAAGAAAGGCTAAATATACAAACTGAACGAATTTGATGATCAATTAAATGATAAAAGAGAAAAATATTTTTCTTTTTTTTAGAAAAAGAACAGTACTGTATTTTCTACATATACCGTTGGAAAGAGAAATATTTTAGAAAAAATATTATCTTATACAAAAATTTCTAAAATGTACTGTATACTGACGAATAGGACTTAAATTATTACTAATTATTATACGTAACAATTAATATAGTCATATTATTTTATCTATATCACACGTTTTCAACAAAACTGAATATACTTTATTTAAATTAACTTAAAACTTTTTTCTTCTGTTGGCTTATATGATAGTCCTTAAATTGATTCAACTATCTGAGGTAAATGAAGGCGTGTGTTGTCCGCACCAGATTTTTTTAATTAATTGTGTTTGTTTGTATAATATGTGAGTACCGCACAATAAACTAATGCCTGAAGTTCTCATTAGAGAACATAAACTAATCCGCTTAACGATTTAAGAGTTCTTCCCTAAATGCGGGTTAAACGGGCAGTTAGGGGACATGAAAGGAGTTAGAACAACAAAGTCAAAGATTTATCAGGACTACCCGGGGCGATCAAACAAACAGACTCCTCAGAACGACCTCTCACAGGGGTAGGGGGCCCTAGGGACTTTATTTTTATGTCTTAATATGTAAATTGAGGCCGCTCCCTTGGGATGCCTCACAGACTCTTTTAATTGCTTTAATTGTTTATAATGTCGAGCTAAGTCCCACAGCCAGGCTGCCCTGTAATCTAACTGGCCACTGCCCGCTTATAATTTCAATCTCGAATTTCGTTTTATTTTCAATATATTTTTTTTTTCAATATTTAAACCTTCTCTGATTAGTTTTAATCTCATTTAAATCGGCCTTTGTATAATAGTTCTCAAATTGGATCGAGTTAAAAATAATAAGCGGTCTGCCTAGGTCGTTTGCGTAGGGAGCCATTTAGTTCTTTTCTATTGGAATTAAAACAAATAAACAAAACTTATTAAATGGTGTTCAAGAATAAATCATAGGTTGTTGGGAACCAGTGCGTCTTGTGTGGTCATTTTTTTCTAATATACAAAATCGTTGCATGTGATATTAAAATATACATCCTAATTGATGTGGCTGATTTAGAAGTATTTTCTCTGTGGGAAACGAGAGCCTCATACCACTATTTTGCTTGGTTTCTGTTGTAATTTGATTTTCTTTAATTTACTCTTTTATGTAGTGTCGTATAACAGTTTTCAAATTAAAGGACAGTTCTCTTAGTTTTCAAAAGAAAAACTTATGAGGCTCCAACGTTCTTACACAGTCTCCACTGGTTCTCAAGACCAGTGACGTTGCTGAATGAGAGGAATTATTCCTCGACACCCAGTAGTGGGTTTTGGGGCTTGATTCGAAATTTTCAGGTGCATTATGTAATTATTGTAAATAGGTGTGAATGTGGCCTTAATTATTATTATTTTATTACTTTTAATTCTTCTTTTTTTAGTAATTATTTATTTTATAAATAATGTATTTTATAATTAATTATGGGATGAATGATTTCTTATAGCTTTAATAATTATTACCCAATAGTGTGCAGGATAGTATTATTTAGGAATAAATCTAAAAGACAAACGGTACTCCTGGAATCCATGACCTTGGGTTCAGTACCACCTCCCTTCCACTCCCTCCACACGAATTTCTAGATACCCACTTCAAAGAGGTTGGGCGAGCCCCAGGAGGGCCACCATGCCTCTGCGTCAACCCCTAGCTGCAATAACAGTATTATTCTGCCACAGCTGATATTCAAACCTGAGAAAAGTAGATTAGTGGTTTAGATTAGGACCACGCCGTTCCCAGTTCAAACAAAAGCAAAAATGGATATTGAACATTTATCGCACGTTAATTTCAAAGTTTTGATTTTGTACTTTGTCCTTGAAAAGAAGGAAAAATTTAAAGCAATTCTTAAAAAGTAGCAGTCAAAATGTAGCTGTCTTCTTTTGTTCTTATGTTCTGTTCCTTCCATTTTTCCATTTTTATTTATACCTTACATGGCACAAATTTGTTTTATCCTGCCTGATTAGTGAGGATGTTAAAGGAGGTTTCGAATAAATAAAGCAGTTCTTGAAGAATGTAGCGATTGACAATATATTCATCTACAGGTATCGCTCTGAGAACTGCTTAGCCATGCAAGGTCTGATTCCAAAGGAAAAACGATCATCGGTGTAGGCTCGTGATGTCTGAACGGCTAATCATTCAGCCGTTCCAAGAAAGGACCCAAAGTAAGACCCTGGTCCGCTCATTTGCAACCAGGACGCAAGACTCCTAACGAACATACTTAATTCGTCCAGCAGCCAGCGCCAGGACGTGATCTGGAGGGACAACCTAGGCAGGGATGGAGACAAGGTTGGTTCCCATAAACCGAGGTCAGACCATGGAGTTCTTCGGAAGATGGATGTCTTCCAGATTTGTTTTGTGTCTAATTGAGGAAGCTGTGACCTGTTTGATGGCATCTTCCTTAGGCGATAAATTTCCTAAATTACTCATTTAGGACAAATATCTTCCATTATCTTATTTTGCATCTTTAACCACAAAATATAGAATAGAGTATATAAAAAAAAGAGATATACCTGATGGAAGTATTAGATCTTCTAAAAGTGATTTAATTGAAGGAGAGAGCAGTGTTTTCATTATCCAACGACCAGAAAAACTTTAGAATTCATCTATATTACTTAACTATAACGATTTTAGTAATCAATAACTTTGCTTTAATAACTGGATAAAAATAAAATAAAACCCAGCATTGCGTGGAATGTATAATTAATAACAGAGTAAAATGCATGTGCTCCATATATACCAACAAAGCAAAATAACTGCATAATCAGTATAAATAAAAGAAACTCAAAAATCTGAGAATCGAAAAATAGCTTGAATTATTCTCTCATATAAATATTGTTCTAAAATGGTAGTAAGAAATTTTCATATACATAAAAAAATAATTTATTAAATTACTGCCTTCGTGCCCGCGTTCGGAACTTGTTTAACAGCCCAGACAACATTTTAAATGCTAAAAATAAAAGATAGAGGCAACAGAAAGAGTGTCCCTAAGATCTATAGCGAATTTAAATGTTATACTTTATTACTTATTAGAATTTATTTGCATTTATCAATAAAAATTACTATATTTAACTTTTTTTTTCAATTATTATTTTTGGAACCGCATATTATTTTTCAGTTTCTTGTTGTTATTTTTGAATAATTTTAGTTAGAAATTGTGAAAATTCTTTTTTGAATTAAAAAAAAAAACTATAATTATTTTAAGTAGTAGTTAATATTACTAACATTATTATATTATATTGAAATTATAATATTAAAAATTTAAACTCTTTTAATTTTGTCGTTTTTCTTTACAAGTATGTGCTCACGAAAAAAAGTATTACTATTATTCAACGAAATATGTTTTTCTATAAAATATGTACCTATTAACGGCTTTTTGGATGCTGTTGTAAATACGCAAACTATTTATACTTCAAGCGAAAAAAAATTTTTTTTTTCACAACTACAACATAGACAATGTTTTAGCATCGGTCATCAAAATAGACAGAATATTAATTAGTAAATATACAACTAATTAATTAGGACATTAATTTCTAGCTGTAGTTAGAGATACGAAAAGATATTTTGCATATTATTATTATGTTTAATAGCATTAAACCCAAACTAGAAAAGTGAAAGTAAAAAATAGTGCAAAATAATATTATAAAACATGATACATATTTATTAAAAAAAAAAAAGAAAAGATAAATAAAGTATTAATTTTATTGCATATCAAAAGAATGATAAGTTTTAATTAATTTAAATCTGTAAAATTAATTTTCCCAAGTCTGACTAAAACTAATAATTTTTTTTTTTTCCAATTTGATAAAAGGTTATTTATTTGCTGAATTAACCATTATTTTTTTTCAAAGGTTATATACATTATCTGAGCTGATATAAATAAATATTAAATAACTCATATAAGTCTTACAAAATCCGAAAGACCCTAAGCTTTTAATAAACATGATAGCAATATTTAAAAGTTATATCTTGAAGTGAAAGCTACTTTATTTAAACTATATCAATTAAGACTATGTGTGGATTATAATGCCAAGATGATTTAAAGTGGACGAGCAAATTGATTTAAGTATGTAAACTCTTGTATAATCCGAATAAAAAATATATAATAAAATCTGTAGCTCTACAACGCATTAAGGGTCTTGGGCTCAGTACATATAGAGATTCGTACTGTTTCTAGGCCATCAGCCGTGCAACGAGGTGATTAGGCCTTAATAACGCTCATCCGCCAGGTTTTTCCCAATTTGGGTATCCAATTTAAATAGGCTAGATCTGCCACAGGAGGGTCTCTAGGCCCTAGGATCACCCCCACCTCCCTCCCCCGGCTGAATTAACAGAATAAGTAATATTCTGTCATAACCGAGGTTGGGACCCAGGACCCGGAGAATAACAGACTAGTGCTCTATCCACTAGGCCACGCCGCTCCCTCATATCTGAATAAACTAACACAAAAAGTGTAAATAATACACTGTGTAACTTAAAAAAAATAATGTTGATCATTTAGATTATAGACTATTTCAATAAGCTTTGAAAGTACTGATTTTCATGCTGATTTCCCAAGTAAAATAAGAAAGGAAAATGAAATCTGGATGGAATTCTATTAATTGATTAAATTAGTATAAATCGAGCCAAAAAAACGGACGACATTCTATGAAGACATTATCGGATATTTTTCGGTCAAAGAGAGGTGCCATCTATGGGTCATAACGATGCCTGAACGCTTCTTTTTATAGCCCATAAAAACCATAAAGTTGAAAAATCTTAAATATCTCTGAGACCGTAACAGATCGGAGATAGCGAGAGAGGCAATGGAGGGAGGGAAGGGAAGATGCTACCTGGTCCAAGAACCGGTTCTGCTTCTTCTGAGGAGGCAACCACGGCCATCTCAAACTCACTTGTCCACCTTATACTCCTTAGCAGCCACCGATCTAGAGGAAGAATGGAGTCTCAGAGATCGAATATTGTAAAAATAAATAATATAAGTGAATATAATAAAATCTAGATACAAATCAGGATGTTCATTTATCAAGTGAATGAGAGAATTCACATGCTAATTAAATGGAAACTATTCACAAAAACTAAAAGTTAAGTTTATAGTTGAACTTGGAAAAAACTTAAAGAATTTCTTAAAATAATTAAATAAAGTGATCAATACAATTTTACTCTTGGACATTTAATCTCTTGAAAGCAACACACGGACTTAACTGAGTTATTAAAATCAATTTAAGGACTTTCAATTGAAATTACAGTTGAAAAAAAAGTTTAAATAATTACAATGAGCTTCGATTAAAACATATAATTAAGAAAAATTATATGACCATAGAAATTATTGCCAACAACAATCACTTAATTTTAGCTTTTCATCATGTCTATTATAGGGGTACTCACTACGTTTGCTATAGCATGCTATTTGTGCTATTGTGCTAAACCCATCAATTGTATACAGGAAATAACTGTAGAAAATCGACGGGTTTAGCAAAATGACACAAATAGCATGCTATAGCAAACGTAGTGAGTACCCCTAGTTATTTCCTGTATAAAATTAATGGGTTTAACACAATAGCACAAATAGCATGCTATAGTAAACGTAGTGAGTACCCCTTATCTCATAAAAAATTGTCATATTAATGTTATATTACATGTTTTCTAAAATCTTTAGCTTTTCAAAGGTATAATAGGGGTACTCACTACGTTTGCTATAGCATGCTATTTGTGCTATTGTGCTAAACCCATCAATTGTATACAGGAAATAACTGTAGAAAATCGACGGGTTTAGCAAAATAACACAAATAGCATGCTATAGCAAACGTAGTGAGTACCCCTATTATACATCTGTATTACTAAACTTATATACTAAAATAAATCTGCCTGCTGTTATCTCCTCTTTCTGGCTATCGCATTCTTTTATACACCCATTTACCAATATCATACCTATTTTAACACCCAGGAATGGGTAACTAAAAAATCAATCAAATTATATATATTTAATGGGGACAAAAATTGGTAATGAAGCGTTGTCACAATATTTCAATCAGAATAAAACGTGAATGAAATTAAATAGCATCTAATTGTGCATTAGTATATTAATCTTTTATTAAAACTTTAGAAGCGTTTTTGAGAAAACCATAAAAAGATGTAAATAACGTGGGAGCTCTGGTCAATCAATTTTCGTGAAAAAGTATAATTTTCTTGAAGGTGAAATTCCAGTTGTGTACAACAATAGGGGTACTCACTACGTTTGCTATAGCATGCTATTTGTGCTATTGTGCTAAACCCATCAAGTTTATACAGGAAATGACTGTAGAAACTCGACGGGTTTAGTAAAATAACACAAAGAGCATGCTATAGCAAACGTAGTGAGTACCCCTAATACGAGAAAGAAGAAAAAATTTGTATGTTTTTTTATTTTATTTATTTAATAATTTATTTTTTGTAACTTATCACAGTGTAACCAGACTAAAGTAGCTTTGTTTTACGTTTCTACTTTCACTTGCCTCTCTCCCTCTCCCTCACTCTCTCTCTCTCTCCTCACACTCTCTCTCTCTCTCTCTCCTCTCTCTCTCTCTCACTCTCTCTCTCTCTCTCTCTCTCTCTCTCTCTCTATATATATATATATATATATATATATATATATATATATATATGTATATACAACCAAACAAAACAAACACAACAAAAATTGTTATTAAGAAATTTGAGAGCACAATTATCTTATATTTTCATATTTCAGATGATAGATATAAAAGAAAATGATTGGACATTAAATTGGTAATTATGGCTTAATCGAAGAGTCATCAAATATTCGTCGGATATGGAAATAATTAGTTTTGCAAACAGTGTGAGTTAGACAACCAAAGGTGTAACTTTTTTCTTTTTTTTTTTTTTTTTTTTTACAAACAAGTATTGCAATTTAAATCTAAAAGTTAGGCTAAAAAATAAAAAATGATAATAATATGAAGGCGTAGACTCTTATGAATTTAATGCTCCCCATTTAAATCATATAATATTTATTAGTTTAAAAAGATAAAACAGTAACTTTTTAAATGAAATTAAAAATAGAACATTTTCTATCAAAGTTAAATTTTATTTTGTCAGTTAGATTTTGTCAAATATCGCACGAAATTTCAAGATGTTCTAAAGAAATGCGTGTTTTCTACTTTCCAGATCAAGTTTTCTCATAATTTAATATTTTAGTGTAAAAAGTTTAATTTACCTTAATTTAATTTAGTACATACATTGATTTTCAACGCCATATTCTTAAAATCACTTATCAGTTGTTAAGTGCTATTCCCCTGGATGGAAAATATTCATAACTAGAGCTAAAGAAATAATTTAAAATGGTAGAGGATTATAAACTTAATGAGCAAAAGATATTATCACTTTGATTTTAAAAGAACTATGCAATTATGTCTTGATGAATGTTTTCGTTTTATCTGAAACATTATTTAAAAATGTTTCTTATTTTCTGTTACATATATTTTGTATATGCATTTAGAAAATAAATAAAAAATGTGAGTTGAATGAGCTTGTTTGAATCTTGTTAAATTAAAATGCAACTCAAAAGACGAGGAAAAAAAGTGAATGAGCAAAATTTATGCAACCCGTCCAAGCAATCAGTCATGCTTTTTTTTTTTTTTTTTTTTTCCATTTTGAACGTTAATGGCAGTTAAAAAATAAACACATGCTCTCTTATAAGACAGAAAGTATGGAAATCGTCTGAATAGATGAAAATTAGAGGAAGTCGTCTGATGGATTTTAAAGTGGACCTCGTTAAGGTGAAGAAACTGAAAGATCTGAAGCGTCCTAACCAGTGCAATTTATTGGAAGCAATAGTTTCGATTTATTCCATCAAATAAATAATAATCGCAATCAATTCATACCGGTTTGTCAGAGGAACAACCAATGTTTTTTTTAATTTTATTTATGAAATCCGTAATCTCGTGACAATTAATTTTAATGAGGTTATGTCGGATTTTGATTTATGCTGGAATTTAATCTAATAATATGAGTGAGCCTTTGACTTCATACTATAGTGGTACTGATTTTATTCTTGGGACCAATAAATTTTTTTCTTAAATCACCAAGTTATATTTATTTAAATACAAAATGAACGGTTTTTTTTGTTTTAAAAATGTGATGAGGATGTGCAATGAGGTGGTTAAGGAGAGATCATACTCAGCAATCAGGTTCACCCCTATTTTCGAGTACCCACTTTACAGAGGCTGGGTGTGTCCCAGGAGGGTCTCCATACGCCAGAGTCGTCCCCCGGCCGAATAAATAATAATCTGCTACAGCCGGAATTCTATCCCAGGGCTCGCAAAAGAGTAGTCTAGTGCTCTATCCAATAGGTCCCTTCCCTTTGAAATTTTAAGTTTTATAAAACTGATTTTTTTTTTTTTTTCTTATCTCCTTTATTGTTGAAAACTCCAGTAAAAAGAAAAACAATGATGCAAATTAGTGCAATAGTACAGGCCTTACCCGAAAAATATAAAACTGAAATTCCGTACTTTGTAGTTAACGAAAAGTTAAAGTGTGTTTGTTTTCAGGAGAAACATAATGAGAAGCTGACAGTGTTACTTATTTCGAACAGTCCTTGGAGACTGAGCTTACCATAATAATTATATTTAATTTAGAAATTAATATTATACCAGTTATATCAGCTAGATTACCTGATAAATCGATGAATTATTTTGAAATTAAATATAGTTCCATCATTATCATTATTTTATCAACTATCGCAAGTATCTAATAGTAAGATCGCTTTACTTTTCTATGATTAACAGACCTATTTTATTACTCTTTAAAATATGGATACGACCTGTGTTATAACTGTGAGGAAATTATAACAGTTTTTCCACTAAATTTTGACATACCTTTCTTCCTTCTTATTTCGTTTCTATTATTATATACATTTATTTTCGGAGATAACACTAGAAAAGGATTGATAAACTAAAATTGCAACCTATTGATAGATTATTACGATCAACAGCAGCTTGCTACATGATACTGTTCCAGAGGTGGTCGATATTGAAGCGATAATCACACAATAGTCCTGTCCGCACCTAGCAACTACATAACTCGTCTGATGATATCTGGGCTGTATCTTCTGGCCTAGGAGGGGCTGTAATTTGTGGCTCTATTATCTAGCATGTGTAGCATTAGTGAGACGATTTGTTATCCAATGATTTTATTACAATTTGTGAAGAGCGTCTCAACAACCAGTATTGCGTTTAACTGTAAACTTGTTCGCTTAATTGAGTGATAAGAAAACTCGATCGGAATAGAGGTGAATAACCCTTCAGTCACATGTTTCTTCGTTTTGTTCAAAGTAACAGGAAGATAATAAAGAACGGATACGGGCGAAAAAAGGATCAAAGTTTCGTTGTTATTGATACGTTAATGGATAATGCTTACTTAAATAGGTTTCCAGATTGAAAGCTTTTCAAGCCCTATTAATTACTCTATTTACCAAAGGGCCATTGTGGGCCTTACAGCATGGAAAAACCCTTCCATAGAACGATTTTTCAAGCATTAACCACATTTACACTCAATCAAAAAAGTGTACATACACCCAAATATAATTGCATGAATGCAAAAAAGGAATTTGAGGAATTTTCTACTTTTGACATTCCATCCGGTCCAAAATATTAAACTTGGATTCGTCAAAGAATTTGACCCTTTCCCAGAAATGTATAGATTTATTTAAAAACTCCCTGGAAAATTGCAGCTAGTTCTTTCCGTTCATCTTACTGATGAAGGGCTTTCTTCATGCTACTCGACCACTGTATCCTACCTTTATTGGTATATTTCGGATTATTTTTGGTTGGACTTAAATCCAATAATCTCTATTTATTTTGATAGCCAGTGAGATTGCGGTAGTGTAAGGATTTGCATGGACATCAGCAAGGATGGCTTGCCTGTGGTGATTCTCCAGTTTCCTAGGCTTCCAGGATGTGGTCTTTCCTCAACTAAAGGAGAAATGAGCTAAACTATTTTTTTAGGTCTTTTTTTTTTTTTTTTTTTTTTTTTTTTTTTATATAATAATAGTAATATGGATGTACCGTTGGAAAGCTAAAAAAAATATATTATATGCAAAGTTGTGGAGGTAATTTTAAGTGACAAATAAGGTATAAACCTATTACTGATTATTGTGTATAAAAAATTTATATTGTTATCTCATTTAATCAAAAACATATCTTTCCAACGAAACTGAGTGTAAGTATTTAAACTTTTTGGAAATCTAACTTTAGAAGTTTTAAAATTGATTTTATAAAACGAGGTGTGTTTTACGTACCGGATTTTTATTATTTAAAACAATTCATTCTTATTTAGGACGGAGTGAATGTGACACTTCAGTTTACATAGCGTAGAGATAAATTTATCGAATTAATCGCGCAGAAATCCTCTGATCCATAAAGCAAGCTCGGAACTGGCAAGATCCCCAGAGAGGGTGCATTAGAGACCTGCCCTGCACAACAGCACATTGACCATGCTTTATAATACGCAACCCCCAAAGACAGGGGTGGGCTACCCCTACACAACGGGGAGCTAAGACACTCAAGACAGGAACAGAAATAGCAGAACAAAGCGGGGCGAGCGCACTCTGGCGGCTCAATCTAGTGTAAAAATCCGGCGGGGGCGGGAAATGGCAGTTGGCATCGACCCGCCCCCCACCACCGCCCCTCTAAACTTTGCACTCTCTTATATTGCCACGACTGGTCTTCATTCCTCTCCTACTTATGTGGGGAATAACTTAGTCCATCTAATCCTCCAAATGGGGTTTTCTACATTGCCGCTTATTATTTTATATTTAATTTCTAACTTCATTATCCAAAACATAAATTTAAAAAAAAAGAAGAAAAAAATGCTTAAGTGCAAGCAAGGCTGTTCAGGTACGCAATACACATTCCCCCCAAAAACTGAAGAAGGTGAAAATTAAACATTAATACTTAAATACATTTTTATTATTATTTTTCTAAAGAAGGGTCAGAAAAGTAGCAGGAGAGGAAAACATTCTGATCATAACATTGTTACTTAAAACATTATTTCTAATATAAGTTTAATAAGACATAAAATGTTACTTTTTAATAAGGTTTTCCAGTAAAGGCGTTTCAATAATAAATGAATATACGAACGTTTAAAAAAAAAATATGATTATGGAGACTATATAGTAATTAACTATTATTATAGATAGCTGCACATACACAAATACCTATTCATACACACACATGTTATAAGTTGTGTAATTACAGAAAAATAAACAACTATTATATTAGGTTGTTTCACATGAAATGTCCGTTTGTATAGTTTCTGAAATACATAAAGGATTTTGCAGGTCTTTGATGTTTTCTTCCGAATGTTTACATATTTAAAGCAAACAGTTACTAATCCTCTACCTTTTTATTATAAACATTAGCTTCCCAATCAATTACTCACTTTTTAGTATACCTCCAAATATGAACATGGAAACACGCGATTTTCGAGTAATATTTTTGTACGAGTTTAAACTCGGCCATTCAGCAGAAATATTTGCAAGGCGTTTGGGGAAGGGAGTGTTAATGAACGGACCATTCGCCGTTGGTTTGCTGAGTTTTCGGCTGGGGATACCGATTTGGAAAACTTGCCCCGAGGAAGACCTTCGTCCGTAATAGACAACGATGTCCTCAAACATACAGTAGAAGGAAACCCCTACCAAACAGTTAAAGGACTCTCAGCACAACTAAATGCAATTGTATCTACCGTTTCCAGACATTTAAAGTGTATTGGGAAAGTAAAAAAGCTCGATACATGGGTACCTCGTGATCTCACTGAGCGGCAGCTCGGTCTACGAAGTTGTTCCGCACCCACCATATTCTTCCGACTTGTCTCCAACAGATTATCACCTGTTCAGGAATTCAGACAACTTCGTCTAAGGAAAACATTTTGAAAATGATGATCAAGTGAAAAGTGCGTTTTCAGATTTTGTTTCACTTCAAAGCTCAGAGTTTTTCAGTTCGGGGATAATAAGGTTGGTGTCACGTTGGGAAAAATGAGTAGAAAAAGAAGGTAAATACTTTGAATAAAATTATCTTGTTTCCATGTTGTATTTTTAATAAAAATCCGTTACCTTGAAAACGGACATTTCATGTGACACAACACAATATATAAGCTACCTGCACACGCACAAAAAATTCACACAGTCGCATACACGATTCGAATTTCTTAAATGCATAAAATAAAAATTAAATATCATGATAGATGTTATTCCCTAACAGTGTGACAGAATTGATTTTAGTTATGCTTATCAGTAGTGCCGGATCAATATTTTTTTTCTTATTATATATAATTTATATACAAAATATTTTCGAATCTAGCAACATAATTTAAAAAGTTGAACATAATCTCAATATGTATAAAATGATACCGCGATTCTTAGTTTCCGCGAAATCCTTCTAAACCATTAGACGGATTTTTATAAGGGTTTCACTCATTCAGGGCATTCTTTCTTGATGGTTCATAACTAAAATACATCAAATTTGGCTTTTCTTTAGAGAAAAAAAAATTTTTTTGTAGCCTACTGATCAAAATATTATTCCTGAAATATGAGTAGTAATACAATATACTAAAGATTAAAAAAAAGTTAATATGCAATAAAATAAATAGTAAAAGTTAATAAAATGTTTTTGTAAGCCCATAAACTTATGAACACATGTTATTGGTGAAGAGGGATTTTATGATAGTTCACCGTCGTATAGTATCGTACTTGTTATATTCTTTAATTCTTTTTTTTTCTTTATATCTTTATTTACACCTGTCAGAAGATGTCTGACAATCAGCAAATGTGCTGGACAAAAGTAAAATCAGACATGATAGGCATGGGGAAGTAAAGTGCCCAGCAGCACCCCTTCCAAGGCTTTAATCTAGCTGAGGAGGTCCCTCATCCAGTTTCGTTTTAGCCTTCTTTTGACCGGCATTTCAGCAACTGACATGTCGTTAATCAGTCTATTGTCGTGTCCGTTAAGTATATCTTTAATTCTGTACGAAAGATTTTAAAAACAATATTACGTACAAAATCGTAACCATGTTGCTATAAATTTATAAACTAACAATGCTATTTAATCTTTTAACTTTTGAACTAAAACTTATTATAATCCCATCTAGCTCACCTGTTTGATAGAGAGGAATGTCCTACTTTCTAATACCCTATTTCTAACTAATTATATTTCTTGATTGGAATTGGGTTTTCTAGGGATGTTGTTCTTGATACCATATCAAAGTCATAGTGATATTCCCAAAAAAGGACTTAAATAATCTTATTAAACCTACAGACTTAAATAGTATTACTTCCCATAACGAGTTATAGACTCCAAATGTAAAGGGTACCTACATAAAAATTTTTTTTCTCTGGCACGACAGGCCGTGTATGCCCTTGGCCGCGTGGTATAGACTCCTGGGAGAATATACTCACGTTTCTCGATGAAATGTTTAGGGTAGGGTCATCACTCCTTATTTTTGCGAGTTGCCACCAATAGGCTGACGAGTCCCACTACCCGGGAGAGAGGCTGTGAGTGAGTCCCCATTTAATTATATTCTTATAAAAGTCCCGCTGGGACTTGGACTCAAACTCACAACTCTGGCGTGGGATAGTAGCTCCCCCATAAATATTGAATATTGAAAATAAATTGTTGTAAGATCAAAGAGAGAGCAAGAATAGACAGAAAACTTCACAGAACTTTGAGTTTTGATGTCAATGAGAAAGTAATTGATACAAGTAAAATAGTATTGTGGTCATCCGCATAACACTCCGAAACGTTTACGAAGATATCCACGATTATAATATAGATTACTCGTGGTAATTGATTAATTGAATGAATCGTGCGCATCAGTAGTAATAACAATGGCGGTTCGGCTTGAAGTCGTGAAGTTAGATGTGCAAGTACCAATCTTTCAAGAGAAGTACAGAGAGAAGACAGAACCCTTATTCAAGACTTAGCATTACAAACATTAATTAAGTAACAATCAAAAGAATTGAAGGGTTTTGGCCAGAGCCTAGCTGCTAAAAATACCGGCTATTACAGCAATCGCAGTCTGATCAACTGCCACTTGGCAACCCTCAATTTGGAGAGCGAGGCGGGTCTTCAATCGGTCGAGTCTTCTCAGCATGATCAGGATTTATTCAAATCGCTGCACGATGTAAAGGAACATTACCGGTGTTTCAGGCACCTGCATTTCCATGAAATATTTTACCCTACTCAAGTTTATCTCTTTATTTAAATTATCTGTTTGTATTAATGATTTTTGTAAAATGTGTTAATTAAATATTTTCTTTCTATATGATAAATATTGCCAATTGGATTGCTCAGTATAGTATATCTTGTAGCAACCCTATATATTACGGTGTATTTTTTTTTACAAATAAAGTATTTTTTATTTTTTCTATACACATTTTTACATTTACTAACCTATAAATGAAGTAAAGGAAAGTATTGCGATCGTTAAATTTGTTCGAATTCCAGATTTTACTCGATACACGTTATAGCGTGGTTCCCAGAGCTCAAATGACCATGTCCAACAAAAAGGTCTGTGTTTTATGAGGTAAGTCTAAATCGAAAACAAACCGTCATACAGAACTGTAATTTTATACTCAATACAATCAGAGTCCTGAGATATTAAAGCAACTTTTTCATAAAAATCGACGAACCAGAGAACCAACTTTATATCATGTATTTTGCGTCTTTTTATTATTTTCTTGTTAAGGAATAAGAAAATTTCAATTAAACTCTCTATATTGATGTATTGCTCATTAAATACATGTAAATTATATATTTTTTGAAATAGTCTGAAAGGGCTTAAACTACCATTTTTATAAATTTCTGAAATACCTTTAATTAAGTAGATTAGAAAAAATTAACCACCTTTAGGATTCATAAAAAATGAGTGGATATCAAATGCGAAAAAATTGTATTGCATATTGAAGGAGAAAACAGAAAAATATTTATTTATTTATCTTTTTCCTCAAATAAGAAAAGTAATATAAATTTGTAACATAATGTTGAAAAGATAGAGTTAAAAGAATATATCTAATATACAAAACTTTAGGAGGTAATGCTGTATGGCAAAACGGGTATATAGAGAAGTAATTTTGTATTACAGATAATAATTTCTATTCCCATATTATTTAATCATAAATAATTGTTTACATCAGATCTATACAATTCTTATTAGAATATTAAAATCATTATTTCATGAAGCGAGGTGATGTGCGCACCAAAATTGTCAGTTAACTGTTTGAATTTTAAAAATCTTCTTGAAACAATTTTTTTTTTTTAAACCAAATTACTAAACAAAGAATAGAGAATATAAAAAAAAAAAATGTTATATATTATAAATTAAAATCGTTTACTAACCTAAACCTACTTCTGCTAATCAGTAACTGTTAATTAAATCAGTACATGGTGTTTATTTGAGAAGCAAAATAAATAAAAAATGGAAGTATACTATTAAATTACTTTATTTGTATTATTGTAGCAAGTGGAAAGGCTATTCTGTCATTTGTTTACTTTTTTTTTTCAAAAAAAGCAACAACTTTCACTAATCATTTCCCAAAGCTATAAAAGAATATAGAACAAGAAACTTTATTCCTGAACAATATCCCTTAAGTATAACATATATGAACAAAATAAAAATTATATCTGGCCAAAATAAATTATGATAATAGTAAGTATATACAATTAATTTTAAATAACAAAAGAAAGAAGTAGAAAAAAAAAAGTTCATAGTGACATCATAGCCATAGCCATATTACATAATAAACAATAATGAACTAGCTGGGCAACGTATAAGGTAGTTCCAAATCGAAGTTGCCCAATCGAGATAAGTAAAGATACAATCCTCCCTCTTCAAGTTACAATTCAATCTCTTCTTCCCACAGTCCACTTCAGTAGCACCCTCCACTTCCCATCAGTCACCCTGATCGACGAGGAATGACCACCGATCGAAGGAGTTGCGGACATTTACTCTTATAGTTCCTAATGGAACTTCCACCCCTGCGTATCCCTAAGAGGCGGTGTTTATGCAGGCGTTGCCACCCCTAATCAACGGCGACAACCCCTCCAAGATTGAGTACCAAAACACCCCTCGTATATTCAGTTTCCGGGGGTAAAAATAATTTCCTCTGTTGTGAGAAGGGGAAGGCAGGATTACTGATTCCGAGAGTAAGCAATGAAAAACAACTGCATCAACTGTATAAATGGGAAATTATGTGCCCTGCTGAGTGATTTAAAGCAATGGGGATGGTGAGATTTAAACGTAATATACCATTCTATTTTCATATAGACATTTTCATCAATGGGGAGATGGAAGAAAGAACAACTAAGAAGTATAGAATATTATACATAAGCGCTTTCCACATGCTCATTCACACGCTAGTACTACAGTCCATAAAGGTCCTAGTTGGGACATTCCACTGGATGAAAATCCAGTTTTCTTTTTATTTCAGCCGTGAGGCAACCCTTGGGTATGGAGATCCTTCAGGGTCACACCAAGCCTTTATAAGTGAGTACACAAAACCTGGTGGCTGTGTAGTGTTCTTGGCCTTTTCACCTCATTGCACGGCCGATGTTCTAGAAACATACGAATCTGTATATGTACTTAGCCCGAGAACCGTCACAGGTTGTGGAGATACAGTTTTTGTATTTATTATTATAACATTGTTAACTTAGATTGATGAAAGGCAAAGAAACTGTAAAGTTGACAAAAATATCTTTTCTAATTTTTCTTTAGTATCCAATGGTGTTAGCCATAATCTATTGGAATAAAAATCTTTTAAAAAGCCTCCCAAAGATTTCTAAATTCCGTATGACCTCAAAAAAACTAGTGAACCATGTATTTTTCAGATAAAGAAACCTATGACACGGCTCGTTGTCAGGCGAAGGTTGCCTCAAGGAGGGAGTGAAAAGGCTGACAAAAAGGAAAAATAATCCGAGATTTAAGATGTTAAGAAATATCTGTGTAGTTATTCATCGGCCATGGGTGTGACTCTATACATCACAGCAGGACTTTCTTATGTAAATGTATTCTGAGGACTCCCACGGCTGGCCTACCGTACCTCCCCCTTCCTTCCTATTCTCAATACCCTTTTATGAAATATAAACCCTGCCACTTAGATATACAGAATTTAAAATTATCCAAGATGGAAAATCGTAAGTCGAGTGGCTTTGTTTCTACGTGGGCGGGGTGTCATATATTAATTCTTACAGTTTTGCAAGGGTAATCGAAGACATCTGGTATTGATCTTTACGATAACATAGCTAAATAAAAATAGATACAAACAGACCTAGTAAAATAAAAACAGAAAAATCTATGGCGACACAGAAAATTTCCGACGTAAGCTTATTATATGGACGTAGAAACATCCAACGTTACTGTCAAATTTAATTTGTATAACTATAATTTCGCGTATGCTAGTATCTGGTTTGAACCATCTGGGCCGCTGACTGAGTACTTAATTCCTTAAGCAGATCGATCGATATGTAAATAAAAAAATGATGTAACTAGGTCAATAATTGAGAAATAAGAATATTACATAGTTACCGACACAGTTTTATCCATACTACTTTATTTTCTTTCTGGTAGAACATCTTTCTTTAAAAAAATCCTTGACTTTGCGTGCCACTTCGTTCTTGATTCTAATAATATTGCTTTATTGAGAAATAAAACAATCTACAACTATCTCGGGCAATAAGTAATAGAGCTAAAAGAAGTCATTCATTCCATATGTACAAAGTAAAACACAAAACAAAAGACTAATAATAATAAATAAATAAATAAAATAAAATATGAAAGAATGAAATAAAATAAGTAAACTTAAAAGGACAAAAGTAAACAAATGGAAAGAAAAATAAAATAAAGTAAATAAAATCTTGGCCACATTCATACCTATATACAATATTTTTAATACTGCCACTGGGAATTCCGAATCGAACCCCTACTACACCCAGAAGTGGATGGAGAGGCACAACACCTGGTGGAGGATTTCCCAGCGCCTCTCAGTCAGCCGTGTCACCAGTTAAGCCAGTGGAGACTGAGGGCGCTAGAGCCACACACCCTCAGCAATGAGTGGAGAAGTTGGCCATTGCCAGCAGTCCAGTTGCATATTTATAAGAGATCTCTAGGCCACTGCCGCCTCAACCTACGAGGAGGGTTGTAAGGATGGTTTATTTATTTTATTTAGGATGGTTGGTACTTGATAGAGATTGTGCCAGGGGATTTGGAAGAAGAGTAAGTTTCTGGGGAAGGTGGAGAATTTGGATGGGATGAGATCATGAACATAAGGAATCTTAAGGTCATGATGAAAGGTCTTGTTTGTAGCATAATAGGGAGCATTGTCTATTTTTCTGAGGACTTTGGACTGAAAGGATTGGATACGTATGATGCTCGAAAATTTAGTAGTTCCCCATAGTTCAATTCCGTAGGTCCACATAGGTTAGATAATTGTCTACTTCGTTCTGGAATTCCATATCTACCTCTATACGTAAAGCTTCGACTACTTCATTTAAAAACTAAGTGTTACTTAATCTCCTCAGCCACCAATCTTCCGAATGAATGTAAACAAAATGTTACTGATCATCCTCCATTATAAAATGAAGGCCACTACAATCTTAAAAATATAAAAACTTTTTTTTAAATTATTGAAGTGAGCAGTAAATAATAGTATCTTAATGTAAACATATGCTCATTATTATTTTTTATTTAGGATTCGCAGGTGCTCTTTTTAAAATAATGTAAGTAATATAAGCATAATCCTAATATTTTTTTTTAATGCTTTTGTTTTTTTGTGCTGGACACAAGACTAAATTTTTGAACATTACTGTTATTCTTAGAGGACTGAGAGCCCCAAGGTAAAATTTTCATTCCTTTCGTCTAATGTTTGGAATATTGAATTAATTAAAGAAGCATCAAAGTCACTGCCTTGTTGAGATTGACTTAAAGAATAGTAAAATATTTTATGTGATTAATTTAATCTTGAATATATTTGCATATCATCACAATGCTTTACCTCCATAATCAACAGCATAATAATATTATTTTCATTGGCTGATTCCAAAACCTGCTGGCATACATTTCGACATTCACTTCTACGAGTACAAAAGGTTAGACCATTCCCACCCATTAGTAAGTTATCTCAATTAGCTATGAATCTATGTTATGATTTTAAAAAACCTACATTTTTTTCTTCTCAGGATTACTTCTTAACAACACATTCTCATTATTGTCTTTTTCTTCTCTATACTATCGTAAGTACTTTGGAATCCAAACTAACTGGCTCGTCCAACAGTCTTGTAACTTATCAACCATTCCAAAACTAATCTCTTGGATCGAATGCCTTCAATACCTAGAATATTTGAGTGAATCCCAACAATCCCAAAACACATTATTTTATAATTATTCGTTAATTTAATATTTTCCCACTGTTATTCCTATATTCCTGGACCAATCGTGTTTTATGAGAAATAGTTAAAGAGTTAAAGGCTCATCGCTCTAACACAGTGCCAAGATCTATATTATAATTCTTTTAATTTAACTTAATTTCCCTTCCCTAATGAGAGCAGATCTAGCTCGATGGTAAAAAATAGCCTTGTGAAATTATATAACCCCTAATGTAGAAATATGACTGAAAAAATCGATTTAATCTAGAATTTAAAATTATTAATATTAATTTAAAACTGAATTAACCCTCTTAATGATGTTAAAACTCAATATTAATCCCGCTATTCGGCGTATAAAAGTGATGACGGTAAAAAGTTTATCCCTGATTTGACACATCAGTGAATAAGAGCATTTGTGAACGTTTAAGAACTAGTGAAAGAACTGATTAATGTTTGCGTTACCAAGTGTATCGGCCACACAGAAATAATACTGAATTTTTGGTTTTTAAATGATGTTTCAAACGCATGGGAGTATTTTTTTAATGCCCTGTTTGGGATCTCCTACACCATAAAAGCGGTTTTCTATATTCCAATTATATGCAATGATACATGCAGTACATTAAGTTGCAAGAGAAGTTTAGTCGTTTTTTAGAGATGGACATGTACCTTTCCGTAGTGAATAGCTTATGTTGTTCGATTTGTGAGCATTTATTTTAATTCTCTACTTGTACTTCCACATTCCTATGGGAAAACCATGGATTCAGTCGGAAGGAATTCTGTGAGAATTGCTGTGTCTTCTGCGATGCTACAGACAGTAGTGCAAGAGTAAAAAGAAGGGATGTTAGAAGGATGTACGGAATAGTGAAGAGGGTTTTATACACTACCTTGTAATACACCAGCCTGTTGATGAAAGAAGAGTAAATCGAAGAATCAACGGAATTATAGCAAATAGTAAATAAATTTATTTATTTACTATGATTTATTTTTGTTCATTGTTTGTTATTCTAAGGGGACTTGATCCTAGAATATTTTTTTTTCATTTCATTTCATTTATAGCATATTAAATTACTTCATCGAGATGTTTTTAAATATTGGTTCTAGAATCCTAATTTTTAAATTTGTTTCCCAAATTCCTCTCCATGACGACGACGGCCATATAGTCAGCTGGCCAGGCTCCCCGTTGAGGCGGTACAAGGAAGAGGGAGATCACAAATCGGCCCAGATGCTGAACGCGCCATGTTGTAGGTGGCGAACATGGTGCGGGCCGATATAGCTGCAGAGCCCAGGCCGTAAACCAGCCTCCTAGCCCGATACAGCCACTATCTAGGATTTATACCCATTCTGATTCGTTCCTTTGTGTCTCCCTTGGCGTTTAGTAAAAATATGGACGCTTTTTGTCGCACTCCCTTATCTACGTCTGGACTAATGTATGTCCAAACTAGCCGAAGAATGGATAGCATGGACGGGTACTGCGGGGAGGCGGTCGGACTAGAATGAAAGTTTCATAGTTAAGTAATCATAAGGTCGTAATCTAATGCACGTAAGAGGGTTGGGGTGTATGTAACCTGAGGAGAGGAGATTAATATATCCCAATACAAAAAATCTGGTGCGCGCAACACACGACTTCCACTTACCTACGCTGTTAAAATCAATTTAAGAAGTTTCAAATACAGTTAAAGATAAGATAAGTTTAAAGAATTAATTTTCGATAGAATCATGTGCTTTACTAAATAATTTATTATATTATTTTCTAAAACAATGAGTTAGTATTGTTCGACCTTTTATCATTCTCCATTAACTTTTACTAGTTTTCGTATAAAATAATATTTTTTTTCCAAAATCTTTAGCTTTCTAAAGTTATATTATAGTTATATTATCTTATCCTCAAAAACACAATAATTACATTAAAAATACTTTGGCCATTTTCTCTTTCAGTTGATAATCAAATTCATCCAACTTACATATTTAGCCGTTTCTCATCAATGCTACTTACAACATGAAATGGTTAATTTTTCCGAATATACAAAATTTAAGGTAATTTAGAGGAAGAACATTTAAACTATCGGCATTTCAGCCCTGTAAGACTATTGCGATCAGAATGAAACCTACATCATATTAAAGCCTACTAAATTTTACATAAATATAACAAGTTTAATAAAAATCGTCAAATAGCGCAAAATACATGGAGTGGTTCTTCTGGTACGCCGATTTTGATGAAAAAGTTGTTGCTGTAACATCTCAAGCATAGACGCTCTTAAATAATGAAATTTAATTTATATACAACTTGTCGTTTTTTCGCTAGACCTACCACACACACAGACCTTTTTGCGAGACTTGGTTATTTGGACCCATAAAACTTGTAGTTTCGTTGAAACCTGAAATTTCATGATCGCAATACTTAACCTACATGTTTCACTTAATTTATGTGTACCCATTCCCTAATCGGCAGCAATTACAGAATAAACGGTTACTGGTGGGATTCGAACCCGTGTCTAGAAGAACATTAGTCTTGTCCTCTCTCCACCTAAATCTCCCAAAACAAAAAACATTAAATTAACAAATGCACTGTTCATCTCTATAATAACGTGTTTCATCCCTCTGCACAGAAGATTGGACAATCCCTTAAAGTACTACTTTCAAGTATCATGGAGGGAAGATCGACAGGTTTTGCACAACACAAAACGGCTTTTCAAAAATATACTTATGGTAAAAATGTAATAGGTCACCTATGCGGTATTTTATGGAATAAAAAGATCTCTCTCCAAACTAAAAGGAAGATATACCACTCATTCATTAAAATTAATTCCAAATAACCAAGTCTCGCCAAAAAGAATGAGTGGTATATCTTCTGTGCAGAGGGATGAAACACGTTATTATAGAGATGAACAGTTCATTTGTTAATTCAATGTTTTTGTTTTGAGAGATTTAGGTGGAGAGAGGACAAGACTAATGTTCTTCTAGACACGGGTTCGAATCCCACCAGTAACCGTTTATTCTGTAATTGCTGCCGAGTAGGGAATGGGTACACATAAATTAAGTGAAATATGTAGTAAGGTTAAGTATTGCGATCATGAAATTTCAGCTTTAACGAAACTAAACGTTTTATGGGTCCAAATAACCAAGTCTCGCAAAAAGGTCTGTGTGTGTGGTAGGTCTAGCGAAAAAACGACAAGTTGTGTATAAATTAAATTTCATTATTTAAGAGCGTCTATGCTTGAGATGTTACAGCAACAACTTTTTCATCAAAATCGGCGTACCAGAAGAACCACTCCATGTATTTTGCGCTATTTGACGATTTTTATTAAACTTGTTATATTTATGTAAAATTTAGTAGGCTTTAATATGATGTAGGTTTCATTCTGATCGCAATAGTCTTACAGGGCTGAAATGCCGATAGTTTAAATGTTCTTCCTCTAAATTACCTTAAATTTTGTATATTCGGAAAAAATTAACTATTTCATGTTGTTAGTAACATCGATGAGAAACGGCTAAATATGTAAGTTGGATGAATTTGATTATCAACTGAAAGAGAAAATTGCCAAAGTATTTTTAATGTAATTATTGTGTTTTTGAGGATAAGAACCGTAATATATAACTATAATATAACTTTAGAAAGCTAAAGATTTTGGAGAAAAATATTATCTTATACGAAAACTAGTAAAAGTTAATGGAGAATGATGAAAGGTCGAACAAAAGTAACTCATGGTTTTAGAAAATAATATAAATAATTATTTATTAAAGCACATGATTCTATCGAATATTAATTCTTTAAATTTATCTTATCTTTAACTGTATTCGTAAATTCTTAAATTGATTTTAGCAGCGTAGGTAAGTGGAATTCATCATACTGATATGGGTGCATTAGAACGACCATCCAGTAATTGAAGTACATAAATATGCTATTTAAATGGAAATTTTGTCTGATTTTAATTACATAACTAACGTATTTTTTTCATAAACCAGTGAGGTGAATGTCCAACAACTGTACCAATACAATATATAAGGTGTTGTGGGTATAGTGTATATACAGGTTTGTACTGTTTCGCGGCCAACGACTGTGCAGTTAAGTGATCACACTTAATTTATGCGTACCCATCCCCTACTCGGCAGCAATTACAGAATAAACGGTTACTGGTGTGATTCGAACCCGTGTTTAGAAGAACATTAGTCTTGTCCTCTCTCCACCTAAATCTCCCAAAACGAAAACATTGTATTAACAAAGATTATAAATAAATCAACTGTTCATCTCTATAATAACGTGTTTCATCCCTCTGCACAGAAGATTGGACAATCCCTCAAAGTACTACTTTCAAGTATCATGGAGTGACGATCGACAGGTTTTGCACAACACAAAACGGCTTTTAAAAAATATACTTATGGTAAAAATGTAATTGGTCACCTAAGCGGTATTTTATGGAATAAAAAGATCTCTCTCGAAACTAAAAGGAAGACATACCACTCATTCTTGGTTGGCACAACATTATATGGGCCAAATTTATGGACAGTAACAAAACAAAATACAAATAAGTTAACGAATCTAAATATGGATTTTTGGCGAAGATAGATAGATAGATAACTGTTTTTTATTTCTTTAAGCATATTACAACAACAAAAACAAATATTACAAGTATAAAAAACATTTGTAGAACTATGGTCTTTTAGACCGTCAGTCTTGAGCCGTTCTGTAAAGTTTTACAAATTATATAATATTCAAAAACGGGTCACTCATTGATTCTATTCAACTTCTAACAGTATTAGCTTATAAATAAAACAACAGTAAAAAACAAATAAAATAACAATAATCAATTAATATCAAATATTAGAAAGTTTTTTTGTTTTTTTTTTAATTATAATTAAATTCTTTAATAAGCCTATATCTATAAGGCCATGCTATTTTACAAAAATTGTATACAGACAACCAGTTATCACCATTGAGACATTTTATTACATCATCAACTTTTAGAGAATTCTTTCCAAAACATTTTTTTCTAATTTCAGACAGAATCGGACATGCAGCTAGGAAATGAAATGTATTTTCTGTTTCTTTTTTATTGCACAAGGAACATATCACACTACTTTTTTTGGCGAAGACTTGTGCCATATCCAAGCTGCAAAACATCCGGACAAGATAGGAACAGAACTCAATGACATCAGTCAAAAAAGATTGATGTGGTATGAACATGTCATGAGAATGGGTGAAACCGACTTAAGAAAATAAGAGGACGTGGAAGAAGTCGGAAACAATGGATAGAAGAAATCAGGGAAGAAATTACAGCTAGAGGTCTAATAGAGCGGGATTTTACGGATTGGAGATATTGAAGAGAAAGTGTGTTGAGGACTGGGATGTGAGAAAATTGCGAAACCCGATAATAATAATAAACAAAATTTAATCTAATTTTTTTAAAGAACTTATACGAGTACACAAAGTTACCTTTATCTATAATGTACCAACAAGTTGTGCTTATCTAAGAGTAGACTAAAAGCTATTTAGTTTTAGTTTTAATTACTTCTTAATCCATAATTTACAAATATTAATCAACCGGATAGTAGAGTAGGCGCTTTGAAGAATATAAAAACCAAACCACTTCAACGAAATAGCCCAATTTTAGTCGTGAGGGAACCGGCTGCAGTGTCGCAACGAAATCCTGTTAGTTTGATTTATTCTTTTCTACCTATATTATTTTTATTAATATATATTCTATTTTTTCACAATTGTAAGAAGTTTTATAATTTTAAGAAAATTATGTTTAGTAATGTCTAACATTAAACGTATTCAATCCTTCTAATCCAAAGTCCTCCAAGCAATAGTTAATGCTCCTTATTATGTCACTAACTATACCTTCCACCACGACCTAAATACTCTAAAGACGTTATTCTATCAAAATTCTCCTAATTTCAGCAGAACCTTATCCATCACCCCTCAATCCGCAAAATCAATCACTATCCACCTCCACACACCCTTACCATCCACCTAGAAAGTTGAAATGGCAGGGGCCACGAGACCTCTTGTAAACATGTATATTGGAGTTCTAGAATTGGCTAGATTCTCTATTCTGTTTGTTTGAGGATTGTGTATAGGTATGAGTGACTTTTGTACATATTCTTATTGATTCTTTATTGTATATATGTATATTGTATTATTATTTTATAAATTTATTGTTTTGTATATATTGTGTAAATGTAGTATGAATGTTGTACTTGATCACTATTATAAATGTCCTAATTAGGACAGATTGCGATATTACTCAATAAAAAATTGTTTTTGGAAAAAAAAAAAATCTTTTCCAATCTCTTCTGCAAGCACAATATCTTATTCCGGTTTTTTAATAATGTGTCATGCCAAGAAAATACTTTGTTCCATTTATAAACCAGATTCTTTTAAATGTGGCTAAAATGTGTCAGTTCACAGTATGCTATCTGCGACCTTCAAATTTTCAGATCTGCGAAATTATAAACTATTTGCTCTCTTATAGGTAATTTAAATTACAAAAAAAATTAATTAAATTAAAATACACGGTTATAATGAAAAACAAAACCACAGCGTAGACGAAAATTGTTTTTGTTTTTTGATGCTTCAATTCAAATGAAATTTAAAGTTGACCGTTCCGCAAAGACACTAATGACAACTGGATTACTGAGGCATTAAATTATTCCCATTTCTAATCTTCCTTCCCTCGTCAGGGGGAATGGGATAAGATTAAAAAAAAAACAGCTTCAGAACAGCGATGCCAGGCTGCCTCATTCCAAGTAATAAGAATCAAAGTTTCATCTACTCCTCCCTAAACTGCTCTCTCTTGCCTTGTAATTGAGATTTTTATATCAGGCAATTAAGGATGGGATATTAAAGGAGGGAAGATCCTCCGGATAAATGAATTTGTCATTAGGGAACAGTTGGCAGCCCTGAGGAGGGAAACTCCTAAGAAAGATCCTCGGGACCTAGGAAGCTCCCATATGGCGCCTCCGCTTTGGATAACGCTTAAAAGCCAATAAGTCTTCTTCTTTATCGCACCTTATGGGCCGTTACACATCGCCAGGGGCCTTTAGTATAATAGGATTCTTTCTGCCCTATACCGATGAATAAATGTATTTATTCATAAGGAGTCCCGGAGTCGATGTATTTCTTATACGGAGAGTATGTTCTCAACAATATGGCCTCTCTTTGTTTTTCATCTTTTTTTGCGAGACACGGTACAGGCGTTGTGAGGTGGTTAACATAATTGAATACATTTCTTATTCCATTGTATCCTAACCTCGATTATCATCAAACCAAAAAAAAAAAAAAATATATCTGTATTTCTTCTATAAAATGTTAGTTCTTAACCCTTGACGTATATATTTCAACACTCTCCCCATCTACCATATAATATTGGGTTGTATCACATGAAATGTCCGTTTTCAAGTTAAAGGATTTTTATTAAAAATACGATATGAAAACAAGATAATTTTATTCGAAGTATTTACTTTCTTTTTCTACACATTTTTCCCAACGTGACACCAACTTTTTTTATCCCTGAACTGAAAAACTCTGAGCTTTGAAGTGAAACTAAATCTGAAAACGCACTTTTAACTTGATCATCATTTTCAAAAAGTTTTCCTTTGACGAAGTTGTCTAAATTCCTGAACAGGTGGTAATCTGTTGGAGACAATTCGGGAGAATATGGTGGTTGCGGAAGAACTTCGTAGCCCAGTTCTTTCAATTTTTGCACTGTATGTTTTGAAACATGCTGCTCAGTGAGATCATGAGGTACCCATATATCGAGCTTTTTTACTTTCCCAATACACTTTAAATGTCTGGAAACGGTAGATGCACTTGCATTTAGTTGTGCTGATAGTCTTTTAACTTTTTGGTAGGGGTTTCCTTCTACTGTATGTTTGAGGACATCGTTGTCTATTACGGATGGAGGTCTTCCTCGGGAAAGTTTTCCAAGTCGGTATCCCCAGCTGAAAACTTAACAAACCAACGGCGAATGGTCTGTTCATTAACACTCCCTTCCCCAAACGCCTTGCAAATATTTCTAGCGGCCTCAGGTTCTGAATGGCCGAGCTTGAACTCGTACAAAAACATTACTCGAAAATCGCCTGTTTCCATGTTCATATTTGGAGGTATAGTAAAAAGTGGATAATTGATTGGGAAGCTAATGTTTATAATACAAAGGTAGAGGATTAGTAACTGTTTACTTAAATATGTAAACATTCGGAAGAAAACAACAGAGACCTGCAAAATCCTTTATGTATTTCAGAAACTATAAAAACGGACATTTCATGTGAAACAACCCAATAATATCTTAATAATTAAATCCATTTAAACGGCTTTGTCAAGGAGTATATATCTCTGAATGTAACAGTTATTTAAATCAATTTTACAATAGATTCGAAGAGGTTGGAAGTATTTTATTAGAGAAAACAATGAACATTTACTTATTATTCATTTTACTTTTTCGTTTACTATTCAAGAGAGACGAATCAATGATAATTGAGACTATTTTATTCATGAACAAAACAAAGTTCAGGCCGTATATAGAGAGAGGTAATACAACTCCATTGTTAAGAAGCTCACATTTCACTATTTTGATATACATTCCATTTTTAAAAAGTTTTAATATGTAGTATTCAGCCATGAATTTATTGATAAAATTTTCATCAATACATGCGTTTTTCTTATTTTTTTTTTATTTTTATATATTGAGGTTTCCAGTGGTTTGTTTTTTCCTTTTATCCTTTATACAAAAAAAAAAAAAAAAAAAAAAAAAAATGTAACAATTGCAAATACAAATACGGCAACAGTTTAAGACTAAAAAGATCTTAAACTACCTTTTGAGGTATATCCAACGGTATAACTGGAAGTGCCACCTTCGCATGCATTTCGCACCATTTTTCGATTGGTCACAAACGGTTTTAACGATATTATAATCATTAAATCGATGTAAAATTTAATAGGCTTTAATGTCGTGTTGGTTTCACTTTTATTGAAATGACTAACAGGGCATGAGTTCTAATATTTTATATTTTCTTTCTTTAAAGTGCACTTTATATTGTAGGTTTAAACAATTAAACATATCATCTAATCATCGTTGGTAAACAATGTCTAAATATACAATTCAAACGAATTCGATAAGTAGCTAGGGGAAAAAGGACAAAAATATTTATTTATGTATAGTATACCGTTGGAAACCTAAAGATTTTAGAAAAAAAATGTTGTTTAGTTGTTTATTTATTTAACGTCACTTTATACTAATATGGCTAATCGGACGATGCTACAGTGGGGGTCCAAAATTTTGCCTATCCAGGTTTTATCAGGATAGAGATCTTTAACGAATACCAGACATCGCACAGGCTCCGGACCACCTTTTTAACGGCCCCTCCGAAGGACATAACTAAGGATTTTTACTCCCATTAAAAAATCCTAGGACCACTTGCGGGTTTGAACCCGTTGCCTTTGGAGAAAAAAATGTTATTTTCTGTGTTAGTTTATAAAACGACGGTGAGTAATGAAAAGCGGATAGTAATTATTGAACCGTTATTCATCTTTAGCTTTAATTAAAAGTTCTTAAACGTTACCTTATATACAAAGTTGTGGAAGTAATGTAAAGTGAAGGTGAAGGACATGAACTTAAATGATTGTTAAACATAATAATATTTTACTGCTTTTTTATTCAATTTAAAACATATGCTTCCAATGAAACTGAATAAATCACTTTATTTAAAACTTTTAAATTTATTTTAATACCGAGGTAATGGTGTGTGTTGGTCGCATCAGATGTTTATCATACACCTAGTATGCTCGTATATAACACAACGGTAGCAACTTTGTCCCAAAAAGAAAAAAAGAGGTACGGATTTTGACAAAGCTATTGACTATGAATACAAGGTGAAATGGAACGAGGAGAAGCAGCGACTCCTAGACGGATGGCCTATCGCCGGAGGTGGCCATTGGAGGGTCCATCGAGCGAAGAGGATGGTCCAAGTGAAGAGATAAATCCAAGGATTGAGACATTACCTCCTCTAATACCCCATTGTCTCCTCCGCTGCCCTATATCTTCCCCTTGTCCTTTTTCTTATCCCCTCTTCGGTTAATCCCGCTCTGCCTCCCAGCTCTTTTTCTGGTCAAGGGGTTGCTACTTTATAAATTGGATGGCCCCTCACGGGATGGGAAACGATCGGCTGGATAAATTGGATGTGACCAGTTCCGTGTGACCCTTACCACCCTTCCATTTTAGGAGTTAAAAGTTATCTCGTTGGATATACGGACGTAATAAATGTTGGGATTTTTCGGAGTCAATTTTAAGTACCTTAGGAATATTCCCATTTAAGTTCAACCTTTTTCAAAACGTAAATAAAAATATAATAGGTAACTAAGCAATATAATCAACTAAACAATTGATTAATATGTAAAATTTCTCTAATGGAAGTGAAACATTGGTATTTACGAATATTTAATATAATTAATTAATTTGCTTTTGTAGAAGCAGCATGGTCTAGTGGATGGAGCACTAGTCTACAGTTCTCCGGGTCCTGGATTCGAATCCCGACTGTAGCAGAATATTATTTATTCTGTCCTTTCAACTGTAAAGTGATTATGGTGTATAGCGATCGTTCGGGAGCAAACTCAGGCTCTGAAAAGTCCAATTTTTTTTTAAAAATTACTATAATTCCGTTACATTATTAAAATCGATTTCTTTTTTAATTTAAAACATAAAGTAGGTTAATGTAATTTCTTAAGAAAAGTAGAATATAACAATGAAATCCTTTCACGGGTCATGGGTGGAACTGTGGTTTAGTGGCAAGCACAACAGCCTTTTATGCTCATAGTTGCGAGTTCGAACCAGACAGTTTTTTTTTAATAATAATAATAATATGGCTTACCGAACCCGAAGGTTCGATGCCGATAACACCAAACTTCGCCTGCACAGACTTGTCCAATGTTCGCCGGTCAAGCCGAAGCCCCCGAGATCAGCTTTAACGCAATCCTCCCATCGCCGCTTCGGCCTACCTTGTGGACGCCTACCAGTCGGATCAACGAATACCAACTTTCTCGGAATCCGTTCCTCACCGAGCTCAACAATTTTTCTCGCCCATTTGAATCTCCGCGACGCTATTAACTCAATTATATTCACAGGATACAAGTTCCGCAATTCCGCGTTGTGCAACTTTCTAAACTCCCCAGTGACGTAGGTTCGAACGCCCTGCTCACATATTTTAGTTCACAAAATACCAGATTTTTTAAAGGGAGATAAAAATCCTTCGTTATTTCGTTCTTCGGAGGGGACATAAAATGGCCAATACGATGCCGTGTACTCCTTAAAGATCCCTATCGTTATTAATCCTGTTTAGGACTCTCTCACTGTAAGCATTGTATGCCACTGTGACATAAAGGGACGTTAAATAAATAAACAAACAAATCCTTTCATTTTAAACTTTATCTGTCCACGGCTCATTATAAATAATCTTCTTACATTTTATATGAGTATATAAGTTAATGTTTAAGGGTTTTCTTTTCTTGTTGGTTTTTAAATATCATCAAATAAATAATATCCTTTCAACTGTCTCGGTTTTTTTGTTCTATTTTAACCAAGGACCAGTAAGCTGTTGAAAGCACAGATCAGATACTAAATTTTCAAAAAGTATTTCGGCGACAGTGATATGACGTATAACAGTGAAAACGGTAAATGGCTCTAAATATACTACTGCATGTGGTCATGCTCAACGGGCACCGTGACCGGGCGCTAATAGGCGGTTTGGATCCAATCGTGACCATATAATTATCAACAACTTGAAGATTATGGAATCTGTTAAGTGGTTTCACTCGGTCGGGTCTTCGGGAGAGAAGGCGCTATCCTGAGGGCGTTTAGCAATCCTTAGGTGGAAATTTGGTCCAAGAAGCACAAGATCCTATCGAAATGAATTTTTTATTCTCAAACATCACGAAAAAATTAAATAAACACTCGGTTTGAAGAATATGTACCGTGCCGCACCTTATAACCACAACTGAATAAGCATAAAATTAATCTATATTATTATATAATATTAAAAGTAAAACAAGTCAAATAATTTTTACAGGTAATGGGAGAACTTGTTTTGACGAATAAGCTCTTCCATCCATCTGAACTTAAACCAACGGCGGAGGATCAAAAGCACTATTCATAAAGTAAGGTCTTCATATTGCTCTTTAGGAAAAAGTTTTGGAAAGGTTTCGGTAACTTTTAATGAGAATATTTAAATAATTAATTATTTTGCGACAGTATATCATGGGTTTTACGGATGGTATTTGAGAATGATATGACAGAAATAGAGCTTTAAAAACTCAACTTAGTTGTTAAAAATTTTAGGATTGTAATCGATGAATTTACTTTGTAGGACCAGATACTTCGTTTGTCAACGTCCCATTAGAACGAAGATCAAACATCCTTGATCAGGACGAAGCTGTCTTGTTACATTGAGATGAATTTATAGTATAAAAATATGTTAAAAAAATAATGTTTTACGAAATATATAGCATTAATTAAAACTAAAAGAACAGCTCTATAAGTGAAAACGATTTCCAGTTTTTGAGGTAAAGATAAATCTTGCGCATTTGTATTTGTTTCAGAACAAAAAGCAAGATGTGGGATTATCCGGAAAATAACGCAGGATTTTATTTATTTGTACTAATGTCATTTATTAGTTCTCTTTAAATAAAAATGTTTGTATACTCATAATGACATTGTAACATTTCGCTACGATTAAATAATTCAGCCTTTACTAAAATGTTATTTGTCAACAGTTTGATTTTCTTACAATTTAAACTTTTTAAACTCGAGTTTAAACTCGACTGGGACGCAAACAGCCAACTAAGCCTTAGGGTGAGGGCAGCATCAGTGAGTGCACCGTTCAACGGTAGCTAGACAAATTTCGAAAAGGACATTCAGCCTGAAAGACAAAAAAAAATATTTGAAAGGACTTCTTCCTTGGATGACAATATTCTGCAAGTTTTGGAGGAAAAAACTGTTTCGTAACTTGCAAGAAAACCCGATGAAGGATTCCAAAATCGAATTCCAAAATAAAGGGCTTAGAAAATCCCATGTAAGTAATGAGAGTAATTTGATTAGTAAAAAGAGGCGTACATTTTTCCCCTTTTAAAACCATAATGCTGCATTAACTTTAGGACAACCCTAGAATATTACAATTAAAGGCATGAACATTTATAATATAAGGTTTCGATGCCAAAATATGAATTCTAGATATGCCTTAGTCTCCTACGATTCCCAACTACTTAGAGGAAGGCGATCTGATTCGCTATAGAGTTATTTTCAAAATTTACCTACCTTTGTAAAATACACGTCAGCCAGTCTATTTAATTGAGCACAACTCCCCTTTTTTCAGGGAAACCCACTTAGGCTTCTGGACTTGTATTTAAGTCGCACGTTTATGGACTCCTGCTTACACAAGATGTGACGATTGCTATATTGAATTCCTGCATGAATGACTTCATCCACACGACTTGACGGGCTCTCGTGTTACAAAGCGTATGCAAACTGTTATTACTGACTCCAGTACCGGCCTCCACTGGAGTCATAAATATCCTCTCCACTTCCCAGGCTGCTAACGGCGTTATTGGAGCTTTAACATCAAATCATCCGCTCATTTCTATTCTCTACTCTTGCATCGACAACTATATGCCGAAGTATTTCAGAAATAATTACAAATTTGCATATAAATGTATCTATTATAGCCAAATACCTGTCTGAATACTGCATCCGAATATTGTACACATTAAAAACAAATAAGTCCAAATTATTAAATATGTAATGGCACGTGTTTCTTTGTTTGTTTATTTATTTAACGTCACTTTATGCTACTATGGCTAATCGGACGATGCTACAGTGGGAGTCCTAAATTTTGCCTATCCAGGTTTTATTAGGATAGGGATCTTTAACGAGTACCTGACATCGCACAGGCTCGGGACCACCTTTTAACGTCCCCTCCGAAGGACGGCGTAACTAAGGATTTTTTACTCCCATTAAAAAATCCTAGGACCACCTGCGGATTTGAACCCGTGACCTTTAGCATGGGAACGTGTTTCTTTTTTAAGTGTCATAAGCCGTAAATATAGACATGAATGAAAATGATTCACATATGATTAAATTTTGATTTTATTTCTGAAATGCAATTTTCTATCTACATTGTCTATGGTACCTTTACTTGAAAGCTTAGGGTTTTTTTAGATGAAGATTGAAGTTTTCCTTGCAATATGGTTATCTCTTCAACCAATTTAAGCTAATGGATTCTCTGGAAAAAGAACTTTCCTTGACAATTCCAGCAATTATTTTCGAGTTAAATGAAAGTATTGCCACTTCAAGCTTAATATTAAATGTTCGAATCCTTTCTGGGCGGGTTAAATTCAGAACACACCATGTTTAAACCAATTTTCACTCTCCTATTGTGACAAGTATAGATTGGCGACCAGCTGAATAATCTGTCCTGCTTGCATTGGAACAGGAGAAGACGATTGAGCTATAAAAAAAAAACTGTTATATGATTTTACTTTTCTTATGATTTAGAAATTCTTATCAACCAAATAAATTAGTGCCAGAGTCCCATACTTTGTATTTAACAACACCTCCATTGAAAAATATTGTCAGAGAATAGAAAATACAATAAATATTTGTTTAAGTAAATTAATACCAACTAGAAATTATCTGATTGAAGTCTGTTTATTATTACACACTTTACTTCCTTATTATTATTACTTTCACCTACTTATTTATGGAATCTATAATATGGGGAAGTATTACGGAATGTTTACCGAAAAAAATGTTTTTGGGTCTCATGAAGTCCCAAAGTGGTCTATATATTAAATATGATAAATTCATTCTGATTTAAACAGTCTGATAGGCCTTATATGCCGATATTTAACATTTTCTTCATAAGTACCTCTAATTTTGTAGATTCAAAAACATTAACCTTATCGTCTTGATAGTATTGATAAAAAAAAAAAAAGTAAGTTAAACGTATTGGATCCAACTATAAGAGAAATGAGCAAAAATGTGTTTTTATTTTATTTTTACAGTTAGAAAGCTAAAGGTTTTAGAAAAATATTATCCAAAATTTGTAAAAGGTAATAGAGAGTGATGAAAAGCGAATAAATTGAACCTATTTGTTGTAGACATGACAATATTCAATAATAATTAGATTATTTAAGAAAACACATGCTTCTAAGTTGAGAGAAATGCTTTATTTATTTGGCAATGCTGCCTAAATACATTTGGTTGCTTTAATAACACAGCATACTAAATCAATCCCTTGGGCATATTTCACATTTTCATTTATTATATTTTTATTTTTATTTGGCATATTTTTATTTTATCTCTCTACAACTATATTTGAAATTTAATAACTCTATGTAATTATTTAATCTTTCAGCTTTAACTTTAAATTAAATAAAATTCTCTAAACGAAGGTAAGTGAAAGTCTTGTGTAGCGCACACCTGATATTTTTGTGATTTGAATAGAAAACTCTTAAACAATATATTCTTAAGAATTAAAAAGAAAAAAAAAATACAAAATTTTGCTCTAGTATTGTGAGAAATAGCGTCACGAGAGTTAATAAAGTACCGGAAATGCAAGATCGCAACTCAAATTAATCTTGGCAACTTGGTGATAAATCCTCAGGAGTGATATTCACGTGAGCGTTCGCTATATTTTTGAACTTCGCCCTAGCGTTCGCAATATTTCTAAGCCCCGCCCCGGCATTGGCAATATTTAACCAGGGACATAATGAGACTGTCTGGCTACAGGGCCACGCGTCGGCATAACTCAAGCCCGATTCCGTCCCACTGGTGCCGAATCTTAAGTGCGCCGGTGAGTGCATTAGCGCGCAAGTGCACAAGGCGTATAACTCACGATCAGCCATTGTGCTCGCACCCTCCCTCAGCGCATTATCCTCGCCTTATATACGGCTTCCATAAGTCGGAGATATCCGTAAATCCGCAAGGCGGCCGCTAGTCACCGAGCTATATCGAAGGCGGTCTTAGGCTCCATGAATAAAAGGTTCGAGGGTAAATGGAGTTGATGCAGGGTTCTCTGAAGGGTGATGTAAATTTCACAAATAAAACTGAATTCTTGTATGGACGGATTAAGAGGCCTCTTTTTTTTTTTTTTCATTTCAATAAATCACAATAATAAAAAAAGGAAAAGAAAAAGTAATAATGAAGTATCAACCTACATTCGTATCATCATAATAGATATTATATTAAAATTATTTCGGAAAGAAGAAAGGAAAACCAATCCTGAATGATGAATATACAAAATAATTTCAAACATTTGACTTGATATAATATTAAAATCATGAATCAAAGAAACAATATTATTCTGAATTCGAATCATAACCTGTCAATGGGTTGTCGAGAAAATAATACTGGGTTATGGTTTTACGCCTCTAAACACAACTTTAAGATTGGTGCAAATTTTAGAAAATTCGACTTTACCAAAACAAATTCCAACATGTTACTTACTTTTACTCTTCGACATGAAACATAGCCTTTCAGTTTATATTGACAACATACAGATCCCACAGACAGATGCAATAAGATATCTCGGCTTGACCTACGACAGTGACATTGAGCCCTGCCTCAAAGCTAATGACGCTCGAAATTAAAACTGAACAATTACACATACATAAGCTGGTTTAGGCTTATGCATCATAGATATACGGGGCTGCCAAAAAGGGACACATAGAATTCAAATTTTTCAATCCAAAACTTTCAGAACTATAACAAAGTCTCCATTGTACGTTAGCACTATTACTCTCCATATAGACCTTCACATGCCAACAGTCAACGAATAGATTCCTCAAACGTTTTTACGACAACATACACAGACAAACCTACTAACATGGCCACTACCAGTATGCCTCAGAACTCCCACAGAAGGCTGAAAAGAAGTTGGATTAGGGAGGTCTGGAAATAAATGCGTAATAAGAATCACGCCAGGAACCTTAACTCGCATTCACTGTTTGTCAACTGTAGGCGTGAATAAAAAATTTTAGGAAAAAATATATAATATAATTTTTACACTATAATAGTTTTTATTAATCAAAATAGTCTCCATCACTTTTTATACATCTATACATCTATACCAACATGTTCGCATCTTTTCCATACCCTTTGAATACAATAGAAATACTTAAAATTCATAAAACTCATTTTCTAAGTCTCTTTGATCTTGTTATTGTTGCACTATTTTGCCTTTGTCGAGCCGCTGCCTAAAACGTCTACTATAATCGTACAAGATCCACTTTTCGTCACAGGTAACAATTCTGGACATAAATATATCGTTGTTGCACGAATAAGAGTTGAGGCATCAATTTCAGTGAGAAACCCAAGTTTTCAGAGTTTTTTTCAAATTTAGTTAGTGGATTGTAACATCACTCAACTCCATCTCATAATTTCAGACATAGTGATATCATTATGTTAAGTATCATTCAAGATGAGAAGTTCTTAGGAGAGGAATCAAGGTTTATTCACACATTCACATCAAGTTGATTCTTATAGTTCCTAATTATTTTGCACATCCATTCCATTTGTAATTATATAAACCGGCATACCCGCATTTTAGCTTTGATTAGCGGTCTTTAGCAAGAGTGAGGATAGTTATTTTTAATTTAATGGTGTCTTCACGTTCAACTTACAATAATATATTCTTAAGATACGGGTATTATATAACCTTAGATTCTCTGGAAAGGATTAGGTTTCTAACTAAATGATATCGATCATAAATAGAATAATACTTTGGTAATTATCATAAGTTCAGTGATAATTATTATGAACTGTCTAACAATAGTAGGGAGTTCAAATTATATTCAACCCAACGAATATTTAAGGAGTGCCAAACATGAAATTAGGGGTGTGATAAGGAACTTAGATACAAATGTAAACAGTTATTTGATTCCAAAAGCCGGAATCAGCATCTACAATAAAACACCGTAGAAAGCACTCAATAACAGGCTGAGAATATCTAACCTGATTATGTGTTATTCGCAGAGCAACACAATTATAGGCCGCCATATGTTCTGTAGCTTGTTTGGGTCAGTTGTCTGAAGTGTATTGGATATGTCCTTTTATCAAGAGTTACTTGAATATAATTATAATCAATAGCTATTAATAAATAAAAAAGCTACGAATTGACAACAAATATTTTTCACAAAGAAGAAATTACTAAAATAAAATAAAGTGGCATTATCTTATCACTTACAGAGCCATTGTATCTGTTCAGCAGTATACAATAAAATTCTTAATGGGTCGCACACATTATTAATTTTAGTATAATTTTTACTATTTCCACTCACCTATATATGAAAAATGTAAAAAAGGGAAGTAGCTTGATTGTGAAAATTTTCGAATTCTAGTTTTTACCGAAAAGACATTAGGTTCCTCCTTAGTCCAAAGGACCTAGTCCCGCAAATTGGTCTGTGTATGTGTGTGTGCGCTCCCGCACGTGGAAAGTTTTGCTCGAAAACGGTAAGTCATATATAACTTAAATATCATGTTTTAAAAGCGTATATGCCCGAGATGTGACTGCAAATTTTTCAACAAAATATACGAACAAGAAGAACACCTTTATACCTTGCATTTTTCTCATTTTTACGCTTTTCTCAAAATGGGTTTTTACGATTTCGATTAAATTAGCTAACTCGTCATTATATCTAATGACTTTAATATCATGTACGTTTTCTTCTCATTGAAATAGTCTGGCAGAGGTTAAATAGCCATATTTTAAATTTTCTTTCTCTGAAGTAACCCTGAAGAATGGTCCCTCCTATTTTGCAATGGATAAATAAAGGCATAGAAGAAGCCCTTGAAAGATTACTAGTGCATCCAGTGCATAAAGCAATCATCTTTAGAACACCTCCGGGTAACAGAAGGACAAATGTGACATCTATACATATTACATTTGTATTTGTATTTTGATCGAAAATAAAACCAGAGGGTAAGAAAAAAAAAAAAAAAAAATTTCTCTGACGTACCTTTAATTTTGTATATTTGATAATAATAATAATAATAATAATAGGCTTAGCGAACCCGAAGGTTCGATGCCGATACCACCAAACTCCGCCTACACAGACTCGTCCAATGCTCACCATTCAAGCCCAAGCTCCCGAGATCAGCCTTAACGCAATCCTCCCATCTCCGCTTCGGCCTACCTTTCGGACGCCTACCAGTCGGATCAGTAAATACCAACTTTCTCGGAATCCGTTCGTCATCGAGCCCAACAACTTTACTCGCCCATTTGAGTCTCCGCGATGCAATCATCTCAATTATATTCACAGGATGCAAGTTCCGCAATTCCGCGTTATGCAACCTTCTAAACTCCCCAGTGGCCTCATCTCTCTTTGGACCAAATATTCTACGCAATACTTTATTTTCGAAAACCTTAAGCCGCTGTTCATCCTTTAAAGTAAGCGGCCACGTTTCACATCCGTAAAGAACCGTTGGAAGAATAATAGTTTTATAAATTCTAATCTTTAAGTTTTTAGATAGAAGCCGCGAACTAAGTAACTTAGCAACTGAATAATAACACGCATTTCCCACCTTTAACCGGGACTTTATTTCTTCCTGGATTTCATTTTTTCTAGTTATAATTGAACCTAAATACTTGAATTTCTCTACGTGTTCAAAAGTATGACCTGATACATCAATATCTCCAAGATCGACACCGTTTCTGCTACTAATCATATACTTCGTTTTATCGGTATTTAATTCGAGTCCTATTTCTTTACCGGTTTTTATTAACACACTTGTATTTAGTTGTATGGTTTCCGTGTCTTCACCTAGCAGTACCAGATCATCGGCATACACCAAAACCGGAATCTTGTCACCCATATTTAAGCCTTTCTTGGTACACATCACCTTTTCTATGACATATTCTAAAGCTATATTAAATAACACAGGTGAAAGGGAGTCACCCTGTTTTAAACCCGATCGCACCTCAAATCTCTCGGAGTAATTATGACCGATTCTAACTTTGTGGAATGTTTCCGACAAACACATCTCTACTAGGTTTACTAACTTTCTAGGTATTCCCTGTTCAATCATGATGTTATATAGCTTCTGACGGTCTATTGAATCATAAGCCTTTTTAAAATCGATATAAAGTTGATGGACTACACCGTTGTATTCCAATTTTTTCTCTAATATTTGACGTAGGGAAAATATTTGGTCAATAGTCGAGCGATTCCGCCTAAAACCACATTGGTAATCTCCGATAATTTCCTCAGCGTATTCCGTGATTCGACTAGTTAGAATTGACGAGAATATTTTATAGCATACTGGGAGAAGAGAGATCCCACGATAGTTGTTACAATCCGACCTCGGTCCTTTTTTGTGAATCGGAATAAGTATTGATTCTTTCCATTCCTCGGGCATTTTTTCAGTTTCCCAGATCTTTTTAACTAAAAAATGTATTTTGGAAACGCCAGCTTCTCCACACGCCTTGATTAATTCACTCGTGATATTATCATTTCCTGCGGCCTTATAACGTTTTAATTTACCTATCGCCATTTCGACTTCCTCTTTACTCGGTGCGTCTATCCATGGTTCAGCGCTCTGATATTCAGAGAGAGGAGATTGATTATTATTTTCCGTATTTAAGATGCCGTCAAAGTGTTGTTTAAATTTATTTAATATCTCAGAAGGATCCGCAATTATATTGTTATTTGCATCTTTAATCGCATTCAATAGAGGTTCAAATCTTTTACGCGATTTGTTTATACCTTTGTACATCTTTCTTACGTCATTTTCGTTTCTGTGTTTTTCTATTTCTATTATTTTGCCTTTAAGATACTCTCTTTTCTTATTTTTTAAGAATTTTGAAGTTTCATTCTTTACTAACCGAAAATAAGCCACATTATTATCGCTTGGATTATTTAAGGAATTCAGTTTAGCGGTTTTTCTTTTTTTGCACATATTTTGACAATCCCTGTCGAACCAAGGTTTGTTCTTTTTATTTTCAATTTTTCCAAGACATAAATTACCGACCTCTTTAATATTATCCCTGATCCCTTCCCATAGTTTCTAGGAACATCTTTGTGTTCCTCGTCTGAAGATTCCAAAGCTTCGAACCGATTTTTTACTTCTATCGCGAATTGTTTTCTAATTTCGAGGTTGTTCAATTTAACTAAATCAAAATTCTCGGGACGAATATAGTTCGGTGTTCTCTTTTTTGTATTTAGTTTTTGTCGAAGTTTCGCGATTACTAATTCATGATCAGAACCGCATTCTGCACCCCGATACGATCTCACGTTAATTATGCTACTTTGCCATCTGTTTTGTATTAAAACATGATCGATTTGATTCCGTGTTTGTCCATCCGGCGATGTCCACGTATACTTATGAATATCCTTATGTTTAAATGAAGTACTTTTGATTACTAGGTTTTTCGAAATGGCAAAGTTTATTAGTCGGGTCCCATTATCATTACTATATTCGTGCAAACTTTCTTTACCGATTGTAGGACGATATACTTCTTCCCTTCCAACCTTTGCGTTCGCGTCGCCTAGTATTATCTTAATGTAATTTCGTGGTAACTTATCGTAAACCGACTCTAGTTTATCAAAAATTCGCATTTTACTTCATCATCACTGTCTTCGGTGGGAGAATGAATGTTTATAAACGCGATTTTAAACCAACGCCCTTGAAATATAGCAACCGATATTCTTTCACTAAAGAACTGTACGTCCCGTAAAGCGGAAAGAAATCTATTCCTAATCAGAAACCCAGTACCTAAACAATAATTAACGCTCCCCCCGTACCAAATAGTATACTTTCCTTCTGTTAACGAACCCTCCCCTGGCCAGCGAACCTCTTGTAATGCAACGATATCTAAATGGTACCCCTTAACTTCATTCGCGACCGACTTTAACCCACCTGCCGTATTTAAACTTCTAACGTTCCACGTCCCTATTGTTAGATCTCTAATTTTCATCTTGCGCCATGATTCCCCTGAAGCAGTCCCCACCCGGAGACCCGAACGGGGGACTAGTTTACCTCCGGATAATGAGCGTTTTACCTCAGAGGAATCCATGACTTTTGGTGATATTTTGTGAACTAAAATATGTGAGTAGGGCGTTCGAACCTACGTCACACCCTCCAGCAAGCCTGGGGGGCCGCTCTCATTGTTGGTCAGCGAGTCCATCGGACTTAGCCGGGAGGAGCTTCCGAGGAAATTCCACCGACCATCCCCACATCCGCCACCCGTGGGACGCTCCCCATACGCGGTAATGAGATCCGCGCGAGGGTATATTTGATAATAATAACTATATCATCTTGTTAGTATTGATTAAAAAAACATATACACAAGTGAACCAATTCGATAACTAACTAAATGAGAGAACAGCAAAAATATTTGTTCTTTTTTTTTTTTTTTTTTAACCTAAGAATAGTTATTTGATGTATAATAGGCAGTTGGAAAGCTAAAAAATTTAGAAAAAATATTATAAGGTTTTTTAGGTTCCTTTGATTAAAATGATCCATTTCATTCAACTCATTTTATTTTCTTATTTTTTTCTCCCTACGTTTCGGCCTTTTGCCATTTTCAAGGGATCTACAAAAAACATTTATTTTAAAACTAAAAGATAAACAACATTATTTTTTACATTCTTATAAAGCAATTTACATACCTTTTTATATTCCATCATGCACTCTATATATAATATATAAATATATATTTTGTCATAATTTAATAAAATAAAAATAAAACTATTACAGGCTGACCAGCCCTGTCCTGGTTGTTATTATCCACTGGATTAAAGAAATATATTCCCTCACTCTTAACTATTGATATCAAAACCAATATATACACATATATTGTTTTATTTCCTCCTCCTCTAATCAGTCAAGTCCACATTTGTTTTCAAAGCCAAAATTTTTCTTTTAAAATTCTTCAATAAATTATTACCATACATAAACAACCAGACAGGACTGGGTCAGCCTGTAATAGTTTTATTTTTATTTTATTAAATTATGACAAATATATATTTATATATTATATATAGAGTGCATGATGGAATATAAAAAGGTATGTAAATTGCTTTATAAGAATGTAAAAAATAATGTTGTTTATCTTTTAGTTTTAAAATAAATGTTTTTTGTAGATCCCTTGAAAATGGCAAAAGGCCGAAACGTAGGGAGAAAAAGAAAATAAAATGAGTTGAATGAAATGGATCATTTTAATTAAAGGAACCTAAAATACAATTATTCATTCAAACAATTTTTAATTGTAATAAAAATTAATTATAAGTTTTATAAGAGATTGTTGTATTCGAATGTTTTAATCGAATTTCTATGTAATTTTTTACCTATTTTCAACTTTATTTAAAAGTCTTAAATTCATTTGAATAACGCAGGTATATGAAAGTCTGTACTTCGCGCACCAAATTTTCACGCTAAGATTTTATGTACACCAATTAAGTACAAAAATCATTTTATATTTCTATTAATCTGAAGTAATATGAGAATTCGCTGATAGCAGTAATAATTATTTGTTTGGTTCAAATTGTAAGAAGAAACTGAACTTTATTCCTTAGGACGATGACCCAATCAAGTTGATTACCAATAGCCGATGAAATGTAGATAAATCAGATATCTTCCAGTATTGAAATCAACCTGAATGGATCTGGTTGGCAAAGAGCTTTTATATGTCCGTTGCGTAACTATTAATTTACTGGTCGCTGATAAGTGCGTACATTATTCAGAAAGCGTCGGAATGGAAGTGGACATTTGGACGGCCCACATCACACGCACACCAGCTAGGAATTGTGTTGTCTTTCTGTGATCCACGGCAGCTAGAGATTAGGTAATCGAGTATCCTGGTCCGGATCGTTCGGTCGTGAGAGTATCAGATCGTGGTCCTATTAACGAAGAGTTAGGGTGGAACGTGTTGTAATTCCAATGAAGATATAAAAAAAAAAGTTACAGGAGAGCATGTTATTATAAGAAGAAGAATAATTATTTATTTTGTTAATTCAGCCGTGGAGCGGCCGTGGGGATGGCGACCTTCTTGGGGCACACACAGCCTCTATGAAGTGATCACCCGAATTGAGGTTTCATCCATTTTTTGTTACTTGGGCCATTTTTTTTTCCGTTGACCAATAATTTTTACATTTTCGAGGTTCATTATTAAAATTACATAAACGAGAGCGCAATATTAAAACCTTTCGTATCATCTCATTCTACGACTAAAAAAACCCTGACAAAATACTTCAATAAATAAATCTGAAAAGTTTTAATGCCCAGCGGTACCTCCTCTAGCGTGATTCCTATTTTTATGTCAGGAGGTCCCTCATCCAACTTCTTTACTGCCTTCTACGGGTGTTTTGGGGAATGTTGGTAGTGGCCATGTTTTGTACTAAATGTGTTACAAATGTCCGCGTAAGTGTTGTGAAAACGTTTGTAGATGGTCCGAATAATGAACGGCGCACAATAAGCCTGGTTGAAGCTATGGTGCTAAGGATAAGCCGCAAAAAAAAAAGAAAAAAAGAACAAGAATTCGCTTCAATTTTAAATTTGGTATGCGAGGGAACTGCATTTTATTAACAAAGCTAAAGTACCACTATTTTTTCTTCATCTTCTTTAAATGGATAAATTGAAATTTTTTAGGAATGACATAGTTAAACAAAATAATTTGGTTTTATAGTTAGAAAAAAAAAAACAATGTTCTTTGGTTCTTCTGTTGATGAAATTATTTATTATCTATTTTTTTAAATATTAATTATTATAAAATATATATGTGTTTTTTTTTTAATGAAAGAGGCTTGACGAAGAGTAGTTTCTATACTTAAATCTTGGCCAGTAAAAAATAAAGAGAGTTAGTTTAAAAGGAACAAACTCTAAAAGATGGTTAGTGCTAAACCATAACCTTATCATAAAATTATTTATACTGCAGATGTATAGTCGACTGTAGAAATATTATAGGTGGAATAATAGGAAATCAGTCTTTATCTAAATATTTAAAATTATTAAGAAAAAGACTGACTCGTGATTATATAACTGACTCCACCTATAAAAATTATTTATACATAAAAAAGGTAGAAATATTTATAATACAATAAATGAAAGTGATACATTTAAATATGTAAGAGTAATATAGCACAGGTAAAAGCTAAAAAGGGTTTGCTAATTAATGAATACAATTTGTAATTATTTTTTAATAACGAAATTAATTCAATAAATACTTTTCAGTATGTTTATTTTATTCTAATGGAAATGCGTAGCAACAAAGTTTGAAGGCTATTTACTACAAGGAGATTGAATCCAGAATAAGAAAGAAGAAAGAAAAAAAAAGAAAAGAAACTCGTTTAAAACGAAAATAACTCACCCTCCAAACCCAACGGTATGATTTACACCTTGGAAATAACTCAAAGACTAACCACCCAAAAAGATGAAAGCCCGAACACCATCGAAGAAGAAGTTGATAACGTACGACCGCAGGCTCCCTAAAATGGAAACCCGATTTTATCTCAAGAATCAATTTATATAGTGGATTTGAGTTATACTAACTTAAATTTGTGAATCATTTGGTCTCTTGACAGAATATCTACATACCTGTATATCTCTTCCGAAATATATATCTTTTTCAAACCAATTTATTCCAGTGTAGATTACCAGGCGAGAGAAGTTATGTGCTCCAACACTAACGAACTGACCGTTAGAACATCAACGGATGGGATCATTACAACTGTAGATTATTTCATCTTTGATTTACATAACAGCCTGCTTGGCAGACGACTGATTTAAATAGTTATTTAATTATAAATTATTTAAGTTCATATTTGAGAGGTAAACAAAAGCAACAAAACAATGTTTGAAAATTGTTTAATAGGTAATGCTTGGAATTACATTATTTCGAGATGCAGATTTAGTTTTAAATTAATTGAAAAATAATGTTAATGCCTACAACCAAGCTATACTAGTTGTATCTGTATACAACTCCATACTATATAAACGAAAGTCTTCTTCTCGCAATACCCTCGTTTATTTGATTCAGTACATGGGCCTAAAAAGTAATCATTCCAACATAAAACATATTGGTCTTTCAGAAGACCTCATTTATTTATTATGGTTAGAGGGGCGTGGTCTAGTGGATAGAGGACAAGTCTACAGTTCCTTAGTTCCTCTACAGTTCGGGTCTGAACCCTGGTGCTGGTGTTCCTCAAGGTAGCATCCAAGGACTTATTCTTTACACAGTCTATTCAGCCAATATCCTAACCCATCCTAATACTTTCAATGACCCAGTTATATGGCTTCCCCATTTTTCAATGTCAGGATCAGAGAATAAAAATTAATTTTAAACAATCCCACCAAATTACCATTACACACCGCCGTAAACCTGTGATGTCGTGCCCTACAGCATCATTTAATAACCGCTAGTCCTTGTTTAATATATCCGATGCCCAGGACTCCATCTCGAAAAACGTCTAACTTGAAATCCTCATTCAAGACTAAAACGATAAGAAACTATCCGACGTTTTCCGCTACTCCAACACTTCCTGGACTAACGCTTAAGCCTTCTACTTAACAACAAAAGGCTCATTTATATGACCATCATACGGCCGACACGGATGGAATGGATCAAACCATCTAATTCTTCTCGTATCCAATCCTTACAATCCAAAATGCTTCGTAAAATCCTCAATGCTCCGTACTTTGTATAAACTCCTCTATAAAGACCTTAATGTTCCATATGTTGCTGATTTGACCCGAACCAGATACTATTCTTTTCATGACAAACACTATTCTCGCTCTAGTGTTTCTCTCCATTAATTTCAATCCCTGCTTCCTCTTCGATTCCAGATAATCCTCCGATGAGTCTGAAAAGAAGATGGCCACAAAACCTTCTAGTTTAGAATATTTTTAGAGTGCTTTCAATGTATATTTCATGTCAGTTTACTATATTTCCATCACATTTACTAGATTCATTTCTTAATATAGTAGTAAATATCAATAAATAAAAAACAAAAGTCCCCCAAGATTTGAAACTTGAAGTCCTATTCAGTCCAAATTATTTTCGTAAAAGGTATAAACAATCAAGAAATTCGATCGATTCAACAGTGAATTATTTGGTTAGAAAGGATCTATTTGATATTCAGTCATCATATTAGCCAATTATCAACATCCAAACGTCCACTTTATTAGCCATTCAACAAAGAAACGAGGGCTTTATTGCCGATAGAAACCTCAACTGGCCTGCCCCGCTGTTTACCTGATTCCATCATTGTCAGGTGTTTCACGTAAACCGGCTTCGTGTCTAAGCTTAATGGCGTTTCTTACCTCGACGCTGTCTGAATAAAATGTTTTATTAAATTTGTTTTATCCAAATATTTTCATGTAAAAAAAAATATTTAATACAAATATATCCGTTAATGTTACAATAGTTATAATAATAATAGGTAAATTAGTGAAAAGTAATAAAGAAATACCGAAAATAAAATAAAAAGGAAGGTAAATAAAATAATTTATGACGTTTTAAATATAATGGGAAATGTATTAAGAACCAAAAAAAGATTGTAAATAATAATAATAATAAAAAATTTGGTGCGGGCAACACACGACTTTCACTAACCTCCATTTTTAAAATCAATCAAAGAATTTTCAAAAACAGTTAGAGATAAAAATAAGTGAAACTATTAAAGAATTAATTAAATTAAATTTCTGTAGAAACATGTGTTTCATTAAAAAATCTATCATATTATTATCTAAAATAATCAGTTAGTTTTATGTTCATTTCATCACTCTCTATTAACTTTTAAAAGCTTGTGTATGAGATAATATTTTTTCTGAAATGTTTAGCTTTCCAATGGTATATCATGCATGTATATTACTGCTCTTATGTTCAAAAACGATAAATTGCATTAAAAAAATATTTTTTTCAGTTTTCTCCTTTAGTCAGATATTAAATTGGTTCAACCTATATATTTATGTGTTTTTCATCGGTGGTAACAAGATAATATATTTATTTTTACAAAATCCACAAAATTAAAGGTACTTTACAGGAAAAAAAATGTAAAATATCGGCATTTAAGCCCTGTCAGACCATTTTAATCAGAATAAAACCTACATAATGTTAAAGCCCATTAAATTTTACATCGATTTAGCAAGTTTAATCAAAATCGTCGGAACCGTTTTCAAGAAGATCGAAAAAAAGGTGCAAAATGCATAGTATAAAGTGCCTCTTCTGGTAAGCTCATTTTGATGAAAAAGGTTTTGTAACGTCTCGGGCATATATTTGTCTTAAATATGAAATTTCAGTTTTATAGGACTTACCGTTTCCGCCTGGGAGTTACCACACACACACACCACACAGACCTTTTTGCGGGACTAGGTTATTTGGACTCAGGGGACGCTAAAACGTGTATTTCCGTTGAAAACTGGAATTCGAAAATTTTCACGATCGCAATACTTCTCCTTACTATATATAGTAAGTGAAAGTAAAAATGTAAAACTGCTTTGAAGTGCTAGCAAAGGCCAGATTCTTCTCAAACTTGGACTTAACAAAAATATCCAACTCCAAAAAAATATCCCATAACTGTACTTCACCACACACGACATTCACTTACCTAAGTTGTTAAAATCGATTTTAGAACTATTAAATACAGTTAGAGTTTAAACAAAATTAAAGAATTATATTTAGATTCGTTATATGTTTAAGTACAAATATTAAAACAGTATAAAATTTTTAAGTTGTATCTAAAATTGCCCATTCGTCACATTACATTACCATCCACAACTTTGTAAGTTTGATAACATTTTTTCTCAAATCTTTAGCTTTCTAATGGTATATTATACATCTATATTACTATTTTTATGGACGGAAAACCTATTTTCTCTCTTTAGTTGGTTATCAAATTCATTTAACTTGTATATTTATCCATTTTATATCAATACTAAAAACATGATATGATTTTTTTTTTTTTTAAATCTTCAAATTTTAAGGTACTTTAGAGGAAGAAAATTCAAAAATAAGTTTGAACAATAATTTTGATTAAATTCATACCTAAAACAATATATAAATTCTGCAATTTGGAATTTCAAACGAACGTTATTTTGACAAAATCATGCATAACCGTTGGCATAGAAACAATACATTGTTATGTAAGTACTGAGCCTAAGACTTAACATCCCTTATGGATAATATTATTACCCAGTTAATGCTCAGTTCGTGCAAATTAGAAAAAAAAATATATATACCAATTAAAGTATTGAAACTTTAAAAACACTGCTAAAGAACATACCTCCGAAATCGATTTCCAACTTTTATGAAGGAGCTGCCACATTGAATTTTACCAAAAAAGAATATTTTTAAACTATTTTTTTATTCTTTTTTGTATTGAAAAGTTTTTTTGTTTTTTTTTTAAGCTGGAATCTATAATTACTCCTAGATCTTCAACAAGTAACATAAATGAGTTAAAGTTTTTCGTCGAATTTTCCTGTGGACTTTGTTAATAAATATCATCATTGTTTGATTTTATAAACATTTATTTTATACTATAATTTACTCTGTAATAAAATATTTCCATAATACAGTTCGTATTTGTAAATAATAGCAGTAACATAATATGGTACTCCCAGCATCTACGAGGACTGCAGCATCGTACCAGAGATAAATAATGGAACTTACATAAATTACGTAAGTGTATTGTATTCCATTCGACATTATTGGCGTCAGGCGAGCACCCATTGAATAGTTAATTAGGAGAGGACAATCGAAGCTAATAAGTTATCGATATAACCCCAATGAATTATCGATTCATACATATAGAACGATATTGTTGCAAGCATATACCACGCCGTGCATTACAGAATGCTATTCCTTTTGGTCATATCTGTTCCCGATGCACCATAAACAACAGGTGTTAATTTCTGAATAATTTTTTTTTTTTTGTATACAGGAATACAACAAGTAAATTAGATGAAATATATAAAGGCATGAAACACATGTAGAGAAGCTTCCCAATGGAAGCACTCTAAAAATGTTCTAAACTAGAAGGTCTCGGGGACATCTCCTTTTCACACGCCTCGGAAGATTGTCAGGAATTGAAGAAGAAGAAGAAGAAAGGATTGAAACTAGAGGATTAGGGTGGGAATGGAGTTTGCCATGAAAGGAATGGTATCTAGATCGGGCCAAATCAGCAACATACGGAATATTAATGTCTTTATGGATTAGTGTATTCGTGACAAAGTAAGGAGCATCGAGGATTTTACGAAGGATTTTGGATTGTAGGGTTTGGATACGGGAAGAATTCGATGTTTTAGTAGAGCCCCAAAGCTCTACTCCGTAAGTCCATATCGGCCTTATGATAGTCATGTAGATGAGTCTTTTGTAGTTAAGTGGAAGATTAGAACGTTTGTCTAGTAAGTGTTGAAGTAGTCGAAAACGTCGAGCAGTTTCTTGTCGTTTCAGTCTTGTATGAGGGTTCCAAGTGAGACGTTTGTCAAAATGCAGTCCTAGATATCGGATCTGTTCAACCGGGACAAGAGGAATATTATTGAAGGAGACAGTAGGGCAGGATGTCATAGGTTTACGACGAAGGGTCAAGGTAATTTGGTTGGATTTGTTGACATTTATTTTAATTCTCCAGTTCTGACACCATACTTCGAGGTCTCTGATGTGGGATTTGAGAGTTCGAGAGGCAATAGTTGGATCAGTATTGACTGATAACACACAAGTGTCGTCAGCTTAGGTAGAAAGGAAAGTGTTAGGATGGGATAAAAAATAAGAGGGAAAAAAATAAAATCTGCTATAAATATCCCTATTAAAATCTGTCCACGAAATCCAAAATCCCAAAGTACAATAAATAGCCCATTAAGAGAATGAAAAACAGACCAAGAAAGTGATAATTGTAGCTAGATCAACCAAATTGTTTCTTTTATTCATCTATTTAGTTGTATCATTTTATAGCAGTAAATGTAAAATCAGTAAACTATTCTAGTTTTCATTATGTATAACAAATATTCCAACAAACTAAATACAATGTCAATACAAAAAAAAAAAAAAAAAAAAAAAAAAAAAAAAACTACCTGCACCACTACAACCCATGAGTAGATTTTGGGCTAGTACATTTGAGTTTCGTACTGTTTCTAGGCCAACGGCCGTGCAATGACGTGATTCGGCCAAGATCACGCTTAGCCATCATGTTTCTTCTCCAATTTTCGGGTCCCTGCTTTATAGGGGCTGGATGTGCTTTACGAGTGTCTCCCTACCCTAGATTCTCCCTACGGGTAATAGAATAGAATAACTAATTATTCTGCCGAAGACGGGAAAGGGGAAACAGTGGACTAGTATTCTATTCTCTAGAAAACAGAAAACAGATTTTTTCCCCATTTTGGGTACCCACTTTATAGAGGCTGGGTGTGCCCCAGGAGGGTCTCCATACCCCAGGATCGCCCCCCGGCTGAAATAACAGAATAAATAATATTCCGCCACAGCCGGGACTCGACCCCAGGACCAGGACCGGAGCACAGGGAAAATCTTTGTTCAACATTTAGCCTTCAAGTATAAAAGTTAAGAAATATTCATAATCACTAGAATTGTGATTTATCAAGATATGATACAACTATATCTGCTGGAGAGGGATTTGAATATCGAATCAATACTTGAGAATGGAATATAAATGAAGGAGAACACCTTTTTAATTTTAAGTTGTGACCTGGAATAAATTAGGAAACGAAATAGATTATGATTTTGAATTAATAATCTCACCCGAAGTAATACATTGAAGTGGTTAGGCATTATAATAACAATAATACTAAATGATAGTTAAATTCGGCTATAATTTTCGAGACAAAAATATGATGTGCACCAATCCACATCCACTTATCACCCTACACACTTCCACAGACTATTTTATGACTTAAGTCTTTGTTCTGAGGGCATCAAAATTTTTGAATTTTTATTGAAAACTCGAATCAAACAACTATCACGATCGCAATAATTTCCATTTCTATATATTTTTCATATTGGCCATTTTTTTTTTTTTTTTTTTTTTTTTTTTTTTTTGTTCACCCCTACCTCGCCTTTGAAGGCTATACGGGGGTTTCTCAGACCAGGGAGTGAGGGCGGGGTATAAATGCCGAGATAAAAGTCCTCCCGGTACTGAGACTCGAACTCGTAATATTATGGTTTCCAATTTTTGGTTCTCTGTGGTTGCTAGGCAACGCGCGTCAACGTAACGCGCGCTAACCTACTCGGCTACCCCGCCCCCCAATATTGGCCATTTAAAAAAAATATTTTTTTTTCATATTGGCCATTTAAAAAAATATTATTTATTTACTGATAGGAATTAGTCCGGGTGGCGGTCGGTGAATGAGTGAGTTTCCATTCGCCTACAACACGCCCTGATGATGACCCACAATGGGGGTCGAAACGTTTGCAAAAAATAAACTGTTGAAACTACTCAATTTTTTCTTTCACGACCGCCACCCGGACTAATTCCGTATAGTAAGTCTCAACGGTCAACTAATTATATCCACTATTGTTTATTTAATTTTTTATAATAATGGAGTCGATCCAATGATTCAGATACTAACGTCTCCAAGGGGTCGAAGTAAATAGCTATAAATTATTAAAGTATATTTATATAATATCCGCACTATTAGGAACTGAATAATTACCTTAATAGCGAGTAGAGATAGGAAATCTGAGTTTCTTACCTGAAAAATAAAACAACAAATCATTATCAAACAAATGAAGCTATAAACCTATATAAATATATATTCCTGATGAGTGGGCAAAAAAGGCTTAGGTCATCATGAACTTACAATGTTTTTTTTTTTTAAATTATTTTTTGTTTAAGTTTGTGTTTTAGTATAAATAATAGTTCCTTATAGGACAATATAGTAATAGTAATTCATGAATAAAGATATACTTAAACAGTATCTAAAATGATTTTTCAAACTAAACTTCACATTACAAGACTTAAGCCCTTTTGCCCAAACATCAGTGATTTTATACATGTATTAAATTACTAACAATCTGTTGTTTAAATATTACTGTATTTTTATAATTCTTCAATAAATGTAGAAACGGTTAAACAGTATTTGGGAAAGTTAAAGATAATCCTACTCATTTTCCATACTGCAATAACTTCTAAAAGTTATTTTCTTAATTATTAATCAAAGGATTTAAAGCAAGTCTAACAAATCAGGAAATTTTAAATGAATGAATAAATTAATATTATGAAATACGTAGATTTAATTTTTTTTTCCACCTTTTGTATTCTTCCAAGACTTCTCAACACTGATTTAGAGTGCAATGGGGGAACGGTAAATGATTCGAATGTAGAGCAATATAGATGGGGATTATAGCCTAAGTTCTAATGAAAACACTTAAAGGAAGCTTAAGTGCAGTTTATCTGCAAGGGCTTAAGTGATCCCGTCGTTAGGGACTGCATTCTCTAATTGTATGCACTGCAGTCGGATCGTATCGTAAGTCCTCCGCCCTTGATAGCTTCTAGAGGATTAACTCAACTCGATTTGCAGAATAAAATCAATATGCAGTCTCAATGTCTCAGACCGATTAAAAGAAAATCAGCATAAAGTAATACAAATTAATCAAGAGAGAAAAAAAGGAACTTAAAGGAGATATTTCTTAAAGAATGAATAAAATTAAACAAACAAGTTCGATTCACTTTTTCATCAATTATAAAAGTAGATATAGCTAATTACACTAACGTATTGCTATTTAAAATATTTTATTAGATTTATTCTGAAAATTAATGAGCTTGATTTTTACAATAAGTAAGAAACGCTTTAAATGATAAGATTCCTATTCTTATCATAAATATTGTTGGATGATTAAAACGGAAAAAAAATTTTATTTTAAATTAATTAGAAAAAAAATCATCTATAGAAAGTAAATAAATAAATAAATAAAAAAGAGAAGAAATTATCAAAATGTCTGCAGTTAACTTTGACGAAGGCATTAAATCTCTGTGGCCAGTTATCCATAGCAGCACGTAGCACTTCCTGAGGAAGCGCTCAACTGCTCGTACCAGTGATTGTTCGAGGTTTTCTGGTGTGCCCTATGGCATCCCATCCTCTCCAGTTTGGCCGGTAATCCAGTGGGTTAAGATCAACCACTGCTGAGCTAACCTGACTTGTGAGCTAAAGCGGAATCCTACTGGAAAACCAATGACTTCCAGCAAAGTATCATTTAGAGGTTGGCAAAAGTTTTATAATCGTTCTGATTTTTAGCCGCTAATTTAACTCCTTTTTTCACAAAAATGGATCTTTATAATGTCATAAAAGCTAACTCCCCACCAAACCATCACTGAGGAAGAGTGATGACCTCTTTTCATTCTTCTAATAACTTTCTTATAGGTATGATTATTATTTCTTTATAACTATTCATTTTTTTTTTGTAAATATATATTATATATATATATATATGTATATATATATATATATATTTTTTTTCTTTCTTTCTTCTTTGTTTGATCTTTATTAATTATTTATTTTTATTTTATTTCCAATGTACATACGGAATGAATGATTTCTTATATCTGTAATACTCATTGCCCCAAAAGGTGGCAGATTGTATTATCTCTTAATAAATAAAAATAAAATAAAAAAATAGCTTTCTTGGCTTCTTTAGAGCTTTCTGCGTACACACGATCATTTGGTGATTAAATGTTTCTTTAGTTGTAAAAATTCCTCATCGCTAAACCAAATCTTTCGATGAAGACGTTAGTGTAGCGGCCAAAGAGCACTTCACATCTATCCACTCTGATTTGTTTCAAGGAAGTGTTTAAGCTTTTGTACTGTCATTATTCGAAACGCACCCCTCCTAAGGTCACTTTTTATCATATAGACATCGCTCTGACAGAGATTCCATTTCCTGAGACATGATTTGTTGCTTGCAAAAAGGGATTTCTTCTGATTCGAGTAGCACTGCTCTGACTGCATCTTCCGTTCCCACATTAAAAAAAAATAACCTCTGAACTGTGAAAACTACAACGGGTAGTTTATCGTCATTTACATTCTGGAAGATTGTCCGCTTTAATATTTCCACACAGAACATATCGAAAGAAATTTCTATAAGCTCTTGGGCGCTTTAACACCAAAACCTTTAGGAATACAAAATAATTTATAAAACGATTCGATCTGTTTCAGAAAGTTTAGCGTAAATCAAACCAAACAAGAAATTAAAAAATTGATTGAAAGGACACTAAATATCGCAGTAGTTGAGTGTCCAAAACTAACCTAACCTGTAATCACTTGTAGCTGGGTGGTTAGCATAACAGCCTCCCTATGCCAAAGGTCACGGGTTCAAACCCGCAGATGGCCCTGAGATTTTTTAATGGGAGTAAAAAATCCTCAGTTATGCCGTCCTTCGAAGGGGACATAAAAGGTGGTCCCGAGCCTGTGCGATGTCAGGTACTCGTTGAAGATCTCTATGCTAATTAAACCTGGATAGGCAAAATTTAGGACTCCCACTGTAGCATCATCCGATTAGTAAGAGTAGCATAAAGAGACGTCAAATAAATAAACAAACAAACAAATAATCTAATCTCAACGTAAGACATTATCAATATATAAAACATACTTATATGAATTGTGTTTCGCATTAATAATATTGTTATTATTATGATATATTTAATATTAGGCTTAGTAATGCTAGCATGAACGTGTCTTAAAATGCTAAGCTAGTATACTTTACTAAACTAACGAAAGGTTCAAATTAATTTATAAAATACTTTGAAATAATCAGCAGTTTAGCGGTAAAAGGGAACCAAAGGACCATTAAACTGGGAAAATACTACAAATGATTTTCTTATCTACCGAAATGATATATTGAAATTTAACTAATTATATACTATTTATGCTCCATAGAAATGTTTAGTTAAATTAACAACCTTATTTTCTTATTTAACGATTTCAAGGCACAGAGATTTGAGATCAAGATATTAGATTTTTTTTTAAATCTTTTAAAGATCCCAAAAATAGCATTGAGAAGTATTTTGAGTAAATATGAAGTTTTTAAAACTAACAAAACCAGCGTACGGGTGAAAATAGTTAACTACTATGGCTAATTGGCTCTATTAATATTAAAAAAGAGGGTCAGTCCAACTCTGTTTCCTTATAAGTAAGAATTGTGTAAGAAATTAAAATATAACTGTGCGCTGTTTAATTTTTGAAGTTCCTAAATTATCAAAGCACCCAATCCCCCTCCTCACAATCACAAACTAAGTCGCAAATTAACTTTGACACGAAGCAAGGGAGCAAGATATAATATGGGCGCCGCTAGCGGGAGATTAACGAGGTAGGGCTAACTCGTGATAATCTAAAGCCGGACCATAAACAAACGGAGGGAGAGTTTTTTAAGTGGGACGACGTGGGAATGAGCCCTGATGAAGAGGAGGCGGGATTTACGCCGAATGCGGGCATGGGGGCGGTGAGGATTAGTGACCACTGTCCAGCCATCTTGTCCTTCCGGGCTCCGCCATCTTGTGTCCTCCAAGTCCATAAATCCACCCCTATCTCCTTTCCGAACGATAAAACTTCGCATGTCCACCCCCCACGCAGTAACAGCATCCGACGGTCCGAGATAATGCAGGTACTATATCCCGGCTGGTCGGTCGGTACGTCGAAGGCCCTTCGGTGCTAACCTAGTGGAAATGAAAAATGGCGTGGGATCAGAGATGCAGGAAGGATACAAGAGCTGGAGAAAGTTGGTGATTGGTCACGTCATGGGTTGGATCTTGTGAGCTAGTAGTTTAGTTCAGGTTTCCAAGTGATGATAGTTGTTGCATAGTACTAACCATTTAAAAAAAAATTAAATAGTAACTCAAATGTGAAGATAGGTTCGAAGTAGAATAGTATTAAATATCTTAAGAATTAAAATGATAATATATAACAGTTTTTTTTTTTACTTCTCTACTCCTAGTTGTCAAATTAATTTAAACAGGAATGTGGCTTTAGTATTTCTCCCTGACTTGGAAAAACAATAGATAATTATAAGTCAACCTATAATCTACTGATTTGCCCAGGCAGGAGAGATTGAGTTTGCTGATGAAAGGACGAATTAATGAAGTTTAGAAGGTGAAAACAGAGAGAAAGAATTTTTTAACAAAATTAATATTTATTTATCTATGTTCATTTGGACATTTGTACATCGGCACCTTTTTTCTTTCATACCAAGAGAAGGTCCTAGCGATAATTGATATATAACAAAAAAAATTTTCCATTAAAATTCTGACAACGAAACTGTCGTTAAAAATTGATTCGAAAACACCAAGCGTGACGAAAAAATGCGGGAAAAACATAACTTTTTTTCATTCGAAACTATTTAATTCCTAAACTGTAGGTCCTAGCGACCAATGCTATATGAAAAAAGTATTCACCAGTAAATTTTTGAACTGGAAACAGTCGTTAAATTACCAATCCAAGCAATTCCAATAGTGCTTGAGCGTATTAAAATGAGGATGAAAGAAATGCAACACAGATAATATTACAGACCCTTAGCCAAAAGCCATATTAACGTCAAAATAGTGGAATCGATCTAAAATTTCGATGTTAAATTGTAAAACCACTTCAGAACCCCCAGAGTTAAAAAACACAATAATTATTTTTCAGAGTGATGATCCTATTTATACCATTTCACTTTGTTTTAGTTTCCCAAATGAATAAACTACATCTGCCAAAACATTTCAAATAATCTATCCATTAATTTATGAAATTTACAAGAAAGAAATAGGAGGAACGTCTGATAATCTTTTCTTGAAACCTATATTCTTAACTTACTAATGTTTCCTTTGAGATGTCAGATGGATTATAATTCAGTATTAGGTGAGAGAGACACACTTTATTTATAAATAGAGAAAATGATGCTGCCCAACTTGATTGGGTTGCTATAACACAGCATACCAATTGTTTCCTTTAGGAATATTCTTAATATTATAAATTATAATTTTAAATCCTTAATTATAAGCACAATATATATTTTTTCTCTATTCTATTCTTTTTAATTTTTTTTTTTTTTTTAACAAAATAAAAGGTTTGACAAAATGGTTACCAACGAACCTATATACATACATTTGAAATCTAAACCCATTAAGCCCACCTAAACACAATCTTACGATTCAAGTCTCGTCTATGCCGAATGCTTACTTATTTTAATTTTTTAAGTAGAATCAGTTTCATTATCAAGACAGACAATTTCCATTAAATTAAAAAAGACACTGTACCTCACATCCAAAGTGAACAAAAGTGTTATTTATGGCTTAAGGACTATTTACTTGTTACACTATAAAGCAAAGGATGACAGAAAGGAAATCTTGGTTCTAATTGCCATTCAATCCCATCCACATTAAAGTGGGGATCTGACATCAATGTCAAAAACCTTTACAACCTTCCAAAGGTTGTTATAAACCTGGTTAATTTTTGGTATAGATAATATGATATGATATAATAGCAACTAAATAGCATTCAATAGTAGAACTAATTTAATACTAATTTTCGAAGCAAGCTGGTTCAGAAAATAAAATTAAAAATCAATGAATGCTCACGGTTAGAAACCTCATCTTGATCTTCCGATTTTCAGCGGTTGATTATACCCTCAAAGTACCCCCTAATTCTCGAAAGCGGGGCTAATGGAAACGGAAAACCACGAGATTAGAAGTTGAGTTTCCGAACCGTAATAATTTACGAAACGATGTGGGCTATTACGTAACAGTAAATACTTTGAAAGAGGGAGTAGATGTTATTATTAATGAAAGATATTTATCATAATTTATGGAGTTGAGTTGCGATATGATGTTAAGTAAATATATAAAAATAGCTCAAAAAATTAACAATAATTATCTTATTTTCTTTCCTTCTTCCTTCCGTGTACCAGTGTATGTATATGTTTAAAAGCTTGGGACAAGAATGTGACAAACCACTATTTAACTAAATTAATACTTTGCACAAAGTTGAATTTTTCATCATCTTTATACTCTGTATTTATTTTACTGGTCTAAGTACATTATAAAAAAAACACTTCCTTTTATCTCGTAGATTGTACCCAAACAAACACACCCTTAAAAATATTTGTAAAATTTTTATTGGTAGCATATACTGTTGTAACTTTAGTGACTGTTGAACTGCATGACTTATAATTTAATATAACAACAGAAAAATGATCAATTTAATAGTGAAAACATATTTGGATGGATCCGGAATTAACCAGCCAAATTCATTACTATCAATCAAAATATTTTATAAAATTATTAATGATCTGAAAAAAAAAGTATTAAACACTTTAGAGAATGTCTAGAACAATTCCATTCCTAATACTTGATTGTCACAGGAAACGTTCAGTTCATAATTAATTTTCACAGTTTCAAAGTAAATGGTTAGACAAGAGCTTACATGTTCAGCTTAACATTCAAACAAGGGGTATTAGAAATTAGTAAGGAGATAAATTGTGCGGTTGGAGTAAGGTACTGATGATAATGTGGCATATTAAGTACTTTTATTTGCATAAAAGATTCGTTGATACATAAATTAAAAGTGTTTTTTATTCGCAAATTAATTGATAATAAAATATCTTAGGAAAAAGAATATTAATAAAATAAAACGAAATAGTAATGGATTTTCCAGTCTAGTTGAAGTTCGACCTTCACCTTGTGAAGCACTTAACGCTCTGGTTATTACCGTTGAGTGTAAGTGGGAATAATTATAGCTTCTTTCAGCGTGATAAAATACCTTGACTAAAACTAGATACATTGAATTATTCACAGATGTTATGTCAGTTAGTTATTTAATTTTTGATTCAAAGATAGAAAAAAAAAATTAAATCTATTTTTTTTCTCCAATTAAAAAAAAAATACTGAACAGATTTCAGTTTCTTTAGGAAAAGAGGAATAATTTTAGTTTTCATCAAAGAATGTCGTCTGCTCCGGGAACTAGGGAGGAAAAAAATAAAAATAATAATAATATGGTAAAAATAAAGAAAAATTTAAATCAATCTTTGTTAAATCGAAAAAAAAATTAAAGGAAAATAAAGTAAAAATAAATAGGTGTGTGTCATTTTAAACGTGTTTAATAAATAATTAAATGATACAAAAAAAGTGTTAGTAGAAATAAATTTTGTGCTACTAACCAAGAAGTTGAGCATCTATTCCAATATTCCAATACCCTTTCCAGAATAAATGAAAGTAGATTAACAAAAATATTTTTAGCATTTTTCAAAAAGAGGAAAAAAAGTGTAACTAGCTCAGATAAGTTCAGTTTTATTTGAATGAATGAGATATTACAGACAGTACGATTGAAAATAATATAACTCCAGAATGTTATTAAAAATAAGAATACAATTTTTCCAAGCAAATAAAAAAATTAGAAAAAAATCTCAGAGGAGCAGAAAAGGGCAGCATAGGAGAAAATGTGGGAATATTAGAGAAACGCAAGAAGCATCGACAAAAAAGAAAAAAAAAGTTTGTTCAACGTATGCAAAGTAAGCCATTAAATTTTTTTTTAAATTATGCTAAATATGAAATTATTACTATAATACTAACACAAAATTTAAAAAATGAAATTATAACCGAGGTAAATATTATTTATGAAGTATAGTAAAATAATAACACTTAACTTTACAATAATAATAATAACCTTTAAAAAATATCGTTTTTCTCTTTGTTAATATTTTTATTGTACTTCATTCAATAGTTTTTATCCAAACATATTCATAGTTTTAATACTTCATTGTAAATGATATAGTTATTAGTAAATACCTGATCTAAGTCATAAAATACACCAGTTAGGTGAATTTTTACAACAAACAGAGGAAAAATCCGGTTCAACGCTGTGCATCCATCTAAATGTTTTTAAAAATGTCAACAATAGGTAATAACTTACAAGACATTGGGTGGAGAATCCGCTTGCAAATTTGCTATTGCCTCATTAAGGTTGAGACATGAAATGGAGAAGTTGATTTTATTTAGAGCAGTCATATTTCACACTTAGCAAATGCTATATAAATCGGATTTCTTGTAGGAGAACATTTTTCAAATACTAGCAAGAATTATTCGAATTCACAAAATGATTTCTGTTAAGGTTACTAATTTCGTAATCCATGTACAGTTTAAAAAAAAATAATATATATATATATATTTTTTTTTTATTTTAATGTCTGTATTTTTTGAAAAATTAAACAATAGTGTTTAATTTTTTTAGGCGTATAAATAAACCCTAATATTCCAGAGGACACCTAACGAATTCTACTACAATAACTTTTCAAGTTCTTTAAAGCTGCTTCCTCTGTAAGAGTTATTTTTAATACGGTGTCGATGTTGCTAAAAAATATATATATCGATCAGAGAAGGACCTATCAGCTTTGAGCTTAGATGAAGAGCAGCGCTACCTAGCGGGGATCCACTGTACTATGAGGCACACCTCAGTGCTGAAACCTAGCGGTAGACTGCTGAAGTTCTGTTTAATGGTGCTCAGAGCATTTTATGGCGCATAACTGCTTGTTATGCCTTTGTATCTGAGTGCAACAGGTCATAAAAATAATATTATTATTTAAGTGTCTTCTATGACCCTCGACCCTTCTCTGATAGAGGATTGAAAGATGAGTTATATCTTTTAATTGATTTAGGAGTTCTTCCATCATAAGATGATATAATAAATGTTTTTGTTTGTTTTTTTATTATTTTAAATGTAAAAAAAAATGATGCATAATTTACCCATCAAATTTTGTCAATGTTAATCGTTATGCGCATGTTGCATCAGTTTACTAATATCTTAACCATAATAACAAAATATATATATTTTTTATATATTCATAGTAGGGAATCACTACATAATTCAGAGGACAAAAATGCCTCAGCACATAATCAAAATTTAAAAATTAAAGATGAGAGGATTTACAAAAATTGTTAATGGTAATATTTATAGGAAAATATCAAATAACTTTATTATATGTCAACTGCATTATGACTTTAATTTTTTTTAATTAAAAAAAGTAACTACAGATTTCGGCGTAATAATCTAGCCACTTATCGCCCTCTAATTATAATCTCATGTTCAAAATAAAATTTACATATAAACATAAAATATATTTAAAATAAATTTTCATTATTTTGTAAGTATCCGTTCAGGCAATGCTCTTGACATTATAATCAAAGATATGAAGTGGTTAACAAATAAATGTTTTAATAAGGAAGAAAATTATTCTGTAGAACCTAATAATATGTTTTAAAAAATAATAAACTATATTAAAATCAGAAAAAGAATGTTTTTCTAGATAAAGTAAACTTTTAAAAATGAAAATATTTCCACCAAGAACCACCCCATTGAATAAAGTGCATCTGTACACACCTTTTTACATCTCAGTAACAAACAGAGATTCGATAAACCTCAGTACAGAGTATAGGGAAGTAAATATTTCAGTGAAATATCGATAATAATTTATTTTTTTGATATTTTTATAATTTTTATGTAATTGAGGTAAAACTTATCTACCTTATAATTAGAAATAATGAAAATTTTGCTATATTTAACTGCGGTCGCTAGGTTCCTTGAAAAAGGATAAAACTGCTACATATCTACAGACCGAGGACATTTGAAAATTGTCCGTAAGCTCGCCCCTACTTACTCTACTTAGTCAGCTGCTAGAAATCTATGGAAGGATATGTAAAACACATGAAAGAGGGACTGGGCCGGCTAAACACGGATAAAGACTGCTTGGATAGTGAGTTTTTCGGCGAAAAACTAAACGAGGTAAAGAACCTTTGTGGAAAAGAAGGATAGAAGAGGGAGAGAATGGTCTAAGAAAGAGCGAGAGGAACATTCAAGGTGGATGAGAGTGTACTGGGGTAGAAGAAAGGCGGGAGGTATGAAGAAAAATAGGAACTAGTAATGATATATTTTGGGATCACATGTAGCTGGGTGGCTAGCGTAACAGCCTCCCATGCTAAAGGTCACAGGTTCAAACCTGGATAGGCAAAATTTAGGACTCCCACTGTAGCATCGTCCGATTAGCCATAGTAGCATTAAGTGACGATAAATAAATAAACAAAAAAACAAACTAGTAATGATATTCCAGTGATTCTTGACGGATTCGTGTAACAAAAAAAAATGAAATATTCATAAACAGCTTTGTTTTTCTGTTCAAAAATAAATTTTAAAACAGCTAAATATCCCTTCTCTTTTCATTTTTTACTTGTTTGGCTTCTGAGATATTTATGTATTAAGTTCCTAACCTGTGTTATAAATTTATAATTATTAAAGATAAACAATTGTCAGGTCAACGTTCGTATGGTGAACTGAATGGCCAGCAGTAGGAATCGAGAAGGGAGGAAATATATTATGCTGTCCCAGGATTGGGCATTGCGAGTTCTCCCATGGCTCTCTCCTCCGTGCTTTAAAAGCTCCTATCTGCTCGAGATGTGATCTAACAAAGTTCAACTCTGTATTGATGTGGGCCAAGACTAAAAGTTGTTTAGAATGCACGACTCCGACAAGAAGGCGGATGGAGAAAAATACGCAGTATTACATGAGAATCAAAAGGAAAATTCGGTTCTCACCACTGTTAAGTCTATATGTCCAGATAATTTTCAGTACTGTCTTGTAAATTAGCAATTTATTTTCAATAGAAAGTGGGCATTTTCTATTTATTATACTTTATAATCTGCAAAATCGTCGCCTAAGTTCTTGTAGTTAAATAAATTTTGCGAGTTCCCAGTTAGTCTTCTATCTAGAAGGAAGCCAAGAAACCGGACTTCGTCTGAGAAGGGAAGCGGAGTGGAGTCGAAGTGAACTGGAGGACAGGATTGCCTTAAAAACATGAAGGTGACATGTTTGCATTTGGATTCGATACCATAAATACGTCAGTTGAATACCAGTCTTATATTAGAGGAAGGAGATTTCGAATTAATAAAATTGTGGAAATTTGAGGATACATTTCAAGATCAACGAAAGGATAGGATGAATAGTAGTAAGAAAGGTAAAACATAAATAAAAAAAGATTAAATTATAATGGAAAGAAAGTAAATTGAAAATATAGATTGAGCATAACAAAAGAGAATGTATAAAAGTAACAGAAGAAAGTTTAATATAAACGGAAATTTATATATTTCAAGAGTTGTGAAATATTTTTAATTCAAGACCTCTTGTAATAAATAATAATGGATGAAGGAAAAATGTATAATGTCAGGAATGTTTATAATATTAAAATTCCAAGCAGACTTTCAGATTGAAGGAAAGTTATATTCCTTGAGAATATAGCCCCTGTTTTAATTAGTTTCTCGGATGTTAAGGAGATTAGGAAACTTTAAGATGGGCCTCGGAGGCAACTTTAAATTGGATATAAATACAGGAGGCCTGGAGCTAGCGGATAAAGTTTTAATATAAAATAAACTCTCTTAATAAAACATGCCTCCCTCCACCACCACTCCCACCCGCAAGCCTGAATACATTGTGCCCTAGCTCTAGGAGGGGAAAGGGTTCCGACCGTTTAAAATGTAAATGGGAGGATCCCGAGGGAGGATATAGGGAAGACTTAACCGACTGGAAAGAAAAATATCCGAAGGCTGAGACAAAATAAACACATCCATCCGAGGGGGGCGTTCCGCCCCATCCAACCCCGCATTACCCTTTGTCTCAGAGCCAATTTCACGGAGTCAGCCATGTCCCTGTGCGCTTGGTGGATTTAATTCGCTCTGTCTTCCTACGGGGAACACTTCCCTGATTTAGTGAGCTGTTTAATGTCTCTGTATTTTTCTGGAAAATGTAAATATTGTATTCCGTTGTGCTCAAGTCCTTATCATATAAATGCATTGTTTATTCGCCTTCGGTGCGATTCCTATTGCTGAACAAAAATAACGAAGTATTGCAGAGAATGAGAAATTCCTTTTACAGGCTTCATTGAAATGTTTCTAAAATGTACGGTGGAAGAGTTTCTGCAGTGATTTCCAACACTTGTTTTTCAAATCTACTCTTGTTCAATTTCTATAATAGAAAGGAATAGTTTCCTATTTCCTAAATATTGGCTCTTCCCAATAAATAGCTACCGTCACTAGCAGAACTATAAATTTGCCTTTTCCCTCAACTTAAAAATCCGAAATCTGAGTATAATATTTTTGTTTTATAGTAAAATGAGAATGGTTGACTGTGTGAGTAAGTGAGAGAAGTTGGTTCAGAGTGCAGCCAAAAGAACACACAATTAAGAAATGAACTGGTGGTTTTTATAGTCCTGAAGAAGGCCTATAATTTAGGCCGAAACATAAAAAATAAAAAGGCATCAGTTTAATAAGTTTATATCTTAATTGCGTGTTCTTTTGACTGCGCCCTGAACTAACTTCTCTCATTTTTGTTTCATAATTCATATTTTATCCTTACTTATATTTTTATTATCTACATTACTTTATATCCATATAATCATTAAACAATTAATCGTTCTAGCTAACTTGCAATGTTGAATATGTCCGATCAGGTTATTTCTTACATTGTTTGAGAATATAAAGAAAACAGACGGTGGAGCGGTGTGTTCTAGAAAATATAATACTAGTCTACTGTTTTCCCTGTCCCATCTTCGGCAGAATAATTAGTTATAGTTAGTTATCCGTGGGGCGAATCTAGGGTAGGGAGACCTTCGTAAAGCACACCCAGCCCCTATAAAGCAGGGACCTGAAAATAGGAGAAGAAACCTGATGGCTAAATGTGATCTGAAAACATTACGAATTTCTACATTTACCTATTGAATCCAAGCCCTTGTATGGGTTGTAGAGGTGCAAGTGTTTTGTTTTAGCAAAAATGGAAATCTTTATTATGTCCCCTTCGTCGTAAACCTACGACATCCTGTCCTACAGTGTCCTTTAATAATATTCCGCTAGTCCCGGTTGAACAGATTCGCTATCTAGGACTCCTACTTGACAAACGACTAACTTGGAATCCGCACACAAGACTGAAACGACAAGAAACTGCCCAACGCTTTCGCTTACTTCAACACTTACTGGAAAGACGCTCTAACCTGCCACTTAACTACAAAAGGCTCATCTATATTACCATCATAAGACTTGGGGACCATCATAGCTTTGGGGCTCTACTAAACCATCAAATTCTTCCCGTATTCAATCCCTACAATCCAAAATCCTTCGAAAAATCCTCAATGCTCCTTATTTTGTCAACAACAAACTCATCCATAAAGACCTTAATGTCCCATATGTTGCTGATTTGGCCCGTACGAGGTATCATTCCTTCCATGACAAACTCACTCCCACATTAACCCACTAGTTTCAATCCTAGCTTCCTCTACCATTCCTGACAATCCTCCGAGGCGTCTGAAAAGAAGATGGCCTCGAGACCTTCTAGTGTAGATTACCTAGTGGATTGTTGCCAATGGGGCATGTTCTCTTCATGTCTTTTTATGCACATTATCTATATTATGAGCCAATTTACTTGATGTATTTACTAATACAGTTGTAAATTTCAATAAATTAATAAATGAAATATGTCTTGTAGCTATTCTTAGTATTAGCAACAACTTGATACAAGAAAAAAAAAAAATGACATAATTACGTTTGCAAAGCTAAATTCCTGAAAAAATCTCGCGTCATTGGTCATCAACCTAAAGGTCTTCTGATTGCCTAATGAAAGAATAAAGTTACCTTAAACAATCCAAAATTGATCATGAAAAAGAACTAGTAATAATATTATTAAACTGAATGTTTAAGAGTGAAATATAAGATAATATAACAAGAACGGAGTACCTCAAGGAAGAGGATTCTGCCCGTTTTTTTATAGAAATTGTGAACTATTTATTTTATAATTAATACAGCTAATAGGTATATATATATATATATATATATATATATATATATATATATATATATATATATTATTAATGATAAGCTACTTCTCGTTGACCAAAAATAAAAACAGCTCCAAATTTCAAAAGTTTAATTAAGTATTTTGTAAATATCAGATCATTTAACTGTATGCATACTTTTTTAAAACCAATATAAAACAAGTACATTGTATCCCAGAAAAAAAAATCTGAATTTAAAGCTATGTAACATATAGTTATATTGTAAAGTTATAAATGAGTAAAATAAGGATGTTATATTTTATAATTATAATATTTTCTTTGAATACATAACAACTTCAACGATTAATGGGTCCTAACCCAACAGATAGCCCTAGGATTTGTGAAAAGAAGTAAATCATTGGTAATGCTGTTCTTTTGAGACGTAAAATTGTTGTACCGAACCTGTGCGATGGAAAGATTCCTACCCTAATAAAACCTGGATAGGCAAAATGTAGCACCGTACTATTACGCACAGCAGCATAAAGTAACGTTAAAAAAATAAACAAACAATATTAAAAATTATATAGATATGAACAAATAAAAGTTTTACTTTTTATGTTTATGTTTTTGTGGATACATAAAGATGACTTTTCCAATGTAAGATTTTTAGATTCAATATCGAGATAATTTTTAATTTTAAAACTTCAAAATTAATAATTAATAAATTTTATTCTCATTCTGATTTCAAATTATTATATATTATTTACTAATCTAAAAGTGATTACCACTTATTTAATATATTTTAAATTATATATTGCAAGTGACGCAACCAGACAAGTTGATAATCATCATTATCGTGAAAATACGAGCTCGGACCGGTTTATAAAATGTGAAAATGGTCAGAAAAGGGGATTCAAATTACTCGCCAAACAAATTTATATCAAGTTGTTTAATTAATTTTCCAGACCAAATCTACACGCTATAAACGGGAGGGCTACTGGCTTAATACCCCAGCCAGGATTTAAAACTTTAATATTGTTCCAGGCAATGAATCGTTGCGGGCTGGAATCTTGTTCCAGACCTTAATATTCGTTCTTTAAATTCCAGACCGTGCTGAACAATGTTTAATCAATTTAGTGGATGAAATGACTTTTTATTATCTTTTCTTTGGTATTCGTAAATATATAAAATTATTTAATAATCGTTAATCTTTTTGGATCGTAAATAATCATAATAATAATAATAATAGCAAACATAATATTCTATTGAGATAGAATTTATATCGTTTTTATTAATCATCTACAAGTATAAGTCTTAAATCTTAAACTGCAATGTTTTCTTATTTTTATTGGTTTTTCGTCAGATGCCTTTAACGTTTGGGTGTAAATTTGTTAAGAAATTTTGATTTCTGAACTATTAAACTCTCCAATGTTATATTATGCATATTATTCCTCGCATCTTGTAATTCATCATCCTAGAACCACTTCCCTATCTACCTAAAACTCTTATTTCTGAAAATGGGGTTTTAGTCTGGGAGAATTTCCCTATTATTTTTTTTCTTACGGTCGATTTTACACTTTCTCCATATTCATACATTGCCTTCGCCCAATAACAATGAAATATGGTGAAGAAGACTTCAAACACAATTGAGACGTTGATTTCTAAAAAGTACTGTATCCATTCTAGGAAATTTTACAGGAAGCACAAAACACTCTCATAACTATATTATTAAACAATATTATTTGATTCTTTTCGCATTATTTTTTTTTTTTAAACTTATAAGTAACGTTATATTAAAGTTATGGGGAGCCCGTGGCTGAGGGGCTAGCGCGTTAGTCTCCCACGCCAAAGGTTCTGAGTTTGAATCCAAGTCCCGGCGGTATTTTTATATGGATATAATTAAATGGAGATTCACTCACAGCCTCTCCCCCGAGTATGTGAGACCCGTCTGGCTACTGGTGGCCACTCATAAAAATAGGCCTAAAGAGTGATGACCCTACCTTTTAAAATTTCATCGGAAAAGTAATGAGTACATTCTCTCAGAAGACTACACCATGCGGCCAAGGGCCTACGCGGCCTGTCGAGCCAGAAAAAAAATATATTAAAGTTAGAGAATGAAATGATTTAGTATGATTTGGATCGAAACTCAATGCGTAATTAGTAGCTTTAGAAAAAAATCACATTTCTTAATAGCGGTTTTAATATACTTGAGAGTTCATTAGATAAAATCGAAATAGAAGATTGAGATAAAAAACTAAATGATGAGAATACAAATATGTTAAAGGATCAATTTAGTAAAAAAAATTTCCTTTATTACCTTTTGGAAATCAACGTCTCAATATTTGGAACACTTTTCGAAAACAAAAAATGAAATTAATGGTATAAAGTTTCACTTCCGATAAGATGATTTTTGTGAAAATGATTCTAAAACATCAGTGTCCAATGCCTATTTTAAATATGTTATTTCAGTTTCATACGACGGTGCATTTTTTCGCTATAATTAAAACTATTAACACGGGCTGATCATTTAGAATGACCTTGTTATTCAAACACAGAGGACCGCGTTGAAAATTCTCATTCAGTAATTATCACAGCAAAAATACTTCATCCTACCTTCTTCTTAACATACTTTAGGTTGTAATTATTGCGCATATTTTTGTAAATGCATATAAACTTAAAATCATAAGTTTAGCCTTAGTCAAATTGACTTTTATGAGCCTGAAACTAGGTTTAGTAGTCGAGTATACACATTCCAACAACAACCCATTAATTTTATATATGTATCTTTCACTCACAGATGCAAGGAACTTTCTGCGTTTTGACGTGCACAGTTGCATAGCCACATGAGAGCCCTTAACATGCAGTGGAAAGCACCCGACCACTGCACTAAGTTTCAATATCCATAGACATTAACTTTTTTTTTTTTTTTTTTTTTTTTTTTTTTTTCGAGGCGACAACCACCAGGGTCATGTTCGCCTTTACACCGTTAGACACAGGTTACATGATTATAGGAGTAGAGTGAGAGTATAGTTTAGATCTGAGAGTAAAGATGGTTTGACTTTAGGAAGCGAAAGATGTTAGTTATATGAGGAGAGGAATCAGAGAGAAGAAGCGACAGATCGGTGGGGAGGTTGAAAAGAATACGTGAAGCGGTATATTGTCGGCATTCTGTGAGGATGTGGAGTATTGAGAGAGGAACCTGACATGATCGACAGAGAGGCGGATGTCCACGGGCCATGAGATAACCGTGGGTCAACCTAGAGTGTCCTATACGAAGTCGCGCGAGCACAACCTCTTCGCGTCGAGACGGCCGGCAGGAGGACCCCCAAGGGCCAACGCGGGGCCGAATAAGGCGAAGCTTATTGTTCCCGAGGACCGCCCACTCCCGCTGCCAGCAACCCAATATGCTAGATCGAATTGAAGTGACAAGGTCAGGCAGGCTCACACCTTGAAGTTCAAGACCCTCGGAAACCGCATGACGTGCCGCTAAATCAGCCCGATCGTTCCCCAAGATCCCACAATGTCCTGGAACCCAGAAGAAAACAATGTTGACCCGGGAGGAAAAGGATGCAAGTGTGGTATGAATTCTTTGGATGAGGTAGTCAGAGGAATATATGTTACGGATAGAGGAGAGAGTGGAGAGGGAATCGGTGCATATGATTACTTGAGAGGAAGATTGCTGGCGAAGAAGGAGGGACTGGAGGATGGCAGTTACTTCGGCGGTATAGCTACTCGATATAGAAGGGAGGGCAAACATGTTAACTTGGGCCTCACTCACAACTGCAGCTCCAGCGCCTAGTTCTCCCCGAGAACCGTCTGTGTAATAAACATTAGCATTATGGTACCTTTGGATAAGCTCTAAAAATTCTTGCTGGTATACTTTTGGTGGAGTCGTGAGTTTTGGAAGTCGTGTGAGAGACAGTTGACAGTGGATAGAAGGGACGGACCAGGGAGGTATAGGGGACGGCCCGATGGGGTATAGCTGCTCCAAACTCTGGCGGAAAGGCAGAATCGCGTCGTGGACCCGAGAGGGAAGAGTAGGCATCAGCGGCCGTTCCCGCAAAGAAAGAAGAAATTGAGGTTTTAGTGGGTGATGAGGGTTGGCGAGAACTTTAAGGAAGTATTTAACCTCCATTTGTTGTCGGCGATAATGGGATGGCAACTCCCCGGCTTCGCCGAAGAGACTGATAATGGGGCTAGAACGAAACGCGCCGATGGCTGTCCTCAGCCCCGTAGTAACGATCACTCTAAGCGCATTTAGACGAGTCGGATCGGCAGATCCGTATGCACATGCTCCGTATTCGACCCTATTCCGTAGAACCACTCTAAATAATCTTAGCATAGCCATACGGTCTCCCCCCCAAGCCGTGTTTGTGACCATCCGAAGTAAGTTGAGTGCTCGTATACAAGAGGCTTTGACCTCACGGATGTGCGGGCCCCAGGATAGGCGACTGTCAAACGTAACCCCCAGGTACTTGACCTTTTCTACTACATTTATCCTTTGCCCGTCTATTAAAAGAGATAAAGGTTGAGAGATGTTTGCTGCCCGTTTTGCGAAGATGATTGCTGTAGATTTGGCTGAGGAAATTTTAAAACCGTTGTTTGAACACCAGTTCTCCACAGTATGGAGCGCAGACTGCATCGATTTGGTGAGTTTAGTAATTTGTTTGCCTCGAACACAAAGCAATAGGTCATCCGCAAATAGCAGTGCCTGGACTGGTGGGTGAATATTACCTAGAACGCCATTGAAAGCTAAACAAAAGAGAATAGGACTAAGGACACCTCCTTGGGGAACACCATTCTCTTGAACAAAACGAGATGACATTGTATTTCCGCAATGCACTCTGAACGACCGGTCTCGCAGGTAATGCCGAATAAAGGAAAGAATAGGACCATGAATACCAAACTTCTGTAGAGAGGAGATGATGAGCCATCTCCAAACTCGATCGAAGGCTTTTTCAACGTCAAGCAGTACAGCTAACACTCGTTCGCGCTCTCCAAATGCTGCAAGTACCTCCGAGGAGAGGAATACAAGATTGTCTTGAGTGCTTCGTCCTTTACGGAATCCACTCTGCCAGGCTGGTAGCATATTTTCGGTTTCTAGGTACCACTGCAATCGATTGGCTATTAGCCTTTCGTAAATTTTACATGGAATGCTAGTCAAAGAGATGGGTCTGTAACTAGAAGCAATATCGGGGGGTTTATTTTTCTTGTGAATCGGGATCAGGATAGCATCTTTCCATGATAGTGGAAATTGCTCTCCTAGAAAGAGCTTATTAAAAATATGAAGGAGTGCAATTTTGTCCTTAGCTGAGAGGCTGGTTACCATACTAGCGTGAATGCCATCTGGTCCTGGGGATGCTTCTTTGCACGAGGCTAGTGCTACCTGGAATTCAGCTTCCGAAAAGGGGTGGTTGAGAGCCGTACTTGTGCTGCGTCTGGAGGGAATAGATATGTTGCACGGAGTTGTTTCACGGTCGTTCTTGAGCCGCTGGAAGTGTAGGGGGTAATTTTGTGAGGCCGATACGTCGTAGAAGTGCTGTCCAAGTGCATCAGCTATCCTCTGAGGGTCTGACACGACCTCTTGGTTGATTTGAAGCAACTTAGGGGGTCCAGGTATTAACCGACCGTTTAGTTTCTTAACCGTGTTCCAAAACAGTTCTAGAGGGGTATTGGAACTGATGTTATCAAGAAATTTTATCCAGGCACGTTTTTTCTGCATTTTTATTACGTAACGCGCATGAATCCTTGCATTTCTGTAGGCTTCCAGGTTGAGTGGAGAGGGCTTGTGAGACAGTTTCCTTAAGGCCTGTTTTCTCTTGCGTACCGCCAAGCGGCACTCCTCAGTCCACCAAGGGACTGGCTGCATTGAGATCATGCTCGGTTCTCGATAAGGGATGGCAACTTCCGCGGCCCTAAGTAATGCGGCCTCGAATTGTTTATAAGCTCCACACCCGTCGAGGTTCACATCAAGTTGAGAGATTTTAGCTGAATCCTGGAACAGCGACCAATCAGCCTTCTTCACCAGCCAGCACCCTGGGCGCGCCACGTTGGCTACTCTGCTAGCTGTGTGAATATATACGGGGAAATGATCGCTGCCGTGAGCGTCATTAAGTACTTCCCATGACAGAGTAGTCTGAAGGCTAGGAGTACATAGACTCAAGTCTATACATGATTGGGCTCCAGATCGGGGACACTGATAAGTGGGGTTACCGTTATTAAGCAAGTTAAGGCTAAGGGTGTCCATAATCTGTATTATTGTTTCAGATCGAATGTCATTTAGTTTACTGCCCCAGGCTTGATTGTGAGCATTAAAGTCCCCTAGAAGAAGAAGTGGCGATGGAAGCTGTTGACATAACTGTTCGAGCTGCTGTATCGTGACGTGAGTTCCTGGAGGGAGGTAAATGGAGCAGACTGTCAGTGCCAATGGGCATGCCAGAATTCTAATGGCAACTGCCTGGAGATTACTGTTGATTTGGACCGGGAGGAAAGGAATATCATTTTTTATTAAAATGCAAACACCACCGCAGGCTATCAGTCCAGCAGTAAAATCTTTCCTCATTACGCTGTACCGAGCTATCTTGAATATTTCTGAGGTTTTCAAGTGCGTCTCCTGTATACAGACAACGTCACTTTGGCTATTACGAAGGAGTATTTCGAGGTCAGGTTTCCTTACTTTAATCCCATTTACATTCCATTGCAGAAACCGTAGTTCACGTGAGGATATTGTCATTTATTAGAAAGATTTTTTGTCCTAGGAGCCTTTTTTTCGACCTTTGTCTGCCGCTTATTCTGAGGCGGCTTCGTCGAAGCAGAGGATCCAGGATTTGATTCAAAGTTGGGTAAATCATTACCAGCCGATAGTCGGGATGCTGGACGTTTAGGATTTCTATGTCCACCTGCGGAAGAGGCGGATGATTTTTCACTCTGGTTGCGAGTTGAAATGTTTCGAGGAGGTGGTTCAGTCATAGTGTGAAGATCACAGGACGACGGAGTATGGACTACATCAGCGGATGAACTGGTATCTCGGGAGTATTGCGCTGAGTGAGTTATAGTGCCTGCGGAAAGCGGCGGCTGAATTGGAATTGTAACACCTGGTAATATGTGCCGCTCCAGTGCTAACAACCGGCAGGAGATAGTGTCTATAAGCCCTGCAAGTTGTGACAGCTGCTTGGTTAATGTGTGCTCAGGGACTGTCGATGGAAGTAGGGATTCAGCCTCATTAGGTGGTGTCGCCGAGCCCATCTTTGCAGTCAGAGATGGAGCATCGGAGACTGGTGGAACAGCAGCACGAGCCACTTGGGATGCGACCTCAGGAGGAGTCCCGTAATTAGAATTGGGATCTGCTCTCAGTGCCTGAGAGAATGAAACATCAGGCTTAGGGGGAGTGAATCTTTTATATATCTGCTCCGCCTCTTGTAGGAGACCTTGTCGGTCTCTCGAATTTGTTCGATTGCCTTCTCTTTGGCGTAAACAGGACAGTTTCTGCTAAAGGCAGGGTGTGGACCTAAGCAGTTTACACACTTCGGTCGACTTGAACATGTGTCAACGGAGTGCTCCTCAGCACATACGCCACAAGCTACAGTCATACAGGTTGCTTTGGTATGCCTAAATCGGTAACAAGACCGGCACTGAATCGGATTAGGTTCATATGGACGGACCCGTAGTGATAGAAAATCTAATTGAATCCTTTCTGGAACAGTTGGTCGGAGAAACTTAAGGATTACTGTGGCTGTTGGGGTTCTGATGCCATTTATGGTTCGGTGAATTCGCCGAGCTTCCACTACACCCATTGGAGCAAGTTCCTCCATCAGTTCCTCCTCGGAGCAATGAAGCAGCTCGTTTGCGCGAATGACACCTCTAGTGTGGTTTAGAGTTTTATGGGGCAGAATTTCTACTGCTATACCATCGTAGATTTTAAATCGTTGTAGATTAGCAAGGTCTTTTTCATTGTTTACACTTAACATTGCTGATCCGTTTTTGAGGAATTTCAGTGAAGTTCCTGGACTCCAAGATTTGACAGCTTTTGCCACTTTAAATGGGCTGTATGAGGCAAACGTTTTCCGTTGGTCATTTTCGGCCAGAGTCATCACCATATAGCACGGAAACCACTTAGTGCGAAACGGGACTGAATTTTCTATTTGCCCGTGAGAGTTTGGCGGTTGAAGAGAAGTGGAAGGAGATTGGGATGAAGTTGAGGTTAATGGTAGAGGTACGAGTGTAGCATCGCTACTATGTGATTCCATTGTGAGGGAGAGTTCTTGATAGGACGGGACATCCTCCACGAAATGAGCTTGGGAGGTCTCGATGTTGGATTGGGTAAAGGGAGTTGAGCTGAGCTGCTCTACTTGCGCGCTGTGCACCTGAAGCGCTGTATTTTTATCTGGGACGTTCATCATATTAGAAAAAATAAATAAATGTGTAGATCTATGGTGTGTTAAAGGTGTATGAGTTCAAGAGTCCGTCCCAACGCGCGGCCCACAGACGAGCCCCCGGAGCGAATTCGGTTCCACCGACAGCTGCAGTGGCCTCGGGCGTTCCCCCTTAACGCACCCGCGGGACTCAATACCGGGTGCCACCCGGCTCCGTGGGTATGCCTCGGATTTTCGCCCGTTACTCTAGGCAGCTTCCCACCGTGGCTAACAGTGGGTTCAGGCCCAGTCAGCTACCGGGCAGCCGGCGGTGCCCACCGTTTTAACTCTGTACCCTCTGCAGCCCGTTTCCCCGAGACCCCAGGAATAGCCAGCGCACCACCCGCGGAGACGGACTCAAGTGTGTAGAGGTGGTTGAGTGAGAACCTAAGACTGTAAGTGTATCCAATGTCAGAGGAATGTGTGTGTTAGACTGGGGCCGCAGGGACGTCCAAACCCCTGAAAAGTGGCTAATCCACTTCCCCCTACGGGGGACATTAACTTTACAAACTACCACTAGTGGTCTTAATTAAGTATGCAAGTATGCTCTATCCTGTGGAACGAGTTAGTTTATAAGACAGTTATTTTTTTATAACGCTGTTTCCTTGTCTATGAAGTTAATGATGGAACGGTAATAAATGGATATGTTGGTGCAACTAAAATAACTACTAAGTTATAATTTTAATACTTGAAAAAACTTTAAATGAACTTATACCAAATACCGAATACATTTTCAATGAGGTTAATACTAATAAATTTATGCATCCATTCTGAAAACGTTTAGAGAAAATTCTTTGCGAACTATTAATTTGAAAATTGCGTGGAATATGGTGGAGTCTCTCAATAAAACAAAAAGATCCTTGAGACAATAGTTGGATTTTTAAGTAGAATCCTTTTCTTCTTTAAGGGTTGTTAATTTTGTTAAGTAAACTAAGTAAGAACCTAACTTTGATAAGTAAAAAAATAATGAATTACAGAATACTTAAGAACTAAAATTTTGGCTAATCTTAGTTTATTTTCAACCTAAAAAACTGAAAAAACAAACAAATTTTAATCAAAAAACAGATTATCACGATATTATTTAGTTTTTACTACAGACAAATAATTTTTTAAATTTTAATATGTTTTACATTAAATATTTAATTTCTTTCTTAACACCTAAAACGTCATCTAAGGTAAATGTTCATACACGAAAGAGGTGTTTTCTTAATGTATGACGTAACAGAAAATACTTTAAAATATGGTAGGCTGAGGTACACTTCTATTCCTGGCAGGGAAGCCTACAGCTTATCAAAGTCAACTAAAGAGAGTTGGAAATTCTAGATGTATTTCCGGCTTGAAAATTCGTGATATATTTCCACTAGCCGGCAGAAATCATGCATTAACATTTATGCAGTGCTGGTATAAATTTATTTTGTTTTTATTTTATTTTCCACAAAACACACATATGCAATCCTATGACAAGATAAATAGGCGAGTGGATTAAATGTGCCATTTTAGCAAAAATATAAACGACCAGAAACATTTTTGTTATAGCAACTCAATAAAAATATTTAAAAATCCAATAATATCTTAAAAGTTGTCCAATCAAATATCGCAGATTTAAACATTATTTATTTAACGTCACTTTATGTTACTGTGGCTAATCGGACGATGTTGCAGTGGGAGTCCTAAATTTGCCTATCCAGGTTTTATTGGGATTGAAATATTTAACGAATGACTGACATCGCACAGGCTCGGGACCACCTTTTAAAGTCCCCTCCGAAGGACGGCATAACTAAGGATTTTTTACTCCCATTAAAAAATCCTAAGACCACCTGCGGGTTTAAACCCGTGACCTTTGGCGTAGGAGGCTGTTATGCTGGCCACCCAGCTACAAGTGATCCCCAAACATTATTAATTAAACAATATCATCAAGACCTATCTGAAGAAAATGACTCTAAGGCTTACAACGTGTTCAAACGGGTCGGCAAACTTCCTGTAGCCATTTACTAACAACTTTATTAATCTGAATTTGAATATACGGCTGGTAAATTGGCAGATACTGAAGATGACTACAGCCGCTACTTGATTGTGACAGCTACGATAAATGGATGAACGGGCCCAGAAGTTAGCCCTCCGAGACGCCAGTCGAATTAACAAGACAATTAGTAAGCAAATTCTGAAGAGGTTTTAATGACCGGGGTCAGTCCAGCTGCCCCAGATAAACTGAAGGGACACCCGGCGAACTATTTGCTCAAGACCGAGGGTTGGTTTATGAGGGTGTCTTCACGAAAGAGTTATCAACCTTTTGAATAATCAATTAAAGCATTTTCTAATGGCCTAAGAATAATTATTAATATAGTCATATTTAATTTTTTTTCCTACTAATTTTAGTATATAGCGTAAGATGATTTGATAAGGAAAACGTAAAAAGGTATTCCCGAGGATGTGGCATGTCAGGTACACGTTGAAGTTTCCTTTCCTAATTAAACCTGGGTAGGAAAAATTAAGGACTCCTATGGTAGTATCGTCTGATAAGCCACAGCAGCATAAAGTTACGTTAAATTAATTAACAAACACAAACATTTAAAAATAAATAAAAACTATTTTAACCAGATTGAGAAGGTCGAGAAATTTTTTAAAACCTCTCCTAAGGAGTTTCCTCGAGAAGGAGGTGAGGACAGGAGATTAATATCCTCCCGTCACCCGGACGCAAATTCTTCATATTATCAGGTTCCTAGCCATGCGCTATGCCGTATACGCGCGTTAACCCACTTGGAATGCTATTTGGCCGAATTCAAACCGTCAACGTTTGAATGGAATCTGTCTGTATAGTCGAACAGTTGTCACGGTCTATGAAATTCTAGCTAAAATAAACGATTTCTACAATACATCGAATTGATAATATTAAACTTTTCTTACCCTTCTATCGAAGAACACTATGATCAGTGTGTGAATATTAAATAGTATTCGTAAAACTTTGAAAAATATGTCGAACATTTAACATAAAATAATGTATAATGTAGGTCACTCATAGATAATAACTGCTCTTCGAGTGATGACATTTTAAAGAAACCATTAATATTTTTATTCATATGCAATATAGAAAAATATAAAATTCTATCTTATGGTCTGAATGAATAGATTATGTGTGTACTGTTACACAGCCAAGTTCTCATATTTTATGTACAAAAGAACTAAGTAATAATTCAACAACAATGTTAATATTTCAAAGCATGCAAATAGACTATTTTCAGTGTCGACCATATGATAATTTCAATATGACCTTCCCAGAAGATGGATCGCAGAGGTTTTCACAAAAGTGGATCACAAAATTTGCCGAGTAAGAAGATACTGAGGGTCGATATCTGAAGGGTCGGGGAAATGATGACGATTGGTTGTGAAGAGGGAAGGGAGGAAGTTGGGAAGGGCCGTAATCAGAATAAAGGGATGGCCAGGGTATTTGCTACAGAAGGGTCTACCAAAAGCAGTGCTTCTGTTTTTAGAAGTTTCATGATTTCTCAAATGAAACACTTTATTTATTTATTTTTTTATAATCCTATTTGCTGATTGCCATTGCTTCGTGTGGCGGAAGGTTAATGATTTTTTTTTAAAATAATACAATCTGCCAAAATTAATGGCAATGAGTAAACAAAATCACTCTATACGCATAATATAAGCAGAGAAGAAATAAATAAATGAAAGAAAGATAAAATTTTAAACATAAAATATTTTTCTGTATATTCTAATTTTTTATTTTTTGTATTTAAAATTAGTTTTTTTTTTTTTTTTTTTTCATTTACTCTATTTATTTACTTTACGCTTTTTCTTTACTTTTGTACATAAATGTGTTTATGTACATAAATTTATATATATATTTTTTTTCTCTACCACTTTTACCTATGTAAATAATTTAATCTATCTAATGTTTCCTGGCCAGATGTGCTATCTTTATTTGTAAATTTTATGTTATTTTTGAAGGACTAAATCCCAGAATAAAACCTTTTTTTTTTTTTTCTATTATATTCTTTCTATTCCAAGAATAACATAATAAATGAGCGCCACAAAAATACGACTTATGACAAAAAAGATAAATAATAAACAAAAGAGTTGAACCGTAAACACTTTAATAGCTATATACATTCTGCCGTAGGAATCCCCTAGCCATGGCCTGGTTCTGGTATGCACTTGTGGATAAAAATACGGGGATCTAGAAGATTTAAAAAAATTAAATGTTAAAATACTAACCTCAGAACTATCCCTATCGGATGAGCGTGCGCTCGGCCCTTTGGGAAACATTAGAATACTCGGGAGAACCGGGGTCACCCATAGCGTAGTGGCTAGCATAACAGCTTTCTATGCCAAAGGTCGCGGGTTCAAACCTGCGGGTGGCCCTAGGATTTTTTAATGGGAGTAAAATATCCTTAATTATGCCGTACTTCGGAGGGAACGTTAAGAGGTGGTCCCGAGCCTGTGCGAGGTCAGATACTCGTTAAAGATCCCTATCCTAATTAAACCTGGATAGGCAAAATTTAGGACCACCGTAGCATCGTCCGATTAGCCATAGTAGCATAAAAAAGACGTTAAACAAATAAACAAACAAACAAATCTCGGGAGAACCATCCTCTATAAGGGTCACTTGTGGTATATTGGCTAAGTAACAGCTTTCTATGCCGAAGGTCGCGGATTCAAACCTTGAAGTTGATCGCAGGATTTTTAATGGGAGTAAAAAAATTCATAGTTATGCCGCCCGAAGGGGACGTAAAATAGTAGTCCCGAGCCTGTGCTATGTCAGGTACTCTTTAAAAATCCCTGTCCTAATATAACCTGGATATGTTAGAGAGAGTACCATTAAACGAAGCGAAAGGATTCTCCTAGAATATAGAATAAGCTAGACCAAGACTCTAAGAACCTACTACTATCCGCGAAACATTGTACTTTGTGATTTACTAAGATTTAGGAATACAATAAGACTACCTATTTAACTAGTGATAAAGGAATCACTTATCAGTTACCGCACTAAATTTAATGTGTCTGTGCAATTCGTAAGTCATTAATGTTACAAGCCAAGTCTTCGAAAATATTTTTCATTATGTTAATTTAAAATAATTCCCTAACGACATTTCGCGGATCCCCTGGACAATGGTACGCGGACGACTTGTTGGGAACCACTGATATAGATCAAATATTGTTCGAAGTATTTTGGTCTGAAGGATTGGATAAGATTGATGTTACAAATGACCCAGCGGCAATTTAATGTTCGTTCATTTCACTGTAAACGAAATTGTGACTGCTTCTTCAGATGAGGAGTTCTTTGGTTCTATCTAAAGACATATTTTGGATTGGATACCAAATTAGCTGGTAGTTTAAAGTATATAGCATATTTCATTAGACCAATGGTTTTTAAGAAAATATGCAGCCAATGACTTCAATGGCAAGGTCCCTCTTATTCCTTAAAATCGTGAATATCTATATATATATACTTTAGACCTTAATAAATCGTGTAGATTCCACTTTTTTTTATCCCATTACGTTACACTGTACCAGGAAAATTTCTTCCAAAAGACGACTTCTACCGGAACTCCGTAAGCCAAAAATAGCTAGAAAGAAGGGGAAATGGAAATGAAGAGAAAATAACCTGAGTTTATTTAATCCGCGAAACATCGAATAACTAAAATTTATAACTTTTACAACGTTGGTATTACTACTATGTGTGTCTGTTTAGTGCGATTCTTATCATAAGCAAATACTTCAAAAGAAATTTCGCTTTAGGAAATTTAAAATTATTTTACAAAGAGAACCCGATATTTTCTGAGGACCACTGTATTAGACTATAAAATTCCTCATCTAGCTTTGTCGTTACACTTCGTATGCTAATTATTCACTTCACCATTTTCTACCGGATCATCATGGTTAGGGGATATCTCAATAAAACTGAGCTTACGAGAGAATAAAACTTACTTTCTTATCAAAATCTTAGGAATTATATTATTTCTAAACCGAATAGCCCGATATAACGTTTTGGATGACATAAGCTGTGAAGGATACGCACGATAAGGCACACAGGTTGGCCGTTGGACAGGACGATATCAAATATTCAGCCTTAGATGCTCCGGCTGGTGGCATCAAATCTGAGAGGGCCACCCTATCCTGCCACCTCTCCACTAAATACAATATTCAGAGCTGCATTTCCTTCCAGGTCTTTCCAGGAGTCTCACGTTATTCCATCAGGTTTTTTTCAGGTGTTTCAGAAAGTGTAAATGGACATGTAGTAGCAGGATAGGTGAATGAGTTGGATAAACCCCCTTTATTGATATATAAATGACTATTGTACCATTATCTGATTAGTTTTTATATTTTAATCATTAGGTTTATGCAAGTAATTAAACAAATAAATGAGATTGAACAGTGAAAAATTATGTCATTTAGCAAATACCTATTTTATTTCTTTCTTTTTTTATAGCCCCTTCTGTTACCTCTCTGAATAGCTAGGTTATTTGAGAATTTTTTCCTGCAAGTATGCATTATAAAAATGTCTGGCAATATCCTAATCTCTAAAATTAATCTATTTTATAATTTATAATAAGGTGATAGGGCTCTGGCTTTCGTTTATGGAGGACTTAAATTTATGAATAATAAACCTTCTTAAATGGGATTTTCTATGAGTTTGACCGTTTCAAGAAATCAATATTCCTCACAGATATGAATTCGAAAATGTTGTCCACTTTTTAATTCATCATGAACTCTGGAGGTTTCAGCTCATTGAATGACGTTCCTTTAACAATTTTTCCCTATTACACCATTTTGTAACGATTTCAAACATTTTTCAGTAGTCTTAATGCGAAAGACGCGCGAAAAGAGTGGTGCACCATAAAGGTGGGCGTATAATAATGGTTTTAATATTTTGATGTCTTTAGTAAAAGTGACAGATTTCAAGATCTAATTAAGTGACTAGGTTGGTGTAATTTTTGCCTCATGGTTCTCATTTGCTTACAAAACTGGTCTGAAAACTAAAGGTCTATCAAAGGTAACTCCGATATCCATTACGATAGGATAATTTAAGTTCGAAGTTGATTTATTTTAAATTTTAACAGCTTTTTTCTTTCCTTTTTTAAATTAGTAGGGAATATATATTCCCTTCTTTTAGTTTGCGTTTACATCAATTTTCAGCTGTTTTGCTATGATTTGGCAAACATTTTCTGAATGCAAAACAGCCTTGCTGGCATTTGAGCTGCTACTGGTGACAGCAATATCATAAAAAAAAACTGATATTGAAGCTTGCTCGGAATTACCTATTAGAGTAATTAATTTGTAATAAGCATTGTTACTCGCATGCCTCGCATGTTACTCGCATGATTGAGAACTTTTTAAAATTACAAGTTACGCTTAAATTATGAGTACTCCGATAAAACGTTTTTATTGAAAATGTCTTCTACTATTTTAAACCGTCCTTTCCTTTCATGCAATTAAATCATTAATATTATTCTTTTAAGCTGCTACAATGTCACATAATTAATAATTTTAAATTATAATAAAATATTAGACAACTCAAAGACTGGTTTATAGTATTCTGTAGTATATATCATCATCATATTCTGAAATCCTTATGTATAAAGTATAAAGACTAGCAAGGCTGGACTAGGCGTTTCTCTCTTCTGCCCGAATACCTGGACTCCTCAACGCCTCTTAAAATATGTCTTTCAACGAGATTCACCGTCTTCCTCTAGGTCTAAGTCTCAGGGGAAAAAAAAATGAATAAACAAAAAATGTAAAAAACCCCTGAAGGCATAGAAACGCGAAATATTAAAAAAAAAAAAAAAAAAAAAATAAGAAATAGTTCAAATAAATCTGTTATAGGCTTTAATGAATGTTTAGACAGTATGAGTCACCGTTTTCTCTAATTAAAAAAAATATATAGGTTCCAGACATAGGTTTAACTTTGTTTAAATTAATAATGTTAAAGAAGATTACAGAACCACAGAGCACTTTTTTATTAAATATCACTAATCCGAATTAAAAACAATCACCATTCTTAGCCATAAATAAAGATGCAAGCACCCACACATTTAAATTATATGACCCACGAAGTGTCAGTATCTCAATAAGTCTCACGAAATAGAATTTAAACGGTCAACTTTCATAATATAATATTTAAATTTATATTCACGGTCATGAATTTGAATGTTTCATATGATGGACTTATCAGTATTCAGCAACCGATGATGAAATGAAGCAACTATGTGTACTTAGCGTTCGATTTTTCAAATTTCACAATTCGTATGCGCGACCAACTGAAGAGTCGATTAACCATTCTAACCACTTCTCGTCTATTAATTTACACTAACTAGTCTTACAAATGAGATCCTGAAGGTGAAATTGTGATAGGAAATCCACTCCATCTCATTATTTTACCTTTAAATTTTAAATAAACTTTATTCTAGCAATTGTATAAACCAATGGCAATAAAACAACAATTTCTTTAAAAATCCAGTGTTAATCTTTAAATGATCTTTGTTCAAGCGCAGGGATCTTTTGAAGTCTTTCGAGATTACCAAAAATTAATTTTTTTCTTAATACAAAAATATATTAGAAAAAAAAAATGTGAGTTTTTCATGGATCTTTAAACAGTACCTGACATCGCACAAGTTCGGGGCAACCATTTTACGACCCATTCGAAGGACTGCATAACCAGGGATTTTTAATACCTTAAAAGTCCTAGGATCATCAACTGGGTTTGAACTCACGACCTTGGGCATAGAAGGCTGTTATGTTAAGTCTTTGTTTTGCTAAAATCTTCATTGTCTTTTTCTAAAAATAAGAATCAACATTTCATCAATTTACTTGAAGTATTAGTTAATATAGGAAATTCAGGTAGTAATATAGAAAACAATGGAGGCAATATACATAAATTAAAATATAGATAATACTGTTTATTTTAAAACAGACTCATGACACCTAAGTTTCCGTTATTCAGAGGTTATTAAATATTTTTTTGAATAATACAATATATAAAAACAATTTTCACATTATTTAATAACAATAGCAATACTCATTAATACAATAACAATAACCATACACATAGTTTTAAATTGGTCTAATCCTTAATCCATTTGAGGACAAAGATCTAATGCAATGCCTTACTCAGTTCTAATTTTTTTTTTAATATGCTAACTAATTTTTATTGTTTTTGTAATAAGTGACAAAGTTTCGAAAAAACAGATTTAATTAGAAAATGAAAAATCAGGTTTTTTCAGAATATATTTATTATCTTAACTATATACTGCGTAACATTGTTAATTGTATTTGAGATTCCTCTGATTAATTTTTAAATTTTTTTGCAACAATTAAGATTTTTTTAGAATGGACGCCTAGTTTTTAGTAATTTTGTTAATTCATCAGGGTTTTTGATAAGATTTGGAATTGTTTTTTGCTTGTTGAGTTCTGAGGATGGGAGTGAGATCCCGAAACGTTGGTGTGATGCAAACAAATAATAAAAGTTTTTGGAAGATATAATATACTAGCCTAAGTTTCTACCTGTAGTAAATTCAATAAATAGCTAAATAGAACAAATTAAGAAAAATAAATACAACTTTTGCATGGATGGCGTCATTTATTATAATTTCCATTATAATTTTACAACTTTTTTCATCTTTATTATATTGTAATAAATTTCTTTTTATTATAAATTTAAACAGTAAGAACTTTTGAAGGCAGAAACTTATTTAGAAATCATTAAACATATTTTAATATCTTTAGTTTGTATATTAATGTAATTAATATAAGTTTACTTTCACTTACCTATATATGAAATATATAGTTAGGGAGAGTATTGCGATCGTGAAAATTTTCAAATTTCACTTTTCAACGGAAATACACGTTTTACGGTCTCCTGAGTCCGAAAAAAAGGTTTGTGTGTATGTGTATGTCCGAGGGTGGTAACTTCCGTAAATGAAAAGCCCTATGGAACTTAAATTTCATATTTAAGACAACTATACGCCCGAGATGCTACATAAACTTTTTCATCAAAATCAGCTAACCAGAAGAGCCACTTTATATCATGCACTTTGCACCTTTTAACGATTTTCTCAAAAACGGCTCTAAAATTTTAATTAAACTCGCTATATGGGCTTTAATATCATATAGGTTTCATGCTTAAATGCCGATATTTTAAAAAAAATTTCCCTAAAGTACCATTAATTTTATATATTCTATAAAAATATTCATATCATCTTGTAACCATTACAATTAATAAACGGGGAAATATATAAGTTGAACGAATTCGATATCCAACTAAAGGAGGAAACTGAAAAAAATATTTTTTTAATGCATTTTTTTTGTTTTTGAACATAAAAATAGTACAATAATAATAATAATATACATGTATAATGTACAGTTGGAAAGAAAAATATTATCTTATACACAAGCTTGTAAAAGTTAATAAAGAGTCATGAAAAGTCGATAAAACTTACTAATTGTGGGATCACTTGTTGATGGGTGGTTAGCATAACAGCCTCTTATGCCAAAGGTCACGGGTTCAAACCCGCAGGTGGTCCTAGGATTTTTTAATGGGAGTAAAAAATCCTTAGTTATGCCGTCCTTCGGAGGGGACGTTAAGAGGTGGTCCCGAGCCTGTGCGAAGTCAGGTACTCGTTAAAGATCCTTATCCTAATAAAACCTGGATAGGCAAAATTTAGGACTCCCACTGTAGCATCGTCCGATTAGCCTTAGTTGCATAAAGTGACGTTGAATAAATAAACAATAAACTAACTACTTAATTGTCGTATATAATTATATAATAGATTTTTTAATGAAACATATGTTTTTCAAGAAATTCAATTGAATTAGTTTTTTAATAGTTTTACTCAGTTTTATCTCTAACTGTATTTAAAAATTCTTTAATCAATTTTAAAAACGGAGGTAAGTGAAATTCGTGTATTGCCAGCACCAGATTTAAAAAAAAAATAGTAATTATCGTATTTCTTCTTCATTCATTAAAAGTTTCGAGATCTAAAATTCGTAAGAAGATTTTTATTCAGGGGGTTTAAATTATGTAAATGGGATAGTTGAAAAAATATCTTGTGATCTGGTGGAAGAGAGTCTCAGTTTCCTATGTAGATAAAATATTTTATTGAATATTTGAACTATAAAGGTTAAATTGTCTGTACATGTTCCCAGGCTCTTAGTCCATGGTAATAAAATTGAAAGGTTGTTCCTCTTTGGTCAAGGTGATTCCAAGCAGAAACAAAAAATGGCCCATTATTGGTCACATTACCAGAGGACTGCTCATGAAAGGGAAAAAGAACCGTTTAAGAAAGGGAAAACGTAGCTCCACTTTCAATTGCATTTTTTAGCCAAAACAAATTTACGGGTTCAGGTAAAATTCATGGAATCTTTTTTACCTTCTTCACTTAACTTACACCTAGACTCTTCGCGAAAGTTGTTTTTTACTCTTATTTTTTACAGGTAAATATACATTCAGGTCACAACAGTAAGGCGAGTGGGGTCTTCTCTTTTTTCCTATGAGTTGGTTCAAAGACATTTTTTAAATCCGTGTCACCTTTGTTTATTCCACACACAACACTTTCAATTGACCATTCTACAAACCTCATGGTTTCAATGACTAATAATATTTACATTCCCACAATGTTAGCCTGTATAAATTAGGGATTAACTTGTCTTAAGTCCAACGATAAATTCCGCAACCAAGGCTTAATCCCGTCATCGTGGAGAACTTCAATCTCAAGCTTACCGAGGAATAGTAAATATATTCTCATCCTACAGGTTGTAGAGGCAAGTATATTTTATAAATGGTTGATTATAAGAAAAACAAGTAAATTTTAATATAGACTCAGAAAGCCATATTAAGAAAAATTCCAATCGATCATCAGGCAATGTCGATGAATATAAAATTAGCTTTTTATTTATTTTTAAAATTCTGATGTCATAATCTAAAAAAGTACTTAGACACCTAATCAGTGTTCGTTGATTGCTACACAATTTTCAACTAAACTCCAAACTTCGGGCAGATTTATTAAATAAGTCAGAAATGAAGGGTGATTTGTCGAAATATCCAACGATATTTATAAGGAAAATGTAATAATCTTCACCGAAAGACCATGTTCTTTTAGCTATAGTTATTATTTAGCTATAGTTAAAACTATAGTTATCCTACACGTTACAATCTCGTTCTGAGGAGGATGGAACCACACTGGAAATTACATTTAAGCCAGTCTAGGCCGGATTCGAGACAGCTGTGTATGACAATTTGCAAACTTTTGCAAATCACGACCGAAGTTTATTTTATGCAATTTCAGGTTAATTATAAGAACAGATAATCCGTGTCACCTTTGTTTATTCCACACACAACACTTTCAATTGACCATTCTACAAACCTCATGGTTTCAATGACTAATAATATTTACATTCCCACAATGTTAGCCTGTATAAATTAGGGATTAACTTGTCTTAAGTCCAACGATAAATTCCGCAACCAAGGCTTAATCCCGTCATCGTGGAGAACTTCAATCTCAAGCTTACCGAGGAATAGTAAATATATTCTCATCCTACAGGTTGTAGAGGCAAGTATATTTTATAAATGGTTGATTATAAGAAAAACAAGTAAATTTTAATATAGACTCAGAAAGCCATATTAAGAAAAATTCCAATCGATCACCAGGCAATGTCGATGAATATAAAATTAGCTTTTTATTTATTTTTAAAATTCTGATGTCATAATCTAAAAAAGTACTTAGACACCTAATCAGTGTTCGTTGATTGCTACACAATTTTCAACTAAACTCCAAACTTCGGGCAGATTTATTAAATAAGTCAGAAATGAAGGGTGATTTGTCGAAATATCCAACGATATTTATAAGGAAAATGTAATAATCTTCACCGAAAGACCATGTTCTTTTAGCTATAGTTATTATTTAGCTATAGTTAAAACTATAGTTATCCTACACGTTACAATCTCGTTCTGAGGAGGATGGAACCACACTGGAAATTACATTTAAGCCAGTCTAGGCCGGATTCGAGACAGCTGTGTATGACAATTTGCAAACTTTTGCAAATCACGACCGAAGTTTATTTTATGCAATTTCAGGTTAATTATAAGAACAGATTATAGACAAAATTCTGTGATCTGATTAGTTACTTTTTATTTAAACCAAGTTTAAAAGTCTACCTGTTTGTTGGTAAATTCGACGAATAGCAGGCAACTTGCTCGTTGGAAATTTTTTTTTGAAAATATTTTACAATAATTCTTTACTTTTATAATGCCTATTTTAATAAATTATTACCTTTACTATTATAAATAATATATTAAATAATTTTTAAAAAATGTTTGTTATTTTAAAACCGATTGATGAACGCGACTGTAAGATGGAAATGCAATAGATGGTTAGTTAACAAAGTTTAAAAGATGAACAGAATCATAATTGAATATAAGAACATTTCAATTTAGAAACGGAAAGGTGAAAAATAAGAACTGTTTCAGTATGAGTGATACAATTTTTCAGATCAGGAACAGTGTTAATAACTTAAAATTGCACTTCATCCTGAAAGAAAGTTCGTCGATAATAATAATTATTAATAATCAATGAAAAAAAATTATTAAAATAAATATTACAATAAAAAATACAATTCATAATATAATAATGAGATTAAAAAAAAAAAAAAAAAGATATTCACACTAGATATTGAAAGAGATATTTATATGAGCACATAATGTCATAAAATACAAAACAAAAAGAAAAAATTGGCTGATTCAATTTATTGGGTAAATACAAGGACGGGCCAGAATGCAATTAGATTTAAAAAATTAGATGGACAGTTCCAAAATTGCTAGGTCCAAGAACTTACAGGTAGCAATGGGTTGAAGGACCTCAAACCACCATAAAAAAAAACCTTGTATTGTGCAGAAAAACACTACGACCCTTGCCCTACCTACTTTTATTGCACCGGAGGGCTAGCCCTTAAAAAACTCCTGAACCCCAAAGAACCCTTCCTCGATTCTCCGATTGTCCTGTAGAAGAAAGGGTGACAGCGGACTGACATATTGGTCTCATTCCCTGAACCGGGATACAATTGTCGCATCCCACTTCCTACAACAGTCTGGAAGACTGGACATGGAGTAGGTCAGTGGTAACTTGGTCTTCGTGGTTCGAAAGCAGCACGAGTAAGTGATTATGGTATATATTGTATGATATTAATGCATGGATATATTAATTCAGTTCGGAGCTTATTATTATTATCAAGAGATTTTTTATTTTTATATTTAGCTGTATTTGTTATAATTATTTTATTATAATTTAATTAAAATCTGAGATTAAAAAGTAAGAGTAACAAAATAAATACAAGAATATGCTTTTTTAAATTATTTTTAAGAAAAGCACATACAAAATAAGACATAAAAGTAAGATGACTAAAATCAATAAATAAGTAATGTGAGGGATGAGAATAAAAAATAAATTCTCCCCGACTGGCAAAAACAATGGACAGGCCATTCTATGTTGTACCGTTTTTCATTCATTGTAGTATTAAAAAAAAAACAAAAAAAAAACAACCTGTACCACTACAACCCGTGAAGGGTCTTGGGCTCAGTACATATAGAGAGAGATTCGCACTGTTTCTAGGCCAACGGCCGTGCAATGAGGTGATTAAGCCTTAATCACGCTCAGCCGCCAGGTTTTACCCCAATTATTTTGGGTACCCACTTTATAGAGGCTGGGTCTGCCCCAGGAGGGTCTCCATACCCTAGGTTCGCCCCCCGACTGTATTAACAGAATAAATAATATTCTGCCCCAGCCGGGATTCGAACCCAAGACCCGGAGCATAGCAGACTAGCGCTTGTAGTAGCGATTGTAGTATTAAAAGGATCAAATTACTAATATCACTAATCTATAATTATATTCCATTAATGATCATTCGAAATAAACTAAGAAAAAATGGGGGTTTCAAGCATGACTCTTTTTTTATTCAAACCAATGTAGCTCCTAAATGTTAGATTCTATCGATATTTTTGTTATATAACAAGAATATTTAACATTAAATTTCTAATAAAAAAATCTGGTGCGGGCAACACACGACTTTCACTTACCTCCATTTTTAAAATCAATGAAAGAATTTTCATATACAGTTAGAGATAAAAATAAGTGAAATTATTAAGGAATTAATTAAATTAAATTTCTATAGAAACATGTGTTTGATTCAAAAATCTATTATATTATTATCTAAAATAATCAGTTAGTGTTATGTTCATTTCATCACTCTCTATTAACTTTTAAAAGCTTGTGTATGAGATGATAATATTTCTAAAATCTTTAGCTTTCCAACGGTATATCATACATGTATATTACTGCTCTTATGTTCAAAAACGAAAAATTGCATTAAAAAAATATTTTTTCTGTTTTCTCCGTTAGTTGGGTATCGAATTTATTCAATTTATATGTTTACCAGTTTTTCATCAGCGTTAACAAGATAATCTAGTTATTATTATTGAATCTACAAAATTAAAGGTACTTTAGGGGAAGAAAATTTAAAATATCGGCATTTAAGCCCTGTCAGACCATTTTTATTTAAATAAAACCTACATGATATTAAAGTCCATTAAATTTTACATCAATATAGCGAGTTTAATCAAAATCGTCCGAACCGTTTTTGAGAAAATCGAAAAAAGGTGCAAAATGCATGGTATAAAGTGCCTCTTCTGGTAGACTCATTTTGATGAAAAAAGTTTTGTCACGTCTCGGGCGTATAGATGTCTTAAATATGAAATTTCAGTTTCATATGACTTACCGTTTCCGCCCGGGAGTTACCACACACACAGACACACACACACACACACACAGACCTTTTTTCGGGACTTGGTTATTTGGACTCAGGGGACCCTAAAACGTGCATTTCCGTTGAAAAGTGGAATTCGAATATATATAGTAATTGAATATATAGTAAGTGAAAGTAAAAACAGTTGCATTTTTTTTTTCATACCTCCTGGTTTTATTTTTACACAAAATACAATACAAATATGATATGTACACATGTCACAGATATTTGTCCTTTTATTACCCGAAGGTATTCTAAGGAGGATTTCTAAGTGCGCTGCATGCACTATTAACATTTCAAGGGCTTCTATGCCTTTATGTATCAATTACTAAACGGGAGGGACCATTCTTCAGGTTGCAAATTTTTTAGCAACAACTTTACGGGCGTGTCGTAAAGTTAAATTTTGGGAGAAGAAAAAAAAACTTTAGACCCCAGCATTCTATTTATCTTATTTTATTTTATTTTTTTCTATCATTCTTTAAATTTATTTGCATCTGTAAAAATTTAAAACCTGTGCCTCTACAACCCATGAAGTGTCTTGGGCTCAGTACATATAGAGATTCGTACTGTTTCAAGGCCAAAGCCAGCGCAAGGAGGTGATTAGGCCTGAGCCACGCTCGGGCGCCAAGTTTCTCCCAATTTTTGGGGTATCTCTATAGAGGGTGGGTGAGCACCAAGAAGGTTTCCATACCCCAGGGTCGCTCCACGGCTGAAATAACAGAATAAATAATTCTGTCTCAGCCGGGATTCGAACCTGGGACCCGGAGAACAGTAACCTAATGTCCCATCCACGACAAACTTCGTCCTTTTAAAATATAATACAATAAGCAAATGTGTTATTTTATGTTGCTTTCAGACAAGATTCTCTCATCGGAAGAGAATAAAATATGTTTTAAAAAAATTGTCCTATGCAATATTTTTAAATAGGGGATGATTTATGAGAAACTTTTGATTTTACCAGGTGACAATTATGGGTTTTATATTTATTTTTGAATCTACCCATTGTTTAAAAATGCCTGACTCCTTTTTTAAGAATAATGTGTTAAGAATTACGCACCTTCATTAGGAAATTCATCCTCTAAATTTTAGTTTCTTTCTCCCACATCCCATCGAAAATCATATCCCGCCGACAATATAAAGTCACTAGACATGTTTTTATACGTTTATATTTTTTCAATTTAATTAAAAAATATGATATATTAAATTTATTTCATTGGGGTCCAGATAAAACGTGAATGTCTGACAAAAAATATTATATGACTCAAAGACCCAACCCTCTTGTTATCCAAACAGGAAATATATGCAATATACAAATGTAAACAATATAGAGAACGAACATGGTCATCTTCCCCCCTACGTAATATTATCAACCCTTTCAGCCCTAGGAACTAATCCAGAAGGGCCGCTGAGAACAATGTATTACAGCCACCCCCGGGACAAAAACACCCCAACAGGGCCCGTATCAAATAATCACCATGAATCAGCTCAGTTAACAGGTCCATTGTCTTCCATGACGGACGACCGTCCCGTTGATGAGGATATCGTCCGCTCTGAATCATCCTTCTGTTTTAGCCTCCCTAGGCTGCCCGCATAAGGAGGGGCTTTAGATTGGGACCTCCTATTTTAGTTTGATTGATCATTTATTCGTAGATACTATATAACTATCCTATCGATTTCATTTATTTATCATGCAACACCGAACGTGCGTTTTCGGAAAAAAATGTTAAATAATGAAAAATCAAACATTTAGGAGTTTTAGAAGGCAGATCTCTGTCATGACTATTATAATTATTACAACTTTTGATAGGTTTTCGAAAATACTGTCATGTCATAATCACCAATCCTACAACTAGTGACTAACTTTTTTTTTAAATTCCACTTCTTTATCCGTGAATAATTTGAGGGTGGATAATAATATAGTCCAGTGGTTATGGAAATGGGCAGGTGTTCTCCAGGCGCCAGGTTCAAACCTCGTTGAGGCAGAATAGTTAGTTATTCTGTTATTTAAACCGCGGATTAACCCTAGGGTGAGGAAAACTTATCGGGACGATAAAAAGTGGGTACTCGAAAATTGGGGAAAGAACCAAACGCCAGAGCGTTTATCACATCTTTTTTTATCTTTTAGGGATAAATTTGTTTAAAATTATTTGAAGCTAACACTACATTACCACACTACAAATAGATTTGTAAAGTAAATTTGCCAAACAATATCTTTTTACAATTAATTTAATAACCACAAAGAATTTTCCCTTTACAAAACCATTAAAATATATTAATTTAAAAAATTTGTTATCTCACAATGCAACAACAAAAGTGAATGATTCATTTTACAATATGTATATTCATTCATTTTATATATATATATATATATATATATATATATATATATATATATATATAATATATACACAGCAATGAAATGAGATTTTTGTGAATATCAACTAATTTTAAATTAAAAAATAACGATATTTGACCATTTTAATGGTTGATGTTTGTTTATTCATTCAAATGTTCTATTATTCATTTAAAGACGATGCTACAGTGGAGTTCAAAATTTCGCCTATCCAAGTTTAATTAGGATAGCAATCTTTGACGAGTACTCGACAAGCATAGGCTCGGAACCACCCTTTTACACCTCCTTTGAAGAACGGGATAATTTGGGATTTCTTACTCTCATTAAAAAATCCTAGGTATAATGATTACTTCAAATCCAAAATCTGATTTTTAATTTTACATTCAACAAGCGTCTGTTCTGGATAATAGGTGTTGGAAGAGTAGATATTTGAATGTGGATATGGATGAAGAGTGTCGTATATAGAAAGGAATGGAACTACAAAATGTAATTTAATTATATTTGGGGGTTATAAAGCATAAATTGAAACACGATCGCTAATATATTTAGCGATTGAGCGGGACACAGACCATGTCCACTCAGTACATTAACACCCGATCTCAGCACTATTGAATTAGGCACACAAGTAACAAACGAGAACCACTGGGCCGCGCATCGTCATAAAGTGTCATAAATACTATATAGGGCCGGACCCCCTAATAGCGCCCGAACAATCATCTTAAGGCCCGTGGATAAAGTTATAATTACGTTACGACGCCCGGGGCGGCCATTAACAAAATTACTCCACCCCGAGGGATAGATGGCAGCACAGGAGGGGAGGGGGAAAAAACCCCCGCCATGAGAAATAAATAATGATCTCCCCCGGCGTGATGTCTTGTTCCGAGGCGAGTTTCTATTAGCAGTAAATAAGAAGGAGTGGCTCCTAGCACCTGAACCACTCTCCTTATATCCTACCCGCTTCTCCAACCGCTCCGCAAACTTGGAATTACTCGAGGAAATTCCTCCGTGGCAATTTAAATCCGCAATGGCGAAACGATTTGTAGACACTTATATCCTGGTTTAATTTACTGTTAATAATGAGGGAGCACTTAATAGACATTAATTACTAAATATTAGAACGAAATTAATTTTCTAATTTGATAAATCATTAATCTAATAAACCAGAAAAGAATAAATAAAAATTAATGCCCTCTATTTTTATATCAGGTATACTTTTTCAAGATGCATCGAAACAAATATTGGAAAAAAAATCGTCCCGCCACTGTACACAATAAGTACCTAGCTTTGTCCAGAAACTATGAAGCCAATTTCTTTTAATGTGCACACCAGAGGTCTAAATTTCAAATATAGTTGTAGGGAGAAATAAAATAAAATAATGTAAATAATTAAAAGAGAAAAAATTGTAAATATTATAAATTTGTATTAGAGTAGAAAAAAAAAAATTGAAAATGTACGTGAAATATGACCAAGGGATTGATTTGGTATGCTCTGTTATTTAAGCAACCCGATGTATTTGGATTGCAGCATTGCTAAATAAATAAAGCATTTCTCTCTCTTGAACGAATGACACCGAGAACTTCAAAATAGAGCCCAAAACGGGAAATTAACATCAGCCGGTTTGTTTCAAAATGGCAAACGACTAGATATACTTAGCGTCCATTACTGCAAGTGAAAGATGTTAAATGTTTTTGAATTAGCGAACCAAGTATTGAAAAAAAAAAAAGTTGACAAGAGATAAAAATAAAGAAAAGGTGTAATAATCCGGAATTAGTGAGCGAAATTTATATCTTTAAAAGATCAGGTAAAAATAATCCGAGACACTTTGAACTTGGTCATGAATTGAGACGTTGAGTTTCAAAAGGTGCTGTATACATTCTAGGAAATTTTACAGAACGCGCACAATTAATATATTATTAAACCGACTTATTTGATTTTCTTCGCGTTAATATCTAGATTTGTTTTTTTGATATATCAATAACACAATATAAAAGTTATGGAATGAAATGGTTAAGTATGATATGAAAAGAACTAAATGCCTAATCAGTACCTTTGGAAAATGACTGCATTTCTAAATAGCGTTTTTAATGTACTTGAGAGTTCATTAAATAAAATCAAGTAGGAAATTTAGGCAAAAATAAATTATGAGAATACAAATATGTCAAAATATCAATTTGTCAGAAATTTCCTTTTTGGAAAACAACGTCTCAATTGTGAAGTACCCTTCGAACATTGATATAGCAAAAAGTAGCTTTTTTTTAAAGCTCTTATTTATATCAATGAAAATTAAATTAACTATATAACATATCTCAACCTTATTTGATAAATTGTTTCCTCAATTAAACACCATTAAATATAATAAAAGTCAAAGCAAAACGTTAAATTTATATATACATATAACAATTGGGAAATACTAAATCATTTCGCTATAATTTACAGCAATTAACAAAAAAAATAATAATAATTGTAATTGTAAAATTATGTATACCACTTTTCCTACTCCTCATTTCTTTTCTGAATGGGCCATAGATATACTATAATTTCCTCGTTCAAAAATTATATTTATTTCTGATTTTTCATTGCATGAGACATACATCTAACAGCCCTAGCTCTCAAATTTGTATTTTATGATTAGTTAATGTTACGATTATCACAACTAATATCTTGCTAATAAGAAATCAGTTACTGTACTTTTTTTTCTTAAAAAAAAAAAAACAAAAAAAAAAACACTGATAATTTTATAAAAACAATCGAGTTGAAAATCTTGAAGAGTGAAACCTCAAATTTTAAGGAGGTTTACTCTTTTTTTTGTTATTTTACGTCGATTCCAATGGTTTGAAAAAGTATTGAGAAAAAAAAATGGGCATTTCAATTATTACATTCTCTCTATTTCTACATGTTTTATATGTTAAAGAAAAAAGATACGTAAAATATTTTCTACTTATCTCCATAGAGAAAAGATGAAATATAAAAATAAATTTACACTCAAAATATTTCTAAATGTAAATTAATTGATGAAATACTACAGTGACCATGACACAGAGTGTGGATATCTCATTTAATAAACCTATGGAAAACTGTGTGGCGTTCAAAATCGGTTACATCGCAATATTTTCGATATTTTAACTAATCTAAATAATTCGTTAATTTCGGGAAAAAAACAACAAAACACAAAACATACTTATTAAAATTTAACTCTTTTGAATTTCTTACTGTTTAAAATACTGATCTCCAATTATTTAGAGTATCTGAGTTATCATCATAATCGTGAGCTATTTGATTTATTGCTTCCTTCAGAGAAGAAAGGACATTTTTAGAGAGGTTTGGTTGAATTAAAGATATTAAAGGCTTAACAATAAAATCGATCTGACTTTAGTGATTCCAAAAACCCCCACAAGCTGAAAACTCGACATTTATAAAGTTTTAAAAAAACTAGGTGCCTTTTAATATTTAATTTCGTCTGTAACATTTTTTTCTCATTAATGAGACACTACCATGAAAAATATTGTTTTCCTTACTTCAATCATCAATTCTAAAAGGAAGTATGAACGAAGTATGAATGAAACTAAATCTAAGATGAAAAACGAAATAAAGTTTGGAAAATTTAAATAATTATTCGAAAGAATATAACAATTTTCTTATTTAATTACTACCTAAAAATAAAATAAAACATAAAAAAAATATGTCATTAACAAACATGATTACATATCAGTTCTTATATAAAGCAGCCAGAAACATAAAGTCCAAAAGCCTTTTATTTATTTTTTATAATTCTAAATTTTGAAGTGAGATATTTATTAATTTAATAGTTAAGATTGTTTTGTTTTACTTTGTCGTCGATTAAATTATCCAGGATCAGTTTCATTTCATAATTAATATAGGGAAACTTTAATTTTTAGATATATTTATATTTTTATTTCATCCAGAGAAAACATATTTATTAGAAAGGAATCGAATTTAATAAATATTATTCCCAAAACGGAAAACTTCGAGGCCCAGAAAAAAAAATTAATTTACAAAAATGAATATATACATTATTATTATTATTATTAAAAGCAGTTGGGATATAAAAAACACTGGGAAAAACCTTTTTAAATAATTTATAATTTAAAAAGCCTAGCACCCCACAACACCAACATTATTTCACTCTCTCATTACTGATCGTCAACCACATGACAGGTGTGAATATAAACATGTCAAAATAAAAGAAACATTTATTCTACTTTAAATTTATGGAATAGAAGTTTCATGACATTCTATGTTTAAAAGTTATCGCTTCATTGTCTAACAAAAACACACACAAAAAAAAAAATAATAATAATAACAAAACGCAAAACTTAAATTCTTTTCTGAGTGAAATCGGTCTACAGTTTATATTAATTTTTGATATTTAAATATAAAATCGACCCTCAATGTGTATCCTGTTTAATATTTAATATGTTGTAGTAAAATGTACAGAAAATATATTCCCTTTAGTACAAAAAAAAAAAAAAAAATCGTTCAGAATTAATAACTCACAGATATTAATTGACTGTTAATAATCTAGATTCTCTAATCAACGATATCAGCATTTACAAAACTATGATACTTAGCTAAATAATTGTTTTTAATTTTAATTGAATTGCTTAAGTGATTTCATATATAGAAATTCGCCTAATTTAAAAAATCTTATGAAAAGTACAGAAGGAAAACGAGATGTAAGTATTTCAAAATCCTATGAATGTTTTCGCATAGGGTTAGTATAAGGGCAGGAAAGAGAAACTGTAGTGGGGAAGCGACCCCTCAGCTTAGGTCTAATGTACAGAATGGTTTCCCTTCTCCAATGCTGCTTCCTCAGAATGGCATCTTATTTTCTTAGAGTAATATTATTAATGATATTCATGATATTTTAACTCTTAATTCAGTTCATATTCAATAATTATTTTTTTAAACATATTTATTAATCTTTACAACTATTAAAAAAAAATACATAAAGTAAATATGATGGTAATATAGATAACTGTCATTAAATACATGTAAAGACACTACCCAGTGGCAGCACTCTAAATATTTATTATTTAAAATTATATTTAAACATAATAATTCTTAATTTAATTAAACAGTAAAATAAAAATTTGGAGCGGGCAACACACTACTTTCACTTACCTCGGATATTAAAATCAATTTAAGAGTAATAAATAGAGTTAAAATATGTAAGCAAAAGTATAAAGTTTTAAAGAAATATATTTAGTTTTGTTGGAAACTTATTTTAGATTAAATTATATAACAGCATACAATTTTTATCTAGGACAATTAGTCAGTTTTATCCGCTTTTCATCACTCTCTGTAACATTTTACAACTTTGTTTACAAAATGATTTTTTTTCCTAAACTCTTTAGCTTTCCATCGGCATATTATACTAATGGCATATTACTGTTTTTATCTTTGAAAAACAAAAATTACATTAAAAAACATTTTGCTCATTTCTCCTTTAGCTCATTATAAAATTCATTCAACTTATATATTAACTATATTTTTATCAATACTAACAAACAAGATGATATGGTTAATTTTTCCGTAGCTACAAAATTAAAGGTACTTAAGAGGAGAAAAATTCATATTATCGGCATTTAACCCATGTCGCACTACTTCATTCAGAATGAAACCTATATGATATTAAAGCCCAATAAATTTTACATCGATATAGAGAGTTAAATCAAAATCGTTCGAGCCGTTTTTGAAAAAATCACAAAATGGTGCAAAATGCTTGATATAAAGTGGCTCTTCTGGTTCGTCGATTTTCCTGAAAAAGTTGTTGTAACATCTTGGACTTTTAAATATATTAAATATGAAATTTCAGTTTCGTACCACAATAGATTTTCCTGCTTGACTAACCGCACACACAAACACAGATCTTTTTGCGGGACTTTGGACTCCGGGGACCCTAAAATGTCCATAATGGTGAAAAAGATACTAGTTTAGTATCTATTCGGTTATTTACATATATTTATATTAATATAAAATGTACTTTCTTCGCGTTAGTCAACGGAATGTAAGTATTCTGGAACGATTTTCGATATGATGGTATGGAAGATAATGATTTTTTTTTTATACTCTGAATATATGTTATTTATTATAATTTATAATATGAAAGGAATCAAGAAGTAACTCATTAGATTTGAAAACAAAAATAAAATCTAATTTTTCGTAATTAATCAAATAAAATAAGTTTATAAAATTCATCCTAAAACAAAACATCAATCCTTGATAAATCTTCAATCTACTTTCGAACCTTTACATAGATAATCTTTACTTTTCACATCTTTAATTATAACATTAAAGTGATTTAAAACATATGATTGCTCTTTTATTTTTTCGATCAGTTAATGTACACCCTTCCAATATCAGATCTATGATCTTGAGAAAATATGGAAAAAGGAGGAATTATAAAAAAAATAAGTAATAAATTCTGATCACTCCTTATTAAAAGTATCCTCAGTTCCTTAACAGAGAGTACATAATTTCAGAATATATATAATCTTTCCAGCCACATTGTTTCTGTTTGATTTGATGTTCCTCAATTTGAATTAAATTGATCTTTCTGAATGAATGTTATAAAGGAGAACTATAAGACATCTCTACTATCCAGGAAATTTACCCATTTCCACAGTTTATGATTTATGATGGGCATCATGTTTATCTCTAGAACAGATGGATGGGAGTCATTAATTTTTTATATAATTTGTCTTCGATATCTCAAGATGTTCTCACTTCCCCCCTTCACGGCGAGTTTTAACAATAACAGTTTCTCTGATTATTTGTTCATATACTACCTCCTGCTTTTGAATACTCAGTGTATTTACGGAAAACCAGAACTCTTTTAAATGTGAACGCTCCTATCTTTCCTCTACTTGTACCTGGAATTTCTTTCGGCAAAATGTCTGTCATATTCTTTACCTATCTTTATTTAAATCCATTGAAATATTAAAAAATTCCCATTGCAATCTCTACATCTTCAATTCTCTGGTTTTGAATTGCTCATTCCATTCATGAGAGACAAAATATCTTTTCCATATAGACCTCTCACAAAACTACATCAGAAGATTATTATGTGCTTCCCATTCGATTTCTTTTCTGTCCAGTATTCGCTGTCTTTATGTTAATACAATTTTTATTTATTTATTATATATATAAGTACTTCGTCATTTTTTCCCCGTATCTCCAGTAATTTCGGAGATATTTTAAAGAAAAGGGTAAAAAAAATAAAATATAAAATGAAAAAAATGTAAAAAATCGTTTTCTCTTCGAACTCCAATTTTCTAAAATTAAGCATTTTAAATTGATAAAACTTGTTGTATGGGGATTACCCCGAAAACAAATAAATATCATTATTATTATTATAATTGATCAAACTTCTTGTATTGAAAAAAACATATATGAAGAGAACCACAGAAGGGTGTGGATCAATTTTCATTAGGAGGGTAGTTATGGGGTTTGTTTTCACTGTTAGAAAAAAAATTGGTACCGACCGAAGTCGCTTTATTCTTATGCTAGACCTTTTCTTTTTTCTTTTTTTGAAAGGTCTATTTATATACTTTAAAAAATATTCAATGAGTTTTCCTCGAAAAACGCGAATGTTTCCTGTTATGTGATCTTAAATCTTAAATAATACATTTGGCGAAAAATAAAGTTTACCATTAACATGTAGTATCTCGGTGAGTCTTGGTCGTAGAAAAATAATTTTTAAAAAATAGGATTTTTTTTCAAAGCTACACTTTTGCTTTTTATTTATTTGAAAAAACCTTTTAAAAACATCGACTTTTTTTGTTGAAAAACTGCGAATAATTAAAAAAAATGTTAGTTTTACGAATAAAATATAAAGAACATTTTTTTCTTAGAATTACTTTTCCCATCGACTCTTACAGTTAAAATGAAGTAAAAAATGTCCACCCCCGAGATGGGATGGCAACCACCCCCAAGATTTTAGCGTACACGCCGGTATGCCTATCATCATGCCGATGATGTAGAAAATGATCCTTAGGCTATTCCCCAAAAGTTTTACATTATTCAATATGGGGCGAAAAAATTGCGAGCCAAAATGTTTTATTTTCTGTACTAATATGATAAAAAAAATTCTAATTGCATCTTTTTCAAATCATCATCCTGCAAAAAATCATCCATCATTTAGAAATGTGGTACCATGTAAGTCATATGTGGTGACTAAATGGAAAAGACATCGTCTCTCATGAATGGACTGAGCTATTCAAAAGCAGAGATTTGAAGATTGAGAGGCCGAAAAAAAAAACAAAAAAAAAAACAAAACAAAAAAAAACAAACCTAAATCATAATATATTTATTTTTCCACATTGTGGATATCATATAGTGGGCTAATAAAGAAAACCAAATACCGGTTATCGTCTTACACAAAGTAGGAAAATGTAGGTCAGATATTTTCAACACCTTGAAACCTTTAGGTATTAGCCGTATGTTTAGATATAATGAGAACTTGTATGTATGTGACAGACCTCGTCCGGGTCTTCCCCACACTTTGTGTGTAGCGTAGCTGCTCGAATCAGAAGAAATCCCAGGGAATGTTAGTCAAATCATTGTTTCGCAAGATAAAAAGTGACTTTAGGATGGACGCCTTTCGAAGAATGACAGGACAAAGGCTAACCACTTCCCTAAAAAAAAATTATAGTGGATATGCAAAGTTCTCCTTAGCCGTTACATTAATCGTCTTCATCGAAAGATTTTGTTTAGGGATGAGAACATTTTCACAATTAAAGAAAAATGTAATCACTGAAATGATCGTTTGTACGCACAAAACTTTAAAGAAACCCAGGAAGTCACTGCAATAGTGGAAAAACCCTTCCTCAGTGATGATTTGGTGAGGAGTTATTGAGGCGCTAAAAACTATCGGGACGATATTTTTGAACCTTCTGTCAAGCCTCTAAATGATACGTTTTTTATGCTGGAAGTCATTGGGTCATCCGGCAGGATTCCGCTCCAGCTCGCAAGGTCAGGTCAACTCAGTAGTGGCTGCAAAAGAACATACCAGAGTTCATTTTTGTCAAATAAACCACAATAGTTCCTATTCCTCTCTTTTCCCCAGTCTGCTGGGGTTCCTCAAGGCAGTATCCTAGGACCCATTCTTTATACAGCTGATACCACAACCCATCCTAACACATTCCTTTCTACCTATGCCGACGACACTTGCGTGTTATCGGTTAATAACGATCCTACAATTGCCTCTCAAACCCTCCAATCCTACATCAGAGACCTTGAGGAATGGTGTCAGAATTGGAGAATTAAAATCAATTCCAATAAATACCAAAAAATTACCTTTACCCTTCGTCGAAAACCTATGACATCCTGCCCTACAGTGTCCTTTAATGATATTCCGCTTGTCCCGGTTGAACAGATCCGCTATTTAGGACTCCTGCTTGACAAACGCCTTACATGAAATCCGAATACAAGACAGAAAAGACAAGAAACTGCACGACGTTTTCGACTTCAACACTTACTATACAGACGCTCTAACCTTTCACTTAACTACAAAAGACTCATTTACATGACAATCATAAGGCCTATCTGGACCTACGGAGTTGAACTATAGGACTCTTCTAAGCCATCCAATCCTTACAATCCTAAATCCTTCCTAAAATCCTCAACGCTCCTTATTTTGTCACGAATAAAATCATTCATAAAGACCTCCATGTTCCTTATGTAGCTGATTTGGCCCGTACCACTTATCAATCCTTCCATGAAAAACTCCATTCCCACTCTAATCCACTAGTTTCAATCCTTGCTTCCTCTTCAATTCCTGATAATCCTCTCAGGCGTCTGAAAAGAAGATGGTCTCGAGACCGTCTTGTTTAGACTCGCTACCAAAGAGTGCTGCCAATGGGCAGTTACTCTTCATGTTTATTTCATGTGTTGTAACATTTCAGCATATTTACTTAATGTATTTTTGTACAGTTGTAAATTTCAATAAAAATATATTTAAAAAAAATATGAATATAGATAAACAAAAAATAAAAGATGTGAAATGTTTAAGTGGCCGTGTTGAGGCTCATATTAGGATTAAAGTTCTCCCAAATGCTCTGACAACAAAAGAGATAAAAGGAAAGAGAGACAGACTCTAAAGAAGTACTAAAACAGAAGTCGAAAGATAAACAAAGACGGCATGAATAACTTATAGAAGATAGGCGTAACATTGAAAGAAGAGAAGACAGGTCGTGAAATCCTGACAGGCACTCCAATGGTACTTAGACTAAGTGAATCTCCACTTACCGGCCTGTTATCCTTGTCTAAATTTTATGAAGCAGTCCCCGCAGCGGGGCGCTAGAGGGGATGTTCCCTTGATAGGGGTGCTAGACTGGGGGCGCACAAACATAAACATAATACTAACAAATATTGGCTCTTAACCGTTCTCCAGGTCCTTTGCTCCTCGGAAGGCACACTTACCTACTTTTCTTACGTCTTTGGACTCCGTGGTTCACGAACATGATTTTCAATGTTCAGCAGTCGCACCTATAAGATTTATTTTTTTATATAAAACAATACCAATAACAATAAAACAAAATAACATACTCGCTGAAAATATAATCATATAATTATATATTCCTTTAAGTCATTACTTAAAAATTCATAGTTCGATAAAGTTACAAAAAAAAAAAAAAAAATCTCTTGAATAAAATACCGACCTTTATGAGAATAAAACAAAATACTGTTATATATAAAATACGAATTATATATTTTTAATGGAAACAAAAAAAAGACGATATAACGAAATCCACTTAAATAATAACATAAGGCAAAATAGAAATTATGCGAAAACTAAGTTTAATCTACAAACTAAAAAAAAAAATATGATTATTTGAACAAACTTACATGCAAAAAATAGTAAAAATATAAACGCAACGGCACACCATTAAATTTAACCATAAAATTTTCGGGGAAAAAAAGGGTTAAAAATATTTTAAAGCAATTTAAACAAAAAAATAAAAGAGCCATGGAGTCTGAAGAATGCACTTATCATGGAAAAATCAAATTATTTAGTTTACTGGTTTATTTAGAGTTATTGGCGTATTTATTAGTAAAATTCCAATTTTTTCTTTTCTTTTTTCTCGTTTTTATAATTATTCGTTTATTTTTGGTCAAAAAACACTAATACATTTTTTATCTGTCCTCAAAAATAATGAAGTTATAAGCATATATATATATATATATATATATATATATATATATAGGAAAAATTTCAATTTTTTTTTCTTTCTTTTCTGTTTACCGCGCTTTGCTGATTCTAAAACTCTATAATTTTTTTTTCTATCTATAAAAATAACTGAGTTATTTTTATATATTTCATACACAGGTGAGTTAAAGTAAAAACATTTTAATCCCAACCTATGGGTAATGTTTCTTTTAATTTGAACTCTCTATATTAAAAGCCTATGTTACGCTGAAAGTGTTAAGACTAGCTAACCCCTTTCATTGAAGTTCACAATTATTTTCACACATTTGTTTTTGTAAAAACTCCAAAATTCTTATTCATTAATTTCCTAAAGCATTTTTACAGCAGAGTGTAAACTATAAAGTTCCGCTCAAAGAATCACTGTTGTTGCATTCAGCTCACTACTCTTCTAGTGAATCCATCTAAAAAGAAGTCCTAAGGGATCTTATCTTGTATAATTATAAACAAATACAAATATACAAATTGTCAAAAGTGCACAAAAAAAGTATCCACGCACAAAAATATGGTTTAATAATTTATTAATATTAGGGCGTATTAATTATAAAATTTCAATTTTTTTTTCCCTTTTTGAATAATAAATCTTAAAAAATAACAGTTATTGAATTAAATCACTTTTAATCGGCCACCATTATAAAAATAACTGATATAAACGTCTAGGTGTTAGGATTATCATCGCGTTCCCTAGAATTTTTTTATCGAATTTAAAAAATTGGTCATGTAGTTTCGGAGATATGTCGCTGACGGCGAACGGCGGAAAAACGGGGTATTTTGTATTCATTTTTCGGTTTCTACGTGTCTTGAAACGTAAAAAGGGAGGAGGGATAATCTTTTTTTTCTTTTTTTTTGATCGATTACAAAGCTTCATTATTGAAAATAATAAACGAAAAACATGAAATAAAACAATAAATAAATATCCAATTAAACATAAAATGAAAGCAGAAACAGCAAAGGCCAGTTAGTAACATTAGACTTATTATTTTAAAAATTAACAAACTGACAAAAGAGAGCATTTTGATATAGTTCTGTGGAGGATAATGAGATATTTTGATATAGAGATATTATCCAAGAAAGAAGGAAGACATATTGTTGTACTGAACGATTCAGAAGGTGATTGTAAATGTGAGAGTATTAAATGTACGACTTGGGAAAAATAAGAGGGAGTATTGTCTTCATGCGGTGTAAAATAGGCACTTTAACTTCCTTAGAAGGTGGGCAATAGACCGTCTTGAGGTACTAAAGAAAAATCATATGAAGTTAATCTGTCATTAGGACGAATTTATTGGTCACCACATATTACATATATTTCTAATAAAACGGGTATAGCAAGTTAAGATGAAAAGACAAGGCGCTTATATATCTCTTGTATGAAAAGTTGAACGGAACTATGGAAGAACTTAAGGTGAGGATATGATGGTTGAGTGAGTTGAGTTACTACTGTAAGTGGCCTTAATGCCATACTATGTCTGCTGTTATCCTAGAAGTTCCACTGACCATTTCACCACAAAAAAATTCCAAAACGCTAATTTTTTCGGCAGTAGTGAGGAACCTTTCTTTCGAGTTCGTCCATCTTTAGCGGTAGTCTTCGACGGTCGATTGGCTTACATTGAGTTTTCCTGCAAGTTGTTCGAACGGGAATTTCTTTCAAAAAAGCTCACAGAACTCCATCGTCATTGGAATAAGTCCTTCTACGACCCGCTTTATCATCCAGGCTGAAATCTTCCTCTCGATTTTTTTTCTATTTCATACATATATATGAAATACATAGTAAGGGAAAGTATTGCGTTCTTAAAAATGTTCGAATTCCAGTTTTCAACGGAAATACTCGTTTTAAGATCCCCTTAGTTCACATAACCAAGTAGTCCAAAAAGGTCTGTGTGTGTGTGTGTGTGTGTGTGTGTGTGTGTGTGTGTGAGATAGGTCTTGTACAAAAAAGGTAAGTTGTATAAAAAGAGAAATTTCATCTTTTAGAAGCGTATATTCGATCAGACTGAAAAAGTCTGACAGGGCTTAAACGTCGATATTTTAAATTTTCTTCATCAATAGTTTTGGATATTCTATAAAAATGACCTTATCATCTTTTTAGCATTAATAAAAATCGGAAAAATATACAACTCGAACGAAGTGTACAAACATATTTTAAGTTTTTTTTTTTTTTTTTTCCGAAACACAAGAATAGTAATATAGATGAATAATTTACCGTAGGAAAGCTAAATATTTTAGAAAAAATGGTATTTTATATATAAAAAGCTGCAAAATGTTATGCAGAAAGACGAAAAGGGCATAAATTTAAGTAATTATTGTAAATGATAATTTCTATTGTTAGACTATTTAATCTGAAACACATTTTTCCATCGAAAACCAATTTAATTCTTTAACGGTTTTTCAAATTTTACCTTTGTTAAAAATTCTTAAATTGATTTTAACAACGGTAAAAATCGTGATTGTTTTTTCACTGCACTCACTAATACTGCCTTGGTCTCAAACTTCATTAATGTTCTTGGTTGTTCGAGCTCTGGGCAGGCCGAATCTAATAAAATTATACTGAAATCACGCATTGACATCTTAGTAAAGACCGAATTATTTCCAAGTAGCAAAATGCTATGTAGGTAATATTTTCTTTTGAAAAGAGGGATTAATAAGTGTTTTATATAGGGTATACAAAGAAAAACCTGAAATCCTGAATTATTTTCCGGGCAACCTAATAATTACTGCAAATTAGACTTTCCTTTTTCAGTTTTTTATATTTATTTAGAACATAAGGAGCTACTAACCTTTCCGATTCTGTGATATAGATTAGGAGATATAAACACATATTCTCAGTACTAATTCATTATCTTATTAAGTACTAATACCGAAAATTGCCTCCGAAATATTCACCCCTAACTTGACCAATATGGAGGAAGTACACTTTATGGCAATATAAATGCAGATAAGGAAATAACGGCTCTGTTTTGCCAAAGCCTCCTTTATAAATTACCGGAATGGGCAACATTGATATGGATAACAGCTCCATGTTTGTGTTGAGAGAACTCCCCCCAACTCAGTGCCTCTATAATCCATATAATGAAGGGGACGGATATAGTGCCCAAGTTTTAATGGCCAAGTTCTGTGGGCTTACTGGCTCCCTAGCACAAGATTTGTTTATTAAGCCAATTGGAAATTATTCCAATAAATAATAAGCTTTCTCAAATAGCTGTCATAAATTTGATACCTACTAAGTATTAGTTAATCTTAACTGCCAACATATCTAAAGGGATATAAGGAAACAAGTTAAAGGGGAAGAGTGAATGCAAAATATTTTTAGAAATTACCAAAACAAAAAAAGAAGTTTTATAATAAATAGTTTGTACTCCACACACACAAAAAAAAAAAGAAATCTGGTGCGGGTAACACACGACTTTCACTTACCTCTAATCTTAAAATCAGTTTAAAAATTATTACTTTAATTTTTTTTTTATTTGCTTATCCGCCTCTACCCTTGAGGGTCATTGGCGTGATCGAAATAATTATGTTCTATGGTAGAATCGTATCATTTTCGTGAATTCTATTAATTTGTTAATACTTTCTTCCTTATCTTTTAGTATTTCTTTCATGTCTTTCTTTAGATTCAACCCTTTTCTTGACTGCTCATAAAGCGGGCACTCATCAGCAAGTGTTCTACAGTTAGAGGAGTATTGTTGCATTTTTCGCAGGTTGGCGCTTCCAGGCGTCTCAAGAGGTAACCATGCGTAAATTGGCAGTGCCCAATTCTTAGCCTGCATACTACTATTTCCTCTCTCCCTGAAGATCTTGTACTAGTTCTCCATTTCTGACAGTCGGATTTAATTGTTCTCAATTTTGATATATTTTCTCTCCAACCATCCTCCCACTCTTTCAGAACAACTTTCTTGTAGCTACACATCCAATCCTCCATTGTGGTTTCTTTTATTTGAGTAATCTCCTCGGCTTCACCTTTTCTGGCTGAACCAGCTGCTTGATCGGCTCTCTCGTTCCCAATAATTCCACAGTGAGATGGTACCCAAATCATAATCACGACTTTAGACATTATGTTTGTTTCCCACCATTCATTTATTATGTCTCTAATTATGGCGTTAGAAGATGTTTCGCTATCAATGGCTGCAAGAACACTCCACGAGCATTCATTTTTGTAGGAAACGAATGATTAAGATTAATTCAAGAACTACATTAAATAGTTTATCAGTAATAAGTTTATTCTCTATTCACATTTCTATTTATTCACTTTATATTACGTTTTACAACTCTGTGTATTAGATAATATTTTTTCTAAAATCTTTCTCTTTATAGCGGTATATTATACTTCCATATTACTATTCTTATTTTTTGAAAAAAACAACATCAACATCAATAAATAGTTTCGCTGTTTTATTCTTTATTTGGTCATTAAATTCGTCCAACATATATATATATTTAGCTGTCCTTCATCAATGTCATTAAGATGACATGGTTAATCTTGGGGACTTGATCATATGGACCCTTAAACGTGTATTTCCGTCAAAAACTGGAATACGAAAATTTTCATGATCGCAATACTTCTATTTCCCTCACTATATATTTCACATATAGGTGAGTGAAAGTAAAAAGAATTCGAATGTTTTCAATTGACAACGAAATGTAATTATTATTAGCATAGTATGATTATTATCACTATATCTTATTATTATTGCTACCATTATTATAGACAGTCATAAATCAGTAAGTTTATTCTGTTCTTTCATGTATGTAATATGCTAGGTGTATAGCAATTTCTTTCTTTATTTAGTTTGTTAATTATTTGTAATATTAAAAGTAAATTATAATTTTAAGTTAAAGCCAATTCCTTTGTATGAGGGATTTCCCCCCCAAAAATAAATAAATATAATAAATAGTATATAACAAAAAGAAACATCGAAATTATCTAACTGTACTCTCTTCCAAATAAAAGTTAAATTTTAAAACCTCTGAGGGAAACCTCAGCAATTACAATCTATCAAAAAAAAAAAAAAAAAAATTATATGTTTCTTTATTCCATTTCCATTTCTCCATCTTTTAAATCTCATCTGGAAGAAGAAGGAGATTCCCAGAGACTGGGAAATAGCGGTAGTTGTGCCCATTCACAAAAAGGGGGACAATCGAGAGTGCAGTAACCATAGGGGAATATCACTCCTCAGTGTGCCGGCAAAAGTCTACTCTAGAATTCTAGAATCAAGATTGAGGAAAATAGTAGATTGCCAACTAGGAGAAGAACAGTATGGCTTTAGGAATCAGAGAAGCACGCAGGATCTCATCTTCACGATGAGACAAATAACAGAAAAGACTGTTGAGAAGGACAAAGAGCTCTCCGTCTGTTTTGTTGATCTCCAGAAGGCTTTTGACAGAGTGAAGAAAGAAGATATAGAGAGGGCACTGTCTGAGCGAGGTGTAGACCGTGGAACAACCTTGGCAGTGATGAGTCTCTATAAAAAGATGAGGAATGTGATTAGGACCAGAAATCACATTTCAAAAGAATTTGAGACTACACTGGGTATCCGACAGGGCTGTAGCCTGAGTCCTTTGCTCTTCATCATGGTTCTGGACTTGGCACTAAGGAGAACTAAGCCTATAATGAGGAAATTCCAGCTGGGGCACAGGAACTTGCACCCTATCAGATATTCCCTGATGGCCTTCGCTGACGACATTGTCTTGCTGGCTGCCAACGATCGAGACCTCCAACACAACATAAATGTCCTCCAAGAGGAATTATCCGCAATAAATATGAAGATCAATCCGGGGAAGACGAAATGCATGCGTATTGGAAAGAAACCCCGAAGGATAATGAGAGTAATACGGGTGGAGGAGAGAGATTAGAGCAGGTTGACAGTTTTAAATATCTGGGAGCTCATCTCAATGAGAGTGGCTACATAGACGAGGAAGTGGCCCAAAGAATTGGAGCAGCAGGCAAGATGTTCTGTATGGTCAGACGAGGTTTCCTTGGGAGAAGAGAAGTGACAAAGCGGACCAAGCTGGCAGTCTATAAATCGACATTCCTCCCTATTCTATCGTACTCCTCAGAATCGTGGACCCTCACCACAAAACACAGGAGTCAGATACAAGCGATGGAAATGAGGTATCTACGAAAAATAGAGAGGAAAACAAGAAGAGATAGAATAAGGAACGCCACCATACGGGCTAATCTCGACGTCAAACCGGCAGAGACCATACTGAGGAGCAAAAACTGAGGTGGTTTGGACATCTTTAGGATGGATCCAGACAGAAATGCCAGGAAGACCTACGAGACCCGCACGGAAGGAAAAAGACCCAGAGGAAGGCCGCGCATCTCCTGGGAAGATAGTGTAAAGGAAGCATTCAGGAAACGAGGAATAAATTGGGACAGGAGAGCAGAGTTGGTGCAGGAGAGAGACAACTGGACCAGGCTCTATAAGCAGGACCCTCACACCGAACAGCGGTAGAAGGGGGAATGATTATGATGATGTGATGATGTTTCTTTATTAATTTAACGCCACTTCATGCTGTTGTGGCTAATGGGACGGTGCTACAGCAGAGTTCTAAATTTTGCCTATCTTGGTTTAATTAGGATAGAGATCTTCAACGAGTACAGGGTTGGGACCACCTTTCAACGTCCTCCCCGAAGTACATCATAACTAAGGATTTTTTACCCACATTAAAAAATCCTAGGGCCACCTATTAGGTTAGGAATTGTCATAGAATGCTGTTATGCTTGCCATTATAGCCCAAGTGGCCCCAATGTATAAAATTTAAATAATAAATTAAAATAAAATAATTTTGGAATGTTAATATGAAGCATTATCATGCATTAATAAAGGAAGTAAAATCAGGAATTAAAAACTGATTTTTTCATTTTGATCTTGATTATAATTCCACCTTTTTTTCGATTTTATGTCACAAATAAAAGAGATAAGTATAAGTAAATATAAGATAAATGTAAGTAAATTATTAATCATCAGTAGGATGATATGAGTTGCAATTATATAAATGTATTAGAAATCGATCATTAAAAACACTAACTTATAACCTAAAATAAATTGTTATCCAAGTCTTCATGTTTTTTCCTAGTTTAAACATAAATTATAAAAAAAGAATGACATTGAAGTGCATTGCAGAAAATAAAATTGTCATTATATATGAAATACATAAGGATGAATAAATAAAATATAATATATTTACTCACCATTTCGTTTGTTGATAAGAGCTGCAACACAAACACTATCACCACATCACTCGCGAAACACAAGAACCGACACTCACGACACATCACCTGTAACAATTACATAAATATTAGTAACATTTTTACATTGTAACAAGAAAATAACATATACATATAATTCCTGTATCATATTTATGTTATAAGGAAAGAAAGAGGGAAAACCTGCAAAAATAACCCATTTAGGGTGTTTGGGGATTCAGTACATATCAAGATCACGCTCAAGCGCAAGGGTTTCCCTTCCCTCTCCCTAATTTTTGGGTACCCACTTTATAGAGGTTGGGTGTGTCCCCGGAGAGTCTCCATACCCAAGAGTAAAAAACAAAACAATTTTGCCTCATCCGGGTTCGAACCCGAAAAGTAGACTAGGCCTCTATCTACTACACGACGCCGCTTTTCTTCTTATAAAGAAACAATTTTAAATACATTTATTTGCCCAACGAATAGTACAATATAATACATGGATGGAATTTATAACTGATTCTCATAATTGAGACGTCGATTTCCAAAATGTACTAAAGGACATTTTGTATAAAATTGTTGAAGTTTAATCAAATACTTCTATTTGATTTTATCTAATAAACACTCAAGCTCTTTTAAAACGCTGATTAGAAATGCTATTATTTTCTTAAGGTACTAATTACATGTTTAGTTTTGTTCCAGATCATGCTAAAACTTTTCATTCCATAACATTCAGTTTAACATGGTGCTATTAATATAGTAAAAAAAACAAAAATTCTAGGTTCTAATGTGAAAAGAATCAAATAAGTTACTTATATAATATGGTAATGAGAGATTTTTGCGCTTCCTGTAAAATGTATCCATTTTAGGATATTTAAATAGTACCTTTTGGAACTCAACGTCTCAATTGTAATGTGAAGACCCACAAACAACTTCTCAGAGTTTAATTAAAAATTAATGAATTAAGATAATATAAATACGATAAATTTATAATTCTTATTAACCCATCTAAAGTTCTATTTGTATTACTTACATTATCTTAAATGTAGCATAGTTTTAATCAAAAAAAGGAAATACTAGAAAATTTTCTATTTTACCTCAACCTAATATTGGTTGCACATATAATGTTGGTCGTAATAATAAGTACCCAAGATAACCTGATTCACGTTTTCATTACCTTAATGCGATCGTGTGGCCAGTGCTAAGGTCAGGCTTAATATACTGATTACGGCCGAAACAATACTGGACCAAATATCTTGGAGTAAATTTCAGAAATTCAATGGAATATACGGAATCTCATAAAAGGTTAGTGTTGGCAATAACCATGATATAAAATAGAGAATTCCCCTTTATAAGGGAACCCATACTAGAAGCCACTGGTCTCGGGCGTGCGTGGAATTTTATCAAAATATTTCCCATATAACTATCTGTCGGTTTCTTCAGCTCATGGTATCGCCTGTCCAGGCTCAATAAACTATATTGAACAATTTCATTCATGGACTTGGTAATATGTTTGTTTTAATTTTCTTTGTAGCACTTCATTATTATGAACACTCGTAATAATAATAAAATCTGACTTTATGAGGGGAACATTTCTGTTTTTTTTTTTAATCTTAAACGGTCAATGTTACTCAAATTTTATGTCATATCCTTCATCTTTGTTGTCTAGGTGTATTTATTCATAATAACAGCTATTTTTAAAACTTAATTTTAATTGCATATTGTGTAGAGTGAGGTGTTAAATATTAGGTAGGTAAATCATTACTTCTTTTTTTTTTATTGAATCTGTTTTATTTGCTTGTAGGATTAGCGATCGTTTTTATCCGTTTTTATCTAACATTTTTTAATTAAAAGATTATAATATAATATAACATAAGATCATATATTATATAAACGAATTATGAAGCTAAGCGAAAATAAAAATTTCTTATCTCCTTATTGTTTAATACTCACGTAACAAATAAACTATATAGCAAATAACAAATAGTGCAACAGTACTGGCCTTATTAGAACTTACAGAACTTCTTTGAGGTATCAAATTGAACATTCTTAAGTCCAATGTATGTGGTGGTTCTAACTGCAGGCTTTCGCCTCAACAATACTGGATGGGAAGAAACTGTCTTCCTGGCTTTTGAAAATATAATGGATTCAGACTGTAGTGTCCAGACCCAGAACATCGACCCAAGGGACAGTGCTTTGGTGATGGTGCCATATCTCGGAATTATTAATTATTATTAATATTAGGTACGGTTTTGAATCCTTGAATACTTATTCTCATTGTCGAGATGCACTAGGGGAAAAAATACGTTTTGTTTGTAGGGATCACTTGTAGCTGGGTGGCTAGCGTAACAGCCTCCCATGCTAAAGGTCACGGGTTCAAACCCGCAGGTGGTCCTAGGATTTTTTAATGGGAGTAAAAAATCCTTAGTTACGCCGTCCTTCGGAGGGGGCGTTAAAAGGTGGTCCCGAGCCTGTACGGTGTCAGGTACTCGTTAAAGATCCCTATCCTAATAAAACCTGGATAGGCAAAATTTAGGACTCCCACTGTAGCATCGTCCGATTAGCCATAGTAGCATAAAGTGACGTTAAATAAATAAACAAACAAACAAACGTTTTGTTTGTGATGCTTCATATATATTTTTTTCCCACACAATTCAGTATTGATTATCACATATACAGGATGTGCTTAAGTCCTCAATACGAATTAAATCTAGATTTTGTCTTTGATTATGCTCATTTTGGATTTCATAAAATAAGAAAATATACCTACTTTCCAATTGTCAAGAGTATGAAATATTATATATATTTTTAAGCGTATTGATACTGTTTTTAAAAATTTCATATTCCTTCTGTAATTTCTAATATTTTGTGTCCATATTTTTTTTTTCTAGACTAGTAATAAATTAAACGTAACTTGATTTAATCGTTTTTCAAACCAAATATTATAGTGCCAATGCATTTATATTACATTTTTTCTGCTTACTTGCATTAATTGTGCGAAGAGGGGATTAATTTATAAGAAAGTGAGGTATCTTAACGGTTAAGTGTTCGAATCATAGGCTGGGCAGGACAGTCTCTTGTTCTGTAATATTTTCTGTCTCTCAGCTATGGATTCAAAGAAAACACTAGGGGCTGACCCAGTCTCTACAGAGTATACACAACATAGGGTTGTACGGAAAATAATGCAGGACTTTGAATATTCTTTAAAATATCAAAAAAATAAACTATTTAGGTTTACTGGATTATTCATCCATTGAAATGGTACAAAAGTTCTAAAGGTGAGTTCTAAACGTATTAAATAACTGCCCAAAAAAACTAGCGTTATGAAGTTTAGGCTACAATTCTTTGCCAAAAAAAAAAAAAACGACACTTTTCCGCCTAGAATTGACAAAGTGAAAATAATCCTTTACGAATTAACGGTACAGATTTTCGACAGTAGATAGACCAAGGAGAAGCAGCTAGACATTTTCTAAAGCTCCCATCTAATCAAGAAAAGGGGATGGTTACTGTTTGGAGGGGTTAATTTAGATTGATACCCTACAGCTACATAAATGCAGGAGAAACAAAATGCCAAATGATATTATAACCAAATGAATGCAATGCATCAAAAATCTACAATAATGAACACATTTGTGATCATTCATAAAGGGCCTATTTTGTTGCATAGCACGCCGGGGCGTGATGTCTCACATGTGACGATATAAATACTGTTAGAGCTTGGTTGTGTAACTCTGTCACATCCGCCCTACTCTTGCTTACAGGCAAAACATTTAATGGACAAAATGAATTAAAAAACGTTTAACAATTCCAAGGACGGGAAACTTTATTTTGAGGTAAAGGAAAAGTTTCCAACACGTTATAATAAATGTATTGATAGATATTATTTCGATTAAATAAAACAGCTCTAAATCTTTATTTTGCATCCAAAAATCTGCATTATTTTCTAGACAACCCAATATTATTAAGTACGGAATCCATTATAGTCCATGTTTTTTTTTAAATTTGTTTTTAAATTTATTTTTAATGATGCCACTATTTTAAAAATATATAAATTAGAATATACTTATAAAAATGTTGCATACATGTTGAGAAACATTTGACTTGTTACAAAGTGTTCTTCAGTTACAAACCTAAGTTTATAATTGAGGCGATGAAATGTAATATAAAATTATTTGGCACTCCATTGGCCTCGAAATGCTCAATGTTAGTAGGAAAAAGCGAAGGCTTCTTCTAACACACTTTTATAATTTTTATTATAACAAAGAGTAAGAAAAAAAAAACAAACAAGGTATTCTGAGAGCTCATTTTCATAAAGATGACATTTAGAAGCAGATATAAAAGTCAAGAAGGCATCGAGAAAGTTTTTGAGGGTTTTCTTTCCCCTCTCTCCATTGGGAGAGGGGGAGGGGTATTATACAAAGTGTAAGGGGGTGGTTTACCGCCCGACAAAGGAACCCCCACCCCGCTCCTTGAGCCGCCTCCTTTTCCTCTCAACAATCAATAAAAGTGCCTTAACGGCCTGCGCAGGCGCAGGGCTCACGGATCGGTAGCTATCTAATTATTCTAGAAGCATTATCCTGCTTCTTTAGAGATGTACGTCGGGGGTTTGGGGATCTATCTCGATAATGGGTTCATTAGTGGATCTTAGATCTGGCGGGAGCAATAGCCGTATCTCATTGGCCGTTCTTATCTGAGGGCGGGAATTATGTAAAGGTGGGGGTTATACATTTATCGCACTGCCTTTATCAACAGCTTATAGTCCCATTCGGGTCCTCGTTACTGCCCTACCTACCTCCACCCCACCTTAATCGCTATGCGATGAACTTTCCTCCTCGGAAAATTCCATTTTAGCCCGCTTCTGCTAGATTTAGGAATTCGATACATTATTTCTTAATATATAATAAAAAAAAAAGGGGTCTAAATTTAAATATCACTTAATAAAAATAAATTTAAAAAAGACTGGAATCTACATCAAAACCAATGAAAATTATTTTACTATATTGTTATAAAATTATTGTAATAATGGTTTATTATGTTCAAACAATATTAGGGTATAACAGTTTATATAGCTGTTTACAGGCAATTAATTAATAAGAAAGGCGATAAATTAATAAAAACCATACAAAATAAAAAATAAAAATGGCCAATCACTATTGCTAATTTCAATATCTTGCCATATCTCAATGTGCAATATCTCTGATATTCTTAACCTATTTCAATTAGTCCATTTTCATTATTTTTTAAAATTTATTTATTTTTTTATTTTATTTTATTTTTTTATAGTTTTTTACTGAAAATAATAAACCAAAAGAAGAAATCGAAAATTTATATACATAATGAAATATTTTAAGAAGCTATGTTTATAGTTCCTAACATCTATAAAATAAATATCAACTGATTGATTGTTTCTTTTGTTTTAAAATGTGGGGAAAAAATGTTTTAAGGTACTACAATTAAAATCGCCATATGCAGTATCCGCGTTCTATAATAATAAATAAAATTCATTATTTAATGACTTACAACTTTTTATGTTTATAAATGTTTTGAAAATTATATTATAAATATAATATAAAATAAAATGTAATACAAACTTTTAAACAAATACTCTAATGTATGGAATTTTAAATAGAGCGGTCATACGGGGCGAAACGTATGATAATTTTTAATTCATGGATATGACATTTATAAATATGATGAATTACAAGTATTCATTTATTATTAATAAATACAAAAGAAACTAATTCCGTATTCAAAATATTCGAACTGAATGTTACGTAAAAAAAAAGAATTAAAAAAATACAATACAAATTGTAAGTTGTTTACATTTCCGTAAAAAAAAATCAACACTCATTTTAATTCAGTCTACTGATCGGTCTAAAATAAAGGTTTAAAAAAATGTCTTTTAAAGATATAAGTATAATGTAAATTTTTTTAGTAAATGAATAATTTATAATTTACGTTTTTCCACAGTATGGATGTGCGCATGTGCAATACTAGTTCGGATCAGCTCTCATAATGATGCCAGTTCCACTGGCTCATATCAGAGAACTGTTCCAACCATATAACAATATGGCAATAAACGTATTTGAATTTTGTTTTATAAATCTCAAACATGATTTCACGTCTGATAATTGGGCACATACAGCGGTCCACTTTAGGTCAAATGAGCTCCTATACGGTATCTGATTATTCTTAATTTCTGAACAACACCTCGATATAGGGATACTAGATTGAAATGTATGTTTGTGTTATGCAATGACATTAACTGGTTTTGCACAATTATGCTGCCTTTCCGAATGGGAGTTATGAAATCACCAGATTAAAATATGTAATGTCAATTCAATGAGGTATTAGAAAAAGTCCTGCTTTAGATATCGACTTTTTTTCTGATTTTATTATATTTTTTTAACTGGAAAAAATTAGTCCAGGTGGCGGTCAGTGAATGAAAAAATTAAGTAGTTTCAAAAAAAAAAATTTCTCCAACGTTTCGACCACTACTGTAGGTCTAATAAGATTAAATACAATATTTTATAAGCTATTGAGCAAGAGGATGTCAATATTTAAAACATAAAAAAGAACTATATGTGTAAAAAAATTGATTGATTAAATTACAATGACTATACTGTAATAGTGAGAGGGCTATACAAAACAGATAATGACTAAAGATAATGAACAAAAATATAAAATACAATATTACATGAAATTAGAAATATTTGTCATGACACATAATTGTTTCATTCACTGACCGCTACCCGGACTAATTCCTCCCAGTAATTTTCAACGGTCAACTAATTATATCCACTCTGATGATTTTTTTTTTTTTTAATTTTAGAGGGAATAGGAACAAAGTGTTGAAGCTCTATTGCTGAAGCTATTTTTTTCCAAAGTATTTAGACAGAATAAATAATATAATTTTAAAATCCCACAAGTTAATTTTTATCATTATTGTACAACAATTAGGTTTGCTTACTCAATTGAGACTTTGATTTCCATAAGGTACTAAATGATATTTTTTACGAAATTGATAATTCGACATATTTGTATTCTCATCATTTAGTTTTATCAACATCTTCTATTTCATTTTATCGAACTAAAAACGCGAATTAAAAATGCCATTATTTTCTAAAGGCACTTGTTAGACTTTTAGTTTCGTTCCAAATCATACTGAAACATTTCATTTCATAAGTTTAATATGGTATTATTAAAATATTAAAAAAAAAAAAGAAAAGCCGGATTATAAAGCTAAAATAATCAAATAAGTTGTTTTAATAATAAAGCAAAGAGAGAATTTCGCGATTCCTGTAAAATTTCCTAGAATGGATATAGTACCTTTTGGAACTAAACGTCTAAATTATCAGCTGCAGTCAGAAAGCTTTATTAATATTTTAAATATCAAATTTTAATCATGAATGAATGAATTCATTGGATACTGTTGACGTTGATGGTTCAGACCATTAATGAAATAGAACAGTTAACTTAGACTTAATCAAAACTACTATCACGAATACTCACATCCGCAAATCAACCACCAGCTTGTGGACAGTAAATTAATTTAAAATTCCACTCATCCTATTGTTCCATTCTTAACGCTGCACAACGTCGCCCCTCATTTCCTTTGTCACTGGACTCTAATAAGTGAATGGACACTATTTAAGAAACAGTGGATGAATTTCTCTGAAGTTGTCCTTGGTAATTAATTATACAATTGTGATAACTTATCCTATGCAATATAAACCCATGTGTTCTCTATACTTACAATTAATCGCGGAACAATTAGAATGGTCTCATCCATTACGTAAAATAATATAGATGGTAATTCCTGAGAAAGAAAATTTAATTATTTTTTCGTATTATAATTAATGATTGATCTAAATGATTAACTAATTAAGCAAGACTTTTTTTGAAGTAAGCAATATGGTACTAGGATTTTTATAATACATTAATTTTATAAAAATATTTTAAATTGTAAATAATATAATCTGAAAAGTCTAAACAAATTTATAATTTGAAAATATTATTGCTGGAGATCATATCATCTTAAATTTATAACTCCAACTGAACCATATGTCTGAAAATCGAAATAGATTTTTTTAAATATATAAAAAGCCTTAAAACCAAGATTGACATAAAATTACTCCTTCATTATATATATTTAATAAATTTTAAAAAATAACAACTTTAGTTAAAACATAAAACTGTGACATTAGAACTTAGAACAGAATATAATAGAAAATAATTTTTATTCTGGGACTGGGTCCCTTAAGAATAACAGGTTTGTACAGTTGAAATATACAACATGTCTGGCCAACAGACAAAATAAACATAATTAATTACTATTTTCATTATGGATGAATATATATACAACACAAAATAACAAAAAAATAAAAATAATTTTCATAAGATAATGGCGTTGAACAAAATGAAAAATAAATTAATAGATAGCAGAGATTAAGTATATAAGAAGAAGGAAAAAAGGCAATTTTTATCGAGTCTTAGTACCCTAATTTGTTTGTTTGTTTTGGTTTTAAGGCGTAAAACCCTAAGGTCATCATATGCATATTCAACCTTTATAAGAAAGAACTATTAGGTAATGAGTGATTGAGAGAAAGAAAGAAAAAAAAATAATAATAAAATAAATAAAAAAAAAATAAAGAAAGAAAAAATATTTTTATGTAAACAATAGTTTAAAAAGCTAATACTAGTAATGCTAACTGACTAGGAATGGTCTTTATAATTTCGATAATAATGACTGCTCCTTAAGAAAATCAAAAACTAATTCAATGGTTAAATTTACTAAATTATCATTAGTCATATACTAAATTATCATCATCATTACTAAATTATCATATAAATTTACTAAGTTATCATTAGTACCCTAATGATAACTTAGTAAATTAATTATTATTAACTGGTAAAGAATTAATGAAAAATAAACTAATTTAACATAAATGAAAATAATATTGTACAATATGTCAGAAATGAATTCTTATATTGACAATAAAATAAAAATAATTATGCGACATTTAAGTTAAAAAAAGCTCACTTAATGGAAAAGTCGAAATATCATATATACATAGGAAAAAATAAAAATATTGAATACAACTCAAATAAAACCATTTCATTGTCAGGCAGCGTCATTTTAGTATGCTAGATGGCACTAGAAAAGTTACCATCAATTGCCTAATACACAATAACAACATCCGAAGAATGTGCTGAAAATATTTCAAAACAGAATACTGAAATTAAAATAAAAATTTTGAAGATTTATGGCCAACTATTTAATATTTTCACACAACTGACTCCCGATTATCTCTACCCCTAAAATATAATTGTTTTAATAAAAAAGAAATATAATATAATTAATTCAAGGTCGGTTTGGTTGCTATTTGAAATCTGAAGGATTAACTTTGCATTTGAGAGAAAAAATGATTGATTATAATCAAAGCATAGCTGTCATCTTTTAACTTTCTAATAACTAATGGCACCTATGAGGAGGATATTAACTAATTAACTAAGACCTTACATAATCAATTATTTAATATTATTCTTTTGAACGATTCTACTTCCCTTATGGCGGAAGTCGAAATGGAGTAGCAAAATTAAAAAAAAAAAGATCCGATTCTATTTATATTTTTCTATTCTTATCTGATTGAATATTTATTGTACTATTTGATGTTCTCGGTGTTTATTTTTTTCATATTCCAATCAAGACACAAATCGATTTGTTCAACAGATAAAAACAGTATTCTAATCATCGTGCGGAAGTGGAGATTCATTCTTTGTCACCACCGTCTTCATGGCACCCAAGCAGGATTGGTGAACAGGATAAAGGTTGGGACGGCTTGAGTTTTTAACCTCATTAGACCAGGCCCTAAACGATCACCTGAGGGTTTTTTGTAGTTTTGTAGATAAATATGCATACCGATGATATATACCTCATATTCTAATCGCAACTCCCAACCAAAAGATAGAATGGAAAACCTGAGAATCCTAGATCTTCTTTCTTAACTGTGTCTCCGGTCATTAGAAGATATTTAACGAAAGCAAAGATTAACTAAAGTAAAACCCGGCAGGGGGCCCTAGGATTTTTAAGAGGAATACAAAATCCTTTGTTATGCCATCCTTCGTGGGGGACGTAAAACAGTGCTGAGCCTGTGCAGAGTTTATGAGCCTGTGAACTGTCAGGAACTCGTTAAACATCTCTATCCTAATTAAACCTGTAAAGGCAAAATTTAGGACTCATACTGTAACATCGTCCGATTAGCTAAAGTAGCATAAACAGACGCTAAATGAATTGACAAACAAGCAAGATTAATTAAAGAAAATAATTTATAAGTGAATAAATGTTAGTAAATATTTTTTTTTTTCTTGGGTTCTGCAACTTGCGTCACATTCTGAAACTTAGTATCACTGAATGCCAGTTCTCCCTATCCCTGTAGTCCTTCTCCGTCAAGCCTCTGGCCGCCAAGTCCTCTCTCACATTCTCCACATCCACGTTTTGCGGTTTCGTCCTCGTTTTCGCCTCTTCTGCGGGGAGTACTTCATCATTTTATATGGCCACCGCGTCTCGTCCATCCTCATGACATGGCCGTACCATATGAGACTCTTCTTTGATATTTCATTCAAGATGTTCATCTCAGCCCCTACTTTTTTTCTTATTTCCACATTTGGGATTCTTTGCAGCATGGATATACCGCAGGCTCTTCTTCCAAAAGTCCATCTCCAGAGCCAACAATCTCCTTTCAGACGATTTTAGCACTGTCCACGTTTCTGCCCCATATAAAGTTGTCCCTAAGAGGAAGTAATTGTAAAACTTTTTTTTTCGTAAGAAGCGACACCTGTTTGCTCCAGAGAACACCATTCAAGATATCTATGATCCTTCTACCATTTCCAATGTTATTTTCGATATCTTTTGCCATCGTTCCAAAGTGATCTATTGTTACGCCAAGATATTTAAAGATGTTACTTTGTGGGATCGTCCAATCCTCCACACAAATGGCTGAGACTGTTGAGGTGAAGGGCATATACTATGTTTTTCACCATTAGTTTTTCTCATTTAGTATTAAAAAAAAAAAAAAAATTAAAATACTAAATAAATTAGCATACTAATCGTTACTTCAGTTTTACGAATTTGTATTCTGCGAAGGTTTTATGAGCTAAATGTCATTTGTATGAAAATTTCCAGATTGTAAAAAAACCGCCCATATGTATAAAATTTATAATTATGTTGATAGTTGACATTAGAAAGGATTGCAGGAGAACTTGGTTGGGGTTGCGGATATAGAAGCAACTAAAATAAGGGACTACTTTTTCATCTTGTTTTTGTATATATTAGAAGATCTAAAATTTAGGCCGAACCGTCGCCCTCTATATAAAATAAAGTTATTTATTTGAGTTTCATCGCTTCAATGACTGCATCCCAAACCAGCTTCTAAGCGATTTTACATTTCATGATTTTATGAGGCATTATATATTTTCAACTTTTTCTAGTATTACGTGGACAGAATACTATATATTAAATTAAATTCTACTATTTACAACTTTATGATCATTTTTATCACTCCTCAGTTGTTATCAAAGAGATAAAAGAAGTAGATAATGGAGTAATATGAGATAAAGGACGGGCATAGCGAAGAGAGGATATAGCAGAGTGTAGATAGGCGGGCTGACGTACGAGGGGCTAAGTCCGCCGTTGATTACCTGACTATAGAGAGTCTATTAGACCCCCGGGCTTGGGCTTATCTGGGCCATAGGTGCTTTGGGGGGCTTGGCCGATTTATAGCGGGCGGGAGAGCTTCGACTTTAATTAAACCGGCCTCAGCTATCTCTAATTAACTTGATAAATATTTGTTTTCCATCCGGGGGCCGTTCCCCTTCCCACCAACCCCTGAAGATAAAACTCAATGCTCTTTACCACCCTCACATGCTTGTATGATTGCTCCCCTAACTGCCTACCTGTGTATACCTGCTTCATATTAAAATTTAATTCTTAACTTTATAGACCTTGTCGTAACCCTTGTATTATTTGTTTCATACGTTGGAAAATAAAACATATTCTTATCAAGTTATCTATAACTAATATTTCTTTTTCGTTCTGTGATATATATTTTTCTTAATATATATATATATATATATATATATATATATATATATATATATATATACACACACATATATATTTTTTTTCTTTCTCTTTATCCTTTATTGTAACCCTATCCCATTAAGAGATATTTTATTTAAAATCATTTATTTTTATTTATAATCATTTATTTAAACTAACTTATTTGATTCTTTTCACATTAAAACCTTGAATTATTTTTTTACTATATTAATAACACAATTTTAAAATAATGACATGTAATGTTTCAGTATGATTAGGATCAAAAATAGGTGTGTAATTTAGTTTCTTTAGAACACAACTGCATTTCTAAATTGCGTTTTTAAAGGACATAAGTGTTCAATAGATAAAATCAAATAACATATTTAGATACAACTAAATAGTGAGAATACAACTATGTCAAAATATCAATTTTGTAAATAATGTCTGAATTGTGTTTGGGCTATGTTTCGAGAATTTATTATTCTCATATTCATGTCCTAATCAAGAAAAAACAAAACAGAATATTAAAATGTGTATACAATAATAAGTAGATGACATTGTTTTTGACAAATGAAAACATTATTGAATAAATTTTAGAATACAATGAATTCAAAATATATAGTAGTTAAAAAATAATAATAATAAATATATAAATATATATGCCTGTACCTCTACAACTCATGAAGGGGGTTGGATTTAGTAATTATAGAGAGAGATTCGTACTGTTTCACTTCCAACGACTGTCCAAGGAGGTGATAGTGCCTAAATCGCGCTAGCCCACCAGGTTTTTTCCCCAATTTCCAGTACTCACTTTATAGAGGCTGGGTATGCACCAGAAGGGTCTCCATACCCTCAGGGTAGCCACACGGGTGAAATAACAGAGTAAATAATTCTACCTCAACCGGGATTCGAACCTGGGACCCAGAGAACAGTAGCCTAACACTCTATCCACTAAGCCATACACCTCCCTATATAGTAGTTAAACAGGCATCTTAATTGGAATTTATATATATTTTTTTTTTGTCCTTAATTTTTAAATAAATATAAAACAAATAATTAAAATTTATTTACAATTAAAAAAAATATAATGTCTTACGTATAACTTCGTGGATATTACAAATTTTGAAAGAAAACTGATCAATGATGCCAGAAATGGTTCAAAATGGTATGAAGGGTTTTTCCAAAATTTCTGTTTCCCGAGAATTTTTTGTTTCCTACTTGCTTTAGGACTGTTAATGGACTATTATCCCTTATACTATTATTATAATATTATTATCCCTCCCTCCCTAGCATCTTTTTTCAGTGTTCATTCGAAGTATGTAATATCCACACAGTAATTTGAAAGAGAGTATATTGTTTTAAATTGTAAGTAAATTCTTAATAATTTATTTTACATGTATTTATAACGTAAGGGAAAAAATAATAGTTTGGATGCCTGAATTTTTTATTGAACCAATAATTAATTTACTACATCATTTTTGCATTAAAATCTAGAATTCTCTTTTTAATATGTTAATAATATTTCGTTTTTCTATGTTATGGAAAATGTTTTTGTAAACTTTGGAAAGATAATAAATCTGAACCTAATACGTTTTGGAAAGAACTGCGATTTTTAAACGCATTTCTTTAGATTAATCGTTACTCTAGTGGTTGGATAAAGGGGTACAAGAAAATGTTTTATTGGAATTTATTGCTTTAGAAATGGGATTAATTGATTGTTGGTTTTAAGTAATATTTTAATTACCAATGATTCTATGGCATGCTATATTTTTTTTTACTAACATATGAATATATGTAATGTAATAAATGTATGAATATATACATTTTTCAAAACACAAGATGTTATTATTACATAAACTGCTAAAGATTATAAAAATAAATCATTAAGTTTTTTTTTTTTTCTCTTCGCCTCTGACATTTAATATTATAACTAAATGAAATCACTCAATGAAAATAATACATTAATGAACGATTCCTATTAATTTTTTTATTGTTAGCTATATTACGGCTGACTGGAGCAGTAGGGCGACAACCGAGAAGTCCTAACCCTATATACGAGATTTAAAACGCCATGCATGAAAGTAAGACGAGGCCTTGTAAATTTTTTGGTAGAGGCTCCCAGTAAGGCGGAGGGGGTAGGATTGGGAAGGAGAAGGGAGGAGTGGGGAGAATAAAAATAACGACATAGCGTTTCCCCTCAGTCGAGACAATATATAAGAGGAGATAGGGACCGAGTCTAAGATTTGAAATTCAGAAGAGTGATCCCCCTGGGGCCCCGGGCATTGAATCCTAGGGACGACAATGGCAGAGAAAAAGGAGAACTCGCGGAATACATTATATATATCTCCCTCTATTTGCATCTTCTCTTTTCAGCCTTCCTTTCCCTCTCTGCTCTGGATCAGCCCCCGACCTTTGTATTTCCCAAACTTTTCTCTCTTTTTTTCCTCCTTCCTATTTTCCTGTTTGTTTTTATTGTGATGTACAACATTGTTTGCCCAAAGTTCACAAAAGACCTGCTACTGCTTGCTTATTCTTTAGTTTCGTTCCCTTTGTATGATTTCGGCGGAATTCAAATAACAAAGAATAATGATTCCTCTATTTCCAGACCTATTTTTAGAAGGAACCTAGATAAATGAGGCTTCCAGGAAAGCTAATGTTATTCTGTTCAGTTCATTCATTCCAATATCAAGCCTACTATAGTAAGGCGGGGCTAGTTGAGCAATTTTTTCACTTGCGCGGTTATAGCTCCCTAACGATAAGTCTTAATGGCATGTTACGCATACTGATGGTTTACTAATTTATCTCGTTGCAAAAGCAGCCATAGCAATTTATTTCTAACAAGTCGAATTTAAGTACTACAGCTATTTAAATGCAGAATGTCGATCACACACAACCTATGTGTGGGGTAAGTTAAGCAAGGATATGGGGCAAATTGAGCCAAACCATGGGTTCAATGTTAACTAGACCCGGAATAAAATTTCTGTTTGACAATCAACTTTTTATTTGTACTGTTTTAGTGATAAAACTACAAAACTAGGTAATTTTATTTAAATATTTAAGTAAAAATAGAATAAACGTATCTTGAGCTTGACTTTAGGATTAAGCCACTCATTCTGTTCAAAATCAGCTTTCAAAACGTATGTAATTGTCAATATATTGTACCTTAAACTATAAAAGAAAATTTTAATTAGATCAATAACTCTAGAGATCACTTGTAGCTGGGTGGCTAGCGTAACAGCCTCCCATGCAAAAGGTCACGAGTTCAAACCCTCAGGTGGTCCTAGGATTTTTTAATGGGAGTAAAAAATCCTTAGTTACGCCGTCCTTCGGAGGGGACGTTAAAAGGTGGTCCCGAGCCTGTGCGATGTCAGGTACTCGTTAAAGATCCCTATCCTAATAAAACCTGGATAGGCAAAATTTAGGACTCCCACTGGAGTATCGTCCGATTAGCCATAGTAGCATAAAGTGACGTTAAACAAATAAACAAACAAACAAGATCAATAACTCAACTATCCCGAACCGGAAATTTTAAAACAGAAGAAAGTTTATAAAAACGTTTAAAATAATAAACAGAACCTTTATTCATATCCAAAGTAAAAAAGATTTATGGAAGTTTATACACTTACCTGATTGAAAACGGATAAAATTTGATTATTTCTGTCGAAATATTTCACTTATAGTTTAAAAAAATAAACTATGTAAGAGTCGCCACAAGACTCACGAGATATTTTCCCTCTCTCGACTCCTTTCTCCTATTTGAAGCCTGTGCAATAAATACTTTGCGAGATATTTCCATTGCCCAACTTGCCCCTATGCTCAACTAGCCCCGCCCAATCCTAAACCAACAAGAAACTTTTACTTCTACAACTGATAAGTGCCTTGTACATGAATGATTCACACTATTTTTAAAACAAAGCAAGAAAGCCATTCCGGGATCACGATCAAACAGAATTTTCCTCCATTTTTTTTTTTTTAAACCACTTTACAGAACCTTACACTCATCAGAGAGTTCCCAGACTATCATGTTAAACTGGGCTAAAATATTATAATACAGAGCCGCAACGGTATTGTTATTGCGCTTTCTATAATTTACAATCGGACCCAATGTAATGAGATAATTAAAGCAACCTTAAAATTAATAGGCAGCGCAAATTTTGTGACAACGTGAATACCTCCTACTAACAGCAATATCTAGGTATTAATAAAATCTGAATATATGACCATACCTAATACAAAGGAATTAATATGGCTCCTAAGAAGTATTAAATCCTAATAGGATCTCATAAATGAACTTAAAATGACTGGAATCTATAAATAAATGAGATCTATTGTAGGGTACAAAAGATCCACTTGAGTCGGGATGAAGAAGGGTTTCCTATCTCTCAATGCTATAATAATCATTTTAACATTTCATCTGTATCATAGATAATAATAGTTCAACTATAATATCAAGAAAAAAGGTGCGGTAGGATTTTATAGTCTGTCAGGGCATCTATACAATAATGCTTAATTTACAGGGAAATCATTCAATGATGGTCATAAAATTTGACTGAATTAAATAAAATAAAAAAAAAAGAGGAAAAATTCTAAATCGAAAACTTGGGCTGATATTTCTTAATATTTCTTCCAAAAACTGTTTTTATTATTTTTTATAACATCAATACACAACGTTTCGGGATCTCACTCCCTTCCTCAGGATCCTGTTTTTTCATTTTCCAATTGTATCTGTTTTTCACAAAACCTTGTCACTTAAAAAAAAAATAAAATAAAAAACAGTCACCATATTAAAAATTAGATCTGAGTCAGTCTTTGTCCAAAAAAATATTCCACAATTTCTTCTGGTACTAGGTATATAATAATTCTGTGTATTGAAAAATTCTGTTGTTATTTTTCTATGTATAAAAGAAACTAGTGTTAGCCTCTGTGACAATTTCAGAAGTATAAAATCTCAAAGTTTCAAAAAATAATGCTTATAAATATAAATCTATTTTTACAAACACGAATTATCTAACGAAAATATAAAATTTCGATCTTTTTGTAAAAAAAATGTTATTCTCTTTTTAATTAAAAAGTTTTATTCTATTACTTATCTTATTTACTAGTTTTATTCACTGTTGTGAATTAAAAAAATAGTCTTATTAATTTATATATTTTATTGAATACCGAAATTTTTTTATCAGAAAACTTTAAAGATTCATTTATATGTTATTACTTCTAGGAATTAGCAGAGAAATTTTTTCCAAATATATTTATATAAAATCAAATTTTTTTTTCCCACTTACTTGCATTATATTTCATTAAAATATATTAAATCTATATAATCAACCTTATCACACAATCTATTATTACAAACAGAAAAAAAAACTTCTTCAGTTTAAATAACAGAATCAATGGTCACTGTGTTCTGCTTAATGTCAGGAGGATGCACCACTGGGTGCTGTTTCCCTCATGCCTGACCACGCCATGTTTACTTAGATTTTAGCACATTTGCTGATTGTAATTTTTTACAGGTGTAAATAAAATATTATGTTAAAAAAAAATATGGTCACTGTGATAAAAAAAAAAAAAAAAAAAGATACAACTTCTGGTTGAATATTGCTTTTGGATAATTATAATATTCTCATACGTTAGGTATTAAATGTGTAATTTACTAAACCATAATCCTTTTCACGCTTCGAAAAATAAATCAAAAATCAGTATGAATAAATGTTAGAAATTATCCTGGCAGAAATTACTCTTAAAATACAATAAAAACAGTTTATAATAATTAAAAATAGCTACCAATATTATTAAGATCGACAAAATAAAAATGGAAATAGCTTCTTTCATCTACGTCACTAACGATGCCGTCCATCACATTATTTATAATATGAAAAAAATTATCTAAAGGTTTGTCCTAATGAAATTAATTGCAAACACATTTTAATAATTATATTATTAATGTTGATATTTATTTGTATCATCTGAATAAGTTCCTGTTGCGGCGACTGACGACACCTCTAAAAATAAAACCTACCATAAGACTTCTGTATCGAAAGCGGAGTAGAGAAATTTATTTTGTTGTTTTGTTTTCTTTACTTAGTTAAAAATATACAATTTGTAATTAGAACTAATGGATTTCCATTCTAGACGTCTCAAATGGACAGCATGAGGCTCTTAAAATTCCATGAACCAACTTTGTTTAGGCAGAGGTGTGAACTAACAGTACACCAAGAGTAACAAGGATTAGGACATGTTAACATCGCAACTAAATCCACCAAGAAGTGTTTACGTGACATCCTCAGTTCTAAATCAAGGGTAAATACACAAACTGTCAAATATATTATGTCTAAGCAGTACCTTTTTTTTACTGCTTCCCTCAGAAATCCATGAATGAAAAAAATATGATAAAAACTTAGAAGGATGAATTTGGAAGAAAACTGTTGTGAAACAAACTGAATTATTAAAAAACAAAACATTATAAGCACATTAAACTTTTATCAACCATTAGACACTTTTGTGAAGTAACACACGTAATTTACAATGTTTAATGGTATTTTCAACTTAATCTCAATCATCAAGTAGGAGATGGAAAGAGATCGAATGATAAGGAAAATCAACCAAGAAACGTTAAAAAAAAAAAAAAAGGTGAAGAAAATATTACAAAAAAAAATTATCCATTGTTACAATCTCTTAAATTACATAATACTTAAGCAATATAGAAACACACACACAAACACAGGCTGGAATTGACAAGTAATGTACAGCGATATGTATTTTATCAGTGTGGACTTTGGGGGATTTTCGTGAGAATATTAAAAATTTGGAGGAATATTAATGTAAAAAATAGCTATTGAACAAGTCTTGTGTATCGTCCAACTATCTTTTGGTCTTGGCATTACGAAGCCACAGTAACTTTGTACTCATGTGGAAAAAATATTGTATATAGGTATGAATGTGGCAAAGATTATTATTATTTTATTTTTCTATTTTTTTTTCTTTTTCTTTACGCTTGTTATTTAGGTTCACTTATTTATTTTTTGTTTTACTCGGCATATATGGAACGAATGAGTTCTTTCAGCTCTAATACTCATTGCCGAAGATAGTGGCAGGTTGTATTATTTCTCAATAAAGCAATTCAAAACGAGGTTTAAAAAATCTTCTCAACTAGCCCTACTAGGTTCTTCATAATTGAGATTATGTATTATACTTTTACAAATATGTATTTACTGTAAAGATAGAGAATATGTTTATTGGTTGATTCAAAAGATATTTTATAGATTTAAAATTATGAAGTTTTGAATTTTATTGTTTCATGAGATGTTTATCATGAAATTCTATACCTATTAACTGTCTTGCTTAAAATAGCTATGGAAAACACCGCGCAATGCAAGAATCCAGGGCGACCCTTAGACCGCGTACCTGTACCAAATAAAAACCCAACTGCCCCCAACGGCGGTACGTGGAGGCTTTAAGAAGTGGAGGCTAGGGCGATCTCTCAGATCTGGAGTTGCTCCTTTTGAATTCTTATCGTAGCTTTGTGTCCCACGCCGCCCACACTGAGCAGGCTCCAACGACGTCGTTACGTCGCCTGAAAAACGTTATTCTCTAGAGATCTCCCGCTGCATGATAACTTTATTAACTTACTTTTTTCAACATATTGCCTCTGCGGGTTTCGAATACTTGATTCCGTTGGGTTTTGTACTGCAAATCCGACAGTGGTAAATGGAAAATCTCAAAAAATAAAGAAATAAAGAAGGCTTTATGGACTAAATGAACTAATTCGTAAAAACTCATGGAAAACAGAAAAGGTTATACTGAATACACGAGGGAAATCTTTCGAAATACAGAACATTTTAAAAAATGAAATATTTTAAATAAAAAATGTTATAAAATAACGAGAAAGAAAATATCTTATAACATAATAACCTTAAAATTCGGTGTACCATATAATAGACCATAACCAATACATAAAGCAAATATAAATGAAACCAACAATATCAAAAATATTGCAGGTCATAATTTTATACCGCATTCCAGTCTAATTCTGATATTTTTGCAGAGAGAGATACATCGGATGGTTATCTAATACACAGCATGCAAATCAATCTAATTTTGACATTATTACATCTTCATTTACCTAAAATTAATTATAAATATTAGTCTAATTTATAACTAACTATTATCCAATTACACACTTATTTCTGTTTGGCATTATTCAATATTTACTAAATGTATCTCTAGTTTGAAAACAAGAACGCAGCAAATTATCACACATTGGTTTATTATTTCTAAATAAATACATAAAATTTTATAGTCATATGTGTAGCAATAAATTAATCAAAGAGCCTAAGAAGGAATAACCAGCAACTGTCACTTTATATTCACAGAAATTGACCAATCTATGATGAAAACACCGTATACCTATCTTGAAACGTAGAACCTCGGTAAAATGTTATGAAAAGTTTTTTTTTTATTACTAAGGTCAAAGGCCAAAAACATATATTGGCACACTTACCCAATAATTATATAATAAATAAAAAAGATCTGAACAAAATACTATGTTAAGAATGGTTCCTCTCCATTCACAACCAGGAATTAAGACAACCAGATAATGTGTCAAAAGCACATAGAGTGTATATTGAATTACTTTGTAATTCCCTCGGACAAAAAGAGCATATTATGTTTGTCACCCCAATATGTTTAATACGTTTTTTATGACCCAATTTAGAAAAATAAATTCAATGCCAACAATAATATGTATTGATGGAAAATGTCCGTCACTACATGATATAATTCAATTGGATATTTACTTCAAAAATATTCTGTAAGTTTATCTATATAATATTAATTTAAGAAATACATACTACTTCGGCCTAAAAGAAGGGGACAGCGTAAACCATTTCCTGAGACGATTTATTACGTTTTAATACTTCTAAATTTAGTCAAGGAACTTTAGTATCATTAAGAATAGCTCTTTTATTACGGAACGAATGTATATTTTTTAATTTTATTAACAGCAACAATATTTTTTTTTTGTGATAGGTAATTTTTTCTGCAAATTATATTGTTATGTCGAATAAAAATTAATTTAAAAAAGAGCCCAATGCATTATTATCATACATAAGTTCACATTGTGTAGAACGTTTGTCGCTCGAAAATAAAACTCAAAATTAAATAAAAACAAACAGTGGGTTGAGCTAACAAAATAATTAGAAAAAAAGATCGATCTTCTTCTTTTTTCTTTTTTTTTTTCTTGAAGGGACAGGGGGAATTAATTAAAAGCCCACCGAACCAAAGACGGAAACATCACTCCCGAGGGGATCATCCCTTAGAGAATACAGGAATGTATCCTATAATATATTCTCCCTCCGTTTTTTTCTCTGCTAATTAAACGTCGGGGATGAAATGTGTATTTCATTAGAGAGTGTCCTAAATCGGCGGAGTCCTAATTAGGAGAGCCTTCCGTCATGTTTACGAGTGACAGCTCCCGAGAACCTACGGACCAATTTAAATATTTTTCGGGCGACTTATGTTCCCAGGCAGGAATAGCTGGCGTTCCCTGGATAAGCAGTCTGTCGGAGCCCTGTCGCTGCGAGGTTTTGTTTTAATTACAGGCTCTTGTATATCCCAGTCACGGACTTCAGTAACGAGCTTAGTTTGAATTTAGTAAACAGCATTCTTAAAGGGAGTCATTCCTGAATAAGAGGGGTGGGAACCGAAATCTCAACTAGTCTCGAAAGTATATCATGTAACGTTCAACTAACTCATGTTGGAGTAAGGTCAAGAGTGTATAGTTAATATTCTGTTAGATGAGAATTATCTTAGATGGGACGCCATTTCTCTACGTTGGAATATACCAGGAGTTTGTTAATTATTATGCTGATTATATCAACTATTTTCATTAATATTGGTGAAGGTATGAGCATTTCGATAAAATGAGTAAAAATAATCAAGCATGTCATAAATTAAGGAAAATTAATTTATATAATCTTCAAGAGGTTCAGCTAGCTAATACTTGATTTATTTTTAGTTTCCAATAGATTTTGAAATATTACTTTTTAGATATACAAAATAGAATAAAATAATTTATTTCTAATTTTCTTAACTAAAGGAAGTTTTCATTAGGTTTTAAAAAAATAATTGAGCACCTAATTACTTCCTAATATGTTTTATTTGATTAAAACACTTCATTTATTTTGTTGGTTTTATTTTAGCCTTGAGAAACTACCCCTAAAATACTTTAAAATATTTTTTTATTTATTTATTGTAATTTACAACTGTATTAAACAACACAATGAGTAAATATGCACAATGAAGAAAAAATATGAAAATGTCTTGAGGAATAACTACGTTTGACCGAGTCTGGCACCCGGGACTGTTGTACAAACTCCGTAAATTCCTTCCTCCTACATACTTCCTAATCATCCAGTCCTACCTCTCTGAAAGATCCTTCAAAATAAACCACAATAGTTCCTATTCATCTCTCTTCACCCAGTCTGCTGGGGTTCCTCAAGGCAGTATACTAGGACCCATTCTTTACACAGTATATACAGCTGATATCCCAACCCATCCTAACACATTCCTTTCTACCTATGCCGATGACACTTGCGTGTTATCGGTTAATAACGATCCTACAATAGCCTCTCAAACTCTCCAATCCCACATCAGAGACCTTGAGGTATGGTGTCAGAATTGGAGAATTAAAATCAATTCCAATAAATCCCAACAAATTACCTTTACCCTTCGTTGGAAACCTATGACATCCTGCCCTACAGTGTCCTTTAATGATATTCCGCTTGTCCCGGTTGAACAGATCCGATATTTAGGACTCCTGCTTGACAAACGACTTACATGGAATCCTCATACAAGACTGAAGAGACAAGAAACTGCACGAAGATTTCGGCTACTCCAACACTTACTAGACAGACGCTCTAACCTTTCACTTAACTACAAAAGACTTATTTACATGACCATCATAAGGCCTATCTGGACCTACGGAGTAGAACTTTGGGGCTCTACTAAACCATCAAACTCTTCCCGTATCCAATCCTTACAATCCAAAATCCTTCGCAAAATCCTTAACGCTCCTTATTTTGTCACTAATAAAATCATCCACAATGATCTTAATGTTCCATATGTTGCTGATTTGGCCCGTACCAGGTATCACACCTTCCATGAAAAACTCCACTCCCACTCTAATCCATTAGTTTCAATCCTTGCTTCCTCTTCCATTCCTGATAATCCTCCGAGGCGTCTGAAAAGAAGATGGCCTCGAGACCTTCTTGTTTAGACTCACTACCAAAGAGTGCTGTCAATGGGCAGTTTCTCTTCATGTTCATTCCATGTGTTATAACATTACAGCATATTTACTTGATGTATTTTTTGTACAGTTGTAAATTTCAATAAATAAAAATAAAAAAAAATAAAGGAATAACTACGCAGTTGTAGCACTTCACTAACTATTTTAAGGCAGTAGGTCCCGAGACAACCTGGTTTTCAGTTCTCGGAGGGTTATCAGGAATATCTAAGGTAGATAAATTACAGATAAGAGGGTTTGTGTGGACAGAGAGTTTAGAATGAAAAAAGGTGTATCTATGACGGGCTATGTCTGCAATAAATGGGATGATTAGGTCATTATGGAGGAGTTAATTTGTGACAAAATAAGGGGCATACTGGATTTTGCGAAGGATTTTGGATTGTAAGGATTGGATGCTGTAGGTTTGGTAGAGCCCCAAAAGTTGATTCCATATGTCGAAATAGGTCTGATAATAGTGATGTAAATGAGTATTTTTTAATATATTGGAAGTTTTGAACGTTTGTCTAGTAAGTGTTGTAGTAATCGGTATCGTGGAGCAGTTTCTTGTCGTTTAGTCTTGGGTAAGGATGAATTAAAAGTTATTTTAAGAATATAAAAGTTATTTTCAAAATATAAATTATATAAGTATGCTTATATTTCTTCTTGTTTATTTATATACGTATTTAAATAAAACTCGTTGAAACATTGAAGGATCTCTATTTATTATCAATTTTAAGTTTTGAAATATAATTATAATTATTATCTGGTTTAAGAACACAGTTTAAAGTACGATTAATGCACCGACATGCACAATTGGCTAAGAACTTTAAATTTTAATGCCTGTTATAAAAAATCTTCTTTTAAACATAATTTCGAAGCATTAACAATATTACTAATATTCCAGAACTCCAGTTTCTTATATTCCACTTATTATGCAGGTATCTAAAAATCAAGCATAATGTTCCGAAACATTGACGCAGATTTATTCGCACTGATATTAACTCTTACTTATATACTCAACTGCAGTTAAATTACCCCTAAAGCTTAAGGGTATTGAAAGAAATTCAAACGAAAAATTTTCTATACAGCGTAATAACGGCCCGAGAGAGAAGGGATAAAAATCAATCTGGGGTTTAATTTCGCGGAGATGGGAAAAAGGGAAGGCCGGGCAATGAATAGAAAGCACGGCTTTGTGGATATATGGAGAGGGAGGGGGGAGTTAGAAGTGCGAAATTCCAGAGGGGGCGCCGGAAATTGGAATTCTTTCTAAGTAAGATCTATCGGCGTTTAATGACCTATGCCACCACCTATATGATCCCGAAGCGTATGGGTATCACCAAAATGTACATGGAATAGGTAAGTCCTTATTTAAATGACTGCTTTTATTCCAGTATAGCATAAATCATCAATATTTTAAAAATATAATATAAGTTAACTAGAAAAACACTGTATTGACAGTAAATTAATATAATAATTAAAAATATATGCTTCACATCCATTTGGTTTGTATTATTGGATATGTTGCTTTTTTACTTTCACTTACTATATATAGTAAGGAAAGTATTGCGATCGTGAAAATGTTCGAATTCCAGTTTTCAACGGAAATACACGTTTTAGGGTCCCCTGAGTCCAAATAACCAAGTCCCGCAAAAAGGTCTGTGTGTGTGTGTGTGTGTGTGTGTGTGGTAACTCCCGGGCGGAAACGGTAAGTCCTATGACACTGAAATTTCATATTTAAAACAACTATAGGCCCGAGACGTGACAAAACTTTTTTCATCAAAATGAGCTTACCAGAAGAGGCACTTTATACTATGCATTTTGCACCTTTTTTCGATTTTCTCAAAAACGGTTCCGACGATTTTGATTAAACTCGCTATATCGATGTAAAATTTAATGGGCTTTAATATCATGTAGGTTTTATTTGGATAAAAATGGTCTGACAGGGCTTAAATGCCGATATTTTAAATTTTCTTCCCCTAAATTACCTTTAATTTTTTAGATTCAATAATAATAACTATATTATCTTGTTAACGCTGATGAAAAACAGGTAAATATATAAATTGAATAAATTCGATACCCAACTAAAGGAGAAAACAGAAAAAATATATTTTTAATGAAATTTTTCGTTTTTGAACATAAGAGCAGTAATATATATGTATGATATACCGTTGGAAAGCTAAAGATTTTAGAAAAAACATCATCTCATACACAAGCTTTTAGAAGTTAATATAGAGTGATGAAAAGAAGATAAAACTAACTGATTATTTTAGATAATAATATAATAGATTTTTTAATAAAACACATGTTTCTATATAAATTCAATTTGATTAATTCTTTAATAGTTTCACGTATTTTTATCTCTAACTGTATTTGAAAATTCTTTCATTGATTTTAAAAATCGAGGTAAGTGAAAGTCGTGTGTTGCCCGCACCAGATTTTTACATTTGTTTAAAATCGTAACTTAAAATTTGCTGTATCCATTTAGTGTTGCTTCATGTGGCTCATCAGTTTCCAGATATGATGCGAATCAATTTTTTTTTTTTTTTTTTTTTTATTTAAAAGAAATTTACAACTGTATTACAATAAAATACAATAAGTAAATGTGCTAATAGATCAAGTGGGCGTGATACAGGCATGTGAAGAAACTACCCAGTGGTAGCACTCGAATCAAATTTAAGTCTTAACAGAAGAAAATTACTGGCACCAAAAATGTGTTTAGATTCAATACTCCAGAGAATAAAAAAACATTTATTATGGATTTTCCATTGTTCCCACAGTCAGTTGTATATATTGAGTTATAAAATAAGTTAGTAGGGTATTTTAATGGTGATTTCAATAAAAACTTCAGATTCTATTATATATTTTCAATCAATTATATATGACCTATTTTGATCTATTACATGTTACCATCTCTCAGGTAATTTTCGGAATTTGGTCTTCATCAACAGCTGAAGGACGACCCGAACGCTTTGCGTTCTCCAAGCCAAAATATCCGGTTTTGAATTAAGCATATGGACAGTGCTTTCTCCTGATGCATCATCGCCCCCACACGATGCAAATTTTTTTAACCGTCTGTGTAGCGGATTTTCCTTCTGGGAAATAAAAAAACATTAAATGACAAAATTAATTTTGTTCTCTTCCATTTTGAGAAAATACTTTTTGGGTTATAATATTTTCGGTTTATTATTTTCAATAACAAACTTTTTTAATCGGCCAAAAGATAAAAATACCTCTTCTCTCAAAATCAGAAGGCTTACGTTTTAAGATATGAAGAATACGAATAATAAATTTTAAAAAAAATAATCTTGTCAGTCAATCTGAATTAATAATTATAAAATACCAAAAAAAAAAAAAAAAAAAAAAAAAATTAAAAAAGAACCATTGAAACATTCAGAAATACGTCGTGTTTTGAAATTAGCAGTGGTTGTCGAAATTGTCCTTTAAAATATTTATTGCTTTTCATATTAGTCAATTCCCTGGAACCAGCTATATAATCAGTTATATCCTAATATGGCTGATTTGAAAATAACAAACCATTTTGTAATAATTTACAGCGCTTTACTTTTATAAATTAAAATCCAATAATATAATCGTATTAACCCGGCCGTTAAATATTTGATGTATTGTATATTTACTACTGCCCAGCTTTTAATATTTTTTATCGCAGCAAAGTCAGTGGCCACACTGAAGTGGTCCTGTCAACTAGATTTTTTGAACTGAAAGGAAATGGACTAACTGAAACAAAAAAAAGGAGAAACCAAACAAATTTTGATAAAAACAAACATATTTTTACATGCATTTTAAGTATAATTTAATTTGAATTGCATTCAATCAATAAAATAAGTTAATATATATTTTAAAATAAATTACCGGAAATAAGGTTGATTTTTCATATTTTTTTATACTTATATTTTTCAGGTTTCATGACTTAGGAAATGATAAATCATAATGTAATGATTTGCAGCCTATTTAATACAAGGGAGCGGCTTGGTCCATTGCATTTTACAATAGTCTACTACTGTTTTCCGGGTGGGAGAGTTATTTATTTAAAAATATTTCTGCAGAGCAACCATGGGGCATGTAGACCCTCATAGGGATAGAGAAAAAACTTGTCGGATGACCGTGATCTAGGCCTAAGCACCTCCTTGCACAGTCGTTGGCCGTAAAACTGGACGAATCTCTATGTGTCAAGACCGTTCATCAATGGTGGGAGTGGCACAGATTTTTTTTATTGGTTAAAACAAGAAATGTTTTAGCCTTTAATACACACAAAAGTTTCCAGAGAAAATTATCAAATAAGTTATTCCCTTAAAATATCTTGATAACTATCTTCTTGAAAAAATAAATCCTCAACTTAAGCCCGAAAGTGCGAGGAGGATCTTTGAAAAACCATTATGACATAATGGCGCTCATAAAAAGGGTCGTAAGACGGCTTATTGTAAGCTACACGGATGAAACTTTCAGGGGTTTTTCATAATTTAATTCAGCCACCTCTTCCCTAAAAGGATTAAAACTGAAATATAGAACTAAATAATAAAAGGTGGGATAAAATATCTCCATCCTCGCTAAAGTAGGATATTAAAAAATTTTTAAAGAGACTAGTGCCACATTATCGTAAAAAAAAAAACTGAGAGTAGCACCAACGGGGGTGGTTATAATCGGGCATTTAACGCCGGCAACAAATCCCTTGTATGGTGTTTGCCCTGGTGGGAAATAGGGAACAGATAGAGCCCTGTTGACTCTTACAAATGGGCCAATATAACACCCAAAGAGTTTTTCCCGCTTGTTCAGGAACAAACAGAACGTGTTCAGGAATTAAGCGAATTTTTAATTGGAAGGATAAATCCTGATGAAGTTTCCCTCCTCAGCTGGTCGCCTATCTCAAAGTGGCCACGTAACCTCAGAGCTAATGCTATTCCAGACCTCTATACTTCCTTAAATTATTCATAACCATCAAATGGTTAATTAACAGTCATTGCGGATGTAAAACAGACTTTTTTTAGTTTATAGGGAATTTTATAGATACAAATGATAATGTAGCATAAATTCTATTGTCAGTAAAATTAAATAATTATTAATCAATCAGCTAATTCTAAGTAAAATTATATAAAATGAATTTACATGTAAAACAGAGAAATAAAATAGTAATCATAATTAGTAATAAAAATAGTTTTAAGGTTATTTAAATCAGAATGTCTCGAAGCCATCTTCTTTTCAGGTGTCTCGAGGAATATCGGGAATAGAAAAGGAACTAAAGATTGAAACTAGTGGGTTGTAGTGGAAATGGAGTTATCATGGCAGGAGTGATTCCTTGTTCGGGCCAACCAGATCAGCAACTAAAAGTCCATCTCATTCAGTCAGTAAATCAGCAGCAACATCAGATTCCGTATTATGAACCATGGGCTTCAGGGCCAAGCTTTCTGGATTTGGGGTAGATGCCAACCCCCTATGTCCTGGCTGTGGTGTCCTGGAGTCAGCAGATTATGTTTTGATAACGTGCACCGCCTTTGAAGCTGAACGGGCCAAACTGCTGAGGGATACTGGACCCTATGCCCTCCCAGAGGAAGACTTTCCTCAGCTGATTACGGAAAACAACTACCCGTTCTTAAAAGAGTTTGTATACGGGTGGAAATCGGCTGTGGGCCCAGCTCTTTTAACATCGGATTGCAGGCATTGGAGGAGCTTAGTAAACAGAAGATCTAATTAAATGAAGTAAATTGGCAACAGTAACTTGCTACAACCCGTGTTGCATATGCTAGGTAGGGTGAAACATTAAGGTCTTTATTAAGGTTTATTCGTGGCAAACCTAGAAGCTTTGAGAATTTTACGAAGGGTTTTGGATTATAAGGATTGTATACAGGAAAACATGGATGGTTTATCAGAGTCCAACATAAAAATTATTGGATACAAAAAAAAAAAAAAAAAAAATGGAATTGTTCCACGCATCGTTATCTAGATTTTAAAATTTTGATTCTTCTTCTTCTTCTTCGTTCTTCCCTCAAATGGCGATGTCCGAGAGTAAAAATGTAAACTCAATGGTCCTCTTGAGGTCCTCCAGATCACCATAGAGCTTAGTCACCAACTCGGTAGGTTTTGGCCAGATCCGCTTCCTGATGTCTTCTAGCTGAGGGCACGTCTGCAGGATGTGCTCTGCAGTCTGGTCACCGGTTCTACATCCGCAGAGGGAGCTTTCCCCGATGCCAAACTTTTTATAGAGGTGTGCCCTCATCCTGTTATGGCCAGTTCTGAGCCTGAAGAGCACAACTTGTTCCTTTCTACTCATTTTGTAGTAGGCGTCTTCTGGGTCGCGATTCGGGTGCAGGTCATTCCATTTTGCGTTCACTGCAGCCCTATTTATTGATATCGCCTCCAGGAGGGTCTGGGTGCAGTTTGGTTGTGGAAGTGCTGCACCTTCCTTTGCAAGATGGTCGGCTACTTCATTTCCGTACAGACCGCAGTGCCCTGGTATCCATTGCAGTACCACTTCACTATACTGCAATTGTAGATTTTCAATTTCTTCTACAAGAGTGTGAAGTCCTAGTTTTCTTTTTGACTTCAGGGCATGTAGTACAGATGCTGCGTCTGACAGAAAGACTATTTTTGAGTCTGCGTTTCTGTTGAGCCGTCTCAGTATTTTGCTGCCCTCCAAGATCGCCTGTTCTTCAGCTTTGAAATTTGTGCATCTTAAGCCTGTTGGGATGGCTTTGTCTAGGGTGTTTCGGCTCGGAAATTCTATATGGACCCCTGCTCCACCATTCGCAATAGCACCCGTAGCTGATCCATCAGTATACACTCGGGTCCATGAGGTAGAAGGGTATCTTTCGTTGAGCATTTTCACTGATAAGGATTTCATTAGCTGAAGCTCGAGAGGATCCTTTCGCTTGATTCCTGGAACTGTGAGGTGTATTTGGGGTTGAAGAAGGGAATTCTATGGAGGTGAGTTGCTAACTATTCTGGTTTGTTCATTTTGCAGAGAGGTTAAATTGTGTTCTGAAATTAGGCTATTTATTTTGTGAAGTGGGCTGGTACGTTTGAGTCTGTTTGCATTTCTTTATGTAGTCCTTTTTTGTAACGGATGACTTGGAATGCTTCTAGCTTTTGTCTGCAGATTTAAGAGCTTGACATCTCTTCTGTTTTCCATGGATAGCATTCCACTAGTTGTCTCCATTTTGTTAATTGGAGTGGATTTAATTGCTCCAGTTATCAACCTGAGTCCCTGGTTCTGTGCTATGTTAATTTTGTTAAAGTTGGATTGCGCTGCAGTTCCCCAGCTGCTGATTCCATACTCGATTACAGGCCGGACGTACCCAGTGTAGAGAGATTTGAGAGTCTGGTGATCCGCTCCCCAATTCGAGCCTGCTATCTTTTTCATAAGGGCTGTTCTCTTACTTGCCTTGACGATGCTTTTTTCTATTTGTTTTTTCCATGTGAGTCGCGGGTCTAAAACAATTCCTAGGTAGGTTGGACTATCTTCTTTACTAATCTTGTTTACATTTACTTTTAGGTTTAAGTCTGCTCGGATGTTCGGAGAGAGACTGAAGATAGTATATTTAGTTTTAGAATATTTATTTTCATAGCCCACTTCTCTGTCCATTCATGAATAGCATTCAGGGCTGTTTGGATCCTGTATTTCGCTACGAGTATAGATGTGGCATGGCTCCAGAAGGCTAAGTCATCTGCATATAGTGAAGCTTTCACATTTCTTGGAAGTTCTTCTATAATATCATTTATATAAATGAGAAATAATGTTGGTGAGAGAACTCCGCCTTGAGGTACTCCGTTTTCTATAGTTCTTTGTCTGCTTCTTTGTGAACCTAAGCAAATTCGGCCTTTTCTGTTCCTCAAGTAGTTATTTAGCCATGTGAGAGCTCTGCCTTCTATCCCCATCTTGGCAATCTTGACCATCAGCCCATCGTTCCATACCTTGTCAAAGGCTTTTTCAAAGTCAACCCAAACCGCAACTGTGTGCTCCTTTCTTTGAAAACTATCCTCAATCTCTTGAGTGATGAATGCAACCTGGTCTTCGGTGGATCTGTGCTTTCTAAATGCAGCTTGTTCAGGGGCGAGGAGTTTATTTTTTTCTAGGGTCCACATTATTCTGTTGTTTACTATCCGCTCCATAAGCTTTCCGGTACAACTGAGTAATGTTATTGGGCGATAGCTATTTGCATCCCCTGAGGGCTTTCCTTCCTTTAAGAATGGAACGACGATTCCCCTTTTCCACATGTCAGGGAAAATGCCTATTTTCCAGCTTGTGTTGAATAGTTTGAGAAGCTGGGTCTTAGCTACCCTCCCCATATTGATCAAAAATTCATTCATTACTCCATCTTCACCTGAAGAGCATTTTAATTTTAAAGTCCTCAGTGCATTGTTTAGTTCCTCTGATGTGAATGGAGCGTCCATTTCTCCCGGAAATAGTTTAGCTCTTTTAAGATGTGTTCTTAAGAGTTTTTGCATATTTTTCTGTTGTTTCCGGCATATGTTAAGATCTCCTATACCACTTATGTGTTTTATAAGTAGATCTGCTGCTTCCTTTTGGTTTAGAAGTCGGTTTCCACATTCCAAAGTGATTTTATTTTGATTGATTCTATAATACAATACGTCCCTTATCAGCAACATAAAATCTGAAATCTACCAGAAAACTGATCAAGAGTACGATGTCAGTAAACTATATCTAAAAGTCGGTAAACATTATATCTTTATATAATGTGTGGTTATAAATTATGTTTGTTTGTTTATTTATTTAACGTCACTTTATGCTACCATGGCTAATCGGACGATGCTACAGTGGGAGTCCTAAATTTTGCCTATCCAGGTTTTATTAGGATAGAGATCTTTAACGAGTACCTGACATCGCACAGGCTCGGGACCACCTTTTAACGTCCCCTCCGAAGGACGGCGTAACTAAGGATTTTTTACTCCCATTAAAAAATCCTAGGACCACCTGCGGATTTGAACCCGTGACCTTTAGCATGGGAGGCTGTTACGCTAGCCACCCAGCTACAAGTGATCCCACATAAATTATGTTTTCAATTTCAATTTCAAACCTAAAGAAACACTTGACATACATGACCGTAAAATAGTGCAAAAAAGAAAATTGAATTTGATTTTTTTCCTTGTTCTCCCAAATAATCAAAGCGGTAAAGGCATTATAGAACTACTTACAGGTTTAAATAGAGTTAGATAATGAAATAAATTTTATTGTAATATTTCTAAGGACAAAAAAAACTCCTTGACAGTTAAAGTCTTCCGATTATCACTCTAGGATATGACGATGCTCCAAAGATACTTGGGACAACAATAATTTCATGATTTTAATATATATTGAGCTGATGAACCATGTCAACCCACCAGAACACAATATTTATGTCCTCTTGAACAGTCTCCACGAGAAAAATATGTTGCAAACTATATTCCTTTTTAATTTTGCCACTGTTCATTATAGGCTAGTACCCACGAAACTACTTACTTGAACTGATAAATCTTTCCAAACCGCGGTATAGGTTAAGATACCCCAAGCACTGATCTCATTGAGATATAACTTACGACATTAATTAAAACTCTAGCTTTTGGTGGGGAAGAGGGCAAGTATACCCGTTTAAGTTTTGAGGTTAAAGTTTGTATTTATTCCCGTGCCTCAAAAGAGCCTACGGGGGACTTTGGAGGCAGTTGGTAAAGTTTAGCGCTCCTGGGTTTATCTTTAGTGTCACTTCCCGGGGGTACAGTCCCCTACCGCCTTTCTCCGGAATACAGTCGCCTTCATAATGTTCTACCTTTATGGCACGCGGTATCGTTGAGTTTCCGAAGGCGTATCTGGATGGTTATAGGGTAGAACATTCGTCAACTGATTTTTGGAAAAAAAAAAAAATAAGGAAAAATGTAAATATTTAATATTCCCTGATTTACATAATAAGTATTGATGAAGTGTGAAAATCCCAGATTTTACAGTAGATGCAGTTTTCTTAAGTAGATTTAGTTAGTTAATTACCTTGTCCTACCATCCCCTGACGATAATCGTGGCTGCGCCCTTGGTCACAAAAACATTTAAATTAAGATTTGAAAACAGATTTTGAAGATTCAACAAAATGCAAAAACTAAAACTGTAAAAACTAAAAGTCCATCTTCATTAGTAGTTTGGAACTAATTTTTACTACTCTTTATAATAAACCTTGGCGATCTTTCATGGATTATTTTTTGGACATCTGCTTATAGCATCTCTGCAAGGGCTGCTCTTTGCATAATATGCAGTTTGATTATAACTAAATGCTATCGCGCTTCTGAATGTTTGTCAGTTAAACTTAAAAAATAATGCAAGTCCCTAATATTTCTAAATATTAAATAATAGTTCCACCACTATCAAGATATTTTTCCAGTGCGCTTGACGTATCTTTATAAGACAAAATGATGCATAATCAAAGTTTCATTTCTCAAGTTTATCAATTTAAAATAGAAAATTAAGTTATATAAATGATTTACTTGGACTTTCACAGAATCGTTTATCATCAAAACGTAGCTGAAGGAAATAATTTTAATATTTAATAGAAATAATATTGTTAATTTTTTTTCTTTAATTTATCTAATACCCTATCAATTTACATTTCACAAGCTTAAACTGTATGAAGTAAAAAATCGAGACTATTATTGACGAGTTGCGGACATATTTTGATGGATAGAGGAAGGATTGAAAGATCAAGAATTAAATTATATAGAAACATAAGCAGAAAGATCGATAAAATAGCCCATTTTGGCTCGGACAAATAAAAAGAAAGAAGAACAAATGGAGATTACTAATAGATAGGAAAAACAGAGAGAAGAAGATAGATAGATATATCTTTATTGTCTTAGGACCTGTAGCTCTTTCTTACAGACCAAATGATAGTTTTCACACCCATGAATGTGCCAGTAGCAACCGTATAAATATAATAGTTTTTATCTAAAAATTTAAAACAGAAACTATTTTATATTTTATGAAAAGAAAAACGAAGAGATTAAAGGGGAAAAAATTAAGTGAAAGGAACAGAGGGATATTAAGAAAGGGAAAGGAAATATCTACTGTTTTTCTGATAACTTCATATCATATCAAGGCGCAGTCGAGGATTCTGCATCCAATAATAATAGATCAAAGGTAGATCTGAAGAAATACCCGAATAATAAGAAGAAAAACAGGTATCAGTCTTCAGTACATGGGAGGCGACATAGAAATTGAGTAACGGTAATGGATTATGGAGCCCCCAGGTCCCACGTTCGAACTCTAGCTGATTCAGAATTACTTATTCTGTTATTTAAGCCGTCGAGCGACCCGGGAATATGGAAACATCGTCGGGCTATGTATGCCTCTATATAATGGGGCCCGAGCGTGGTTTAGGCCTAATCACCTCCTTGCACGGCCGTTAGCCGTTAAACATTACGAATCTCTATAAGTACTGAACCTGAGACCTTTCATGTATTTTTTTACTTTTTACCTATAGCTTGAGTTGAAGTTTTAATAAAAAATAAATAAATAGAAGTGGTGGGGATTTCCCGCACTTATTGAACCGAACAGTGAAAAGCGTTGGAAGAGAAGGTAGTTGGAGAACCTTTGGGTCAATCAAAATTTTCTATTTCTATAATCTGATCGATACAGAATCCAAACAAGTGTTTCGCTATTGGTTGTATTCGTGGAGGGTATTCAGTTCTAGCGGAGGAGCTAGGAGATGGGAAGTTGGCCTGAGTATTTATCGACGGAGGAGGCTGCGGATAAGGCCGTATAGAGCGGTCTCCGGGGAGCTGATAGTGCCGAGGAAATTGCTCGTCTAACTCACCCTCTGACCCCGTCGTCTTTTCTCTCTTCCCTTTGCGCCGCTTCTCTACAGTCTCCAACCGATTCAGTTTCCAACCTTACCCGCTTATTTTTAAAATAAGAATAAGTTCAAAAGTATTATTCCTATGTTTATGAATATGGATTCCAATCTCTCAACTAAGGTTAATCCTGGAGAAAGGAATCTCAAACTTCCGTCTCTGGTCATAACAGTCAGATAAACAACTCTTTGTTTCCTATTTAAAATAGAATAAACACAGAAAATGATAATATGAAAATAATTCATATGAATATAGCAACGTTCGGAAATTAAAGAAGATTCTTGAGGCTATAAAAAACAAAAACAATGAAATAGTCAAAGGTATTTATATATGTGCCAACATTTCAACCCACATTGTAATCCTTTTCTAGCTGCTGTACCTTGAGGTACCCTGATCACTACCTACACCTGGTTTCAAAGTGTGAAGCAATAATAGTTAAGACTATTTTATAGTTTTATTCTACGATCTTCACAATTACTATCTTCCATTCAAACAAACCACTAGTAATCTGGTATTATGAAAAAAAAAAAATGTTGTTGTAGTATTACTCTCTGACTAACTAATTCATATATCTATCTATAATTTCCCATTCAGGGAGACATTGAGTTTGTGGACGGACCGGAGGATTAATAAAGTATAGAAGTTAAATAAAGAAAAAAAAATATACAAACAAATTTTACTTTTAATCAACTATGTACATTTAGGCATTAGTAAATAGGTAAATTTTACTCTAAAAATAAGGTCATTCATCCTAAAGGGTAGGTCCTAGCGACAAATGTAATATAACATAAAATTTTCTCTACCAAATTTCTAACGAGGTAACTGTCGTCCAAATTATGATTCAAGCAGCACCAAGAGAGATAGAGCGGGCCAAAAAGCGCTAAAACTAAAAAAATATATAGGCTAATAGCTCTTAAGTAGCTCAAAGCGAAAAAAAGTTTCATACGGAAATAACTTTAAATTTTCAATGCGAGGAACACCAACACAGATTTTTTGAGCATGAAAATAAATCCTCAACACATAATAAATGAAACGAAACGTGATTTTTTTAATTTAAGCCATTATAGCTCCTAAACGGCAGGTGCTAGAGATAAATGTAATATAACAAAAATATTCTCCAGTAAATTTCTGACTTGAAAATTTTCGATCCGAACAAGTCAAACTGAGGGTGAAAAAAGGAAAAAGAAACACGTTTCACAAGTAAAGTTACAGACCTACTACAATGAAAAATAAATAAATTATTATATGAAAGTCCAAGTTCCCTACTGATTTAAATTAACTATCTGAAAAATTCTATTCAAATCACAATTAAAGATGTAGGAACTTTAACAAATGACAATCATGATAAAGAATAAATAGATGAAGTATTTTTTTTAGGATAAATTGCACTACAAAATCGTATTTAATTAATAACAGTAATTAAATATTGGGTTGTGTCACATGAAATGTCCGTTTTCAAGGTAAAGGATTTTTATCAAAAATACTATATGAAAAGAAGATAATTTTATTCGAAGTATTTACCTTCTTTTTATACAGAATTTTCCCAACGTGACACCAACTTTTTTTATCCTCGAACTGAAAAACTCTGAGCTTTGAAGTGAAAACAAATCTGAAAACGCACTTTTCACTTGATCATCATTTTCCAAACGTTTTCCTTTGACGAAGTTGTCAAAATTTCTGAACAGGTGGTAATTTGTTGGAGACAAGTCGGGAGAATATGTTGGGTGCGGAAGAACTTCGTAGCCCTGTTCTTTCAATTTTTTGCACGGTATGGGAGTTGCCGCTCAGTGAGATCATGAGGTACCCATGTATCGAGCTTTTTTACTTTCCCAATACACTTTAGATGTCTGGAAATGGTTGATGCACTTGCATTTAGTTGTGCTGAGAGTACTTTAACTGTTTGGTAGGGGTTTCCTTCTACTTTATGTTTGAGGACATCGTTGTCTATTACGGACCGAGATCTTCTCAACTAGTACAAAAATATTACTCGAAAATCGCGTGTTTTCATGTTCATATTTGGAGGTATACTAAAATGTTGGTAATTGATTGGGAAGCTAATGTTTATAATACAAAGGTAGAGGATTTGTAACGGTTTACTTTAAATATGTAAACATTCGGAAGAAAACAGAGATCTGCAAAATCCTTTATGTCTTTCAGAAACTATAAAAACGGACATTTCATATGAAACAACCCAATAAATCTGCTTCAGGTCAGCACAAAAACGAGTCCTATATATTATTTACTGGAATCCAAATGTCAAAGAGAATTGCAATAATAGAGGAATCCTTATTTTTATTGTAAAAATAATTAATGATTTTAGTTACTAGAAATAATTGTTAAAACACAGCTTAAGGCTGCTATGAACATTCCCCAACATATTTTCTTTTGTTTACTTACTGATAAAAATGTCAAAGTATATCAGAATCTCTTCTCAACACTATTTATACAGTAGATATTCCAAACCATTCCAGCACTGTTCTGATTATAACAGCACTGTGTGTTACCTGTTACCCATGGATCCTTCTGCATCATTCCAAATCAGTAAGGGCCTCATCATTAAATAAAGAACTCAACAAATTTCTGACTGTTCCCATCCAATCGTACTTCCTTGTAAGTAGGTTTGTGTTTTAATGTGCTTCCTTTAATAAAATTACAGTACTCCTTTTTGGAAAGATCCATTTAAGCAATCCTCATACATGTTGAACCCATTCGTTGCACATTAATTCCCAAGATATAACTACTTTGATTCCAAAAAATGTTTATTTTTACTTACCTATATATGAAATATATAGTAAGGGAAAGTATTGCGATCGTTAAAATATTCGAATTCCAGTTTCCACCGGAAATAAACGTTTTAGGGTCCCCTGAGTCCAAATAAACAAGTCCATTAAAAAGGTTTGTGTGGGTGGGTGGGTGTGTGTGTGTGTGTGTGTGTGTGTGTGTGTGTGTGTGTATGTCTCTGCGTGTGTGGTAACTCTAGCGCGTAAACGAAAAGTCCTATGAAACTGAAATTTCATATTTAAGACAACTATACGCCCGAGACGTTACAAAATCAGCTTGCCAGAAGAGCCACATTATACCATGCATTTTGCACCTTTTTCCGATTTTCTCGAAAACGGCTCTAACGATTTTGATTAAACTCGCTATATCTATGTAAAATTTAATGGGCTTTACATCATGTAGGTTTCATTCTGATTGAAATAGTCTGACAGGGCTTAAATGCCGATATTTTAAATTTTCTTTCTTTAAAGTACCTTTAATTTTGTAGATTAAAACAAAAATTAGGCACATCAACTGCTTACCATTGAGCAAGTTGAGCGAATTTGACAAACAATTGACGGAGAAAACTAAAAAATATATTTTTTCAATCCAATTTTTTGTTTTTGAACATAAGAACAGTAATATGCATGTATAATATAACGTTAGAAAAGTAAATATTTTAGAAGAAATATTACACAAGCTTATAAAAGTTAATAAAGAGTGATAAAATGCAGATAAAACTAAATGATCATTTTAGATAATAATATTATCGATTTTTTAATAAAATAAATGTTTAATAGTTTTACTCATTATAACTGTATTTGAAAATTCTCTAATCGATTTTAAAAACGGAGGTAAGTGAAAGTCGTGTGTTGTCCGCACCAGATTTGTTGTTTACTAGTTGAGACCCTGCTTTAGTCCTTGAAAGATGATAGATGAGTACATTCTTCACAAGGCATTATGATATATTATAAGCCTATAGCACATTTACTAGTTGTCTGATAATAAGTTAAATAAATAATTTTTTTTTTTTTAAATTAGCCCCCAATAAGTCATTTTATGTTGAGTATACTAAATATCGATAGAAGGTACTTCGGAAGTAATAAAAAGGTCGGTTACAGATTTTTACTAGTACATGTTACTCTTTTCCTTATTTTTTGTTAGTTCAACGGCCCAGTCGCCGGTTCCAGATTTACTGAGCTTCTAATGGGCCGTAAGTCAGCCGACGTCTTGGTTCGGTCCCGCTACCAAGGAGTTTACTACATCGGAACAAAACTCTATCCGGGGAGTTATTGTTATAGGGTTATTGTTTCAGCTTTAATGGAGTTAGGTGGAGTTATTGAGGCCGCGGGAGACTTGGGCTAGTATTGGAGCAATTCTGTCCACGTAGCCCTACTAAATCGGATCGGCTCCCTCCTTCCTCCCCCCGGCCCTTCTTCGAACCTCGATAAAAAATAATTTAACTCCTTCGGCTCCCGGCTAAGGGAGGTTAAGATCTTCCCAATTTCTTGGGGATATTGCCAGAGAGGCCTTAGCCCAACTAGGGAGAAATGCATTAAGTATAATTTTCGACTTATCTGGATTTACGCCCTACTTCCTGCCTACCCTATCTTGGCTTTTGAATATATATTTCGCCGTTACTTACCATGCCTATGATCGGATTATTGTTCAGCTCTATTGACATAGACTTTGCTATAAATTGATTCCAATGATATAATTTAAAATTAAAAAACAGTTTATGTACTTATATTTACCTAATGTGCAAAGGAAAATAAATAATGGAAATAGGGATCCTGAAGGTTCTATACCGATACTCCCACTGCCATACTCCCCTACTCATGTTCATATGAAAACAGAATTTCACAAGGTTTGTAGCTTTAATAAATGAATAATGAACTCACAGCGTCTGTTGCTAAATAATTTTACATAGCTGATATAGCCACCACATATTGAAGATTTGAAAGAATACATTAAGAACATAAAAATTGCTTTTGGACACGTAATTATAGTTTATTTTTAAACCAAACTAGTTCCACTAATAGTTTTTATTTATTTTTCAATAGTTGGACAATGTAATATTTAATTTTTTTTTAAATAAAAATTATATTTACAGATGGGATGTTTGAGCATAGCGAATTTTATCGAAAAGTTTTCGTCCGTTGTTGTTTGTTTATTCATTTAACATCACTTTATGCTACTGCGACTGATCGGACGATGCCACAGTGGGAGTCCTAAATGTAACCTACACAGGTTTAATCAGGATAGGGATCTTTAATGAGTACCTGACATCGCACAGGACCAACTTCCTTTTCACGTCCCCTCCGAAGGACATAGCGTCCTTTCGTTTTTCGGATATGAAGAAAAAACTAATGCATGCTGAAGAAAAACTTTATTATAGGTCACGTATCTAAAAAATGAAATCACGATGTGTTTTTTAAGGATATATTTGTTGCCTAATGCTTACCAAAAATAAAAGACTACAAAATATAAAAGATAATAGTTATTATAAAAAGAAGTTAAACTGACCGAAAATTATTTATTATACTAAAATATTTATACATAATGCCTAAATAAATAGGCTTTTTTTTTAACTTATGCAGCTACTTTTTATTTTATGTTTTTTTTTTGTTTTAATAAAAAAAATGTTTATACTTGGACGTTTTGTTGCGTTAGAATTATGAAAAATAAAGGGAAAAAGTACAGTTAGTCTGGATTATTCAGACACACAAAAAACTGTAAAGGAATTTAGTTTTGCATAATTCCTCTTAGTGATTTTGTGATGATTGATTACTTACCGTGCAGAAAATTGATCTTTGAGAAGATAGAAAGAAAATCTATCTTGGATAAATAAATGGTGTTGGAATGGTATCATGGATGATTTTGTTTACAATTTTACAAGTTGAAATGGATTAGGAGTTCTAAAGTATAGTATCGTGGATAATAAAGGAAGTAGGTTATTAGAGAGGGTGTCGTAATCGGTAGGTTGAAATCTTTTGTTTAGGATATGTTTGAAAGTAGGCGAAGTGATGAGGTCAAGGATGCATGAAGGTTTTTTGGCTCTTGAGGATTGGAATAAGAAAGCACCAAAAAGGTAATTTTCTTCTATAATCTGGACAAAGTCTACTTTGATTGGAATATCAGTGAGATCGTCTGAGAAGGCTGTACAAAAATATTATAATACAGTTCAACAATATTTTTAACATGCATATACTAGACAACTGTGGGGATTATGAAAAAGGATATGGAATGGGTAACCCTCGAACTATCTGAATGTACGCCTCTAACTCTGAATTTTATTTATCAAAAAACTATTTTTAATCAAATTATGTACTAGCTATTCATATAATATCAGAAAGTATTACGTTTATAGTTAGGCTGTTTGAGTGATTTGTATTAACATGAACATAAGATAGCTTCTTGGAAAAGCCCTAACGAACATTCTAGTTCCTATATTTTCCACGCAATGAGCGTTTTTTGAAACAAAATAAAAAGAAAAAACATCACTTCTTTAGACACAGTCTCGGAGTCAAGTATGTATCTTTTTTCTTATTGATTATGATCTTTATTTCATCGCCTATTTCTTTCTCCCTTTTTCCATACTCATATCTTTCTGCATTACATATCCTGACATATAATTGTTAGTTTAATATTACATTATTTTAAAATTTAAAATTATTTTTTATTCATACTGTTTCTCTTTTTTAATGAATATGTTTTTTTTATATATTACCTATACTCTTAACTATGTTTTTAATATATTACCGTCATATATCACTTCAAAATTGTTCATATTTAAAATTTTAATTGTTCACATATTTTTCCTTTGTCATTTGTTTCATTTGCTTAGTCTCTCTTTATATATTCCTATTACAATATTATCATCTCAATTCTGTTTACGTCCATACTTTATAACTATCATCTTAATTTTGTTTATTTCCATACTTTATAACTGTGATTTTATTATCATATTACATTTAATTTTATTTATGTTCCCATATTATATTACTGTCATATTATTATTATATACCTAACGCATTATCAAGTCTATATATTACATTGGTTGTTATCTTGTTTCTTTTAGACCTGATGAAGGCCCACATTGTAGGCCGAAACGTCGCCACATAATTAAAATAGCATTTTATTTTAAATGTGTGTTTCTTATTTATGACCGCACCTCCAACCATCTTCCTCATTTAATTTCTCAACGGTAAACAATAACTCCATCATTAATAATTTTGAAGATACTTTGTAATGTAAGAGAATAGGATAATATTTTATACAAACTTTGCAATTTTCTATTAATTATTTTCGAAACAGAGTTAGGAGCGCGGGGATCCATACCTAAACCATTAAAGAGGTCTCATAAGACGCCTAGCCGAAGAAGGAAGACCCCGCCAAGAAGGCAATTATTGCGCCGCAGCTGGTGCTAATGCGCGCCCGGGCTGATATTATAAGGAAGGGGCGGGAGGAGAAATAAAAAGAGGAGCGATAAATTAGGCAACACATGTAAGGCGAGTATTGCCAAGGAAGGGAGCAATAAGGGAAGACAGAACCAATATCTGCTCGACATCCTCCTCCTCCGTGTCCTTGTAGTTCTTCTGGCTCTGCGGTCTCAGCTAGGGGGAGGAAGGGGGCTATCTCGATGACCCCTTTGGGCATTTGAGGGGGTTCTTACAATGTCGCTGCGTTTATGTCCTGTAGTGGTTATGTCTCTGGACTGGTATATGGTATATGGACATAGTTTATTGTAGCTCTTGTTTCAAGAGCTGATCTAGAACGGGAACCAGAGAGCCTCTAAAACGCACGAAAAGGACTATTTTTACTATTTCGAAGAGTAATCACAAATTTAATATATAAAGGGCTGTTTTAATTTTTTACTTTCACCTACCTATATATGACATATATAGTAAGGGAAAGTATTGTGATCGTGAAAATTGTCGACAGAAATAGATGTTTTAGAGTCCTTTGAGTCCAAATAACCCAATCCCGAAAAAAAGTGTGTGTGATAAGTCTGGCGCAAAAACGAAAAGTAATACGAAAATGAAATTTCATATTTAAGACAACTATACGCCCGAAATGTTACAGCAACTTTTTCATCGAAATTAGCTAGCCAGATGAGCCACTTAATACCATGCATTTTGCACCTTTTTACGATTTTCTCAAAAAATACTAACGATTTTGATTAAACTCTCTATATTGATGTAAAATTTAATGGGCCTTAATATCATGTAGATTTTATTCTGATTGAAATAGTCTGACAGGGCTTAAATGCCGATATTTTAAATTTTCTTCCTCTAAAATCTATCATCAATCAAGCTAATCTTAATGAAATTGATGATGGACGGCTAAATATATAAATTAGACGAGTCTGATGGCCAACTAATGGATAAAAGAAAACACTATTTTTTTTGTAATTTTTTATATATCTTTTATATTAAGAACAGTAATATAGACGTATAATGTAACTTTGGAAGTTAAGAGAAAGATTTTAGAAAAAATATTATCTGTTACACAATTTCGTAAAAGGTAAAATAATGTGACGAATATGGAATCAACTTATTACTGATTAACAATTCCAGTACAAATAGAGAATTTAAATAAAGTTTTGACTTCAGTCACTATGACTGCCTGAATTGTAATTTTTTTTCTAGACTTTTATTAGCTGTAATATACCGTTGAGAACTACAATAAATTAAAGTTTCAATATAATATTAAAATATGGTGTAAGCAGGATTTTCGTTATGGAGGAAGCCAAGTAGGTTGAAAATCATTAGGTAGGGCCAAGTTGATCCTATATGAAAATATTTTTTAATTGTTTCCAAAGATTAGCTATTAATTTGAAAACTAATTGTAAGTAAATCAGTCTCTAATAACACATTTTATTGTTATACCTTATTTTAGTTTTTCATATTTTATTTTTATAATTTTAAGTTTTTATTTGACAATTTTCGTGAAATAATTTATATATATCAAAGGATTTAAAAAATAAAACCTTTGAGAGAAGGGATGATAACAAATATATAGTGATAAGAGAGAAGTTGAATAATCATTTAATCTTATAATAATTCAAATGAAGTAAACATGGTTTATAATAGCCATGCAAAGAGTATATTCTCACATTTTATAGCTTCCGCTTTAGCTTAGGCGTACATAATTAATTATCTCTGAGCTGAAAAGTCGCTTTATCTCAAGGGAGCTAATTAGCTTCAAAAGTCGAGTCGCCTCATAAAAAATATAAAAAAATTGCAATTTTTAGCATCTAAATGGTGTGTTAATGCGGCTATAAACTAGTCCGTGTTTTATAAAAGGAACTGCCTGGCAATTTACACGACTGCTCTAATAATCTTAATGTATCCGAGTATGGTAATTATCACTTATAGAATAAATAATAAGATGATAAATATCACGCCCATTACCTTTAACTTATTATTCTACAACAATTATCAAGGTATCTGTTTTTGAACTATCTGACGCCTAATCTAATTGCGTTTTAAGTATAAATTAGCAAGGAATTTATATGTATATCATCATTATAATATGTCTAGTACCTATATAATCCATCCGTATTTTATTTTTAATTATTCAGTTTCACATACCAGCCTAATAACTCTACTAATTATATTATAAGGAAAAAAACTTTCGTCCATTCAATTATCAACACGTTATAACTTTTTTAACTTATCACCTGAATCCTAAAAGCGAACCCAGTTGTTCTATTTCATGATATCTAAGAATGAAATGAAAAATGTTTTAATTATCTTGGGACTCGAGTTCCTTAAGAATAAAATTAAAACACAAGTTTGATGACCAGAACAGTGTGGTATTATATTTAAATTGCAAAGATCATGTAAAAAGGCACGAATTCGAATCTTAAAAAAGGTCACAACAAATAGTTTATGTGTGATAAATAAAATAGAGCTCCTAGAAAAATAGATCCTTTTTTTGTTTTTTTCTCGAAATGTAAGGCTGATCTGATATTTCGATGGTGGGGTCGGAATTTGACATTTATCGACTACATGTCAAAAGAAAAGGTTCTCCATGTTTCATTATTCAGTAAAGGTCGTGGATGAGTTAGTATAGGCTAAAGGGTACAAGGATATTACGGCCATAATGCTATTATGCCAAAAATATTAATAATTAATATTATAAAAAACAATGCACAACATTGTTAATTCCATATTAATGAGGTGAAATTTCTAAGGATTATAATTACTTAATTCCAGAATGAAATATTAAAAAAATACAAATGAAAGTATCCAGAAAGAACAAACAAAAAAAAAAAAACGACTCTAAATCAAAATTGTACAAAAAAATAATACATGAGAAAAAACTAACAATAAAAATATTTAAAATAAAACTATTAAATTAAATTATTCTTTGCGGTCGGTGAAGTTTTAACTATTAACAAAGTCTAAATCAATAAATTTCCGTCGAATCCTGACTTGGTAGAGTGTAAAAAATAATCATACAAATTGATTCAAGAATAGGGAAGTTATAAGTGCACAAGATGTATTCTTTACATATTTCTTATATTTACAGAATAAACAAATATTAACTTTTTAGACAAACATAGTATACAGTATATAGTATACTGACAAGGATGAACAGTCTGCTTGAAGAAGGTCAAGGAATATTAATATTAATCAAAGTTAAAATAATAATAGTTTTATATATGTATAGTGATATTATGAAATGTGGGCGGATTTAAAATTACAGAGCAGTATAAAAAGTAAATTTCACATGATTGAAAATTAAAATATGATAAAAACCATTAAAATATTTTCTTAAATTTATATTATTTTGAAAATGTTGGGTATATAACAAAGAACTGTACTATTTCTATGCAACTGCTATGCAAGAAGCTTATTTGGCCGAGATCACTTTAAACAGCCAGTTCAACCAAGAATGAAATGATTAATAAATAATTATCTGAGCACCAATCCGGGATCTAGGATACTTGCTATTGAGCTACCCAGATCATTCTAAAAAGATTCGTTGCTATCGCTGAATGTCGATTGTCAAGATAAACAATTTATATATATATATATATATATATATATATATATATATATATATATATATATATATATATCAAACGTTTCTCCTTCTTATTTATCTTTATTAGACCATTAGGTCCCGGGTAAGTTTATGTGATACTTTTCAATACTAAAAATATTCTTGAATATTGGTTTAATAGTTATCCTACCCTTAATACATTACTTAACTAAGACGCAACAAATAGACCTCATTTATAGTATTTTATAATATTGTAGTAAAATAATTATGATATAAAAAAGTCTATAAAATATTTATATATACAGAATAGAATAGAACAAGAACCTTTATTCTGAGACAATGTCCCTTAAGAATAACATTAATGAACAAAATAAAAAAATATTATAGATAGGTGGATAAATCGATTCGTATTGTGTTAAACTTTAATTTAATCTTCTTTTTTTATCAAATATGATATCTAGTTTGGTAGAGATCATATTAGTATAAATTAAAGCATTATGGATCATAATGGATACATGGAGTGTCTTTATCTGGAAGCAGCAACGGGGAGCTCACCCTCCGTTTCCCGGGGATTAAGCAAATTAGATTTATCTGCATATCCCCGCTGTCTGCTTGGGGATTGGAGGATAAGCTCAAAGCTCGTTTATGCCTAGGTGTAAATTTGGAGCTTAAGCCCGGGGGAGCCCTTGAAGGAGTACGCCCCACATACTAATAGGGCCCACAGTTAAAAACTTAGCCTCTAGCCTCGCTCGAATTAAACCGAGGGTTAAATTAAACCCTTGTCTTAGCCGCGAGGCTCGGAAAAGTTTAACTAAACCCTCACCTCAGAGCTTTCTGATAATCCCAAGGGCTGCTAAGTTTCCTCATCAGGGCTCAGGGAACTCTGGCTGGGGGAAGGAATTTCGATTTCGGCATTACACCCTTACCGTTTGCACCACCCTCAGTTGTATTAATAGGAAACAACAAAACCACTTTTATAACTAACATTTCTTAAAATATCATCAAATGTATCTATTAATACTGATAACCGTAAAATGTTACAAAAAAAATCTGTTAGTTTCTTCTTATTTTTAATTTACATTCCATTTTATGATTTATATTTAAATTTTAACCCTTTCCACTCTCCACCGTTTTCCAAGCTACCTGCTAGTAACTCGACGCTACTTTTTCGTGAAAATGTACGCACTAGTTATAATATGTGTAAAACGTTAGGAACAAGTATCGTATCGTAATGAAATTTGCTTCATATGTACTAGTGGTCATTGAAGAACACAGAAAAAAATAAATAAATAAAAGTTTATTTTCAATAATTTCCTACAATATAGTAAAGTCTGGAGCAATTCCTAATATAACTAATAGATTAATATTAGCACGTTTAATGTTAAATATAATCTGAATGTTTCATTAATTCTATATATTGCTCGAATGATTACAGAAGGTGCACTTCACATCTTTAACCTATATCTCGATATTTTTAACATAATTTGGTCTATTTTTTGTGCTATTTTAACAGAAAACTACAGGACAATATGTTTTTCTAATAATACTAAAAAATATATAATAATAAATAAGATTAAAAAAAAAATGTGGTGCTCTAACGTCATTCTACAGGCTAGATTGGGTTATTTTCTTTATCGACACTCAACTTCTGGGTTCTTTAGTGTCCTTTTCTATCTATATATACAAAGTTGTTTTTAATTACTTGTTTCACTGGCATTAGATTGCCTTAAACATTTTAAATCTTCTCAGAAAATTAATATTTTTTGTAATAGAAGCGGAATTATCGCATATTCTTGAGACTTCTTTCCATATTTTCTGAGCGGAAGTGGTTGTGATAAAGCTGGCTGTCTTCTAGGATTATGATTATTCTATATATTCCCTAATAAAATGTAATGATCCTGATAGGGGACAACCTAGTGCGAAGGTTAATAATCATAATAAGCTTTACGAACACGTTTCAATTCAAAGGTAATATACCACTGAGTTTACAGATAATATCTAAATATAAAATTATAATTAATGGATTTTAAACTAATATTTTTTATTCATTTTACTAAACCGGCATGATAAATATTAACGTTTATTCTCGCATTCACAGATTTTAGAAAAAAGAGCAATATGAACTTCATATATAAAGTTGTGAACAGGCGCATAACATAATTGGTAGAAAATTAAAAAAAGTAATAAGAAATAAATAATGATTGGAAGATTAATAAAATGTTTTATGTTTGTTTAATTCGTATTTGCTATTTGTTTTAATACAAAGGAGAGAGATAATTTTTTTAACATAACATAATTAGAAGAGTTTAAGATTTTTTTAAATTTCTTTTTTCATTTGTTTTTTGTATTATTCTATATGGTCATAATGTTGGTTGAACAATTTTATTGGTATTTTACATAGAGTTTTACCATCGACCAAAGAAGAACACTAAATAGGAGTTTTAAAAAAAATTCCGATAGGTTTTTATACTCAGTACAACACTTACAAATCATCATATTGTCTGTTGTTTAAGACTACTGAATGTTTTCCATTATTTCTTTTTATAAATATTATTTGAATAAAATTATAATCTATGATAATTATTTATAAATACCAATAAGTTCACGTAACTTTACCTAAGGCTGCCTAGACATATTTTTCTAAAAATTATATCTAATTATAATAGAAGGAATAAGGAATAGGATATTATTTCTTTTTTTTTCTCTCTCTGGCGCGACAGGCCGTGTAGGCTCTTGGCCACGTGGTGTAATCTCCTGGGAGAATATAATCACGTTTCTCGATGAAATTTTATAGGGTAGGGTCATCATTCCTCCACCTATTTTTGCTAGTGTCCACCACTAGGCTGACGGGTCTCATATACCCCCGGGGAGAGGCTGTGAATGAATCCCCATTTAATTATATGCTTATAAAAGTCCCGGCGGATATCAAATAACACGTAAAAAATATTGTGACCTCTTACATAATTAATTAGTCTCATTACAGAAATCGGATTTATTATGAGAAATTGTATTCATAAAATCAGCTATAATTGTTATGAAAGAAGGATAATTGATCAGAATCACGGTCAACAACCAGATTTTTCTCCAATAGCTTATTATTAATTAAATATTAACATAGCTAGATCTCAATGAACCAAAAATTAAACGAAACACTCTTCTTATTATATTCACTACAAATATATGACCAGAGGAGTCAAGAGTATATAAATTTGGCCGAACCTAACGTGCCAAGACGAATGGTTGCGATGAAGTAGCTCCTATTAATTGAACAAGAGAGTTAGCGCAGAGCGTGCGCCGGCGGAAGTATCAGCGATGCGTGGACATGGCGGCCGATAAACAAGGCAGTTGTAGACATTATGTATTTAATTTATTGCCTGGGTCACGTGGTCCGCCGCCGCATATGGTTCCTCAAGCTGCCCTCTCGAGGCGCGTGCCTCAACAAGAAGGTAATGTTTTTATTGGCCAATAACCAGCGGCAGTAACCATTGGCCCTGGCTTTATGGCCCCCGAAGGAGGATCCGGTGGTGTTCGTTAGCATTCAGCTGCCTGGGTCTAAGGGCCCTCCCTGCCCTAGCCCTTTTGCATAGCCATCACCGCCTATTATTTGTCTTGGCCTCTTTGCGGTTCTTCCTTCTTTATGTTTCCTTCCATTTGAAACAGCGGTTCTGCGGGAAGACCATGAAGAACAATGGAATAGACATAAGCGTAACTCACAGAGCACATAAACTATGCAATCACTTACCTACTAAAGTAAATATTTAGCATAGAGGACATAATTAGTTTTCCATTCACCAACAATAAACCCCGATGATGACCCACAATGGGGGTCGAAACATTTGCAGAAAATAGATTTTTTCTATTTTATAGTTTATTAGTTTTACATTTTATCTATAGTTTAAACTACTTAGTTGTTTATTCAATGAACGCCACCCGGACTACTTCCTTACAGTAAAATATTTAGCGTTTTTAAGACAAAAACAACAATTTTAAATTTGATGTGTTGATATAAATTAACTTAAATAAATAAGTGCAAATATAATACTTACAGCTTCGCTATCGAAGCTTATTATCAAATTCAAGATTTTAAATGACTGTAAATGTTTTGATTCTATTTCATACTTATCTGTACTTAATAATCCCTATACAACACCCTCTAAGCTTGTTTAAAACTCCTTAAAAAAGAGGTTTAGTTCAGTTATTGGTTTGAAAGAAGAAACATAAAAGCCTCCTGCGAAATCTTGTAATTTTAAGGCATTAGAATTAGAACATTGAGGCAATTCAGAGCCGCATTGCTACTCGTTGGAGATTGATAAGTTAAAGTGTCAAATACGTCTACAAGCACCAGCAAAATGGTTCCTCCCCATTTTGCTTCAACAAAGGCACAAAGCCACCCCACTTCTCAAGCGCATACCGCGCCTAGTGCGAAAGGAACCTTAGAATGCCAACGGGCAATACGAGGCCTGAGCCGTGGACTGTATATACCATTGTTGCTGTATATACATAGAATGTTTGCAAACAACTAGAAAGATTCTAGGTAATCTATCCTGCTTCCACCAACCGAAAAGGAGTTTTATTCCAACGAGGTAATGCTCCTCCTTACACTCCAAGTCAAACCAAAGAAAGTTTTAAAGAACTTCGTGTATTCTTACTCCTGCCACATCATTGATCCCGTTCAATATCCCCTAATATTTGCCATGTTGGATAGCAAAAGACGTAAAATATCTCCGTTATATAAAATAGATATTATATTACAATATAATGAATATGATATTTTATCAAAAGTAAAGAAAAAAAAAGAAGTGCTTTATTTAATATCATTTATTAAGACACTTTAAAGTTGTAACATGGAATCCAACAGTAACATCGAAAATATATTAGAACTTTTCATCACAGAACTGATTTTTATAAACAAACTCCATAATATCATTGAATGCTATAAGAAACATAAAAAATTAAAAGGAGATATGTTTGGATCTTCGTGATATTTAAAACAAAAAAAATTACATCCTCTCAAAAATCAAATAGTTTTCTTATGTATTTTATTTATTATTATTTTTATTTATTTTATTTTTATAGTATATGTAATGTATTTTTAAACAAGATTTTTCTTCGGCGCTCAAACTTCTCTTTATATAAAAGATCAATAAACAAAGCTAGAGGTTAAGAAGGCTGTAACCATAACGAGGTTATTGAAATGTTTTCTTCACCACCTCAGCCATTTACATCCTTCTTTTTTATGTCTTCTTCAGCAGAGAAAGAACGATTATCTTCAAATACCGATCTGCTTACTTTCTTCTTCCTATAAGAAGTCACCGCTGAGTCATTGAAAGGGGGCAAGTATAATGTCGATGATAGCTCCGGAAATGATCCCAACTCCTTCGGCAGGAACTTGAGGATTTTACTGCCTCCATGATATGGACTTGTTTACCGAGCCCTTAACCAATTAAACAGAGTTCCGGTCGGGATTTTATGACGCTGCTAAGCCCGAAGGCGGCCATACTGTAGTGATGTCATTAAGGCGAGCCAATCTTCTCATCCGATTCAGCTCATTAACATAAGTACCTGCCCAGTGGGAGGAAGAGAGTGGGAGGCAGCCAACTACCGTATAATGGACTATCGATGCCTATTAAGTCGATTTATCGAGCTGTAGAGGCACTAAAGTCGCGGAGACATCTTCAGATACGAGGGAGACCGGATTGCGTACCTGTCAGTAAAATGGCTAGTTTAGTGGTTTGACTATCCCCTTTATCACTGGGATATTTAAATGTTTAGCCGAGGTTGGCTATCTACAATAATAAATAACATATCAACATGAACACCTAATTAGGGTATATTTTGAAATGCAAATGGATACTTTTTTTTCTTTTTTTTATAAACATTAGTGACCTGAAAAGCTGAGACCACCAGCGAAGAAATCCCACTAATAGCATCAGATTATATCTGATTATAATTTTAATTTTTTTATTTCAAATAATGCAGATTCTCCTCACAGACTGTTGACATAAAACAAAGATTCTATGTTTTGCCACAAAAAATCCAGTTTATAGTTACTCCACAATACGAAATTTGCGTTGGGCTTTGATAGAGAATAAATATATCTAATTTGGCAAAAATCATACATATAATTATATAATCATTATTAATTATTATATAATTATAAAATAATATTAAATATTATATATCCTTCTCAAAGAATAGTTTATTTTTATTTCAAAGTTCAATCACAAACTAAACACAATTAAGCTGCAATTATTTATTTCGTGAAATAGAGAAATAGTCGTTTCTTAAGACCTATCCAGAAAAATACACCATTCGTATGTTTGTAGTGTCTTGAGTAACACAAGGTGTCTTAATTTTTAACTTAACTAAAATTCAATAATTTTGAGAAGGATTCGTTGAGATCAGTAAAACATTTGGAAATACTTCTTTTTCAATGAAATTCAAATCAATTTAACCAACAATTATTGTAAATATATATATACATATATATATATATATATATATATATATATATATATATATATATTTTTTTTTTTTTTTAATTTTACTAATAAAGTTCTTATTTTATTTTTATTCTCCCGCTGACAGTCTAGATAACAATAAAGTGCTAAGAAACAATATTTTTTACGTAATTTAAAATCTCTTAAGACATGAATGATATCTTAAATAATTCTTATAATTTGGGGATGGAGGGTAGAGAGTTTATCATATACGGTCGATGCGGTGACCCACCAGCTTATTTTTATTTCTTATTTTCACTCACTTTATTTACCAGCTTTTAAGAGTACTTCATGTTTTTCTTCAAACCAAAACATGTTGTTCAGAATATTTCGGACGATGCATACGCTAAAAAAAGGAACAAATGATTGTAGAAAGGAACAAAATAACTGTAAAGCAAAACGTTGGCAAAATAAACGACAAGGGTTGTTAATACAGGGCAACGATTCCAACAATTGTCCCAAGCTGTCCAATCGGCAAGCCTATAAATCAGGAGGTTGGAGCTCGGAATAAATAGCGATGAGAGCGCCGACTGGTGGTAAAACTCCAAATCTAATTATGCAAATATCATGGCGGACAAGAGCGCCCCTACCGGTACCCCGCAGAGCTAAGGTCCAATCTAGGCTGCGGTCGTCCTCAGAATTAAATTTAATATTTCAACCCGGCCATTGTTGCAGGGAACTCGGATATATCTCAAACTGTAAATGGAAGGGGGGCTTGTAAAACTTTCGCTTGCTAGATTAAAACTTGAGAGATTGGAGGGATCCAACCCCAGTCGGGAGTGCCTTTATCCCCTTACTTATGTGTCAGGGAATTGGCATAAAGGGATTTCCTCTTCAGCGAGTGTTCCTCCTTTTATTAATTCAGTTTCGTGAATGGTTTAGGGAAATTTTCAATCACATAAGTGTGTCATAAATAACATACTACAAAATCAATAAACTTCTAAAAGAATTTTCATAACTCGCTGAACTACAGAATACAGTCAATCCAATCACAACTTTAAAATACTGAAACGTTGCTATAACTGTGACTGAGGGACTACAAAGTAGGGTAATACTTAAAAACCACTCCACTAACTACAAATTTATGATTTAAAACTGTGTTTTTTAGTAATATGTTTTCTTAAAAATGTTGATGAGCCATCGTATTCTAATCAGCAGCTATTTTATAAACTATGGTATATTTGTGACTTTCCCCTTCTTCTTTTAGAGTGTTGTATTGCATCTCATTGCCTCAACTCCCCCTAACCTACAAGGATGTTATATAGGTATTCGTTAACTTATAAAATAATGAGATCAAATATATATATATATATATATATATATATATATATATATATATATATATATATATATATATTATATATCCATAGATATTTCAAGTTGTATCACAGCAAGTTATTTTAAATAAGTATTATGAGTTAATCATGGCTTTGCACTTGCACAATGTTTTTCCTAAGATGAAACCTTTGGCCAACAAAGGGCATCTACAAACAAATAAATAAACATTTGGCCTTTTTCAGCCTTCAAGATTGATATACAAATACATCATTCGAATCCAAATACAAACCGTTTAGTTGTGCACTTATATCTTTTTTTGGATGGAGCCATAGGCCACGTTGCTCCTTGGCCACGCGATGTAGTTTTCTACGATTCCACACCACGATTCTAGATGATAATGATAGTAATTATAAGGTAAGGTCATTATTTGTGGGTACTATTATAGCTAAGCTTAGATCTTTTTCTAGGTCTAGTGTCTACTGGTCTCGTCTATATAAATTTGCAAGGGTCACTATCAGGGCTCATCCGACACCCGCGCCAGTACAACCCTGTCTCTTCCCTAGGGTCTCCTTCATTGCAGGATTATTTAATTCTTCCCTTAAAGTTTCATACCTGATCCTATCCTTGCGGGTTTCGGAAGCTACTCTGCGCAAGTATTTTATTTCTGCCGCTGTTATAAGGGTCCATTTGTTGTCTGAGAGTATCCTTTCTGCTCCATACAGCAGGACAGGCATTTATACGGCCTTGGCTATGTGGAGCTTAACCTCTTTATTGACCCCTCTCTTTCCTACAATTGTGTTGCTCATGGAATAAAATATATTATTCGCTTTTCCAATCCTGTGGGATATTTCAGATTGTATTTTCCATTTCCGCTGATCACGGTTCCAAGGTAGAACTCATTCACCACTTCAAGATCTTCGTCTCTGCACATAATGTGGATTTTTTTGGGCTGTCATCCAACTTGTAGGATTTTGCTTTTTCTGACATTAATATTCATGCCTTTCCGTCCCAAATCTGCTTCCCACACTATTAGGGCTTGTTAGAGGTTAACGCTAGAGTCAGTAATGAGGACTACGTCATCGGCATACACCGTTACTTGTGCCAGTATATTTCTTATGTTCCAATGTTCAATTACTGCTCTTACAGTTCTTCTCTTAAAAATCTTTATTATTTCATCCATAATGATGTAGAACAGAAGAGGAATGAGGATATTCCACCGTTTTAATCCTTTTTCACAAGGATTTATGAAAGGACGCAGTTCTATGTGATGGGGTATAAATATTGATTGATTGGGTTCTAGTATTCAACGAATGGATGTCAGAGCGGAGGGTGAGAAGTTCAGTTATATAGGAATGTTTTCTATTTTTTAATATTTGGTATAGGTAGGAACCATGGAAATATTGCCGTCAAACCGAAGGATAAAGCCACTTTAACTCAGTATGATAGCCAGAAATATTGTCACGTCTATGGGCTCCAAAAATAAATTAATAAATCTATTCATCAGACGTTTTAATTTTATTTCCAGTTCATCGGTAAGTCCTCCATACACCAGGCAACAGTAATCAAAGTTGGGAAAGATAACAGAGGAAGAGTTTTTAAAGGTAAGGGTTGACGAAATCTATAGAGCTGTTTAAGTATATAAATGGATTTTCGGGATATTTCAGATATATGGTTGTTCCAGGATAAGTTTTAGTTAAAAGTTCTTAACAGATATTTGGAATTGGATAGGAGTCTTATTGAAAAAGTGCGGGTAGTATGGAAAATAATTCAGGGTTTGTTTGGTGCCAATGAGGATTGCTTTAGTTTTACCTGCATTAAGCTGCAAGTTGTTTTTATCTACCAAATGACAAATTCGATCTATAACATTTTTTACTTTTTGGGTTACCACTATAAAATTAGAAGGGTGAAAAGAAAAGTAAATCTGTAGATCATCGGCGTAAGAGTTCGTGAAAAGGAGCAATCTTGTGGAACACTACATAAGAGGGCATTTGTCTGGGATGACTACCGTCTGTGAACGATATGATGAGAAGGAATGAAATTCGTAAACAAGAAGAAAATAATAATAAATAAATAAAAGAAAAAAATAGCAATTCGACTAAAGATGACTCTAATTTTCGAGAAGACTGGGGAAACCAAAGAAGATATAAATTAGATAATTATTTCGTACTAAATATAAATGAAACCAAGAATTTGACAGAATGCAAAACGGATGTTGGTCACATAAATCAAGATCATAGGAAAAGGTAAATTTGTGAATTAATAGGAAAATATAACCATGTTTTTGCTAAAAATAAATTTGAAGTTTGTAAAGTGAAATTAGAAAAATCTGAAATAATGTTGATAAGAGAGGAATGGCTTGATTCTATACCATACGAATGTTCTATACTAGATGAAAAAGAGATCAAGTCAAGAAAAAAATTATTTGAAGAAGGTCTTATATAGAAGTCGGATCCACAATTTGCATTTCCAGTAACCCTGAATTTAAGAAAAAAAATGGTAGCAGAACAAGACAATGCATAGATCTTAGAAAAATAAATAACTTGATGCTTGTATGACATGCAATATGATATGCTGATTATTCCAGCAAGTTAATGTTGCGAATTAAGGTCTTTTAAGCCATTATTCTTTTTCTCAAATGGTATCAATTTGTTGAAACGTCATTGATTGCAGTTATGACCTTGGTCTTCCGTAGATCTTCTTTCTTGAAGCCTTCTTATGGCTGGACTTCGTCCGATCTTAGAAAGAGCTGAGCCTACAGCAAACACGGGAGCTTAGCAACAAGCACTTCCTAATGGCTATTTTGCCTTTTTAAAACACTATACTCTAAAATTAATCTAATAGCGGACAAATCGACAACCGTCATAGCTTTATCTCTAAAATACAAGAATGTAGATTTTCTCTTACATGGTTTATTTTATGGCCAGGATGTGTGGGATTTGTGACAAGTAACAAGCATTTTAACTTTGATTTATGGTGCAGCGTTAAAAAAAAAAAAAAAAAAAAAAAAATATGACTGTAAGCACTGAATTAAGATGCTCTGCATATACCATAATTATGGCTTGGTATTATCATTCAACAATGAACTAAATAAGTGAAATATTTGCACGAATGATGATGCCGAAAATGTACTTAATAATTAATAGTTATTGATGGTAAAATTCCTTCAGTTCTATTCACTCATTACCATTAGAATGATTTTATAAATTTATCAGATGAAAAAAATATCGTAATTTTTTTCCACCATTAAAAATCGAACAATATATAATTGCACAGATAAAAAAAATAGGAGTTATGAGACACCAATCCACTTCCCCTAAAGAACAATACAGGATCTAGTGGTACTGTAGAGACGATGTAGCGTGAAATTTAATGTCTGTGTAGGACCATAGAGACCGAAGCGTCAGTGGTGAGCCTGAAACCATGAGGTGTGCTATACTCCACTGACAGATACGGTGGGGTATATTTATTGAGGATTAGAAATGTTCAGGATAGTCTATTCTATTTTATAAAATAAAAGTAGGTTTATTTTGTTCAATCTAGGTATACTTAAAAATAATGTATACCTAGTGAAACAATATTTTCATTGAAAATTACTATATTGTCCAAAGTACATATTAATTACTTATAACAAGTTTGTGAACATCTTAGCATTTAGTGCCACAGAAAATGAAGTAATGATAGTAGATCTAACAATCAAGTATAAAGCAAACGATTAGGAAAAAGACAAACAAAATCCAAGAAGAGAAAAAAAACATTTATGCAAAATGTATTCCCTCCCAGCGGAAGAAGTTTCGTGAGGAATTTAGCAAAAGAACAATTACTGTCAAAGGGCTTTGGTTCGGCAGTAGGAGTCCACCCCATTAGCTACGAGAGTATTTTGGGAAAATTGTGTATGACTTGAAAGGAATCAGTTCCAGATTATAGCAAAGACTATAATCTTGTAGTCACTAAGTATCTTGCACCACTATATAATAAGGCTAGCCAGGATATGTAAATTTCCAAAGACTGATTTCGATATAATTAATATGGCTATATTTGTTTATTTTGCAGTATATCTTCCTTTTTTGTTTATGTAAGATTGTCTTAAGGATTGGTTCAGTTTGCTGTGTATTAATAGCAACTCAGCTAAGTTGGGAATTCCTCTCTCTTGTAAGAATCTTTCATTCAATTAACATAGCCATGACAAAAAAAATACTTTATTTGAAAATTAATTTTTAGCTTTGGGTGTGGTCATAATTTTGATTCAAGATGAAAGGCACCTAATTATTAATTTTGATACACAGAAGAAACAATGATGAATATAGATCTTAAAATGCATATTTAGAAGGGAAAAACAACAACTAAGCAATGAAGGTACAATATCATTATCCTAAGGCCTAAAGATACTCCTACTTCATTACATATATGTGAATCAACTTTTCTTAATTACAAAATAAAGTTATTAAATCATTAGGTATAAAGTGTGAAATGAATGTTAATAAACAGTGTATTCAGAAGACGAACTATGTTTCCTAGAGCTTGTGTTTTCTAAATTAATATTATAAATTATAATTTTCTTTATAATTACAATTAATTATAATATTATTCATATTGCCATCGAAGATTAAAAATATTATATAAAAAGTTTATTAGTTTTTATTAAATATTTTTATATTAGGGGTACTCACTACGTTTGCTATAGCATACTATTTGTGCTATTGTGCTAAACCCGTCGAGTTTCTACAGTTATTTCCTGTATAAAATTGATGGGTTAAGCACAATAGCACAAATAGCATGCTATAGCAAACGTAGTGAGTACCCCTATCGAGATTTAGAACTGCATATTACAATACAACAAGTAAGTTGTTTGATTAATGATAAAAAAAAAAAAAAAAAAAAAAAAAAAAAAAAAACACGAAAAAACATGAAATGAAACTTCCCATTTGCAGTACTCTTTAGCATATAATAAGTTATCACCGGATTTCAATCAAGTTTTTAAACAATCGAAGAGCTTTTCTTTTTTTTTTTTTTTAATGCAGCTTAAATAGTGCCGCAGCTAATTAATCTATCTCCTAAGCAAGAAAATGAATAAGAAAAATAATTGATATAAAGGGCAAACATACGAAACAAATATAATGAAATTATGTTGTTTTTTTTAATCATAAAATGATTTAAAGTAGTAAAAACTAATATATGGACTTGAATAATAATAACTATAGCACAAAAATAGAAAAACAATAGCGAATAAAACGCCAATAATATAAACTAATTGAAAATACTCAAGATAATTTTATAATTATGCTATTGTTGCATTAGTTGTAATAGTTATTATATTTCTCTCGTATCTGTGTTGTATATCTAACTGAAGATCGCTGGTATAGCTTCAGCAAAAAGCTCGATTGTGATAATATATAAAATAAAATTGTATGCATTAAATTAGGAGCCATCAATCTTTTTTGCATGCAAGTATGCATCAAAAAACTATAAAATAAGTGATAAATTTATAAATGAAAATAAGTGATAAGTTTAATTTCCTAGAAGCTGTAACGCTATAAGACAATGATTTTAAATTTTGATCATTATATTTCTTCTAAAATGCGTATTAATCATTATCAAAGTTTGTAGCTGGTGGTTTTTAAAATGCATCTTTTTAGATGAGTTTAGATTTAAAGTTCAAATAAAATAACTCCGCATGTGGCTAATCGATGTATTATTTAAATATTTAATTTTATTTTTAAGAATTTGAATAGGTGTAGACATATATTTTTAAACTTATTTTTCCAGCTGCCTCCCCATGCTTTTTCTCGAGCTTTGGGGGTTGAAAAAGGAGCGTCTCCCAGCTGTCAGTGTAGTATTTAGACAGTTGATACCTTCTTAAACAGTATATTAGCCTTAAAAGATTTTATTTTAAAATAGAAGATTATTTTCTAAAATTAAGAAAATTCTGCTAGATATTTTATAAAATAATGAAGATATTATATACATTGCTGTGCCGACATTTAGGTCTAAGTTTTTTGGTTTCTTCAGGGTAGTTAATCAGTAGAGCACAATTAAACTGTTTCTATATTTCAAAAATCTTCTATTTTTAACCCTATTCCAGGTATAAATAACAATAAAATATTTATTATTAAAAATATATTTGTTTAATTAATCATATCCATCTTAATTAATTAATAATAACTATAATTACGTAAATCCTACGAATAACTCCTGGTTTCAATCGAAAAAAATGTACAAACATTTAATAACTTTACCTTGCACTAATGTATTACACTTCATACTAATTCAAGCTTATTTCTATGATCGAGAAATGGCAATAAAAGAATATTAAATTCTACAGAATTAATTAATAATCTTACTATCGCTTTGAGTATATTCTATAGTCATAAGAAGCTATATTTCTTCTTAATAAAAGTATAAACATTTTGTAAAACAGTATCGCTTATACGATAAATAATTTACTACGTCACCGAATATTAGAATATATTGTAATTTGACCAGAATTATTCATAAGTTAAGTTTTGAATAAATTTGGTAATCCGTAGTTTTTTAAGATAACCTAGGTATAATGATAATAATAAATGCTCAAATACCCACATCAACAGCTCGCCATCGAAATGCATTATGGTCAATTTTTTTTCCACTTCACAAGAAACATACACCTGCACTTCCAAAATGACTTTTGCACCTGGGCAGGTAGGATATATTTTATGTAAGAGCCTTCCTCGCAAAACTTTTTCGGCAAAAGTAAGACATCAAGGAGGAGGTGTGGGAATTGGAGGTCTGGAAAAAAGACAAGATGGACGGCCATGGAGCTGTCTTCCAGGCAGATTTATTGGGGTACAGGATGGCATCGAATTGGGGGAGCCCCATGTCTGTCTCCGCAACACGTGGGAATGGGAAATTGAATATTATCTAGAGTCTGTGGTTTATTTAAATCTTTAGATTTTGGAAACGCTCGAAAGAGGTAAAAATTATAATTATTCAAATAGATAAATATTGAAAAAAAAAAAATAAGTAAATCTACAATAATAATCAAAACCAAAGGGTATAGTCAGAAAAACCTCACTATAATGAAATTGGTTAAAACGAACTTGTAAGGCATACTATAGTAATTAATCTTACATTATTATTATATTTCTGAGATCATTATGTTAGTACCGTATTATGTATATGATCAGTATCTTACTATTTACATTATTGTATAAAATGTGACTAAAAATAATAAACTGACTACCATAACGATACCTTCTACATTGATAAATTCTTCATATTTCTTATGAGTGCTTTGTAAAAAAATTAAACATTAATTGATTTGTAAAATCCTTGTACTGGCCGATTGATAGATAGAATTTTGATTTTCTTCTGTAGGTACTTTCGTTACATTTTCGAATTACTAATAGTAACAGACAATTACATTTAATTAATGTGGATGATCAAGAAGAGAACATTATAATTTAATATATATACAATTTTTATTCTATTAAAATTATATAAAAAGCCTGTCCTAAAATTTGATATTTTAACTTTAGTTGAAACAAATTTATCGATAAATATTTCAAATACTAATCTATTATTCAAAGTTCGTCAACCAACTAATAGATACAGTAATTAACACAATAAGATAATATCCGGTATAAATTTTAAATAAAATCTAAATTATCAACAACCTAAATTAAAATAAATTTTATTTATGTAGACTTATTAATTATTTACATTATATTTATGATATATTGGGTTGATGCAAAATTAATGCAGGTTTCCTCTATTGCAATATCTTAATTCCAATTGTGTAAACAAAACTAATCCTAACATTGATCATTATTATACCAAAACAAACCTTATCTAATACCCTCTCTTTCACCATGAATTTGTTTAGTAAAATCGTTTTGTTCAGTGTGTTCAAAGGTCTTGAATCGAAAATGTCAAAGTGCGATTTTCGTCAAATTTATTTTTACGAATTTAAATTAGGGCGCAGCGCTGCGCAAACGGCTCGTAATATTAATGAAGTGTGGGGTCAGGGGGCTATTAATGAGTGCACGGTGCAGCGTTGGTTCCAGAAGTTTCGCAAAGGAGATTTCGACCTCGAAGACAAGGAAGGTCGGGGCCGTCATCTTGCTCTGGACAACGACCAGCTGAGGTCAAAAGTGGAAGAAGACCCAACCAAAACCACACGAGAAATGGCGGCGGAACTCGGAACTCAAAAATTGCAACGTCTTTGCCCAGCATTGATGAATCGGAAGGGGCCGATCCTGCTCCACGATAACGCCAGACCACACGTTGCACAACCAACGCTTCGACGACTGCACGAGTTGGGCTACGAAGTTCTCCAACATCCGCCTTATTCACCTGACCTCTCTTCTACAGACTTCCACTTTTTCAGGCATCTGGACAACTTTTTGAGGGAGAAAAATTTTCAAAACCAGGACGACATTGAAAATTCTTGTCGTGATTTCATTGAGTCCAGGGATTCGGATTTTTTTTCTGGTGGAATAAGAAAGCTTGTTGAACGTTGGCAAAAGTGCATTGATTCAGATGGAAATTATTTTGATTAAATATATATGGTTAAAGTAAAGATATGGCGTATTTACAATACCTACTAAAAACCTGCATTAATTTTGCATCAACCCAATATATGAGGCAGTTTAGATTTCAGAATAGTGGATGTTATTAAATTTAAAAATCACAGAGTTGGGACTTAATAAAACTATTTATTTTTATAATTCGTACATTATGAATGATTTTATCGATCTTAGATATGTTGTAAAATCGTCACACAATTTTCTTTGCTAGAATATTAGTTATAAAATTATCTTTTTAGTGTTGAATGTGATTTACAAGTATTAACAAAAAAAAAATTTCCAAAAATTAATTTAGTACATTCTCCATACATACTTTCTGGTTTTCTCCATAGTGATGATTATACCCAAATGTTTTGTTTTTTTTCAAGTTCAAGATATAGAAAAAAAAACCTTTACTTTACTTTTAAAAGTAAATAAGATTATTACTATTGTCATTAATGAATTAATATCATCATAGATTTAAAATTAATGTACTACTATGTTTTATTCGCTCATCTGGAATAAACAAAGTTTGGGGCACAATACAATGATATTTGTATAATTTTTATTTATGTAAGCATGATGAAATACGATAGTTATGAATGTTCTTGTTATTTTTAATTCTTGTGTCACAGCATTGTGAAACGGAATGACGATTCTTATCCATCGGTTAGAATTCATCTACCGTAGGAAAACAAACCCATATGCAAGATAAGACTATAGAATTTTATGTTTCGTAAAGCCCCTGTTCTAATGTATGGAAACACACATTAGTAAGAAATAGTGTGGAATAGCAAAAGGAATACTTAAAATATTATAAATAATGTAAACTATTGTAGAAAAAGGAATATAAAATATAAATTCACTTCACAACATTTTTATAGATTTATTCTAATATCTGGAAACTGGAAACGTTTTACTGACGATCAACAAAACAAACTGAGACATTTTAGCCAAATTATATTTAATATAACAAAAATTACATATATAACTTAAATACTATTTCTCATAAAAAGTACGATTCAGTTTACAGTAATATATAATTTTAATATTCAATATTAGGTATAAATTAAACTCAACATAGGTGAATGTTCTTAAGAGAAGAATATTTATAATCTTATTGTCTTAACTCGATGATTATTCGCCAGATTTTTTTGGGTGTTTTTCCTTTTTTTAGTCCCGTTTTTAATTTACGTAAGGTGTTGTTACCAATTTATAAATACCGTCTTCAAGATATGTAAATATTCAAGTTGCAATCATGTCATTTTAATGTTTAGTTAATTAATTAGGAATGAAAATAATTAGAAGAAATCAAATTACAAATATATATTGATGATCCTCAGTTACCAAAAATCTGCCGCGGATATATTAACTATTATTATTTAGCAAAATGAAAAAAATGAAAAATTTTCAAGTTAAACACTTAAAAAATGTGGAACATAAAATCACCTTTTAAGTAATTTATTGCTGAGTATTAATTTCACATTTTGTTGCCGTGAAACGTTTATAACATTATGATTGGCTCTATTCATTAGCGTGCATATTCAATTCTTTAAAAATCTGATTGAATGATGAAATTACTTTTTCTTTAATAGTTTCCGATAGTTGTAATGTTCATATTTTATAAAAGGTCGGTATTAATATTTTAAATAAAATATCAAACTCTATGATACTTGGATCAGGTTTATTATAACGCATTTTCATTAATTTTAAAAATAAGATAGATATTATATTTTATTATTATATTATCTTAAACTATATATGATATATTTAAAATCTTTTTTTGTTCTAATATTATAAAATTAATGTAATTATTCAAAATCTTTTTTCTTATATATGTCTGTGAAAGTGTATTTTATATATTTCTTGTTCATGAACAAAAGCTGCTGTTCATCCGATTAGCCAGAGTACCAAAAAGTGACGTTAAATTAATAAACAAACAAAAGCTACTGTTTAATTCTTATAAGTTTGTTATTATTTATTATAAAACAATAACCATTAGATTAAGCACTTTAAACATATGTCATAATTATAGGTGCGTCGCATGTTATAATAATTCTATAAAATAGTTGAGGATGCTGGCTGAAATTTATCTATCTTACTTTGCTTTAGATATAATTAATAACTTTTTGTTTAAACTTAAACATGGTACCAGGTGTTTGGTTCGAAATGATGTTATACATTTTTTAATTGCTTAACCTAATGTATGCGATTGAAATAGACATATTGATTTTTGTATAGTATTACATATTTTGGGGATGTATAGTCGAATATTGAAATTATAATAGATAAAAATAATCAGGAGTCAGTCTAATAAAAATTATTTTAATTTTGCAGACGTTTCGGACCACAGGAAATTTGTATTTTTCATTATTCTACGTTGTTGTTACTATCATCTTTACATTCATTAGTTCTATCATATACTTTTGTTTACAGCTCTGATAATGGCTCACATTGTTTTGGACGAAACGTCGGCAAAATAGAAATATTGTTTACAAGTCTGACAGCTGATTATTTATATCTACTATTATATTAATGTTTCAATGTTCACAGATTATAAATAAATAAGAGTCTAATGTTTTTCTTTGTTTTTTCATAGGTAATAAATATTAATACAATAATAGAAGAGGGAAAATTTCAAATAATTATTGAAATATTAGATTATTACGAGGATTTTTTTTTTTTTTTTTATATACGTTAAATAATATGAACCTGAAAAGATATAATTCGAATGATAAATATGAAGGTTTGTTGATCTATTTCTAGTGAGATTTATGTGTATTTTATAATATTTAAATATTTGATAAATCTTTATTTAACTGTAATATGTCAACAATAATATGTGTTACCCTTGAAACCGGCTTATTATTGTGTCTACTATCATATGCAGTGTGAATATGGTTCCGAGAACATGGTTTAATGCAGTTAGTGAAAAGAGGGGAAAAACTCATATTAAATAATGGTCAATATATCGTAGATTAAAATACATTTTATTTCTATAACACATAGTTATATTTCATCGTGAAAAACCGAAAGGACTTACTTACCATATTTAGTCGTTATTTTATATATAATCAACAGAAGATCTAGGATACTTACTATTTTCATTGATTTGTTTTTTAATTTTTTTATATGATTGACAAAGTTTGGATAACAGATGAATTTCAGAAAATTAAAAACAGTAATTTTAAATATATGTTATCTTAACTTTCTAACTATGTAACATTGTTAAATTTTTTTAAAATACCTTATATTAATTATAGACACCTAGCTTATAATATTTTTTTTTAAGTTTTAATAATTCACTTTAATAGAGTTGTTTTTGATGTAATTTGGAATGGTTGATTTTGACTTGTAGAGTCCTGATGATGGGAGTGAGATTCCAAAATGTTGAAGTGTTGATAGAAAACAAATTAAGAATTTGGAAAAAATATTACCAGCCCTAATATCTACTTCTATTATTACGTCTTTTTATTTATGGGTATAAGAGTTAGTTCATAATAAAACTTGGGAATAAAAAAATACATGACTAATAAATAATTATTATTATTTAGCACGTTCTGGGTCTATTAAATTTGGATCCTCTCCCGCAAAGACCGAGAGGAAAAACCGTTTTGGGAGCATATAAATCCAAGTTTATATTCCGATGAATGGCAAGAATAGCCCCTCCTATTCTCATATGTTAATAAGGCTTAGGCCAATTTTTCCTAAAGCGCATACAGCGCAAATTGTAAATATGTAAAATATAAAACCTTATAATGCTACGGGCAGGAAAGGAATTAGCTGTAATTAGTATGTAGATATTTATGTTTAATATGTTTATATTTGTAGTTTGTTTGTCATAAAATGGAGGGAAAGAAAAAAAAAAAAAAAAAAAAAAAAAAAAAAAGATGAATGGCAACGTCACATAGGTAGTGGACCTTGTTAACAAGACAATAACAGAGTGGAATATATGTTTACAAATCTGGGCGCCGAACGAGCTGGACAATGTGTTGCCCCGAGAGCAGTTGCTCCCTTTTTAATTGTTTTGCAGAGACTGACAGAGGGAGGGGAGAGGAGTGGTGGGGGTGAAGGAAGGGGACTGATGTTGGACGTAAGTGGGCGGGGGCAGGCTCCCATTGGCCGTTACCATGGCGACGGCCAGATTATGGCCGCCGTTCTCGAACCAATAAATCACCAGCCTGTCTCTCCAGCCCCTTCCCCTATCCCCCTTACCCCTCTACCCTCCTTTCTCTCCTCTTTCACCCTTAAAGGCGCTTTTTTTTTTCTTCTTCTTTTTCTTTTCTTTCTATATAACTTTTTTTTCTTTATTTTTCGCGATGATGTGCCGACCGACAAAGCATACCGAACTGCCTAGAGAGATTTTTTTTTTCTGGAATTGACCCTGGAACAACTCTATAAGTTACTTAACATTAATTATAATCTACCTGAGCTGTAATGGCCATTAAAACGTTCTACGGTTGAGAGTTATGTGCCGACCTACCTCGGACCTGATACAACTTAATGATTTCATCTATCATCGGACTTGGTCTTATTCTACCTCTCCTGATATCATAATTATAAATCTACCTGCCTCCAGGTCTGAGAACGAAGGAAGCCCTTGATTTAAGAAATGTAAATAGAGGTTATAAAGTACACGGATTTCATTCTCAGAAGTTCGGTATGGGAAAAAAATTTAAAAATGTGGTTTCGGACTAGAATATAAAATGAAGAACTTTTTTATTTGTAAAATATTAACATAGGCATAATGTACCATGTTATTTACAAGCCATTCGGCCCCGAGTATAGAGAATTGAATTATATAATTTTAAGCGGTTATTCTAAATATAACCTAAAAAACATCTTACATGTGTATTACTTGTTGAATTATTTAATAGCACCTTATTATTATTTATTTAATTATTTAATACCTCTACAACAATGAAGGGTTTTGTGCTCAGTACATGTTGAGATTCGTACTGTTTCTAGACCAACATCCTTGCAATGAAGTAATCACTTTTTAGATCACCGCCAGGTTTTCCCACAATTTTGGTACCCACTTTGAAGATGCATGGTTCACCTCACAGGAGGTTCTCCATACCCTAGGATCGCCCCTCGGCTGAATTAAAAGAGTTAATAATACTCTGTCATTGCCGGGACTCGGACCCAGGACCCGAAGAACAGTAGCCTAGTGCTCTATACACTAGACCACACCACTCCCTTCAAGACTATGATATTTCTAAATGTAATACCTCTTAATAATAATCACATGAGACCAACAGCAGGTCTTGCTATCATATTAAAAATAGCGAAATCAGTTAGTATTAATATCATTAATTTAAGAATCAGAATGTATTCTGATAAATAGAAAACTTCCATGTTAATAATTCTGTATAACTAAATAGTATTTTTACAGATTCGGCAATATTTAAAGTGAATTAGCAATACTGAGGTATAATATTTCTTTCACCTCTCCCTTGGAAATCGTAAATTTCAATTCGTATGTGTTAGTCATATTTTATAAAGTATGGTATTTTTAATTAAGGCTGCTCATTTTTAAATTAATATTTTAATAATTTATATTCTAGTCCGAAACCACATTTTAATTTACAGCAGTAAATATGTCTGCGATTGAAAATTAAATAAAACGCTTGAACAGTAAGATTTCGCACTGATAAATATTCTAAAATATAAGCATATTACCTTAAAATGCTTACAATAAATAAGGTTTTGTAGGGAGCATAGGATATTTATTCTTCATACATTAGACGGGAAATTGAAAGAAGTTAAAAATGAAAATAAGTTTTGCTAGGTGATTATTACAATAACAACTAAATAATACTACTTAATAATTAACTCCTATTAAAATGTATAGATATTTAGTGTTTGATAACAAATATTGTATAATCCTATTTTTTTTTGTCCTAAACTAGATGGTGATAAAAACAAAAATGGAAACAAAGATAAACTAGAAAATCCAGTTTCCTCTAGACTTTTTTTGGGAGGACCAAACATACATTTGACTATATGTCATTTTTCATGATTCAAGAAGCAATAAAAAACGTATATTTCGAATATAGCTTGTATCGGATTGAAACACTATGTTATCAAGCATGAGGTAATTTAATGTAAGCAACACACTAATAATTAAGTAACCTCCTATTTAGAAACAGTCCTCAATGTATGACAATGTTTTAACAAAAAAAAAAATCACATTAAAAAAGATATATTTTAACACATCGTATCTTTATGACTGTATTATCTTAGATTGATTTTATTTACTATGCATATTATTAGAATAATTATTCAACATTTTTTTTCACATGTAATTTTTACTCTACATACGTTAATATTCACATCTAATTCCATTTTCAATCCATTTTAAATACGTCCGCTCTTTCGTTTAGACTGCCTTTGCGTATCCAGATACTCCAATTATTATAAATTGTATGTAGGTATGAATGTGGCCAAGGTTGTTATTATTATTTCCTTTTTAAATTTGTATTTATTTTTCTTCTTCATTTAGTCTTTATTTAATTATCCTTGTAATTATTTATTATAATTTTATTTACTTTGTACATTTGGGATGAATGATTTCTTTTAACTGTAATACTTATTGCTTCTGAATGTGGCAAATTGTATTTTAGTATCTCTGAATAAACAAGTTAATTTTTTTTTTTTATTGAAATTTACAACTGTATATCATAATACATCAAGTAAATATGCTGCTAAAAGATAGTGTGCATGAAAAACATGAAGGGGAACTGCCTGTTGGCAGCACTTTAAATAAAAAATAAAAAAAACGAAAATAAAATAAATATTATTATGATAAATATAGCAGTGTTGCAATACCAGAGAGAGAATCCTTTATGAAGCGGAAAAATTAAAATAAAAAAATTTCTTAACTGGTCTAATTGTATCATTTACGTAATGGATATAATAATTTATGAAACCATTAAGAAAGCATTCCTAAGGTAATTGCTTCATGGAGGGTACGTTATATACTCCAGTGAATGTGTTTTCGTCTAACTCCAGGTGGTGAAACAAGCCCTCGCTCCAGTAGATAGAGCTATTAGGAGCTGACTGTTGGATAAGAGTTACACCAATGATAAGTTATTCCTTACTCATTGGCTGGAACGAGCTGGACAAGGAGTTATCAACAATTAGGACCACCTACCGCGCGCCGGCAGTCACATTCCGAACAATTTACCTTTCTTCCAGCCCAAATATGATGGACGTTTTTGAAATTTTTGGAGAGGCGGAGTTATATTTTATGTAAAGGAATGTGTCAGCTTAAGGATGTAATTATGTTGTCAACGTGGTGGTGAACTGTAAACATGTAAATTATGTGTAGCAATAAAAAAAAAAGTAATTTTAAGCCGAGTATCTCATTAAAATGTGTAAATAATAACATCTTCAAACCTGGAGGGAAAATAAATATTTGGAATGTAAAATTTTAAAATTAATTAATAATGGAGGTTTAAAAAATGAAACGTTGGTGGGTTTATTAAATTATAAATTAAAACGCCTTTTTTTCATTTCAAAACTATAACCAAAACAAGATTATTTCTAATAATATTAAATTAATGTTTGTTTTTTTAATATTTATTTCTAATACAATTTTAAACATTTAAGCTTTTAGCTAAAGATACTTAATTAATATAATTATATAAATAGGTATGATATAGTTCAAAGAAGAAGTAAGTTGAAACGCCAGGGTTTTTTAATATTACCTAGGAAAAATAGCAATTTTCATAATTATAACAAATGCCGGTGACAATTTTCTTTGACTTACTCAAATTGTGACTGTAAGTATACAATTTTTCTTTATGAAAATTGTGTTATATTATTTAAGTATTGTATTGTATCATACTGTGTACTGTTACTATCTGTTATTGTGCTTTTATTGAATTGCCGCTGGTGAACTCCTTTCTCACACACGGGCTCGCCTTAGTGGGATAGTGACTTCTACTTGCACTGTAAAATGTCTGTATTTTGATTTAAATAAAGAAGTTTAAAAAGAAAAAAAAAGTGTATCTACTGAGAGATTTATTTTTTCATGAAAATTTTGAATTCATCAAACTGTTCAGCTAATTTAATTTCAATAGTATAAAAATTAACTATTATTCATAAAATCTAAAATGATATAAATATAATCATGAAACACAAAAAACATTAAACAGACATAGTTCAAATATCCAAATAAGTATTTCTAAGTGTATTTCATTCTGTATAAAAAAACAACAGTTTATTGTAAAGAGTAGAATACCGTAGATCTGTTGTTATTTTAATTTAAAGGAAAAACACGACTTATGTTATTCTCCCCTTCACAACTTTACAAAATTATTTACTTATTTTTGGAAAAACGCAATTAAAAAAGTTTGAATAATAAATAAGAAAATTAAGGAAGAGTAGTAATGAAATGTAAATAAATAATAATTAGGTAGGAAGTACAAAATATGATATCAAAGTATAAAGAAGAAATGTGAAGGAAGAAAGAAAAAGCGAATAAAGAAAAAAATAAGCTAAGTTTAATAATAAAACTTACATAAAAAAGTCGAAGGAGTTATATATTTGGAAATAAAAAAATAAATAAATAATGACTAATATTTCTTAATAAATTGAACACATAGTTATATTAAGCCATGTTAATATACCTCAAAGCATGCCTGAAAATTTTTTTTGCTAAATATAATGAAAACATCGCGTGATCTTTGTTTGGATTCATAATTGTGTTCAATTTTTGTAATTCTAGAAATCAATAAAATCCATAAAATGTTTCAGTGTGGTATAAAAAATTCCAGTTTGCACATTGCCTCAGCAATATGAAGTACCATAGAACTAATTTATAAAATAAATAAATAAACCATTCGCATAATTTACGTTGATTATATGAATAAGCAGTTTTTCAAGTTTTGTAGTTTGTACTATTTTCTTTTCTTCACGTACTAAGGTTTTATTGGACCACAGTTAGGTCTTTCTGACTAAGGAAGGTATGTGACCCTTTTTTTTTTTTTATGGTGGTTCATTGTGTAAGTGTGACTTCTATTGTTAACTGTCCCTAGGTTACTAGGTTGCTATTCGACCCTCTCGAATACAGTGTTTAGATGAGAAGTTCTTAGCTTATAGTAATTTAGTTCCACGGACTCATTTTATAATAAATATGGCTTTGGTAAACTATGAATTATATATATATATATTTTTTTTTACAGAATCATATTTTTGAAAATTTGTTTTCCCCTGAATATTAAATATTTATCATGAAAAGCTGTGAATGTAGGATCCTTCAGCATATTACACGCTTCTCAGTGTTACGATACACCGCTAAGATCGTAACACTGAGAAGCGTGTAATATGCTGAAGGATCCTACATTCACAGCTTTTAATGATAAATATTTAATTAGGATGATTTAATGTTCAGTTTTTTCTATAAGAAACTATAACCTTTAACAATCGAGGTTAATTTCACTTAGGAATCCGTAATTACATCATACTTTTGTGTAAAAAGTATTAATGATAACTTTAAATCTTAATTTGGTATATTTATATGAAGTGGGTCGGGTCACTCTCCATTCAATACTAAAACTTAATTTATTAATGTTTTTTTTAATTCTTGAGCTATTCAACGATATGAAACATATATAGAGTTCTTATTTTCAGAAATGTTTTGAGTGTGGGAATATATTCTATCTTTTTCTCTTTCAGTAGTTTATGTAAAATTGTTAAAAATTTTATGAATTTTGTTAACTTATTTTCACGGCTGAGCAACAGGCGTTGATACAAAAATAAATTATATAAAAAATAAATATAATTATACATTTCTTACAACAACTAATTATGCGAAATGGTCAAGTACTTTAAATGAATAAAATTTAATGTTGTTTAGAAGAAGACATTTAGAAAATTATGCCAGAAAAGAATATTTTAAGGAGAATAAAACCTACCATGTATTAAAAACCAACTAATAATGCATTGTTATAATGAACTACATAAAAAAAATATAATGAACAGGCATTTTCGGTAAGCATATTTTTGTGAAATTGATAAATTCCTATCTTAAAAACGTAATTTTGACTTATCAGCTGTAGCCTAGTTAAAAATTCAGACACAGTCTGTATCTGGATATTTCGTGGGACGATTATTTGGACTCAAGAAACCTTTAACGAGTTAAAAATTCAGATGAGATCATTTTCATTAACTATCATTATACTATCCTTTAATTTGATTATCACACTATGAAAGAAAAAAAACTGCAATTTATTACGTAATGGTTTATCATTTCCAAATAACTATATTGAGGAATAACTGTTTATAAAGCCGTTTAATAGGCAATTAGCTAAAATGAAAAGCAATAAATAATCCAAAGGAAAATGGTATATCACCACTGTTAATTTCAAAACGCAATATCTCTGCTAGTTCTTAACCGATTTCAATGATTCTTTTTTTATTTTGTTGAACATTTCTTTTTTTATTCATTAGTTAGGAAAATGCATCTTTTTTATTTGTTATTCGGATTCTACTTATCTTGTAACCTTAACCCTCAAATTTTGCGGGGGAGGGAGGTAATTTTTTTTATTTGTTTGGTCGATTACGAAGGTTCATTATTTAAAATAATAAGCCAAAATATGTATGCAAAGAGTTTATATAACATAAGTGTCTACGTAGAGGACATCGAACTGAAAACAGAGTATCCTTTTGCGCCTCCACTTCGGCCCCTGGCTATAACGTTCTTCTTTATGTGATCCCGGATCAACACCCCCAACCTCCACGAGGTTGCCCAAGTCCTTGGGACAGGACCAACTAGTTAATCAGGACTAGTGGCAGTTGTTCGGGTTCTTCTCTTTTTAAACCGTGTCTTATGGGCCATACTCCTGTCATCGTAGATCTCTTGTGGACCTCTCGGTAAATAATGTGACAAAAAAGAGGGACCCTGCCCCGAGACATCGCTATTTATGAAATACTGTATCGCCTCCGCTATTCATGTCTTCCTTTATACGACGTTCTCAATCTTCTTACGATGTATAAAAAACATCTAGATACGAGTTTGAAAAACAAGACGGAGAATCAGATGTTTTAACATTATTAATATTCTATAACGTATAATTTGTTCTTTTCATCTTTATAGCAACGGGCGTCCTGGAGATATTTAATTTTGGTTTTATTAACTAGAAAAAAAAAAAAAAAAAAACTTATATTATTATATTATTTAAAAATTACCATTGCTCTTAAGTACCTGTATTTGTAAATACAAAAAAAGAACTTAACGGAAGAGCTAATTTTGCAATAGATTTTACATATTCCTACGAAACTAGATTCTGATTAACCACAAAACGTCAATCGCTCTATACATAACATGATATCGCGATTCTTAATTTCCGGTAGCTCCTTTTAAACCACGCAACAGATTTTTTAGGGCATTCTTTCCTGAAGGTTTACAAGTAAAATACATTACTATCAAGTATTTCTTTAGATGTGAAAATTAAATTTTCTGTAATCAAGACAACTTTTTTTTTTTTTTTTTTCTGGAAATACGAGTAGTAATATAGACGTGTAATATACCATTGGAAAGCTTAAAATTTGCTATAAAAGCCCATAAGCTTATAAAAATACGTTATTTGTAATGTAGAGAGGGAGATTATGGAGATTCATTAGTCCCACTGTGAATTATCTTAAAATTATATTCTTCCATAGAGTGCGATTGATTTTAGAAAACAATTAGGTAAGTTGTTATAAAAAATAGAAAGATGTTATAAATCCATTAACTAACATTGTTATTAATTATTTATACTTTTAGATTAGTTCATTAAAACAGATGTTCAACTGTAAACTAAATGAGTCATAGAAACTAAATTGAACTTTTAAAATGTATTTTAAATACATAGCTCATCTTCTCTATATTTATGAAATATGTCGCAATTTTTGGTTTCAGCTAACTTCTTTTAAACCAGGCGATGATTTGTATATGGTTCTCTCTATCATTTAAGGTCTTTTTGAGGAGGTTTCTAAGTGCAAAACATTCTAAACAAGTTTTCATTTAGATGGGAAAGTTAGATTTAATGTAATCAAGCCATTAAAAAATATTTCCTGAAATATGAGTAGCAGTATAGACGTATACCATACCTTTGGAAAGCGCAAGATTTTTGAAAAGTTAATTTGCTACCAAAGAAGTCGTACACGTTAATAAAAATTTGTTATAAGGCTAAAAACTTATCACTATATATTCTTCTCTAATGAGCTGATGATCAAAAAGTAATAAACACACTATATCGGCCAAACATAAATAAAACTATCTGTACCTATTCAAATTAGCATGTATATCAATGCATATATATGTATGTATATACAAATAATAACCTTTCTTAATTATAACCGGTGCATACGAAAGAATTAACCTACCCCAACTTTGTTCATTAACTTATGAATTAAGGTCGATATGTCGTGCGAAATGGAAATAAAACTGAAGGTTTGGAATTAACACAACCCATGCATGCGACTGGTAAATGGAGAGATAATTTCAACGGAAGAGACATAAAAAAAACGGTTATAAAATAAATCATATAATTGTCAACAGGTTTCAAGCTTGATGCCATGGACACGTTGTTAAAAAATAAAATCAAAAATTGAACTTATTCTGGATGTTGATAAAAGAAAGAAAACAATGATGCAAACATAGTTAACCCAAATAGTAAAAAGTTTTTATGGAATAAATGAAGAAAATACAAAATTACAAGTAGTGTCATCTTCTTTGCATATATCTTAGGCTTTCGTGTTTTTCGTTAAGAAAAACAAGATAACAACCATTTTTAAAAAAATAAGGAGATAAATACAGGGAAAAATTTCACCAGAAAATTGAAACTGCGCATTTCTTGTTAGGAATAAAGTTCTTTCAATTTAGAACGCAAGGATACAGCAGCGAGTAAAGATCGAGATTAGCGACAACCTGCCCCGGTCTCTTTAACAATTTATCACGTTCTGACAAAATAGGTTACAGTTTATTTTCGTAACTATTTTTGTTTCGATATACCCAATATATTGGTTATACTTGAATACAAAATATACTTGCACTTCTTGAAAGATCGGATAAGATATCTTATGGTACCACCAAACTTCTGGTCTAGCCGATTTGATTTTCATTACTTATTAAAACATTTAAGAAAGATTTTAATTAATCAATATTCCAGATCTCTATCACTTTCGAATGTGAATGGCAGAATGCGAGGAACAGAGAAATTTACTGAAATGTGCTAACTATTAAACTTGGTGAGAGGAAGCGAAGATAAACATTTTAAAAATAAAATATAATTCGCCAAAAATCAAAATAAATTAATTTTATTTATTATTAATCATTGAAAAATCAAAAAGGGAATCACTCTTACCCTGTAATTAAGACCGAAACAATACTGTGTACAATTGGAATAAGCGCAAATATTTTATACATTATAATGACATAAATATTAATAGACGTAAATAAAGAAAATCAAATCATACGCACCGATACATATCATAATAAATATAAATTAAATATAATTGTATACATATAATTGTTGTGAGCAGCTGATCAAACGATTTGGACTATTATCGAGGCTACTTGACAAACGATCGAAATCATCTCTAAACACCAAAATTAGTATCTAAAGAGTACGAATGAACCCCTTATTGAGATATGGGATAGAGCTATGGGGCTCTACCAAAACCTCAACCATCCAAAAAATTCAGTATTTCCAATGTAAAATTTTACGAAATATCTCAGATGAACCATTGTATGTGACAAACGAATTAATCAAGACCTATAACTTGCTTACAATTCCGGATACTGCTATACAATATTATAATAATTTCCATGACAGACATATTTGCAACATAAACCCATCTGCTCAAACACTTCAATCCACCACCAATCCGTACAACCCATCCCGGCGACTTTTGAAGCGGTTGCCTACAGATTCACTGAATTAACCATTCCGAAGATATTATATTTGATTATTGTAGATGGTTTTTTTTTTTTTTTTGCAGATGTCATAATAACAATTTTGTCAAAACATTTATTGTAAATAAATAAAAAAGTCGTATGAAATGTTCAGGCCTGCATAGTATTCCATTCCAATGATGGTAGACCATTATCATGTACACAAACAACACTGTAACTCAGAAATCAAATGAGAACAGCAAACTTGCAGTAAAAATACAATAAAATATCATATAACAGAGTACAATGAATGATAGTTAAATAATGACACAAGGTTAGTAGAGATCCCCTAATTGAGGTTTGATGAGGTGAGAGGGGTGGACATTTGGTGCACTAGCACTAACGGCGTATTAGTGGGGTAATTAGTGTTGGTCCTCATCCAGCAGCAACTGCCGTTTGGCAATGTTCCCCTCCAATACTAACACGCTTCCTATCATTGCTCTATCCCTTCCTCACACACACACGCACATTCAGGAATATAAAAAGTACAATTTATTCAGGAGTAAAAGAGGGAGAAATACCAAATTTTCTAATTACCTTTTTTTTTTATTCACGTTTTAAATCACGTTTTTAAAAAGATTTATTGAATTAGATATGGCGATAAAGAAAGCTCAAGCCTATTCGGCGATAGTAAAAAGTTAGCTAAGGACACCATCGCAAGTGGGAATAAGAGATAATGAGAAGGCAGCATTACCCTATATAAAAAGAAGCACAACATTCACTAAAGCCCATATCTGTACCTTTCAAAAAGCAACAGTCACACAGGTCCAGCTTTTTGTAAAAATAAAGAATAGCCATATAAATTAAGTAGTATTGAAAACGAAGTACAACCGTTGAAAAGTTCAAACAGTGACAACAGAAGAGAAGGAGTTGTCATTACTCGGCTGAGAATAGGTAACACGCTACTGACCCATGGCTACCTTATCAAGAAGAAAACAACTCCGAACTGTGAAAACTGAAACGTGCAGCAGACCATCAGACACTTTCTTGAAGATTGACCGGTTTACTACAAGCATTTCTACTCAGAAAATATTGAAACGAATCTCAAGAAGCTGCTTGGTGATAACACCAAAACAATTAGGAAAACAATAGAGTTTCAAAAAAGTTGTATTCATTTAAATAAAATTTAACGAATTAAAAACAGGAAATAGACTCTAAAGACAACAAGGGATCACTTGTAGCTGGGTGGCTAGCATAACAGCCTCCAATGCCAAAGGTCGTTGGTTCAAACCCGCTGGTGGTCTTAGGATTTTTTAATGGGAGTAAAAAATCCTTAGTTATGCCGTCCTTCGGAGAGGACGTTAAAAGGTGGTCCCGAGCCTGTACGATGTCAGGTACTCGTTAAAGATCCTTATCCTAATAAAACCTGGATAGGCAAAATTTAGGACTCCCACTATAGCATCGTCCGATTAGCCACAGCAGCATAAAGTGACGTTAAATAAATAAACAAACAAAATCTAAAGACCACAACAGTGGGTATGTCAATAACTAACCTAGTCTAACCTAACCTAAAAATTTATTTATTCCCACAAAATGGAATAAAATTCCTTAAAATGGAACTTCAGGAGACAAGAATTAACAAGACGTAACTAAACCTTTACACATCTCTTGGACTATAGATCAACCATTAAATTTACAAAATGCCTAATCTACACCACTCTAATCGAACCTATCTGGACATATGTAGCAGAACTTTAGGGTTCATACACAAAATACAAACAAGTTCATCCAAAATTCTATGAAAAATTGTCCACGCACCAGGGTGTTTCGAATCACAAGATTCACAATGACATAAACCACCTTACTTGAAATTAACAAACAAAATATTTTCATTCATTGACACGAAAACACCCAAACCAAATTTTTCACCTTAATTTACTTAATTAATTTAATATCATAACATGTACTGTATACTTTTGAATTTAATACAATAAGAATTCTCGGCATTGCCTGTATTTTTTTAAATCATTATTATTATTTTATTTTATTTTTTTTTGCATAGAAACACAAATAAAATTAAAATCGACTTTCATAAAAAAAATTAAACAAACCGAAAAAAAAGGTTGAATATGCTATCAAGCCTTATACACCTAATTGGGTTCCATTCTTTTGATTTAGAACCTCGGATTAGACTGAACACTCCCAGTCGAAATAAGAGAAACACAGGATATAAAAAAAAAATTAATGAGACAAAGAGTCGACTAAGATAAATATCAGAGGGAGAGGCATTTTAAAATGTATCCAAACGGGAATCGGATCCTGCCACAACTCGAGAGTGCCAATTAGAGGACCAGGCCTAATGGTAGCTGTCACCTGCCTTCTTCCTCTTCTCTTCTGGCTGGGGGTAATTGGACGGCCATGTCATAAATAAATCAAGAAATTATAAATAATTGACTATATATTATGAATAATTAGTACCCGAATGTACATATCATTAAGAAATGGAATGGATTTCAGCAAAAAAATTATAAAAGAAATGAATATTGAAGAAAAAGTTTATCCAGCTACTTACTACTTAAATAAAATTCGATCTTCAGCTAAGGATAATGAATTAAAGTTTCCAATTATTGCTGGAATTCTGATATCATCACGTAACATACCATAGTATACCATATATGTTTCTTTAACTTGCCTATATATGAAATATATATCATTGCGATCGTCAAAATTTTGTAATTTGATTTTTCACCGGAAATACTAAGGTCCCCAGAGTCCAAAAAAAAATATCTGTGTTCATGTAGTCAGTTAAGCTGAAAAATATGTCATTAAAACGAAAATTACATATTTTACGACCAAATATGCCTGAGATAATACAGCAACTTTTTCAACAAAATCGGCAAACCAGAAGAACCACAATCTTCCTCTTACAATTCGAAAAATTGACCTTATCGTCTTGTTTGTATAAATGAAAAAACGGGTAAATGGAGAAGAGAAAAGAATTTGATAAGTAACTGAAGTAGGAAAGAGCAAAATTATTTTTTTTGGGAAATTATTTTTCCGAACACAAGAATAGAGATATAGATCTATAATATACCGTTGGAAACCTAAAATATTAGAGAAAATATTATCTTATGCAAACAATTCTATAAGGTAATGGAGAGTGGTAAAAAGTGGAGAAAACTAAGTGATTTTTGAAGATAAATAAAATTATAGATTATTTAATGAAACCTGTCCAATTCAATTCTTTAACCTGTTTTCATCTCTAACTTTATTCAAAAGTTCTTAAATTGATTTTAACAACGAAGGTATGTAACAGTCGTTTGTTATGCAAACCAGATTATTTTTTAAATATGGCATGTCACTAAATTTTATTTTCATGTATAAATATTCAATAAAAGTTATAATTGATTTTCAACCAAGATTATAAATATTTATTAAATTATAAAGTTTTTTGTTCAACATTTTATCCCTCGGCAGGAAGTCAATTTCATAAAAATATAATTGCTATAAAATATCATATTTTTATAATCCAAAACAGATTTGTTTTTCAATGCATGGCAAAATTATTGTTTTAATACTATCGAAATAAGATGCATTGTAATCATTAAGTGCAAATAAAGATAAATATAAATTGTATGAACATATATTAATATATAAATTTTATGGTCTAAAATATACTTACCTGTTTACTGATTTAATGTTTTTATTTAAGAAATTCTAAGTTTGTAATTTTAAGACGTTTGTCTGACAAACTAAAATGACATTTCTACTTTTCCCAATTATATTTTAATAAATATAATATTTTACATAATACTATTTGTAATTGTTAGTTTTTTAAATACTATAAATAATTATTTTAAAATGGCAAGATGAAATTCTACACATCTACCTATGAATCATTATTGAGATTAATATTTATATTCTTGTATGCCCATTGATAACAATTTGCAGATTACTGGCAATTAATTAAGGTTTAACGAACCACTATGTGAAGTATATATAAGATTTCTTTTTATATTTTCAAATAAAGGTTATTGTATTGTGTATTTAAAAAAAAAAGAAAAGAAGTGCATAACGAAATAAAAAATAATGAAAATTATTTTATTTTTTGAATTATTATATTCTAGTAAGCCCATTGATAATTTGTAGATTATTTAAAATTAATTAAGATTTAACAAATCCATTATGTGACATGGATATAAGATTTCTGTGGGCATTTTCCTATGAAAGCTTAATATATTAAGAATTAAAAAAAAATAATGAAAATTATTATATGTGTGTGACAGAAAAATTAAATAAAAATAATAACAGTTTTTTTTGTTTGTTTTGTTTTTTTATGATAGAGGAAGACAAAAACTTCGGTTAGAGTATATAAAGAAAATACTGTAAAAAAGAAAATACTAAGGGAAGTTTTAAATGTTAAAAAAAAATTAAAAAAGTTAATAAATATAAAATAATTTCATCTATGCAGCAAAAGGATTACTTAAATTTATTTTTAAATGTTAACTTTAATTTTTTATCATTGATCAGCAAATGTCTGATAATGGGTTTAAACATATCATTTGCAAGTTAATGTACAAAGATCTGTTGAGTCATCAGCTGAATTACGTCATTTAAATTGTGTGGTAGTTATACTGCTTCCTCTCACGGAGTACCATTTGGTGAACCTCTTAGTCTCAGGTGGGCGTCTAGGGTACGACATTAATTAAAATATTTAATCAGGACTACTTAATAGTACCGTGTGAACTAATCAATTTCGTTGCTAATGGCGTTACTAGGTAAGAACTAACCACATGATCTCTAAGATATGTTCATAAAAATATTTAAGCATATCAGAGAGCAACAAATAAAATAAAATGTTGTAACTTAATTTAATGAGTAAATACAAACCATTCTGACGATTACGAATTTCTTCAAATAATAGAGTATTTTGAGAGCTTACCTGAAACAGAAAAAAAAAAAAAATTAGATCAAAATTAGGAAAATAAAAGTTAGGATTCATTAGCATAAATTTGATTTGTATGGTTAAAATAATAATAAATTATTATAATATGCAGAGGTTCTGAAACATATTGTTTTAAAGAGCAATTATACATTTATTAATTAATGATACATGTGTGAGAAAAGATGCCTGGAAGGAATGTGACAAGAAAAATAACACAATTATTCCTAAATATTTGCAAATGCAAAGCAGTACTTGATTATGCTTCATTTTAATTCACAAGTCTACTTTTTTTCTCTGCTTTATAACCCCACCAACATGTATATGTCGTCTAGCTTCGATTTCTAGTACTAAGATCACGGCAAATCGAAAAACGCTGCAAAATATTAAGCAATGTTTTTTTTTTGTTTTTTTTCGAATAATTATATTATTGTATTACAATTTATATACCAGCGTAGGCAATTAACTTATATGTTTAGCAATCAATGTGTCATAGAACTTATGAAAGACGAACTAGCTACACTGTAAATTTAGATTCAAGAAAAAAAAAACCTACTGTAAATAATTAGTAAATAGTCATAGTTAGTAAATAGTTCTCAACGCTATATCTGAATAATTCATGTTCTAATTTTGTAGAGAATTTAACTCTCTGCATGAAAAATTGGGATTAATAAATTCGTAGGGCGGACAGACAAATATTTTTTTTATTGGTTATCTGGAAACGTAAGACCTCAAATTTTGGGTTAATTATTATACTTTTTTTCTTCTTCGATTACAATGGTTCATAATGGTTCATAATTTAAAATAATAAACCAAAATGGGACTGTGACGTGGAATGACTAGAATTGGAATAAAACAACAAAGATTATATTATAGCCTCACTTGTGATTATTCTATTGTCCCATTTTTTTACAGAACTTTGGTAATCAATGACATGTAAAAAGGTTTTAATCGAGTTAGTGGAAAAAGAGGTTATTAAATAGTCAACAAAATCATTAATCACATGTATACCTCCACTTTAGAATATATAAAGATATTGTACGTTGTATATAAAATTGAAATTATAAATCTCCAAACATATTTATTTTCAATAACTTAATACTTACTAGTAATTTATAATATATTAATTGTATTATTTATTGAACAACATTATTTTTCTTTAATTATCATTATAATAAAGTCTACTATCTGTGCAGATCAGTGTATTAATGTATTAGTTTTGCACAAAATATGTTGAAATAATAAGATACTGACCAAGCATGGTAGTAGCATCGTACACATTAACGTTTGTTTCACGCTTGCTAATGCGGAATGATTGAAGTGGTATTATCTTCAATATATTTATTTTTATGATTGACTATAATGCATTGCAAATGTGGAAGAATTACCAAGGTTTTTTTAAAATAATATAGATATCAGCATAACCCTTAGTTTTTTAATTAATTGTAATTATAATTAAGTGTTTTTCAATTTATTTTGCTTGCAGGCCCTGAGTCCATTCCGTAACGAAGATAAGGACAAAAGGAACGAATATATAAATATAGACATGTGTACAAAAATATCTTAGAATCCAAATAAAAGTGTTTGCATTCAGGAAACTACAGAGCATGTTGTCACTGACTCTTTTTGTCAAAAAAGACTTAAGTTAAAGTACGGATAGAAAATCAATTTCCAAAGAAAGAAATTAAAATCAAAATCTAAAGAACACTACCACTGCTTCAGAGAGTTCATCTACGAATGGAAAATCACCACTGTTTTGCGGCCCATTTCAACCTAGAAAATGATGTCCGGAGAGCACACCATACCGGAAGCAGATTTCAGGTAGTGGACAATAAAAAAATGTATGATTTTAGTACTTACTTATTTTTAATTGTTTGAAAGAGGAGGAAAAAAAAAATTGTGCGCGAATAATCAGACTTTCACTTAACTCCGATGTTAAAATCAATTTAAGATTATTTAAATATATTGAGAGACGAAAATAAATTGTTAAAGAATGAATTACAGTGAGTTTTAATGGAAACATCCGTTTGATTCAATAATCTATTATATTATCATCTACGACGATCAGTTAGATTTATCTGCTTTTCATTACTATCCGTTAACTTTTACAATTTCGTGTATAAGACATTATTGTTTCTAAAATATTTAGCTTCCCAACGGTACATTATACATCTATATTACTATTTGCATTACTATATACAACTTGCATATATTCATCAATAGTAAATAGTTGATGTGCCTAATTTTTGTTTTAATCTAAAAAATTAAAGGTAATTTAGAGAAAGAAAATTTAAAATTTAAGCCCTGTCAGACTATTTCAATCAGAATGAAACCTACATGATGTAAAGCCCATTAAATTTAACATCGATATAGCGAGTTTAATCAAAATCGTTAGAGCCGTTATTAAGTAAATTGTAAAAAGGTGCAAAATGCATGTGATAAAGTAGGACCTCCAGTCAGCCGATTTTAGTAAAAAGTTTCTGTAACATTTAGGGCGTACAGGTGTCTTAAATATGGAATTTCAGTTTCATAAGACTTTTCGTTTTCGCGCTTGACTTACGACACACGCACACAAAGACCTTTTTGCGTGCGGGACTTGGTCATTTGGACTCAGAAGACCAACGTGTATTTCCGTTGAAAACTGGAATTCGAAAATTTTCGCTATCGAAATACTTTCCTTTACTATAGATTTCATTTATAGATAAATGAAGGTAAAAATGTCTGTTATTGGTACTTTATTTTATTTTTTTACGATCTCTTTTATTTATTTTTTTTTTTGTATGATTTTTCACTCCGAAATGTCTTTCCGAAAATCTACACCTAGCCATACTCTTATCAGGCAAGTTAAGTACTCTTACAGTGCCGCGATTGGGGAACGTTAATAAACCCAGCGGCAACATGTTTAGGGCCTCCTCAGGATATTTAGGAGGCCATTAGGAGGCTCTGCCCTCATCCCTCCTCGCCTCCCTCCTCACTCTCCCTCCTTATATATTTATAAGGTGGCTCCCTGGGTTATTATTAGGGCTCTTCCCGGGAAAAGCTCGTTTTTCACCGGCTTCTCTGGGGCCTATTTCCACTTTTACTGTATCCTCCTAGGCTCGGTGGTATTTTACGCCTGTTATAAGTATTGAAACTATTATTTTCTGACAAAATATCTTCATCAGTAACATTATTTTAAATCAGCTGAGAAAGGCTCATATGATCCCTGAAGACCATGATGATTCATTATCACTCAAATAAATGATTAAAAACAATTTTTATTCTGAGACATTAGTATCTCTAATTATAAGAATAGCAATGTAAACATTAAGTACACTAATTATTGTATTAATTATTTGGTTAACTAAACAATAAATTATTATTAATAATAATAATAGGCTTAGCGAACCCGAAGGTTCGATGCCGATACCACCATATTCCGCCTACACAGACTCGTCCAATGTTCACCATTAAAGTTGATGGACTACACCGTTGTATTCCAATTTTTTCTCTAATATTTGACGTAAGGAAAATATTTGTTAAATAGTCGAGCGATTCCGCCTAAAACCACATTGGTAATCTCCGATAATTTCCTCAGCGTATTTCGTGATTCGACTAGTTAGAATTGACGAGAATATTTTATAGCATACTGGGAGAAGAGAGATCCCACGATAGTTGTTACAATCCGACCTCGGTCCTTTTTTGTGATTCGGAATAAGTATTGATTCTTTCCATTTTTCGGGCATTTTTTCATTTTCGCAGAAAACAATAAATTATTATATAAATAAAATAAAAATTTATACGTATAGCAATTAAAAGAGCTTTTATTTATTATTTTTTTTTTTGGTCCACCCCTACCTCGCCTTTAAAGGCTATATGGGGTTCTCTCGGGCCAGGGGGTGAGGGCGGGGGATATATGCCGAGATAAAATCCCCCAGCACGAGAGTCGAACTCGTAATTATTTGGTTTTCACTTTTCGGTTATCTGTAGGTAGGCAACGCGTGCTCACAGCAACGCGCGCTAACACGCTTGGCCACCCCGCCCCCCCAAAAAGTAAATAATAAATCTAAATAATAAACCTTAAAAATTAAAAGAGCTTAAGAAAGACGACCAGCTACACTAAGGGTACTCACTACATTTGCTATAGCACATTTTTTGTGCTATAGCAAACTTAGTAAGTACTCCTATTGTCAATTTAAATTGGCTCTTTTCCTTGATATCATGACTGCTAAGTTCACAACACTATGTATCTTACATTTCTTCACCGATTGTTTTTTTCCTATTTTAATGATTAATGTTTTTGTTTTGTAGGGCATTTAATTCTTTATATTGAAAAACATGGAATTTCTAAATTCGTTTCTCAGACAGACGGATTGTTTTAATACTTTATTTGGGTTCTACGGATATTAGAATGTAAAAAACAATTTTTTTTTTTGGTCGAATAGGGAAGAGGTTATTATATTTTTTTCTTAATCCATCACAAAGGTCCGTTATTGACAATAATAAACCAAAATGGGACAAAGACATGGGATGAATGGAATTGAAACAAAAAAATAAAGATGATATTTTGGCCTCACTTTATGATTTATGAACTCCATTGTCCACTGAAATTCGATAATATAAAAAGGTTTCAATCGAGTCAATGGAAAAAGGGGTTATTAAAATAGCAAACAAAATAATTAATTATATTTTAACCTCCTCTTTAGAAAATATAGAAAATACTGCACGTTGTATGTAAATTATTATATCATTGTTATCTTAATTATATGGTTAGTTATAAAACAAATAATTAATAGTTATATAAATTAAATAAAATATTTAAAAATTAGATTTGAAAACGGATACATATATAGGTTTTCAGCTAAAGGAGAAATCGTCAGGGACAGGGTTGAGTAAAATATTCCAGAAGAAGGTAACGAGGATAATTAACGACTTTTCAAAAGGAACATTATTAATGATAGGGCATATTCAAATCAATAGGTTGAGATCTTTAATTTAAATTGAGAACGTCAGGAATTTTTTGACTATGAAGGATTGGAATGAGTTTTTTTTGAAAATTAGGATACAACACGAGATCAACAAGATGTAAGAAAAAAATAGGTTAAATAAACTTTGCAAAGAGATTTATTTTATTGAACCAATTTAGATGTTCGGACCTTTAGAAGTTATATATTGTATATTAGGTTTAAAAGTGGCTTGTAAAAATCTGAATATGAATTTGGGATAAACTACATCCAAATATCTCTAATAAGGTCTATTCCAGTCTTTTTTTTTAATGCATTCGGCAATGCTTCTATTAAATGTTCATTGAAATGCCGCCAAATTTTAAAAATATGTTTACAAAGTTTTTTTGTTTATCCAATGTCTGTTATAAGAAAGTTCAAGTGTAATAATAAATATAAAGGTTAATTTTGATATCGGATAGATAATAATATTACGTTATAAATATTTATTCATTTTTTAATTAATACTGCTTAGCTTACTGTTGAGAAAGTCCTTTAGCTGAAAATACAACCTCCTGCAAGTTCATACAATGGCTAAACTAAATTGGACATTATGCTAGGCCTGCGCAAGAATCCCTTGGGTTTCCGATATTTATTTTTTTAATATTTATTTTTAAATATTTATTTCATTGTCTATTAAATTAATCCTTTTAAAAATAGGAATAGCTCAACTAAATGTAACTGTAAAAAAATAATCGAATTGCACAGAACAATAGCGTGGGGTTAGCTAGCGAAATAAAACTGTAATCTAATAATGGCTTTTATTATTTCTTGAATATTTCAAGCATTCCTAAACAATTTTCCTGTACTTCTGTTACTGTATCTGTTCATCACGATGTTCGCTAGTCAATCTGCAGAAAATTGATTCCATAATGGAGGAAGAAAAAATGGCAGATTTTTTTGTTGTTCAATTCGATTTTTTGGTTTCCGGTAATTTTGAAAGGGTTGAACTATATTTTTATCTTTGTCGATTGCAAAGGTACGTACCTCAATAGGATATGAAAACAGACTCAAGTTTTAGGTCAGTAAATAACACATTAATTAATTATCTAAGGAAACAAATTTGTTTTTACGGTAGCTAATTAAATTGATAAATGTTATTTTTATAGACCAATAAATTTCTTTAAAAGTCTATATCGGGTTTTAGAATTGAAGTGATAATTTATTGGATTTCATCAGCTCATTAGAGCTGAATATATCTCAATGATTATACAAAATTAATTTATTAGCCATTTGAAATTGACCATTTATTTTATTTTATTTTATTGGCGTTTAGCTAAAAGCTTAATGATTATACAAAACAACTTTTTTTTAGAATTTACGAGGAATGGGAAATAAGGAATACGAAAATAGAATTACAGAACCACATAAGACAAGAACTAACGATGTATAAAATTTATATCTAAATTCAAACGTGATATACATACACATAAGTATAAACAATACAAGTGTAGCATATATTTTTAAGACTAAACAAAATTCCTGGTTGGTGCGTGATACTGACCGTATCACTAAACGAATTAAAATGATCTTATCTGATCCAACTCTAAACCATTTACGTTATATTTATTTCTGCTCCAAACAGAATTTCCAAGTCTTGGAATACCATATTGGTTGCATCATTAACAAATAAAAGTCTTCCTGACCTTGTTAGACATTGAAAGGTTAAATATTTTAATAAATCAAGTATTTACAATACATAATTTAATCTCGTCATATCGTATGGTCAGTTAAATAATTTTAGCATTCCAAAGTTATGAACGGCATGTCATAACGTAATCAGCATAAAACTAATTTAAAGTATTTTAGTGATTTAATATAAGTAAAAATATTATCAATGAAAACAGTGAGTTCCATTTCAGTTCACCAACATCGTAATTATCACCTCGCTCAAATTACTTGTGTTTCAATGACCTATCCCAATAATGTTCATTAACCCCTAGGTTGGAATCAATATGTCGTGCAAAATACTGATAATGAGCTGAAAACAAAGTTCCGGCAGATTAAAGTTAACGGACTTCAAGCATGCGATCAGTGAACAAAAAGAAATTCTTTACAATTTTACATTAACAAAAAAAAATGTCTATGGATGAATATCATTATAATCTAATGGTTATAAATATAAATTCACTCAACATAGTCCTATTTTTTTCTTTTGGTTCAAAATTTTTGTAAGATATATTTTTGGTCGTTTAGAAAAGAAGTTAATATAAATTTAAATTTAGTTGACACACCTCACATCCTAAAACAACTTCCTCGAAAAGCCGTCGTTTTCCTTACACATATATACAATGCCACTCTCAGATCCACGTATTTTCCTACTGCTTCTAAACTTTCAATAGTAAAAATGATACAAAAACCCAATAAGCCTCCTGAACATCCGTCATCCTATCGTCCTATCCTATCTCCCTTTTGCCCATCATGGGCAAAATCCTAGAAAAACTCCTTCTAAAACGCCTTTATCCTATCCCAGAAATGAATCATGTTATCCCTGACCACCAGTTTGGATTTCGAACATCTCATTCTACAATACAACAATGTCACCGTGGTGGATGTAGTGTCCTCCACATTGGAGCGCGAAATGTACTGCACTGGAGCCTTTCTTGATATAGAGTAAGCATTTGATCGAGTCTGGCACCAGGGACTGCTTTACAAACTCCGTCAATTCCTCACCCCTACATATTTCCTATTAATGCGTTCCTACCTTACTGGCAGAACCTTTAAGGTAAACACAACTTTTCCTTAGTATCTTAGGTCCTATCCTCTACTCCCTTTATACAGCTGATATTCCACTCCATCCTCGCACTGTCCTCAATATTTATGCTGATGACACGTGTGTCTTATCCGTCCATAATGATCCAACTACTGCATCCCAAACCCTTCAGTCCCACATCACAGCCATTGAAGAATGGTGTCAAAATTGGAGGATTAAAATAAATCCCACCAAATCACTTTTACCCTTCGTCGCAAACCGATGACTTCCTGCCCCCCAGTATCCTTTAATAACATTACCCTTACTTCTGTAGAACAAATCCGATACCTAGGTCTCCATCTTGACAAGCGCCTTACTTGGAATCCTCACACAAGACTGAAACGACAAGAAACTGCTCAAAGATATCGATTACTACAACACTTACTAGACAAACGTTCAAAACTTCCAGTACATTACAAAAGACTCATCTACATCACAATTATCAGACCTATTTGGACATATGGAATCGAGCTTTGGGGCTCTAAGATGAGTGAGAATAGGAAAATATACATAACTTAGTAATTAACATTATAAAGACGTTAGTTGTGAGTAATGTTGTATTAGGAAGGTTATGATGACTGTTATCTCGTGTTATATTCTTCCGAATAGTACTATATCCCTTTTGCCTCAAATTTTGAAGGGCAGTATTTTTTTTTTTTTTTCCATCAGCTACAAAGGTTCATTATGAAAAGTAATTGATGAATAATGAACCATACTCGGTTGTAACTCTCAAATGTATTTTTTTATTTAAATTTGACAACTGTATATGGCATAAATACAACTAGTAAAAGTGCTCCAAAATATTAAGTCAGGAGTAGATGTCCTGTAATGTAATCAAATCACGATGGACGCTGACTATGGAATTGTTTCTCCCTCAGATATATGTGTATACACAAATCAAAAAACCGGTCGTAAAAAAGAGCTAGAAAGAAAAATAAGAGCCAAGGGTGGTGTCGCAGGAGGCGGGGCCCGTAATGCCTATTTACGACTCCCAAAAGAGTGCATATATTTTCATGAAGACAACCCTCGGCCTGGGAGCTCCAGCACCTTCTCCAGAGGTTCCAGGATAACTCAAAGATACCTGCCACGGCGGTAACTCAGCCTCCTGACACGGTACACCTCTCAAGGGATTACCGTCGTTAATATTAATGTCTTACCCGGGGAGGAGATAAAGATTTCCACGCCGCTATCTTTATAAACGATCTTGAATATCAAATTCCTCCGGGTCTGGAGATGGAGGATGACTCTCTTCACCAGGTCCTGGAGGGAATACCACACTAATCCTCGTATCTGTAGCCGTAAAGATGGCGACGGCACAATATAAAACTTCGGAAAAAGAAATGTGTATTTCGGATCTGAGGCGGGTGCTCAAATGAAATGTCACTGATAAAATATTCAATATATAAATACGTCTAAACAAAATATATTTCATTAAAATCACGTTTTTATTTTTTTATTAGTCTCATAAACAACACACGACTTTCACCTACTCCAAGATGTTAAAGTTTTTTTTTTTCATTTTTTTAAAATATATTCATTGTGATTTAAAACTATTATGGAATGCATTTAGTAAATGTGAGACAATATTAAACTAACTCCGCTGTTAAAGATAATTTTAAAACTTTTGGATAGAGTTAGAGTTGAAAAAAGGTTAAATACATTCACCTTTGATGGAAATACATATTTCAGATTAAGTACGCTAAAAAAAGATGTAGATCTACTTCAATCATTAAATTTAATCCTCTTTTCATCACTCTTCATTACCTTCTACAAATTTGTAATGATGGAGTTTTTGTTGACCGTTGAGAAATTAGATGAGGAAGGTGGTTGGGGGTGCGGTCATTAAATACAAACACACATTAAAACAAGTGCTATTTTAATTAAATAGCAATTAATTAAAAAATACTTCTTTAGACACCGTCTCAGTCAACCCTAATGAAGGCCCACAATGTAGGCCGAAACGTAGGCACATAATTAAAATAGCACTTGTTTGAAAAAAATAAATAAATAAATAGCTTTTCAACTGTATATTATACATATTACTATTCTTATGGTTGAAAAAATAAATTATCTTAAAAAAAAAAGTTTACATTTTGATTCTATATCAGTTGGCTATGAAATGCTTTCAGATTTTTTATTTACCCGTTGTTTATCAATGGGTATTTTTTTCTGCAGTACTTTAAAAGAAGAGAATTTAAAATATCGGTATTTAAGTCCTGTCACACTAATTCAATCAGAATGAAACTTGTATGATATTAAAGCCCAATAAATATTACATTGATATAGTGAGTTTAACCAAAATCGAAAGGTGCAAAATGCATGGTATAAATAGTGTATCTTCTGGTCTGCCGATTTTGTTGAAAAAGGTACTGTAACATCTCAGGCATATTGCTTTTAAAATATGAACTTTTTGAGCTACATTTACCACACATATAGACTTTTTCTCGGGATTGTCATTTGGACAAAATTGGAAAATTTTCACGAACGCAACACTTTCCCTTACAACATATTTCATACATAAGTAAGCGAAAGTAAAAGTAATTTAGGTATGAAATAAAAACAATAAATAATACTTTATATGTTATATAGCCAAGCAATTATTACTCAACCTAAAATATATACAAACTTACAAGGCACACTAGATAGATAGACACACTGATAGTGTAAGTAAAAAACTAAAAAGAAAAACTTAAGATCTATAACTTAGGGCAAAATAGCTCAAACATCATAAATAACAATCATAAACCGTTTAAAATTGGCCTTAAATTAATTCGAATCATTACATGTCAAACTCTATTTTTTATTACTTTTATTTTATTAGATAAACTTAAAGATGTAGCGTTATGCTTTTCGTTTTCTGAACACTGAATAATAATTTTAAATATGTGACTAAACAAAGACAAATTAACTGTATCTTTAAGAATTTGTTTATAGCGGTTTGTGAATGTATGATGAATATGTTCTTCTAACTTCATAAATTCTAGTTTTTTTAATTTTTTTATATGGTTTTAATAATAATAAAAGAATGAAAATAGCTCAGTTAATTTTGATGATGAGCCAAAAAAAAAAAAAAAAAATTTATTTCCTATACAATTTGTTATTTATAAAACTTGGAGATTTACACGAAAGATGTTGTTTTGTTTTTTAGTCCATTAATACACTTAAGAGTCTTTTCTAAGTTAAAGTAAAGTGACAAAAGAGAGAGAGTGGATTAAGGAGATCTAAATGGGGGAAAAAATATGTCTTGAGAATAATGAATTTAAATTTAATATAAACTTAGTTTTTTAGACTCCGAAACTTTTTTTTACACTGTAATGTTTCAACTATATATATATATATATATATATATATATATATATATATATATATATATATATATATATATATATATATTTTTTTTTTTTTTTTTTTTTTTTTTTTTTTTCATTAATTATATTATGTTTGTGGGGTAACTTTTTCACTTTATTAGTGAAAACTATCTTTTGAATACTTTTTTATATTATATTATGTATTATTTACACAGTGAAATCGACACACCTTTCTTAAATAAAATATATATTACTGATTAAATAAAATACAATAATATTTCATAAATTATATGTGCTAAAATGATTGCCTGTACGTTATTGATAATACTTTACTACGTTAAATAAACTCTACCAAAACATTTTTTTTTTTTTAAACTGAAACAACTTATTGATTAGGTACTAATTAATACAAATTTTAATCTAATTGAAATATTCATACAAGAAAATAATTTCTTCAGGTGAAATTAGTGCACCTTCATTCAGAGAGGTATATCTACAAATGTGGTTTATAACTCAAGCATGCATTTAAAGTCCTAATGCCGTTCAAGGTAGTTAAAAACCCATAGGGTTCTGTTCTGTTAAAGGTATTTTTAAAACATAAAGGTTTAAGAAGCTCTATATGAATATTAAATATTTTTATTATCACTCTTTGGGCGTTTCAATTGCTACTGCTTTCCCATACTAATGAAATTCACACCTCCGTCCTTCAAAATATCCGAAGCTAGAGTGTTCAGATCGTTTAGTTATAGAGTCTGATAATAAAATAGTAATGATGAAAATATTTAATGTAACATTATTAGAGTAATAATATTAATACAAATTTTTTAGAACAAATTCAAAGTAAGGATACAATTTTACGTGATAATGATAAGTTAAGAAAAATTAAGTACTGATATTTAATAAGCATTATGTTCTTGAACGTAGTTTTTAAAAATTGTTCAAAGTTTAAAAAAACAGAAATATTCAACAGAATAAGAAATAATTTATTTTCAAGATTTGATAAATAAAGCGCAACAGTCCAGTAAAAACTAACAAAAAACATATAATTTTATAATCATTTTAAAATCGATTAGTTTGGAAACAATTGTTTAGAGTGATTAAGAATTTATATTAGAAGACAAAACACAACCCTTAAAAGCTCCAGAGGCTGAAATCCAAAAACATTATTGGACCGAAACAAGAACTGAATGACTATATTAATAATTATATCAAATAAGTTTCAAATTTAAAAGAATTTCTATTCCTAGTAAAAGTCTATTAATTTATTTTTCAGAATCGGACAATATAGCCAGTTTGACTCAATTTATTCTGGGGACAACGAAACTCAAGGATGTATCCCTATTATACTTCGAAACCTAGTAAATAGTTGATTTGAAGTAATATTGAGATTGTGGTAGCCGAGAACGTTATGGTGTAGTTAACTTAGCAACCTCGAGTCAAACGTTTCCAAAGTCGCTAGTACGGAACACGCCTAGGCCACTTGAAATTTATTTCATGACGGTCGTATGTAATGAATCTCTATCTTCCAAATAATCTCATAGAATGGTAATTTTTTGGCGATAGCAGGATTTGAAACAAGAAACAAACAAATTAAAAGTGATACCCACCATATTTCATATTTTAATGTCCCCTATTTCACGTAAATACAAATTCTTTCAACTTGTATATTTAGTCAGTTTTTATCAATTCTAACACGCTGAAATCTTTAATTTTTTTTTCAAATTTACAATATTTAATTAAAACAAGTAGTTGAATTCTACATTTACTTACTGGACAAATGCTCAAACCTTCTACTAAACTAAAAACTGAGTTTACATCGGCCTTCATTTAAAAAATAACTAGCTGATATCAAGTATAGTAGTTAGGATCATCGTTGGACGCCCTAGTATATTTGTGGCGAATTCCAAAAAAATTGGTCAAGTAGTTTCGGAGAAATGCCGCGGTCCGTGGACAAACAGATTTTTTTTATATGTTATTCGGGTTCTTACGCATCTTGAAACGTAAGCCCTCAAATTTTCAAGTTTCAAGGAGGGGGGGGGGGTAATTTAATTTTTTTTTTTTTTTTGGTCGATTACAAGGGTTTATTATTGAAAATAATTAACCAAAAGGCTCATTGATATAACTAGCATAAAGCCTATAAAGACTTACGGAGTATAACTTCGGGGTTCAAATTCTTCTCGTACCCAATCCTTACTATCCCAAATCCTTCGAAAAATACTCGATTGTCCTTATTTTGTCACGAATAAACTCATTTATAAAGGCCTCAAAGTCCCGAACCAGCATTCATTTCATGAAAACCCACTCTAATGCTCTAGTTTCAATCCCTGCTTGCTCTATAATCCCTGATAATCCTCTGAGGCGTCTGAAAAAAAGATGGTACCGGTATCTTAGATTTTAGAATTGTTTTGGGAGAGCAGCCAATGGGTAGTATCCCTACATGTGAATCATGACTTAGTTTAATATTGTATCACAGATGTAAATATCAATATTTTTATTTTATTTTTTTAAACAAGTAGATGCAGTTACATTTCATCACGCCGGATCCTTAGGACTGATGTTTAGTACCAGGCTATAGAAGCTGAGCTTAATACCAGGCAATCTAAAGTAAATTCTCTACCCATCCGACCCATAGAAAATCCTGCTGGGAGCGGAGGTAAGAGAAAAAAAAGACGGTATAAAAAAAAAAGAGGATGTGAAAAACAGAGAGAGAATGCTAATCAAAGTGATAGAATGGATTAAAATAGAGAGACGGTTGAGTACATAGCAATGAAAGCGGAGCAGTGAGCCGGAAAGGATTGCAGTCGTTGTGGATTACTGCCCGGCTCGATCACTTTAATCAAGGGCCAGCTCCATGCATATTCAAAGGGCTCCCGGAGAGGCAATTTTTAGCCGCCCTTTCACCACCCAAGAGATTTATACTGCGGTGCTTTTACTAGATATTGTGCAGGTCTCTGGGCGGCCCTTCGTTCTCGGTCGATAGCGGAAAAAAACCTCAATGGAAATGAAAATTGGGCCTGTGAGAAAGGAAAAGCTTAAAAAATATACTCTGGTGTATAGAAGGCCTCATAAGCTTTCTCTACAATCCTGTAAAAATGTTTTTAAATTTTGCTGAAAGAGTAATAACTTAGGATCACAAATGCTTAGATGTACGAATAAATACCTTTCAATAATAACAGATTTCTTTTCTAATTTTAGTATAATAAAAGTTCTGTAAGGTGCAAATGAAACGAGTGGGAGCTTACAAAGGGGAAGTTCCCAAAAGACCTAATAGGAAGGTGCGTAGGAAAGGTTTGTGAATATACATATGGATGTTTAACCCTATGCGGACGAGAGGCGACAGTCGAAGTATATTCATGTTTCCTTCATCTCCAATCCATTGGATCGCACTATCCTTGCTTAAAAAAATTACTGAGCTGCTTATGTCCTTAGGATCTGTGAAATAATACGCCGTATCGTAATTCTTGTAAAGATAGTCATTCTTGTAAGGTTTAAATATATAAACGTTTAGTTATAAACATATAAATCTAGATAAACAATCCAAAAAACGTTTTTAAAATATAATTAATATGTGAGATAATTTTATTAAGTCAAGTTCTTGTAAACATAGTCAATTTCTTATATAGATAATTATTCTTGAAATTATAGTTTTAAATATGTAAATATACATAAACAATCGAAAACTAACATTTTTAAAAGGCAATTTATAAGTAAGATCATTTTATTGCATCATGTAAGTCACGCTTCGTCCTGCTACCTCATCCGGCCGAGGTTAAGATACTTAAGTGAGATGTTTAAATCACATAGATTTTAACGAGAAGCTTAAGAAGATACACCATCGTCACACAAGACTGAAACGACAAGAAACTGCTCGTAGACACCTCTTTCTGCAACACTGACTTGACTAACGTTCAAAACTTCCAGACTATTACAAAAAGCTCATTTGCGTCAATATTATCAGAATTATATGTACATATGGAGTTGAGCTTGGAGGCTGTACTAAACCGTCTAATATAACTCGCATTTAATCCTTAAAATTAAAAATCTTTCGCAAAATCCAGAATGTTCCCAATTTTGTCACAAATGAAATCATCCATTATGACCTTAAAATCCCATTTGTCGCAGACCTATTCCAAAATATATATACCGCCTTTAATTCCAAACTCTCTACCCCAATACTTGTTTTTTTTTGTTTTTGCTGTTTCTATGACAATATTACTTTCGTATTTACAAAGTTTTAATACTTAAAAAATATTTTTAACATTTAATACTTAAAAAATGTCTCTTTTGTTTTTAAAAAAACTAAATAATTTTGACAGGTAACAAATGTTATGAATGTTTTCAACTAAATTTATTATCTTTTTACTAAAATAAAAATTTGAAATTTATCATAAAATATACGAACTTACAAACAAAACGAACTTAAAGAAAAAAAAAAAACTGAAAAATTAAGTATTGGGTCTTCACAAATTCCTATGGCTACATTGATATAATAAGCAGATAGAGCTTAGCACTTGGGACTTAGACAATGAGGCAATGGAACCCTTGGGACTTGAAGGGTTAGGTGTGGTACTTAAACGTTTGGATACCCCAGCTTTGGTACAGTCCCTACCCACCTTCTGGTATTCCTACAATCCTCCTAAAAATTTAAAAATACCTAAGCCCAGGCTATAATTTGTATCCAGATACTTTGTGTTCATAATTGAATAAAATAATGATTTGATTTTATTCCTTACTTATTTATCTACTTGTTTTTATACTGCTACACAGCCAGGGAGTTTGAAACCCATAGATTCGTTGAAAACTGCATTCGACCTTTTTTGAACAGACAAATTATCCTTTTCTAAAAGTTAGAGAAAAATCATAAAACCAAGAACTAGCAAATTAAAAATTAATATTATTTATATATAAAATACAATTTTCAAGTTTGTTTACTGGCTTTATATAATTATGATTGTTAGCTATTAAAGTCAATTTTAAAATAAACTTTATATGTCTTAATAACAGTTTAAAAAAATTTAATGATGTTTTCTCATTTCATCCTAACATCCTTTATTTCGTTTAAGGTTGATATTTACAACTAATATATCATTTCTTCGCTTTTAAAAATTATTTATTTTATTTATTCATAGAAGTTTTGACATTACAATGGCATTTGCTATCTCCTTATGCAATAAGGAAATATTATAACAGTTATAAGTTGTAGGGGTGGGCATAATCGAATGATCGGACTTCGATGATTTAAATGATCGAATGAATAATATGCATTCTGAAAGACAATATGGCACCATTCACCTCTATGATTGCTGAGCTGGCTGAGCCTAGATGCAAATATGCATATAATTTATGTGCAGAGGAAAAAAAAACCCTATATATATATATATATATATATAATTTTTTTTTTTTTAATTTGTTTTCCTCGTGCGGATCTCATTACCGCGTATGGGGAGCGTCCCACGGGTGGCGGATGTGGGGATGGTCGGTGGAATTTCCTCGGAAGCTCCTCCCGGCTAAGTCCGATGGACTCGCTGACCAACAATGAGAGCGGCCCCCCAGGCTTGCTGGAGGGTGTGACGTAGGTCCGAACGCCCTACTCACATATTTTAGTTCACAAAATATCACCAAAAGTCATGGATTCCTCTGAGGTAAAACGCTCATTATCCGGAGGTAAACTAGTCCCCCGTTCGGGTCTCCGGGTGGGGACTGCTTCAGGGGAATCATGGCGCAGGATGAAAATTAGAGATCTAACAATAGGGACGTGGAACGTTAGAAGTTTAAATACGGCAGGTGGGTTAAAGTCGGTCGCGAATAAAGTTAAAGGGTACCATTTAGATATCGTTGCATTACAAGAGGTTCGCTGGCCAGGGGAGGGTTCGTTAACAGAAGGAAAGTATACTATTTGGTACGGGGGGAGCGTTAATTATTGTCTAGGTACCGGGTTTCTGATTAGGAATAGATTTCTTTCCGCATTAAGGGACGTACAGTTCTTTAGTGAAAGAATATCGGTTGCTATATTTCAAGGGCGTTGGTTTAAAATCGCGTTTATAAACATTCATTCTCCCACCGAAGACAGTGATGATGAAGTAAAATGCGAATTTTATGATAAACTAGAGTCGGTTTACGATATGTTACCGCGAAATTACATTAAGGTAATATTAGGCGACGCGAACGCAAAGGTTGGAAGGGAAGAAGTATATCGTCCTACAATCGGTAAAGAAAGTTTGCACGAATATAGTAATGATAATGGGACCCGACTAATAAACTTTGCCATTTCGAAAAATCTAGTAATCAAAAGTACTACATTTAAACATAAGGATATTCATAAGTACGGATGGACAAACACGGAATCAAATCGATCATGTTTTAATACAAAACAGATGGCAAAGTAGCATAATTAACGTGAGATCGTATCGGGGTGCAGAATGCGGTTCTGATCATGAATTAGTAATCGCGAAACTTCGACAAAAACTAAATACAAAAAAGAGAACACCGAACTATATTCGTCCCGAGAATTTTGATTTAGTTAAATTGAACAACCTCGAAATTAGAAAACAATTCGCGATAGAAGTAAAAAATCGGTTCGAAGCTTTGGAATCTTCAGACGAGGAACACAAAGATGTAAACAAACTATGGGAAGGGATCAGGGATAATATTAAAGAGGTCGGTAATTTATGTCTTGGAAAAATCGAAAATAAAAAGAACAAACCTTGGTTCGACAGGGATTGTCAAAATATGTGCGAAAAAAGAAAAACCGCTAAACTGAATTCCTTAAATAATCCAAGCGATAATAATGTGGCTTATTTTCGGTTAGTAAAGAATGAAACTTCAAAACTCTTAAAAAATAAGAAAAGAGAGTATCTTAAAGGCAAAATAATAGAAATAGAAAAACACAGAAACGAAAATAACGTAAGAGAGATGTACAAAGGTATAAACAAATCGCGTAAAAAATTTGAACCTCTATTGAATGCGGTTAAAGATGCAAATAACAATATCATTGCGGATCCTTCTGAGATATTAAATACATTTAAACAACACTTTAACGACATCTTAAATACGGAAAATAATAATCAATCTCCTCTCTCTGAATATCAGAGCGCTAAACCATGGATAGATGCACCGAGTAAAGAGGAAGTCGAAATGGCGATAGGAAAATTAAAACGTTATAAGGCCGCAGGAAATGATAATATCACGAGTGAATTAATCAAGGCGTGTGGAGAAGCGGGCGTTTCCAAAATACATTTTCTAGTTAAAAAGATCTGGGAAACTGAAAAAATGCCCGAAGAATGGAAAGAATCAATACTTATTCCGATTCACAAAAAAGGACCTAGGTCGGATTGTAACAACTATCGTGGGATCTCTCTTCTCCCAGTATGCTATAAAATATTCTCGTCAATTCTAACTAGTCGAATAACGGAATACGCTGAGGAAATTATCGGAGATTACCAATGTGGTTTTAGGCGGAATCGCTCGACTATTGACCAAATATTTTCCTTACGTCAAATATTAGAGAAAAAATTGGAATACAACGGTGTAGTCCATCAACTTTATATCGATTTTAAAAAGGCTTATGATTCAATAGACCGTCAGAAGCTATATAACATCATGATTGAACAGGGAATACCTAGAAAGTTAGTAAACCTAGTAGAGATGTGTTTGTCGGAAACATTCCATAAAGTTAGAATCGGTCATAATTACTCCGAGAGATTTGAGGTGCGATCGGGTTTGAAACAGGGTGACTCCCTTTCACCTGTGTTATTTAATATAGCTTTAGAATATGTCATAGAAAATGTGATGTGTACCGAGAAAGGCTTAAATATGGGTGACAAGATTCTGGTTTTGGGGTATGCCGATGATCTTGTACTGCTAGGTGAAGACACGGAAACCATACAACTTAATACAAGTGTGTTAATAAAAACCGGTAAAGAAATAGGACTCGAATTAAATACCGATAAGACGAAGTATATGATTAGTAGCAGAAACGGTGTCGATCTTGGTGATATTGATGTATCAGGTCATACTTTTGAACACGTAGAGAAATTCAAGTATTTAGGTTCAATTATAACTAGAAAAAATGAAATCCAGGAAGAAATAAAGTCCCGGTTAAAGGTGGGAAATGCGTGTTATTATTCAGTTGCTGAGTTACTTAGTTCGCGGCTTCTATCTAAAAACTTAAAGATTAGAATTTATAAAACTATTATTCTTCCAACGGTTCTTTACGGATGTGAAACATGGCCGCTTACTTTAAAGGATGAACAACGGCTTAAGGTTTTCGAAAATAAGGTATTGCGTAAAATATTTGGTCCAAAAAGAGATGAGGCCACTGGGGAGTTTAGAAGGTTGCATAACGCGGAATTGCAGAACTTGCATCCTGTGAATATAATTGAGCTGATTGCATCGCGGAGACTCAAATGGGCGAGTAAAGTTGTTGGGCTCGATGACGAGCGGATTCCGAGAAAGTTGGTATTTGCTGATCCGACTGGTAGGCGTCCGAAAGGTAGGCCGAAGCGGAGATGGGAGGATTGCGTTAAGGCTGATCTCGGGAGCTTGGGCTTGAATGGTGAGCATTGGACGAGTCTGTGTAGGCGGACTTTGGTGGTATCGGCATCGAACCTTCGGGTTCGCTAAGCCTATTATTATTATTATTAATTTGTTTTATTAAGAGATAATACAATCTGCCACCTTCTGGGGCAATGAGTATTAGAGATAGAATAAATCATATATATAAATTAAAACATATTTTTAGAAAAAAAAAATTGGATAGCAAGTATTCATGCGTATTCAAATATAGGTTAGTACACTAATATAAACTAAAAAAGTTATTATTTTATTTAGATACCTATATTGGAATTTTTTGAACCTAACAAAGAAACCATAAGATCAAAGAATTTGCTCTCACTACAACTTCTCTAATACACGCAGGGTTTTGGGTTCTGTACATATAGGGATTCGTAATCTTTCTAGGCAAAGTACAATCTCAATCACCTAGGTTGAGATCACACTCAGCCGCCAGCTTTTAGGTACCCACTTTATGAGGCTGGATGTGCCCCAGGAGGGTCTTCATGACCCAATGTCGACCCACTGCTGCATAACTAAAAAAAAATAGGAAACCAATCACAAAAAAAAGAAGAAGATGTTTTAATGAGATTTCATCCTCCCATAATTTGTATATTCGAGCAGGCCTATTGCTGCGGCACTGCTCAATATTACACTCAATAGATGATTAATCAAAACTTATCGGAATAAATGTGTTGGTATTATATTAAATTATTAGATTCCAGACAAGATCAACTAAGGTTTATACTTTATACTACTAAGAATTGTAACTCAAACATTATGCTAGGAACATAAACCGACATTCGACCAAGAAACCACATAAATCCGGATGTTTGTCTGAATTTCTACCATTGGTACAAACTTTGCTCGTTAAAATAAGAAAGTGGAGTAAGAGACATTTTTAAGCCCCCGACTAACTGCTCCGAATGCAGTTGTAAGGTACAGTTCTCCCCGGAATGTTCTCTTTATTTGTTTTCTCCGCCATCCCCTCTTCCCTTCCTCCCAGAAGCACGTCTTCGGCGGGTTATGATTCTCGTTTGGAGTCTCCGGCGGCTCCTGATCAGAGATAGCCATAGCCTCGGAGGACTCCGACCCACGAAGCGATAACGGCCGACGGGCCTTTGCATCTTCACCGGCACGAGGGAAACTTTAAGTTTTAAGCACGTTTTCGAATGGCTTCGAAGTGCCCACAGCTCAGATAAGATCGTTTCACTTTTGGGCAAGTATTTAGAAAACCTTCACACGAAAAACACTAACAGAGAAAATAGCGGAGGAATCCATACAGTGTAAGAACTAAGGAATACCTTCGCGGAGATGTTACTTGAATTTTTATTTAAAGCAGTGGTGTTTTGTAAAATATGAAACCATAACTTAATTTGTGTTTTATTTCATCCGACCATTTCTCATAGATATAAGATTTTTAATGTTTAACTATAATTTTCGATGATCTCTAGAAAAGAAAGATCCGGCGGTTCGAGAAAGAAGGATTCTGAGGAGAACAAAAAGAAAGAAGGAACGCATTCGAAATAGCGTGGCCATCCCAAGATAGCCATGACGTAAAATTTAAAAAAATGCAATGATTTACAGAACACCTGAATAAAACTGCAGGAATTGAATCCTAAGAGAGGCAGAGAAGATCGAAATGCTGATTCGATGCCGAAAGGCACGGAAAAGATAAAGAAGAAGGGAAGATTAACGCCAAAGTTAATTTCTTAGCAAGTAATGTTCTTTAAACCATTTTCAAAAACATTTTATATCGAATATTAAAATGGATTCATGAGAAGACACTTATTCTGAGAATAAGCTTAACTTTGTAACAAGCAATCTGACCATAAAAATTGGAAGTTAATAGAAAGATAAACAATACTTTTAATTCTTAAATTTTATTTAATATAATAGTTGACCAAAAATCATGGGATATTCAACCATTTCATCTAAAGTATATATAAGAAACATAACTGTGCATTTGCATTGGAAAAACTGAATTGAAAAAAAAAAGTTGAACCCATTTGATAAACTAAAGGAGAAAAGAGCAAACATATCTTCTTTTTTTTAACATAAGAATAGTAATATATATGTATATGTATTAAATACTGTTGGAAGCTAAAGGTTTTAGAAACAAAAGTCTCATATTCCAAGTTTTATAAGGTTATAGAGAGCGATGAAAAGAGGATGATTATTTAATCTAGAACACGTTTCCATCGAAGCTAAAGGTAGTTAATTATATAACATTTTCATCTCTAGCTTAATATGAAAGTTTTTGAATTGATTTTAACAACAGAGTTAAGTAAAAGTCGTTTATTTTTTGCACCAGAATGTTTATTTTTAGGGTTCTTTAGTTGAAGGGTGGAGCAGCATGGTCTAGTAGATAGAGCAATAGACTACTGTTCTCCAGGTCCCGAGTTCGAAACCAGGTTGAGGTAGCATGTTATTTATTTCAGGGTATAGGGACCTCCTACGGGCTCACCCAGCCTCTATAAAGTGGGTACCAAAAATGGGGAATATCTGGTGGCTAAGCATGGTCTCGTCCTAATCACCTCATTCACTGTCTTTGGCCAATATACAAATCTCTATACGTCCAGAGTTATTACATATTACTCCCCTTACTACCATTCAGGGGTTGTAGAGGTAGAGTTGTTTTTTTTAGTTTATGTGTATATATAGAAATTATGAAGAGATCTGTGGATTCTAACTTTAGTAGAATTACCTCTTCTCTGGCTATTGTAAACTGATTGCTTTGTTCTTTGAAATCACATTATTATATAACTAAAAATATCACTTTTTAAGAAGAAAAAGATTTAAAAACACACAAACGCAACCATCTTCTTTTATAAGTTAAGGAAGAAAGGGGATTTTTAATTATACACAGGGAAGAAAGGTTTTCTTGCCGTTGGGAAATTGTTTTTACTTCCCCCCTCTTCCAGGTCAATATAACTCAGGGACCTTCGGGAATTGCTACGGAGAGGGGACAATTTCAGGGGGCAATTTCAGAGGAAGGACTCACCGCTTATATATTAGCCTAAATGGGACTTCTAAGACAAGGGTCTTATCAAAGCTGCAATTAAAAACCAACCCACGGAGCGACTTGAATGAAAAGAAAACTCATAAAAGAACAACGTTTTTCTTCCTTCTTTAATTAAACTAAACTAGAGTATCTTATTTATTATTTAGCCTCGATCTAGATTAGCGTTTACTGTGACTCCCTCTCATTGGGTTAATAAGAATAGCTACTGTCTCTACAAAAGATGCGTCAGCATTCAATACCAGGTCTGTGAGGGAATAAATCGAAAAAAAAGTAATTGGTCAGTATAACTTCCTCACAATTTATATTAATTAGATGTATAGGGAAAGCCATTTTATGTTTGGTTTTTCATTGCGCAATGCTCTGAAATATTACAAAAATAAATAATAGTTCAAAAAATGCAATAAGAACGCTAGAAAACCTAAAAACAAACCCTATATCAAAGAAAACTCCAGAAATAATTTTAACCAAAGTGTCCAGGTTTTCATTTAAAAAAATTTCCTTCGACTTATTCTAAAATAACGAACCGTTTTGAAATATGAGTTTGTGGTATATTTGACACTAACGGTAGTCAGTGCATTTATACTCTCTCATTCCGAAAGCACATGCACATTATCAGAGAGTAAGATCACATCTATTGTAGTTTTCAATTTCTAATCATAAACCTGAGGAGATGTTATAAAGAACCTAAACAGTAAAATACTTTCCATCATGACTTTTATTTTATTATTGATAAATCTGTGATATTTCTTTAGGAATGTTCCACTTATCTCTATTGAACACTAACCTGGGAGCGGTTAACAACAAATACAAGCCTGAAACGAAATGAAACTTGTTCTCGACTATTCCATGAGTATTAGACGCAAACACGAAGCTGAATTTGGGATTTTAATTTAACTATATTTTTTTTCTAAAACTCATAATCCATTCAATATATATTAACATCATAAATAGCATTGTATTAAAGAAGAAAGTCCATTGATGGTTAGAACCACTGGTAAATGGTTATATGTGGTTTGTGATTGATAATATAAGTTATTCCAAATCAATGTAAAAATTAAGATGAGAGTATATACAGGCTCTGAGCATACCTTCCTATTTCATCCTACATTTTTATTTTAACATATCTTCCTCTAAGCATCCTTAGTTTTTTTCTACTAAGTTTCAGATCCTGTGCGTACGCCCATTATCGCACTCAGCAAAACCTACCAAGCAGTATTTATTATTGCCTCTGAAGGATTCAGATACGTTTAGTAACGCTCGAGGCATGCTTCGGCACGTTCACACCGGTGCTTTCTACCGGTGAAACGCACTAGTCTTTCACATGGGGAGGCGCGTACCATTGGTGGCCCGCACTAGTCTATCTCATCGGACGGCGCGTACCACAGATATTTCCATATCCATGTATCTATTATTTATAAGGGCAAAATAAAACTTATAACTGCTTTTAGATTTATACTTACTGGCAGAAATCTGAGCTTAGGATATAAGCACTAACTAGATTGTTAGCAAATTTACAATTCGTATACAGGTCTGAACAGGCAATAATCAATGAAACGTGGCATAAATTAAAGCGCCGCCCAACAGAGCAGACATTACAAATCGGCGCCGGCGTGGACCTGTTAATTAAAAGTTATTTATAACAAATGTATATTCACTCATAACGCATTGTTCACAACTAATAAAAAAAGAACTTTAATAGATTGACATCGATCAGCAAACTACCTCTCGGATCGTGGAAAGAGGGTTCGACTAGAATATGGTACTCTCTAAAAAAAAAAAAGGAAATTGGATAGAAGGGAATCCTCTACAGTCTATAACCGGGAATACACAAAGGAACCTCCACAAATCTTCTCCTTCCGCCTCCGGGATTCAGAGAATTTTCTCTATAACCGGTTTTCCCGAGTACGATATTTATCCGACCGTGTTCGAGGCGGAGGAAAGCTCGAGAATTTATTCGAAGAAAGGAAACAATTCGAGTTGGTATTACTGGAACTATCGGAGCGAAAGGGTGCCCCACAGATCAGGCGCCCCCCTACAGTAAAATTAAATTGCCGCCTGCGTCGGTGTGTGTGTGTTGCCGGAGAAAGTATCCAGGACATTAGGGAGACTCGAGTTATACACGCTCCGTTAAGCTGGGTACCTGGTCCTTCTGCCGGGGCAGTTCTTGCCAGATATTGCTCTCATACCGCCTTCGGGAGCTCTAATGGAGATTACTTGTGCTTCTCCTCCTCGACTTCTGTTGGACCTAATTATTTTAAACGCTTTTCCCCAGCTTTATTCTTTCCTTCTAACATTAATTTTCATGAACCATTTCTTTTTTTTTTTCTTTTGAGCAAGTTTTAAAAACCCCCAGTATTTTTTATTTCCTATGATATTTCATTTGTCAACAAACTGGTGCGCGCAACACACAAAGTTCACTTAGCTCAGTTGTTAAATTCAATTTAAGGACTTTTAAATAAAGTTAGACTTGAAAAAACGTTAAAAATTGATGATGAGAGAACAGTTGACTGTTTGCAGATATTGATACCGGTCATCAAATCACATTATGAAGCAGAAATTGAATTAAATGTACCAAATGAAAACGTTAAAAAAATAAATTGAGTTTCGATGAAAAAATGTTCTTCAGATTTATAACAATAATCTCTCAATTGTATGATCTTTTTATCTATCTGCATTACTTTTTACATTTGCGCAGACTCGACGTTCTACAATGTTACACTTTACTTCAGGTACGTATGTTTCTACCAAATCTGCTCCTCGTAGTAATGATCGGATAGTAATTTGATCCAAGGATTGCCTCCGGCAGAAGTTCCATATACCAATTTCCTATTAGCTCCTAGATGAGGATCCTCCCACTAAGAGGGGACATCTATGAAGAGGCTGATATGGGAGACTGAGACCATACAGTCTAGGAGATTGGGTTCTCTATGGCCCTAGTAACTCAGCTTAACTGGTCCAAGAGAGCAACTCACCGACTTAACTCCTACGGCCCTTTCCTCTCCTAACCCTTATTTACGCTAACACCCCCTGAGTCTGAGTCTACTTCGGCTCCACTAGTTTCTCAATTAGGGGATTAAGTTCATAGCAACTCCGCAAACGGGTAAATTATTTCAGAAACCGCACTAGTATTTCTCTCAAGCATAACATTTAGGATACGTTCCAGAGTTAAGAGTAAATAACTAGAAAATAAAATAAACTAAAACAAGTAAATTACTAATTGTGATCCAATTCACGAATATGTCAAGCTTACGAATCTGAATGGTAAAGACTCTAAAAAAGTGTAGTGCCTAGAAATAACACGTAAAAAAAATATGAGCGGGCAACAAACAACTTTCACTTGCCTATACTGCTAAAATCAAGTGTCAATCAAACATAGTTGTCTCAATATCATAAAAAATTCATGAGCCATAAAAAAAATATGATCCTGTAATAACTCATGAAAAAAATACAGACCACACAATGACTTCTTTTAAACTGCAAATAGCTTCAAATGGTAAAATAACATAAAAAATCATTAACAGAGTATAAGTTATTTTTTCATGCATTTACCTAGACAAGAAAGGTATCCAAATTAGGCAAAATTGGGTACGGAATTTTCAATGAAGCAGTGCGTTTTAGTAGGTTCCTCAGCACTTTATTGTTTTTCTCTGCCAAGATTATTTCCTTTTTTTTTTTTTTTTTTTTTTTTAACCCTGTTTTACTCCTTGAGATGCCCGTGTACCAAATCAAACACCATGTGTAAAATGGATGCTATGGATAGCTGCAAGGAACAAGATTTTTTGTAGACAACATAACCAAAACGGCTCAACCGATATTGACGAAACCTGCTTAAAGTCTTCCTAAATACCTTAGGATTTCACCAAGAAAATACAGAAAAAAGTCAGGAAAGAAATTTAATTTTTTCGCAATTAACGTAATTTTTAACCGAATCAGTGGATAAAGGCATGCGAGTGGACACACCACATGTATATATCTCATTATTTTATTTATATCTTATAACTTATATTTATTGACATTACTGTAACTTATCGGAATCGTTGCCTGATGTATACTCAATATTTAATTTAGCTACTTTATAATTTATGTTATATCCTAAATCCATTTTACTACAATTTATGACAATATTAACAGTACCCTTTAATTTATTTTTTAGGTCAACCAACTGAACGTAAAAGAAGTTGAGAAGCGACCAACTGGGAGAAGAGATCGGAAGATTGGTCTGAGGAGTGATCAATTGCTTTGGGCTTGCGTATTGCCACCGCCTCCATGACCCACATCTCCCGGCAACTTTTACGATCCACTCATCTGCTCTTCTCATTCTGCCATTTTATATACTTAATTCTTATAAAACATCTTTTATGTATTCGTTCGGTTATAGCCTAACAGAAGTTTTCCTTGAAAAAAATAAATAAATAAATAAAATAAGATAGACCCAAAATATTAATATAGATTGTTTTATTTAGTGCTTTTTACCAAATATTTATATAAATCACACGCATGGATATGTCTATTGGCTGGGAATATGTAAGTTTCATTCCGAAATGTTTTTTTACCCACAGTTTTACATGCTCAAACTCCACTGATGTTGCTCTGATCAAACATTTGATCAGAAATTGATTTTTTTACATATTTGTATTCTCATCAATTAGTTATATCTAAATCTCCTATTTGATTTTATCTAATGAACACCCAAGCCCTTTATAAACGCAATTTTGAAATCTAATTATTTTCTAAAGGAAATAATTATACATTTAATTTCGTTCCAAATTATACCAAAACATCTCATTTCATATCTTTAATTTGATGTTATTAATATACTAAAAAAACAATTCTGGATTTAAATGGTAAAAGAATCAAATTAGCTAATTGAATAATATAATATTTAGTGATTTTCGCGCCTCCTGTAAAATTTCCTAGAATGGATATAGTACCTTTTGGAAATCAACGTCTCAATTTGAGGACAGTTCCATAAATAAAACATTAAAATTTATATATAAAATATTTCCTCCCTTTGTCCGAGGTCATTATAAGGTGAATAAAACAGTATGTGCCTAAAACCATTTTGGCTTTTGCTCTTCTGTGAATGAGAAGGAACCATTCTACTGGCTATATTGTGATAAATAAATAAAAAAACTCTTTTTTATTTATCAGTATGGATTGCCCTGTAATAGTAAGAGTGAAACAATTACACTCATTGTGTCTCTGGTTTTTTAAAATTATATGTTTGATGAACTCATTTTCTTACACTTTTAAAATTTAACCACTGAATTCTATGTTAGCGCTTCAAATCTTTAGATCAATATAACTCTAATCGATCGCATTTGATCGATCAAATGGTATATTAGTATGTTTGTACAATAAACCCTCTAAGACATTAAAAAAACAATTAAAACCAAATTTTTCCAATAATAGGTGTTATGCTAATTTTATTAAGTTTTGTATTTATTTTTTTAATAAATGATGTTTAAAACGAGTCGAAATCACTCCTCAATTTGTATTTAATACTTTTGAACTGTATTTAGTGCAATAAAACGCAAAATAAAGTTTGATTAAATTAGTTAATTTGCGTTTTGTTGCAGCCAGCTATCATGTCTCTGGCCTCTTATATCACAGAAGAAAATGTTTGAAATTCGTTTAATCGGTCTTTATTTTGAGTGTTATTGCTAGTTTTAAAACCATTACATAAAAATTTAGAAGTGAATTTGACTATTTCCAAATATCAGTTATTAAAAAAATAGTTCAAAAATTGGCCCGTACATGGTATCAATCCTTCCAAGACAAACTCCAGTTCCATTTTAACCCACTAGTTTCAATCCTTGCTTCCTCTTCCATTCCTGACAATCCTCCGAGGCGCCTGAAAAGAAGATGGCTTCGATACCCTCTGGTTTAGATTACCTAGTAGAGTGCTGCCAATGGGTATATTCTCTTCATGTCTTTTCATGTATATTATCTATATATATATTATCAGCAAATTTACTTGATGTATTTACTAATACGGTAGTAAATTTTAATAAGTAAATAAAAATGAAAAGTTTAAAAATTAATAAAATTAGCATAACACTTTCTATTGAAAACATTTGGTTTTGTTTTTAATGTGTTATGGATTGTATTGGACTAAAATACTATTTGATCGATCAAATGCGATTAATTAGAGTTATATTGATCTTTAGATTTGAAGCCTTATTTAGTAACATTAATTCAGGCACAAGCCTCAGATACGCATAAAGTTTTATTATTTGTCATATATTTATTGCATTGACATTTTTAACAAAAATCATTTAGAGGACAAGTATCGAAAATATATTATTTTGTTAAGTTAAATTTTTCTAATTTCTAATAAATCTTGTATAAGTAGTATATGCCCGAAAAAGAAATTGTATATGCTTAAATCTCTAGAGAGACGGATCATAGATCATTTAATCCAAATCCGGATGCGCTAACACAAAGTGGTTAAATTTAAAAAGTATAAAAAAATGAGTTCATAAAACATAATTTCAAAGATCCAGAGACACAGTGCTAGTAATTGTTTCACTCTCACTAATAAAGGACATTCCATTCTAATAAATAAAAAAATAAATTCTCATTTATCTCATAAAAAAAAATTATCACATAATACATTAAGCATTATCTCAATGTACCATGTGCAGTAGAAGAGATATCCTACAAACCTACAGTTTCTGGAATTTCAACCAAAACTACAAAGGGGCTTTTAAATAAAAAATAAAAAATTATCTCGATTTCATCAAAAGTTATAGAATTTAAGCCATTAAATCAAGAATTTGGAGGGGAAAGATTGACAGTAGATTATAGATTGACATAACCATGATCTATTGTTTTTTCCTGCGAGGGAATATTTTGTCCCATCAATATTCAACATCTAATATCTAAATAGTGATGTGAATTGACTACCAAACAGAAATTGATAAATTAGATATTTATGAGGGAAACATTAACACTGAAACCTACAAAGAAAGATGAAAAATCACATAAAATTAATAACCAGAGACATATAACGTTAAGGAAAAAAGTAAAATCAAAGGTCATACATTAAAAAAAAACTTAATTATATTATTAAATATTACCTCTTAAAAGCCGGGGGTTGGCCCAAGGAGTTTCTAAAGAGAGTAAATAATCTATGGTTGGTATGTCCTTCAGAGGGGACGTAAATTAGACGCCCCGAGACTGCACGATGTCAGGTACTCGATAAAGATTCCTATCCTAAGTTAATAAACCTAAGTAGGAAAAATTTAGGAATCCCACTGTAGGATCACCCGATTAGCCAAAGTAGCATAAAGTGAGTTAAATAAATAAACAAATAAACATTGGCTGATATATTCCAGGTTAGATATATCATCAAAAATATATAATTTTGTGTTTTTATTATACAAAAAGATTTCTCATGGTACACATTGAGCTCTTAAAGCAAATAAAAAGTCCACGAAATCGAAGGATTTATACAAGTGGTATTAAAAGGTGGTACATTTTTTTTTTTTTTATAAAGAAAAATTTAGGAAATTGAGAGTGCTTGAAAAGGAAGATGGTAGCAATTCCTCGGAGGGTACAAGCCTTTTTTAAGACGGAAGGAGTAAAATTTTCTGATCGTTAATAATTTTTTTTCTAGTCGTCCTGCAGTACTCAGTAAAGTAGAAAAGAAGAGATGAGCTTGAATCAATTTTTTTATACTTATATAATTAGTTATGGTTTACTCCCTAAATAAATAAAAAAACAAGAGGAGATTAAACCTATATTGAAAAATCTGTAAAAGAAATATACCGCCATCGGTGTATGTATGTAAAAAAAAAAATCAGGCAATGGGGCACATACAGCTCAGCTCAAAAAAAGTGTAAAACATTCTTTGAAGCTAGAAATTTAAGTCTCCAAAGTTAATGTCAAGAAATACTATAATATATTTATGAACCGGAAACATCTCCGCCAAAGGTGGAGAGGCGTTGTGGAAAAATTACCACTACTAACAAGTAACAAGTGTCCAAGAAGTGTAACTTATGTGTCATATCACTGCTGATTATACTTCTTTGGCTGGGTTATAGGTGATAACCTCCTATCGTGAAATGTAAACATTTAAAAAGTCAGCTACTTATTAAAATGCTCTGATCATGTAGCTGTGAAAGTAGCTATTATGAAATCAAGGTATAGAACATAGATGTAGATACTTCAAAATTTGGAATACAATCAAGAAAAAAACGCAAAATAAGTTTAAAACTAATTTTAAGAAGCATCAAGGATTCTACATATGCAATTGATCATGGTAGGAAGGAAGCCACCTGAATTTACCATCTTTTAATATACATATCATGATGAAGACCTGAAGAATATTTGTTGATAAGAAAAGACAGCTTTTATAAAGATTATGTAATCCATAAGTTGGATTTTTGATAAAGAAAAGATATTTGTTATCTTGACTTAACACCTTGACCAATCAACCTCTTTGATTAGGTTTAACATCCTTTAAAGTCCCATCTTTGTGGTACTAATATTTTTTTTTTTTTATAATTATTGTAAATTAGTCTATAATGTTTGAGTTATGTATGAATTATTCATTTAATCAGTAATATTCAATATTAGAAATGAGATATATTATCAAACAAAAATTCCTATGTATAAAAATCTATTACTGTAAATTAGAGTTATTATTTCCAAAACTAACTAAACTTATACCTGCAATAACTTGGATTTTTTTTATTATTAAATTCTAATTTGTGTTTGACTTATACACTGTGTAAAGAACCAGGTAATTTCTTTTGCCAATTCATCAAATCAAGATCTACAAATCATCTCTTGTGAACCATAGTTATATTTCAAACAGTATACAGAGAATTGAAGTTTTGAGGTTTATGTAGTAAACCATATTTTTATTGTGTAGGAAGTAATATCTTCAAAAACATTTAACATAATTCAGTTTCAACTGTCCCATCACAAAGTTTATGAAATTCTCTTTAAAAATTTCCTATCAATCAAAACCATCCAGTCATTGACAGTGCTACTAATGCAGAACATTCAATACTATGCTTTAGTTTTGTGTAAATTAAGCTTAAATGAACTCTTTCTGTATTAATACTAGTGAATTGTCTTAAATTTGTTGGAGTTATCACTTTCTACACAACAAAATATGTTTCATTCATAAAGCGCAAAACTTAAATTTCTTGCTTCTTTATGCAAAATTAAACTGAAGTTCATGTGAAATTTTTTTTAGCCGAGGTGCAAATTCGGTATCTGGATTTGTATGTACACCTTGTATAATGTTTTATTTTTTGTCCTATAAATGGAATAAATTATCTAAAATTTCAATTATGCAATTGATTATATAAATGTATTAAATAATAAATAGAAGAAATAACTTCAGAAAATGTACCAAATATAAAATCAGCCATTTTGTTTCTCTGGCCAAGAAGGCTTTTATTATAGTTTCTAAAGGGAATAGAAGTTGCCAATACAATGCAATAAGAAATAAAAAAAAGAACAACCAACACTGAAGAATGATATAGGAATACAGATGATATCCACTTCAAATGAGATAAATGATAAAAATCCATTTATGTTTTCATGAAAAAGGAGAAATGTACTAATTTTAAGTTGCAAAATAAAATTTTGAGTTTTTATCTCTTCAATATGTTCCTACATAGCTCATGAAGAACCTAAATCATCTCAAAAACAGGGCTACCCAACTATTATCTATCACATTAGCTATTATAAGATATTTAGCATAAGTCAAGTTTAGAACATTTTATCATATTAAATGTTTTGTATATAATGCCATAAATTTGTAAAATACAAAATGCTGAATGAGGTGTTAACAGTAACTGATAAAAATAGTTACATCACAGTTTCTGGTAGAAAGTATTTTTACTTTCACTTACCTATATATGAAATATATAGTAAGGAAAAGTATTGCGATCGTGAAAATTTTCTAATTCCAATTTTCAATGGAAATACACATTAGGGGCCCCTGTTTCCATATAACCGAGCCTCACAAAAAGATCTGTGTGTTAAGTTTAGTGTGAAAATGATAAGTTGTATAGAACTGAAATTTCATATTTTATGAGCGTTTATGCCTGAGATGTTAGAGCAACTTTTTCAGCAAAATCGGCCATCCAGAAGATCCGCTCTATACCATGCATTTTGCACCTTTCTACGATTTACTCAAAAATATCTCAAACGATTTTAGTTAAACTTGCACGTAAAATTAAATGGACTTTAATATGATGTAGGTTTCATTCTGATTGAAATAGCCTGACAGGGCTTTTATGCCAATAGTTTCTTCCTCTAACGTACCTTCAATTTTGTTGATTCAAAAAAATTAACTATTTAATTTTTGTTAGCATTAATGAAAAACAACAAAATATTTAGGTCGGATGAATTTTATAAATAACTAAAAGAGAAAAGAACAAATTTTTTTATATCAATTACTATTATAGAAGAGTAATTTAAGTTATGAATATATTATTCGGAACAGTCTCTTCTATTTTATTTATATATTTATTTATCATAACAAAAAACAATATAAAACATGATTATTAAAACATTACGTTTCGAGGTACCTTATGCCTCGTATGATAGTTGCAAGTGTATAGCAACAAAATGTTGAGAGAATTAATATGTGACAATGAAAAGATAAATTTTAACAGAATTACAGAATTATTCATATCTAGGAACTTAATATGAATTATACTACAATATTAATTGACCTATATTAGAATATAATATGGAAATAAATGTAAGTAGAATTTAAATAATTAACAGATTGTAAATATTTTAAATGATAAATTGATTCTAATTTATTGACAATGTGTTGTAAATGTATGTATAGTTGCTTATAATATTTATTCAATTATATTTTAGATGATATTGGAAAATCTGAAGATGAGGTATTAACATACATTATTAACATGAGGTACCTCGAAACGTAATGTTTTATATGTTATGATAAATAAATATATAAATAAAATAGAAGAGACTGTTCCGAATAATATATTCAGTACAAATTTTTTTTTTTGTAAGTTTTTTTAAGATGAAAACCGAATAACATATATGTAAATATTGGGAACCTAAAGATTTTAGAAAAAATATTATCTTATACACAAAGTTGTAATATGTATTGGGGGGTGATGAAAAATTGATAAAACTAACTGATTGCCGTACATAACAATTTTATATTGTTAAATAATTCAATCTAAAACATGTTTCCTACGATATTATATATCATTCTTTAAAACTTTTTGAACTCTATTTATTAGTTCCTTAATTGATTTTAAAAACCAAAATTGTATTAGTACTATATGTGTTGTTAATTTCTTCAGAACAAAATGACCATGTATTTATGATTTAAAATTAGTGGAACTGGAGTGCTTTCAAAGGGCTATTTTTAAAATGTATTTTATCATATGTATATAGCATATTTACTCATTCTATTATCAAATACAGCTATAAATTTCAAAAAATAAAAAAAGTTGAGGTATCTTATAAAGCTTGGATAATTTTGACTCCGGTTCCTGAATCAATCAGAGCATTTTTTGATTCCGATTAATGATCAATGCAGAAGACTACTAAAAAAGTTGGAAAGGAATTAGTCACTCCCGTTGCTCTAGATTCTTTCTCTAAGTATGGGTCTAATACAATGATTGGCAATGAAGGCAATTGCTGCCCTGAAGAGTGATAATAAGGTTTAAACTGACTTGGAATATTTGTTATTTTGAACGTTTCGGCAAAAGAAAGTGTCAAGCAGTTTGTTAGTCAAATGACTAACTTAAGTGATTTTTAATGTTTTTGTTTTTAATTATGTCAATATCCCTAGTTTTTATAATAATGTGTTTAGATAATTTACGTTAATATATTTTTTGGCAAAGTTTCCCCATTTTAATGGTAACTTATACAATACTGTTTTTGTTTTTTTTAGCATATAAATCTTTAAGGAAGTGCGACTTATTTTCATATCATAAAAAAACTTTGATGTAGTTGTGTATGTAATTAGAATTCAAATTAATTCATAGAAGAGAAAAAGTGACAAAGCTGTCCGAGTTTACTGAATCTAGATTTTAGACTTAATGCACTTTTTTAATGATTGAAATAATGTAATATGTTAAATTAATCATTTATTATGGTTTATATTCTAAAGAGAGCAGTGTTCTCATAAAAAACACAAAGTATAAAAAGTATTCAATTTAAAGATAACTAATAAACATAGTGAGGAAGCCCGTGGCTGAGTGGCTAGCATACTAGTCTCTTATGCTAAAGGTTGTTGTGAGTTCGAATCCCAGTCCTGGTGGGACTTTTATAAGGATGTAATTAAATGGGGATTCACTCACAGCCTCTCTCCCAGGTATCTGGGACCCGTCAGCCAAATGGTGGCCACTTACAAAATAGGCGTAGGGAGTGATGACCCTACACCACAAAATACATTGAGAAACGTGAGTGTAATCTCCCAGGAGATTACAACATGAGGCCCAGGGCCTACATTGCCTGTCGCTGTATATCACTGAAAATCTTTGAAAACTAAAATATAATGTTTATTTGTAATAATAATCATAATATTAACGTCACATTTATGTATCCAAAAACAAAAATAGTTTTTGGATAGTCAAAATGATACTCGTAGAGGCATCTACAGACTACATGTTTCCTGTCATTATTGTAATTTTCTGGTTTCAGTTGTCTTCAATTTCCTCACCAATGTTTTACCTCACAGAATGTCAACTTCTTCAGGATTATGTGAAAGAATGGACCTCCTAGCATAGAATTGTGAAGATGCTGATAGCATGGCTGATGAAACATTGGTGAATAAATTGAAAACAACTGAAACCATAAAAGGACTAACGAAAACATTTAAAATTGTAATTAAACATCCTCATTTTTTATTGACAAAAAATATATATTGACATATCTAAGGAAAAAATTTAAAATCCACGAGATAACAACATTATGATTCAAATATATTATGAATAACAAACAGAAAATCTTTAGAATCTGATATTCTCCAAAATATCATTAATGCTCCCTATCATAGCAGAAATAAAATCATCCATTAAGACTTGAATATTGCATTTGGCCCGAAACGGATATATGTTCTCAAATAAAAAGCTTTTGGCTGAACCAAACCCACTTTTTTTAACCTTTCATCGAAAACTTTTCCAGATAACCTTCTAAGGCATCTGAAAGGAAAATGGCTGCAGAAACCTCAGAAGTAAAAGGGTCATCGAAGTGCTAAGAATGGATGGTACGTTCACAAGCTGCTGTCAAGTTTTATTTTACAAACAGATCACATTTGCTTGTTGTATTACATTATTCATTAGGAAACGTCATTAAATGAATAATAAGATATAAATAACTAATAACAAAGAGCAAATAAATAATAAATTATTTGTATTGATTTGAATGAAAGATATTATTCATTTCGTTAAAAAATAAAATTAAAAATCCCAAGTTTATATAATCTGAGAAAAATGCAATAGAGAAAAACAGAAAACCATTCAGCCACTGTTGTTTTTTACAGTAAATAATAGACTTCTCTAACCCAAGCTTATTCAATGTTAATACACGAAAGAATTAAAAATAAAATAAAATAATGATTGATAAACATATTTTATTATAAATATTTATGACACAATGAAAAAGTCAATACAGAGAGTAATTTATGTACCATTGACATTTCACACCAACTGTCTCAGTTTTTAGCTAGTGAGTATCTAACACATTTTAAGTGTTGTAATTATCTCTAATGTAGAATGAATCATATACATATTAAGGTAAGGAAATAGGTTTCAAGATATTCAACAAGAATTATTGTTTCTTTAGGAAGAAGGATACAGAAATTTAATTCAGAGAAATGATGGCCCCAATTACTTAGTGCTAATTTAACAGATTAATGTTGTCTTAAAACATTTTAATTATATAAAATCTAAGGAATACACCAAAGATTTTAAAATTACAGACCTAAAATACTAAATTGTTTTATCTAATTTCATTACACAAAAACACCGGGGAAAGAAAAAAGTGAATGCAACAAACTTCTGTTTTTTTTGTTTTTTTTATAAAAATTTTAATTTCAATAATATTTTTGAGAAAATTATTAAACTTACAGGTTTCAAAGTATTCAAATTTCAAGTAACAGGGTATTCAAATTTATGAATACCCTTGCTTCATAATTTATTACATTGAATCAATAATTTATGAAAGCTTAATTAATGTATTTATAGCAGGATATCGGTTAATTTTCACCAAAATTATGATATCGAGCAAAGAGAGTTTTAATTAGTCTCTACGTTCTTTAGACTTAAGTAACTATTTTTTAAATACAGAGGTATGTCTATATATTAGTTATTTTAGATGTCAATACCAGTTGATTTTCGCTGTTTTCAGAAATATTTCAATAAGTTTATGCATTTGATTTAATCAGAAATTTAAACCGATGATTGTTGTTGATTTTATTCAGGTTAGCACTAATAAATAAAGTGCAGCACAGCAACATTGCTATATAGAGCCAATAAGTTCCTTGCACAAACAAAAGTTAATATTTTCATGAATTTTAACGATAAAAAGCAAGTCTTTATAGTTAGTTTATAGCCAAGTGTGTAGTCAGTTAAATATCACACATCCAAAATCATTTTTATGATCATAATTTATTGTTAATAGTAGGGCAGAAAGAACTTTTAATATTAGGCTAAAATAATCGACAAAGTTTGTAATCTACCAGCAGCCCCTTATGAACGGTTGCTTAACGATCTTAAAAAAATAGTTCAATTGTTTATACAAAACTAACTTTTCAACCCACATAGCAGCCCTTCGTCATGGTTAAGATATACAAAGAATGAATCTATAAATGCATGAAATAGTGCGAAAGGGAAAAACAGTACACACGTAGTGTGATTTTTAGCTATTCATGACAAAATTGATATATTTCTCTATTCATATCTATCTTTGTCTTGTATTTTTAGGTTTGCAATGTGGATTGAAACATTGGTTTTGCAATAAATAGTTTACATTATTTTTTAATATAGCTTTTTAACCGCCATATGAACTATCTAATCCTTCATTGCATATTTATATAGTCAACAATCTAATATTTAATAAACATTTTGAGTGTTGTTTTTCTAATTCTGAATAATAGATACGTTTCTTTAAAAAATAATAGTTCATTTACCTTAAATTAACGTGACTGGATATTTGCTGCTACATATTGATTAAGATTTTCATAAAATATTCCACTGTAAACACTTCTTAAAGGTATACACTTCCTAAAAAATAATTATTATGCTTTAATATCATTTTATAAACTCGACACTATTTTATCTAACAGCTAATTAAAGAATTTGTGGATTGACAAAACAAGAAGAATTGAATTTAAATATCAGCATTTATGTTTAACTTAATAAGAATTAAACATTAGATTTAAAATTATTTTCTATTAGATGATTCAATCAATTTCTGTTTATTATCAATCAAATCATTTACTGTTTTCTTTCCTGTTATTGAATTTTAGTTTTCGAACTTATTATTTTAGAATGGGCATAACTAGTGGTTGCGACAGCTATAAAATTCTCATTAGCAAGGAATAAAATTCAGATATTATGTGACTATTGTACTCATGTCTACTGAGTAAAGAAGTATTACATAATATTTACTAAGCTGATAGAACAATAGCAGATTTCTATGGTTTTCAGTTTAATATATGTTTCATCAAGAAATTAAAAAAAATTCTGATGTTAGAAAAATGAATATTTAGTAAATTAATGAATGTCAGTAAAACAGTCAAGTAATTAAATCTAAATTAAATAGCTTAAAAAAATTCTCTTACAATGAATCACAGCAAAATATTTGAACTATTGAAAAATTTGAAAGGCATGAAGCATAGTTCCAGTTAACAATTCAACTCACATCACGAATATTCATTGGTTTAAATGAGTATCAAAGGTAATTTCCCTCCTATTTCTTTTAACTTTAAAATATATAATTTATATAAAATATTTATGACGTATTATTCTTTTCTTTTTTTTTTAACATTAAGAACATAGTTTTAGAAATTATTAACTTATATTATCCATTAATGAGTTTTTAATATTTAAAAGAATAATTATACTAAAGGCATGGGATTGCCACACCTGGCACTGCCTTCTCCTTCAATAACTAGTGGATAGGAAAGGTATGTATTTTATTGCTTCTACTAGATATTATGGTATTTGACGCAATTCGTCACTTAAATTTACATTTCATATCAATATAGGTGTTTTAACATATGAAATAGTTTAGATATGAATAGATTTGCACAAATAAAAATACTCTACCTTTAAAAGCATCAGTGGACATAAAAACTATATTGAAACTTTCATTACAGATAATTTTTTAAGCGTTTAATAAACGATAAAATAAAAAAAGTTTATAGCTTTAAATTTATTATGTTAAACGTCTGTCTATAACAGTTCTGATTTATGTGAATGCTATAAAAATACAGTAAAATTCAAGATACTATAAGTGGGCTATCTGTAGGAGAGTTTCTGAACCAGCTGTGAGGAGTGAGCTCTGTCGGAGAAACAAGGAACTAGCAACAGTCCTTTCTAGTTCGAGAGTTTTGCTACAGGTAGCGAGGAAGTCGTCGATCCTATATTTCTTAGGTATGAACAATATTTTTTTTAAATTGATTTAATAAAAATCACATTTATTATTTATTTTTCTTACGTTTTGCTTAATACATAATTATTTAAAGTATCATGATAGAAATAAATGAATTTCGCTGCTCATATTCACCAAAATAGCTACAAATGATTACATTAATAGAACAAGTATAATCAACCATTTTATTTGGATTTTGTTTAATATTTGTAATTGTGTAAAGTTTTAAATCTTAATAACGTACCCTTGTTCAAACACTCTGTAAGAGCAGTTTGTTAACATTTATGTAGAAGTATTTTTTTCTTCAATGAATGGTAATGTTTTAAAACCATACTCTTGTATTGTGATCCATAGTAAATGACGCACAACTATAAAATAGGAAATACAATGTAAAGTAGATCATGATAGTGCTTATTTATTTTACTCAGTGAAGAAGAATATTTAGAGATATTATTTCCAAATAGATTCAAATTTCTACCATAAATATCATATTTTTACAATTTTTACTCTGATGAAAAGAAATTTGACTATAGAAAAACTATTATGAGCAAAACAATAACAAAATTATGCTTAAATAAAGTGTATATTCATAAATACACCCATACATTTCAACAAAATTTTATTACATGAATACAAATAATATATTGATGTTTGAAAATTACTGATTTTGAAAGCTTCCTATGCAGATAATTCACCCTTTTTTCAAAAAGAAAAAAAAAAAAATTAAATCTGATTTTCCTTTGGTTTTATATCATTAGCTATTGAGATCGAACAGCATTGGCTATAAGTTTTTTTTTTTTCTTTAGCGGGCAATATCACTGTGTGCCACAAAATATACTGTGGCAGTTTTACTATGGTCTAGGATCGTTAAGCGGGTGTTTATTGTTGTCAAAGTTGGTAGCCGTCTCATTTTATTACGATGATCTTAAAGGGTTCTAAAGTGGCTGTTAAGTCGGCAGTTAACGCTCTTTTAATGGGGGTCATATACCACAAGTACTTGTTGAGTTCTATATTGCTGACAGTTCGGAGATATCACAGATATCTAGTATCTGCAGCATGCTACAAAATATTTATTGGCATTCAATGTTGGCAAATTGTTTCTTGTTTCGTAATGAAAAAAATAGATTTATATTAGCCCTTTCTAAGTTTCCTCTATTTAATCGATTACAAAATTTCTATCATTATTTCTCTGTGATATTCTTATCTATTTAGACAATATATTTGACTTAGATTATAAAAAAGAAAAAAAATTATTAAAACTCCTTAAATGGATGAAAATTCGTCATTACAACTAAAAATTATTTTCTATTATTTCTTCATAACTAACTAATTGATAAATTGATAAATGTTATTTAGAAACATCAAGTTACATGTATATAATTGAGAGGGGATTATGTTAATATATAACCACATAAAACACTACCATTTGTAAGAACAATTATTTATTCAAAGTTTTAAATGTTAATGGTTCCTAGTTAAACATTTGATTAGACATCTTTATGTTCTGTAACTAGGATATCAAACCTCTGAAAACAAACAACTCTTATGGTAATGGTAGTTTATCTTTTTTTTTTTCTTACTTCCTTGGTTTTATTAGATCTTAACTTCATTGTAGAACCTACAACTAGGATCTAATGTAAGCTTTAATAGCATACTTTTGGTTTCTCAAGGTCTTTTGAGTTTTTGAGGTAAAAGTATGACCTTTAGTAATGAGATGCCTTTATTTCCAAGAGACCATTTTTCTTTTTCTGATAATGTTCATGTTATAATTAAAATTAAGATAAACTGCAGAAACACCTTTGAATTTATTGTTTATTGGTAAAAGTTGAATAAAAAGGATTTATCTCTCCGTTCATTATAGCATATTTAAAATCTATGTAAAAATAGATTTATAGCTAGAATTATGTTTTTTTTTAACTTTCAAAAAGATTCGCAGGTATCATGTTCACGTAAAACAATATTTTTATTAATGAAATATTTTCTTTCTTGGCTCTTTAATTTGTAAATTACACTTATCATTTATTAAACACTGACAGAATTCATAATAACCATAATTTTTATTAAAGAATATCATCTCAAATATATTTTTATTTTTTTCTGAGTTTTTAAATTGATTTTGCCCTTAGCACAGAAAATATGAGACAGTTACTGATAAGTTCGACTATCGATTTGCTAAATATACGAGTATATTGCTAATTGGTTAAAATAACTTTGATTATCTTGAGAAAACAATTGTTATCTTGCATTATTTAGATTGTGCTAATAAACATGGAGTAGAAATGCACTTTCAAGTTAGCTCATTGAGTAGGACCCAAGTTGAAATGGCTTCCGACTTAACCAACTAGTTAATGCCAACCAAGTACTTAAGGGTATTTAGAGAAAATTAGATGCAAATGAGAACGAATCCACTTCCATTTGAATATATCCTGGATAAACTTCAGGCTTTCAAATCTGTGAACTTATTGATTTTTCTTAACCCTTATTCCTTAATTAAAAGTAATTATGTTAAAAATTATTTTAAAAAATAAAAATGAAATAAGAAAAGAAAAAGGTATATTAGTTTAGTTTTTAACACAATTCAGAAATCCTTTTACATAAAAAGAATAATTATAAATGATGATTTATTAATTAAAAGTAATAATGATGCTTAATCAAAAGCATAACCTAACGTTGTGGTACGCGGCACCAAAATGTAAAATAAATAAATAAAAGCATAATGATTTATTAATAAAATTAATAGCAGTAAGGGTAAATTTTGTCATACAAATTCTAAATCTGCTGTATTTAGCTAATTTGGTGAAGTAATATATTATAAATAATATTTATAATAATAAGAGTTATACTGTATCGAATATCTTTGTATTATTGTCACTATAATGTTTTTTTTAGTTATATTAACTAGAAGTACTTTCGTAAATTTAAATCAAATAAACACAAACCTAGTGATCAGATATGTAAAAAAGGAGTTCTCTTTGGGCTCCTGAAATAGAGCTTTATTCACATGTGTTATTTCAATGCTGTGAACATACACTTTGATTAATTAAATGAAAATATTCAAGTTTAACCGTAGATTTTTGATGTTTTTCATTATTAATTACATTTTATGTGACATTATCAGAATCAAAATGAAATATAATCAGAGGACTGATAGTCATTAAAGGGAATAAATCAGATTTTTTTTTTTTTAATTATATATTACGTTCTGATCTTAGACAAAAGCATGATCTGAATGATCGTAGAAATAAAGTTTATTTTCTGAAACATAAATTTAAGGTCATAATAACCTGCTTGGGGATGGGGAGGGTCAGCTGTGGTCTAGTTGGTAACATAACAGCCTTCTATGCCCAAGATCACGGATTCAAATGTGGTAGGTGGGCTTAGGAGTTTTTAATGGGAATAAAAAATCTTTAGTTATGCCATTCTTCGGAGGGGACGTAAAAAAGTGGCCTGGGCGATGTCAGATACTCATTAAAAATCCATATCCTAATTATACCTGGATAGGCATAATTTATTAATCCAACTGTAGCATCATCTGATTAGTCACGGCAGTGTAAAATAATATTAAATGAATAAACAAACAATACAATTTATTTTCTAAAAGCCAAAAATCAATTTAAGGTCATAATAACCTGCTTGGTGACATTATACTCAGCTTTTGCAAAGTGGTTACCTGACCCTTCAATGGCAGTATATGATCCTATTTAAAAAAAACATGCAGTCGTGGCTAGAAGCTTTTTTTTTTATGCATAGAAGAAAAAAAAAAAAAAAAAAAAAAAAAAAAAAAAAAAAATATTAAACTATATTAGGTAGAAAAAAAAAAATGTATTTATATTTTTATATAACCAGTTTAATCGAGAAAACCGCAATAAAAAAAACACAAAAGTTGTAGAGCCGATCAGTATTTATATTTATATTATTATATTTGATTACTGTTATACATAATTTTATAATTATTTAAACAAATATTTTTAAAGAAATTGTAGTATGCTATGTTGTGAGCAACCCAATATAGTTGGGAAGCATTACTTTATAAATAAAGTATTTTCTCTCATTATTAGATTGAGGATTTTCTTATAGGGCATGGTAGATTTTGGATTAAGCTACACATCTTTTGGGATGTAATCAATTTCTAAGACATCAATCACAGTATTCATTTAAATGCCCCACAAATTGTCAAGCATTTGATTACAGTTGCACCATATGAGACCCCAATGTTTTGAGTAAAATGAGACTTTGTGTCATAATAGAATATGAATTTTTATAGAGCTGGTTGTCAACTAAAACTACAAGCATTTTAGAATAGGAAACATAGATGTTTCCAAGCCACTTCCAAACAGGAATTTGAGAATGAGAATGGAGGCTAAATTGAATCACCCTTCAGCTAAGAAAGACAAGAGCAGAGAAACGAGAAATAAGAAAAGCACTTCTAGACATGAAACTATTTCATAACTATAAACTACGAAAGCTAAAACTCTTCACAGGTTATGGTGGTGCTGATCTTTGATTAGATTTTATCTGTACCAATGGAATTAATCAATTATTTGGAAGCAATGTAGAATCCAAAAAGTGAAATCTCTTAATCATCTTGTTTCTTTTTATAAATATCATTGGATATAATTGAAGGGAATGAAATCAATTTTACCATTCTTTTCTTTAATGACAACAAGAGATGCTCAGCCATTATTAATTTCCTGATATTTTAACTTTGTAATTCGATACAAGAATGATAGTGTCTCTTATAAGAAGTGGTTAAGGATTGGATCTTTTTTTTTTTTTTTTTTTTTTTTTAGTGCTTGTAACCAATTCTTATTTAAAAATAATAAAGAATGTTCATTTGTATTTCTTCATAGGTATTAGGTAGTCATTTCTCCTAGATTAATGCCCAATGAAATTTTGGGACAAACCAAGTTAATTTTTAATCTGAATTCTACAATCCTTTCAAATGATTACTCTCTAATTACTTAAGAATAGCTTAAAGCATCATTCTTGAGGCAGTTACATTAATTTTTTTTTTTCTCTTAAATCATCAATAACTAGAATATATCATCTCTATTGGGGTATCTTTACTCTCTGTAGCTTTCTGAGGAGTGTTTGTTTATATATTTAACATCACTTCATGCTGCTGTGGCTAATCAGACAATGCTACAGGGGGTGGAGTCCTAAATTTAATTAGGATAGAAATCTTTGAAGAATACCTGACATTGCACAGGCTCGGGACAACTTTTTTTTTTTTTTTTATATCCCCTATCTCCCCTTTTTACATCCTAGTGCCACCTGTCAGGACTGACCTTGGGCATAGAAAGCTGTTATGCTAGCCATTACACCACAGGTGACAGCCTGAGGAGTGTGAGAATTTATGATGGTACAGTCTATGTGGAATATTATTTTTTATTTATTTATCATTCACAAAAATATCCACCTTCTTCATTTTTCTTCCTATAACTGTCTGTACTAAAAATAATAAACTTGGTCATTTACTTGCTTTTGCCACTTTGTAGCTAACTGTTATATTCTATTTTTAGTTTAGGTGTTCTATAAATTATTTGATTGGGAATCTTCACAGCCATACTTGATATATATTATTTTGAGGGATCACTTGTAGCTGGGTGGCTAGCGTAACAGCCTCTCATGCTAAAGGTCACGGGTTCAAACCCGCAGGTGGTCCTAGGATTTTTTAGTGGGAGTAAAAAATCCTTAGTTACGCCGTCCTTCGGAGGGGACGTTAAAAGGTGGTCCCGAGCCTGTGCGATGTCAGGTACTCGTTAAAGATCCCTATTCTAATAAAACCTGGATAGGCAAAATTTAGGACTCCCACTGTAGCATCGTCCGATTAGCCATAGCAGCATAAAAGTGACGTTAAACGAATAAACAAAAAAAAACAAATATATTATTTTGAATGGTTAAGATTGGAATATGGTATAAGACTTTCAGCATATGATCTAAAAATTAATAAGTTTTCCAGCTGATGTTGGTTTCATTTCACTTTATTATAAAATAAAATGTTTAGAAAATGTCACTGAGATTAGAGAATGTCATTTTGCAGTGTATGAGTGGGTAGAAGGCAGATTGGTTTGGAGCATTTAAGTTTGTTTCCATTCTGAGTCAGTTCATATTTGTATTATTTTGTGGTGATTCTGCTAATCCTGTTTAACTGGGCTGCAAAAACTACATAAGGGATTGATATAAAAAAAAAAATAATAATAAAATTTAAAAAAAAAACTAATTCCTAGACTAGCTATCTTCACTAATTACAGAATCAGATCCATCATTAATAAGATTAGCTTTACTTCTACCTCTCTGACAAGATCAAAGGTGGCAATCAAAATGACACAAGAAGTAATAATAATATATTTCTGTGTAATAAATGGAATAATTTCTTCAAATTTGACTCTTTACAATCCTATCATCTTAACCTTAATAATAAAAGTGTTTAAAAATACTTTTTATATTGTTTCAAATTACATTTGTACATTGTTTGTTTATTTATTTAACTTCACTTTATGCTGCTGTGGCTAATTGGATGATGCTACAGTGGGAGTCCTAAATTTTGCCTATCCAGGTTTAATTAGGATAGAGATCTTTAACGAGTACCTGACATTGCACAGGCTACTTTCCCTTTGAGGACGGCATAATTAAGGATTTTTAGTCCCATTAAAAAATCTTAGGACCATCTGTGGGCTAGAACCTGTGACCTTTGGCATAGAAGGTTGTTATGCTATCCACTATGCTACAGGTGATCCCGTTTGTACATTACTCACAATAAAAACACTTATAAATTTGAGCTAATTGATTGAAATAACTTCATTGAATTTCATCTATTTAGAAATTAATACTCTACTTTAAGGGCTACTCTCATTATTTAATGATAAATTAATCTGGTAGTCATATTTTCAGGCTTATACCTTAAAATAACCATGTATAATTAATAGGCTTTTAATAAATCTGAGTTAATTGATTAAAGTAACTTCATTGTATTCAATTCACATGTATAATATGGCTCATATTTTGGATACATTTAAAAATTAAAACTATACTTTAAAAGCTACTCTCATTATATAATGAAAAATTAGTTGGATTGTCAAATATCTCTAAAATAACCATGTATAATTAACAAGAATTTGTAAATCTGAGTTAATAATTTAAAATAATTTCATTGAATTCCATTAACATGAATATTGGTGCTAATATTTTGGATATATTTAAAAATTAAAGCTCAACTTTATGAGCTATTCTCATTATATAACGAGGAATTAGTGGGGTTTTCATACTTTCAGACACATCCCTAAAAGTAACCATGTATAATTAACTAGTTAATTGATTTATCTTGATGATAGCACTAATATCTAATAAGTTTTTATAGAACTTCCCAAATTCATCTTGAAGGGAAGTCATAACATCATCAAATCCTAAAAAAAAGCTTTCTGTCAGGATAAAAAGCGTAGAAGATTTTCTTTTCAGAAGGATAATAAAAGGAAAGAAGGATTTATGTTTTCCAGCTATGTGACCAAAGAGTAGTTTAATAAGGAAGAATTCCTCGGAAAGAAAGTCCCTTTCTTCCCCTAACATGAAAGGGGACGAGAAGAAAGGGGAAGAAGAAAAGTCAATGGGGCAAGGGATGTGGGGAATATGTTACGGGTTTCCACTCTAATAGAGACTGGGACCTTGGGGAAGTATTGCTTGATTCTCTGCCATAAATCAAGGGAGAAAAACTTTTTCAAATTGTGTCGGGAGACATATATGTCCTTAGATATTTGCAAAACAAGTCTTTGTTTATTTTATAAGATGATAAATTAATGATAATACTAGGTTGTAGATTATTACATTTGTATTCTCTTTCTCTCTTTCACTATCCCTCTACCTGTCTCCTTTTGCTTTTGTGGGCATTTCTATAATTAGGCAGTTCTAAAACTAGTAGATTCAAAATGGTCTTTTTAAATAGGAGAGTTTATAAAGGAAAGCATACTCTATATCATAAATAAACTGGGAAATTATTTTATTCAGAGCATTTTAGATGAATAAAATATTTAGATAGATTTTTCTGTTGATATCTCATACGGAGCAGATTGATATTTCAACATTGTTAAGGCTTGTTTTAATACAGAGCTTAACACTGTCAGTATTGATTGATAACAACACTTTCAAACAGAATCTGAATAAGTATTAGGAATAATTACATTTTATAAAACTAGGTAATGAGAAAAACATTTGAAAATACAAATATACCAAATTTAGACTTTAATTGTCTCAAATCTGATACTGTTCAACTGTTTTTGCAGCTTTCAGTAATGTGGATAGAAAATTATACTAGATCTGTTGGTTATTAATCCTTCTGTTGCCTAAAATGAATTTTCTGATAGTATTTTTATTAATAGGTCTGATGTCTCTTAAAGTTTTTTGTTATAAATTCATCTATAAAGGTTAATGACTTAATCTAGAACTGTTATGTTTATATATTATGTAAAAAACAAATAACCAGCTTATAAGTATCAGATTATAAAAATTTTAGATTTCTCATTCGAAATGATCAATGTTCAAAGCATTATTTTAAGGATAATCTATTCGAGTGTAGTTATTATTTAATCTTTTTCTGTTCTCTTAAATTCAGCTTTTTTAAATTAAATTAATTATGAAATATAATTTGAAACAATCATTTTAGTTAAAAGGAAAAGAATATAGTTAGTTTCTATAGTGTATTGGTTTGAAAGACATATCAATTTTCCTTATTATTTTAACAATTAAGAGGCTGAGTTCCAAAAGGTACTATATCCATTCTATTAAATTTTACAGGAAATCTATTAAATTTTTTACCTCTCATCATTACTACAATATTAAACCAACTTATTTGATTATTTTCACATTAGAATCTATATACATATATTTTTTTTTTTTTACTAAATTAATAACACCATATTAAACTTATGGTATGAAATCTTTTAATACGATTTGGAGCAAAACTAAATGTGTAATTAGTACCTTTAGAAAACAATCGCATTTTTAAAAGGACTTGAGTGTTCATTAGATAAAATCAAATATAAAAGGTTTTGATGATGAGAATACAAATATGTCAAAATATCAATTTCATAAAAAAATTTCCTTTTGAAAATCAACATCACAATTACTATTTATATTTTTATTTTGTTGCCCCTAGTACTAATAATCTTTTTTCATATATTATATATATATATATATATATATATATATATATATATATATATATATTTACTAAAATAAATTAATAATAATAATATTCCATTTATGACATTTAGTTGGGTCTTTTCTGTCTGCCAGCTAAAACATAAACAGGAATTACTCAGATATTTTAATTTATTTTTTAATAATGAACAATGCATTGAACATATGAATCAAAAATTGGAATCGAAAGAGACAAACCTCTAAATATAATAACTTCAAATTTATTTTAGAAAAAAAAAGGAACATTTTAATGCGCATACATCTGTTTTTATTTTTTGCTTAAATTATTATAAAATTTTTAGCCATTTGAGGAGAAGGGTTTCCTAGTTTGTTTTTAAATTCTTTAACGTCATTTTATGCTGTAGTTATTGGAGGATGCAGCAGTCCTAATAATTTTGCCTATCCGTCGCACAGGCTCCTCAGGACCACTTTTTTTACCTCCTCTCCTAAGGACACCATAATTAAGAATTTTTTACTCCCAATAAAAAATCCTAGAGCCACCTGTCAGGTTTGAACCCGCGACCTTGGACATTGAAGGTTGTTATGCTAGCCACTAAACCAAGATGACCACTAGGGTTTCTTAGTGTATAGTGTGACAGGATGAATATTTGAATTTAGAATGTTAACACACTTTTAGTTTTATAAGTTCCAAGGACATTTAATGCGATTAATGATTGGGGACAAAGACCGAATGCCGAAATATATAATAGTATTAATATCGTCAGATAGCTGAAGCTGCTATTGTGAGCATTCAGACCATCGCTTTCATTTATAACCATAACGTGATTTATGGTTATTTCTTTGTGTAAAATAAATTGCACCTCCATATAATACCCTTTCTTCAGATTATACTTTTTTCCTCCATTTCAAGAGTGAACTTGTTTTACTTTGAAAGAATGTTAAATAATGCTGTATTTTATTAGACAATGCTTTATTATTTTAAAATAATTATATTATGGTATAACATTTATAGAGCTGTTTACAGACAATTAACTAATATGCAGAATGCTAACTTGACTCGTTTACGCTGGCGCCGATTTTTTATGTCTGCTCCGTGGTGCGGCGCTCAAATTAATGCCACGTTTCATCGATTATTGCCTGTTCAGACCTGTATACGAGTTGTACGTTTACTAGCAGTCTAGTTAGTATTTATTTTGCAATTTGTACAACTAGTGCGTTTTTTCATCTTAACCTCAGATTTCTGCCAGTATGTATAAGAGTGAATTAATTCCAAATCGTCCAGACCTTGCCGCTCAACATTTTTGATTTTAATAATTTTTTAACCAGTTATTCTTTATCTTTTCATGAATAAAAAACCGTGGATAAATTGTTTTTTCTGTCATACACATTTAGTATTGCAGCGGTTTTAAGTCAGCTTCACGACTGAAAATATGCGTTGGAAAATCTCTGTAATTCTGGTAATTTTGCATATATCGAGTCAAATCAAAAACTAACAATAAGATAAGAATATGCTTTATATATTTTTATTACAACTTATTACCTTAAAAGTGAAGAAGGTAGTTTAAAAAATTCTCCCTTGTCCAGACTTCTTTCTAAGCTCGCTATATGTTTCAGTTGATCAAAATTTCCGTGATTTTTTTAAACAATTCTCTTCGCTACTTAGGTAATATGCTTTAACTATATACAATACTCTCTTCAACACTCTAGTTTTTGTTTCGTTCTGAAATATCCAAATTTACAGGAGTTAATAATTTTTAAAGAAAACGTTATTTTAGCAGCGAAGAGAATTTTTTAACTCGAGAACCAGCTCTGTCACCAAATTGATTTCACTTATAAACATCGTATAGATGTGTAACCTGTGTTAGTGTCATATTTTTTTCACTTAGTCCTATTTAAATATTTCCATGTAAACTTCGCGAAAAACGAGTTTTTGTCATTTTTGAAAATTCGTGTACAAAAATTGACTATGTTCTCAAGATCGAAATTGTGACTGAGCTTTTTATGAAAAAAATGTCAAAGGTGAGTCTCTTTTTCCCTTATAGACTTTTAACACGCTAAAAGTCTCATTTTTATTAATTTTCGAGAATTTTTTAAACCACTTTCTTTACTTTTAAGGTTATGAGTTGTAAGGACAAAATATATAAAGCAAGTCCATATCATATTGTTAGTTTTTGTTTTGACTCGATATCTGCAAAATTACCAGAATTAGAGAGATTTCACACCTGTTTTCAGTCGCGAAGCTGGCTGCAAAACGGCTGCAACACTAAAGTATTAGCCAGAAAAAAAAAATATTCACGATTTTTATTCATGAAAGGAGAGAGAATGATTAATAAAAAATGTTGAGCGGCAAAATTAATGAAAATTGACCCATAATTCGAAATTCGGTTAAAATGTTATTTTAATTTTTGCCCTTCTTAATATTAGATAACATGGGTATGGAAATAAATGTACGCGGCGCTCGATAAGACAGATTAGTGTGGGCCACCAATGACCCGCGCCGCCCCATGGGACAGACTACTGCGGGCCACCAGTGATAGCAACGGCCTAAAAGTGTTAATTAAAGAAAAATGGCCTATAAATTCTGCTAAGTTAAAAACGCTTTTTGAAACGAATCATCTATTCTACTTCTTACCCTATTTGAATGATTCCTTCTTTTCTTTTTTTTTAAGGATATGTAATTCCTAAATAATAATAATATAGCGCTAAATAAAATAATAAATAGTATTCGTGCAGCTTTAAGCATTACGATTACATTAATTATATTAACAAAAACCTCAAAAGACGAGTTTGTCAAATGCCATGTTTTTCAGAGCGGAGAAATGTTTGAAGAAATAATTTGTTATTTATTTATTTTCTTTAGTTAACAATGCAATCATTACCCTAAAATGATATAATATAATTATTATATTAAAATATTAACCTTAGACTTTGCCTATCCGCACCTTCGTGTTTTCCCTAAGGATACCATCAGTAATTGCCCTCTGAAAACAGAAGGTATAAAGCGGGCGACTCCGAAACCCTTTACTGCTCCCGCCAGTTACAAGTGTCAATAAATCATACAGTCTCTTCTTCTCCTTCAAAGAAACAGTCGACATAAATTCATCTCGTGCCATAAGTGTAGTTATCTCAGGACATGGAACTAGTGCATCAATGTCGGGTGAAAGGTTTAGTTATAATATTGCTAAATTAACTTATCGCTATTACTACCTTTTCTCAAGACGCAGATGTTTATATGACCTTATGATAATATTTTCAATAGTAAATAAAGTTATACATTTTATTTGTATCTGCAACAATCACTTAGTTTTATATTAGGGGTACTCACTACGTTTGCTATAGCATGCTATTTGTGTTATTTTGCTAAACACGTCGAGTTTCTACATTTATTTCCTGTATAAAATTGATGGGTTTAGCACAATAGCACAAATAGCATGCTATAGCAAACGTAGTGAGTACCCCTATTATTACTGCATTTCATATTATCTTGTACAAATTCGTAAATAAGATGACATTTCTTCTAAATTCTTTTGCTCTCCAACGGTATATTATACATCTATATTACAATACTTATGTTCGTGAAAAGAATATTTTTGCTCTTTTTTTTCCTTCAGTTTTATTTAGAATTCGTTAAACTCATTTATTTACCCGTTTTTTATTAATACTGACAAGATGATATGGTTATTTTTTATTTTATTTTTTTGAATCTACAAAATTATAGATTCTTTAAACGAAGAAATTTAAAAATATCTGTATTTAAGCCCTGCCAGATTATTTCAATCAGAATAACACATATGATATTTAAGTCCATTAAATTTTACCCCGATATTATAAATTGTTAAGCCGTTTTTCAGAAATTCTGAAAAAGGTGTAAAATGCATGGTATGAAGCGGATTTTCTGGTTGGCTGATTTTGATGAAAAAGTTGCTCTAACATCTCAAGCCTATACCTACGCTTCTAAAATAGGAAATTTAATTTTTATAAGATTTTGAAACGTCAAAATGATAATATTATATTATTGTGTTAAAAAAGTAATTGTTTTAGGAGAGAATTGTTCTAATTTTTATCGAGCTTGACCCACCACACACACACAGACGCACAAAGACTTTCTTTTTCAGCGGTACTTAGTCATCTGGACTCAGGGAACACTAAAACGTGTATTTGCAATGAAAACCCGAATTCGAAAATTTTCACAATCGCTATACTTTCTCTGATCAAGCTAACGGAATCAGTCTGATTAGATTTTCAGTAAGTGCTTTCTTCTTAAAGTTTCTTTAAATTGTTTGTAATGCTGAAGCAAATTCGAATATCAATTCTTTCGTCTAATAAACCTAAAATTATTGTATAAGGAAGTATATGAAACATTACTTGTAGAATGTTAGAATTTGTAAATTTTTTGTTGAAATATAGTAATTTTTATTAGTAAAAAATAACGAATTATCGCCACTTTTTAGAAATTCAAATTTCAAGAAATATCTTTTGGCGCCATATGCTTACAATGTCTTCCATTGGAAAGCCACCGAGTAGACAATAGAAAGTGAAGGCGACTTCTTTTTCTCAGGCGCCGGCTCCTAGTTGCATAGGAACTGCAGGGCATGCAGCGGGTGCATTATGCTGCACGCGCATCCTGGGTGCAGTGGCGCACACATGTGCCTCGGTCGGTACCTCTGATGGTGCATCGGGAATACTTAATGCCTTCCTCTGGTCTGTTTTGATTGCTTCCTATTTGCATCAATGCCAGTTCCGATATCCCTGCTCAAAGACTTCAGAATATTACTGTAATTCGACCAGCTACAGTTTAAGTAACAAAACGTAAAAATAAAATTATATAATTTAGGTCAACCAAATTTCGAATAAGAATGCTAAAAGAAGAAATACTAATCTTTGAAGACGAAAATTATCTATGTGAATCAATTAATAACCTCTTGTAACTTTGAAAATACAGTTTCGACTCTCAAAGGTGCATTTACACTTTTGCCTAACCTTTGAAAATCAAATATTTCATAGGAATACTTCGGTTCGACTTGCAAATGATTGATTTTGTGATCAATCAAGTTCTTGCAGAAAGACTTGACATAAGGACTAGTGTCGTGTCATCAATTTATAACGAAAGCAACAGGCTAAGCAAGTTCGAATAGAAGAAACAGGCTTTTAGATAGGTTAGTTAGCTAAGCTATGTATGTATTTTCTGTAATCTAAACTTATGTAACTCTCATTCACTTCTATCCTATTTAATTTACAAATATCGGACCTCCATCCACATCCATCTATAGAACGATTAATCTATACCGACGACTCGGATATAATAGGCCAATAGGCCGGACCAATAGGCTACGGGCTCCTCTTAAAAAGCACAACATCTTTTTTGCAAAATGCAAGTCAATGACCAGAAAACTCAGGATGTAATTTCCACAGAAAGAAGACCGTACATTACTCAAAACATAATTATGAACGGAATTACAATGCCCTTAGCTCAGTCGATTAACTAATTAAAGTTAGAAATGGTCAAATATTTAACATTTACAAAACGCATTTATAATAAATGTATAATAAAGCTTTAAACCGTTATCAGCAAAGTGAACCCATTATAGGCATTATAAATTACTTTAAAAAAATATATTGATTCCGTTTAAAACAGTCATTGGTCCCATACTAAGTTATTCTGCTCCAGCCTGGGGTTCAAAATGCGATTTTAAATATAGGAATCCTTTAACAATATCCTACTTGCTCCTGTTGAACAGATCCGTTAATTAGGACTTCACCTCGTCAAACGCCTAACATGAAATCCTCATACTAGACTGAAACGACAGGAAACTGCTCGTAGATACAGATTACTACAACACTTACTCGACAGACGCTCAAAACTTTCTATTTACTACAAAAAAATCGTTTATATAACTATTATCAGGCCTATTTGGACCTAAGTTATTGAGCTATGGGTGTCTACTAAACCATCAAATTCCTTTCGCATCCAATCCTTGCAATCGAAATCCTTCGAAAAAATCCTATATGCTCCTTACTTGTTACAATATAAATCATCCATAAAGACCTACATATCCTAATCGTTCAAGACTTGGCCGATATAGATAGAACCTTTTCATTCAAACTCCCTGCCTACTCAAACCCTCTCCTCCGTATCCATTCCCGACAATCCACTGAGGCGCCTTAAAAGAAGATGTCAAAGAGACTCCTACCATAAATTAGACATTGGAGTGCTACCAATGGGTAGTTTCTTCACAGGACAAACCATGTGTTCTAATCTTATATCAATCCTATTTACTTGTTGTATTGATTTAATATAGTTGTAAATTTCATAAAATAAAAAAATATAGGAGTGTGGGTCACCTGTGGTGTAGAGGCTAGCAAAACAGCCCCTATTTCCAAGGTCTAGGGTTTGAACCCGGCAGCTGACCCTAGGAGTTTTAATGGGAGTAAAAATCCTTGGTTGTGCTGTTCTTTGGAGGGGACGTAAATGGTGTCCGAGCCTGTGCGATTTCAGGTACTCGTTAAATAAGTCTATAATAATTAAACTTGGATTGACTAAATTTAGGATTCCCGCTGTAGCATCGTCCGATTAGCTACAATAATATAAAGTGACGTTAAATGAATAAACAAAAACTACCGTAAAATGGAAGTCGTCCAAAACTTGTGCTGAGGTTCGCAAATAATTGAGACGTTGATTTCCAAAGGTACTGAAGGAAATTTCTTGGAAATTGATATTATGACAAATTTGTATTCTCATCATTTAGTTGTATCTTAATCTTCTATTTAATTTTATCTAATGAACACTCAAGTCATGTTTCTTTAGAAATTCCGTTTAATTAATTATTTATTAGTTTTACTCTTACTTATTAAATTTTTATTCGATTTTAACAACGGAGGTTAGGGAAAACATTTTTGCCCGCAGCAGATTTTTAAAAACCTTTGTCTTTAGTTTAATTACTCGATTTGTAATAACTATCAAAATTTAACATCTAATTTGAGCTGCATCAGAACATGTATTAACAGTGAGCCTTTTGGCATTCTATAAGATATTGTTAATCAAAAATCCAGCTAATGGTATTTGATAATATATCAATATAATGATTTGAATGCCGAAGAGGTTCATGGACAACTTGCCTTGGAAGGAGTCTTGGTTTCCTACTCTAGTGACACACAAATATATCTTTCGTAGCTTTATTCAAAATATCGGGTGACTTATGAGAGCAAAAGAGCAACATTTGGATCTCAGACAGAAAAATGGATAACAGAATTAAATTTTTAGGGAACTCTGATTTTTTTAAAAAACTTTAATGCCTTCTTATTTTTTTCTAGTCATCGTGTATTTCAATACATTGAAACCCTTTTGTAACAAAGCCATCTATGCAATCCCTCGAGACTGCAGACTAATGCTCGTAGTATCCTACACTGCTTCGCCATCCAAGTTAATATATATTTAATAATGTATAATCCGCCATACCCTTTGGATATTAGTCATGTTCCTGATGGCATAACAACGTCCCCCGGGCAATAGGAGGCTAAACTAAGGGGTGGGACCCTCTTCTAAGTGATTTATGCACAACTTCTGATGCGCCATAACACCCCAGCTGAGACTTAAGAATGAGTAATTATGCAATAGCATCCAGATGTATTGAATTAGAAATATTCACAATCGTATTTGTTTTGACAGTTATTAGATTTACATTATACAATGTTTCCATGGCAAAAGTTTTTTCTTTATAATTAATTACACCAGTAGTATAAAGCGTATGATGAGTGCATACTGCTCCTTCCGGATACTACACTTTGGAGAAGCAATGGTTGCTTTATAGCAGTGGTTCCCAACTAGTGGTCCGTGGACTCCTGAGGGTCCGCAGATGTCCAGGGGGTCCGCGAGATGACATTGGAAAATTATTTCAATTTTATTAAATTCCTTAATCAGCTTACAAATGATTTGAAGTTGAATGCTGGAAAAACCAAAGCCATTCTCATCGGTTCCAAGAACCTTGTAAATTCTCTATCATATTATCTATCCACTCCTTTACCTCAATAGCATACCTATCCACTTCCACACCTCTGTAAGAAATCTTGGAGTTATTATTGATCAGAACCTATCTTGGAGTCATCATATTTCTCAAATCACCCGAAAATGCATCGCTATCCTAAAACAATTTCTAAGATTTCGTGACTCTATCCCTAAAACCCGTATGCTACTCGTCTCTTCGCTCATTTTCCTCCAGTTTGACTACGGTTGCCTCGTATATGGCGGGCTGTCTGAGAAATTCGATATGAGACTCAAAAGACTTATGAATTGTTTCATCAGATTCACATGTGGAATCCCCAGGCGCTCCCATGTTTCTAGAAGGTATACCGAGTTGAATTGGCTCTATCTCTCCGTCGGCAGTACCTCCTTGGTGTCTGTCTCTTCCGATTTTTTCATACAAAAAAACCTCCTTATATTCTTGATATGCTTACCACTTGTTCCTCTGTCCATTCAGTAAACACTAGATCCCAACCTATAAACTTGTATATAAATTCTCATAGATCCGCTTCCTTCAAAAATCCTTTATTATTCGTGCTACCATATTTTGGAATTCCTTGCCTGTAGCCATTCGTAAATCCTTATCATTATCCACTTTTAAACACCAACTATTTCTCCATCTTCTAAAGCATCAATCTTCCCAACATATGTAATATTTAAAAGCTGTAGGTTATAACTATTCATAGTCACAGAACCTGTCTTTTATTGTTAAACTGAAGTCTTAAACGACCAGACAATTATCATGTATATTGTACTTTTCTTGTTATTCTTAGGGGCCTACTCGTCCCAGAATAAAATTACTTTTCATTTCATTTCATTTCATATATATTTGGTAAGCCTTAGCTTGTTACGAAAATCACTCTCACATTGCACTCATTCATTGAATTTCTAGTGTTATTTGAGAGAAAATTATTACTTTACTATATTTATAAATTTATTTAAATTAAATCTCAGCCTACAATGTTTCGCGGATTTTAGCCGGTTTTTAGAGCCTTTATCTAGCATATAAAACTATTATTCTTCCAACGGTTCTTTACGGATGTGAAACGTGGCCGCTTACTTTAAAGGATGAACAGCGGCTTAAGGTTTTCGAAAATAAAGTATTGCGTAAAATATTTGGTCCAAAGAGAGATGAGGCCACTGGGGAGTTTAGAAGGTTGCATAACGCGGAATTGCGGAACTTGCATCCTGTGAATATAATTGAGCTGATTGCATCGCGGAGACTCAAATGGGCGAGTAAAGTTGTTGGGCTCGATGACGAACGGATTCCGAGAAAGTTGGTATTTGCTGATCCGACTGGTAGGCGTCCGAAAGGTAGGCCGAAGCGGAGATGGGAGGATTGCGTTAAGGCTGATCTCGGGAGCTTGGGCTTGAATGGTGAGCATTGGACGAGTCTGGGTAGGCGGAATTTGGTGGTATCGGCATCGAACCTTCGGGTTCGCTAAGCCTATTATTATTATTATTATTATTATTATTATTATTATTATCTAGCATATACTACTCGGATTATCTTTAATAATTTATTTAAATTCGAGGACACTAAATCCTTAGTCCACCATTAATAGAACGATTTAGTCCAACTGCAATTAAACAAAAAGTTAGTGTTAGTCGGATACATCTAAAAATTAAGACGATGATTTCTAATAGGTGCTATTTCCATTTAAAGAAATATTCTGTTTAAACGATATATATATATATATATATATATATATATATATATATATATATATATATATATATATATATATATGTTCTTGATTATTTCTGCATAACTGATATTAATAACTTTTCATATTTCTTTTTTACGTTATGAAAGGAATATTTCAATATGCTTTGGAACAAAATCAAATATGAACATCGTACCTTTTAGATAGGTAATTGTAATTTCGGCCGATGGGGTAATTACAAAACGCTTCTCTCAATCTACTGAACCCAAAACCGTATTTTTAAAATTTTATTTTTATTATTTTTTTTTGTGGAATGAAACAAAAAAAAGTCAGTATGAACAGTGTCCGTTGAAAAGAAGCGCCTTTCAAGAAAGGTTTCACTTTATGCAGTAAGGAATAATAGTCTTCAATGTTGTACAGGTGCATACAAATATATTCATGCATATTTATAATACATAAACCGATCGGAGACATACTCTACGCCTAGGCCTAAATACAAAAACTAATTGGACCCTGGTATCGTGACCACCATGTGCCTTCCCAGCTTCGTTTAAATAAAAATAAAAACTCCGACTGAACATTCCTCTGCTACTTCGGGCCCCACGACCTTCAAAGGATATGGACGTACAATCTCGGAATGGAAAGCATACAAAGCGAGTTCCTGGGATCGTTTAATGTAGCTTAGGAGCCCCTAACTCGAGGAGCGACAATGTAAGCTCTAAAACATCATCCATCGTTTTCAATCCTGTGAAATATATCCCAATAAATTTATTCGAAAAAAAAATCGTAATCCGTTTATAAAATATTGTGAATGAGAGTAATACCTTTTAAGGATATTGGCATATATACCGTGCGTTATTTAAAAACAAGTATGTCTTGTTCAATATTATACCTAAGCATGATATACAATCATACGAATATATTTAAAAAAATATTATTTATTTATTCAAGAAGTCTGGAAATGAGTATATGCAACGTAAATATTAAACATTGAAATGAAAAATATACAACTACGGAGTTCTAGCAAACAAATAAAGATAAATAGGAAATAAATAAAGAACACTTATTTAGGTAATCAAAAAACTAAATTCGATTTATCGTTTTTTGGGTGTATTCATATTATATTAGTTTAAATTTTGGTATTGGTCAAGTTGCCTCATTGTAAATATTTTGTTCAAGTTCATATGTTTATTTATTCATTATCATGTGGCTTCATGCTGATGTGGCTAATCGGACGATGCCACAGTAAAATTCATGTTTTTTTCCTACTTATGTTTAATTGTTAAAGGGATCTTTAATGAGTTCCTGGCATAGCAATAGGGACTACCATTTTATGTTTCCTCAGAGGGACGACATAAACAAGGATTGTTTTAGTTGAGTCTCCTTATGAGGTCTACGTCAATCAGTGGACTATATTAAACTAACGAGGTGACTATTAGACTGTTTAACTAAGTATATTATGGTATTACAACTTATATAGCTGTGTGAAAGCGGTCGACTTTTATGTATAGAAATTAATTAATTATATAGCCTAAAAAATAGGAACCAGCAACACAAGCTGGTATGCATTTGTGGTGGGCAGAGGGATTTTTTAAAATTTGTTATTCGTGTTCAACGTATTTTAACATCTTATGGTAAAAAAATTTACTCAAAAGCATTTATACTAGACTTACCAACTAATTCCTTTTCTTTTAATTATCTTAAATAATGCCAATAAAAATTCCTGATTTTCATTTTTTCTGTATCTTTAAAAATAACCAGTTTATTGGGAGAGACATCTCTTGAAAGTCGTGACTTAAACGTATAATATTTTTTTTCTATGTTTATCGGTGTCTTGATTCCAAAAAACTTTCCATTATTTCTTTATCTTCCATAACAAAAGTGAGCGGCGTGGTCTAGTTAATAGAGCACTGGTCTACTGTTCTCCGGTTTCTGGGTTTAAATCCCTGCTGAGGCAGATTATTATTCATTCTGTTAATTCAGTCGGGAGCTACCCTAGGGTATGGAGATCCTCCTGGGGCAGACCCAGCCTCTATTAAGTGGTTACCAAAAATTGGGGGAAAAACTGGCGGGCTGAGCGTGATCACCTCACGACCTTTGGACTAGAAGCAGTACGAAATCTCAAGTGTACTCAGCCCAAGACACTTCATGGGTTGTAGTGCTACAGTTGTTTATTGTTTTTTTTTTCATAACAACCGAGTTATGGGGAAATTTACATATTTTTTTATGAGTTGTGACTTGACCATCTAGATTACATTTTTTTAAATAATTAATCGCTGTGTTCTGATTAGAAGACTCGTTAAAATTGTTGTCTCTGTCTTCAAAATTAACTGAGCTATTGAATTAACATTTTTTTAATCAGCCGCCATTTTAAAACTGTTTGGTTGATATCAACGACGAGTTGTTAAAATCATCGTTGGGTGCTGTTATTTCGAAAAAATCAGTCTAGTAGTTTCGGAGAATCCTACATAAATCAATATAAACTATTTACTAACACAATTACAATGACTAAATCATATTTACAGTCATTATTGCTAATATCGAGTCATTATTATGAAAATCATTTTTGGTTACACCAATAAATTTTACTTTAACGTAAGCTAATCCAACCAATGCGATGCATTAGAGGGCAAAACAAGAAAATAATTCAATCGATAAAAAATATAAAATAAGTTTTTAAGACATTTATTTATTTATTGTTAAATTATAAAACTCAATTCAGTACGTTATAATCAGTGGCATGTTTAGAAAATGTTGCACGTATATGGTAAGGATGAAGTTTGTTATTATTTCTTGAGGGTGGGAGATGGGAGGGAGAGAAGCAGGAGAAAAACTTTTATATGGGGGCGCAGTCATCCCTAGTTACGACAGCACGTATCTTTTCTACTACAACCAACATGTCCCTAATCCATACTGAAGATTTAATTTATTATTTTCATCAGTCTTTTTTTAGGTGCATTATTAATGAAATTAAAAACTTTATAATTAATAGTTTTCGAACTTTGAAATTATGGTTCTAGTTAGGTTGTTAAATTATTTATATATTATTATTATTTTTTAAATGTCACCCGATTAAAAGTGATTTAATTCAACTACTCAGTTATTTTTACTAAAAAAACGCGAATAATTATGAAAAGAGAAAAAAGAAAAGAAATAAATTGTAATTTTGCACATGAATACGCCATAACTCATACACCATAGTAAATAAAAAAAAAAAAAAAAATTAAATCTTGCCTACATGTACTCTTAGTAACTTAGTTATTTTCGAAGATAAAGAAAAAAATTATTAGTGTTTTTAAACAAAAAACCGCGAATAATTATAAAAAAGAGAAAACAGAAAAGAAGAAAATAGAAATTTTACCCATAAATACGTCCATAACTCAGTTATTTTTGAAGATAGAGAAAAGTATGTATAGGGTTTTAGAATCAGTATATATAATTCAAGTCACAAATTATAATAGATATAATTTCACCAAACCTCGGTTATTATTGAAGATAGGAAAAAATCGAAAAGATTAGCAGCTATAAGCAGCTATAAAAACTGTTATACCCTAATATAGTTATTTGGAAATAATAAACCATTGTGTAATAATTCTACCGTTTTTTCTTCCTTATTATATATCATTATTCAACGCTAATTTTATTTAAAAGGTTATTATCTAGAACAGAATAGAAAATTATTTTATTCCTGGAGGGGGGACCCATGTTTATAAGACTCAGAGACAAAGATTTTTTATTTTATTTTATTAATACAGGCAATCTACAGCAAATATGATGTTTGCTGACTTACAATATTACAATTTTGATTTATTAATAACAAAAACAGTAATTAATGTATTGAATAGATTAATTAATTTCACTTCATCTTGTCTTCGTCTTTCACTAACCACTCGTAAGCTCCTTGTATCATTATTTATGTAACATTGACTATTTCTGTGGTGTTTATGATGGTTTCGGGACTGTACTTGAGGACAAACGGAAGCGAATATGAAGATTCGTCTTCAGTACTGATAAGGGGTCTCATGATACTCGCTTTTACGGCGGGTTAAAGTGGCTCCTTCCCTCTATGTTCTAAAAACGAAACGTTTTAAAATAATATTAAAAAACAATGACGATTGACGTGTTTTCACGGTGACCTGCATACAAAACATGGACATGAAGTCTTATATGATTTAATATATTCAGTACTTATGCTAATATTGGTTCGATTGGCTTTCATGTGGTTAGAAATTGTATTATATTTCAAATAAGTAATTAAATTCTTTTTCAGAAGTTGTTTGAGTTATTCAAAAAACATATATTTTATAGGTTTTAGAAAAAAAAATGATGTGACATGTAGTGAGAAAATGTATTTACCCTGCTCACCAATAAATAAAGTATTTGTAACTGTTTAAAAGAGATACTTTATTTCGGTAAAAAAAAAAATGTTTTTAACTTTAAAATCCAATCTAATATATGTTATGTATATATACATAGTTAAAATAGTAACATAGTTATCAAGGGAATACACATTTAAAATGTATTTCCCCGATGGCGTGCCTATGCTGAGATTCCTGCTATCAGAGCCTGTTGGCAGCCTGTTCTCTTTTCGTTCCACTTGAAGTTCCAAGGACTTGAAACACATTGTCCTGCTTATCTAAGATCTGTTTCAGATGTCATCCTCCTTTGAATGGATCTTCTTCAGGAGCATTAGCCAGTTTAACGATCAGTTCTTGGAGACGGAAGAATAATTTAATTATTAATCATCTATAATAATTTTTAGTTATTATTTATAATAACAAATATTGCTATTCGGAAGTTATGCTGAAGATAATAGATCCGTGAAAGAATAATTCGCCCAAACTTGGAAAATGCTTTGCAAATGCAAGAATTAAGATTATCATAAATATCATTGGAATTAAAATGATTATTAAGGTTCGAGATGTGAATGACATAGATGTTTAATTTCACTTACCTTTATATGGAGTATATAGTAAGGGAAAGTAATGTGATCCTGAAAATGATCGAATTCCATTTTCTAACCGAAATACACGTTTTAGGGTTTCCTATGTCCAAATAACCAAGTCGCGCGAAAAGGTGTACTGTGTACTGTGCTACTGTTTGTTATTGTACTTCTGTAACTGCCGCAGTGGGATGCACAGGGTTGCCTTAGTGGAAAAGTGACTTATACTTGCACTGCAAAAATGTCTGTAATTTTATTTAAATAGAATAGAAGTAATTTAAAAGAAAGAAAAAAGTCCGTGTGTGGGAAGTCTACCACGAAAGCGGAAACTCGTACGGAACTGAAATTTAATATTTAAGACATCTATTGCTACACCTGAAATGTTACAGCGAATTTTTCACCAAATCAACTGACCATCAACTAAATAATAATAAATAAATAAATATTTTATTATCCTGGGACATGTCCCTTTAGAATAAAATATACAGAATGTACAAAAAGTGCTTTGGAGTCTTAGGACATATTAAATACATATAAAGAAGTTAATAATTACTTATATAAAATAGGCATATTTAATTGATAAGAAAACAACAAACAAAAAAAAATAAAAAGCTTATTTACAATTTTATTGAGCCTGGATATTCGTTAAGTGATTAAATATGCGGGATTTGAAGGTAGAAAGAGTATTGGAGTGACGGATGGAAGGCGGAATAGAATTCCATAGGGTTGTGGATCGAATGAGAAAGGATCTGTCGGAATGTATTGTTCGGTGGGCCGTACTGTATACATCTGAAGGCCTGGAGCGTGTACAACGAGGATGGACAGAGGATTTGAATTGTAGGAGGTCAAAAATGTATGATGGACGGCGGGATTGGATAGCTTGGTAAAGGAATGACGTAAGGAAATACTTGCGACGATTGGAAGGGTAAAGCCACTTCAACTCGCCATAAAATTGGGATACGGAGGCGTAACTAGGAACCCCGAAGATGAATCGGACAACGCAGTTAATTAATCGTTTAATTATTAGCTCGAGATCCCCAGAAACACCATCGTATACCGTACAGCAATAGTCGAAGTGGGGAAATATTAGAGAGGTAACGAGTTTTCGGGTTTCATGCGGAATAGGTGACGGAGGGAATACAGCCGCTTTAAGGTAGAAAAGGTAGATTTTGGAAATATGATTTTTGAAGGATAGATTTTATACCAGGGATTTTGCACCTTTTTACAAATTTCTCCAAAACGGCTCTAACGATTTTGATTACACTCCCTATATCGATGTAAAATTTAATGGGATTTAACAGCACGTAGTTTTATTCTGATTTTAATAGTCTGCAAGCGCTTAAATCCGGATATTTAAATTTTTTTTTAAACTCAACTGTATCATCTTGTTAGCATTGATACAAAAAGGTTAAATATAAAGTTGGACGAATTCAATCCAATCGAAGGAGAAAAGAACTCAAATATGTAGTTATTATTTTTTCCCCCCAACATAAGTATAAAACACCGTTGGAAAGATAAAGACTTTAGAAAAAAATGTTGTCTTGATTAAAAAGCTGTAAAACGTAATGCAAAATAACGAAAAGGGCATAAACTCAAGCTATTATTGAAAATAATGATTTATATTGTTAGATTATTTACACATGTTTCCATTGAAAATAAATATAATTCTTTCAACTAATTTCAAGTTTCACAATACTAAAATGGAATTTAATAAACGAGGTAAATGAAAGTCGTGTGTATCCAGGACCAAATCTTTTATTTATTTAATGAAATTACTCACTGTATTGATTCAATATAACAAGTAAATGAGAAAAATATATGGTTAAAACACACGAAGACCTGTGAAGAGACTACCCAATTGGTAGCACTCCAATGTCTAATTGATGGTAGGAGGTCCCTTGGCCATCTTCTTTTTAGCCCTCTGGAAGGATTGACCAGAATAGATACGGAGGAGAGGTCACGGACAAGCGGGTTTGTGTAGGTGGGGAGTTTGGAATGAAAAGAGGCATATTTATTTCGGGCCAAGTCTTCTACTAATAGGATTTAGTTATTTATTGATGATTTAATCAGTTAAAATGTAAAGAGCATTAAGGATTTTAAAAAACAAAACAAAACTAGATGTGCAGAAATATTTTAGGCGATCCTCTAAGCGTCCCTGTAATTTGGTTTAAGAACGAACCAAGGAATGTCATTTGCAAGAGTTGCGAGATTCAATGCGTAGAATATCAATAGTAATGCTTAAATTAAAGTTCTTATAAAATATTTAACATGTCGAGATTAATATAACTATTTTAACAACTTGGTTGTTTCTCGTTCCTTAGTATTTTTACCACTCCTTTCTGTCGAAACAGTCTCCCCTCGAAAATTTCTTGCAGCCATGCCTTCCTCAACAATCGGTCCTCTGACATTCTTTGTAAATGTCCATACCATTTCAATATTTTTATTAAAGTAAAAAAAGAGAGGGAAAAGTACTCAAGGGTAACCTGTAGTGTAGTGACTTGCATAACAACCTTCTATGCTCATGAATGCTAGTTCAAACCGTTCATATGGCTCTAAGATTTGTAGAGATATAAAAGATCCTTGGTTATGCCTTCCTTCACAAGGAACGTAAAATTGTGATCTCGAGTATGTGCGATGTAAGATAATCTCTTTCCTAATTTCACTTGGATAGGCAAAATTTCCGACTCTAGCTGTAGCACTAGGCGCTAAACTATTAAGTTAAGTGAATAAAAAAACGAAACAATTCAGTTTTTTGGGGGATGAAAGCGAAAATTTGCGGGAAGTGTCTTGCGTGAATTAATGATCGTGCATTATTCTAATGATACTTTTTATTTAAAAAAACTTCTCAACGTCCATTTCAGATTCTATCACAACGGGGTAGACCCACAGTAAAATGTGTATACGGCTGTTTGTTAATTTATGAAATTGACTTAAATGACAGAAACACTTTTTTGCTAGATTTTGGGAAGCGAACTCAGGTGGTCCATCGAAAAAATAAAATGTGGATTAATGTTTCCCTTATAAAATCAGCATCTCACTTTGCTTAACTTGTAAAATTTGTCGTAAAAACAAAAAACTTTTTTTTTAAACAGAAAGGAGCAAAAAATTTATGATCGAATAGTTTCATCAAATTGCCATTAGTTAATGACATGTAAAAATCAATCAATGCGTTAGAGGAAAAATGTTTTTTCTATCTGGTATATTTTTTTATGTAGTTATACTATGTCGTTCCACATGGTATACATGAATAGTTGTCCATTTCACCACAACAAATAAGATAGATCTTTCTTTGGGATCAGTGTAAAGAGTAAAGTCTTCAAACGTAAATCATGTGCCATAAGTTCTTACCTCACAGAGGTCTAATTTTATTTTAATTGCTTTATATCATGAGCACTGTCTTGAAGAAAAAAAAAAGAAACGTTACTATAAATAAAACTAAAGCTGCCACTTACCCATATAAAGTAAATTTTATGAAAACGAATCTCCAGCACGAATAAATATACAACATTAGCATACAAACATAATATACAATATATAGACAACTTTAGCAATAACTTTTATAATCCTGTAAATCTGTTTTTTGGACTTTATATCGTGTCAAGAAAATCAACTTATATATTTATTTGAACATATAATGCGTCAGTGTAAAATCTCGTTATTATTTTAAACACTCTTAAATGTTATTTACCTGATTGTTGTCCTATGTGTCATTAAGCTTAGATAGTAATTAGCACTGATTATATAGTAATTAACATCACAAGTCAGCTAGAGGTTCGAATTCATTATATAAAAAATAAAGCTAGATTTTTGGAGACCTAAGTTAAAAACTTTAAAGGCCAAACGTTGACCGGAATTAACTTTCCCAATATCAACTACAGTCAATCATTCTCCATCATTATTACTTAATCATACCCGGGCATAATAAAAATAACCAACAACCTCTTGATTGTTGCGATCTCTCTGCTTCAATCGCCCTGAAGAAGGCCTAAATTTAGACCGAAACGTTGGCACACATAAATAAGTGGCACGTTGGCACAAGGTTCTGCTTAATTAAGTGTTTTGATGACTGCACCCGGAACTAAGTTTATAGATTTTAACCATTAAATATATTGTTTCTTTTTTTGGTCTTATTTTTTCCCTGTCCTTCAAAAGTAAAATATTAATAAATTTTCAAATAATACGTTATTGCCATAGTTTGCCCTTGGCTGGTTCCGTTATAGCTCTAATAAGTTGAGTTGGAGAATGTTGCTCTCATAATTAGAAAAAAAAAACAGTGAGAGGAAGGTTGACCAATTAATACAAACGCTACGTGATACCTTGCGGAACGCCTACGTCAACTCCCTTTTTTTATTAAAGCTCCCTCGAACTCAACCAAATTAAGTGAACATTCCAGAAGGTAAAAAAACTAATTTATTAAGACTGAGAAGTGTCAACGCGAGAGAGGTCAACGTTGTTTCTAGATTTCCATTTTGTTATTGCTCATACAATCTCTCCATATATCTCCATACAATTAAACTCTATACTAAGATAGTTCGTAGGGAGTCTAGTAGATAGAACGCTAGTCTATTGTTATCAGGGTCCAGGGCTCGAATCCCGACTATGACAGAATTTTATTTATTTATTAATTCAGGACGGGGGGCACGCTAGGGTATGAAGACACCCCCTGGGGCACACCCAGCCACTTTAATATGGAGACCCAAATTGGGGAAAAAACCTGGCGGCTGAGCGTGATCAAGGCCTGATTACCCACGACCTATGGAACATCCAAGGAATCAGATAAATAACATTTAAAGAGTGTTTAAATTAATAACGAGATTTTACACTGACGTATTATATGTTCAAATAAATATATAAGTTGATTTTCTTGACATGATATAAAGGCCTAAAAACAGATTTACAGGAGTGTAAAATATTGCTAAAGTTGTCTATATATTGTATATTTATGTTGTATGCTAATTTTGTATATTTATTCGTGCTGGAGATTCGTTTTCAAAAATTTACTTTATATGGGTAAGTGGCAGCTTTAGTTTTATTTTTAGTAAGTTTCTTTTTTTTTCTTCAAGACAGTGCTCATAAATAAAGCAATTAAAAAAACTTGCGGTGAAGACCTCTGTGAGGTAAGAACTTATGGCACATGATTTACGTTTGAAGACTTTACTCTTTACACTGATCCCAAAGAAAGATCTATCTTATTTGTTGTGGTGAAATGAACAACTATTCATGTGTATCATGTGGAACGAACACAGTATAACTCTACATAAAAAAATATACGAGATAGAAAAAACATTGTTTCCTCTAACGCAAGTTGCAGAACCCGAAATAAGAAAAAAAATGCTATTTTTAATTTTAAAAAAATTATAGTTACCTCAGTGCATTTGTTATAATTATGAAAAATATCGAGGGCTATATCTTTTCAAAATCAATCTTGTAATCAGCAAAAAATAAAAGATTAACTCGATCTCGAAATTTAAGTTTATGCATTTCAGGACACATACAATCTAAATATTCTTCTTCTTGTGGTGCCTATCCGTTACGGATGTTGGCGATCATCAAGGTAATGCGCACCTTATCTACTGCTGCACGAAAAAGGCCTACAGTAGTTGTATTATACCATTTACGCAAGTTCTTCAACCAGGATATCCTTCGCCTACCAGGCCTCCTCCTGACCTCCACCTTGCCCTGCAAAATCAACTGCATCAAGTTTTACCGCTGTCTATTTCGCATTATATGTGCTAAATATTTCAGCTTATGTGATTTTAATAAAAACAGCAGCTCCTTCTCTTTACCCGTTCTTTCTTTGACCCTAAGATTGGTGATATGATCGGTCCATGGGATCCTTAAAATATGTCGGTATAACCAAATCTCAAACGACTCAAGTTTTGCACAGGTAGCTTCTGTTAGAGTCCAGGATTCGATCCTGTAGAGCAGCACTGGTAAGATATAACACTTGAATAATCTGATCTTAGTTGGCAGTATCTAAATATTGTATAAACAAAATTCGTTTCAATAAACCATGGCTTTTCTTGTTAGCCATTCGTTGATTTGAAATTTATGAGCTAGATCACTAGCAACCTAAGGTTGATCCTTGAACTAATAATTATATTATATAATTATCAACAATGGCAGAAAACCGAGTAGCTAAGGCTGTATATGAGACAAGGGTGGAAGGTCTAAGACCAAGAGGAAGACTTGGGAAGGCGCGATTCAGGAAGCCTTTGACAGAAGGAGTCTGGAATGGAGAAGGAGAAGAAGATTGGTTCAGGAGAGAGATTTATGGATTAAGCTCTGTAAAAAGGATGCTCACACCGTTGGCGGTAGAACTGTAGAAAATTAAATAAATTATCAACAATAAATAAAAAAAAAGAAGATATCGCCCTCCTTAGAACCCTTTCTCCATCTATCTGCAATAATGAATCTCATTGTCCATAAAAAAATTTTGAACAACGTATCAAAATATCATTATTTTGAACTAGATCCCTATATTTCATATATTAAGCAACAAGTACGAGCAAAGTAACAACTACAGAATACCATTTTAGGGAAAATACAGTGGGTGAATGATAGAATAAGAGAGGAATTATGTGTAAGGTCTGTTAAACAAGTTATAGAGGAGCAGGAACTCAAGTGGTCATGGGCGATAACCGAAAAGCGAAATGGGCCCTTGAAGCAAAAGGTAGGCAACCTAGAGGCAGGTCCAGGCTGATGTATTGTGGCTACATGGAGAGTACAATTTATGAGAATAATGGCCAGTGACAGGAATCAGGGGCGAGAAGGGCCGAAGATGTTCCTTCACGCAGATGGCCTAACAAGGTGGCAAAACAAGAGAGTACAAAAATGATCGTAATCGAATCAGACTAAGCACGAATACTAATAATTACCAATTGAAATTAATATTTTTCCTTGAGGTCATCATTATTTGTATTTTTTTTTTTTTGGGGAGGGGGGGAGGCGATCGATTAGAAAGGCTCATTATTGAAAATAATAAACAAAAAACATTTGTATTCGACTTCTTTACTATTTCATTTTCTTTTTAATTTTCATAGAAATAATTCAAATAAAAATTCCCGATTCCAGAAAACTTTAAATTAGGGGTACTCACTACGTTTGCTATAGCATGCTATTTGTATTAGTTTGCTAAACCCGTCGAGTTTCTACAGTTATTTCCTGTATAAAATTGATGGGTTTGTCACAATAGCACAAATAGCATGCTATAGCAAACGTAGTGAGTACCTCTATTGTTTCTATATCTTCAGCAATAAACGAGTTATTGGGGGAATTGCATCTCCTATAAGTTATGGCTTGGCCATATATGATTTATTTATTCATTTCTTTGTCTATTGCAATGTTTTGATGAAAACCAGGTTTTGGGTGAATTAAATCTCTTATAATTTGTGATTTGACCATATCATTTTTTTCTTTTTGTTTATCGCGGTTTAATGATTCTAAAACTCTAACTATATTTTTCTCCATCTTAAGTGTGTTAGGGGCATTCATATATAGGCAAGATTTCAATTGTTTTATTTTTCGTTTTTGTATTGTTTTGGTCGATTCCTCAGGTTTATTAGTTGAAATAATATAATAATTTTTTTTTTTTTTTTTTTATAAAATTTTGTTTTGATAGTAAGAAGCAGCAGGACATCAATAATTGCTAAATGAAATCATTATTAAATCAATAAATATAGCAATTAAAATTCCACTACTTGCGTTCTTAATAATAGGATATTTTTTTTTAAAAGAATTTTTAATACAAATAATATTCCATATAACTGACAATCATTTTGGTTGTGAATGAACCAATAGAATAGAGGTTGGAAAGGGAAGGTAGTAGGATTGGACAAAGGTCCTTCAGAAAGATGCCCATCTGGTGGGAGTGGACAAAAAGCTCCTCCCTCCCTCTACCGGTCTACCTGCTCTATCAAAGTATTCTGAATTAATGATTTTTTTTCGCTTTATAAACCTTTTTTTTATACCTACAGTACTGAAAAACTGGTTTCATTTGACTGGAAACCTAGGAAGAAAAATAATACTAGCTTGAATTTCGTATTTTTTTTCCAATTAAAATGACCGTAGCTGAGATCAATTATTTATTTATAAAATCTTGTTCCAAAACTTTCTTAATGAATGTTATAATATATAATCTTTTGCAAAAAAATATAAACATTAAATTGTATCGAATCTACACCGTCATTATTTTTTCTTAGCTAAATGCCGAAGATTAACAAGTAATAAAAAATAACATAATGTTAAAATTTCTAAATTCAGGCATTAATTCAGGTTTTATGTTTATGAACTCTTTTTATTTATTATTCATTATTTTTTTGTTACTAATCGAATACATTTGTCTGTTTTATTTGTTCGTCACATTAATACCAGTCGATTATTTAAGTCTATCGTAAAAAGTGAAAGGCTAGTGATTTATTAACTTTGAAGGGAGACAGAGTTATTATTAAAGTCTTTTATTTGTATATGATATCTATTAAAATTGTATCTGTTATATTGTATAATACGTAGAGGTTTGAAACAAAAAATTAATTTTATCGATGCGTTATTAATTTGAAATCAGACATTTTTTACAGTAATTTCATTTAACAGACTTTTGAAACAACTAAATGATTAGTGAATCATAAGAATGCCAAACATTCACTCACTATAAGACTGGTATGTGGCCCAAAGAGGGAGGTTAAGTAACTAAAGCGATTTTTATTTTTAATTTACTTTAAAAAAACAAAAAATATATTTTCTGTGAAATAATGTAAATTAAATACTTGAAATAAAATGTCAAGTAAAATATCCTGGTATATTTAGAGATATATGTATGTATATAACTTATATGTATTATGTTATGTTGTATAAGTTTGTAAAATACAATATCCGCTGGTAAAATTCTGGATAAGTGCTTGAATAGAAGGAAAGTATTATGAATTTACAGATCCAATGTACGTGTATATAAGGCTTTATTACGATGTTTAGTGAAAATAATATATCCTAGACAATTTATTTAATATTATTTATTTATTTAATAAAATAACTTAAATACAATCAAGGCTAGTTATACTACAATTATTATTTGGTGATTAGATACAATTACGACTTTAGACCAGGAAAATTAAGGATGTACCATATGTTTCAATTAGAATAATCTTTAATATGAATCTCTTTAAAGAAAATAAAAAAGAAAGATCTGTATAAAATTTTTAGGAACTACAGCCGAACATCACGAGACTAGAAAAACCGGTGCAATAATGAAGTTGTTGAATCTCTAACAAGCTAATCAGAGTGGTTAAGACGTCTTGGAAAGAAACTTTTGAAGAAGTAAATTTGAAACTTCTTTCAAAAAAATTAGTTTAAATTCTAGCCGGCTTCGAGTTTAAAAAACCAAAACAAGAACCTTATACTTTTTGCTAATTTTTTTAAAAACATGTTTAACATACGATTAAATTTAAAAATTGAAGAATCGTTTCGAGAAATTTAGCTAAAATTTGAATAAAATTCAAAAATACAATAATTTAAAGTAACAGTAAGGGTAAAGTAGCAGATGGCTGAATTATGTTATAGACGATCTTTTAGAAAATTGTACTGACGGTTCTGAGATGATGTGATGCAGAACAGACCTAAGAGGGTATATTTTGAAACTAATTTTTGTCCTCTCCAAGCAGAATTACTACGAAAGTATTAAATGCTTATAAACGATAATTAAAGCAGGCAACAGATTTTTAAATTAGCTCCTCATGTTTTCAAATTAAAGAAGAAATTCTCTTGAAGTTCTCTTCAACTTAGTATATTGTTGATTAAATGTTGAAGGTTTTTATTATCATTTAAATTATTAAACTATTCTGAAGATTGTATAGCTATTTATCTATTTTATATTTCATGTATTATTTGTAAATAAAATTGCTCTGATAATTTGCATGCATTATGTTAGCTAATCTAAGTTTTAACTGGGAATAACGGATATAAAAATCAATAAACTTTTTGTAAAATGTTTTAAAACAGTCATCAAATTTATTAAATAAATGATCCGTTACTATAAATTTATAAATGCTATTTGAAAATATGCAAATATAGTGTAAAATAATTTTAATTACTTTAATTATACTTTATTTTAAATAATGAAAAGTAAAAAGACTAAATGCATGACTAATTCTTCTTTGCAATGAATGATATTCTGTCTTTAATTTTGCTGAACTGTAATTTTATTAGTCAGTACCTTACATGATTATCAATAAGTTTAGTGCTAAATTAGGTATAAATGAAAATATAATTAGAATAATAGTGGAAATAGATTAAAATAAGTATATATAAATATTTGGGACTTGACAATATATGTTTTGAGTAGTATCGTTGATGTTCACCAAGGTGTCAATTAGGTAACATCATCTATTTCAATTGGCGCTCAAATTGCCGGAGAAAATGGCGGATACTTTGGTACCTAAGCATATTGATTTCCAGGCTCACCATCTGGCGGAAAATCTTTGAACTAAGCTGCATATCAGCCTCTCTGATTAAGATATATATATTTTTTAATTTATCTATATTCATGTTTTTTTTTTCAAAGAAATAAAATTGTTTATTTAAAATATTAATTCTAATGAATATTTCTTGGAGTTGTATAAAAATAAAAACTTTTTTTGGATGGATGATTATTATAAGAGAATAAAATATATTAAAGTAAATAGAAATATTGTAAAACATTAAAAAATATAAATAAATAAATACTGAAGCAATCGTTTATATCAGCGTATGGACTTATAAGGTTATTAGATTAGGTTATCCAGGAAACCTACTTTCACCACCAACGTATCCATTATACAGGATTACCTTGCTAATAGATCCAACCGCAAAGGGACAGCAATGACCCATGGCGGCAATAAAAAAATGATGTCTAGACCCATAATGGTGGGTCATAAGCAGCCATAACGGGGAGGGTTGGGCGGGGGTGGGTCACCCTACTCTGCACATGACTCTTATCAGCGGCACATAAATGATAACAGGGTCATTTCGTCACTAACCCAGTGACATCTCCCTGACAGGTGCACGTGTGAATATGGATGTGACATAAAAATGTGAGGTGGTAACTATTGTTTATACGTTACGGAAATAGGTTCGGACGTATATGATCTTTGTATTGGGAGAAATTGATGCATTGGTCGATTGGATATTGATGTTAACAATTAAAATTTAAACTAACTAAGGCAGGTTCTACGAATTATTTATAGTAAAGAGCAAAAAATCAATACTACACGTTTGGGCTCTGCTTCATTAATATTTCATTGCTGTTGAATCCCATTGAGGTAGTTGCATCAATTTGATTTAATAAATAGTTTGTTATCGATTGACAACTTATGATTTGCCTAGAGGTTACAAGCCATAACCTCCTAGGTTATACTAACGACTCGCTCTCCAGCGACGTTTGACAGGGGCTCCCAAATGAACCTAATATAGCCGGTATTATTAATTACAAAATAACTCCATCAACTGCCATTACTTTATCACCAAATGCATGCAAATAAATTGAAAAGATTTACCTGTACGAAGGGTGCGGCGGCCATGTTGTACCCGAGGTACCGAGGTACTGTGAGGTACACTCTACCCCACCGACGGGAAGCTAACCTGACGGAGGCGGGGGGTTCGCCGAGGGCTCACTAGGCAGCGCTGCGATCGCCCTCCTCCCCTCCCATAAATCGTGGGGAGGCGAGGGTGGGGAGGCCCCTCCCCTCCTCGGGCACGCCCTTCCCCCACTAATTGGCTAAAACGCCCGGCAACTTTCTTAAGGCTTTCTGAATTATCTCGTTATCGGCAGCTGCCGGCTCGTGTACAGGTACTTTTGGTGCGTTTATTAATTAGCGAGGGGAAAATGGAATTATATTGAAAATGAGCAATTGTTTCGAATAAAAACGCAACAATTTATCCAATTATTCTAAACGATTCATTAGTTAACCAATTATTTATAAAATAATTGAAATATACACTAATCAACTGGATGCCTTGAATAATTAAATTTAATTTATTGCTAAAATATATATATTTAAAAAAATAATTATTATAACAACAATATTTCTTTGCAAGTTCTCAAATATAGTTGTCACAAATATAGCGGCTTTTTTTGCATTTAAAAAACAATTAACATTATTTAATAAATCGTAAATATTTGTCTTAATGATTTCATTTCATCACCATACAGAAAAGATTGATACATATACAATGTTTAATTTTTTTTTTTTTTTTTAATGAAATTATAATCTCTTAAAACTGTAAGTAAAACCTTATAGTTTTATAGTAACATATATTTTTACCACTACACTAACAAATAGTAATCATACGTAGCTGTCTTGTAGTCTTATAATACTGTAATGTTTCAGAATTGTTATTAATGTAATATAAAATGTGTATAGATAAAATGTAATATAGTAGTACAGTACATATACCTATTAGTTAAAATCCGTCGTATCATTTAGTTTTAAATTATAATAAGTCGTATGGTTTTTTACAAATAATTTCTTTAAATTTTATACTAATGAAAATATTAAAAAACTACATAAGTTATTATTGACCTCTTATTTAAAACTAGACACCTATGACTGGTATGATTCAACTTAAGTTTAATTGGAACTAATATTCCTATTATTGTTATAATAATTTTGATGTAAACTACTATATCTGATGGCAAAATCAGTTTGAATAGGTTGAATTTATTGATATTCCTTGACTATAGAATAATAAATACACAAAAACTTGTAACATTGCTAAATCTAATACTTACGAAATTAATTGTATAGCATATTTGATACTAAAGTGTCTAATAAACATTTAACTTATTAAATAATAAAATTTAACGTATGAGAAAATAATGTCTTTAATTCTGACTGAAAAGACAAAATCTAAACGTTTTAATAATCAAATGTTTATCAGTCTTTGAATTCAATTTTGTAGTTCATCCGTTATCAAATATTAACAATTAATATTGAGCTCTTATAAAGTTAATATCACTTTTTGATTTATATTTTTAATAAAGAAATTTTGTAACCGACCAAAAATATTACCCCCACCCCTCAAAATTGGAAGTCGTATGTAAGAAAATACGTATAATCCGGTCCTAAAATAAAAAACGCCTGTCTGCCATATGAATTTATGAACAAATAAACACTGCAGTTATTCGTTAAAAAAACTAATTCCCTACAATACAAAAAAAGAATTATTGAAATCGGTTAAGAAATTTAGCTGTGGTAATTATATTCCATAAATATAAATTAGTAGTGTTACTTCTTTGATTAATCTATCGCTATAAACATAAGTTAATTGCCTACAAAGTAATATAAATTATTATACTCTAACATTATTATTTGGAAATAATAAACCATTGACTAATAATTTGCAGCGTTTTTGTTAATATAAATACATTAATATATTTTGATTGCTGATAAATAAGGTGAAAGTCAAAATTCAATGTAAAATAAAAAGGTGTCTTACGACATGAAGTTTCATCTACAATTACCCACACACCATAAAGGAAAAAAAATTGGCACTTCAACATTGTGTATTAGCCGAAAGGTAGTTCAATTTTAAATGAATTGGTGGATTGTAAAACAGCCTTTTATTTATTTTATTACTACTATATATTTTTACTTTCACTTACATATATATCAAGTATATAGTAAGGGAGATTATTGCAATCGTTAAAATTGTCTAATTCCAGTTTTCTGCGGAAATACACGTTTCAGTGCCCCCTGAGTCCAAATTACCACGCCCCGAAAGATGTCTGTATGTGCTAAGTCCAGCTCGAAAACGATAAGTTGTATAGAACTGAAATTTCATATTTTAAAAGCGGACTAGCCTGAGATTTTACTGAACCTTTTTAACCATAATCGGCTGACTGGACGTGCAGCTTTTTACCAATCATTTTTCATTTACGATTTTTCGAAAACGGCTTCAACAATTTAGATTAAACTCGCTATTTCGATGTGAAATTGGGTGGGCTTTAATGTCATGTAGGTTTCATTCTCATTAAAACAGCCTGACCGGGCTTAATTGGCGACATTTCTTTAATTTCTTAAACTGGCTTACATTTCTTCCCCTAATTAATCTTTATTGTAGTTCTAGCACTGGCTAGATTCTCCACTCAATGTGCTGCATGAATGACGTGTATAAAGGTATGAGAGATTTCTAGACTTTTATACATTTTATTGATTCCGTATTATATATATATATATATATATATATATATATATATATATATATATATATATATATATATATATATATAATTATTTTTAATTGCAAATTTCTGGTTTTACCAGAATATTTACCTACCCGGACCAAAGTCAAGGGCTGGGCAAAAAATACTATACTATATTTAAGAATTTTCTGATGATACTGGCTGTACCGAGGAGAACTGCTTTCTGTTCCAGAACCTTTTCAGGCATTTTTAAGTTTTTAGTTTCTAAAATTGTGTCATCTGGAATGGGACCGTTGCATGAGATAATTATCGGATATACCTTGATTTGTTCCAGCTTATAGACTTGACGTAGTTCCTGGCACAAATCTTGATATTTTTGTATTTTCTCGGCAATAGTTTTGTCGATATTGTCATCATTCGGGACAGCAATAGCGATGACATAACCGCATTTTACATTTCGATCCATAACCGCTATGTCCGGCTTGTTTAATATCATGTGATCGGTAATAATGGAACGATCTCAGTATATTGTCCTTTTTTTCACCTGAGAGTACCTGTTTTGTTTCGTATCGGTAATAAGGGACCTCGTCTGCTATCATTTGGTATGATAATGCCAGCGATTGGTGAATATTTTTTGCCAAGTTATTATGCCTCATAAGGTATCTCTCCCTGCCAATGCTTGACACCCAGACGATACATGTTGGATAGACTCTATAGCCGTTTTACAAAGACGACATCGTTCACTTATATTCTCTCCACAAATGTATTTCCTATACACATTGGTTGAAATCACTTGATCTTGTATGGCCAAAATAAATAAATTATTATTATTATTGTTATTCGTCACTATTCTTTTTAACTAGAAGTAATTAGTCCGTGTGGCGTTCAGTGAATAAAATAATTAAGTAGTTTCAACCATTGTCTTTTCTGCCAACGTTTCGGCCCCCATTGTGGGTATTGTAGGCGAATGGAAACTTAAATATTTTTTTTTAACATTTAAATTTATTTATTCGAATGTATTAGAATTTGTCACAATGGAGAGTGGTCAAGTGGAGCTACAAGATCACATTCATACAATAATCATTACTATTCTTAATGTCCAAATTAGAACAGATAGTAATATTACTCGATAAAATTGTTGTTGAAAAAAAAAATTAACTTTTATTATTTTACAATAGTTAAAAAAAAATAAAAAATCATCATCTTGTTAGTATTGATATAAAACGGGTAAATATGTAAGTTGAATGAATTTGATATCCAACTAAAGGAGATAAGAACAGACATATTTTTTAGTTTTTTGGACATAATAGTAATATTGACATATAACATATCGTTGGGAGGCTACAGAGTTTAGAAAAAAATACTATCTACAATATTATATGTTATAATGTATAAAATACTATAATTAACGATTTACCTTTTTCGTGTGTAACTGTATTTAAAAATTTTTAAATTGATTTTAAGACCGGAGGCAAGTGAAAGTCGTGTGTTGCGCGCACCAGATTTTTTAGTATGTATATGTTATCATATAAGCATGATCGAAACGTTAAGCCTGAGTTAGTATATCATTAATTACTTTTATCGACGAACCTCTCTTATAATTCCAAAAAATCAGTAATCGTTTTGTATCGGAATTCTCAGAAATTACTTATACATCCTTTCACGGTATTCAATCTGACCTCCATCAAGAAAACAAAAAAAAAACTTCGTAAGGACCAAATCAGATTCAAACAAGAGAATTTAAAAGCTAATTCCTAGCATGGAAGAGGTAGAAGTGTAGCTAACTTATGGGCAACGTGCAGGGAATGTTGGAAGAGAGGTGTCTGAGAATTGTCGGTGGTAGGGTGAGGGCCTTACGTAACAAAAGGGTTCTCAGAAAGTTGGTCCTACCCTTCTGTGAAAGTGTCCTGTCCTACCTACATCTGGCTCTAAAACTGAACGAATTAGAAATTATAGAGCTCTCTCGTCTTTATAACTCTATCTATTTTTCCAATATCTTGTTCCATTTTAGACATCGTCGTTTTACCTCATACCATCTCACCTTGTAATCTAGTGGTTTCCAATAAAAAATGTTCGCGGATCCCTTAATACAATCATTTCAATAGTGAGAACCTCCTAAATCCTAAATATTAGTTATATTTTTAATTGGCTACACCGTATCACGTACATTGTCTGGGAAATACCTCTACCGAAACTCTATTTTCCAGAAATAGTCTAGCTGGGAAATTACAAATGAAGTAAAAAGAACCAGGCGCTAGTAGGAGTTTACTTCAATCCGCGAACTTTTTAAAGGGAGTAAAACATCCCTTCAGCGGGAACGTAAAATAGTGTTCCAGAGTCTGTGCTGTCAGTTAATTATATACCGATCTTAATTAAACCTCGATAGGAAAAATATAGGCCTTCCACGTTAATATCGTCCGATTGCCAAAGTAGCATAAAAATTGAAGTTAAATGAATAAAAATAACCTAAAATTTAAAACATGTACAAAAAGTTATTTATTTGAATACTCATAAAGAAATCTAATATTGTTTATTATCTTCTGATATACATTATTTATCATTTATACTACGGAAACAATAATGGATAATTTGGATAAAGCATCTCCCATAAAAAAAAAAAAAAAAAACCTGTACCACTAGCAACCCATGAAGGGTCTTGGGCACAGTACATATAGAGATTCGTACTGTTTCTAGGCAATGAGGTGATTAGGCCTTAATCGCGCTTAGCCGTTAGGTTTTTCCCCAATTAATTTGGGTACTCACTTTATAGAGGCTGGGTCTGCCCCAGGAGGGTCTCCATATCCTAGGGTCGCCCCCCGACTGTATTTACAGAATAAATAATATTCTGCCAGAGCCGGGATTCGAACCCAGGACCCGGAGCACAGCAGACTAGCGCTCTATCCACTAGACCACGCCGCTTCCATAACTTATGTAAACATCTGGTGCGCACAACGACTTTAACTTACCTCGGTTGTTAAAATCAATTTAAGATTTTTAAATACATTTAGATCTAAAAATCCTTAGTTACGCCGTCCTTCGGAGGGGACGTTAAAATTGGTCCCGAGCCTGTGCGATGTCAGGTACTCGTTAAAGATCCCTATCCTAATAAAACCTGGATTGGCAAAATTTAGGCTTCCACTGTAGCATCGTCCGATTAGCCATAGTAGCATAAAGTGACGTTAAATAAATAAACAACAACAATCTAAAAATAAATTGTTTAAGAATTAATTAAATTGATTTTCAATAAAAACATGTGTTTTATTAAATAATCTATTATTTCATTATCTACGACAATCAGTCAGTTTTGTCGGTTTTTTATCACTCTCTGTTAACTTTTACAATTTTGTGTATTATATAATATTTTCTAAAATCTTTAGCTTTCCACGGTATATTATACATCTATATCACTTTGTTATGTTCAAAATAAAAAAAATGCGTTAAACAAATATTTTTCCAGTTTTCTCCTTTAGTTGGATATCGAATACGTTCAACTTATATATTTACCTGTTTTTTATCAATGGTAACAAGATGATATGGTTATTTTTGTAGAATCTACAAAATTAAAGGTAGTTTAGAGGAAGAAGATTTAAATCATCGGCATTTAATCCCCACCAGACTATTTCAATCAGAATGAAACTTAGATGATATTAAAGCCTATTAAATTTTACATTGATATAAGCGAGTTTAATCAAAATCGTTATAGCCGTTTTCAAAAAAATATTAATAAGGTGCAAAATGCATGGTATAAAGTGGCTCTTCTCGTAAGTTGATGTTGATGAAAAAGGTTTTGCAACGTCTCGGGCGTATATTTGTCTTAAATATGAAATTTCAGTTTCACAGAACTTTTCGTTTTAGCCCGGGAGTTACCACACACACAGTCCTTTTTTCAGGACTTGGTTATTTGGACTCAGGGGACCCTAAAACGTGTATTTTTGTTGAAAACTGGAATTCGAAAATTTTCGCCAACGCAATACTTTCCCTAACTATATATTTCATATATAGGTAAGTGAAAGTAAAAAGGTGGTTTCTTGGAAATATCGTTTCTTTTTTTCCAATAATAGATCCAAATTTCAAGTACAATATCTTTCCAGAAATATAACAGTATAGCTAAATATATCTACATATTACCGGTAAGATGTCTTCGATTTGATAAGGTCTCTTCCGAAATCTCAAATAGCTTAGATGATATCTATTAGTCAATTAATGGCATCTCATACCATTTAAGTAAAATCTACAAAGTATAATATTGATATAAAAAATATTAAAAAACAAAACAAAATATTTTATGCATTAAATCCCGAGATAAAGTAGTTATTTTAGAATCGATTATGGGACTAATTGTTGTATTTTATATATATTTATATTTTGTATTTAATGTAATGGTTTATAAAATAAATTTGAAAAAGAAAATTATTGTTGTTATTGGCGTTACTTTTAGATAGAAAATTAAATAATATTAATTTCTCCTTGACAGCAAGATATGTTGGAAGTATTTTTTTTTTTTAAGTTTACTAAAGTCTCTCTAAGTTATTTTAATTTCTATTTATCAAAAATCATATTTTAACTACTTTGCAGGATCATACCAGGTTTACTTATGTTCTATGATGTTTTTGTATGTAGAAACTCCTATCAAAAGGCTTTCTGTAGTATTAGTGGCACAAATAATTAATATTTATCATTTTTTAACATATGATTCATACATTTAAGATATATCCTTCCTTTCATGTTCGCTAATGTATAAAGTAATTTACTAAACAATAAAAATTGTTTATAGCACAAGTTTCGAACCTCAAATTATATCTGAGCAAATAAAGCTGTTCGTCATGTAAATTTATGTAATCTGTATCTATCAGAATTATACACTCTCAATCCCGATTACTTATTATAGAGGCGAAAATGTTTCTTAGGTTCATTTATCTTCGTGTGCCACTCCTACGCAGAGATAAGCCGAAATGTTTCTCCTAATCCCCCTACGGTTTTTAAAATGTCAGAGTTGAACCATAACGTGGGCGTAAGCTATTAGGTCACAATATGTCTTCTCGCACTTTCAACTTTGTTATTTAACAGGAACGAAGCTGTAATAAAAATAATAATATCTCTATTAAAGACGGCGGTTATTTCGAAAAACACTTATCGTACTAGTAAACACCACGAACGAGGAACGCTACCTCTGCGTACGAAGAATTTTTCATGTAAAGGCAGGAAAGGAAAAAAAAAATCCGGTGTGAGCAACACACGACTATCATTTACCTCGGTTATTAAAATAAATTTAACAACTATTAAATAAAGTTTAATTTCTAAGAAAATAAAAATTAAAGAATTATTTGCAGTTTCATAGGAAGAAATAATCGGGAGTCAGCGTTTAAGAATATTTTAATTTTGTCGACGTTTCGGCTCAAGCATGCACTATCATCAGGGCTGCAAACATCACGACAACAAAAGAGATACTTATCAATACAATATTAAAATGAACAATTATGAATGTAGATTGTTTGTTTATTTAACGTCACTTTATGCTACTGTGGCTAATCGGACGACGCTACAGTGGAAGTCCTAATTTTTTCCTATTCAGGTTTAATTAGGATAGGGATCTTTAACGAGTACCAGACATCGCACAGACTCGGAACTACCTTTTTACTTCCCCTCCGAAGGACGGCATAACTTAGGACTTTTTACTCCCATTAAAAAATTCTAGGACCACCTGCGGGTTTGAACCCGTGACCTTTGGCATAGAAGGTTGTTATCTAGCCACAAATAAAATAAAAATTACAAATATACCAAAATATTATACATACAAATAATGATAACTTTATAAATTCTCTATTTGATTCTAAATTTTAATCTCATACGTATTTTATTATTTATTATATTATATAAATCCTCAATATTATATTCAGTTTCGTTGTGTTTTAGATTAAATAATATAAAATTATATATAATAATCACTTTAGCCGCTATTACTTTATATAACCTACCACAAGTTTTTATATAGCATACAATTTTTTTTTTAATCTTTAGATTTCCAATGGTATGTTATAAATCCATATTACTATTCCTATGTTCGGGAAAAAAATTACCTATTGAAAAATTTCTTTTTTTCTTTAGTTGGTCATCAATTTTTTTCTACTTGTATATGTATTTGTTTTTTAACAATGCTAATAAAATAGTATAGTTAGTTTTTTGGAATTACAAAATTCAAGGTACCTTAGAGAGAGAAAATTTAAAATATCGACATTTAATTCCCGTCAGACTATTTCAATCACAATAGAACTTACATGTTATTAAAGCCTATTAAATTTTACATCGATATAAAGAGTTTAATCAAAATCGTTGAAACCGTTTTTGAGAAAATAAAGGGAAAACTGGAATTCGAAAATTTTCAAGATTGCAATACTTTCCATTATTATATATAAAGGCAAGTGTAAGTAAAAAGTCAGATTGATAATAAGGTCTGAGATTTTGTTTATAATGAAGTTGCCATAAATTAAGTATATCTTGAATAGATGAATGTCAACTTATATTAATTTTTGTGTTCGATTTCCATTCGGAGTCAGCTGATATTTATTTCTTGGCCCTGCAGTAAAATGGTTTTCGCCACTCCCACCTTCTGGCTAGGTGGGGCAGTACAACCTTCAGGTAGCCGTTAGGGTTTGGCAAAAAGGACCAATGGGCCTACATGCTGAGCTCCCACTACTACCTGTTCCGGTACCTGAAATTTAGGATCGCTAAAATTTCATTATAGAACTGGAAACTTCTCAAGGGCTCTTGAATACAATCATGGTACTGTCACGCAGTATATAGTTAGATACATTTTACTTTCATTTACATATATATGAAATATATAGTAAGGAAAGTATTGCGATCCTGAAAATTTTTGAATTCGAGTTTACACTGGAAATACACGTTTTAGGATCCCCTTAGTCCATATGACAAAGTCCCGCAAAAAAGTCTGTATGTATATTGTAAGTCTAGCACAAAAACGAACAAACATAGAAGTACTCGAAATAGTCAATAATATATATATATATATATATATATATATATATATATATATATATATATATATATATATATATATATATATTTTTTTTTTTTTTTTTTTTTTTTGTGTGTAATTTTCCAAATAAGATAGGATATTAAAATGTAGCCTTTTGAACTGAAAACTATTTTTTTACTCCTAGATATGAAATATATAGTAAGGGAAAGTATTGCGATCGTGAAAATTTTCGAATGTCAGTTTTTTAACGGAAATGCACGTTTTAGGGTCCCCTGAGTTCAAATAACCATGTCCCGAAAAAAGGTCTGTGTGTCTGCGTGTGCAATAGTGTGTGGTAACTCTAGCGCAAAAACGAAAATTCGTATGGAAATGAAATTTCAAATTTAAGACTACTAGACGGTCGATATGTCACATAAACTTTTTCATCAAAATCGCCTCACCAGAAGAGACACTTCATATTATTTATTTTTACTTTCACTTACCTACCTATACATGAAATATATAGTAAGGAAAAGTATTGCGATCTTAAAAATTTTCGAATTCATGTTTTTAATGTAAATATACGTTTCAAGGTTTCTGTGAGCCTGAGTGCAAAAACCCATGGAAAGGTCTGTGTGTCGTGTGGTAAGTCCAGCACCAAAACGAAAATACGTACGAAACTAAAATTTCATATTTGAGACAACTATACTACCGTGATGTTACAGCAACTTTTTCTTTAAAATCGGCCAGAAAAATGAGCCACTTTATATCATGAATTTTGCACCTTTTTACGATTTTCTAAAAAAAGCTTTAACGATTTCGATTAAAGTCGCTGTATAAATATAAAATTTAATGGTCTTTAATATATTGTAGGTTTCATTTTGATTGAAATAGTCTGACAGGGCTTTAATGCAGCGTTGTTTATTTTACATTCTTTAAAGTACTTTTGTAGATTATAGAAAAAATAATTATATCATCTGGATAGCTTTGATAAAAAACTGGTAAATACATAATTTGAACGAATCCGATATCCAACTAAAGGAGAAAAGATCGATCTTTTTATACAAAAATTTTTATGGACATAAAAAAAAGTAACGTATATGTATAATATATCGCTGGAAAGCTAAAGATTTTAGAAAACATTTTATTTTATACTCAAAATTCTAAAAGGTAATAGAGTGTCATAAAAAACCGATAAAACTAATTGATTGTCGTAGATAATTTAATAAAAATACGTGTATCTATTGGAACCCGATGTAATTAATTCATTTACCAATTCTTTTCTTCTCTAAGTGAATGTCGTGTGTCGCGCGAACCAGATTTTGTTTTGGCACCAGCGATGGGTATTTAACGAGCCAATGAGTAGGACCTCCTTACCGTCTTTCGTTGAATTTGTTATAACAATTATAATTCAGTATCTGATAAAAAAAAATACCAATTGTTTTATTGTGGTTATTAAAATATTTATTTGGATATAGTTTAAATAATAAAAATAATACCTTACTTAAAAGAAAAAAATCTGTTGCTGGCAACACACGACATTCACTTACCTGTTTTTAAAATCGATTAAAGAATTTCCAAATACAGTTAGAGATAAAAATGAGTGAAACCATTAAAGAATCAATTGAATGGAATTAATATAGAAACATTTGTATTATTAAAAACTCTATTATATTATTATCTAAAATAATCAGTTAGCTTTATCGGCTTTTTATCGCTCTTTATTCAATTTTCAAGCTAGTGTATAAGATAATATATTTTCTAAAATCTTTCTCTTTCAAACGGTATATTGTACGTCTATATTACTGTTCTTATGTTCATGTCAGGTACTCATGATGTCAGGTACCCGTTAAAGATCCCTATCCTAATAAAACCTGGATAGGCAAAATTTAGGACTCCCACTGTAGCATCGTCCGATTAGCCATAGTAGCATAAAGTGACGTTAAATAAATAAACCAACCAACCTGTTCTTATGTTCAAAAACAAAATTGGCGCGATGTGCTTCATTGACAAGCCGCCAGGTTGCAGCACGGTCAACATGAATTTTCCCTCTCGAGCACCCAAAAAAACAGTTAGTTTTATCAGCTTTTCATCACTCTCCATTGCCCTTTACGATTCCGTGAATCAGTTAAAAAATTTCTAAAATATTTATCTATTTACCGGTATATTATACATCTATGTTACTATTGTTGTGTTCAAAATACAAAAAATGCATACAAAAATATTTGTTCAGTTTTCTTCATTAGTTGTTCATCAAATTCGCTCAACGTGCACATTCAGCTGTTAATTACCAATGGTAACAAGATAATATATTATTTTAATAGAATCTATAAAATTAAAGGTACTTAAGAGAAAGAAAATTTAAAATATCTGCATTTAAGCCCCATCAGACTATTTCAACCTACATGATATTAAATCCACTTAAATTTTACATCAATATAGGGAGTTTAATAAAAATCGTCAAAGCCGTTTTTGAGAAAATCGTAAAAAGGTGCTAAATGCATAGGATAAAGTAGGACTTCCGGTCAGCCGATTTTAGTGAAAAAGTTGCCGTAACATCTCGGGTGTATAGTATTTCCGTACGAATTTTCGTTTTTGCAGCTAGAGTTACCATACACTCTTGCACACACAGACCTTTTTTCGGGACTTGGTTATTTGAACTCAGGGGACCCTAAAACGTGTATTTCCGTTAAAAACTGGCATTCGAAAATTTTCACGATCGCAATACTTTCCCTTACTATATATTTCATATATAGGTAAGTGAAAGTAAAAATAGTTTTCAGTTCAACAGGTTACATTTTAATATCCTATCTTATTTAGAAAATTACACAAAAAAAAAAAAAAAAAAAAAAAAATATATTATTGACTATTTCGAGTACTTCTATATTTGATAGAAAAAGGATTTTATATGAGTAATAAACGTTTATCCATGAAAAGAAGTAAACTTTATGGTCGTTTGCAATGAACATTTAGTAACATATTTTTATTTTTTAAATAACTAAACATCTGGGAGAAATATCGTTTAAATTAAACCCTGGCCATAACACATTATACCTTACATCGTTTTATGGACTTACAGAACTGAAACCTTTTAAAGTCCTTTCTCAACCATAAATATGATAAACCACAGGTTAGAAACCCCATGGTTTACGGTCATAAATAATTACATGACTAAGAACCAACATCGCAGTAATGACAGACTTAAACTGGCTCCAACTTGGATATACTGCACCATTCCAACTTTCTTATTGCTTCGTGTAAGCGTTCTACACTGTAATTACGTATATTTTTTAAAAATTTTTATTCAGAATTTTAGAAACTTACAGCTCATAGGAGATGGTTATCTATTAATTTATTAAATATGTGATTTACTTTGGTCACAATTTTACAAAATATGTCGCGACATAAGTAAATGTTAAATAACAAGTTTGAGTATTCACTTAAACTAACACTATTATGCGAAAACGGAGTTCTTATTAAACTTGTTTTATTTATTTTTATATAATTGTTGTATCTCTCTGCTTTAAATTTTCTTATTGATGATCATTTAAATTTTTTAGGATAAATGTTAAGTACTTGAATATGATGCGTCCACCCTGTATGTTGCACTTTTAACTGTAACTCAATAAATAATACTGTCTGATTTACGTTCTCATATTTTTTAGTGTATTTATTTATAACAAAAAACATATTTTGAAACATTTACAATTTTCTTCGGGCAAGAAAAAAATTTATATTTGTGGTCCGTATTTATAATAATTGTTTTTATACTCTATGGCGTGTTGGGTGGGGAGAAGGAATTATTACATTTAAATTAACTATTAAAATACAGGCATTAGTTGCATTTTATTTATTTTTTTATTTGGTATACCAAATCTACCCTTTCGGGTCTTATACTTAAAAATTTACTTAAAACAATAGTACATAACAAACAACACTACTTAATATTTAGAGCATCCGGGTTCGATGCTTGACCTTTTTGAATAATATTACAATTTGATGAATGGACATTTAATTTTTACAGACAACTTCTCTAAGTAATGCATACTTTGAACTGTAAAAAGATAACAATATATTTTCAAATCATAACTCATCATTAAAAGCCGTGTTTTTCCAACATAATAATTTCCCCAATTCCTGTAAATACTTAATAGATATAAAATTTAACCTATTATTAATTCTTCATTTATTAGTTCTTCTTTCGTCATAAGGTAATGTCATAAAAAATTAAAAAAAAAAGTATAAATATACAGTATTTTAAATATGTTTTGTGTTGTTATAGTTGTTATTGATAACTTTATTAAATGTTGTTTTGAATTGTTTTATCAGCCTTTGAGCAAATAGATGCTATTAAATTTTTTTTATGGATCTAACACAATTCTTTAGATTGTGGGACAAAAATGTTTACCAATGATTTTCAATAAAACTTTCATACGAATATTCAGACAAATATAGCGTAAATTAAAAAACTTAGAGAAGTTTTCGATTGAAATAACCATCTGATATCCATTAAAGTTGCAATGTTTAAAAAAAAAAATGTTAAACTACAAATCATATGCGAACTTTATTTACTTGATAAAGAGAGAATATAAAAACAAATGAAAAATTCTGGAATATGCTGAAATATCCAGAAGAACGGCAGAGCAAGTGTGGGAACAAAGAGCCGAGATTTGAGGGGTGCTGGAAGATTTACAGCTGCCTGGAGTATGATGGCCGCTACCCCCACCTCCCTACCTGTGCGGCCTACTCCTGTGTCCTGGATTGATCGTCTACTGGAGAAGTCTCTCCAGGACATCTCCAGAATACCCTCAAGGACAGTCGGTTAAATTATGCTCATGAGGAGAAGAGTCGATGGCTGTTGTTTCGGTCTCACGCGATGGAGAAATTATTTTACATTTTTCTGTCAAGGAGAAATCTAAAGAAAATATACGGCATCGTAATTTCAACTCAACAAACATATATAATAGTGATAAATCAACAAAAACCAGAGGGCTGTGTTTTTATTTATTTGTTAAAAAAAAATACCACATAGTTTATGTATATATTGTAGTGATAGAGGACACATGACTTACAATATTATACTCGTGCAATTCGATCATGAAGTGGCTAAAGGAGAATTAGTTTATGTCAATTTACTCTTTTATCAACTCTTTTACATTAATAATAGAACATTTTGTTATCTAAACATAACTATGACTGTCATTCATCCCCGACTTATAATACTGATCAACCATGAAAACAACCACACATACCGAGTACCAGCTCATTTTGCTCCAAAAGACAGAAGAAATATGTATATGAGTCTTCTCTGAAACATAAATCACAATATTCCAGGGGGAAGAATACAGATTTAAAATGCACCCTTCCGACTTAGGGTACAACGCAAAAGTCAATTATTTCAGAAAAATTACGACTATATGTTTATTAAACTTTTCTTACATTATTCTTATACTCAAACCGTAGCTGGTAATTTTATAGAATAAAATAGAAAAGAAACTTTATTCTGGGCCAAAGTATTTTTTCTGCTCTTTGTACAAAAATAGTACCTTATACCATTCTGGTGAGAAGTGTGAGGATCTATCAGAATGGCATAGGTACCATGTCTTAATTAAGAACACGGTTTTGAGGGTTTGAAGTTTGTTTGATTATATAAACATTTATTTCAAATTTGTGTCTATGAAACGAAATATTTCTTTTAATCACTAAAGGTATCAATGAGGAACTTTTAAGCAAGTAATGAAATAAAAGCTTCAGAATTAACTAGCTGAATTTTCTAGATTTTATTAGAAAAAAACATTCTTCCAAAAATCGGATTAAATGTTTCCTTTTTAATAATTTATTTTATTTTATTATAATTTGACGTTTTCTGAATGAATGTGAAAGGACAGATGTAGGTTGTTAGAGATTTTTTATTGTTATCAACATCGGAGTTTAATATTTATCAGGCCTGATTATTATTATTTATTCATTGATTTGTCGGTAACTTCAAGTATAAATCTTAAATTATTTTAAGAATCAATATTTTTATAAGTTAAATAATTTTTGAACTTCTAAATTGTAAAACTGATTATCTGAAGGATAATTTCAGCTCTTTTATTAAATAGTGCTATACAAAAAAAAAAAAAAAAATAAAAAATAAAAATAGAAATATGCAGAAGAAAAAAATTAATATGTTTTGAGCTAAATATAATTGCAATGGTAGTAATTTTGGTAGTTAGTTAAAGTACACTATATTTTAAGCGAATTTGTTTAATGAAAAAAAAAATAGTAAAATTACACGTATAATCTAGAATCAACTATATTATTGCAATCAAGTGTTTGGTTTTTATTTAACTTAAAATGAATCATTATTCATGATGGTTAGTTTTTTAAAATTTATAAATCGAAATTTACAACTTTGATAGTACAACAAGTAATTATGCTATATGATACAAAAATGAAGAAAAACTGCCCATTGACAGCACTCCAGTAATTAATCTAAACTATTAATCTCGAGGCCATCATCTTTTCGGACGCCTCAGAGGATTATCAGGAATTGAAGATAATTGAAACTATTGGGTTAGAATGGGAGCAGAGTTCCTAATGCAAGTTGAGGTTTGTCATGTGCTACGGGCCAAATATGGTTAATTCTTAGACGAGTGAAATTCAAATTATGATCTTATGGTACGCATTTTGTTAAACTTCGTGAACAATCGTAAAATAAAGTACTTGCAGAATTGATAGTTTTTAATTTTAGTGTGGATGGTCTGAAATGAGGTTCTACAAATGAGCTTTCAGATGTAAACTAAACAATTTCTAGTCACAATTTTCATAGGCTCATTGGCTCTTGGGCTATTGTATCCACCGAGCTCTAGTGCTTTCCCTTGTTATTATCTTAGATTGTAAAATGGTTTTACAACTAGTTGGTAAATTACTATTATTTCCTCTCAATTGGTAAAGGTTTTAACGACGAGTTTCTAGTAATAGTTTCTATGGAAATCACTCCCTAGAAACTAGTTAAATGTCTTTTAATACTAAACAGAAATGTAGAAAGGCTAGTGTTTGATGTTGAAGATAGAAGAGAAATCTGTGTTATTTGGAAATTATGGTGGGATGTTAATTTGCATGGTGTTTTCTAGTTTATTACTAATGCATTCATAATGCCTTGACATTCTTCTCAATATGTATGAAAAAAATTTCACAGTAAACTAGTAATGACAATTTATGATTCAATGTTTTATCCACAAGAATTTTTTTATTGAATTTTACAACTTTATATAACATAAATACAACAAATAAAAGTGTTGAATTATAATAAAGAGCGTGAAAAGACTAGTGAAGAAACTACCCAACTGTAGAACGATGTTTATTTAAGTAAGTAGATCCCGTGGCCACCTTCTTTTCAATCGACAGGGAGGGTTATCAGGAATATGAGAGGTTGATAGGCTGCGGACAAAAGGGTTTATGTGGGTTGGTAGTTAGGAATTGAAAGTGGTAAATCTGTTACGAGAAAGGTCTGGAAAAAATGGGATATTAAGGTCGTTATGGATGATTTTATTAGTGACGAAATAAGGAGCATTTAGGAATCCACAAGAATTAAAACAGAAGTCAATACGTACATTTTGTGCCAACAACGCGTTTAAAAGATTTCTCCAGACTATAGTAAAGCGTCCGCAATAGTTAGGTAGTTATCAATATTTAAAAAATGAAACATTTCTAAAACACGCATTAGTATTTTTTCTTTAGGAACCAGGTATGAAAAAGTTCCATTTGGTAACTAGGATCCTAATCTTGACAAACATCTTTCTTGGATTCCTTATACAAGAAGCTGACTGTATGTAATTTTCTCTGGAACATTAGTTGACAATCGCTCGAAACTACTAATATACGACACAAAGCTCATTTATACCGCGTTCTTCAAATTTTGACTATGTTTTTTTACTTTGGGGATCTGCCAAACTATCAAATTCCTCCCATATTCAATCCTCGCAATCCGAAATCATGAATGTCTCTTATTTTGTCACCAATAAAATCATTCTTAAAGAACTCAATATCTTATTTGTTGCTTAATTAGACAGAAATATATATGTTTCAATCCATTCAAAATCGTTCAGACCTTGTCGCACGACAATATTGATTTTCGTTATTTTTTGACGAGTTTTCTATATACTTTTGTGAATATAAAACCATAAATTAATTTTTTTTCCCAATACTTTCAGTGTTGCAGCCGTTTTAAGTCACCGTCGAGGCTGGAAACATGTGTTGGGAAAATCTTTCTGATTCTCGTAGTTTTGTAGATATAAAATCAAAACAAAAACTAACATTAAGATAAGGACATGATTAGTATGTTTTGTCCCCACAACTCATTACACATATAGTGAAGAAAGTGGTTTAAAAACTTCTCGAAAATAAATAAAAAACAAGACTTGTAACGAGATAAAAGTATATAAAAAATATATTTGTTTTGATTTGATATCTACAAAATTAAAATAATTAGAAATATTTTCCAAACACATACCAACCGTGACGCTGACTTAAAACAGCTGCAACACTAAAAGAATTAGCGAAAAAAATATTTTAGACTACGGTTTAATATTCATGAAAGGGTAGAAAATTAAAACAGTTGAGCGACAAAATAAATAAAAACTGGACGATTTCAAATACATTGACCCATATACTTCATTTAATCCCACACAGCCCACATATAACTATTTGTTAGTATCCCCATCTATTCCTGAGTTAAATGAGACAGTACAGTGACGTGGTAGTTACTTCACAAGACATTTCAATTCCTCATAATCTTATTTTTAAACTATTTGGATAAATTATAATTCGAATACAGCTGTAAATTTCATTATCAAAACAAACAAAAAATTATATGGACCACCTTATTAACTGCCACTACGAGATCTGATGTTCTATCTGAGTTATATTTATTGTGATCATCTTCTGCTAGATGTCCAATATTTTCTTAATGATTTTGACATTGAGTCACTATTTTTTTCACATAGCATTCAACGACTGGAATTTGTTCATAATACATAAATACTTCGACTTACAGCACTTTCAAATAGCACTTTTTCAATTTGATAAAATACTTCAAACTAAAAAAAAAAATATAAATGTGTCAGCGATACATTTGTTTTGGACTTATTAAAACAAAAAAAATTCTTTCATCCCTTTCTTAAAACACGCATATCAATAACTGGTTCGCTTAAGTAGTAATTCCCGTACATAACCATATAGCCTTATAGTTCATAAAAAAAAATAAATAAATCTGATTTATTTTTCGAAATCAGATTAAGCACATTTACAGCTGAAAAGAATTTTTTGTTTTTAGTCGATACTTGAACTTGTTCAAGCAAATGATTATTTTTTTTTTATTGAATCTAATTGAATTACAAACAGGATATAAAAACAACGTAAAAAAACACTAAGAACTATATAAATTTCACTAACTAATTAAAATTAAATGAGACAGTACAGTGACGTGGTAGTTACTTCACAAGACATTTTAATTCCTCATAATCTTATTTTTAAACTATTTGGATAAATTATAATTCGAATACAGTTGTAAATTTCATTATCAAAACAAACAAAAAATTATATGGACCAGCTTATTAACTGCCACTACGAGATCTGAATTTCTATCTGAGTTATATTTATTGTGATCATCTTCTGCTAGATGTCCAATATTTTCCTAATGATTTTGACATTGAGTCACTATTTTTTTCACATAGCATTCAACGACTGGAATTTGTTCATAATACATAAATACTTCGACTTACAGCACTTTCAAATAGTACTTTTTCAATTTGATAAAATACTTCAAACTAAAACAAAAAATATAAATGTGTCAGCGATACATTTGTTTTGGACTTATTAAAACAAAAAAAAAATTCTTTCATCCCTTTCTTAAAACACGCATATCAATAACTGGTTCGCTTAAGTAGTAATTGCCGTACATAACCATATAGCATTATAGTTCATAAAAAAAAAAATCTGATTTATTTTTCGAAATCAGATTAAGCACATTTACAGCTGAAAAGAATTTTTTGTTTTTAGTCGATACTTGAACTTGTTCAAGCAAATGATTATTTTTTTTTTTATTGAATCTAATTGAATTACAAACAGGATATAAAAACAACGTAAAAAAAAACACTTAGAACTATATAAATTTCACTAACTAATTTAAATTAATTTCATCGATTCATGTCATGTATATATAAATAAAAATTCTGAATAATAATACTCGTGGTGTCTTAATTTAAACAATAAAGGAATTATAGGTTCATTCATATTACATATCAGAGCAGCTTGTATATGGATATATAAATATGTGGAATATTTATAGTCTTACTTAAGATTAATTGTTCTTTTATTGAAATTGAACTTTATATTATTATGTGATTCGTAACGATCGAAAAAAAAAGTGAGTATTTTACTTTCAAATTTTATATCATTTTAATATTTTAGAGCTTTTTTAAGGGCTCCGTATTCATAAGTTTTCCCATCACAACTGGGTTTATCTACCTCTGAAGGAATTTCAAATTTGTTTTATCTTTCTTGTTGGCTATTACTGCCTTTCTATTGGTCTTGTCCAGTCAGTCAACCCCATCCCATAAAACATCAACCTACATCAAGGCTGTTAGAATTTTATCAGCGGGTTTTGTTTTATTTTTACTTTTTTTATTCCTTCTTATAAACGTTTCTTCCTTTTATTTTATTTGTAAAAGTGAGAATAAGAAGAAAACAAAAACACTTCTATAGGAAAACGACTCGGTTAATCTTAAAAATCTGAGTATTAAGGACGTGGATAAATCTAGATTTCCGACGTTCCAGCCTTCATTTGAACTATAGACAAAGCGTCACCATAAATTACTCTCCACGACAGGATGACTTTTATAGGACGTAAAATCTCTTATTGGGTCCTTCGTTTTTCGTTCTCATTTTCCGTCCACTTCGTTAAGAAATCATTCAATTTTTCATACATACATTTTAGGTATTTAGCATTTTTTTTTTTAGAACGGAAATCTCTCTTAAATTTTGCAGAGTATTACTGAAAAAAAAAAATATTTGCGCGGAACACACGACTTTCACTTAACTACATTGTTGAAATAGATTTGAGAATTTTTAAATAAAGTTAGAGATTAAAAAGTAAAAACATTATATACTTTAAATTTTAATAGAAAAATGTTTTTTTTATTAAATATTATTAATAAATTATATTGAGGGTGTATAGTCGACTGTAGAAACTATTATAGGTGGAATAGTCAGGAATCAGTCATTTTTGAAAAGTTTTTAATTTTGCCAACGTTTCGGCTCAAGCTTGTGAGCCATCATCAGGGCATTACTGAGCCATGTCCAAGCATAAACTGATACCAGTTTAATGCAGCCAACCAGTTTATGCTTGGACATGGCTCAGTAATGCCCTGATGATGGCTCACAAGCTTGAGCCGAAACGTTGGTAAAATTAAAAACTTTTCAAAAATGACTGATTCCTGACTATTACACCTATAATTATATTAATAAATTATTATCTATAAAATTATTATCTACAACAATCAGTTTAGTTTTGTTACCATTTCATTACTCTTCATTATATTTTACAACTGTGTGTTTAAGATAATTTTTTTTCTAAATTCTTAGATCTCCAACGTTATAATATACGTCTAAATTACTATTCCTATGCCAAAAAAACTAAAAATTACATACAACATATTTTTTGCTCTCTTTGCTTCAGATGGAAATCGAATTCGTCCAACTTACATATTTATTCGCTTCTTATCAATGCTAACAAGATGATACAGCTAATATTTTCGTATCTACAAAATCAAAGGTACATTAGAGAAAGACATTTTAAAATATCGGTATTTAAGCCTATCAGAATATTTACATCAGAATGAAACGTACATGATATCAAAGCCAATTCCACATCGGGATAGCGAGTTAAATCAAAAGCAGAACTAATGTTAGCCGATTTTGGTAAAAAAGTTGCTGTAACATCTCAGGCGTAAACGCATTTAATTATGAAATCTCATACATATTAAATTTATCATTTTCGTGCTAGAAACTGGAATTCGAAAATTTTCGAAAAGTGAAAGTAACAAAAATGCATATTAATTAATAATTATTTATTATTTCGAAGAAAAAAAAAAAAAATATATATATATATATATATATATATATATATATATATATATATATATATATATATATATATATCAAATCAACTTTTACAAGAATATATACAAAATATTAGGTATTTTTATTTACACTAAAGTTCGGTGTTTCTATAATAATATATTATTATTTTATAATCGTATCAAAATTATCATGACAAGCGTAATCTTAAATTTTGAAGGGTAACTAATTTTTGTTTTGTTGGTCCGTTACACAGGTTTATTACTAAAAAAAAATTAAGGTAAAGCAATAATTTATAACATTTTTACTAAAATAATAAAATATTTCATATTTATAATCATAATATAATGATAAACATTATATATATTTACTGTTAAAACTTTTTGTTTATATCTCCTATTTTTCATTTTCAAACACATGAAATTGTGCAGTATTAATAAAGAATATATTTTTTCAATAGACGGTTAATAAATCATATATGGAAATACATATTTTAAAAGTGGAAAGAGGAAGAATGATAGTTCCTCTTGTAGTGTATTTAAAATATAAATATTTTAAAATATTAATAAAAAAATGCAAATTAAAGTAAGTGGACAGTCGGCAGACCATATGAACGACTAATTTTTTTTTTTCAAATGTTAGACTAAACCGTTACAGCCATACTTTTATGTTTAAAATATTTTTTTACTTTAATTTCTATGAGGTCCATAATTTGTTTTACTTATGGAGTTAAACGAATTAGTTTTTTATTTCTATTCCAACTATAAGATTAAATTACTATAATTCTTAAAGGTAAAATAATTGTAAAGGGTCAACTAATTATATCCATCATACTTACAGATTTTAAAATAGCGTCATTACAAAAACAAACCAATTGAACCTTTTAGTCTTGAGCTTACTTTATAATAAAAAAATAAATTAAATATAATAAAAGAAATCCATATATAACTTTGATAACATTTTTTTTTTTTTTTTTATAGATTTACTTCAAAATCTCTACTTAACTACTGAAGTTAATTAAGCAATGAGATGAATAAGGCAAGCAAACTTAAGCCAATTGTCCATAATATCGTTTTCAAAGACCTTGAATAGTGGATTGTTTTATTTCATTTATTAATTTTTCAATTTCAGTTATCATATTTGTACTGTCATGAGCTAGTTTAGAAGGTATAATAAGGTTAGGAATTAAAGTTCTCGTTCTTTTCACAGAGATCTCCAAATGCTCGGAACCATCCTATTTAGTACAACATTCATGAAATAGGTATTGGGGAAATATTTGCATGAAATGCATGTCCAGAGCAGTGGCTTCGAAATATTGGTCCGGGCCCTTGGGTGTCTGCGAGATGTCATTGGGAAATTATATTAAATTGCCTTAATAAAAAATATTTAGGAAGCTCTTGACTTTGTAACATGAATCACTCTTGCATTGCACAGATACATTAAATTGCGTGCGGTGACTGATAGTAAATAATTTTATTTATAAATTTTATTATTTCACAGAGAAAAAATTATCGTTGATTGCAGTCGGTTCTTAGTGCCTGGCTCCAGCATATACTATGGATTTTCTTTAAGAATTTATTTCAATCGAGGTCACTGAATCTTTTGCTTATTATGTTAATAACTTGATGTCGGATGGCAATGATTTGGAATACGATATATTTTATTTTTGGACATTTTCAGTAATTTACTTGATTATTTTTGCATTAAAATCTAGAATTAATATTTTTACGTAATAGAAGTTTTTTCGGATGCTATGGAATTGAATAATATATAAAATTTAGGAAATAACTGCGATTTCAAACGCGCTATTCAAGTTCATGTATGTCCCTCAGATGAAATCGAATACATTTATATGAAATTTTTTTTCTTTTAATTTAGGGGATCCTTGCCATCGTACTGATGGGATGAAGGTGTCCGCGAAAAGACATTGTTGTGAATCATTGGTCCGGAGTATAGAGAGGTTCGATCCATAATGCGGGTTTAGTTAACTTATGCGCCTGAGAGACCGCTTGCCAATTAATCGTCTATTCGGCTATAATATAAGGATATATACTATAATTTATAATATACCACGAATTTATATATATATTATAATATTATATATATATATATATATATAAAACTACATTCTGTACATTATACACTGTACAGCCCAACAGGGGCATGATTATCTTCGTGATAAGTCGAGTCATTCTAGCCTAGAGACGCTTGCCATTATCGTCTATTCGCTATATATAGGTATACTATAATTTTTACCACGATATTATATATTATATAAAACTACATTCTGTACAATTACACTGTAGCCCAACAGGCAGATTATTCGTGATAAGTCGACTCATCCCTTTCCGCTCCATTTCGATAATATTTAGTAAATAATTCTCAATAATACAACATATAATGCTTACCGTTGAGTGGACAAAATAATTATACAAAATAATCTAATAACAGTAACTCCTTCGTCGGACAACCTAATAAAAAATTAAAACACATTATCTCCTACTGCTCTTCCTACCGGTATTACTAATCGGACTGCTGACTAGAATGACTTAAAAATGGAGCGTTCTGATATCTTGTCGAAAATCATCGTAGATAGCCACACCGTAAATTCATTTTAATAGGATTAAATGAAACTGGATGTTTTGCGACGAACGAAGTCACAGCGGGAATCAAATACTTCATTACTTTCATGTACATTTGATAAATTCTGGTAAAATGTTTAGTAATTGTATAATGATCATTCTTGATAGCACTTAAGATTGTTAAGAAAACACGAAAATCAGGAAGGCATCTCAAAAGTAATAGTTATTTAGCAACATTAAAGGTTTTATGGTATCTGACATCACATATTTAATGGTAATACAAATTTAAATTAAATTATAAAAAAAAGTTCATCCCATAATATTTTAAAATAGTTTCTAATATAGATTTTTTCCTCTATCAATTAGTGTATTATACATAGTATCACTAAAACTCATTCTTGTCCTAAAAAAACTCTAAATACAAGTTGGAACAATGTCTTGAAACCTTTTTAATCAGATAATGCTGTAGAAAAAGCGAAATAAAGGAACAACGGATAAACCCCCCTCGTTTCAACAAATTCCCTTTCTTCCTTCCCCCACTTTACCTTAGATTTCCACTTTAATCTTCCAGAGTCCTCAACAGGAGGCGTTCCTTTATTTACTTTAATTTAGGTTTTTAAATAGCCGAGGGCGAGGAGGAAGGGGGTAAGAAGAAGAGGGGTTTGGCGGAGTTAGTATTGGCGGTAGCCAGCTGTGCCTGGCCAATTACTTAGGTCCAGTAAAGCTCGTAACACTCAACTAATTGTTAGTATTAAATAACATTTAATTTATGTTAATTGGCCGGAGGCAGACATAGCGAAAGGCAAGGGCTGTCACCACTCCCTAGCAGTCTAACGAACTGCTTTTGACCTCTCCGGCTCATCTCCTTCCATTTGCATAAACTAATTTATTTCCCTTATCTCTATATCGTTTCCCTTAAATCTTTAGCATTATTTACTTTCCTCTGGATAATTATTTTATTTTTGTTATTTTCCCTTCTTCGTTTGATTACCGGATGAGATTGAAACTTCTTACTTCGAAAATCTGAGATTCATTAGACACAACTATTCGGATTAATAATCAATTAACTATGAGTTAAATAACAAACATGTTTAGATAAATAATTGCAAAAATACGCACACAAAAAGACTAAAAAATAATCTGGTGCGTGCTACTCACGGCTTTCACATAGTTCATTTAAAAAAAAAAAATTAAAGAATCATATTCAATTTTGCTGGAAACATAGATTTTATATTTGTTGCGGTCGTGAAAAACTAGATAACTCGAGTTATATCAAAAATGAGTTAATTCCACGTATCGCTCACGTGGATCCACGCCTTCAGACCGTCTCCACTTCGTGTTAAATTGGTTGAAGAAATTTAAGGTGGAAAGAAAGATGTATGTTCATATATGTTAATTACTCTATTTTGGTTATTACGTAAAACTTTAAGTCGCTCCCCTGTAAAATGAAAGATTGTGACTTAACTACTTATTCACGATGGCCTCTCATATTAAATGATATAAAAAAAAAAAAAAAAAAAAAAAAAAACTTTAACTCTAAAACCCATGAAGAGTCTTGGGCTTAGTACATATAGAAATTCGTACTGTTTCTAGACCAACGGCCATACAATGAGGTGATTAGGCCTTGATCATGCTAGGTTTTTTCTCCAATTTCGGTACCCACTTTAAAGAGGATGGGTGTGCCCCAAGAGGGCCTCCATACCCTAGAGTCGCCTCCCGGCAGATTTGACAGAATAAATAAAATTCTGTCATAGCCGGGATTCGAACCCAGGACCCGGAGAACAATGGAGTAGTGCTCTATCCACTGAACCACGCTGCTCGCTATTAAATAATATAAAAATGTTATGTGCAATAATCACTCTATTTTATGCCCTATTCGTTACTTTTCATTATCTTTCTTTCCAACGGTATATTATTCATCTGTATTACTAATCCTATGTACGGGAAAAAATAAATATTTTTGCTCTTTTTACCTTAGTTGTTTATAAAATTTTTTCATCTTGTATATTTAGCCGTTTTTTATCAAGGCAAATAAGGTGATATGGTTAATTTTATCGAATATACGGAATCATAAATACTTTAGAGAAAGAAACTTGGATGAAAAAAATATTGGAATTCAAGCCATCACACTATTTCAATCAGAATAATACTTACATGGCATTAAAGCCCATTAAATTTTATATCCATTGAGAGAGTTTCATCAAAATCGTTGGAAAATCGTAGATAAAACGTAAATAATGCATGGTTCAATATGACTCTTCTGGCTAGTCGATATTGATGAAATAGGTGCTACATCTCAGCTATATACTCTTCTTAAGAATAAAATGTATATAGAACTGTTTTCGAGTTAGACGTACCGCACACACCTTTTTGCGGACTTGGTCGTTTAGGCACTGGAGAACTTAAAAGGTGTATTTCCGAAAAAACTGGAATTTGAACCTTTCCACGATTGCAATAGTTTCTCTTACTATATATTTCATGTATAGGGAAGAGAAAGTAATGGAATGAATTAGTTAATGGAGTGTATATAAAAAATTCCGTTTTTGACCAAATATTTGTATTATAATTTTATTGATAGAAAATACAATTAATAATCTAAGTTTGGTCTATTGTTATGTACCGTCATTAGACATCTGTTAGCCGATTATCTATCCCACGCTTATATCATTCTTCGGGATGACTATCAAAAAACTCTTGGACCGCAAGTTTCAGCTTCCGCAAATTTATCAATGTTTTCCATTAAAGAAAGGACATCGATTGAAACACTTAGTCATTAGATGGTACGAGGTCTTTCAACTTTTTCTGTGATTCGACTGGAAGTATTTGGACATGCATTATTTTGTTGAAATAATTAATAATAAATAACTTTTAGGTTGAATCAATCAGAATAACGCCCTGACAATTTCGCATACGCCTTTATGAATAACACATTCGAAATTCCGAATACTGCGAGGCATTAATTTTTTTCTAATTCCTTTGCAGCAACAGAAAAAGTAGTTTGACCGCGATCTAGTCACTACTCACGGATATTCGGATTTCGTCACAGGTGACAATCTTCCGGTAAAATCTCATATCGGGAAGGTTTTTCAATATATTCTCACAAATTTCTGACTTCTTAGTTGATTGCTGAGGGGTAAGTTTGTTAAGAACCATTCACTGCTCTTTCTCACCTTTCTCAGTGGAGAGTAGATGGCGAATAATAGTATCTTTCGAAACACCACACTACCTAGTAAGTTCGCGTGTACTCGTGGACGGTTTTGAATCAACAACTTCCTGCAGAACCTCATCAATATATATTAATATTCGCACAGAGCTCTTCTTACATTTTAACATCTTATCTCCAGTGCTAAAATTTTCAAACCAACCAGTGCGCTGGTAGAAAACACCTTTCCCTTTATATTTCACAATTTCACGAGTTGCCCCAGCAGCTGTGAAATTTGTTTTCCAGTAATGCCTTAAAATTACGATAATATCATAGGACACTCTCGTGATTCTTCTATGAAGCAAATAACTGAACTGAGACTTTTTTTAAAGAAGTCGAATGGGATTAATGAAGCTTAGAAAATGCTATAAAGTGATTATAATCGGATTTTTGTTATATATATATATATATATATATATATATATATATATATATATATATATATAAATTTAAATTTTAAGCGCAATGTCCTTTTAAACTATGAATTTATTAAAACGGTCATTTTTTTATGCACCCCATTAAAACACAACTATAAGTATAGATAATCTATGGACTAGATATCGGAATTTTTAACCATGCGGCTGTACTATTATGTTTGGTATTTTAACAACTCTTCTGACAAATTAAATTATAATTTAATAAATTTTATCTAAAACACTATCATATAATTAATTCAGCAAGAATAGTGTTTAATTATTTTTCAGATAATGATGTGTTGTTCCGAATTATTCTAATCGGTTTTTCGAACATTTCAATTTATAATTACCTATTAATTATTATTCATAGCTAATTCTAGAACATTTATGTTTTATTTATTGTTTTAACTTACAATGTCCACTTCCGCCTTTGGCACGGAAGTCATCACCTAGCTATTAAGAAGCAATAATATCGGTAATAACCATTAATAGCTGTCTTTTTAATGGTTTATGACCGTTGTAACTGAGCCGGACCAGTCGTTAATACAGTTTATTGTGCGATAACATTGAAAGCTATATAAATAGTGGAGGATAATGAGCGTGGACAGATGGGCACCTGCCGCTCTATATGTGCCCCTGACGTTTATGTGCTGATTACGTGTCGCTTGGGTCCACCAGGTGAAAACACAAAAAATTAGGATGCCCTGTCCCTCCGAAGGTTCTAGCTTCTTTCTGAAAGGGACAAGTGTTTCATCACTAACTTTAATTCTCTAAAATTCACCTTATGATTTATATTATATATATATATTATAATATATTATATTTATTATTATATCTATATATTATTATCATTAATTTTATTTTATTCTTTATTCTTATGGATGGAAGGTTTATTAATCAAAATTTATAATAATAAATTAATTTGACAAATTATTTCTGGGGCTTTCAGTCCCAAAGAATAATAGTAGTGTACAAAAACAGACTACAAAAAAAAAACATAACTTACATGACTTTTTTCCTTATTTATTTTGCCTCAAACCCAGAAAGTAAATGGCGTGATATAAATCTAGTATAATAGTTTGTTCTTTAGGGTACGATTTCACTGCTGAGATTTCTTTATCTTCTAAAATTTCTGCTATATGTCTAATAATAAAATTTATTTTAGTCGGTTCAAAAAGGCACTCTAGCAGCACACGTTTTACCGTTTGTAACTTATTGCTGCAATATTTACAAGTTGGAGCCTCCAGACCTGTAAGGAGATAGCCATAAGTGAATAGACGATGTCCTATCCTTGATTTCCTTTACTGGTGGTTCACATTTTGCAATATTTTTTATATTTAACAACTTCGGCTTATATTCCACTTTCTCTCGCATTTCTTAAAGTTTAGATGATTGGCTTTGATTTGTTTGATGATTGACTTGATCGCATTGACTTTAGATGAATTTATCCAGTCTTCCTTAGTGACCTCTGTTAGCACCGTTATCTCCGGTAGTTCTCCTTGTCTTATATGACTTACTTAGTTATAAAAATAAGTATATATACAAAATATTAATAAACATATGTGTACATAGAGATACTAAACTGCTTACAGAAAACTTTTTTTTCATATTTACATATTTGTAGTCGTCCTCATTTTAGATTGGGATATGAACAGTGACATTATTTAAACTTTTTGTTAACATTTATTCGGAAGATGGAGGAATTTATTATTAATTGAAGTTAAAGACGATGTATTGCGTATAGAGGTAGGTATGGAATTCCAGAACGAAGTAGCACGCAAAGGAAAGGATATTTTAAAGAAAGATGTTCTATGAGAAGGAAAATAGAGGTTAGTTGGCTGGATAATGTGTTCAACGAATGGATGAGTAGGTCAAGTATGTAAGATTTTTTTTTTTGTTTGAAAAGTACAAAATAGGTGTACTCAAAGGATGTATTGTCGCCGAGAAACTGGCATACCTGTGCGATTGGTTACTACCTAAGATAAATTTTATGGAAAACTTCATAAGTCTTTATTAAAATATTCATAACTTGATTTACGTTATATACATGCTGGGCGTTTATAACAAAATGCCTTTACATTTACTGTAAAAAACAAGTTTATGATTTATTATATCTTTAATATACATTAACATGCCAATTTTTAAAGTTTACTTATCTGTCGTACGTGTAATAATAGAAATAAATAAATTTGTATGTAAAACCTTATCAAAATAAAGTTAAAAACATATATTACGGATTATTTCCATATTATGTAGTTTTCGAGTTCAGATATAGTCGTCTTGGCAACAGGGGTGATTGACGGAAATCGATGGCGGGACTTGAGAACCCAACTCTCGATGATTCTCCCAACATTACCCTCAAAAGATGCACATAACTATGTGTATTATAAAATATTGGCGTGCATTATTATTTCACTCCACGTTACTAATTAAAAAAATTATATTTTCATTTGTTTTTAATTATTTACCAAATAAGGAGAGCAATACAACATAAGACTACATTCAGTACTTAATTTCCCTCATATTGATTCAATTTTAACAAATATTTTATATCTATTAGTAAATAACATAGCACTATAAATTGTTTAGTTAAGTAAAAATACATATTTTTAAAATAAATATACTTTTACTTAATCTAAAAGCGATGATAATAATTTAGGATGATATTGAGGTATGCGATGATATTGATATATTAGGGCATACTTTTGAACACGTAAGAAATTCAAGTATTATGGTTCAATGATAACAAGAAAAAATAAATCCACGAAGAAATAAAGTCTCGGTTAAAGGTGGGGGGAAATGCGTGTTATTATTGATTGCTAAGTTACTTAGCTCACGGTTTCTATCTAAAAACTTAAAGGTTAGAGTTTATAAAACTATTATTCTTTCGACGGTTCTTTACGGATGTGAAACGTGGCCGCTTACTTTGAAGGATGAACAACGGCTTAAGGTTTTCGAAAATAAGGTACTACGTAAAATATTTGATTCGAAGAGAGATGAGGGCACTGGGGAGTTTAGAAGGTTGCACAACGCAGAATTGCGGAACTTGTATCCTGTGAATATAATTGAGTTGATAGCATCGCGGAGACTCGAATGAGCGAGAAAGTTGTTGGGCCCGGCGAGGAACGGATTCCGAGAAAGTTGGTATTCGCTGATCCGACTGGTATGGCGTCCGAAAGGTAGGCCGAAGCGTCGATGGGAAATTGCGTTAACTTGATCTCGGGGGTTGGGCTTGAACGGTGAAACATTGTATCGAGTCTGTGTAGGCGGAATTTGGTGGTATCGGAATCGAACCTTCGGGTCGGTAAGCCTATTATTATTTATTATCAACTAATCTAAACTGTGCCTTATCTCTTACTAATTAATGTTTTATGCACATGACTTAGGATGTATGAATATGTAAATTGCACTTTTTTAGTTTATAATTTGCAAGAAATTTGCAATCAGAGTAATAATTAAAAAAAGTAACTGGTATTTTCCAAGCAGATAGGTTTATTACAAAATGCTTTTAAAGCTGAGTGATAAGCCAACGAGATGTATCGTTGAGTGTTTCCTGTTCTGTCTCTCCTCTGCAATTGCTACGTATAAATATTTATATCTGAATGTAATCAGAGGTTTAATTTTTGAAATGGCGTTGCAATATTTATATATTTTATTTAGTATACATGAACAATTTAAACAATACAATAAACAGTTTTCTTTCTATATTAAATTTTCTTATTTTGTATTTGTCTCAAACAAGATTTTCATAGACATATAGAAATCATAATTAGATTTAATATATAGTGATATTCTCGCCATTGCCTTGTACGATTGGAATTAAGGGTTTAAATATTTCAGCTTTATATTGATTTGATGTGTTTGTTTATCCATTCAACGCCACTTTTTGCTGCTTAAGCTAAATGGAGGATGCTATAGAGGGAGTCCTTAAATTTCAGAGACAAGAGAGATAATAATTTGAAAAAATGAGGTAAAGTTCGTTAAGCTTTGAGATTCTTGAATGATGGATTGAATGAACTGACCCTGAAAATCAAAATTGATATTTTAAGAACTTTCCAATGACAGTATCATTATTAACCCTGTTACCTAAATTTATATCCAAGTGCAATGCTCATCGACATGTCTCGAGACACGAAATAATTGTTTGTTTATTAATTTAACGTCGCTTTATGCTACTGTGGCTAATCAGACGATGCTTACAGTGGGAGTCCTAAATTTTACCTATCCGGCTTTAATTAGATAGGGATCTTTAACGAGTACCTGACACGCACAGGCTCGTGACCACTATTTTACGGTCCCTTGCGGAGGACGGCATAACAAGCATTTTTTACTCCACCTGCTAGGTGTGAACTCGCGACCTTTTGTATAGAAGGCTGTTATACTAGCCACTACACAATTAGGGAATTAGTTGGTCATGGGTTGCCCATGTATTCAGCAGTTTATTGAAATGAACCATTTTTATTTTATTTAGACCTTGCAATCCAGCTAAGATCTTAATTATATCTTATCACTTCATTCATATTCCAATAATCATTTTTAAAATTTACTTGATTAAATGAAATATTATTTTTATCATTGTATTTGGAGCAGATTAAATATGCAGATAATTATTTTTATTATCTTTACATAATCTTGTAACTTATTCTTAAATTATGCTTGGAGAAAAACTGTCTTATTTGGGAGTAAAATGACTTATGCAATGCAATTATTCTTTTTGGAAGTAGTTATTATGAAGCCTTGTGTCCGAATATTAAATAAAAACATATGGTATGCATAAGTATATCATAATTTTGTACTTCCAAATTCTTCAACTGTTACCAGGAGTAAATTATTTTATTTAAGAATGATTTTCTTTCATTTCTTATTAATTTCATTATTTTCTTTACACATTGTTAGTTTACAAGGTTTTTTTTAATAACTTTTATATGAATGTTACTTTTCTTTATCAGGTATTTACGAACATTTTAATTGAAAACGGAAACGATCTTTTAAAATTATAACATCTTATTACACTTTATCTTTAGCTCACGTTAAAAGAAAAAAGACGTTTAAATTGTTTAGCCTGTTATCTATAGTTACTCCCAAATGGGTTAAAAGAACCATCAATTTGGAAGTTTGAGCTCGTTAGATCTGCTCGATTTGGCTAAGATCCGTGAAATGGTTGTCAAGAATGGCTTTACACTCTAAGGCAGAATGTTGTTTGCAGTCATAGATGGTTGCTCTTGGAATGATTCGCAACAAGTTCAGAATAACAACTGTTTGAAATATACTTGTACGGATATATTTTTTTTAAATAAGCCAACTAAAATGCTCCTTAAAAAAAAATAAATAAATAAATAAAAATATATATATATATCAAATATCGATGTATTGCTGCTACTCCTAGATAAATAAAATCTTGAGACTGCAATATTATCAATAAGAATCACGCACGTAGAGTTGCATTTTTTTTTAAATTAATAAATAAATAATTTATTAAAGCAATCAAACGATTTACGTTAATGTATATGACTTAACAAAATTAATTTTATATATTCGTAACCTTTTGATGTTATTTCTTAGTTCTCCTCAAGGTGAATCTAAAGATTGTTGTGGATTGTAATGAGTAGGTTAATACTTTATATCTCATATAACTAGATAGATAGATATAGATATAGATAGATAGGTATATATTCTTATAAAATTAAAGTAATCAAAATTTTGGTGAATGGAATATGTACCACATCACCTCTTTGTATGACTTCAGCTAATTAAACGATATTTCCTTACCGACTGTTGATTAATGGATTGTGTACTGGAACTATAACTAGGTTTTCTATTCCCTACGTTTGTCAGATATGATTTTTTTGTAATCAAGGAAACCTTAGTCCTTTCCTAAATATAACTGTGAAATATTTCACCTTGGAACTAATCCCCTTATCGAATTTTATGTAAAAGGTTTTAAGTTGAAATAATAGAAGCTAATAAATCACCAGCGTTAGGACGATGGACAATAATCTGAAACCCGCGAAGGAGAAAGTGAAACTAAAAAACCTCCGAACAGTTTTACGTTGGTTTTACAGCTATCTCCGCCATATTTCAACTTTACTGTATTATATAATTTAAGTGGAAGTGCGCCCTATCAAAATGATCCTCAAATGAGATTTTATATTTACAACCCCTTGACTGGTATTACGCTTTTTGATTGCCACTAAAAAAATAAATAGTACACACAAAAATAAAAATAAAATCTTCTCCCATGACCATTAGCCTGTTTAAAACTAGTTAACAAGACTGTAAATCTTATTCATTATTTTTTTTTTTTTTTTGCTTTATGATTTATTTACGTCCTGAATAACCTATTGCTGCCCATCTCCTATTTTCTATTTACTTTATTTCGGACATTCTCGCCTTATCACAACATTTATTTTTTCATTATGAATGTCTTATTTAGGCTTCATTTTTAATATTCAGTTTACGATATGATTTGCTACCGAAAAAGTCTTCATAAAACCCCTAATTAAAAAGGAAAAAATATGTTATTTCATTAAATGATTTACGGATTTGATTTCGAGATAATTTTTACATTTACAAACAATATTTTTTATATTCCTTAACACGTTCTGAATTAAACCATAGGGTGAAATTGATACAGATATTTGTTATAGTTTATTCGCAATAGTAATTAAACTATTATTATTAATTTATTTATTATAATTAACCTTATTTTGTGACTATTCCATCTAATCGTCGCAGATCCAAGAGTGAAAATAATTTGAAAGAAATGAAATCCAGAACCGTTTTGAGATCCTTGAATGACGAATTAATGGACTGACACAGAAAATCGAATTTGAGATTTTTAGATATTTCAAATAGCTCTGTAACCTAAATTTACATCCACGTGCATGTAAATAAACATTAAAATTTCTCGAGACACGAAACAATGTGTTTGTTTATTTTTTTAACGTCTCTTTATGCTACTAAGGTTAATCAGACGATAATACAGCGGGAATCCTAAATTTTGCCTACATAGATTTAATTGGGATAGGGATGTTTAAGGAGTTCCTGACATCGCACAGGCTCGGGACCACCCTTTTACGTTCCCTTCGAGGAACTTATTAACCATGCGTAATATTTTACTACAGTTAAAATATCTCAGAACCATCTACCGGGTCCGAACCTGCCACAACATGTGTCAGAAGTGGGATTCAAACCCACGCCATAGTAGAAGACCTGAACGAAATAATTTTAAATTACTTAAATAAATATCATTAAAGTTTCTTTAACATCTTGGTTTTACCTAGGATTGAAATTAATTTCTTCGTATTCATCATTTATTATTTTAATTACTGTTAGTTATGCTTATTTTTCGAAAACTCTAATCAGTCTGGATTTTTTAATTATCGTGATGTGCAGTATTTATAAATATTATGCAGTGACGACGAGCCGAATTTACGTAACAGTAATGTGGGAATTAAAAGCTGATGTGAGGTAATTCATTTAAAACGGTTTTTTGAAAAACAAATTATAATTATTGTATAATCCTATAATTAATTGTAATGACTTTCGTTAATTTTAAAGTATAATTTTTAGAAACATTATTTTAATGGATTATTAACATTTGTTCTATCTCTCCAATTCATTAGACATTAAAAAAAACTTCATTTGGATTTTAGATATCGTTGTTCTGCATTAGTATCGAGCCAAATAACTCGTCACTTTAAATAAATCTAATATAATATGGTGCCCCAAAAAAATAGGTTTTCTGTAATACATTATCTCTGGGATGATTATCACAATATTAAAATAGTACTTAAGTACCTTAATGAATGTTCCAAATGTAAAATGCTTTAAGAACAAAATATTCATCTCTAAAAAAAAAACTTTACCTCTAGGAATATTAGGGCTTAAACTGATTTTCATTAGGTCCACGTTATTAAAACACATCCTTGTCAATTATTTTTGTAGACATTCAGAAAGTCAACTATTTCTGGAAAACATAAAATCATCACATCTCCAAAAAAATAAATTACAGTATAATAGAATTATTTTATCATAATATTCAATATATATTAAGAATGAAGACACTATTTTATTAAAAATAAGCGAGCAAAAAGAACCTTTCAGTATTTCTTATAATATACGTATATTATATAATATTCTAAGTTTAGATCGTTAAAGTAATAATTACCTAACATGTTCCTATATATAGCTAAAGGTTATAATTCAATAATTACGTCGAAAATTTCGCTAAATGCTTAGCCTTAAGTGAACCATGAAGCTTTAGAAATTCATTACTGAAAAGTTCATGATCGACTTCTTTATTTTTAAATTCCTAGTTCAATATTTCGTCTATGATTAAATTGTTCTCAAAATACCCTTACCCAATACAATATACCCTCTAGCTTCATAATATTAAATCATAAATTATTTTTGGGAATTTTTTTCTAACTATTTCAATTAATATAATTTTTATAAAAGTTATAAAATAATGGAACATCTTCTTTGGTGTCACAGTCAAAGTAATTAATTGTAATTGTGTTTTATTTAATTTATTAGCTCATCAGCAATAACATTTTGATTTATTAAAAATATTTGTTAGGAAATATACTTCTATCTAAGAATAATGTATTTAAACACCACTAAATCTACCATCAACATTTCATTTATTTATATTTGTCGCTCTGTTATTAACAACTACCGTTCTACTAATGGTGCTTTTAACTCGTCTTAATAGGCTTGTTTAAGCTAACACTTCACACATCTGTATGTGATAATTTATATGCTATATTTATTACATGATCTATATAATGATGATTAAAGACTATAATAAAGATTAACCTATTACTTTGCGGAACTACCAAGTAATGTTATAAAGTGAATTTCATGAAGGTCTAAAATATCTATATAATTTTATAAGATTAATCTGTTTTGAATAAATGTTATCCTATCCAAAAGTTGCAAAATTCTTTCGAGAAAGCTAAAATTTTTAATTACACTTTTTTGGGCATAACGGATTTTAAATTCATATATGTACACAAAATGATATATTAGAATTAGCATGAAAAAAATAATATATATATAGAAAGTTTAAAAATAATGTATTCATTTGTAGTGTTCGAAAAAATAATGAAACTAATTTTGTTTTTATTAAACATTTTAAATAATAATTATTTTTTGCCTCAGTGAAATACCGACCAAAAGAGTTGGGTTTATATAATTTTCTACTAGGGGGACTGTAGTATTGGTATTATTGGTTTTTAGGAAAAATTTTAATTTCAAAATGTATGTCCTTTTTTTCTCTAACTAAATGCTATATTTAAGTGATTAAGCGTTAATTTAATCATCAAAGACGATATTTATTGTTATAAAGATTAAAAAAATACGAACACGAACGGAATTTCAAACAGTTTTCCTTATAGGCGCTTATTTCTTTTTTAAAAATACGCTCACTGGCATTAAATATTTAAATAAAAATCTATTTAAGACGATATGTGACATTTTTATTTTATTTGTTATCAAATTAGTTTTTATTGAAATTTTCGACTAAATTATTATTTATGTTTTATCAGATGCGCCAATCTTCTCCAGAGAATTCTCAACCAAAAACCGGTCTAATCCTTATTTTTTTTTTTTTTTTTTTTTTAATTTCTCAAGTTTTATGTCTCACTCTTCTATAATAGCGACATAACTGTAACCGTTACGGTTGCAGTTATTTTCAAAAAATGGGTTGTTATTGATACATCGATGAATATTTATCTGAGAAATATCTGGTCTGGGGAATTCAAATCGCTTTCTTAACATTTCATAGGAGTGTGGGAAGCGTTTTATATAGCTGTAATGCGGTTCATTTAAACCATCGATCCTATGATAAGAGTTGTAAAACATAATTTACAGTTTTGGAATGATGTAAATTGAGTGCGTATGTCAGTGATATCCTCGCTTTTATTCAAAAGTTACTCCATTAATGGTTCAAATTAATACTGAAAATGTTTTATTAAGAATGAAAAAAGAGTTATTATTTCATAATTCAAGAAAAAAAATGTAGGAATTATGTAGTTTTTTTTATTTTTATCCCCCTATGAATTCGTCATTTTTAAAATTACTTCAGAGACGTTACATTAAAAAACTGTTCTTTTGATATCAACGCTGAAAAAAGCCTTTTTTCATGAAACACATCAAAAGTGTGTATGGCTAAAATATCTGAATTTAGTGATTCCGAATCACAATAACATCATTGTGGGATTGATCGTCCAATCCAAGTGATTCAATTAACAAGCTGGCTCTCAATTTTTCTGAATCAATAATATCTCCTTATGCAAAAAGAGCTTGAATTTGAATCCGTTTGTAGTTGGATTATCGTGATCTAGTGGATAGAGCCTTAGTGTACTGTTCTTCGTGTCCAGGGTTTGATACCTATAATAAGCATGGGAAACATGTGGGGGCACAATCATCAGGCTCTATAAAATGGTTACTTGTAAATAGGGCAGAAAACCTGACGGCTAAGCGGGACATCGGCCTGATCACCTCATTGCACGACCGTTGACATTGAAATAGTACGAACTTCTTCCTGTGCTCAAGATGACAAGAACCTTCAGGTAGTAGAGGTACTTTTTTTTCAGTTGAAGTTCCCGTTTATATATTTATCATAGTCAAAATATATATATTATTCAATTAATTATTATTGCATCCTTATAAAACTAATTATATTTAGCTTTGATATATTTTTCCGAAAAATAATAATAAATATACCTCACTAAAACACCGTGTCTTAACAAATAGTTTTCGTAGATTTTTGAAGAAACATTTAAGAAATTTGTTGTATTAAATTATAATCCTAGAATTAAAATGTGCTACGTGACAAAGATCGAAATTTTTTATTTAAAAAAAATTCTTTTATTGAAATTTACAACTGTACAATTTACATAGTACAATAAGTAAATGTGCTATTTACAGACAATTTACAGGCTTAAAAAGTCATGAGAAGAAGCTACCCAGCGGTAGTACTTCAATGTTTATTTGTTCAGCAGGTCTCGAGGACATCGTCTTTTCAGACGCCTCGGAGGATTATCAGGAACAGAAGTCGATGAGAGGATACGGACAAGCGGGTTTGAATGGGCGGGTTATTTGAGATCGAAATTTAAGCACTGTGAAATTATTCTTGTAGTCAGTTACCAAGTTTTACGTCTGAATGACTCAGTAGAGTGTTGAATCATCTCGTATTTTTAGGTAGTATGACAAATTAGCAAATGTTCGAAGAATTAGTTTCTCTCTTTTATCTGGATATTCTGAAACTTATAACAACCTTTTTTATTAGAGGGAAGCTTCGATATATGAAGTATTGTTAAATGCTGATGATATTTTTTTTTAATGAGTTTTTACAGCCTTATATATTATTGATTGGTTAAGCAAGCAGAGACATTTCACATGTAAACATTATTCTTGTCAATATTTCCTTGTGTGTATGGGATCCACCATTTTTGCGCAATGTAAATCAATACCAGTTAATGAGGAAATAATTAAAAATGAAACAATATCTTACTGTTAAAATTATTTATTTAAATTTATTATAACATTATTAGGTACCTTAATCGTTAATTCAGAATGATTTAGATAGGCGTCATTGAGTTTTACCCAGAAGAATGTTGTAAGCCTGGAAGAGTTATACGGTATAGGATTACAGTACAATAAATCTCTAGTTCTTTCATTTTCTTTTTATTAAAAAAAAAAAGAAAAAGAAAGAAAGAAAAATGAGATTTACCCAAGAAAATATATTCCATGCATATAGTGAGTATAGGTGAGTTAAGATGGAACTAAAAATAAATAATTCCTGGCTGGAGCGGGGTTCTCCAGCGCTGGAACCGGTTGTGAAATGTCAGAAGGTGGGGACGGCGGGACCACTCAGGAATTCATCAGAGCACAGCCATTCCCCAGCCTCAATGCCCCTGTAATATTTTCATGGGAAATGTAATACCCGAGAATATATAATATCCCGAGATATAAATATTGTTGTGAGATAAACGCTTGGAAATAAAATGATTTAAGTGTTCAAAACTACCATGTTTCGGATAATTTATGACTAATAAAAAAACCGAGAGAGCTTAGATGTGATCCTTAAAACCCTCTAAGAAATTAAAATGGTATATAATTAGCTTATTCCCTTAATTATAAATTTCATTTAATATCAGTGTTAAATATTTATATCAATTTCAATATTAATATCAACCCTTATGAGCATAACATTGAGAGGCCTCTCCGGTCATTTCTAACTTTTTCCCCTGGGACACTAATACTGCCCGAGTGGATACTATTTTCAGTGCAAAACTATCGGTATTATGAATTATATATTATCGCAGGTTTTTAAAAAATATATAAAATGCAATTAATAATAAATATAATCAATTTTTATTTACCTTTATTAGTCATATGCTAGCCAATTGTTCGATCCTAAGCTGATGCCACTCTTTAGGATGGCTGTAAAAGAATTCTTGAACAATTTCAACTTCCGCAAAGTTATTAATTTATTATTTATTTATTAAATTATCTGATGCTGTGAGGTCTGGACTATATGGTGGCTGAGGCAGGAGTTCAAAGTCATGAAGTTCTTTTAATTTTTCTTTAGTTCGAAAGGAAGTGTGAGGATGAGCTTTAGCTTACTCAATATCAAAACTCCATTTCGGTGGATCAAAGCAAGATAATGCTCTGAAAACTTCGCGTACAATATTTTCCGTTGTTCACAGCAGAGCTGGTGAAGCATCAGGAACAAATTCGTGACAACTAACACCTTCAACATTTTTAAAAACGCAAAGCTTGTTTCTTTTTTCATATTACCCTATTTCAGCAGTCGAAAAGGCATTTTTTACCTTGATTTAGCCATTATTCACAGCCAGTATTCGGATTTCGCTTGTTATTTTTCGCAACTTGTGATAAACCTCCGGTAAATTATCATATTAGAAGCGTTTTTCAGTTAATGTTCACAAATTTCTGAATTCTTGGCTGATTGCTGGGGAGTAAGTTCGCGAGGGGCTGGTCTGCTGCTTTAGCGGCTGTAATATCTCTTTCTATCCGAAATTCTTAAAACATCGGGACTTGTACGAAAAAAAATCAGGTTTTTAATATTTTAATAACAATATAATATATATATATATATATATATATATATATATTATAAAAAATATTTATATTTTTAATATAAGCGGTTACCTTCTTTCATCATTACTAAACATTACTACCCCATTACTAGTAACATATTTTTTACAGAGAGCATGAATGATTTTTTGTATCATTAATACTTATTACCCAAGAAAGTGGTAGATTGAATTATTTCTAAATTAAAAAAAAAAAGAGAAAAAAAGACAGAATTATCACTAATTTATAAGTTTTATGTACAGACGCCAAGGTGTGGAGTTTAGGCATGGTCTAAACAAATGAAATTTGAACAAATTTGAATCCGGTCTAAATAGTTTGAAAATCATTTTCTTTTGTTTCCTCTTCGCATTAGATGGAACAGAAAAGGATGTCTAACACTATTTTATAAAATATATTATATAATAAAGTTTTAGTTATGTATTAATTATTTCAGGATATTTTAACTCGATTCGCTAATTAAGGGGAGCAGCGTGGTCTGGTGGATAGAGCACTAGTCTAATGTTCTCCGGGCCCTGTGTTCGAATCTCGGCTATGAGAGAATATTATTTATTTAGTCTGTTAATTCAGCCGGGGGCGACCCTAGAACATGGAGACCCTCCTGTGGCAAACCCAGCCTCTTTAAATTGCTTACCCAAATTGGGGAAAAAACCTGGCGGCTGAGCGTGATTAAGGTCTAATCACCTCACTGCACTGCTGTTGGCCTGGAAACAGTACGAATCTCTATTGGTTGTAGTGGTACAGTTTAAAAAAAAAAAAAAAAAATGTCCACTAATTAATGTTTCATGGATATATATTACACACACACACACACACACACACAACACACACACCACACACATATATATATATATATATATATATATATATTATAAAACATAGGTAAGCATATTACCTTACTATTCGTTTCTTTTCTAACTTTAAAAAAAGAAATATATTTGTTGCAATTTATTACTACTAGTAAATGTGACTATAACCATGTAAATGGAACGATACACATCGTAACTAGTAGGTCTCGTGGCTATCTTCTATCCTGATGCTTAAAAGGATTATCAGGAATGGAAGAGAGAAAAAAAAGGATTGAAACTAGTGGGTTAGAGTGAAAATAGTCAAATGTCATGAATTGAATGGTTCCTGGTTCGGGCCAAATCAGCAACACATTCGGGTCACTATGGATGAGTTTTTAAGTTACAAAGTAAGGAGAATTGAGGATTTTACGAAGGATTAAGGATTATAAGGATTGGATAAGAAAATAGTTCGATCGTTTATTAGAGTCCCACTGCTTAACTTTGTAAGTTTATATCAGACTGAATGATAGTGATGTAAATAAGCCTTTTGTAGTTTTATGGAAGGTTTCTTTTAAGTGTTGAAGTAACCGAAAATGTTGGGCAGTTCCTTGTCGTTTTAGTCTTGTATGAGGATTCCAAGCAAGGCTTTTGTCAAGATGGAGTCCTAGGTAGCGGATCTGTTCATATGTAATGTAATCTATTATGCAGTAATATTGTTTGTTTTTAGGCTTCAGAGAACTAAATTAATGCTAATTTTAATAGTGAAAAATTAGGGATCACTTGTAGCTGGGTGTCTAGCGTAACAGTCTCCCATGCCAAAGGTCACGGGTTCAAATCCGCAGGTGGTCCTAGGATTTTTTAATGGGAGTAAAAAATCCTTAGTTACGCCGTCCTTCGGAGGGGACGTTAAAAGGTGGTCCCGAGCCTGTGCGTTGTTAGGTACTCGTTAAAGATCCCTATCCTAATAAAACCTGGAAAGGCAAAATTTAGGACTCCCACTGTAGCATCGTCCGATTAGCCATAGTAGCATAAAGTGACGTTCAATAAATAAACATTAGCAAAAAAAATAATAGTGAAAAATCAATTGTATACCAATAATAATAATTTTATCACTCAAAAATTATTACTTATAGCAATAAATTAACTTTTGGTATAAAACTGTAACCATGATATTCTTAACGAAGTTAATGCTATTGGGCATATAGTCTCTAGAGCCATTTTTAACTATGCCTTATTTAGTTTTTCTGCATATCTATGTTCTCACAGAAGATTTAATAATAGGCATTGCAGAGCACTACTATTCAACGGTTTAATATAACTATTCCGAAATAAATATAACTATTCTCTTTTTTTTTTTTTTTTTTACTTATTTTTATTTTTGAATGTATAAAATGATCATTGTAGAATTATTATCTGGATTTGGCGCTGATGACCTAATTTTTTTGCACCTTTAACATATAACAAATAAACAAACAAACTATTCCGAAATATTTGCTATAGTAAATATTTGGTAGTAAGTATGGTCCACCAAATAATATACTTAAATTAAAATAAATGTTTTACCAATATTATATGTATTTATACAAGGTAATGTAAGGCCTTATTTTTAGCAAACGTTTACTTTTTTCTCTAACTTCGCCTACATTGACCCCACGAAAGGTATTTACCAATCACCAAATTGAGTTTATCTTTCCCTTGAGAAATAAATTCAGCCTGGGCGACTTTATCTCACTCATTTAATTAAGGAAATGACTTGGGACGATAGCAAGGTCCTTACTTAGGTTATTATCGTTTCATAGCTAATTAAACATCGAATTTACAAAGTGCTTAGGCCTGTCAGCTGTAATTAGTGCTTTAGTTATCCCACTAATTAGCGTCTTCCTCTCTGCCATAGTGTTTAAAATTCCAGCAAACCAGAATATTATTTAGACTATGACGAAGTACATTTTCACAAAATGAATTCGCCTAAAAAAAATATTTTCCAATTAAAATACCTATTCATACAATGTAATTTTATAGAAACTAGTTTCATTTATGTTGTTTGAATAACGTAATTAATATAAATTTATTTTGTCAATTTTTAAAATAAGTTTTATCTTGCTCTCGAAATTTCAAATAATAATAATAATAATAATAATCTTGAGTGTGAAAAATTTATAACAGAAACTGATGAGATTTTTTTTTATTCAAATGAAAATATTTATTATAGAATCAGGAGGAGAATCGGCTTTATTTATTCAAAAAATTATGAACCTATCTTTTCTGAAATAATCGATATTATAAATTCCGGTTATTTGTTTCAGACCAATAGGGTATTTAGAAGGATACACAACGCGGAATTCCGGAGCTAGTAAGATGTCAGTATAATTGAGTTAAAAGCTTCGCGGCGACTCAATTGGGCGTGTAATGTTGTTAGACTCAGTAAAGAACGAATTCCGAAAACGTAAGCCATGTAGCGACGGTAGGCGTCCGGGAGTTAGACTGAGGCGTCGATGGGAGGATTGTCCTCTTTACCGGTTTTCATTAAATTACTTGTTCAAGCTCTGATAGTTGATCCCACAATTTTTCAATAATAACAATTTTTATTGAGAAAATTTTACAATCTGTCCCAATTTGGACATTAATAGTATTGCTGAATGATATCAAACATACTACATTCATACAATATTTACACAACATAAAATTACAATAAAATATATACACAATAATGAATCAATACAAAAGTCAATAATTCACTTATACCTATATACACATACACACACTCATACATACATCACATTGAGTGGAGAATCTAGCCAGTGCTAGAACTCCAATTTATTTACAAAAGGTCGCGGGGCCACTGCCGTTTCAACCTTCTAGGTGGGTCGTATGGATGAGTGGAGCTGGATAGGGATTGAGCTAAAGGATTAGGATGATGAATGAGGTTCTGGTGGAATTTGGAAAATTTGGATGGAATTAGGTCTGAAATAAATGGAACATTAAGGTCGTGGTGCAAGGTATAATTGGAGACATAATAAGGAGCATTTACTATTGTACGGAGGACTTTGGATTGAAAGGATTGAATGCGTTTGATGTTAGAACGTTTAGCTGTCCCCCACAGTTCAAGTCCGTAGGTCCAGATGGGCTTCAGTATTGTCTTGTAGATTAATAATTTGTTTTCAACTGTAAGTTCAGATTTTCTGTTGAGTAGTCGGTATAACTGTCCGAATCGTCGGTTGAGTTCTTGTCTTTTAAGTCTTGTATGTGGGTTCCAAGTCAATCTTTTGTCTAACAGTAAGCCAAGATACCGGACTGTATCTGAGAGAGGAATCGGTAATGAGTTGAAATAAACTGGCGGACAGGATTTTCGTCTAAGAGTAAAGGTTATGTGTTTACATTTGGCTTCGTTCACCTTACACGCCAGTTATTACACCAGTGTTCGATAAGGAAAAGGTGTCTCTGAAGGTTTAAGGATGCTGTTTCAGGATTGGAACTGGATGATAGGATGGCGGTGTCGTCTGCAAAAGTTGCCAGAAAGGTATCAGGATGTGTAGGAATATCAGCAGTGTAAAGGATGTAGAGGATGGGTCCCAAGACGCTGCCTTGAGGAACACCGGCCTCAACGGGATAAAGGTTAGAAAATTCTTCACCACAGCGAACTCGGAAGGAACGGTTCGAGAGATAGGATCGGAGAATGAGGTATAGGGACTGGGGTAAATGGGTTTTCAGCTTGAAGAGTAATCCAGTGTGCCATACCCGGTCAAAAGCTTGCGCAATGTCCAGAAACGCACCAGAACAATACTCTTTGCATTCAAGAGCTGAGGAAATATGGTCTACAACTCGGAGCCCCTGTTGAACTGTGGAATGCTGAGGACGGAATCCAAACTGATGGGAAGGAAGATTTTGAGATTCTAATATGGGTAGGATACGTTTAAGAAGAAGCCTTTCGAAGATTTTTGAAAGGATGGGGAGTAGACTAATAGGCCTGTAGGATGAAGTGTTGTTGGAAGGTTTACCTGGTTTTAAAAAAAGGATGATGGTGGAATGTTTCCATAACAGAGGAAAATAGGTGGTGCGGAGGATGCAGTTATAAATATAAGTAAGGAATATAATAGCTTTCTGCGGAAGTTGTCGGAGGATCTGGGGAGTAAGGAGATCGTGTCCAGGAGATTTACGGAGAGTCAGTTTTTGGAGAAGATATTTGACCTCAGAGGGATTAATAGCTTTAGGAGGTAGGGAAAGTGGAATCGGTGACATAAGAAAGTCTTGCACTTTTGCGGTGTGATTGATGTGGGATTCCGGGTGAGGAGTGAATACTTTGGAGAGGTGTGTGGCGAATTCCTCGGCTTTATCTTCATCAGACGCAGCCCAGGAGTCATCACCACGTCGGAGAGGATGGGAAACATGATGGTATTTTAGGATCTTTTTCGTGACATTCCACAGGGAATTATCACGAGCTGATAGAGAGGAGAGGTAGGAATTAAAGGACTGGGAACGGAAGTTCGCCAACTCCCTCTTCAATTGTCTACAATAGAAGTTATAGGAGCGGCGATCTGTTGGGTGTCGGGTGCGCTGCCATAATGATCTTGCTCGGCGTTTGGTGTGGATAAGGTCTATAATAGGTTGTGGAAAATGATTTTGGTCTGGATTTATATTGGAGTGTTTAGGAGAGGAAGCTTTCCAGACAGCTTGTTGGATGGCGGTGGTAAAGGAATAGACGGAATTATCTAGGTCATCTTGGGTTTTGAGGGTTACTCTGAGGTCAATATTATCGGTCAGGATTTGGCGGAAAAGGTTCCAGTTGACAGGGCCTCGGATGAATGATGGTGGAATGGGTTTTGGAATTGGTGTGAGAGATACTTTTAGGATCAGTGGACTATGGTCTGAGGATAGTTCATCAAGGCGAGTTAAAGACAAGTTGAGAGAGCCTAATCCGCTGTGGATAAAGAAGTCGAGGATGTCAGGATTGCGGTTAGGATCGGTTGGCCAGTAGGTAGGGGAGTCAGGAGGCAGGATATTAAAATTTCGGGAGTTGAGTGCAGACAGCAAATTTCGTCCCCGAGAATTCGTGGTTCTGGAACCCCACTGCTGATGCTTGGCGTTTAAGTCTGCACCCAGAATGAAACGATTTCCTAAGGAATCCAGGAAGGATACAAATTCAGAATTGGAAATGGAATGTTTAGGAGGGCAATATGCAGATGTGAGGGTTACCGGAAAGGAAAAAGTCTTGATTACTATGGATGTGGCTTGTAGGAAATCATAGGTGGGAAGTGGGAGTAAATGATGAGAGAGGGATTGGTGGACAATGATAGCAGAACCGGCATGGGCTTTACCGTCTGGGTGGTCAGTACGGTATGTCATGTATTGCGGTATTTTGAAGTACTGTTTAGTCGTTAGTCTTGTTTCAGTTATAAGTGCAACATCGATTGTTTTGTCTTGCAACAACGCTGTCAGTTCGTCAGTATGATTTCTAACACCATTCGCATTCCAAAGGAGAATGGATAAGGAGTTAGGTGAAGTCATTTAAGGATTTTTCAAGGCAGGGATTAGATTCGATACTAGATTTGTAAGGAGTGATATAAGCGGCATAACAAGAGATTTGATTTCGGAGATGAACGATGTCATTAGACTGGTAAGATCTGTGACGTTTGATGGTGGAGGGATATGAGATATTTGATGTTGAGGAGTTTTTTGAAGATTAGGTAAACTTTGAGGGATAGATTCTTGTACAATAGATTGAGAATGTTGAGGAAAATGTTGTTCCGGCAGTGCCTCGACTTCATGATTCTGGTTACCACCTCCAAGCAAGTGGGCAAATGACACGTTAGAATTTACAAGTTTTGATGGTTCTCTTCTGCTTCTGGTTGGTACAGCTGTTTCATTCGGATCCTGAGGTTTTTGGTATCTGGTTCTGAGTTTCTTGTAGATTTCACATCCCTTGTAGTTAGCCGGGTGGTCCTTGAGGCACAGAGCACATACAGCGGGTGCTGATCTTGATCTTGTACATTGTTCTGTTTTATGCTGTTCACCGCATTTCACACAGCGTGGTATGTGATGGCAATAACTTTTGGTATGACCATATGCCTGACAGTTATGGCACTGGACTATTTCTTTCTTTGTGTAAGGTTTTTCAACTTTTACACGGGTATAGTACAGTCTGCTGAGGTCATAAATTTTTTCGACTCCTGCTGATGGTTCCAAGTCCACGAAGAATAGAGGCAGTGGACTTTTATCTTTTAGAACGTTGGTGACTTGCCTCACTTGGAATCCTAATTCTGTCAGTTCTTCTTTGATTGCTTCAACGGGTGTTGAGGAATGTAGGTTTCTGATTACGACCCTTAGTGCTCTCTCTTGGCGCAGCTGATAAGTATGAAAGTCAGCTTTGGTCTCAGTCAGATATTTTACAATCTTTCTGTAGGTTTCAGCAGTAGTCGGAGATATTTTAGTATCATTGGTTCTACTTATACAATAATAACTATTAGGATCTGTTACTTTGTTTAAATGCGCACACATCAGTTTAAAATTTTTAATATTTTTAACAAATATTGGTGGAGGTAGTGGTTCTCTGGGTATAGGAGAAGATTCCATGGTTTCTTTTTCATTTTGGAGGATCTGAAATGGATTCGGTGTAAAAAACGGAGATTCATCAGTTATTCCTTGTGATGATGTGCTGGGCTGTGGTTCAGAACCTAATGAGGTAGCTGACGCGGTCGCTGGTGGAATCATTTTTTTATTTTGTTCACGGCGGGGTCTCTGTTTTGTGGGAGACGAGTTAGAACCTGCAGATCTAGATCTTTTACTTGCAGACTTTGAGGACATGACTTGATGAAAATATCTCATTGATTAAGAAAATAATAATAATAAATAAATAATGAGATAAGAATTAAAGATAAAAGAAAGATAATTAAAAGAAAAGCAAGCCCGAGCTTGCCGAGCTAGCGGCAATCAGCTGATCAGTGACCCTTCTTTCACTTTTTCGTGATTGTACAAAGTAAATTATAACTTTGCTTACCGAAACTTCTCCAATATTCACTGCCGTAATATTCCTGAGGTCTAGTGATGTTCTCCAGACTGAATTCTTGCGAATTACTACTGAAAAAAGCAAAAATCTGAGAGACGATGTAACGTATGACTGTTATCATCGAGCGCATCAGCTGATCTCGATCCCACAATTAGATATGAAAAAAATGACCGTCATGGGACTTTTGTTCGGAAGTAGGCGGACCACCCCAGTAGATACTTGATCATTTTTGGACTCACTGGGATTCCTGCATCACCACATATTTGAGGCTAGGCTGGATTTATGTATGTCCATAAGCAATTTCGAAATGAGTAATGTCTATTTATTTCTATTTGGCAGTATCTCCCTCTATGTTTCCTCTTTGAAATTGTCTTCAGGATTGATCCGGTATGCTGTGTACTTATAGCAAGTAAGCAAAGTTGACCAGCAGGGCCAAATGGGAATTTCTTCTTCTGCGTTTTCACCCAAAAGTACATAACTCTAGGGTTACCCACAAACCGGAATTTTACCATTCAGATTATGTATCATCATATCACATTATGACATATTCGAGTGCTAAATTAAGTTAATATTAAATTATAAGGGAGTCTCCATGTTTCAGACCTGAGCGTACGTTAAACCTTTTTGAATAGTTAAATCCGATTCTTTTTTTTTTTTTTTTCAACAATTTTTATTGAGTAAAATTACAATCTGTCCCAATTTGGACATTAATAGTAGTGCTGAAAGATATCATACATGCTACATTCATACAATATTTACACGGCATAAAATTACAATAAAATATATACACAATAATGAATCAATACAATAGTCAAGAATTCACTTATACCTATATACACATACACACACTCATACGTACATCACATTGAGTGGAGAATCTAGCCAGTGCTAGAACTCCAATATATTTACAACAGGTCGCGGGGCCACTGCCGTTTCAACCTTCTAGGTGGGTTGTATGGATGAGTGGAGCTGGATAGGGATTGAGCTAGAGGATTAGGATGATAAAATAGGTTCTGGTGGAATTTGGAAAATTTGGATGGAATTAGGTCTGAAATAAATGGAACATTAAGGTCGTGGTGCAAGGTATAGTTGGAGACATAATAAGGAGCATTTACTATTGTACGGAGGACTTTGGATTGAAAGGATTGAATGCGTTTGATGTTAGTACGTTTAGCTGTCCCCCACAGTTCAAGTCCGTAGGTCCAAATGGGCTTCAGTATTGTCTTGTAGATTAATAATTTGTTGTCAACTGTAAGTTCAGATTTTCTGTTGAGTAGTCGGTATAACTGTCCGAATCGTCGGTTGAGTTCTTGTCTTTTAAGTCTTGTATGTGGGTTCCAAGTCAATCTTTTGTCTAACAGTAAGCCAAGATACCGGACTGTATCTGAGAGAGGAATTGGTAATGAGTTGAAATAAACTGGCGGACAGGAGTTTCGTCGAAGAGTGAAGGTTACGTGTTTGCATTTGGCTTCGTTCACCTTTATGCGCCAAGCATTACACCAGTCTTCGATAAGGGAAAGGTGTCTTTGCAGGTTTAAGGATGCTGTTTCAGGATTGGAACTGGATGATAAGATGGCGGTGTCGTCTGCAAAAGTTGCCAGAAAGGTATCAGGATGTGTAGGAATATCAGCAGTGTAAAGGATGTAGAGGACGGGTCCCAAGACGCTGCCTTGAGGAACACCGGCCTCAACGGGATAAAGGTTAGAAAATTCTACACCACAGCGAACGCGGAAGGAACGGTTTGAGAGATAGGATCGGAGAATGAGGTATAGAGACTGGGGTAAATGGGTTTTCAGCTTGAAGAGTAATCCAGTGTGCCATACCCGGTCAAAAGCTTGCGCAATGTCCAGAAACGCACCAGAACAATACTCTTTGCATTCAAGAGCTGAGGAAATATGGTCTACAACTCGGAGCCCCTGTTGAACTGTGGAATGCTGAGGACGGAATCCAAACTGATGGGAAGGAAGATTTTGAGATTCTAATATGGGTAGAATACGTTTAAGAAGAAGCCTTTCGAAGATTTTTGAGAGGATGGGGAGTAGACTAATAGGCCTGTAGGATGAAGTGTTGTTGGAAGGTTTGCCTGGTTTTAGAAAAAGAATGATAGTGGAATGTTTCCATAACAGAGGAAAATAGGTGGTGCGTAGGATGCAGTTGTAAATATAAGTAAGGAATATAATAGCTTTCTGCGGAAGTTGTCGGAGGATCTGTGGAGTAAGGAGATCGTGTCCAGGAGATTTACGGAGGGTCAGTTTTTGGAGAAGATATTTGACCTCAGAGGGATTAATAGCTTTAGGAGGTAGGGAAAGTGGAATTGGTGACATAAGAAAGTCTTGCACTGAAAACTTTGGTGAAGAGTGAAAACTTTGGAGAGGTGTGTGGCGAATTTCTCGGCTTTATCTTCATCAGACGCAGCCCAGGAGTCATCTCCATGTCGGAGAGGATGGGAAACTTGATGGTATTTTAGGATCTTTTTCGTGATATTCCACAGGGAATTATCACGAGCTGATAGAGAGGAGAGGTAGGAATTAAAGGACTGGGAACGGAAGGTCGCCAACTCCCTCTTCAATTGTCTACAATAGAAGTTATAGGAGCAGCGATCTGTTGGGTGTCGGGTGCGCTGCCATAATGATCTTGCTCGGCGTTTGGTATGGATGAGGTCTATAATATGTTGTGGAAAATGATTTTGGTGAGGATTTATATTGGAGTGTTTAGGAGAGGAGGCAGTCCAGGCAGCTTGTTGGATGGCGGTGGTAAAGGAATAGACGGAATTATCTAGGTCATCTGGGGTTTTGAGGGTTACTCTGAGGTCAATATTATCGGTCAGGATTTGGCGGAAAAGGTTCCAGTTGACAGGGCCTCGGATGAATGATGGTGGAATGGGTTTTGGAATTGGAGTGAGAGATACTTTTAGGATCAGTGGACTATGGTCTGAGGATAGTTTATCAAGGCGAGTTACAGACAAGTTGAGGGAGCCTAATCCGCTGTGGATAAAGAAGTTGAGGATGTCAGGATTGCGGTTATGATCGGTTGGCCAGTAGGTAGGGGAGTCAGGAGGCAGGATATTAAAATTTCGGGAGTTGAGATATCCGATTCTAACTGTATTGAATGTTTTGGACTTGCACGTTGCTACTAGGTAGATATACTTCCTTCGTATATCTTGCTGAATCAAAATTTTATACAACTTTTAACATTATATGAGTCATACGCTTTTTGAAATATATATAAAACTGATGCACAGCACATGTCTGATCTCGGATGCTTGGACTGAGACGGTGATCATTGGACTATTCTCTTTAGACAATATTTGATGCTATCGGCATCTTATTATTAATTCCTGATTAATTACGTACTGATTAATTCAAAAGAATTGTAATCATTGGCTAATATACTCAGGTTTATAATAATTTACGTTAGGAAATTTGGAATGTAATAATATTTTTAAAAAATCCATTTCTGTTATATGAGAGGTTTTAGTGGGTTAAATCGTTGAGAGGGATGTCTTACTAAAAAATGATTCGATTTACGCCGGGTTCAGTTATTTATTTATGTCATGATGATCCCTTAATATTTGTATTGCTCCTATTCATCTTGAACCTGATAGATAAGGAGTCAAGAACTTTTTTTTTTTTTTTTTTTTCACCCCTACCTCGCCTTTGAAGGCAATACGGGGGTTCTCTCAGGCCAGGGGTGAGGGCGGGGGATAGATGCCGAGATAAAATCCCCCAGCAGGAGAGTCGAACTCGTAATTATTTGGTTTTAACTTTTTCCGGTTATCTGTTGCTAGGCAACACGTGCTCACAGCAACGCGCGCTAACACGCTCGGCCACCCCACCCCCTGGAGTCAAGAACTAACCTTAACGAAGGTGTCTAGAAAGATTGATTTCTCAGGATTGTTTTATTTATTGTCAAGAACCAAAATAACAAATAAAACAATCCTGTGAAATTAATCTTTCTAGACACCCTCGCTAAGGTTAGTTCCTAGAGGCGGAATTGTACCCCCACTTCAACCAGTACCTGTCATTAGAGCTGTATGAAAATTAAAAAGATAATGAATTAATGATTAGAACTAAAAATGATTAATAAAAATGTGAATAACTATATCTTGCTATTAAAACGCTTTTATAATTCAAATGAAAATAACACAATTGAAGGATTTCCTTGAATGACAAATTATTTTAATTTAATGACAGGTGTTCTACTTTAATGTCTCTATAGTTCATTAGTAATTTAATAAATTCAACGGTAAACAATTAGCCTTGGGCAGGTGTGAACTTATTAGCCTTGTTTGTGGAATAGATGTAGGGTAATAAAAAAATGCAATAAAGTCTTATGAAATTATTGTATGTCATTGAAAAAAAACTCGATATAAACTCGTACATAGCCAACACCCTCATTTATATCCTCATTTCTCATAATGAAAGACAGCTAGTTCTAATGTTGATAGAAATGGTGGTGTGGTAGTGGTAGGTGGTAAAAGATTTAAATAACGTACGCAATTTTTAATATTTTTCAATTACATAGTAAATAAAAATAGTAATAATAATTGAAATTTCAATAATTATATTAAGTACATATATTTTATATTATATAAGGCACACTCAGATGTAAAATGTGATTACTCGTAAAACTTTAAGGAGTGATAACATTGTTTATCTTAGTAAATCACAAATGTTCATTATTGAAAATTATTTATTTTGTTTTTAATGCCTAGTTCTGCGGATAGGGTTTCATTAAAGTATATTGACAAAAAAAAAAAAAAAAAAAAAGGTTTTCGACTAGAACTTGCCGATTCTGATAATATTATTTTTATTTTGAAAGGAATTAAATTAGATACCTAGTATAACACAATTATGTTATTAGTATTTAACATTAGTCCAAATTAAAAACTCCATATGGCTGTTTCTTTTATTTAGTAAATCGTGAATTGAGACGTTGATTTCCAAAAGGTACTATATCCATTCCAGGAAATTTTACAGGAGGCGCGAAAATCTCTAATTATTATATTATTAAATTAGCTAATTTGATTCTTTTCGCATTAAAATCCAGAATTGTTTTTTTAGTATATTAATAACATCATATTAAAGGTATGAAATGAGATGTTTTGGTATAATCTGGAACGAAATTAAATGTGTAATTAATTCTATTAGAAAAGAATTGTATTTCTAAATTGCGTTTATAAAGGGCTTGGGTATTCATTAGATAAAATCAAATAGGAGATTTAGATTTAACTAATTGATAAGAATACAAATATGTAAAAAAATCAATTTTGTAAAAAATGTCCTTTAGTACTTTTTGGAAATCAACGTCTCAATTATTATTAGCATCTATACTTTTATAGAATTCATTACAACACTTACTATTATACATTTTTTCTGGGGTCACCTGTGGTGTAGAGGCTAGAATAAAACCGTGGCAGGTGACCCTAGGAATTTTAATGGAAGTAAAAAAATCTTTAGTTATGTCGTCCTTCGCGGGGACGTAAAAAGGTAGTTCCTAGCCTATGCGATGTACAGTACTGTTGAAAGACCCTATCCTATCTAAACCATAGTAGCCCAAATCTAGAACCCCACTCTAGCATAAAGCTACTTTAAATGAATAAACGAACAAATATTCATTATTTATGTGTTTTTTTTTTAAACATTATATAATAATAATAATAGACTTACCGAACCCGAGGTTTCGATGCCGATACCACCAAATTCAGTCTACACAGACTCGTCCAATGTTCACCGTTCAAGCCCAAGCCCCCAAGATCAGCGTTAACGCAATCCTCCCATCGACGCTTCGGCCTACCTTTCGGACGCCAACCAGTCGGATCAGCGAATACCAACTTTCTCGGAATCCGTTCCTCACCGAGCCTAACAATTTTACTCGCCCATTTGAGTCTCCGCGAAGCTATCAACTCAATTATGTTCACAGGATATAAGTTCCGCAATTCCGCGTTGAGCAACCTTCTAAACTCCCCAGTGGCCTCATCTCTCTTCGGACCAAATATTTTACGCAGTACCTTATTTTCGAAAACCTTAAGTCGTTGTTCATCCTTCAAAGTAAGCGGCCACGTTTCACATCCGTACAGAACCGTCGGAAGAATAATAGTTTTATAAATTCTAACATTTAAGCTTTTAGAATAGAAGCCGCGAACTAAGTAACTTAGCAACAGAATAATAACACGCATTTTCCCCCTTTAATAGGTACTTTATTTCTTCCTGGATTTCATTTTTTCTTGTTATCATTGAACCTAAATACTTGAATTTCTCTACGTGTTCAAAAGTATGCCCTGATATATTAATATCATCAAGATCGCCACCATTTCTGCTACTACTTCGAGTCCTATTTCTTTACCGGTTTTTATTAACACACTTGTATTTAGTTGTATGGTTTTCGTGTCTTCATCTAGCAGTACCAAATCATCGGCATACCCTAAAACCGGAATCCTGTCACCCATATTTAAACCTTTCGTTGTATACATCACCTTTTCTATGACATATTCTAAAGCTATATTAAATAACACAGGTGAAAGGGAGTCACCCTGTTTCAAACCCGACCGCACCTCAAATCTCTCGGAGTAATTATGACCGATTCTAACTTTATGGAATGTTTTCGACAAACACATCTTTACTATTTTTTAAACATTATCAATTTAAATTTACAACTCTACTTCATAATACAACAAGTAACTGTGATAAAAGAAAACTGGCATGAAACAGACTTGTACTAGGACTACCCAGTGGTAGCACTTCTGTAGTAAGTATTCTAAATCAGAAGGTCACAAGGATCGAAAATAATGGGTTAGAGTAGGAGAGAAGTTTGTTATTTCTGTTTTTAAATAAAATATATTTAATATATCGGGCTTCTATTGCCTAAAACTCACTCGGATACTTTTTAAATCAATTATGTGCTGGTTTTATGTAATTTTTAATATGTTGTGTTGAGTTTAGAATGACTAAGTTGTTATCCTATCGCGGTTCAACATAAATAATATTGTTTTCTATAATAAGTTTGTTTTTTAAATTATGCGTAAATAATATTCCGTGATACAGGAAGGGAAGAGGATCACATTTGAAGTAGCAATTCATGATATTTTAAATAACCACTTAATGTGCTAAAATAAATAATTAGAGTTGTGATTTTATCACTGTTTTGTAGGTACTGCAACTTATGCGTCCTTTAATCGTAGCTTATTATATAATTTTTTTTTACATAATACGTGTTTTTAAGTGGTTCATAAGCTATGTGTCACAAGGTTAGAGATTAGATGTAACTATTTATCGTAAATGTCCTAACGCAATTGTTAGTATGAAATTTACACTCTGGTGATTCAAATTTTTAAAAAATCTCCTATTGTCACCGATTTAAGTTAGCTAGAGAACCATATTTTTACTTTCACTTACCTATATATGAAATATGTAGTAAGGGAAGGTGTTGTGATCGTGAAATTTTCGAATTACAGTTTTCAACGGAAATATATATTTTAGGGTCCCCTGAGTTCAAATGACCAAGTCCCCATCTTGTCTTGCGCGAAAATGAAAATTCGTATAAAACTGAAATTTCATATTTAAAACACCTATTTGCCCGAGATGTTACAGCAACATTTTCATCCAAATCCAAATAACCATGTCACGAAGAAAAGTTGGTCTGTGTGGTAACTCCAGCCCGTAAACGAAAAGTCCTATGAAACTGAAATTTCATATTTAAGACAAAATACGCCCGAGACGTTACAGAACCTTTTTCATCAAAATCAGCTTTCCAGAAGAGCCACATTATTCCATGCATTTTGCACCTTTTTTAAAGATTTTCTCGAAAACGGCTCTAACTTTTTGATTTTAAACTCGCTATATCGATGTAAAATTTAATGGGCTTTACATCATGTAGGTTTCATCTGATTAAAATAGTCTGACAGGGCTTGAATGCTGATATTTTAAATTGTCTTCCTTTAAATTACCTTTAATTTTGTAGATTCTCTAAAAATAACTAGATTATCTTGTTAGCATTAATCAATAACAACTAAACATGCAAGCTGAACGAATTTTATAAACAACTAAAGGAGAAAAATGAAAAAATATTTTTTAATCTACATTTTTTTTGTTTTTGAACATAAGAACATTAATATACATGTATTTAGAAAGCTAAATATTTTAGAAATAATATTATCTTATACACAAGCTTATAAAAAATAATAAAGAGTGATGAAAAGCCGATAAAACTAACTGATCATTTTAGATAATAACGTAATTGATTTTTTAATCAAACACATGTTTATACAGAAATTCAATTTAATTAATTGTTTAAAAGTTTTAGTCATTTTTATCTTTAACTGTGTTTGAAAATCGATTTTAAAAACGGAGGTAAGTGAAAGTCGTGTGTTGCCGCACCAGATTTTTTAATTAGTTCATAGGCAGCATCTTTATTGCTCATCTGTTGTTGCAATTGTATGTAAACATCACAACGTTTGGAGAGTGACGTTGAGAGTATAAATGAACTTTGAAATCCTTCAAACCTCTTTACTTGTAGAAGTCAAGATGTCAGCTCTCCATCAGATGTGTAAGTGCCTTAAGAACCAGATGCCTGCAACGTACAGTAATACTCTGGGGAACATTGATCACAGATAGAAAATCCTGCCTACTCAACGCTTTAGTATTAATGATTTATTATTATATACATTTTTTTGGATTTAGGTGTCTATTCACACCAATTATCTTATCGATTTATTTTAGAGTCAAATGTATTTTTTTTTATCTTTAATCCAAATACAAAAAAATTTCCACTCATCGACGTGTATATGTATTACCGAGATGTGGATACAATAAAAAAATTATAGAACAAGAATGTCTTTTCTAATATTTGTTTGTTTTATTTTTTAATATTTAGCTGTTAAATTCGTTTATCAGTCATTATATGAAAGGGTCAAATAGTTTCGTGTTATAAATGAATGAACAAAGATAATCCATTTTCTATTTTAGTGAATGTAGCAGAAAAAAATCATGATTAAAAATTTAAGTGTAATTAGATTTCGATGAATTTTTTAGATAATTAAAGTATCTATCAATAGATCATATTATTATCAGATCCTTTAAGATTTTTTTTACTCGATATTTTCATTGGATCTAACATGAATTAATTAACATATTTTGATTAAATTCGGTGTATTGTTGTAAAATTAATTGGGCTTTAATATCATTTAGGTTTATTCTGATTGTCTGCCAGAGCATTAAATTTCGATTTTTTGTTTTTTTAATTCTTCCTCTAAAATACCTTTCATTTTTTAGATTACAAAAAAATAACTATTTGATTTTATTAGAATTGAAAAAAAAAAGAAGAAAAAAAAATAGATTTGAATACAATTTGAACGAATTTGATTACAAGCTTAAGGAGAAAAAGAGCAACATTTTTGCTTAGGTATTTTTTTATTTTTTATTGAACGAATGAATGGTGATATAGATGTATAATATACCTTTGGAAAGCTAAGTTTTTGAGAAAAAATTTTATCAACATATAATCGTAATCGTAAAGTGACAAATAGGACATAAGCTTTAGTTACTGTTGCTGATAAAAATTTTATACTGTTATATTATTTAATTTAAAAAATATGGTTCCTACGAAAATGAATATAATTCCTTAAACTATTTTCAATTTAAAATTTGTTTAATAATTCTTAAATTGAGGTAAGTGAAATTTGTGTATTGCCTGCACTAGATTTTTTTGTTTTCTAATCATATAATACTTTAAATTTTTCCTACACTTTATGAATCTCCGAGTTATTACCGTGAAAATGTCTTAACCTAAGAAATCTCTTATATTTTATTTATTTATTTATTTGTTTAATGTTACTGTTTTCTAAACACTATTTGTATTTTTTCCCTATCTGTATTTGATGATTGGAGACATGGGTGTATCATTCACCAATCCGTGATAGTAAGTTCATATAGACACTGTTGAAAAACTTCATACATGTTGGAAGGATTAAAACATTTTTCTTAGTCTATTATAAATGTTTATAATTAAAAATAATAAATTAATTATTTATATATTTATTTTTTTCGTTTAATAACTTGCCGTAAATTCCAGAACATTTTGGTTCTCCCTATCTCTAAACAAATCCGAGTAATGGGAGTGTTGCATTTCAGATCAGTCATTGTAAAAGGGACCATTCCAAATATCCAAAAAACTGCCACAAATTTTGTATGAATTTAAAAGTATGTTTTTTTTTTCTTTGTTTTTTTTTTCGAAATGTATTATTATTTGATCATTTAACCTTTTTAATCGAAAAGTTTTATTAATTGAAGTATAATGAGAAGGGTGAGAACGTTGTATTTTATTTTATTTTTTTCATCAATTACAAGATTCGTTATTGAAAATAATGAAACCAAAAAGAGATACAATTCCTTTTTCGCGAGTGTTGTTTTAATATTTGAGGCTCAAAACATGTTGGTCATTAGCGTTAGAACCAGATAGTCATTCTACTATGACCATTTTATTAACAAATATTTTAGTAACGAGAAAGAAAAAATAAATAATAAGATAATTAAAAAAATGGACGAAATAAAATGATTTTTTTTTTTTTAAAGCAGAGAAATATAAGGTAATATTAATAACACATAATTATAAAGCAAATAAAAAATATACAATTTTTCATATTCTTACCTTAAAAAAAAATATAATAAAATATATATATATATATATATGTATATATATATATATATATATATATATATATATATATATATATATATGTATATATGTATTATCATATCTGTGATAATATTAGTAATAATAGTTATTATTTATGTTTTATAGTATGTAATTTATTTTTATATGATCGTTATAAGTGTTTTCTAATCTTCTCTGTATCGTTCCAATTTTAGTATATGTACCACCGAAGCGAGTATAAATTTGTATTTCATAACTATTATCAATGTCCAAATTGGGACATATTGTAATATTATTCAATAAAAATTGTTGTTAAAGAGAAAAAAAAGAAGTGTTTTCATAGATTTACTTCAGTCAAAAAAGATATAACTTGGTCAGCTCTTTATTGACTGTTTTGTGACTTCTTTTTAAGGCATTCGTGATTTATTTCGAATGTACTCAATGGTAAAAACGTCTTAAAATGATACCGTAGTAGAGTTATCAAATATACCATTGATCTTTGGTTTTTGGTTTTTGGTTTTTGTTTTATTTATTGGCACAAAACATCTTGGTCATCAGTGCCAGATACACTCAGTATAAGATACACTTAGATATATAATACCTAACTCACTATAAGATACAAGTTTTTTTTAAAAACAGACAATTATGGTTTTAGTTGAAATATTAAATAATAATATTAATTAAAATAAATAATGAACCAATATAACAAATGATAATAATACACTAAATAATAATACACTAAAACAAATAATAATAATACAAAATGAACGAATACATTATGAACAAATAATAATACATAATAGACAATAATCATATACATAATAAGTAATACATCCATAATACATGAATACATACATACAGATAACCATTGATCTTTGATAAGCTTTATTTAATCTTTGGTTTTATCAATGAGAGGACCATTAGATTTGGAAGAGTTCTATAAATGGAAGATCTAAGAGTGAGCTACGACGCACTGATAATGATTTACACCTTCGAGCCAACACGAAAAACAAAACAGTAATGGCTTCCCACGAGTTCTTTATAATGAAATAAATGACTGAAGCATTCTTTTTTCTCTCTTTATTTATTTTCTTAATTTTTTTTTTGTTTTGGAAATCCGAGATAGACGTTACTTAAAATGCCATCATCCTTCCCTCCCGCCTAAATGGCATTTATGACTGAAGCCTTGAGGGAAAGGTTAGATCGGCTTGGACTCAGCTAATGGCCAACTGACGGCTATAATTCTCTTTCCAACTCGAAGAAAAAATATTGTTCGGGAGGAGTTTCTCAAAGGCTGGCATGTTTTGTAATGGCCGCGACATTTGCCGACATGCTATTCGTATCACATTACCTGTATTTAATTACCTCTTTAAATACCTAAAGAATTATATTTTATTTATTTTTTTCAGTGAATTTTCTAGCGTTCTTAATAGTTTTCCAAGCTTAAAAGAAAAGAAAAATGATATTTAAATAAATAATTATTTTTCTCACGATGATCAGCTATAAATATCTATAACATTAACATAGCCCAGGACATTAACACTATAAAAAAAAAAAATCTTAACAAATAAATAAAATAAAATAAAAAGCAAAAAAACATTATTTTCTATTTACAATAAAGTCATCTTTTTCCTTTATCAATTTGTATGTTCCTTGTATTCTTACTTATTTTCTTCTTTTAACTATCGCTGTGTGGTATACGGTGGCCTCTCGACTGACTCGATTTGACTTCGGCCGTTCAAAGAGATTTAATGATACCCTTTTACCCCTCCTCTCGTTGAACATATTTCCTAGGACTTACCTTTACCAACCCCTTAACTAACAGCTAATACCAACCATCCTCTTTATATCCACAGTCTCCTTTAGTTTAAATCTTTAGACCAATCACTTGAAACAAGATCGCGCCATTCTGACTTTTACGTTCCTAGCTACAGAACTAAAGCTATGATCGTTCCTTCATTGTTCAATCTACTACTCACTTAATTTTCTTCTTATCCATATCCGCCATGCCACTTCTCTATCCTCAGTCAAATTCCAACATTTCTTATGCATACTTTATTCCAAACAGACTCTCAGGTGTGATATTTTAGTTATATATCAAACTTTGAATCAACGAAAAAAATTAATTACTGCTCAAATTTAAATTTTGTTGATCAATTCACTAATTTTTCATTTAAACTCTGTTGTCTTCAGAAGATTTTTTTATTTTATTTTATGATAATAAGTTCTATATTATTATTAGAGAAGAAAGAAGTATCACCATTGTAAATAATAATTAATTGGTCTGTTTCCAAGACATATCATTTATTAAAATCGCACATAACTGTTATTCTTAAGAGACCCATGAGACATTGACGTACAATTCAGTGAACTTCAATATCATATTAGGTTTGTGTTTAATTGAAATAGTCTGACTGGGCTTCAAAGCCGAATTTCTAAAACTTCTTTTTCTAAAATATCTTGTAATTCTTTAAACTTTTGTCTACCCTTAACTATCTTATAAATTTCATAAATGTATTATATTAACGATGATCAGTGAAAGGTTTGTCTTGCATACACCAGATTTTTTTATGTAAACAAACACTTAGGTTTGTCGAGGAACAAAGTTTGCATTAGTTAAGTATTTGGAACTATGTTAAATTTTCGAGTTATTAAATAAATAAACGTTAGAAATCCAGTAACCATAGATGTATTTGCGTATAAATAAATCAATACTATGGATATAAAAATGTCATATCTTTGGCTGTCCCAGTTTGATTACAATATTCATTTCTAATTTTTCTTCGGCATTTTATATGGATTATTTTACAGAAAGTCATACAAAAGATTTTTTTTATTTTAATAATTTGTCAATAACTATTTGATTTACTCTTTTATCCGGTCGATAAAGGAAAATATTGGCGTGTTTATAATTTTTAATAATCATAGTTCAATTCGGACTATTGTTTGTTATTTTCATCTGTTATTGTATCTATTGCATGACTAGCTGTATGTATTTTAAAGTATTAGTTTGGTTTTCAGCTTGAAAACTTTCATGGATTTTTAGCAATTAATTTTTATTGGTAACAATTAAATGTATAGTGTTCAAAGATGTGTGTTGATACACGAAACGTCTCATTGTTGTATATCGTAATTAAATGCCATTAATCTATTTATTTTTAGTAGTTGAAGACATCAAATAGGAATAACAAGCACAATAATATTGCAATAAAAAATTCAACATTTTGTTGTTGTTTTTTTAATAAAAAATGTACTCGTATTAGTGTATTGAGAAATTGTCCATGCTTTGATTATCTGAAGTAATTTTTTTTTTTTTTTTTTTTTTATGCAACATCAAGCGCCTAAACCATTATGAAAATACAAAGATAAGGATAATTCTAAAAAGTCATAATATGTAATACTCGATAAATTATAATAACTAACAGCTTTGAACCTGTAATATCTATGTTTTCATTGCTATATTTAATATCCATTTATATATTATATAACAATAAGTAAAATAGTGAATAATTTTAAAAATATATACATGTTTTAGAGCGTGGGAGATAGACCAGTGGTAGTTGAAAAAAAATAAATTAGTTGCCATCAGAAATGACTTGTTTATTACTGCCTGACAATATGCTGATGAGCATCTTTTTTCTGGAACTCTTAAAATCGAACTTTGATTTACATGGAACGTTAACTGAATTGATTTGAATATTTAACGTGTTTTTATGGCTCGGATGAATAACGGTGTACCATTTTTATGATTAAGCACGCCATTATTTCATTTACTTTGAATAAAATCTGAAAATTGCGATTTATTAATGTTCAAAGTGTTTTGAAATTCAGATAGAATTTTGAAGAGCACATTTTCAAAAGAATAAATGAAAATGAGCGAGCAGTAAAAATTTGATGTTTAGCATTCTCGGTATGTGATAACAAAATTTTATCATGAAGAAAATTTTATAAAATTCATAATAAATTAGATAGGTAGAAAAATATGAATTAGCTGGACCACATTATATTTATGCTGCAAAACATAATTAGCTTTTTTCATTCAAAAGCTTTTTTACTAACATGATTAGATGATATAATTATTTTTATGGATTCCATTAAATTCTTGAAATAAGATTAGTACTTGAATGTACATATACATATAGTAAGTAGAGATAAATAATATTATTAAGAGCTGAATATTTTTTAAGATATTTCAGACTGTTATGTTTATTTTTCAGCTATTAATATATTTGATTTATAAATTGGTTATGGTTTGAGGTTATGGGATATTGTGGTTATTTTATATCACTCTTAACATACTAACTATTAGTTATTATGGATGGGGTTTTATTGAATTCGGTAAGTTCTTTAGAATCAGCATCTAATCAATACAATTGTTTCATACTTTTTAACTGACTATTATATGACTATGGAGTTTTACGCGTTTAAGAGAAATCTTCAGCTTTAACTTGATTGCCACAAAGGAAATAAAACATAATAAATATCTGAATAATTAATTTTTAGTTAAGCAACTAATAATGAAATGACGTTAAGTATTAATGAAACATAAATCTAATTATTTTTCCGTGAATAGATTAATTATTGTACGTAAGACATTAATCATTGATTTTCTCAATTTTTATTTATTAATTCCAGTATATATTTTTCTCCGCCATGCCCTGAATAAGGATTTTATGACTTAAGCAAAGTTAAGAAATTTCGTTCTCTAATAGTGGATCTCGAGGTATGATCCAGTGATCCCAGGGGCAGTTTGTAAGTATTGTAAATAGGTATGAATGTGAACAAGATTGTTATTATTATTTTCTTTATAGTATTTATTTAATTTTGTGTATTATATTTTTTTTTCTTTTATTTGATTAGTCTTTATTAATTTTTTTTTCTTTAATTTTATTTACAATGTACATATGGTATGAATGATTTATTCTATCTCTAATACCCATTGCCCCAGAAGGTGGCAGATTGTATTATCTTTTAATAAAACAATTTAAAAAGAAAATAGTGGAAAAAATAAAAAAAAACTACAGCACCGTTATTAACATAAATATTGAAGCCTATTGACATTTTCAAACTTACTGATAAAGTGCCACTCTGCGGAGACGGTATGTCTGCCCTTTTTACTTTTACTTATCTATGTAATTCATCTCAAACTGTATTTAAAAATTTTCAATTTGGTTTTTAACAATAGTGGTAAGTGAAAATCGTATGTTGTGCACACTAGATTTTTATAATATATATAATGTACGAACTCATTTTTTGTTAATATTTCTTTTTAGTTTCGCGATACAACACTATTAATATATTAATAAATTTTATTAATATCGTTTTGCTTTATGGAATACCTCTATACAATCAATTTCTGTTGATAATTACAGTATGCTGGTAATAAGAATTTTATTTTCCAAATTTAATTTTTAAAAGTAATTGTTAAAAATTTTGTATTCATATCTGGAATGCTTATATTGGATAACTCTACTATATGATTACAACTATAGCACCGATATTAATATAAATCTTAAAGCTTATTGAGATTTTCAAACTTACTGATAGAGTGCTGCTCTGCGGAGACGGTATGTCTGCCCTAGCCAAACACTAACTGAAGGGTTTTCGTGAGCCCTCAGAAAACTTTCACAAATACAACCCTTTTTTCTTTACATCCTACCTTTTTTCACCGAAGCAGAGGGCTCCCAGGTCACGTACGTCAGATAGCCAAAGCCCTTATGGAAGTCGCTGCATTTCAACTGTGACAGCGGACGTGGCGAATTCGCCTTCGTCGCTAATCTTTTTGCCCTACTTTGTTTCTTTTTCTGTATTTTTTGTAATACCTTCAGTTTCCTTAAAATTTGCAACTAAAATATCCTAAAAATTACATTTAAAAAATGCGATAACAACTATCAACTAAAAGGTGTACTCTGAGTATTAAATAAAATAAGCGAAAGAAAAAAAAATTCTAGTGTGCCCAACACACGGTTTTCACTTACCTCTATAGATAACATATATTTAAAATTTTTTAGATGAAGTTATTTTCTTTTTTGTTCTTTATTATGATATTCGTTTATTCACACCTGTCATGCTGTTGAAAATCAGTGGTAAGGTTTACTTCACCTTACACAAATTTGTATGTAGCATTTTTCTATAACCTCTTGCTTTCCAATGATATATCATACATCTATATACTTTAAAATTAAAATAAAAATAATTCATCACGAATTCAGTCGGTTTCGAGATATCTCCATCCATAAAGAGGATGTATGGTCGACTTTTGAAATTATCTTATAATGAAATATTTGGGAGTCAGCCGTTTTTTTTTTTATTTAAGTATGCCGACGTTTTGACTCAGACTTGTGAGCCATCACCAGGGCTACAAACATCAGAGCAAAAGAGATACGTAACAATATGACAATGAGAAATTATAAATGTAGTGATAATGATAAACTTTTAAATAAAATAAAAATTGTACAATAATATTATAGATACAGATAATGATAATATGATACACAATATGATGGTGATGAGTATAAAATAAAAAAATTAGACTTTAATATAGAGGTAAAAAAATGTATATAAACGTACTATTACTGAGCTATGTCAAGCATAACCTGAGGAAAACCGAAAACATCAATAGGTGGTATGGAGGGGGTTGATGTAAAAACGTCCAACGGTTTTCCCCTTTAAATACAAATACTGCAGCTTGTCTTTATATATATAAATATATTTTTTTAAATTTTAAAAACGACAATTATATGGATATAATTATTCTAAATAACTCGAAATTTTTCTGAATGAGGTTATCGTTAGCAAATTGGAATCCATCCAGTGACTAGACTGACTTGTGGGATACAGACTAAAATCTATTCCAAGAGCATTGTTGGGATGTGCCTCGTGTTGAAAATAAACACGTTTCCTACTCAAATCTGGAGTGTTGACATGACCATACGTCTCTCTTTGAATTTATGAGCTAGGTAGTCTGAATATATGTGTGTTTTAGTGGGGTGCTGTTAATCCTGTAAGCACTACATTCCCAAATGTCTTACTTAGTTGCTGCACTATTTCAAAGATAATTATAGCTCTTATTACATAGGACTGAGCCAGGAGTGCGATAGTAAATCAGATTTTATTTAATATCTTTATTTTGGGTTGTGGAAAATATAGGAAAAAAAAATTGGATTAATCTGTTCTCACCGTAATATACTCCTATGTAGTGAATGTGGACGCACAGAATAATCTTTAAAAAATTAATTTACGAATGTATGCTTTGTTTAGAAGATATTTAATAAAATTGCCCATTCATAAAAATATTAAAAGTTGTTATGCTTATTAAACTTTATGAGAAAAAATTCAAACAAAAAGGTAAGCCGCGTAAATATTAATGATTTTAGAATAAAAAAATGTTATCTTATATACAAAGTTGTGAAAGGTAATCCTAATTAACGAATATGTTACAAACTTAGGCGATTGCAGTAGATAACAGTTTTGTACTGTAAATTTATTTAATCTAAAATATATGTTTCCTACGAATCTGAAAGTAATTCATATAGCTTTTTGGAACTCTAACTTTAATTAAAATTCGTTAAATTAAATTTTAACGATGGTAAGTGATAGTCGTGCGTTTCCCGTACCAGAGTTTTAATAATAGTTTGAAACAAATTTAAAAGAAACAAAATAATTGATAATGTCTTAATGCTGATAAATAATGTCCTAGTAATACGCCGTGACGTGAGGATAGGTCTAGAAACGTTTGTTTGTTTGTTTATTGATTTACACATTATTGATTAACTTTATGCTACTCTTACTAATTATACGATGCTACAGTGGGAGTCCTAAATTATGCCTATCCTGGTTTAATTAGGATAATCTTGGATGAGTACCTGACATTGCACAGATTCGGGACCACATTTTTACATCTCTCCAAAGGACTGCGTAACTAAGTACGGAGGGAAAATCCTAGGGCCATCTGCCAGGCTTGAACGCGGGACGTCAATTTACATTTAAGTGTTATGAATGTTAACTATAGTGGCTATTGATTCGCTGGAATTCTGATGATGAGTAGTTGTATAAGCCATATATTCCAGTATCTTTCCCTTTTAATAAAAAAAAAACACCCTGCCATGATTTCCTCGCAGATGGTAACGACCAGCAAGATTACATGATGAAATACAACGGTATACATACAGAGCCTATAGAGGACTCTTACATTGGCCCCAAGGGTGTACTCTTACGTCCTATCTGGAGGCGACGCCCCCGGGCTCATATGCAGTATCGCAGGTCGGACACTGGCCACTGGGCCCTGGGGAACCGGTGGGGCACATCATTGGATCCCGTGGGGGAGAGGGTCGTCATGGAAACTGGCGGGAGGCACGTGATCTTCCCGCCAAACAGCTCCTAAGATTTCCCGCCCGAAGCGATGAAATTGCCGCCAAGAGCTCGGCTATATTGGCCGCTTCTCATCTCTCCTAACGATATGCCGCTCATTATGGGGTGCCTCCGTACCAACCCTTCTCCTTCCTCTAATATTGAAGGAGAAAATTAACTGGGTGTTTAATAGGCTTCATGTATTTAATTAGTTCTATTAAATCTAGCGATTAACTTATATTTAAGTTGATTATCTTAATGAAAGGTATTATATAAAAATAAATTTGGAATGCAAAGAAATCTGTTGCTCGCAACACACGGCTTTCACTTACCTCTGTTTTTAAAATCAATTTAAGAATTTTTAAATACCCTAGAAGTTTAAAGAATTAATTAAATAGATTTTCGATTGAAACACGTGTTTTATTTAATAATCTATCATCTTATTATCTAAAACAATCAGTTAATTGTTTCCACTTTTCTTCATTCTCCATTACATTTTAAACTTTGTGTAGAATATATTATTTTTTCTAAAACCATATATAATAATAATAATAATAGGCTTAGCGAACCCGAAGGTTCGATGCCGATACCACCAAATTCTGCCTACACAGACTCGTCCAATGTTCACCAATCAAGCCCAAGCTCCCGAGATCAGCCTTAACGCAATCCTCCCATCTACGCTTCGGCCTACCTTTCGGACGCCTACCAGTCGGATCAGCAAATACCAACTTTCTCGGAATCCGCTCGTCATCGAGCCCAACAACTTTACTCGCCCATTTGAGTCTCCGCGATGCAAAAACCATATATATATATATATATATATATATATATATATATATATATATATATATATATATATATATATATATATATTATGGTTCTTATTTTGGAAAAAAAAAAATACATTAAAATAAACTTTTGCACTTTTCTCTTTTATCAACTTGAGCATAAAGCCATTTTTCATCAATGGTAACAACATGAAATGGTTAATTTTTTCGAATCTATAAAATTGAGGATACTTATGGGGAAGAAAATTTAACCTATCGGCATTTAAGCCCTGTCAGACCATTTCAATCAGAATGAAACCTATATCATATCAAAACCCATTACATTTTAGTTAATTTAATCGAAATCGTTAGAGCCGTTTTTGAGAAAATCATAAAAACGTTCAAAATGCATGGTATAAAGTAGCCACTTTATAAGAGCCCTTTTGGCTAACTGATTTTAATGAAAAAGTTGAAAATCTCAGGCATAGACGCTCTTAAAATATGAAATTTCAGTTTTATACAATCTATCGTTTCCGTGCTAGACTTACCATATACACACAGACCTTTTAGTGGGACTTGGTTATTTGGACCGTTGAAAACTGGAATTTTTCACTATCGCAATACTTCTATTACTATATATTTCATAGACCAATCAGATGAGTAAAAGTCAAAGCTATTCAAATAAAACGATACAATTTACGCCATCTTCTATATTTAGCTAGTTAAAAATCTTTAAAAAAATCTGAAAATGCAAAACACACGACTTTCACTTACATCGGTAGATAACATATATTCGAGAAGTTTTAAATATCTGCTTAGTTTTATTTATCTTAATATTTCATTATTCACACCTCTCATGTTGTTGACAATCAGTTGTAGGGTTTACTTTATCTTACTCAACTTTATATATAACATAATATTTTTTATGAAGTCCTTAGCTTTCCAACGGTGTATTATACATCTATATTACTATTCTTATGTTAAATAAAAAATAAAAAAACCTAAACAAATATTTTTCTCTTCACTCCTTTAGTTGTTGAATTTTTATATTTAGCCGTTTTTATCAATACTAATAACATGATATATTTATTTTTTTCAAATCTACAAAATAAAAGATACTTTAGAGGAAGAAAAAAAAATACTGCAAAAAAAATTGGGCATTTAAGCCCTATTTCAATCAGAATAAAACCTACATGGAATTCAAGCCTACTGAATTTTATATTGAATTAGGGAGTTTAATCAAAAGTTTTGGGAAAAATCGTAAAATGTTGCAAAATACATAAAATGCACCAAAGTTATGACATTAAAATAATTTTAGGACAAATTAAAACAAAAAGAATTGGGTGATTAAAACTCAAAATCATTCAAAGATAATATTTATAATGTATTTATATATTTAGCTAGTTAAAAGTCTTTAAACGAATCTGATAAGCACAACAAACGACTTTTACTTACCTCGGATGCAAAAATTAATTTAAGAACTTTAAAGTTTAAAGAATTATTATCAGCTACAACTAAAATATGTGTTTGAGAGTAATTAATCTAGCAATCAAAATCGTAAATAACCATAAATCATTACCTACAACAGTCACTCAGTTTCATCAGCTAGCTTTTTATTACCATACACATATGTTTATGTAACATAATTTTTTTTTTCCTAAACCTTTTACCTATACAACGATATATGAAATATATTTATTACTTTTCTTATATTAGTATTCTAATTAATATATTCTCCTTTAGTTGAATTCGTTCAACGTTTATATTTACCGATTTTTTATCATTGCTAAGAATTTGATATAGTTAATTGTCTAATCTAGAAAATTGAAGGTACTTTAGAGAAAGAAAATTTAAAATATCGGCATTTAAGCCCTATTAGACTTTTTTTAAAGAGAATGAAACCTACATAATATTAAAGCACATTTAAGTTTACACCGATATAGTGAGATCAATCAAAATCATTGGAGCTGTTTTGAGAAAATCATAAAGAGATGAAAATTAATTGGCTTTTCTAATTCATCAACTTCATTGAAAAAGTTTCTGTAAGATCTCAGACGCTTCTAAAATATGAAATTTCAGTTCTATAGAAATTATTTTCGAGATAGACTTACCACATACTAACAAACACAAAAAACACACACACACAGACCTTTATTCAGGACTTTTTTTTTTCGATGAAAACGCAAATTCGAATATTTTTGAACATATTATTTTAGTTAACATATTTCGAAATAACCATCTGTTCATTCTTGAATTGGATCAAATCATATATTAATAAACCTATAAATATAATACTCAAAAACCATTAACCACCTCCCACGATCAGAAGTCATACCTACAGATTTTTTGATCTGTCAATTAACTAGTCATTGTACCGTCCTTAAATAATATCCGATAAGGATCTTTATCATTTTCGTTCTCAAAGAAACTATCAGTTAGGTAATCATTTTACTTCGGAATAACTTTACCATAAAATACACAGTGAATATAGCTGGTAATAACTTCCAATTTTTGGAATCGAAAAGTATATCAAATTGTGTCCAAATAAAATTAAAATTAAATATTATAAGTTGCCTCTATAAAAATTTATACTCATATACATTTATTATCGCTAATCTTTTAACTGACATTTTAGGAAATATTCTATAGGCTAGAAGTAGTCTGTAAATAGTTTATGACCACGGTGCCTCCAACCTTTGTAGTTGTACATGGCACCTAAAACTGTAATCAAATAAATAAATAGAAGCAAACTGAAAATCATATACCAAATATGGAATATTATATTGTTGAAAGATATAACAGTATTGTTTTGAAGCATTTTTTTTTTTTTTTAAGCTTAAATGATCATAAAAAATCTTCGTATGAGGTTATACTATCCAGGCTGGTATGTTTTTAAGTTCTTAAGTGGACTATAGTCGAAATAAATACCTTACATGAATGACAAGTGGCTTGGGTTTATATCTCATAGAAAATATATAAATTCTCAACGTCTTTTCACTACCCGATAATTGGAAGAAATATTGTAGGAATCATTGTGTGCTTTATATAACCTAGGTTTGTAACAGCCTGGTAAAGCTTAATTCATAAACGTGCAAAACTGTATTTTTTCTTCTTCTATTTTAAATAGGTGGAATTAACCAGGATTGAAATAGGTCAATAATATTTTTTTAAATCACTAAAAACCTCGAAATATTGATTTTTCTTAAATATTTTATAAGAGGGTTTTTCATTGTCGCATGAAGCTGTTTCACAACTTAAATTCCCTGATATCGATAGAATAAACAGGTTATCCAGAAAAAAAATGTTTTCTCCTAGAAGGTTAAATAAATTGTTTCAAAAAGGCTTGCATAAAATAATATTGAATTCAAAATCAATTTTCAAGTTTTTTTTTTTTCTTAGTTTTATTTATTTATTTCTTAGTTATAAACTACTATTGTTTATTAGCTTTTAAGCTGATTTATAAAAAAAAAAAAAATCCCACTTGTTTTTCCTCTTTTCTTGTAATTATGTAATTATTATTTAAGTAATTAATGATTCTTGTAATCAATTAATTTATTTAAAAAAATAGCTTTTGCTGTTTTTACCTGGAAAATGGAAGTGTATTTTCTAAGAAAAATATTACATCATAAAAATACTTAAAAAGCTGAAATAGTTCTTAATAAAAGTTAAAAAAAATAAATAAATAAATAAAAAGAGTAGAATAACAAATTTTTTAGGAACTTTTCTTCTAGTTATTCAAAATCCAATACCTCAGCTTGTAGCATTTGAACAATACGTACATAGTCAATTTTTAAGCATTTAGTATTATTTGAGTTTAACTCAGATTACGATAGTTTTTTTAGTTTTTTTTAAAACAGATAATATAATTTCCAATTATTTCATCTAAGCATCCAATTGTTTTTAGAGAAAATATTTTAACTTACAAAACTCACATAATTAAACCCCAGATAATATGTAAAACATGTAATTCCAAAATAAAAGAAAATAAATAAAATTGTTTAGGTATATACCACAATGATAACTGACCATATTGCCAATCGAATTTAATGTTACAGTAATAATACAAATTCTTTAAATAACTCAACTTACCTTACCGAGTTAGTAATACTAAAAAATATTTATCCCAAGAAAACTTTACTATTATTTAAGCGAGAATGCCTTTATTATGGATAATTAAACAGTTAAGCGCCGTTTAAAACCTAGTTTAATGGTTAAACATATTTTGATTTATAATTAAATTAATCATAAAATAATTATAAATATTTTAAAATTATATATATTTATCTATTATTGTTTTATTATTATTAATATTAATTATTAATCTTCACATTTCAGAGAATATAGCTTTTCATTTTGTTTTATTTATTATTATATTTTATTTTTTATTATCTTCCATAATTTAATTTCCATAAGTAGGTTCAATAGTTTTTTGTTTTGTTTTTTCAACTTAAAATTCCCTCAATTATTCTTGAAAGATTGTTTGGTTTTGATTGGTCACTTAAATGGCTCTTGAAATCCAGAAGATTACTTGTGTATAAACACCCTTTTAAATTTAAGATGTAATTAAAAAAATATATCACCTAGATTAATTAATTAAGGGAATAACATTAAATCAGAGGCAACCGAGAAAAAAAATCTATTTGCCTAATTATGTGCGATGAATTTTTCTTTTAAGGGTTGTTTATTTTGATTGGGCAATAAATTATTTTATTGATGCTACTTTATTTCCTATAAAAGGCCACATTCCACTCAAAGCCAGAGACTGAGTATTGAAAAAAAAAGTGTTGCTAAATACACGGTTGTTAACCTCATTCTGTTATATTGGCCAGTATACCTCTATTTGAATTTTAAATTTAAATTGAATCTGCTTATTTTTATTATAAGGATTATTTGAAACTCAATGGACCAGTTCACGCTGATATATGCCATTACACATTGCATATAATTTAAATTCCGAATTGTTAATTATTTATTTTTATAAAAGGGTTGGACAATCAATTTTTTATAAAAATAATTTTTTTACGATGTGGATAAAATGCCAAGAATAAAGCGGTACAGAAATGCATCGTTCTTATAACATTTAATTTAAATCAGTCTAAACATATTTTTCATGAAAATGGTATAATATTTTTAAAAATGTAAGTTTACACATTCCTGATATATTGGGTTGTTTCACATGAAATGACCGTTTTTATAGTTTCTGAAATACATAAAGGATTTTGCAGGTCTTTTTGTTTTCTTCCTAATTTTTTACATATTTAAAGTAAACAGTTACTAATCCTCTACCTTTGTATTATAAACATTAGCTTCCCAATCAATTACCCACTTTTTAGTATATCTCCAAATATGAACATGGAAACACGCGATTTTTCAAGTATTATTTTTCTACGAGTTTAAACTTGGCATTCAGCAGCTGAAGCCTCTAGAAATATTTGCAAGGCGTTTGGGGAAGGGAGTGTTAATGAACGGACCATTCGCTGTTGGTTTGCTAAGTTTTCAGCTGGGGATACCGACTTGGAAAACTTGCCCCGAGGAAGACCTCCATCCGTAATAGCCAACGACGTCCTCAAACATACAGTAGAAGGAGACCCCTACCAAACAGTTAAAGGACTCTCAGCACAACTAAATGCAAGTGCATCTACCGTTTCCAGACATTTAAAGTGTATTGGGAAAGTAAAAAAGCTCGATACATGGGTACCTCATGATCTCACTGAGCGGCAGCAAGACCCCATGTTTCAAAACATACCTTGCAAAAATTGAAAGAACTGGGCTACGAAGTTCTTCCGCAACCACCATATTCTCCCGACTTGTCTCCAACAGATTACTATCCTGTTCAGGAATTTAGACAACTTCGTCAAAGGAAAACTTTTTGAAAATGGTGATCAAGTGAAAAGTGCGTGTTCAGATTTTGTTTCACTTCAAAGCTCAGAGTTTTTCAGTTCGGGGATAAAAAAGTTGGTGTCACGTTGGGAAAAAGTGTAGAAAAAGAAGGTAAATACTCGAATAAATTATCTTGTTTTCATATCGAATTATTGAATAAAAATTAAATTCCATTGTTTTCATAAAAAAAAAAAAAAAAAACTGCAAAATTTTATTCCTCTAGAGAAAAAGAAAACAAAAATTACTACTAGGTGCAGAATTTATTATTTTATTCTTAGAATTCCTAAAATAATAATTTATTTTTCCTTTAATAATAATAATTAACTTGTTTAATTAAACTCATCATTAAATATTTAAGAGTCTTATTAGTGCGTAACAATAATTGAGACGTTGATTTCCAAAAGGTACTAAAGGACATTTTTTACAAAATTGATTTTTTTACATATTTGTATTCTCATCATTTAGTTTTATCTAAATATTCTATTTGATGTTATCTAATGAACTCTCAAGTCCTTAAAAAAATATATTTAGAAATGCGGTCATTTTTTTAAAAGTACTAATTACGCATTTTTTATGTTATTATTATAGTAAAAAAATAATTCTAAATTTTAATGAAAAAAAACCCAAATTAGATGGTTTAATAATATAGTAATGAGAGATTTTCGCGCTTCCTGTAAAATTTCCTAAAATGGATATAGTACCTTTTGGAAATCAACGTCTCAATTTTCTAATAGTAAATTTTTATTTCATTAAAATCCTCATATTTATAGAAATATATCTAGATAGAATACACGTGTATAACAAGTTCCGCAACCTATATACAACCATAGGAAATTTTCTCCTGGGTGGTCCAATCATTTAGAATGTTATCTATTATTGGATATTGGTTTTTGTGGTTAAAATATATTAAACGAGGATAAGTACTGTACTGACACCTCAGTTCGAAAATCCTTATTGTTTAACATCATATGGCAATAAATAAAACAGATTTATAAATAAGATTTACTTAATTTATAAAATTACTATTGCTTTATTTGGTCATATTAATTTTATTTTACTATACCAATACCAATACAGCTAGCTATGTGGAAACGTTTCTATACAAATTTTCAAGAAAGACAACGAACTCATCAGCCTGTTTCAAACGAGACCTATTAAACCAACTTTTCCGTAAATTATAGGGAAACATAAACAAACCTGTTTATAAACATATAAACGTAGGTTGATACGGAGTCGGAGGTGGAACCTCTTAGAGTTCTTCCTCCTTTATGTCTACCAAATCCAATGTTACCTTAGAATTCAACACATTTGCTTATTATAAATTTTTTTTAAAGACTTTTTCAAAATACCTTAAAACAAAAAAGAAAAGAAAAATACATACATACAATAAACTATCCACCACAATTTATTTCATGGTTTTGCAGATAATAAATTTTAAATGCCATTAATCTTTAAAATAAAATAAAACTAACTTGGAAATAATATTACTCAAAAAGGGTTTTATTTCTCCAATAATTATAAAATTATATTATAAATTTCTTTATAACATCACGAAGTTTCTCATCCGCTTAAATATCCTGATGGTTCTTGGGCAAAATCAGACGCACAAAAAGCTCAATTGTTTGCTAACCATCTCAGTGTGATTTTTAAAACTCATTATGATATTTATGACAGACTACAGGCAACTCTTGTTCAATCCCACCTTAACGTGCCCTTACCGATGACATTACCTCCAAAAGCTATTCATCCGTACGAAGTTCGTGATATTATTAAGAGCTTGCCGAACAATAAAGCTCCAGGGTTTGACTTAATTACGAATTTCATTATTAAAAATTTACCATAGAAAGCAATCCTTTTTTTAACGAATATTTATAATTCCATTTTCAAAATCACGTATTTTCCAGCCTTGTGGAAATATTCAGTTATCATGGTGCTAAAACCAAATAAATCCTCTGAATGTTTAAATTCCTATCACCCGATCAGCCTTCTTCTTTCGTTCTCAAAATTATTGGAAAAAATACTTCTTCATCGTTTAGATTCTCTTGAAGTATTAAAGTTTATACCAAATCATTAGTTCGGCTTTAAAAAACATCATTCCACTATACAACAATCTCATCGTTTAGTTGATTTCATTTCAAATTCACTAGAGTCAAAAGAATATTGTCCAGGCGTTTTCCTTGACATTAGTCAGGCTTTCGACAAGGTTTAGCACGAAGGATTGCTTTGCAAACTTAAAATTTTACTTCCATCTACGTTCTATTTAATATTCCTTTCATACCTTTAGACATTTTTCTGTGAAAGTGGGGACCGAACTCTCAGACATTCAGCAAATTAAGGCAGGTGTACCTCAGGGCAGTGTTTCAGGACCAATATTGTTTAACATTAACATGTCAGCTCTTCTAGTCCAGGAGCCGAGGCCGAAAAATGCGAATTATAAGAAGAAAATTTTCAATGTGATTTTCATATTTTAGCCAACTTGTACGACAACATTTTTTTTGTCTGCCAGCTTATACTGGTCGGAATAAAAAATGGCGGCCATTCAAAACGGTCACTAAAAACCGAAAAATATGATTATTTGAAGACGATTCTTTCTTTTCATTTATTAAACTAGGTCACTACCTGATACAAAAAAAATTTGTCTGCCCACTCTAGGTGGTCGGGTTCATCCGGCAGACATGATTCAAAAAGCAAGGCTCTAAGAACCAAAATTTTGTATTATTTGAAGACGTTTCTTTCTTTTCTAATATAAAACTAGGTCTTTACCTGATACAAAAAAAACCTTGTCTGCCCATCGTAGGTGGTCGGATTAGCAGAGCAGACAAAATCCAAAAACACGCTTTAAGGACCGAAATTTCGTATCATTTGAAGACGTTTCTTTCTTTTCTAATATGAAACTAGGTCTTCGCCTGATACGAAAAAACCTTGTCTGCCCATCATAGGTGGTCGGATTAGCAGAGCAGACAAAATCCAAAAACACGCTTTAAGGACCAAAATTTCGTATCATTTGAAGACGTTTCTTTCTTTTCTAATATGAAACTAGGTCTTCGCCTGATACGAAAAAACTTTGTCTGCCCATCATAGGTGGTCGGGTTCAACTAGCAGACAAAATAAAAAAACACGCTTTAAGGACCAAAATTTCGTAATTATTTGAAGACGTTTCTTTCTTTTCTAATATGAAACTAGGTCTTTGCCTGACCAAAAAAAACTTTGTCTGCCCATCGTAGGTGGTCGGGTTCAACTAGCAGACAAAATCAAAAAACACACTTTAAGGACCAAAATTTTGTATTATTTGAAGACGTTTCTTTCTTTTCTGATATCAAACTTAGACTTCACCTGATCATAAAAAACTTTGTCTGCCTATCGTAGGAGGCCGGGTTCAACTAGCAGACAAAATCAAAAAACACACTTTAAGGACCAAAATTTTCTATTATTTGAAGACGTTTCTTTCTTTTCTTATATCAAACTAGGTCTATACCTGATGCAAAAAATCTTTGTCTGCCCATCGTAGGTGGTCGGATTCAATTGGCAGACATGATGCAAAACCACGCAATAGGTTAAGACCCTAAATTTTTAAATGTTAGAAGACGCTTTTTTCCTTTCTTATCTGAAACTAGATCTTCACCTATAACAACAAAATTTTGTCTGCCCATCCTAGGTGGTCGGAATCATGTGGCAGACAAGAACCATACAGTAAGCATTGAGACTTTTTTAATGGTTATTTTGTTAGATACGGGGTTCGATATTAGCATAGATGAAATTGAATGATTTCTAGGAATCAATGTGTGTTTTATGGTTGCGGATCCGAAGGGAAAAGGTCTAAAACGATCTAGTTCTGTTTTTGGAATAGATGGGGAGAAGTAATAACGTAATTACCATAACATTATGTATAATATGGACAAATATATCACGGTACCTATAATACCTACAGACATCTATCAGATCTCGAATTGATGCTTATTCAATTTCCATTAATGTATATTGTAATGAGTATTTTCGTATAATGAGTGGTTTCGGTGATATTTACCTTCAAACGTTAATACGTTAAAAAGAATTATCGTATTTAGAACACAATGCATTATATGGACAAAGATATATCGATATCTGTATGATCTGCAGACGTCTATCACTTCTTATCTTAAAGCTTATTAGAAGCTTGTTTATTTTTATTATTATGAGTATTTTGGTAAAATGAGCGGTTTCGATGATATCGGGCTGAAGACTGTTAAAAGTCGATCAATTCCTCTGCTTAAGACACAATGCATTATATAGACAAAGATATCTCGGTACCTGCAAGACCTACAGATATCTATCAGCTTTCAAATTGACGCTTATTACATTTCGATCAATGAATATCGTAATGAGTATTTTCGTATAATAGGTGTTTATTGTAATATTTAACTTCGTAATGCTAAAATGAGGTCAATTCCTGTATTTCGGACCCAATGCATTCAATGGACAAAGAAATCTTGGAAACTATAAGACCTACAGGGGTCTATCACCTCTTATATTAAAGCTTATTAGAAGGTTGTTAATTTTTATTATTTTGAGTAGTTTGGTAAAATGAGCGGTTTCTATGATATCGGGCTGAAGACTGTTAAAAGTAGATCAATTCCTCTGTTTAAGACACAGTGCATTATATAGACCAATATATCTCGGTACCTGCAAGACCTAGAGACATCTATCAGCTTTCAAATTCACGCTTATTCAATGTTCATTAATGTATACTATAATGAGTATTTTCGTATAATAGGTGTTTATTGTAATATTTAACTTCGTAATGCTAAAATGAGGTCAATTCCTGTATTTCGGACCCAATGCATTCAATGGACAAAGAAATCTTGGAAACTATAAGACCTACAGGGGTCTATCACCTCTTATATTAAAGCTTATTAGAAGGTTGTTAATTTTTATTATTTTGAGTAGTTTGGGACAATATGCGGTTTCTATGATATCGGGCTGAAGACTGTTAATAGTAGATGAATTCCTCTGTTTAAGACTCAGTGCATTATATTGACCAAGATATCTCGGTACCTGCAAAACATAGAGACATTTATAAGCTTTCAAATTGACGCTTATTCAATGTTCATTAATGTATACTATAATGAGTATTGCTGTACCATGGATGTTTCTGTGATATTAACCTTCATAGGTTAAGATATGAATAATTCTCGTATTTAGAACACAATATATGGACAAATATATTTTGATACCTATAAGACCTACAAACGTCTATCACTTCTCATATTAAAGCTTGTTAGATGCTTGTTAATTTGTATTATTATTATTAGTTTTGTAAAATAAGCGGTTTCGCCGATATTAACTTGATGAAGTTAAATTTCTGTCGACTCTCGTATGACGGAAACAATGTATTATATCGAAAAAGTTATATCGATACCTAAAAGACCTATAGACGTCTCTTAGGTCTAAAATGTAACCTTATTAGATTACTTTTAATTTATATTCTAAAGATTTTTTTGGTAAAATGTTCGGTTCCGATCATTTTGGGCTGAATGTTTAAAGCCGATCAATCCCTGCGTTCAAGAATGGACGAAGTGAATGAAGATTTTTTATTTAAGAACCACATTATGAGAAGTAAAATCAGCTTTTATTAAGGTTAAAGGCAAACGTAGGCTTAATAGGTTCGACTAAGTTAAACAGAAGGTGTCCTAAATTCTAGAATGACCGCCTTTTTTTAAAAATTTGTATTATAAAGGACCAAAATCATAGAAACAACTCGTTATACAAAAATACTCATAATAATCAACATTAATAGAAATCGAATAATTTTTAATTTAAGAGGTGATAGGTGTCTGTTAGACCAAATTGGTGCAAATTTATCAACATAATAAATTGAGTTTTAAACATGGGAAATAAACTAATTTTAACATCGTTCAACCCAGTATCTTAGAAACTACCAATTTTACGATCATACTAATAATAGTAAACATTTATAGAACTTGAATGAGCATTAATGTGTAATTTTTTCGTATCTAGATGACTATCCAAACATTTTTTATTGAACGCAGGAATTGACTGGCTTTAAACATTCAGCCCAAATTGATTGGAACCGAACATTTTACCAAAAATATCATAAGAACATATATTAAAAGTAATCTAATAAGGTTACATTTTAGACCTAAGAGACGTCTATAGGTCTTTTAGGTATCGATATAACTTTTTCGATATAATACATTGTGTCCGTCATACGAGAGTCGAAAGAAATTTAACTTCATCAAGTTAATATCGGCGAAACCGCTTATTTTACAAAACTAATAATAATAATACAAATTAACAAGCATCTAACAAGCTTTAATATGAGAAGTGATAGACGTTTGTAGGTCTTATAGGTATCAAAATATATTTGTCCATATATTGTGTTCTAAATACGAGAATTATTCATATCTTAACCTATGAAGGTTAATATCACAGAAACATCACATGGTACAGCAATACTCATTATAGTATACATTAATGAACATTGAATAAGCGTGAATTTGAAAGCTGATAGATGTCTCTAGGTCTTGCAGGTACCGAGATATATTGGTCTATATAATGCACTGTGTCTTAAACAGAGGAATTGATCTACTTTTAACAGTCTTCAGCCCGATATCATAGAAACCGCTCATTTTACCAAACTACTCAAAATAATAAAAATTAACAACCTTCTAATAAGCTTTAATATAAGAGGTGATAGACCCCAGTAGGTCTTATAGTTTCCAAGATTTCTTTGTCCATTGAATGCATTGGGTCCGAAATACAGGAATTGACCTCATTTTAGCATTACGAAGTTAAATATTACAATAAACACCTATTATACGAAAATACTCATTACGATATTCATTGATCGAAATGTAATAAGCGTCAATTTGAAAGCTGATAGATATCTGTAGGTCTTGCAGGTACCGAGATATCTTTGTCTATATAATGCATTGTGTCTTAAGCAGAGGAATTGATCTACTTTTAACAGTCTTCAGCCCGATATCATAGAAACCGCTCATTTTACCAAACTACTCAAAATAATAAAAATTAACAACCTTCTAATAAGCTTTTAATATAAGAGGTGATAGACCCCTGTAGGTCTTATAGTTTCCAAGATTTCTTTGTCCATTGAATGCATTGGGTCCGAAATACAGGAATTGACCTCATTTTAGCATTACGAAGTTAAATATTACAATAAACACCTATTATACGAAAATACTCATTATAGTATACATTAATGAACATTGAATAAGCGTGAATTTGAAAGCTGATAGATGTCTCTAGGTCTTGCAGGTACCGAGATATATTGGTCTATATAATGCACTGTGTCTTAAACAGAGGAATTGATCTACTTTTAACAGTCTTCAGCCCGATATCATAGAAACCGCTCATTTTACCAAACTACTCAAAATAATAAAAATTAACAACCTTCTAATAAGCTTTAATATAAGAGGTGATAGACCCCTGTAGGTCTTATAGTTTCCAAGATTTCTTTGTCCATTGAATGCATTGGGTCCGAAATACAGGAATTGACCTCATTTTAGCATTACGAAGTTAAATATTACAATAAACACCTATTATACGAAAATACTCATTACGATATTCATTGATCGAAATGTAATAAGCGTCAATTTGAAAGCTGATAGATATCTGTAGGTCTTGCAGGTACCGAGATATCTTTGTCTATATAATGCATTGTGTCTTAAGCAGAGGAATTGATCGACTTTTAACAGTCTTCAGCCCGATATCATCGAAACCGCTCATTTTACCAAAATACTCATAATAATAAAAATAAACAAGCTTCTAATAAGCTTTAAGATAAGAAGTGATAGACGTCTGCAGATCATACAGATATCGATATATCTTTGTCCATATAATGCATTGTGTTCTAAATACGATAATTCTTTTTAACGTATTAACGTTTGAAGGTAAATATCACCGAAACCACTCATTATACGAAAATACTCATTACAATATACATTAATGGAAATTGAATAAGCATCAATTCGAGATCTGATAGATGTCTGTAGGTATTATAGGTACCGTGATATATTTGTCCATATTTTACATAATGTTATGGTAATTACGTTATTACTTCTCCCCATCTATTCCAAAAACAGAACTAGATCGTTTTAGACCTTTTCCCTTCGGATCCGCAACCATAAACACACATTGATTCCTAGAAATCATTCAATTTCATCTATGCTAATATCGAACCCCGTATCTAACAAAATAACCATTAAAAAAGTCTCAATGCTTACTGTATGGTTCTTGTCTGCCACATGATTCCGACCACCTAGGATGGGCAGACAAAATTTTGTTGTTATAGGTGAAGATCTAGTTTCAGATAAGAAAGGAAAAAAGCGTCTTCTAACATTTAAAAATTTAGGGTCTTAACCTATTGCGTGGTTTTGCATCATGTCTGCCAATTGAATCCGACCACCTACGATGGGCAGACAAAGATTTTTGCATCAGGTATAGACCTAGTTTGATATAAGAAAAGAAAGAAACGTCTTCAAATAATAGAAAATTTTGGTCCTTAAAGTGTGTTTTTTGATTTTGTCTGCTAGTTGAACCCGGCCTCCTACGATAGGCAGACAAAGTTTTTTATGATCAGGTGAAGTCTAAGTTTGATATCAGAAAAGAAAGAAACGTCTTCAAATAATACAAAATTTTGGTCCTTAAAGTGTGTTTTTTGATTTTGTCTGCTAGTTGAACCCGACCACCTACGATGGGCAGACAAAGTTTTTTTTGGTCAGGCAAAGACCTAGTTTCATATTAGAAAAGAAAGAAACGTCTTCAAATAATTACGAAATTTTGGTCCTTAAAGCGTGTTTTTTTATTTTGTCTGCTAGTTGAACCCGACCACCTATGATGGGCAGACAAAGTTTTTTCGTATCAGGCGAAGACCTAGTTTCATATTAGAAAAGAAAGAAACGTCTTCAAATGACACGAAATTTTGGTCCTTAAAGCGTGTTTTTGGATTTTGTCTGCTCTGCTAATCCGACCACCTATGATGGGCAGACAAGGTTTTTTCGTATCAGGCGAAGACCTAGTTTCATATTAGAAAAGAAAGAAACGTCTTCAAATGATACGAAATTTCGGTCCTTAAAGCGTGTTTTTGGATTTTGTCTGCTCTGCTAATCCGACCACCTACGATGGGCAGACAAGGTTTTTTTTGTATCAGGTAAAGACCTAGTTTTATATTAGAAAAGAAAGAAACGTCTTCAAATAATACAAAATTTTGGTCCTTAAAGCGTGTTTTTTTATTTTGTCTGCTAGTTGAACCCGACCACCTATGATGGGCAGACAAAGTTTTTTCGTATCAGGCGAAGACCTAGTTTCATATTAGAAAAGAAAGAAACGTCTTCAAATGATACGAAATTTTGGTCCTTAAAGCGTGTTTTTGGATTTTGTCTGCTCTGCTAATCCGACCACCTATGATGGGCAGACAAGGTTTTTTCGTATCAGGCGAAGACCTAGTTTCATATTAGAAAAGAAAGAAACGTCTTCAAATGATACGAAATTTCGGTCCTTAAAGCGTGTTTTTGGATTTTGTCTGCTCTGCTAATCCGACCACCTACGATGGGCAGACAAGGTTTTTTTGTATCAGGTAAAGACCTAGTTTTTATATTAGAAAAGAAAGAAACGTCTTCAAATAATACAAAATTTTGGTTCTTAGAGCCTTGCTTTTTGAATCATGTCTGCCGGATGAACCCGACCACCTAGAGTGGGCAGACAAATTTTTTTTGTATCAGGTAGTGACCTAGTTTAATAAATGAAAAGAAAGAATCGTCTTCAAATAATCATATTTTTCGGTTTTTAGTGACCGTTTTGAATGGCCGCCATTTTTTATTCCGACCAGTATAAGCTGGCAGACAAAAAAAATGTTGTCGTACAAGTTGGCTAAAATATGAAAATCACATTGAAAATTTTCTTCTTATAATTCGCATTTTTCGGCCTCGGCTCCTGGACTATTCCCCAGCACATTGGGACTCTTTTGGCTACTTTTGCTGATGATGCTGCTGTTCTTTGTTCAGATAAGGATCCTTTTTAAGCGGCAATATCCCTCCTAAACCACCTTGATGAAATTTCTGCTTGGCTTCTAGGCGGAAAATAAAGATGAACGAATCCAAGAGTGCTTATGTAGTGTTCACCCTGAACCATAAACCTTCTCCTCCCATTAACTTTAATAATATTCCTATTCCGACTTCCGACGAAATTCGATATTTATAGGTGTTCAATTGGACAAAAGACTGACCCGGAGGACCCTCATTCGACAAAAAGGCAAAGAACTCAACAGATGATACGGTCTTTTATCTAGATTACTTGACAGACGCTCTAAATTATCATTAACCAACAAACTAACCCCTTACAAAGTTTTGCTAAAACCAATCTGGACATACGGGATAGAACTGTGGGGCTCTGCTCAACCATCAAGTATCCAAAGAATACAGTCTTTTCAGTCGAAAGTGCTGCGCAAAATAGTGGACGCACCGTTCTACATAACAAATGACGTTATACATAACGACTTAAACATTCCGACTATTTCAGCCACTGCTACAGAACAATACAATTACTTCCACCAAAGACTAACATACAACAGCAACCCTCTTACAGAAACATTAAAATGCTCTACGAATACTTACAACCCACCCCGACGACTACGCAGGCTTATCAGCTTTATATGCTTATCACTTAACGAACTCTGCTGTGATGAGCCACTGCTTTAGCAGTCCACAAATTTGCTTATTGCAAAGGAAATGCAGATGGCAAATTAAATTTTATGTCAAATTTTTTTTTTTGTAATAAATAAATATATTGCGTTTTTTCCCATTCTGCAGGTGTTATATCCTTTTTATATTCTTACTTAATAATATTATCATTATCAATTCAATTGTTCTATTATTCTATGGTAACTGTGGGTAAATAACTATTTTGCATTAATTTACTCTTGATTATATTTTATATGTGCCGTATCCTGCCTTAAACATTAATACTGAATAGATAATCATAATACCTAATTCAATATCAGAATGAAAATATTAAATTAAACATTAAAAATATTAATGTTTTATAAGTATGGTAGGCTTTATGAGACATAAAAATGCAAGTACCGGCCATATTAGTGTCCACCTTTCTTGTTGAGAAACGAGTAATCCCCGAATATATGAGGATATTTTTATGGTTATTATTAAAATTCAAGGGTTAGTAGTTGAATCCTACCGAATACTGTAGTGAAAAATAAAAATTTTAGGGGAATGATAAAAAAATCTCTTAATCTTCATCAGAACCTTTTTTTTCTACTTGCACAGAAGGTATCTGAGTGGGATGGTTTCGGGAGTGATTGAATACAATGAATTATGTCTTTTAGCTACTAATAGTGAAATAGTTTTCCCTAATCTTTATATTTACTTTATCTCTTTTTTTCTTAATAAAAAAAAAGTCGACTATTTCAGTTCATAAAATTATGCTTATACAACATATAAATAATACGTGCAATTATTTTTGTGCAATCATTGTTAATTAATTAGCTATTTTCTTTGTAAGTAATTTTAAAACATAACATAAAATAAGTTTAGATTATTATACTTTTTTTATTATCCACCATTTTTTTAAACAAGAAATATAGATAATGTCTATGTATTATAATACTGACTTTTATTAATTTATCTATATTTATGTTTTATATAAAATATATTAGAGGTAGATTTTACATGTATCGAGATCTTCCCCCCCAAAATAAATAATTATAAATATATAAAGTTAATGGATATCATTTATTAAATCAAGGCCATGCAAATTTCAATGGTGGCGTACAATGATACTGGAAAATATTAATCTTTAAGTAAGATAAATTACATAAAGACTTTTTTCTTTATCCATTTAACGTAACTTTATGCGGCTGTGGATAATCGGAATGGGAAATCCTTTATTATGGTGTTGTGACAAGTATTGTGTAACAGCCTTCAATGTCCAAGGTCGGGGGTTCAAACTTGGTAGGGGTCCCTAGGATTTTTAATGTTAGTAAAAATTCTTAGTTATGCCGTCCTTCGGAGGGGACGTAAAAAGGTGGTCCCGTGCCGATGTCGGATACTCGTAAAAGGGCTCCCTCCCACTATAGCATCGTCTAATTAGCCACATCAGTATAAAGTGATGTTAAATGAATAAAAACTCTAATACTGTCCGTTTTTTAAATTTTTCCTTTATGAAGGAACAAGCTACTAAACTTAAGCCTGAATCTGTAAAACTTAAAATGCAATTAAGGAAATGAACAAACCATTTATACATAGTAATATGTATATATGTGTATATATATTTATTTATTTATTTTTTAATGATTTTATACAGAATATTGAGAATTATCACCTTATAATTATGTTAGTCTTCAATTCAGTATTGCCTAACCTTTAACTTGCTATTTAATTCTAAAAAGTAATAATATTTATATATTTTTAGGTTGTTTTTAAATAAAAAGATCCATTTTACACTCAACAATTCTTTTATTTATTTTTGCACTCTCCTACGTTTCGGCCTTTGCCATTTTCGAGGATCCTTTAATCAGTCTTGTATATTTCATTTAAAAAAATATATATTGTCACATTATAAAAATTATATACTTTTATGCTGAAGCCAGTCTTGTCAGCTTGTTATATAACAGATAATAACAAGCTGTTCTTTTTTATAATGCGATAATATATATTTTTATATATGCAATATACAGGGCTGATCAAAGGATCCTTGAAAATTGCAAAGGCCGAAATATATGAGAGAGAAAAAAATCAAAGGATTGTTAAATGTAAAATGGGTCGGCTTTTTATTTAATAATAACCTAAAAATAAATGTATTCACTCAAACAGATTACAATTATAATACAAATTAATATTTATTTAAATAAACTAAATCACTACTGTCAATTTCATAGTCGATTATATTTTTTAGAAACACTACCGACTTTTTGTGTATGGTGTCATAAATACTATGTTACACACTATATTTTTTACTTGTGAGCTTTTTGATATGAATACTTAACTGTTCTTAATTTAGACTTCATAACGCTAATTTTTTTTAATTTATTTGATATTACCTATAATTGAATGCGATTTAATATCAAATTATTTATCTACAACCCTTTTTTATTACATTTTTTTTATGAAATCTTTTCTTCTGCAACTCCTTAAACGAGGTTAATCTCATCACTTTATTCGGTACTATATTTTATTATTAGAAGTTTTTACTGCCCATAGGAACATATTGCAACCAACTGGCCATAGCCATGCCCCCGCCGAACATTTCCATACCCGACGGCCTTATCGGATGACCCTTAGGACATACTTCCTCGATAGCCGATATCCGAAGAGGAGATCTGTTCAATTGGAGAAGGCGAGGAGTCGGATAGGAGTAAAGCCCTCCCCCGGAGCTGGTATTGATCTCCGAGCATCCCTCACTCCTCCTTAGAGGGTCTTCCGTCTCTCCTATATACTCCGTCTTCTTATTCCTCTCGCTCGCTCTTTCCTCTGTTCTACTTCTAGGTCTAATAGTCAGCATTTGTCTGTTCTGTATTTTCCTATTTTCTTAAAATTTTCCAAATTAAAATCCTTAATAAACTACAATTTTATAATAATTGAATCAAACTTTTTTCTTCTGAACAATATTAGTCCATGTCACGTACTACCTAACTGATCACCTTCCTATTATGCTTTTCTTCAATTTTCTTATTTTCGCCATTATTTTTTTAAATATTTAAAAACACTACATATTTGTAATTACAGTAAAAAATTGTAAAATTATTCGCCAAATATATCGAATCTCTTTTTTATTTTCACTAACCCACATATGAAATATATAGTAATTTATCGTTATAAATAAATAATTTATTTCAAGTAAAAAGAAAATTATTTTGAACTTAGCCCAACCCTATGGATTTCAATACTAATTAATTTAATATTTTAAAAGGGAAAACCGCTACAGAAACGCTTAGTCATATATGTTTACTTACGACAACATTTTCTGATATTTTTACTACATTTCAACTGTAGAAATCGATGGGAAGAGTGATTCTAAGAAAAAAATGTTCTTTACGTTTTCTTCGTAAAACTAACATTTTTTGACTTATTCGCAGTTGAAAGTAGCAGTTTTTCGACGAAAAAATCTATCTTTTTAAAATGTTATTTGCGAATAACTCGAAAAATATGCATTTTATCAAAACAACTATAGAAAGATATAGATTTTAATTCAAGCATTAAAAAAAAACCTCTAGTTCGGACAATACGAACCGAGATACGGCATTTTAATGGTTAACTTTTTTTCGCCAAATGCATAATCCGAAAGATTTAAAGCCATATAACAAGAAAAATTTGCATTTTTTGAGGAAAACTCATTGGATCTTTTCTAATGTATATATTTAGACCTTTCAAATAAAAAAAGGCTCTAGCATAAAAATCAAGCGACTTATGATCGAAGTAAGGTCGGTACCTACTTTTTTCTACGAAAAAAGCAGTCATATCAACCCCCTAACTACCTCTCTAATAAACATTGATCCTCGAACTTCTGTGGTTCTCTTCATATATGCATTTTCAAACACACCCAAGAAGTTTGACCAATTTAAAATGCCTAATTTTAGAAAAATTTGAATTTAAAGAGAAAACGATTTATTTACGTTTTCTTCTTAAAACTAACATTTTTTGACTTATTCGAAGTTGAAAGTAGCAGTTTATCGACGAAAAAATCTATCTTTTTAAAATGTTATTTGCGAATAACTCGAAAAATATGCATTTTATCAAAAAAAAACTATAGAAAGAGAAATTTTAGCATTAAAAAAAAATCCTCTTGTTCGACCAATACGAACCGAGATACGGCATTTTAATGGTTAACTTTTTTTCGCCAAATGCATAATCCGAAAGATTTAAAGCCATATAACAAGAAAAATTTGCATTTTTTCGAAGTTGAAAGTAGCAGTTTATCGACGAAAAAATCTATCTTTTTAAAATGTTATTTGCGAATAACTCGAAAAATATGCATTTTATCAAAAAAAAACTATAGAAAGAGAAATTTTAGGATTAAAAAAAAATCCTCTTGTTCGACCAATACGAACCGAGATACGGCATTTTAATGGTTAACTTTTTTTCGCCAAATGCATAATCCGAAAGATTTAAAGCCATATAACAAGAAAAATTTGCATTTTTTGAGGAAAACTCATTGGATCTTTTCTAATGTATATATTTAGACCTTTCAAATAAAAAAAGGCTCTAGCATAAAAATCAAGCGACTTATGATCGAAGTAAGGTCGGTACCTACTTTTTTCTACGAAAAAAGCAGTCATATCAACCCCCTAACTACCTCTCTAATAAACATTGATCCTCGAACTTCTGTGGTTCTCTTCATATATGTATTTTCAAACACACCCAAGAAGTTTGACCAATTTAAAATGCCTAATTTTAGAAAAATTTGAATTTAAAGAGAAAACGACGTTTTCTTCTTAAAACTAACATTTTTTGACTTATTCGAAGTTGAAAGTAGCAGTTTATCGACGAAAAAATCTATCTTTTTAAAATGTTATTTGCGAATAACTCGAAAAATATGCATTTTATCAAAAAAAAAAACTATAGAAAGAGAAATTTTAGCATTAAAAAAAAATCCTCTTGTTCGACCAATACGAACCGAGATACGGCATTTTAATGTTTAACTTTTTTTTCGCCAAATGCATAATCCGAAAGATTTAAAGCCATTTAACAAGAAAAATTATAGAGGAAAACTCATTGGATCATTTCTAATGTATATAATTTTTTTTTTTTTTTTTTTTTTTTTTTTTTATTTCTTTTATTCGTATATATTACAATTTGTCATAATAGACAATAATAATAGTGCTACAGGATCTCATTCATACAATATTTACAATATAAACAAAAGGAAAGTCAAATTACATAAAATAAAATCAAAATAAATAAACGTATACAATAAAAAAATTAAGTAGACAAAATAAATACAAATAAATGAAGTTAACAAATGAATAAACAAAACATGTCACATTCATACCTATGTACAATATTTACAATCAGCTCGGGAACCCCGGACGGGGCTTGTCCCCCCACGTGTGGAAGGACAAGCAGAGCCCAAAGGATCCCAGCGCCTCCCTCTCAGCCGCATCACTGGTAAGAGCCAGCGGAAGCTAAGTGAGGGCGCCATAGCCACAATCACACCGCACTTGAGAGGAGAATCTGACCAGTGTCAGAACTCCAGCATACGTATTTACAATATATCTCGGGGCCACTGCCGTTTCAACCTTCTAGGTGGGTTGTATGGATGAGTGGAGCTGGATAGGGATCGTGCTAAAGGATTAGGATGATGAATGAGGTTCTGATGGAATTTGGAAAATTTGGATGGAATTAGGTCTGAAATAAATGGAACATTAAGGTCGTGGTGCAAGGTATAGTTGGATACATAATAAGGAGCATTTACTATTATTCGGAGGACTTTGGATTGAAAGGATTGAATGCGTTTGATGTTAGAACGTTTAGCTGTCCCCCACAGTTCAAGTCCGTAGGTCCAGATGGGCTTCAGTATTGTCTTATAAATTAATAATTTGTTCTCAACTGTAAGTTCAGATTTTCTGTTTAATAGTCTGTATAACTGTCCGAAACGTCGATTGAGTTCTGTTCTTTTAAGTCTTGTATGTGGGTTCCACGTCAGTCTTTTGTCTAGTAGTAAGCCAAGATAGCGGACTGTATCTGAAGGAGGAATGGGAATGGAATTGAAGTAAACTGGCGGACAGGAGTTTCGTCGAAGAGTGAAGGTTACGTGTTTGCATTTGGCCTCGTTTACCTTTATGCGCCAAGCACCACACCAGTCTTCGATAAGACAAAGGTGTCTTTGCAGGATTAAGGATGCTGTTTCGGGATCGGAACTGGATGATAGGATGGCGGTGTCGTCAGCAATTGTTGCCAGAAAGGTGTCAGGATGATTAGGAATATCAGCGGTGTAAAGGATGTAGAGAACGGGTCCCAGGACGCTGCCCTGAGGAACACCGGCCTCAACGGGATAAGAGTTGGAAAATTCTACACCACAGCGAACTTGAAAGGAGCGGTTTGAGAGATAGGATCTTAGAATGAGGTAGAGAGACTGGGGTAAATGCGTTTTAAGCTTGAAGAGTAATCCAGCGTGCCATACCCGGTCAAAAGCTTGCGCTATGTCCAGAAACGCACCAGAACAATACTCTTTGCATTCGAGGGCTGAGGAAATATGGTCTACAACTCGGAGTCCTTGTTGAACAGTGGAATGATGAGAACGGAAACCAAACTGGTGGGAAGGAAGGTTGTGAGATTCTAATATAGGCAGGATTCGTTTTAGAAGGAGCTTTTCGAAGATTTTTGAGAGGATGGGGAGTAGACTAATAGGTCTGTAGGATGAAGTGTTACTGGAAGGTTTACCTGGTTTTAGGAATAGTATGATTGTGGAATGTTTCCATAAGAGAGGAAAATAGGTGGTGCGAAGGATGCAGTTGTAGATGTATGTAAGAAAAATAATGGCTTTCTGGGGAAGTTGTCGCAGGATCTGGGGGGTAAGGAGATCGTGTCCAGGAGATTTACGAAGGGTCAGTTTTTGAAGAAGATATTTCACCTCAGATGGATTAATAGCTTTAGGAGGTAGGGAAAGAGGTATTGGTGAGAAAAGGAATTCTTGAACTGTTGTGGTATGATTTCTGTTGGATTCCGGGTGAGAAGTGAATACTTTGGAGAGGTGTGTGGCGAATTCCTCGGCTTTGTCTTCATCAGACGCAGCCCAGGAGTCATCACCACGCCGGAGAGGATGGGAAACTTTGTGGTATTTTAGGATCTTTTTGGTCACATTCCACAGGGAATTATCTCGAGCTGATAGAGAGGAGAGGTAGGAATTAAAGGACTGGGAACGGAAGAATGTATATAATTAGACCTCTAGCATAAAAATCAAGCGACTTATGATCGAAGTAAGGTCGGTACCTACTTTTTTTATCAACCCCATATCAACCCCCTAACTACCTCTCTTATAAGCATTGATCTAGCCCTTCTGTGGTTCTCTTCATATATGTATTTTCAACACACCCAAGAATTTTGACCAATTTAAAATGCCTAATTTTAGAAAAATTTGAATTTAAAGAGAAAACGATTTTTTTTCGTTTTCGTATTTTTCACTCTTTTCTTCAAAATATCCCCGAAATTATTGGAGATACGAAAAAAATGATTGAGTACTAAATTGTAGCTTTTAAATGACATACATTTTTCTGTGCATGGATTTTCAGTACAGTGAATATTTAGAGAGATATAGCCGTTTAAAACTTCTATTTACAAGCGAACACCACCTTGAGCTTTAAACTCGCCCCATAAAAAAAACTAAGGGACTTTATCTCGAATAGCACGGTTAGGAGCGTAATAATCTAATAAGCAATACGCTACATGTTCAACTTCATCCATTAAAATTGAAAGACACAGAAGAAGAATCATCTGCTCAGGTGTGTTTCTTTTTTAACATTAATCACAAACAAGGGTTGTTGGTAAGGGTTGAAACATTATTAAGTTGTATTCTGAAGCATAAAATGATCCATATTTATCTAATCAAAACTAAATTTTACCCATATTAAGGTTTAAAGTGTTATTTTATATTTCTTTACAATTAGAGGTAGTTTTCACCCTTCAAACAAAAAGTGTCCAACGGAACGTAGAAAATAAACTAGAGGGTGAAATGAACGTAATTCAAATTTTTTTTTCCAAATAGATGCTTAACGAAAAAATTGCAAGGTTTTGTCATTTTTTGAGTTTTATTTCCAGTACAATTATATTTATTATGAACCATCTTTATGTTACCACTTTTATTAAGTTGGTAATAAATTAATTAAAATATTACTACATAAAATATGTTTGTGCAATCAATAATTTATGTCTAGTTAAGACATCATGAGCACAGTTTTCCTTCTCTGAATCTGGTCTACATTCCATTTCCGGGTGTACTTTTTTGTATCAGTTTCCATTTCGATTCAAAATTAGATTGGTAATGGATACTAACGGTTGTCCTTTATACGGATTATAGGGAGTTTCATCATGGTTTCATGAAAGTTCCAGGCTGACCAGAGTTGTTATGTCGACATCAGACGGTCGGTAATGGATTCTTGTTGATAACACTAATGCCTTGTCCCCAACGGAGCACTTCGTCCCGATAGTTGGATCATGTAGGCATACATTGAAATATTTATTTAATGTTGTAAATTAGCATAAACTCAGTTATATGAAAAGCCTTTCGGTCCCTCTCCCACGGTAGCTGAGATAAAGGAGCTCATAGCTACCCACTCAGTATGCAATTCTCAGCTCCACTTCTATCTTACAGGCTAATATAGAGGCGCGAAGGATACTCAGTATTCTTAGCCATTTTTTATAGATTACATTTATAAATAATAATCACTTATGACATTTTCGTACCCTTGAATGAAGTTTCAGTTTTAGTATTTATTGTAATCTAATGTATGTAGACCTTAGTTTCCATTTTGTAGACGTTCATCAGCAGAATACTATACCAACCCTAAAGCTGCAATAATAAGGGAAAGATTTATATTGGTCATATAAGATCAAGTTATTTCGATTTAGGTCTATAAGAAATATATATGTTGAAAAGATATAAACGAACAATATCGTCTTTGCAAAACGGCGATTGAATCTATCCAGCATATATCATTTGGATCTCAGGCATTGACAGGGACAGAATATGAGGGATGATAGTCTAGCCAAAATTATTCACCAATCGCTGGCATTATCATTCCATATGATAGTAGACGACGTTCCATATTACCAATATGAACCAAAAAAGGTGCTCATGGCTGAAAACAGAACAGTATAATGGGTTCGTCACATTAACAAGTCAGATGTATTAGTTATAGATTGAAATGGAATACGCAGCTATATAATCGATATTGCTGTTCAAAATTATGATAATATCGATAAAACAGATGCAGAGAAAATTCGAAAATATCAAGACCTGTGCTAGAAACTCTAGTAACTCTAGCATATCATGGTCTATCGAGTAATTGTATCATGAAATGGTCTCATTCAAGATGATACCATTCTCGCTGTTAGGAACCGGTAGTTGCTAAAAAAAGTTCTGGAAGAAGAGCAGAAAGCAGTACAGCAAGTATCTCCCGGAAGTATTTAAATTTTTGTCAAGCCCTTGACTTAAATCCAGGCAGGTAAATATTCAGGCAAAACCAAGAAATCTGTAATAAATAAAAAGATTAATAATAGGCTTAGCGAACACGAGGATTTCTATGTTGTTATCACCTATCTTCGCCTGCACGTGTAAAACCAATGAATACCGTCCAAGCCCAAATCGAAGATCTGGCTTGAAACACGTAAGAGTGCTAGCTTTGCAATTCCGCATCGTGGAGCCTTTTAAATTCTCTAGTCACCTCATCCATCTTCAGTACAAATTATCGATTATTCTCGATTATTAAAATAGATTATTCTCGATAGATAGATAGCTTTATTCTCGAAAACCTTGGGGCGTTGTTCCACCTTCAACCACTTTTACAACTTAACATCCCACATCCCGATAACAAAATCTCTAATTTTTAAGTTGCAGCATAATTCCCTTGAAGCAGTTTATATCCAAACGAGGAACTAATTTATTACGGATGATTAGCTTTTTACATCAGTGGAATCCATGACTATTTGTGTATTTTGAAACTATGGGCTTTCGAACCCATTCACTTTAATTCAGCAAGGCTGGAGGGAAACTCTCATTGTTAGTCAGTAAGTCCATTGGACTTAGCTGGAAGGAAATTCCAATGAAATTCCTCCAACCATCTCCACATCCTTGGGATGCTCCCCTACTCGGTAATGAGATCCGCGTGAGGCCTTAAGTTTTAGAAAAACAAAAATCCTTGCGCCGATTCATATTTCTACAGAAAACTATCATACAATTTACCTATAGGTCTTATGAGCAATGTAGTATTTTAAATGAATCAGATATTATTTATTAAAATAATTGGATAGTATGGGTCCCAGTACACCCATGTAGGTACAACTATCTGTTTGTCCTTCTTAAAAAAACAAAAATATTTGAATTTGTTCGATTCATAAAGTTTAAAAACATCTGGTTTGAAATATAATCACAATTTTGGGTTTACTTTGTGGGAACAGTAAAGAGCATACCAACAAAATATATTTTTATAATATGAACATGATCGGGTAAATGAGATGAAAAAACTTTTGATTTCAATAATTAAAACGCATCAAGACAAATATTAAGACTAATGTGCAACATGATTGTATTTTTCTAACCACAGTTTTTTTTTATTTAAATTGAGATCTGGTAATAGGTTTTTCAGTTTGTATCAAAAATTTTTTTTTTTTTTTTTTTTTTTATTTATTTTTTTTTTTTTATTGAGATATATTACAATTTGTTACAAAATGAACAATAATAATATTGATAAGAGACCACATTCATACTATATATACAGAAAATAATAATAATGGTCAAATTTCATAAAATATAACATAAATTCAAATATATACAATAAAATAATAATAATAAATAAAAAACAAAACAAATCGAAACATAAACCTATTATTGAGATAAATAAAAAGTTGGCAAATAAATAAACATCTTACACACAATCATAACTATATACAATATATACAATTGCTAAAGGGACCCCAGCAAGCGCTTTTCCCTCCACTTGTGGAGGAAAAAGCGGAATCCAAGAGATCCCAGCACCTCTATCTCAGCCGCATCACTGGTCTGAGCCAGTGGAGGCTGAGTTAGGGCGCTGTAGCCACAAACATACCGTACATGAGTGGAGGATCTGACCATTGTCAGAACTCCAGTTTAAATGTTTACAATAGGTCTCGTGGCCACTGCCGTTTCAATCTTCGAGGAGGATTGTAGGGATGGGTGGTGCTGGATAGGGATTGTGCTAGAGGGTTAGGATGATGACTAAGGTTCTGATGAAATTTGGAAAATTTGGATGGTACCAGGTCTAAAACAAACGGAATATTAAGGTCATGGTGTAGGGTACAGTTGGTAACGTAATAAGGAGCATTAACTATTGTTCGGAGGACTTTGGATTGGAAGGATTGGATGCGTTTAATGTTAGAATGTTTAGCTGTCCCCACAGTTCAAGTCCGTAGGTCCATATAGGTTTCAGTACTGTCTTGTATATTAGTAATTTGTTGTCAACTGTAAGATGAGATTTTCTGTTTAGTAGTCTGTATAACTGGCCGAATCTGCGGTTGAGTTCTTTTCTTTTTAGTCTTGTATGTGGGTTCCACGTCAGTCTTTTGTCTAGTAAAAAGCCGAGATACCGGACTGTGCCTGAGGAAGGAAGCGGTATAGAATTGAAATTAACCGTTGGACAGGATTTGCGTCGAAGGGTGAATGTGACGTGAGTGCATTTGCTTTCGTTCACCTTAATGCGCCAAGCATTGCACCAGTCTTCGACAAGGGAAAGGTGCTTTTGGAGATTTAGCGATGCTGCTTCAGGATCGGAATTGGATGATAAAATGGCTGTGTCATCAGCAAATGTTGCCAGAAAGGTATTGGGGTCGGTAGGGATATCGGCGGTGAAGAGGATGTAGAGGACGGGTCCTAAGACGCTGCCTTGAGGAACACCGGCCTCAACAGTATATTGTTCGGAAAATTCGGAACCACAGCGAACTCGGAAGGAGCGGTTGGATAAATAGGATCGGAGGATTAGGTATAAGGATTGAGGTAAATGGGTTTTGAGCTTAAAGAGCAGTCCCGGGTGCCACACCCGGTCAAAAGCTTGAGCTATGTCCAGAAAGGCACCCGAACAATACTCCTTGCACTCAAGGGCGGAGGAAATGTGGTCTACAACTCGGAGTCCTTGCTGAACCGTGGAATGTTGAGGACGAAATCCGAACTGATGTGAAGGAAAATTTTGAAATTTGGCTAGGATTCGTTTTAGTAGGAGCTTTTCGAAAATTTTTGAGAGGATCGGAAGTAGGCTGATAGGTCTGTAAGATGACGTGTTGTTAGAAGGTTTGCCTGGTTTTAGGAAAAGGATCATAGTTGAATGTTTCCATAAGAGAGGAAAATAGGTAGTGCGTAGGATACAGTTATAGAGATATGTAAGGAATGTAATGGCTTTAGGTGGAAGTTGTCTTAAGATTTGGGGAGTAAGGAGATCGTATCCAGGAGATTTGCGGAGAGGAAGCTTTTTAAGAAGATATCTGACCTCAGAGGGATTAACTGCTTTAGGTGGTAAGGATAGTGGTATTGGTGACGTGAGGAACTCTTCAACTGCTGCAGTATGGGTTGGATTAAGCTCTGGATGAGGAGTAAAAACTTTGGAAAGGTGCTGTGCGAATTCCTCGGCCTTATGCTTGTCAGAAGCAGCCCAGGAACCATCACAGCGCCGGAGAGGATGGGAAATGGTGTGGGATTTTAGGATTCTCTTCGTGACATTCCACAGGGAATTGTCACGAGTCGAGAGAGAGGAGAGGTAGGTATTGTAGGATTGGGAACGGAAGATCGCCAACTCCCGCTTTAATTTTCTACAAAAAAAATTATAGGAGCGGCGATCTTCTGGGTGGCGGGTGCGTTGCCATAATGTTCTAGCTCGACGTTTGCTGTTGATGAGGTCTGTCAGGTGTTGTGGTAAATGGCTTTTGTAAGGAATTATTTGGGATTGTTTGGGAGAGGAGGCAGTCCAGGCGGCTTGTTGAATAGCGGTTGTAAAGGAATATACGGCGTCGTCAAGGTCATTTGGGGTTTTGAGAATCACTCTGAGGTCAATATCATTAGTGAGAATTTCGCGGAAGAGGTTCCAGTTGACAGGGCCCCTAATGAATGACGGTGGGATAGGTTTAGGAATAGGTGTTATGGATACATTTAGAATCAATGGACTATGATCAGAGGATAGTTCATCAAGGCGAGCTATGGAAAAATTCAGAGAGCCTAATCCGCTGTGGATGAAGAAGTCGAGGATGTCAGGATTACGGTTAGGATCTGTTGGCCAGTAGGTAGGAGAATCGGGAGGTAGGAGATGAAAGCGTCGGGAGTTGAGTGCAGACTGCAATGTCCGTCCACGAGAATTGGTGGTTCTAGAACCCCACTGTTGGTTCTTAGCGTTTAAGTCTGCACCCAAAATGAAGTGATTACCCAAGGAGTTGAGGAAGGATCCAAATTGGGCAGAGGAAATGGGATGTTTAGGAGGGCAGTATGCTGATGCGATGATAAGCGGAAAGGAAAAGGTTTTGATAACGATGGAAGTTGCTTGTAGGTAATCGTGGGCGGAAATTGGGTGTAAGTGATGGGTGAGGGATCGGCGGACTATGACAGCAGTACCGGCATGGGCTTTGCCGTCTGGATGGTCTGTCCGGTATGTCGTGTATCCTGGTATTTTAAAGTACTGTTTAGTGGTTAGTCTAGTTTCAGTAATGAGTGCAACATCAATGTTTTTGTCCTGCAGTACGGCTGTAAGTTCGTCAGTGTGAGTTCTAACACCATTCGCATTCCAAAGGAGAAGGGATAAGGAATTAGGTGAGGTCATTTATGGTTTTTTTAAGGCAGGAATGAGATTTGTTACGAGATTCGTAAGGAGTGATATTAGGGGCATAACAAGGGATTTAATTTCGGAAATAAAGGATGTCATCAAACTGGTAAGGTCTGTGGCGTTTAAAGGAGGAGGAATATGAGAGATTTGTGGTGGATTAGGATTCTTAGGATTGGTTACATTTTGAGAAAGAGGTATATGTGGAATGGATTGAGGTACATTTTGTAGTTCCGGCAGGGCCACGGCTTCAGTACTTTGATTCCCACCTCCAAGTAAGTGGGCAAATGATAAATTGGCATCAATAAGTTTTGAGGGTTCTCTTCTGTTTCTTACTTGTCTTGCTGTTTCATCCAGTACTTGAGGTTTTTGAAACCTGGTCCTCAGCTCCTTATAGATTTGGCATCCTTTATAGTTGGCCGGGTGGTCCTTCAGGCAATGAGCACATACAGCTGGTGTTGATTTTGGTTTTGTACACTCCACAGACTTGTGCTGTTCACCGCATTTCACGCATCGAGGTATGTGATGACAATAACTTTTAGTATGACCATATGCTTGACAATTATGGCACTGAATTATCTCTCTCTTGTGTAAGGTTTTTCAACTCTTACACTGGAATAGTACAATCTATTGAGGTCATAGATTTTTTCAATCCTTCAGCTGGTTCCAAATCCACAAAAAAGAGAGGTAGAGGAATTTTATCCTTTAGGACGTTAGTGACTTGCCGCACTTTATAGCCCATCTCCGTTAGTTCTTCTTTAATAGCTTCAACTGGTGTCGAGGGGTGTAAGTTTCTGATTACAACCCTTAAAGCTCTCTCTTGGCGTAGCTGATAGGTATGGAAATCTGCTTTGGTTTCAGTTAGGTATTTCACTATTTTTCTATATGTCTCGGCAGTAGTAGGAGATATTTTGGTATCATTGATTCTACTCATACAGTAGTAGCTGGTAGATTCGGTAATTTTGTTCAATTGCGCACACAACAACTGGAAATTTCTAATATTTTTGACAAATATTGGAGGAGGCCGTGGTTCACTAGGTATAGGAGTAGATTCCATGTTTTCTTTTTCATTATGTAAAATCTGAAAAGGATTTGGGGTGAAAAACGGCGATTCGTCAGTCATCCCTTGTGACGATGTGCCAGGTTGTGGTTCAGATTCTGAATTAGTACCGGAAGGGGTTGCTTGTAGATTTAATCTTTTATTAGTATCACGGCGGGGTCTTTGTTTTGTAGGTGACGGGATTGAACCACTAGATCTAGATCTTTTAGTTGAAGCTTTGGAGGACATTACTTGATGATAATATCGCATTTCATGTATAGAAAGTAATTAAATAATAACCAGATGTGGGAAAAAAACAATAACTTAAAAAAAGTTAAGCAAGACCAGCCTTGCCGGGCTATTGGCAATCAGCTGATATGAAGAGGTGACTCAGCATTCACTTTACACTGTAAATTATATCACAACTTACCGCTGTTTGCTCCAATAATAACTGTTGTTGTTATCCTGAAGTCTGATGATGTTTTCAAGACTGTGCTGAAGTGAAATCCAACTGTAAAAGCAAGAAATCCGAGAGCCGACTTGAAATATGACTGCTATACTCACGCGCATGCGCAGAACTCCTGTATCAAAAATAAAATAACAATATCGACAATATTATTTGCCGTCACTGAAAATTTATCGGTTTTTTTTTTTATCTAGTTTTAATTAATCTGTGCCTTAAATTAGGAGTTGTCTAAGTTATATATAGTTTTACGCAAGTTGTATTTTATTTTACATTTCTGTGTATTTTTTATTCGGAATTATTATGTACTAATACTAACATGTAATTTATGCTCTATTCTGTGATTTTAAAAGTTCATACTTTTGAAAATTACTAAAGAATATTTCACAAAATATTATCCTTAATTTAAATAATCATATGGTTGTTTATATAATTGTGTTCGTAATGGAATGACTTTCTTTATCGGGGATCACTTGTAGCTGGGTGGCTAGCGTAACAGCCTCCCATGCTTTAGGTCACGGGTTCAAACCCGCAGATGGTCCTAGGATTTTTTAATGGGAGTAAAAAATCCTTAGTTACGCCGTCCTTCGGAGGGGACGTTAAAAGGTGGTCCCGAGCCTGTGCGATGTCAGGTACTCGTTAAAGATCCCTATCCTAATAAACCTGGATAGGCAAAATTTACTCCCACTGTAGCATCGTCCGATTAGCCATAGTAGCATAAAGTGACGTTAAATAAATAAACAAACAAACTTTCTTTATTGTATTGTTATTTATATATATACTTTTTTTTATTATGATTCATTGTCAATTTCTGTTATCACTATTACTAGCTTAAATTTAAATTACTTAGCTTTCTTTTCATTGGTGTTACACACCTACTCTGGCTACACGCTGCCTTGAAATTACTAGATACCTATAAAGGTTGTAGGTGAATCAGCTTTTGCACTCAGAAAGAGGGGAAGGACCCAAACATAAAAAAAGTTCCTGTAACATGTTACACGAAGAAGTTGGAAAACTGCTATTAAGTCGGTGAGAGCATTAATGTTGATGATGATAAGAGTTGAAAAGAAGTTGGACTCTATTGTTATATTTATCGAACTTTTGTACTATACGTCGAAAGTCGTCCCTGATATAATAAGAACATAGAATAAGGATAGAGCCGATACTAAGAACAGGCAATATTTCTTGAAAACTTTTCTAAAAGCTACTTTAGTATAACGCCGTAGTTGCCATCCCTATATTTTTATAAAGGGGTTTACTGCACTTTTAGGTCTTATTATAAATGCCCGCGTAACAATATATTCTTTCATCAGGTCTTAGTGACCTGTGTTGTTTCTTCACGATAAAACTTTATTTTATATGTTAATTATGAACATATAGAATGAAATAAAATTATAAAGTTTTATAATTGTCTTTATTTTCTGATAAAGGAAGCGGCATGGTCTAATGGAAAGAGAGCTCTACTGTTCTCTGGGTCCCGGGCCCGGATCCCAGCTATGACAGAATATCATTTATTCTTTTAATTTAGCCGCGGTGCGACCCTAGGGCAGAGAGACTCTTCTGGGGCAGTCTCAGCCTCTTTAAAGCGGGTACCCTAATTGGGGGAAAACCTGACAGCTGATCGTGATCAAGGCCTAATCACCTCATTCAACGGCCGTTGGCTTAGAAGCAGTACGAATCTCTATATGTAAGAATGGGCCCAAGACCCTTCATAGTTTGTAGAGGTACAGGTTATTTTTATTGTTTTTCATTTCTGATAAACAAGAATATAAAAAATCTTAAAGAATTTTTTCATTTTGTATTCTTTTTTTTTTTTTTTTTTTGTTCCTGCATGAAATATAGTCAAATAGAGAGTAGTAAACCCCCAAAACTTAAAAAAAATTAATTGTAGATCATTAGAAGGATTATTAGTCTGCTGGACTACTAAATTAGGATTACTAAATGCTTATATAATGACGTTCAACCGGTAAAAATTACTAATTGCTTTAATCAATTCAGAAGTGTTGTATAATTATTAGATATTAATAGGCCTATTATATAATAATTGATAAGGAATATATCTTTAAAGATTTAAGATAATCAAAGCTATAAATTCAGGCGTTTTTCCAATATACTCGTTATACAATGTAATCCATTAGCTGCATATTGCTAACTTCTGACCTTGTAAAACTATTGATGCGATTATTAGGGAAGCGCAAAGATATCCTGGAGTCCTTATTTCTCCCTATAAATAGAAAAAATACTTTGATTTAGAGTTTCTGTACAAAGTTTAAATATAATTCATACGCTAGTCTCTAACGTTATAATACGGGTGGTTAAACCCATTAAACCATAAGGCCTAAAGCGCTACTTCTTATATTCATTTAAGGGCCTGCTACAAAAAAACTAATACAGGAGTTTTTTTGTAGCAGGCCCTTTGGTGGCGAATAACAATTATAAACTGTAAAAATTTTTATAAGTAAATGAAACAGGGAACAGCAAAATTAAGCTTGTCTTAGAATTAAGTTAACAAAAATTTTACATAAAAAAAAACATTACATTGTCTCAATATCTGACCTAATGATTTGGCCGTAATAATAATCGCAGTGAACTGTTAGGTAATAAAATCTGGGTGAATTAGTTGTCAATGGTATGTATACATACTCAAAGTCATGAGCTAAAGTACTCTCAAGATTTTTTCATGATTCCCATTATCTTCTCCCACTTCCTAACTATAAGCTTCTCGTTTCCTCAGTTCGACGATTATTTCGTCTTCATAACAGACGAAACCGAATCACGGACAGTCAAGATTTATCTTCGGTACCTCGAGATCCATACCTCGGTGAACCATTTATGCGGCGAACTGGCTCCATCCCTCCGTTCGTATTATATTTCCTCAGCTCATATCTTCACCAAATAATTCACTCTCAACAAATACAGTCCTACAATTTAGACCCTCAGCTTATCCCCATGAAATTAGATTACAATCTTTACATTCCTACCTACAGAACTAAAACTTACATTGCTTTATTGTACGCTCAACTGCCCTCTGGACGTCCCTAACTACTAATATCCACCACCACTCTTTCCTCATACCCTCTGACATCTGAAACAGACTATAAGCTATTTTAGCTTTGTGGATTAATTAATTATTTTTTTAATTTTTTCAACACTGGTATCTGTTACAAGATTTTTTTTTCCATTTATGTTTGTTTGTATTCTATATTATATGGTGTATTGTTTGTCTATTTATTGCAAAAGTTAGAAACTTTTTAAAGGACTTATTAACAGAATAAAGTTACTTTTTATTCCTATTTCTATTTAATATTCTCTCGTCGGTACTATATTAATGTGAAAAGTGGTTGCTCACTTTAAATGATGAACGCATTAAGATTATCGACAATAAGGTTATACTTAAAACACTCTTTCCAAATAAAGATGAGGTCACGGGGGAATTCGGAAGGTTACACAAAACAGAATCGCGGATCTTATTTCTTGTCAGTATACTTTATTTGATAGCATTGCGCTGACTCAAATGGGCGTGTAAAGTTGTATGTTTGTTTGTTTATTTATTTAACGTCACTTTATGCTACTGTGGCTATCCGGACGATGCTACAGTGGGAGTCCTAAATTTTACCTATCCAAGTTTTATTAGGATAGGGATCTTTAACGAGTACCTGACATCGCACAGGCTCGGGACCACCTTTTAACGTCCCCTCCGAAGGACGGCGTAACTAAGGATTATTTACTCCCATTAAAAAATCCTAGGACCACCTGCGGGTTTGAACCCGTGACCTTTAGCATGGGAGGCTGTTGGGAGCCACCCAGCTACAAGTGATCCCATGTAAAGTTGTAGGGTTTAGTTAAGAACGAATTCCGAAAACGTTGGTAATCGCTTGACCGACTGATAGGCGTCCAAGAGGAAGTTAAGTTTCATCACATGGGTTTGGGGTTAAACGATGATCATTGGACGGATTTATGTAGGCAACATTTGTTAGTGTCGGCATCGAACCTTCGGGTTCGCTAAGCCTATTATTATTCTAATTATTATTATTGTAAATACGCTGGTCATTTACTGAAATTGTGGTTATTCCATCTTCGACGACCTCCCGCACTTCCTGCAAGACCAACTACTCCGCTATTGGAGCCCGTATCACAGCTCCCTCAGAGGAAGCTAAGATTTACGACGCAAACGTGATTTAGCTCCGGGCTTAGGCCCGTGTTTGTACTCGCCAGCGATTCGTCAGCAGTCCGACGTCATACTTCAACCTGGAACGTCGTCAGCATACGTCACGCTTTACGACCAGTTAGGTCACAGAACAACTGCTCTCAAATGCTAGAAAAAGAGTGGTTTATGCGCATCAGTCTGGGATCCTCACTGCTTCGGATGTTTTTTCTTTAATATTTATTGCCTCGTATTTATTTTAAGTCTCCTTAATTTTAGTCTTTGACATTAACTGTGAACAATTGTAGCTGTAGAGATATAATGATACAAAGTGTACTTTTATTAAAATAACATAAATATATAGTTATTGGCGTTGTCGGTTAGGCTATTATTATCTATCGTGCTTGTCTACAATGGATAATCTTAATCAAATTTACTAAGCGAAAGACATTGCAAATGAGGATGAAGATTGTAACAATTTATTTAAATAATTAAAAGAAACTAAAGTTTAATCATTAATATTAATTTGATTAATCGATGTTAAAAATATAACATTTATCATACTTATGCATCGCCAGCACGCCACTACTGTTACCTGCTATTGTTTATATACTGAACACTGATGACACTGAAAGATGTCACTTCTAATTACTACATATTCCTTGTATGACTTAGACGTATATGTTAATCATAATACCTATGTTTCCATACTAATGGGGATTTTAATAAAGTGAAAGAAATTTAATAATAATAAAATTATGTTTATTAATTTTGAATGATATTTAAATATATAGGTCATATTGTGGGCACAAACCTCCCTCAAAAATGTATTCAGTACACCACAATGTTAATCGAAAGGTTTAGTTGTTTACTCTACTCGACTAATGTTAAATTATGAGCTCTTTTATAAATGAATTTCAAACCCATAGATATATTTATTTGGGAGGCCTCTAACCACGTTCCTATTCTCACCAAAGTTGTGGTCCTACAGCTGCGAAGATTACATTTCTATTTGTTCATCTTGCATAGTTGCATTTCATGTCCTTTTGGACAAATTTAAAGTTCAGAATCATTTCATTGTTTTGCAGTTATTCAATTCCCAAATTGTCACTCTCTTCATTCGGACAACAAATTTAATAAAGACAATTCACACAGCCATAAACAACTCACAAAACAGACAACCTAACAGGAGGTTACACCAGATAACGGAGATAAGGAAGTAGGTTTCATGGCGTGCTGAAGGTGCATAAGTACTATATTTATTTAATTATTTATGTAACATCAATTATTAAAATTTATTTTTGTTAATACATAACCTTTCGGCGTTCTGATATGTAATTTTTGATTTCTTCGTTTCTTTTTTTTTAATTGTATAAAACATTTTTTATATCTTGTTTCGATGTGATGGTTTACTAAAGAAGTAAATTTTTTAGTTTTTCTATTTTTTTAAGAAAAGAGACTAACAAATAATCACCTCTCCCATTAAAAAATCCTTGGGCGATTTTGAATCCTTGGACATAGGATGCTGTCCTAAAATAAAACCATAGGTTTCCCAGCATTGGATTGGGAATAATGTTTGTAGATGATATTTAAAATTGCCCAATCATAAGGGCCGAAACGTTACACATTAACGACGAAAAATTTTAATTTATTGATGATTAATAAAAATTTAAACATGGTGGAACAAATACGGTGTTTTTAAATTTATTTTTGAGTCTAACAGGCTCTGGACCAAATTTTTACCTTCCCCCCCCTCTTTTGAAGAACGGCATAACAATGGATTTTTCGAACAAAAAAATAAAAACAAGACAACCTGCCAGGTTTGAACCCGCGACCTTAGACATAGAAGGCTGATAGCCACTACAGTATAAATAAATATTTTAACTAAGATAATAGACTATATAATATAGATAACAGGGTTTTTTTTATTGTTTTTATCTTGTTTTAATTTGACTTTTCATCCCTCAACCCTATTTCGAACTTCTTTTTTTATTAAGCAGTTTAATTATAAAAGATGGGCAATTTATTTAAGAAATACTTCCAGCCAAATCATTTTTAAATTAGGATTTTTTAAAACTTTATGTGAGATATTTTTTTTTTAATATGATAATGACGATCACTAGAAACGACATTTATTATACACCATGTTTTGTTTTTTTCTGACTAAGTAATTAAAGCTAAGAAAAAAATGGAAATTATGTAGGTAAAATTAAAAAAAGTAAGTATTCAAAATTAAAACAAAATCAAGTTTTCTGTTTATTTTATCCGCTCCGGTTTGATTATTTCGGCGCCATCAGAATGCATGACGGCCACCTGAAGAAGACAATGGGCAATTTGGCCGAAAGCCTCTTAACCGTGTCCGTTAGTGCCATACTGAAATGACCAACCTCCGATCATCGATAATTATAATAGCATTTGTGTAATGTTTCCATTCATTGCTCGAAGATTTTTATAGTATCATTAAGTAATAAATTTAGGACGTCTTTAAGAAAATAAGAATAGTATATCAACAAAATAAAGTCCTATTTTTTTATTTGTATATATATATATATATATATATATATATATATATATTGGCAGTACTTTTTTATTGCTAAAGCCGAGGTTTGAACCTAAACATTTGAACTTTCGCCAAGTGTGAATTTAATCAAAGATGAATTTAAATACATCTGTAGGCAGACATGTTGAAAGATAATAATAAAAGTAACTAAAGATAAAATAAAAAACTCTCATTATGTACTCGAAATTAAATCTTCTGTTCCGTTGTTAATATAGTTATTTATAGTATGAATATGTGTATACATAAGTGCGTGCTCTAGGTGTATATAACTATACAACGATTTATAGATGTATAGGATTGTTGAAATATTTTATTTAAAAGTTATTTTTTTTCTTTTGTTTCATTTTTTTTGTTCTAAGGGGACTTGGTCCCAAAATAAAGAATATTTTTCATTCCATTTCAAATATATATATTGGAAAAATTACAGTAATACCGATTACATGCAACAAAAAAAAAAAAAAATAATAGATGGTTTGCGGTTTAAGTATGTTTGCCAAGAAAAGCAATACAAAAAATAAAATAATAGTAATTATATATATATATATATATATATATATATATATATATATATATATATATATATATTAGATAATTAGATAGATAGATATTACCATAATGGTTGTTGTTATTTTAAATTAAAATTAATGTTTATTTGAAGTGAAATTAGTTGCTATATGATTTTGTTTTATTTTATTAGTATTATTAATTTTAATTCATTTTTCCTTGTTCTAATTATCTCGTAAAAGTCATCAAGGGTCACTTGCGTACAATCAAGGAAATCACAAAAATGCAGAGATATATGAATATAAAATAATTTGTTATCTACTTAACAGGATCGATTAGGCGTATGAAAACAGTATTAGAATAAATTACTGAATGGTTTGATTGTACTAGTTCTGCCTAATAAGAATGATAAATAAAATGGAAAAAGTAATTAAAATCAACTAAAACTACCATTATGAGGATATCTTATGTTATGCTATCAGAATTTTGGATACCACTGTTTTGTTTTCATTTGTTAGTCTTTGTACAAATGAGACAATACATCAAGTTATCTAGTGCTCATTACCGATATATTGTTATCATTTTGGCAGTGAGTGAGTGACGACAGAACAGGTAACAGGATGGTGGTGAGATGGATCGCATTTCCGAGTGCTAACTACCAATTAACATTGGAGGAAGACTGAAGACCGTTTTAAAGCGATAAAAAAAAAATTATTTTCTGTGTTATTCTGATTAAGGCTCAAAATATGATCTAACATTTGGAAGTAACATTAAAACAGTGTTTCGTGAGTTCTATTTTAGCTTCATTTACATCTATTAACTTGTTAGTTGGGAAGTTTCTGTCAGAAAGGAGTTTCCCAATAAACTTTCTGCTGAAATAACACTGAGGATTCTGGCATGGCCTGATCCGTTAGTATAGATCTTGAGAATGAAAGCCCCTCCCCTCTCCCCCCCAGCACCGAGAAGCGAACTCGTAATTATTTGGTTTCAAGTTCTGGTTCTCTTTGATTGCAAGGCAACGCGTGTTCAAAGCAACGCACGCTAACCCACTTAGCCACCCCGCCCCTAAGTTTTTACTTCTAAACAGCTACTTTGTTTTCAAATGCATGCATATGATGATGATGCATGAGGCATATGCATCTAGACAATACTTAAAAAAATTATGTTTTCGACCGTCTTGGGATCCCCTTTGCAATTCTGCCTACTTTCTTATTTCAGCCTATCGCGGATTCTTAGACAGAGAACAAGCCCATTTGTCAAGAAGAAGAAAAGCAACAATATTGGATAAGTTAAAAGTCCTTGTCTTGGAAGACTGGATGTACCGAGATAAGAAAGGTTACTGGTAATTTGTAGAGGAACCGGAAAAGGAAAGAATCAGCAGAGATGGATCAGAAGGTCCAGAAAGTCAAGGAGAGAAAAATATACTTTGGAAACGATGAAACCGTTTGTTTCTTTCCAAGATTCCTTGAAGCTCACAGATGCGAAAAGTACAACCGTACCTTGCTTTTTTTATAATTCATCCAAATTTGGAAAACAAACAATATTAGCAAAAGCTTCAAGAAAAATAATAAATTATCAAGAGGTCTAGATAATAAAAGATTCCTTAGACAAAATATAAATTAAAATAAGACTACTATCATCAATAATTATCGTTTTGGAATTTGGCAAACAAGTTTGTTAGAAGACAATAAACAAGTTTAATTGTTTTAACAAAACTATTTGTCCGTAAATCAAATATTAATTGACTTATGTATTCAGGATTTAGGATAATGGGGGTTAACACAAAGAATAAAGGGTTGAGACGTAAGGAAGTAGAAGAGGACATGACTGATGGGTGGTCCTACAATTAGCAGTAGGCTCAGACTGGCACTCACACACCTGAGGACAATGAGACCATCTGGATTCGGATCAGACCCTCCCGCCAGCCGCCCAAACATACCAATGCCTGGCCCACTCTCCAGCTTTCCAGGAGGATAAACTGCCAATATACATTCCTCATCTAAAGATAATTTGACCAAGGAAGGCCTTCCATGTGTTGAATTCCCTCATTATGTTGTCACAATGGTGCCCCGCTCGTGAAGCTAATGGATAAATAGGCCCTTCTCACTTTTACCGCATTTGCATAATGTTATCGCAACCGAATGTCCACGGTGTAAACATTCCACGTTACTTAATGTTCTCCTTTTCCTATACACATTCGTCACCCTATGCTTTACTTTCTCTTTCTACCAGCTCTTACTAGTGTACAGAGATAGCAATATACTATAATTTGGACCATATTTTCTTCTATCGATACTTTTCCGAATTATTACTTGGTAACGTATTTTCATAATTCAAGCTCCTTTTAACTCATTCCCGTGGAAGTACTTGGAAGTGATGGTCTACTCACTTTACGGAGGCTTCCAAGGAAGTGCTTATCCAGTGACCGTTCTTATCAGCGCTAATCAACCCAAACAGGATAGTTCATCTTATATGTTAATAAATTATTCTAGCTAAATTATTACAGTGAATCACAGTTATTGGTGTAACGATATATTTAATTAACTATTGTGTGGGGTCATCCATAGCGTAGTTGCTATTATAACAGCTTTTTATGCCAAAGGTCACGGGTTCAAACCTGCGGGTGGCCCTAGGATTTTTTAATGGGAGTAAAAAATCCTTAGTTATGCCGTCCTTCGGAGAGGACGTTAAAAGGTAGTCCCGAGCTTGTGCGATGTCAGGTACTCGTTAAAGATCCCTATCTTAATAAAACCTGGATAGGCAAAATTTAGGACTTCCACTGTAGCATCGTCCGATTAGCCATAGCAGCATAAATTGACGTTAAGCGAAGAAACAAACAAACAATTAACTATTGTTATTTATTTTTTTCAAGTGATTTTTTTACAGGTAGGATACGTTTTCCTCCCTTTTCCCCACCTGTAGATTCGTCTCTGCTTCAAAGGATCTGCTTTATTGTTTGTTTGGGTTTAAGGCGTAAAACCCTTAGGTCGTCTCGATATAATTATAATCGATATAAGATACAAACAAATTAACTTTAAAAAGAAAAATAATATAGGTAAAAAAAATGTAGATATTAAAAAATAACTACATTAACTAAAACGGAATAATAGTAAAAAAAAAAATATATATATATATATATATATAAATGTATGTTTGTTAGTTTATTGATTTAACATCACTTTATGCTGCTGTGGCTAATCACTCTCATCTACTTTCATAATAGAAACTTAAACTTCTCGTTACACGCCCAAGTAAAATGACCAGAATTACGTAGCTTTCCCAACAGGTGTGAATCTTGTGGCTACTTTCTGGTTGGATTTTTTTTTTTTTTTGTGAAGGGGAAGTAAGAGAACTTTCTTGTCAGCGCTAATTAAGCGGAACAGGACGGTCCATCTTATTGATTTTTAGATTATTCTAGCTGGATTATTATAGTAAACCACAACATGCATTGTGTGACATTTCCCTTTTCTGTATCTGTAGATTCGCCTCTGCTTCCAAGGACCTACTTTATTGTTTGTTTGCATTTTAATTCGTAAAACCATACGCTCGTCAATGTCTGGAAATAATATGTATATTCAGCTTCTAAAAAGAAAAACTATTTAGTTAAAAAGATGTAGATATCACTACAAAATAACACAAAAATTAAAAAGAATAATAACGAAATTTATTAATGTTTGTTTGTGTATTCATTTAACATCACTTTATGCTACCATGGCTAATTTTGCGTTGCTACAGTGGGAGTTCTAAAATACAGGTTTAATTAGGATAGGGATTTTTAACGAGTACCCGTCACCAAGAGGCTCAGAAACCCAAAGGGGTTAACGTAAAGACGTTCCCTCTAAAGCACGGCATAACTAAGGATTTTTTACCCGCGACCTGGGGCATAGAAGACTGTTTTGCTAGCCAATACACCGTAGGTGACTACTATTGCATTGAAAGGAAAGTTAGAGTTAGATGATGTTTCAAATTTAAAATTGGCCAGTGATAAGGGCCGAAACGTTACATATTAATGATGTTAAATTTTAATTTGTTGGTGCTGCATATATAAAAATTTAAACATGGTGGAACAAATGCGGTGTTTTTTTATTTGATTTCAAGTCCAACAGGCTCGGGACCAGCTTTTTACGCCCTCTTCGAAAAACGGTATAAGAATGGATTTTTTAATCCAACAAAACTAACACAAGATAAGACAACCTGCCAGGTTTGAACCCGCGACTAAGATAATAGAATATATGATATATATATATATATATATATATATATATATATATATATATATATATATATATATATATAATAATTGTTAGTAGTCTCAGAGAGGCATTACAAAATTTTGTGTTTTTTAAAGTAGACATTTTTGTTCAAGATTTTTTTTACCATCTACGAGCTCTCTGCACTCTGCTTTAAAATCAACACTTGGAGGAAACCATTTTAACCAGAGAGTTCCTAAACTAAAACAAAAAAAAAGTTGCAAGAAAAATTTCTGCTTTCTCTGACACTCATCACGTTAAAAAAAAATCTGCTGCGCGCAACAAACGACTTTCACTTACCTCCGTTATTAAAATCAATTTAAGAATTTTTAAATACATTTAGAGATAAAAATAAATTGTTAAAGAATTTCAATAGAAACATGTGTTTTATTAAATAATCTATTATATTTTTATCTACAACGATCATTTAGTTTCATCGGATTTTCATCACTCTCCATTAACTTTTACAGTTCTTTGAATCAGATAATATTTTCTCTATAAATCTTCAGCTATCCAACGGTATATTATAAGTCTGTATTACTATTCTTGTGAATAAAAAAACAAAATTGCATAAAAATTATTTTTGCCCTTTTCTCCTTTAGTTATTTATCAAATTCGCTCAACTTGCATATTTATGTGCCTATTTTTTTTTTTTAAATCAACAAAATTAAAGGAGGCTATCTACTTTGGAGGCGGAAAAATATCAGCATTCTAGCCCTGTCAGGCTATTTCAATCAAAATGAAACATACATCATTAAGTCTATTAAATTTTGCATCCATAGAGGGGAGTTTAATCAAAATTGTTAGAGAGCCGGTTTTGAGAAAATCGTAAAAAGGTCCAAAATGCATAGTATAAAGTGGTTGTTCTGGTTAGCTGATTTTTATGAAAAAGATTGCTGTAACATCTCGGTCAAATAGTTGGTTGTATTAAAGGAGGACGAAAATTTCAATAAAAATACCTCGAAATTTCAATTTCGTACGACTTTTAGTTTCCGCGCTATACTTACCACATGCGGACCTACACACACAGACGTTTTTACGGGACTTGGTCATTGGGACTCCAGTGAAAACTCGAATTCGAACATTTTCATGATTGAAATACTTTCTCTTACTATATATTTCATATATACGTAAGTAAACGTAAAAATGTTCATGTACCTATCCTCTGTAATAATTGTTATTTTTTTTTTTTTTTCGGACAACATTAACATTATGTAAAACCGATCGGTACCTAGTATTAACCAGATATGTGTGTGTATATATAATAGACATTGTCTGAATAGATTTTTCATCGTGCTTCTTTTTGTTAATAATTTAATTCTTTATAAGTATGCTTTGTCTGTTTATTTATTTTTTCAATACAACTTACTTAAATGATAAATTATAGAAAGTCGTGATAAACAATGAGGGAAATCATTTTGAAGTATTCTTAATATTTTTTTATTTGTATGAGTTGTTTTATATTTCAACACCACCATGGCTCTCTTCTAAATCCTTCTTAACATGCATTTTATCTGGATTAGATTGTTCGGAAAAAAAAAAATCTAGAATCTTAAAAGAATATTTGGCAGTCATTGAGAATCACGAACAATACACGCAGTGGCAATCCATCATGTGTACGTGGTTTTTGACGTGCCGTAGAAGATTTGAAAATAGCTGATGTCACCACCGATTTGAACCTCATAAAAATTCAAGGCGTCGTTTAATTTCCCTTTCTTGAAGACCTCTATCGTGTTCACAACTCCTTGAATCTGCATAGCAAATTCTCCAATACAAGGGATAAATTAAGGGTATTTAGATATAACTTTTTACTAAATATATTTTAACAGTGTTCATCTATTCATAGAAATAAAAATAAAGTGCAATTGTAAAATGAAAATATTTCTTTCAACGACCCATGCTCTGTAAGATTTAGTTTCTATTTTAATTCACTACCTCATTAATTCCGTGGTTGGTTTTTTCTATCTTACATAGACAATAAATGCAAAAAAGTCAAAAAGCTTATGGCTCAATGGCTTCTCTGTACGGAGCTACGATAAATTAGATTAGAAATTACGATAAATTAGAAAAATTAAGCATTGGAATAATAAATGGTTATTCAAGATACCCGAACAAACCCAAAATGCTGAATGATTTAAAATTTCCATCAATCCAAACGACTCACAACATTTTCCATTTTAAAATCCGGAAATCTCATTATACAATCAATAGGTGATTACAAAAAAATCCTTCATAAGTATGAAACAATTTTTTTAGAACGGCTAAGTTTTAGTACAATAACTTTATATCACTTAATTTTCTATATATATTTTTTTTCAGTTTTATTAATCTCCTGAGAGATTACATTCGCGTTTCACGATGAAATTTGTAGTGTAGGGTCATCACTCCCTACGCCTAATTTTGTGAGTGGCCACCATTTGGCTGACGGGTCTCACATACCCGGGGGAGAGGCTGCGAGTAAATCTCCATTTAATTACATCATTATAAAAGCCCCGCCGGTACTGGGATTCGAACTCGCAACCTGTAGCACGAGAAACTAGCGCGGTAGCCACTCAGCCACGGGCTCCACCTAATTTTCAATATAATATTTGTAAATTCTCCTTTATTTTATGTTTTTATTTATGAAGTACTTATTCTAGAAAATATAAGTAGGCTTTTATATAACTATGTAGGTATTTCTTCTTGTAGATTATGTAGGTTTTTTGTTGTGATTTTTTTGACTGTTAAATAACGACATTGCCATATACAGCCGAAAGTGTATTTCACATTTTTACGTGAATAGTTAAATTTATCAAGATTTAAAATAATAAATGTTACAAGACTGTAATTTTTTTTTAAATAAATATATTCTTCTTCTTTCTATGTAAAACGATGATAGGGCGATTATGATAAAAGTCTCGTTAAATAATAGTATTACTTCCAAGCACGTACTTAATTCTTAAATTAATATGGGTATTAACAGTGGATATAAAATAAATAATAATACAAATATTTTCAGCCTACAAGCTCCTTCCCTAACATTCTCAACCTATCCTAACTACGTCATAGAATATAGGATTACACTCGTTGGATTCCTTCATCAAAATGATCGTTCAGAAATTTTCTCTCAACAAGATGAATTTGTCAATACCATATACATTTTAATAGGGCCTAATATATACCTAAAGGTTTTAAAAAAAGTCATCACAAACCAGATAGTATATACGCATGATAGATTGTTTTTGAAACCTTCCTATTTTATGGAACAAATTTATCTGGTTACAAAGTCTTTTACTTTCACTTACCTATATATGAAATATACAGTATACCTAAAAAGTGTAGCTATCAGGAAAATTTTCGAATTTCCGTTTTCACCGGAAATACACCCTTGAGTCAAAATGACCAAGTCCCACAAAAAGGTCTGTATGTGTGTGGTAACTCCTGGGAAAAACCCTATGAAACTGAAATTTCATTTAATTAATTCTGTATTAGTTCCTCTCATTTTTATCTTTAACTGTATTTGAAAATCTCAAATCGATTTTAAAAACGGTGGTAAAAAAAAGTCGCATGTTGCCTGCACCAGATTTCTTTATTCTTAGAGGGACATGTAGTATTTCGTTAATTGCAATAAAATGGTTTTATTTAAATCAGTTGGTTACTAAAAGAAACAAAACAAAAAAAATTATAGAAGAATTTGTTCGATGACGAGTTATTATAATATTATTGCGCTCATGGAATGCATTTGGTGATATTTGAATGAAAAAAATGTCATTAAAATTCATCTGATGCACGTTCCTTGCATCGTTTAATAGTCAATTCATAAAATAATGATGACTTGGAGGCACAATCATTCCCTTCATGAAAAATGTTCGAGTTGTGACAGGTCTCGTATTAGGTAGTGAAAGGGATCGCGAAGGTTTTATATTTTATAGAGGACGTTATTCAGTATAAATTATTGCACGATAAATTCAACGATTTAACGATCATTTCGTTAGGCGTTTGAAATTAAAAAGTAGCAAGACATAAAAGCCGCGTCTATTTTGTAATAAGTGATAAATACGATATGGTATGATTTATTAGGTAATAGAGATTATAGGTCTAAACAATTTATCGGAACTTTAACGTCTGTTTACAAGGGTCTCATATTAATTAGCTTGTAATGTGGGCCGGTGGAAACTATGAAGATTATATTGACTTTATAGATTTCAAATCAAACCTTTTGTTCCGAAGCCATAATACTACTTTTTACTTTCGCTTACCTATATATGAAATATATAGTAAAGAAAGTAAATACACGGTTTAGGGTTCCCTGAGTGTAAATAACCAAGTTTTGCAAAAATATCTGTGTGTGTGAGGTAACTCCCGGGCAAAAAAGAAAAGTCCTATGAAACTTAAATTTCATATTTAAGACAAATATGCGCCCGGAATGTCAGAAAATTTTTCATCAGAATCAGCTTACCGAAAGATCTACTTTATACCTTACATTTTGGACCTTTTTACGATTTTCTCAAAACCGGCTCTAAGGATTTCGATTAAACTTTCTATATCGATGTAAAAATTAATGGGCTTTTACATCATGTAGGTTTCATTCTGATTGAAATAGTCTGACAGGGCTTAAATGCCGATATTTCTTCCTCTAATCTACCTTTAATTTTGTAGATTCTATAAAAATAACTATATTATCTTGTTATTATTGATAAATAACCGCTAAACATGCAAGTTGAGCGAATTTGATAAACAACTAAAGGAGAAAACTAAACAAATATTTTTTTAAACCAATTTTTTATTTTTGAACATAAGAACAGTAATATACATGTATAATATACCGTTGGAAAGCTAAGGATTTTAGAAAAAATATTATCTTGTACACAAGCTTATGAAATTTAATAAAGAGTGACGAAATGCAGATAAAACTAATTGATTATTTTAGATGATAATATAATCGATTTTTTAATAAAACACGTGTATACAGACATTAAGCTTAATTAATTGTTTAATAGTTTCACTCATTTTTATCTCTAATTGTATTTGAAAATTATCTAATCGATTTCAAAAACCGAGTTGTTGCCCGCACCAGATTTTTTCTGTATAACAACCTTCATTATTTCAAAATATTTAAAAGCCTCGCGGAAAGGAACAACTTTGGTCAAAAATTTTTGTTTAAATATTTAAAATAATAGACACTCTATGTACCCTTGCTTCTTGAGGTATAAATTACATAACATCGGTAGCTTAGACCAAGAACAGAAGTTAACTAGTTCGTTTAGCTTAGCGGTTCGTTTATGAAACCAATAAAAAAAAATTAAAAAAACTGTATTACTATCAATCCTTGACTTAATTTTCGATTTTGGAGAGCAGGAACATTAAAATGTAAATTTATCGTAGTTTTGATTTTTTGAAATGTTTCCATGTTTTGAAAAAGTACTTGAAATAACAGCAACCACTTAATAATAAAAGAAGAGGAAAGTTCTTGGAATTTCAAATTTATTATTGTTTAGGGAAAGGCCCCTGAATTAAAGTTGTGCATACTGAATTCTGTGTCAAGTGGAAGGGAACGACGTGGTCTAATGGATAGAGCACCAGATCATTGTTCTTTAGATCCTAGATTTTAATATATTTATTCTGTTTTCCCCACCGGGAAAGAGGTAGACCCTGGGATATGTAAAGTGGGTACCCAAAAATTGGGAAAAACATGACGGCTGAGCGTGATAAAAATCTCAGGACCGTTGGCCTAGAAACGGTACGAATCTTTAGCTGTACAGAACATCATGGTTTGTTAAGAAACAAGTGTTTTTATTAATATTTTAGGCTACTAACATTAGGATGAACAGGAAGTAACCCTCCCAAAAAAAAAAAAAAAAAAAAAAATAGTGCATTAAAAAGGAATTATTTTGTTAAAGTTGTGATAAATTATATGATGATGTTGGTTTATTATGATTTGAATTAAAATTATGAAAAGTATTTGATTAATTTACACCAGGATCTTAGTACATCTTTCTAAGTCACAGCTATTTAATTGCGAAACTTCGAAGCCGAAAACGAAAACAGAAAAAAAGCATCATTTTTTTTTTTTTTTAATTTACTATCAGCAGCGTGTTCTTGGTTCACAGTGTGTGGGAATCTGAGTCTTGTAGATGTATCTTCTGAGACTATTAAGGTGATATTAAGTGAATTGCCAACCAAATCAGAGATTATCGTTGACACGCCCTTGCCAAGTAACGAACGCAACAACCTTAAAGATTACTTCATGTTCCAATAATAATAACGAACATTTACAAATTCAACTAAGATCGTGACGTCGGTATTTTGAAGGAAATTAGTTCAAACATTCCTAATTTAGCCGGAAAAACATTCCTGCCATTGACCCGGCATTGGAAGATCTCCATTGAATGCCAATAAATACTAGATTAGCCGAACTGTAGGATGGTCAGACCCGATTTCTAGCACTGGCGCCACCCAGCGGATCACGTAATTTTGCACCTGGGTCATACGTGACGCGGGGTACCAGCTCGGAACAATACCTCGGCGAAGAAGGAAACTAAACTGCCTTTTGTTCCGTCCGGGATTATAATTCCCTCGGCATTGTTATAAACATTCCTATGGCTCTTTATAAATTTTTATAAAGAGCCTTATAAATTTATTCCGAAAGCGTTTTGTGATAGATTTGAGACAGCTCACCGACGGTGACCTTGACATTGAAACTTTTGTTTGTTTTTTCATTCTCCTTACACATGAAACGTTCTTAAATACGTCAGTCCAGATATTTTATTCAGAACTAAATATCTTAATGGATATAAAGAGTTGTCCGTTGGAAGATTCGGGAGGAAGTCAGTCCGGGTTGCGGTCATAGAAATCAAAACAATGAATAGTCGAAACTATTGATCATTTTGCAAAGGTTTCGGTCCATATTCAGTTCATCATAGGCGTATAGGAAAAGACACATTTCGTTTCCTAGCTTCCTTTTCTTAAGCAGCTCTTATAATTACCTACAACATGGGTCAAAAGGTTTGCAAAACAGTAAGTCTAACTTAGAGTGGTGCGCGTAACACACGACTTTCACTTTCCTCCGTTGCTAAAATCTATTTAAGCACTTTAAAAATTGTAATTTATGGATGAAAAAAATCAAATAATTACGTTTAGTTTCAATAGAAACATGTGATTAATTAAAAAATCTATCCAATTAGTATCTACAGCAATCAGTTTAACTGCTGTTTTGTGTATAATATTTTTTCCTGAAATATTTGTTTTACACTCGGTATCTACATCTATATTTCTGTTCTTATGTTAAAAAAAAAAAAAAAAAATATATATATATATATATATATATATATATATATATTATATATTACATTCGAAAATATTGTTGCGATTTTCTCCTTTAGTGGATTATCAAATTCGTCCGTCTTATATATTTACTCATTTTTTATCTATGCTAAAAATATGATATAGTTATTGTTTTCGAATCTACAACAATAAAGGGGCAATATTAACATCTGTCAAAGAATTTAAATCAAAATAAAATCTTCATCGTAAAAACGAAACAAAAACAAAAAATTAAATTTTACATAGATATTACACTTTTCAATTTTACATAGATAGTTTGATCAAAATCCTCCCAAAAATATCTAAAACGAGTATTGCTGCAACATAATATTATTGTTATAAACATAGACTGCATAGATATCAAACAGTTTGATTGCACAAAGTACACACTACCATAAGCTAATAATTCTTCTGACCATCCTATACATTTCGCTTTTTTAATTGATTTTCTAATAATTTAAACATTACACAACAGAAACTAGTACTAGTATTGGTAATGCTATTCCGGCAAATGTTCCGTCTGATTTGTCTAATGAAATTCTGACGACCATCCAATAAACGTAAAAGTATGTTCCAGAATTCTATTAGAACCCAAATGCCTTATATACGACGCGATAAATTGTGTTGAGGACTCTACGGCGTTTCGCTATGGATGGTTTCTTTCAAATCTGGGATAAGCTAAGGGTTTTGTACATTACAATTTAGGCCTAACAGCCACTGATTTCAAGGACAATTGTTTTAAAATTAATTTCTCTGAAACAGAAAAATTCTCTCCACTCCTAACTCACACATAACAGTATGTTCAGTAGCAGTTCTAAATTAAGATAATACACTAAATAAAACTGTTCCTCTTTCCATTTCACGGAATTATGTTATTTTTATATTATATAGGAACCACAAATTTACCCGTAAGGAATAATTTGTTTCAAAATAATTGCACAAACAGCTTGATGAAAGAAGCAATAGTGTAACCGATAAGTGGAAAATAAATAGAGCAGAAAATGATAGCTGATTGTTCCAAACAATAACCGGTTAACGTTTCATCATATTAAAAATTGCTATTTTATTTAATAAAGAATTTAACTTGTGACTATTTCACTTGAAATATATAAACCTCTGACAATACCATAATGTAGAATAAGATGTAGCGATGACATTAATCACAGTAGTGATACAATAAGTACTAATCATTGGGTCATGTGCGGTGTAGTTCTTACTGCCTTCAGCGCTTAAGTTCGCGGGTTCAAACCCGACATGTGGCTCAAGCATTTTTTAAAGAGAGTAAAAATTCTTGGTTAAACGGTCGTACAGATGCCTGTGAGATGTAAGGTACTCCTTAAAGATCCACATCCTAAATAAGCTTGGATATGCAAAATTTAAGAAACTCACTGTATAAAATAAAATTGACCTTAAATGAGTAAATAAACATAACTAATTCTAATGGAGTTTAAAACTGATATTTATATTATTTTTTTTTTATTATCCAAAAAAATGGTATCAGGCTGCTCAATAGGAGTCAGCCAATTTCTGCTAACATAGCTAGCTATGCCAGCTATTAATCAGGCATACTCCATAAAATTATAATAATATACTAATTATAATATTATTACTACATAAATATTAAGGTGATTTAAAATTAATCTATTACTTTATCGTTTTATTATTTTAACTACACCACCTGCTAAAATATTAAATAACGTATTTTCAAATTAACAAACCATCTCTATTCAACAGACTTTTATATTCTCTAGTTTATGTCTTAATATTGTTATTTATATAATAAAATTGCACCTGGGTGATTAGTTAAATTATTCATCTGTCATAAAAATATTCAATAAAAGTTTCTACCGCAGAGGGTCATTGGCATCAGGGAACTGCCATAATACTCCATTATATATATATATATATATATATATATATATATATATATATATATATATATATATATATATTTTTTTTTTTTTTTTTTTTTTTTTAATTTAATTTTTTTTTCCTCCTTTTTCTCTCTCATTTTTTTTTATGAACAAATTGGATTGTCTTCATAGCATTTTTCTCCAAATATATGTTATATTTGTGCTATGAAATCATTTCTTTTAGACTTATTATATTTTAATGTAATTTGATACATACTTAGTATAAGATTCATTGAATGTACGTGAAGTAATTTTTTTTTTTTTTTATATAATTTTGTGTCGATTAATTAATCGGGTCTACTCTATTCTTAAAACATTTTACTTTTTTTTTGTCAGAAATGCATCCATTATTTCGTTATATTATGATAATCAAAGATATTCAGTTCGTCCATTTTTCATAATTTAAATTTAATTATAACAAGGCCCATCCGGACTTACGGAGTTGAGGTTTGGGGCTTTGCTAACCCATCCAATCCTTACAAACCAAAATCCTTCTTAAAATCCAGAATACTCCTTACTTTTTCAAGAATAAACTCATCTATATAAACCTTAATGTTGCAAGTGTTGATGACTTAGCCCGAACCAGATTCCTTCCATGACAAACTTCATTCTCACTGTAACCCTAGTTTTAATCTTGCTTCCTCTCCGATTCCTGATTGTACAAAGGAGATGGCCGAAAGACTTTCTGATTCAGAATATTTAATAGAGTGTTGTCAATGGGTAGCTTTTCTACAAGACAACTTCGTGTCGCTTGTCTGTTAGCCTATTTAATGGTTGTGTAAAAAGTAATTTCTCTTTTTCATTGAATAAAAATAAAGTAATTCATGATTCAAAACCCATAAACACCCAATTCTTGCATCCTTCATGTTGCAAAACCACATTGATGACTTATCCAGTTGGGCTAATAGATGGAAAGTGAAAATGAACCAATCAAAGAGTCTATTCATCGTTTTCACGCTCAATCATGGGGATTGTCCAGCAGTCTATTTTGAGGATAAACCCATTCCGACATCAGAGGAAGTACGATATTTGGGACTGTACTTAGACAAAAGACTGACATGGAGGACTGACATTAGACTTAAAAGACAACAACTGAACAGACGATTTGGACTACTATCCCATCTGCTTGACAAACGATCCAAATTATCCGTGAACACCAAACTTACTATTTACAAAGTACTGATCAAACCATTATGGGCATACGGGATAGAGCTATGGGGATCTGCCAAATATTCTAACATCCAAATAATTCAAACCCTTCAATCGAAAATATTGTGAAAAATCGTGGATGCACCGTTTTATGTAACCAACGAATTACTTCACAAGGACTTGGACATACTCACAGTTTCAGACACAGCCACAGAATATTATAAAAGATTTCATGACAAACTGACTTACAACATGAACCCATCGGCCCAATCACTTAAATCCTACACGAACCCGTACAACCCACCCCGACTTTTGAGGCGGTGGCCTAGAGATGCCTTGCTTTAACCGACTTTCGGAAGTTATCATATTTGCTTATTGCAATTTTTTTTTTTTTTGCAGATAGCAAATAACATTAAAGTCAAACAAAAACGATTGTAAATAAATAAATAAAATAAATGATTCAATATAAAATTTATAAATATAGACTTATTTCTAAATAAGGTTTTGAGAAGGTAAAAAGAAGTAATTCAATATTTATACATTGTTTATTCAACTTTATTTACACAGCAAAGAGAGTGGCTACATTTTCTAGAAAAACGTTTTAGTATTATATTAAGACAGTAAAACAAATAATACACATACTTCAATATAAAACAGCGCTCGCTTGTTTATTTTTAAACATACAAAACTTCTCTTTCAAGCGCTTGTATTCTCGAAAGGATCGGCCTCATGGCTCTCTTTGTCCTGCCTGATATATATTGACTTCTGAAAAATAAATTATTCGGAATATATTACACAAGACATATTTGAATAAATATTTTTTTCTCTAAATTCAGTCCAGAATTTGAGAACCACTTTTTGGCCGACTCCCCCGCTCTATATTATAGCACTCTGCCCATAGAATATACAAGATTCCTTTTCAATGAGGAACACAGATACTGTGGAAAATAAACATTATCAATAAATTACACTTTTAAAAGCTATAAACATGACAAGCTATATCAACACGACGGGTCTAAACACTAAATTTCTAAAAATCCATATTTTTTTTTTTTTTTTTTCCATACCCGGAAAAGTGAGGCGGAAGGGATTATAAATTTTTGGACGTTTCATTTAAATTTGAGAAATTACTCTTGTTATCTCAGACATATTTAAGAATGACGTGGATATTTGGGTAAGGAAAACTTTTCTATTTACCAGACGAAAGCATATATTTACATTTGAGATGTTTTAACATCAACTTAGAGACCTACTATGTTTAATTCGATCTTTGAGAAGTTTTTATAAAATTTAAAATATTCTATTTACAATAATTATGTAAACATTCAAATATATCAACTAATAGACTAAATATAATAAGTTATATGGCAATTGTTATTAAACTAGATATTTTTTTAATTGTTTTCATTACGTATATGATGATTGAATTTGTTTTGTTTTTCTTCACTAATGGCAGGCGATAAATTACTTCTAAAGGATACATTTTTTTCTTGTACTAGCTCTTTTTTTGTATATATATTTAAATAATTCAAAAAACTAAATTTATTTTATTTTTCATTTTTTCATATCGAAATGTAAATTCGAAAAAAAAGAAGGTACACTAATTTGGGTAGGAACACTTGTCTGAAATAAAAATATCTTTTTTTTTTAATTTAATTTTCAAAAAGAGGAACTGTTAAGGGTTCATATATCTAAAATTTGTTTTTCTCATACATGAAATGTACATATCAGACTTGATAGGTTGACTTTATTTGAAAATACTTTTGTTTATAGATCACCTACCCTGACACCAAAATTACGTATAGTAGTACTCAATATTTTTTCTTTTTCTTATTCGAATTTTAAAGAATAAAATATTTTAAACCATCGAATCTCAAGCGATATTCATTATTATTATGTTATAATCTTATTTTATCTTTTATATAGACAGTTTGGAAACACACTTTACATATACATATACATATATATTTATATTTAATTTATCTTACGAGTATATGGTTAATGACATTGCACTTTCCTTGTATATAAACTGACAATCTCACATTCTTTTTTTTTTACATAAAAATAATACACATAGGAAAAAAATGAAAAAAGGTAATATCTTTTCAAAATATCTCTTACAAATAACTTGGCACATCAATAAAAATTAAAAGGTCCATTTAAACTTAAATATTATCAACTGTGCAAGGCTCAAATTTCTATTTCTGTCGACATAGAAACAGATATACCATGAAACATAAAAACAAAACCATATGTCGAAACAAAACACTGGTATAAAAGTGAACATTAAAAATCAAAAAAAGGTACTAACAAAATTTATAATTCAAACATAAAAATTTAATACCAAACATTATTTTAACAGCCAACAAAAGTTTTATCAACACATTTAGAATTAAGAGAAAAAAAAAAGTATCAGTTAAATATTACTCTCTAACACAACATATAAAATCAAAACAAAAAAGAAACAGACATCTATATCAAAAATTATATGAAGAAGGTAATACCTATAATATTTATATATAAAACCATAAAAACTTCATGACGTAATTAAAGCTTAAAAGAAGATAAATTACAAATGTAAAACTATGAACGATTCTACATACGAATGCATCTATAGCACAATATATTAATAATTATTTTACGTATTTAATTTCGTGGTTCCACGAGCGGGTCCTCTTGAGGAATACAATCCCCAATTCGTACGCCGAAATTCTTGTAACACTCCATTTACCAACACAATTCCTTCTAAGTACTCAAGGGTATAATTATTCTTGTACACACAATGGTACTTATTGCCTCGTATACGTATCTGAGTTACCATGAGAAACGTTTAAAACGTTCATGCAAACAAAAATGTCCTGATAACAAACGAATTCGTCGGAGAGCTCAGCACCAACATAACATAAACAAACAGTTGGATAACCTCGGATACGGGTGTTACAAACAATACAAAAGGACAAACGAAAAATAAAAAACCGTACAAACAAAGTCTTGTTGATCAACCGTCGATGTAGCGGTGACACTATCACAGATCCTGGAGATGACCGAAGGAAGCAGCCTATGTCTGGACCTTGGTGACGACTGCCTTGAGGAGGTCCGAGCCCTTGTCCAGCGAGCCCATCATCTTGTGCGGGTCGTGGATCTGGTGGTGTTGCTGCTGCTGCGCTGGCGGTTGCTGGCTGCTATTGTGCTCCATCTTGGCCTGCTTTTCCTTGTTCATCCTGTCTTGTTCTTCCCTCTCCCGTCTCGCCTGTTCGTTTATCTCTTTTACCGCTCGTAGCTCCTTCTTCAGCTTCATCCTCCGGTTCTGGAACCAGATCTTGATCTGCCTCTCCGTCAGGCAGAGCGCGTGGGCTATCTCTATCCTCCTTCGCCTCGTCAGGTAATGGTTGAAGTGAAACTCCTTCTCCAGTTCTAACGTCTGGAATCGTGTGTAGGTCTGTCTTCCTCGCCGCCTAGGACATCCGTTGGGACCTGGCAGCATGCCTGAAAACGATAGATATTTTTAGATGTCTGCCCATTCATGTAAAATAAAATTGTAATAATATATAAACTAATTAAAATATAAACACTTTATGTGGCTCCGATGAACTGCTATATTTCCGTTGTTGTTTGTTTGTTAAAGCATTTAAATTTTTCTAACAGACAATTTTGCACCATAATTGAGACTATAATGCATTTGAAAAGTAATCTAATTCACTAGAAAAATGAAATATATATCTTTATCGCTAAAAATTATGAAAGCTGTTGAGTTCGGTATATAATAAAAATCCGTACAGTTCCTGGGCAAATGAATGTGAACGGAGGTGGTTGGTCATGATGACGTTTGGCCGTCAGGTTTTTCTCGACTGGATGATTTACCGATTTCAAGGTTGATTAACAGCTGATGAAACAGAATTAATTGTAATTATCCTTATATAGCCGGGATGGTACACAAGACCTGGAGATAAATAGGCCGATCCCCTTCCAACCCATCTAACTCTCTCTTAAATATATAGATAATTTGATAAAATGAATTAATTTAAAAGAATATCGAAAATAATAATTTTTAATTTGCAAGACTGTATTCATATATAATTCAATAGATTTCATATAATCAATAGATAGTACCATAACTAGCCAATAATATTTCTTTAATTTATGATCATCTAAAATATATATTTATACATATGAAAAATAATATTAATAATAATAATAATAAATAATATTAATTAATAATACTTTAAAAGTTTTAAGATTTTTTATAAAAATAAATCCGATTTCAAATAATACTTAATTTTGTGATATTAAGACTCCTAATTTAAAATACTAAGGATTTTTTATTATTTTAACTTTATGTAATTTTTTTTAATTCCTTAATATGCGAAAATATTAACAGGGAAATATTAAAAATTGAATTTATTATTAAATGAAGCATGCTATGCCCTCGTGGGTTCAAACCTGGCAGAATGCATTAGGATTTTATGAAGGGAATAAAATATACGTGGTTATGCCGTGCTTCTGACTGGCGGTCCTGAGCCTGTGCCTTATATACCAGGTACACTGTTAAAGATCACCATTCTGATTAAACCAGGAAAATTAAGGACTTTCTTTCTAACATAGTACGATGAGAATAATAAATCTAAATAAAAAGTATTGTTATTCTTATTAACTACCTACTGTTATTACTGACTAAAATAGATTTAGATAAAAATATTTCATTATAAATAATGCATACATTTTGTAGATTTCTGATTTTTTTATAAAGTAATTTTTTTTTTAGATTTAAATATTGTTATCACAGCTACACTATATTTTTTAATTTTCGTCTTTTAATTTTGAAACCTTTATCATTTCTAAAATTAATGAGGTAATTATGAAACATTATTAAAACAAAGATTTATCTTCGAGTTTTATAATTACCGACGGATTCCCTCAAGTCGCCTTCCAACATTAGACGGTTAATAATGTTTCCAGCCACCTAGTTTCACGCTACTGACCCTAGCATTGTCCTCGGCAAAGGAAGCCACTGAGTGATCCTTTCAGAGGTGAAGCTTTCTCCAACCCTTTTCAGCGTACTCCAGGCACCTACGCTCTTTCCCTTTAACATATCCCTTTTTTCTCTTTTTTTACCTCCCACCTTCTTCTCCGGGAACACATACGCAAGCCCGGGTCACGTTCTTACTTTCTTTCCACGGAACTGACACGGAGGACAAAAAACAAACAATTTACGACTGGTGACAACACCCAACCCACACCTACGGGTTGGAGAGGGATTTCTTCGGGAGAGGGGAGAAGTTTCACATTAGGAATGTTGAGGATGTGGTTGTGGTGTTAACGTAATCGGGTTTCTGAGACTTGGGGTTCTAATGAGAAAACTTTAACAAACCCGAGTTTACTTAATTGAAAAATACTTTCTCCTTTTTTAATATTATTTTATATTAGCTTTAAGTATTAGTTTATATAGATCTTTATAGATTTAAAAATAATTTATACTTAAAATAATAATAAAATTGAAACATAAGTACGTCACTTAAGTGCATGACTTCCTTAACCATTCAACTTTTCTTTTTTTTTTTTAAATATTTGTGTATCAACTATATTGTATAAATATAGTGGATCCCACTATCAGATAGAAGACTAATGACAGGGAACAAGGCAAAAGAATTCAAGAGGAGAAGGAAAGCATTTACTCGAAATGTAATCCTTATCTACAAGAAAAATTTCGCGAGGAGTTTGGCGAAAAAAAATTTTCAGTAACGGGACTTTGGTTCGGAAGCAGGGGGACTCGAAGGAAAACAGTTGCAAAACGTGGCGGAGACCATAATCCTGGACTCACTGGGAATCCTGCATCACCATATATATTGAGGCTAGGCTCGATTTGTCCTAGAGGCCCATCGATATGTCCAAGTATTTCTATTATGCAGAATCTCCCTCTATTTGTACTTTAAAAATTGTCTTCAGGATTGATGCGGTAAGCTGTGTACGCATAGCAACTCATTGAAGTTGAGCAGCAAATCCAAATCGGAATTTCTCTCTCTGTTGTAAAATAAAAATTGTACTTCTTGGAAGTTTGTACCATAGTGTATGTTAAATTGTGAATATTTGTGAGTGAATAACATCTATGCCTGTTGTATATATTTTGTTTTATATCCACTCCATAGAACCATTAATGAATGGATTTTAAGATTTTAATTAGCTCCGGAGCAGAGTAAACAAAAAACGTTTCTCATACAATATCTGAAACCTTCTTACTAATTAGAGGTTGTTCAGAAATATGGTTTATTTTCCTATATTTAAAGTAAAATATTACAATGTGGGATTCCTTATTTTTTCATATAATTAAATAATATTCTATTTTAAAAATGATTAGCATAAAATATTAATTAAAGTCTTTACCTAAGCCTTATTTTTAATTTTATTATTAGTTTATAATTTTAAATAATCCACCTTTGTTATCGACCAAAAAAAAAAAAAAAATCAAGATACGTAGAATCCGAATTACGAATAAAAAAAATCTGTTTGTCCGAAGTCCGAGACATTTCTCCGAAAGTACTGGACCAATTGTTTTGATATACACCAAAAAATACTATGGCATGCAGAGATGATCCTAACACCTAGACAATAATATTACCTGCTTATTTTTAAAATGGGGGTCGATTAAAAGTGATTTAATACAATAACTCAGTTGTTTTTTAAGATAGGAAAAAAATGTACGAGTATTTTTTAACCAAAAGATCGCAAATATTACCCATGAATCCGTCAAACACTCAGTTATTTTTTGAAGAAAGAGAAAATATGTTAATAGTTTTAGATTCAGTAATGCACCATAAACAGAAGAAAAAAAAAAGTTGATCTATGTATTGAAGTCACAAATTATAATAGATGTAATTCCACCATAACTGTTATTATTTGTTTGTTATTATTTTAGATAAAAAAAATCTAAATGATTAGCAGCTATAAACAGCTATTTAAACAGTTATACCCTAATATAGTTATTTGAAAAGAATAAACTATTTTCTAATAATTTGCAGTGTTTTTTTTTTTTTTTTTTTAAAGAAAACGTTCTCAGATCTTTTATGTTATTGATAATTAATCCTCAACTTATTACGAATTATGCATAATAGATTAAACATAAATAAATACAAAAAAAGAACTATAAAAAAAGAAGCTTTGAATTTTTTTAACTAAAACATAGGCAAAAAAATAATTTACGTATTTGTATTTAATATTAATAAAATTGACACTAATAATCTTTTTAATAAATGCAAATTAATCGTAGCTACTTAAATATCAAGCAAGGTGACAATTGGGAGAAAGATTCCTGCCAGCAGTGGTCATAAACTATAACCATAAAACAATTATTGCAGTTTTAAGGGGCCGTAAATTCGAATACGAGTCATTTTATGAGGCAATTAAAAAAGAGCGATTTCTCTTATACGAGCTTGTTTTCCTTTTAAAATGCTTCCAGTCTTTACATTCCATCTTTTACTGTTTAGGGTGCTTTACCGGTTCTAGGGCCAAGTATCAATTTAGGCGATAAAGATATTTAACAGAGCTTAGGAGAAAATCTATTTTTAGTATACCAATAAATTTAGTAACAATAAAATGGGAGTAATAGAAAACAAGAACATAAAAATAGATGAAGGGATTTAGTGAAATAAACCTTATGACCTATTTATTTGATCAACATTTCCTTTATTCATCATTATTCTTTATTGACTTTATTTTTTTAATATGGTATCGCAGAAGTTTTTCGGATTCCGATTTCCATTAAAATGTTGTCAAAAACATCTTTAAAAAACATGACGTTTTCTTTGAGAAAACTACTAAAATTCGTTTGAAGGATATCCATAGGGTAAATTTTATTTTCAATTACTTATATACTGGAGTACTACCAATAGGTCAATAGTCTGTTTCATATCTTTTAGTATATTTACTAGTTTTATACTACTTACTAGTTTATAGTTTTTTACTAGTGAGAGGCAACAGTGGGATCATTATTGACTGATAATACACAAGTGTCATCTACATAAGTAGAAAGGAAAGTATTAGGATGTGGTGGGATATCAACAGTATAAACTGTATAAAGATGGGTCCTAGAATACTGCCTTGAGGAACACCAGCAGAATGGGTAAAAATGGATGAATAGGAACTACTGTTATTGATTCTGAAGAATCTGTCTGAAAGGTAGGACTGGATATTGAGGAAGTACGTAGGTGGCAGGAATTTACGGAGTTTGTAAAGCAGTCCCAAGAACAATCATGAATTAAAATCTGTGGTTTTGTACTATTGTAATAAAGTACTTAAATCAGGCTCAAAATATTTGAACTACCTAATGCATACTTGAATTATTTATATTCATTTTATAGATGATTATTATTGCGGAAAGAAATATGAATTTATAGTGCGTAACAGACCAGGTGAGTGAGGTTTTGTGATGAGAGTTAGTATTTTAAAATACATATTTGATTAAATATATGTTCTGTTAATTACAGTTATAACGATGAAATATCCCAGTAAATAACTGGTATACCTAACATCCAGATGGTCTTTATTATTAATGATTTTTCTGAAAATTCAATTTACTAATCAAAATGTGAATTGTAAAATGATTGAGGAAAAAAGGAAGAAAACAATAATTTACGCTACTAGGAATTCATTACATAAAAGTAAAATAAATCAAGATGTAGGAAATTGCGCTGGTGAATTCTAATCAGCTCGATACAAACTGTTAATTTATGCTAATCATAATATCTTTCATAATTTTTAAGATATTAGGTAATATTTTACAAAACCCACAACTGCATGTGGTGTTGACTTCTAGTTTTCTTTGAAACTGTATTAAAACGTTCTTAAGTTGAATGAGGAGGTGTATTTTATCGTTATGTCCCGACTAGTATCGTATCTGTCTAGAGCTAGCCAACGTTGTTGCACGATATGTAAATTTAAATACTCATACTCGTATTGAACTCAGTATTTCTGAATTATGCTTCATTTAACGCTCACGACATCGTTATTCTTTTTTTCATTTCTATATTAATTTAAAAAAAAGAAAAATATTTATGACTTTTAAACACCTATGTTATGAACATTTCATTTACTATGCTGTCTAAAGAACTTATAGAATAAAAATAAAAGGTAGGTATAAAAGAATAACATATTATTTTTAAATTTCTTCCACTTTACAATTTAAAACTTAGTGAAAGAAATGATTTATATGGAATTGAAAAAAAAAGTTCTGAAATGATTGATCTATACATAATTGTAGTTGCACGTATTTTGCCATCAGTTTTCGAATAACGAGTATAACCAGATATACTTCTCCATTTTTAATTTTAAAGGACCTTATCCATCACCCTAATCCCCTAGCTCAATCCTTATCCAGCTCCACACATCCTTACCATCCTCCTAGAAGGTTGAAACGGCAGTGGCCTCGAGACCTCTTGTAAAATGTATCGGGCTGATGCGAAATTAATGCAGGTTTCCTCTATTGCAATATCTTAATTCCAATTGTGTAAACAAAGCTAATCCTAACATTGATCATTATTATACCAAAACAAACCTTATCTAATACCCTCTCTTTCACCATGAATTTGTTTAGTAAAATCGTTTTGTTCAGTGTGTTCAAAGGTCTTGAATCGAAAATGTCAAAGTGCGATTTTCGTCAAATTTATTTTTACGAATTTAATTAAATTAGGGCGCAGCGCTGCGCAAACGGCTCGTAATATTAATGAAGTGTGGGGTCAGGAGGCTATTAATGAGTGCAGCGTTGGTTCCAGAAGTTTCGCAGAGGAGATTTCGACCTCGAAGACAAGGAAGGTCGGGGCCGTCATCTTGCTCTGGACAACGACCAGCTGAGGTCAAAAGTGGAAGAAGACCCAACCAAAACCACACGAGAAATGGCGGCGGAACTCGGAACTCAAAAATTGCAACGTCTTTGCCCAGCATTGATGAATCGGAAGGGGCCGATCCTGCTCCACGATAACGCCAGACCACACGTTGCACAACCAACGCTTCGACGACTGCACGAGTTGGGCTACGAAGTTCTCCAACATCCGCCTTATTCACCTGACCTCTCTCCTGCAGACTTCCACTTTTTCAGGCATCTGGACAACTTTTTGAGGGAGAAAAATTTTCAAAACCAGGACGACATTGAAAATTCTTTTCGTGATTTCATTGAGTCCAGGGATTCGGATTTTTTTTTCTGGTGGAATAAGAAAGCTTGTTGAACGTTGGCAAAAGTGCATTGATTCAGATGGAAATTATTTTGATTAAATATATATGGTTAAAGTAAAGATATTTTGCATTAATTTTGCATCAACCCAATATATTGGAGTTCTAGCATTGGCTAGATTCTCCACTCACGTGCTGTATGCTTGTGAATTGTATATAGGTATGAGTGACTTTTGTATATATTTTATTGATTTTGATTTGTATATATGTATATTGTATTATTATTATATAAATTTATTGTTTTGTATATATCGTGTGAATGTAGTATGAATGTTGTACTTCATCATTATTAAAAATGTCTTAAATTGGACAGATTGTAATATTGCTCAATAATAAAAAAAAAAAAAAAAAAAAAAAAAAAAAAAAAATTTAAAGGGGAGACATATTCAATAAATTATTTCGTATTAGATTGAATTGTGAACTAGGAATATGTGAACTCAAAAACTGAAAAATAAGTTTATTTCAAATTAGTCATTTCAAATTTTTATTTCTAATTACTCCCCTAATAAATAAAATCATATAAAACCACCATTCAACATTCATATATAAAATCCTATACATAAAATAAAATATATAACTAAGGGAAATTTAATATTGTTTAATTTTATCAAACCTAAAATACTTGTGAAATAAGGGATAAGCTAAAATGTCAACAAGGAAACAGCATTTAAGGTTTTTAATGGCATAAGAAAAATATTTTGTGAAATTGTTTCCTTTCATTCATCAAGTAAATATTTCTTTAATCAGAACATTTAGAGATAAAATATTTTTTTTTAAAGAATTAATTACATTGAGTTCCAATAGAAACAAATGTTTTCTTAAATATACTATTATAATATTATCTACGACAGCCAGTTATTTTTATTGGCTTTTCATCACTCTGTTAACATATACAATTTTGTGTATGAGCTTATATTTTTTCTAAAATCTTTAGCTTTCCAACGGTATATTATACATCTATATTACTATTTTTATGTTCAAAAACACCAAAATTCTTAATTTTATTTTCCTAAAACCCCGAATGTGATTTCGTACTTGAGTCTAAATAAAATTTCAAACAATTGTAAATGAAATATTTTCTAAAACCAACCCTTTCAACCTGATTTGTTTTCAATGACTCATTTAAGTCAGATTCTATAAATATATTAATATATTTTTGTTTTTTGGGGGTGACCGTAAGTTATAATAATCGTAAAATAATTTTACGCGCAGAAACAGCATAGGATAAGGCGAACCCATATGAGACTATTTTTCTCGGTGTTTTCAAATACCATTCCATTAAATTTTATTGCTGGGGAGTTCGTTGAACGCATCGTAGTGTGAACGAACTAGCTAACGATATAGTGGGCAGTGGAGGAACTTGTAGATTGGCTGTGAAAAGATGTTTCCGTCGTTCTGTTCTGGCGGAATCTGCCCTGTTGATCTGAGGCAATTAGTTTGTCTCTGCCAACCTCAGCTATTTCTGGATTCGTCCCTGAAATCATTCTCGATTTTCTAGGGAAAACTGGATTGCACCAACGTTATAATGCCAGGAGAAATGCCATAAAAAAATTATGAAATTAATGATTTCAACATTTTTAATTTATTATCTTAACTTAAAATATGGTTTATAAGTATAATTAATCGGGAATGGTTTATATTTATAACCCAAAATAATTAATTGATAACAATACTACTTTCCCTGTCCTTGAAGGTCTGTATGTAGAATAAAATTTGCAAATGTACTTCGGAGAATTTGTTATAGTCGAGAAAGTTTTGGATCGGAAATTTTGAATTTTAGTCAAGTTTCTCTTTGGCTGTCACTATGTTTTAAATATTATTATTATTTTCTTATTTTTGTAATAATTATAATAATCCGAATTGTTATACCTATTTTATTATGAAATATATATATATGTTGTAAATTAACCAATTTAAACTAAAAGCCATCTATTACAATATCGTGATAGGCTACTGATCCCCTCAACAATAGTCTGTTAGAGATAGACTCAGTCAATGATGACATAATTCCATCAGTGGTAATTGTCTATGAACCAGTTAACTATGTGGGTCTTGCTGCGGGCAACTACTTTTAGTATATCCGCTTTTATGTGTGTGTATGTCTTTGTTAAAAACTATAATTCTTATCGAAACAATTAACATTATAAATAATGTTATTAATTAAAAAAAAACCTATATAACCGAATATATGAAATAATATACTTGAAGATATTATCCTACTTGGTAATCATGATATTGAAAAATATATAGACACTTAAAAGATACTATATATGAGCTGTACTTTTTCTTCAGAATTCAATTTATATACACTTCATATATTGGGTTGTTTCACTGAAATACATAAAGGATTTTGGAGGTCTCTGTTGTTTTCTTTCGAATGTTTCCATATTCAAAGTAAACAGTTACTAATCCTCTACCTTTGCATTATAAACATTAGCTTCCCAATCAATTACCCACTTTTTAGTATACCTCCAAATATGAACATGGAAACACGCGATTTTCGAGTAATATTTTTGTACGAGTTTAAACTCGGCTATTCAGCAGCTGAGGCCGCAAGAAATATTTCCAAGGCGTTTGGGGAAGTGAGTGTTATTGAACGGACCATTCGCCGTTGGTTTGCTAAGTTTTCAGCTGGGGATACCGACTTGGAAAACTTGCCCCGTGGAAGACCTCCGTCCGTAATAGACAAAGATGTCCTCAAAAATACAGTAGAAGGAAACCCCTACCAAACAGTTAAAGGACTCTCAGCACAACTAAATGAAAGTGCATCTACCGTTGCCAGACATTTAAAGTGTATTGGGAAAGTAAAAAATCTCGATAAATGGGTACCTCATGATCTCACTGAGCGGCAGTAAGACCCTATGTTTCAAAACATACCGTGCAAAAATTGAAAGAACTGGACTACGAAGTTCTTCCGCACCCACCATATTCTCCCGACTTGTCTCCAACAGATTACCATTACCACCTGTTCAGGAATTTAGACAGCTTCGTCAAAAGAACACGGTTTGAAAATGATGATCAAGTGAAAAGTGCGTTTTAAGATTTTGTTTCACTTCAAAGCTCAGAGTTTTTCAGTTCGGGGATAAGAAAGTTGGTTTCACGTTGGGGAAAATGTGTAGAAAAAGAAGGTTAATACTTCGAATAAAACTACCTTGTTTTCATATCGTATTTTTAATAAAATTCCTTTACCTTGAAAACGGACATTTCATGTGACACAACCCAATAATTATGAATCTATTCATAAATTAAAGATACAAGTCTGAAACTACTTTCAGTGTGATACTATTGAAGAATACATCTATTTTAAAACCCTAATTTCCCTATAATTTACGTTTAAGACAGGGATAGATCTAGAAAACTAAAAAAAAAAAAAAACAATAAAATAAAATGTCTAACTAAATATCAAAGGAATGGTATAAATAGTGTTTATTATGAGAAAAAAAAACGGTTGAATTATTAGATAAGAATAAGTATGAGGTATGCAGTTAAGAAGTGTCTAAAACATGACAATTAACAATCTTAAGTAATTTACAAAGCAATTAGTATTGGCATAGCTGCAATTAGTTTATCATAATATACTGAAATATAGTTATCTTATCACTGAGTCCATGCAAGTAATTGATTGTAACACTATGCTGCAGTATTTTATTTTTCTTACTGTCTTTACTTGAATTAGAATGGAAAAACCTTGTTTGTATGCCCATCGTTATACCGTCACACATATTGTCGAGTGGAATTATATGGAGAACGAAAATAAAATCCTTAGCTTTTATATCGTGTACTATACCGTGTTTATTTTTAATTTGAAAATATTTTTTTATATATTTGATTATAAACAATTATTAGTCATTCATAGTTTGTATTCATTCACATTTGATTTATTTTAGGAATGAGAGATAGATAATTATTCAAAATAAAAGTTACATTAAAGGAAGATTTTTTAAATTATTCCGCATTAAAGCTCAGTCAATTCATTTTAAGGAGGATAATTTATTTATCGATTTCAGGAGTTAGATGACAATCGTTGTCATTGTAGCTAAATCTAGTTTTAAGTTAAACCTAAAACTACTTGTAATTCCCTTGGCAAGATTAGGGCTCTACAAAAAATGTAGTTCTCAGCTACATATTAAGTCTTCCTACTCTAATGTTGCTATGAAGCTTAAATGTTTTTAAAAACGAACACCTTCTCAAATACACTTACGATTACCCTAAAACAGGTAACGAGTCTGGTGAGTATGTAATTTACAGGTAAATTTGTTGTTTGTAATTCCGTATCTGATAACTTCCTCGGACCCCCGAACATTAGGGTCGGGAGGGCTGTTCAAATAGATGATAAGAACGGCTTTCGAATTCCAAACAGGGCTCCCATAGAGCGCAACCCCTCCTGAATTTATGTCTTTAAAATTCAAATTAAAATTCCGCCAAGTGGGAGGGGATTATAAAGATAGGGAGGGGAGGAGACGGGATGGCCGCCGTTGCCATGACGACCGGTCCACCCTTCGATAAACTAATATTACACCAAACCCCCTCCCTTTAATTATGAACCCTGCCCTTTGGCCCCCAACCGCTGTGGTCTGCAACACCATCAACCTGCCTGGTTAGTTCCTCATAAATTTCGGATCAATTATCCAAAACTGATCTTGTGAGCGAAATGCCTTATTTCAAAACAATGCTGCCCAAATATATTACATTGTTTCATAAAGCGTAGTTATAAAATAATAAATAAAAAAATCTCTTTTAGGCATTATATATAAGGATTATACATCCTAAACAACATTTAAATTCATCCAAACTGGACGAACTATCCAACATGTTACCAATCAATTTTAGCCATTAGTATTCCATAGGACTATTCAGTGCTCAGATGGAAAAAATGGATATGAGCCACGTTTTTCTAGACATGATAGTTTTTTATATTCTGGAGGTGTAATTCGATTATGTTTAGAAGGTAAAAAGTCATAAGTGTTTCTCTTTCAGCTTATAAGTAAACTACTCGACCTCGACCAAATAAACGACTCACCTTCTAAACATAAACGAACGGACACTTCAGAATGTGAAGACTTACTTTTCTAGAAAAAGTGAATTTATACCATTTTCCTGTCTGAGCTGAGAATTGACAAGTAAATTTCAACCACCTTAGACCGATACGAAACCAACATCGTTTGACTCGACGTAGTTAAGTTCATCCCTCACAATTATAGTTTATCATTGTAACTTACTTTGTAAATTTTATTTAGTGTATGAAGTAGTTTTTGTATGTAGCCATCAATACTTAGTTCTTCCTTTGTCCGTTTAAAGAAGAGTTTACCAACAAGTCACCATTGGAGTGAGAGAGTCAATAATTTCCTCTAAATCTTAGGCATAACAATTAATAATTTATTTTTTCGACTTGATAATATACTAATAGCCATTTTTTTAATTAGAAAATCACATGAAGATGAAAGTTTTTTAAAACATTTCTCATTTCTTTTAAGGAAATTAGAATTCGACTGTTACTCGGTTTCATTTTGTGGTCTACGATATATCACTTATAAAAGCTCTGATTTTATTTTCCGTTTTTTAAAGATGAAGTAATAATAAAATATTGTTTGTAGAGAGAAAATGATCTATTTAAATGCTTCGATAACAATCGTACAATATTAAAAATATGTTGTTAACTAAAATGTCTTTAAGATTCAGTATTTAAATTCAATAGTTAGTTGTTTATGTCAATCTTTATGATTATCTATGACACTTAAATTGGGGTATTATGATCCCATACAGAGAACATTTTGCGATTGCTTCTGACTTACCTACAGTATTACAGTATAACAAAAATACTAATGACAGACTTTTTGACTTCCTCAGACAGACTGGTTTATACCACTAATTATAATAGCCGACAGTCATTGCTGAAAGGTAATAATAACCCTCGTGGTAAGCCAATATAAAAACGAAAAAGATTTAATAATATTAACAAAGAACAAAATATAAAATGTAGAAAAAAACAAAACATATTGCTTTAAAGGCACCTTGACCGGCCATTGAACTCAATCGGTGATTCTGTTAAAGAAATAAATTAACTAATTAAAGAATAATTTTTTTAAATAATATTTTTGAAAATTAATTCTCACTACCATTAATGTGGAGATAGCGTTTTATTTATTTTTATTTTTTTAAATATTTATTCTTCCTTTTTAATAAGAGAGCATTTATATAATATAAAAAATATTTTAAATCCAGATATAAAGCAATCATTGACTAATTCTAGAAATCGTGTTGATGAAAGAAATTCTTACAAACCACAAACCGGTTCTTAAATAAAAAATAACTTAAATTTGTCTGGAATTTATGACAATTAAATGGTTTTTATTTAATTGGATGGAAAATTAGAAAGCGTGGGAAAGAAAAAAGTATGCAATATGTATGAGAAATATATTTTTAAAGAATAATGCTAGTTTTAATCCAAAGAATCAGGGTATTCTGATGCCAATAAATTATTTTTTCTTAACGATATGTACGTATTTTATAATATCTGAGACTCTCTATTTAATTTTATATAAGTTGAATAACTTTTTTTTTTGTATATAGATGGCTTTAAGGAGTCAACCCAGAGAGCGGTGGGCCCCGCCACTAATATCATTTTATCATTTCAAGTATTATCTAAAGAAAATTAAGTAACCCCACCAATATTTCTTAAAACGAACAACGGATGCAGTACAAGGCTAAAATGTTAAAAAAAATAATAAATATCAAGATTAAGATGGAATCGGAATAAAAAAATAAAATAAAATATTTAAATTGAACAAGCTATTCAATATAGATATATTTTTCAATATCATATTTTGTTTTTAAAAACTCTTTGAAAACTGATAAAGAAAATTTTAAATAATTAACTCTATCCTCTGTCACAAATTGAAACTATTTAAGTGCCAAATACTAAAGTTAGAACAGAAACCAGTGTACAAGCAAAAAAAAAAAAAAGAAGCACTCTACTGCCGAGATGAATGCAGCAACAGTTAATTGAACGCTTAAAATTTAAGCAAATATAAATGTTATCATAATGTAGGTTGTTGTTATTATTATTATTATTTAATTTTCCGCCTTAGTTACTTAGCTTTTCAATTTTTATTGTTTAAATTTATGTGTTATTAAATAATATTTTATATTTATCGCTTAGCAATATATTACAAAAAAAAAACTTCAATGTTAAATAGCGAATAATTCATATTTTGAAACCGTACTAATTTATAAACAAATTTAGAAGCTGAATAATTGGAAATATGATTAATTCTGGATCATTAACTCATAACAGCATACTTTGTGCAGTTTATAATAAAATTTATACATGGTACCAAACGCTAATTATTCATACAACATAAGTGATCATTACCATATAAAAAAGTTTATTTTAATCTAATGATCTGTTATTTTCAGCTCCGCTGTTCGAAACGGACAAGTTGGAATTTCAATCCGAATAATATATATTTTTTCGAATGAGGTAAAATGAAACATCAGCCATTTTACACCCCATAACCGCGGCATTATATATGCAACGAAAGAGTTTTCTTTCCATTAAACCTACACTGTGTATCCTAAGATAATAGATATGACTTTAACTGCACATCATTTCATATTCTACTACCTCCCTGATACTTTTATTCCCTCGCTGGCATTTTATTAAGACAGGCGCTGAATAGTGTTAAATATTTTACATTCTTTAAACTGGCCGGTTCTCCCAGAGGCAAGAAAAAAATTGGGAAGTTCTTTCTTGGCCATTGGGATTTCATCGGCATTTACAGCCTTTGTTAATGAAAATCACGTTTAATCAATTAGATAGAATTTTTTTAAGGATTCTTGAAATACATTTGATAGTGTTACATTTATTCTGAAAATATCTTTTAAATATAAAATACTTAAAAAAATATAAGGCAATTACAGAAAAATATAAAGTGTTATTTTATGGATTACTAATCACTTTAGTAAAAAATCTGCAACTTACGGCTCGAGGTTACCTCCGTATCTAAAATCAATTAAGGTACTTTAAATAAAATTATAGATACAAAATGCGTGGTATTAAGTGGCTCTTCTGGTTTGCCGATTTTAAAAAAGTTGGGATAACAGCTGAAGTATACACGTTCCTAAAATATGAAATTTCAGTTTTATACAGCTTATGGTTTTCGAACTGGACTGACCTCAATGTTGCGAGACTTGGTCATTTTGACTCAGGAGACCATAAAACGTGTATTTTCGGTTAAAGCTTCGAAAATGTTCACGACCACAATACTTTCCCTTAATTTTTATTCCACATAATGATCAATAATATCTATTTTTCGTCAAATTCAGATACAGTTACGGTATAGCTTCTTTTATTATTATTATATTTTTTTTTTACCGACATACTATTAAAGTGAAGTATTGTCTTAGGAATAAATTTTATTTTAAGAATCTTGGTTAAACAGGTATGACAACATTTTTAAAGCGATGTACAACAATATGTTCATTTCTTTCATATTCCGAAAACAAAACTAATCCGTGATGTTATAGGATGAGTATTTATTTCTTTTGAGTAATCTGTGCATATATAAATATAAAATATACAATTTATATATAAATATAAATTGTGTATGTAATAAATATAAGTCATATTATAAAAAGAAGAAGCAATGTCATTCAATTAGCTGATAAAAAACATAATAATGATGTATAATAAAAAAGAAATAGATTGAAAAAAATCCTCCGTTGAGAAAATTTTTAATGTTTTAAATAAATCTAAGTTCTATTTAACATAATCTAACATGTAATTATTTTAATTTCTGACAAATTTGTATTTTACAGTTTAAATATGAACTTATTTTGTTATAATAATGCATTTTTTTTTAAAGTAAATAATAAACCATTTAAGCATTGTATCGGTTGTAAATAAAATCAGGGATCTCTTCTGTTCCTTTTTTTAAATCCAGAAAATTAAATTTATTATTATTTTTTTTGCTTGTGTTTATTGTTAGTGCTATTAGCCCATTTGCGTTGAAACGTCAGTAATAAACAAGATGAAATCTTTATGTTAAAAAATACAGGAAAACATTGTTATTAATTCGAATTAATTGTTAATTTTGATTTGATTAAAATAAATTCGCTGTTACATATATAAAATTATTTTTTACAACACCTGTGGCTGAAATCTTAAGTTCAACATAATACATAATAAGAACTTAACAGGCCGTAATAAGCCTAAAGATAATAGCTGGATTAAAAGTTTTCTAAAACGAAAGAGTTTTCTTTCCATTAAACCTACACTGTGTATCCTAAGATAATAGATATGACTTTAACTGCACATCATTTCATATTCTACTACCTCCCTGATACTTTTATTCCCTCGCTGGCATTTTATTAAGACAGGCGCTGAATAGTGTTAAATATTTTACATTCTTTAAACTGGCCGGTTCTCCCAGAGGCAAGAAAAAAATTGGGAAGTTCTTTCTTGGCCATTGGGATTTCATCGGCATTTACAGCCTTTGTTAATGAAAATCACGTTTAATCAATTAGATAGAATTTTTTTTAAGGATTCTTGAAATACATTTGATAGTGTTACATTTATTCTGAAAATATCTTTTAAATATAAAATACTTAAAAAAATATAAGGCAATTACAGAAAAATATAAAGTGTTATTTTATGGATTACTAATCACTTTAGTAAAAAATCTGCAACTTACGGCTCGAGGTTACCTCCGTATCTAAAATCAATTAAGGTACTTTAAATAAAATTATAGATACAAAATGGTTAAATAATAAACCATTTAAGCATTGTATCGGTTGTAAATAAAATCAGGGATCTCTTCTGTTCCTTTTTTTAAATCCAGAAAATTAAATTTATTATTATTTTTTTTGCTTGTGTTTATTGTTAGTGCTATTAGCCCATTTGCGTTGAAACGTCAGTAATAAACAAGATGAAATCTTTATGTTAAAAAATACAGGAAAACATTGTTATTAATTCGAATTAATTGTTAATTTTGATTTGATTAAAATAAATTCGCTGTTACATATATAAAATTATTTTTTACAACACCTGTGACTGAAATCTTAAGTTCTACATAATACATAATAAGAACTTAACAGGCCGTAATAAGCCTAAAAGATAATAGCTGGATTAAAAGTTATCTCAATTAACAACACGAGATCTTTCGACTGCTCTAACTCAGATGATATCTTGAGGATGTATTTAATTAATTTGTTAACTCCGTAGATATCTTTAGTTATCTAGACAATGAGTACAACCTTTACGAGCTGATTTCTAAATATCTCCTAGTGCGCTGTTAATTTGTACATCCGTCTTTGAGGGATCTTTGATGGATCTGTTCTCGTGGAGCGCCTTCTTCAAATCAGGTTTACAATGACATCTTCCAGCATCTACATCCGTTCGCAGGAGTAGAAAACAGGAACCCGTTATAAATTAATACCGTGTTTATGGCTAGTTTATTCCTTGTAAGACGTTTCCTTAGCCGTAGAAATGTTCACAAGGTAAGTAAATACGATTCCCTGAGAACGGAATTGTAAGTTCCAGAAAAAAACACAAAAAAAAACAACACAACTTACATGGTAATCAAATTTGGGTAATATGTTGCTTGAGGGGAAATTAATTTCCGTTTTCCATTTCTAGGATAATACCATTAGCATTTATTAAAAATAACATAATAAGGAATAACATCAAAGTAAAAATTAACTAGTTTCGCTAAACATTATCGGTATTTTTGACATTCTATTTTTCTTTCTTACTTCTTTTGCTTTTCACTTCTTTATTTACTAATTTGCAATCATATGATTACTAATTATTTTTCTAAAAATCTTAGCTTTCCAAGTGTTCATTAAATATATATACACAAGTTTTCTACTGTTTTTAGGTTTCAGTCGATAAATAAATAATTTTATTCACTTCAGTGTTCTTTCAAAGTTCACAGTACACACATATATTTATTTAAGACAATATTTTATCTCAAATAGTAAATTTTTACTTTCACTTACTATATATAGTAAGGGGAAGTATTGCGATCGTGAAAATTTTCGAATTCCAGTTTTCAACGGAAATACACGTTTTAGGGTCCCCTGAGTCCAAATAACCAAGTCCCGCAAAAAGGTGTGTGTGTGTGTGTGGTAACTCCCGGGCAGAAACGGTAAGTCCTATGAAACTGAAATTTCATATTTAAGACAACTATATGCCCGAGACGTGACAAAACTTTTATCATCAAAATGAGCTTACCAGAAGAGGCACTTTATACCATGCATTTTGCACCTTTTTTCGATTTTCTCGAAAACGGTTCCAACGATTTTGATTAAACTCGCTATATCGATGTAAAATTTATTGGGCTTTAATATCATGTAGGTTTTATTTGGATAAAAATGGTCTGACAGGGCTTAAATACCGATATATGAAATTTTCTTCCCCTAAAGTACCTTTAATTTTGTAGGTTCAATAATAATAACTAGATTATTTTGTTAACGATGATGAAAAACAGGTAAATATATAAATTTAATAAATTCGATACCCAACTAAAGGAGAAAACAGAAAACATATTTTTTTAATGCAATTTTTCGTTTTTGAACATAAGAGCAGTAATATACATGTATGATATACCGTTGGAAAGCTAAAGATTTTAGAACAAATATCATCTCATACACAAGCTTTTAGAAGTTAATAGAGAGTGATGAGAAGAAGATAAAACTTACTGATTATTTTAGATAATAAAATAAAAGATTTTTTAATAAAACACATGTTTCTATATAAATTAAATTTATTTAATTCTTTAATAGTTTTACGTATTTTTAACTCTAACTCTATTTGAAAATTCTTTCATTGATTTTACAAATTGATGTAAGTGAAAGTCGTGTGTTGCCCGCACCAGATTTTTAACTTTAAATTTAGTAACCGCTGCTAAGGTGTAAATATGAGAACAATTAATTCTCGACACGTTGCATAAATAAAATTGTTTATTTATTGACCGAAACCTAGGAACAGAAGAAAACTTAAATCATCAACAGTCGAGAACTAATCAAACAATATAAGTATATATATATATATATAGTACTGCTCATATGTCCAGAAACATTAACATTGAAAGAAAAACTAAAAACTATTTATTTTTTATGTTTTCTTCTGTTGTTAATTATAATCTCTTGCTACTTACAAAGATAACAGTATATACCTTTGGTAATACTCATGATAAATAAATTTTGGAACCTTCGGCATTTAATGTCTATCATACCGTTATTATATCGAAGACAACGACCTATTCGTCATTAATCATGGCTTTTCTTTCTAACATAGAAAGATACAGAAATAATGTGATTATTTTGAAATAAATGCTTTTTTAAATTTTTTTTTGTTCCATTAGTTCATTTTAATCACGCCTACTTGCGAAAGGCTTGAATTAAACAAAAAAAAATTGGATTAAAGAAAATTTCCTTTTTAAAGTACTTCTTTGGTTGACCCAGGTATAATCCGAACAATATATTTCACCATAAGACTGAGAGAGAACCAGTAATTGTGAAAGTGGTTAAAAAGCTGATGAATGTATGGTACTTGCACTCATAACGGACAATTGGACTCCCAAAACTGTGTTTCTCAAGTTAGAGCAATAGCTGAGCACATGCATTTGAAGAATAGCTTTCTCAACGCAAACTTGACACAACCAGTATTAATCAGCTGACATAACATTATATTTAAATTCAACCAATTATCCTCTATAAAGAACATTATGCAGTTACAATGGTCCCGATCCTGATATATCTATAATATATCTATCATTGAAGTCATATAAAGAAAGTTAATATGCGTCAGTCAGTTGAGAGATGCTAATGCAGATTATATCAGACTTTATTTAAAATACACAACTTTTACATTAAATTCTCAAGAAACCTATACGTCATGCAACCAATATATGTTCCAATAGATCACATTCTACTCCTGTCGTTTATCATCAAGAATTTTCGAATAATATATTTGTATAGTTTTTAATAATTACCTTATGTTTCATTTCGTTACGGTATCTTTTTGGTTTTATTGTTCTATTTAAAAGTACTAGACTCAAATAATTGTACGTTAAATTGAGGTTCTTTTGGAGTTTTATGTGCATAATTTTACAAGACATCGTCTTTTTCAAATAAAGTTATGTCCATATTATATTCAAGTGAAAATTTCCAACCGTAGAGTTTTTCCTTTCTGCTAAAAGTTTTTTGCTGACATAAAATATCATGCTTTTCGAAACCCTACAGAAGCTTACAGACAACATACAATCGAAAATATCGTGATGGAATCGGATGCAATCACTATATGTGAGCCGAAAGTTTGGCATCAAAGTTCCTCTTTTCTAAGAAATCTGGGATGTCTTCAGACTATTGGTTAGAAAGAAAAAAAAAATCCCTAGAAACTTCCTCCCTTCTCAACAATGGCTACCATATACAGCCAAACCACGTAGCCTCTACTCAGGGTTGCCTTCGCTCAAGACGGTTCTCCAGCATTAGAAAACCATCCGAGCTCGTAATTAATGGGTTGGGAACAATGTTGAAGATTGGTTCAACGAGTTAGGGATATTATCTGTAGGAATATTCCTTTCAATGCTTGGAAGTTAAACAAGGAAAAATAATTTATTTTAAAAAACAATTAAGAGTTTTTAGTCTTTTTTATTATTTTCTAATGAATTTTGAAATGTAAAATCTTTTAACTAATTTTGGCTATCCTCTATTCATTTTCAATCGTAATTTGACAAACTAATAAATGTTATTTCCCTATAAAAAAAAGAAGAAAAAATCGTTTTAAAAATACAAGAAAACTATTTTTTTTAATTTGCTTATCCGCCTCTGCTCTGAAATAACTATATTTGATGGTAGAATCCTATTATTTTCGTGTATTCTATTAATGTAGTTATACTCTCTTCCTCATCTTTATGTATTTCTTTAGGTTGACTTTTTCCTCTATTGCTCGAAAAGCAAATTAGTAAGTGTTACACAGTTAAATGAGTATTGTTACATTTTTCGCAGGTTGGCGCTTCCAGACTTCTTAAAAGGTAGCTATGTGTAACTGGCAGTGCCCAATCCTTGTCTGCACACAATAATTTCCTCTCTCCTTGAAGTTCTCGCACTAGTTCTCCATTTTTGACAGTCGGATTTGATAGTTCTCAATTTGGACATTTTCTCTCTCCAACCGTCTTCCCACTCTTTCAACAAAACTTTCTTACAGATACTCACTCTCCAAATCCTCCATTGTGGTTTCTTTTATTTGAGTAATCTCCAAAACTTCTCCTTTTCTGGCTGAATTAGCTGCTTGATAAGCCCCACTAGATTTCCACAGTGGGATGGTACCCATATCATAATCACGACTTTAAACATAATTTTTGTCTCCTACCATTCATTTATTATATCTCTAATTATGTCGTTAGATGGTATGAAAGCTATTATAAAAGATACTAATCAATTTAGTCCAATTTTATTTTTTAATTACTTGTCATTATTGTTCCTTTATAATTGAAATAAATAAAGTTATTTTCTCTATTTTTTTTACTTTTTACCGCGTTTGACTTCATAGCTAATATTGTTCAAAAATTCATGGAGGAGCTCTTTTCCTTAAACTTTAATTTCATAAAAATATAATAAATGTTAATAATTCAATTACCTTTTCTCCCACTCTCTACAAACATTTTATTCATCTATTAAAAATTATATCTCAATTTTAAGATAGTTGCGTGACTTGTTTTTGTATTTATTTAAAACATTTTTTAGATAAAGATATCAGAAGATAGAGATTTATTTTTTTTTTTTTAGTTTACACTGTCATACTTAATTCGTAAATACAAAGACATACGTTTATACCATTTCTATTCAATTTATGTTTTTCTGAATATTTCGAATTACGTGTTGTTTGGATGCTATACTATCTTTGGTATGTTCGAAACATTAGTTATGCTGAGAAAAAAAATAAATGAAATTTCCTATTATTATTATAACCTTGTAATTATCTGGAAAAGAAGATGGAAATTAGTTTCATTATTAAAGCCATTTTCAGTTTATGTCAAGTTAGACCATAAATAAAAGAACATGGTTTAGCGAGCCCATTCAGTCCACTGTAAGAACGGCCTTCCAGACAAACATTATTTTCACAATACACCTTCTATACCGCTTAGTTACTTCAAGCACAATCCTGTATTGTCATACGAACAAGGAAACTGAGTTATAGGAAACATTCTAAAGCTATTCCGTAATAAATTATGAATAGTAATTTACAACTCTCGGAAGAGCATGTGAAAGATGTACGGTTCAGATGTATATGTCGTTAGCAAAGGATTTTATGAACCCGCAGTTTCTCGAAAAATCTCGAAAAGAAAAAATCCCGAGTCGGAATTTTTTTTTGTCTTTTTTGGCCCCTTGAGAAGTTCTTCAAGGTCTTTCAGATCTTGCTGTCACAGCCACGTCATATCCTTGAGGAACCAACCGCTCGTGGAACTAGTTGGAGCAAAAGGAACTAAAAGTCTTGCAGAGAGAATTATGAGATGAAGAAGGACTATTATTATGTACTATGTATGATATATTTTGTTGCATTTAACAGTTTTACTGGACAAATAAATGGAGGATTTGGAAAAAAAAAACATAAAAATTATTGCCATCAACCGCTGTATCGGCTTACTGTTTATTTTTTTTATCAGCTATAATAGATCAAAGATTATTTTATTTTTAAGATATTTTAAAAATAAGCTCTAACTAATTCAGGAATATATAAGTATTTTATCTAATTTTATGTTGTTTTAGAGTAGCTAAGACTAGCAGTCATGTGGTAACAAAAAAAGTTTGATGGAAGTTTAGCATCAAAGTTAAAAAATAAATACTTAATATCACATAACAAAATTTTACAGACAGCTGTTACGCATTGTGGACGTTAGGAACCTTATAGGCATTTTGTATTCCATCTCAATCAATTAAACGTGTAACCCTATTCTATACTGAAAACTTGAACTGTCACATCTTTACGTTTTACTCAATATGATTACATTTTATTGATATTAAATTGAAAAAAGATACTATTCCTTCTATGTCCAACTCTAACCCACAAGTTTCTTCATCAATTCCTGGTAATGAATAGTCTGAAAATAAGATGGCCGCGAGACCTCCAAATAAGTAGTTTCTCTACGTGTATGACAAGTAATTGTTTATTACATACTTACATTTACTTGATGTGTTTATTGTAATACAGACGAAGTGGGCGAGTTGATTAGAGCGCTTTGCTGAGAACATGCGTCGCCCTGTAACCGGATAAAATAACTACGAGTTCGCGCCTGGGTGCTGTGGGGCTTTTAACTTTAAGAAGCTCGTTGATTGTTATAAATTATATTTAAATTGGTTGTAAAATGTTTTTAATGTTATAATCAAGTTTTCGTTAGATCTTACGGTTCATTCTTACAGCGCATTACTCATGGACTTGATAGCCATGTTTATAAGAAATACATCCGGAGTAGAGAGAGTATATTATTCCCCTAGTGTCCCCTAAATCCTGGTCTCAAATACAGAAGAAAACCATTTTTTACCATTACTGTTGTCGCAGCACCAGGAAGTGGGGACGGAACCCCTTATTACGACGGGAGGGAAAAAGGAAAAGATTCAAAACATTGGAGATAAATTGTCTGTCCCTTGGAGCTAATATAAGGGTTGGGGAGGCCGCCATGTGCTGGGACGCCATAAGGGTTTTAGGGCCCTCCTAGAATATTCAATTAGTTAGCGCAGCGTTGGAGGACTAAGGGGTATATCAATTAGGGGGAGGTGCACTGATTGAGATATATTAGAGCTGCTGGAACATTAGGAACAGGAGCTGGATAATTCCAGGCCGGCCTCTGGAGTGCGCGGTACTAGGGAGCAGTTGGGATTTAGTACCTCACTGTCGTAGCCTGGGGTGGCTTAGCGGCATTAGGGGTATCAATAGCAAGGGTGCATGAATTATTAAATAAATTTATTATTTAATATATTGTAATTCATCATATAATTTGTTATATTCCAAATTAAGACACGTTTTTGTGAGAATCAAACATCTTTCACTTGCCTTCTTACTTAAAATACAATTTAAAAGTTTACAATTAGTCCTTATAAATGTTTATAAAAAAAAAATATCGTTCTACAATCAATAATAAGGTAGCGGAGTACTGCTATACAGTTCTCCTACTCTCGGGTTTGAATCCAGGCTGTGGCACTATGATATATTGCCTCTTCTGGGGCACAACCAGCCTATATAAAGTGGGTGCCCAAAAGTTTTAGAAAAACTTGGCGGCTGAGCGTCATCTAGACATGATTATCACCACCTTTTAACAGCCGTTGGCAGTGAAGCATTGCGAACTTTGAAAGCACTGAACCCAAGACCCTCATTTTTTTTTTTTTTATATTATTAACAATGATTTAAATTTATATAGTTATTTTCATTCTCCTTTATGCATCTTTAGGCTTTAAATATTAGTTATTTTGGCTCCTTCAGTTGATTATCAGATTTCTATTATAAATTATGTTATATTTTTTTTATTATCAGCAATAAAATAAAATTGGTTAATTCATTTAAACTATATTTAGCTCTTCTAAAGTAGCTTACTTTAGTAGAAAAAATATTTAAAATTCGATAATTAAGTTCAGTGAGATTACTTAAATGAGTTGAAAACCTAGCTTTATTATATTATAGACAATTTAACTATACGCAGATATAAGTATTTAAAAAAAAATAGTCATACCCAGTTTTGAAAAAATGATAATAATAAATTATGCGTTCTCACTTTCAGTGTAATACACATTTTGAATTACTTTTTTGTTTGGGCTTCGATATTTTTGAAGATCGCAATACCTTCGTATTTCAAATATAGGTAAATAAAATTTAAAAAAATATACCTACAGCGAATTTGATCAAACAATCTAGTATATATTTGTAAAATATTTTCTAACGGGCAGTTAGCAAAAAACAAAACAAATTATCTTTAAACAAAAATTAACAAGATACAACTAGATTTTATTTTCGTCAAGAGATGAAGAGACAAAGTATTTCATTTATTATTAATGTCAAAAAGAGAGAAAATATATTTATCTGTCATTGATACTGTAATGATAGATATTAAAACATTTTTTAGTGATTTGTGGTAAAAATTGAATTTTTAACTTTCAATTAATCCTATTTTTAAGAGTTGTTTAATCAATTCGATAAATTAACTTAGTTCAATAAATGTATATATGATTATGTTATGTTCCTACCGTTCTTTCATACATTATCACCCATGTTTAGTTGGTGTAGACAATTTTTTTTAAGAAATAAAGAAAGAGTCATATAATCTTTCAAGAAGTCGACAGACTCAAGTGGAGACTACCACTATTATTGTGTTGGTCTAAGGAAAAAAAAACAACCTTTAACCGTGTAATGGAGAAGGCTTGGCTACCAGACGATCTTCCGTGTTACACTGAACAAGTGCTAGAACAGCTGCATGGACAAAATTGAAAATAAAGGCTAGCCATGTCTCTTTGAGACTGTGGAGCTGAGCAGTAACTGCCTTTGATGGCGGTTGGTGGCTGCAGAGAATGGAGCGAGGTGTGGACTCCGTGCCTCAGCATCGGCAAGGCTGATAATGTATGCTCAACTGAGTGGCTGCCATTTCGTCACCTTCCACTAAATCAGCGGCAACGGCTGGCTGCCACTATTACTGGGACAGTACCCGGAGGCTGAGTCACAATCCCCTTAGATCATCCTAGTTTATGGGAAAAACTTCTATATTATAGAACCTAAAGCATTTTTGGGTAAAAAGATTTCTGATTTATTAAAACAGATAGTATTTATAAAAAAAATTAAGTTGTTTCTTATTTCACAGTAAAATGTTGCCAAATGGTCTCCAGAATAGATGTTATGATGTGCTCTGTAATGAAAAATTTACAATTTGATCATTGTTACTGAATTTATATCCATCAAATTTTGAGCTGTTCTTTATATCATATAATTATATTTTTTTAATGCAAAAGTTGGTAGGGGTACGCTCATCCAGAAGTAACACACTAATAATAGTAACTAGTAATAACTAATACTTATTATATTTGCCGACGTTTCGGCCTACATTTTGGGCCTTAATCACGACTGAGTCTAAGATTCCCAAACATAATCTGTTATTTATTGATGTCACAACAAACTTCGACATTATATACTCTCAATGGTCAACTAAAACTCCATCATTAATACAATTTTTATAAATTTTATTATATTCATCTTCTCACTTTACACCACGATTTTCTCACAAATGACTTAATCACCTACGATTTTTATCAAACTCGCTATATCGGTGTAATATTTAATGGGGTGTAATATACCTTTGAATTTCATTCTAATTTAAATAGTTTGACTTGTCTTAAATGCCAATAATTATTTATTAAAGGATCATTATTTTTGTAGATTCGAGAAAAAAAAAATCATTTTATTTAGTTTTAAAAGTTGAACGAATGTGGTAGGTAGCCAATCGAACGAAAAATAGTTTTTTTTTTGTATTTTTTTTTTTTTTTTTACATAAGAAGATTAATATAGATTTAAAATATATCGTTGAAAACCTAAAGATTTTAGAAAAAAATGTTATATAGCTATAAAACGTAATGCATAAAGAAGAAAAAGGTATAAATATGTGATTATTATATATAATAATTTCTATTTTCGGATTATTTAAATTGAAACATATATTTCCGTCGAAACTCAATGTAATCCTTGAACTTTTTTCAACTCGAACTTTATTTGAATTTGTTACATTGATTTAAAAAAAAGTCATGAGTTGGGAGTTCTTGATTTTTCTTTTTTAAGGTAATGAATGCGATCTCCTATTATGATAATCATAAGAAAGTGTAAAGACTAAAACAGATTTTATATTTAAATAAATTTATTTCCTTTTTTAATGTACAACCGAATGCATTTTACCTAATTGTTTACAGTATAAAACTAAATTGTAGCCAATGGTATTCCGTTTTCCTTTTGATAAAAATTATCGATCAAAGCAAAGAAATAAAAAAGCTGTCCGAAGCCGCATATAGAGTAAGCCGTTAAGATTCAGAGCAATATAATCCAGGGACCAGAGGAAACGGGATTATGCCTATAGTCTCACTTACAGGAGGGACTCGCTGGATGTAAATTGTACGGGGCATATGGAACCTAAGTTAGGATATTGCCGTGTCTACAAGCATGCAAATCTGCCCTAACCCTTCCGTATCCCCAGCTCAACTCCTGACTGAATAATATAGCAGCTACCCATGCCCACATATTTTACTTCACCCTCGTCCTTTTATTTCTCGAGGAACCGGGCACGGCATATGTCGTCCGGAACATGGCATTACTATAAAAGTAATACACGAGGTATTGAAGAGTCTTTTTATTTATTTTCTTCAGAATAAAATATAATTAACATTTTGAAAAAAAGTATTTATTGATATTTACAACTGTATTGTACAACACATCTAGTGAATAGGGTAAAAAAAAAATAGTCATAAAAAAGACGTGTAGGGAAGCTTCCCATTGGAAGCACTCTAAAAATATTCTAAACTAGATGGTCACGAGGCCATCTTCTTTTCAGACGCCTCGGAGAATTATCAGGAATTGAAGTGGAAGAAAGATTGAAACTAGTGGATTAGAGTGGGAATGGAGTTTGTCATAGAAGGAATGATATTTGGTTTGGGCCAAATCAGGTACATAAGAAATATTTAGGTCTTTATGGATCAGTTTATTATTTTAAAAGTAGAGAGCATTGAGGATTTTACGAAGGATGTTGGGTTGTAGGAATTGGATACGGGAAGAATTAGATGGTTTAGTAGAGCCCGAAAGCTGTACTCCGTAAGTCCCATATAGGACGTCATGTAGATAAGCCTTTTGTAGTTAAGTGGAAGATTAGAACGTTGGTCTAGTAAGTGTTGGAGTAGCCTAAAATGTCGAGCAGTTTCTTGTAGTTTCAGTTTTGTATGAGGGTTCCAAGTAAGGCGTTTGTCAAGGTGGAATCCTAGATATCGGATGTTTATTAACATTAAAATAAAATTCAAAAAAAAAAAAAATCTATTCCAAGAAAAAATATACAGCGTTCAATACTCTGTAGGAAATGCTTTGTTTCCGGAACAACGGAATTGCAAGGATGTGATTCGGTCAAGATCAAGATTATTTCCCTGTTACTGGAATCCTATTGGTAACTAATACTGAAAAAAAAAACTAAATATAAGAGGACCAGCAAGGACGCCCTTCTTCCAAGCACAGACATGACAAGGGGTCTAATGCAGTTTCGAGAGAGTACCGCAGTTTAAGATTTTTGGTTATTGTTATCACTTATATGATAATAAAATTATTGAAGAAATAAGGCAAGGATAACAGCTGGCAATCGATGCTATTTGTATCTTATGATCGTATTGTCCTTTAGGGAGCCTTGTACAGAAGCGAGTCCTGGACGCAACGATGAAAGGATGTTTAACATGTAAAAAAAAAAAAAAAAATCATTAGAATGATCTTTAGACCTATAAAAGAATATAAGAATAGAATAGAAGATCACTGGCGATTGAAGACAATTAAGGATATAAATAAAACAATATCTTTTTACTAATTTTTCTAACTTAGGAGTACACTTATTTACTTTTAAAGTTCACATTTAGTGGTCTCAAAGGTACTAAAAGTCTACATTAATAAATTTTCAATTTCATATAATTCCATTAAAATGCATGTTTTTTTAAACTATTCGGAGCATATAGAACAAACAAGTAGAGCACTAAATATTGGTATTTTCTAAATAATAATTCGTTTTTGACATTTATACACTCAATAGATCTGATATAAAATTTTAATGGATTTTTTCTCTCCCAGTTGAGATCGCAGTAAATCATATCTTTATCGGCCGTGCTCATCGTAGAGGAAGTAGCTATATAAAACGCACCCAAGTTAGCTCCTGACGGCTGGCATTTTGCGAGATTGCACTTCCATGATTTACAGTCGGGCAAAGAAATGGTTTCCTGCACTGTAATTACCGCATGTTACAGAACTACTTGACAAGGACGTCTTGAGACACCGCTAACATACGTTGATGAATATCTTAATAACAAAGGAGGAACAGATGTGATAATTTGATTGTTACCTTTATTACCGTTTTCTGGTTTCGATCGCGTCTCCAATTTCTCGACAAACGTTTCACCAGGCTTACTGTCGACTTCTTCAGGAAAAGTGCCTGGTTTTAGAGTGCTTTCGATTCAACTGCCACCCGGGAAAATATGTATTTCATCATGGTTCCGTGAGACACTCCAATCTGGTTAGATCCGAGGGTCATTTCTCAAGATGACCTTCAGCAGATGACAAGTAGAATATACGGGCCCAGTTCCTGGACTAATCTCTCCTCTCCAAACGTTAATAGTAACTGAAGATTCAGCATATCAAACCATATACATATATATATATATATATATATATATATATATAATAAATAAATGAACCTATTATTGATTAAAATAATAAAAGACAGAGTACTTCATACATGCGAAGATTTCGAGATTAAATTAGTTTAAAAAAATCGAAAATATTCTACAGAACTCGTATTTAATTTTTATTACAGTTTATGGTTTTCAAAAGGTGGTGTTTTTAATCGACCAAAATATGATAATAAGAATCGAACCAATATCAGCAGAGATATGGTATTTTGAAATTTGTAATCATATTCAATAAATTAAACTTAAGCACATTTTTCTAAGGTAATTGAATCGCCGTAGTTTAGCTATTGGATAAATTTTAAAGTTATTCCGTCTTCATAGAACACTACAGACATTACCTTGAAATATGTATTGGTTTTCTCAATACATAAAAAGAAAGTAAATCTAAGTATTTATAAAATAAAATAGGAACAGAATGATAGTATCGTAGATATACCTAGGAAATTTTAAATTAGACTAGATTCCAAAACGATTGTAAAATTTATGTGAAAGGAAAAATCTTTTATTTTTTATAATGATAATAAACAATTGTGTTATAATTCCTGTTTATATAACTTTATTTGATGACACGTTACATAACACAACATGATGTTTTCTTTTTTATTTAAAATTAAAAAGCATAACCATACAAATAAATGAATTGAAAGTTTGAAAGTAATTTTCACGTTTTACTTATATTTTATGAATATTTGAGAGTATAAATGTATAAAATGCAAAAATGAAATAACAAGCTGTAAATTGAATTTATTTATGACTTTATTTTAGCTGTTTTATTTCACCTAAAATATCTTTCTTCCAATAGTTTTTAAATCGTTAAATTACTGATTAATTTTCAGTTATTTGTTTAGAGCTAGATATAATTCCACAAGAATATAAATCTGTTTTGATTGACATTTTATGATTTATTATTTATTCTGTATTGACCTCTAATAGGCAAGGGGTCCGCTCCGGTTTTAACATTTATAGGGAATTATAAAATTCCAATTGGGGGCGAGTCATAAAAATTTATAGCCTCCTCAAGTTCGAACCCTCTCTCCCTCTCTTATAAAAGACACTGGAGGGAGTTAAATATTTTATCAAAGGCGCTTCCTTGTCCCCCACTACCAATTTAAACGTAACCAGATCCGGCCTACGAAGGCTGGATATCTGATCTCAGTCCCTCACCGATATAACAAGATACATCGATATCTCGGATCATCTTGTTAGTGTAATTGCCAAGGGCTCACAGATTTCGAGATTAGATTTAAACTCGCTTATCCTGACAACTGCCCTGTCCCAATAACATGCAAATTTCCTTCGGTCCCTGGTGATTGCTACGAGGGGAAGGGACAATACGTTTCTATCTGGTTAAATCCGATATATTGCTTCGGTTCGATAATACATGATACCATTCGATCAATTTGAAAGGAACAATGCATGGTCATTAATTCGCTGAAATTGACTTAAATAAGTAGGTGTAGTTCAATATTTATTTTCATTTACTACCTCCGAATAGGCACTTTTTATTGATCATAATTAGATTAAAAACAAAAATGGTAAAAAACCTGTACTATTTAATCCTTGAAGAGTCTTAGGTTCAGTTGTTTCTAACTTCAAAATTGTCCCAGTCAAAAAAAATAAATAAATATAACTGTACCTGTACAACCTAAGAAACGCCTTGGATTCCTTATACATAGAGATTCGAATTTTTTCCTCTTATTGTTGGAGATACACTATATAGAGGCAGGGTATGTCCCAATACGGTATCGTTACCCTTTGAGTACCTCACGGCTGAAACAACTGTATCAATAATTATTCACCCACAGCCTGGATTTAAGCCCACGACTATTGCTCTATCCACTAGACCACGCCGCTTCTCTCATGATTTGACCAAGATCACTTAATCTATATGGTCCTGTCACAACTTAAAAGTAAACTCTGTTATTCTTGAAGATGAAGAAAGAAAGAAAAGTTTTTCGGGATCAAGATACCGCCATGAACAAAAAAAAAATACATAAAAGTGTTATGGTAAAAATCTAGAAGAAGCGGATAGAGCAGCTAACATAGCAAGGCAAAGAGAAATACCAGAAATAACGGAGGTAGAAGAAATCTCAACGGAAGACTGGACAAACCATTTAAAGACGGTTATCTTCCAGAACTGGGAGAGAGAGTGGAGCCTAAGTCAGTCAAAATTGTTTGAAATCAAACAAGATTGTAAAAGTTGGACCACCAGCTCAAGAAAGTCAAGAAAAGAAGAAACCATAATATGCCGACTTCGAATAGGACACTGTGAATTCACTCATGGCTATCTCCTCAGAGGCCTGGAGGCTCCAACATGTGAACATTGCAACAATACGCTACAATCAGTGAAACATGTCCTACTGGAGTGTCCCCTATTTGAAACAAGTAGACGAAAATTAAACTTAACGGAGACTATAACGAAACTTTTAGAGGACAAAGAGGAATCAGCTATGAAACTGTTCAAGTTCCTCAAAGAAACTAAATATTATAATAGAGTGTAATTTTCAAAATTTGCCAATGACCCTCTGGGGTAGAGGCAAATGAAACCAATAAAAAAAAAAAAATCAAAAAAAAAATCTAGTATGGTCAAGTCACTTATAAGACATGCAATCCCTAAAAACTTGGTTATTTCTGAAAAGAGAGAACAAAATAAAAGTTTCCTGGAGTCAGGATAGATCCAAGATAATTAAAAGAAAAGAAGAGGAAATAATAAAGAAGTCTAGTATAAATGATTTTGGTTTATTATTTTCAATAGTGAAAATTTGTAATCGGATAAAACAATGTATAATTTATTACATTTAAAGAATTGTTGTTTGAGAGAGAATTAAATTCTCTAAAAAAAAAGAAAAAAAAAAAAAGAAAACTGTTATTAATGAAATCGGTTGAAACATAGTAGATATGGATTTATATCGTTTTGAACTTTGCAGTGGTTATTCGCCATTTTCCTTGAATATAAATTGATAGTGTTGCTGCTTTGATTAATTTATCACTATAAATTAATCAAAGATTAATAAACATTAACCGTCTTAAAAGCTCTATGAATTGTTTTACCTTCATATAATTATTTATAAATAACAATAAATCATTGCTTAATAATTTTCAATGTTTCATATTTCTAGTTATAATTAGTTTTATTATTAATTTCAAGTTTTTCATTGTGTCATTTTGTTTCATATCCAAATCTGTTTCAGGTAAGAATCCTATGCATGATGAAACTGTTAATCGTAAGTACTCGCAGTAATTAAATAGTAAATAGTAAGAGTACAAGAGTAAATTAAAATAGTAACATTTTAAATTAGTTATTCGTTCATTAAAAAATTATTTTGTCATTATATATTTTCTAAATATAAATATCATAAAATAAATGGATGAAAATGACGATTATTCTCTATGCAAATTTATTCGCAATTAAAATCCAATAAACACTTTTTTATATGTTTTATACATTAAGTTAAGTAATCATTCAAGTATTATTAAAAACTTCACATATTTGGTTTCGGGAAAACAAGGAAACGGTATAAACGAATCCATCATGGATGGTTTGTGCCCTGTTTGTTTTAGTATTGCCATGGAGATTATCAACTACGCTGTAGAGTGTTGTTGAGTGCCATCCGCTTGTCTTATCAGTGTTACCGTTACTTTAACTGAGATAACTACTCTAAGATACAGCTTCGGCCTGCGTCAGGGCGATGTCAACCTCATTGTCAGAGATTATTCGGAAGTATAACGAACTGAATTGAAAAACTCAAGCTTAAAAAGGAATATCCTTGATAGTTTTTTGTTCGAGAACTTTATTGTAAGCATTAGTAAAAATACCTGTTTTTTTTTTCGAAATTATTCTTTATATTAAGACGAATTATTCATTACATTCCTTTTTTTTATTGTTTCTACGAATGTTACATAATTATTTTAGAATACACGATTATTTCTTTGATATTCATGACTCAATATCGAGTCGTCTAAGCTGTTGGATAGTATACTTTAAAAACATTTTTTTTTAAATATTTATTTATTGATATTTACAACTGTATTGGTTAATACTTCAAGTAAATAAGCTGTGGGATGAAAACATGAGGAGAGACTGCCCATTGGCAGCACTCCGGTAGGTAACATGATCTAGAAGTTCTCGAGGCCATCTTCTTTTCGGATACTTCGGAGGGTTGTAAGGAATGGAAGCGGAAGCAAGGATTGAAACTGTTAGGTTAGAGTGGAAGGGTATTTTGTCATGGAAAGATTGATACCTGGTTAAGGCCAGATCAGCAACATATGGAACATTGGGGTCTTTATGGATGAGTTTATTCGTGACATAGTTAGGAGCTTTAAGGATTTTTCGAAGGATTTTGGATTGTAAGGGTTAAATACGGGAAGAATATGATGGTTTAGTAGAGCCCTAAACCTCAACGCCGTAAGTCCAGATTGGTCTTATGGTGATAATAAGGATGAGCCTTTTGTAGTTAAGTAGTTAGAGCGTCTGTCTAGTAAGTGTTGAAGTAACCGAAAGCGGCAGGCAGTTTCTTATCATTTCATTCTTTTGTGAGGATTTGATAGCATTTAATTTAATTTTTTCATTCAACTGCTTCACTTACGCAGTTAAATTTATAACTATCCAGTAATTGTTCACAATTCACGTGAATCATTTAATTAAGTAATAAGATCTTATTAAACCATACCCTTTTCTTATTCATCTCGATGGACTATAGCACCATAGCTCAAATCTATACGTTCAAATAGGCTATATAATAGCACGAAAACACTGGTGTAACAACTTGCGTATAAAGGTGAACGAAGACAAATATAAACACGTAACATTTACTCTTAAACGAAAATCCTGTCCGTCAGTTTAATTTAACTCGATACCAATTCGTCCTTCAGATACAGTCCGGTATCTTGGCTTACTATTAGACAAAAGATTGACATGGAACCCCCATACAAGACTTAAAAGACAAGAACTCAACCGACGATTCGGACAGTTATACTGACAACTCCACAGAACATCTGAGTTTACAGTTGACTACAAATTATTAATCTACAAGACAATACTGAAGCCTATCTGGACCTACGGACTTGAACTGTGGGGGACAGCTAAACGTTTTAACATCAAAGGCATTCAATCCTTTCAATCCTAAGTCATCCGAACAATAGTAAATGCTCCTTATTATATCACCAACCATACTATATTATTCAATAAAAATTATTGCTGAAGTAAAAAAAAAAAAAAAAAAAAAAAAAAAAAATAGCACGAAATTTTACTATTTGGAAAGATCTGCCTGATTTTCGTATTTTAAGGACTGTATAGATAGATAATGATGGTTATATGAAAGAGTTTTTTTTTTTTTTTTTTTTTTTTTTTTTTATTAAATAATGAGTTTTGAGCGTTTGTATAGTAAATGTTGTTGTAATCGGTATCTGAGAGCTCTTTCTTGTCCTTTGCGTCTAATGTAAGGTTGTACCTTACTTACATATGAATTACAATACTTTCCCAACCACTATATTATATTTAATTTAATTTTTTCAAATTTTTACCGTTATAGTTTCGGTCTTATCCGTAAACGAATGAAATTTCAAACCAAATAGATAGATAAGATAGATATTTATTTGTTAAAGAAAATAATCTAGTACAAATACAATAAGTTAATTTTCCGCCTATCGTATCGAAAATACACAATACATAAAATAACATAACACATCAAATTATATTCTGATAAATTAATAATACTCTTCTGAGTCTTACCTATTCATATTGTTTTTCTATTTTAATTTCTTAGTATTAATATATAATTTTCACCAGAAGAGTATATATTTGATATTGATAGTAAAAATAGATAAATATCAGCCATTGTTTTGATGCTATCAATGTTTTATAATTATATTATCTCAAGGTGGCGAGTTTTTAATGTACTGGAGTAGGTAACTTCTTCTATATTCATTAGATGACGGACAGTGGAGAAAGAGACGGTGAAGGCTATTACAATAGATATGTACTTTTTACAGGCGCTACGTATTTCATTATCATCAAGACTATAGGATGAATTTTTTAAATATGTATTTATGACATGGGATTTGTAAATTCTCAGTCGACTGACTACTCGTATTTTATGTATATGTATATCGAAAGGTGTGAATGTATAAAACATGAATTCAAAAGGATACTTATTTTCTTATAGCATCAGTACAGTAAATATTTACCTATATTTACTGAATTTCTCAAAAGTTCAGAATCACCGAAATTTGAACAATTGTTTTGTAATTTTGGAAAAAACATACCGGTGCATCCATGATGATCTCAACACCTAATCGTTGAAATCACCCGGCTAGTTTTAAAATAACGGCCGGTAAAAAATGACTTAATTCAATGCTTGCTAACTCCATTATTTTCGAAGATAAAGAAAAAATCTATCGAGTTTAAAATCAGTACAAGACTATTAATTATAAAACAGAAAAAAATAGAAAAGAAACAATATTGAAATTTTACCTTTATATACGCCCATAACTCAGTTAGTTTTGGAGATAAAAAAGTATGAATAGAGCTCCAGAATACGTAAAGCGCGATAAATAGAAAGAAAAAAAAAGGATCTATATATTCAAGTAACAAATTAAAATATATGTAATTCCACCAAAACTCGGTTATTATTGAAAATGGAGAACAATTGATAAGATTTTCGAAATCATGACACCGTGATGAAAAAAGAGAGAGGTAGAAATAAAACCTTATATAATCTAGCCTCAATTTATAAGAGATGCGATTCCTTGATAACTTGGTTATTATTGATGATAGAAAAAAAATATAGTGTTATGGAATCATGAAATTTTATTTGAATAATTTGAATGAAAATCGAAATAAAATAAAATAAAGTAGTAGTGTAAGTCTAGTGGAAATACTTTTGGTTTCGAATACCGTTATTTTCGAAAATAGAGAATGTATCTATAGAGTTTTAGGATCAGTACACCACTATCAATTATAAAATAGAAAAAAAAGAAAGAAAAGAAACAAAATTTTAATTTTAACTATATATAACTCATAATTCAGTCAGGTATTCTTCCGGTGACGAATCCAGGTGGCTGAATGTGGAATTTAAAACCATCCCTGCATTAAATTTCACTATTATCACCTATTCATGGTTCGAACTCTCCTTTTCCCGAACTGCCCTAAAAGACGATCGAATCCAAAGCAGAAGTCACTTATGAGGAGGTGTTGAGGCAATTAGGATGCAAATGTAGTTAGCATTAGAAGCGATCGGTGGAATTGAACGCCCGTGCTTGGCCGCCTCTCAAAGAAGCCTCTTAGGGAAGCACTTGAGGAATTCTCGAAATGCTCCTTGTTTAGTTAATAAATTGCCCTGGATGGGCCTCCTTTAGAGGCATTTAAGATCTAGATAATGGCGTCTCTCTGTTCCCGTCCAAGGCGGGGGAAGTCAAAGTGTACCTTTTTGGTACTTAATTATAAGATTTATAGTCTCATTCCGGATACGTTGCTGCCTCTGTTGCAAGTTTTAAAAGAGAACGATCGTATTTAGGGCGAAAATGCTGAAAAACAAAGGATTTGTAATTGCCTACTCGCCCTTTCCATTTTAATGTACCTTTTATTGCTATAGGAGAATATACTGAATCTAATATAATCCTGATCTAATATAATCTGATTACAAAAAGAACAAAAGAATTTATTATATTAAACTTAAACTTAATGACTAGAATAATTAAAAGGTAACAATTCTCATTATTTTGTATAAAAAAAAAAAAAAATTGGTGCTTGCAACACACGACTCTCACTTACCTCTCACAGTGGGCAAAATCACCAATTTAGGTGAACAAAAGTAAAGTCAAAAGTTTGGAATTTTCAAGATGCTTCACCTTTTTATCATTAGTTGGCAAAACACTTAATACTAATATTTCCCGCGATACCGTGTTTACAAATAAATAGTAAATGAGTGAATCATTACTGTTCACACAAGCGCCTAATAACTGGCAATGGGATTATCTGTATTTATTAATTTATTGTGTTCAAGGTGTATTTAGAGTAAAGTCTATTTGCTTTTATTAAATAATAGACATTGCCGAGACATGTAAGACATTATATATACATACTCGTCATTGAATATACATTGCAATCTCATCTGTAGAAATAATTTAGCAATTTGTAAATGTATGCCCCTATTAAATAACGAAAACTATATAACCTCCAAGTTATCCCCAAGGATTTGTTTCATCAATCCTTCTAGTCTTTAAATATTACAAAGAATTTTTGCGTTTTGGGTGATACATAATTTTTTTCAGACACAACACTCCAAACCAAAAGTTTTACAATCTACAGTTTGAAGAGTTTCCTAAATGATATAAAATACTGATATAATTAGCAGGTTTCTGCAACTCCGAGCCGTAATTACATTTGTTGTATTATTTCTCCCGTATTCTGAGACTTCCAACGTAAAATGTAGGGAAGTTTTAAATTTTAGAAAATAAATTTGATGTTTGGCCAATGTGGGCTCGTCAATCGTGTCAAAAAAAAAAATTAGTTTTTATATATTTGTTTTCTCTAATCTGGGACCAAAAGGTTAAATATAAACAAGTTTAAGAATTTTGTCCACCGAAATCGGTCATACTTTCCACTGGGCGTCTTTAAAAAAAATTAAAATTTTTAAACAATTTTATAGATATAAATAAATAAATTAACTTGAATTAAGCTGAGCCAATGTTTTGCAGAAATTTTCAAGGGAAAAGTTGAATATGTATAATTTTAAATATGCCAAGGATTTCTTTTCTGTGACCTTAGGGTTTCACAGATTTGCAACACAATAAAATTGAAACTAATTAACGGCATGTATCATTTTATTGCGTAATGATTAATCAGTTTTTTTTTTTCTTCGTCTTCCCAACTTCGTTTCAGAATATTTTTATAAGAATATTCTATATAACATAAATAATATAGCACATCGAAGAAAATTTATTCATAGTACTCAGTTCGACAGATGATTCAATGTGTATTACTACTTTTATTTTTTATACCCTAAAACTAAAAAAATATATATATACTAATACTTGGGTTTATAATAAATAATACTAATTATAATCATGGTGGAATTAAAAATATGAAATATATAAGTAATCAATATACTTCGTATATCATAAAAAAGAGAAACAAAGGACTATTTAGAAAAACAATGAATGACGTGATAAAAATAAGTAAAAAAAAAAAAAATGAGAAAAAGAAAGAAATGGACATTATACAAGGGGGAAAAATCAGCCGTATCAATGAGAATACTAAAAAAAAGAATTAGTATAAGTGTAAAGGTATATATAGACTCTTGGTCATTATTTGACTTATGTAATTAAAATAAAGACAGAATATTATTAAGTACTTTGAAAATTATAGACTTTATCTTAATATAAAAATTTATTTATATAGTCATTAAATATGAACAGAACAAATAACAAACTGGGTACAATTGTTTACTTCAACTTTCTCAGAAATCTAAAACAAATAATTAAAAAATTGTTTAACTATAATATATTCCGGAAATATTTTTATTTATATCAGAAAGATTTATTAGCGGAATTATTTCGTAAACATCCGACAGGTTTTGGTTCAATGACCTGCAAATTTCATGATGCCTACAGTTTTCCACCCCTCCCGCTGACTTCGCCAGTTTCCATCCAATTTTTATAGAAGGATCAATAATCAATCGCTGGAGTGTTCCTGCTGGAGAATCAGAGATTTGCTAAAAGGAATAATCCAAAGTTTTGGAACTGTTTTTAGTTTTTAGCTCATATAGCTTTACCACTTAAAAGTTTGCAAATTTTCATTACTTACTTTTAATGCTTGAATAATTAAATAATCTCCAAAATAATAACTAAACCTGTTATTTTAGCCTTCAGTGTTTAAGCATCCAACAAGACATATGGAAACTACAAATGAGATGTTAACTCACAGTTCTTTTACGTTACTCGTAAAAACTTTAGAGGCCTGGAAGATGATCATAATAAAAATAACTCAGGGGACCATTTTTCGACTTACCAACTTATTCCCTGTGGTCATAGATATTTCCCCATATGTTGTCAAGGCCATAAAGTCGGCCGATGAAAACCCATAATTTAGGAAAGCCCCTAGATAAGAGGGGTGGGAGAGGGTGAAGTTTACTCAGCAGCTTATTGGTCACATATTTGTCTTGGGGTTCCTTTCTAGCTATGTATGACATTTTTTTCTAGTTGGAACCTATTTTTCACCAAAAAATGCCGTAATAAAATTAAAATTTAAGTCGAACCGTTGGCAAACGTTTGAATGCATAATTCTGATTGGTGTGTTCATTGATCGTATCCCATTCAACTTTTTCAACATTTTTTAAAAGTGTTTTTCAAAGTTTATTCATTATTTTAATCATGCAATAAATATATTACTTTCGACAGATATTAAGTAATAACCATCTATACTAGTACTTAGTGGAAGGACATTAAATTCGTGGTCTTACGATTTTATTAATAAAGAATACCCGACAAAACAATAAAGTAATTATTGAAACGAGACTAGAAATTTCAGAGACATAACGGTTAGAACTTGGAAGAAAGAAACATCAAATAACGTTTGGATTATTTTCCAAATCATAGGAACGAAAAATATTTGTTATTTTATTTTATATGTATATAATTCTTCATATTTCATTAATTTATCATTATAATTTTATCATTTAATGAATTAATTTGTTAAAAAAATATTTGTTTAAAAATTAAATATCAACAAGAAAGGGTAGTGGAATATTTACTCCTAAAGTGTTCTTTTTCTTTTAAACACTATTATTTATGTATTTATGAAACTTCTATTAATTATTGTTCATTATTTTTTTACTTATTAATTTAATTATCAAAACCTTGTGTTATATTATATTTATTTTGCGTTTTTTTTTAATTTATAATCCTAGTGGCCTTAATGTTAATAAATATGTGAATAAAAGCAAAAATCATTTTAAGAAAGATTTCATAAACACATATTAATATATAAACACCTTATAATTACAAAATTTAATTACGTAGTTATAAAAACAGTCCATTATAAAACAAACAAAAGGAAATTGGTGTTCCCATTATTATACAGCGCACCTACTGAAACTATTTAAAAGAAAAGGCTTGGCTAATGTTTTGTCAGAAATGGTTTGCAGTACTTTTTATAATGTCATATTATATGTAACGTTCCTTGCATTATTATTCGAATTCTTGGTGTTATTGGTTCTTAGTGATTTATTTTTATTATTATCGTTTTACGAAAAATATTTTTTTGTAGGATTACCATTTATGTTTATATCATATTACAAGTTTTGCCAATATGGTTTTATTTTAAGTATAAATAAAATCAACACAATACAAAAGGAAACGGTATTCTTTCATAATAATGAGAATTAATTCTTTTGTATTCTAACTATTATTATTTTTAATTATACCGTAATACAACTGGTCTACATAAAGGAAGCTGAATGAATATTAATATTAATTATTTACAAAGCTGAATTTATAAATGATAATAAATAATCATCCATTCGTTTAGATTTTTAATCGTTGTTTTATTACCCTGTAAATTTCTTCGAAATAGATAACATTAGATTAAAAAGAAAGACACAATTGATAAAATCTCTTCCGATTAGAACATTAATTGGATGTTATAATGTTTACTAAATAGATAAATGTGTCAACAATAAATCAATTTAAGGAGCTATGTAGTCAATTAGAAACCATTATTTTTTGGTTTCGTTTCGACACATACAGAAATAAAATCAGGTTATGATGAAATTATTGTGATAAATGACTGTCTATTACCTTTTTTTTTAAATTATCAATACACTGGAGATAAATATGATACCTAATGATTTCTTTGTAAAAATATCGGGCTTTATTACAGATTAAAAGCTAAATTAAAGCATTCTTTGTTTTTTACAATAATAATGCTACAAATGATTTAATTTCTATAAAAGTATTTTATCCCATTTGATTTAGATTATAATTTTTGGACTATCTTTTCCCTAGAAATGGAAAAGCTTAAGCTTAAATCGAAAATAGGGTTTTTACTAAACGGAAATCGGTATTCTCAGGTATCTTTTAGTGAATCGAAAACAGCTGTTCCAACCAAAGCACCTGGATACTTGTCCCAAGATTCGAACAGAATTCACTGTTGTTAATAAATCTAAACATGTTATCTCTTTGTTAAGGAACGTCTCTGTTTCATTTAATAACAATGGTATTATTAAGTAAAGAGTACATTCACACTATATTTACATAAAATTTAAATAAATTTAACAATAAGCAAAAAAAAAAAAAACTTAGAAATAACGTTTTACTAAAGAATTTTTTATTTTATATTTTTAGATATAACAGCTCATTCTGAATTAATTGAATTTATTTGATTTAATACCATTCTTGCTTTAGGTTGGTTTAATCTATTTTTATAAATGAAAACACTATTTCACTCACTTTTCTGGTCATCGCCGTATCTCAAATATGACTATGGTTGTGAAGCTGATATTTTTCCTGGAGGTTCGTCTTAATTTCTATATTTGCAATAAGGCTGGGTTTGGGAAAATTCGTCCTCTTAGCATCGTGGAAAAATAATTAAATTTATAAAACGTAAAAAAATTGGTTTTCGAATTACTCAAAAGCTATAAATCTCCTGAAAAATTATAAAAACTCATTTTAAAGATAATAATCATAATAAAAATCGGTATAAGGAAATGTACTAGATATATAAAAAACTACTGTTTTTTGTAAAAATAGTACAATAACAATTAAAGGATAATAGACTTCGTATCCATATTTTGGGAGACAGGATTATGAACATATATTAGGAGGTTACAATAGAAACACGCTAAGTTGTTATTTTTATTTATTTATTTTTTTTTTTATGACTTTAAGTAGGTAAACTATGTTAAATTTTTAGAATATGCTAGAGCATATTTCTGAAATCTGAAAACCCCGTTATTCTCAAGTGCACAGCTTCACCCACAACTGTTATTAATCAACATTTACGTTTCAACGAATTGAGACTTCCACAATCTACAACGATTAAATTTTCATACAAGCTAAAATTTATTTAATAATTATGATTATTTGTTGTATAAAAATATAGTAGAAGTAGTAACTGATAGACTGATAACAAAGTTATATGTATTGTAGTTTCTCTTACCACAAATTAACACGAAATAAATTATTAGTTACCGACACTTTTTTATTATTTTTGAGATCTTGATTAATTTAACTTTTATGATTTGATATATATTTGAGACTATACTGTTTTATGTTCAGTATGATTAGCTTCAACTGATTGATCTACCATCATATAACAACCTATTTTACTGTAGGTACTTATAGAGAACATAAACATCGTAATATAACAATTAAGCTATGAAAACAAACCACACCTTGACATCGAACTATACAATAGTTTTGAGGTTAGAGTTTGTTGTTTAAACTGTAAAAAACTCATCCCCTAGGTACAATTTTAGTACCCGGGAGTGGGTACAGTTAGGTACAACAACAGAAAACGGCTCTACTACCGCAATTTTTTTACAAGGCGGGAAGAGAAAGTTGGGCTTTACGACCCGACGCCGTAGGTGACTTTTTTACCCTTTTCTTTCTTTCTTCTTTCTCCTTTCTTCCAAGCGACATCAGGTATCAAGGGCAGAGAGGGTTGTGTGACAGTCTTTATTTTTTGGTTCATTCCACGCCCATTCGAAGAACATCGTCTAAAAAGATAGAACCGCAGGGGTGTGGGACTTTCTTAAAAAGGTAACTGTCTAAAGAGGACAAGGATTATTCGTAAAACAAAACTTCCAACAAAAATTATTTTTATAATTACTATGAATAACTTTCCTATAATTTTAAATATAATTTTTTTAAATAATATTTATCAGATAACTCAGAAATAAATTAATTTTGTTTGCTTTCTTTAATTTAAAGTTTACTGATAAAAAGTATGTTATATGATAATAATTAATTTTTTTTCTCGCAATCACTAAAACAAAACATCAATAGATTGCTCATCTCGCTCAAGGTCGTTTAGAAATTTCTTCAAAAAATACTGTATCGGACCAATACTTGTACTAACAGATTTATAACAACCCATTAAGAGTATTGGGCTAAGTACATTTAGAAATTCGTATTGTTTCTAGACTAACGACCTTACAATGAAGTGAAGAATACCGTGATCAAGCTCAGCCTGGTTTTACCCCATATCTGGGTATCCACTTTATCGAGGCTGAGTGCGCCCCAGTAATGTTCGATCTTCTAGGGCAGTGGTTCTAACAAAAAAATTTCGCGGACCCCTTCGTCCAATGTTTCAATCCAAAATTTCAATAGCAAGGAGCCCTCAAATCTAAAAAACCTAATTCTAAATATTAGATATATATTTTGATTGTTAGCAGGCCACACAGCATCACGTAATTTTTATGCGAAATACTGCTACCGAAACTCAGTATTACAGAAATAGAAATAAAGAAAAAGAACGAAGCTGTAATAATTTACTTAAATGCGCAAAACAGTGAATTACAAAAACTTCAAACGAATAATAATAAAGGTAATTTAAAATAATGTTCCTATGTCACCTTGCGGACCCCTGGACATCGACTGCTGACCATTAGTTGAGAACCACTGTCCTAGGGTCACCTCACGTCTGAAATAATATAATAAATTATATTATGTCACAGCCGATTCGAACCCAGGACCCGGAGAAGTGTTGACTAGTGCTCTATCCACTTGACCACGCCGATCCCAAGACAACTACAAAAAATATTTGTATTAAAGTGTAGATTAAATGTTAACATCAACATTGGTGACATTAAGCATTTCCTCATTTAATTAAAATGCTTGTTACACGACCACCCTCTTCGCCCAAGGACATTAAACTAGATCAGCACATCAACGATGAAGAGAAATTCAACACCAAATATTATAGGACGCGACCAAATATTTGCCGATCCAGCCCGGAGGACCGTTTATCGAGGGATATTTGAATACGAACTGGTCTCGAATAAATTGCACTAGGGGCTGGAATAGCAGTAAATAAGCTGGTGCCCTTGGATTAGAGGCATTACCGCAGGCCGTGCACTTGACGCACCCTCGGCATAAATTTTGGGACGGTGAGTTGTGGGTGGGGCCGCCCCCTATTCTCTGCCCCTCCTTTACATATCCGCCATCTTTTATGGCCAACCACCCCTACCTGGGGTCGCTCTTCTGGCGTGTTGGCAATTAATCAAGTAGTCAATGGCCTACTCAGATTCAATATAGACGAGCAAATTTTCTATTAATTTTTCTCAAAACAATACAGACTTCAGCCGTTATCAATTTTAAAACAGAGATGTGAGCTGAATGGTAACTTAGCCAAATAATCGTTGTAAAAATAAGAAAAAAATCTTATTACGATTACGATAATTGGATACGATAAAGCTGGTATTCTATACCGTAATTTTTTTTTTTCTGGCGTACTTTTTTTGCGGTCGAGAAAACATTGGAAGTTTTAACGAAAATGTTTCTCGGTCTCCTATGTCCAAATTACCATATCCCGCAAAAATGTCTGCGTGTGGTAAATCTAGTGTTAAATAAAATTCGTAGGAAACTGCAACTTTTTCCCTGAATTTGCACCTTCTTAAAAACGGCTCATAACGGTTTTGATTAAGCTGTTGATGTTAAACTTAATGGTCTTTAATATCGTTCAGGTTTATTTCTGATTGAAATAGTTTAACAGGGCTTACGTACCGAAATTATTTAATTTTGTTCCTGTAAAGTGCCATTAATTTTGTAGATTCGATAAAATTAAACATATAATCTTAGCATCATAACACATTGTTGTGACGCCTGCTCAGCTCACCCAGTCTCCCAGAAGAAGGCCTATAATTTAGGCCGAAACGTCGGCACCAATAAATTAAGTTTATACTTAATTGCGTGTAGTATTGACTGCACCCTGAACCAACGTCTCTCATAAAAACATCTATATAGTTTTAAAATACCGTTGTAAAGCTGAAGACCTTAGAAAAAATATTAAGTTATACCCAAAGTTTTAAGAAATAATGGAGGGTGATGAATAACGAATGAATTTAACTGATTGTTGTAGATAGTTATACCATAGATTATATGATTAACTGAAAGTAATTTATTCTTCAAACTTTTTACTTTCACTTGCATTTATATATTTATTCATTTTCATTTCTATATTTCATCTCTAGGTAACTGTATTTAAAAAAATCTTGAATTTATTTTAACTACGAAAGTAAATGAAAGTCATGTTTCGCGCGCACCAGAAAGTACATTTTAGTTGGAAAAGATATGAAAATATTAAGGAAGGTGTCCATTAATTTACTAATTAATTGTCATATAATAAACAGTTAGTTAAGTTTCCGTACTTTATAATTATCCTCCAACATATTTCTTGAAATTTAGTTGGTGATATAATCGTATTAAGTTAAACTGTTAAAATAGTAATTAAATATAGATTAAATTCATCAGCTCATTGTGTGGTAAAAATAAGCAATGATCTAAATTGGAGTTGTAATCTTTAATCATTTTATCTAAATATATATATTTTTTTTTTTACTCTAATACGTTAAAACAATTATGATATCGTATCGCGATAGAATTTTTTTTTTTTTGGATCACGTACTAACCTTCATAATAATATCCTTTAATAAGCATACCGATAGATTGAATAAAATGAAATGAATAAAGCAAAATATATTTAACAGATTAAATAAGTTTAGTACAATATATATTAAACGCTGCAAAAATTGTAAGCAGCATGGATGAGTGAAGGACACAGTTTCTCAACCACGAACACGCGGACTGTCGGCTGTACCACGTCAACAGCTTAAGTATTCACATCACACTTCAAACCATGGTATATTAATTAATATTTTTGCTTTAAACTTTCAATCATAAATCCACACTTATTAAGAAACGTATAATTAGTGTATTGAAACTATTATTGTGTTGAATATTATCAAGGATTTCGCAGATATTAATGATTAAATCCTACTGTCTGTTTTCTGCTATAAGTGAATCATAATATAATATTACATTAATGTAGTTATCTATTCAATTATAGCAAACTTCTAAGTTATAATTTCAAAATAGCTAAAACCTATAAAATAATTATCGTGAATCAAAGGAAGTAATTTTTTTCAGAATGATCACTATTTTTTTTTTTTTTTGACGAAATTGGGTTTATAAAGGTTATCTGTTATGGGGTTAGCTTTATAACCGTTTATCATAATGGTTTTATTAGGATAGCATGATACGATTACTACAAATCAAAATATTTTCAGTTAAAAGAAACAATATTACAGGCATTATTGTGTATAAATCCCAGAGGATCCGTGATAATTGAGAAATAATTTAAAATGAACTTAACGTAAAAGTTTTGTGAAACCTAGGCTTTTGATCAAAATCACACGCTCTACACAAATCTACACTGTAAGTGATATAATTGTTGGTTATCACTGACAGGAGAATGCTACTTCACAATCATAACCTTAAAATTGGCCATTTTCCATAATTTCGAAAATAATGAGCACAAAAGAAAGATGAATGTTCACATGAGATAATGAACAATATTTGTTTTAAATTTTAGGTTATTACTTTCACTTACCTATATATGAAATATATAGTAAGGGAAAGTATTGCAATTGTGAAAATTTTCGAATTCCTGTTTTCAACGGAAATACACGTTTTAGGGTCTCCTGAGTCCAAATGACCATGTCCCGCAAAAAGGTCTGTGTGTGTGTTTGGTAACTCCCGGGCGGAAACGAAAAGTCCTATGAAACTAAAATTCCTTATTTAAGAACACTATGTGCCCGAGATGTTACAGCAACTTTTTCATTAAAATCAGCTAACCAGAAGAGCCACATTAAACCATGCACTATGCACCTTTTTACGGTTTTCTTAAAAACGGCTCAACCGATTTTGATTAAACTGTAAAATTTAATCGGCTTTAATATCATGTAGGTTTCATTCTGATTGAAATAGTCTGACAGAGCTTAAATGCTGATATTTTAAATTGTCTTCCTCTAAAGTGCCTTTTATTTTGTAGCTTCTATGAAAATAACCATATTATCTTGTTACCACTGATGAAAAACAAGTAAATATATAAATTGAACGAATCCAACAACCCAGCTTAAACAGAAAACTGGAAACATATTTTTTTTAATGCAATTTTTTGTTTTTGAACATAAGAACAGTAATGTACATGTATAATATACCGTTGAAAAGCTAAAGATTAAAAAAATAAAATTATCTTATACAAAAACTTGTAACATTTAATAAATAGTGACAAAAACTAACTAATTATTTTAGATAATAATATAATCGATTTTTTAATAAAACACATGTTTCTATAGAACTTTAATTTTTTAATGGTTTCACTAATTTTTATCTGTGATTATATTTGAAAATTCTTTAATCGATTTTTAAAGAGGAGGTAAGTGAAAGTCGTGTGTTGGTCGCGCCAGATTTTTTTAAACAATGTAACGATATTTTTATACTACTGTATTTATTAATCGGACGATGCTACAGAGAGATTCCTTAATTTTGCCTATCAAATATTAATTAGGGTAAGAATCTTTAACGAGCACCTGATATCGTGAAGGCTTGGGACCGACGTTTTACGTGCACTTAACAGGACGGTTTAGCCCATCAGTTGGGTTCAGTATTTAATTTTTGTTATACCATTTTTCGCGGATAGAAGTAAACTCCTAAAGACTTTTTTTTTTTCTCTTCATTTCCCTTTCCTCTACTTCGCCGTTTCTAGCATGCAAAGTTTCTGTAGTGTTATTTCAAATTAAATGCACGTGATACCGTGTAATCCACTTAAAATCAAAATATATATCTAGTACTAGGGTTTAATGGGTCCTTTCTATGGAAATGATTGGATAAAGGGGTCCGCGAAAATTGTGTAGGTAACCACCGGTATAAACCGTCTGTGGTGGTGTATTAAGAGAAGTAAATAGATCTATTTTCATTTTGAGTTTGTGGCATAGTAGTGTAATGTACTGAGCACTGAGATTCTTACGAAAAAATATGGAATATCTATATAATGATAATGCCATGAACATTGTATTCCACATTAAATCTTCTTTTCTTTTATTTGGTATAGGTCGTTTGGCAGAATGATATTAAATGAGCAGAACTGTATCATCATATATCAGCCAAAAGAGTGGACCAAGGCCCATCAAGAGGCTGTAAACTTGGTGAATTATTTATTTGAGGTGTTGCCTCGACACAACGTCCCGACACTTTTACGCTCTCCCCAAATAAAGAAGTTTTGATGCTATCTATATCTGTCCGGCCTCCGAGATAACAAAGAAACCCAAAATTTAAAAGGAGCTCAGCAATGTTCCTTTTATTATTTTTTATTTTCTCAGATAACATTACAAAATATCGAGCTTACGTTGCTTAGTCTTCCAAGACGACGCATACCAGAGTAGTACTTTCATAGTTACTTTTTATTACTCGATTGACATGCCGATGTGAAACTGTATAAAAAGTTTTGAATGAGTTTCATTCACTTCTAAAAAAACAGGCAAATCCAAAAAAAATGTATGATCTACTAACTAACCAAATAATAAAGAAGAACTTGTGATATTATCAGCAAAAATAGAAATAAGTCATTTTAAGTTAAATTAGAGTAAAAGAATAAATGTTGAATGGAGATATTAGAATATAAATTAAAAATTTCAAGTGTAAAAGGTATCTTCGGTACCTCGAAGAGGTATTCAGCGATCTACTTATACAGCGAGTTGAAGTGGCTCCTACCTTCCATACGGAGACAATATTTTCTCGGATCATACTTTTACCAAATCGTCAACTCCTAACACCCTCCATACACATCCGCAGTATGCTACAATTTTAATTCTCAGTACAGTCTCTTGAAAATAGCTCACGCCATTCTGACCTTTACATTCCTACCCATAGATCTAAATCCTTTGATCATTCCTTTTTTATCCAATCGTCAGCCCTCTGAAATTCCCTTCCTACTCATATATGCCATGCTTCTTCCCTTCTCTTATTCAAATATCACCTTTTCCAACATCTTTTGGCACTCCAAACAGAAGCACAACACATGTAGATTGGCAACTCAAAAACTTCTATAATTTGTCTGAGATTCACATAATATAAATTAATAAATTAAAGATAAAAACGTATTGTATAAAGAGCTTTTATTACAAGACGTTAGTCATCAGTTGCTCTTGCGAAAGATACTTGTTTATGCAAATGCGCATGAGATTATGGTGGCCAGGAGATTTGTTTGTTTATTTATTTAACGTCACTTTATGCTACTATGGCTAATCAGACGATGCTACAGTGAGAGTCCTAAATTTTGCCTATCCAGGTTTTATTAGGATAGGGATCTTTAACGAGTACCTAACATCGCACAGGCTCGGGACCACCTTTTAACGTCCCCTCCGAAGGACGGCGTAACTAAGGATTTTTTACTCCCATTAAAAAATCCTGGGACCACCTGTGGGTTTGAACCCGTGACCTTTAGCATGGGAGGCTGTTACGCTAGCCACCCAGCTACAAGTGATCCCCGACCAGGAGATTTAAAACCATTATTCGTTCTGAGCAATCTCTAAGTTCCCTCGGAATAAACTTAAACCTTCCCAATCTAGTAGAATAGGTATTCCAGGTATTGTTTCAATAGGAAATGTAAAGGATCGATTAAAAAATGATATTATAATAGTTCAACAACTAGCATCTGTACTAACCTCTAATATCGTATTTTAATGGTAGAAGTAAGGAGTACTCCAACAACTATTTACCATTAGAACATTTTTAATCCCTTCTCTATATAAGTCACAAATTCAAAAATAATAAGACTTTTTACTAAACAAACTATTTGATGTTTTATTTCTTCCTTGTTATCGTATATTATAAATAAAATATTTAAATTCCATACTTTCAAGTTGTGGTCCTGATAGGTTTTGCGTTGTTTTCAAGTATATATTAAATAAGTATACCCTTGATGATGTTTATTAATTAATTATTATTTTATCAATGACCAGTAGACTTAAAGCAAAAGTAAGCTCCAGGAAAATAAAATTATCATCAAATCCCTTACATTGTACGCTAGCTTGGTACTGATTGTTGAGAGTAGGGTGGGTATCGATCCACAATTAGGATTTAGGCACCACTGATATGTCGGTATACTAATGGTTCTATTTGCATTCCCGCGCGCGGCAATCTGATCCCGCCCTAACCCAATCTAGTGCGGTCAGAAGTTATCCAATCACCGTAACTCAGGCCTAACTGTGACAGTGGCTGTATCATTTGGAGGTTTCATCGAGATTGCTCTTACTTTTTTCCCTTTAAGCTTTAGTGAAATAAACAGTTATTAAAGAGAATTATTTTTTATCAACAAATAGTTAACAGTAAGTTCTTGGTTTTTAGTGATAAAACTGACATCCCTTCATGATGGTATTATGAATCACTTTGTAAAAAAAATTGATGTTTTATTTATCAATTGCTGTTTCTTTAACAATTGTATTTTCTTAAGACTGTTCTTATTTTCTGTATTTCCCTGACAGAAAGACCATTTTGCGAGACATGAATGGCTATTATGAGTCTGGTAATCCTAAATCGAATATTCCTGGTGAACACCGAACTAGACAATGATTAAGATCACTCCCTACTTTTTATATATTTTATAAAGTATGTTATTTTTACTTTGACTTACTATAAATAGTGAGGGAAAGTATTGCGATCGTCAAAAATTTTCGAATTTCTGTTTTCAGCGAAAATACACGTTTTAAGGTCCCCTGAGTCCAAATAACCAAGTCCTGCAAAAAGGTCTCTGTGTGTGTCCGTGTGTGGTAACTCTCGGGCGGAAACGAAAAGCCCTATGGAACTGAAATTTTATATTTAAGATTACTATACGACCAAGATGTTCCAAAAACTTTTTCATCAAATTCGGCTTACCAGAAGAGCCACTTTATACCATGCATATTGCAGCTTTTTATTATTTTCTCAAAAGCAGTTCTGACGATTTGGTTAAACGCGCTATATCAATGTAAAATTTAATGGGCTTTAATATCATGTTGGTTTCATTCTGATTAAAATGGTCTGACAGGGCTTAAATGCCGATATTTTAAATGTTCTTCCTCTAAACTACCTTTAATTTTGTTGATTATATAAAAATAACTATATTATCTTGTTACCATTGCTGAAAAACAGGTAAATATTTAAATTGAATGAATTCGATACCCAACTAAAGGAAAAAAATGAAAACATATTTTTTTATGCATTTTTTTGTTTTTTAACTTGAGAACTGTATATATATACCGTTGGAAAGCTGAGGATTTTAGAAAAAATATTATCTCATACAAAACTTTTAAAAGTTAATAAAGAGTGATGAAAAGCCGATAAAACTAAGTGATTATTTTAGATAATAGTATAATAGATTTTTTAATAAAACACTTGTTTCTATAGAAATTCCATTTAACTAATTCTTTAATGGTTTCACTCATTTTTATCTCTTACTGTATTTGAAAATTCTTTTATCGATTCTAAAAATGGAGGTAAGTAAAAGTGGTGTGTTGCCCGCACCAGATTTGTATATATTAGGTAACAAAACGTTGCACAGATTATCTATTTCATAATATAACTACAATATATTATATAACGTAATGTCTCAGTAAATTATAAAATTATGAATTATAATAATATTATAATATATGACCTAACTGGTGCAATTACGTTGACAAATAGATAGATAAATATGAATAAATTCCCTACATCAAGTTATAAATTCCAGGAATAGCTAACAGTTTATTAAAGCTATTACCGGAAGTGATTTTTTTATGTATACATTCAGAAAACATAGAAAGTACAGTTACGAACCTTGATTTATTTATTAGACCCTTAATTACCAATTTATAACGTGTTTCTCCATTTTTATTTATTTTTTTATAGCATTCCCACAGGATTTATGTTTACCACTTCCTTTTTTTATATCTTACTCAACAATATAATTTGTTATAATTATACAATTTATGGTTGATGTTATCTGATGATGAGGCGAAGAGCACATGAATTATTAAGAAATTGCGGAATAATTTTTATGAGAGAAAAAAATATCTGGTGTGCGCAAGTCGCGAGGTTCACTTGCATCCGTTGTTAAAATCAATTTAAGAACTTTTAAATAAAGTTAGAGTATAATTACTCAAGTTCGTGCCAAATTCTTCTCATAATTGGCTATCAAATTATTCAACTTGTATTTTTTTTTTTTTCATACCCTCTGGTTTTATTATTGTATTTTTGAATCTACAAAATTAAAGGTACTTGAAAGGAATACAATTTAAAATACCAGGATTTAAGCTAATTTAATTAAACACCGATTTTTCGAGTTAAATTAAAATCGTTAAAGACGTTTTTGAAAAATCGTAAAAAGGTACATAATACAATTATAAAGTAGCTCTTCTGGTTTGCCGATTTTGATCAAAATTTTGCTATAACATGTTATAACATGCTTATAACATCTAAGGTATATAGCTTGTTTTAAATATGAACTCTAGAGTTACTACTGTTTAGAACGACTTTGTTATTTGGACTCAGGGGACCATAAAACGTGTATTTCTGGAGATCGAAAGTTTTTTGGATGGCAATACTTTCCCTTACTACATATTACATAGAATAGAATAGAAAAAAAAAATTATTCTGGGACTAGGTCCCCTAAGAATAACAGTATGTACAATTTGGATATATACTATGTCTGGCAACATACAAAAAAAAAAAAACATGATTAATTATTATTTACAATGATTATAATAAAATTACAATTATTTACAATGAGGAAAAATACTATGCATAAGAAATAAAAAAATAAAATAAAAAAAAGAAACTAATAAAAAAAATACATACATATATATACATATGTAGGTAAGTGGGAGTAAAAAGATTTCATATAATATAGAGATATGTCTTGATGCCAAATTGTGGAGCTTGAAGGAGATATTTTTATATATATATATATATATATATATATATATATATATATATATATATATATTTTTTTTTTTTTTTTTAACTAATAATGATGGTAAAAACCGTATCAAAATCCGTCTTATCAACTCCAACGATTTCTTTTATTGCATATTAACTTTTCTAAATTCTTGCGTTTTCCAACGGTATATTATACATTTATGTTACTACTTATATGTTAGGAATAATAAACTTGGTCACAAAAAAAAAAAAAAATTCCCGTTTAAAGATAAGCTAAATTGAAATGCATTTTTACTTAATAACCTTAAGGAAACTATTCCCTAAATGATGGTGCAAACCGAAACAAAATCCTTCTAGTGGTTTAGAAGGAGTTAGCCGAAAACAAAATTTTATATATATAGAGATATACAATTTCATATAAATAAAAATGTGAAATCATTCAACGCTATCATAAAATACCTTTCAGATTATTATGTCCTAAATTGAGAGAGAGAAAGTGTGTGTCTATTATTGTTTTCATGGATAGCCAGTAACTTTTAGTATGAAATTTCCGAATTATGTCCAGAAGATCTTAAAATAGAATTTTATTCTCTCATAAAACAATTTTACTATCCCGTTAAATGATATACTAAACAGAATAGTCTTATTTATTACTTCATAATTGTTTTTTAAAGGAGCACTTATACAGCAATTTATCTCGCCACTGTGACTGATAAAACTCGGCCGATAACTTCTGACACTTTGATGTGCAAACGGCACCGTTATCTCGCCTTTCCGTTATCGGCAAATGGTCAGATCGAGTTGTATTTTAAAATGTGAAATAATTGCCTTTTCACTATCTAACTGTGTGCTAATTGAATTAGCAATTTAATTTCCCAAGGCTGGTTTACAACTACTTAAGATAGTTCATGTTTGACATGAGTGTAAACAAATAAATCCCCGTCTTTATCTGTCCCGCACTCTAGACTGCGAGGCTAACTGTGAGACAGCAGTGGGATAGGTATGTAGTGAATGTTCTAGAAGGGATTAGGGAAAATGGATATATACATATATGAAACTTTTAAATCAACAAAATATTTAGTCTGTAGGATCTGCTAATTATGGAGATTCTAGGTTTCTTTCGAGTTCAGCACTCATAAATATATTGATGTATTTTACTTTAAGTTTTTCTTTCACTTACCTATAAGTGGAGAGTACCTAGTAAGGGGAGGTATTGCGATGGTGAACAGTTTTGAATTCTAGTTTTCACCTACTCTATAATTTAAATAAACCCGCTAAAATACACGGTTTAGGGTCCCCTGAGTCCAAATGGCCATGTAAAGCAAAATGCAAGCTTGAAAAAGATAAGTTTCATATATGCTGTTGATAGGTAACATCAACTTTTTTATTTTTTTATTGGATTATCAGAAGAGCCACATTATGCAATGCATTTTACACCTTACGATTTTCTAAAAAACGGCTCTAACGATTTTGAAGGAACCCGCTAAATGGTATGTTTTATTTTGATTTAAATAGTCCTACAGGTTTAAATACCTATATGTAAATTTTTCATTCTCTAAAGTACCTTCTTTTTTAGATTCGAAAAATATAACCATATCATATTGTTAGTATTAATAAAAAAAAAAGGAAGATATCATACTTGAATGAATTTGATAACCACCTTAAGGAGAAACATTTTTTCGTATGTATGTATTTTTTTAGTATTTTTTTAAAGTAATGGAGAAATATGATATACCGTTGCAAAGCTGAAGATTTTTGAGAAATATATTATCTTAAACTCTATCTTTTATAAAGTAAAAGTTCTTGATTGGTTTTAACAACGGAGCCAAGTGAAAGTCGTGTGTTGCGCGAACTTTTTTTTTTTTTCTTATTTATTTATATATATAATGAGATAATCCAATCTGCCGCCTACTGGGGCAATGATTAATACAGCTAGAAGAAACCATTCATCCCATATGTACAGCATAAGAAAAAAAAATATATATAACAAAAATAAAATAAATAAATAAGATATAATAAAAAAAATTACAAAACAATAAATAAGAGATATAATAACAAAATAAAGAAAATAATAACAACTTTGATATCATTCGTACCTATTTACAATATTTACAAACTGCCCCTAGGATCACCGCATCGATCCCCGAGATCCACTAGTGGATCCCGAGGCACAATGCCAGGAGATCCCAGCTCCTCTCACTCAGCCGCGTCAGGGCATGAGTGGAAAAGCCAGCCATTGCCAGCACTCCAATATCATATTTACAAAAGATCTCTGGGCCACTGCCGCTTCAACCTACGAGGAGGGTTATAGGGATGTTTGGAACTAGATAGGGAGTGTGCCAAGGGATTAGGAAGGTGTATAAGCTTCTGATGGAAGATTGAGAATTTGGATGGGATGAGATCAAGGACAAATGGGATATTCAGGTCATGGTGTAAAGTTTTGTTGGTGACATAATATGGGGCATCGACTATTGTTCTAAGGACTTTAGACTGAAAGGACTGGATACGTTTGATATTCGAAAATTTTGCTGTTCCCCACAGGTTGCGCGAACTAGATTTGTATACTTGTGACTGAACTATGCATACATTACTTTTTCAAATATTGAGTGGGTATAATAATAACCTATTTTGATCTATCTAAGATGACGTCTTAACACTCTCGGTATATTCTGCATCACTTTGATACCTCACCTTCTAAATGAATTAGTACAGTGATCTTAATTTTTTATCAGTGGTTATTGTCCATTACGAAGTTGTTGTTTTTTTCCAAATTTTTACTCTAAATGGTCACATAACTCATAACACGTTTTAATACTCGACCGAACTTTCTATAACATGATATACAACTCTTTCTGCCCGTTCTCTTCCACTGCTGTATAATTAACAGAGATTGCAATGGCTACAAAAGAAGAGTGGCTTTCCAATCAGAAGCCGGCTCTTACCTTATTATCGGCCTAAATATAAATCATCGGAACTGGCCGTTAATTGCCAATAAAGACCTGCTTTGTCTTATTTCAAGAAAAAGCAATTAGTTTCGCTGTCTTATTAAAACATGGCCGGACTCGGAGAGAGCCGAACAAGAAGACCGTACTGCAACTTTCACCAATCACCGATATAAGATAGTTAAAGAAATTGTGGTAAAGACTACTTATTTATATATATTTTTTTTCTAATTTGACAATGTGAAATCGGAATACTTCTTTCTGTTATTATTAAACGGTTCTTAAAAAGAATTGTTCTGTATAGCACATTATTAAACTGTGTTTTTTATAATTATTAAACATAATAAATATTTTATTACAAATGGATACCACACTGAAAGAAAAGAGTAACGAAAAAAAGGAAATAGTCTGACAGGGCTTAAATGCCAATAATTTAAATTTTCTTCCTCTAAAGTACCTTTAATTCTTGTAGATACTAAAAAAATAACAACATAATCATTTTATCAAAGATGAAAAACTGGTAAATATATGAGTTGAACGAATTCGATCTCTAACTGAAGGAGAAAACTACAAAAATATTTTTTTAATGCTATTTTTCTTTTTTGAATATAAGAACAGTAAAATAGATGTGTAATATACGGTTGGAATGCTAAAGATTTTAGTAAACATATCATCTTACACAAAAAATTGTAAAAGTTAATAGAGAGTGAAGAAAAGCTGATAAAACTAACTGATTATCATTTCAGAAAATAATATAATGTTTCTATAGAAATTCAATTGAATTAATTGCTTATTAGTTTCACTCGTTTTTATCTTTAAATGTATTTGAAAACTCTTTAATCGATTTCAACAACGGTGGTAAGTGAAAGTTGAGTGTTTCCCGCACCAGATTTTTTTTGTAACTGGATGCATTATCAAGGAAAAATAATAGTATACCTCGAAAGAAGTCGGGACTGTATTAACAGTGAGTAACATGGCCAACCAAATCATATTACTAGAGAAGAGAAAAAAATTGTGATTTTCAGTCAATTTTTTATGGTTTTTTTTTTTTTTTAAATTAAATCAAGTTTCCAACCTATTCCAGTAAAAAAAAACGTCGAAATTATTCCAAGTATCTAGTCAGTGTTGTTGAATTTTTTAAATAAATTGTTAATTTTTGATAAAAATAATATCGTATACAGTAAATACATAGTTTTAAAATAATAATTATTAGGAAGGCGACAGAGAAATTTCCTATGATTTTTTCCTGTGAGTCCATCATAAAATTGTGTATATATATATATATATAATATATATATATATATATAATAGAAATTACCAAACGTATATAATATACAACTACCGTTTGAGGTAAAATTTTTAGTTTAAGAATCAATATTCACCAAAATGATGAAAATGGTAGGGCCATTTCAATTTTAATATTTGAACAAAAACCTATATAAAAAAAATGTATGACGGACTCCATGTCATTAGATTTATGGAAAATGTGAACATTATTTTCTTTTGTAAAAGTTATTATTTTCACTATTATTCTATTTTTATAAAAATGATAAATAGCATAAGAAAAAAAAAACAACAAAAACATCAAGTCATTTTTCCCGTTATAAAAATATCGTCTCTAAACAGATTAAAACCTCTACTTTTATCTGCCAAGGATTTTAATGAAAAATATTTCAATATTTCAAAGAGAGGAGGTTTGTTAAATAAGGCATTTAAAAAAGTATAATAATTAATTAAATAAAAAAAAACTTTAAAACATGAAGAAACTTTCGAACGCACACATGTTGCAGCAGAGAAAATCCATCCCGGATTCCTCACTAATATACAATAAAAAGTAACTGTTTCAGAAACTGGCAGTACCCAGTACCGAATTGATGACTTACCCCTAGTCCGGAGGCTGTATTGGAATTCCCCTCGAGTGAGGACCAAATTAAGGGAATCGTCACGTACCCAAGGATTCCTTGTTAATTGGGGGGCGTAGCCTCGTGGAATCCAGGAATTTAATAAACGGAATTTAGGGTTTCCGTAAACGTCTAAACGATCACCGAAATGTCAGTTAAGACGGAGAATCAAGGTTAATTGAATAGATCCCGGAATGAAGTCCGAATAAGGCTTTGATTGCTCGTAAAATCGAGTATATTTTATTGTATCGCACCATTTTATTATTATTTTAAAATAATCAATTTATAATAAAACTAAACCACCCTACATTTTACGATTATACTAATATCCGCAGCAATTCTAGTCCAAAAAAAAAAAATTCAAGTCTATCAACTTTATTCTTACTTTACTTCAAATCCAGTCCTTTAAGCCTCAAGACAGTTAGCAATTGAAACTTTTATGAACGTGATAACTTAATCTACATGCCAAGTAACTAAAAAAAAATAAACTTAACTGTAATAGATAAGATTCTGTTCTTGACTTGAAACGTATTCTTTATGTAGAGAGAATCCTATACTACTATCACATTTTCTTGTTTTAAGTACTTTAAGTTATATCAGAAACTATATAAACCCTATATTATGAAAAGATCACTTAAGTAGATAGATTTCTAAATAACAGCTCATCATGGCTACGTTTCACAAAGGTGACAGTAAATAAATAATTTATTGAAATGAAATGAGAAAAAAATCTGTATTCTAGAACCAAGTTACCTTAGAACGAAAACAATGAAAATGGTTTCTAATGATTTAGTTACTTTTTAATATAAATTATCAACAATTCTAAGTATAAGGAATCTTTTTATACTACTATACGCATGAAGCACCACACAACAAACATATATATATATATATATATATATATATATATAAACAGTGGACTGGAAGATTGAGATTCGAGAAGCTAATGGAAGAGTGTCTGTTTGAAAGAAGATAGAGAGTTGGTTTTACGGATAGAGATAGGTAGTGAATTTCAAAAAAACGAGGGAGGATTGAGATCATCTGTTGCAGGGTGGCTAGCATAACAGCCTTCTATATTTAATGGAAATAAAAAATACATAGTTATTCCGTCCTTCGGAGGGGACGTAAAAAGGGGGTAGCGACCATGTGCAATGTCAGAAACTTGTTAAAGACCCCTATCCTAATTAAACCTGGATAGGCAAAATTGAGGACTCCCACGGCAGCATTGTCCGATTAGCCACAGTAGCATAAAGTGACGTTAAGAGAAAAAACAAACAAACAACGAGGAAGGATTAGTGAAAGGACGCTGTTCTATGCGATGAAGTATAAATATTTATTGATTGGATTTTATCGTTCAATGAAGAAATTTCAGAGCGAAGGGTGTGAAGTTCAGTTACAAAGGAAGGCTTTCTATTTTTCAAGGTTTTGAATACGTAGGAACCATGAAAATATTTCCGTCGAATAGAAGCATAAAGCCACTTTGAAAATTCTGTATAGTAGCTTGAAATATGGTCACGTATGCGGGCTCAAAATGTTTTAATTTTATTTCCGATTCGACGGTAAGTCCCCGATACTATTCAAAGTTTGTGTAGGTAACAGAGAAAACAAGTAGATGACGGGTTTTTAAAGGTAAGCTCATAAAATCTTATTATGAACTATTAAAAAATAAATACGAAGTATACATTAGCACGTTGAGTACTGTAAATAAAAATAATACTTTAAATATTTTACAACATGAATGAAGAAGGCAAGATATAATAAGGAATCGATCAGAATTAATTATATGGATTCAAAATTATTCGGATGACTAAATTATATATTAAATGCAATTAAAGACATTATTACGGCGATAAAAGACAGCTGAGGATTCATTCAGATTATTTAAGGTCATTCTTGGAATATCGTGACCGTTTGGGTTAAGTGCTTCCTCTTGGCACAAATACCGAACAGACATCTTCACAAATCTGCCGTCGAAAAACATAAAACAGTTTACTAAATATTTTACACCAGTTGACTGGTCTGTTTACATTGGCTATGACGTCAGGGCCGTTTCCTGATAACTACGTGACCACGTTCGTCAACAGTATCTTGGAAGGTCGCTAGGCACCTTCTCACTATTCGGCTATCGGCTTCGGATCGGGGTATTTTGATTTTTTTTAAATTCAATTACTATTTTTTAACGAAACAAAAGATGTAAATGTAGTTGTCATGTATATGATGATAAAATCAATGTAAGATACTAACAAGATCTGCGTAATATATGCTCCATACTTAGCTATTAATATGTGTCTTAACAACATTCATTCTAAAACCATTTATTTTAGCGCAAATCAGATCAAGTATCGAGCTTAATAAAAAAATTTACAGGCGAATAAAAAAATGTACACAATATTAAGGAAATTAAGAAAATTAACAAAAGGTCAAATAAAATGAATTAGGCGCAAGAAGAACAAAATAAAACTTGTGTGGTAAATTATTATTTATATTTAGCTCTCTCATCCAATTTATGTACGTTTTAAAGATTTTTTTTTTCGAAATTATAAATATACATACATTAAATTGTTCCATGATTGAAAGGACAAAATCTATGAAATTTATTGAATAACGAAAGTAAAATATTCCGAGAAATCCGAAGCACAATAACAACAGCCTTAATCTTTTAAAAGAACTGAGATAAAGAATATCAGAAAAAATATTCGTCTAAAAGAATTAAAAATATATCCTCAGATAAATGATGTATTTAACGTGCTCCAAGGTGATCTATTCGGGGGAAAAATTATCATTTAATATCCTTAAAACTGGAATTTGGCCATTGTTGGAAATTCATATATAAAAAAAAAAAAAAAAAAAAAAAAAAAAAACTATGCTCTACGTTTTTTAAGCAAGTAGATTAATGGAATAATATAATTAAGAAAATGCAATTAATATAAACTTTTAACGTGTGAAAAGTCTGTTTTTTTATATATTTTAGAGAACTTTTTTAATTTCTTTTCTTACCACTCAGGTAGTGTATTGTAAAGACAAAAAATGTAAAGCACATCTTTATTACATTATTACTTCTTTTTAAATTTGATTTCTTCCAAATTACTGAGTTATAGAATATTTCTCAACACGTTTTCAGCCGCAAAGCTGACTTAAAATGGCTTTCAATCTAAAAGTATTAATCTAAATTTGTTGTTAATGATTTGAAATTCAAAAAAAAAAAAATATATGATAAGTTATAATAATGTCATGAAAATCAAAAATGTTGAGATGCATGTTCTGACGATTTCTAATGGATTGACCCCTGCTTAGTTTTCCTATTCCTTTTATCATCCGAACACAATCTGAACTGCGTAATTCATATTTCTTTATAAAAAGCTTAGATCTCCAAATACTAACTATTTGTGTTATTAAACGAATCAATACTAAAAAAAAATAAAAATCATAAAGTTTCATCTAAATTTAAGTTATGTCAACAAGAGATTTTAATTTTTTTTATCAACCAAAAGAATTATCTACCCTCTGGACGTCAATAGAATATGATAACAGCAAGAACTGCGAGTTCGAAATTAGTCTTTACATGACAACTTTTTTGTATTCCTTAATTTTTTGCCTAGTTATAAGTTATAGTTATAAAGAAATGTATTAATTAACACAAAGATCTACATTAAAAGCTTTTTGAAGGAAGAGATGGTTCGGGTGACGGTCAAAAAAATCTGGTGCGGGCAACACACGACTTTCACTTACCTCCATTTTTAAAATCAATGAAAGAATTTTCAAATACAGTTAGAGATAAAAATACGTGAAATTATTAAGGAATTAATCAAATTGAATTTATATAGAAACACGTGTTTTATTAAAAAATCTACTATATTATTATCTTAAATAATCAGTTAGTTTTATCTTCTATTCATCACTCTCCATTAACTTCTAAAAGCTTGTGTATGAGATGATATTATTTCTAAAATCTTTAGCTTTCCAACGGTATATCGTACATGTATATTACTGCTCTTATGTTCAAAAACGAAAAATCGCATTAAAAAAATATTTTTTCTGTTTTCTCCTTAATTGGGTATCGAATTTATTCAATTTATATATTTACCTGTTTTTCATCAGCGGTAACAAGATAATCTAGTTATTATTATTGAATCTAAAAAATTAAAGGTACTTTAGGGGAAGAAAATTTAAAATATCGGCATTTAAGCCCTGTCAGACCATTTTTATCCAAATAAAACCTACATGATATTAAAGTCCATTAAATTTTACTTCGATATAGCGAGTTTAATCAAAATCGTCGGAATCGTTTTCGAGAAAATCGAAAAAAGGTGCAAAATGCATGGTATAAAGTGCCTCTTCTGGTAAGCTCATTTTAATGAAAAAAGTTTTGTCACGTCTCAGGCGTATAGTTATCTTGAATATGAAATTTCAGTTTCATAGAGCTTACCGTTTACGCCCGAGAGTTACCACACACACACACACAGACCTTTTTGCGGGACTTGGTTATTTGGACTCAATAGGGACCCTAAAACGTGTATTTCCGTTGAAAACTGGAATTCGAAAATTTTCATGATCGCAATACTTCCCCTTACTATATATAGTAAGTGAAAGTAAAAAGATAAGGATTTAATATCCAACGTTTCGGCCGTTGTTTCGGGCATTCAGCAGGTGAAAAAAAAATACAGTGTAGGTTTCTGTATAATAACAAAAAGGAAAAAAAAATTAAATAATGAGTAAAATGTAAACATAAGAACAGTAAAAGAAAAAATAAAAAACAGATATAGTTAATATATCACCATAAGTAAATAGAGAAATAAAAGATAAATATTTTTACCAAAAGTATTTAAGGTAACATGAAGCGAATTAAAAGCCAGGTGCCGAAAAAATACTATAATGATGGCTTCTTGTATCCTGTTCCTTAGCCCTCATGAAACCCGCAATGTGGGTTAAAACGTTGGATATTAAATAGTTTTTTTCACTAATTTCTTATCTTTTTTTTTCCGCCACGCGAACCTTCTCTTCCTTCATATTGATTTAACGGTAAAACATTGAATTTAAATTAAAAAAATTAATTTTCCATTCATATTATACTATATCAGCGCTAAACAGTTCGTAAAAAAACAAAAAAAAAAAAAAAAAAAAAAACTATAATTTGAGTCTTGTGGAATTCCCATGATATGTTTCCAGGGTGGAAACTATGTTTGCTCTTCAAAGGGTCCAGGGAAAGTAGAATGCTATGATCTGTTGATGGGCAATGTTTTTTAATCGCTACCCTAGGGGACGTGCGGGAAGTGCCATCTTTAGAATACAAATTTTATACCGGCCTGCCATTGGCCTTGTGTAATAAGCCATAAAATAAAAAATGTCCTTCCCAGTGACGTGAACTATTTTTAGTGCCTCGAGGAAGGTCGATGACCGAACAGCTGGAGCCCTTGCAACATGGTACAGATCCATCTTCCTTTCTCATCTCAGTCAGTATAAGTAATATCTAAATATATGTATTAGGTTTAAAATAAGTTTGTAGGGTTTTTACTGGTGCGATCAATAAAAACTCCAGATTCTTGTAAAACTTTTATCAATTATAAATAACCCGTTTTGGTTGAATTTGGTCATCGTCAACAAAACGACCGGTTTTGCGTCTTCCAAGTCAAAATTTCCGGTTCTGACCCGAGCAGACCACTTACAGGCGGTGGGGTGCTAACTAAGGCATCATCTTCATACACTGCAAATGTTGTTAACCGTCTGTGCAGCGGATTTTTCTTTTCGGAAATAAAAAATCATTATATGGCTAAAATGAATTTTTTAACTTCCATTTTGAGTAAGTAAAATACCAAATAAAGATAAAGAATCTCGGTTGAAGCTTATATATGTAAGCACCTAACTAATCATTTTTTAGAATATGTAAATATTATTGACTAAGTAAACATGATTTTATAAACACTGAGAGGGTCAAATTGAAATATTGAAAAACGGTAGTAACTTATACGCATTTATATTTTAGAGTTAAAGTAATCCTTGATATATTATTATTCGTAAACTGCGGATAGTAATGTATATTTATGCTCAAATCAATTAATTTCAAAAATGGCAATAAAAAAGTCAAAGTAAAAAATATCATATTTTACTCCTTCAATTTTAATCGTAACATACTCAATTAGTCAAGTTTAACAGTGCATTAACCATTATATTTTCACACATTTTTATTCTTAATACGTAAATTATATATACATAAATAGAAATATGTCACGAAGCAGACAACAGATGACCAGGTTGGAATATATGTGGCGCCAACTCATAAATTATAAATAATGAGACAAGACCAGCTCCATACAAAACTTAACAATTGTTCAGTTTATGAGTGAAAACCCAAAGCTCAAACGTAAATCCAAAGCTTCAAATTTATATGAGTGATTAACAAGGATGTGCTAATTCGTCTAACTTTTTTTTTTCATATCTTTTAGATAAAATCTAGATATAAATTACAAATTTTGAATGCATTATTTGCTTATAAGCCTACATATTCATTTATGCCTTTTTATATTATTTTTAATGAATGAAAAATATATAAATGTTCTCTCTTGGCCTTAGTTGCTTTCATTCCATCTTCTCTGTGGTAGCGCCTCTCATTTATAAATCTGTTTTCTTTCATTATTTTGACTACTTCAAATAATATAGATATATTTCTCAATGAAATATATTTTTTTTAAATACACAAAATTCTAAACTATTTTTATGATCATTGCCCTGAATTTATTTAGTTGAATGCTTAATAATATGGTTAGAATAGCATAGCCAACACGCATATATGTGTTGTTTTTTTTAAGTTATTCGACATTTCGTCTGTATTGGGCTATTATAAAGTATTTTAAAACTATATATAGGAATCATTATATATTGAAACATTATTCTATCAGTGATTATATTAATTTAATTTAATTACTTAGTTAACTAATATTTCATTTCTTGGTAATCTAAAACGCACTATTAGATTATATATATTTTATCAACCCTTTTACCATTTTAACCGTTACTACATAATTGGATCTCATCCGGTTTTTGGGATTAATACGTGTCAAGAGATTTTTTGTTAATTTATTTAACGTCACCTTATGTTACTATGGCTAATCAGACGGTGCTACAGCGGGAGTCCTAAATTTTGCCTATCCAGGTTTTATTAGAATAGGGATCTTTAACGAGTACCTGACATCGCACAGGCTCGGGACGACCTTTTAACGTTCCCTCCGAAGGACGGCATAGCTAAGGATTTTTTACTCCCATTAAAAAATCCTAGGACCACCTGCGGATTTGAACCCTTGACCTTTGGCATAGGAGGCTGTTATGCTAACCACCCAGCTACAGGTGATCCCTGTCAATCCCTGTGTCAAGAGAGGTATTCGACTTGGCCAAGATCACGTCCCTGTTTCCTTAATTCTCGGGTACCCACTTTATAGAGGTTGGGTAAGCCACATTATTGGGAGAATCATCATTGAACTAAATCACTTCTCCATCACCTATTCTCTATCTTAAATTATTAATAAATACGTGTTAAACTATTTTAATTAATTATTTAATAGTTTTATAATTAATATTATTTTTAATTATTAGAAATGACAGAGTCATTTCTTTCTTATTCGGTTGGCTTTTGAAGCCAGTCAGCAGTCAACCTTATTTATTAGCCACTGCGGTTGTAAGATATTTTAATGTGAACATCTATAAATTTGCGTTACATTACGTTAATGTAGGTAATCCAAGAGCTTAATAATAAAAAAATTCTGCAAAATATTGCACAATAGATTATTATACCCTAACAGCTACATTAGCGTATATCAGTTTACAGGCAATTAACTAATTTTAAAAGCTATTAATTAATCAAACGGCCAATCACCAATGCTAAGTTCAAAATGCTATATCTCTGCTATTTCTAAACCAATTTCAATGATTCTTTGAGTATTTATAAGTTCGTACGGTGGACGAAAGGAGTTTTTTTTTTTTCTCGTTATTTGGGTTTTACGTATCATTTAACGATACGATTAGTTACATAGATTCATTATTATTATTATTATTATTATTATTGAAAATAATAAACCAAAAAAAAAAAAAACTCTTGAGATTTATAGCGGAATTTGTTTTGCCATCTATATGTTGTGTATTATACTCAGACTTTAAATTAAATGTTAGATTACGTATTGATTCTACATTTTCTACCTGTTCATATCACAATTTTCTGAATGACGACGGTATGCCAAGGAAAAACCTCCCATAAACTGTAACATCTTCACGTTATATTGTCGTGTTCTTTTTTTACTTTTCTTTATGCTAAATCCCATATCTTTCAATTCTTATCAAAATTAATATTCGGTTAAAAATTATTACAAAAGACTCATTTACATGACAATCATAAGGCCTATCTGGACCTACGGAGTACAGCTTTGTGGCTTTACTAAACCAACTAATTCTTCCTGTATCCAATCCTTACAATCCTAAATTCTTCGCAAAATCTTCAAAAATCCTTACTTTGAAGACCTCCATGTTCCTTATGAAGCTGGTTCGACCCGTGCCAGGTATCATTCCTTCCATGACAAACTCTATTTCCACTCTAATCCACTAGTTTCAATCCTTGCTTCATCTACAATCTCTGATAATCCACCGAGGCGTCTGATTAGAAGATGGTCTTGAGACCTTCTTGTTTAAATCGATTACTAGAGTGCTGCCAATTTGCAGTTTCTCTTCACGTTTCTCATGTACATATCTTTTATCAGCATATTTACTCAATGTATTATAGTATAGAGTTGTAAATTTCAATAAAACATAAAAAAAAAAAATTAAAAAAAATGTTTCTAATTAATTTTCCAGAAATGTCTTAATTAGCCCAAGGTTTCTATCTGGCGCGATTCCCACACGATTTAATATTTCAACCGTTCGTTAGCACAAACACAACAATGAAACCTCACGAAAGTCATGAATGGGATTATCCACTTTAAATATTAATCATGAAGGCAATGCCATCAGCAAGGCCTTTTAAATCTCTAATACGGCTCCCCTAACGGTGCACGCGACGCGGAACACAGCAATAACGCATTACGCTAACAAAGTAATAACCGTTTTTATTCAGGGTTTAATTCACGCTCGCGATTTCTAAGGCATTCTTTTTAGTTGTTTTTGAAGTTTTTTTTTTTTTTTTCCCTGGCTCATTGTGCCGTTGGAATTCATTGAGCGTCCGCTACACGCCGGTGTGGAATTCGTTATCTCTCAGAAGGTGACATGTTTTATAATTGACCGGGAATGTTATCATCTGCTCCGGTTGACAGAGTGCTTACATGACTTACTTTCATAAATTGTTGCTATCATTACTTTGACATTTATTAAAAAAAAAAAATTAAAAAAAATAAAACACATCTTGAGAGAGAGAAATGAAAAAGTCATTTTTAAAAAAAATATTTTTATGTTTATTTACTGAAATCACTGGAAATCGATATATTGGTATGGTAGTGTATATGAAAGATGTAGTACAAAAATCAGAATAAATTGTAGTAAATATGGTTTGAGGAGCAATATTAATTTTCTGTGGACGACAGTTATTTCGTCCATTTTTTTGTTTATAATTTGAAAAATATTAAAGTGTCTTGAGTTCAGCTAATAAAGAGATCCGAACTTTTACTAGGCCAACGACCGTACAATGATGTAATTAGTTCGATATCACAGCTGTCAGATATTTTTCCCATTTTTGGGATCTCAGTTTATAGAGGCTGGGTGTGCCCCAAAAGGGTCCCCGTACCCCAGAGTCGCTATACGGCTGAAATAACAGAATAAAAAATATTCTGCCACAGCCGGGACTCGAACCTGGGACCTGGAGAACAATGGACTAGTGCTCTATCTACTCCAGCTTAATATTTTTAAATTTTAATATTTTGAAAAATTTATGATAGGTGATAAACATGCTATTAGTAAGAGCGGGCTGCGATGGTTAGGACATGTGGAAAAGATGGAGCTCTGTGGGCTGCCTAGAATGATGCTAAATGGTGCTTCAGGAAGAAAAAGGAAAAGGGGCAGACCCAGGAGACAATGGGTTGAGGACTAGGATGGGAGTTTGAAATCGGAAGAGTCTCGCTGGAGATCGTGAGTCATGGGGAAGATTAGTGGCAGAGGCCCAGGTTATACAAGGACTGTAGCCCTCAACAGTGAGTGTTAAATGAGGACGTTGATGAAATTTTCAAAATGAATTTACTTTTCAGCAAAATACAAAATGGTTTTTATTATTCTGGACAATCGCTATAACACGGGAAACCAATGTCCGAAGGAAGGCATTACTATTAAAAAATCCTACAGGCATCTGCCAGGTTTGAATCCACGATCTTGGTTATAGAAGGCTCTTATGCTAGTCACTAAACCACGGAAGACCCCATTTTGTTATTTTGTTTTAATTATTAATGATATGTCCAAAAAAATAAGAGAAATAATATTCATTCAATAATTAAATAATCGATTTATGACAATATTTGATAGGGTTTCGTTACCGCCTCAAGATTCGTCACCAGTTCACGCATCTTATGAAATTAGAAAGTAGAGTTATTTTTATTTTATTCACAAGAGCATTTGTAAAACTGGAGAATGCAGAGGTGCATATATGTAGAAGAAACGAAGGAGACAGCATCCTATTCGTCCGTAGAATTGTCAAGTAGGTGCATCGTGGGTGTTGAATGACTATTCCATTACACACTCGGAGGCATTGATACACTTAGGAATTTATCAATTTACATATTTTAGCTTATGTATGCTACATTGTTTAAGATTACTACCAGTAACTATTAATAATAAAATTATGTGGTAAGATAATCAAATTTATTTTTAATTCTAATACTTTGCTTTTTTAATCGTGACAACACTAGAATCATCTAAATTTTATTTTCCAAACATCCTTTGATGTTAATATTATAACTTTTTAAAAATCTAGTGCGAGCAACACACGACTTTCACTTATTCCGACTGTTGAAATTGATTTAAATCTATTAACTATACTTCAATTTAAAAAATATTTTAAGTTGATTTTAATAAAACGTGATTTTATTTTCGTTGAAAAACATATGATTTAGATTAATAATTAACATATTAAATTGTTAATCAGTTACAAGTTTATTCCTATTCGTCACTTTGTATTACCTTTTACAACTTTTTTATCAGATAATATTTTTTTAAAATCTGTCTGTTTCCAACGGTATATTACACGTCTATGTTACTGTTCTTATTATCAAAATTACATTGAAAAAAATAGTATTGCTCTTTTATCCTTTCGTTGGTCATCAAATGCTACTTGTATTCGTCTCATCAATTTCTAATGATAACACAAATTAATATTTGTTTCAGTTTTTGAAATAGCAAATTACAATCGTTAAAAAACAAAAAAGTGCCTATCGAAATGCAAATGTGGTATAAAGTTGCCTTCTGCTTAGCCGATTATGATGAAAAAGTTGCTGTAATATCTCGGGCGTATAGTTGCCTCAAATATGAAATTTTAATTTTCGTACACCTTTTAGTTTTTGTCCTGAACTTGCTAGAGACACACGGACACGCGAGACTTTTTTTGCGTGACTTAGTTATTTGGACCCAGGAGACCCTAAAACGTGTATTTCCGTTGTAAACTGGAAATCGAAAATTTTCACGATCGCAATACTTTTTCTCTTACTATATATCTCATATATAGGTGAGAGAAAGTGATAAAATGAAAGCACAATATAATATGATTCATAAATTCAGCGATGATCGAAATTTGCAATCCTAGGGAGCTACAAACGCACCGACAAGAGTTAATACGGTCTGTTGCGCCATCTAAATTAAAAAAAAAAAAAATCTGTTCTTGAAAATCAATTTTGAATAGAGTAAATTTTGGACGTATGCCTAGTATCTAACTTTATGCTTTATTTTTCACAATACCGTTATAAATGTGATGTTTTTTAATTTTTTTTTTTTTTTCAACGCGAAAAAAGCTCTAAATCAAAAAATATACTGCATAAAATCTATCAAAAATATTCTGTAACCTGAGACGGAATAAAGTTTAGGCAGAAACACGAAAACATAAATGTCCAATTCCCTTAACTGCTGAAATAAATCAGGCTGTGGCTCAATTTGCATGGGCAATGAGGAGAATATACAACTTCCCGTCAAGCTACGCCCGGTCGAACTGTGTCAGCTTTTACCGAAACTTTTTTTATGACCAATTTTAATTAGTCATATTCCTTTTGAATAATTCAGGAAAATGGTTCGAATTTTGATTAATTACTTTTATTTCGGTGGGCTAGATATTCACATATTCGCACACGGTATATGCTAATTTTTTGTGTATTTTCCTTAAAAGCGACTTTCGTACAACTTTCAAGGATATTAATTAATTACAAGTCATATACTAATTACAAGTTATTAATATTCCAGCTAAGTTTTTTAAAAAATTTACATTTTTTTTTCTTTTTACAATGAAACGATATTGGAACTGCATAAAATTTAGTTATATATAGGGTCATTTTAATTAAGCTTCGGCATTGATTCGTGAAAAATGTGTAGGATTGAAGGTAATCGTGTTGTTGTCATTAGTCCTAATAAATTCGTAAATAATTTTACAAAAAATAATCCCGTCTTTCTCTAAACTTAGAGTTTTGAAAACGCTGAATCTTTATGATCTTTCTAAGATAGAATAGTTTCATATCAATATCAACCTTTAAGAAAACATCAAAGAAATAATTTTTTTTGTATAAAACGAAAAGGATGAAAAATGGAATTGGGATACAAATAATGTAAGTTTAATTAAGATTTAAACCAAACACGCAAAAAAGGTGTGTGTGCTAATTCTAGCACGAAAACAGGAATATTTTACGAAATAAATATTATAGATATTTAGGATTCAAAATATGCCTAAGATGTTACACCAATATTTTCCTAAAAATCAGCTGACCGGAGGTACTACTTGATACCAAGCATTTTACATATTTTTACAATTTTCGCTAAAAATTTAGCAATTTTATTAAATTCGCTATATCTTATGAAAATTTAAAGCCATATTTTAAATTTTTAAAGTTTGTATACTTGAAAATTACTTTCATCATATTTAAATTTTTTCTAAGATTCGTTTTTATTTTTCTCTTATTTTTATTATTATTTATTTATGTTTTTTTATAAATGTTAAATATATTTTTACAGCACTTACAAAGTTGCAAATTTTTTACCCAATGTTTCGAAAATAGTCTTCTAAGGTGGATAAAACCGGACTGATAGTCAAACAGAAAAAAAAAGAAGTTTTTATTAAAATTCGTATAATTATTTTTAAAGTGTTCATGAATGATTTTATTTGGTACATTAATCGTAAAAGTAGACATGATTATTTTATATCTATAGTTTGTACTTACAACGCAAATCGCATAAATACTCATATTAAAAAAAAAAATGAAATATTTTCTACCTTTAAGAAAAATGCAAGTTCATTGGAGACGGAGACGCGAGGATTTCAGAACGAAATATTTAACACGACGCAGCTGCTGCAACTCAGTTAAGTGTCTTCGCTTCTGTTAAAAAAGAAAAAGACAAAAAAAAAGTAAAGAACGCTCAGGTTCCCAACTTACAAATATCACGTAAGCTATGCGAAAGGGCCATGAATCATTTTTTGTTTTTAAGAACTTTCTTTTTATTACTGTCGTCTATCCGTTCTTGTTGTGTTTACATTTTCCCCCTGCTAGTTGACCTCCATTATACATTCATAAACCAATAATAATAATAATATAATAAATCTGAAATCTGTTGCATTCATCACTTACACTTACCATAATATTCAAAATCAAATGTATAAATGCATTTGTTTGTTTATTTATTTAACGTCGATTTATGCTGCTATGGCTAATCGGACGATGCTACAGTGGGAGGCCTAAATTTTGCCTATCCAGGTTTAATTAGGATAGGGATCTTTAACGAGTACCTGACATCGCACAGGCTCGGGACCACCTTTTAACGTCCCCTCCGAAGGACGGCATAAGTAGGGATTTTTTACTCCCATTAAAAAATCCTAGGACCACCTGCGGGTTTGAACCCGTTACCTTTGGCATAGGAGGCTGTTATGCTAGCCACCCAGCTACAAGTGATCCCAATAAATGCATTTAATTCTCTTTAGATTAAATATTAACATTCATGTTTCATTTTGTAATATTAAAATTTGAATCACTGTCTAAGATGATCATTTAAGGGTATGCCTTTTTCTTTCCTCGTAGCGTCTCATTACCAGCGATTGATATAATCTAATCGAATACCTAACGCCTAATATATTTGTTTAAAAGCATAAATTGTAGATGAATATGTCGCTTAAGTCTTTTGTGTCTTCAATTGTAAATGATCAAAGGCTTCAGCAAGTCTTTATACTTAAAGATGATAAAAGAGAGGAGATATTTACGATGTTTGCCGTATGCCAAAGGAAAATTCTACCGCTCTCTACTCCCAGATCGAAAATATCAATAACAATATCCTATATTCCCCGTTATTCGACTGGTAATCCTGACTTAGCAACAGATGGGATGGTATTGATTCCCGGACGGATGCTTCTTCAGGCCTGTAAATCAGAACAAGGCAGAGGGATTATCAGGAGTGGAAGGGATGCCCCCCGCCGTAAACAGAATCCTATCTTCTCCGGGAGCCCACGTGACTGCCGCTTCGCTAAGGAAAACAAGACGCTTATTTCAGGCTCTTTGGAAAAGTCATTGGGAAAATCGTCTCCGATTTTCCTCAACTATCTACCAATCCCCTTCGACAAGCGGGATGTCTTCGATTGTCTTTAACAGTTGACAGACTTATCATATTCTTTTTTATAAACATAACAATTAATTTAAATTACATTCCAATTTTTTTATATCATTTTAATGATATTTACAACTGTGTTACACATTAAAAAATCTGGTGAGCACAGCACACGACTTTCACTAACCTTCACTGTAAAAACCAAAAGATAGTTATAGAGTTAGACTTGAAAAACGTTAAGAATTGAATGAGTCGAATTAAAATAAACATGTGTTTCAGATTAAATAATTTAACAATAGATATTTTTATCCACAATAATCAATTACGTGTATGCGTTTTTAGACTTTTTGCATTAAGTTTTACAGTTTTTTTTATAAGATGACATTTTTCTAAAATAAATCAGTATATATGATTATATTTCATATTATATATATTATACATGTATATTTCTGCTTTTGAGTTCGGAAAAAAAATCAAATAAAAAAGTATTTTTGATCTTTTCTAGTTAGTTCTAGTTTCTTAGTTTCTAGTTCTAGTTAGTTATCACATTAATTCAACTTGTATAATTAGACGTTTTTTACCAACGCTAATAATATAATATGTTTATTTTTTATTTACTCTTTAAAGTCAAAAGTGATTAAAAGAAAGAAAATTCAAAAATTCGGCAGCTTCCAGGCTGTTTCAATTACAATTGTATAAAAAATCCAACTAATTTTTACATCGTTTTAACGAGTTTACTTATTGCTATTTTTGAGAAAATCTAGTATAAAGTGGCTCATTTGATTTGCTGAATTTGTTGAAAAGGTTGCTGTAACATTTGGGGCGTATAATATTTTAGTTGTATAATTTGAATTTTCAGATACCATGCATTTTGCACCTTTTTACGATTTTCTCAATACCGGCTCTAACAATTTTGATTAAACTCGCTATATGGATGAAAAATTTGATGGGCTTTAAATTAGGTTTTATTCTGATTTAAATAGTCTGACAGGGTTCAAATACCGATATTTTAAATTGTCTTCCTATAAAGTACGTTAAATTTTGTTGATTAAAAAAAAAATATATAATCTTTTTATCATTGATAAAAACAGGTCAATATATAAGTTGAACGAATTCGATATCCAAGTAAAGAAGAAAACTGAAAAAATATTTTTTCAAAGCAATTTTTTGTTGTTTAACATAAGAACAGTAATATACATGTATAATATACCGTTGGAAAGCTAAAGATTTTAGAAAAAAATATTACCTTATACACAAGCTTGTAAAAGCTAATAAAGAGCTAAAATCCGATAAAACTATCTGAATGTTTTAGATTAGGTTATAGGGGGCGGGTTGGCCGAGATGGTTAGCGCGCGTTGCTTTAAACACGCGTTGCCTAGCTACCAGATGACCAATACCTTGAAACCGAAAATTACGAGTTTAACTCTCGGAACCGGAGGGGACTTTTGTCTCGGCATTAATCCCCCCGCCCTCATCCTCTGGTCCGAGAAACCCCCGTATAGCCTTCAAAGGCGAGGTAGAGGTGGAAAAAAAAGAAGATAATTATAAGATATATTATAGAACTTGTAATAAAACACATGTTTCTTTAGGAATTCAATTTAATTAATTCTTTATTTTTTTAACTCATTTTCATCTCTAAATGTATTTGAAAATTGTTTAATCGATTTTAACAACGGAGATAAGGGAAAGTTGCAGTGCACGCACCAGATTTTGTTTAAGAAATAAAAATAGATTAATTTTTTTTTTTCAAGTCCAAATTTCTCGCCGTAAAGTAATGATAAAATTTTATGATTCATAAAGTTTTTTGCTATGACAAAATGCAATAGACTTTTGTTTTGGCCGGCTAGTCGGCGTTTTAAAGGTAGATTTAAAATAACATTAAGGCAAATTTAATGATGTAAGGATCATCATCATGAGATATATCAAAATTAGAGACAGTAAAACGAAATGCATCATTATGTAATTACAGTGAAATATGATTGAACAGTGTTTGTGAAAATACAAAAAAGCGTTTCCGAACACCAAACGCTATCGAAACATTTAAAATCAATTATCCACTCTAAAAAGTGTTGTTCGAGCGAGAAGTAATAGTTTAGCTTTGTTGAGGTTTAAACGGAACAGACGACGTAGGAGTATCCTTAAAAGCACTTTATAAAAACACGCAACAACCGTTTATCCCCACTCTCGAGGCGATATAGTGGATTTATTCGAGAAATTGTTTGTTTCTCCGATCGTGTAAATGGTTTTTGTTTTAAACCGCTTCTGAAGGTGTGTTTGGGACCGTGTCGTCATTTATTGTGTACCCAACTAAATAAACAAAATCCGGGGAGGGGGAAGATTTGGTTTATTTGGGAGGAGTGGTTCCTATTTCTGTGTAGGGCCGAATTTGTTAGTCCAAACAACCGGATGGTTTGCATTTCCGATCCAAATGATCGTCGTTATTTTTTTCTTCAACTTTTTACTGAATTGTAGATTTATCAAACACCGTCTAAATGCATTTATTATCACAGGTATAATTAGATAATTAAATAGATTTTATTTCGGAAGTCAGTCGTTTAAGAATATTTTAAACAACTTACTCTTTAATGGTTTAGGTTTTTGTTTTCAGATTTTCCTGTTTTAATAATAAATTAGGCTATAAGTACCACTAACCCTGCTTGTACATACTACTAAAATAACGTGCAATTGATGCAGTACCACATGTAAAAAAAAAAAAAAAAAAAAAAAAAAAATGAGTGTTGTGGCTACTTGTAAATTTATGAAAATAAAAATATTAGTCTAAAACATAAAAAACCTTCCTATTATTTCTACCTATGATAATTTTAACAGTCGACTATACATCCTCAATACATTTATTATCTAGACAACTGTGAAATAATATAATAATTGTTTTTAATTTACAGCTATAATATTATTAAGAAGAATCATGGAATTATATTGCATTGTTCATTACTTAATTACAATATTTATGCTTAATGGTCATTGCTCAAATTCCAAATAACATAAGATAATAACTTAGTTAAATTTTAAATAGAATTAAGTTAATTGATCTGACCATTAAGAACCTTTCCATCTACCATTTTTATATCGGAAAAAATAATAATAGCAATTTTTGAAAATAGGATATTCTGGTAGTTGTAAAAGTAGAATTAATTGTAAGTGATTGAGAAATGATTAAAATTTAACTTAAATAAACAAAAAAGTTAAAAGCATTTGTAGACCTAACCTCATCAATTCTGAGTTATCAAGTATCCATTTTTCTTTTTCTTAAATCCGATTAAGTCCTAACTGCGTTTAAGAAAGCGGGATATCAGAAAAGTAAAACGACTATAGACGCTAAATCTTAAGTACATTCATCTCGAAATAAAATCTAAGCCTCGGTTCTGAATGTCATTGCTTTCCAAATGAAAAGACTGTAAAACTTTACAACCGCCATCATGGTATTACGATTCTTCAAGTTCCTCGAAATTGCGGTCGGAATATTGTTATGGGATGGACTTTGTTTTGGGGGAATGAGGAAGGTTTCTACGCCATTGTGCAATTAAAGACTTGAGAGTTTGATTTATATGATTAATTTAATGCTTCATGTATTTATTGCTGATACGATTTTAATAATTAGGTCTTATTTAACACGATTTCGTTTATATATCAAGGCACATGATGTGGGCTAAATGGCCATGTTAAAAGCTCCTATGATACGAAATAAATTTAAATAATGCGACAATGTATCTTTTACGGGTAGCCATCATTTCAGAAGAACCAGCCCCGGCATTGTTCGTAGGACATAACAAAAGGTCCGACAGACTTCGTGCATTAAGGAGGAGAAACGGGTCCGATACACTCTCGGACGGGGCAAAAAAAGGGTCGTATATTATAGGGTATGCCTTCCCACAGTCTACGGGAGGGTGAAACCCCTCTCCATGATTTAAATCCCCTAACAGTCTGGTGGGATCTTCACTTGTCCCATTGGTCTAAGGATGAGGCGGATCCGGGGCAAAGAAGTCAGGATGAGGATGGTCGATTTGTTGTTGCAAATTAGTTTGAAGAAACGTTAGTAAAATACTTTATAGTATATAATTTATTATTCTGCTAAATACCAGTAAATTATTATTACTAAAATACTAACAGAAATAGAAAAGCTACAATATCCATACATTTAAAATGATATCGGGACTTATCAAATGAACTCCTTCTAAACCAAGCGACAGATTTTGATACGGTTTTCACTATATATATTTGATAGGGCATTCTTCATTAAACGTTTATAATTAAAAATTGCCATTAATCATTTTTTTTAAATGGAAAATTAAATTGTCTCTTATCTAGTCATCAAAAATTCATTTCTGAATTATGAGTAGTTATATAGACGTATAACATACCGTTGGAAAAAGCAATATTTTAGAAAGTTAATATGTAATAAAATAAGTTGTGCAAGTCAATAGAAAAGTGTTTAACTTATCAACATATGTTGATTCAGTGTTGTCACCGTATAGTATCGTACAGGTTATATTCTTTCATACAACACTCAAGATTTTAGAAAAATTACCATGTTCCGAATAGTACTTAAGTTGTTAAAATTAATGGAAAGTTGTAATAAATCTATAAACTAACACTGTTATTAATTATTTATACTTTCAAATCAGTTCATGAAAACAGATGTTCCTCTTTAAAGTAAGTGTTACTCCTATAGAAAACAAGTTGGAAGCTTGAAGAACCATCCAGGAAGAGATTAGAAAAAACGCCTGAAGTAGTATGGATATTTGAAAAAATTGCGTAAGGAAGGCTATCGACTCGATACACTTTTTCAGTGGAATTTGAAAATGAAGACTAGGAATGACGAAGAGGAGGAGACCACGATGGGCCATGGTCTACGAGAAGACTGGACCTTTGATAGAACATTATGGAAAGTAGCCATCCAGTTTTAGGTTAAAGAAACCCACATAAGTGAAAACTTCTAAATAAAAAAAGAAAAATAACGTTTTTAGAAAAAAATCATTTGATAGAAACAAGTTCCTCATGCCTGACATGCCTTTTTATTTGATACCTATCTGACAAACAATTCACTGCTTGTCATATGTATACTGAACGGGTGTGGATAAATAAATAAATATTAAAAAAAAAACTTTATTCGGTAGCCATAAATTATTCAAGTCAAAAAACATGTTCTTCATTAGATTCGATATAAAAATTATTGGCGATACCTCAATCATGGACAATAAACGGAGCTATAATAAAATAATAACCTTTCTATTATGGTATAATCGCACTATTACTGCAACGAAAACACTGAAGAAGCTGTACAATTTTAAAAAATAGAACTTAACGTCAAGTGGAAATTCATCGCTTTCAGGTTTATTGCCTCCATAAAGCTTCGAGTTTACCCTTAGCGACCATAAAATTCGTTTCATAGGCATCTGTTTCCAAAGCAACTGTTTTGTTTGTCCCTTAACGGGCTGTGGTTTTCGTTGGCTCCTTGTCTTGGGCGACACCTTTTCTAAACCCTTATCACTTGATAGAATTATTTATACATTTATTTTTATTACGTCACTTTATTACTTTCACTTACCTATATATGAAATATATCCTACGGGAAAGTATTGCGGTCGTGAAAATTTTCGAATTCGAGTTTTCACGGGATATACACGGTTTACAATTCCCTGAGTCCAAATCGCTGACCGTAAGTGCTACTTTATACCATGCATTTTGTACCATTTTACGATTTGCACAAAAAAAGACTATAATGATTTCGATTATACTCACCATATGGATGTAACAAAATATATCTATTTGTTTATGAGCTTGATTAAAATAGTCTGACAGGGCTTAAATGAAGATATTTTAAGTACCATCTAATTTGTAGATTCCGAAAAAACACCTTATCATTGATAAAAAACGGTTAAATATACAAGTTTACCGAATTTGATAACCAACTAAAGAAGAAAAGATCAAAAATATTTGGTTAGTATTTTTTCTAACCTAAGAATAGTAATGTTGATGTATAATATACCGTTGTAAAGCTAAAGATTTATTTAATATAAAACATGTGTTTCTAAAGAAGTTGAGTAAATTCATTATACTTTTTTGAACTCTAACTTTATTTAAAAGTTCTTAAATTAATTTGCACAACTGAGTTAAGCCAAAAAGTCGTGTCAGATTTTTTTAATTATCACTCAAAAATTAATAAGTTAATCGTTTTGTCAAGTACCATTTAAAATTAAACAACAACTTTATACTTTTATTCTAACTTCAATATTTTTATTCTATAGAATATTTTGCATTTTATAAGTATATATATACATATATATATATATATATATATATATATATATATATATATATATATATATCCTAAATGGGTTTATAACCGATTTTAAAAATAAAAACACCAATATCGAAAGGGAACTTCCTGAAACCTGACACTCCATTTATCTTCGTTTATCAAGCTGATTTATTCGCTGACTATGGATTTGGCTCGGAGAGAAAAAAATATCTTTGTAAACTAGATTTAACTTCCATTTATCTCTTATCCATCCCGTTAAAAAATAAACCGCTATTTATTCTTCTAAACTATTAAACTACATATCCAATTAATCTCACCTGTTCATTTATGTGTAATCTATTTATCAATATATTCTATAATATTACATATTGGAGTACTTCCGTCACTTCATAATTATTCATTTTTATTTAGTTACAAATAAAGGTTTGTGAGAATAAGGAACTACGTAAAATATTTGGTCCTGAGAGGGAAGAGACCTCTAAATTCTGAGGATTGCACAATACTGCATTGCGGAGCTTGTACCCTGTCTGTATAATTTGGATAGCTTCGCGGTGACTCAAACGGTCCTGTAAATTAGTTCAGTGAAGAACGAATTCCGAAAAAGTTATTTTGGCGTATAATTATTTACAAAATGCTGGACTGTTATTGTTTTATCCTATTTGCTGGTTGTCACAATACTGCTGACAGGTGAAAATTAATAAAGTGAAAAAAAAATGTTTTGCTATTATTAACCGAAATATATGGTATATAAAACTATTTTCAGAAATATGATTTCTGATGGATATTTTTTATTATTTTAATAGTTTCGAATGAGGATGAAATGAAATGAAATGAAAAAACTTCTTCATTATCCTGTGACTAAAGTGCCTTAAGAATAAGATAAAAACCTTCAGAATGCTTTACCGATTTGTAGATTGCCTCTATCAAGGTTTCTACAGTTTACATTTTAGTAATACTCTTACTAATGTAAAGTATGATAAGTAAAATGACTATTTGAAAAAAAAAAAAAAAAGATTGTAGAGAAATTGCTGCCCACGAAACGAATCACAATAGTGGTAACATAATATTCGTCGGGCTTTATCCACTCAACGATATATCCATCCGTATTTTCTTATTATTTTCTATTCATCTTCTTACTCTTCAAGCTTATCAAATAACTTGACAGTCAGTTCAATTATAAAAGCTCAGGTTGGTACTCCTGCTGGGTATGTCAGGTTGGCACCCTGTCTGATATCTAGCAACTTACGACACACCGACAATCACCAGATGACTGACGGAACAAATATGATGGTCGTTAGGGTATTGATCGGCAATCGGTAATCGAATACCTTATCAAAAGGAAGTACTTATTACTTTCAATATGTTTTTTTAAAATCACAGTCGGCTTTTGTTAGTTGAAGGCTCCTCTGGAATCAAACGTTACATAACTAATAGATAACTACTGTTAAAACTTGACATTATTTATGTAAGAGTGGCTTCCTGATGAGTTAGAAGAGAAGAACTGGGATCTCCTAGAATTCAGCTTCAAATTTCGCCACGTGAGGAGAGAAAACGAAATGGAACAAATTCGTATTATTAAATCTGCTAATACATTGAAAGGGTGTTAAAATGATTTATGACATTTGACTACCAATTAGTAAAATATACAAACAAAACTCACTTGAAAGTTTTTGGAATATTTACACTTTACTTATTTATATTAATGTAAATTATTTTCAGTCAAAATAAATAATTCTGATTTATTGAAACGTTAATACCCAGTTTAATAACATTTAATTAAGCATTCAAGGCTTCCTCTTAAAAGCTACGAAAATACGATCCCATTAAAGCAATCTGCTTAGTTTTGTTGTGCATAATAAAAATCCAAGATAACGTTTATATTTAGCGTGCTGAAAGGAAATTCTTGCTTCCCCGTTCGGCCGTGTATCTAAAAGGAAATGCACCTCATCAAGGTGCATTTGCATCGTCCTGACAAGTGCAGGTGCGTGACTCCATTGCATAAGAACCATCAGCGGGGTGCAAGAAAGCAATAAAGTGAGAAAAAATGGACGGGTTGCTGTTCGCACCTAGCAAAATGATGGGATTGAAAAACGCATCCATCTAGTGAGCGGGTGTGAGTGAAAAGTGGATTCTTAATTACTTTATCTCAGTGCTCTTCTGCTGTTGTTGCGCGGTGTGGTTTCCTGCAGATGTGAGACCAGATGTACAGGATATGCAGGTTACTGTTCTTTAAACGTGGTATTTTATATTTTTAACTAATTAATTTATCATTATTATTATTTTTTTTTTTAATACAATATGTGGATTCTTAATGAAAATATGGAAAACGGTCCTTTGTTACCGAATAAAACTTATTTAAATCAAACCTTGATTCGTTTACCTAGTAAGATATTATTCCTACTGGTTCGGTTGCTTATCTACGCTCAATGTTAAAATTTTAATTGTAAATGGACACTACAAGCATAGCTCACTGTCAAAAATATAAATAACTATTTAATATATATTTTTCTATGATCGTAGTGTTCTTCCCCTCTATACCTTGACGTGTCTTTCTCCAAAACTAGGTTTTGTGAAGCTTTGGATTTATACTGTAATAAATACAATGTCAAAATAAATATAAATAATCCCATTTTATTTTATGATTATGTTCTACACTTCCAACGAGCCTATTTACATTAAAAGAGCAGATGCACGTTTTGATTGTTTTCTGAGCAGTTCGGTCCTTGGAAAAAATTCCTTACATTTTATTAAAGATTGAAAATTGGTATCCTTATTAGTTCGTGTATGGAAACTGCCTATCAAATATCTTACTTTATTTCTCCCACTTTCGTTATTCTAATATTTTCTGTTTTTTACATTATATTAGTGATGGTGGTAGGGACACGAAATTGTAATGATCGTCTAATAAAATATAAAAGTAATTGTGAAAAATTGGACATATTGTTCAATGAATCGTTTTTTATATTCCAACGCATTGTGTTGTTGAAAGTTGTATGTAAATTTACTAGCATCTGAAATATCTTTCTAAAACATTTGTTGCTTCGACTAACAGAATATTTCAAAATCTTCCATGTCTTCCATACTTTTAAACAAAATAAGTGTCGAGAAAATTTAAAAGGATATTCTTAAATTTTATTACTTTGACAAAGGTTTGTGGGGAATCCTTAGAGCACATCAACATATTTAAGCTGATAAAATACCCTAATATCTAAAAAAATTGAAAATAGATAAAGAGCTTACTCAGCAAAGAAGATATAATGGACTGAGGTAGCCTAGAAGACATAGCGGAATACGCTAGGCTCTATAAATAGTTAGAAACGTGAACGGACTGGCAAAAAGTATGTCGCTGAGTTCAAGCAGAACTTTCTTTCTTGTTCCAGTGACTTACCACTAATACATCATACATTCCGGCCTTACAAATATGTTTTTAAATTATTTTTGGTAAAGCAAATTACTTTTAACTAAATCAGTTAAATCAGTTGGTGATCGCATCTCGCGTGAAAGGCTTGACTAAATTCGCTAATTCTTTTTTTGGTGTGTTTAAAACAGTCTAGAGAAGAATATCATAAAAGGAAAAGTAACTTTGGTAGATCGATTTTTTAAATTTTGGAAGATAAAAATAATTTCTCTATCTATATATATAAACGAATTCAGAAGAAGGATCTTTTGAAAGAAAAATAGAGAAAAGTTACTTTGATAGATAAGTTTTATTTTTCAATTTTGAAGGTTATAATTATCTCTCGATCTATCTATTTGGGACAGAAAAGGAGTTTGTAATTGCTAGTGGAGTTTCTGCCTCGTAATGAGACAATCAATGCTACCATTTGTTTATTCGTTTAACGTCACTTTATGCTACTATGGCTAATCGGAAACCAATTATATATATATATATATTATATATATATATATATATATATATATATATATATATATACAATATAACAATCTTCCATTTGTTCCTGCACTTGAAGAAACACCTGGGCGGCCGGCGTCTTCAAGACGATAACGAAGTCAAAACATTTGTGATGCAGTGTTTAACAAGTCAGGCGACAGAATTTTTTGAGGAGGGTATTCAAAAACTGGTGCCGCATTATGACAAGTGCCGCAAAATTCATGGAAATTATGTAGAAAAGTAGATTAAGGTACAGGCTTTCATGTAAAAACAAAATTATTGCGATATCTTTGCACGTCTTTTTTTAATTCAAAACGGTACTTACTTAAAATACATGAATCGTATCTATATAAATGAATCGCCTTTTTCCTTAGTTATCGCATCACGCCTAAACGGCTTGACCGATTTCGCTAAGTTATTAAGACAAGACATAACTTTGAGATTTATGAATTTCTCCGTGGAGGACGATGAAATGTACTCTTCAAATCTTAATCAATGACTAGTTTCTAGGTATTATATTAAATGATTTATTTATAAATTTCTTGATATATATTACATATATATATATATATATATATATATTATATTTACACATATATATATACATATACTATAGCGTATATATAGATCGCAGCGCCGGGCTATACCCTCAGAGCAGATGTTCCACCCGACCAACACGCCTTATGCAAAACGAGCCGTCCCGGTACGTCGATTTTGGTCCTCGCGGTGAATACTGATTGGTCTCGGATACGGACACAATCGTTATCTTTGTTATTTTACGAGAGTCCTTCTTGCGTAACGCACTGAGGAATTTCCGCGAGCTGTAGGATTCCTCGCATTTGTAATTGGCTATAAAATCAGAGAGCAAAAAGTAATAAAAATGATACATGTAATGCATCAAATGGAACAGACTACACAAATATAATCTTCTATTTCTATGTTCATTAGAATAAAAAAAAAAAAAAAAATATTTATCAAGAATTATTTTAAGATAAAATTGACTATGAGCTGATAAAAATTATTATTTAGGTTCACAACGAATATTCGTTCTTTTATAGATTTAAATTCATTATTTAATCAATTATTATTCAGGTGATATGCAATTATAATATTGGGTTGTAAATTAAGTTTGTTTCATTTTTTACTAGTGATTTCGAAAAAACTTCAGTTTCTTGTAAATATTATTAATCACCTATATTTGACCAATGACGATTATATGTTGCCATCTTTTAGGTAATTTTTGGAATTTGGACATCATCAACAATTGAAGGACGAACCGAGCGGTTTGCGTCTTTCAAGTCAAAATTTCCGGTTCTGAATCGAGAAAACCATTTACGGACGGTGCTTTTTTATCCACATTCAAATATCTCCTTATCCAACACAAAAGCTTGTTGATTGTAAATTTAAAATAAGGTTTTTTGATTGAAATTACCGAATCATTACAATGACCTAATAGCTATTTTTGTTCAGAATTAGTTGTTTTTAACTTATTCTATTTTTTTTAATTTATTTATATATATATATTTTTTTTTGGGATATCTTTCTTTCCATCCTTTACTTTTGTAAATGATATAATCTGTTTAATGTGTTCTTGCTAGATATTTTATCTTTATTTGCAACATTTATGTTTTTTTTAAGGACTTCATTCCAGGGTAAAATCAATTTTTGTTCTATTCTAAATGTTTTTACGAAAGTATTTAAGAAGCTTAATATAACGGAGTAACTAGATCGAAATTAATACTTGTTCGCCGATATTCTTCGTCTATTCGAGGGATAAATAATTACTAAGCAAATTTATGATTCCGTGAATAAAATTGGAGGCTGATTTACAACTTCACCACTCTTTTATTAAAAATTAATGCACAACTTTTCTGGTTGTAAGTATCCACTCACACTAGGTAATTTGCACATTTTTAAAATTAATTAGTTATTGGTCATATTTATAAATTAAATTTTAATCATTTTAATTGAATTTTAACAATGATGAGCATAGTACATCAACTGATTCCTTTTATATTACATTTTTATAGTGGAATTATTTTGATTGTTCTTTTCTTTTTCTTTTATTTTCGTGTTTTATTTGTAAATATTTATGAATTTAACGTTAATATTATAAATTATTAACAATTTTAACTGCATCAATTTAATTTTTTTATTATACTTTTGCATTGTTATGTAATTTTCATGATAAAATTGTGAGATTGATTATTTTTAATTGGACGATCTTTTGTTCTTGCAGATAAATTTGTTCCTTAGCACCTGATGATGGCATTTCAGCCGAAACGTTGTGCATTATTTTTTAATAAAAAAGTGATGAAGTTATAAATCAGCCTCCAAGTTTATTCACAGAATTTGACCTTCACCTTAAAGAATCTTACTCCTTATTTATAATTCCGGTATTATGATTAAAGGGATCGACATAAGCTGAAGAACATATTATGCTTCCATCCCATTTTTCTAGAGGCTAACAAAAGATCTAGAGTTGACATGGAAGACGGCAGTAAAGAGTGGCCGAGAGTTGCATGCCAGCGGGCACTTCCACCTGATAGCCCCTCCAATATTTACCATCTTCCCACTCTCAGCTCGGATCCTCAGTCCTGGCTTTCACGAAGTATGCCGCCTCTCACTTACAGCAAGCAATTATTTACGGAGCATTTGGCTTCGTAGAGCTAGAGGTAAGTCTCTTGTACCATGTAATCCGTCCATGTTCGCGACAAAGAAAAATTATTTAAAAAATGTAACTGCAAAGTTCATTACTCTCACCAGCTTAACTCTCTAATCGTGGGTTCAGTAGAAATTTTATAGTCGATAGCCGATTCATAAGTTTACGTAGGATTTCCATTCTTTTTCAACTAACATAATTTTTAATCTTAATACTAGAGACGGAAAACTTGGGCTAGTATTATTTCTCCCAAAATTTTTTTTTATTATTTTTCATAACATAAATATATAATACAACATTGTTTTACACAGTCTGTAAATACTTTTAATTTCCAAATTATAATTGTACAGTAATCTATTTAGTCATTCAATAAAATTATTATTAATCTGCTTCATACGGTTGGCGCTAGTACCCATCTATAAATTATTATTATTCATCATATAATTATTCAACTCTTAGTACCGGAAGAAATTGAGCCATATTTACAAACGATGTTGTGTATTGATGTTATGTAAAATAATAAAAAAAAGTTTTTGGAGGAAATAATACTATATCAGCCTGTTTTCTACCTCTAATATGACGCAATTTCTTTCGGTACTAAGGATATAATAATAATATGAATTTATAAATGGGTAATAGCGGCAACCATATGAAGCAGATTAATAATAATTTTAGTGAAGAACTAAACTATTTTATTTCATGTTGAAAAAAAAATGTATAAAACTATGAATGAATAATTGAAAGTTCGTTTATAGCCCATGATAGGCATCATCATTAGTTATTAAAAAAAAAGTTTGATAATTTACATAACTCCATTCCCTTCTAGCTTTTAGGGTTTCCTTGATCTATTAAAACAAAAAACAAAAAAAACATAAAAAACCCTCCTACATCTTATTTCTAACTAAAACGAAATCCTGATGAATAAACTTGTGGAGGCTGATATCAAAGGCTCACGACCGGTCTTTTATTTAAATAAAAATGAAGCAGTTGGTTGCTATGCTTCTCTCACTAACAAATAATAAATGAAACAATTAATGGACAAAATTTAATTACTCAAATTAAATTTAATTACTGTTTTTAAATCTTAAATTTTGAGTGCTGCCAATGGGCGGTTTCTCTTCACGTTTTTCATATACACTATCTTTTATCACCATATTTACTTGATGTATTATAATATACCGTTGTAAATTTCATTAAAATATAAAATTAAAAAAAATTAAAATTTTTATTATTACTCTCTTATTGGAATTAATCTATTATAATCTTGATTATTTTATTTATTCGGATTTATAACTGTCTATTTTACTGTCAGAGCCTTTTAGTGCTAGATGTTTTGATCTAATCATTTCATAGAATTCAGATTTATCTTTAGGCACTTAGTTACGGATTTTAGCAAATAGCCAAAACATTTGTGGATATTTTAACATTAAACGATTTTTTAAGAATAAAATATAGTGAAATTAGGCACACATAATTTTTTAATGAAGCTGCATTATTACGTGGAAACAAGATATATTTTCACTTAATTTTTAACATTAACACACTCATTTTTTTTTCTAGCAGGAGCTAAAAAGTAACTCAACGTTTTTAACGAAAAGTTCGTTAATAAACATTTTTAATTTATTTATAAAAACATTGTTGATTTTTTATTTTACACATTTCTAGAACAGAATGTTTAACAAAATTTCATTTATAAGACAATTATAGTAAATATTTGGTTGAATAAATGAATTATGTTCTAAATAACATTAAAGACTTTACCTTTTTTTTTTTTACTCTGTCCAACACATTTACTTGATGTATACAATACAGTTGTAAATATATACTTAAACGCATCCACAAATGTTCTTTCCGATTATGTCTATGATAAACTATTTCTTCTTATTGAAGTACCGAAAGCTTCATATTCAACACAAAAAATAAAACAATAAAAAATAACTAAAAATATATCGGGAAAAAAACAACAACAAAAACTCGCTCCTTCTTGACATCTGTTGAAAATACATTAATGGATTTTGAAAATAGGTCTGAAATATTCAATGAGGAACATCAAAACCATGCTTCCTTAGCTATTTCTGGACACCTAATCTCTTAATACAGCCATTAAAACGAAACATAAAAGTTAAAATTATTCGCTACGGCCAATTAACAGACAATAAAATATCCGTTATTCTCATACAGTAATTTTAAGGTATGCTAATTACTCTCTATAAAATAAATTGCTTTTTATATTTTTTAGAAGTAATTAACGAATTCTAACGATTAAGATTGTGTGAAGAATTCCTAACTTAAACGAGTAGTTAAAAGTATCGTTAAGCATCTTGGGCTTTTAATGTTTCCGTGCGTAATTAAGTCCACTTTTCTTTAAGTTGAATAATTGCATAATTAGTTTAATAGTAGGGATAAATGTTGTTGAAACTTGTTAATTTTGTTATGCCTAAAGAATTGACGATGCATGTAGGTCCGTGTAACATTGAAAAAAAAAAAAAATAGAAAAAGAGAAAAATGCAGATCCTTTCTGCTTCACAAGTAGATTACACAAAAATGGAATTTCAATGGAGTCATTCTAATTATGGGACTACAACCTTGAATAGAGATTATCTTAACGTTCAGGAAACATTAACATGCAAATTGTCAATATTAAAATGTAATTTATATTTTATGCGATGCCAAGATTCGTAAAATTTTATTGATAGTTTGGAGAGAGGCAAATGTATATAATTTAATGTTTCAAATTTACGACCAACTATATTGTGTAAAATGAAACTAATAACAGTATAAATATAATTTATATGTTTCAGTTAGTTCGAGTTTTAATACAGAATCCTTTTTTTTTATTTTTTTTTTTTTTGTCTATAACTATATCTCAAATAATTATTCATGTAATAAACATATCATTTTTAAGCTTAATAAAGAAGTTAAAAACATAGTAGCGACTATAATTTACTGCGAAGTAATGTTAACAGTATTACACTTTCATTTATTTTAATTATAATTTAAGTTATAGTCGGGCCATTCACTTCATTTGATCTACTTTATAAGGTAATGATATATATAGGTAATGATGACCTGTCAAAGGGTCTTAGAGGTATAGGCATTTAAAATGTTTTTTTTTTAAATGTGCCAGACAAAAAAAATAGAATAAAAATGTGAATAAATGATTGATTTTAGAGGTTTGGAATGGTTTAAATTATATGATTTTTTAGTGAAGCATCAAAGGATGACACATATATCACGTTTTTACTTTTTCATTTGTTCTTCTCCATCCAATATTATTTAATTTCCTCCGACTGCTCTCTCTCTCTTTCTCTCTCTCTCTCCTCTTTTATATATATATATATATATATATATATATAAAAATATTTTAAAATTGATTTTTACTCTTTAAAAACAAGAGATTACAGTGTAAATTATAACTTTCTTATAAAACACATTACTTATTCATTAAAATAAATCTTTCTCAGCCCGAATAATCTTTGAAACATAACCACATTTTTTAAAAGAAAATTAAAATCAAGTTTATTGTAAGTGTCGTTTCAAATTAAGGAAATTACTCCCAATGTTCGTATTATCAAAAAATTCTCAGGACACAAATTTATTGCACAACAAAAAAGAAAAAAAAAACAGTAATAAAACGAGTTTTTTATACCCATTAAAATCCGATATAAAAAATATTTTATCTTTCTCTTACAATGTAAGCTATCAGAATTTTTTATGTGGCCTAATATATATGGATCATTAGTCCTAGAGATAAAAAGGTGATTGCGCAGGCGATTATTAAGAAATTTAATGTCTGACTTTCAACATGGACAGAATCAAATGTGTGTTGTGCTGAGTGTTGCGAAGTAAAGCTGAGATATTTGAGTAATATTTTGGAAAATAAAATACTTTCAATCAGAAACGTATTATGTAGTATTCTAATGATCATTGAATCGTTAATCTGAGACATTGTATTATTGAAAATATTTTCCTAAATAGTTTTCGACGGTAATTGAGACGTTGATTTTCAAAGGTGCTAATTTATATCGATTATGAGAAATCTTACAGGATGAGCAAAATCAAAATTAATCTATTGTTTAACATAATTAAATTTATTATTTGATTCTTTCCGGATTAAAATCGACATTAATAACATCATTTTTATAGAACATAAAAAAAAATTGTAGTATGTTACGAAACAAATTAAATGTGTAATTTGTACCTTTTTAAAATTGTTAAATCTGAACGATTAGAATAAAAATATTTCAAAATATAAATTATCTTATTTTTGTATTTATTTAATTTGTTATTATATTTGATTAATTCATATGGCCGTTTATTAATACCTTAAATTAGCCTTTTTAACAAAATTTATTACATAAAAGTTATAAAATAAGCAGGGATATTATTGGAACAAAAATAGAGATTAATTAAAATTTAAAGAGTGAAATTTTAGAAATAGAAATAGAAAAAGGAAATAATTGTATTCCCTTTAGAATAACAGGCACAGAAGAAAATATATAGTACGTCTGACCAACATACAAAAGACATAATTAATGACTTTACTATTATTATGATATTTATACATCAATCAATTGAGTATATATGCAACAAAAACTAAGAAAAATAAAAACAATATTCAGTGGATATTTGTGTTCATCAATTTGAATTGATAAGAAGGCTAAAAAAATATTTTTTTCGTTCAAAGTATGATATCTAGAATTTAAATACCTCAATTTTAAGTGTATAATTTGCTATTAAAGGAGAGTTTTCTTGGGAAAACTCTTGTAAGCGAATTTGAAATCAAATTAATTCTAAGCAGGGATGAAAAGTTTTATTTAATCTTTACAAAATCGTAAATTAAATGAAAAGACATATTTTAAAAAGATCAAAAGTAGGCTTATAAATACTTAGCTATTATAATTAATGTTATCGCGAATTATTTTAAACAAATTTATGTCCCTATAGGAATCTAAAAAAAAATCAGGTATTGCAAGACTTCTTCTACTTTCTACTAGGGAGAGAGCATGTCGAATCGCAAAGGGTTTAAAAAAGGTATAAGGGCCTTTGGATTGCATCGAAGACAATAGCAATACTTTCACCCTTTTTTTCGGGGTTTTAGGGCTGATTTCATTTTACCCACCTCCGATGTCCGGACCTAGATTCTCAAGTCTGAACCGACCTAAAGGAAAAAAAAAACATCATTGGCAAGATCCCAACTGCTGCGTAATCAAAATCATTTAGTAGATGTAAAGAGATTGATAACGTGAAATAAAAAAATAAAGTTTTATTCAACGCAGATTTAATTTTATAGGACTAATAAATTTTAAAATTTAATTAAACTAAAAAAAAAAGACCGCACACAATTAATATAAAAGATTTAGAAAATTAATCTATTAATTTCTCGGTAATAATACTTAGTACATGGTATGCATGAGTGTCGTCAGGTTTAATTAATGAATTGTTTTAGTGTCAATAAAAATATCTGATTAACTATCTAATGCCTTTTTTTTTTTTTTTTTTTTTTTTGCTTATACATTTAAGTATCTTTAATCTTCTAATATTTAAATCTATACCTACATTAATATCTTTAATAATAATAGCTATTAAATAAAAGTATGATATAATAATGGTTTTCAAGACATCATTTCAGCTATACAATTTGATTTAGTAATTCCGAAGTAAAAGCAATTGTACATCTTATGATACTTTTTCTATTCCTCTTTGAAGCTATTTTTAATTTATAAGATAATCTAATATAAGCGGATAGCAGTTAAACAATTATTTCGGAAAACGGTGAATGTTAGATTTTTATTTTGAATAAGATTCTAATAGCTATAATATTAAATAATTAAAAAAGATTTAACTAAAATTTAACATTTAACATGAATAACACTAGGAGTGAGTCATGTATTTATTTGTAAACACACGAGCTTACAAAAAGGATAATATATATACCACAATATTGAATGAGTAAAAAAAATTAAAATAATTTTTTTTTAAAAACTTTGACTAAAAAAAAATGATTCGACGTTGTTTAATTTTGTTCATGGTTGTTACACTTTATTTATATTTTTAAACGCGATGATGATTTTTTCCTTTAATTCGTAAGATGTTATCGTTTCTTTGAATATTTTAAATCAATCAAACATGACGTAAATGAAATTAATAAGGCCTTATTTTTGTTATAATCAATTGTAACCAATTAACTAGTGCAAGAAAGTGGTAACAATTCACATTTAAAGTATTAAAAAACTTAATTAATGTATATGATTAATAAATTATATAATAAATCCCTGAAGAACTTAAAAACAAAAGAATAAATTAATATAAATTTTAATGAGTCATTATATGGTGTAATTTAAATACTTATTTAAATTAATTGATCTTAAAACCTGAAACTTTTTTGTAACACCAATTATATATTATGTAAAATTAAGTATTCAATAATATGTAAATCATTATATGTTTTGTTTATTAATGAGAATTTATCGTTTTTACTAATTTGTTTTCAGTAAGAAAGAATGTTAGTGTAGACGGTAACTGTTCGGGAGATATTGCCCGCAGAGCGACCTCAACTCCCGATTAACTGAAACAGACTTCTACCGGAGCCACACAAGCTGTGCATAATACATATTATAATATAAATTATTTACATTTTTTAGACTTACCACATACGACTCTGTCGAAGGGGCTCATCCAATCTGAAAAATACAACACTTATTACAGGCAGCTGAAATTATATAACAGTAGGTTAATGCCTTCCACCATCTTTTGTTAGTCTTCTTTTAGCTTTAAAAATTACATGAAGTATAATATTTTTTAAAATCTTGATACAATCAAAAAAATATAACAAATCAATAATTATACTTTTACATTTATTTATTTACAATGTCGTTATATTTTAAACGTATAAACCAGTTAGAATGAAGGAGAATGACATTTTTTTGTTTGATAAACATACAGTACATATACATTATTAATATACTACATAATATAATAATAAAACGTTTATTTGTATTTCAAACAGTTTTTATCCTGATAAAAATTATTTGATCTTGGGCGCTATACTCAGGAATAATAAATAATAAGAATTATCCCTACCACTATTTTCATTCGAACTGGTTTTATTACACAAAATATTAAATACGAAGATAACTCACAAAATGGACTTTTATTAATTATATCATTTCATGGCACTAATTGAAAAATTAACATTTGACATCAAATTAAATAAATTCGTAAAATTATGTTTTCATTTTATAGATCCAATAGAAAAATATATTAATTATTATTTAAGGAATCCTATGTATGTCTAAATTATGAACATTTTTAAAGTTTTCAATATATATATATATATATATATTTATATTTAATCAAATGATTTGATATTGGATACATGCGTAATACATTTTTATTGAATTTAATCATTCGAATAATTTATTTATTATTTTGTGACAAATCTCGATGATTTCTGATATCTTCAAACAAATGAGCTGGAAAAAACGTTTATGCATTGAACCGATATGACCAAAAAGACATAACTGATCTGATTTATCTCATGTCGATTGGAAATCATCTATCTTCTATAAATAATTATAAACTATCTCACAGGCAATAACCGCTGAGGTTGTAAATAGGAAAATTGTCAAAATTATTACCTAACTAAGTTGGTTTTTACTGAGTCACAAAATCGCATGACCCGAGTAGCGTTTGCATGAGTAAGGCCCGCTTCATGCGACTTGTTAAACGCCTTTGAGCCAATTTAAAAATGATTTTATCAAATACTTCTGAGCTAATGGAGGTTTCCTTTTGGGTAATTTATTATTTTTATCGCGGTATTAATTCCAGAATTTACATTTTGGAAGAATGCCGTGGAATTGCTCGGTAACGGTTATAAAATGTGATGGAAAGACCTTTTAAAATTAAAAAATGTTTGTAGTCTTTCGCGGGTTATTAATCCTTTATAAGATAATTATCATAAAATTGAAGAAATAAAAGGTTTTCGAATTAAATCAATTAATTATAAATATCATGCAATATTATATCGATATATAATATTTGGTAAAGATTATTATACCACTTCAACATTGTCATATTTGTTATAGTAACAACAAATTTTAAAAGAAGTAAATTGTTTTCCATTGTTATAAAATTGAATACCAACGAAACTGTAATGTAGTTCAGTAATTGTTTTCAGCCATATTATTAACAGTAGTAAGAAAGTTATTGGAAAATGTAATTTTAATCAGTAGTCCATTGAAAAATAAAGAATAAATGAAGTTATCCAACGTAAAATAAAGTTTAAAATAATACATAAATATTAAATAGATATTGTTTATCTTATTGATGCTTCATTATTCTTAACATCTGAAGAAGATGTATTGTTTATATTAATTTTCCTTTTGATTATTTTGAAGACTACGTGATTTCTCATCTGAGTTTTGAAATCGTTTATTCAACATTTTATACTTTCATTTTATTTTTAGTCCGGTTGTTTTATCAATGCGTTCGTGCTCAGTTCATCCAATAGATCATTTATTAATAAAATGTAAATTATATTATTATAATGATTAAATAATCATTAATTTGCACCCGTCTATTTTATTTGTGTATGACATTGCACATTAATAGGTATATACAATATTCTGTTGTATTCATCAATATTTTTAAACAGTATAATTATTGATAATGTTTTGACCAATAATTAATAACAACACAATATATTATATGACATTATAATTTTAAATGTATATTAGCCATCCTCCGACGTTTAAGTTTTCTTAATTTACCAGGAAAACACCACGTTTTATAATATAACACAATATATTGATTCCAGGTTTATTAATTGTTAATTTATATTGTTTTAAATAAAATAAGCGTGCTGTTACTACTACTTTGGAACAGGGCACCAAATGTAAAATAAACAAATTTAATATTTATTTTCATAATTTAATATTTGATCAGCTAAAAAAATATATATTTATTTATTATTATTAATTATTTAAAAATTTTTATTTAGACTTATGTTTTGGATAGTCTGAGGTAGAAATTGAGAATTTTACAATTGAGAACTGATTATAAATTAAATGATTTATACATAAACGTATACTCTTTACAGAAAAGAAAAATGATCAAAGTTTAAGTAAAATATAAGTTTCATTAATAATCGGACTTAGAATAAGAAAAAAGCTTAATTAGTAAAATTTTCATAAGAACCGCTTCAAATAACCCGTATATTAGAGTTATTAAACAATATTTGGGTTAACTAATTTATTACTTGAAACCTATGTTTATTAATTTTTAATAGTAATGATTAGCATATTATATTTTAAAAGATTAATGACTCCTGATAAATAACTAATATTTTATTTACTAAGAGGTCTTTTCATTGCATCGTTTTGAGTTTTGAATTTACTATTCTATTTTTTAAATTTATGAAATGTGAATTCCATATAAATATTTATAGATGAGGAAGATGGTTGGGGGTCCTCAAAAAGAAACACACATTAAATAGTAGTACTTATTTTAATTGTGTGCCGACGTTTCGGCCAACATTGTGGACCTTCATCAGGGCTAAGAGAAATTAGAGAAACAACATAGGCCGAAACGTCGGCACATAATTAAAATAAGTACTACTATTTAATGTGTGTTTCTTTCTAATGCCATATTCCATCTAATATTCTCAACGGTCAACTTTATTCCATTATTATAAATATTTATGGGTTTAGATGTTCATTTATTTTTTCTATATTGTTTTCCAATGATTTTTTTTCTCACTAAAGTTTTGTGTGATTAAACGTCAAATTATTAATGTCTTTACTGAGATGATTGTAGTATTGTTGAATATTTATAAAAATGTATTGTACGGGATTTTAATATAATATAATATATATAATTTTTTTTTTTTTTCACAAATGTTTTAATTTTATTATTGACTATTTAAGGTGGATTATTCTTCTCTTTTTCCAATAAACACTAAGAATTTCTCCTTTATGATCATTGAGCAGTTTGCCTTCAAGAACAGTTTAATAATAGACGAATTCCCAAGCGCCATTACTGACTAAAATTAGCCGCCATGTTGTTGGGCATTAAACAATTTGTGAGGAGGCTGTTAGTGGCATGGGAATACTCAACTATTGATGAAGCCCATCCCTGAGCGCATAATGCCACGTATAAATTTTAGTTAGGGCTACTTGCCCATTATGGGTCTCCTTTATGGGCAAGGGTTGTCATACCGTCTTCAACCGACATTTAGGGTGTACTTTTATTAACCAATTTATAGTTTGTTGGCATAGTATTATATTTCCACGCTGCTTCTTGAATTGTCTTCAACGAGCGCTTAACTGGCGGAAGTGTGTGAGGAACTATTATAATACATTTTATGTTCCTATAGACGAGTATCAATAGTATAATTTAAACATCCACATTGGGCTATTATTAATCAAATATAATTAAATTCATTCATCTTTCAGGTTTTTATGTAGATTAGATATTACTTCAAAAATGTTAATTTATAAAATAATCTCATTATTATCTCATTTACCAATATATATCCTTCAAATTATAATAATAATATTATGCTTCTAAAAATATACTTACGATTCTTTTTTTATGATAATGATTTAATATTATAAAAATTATAATTTTGCCTAATTCTTTTTATTTTTTTTTTTTTTATAATATCCGACCATTTTTATTAGTTTGCACTATTATAATTTCCGTTTTATAATTTAATTCGGTTTATAATTGATTTGTAAATTATAATAGTACCATACAATTACTACGTATTTAAAAATGGGATTTTTTTATTTTTTATTAAGGATGTATAGTCGACTGTACAAATTATTTTAGTAAAATAATCGGGAGTCAGTATATTTTTAATATTTTATTAGATTAGTATTACTTGAGGAAGATTTAGTTATTTATTCATATTAAAACAGCACATTTTTTCTTCTTCCTTATCTTTTTTATTTTCATTGTTACATAAATTGTCACATGTAATAGTCAACGTTTCGGGGCTTTTTTGCTATTATTAAGACTAAAAAGTTTTTTAAAAACATTTAATTTTAGTTACAATTTATTAAATACTTTTTTTCATAATATATAATTAACTTCAAATTACCTTTTTTTTATCTGTACATTCCAATTTTTTATAGTTCACAGCTGCATCAGCATGTAAGGTTGACTATTGGCTCACTGTTTTTCTATTGTACAATTTACAAAGTTTGCAATAGAAAAACTGTGAGCCAACAGTCAACCTGATATGCTGATGCAGCTGTGAGCTATAGAAAATTAGAATGTACAGATAAAAAAAAAATAATTTGAAGTTAATTATATATATAAAAAAACTAGTTAATAAATTGTAACTAAAAGCAAAATGTTTTAAAAAAAAATTGTTAGTCTTGATAATGGGGAAAAAGCCCTGAAACGTTGACTACAACATGTGACAATTTGTGTAACAATGAAAATAAAAAAGATAAGGAAGAAGAGAAAATGTGTTGTTTTAATATTTTAATTTTGCCAACGTTTCCGCTCAAAACTTTGAGCCATCATCAGTGCATTATTGTGCCATGTCCAAGCATAAAACTCAGTGTTATAAGCTTGAGCCGAAACGTCGCCAAAATTAAAGTATTAAAAAAAAGACTGACTCCCGATTATTTCCAACCATCAAAGATTTTTTTTTTTTTTTTTAAGAGTAGATAGAGTATCTTAATAATACTAATTTATAAAACAATTAAAAAAATAAATGAATGTTTGATAATAATTTTATATTGCTGAAAATGGCCTTAAATTTAATTATATTTAAATGTTATTATTATTATGTCTGTTTATATGTCAACACTATTTTAATTTTTATTATTCATAGCGATTTAAAAATTACTATTTCTTATTGCTTTAAATTGTTAAACTAATTTTAAAAAAGAAGAAAGTATATTGTTAAATTTAAAATTGAACGAATTATAATGTGTTGATAATATTATAATTGTTGATTTTAAGTTGAAAATTATTTTTAAGGTTAATGTAGTTCACTATATTAAGATTTCAATTTATACATACTGTAACTTTATTGCTTAAAAATTAAATAAATACTCTTAATTTATTGAAACAAGTTTTTAATGTATCTATCTTGAACTATCTAATGAAACTAATATTGTAACATTAGTGTCATTCTAAATATGCATTCTTATATTTTATCCTTATTTTTATGATTAAGAATTAAATAGCTTTTATTAGTTCCTTTAATATATTTTAATTTATTTAAAAATTATAATTTATTGGCAGTAGTAATCACTCAAAATACCTAATAAAAAAATTTAAAAAACACCAAGAAATAGCACTTGTTATTCTATAAAAAAATAAACATAATAGATTTTCATATAGTTACTATTTGTCAAAGATATAATATCCTATTTATTTTGTTAATAATATATTAAATAAGATTTAATAAGACATATATTGTCCAATTACTTCTTAAAGAATGGCGTCACATAAAAAAGCCATATAACCGATTATTACACATTATTATTTTCACGAGCATTATTTTTTATAAATTAATTATAGCTTTTTTATAGGTAAGTAAATGCGTCTGTTATTAAATATGAAATATGTAAAACAATACGAGAATATATTTTTAATGCGGTTTAATAATCATAATTATTATTACGAATTAGTTTATTTATGAAATAAATGAATAAAATTATCTTCTTATAATAATATGTCAGCTGATATTTATTATAAAACCGTTTAATAATTATTAGGTAGTAATGGATAACTATCAAGTGTTAAGTAACCTCATTGAAATACGGAAATAGTATTTTTATCTAAACTGATATAACAATAATAATAATTTCACCCATTAAATATACATTTATTTTACTTCTTAATTAATATTAAATAATTTTACCATATAAACAAAATAAATGAGATTACAAAGTCCGGTTATAGTATGATTTTATGTTTTTTAAATTTACTCAGGGAAGAAATTAATTTGTATTTTCTTAAAACTGAAATGTAAAAAAGAGTAATAAATCGAAATAGTCTTTAAGACACAAAAAAAGTTTTTTTCGAAGAATTGCATCTTAATTAGATTGCCTTTTACAAATTATGAGGTGGCATCATATATAAATAAGTTAATTTGCATATAATTATAACTTACAGAATTCATTTACCAGTGATCTTAAAAAACATTTTTCTTATAGTTTAAAACAGTATTTAACAACAGAATAATTGTTTTATGATCAGATAAATTAATTATTTTATAGGATTAATAATTTATATGGCTAGCTTATATTAAGAACCATGTTGGTGAAAATAACACTAACCGGCTGTAATATTTTATTTATCATTTGGATAAATATAATTTATGACTATTATGATTCCTATTTTACGCCATCAGTTTATTTATTGTATTTCATTCATAAAATTAAATTGTTATAAAAAAAACTGTAAATAGCGATTTTATCTTCTCATTAATTTATATAACAAAAGATCTGGTATAATAATCTGGTTATAGATAGATATGTTATAAAAGTCTATTAACACAATAGTTCGAAAAAAGCCACTGTTCGTTTCTAGTGTGTATTAAATAAAATCAATTATATTTAGGAGCTATATAAATTAAATAACCAACTGTCGATGTAAATAAAGTAAACATCAAGGCGTTAATATTGACAGATTCTGGTGTTTATATGAGCCTGTGAGTTGACAAATTAAAAGCCACGCCAAATTGAATAACAATATAACACTTGATAAGAAACAAAACCGAAAAAAATATACAAACAGAAGTTAATGGGCATCCGAGCTATTTAACGTAGCTTGTTTATTGACACTGAGTATCATGATGATTATTTCAATGGCAAAATGACAGCTAACTTTTAATTGTTGAGATAAAATCAGTTATGTTTTTGAGCATGCCAGTTGTTTTCATCGGCGCTTTTTCCAGTTTTTGGTAGCTATTTGTTTATTGATAAAATTTATCCAGCAAAGGTTAAAGTAATAATTCGTTATTCATATTCAGATCACTTTCAAATTAACTGACAACATAATGGTTGGTATGAATAACTCTATGCTCGACATAATTCGACAAATCGACATTACAAATCATCCTATTTGAATACTATACTACAAAGACAATATAACAAATCGCTCCCAATGACATAGAATTGATTATTGAATTAATGAAAAATTACTAGCAACCAGTTCAATTATTCATGAGGAAAACCAGCCGGCTGGAATTACAGTCTGAGGCGATATCAGGTATATATCGGCCTCATAAGTGTAACATATTATTAACTATTATGACTATAATTAGTTTAATTAATTTAAATGTTTTAAATTTCATTGCTCATTCTAATGTATATTTGATTGTATATAGTATAAACGTAGATAATTGAATGATACTTCGATGCCTTTAAGTTTTTAATTGAATAGTTAGATTCAATTAAAGATAAAAATCAGGTAACTAATGAAAGTGAAATAGGCGTTTACAATCATAATGGGAAGAAAGTGAGACAGAACAAGTAGATGACACTGACAAGAGGCCAGAAAAAGCCTGGGGACAATGCAAACCTCGGTCCTGCTGTTTTATTGTCACATTTATGGTTAGTTTTATGGTTTTGGGTGGTGGGGGTAGGCTGGGGACCTCAACTGCCGGCGTTGAGCCCGGTTAGTGTTAGTAGGTTATTGCCACTGGGAGCGGTTAATTTTATTGCCCATTATTTACTATAGCATAATGTGTTCCTCTTGCTTACCAGTGATTGACATCCACGGGTACCTGGGTATGTCAGGTATGGGTTGTCCAGCGGCGGCTGTGACTTGGGTCGTACAAGAGCTGAGCGGGTCTGCGGAGGCGGCTGCCGCTTGGTGGTAGAACTGGGCCGCTGCTGCCATCGAGGCGGAGGCGGCAGACACGGAGGCCGCGGATGCTCCGTTCTGGTGGTGCAAGGAGTACATGCTGTCCGTGCTACCGGTGTACCTGCACGACTTGTCACCGCCCGTCGCGGCGTCCACCACCGCTGCCAATGCAGAGCTTGGAGAACTGAAAGCACCCATCGTACCTGTGGCAGCTCCTGCGAACAGTCCTTGCTGGTGCTGGTGGTGGTGGGCCGCCACGTAGGGGTACATCCTCGAAGCCGAAGAGACCAACGAAGGCGGTGGCGACGACGATGAGGATGAGGAATTGTTGGTGGCCGTACTGCTGTAGTTGACAGCCGAAGGAGAGTCCGACGTGGTCGTGATGACAGGATTCAGCAGCTGATGATGGTATTGCTGATGGTACTTAGGTAGCATACTATCTATTATAAACTTGCTCATCCTTCACACCATTATAAAACTCGAGCGCGTAGACACACTATAACCCGCCGGCTAACCTGACTCTTAATGTAGGGGTGCACTTGTACGAATCCTTTATGGCCGTGGAGTAGGGGGAAGAGTGTGCGAGGCCTGGTGGCCATGCCGGGGGCCTTCCCCCCCTCCGCCTCGGCCAATCCCGTTCGAGCTCGGCTCTCCTCTCGGCCAATCGGCTCTCGCCTTCCCCCTCCCTTCGATTCCGTCGCCTGGAGCCACAAAACCCTGGTCGTTTTTCGTTCGATACGCTCGGTGGCGACGGTGTCCCTATCTCTTGGCAGCCCGAGTGACCAGGGCCCTGTCGACAATCGATAAACAGGTGACTGAGGGCTCAATGGAAGGTGTGGCCTCTAGCAGTTTAATGACAGCCGGGTCACAATAAAAACCTCTTTTATTGCCACTCGTAAATATGATCACCACTCTCTCGACCACGTGCTCCTCCCGCCACTCTTTGTTGGTAAACTAATTCAGAGGCGATAAAAGAGAAAAGTTATAAACTACAGAGTACTACGAAAAAATAATAAAAGGAAAGATAAACAAATCATGCAAAAGAAGAGCTGGTAAGATGGAACTAACCCACCACCATAGTGACTACTTCACCAAGCTACTGAGGAACAGGCACTTACCATCTCATTGTAATCCATTCACTCCCGTACCTGGAAAAAAATATAAGGACTGATTAGTTATTTTTATTGTTATCCAATGCAACATTAATTGTATAAGTAACTTAATTGGTTTAAGTAGTGTATATATAACTTAATGAACAATTATAATTATGTAATAAATGAAGGAATAATTACATCATTAACTTTCGTCTTGATTAAAGATATGTATAAGAACTTTTTCATTATCTATTAGTTTTTCGACAAGTTTACGCTACCATTTGTTTTATCCCAGTGGATGATATTTATATTATTTATTTATTTTTTAAAAATATTTTTACATCATAAACTTGTCAACTTAACTATGCACGAGGCAAATTTACAATTCTGTCTGTCTATTTGCTGAGCTGACTTGTAAATAACATCTCTCTCTGTAAGTTATTTTCAATTGTCGTGATGAAGTATATAATTAGTAAAATCTTAAAAATATATACTAAAGCCTATTAGGCTGAACATTACTGTCAAATTAATGAAAATTCTATTTGTTATCGTACAAAAAGTAAATGTCTTTGGGCACTTTAAGGAGTCAAAAGTAAACAATCCACAAGTATTTTGGTAGCAGTAACAGTTTGATATATTAATTTAATTATTAATTATAATTATCGTGTTATAACTATGTTTTTTATCTTTACTTATACACAGTGGGTAATTGTGTTTTACCTAAATCATATAACAAATATTTATCTACTTATTGGAGTATAGCTATTATGATAATATACTTTTTTTTTCTCTTCATATCTAGATTCACGCCTGTTAGAATGTATCTGATAATCAGCAAATGTGCTGTAAAAATTGAGATCAGGCAGCATCAGCAGCAGCAGCACCCTTTCCTTGGCTTTAATTTATAACATCCTAGTTTCATATTTCAAAACAATTACAAAATTAAGTAAATAAGGTTGTTAGCAGTAACATTTATCATCGACATGGTTTATCGAGATTTTCAATCAGACAGATGAAATCTCAAGTTTCTTTTCACCTCCTGGATTCTAACAGTGGTAAGAAATTGTGATTAGCGTTGGTACAGTAAGGCGAGATAAGCATACATTTATTGTGCAACTGTTCAATTTCATCATTGATGATTGGTGAACTGAAAATGTGTTAAGATGTCTAATCAGGCGGATTTCAGCAGTCCAAAAAAAAAAAATAATAAATAAAAAAAAGTAGATTTATTATTCTCAGTTGATGGAATAGGATACATTATTATTATTACGATAAGCAAAATTAGTTATCCAAACTGTATTTGGAATTTTCTGACACGTTTTATGAGCAAATATTTCCAGTTTAATCAAATATCTGGCAGATATGATGAAAAGTTGTAATAAATAATAATTTTAATAAATTTGTTCGATGACAAAAGGTCTAAAAATAAATAATAACGTAATGGATTTCATCTTGAAATTAATCATAAAATTCTCGAAAAACTTTAGTATCTTTAAAAAGATATTATCAATATTATAATCGAGTATATAGTATCATATTTATGCAGAGCACAACAAAACAAATAATTTTCTTCTCCCTTAATATATTCATTGAAAACTAAATTTCAGATGACAGTAACAATTGTGTACCACGCTGTAATTAAAAAAAAAATCTGGTGCGGGCAACACACGACTTTCACTTACCTCGATTTTTAAAATCAATGAAAAAATTTTCAAATACAGTTAGAGATAAAAATACGTGAAACTATTAAGGAATTAATCAAATTGAATTTATATAGAAACATGTGTTTTATTAAAAAATCTATTATATTATTATATAAAATAATCAGTTAGTTTTATCTTCTTCTCATCACTCTCTATTAACTTCTAAAAGCTTGTGTATCAGATCATATTTTTTCTAAAATCTTTAGCTTTCCAACGGTATATCATACATATATATTACTGCTCTTATGTTCAAAAACGAAAAATTTCATTAAAAATATATTTTTTCTCTTTTCTCCTTTAGTTGATTATCGAATTCATTCAATAATCAACTAAAGAAAATCGAAAAAAGGTGCAAAATGCATGGTATAAAGTGCCTCTTCTGGTAAGCTCATTTTGATGAAAAAAGTTTTGTCACGTCTCGGGCGTATAGTTGTCTTAAATATGAAATTTCAGTTTCATAGGACTTACCCTTTCCGCCCGGGAGTTACCACACACACACACACACACACACACAGACACACACACACACACATAGACCTTTTTGCGGGACTTGGCTATTTGGACTCAGGGGACCCTAAAACGTGTATTTCCGTTGAAAACTGGAATTCGAAAATTTTCACGATCGCAATACTTTCCTTACTATATATAGTAAGTGAAAGTAAAAAATGATGGATAAAACTTTTACGTTTCAGGAAAATAACAGGATTCTGTATTATTCAATCAAAGTCTAATAAACCAATAAAAATACTAAAATGTAAGATTTTAAAAAAGTTTGTAGGTTTATAAAACGCTATAATCACGAACGGATGTTTAATATATATATTATATATATATATATATTATATTTTTTTTTTTTTTTTTTTTTTTTTTTTTTTTTTTTTTTTTTTTTTTTGGGTCCATTATGAAATAATAGAAAATGAAAGAAACAAAAACTAATAGAGATAAAATACAAAAATGAACAATAAGCAATATTAGTGAGATTTTGATGAAATACCTGTACCTGTACCTGTTCAACTAATGTAGAGTCTTGAACTGAGATTATTAGGCATTGATCACGCTCAGCCGCCAGGTTTTTCCCCAATTTGGGTACCCACTTTAAAGAAGCTGGGTCCTGCCCCAGGAGGGTCTTCATACCCTAGGGCCGCCCCCCGGCTGAATTAATAGAATACGTAATATTCTGTAATAGATTCGAGCCGAAGACCCGAAAACTAGAGCTTTATCCACTAGACCACGCCGCTCCCTTAGTTTGAGGAAATAATATAGTTAAATATGCAAACGCAACACAAAATAAAATATCATAATTAAATCGTTGTTAACTATAATACATGAATCAAGAACGAAATATTTACTTCGCGTTCATGGATATAATTCGTAAATTCTCATCAGAACGTATCTTGATCGTTTCGAAAAATCCTATCTAATCCATTTTCCAAAAGGAATTGTGCTTCTGAATAAAAAAGCGTTCTTTATTGGTGATGGTTCCATGCAAGGTAGTACATGTCTATCGTTTACGTGAAAATTATAGTTACTCATTTGTGTAAAAGGCACAATCCATAGATTTACAGAGGTTAAAGAAAAATCAAAATTTGCAGATCCGATGCTTATCTAGCCAGGTACATATTTTCTAGAATTACATTATAGATGTTTATTTGTTTAACGTCACTTTATGCTACTATGGCTAATCGGACGATGCTACAGTGGGAGTCCTAAATTTTGCCTATCCAGGTTTTATTAGGATAGGGATCTTTAACGAGTACCTGACATCGCACAGGCTCGGGACCACCTTTTAACGTCCCTTCCGAAGGACGGCGTAACTAAGGATTTTTTACTCCCATTAAAAAATGATAGATTGGACCACCTGCGGGTTTGGACCCGTGACCTTTAGCATGGGAGGCTGTTACGCTAGCCACCCAGCTACAAGTGATCCCTACATTATAGATGGTAAAATAGGTTGAACTCCGAGACTGTCTAATATCGTAATTGCGATTTCGTCACTGGAGGGATTTATGTTGAGTTTGAAATTAGTAATGGTAAGGTTATATTTAAAAAAACATAAGAATACTCATATTTACATATTGCAGTTGACGCAAAGTCGGATCGCGAGTAATAAAGGAAGTTTACGTGACAAAAAACAGCCACGAGATTATGTTGAGGCTCTTGAATGTGAAACGAAAAACAATGAGGGCAAACAAAATTTTATGTTCTCTGGTTATTAGCCGTCTAGAAGTCACTTAGATGTCTTTGCTGTTATTATTCTTTGGGTTTCGACTGATAACATTTTTTACTCCAATTTTTGCATGATTGATGATACACCCACGTTACATATTGAACTGTTGTCTGGAAGATATAAGAGTCTGAAGGCGCCAATTCAGGGCCACAGGCTGGTTGCAGTATAAGGTTGATGGTATCCATTTCAGTAAGTTTGTCATTCCGGAACAGAACTCGTTGTAGATTACATCTTAAAAGCCACAAAAAAACCTTACATCATAATCTTTTTGTTCAAATTTACTTCGCCTAGCTACTAATGACTATGACTAATTGACGGGTGCATTTTACTCGTGATGGAAGGTATCTTTCCCGACAAAACGCATTCGTTTCGTCTGCAAACCTTTTTGTTTTAATATTACATGATCACTATAATCACGTACATCAACTGCATTTCGATTGAAACAACCCTATTCTATATACAGAGAGGCGTTGTGGTTACAATATGATTCAGTGGTCATCCAAGAAGTGGTCCACAGACACCTAAGGGTTCACAGACTATGTCCAGAGGGTTAGTTTTAATTTTAGAAACTCGCTGAGTTCAATGTTTCGCGTATTATAATAGGTTTTTAGATACTGCGTCTTGCATATTCTGGGTCTACATATCGTCCCTACCATTTCTAACTATCGAATATGAAAAATCTCCTTTTCTCTTGCATTGTGGACGATTCGCCTTGTCTCAAATTGTCGAAACTGTAGGCCCTTTAGGATTCCCTGTAATGCTTCGAATACTTTAACATGACTAATTTTAAATATATTACTTCGGTTTACTTGCTATATCTGGCTCTCGTTAAAAGTGCCAATTTTTATATTCGATACTTGGAAATGGTAGGGACGATATATCTAATATTCTGGGTCCAAATTTTCATTTGCAAGATTCTCAGTGAATTATCAGGATTAAAGCGATCAATAACAAAAACATTGGAATACCAAGGAATGTCTATACTCGTTAATTGATTACATAAGATATATATATATATATATATATATATATTTTTTTTTTTTTTTTTGGGCGCGAAAAGGCCTTGAAGACCACGCGAATATCATGTTCAGGTTTGCTTCCTCGACTTCCTTCTCTTCCATACTTCCCTCATAACCTCCGCATGTTTGCGCTTTCTTTCCTCCGACCACGCATAATCCCTTTTTTGGCGTTCTTTGACCACGAAGTCCTTTATATTGTTCAGTGAACTTCTGTAGGCTTCTCTATCCCCACAGTCTGAATCCTTCAGTCCTGCTGAATCCATGTCGACCCTGATCTGCTTGAAAAAACCAGTCGTGTTCTTGCGCTGGTGGAATCGTCGGAAGATTTCCCGGTTTAACCTTTCAGGGCTCATCCTCATCATGTGCCCATAGAATTTGAGCCTTCTTACCCTGATGTCGATCTCCAGACTTTTGTTGTCAACGTATATTTCTTTGTTGGACTTTAGCCTGTATCCTTCGGGTGTCTTGTTGGGCCCATAGATCTTCCTAAGTATTTTTCTTTCTACCTTCAGAAGTTTTTCTAAGCTAGGGAGGCAGGAGGTCTCTGTCCCATAGAGTATCACGGGTTTGATAACGGTGTTATAATGTCGGACTTTGGCTTTGATGGATAGGTTCTTTTTGTTGTAGAAGTTCTTGAGGTCAAAATACAAGCTCTCCAATTTTGCGACTTTTCCCTTAAAGCTTTCTCGGTCCGATCCGTTATTGCAGATGACTTCTCCCAGGTATCTGAATTTCGGGGTCACCTTTATCTTTCCACATACGGTGTCGACCGTCTTTTTCTTGTATTTTGAATCTGTGGTCATTAGTACTGTCTTTTTAGAGGAGATTTGTAAGCCCGTTTTCATGGCTATCCTTGAGAGGGCATTTATCTGAGCGATCGCCTCTTCCTCCGTTTCCGCGAAGAGGGCGAGGTCGTCTGCATAGGCAAGACACTTTACTTTTACATGGTCCTTCTTCGTACCTAGGACCGCTCCGGAGTCGTTTTCTTTCCACAGTTCTCTCATTATCTTATCCAGTACTACATTGAATAATACTGGGGATAGCCCATCTCCCTGTCTGAGTCCCGTTTTGATCTGGAACGGTTTGCTGACGTGTCCTTGATACTTGACTTTTGACTCGGTCTCTGACAGGGTCAGTCCTATCAGCGTCCTGGTTTTCTGGTCGACCCCATATTCCTTGAGTACTTCAAGCAAGGTCTCCCTGTCTACCGAGTCGTACTCCTTCTTGAAGTCGACGAACGAGATGAAGAGGTTTTTTCTGCTCTGGGTTCTGTAATATCTAATCAGGAGCTTAAGGCTAAGGATCTGTTCCTGGCATGATCTGTTTTTTCTGAATCCCGCCTGATATTCCCCGATCCTCGGGTCCACTTGTGGGTACAACCTGTTCAGGAGTGCTTTGGAGAGAATTTTGTATGATACTGGCAGTAGGGATATCCCTCTGTAGTTGTTCACATCAGATTTATTCCCTTTCTTGTGAAGTGGGTGTATCAGGGCGGTTCTCCATTCCTTCAGAATTCTCTCTTCACTCCAGACATCCATCAACATTTCCGTGATTGTTTTCCGGAAATCTTCCCCTGTTAGTTTCCACATTTCCGCAAGAACCCCATCTTCACCCGCCGCTTTGTTATTTTTTAAGGACGCGATAATCTCGTCCAATTCCTCGTCGTCCGGAGGGTATGACTCCGCATGTAGAGGAGTGTTGTCGACTGCTGCCAGTTTCTCACTTGGTTTTTCACAGTTCAGCAGTTCTTCAAAATACTTCGCGAACTCGTCACAGATTTCTTCTTTGGTTTGTGCCGGAGGTTTTTCTTTCCTCTTTAGTACCAGACCAGAGGGTGTGAACCCTTTGATTTTCTGCTTGCAGCTTTTGTAAAAGAGTCTGGTGTTGTTCTTCCTGAAGTTTGTTTCCATTTCCGTAAGTTGTTCATTGAGGAAGCTCCTTCTCCTTTTCCTTAGTGTTTGGTGAGCGTTCTTCCTTTTTTCTAAAAATTCCTCATGGTTTTCCTTAGTTTTATTTTGGTTCCATCTTTTCCATGCATCAAATCTGTCCTTTATCGCCAATTCGCATTCGATATTCCACCATTCTCTCCTCTGTGCCTTTTTCCCAGGCGCAAGCTTTTTAGCGAGGCCCACCATATTCTCATTGATTTCTTCCCAATTATTCGGTATATTTAAGTTTTTCCTGAAAGTTTCTCCATAAACTTTAACCAATCTTTCTCTGTCTATTCTTGTCACTTGATTCCCGTTCTTTTCGTTGACCCTTTTCGCCGGGTACATCTTTATTTTTATTTGAGAGGGATAGTGATCCGAGGTAACGTTTATCGCTTTCCTGACTTTGACATTTTGAATTTCTCTGTGATATTTTCCCGAGATAGCTACATGGTCCAACTGAAATTCCCCTAAGCGACTGTTCGGGGATACCCAAGTCTTCTTCTTGCTGGCTTTCGCCTTGAAGTACGTGGACATAATCTTTAGGTCGGCTCTCTGACACAGTCTGATCAGTCTTTCTCCGTTTCTGTTGGTCCTATTGTGTGCCGGGTATTTTCCCACTGTTTTTCTGAACTTTCTTTCTCTCCCTATCTGCGCATTGAAGTCTCCCAAAAGGATCTTTACATGCGTCTGTGGAAATTTGACGATGGAGTCCTCCAGGTTTTCCCAGAAGGCCTCGACTTTGTCCGGATTATAGTTATTGTCGGCGTTTATAGGAGCATGGGCGTTTATCAGGGTGTAATTTTTATTTCCCACTTTAAGGGTGAGTGTCGATAACCTGGAGCTTTTGCTAGTAAACTCCACTACCGAGCCCACGAAATCCTTCCTGACCATGAAACCCGTTCCCAGGTGGAGCATGTTCTTCATGATTCGCTCTCCCGCTTTTCCCTTGAAAATCCTGTATCCCTCGTAATCCATCAGTTCCGTGTCTGTGAACCTTGTTTCTTGTAGGGCCAGTACCAAAATCCCTAGTCTATTTAGTTCTGACGTGAGTTGTCTGAGTTTTCCCACTTGAATTAATGAATTTATGTTGTATGTTCCGAAAAAATACTTCCTCTTTACCTTGAATTTATTTCGTGGTTGATCTTCGTGGTGCTCCGACTCACCACCTCTCCGCTTCTCACTGCCGGGCTCCCTGGAATCCGATTGCCCGGCTTTTTCTTCAGGGTAGTGAAATTCGTGTGAAGCCTTCTTCATGATATTATCTTTCAATATATAGGGTCGGGTTGCCCCGACGAAGTACAACTGAGGTAGTTAGCCCCAGAGGGTTTCGTTTTAGTTCCCCTGTTCCTAGCCTCTCATTAGTCGGTTTACAGGGTATCCAGCCGCACCACGAGGAGGTACGCATACCCTAAGAGCTTCAGGATGGTCAAAAGAGAAAGGCGCTCTTAGGGGTGCCGAAACAACAGCGGCCATATATATATATATATATATTTATTTATTTTTTTTTTTACCGTTAAGCTCTGATAAACAGGAAGGGCTATATTCAGTACCTAAATATCACATTTAGGATTAAGGTTTATATTTATAATTGATTCTTCACCAATGTAATCATCACTCATCATTATCATGATGTTATTGATAGTTTTAATATGTGTAAGCTTAAGTAAAGACTTATACAAGACAAGACGTATACGTAGGTATAAGGTAGGTTACACCCGATAAGACAATGACCCTTTTATATTTAATAACCAATATGGCAAGATGATAAACACAAAGCATCCATAAACATAGAACGTTTCTCGTAGTAATTTAAGCAGACTATAATTGGTGATCCATAAATAACAAAATGATAAACGTAAAAATGGAATAATGCTCGCACAAGAAGAGTACTAAAACAGTCATAAAAAACTAACCACAGAAAGTTATAAACTTTCTGGTATATTGTTGAAGAAAGAATCACATGAATTACCCATCTACCAATTATTTCTATGCCTAATGTTGTAGAAGCAGTTATTAAGAATTTTAGAAGAAGATAGAAAATTTCAGAGGAGTCACAAAAAATGTTATTATAGTTCAAATTCAAAAAAATCATTGTGGTTTGATCATATATATATGTCTGACCAATATCGTGAAAAGAAATGGTGGAAAGGTTGAATACCGCAGAGATTAGATAAAATTTTGACGGTAATTTTAACTTAATAGTGATATGACACAAATTAAATGTAAAATTCATTCTTAAGCCATTTTGGGACAAGTTACAACAAGAAATAATAGGTCTTTGATTTTTTTCATCTTTATTCACGCCTGTTAGAATCAATCTGACAATCAACAAACGTGCAGCAGCACCCCTTGCTAGGCTTTAATTTAGTCTCTCATCCAGCTTCTCTTTCAGCCTTCTTCTGACTGGCATTTCAGCTGTACATGTTGTTAATCAGTTGTACCCGTTAAATTTACTGTGAAAACGAGAATAGTATGTGTTGGTCAACTGTTTGTTGTAGAGTTTTGTTGTTTATGTACCAAGGAGCTGTCGTTATGAGTCTTAAAATTGGTTATTGAAATGAACGCAGTTTTTGTACTGAGTCGTTTTTGCTGAGCCATAAATCTGTGAAGCGTAAGTCCATATTGGTTTAAGTAGGTATGTGTATGTATTCAATTTCTGTTTAATTTTTAATTTTGATGATTTAGATAAAAGAGAGTATAGTACTTTCAGTCGGTGGTTAAATGTCTGTCTTTTCATCTAGACATGTCGGCCCCAAGTCATCCTTCGATTGAATTGATCGTTTTTAAAACTAATAAAAAATAAACAAAAATATCTAGAAATTACAAACTCAAATCAATTAAATCAAGTAGGTTTCATTTTGATTGAAATTGTCTGACAGGATTTAAATGCCTGTATTTTGAAATTTCTTCCTTTATAGTACCTTTTATACAACTAAATACAACTGTGCTAATAAAAAACGGTAAAGAAATAGGACTCGAATTATACGATTAGTAGCAGAAATGGTGAAGATATTGGTGATAATGATATATCAGGGCATACTTTTGAACACGTAGAGAAATTCATGTATTTAGGTTCAATGATAACAAGAAAAAATAAAATCCAGGAAGAAATAAAGTCCCGGTTAAAGGTGCGAAATGCGTGTTATTATTCAGTTGCTAAGTTACTTAGTTCGCTGCTTCTATCTAAAAACATAAAGGTTAGAATTTATAAAACTATTATTATTCCAACGGTTCTTTACGGATGTGAAACGTAGCCGCTTACTTTAAAAGATGAACAACGGCTTAAAATTTTCGAAAATAAGGTACTGCGTAAAATATTTGGTCCGAAGAGAGATGAGGCCACTGGGGAGTTTAGAAGGTTCCAGGAAAGTTTAGAAGGATTCCGAGAAAGTTGGTATTCGCTGGTCTGACTGGTAGGCGTCCGAAAGGTAGACCGAAGCGTCGATGGGAGGATTGCGTTAAGGCTGACCTCGGGGGCTTGGGCTTGAACGATGCATCGAAGCTTCGGATTCGGTAACCCTACTATTATTATTATTATATAGTACCTTTAATTTTGTAGATTCTATAAAATTAACCATGTCGTATTTTTAGGATTAATAAGAAATCATAGGATTAGTAAGTTGAACGAATTCTATATCCAACTAATGGAGAAAATAGCAAACATATTTTATTATGTATTTTTTTTGTTTTCGAACATGAAAACAGTAATATATATGTATCATATACTGTTAGAAAGCTAACGATTTTAGCAAAAATATTATCTTATACGTAATATAGTTAAAGATAACGGAGGGTGATGAAAATATAATAGATATAATATCATAGATAATTTAATAAAACACATGGCTTTCAAAAACTGAGATTTTTTGCGATCTTGTCATCGTAGTTTTAACTTTTAGTATACTAGAGTATGAAGTTTGGTGACAAATTAGACACCTTTCGATGACATTAAAGATACATTGAAATCATTGGAATAGTAACCTTCAGATGGCCAGCAATGTCGATAAAATCTAATGATAGACATAAAAAGAAAAATCTATTCCAATTATCAGTCTGCTGGTGTCCCTCAAGGTAGTATCCTTGGACCCATCCTCTACACAGTCTATACAGCTGATATCCCAACCCATCCCAACACTTTCCTTTCTACCTATGCTGATGACACTTGTGTGTTATCAGTCAATAACGATCCTACTATTGCCTCTCAAACTCTTCAATCCCATATCAGAGAGCTTGAGATATGGTGTCAGAATTGGAGAATCAAAATCAATTCCAACAAATCCCACCAAATTACCTTTACCCTTCGTCGTAAACCTATGACATCATGCCCTACAGTTTCCTTTAATAATATTCCGCTTGTTCCAGTTGAACAGATCCGCTACCTAGGACTACTACTTGACAAACGTCTAACATGGAATCCCCATACACGACTAAAACGACAAGAAACTGCCCGTCGCTTTCGCTTACTACAACACTTACTGGACAGACGCTCCAACCTTCCACTTATCTACAAAAGGCTCATCTATATCACCATCATAAGGCCTATCTGGACTTACGGAGTTGAGCTTTGGGGCTCTACGAAACCATCAAATTCTTCCCGTATTCAATCCTTACAATCCAAAATCCTTCGAAAAATCCTCAATGCTCCTTACTTTGTCACAAATAAACTCATCCATAAAGACCTTAACATCCCATATGTTGCTGATTTGGCCCGAACCAGGTATCAATCCTTCCATGACAAACTCCACTCCCACTCTAATCCTCTAGTTTCAATTCTTGCTTCCTCTTCAATTCCTGACAATCCTACGAGGCGCCTGAAAAGAAGATGGCCTCGAGACCTTCTAGTTTAGTTACTTAGTGGAGTGATGCCAATGGGCGTTTTCTCTTCGCGTTTTTTTCATGTATTTTATCATTATTAACATATTTACTTGTTGTATTACAAAATACAGTTGTAAATTTCAATAAAAATATTTAAAAAAAAAAAAAATTCCAATTACAAAAAGTAAAATCTGATTTGGGGAGCCCGTGGCTGAGTGGCTAGCGCGCTAGTCTCTCATGCTACAGGTTCTGAGTTCGAATCCAAGTCCCGGCGGGGCTTTTATAAGGATGTTAAAAAATGGGGATTCATTTACAACCTCTCCCCCGGGTATGTGAGACCCGTCAGCCAATGGGTAGCCACTCACAAAATTAGTCGTAGGGAGTGATGACCCTACACTAAAAATAGCATCGTGAAACGTGAGAGTAAACTCGCAGGAGTTTACACTGCGAGGCCCAGGGCCTGCACGGCCTGCCGCGCCACTGAAAGAAAATCTGATTAATCAATACTAATCTAGGCTGTTAAAGACGGGTACTGTAGCAACTCAGCATCGATGAACACCGCTCATGGTGCAACTATGCGATGAACATCCATAAATAATATTCATATCTTAGAAATAGATCCGCGGCAGAACTCCATAAGATAGTACTGCTGATTTCAAGGCTTCTTAATGATTTTCATATTTCATATAATGGAATAGAATTTCAAATTACGGACACTGCAAGGTCTAGAAAAATCGTAGATGCATTATTGAAATATTTAATGTTAATCCATGTATTAGAAATTTTTTACATAATACTCATATGGAATTTATTGCCACATAATGATATATTACCATTACTACAATGAGCAATAATATAGTTCACATAAGTGTTAATGTGTGATATATATTGCAATATATCTCACATTAAACTCGTTTTATCACGTAGACAGAGGACAGGTAAAGGCTCAATATGCAATTTAAAGAAATTATAAACTAGAATAAATGCATAGTTCTCCATTTAGGACGCCCAATGTAACATCGTCCGATTAGCCTCAGCAGCATAAAGGGACGTTAAATAATCTTTAAACAAACAAGTTGGTTAAACAAACAAGTATAGTTCTCCGAAAAAATTCTTTTTGTTTATTGTTAACTGGCAGTTTCTTAAGTATAATATCTTCACTATCCAATAGAATATCGGGTATGTGCGAAAGCATACAGATACGACCAAACTATTATCACGCCTTCTCCTTTCATAAGGATTGTGCCCTAAACAATTAGATTTTAAATTTCACGATTGCAAGTGAAATTTGTGTATTTTTTTAAATTTTGTATTTCTATTGCTATCATTTCCTTTGTTATTTAAGCAAAATGAGCAGGCAATACTTTAAAGAACTAAAGAAAAAACAAAATTAGAATAGTTATTTTTAATAATCAAGCACATGAAAATTAAGTATATAAAACGATATGAATATGTACAAGACGATTAGAAGTTATTTTAAGTTACTTCCTCTCTCTAATACTTTAATACCTACATACTATAATACCTGATTGTTCAATCCTACCTCTCTGATAGATCCTTCAAAATAAAGCAAAATATTCATCCCTTATTACATAGACTATTGGTGTTTCTCAAGGCAGTTTCCTGGGACTCATTCTTTACACAGTCTATACAGTTGATATCCCAACTTATTCTAAGACTTTCCTTTCTACCTATGCTGATGACATCTGCGTGTTATAAAGATTCATTTATTGTCTCACATACCCTTCAAGCCCAAATCAAAGACCTAGAAGTATGGTGTCAGAACTGGAGAATAAATATAAATTCCAATAAATCCCTTTACCCATCGCCGTAAACCTTTGACTTCCTGCCCAACAGTATCCTTTAATAACAATAAACTGTTGAGCAGATCCGATACCTAGGCCTCCTTCTTGACAAACGCCTAACTTGAAATCCTTATGCACGACTGAAACGACAAGAAACTGCTTGCCGTTTTAGGCTACTTCAATAATTACTAGACAAATGCTCAAACCTTCCACTTATATACAAAAGACTCATCTACATTACTATTATAAGACCAATCTGGACTTATGGAGTAGAGCTATGTAGCTCTACTAAAACATCAAATTCTTCCTGTATCAAATCCTTGCAATCCAAAATCCTTCGTAAAATCTTCAACCCTCCTTAGTTTTTCACGAATGAACTCATCTATAAAGACCTTAATGTTCCTTATGTTACTGATTTGGTCCGGACCAGGTATTAATTCTTTCATGACAAACTCCATTCTCACTCTAAGCCACTAGTTTCGATCCTTTCTTCAATTCCAGAGAATCCTCCGAGGTGCCTGAAAAGGAAATGGCCTCTGGACTTCCTAGTTTAGAATATTTCTAGAGTGCTTCCAATGGGAAGCTTCTCTATTTGTATTTCATGTCATTGTATTATATAACTATCACATTTACTTGATGTATTTTACTTTCGCTTACTATATATAGTAAGGGAAAGTATTGCGATCGTGAAAATTTTCGAATTCCAAGGGAAATACACGTTTTAGGGTCCCCTGAGTCCAAATAACCAAGTCCCGCAAAAAGGTCTGTGTGTGTGTGTGTGGTAACTCCCGGGCGGAAACGGTAAGTCTTATGAAACTGAAATTTCATCTTTAAGACAAATATACGCCCGAGACGTTACAAAACCTTTTTCATCAAAATGAGCTTACCAGAATATCCACTTTATACCATGCATTTTGCACCTTTTTCCGATTTTCTCGAAAACGGTTCTCGGAAAACGATTTTGATTAAACTCGCTATATCGATGTAAAATTTAATGGGCTTTAATATCATTTAGGTTTCATTTGGATAAAAATGGTCTGACAGGGCTTAAATGCCGATATTTTAAATTTTCTTTCTCTAAAGTACCTTTAATTTTCTTGATTCTATAAAAATAACTATATTATCTTGTTACCACTGATGAAAAACAGGTAAATATATAAATTTAATGAATTCGATACCCAACTAATGGAGAAAACAGAAAAAAAATTTTTTGAATGCAATTTTTTGTTTTTGAACATAAGAGCAGTAATATACATGTATGATATACCGTTGGAAAGCTAAAGATTTTAGAAAAAATATTATCTTATACTCAAGCTTTTAAAAGTTATTAGAGAATGATGAAAATAAGATAAAACTAACTGATTATTTGAGATAATAATATAACAAAATTTTTAATAAAACACATGTTTCTATATAAATTCAATTTAATTAACTCTTTAATTGTTTCCGTATTTTTATCTCCAACTGTATTTGAAAATTCTTTAATAGATTTTTAAAACGGAGGTAAGTGAAAGTCGTGTGTTGCCCGCACCAGATTTTTTTTGTTTTTAATACAGTTGTAAATACCAATAAAAATCTTCAAAAGAAACAAAACAAAAAAACACTTGCTACGACTTCTGTCAAAATTTCTTTTGCTGCTTTTCCTGTTACGTAGATGATTTTTTTTAAAGTACCCAATAGTGCCAGTATTTATGTTAATCATCGATCTTTTCGCTATACTCCAAGATTTTTAGATATTTTTTTAAAAAACATTTTAGTGATATTTAAAACTGTACATATAATAAATAAAATAAGTAAATGGGCTAATTACAATTATGGGCTTGAAATTTTCTTCTGAAGAACTACCCAGTGGTAGCACTTCAATGTCAGTTTAATTTAGTAGGTCTCGTGGCCATCGTCTTTTCAATCGCCACGGAGGGTTGTCAGGAATAGATGGGAATGATAAGTTGCGTACAAGAGGATTCGTGTGGGTCGGGAGTTTGGAATGAAAAGAGGCATATTTATTTTGGGATAGTTCTGCGGCAAATGGGATATTTAGGTGATTATGAATGATGATGTAAAATTTAATGGGCTTTAATTCTGATTTAAATAGTCCGAATTGCCTTAAATGCCAGTTTTTGAAAATGTTCGTCCTTTAAAGTGCCACGTGTTTTCTTGACTCCAAAAAACTCATACAAATCATTTTATTAGCATTGATAAAAGAATGCTAAATGTACAACGTGAACGCAATCGATGACCAACTGAAGGAGAAAAGATGAAAATATTTATTTAGGTAAATATTTTTTCCCGAACATTAGAACAGAATATAGATGTGTAATATACTTTTGGAATGCTGAAGATTTTAGATACAAATTTATCTGATACACAAAGCTAAGGAAGGTAATGCAAAGTGACACATAGGGCATAATAAACTTTAAAAATTATTGTATATAAAATTTTTATATTGTTTATATTATTTAATCTAAAACATGTGCTTCCAACAAAATTGAATATAGTTCTTTAAACGTTTTGATTTCACTTATCTATATTTTAACTTTAGTTAAAATTCATAAATCGATTTTAACAAACGATTTTATTTCTCGAGTATTTTTCTTTGTCAGTATTTCATTTTGATCGCCTATTCTTTTATCTATTGTTATTAAACTCTAAGACGTTTAAGTTTTATTTTAAACATTATTATAAAGTGATTTTTCTCAGAATAAATAGAGCATTATCATTAAATTGAATTAGATTCATCCAGACATCACGTTTAAATATGTAAGTATAAATTGCTCATCTACATTTCCAAGAAGATCCTTAAGAGCTGCTAATTTTTTATTAAAATAACAGTTATTAATAGATTTAAAATATAAAATAATATTTAGAGGCATTTTATTGTATATTTAGAGCAGCGTAAAGCTGACGATTTGCTTAGAACGGAACTGTTGAGTTGGCAGCGGCAGTCAAGTTGGATCGATGGTGGTGTGGAAGCTGGAAAGGTGCTTTGGGCTCTGAAATTGGACGATGTGAGGGGCTTAGAACTGAAGTTCCTTTTGGGCTTCATTAAACTTATACAACTTATTTCACATAATTTTAAATATAAATTTTTATCGTTTTTTTTACAATCCATGCATCATGTGGAAGATAATAATATTTTTTAATAATGTGTATGTATATATATCATATATATAAATATCAAAGTTTAAGTATGAAAATAATTATTTCGGATTTATTATTATTTTTTAGTCAAATGTGTTGAAATTTGTGGTATTTAATGTTGGTAGGATGATAGGATAAAAGTGGGGATAAATTTTACATTTGCTACCAATAGCTGATACATACCGCTTTTAGGTATTGAATCTACTACAATTTTCTATGATGGCTTCAATAATTTTGTGATCAATCCCACACCAAAGCCATAGAAGTGTGGTGTCAGAAACTTTGAATAAAAATGAATTACACCAAACTATCTTTACCCTTCGTACCCTAAAGTATCTTTCAATATTACACCTCCAGTCCCTGCTGAACAGATCCGATACCTAGGTTTCTATCTTGTCAAACGTTTAACTTGGAATCCTCAAACAAGACTAAAAGCACAAGAAACTGCTCGTCGATTTAGACTACTTCAACTCATGCTAGACAAATGCTCAAAACATCTTATTAACAACAAATGGCTCATCTACGTGACTATCATAAGGCCGATCTGGACTTATAGCGTTGAGCTTGAGCTTAAACACTCAAATCATACCCTTATCCAACTTTCCTTCCAAAATCCTCAACGTCCATCTTAATGTACCTTATGTCTCCGGTTTGGCCCGAAATAGTTACCATTCTGCCCATAGATACCCTACCAATTTTATTCTTTCTTCTGTTTCAATTCTGATAATCCTTCATGACGACTGAAAAGATAGAGCCCTTCTGATATAGACAATTTTTCGGTGTTCTTTCAATGGGTATCAATCTTTATATTGATAAACTTGATGTATTTAATAATGCAGTTGTAAATTTTATTAAATATATTTAAAAAAATAAATTATGAGTAATCAGACGAAGAAAACCTGTTAAAAAAAAACCCTCTATAGCATTGTGAATGTGATGTTATAAAACATGTAATGAGCATTAATTGGATATGTCTGGGCCAAATCGTTGTTTATTTTACTTATGTAGTTGAACTTTTTTTTTTTCTTTTTGTCTTTATTGTTATAATAAACAACTTTCAAGGTACTTCATAAGGCCTAACTAATGATAAGGACCATTGAATCATAGTTTGTCATGGGGTTGGATCAAAAGACAAGAAAATATTAAAACTGTGTAAAATCGATCATACAACGTGGCACTTAATTAAATGTTTGGTGGAAATTATTATCACACATTTCACGAATCCATTAAAAATGTTTATTTTTACTTAAATAAAAAAATATCTTTAAATTAAAAAATAGCTAAGAAAAAGAAGGATTAATATTTTAATTCTTAATTATCAAACTGTGTTTAAAACATTTAATGTCTTCATCCTTTGTTGCAACATTAAAATGTACATACGATGTAAGAAACACTTAAAATAAAAACGACAGGGTGAGACTTTGACAATAAACCACTGCACACTAAGACGGCGGAACTCTTAATGTTTGCAATAAACTATAAAAACCTAGTTGCACGACAGTCATCAACTTGCAAGTTTGCTCATTTCTTTACTTAACTGGTCCCTGGAACGATGTAAGATATATAGACGTTAAGTTTACAATCCTTGTTTGAACTAGAAGTAGCACATAAGGAAGTCTGCAGTTCCAACAACGATGTGAGGGAACAAATTTATCGATTGTATTAACAATAAGTAAATGAAAATTAGTTTTAAGATAAAGTATATTTATATATATATAGGGATAAGACATTGGATTACTCATTGTTTCGATTCGGTTCAATCACCCTAAGGAAGTCCCGGAGTCTTGGATCGAAATATTGACTTGAATTATTGATACGTGTGATCTGTAAAAATTTAAGCTATGGTATAAAACCTAAATTAGAGAGATCCTTTGAGCATTCTATTTCTAAAGGGGAGACAAGAATCGATAGCTACGAGAGTAATACTTTTTTCCACAATATAATAAACTAAATAAAAATCTGAAAAAAAACTTTTTTTTTACTCAAAATGGGATTTTGTAATATACATGATGTTAAAACTGAAAAAAAAAAAAAAAAATTCCTGTCCATTTTTCCACTAAAAATACAACTATAAAATATCCGCGATTTTTCTCCCATGTTGCTGCTATTCGTTAATTATCCAGAATTTCTTCATTATTTTGCCTCTAACTCAGACGATCATTATCATGATATAAAAATAAAAATCTAGTATAATAGTTTATTTCATTGAGGTAATCGAACATCGAACATCGAATAGTTGGTTCATAGAGGATAAATGGTTTACTGCTTGTGACGTGTTGTTACATATTCAGAAGTTGCAGGCAGCCTCCGGAGCTCTGAGGAGAAAGCCATGGGTGAATTGACAGTGTCCTATTCAGAGTCGGCATAATATGGTTTCTTGTCTCCTTGTACTGGTGGTAGTGAAAATGATGGTACTTCACCAAACATAACAGCTATCCTTAATGTTTTTGTTATCTTTAGTATGCATATTAGAACATTGTTATTAACTAAATTTTAACCAAAAATTAATCTGGATTTCCTTATATCCTTTTTAATTTCACTTACCTCTATTTTACATGCTACTTTCAAGTAAAATTTAATGGCCTTCAAAGATGCAGGTTTCATTCTGATTGAAACCGTCTGGCAGGGCTTAAATGCCGATATTTAAATTTTCTTTCTCTAAACTACCTATAATATTGTAGATTCCTAAAGAGGTTTGTGCGACCCTCAATTAACAAAATCATTTTAATGAAACTGATGAAGGACGGGTATGAAATATACAAGTTGGACGATCACTTGATGATTTGATGACCAACGAAAGGATAAGAGAGCAAAACTATTTTTAGTATTTTTTGGTTATAAGAACAGTAATTTAGACGAATAATATAATAATTGGAAAGAGAAAGATTTTAGAAAAAAAAAATTAGCTGATACACAAAGTCGTAAAATGTAATATAAAGTGACGAATAGGTCATAAACTTCTTACTGATAAACAATTTAATATAGTTATTTATGGATCTCTTGTAGCCATGTGGCTAGCATAACAGCCTCCTATGCCAAAGGTCACGGGTTGAAACCTGCACGTGGTCCTAGGATTTTTTAATGGGAGTAAAAAATCCTTAGTTATACCGTCCTTCGGAGGGGACGTTATAAGGTGGTCTCCAGCCTGTGCGATGTCAGGTACTCGTTAAAGATTCCTATCCTAATAAAATCTGGAACCAAATGAATCCCCTGGATATTTTTCCAATGACGACAGTTGGACTAGGCGTGTAGAACTGGATTATTAAAGAACGAATACCAAAATTAATACTTCTGATCAGACTAACGTACGCAAGGAAGACCAAACACTATCACGCAAATTGCGATAATCTTAAAAATCATTGGATCAAATTTTGTGGTACAAGTATCGATCTTTCGGGTTTGTTTATTCGTTTAAATCATTATTTCATCGAAAAAAAAAATTCTTGAGCAACGATTAACAGGTAATCAGGTCATCCTTTGGCCTCCCATCTTAAGTATTTCCCATTACGATTTATTTCACCGTTCGGATTTACTACCTTGAAGTAAAATAAACTTAATAACGTTGTGCAACCCTCAATAAACAAACAGGAAGACCACCTCGCCTATTATACATGGTGCATATCAATTGTTCACCTCCTTGAAATGTTCGTGTTCTGATCAGAAATTGTCTGTAATTGATTTCCAGCGGTTTATGAATTTATTATTAAACGGTACCCAACATCAAAGAGAAATGGTTATCGCCGTTCATAACTTGAGAATATCAATATCCGACAGTTGATTTATTGCTATATATATTTTGTTAAAATAAGATAAATACAAAAATTTGCATCCTAATACGATACGTCAGCCAGTCCAATATGAACTAAAATTTTGAAATATATGATATATTTTTTAGATATTTGTCCTTGCGACTCATGAACATAGTTTTCAGGCCTTCAATATAAAACTTATTAAGAGTTATGGCCGCCGTAGTCTGGAAAAACTGGGAGAAAATGAAACATTTGAGAAATGTTCGTAAATTACAAACTTTAGTATTTGACTATAAATGTGTTTTTCTTCACTAATATTTTTTTTAAATATCGTTTTTATAATTATCACGCATTATTTTTTTTATTTATTCTTTTTTTTTGGTAGCGATTGTGCTGTGAATTGTGTAAAGAAAACAATATAAAATAAATTCATACAATTTGCACTAAAATATAACAATGTCATTAAATTGATAAGTACTCTTTGTATGGTAGCAACCCAATACAATCACTGTTTACAGTTAATGAAATAAAGTATTTCTGTATATTATTTTTGGAACTTATCAAGTGCACAGGCACAAGTTTTCTTTGGTGCATCTGTAACGGTAAGGGCTCTTAAAATGGGTATTCTATCAGAAAACTTGGATTCGAAATTTTTCAGAATCTCATTGATTGCTTTCTCTCACTATCTATTTTTGATACTAATATATTTAAATTATAATTTTTTTTTTTAGTATAAAGTTGTTTTTAATTTAACTGGTATATTATTTTCAAATAATGAAATCTAAAAAAACAGATTATAGTCGATGCCCTATATTATGTCATGAATAAAACCTTACCCCATGATCTGAATATCCCATTTGTCCTTGATCTAATTCCATCCAAATTCTCAATCTTCCACCAGAAACTTACTCACCTTCCTAATCCCTTGGCAAAATCCCTATCTAGCAACACCTATCCCTATAACTCTCCTCGTAGATTGAAGCGGCAGTGGCCCTGAGATCCATTGTAACTATGTCATTGTATTGCTGCTTCTCCACTTATGCCCTGACAAATTAAAGTGTACACCCAGATTGTCATTAACAGAATTTTAAATTAATATTTTTCAAGAAAATTATTTAATTGATCAGCGGATAACAAAGTAACAAACGACAAATTTCTTTTTTAATTCTTAATTCTTTCCTTCTTCCACAACTTAGATCGGAGTCCAGGCTTCTTTTTAATTCGGTTGTAGTCCGTTTTGAACATTTAGCCTCCGTTGATTGGGAAAGGCTAAATTTTCCTCCAACAGCTCGGTTTGGAAAACCCTTTGCCTCACCACTTTCTTGACTCTTTGAATTAGATCCTAAGAATAAACCATCTTCATTAATTAGGGATGCTTCTTCAAAATATTACGAAAGAAACTACCTTCAATCAGTCATTTTTGTTTATTCCTCACGGTGTGCACTTTAATTTGGCCAACTATTGTTTGTTTATTTTATAAGATTGAATAAAACATAACACTGTCTTCTCCCAATCTATAAATTTTTTGACTCTTACAACTTATATAAGACAACGTTAAGAACAACCAAGGCTAGTTGTTTTATCAGACAGCCACTTTTATATCGCATTAGCTATTTAATAACGATTGTACACGTCCATTTGTCCAGAAGTGTATGTGGCTCTAGCTCCCTCACATCCACTAGTGGGTCTCGGGCTATGGTTCTTAGTTCCCAATAGTAGTATGTAAATATTGCATACAGGTATGAATGTGACCAAGGTTGTTATTATTAATTTTTTTGCTTATTTTATTTTATTTTTGTTTATTTTGTGATGATAATCCTAACGAATACTAATGAATTATTTTTAATTGCTGTTATAATGGTTGCCCCAGCGTATTTATTTATTTAGAAATTATACGAACTACCATATAAATTCTGAATAAATCAATCAATTTATAAACACACACAAACCCCCCCCCCAAAAAAAAAAAACAGATATCTGAAAATAAGAGAAACTATCTTTACTTAGGAATAGTGTCACATTGGATTTTCTCCTGACTTGCTTTATTCTGAATTAGATTCTACCTGTATAGGGTATTATATATTTTATGGTGAAATCATGGTAGTGCAATAGATCGTTGAATGTTTTAATCTTGCTTTTTACAGCTTACGTATCTGCTTCTCAAACCTCGATTTTAACTATTTACCTTAAAAAGAAATCTAATCCTGTTATCAAATCACTTCTTCAAAAACAATTTTTATTCATATATTACAATTTGTCTTAATAAGGAGTGAAGTGATAGTGCTTTGAGTTTACGTTAATAAAATTACTTCTACTGAAATTAAATGATTTGGGGACTTGAGATCTTTTTTTTTATTTATTAATTTATTGAAATTTACAACTGTATTAGTAAATACATCAAGTAAATTTTCTCATAATATAGATAATATACATGAAAAGAGATGAAGAGAATATGCCCATTGGCAACACTCCACTAGGTAATCTACACTAGAAGGTCTCGAGGCCATCTTCTTTTCAGACGCCTCGGAGGATTGTCAGGAATGGAAGAGGAATCAAGGATTTAAACTAGTGGGTTAATGCGGGAGTGGAGTTTGTCAACAACATATGGGACATTAAGGTCTTCATGGATGAGTTTGTTGGTGACAAAGTAAGGAGCATTAAGGATTTTGGATTGTAAGGATTGAGTACGGGAAGAATTTGATGGTTTAGTAGAGCCCTAAGGCTCAACTCCGTACGTCCAGATAGGCCTTATGATGGAAATATCGATGAGCCTTTTGTAGTTAAGTGGAAGGTTAGAGCGTCTGTCCAGTAAGTGTTGGGCAGTTTCTTGTCGTTTCAGTCTTGTGTGCGGATTCCAAGTTAGTCGTTTGTCAAGTAGGAGACCTAGATAGTGAATCTGTTTAACCGGGGCTAGCGGAATATTATTAAAGGACACTGTAGGGCAGGATGTCGTAGGTTTACGACGAAGGGTAAAGGTGGGATTTTTTGGAAATGATTTTGATTCTCCAATTCTGACACCATACTTCAAGGTCTCTAATGTGGGATTGAAGAGTTTGAGAGGCAATAGTAGGATCATCAAGTGTCATCAACATAGGTAGAAAAGAAGGTGTTGGGATATCATGCAGATCTTTAAAAGTTTATTTATTTCATGACATAAGCAATTACCATACGATTCAATATCTAGTTACTTGAGAATCCTAAGGATAAATAAAAGAAAAAAAATCCTCGTTGAATAGAGTGTAAGTACGGAGGAGACGACCTCCTTGAGATAGAGCGAGAGGAGTAACAAGCAATTTAGATAAGGCAACTGAGAAGTAGGGAGGGGGCGAAAGGGAGGGAGGGGCTGTCAGGTTTATCGTTCGGGGTTCCTGGCGATTTATATCGATTTCCATGGGTCGAGCCTAGAATCGATACTTAGAGGCATTGCAGTAGCTGAGGCTTAGGGCGTACCCTTATATATCAGGCCCGCTTATTGTGTAAGTCTACGATCCATTGTCCTCCTCCTTCTTTGTAGCTCCCAGGCTTTATTACATTGGACAATAGCCAGTACAAGCTAGTAATTTATTGAGGGAAGGAATATCACTTTATAATTTAAAAAAAAAAACTCTTGTTGACAGTATAAAAAAAAATATTGGTTTGTAGGTAAAAGTTTTCTGGACCTTTTCCCTCTTAGACTCACACCCAGCTAAAATAGAAATAAAACAAGTAAATAACAATAAATAAGTAAATTCAAATTTCTTTTTAAGGCATTATCATTTTTCTATGCAAAATGAAATCCCTGTTTCGGTTCCAATCTACAAGAAGTACACAACATTAAAAAAAAAAAAAAAAAAAAAAAAAAAAAAAAAAAAAAACCTGTACAACTACAACCCCTGAACTGTCTTGGGCTCAGTACATTTAGAGATTCGTACTGTTTCTAGAACAACGACCGTACAATGAGGTGATAAGTCCTTAAAACCGCTAAGTTTTTTTTCCACAACCTTTTAGGTATCCACTTTTTAGAGGCTGGGTCTGCCCCAGGATCTCCATACTCTAGGGTCGCCCCCGACTCAATTAACAGAATAAATAATATACTGCCACAACCGGGATTCGAACCCAGAACCCGGAGCACAGTACACTAGTGATCTATACACTAGAACAGGACGCTACCATTTAATATTTAAAAACAGACAACATTTAACATGTAAAAGTATTGTGGCGTATTAGCTCAGCCAGCTAAAGGTTGTGCATTACAGCACTTTTTTTTATATATAGAATTACAGGTTACGATAAAGAATCCCTGTGCTTAGACTTCTCAGGCAATAACTCAGTTATGTTGTTACCCTAGACGATTGGAGCATTCACGACTTCAAAGGTAGGTGTGGTGATCCTAAATCCCGTTCAAATTTAAGAATTTGATTGATTTTGGCATCCGGATTTACTTTTCAAACTCCGTCAATTACTCCCTCCTACACATTTCCTCATTAACCTGTTCTTCCTCACTGATGGATCCTTTACAATAAATCACAACAGTTCCTTCCTTTTTTCTCAATCTGCTGGTGATGTTCAGGGCAGTGTCCTAGGACCCATTATTTACACAGTCTATACAGCTGATAACCAAACGTTTGTATCATCAGAAGATAATGATCCAGTTATTGCCTCCCACACTCTTCAATCCTGTATCAGAGACCTTGAAGTATGGTGCCAGAATTGATAATAATAATAATAGACTTACCGAACCCGAAGGTTCGATGCCGATACCACCAAATTCAGTCTACACAGACTCGTCCAATGTTCACCGTTCAAGCCCAAGCCCCCGAGATCAGCCTTGACGCAATCCTCCCATCGACGCTTCGGCCTACCTTTCGGACGCCTACCAGTCGGATCAGCGAATACCAACTTTCTCGGAATCCGTTCCTCACCGAGCCCAACAATTTTACTCGCCCATTTGAGTCTCCGCGAAGCTATCAACTCAATTATATTCACAGGATATAAGTTCCGCAATTCCGCGTTGTGCAACCTTCTAAACTCCCTAGTGGCCTCATTTCTCTTCGGATCAAATATTTTACGCAGTAAAATTGATTTAAGAATAAAAATTAATTACAATAAATCCCACCAAATAACCTTTACCCTTCCTCATAAACCTATGACTTCCCCATTAATAACTCCTCGTTAGTCCCTGTCGAACAGATCCAATACCTATCACTCCAACTTGACGAATATCTTACTTGGAATCCCCATAAAATACTGAAACGACAAGAAACTGCACTGCGTTTTCGACTACATTGACACTTAGTAAACAACATTCTACCTATCCCCAAAGGTTCTTTTACATGTCCATCATACAGACATATTTAAGGTTATGGGCTGCTTTAATAACTATCAAATTCTTCTCGTACAAAAACCTTCGTAAAATCTTCAATGCTTCTTACTTCGTTACTAATAAACTTATCCACGATGATCTCTAAACGTTCCTTATACTTAAGCTTAGCCCGAACCTGTTACTATTCTTTCCATGAAAAACTCCATTCTCACCCTAAACTACTATTTTAAATCCTTGATTAATAATAATCCGCCAAGACGTCTGAAAATAAGATGACAACGAGACCTTAGTATATCTGCTGGATCGTTGCAAATATAACTACCTACTTACTATTTATATTTGTATTTACTAGTTACGTTATAAACCGAAGTTGTCAATTATATTTTTTGTTATTTCGCCAGGGTTTCTTGTGCTCGTAAAAGTATTGTTTTTTCTGTGATTGTTTCTTTTAGAATTTTTTCGAGTAGTGGTATCCGACCTCTGGCCAGGTAGCTATAGGTGAAAGCAGAATGCCCGATTCGCTTCTGATCAGAACTTCTCCAAAGAGGTTTTCAATTATAAAACATTCCCATACTATATTTCTTGCAAGTTTCTTTGTCATTTTATTATTTTAATTTAAAAATGTATTTTGTAGATATGGGATGACATTTCTTGTAGTCTCATTATATAAAATCACTAATAATGTTATATCAAAATTAAAAACTATGATTTTATTACTAATATATTTTTTAAAATTTTATATATATATATATAAAATTTATTTATTTATTTTATTTTATTTTTTGTTGTACAGCTTGAAGAAGTATACGGTATATATATGTATACGATATATACAGAATCAACCATTTTCACTTTCAGTGGATGATCCACTTTCTGACAACTAAAAAAAAAAGAATTATCCGTAAGCATTACTTCGATTCATTTTAAATGTAAGTTCACAAGTGGTAATTGAAATAATTAATGCCTAGCCAATTCCCACATGATCTAGATATTTAGACCCGACAGTGTAAGTACGATGGAATCTTTATAGGTGGCTAAGAGGGTGAGAATGCTTAAGGTTTCGGGAGGGTTCGTAGATTTAGAGGTTACTGGTATACTTGTCCAAGGAGGTAAAAGGTTCGGAACGTAGATCTAGGTCCAAGGAGTGGAAATTTAAAATTTTGGTGTAGGATATAAGGTATAAGCCCGGCGTTGTTTTTAAGGGACCGAGAAACTTGAAGAGAAGATGGTGCCTACAGAACCTTTGTTGTTTGCTTATTCATTTAACGTCACTTTTTGCCACTATGGCTAATCGGACTACAGTGGGAATCCTAAATTTTGCCTATCCATGTTTAATACTATATTTTACAATGGAACGGAAGATTGAAATATTAGTATGTAGTGGAAGAGTTGATGTTTGAAGGAAGAAAGAGAGGTGGCTTTACGGACAGAGATAGGCAGCGAATTCCAGAAGGATGAGGAACGGACGAGAAACGATTTGTGAAAGGATGCAGTTTTATGTGATAGGGTATAAATATTGATAGATAGGGTTCTAGTATTTAACAAATAGATATCAGAGCGGAGGGTGAGGAGCTCAGTTATGTAGGAAGGTTTTATATTTTTTATGTTTAATAAAAAACCTATTGATTTAATTTGTATGTAAAAGGATTTTTTCATATAGACTCAGAGAAACCTAATGCGTGTAATTCCGGTGAAAACTCGAATTAGAATTTTACGATTGCAATATTTTACTATATATTTCAATCAAAATTTTACTATATATTTCATACATAGGTTAGTGAAAGTAAAAAAGTTGTTATTATGTAACTGAATTACTCAAAAATTCATCTAGAAGCATTCCATACATTAAAGCAATAGGTTCTTTAATTCTGAATAGGTCGAACAGAAAAGATTGGACGTAGATAGTGTTCCAACTGTTATTAGATGACTGTTAACAATTCAATTCAAACGATTAAAATCATAGGAATGGCAGTAAAAAAAAAAAAAAAAAAAAAAAAACTTCGGAAGTTATACGCATCAATATTTGCACCGGTTTATCTAATACATTTTGTATGAGGGTATATTGCTCTCCTCCAGAGAAAATAAAGTTTGATCCTTGGAAATTCTCCATAAGTGGCGATCTGCCATTCTCTCCAGGGGGAAACTGGAATAAGAAAGGGAATAAAAGTATGGGAAAAGATGACGAAGACAAGGAGAAGCCATAAAGAGCAGCGGAGGGCAGTTAGGGAAGATGTGTTAGAGCCCTGGATATGACAACCCTTCCAGCAATATCCTCTCTCCTCCGGCAGGACAGTCAGCAGTTCCTCACTGGAATTACACACTTCCAGCCACCTCCTTCCCTACGTCACTCCTTCTCCAGGAAATAATGTCTTGTCCGCTCGAGGAATAACACAGAGTAGAATTCAGGTCAACAGTTTCTATATTTTTTTCATTAATTCAATTATTAGAAGATTTAATTTTATTAATTTATAATGGAAAAATCTGTTACACATTATTGTTATAGAATTTAGAGTATATATATTGATTTTCATAAACCCAACATTATAGACGTCTAGAAATATTTGCACTTACTATCCATTATTCCATACCAACTCAAACGTTTCTAACTTAGTCTATTTCTGATAAGACTTATTAAACCACAAAAATAGATATATTGTCGGTAAACTATATTAAGATGCGCAAACAAATTATTTTAATTAAAATTTACAACTGTATTGTTTAGCACATCCAGTAAATAAGCTATAAGATAAAATAAATGAAAATGACATTAGGAGAAACTGTAGCAATCTAAACTAGAAAGTCTCGAGGCCACCTTCTTTTCAAAAGCCTCGGAGGGTTGTCAGGAGTGGAAGAGGAAGCCAGGATTGAAAGTGAAGAGTGGGAGTGGAGTTTGTCGTGGAAGGGTTGTTACCTGGTTTGGGCCAAATCAACAACATATGGAACATTAAGGTCTTTATGGAGTTTGTTCGTGACATTTTGCGTTGAGGATTTTACGAAGGATTTTGGATTTTAAGGATTGAATACGGGAAGAACTTGATGGCTGAGTAGAGCTCTAAAGCTCAACTCCGTTAGTCCAGATAGGCCATGTAGATAAGCCTTTTATAGTTAAGTGGAAGGTTAGAGCGTCTGCCTAGTAAGTGTTGAAAAAACCGAAAGTGGCGAGCAATTTCTCGTCATTTCAGTCTAGTGTGCGGATTCCCTGTTAGACGTTTGTCAAGTAGGAGTCCTTAATAAGGGATTTCTTCAACTGGGACAAGCGGAATATTATTAAAGGACACTGTAGGGCAGGATGTCATAGGTTTACGACCAAGGAAGCACACATTTAAAACAACTTATTTAAACCTTTGACAGCTATGGCTTCGATTATCCAAAGCCTATCATCTCCATCTTATTCAGTTTTGTTAGCCTTTGTATCGAAATGTTCTACACATTTTGTTATATTTGGTTCGTGAAATTTTGTAAAACAACTTCGGTTTTTATTCATACTAGTCTTAACATTGTAATATGTTCATCTTAAATCAGATTTTATACATAACTATCTGGAAAGTTTTTAAAACATATTCCAATTTTCAAGTAGAAACATTTATATTCGTATTTGAGAAATGTATATCAAAGAAACATCACAATTTTTTTACAAGGTAGCTGATACACAAAGCATAATCCACAACTCTTCGATAGTTTTACGATACCTTCCAATAAACCTCCTATCCATTTTGTTTTAGATAACGTACATGATTAAAAGTGATTGTCGGTGACAGCTTATAATAAACGTTTTGTTAGGCTAAGTTTTTTTAAAATATCTTTGGCAGTGAACTCCAACGGTAAGGTAGGTTAGTGCTTCGGAATTCGTGCCAATAGGAACCAGAAAATGCCCTACAATTACAAAAGTGTGCTGAACTAAGAATAGAACATTAGTGTCGTAAGAGGCTCAAGGAATGGCCGATTGGTCTTCTATTGTGTTTCTTATACCAATCACGTTCCGCGCTACTCCGACCACTTTCCAGTCCTCAGGTGCCGAAGATCGCTGTGATAGCGAGTCGTGCTAGAATTGTTGAAAACAATCTTTAAATATGCAAGAGATTCTCCTGACTTCAGTTTAGAAAGAAATAATAATATAAAAACCAGAATTATAATTTATTTGTGTATCAAATAAAAAAAGTGAAACTTTGTGGTCTAATTTCTAAATGAATAAAAGAGTACAGAGTAAATATTCATTTCTTATAAAATATTAACGCATTTAATTTTTTTAAATTTTACTCGTTAACAAAATCTAAAAATTTATGTATTGGTGGACCAATGAATCATCGTTTACGTTCGTATGTAACCAATACCTATAGCCATGATATATAGGTATTAATATTTTAGCAGATGTGTTTTGATTCTTACCTATATACGAAGTACATAGTACGGGAAAGTATTGCCGTCGTGAACATTTACTAATTTTATTTTTCATCGGCAATACACGTTTTAGGACCCTCTTGTCCGAAACACCATGGTGTATGTGTGTGGTGACCGAGTGGTAAGTCGAGCTCGAAAACTGTAAGTTGTATAAAACTAAAATTGTATTTTAGAATCGCATATTTCTGAGATGTTACTGCACCTTTTTCGGAAAAAAATTGGTTAACAAGAAGAGTCCCTCAATGCCAAAAAACATTTTTACGAATTTTTTCAAAAACGACTCAAACAATTTTGGTTAAGCTCAAAATATTGATGCAAACTTTAATGGATTTATTCTCATGTAGCTACCATTCTGATTAAAATATTCTGGCAGGGATTTAATGTCGATATTTGAAATTCTCTTCTTCTAAACATAGGTATGAGTGACTTTTGTATATATTCTTATTGATTTTGTTTTGTGTATATGTATATTGTATTGTTATTATATAAATTTATTGTTTTGTATATATCGTGTGAATGTAGTACTTTATCACTATTAAAAATGTCCTAAATTGGACAGATTGTAATATTGCTCAATAAAGAATTGTTTCTCTCTCTCTTCTTCTAAAGTATCATTATCTTTGAAGATTCAAAAAAAAAAAAAAAAAAAAAAAAAAATTAACCGTTTCGTCTTGTTATAATCAATACAAAAAGAGTCAATATACAAGTTGAACGAATTACGTAACCAATTAAAGGAGAAAAATAGGAAAAGTATTATTAGTATTATTATTTTTTTTAAACATAAAATTCATAATATAGATGTATGGGGATCACTTGTAGCTGGGTGGTTAGCATAACAGTCTCCTATGCCAAAGGTCACGGGTTTAAACTCGCAGGTGGTCTTAGGATGGGAGTAAAAAATCGTTAGTTATGCCGTCCTTCGAAGGGGACGTTAAAAGGTAGTCCCGAGCGATGTCAGGTACTCGTTAAAAATCCCGATCCTAATAAAACCTGGATAGACAAAATTTAGGACTCCCACTGTGGCATCGTCCAATTAGCCATAGTAGCATAAAGTGACGTTAAATAAATAAACAAACAATATATATGTATAATATACCGTTGGAATGTTAAAGATTTTAGGAAAAAAATGTTATCTTATATACAAAGTTGTATAAGGTCATTAAAAACGGAAAAACTATGTGATTTTATTAGATAATAATTTCTTGTTCTTAGATAATATAATCCGAAACTCATGTTTCTATCGAAACACAACGAAATTCTGTAACAATTTCTCCACTCTGACTTTATTGAAAAGTTCTTAAATTGATTCTAACAACGAAGGTAAGTGAAATTCGTGTGTTGCGCTCACCAGATATATTTTTTTTAATATAGAGTTAAATAATTTAACATACTAAATTAGATTTTTAAAAACCTAACTTCTACCATTATAAAAATGTTGCATTGCTATAAAGGTTGATTATTTTTCATGCTATTTACATTTTACAGATAAAATGTAGTAAATATTTCTAGGAAATATTTGACTAAAAATGTCATTATATTGTTCTTTACTATAGTATTTATTTCTTATGGTATTTATTTTTCAGGTTATCAATTATTTTTATTATTAGTATTGTTATTTTTATTAGTAGTATTTATTTTCTTTGTATTTTATTTTTCTGTTGGTTTAAAAAAAAAAAAAAAATGACCAACAATAATAAACATTGTAAGAATATAAAAAATAATAACAACAATTTATGTACAATGTAAGAAGAATGCCCCATCATTGTTGAACTATTTGTAGTGTTTTAATAAATAAGAAAACTTAGATTTATTAACAAATATATATATTTTTTAAACGTAGCGTCAACACTTTCCCTATTCTTCCATCTATATAATAAAACGCAAATAAGACAAAGAAACCTCATGCTGAAACAGAGATCAACGTGTTAATAAGATTTACAAAAAGTTGGGACAAATAACCGTTGAAGCCTGCGTAGCCTTCTTAGTAAGGATAAATTGGGGAGCTATGGGAACAATAAGAGAAGAGTGGGAGCACGCTCGTGGCAACTTGCGGCAGTAAAATGTTTCGCAATGGAAAATCCTCCGCTTTCCAGGGCTCCAGCCGGTGGAAACCCACTCGGCAAACTTTTAATAATATAACTTGCCATAGACATATTACATTTAAGAGTTGTAGAGACCCTCCTTCTTAAATGATTTATCTTCCTGCCTGCTCCCCGTATCCTCTACTGCGGCTAATGGAATAAGGAATTCGCCCTTCTACAGCTTCCTTTCTTCTCTGCGTGCTTCATAAAGCTCTTTTAAAAATTGCCTGCCTCGTATATAAAGAAACGTTTAATAATAATTGTTAGATTAAAAAGAAGTGGGAAAAATCAGGAAAACTCTAGGAGGAAAGCATACCCAAGTCGGTTAAAACAATCAATTAAAACAACAGAAAAGTTTTCAAACTTAGAAATGGATATTAGGAAAAGACGAATGAAATTCTTCGGTCATCTCAGCCGACTACCAGAAAATTGATTGACGAAGAGAATGTAACATCGCTTAAGCACTCCACATTTTAGAAAGATGCACCTTCAGAAACAAAATAGACAAAAGGGAGGTTTCAACCAAAACAATAACAGTGCAGACCAAAGTGGTATGATGAGTGTAAACAGTTTTTTTTTTCAAAAAGATTGAAAGCCTTTTGGAAGAACAAGAACTCAAAAAAAAAACCTGACCGAGTTATCTGCTTAACGTCTTCCGTTCTGGGGAGAATTCGCTAATAGTAATTGTTTGATATATTTGTGTCCAATCCAAAAAAAAATACTCTTTATTTTTAAAATCACATTTCCGCCTCTTGAGCCATTTTTAAGTTTCAACCGCTTCATCAACACTCTCGTCTGCTTACACTCATTTATTGTCCAGTGGCCACAGTCTAGGGCTTCCTTAATAGGATGACCATTAATTAATAGCACGACAGAATAATTTTTTTTGTAAGAATATTTTGGAATATTGTTTTTGTTTTTTTGGATTGGCTGCAAATACATTTAACAATTATTAAACCAAAAGAAGAAGTGGAATCATGAAAAGAAAATTTGAATATTAAAATGTTTTATCCATGGAAATCCCTAACTGGCTTTTATACTGCAAAGCAGCAATTTATTCTCCAAATTGCATACGTCGGAAATTGATAAACAATTTAAATAAGAAAAAGACCGATAACATTTTCATGAGCTTCAGGTGCCAAAATTTATTATGAATATGTGACGGGCCTGATGTGCATGATGGAGTGAGGTTGCAAACACAATTAAAACCTACATGATATTAACAGCCCATGAAATATTCCATCCATGTAGGGAATTTAATCAAAATTGTTTTAGCCGTTTATGAGGAAATCGTTAAAATGTCCGAAAAACAAGTGTCTCTTCTGGTTCGCTAACATATAAAAAGTTGCTGTAACATTTCAGGTATATGCACTTCTAAAATAGGAAATTTCAGTTCTATACAACCTAACGTTTTCGAGATTCATCCACACATGCACGGGACTTTTGCAGGACTTGGTCATTAGGAATCCTTTAAAATCCCTTGAAAAGTGCAAACCTGGTGGATAGTTGAAATCGCCAATTTTCACGGTCGCAATACTTTCCTTTTGTAATCCCCATGATTCGTTGTTGACTGGTTTAAGATTGTGATTTCTCTTCTGAAGAACTCTTTTGATGGATTGTATAAGAGTTATAATGAACGGTAATGTTGGAGAACATTTGTCAACTAGGGTTTACAATCTCTAATAAAGGACTTAGTTCTATGAAGTAATTTATGAAATTTAAACAAGCAAGTCAAAGAAATATTGAACCCTAAAATAATGTTTTTTTTAATCTGAAAAATCTCCTAAAAAAATTTTCCTCCAGGTTTTTCTATTTCTTATATTAAAAACGCCTGTTTTATAAGGTCTTTGTCCAGTTCCTTTTCAGTTTTTTGCAAGGATTTGCTCGCCAAGAGAAGGGAAAGTGGGCAGCTGTTCCTTCTCCCAAGGTGCAAACTTTTAGAAGCTGATCTCGTCAGCTATTATTTAAGAAGTGTATTTTTTAACAAGCATTTTGTTCTTATCAATGTTAATGTAATTTATTACATGAGAATATCTACTCTTACTATTTCTTTTTCAAGTTGCGAGTGTTGTTCGTATTTTACATTGGATTTTCAGCATGTATGTTCGATTCGTTTTGTCGCATGAAATTGTTAACATCATTTACTTACTTAATTTTTATTATAAATGTTTAAAATTGAAATTTTAAGGTTCTTATCGTGTTTTTTCTCCCTCAGATATCTTTTACCAGATAATTTTTCGGATGCGTTTCAGTGAAAACGGTCAGATGTCAAAGATCTACACCAAACTCGAAAATTATTTCCTTTCCACTATAATATATTTTATCTTTAACGAAGTGTGAAGGGACTTGTGTAAAAATAAATTTAAAAGGAGAAGAACTAGTTTGAAATAAATAAATAATGAATCAGGATTGCTATGTCAGGCTTAAGCGTATCAAATAAGTGCAATATCCAAAAAAAATTCACTCTGAGTAGGAAAAACGATAGATAATTATATCTACCTATAATTTACTGCTTTTATGCAAATTAATTAAAATTAATAATTGTTTGTTTGTTTATTTAACGTCACCTTATGGTACTGTGGCTAATCAGACGATACCACAGCGGGAGTCCTACATTTTACCTATCCAGGTTTCATTAGTATAGGGATCTTTAGCGAGTATCTGGCATTGCACAGGCTTGGTACCTCCTATTTACGTCCCCTCCGAAGGACGGCATAACTAAGGATTTTTTACTCCCATTAAAAAATCCTAGGAACACCTGCGGGTTTGAACCCGTGACCTTTAGCATAGAAGACTGTTATGCTAGCCACCCACTACAGGTAATCCCAAATTGATAATTAAATTCAATTAATGACAGGAAACTCTCGTCGAATTTGTGATTTGAATAACTCTTAACAGTTACTGCTTGTCAAACTGAGGATGAAAAAATATACTCAATGAAATTATCCCCCAGAATTTTTAATAAGTTGTCTCTATGTCATTCCATCGGATGAAATGTCTATGAGAACTACACGTGGTCTGGCAGATAAGTTAATAGTTGACATTGTCTGAGGATGAGTCATTAAAAGATGATCGTACAAAACATTTTAAAATATTTTGCCTGGAGAATATTATGGCTAGAGTCCCAGACAGGAAATAAATTAGTCACTAGCCGAATATTCCATTGTAGCTGACCGGGGTCCTAATGCTGCTAGCATCCCATTGCGAATGAGCGGGGCAGATATCCTACTGCGATGCGTTTCCCTTCGGGCTATTGGACTCTACGAGGTTAACTATTTTATAATATTGCATATTATAACGTAACGATAACAATAAATTATAATTACTGGTCTTTTTTTAAATAAGTGCTTATTTGTAATGAGTTCCACAAATTCAAAATGTTATATAGTTATTACAAAAATGACAAACTTCGTAAAAGAACAGATCGTTTTTATATTATTTCTTTTAATGCTACCTTAAAATGACTAGCTTCATTAAAATACAAAACCTTTAGATAGTTTTGTAGTTATTTTCAACTTTTTTTTCTTCATTTTTGAAGTATATGAAAATATTTAATATTATTGTTATATAATAATGTCATGGTCATGCGTGTTAGTATTTAATGTAGGATTAGAAATAAAGATTTTATGAATTGATATTGCATAAAAAAACTTTCGTCAGAACATATTTAGTTCGAGATGTATTTCCTAAGATTCAAGTAACGTTCTTTCATGTTGGGAGTAGAAATGGTGGCAAAATTAAGCTTGTTTTTCTCATCAAAATGTCTTTTTCCGGTTTTGTTTAGAACTCATACAATTTTTATCAACATTAACTTCATTATCCTCATATCTCAAATACACAGGGGCTTCCAAATTATTGTATGTATCCATACGGAATTCAACTTAAATTTCACTCATAATATTTATATAGGATTACTTTGGACTTTGGAACTTTTCTATAAGTTCTCGTCCAAAGTAATCCTGTCACGCGATCTTTTCTTATATTAGTTCCTACATAGTTAGGCATCTTTTGAATGAAAGAAGTATCATATTTCTAAATATTACCAATCTAAATAAACTTGATAGTACCTAATTAATATCTGAAGAAGATCATGAAAAGAATGAAAAATAAAACAGACTCAAGGGATAAAAATACGAAGTAGATCCCCTTATTATATCCCATTTCATTTAAATACCCAAAACAAACCCAAATTTAGCCAATCAGTGCCGCTTCGACTCAACTAATCTAGGCGTAACACTGGAACATGCTAATAATACCAGGTGAGGCCTGGCTTACGTGCACGAAGACACGTACTATTGCGGTGAGCATTGCAGAATATCGATGAGCATAGCTACGAAACAGTTAAGCTGATTTGCATCGCGATGGACAGAAATAGCACGCCCTGGTTAGATTAGACGCCAAAACCAACTGTCCACTCTGTTTTGGTATCTATGATAGGTCAGTAAGAAACCAAAACTATGTTCACGATTAACGGAATAATGCATGATGCTGCAGCTCAATTTCCGAAGAATTTAGATGGCAATATTCTATTTTTTTAGGATTTATATGAACTTCCAAAGCAAAACTGAATATAACAATGTTGCAAATAAATATCATTATGAGTTCTCTGAATTCAAATATAATAAATTCAAGGATTAACTTTTCAAACTTCTTAACCCAGAGCTCCCAACAAAATGTTTTCGCGAACCCTTAATTCTATCACTTCAATGGCAAGCAATGTGTTGAAAGTGAATAAAAGCAGGAATTCCATGAAGACGTATCATCAACGTCTTAAGTTCACTTGCTTGAGAAAGAGAGGGTAGTTTCGCATTAAGAGAGAGAAAAGCCAGACGCTTAGCTTTTGGAATAAAAATGGTCAAATCAGAATGGTGTTGCACCAGCAATAAGTTTACTTCAAACCGCTAAATCACTAAAATTCAAAACTAATATAAGATAGATTCAAACACTCAAGATAGATATATAAGATAGATTCAAACACTTATAACAAAATCAAATATTGTCCATTATCTGATCCCAAGCTGAGGTTCACCTGTAGCATAGTTGTTAGAATAACAGCCCAAAAAGGCTGTTAAACTCTTTGGCAAAGAAGCCCAAGGTCACGGGTTCAAACACGCAGATGGCACTAGCTTTTTTTAATGGGAGTAAAAATCCTTAGTTATGCCGTCCTTCGAATCGGGCGTAAAAAGGTGTTCCCGGGCCTGTGGGATGTCAGATACTCGTTAAAGTTTCCTATACTACTAAAAAAACCTAGATACGCAAAATTTAGGACTCCAACTATAGCATCTTCCGATTAGCCTCAGTAGCATTAAGTGACATAAATAAACAAACATAATACCAAAATATACCCGTCCTATAAGAACATAATTCTGAAAATGGTATAAAATGACCAATTTAATGAATCTGATTGTACAGTAGCAATAACATTTTAGCGATCACTAGCAATTAAATATTTCACTTAGAACGTTAAATTTGTCCTTTTACGTTTGTGATTATTAGTGCAAGTCAAGGCTTCACAAAAATTTAACGTCTAGGTAATTTAAAATAATTTCCCGATGATATTTCGCGGACCCCCTGTTCCCACTGCTCTAACCTATCCTACATTTCTGAGTATGCTGGAATAACTGACCATTAATGCATTTAGTATCCGGTTCATGACTAAACCTCTTATATCGAGAAAGTTTGGTTGGAACAACTGTCTGATTCTTTTATATCTATTCTCGGACGTGTTGCACTAATGAAAAAACAAAACATTGCATATGATCTGGAAGCATTCTAATGCTATTGAAAAGAACCTATTCAAAGGAAAGATTTTGAGATTTGCAAAATGGATGGTATATGGTGACTCTTCTGGTTCGCTGATATTGTTAAAAACGTTACTATAATGCCTCAGACGTATCTTCAGCTTTCAAAATATCAAATTATGGTTCTATACAGCCTATCATTTTCGAGCTAGATTAGAAATACATACTCAGAATTTATTTAGTGAGATTTGGATCCTAAGGTTCCTTCGACTAGTATTCCGACGAAAACTCGAATTCGAAACTTTTCACTATTGCAATACTTTCACTTATTTTATATTTCATAGATAGGTAAGAAAAATAATTAATAAATTAGTAAAATAGGAAAGTAAATTAATTTATACAGTACGGCCCACCGAACTGCACATTTCGACAGATCCTTTCTCATTCGATCCTTAATCCTATGGAATTCTATCCCTCCTTCCATCCGTCCTCCAACTCCCTTACTACCTTCAAATCCCGCATATTTAATCACTTAATGAATAACCAGGCTCAATAGAGTTGTGAATAAGCTTTTTATTTATATTTTTAGGTGTAGTTGTTTTTTTTCTCATTCAAATATGTCCATTTTATATCAGTAATTATTAATATGTTTATATGTATTTAATTTACTCAAAGACTCCAAAACACATATTGTACATTCTGTATATTTTATTCTAAAGGGACATGTCCCAGGATAATAAAGAATTGTTTATTATTATTAAAAGTAAAAATTTATACTTTTAATAATAATAGCCAGTTTTCTTGTGTCCGGATGTTAGTCTAAAATAAGTAGCCTTATTTGATTGTTATTTCTTCTTTGACTGAACCAACTTCTTGTATACATATATGTATATAATTATTTTCTGAAGTATCTTATGTTTCTAAATCTTATAAAGACTTTGGAATATATGCCCATGCGTGATGTTACATGATTTATGAAATTCTGTACTTATTTAAGGATAAACGTTGAGGTACCCGGCACATTTTAGTGGAGCGTCTTCCATCAATACCACTATTTGAAAGACATATTTCTGACAGTTTTGTTGTCATCTAAAAATAAAAACCTATCCTGGATGAGGTATTTGATCAAGACATTAATATTGAGCGGGTGTCGAAAGGGCCATAACAATTAAAGTTGTTAATGAAGGACGTGAGTTAATGCCCAACGTGGAGAAACTTTCTGCTTGTGATGGATGTTGGTGTGCTTAACGGTCCACGTTGGCTAGTCAAGGGGACACGGGAAGGCTGCTTCTATAAGTATCTATTCATCAATAACTGTTATTAATTAAACAGCTTATGTATAAAAAAATATAGCATACTTAAATTCATTTATAGGTTTCTATCTTTTTTTTTTCTTTTTTTTACTTTCACTTAGATATGGGTTTATATAGATATAAATGTTACGATCGTAAAAATTGTCGAATCCGAGCTATCAATGAAAGACAGGTTTAAGGTCATCTGAGTAAATGAATCCAAGTCTGTGTGCGTGTGTGTGTGGTAAGTCTTGTTTTGTAAATTATAAGCTGTTCGAAGCTGAAATTATACGAATACGATAGATGTATTTTATAGGTATAACACTATATTTCACATTAAAATCGATTAAATATTAATAATAATAAAAATAACTTTATTATGGGACTATTTCCCTCAATAATAACAATTTCGTACAATATATATATATATATATATATATATATATATATTATATACACTTCAATATTTATGCCTGGCCGAGAGACCAATAAAATAAATATTTATTCACAAATTTGTGCAAAAATTAAAAAACTTATTCATATAAATATATACAAAATATATGGAATATAAAGAAACGAAAAATATTTCTTTTAAAATGATAGTGCTGAACGATTTTCTTGGATTTTGGTAAAATAAATAATTTTGTCTTACGTTGAAATTAGGACAGTGGATTTACAATTTTAAATTTAATATATCGAAGTTCTACCGCTGGGTAGTTTCTTCTCAAGCCTTTCTAATTCAACAGTTTTACTTATTGTATTTATGTTAATACAGTTGTAAAATTCAATAAAATATGAATAAAAAAAAATAAAAAAATACATTTAATATACGTCTCTTTGGGATGCTAGAAGGTGTTTTAAAAGATGGGATTTGGATGAGAGAAGGGAAGCAGCATGGTGAATATGATTAGGTGGGGAATTCCAGAGACCTTCAAAGCGGATATAAAAGAAATTATCAAAAGATTTAGTTCTGTGGGTAGGAATGTAAAGGTCAGAATAGCGTGATCTAGTTTAAAAAAAGTGAATTGATCATCTGAATTGTAGGATACTGTGAATTTACGGGGGATGTTGGGAGTCAATGACTTAGTAGGATTATGTTCCGAGGAAATATTGTCTACGTATGGAAGGTAGGAGCCACTTCAATTTGTTGTATAAGTATTTACTATACATAGTTCAATAACTGGTCTGCCGATATGGCCAATTGTTGCCAACACAGATCCGTCAAATCTCTTCATTAAGTCCATTAAGATCAAAAGTCATTCTTCACTGAGCCCAACAACTTAACACGACCATTTCAGTCTCCGTGATGCTATCTACTCAATAAACTGACAAGGCATAAGCTCCGCAATTCCACGTCTTGTAACCTTTAGAATTCTCGGGTGGCCTTATCCCTCTTAGGAACAAACATTTTAAGTAGTATCTTATTCTCGAAAACCCTACAACGTTGTTCATCCTTCAAAGTTAGCGACCACGTTTCACATCCGTGTAGAACTGCTGGAATTATAATAGTGCTACAAATTTAACCTTTACGTGTTTTGACAAAAGTGAAAAGAACATGTGAAATTCGACTTTATTTTCTCCTGAATTTTGTTTTCTCATAGAGTCTAAATACTTGAATTTAACCACGTCTTTAAACATATATTCTAATATAATTAGTTTTACCTTTTATTAACACATTTTAAAGATATGTCCAAACATGCTCTCTCAATATTTATATTGTATGTTTACGGTGTTATTTAATATGAGGTAGTTTACAGTACTGTAATTAATAGAATAGCTTAACCAGAAACAAAAATAATCCAACAATATGTTCCACGTGTGTTGTAGTGGCGAGTATAAAAGCCCTCTATGCACAAGATAGCGGATTCAAACCCGACAGATGGCTCTAGAATTTGCTACAGGGTGTTAAAAGTCATTGGTTATGCTGACTTTCGGAAGGGATGTAAAATGGTGGTCCCGAACCTGTGCGATGTAAAGTACTCCTGAAAGATCCTTAATTGGCAAAACTAAACCTGGATATGCAAAATTTAAGTATCGTCCGATTAGTAAAAATAGCATAAAGTGGCTTAAATGGATAAACAAAATCCAACGATTAAAAAATGAAGTTATTTACCGGATTTGGAATCCTAAGAAGCGGCAGTACCAACCATTTCGTATATCAACAAATCATAAAACACAAACCTTAACTGAAAGATAAAACGTAATTTACATGAGAACATCTGATTTGAATTAAACTTAAAATTTCATCTCATGAAGGTAACTCTTGTTACAGGGATACTTGCAGTGTTTGAAAGACTAAAAATCTAAAAATATTCTTGCTAAAAATCCAGTATTTTGGATGTTATACTTAAAACAGAAGATATCATTTCTGGAGTAGATACCATCGTGCTTTATAAAAAGGCTAAAATATGAGCGGTAACTTTAGTTAAGTAGGTCTGAGTGAAAACATACACGACGTTATTTTAGTTATTATAATTATGAATGTGATAAATAAATGTATAAGCTACATGCCGGCACATATAGTGTGCGCTTTCCGATTCCTGCGTCAAGAATATACTTCATCCAGGGACTGCGAACTCTGTCTGACTGTCTCCTATTAAGAATTTTTTGTGTATACAGCTGTATATTATTAGTATATTCTAGTATAGACAACTCACCAGAAGACGGCCATATAGAGCCACGTGGTGGAGAACACTGGCCCACGGTTACCCCCTCTGGAAGGCGAGCACTTGATTTATAACAGATCGACTCTTCAACGACCTACGTGACTCAACTGCCACTTCCTAACCTCTGCGGAATACTAATTACCTGTATAAGCTGATTCATCAGGGGCCTGTAATCACCTGGTTTATTTTCAGCAGCTCTCGGAACTGTGGATATCTCAGAGGAATCGACGGAAAAAAACTGTGGTTGGAAGTTATAAACGTCTGATCCGTCTTTACAATTTTCGAAACATTTTTCGCGGACTCCTACATGCTATCATTGCACTGATATACAAGGATCCCTATATTTAGAAAAATCTATGTTATATATATATATATATATATATATATATATATTATATATATATATATATATATATATATATATATATATATATATACTCACACATGCATTTGAACACCGCAAAGGATTAATGATTTGTACTTTTAAATTATTAAATTATAACTGAATGGAGGCCAAAAGGATCATTCCATGTGAGTTCATCCAGAAATTTTAGGATCTCAGATTTTTTAAGAAATTTAGCACGATGTATCCTTTAATGTAGTTAAGATGTTGTACAAAATAGTATTCCATCTTAACAAGTTTTCAATTTAGAGCCACTCAAACTTTGATGTTTTCATAACCTTGGCGCTCCCAAAAACGCTGGCTTACTCAAAGAAATAAAATTGTACTATCGTTATTTTTCAATCAAACAGCATGAAAGATTCAGGTTATGTGAAGGCAACTATGGTTATTTCTAAAATAAATAAATAATTAATCCATGATACTCCAATAACTATGAAAAAAATATCATGTGTACAAATATGAAAAGTGTAAAGCAAAACGAACAAAAAAAAAAAAAATTGATTATGTACCAAAGGCGTTACGGAACGTCCATTGAAAAACAAATTATAATACCTACCATCATATTAGCTACCAGGCACAATAATAACCTGCTTAATATAAAGAAAAATATTTGTATTCAATGAACAAACATTTTACTTAAACTATGGACATTTAAGGAAATAGATAAGAGCCGAATGCCATAATTTAAGCAAACCATGGATTTTTCCGGTACTTATGATTATACTGGCTACAATATTTAATAATAAACGTTATGGGAATTTGGGTGTATTATACTCATCAAAAAATATACTTCTTTCTTGTTAAAAATGTAACATAAAATATGATGTTCCATTAAAAAAATATAATGAGTCAAAAGCTATGATTTAAGCAAAACTAATTTTTTTTTTTTAATAACGATGGTACTAGCTACCATATATAAGAATAAAAATTATGGGATTTCGACAGCTCAATATTTTAAAAAAATATTTGTTTTTAATGAACAAAGCATTATCTATAAACTAAAGATATTCATGAAAAAACATATATAAAGCAATAAGTTAAACAAAAGAATGCTTTTCTTTTCAGTACTTATGATGGTAATAGGTATAATATATTATAATAAAAATCATGGGATTTGCCTTGTTAATAATACCTATGGACGTTCATGAAAAAGCATATATGAATATATATGCCGATGGGTAGCTTCTCTAGATGTCTTGTTCATGACTATTTTCTTTTAGCTTATTTACTAGATGTGTTGTACAATACAGTTGTAAATATCAATAAATAATTAAAAAAAGAAAAGAAAAATGCATTATTTACATTATTGGCAATGTTGCATAAATATTGTGCATCGGATTGATTGTTACTCAGCTTACATACCGATCCCTCTTGCACATACATTTTCCTTTGTTTTATTCTAACCTATTCTAATTACTAAATTTCTGTTATTTTCAGTTTTCTTTGGTTATTTACTTTAACATTAATTAATTCTCCATGATTATTATTATTAATGACAAAACCCATCTAATCTTGTCACTAAATATATATCGAATATAAATAAAGCTTCGTATTCTGTAAATATGAGTGTTAAAATGGTGATGGCATGGATTAATCTATTAATATAAAGCTAAATTAAGACTATAGTTATTTTATTTGGTGGTTTCAGTGAATCATTATTAAGCCCTCTATGAACTTTTTCTATGAAATTGTTCACTCTCTTGTAAGTCTACAATAACTATCCTATGGTCTGAAAAGCTGTTTCGACAAGCTTAAAATAATGGCATGGAAGAAGAGAGCCGAATGGCTTCTTATTTTCGTTTATTTGTAATCACGGAATCTTTATTCAGAACATTTAAGTATAAAACTAAACCATATTATATTTTACCCAGTAGCTGTATTGTATTGTCTTTTCCCCTTGCCGACCCTCTATATCCTCACATTACTCTTTTACGACAGGACTACCGAGCGTCGGGCACATGCCTTTGTAGGGACGATCCTGTTATGACACAGCCCTTGCTACATAATAGGTACTGATGCAGGCCCTTAGTACTCCGGCTCAGGTACTATACCTGTTAAGATTTATGTATGAGATAGGGCTCCCTTCTACCGTGCCCACCTCCCGCAGGTAGCCCGACAAAGAGGATGGACTCGTCCAATGGCGACTATGGGAAAAGAAAACGACTAAAAAACGTCGTTCAGGTACATTATATATACATAAAAATACAATATTTTCTACGAGATCTACCTCTTCCACCGCCCTTACAATAGGGCTGGTCTGTTAAGAGGCTATATGGATTTTTTCTGTTCTTGTTTTTTTTTCTTCTAGTATTCCTTCTCCCAATAATTTATTGCCACATTAATTAACACTTTTTTTTTTTAGTTTTGTACCTTTCAGTAGGTATAAATCTGAACTAAGAATTTATCTTGTTAACTTAGGTCGTAAGATATTACACTGTATCTATGTTGAATCAGTCATTAAAGGATTCTCTTTTATTATAGGTTATAATTATTTATACATTTATTATATCATGTTAAAAAAATATATAAGGATTATAAGAAGTTAATATTTATAATAATATACCGCACTCATTCCTATAGAACAAATCTGATACATAGTACTCCATCTTGACAAACATCTTACTTGGAATCCTTATATGAGACTTAAACGTCCAGTAACTGGTCATATATAGCATTTCCAAGTCAATTGTAACCTTTTCCAAGTCAAATGTAACTTTTTCCAAGTCAAATGTAACCTTTTCCAAGTCAAATGTAACCCTTTCCATCTCAAATGTCACCTTTTCCATTTCAAATGTCACCTTTTCCAAGTCAAATGTAACCCTTTCCATCTCAAATGTCACCTTTTCCATTTCAAATGTCACCTTTTCCAAGTCAAATGTCACCTTTTCCATTTCAAATGTTACCTTTTCCAAGTCAAATGTCACCTTTTTCTTCACTTCGAGCATTAAATATTCCGTTTTATTTATTTATTTATTGAAAAATAATTAGTTTAATTAAAATTATGACTTTTTTAATAATTTTGGCATATCATATCGCTATTTTTTTCTGTTTATTATATATTTGATATCAAGTTCTGTTTTTTACAAACTAATATTTACAAAAATTAATTATTGTCTATTTAGTTTATTTTGAATTTTTAGAGGGAAGGGATAGTTTTTGGGAATAATTAATGTGTTTTCGGGTATTATAATTACGTTTTTCGAGATGTATTTTTCATCGCTCGCGTGCATATTAACTCGCATTTACTTTTAATGTTTTTTATTGATATAGGGATTAATTAATGTGCTTTCGGGTGGTTATGATTACGTTTTTCGAGCGGTATTTTTTATCGCCCTCGTTTATTTTAACTAAAATTTACTTTTTATTTTTTTTATTAATATAGGGATTAATTAATGTGCTTTCGGGTGGTTATGATTAAGTTTCTTGGGTTCTATCTTTTATCGCCCATGCATATTAACTCGCATTTACTTTTAATGTTTTTTATAGACATATAGGTTATTAATTGTATTTGCGGGTCTTGTAATTACGTTTTTTGAGCTGTATTTTTTATCGCTCATAGGTTTTTCAACTCGCATTTACTTTTTATGTTTTTTATTGATATAGAGATTAATTATTGTCCTTTCGGGTGGTTATGATTAAGTTTTTTGAGCTCTATCTTTTATCGCTCATGCGTATTTCAACTCGCATTTACTTTTTATGTTTTTTATTGATATAGGGATTAATTATTGTGCTTTCGGGTGGTTATGAATACGTTTTTTGAGCTCTATCTTTTATCGCTCATGGGTATTTTAACTCGCATTTACTTTTAATGTTTTTTATAGATATATAGGTTATTAATTGTATTTGCGGGTCTTGTAATTACGTTTTTCTAGCTGTATCTTTTTATCGCTTATGGGTTTTTCAACTCGCATTTACTTTTCATGTTTTTTTATTGATATAGGGATTAATTAATGCGTTTTCGGGTATTATAATTACGTTTTTCGAGATGTATATTTTATCGCTCGCTGGCATATTAACTCGCATTTATTTTTAATGATTTTTATTGATATAGGGATTACTTAATGTGCTTTCGGGTGGTTATGATTACGTTTTTCGAGCTGTATTTTTTATCGCTCATGGGTATTTCAACTCGCATTTACTTTTAATGTTTTTTATAGACATATAGGTTATTAAAAAAGCTAAATGATGTATATTCCAACAACGTTATAATGAGAACTAAAAACAAAATAATCAATCCCAATATCCATCAAAAACTTAATCATAACCACCCGAAAGCACAATAATTAATCCCTATATCAATAAAAAACATAAAAAGTAAATACGAGTAGAAATACCCATGAGCGATAAAAAATACAGCTATAAAAACATAATCATAACCACCCGAAAACACATTAATTAATCCCTGTATCGATAAAAATCATTAAAAATAAATGCGAGTTAATATGCAAGTGAGCGATAAAATATACATCTTGAAAAACGTAATTATAATACCCGAAAAACACATTAATTAATCCCTATATCAATAAAAAACATAAAAAGTAATGCGAGTTAGAAAACCCATGAGCGATAAAAAATACAGCTCTAAAAACGTATTCATAACCACCCGAAAGCACAATAATTAATTCCTATATCAATAAAAAACATAAAAAGTAAATGCGAGTTGAAAAACCTATGAGCGATAAAAAATACAGCTCAAAAAACGTAATTACAATACCCGCAAATACAATTAATAACCTATATGTCTATAAAAAACATTAAAAGTAAATGCGAGTTAATATGCATGAGCGATAAAAGATAGAACCCAAGAAACTTAATCATAACCACCCGAAAGCACATTAATTAATCCCTATATCAATAAAAAAAATAAAAAGTAAATTTTAGTTAAAATAAACGAGGGCGATAAAAAATACCGCTCGAAAAACGTAATCATAACTACCCGAAAGCACATTCATTAATCCCTATATCAATAAAAAACATTAAAAGTAAATGCGAGTTAATATGCACGCGAGCGATAAAAAATACATCTGGAAAAACGTAATTATAATACCCGAAAACACATTAATTATTCCCAAAAACTATCCCTTCCCTCTAAAAATTCAAAATCAACAACTATCTTAAAACTAAATAGACAATAATTAATTTTTTTAAATATTAGTTCGTAAAAAACAGAACTTGATATCAAATATATAATAAACAGAAAAAAATAGCGATATGATATGCCAAAATTATTAAAAAAGTCATAATTTTAATTAAACTAATTATTTTTCAATAAATAAATAAATAAAACGGAATATTTAAGGCTCGAAGTGAAGAAAAAGGTGACATTTGACTTGGAAAAGGTAACATTTGAAATGGAAAAGGTGACATTTGACTTGGAAAAGGTGACATTTGAAATGGAAAAGGTGACATTTGAAATGGAAAGGGTTACATTTGACTTGGAAAAGGTTACATTTGACTTGGAAAAAGTTACATTTGACTTGGAAAAGGTTACAATTGACTTGGAAATGCTATATTCCGATTGCAACAATACTTACTTGACAAACGTTCGAAACTTTCACTCTTTTACTAAATGCTCATTTATGTTACCATTGTCGAACTTCGGGATTCTCCAAAAATATCTAATACGAAATTACTATGCAGCAGAGGATTTTTGTAAAAAATACGATATGAAAACAAGATAATTTTATTCGAAGTATTTATTTTCTTTTTCTACCCATTTTTCCCAACGTGGCACCAAATCTTTTATCCCCGAACTGAAAAACTCTGAGCTTTGAAGTGAAACAAAATCTGAAAACGCACTTTTCACTCGATCATCATTTTCAAAAAGTTTTCCTTTGACGAAGTTGTCTAAATTCCTAAAGAGGTGGGAATCTGTTAAAGACAAGTCGGGAGAATATGGTGGGTGCGGAAGACCTTCGTAGCCCAGTTCTTTCAATTTTTGCACGGTATGTTTTGAAACATGGGGTCTTGCTGCCGCTCAGTGAGATCATGAGGTACCCATGTATCGAGCTTTCTTACTTTCCCAATACACTTTAAAAGTCTGGAAACGGTAGATGCACTTGCATTTAGTTGTGCTGAGAGTCCTTTAACTGTTTGGTAGGGGTTTCATTCTACTGTATGTTTGAGGACATCGTTGTCTATTACGGACTCCCTATTGTCTATTAAGTCGGTATCCCTAGCTGAAAAATTAGCAAACCAACGGCGAATGGTCCGTTCATTAACACTCCCTTCCCAAACGCCTTGCAAATATTTCTAGCGGCCCCAGCTGCTGAATGGCCGAGTTTAAACTCGTACAAGAATATTACTCGAAACTCGCTTATTTCCATGTTCATATTTGGAGGTATACTGAAAAGTGGGTAATTGATTGGGAAGCTAATGTTTATAATACAAAGGTAGAGGATTAGTAACTGTTTACTTTAAATATGTAAACATTCGGAAGAAAACAACGGAGACCTGCAAAATCCTTTATGTGTTTCAGAAACTATAAAAATGGACATTTCAAGTGAAACAACTCAATATTATCATTTATTTCTAGAATGATCAATTAGTGTGTTGTTGTTTTTTCTCTTCATGTATTATTGTTAAGTTTATTTTTCCGTTTATGTTTTCCTGTAACTAATTATGGATTTGTGTAGGTACTACATGTAATTGGGCAATTTTGCCGGTTGCTGGAAAATTTTGTAATATGTTTTATATATATATATAATTTTAATTCAAGTTTATATTTTTAATAATTTAGTTAACAAGTTTATAAACTAAATAGTTTATTCATTTATATGTATATAATATATTTTGATTATATGTCCTGATTCTAAATAATTAAAATATTTTATTAAGGTCAAAATTTTAATGTGCAGTTTTAGCAATTAACTTTACGTTTTTAAAGTCCCGCTTTCGGGTCCAAAATCTCTTGTTTGTCATTTCCTTGTTTGAGTGTCTATATCATGATTATCTTTTAGACGGGCTTTATTGTTTTTCCAATTACATATCGTTAAATGATTAACCAATACGACACTCTAAAAAACTGCATAAGTATATATTTTTTATGTAGCGCCAATAAGTCTTGAGCTAATTTGTAGTAAATATACTAAATTAGTTATTATGACCCTTTATCTTTTTAAAAGGTGTGATTTTTAAGAAAAAAATATTACCCATGACAAAAAATGTATTATTCTCAGAGAAATATTTATGTGTTCAAATATAAAAGAAAAATAAGTCAAGATTATTATTATTTTTTCTGTATCCTCCATTTATTTTCCCCATATTCCATTTATTTATATAGCATAAGTTAAATAAATTTGTATATTTATAGAAATATAAAGTATAAGCCGTAACTCAAGATATATGCGAATAAAATATATAACTCTATGCACTAAGGAATTTCATGGGAAAGGATATACCAGATATTTTAATAAGCACTTGTATAACCCTTCTTAGTGGACACCCCTCAGCAACGGTCAAATCTATAACGGTTTCACTGTACAAGAATGTTTTAAACGTTTTTTTATTTAGAGCATATTAAATTAGCCCTTATCCGTTTCAGGACCTGCTCAGTAATAACGAGCTCCAATATACTTATATAATATATAATATACAATACTCCAATAATATACGAACTGTATAGTTATGTTTGTATATTTATAATCCATCCAAATTAATATTAACCTCTATTCAACAGTCCAAGTGCTTATATTTTAAAAAAATAGTCACTACATAAAGAATATATTATTAGGAATTTTGTGAATGATTTTAGTTTTGATATTGAAAAAAAAAACATAATACTGCCAACACGACAGTGGTACTTGAAAATAGTCGTAATAGAATGGGTAGTTGATTTTTCATTATGTATTTGGTGAATATTTATAAATTAGCTTTCACCTTTGAAGGATTTAATAGTTTGCTGCAGTGCTCTAAAAACAACCTTAATGTTCATTTTACACTAAATATTTTATTTTATTAATCATATTTGCAATGATTGGAAATTGGCAAGATTCGTTGTAAGATTTAACCTCCAAAGTCGTAAATAGGGAAGAAACGTATAAACTAGAGTGTTTATTGCCGATCATAATTTCCATTTTTATACTGTTTAATGGGAAAATAGCAGATTTTATGAAAACCAAACGGAATTTATATAGTTTGCTGCAGTCCTCTAAAATGTATCGTAATAGTTATTTATTTATTTTCCTTTTCGTTTTAAATTAAATATTGCTTACAAGCCATATTGCAAAAAACTCAACAAAATTATTTGTAAGATTAAAATTCACTTTAACAAAAAAGGGGTATAAGTAAGTGGCAAGTTGACGAATTCTATAAAAAATCACTAATAAAAAAAAGAATAAATACTATTTTTAATGTCTCCCCTTTAAGAGTACAAAAATTGCAGTTAAAATTGTCTTCTCACAATGGCCAGTCTGGGTTCCCGAACTATGATTAAATTAAAAAAGAAGAAGATTAAAACACCACAGTCAATTGTTGATAAAAAAGAAACAAATAAGATAATTAATTTTCTGAAGGAATTAATCCGGGTGGCGGTCATTAAATGAAACAACTGAATAGTTTCAACTATTTTATTGTTTTTTGTTTAGTGTTTTTCATTTAATGACCGCCACCCGGACTAATTCCTTCAGTAATTCTCAACGGTCAACTAATTATATCCACGATAATTAATTTTGTATAAGAATTTATATCTGGATTGTCTCATAAGCAGCAATTCTTCCTTGCGGGTTATATTTTTATCAACAGCTGGTTCCCCAAAGCGGGGGAACGAAACACGTTAAAGTTTAAGTGCGGCAGAGAGTCGAGGTGCCTAGACCGCTATCTGGCGGCCAACCCCGCTAGCTCAAGTTTCGGCAAATGTTGTTAGGGGTGGGAGTGCGCTGGGGTAGGCTGCATTTGGAGGTGAAACCACCCCTGTCAGCACCTGAGGCTCGAATTCCTGCAATGGTGGATACTGCTTTGACAGGGTTTTAATCAGCCCTCAGCTTACAGCTTGTAAGAGTTAGAGTGATTGTGTAGTGGTCAGACATTTCACCTTTAATTTTTCAATTCAAAATTAAAGGCTGTTGTACTACTTTACCACTTTATCAAAAAATGCTCTACGGTTTGGCTAATACGCCAAGTAATTTTGTCTGAAAGGACACAATTATAATTTCTTTAATACAATCATTCTAAAAATGTTCCGGAACATAAAACATTTCAAAAGCATATAATAAAATAAAACTGTTTAAATTTAATTAATTAACTATGATAAATATTGTTAATAATATAGTTATAGTGTTTGATTATACTAACGTTAAATTATTAATTAATAAAAACAAAACAAATTAAATGAAGCAAGTCAATAGAACCATGTTTAACAAAGTTAATGCAAGTATTAGAATTTTTTTTTAAAAAGTACATAAAATCTACTGATAAAAGTTTTCAAACATCACTATATATAGATTATATAAACAATCACAACTTAGCGAGATGAAATTCTAGAAAAAAAACATCTTCAGATGCAAAGTAAACAAATGGGAAGTTGTTTCAGAGCAACCAACAGAAAAACTGTAAGGACCAAAGTGGTTAGCAGTAAACAAGCATTTTGGAAAGAATGAAAAACGAGAAATCAAATAAAAATTTTTTTTTTTTTTTTTTTTTTTCCTTTATTGAGATATATTACAATTTGTTACAAAATGAACAATAATAATATTGATAAGAGACCACATTCATACTATATATACAGAAAATAATAATAATGGTCAAATTTCATAAAATATAACATAAATTCAAATATATACAATAAAATAATAATAATAAATAAAAAACAAAACAAATCGAAACATAAACCTATTATTGAGATAAATAAAAAGTTGGCAAATAAATAAACATCTTACACACAATCATAACTATATACAATATATACAATTGCTAAAGGGACCCCAGCAAGCGCTTTTCCCTCCACTTGTGGAGGAAAAAGCGGAATCCAAGAGATCCCAGCACCTCTATCTCAGCCGCATCACTGGTCTGAGCCAGTGGAGGCTGAGTTAGGGCGCTGTAGCCACAAACATACCGTACATGAGTGGAGGATCTGACCATTGTCAGAACTCCAGTTTAAATGTTTACAATAGGTCTCGTGGCCACTGCCGTTTCAATATTCGAGGAGGATTGTAGGGATGGGTGGTGCTGGATAGGGATTGTGCTAGAGGGTTAGGATGATGACTAAGGTTCTGATGAAATTTGGAAAATTTGGATGGTACCAGGTCTAAAACAAACGGAATATTAAGGTCATGGTGTAGGGTACAGTTGGTAACGTAATAAGGAGCATTAACTATTGTTCGGAGGACTTTGGATTGGAAGGATTGGATGCGTTTAATGTTAGAATGTTTAGCTGTCCCCCACAGTTCAAGTCCGTAGGTCCATATAGGTTTCAGTACTGTCTTGTATATTAGTAATTTGTTGTCAACTGTAAGATGAGATTTTCTGTTTAGTAGTCTGTATAACTGGCCGAATCTGCGGTTGAGTTCTTTTCTTTTTAGTCTTGTATGTGGATTCCACGTCAGTCTTTTGTCTAGTAAAAAGCCGAGATACCGGACTGTGTCTGAGGAAGGAAGCGGTATAGAATTGAATTTAACCGTTGGACAGGATTTGCGTCGAAGGGTGAATGTGACGTGAGTGCATTTGCTTTCGTTCACCTTAATGCGCCAAGCATTGCACCAGTCTTCGACAAGGGAAAGGTGCTTTTGGAGATTTAGCGATGCTGCTTCAGGATCGGGATTGGATGATAAAATGGCTGTGTCATCAGCAAATGTTGCCAGAAAGGTATTGGGGTCGGTAGGGATATCGGCGGTGAAGAGGATGTAGAGGACGGGTCCTAAGACGCTGCCTTGAGGAACACCGGCCTCAACAGTATATTGTTCGGAAAATTCGGAACCACAGCGAACTCGGAAGGAGCGGTTGGATAAATAGGATCGGAGGATTAGGTATAAGGATTGAGGTAAATGGGTTTTGAGCTTAAAGAGCAGTCCCGGGTGCCACACCCGGTCAAAAGCTTGAGCTATGTCCAGAAAGGCACCCGAACAATACTCCTTGCACTCAAGGGCGGAGGAAATGTGGTCTACAACTCGGAGTCCTTGCTGAACCGTGGAATGTTGAGGACGAAATCCGAACTGATGTGAAGGAAAATTTTGAAATTTGGCTAGGATTCGTTTTAGTAGGAGCTTTTCAAAAATTTTCGAGAGGATCGGAAGTAGGCTGATAGGTCTGTAAGATGACGTGTTGTTAGAAGGTTTGCCTGGTTTTAGGAAAAGGATCATAGTTGAATGTTTCCATAAGAGAGGAAAATAGGTAGTGCGTAGGATACAGTTATAGAGATATGTAAGGAATGTAATGGCTTTAGGTGGAAGTTGTCTTAAGATTTGGGGAGTAAGGAGATCGTATCCAGGAGATTTGCGGAGAGGAAGCTTTTTAAGAAGATATCTGACCTCAGAGGGATTAACTGCTTTAGGTGGTAAGGATAGTGGTATTGGTGACGTGAGGAACTCTTCAACTGCTGCAGTATGGGTTGGATTAAGCTCTGGATGAGGAGTAAAAACTTTGGAAAGGTGCTGTGCGAATTCCTCGGCCTTATGCTTGTCAGAAGCAGCCCAGGAACCATCACAGCGCCGGAGAGGATGGGAAATGGTGTGGGATTTTAGGATTCTCTTCGTGACATTCCACAGGGAATTGTCACGAGTCGAGAGAGAGGACAGGTAGGTATTGTAGGATTGGGAACGGAAGATCGCCAACTCCCGCTTTAATTTTCTACAAAAAAAATTATAGGAGCGGCGATCTTCTGGGTGGCGGGTGCGTTGCCATAATGTTCTAGCTCGACGTTTGCTGTTGATGAGGTCTGTCAGGTGTTGTGGTAAATGGCTTTTGTAAGGAATTATTTGGGATTGTTTGGGAGAGGAGGCAGTCCAGGCGGCTTGTTGAATAGCGTTTGTAAAGGAATATACGGCGTCGTCAAGGTCATTTGGGGTTTTGAGAATCACTCTGAGGTCAATATCATTAGTGAGAATTTCGCGGAAGAGGTTCCAGTTGACAGGGCCCCTAATGAATGACGGTGGGATAGGTTTAGGAATAGGTGTTATGGATACATTTAGAATCAATGGACTATGATCAGAGGATAGTTCATCAAGGCGAGCTATGGAAAAACTCAGAGAGCCTAATCCGCTGTGGATGAAAAAGTCGAGGATGTCAGGATTACGGTTAGGATCTGTTGGCCAGTAGGTAGGAGAATCGGGAGGTAGCAGATGAAAGCGTCGGGAGTTGAGTGCAGACTGCAATGTCCGTCCACGAGAATTGGTGGTTCTAGAACCCCACTGTTGGTTCTTAGCGTTTAAGTCTGCACCCAAAATGAAGTGATTACCCAAGGAGTTGAGGAAGGATCCAAATTGGGCAGAGGAAATGGGATGTTTAGGAGGGCAGTATGCTGATGCGATGATAAGCGGAAAGGAAAAGGTTTTGATAACGATGGAAGTTGCTTGTAGGTAATCGTGGGCGGAAATTGGGTGTAAGTGATGGGTGAGGGATCGGCGGACTATGACAGCAGTACCGGCATGGGCTTTGCCGTCTGGATGGTCTGTCCGGTATGTCGTGTATCCTGGTATTTTAAAGTACTGTTTAGTGGTTAGTCTAGTTTCAGTAATGAGTGCAACATCAATGTTTTTGTCCTGCAGTACGGCTGTAAGTTCGTCAGTGTGAGTTCTAACACCATTCGCATTCCAAAGGAGAAGGGATAAGGAATTAGGTGAGGTCATTTATGGTTTTTTTAAGGCAGGAATGAGATTTGTTACGAGATTCGTAAGGAGTGATATTAGGGGCATAACAAGGGATTTAATTTCGGAAATAAAGGATGTCATCAAACTGGTAAGGTCTGTGGCGTTTGAAGGAGGAGGAATATGAGAGATTTGTGGTGGATTAGGATTCTTAGGATTGGTTACATTTTGAGAAAGAGGTATATGTGGAATGGATTGAGGTACATTTTGTAGTTCCGGCAGGGCCACGGCTTCAGTACTTTGATTCCCACCTCCAAGTAAGTGGGCAAATGATAAATTGGCATCAATAAGTTTTGAGGGTTCTCTTCTGTTTCTTACTTTTCTTGCTGTTTCATCCAGTACTTGAGGTTTTTGAAACCTGGTCCTCAGCTCCTTATAGATTTGGCATCCTTTATAGTTGGCCGGGTGGTCCTTCAGGCAATGAGCACATACAGCTGGTGTTGATTTTGGTTTTGTACACTCCACAGACTTGTGCTGTTCACCGCATTTCACGCATCGAGGTATATGATGACAATAACTTTTAGTATGACCATATGCTTGACAATTATGGCACTGAATTATCTCTCTCTTTGTGTAAGGTTTTTCAACTCTTACACTGGAATAGTACAATCTATTGAGGTCATAGATTTTTTCAACTCCTTCAGCTGGTTCCAAATCCACAAAAAAGAGAGGTAGAGGAATTTTATCCTTTAGGACGTTAGTGACTTGCCGCACTTTATAGCCCATCTCCGTTAGTTCTTCTTTAATAGCTTCAACTGGTGTCGAGGGGTGTAAGTTTCTGATTACAACCCTTAAAGCTCTCTCTTGGCGTAGCTGATAGGTATGGAAATCTGCTTTGGTTTCAGTTAGGTATTTCACTATTTTTCTATATGTCTCGGCAGTAGTAGGAGATATTTTGGTATCATTGATTCTACTCATACAGTAGTAGCTGGTAGATTCGGTAATTTTGTTCAATTGCGCACACAACAACTGGAAATTTCTAATATTTTTGACAAATATTGGAGGAGGCCGTGGTTCACTAGGTATAGGAGTAGATTCCATGTTTTCTTTTTCATTATGTAAAATCTGAAAAGGATTTGGGGTGAAAAACGGCGATTCGTCAGTCATCCCTTGTGACGATGTGCCAGGTTGTGGTTCAGATTCTGAATTAGTACCGGAAGGGGTTGCTTGTAGATTTAATCTTTTATTAGTATCACGACGGGGTCTTTGTTTTGTAGGTGACGGGATTGAACCACTAGATCTAGATCTTTTAGTTGAAGCTTTGGAGGACATTACTTGATGATAATATCGCATTTCATGTATAGAAAGTAATTAAATAATAACCAGATGTGGGAAAAAAACAATAACTTAAAAAAAGTTAAGCAAGACCAGCCTTGCCGGGCTATTGGCAATCAGCTGATATGAAGAGGTGACTCAGCATTCACTTTACACTGTAAATTATATCACAACTTACCACTGTTTGCTCCAATAATAACTGTTGTTGTTATCCTGAAGTCTGATGATGTTTTCAAGACTGTGCTGAAGTGAAATCCAACTGTAAAAGCAAGAAATCCGAGAGCCGACTTGAAATATGACTGCTATACTCACGCGCATGCGCAGAACTCTCAAATAAAAATTAATCGAATTTGCTTAACGACTTCCATTTCAGGAGAGAATTCGCTAATAATAAAAACTACTAATTCAATTTAGAAAAAATGCTAAATACATTTATGGCGTGTAGGTAATTCCACAATGAAACCTCATGTCTGAATGATTGTAAAATGGGGGAGAATATTTTTTTTATTTATTTTTTTTTTTTATTTGTTTATCCGCCTCTACCTTGAGGGTCATTGGCGTGATCGAAATAATTATATTCTATGGTAGAATCCTATCATTTTCGTGAATTCTATTAATTTGTTAATACTTTCTTCCTCATCTTTAAGTATTTCTTTCATGTCTTTCTTTAGATTCAACCCTGTCAATTCTGTCAATTCTTTAGACTGTTCATAAAGCGGGCACTCAATCAGCAAGTGTTCTACAGTTAGAGGAGAATTGTTGCATTTTTCGCAGGTTGGCGCTTCCAGGCGTCTCAAGAGGTAACCATGCGTAAATTGGCAGTGCCCAATTTTAGTCTGCATACAACAATTTCCTCTCTCCTTGAAGATCTTGCACTAGTTCTCCATTTCTGACAGTCGGATTTAATTGTTCTCAACTTTGATATCTTTTCTCTCCAACCATCCTCCCACTCTTTCAGAAGAACTTTCTTGTAGCTACTCACCCAATCCTCCATTGTGGTTTCTTTTATTTGAGTAATCTCTTCGGCTTCACCTTTTCTGGCTGAATCAGCTGCTTGATCGGCTCTTTCGTTCCCAATAATTCCACAGTGGGATGGTACCCAAATCATAATAACTACTTTAGACATTATTTTTGTTTCCCACCATTCATTTATTATGTCTCTAATTATGGCGTTAGAACATGTTTGGCTGTCAATGGCTGTAAGAACACTCTACGAGTCTGTAACGATAGTCCATGTCATTTTTTCTGAGCTTCTAATCCATTTGAGAGCTCTCAGTATGGCTGTGGCTTCTCCGGAGAAGACGGAGCTCTCGCCTGGCAGACTGAACATGAGCTGTTGCTCTCTGCTGTAGACAGCACAACCAACTCTGTCTTCCATTTTGGATGCGTCAGTAAACAACATATTGAAGTCTTGATATTTTTCTGTCAGCCTGAGAAAAGAGTTTCTAATTTCTATTGGGAGTGCTTTCCTTATTTTCGCCATTGATCTATCTATATATGGTCTCATTTTTAGCCAGTAAGGCATTTTCAGTTCTGGGATGGATTTAATACTATTTATACTCATATTAATTCTGTTCAATATTTTATAAATGATATCCTTGATCCCACGGTCTCTTCCCTCTTCAACCAACAACCAAGAAGCTAAGGGTTGATAACCATAAGCTTTTACTTTGGCGACATATTTGAGTAATAAAAATTCTCGCCGTAAATTTAAGGAAGGCTCTCCAGACTCTGCACTGATGCTTTCGATAGGTGAGGTTCTAAAAGCCCCAGTACAAATTCTCATAGCCGAGTTGTGGACAGAATCCAACATTCTTAACGATGTTTTGTTGGCCGTTCCATAGAATTGAACTCCATGATCCATTTTACTTCTTACAATGGATTTATAAATTCTTATTAGTGAGTTTCTATCGGCGCCCCAGTTTGAATTGGAAATGCATTTTAAAAGTCCGAGCCTTTTATGCGGTATCCAGCTCATATTTTTATCAAAAAACATACCCAAATACAATTGTTTATCTACGTACTCGATCGGGGTGTTGTTTAAGAGTATCTGGGGATTATCTTTACACTTTCTTCGCTGGCAAATGTGTAAACATTTAGTTTTTGAAACGGAAAATTTAAAGCTGGTCTTTCTTGACCACTGTTCTGTTTCATTGAGAGCCTCTTGCAACTTCCATTGGATGTAAGATAAGGATTTGCTCCGAGTGGTAATCACTATGTCGTCTGCGAAGAGAAGACATTTGACTGGAGGCCGAATATTATTGTTTACTCTTTTCTTCTCGTTTTTTTTTTGTTTGTGTTTTTTTGTAATATATGTAAAGTTAAAAGTACTTTATAAAAAAAATAATCGGCATTTAAGCACTTTCAGAAGCAACTTTATAGCTCTTATCCAATTTCATCAAAAGCACACATAAGCCCTTAAAAAGCGTGTTTGAAAAACGCTGTACTTTCCAGAAGGAACTTAATCAAAGCTTCCTAAAACTAAAGCTTTCTAAGGATTTCCTGGAAGGAGATCCGTAAAGTAGAAAAAAATATAGTATTAGCAAAACATTAAAAAAAATCTATATTTGAATGCAAAAATAATCAAATGAATGGATTTAATAATAAATTACTTAATATTACCTGAAATAGTGACCTACTGGAAATCTTCATCTAAATTTTCATCCGACTTTTGTTATTAAAGTGGACTACGTTTGATTATTATGGATGTTATTACATGTTATTGAAATTATGGATTGGATTTAGGGACCGCGATTGAAATAAGTTTTTTAAGATAATTCAAGATAGTTTCTGCCAGACCCAGGCCCAAGTTAATCGACTAAAATCCCCAACTCATTGTTCTTAGTGTATTACTTAAACTTGGGATTACAATTTTGGTATCTATTAACTATCAGTTAAGAGCGTCGTGGTCTAGTAGATAGAGCACTAGTCTACTGTTCTCTGGGCCTGGGTTCGAATCCCGGCTGTGGCAGAATATTATGTATTCTGTTAATTCAATCGGGGAAGGGGAGAGGGGCGACCTTAGGGTATGGAGACCTCCTAGGGCAGACCTGCCCTCTATAAAGTGGGCTCCCAAAAAATTGGGAGCAAAACCTGGCGGCTGAGCGTGATCAAGACCTTATCACCTCATTGCACTTGGTTTTGAAGCAGTACGAATCTCTATATGTACTGAGCCCAAGACCCTTCATGGGTTGTAGTGGTACAGTTTTTTTTGTTTTTTTTTTCACTCAAGTTAGTGTGTCTGTGCGATGCCTTAGTAATTATTACAAATCAGGGCTTCTCAATATTCTTCTTTAAGGTTATTTTTACTAATTTTTCATGACATTTGCACCGCGGACCACTTGTTGGGATCTACTATAAAGTATAAATATTGACTGAGTGAGTTCTGGATTTAATGATTGTATGTCGGGACACAGCCTGAAGAGTCCAGTTATATGGGGAGGTTTATCTTTCTTATAATTTTTGACTGTTTTGAAGGGGGGAAACATTTTTACTGTTCAACAATACTCATAGAAGCAACTTATTACTTACTTCAATAACAAATTATGTTATATATCTTGATAATAATTATAAGCAATTATTTATCCGATAAAGCCCATATAAACTATTACCCATAAAGACGAGCCGAGGGAATGTAGCGTGGTGTACTGCTCCCATTACAGCTCGCCAATGAATACAAATGCTCCCTAATGTTAATCCGTATTCGCCGATGGTGGGCCTAATCCCTCCGTGACTGGACTGCACAAGGCTTCGTTTGTACGCGCGCTCTGGGCATCCGATTCGGTCCCCGGATCCAATAGCTATCAACTCCTCTCATAAATTCACCATTATAAAATAAAGTCAACGACTAAGATCAAAGTTTAATTATGATACATATATGCTGCTTTATAATTGAAATAAGACCTACTGCTGAAGATCCGATAGTAATTCCTTGTTTTAATTGTTATTTTTAAGTGATCCTTTATTATTATTTCTTTTGTACGTTGGGAAGCAGATTTCATTTAATGTTATTCATCAAAAATTGGTCATTTCACTCTGAATGACTGATTGGAAGATTCATTTAAAAAATGTATATAGTCTAGGAGCCATGAGAACTTATAACTTTTTTGAGGGAATATAGATTAGAAACTCTTAATTGATAGTCCTTGTCAAGTACAAAAAGGATCCTCAATCCTTGTTGTTCAGAACGGATGCATTTCCGGTGTAATTTAGCCAGTAAGCAGTCAAAAACCGCCCCTAAAAGACACTTTTTGCCTGTTTTCTCAATTAGCTTATAACCCTTGGGTAGGAGGGAAGTAAAAAAAAAAAAATTCATATTTAATTTTACACCAAAAGTATTAGATAGATAGATAGATAGATAAATGTGTTTTCTTAATAAATTTTACATTTTTCTTTACATTTGTCTACAGAACACAAAATACTGGCATGGATTTCCGTCTGCCAGGAAGTTGGTTTATTTATATACATTATTAATAAACAAAAGAACAAGCTTACAATAACAAACACAAAAATAAATAAACATTATACACTATTGTAAAAACATAGAGGGATAATCTTTGTTTCCCAAATAGAATAAACAAAATATAATTACACTTTATCTGTGACAACATATTCTCCGTTTATTTAATTATTGTAATTGAATTCCTTTATTAAAAAGCTTCTGTAGTTAACAGCACATTTCATAAATTTATACAATGAGTTCCAACTGTTTCCATTTAAAATGTCTATTATTTTGTTTTCAGTCAAAATACTTTCTCCAAAATACTTTTTCCTAAAATAATTAAATGCCGTACATTTACCTAAAAAATGAACTATATTTTCGTCCTCCTTACTGTTACAAATTGAGCATGTGTAAACTATTTCCCTCATCCATAGTTTACAATTTAAGGATATCATTTCGGCTCTTGTATTATAAACTATTCTTATTAATTCTATATTGTTTTTGTCATTAATGTAGTTTACACCATAATCTAGCTTCTTATAAATTAGATGGTGTTCGGCACCCATAACGGAGATCCCTAGTTCTTTTTTAAAATTTTCCTTGGCTGCAGCTATTATATTAATCATTTGACTATTCCACCTCGCCACCGATACGAACTCCCCATCAAATGGACAGCCTAAATCTTCTGCTAGTTTTACCCATTCGTTTAGCCAGCTACAATTTTTGTTTTTCATACCATCAAGAGCTATAATTTTAGGTAAGCGTACATCACTATAGTTTAAAATTTTTATAATATAATTTAAATGCAAACTTCTTGTACTAAAACACAACAGATCCCTGCCCGTTTCCAGGTACAACATGTAGTTAGGTGTGTTCTTTGGTAAGTTAAAATGTTTCTTCAAAAATAATCTATGAATAGTTTCTAATTGTTGGTAATTATGGTACCCCCAAAATTGCGCTCCATAGTACATTACAGATTCCACCACCGCCTGAAATACCATGTTTATTAATGAATACGTCACTCCAAATACTATTGATATTTAACTTGGCAGTCTGTACTTTTTCTTTAAAATGCTCATGAAGTGATATATTATCAGAAATTGTCAGACCCAAATATTTATACTTCCTCACTACCTCCATCTCTTCTCCCTTATACCACCATTTATATTTTATTTTGGGTCTTCTCCTTTTCGCTTGACCAAAAATTATTATTTTTGATTTAGTAACAATAAATAATATAACACCAAAAGTATTATACCTCTGAAGTTAAAAATAGTAAGATGTGTTAAGCAAAACGATAAAAAAAACTTTCCCTGGTAGCTATTGAACCAACAGATGTCTAATATCATTCGATTTAAAACCAGTTAAATTCTTTGCAAAGTAGTAGTAAAAGTATTATGCTTATAATCGTATTAATAGTAGACTAGAAGGAAGCTAATTGTTGAAAAAAAAAAGAAAAGAAGAAAAGGAAAAAAACTTAAACTCGTGCCTTTATATATGCTTGTAAGTCCATTATTTTCGAAGATAATAATAAGAATAAATTCTATCAGTAGTACAATTAGTACACCGCTTATAATTATAAAACAGAAAAAAATTTAAATTTTACCTGTTATACGCCCATAACTCAGTTATTTTTGAAGATGGGGAAATATATGAATAGTGTTATAGAATCAGTAAAGCAAGATATTAAAAAAAAAAAAAAAAAAGAAATGATCTATTTATTAAAGTTAATTAAAAGAAATCTAATTCCCCCAAAACACGGTTATTATTGAAGATAAAGAAAAAACCGAGTAGATTTTCGAGATCAAGACACCACGATGAATAAAGAAAAAAAAATCTTGTATGGTCAAACAACAACTAATATGAGATATTATTCTCTGATAACTCGGTTATAATTAATGATAGAGAAAAATGTAAGGTATTCTGGAATCATGAAATTATATTTTAATTATTTGCATGAAAACTAAAAGAAAAGAAAAGGAAATAGTAAAGAAGTCTAGTATAAATGCTTTTGGTTTCTTATTTGCAATAATGAACCTTTGTTATAGACCTCGAACTCTCTTTCCCCCCTCAAAATTTGAGGGCTTACGACCCTAATAGCGAATAAAAAAATCCGTCTATCCGTCCTACAATTATTAAATAAATAAACACACGATTAATTTAATCAAGGATTAAATTTCCTATAAAACGAAAAAAGAATGATTTAAATCGGTTCGGAAATAGCAGAGATATAGCGTTTTGATATTATCAGTGGTAATAGGATATTTTAGTTTGAATTATTAATTCCTTTTCATATTAGTTAATTGCCTATAAACAGCTATTTAAACAGCATACTCTTAGATTGTTATTTGGAAATAATAAACGATAGTTTAATAATTTGCTGCGTTTACTGAAAGAACACTTTCTACGATATATTAACGAAAAACCTTTGAAAAAGAAGTTTCCTCTGATCCCCCCCTCTCCTTAGCACAAAAATAGAGGAGGAAAAAAAAACAACTATTTATTATAGAAAGGTTAATAAACAATTTATATTCATTCATATTTCGTTTTATTTTTTCCAAAACAAGCGTATATAGATGTTTCCATAGTTCAAAAATGTTTGCGTCTATAAGAGGACGCGCAGTATACTGTTAAACACTATAATAACACATCGTTATCGTGATTAAATAAGTGAAGAAATATCAAAAAACAAGACATACTAAAATGAATTATCATACTAGTCAATGAATCTACATATCTTTACGAACTAATTGGACTATTGCTTCAATTACAAAACTATGTAATGAATATGGAACGCCTCAGTTAATTAAAATATAATTTGCATTATAATTACTATAAATTAATGATGATGATCGAATTCTCTCAACTGGAAGTTTCAATTTGTAGGCAAGGAAGAGGTCGCTTGGGACGGAAGTGAATCATATTATAATTGGTTCCTGGTTCCCCGACTTGATATGGGAGGGGGTTTATGACGTGATGTGGTGGACCAACTGAAATATATTGTATATTAATGCATATTATAATGATCAGCCCATAGATTTAATCGTATATTCAATTAAAAAAAAATTTTAAACAGTGTATAAAGTAAAAATAATCATAATTTATCAAAATTACACCAGGAAAGAAGGTAAAAAAAACTAATATTTATCGTATTATATTAGTATATATTTTTTTGTATCTTCGTCCACATCTGTAATAGAAAAAAATCTTATTATATGGAAAATAGGATATTAAATAAGGGAAGGGCAAAAGGAACCTTACCCCAAGGTTTGTTTACCTTCATTTCGTCTTAGTTTTCTTTACTAGCTTACTCTTTACTTTACTAGCTTTCTTTCTGTGTTTAGTTTAAAAGTTATAACAATGAAACCTATACATATTTGCACAAAACTTAATTGGAATACCAAAGAGAATAAAAAAAAAAATGTTTTTATGATTTGAGAAAATCGCTAATTTCATTATTCTAATCTGATCTATGATGACTTGCCTTTAAATCTCAAAATAGACTCTCTAATCTTAAATACAACTTAAAAGACATCATTCCTCCGTTTTACGCTCTCTAAGAAATATAACCAATATTGAGTATTTTCTGACACCATATAAAATGCATTCATTGCTTATCCATTATAATATCTCAATAAGCATTTAAATATATATTTTTTATTCATCATCAAAACTGTATAGTGTATAAACTAGTAAAGAAGTTGGCGGTAGTACTTCAATGTTTATTTCATTAGCAGGTCTCAAGGCCACCATATTTTCAGGCGCCTCAGAGGGTTATCGGGAAAAGATGGAGAGGAGAGGATACGGACAAGCGGGTTTGAGTGGGCTGGTAGTTTGTAATTGAAGGAGGTATTTCTAATACTGGCTAAATCTGCAACTTATGGGATATTCAGGTCTTTATGGATAGTTTTATTGGTGACAAAAAAGGAGCATTTAGGGTCTTTCGGAGAAATTTGGATTGCGAGAATTGGATGCGAGAGGAATTTGATGGATCCCCATAGCTCATTTAAATATTAAATTCATTTATTTATTCCGGTTTCACTGTTGTCGCCAAGTTTAGTTTAGCTTAAAACTAATCCTCATAAAAGACTTAAACGACAAGAAACTGCTCGTTTATATCGAATATTAAAACACTTACTTGACAAATGATCAAAACTCCCTCTTTACTTCAAAAAACTCATTTACACTACCATTATCAAACCTTATTGGACTTATGGCATTAAGCTATGGGGATCCACCAGACCATCGAGTTCCTCCCTCATCCAATCCTTGCAATCCAAAATCCTTCGACAAATCCTCGACGCTTCTTACTTTGTTACCAACAAACTCATCATTAGAGACCTGAATATCCCACTGCAGTTGCAGAAATCGCCCAAAAAGATACACCTCATTTCATTTCAAATTACCCACCCATACGAACCCGTTTGTTCGTATCCTCTCGTCGGCATCTATTCCCGATAATCCTCCGCGGCGTATGAAAAGATGGTGGCCTTGAGACCTGCTGACCAAATAAACATTGATGTGCTACCACTGGGTAGATTCTTCTCAAGACCTTATCCGGTCAATTTTCTGTAAATAGATCATTTACTTATTGTAATGTGTACAGTTGTAAATTTCAATAAAAGAATTAAAAAAAAAAACTTTGAACTTTTTCTCACATCGAGCGACCTAGCGTAATTGATTCGATTTTCCTTCTCCCACCATTTTGATCACTACTACTAACATAAATAAGGAAAGGGCGGCTTTTTAAGCATATTGTCTCTAACACAGAAATATGTTTACATATTTAACCACAATATTTCATATTTTAATGTTTTCTATTTTATATGGATATTGATATTTATCTAAGGCATATATATTTAACATTATTTTTGTTTTACATCATATTCTAATTTTTTTTTTAAATAAATGTTTTAACATTTCTCTTTTGTTTGTAATTATTAGTTAAATTTTGATTTCATAACATCTTAGTTCTGTTTCTCTCTCATTAGTATAAGTAAGCAATGAGAGAGAAATTTCTAAATGTAATCTTTTGTTTTTCATAGTACTAAAGATGGCCTAAAATTTAGGATGAAACGTTGCCACGATTAATTAAGTTTATTTAATTGAAAATTTTTAAGACTGCACTCCCAACCTTCTCCTAAACTTATACCTACAGTCAACCATTCCTCCATCATTCGTAATATGACGTAGTTTGAAAGCAGAGTTTATGAACTCGTACTTAATATTTATAATTTTATCGACAATTGCAACTATATAGGTTAAAAATGAAATAAGAAAAATGAATACCTAATTAAACCTGGATAGGCAGAATTTAGGACTCCCACTGTAACATCGTCCACTTTGCCACTGCAGCATAAAGTTCCGTTAAAGAAACGAGAGAATCAGGGGAGTTAATCTTTATGTGCTATGCTCAAGCGTAAAATAATGCTTTTGTGTACAGTTTACGTTATGTTATGAGTAATTGTTAAGTTACCCGTATCCCATGATTCCCGCACACCCGAATTACCAAACCATAGGCCATAAGTGGCTACAGCAGGACGGCACCCCGGAAGGAGACATAAACGAGATAAGGACGGTAATAGAAACATAAAAGACTACAATAAGGCAATCGGAAAATAAAATATGGCCCGGGAGCCAGCTGAGAATTGATGGGGCAGTAAAAGATCTAGTGCGGTTTTTATTACTAATTAAATTACATTTACGACTTAGACAGAGTGTCAATGGGAATTGAAGGGTCAGGTACACACTCAGGCCCTGAACTGAGGATGGGCAAAGGGTGCTTTTGCCTTGGGACCAAGAATTTAGAGTGTATAAAATGTCGTATGAACTTTTATTTTTAAGGTGATTTATAATATATGTTTCTGTTTTTTATAGTTTTTCCTTCAGGGAGTTAAGAAAATCGATTACTATTATGAACTGGTGGTGAACTTCGAATTAAAATTGTCTTTTAATTGCAAGAATGTACCGCGAGATTTTGCTCGGTATTGTTCAGTGATAAAAAATACAACAAACTCATTACTCAGTGGTCTTTCACAAGCTATTCGTTTAAAGAAAGTATGTGGTTTATGGTGGCTTAGGATCTGGATTCAGGTTGGTGTGGTCATAGTTCTGAGCCCAACTGACTGAACTTTTTTGGCTAATTTGTCTATTTTATTTTAAAAACATAAAAATTATTTTTTAAACTTCATCTTGGTTTTATTGGCTATCCCACCACTTTTATTTTAATTTTGCTATTTTTCATTTCGCTAGTAGGTTTTTAAATAATGCTGATCCCTTTTTTTCACTGAACATTTTATTTTTTCTATTTTTAACGTGTCAGCCAAGATCAATTTTAACCTTAACTACCTCATTCAACGGAACCTTAAAAAAAAATTCATTTATATAAATTAAAAGATAATCAACTACATACATACATTGTTAAAAAATATTTACATACTATTAGATTAGATAAATATATATTCCATTTATATACAGGACTCATTTTTGAATAGAATCCGAAGAGAAAAAAATAAAATAGTTTAAAAACTATTGAAAACAAAAATTATAAAATTGTAAATTATTCCTTGACTGGAAAAAACAATAGGTCATGGATTCGGGTAGAAATTGGGTTAACGGATTGATGAAGTTTAGAAGGAAAATAAAAAAATAAATAATTTTCTTAAAAAATTTATTTTTAATCGTGATGTTTTAATTACATTTAAACATTGGTAACATTTTTCATTCAAACAAATTTTGCTCTTAATCGATAGGTTCTAGCGACTAATGTTATATGACAAAAATATTCTCCTATAAATTTCTAATATGGAACTGTCGTCAAAAGTTTTATTCCAGCAACACGAACAGAGACAGTGATAGATAGAGATTGTCTAACCATAAAAAAAAAGTCAAAATGTGTTTTTTACAACAATCTCGCTCCTAGAATAATAACCTATACTAACCGTAGATCCTAACGTTAGATGTTATTTACGGAAATGTCTTCAAATTTTCGATTCGAGTTACACCAATACAGTTCTTTAGACAAAGAGAGTGCCAATAAGGTCCCAACACTTAATAAAGTTAAGAAAAACGTGACTTTATTCTTTCGAACCAATATAGCTTCTAGACGTAGGTCCTAGGGAAAAATGTTATATAACAAAAAAAATAAGAAATAACAAAAATATTCTCTACTAGATTTCTGACATGAGATTTGTAAAATTTTCGATCCGTGTAACACTAACAGAGCTGGTCATATTACTTTTTGGTGGTGAAAAAAATGTACACCATCCAGTAATCAAATGTTACAGATCCCCAGCCAAAAGACATATATATACCTACATGTCAAAAAACCTCTGTCTTATAAATAATTTTTATTGATCGTTGTGATATTTTTCGAATGTTAAATTCCCTTAAAAACTAAGCCTTGTTTCAAAATTATTCATCTCATGTCCAATTTAACTTCCTAGCCTACTTCCGTAAATAAAAATATTTAATACAAAATTGGTGGTTGTAATGCTGCTTCACAACCTTTATTAAATAATGGACAACGTTTTGGCTAATACACTGAGATTCAGACATGAGGCTTCTTATTTGAATTAGATATACACTTAAAAGATTACATTTTTTTTTTTTTTTTTTTTTTTATCTAAAGATGTCATATTTGTCGAAACGCTGTACATTTTTAAAAACACGTGGTGAAGTAGTATTACAGCTTCCAATTTTATATTGGATTCTTGACCTTCAACTTAAATTATTTATTTAAACACTCATTTAAAAATATTAATATCCATAAAATTGGTAAATGGTTCTATCCGAGATCCACGGAATACGGTTAACGTCTACCTCAGGTCTAGGAGGCTCACCCACAGAACTGAATGAAAACAAAATCGCATTCCATCTCTTTCCAATCGTTTTGAAAGAACCTTATGCTTTTAAAAACATTCCAATTGGAAGACTTATGATATTTCTGCCAACATCTAGAGACGGAGTGATAAAACGGACATATATCCCCCGGAAGGCACTAAAGATCAGCTGGTCTTTAGATAAAGCGCTAATGCTACAGAAATAGTTACCGAGACCCACTTTCCGCGCGGATAGGTCCTCTATTGAGGGAGCAAGCGTATAAAACTAACGTAAAAAGGATCTCTCGTTTTACTGCTCTTATCTGACACATTTTATCTTTAGTGGCCTTCTTAATTTTAGCCCCTCCGGGCCGACTATAAACGGGAATTCATCCGTCGTTTATGCCGGATTCTCGCCCATGGTATTTTCATTCATAAGGTGCCTTTAATTCTCCAGGTACAGCAATTAATATAAACAAGAAAAATATTTATTTTAAGGAATGTATTTATTAATGATCATTAAAAACCCCGTAAAAACTAAATAAAATATTTTATATCTATTGCTTTTTTGGTTGGACTCATTATGAGAAACCAGAGTGTCTCAGTGGGTAGGGCACTGTAGTAATATACTCCGATTCGAGTTCGGCTAGGCAGGATACATTTTTTTTATCATATTTAAAACAGTATTAACCAACATTGATAATATTATTTATTATTTTCAAGATTTATTCAAATCTTATTGACGTTTCGGGGTTTGGTCCCCATTTTCGGTTATGGTTTTCTTTCTATTCATCAAAAGAATGATAGAAGTAACAAGTTTTTTTCTAATTTTAAAACTCATTGACAATGCCATATACAATAAACTCATAATTTCCGGAATACCTCAACGGTGCTAACAACTTTTTGAATCATAAATTCTATGTTTTAGTTTTTTAAATCCAACAAAAGCCAAAATGTGAGCCCCATCACTCACCCGTTTATATTTATAAATTGGGTAAACATTATTTATATTAACTTAATGAAATTTCGAAATTATCATAATGACAAAATCCTCAGTAAGAAGATAGATATATAGATAAATTACAAAAGGGGCTATGAAAAAAACAAACAATTAAATAAAAAAATAAAATGTCTGGCATCAAAACGAAAAGGTGTACGAAACTGAAATTTCGAATTTAGGAAAGATATGTGCCTAAAATGAACCATGAAATTTTCACATAAATCGACGAAACAGAAAAGCTAGTTTATACGACGAATTCCGCCAACAAACCCTTTAAAATGATGTAGAACTAAATGAGCTTTAATTTCGTGTAGGATTGATCCATTTTAAAATTATTAGACAGATTTTATTTCCCAAATCAAAAAATTGTCTTTCTCTGAAATAAATTTAATTTAATTTAGTTTGGTTTAAAATTTAATTTAATTTGGTTTATTAGCATTAATTAAATATTTCAGCTGGTTAACATTGGGACTAAGTGGTTGAGGATAAAATATGAAAGAATTTTATCATATACTATAGGAGAAAGCGGTAGAAATATTTTGCAGGTATATATTTCTTTTTGCAAAAGAAGGACAGTAATATAATATAATAGTATAGTATATCTTTGGAAAGCTTAAAAAATTAGTAAAAGGGTTGGCTGACATAAATAGTTTTAAAGGGTAATGGAGAGTGACGAAAGGGCATAAACATAAGTTATTGTTGTAGACAATAATTCACATGGTATTATTTAATATAAAAGGAATGTTTCCTTCGGAAAAATATTATTATTTTATTTATTTTCATCTTGATTTCAAAACAGAAGAGAGTGAAAGATGTGTTTTACAAGCACCAGATTTTATCCAATTTCAACTGTGTACCAATTATGTTTACTCTTAAAGCTTAAACACATCATGTAACTGGTACTATTGCCATTAAGGTGTCTAAGAATTCATTAACAAAGCTGGAAGATTTTAAACATAAGCGATTCCGGTAGTATCTGTGACAACTCAATCCGAATTCACAACAAGGAATTTATCTATAAATAAATTAACATACAATAAAAATGTGGAATGTAAATAAACAGATTAATGAAGGCATTAAGGGAGGCCATGAAAATCGGTATTACGACCTGACAACGATGGACGTTGCACGCAACTATTGCAATATCGTGCAGCGGAGGGCATGACCTCATGCAACTGGGATTATTGTGAGGTTTTGTGCTTCCGGAATGGCAGCCTCCAGGTAGGTTAGCCTGTGTGAGGTCTATTGGTATTCATGGCAGCTTAATAGCCAAGATTAACATAGAATATCAATCCAAGTGCGAAATTGTAATCTGCAAGGTCGTTAGATTATTTTGCATTTGGAAATGAGAATGGAAATAAATAATATTTGCCTCTGAATTAGCTGCAAAACTTGCTGTCGCTTGGAGCGTTTTCACCTTTGAGGCAACTCAATGTCTCTTTTCCTTTATTGTTCATGTCAAGTTTATTTACGAACAGTATTGATCACTCGTTTCGCAAAGTTGCATTATAGAGATTGAGATTAGAATATAGCCGCTTCTAATTTCGTTGAAGAATATTTTAATGAAATGAAAAATTATTTTTATTCTGCGACATTTCGCTAAGTCCTATTTGTGTACCTTCATTTGATACATAATTATTTAGTTAAGTAACTATAAAAGTTAATATAAATAATAGGTACTAATAAAAGCAGAAAACATCAAATAAGTTAAGTAATGTATCACCAAATTCTTGATTTTTCACATATTTGCGGAAGATTGATTTTTGAGGAGATTGATAAATAATTGGTGTTTGAAAGTGGTTAGGAATGACTCTATTCGGAGAGAGATGGGCAATGAGTTCCAAAGTATGGTAGCGCGGACGATAATACATGAGCTGTAAATACCTTTCAAAAACCAAAATGCTATTTTAAAAACTGTATCTAACAATAGTATCCAAAAAAAATTTAAAAATTTTTGTAATTGAAACTTACAACTGTACAAGGTACAATGAGTAAATGAGCTATTTCCAGATACTTGACTTGAAAATGTTTTGAGAAGAATCTACTCAGCGGTAGCACCTCAATGTTGATCAGCAGGTCTCGAGGCCATTGTATTTTCAGACGCCTCGGAGGATTATCGGGTATATCTCGATGAGAGGGTACGGACGAGCAGGTTTGTATGGGTGGGTAATTTGGAATGAAAGGAGGTGTACTTCTTTGGGCAATATATGCAACTAGTGAGATATTCAGGTCTCTATAGATGAGTTTATTGGTAACAAAGTAAGGAGCGTCGAGGATTTGTAGAAGGTTTTTGGATTGGAAAGATTGGATGCGGGAGGAATTAGATGGTCTAGTGAACCCCCATATCATCCAACAATTAATACTACAGAGACATGGAACGTGCTTACAATTCAAATTACAGCCCTATATTCATAGATGTATTTGTGATTTCAATTCCTCAGAACCAGAAAATTATTTAAAATGTATGATACCTTTAAGAAAGTTTGGGACGGTAAGTCGTTTAAGAGTATCAGGTGATGACCATCTAAAATTGCTCCTTGGGAACATTACATACGATATAAATACAAATGAATCTGCAAGTGGTGCTGCCGACTTATCAATAACAGTTTATAGCCCAGTAAAATAAGGATATTTGTTTGAATTAATTCGGACAAACCTGTAAATTGTTATAATACCTTTTAATGGTCCTAAATAAAAGTAATCTGAGTTTGGACCACTAAGATACAGCTGTTACTATCCAAATTGAAAAGAATCATAGAATAAAAGTTGTAGAGCATCAAATTTCAAGTGTAAAAGCATCTCTAAATTTCAAATTAGATTGGTACGAGGGGATCACTTGTAGCTAGGTGGCTAGCGTAACAGCCTCCCATGTTCAAACCCGGTCACGGGTTCAAACCCGCAGGTGGTCCTAGGATTTTTTAATGGGAGTAAAAAATCCTTAGTTACGCCGTCCTTCGGAGGGGACGTTAAAAGGTGGTCCCGAGCCTGTGCGATGTCAGGTACTCGTTAAAGATCCCTATCCTAATAAAACCTGAATAGGCAAAATTTAGGACTCCAGCTGTAGCATCGTCCGATTAGCCAAAGCAGCAAAAAGTGACGTTAAATAAATATACAAAATAAACAGACTGGTATGCACCTTCGAAAAAATATTATTTTATCAATTTTTCCTCTACACACGTCCTAGGGCTTGGGAGAAATATTGGCTTGATACGTCCGATTTTAAAACATTCTGCAGTTAATGATACCGTAGCTTTACTGGAAATAACGTATAAAATAAAACATAAAACGTATCATGTCTAACAAAAGGAAAGCTTGTCTCTATATGGATTAATTATACCACTTTTGATAAGTCTAAAAATTCAATTGAATATTCCAATTAGCCCTGAAAATACTTATTTGATATGTTTCAATCAACATATTCTTTTTCCGGCTCCAAAAAGTTAAGCTCACCACCTGCGATGGTTCAAACTCAAATTACTTTTATTTAGGACCATTAAGAGGTATTAAAACGATTTCCAGTTTTGTCCGGATTAACTACCACAAACCTTGAATTTTGGCCTTATTTTACTGAGCTATTAAAGCACTTGATACTGGAGTGTTAGTTTCTAGAGAAACATTGAAGGAAATACCTACATACACATATACTGTGTATGCCACAGATGATTTATCACTGGAGGGTGTGTTGGATATTAAAAATCTTGATAAGTTAAACAAAATATTTTTAATTGTTTGTGGCTCTATTAATACAAGAACAAACCCTCAGCTTTGGGGCAGGGGCGTGCTCATTTATCCGTGGGCGTACGGGTATTTATTCACAATTTGGGTGTCTTTTAAATATTATTATTATTATTTTTCTCTACATGTGCGTTTGTAATATCTGAAATTTCCTATTTGTTTTGCTTAGTTACATTCTGCACAGTAAATTTTCTTTAGTATAGATGTATTTTTATTCATTTATGACATTTATTATGTAAAAATATTCATATATATATATATATATATATATATATATATATATATATATATATATAAATATATATATAAAATAAATATATTTACTATACATTTGAAATATGAAAATATAAAAATATGAAAGTATAAAAATATTTATGTTTTTTACTGTATATTTATTTTTCTTATACTGTACTTTTGTTCTTATTTATTTACTTTCTTCTACTTATAAAACTATTCCCTACTGACACTAAGTGAGCCAGACTCCAGGACTATGATGTATATTAAGCCAATAAAATGTTTATATTTATTATAGAGATTGAACGAATTTATTTGCCAGTAAGCTAAAGAGCAAAACACTTTGATGCCACCAACAGAAAGGATATTGAAGTCGGAGAACTGAAAAATAAGGAAACTAGTACAAATTGCAAAATGGGTGATAGCAAATATCTTAACGGTTCGAAGTACCAATCGGACAGATCGATCGGAAACACAGATAATAACATTATTGATAACAGTTCATAAAACTTGGAATTTTTTAAATGTCTTAAAGCAGCTATCATGTTTAATATTATTATTTTAAGGCATGATGAAGTAAGTTACTTATCATCGAACTCATCTTATTGATTGATAAATACTAATTAACAATTAATTAAGATTTTACCTTCAGTATAAAGTATTATATATCGGTGATATATAATAACTATAAATATACAAAATTAAACGTAAAGTTGGAGGCTGGTAAATAACTTCAACATTATTTTATTTAATTATGTTATAATGCGTTTAAATAAAATAAACTAACAAAACAACACCCAAAATAACATTGGCTTATAGGTGGAAGTACCCACTCATTTTAAGATGAAAATTGTTCTTTGCACCAGAAGATGGTATTATAGCCGTAGTGCATCGTAATTAAATAAAATAGTGGTGAAGTTAATTATCAGCCTCAAACTTTATATTTAAACTTTGACCTTCAACTAAAATAATCTACACCTAATGTACAAAATTATTAGTTATGTTAATGATTAAATAAAATTCACCTTTTTTTTGTCAAAATATTTTTTTAAATCATACTTCAAATGAAATAATGGAGTTATTGTTGACCGTTGTGAACATATGATAAAAATTAGTTTGGGGTGCTTTTATCAAATAAAATACACCAATAAGATGCGTATTTTATACCAATATTGGGTGACGACGTTTCGGCCGACATTGTGAGCCGACGCCCTAATAAGCAAAGAAAAACAGACAACTACCTATAGAGTTACATTTTTTTTAAAATTGTATTGATTGTTATCTTTCTTTTCTTGGTCCTGGTGAAGGGCCATATCCTAGGACGAAACATCGGCATTTAATACAATAGTAATACTGGTATATTAGTGTGATTTATTCGATGACCGCACGCGTAACCAACTTCATCATATCTTCAAATGAAATCTTTAATAATCATTTTTAGTTAGGATTTATTATATTTCTTTTAAAGAGTAGCTATCTACATCGTTTCAGACTAATTTTGTCGTTTCTTTGTTATTATAATGTTCTTCTTTGTCGGGCGAAAGTTATAAAACATTCCTCGTTCTTAAGACGTATGAATTACAGTTATTTAAAGTCTACTATTTACTATGTATCCTTGTTGGTAATTATTAATACACTCAGAGAAAGATGCGAATGTCTAAGTTTCACGACCTGGTGCCTTTCCGGAAGCCAAGCTCATGCGAATAACACAATATCGTTGTTAATTAGTTATATTTATCGCTGCAATTAAAACTGCAACACCCTAATGCTTACGGTAGGATAATTTATTTACTTCAGTTTAGCACCTAGCCACTTAGTCCCTCGTAAAATGTCGGAGCTCTATAAAAGTTCATTAGGAATTCACTGTTTCCTGCTCTAGCTTTATGGACTCCTGGGCTGCGTCTGATGAAGACAAAGCCGAGGAACTTGCCAAATACGTTTCCAAAGTCTTCACACCTCATCCAGAATCCCATCCAAACCACACTGCAGTGGTGGAAGAGTTCCTCCAGTCTCCAATCCCAGTTTCATTACCTCCTAAAGCAGTTAATCCCTCCGAGGTCAAATATCTTCTCCGAAAACTTGCACTCCGTAAATCTCCTGGATACGATCTCCTCACTCCTCAGATTCTCAGACAGCTTCCATCTAAAGCCGTTATATTTCTTACATATATTTACAACTCTATTCTACGCACTACTCATTTTCCTCTCTTATGGAAACATTCCACTATAATTCTCTTCCTAAAACCAGGTAAACCTCCTAACACAACGACATCATATAGACCTATCAGCCTACTCCCAATCCTTTCAAAAATCTTTGAAAAAATCCTCCTCAAACGAATATTACCTTTATTAGAATCCCACACTATTCCTTTTCATCAGTTTGGGTTCCGTTCCCAACATTCAACCGTTCAGCAAGGGCTCCGAGTCGTTGACCATATTTCCTCTCTGCCCTTGAGAACAGGGAGTACTGCTCGGGTGCATTTCTGGACATAACGCAAGCATTTGACCGGGTGTGGCACCCGGGATTACTCTTTAAGCTCAAAAACCATTTACCCCAATCCCTATACCTAGTCCTCCGATCCTATCTATCAAACCGCTCCTTCCGAGTTCGCTGTGGTGCAGAATATTCCAATTATTATCCTGTCGAATCCGGTGTTCCTCAGGGCAGTGTCCTTGGTCCTTTCCTCTACAATATATACACGGCTGATATTCCTGTTTGCCCTAATACCTTCCTAGCAACGTACGCTGATGACACAGCTATCCTATCCTCTCACTTAGATCCCGAAATTGCATCTATAGGCCTCCAAACGCACCTTTCTCAAATTGAAGACTGGTGTAACAACTGGAGAATCAAAGTTAATCAATCCAAAAGCAAACATGTCACCTTTACCCTTCGAAGACAATCCTGCCCTCCGGTTCTCTTTAACTCCGTTCCGCTTCCTTTCTCCGACACAGTCCGGTATCTTGGCTTCCTTCTGGACAAAAGACTAACTTGGAACCCGCATACTAGACTTAAACGACAAGAACTTAATCGACGATTTGGACAACTATACAGACTACTGAACAGAAATTCTAAATTATCTATCGAGAACAAACTGCTAATATACAAGACTGTACTGAAACCTATCTGGACCTACGGACTTGAACTGTGGGGGACAGCCAAATTTTCTAACATCAAACGCATTCAATCCTTCCAATCAAAAGTCCTCCGAACAATAGCTAATGCTCCTTATTATGTATCCAACCATACCTTACACCACGACCTAAATATTCCATTTATTTTAGACCTTATACCATTAAAATTCTCTAAATTCCATCAGAACCTTACCCATCACCCTAATCCCCTAGCTCAATCCTTATCCAGCTCCACACATCCTTACCATCCTCCTAGAAGGTTGAAACGGCAGTGGCCTCGAGACCTCTTGTAAAATGTATATTGGAGTTCTAGCATTGGCTAGATTCTCCACTCACGTGCTGTATGCTTGTGAATTGTATATAGGTATGAGTGACTTTTGTATATATTTTATTGATTTTGTTTTGTATATATGTATATTGTATGATTATTATATAAATTTATTGTTTTGTATATATTGTGTGAATGTAGTATGAATGTTGTACTTCATCACTATTAAAAATGTCCTAAATTGGACAGATTGTAATATTGCTCAATAAAGAATTATTAGAATTCAAAAAAAGCTTTATGGAGGGCAATTACTGGAATGTGTGTTCATTCTTTGAGAAACAGGGCAATGTTCTGTTATATTGACTGCAGTGAAATATTTTTAACTAAATACTTCCAGGATTCTTACAGATGATGACTGCTTTTTAATTAATTAATAATCGGTGTGTTAATGAATTGCTGGGGGTTTCAGGTAGACAATAATGATAACTTAAGTTAGGACAGGACCGATCCAGAAAAAAAAAATAGTAATAAACTTTATTCAAGAAACATAGTTGTACATCAGTTAAACAAAATCAGTAGTGGGTTAAGAACTAGAAAGAGCTACTGATTCCAGAAAATTGATGAATTACTAAAGTAATTAGTCAGGTAGTGTCATAGTTTAGGGAATTAAGGATGACGAAAAGCTTTGAGTTTTCGTTAGATGACAAAAGGAAAGGTGGTGTAGTTATAATGAGATAGAGAGGCAATTTATTTTTATTTTTTGGTGACTATCGACATTCCTAATGATATTTAAATGATTTTTTTTTTTTTTTTTTGAGATATATTACAATTAGTTTCAAAACGAACAATAGTAATAGTGATATGAGACCACATCCATACAGTATTTACAACAAATACTGATAAAGTCGAATTACATAAAAATATTTTTAAAAATCCATGTATATACCTAAGAAAAAGGAATTAAAAAAACAACCTATAATTAAAATAAATAAAAAGATCATACACACAACCATGGCTATGAAACTCTGGACTAGATCTTTTCCTCGACTTGTCCAGAATCCAAAAGATCCCACCGCCTCTCTTTCAGCCGGGTCACTGGTATGAGCCAGTAGAGGCTGAGAAAATAAATTGAAGAAAACATTTATTTGAAATATTCTGTGGTGAAATGTACGGCCTTCCCCATTAATTGTACCTACTTCCGCGGAGAGACCTCATTGATTAAGAATGCGAACGTTCTACTAGGTTCGGAAAGCCCTCTTTAAGAATAGATTTTGGGTAATAAAAAAAAAAACATTTTTGTGGTTCTAGGCATCATTCTGCTGCTTTTTCGTGCCCGATTTTCTGTTACCACAACCCTTTGTGTTAGACCATATATATGACAATGTCATCTTGGATTTGACAAACGATTAGTGGGTAAAAATCACTACTACTTATCGTTTTTTATAACAAAAAAAATATTTAAACTGATTCTCAAGGTTTTTAAACATGAATTCGAAAAATAAAACTTAAGCAAATTTTGAACTTTTCAACATAAATATGTGACATATTCACCCCACATGGGACAGCACTTACCCTGTCTATCAGCAAACCTTAGCTACACATTTGGTAGAAATTTCGTCAACTTCTCTCCTCTTCGTGCCAAGAAATTAAGGGTATGCAAGATATCACCATCACCTCCCTTAGAAAAATGTGGAATACACCAAACAAGATATTATTATTTCGTGGAATCTTTACAATAAGGTTTACTGTATATGTTGCGATTAAAATATGATAGAATTTTCTGAAAATGAGCTCAATTTAAAACTAATTGAGTAGTTATAAAAAGACGATTTACTGAAAGAAAATGTTTTCACTTCTTTATACACATTACGTTGTTCGAACCCCAGCTGAGGCAGGATTAATTATTATTCATTTCAGCCATGCACCACCCTGGGGTATGCAGATCTCCAGGGGCACACCCAGCCTCTATAAATGGTTACTCAAAATTAGGGAAAAACCTGAAGGTTGAGCGTGATCAAAGGCTAAACACATTTCACGCCGTTTGCCTAGACGGACTTTATTTAAACTGAACCCAAGACATCCATGGTTTCTCGAGGTATAAGTTTTTTTTGTATATAGATTATGTGTATTATATTACTGCAGTCCAATAGAAAAATGAATTTTTTCGGAGCGAAATAAGCGGATTATTTACTTTGGCCTAGCCAAATTAGCAATAATTATCCCAGTCTAACGGAATTAGCGGACTCCGGAAACTCATACAGGATTTAAAATACATAAAATTTGATTTGATATACATAAAAAATCGCGATACCAAAATTATCAAATTATCCGATACAATCTTTCTATTTTTTATTGAATTTACAGTTTTCCATGTTCATCCACTATTTCTATATATTTATATTTTACTACACATGAATATATAGCCAGGGAAATTATTGTTATCGTTAAAATGTTTGAATTAAATTTCTTTGGAAATACAAGCGTAGTCCCATTTAAGCCTCGATAATTTTTAAGAAACTGAAATTTCACATTTATAAACTTACATGCCTGAACTTTCATTTCAACTTCACTAACGAACTTCAACGAACAAGAAGAGCTACTTTATAACATTTTGCATCTTTTTATGATTTTCTCAAAAACTACTCTAAAATTTTGATTTACACTCTTTATACCGATGTAGGCTTTGATATTATGTAGATTCCAATCGTTATATATATATATATATTATAATAATATTGTATATAAATATTATGACGAGTATAATGATATATAAATTTTTATGACAATGAATGAGTTGCAGTTAAATTTCGATTTTTCAAACTTTCTTCTTCTAAAGTACATTTGATGCTGTAGATTCGAAATAATAGCCATTTCGCGTTTTTATCATTGATAAAAACTGTTAAATAAATAAATATACAATACTGAAGGGTTTGATAACCACATTAAGGATATAAGAGCAGACATATTTTTTAAGGTAAACATTATTTTTTCTAGCATTAGAATAGTAATATACCATTCTAAAGCTACAGCTTAGAGGGGAAAAAATGTAATATTTTATATTACGTTATATAAGGTAATGATAGTAATGAAAAACGGATAAAAATAATTGATTGTTGTAGATAATAATTTCAATTATTTGATTATTTAATCTAAAATAAATGTTCTATCGAAACTCAATGTAATTTTTTTTTAACACCAACTTCATTTAAAAGTTCTTCATTTATTTCATCGTTAGGGTAAGAGAAAGTTGTGTGTTTGCGTGAAATATATCTTTATTTTATAATCAATCTGATTTCATCAGCTTTTTTATCTGAAATAATAGACCAAATACTATTTCGCACGACAAATACAAATATATTAATAATGAATTACTTTTATGTACGATGATATATCTTTTTTTTTATGGTTATTAATTTGTCCTCGATCGATATTCAACGATAATTTAACAGTTTTGAGATTTCAATTATTTCGAAAACATTCAGAATCATTATATTTTTTTACTAAAATACCTTGAATATAATTCGTGAAGAAATATTTTTGGTCTCATGCACTAATGAGATGGAATGTCAAATGTTTCAAGCTGTAGCTTTTTACATTACCTGAAATACAGGCAAATATATGGTAAAAAATAATTATTCGGGGAAAATATAAAACATAATTTTTAGCCTTAGCGCAGAGCTTATTTAAGGCGAAATGCTACGAAAAATCTCATGAATTTTTTTTTTTTAAATTTCTCCAAAATATTTTTTTTTATCTTTTAAAATTGTAAATGAATATTAAGAGTTTTAAAAACTTAAAAAATAAGTCCTTCGATAGCCACAATTGGAGTATCGGAAACAAATCCAGAGAAAGTGACTCTAGCGGCACCTTGCGGTAAAGCTCGGAACTGTTAGTCACCTGGTGGCGACTTGCTGACTTAATCCCTCACAACAATTTCATTCTTGCTACAAAATATTTAAAAATAGCCAAAGTTTAGACTTATTTCAATCAAACATTGCTCCAATTATAAATATTAATTATTTCATATTATGTTTGATAAATGTGTATTTATGAATTACTTAAATTAATTAATAATACCCATAGTTCTAAGTTATTGTTTTCAGATGAAATAAAATTAAATTAATCTTAATAGAATGTAATCATAAAATCTTCAAAAGTATAAACTTTATTATGATTTATTTAAAATTATGAAAATAAACCAAACAAAAAAATAATTTATTTTTTTTTTTAGTGTTTAAAAAAAAAAAAAAAAAAAAAAAAAAATAAAAAAAAATAAAAAAATGGGATCACTTGTAGCTGGTGGTTAGCGTAACCCTCCATCTTAAAGGTCGCGTTCAAACCCGCAGGTGGTCTAAAATTTTTAATGGAGTAAAAAATCTTAGTTACGATCCCTTCGAGGACGTTAAAAAGGTGGTCCGAGCTGTCGATGTCAGGTACTCGTTAAAGATTTCCTATCTAATAAAACCTGGATACGCAAAATTAGGACTCCCACTGTAGCATCGCCGATTACATAAGCATAAGTTGACGTAAAAAATAAACAACAGACAAAACAACAAAAAAAAAAAAAGAAGCCATTCTACTGTTTAAAGGTTTACTTTAAGTTTAATTGATTTTCTCTTTTCCGTCTATTCATATATTAATTAGACTAACATAAAGTATTTAATACTAGATTCAGATTATTTGGTAAAAAAAAAAAAAAAAATATCCTCCAAACAAAAGGGTGTCAACTACTTAATTTAACGATGTAATTTAGTCTTGAAAATGGGGAATGGCCCCGAAACATTGACTACCACTTGTGACAATTTGTGTATCAATGAAATAAAAAAGATTTGGAAGAAAAAATGTGCTATTTTAAAATTATAGAATTTCGTTTCTAAAGATGTAAATGTTTACTAAAACAATTTTCGAACAGTTCAATTAAAAAAAAAAAAATTAAATGTGTTTATCATATTTAATAATATCTTAAATTTAACATAAACTCGATTTAACATGCCGATTGGCGATATTTATAATTTTAAAAATTGTTATTCGAAATATTTATATTTACAAAAAAAAAAAAACAAAAAAAATATAATAATATATAGATATACATTATCTAAAGCTTGTTAATGAATCGAAATTGTATTTTCTGGAAAACGATTCTACATAAATAATTTCCTTTTCCTTTATTTATCTATTTTACAAAGTTGTTGTTTGTTTAATACTATTTCGGGACGTAATTTTAAAATTATATATTATTAATGGTACACATTTTATTTGTAATAATTAGTTCCTTTTTCGATTTTCTATTATATGGTTTGGTGAAATTAATTACTTAATTAATGAGAAATATTTTCACCAATATGTAGAGCAAATTGAAAAAAAAAAAAAAAAATGAAATTTAAAAAATATATCTTTACTATAATAAATTAAAAAAAAAGAGTTAAAAACAATTAGGTGGCTGATATCAATATTCCCTCATATATATAAATGTGTGTATCACTGTAATCCTTGTATGCAATGTACACAAATACATAATATAAAGCAAATATACTGCGAGACTTTACCGCACCTGTAAATTTCTTAAAATTTGGTTCCTAAGTTACAGCCGGTAACACGAACTTCATACCTGACTTAAGAAGAAAGTCCAGGTGAAATCTGCATTACATTTTAACCTGGCCATTGCATATGTATCTGACTTTATGCATACGAATATGATATGAATATGAATATGGAATATGATATATTCCAACGTAATTATGTTAAGGAGAAGGGGTAAGAAATGTTATCCTTGATTTATTAATAGGCTTTGTATTTTTGCTTAGTCGTGACTTGAGATTCAACGTCGTGCGATGAAAACAAATGTATGTGTAATCTAAATGTATCGAGAGGGAGGCTGAGTTTATTCAAATCGGTTTGCTAAAGAATATTGTGCAAGATGAGTTCTGGTGTGACAAGAAAATTATAATGGGGAAACTTATGGGTCTTTCAAGATTATCTAATGCTTATCCTATAAGAAGCCTTTTATATTTCCCTTTCAACCCTTGTCTATATATATTTTAATTTATTGGAACTACGTTTCTTGACGTATTTTAGTATTACAATACAAAGGTAAAAAATCTGGTGCGGGCAACACACGACTTTCACTTACCTCGACTGTTAAAATCAATTTAAAAATTATTAAATGTACTTTAATTTGAAAAATATTTGAAGCTGATTTTAATAAAACGTGTATTCATTTTCCTTAGAAACATATGATTTAGATTTAATAATATAACTATATTCAATTGTTAATCAGTCATAAGTTTATTCCCCATCGTCGCTTTATATTACCTTTTACAATTTTGGGTATCAGATAATATTTTTTTCTAAAATTTTTCTCTTTACAAAGGTATATTATACGTCTATATTACTGTTCTTCTTATCAAAAACACAAAAATTGCATTAAAAAATATGTTTGCACTTTTCTCATTTAGTTGTTTATCACTCAGTTCTGCGCGTGCGCCTGAGTATAGCAGTCATATTTCAAGTCGGCTCTCGGATTTCTTGCTTTTACAGTTGGATTTCACTTCAGCACAGTCTTGAAAACATCATCAGACTTCAGGATAACAACAACAGTTATTATTGGAGCAAACAGCGGTAAGTTGTGATATAATTTACAGTGTAAAGTGAATGCTGAGTCACCTCTTCATATCAGCTAATTGCCAATAGCCCGGCAAGGCTGGTCTTGCTTAACTTTTTTAAGTTATTGTTTTTTTCCACATCTGGTTATTATTTAATTACTTTCTATACATGAAATGCGATATTATCATCAAGTAATGTCCTCCAAAGCTTCAACTAAAAGATCTAGATCTAGTGGTTCAATCCCGTCACCTACAAACAAAGACCCCGCCGTGATACTAATAAAAGATTAAATCTACAAGCAACCCCTTCCGGTACTAATTCAGAATCTGAACCACAACCTGGCACATCGTCACAAGGGATGACTGACGAATCGCCGTTTTTCACCCCAAATCCTTTTCAGATTTTACATAATGAAAAAGAAAATATGGAATCTACTCCTATACCTAGTGAACCACGGCCTCCTCCAATATTTGTCAAAAATATTAGAAATTTCCAGTTGTTGTGTGCGCAATTGAACAAAATTACCGAATCTACCAGCTACTACTGTATGAGTAGAATCAATGATACCAAAATATCTCCTACTACTGCCGAGACATATAGAAAAATAGTGAAATACCTAACTGAAACCAAAGCAGATTTCCATACCTATCAGCTACGCCAAGAGAGAGCTTTAAGGGTTGTAATCAGAAACTTACACCCCTCGACACCAGTTGAAGCTATTAAAGAAGAACTAACGGAGATGGGCTATAAAGTGCGGCAAGTCACTAACGTCCTAAAGGATAAAATTCCTCTACCTCTCTTTTTTTTGGATTTGGAACCAGCTGAAGGAGTTGAAAAAATCTATGACCTCAATAGATTGTACTATTCCAGTGTAAGAGTTGAAAAACCTTACACAAAGAGAGAGATAATTCAGTGCCATAATTGTCAAGCATATGGTCATACTAAAAGTTATTGTCATCACATACCTCGATGCGTGAAATGCGGTGAACAGCACAAGTCTGTGGAGTGTACAAAACCAAAATCAACACCAGCTGTATGTGCTCACTGCCTCAAGGACCACCCGGCCAACTATAAAGGATGCCAAATCTATAAGGAACTGAGGACCAGGTTTCAAAAACCTCAAGTACTGGATGAAACAGCAAGACAAGTAAGAAACAGAAGAGAACCCTCAAAACTTATTGATGCCAATGTATCATTTGCCCACCTACTTGGAGGTGGGAATCAAAGTACCGAAGCCGTGGCCCTGCCGGAACTAATAAATATACCTCAATCCATTCCACATATACCTCTTTCTCAAAATGTAACCAATCCTAATCCACCACAAATCTCTCATATTCCTCCTCCTTCAAACGCCACAGACCTTACCAGTTTGATGACATCCTTTATCTCCGAAATGAAATCCCTTGTTATGCCTCTAATATCACTCCTTACGAACCTTGTATCAAATCTCATTCCTGCCTTACAAAAACCATAAATGACCTCACCTAATTCCTTATCCATTCTTCTTTGGAACGCAAATGGTGTTAGAACTCACACTGACGAACTAACAGCCGTACTGCAAGACAAAAACGTTGATGTTGCACTCATTACTGAAACTAGACTAACCACTAAACAGTACTTCAAATTACCAGAATACATAACATACCGGACAGACCATCCAGACGGCAAAGCCCATGCCGGTACTGCTGTCATTGTCCGCCGATCCCTCTCCCATCACTTACACCCACTTCCCGCCCACGATTACCTACAAGCAACTTCCATTGTAATCAAAACCTTTTCCTTTCCGCTTATCATCGCATCAGCATACTGCCCTCCTAAACATCCCATTTCCTCTGCCCAATTTGGATCCTTCCTCAACTCCTTGGGAAATCACTTCATTTTGGGTGCCGACTTAAACGCAAAGAATCAACAGTGGGGTTCTAGAACCACCAATTCTCGTGGACAGACGTTGCAGTCTGCACTCAACACCCGACGCTTTCATCTCCTACCTCCCGATTCTCCTACCTACTGGCCGACAGATCCTAACCGTAATCCTGACATCCTCGACTTCTTCATCCACAGCGGATTAGGCTCCCTGAACTATTCCGTAACTCGCCTTGATGAACTATCCTCTGATCATAGTCCATTAATCCTAAATGTATCCATAACTCCTATTCCGAAACCTTTCCCACCGTCATTCATTAGAGGCCCTGTCAACTGGAACCTCTTCCGCGAAATCCTCACCAATGGTATTGACCTTAGAGTACCTCTCAAAACCCAAACTGACCTTGATGATGCCGTATATTCCTTTACAACCACGATTCAACAAGCTGCCTGGACTGCCTCCTCTCCCAAACAATCCCAAAGAATTCCTAACAAAAGCCATTTACCACAACACCTGAAGGACCTCATCAACACCAAACGCCGAGCCAGATCATTATGGCAACGCACCCGCCACCCAGAAGATCGCCGCTCTTACAACTTTCTTTGTAGAAAATTAAAGCGGGAGTTGGCGATATTCCGTTCCCAATCCTACAATTCCTCTCTCTCCTCTCTCTCGACTCGTGACAATTCCCTATGGAATGTCACGAAGAGAATTCTAAAATTCCACACCATTTCCCACCCTCTCCGGCGCTGTGATAGTTCCTGGGCTGCTTCCGACAAGGATAAAGCCGAGGAATTCGCACAGCACCTTTCCAAAGTTTTCACTCCTCATCCTGAGCTCAATCCAACCCATACTGCAACAGTTGAAGAGTTCCTTATGTCACCAATACCACTATCCTTACCACCTAAAGCAGTAAATCCATCTGAGGTTAAATATCTTCTTAAAAAGCTTCCTCTCCGTAAATCCCCAGGATACGACCTCCTTACTCCTCAGATCTTAAGACAACTTCCTCCCAAAGCTATTATATTTCTTGCATATCTCTATAACTGTATCCTACGCACTACCTATTTCCCTCTCATATGGAAACATTCAACTATCATCCTTTTCCTAAAACCAGGCAAACCTTCCCACATCACTTCATCTTACAGACCTATTAGCCTGCTCCCGATCCTCTCCAAAATCTTCGAAAAGCTCCTATTAAAACGAATCCTAGCCAAATTTCACAATTTTCCTTCACATCAGTTTGGATTTCGTCCTCAACATTCCACAGTTCACCAAGGCCTCCGAGTTGTAGACCACATTTCCTCCGCCCTTGAGTGCAAGGAGTATTGTTCGGGTGCCTTTCTGGACATAGCTCAAGCTTTTGACCGGGTGTGGCACCCGGGACTGCTCTTTAAGCTCAAAACCCATTTACCTCAATCCTTATACCTAATCCTCCGATCCTATTTATCAAACCGCTCCTTCCGAGTTCGCAGTGGTTCCGAATTTTCCAAACATTATACTGTTGAGGCCGGTGTTCCTCAAGGCAGCGTCTTAGGACCCGTCCTCTACATCCTCTACACCGCCGATATCCCTACCGATCCCGATACCTTTCTGGCAACATTTGCTGATGATACCGCCATTTTGTCATCCAATTCCGATCCTGAAGCAGCATCGCTAAGTCTCCAAAAGCACCTTTCCCTTGTCGAAGACTGGTGCAATGCTTGGCGCATTAAGGTGAACGAAAGCAAATGCACTCACGTCACATTCACCCTTCGACGCAAATCCTGTCCAACGGTTAATTTCAACTCTATACCGCTTCCTTCCTCAGACACAGTCCGATATCTCGGCTTTTTACTAGACAAAAGACTGACGTGGAACCCACATACAAGACTAAAAAGAAAAGAACTCAACCGCAGATTCGGCCAGTTATACAGACTACTAAACAGAAAATCTCATCTTACAGTTGACAACAAATTACTAATATACAAGACATTACTGAAACCTATATGGACCTACGGACTTGAACTGTGGGGGACAGCTAAACATTCTAACATCAAACGCATCCAATCCTTCCAATCCAAAGTCCTCCGAACAATAGTTAATGCTCCTTATTACGTTACCAACTGTACCCTACACCATGACCTTAATATTCCGTTTGTTTTAGACCTGGTACCATCCAAATTTTCCAAATTTCATCAGAACCTTAGTCATCATCCTAACCCTCTAGCACAATCCCTATCCAGCACCACCCATCCCTACAATCCTCCTCGAAGATTAAAACGGCAGTGGCCACGAGACCTATTGTAAACATTTAAACTGGAGTTCTGACAATGGTCAGATCCTCCACTCATGTACGGTATGTTTGTGGCTACAGCGCCCTAACTCAGCCTCCACTGGCTAAGACCAGTGATGCGGCTGGGATAGAGGTGCTGGGATCTCTTGGATTCCGCTTTTTCCTCCACAAGTGGAGGAAAAAGCGCTTGCTGGGGTCCCTTTAGCAATTGTATATATTGTATATAGTTATGATTGTGTGTAAGATGTTTATTTATTTGCCAACTTTTATTTATCTCAATAATAGGTTTATGTTTCGATTTGTTTTGTTTTTTATTTATTATTATTATTTTATTGTATATATTTGAATTTATGTTATATTTTATGAAATTTGACCATTATTATTATTTTCTGTATATATAGTATGAATGTGGTCTCTTATCAATATTATTATTGTTCATTTTGTAACAAATTGTAATATATCTCAATAAAAAAAAAAAAAAAAAAAAAAATAAATAAAAAGTTGTTTATCAAATTCACTCAACTTGAATATTTAGCTCTTATTTATCAATATTAATAAGATGATGTGCCTAATTTTTTTGAAATCTACAAAATTAGAGGTAGTTTAAAGGAAGAAAATTCAAAATCTAGGCAATTTGTTCTATCAGATTATTTCAATCAGAATAAAATCGACGCCATATTAAAGCCCAGTACATTTAACAGAGTTTAATCAAAACCATTAGAGCGGTTTTTGAGAAAATCATAAAAAGGTGAAAAATTCATGGTATAAAGTGGGTCTTGTAGTAAGCCGATTTTGATGAAAAAGTTGTAACATCTCGAGCGTATAGTTGTCTTAAATATGAAATTTCAGTTTAGTACGACTTATGGTTTTTGAGCTAGAATTACCACAAACACACCGGCCTCTTTTCTGGACTTGGTTATTTGGACTCAGGAAACCCTAAAAAGGGTATTTCCGTCGAAAACTGGAATTTGAAAATTTTAACGATCGCAATACTTTCGCTACTATATATTTCATATATTGGTAAGTAAAAGTAAAACAATCTAGCATTTGCATATCTGATGGGTTTCGAAAAAAACAAACGTAATTAATTAACAAATAAATAAGGATTACAGTTAGATTATAATTAATAATTCCTTGATGAAATGTGCTATTCTTATTCAATTAAAATATTAAGAAGTATTTATCATAAAACAAATTAGCATTTTAGTAAATGATTTGTATCTAACTAACAGGACTTCCGAAATTCCAATATTTTGGATAAAATGGTTAATCTATTCCAAATCGTCCCAGACGATTCCCCTTGGTAATTTAGATTTTTTTTTTACTTTCACTTACTATATATAGTATGGGGAAGTATTGCGATCGTGAAAATTTTCGAATTCCAGTTTTCAATGGAAATACACGTTTTAGGGTCCCCTTAGTCCAAATAACCAAGTCCCGCAAAAAGGTCTGTGTATTGTGTGTGTGTGTGTGTGTGTGTGTGTGTGTGTGGTAACTCCCGGGCGGAAACGGTAAGTCCTATGAAACTAAAATTTCATATTTAAGACAAATATACGCCCAAGACGTTACAAAACCTTTTTCATCATAATGAGCTTAACAGAAGAGCCACTTTATACCATGCATTTGCACCTTTTTTCGATTTTCACGAAAACGGTTCCGATGATTTTGATTAAACTCGCTATATCGATGTAAAATGTAATGGGCTTTAATATCATGTAGTTTTTATTCTGATTAAAATGGTCTGATAGGTCTTAAATGCCAATATTTTACATTTTTTTTCCTGTAAAGTAACTTTAATTTCGTAAATTTTATAAAAATTAATATATTATCTTGTTACCACCGATGAAAAACACACAAATATATAAGTTGAACGAATTCTATATCCAACTAAAGGAGAAAACTGAAAAAATATTTTTTTAATGAAATATTTTGATTTTGAACATAGCAACAATAATATACACGCATAATATACCGTTGGAAAGCTAAAGATTTTAGAATAAATATTATCTAATGCGCATTATAATAGATTTTTTAATAAAACATAAGTTTTTATATAAATTCAATTTAATTAATTATTTAATGGTTTCACGTATTTTAATCTCTACCTGTATTAGAAAATCCTTTCATTGACTTTAAAAATGAAGGTAAGTGAAAGTTGTGTGTTGCCCGCACCAGATTTTTTTTCAATAATTATTATATCTTTTCCTGCGTTCAAAATCAAATTTAATTCACAAAGGAAATTGGAAAGGGGTAACAATATAAAAGTAAATTTTCACCATTGAAATATTCAGACCACATCACTGGTATGAAGCTAACAACACAAATCTACTTTAACCGTAAGCCCTATTTAAAAGCAAAGCATTCCTCACGACCCCGTACTTAAGGAAACGGTTTGTATACGCTAAGAAATTTATTTTTAAACGGAGAGCATCTCAGCATGAGGCACACGGGAACTGTGTAGATCCCGACTCCTGGATCCGAAATTAATTTAATCAATAATTAACCAACACAAGGAGTGTTATCACGTTTTCGGAAAATTGGTCACGACCGTCTCACGGAATCGGGAATTCGGCAAAATTGTTAATAAATACCTTTTTTTACATTCGGGTAAAGTTTTGGAATCGCTCCTGCAATACTCTGCCTGAAGCTGTTCAAGGATTCAAATCTAATCCGATACATCCTAAATCAGTAATATTGAAATAAAATTAAAGCGAAGCCTTGATAATGATATCCAACAACACTGATCGTGGTGTTATTAAATCATACAGAAAAGTATCGAATCTAAGAATTCTACAATAACTAAAAAAGAGAAAGGAAGTGAGATCGAGTTTATTTTCGAAATTAATAAGTGGATTTATTAAGTTCTTACTTTAATATTTCTATATTGTTCAATAAAAAAATAAATAAATAGATAAAAGAACAAGTGCATGATGAACATAAGAAATTAATGATAGTTACTCGGTTCAAATTTAGATGATTCTTTAAACATGAAGATTTTCATCCACCTGGTTTTAAGCCTTTTATGATACGATTTACTTCATCGGCAGAGGGTAGCGCGCTCTAGAGATATGCATAGAAGATAGAATCTTAAATAGTATAGGTTTGGTTTTAAGCTGTGTTAAAGAGGTTTTCATGGTTCCAATGTTTTTGTAAATTCTCATGAACACAACCAGCATTGAACGGAAATTATTAATGAGTGAAAGATCAGGATTTCTTTCATATTATAACTATAGGAAATTATCACCTTATTATAAATAAGAAATTTATTAATCGTATAATAGCATGATGTATACAATATATATCATGTGCGCTATTCTCAGTGATTTTACGAATATTTTAGGTGGAATAATCAGGAGCTAGTCTTTTTCTAAATATTTTTAATTTTGCCGACGTTTCGGCTCAAGCTTGTGAGCCATCATCAGGGCATAACTTAGCCATGTCCATCTCGAGTTTATGCTTGGACATGGCTCAGTAATGCCCTGATGATAGCTCACAAGCTTGAGCCGAAACGTCGGCAGAATTAAAAATATTTAGAAAAAGACTGGCTCCTGATTATTCCACCTATAATAGTTTCTACAGTCGACTATACCCTCTCAATATACGAATATTTATATAATATGCTGGAATGTGTAAAGATTCTCATAATCTTTATCTCACTATATTAAAATCTCAGTTCACGACTTCTTCTTTCTCTAAATCGTGTGTGCCGCTAAGCGTGGAGTTGCCGTCTCAGTCCATAGAGCCCACTGGTCCTTGTCCCTAACAATTCTTTTCATCTCCAGAATGGTGGGTCCTCTTGCTGCACGCAATTTCACAATGTAGTCTGAGCACATACACTTGGGTCCACCACGAGGACGTCTTCCTTCCGGTCTGGCTTCAAAAAACCATCTGGGCTTTCGAGTATCATTCATTGGGCAGACATGCCCTAAACAACTGAATTGCCACTTATTCAGAATGTCATGCACTGATCGTATTCCCAAATCCTCGCGAATCCTGTCGTTTCTTATACGGTCCGTCCTATTCTTGCAAACTATTCACTGAAAGGTAAATCGATTTAAAAATCCTAATTTTAGCATCTCTGCTAACATGTTTTTTCTATAATCGTTTTAGATATCTTTTAACATATTCCATAGGCCTTCATCACCCGATTTAGATCCTCCCGGTCTATTTTACCATCATTGCTCATGACTGTCCCAAAATAGGAGTACGTATTCATAGTTTCTTGTGGTTCACCATCACATAATATCCTTGGCTCCAAATTTTCTCTTCCCACACACATAATTTTGCTTCTAGCGGGATTTATGTTCAATCCTCTTAGCGGGAGTTCCTCGTACCATCCATTTAATGATGTCTGGAGAACTTCCTGGGAGTCAGCAATCAGTACTATGTCATCTGTATAGATCATAGCCTGAGCAAGAACTGATGTTATATTCAAGTATCTCACCACAGCTCTTGGTGTTCTACTTTTACAAACCTTCCACACCTCATCCACGAGAAGGACGAAAAGCAAAGGACTGAGACTGTCCCCCTGCTTTGCTCCTTTATAAAAGTGAAAAGGTTGGGATGTTTGACCATTTAGCCTCACTATACCTTTTGGGTCCTGGTATATTTATTTTATGGCGCTCACCAGATTTGCTGGCACCCTTCTTCTAATCAGCGCGTCCCAAATCTCTTGGCTCTGAATTGAATCGAAGGCTGCCCTTAGATCAAAAAAATGCCAGATACACTGCCCTACTACGACTCCATGCCTTTTATACTGTCATTCCGAGGGAGAATAGGTGATCCTGGGTCTGCTTACCAGTTCACGAACAAATTATGAAATTTCCTGTTTGATCGGGGTTTAGAGTTTTTTTTTTGTACAATTTTTCTCACCCTCAAAAATGTAACAAGTTTGATATGCAATAATTCTGTTAGTTAGTTACACTCTAAAGATCAGAAATTTAGTGAAACATATTATTGACGTATAACATTTGTCGCTAGGACCAGCCGTTTAAATGCTGTATTTGAATAAAAAGTAGTCACGTTTTGCCTACTTTTTTTGTGTTCGTACTTTTTTATTAGCTCTGTTGGTGTTGCTGGGCTTGAATATTTTTTGGCAGATTTAAATCTGAAATTTAATGGAGAATGCTTTTTATTTCAAGAAATGTGTCTCTAAGATCTAACGTTTAGGAGCTATAATTGGTTTGGAAAAATTTCCTAATTTCCCAATTTACGTGCATATAAATATAAATTTTGCGATGTCGCCTGTAGCTTAGTGGCTAACACAACAGACTTCTACGGTCAAGGTCACGGGTTCAAACCTACAGGTGGCCCTGGATTTTTTAATGGAGGTAGAAAATCATTCGTTATGCCGTCCTTCAAAGGGTGGTCCCGAGCCTGTGCAATATCAGGCACTCGTCAAAGATCTCTTTTACAATTAAAACTGGATAGCCAAAATGTAGGACTCCAACTATTGCATCCTCCGATAGCACAGCCATAGTAGCATAAGGAGACGTTAAATAAATTAACAAAAAAATAATTTATTTTGCTAGCAGATTATTCCTTTGATTCTTTACCTTCTCACCTTTACCTATCAATCTACCTGCCTAGGAAAATTGACAATGTTCATGGAAATGTGGGTTTTTCTGATATCACAATTAAAATTATACTGCTTTAATCCAGTCTAACCGACAGTTACTTGTATTTTTCCCGAAAATATTTAAAATTTAAATTGACTGCTATCCTTCTCGGTAGGTAACCACAGAAGATTTAAAGTACATTTTATACCAGTTTCACTACATTTAAAACATGATCACCAGAATTTTAGAGATGTTTTTACGAGCTCTGTAAACTGAGATAGTTTTGATGGTTAATTGAGGCTAATAAAAGAAAGTAAATTAAATGATCAAACAAACCTAAAAAAAAAATTAAATATTTGTGGTTTTCGGAGTGGAGAGGTTTATTTACAGGATCCTGACATTTTAATTTTTGTTTTCGTACCCTTCCTAATGCTCTTTTATTTTATTTTATTTTATTTTTTTGTTTTTCTTTGGAGTTTTGACAAGTCATCTCTTAATATAATAAAAATATTGAGTTAAAAGAAAAATGGACTATACCAATTTTCGTTTCCTTGTTTATTTCTGATTAAATTGACATGAAATGTTTTCGCTATCTTGTGTAATTATTAGAATAAAAAAGATCCTAGTGAAAATTCGACATGCCAAAAAATGAAGCAATAAGTTACTTGTCATTTAATAATGTAATTCGGACATTACATAGACGCGGTGGTAGTGTTCAGCGTAGATTACCCAAAGGAAATCTAAATAAAGATAATTTAATTTTGATTTTCTCTTTTAATAATGCTTAAATTTTAAGCCTAAGACTATGTGTTCTTATTTTAAAAAAAATAAGAGAATATTAGTATTATACCTCTTTTTTTATTTTCTTAATTGTAATTTTTTTAAGAGTTTTTTTTTACTCTGGGAAACCTTTAATTATGGTTACATTCCAGAAGTAGTACAGAAAAAAAAAAAAAAAAAAAATGATCTGAATTAATATTTTACTTATTCTTCATTTTAGTTTTATTTATGATTTAAATAAATCAATTCATATTTTTTATAGGCTTACTGTCACACATCACACACTTCACACCCCACAAAGTTAGGCTATATCCATTACCAACAAACCTGAAGGGGATAGTAAGGAGAGTATTAAACTCAACTGAGGAGGAAGGCTGTCGAAACAAGCCGTTGACAGATAGCCACTATCTCCCGAAAAAGCTTTTAAATGTTCTCGACGACGTTGTTGTGCAATGATGGCGCACTTTATGGCCGCATCTGCTGTCGGTACACCTCTGCTGATAAGGAGGTCCCTTATCACTGATAGGGAAAAGGATTTTCTATGTACTCCGGAGTCCCATTGACCATGGCTTCGGGATCTCCTGTGTACATATCTGGCAAGTGGATGTTTACAACACAGGGTCGAACATCGCCTGGGCACTATGGATTGCTAATACTTCTGTCTTGGTATTATACAACTGTAGGAAGATCGAGGAAGTTTCGATGTTTGAAACTTTATGTAGGAGTATAGACGAAGGGTTGGCGTGTAAAAAAATATATTTAATTTATTTAAAAGAGAAAACCAAACAACACTACCAGAGAAGTTCTTTATTCATTTCCAATGCTACCCAAACATATCGGGTTGCTTGTAACACAGCATACATATCTATCCCATTTTCCTTTTTTATTTTCTCTCTTTAACTACTTTTAAATTAAAATTAAGAAATTGGTTCGCACCTAATAAAATTAAAATATAAAGAAATTCACTCCATAATTCCCAGAGAAACTAAAATTGTTTTCGTCCATATCTATTCAAAATTTGTGGATGGAACCGTATTTCCAAAATATTGAATTAGCTAATAATTATACAATTAAGGAAGCTTAACATTTTAACTGAAGCAATATGATATGCACAGCCTTCAAAATCCATTTGTGTTGGAATATCTATAAATAAAATGAATTGGTGTCGCAGAAATGCCTTTTGGAGATCTCAACTTTTTTTTTCTCTTCTTTAAGTTTATGGAGGCCTTTAAAGCCCGATTAAATTGAGTTACGGGTTGAAAGATATCTAAACATTTTTTAAACTAATTTTACTCTCGAAAAAAATTAAAATAGAATAAACGAGAAACGAAATTGGACGATTATTAGCAATTATTTAGTGTATAATATTTTGCTCTAATTATCTTCGAAATAAACTATAACACACTATCAAAATTCATCGGTTAGGAGTGAAAGAGTGTATGGGCTAAGGAACACTGTTGACTTTTATATTTAATTTAATTTTTTTTTTTGCTAGTTTGCCGTTAAAATAAGAAATAATAGCTGTGGAAATATCAGTACTTTTTCCTAAATAAAAAAAATTGCCCATCTCTAAAACCTCTCCTAAGACTTAAAGAGGGTTAGAAAAGTTTTGTTGCAGGTTTCATAATTTTTTATTAAGTTTAATTCGTCTATATAGAAGATATTTAGTTAGAAAAATTTATTTTTTCTAGACAAGTTTAGTTATAAAACAATTTCCAACGAAATGAGGAATACCCAGTTACGCTAATATCGTGGGTACTAAGAATCCGATTTTTATTTTATTTTACATTTTCTATTCCAGTATAATAGCTAAATATGTCCATCATAAAATATTTTATGTCTACCACTATAGTCCATAAAGGTCATACCTTTAGTACTTATTGTTAGAAATGACGTGTTTTTTTTACTTTCACTTACTATATATAGTAAGGGGAAGTATTGCGATCGTGAAAATTTTCGAATTCCAGTTTTCAACGGAAATACACGTTTTAGGGTCCCCTGAGTCCAAATAACCAAGTCCCGCAAAAAGGTCTGTGTGTGTGTGTGTCTGTGTGTGGTAACTCCCGGGCGTAAACGGTTAGTCCTATGAAACTGAAATTTCATATTTAAGACAACTATACGCCCGAGACGTGACAACACTTTTTTCATCAAAATGAGGTTACCAGAAGAGGCACTTTATACAATGCATTTTGCACCTTTTTCGATTTTCCCAAAAACGGTTCCGACGATTTTGATTAAACTCGCCATATCGATGTAAAATTTAATGGGCTTTAATATCATGTAGGTTTTATTCTGATTAAAATGGTCTGACAGGGCTTAAATGCCGATATTTTACTTCCTCTAAAGTACCTTTAATTTTGTAGATTCAATAAAAATAACTATATTAACTTGTTAACGCTGATGAAAAACAGGTAAATATATAAATTCGATACCCAACTAAAGGAGAAAACAGAAAAAAAGAAAAATTTTAATGCAATTTTTCGTTTTTGAACATAAGAGCAGTAATATACATGTATGATATACCGTTGGAAGGCTAAAGATTTTTGAAAAAATATTATCTCATACACAAGCTTTTAAAAGTTAATAGAGAGTGATGAAATGAACATAAAACTAACTGATTATTTTAGATAATAATATAATAAATTTTTTAATAAAACACATGTTTCTATATAAATTCAATTTAATTAATTCCTTAATAGTTTCACGTATTTTTATCTTCTAACTGTTTTTGAAAATTCTTTCATTGATTTTAAAAATGGAGGTAAGTTAAAGTCGTGTGTTGCCCGCCCCAGATTTTTTTATCTTGCTACTCACTGCATCATCGAAACAAATTACTAGTAGTATACTTAAAAAGTCGATTGCACAGTCAACATTGAATATCTATAAACTGGTAAAACCTTTGGATTCATAAAATGTTGAGATAATGGGTAAATAAATCATTATTTGTTATAAATTCAAGGTTTTTAATATTATTATTATTATTTTGTTTATAAAACTAATATTTGGTATAATGCTAAATATATGTACTAACATGTAATGTAAATACTAAACCGATCTGAAAATATTTTAGATATATTCAAATACATCTTATTGAATTGTCCATCGGAAATAATTATTTATTCAACATTATGACTTCAGCTCCTTTCCTCCACTGCTCAGAATGTACTCCACAATCCTCAGAAAAATACCTGGAAATCGTGAAGTTCCACAGAGATATCTTGGAAGGGATCAGACTTGAGAGTTAGGAAGCAAACTGATCACGCCACTGTAAGAAACGACTCCATTGGCTAATTGGACTGGATCTAATTGACCAATTAGAAGAGTCCACTCACATATATCCGCTACTTCCATTAGGTCGGAAGTCTTTCAGTGCTACTAAGGGGCTTTCACATCAATTTGCGGCAATTAGTGTCTCTAAAGGTGAGGAATACCTTGAGAAAGTATGAAGACGTTGTTTTAAGAACAGAGAAGTAATATGTATAGTATTTATCTTATCCTCTGGAGTATTTTTCCGATTAAATAAGGATTTAGATTATGGTGATCTCTTTGGATTGAATATTACATTTAAATATATATATATTGTTTGATCAGTTCTCGACTGTTGATAATTTAAGTTTGTGTTGTTCTTAGGTTTCAGTCAATGAATAAACAATTTTATCTATGCGACGTTTCGAGAATTTATTGTTCTCATAATCATGCCTTAACAGTGGAAAAAACAAAACAAAAAAAAAAACAGAACATTAATATTATTATACAATAATTAATATATGATGTTATTGTTAGAGATATAAAAAAGAGTACAGTTAACAATGAATAATCATACAATAGGTACATATATATATATATATATATATATATATATATATATATATATATATATATAAATACTGGAATGTCTAATGAATTAAAATAATTAGGGAATTTATTAGTATTGTATTTACTTTCTAATTCACACCTACTCAGTGATGATCAAAATTCGCTAATAAACATTTTATTTTCATATATTCTAGATCTATATATATATATATGTGTGTGTGTTGTGGTGATGTAGGGCTAACATTGAATATGGTTTTCTTTTTGTTTTGTTTTTTAGATATTTACTGAGATATATTAAAATTTGTTTCAGAATGAACAATATTAATAGTTATATTACACATTTACAACAAACAATGATATAGTCCAATTACATGAAAATAAAAAAATCATATATATATACAGAAGAGAAAACAATAAAAAAAATACAAAGATTATACACACAATCATAGCTATACACAACATTTACAATCTACTAAAGAAATTCCCGACTATGCTCTTCTCTAAACTTGTGGAGGAAAAAACAGAATCCAAGAGATCCCAGTGCCTTTCTCTTAGCCCTGTCAATGGTATGAGCCAGTGGAGGCTGAGTTAGGGCGCAATAGTCACTAACATACAGTACATGAGAGGAGGAGCATTTAATATGTTTGGACCAATTTATCTCTAAAATCAATTAATATTCATTATTTACAAAAATTAACAAAACTGAAAAAATCATACATTAACTTCTTACCTAATTTTTTATGAGAACGTGGTTTGTATGTTTATTTATTCATGTAACGTCACTTTTTGCTACTGTGGCTAATTGCACGGGTGTCCTAAATTTAGACTATTCAGTTTTAATGAGAACAAGGATCTTTAAAGAATACCTGATATCGCACAGGATCGGGACAACCTTTTAACGTTCCCTTCGAAGGACGGTATTAATAAGGATTTTTTATTCATATTAAAAATCTTAGGGCAGCCTGCAGGTTTGAGCCCGCGACCTTGGGGAGGTTTCTATGTTTTCAAGTAAATAAGCAAATAATCATTTGTACAAAATTGTCTCTTATGGGATAATACAGTGAATTATGAATAAAAAGATACTGGGGCAGGATTTAAAACGTTTTTTTTTTTTTTTTATAATTTTGGAAAATCGTCCTCTAAGCTTCACATTCCAAGACATAGGCTCTTTTCCCCATACAGCAATGAATAACAAACAATGAAAATTATCTCGTTACAAAACACTTGTGATTAATTTCAAAGTACGCTCTTATACTTGAGAACCAACTTTCTGTTATTCAATCATATGAAAATTGCTGAATGAATATTCAGAACCATTAGTTCCACAATGATTCATTCTTTACTCATTATAAGTTCATTGCTATAGAAAAGACAATGATACCACAAGACTATAAATTCTATATAAACATTTTTTTTTCTTATGTTCTAGAATTTATTTTTAAATGATGGTCATGATAAGTATATTTTGAATTTTACAAATATTTAAAATAATCCATAATTTGATTTTAGTTTTGACTAACTTGGATTGTATTTAAGCAATTCTTAAAAATATAGATCTTTAATTCAATTTAATTGCATAAAAAACTTACATCAGGTGTTATCCTAAAGATTAACAGCTAAATCTGATGGATCCATGAAATAGCATACCTGAAACAAAACAAAAAAAAAAAATTAAAATTCATTTCAAGTAAACTGAAGACAATAAATATTAAAATAATTTGGGTGAAATTCATATATTTGAATATTTTTAATCATTAGCAATCCTATTAAAATTAACTTATTTTCTTCTAAATTTAAGAATAGAGATTATACAGAACTTTTCAAATGCTAACAATGATAAAGTAATTTTTTTTAAAAATATCCTTGCTTAAAATAGATTAATTTTTTAGTAGTAAATTTCTTAATTTTTATTTATTGTTTAAACCTTGTGGGATCTCCCTCTATAGCTTCGGAAATTATAACAAACCAATTCAGGATCTATGGTATTCACTGTGTTTTTTTTTTTTGTGTTAGTAGAGTACTATCGTTAAGATTTTTAATATCAGATATATTATTTTATGATATATTATTTGTTAAAAATAATAAACTCAGGGTTAATTGCTACCCATCTTGAACGTTACAATGATATAAAATTATATTTCACTATAGTCATATTAAATTAAAATCTGGTGCCTGTAACACACGACTTTCAGTTACCTCTGTTGTTAAAATCAATTTCAGAACTATTAAATTAAGTGAGAGTAATAATAATGGTATGTGGAAGTAAAAAAGTTAAAAGAATTGTATTCAGTTTTGTTGGAAACATGTGTTTTTGATTCAATAATGTAACAATATGAAATTGTTAAATAAATTATATAAATTAAATTGTACAATAATCTTAGAGGTTTATGCCCTATCCGTCACTTTACATTTCCTTAAACAACTATGTAATAATAAGATAAAAGAACAATCTTCAGTTTTCCTACGGTATATTATATATCTGTATTACTATTTTTATGTTCGGAAAAGACAATTAACCTACAGCAATGTTGTCATCGTTTCTCCTCTAGTTGGTTATCGAATTCGTTCAACTTGTATATGTACCCGTTTTTTATCAATAATTATAAAATTATATGCTTAATGTTTCAGAATGTACAACAGGTACTTAAAAGGAAGAAATCTCAAAAATGCGGCATTTAAGCACTGTCAGAATTTTTCAATCAAAATGAAACCTACATAATATCAAAACCCATTAAATTTTACATCAATATAGCGAATTTAATCAGAATCGTTAGACCCATTTTTAAGAAAACCGTAAAAAGCTGCAAAATGTATTGGATAAAGTGGCTTTTCTGACTTACCGATTTGTTTGAAAAAGTTGCTCTAACATCTCAGGCATATACGCTCCTAAAATATGAAATTTCAGTTTTATACAACTTACCGTTTTTGAGGTAGGCTGACCACATGTATTCTGGGAACCCTAAAACGAGTATTTCTGTTTAAAATGTTGACGATCGCATAATTTCCCATACCATACATTCCGTATAGGTAACTGAATAAAAAAAATATCTGGTGCGAGCAACACACGACTTTCACTTACCTCTGTTTTTAAAATTAATGAATGAATTTTCTAATACAGTTAGAGATAAAAATACGTGAAATTATTAAGGAATTAATCAAATTGAATTTATATAGAAACATGTGTTTTATTAAAAAATCTATTATATTATTATCTTAAATAATCAGTTAGTTTTATCTTCTTTTCATCACTCTCCATTAACTTTATAAAAGCTTGTATATGAGATAATATTTTTTCTAAAATCTTTAGCTTTCCAACTGTATATCTTACATGTATATTACTGCTCTTATGTTCAAAAACGAAAAATTGCATTAAAAAAATATTTTTTCTGTTTTCTCCTTTAGTTGGATATCGAATTTATTCAATTTATATATTTACCTGTTTTTCAGCATCGTTAACAAGATAGTCTAGTTATTATTATTGAATCTTCAAAATTAAAGGTACTTTAGGGGAAGAAAATTAAAATATCGGCATTTAAGCCCTGTCAGACCATTTTTATCGAAATAAAACCTACATGATATTAAAGCCCATTAAATTTTACATCGATATAGTGAGTTTAATTAAAATCGTCGGAACCGTTTTCGAGAAAATCTAAAAAAGGTGCAAAATGCATGGTATAAAGTGCCTCTTCTGGTAAGCTCATTTTGATGAAAAAAGTTTTGTCTCGGGTGTATAGTTGTCTTAAATATGAAATTTCAGTTTCATAGGACCTACCGTTTCCGCCCGGGAGTTACCACACACACACACACACAGACGTTTTTGCGGGACTTGGTTATTTGGACTCAGGGGACCCTAAAACGTGTATTTCCGTTGAAAACTGGAATTCGAAAATTTTCACGATCGCAATACTTCCCCTTACTATATATAGTAAGTGAAAGTAATAACTCAAAGTTAAAAAGTAAAACCTTTCCATCATTATTTTATTATATTCAGCAAAATAGTTAGCAAAGAGAGTTATTACTTTATTATTAATAAAACATCCGGTGCAGGCAACACACGACTTTAACTTTCATTCTTTGTTAAAATTGATTACAGAGTTTTCAAATTAAATTAAGAATTAATTAAATTATTTTCTATAGAAACATGTGTTTAAGTAAAAAAAAAATCAATTATATTATTATCTAAAACAATCAGTTAGTTTTATCGACTTTTCATGACTTTTTATTAACTTTTATAAGATTGTGGATAAAATAATATTTTTCTAAAATCTTTAGCTTTCCAACGGTTTTTTATACATGTATATTACTGTTCTTATTTTTAAAAAAGAAAAATAACATTAAAAAAAATATGTTTGCAGTTTTCTCCTTTAGTTGGATATCGAATTAGTTCAACTTATATATTTGTCTGCTTTTTATCAATGATAACATGATGATATGGTTATTTTTATTGAATCTACAAAATTAAAGGTACTTTAGAGGAAGAAAATGTAACCTCTCAGGCATGGATACATAATAAACAAATCATCCGTATACCACGCGTTTGCACATTTTTACGATTTTCTCAAAAATGGCTCTAACGATTTTGATTAAACTCGCTATATCAATGTAAAATGTAAAATGGCTATAGTATCATGCAGGTTTCATTCTGAATGAAATATTCTGATGGGGGTTAAATGTCGATATTTTAAATTTTCTTCCTCTAAAGTACCTTCAATTTTGTAGATAAAAAGCAGATTAATATATAAGTTAAACTAATTCTATATCCAACTAAAGGAGAAAACTGCAAACATAAGAAGTATTAAATATGAAATTTCAGTTTCCTACAACTTACCGTTTTCCTACACACACACACACACACACTGAGAACTTTTTGCCGGACTTGGTCATTTGGATCAGGACACCCTAAAACGTCTATTTCCGTTGAAAATGTTCATGATTGCAACACTTTCTCTTACTATATATCTTATATATAGGTAAGTGGAAAAAAATGACTCCAGTTAAAAAGTAAAACCTTTTCTTCATAAATTTATTATATTCAGCAAAATAGTTTGCAAAAAGGGTCATCACTTGATTATTAATAAAAAGTTCTTGTTAAAAAATCCAATTTAAACTTTTTTGACCAATGTCGGTTAAAAAACGGCCTATACCCTTACCCATCCCACAGACGATGACCCCAACCCTACCTGCCCAACCCTATCTGTTTCACCTTCTCCAGACTGTCACTCCTACAATTTTATTGCCAAACTCTCACCTTAATATTGTCCTTATTCTCTTATATTGTCCTCTTGTTTACCTGCACTCAAGGTCATATCATGGTGAAATCGAAGTTGGCGTTTCAGTAACTTTCTCGTGTAAACAGTACAAGCAAGTGTCCGTCCAGTGCGAAGGTGAGAGTGAACAAGGTCGACCACATTTCGGGCCAAAGGTAAGTTAAAAATTAAATAAATAAATATATTGACATATCTCAATCCTTCAGAACGAATTGAGAATACTTAGATAGCTTTATAACGTTTTTTGTTTTGTTTTTTACTAACGGATAATACTGTAATGCTAATATCAGGTACAAAATAATTTGTTTTAGATCATTATTGTTCTGTTTAGACCATTAAAAGGCCCCTAACGATTAAATTATAAAGCCTAAACGTTTCAGAAAAAAAAAAAACGTAGTGAACCACAATTAAAATAAATACATATATTTTACTATTTTCAACTTTGTCTTTAAATAAACTTTCTTTTTGTATTTTTATTATTATTCGGAAGCATCGTCCATCCCATCGACGAAGCTTCTGATTATTAACAAAAAAAAGTCAGAAGCTATTTCATCCAATTTTTTTATCATAGTTTTATAATTAATATTAATAGTTGATCTTTGAGAGATTCCGAAGGGTTTATCTATCTTTTGAATTTCTTTTTTCCTAACTGCTGTACTTTCAGGTGCTCGGATGTAGACTAAAAATATTGGTTAAAACTTTGGCAAGGCAATAAATACTTAACACTATATCATAAGTTTTTCTATTTTAATTTTAACTTTTGAATGAATATAACATCACAATATATCTATTTTTAAATCATGTTTGTTATTGCAGTAATCATTTGATTTTTCATGTTAATCTAGAGGCCTATGATTTTATTATAAATTTATTTATTTTTTTATAAATCAGAAGAATATGCTTAGGATTTAATAAGAAAAATATTTGTTTCTATTTTTCCTCCCTAAAATAGAAGACTATTGGTCTGTAACAAAATTGTATTCCTAGTTCTACATTTTTATACGGCGCACAGTTTATGACTTGCGAGTGTACACTGAAGATGCGCCCCGCGTTTCGTTCTAGTGTTCAACTCAGTATCTCATGTATAAGGTAAGGGTGCAGGAAGCATCGGCAATGTGTCTGATTGACCTTATGGATGCTTATTGGGTTTATTGAGAGAGCGGCGTGGTCTAGTCGATAGTCTACTGTTTTTCGAGTCCTGGATCTCGGCTAGGACAGGATTATATATTCAGTTATTTCAGCCATGGGGCAATCCTAGATGTAGTGGGTACTCAAGAGTTGTGGGTAAAAAGATCAATCTCCTCCTTGCACAGCGAACAGTCCGAATCTATGTAACTGCAGAACCCATAGGCCCTTCAGAAGCTGTAAAGGTTACAGGGCTAAGGTAGCAATGAAATAGAAGAATCACAGACGCGAAAGATAACAGCCGCTGTAATGGTTTATTCATCTACTCATTCCTGAAATTGGAGCATAGATATCACGGAAGCAATGGTTGGCAATATCCTGTCAGAAATTTGGGTTTATTGAGTGGACAAGCAGAGAGTTAAGTATATACAGATTTTTCAAGTGTTAAGGTACTTTATAATTTACTGGTGATAGCTTCAGTGTTGATAGTGAACAAAATGCCTGTAACTCTACAAGATGGTTATGAAGGATCTTGGGTTCAGTTAATTTAGAGATTCATACTATTTAGAGATTCGAGGCCAACGGCTTAAATATCACCACGGCTTAAATGATGCAAGGAGGTGATTAGCCGCCGGTTTTTTCCACTTTTTTGTACTTACTTAATCGAGGCTGAGTAAGGAGCTTCCTATCTTGGTGTCGAGCCCCGGCTGCATTGACTTATAATTTCCCCATGGCCAGGGCTGAATCCGAAGAACAGTAGCTTATTGCTTAATCTTCTGGACTCCTTTAACCACCCATCGAAGAGGAAGCAAGGATTGAAACAATGGGAATGGAGTTGTTTATTTATTTAACGTCGGACGTTGCTACAGTGGGAGTCCTAAATTTTGCCTATCCAGGTTTTATTAGGATAGGGATCTTTAACGAGTACTTGACCTTGCACAGGCTCGGGATCACCTTGTAACGTACCCTCCGAAGTACGGCATAACTAAGGATTTTTTACTCCTATTAAAAAATATTAGGACCACCAGCGGGTTTGAAACCGTGACCTTTGGCATAGGAGGCTGTTATGCTATCCCCTCAGCTACAAGTGATCCCGTGGGAATGGATTTGGTTATGAAAAGCAATTGAGCAACATATGGAAGTTTAAGGTCTTTTAGGATGTGTTTAATCGAGACAAAGTAAGACGTTTTGTGGATTTTACTAATGATTTTGGATTGTGAGGATTGGATACGGGAAGAATTCGATGATTAAGTAGATAACGGCCTTATGACGGTCCTGTTAATCAGTCTCTTGTTGTTAAGTGGAAGGTTTGAGTGTATGTCTAGTCCAGTGTTAAAGTTGTCAAAAACGCCTGGCGGTTTCTTGTCGTTTCAATAAACTTATTTTAATAAGTAATTTCATTCACAGGTTCTTGACGAATATTGGTATTGGAAAAATATTGATTATCCATCTGGTTCTTTTTATAAACAATTGCTATGCGGAAGGAATAAGACTTAAATAATCCATTTTGCAGTTGCGGACACGGGGCTGAAGAAGAAGATAAGAAGAAATATGAGTTATATATGTGACTGACCCTGGGAGATTCCTTGTTATATTTTACTGCCGGGACCTTAGCGATCTAATATAACAAAACCCAAGACGTGAGAAGGGTTCGCAGCTGAGCCCAACTTTATTCCGATCGATATACTCTCTCTCTTCCTCCTTATATCGCTCCTTCTCTCTTTATCGGTTATCCTAGGAGAAGGTATATGTTTATAAAATGAGGTATTAAAATAATTCGTTTGGATAAGGCCAGTTCTATAAGCATTTTTATAAAATAATCTTACTTTAAGTTACGTATAAATATGCAATGTTTTCGAGTTCTGCATTAAGGGAGTCAGTCGGTGGTAAAAAAACATAGGAACGATGATTAGCAAAAATTTCAGATTTCACTCTATCTGACACGGCCCATGAACTCTTATCGTATATTAACTGATGGACTGGAAATAAAATTAAAACGTCTTATGAACTGTTCTTTAAGATTTATTTTCGGAGCCCGTAGACGTGACCATATTTCTGACTATTATACTGACTTAAAATGGCTTTATCCTTCTGTTCGACTGCAATATTTCCTTGGTTCTTACCTATTCCAAACTTTAAAAATAGAAAACCTTCCTACATAACTGAGCTCCTCACCTTCCGCTCTGATATCCATTCGTTAAACACTAGAACCCAATCAATCAATATTTAGACCCATCACATTACATCACCCCCATCACAGAAAACTTTATCCTTTCACAAATCGTTTCTCGTTCGTTCCTCATCCTTCTGGAATTCGCTGCCCATCTCCATCTGTAAAGCCACCTCTCTTTCTTCCTTCAAATATCAACTCTGCCTCTACCTACGTGTATCTCAATCTTCTGTTCCTTTGTAAAATATAGGTATATATAGTATGAATTTGCAAAGATTTATAGATATAATGAATATTTGATCTTTTATATGTATATATTTTTAGTAACAAGACAATAAGGATTTTTTTGTTCATTGTTCATTTTTTTTAAGGGGAATTGATCCCAGAATTTTTTTTTTTTCATTTCATTTATTAAATGAATTCTTTTTGCAATAGTACTGACACTTGTCGATATTTCAACAATTTATTGGTATGCTTCCACAAGCTTCCATCGTCATTTGATAGGTTGTTTCAATAGGCATCATTGTTAGATCTTTTGAATTTTTGTATTTATCGTTTAAGTTTCTTGTTCAGTCTGTTAAATTTTTATCTGTCTGAGAAAGTCTGTTAGGCTGCCATACGTTACGAGGAGCTTCTCTTTCAACTCAAGAACGTACTACCTTACACATACTGTCTTATTGTTCACTCTTTCCTTTTCGATAAAATTTTCTCTGTTCTGCAGGGCTCAAAAATTTCTTCAATCCAACCAGTCTTGGCTGGAGTACCGCAAGGATCGATACTTACTCCTCTCCTATACATTGTATTCACACATGACATACCAACTCACCCCGCCACATTGATTGCTACTTACGCGGGCGATACTACAATTTTAACATCAAACAAAATCACTTAATGCTACTACAGAATTGGTACTCTCTTGGAAAATTTGAAAAACACCTGCCCACCAGTTTTTGTTGGCAACAACGAAATTTCTCAGATCAACTCTGTTCATTACCTAGGACTGAAACTCGAACGAAAGATGACTTGGGGATTACATGTAAATATGAAAAGAATGACTCTCTACCAGCAACTGTAAGTAATAACCTTTTTTATCTAAATCATTAAATTTAAAAATTAGACGGAAACTGAACACACACACATACCTACTTAAACCAATATGGGCTTACGCTTCTCAGATTTATGGTTTAGAAAAAAAGACTGAAATTTTAGATACAAAAACTGCAATCGTTTCAATCTAAAATTTTGACTCATGACGACAGCTCCTCGGTACGTAAACAACAAAGGTCTACACACGGACTTAAAACAACCAACAGTTAACCAACATATACAAACTCTTTATTCCCGTTTTCATAGTAAACTGCATGGACTCGTCAAGAATGAATGAAGAAATATGTAGAAAGAAAAATTAACAATAATAGTTTATGGATTTTTTAGAAGTTTCTGTTTATTTTAACTACGTAGAATGCATTTGGTAATATTTTTCTAAAATCATGAGTAGTTTATTTGAGAATATAATCTGTATGATACTGTATAGTGGCAACCCTGAATCACCATAACCTCCCTCATCACAATATCATAGATAATTTTTATAAGATTGTGCATTGAAACTTATTTTATTAAATATGAACACTTATAAAACTGTCTTTATTGTATACAGCACAGCCAACGCTATCTTCCATTTTGGAAGCATCAGTGAATAGAGCTTCAGAGTTATGGTACTCTTCCAATATTAGAGGCGGATAACAAATAAAAAAAACTAAAAAAAAACTGTCAGCTTTCCAACAGTATATTATACTTTTATAAACTCATGATTCAGGAATAATATTTTGATGACTCAATCACAGACCATTTATTTTTCTCTTTCAAAGAAAAACTTAATTTTAATGTATTTTACTCATAATCCTTCTGGAAAAAATGCCTCGCATGGTAGGGAAAGCCTTATCAAAATTTTTTTTTTTTTTTTTTTTTTTTAATTATTTATTACGAGATAATACAATCTGCCACCTTCTGGGGCAATGAATATTAAAGATATAAGAAATCATTCATTCCATATGTACATTGGAAATAAAATAAAAATAAATAATTAACAGAGATTAAACAAAGAAGAAAGAAAAAAAATATATATATACACAAAATTAAATAAATACGATAAAGAAAATAATAATAACAATCTTGTTCACATTCATACCTATTTACAATATTTACAAACTGCTCCTGGGATCACCGAATCAAACCTCGAGATCCACTAGTGGATGTCGAGGCACAATGCCGATAGATCCCAGCGCCTCTCATTCAACCGCGTCACTGGTCTTGAGAGCCAGTGGAGGCTGAGCGAGGGCGCTAGAGCCACATACACTCAGGACATGAGTGGAGAAGCCAGCCATTGCCAGCACTCCAATGACATATTTATAAGAGATCTCTGGGCCACTGCCGCTTCAACCTACGAGGAGGGTTATAGGGATGTTTGGAACTGGATAGGGAGTGTGCCAAGGGATTAGGAAGGTGAGGAAGCTTCTAGTGGAAGATTGAGAATTTGGATGGGATTAGATCAAGGATAAATGGGATATTCAGGTCATGGTGTAAGGTTTTGTTGGTGACATAATATGGGGCATCGACTATTGTTCTAAGGACTTTAGACTGGAAGGATTGGATACGTTTGATATTCGAAAATTTTGCTGTTCCCCACAGCTCAAGTCCGTAGGTCCAAATGGGTTTAAGAATAGTCTTGTAAATGAGTAGTTTGTTGTCCGTTGAGAGGTGTGATTTCCTATTTAGAATTCTATATAGCTGGCCATATCGTCGATTGAGTTCTTGTCGTTTGAGTCTAGTATGTGGGTTCCATGTCAGTCTCTTGTCTAAGAGGAAACCAAGGTACTTGACTGTGTCAGAAAAGGGAAGGGGGATAGAGTTAAAATGGACTGAAGGGCAGGATTTGCGTCGTAAGGTAAAGGTTACATGCTTGCTTTTTGATCTTATCAAAATAGCGTGGTTTAAAGGAGTTCGCATAAAGCAAGAATCGTGATATCATTCTATATAAAAAGAGATGAATTAAAAAAAGTTTGGGGTTATTTCAATTAAACAATAGATTTAGTTAAAAACATTGTAAAACAGATTTAAAAATTGAAAAAATAAGAAGTATCCATCATTAATCTTTAAACTAAAACCTTTCATCTTTGGCCCCTCTTCTACAGCCCGTGAAACCTTTTTAAACGATATCTTACTGAAGACCGCTGGTAGATTGCCTGTTAGCGCCTATTTTTAGAAGATCTAAAACAGAGAGCCTATGTGGCATTAGGCTATTTATTGCGGATACTGGCACTAACAATATCTTAGGCCATGTTTCAGGGTCCGATCCAAGCGATGGATGGCCTATAGAGCCTGTCGGCTGACAAGAATATAACTATCTATAAATATACCATAATGGAGTGCGTTCGGCTAAGTTGGTCATTGTAGATGGTATTTGTTCAATAAATTAGTGAGTTCTTCGTTATAATTACAGAATTTATATTAAATTATCATATACGATGAATGATTTTGGAAACGTCTCTGGAAAGTTTGGAGAGTATATATGTAAAGTAAATATAGAATCTGATTTTCGATTTCATCCGTTATGTTCTCTTTGCTATACAACAAAGTTCTCTTCGTTCTTTCTTAACTCGTTTTAGAGCATTTTAATTAAAAACATTCTCATATTATCTTCTTAAACCGTTCTTATTCCATTCTTCTTCATCTTACTTTCTTTGCCGTTTTCGGTGATATGAAACAACTTGATGAAACTGTAAATAAAGTTAATTTTTCTAAATCGAAAAGGAAAGCACTACCACGAGGGATATTTCTTATATTCTATGAATTAGGTTGTCTTTAAAATAATGCAGGTATTTGGTTAAAAAAAAAGTTGTTTTATTTAATCAAAATAGTCTCTATTACTATCAATATATTTCTGCCGATCCGTTTCCAAATTTTTTTTCTTTAAAATTATTAAATCCCAAAAACGCGTTTTTAAATTCCCTTTGTTTATTTTTTATTATTTTTTTTTGTCACGTACGTAGTGATCCATGTGTCTTAAAACAAAAAAAAGATAAATCATAGTAGAAAGATCCAGAGAGTAGGGCGGATGTAGTAGAGTTTCACAATTTCCAGATTTTGTGACGTCACCCGTCAAACATGTGTACATGTGTCATGCAACAAAATAAGCCAAAGATTGTTTCATCATTGCCAATTTCTGATGCATTGCATTAAATTGGTTACAATACGATTTAACATTAAGATTTTTTTTTTCATGATTAAGGAAACTATAATGTATGAAACCAAATAATAATAATAGGCTTACCGAACCCGAAGCTTCGATGCCGATACCACCAAACTTCGCCTGCACAGACTCGTCCAATGTTCACCGGTCAAGCCCAAGCCCCCGAGATCAGCCTTAATGCAATCCTCCCATCGACGCTTCGGCCTACCTTTCGGACGCCTACCAGTCGGTTCAGCGAATACCAACTTTCTCGGAATCCGTTCCTCACTAAGCCCAACAACTTTACGCGCCCATTTGAGTCTCCGCGATGCTATCAACTCAATTATATTCACAGGGTACAAACTCCGCAATTCCGCGTTGTGCAACCTTCTAAACTCCCCAGTGGCCTCATCTCTCTTCGGACCAAATATTTTACGCAGCACCTTATTCTCGAAAACCTCAAGCCGTTGCTCATCCTTCAAAGTAAGCGGCCACGTTTCGCATCCGTAAAGAACCGTTGGAAGAATAATAGTTTTATAAGTTCTAACCTTTACGTTTTTAGACAGAAGCCGCGAGCTAAGCTATTTAGCAACCGAATAATAACACGCATTTCCCACCTTTAACCGGGACTTTATTTCTTCCTGGATTTCATTTTTTCTTGTTATCATTGAACCTAAATACTTGAATTTCTCTACGTGTTCAAAAGTATGACCTGAAATATTAATATCATCAAGATCGCCACCATTTCTGCAACTAATCATATATTTCGTCTTATCGGTATTTAATTCGAGACCTATTTGTTTACCGGTTTTTATTAACACACTTGTATTTAGTTGTATAGTTTCTGTGTCTTCACCTAGTATTACCAAATCATCGGCATACCCCAAAACCGGAATCTTGTTACCCATATGTAAGCCTTTCTCGGTACTCATCACCTTTTCTATAACATATTCTAAGGCTATATTAAACAAAACAGGTGAAAGGGAGTCACCCTGTTTCAAACCCGATCGCACCTCAAATCTCTCGGAGTAATTATGACCGATTCTAACTTTATGAAATGTTTCCGACAAACACATCTCTACTAGGTTTACTAACTTTTTAGGTATCCCCTGTTCAATCATGATGTTATATAGCTTCTGACGGTCTATGGAATCATAAGCCTTTTTAAAATCTATATAAAGTTGATGGACTACACCGTTGTATTCCAGTTTCTTCTCTAATATTTGACGTAAGGAAAATATTTGATCAATAGTCGAGCGATTCCGCCTAAAACCACATTGGTAGTCTCCGATAATTTCCTCAGCGTATTCCGTGATTCGGCTAGTTAGTATTGACGAGAATATTTTATAGCATACTGGGAGAAGAGAGATCCCACGATAGTTGTTACAATCCGTCCTCGGTCCTTTTTTGTGAATCGGAATAAGTATTGATTCTTTCCATTCTTCGGGTATTTTTTCATTTTCCCAGATCTTTTTAACTAAAACATGTAATTTGGAAACGCCCGCTTCTCCACACGCTTTGATTAATTCACTCGTGATATTGTCATTTCCTGCAGCTTTATACCGTTTTAATTTTCCTATCGCCATTTCAACTTCCTCTTTACTCGGTGCGTCTACCCATGGTTCAGCGCTCTGGTATTCAGATGGAGGAGATTGATTATTATTTTCCGTATTTAGAATGCCGTCAAAGTGTTGTTTAAATGTATTTAATATCTCAGTCGGATCCGCAATTATGTTGTTATTCGCATCTTTAACCCCATTCAATAGAGGTTCAAATATTTTACGCGATTTGTTTATACCATTGTACATCTCTCTTACGTTATTTTCGCTTCTGTGTTTTTCTATTTCTATTATTTTGCCTTTAAGATACTCTCTTTTCTTATTTTTTAAGAATTTTGAAGTTTCGTTTTTTACTAACCGAAAGTAAGCCACATTATTATCGCTTGGATTATTTAAGGAATTCAGTTTAGCGGTTTTTCTTTTTTCACACATATTTTGACAATCCCTGTCGAACCAAGGTTTGTTCTTTTTATTTTCGATTTTCCCAAGACATAAGTTACCGACCTCTTTAATATTATCCCTGATCCCTTCCCACAATTTGTTTACATCTTCGTTTTCCTCGTCTGAAGATTCCAAAGCATCGAACCTATTTTTTACTTCTATCGCGAATTGTTTTCTAATTTCGGGGTTGTTCAATTTAACAACATCAAAATTCTCGGGATGAATATAGTTCGGTGTTCTCTTTTTTGTATTTAGTTTTTGTCGAAGTTTCGCGATTATTAATTCATGATCAGATCCGCATTCTGCACCACGATACGATCTCACGTTAATTATGCTACTTTGCCATCTGTTTTGTACTAAAATATGATCTATTTGATTACGAGTATGTCCATCCGGCGATGTCCACGTATACTTATGAATGTCCTTATGTTTAAACGTAGTACTTTTGATTATTAGGTTTTTCGAAATGGCAAAGTTTATTAGTCGGGTCCCATTATCATTACTATATTCGTGCAAACTTTCTTTACCGATTGTAGGACGATATACTTCTTCCCTTCCAACCTTTGCGTTTGCGTCACCTAGTATAATTTTAATGTAATTTCGCGGTAACTTATCGTAAACCGATTCTAGTTTATCATAAAATTCGCATTTTACTTCATCATCACTATCTTCGGTGGGAGAGTGAATGTTTATAAACGCGATTTTATACCAACGACCCTGAAATATAGCAACCGATATTCTTTCACTAAAGAACTGTACATCCCGTAATGCGGAAAGAAATCTATTCCTAATCAGAAACCCGGTACCTAAACAATAATTAACGCTCCCCCCGTACCAAATAGTATACTTTCCTTCTGTTAACGAACCCTCCCCTGGCCAGCGAACCTCTTGTAATGCAACGATATCTAAATGGTACCCCTTAACTTCATTCGCGACCGACTGTAACCCACCTGCCGTATTTAAACTTCTAACGTTCCACGTCCCTATTGTTAGATCTCTACTGTTCATCTTGCGCCTAGATTCCTCTGAAGCAGTCCCCACCCGGAGACCCGAACGGGGACTAGTTTGCTTCCGGATAATGGGCGTTTTACCTCAGAGGAATCCATGACTGTTTGTGGTATTTTGTGAACTAAAATATGTGAGTAGGGCGTTCGAACCTACGTCACACCCTCCAGCAAGCCTGGAGGGCCGCTCTCATTGTTGGTCAGCGAGTCCATCGGACTTAGCCGGGAGGAGCTTAAGGATGATGATTAAGGATACAATAAATAAATATGATGATTAAGGAATACAATAAATAAATAATTATCATGTTTCTAAACATAATCTAGACTAAAAAATAAAAAAAAAAATTAGTCTTACTCAGTTAACAAAACAACATATAAAATTAAGAAATGCATCTATAACTTTTTGCTATTCACATATTTTCAAATGTGGAAAATGAAACCAAAAGTCCACTAAAAAGTAACCATCACCTTTTCTTGATGAGTTGGGCGCTTTAAAAAATTTTGTGCTGCTTGTACTTTATCAATGCACTTTCCATAACTTCTACTTTTATCATAAAGTATCCACTTTTTATCACAAATAACAATTCTGGACATACAAGGACTTTATTTGTTTCGGTAAAGAAGTACGGCATAACGCTGGTTTAATTGAAGGTCGTCTAATGCATATGGAGCCCAAAGCTTTCTTCAAGGTTTTTTACCCTTCCAACCGCCCCAAGAACATCGATGGTCGATTTTCGCATAGTTTAAGTTTCTCTGCAAGTTCTGCAATTGCAAGGAGTCAAATTAAATTATATTTTAGTTAATTTCTGGATTAAAACTATACAAAATAATAGTATTCAAATGAATATTTACATTCTTTTATAACTTCAAGTCTATCCTTACATACAAAGGAGGCCCAATTACCCCCTTTCTCTAGTATTGGTCATTTCTAAAGCACTGAACTGATTGAGATTGAAATCAGTTGTTTGTTTTTTTTTGTATTTTCTTAATAATATGTAAGTTATAGGTATCATCAGATAATGGCCATTTTAAAGGAATTTTGAGGCATTATGTTCCATAAAATAATTTTAATTGTTCCAATACTTTTCATCATCTAATGCCTATTACAATATCTGTCTCAATATTCTTCAATTATATGCAAAGATTATTCGCAAGATTGCTGTAAAACGCGTGGAGAGTAGATGACTGAAAGTCTTGTAGTAGATAATAGTAGGGACTCTGGCAGCAATATATTTATACCTAAGGGACAGCGAGTATTAAAACTAAGGGACTAAAATCGGGAAATTTGAGCGGTTTGTAAGAGTGATTACTTGCAACCAGCACTATTCACCCCCTAACCAGAGTGCCTTAGGGACATATTGGTTTGTAATATATTGTATATAAAAAATCTGGTGCGAGCAACACACGACTTTCACTTACCTCCGTTGATAAAATCTATTAAAGGATTTTCAAATACAATTAGAGATGAATATGAGTAAAACTAATAAAGAATTAATTAAATTGAATTTTTTTAGAAACATTTGTTTTATTAAAACTTTTATTATATCATTATCTAAAACAATCAGTTAGTTTTATCGGCTTTTAATCACTCTTTATGAACTTTTACAAGCTTCTTTATAAGATAATGTTTTTTCAAAAATCTATAGATTTCCAACTGTATATTATTACTGTTCGAAAAGAAAAAATTGCATTAAAATGTTTTTGTTGTTTTCTCCTTTAGTTGGATATTGAATTCGTTCAACTTATATATTAACCTGTTTTTTATCAATGATAACAAGAGGGTTATTGTTATAGAATCTACAAAATTAAGTGTTCCTCACAGGAAGGAAATTTATAATATAGGCACTTCAGCCCTGTCAGACTATTTCAATCAGAATGAAACATGTATGATATTAAATCCAATCAAATTTCACATCGATATAGCTAGTTTAATCATTATTGTTGAAGGCGTTTTTGAGACAATTCGTTAAAAGGTGCAATATGCATGGTGTAAAGAGGCTCTTCTGGTTAGCAGATTTTGATGAAAAAGTTGCTGTAACGTCTCGGCCCTATATTTGTCTTAAATATGACGTTCCAGTTTTATATGTCATTTCGTTTTTGCGCTGGACTTACCACACACACAGGCCTTTTTGTGGTATTTGGTCTTGTGGAATCAGGAACCTAAAACGTGTATTTCCGTTGAAAACTCAAATTCGTAATCAATACTTTCCCTTACTATATATTTCATATATAGGAAAGTGAAAGTAAAAATTATCAGTCAGTGATCATTTGTTTTAATGGTGTAGTAGATGTTTTAGTATTAACAGTCCATTTCTAGGTCAGGCGTTGGGGTTTGCAAGGCCAAAGTATTTCGTTTCTTCAGTATGAATAATAAAGTAATTATAACTTCCTGTAATTTCAAGGGTTGGAAACATTATAAGAGTATTTGAGCGGGAAAAAGTTTAAAAATCAGCGCAAGGCGACAATCGGCAGATTATTAAAGGGTGTATAAAGAATTCAGAGGTAGCTGGGGGCGGCGATATTGTTATGAAAGTTTCAAGGAACCGCCCCTAGAGGGCTCTGCCCCCGGAGGCGATAAAGTCCTGTTATCACCTGCCACTGTACCTCTAGTTTTATTTTCCCTTTTCCCGCTAAGGAAAATTCATAGGGATAAGCCGAACCACGTAAGATAACTGTTGTATATTTCTCCTCTACGCCGTCTATTCTGGATTATATTCTCGGTCTCTGAGTCGGGAAAAAGGTGAGAAAAAGACCATCTGATCGATCGTTTTATTTTTTTTGTCATGGAAACCGGTTTGGGGTAGTGGAGCCTTTCGGAACCCTTCGCTCCAAGCTGACGAGGATTGACCGGTTATATTTCTTTTCGTTTCCAGCCACCATTACTTAAGAATTCAACGTGACTAAATTTTAACGCTCTCTCCCTCTTATATCGACTATCAAATACATTCATAATACAAATATATAATACGAAACGGCTGTAGAATCGTCAGTCGATGTCTCTGAATGACGGAAAGTTATAAATATATAGATGATGTTTGTTTGTTAAGAAAAGTCACGTTCCGTCTCTAAATCAAGAGTATTTTTCATTTTCGAACTTGAAAACGCTCAAATTATCACACACTTGTTTATTTTTTTCCAAATTACTATATTAAGGGTATAACGGCTTATAAAGCTGGTTACACCTAATAAACTAATATGAAAAGCAATAAATTAATCAATGAAAAACGGCCAATCACCTCTGTTCATTTCAAAACACTATATTTCTGCTATTTCTTTATCGAATTCAATGATTCTTGTTTTGTAAATTATAGTATTCATAATGGTTTAATTTTTATTCCTTATTTATGTGGTACGTGTCTTGAAACGTGAAATCTCAATGGGGAGGTAAATTGTTTTTTATTCGATTACAACGTTTCATTACGGAAAATAAACCAAAAAATCACACCAATCATTAAAAAAAAATCCAATAATTATTACATTAATAATGATGCTCAATTTCATAAACATATTGCTTCATAGAAAAATTAAAGTAGTAAGATTTAATAAGGAGTTTAGCACTTCACAATTTCACTACTCTAATGCTGCCATTGAGTAGAGTAAAAAGCTTATGACAAGAGATCTTCGAATTGTGAAATCTGTCTGAAAATTATACCATTGCTCTAGGAAACAAAAATCAGCGGCACCACACAACCAACCTGGAATGAGCTAACTACTATAGAACTATATGTGCACAGATAGAGATAATAAACAAACAAAACGAAATAATGGAAGTTAAATAATAATATATTAATAACAAAAACTAAATTTACCTCAATAAATATGTTTGGATCAGCAAATTATCACTAACCACAGATAAACTAACGACCGATTTATTTCTGTTGTAAGTGAAGAAAAAATAAATAATAATGATATAATATACGAAATAATTTACTCATCCTAGTCCTAATTTTTCTGTTTGTTCAATATTTTTGTGAGATTTTTTTTTTCTTCCGAAAAATTAAAACAAAAGTACCATGCGAATGGTCTTGACCTCCAAAGATTGAAAGTAGCTTAAAAAACAATCCTCGTTGATACTTAAGGGATCGTTAGGATATTTTAATAAAATAATAATACAATTTATGAACCTTAAATTGTTTTCTGGGGAATAAGATTAATTTAGAATTCTGGGAATAATAAATGAAAAATATATATACTATATTAAAAGATAATCAATAATGCAATGGATGAAACTAAATATAAAGAAAATTTATACAAACATCGTGTAGCACAAACTATTAAATGAGTTGTTTATTAATAGTAAATTTTATATATAACTGACCCAAATAAAGTACTCGTAACCACCATAACTCAACATTAGAAGAAATATTCATATATTTTTTTGGAAATAATTTAAGAAACTCCGCGAAGAAATAGAACCAAGTTTCGGAAATTATAATATTATCTAAGGCCTATATAATTTTGTTACCTTTGCTGTATTTCAATAAAACCTATTGTATAAACTAGTAGCCATTAACAATATTGAACAACCTAACTTAAGTTAATTTAGTTTTTTAATCCTGAGGGAGATTTTCGGAGAGAGAAGATTTAGTTTTGCAGAGAGAGAAGGGGAAGATTAACTATATCAATTGTAATTAGTATAAAAAATAGTTTGTTGCAGTTAGGTATTTATATAAATATTTTACTATTTTAAATTAGCGATAATTTATGATAAATTTTATTCTTGATGGTCAATTTGAGGGAAATTTTCCACTTTTCCCTTCGATACTAGATTATTTCTTAAGACAAATTGACTTCTTATGATCGATAATTTTAATTTTCTGAGGAAGTATAACTTTTTGTCTAATGCGTTAAAAACATTGCTTTTATAAATTAACAAATTTCTGTTTTTTAAGTAAGTCTAAATTCATACAAGTTTGGAAATGAGTCAGGGAACTCTATGCCGGTAATATTTTAAGTCGTTGAGTAATATTGACAGTTCTTGGAGTAACTGAAGCTCCAGAAAATTGAGATATTAATTTCACCTCAATTAACGGTAGCAAATATATTTGCTGACGACCATTTAATCACCACTCAAGATAAAAGTGACGCAGTCCTTAATTGGTTTTTAAACCAATTTGGGATAAGCTAACTACAATATGAAGCTGATGTGCACAAATAGAGATAATAAATGGTATAATAACGGATTGTAAATAGTGTACTTGATGGTAATTTACAAAGGAAGCTCCTATCTTAATGTTGAACATTGCTCCCGAGAGGTTGATAAAAGCATGGCCAACGATCGGAGGATTAATGGATGTGCAATTGTATCTCCTGTGGAATATTACTCTTAATGATATTCCTGAGTACAAGGGAAATAATTAAGATCTAGTGATATGGATATAAGGGTAAACACCGTTTCAGATAAATGCTTCAGTGGAAAAGGCTTTCAGTATATTATCGAACGTAGAATACTTAAAATATGATGAAAGGGAGGAGATTAAGATGTTAAGTACTTGAAAGAGCTCTGAAAAGGATGATGGAATTGAGGTTAAAGGTGGACGAGGGGAAGATCTCGTACACAATGGAAGGTTAAGGTCGGCCATGCTGTTGGCACCCATGGATTAACGGAGGAGTAGGCGTCTGCTCTGGAATGGAGGAAGGATTTAGCTTAGAAACTTTTTAGTCTTTACAAATTATAACATGAAAAAAAAAAAATATAAACGACTGGTCGCAATACACGACTTTCATTTACCTCCGTTGTTAAAATCAGTTTAAGAATTTTTAAATACAATTAAAGGTGAAAAAAATCTGGTGCTGGCAACACACGTCTTTCACTTATTGCCGTTGTTAAAATCAGTTAAATAATTTTCAAATACAGTCACAGATAAAAATGAGTGAAACTATTAAAGAAGTAAATAAATTGAACTTCTATAAAAACATGCGTTTTATTAAAAAAATATATTATATTATTATGTAACATAATCGGTTAGTTTTATCAGCTTTTCATTAACTTTTACAAGCTTGTGTATAATATAATATTTTTCTAAAATATTAGCTTTCCAACGGTATATTGTACATCTATATTACTGTTATGTTCAAAAACGAAAAATTGCATTAAACAAATATTTTTGCAGTTTTCTCCTTTAGTTAGATAATTTACTTGTTTTTATAATTGATGACAAGATTATCTTGCTTTTAGTATCTAGAAAACTTAAACTTAAACTTTAGAGAAAGAAAATTTAAAATATGGCATTTAAGCCCTGTTTTATTTCAATCAGAATGAAACCTGCATGATATTGAAGCCCATTCAATTTTACACCGATATAGCTAGTTTAATCGAAATCGTTAAAGCCGTTTTTGATAAAAACGTAAAAGGGCGAAATGCATGGATAAAGTGGCTCTTCTGGTAAGCTGATTTTGATGAAAAAGGTTTTGTAACATTTCGGGCGTATAGTTGACTTAAATATGAAATTTTAGTTTCATAGGATTTTTCAATATCATAAGTAGTTGACTTAAAACTAATTGTAAATTATAGCTACTTAATGTTTAATTTAATATATTTATAGTTATTTTACACAAAACTACTGGAGCAGAATTAGTCTACTGGTGATTAACTAGAAGCGACTGACAGCTATGTCGTGTAGGAACCTCTCCAGGTCCCATTTTTTTTTCTAACCCAAACTCTATCGAACCAACAGTATCTCTCCAAATATTTATGCGTCTAACACCGGGAGCTATTTTTGTGTAATATGTAATCCGTAAACTATAACTTGAGAAAATTTAAAATATGCTATATTTTATTTTTTTAAACTTAATATTTCAATGCACAGTTATCATTAAAAAAACACCATGAGACCAAAAACAGAATGAAAAAAATTAATGGCAAAATCACTTCGTTCAAATAATTTTGCCTCCTTCATAGGCATAAACAGGAATCTTATGGAATCACCTGTAGTGTAATGGCTAGCACAGCAGCCTTCTATGGCCAAGGTCGCGTGTTCAAACATAGCAGGTGCCCCTAAGATTTTTTATTGGGAGTAAAAAATTCTTTGTTGTACCGCCCTTCGGAGGGGACGTAAATGGTTGTTCGGAGCCAGAGCGATGTCTGGTACTCGTTAAAGATTTCTATGGTAATAAAACCTGGATATGCAAATTTAGGACTCCCACTGTAGCATCGTGCGATTAGCTATAGTAGGATAAAAGTGACGTTGAATGAATAAACAAACAAAAAACAAAGAAGGGGTCAATTATTTTCATTAATTATGTATAATAATATCTGAAATAATTTTTACAAAATTATAAAAGAAAAATGGAAAATATAAGTATACAATTTAGTATCAATAATATCAATAAAGTATATATTTTATATTCATAAATACAACACATTTATAAAGAATATATATATATATATATATATATATATATATATATATATATATTTTTGTCTAATGGCTTAATTAGTGATATCATTATATTTACTGGTATTTAAAGGACTTAAATGTTTTCTTTTCTATTCCTCCAAAAATATTTGTTCACAAAAAAAAATGATAAAGTGTGAGACAAATCCTTTTATTTACAGACACATCGAATGTGGAAATGAGTTGAATTGAATGGCTTGCGAATGGTTGCTTAAATGTTTTTTTTTTTGTTTGTTTTTTTTTAATCCGTGTTATTATATATTATCTATAAAGCTTTAATGATTTTTTTTTTTTTTTAACATTTGTATTTTTATTTTAAATTATATTTTATATACTTTTAAGATAAGTTTTTATTTATTTTAAAAATAAAAATGTTTCAACGGAAAAAAAATAACCCAAAAAGTTTAAATAGCTAAAACGTAAGAATTTAGAAATTAACCTAGTGGATCTTACCCCCCGTTTTTATGTTTGCTATTTGTATAGCCGAACAATTTCAGCTTTAAAACATCATAACTCAAACTATCAGCTATTTGAGAAAACAAGTACTAAATAATTATTTTTAGCTAATTAAAATAATATATAATTATTATTATATTGAACAAAATCCTTTCCTAAAAACTACACAAGAAGGGCACACGACAATGAGTGAACTGAAGCAGTCGCCATGCCACAGACCCCACAATCTATTTGTGTTGGCTTCCCTATTTTTACACCCGGGCTCAGAGCCCATTGAGCACTTTACAAGACCTCTCCTACAGCTGTAATTCCTAATTCCAGGCTGTCTAGGATGATGGTTTAGTTCTGGTTGTGAAGTGCAGGATATTTTACTCAATCGACAGTCTTTAAATGGTTTGATATTAGAATAAATTATTGAACGTATGTATATTATTACATTTACGCTCCTAACCTATATAACTAGGATATTGCCAATCACGTTTAAAAGCTTAGTGTTTTGTAGGAAGGTTAATAAGGAGGGTTTAAACATACATTTTATAAAGGGGACCAACCAGTAAATATGATCATCCTAAAAAATTCAGGAGTGTAATAGACAACGTCATATAATTATAAAAGTAGGATCTATTTTTAAATTGTATAATTTAAATGTAATGTATTCTTTCAAAGAGTTCTTCAGATCAAAATCCTTCGTAAAGTCCTTGATAACTCATACAAAGCTTCAAAACGAGATCTCCGTATTTTCACTCTAACGGGAAGTTTCCTTTTCCTTGTATATAACTAAAAATTATTTTTATTTTAGCAAATTTTTTGTTATCATAAATTTCGTAGGATTACATGGCGATACTCATTGTTTGTCCTGATATACCTTTCTTTATTCAATTTGTGATAATGTTAGGGTTAGCATATAGATAATTGCAGTATTTTAAAGGAAAATCGTGATGTTAAAAGAAGTCTTCGAAAAGCCAGTTATAAAGGACTCCCGCTGTAGCATCGTTCTATTAGCTACAGTAGGGGTACTCACTACGTTTGCTATAGCATGCTATTGTGCTTAACCCATAAATTTTATAAAGGAAATAACTGTAGAAACTCGACGGGTTCAGCAAAATAACACAAATAGCCTGCTATAGCAAACATAGTGAGTAACCCTAGTATTATAAAGTAATGCTAAATGAATAAACTGACAAACAGAAGTAGGCTGAAATTCCTATTCTACTGCATCATAGTTACCAATCAGCCAAAATGGTCATTTGGTTTGTTTGTCTTGTATTGAAGCAATTGGAAGCTAAGGAACGTTTCTTGTCGTTTGAGGATAGCGCCGTCCTCCTTATGGTATCTTATTTTTATATAATGGGGTAGGTAAAGACATATTTGAGAAACTGTTAGATCCGTATCTGCCGTTATCGTCTATGTATTCCATCTCCTAAATTGCGTATAATCCATTGTCATGTCGATTGAGCGTATATACATACGCATTGAGATAAGATTTATGCCCTACTTGAGGCTATCAGGAAACATATGCGTATAGCCACAGATATCCACACGAGATGTAGTATAAGTAGGTTTGTTAGGCCGGGCAGTCTAAGGCGAGGCACCCGCTGTGGAGGGGGACGGGGGTCGATACTCCAATATGGCCGACCTGACGACGTCACGGCGGGCTTTTTATACCGGCGGGAGCGAGAGGGAGCGATGGTATGAGGGAGAGGGAGAGAGAGGGTGAGAAGGAGAAAGAGATAACAACAAAAAATCCCCGCCCGAGCACAGGGCCGTTTCAAAGGAAGGGCCCATCGCCTTGAGCATCGGAAGAGAGAGATTCCGTGTCGATGAAGTGGCGATTACCTCGTCAGTGAAGGGGGCAGTTTTCGAATATTTGCCGGGTTTTTTTTTCTGACTCGTCTCGAAAAGTTCAAGGGCATTCTTTCGACTCACATCTACCAAGGGTCATCCAACGTAGCCTTTTCTTAATGTTTTATATTAGACAATCACATACGCCAAGATGGGGTATTCGTACCTAGATATTCGTAGCAGTTTCTAGATATTCCCCGTGTTCAACTGTATCGGTTTCTTCATATACCTGTAAACAAGATATATGATAAAAATTAGCAATTGAGATCCGAATTACTTTAAGGTACCATATTCATCTAAGGAAATTTTATAGAAAACGTGAAAATTTCTTAGTAACTTATTACAAAACCAACTAATTTGATTCTCCTTGCATAAAGATCTAAAATAATTATTTTACTAAATATATTAATGGAAGAAAATGTTTTAACATGATTTGCATTAATATAATGTATGATTTGACAAAAAAAAAAAAAAGTCCTTTTCAAACACGCTTTAGTGGACTCGATAAATGTAAACTATTAGATTACAAATAAGTCAAATTATCAATTTCGTAAAATATGTACTTAAGTACCCTTTGGAAATCAACGCATTAACTATCAATTTTAAAAGTTGATAAAAAAAAAAATGCATAGTTCTTCGGATCCCTAGTTCAAACCCTGGCTGTGACACAATAATTATTTATTCTGTTATTTCACCCTTCGGATAACACTTCGTTAGGCATACCCAGCCACTGAATAGTTTAACGGCCGTTGGAATAGACATAGTTCGAATTTGTATATTTACTGAGCCCAAGACCCTTCATTGGTTGTAGAAAAACAAGTTTTTGTAAATTCATGTCCACAAAATATAACCATGCCAAAATTCTATGAACATAAATTCTGAGAATTTTTATGTTATTTTAGAAATAAGAAAAAAACCTTTCATTACAAAAAGTTTCATTGTAAATGTAAATATTCCATAGCGATAAGAGGTTAGATTAAAGAGTGTAGAAGAACACTCGTAATGTGAATTAATGTCACTAATTCAATTTTTTTGCAATATCTATGATCAACAGAAAACTAACTACTTAATTATTAAGATCTTCGACCAAGAATTTACGAAAAATCTAATTAACGGCTGTATACTGTTATTAAACCATTAGGGACTTTTTAAGGTATGGCATAAAATTATTATATAACATGGCATGCTTATATAGCCCGTTAAGTATGAAAAACAAATTAATTGGAATTTTTAGCAGTGTGAAATAGAAAAAGCGAGCCCCATTACATAGCTAGAAGACAGGATACCCTTCCGTAGAGCAACCAATTACATGGCAGTGGGTAAGGTGTAATGAGGACCAGCAACCACCTGGTTCCTGCATTAGGAGGGGAAGGCTTTGTTTGCTCCTTGTTTGTTAAGGAGGGTCCTTTCAAGGAACCTCATCTCAAGGTTCTTCTCAAGAAAAGTTTTTAAACTTGAAACAAAAATAGATCCATGTATTTCCGAACTCCGTTTGATCCCCATCAACTGAAAACAGAAAATTGTATCTGTTTTTAATTTAATTTTTGAACTTGTTTGTTAAAACTTCCAAAACACAATGGTATAAAATTTATAAACTGTGCTATTTTATCTCTACATTTATGGAACAATAATATGTTGACTTTAATCGTATATTAAAAAAAAAAAATCTTGATGTGTTTACACCATTATTTTATTCAAACTGTCAACACTTTTTCTCTAGGCAATAATTAAAATGTAATACAGAGAAATAAAGTAACAAGATCGGTATTATGGATGACTTTGCTAGTCTAAACGGTAAATAATGACTTCGATATGAATTAATAATAAACATGATTTTTTTATTATAGCAATTTTGACTCTCTCAATAGAATATTCACACACATGTTTCTATATAAATTTAATTAAATTAATTCTTTATTAGTTTCACTAATTTTTATCACTAACTGTATTTGAAAATTCTTTAATCGATTTAAACACCGGAGGTAAGTGAAAGTCGTGTGTTGCCCGCACCAGATTTTTCTAAAAATAATGAAGTGCATTACGGATTCTTCATATATTGGATTGAATTCAGAACGAATATGGTGGTTTCATGAAACGTCCGTCCATACCAGCTTAATAATGCTAATCTAAGTAAGCTTGTGTCCTAAACAGAAGGCTTAAAAAATTTTTTGAGTCGTGTATGAGGATTCAATTTATAATACGTTTTTTGTTCAACTGGGATCAGCGGAACATCATTAAAAGTTACTTTATGGTAGATTGTCAAGGATTCTTTTAAACTTTGTTTTACACCGCTATTTGGTGGATTTTTTTTTTTAACCAAATACGTTTCATCAGCGTAAAAATAGAGTACACTGCTAGGATGGATTGGCATATGAGTTGTATAAAACAAGTAACGAGAAACAGTAACACCAAAATTATCCGGAAAGGAAGATAAGAACTCATAATATTATGGTTTTCTTTGAAGTTTCTCCTTGTGAGACAGAAGTAGATAAATAGAAAATATGTAATGCAAACAGTTGAAGTTGTCAGATGCAGTCAAAAGCTTTTTCTCTGTCAAATCTTATATATTTTTGATAAATAATGGGATATTAATTTTTCCATTTATTGTACAACAAAAATTATTTTGAGTCTACGTTTTGGGGCTTTTTCCTATCTTCAGGACTTACATTATATAATAGGATTTCTGATAATTTTTCACTAAAAAATCTTCTCATTTTCTTTATATGTAACAATCCTCCAGACAAAAATTCATAATGATTTAATTCAATAATTTAAATAAACATGTAATTTGCATGCAACAATTCTCTGTACATGAAAACTACAATACCTACATTCTGATATAAGTGTTGAAAAAATCATACTATTATAATATAGTATACAAGAGCTTTTCCCGTCCTACGGAGGGAACGTTAAAAGGTGGTCCCGAGCCTGTGCGATGTCAGGTACTCGTTAAAGATCCCTATCTTAATAAAACCTGGATAGGCAAAAATTATATACTAGGATTTCTGATAATTTTTAACTAAAAAATCTTCTCATTTTCTTTATATGTAACAATCCTCCAGACAAAAATTCATAATGATACGAAATGCAGACTCAACATAATTATTGTTCTATGGAAGAATTAAGTACCATTTATTTATAAGAAAAATGTGCTTCTTTCAAAAAAATTAATATCATTATGAATTTCCATATGTAGGATGTAATAATCTATTTCAGAGAAATTAGATGATTTTTTTTGTGTGAAAAATTATCAGGAATACTACAATATAATGTGAAAAAAAAACTTTACTTAAAGAGTCCTGAAAATAAGGAAAAGCCAAGAAATATAAATAATTATTGTTCCATAATAAATGTAAGAATTAAAAAACATTTGTTTATATGCGTTCATGAATAATAAAGTAATTATTACTAAATTTGGATTTTTTATAAAGTTAAAAATTTTAAAAAAAAATTCTGTTTTGTTAGGAGCTGTAAAATATAATATTGTATAAACTACTGCTGAATTTACTTTCCCTGTTCAGGAGAGTTGCCTTTAAAATAAACATTGACCCTAGAGACTCGTCCTTTAACCGGCTTGTCGGGGGTGCCCCCTTTGGTAAATTTATGTAAATTCAACTGCTCGGTCACGGTGAAATATGAAACTGTTTATAAGTCCACCTCCCATTCCGGCCATATATCTGCCCCCTGGGTCGCCATGCTCAGTCCTCCGCCCTATCACCATCCATCCCAAACCGCCTACAAACGATTCATTTCTTTTTGCTTTTTGAAACTCCGATGGCGCTCTAAGGATGAATCTTTTTTTTTTTTTTAATTAGTCTTTTATAAATATATCTCTATGATTATTATAAACTGAGATTAAAAGGGTTTTAGTACATATTTGACATAGATAATTAAGGAGGATTTATAGATATATAAAAATATATTATTCGATTCATATAAACTAATCTAATCCTGCACTACAAGAAGGCCTAACTAAAATGAATCCAAACGCTGATTGTTAAAACATGTTTTTTTTCTTAAAGAACTTTAGAAATTCAAATCATTAATTTTAACTTTAGCAAGATTTAATCTCAAGAAGCTTTCATATGTTGTTTGCTATGTAGTAAAAGGCATTCAATAATTTAAATAAACCTGTAATTTGCATGCAACAATTCTCTGTACATGAAAACTACACTCTGATATAAGTGTTGAAAAAATCATACTATTATAATACAGTATACAAGAGCTTTTCTCCAAAAAATACAATTTTTTTTTTTCTACAATTTTTTTAAATTTTCTTGATTTTGATTATTATATCTCTGATATATAAATTATTCATTTGGTCTCATAGTGGGGTTCAGTATTGAATGATTTGTTAAAAAAATAAAAATACATGTAGGAAAAGATTCATGCAATGTGTTTAAAAATTAGTACCTGTATCCAAACATACATTATGGTTATTGGGAATAACTAAAAAAGAATTAGCTACAAATAAATCGAAGAATTTTTTTTTTTTTTTTTTTTCACAGTGGATATATCATTCGCCTACGATACACCCTGATGATGACCCACTATAGGAGTCGAAATGTCAAACAATAAATGGTTGAAACTACTTAATTGTTTCATTCACTGACCACCACCCGGACTAATTCTGGTGATACCATGGTAAAACTTCTTAATATTTTTAAGATTTATAAACTCTATCCATATTAAACTCTCGATAAATTACCTAAACTTTGCATAATATTTCATATTTCGTTCGATCCGACTAGTACCTAACATATCGGCTGATTTCATTAAATTTAACATATAAAGACTAAATGACCAATATCACTATTAATTTTTGCACAATTTAAAAATATAATCAAATCTTAGGTATTAGTCATTTAAAATATTACTAAAAAATATAAATACAAAGTAACTTTAAAAAATAAAAAAACCGTATCTCTACAACCAATGAAGGGTCTTGGGCTCAGCACGTTAGGATTCGTGCTTAAGGGACAACGGCTATGCAATGAGGTGCTTAGGCCGAGAGCACACTCAGCCGCTAGATATAATCCTCATTTTCGCGTACCCATTTTATAGTGTCCACGGCTGAAATAAATATTTTTCTGCCACGGCCGAGATTCAAACGTGGGAACTGGAGAGCAGTACATATGTGCAAAGTTAAAAAAAAAAAATAATAATAAAAAAATAGGTTGAATCTAATGTGCAATAATACAAAATCCTACATTAATAAGTAGAAATGGAAATTTTACTATAGAAAATAATGGGATCAAATTGACCCTAATTATAACACTACAATCATATGATTATTACAAATGAAACATAAATATATACGAATATATATATTTATTGGTGAATAAAATGATTATTTTATAAATCTAGCGCCATGGTGGATGCGGGAACTCCCCATCCGACCGGTTTTCTACTTAAGGTAGCGACCAAGATGGAATTCAAAATGCCGTTAAGGCTCATTTCAGGCGAGCATTCCGGGAACCATCTTAAGCCATCTCCCGACCATCAACAACAAATCAAAGTGTTGAAATCTCTAATTTAGGGACTCGAGACCATTTCTAACCTCCTAGGAGCTCTTAACTTCTCCTCCGAATGGCTCATACTTCCTCATTCATAATAACCTGGCCTAATGTTACTGCGGTTTACATAAATGTCGTCGGCATTGGATGCCAATCAGTGATGGGTACTCACCGGTTAGCTTGCCAGATAATTTAATGGACCAATGATTTAATAAATACCAATATAATATTGCCATCCAAGATGATAAAATTATATAAATATTTAAGACAACGACAACGTAATATTGAAATGCAACTAAATAGAATGCTGGCTGGCAGTCCCACTGCAATCGGTTATGTAAGTTACACATATACAGGCTCACTATTTTCGCAGCTCGCCTTTTTCGGCTACTTCAACACCCGCTAGACAAACAGTCAAACCTTCCTTTTAACTACAAAATGCTCATCTACATTACTATTATAAAACCTACCTAGACTTACGGAATTGGGCAAAGGGGCTCTACCAAACCATCGAATTGCTCTCGTATCCAATCCTTATAATACAAAATCCTTCGTAAAATCATCAACACGTCTTAGTTTGTCACGAATAAACTTATACATAAAGACCTTAATGTTCCCTATGATACTGTTTTGGCCCGAACTAGTTGTGAATCCTTCCATAAAAAACTCCATTCCCACTCTAAGCTACTAGTTTCCATCCCAACTTCCTCTCGGATCCCTGATAATCCTCCGAGGCGTCCGAAAAGAAGTTAGCCTGGAGACATTCTTGTTTAGATTGAATACTACCGTGCTGCCAATGGGCAGTTTCTTTTCCCGTTTTTTCATGTATTTTATCATTAAGCAGCATATTTTCTTGTTGTATTTACAGCAACTATATACTAAATTAGTAAATTTAAAAAAAAAAATATTTTTTTAAAATATATACTTGTATACATAGAGTTTTATTATTTATGAAATATATTTATTTCAGACATGATATGAGCTATAGCATAAGTGATGTTTTATTTAAATTTATTTAGAAATAATATTCCGAAATTCGAATAATATTAAAATCATTAAAATAACAAAGTTCTTTTTGGATGTGCTTATTCGATCCGTCCGTCGGTCAGCAAACTTAATTTATCCCTGACTGGGTAAAGCAATAGATTATAGATAGAGATATTCATTATCTATTGTTTTTCGCAGTCAAGAAGAAATACTCAAGCCATTTTTTATATTGTGTACTTCATAACGATAAAGCTAAACACTTGGCAATAATAACTTGGTTTTCTTTCAAATCTTCTTTTATATTCATCGACTTTATTCTAGATTAAATATACGATCTGTGATGATATGACTGGCTGAGGTCGTTGTGGATACTAACTCTGATTGACAGCTGTCAAAGAAAGCGAGAGTCGGTCAGCGAACTGAAACGTGCTGTGAATGAAGGAGCCGATAGTGATGTTACGGGTTCTAAATCCTTACGAACGATGACAACTACTTCATTAAGTCTGAAAAATGGAGAGAGGTTTGAAATAATTACGACACTTCTAATCGATAAAAACCCAGCCTCATACTATTTTACGAATAACTAGAGAATGTAAAAAGGAAATTACCGGGTCACTGCCCGATTCAACTAAACACATAATGATCATCTGTAGTTTTGTGGCTAGCATAACAGTGTTTTATACACAATGTCGTTAGTTAGCATTTGCCTCTAGTTATACTGTCCTTCGGAGAGGACGTAAAAAGGTAATCCCGAGTCTGTGCGATGTCAAATACCCGTTAAAAATCCCTATCCTAATTAAACCTGGATCGGCATAATTTAGGACTCCCCACCGACTGATTAGGTACAGGAGCATTAAGTGACCTAAAATAAATAAACGAACAAACAATCTAAGTACAGAAAATTATTAAATTTAAGTTAAGTTAATTTTATTGTTTAAAAAAAATTAAACTCCAACAACATTAACATAAAATTAGATTTCCATCCGTTAAGAAATATTGTTCGTAATTGTTATTAATTCGACAGCATGGCACTTTAGGGAAGCCCATAAACGATAAGTTGTTTCTTTTTTATTTTTAAAATCACATTTTACTTTTCAATACATTTTTAAGCCCTCTGCTTGGCAGCAGATACTCTATTTCTACAAAAACTTTTATAACCTGACTTCACACAAATTCATAATTTATTACAGACTGTCTGAATTCAGCTCCTGGTCTGTCAAAATGTATTGTGTATAGAATTGAAAAACAAGTATTCTGAGGAATAAATGCATTAAATTATCTTTCTTTTTTATCAATAAAGTAACAGAGGTATGAAGAATAAAAACAATTATTAATTTGTTAGTAAAAAACAAAATAAAAATAATAAAGGCAAAAATACATCTTTTAACTAATCAACAAAATCTTAAATTAAAAATGGAATAGAACTTTGCCACACGATAATAATTAAATGAGATTTTTTTGGACATTTGGATCTTTTTTATTCAATCTATTTTCCTCTGCTTAAATATTCTTTTCCTCTACCTCCAATTGTAACGAATCTTTCTTTTAATTTTTTTTTGTTTTAATAGCTTTTCGTTCTTGACAATATTTTTCTGTAATTTCGAATTTTGCGATTTTTTTCTTCCTATAGCTGATTAATTCTCTTAAATTGTCATATAATTTATTTATATTAAATAAATAATAGTAAACCAAACTGTATTTTGGCTCATAGAATTTCTACCCTTCTCATTCATGATTTCAGGTCTGAAATTTTACTATTTTAATATAAATAAGTGTAGGAACAACCTTTTTTATTAATAATTTCCGTCGTTAAATAATTAATCCATTATAAATGTTTACACTTTCTATCGTATATTGTTAATTTAAATTTTTCCAAAGGCTTGAAGTTTCACTTCATCCACAAAGGTAACAAATTGCATCTTGATGATTAATTGAGTTTGTTGTTCTACCATTAAATTTCTTCTCTCACATGCAACAGTGTGTACCAAATCCAAATCCATATTGTAAATTATTAATAATTTAAACTACAATATGTAATGAAGAGTAAAATGTGTGGTAATATATATAAATGTTGGTACAATCTCTTCTTTCAATAATTAATTTATTAGAAATTCTTACATTTTCTAACAATTAAAAAAATATTTTTCCTGTGTTTCCAGAGTTTTACTTTATCTTCAACATAAAAGAAAAAATGTTAGAATATGTAAACATTTCTAATAAATTAATTATTGAAAAAATAGAGTATTTCTAATTTATTTATATTATATTTTTCTCTTCATTATTTTTTTATAGTTTTATTATTTATCATTTTAATTTTTATCTCTTCGTTTTATCTCAGTTTGTAAAATGTTTACTTTTTATTTATATGGATTCTTTATATGACAATAAAACATATCTAATAATAAAAGTTAAGGGAACAGTGAGCAACCTTACCAGTCCTCCTCAAGTTGCCCCACTTTCCAAGGTGTGGAGAGAACGCTCTTCGTCACCTGGAAGACGTTTCGTGACTATTCCAAGAGTCGGCAGTACAAAGCACTGTTGCAGTAGGTCAGTTATGGGTACATTGAACTTAATGGGTATTCACATTCAGCTAGACCCGCGGGTATACGAGCCTGTCATTCCAATAGATTGCCGTGCCCGGACCTAGGCCAACTCATTACGTAGTCTAGGAGGGGCCAAAACTACTTTCCCAGAGCATAGCTTTGCGAACGATCTATTTTGAGGAAAGTTTAAACATTTGGCATAATATGATCGAAGGGTAATATCCTCATCTAATCCGGATAGTATGGTAAGCATATGAAGTCTGCACGAATCAAATAATTCTTAACTCTGGAGAAGAGAACTTTGATTCTTTCAGTGCTACACAAACAGAGAAATATTTTGGATGAAGGGGAAGAAAAAAACAGTTGTTTAAAAAATGAGATTATACTGTGTGATGGTAATAATATCCTTCATAAATATACGAACATTTTTGGAATAGATCCGATTTAACAACAAAAATCAAATAAATAATATGGATCACTTGTAGCTGGGTGGTTAGCGTAACAGCCTCCTATGCAAATGGTCACGGTTCAAACCGCAGGATTAATGGGAGTAAAAATCCTTAGCTACGCCGTCCTCAGATGGACGTTAAAGGTGTCCGAGCCTGTGCGATGACAGGTACTCGTTAAGATCCTATCCTAATAAAACTGGATAGGCAAAATTTAGAACTCCCACTGTACATCGTCCGACTAGCATAGTAGATAAAGTGACGTTTAATAAATAAACGATAAATAATAAATAGGATTGATAGCTTTATGCTTGCTAAACTCCCTACTTTTACAATTGCTTTTATGTGTTGGGTAAATGTCCTAATAAACCGCTACTCGTAACCCATCGACATAACCACATAAAACATAAAACCGAATCATCAAGAAAGGGAAAAACTACGAATGTTTCAAAGAAGTGATTTGACTTGATACTGTTTTCATTATCTTAGCATCTAGTTCTACAGAAAATGAATACTAATCGTAGATCCCACAAACAGATACGAATCATATGATAGGAAACAAGGCAGAAAAGGAAACATTTATGCAAAATATATTCCACACCTGCAAGAGAGGTTTGTGAGGATTTCGACGAAATATCATAAAAGGGCTTTGGTTTTTAATGAGCAAGACCAGAAGACCATTAGCTACTAGATCATTTTTGGACAAAGTTGGATTTGAAAGGAATCAGTTCCAGAACATATTGAGACTATAACCCTGGACTTAATATTGTATCACCATATTAAGGTAGGCTGGATTTGTAAATTACAAATGTCTCACACGATTATTGGAAATACATACTGTTAATGTAGAGGTTAGTGGATGGCTGTTATATATATTTTATTTATTATTTTTATTAACGTCCCTTTATGCTGCTGTGGCTAATCGGACGATGCTACAGTAGGAGTCCTAAATTGCCTATCAGGTTATTAGGATAGGGGACTTTAACGAGAACCTGACATAGCACAGGCTCGGAACCACCTTTTAACGTTTTTTTACTCCCATTAAAAAATCCTAGGGCCACCTGCGGGTTTGAATCCGGGACATTGAGCATAGGAGGCTGTTATGCTAACCACCTTGCTACAGGTAACCTCTATTTTCTTTTTTTTCATTGCCCCTATTATACATATACGATATTACCTATTATTTTTCTTGGGTATGTCTCCTTTGCTGATGTACAGCTTCATTTTAAGGATGTTTGGTCATTTAGAATGTTTTGCGGTTTTTTTATTGGTAATGTATTTAAAATGCTGGGACGCACTTTTTGGCTCATATCGAGAGAACACTAAAACTTAATCCATTAATTATACATATTTGGTTCCATTATTTTCACACAGTGGGTATCTGTGGGAAGAGAATTCAGAATTAAACCATTTATATCTGTTTCATTCATATCTGTCATTAAGGTATTGTTTTAAACGAACTTAACGTAATTAATGTGTTCTTGTTTTAAATTTTACGTTATCCAGTTTTAATTTTAGTATGGTATCTTTAACGAGTATCTGACTTGCTCTAGACCACTATTTTACGTTCCCTGAAGGACGGCTATAACGAATATTTTTCATTCCATTTTAAGAAATTGTTGGACCATTAGCCAGGTACAACATTTAATTTTTATTCTTCATTGTTTTACAGATTGAAGTAAACTCCTAGAGTCTGTTTCTTTTTTTCTTTATTTCCATTGCCCCAACTAAGCCATTTATAGAAAATAAAATTCGATAGAGCTATTATTATACGGCGTAGCCCACTAAAATTCTAAATATATACTTAATATTTAGGATTTAGGGGGTCCTCACCATTGAAATGATTTATGAAGGGGTTCGCAAAACATTTCTTGGGAACTACTGTTTAAAGGGTCCATCTTTCGTGAGCCAACCACAAAAGTCACAATAGACCTGGTGAATGCCTATCTTTGTAATGGATTAGAAGTTTTGAAAGTTTGTCAGATAAGAATTAAATTAATCGGTATCTACAACAAATACTTTAAAACTTTGTATTTAATTATTGAAAAGTCATATTTGGCTAACTTCTTTATAATCAACTCTCAAAGAACACCGTACAGCATCAAATACCTCAGTTTCCCACTTTGGATAATAAAATGGCCTCCAATAAATAAAAGGCTTTATAATAGGACAAGTAGATTAGCCGAGAATGGATCTGAAGCCCGCTTAATAAGGTGAATAATCTCCCGTCCGGTTTACAACAGAAATAATCCAGAGGTGAAATGTATTTTTAAATAAGAGACGAGGGAGGAGGACAAAATAAAAGATAGCCACTGGTCGGACTTAAAGTACAGGATTTAGTATCACTGTCAGATCGGCGGTGGTGGGGTGTATAATGACTCGGCCATTATATAACATATAACATATACCCTCTCATGGGTGGCTCCCTGTTTAATTCTCTTCTTTATTTTCTTATGTATAATGAGGAACGGAGCCACCTGTGGCTAAGAGAGAGATTCCTTGGGTATGGAGTCGTTTTTTATCTCGGAGCAGGTCCGGGATATTAGCCCTTTCTTATTCTTTTATAAAAGCCTTTTTCAGAACGATTTAATTAAAAATCGATTGTAGCATATTAGTCTGCTCCCGTGACGGTTGTATCGAATCCGGTTTTTCGGCTGTTGAGAGACAAACAAGAAACGGGGACAAAGTCGAGCATTATTGGACATTATTAGGACACAAATAGTGACTCAATTTTTTTTTTATATACTTTTAAAAAACAAATAACATTATTTCCATAAATAATTATATAACAAGGCTATAGTGAGTAAAGGGATGAGACAGGTCTCCAATAATCTTGAGTCAATTTGAAGACGGTTGGAATCTTGCATTAAAGATAGAATTTTATTTTATTTACCTGTTGAAGCTAATCATTAATTTAGTTTACATTTTTCTCATCAAGAAATCTTAATTTAATTTCATACCTGGTCGTTTTTTTATATAAATATTCATCATATTAATATGGTTTCATCGTTGTGTTATGGTAACCAATTTCTTTGAGATTCGACACAAAAATGCTAGGGCTTCCAAGAATGATTTTACACTTTACACTTAGACACTGATATCAGCTAGTTATTTTATAATGGCGGCTGATTAAAAATGATTTAATTTAATAAATCAGTTTTTTTGTAAGATAGAGAAAAAATGTATTAGTGTTTTTAACCAAAAAAAATTAAATAATTAAAAAAAAGAAAACCCATTAAATTTTACACATAAATACGCCTATAACTCATTTATTTTTAAAGATAGAGAAAAATATGTATAGAGTTTTAGAACCAGTAAAGCAAGATAAACAGAAAAATCGGAATGATAAGTAGCTATAAACAGCTATATAAACAGTTATTTGGAAATAATAAACCATTGTGTAATAATTTGCAGAGTTTTTTTTATTACTGTTCCGAAATAGAGGTATAAAGTAATTTACAAAGTAGAATAGAATAGAGGGGTTTGATGGGCGAGTTTGTTGAAGTTGAAAATTATATAATGACGAATTACAGTGCCGGAAGAGGAACTTTAAACTCAGGCATTAACCCCATTCCTCACAACCTGGCCGAAACGACCCTTCTTACAGCCTAAAACGTTGACGTAGGGAAGAACATATAAAAATAATTGTACAATAGAACAGAAGTTATAGACATTTTTTTCCCAACTCCGAAATGTGATATTCTTATAAGCTTTTGAAATGAAACTGATCGTACCGAAAGTTCAGGAAAAATAATCCAATAGAATAAGATAAAACCTACACTGGTAGTTCGTTCGTGTATCGTCTTTTCCACATGAGCGAAAGTTCTTGTTTAAAATTTTTCATGGGGTTCAAACCGTCGAATGATTTCAATAACATTGATTTTATAGTTAATAAAACTAAAATAAAATATTATTATATACTGCTCCAGTAAAAAAACAAAAACAGATCTTACAGTAAGATGAAGAATAATAAAAAATTACTATATTTAAGTAAGTTTTTGTTTAATCCACTTGAACAAATTGGATATTTTGTTAGATGAAAGGAAAAAATATGAAATTGAAATGGAGAATTGAATAATTTAATTAATATATAGTTCAATAACTTTTGCCTATTTATTTCATAGAAACAAATTATGTGTCAAATTTAAACCACAAAAAAACAAATTAAAAAAATAACCAATTTTTTATTGGATATATTATATCCTTGTAATAAAAAAAAAATGATTATAAAATATTATTGTAAAATAAAAATAATTTTAAAAAATTTACTTCCTTACACATAAACTTTCCTAGTTATTTCAATTCATTAACTTGCATCGTGTGTGTGTGACGTAATGTTCATAGGATGCTTTTTTTTCTTTCTTTTATTTCTTATTTATTTATTTTTTTCTTGCCTGAGTAATAAGTGTATAAAAATTATATATATAAAAATAAAAATTACAGGACGATCATTAAATTAATAATCAGTTGCAATGATGCCGCGTTTTATAGCATAGGGTATAATAAACATTACATTTAAGTGCCGTTGAAATATATTGCAAACAAAATAAATTATAATAAACCATAATCATTTACCTTAATACACCTATCAATCTGGACTTATACTGCCTAGCCTTTCTCGGAAACAAATGGTTAAGTGAATCCCATCGGCACTATATCATCTAAATATAGGACCTACTAGAGTTCCCGTCATAAAATAAATCACGCTAAATAATAATAGGTACGCGGTAGCCTCATTGTGGTGGGAGTACTATGTATACTGCTTCGGCCGCGACCTTCCCCAACAAAATCAAACGGGCAGTCGGTATTTTTGACGACCTCATAAAAGATTTTATTGCCAGTGCTACCCTACTCCGAAGCGATAAAATCATCTGTATAAACACGAGCCCCATTCAGTTATACGGGTATGTCTATCTGAGTCCTCAAGCTGCGAATCTAATAGTCTTGCTGATTTTGGGTAGGTGAGACCCCATGTGTAGTAAAAATTCTTCTTTGAGTATGAAGGTTATATTTTTATAATAAATTTTATATGTTTTATATATATTTTTTTTTACTTTCACTTACCAATATACATAGTTCTGCCATAAATACGGTTACAAAAGTTGAACTTGGCTTACATCCTTGGATATTGTTTAGATAATCCTCACCTTTAACATATTATTTTCTTTACATGTCAAGATAATAATTCCAATTAGTTAATATTTTTAGTTAACATGGAGTGGGGTGATAAAGAAAACCGATTACCTGAGAACGCCTTACACTAAGTTAAAAAATGTAGGTTAGAGATTTTGGAACTTTAGGCTATCAGCCTTATGTTCGTGTACCGCACTATAAATGGATGTATTGAGACCCTATGCACATGTGCCAGACTTCGACCAGTTCATCCCCTCACTGCGAGAACGGTAAATACAACGACAGTCGTACAAAGGCCGATGAAATGTTGGCAAGCTAATTTCGACGAGACGGCTTATGAAGAGGTGTAAGAGTATATAGAGATAAATATGCATGAGGGATACTTGAAAATGGCCCTAGAGACCGAAACGTTGTAAGGTGTGAAAGTAAAAAATATATCAATGAACTTTTGGAAACGGGCAAATATATATCTTATAAATATTAAATATATAGTAGTAAATTTTGAAGATAGTAAAAGCCCAAAAACATAGACAAAAAAAAATTGTTTTAAAATAAATGTGTGCTAGAATTAACGACCATTTTTTTTATTCATGACGATATGTTTCCTCCAGTACAGTTTGTTTGTTTATTTATTTAACGTCACTTTATGCTACTATGGCTAATCGGACGATCCTACAGTGGGAGTCCTGAATATTCCTCCAGTACAATTAATATCATTATAGAATAAAATGGTTTAATTTTCATCTAGAAAAAAGCATTAGGCAGCCATTTAAGTCACTTTTGATTATGAAAATACTTGAAGTTATAGAAAAAAATTAACTTAATTTCGCATTTCGAAAACTGAAGGTATCGTGGTTATTTTCTATGAACTTTAACTTCAAATGAGACAATGAACTTGAAAATTGCTTTTCATGACTGTTATGTGTGGAGAGCGGGCGTGGTCTAGTGTATAGAGCACTAGTCTACTACTCTTCGTGTCCTGGGTTCGAATACCGGCACTGGCAGAATATTGCTTATTCTGTTAATTCGGCTGGGGAGCAACCCTAGGGTAAGGAGACCCTCCTGGGGTAGACCCAGTCTCATTAGAGTGGGTTCCTAAAATTGGAGGAAAAACCTAGCGACTTAGCGTGATCAAGGCCTAATATCCTCATTGCACGGCCGTTTTTTTTTTTTTTTGGCCTGTTATGTGCTCGAATATTTGTTATTCGGAGAGAGTATTCGAACTCATATCTAAGATTTAAATGACATACTTAATTGTGATGGTACATGAAGAAAAGGTGGGATGTGAAGTGACTTAAAATATAACTTGTTCTGATTTACGGTTTGGAACTAAGTGGGAATATTCTACCCATTTACACCACGCCGTTATCTCTAAAAGCGCTTGTAATTAAGCTATTAGCAACAATCACTATCTCTCAAGCAGGTTAACTGTTGGCAGATAAGAAGTATTTGTTCAGTAATTTGCTGCAAAGAGATAATGGTCCTCTTATTGTTCGTTTAAATAACCTTCTTTTTTTCCTAGATATCCCATCTTAAGCTTTTCCCACAGGCTGGAAGTCGTTTAAATAGGGGCACCGAAGTAATTATTCACTATTATTTTGAAACCTTTGATTTTAAAACAATACTTTTAGAGACAATATTAAATAAAGACATTTTAATAAAGTGTTTTATTAGAAGTCTTTCCCCATGAGTTTAATAGTTAACGGGTTAACAACTTTAGTAACATATTACCTGTAATAAAATGTGAAATAGGAATGAATTTTTACATTGATATCTCAACTCACAGTAAATATCATATTTTTATAGCTTCATTACTTATTTAAGATACGTATTAGATTCATAAATTCCTGCTCTATCCAATCCCTGCAGTCCAAAATACTTAGAAAAGCTCTGTTGCTCTTCAAGCTTATATAACGCCCTAAAACAACTACTTACCTGTAAATATCGTATATATGTACTAGTGTGTTTAAGATGTTAATTTATTTGTATGTATATCTTGTATTCCTTTTTATATATATATATATATATATATATATATATATATATATATATATATTTAGTTATTATTTAGGTCTGTTTTTGTTTATTACTTTCACTTGAAATATATTATATAGTAAGGGAAAGTATTGAGTTCGTGAAAATTTTTGAATTCGAGTTTTCACCGGAAATACACGTCATTGGGTCCCCTGAGTCCAAACGGCCTAGTCCCGCAAAAAGATCTTTTAGTGTTTGTGTACTGTATGGTAAGTCTAGCGCGAAAAAGAGAAATCGTATGAAACTTTTTATATTTAAGAGAACTATACGACCGAGATTTTGGCAGCAACCTTTTCTTCAAAATTGGCTGACCGGAAGATCTACTTTATACCATAAATTTTGCACCTTTTTAAGATTTTCTCAAAAACGGATCTAACGACTTAGATTAAACTGCATCGATGTAAAATTAATCGATTTTAATGCGATGTAGGTTCCATTCTGATTGAAATAGTTTGACAGGGCTTAACTGACGATAGTTTGTATTTTCATCCTCTTATGTACCTTTAATTTTGTAGAGTTGAATAAATTGAGACGTTGATTTCCAAAAGGTACTATATCCATCGTGGGAAATTTTACAGGAAGCGCGAAAATCTCTCATTACTTTATTATTAAACCAGCTAATATGATTCTTTTGGCATTAAAATCTAGAATTAATTCTTTACTATATTAATAAAACCATATTAAAGTTATGAAATTAAATGTTCTGTTATGATTTAGAATGAAACTAAATGTGTAATAAGTATCTTAAGAAATTAATAGCATTTCTAAATCACGTTATTAAAGGACATGAGTGTTCATTAGATACAATCACATTTAAGATTTAGATAAAACTCAATGAGGAGAATATAAATATGTAAAAAAATCAATTTCGTAAAAAATGTCCTATAGTACCTTTTGGAAATCAACGTCTCAATTAACCATATCATCTCATCAGCTTATATATATATATATATATATATATATATATATATATATATATATATATATATATATATATAAAAGTATTGCTAAATATACAAGTTGAACGAATTTAATAACAAACTAAAAGAGAAAAGAGCAAAAATATTTTTTAATGTATTTTTGATAATAAGAACAGCAATACAGACGTATAATATACTATTGGAAAGAGAAGGATTTTAGAAAAAATATTATCTTATATAGAAAGTTTTAAAGGGTAATGGAGAGTGATGAATAGGGCATAAACCTATCTCTGATTATTATACATAACAATTTAATAATGTTACGCAGTTAATCTGAATCATACCTATGTTTACCACGAAACTAAGTACACTTTTTATTTAAATTAAATTAATTTTTTTTTTCAACTTTAAGTTTATTTAATAGTTCTTAAATTGATTTTAACAGTCAAGTTAAGTGAAAGTCGTGTAGTAGTTCCCACCATATTTTTTTTTAATGCAATTTGACTTTACCTATTTTTATCCAGTAAATGTTGTATGAATGTGATCTCAAAGCATTATAATTTTTGTCAATACGGCTATAAATTACAATATATCTGAATAAAAATTGTTTTAAAAATCTTTTATTGGTAGTAATGACATTTATGAACGAACTTACAGCATATTTAAAACCTTAAACTAGTTTCAAAATATTTTTAATACCATGATTAAATAAAAAAGATTGTATTACTACATTTAAAAGAATTACAAAGTTAACTAACTCTAGATTTCAGTAACATATATCTTATCAGTTGGCGATTTGAAGATCTTAGCACAAATACCGCATCAGTCATACCCTTTGCCATAGATACTTCTGCTGTTAGGTCTTGGTATGATTTACTGCCCTTTTTAGTCCTTTCTAGGTCAATGTGGCACTCCCAAAAAAAACTTTACAATAGGCCTCGAACACGTAATAGCGCTGTCTTCCGGACAGAAGGGTCATAAAAGTTACGTTTCTATAGAAAAAGATGTTACGGTTAAACCAAGAATAGCTTTCTTTAACGTTGCGGTAATTAAGTAATACGTACCCCATCATGTCATTATTTTACTCAATGTATTTTTAATTTAATGACTTTACTCACTGTTGTGTCCAACAAGTATCATAAAAATTTATACAGGATATTATGACTTAATCGAAAAAAAATAAAAGTATGTTTTAATGCAGTTTTCTGTGGAATTAATGACGTAATCGATTATTCTTTGGGGTGATAAAATAATTAAGTTATAATTATTACAGATGTATTATAAAGCATATTCTAAACGTTTATAAAAGGGGTTCATAAATTTATTTGATTTTTCTTTGTTGTGACAAAAAATATATTTCAATGTCCATATATCCTATGAATATCAATATTGGCAGTTTTTGTTTGTTCTAGGGATTTCTTTACACTTTACCCGGCAGGTTCACTGATTTTTAGGACTTCTCGGTTTAAATAGGTATAGGTGTTGAATTGGTACGTTTTATTTAAACGGTGACAAACAAACAGAAATTTAAAGGTATAATAAGTAAATTTTAGTGACAACACTTAATAAATGATTAGGTAAACAAAAACAATTTCGTGGTATCACACTCTGTCTCTACACATTGATTGATAAAAAAAAAACAATATTTTTTTATTCTTGGTTAAACTATTAATACACATGTTTTTATTCTTGATTAACCTTCTAATTTTTTTGTAATTAAAATCTTATGTTAAAATCAATTTAGAATTTTTTTTAATACATTTAAAGATGAAAATAAATTGCTAAAGATTTAATCACATTGAGTTCCAATTGAAACATAGGATTTATTAAATAATCTATTATATTATTATCTATGACAATCAGTTAGTTTTATCGGTTTTTCATTGTTTTCCGTTAACTTTTACAATTCCGTGTATAATATTTTTTCTGAAATCTTTAGCTTTCCAACGGTGTATGATACATCTATATTACTGTTTTTGTGTTCAAAAAATGCATAAAAATAATAGTTTTGCTCTTTTCTCCTTTATTTGAATATCTGATTCTTTCAAATCATATATTTATCCGTTTTTATTCAGTGCTAAAAAGATGATATAATTCTGTTTTTCGAATAGGTATATAAGCCTTGTCAGACTATTTCAATCACAATGAAACCTATATCACTTTAAAGCCCATTAATTTTTACATCGAGAAAATCGTGGATGGTAAAGTGCATGGTACGAAGTGGCCCTTCTTGTCAGCCGATTTTGAAGAAAAAGTTTCTGTAACATCTCAGGCGTATAGTTCTCTTAAATATGAAATTTTAGTTTCATACGACTTTTCGCCTTTGCGCTAGACTTACCACACACGGACCTTTATTAGGGACGTGGTCATTTGGATTTAGGGGACCCTAAAACGTGTATTTCCGGTGAAAACTGGAATTCGAAAATTTCCACTTTATGGAATTTTTACTTTCCCTTTATAAATATGTATATATATCTAATATAGGTAAGTGAAATTAAAATAACTTGACAATAATCAGGAAAAGTCTTTAGTAAATGAAGGAATTACAAAATAAAATAAAACGAGAACATAATAAAAGGGGCGTAAATACCTTTAATGATCAGAAATTAATAAAGTTCGAAGCTAATATGTAATAACTTAAAATAAAAAGAAGAGTAAACATTTTAAAAACCGATGGAAGCAATAATCTATTTAGTCGTGCGGAATAAAGAACCCCTATACTGAGGCCCTAAAAGTTGTGAGGGTGGTATGGCAAAACATAAGGGCGGACCCAGACTGTAACTTATAGGAAAATATAAGGGGCGAATTTATGTTCTGCCCCCGGGATTAATAAACGGAGAGGGGGTGGCGTGGAGTAACACCCCGCAAAATTATTCTTTCAGGAAAATTCCCTCTTATTCCTTGCCAATAGAAATATTGGTTCAGGTAGACGTTTCATATATCCTTGGATTAGAGTAATTATGGATAACTGACTCGGGCATGTAATTCATATACATTGGTCAGAAATAAATTATAAAGTGTTTTTAATTAAAAACTGATTTAACTGAGTTTAACGTTCGTAGCATATTGTAATTTTTACTTTCACTTACCTATATATGAAATATGGAATATATAGTAACGGAAAGTATTTCGATAGTGAAAATTTCGAATCCCAGTTTTCAATACACGTTTTAGGGTCCCCTGAGTCCAAATGACCAAGTCCCGCAAAAAGGTCTGTGTGTGTCCGTCCGTGCGTTCATCAAAATCAGCTAACCAGATGTGCCACTTTATACCATACATTTTGCACTTTTTTACGATTTTCTCTAAAACAATTCTAACGATTTTGATTAAACTCGCTATATCGATGTAAACCTCGCGCGGATCTCATTACCGCGTATGGGGAGCGTCCCACGGGTGGCGGATGTGGGAATGGTCGGTGGAATTTCCTCGGAAGCTCCTTCCGGCTAAGTCCGATGGACTCGCTGACCAACAATGAGAGCGGCCCCCCAGGCTTGCTGGAGGGTGTGACGTAGGTTCGAACGCCCTACTCACATATTTTAGTTCACAAAATATCACCAAAAGTCATGGATTCCTCTGAGGTAAAACGCTCATTATCCGGAGGTAAACTAGTCCCCCGTTCGGGTCTCCGGGTGGGGACTGCTTCAGGGGAATCATGGCGCAAGATGAAAATTAGAGATCTAACAATAGGGACGTGGAACGTTAGAAGTTTAAATACGGCAGGTGGGTTAAAGTCGGTCGCGAATGAAGTTAAGGGGTACCATTTAGATATCGTTGCATTACAAGAGGTTCGCTGGCCAGGGGAGGGTTCGTTAACAGAAGGAAAGTATACTATTTGGTACGGGGGGAGCGTTAATTATTGTCTAGGTACCGGGTTTCTGATTAGGAATAGATTTCTTTCCGCATTACGGGACGTACAGTTCTTTAGTGAAAGAATATCGGTTGCTATATTTCAAGGGCGTTGGTTTAAAATCGCGTTTATAAACATTCATTCTCCCACCGAAGACAGTGATGATGAAGTAAAATGCGAATTTTATGATAAACTAGAGTCGGTTTACGATAAGTTACCGCGAAATTACATTAAGATAATACTAGGCGACGCGAACGCAAAGGTTGGAAGGGAAGAAGTATATCGTCCTACAATCGGTAAAGAAAGTTTGCACGAATATAGTAATGATAATGGGACCCGACTAATAAACTTTGCCATTTCGAAAAACCTAATAATCAAAAGCACTACATTTAAACGTAAGGATATTCATAAGTATACGTGGACATCACCGGATGGACAAACGCGGAATCAAATCGATCATGTTTTAATACAAAACAGATGGCAAAGTAGCATAATTAACGTGAGATCGTATCGAGGTGCAGAATGCGGTTCTGATCATGAATTAGTAATCGCGAAACTTCGACAAAAACTAAATACAAAAAAGAGAACACCGAACTATATTCGTCCCGAGAATTTTGATTTAGTTAAATTGAACAACCTAGAAATTAGAAAACAATTCGCGATAGAAGTAAAAAATCGGTTCGAAGCTTTGGAATCTTCAGACGAGGAACACAAAGATGTAAACAAACTATGGGAAGGGATCAGGGATAATATTAAAGAGGTCGGTAATTTATGTCTTGGAAAAATCGAAAATAAAAAGAACAAACCTTGGTTCGACAGGGATTGTCAAAATATGTGCGAAAAAAGAAAAACCGCTAAACTGAATTCCTTAAATAATCCAAGCGATAATAATGTGGCTTACTTTCGGTTAGTAAAAAACGAAACTTCAAAACTCTTAAAAAATAAGAAAAGAGAGTATCTTAAAGGCAAAATAATAGAAATAGAAAAACACAGAAACGAAAATAACGTAAGAGAGATGTACAAAGGTATAAACAAATCGCGTAAAAGATTTGAACCTCTATTGAATGCGGTTAAAGATGCAAATAACAATATAATTGCGGATCCTTCTGAGATATTAAATAAATTTAAACAACACTTTGACGGCATCTTAAATACGGAAAATAATAATCAATCTCCTCTCTCTGAATATCAGAGCGCTGAACCATGGATAGACGCACCGAGTAAAGAGGAAGTCCAAATGGCGATAGGAAAATTAAAACGTTATAAGGCCGCAGGAAATGATAATATCACGAGTGAATTAATCAAGGCGTGTGGAGAAGCGGGCGTTTCCAAAATACATTTTTTAGTTAAAAAGATCTGGGAAACTGAAAAAATGCCCGAAGAATGGAAAGAATCAATACTTATTCCGATTCACAAAAAAGGACCGAGGTCGGATTGTAACAACTATCGTGGGATCTCTCTTCTCCCAGTATGCTATAAAATATTCTCGTCAATTCTAACTAGTCGAATAACGGAATACGCTGAGGAAATTATCGGAGATTACCAATGTGGTTTTAGGCGGAATCGCTCGACTATTGACCAAATATTTTCCTTACGTCAAATATTAGAGAAAAAATTGGAATACAACGGTGTAGTCCATCAACTTTATATCGATTTTAAAAAGGCTTATGATTCAATAGACCGTCAGAAGCTATATAACATCATGATTGAACAGGGAATACCTAGAAAGTTAGTAAACCTAGTAGAGATGTGTTTGTCGGAAACATTCCATAAAGTTAGAATCGGTCATAATTACTCCGAGAGATTTGAGGTGCGATCAGGTTTGAAACAGGGTGACTCCCTTTCACCTGTGTTATTTAATATAGCTTTAGAATATGTCATAGAAAAGGTGATGTGTACCGAGAAAGGCTTAAATATGGGTGACAAGATTCCGGTTTTGGGGTATGCCGATGATCTGGTACTGCTAGGTGAAGACACGGAAACCATACAACTAAATTCAAGTGTGTTAATAAAAACCGGTAAAGAAATAGGACTCGAATTAAATACCGATAAGACGAAGTATATGATTAGTAGCAGAAACGGTGTCGATCTTGGTGATATTGATGTATCAGGTCATACTTTGAAACACGTAGAGAAATTCAAGTATTTAGGTTCAATTATAACTAGAAAAAATGAAATCCAGGAAGAAATAAAGTCCCGGTTAAAGGTGGGAAATGCGTGTTATTATTCAGTTGCTAAGTTACTTAGTTCGCGGCTTCTATCTAAAAACTTAAAGATTAGAATTTATAAAACTATTATTCTTCCAACGGTTCTTTACGGATGTGAAACGTGGCCGCTTACTTTAAAGGATGAACAGCGGCTTAAGGTTTTCGAAAATAAGGTATTGCGTAAAATATTTGGTCCAAAGAGAGATGAGGCCACTGGGAGTTTAGAAGGTTGCATAACGCGGAATTGCGGAGTTTGTACCCTGTGAATATAATTGAGTTGATAGCATCGCGGAGACTCAAATGGGCGCGTAAAGTTGTTGGGCTTAGTGAGGAACGGATTACGAGAAAGTTGGTATTCGCTGAACCGACTGGTAGGCGTCCGAAAGGTAGGCCGAGGCGTCGATGGGAGGATTGCATTAAGGCTGATCTCGGGGGCTTGGGCTTGACCGGTGAACATTGGACGTGTCTATGCAAGCGAAGTTTGGTGGTATCGGCATCGAACCTTCGGGTTCGGTAAGCCTATTATTATTATTATATCGATGTAAAATTTAACGGGCTTTAATACCATGTATTGTTTGATTCTGATTGAAGCAGTCTGACATGGCTTAAATGGCGATATTTTAAAATTTCTTCCTCTAAAGTAACTTTAATTTTGTAGATTCGAAAAAATTAAACTTATCGTCTGATTAGCATTTCTAAAAAAACTTGTAAACATATTTGTTGAACGAATTCGATATCCAACTAAACAAGAAAACTGAAAAAATATTTTTTAATGCAATTGTTTTTTTTTTTAAATTAAGAACCGTAATAAACATGTATAAAATACCGTTGAAATGCTAAAGATTTTGTAAAAATTAACAGACAGTGATGAAAAGCCGATAAAACAAATTGATTCTCGTAGATAATAATATAATATATTATTAATAAAACACCTGTTTGTTTTTTTAAAATCCAATGTAAATAATTCTTTAATATTTCCACTTATTTTCATCTCTAACTGTATTTGAAAATTCGGGTTGAAAAATGAAAAAGTCGGGTGTTGCCGCATCGGATTATTTTTTTGGCTTTTTTTTTTAACCTAACAAATATTTAAAGATTAATACAGAATAATTGAAAAATAAACTAATAAAACTATAAATACAAATAAACTCATCCATAGTTACATATATTACTGATAAGTCTCGAACTAGATACTAATGCTCTTATACTCCATTCACCCTCTATACCTGTAGTTCCTATCCTTGCTTAGTTTTTAATGTCTGATAATCCTTAGAGGAGTCTGAAAAGAATATGGCCTCGAGACCTTCAGATTTATGATGATTTTAGGAGGGCTGCCTGGGTAGTCCTCTACATGTATATGAAACTATTGTTTATTAAATAGTCGCATTTACTTGCTTTGTTTATTTCGATAAGGTTGTAAATGTATGATGGCCAGTTTATTAATTGACTCGAAATAGTCTATTTAGTAAACCAATTTAGTTGCGGCCCGTTGAAGCCTGAATTGTAACGGAGTCTTAGCAACCTCAAGTCAAACGGTTGCTGTTTAAAATTATTTCGAAATGGTCCCAAACATTGATTTTAATTTTACCATCTTGACTGAGACAGGTTAATAATTTGTAGGAAAATGTTCTGTTTGCTTTAAATTTCGATTTGTGTGATATAATTTTACACATTGTTACGTTTTCAGAGGTATCTAAGTCTAAGAAAAGTGAATGAGTGGCTTAGAACAAGAATATCTCCTATTCTAACTGATTGGAGGAAATTTTTGTTAAAAATCTTAATTATTCACCTTCCTAATCCCTTGGCACAATCCCTATCTAGTTCCAATCATCCCTATAACCCTCACCGTAGGTTGAAGCGGCAGTGGCCCAAAGATCTCTTATAGATATGCAACTGGAGTGCTGGCAATGGACCTTCTCCACTCATGCCTGAGAGCCTGTTCCTCTAACGCCCTCTTCCAGTCTCCACTGGCTTACTAGACCGGTGACGCGACTGACTGAGAGGAGCTGGGATCTCCTAGGCTCTGGCCCCGACATCACTAATGGGCGTAGGGGTTTTACTCGAAGTTCCCAAGGGTAGTATTTAAATATTGTATACATGTGGCCAAGATTTTTTTTTCTCTTTATTAAAGTTTATTTATTCTTCTCTGTAATTTTATTTTTATTTAATGTATATATGGAATGAATGACTTCTTATAGCACTAATTCTCATTGCCCAAGATTGTGGCAGATAGTATTATTTCTAAACATAACAATTTAAAAAAAAATATCTTCAAAGACGGTGAAGGTTACGTCACACATCTCTTTTTGTTTCTAAAAAAAAAAAAAAATAAAATAAAACCTGTACCACTACAACCCATGAAGGGTCTTGGGCTCAGTACATATAGAGATTCGTACTGTTTCTAGGCCAACGGCAATGCAATGAGGTGATTAGGGCTTAATCACGCTCAGCCGCCAGGTTTTTCCCCAATTAATTTGGGTACCCACTTATAGAGGCTGGGTCTGCCCCAGGAGGGTCTCCATACCCAAGGCTCGCCCCCGACTGAATTAACAGAATAAATAATATTTCTGCCACAGCCGGGATTCGAACCCTGGACCCGGAGCACAGCAGACTAGTGCTTTTATTTCTAAAGGAAATTAATTATTAGAATAGGATATTAAAACAATTTCTATTTAGCAAATAATTAGTTGGGGTTTAAGTAAAATGAAAATAATTGTAAAATTTATAATAAAATAAAATGTGTTATTATTTCGATATATCTTAGCAGTTCACACAATTCTCTTTGCAAAACTGGCGCAATTTAAGATCCACAAATTCTCAAAGTAAATTCACTGTTAACTCCCAGCCGTTTTGAAAGCAATTAAAAATACCACTACTATTCCCAGGTAGTAAAAAAAAAAAAAAAAAAAAAGGAAAAAGGACCACTTAAAAATGCCGGAGAGGATAAATAAATAAATAGGGGAGGAGTAGAAACAAGGACCCCCACAGTTTTCACGTCATAAACTGTTGTGCTTTATTCATGGGCAGGACAAGAGGCCGGGATAACAGGATACGATACACAGTTGGGTTTTATACTCTACCAAGATCCTTTCTCAATCCTGTCTTCCCGCCTCGGTACCGTGTCTTCGGCGTTTCACTTTATTGGGTGTAGGCTTTCCTCTATCTCGGAGGATATCCTAGCTGTAGGAGGAATTCGAAATCGACAGGATATCTAATAGGAAACTTGTTGAAATAACACTAAATACTTATATAGTGTAAAGAGAAAGTACAATGTTTACAGGAAAAATGTTAGTAAATTGTCTGATAGATATATCTTAATTCCCCCCCCCCCCCAAAACATAATGCATAATTCAAATTCTTCTGAAATTCAGGAATCCAAATATCTAAACTCAATATCATCAATTTATTTTCCTTTCTTCTTCTCCCATTTCTTCCTCCATATCCTTTTCTTGATACTCCTTGATTGATATATAATTGATAGCAGTCGTTGGGGTATTTTTTTTTGCAAATCAGCTTCATTTGTTGAAATGTTTTTTTTCTGTTCTCCTATACTCCTCATACACTCAACTTCACCTTTCGCATGACTTCTTGTTGGTCCTGCTCATTCGGGAAACGTAACCGAATTTTGTAGGTTGTCGTTTCTCTAGTTTTTTAGCACCGAATTTTAGATTCCTCTCATTCTTTGATAAGTAATGAGTAAGAATGCGCACTGGCTTGTAAATATGGAACTTCATCTTATGTTTCTTCCCTTCTATACATTATTTACTATCTACAAATACGTTTTGCCGTTACTGTTAATTTTGGCGCCCAAACAGTCGATTTTTTTCTACCCCTTCCATAATTTCGCCGTCTCATATCCACTGGCTATTCCTTCCTGCTTAAAGAATTGGCTATTCCTCCCTCGAAACAAAGAAATTATTACCGATAAGAAACTAAAACCACAAAATACCTCAGGAGGAAAGCACGTTTAGTACGTAAATGATAAAAAAGCAACAAAAAATAAAAATAATATGTATGCTGTTAAAAATTATAAGTCTGATAATGAACATAAATTCAAATATGAAATAAATTCATGCCTATTAATTCAGCTTGGGAAAAACTTTTTTTTCTGTTTATTTAAAATATATGTCAACTAACATCTTGAATTTGTTTTAATATATTCTCGGGTTCTTTCGTTTGTTCTGGAGCCGCCAGAAGGGACCAAATTAATTGGACGAAGGACCGGTCTTGTCTCCAATAAAGGATAGAATCACTTTCTTTCCATGGCCATTCGACCAACCACATCACATCTCTGAATTGTCTTCCTAAAGTATGTTAGCTATCCTAGGGTCTCTACTTCACATAATAATTATATCAATAAAGGGCGATAAAATTATAATGGAGCATCATGTTATAACTATCATACATCAACTTATATTTCAACGCTATTCAGTAATTAAATATCTGAAATAACTTATATATACTAACGGGGATCAGTTAATTAAATACTATTTGAATTTTCCAATATCTTTACATATTACTGTAATAATGTGTCATTATTATTCTAAATAGTCTGATTCAGTATTATCACCTACATTATTCAGTGTAAGTGAGAAGCAAATTTTACAGGACATTTTTAATTAATTAATTATGACAGGATATTTACCTATTTTATGTTTGGATACTTTTGAAATCTGGCCTTTCCTCAAATTATACCTATGGTCATTTGTTTTTGTTAAAAAAGTATAGCAACAACATGCTTCTTTACCAATTTTAATTTATTTTAGGAAAATGTAACATCTATCTTTGACAAAAAAGTAGTTTCTCAATACATTAATATAAGTAACATTTATGAATAGTACAACTGTTGACGAAACATTGGTTTATGAGAAAGAAATTTTTTAAGTGATTCATAACTATTTATCAAAAGGAATCGAATATTAGCCAAAACCATACGGAATAACAGCAAACATGTTTTCAGTCCACGATCATTTTTCCCCCTGAAAACGGCATCTTCATAGATCTGAAAACTATTTATTTATTTTTTATTCGAGAAGTCTGTAAAATAATCAGTGACTAAGCTTAAAGTGAAGCGCAGGGATCTCCCGTGTCTGTGTTTTCTCTTAACAAATGGAGGGAAAAGCCTGGCACGGAGTTCTCCCGGCTATTGTAAACATTGCACTGAGGTATGCTTATGTTTATGTCTTCGATTTATTTTTAATTTAATTTCACTTTGTATTTTTTTCATTATTGATATTTTTTTCTTTTCTTCTTGCTAAGTTGCTAAGACTTTACCAATTTATTCATTTATTTTTTTTTTATCATTCTAATTTTTGTTTCTGAAAATATTGTATAAATGAATCCTCAGATTAATATTAATAGTGTTCAGGCAGGTTGTAATATTACATTTTTCTTCAGGAAAAATAAATATCATTATGAATTTTCGTATAGCGGCTGTTATAACCATATAGAAGATTTTTAGTGAGCTATAATCAGAAATCTTACAATATAATGTTGAAGAAAGTAAAATGAGACCTGCTGAAAATGGGGAAAAGCCCCAAAATGTAGACTAAAAATAAAATGGTTGTGAAATATATTTTTTGAAAAAAATTAAGAACCATTTTATTAACTATGAATATGAATTCTTACGGAAAAATTGATATCATTATAAACAAACCATACTCTGGAGCTATTATTCCACTAGGCAAACACACAACAGTTTTCCAGGCTGAACTTCTCGCTATTCTCCACTGTGCTACTGACCTATGCACTGAAAACATTAGTGGCAAAAAGATTTTTATCTATACTGACAGTCAGGCGGCACTTGGAGCATTAAACAATCACACAACCACCTCAAAAGTCGTTGAAGCATGCAATCTGACCCTAAACTGTCTTGCTAGGAAGAATATCGTTAGCGTTGAATGGGTACCTGGACATTCTGGTTTCAGTGGAAACGAAAAAGCTGATGAATTAGCTAGGAGGGGATCAGCAACGATTCCCATCACACCAGAACCCCTAAGTGGAATCAGCCTAAGTCATGCCTTTAGGAACATCAATCAATCCTACTTGATTAAATTCAAACAACTTTGGCTAAATAAAGGACTTAGACAATCACTCAAATTCCTACATGGTCCTTGTACCGGCAGAAGGAAGTTCTTCTTGGTATGAGTGGGTCATGCCGTATCAACGTAGAGGATAGTTACAACCATGTCATCATTACCAGTGTACTGACAGGCTGTAATATTGATTTTTTTCTTTCGGAAATATTAATTTCATTGAAAATTTTTGTATATTCTGGGAAATAAATAAGAACCATTTTATTAATCTTGAATATAAGTTCTTTACGGAAAAGGTGATATTATGAATTCTTATGTGGAGGATAGAATAGATAAGATGGACAATTTTTAGTAAACAATTATCAGAAACACTACAGTATAATGTTGAAGAAAGTGAAGTAATATGAGGAAAATCCCCGAAACGTACACTCCAAATATGTTCGTGTAAAATTAATTTTTTGAAGAACTAAGAAACATTTTATTAATTATAAATTAAAAACTTTTAAAGAATGAAAGAATCTTCATTTTATGATCTATACCTCATTATGTATGTGTACATAAATTAAATATTTAAATAAGTTTCTATTTTCATGTTCTAAAATAAAACATAGATTTTCAACTTTCCACAGGGTTTATTTGTTCAAACTCTTTAACAAGAGAGGAGTATTTTCCAAGTTCGTTTTCGAAGTTATTCAGCTGAATTTAGACGGCCTCATCGGTACGGGCAATAAATAATAAAAGAGAAAAGTTTAATAAGTAGCAAGAGATAAACTAATTCAACAAGAGGGAGGTTTACTGCTCCAAGGAGAATTATCTTCGACGGACAAACAACTAATTCTCCTAACTCGAGATTAGCCCAACTCTCTCTTGACTCTATCTCGGCGAAGGCCCCGTTCGGAAGTCTTCTTTAGGATTTTATTGTGGCCGTAAAACTGTTGGCCTGTGTCGATGCCTGGGTGGGAGGGGCGCAAGGTCGCGCAAGCCGTGCGCGCAACCATCAGCGCAAAGGGTGAATGTACCTCGACAAAAGGGTAAGGCTTTTCGGGAGACCTTTTCCGGTGCCTCCTGAAGGTTAGCTCCTATGGCGCGTATAAAACGGCCTGTTATCTACGCAATACTGTCAACTCATTACGTACCTTTCCGACATTCCCCGCTCATAAAGTTTGTCGAAAGGGAAAGGAAATGTGACCTTTTTTAGATATGCCATGATTATTTTTTTACGTTATTTAGCTGAGATACCAAGAGAGATCAAGTCATATTAAATTATTTTTTCAACTGAACTGATGATTTTATGTTCGAATAACATTCTATTTAGATTTACTAAAACTGACAAGTCAACTTTTTTTTTCTTCCAAACTCATTACAACTTGCTTTTATATATATGTTATTATTTTATTTTTATTAATTACGGAATTACAGTTATTACTGGAGCAGAAAATAATTGGGCTTACTTTAAGGTTTTAAGTAACTTTTTCACCAAAATCAGCTAACCAGAAGAGCCTCTTTATACCCATGCATTTAGCTCCTTTTTACGATTTTCTATAAAAGAGCCTCTGACGATTTTGACTACTCTCCCTATATCGATGTAAAATTTAATGGGCTTTAATATCATGTAGGTTTCATTCTGATTGATATAGTCTGAAAGGGCTTAAATTCTGATATTTTAAATTTTCTTACTCTAAAGTACCTTTAGTTTAGTGGAATCTATAAAAATAACTATACCATATATTTTTTACTGATAAACGAATAAATACCTAATTTTAATACGATGATCAAATAAAAGAGAAAAGACCAGCAATAATTATTTATGGAATTATGATGTTTTTGAACATAAAAAAAATAATATAGCCATATAATATACCGTTGGAAAGCTAAAGATTTAAAAAAAAACAAATTATTCAATACACAAAATTGTAGAAGTTAATGGACAGTGATCTGATGTATGAAGCTGGAGTTTGCAAATTCGCACCATCATATTACTACATGTTTTGATCCATAGGCCATTTTCTTCAAGGGAAAAAAAATTGATAATTTTGCTGACGTTGAAATTGCGATATAAGAATTCTTTGACAGTCATCCCAAAGAATTGTATCGGACTCAATCTCGTGCTTTGTAATTAGCAAGCAGATGGCTAATGACGGTAGATCACAATGGGCTATACTTTGAGTATTGATTATATTTTATATCAAAGAAAAAATAATACAAATAATTGCTTGAAAAAAGGTCTTATTATTATTTTATTTTTGTATACACCGCATTATATATGAATAAAAGTTTCACAGTCTTGAAAATTTGTACGTCATTTGCCAAGTAAAGCGAAGTTAAAGAAACGTTTACATGGTCTTAGACCACAGGATTGGTTATTTGATCCAATTGCATAGTACTTCTGTTTTTTAAGCAAAAAACGAAATGTAATTAGTAATTTTAGATTTAAACGAACCATATAAAAAATAAAATAATTTAGGGATGATTGAAATTAGAAAATATTATATAACGATGTATTTATTTATTTTTTTGGAGTTGTACAAAATATTTGATTTTAATTTGAAAATTCCCTTGAACAAAAAAAAAAAAAAATGTTAGGTTTTCCTTTACGTCAAAAATCTGGAAATTCGTAGGCCACATTTAATTATAAATAAATATCAATAAGCATAACAAATGTTTGTGAAAAAATATATAAATCTATTTTCATGCGAAAGCAATATTAATATTGGAATATTCCTGTAACGACTTCGTATTGTCATAATTTTCAGGAATAAGCAAAATTCAATGCTTTGGAGAAGTAATTTGCTAAACGAAACCAATCGTTTATTTTATTTTTTTGTATTTATAAAGGAAATAACAAAAAAATATTTTATAGCAAAATAATCTCAAATGTGATAATCATAGGTAACAAACTGTTAGAACCGCCCTGCTATGGAATTCCAAGTTAATGTGTAACAATCCCTTTTTTTTTCACTTACGACCTTGCTCGCTCCTTCCACGTAAGGCCTCGTCCCATTACCCGAAAAGCAAAACAATACCCGAAAAAAACCCACCATAAAAGTGTCCGAAGGGTTGTATTGTATGACGCAAGGGCTAAGCCCAACCCTTGCTGGACAATTGCGTGCAAGGTCACGCAGTTTTTTCTCCAGGTCTTTTCTGGACAATAGTTGTCCTACGCAAGGGTGTCCTTATTATTTACAGTTTAGTTGGAGTTGAGTCAGTGTCGAAGATGTTCGCGTTGGTGGAGGATGTTAGGCTATGTGAGTAATTAATATCATTCACTTAATTTTAATATCTAATTACAAATTGAATTCGGTCTGAATAGTAATTTATTATTTGCATCATAATTTACTTAAATTTATAATTACACTCTTGTCATCGGAATGCATGTATAAATTAACATGTATATGGACTTTTCTTGAAACTAATTTGTTATTAATTTTTTTTTTGGGGGGTCTTGAGATTCTACAAATAAATATATACCTTTATTATCGTGGCGTTAGCGGATATTACTCAAATTCTAGCCAAATATTAGAAACATTTGTTAACCTATAATTTTTTTAAATCTGTAATTCTCTGTATATTATATTATAAAGTTGCTACGTATTCATCTTACCTTTATTTTATTTTTTTAACAATATTAATTAGCTATATTATGCGAGGGATTGGTGAAAACTCATCCTATTTAATTCATGAAAGGAGGTTTGGATCTTACAATTTTTTTAAAATAATTTTTTGTAGAACCGAATGGTATACAATATCCAATTTTTTATTGTTTTTCCCTTGTTTTATTATTTAGTAATAATAAAAGGAAACTTGTTTCTAAATTGTTTAAAATCACTTTGTAAGAAATGTTCATATTTCATTTAGCATTCCACTATTAATTTTAAATGATTATTAATTATCATTAACGAATTATATGAATACAATTTTTAAAATCTGAAAATGAAAGAACCAAGAAAATATGTTATATAGTATTTTTGTTTATCTTTTTCAAAAATGACCTTTGTAATCGACCAAACAAATGAAAAAAAATTAACCCATCTTAAAATTTGAGAGCAAATATAGAACCCGAAAACAGAATTTAAAAAAAATTCGTTTGTCTGCCATCCCCGCTATTTCTCCGAACTACTCGACCATTTTTTTTAAAAACTCACCACCAACATATACTAGGGTATCCAACGATGATCCTAACACCTAGACGTAATCAGATCGTTAATTAATAAATAAAAGCAACATTTGGTGTCTATGGCATTAAATTTCCTACAAAATGAAAAAAGAATCATTGAAATTGGTTTTAGAACTAGCAGAGATATAGAGTTTTGAAATCAGCTGTGGGATAGATCATTTTAGGCCCTATTTCTTTAAATTATTTATTGATTTTCATATTACTTAATTGCCTATTAATAGATATATAAACAGTTATCCTAATTAGTTATTTGGAAATAATAAACCATTGAGTGATAATTTGCAGCGTTTTTTATTTATAAAAAGTCAAATTTAGTCCATTCTTTAAATTTATCATATATGGATATTAAATAAAAATTAATGAAACACCTGATACTAATACAATTACAATTCAAATACCAATTACACTTATGAACGTCATAGTTTAAAAATTATATATAATGAAATCAAAACTAATCTATAATAAAAAACCAATATTTTAATAAATCGTTATCTAGGCCATTGAGGTCAGAAAAAAAAATTAAAATTCATTTTAGTTTCACATTTTTCTCAATTATATTTTGTAAATAGCTCTAGATCGATGTAAAATATAAATTCTTGTATGACTTATAATTATAAATAAAATGACTAATATCACTAATCAAATAATGGCTTCGAATTACTTTATCTGCTATTAACTAATCATTACTAATGCTTATGCAATAGCTTTTTTTTTCTTGGGTTTAACCTCTAAACGCTCAAGGATTTCCAGCTCAAACAAAGAGTTTTCAATTTATAAAATAGGATAATTATACACGATTTATGAAATATATATTCATTATATTTCAATATATAATATTGATATTAATAAATAAATAAAAATAACTGTTAATAAATAACTGAATCATTTACGTACAGGCTGTATGTAATGTTTCATTTTTTGTATTATACCAATAAATACACATAAAAACATGGCGTGATAAACAATTTATATTTATCAAAAAACTAATTTTATCCACGAATAAAACTAAACATTTATATTTAAAATTGAACTATATATGAGTGAATTAACTAAATGCAATAACTAATGATAGTGATTACTTGAAACTGGAATATTAAAATTAAACTGTATTTGGATTATCAGAAAACAGACTACATAATATTAATTTACTTTCGTTCAAAAATGAATTTTCGATTGTCTATTAAAATTTTATAGATAACATTGGTCAATAGTTTGTCGAGCTTGGTTATAAAAATATGCTGATATAAATAAAAAGTAATTGCATAAAAACGATGAAATTAAATTATCATATATGACTTTCTTTTTTTTTAAATATAGAGCAATCATTAGCAAATGTGAAAAAGTATGAATCATTTTTTCTTTAATTGTTCTTCTTATGTCTTAATGAATTAATTTAATGAGATATCCTAGTATGTAAGATCAAAGATAAGCGCCCATCAATTTAATATGTTAAATTTTTTTTCGTACAGAATGATTTACTACCAGTTAAATATATATATTTATTTCCTATTTATTGTTAAATATTCATAATTAAATATGCTAATAAGGAAATAAACTATTCCGAAGAAGGAGGCGGGGTAGCGGGCGAACTTATGCATTTTAAAAAGCAGTGCCCATTTTAATACGAAGCCATAAGATAGGCTGGAAGACATTTTGTAGGATGTGCTGGAGGCTGAGATACCAGGTGAGACCTGGGTTTTTTAAAGGGTTTTTCTGTAGACCCCAGCTGCACTGGAGAACCTGGATCGATTTTTTACTATTGATTTACTGGCCGTCTTGTCGTCTATGGCGATATATATGAGGGCGGAAACTATCTAATGTACGAGGATAAAATATATACTATCTATTTTTTTATCCATAAAGCATTTAAGTGGTAATAAAAAAAGTTGAAAGCAAAATTGACATACTTTCGTTCTTAAAAATATATTATTTAATACGATAAATTCGAGATTTAACTAAACAAAAAAAAATAAATGAATGAATAAAATCAGTTTTACAGGATTAAATTGATATAAAAGAATCTGCTTAGCAAATTACCATAGCTTCTAGAGATAAATGCTTTATTTATTTGGCAATGCTGCCCACTTTATTGTAAATTTAGACCTTTGGTGCGCACATTACATGATCGAAATATAGATAAATGCTTTATTTTATTATTAATACATAACAAAACGAAACAGCGATGTCTAAATGTTTTACGTTGCTCCTCATCAAATATTTCAAATCAAATATTTTATACATCGGATCACTATTTCCTTATTCGATTGAATATATAATGATGAAACAATTATGAAAAATAACAAACAATTAAAAAAGTATATAATGTTTTTTTTAAATTAATTGAATTTTTTATTTTAAATACATTTTTTTCACTATTTTACACTTGATTGTATCCAGAAAAATATTTTTGCCGTCACGGCTTGCATATAGCTCATTCTCTTAAAATAGATTAACAACGTCCTTTAAAATAAAAATATTTTATCACGTAATATTTCCTATACTTTCCTGATTTATAGCTTAATTAATCGGATAATAAAAAAAAAACAAAAAAAACCGACAATAAAAATAAAAAATGAATTATCGAATCACCTGGTTTTTCCTTATTGGTATTTTCAAGCGTGTTCCTAGAAATGAAAATAGAAGGTTCATAATAATAACTAAACTAGAAAGATAAATTATTGGTATATTTTAGTAAATAGTTTAATCAAATTAATATTTGCTTTAATTTTTTTGTATTTAATTATTATATTATTTTCTTTTTCAGATAATAAATTACCTAACGTTATTATTATTGTTTTATTTATTTATATTTATTACAATTTGTAACGTTATTATTAGAAATTAATGACTTATTTTAATATTCTTTACATATTAGAGTAATGGTAAATTTTTTTTTTTTTAATTTCTTACATTGGAGTTCTAGCACTGGCTAGAAATTCCACTCAATGTGATGTATGTATGAGTGTGTGTATGTGTATATAGGTATAAGTGAATTCTTGACTTTATTGTATTGATTCATTATTGTGTATTATTTTTTTGTAATTTTATGCTGTGTAAATATTGTATGAATGTAGTATGTATGATATATTACAGCATTACTATTGATGTCCAAATTGGGACAAATTGTAATTTTACTCAATAAAAATTGTGTTGAAAAAAAAAAAAAAAAAAAAAATTCTTACAAGTTTACAATAAACCATTTCTTTTTCTACAACACAATCAGCTCTTTTAAATAATTTTCAGACATTAACAAAATTTAAAATTTGATAACCAATTTTACAGTTGAACGAACTGACGCATGTACAATAATGTTTATGCTACAAATCTATGTTTATGCTTGGACATAGCTCAGTAATGCCCTGATGATGGCTCACAAGCTTGAGCCGCAACGTTAAAAATATTTAGCAAAAGACTGACTCCAGATTATTACACCTACAATAGTTTCCACAGTCGACTATCCATCCTCAATACAAAAACTGTATATTATTTTTAAAAAATATTATATAAAAAATAATTTAAAAAAGGTTGTTTTTACAATATTTAGATAAAACAACTGCTCAGAGCTATATAAATTAAAAATACCATTCCGTTGAATATTTGTGTCAGCTGTATCAAATAAAAAAATGATTGATAGCCTTTAAAAAAAAACTTATTCTTGGCTAATATCGGTCGTTTCGAAAGTAAGAAATTTATTTGATGTTCCGAAGACATTTACAGCTTCTCTTCTGGGCTCTATTTCGGCAAAATGTTTCTAGGGATATTAAACAGGAGTAAAAAAAAAACGACGTACGGAAGCATCTTATTTAAATTAGTGACATTTTAAAGATCATCGGAACATAATTGTTTTATTTTTTAAGATGGTAGCTATAACGGAAAGTGATATATTGCATCTATGAAGTACAGTGGGGATTTCTGATATTCAAATACAATAATAACTATTTTATTTTTATGACTACAATTATTTTTCCTCCATTCTACAATGTCTAGATAGATGCATAGACGGCATATAACACAAATAATCCTTCTTTTTCGCATAGGAATCATAAGATCTAACATTTTACAAGCTATTGTACTATTTTTATAATTAAATTCACCATTATTTTAAATAATAAAATAATCCTTTTAATTGAGATTTATTAACATGTTCTTGGTTATTATAGTTACTTACGATTATTTAAATACAGACAAATAAGTATTTGAGCAAAGTTAAATAATATCTATATTTTCTTAGCATTTTTATTTTTACTTGGTATTGAATAGGTATATGTTGACCCGTTTGAAGGTAAATTTATTATTTATCAGAGTTGATAATATAAAATAAACAACAAAGGATATATAAAAAGTTATTTAAAATAAATAAATATATATATGAGGGTATATCTATTACTAATTTAATTCATCAATAAAACGTTTATTGAGACCATTTTTTTTCAGACGTTTATTCTCCCCTCATGTTGTTATAGAATATTAAAAAACTTTCAAGCACGAAAAGAGAGACCTTGAAATAGGATATTTTTTCCCTGAAAGAGATATCTTGGAAATTTATATCTCAGGGAATCAAAACAGACTAATAAAATCAAAATCATATAATTCTTAAATTATTCTTATTAGGTATATAATTATGCTTTATTGATGGATTTAATTAATTATTAAACATATCAATATTAGAGCTTATTCTCTTAAGGATCTTCATTGTTTTTATTGAATAATATGATATAAAACTAAAAAATTATGCTTTCAGATCTCCTGTGACGATTCATATTTGTATTAGCACTATGAAATATCAAATGAAAGTGGTTAAGTAAAATAAATTGACTATAATTTTTTTTATTTCTGTTAAACGTTTGTCGATGAACAGGTATTAAAAAAAAAAACGATAAAAAAGAAAATAATAGATAAAAAGAAAAGGGTTAGGTAGTTAACACAAGGACAATCTGTATTATCTATTTTTCTTTTATCTATTTATTTTCGTATCTTTCGGCGTCACAAGCACTGTATTCATTCGAGAAAAAAAAAATTCAAAAATTCAATTGTTGAAAAGAGAACAAACTAATTTCAAAATAATTTTTGTGCTATTTTTTCTACCTGAAGGGCAAAAATATTTTTTTAATGCAATTTTTTGTGTTTTCCTACACATAAACAGTAACTTAGATGTATAATATACTGTTGGAAAGGTATAGGTTTTAGAAAAAAAACTTATCTTTTACATAAAACTAACCGATTCTTGTAGATAACAATATAAAAAAGTATTTTATAAAGCACATGTCTCTATCGAAACACAACTTAATTAACTTTTAACCTTTTTTCATATCTGCACTTAAAAATAGTTAAACTGATTTTAAGCACGGAGGTGTGTGAAAGTCTTGTGTTGCGTGCACTAGATTTAAAAAAATTCTCATTAGTACTTAATTCTTTTAGTTTTTACTTATGGCATGGATGGTTTCTAATAACTGTAATACTTATTTCTACCCCAGAGTTTAGCTGATCGTAAAAAATAATAATATTAATTGCCCAAGCTTCAGATTTTTCGTCAAATTTAAAATCTGAAAAAAACCTTTTATAAAAAAGAAGAAGTAATAATATAAGGTATTGTTCGTTCTCTCATCAATTAGATTGATTGTGATGTTAAGCTATGAAAATGCGTGAGTTAAAGAGAAATAGATAATATATTTCTATGTATTGCTTTAATCAAGGTATTAAGAGCAGTCCATTTATTGCAAAAAAAAATTCATTTAAATTATAAATAAGTTCTATAGTAATATATAAAAAAAAATTTCATTAAAGAGAATATCCATTTTGTACCGGAAAGTGTTTGTCATATATTCGGTACATCTCCATGCTTTTTCACGGTCAATTAACTATATTTTTTTTTTCAATAATAGCTTTCCCTTAATGGCTGTATAGTGCCTAAGTAATTGGAGGCCGCTAAACTCACCGTGACGTAGATAACAGTATACAAGTTTTATCGTGACACTTGACAGTGTGTAGGAGCACCTTGCGCAATGTTACATATACATGTCATACATGTTTATGGCGTCACAGTGTCTTTGTGAGGGGATGTAACAACTTTTCACAGTCAGCTGAATCACGGTTTGAACATTTAGAGGCATTTTTTATCGAGCTAAAACGAAACTGAAATTCGTGGACGCAGTCGAATTTCTTCGATTTCAAAATAGATATCCCAGGATCTTTAATTAATATGAAGAAAATATTGTTACTTACCGGAATGATTAAATTGTTATTTATTTAATGTCACTTTATGCTACTGTGGCTAATCGGACGATGCTACAATGGGAGTCTTAAAGTTTGCCTATCCACGTTTAATTAGGGTAGGGATCATTAACAAGTACCTGACATAGCACATGCTCGGGACAACTTTTTTACGTTCCTTTACTCCTATTAAAAAATCCTAGAACCACCTGCGGCTTTGAACCCGTGACCTTTGGTATAGAACGCTTTTATGCTAGCCACTCTGCTACAGGTATCCCAGAATGATTAAATTTCTTATAATATGTGTTATATAATAATCATTCATACAGTTATAAAATTAAACTGTTTTAAGTTCTGTGAGTTCCTCACGTAACATTATGTGAGGTTGATACAATATTTATTGTTTACAAAATTAATTTACGATTCACTCTCATTCAATAACCAACAATATTTTTACTTTAACTTACCTATATATGAAATATATGTGTAAGTATTACTAAGTGAAAGTATTACGATCGTAAAATTTCGGAATTCGAATTTTGCACGGAAATACAGGTTCTCCATGCGTCTAAATGACCTAGTCTGGCCAAAAAGGTATACGTATGGTAATCCAAACTTAAAAACGATAAGCTATACAACCAAAAAAATTATATTTAAGAACCGCATATGCATCAGCAACTTTTACATCAAAATCGGCGAACCAAAAAAGGCACTTTATACAATGAACTTTTCATTTTCTTTTTCAAACAATTCACAAGTTCGGTGTTTTGATGTAAAATTTAATAGGCTTTAATATCAAGTAGGTTTCATTCTGATTGAAACTGCCCGACAGGACCTGAATCCTAGTTATTTTAATTATATTCCTCTAAGAAATCTTTAATTTTATAAATCTGAAAAAATTAACCATAAAAGTTTTTTAGTATTAATAAATAAAAGAAGCAACAACTAAATAATACAAGTTGAAAGAATTTGATAATCAACTAAATGAGATAAGAAAAAAGATATATATATATATATATATATATATATATATATATATATATTATATATATATATATATATATTTATATATATTCTTTTTTTATTTTCCGATCATAAGAATAGTACAGTAATATGTTTCATGGATTTTAGAAAAATTGTTTTCTCATACAAAAAGGTTGTGGAAGGTAATGTTTAGTGACAAATAGGGTTTTTTACATAACAATTTTATATTGTTATATTATTTAATCTAAAACTTAGTATAATTATTTAATTTTTTTTCCAATTCAAGTGAAGGTGTTGAATTGATTTTTATTAATATATGATAAATTCAGCTGTATAGTACTTACATATAGCTGTTAGATATGATAAATTGTATTTTACAGATACTAAATATTCGGTTAAAAATAATAATATTTTAATCGATTGAAGTAGGCAACATTTATTATTTATTTATTACAAAATAGCAACATAAAATAAAAAATTAACATATTTATTTAAAATTGATAATCCTTAAATAAAATTATGTCATTTTCAATGGAAGCATAAAATAAATTTTGTAGTAATATAAATACCACTACCTCAAGTGAATAAATTTATAATTAATGTCAGCAATAACGAAGTAATATTTTCCTTGTAAAAATAACATGCAATTTCAATGATTTAATCAGTTATGTTCTTGCCATCTGCAATACAGTATAATGGACAATAACATAAAAATAAACAGCCACTTTGAAAGTAGACTGTTTTAACTCAAATAAAGCACTTTATCTGTTTTTTTTTTTTTTTTGTTTATTTAAAAGGCTAATAAACCTCCGAGCTACTATAAATTTTTTTCGACTCATAATAAGAAAAGCAATTAAGTTAACCACCTACCATTTCTACTAATATGCATAAAATTCTTAAATTACTTGAATTACTAACTAAAATTGATTTATGCTGACGGATTATTTAACTCCTTATAATGTTAATCTAAATATATTTAAATGGTCATTTTTTTTTCATAATTCAATATTGGCTTGGTGTAGCTTACACGGGTCTTTGAATAATGAGTAGTATTAAATTATTAGTTAATCCATGAATGTTTTATTTAATACTGTTGAGTTTTTTAATTATTAATTCATAAACTTATTATATTTCAAGGGCTAGAATCAATTAAATTTTAGTAATTACAATAGTAAAATATCTAACTTTAGAAAAAAAAAAGAATATATATATATATATATATATATATATATATATATATAAAATTAATAATAGTTAATAGTCGAGCCAAAATATGGCAGCCATTACAAGAAGCGGGCCGCCATGCCGGCTAAATGGCCGGGTGAGGAGCCATCGCTGCCCGCCAACAGACCTGCTCAGGCCCCCTGCTCAATGGCAGCAGGCTTCCAATGACTGACTTCTAAACAATATCTAAATGTTTTATTATTTACTAAATTTTATTGTTCTCATTTCTACAATAATTCATAGTATCATTATGAGTATACATTTTTTAATTAATTCTATAATTAAATACTGGAAACTTTGTATGTATATATAGAGATTTAAAAATAATTTGTTTCTTCTAATAACATAACATAAGGTTTTTATTTTATCTTTATAAAATATACATTAGTAATTTAACTGTAAGGAAAATGAGTTTCCAAAAATAAAACTGAAAATTTGGTTTTCAGGCGGAAAAATAGATTTTTAAAAATAATTCGCAACTTTATTGCTTCAATTATTCTGATTGTTTATATTTAATATAGATATAAACATTTTAATATACTTGAAAATCAAATTATCAATATAATTTTTAAACATTCCATTTTCTCTTGTATTTCCTTATTACGTTGATATTATATCATTATGAAATCAACATTGATTAAACATTATCAACATTGAGAAAACTATTCCTCATTAAAACCATCCTAAAATTTTATTTACGTATTAATACTTTATTTAAATATTATGTTTTGTTAGTTTAATTCAATTAATTTAATTTAATTATATTTAAAATTTTTACCATTCCTCCTCTGCCTCTGTGGTATTAAGTTAAATCCACATTTTACTGTTATATTTTATGATTATTATTGTTTTGATACGATGTAATATTAAAAAAAATTGAGTTAATTACGCATAGCACTATGGGTCAATATTATCATAACATTATTTATATATTACTAATAACCATAAAATTAAAATAATAGTCTTTATTATGGTGGTATGACGCGGATACGTAGATATTAGATAATTTTGAAAAGTAGTTTAATTAGATAAAACATATTAGAAGTTTTATGTTTTTTTTTTTTCTCATAGCCCCTTTTTATATAAAGTTAGTCCTTCTTAATAGCTAAATTATTGGAGAATTTTCCTTTTTCCTCAAGTATGCATGTATTATGTAATTTAAAATTTTTGATTTATGGACTACTATTGGAAGTTAGAAGGTGCTCTTCTGTAAAAATGCAAGAAAATATCCTAAAGCTATAGAAATGAAAATAAATTATTTTTTTAATTATAATAGTTTTCTATAAACAGTACTTAGAAAAAAAAAAATATTATCGCTTTAGTTTTCATTATTTTTATTTTATTTATTTTTTTATCCTGACATAAGATGAAACATTCTGAAATCTTTAAACTAAGGGTTCAAAAATCTCATTCCTAAATTTTTACTATTTAAAAAAAAAATTTAATTTGCCCACTGTTATTTATTGACAAAAACACCAGTATGTTCTATTATCTTAACCAGTACCTAATATATAAATTTAGAATTACTAGTTCCCAACGGAAATGAAAAAGTCTAAGTTATTCTAAATTGTAGGTTGTTTAGAATTGCTAATAGAACGATCAGAGGGCTCATATATTGAGCCGAAAGCAAACATCTTATGCCGACTCGAACAATTTAATGGCAAGGTTTAGGTCCCGGAATGAAAACTTAAACTTCAGAATAAACAGCTTTCGGTTTTAACTTGTGTAGGAAGCAGTTACATTCGTCTACTTTATTTTCAGGGCCCGTACTCTCCGATAATTCCGTTCGGAATATTTATACCCCGGCCCTCCTGGGGTAAATAAAGTTGTTGTTCTTAAAGAGCTGTCTGTAGCAACAAACCAGGAGTTGTGTTTGGAATGGTCTGGACACTGTTAGGGTATCTGATGTTCCACGGGGACTCCCGGATGGGGGTTTGAATGTAGGATTGGGCAACGATTTCGGGAACCCAAACAAGGCTTTATAGTCGTGTAAATATTTGTCTTCAGAAGTCACCGGAACCGAGAGATATTAAGAGGTTTTGATACTGTTTATTCCAATGAGATAAAAATTTAATAAATTATTGTTTCAACCATTCCGTTTTTATTAAGTGGAAAATAGACTGAACATGTAAACGGATAAGCTCTGAATGGGAGCTCAAAAGATCTGAAGAAAATAAAAATATATAGTGTTCCTGGAAACGAGATGTGCCGTAATATGTAAACGTTTATAAGTTTTAAAAATAAGAAAGAAAAATAGTTCAGTTATTATAATGAATGATTTTAGTTGACGTTGAGAATTCAGTGAGAATGATGGGTGGTGGGATCAGAAATAAACACACTTAAAAAGTAGTAGGTACTTATTTTAATTGCGTACCGACGATTAGGCCTACATTGTTTCTCTTCATCAGGGATAAGAGAAACAAGATAACAACCAATGTAATTATAAACTTAACATGTCACATGTTATCACATAAACTCAGCATGTCATCTATTATATTAACTATTAACTATCTGTTATATTATATTTTTATATTTGATGTCATCTTATTATCATTTTATATTTAATTTTATGTTTGTTTCCATATTATATTATTACCATATTATTATTATATACCTAACGTATTAATAAGTTTATAATTTACATTGGTTGTTATCTTGTTTCTCTTAATCCTGATGAATGCCCACAAAGTAGGCCGAAACGTCGGCACAGAATTAAAATAAGTACTTCCTTCAGTTATTATAGTCACGCACAAGCTTTTAAAAGTTAATGGAGAGTGATGAAAATCCGATAAAACTAACTGATTGCTTTAGATAATAATATAATAGATTATTTAATAAAAAACATGTTTCTGTAGAAGTTCAATTGAATTAATTCTTTATTAGTTTTATTTATTTTCATCTCTAACTGTATTCGAAAATTCTTCAAATCATTACGCGCAACAGATTTTTATTTTAAACATAAAGTAAAATAATTAGAACATTGTGTTCTTCGTTACCATTTGTATTATTTTTCCACACATTAAAAATTTTTATAGTAAATTTGAAATAAAACATAAACCAATTTTATTTAAACTATTGTTAAAATTTCGTAATTTTAGATCATTTCGATTTGGTATGAGTAATTAAAATTGTATAGCAAATTCTGTTCTATAGAAGGAAAACGGGATTTTGCTAGTAATCTTCTCAGCTTATCACTTATTTCAGTGTTCATGCAAATGATTACTGTCGTCTGATATCAGCTTATCATTCAATTTAGCATTTTAAATAGACATGAAAAAAAAAGGTGGTGTATAAGATAAGAAATTAATCTCGAGAAACTGTTCCAAAGATAACATTCTTAATAGTGGATTAATTGCACATATATGTAAATTCAGAATTCTTAATTGAGATTAATATTACAAAACTGATGTTGTTTAAAACTACATTTCTAGAGAAATTATTTTAATATGATGTACTCAAACCCTGTGGCAATGGTCCTTTTTTGATTCACTCCTTGACAATGGAAGTCCGACATTTCTCACCTGTCTTGAGACTTCTTGACATGATTAATATGTAAGCCGTGGGCAGGAAATTCCTGTTTCTCAGACTCTTCTGATAATGAAGGATATTGTATGATCAAGCATATATATATTATTTATTCAGCCAGTCAACTTCCTGAAATAAAGAAAGTCAACCCTTTGAGTGTATAAGAAATCAACAAAAGCCTATAAATTTACTGATTATAGTAATGTGGAGAAAAGGAGAATCGCATACATAAATAAAAAACAATATGCATTTATTGTTTTATTGCAGTTAATCCTGGGATATGAATTTTTATTGCTATAAATAAAAATTATTATAAAATGAAGCGATGATAATAACTATAGAACATAAACATATTCACATAATTAATTTTTCCTTATGATACCCATTAGTAAAGTATTATGCTGTAAATTATTTTATTTATTTATTATTGTTCTGATTTATAGTTGAATATGAATTTTTTATCACAACTGTCAAAGTACTACGGAACATTTTTTTTTTTTTTATTTTTTTTATAATAACCAGTAGATCCGCTCATACTACGCACGGGTTTAATTTGAATGAGGCGTCATTTCTGTTTAAAAAATCTCTGTCTGACAGATTTAGAGTTTATCGCTTTGGTAGATTTAGTTTATAGTAAGGAAAAGTGCAATTATCAAGAAAAAATGTTTAAAGTGAAGCACAGATAACGGAAAATTTAATTATTTTATATAAAGAAAACTTGATTGTTATGTTTGTATTCAAAAAATACATAAATAACAAAGGTTCCTACTCAATTAGGTTTATAACTATTTAATATTTCAAATAAACTATTTAAAATACATTTTAAAGGTTTAATTTAATTTCTAAGAGAATCTCATCAACAGTGAAACATATATTTTCATGAAGTATTATAGAATTTGAAATAATTAATAACAATATTACATTATAGATTTATAACAACTTACTATTTATGTTAACTACTTAGTTATTGTTTCTAAAATATTCGGCACTAAACTGAAGAATATAACTTGTACGGTTTTGTACGACGTAGGCAATATTTTAACTACTATAACCTCCCTCTTTTCCAGTAACATATTTTCATAAGTTTTGCGGCTTACGACAATTTTATATGAACTTGTACAATTTCTTTTATTGCATATTTACTTTTCTAAAATCTCGCGCTTCCCAACGGTATATTATACGTGTATGTTACTACTTATATTCCAGGAATAATGTTTTGATGACTTGGTTACAGAAAATTTATTTTTTTCAGTTTACAGAATAGTTAATTGCAATGTATCTTACTTACATACCTTCAGGAAAGAATACCCCAAATGATGGTGAAAATCGTATCAAAATCCATCTTGTGGTTTAGAAGGAGTTCACGAAAACCAAAATCGCATTATCCTCATATATATATATATATATATATATATATAATTTTGAGAATAAATCATTATTTTACTCTTTAACTAAAGGGTATATTAATAATATTCTTAATTGTTGTAATAAAATAGATACGGGATGAAAAAGGTGTTGTTATAATTAATAAAAAATAAAAAACCTACAATGGTTATATGTATATGTATTAAAAATTTCCTTGAGAAGCTTTGTTTTATTTTTTTTATTAATTAACAACTGTTTTTTTTTTAAATTTATCTGATATTTTTTAAATATAGTTGTGAACCAATCAGACTGAAATAAATAAATTAAACAAAGAAAAAACAGTCCCTCTACTTTCTTGATGTCCATTACTATTCTAGCAATTAATTTATCACTTTTTTATTCCAGTTTTAATGAAATCCTCTATAAGTGCCTAATTTAAGTGCCTACATTTCACTTAGAGGAACGTTAATGAAGGTTGAAATGTTCCCAGCGGAACCATAAAAGATGCCGTCCCACATGACTAGCTGCCATGTTGGCCAGGTGAGTCTAAACACCTGGATAAGTTGGCACTCTGAAATATGCACTCAGATTGTGCACTCTAGAGTGCATCACCGAGAGTGCACCATCTCAATCCTCGCTCGGGTTTTATTACCGACGCCATTATGGTAATCCTTGCATTATACAGGCATTTGCAGAATTTATTTACCGGTCAGCATCCGCAGCTAGAAATCCCTGCATATAAAATAACTATTAAGCGGGGGCGCAAAATACGAATGAAGAAAAAAAAATAGAGGCAGAGAAAAAAAATGAAGGAAAGTAAATAAACAAGTCTTACAAGGATACTCTAAAACAAAAGGAAATTCTAATGTCGGCTTTTTCCAAGGAATCATAATTTTTTCGAGATAGCGAGGAACCATAAAAATAGTGATAGGTGTTGTGAATTTCCAATAGCGCTAATTTGAATGCTGAATACGAGCGATACAAATAACTTTATCTGTTATTTTCGAGATAGCCGAGAGGAAACTTTCTTTACCATTTTATTGTTTAGTGTGATGTATTTTAAAAAATACTATTTTAAAATTACCATTACTATCACCTAGTTACAAAAGAGCCAACTCATAAATAGTAAATGAAATGAGGATAGACATTTTCTCGATAAAGTTTCTTATAAGCTCAAGTTTATGATGGTAAAATGTTAATGAACCCAAAGACGTACCAAATGATTTTCGCATGGGGACCAAGTTGGCTGAACACATATTTTTTTTGCATGCTTGAAAACTACATACGGGCTTGGAAGATTTTTTATTTATGTAACGCCAATTTATAATGCTGTGGCTAATCGGATGATGCTACAGTAGGAGTCCTATTCTGCCAATCCAGTTTCAATTCGGATAGTGAAGACCCGGACATCCGGAAGTACCGGACATCGCTCAGGGACCACCTTTTTACGATCCCTCCGAAGGACGGAATAACTAAGCATTTTTTACTCCAATTAAGAGACCCTACATCCATCTGTCGGGTTTGAACCCTCAAACTTGGCCATGGGAATCGTTTTGCTATCCACTACACGAGAGGTAACCCACGGTCTTGGAAGTAAAAACACACTAAACACCTGATACATAGATTTCTCTTTTATTTTTATTTGTCGCAATAAATTTTATAATTTTCCTCAACCAACGCCATAGAATGAACATAATTAGTTGACCGTTGAGAATTTCTAGAAGGAACTAGACCGGGTGGCGGTCAGTGAATGAAATAATTAAGTAGTTCTAACCAATTATTTTCTGCCAACGTTTCGACCCCTATTGTGGATCATCATCAGGGCGTATTGCAGGCGAATGGAGACTACTTGAGTATATATAAATATATATATATATATATATATATATATATATATATATATTTATATATACAGTGATGAAACTCTCCCTTAAATTTTATAAGTTTGTTATAAGATAATATTTTTTCTGAATTCTTTCGCTTTCCAACAGTATATTATTTGTCTATATTGCAGTTCATATTCTCAAAACAAAAAAGATATTTTTGCGGTTTTCCATTTTTTTTGAACATTGAATTCCTTCAACTTATTTATATACCTGTTTCTTATCAATGCTAACAAGAAAATATAGATAGGTTAATTCTTTTGAATCTACAAAATTAACGGTACTTTAGGGAAAGAAAATTTTAAAATCTACATTAAAGCTCAATTTCAATGAGAATGACACATATATGATATTAAAGCCCATTAAATTTCATATCATATATACCGAGTGTATTCAAAATCGTTTGAGCCATTTTTGGGACAATCATAAAAAAGTTGCTTTATACATTATATAAAGTGGCTCTTCTGGTAAGGCTATTTTGATGAAAAAGATGCTGTCGCATCTCTGGCGTATAATTGACTTAAAAATTTCAGTTTCATTCGACTCTCAGTTTTCGTACTATACGTATCAAACCCGGGCACACACTGAATTTTAGGCGGGACTTGGTATTTTGGACTCTGAGGATCCTGAAACGGGTATTCGGGAAAACTCGGATTCTAAATTTTTCACGATCCCTATAATTTCCCTTACTATATATTTCATGTGTAGGTAAGTCAAAATAATATGAAATAAGAAACCATTAAAATTTTACATGCTTGAGATTATAAACAAAGCTTTAAAATGAAAGGTCATTATTACGTTGTTAATGATCTTTGATAAATTAAGTAAATTACTAAACAATTTAAGATATTTACTTAAATAACGCTAATATTTTTAATGTTTGGAGATAAATAGTTTAAGTAATAACTGAAAAGATAATAAAAAAAATGAAATAAAATTAAAAAATAAATAATGTAGACAATTTTTTAAACATTTCGCAAAATATCCAAGAATTGTGTGAAATTTCTATTTTATCAACCTTATATCCTGTTTATTTTCCAGTGACCCACATGGTGGGGCACACAAACCTCTTTTTAATATGTACCTGCTCCTTCAATGGGTTCGGAGAAAAACCTAAGGTTGGAATGTGATCACGGCTATACCTTGTGGCATAGTATCGTCATCGTTCCACTAATATTACTTCTTTACAAATAAATAAATTCAAGACCTTAGTATCTTGTTACGTTGTAGGTTCGACAATACCGAGTACAATGTAGAGTATCATTAATAAGCAATTCGAAATGCATTTTGTAATGTGGTTTTTCTGTTTATGTAGAATTGATCTATTGCAATCAGGAAAAAATTTCTAATTATATTTTTTACCATAAATACTCGTTTTATTCTCCTCTGAATCCAAATAACCAAGTCTTGAAAAAAAAGTCGATCTGTGTATTTTGTAATTCTACCTCTAAAACGAATGATTATAAAACTGAAATTTCATATTTTAGAAGCGTAAATGTCTTAGATGGTACAGAAACATATTCAATAAAATCTGCTACCCACAACAGCCACATTATAACATGCATTTAGCACCTTTTTATTTTTTCCGCGTAAACGGCTCTAAATTTTTTTTTTTAACTCGGGATATCGTTGTAAGATATAAGGGGTATTAAGGTTTCATTCTGATTAAAATAGTCTCTCAGCTAAAATGCTGATATTTTAAATATTCTTCCTCTGAAGTACCTTTAATTTTGTAGATTCGGAAAATTCACCATTTCATATTAATAGCATAAATAAAGAATTTCTAAATATACAAATTGAACGAATTTAATGACAAACTAAAAGAGAAAAGAGCGAACATATTTTTTAATGTAATTTTTGTATTTTTGATAATAAGAGCATTGTTGAAAAACGGGTAAATATACAAGTCGAACGGATTTTATAACTAACTAAAGCATAAAAGCCACAAGCTACAGCATAGGATTCCTTGGAGTATTCCTATTTCGCACTTTCAATAACAAAAATCCATCCTATATTCTTAACCTACTCATCCGTTGTCCATCGGTACATTCGTTTAACTCAAGATCCCAGCCCATTAGCCTCTATTTTCCTTTCATCGAACATCATCCTTTACTTTTTGTGCCACTTCGTTCTGGAATTCCATACCTACCTCTAAACGCAAAGAATCTTCGTTAACCTCATTTAAAAACAAATTATTCCTTCATCTCCTCAGCCATCAGTCTTCCGAACGATTGTATACATAAAGTACGAATAATGGTTATATCCCATTCTAAAATGAGGACCACTACAAATAGGTAAACAAAAAGTTTTTTTGTTTTGTTTGTTTGTGTTTTTTATTTCTATGATTTTATGATATAAGTGAGAAATACAATTATAATATCTCTATATACACATATGTATATTATTATATTAACATCATAACATTATATACTATTATCGTTGTATTCACTACTTTTATAAATAATGTATGTAGTAGTAGTTTGTAGATTTTTTTAAACGTAATAATAGTAATATAATATTACTAGAAGGAATTAGTCCGGGTGGCGGTCGATGAATGAAACAATTAGGTAGTTTCAACCATTTATTTTCTGCCAACGTTTCGACCCCCATTGTGGGTCATCATCAGAGCGTATTGGAGGCGAATGGAGGCTACTTGAGTATATATATATATATTTATTTATTTTATTTTATTTTTTTATTATTTTTTTTTCCTTACATGGTAACCCCCCATAAGGACCGTTTATTATAACATCATGTTCCATACCTTAATGGTATACTAGTACACTACATGAATGATACTACATTAGAGTGTATTGTAGGCGAATGGAAACTAGAGGTATGTGAAAACCGTGTGAGTTATAATTTTTTTTTCTTAAGTGTGAATAGATATTAAATTTTGTGACATTAGTAAGAAATACAATTATAATATCTCTACATACACATATGTATATTATTATATAAACATATATATGCTATTATCGTTTGATTCACTTCTTTTCTAAATGTCCTAAATTGGACTGATTGTAATATTACTTAATAAAGAACTGTTTAAAAAAAAAAACTTTTCTAAATAATGTAAGTAGTAGTAGTTTTTAGATTTTTTTAAACGTAATAATAGTAATATAGTATGTTTAATTCACCGTTGAATAGCTAAATATAAAAAAAAAAAGTTATTTATCTGCAAAGTTGTATAAGATAAAAGAAAGTTATGAAAAACGGATAAAATTGATCGATTGTTGTATAAAATTTTACTGTGAGATTACTTAATCTCCAACACATGTTTCTATCGAAGCTTAATAAAACTCATTTACATGTTTTCTGCTTTATTGGAATATTCTTAGATTGATTTTAACAACTGAGGCATGTAAAAGTCGTGTGAATTATATTTTGTTTTATTAAGTGTGAATAGATATATGTTTTATGTATAAAATCGATTTTTTTTTTACCCAAGAGTTTTTCTAAAGTACCCTTGATAAGGTAGCCATCCGGATGGAAACTGCCAGCTTCTGGTTTTCCCTCGATATAATTCCGATGACGGATTCTCCTGATGACAAAGTTCCCACGCGACTTCGAAGTCGACGACAAAACTGGTCCCTGTAAGTCACAGTTCGGAGGAGGGGAGGCAGTTAGGGAAGATTATGTAAATATTTGTTTTGATCACGGCCTCCTTTTAAAAGAACATTATGGAACGCGCCATTTAAATTTTTCGCACCGTTGCCTCACCCAGGACTTGAATTTGATTTGTAACTCAGAGCCTAGGGGTGGCCGTGTCTTATAGCTCAAAGGGAGGGGGTTGTTGTCGACTTGTGTATTCAACGACGATCCGAGAAAATGGGGTGTTTGCACAACGAGCCATTGTCACTGCACAACAGACTCTTACCATCTTTGTTTATTCCTGTCCTGTATCCCTGTAGAGGGTTGGTGACGTGTTGAAATAGCCGGGGCACCCCTCTGTGCTTGGCAATAAATATACTACCACTGTCATTTCTTATTTATAAATAAAAAATGAATATAGATGTATTTTTACAAAGTTATATTTAACTCTTAAATCCTCCTGTATAAATATATACATGGAGTCATTTTAAGAAACCATCTTATCAAATGTAACGTGTTAAAGCAACGTGAAATAAAATCTAAAATGTTTTTTATTTCGGGACATTCATTCTCTTAAGCATTTTAGGTGTTCATTCGCCATTTGTTACTTATAAGTTTAATAATAAACTAAATCTGTAATACTCATTGCCCCAGAAGGTGGCAGATTGTATTATCTCTTAATAAAAAAAATTTAAAAACAAATAATAAACTAAAGTTCAAATAAGAAATAATTATGTAACTAAAATAAAAAGACTTATGAATATTGATAGGTACAAGTATATACTTAGTTAATTACGTTCAATTGTTTAAATTTATGTAGAAGATTTTTCATTGGAGATATGAAGAAATTGATAGTTGGAGATCCCAGGGGGAGTATGCAAATAGGTATGAATGTGATCAAGGTTGTTATTATTTTCTTTATATATATTATTTATTTTATTTTATATATATGTATATATAATATATATATTTTTTTCATAGGAGATTAGTTTTTATTATTATTTTTCTTCTTTGTCTAGTCTTTATTAATTAATCTTGTAATTATTTATTTATTTTTTTATTTACTGTGTGCATATGGAATGAAAGATTTCTTCTACCATAGCTGTAATACTCATTGTCCCAGAAGGTGGCAGATTGTATTATCTCTTATTCAAATTAAAAATACTGGATTTTCTAAACAAAGCAGTTCTATTAAAAGGGTTTATAAAGCAGTTGATTGATATATTTTATTTAGACTATAAATGGAGAGAACTTATAGAAGGATTTTCTAGCTCTTATTGAAGGGGATAAAAATGCGCCAAATAGGTATTGTGTTCGCGAATAGGGATAAAGCCACCCTTCAACACCACACCAGTGTGAGATGTGGAAGCGTTTAGTATGAGTCGGTAATTTTTATTTTTTATTTTTTTTTTTTTTTATAGAATATCAAAGGCTATTTTACGAAATTATCAAAAAAAAGAAGAGATTTTTGAAGTCAAATACTTAAATATTAGTAATAATCTTTATTTATTTCGAAAAAATTCTTGAAACAATTCAAGAAGCAAATTACAATAATAATGCACAATACTAAAAAATATAATAATAACATTTTAAAAAAATATATACATTTTGGATATAAAAGAAATTGACAAAAGTTCTGAACTTCCTAAAATAAAATACATCGAATATAAAAAAAAATATAAATAAAAAATCATTAGAAGTGTCATGGTACATTTATGTTTTTGATTTTCTTACGGATTTGAATTATATAAATCCCAAAAGGTTTAAGAAAACAGAAAACAAGTTATTAGCTCTTCCAAAATGATTTCTTTCTATCTACGCTTCCTCATGTTACCAATTCAATGTAATGCATCATAAAAGAATTAATTATAGTAGAGTGTAATATAGCAAATCTCACTTAATGGCTTTATTTTATTATTTTACGTGCATTTTACTTTCATTTATTGCTAAAAAAATTATATTTTACGCTTTTAAATAATTAACCCCCGAAGCATTTTTTCTCTCTAAAAAAAAATTATTCCTTTATAGACAAAATCTTGTTAAGATAAATTTTATATTTGTGTAACCATTAGTTATAATAACCATATTAACCATAAATTCAGCTTTCTTTCAGAATGATTTAACCGAGCAAAAGTCTATATAAATATTTTATCTTAATCTTTATAGTGATTAAAGTTCAATAACTTTATATTGCGAATCCCATGAATAAAATCTAAAGGAGTATTCTGAAGATGTTCTAGGTTCTATGAAGATGAAGATGTTCTTTTTGTGTGAATTTTAGGGAAAACGTGAAATTCGACAAAGAAATCGGAACTACCAAAGCCTATAATAACAATTTTCAAAAAAGTAAATACCAAAAGTAGAAGAAAAAAAGCTTTTAACAAAACAACGCCCTTGCACTTGACATTCACATTTGGCCGTCGCAAATTTCAGAGAAGTGGAAGAAGTCGGCGCCTAACCTCACACCCCCTACGCTCTAATGTCACACCATCTGATTTTTCGCTTAAGGGCACTTTTTTGAGGGGAATAAAGGCTCCAAGAACTACATAAATGTGAAATATTTCACCGTTAAGTTTTTTATATTGAAAAAAAAATAAAGCTTCTGTTGTATTTAATTTTGAGGCAAAGATTATTGTTATCCTCATAATGAGAAAGAACTTTTACTTACTGATTTTATTTCTTCTTATATTCTTACATACTAAGAGTAATAATTAAAAATATATATATATATTTAATGAATGTGGTACTCATATCACTATTACTATTATTCATTTTGTAACGAATTGTAATATATCTCAATAAATAAATATAAAAATATTTTATATAATAGAAATAAATTAAAAAATTGTTGTTTTCAGCACACGACTTTCACTTTCCTCTAAAAGATTAAAAATAAAAGATTTCACATATGATCAATTTTAGAATTAAAAAAAAAGTTATTAAATTGGAGTAGACCTAAACCAGTATGGTTAATATTTATTTATTGAGATATATTACAGTTTGTTTCAAAATGAAATGTAGTAATAGTGATATGATACCACATTCATGCAATATATACAGAACATAATGATAAAGTCAATTACATAAAATATGAAATAAATAAATTCATATATATATACAAAAAACAAAAAAACAAATCAAAACAAAATGTAATTGAGATAAATACAAAGTTGGCAAATAAATAAACATCATAGAAACAATCATAACTAAATACAATATATACAATCAATCCAGTATTTAGAAAATTTCGGGCAGTACTTTTTATTATACGATTTCCATATTGTTTAACTTATAATTAATTTTTTTACAATAAATGACAGAATGGAATGAAAAATAGATTAGCACATAGTATAGAGAACCTTTTCGATAGCAGGTATTAATTTTTGGAATTTTTTTTACATATCTTTTCTTGTTAAAAGAACATTGTTAAGTTTGAATACCTAAATTTAATCACTTTTTTTTAATGAGAAAGAAATTTTTAATTATTTATATTATATTTAACTGTTTTAATGAAAATGATTTGAAAGAAAATCTTTATAGTATCTTGAAGATTGGGGAAATACCCTGAGATGTTGATTAATAGTTTTTATTTTAATAAAAGTGGTTTTTGGAAGAATTAAAAACAAACCTAAGTCGGGGTTACCTGTAGCATGGTGGTTAGCATAACAGCCTCCTATGCCAAAAGTCCATTCAATTCAATCGCGCAGTACTCTGTGATTTTTTAATGGGAGTAAAAAATGCCTAGTTATGACGTCCTTCACAGTGGACGTTAAAAGGTGGTTCCAAGCCTGTGCTATGTGAGGTACTCATTAAAGATATCTACCCTAATTAAACCTGGATAGGCAAAATTTAGGACTCATACTGTAGCATCGTCCGATTACCCACAGCAGCAAAAAAAGGACGTTAAATAAATTAAACAAACAAACCCATGTCTTTACTACCTCAGTTATGACTGTAATTCTTGCAGGTATCATTTTGGGATTATTTCCGACATCGAGTTCACCATAGTAACGCTTCTTGTAAGAATTTATTATACATTTTATTTATTTATTATTTTTATATTGAAGGCCAGATACGTAGTGAGGTCAACGTTCTAAGGCAATGGTCCAAACACTAATATAAAAATATTTTAATATATATTTATAATCCATTAATGTAACATTAAGTAAATTTTATTGTCCATATAACTCGATACGTACCAAGCGAATACTATACCTTCCATTTTATTCATTATGCTATCGTTATGATAGGATTAAAGGTCCTTTTACATAAATCAGACACTCAATGCGTAATACCCAATTTCGAATGCAAATCTAACTTGTAAGCTTAGAAGGTCGGAATATTTATAGCAGTAATCTTTAATGCCGTGTTATTCCATCTTTACGTATATCTTCTTTATCAGTTTAACGACCCTATTAAGATATTTACAGATTACTCCCAACCAATTTCAGTAATATTAAACCACTAAATCATCAAAAGCTTTAATTATACCTACTTAGAAAATTAATGACAAATAACTACTGAAATAGAATATTCACAATAAATAATGTTTATATATTACACTTGATAATGTGGAGAAATGTATTTTTACAATATTAAAAGTTTCATTCAGTCATTTTTATGACTCCTGGAATCTATATCTGGCTAAAAAAAAAAAAAAAAAAAAAAACCTGTACCACTACAACCCATGAAGGGTCTTGGGCTCAGTACATATAGAGATTCGTACTGTTTCTAGGCCAACGGCTGTGCAATGAAGTGATTAGGCCTTAATAACGCTCAGCCGCCAGGTTTTTCCCCAATTAATTTGGGTACCCACTTTATAGAGGCTGGGTCTGCCCCAGGAGGGTCTCCATACCCTAGGGTCGCCTCCCGACTGAATTAACAGAATAAATAATATTCTGCCACAGCCGGGATTCGAACCCAGGACCCGGAGCACAGCAGATTAGTGCTCTATCCACTAGACCACGCCGCTCCCCATATCTGGCTAAACAATACAGAAATACTTTGAAATATTTTTGGGTGGAGGTTTTATTATGTTCCAGTCTGTTTAAATATTCCCTTATAAATATTCCAAACCATTAACACCCAGCACCCTCCTTATATCCATAGTATTCTGCAATTTAAATCGTCAGTCAACTCCCTCGATACAAGGTCTCGCCATTCTGACAATTTTTGATCATTCCTTTCTTGTCCGCTCTGCTAATCTCTTGAATTCCCTACCTACTCATATCCGCCATGCTTCTCTATCATCATTCAAGTCCCAACTGTTCCAATACCTCCTGTATTCCCAAACAGACGCTCAATACTGACATATTATATGAAATATCAGATATTGAATATAAAAAAGAAATATTAGTTATTGCTCATACCTAACTAAGTTAATTAATTAATTTTTAAATTTAGTATTGTTCAGCAAATATTGTTGTATCTGAAGAAATTTATTTATTTTATTCTTTTGTTTTATTTTATAGATATATTTCTTTCTTTTTTTTTTTTTTTTTTACTTCTTACACCATTGTAAGTAGGAATTAATCATGAACATTTGGTCTTTAGGCCAGATACCTTAATTATACACATTTTTTGTCCTTAAGGAACCTGATCCAGAGTAAAAAGTACTTTCTAATCTATTTCATATATAGCTCATTTTTGTCACAATGAAATTGTTGGTGTAGTAGCTAGCATAACAATTTGCTATGCCCAAAGCCATGGGTTCGAATCTGGCAGATGGTTCTATACTTTTAAAGGAAATAAAAAAAATCATTGGTTATGCCGTTCTTTAGAGGGGACTAAAAATGATGGTTCCGAACATGTGCGGTGTGAGGTACTCGTTAAAGATCGTCTGATTTGCCACTGTAGCATAAAGTGACGTTTAATGATTAAACAGTGAAATATGTAAGATAAAAAAAATATTTGCATCTATGTCTTTGTTAGATAATTATTGAAGGTTTTTAAGTGAAATTTCAGTGATTCGTTTTATAATTACAATCGATAAGATTGATTAAGAAGACAGTACAGGATTTATTATTTATTAAGTATGAAATGAATTTGACTCTTTTTTATTTTTAATAAGCTGATGATATTTAGTATTAGATCCAAATATTCATTTTGGAACCATACATTTTTAATTGTAAATTGTACTCCCACTTGTTATGACACACATGTACATAACATGCTAACGATACTAAACTCAGAACCGTGTTCGACCCAATGCAAGTTCTTCGCTGAACACATTAAGTGGCGCTGTCAGTGGTAACTTAGTGGAACTGTATTCTATTTAAGTAACTTCATGCCTATAAAACATATTTATGAATATAATGCTATTGAAACAAATAATAAATCTCAAAACACGAGACAACCAGACCCTTGACAAACAAAATAGCATATTATTGGATGTATTTTACGTTGTGTTATTGCAGAAAATGGAGAACATAAAAAACATGAATAATGGTAGTATATATAAGGTATTTACTCCTATAATTTTAAGATTATTTATATAAATATACTAGCTTCATAACGCAGCTTTGCTTGGGAATATTGTATTTTGTGTTTACTTTATGGTAACAGTGACTATAATACATATAAACAATCAGCTACTCTCTGAACTATTTTTGTTTAAAAATAATAAAGTGTTATTATTTAAAGACAGATCTAAACTCCATTCTGTCAAATTTACAATTGCAATGAGAACCTAATCGTTGTATATCGTCACATATGTTTAATAACCTATAGTAAACTTGAGTTAATATCATTCTTTGATGAAACTTTCCACCTGAATAACACATAACTAGTGTTTGTTTTAGGATTGAGAAATAAGTTCAATTACGTTCTTAAAATGAATTAATGAATCAGGATTCGGCATTTATCGTGTCCTTGTTCTGCAAACCTGGAAAAAACTGGAAGTTTTTGAGCCTTTTGATATAATTTAAAAGAACAAAAGAAATAACAATTTTATATGTTTCCATAGTAACCTACACACGAAACATAGATAAGAAAAGCATTAAAAAGATTAAATAGAATGTATTAAAAACTAGTAAAATCTACAAAAGTAAAAAAAAAAACAAGTTACATTCATTTTTGGATTATATATTAATAGAAATGAATTGAGGACAGGGAATTCATGAAGAGGGAAAAACTTTAAAAGATATTTCTATCAGGAAATTAAATCTGGAAATTCTTCAAAAAATTGTTAACTTCCTTATTTCATGAAAAATAAATTATTTAAATATTTAACCCACATTTTACAAGATTTTATTTTTATTTTTGAAGTTATGTGATTTTTCAAATGTTTTTAAAAACATTTATACAAGTTTCCGAATCACAGCTTGAATGGTATAGATATATTATAAAAAAAAAGATGATATTTTTTTTGTAAATATTTAATTTATTGAGATATATTACAATTTGTGATGATATAAATTATTATTATAACTCTTAATAAAATTCAATGCAATATTACCAATCATAAAAAATGTCATTAAAAATTACACTTTTTAGTAAAGATAGTGACTACCCCTTTACGCGCGTCTTTGTAGTTATTTTTATTTTTTCGATTTTTCGAGTGGTGACTGGATCCGTTCAGGGATTAACATGAGAATTAAAAAAAAAAATTAAATGTATGGTTCTTTATATATTAAAAATCTTATCATTTCTACAACCCATTCTTCTATCAAGTGACGAAGATAAGGAGACACGAATAAAGCTTAAGCTTTATAGCATCAGATATAGCTAGTGCTCTCAGGCTGTGGCCGTGATAGCATCCAGGATTCGGCGTTTATCTCGTCCTTGTTCTGCAATCCTGGAAAAAACTGGAAGGGAGTAAGATTAAAGTGTAAAATCTGTGCATTTAGGAAGAAAAGTGATCAGGTTGAGTGTTTATTTCACAGTTTGTTACATGGAAATGGAAGTTTTTTTGAGGTCATAAAATGTAGGAATTATATACTCAAGGGTCCTTTCTTTTTCTCTCCAGGTATTTCTTATCTAGTTATTGCGAGCTCCCTGTGAAATGTACTTCTCTTGTATCCTTATTTTCTTCAGGTTAGAAATTTTAATGAAGAATTCGCTTTGAAAATAAAGTATCTATTCCATACGAAGCGATTATAATCTGTGAAATTTTTATATTCGGTCCCTCACATCCATAAAATGAGTCAATTTTGATAACAGTTAGTGATTTTGGTTTGATGCAGGAAACTGCAAAAGACTGATGAGTAGTGGGACATAGATCTAAACAAAATCGAAAAAAAAAGACACCAGTTTACTGTTAAAGACTATAATATACGTAATTATATCAATATAAATCTTTACAACTTAAATTTCGTAAGTGTAATGAAATAAATCAAACGGGTCTTAAGAAAAAATACAGCACATTCAAGGGTCAGATGTATTGTATGCGTTAAACCCGTGAACACATGAATCTCATACACACCCAATCGACAGATATATAACACTTTATATCTGTTAGTGCAAAAAAATATGGTTTTAGGTCTAGATCAAACAAAATAAATTACTACTATCGCATCTTGCTCATAATGTTTGTAAATTATTGAAGGTAAGTTTTTTTATGCAATTTTGGACATGAAATCCTTATATATTTTAAATCATTTTAGGAAACTCAATTTTATGTAATTACAAAATTTACTGTTGTAAAGATTTTTCGATTGTTTAAAGGTGTCAACTACAAGGATCAATCTTATTGTAAAGATTTATGTTGCTATAATTACGTATTTTATAGTCTTTGACTATCTCGTGTTCTAGCCCAAATATGTTGAATAATAATAATGATTTATTTTATTCTGGACTATGTCCCCTAAGTATAACAATGTTATACAGTACATATCAATATAAATTATATATAAAATATATATGTCTGGCCCAGAAACCAATAAAATTAATTGTAATTTATAAATGTGTGAAAAAAAAAATTAAACACTAATAAAACTATATACGTACATGTACAAAAATATAGATAATATACAAAACAAAAAAAGAAAAAAAAATACTGATGTTTTCATTAGCAACAAACTGAGTTATTACCTTTTCTTTGGTTTTTGGTTTTTATCTATGTTTTATTTCTCATCCATTATATTCCCAGTGCCCTGAGTTAGATCAAACACTCTAAATTTTATTATGTTTAAATAAACTTTTATCAAGAAATGTTGATAAATAAATAGTTTTTTACAATTTCCTAATGTTTTATGACCGCCACCTTTATAAATTTAAGTTCGTTTAACACATGTATCTTTAATTTGGACAATATAATATATTTAATATTTATATATAACAAGTCTTAGATAAACAACGAATTATTTGAGCACTACTATTTTTCTTTCTTTTTTATTTTATCAGGATAATAATTTTTTGCTTACAAGTATTAGTTTTAAAAAATATTTTTTCCTCAATCAGAGATCTCCAATTTCTTTCTAGAGAGCATTTATATTATACAAATCTGCTCGACGGATTATGTTTCTGTATCAGCTCTGAAATCAATTATGTAATATAAAAGATTCACAGACTGAATTTTATAATTTTATTAACGAATCAAACTCAAAATGTGAATAAAACGTGATATTTTCGAAATCAAATTTTCGTTAACCTTTAGTATAAATTTATTTATTATTTTATTTTTTATTTTTATTAATTGCTTTCACTCCACCAAGGACCAAAATTATGCATTTTTAATTAATTTATAGTTATAATAATATTGGGTTAATGTTTATACACAAACATATATATTTTTCGTTAATTCTGAAATTAAAAAATCACGAAATCATTAAAATTGAATAAACCATAAATTTACGTGACAAAGGTTTATGTGGCGCATTCTGACGGGTATGGTCTGAACTACTTGGTAGAATCGATTACTGGACGAGCCAGCAGAAGCTTCTCTTAAACGTTCTTTTAAATGAACTCATGTTATATTTACCCTGGTTAAATAAGTATCTTTAATTTATAAACAATATTCCAATGACTTAAAAAAAAAACTAGGAATATACAAATAAAAATAATAAAAATTGACATACTATAAAAATGACTAAGTCATAAGTGTTTTTGTACAATAACTCATTAAAATTGTTAAGAATTTAAAAACAGTTATGGGTTATATAAAATTGTTTAAACAAATGAAATGATTTTTATACTTTTTATATAGCTGATATCAAACCATTTCATTACAACACAAATCCTCTAAATATTCTTCTTCATAATTATATTAGTATTTTTTATTGAAATGTTCTCAAGTTAACAATTTCAATATCTATGATTGAATATGTTCACACCTTGTTTTCCCATTTGTATTAACCCCTATAACTACAGCCAATACAATGAAAATCTATCAGTTTAATGTTTGATGTGGGCATCATGCAGTTTATATCCATGCCCTAACGAATAAACGAAATCCTATATAAATCAACTGTTGAGTAGAAAAAAAACGACCATTGACTTCGAGAATAAAGAATAAAAAATAAAAATAAATAAGAGAGAATCTGTCTATAATTTACGCAATATGTAATACGACATTGAATTAGTAGGGGTACTCACTACATTTGCTATAGCATGCTATTTGTGCTATTGTGCTAAACCCATCAATTTTATACAGGAAATAGCTGTAGAAACTCGACGGGTTTAGCAAAATAACACAAATAACATGCTATAGCAAACGTAGTGAGTACCCCTAATGTAGATAAAGAATGTCAAGTTCTTTATTTTAAATATTTTTCTACTAGGGTTATTCTAGCTTCGAAAAAAAAAAGTACAAAAATTTTAGCAAAATAAAAACGATATGCAGGGATTTAAAATACAAAGTAGGAACAATATAGAAAAAGAGAGGCAAGTAGCAAATTTAAATACAAAATTACAACATTAAATAAAAATATAGAAAATAACTGTTTATATTTCGGCAGTTTTTATTTATTTTTTTTTTTTTTACAGTATATTTATTTTAATTCAAATTGGAACAAAATATTTTATTCATAACTTTAATCTATGTTTTATTTATTTTTAATTTTCCTATGATTTATTTTAGTTGTTTGCTTAAATAAAATAACAATTTATTTTCAAAGAAACATTAAAAATTATCATATTACAACCAGAAGTTATATGATAAGCTATAGTGATAATAAATATTGAGATAAGTGGATTACACATCGTCAATCTAGCAATGAAAAGTTGCAAATTATTTACTTATACAGCAATTTTCATGTTTGATCTTAAAATAGATTAGTTTAAAAAAAAAAGTATAATTATGGTGACATAAACAGCCATCACAATTTTATTTATTAATTAAATTAATATTCTTATATAGGTTCTTATATATATAAGATTTTTTTTTTTTTTTTTTTTAATGTTATTTGCCTCTACCCTACAGAGTCATTGGCAACTGTAGTTTTCTATATTTGGTAGTAATATTTGATTTCTTTTGAATAATTCAATTAACGATTCTTATATTTAAATTAAGAATTGATTTATGATTGAATAAATAATTTCTAGTTAATTCGTAATTCGTAAAAAAATTGTAGACATTTTTTGAGCAATTTTAGTGTACCAAAATTATTAGGTAACTGAGAAAAATATTTTAAATGATGGATTTGTAACTAAAAGACATCTCTGCATCTCTCGTCTTCAATGACATTTTTACTACGCGACATTGTTTTGTGTTTCGGAATAAAATTTCTTTTTCTTCATTTTTCATATACATTCTACCTAATCTGAAATGTTAGCATATCATTTAAATTGTATCACCAACAGAGCTAGAACGCTAGAGCGTATAACGTGTTACATTTTTTGAGGGTTCAAAAACGTTTTACTGAATTCCAGCCAAAAGACATATCCATGTCAAAACCAAAATTGAAGTCTTCTGAAATGCAGGGATTTGTGTGACTGATAAGAATGTATAATCATCTATAGAGATAATGATGTGCATATTTATATAAATTGCCAATTAAAATTCCTTAGCAAAGCCAAGTAATGAACTATTTCCAGATAATAATTTCTCCAACATTTCCAGACGTTGCTCTCGGAATCCAGCAATAGAGCTGAGGCCTATTAGCCAGTATTGTCCAGACCCTCAGAGAAACCACATCCTTTGATGTGTGCAACCACCATTTTTAGAAGGGATTTATTGACCATAACCCTAGGACGAGCCGCCGCCCTAACAACCCTTACAATTACCTTATATTGCTCCTATTACTACGTTTTACGATCCCTCGCCAGCGTAGCCTGAGGTTCAATACACAACTAATTCCCTGTCCACGTGGTCCTGCCATGGGTACACGCTTCGACCCGGATTGGTTCATTTATTTGGGTATTGTTGGTGAAATTGGCTCTTTTGATAGGGTTCTCGTAGTTAACGAGAGTGGATGGGGATAGAGGTGTTGTATTCTCTGTGGTTAGAGTTCAACCCTTTCAAAACATTTTTTTATCTCTGCAGTAACCAACGTTGTTTAGTTTAAACTTAAAATATTTCAGAAATAAATAAATAATTCACTACGTTCACTATCTCGATAGTTCCTATTAATTTAAAGTAAAAAAAGTTTATTTAAAATACAGGAGTAAATATAATAGACCGTTGAACGAATGTAGCTATAGATATTGAAGAAAATATATCACTAAAGAAAAACGTATTTTAACTTGAACCCTGCATTTTGGTATAATTGTAAGATCTACCTCAGAGCTATAAAAATATGTTAAAAACCACCAAACAAGTTAACAGTGATGAAATATGATAACAAAAAGAAGTAATATGAAGTAGTAAATGTGGGTTCAATAATAAAAGGAGATTAAACTGTATCTGGAATAATATGATAATTATAAATATTGTTATATCTTATATATCACTTGTGTGTATGTATGACTAGTTAATGTATACACGAATAATATGTAAAATAATTACATAATGTATAAGATATTAACACAATTAAGTTGAATTAATTCGCATTTCTACACAATATATTAATGAATCATAACAAAATTCTTCTAATTTCTTCCAAACTTATTTTGGTTTTTCAAATAAAACTTCAGTATTTATTATGTGTAAATTTTTGACGGTTTTATTACATAAAAACTCTTGTGCATATTTACCTCAGCTCTTTGTATAAAGTGCCGTCCTACCCTCTACTATCTTTTACATGGTGACGAGGCATGGAGAGAAACGCTGGGATCTCTTAAAGTCATCCACACATGCAAAAGATTTACGTACTTTACATGATTTTAACATACTTTATTTTGACTGCTTAGTTATATTGTTAGAGTTACTTTTATTCGTGATGTATGCATAATATTATATTTGTTTTTTTTAAGTATACATTTTATTAATTACGTGTTGTATATATACATACTATATATATTTCATAATTTTATCACAGTGTATATATTGTATGAATGTTGTATTTCATCACTATTTTCAATGCCCAAACTGGGACTGATTGTAATATTATTTAATAACAATTGTTGTTAATAAAAAAAAAAAAATATGTATTCTGTATACATGAATGCTTATGAATATAATTAAAACTGATCAATTGAGGAAGATTCTTTTTTTATTTCAATTTTATGAATATACAAATTATTAGTATTATTTTAATTTAGGACAAATATTAATAATTTTTAAATGTTGTCAAACCAAAATCTAAGATTACAGAAATTTTTCTTTGTTATGGGGTTAGGGTTATGGTATTCGAATACGTGCTCAACCTCTTGGTTATTAGCATCAAATATATTTATATTAACAGATTTTTTTTTCCTCATTGTTCACGGGACAGATATTTCTTTGTTATATGAAATTTAAATATATTATTTAATACCAAATTTATTGTTTATATTATACATATATAAAAAATTAACCGATAGATAAATATATGACTCAATCCTATTAGCTGACTGAAGAGTGACACTCAAACGTACTTGGGAAGATAAGATTATTCCAGGCACATGATGGACAGCCATTGGATGGGAATGGCTCAGATTAGCCTTCAGTCACTGAAAAGATGTGGAGGTTCTTTAAGCTTTCATTGGACACCATAATTTGTGGTCGTATAACCATTGATTATTGCAGATACTAAAACGACTTGTAAAATTCAAGGTATTTAAAAAATAAATCGTTAGTAGTAGAACATAGTGCCTATTCCATTGTGCTCATGGTGCGAAGTCAAAAGAGTAGTTTTTAGCGATATTTTAGTTAATATCTTTTCAATAGCTATTATTTAAAAAATAGTTAACCAAATCTGCAAAAAAAAAATATTCAAACCAATGGTTATACTCTTATAAAGAAAATCATGCATGGTACAAAGACTGGAAATTATTTTTTTAATGTTCTTGGAAAGTGCTTATTATGACAGTGATAGATGATTCGCAATATTTTTCATAATATTAGTCTGATAATAATACAGTAGGATTTCGTTGTGTATATTAGAATGTTCGATCACCTTTAAATAATTAATGGGCTACGTACCGTGATAAATGAATGTATTTTGAGTTAAAAGAAAAAAAAAATTGTGTTTTTTAGAAAACATTTCCTGCTGTGGACTAATTTCAGATTAAATTGTATAGGCCTCAAAAAAGAAAACTTTGAGTAAGTTTTATTCAAGATATTAGAGCTCTTTTGTTCTCTTTAATATAGAAAAACAGGTTTTCTATATTTTTAAAATGAGCGTAGAACATATAAAGACTTCAACCATTATAAACACATCAACAGAACAACTTAACTTATTAGAAACTTTATTATTTCTAATTATACCACTTTAATATCATAAAATATTTAATAATTACAGTAATAAATTTTAACTTTACATAAAATTATATTGTTCAACTAAATAATTAAATTATTCAATTAAATAATTGAGTTTATGGGAGCGTCGTGGTCAAGTGGATAGAGCGCAAGTCTGCTGTGCTCCGGTTCCTGGGTTCGAATCCCGGCTGTGACAGAATATTATTTAATCCGTTAATAGGGGGCCACCCTAGTGAATGGAGACCCTCCTGGGGCAGACCTAGCCTCTATAAAGTGGGTACCCAAATTAATTGGGAAAACCTGGCGGCTGAGCGTGATTAAGACCTAATCACCTCATTGCACTGCCGTTGGCCCAGAAACAGTACGAATCTCTATATGTACTAAGCCCAATACCCTTCATGGGTTGTAGTGGTACAGTTTTTTTATTTTTTATATAAATTGAGTTAATTTTCCATTCAGTTGTCCTTTCACTCAGATCCATATATTTTTTTAAAATTCATTATTCTATATACTCTGATATTTCTTACTTCTAAACAGGCCTTCTAGGACCACTCAAAACATCATATAGCTTCTTTCTTCTTTTTCCAAAACTACTTCACCCTTTCTGGCAGCCTCAGCCTTCTCTTCTCACTCCATCTTCTTCCGATGGGATTCCTTCTTTCCCCACGAGAATCGCCAGCTTAGAGATCTTCTGTTGTTTATGCTCTCGGTGTAAGGCTGCACCTACATTAGTTTCGATCCGATCAGACCCGATTTCACCTGACTTTTGGAACGAAACACAGACAGTTAGGGAGTGCCTACATTGGATCAGATCAGATAAGATTCGATCCGACAATACAGATATTATTACTTATATATTAATTATATTATAGAATATTACTTATATTGCAATATTACTATTATAATGATATAATATTATTTATATCATAAAGCATTACTTGTATAATATTACTTTTCTTTATTTTTATAATAGTATTAAAATAAATAAACTTTAATAAATTAATCATTTTTGTCAATTTATAGTCAGTGAAAAGCTATTAAACTGTCATTATTGAACCGAATGGACTACAAAGTCTCAAACGATAATCGGGAACGAAACCATAGAGAAAAAAAATCTGTGCACCCCATAGGTAGAATACAAAAACAGGCACACAGCCTGATGGCTAAAAGGTGTTTTTTTTTTCAATTTAGGGTGCTCTTGAACGCACAGTTGTGTCAAAACCTGCACGTAAAACATTCCTAACTATTACCATAACTTTCATCGGCAACAAGTGTTAAAATATAGTAATAAATAAATAAGTGTGGACGTGGAATGGTCGAGAAAATGTGAACTTAACGGCCGTTGAAAATAAATGTTTTAACAACCCCTATTAAATTCTGTTTTCATTTCCTTTCTTGCAAAAACTTAACGAAATAGTTACTATGTAAAACGGATTCACAGTAAGTGGGATGCTAACAGACCATAAAACAAATGTTGTTTTATTGATATGCAAAACGTCATGCAGTTCTACCGATTCGATTATTCACCTGTTTCCTTTCTCACGAACGAAAGGAAGTATAAACTTTTTATTGTTAGGTGATGATTGTTTCATATTACTCGTGCCAATCACTAATATTTGAGTGTATTAAAATGAAAATGAGTATATATTTTCCAAATCAAACTCTGATATTATTATTTGTAAATTCTACACTATTTTATAATAATTAATTGACTTCCTATGCTACATCAGCGTTTAAATCAGTGACAAAAGCAATTAGATAAGCGCTAATCCTAGTCATCACACGTGAAATAGATTCACTTAATTTAAACAATTTTAAGTTACTTTGTTTTGGCTTATTAATTATATAGCTATATTTAATTTTCTTTGTGATGTATTCATAGTATTATATTTAGTTTTTCTTAATTATTCTGTATGCATGACATGGATAGATACTTAAAATATTTAAATTGATTAATTAAGGAAGATTGTATTTTTTACCGTATTTTTTCCTCAAGAGAGAAAGGAAATGCAATACTTTTATTGGTAGGTTATGATTATTTCATATTACAGATGCTAATCAGTAATATTTGAATCTATTAGAAAGATCTATAATATCCAAAAATCAATAATTATATCTAATTTAGTCACAATACTCAAATACTCAGTATCTATAAAACTTCTATTGTTTTTGTCTTTCGTATTAAAGCAAATAAACTTTTAAGCAAAAATCATCTTTAAAAATTTGTCTACATTTATGTTTTAACATAAAATCGATGTTTCGTTGACGTGTCATAAGCGTTATAGAAAATCAAGAACTTCCTAACAAAAGTGTTTGGCCATATTTAATTGTTATACAACTATAGTGATATTTAACTTTCACTTTTTGTTTTCACTTACATAAATATATAAGGAATATTTAGATATATTGCAGTATTTCAAGTTTTTCTATCCCAGTTTACAAATGAAATAGGCGTTTTGATGTTTCCTGAATATCAATACGATTGACTTAAAATCGTATGTGATTGACGTAAGCGACTATCGTGTATGATCGTTCATATTGCTTAATTTAAACTGAGTGATAAGTTAAAACTTGCTGGATGTTTTGAGCAAAGTTTTTTTTTTGTAAACAATATTTGTTTTCAAAACATATGCATAACAACCTGAAAATCTAATAATGCAAAATGGCTACGTAAAGATATGAAGTTAAATTATAATTTAATTCAAAATGTATATAATAATTTAGTTTTGGCTGAACGTTATAAATATATGATGGTTAGGTTGGTCGAGGGCGCGGTAACCAAGAAACACCAATAAGACACACTGATTGTATTTGTGTGCCTACGTTTTGGCTTACGTTGTGGACCTTCACCAGGGCTTAGAATAATAATAATATTTGAATGAAATTATTTGAAGACTGTAATGAGAAACAAAGCAAATAATTAATATTAGCACATGCAACATCAAACTTTAATTATTAGCTTAGTTTCTCAACATAGGCCTCAATTATTAACAATTTACATTAGTGTAAGTTTTTGTTCCCATATTATAATTATTTTTACTTGTTAATTTTATTGGTTGTTATTTTGTATTTCTTAGCACTGATTAAGGCCCACAAGTAGGGCGAAACGTTGGTCAAATATTAGGTAAATTTTCTTATTGGTGTGTTTTCTTGGTTACTGCACACCAACCAACTTCTTCATCATAAAATTAATATAATTTAGTTTGAAAATATTTAAGTTAAAATTATTTGTAGTTAATCATTAAATTTTTCATACCTCTTGTTCCTTATCTCGCATATATTTCAGAGAAAACCAATGCATTTGGGTAGAATTACAAATTAACCATTCCTCCCAGATCCTGGTCCCTAAAGTATTTAGGCTGTGGTTTTCATTGGTATTTATTGACCGCTAACCTTTTAGCATCAGATATCCCGGAGATCAGGAAGTGACAAATCACAGAAGATCCCCTAGCTATGGAACTGCCCCCTAAGATGGCGGGTCTTAGTCATGATGAGCCACCCCCGTGTTCTCATGGCACTCACGCCTCCCGATTTATCGCCCTTTCAGGATATCCCTCCGCTCTGTGGACTCACCGCCCCTCGATCATATACTTGCATTACCAAGACCCTTCCTTTATTAGGGCTTTATATCGCCTATGTTCGTCTTCTTTTCTTGCATATTGAAATTTGATATACAAAGGGTGCGAAGATTGGATCTACCTCATCAAGGAATGTTCATCAGGTTTGTTCTATGCGTGCATACAATTCGTTTGAACGATACAGCAAACTTTCCGAGGGTTATGTTTTACTGTCGCTTTGTGGCTTTTAGATTAAGTCCACGATTTTCGTAATACTAAAGGATAGCTTCCTTAACAGTGTATATGTAATGTAAGTATTAAACCAGATTTTTTTTATCGATTCAATGAAATTAATCCAATACGACGCAGCTGGTCTTCCTCAGACCTCCCTTCACACCCATCAGTAGAACGATCCCTATACGCCGACGACACGGCCATTTATACATCTTCATATAGGATCGACACAATAATCAATAGGTTACAGGTTCTCCTCAAAAAATTAATCTATCTATAAATTACTTAGGACTAGAAATGGACAAATCATTAACTTTCACAAACCACATACATGATAAATGCAATACAGCCAAAAATATTATCAACAAAATTACCCCATACTTCAATAGGCACTCAAAACTATCATCAAAAAACAAACTGATTCTCTACAAAACGGTCATTCGTCCCATTCTGACCTACGCTGCCCCAGTCTGGAGTTACACATGTCATTCCAATTATCGGAAATTGGGGTGGTGCAGAACACATGCATGCGCATCGTTAATAACTATCCTCGTTACACGCGAATCACAATCATGTTATCGGATTTACAACTCCCGTCGATAAAAAACTATACGTACTCGCTGGCACAACTTTTCTTTTCTCTTACTCCTACTAGTGACAATCCAATAGTTCAAAAAATAGGCGATTACGACAAAAAAAACCCTAAAACGTTACGTACATAAACGTACAAAAGATGTACTTCTAGACTAATTTTAAAATGTAAAAAAGAAATATATAATATTATGTTTCGTTTCCACATAGTTATTTTTATTTTATTTTATTTACTATAATATGTTTTGTTTTACTTTAATTGTTTGTTTTTTAACTGTAATTATTTGTTTTTACTTAAATTCTTTTTTTTTTTTTTTTTTTTTTTGTGTAGGTTTTTGTTTTCAGATTTTTCCTACTGTTCAAAAGTAACATAGCTATAATTACCACTAACCCCTACTGTAAATATAACGTAACAGTAACATGTTATTGGTGCAATTACCACAACATGTATAAAGTTTGAGGCATGTGGCCGTTTTTAAAAACAAATATTGAAAAATAAAAATCTTAAAAAAAAAAATCCAATACGACAAGTTAACATGATTCTTGATGAGTGCAGTCTTTTGGTATCCTAGTAGGCTAAGCATTTGTGAAGATGATGAACTGCCATCACCACATTACATAAGAGAAATTTGGGACTATCCACGACACCAATTCTGTAGAGATGCTGCTAAAGAAAGTCATGTCCCGTCAACAAAGTCCACGATGTGTCGTTTCAATGTTGGGCTGGTATATTAGCGACAGCAGTGATCATTCAGTTCGCGTTTTAGCTATACCGGAGGCACGTGAAGTATAGCACACACTTCTTCACTTCACGCCGACGTTTATGGTGGTCGTTCAATGTGTGTGGAATCCATCTTTCCATTTTTTTATCTTTTCAATAGCCTCATTAGCACGTAACAAGAACGGACCGAGACTCACCAATCAAGAAAATACTCTTCAGTTATATGGATGGAAAAACAAATTGAAGACGACCACGACTGAGATGGGCTGATGAGTTCGAAGCCGATGCAGAAAAGCTTCTTAACACCAGAGCTTGGCGGACCCTGGCGCAGAATAGGGATCAATGGAGGCGAACTCTTGATGCGGTGAAGACCCGTATCGGGTTGTACGGCCGTTAAGGTGATGAATAGCCTTGGGAAGGTCATCGACAGACGATTTCCTTATGTTAAGTTTCCTCAGAAATTCTCGAAGATATTTGGGAATTTCTTTCACCAAATACCGCTGAATCTCAGCCTCAAGGGAGGAAGTTCTTTTACCTCATATTTTGTCTTCTATGCTAAAATCTCCCTCTCAAAATAGTTTGAACCGCCCTAGAACAGTGCTCTCATTAATGTAGCCCTCACCACACAGTTTATTGATGTGTCTGGCTGCCTGAACCCTATTCCCCGAGTTCAAACCCATAAAACAAAATTATACAAAATAATATCACAGGTTAACATCTTAGTGACGCTGAATTATTTCTTAGCAACGAAATGCTACTGAGGTAAACAAACATTTTCTTTCGGAAGAGGATTGATAAGTTTTTACATTCATACAAATGAATAATTGAGAAAACACAAACAATTTGATATAAAGGGAGGTATTCTAAACAAAACATAAAATCCTGCATTGTTTTCTGGACATCCCAATATTTCAGTGTTAAATTGAAAACAATTATACTTGAAAATTCTGATCAATAACTTCAAATTTAGTTCTTAAATGAGGTTGATTTTAAGAAGGAACCCTGGTTCTATAGTTAAAAAATGGAAGTTACTTATGTTTGGACCTTTAATATTGGGTTGATGCAAAATTAATGCAGGTTTCCTCTATTGCAATATCTTAATTCCAATTGTGTAAACAAAGCTAATCCTAACATTGATCATTATTATACCAAAACAAACCTTATCTAATACCCTCTCTTTCACCATGAATTTGTTTAGTAAAATCGTTTTGTTCAGTGTGTTCAAAGGTCTTGAATCGAAAATGTCAAAGTGCGATTTTCGTCAAATTTATTTTTACGAATTTAAATTAGGGCGCAGCGCTGCGCAAACGGCTCGTAATATTAATGAAGTGTGGGGTCAGGGGGCTATTAATGAGTGCACGGTGCAGCGTTGGTTCCAGAAGTTTCGCAGAGGAGATTTCGACCTCGAAGACAAGGAAGGTCGGGGCCGTCATCTTGCTCTGGACAACGACCAGCTGAGGTCAAAAGTGGAAGAAGACCCAACCAAAACCACACGAGAAATGGCGGCGGAACTCGGAACTCAAAAATTGCAACGTCTTTGCCCAGCATTGATGAATCGGAAGGGGCCGATCCTGCTCCACGATAACGCCAGACCACACGTTGCACAACCAACGCTTCGACGACTGCACGAGTTGGGCTACGAAGTTCTCCAACATCCGCCTTATTCACCTGACCTCTCTCCTACAGACTTCCACTTTTTCAGGCATCTGGACAACTTTTTGAGGGAGAAAAATTTTCAAAACCAGGACGACATTGAAAATTCTTTTCGTGATTTCATTGAGTCCAGGGATTCGGATTTTTTTTCTGGTGGAATAAGAAAGCTTGTTGAACGTTGGCAAAAGTGCATTGATTCAGATGGAAATTATTTTGATTAAATATATATGGTTAAAGTAAAGATATGGCGTATTTACAATACCTACTAAAAACCTGCATTAATTTTGCATCAACCCAATAGAAAAAAAAGCTCAGTTAATAAAAACTTTAGTTATTTTTTGTAAGTCCCCATCAATGGGAATAATCAAGGCATCATATATTTTATGGGAACCTCTCATCTAAAATTAATATTGATTAGATTCGGAATTTTTAAATTTTATAACATTTGACTGCTTATGTCTTGTTTATGAGACTTTTCAAATTCTATAGAGCAACATATTCTCCATGGCAACATTGCAGGAGTTCGACTGCAAGGAAATGACACAATTTCCATAATTTCTATGCCATAATTAGCTTATTTTGTCCGTTTTTCAACAAATCTGCCAAGATTTCTGGACGCATATCAATATATTTGAATAATTCCCATTTAAGTCTATAAATATGTATGAATTGAATGTTCTTCGGAAAAGGCTTTCTTTGGCTGAGGCGACTATTTTTAATGTGGGGTTCAAACATACATTGTAATACTCATAAATAATTTTTAAAAATAGGAGTAAAGAAGTTTAAAGTGAATCAGTAATAAACTAATCAGTAAACAGCAACAAAATAAAAAAAAAATGATTTAAGAGGAAAAATTATGGAATCAGAGTAACTATGCAAATTGAAAACCCACTGCTTGGAATACTTGTCAGCATTCCTCAATAAATCCAGCTTTTTGCTTATTTTCAAGTGTTTCTTTTCCAAGAGATTACAAACATGTTAATTCGAAAAATACTACATTGTCCTATCAATTTCTCAAGAACAACATACTTGAAAATGGTTAATATTCAAATGGATATGATTAGTTGGCCGTTAAGAGTTAGGTTAAGGAATTAGTTCGGGTAGACGCCAGTAAAAAATACAATTAAATAGTTTTAAATACGTATTGTCTGATAAAGTTTCTGATGATAATCTGTGGATCAAACAATCTTTGGTCATTTATGTTAATAAGTATATAAATAATACTAGCTTTAATATCTGACCTTATTTGGTAATTTTATGATTATTGTTAACTGTAACTCATATTATGGTATAAGTAAGGAATGTGAGAGTTCACCTCTAGTGTAGTGGCTAGTGTAAAAGCTTTTCATGTCCAAAGTCGTGAGTTCAAACCATTAAAAGTGATCATAAAATCCTTGGATGCCGTCCTTCGGAGGGGACGTACAATGGTGGTCCCGATCCTGTGCGATATCTGATACTCGTTACAGATTCCTATCGTAATTAAACAAAGAGGAAAAATTTAGGACTTCCGCTATAGCATCGTCCGATTATCCAAAATAGCATATAGAAACGTAAAAAAAACAAAAAAACAAGGGATGTGAAATATGTAGAGGTTAAAACTTAAAAATTAATGAAGATGACTAAGACGGATGTAATACATAATTCAATGTTTTTTAATATTAAGTCAAATTCTAAACATATATGCGTGTGTGTGTGTGTGTGTGTGTATATATATATATATATATATATATACATATATAAGGGAAAGAGAATAATGAAAATATTCATTAATTAACAAAAAATATTGAAGATATAGTTTTTTTTATTGTAAGACTTAAAAAATAATAATAGGCATATTAGTCAGTAATATTTTAATTATCAATTCATAAGGAAGTATTTTTTAATTATGATTTTGAAAATTCAGTTATTAATATCACTTACATCGGAACTTGCATACCCTGAAAATGACCCAAATGTTTTTAGTCGAATAGTACTTACTTATATCCTAATTAATTATAACAATATGTTTTATTTTTGGATATTTAGGATTATTAAAGCAAATTATTAAATAATAATAGTTACAGATTTATTTACTAAATAGATAATATGAGTAAATTCTTAAATACGTTCTGTTTTATGCTACTTCCAATTTTCTTATAATAGGGGTACTCACTTCGTTTGCTATTGCACATTTTTTGTGCTATTTTGCTAAACCCGCCTAGCATGTACTGCAAAAACTGTGAGTAGGTGAGTACCCCTAATATATATTATATTTTTTTTTCCGGTTTAATACAAATTGAAACTGCACCCTGAGAAATAAATGGAAAAAATTTACATATCTATAAGGAGTTAACAAAAGTGACGACGAAGAACAGTAAAAGGGAAATTGAAGGCTGGAGAAGCCCTACGTGACTGGAGTGTTATCTTTACTGCCTGGAACGGGAGCTCCTTCCCCTTCTTATCTTCCTCGCTTCTTGGCCCATCCTCTTTATCTAGAGGATATCTCGTCTTGTCTCTCTGTCGATGGCGGCCAGGGTATCTGGCTCCTACCTTGTTAATTTTCAGGGGTTCTATGTTGGGGTACCGATGTACTCTATGTTTACAGCCATATTTAAAAAAATACATGTTAAATAGTGATTTGTAGTATGGTGGGTCAAGATTTTGCTTAACCACAAGTGAGTATATTGTAAGTGTGTGTGATGAATCAGTGTATAAAGATATGTGATGATAATATATTGTAAGCATTATAATAGCGATCGTGAAAATTTTCAAATTCCATTTTTCTACAGAAATATGCGTTAAAGGTAATAATCCTAGCCCTAAGTGAGTGCTCTGCTGATTTTTCGGCGTAATCACTCCACTAAATCATCTACCCCCTTAGGCTGTATCGAGGACTGTCTCGAAAATCAGATAGCTCTTCTACAACGTGTCAGCCTGTAGCATTTCATAACATTAATTGGACATTCTCTGAATGTCTTGTGGCAACAAGTTGGTCTTGTTCCTGGAGGTCCCTAAGTCCAAATCACAAAAATAAGTCCAGCAAAAAGATTTATATGGTCATATTAGGGGCGGGCATAATCGAATGACGATTATGAGATCATTCGATTATTTTAATCATTCGTATTAATCAGTTTGGAGAAACGAATGATCATTCGAACTGTATTTTTTAACAGATAATCGAATGACATTATATGCATATTTGCAGCTAGGTCCAGCCAGCTCAACAACCATAGAGAGGGTAATTGTGCCATATCGTCTTTCAGAATGATCATTCGACTATTTAAATCGTCGAAGTCCGATCATTCGATAATGGCGATCATTCGATTATGCCCATCCCTAGTCAGTATATCTCAAAAACGGTTAGGTTCTGTAAACTGAAATTTCATTTTAATAATCGAATAGGATCATTTATTTCTTTTTAAGATGTGTGTTCGGTGCCGCGAGACGGTCACATGTATCCCACCTCTATGACGATTTAAAGTGGTTATCCTCCACCTTTTAAGACAATATTTTCTTGGATTATTTCTCTAGCTAATCATTAACTCCTACTACACCTCTTACGTTTCCATCCTCTTGACATTCAGATCCTCAAACCATTCCCAGGAAACAAGATACCCTCTGTTCGACCTTATACCCCTTTCCATCGAACCAACAAATATGAATGCTCATTTCCACTGCCTTTTGGAATACTCTCCTTGCAAACATACTTCATGTCCTATTACCGTCCTCGTTTAATAATCTCCTCTATCAATAATTTCTTTTTTTCCAATCAGATGTAACAAATTTTATTATGCCAACTAATATGAGATGAATAGCGAATTCACTTTTAATGAGATGTAAAAGTTAAATTTTATGTTATTCTATCTTATTTTGTCTAGAACATGTACGTAAAGATATCACTATGACCTTTTTTCTTTTATTCTTCTTTCTTTTGTTATTTCGAGGGAGCGGTGTTTTCTAGTGGATAGAGCACTAGTCTACTGTTCTCCGGGTTCTGGGTTCGATTCCCGGCTGTGGCAGAATATTATTTATTCTGTGAATTGAGTCGAGGGGCGACCTAGGGTATGGAGACCCTCCTGGGGTATGGAGACCCCAGCCTCTATAAATTGGTTTCCCAAAAACATTGAAGAAAAAACCTGGCGGCTGAGTGTGATCACGGCCTAATCATCTCATTGCACGGCCGTTGAAATAGAAACAGTACGAATCTCTTAATGTACTGAGCCCAAGACCCTTCATGGGTTGTAGTGCTACAGGTTTTTTTTTTTTTATTTAAACGTAATTGTATATACTTACTATTATTATAATTGTTTTTGGCCAGTTATAATCTTTATTTTGTTCATAAATGTTATTCTTAACGGACATTGTCTCTTAATAAAGTTTCTTATTGTATTCTATTATATGTCCGATGGGTAATTTTTGGACACGTCTGGCGTGTATTTTTGAACTCTTTAGAACAGCAATCCGCGTGGTTCTGTTTTTAGACAATAAATAACTATTATTAAAAACTATTTCCAGATGTATGCTCGATGGGTGACCTACACCTGCATCTGGCCCCAGGTCTATGATATTACCTAAAATTATGACGTTCCCTGAGTTTACTGATCACCACTATATATATTGAGTGTTGACATCACATCGTCACATAGAAATACTAAGCCGAACCCCATAACAGTAAGAACACTATAGGAAATGTCGCAAAGCCTTTTAGCTATCAGTTAATACCCGACACTCCTGACAATGGACACTAGCCTACATTAAGACAAAGTGTTCAATAAAAAGTGCGCTCCGGCAATGAGGAAATGAGGAGAGGAGCTACCGGCAGCTGGGCCACTCTAAGACAGTCCTAATTGGATCGTAAAGTGAGAACTAGCACCTAAGGCTCCCATAGTCCAGGGTCGATTCTCGAATACTAAACAGTCGGGCAATTTCAATTTATAGTAGCTGCGTCGGCCGGAGAAACTCCCAAACTGCCTCAGCCAGCCCCGCGCGGCAAATAAACCTCGCGCTCGTAAATATGTTGCAACTGACAAATATAATGCATATTTTACTACGTTATTAACAAAACTTATTTTAATTAACATTGGATCGATACGTTTCAAGGTCGTTAATATTATTTTTAACGATAAAGTATGTTGAGATGATTTTTACAAATCCATGCACCAATGATCAAAAATATTAATCGGGCTTGCGTTCAATTTAAATTTATAGATTTATAAGGTTTAACCAAAATAAAAATAAAAAACATTACGTAGAAAATACATCTCTCCTCCGTATGCATACATTCTATTCCTTTATATATCAAAACTATAATTCGAGAAACTATCAAAATTTTTATGAGCTGTCATGTATATTTTAAGGACAGTAAAAGTTAATCGTTTGGTTCCAGTATTTTTTTTTTCATTAAAATATTCAAACAAAGAAATATTTCACTTCTACAGGATTTTAAGTGGTTTATTTTCCACTTAAGGTCACAATTGCTCAATTGGGTTGTCAATAAAATATTACTATATTTTTTTAACATTTAAAAAAAATCATTTTATTAAAATTATGCGTTTTTTTTTATATTTCAAATTATTTATTTATTATTTATATTATGTTGAATACTTTAGAAATAAAGAATACAGCTGAACAAACCATTTGAACTATTTCTAGGCTACTTGACAAACGATCAAAACTATCCTTGAACATCAAAATTGCTATCTACAAAATACCACGGGACTCTGCCAAATTCTCCGAAATCCAAAGAATTCAGTCATTCCCATCTTTAGTTTTACAAAAAATTGTGGATACACCATCCTATGTGACGAATGAATTTCTCCAAAAGGACTCGAATTTATTAAAAGACTCTCGTATCACTGTGTGCCGGTCCATTGGACTATATGTGAAATTAATGTAAAAAACAATAAACTATTATTTAACATAAATATAATAAGCCATTGAGTATCATTTAAATGCCATTGAATAATTTCAAGACATTTTATATTTCTGAAATATTATTTATGAATCATCTGTCATTCCCAATTTATTATGGGACTATTATTATATATAATTTTAATATTATAATAATATATATTTTAATATTATAGTACATTATTGTTATTTAATTTATTAATAGATTTTTGCCTTGGAAGCAACAATAAGCACAACTAATTTTGTAAACAATACTTTTTACAATTTCTTCATTAAAATAAATACAAAATCTTTCAATTTTCTGTATCAGAATATTTAGTTGTTTTGTTTTTTTTTAGTTAGTTTTCCTTCAATGGCGATTTTATTTCGAAAGACTTACATAGAAAGCTTTGATCGGCTTCTTCCTTATCAGGACACTGCTTGCTAATTTTTCCTAATTCCCTCAACTCAACACAGCCACAGCCAATATACTGCTATCTAATTGGATGGAAGGATACGTTTGGAGGACAGGGCAAATTGCCGGTAAGAAGAAAAGCCGGGAGGATAGTAAAGGGAGATAAGATAGTTTACGAGCGGCCCCTAATTACGTTAAGGTCCGCTCCGATAGTAACCTAATTAATTACCCTCTATCAACTCCTCTACATTTACTAAATAACTTACTTGCTTATTTAAAGCTATTGTCTAAGCACTTCTAAAGTGTTAATAATACCGGAATATGGGGCGATAATTTGATCAAAGTTGTCTACAAAGTGAAAATTGAGAACATTGGTCTTACTTAACATCTAACATCACTTTTAATGTTCATCAATATCTTATAAAATTTATTTTTTATTTCTCATATCTACAATGAATAGACATAGTAATTAAACAGAAAAAATAAAAATAATTTAACACCTACTACTGTTGGTTAAAAAAAAGAAATTGAGAATCATCTGGTTACTCACTTAATTAATCACAATATTAGTCTAGTTTTAAATTATATTTTAACTATAAATTAGTTTACATACTTATACCTGTATATTTATAACACTACCTCTTTAGTGTTTTAAGCTATACATTATTTAAAAAAAAGAGACACAATATAAAAAAAAGACATAATATAATATATGTGTGGAGTTAAAAAATGTTTAAAACAACAATAAATTAGTTCACTGACAGGTCTTAATAAACGATATATATTTTTATTTTTAAGTGAAAGTATTTCAGTTATTGAACTTTTTCAAAAATTCTCGTGTCACAGTTTTAGAAAAACTTTTTCATTGAAGTTCTACAAAAAAAAAAATAATAATAATAATAATAATAATAAAAATAAATAAAAAATAAATAAATAAAAATGACATTTCATCAATATTCATATTCAAGTTCAGATTATAGATTATAATTAAATGTTTTCCCATGTTCACATATTTTTAAGTTGTTTAAGCAGGAGCACATATGGTTTCTTAATTTATAAACTTTTGTTTTATAAGTTATTTGAGTTAAAGCTGAGATGAAAACCTAGGAACATCAAAAATAGTTAGCGTATAGTTTATAATATCATGTATTTTAAACAAGTTCAGTTAAAATCATCCATATGGTTTCAAAATAAGTAAAATATCTGAGATCAATAAAACTTGACGAGGTTATTACTAAATTAACTATTGTTAGTAATAATGAGCCGTAAATTTTTCTTCAGCTAAAATTGTAACCGATTTCTTTAGCTCTTAATTACTTTGTAATAAATTATTACATACCCGATTAGAAAAAATGACTAGATTGTCTACGCAATAGCAACTTAAAGAAAGGACCAAGTGGAATAAGTTTGTGAAATCTGCTACAACGCATATCAGTACCAAATTTATATCATTGATTCACTCTAATAAGAAACCACCTTTTGCAAATGTTTATATATATCCAAAGTCCTTACATGGCAATGAATGGCTGATATAAAAAATAGATGTTTAAAAAAACAATAATGAAATATGAAGAAAAGAGAATAATTCTTAGAAATACGGAAACACTTTTGACCACGAACGGAAACTCAAGAGAAAGCCAGAAATTCCTAGAGCATTAGTCGACTTGATTATTGGACTTCAAAAAACACTAAATTAGAAAATGTGGGTGTCCCACTCACGTTTTGGCTCTGTTATAGGCCGCGAGGAAGTTTAAGTTCTATCTCTCAATTTGGAAATTTGAGAATGTCCAAATGAAAATGTCATAAAGGCTGGCAGTAAAGTAGAGTTTACATGTTTCCTGGAATCGAAAACCTCTTTTATTGATCCATTTTTAAGCGCAATTCTGTTAGCTGTTTATATTAATATAGATAAATTCTGTCTAAATTTCGTTCTGTTATGCTTGAATTATTTATGTAATGCGGTCTGTTTTCGAATATTTGTTTAGATTTTTTTTTCTATATCAGTTGTCTCGACTAGTTAAAAATCATTAATAATTTATCTATTGTTTCATTATATTTTTATATTATTTCAGCCGTTATGCCTTGATGTAGCTCGGTACTCTTTTAATAACGTTGATAAAAAAATATTATATTTATTTTACATATATACATATATTTACATACTAACATAATTCCAAATGATACAATTCCACAAATACGATAAATGAACTGGTCAATTAATTTTCTTCTTTATGAATTAATTCATTAATCCGATGGCTCTTTTTCAACATTATATAAAATATAAAAATTATTATTCCTATAACTTTTATAGCCAGATTTTGCTTACATTGATATACCTTGCCAGGATGTAGGAACAATGTGGAGGAAATTTATTATTTCTATCAAACTCTGAGAACTCTTGTAACTCATGATTCAAGTGTAAAAACCCTTAGTTATTTCTTCCTTCGGAGGAGTTAAAAAGTTAGTCCTAACCCTGTGTGATGTAAAGTACTCGTTAAAGATCCCTGGATACGCAAAATTTAGGACTCCTGCTTTAGCATCGTCTGATTAGCCACAGCAGCATACAGTAACGTTAAATGACTAAACAAACAAATAAACTTATTCCTCAAATATTTTATTTTACCAATGAAAAATTTAATGTTTTGTAAATATTGTATGAATGTTGAAGTTTATCACTATTATCAATTTTCTGATTAGGAAATATTCTTATATCTAAATATATAAAAATGAACTCCCTTTTCCCTTGTTGATCGCGTCATGTGTGCTTTACCAATTTCTCTACTTATTTTTTTGTTGTTTTTATAACAGTCAGGAGAAGTATCTTATATAAGAAAAAAAGGGAAAAGTTATTTTGGTCGGTAGCGTTTTTTTTTTTTTTAATTGTCTAAGGTTAAACTCTTCTCTCTATCTATATACATAAATGAACCCCCTTTTCCCTTGGCCATAGCTTCACCGATGATGATGGGCTTGACAGATTTCGTCAGAACATAGTCAAGACAGAACATTGTCTGTCGGGCCAACTAGTCACTCAATAAACATTTTTTTTCTGACTGACTAATGAATATATCATTTAATTGATTATATACATATATATACGGGTTGTTGCGCCGAATATCTTATGTATATTACAAAGATTTAGTAAGTTAATGAATTCCCTTATTCGCTTAGATCTTATCTAAAATTAAATCAACCTTATTAACCTTTCCGCTGTGGTAAAAGAAATTTAAAAGATTACAGAGGTCCAGTAAATCCTCAGTGTTGCCTGGAGCATCCAGATTCCAGTAAAGGGGATTTGGCGAAAGGAACTTTCTCATCTGCGCCCCCAGACTGCAGCTGTTAGAGTAGCCAATCTAGCCAATATGGAGCAGTGGACACATGGTGGCTGGGACCTCCTGTCTATAAGTCTCGGGGGTCCATTTTAACACCAGGCCACCATTTAAAGTGTTTTAGTTTATTTTTCTCATCTAATGCTACCGATTAGAACAGTAGTTAACTTGTTGCATGTCAAGTTATTTCAATATAGTAATAATTCTATTTGGAATAGTATATTATAATAAATCATTATTATTCTTAACATTAATATTGCTTAGAGACATTATAGTAACGGTTTGTCTCAGGATTAAGTAACCAAACAAGAAAAAATTCTTAAGATGTAATGTCCGTTCAGTTTAGTTTAGGACAGCTGATGGAATGAGATGGAATACTCACTCACATGATCTTTTTAACTGTCCATTAAAAATTATTTATTTAAAAAAAAAAAATGTATACGATTTTTTTTAATGGAACGTATATTAATTTACTTGCTATAAAATGAATAATTCACAATGGAATTTTTCATGCATGACTATCTCTTAAACGACGTCACAGAAGAAATACCTGTGATTTCTCTTAATGTAACAGGAAAAGTTTTCAGCAATATCTAGATGCTTATTAGGTGTAGGTTATTTAAGTTAGATTAATTAATAATTAATATTAGTTAGGTTAATAAGTCAAAGTTTTTTCATGCTTTTTAGATCTGTTGCCACTGGATTTTTTGGTCCAGTGTGTGTGAGAAAAATGCTATATTCAACGTTATGCTTACCAAATACAGTGGGTTGCTGTGTTATAAACATACTAAATTAGAAAAGAAGTTCAATGGCCTTAATTATTTCGAAGAAGGGTTATTATAATTTGCAACCCATGAGATTTCAAATACTCGTTGAAGATCTCTATCCTAATTAAACCTGGATAGGCAACATTTAGGACTCCCACTGTAGCATCGTCCGATTAGCAACAGTAGCATGAAGTTACGTTAAATAAATAAACAAAATTCGATATACAATAAAACATAACCAGTGCTATTTGGCCACAGCTGCCATGGAATAAAAATGCCAAGTCTTATTATATAATGTCTTAATTCTCAAGTTAAACACTTTGAACAACATTTATACTTATTAATTTTAATGTATACATTATTAATATAGTGTTTGGAACACATGTTTATTTATTTACTATAACCTTGTTAAATCACAACAATGGGCATTTTTAAAATTATGCCTTAACAATAATACCTTAAAAAAAAAGCTTTTTTTTTATTAAATTAAGATATCCGTGTTTAATGTTTTTATGTGGTTTGTTAATTTATTATACGGTACTCTATGCTTCTGTGCCTTATCAGACGATCCTGAATTTAGACTCTCCAGGTTTAATTAGGATAGGGATCTTTAACGAGTACGTGACATCGCATAGGCACGGAGCTACCAATTTACGTTCATTCCGAAGGATAGCATAACCAAGGATATTTTACTCCCATGAAAAACTCCCAGGGCCATTAATCATCTTAATTTTAAACGTTTTCAAATATTCCTTTCAGAGGAATAATGTGTTATTTTTAGGTTTAATAATCATTTTATTTTTCGTTTGCAGTAGGTGAAGTTCCCACATTACCAGCAAATAGGCTAGGTTTTTATGAGGTAATTTGAAAATGTGCTTACATATAAATACAAGCCAATAACTGCAAACACATTATACTTATTATTCATCTACATAACATATCCGACTTAATGGAATCTAAAAAGTGAAATATCCAAAACCAATTTTATTTTGTTTTATTCTGTTTCAGGGCGTAAAACATTAATGTCATCAACGCCCGAATTTTTTTTTATTTTGATCCGCCTCTACATTATAGGGCCATTGGCGTCATCATAACTAAATTTTAAACTAATATAAATAAATTTATGATTTTTTTTCTAATAACTATTTATTTAAGTCTTTTTGCAGTTTGAAAATTATCTCTTAGATAAAAAACCGAGTATGGTTCAATAATAATTGTTAATCTTTAGAAATTTACGAATAATTTCAACTAAATCTTTTACAAAAAAATAAAATGTAGACATTGGAAATTGTAATTTAAAAAACAAATTTTCTGTGCTAAATGTTGACGTAAAGTTAATTATGACTGTAGATTTCATCGATACTTATCAATAAACATGTTTTGCATCATATAGAGACGTTAATTTTTAAATATTTCCCTCCCTAACCGGCGTTCGCCCCTCTACAGTGCACAAATATGTATATATATTTAATATTCTGTGCAAAAATAATATAAACTTAAATATAGAAAAATTTTGGACTTAAGAGTTACCTTGTTAGAATAAATGGAACACACTATAATATGTCAAGATTCGCCAGTACGCAGTCCACGTCTGAGCAGTTTTGCTTCTCGGGGTATTTTCAGTTTCTCAAGCATTTGCTGCTTAAACAATGTGGGATTAACCCCAGAGAGCGCTCGGAATCACGACTTGTTTATAAATGTAAGCGGTTGCAAATGGCTAATTTTTTTCTCGTTGACTAAATAGGCAGCCTACTGCGCATGAATGCCAATAGGCGTGTTGAACTCGGGCGTCGGTAACCTTGGGCTCTTACCAACGCTGAGGGAATTTTAATTTCTTTTATTTTTGTTTTATCTCTTTGGAATATTAACAACCTTCAGTACGATCAAGGAACTAACGCTTCTTAAAACGCTTTCGATTCCCTATGGCTGTCCCACGCAAGCCTTGAACAATGTTTAATAAACGCCTACCTTTAAGAGATTGATTATTCAATAAGCTTGTTCTCGCTTGTTAGTTCCAAGGGTGTCATAGATACAGTGATCTGTAAACAAATCCATTGAAGTTTAAAATGGAATAGATTTGATTTTGCTGAATTTTGTATGGAAATCTGGACACCCTGCCAAAAATATAAAAAGCTGCCAATTTATTTCGACCAAATTTTGCTCTACTTATACCCATCAGAAAATAATTTATAAGAAAATTGTTTTAAATCAACGCTTATATATATATATATATATATATATATATATATATATATATATATATATATATATATATATATATATATATATATATTGGGTTGATGCAAAATTAATGCAGGTTTTTAGTAGGTATTGTAAATACGCCATATCTTTACTTTAACCATATATATTTAATCAAAATAATTTCCATCTGAATCAATGCACTTTTGCCAACGTTCAACAAGCTTTCTTATTCCACCAGAAAAAAAATCCGAATCCCTGGACTCAATGAAATCACGAAAAGAATTTTCAATGTCGTCCTGGTTTTGAAAATTTTTCTCCCTCAAAAAGTTGTCCAGATGCCTGAAAAAGTGGAAGTCTGTAGGAGAGAGGTCAGGTGAATAAGGCGGATGTTGGAGAACTTCGTAGCCCAACTCGTGCAGTCGTCGAAGCGTTGGTTGTGCAACGTGTGGTCTGGCGTTATCGTGGAGCAGGATCGGCCCCTTCCGATTCATCAATGCTGGGCAAAGACGTTGCAATTTTTGAGTTCCGAGTTCCGCCGCCATTTCTCGTGTGGTTTTGGTTGGGTCTTCTTCCACTTTTGACCTCAGCTGGTCGTTGTCCAGAGCAAGATGACGGCCCCGACCTTCCTTGTCTTCGAGGTCGAAATCTCCTCTGCGAAACTTCTGGAACCAACGCTGCACCGTGCACTCATTAATAGCCCCCTGACCCCACACTTCATTAATATTACGAGCCGTTTGCGCAGCGCTGCGCCCTAATTTAAATTCGTAAAAATAAATTTGACGAAAATCGCACTTTGACATTTTCGATTCAAGACCATTGAACACACTGAACAAAACGATTTTACTAAACAAATTCATGGTGAAAGAGAGGGTATTAGATAAGGTTTGTTTTGGTATAATAATGATCAATGTTAGGATTAGCTTTGTTTACACAATTGGAATTAAGATATTGCAATAGAGGAAACCTGCATTAGTTTTGCATCAACCCAATATTATGTTATGCGTCTTGGAGTTATATTGTTCTTCCAAAAACTCTATATAGAACTAGATAGTTAACTCCACCTATCGCTCCCTCAGACCGTCTCCACGTCGTGTTAAATTGGTTAAAGAAATTTCTTGGTGGAACAAATTTCAGGTGGGAAGAAAGCTTTATGTTCATGTATGTTAATTACTCTATTTTGGGGATTTCGTAAAACTTTAAGTCGCTCCCCAGTAAATTGAAAGATTTTGACCTAACCACTTATTCACGACCGCCACAGATATTATAGCTTACCATTATATAAGTTTAATCGCTTTAATTTTTGTAATACTTATGGTAACTTGTTTAAAATCGTATTATATAGTATATTACTGGTTTCAATAGTAGTTGCTGAATGTAATGTTATTATTTATTTATTTTTTTTTTTTTGGATATTGAGGGTGGTAAATCTCTACTAACTTGTTTAAAAACTTTAAAATACATGTTATTTTAAATTATACGTTATCTTTTTTTTTTTTTTTCGCGTTGGTCATTTTTATGTTCCTAGGTTTTCATCCCAGCTTTAATTCAAATGAATTATAAAACAAAAGTTTAAAAATAAAGAAACAAGATGTGCTCGTGCTTAAAAATATGTGAATACTTACATGGGAGAACATTTAATTTTCTATTAGTTGCCTCTATAATCTGAACTTGAATATGAATATTGATGAAATGTACTTTTTATTAGTTAATATAAAAAAAAAACTTATTATTTATTTTTCTATTTTTTTTTTAATTGAATACGTTTTTCTACAACTGTGATACGGGAATGTAGAAAAAGTTCAATAACTGCTTTGTTTCCTGCTGAAATAGGCTTACTTTTTTTTTTAAATATAAAAATTATTGTATACAAAGACCTGTCAGTGAACAAATTTATTGTTCTTTTAAATATTTCATAACTCCATAGATATATTATATTATGTTTTCTTCATCTAGTATTTTAGATGATCATCATTATTAGTTATAGTACTTTCTTTAAAAATAATGTGCAACTTAAAACGCTGAAGAGGTAGCATTTAATAATTAAAAATAAAATATTCAGGTATGAGCATGTAAATCAGTTGATAGTTGAAATATAATTTATCACGACCAATATTTTAATTGATTATGGGAGAAATCAGAAGATTTTCTTATGATCTTTTTATTTAATTAGGATAAAATTTATCATTCGTTTGTTGTTTTTTGTTTGTGTCATCATAGTACTACAAATAAATAGATTATTTAATGAGTTCTTTTAGACTATTTAGATCTGATTAAACATAAAACATTGTTTGTTTTCTTTCTTAATCAGTTTTTAATTGAACCTTGATTACTATTTAATTATCTATGAAGACAAGAAAAGTTTTACTGTTGAATATGGTAGTAAAGAATTAAGTAATATTCAATGAAAACGTTCAGAAGTGCTTCGTTAAATGAAATTACTTTAATTTGTACTCGACAGTGTATTTAAAATTAATTCCAAATAAATTTGTTTAATTAATTTTATTTTCTGATATATTTCATGAATTTAATAGGATTTGTAAATTTCTCTTTTTATTCTTTAAAACCTTCCGAAGAAATATTAAGTTCACATTTGGTGAGTGAAATTTCATAAAAATAAACTAATAACTTATAATTTTACTTCTATAGTGTTTCAAACATGTTAACCGTAAAATAAGATGTTCTGAGTGTCAGAACTTGGGTCTTGCATCCTAAATTTAGTTCCTGAGATTAGAACTTACGTCGCACTCTAGCTTTCAACACTGGAACTACCAAGACTTCGCATACGAAAACTTCATTACAATTTTCTTTGGCCATGCTGGTTTTAAAAAATTCATAATATCAATTCAGCTAAAAAACATAAATGTCCAGTAGTAAAATAATCAATGATTGTAAATATTTATTTAACTTAGGTGTAATTTTATTATGTATAATTAAATAATTATTGTTATTGTTATGAAAAAGACAGAACACAAGTAAAACTGTATTTATTTCCTCACCAACTTAAGAAAACCATTTGATATATAGAATAACTCTTACCTTCAGTATTTATAAGAAATATATTTTTAAAAAATTAATATTCTGGGACAAAAAAAAAAAAATCAAACAAATAAATATATTAATAAAATGTGAGCTTATGTATACATATACATATATATATATATATATATATATATATATATATATATATATATATATGTATACATATACATATATATATATATATGTATGTATCTTAAAGAAAAATGGCAATGAAATATTCCAAGGATATACATAGTCGAATATGTATTTAACTCATTTTACGAATCTAAAATAAATAAACAATCTTATATAAATTTAAATACTTATAGTGGTTAAATATATTAAAAAGTTCTTTTCTCTGAGTGTTTCTTATATGTTATTTTCCTTCAATATTTATAAGAAATATCTTTAAAAAAAATTAATATTCTGAAACGAAAAAATCAAGTAAATAGAAATATAAGATGTGTGCTTATATATTACCTATGACACAACTATATGTACCTTTAAAAAAAATAGCAATGAAATATTTTAAGTTGAATACCTATTTAACTTATTTTAAAAATATAAAATAAATAACAATTTTATATAAATTTATATATTTAGAGTGGTTAAATGTATTAAAAAGTTCTTTTCTCTGTGCGTTACTTTATAATGTTATTTTGTGAGGTACAAATTCAATATATTTGACTAAAATCATATTCCGAAGTAGATTAATAATAAATGTTTTAAGAAATAAAATACTGTTTAAATATAAAATAAACTAAGATATTTCAGGATATTTATTTAAGCATTTTCATTAATAAAAACATTCTAATATTACTTCCATCTATTTATCATTGACTTATATATTTAAGAATCATAATTGATTTTTTTGTATTTATTATGATTATTCTTCTATATATATATATATATATATATATATATATATATATATATTTTTTTTTTTTTTTTTTATTTATGAAATACATATCAAGTAAATTTGCTGAGGGTTATGCGTTTAATAAGGAGGCATCGATGTTAAACTAATGCTATAAAATATAAAAATATTTATCGGCTCTGTTGTTAAAAACCTAAATTCTTATGCTAGATTGCATTATTTTGTTCCTCATATTTCTTAGTTTTTTACTTATTTTCTTATGTCGTGTATTTTAATTTCATCATGTTTTATTTTTCATCTTCGTACACTGATTGCAAAATGCAAAGAATAAAAAAAAAAAATACAATTAACTTTCTCAGAAGAAGAAATGATTAAATCTGACAATAAAACAATTTATTCATCCTTTATTTTACTTTGCATGATTATTAATCTTCCTGCAAAGAAAAGTAATTATTTACAACCGGCTGGTTCATTTATTCAAATATTATCTTTTAAACTGACTAAAAACTTAAATTATTGATTTAAATAATTAAACCTCCAGAAACCCATAAAATATTACTATATAACTTATAAAATATAAGTTTACTAATGTTTTTTGTTCTTGCATAATATATAAATCTGTAGTATAAATTAATTGTTTGGCTTTAGATTTTTAATATCAAACATAGTTATATATGTAGTAGTTATTGTTGAGATTATCTGTAAATATGTGTGTCTATTAAGTTAATTTAAAACTTACATACGATTCCAGTGACAGGGAGTGATATAGAGCAGTTGCACTCGAATTATGGCTAAGATTATTGTATTTGCTTCGATGCATCTGTAAAATACAATCATTGTATTTATGCTTCATTGGATATTTAAGACTTCAAGTTCGATATAAGAACCCAAGGAAGACATCAGTATTCCGAATTGCCTCCTTCCGGCTTTTATACTCTTGGGGTATCCATTCACAATATATAATTCATCTTTATGAAGGGAAAAGTATGATTTAATATATATTATTGTTCTTTGAAATAGCTATTGATTCTTTGTTGATATTTAGCCTTTTTATTTATAGATTACAATAAACATGTTTAGAATATGATATATTTCAACTTGCTGATATCCCTCAGAGCAATATTTTTGTCAAAGATCTCAAAGACTAAAATATTGTATAATAAAAAAACTTATTTGCTTGAAATCGTTTAATTGTGTTTGTTAATAACCGTATTTTACGGTTTGAGTATTTTAAAGAATACTCATTGTTTTATCTATATTTATAAAATAAAGTGTGATACTTGCTGGTATTGTATGGTTATTTTGTATATATTTATATATTATTAAGATAAAATAACACTTCATTCATCGTACATAAATACAGCTAAAAGATTAACTGTATTAACTCCGTTTTGTGTATTATAGTTATTTTGAACTTATGCACTTGAGTAAATTAACACAAAATGAAAAATTCAAGATCCAAGCCGAAGGTTACAGCAAGTATTTGTAAATTACTAATTACTTTAAGCGTAATATTGTTGTGCGAAATGATTATATATGTTCTTCGAACGAGTTTTTATTTTATTTTATTTTTTTTTTTTATTTATTTTTTTTTATTTTTTTTTTTTTTATCTTCATTTTCAACTGACTTGCTTAAAAATAATTCCACACTCATCTTCTCTCATAGCACTATGTTTTTTAAAATGTTTTATTATTATTTTTTATTTTCATGAAAACCTCTCTGAAATGACTATGCTTGTGTGCTATATTTATGTGCTATATTCACAACCTTTAATTTAAAATATGAATGTTAAAAAGAAAAATATTATTTTTGGTAGAAATATGTATTATTATTATTATTATTTTTAATGATAATGTAAGGTATGGATGATTTTTAATTTTATTTTATGAAAATATACAAATACTTTTTCCAATAAATATTTTTAATTAAATCAAAAAATATTTTTTCATCATAAAAAGTGGAAATCAAACAATAATAATTCACTCTGATCAATCATAATTCTTGGTGGCAAGTGGCCATATGAATATCTTTTCTTATTATTATCTTATAGTTTTTTTTCCATTTTTTTTTAAATATGTTTAATATTTTATTGTTTCTTTTCTTTTTTATGTTATTAAGTTAATTTATATAATATAACTTACAATAAATATGTATGTACTTACATTTAATATAAAAACATCTTGAATTTACCGTTGTATATAGAATTAGTGAACTGAGAAAATGTAATTTGTAGATGAATTGGGTAATGGTTATTTTTATCATAATATATGTTGATTATAAGACCATCCCATTAACTACGAGAGTATTTTTGGAAAAAAAAAAAGGAATGGAAGAGAATCAGCCCCAAAATATAATCCTGGACTCACTGGGCATCTTGCACCATCATATACAATATATTAAGGCTAGTCTGGATTTTAAAATTTCCAAGACCGATTTCAACATAATTAATATGGCTAAATATATATTTTGGAAATATATCTCCCTTTTTTTATTTTTGTTAAAGATTGATTAGTATGTTGTGTATTAATAGCAACTCAGCAAAGTTGTGCAGCCGATCAAATGGGAATTTCTCAGTACTTAAATATCACATTAGGTTCAAACCTGCGGGTGGCCCTAGGATTTTTTAATGGGAGTAAAAAATCCTTGGTTATGCCGTCCTTCGGAGGGGACGTTAAAAGTGGTCCCGAGCCTGTGCCATGTCAGGTACTCGTTAAAGATCCCTATCCTAATAAAACCTGGATAGGCAAAATTTAGAACTCCCACTGTAGCATCGTCTGATTAGCCATAGTAGCATAAAGTGACGTTAAACGAATATACAATACAAATTCACATTTTATTTATAATTTAAATAATTGTTCATGGTATAAACTATGATCTAATTATTACATAATTATGTCATATTTTAAAATTTTGTTGGTAGTTCAGTTCAGAAAATCTGAATTCAATAAAAGGGAGTATATACATAATTTGATTTCTATTTTTTTATTATTAAATATTTGTCTTCGTTATAATGCTTCATTTAATGTTATCATACATTCATTTGTGATTTATAGGAATCTGGTTACGGAGCACGTCCTAACGTTTCAAATGGAAATAAAATAATTACTCTATACACACAACATAGAAAGAATGGAAGCAATTTGTTACAATGTCCATGAATAATTCAAGAACGGAGCTAACTTTAAAAGGGAGAGTGGAATTCAGTGTTACCAGCTTTATAAAAAATTCAACGTAAGTTTTAATTCTTTAATTATGGACTATGCTTAGAATGTCAATGAACTTTCATTGACGCTATTTCAAGGTAGACTTGAATTCCGCTATTCATTCATTGAACATTTTTAGGCTAAAAAGAGCTTTAATATGTTTTTGTTTATTTTCATTTATTGTTTATTTAAATATTTTATCATTTAACCTTGTATACCGCGTAAGTTATTCAAAAATAGAAGAAATAAGTAATTCCTTTATATTTTTTTAACCTTTGTGAGTATCTGTTCATTGATTTTCGACAGTCACGTTCTGTATTACTTATTACTTTTATTTTTAATTTATTAGTACCTTGTTTAAATCATATAATAAAATATAATTTTGTTGGCTCTTAGATATAAATAAAAGTGCAATATTTAAATTTTTAAATTTAATATTTACAGTAATTAGGTAACCTATTTATTTAGTCTTACTGCTATTTTATGCAAAATAAAAAAAAAATAATAATTTTATCATTCTTGATTATGAAAATACAATATTGTTTTGTTGTAGCATTAAACATGTGTAGTGTCATTGATATAATATTAGTATTTATATCATCATATTTTTTAAAATTATAATGTGTTCTATCCAAGATTCATCAACTCAGCAGTCGTCATGACTTTCAGAATTCAGTGTTAATTCTTTGCAGTTTCTTATGTTTATAGCATCTAAATAAATGTTTATACATAAAAAAGACTCAATTAAACGTTTCCAATTAGACTTACCTTAGATATCGAGCATAGAATAGATAATTAATTATACTTAGTTTTTTGAAAGCACTGCTTTCACTCATATTAGTAAATAATTGAAATTTCTTTATACCACTATTTTATTCTCTACATTTACAATAACGTAGTTAAACGTAATAACTATTTAATATTTTAATATTGATTATATCTCAAATGTTGTAATCAGATTTCAGATATATTTGAATCCTCCGGTGGGATGCAATTTTTTTTAATATATTTAATATATGATCGTTCTTCACTAAGGGCAAGTTTAGAGTAATTCCAGGTTATTTATCTGTTCATTTAAAATATATATGACGAATATTTTCATTTAAGACAATTATTCTAAATAATTTGTAATATTTTTGCTTGATTTGTTTTACGATGTTCAGGTTTATTAAATATTATATATAAAATTTGATAAAGTTTGATCTCCTCTTCTCCAGCGCTCAAAGGTTAAGTAAATAGAAATATTTAAAAAACATAAAATAGTATACAAATAAATAAGACTACTTTTAGGACATATTGCGATAAAGATACTTTACCAATGTGAATAAATGATTAATTAAAAAAATTATTCGACTAGTATTAAAGTATTGTTTGTTTATCTAGTCATATATCATTGGACGATACTACAGTGGGAATCTTAATTTTTTCCTATATTGGTTAATTTAGGCAGGATATGGATCTTTGAGTACCTATCGCTAAGTCTCGGAACCATCACCCTATTAAGGACAGTCTTACTAATAATTTCTTATTGCTATTGAAAAATCCTAGGGCCACACTAGCCGAATTTGAACTCGCAAACTTGGTCACAGGCGGCTGTTATGTTAGACCACTATTCCGTTTTAAACTATTAATATGTTTAGAAGATACTATTCTACGCCTTTCATTGAATATTATACATTCGTTTCTTAAAAAGAACCATGATAATGATGCTTTTGTTCAATTAAAATTTATATCGGCAGTTCTAAATTAAACTTTAAGTAATAGAAACCCTATATTGATTATTAGACAAATAATTAAAAAGAAAACTTGGATTATATTAAAATACAGCGTTCCGGGAAACCATTCTCCAGCTCGTGTAAAATGCACAGCATCATCCAATTGGCCAATAGAATGCAAGAAAGGATGGTTGGAGGGTAGGATATCCAACACCCCCTGGCATGTGTTAACCCAGCATCAGCTCCAATAATTACAGAGGGGGCCTGACCCTTCATCCTCCACCCTCTCCCTAAATCGTAAATATGGAAATCCACCCCCTCCATACCCCAGGTCTCCTGTTTATGGCCACTTCTAATTCTCCAGGTGCTTCACTCTTTGTTGGGTTGATTAAAATTTTATTGAGCCATATTGAACTTTTTTCTTTTTGATAGAATGGGATAGCCGAATTAGGAAAAGTGTGGAAACCACTTATTACTGAGATAAAGGCGCGATATATATTCTCAAAGAAAATTTAGGTTATAGCTTTAATTTAATTCCGCATTTACTTCCGTATAAATCTTTCTTTTTTTTTCTTTTCTGTGCTTTGCTATACTAAGCCGTAGATGGTTTATACTTTAAGAATTATTTATGAACTAGACGAAATGAAAATAATTTATCAATGCGGAAAAATGAGATGAAATCATTATTTGTAAGGTGGGTGATTAACGTTCACCCAATTTAAGTTTTTTCGAGTGGTATTCACTATTTCGGTTTTATCGTGTAAATACAAAACATATCATCCCATATTTGTATAAGAGTTGTTTATAAAATATTTTATTACTTTCGATACGTTTACATATGTATTGCCTGTCTGCCTGGGAAAATATTGTATTTTTTTTTTTTTTTAATTTAACTCTTCATAATTGCAATTTTTATAGTTAAATACATTTTACGTATAGCATAGAAATGTCTTGATAAAAATAAAAAAAATAAAAAAAAATCTATAAAAAAGTATTTTAAAAAACATGTTATTGATGAACTAAGGACATCTCAAACCATCACATTATAAAAATATTTTTATAACTAATCTCCAAGTTTAAGAATTCATTAAGTGAATGATAAATTTCATTAAAGAATTTGTTGAAAAATGAAATATAAAGGAGATGAATAGTTATTAATTATTTTTTTGTTATAATATGTAAGGAAGTACAATTTTATACATAATGTTAAAATGTGGAATGTATATTTTATATCTAAACAATTTTGTTTTTTTTCATATTAAACATATTATTTTGAGGTTAAAAACGAAAATATTAAATAAAACAACAAATTACCTCTAGTATTCACTTTTTTCTTGTATCATACTTATTGATCAGCTGAGCCATTTTATTAATCCCATATTAATAACGATATGAATTATGTATTATTACATAATATCATTGTATTCCTATGTATTTTTATTTTAAGTTTAAATTATAAGAGATAATAATTAATAGTTTGATGAACCTCTGTACATAAAAAAAAAGTATTGATTAAAATATTAAAAATAATATTTTTTATCATATCATATTGTAATTTTTCAATGTACTACTTCCTTCTAAAGTAGCATCAATGATGGCTCTGTTAAAACTAATTTACAATTAAGTTCACACCAAAACCACTTGACATCCAACCTATATTTAATGGGAAAATATCTTATATAAAATAATGGGAAAATTATAAATATCTTTTATAAAAATAATTATTCTTTGGTTATATCATTTCATTTTAATATTTATAAATAGTATTGATTTGTTAATTATAGAGGAGTGTATTAGTTGATTTTTAAAGAGCTAAATTTATTATTTATTTTCTTTGTAAATATTCAAATCAGCTTTTATATTTATTGAATAATTTTGTTAGTCTTCTTGTGTGTTAAAGGTTTTCCTTGTTTCCATATTTAACGAAGGTTGTTTTTACATAAACATATCATATATACGAATATATATAAATATGTACATGATGGCACTACTATAAGAATAAGATAAGAGACTAAGTGGCTGGAAGTTGGGTTCAGGAGCGAAGTATGCTTCCAGCGACTGGAAGTTATATTCCAGCCGGCTCTGCGCAGCTCTGGCCTATCAGTTATACATTTTATTCAGCTAAAGAGGACTAAGATGGCCACCTAAATCCGGCATTAAGATGATGCTGGGAGATAGGAGCAGTACCCTGGCCATTAAATGGGTACCTTATGGAGGATTGTGCGTTCAGCTTCCAGTGACGTCCTCTCCGAGATAAGTGGACGAGGAGTGTTATCGTATATAGGAGATCGCTGGAATCAATCTGATATTATGGATCTGGAATCTACGATTTTTTTTTCTTCTAACAATGCCTTAATTATTTTTATTTCATAATTAACAATATATTTTCCTAGTAGTGAATTTTTTAATATTTCACTGAATAAAAGTACAATAATATGTAGGTGTATAATATAGGAGAATATCGGACCTTGGATAACAAAATAATAAAACAATATTAATAAGAATTTTATTGAGTAAATAATGTTACAATTAACACTTACCTTCATTTCCATTTACTGTTCTATTCGTGTTTTATAATTTCTTCTTGTTGGGAAATTGATTAAAAATGTCTTCATGGCCCAGAGTAGAGAAAAATCACTATTTAGTGGCGAAAATTCTTTAACTCTTCTTCTAATTAAGGTAAATTCAAAATTATTTTTTCATCCACGAGTATTGAATGTCCTTTATTAATGAGAGTGATATCAACCTATTAAGTCTCTATATATTTCAAACTATTTTTAAAATTGCATACTTAGACTTTTTTTTTTTGTTGAGCAACTTAGGAGCATTCAAGTCGAAAAAAATATCATCAGGTTTTATAGAGAATGATAGTTTATTTCTTTTTTCCCACTAAATGGTGTATTTTTACGCTACGTAACATTTGCAATAAAAATATATAAAATGTTATAAATTGTATAAATATAATAAAAAATACATTGTTAGCTAAATAGTGTTATATCAAATTTAGGCATAAATTTCATCTTCAAAAATATTTACCAATTCATTAAGAAAACTTCCCTTAATCTTAATAAAACAAAGCCAGCAATTTCAGGTAAATTATGTTTCATTATTTTTAAATATTCATTTGAAATTTGAGAAAAAAATCAACTTGCTGTATGTTAATGTTAAGAAGAGCCCGTGGCTGAGTGAATAGCGCGCTAGTCTCTCCTACTACAGGTTCTGAGTTCGAATCGCAATCCCGGCGGGGCTTTTATAAGAATGTAAAAAAATGTAGATTCCCTCACAACCTCTCCCCCGGGTATGTGAGACCCGTCAGCCAAAGGGTGGCCACTCACAAAATTAGTCGTAGGGAGTGATGACCCTACACTAAAAATTGCATCGTGAAACGTGAGTAAACTCGTAGGAGTTTACACCGCGAGGCCCAGGGCCTACACGGCCTGTCGCGCCACTGGAAGTTTGTTAATGTATAGTAGATTGAAATGAATTTTCTATAAAATTTCGTAGGGTATTTAGTCTTATTTTATTGGTTATTTTGGGTCAAGTGTTTTTTTAAAAGTATTAATTTGAAAATTTAGTTATACCATCAAATGAATACAAGACAGAATGAAGCTGGTTTCGTTGTGGGTTTTCATTAAACACTAGTTCATTTAAGACAGTCGACCCATCCCCTAGCCATAAAGTTACATTTTATTAAGACACCCCCTCCCACCTCAATCCCCCTTACTTTCTCTCTCTCTCTCTCTCTCTCTCTCTCTCTCTCTCTTCTCTCTCTCTCTCTCTCCTTCTCTCTCTCTCTCTCTCTTCTCTCTCTCTCTCTCTCTCTCTCTCTCTCTCTCTCTCATCTCTCTCTCTCTCTCTCTCTCTCTCTCTCTCTCTCTCTCTTTCTTATTGTCACCTCACCCTATCAAATTTATATAAAGTTTCTTATTGAATTATTGAGACAAAAAAAAGTTTTCGCAAAAATATTTTAAACAATAGATATAGGTTTGTTCATTTATTCATTTAACGTGACTTCTATGCTACTATGACTAATCGGACGATGCTAAAGTGGGAGTCCTAAATTTTGCTTATCCAAGTTTGGTTAAGATAGAGATTGGTAACACGTACCTGACAACCCACAGGCTAGGGGTCACCATTTTATATCCTCTTCAAAGGACGGCACAACCAAAGATTTTTACTCTAAAAAAAAGTTCTATGGCCATCAGGTATTTGAACTCGCGACCTTGGGCATAGAAGGCTGTAAGCTATTCACTACACTACATGTGGAGACCCCAATAGATATATTTTTAATACGGTTCGAAATTATTTGCTCTTGTCTTATCGCTGTCCAAATAATTCTTTGAATCGTAACATCGCATACTGTGACTCTTATGCTTAACGTTTCATGCCTATACCATTGATCTATGATTTCTATGATATTTACAGATTGAATGTCTATTTTTTGTCCAATACTCGAATCTATTATTTCTAGCCTCGCTACTCATCCAGCTGGAAAAAAAAGGTCTCATGAAGGATGTGATGGTTCGGATAGCTGTCAAAAATGATTTGAAAATAATGTCATAACTACTTTTTATTTAAGTTTCGACCCACGTTGCGGGTATTCATCAGGTCTTTAGATTGAAGTAGGGAAGCTGATTGGCCAACCTTAAATTTATAGAAGCTCTTCAATAGAAGCACTGATGGACATCCGGAACTCTGGTCAAAATGTCTGTTAAAAAATTGTTTGGACATCATTTTGTAATTATTTTTTACCACAACCATCTCTTCTTCTTATTAATCACGCGGTCAAAAAATAGACGAATGTCTGAATGTACCCTTGGGTACCAAACCCCTTGGGTTATAGAAGTACAGGTTTTATTTTATTTCTAATACATACGTTCTTCGTATTCTTAAACACTTTCGAAATAATATATAACAATTCCATTCCTTCTAGATTGAAGTTCTGACAGCATTCATTACTTGCAATTCGATAGAACATAGAAAAAATAAAAAAATCATTCCAACACAATTTATAAACATTTTTTGATCGTAACGATAATCAGAATATCTAACTAGACAGGACAAAGCAAATATTTTTAAACCCGGAAGGGACTCAAATCAAAGCAGGGGAGGAGAAAAGGATGAGCGCTAAGTGACCATCGACAGTCCTTTTATTAAAAGTCCTCCGTCACTGTCAGTCAACAAGAGATACATATTTAATAGAGATTAGGCCGCAATAGAGTCGAGGATATGGAAGGAAGGAGGAAGAAAGGCGAGGATTAAGGATCGGAGGGGACAATGTGGGGGGGAGCGAAGTGGGGGCGAATGGAGGGGGGCGATAACATTTAAGGGGAGGGGGCGATATGATCAATACTAGCTCCACCCTCCCTTGTCAGCTCCTCGCGCGGCAATCTCTGCCCGCTCTCCTCTCCCTCGCCTTTAGTCATCTTCTCTTCCGCGGTGTCTTCCAGGATCCAGGGTATTCTTCCTTAACCCGAAGAAGGCTATGATGGAAAAAAAGGCCATGCGATCATCCAAAAGATCTTTATGTCTATTGGGGATCTATGATCAAAGCTCCTAAGACTCAAGACTCATCCTACAGCTAGATTCAGTATAGCTATCTCCCTAGCTATTAGTCCATTTTGAGAGATTCTATTAAATATATCAGTCACCCAATAGACTCATCGAGAAGTATAAGAATTAATTAGGAAAAGACTTAGGATCTAATGATAAAAAAATAAGGGATATTACTAATGGTCTAATAAGCCAGTAGAACCAATTCCACTCCTCTAGGTACTAAACATTATGCAAACGGAAAAAATTGAAAGAATAAAAAAAAGATTTTAGAAAAATAAACTAAGTGCATCCTTAACTTTGTTAATGATGGCTCAGTTTGAAATAATATTGCGAGGCAAAATAGTTCGTTGATGAAAACGAAAAAAGAAATCGATAATGCCACCGAATGTTTCTTATCTACTCTACTTTCAACAACAATCCAAGGATTTTAAAAATCTACGTCCTACCCTTACCTTACGAGATCGGTTCATAGTATCAGATCTTGATGAGTTTTGAATTATTAATGAAAGTTAATACAAAATAATTGAAAAGCAATGGGATATATATGGAAGTGAAATTCAGATGGAGATAAGAAAAGAGCATGGCGGATGTTTGACAGAAGGGTATTCCAGAGAATAGTGAAGTATTATGGACAGGCTTAGGGACTCTTGGTCGCGCGGTATGGTTTCCTGAGATTCATCACCGCGATTCTCGATGATATAGAAATAAAGGAATATATAGAATAGAAACTAAAAACAGGACAGCGTCTCCTTAAAACAACACCTTTTTAATCAAAAAGTTACTTCTGGCCGATAGACAAAATTAATAAAAATTAAGATTATTCTATCAGAAAGTCTGAAATTGTCCTTGATTTGATGAAATCAGATTATAAAAAGAAGTTTTAAATGGCATTTTCGAAAAAATAAAAATTTTTGGTTTTGCCAAAATGCTTCCTGCATTCTTATCCACCGCCATTTACATGGAAAACAACAGTCCATTTAAGGGGCTATTAATGAGGTTTAATTAGACTAAAGGAATTGAGGCCAAGGCTATACTATTTCATGGAGTTCTGCCCATATGTAATCCTTGCATTCTGAAATCCTTCCTAACAACCAAATACAGTGATCATGTCAGAAATAAAATTATTTATTACGGTGTTGCATAAATGAATACTTAACTGTCCACTTTTTGATATTTTATAAGCGATGTCCACAGAAAAAAAAATTCATGGATCAGAATATTAGAAAGTTGAAACTTAATAACAATACAATCCTTAACAAAAGTAATTAGCTGAAATTACATGAACATAAATAAAATTTTAAATGTTTTTTTTTTTTTTTTGTGGGAATATTTTTTTTTACTTTCTTGTACGTGTGGTCATTTAAACTCTTGAAATTTTCTTTTTTCTGTTTCCTTTCGGAACATGATTTGTAACTGTAGCAGTTTTTTTTTCCATTGATTTGAATATATTTCTGTACAAAATACGTCTTGTATACTGAGCAAAATAACATTTTTGTTCTTTCTTCATATTCTTAATTTTATAAGTTACTTCATTGTTCTTTATTATTTAATTCTATCGTTTTTGTTAATTTACTCTATGATAATAAATGTTTATTTTTATTTCCTGTAATGTTACTCTAAAGAGACGTCCAAAAAAAAAAAAAATCATTTTTATTTTTAAATCAAAATACTACAAAATTAAAAATAAATTAACCATTTAAATATAATCACAGGGTCTAAATCTTAATAATTTAATTGAAAGAACCGGAAACATAGTCAATTTTTTACACCTTATCACATACAAATGTTAAATATCGAACATATTACTCCTATCCAAAGGAATATGGAGTATAAGTCAAATATGCATGTATACGTAATAAATGAATAAATAAATAATGATAAATGATATGCAGCTATATAACATCATATTATTAGAAAAAATCTTGACATTATGTAACCGGATCTTCGAAAAACCTAATTATTGTTTTATAAAATGTTAATTTACATGATGTATAATAGTACAAATAATTAAAAATATATTATAAACATAATGCTACTATGATTCGAATGCTGGATTATTTTCTAAATTTATAGGTTAACGACAATATTATAAAAGTGTTATACAAATCTTCTTATATTCTTTACTTTAAATAATAAATATATATCTTGTTTTTATTAAATAAAAGAGGCAATGTATTAAAATTATTATAGTCACTATTTTATTATTCATTTTTTAATTTTTTTAAGTTCAATCTAATTATTTTTAATTGTACATAGGTATGAATGTTGCCAAGATTTTATTTACTTTATTTTTATTTTCATTTGTTAGTTAATTTTACTTATTTTATTTCATCTTATGTTATTTTATATATATATATATTTATTTTTTTTTTAATTTGTTTATTCATTATTAATATTATTATTATTGTTATGTCTTGTTTTTTACTCTGTAGATATGGTATGAATGACTTCTTTTAGCCCTAATACTTATTGCCCTAGATAGTGACAGATTGTATTATTTCTCAATAAAGCAATATTATTATAAAAAAAATATATATATATACATTTTTATTAAATTATTATTTAAGAACTTTCTCAGAGCGTCTGTGATTAAAAGAAGTTCTCAGACATGGAATGAAAAAAGTTCACATACTCTGTTATGAAGGTGTTAACAAAGGATGTTATTAGGTTCCACTTACCATTATCTACTTACCTGCTCCGTTGGGTTTACCGCCTTTTCTACTCGTTATTTTTAATTATTCATTCTTTTCTGGGCAATTAGTGTACACTGTCACAAGAAAAAAAAAAAAAAAAAACGAAAGTCAAGTGTGTTAGCTTCTTCGCCATTTGTATAGGATACGTGCTGGAAATGAAAAATGTTTGGCAAAGTAAATTTAATATCTTAAATAATTTATTAACTTTTTGAATAACTGTTAGTTATTTGTACTGCATAAAAGGTGAGACAGCTATATTTACATACATGAACTTCTCTATCCATTAGGGATTAATAGTGCACTTGTAAGAAGATATAAATTTATAGCTATGGGATAAACTTGTGTACAATAATAAAAATCTTAAAAAAACATACTATGTACATACATTTTTTTTATTTTTTTATACGATGTGTAATGAATATCAACATTCATATTAGTTTATTATTTAAGTAGTAAACATTGAAGATCGACTATTGTTAAATATTTAAGCAATAATCTAACCATATTTAATCAATTAATTTTTTTTAAACTATTTAAAATCTATCTCAGAATAAAATGTATATCATATATCACAGGGAATTATCAGATTACCCAAAATCACAAATGGATACTATTCACTATTCAAAAAAAAAAAAAAAAAAAAAATTTGAAATCGGTTTAAATAACATTCATCTCGTAGCTCGAAAAATATTTGCATTATACTTCAAATTGTGTGGAATGTTTGTAGCCATAGGGCTTATTCTGAGAATTTGTTTGAAAAGAAACCATGTGTAGTAAGAACAATCTTGAATAATAAACATAAATTGGCTAAACGAAATTAATTCGATTTTTACAAATGCCATTGTCCGTGATTATTTAAAAAAAAATGTAGATTAGAAAAATTTGTAAATATAAGATTGGACATACCAATTATCCTCGTTGGAGTATCAGTGTGTTATTCTTCTGATTTTATGCGTTTTTCTGATGGCTAACTTGTTCTAGCCAGAATGGGAAGGCCCAAGTACATTTTTCGTACCTGTCACGAAACAGAGCTAATTCGACATATACCGTTTGTGTTTAGTGATCAACAAACTTGTTTGTGATGGCTTCAAAATATAATTAATTTATTAATAAATAGATACTTCCCAATTTTCATGACAGGTGACAAATTCATAAGGGTTTTCCAGTAAATTTCCCAGCTAACTGCTAAGGAGAAAATTCGTGAGGGACCAGTCCACTGCTTATTTTAACCTTTAGTAGATGGCGATATACAGTATCTTTTGACACTCCCTGGCATGTTCGCGAGTACTTGTAGACGGATTTGACTCGCCAGGAGACCTTCTTATATATCCACCGCTAAATTTTTCAAACCAACACCGCTCAATGCTATGGACGAGAATAGCTTCTCCTTGATATTTGATAATTTCACGAGTTGTTTCAGGTTCAGTGAACCTTTTTTCTTTTCTTTTTTTCCAGTGATGCTTTGAAAATGCGAAAATTTCGTAGGATACTGTCTTGTTTGTTCTATGAAACAGATAACTAGACCGAGGCTTTGTTTGAAGAGATAAAATAATACTTCGAGAATACTCTAAAAGGATTGATAATTTTTGGAGAGTATTAGGATTGAATTATTTACAGTCCATTGAAATCTTGAATTTGAGGGGGGGCTTTAGTTTATTTTATACAAACGATTACCTTAAAAAAGAATCGTAATTAAAAACCCAAGATATGCACCCGGATGTTTTCCGAAGCCTTGGCATATAGACATTGCCTTCCAGAGCTGGAACGTACACAAAACTCTTAAAGAAAGTTACTTTACTGGCAGTTTACTTCCAAACGGCTTAATTATTCGACGGAGACAAATACAAGATGGAGATAATATCATACAGCTCTACAACTGTAAAATCAGTTGACAAATATCCCGAACATATTAAATGAGAGTTGCGCGCCCGCTGGGACTGCTCCTATGTCATCATTAATACATGGCCGGTTTTCTCGCTTCGGCAGCCATTTTATATTTCATATTAGTACACTAAGAATCAGTGTATACGACTCTTATCTGGACGTCCAAGGCGTTTCTTTAAGGGATATATTAAAACTGGGAAGTTATTGTATCTGTAGATTTTTTCCTTCTATCCATTTCATTTTTTGATCCCATTACACGGTCTGATACAGATGAGATCATTTTGGAAGGAGGAAAGGAGTATATAAATATAAATATATATATATATATATATATGGATATATATATATATATATATATATATATATATATATATATATATATATATATTCATAATTTACTTATTCGCAAATTATAACTATATTACAAAAGGAATATTAACGGCGTAGAACTTAATTTTGTTGGAATTGAGAAGATAATACTTAATATAAGAATACAAAATCTCTTATTTATATAAATTGAAAGATATTTAAATTGATGGATGCTGGACTAGGGTAGTACCTTGTCTATAAGTAAATCACAAGGTAGGAATTTTACTAGCAATATCTCTTTAATTAATCCATTCATGAAATTTTACAGATTGTAGATAATAGTGCCAATTTTTGTTCTTCCATCCCTTATTTCTTACTACTATCTTGTGCGATGAAAGACAGAAACCTAGTCAGGGATTTCAGCCATAATGACTTTAAATTAACTGATCATATTTTTTTTATTATGCAGAAGCTTTAGGGGAATACATGCTAGAGTTAAAAGCCCCCAGGCACCGAGACGGGAACTCCTATTTATTTTATTCCAAGTTTTTGTTCATCTAGTTGCTGGACAACGCGCGTTATGATTGAGAATTGATAATAATTGAGAATTAAACGACACAAACATGAGTTAAGAACAACAGATAAGTTGAAATTGAAAAGGGGATCGCCTTGAAAATAAGACAGTCCCCTCAAACGTTAACGAAGTTATGTAAGTTTAAAACATAAAAAATAAAATGGCCATCCCTTTTTTCATTCTCAACATTAAAGGATATCCCATTCTCATTAATAAAAATAAAAAAATTCTTCTTATATTCAAGAGGCATAGAATGTTCGCCACTAAATCTACAAATTTTCCAGTGTCGAAAAGTCCAACTCTGGTAACTATGAAAAAAACAAAATTAACAATATAATAAGAGTTGCTTTACCTTTATGTCGTTACAAAACATTGCATAAAAAGTGAAGAAATTGGTTCCGAAAATCCTCGAAATTAAAAAAATAATGAATAATTTTCACGAACCAAAAAGTTTATAAAGGAAAAGAGACTGCTTATTTTTTCTTATATAGCTTAGTCATTAATCTACTTGCTGTAAAATTTCGATCTTGAGCACAGAGTCTTTTTAAAACATTATCAGTTTCCAAACATGAAAAAATGTTTTATTCGCAATGTTTAAAGGAAAATATCTGGAAAGAGTCTGGGTTAACATTATTGAAATGATACAGATTACCTCTATCGCGAATTTGAGTGATATAAATATGGTGATTGAAACTCAGCTAGTTCCTGAGTAAAAAAATTCTCTTCGGTGTTAAAAAAAAAAGTTTTCTTTAAAAAAAATTAACTCGTGTAATTTTGCACCTTTCCGAACGAAACAATAATTAAAATGATGAACGTATTAGCTAGGTTTTTGTCGTTACAAAAAAGACTTAGCGAAAACATTTTTTTTAATGAACCTGAAAAATAACGTAACATCCATAACTTTATTTCGAGGATAATTAAACAGTCTATAAAGCTTAATGGTGGAATAAATACATCTTAATTTAATATTAGCGACGATTTAGAATTTGAAACCCAGACATATAAGTTACGTCTTATATAAGTGTTAAAAAAACTTATTTTACAAAAAAAAATATTTCTATCACGATGAACAATTAATCGACTAACCTGTCATTACAAAAAAAATAAGTTATTTACTTCTTTGATGTTTTATATATATATACATTTTATATATATATATATATATATATATATATATATATATATATACATTTTATATATATATATATATATATATATATATTATATATATATATATATATATATATATATATATATATATATACATACATATATTCTTTAAATATATATATTTAATGAGATGCCGTAGGTCGAGCATACACATACGTTGTTCAAAATATATTGGACTATTCCATAGAGATAAGTTATCATTTGACCAGCAGTTAAGGATATCTACATTTTTATGGATATCAAGCTATTTAAGATGACACAACATGACCTTAAAGCTAGTTAGTCCCAACTCTACCACAGGCACTTTTTTCTCCCAAAACTAAATTATAGATGTTGTCAGCTCATTAATTACGAAGAATCCAGTTCTTCCTTCGAAAGCTAAATTTTTGGCTGTCCAAAAGTAAAATGAATGCTATTTGATAGAAGAATTCGAAAGATTAGTAGAACAGTATCGGTATAAAAAGATCCTATCAATGAATTCTGCCACAATAGGCTTATAAAGAATCCCGTTCTACAATAACATCACAACTTTATTGTCTTCTGGGGATGTTTTTTATTTTATTTACATTTTTTCTTCTACAATGTATTCTATCCCTTAAGTTCTTTTCTTTTCTGATTTTTGTACATTTCCTTCGAGCTCTGAGATATCACCGATGATTTTCGAATCTATAGTATTTCTTTAATCTCAAAAAATCTAATATAATTTTAATAAAGAAACTGGAAATTACTAACGGTTAAATTATACTGCTTGAAAACAACTAAATTTGTGGAATTTCCATTTCAAATAATGCATCACTTATTGACGACATAATTTAAATGCTGTGCTTTTTTAATCTTCTTGCTAAATGTTTCCGCAATTTCAATATAATTTTAAAACAATTTCCAAATAACCGATTTTTTTTTTAACTAAGAGCTAATAAAAAATATTCCAAATTCAGAGAAAAATTCATTATTCGTTGGTCTGAGACAAGATATGATATCTTATTTTTTTCTGAAAAAGTATTGGTTTTCTGTGATGATACGTAAATATATGATCCGATATTTATCCTATGTATTTTGAGGGGATGAAACTTATTCATGATATTTTTGAGATTGAATATCTCCGAGAGATATAGAAGAGTTCAGTTTCTTTAAGAAAAAGGCTTATCTACTTCAAAACACCTGATCTCTTTTTCTACTTATTTTGGAAAAATGTTTATATATTATGAGTTTCAATATAAAACGATCAATATTTTTTGATATTATCAATTGTTAATATTAAAATAATCAATAATCTTACTGTAAAAAAATTATAATTATATTCCTTAGTTTCGTTGGAAGCATATGTTTTAGATTAAAGGATAAAACAATATAACATTGTCATGTATTGTACAATAAGCATTTAAATTTATGCCCTTTTCATCACTTTACATTACCACCCACAACTTTGTATATAAAATAACATTTTCTCTCAAAAAATTAGCTTTGCAACGGTATATTATACATACTAGGAAAAAAAAAAAAAAAATAGGAAAAAAAAAAAAAAATGAGAAATAAAATAAAGGAACTACCTAAATATATTTCTGCACTCCCCTCCTTTATTTAGTAATCAAATTCTTTTGACTAGTATATTTGCCCCTTTTCTATCAATGCTTATAAGAAGAAGGTGACAAAATAATAGATACTTCAGAGGACGAAAATTCTAAGCCTTGTCAGACTATTTCAATCAGAATCAAACCTACATGATATTAAAGCTCATTAAACTTTACATTGATATAGCGAGTTTTATTAAAATCGTCGATGCTGTTTATGATAAAATCGTAAAAGGGTGCAAAATGCATGGTATAAACAAAGTGGCTCTTCTAGTTTATTTTTTATTTTTTTAAATTTTTTTATTAATGTTACTATAACATCATAGACCTTTACACTTTTAAAGAATATAATTTAAGTTTTATACAACAGCTTTCGGCCTAAGCTTACTACAGACCTTTTTGCGGAACTTGTTCATTGTGACACAGAAGATCCTGAAACGTATTTTTTTTATTGAAAACTTGTATTCGAAAATTTTCACAATCGCAATACTCTCCCTTACTATATATTTCATGTATAGGTTAGTGAAAGTAAAAATAGGAGTCTTAGCTGATTTTGCATTTGCTCCTTCAATTGTCTATTTCAGCAAAAAGATAATAATAACAATAATAAAATACAAAAATAAAATACAATAAAGAGAATAATTTTTTTTCAAAAACGCAACGGGATAAACACTGCCTGGACAGAGAGCAATAAGCAAAAAAATTTAAAAAGATCAGTATTTTTGCGGGATATATAGAAAAGTGAAATGGTACGGTGTGGTCAAAGGAAAGGAATAAAAAAACATGAATATATGACGAGAAGGTACTGGGAAAAAAGAAATGAGGAACCAAAAATAACGATATTCGCGTGGTTTTAAAAGGACGTTTCGTGTAAAATAAATCAATAAATTAATTAATAAAAAATATAGTACTATAATTTTCTAATTAAATCATGATTTTTTAAACATTTTATTGATATTTACAACTGTACTTATAATAAATATTATAACTAAATGGGCTAATTTACTCTTATGGGCATGAAAATGTCTTGTGAAGAAATTACCTAGTGGTAGCACTTCAATACATTTTTTTTTATTTTAAACATCAATTAATGGAAACATTAAACTCTTAATCGGTAATTAATATATTGAATGAAATAATTAGAAAACATTATGAATACCAAAAGTGCAAATTTTGTATATTCCTGTACCATAAAAATGGCTGCCACGACCGGTTACTTGAGTAATGTTCAGAATAACATTACTCGCAAGTTACTTTGCTGATTTATGTTGGATAACCACAGGTGAAGCTAAAAAAAAACTACTTCTGAATCCTTGACTATTAATATAATATCGTAGTATGTTCCTAGTTTTCAGCATAATGAATAATGTTCAAGGGAATATTTAGTTATGTGTGTATCGAATTCGATTTTATTTAAAAAATATATATAAATCTCTCCGAATTCTTTTCGCGTAATTCTTATTACTCTATTATTTTTTTTTAATTTGAAAACGCATTACATACAAATATATATAATCTCTAAGCTCCCATACTTACACCCCCATACATACACACCCCTAACTTACACCCCCAAAACAAAAGGAACATACGGCGGATGGAGGGGATGGATGAATCACGCCCAGAGCCCAGTTTCTCGCTGCCAATCAATTCGGCAGATTGTCCCGACCATCTGACGGATTTTACGGCCACTTCGACCCGTCTTGTTACACATCTACTATTGCGGCTTTAATGCAAAGGGAAGTCAAAGATAAATTGCAGAAAACAATGAATGAATAAAGCTTATTTCGATACTAATAGTCTCGTTTTTATATCTTTTCTTGAATCTATCTATTTTAAAGTACCTCACTCATTTCACTCAATTTTCTGATCATCGCAGTATCTCAAAATGACTATTTTTGTGAAGCTGAAATTTTTCGTGGAGGTTCGTCATACCGTCTAAATGTGCAATAATGCTGGGTTTGAAAATACTCTAAGTAGTTGAGAAAATACATATTTCTAAAACCTTTATGGACATTTTTTTCGAATAATTAAAAAACTATACGTTTTCTGAAAAAAATTAAATACACATTTGAAATATAGTAGAATTTCTGACCACATGAAAGCAAAAAAATTGTAATCTGAAAAGTACTGGCAAAATACTACATTTATAACAGATATATTCAAACATGTTATTTAAATCCATGTTGTATGTGTACATTTCCATGTAATCATATTCAAGTGGTATCGGATTTTTAATAGGAAAATGTTAACTTATTTCTGAAAATTGAAAACACAGTTTTTCTATTTTCATTTATTTATTTATTTTATTTTTTTAGCAATACCCAGTAGTGGGCTTTACTTACATTTGTGTTCCTGACAAATTGTGACGGTAATAATCTTAAATAATTTTGGGTAATTCTACTTTTACTGGTGTGCTATTGAGTATTTTATTTTATTTAATTTAAAGAAACCACTCTATCGCTTTAATCTAAATTTCAATCATATGATACTGTCTCCTGATGCGATGGTACTGACCTTAGTCAACATATGGTTGAACTGGTCTTTGTTAACAATGAATCTAATACAACTTAATCGTGTTCTTAAATCAGAAGAAATAGAATTTCAGAGGTATGAACTATTGTATAAAACGGACACTTTATGAAGCTAGCTTTTCATAAACCAAAATCGCTCTAGTATTTATTCTTACGGTATAAATTATGCAGTTTAAGAATTTAATACCGAAGCCCGTACTGCAAGAATTTTATCATTGTGCTCAAGGGCTAAAAGAAAGAATGATTTTGAATGTGGAACCTAAAGATCCCTTATCGACTCATACCTATGTGAGTTTGTTTACAAAATAATATAGAAAACGAAGATATATTTCAGTGTATTTTAAAATCATTAAAAGCATATTGGCTCCCTAAATGAATATTTCAATAGCGAATTTTTCGTTAACTATTTATTTTGTTTACATTTGAAGCTTGTTGAATACATTATTTTAAACATCTCTTCATCAGAAGTATTAACTTTATAATAAGATAAATCACTCTTTTAGAAATAAGTAACAGGTGTCTTAAAAGTAAAAAAAAAAAAAATAAATAAATAAAGATTACTATAATGTATTAAACAGTTCTTGAGTTTACCTCTACCAATTCACTTGCTATGCTTAATAAAGGATCAAACGTTTGGTCGGATTTTCCTTTGAACTAAGTCATTATTATTTATTTTATGGTTCATTCAGTGCTACTAGAAATAGACTTGTGTGTAGCTTTATTTTCTTGTTTGTCCGAAAATTTTTGATCTTGAAGTTGACTCCTGGTGAGGTTATTCTTTTCAATTCCTCGAAGGGTGAAGGAAGCCCCCGATTCGGGTGGGGAATATGCGATCGATACCCCATTCTCCTACAATAGCCTACGACATCATGGGCCAGATATTATCTCACCTACTCAAGGCCTGACTTATTTACTAGTGGGAAATGATGTGCTCGTAAGCTACCCACGATATAATCAATTCTAGCTTTGTAAATGACCATTCCCTCTCTAATAGTAAGAACTAAAACTTATCTAGTTAAGTCATGTCCGGCTGTAGCTGAAAATTATGTTTTTTCCTGAAACATCACTCATTGGAATCTCTTTATCCAATTTAGAGAAAAACCTACGAAAAAAAGGTTGTTTGGAACTCAAATTTTTGTCTTAACGCTTAAATTCCGAACATGATAGATAAAAATGCTTTATTCAACATCATACAGGCCAAATACTATGCTTTGTTTATACACAGCATACTAAAACAATCTAAATTAAACCTTGGTAGTAAATAAGTTTTTAGAATTTTTTAAGTGGTTGCAAACAAAACTTGAGTTTCTTTACGAGACACTTGCATGAGATATGTTAAGCGTTTTGCGAAATCCCTGTCGTAGAGTGAGGTTTATCTCGACCATTTCCATAATTTGATCTTTATCAACAGTTGAAAGACAACCCGAGACCTTAAAAATTCAAAACTAAGATGTTCAAAATTTCCGCTTCTGAACCGAGCGAACAACTTACTGATTTTGTAAACCGTTTGTGCAGTGGATTTTCCTCTTCGGAAATAAAAATATTCAAAAACGAAAATGAATTTTTTTTTTTTTTGAGCAAGCAAAGTACTACTAAAAGATAATGAATCTCGGTTTAAACTGATGCATAAAAGCACCTTAACTATTACTATTTTTATTTAAACATTATTTTACCAATAAACATGATTTTATAAACACAGATAGGATTGAATTGAAATACAGAAAAACGCTTCGAACTTATGTTACAACCCAATAACTCTTTGAAAAAATAGTTTTCCTTATATTTTAATTTATGTAATTATTTATTACATCCTTTTTAAGTAAATTAAAATAATTTTGTGAAATTGAATTAAAAAAATAAATTTATTTTGGGTAAATCATTAAACATCAGGTATTGATGTTTATTGAATTTATTTCAATTGCATTAAAAAAGTTTTCATGCATCTATATTTTATCAATGAAAATGTTATTTTTTCGAATGATGACATAACTTTGACACCTTATGATTTACTTTTTATTACGAAACGCATTAACCAGTGTTTGCTTGATCCGCTCAAGGATCACCCTGTGTACAAGTTTTATTTGTTTTCTTGTTTTTGTTGTAGTTTTTTTTTAACAAATTTATAAATACACGTTCCCAAGGATTAGTAAAACCATTAATTAATCTATTTATAAAGTTATGAATAGTTATTAGTCAATATTTTTACTTAAGTATTAATTTTCTTGACAATAGTCTAGTTAAAATTCAAAAAAAGGTTATGAATACGCGCACAAATACTTAATTTGCTTATTAATGATTTTATAAAAGAATTACTTATATTTATATTAATTATACTCTACAATCCCTAGAGTCAGATTCTTCACATCATTCAATCTTAAAATTATTTCTATTTAGTCATATAATAATAAATTATAAGTCTTCTTAATTTATGAGGATGTATTTTAAAGTAATTATGTACAACTTAGTAAGTAGTCATTACTTATTTTGATTTCTTTAATGTAAGTTGCGTTCTTAATGTATTTCATATTTAAATAATCCACACAAAAACTCTAAAAAATTAATTAGCCTATTTTCGGTTTCATATGTTGCATTATGCAGGAGGAAAAAATCAAAATTAGAATTAGCATGGTCGTAAACAAGAGAATCGTTATCATTTTTGTTAGATTGAATAGAAATAAAACATCTCCATAACTTGAAAATAATTGACAGGAAATTTGACAGGTTGCGTGACTGCTTTATTAAAGGACAATTTCCGGCATCTCGGCGAGAAGGAAACACTATTTTCTTTTTTAAACCCACTCAGTTCATTTCTACAGCATTTGTTCATTGTGTGGTCTCTATAAGTAATTATTAATTAACATGCTAATACATATATGTCCGGAATTTTTAATTGTGTTAAAATTATGGTTGTTTTATAGATATATAAACGTCATATTAAATTACATTTTATTATTCCTTTCATGACAAACTCTATTCCCACTCTAATCCTCTAGTTTCAATCCTTTCTTCCTCCTCCATTTCTGATTATCCTCCGAGGCGTCTGAAAAGGAGATGGCCCCGACACATTCTAGTTATGAATATTTTTAGAGTACTTCCATTCCATTCCTACATGTGTTTCATGCCTTTTTATATTTTACTCAAATTTTCTGGTTTTATTCTGTTATACAGTTGTAAATTCCAAAAAAATAAATTTTTAAAAATGTTTACAAATATATCTATAATCTTTATGTTTTATTTTTATTTTATTTGTTTAATTATTTATTTATCCACACCTGTCTGTACATACATATGACAATCAGTGGATTGTCTGTAAGATATGTTACAACTTAAAAAGGGTATGTTAGGCATGAGAAAGATGACAGATGATTTCTCATCCATGACCTTTTCAGTCTAATCCTGATATTACCCGAATAAGGTATACATCTATTCTTATTAATTAATTAAGAGTACCAAATTCTCTACAAGCCAAAAGAACAATCATTGAAATCTGTTTAGAAATGGCAGAGATGTAGCAAAACCAGCAGTAGTTAGTGGCCATTTTCCTTTGAATTATTTATCGCTTTTCATTTCAGTTTTTTGCCGGTGAACAGCTATATAATTAACTGTTACAACCTAATATAGTTCAAAATAATAAACAATTGTTCAATAATTTGCAGCGTTATTTTATTAATTGAGACGTTGAGTTCCAAAAGGTACTACATGCATTCTAGGAAATTTAACAGGAAGCGCTAAAATCTCTCATAACTATAATCTTATAACCAGTTAATTATTTGATTATTTTTGCATTAAAATCTAAAATTTTTTTTTACTAATTAGTAACACCATATTAAAGTTATAAAGTGAAATGTTTTAGTACGATTTGAAATTATATAAATGTGTAATTAGTACCTTTAGCTATTAATAGTATTTCTTTATCGCGTTTTAAATGACTTGAGAGTTCATTAAACAAAATCAAATAGAAGAATTAGATGACACTAAATGATAAGAAAACTAATATCTAAAAAAAATCAATATCGTAAAATATGCCCTTTAGTACCTTTTGGAAATCAAAGTCTCAATTGTTGTGTCTGGTTCAGATATTTAATATCATTTAACATTTAACATTTTAGCAAAACTATTTTTGGTTTAAGTTAAACCAGGGTTTAGATAATTAATCAAACATTATACTAAAAACTCCATTGATTAAAAACGCTCTGAGGAAAGTCAAAGAAAAAGGTAAATAATGTTGAAAAAAAGTTCATAAAATATAAATAATGAAAAAAAAGCATGAATTTATAATTTTTTCCTCATTAATTATATTTTATTTGTTTAATAATTATATAAAAATATGGTAATGGATATTATAATTCTGAGAACTCGGCAGCATGTTTGGTAAAACGTTTGGGGTAAATCGGAAAAACACCGAATACTATTATGATAATAAAGGTTATAATAGGAGAATCCCAAATTTATCAAATTAAATCATTTTTAAAGTTCCTACTGAACTAACCATAGCATTTTATAAAGAAATCTTTAATAATTTGTTTGTTTTTTTTAATCAGCTCTGATTTAAAGGAGAGGTTATTGCCCAGCAGAAGTTAAAACGCCGACAGAAGCTTGCATGGCTTCAAATAATTTGCATATTGCAGAGTTGGAGTATAATAATTTGTCTCGGGGACTCGTAACATGTTGAAAGAACCAACATCCGATTAAAATATAACAATAAGAAGAAAAGACAGAGATCGTAAGCCATTGGGACCACCCACCAGTCGACGTCTAGACTCTCCTCTCTGATTGGATGTCTCCACAGACCAATCAGAAATAAAAGAAATATTGTAAGTATTCTAAGTTGGCACAGATATATTCATTGGATTTTTTCTAATCTTGAGTTCAATGCTCTCCTTACTGGTTTAACAGAGCTTAGTTTAATCATAAATTTTATCATTTTTTCCTGTAAATAAGTACATAAAAGTCAGAAAATATATTTAATTAATGCACGTATTTATAATTTCATGAAACTTATTGTAAATATTATCATAATTATTATATGACAAGGTATTCATATTTCATTATCGTTATAATTATTTTGGCTATGGTTTAATAATAGTCGTGGTCGTAGAAACTGCATCATTCAATAAAAAAAATCTCAAAATTATACATAACCGAATGTTTATAAAATGCTGATCACACAAAAAATAATTGAAAATTAAAGTAAAGCACATAAGAATCAAATGGGAAAAAATCTGGTGCTAAAAAATACAAAAGACGACTTTTAACTCACCTCCGTTGGTAAAATCAACCAGTAAGTTTTATCGGCTTTTCATCAATCTCTATTAACCTTTAAAATCTAAAATATTTAGCTCTCCAGCGGTATATTATACATCTATATTACTATTCTCGTGTAAAAAAAAAAAAAAAAAAATGCACTTTTCTCCTTTAGCTGATAATACAATTCGCTCAACTTGCATATTTAGCCGTTACTTATCAATGCTAATAAGATAATGTTTCTAATTTTTTTTTTATCTGTAAAATTAAAGGTACTTTAGAGAAAGAAAATTTAAAATATCAGCATTTAAGCCCTGTCAGACTATTTAAATCAGAATGAAACCTACATCATATTAAAGCGCATTATATTTTACATCCATAGAGCGAGTTTAATCAAAATCGTTAGAGCCGTTTTTAAGTAAATCGTATGGTATAAAGTGGCGCTTCTGGTTAGCTGATTTTGACGAAAAAGATACTGTAACTTCTCGGGCGTATAGTTGTGTCCAATATGAAATTTCAGTTTCATAGAACTATTAGTTTTTGCGCTGGACCCACCACACACGGGCACGGACACACCAACCTTTTTTTGCGGGACTTAGTCATTTGGACTCAGAGGACCCTAAAATTAAATTCGAAATTTTCCACTATCGCAGTACATTCCCCTACTATATATTTCATACATAGGTATATGAAAGTAAAATATAGAAGTTTAAGTTCTCTCGTGAAGTGAATTATAATATTAATTCTCGAAACTGTGACTATTCTTGGTGTGACCCCACAGTGACTGTTGTTTTCCATGAAAATTGTTTCACTTCATGTAATCTCACAATTTTAATTGTTTCTTATAGCAAAATGCTTAATATTCGACTTAATTAAATCTTTATTCTGGTAATAGTTTAATCTGTTTATATCATTAAGCCTATGATATAAATAACTAGATAAAAACAAAATTACTCAATTGGATCATAAAAAAATAAAATCATAGGTAATGCGATTTCTATGACCTTGACTGTACACAACTTCTGTTTTATATCAATGTTTTAGCACTGATCATGCATAATAGAGTAATTTGGCTAAAAATTCAAGTGATAAATATTAAACATTTCCGAAAAATCTATATAAATAGAGTATTACCGATATATATATTTTTTTTTTTTTTTTTTTTTTTTTTTTTTTTTTTCTTACCCTCTGGTTTTATTTTCGAACAAAATACAAATACAAATATAATATGTATAGCTGTCAGATTTGTCCTTCTGTTACCCGGAGGTATTCTAAAGAGGATTGCTATATGCGCTGGATGCACTAGTAATCTTTCAAGGGCTTCTTCTAAGCCTTTATTTATCCATTGCAAAATGGGAGGGACCATTCTTCAGGGTTTTGGCAATAAATTGAGTTCAGACATAGTCCGAACTCCTTCCCTCGGCGACAACGTCAACGAGAGGTAGTGATCCTTGCCACCTCCCAGGCTTGGGTGGTGGGGTGATATCAGAAAATAATGGATTAGCACAGGCCTTCAGCCCATCAAAAAATTTAATGTGCCTCCGGCTGATATATTCAGGCACTGTTGGCAATACTAATTCCTGATGAAGGATATGGTTTCTGGCCCTTTGTAAGTTGGTACCTCTGACAATCCGCCGAAGGATGGAGTTCTGGAACGTCTGTAATTGTTTGAGAGTGGACTTAAACAGATGCCGCATCAAGGGCGCACCATAGAGCATAGTCGGACGTATTATAGCCTTGTAGATCTGTAGTTTCAGCCTCAGTGAGAGCTGAGGTGACGTGAGTAGATGATTAAGTCTATAGCTCTTTCTCCTGGCCAGTTTGAGTCGTTCCCGGACGTGACTAGATAAGGTGAGGTGCCTATCTAGAGTGACGCCCAGGTAGAGGATTGAATTAGAGACTGGCAGTGTTTCTCCGTTCACTTTAAAATCAGTGGGCAAAGCGCTCTTCCCCTTCTGGAACGACATGACAATAGCATCTGTCTTCTTCGGGTTCACCCTAATGCCAATCTCCTTCAGCTCATCTACAATAGTGGTCGATGCTCCTTGTGCCAGGGTGAGAGCCCTTTTCGGTCTCATACTAGAAGCATAGATGCCAATGTCATCGGCGTAGGCTGCTACCAGTGCCATCGGGTGCTTCATTGAGATCACTTTTGCTGTAAAGATCACAAACAATAGTGGTCCCAATACAGAACCTTGAGGAACCCCACAAATGGTGTCCTTTGAAGTTGACAATTTATCGCCTACCCTTACGACGAAGGATCTCCCGCTTAAGTAGCTTCTGATCAATCGGCATAATGAAGCTGGAAAACGATAGTCTTCCAACTGGCGAAGCAGTAACTCGTGGGATACACAATCAAACGCCTGTGTGCAGTCCAGCGAGATGAACGCTGTGGCTTCATTGTTCTTCGTCATACGCTCTATGGTGTGCCTTTGAAGTTTCACTAAATGATGATCGCAGGCTACGCCTCGTGAGAACCCGGTCTGTTCTGGTGGAATGATGGACTCCTCACTGCAGTGCTCTAGCAGATGGTGATGGATCAGCCTCTCGAACACCTTGCTCATATGCGAAAGGAGACTGATAGGCCGATAATGCTCTGGTGAGTCTCCATTCTTCCCAGGCTTAAGTAGCGGCACTATGATCGCTTGCTTCCAGTCATCGGGGAAGTATGAGATCCGCATACAGGAGTTAAAAATGTTTAATAAGAAGGCTTTACCCCTCCGAGGTAGCATCTTCAATAGTACATACGGAATATCATCCAGTCCCGAAGCCTTGTTACCCTTGGTGCGTCGTAGTACCGACTCAAGCTGTCCGAAGGTGGAGAATATCCTCTTTTCATTAGGGGACGTTGGTCTTCCCGCAGGAAGTGTGGGAGCATTTAACAGCCGATCATCTTCCCTCGCCTTATAAGAATCGGCCAAGAGTTCAGCCTGTTCCTCAGGGGATAATAGGGTGCTACCTGATGTAAGGTGTACACTCTTCCTCTTAGTGACGTGTGACCTCACAAGTCTCCAGAACTGACGATGATCATCATGAGTCCTACGGAGTTGCTCGTGCCATAGGAAAGTCTTCCATTCACGCATGAGGCTGGCTATCTGCCGGGTCATCGCATTGATGGCCGGTTTCAAGCCGTAGTCACAAGTTCGGTGGAAAATATTCCTCAGGTTGTTCCTTTGTGCAATGAGAGCAAGAATGTCGCTCGGTGGTTTCCTGAAGGCGTTTGGCTGAGGACTAAACCTTGGTATGGTAAGATTGGCTGATACATGGACGGTGGTGGTGATATCCGAGATCGCCTTCTGCACCTCTTTAACAGTTCTTAAGTACTGTATCTTTGGTAGGGTATCATCCACACTAGCCCTATATCCTTTCCAGTCGGCCTTGTGGAAGAGGAACTTGCTCGCGGGTGGTGTTGCTGGAGTTCCCTCAAAGGCATATATCCTGGTCTTGGTAAGTATTCTAAGTCGGCACAGATATATTCCTTGGATTTTTCTAATCTTGAGTTCAATGCTCTCCTTACTGGTTTAACGGAGCTAAGTTTAATTTTATCATTTTTTCCTATAAACAAGTACATAAAAGTAAAAGAAAATATATTTAATTAATGCACGTATTTATAATTTTATGAAACTTATTGTAAATATTATCATAGTTATTATATGACTAGGTATTCATATTTCATTATCGTTATAATTATTTTGCCTATGGTTTAATAATAGTCGTGGTCATAGAAACTGCATCATTCAATAAAAAAATTCTCAAAATTATACATAACCGAATGTTTATAAAAATGCTGATCACACAAAAAATAATATTATATATTGAAAATTGAAAGTAAAGCACATAAGAATCAATGGGAAAAAATCTGGTGCGCACAAAAGACGACTTTTAATCACCTTCGTTGGTAAAATCAACAAGTAAGTTTTATCGGCTTTTCATCAATCTCTATTAACCTTTAAAATATAAAATATTTAGCTCTCCAGCGGTATATTATACATCTATATTACTATTCTCGTGTAAAAAAAAAAAAAAAAAATGCATACAAAATTTTAACTACAAAACTAATAAAATTCGCTCAACTTGCATATATAATAGCCGTTACTTATCAATGCTAATAAGATAATGTGCCTGATTTTTTTTTTTAATCTGTAAAATTGAAGGTACTTTAGAGAAAGAAAATTTAAAATATCAGCATTTAAGCCCTGTCAGACTATTTCAATCAGAATGAAACCTACATCATATTAAAGTGAATTATATTTTACATCCATACAGCGAGTTTAATCAAAATCGTTAGAGCCGTTTTTAAGAAAATCGTATGGTATAAAGTGGCGCTTCTGGTTAGCTGGTTTTGACGAAAAAGATACTGTAACATCTCGGGGGTATATTTGTGTTCAATATGAAATTGCAGTTTCATAGAACTATTATTTTTTGCGCTGGACTTAACACACATGGACACGGACACACCAACCTTTTTTTGCGGGACTTAGTCATTTGGACTCAAAGGACCCTAAAATTAAATTCGAAATTTTCCACTATCGCAGTACTTTCCCCTACTATATATTTCATACATAGGTATATGAAAGTAAAATATAGAAGTTTAAGTTCTCTCGTGAAGTGAATTATAATATTAATTCTTGAAACTGTGACCATTCTTGGTGTCACTGTTGTTTTCCATGAAAATTGTTTCACTTCATGTAATCTCACAATTTTAATTGTTTCTTATAGCAAAATGCTTAATATTCGACTTAATTAAATCTTTATTCTGGTGATAGTTTAATCTGTTTATTTCATTAAGCCTATGATATAAATAACTAGATAAAAACAAAATTACTCAATTGGATCATAAAAAAATAAAAGCATAGGTAATGCGATTTCTATGACCTTGACTGTACACAACTTTTGTTTTATATCAATGTTTTAGCACTGATCATGCATAATAGAGTAATTTGGCTAAAAATTCAAGTGATAAATATTAAACATTTCCGAAAAATCTATATAAATAGAGTATTACCGATACACTAATTTTTGTCTTAATTACGTCAGTCTTAATATAAAATATCGATGAGATGGTAGAAGAAATCTTTTTTTTTTTTTTATAAATAAATTATTTGTGGTAAAATTTCCTTTCATTTGTATACATTTATAATTATAATCAGGTTAATTCATCAGTTAAATGATTCTCCATAACAATGTCATTCATTTTTTTTCAGGTAAAGCATAATAATAGGACATATACAATAAAACAGAAGCTATGTTCTTAGTTCTGGAAACAAAAAAATACACAGGTGATTGGATGCTATTTGCTTAAGATCCAAGCGGAAAAATAAGTATATACAGTCGTAAGTCAAAATATCTTTGTTAGAAATTACCTTTTTTTTTTTCTTTTCATTTCCTTTAATTGTTATGTTGGGTATTAATGCCCGAATGATTAATTTGATGGTATACAGATGCGAACTCAACCCCTTCTAAATTTCAGAAACAATGGCAAGGGTGCATTAGTATGGTAATAGAATTCTAAGAGAATTAACCTTCACCAGAATACCGAAAAGGAGCTGGGAAAAGAACTTCATTACTTCAATGTTTTGAATAAACCCATATACTACTGGAATTATTTATATTTGTTTAATATTGGAAAAAAATAGCGAATTAAAAAAATAAAAGTAGGTAATTATTCCTTAGATAAATCGCCAAGGTAAGTTTTAGCAATGCTTTTGAAAATGTTTACTAACTTTCCTCACATGATACATAATGAAATGAAAAATAATTTTATTCTGGACGAGTGGTTCCCTAAGAATAGACAAGAAAAGTACAATATAATAATAATTGTCTTACCATGAAGACTTCACTGTAACAATAAAAAGACGGATCTTGTGACCAGGAATAGTTATCATCTATAGATTTTAAATATTACATATATTGGGAAGATTGATACTTTAGGAGATGGAGAAATAGTCGGTGTTTAAAAGTGGATAATGATAAACCTTTAAGAATGGATATAGGCAAGGAATTCTAAAATAGGGTAGCACGAATAACAAACGATTATTTTAAGAAGACGGATCTATGGGAAGGTTTATACAAGTTTATGGGTTGGGTCCCATCCTCAGGTTTCTGGTTTTTCATTTTCCAATTTTATCATTTTTTTTTTTTCTGCATTCTAGACTCAAACAACTAGAACTTAACCGACGATTTGACAAATTAACAGAGATTGTTAAAAAGAAAATCTCCAATTCCTTTTGAAAACGAATTGCTAATTTACTAGACAGTAGCAATTCGGGACATGGGAGTCCGTGGCTGAGGATATCAGCGCGCTTGTCTCTCATGCTACAGGTTGCGAGTTCGAATCCCAGCCCCGGCGGGGCTTTTATAAGGATGTGATATAATGGGGATACATTCGCAGCCTCTCCCCATGGTATGTGAGACCCGTCAGCCAAATAGTGTCCACTCACAAAATTAGGCGTAGGGAGTGATGACCCTGCACTATAAATTGCATCGCGAAACGCGAGTGTAAACTCCCAGGAGGTTACATCGCGAGGCCCAGGGCCTGCACGGCCTGTCACGCCCACTAAAAAAAAATTTACAAGAAGTACTGAAATCTTTCTGGACCTATGGTCTAAAACTGTGGGGGACAGCCAAGTGTTTTAACATCAAACCATTCAATCCTTTCAATCCAACATCCTCCGAACAATAGTTAATTCCATCAAAAATCTGTTTTAATCATTTTTTCTGTAAATTGGGAACTCAAAGGTTAAATATGGAAAAGTTTCAGAATTTGTCCACCTAAATCGGTCATATTTTCCACTGTTCCCCGCCTGGCAAAAACTTGTGTAAACACTTTATTTTAAAAATCTCCTAAAGGACAGTTCATAGAAGTAATGTTTCTGACAATAAAAGGGGAAGCGTCCTTGCATTTACTCAGAGGCGCCTTGAGTATAAGGAAATACTATTTCCAGACTGAAATAAAAATGTATACATATGTCTTACGTCAAAGTATGTTCATCTGAAGCAATCCGAGCTACATTAGGGGATATTTTTTTTTCATTTAAACGGCGAAGTTGAAAGAGTTACAATCATGATCCTGGACTACAAACGGACTAATTGAGGCAATAACTTGTGGAAATTATTTCGAGCTTATCTCGCTAGGCTGAAAAGTATTATTTGTCATTAGCCGAACAAATATAGCCTTTTCAAGTTACGGCTCATTAGGGAATATTAAGGGAATAAAATAGGGATCCGGTGATTGAACTACCTGACAGGCAGACGGCTCAATTAATAATCCCGAAGCGATACTATCCGGCTTAGGGAAAGAGGGAGGGGGGATAAAGACCCCGAAGTAAGGAATAATAGCCATTGTTGGTATAATATAGGACCATAACCTGGATGGGGTCTGATCCAACAGCATCAAATCTCTTTTTTATTCCCCAACAGCCTTGCATTAACATAACACAGCTATGGCGAAAACCTCCCCCATGTCCTATGTTTGTGGTCCAAGGCATAAAATATCTCAGTTTATCCTCCTCTCAGGCTACCTCGGATATGCCTTATGCAGGCAACATTTCAAATATATAATGCCCAACTACGTAACCCCTGATTCCAGCTAGATAAGAATCCGGGGAGCTAAACATTGTAATTTAGTAGAAATTTAAGAGGCTCATTAAGTTTCTTAATATAAGGATACAAGGGGTCTGTAATGTATGAATCTAACTGGTCTGTTTTTTCTTTTGCTTTCATGTTGGTTCCGTTTAAATGAACTAGTCGTATTTAAAAAACCTTCAAACATATAACAGAACCTCCTTGATTCTTTAGTAACAGAATTTTACAGGCACCAGGAGACTGAAAAGAATACGAATAATCATGTTCTGTATTTTCTTCCAGTGGTCCGCGGACCCCAGGAGGTCCACAGACGATGCAGATGAGGTCCGTGAGATGCTATTGGTAAATTATATTAAATTACCTTGATAAAATATGTCTGGCAGTCTTAGGGACTGCCGGTAGAAGTGAAAATTTAAAACTCTCGAATATATTCGTCTAAGATTTACATCTATTGGTATTCAATGCTATAATTCTCGTGATAAAAAAAAAATGACGATATTTTAAAATATAGATATTTCTTCGCAAATATTATAAAGATTTTTTTGTTAAGTCAATTATCATAGATTAAAATTCAAATACCATAACCTTCTAAACTGAGTTCTAAAAGTTCAAAAGTAATCATTATTTGAAAAATATTTTGGAATATCTGTAGGTGTGTAACACTGATAAATGTGTAACACAGAGCTAACCTCAGTCTCTCTTCCAAGCCAAAAAAAAAAACAACATATATTTCAGTTATAAATCAATTATATTTTTATAGGGTGTTTATGTTTTCTTAATTGAATTCTTTAGTATTAAAATTAATTAATTTTCAAATATCATATTTCTTTTCTAATATAATGAAGATATTTTTTTCAACATCATTTTACTACGATTTAAATTATCATTTAACCATAAGATCATCATGGTTTTGTTTCGTATGTTTAAATATTTTTAAGATAATGTTTTAATAATATTTACAAATATAAATATTTTAGTGTCAAGAGAATTAAGATATTTATTATATTAACTTTATATACAGCAAGAGGTAACTCTAAGTCATAGTTTATCTACCATGTCTTTACTCATTTCAACAGCAACTGATTTTTATAAATTAAATACTGAAATACCGATACTATAAATATATATCGATATTATATACTGCCACATACTTTACTACATTACATACATATATCACATGGGAATCGATGAAGTCCACGGAAATTAATATCGATATCCTATCTCAAGTGGACAGGTATACACCGCTCCGCATGCGGCTAAATGCTGGAAATGCGTGTTATTATTCAGTTGCGAAATTACTTAGTTAGCGGCTACTGTCTTAAAACTTAAAGATTAGGATTTGTAAAACTATTATTCTTCCGAGGTTCTGTACGGATGTGAAACCGTGGCCGCTTACTTCAAAGAATGAACAACGTCTTAAGGTTTTCGAAAGTAAGGTACTGCGTAAAATATTTGGTCCAAAGAGAGATGGGGCTACTGGGGAGTTTAGTTTGCACAACGCAGAATTGCTGAGCTTGAATCCTGTGAATGTAATTGAATTGATAGCATCATGAAGACTCAAAACGGGCGTGTAAGGTTTTTGGGCTTAGTGAGGAACGAATTTCAAAAAAGTTGGTATTCGCTGAACCAACTGGTAGTCGTTCGAAAGGTAGGCCTAGGCGTTGATGGGAGGATTTAAGTATTTGTTTCAAGTAGGACGTAAGCAAAATGTGTGAAATATTTGCGGCACATGTTTTCATTTACTTTTTATGAAGTTTTCTTGATTTAGAAACTTTAATAGACAGCGTTACAAATCTTATTGAAGATGAGTACTGCTAAACGTTCCCTTAATTTGAAAGATAGCTTTTTGTGGTGGTAAGTTTTTTTTCAGGATTCAACAGTAAACATTCAACCCAGACGTATGGAATACAGACAGGCTCTAGCCTTCCCCACGATAATTTAGATTCTAGACAATCCCAAAACCGAGAAAGAACTGTCTGACAATAAAACCCCAGGAAGGGGCTGTAAACAGTTGCGACAACGCAGAGGTTCAGAAGTCTTAGCAACCGGTATTGATTCTAACCTTATCGTAAGTTACCTGGGGGAGAAGTCTCCTGGGGTGGTGAAGTCTTTCGTATATTCATGTATAAGTGGTTTTACCAAAGCTATTTCTAGAAAAAGTGTTATCATTAAAAAATAATATATATTGAAATTAAACAATATGGGTCAATGCATTAAAAATCGTCCAATTTTCATTAATTTTATCGCTAATCATTTTTTATTTTATTGACTTTTTTAACCAGTTAATCTGTATTCTTTCATGAATAATTTTTTTTTTCTGCCAAATAGTTTTAGTGTTGCAGCTGTTTTAAGTCATCTTCGCGACTGAAAACATTTGTTGGACAAATCTATTTCCTTTAATTTTGTAGAAATCGAGTCAATACAAAAACTAACAATAAATAAGGATATCTTTATAACGTTTGTCTTACAACTTGTTATCTTAAAGATGAAGAAAGTGGCAAAAAATTCTCGAAAATTAATAAAAAATGAGACTTTAAGAGTTAAAGTCTGTAAGGAAAAGACACCCATCATTAATTATTTTCATACATAGCTTAAGCAAGCCCTACCTGCTGTAAAAAATTCGACTTGAGAGCATAGTCCTTTTTTGTATATGAATTTAAAAATGCCAAATTTATATTAAAAAGAAGGATAATGTACATGATCGAAACTTCTACATAAAAGTAGTGCAACAATGATACTATACAGAAAAAATAAAATAAATTTGAGATTCCTTCCTAACCTCCTTGTAGCCTATATAGCCTGCAAAAAGTTTCAGTTGATTTAAATTTTCGTGAATTTTTAAAAAAAGATTCTTGGCTACTTAGGTAATATGGTGTAAAGACCAAAACTATATACAGTACTCTAATCAACACTCTAGTTTTTATTTCGTTCTGAAATATGCAAAGTTACATTAGTTAATAATTTTTAAATAAAATGTTATTTTAATAGAGAAGAGAATTTTATAACTCGGAAACCAGCTCAGTCCCAGGCACCAAATTTATGTCACTTAAAAACATCGTACAGATGTGTAACCTGTGTTGGTTTTATAATTTTTCCACTCACTCGTTTTGGAATATTTAGAAATATTCGCATAAAACGAGTTTTTGTCATTTTTGAAAATTCATTAAAAAAAAAATACTATGTTCTCAAAATCAAAATTTTTACATCAAGTAGGGCTGTGGCTAAGCTATGTATACAAAAATAATCAAAGATGAGTCTCTTTTTCTTTATGGCCTTTAACAAGTTAAATGTCTCATTTTTTATTAATTTTCGGATGCATTGCATTATTATATTTATATATTAGTTTTTGACACGTTCGATAACAGATATCAAACCATTCGACATTATTTCAACCTAACGTGCTTGCTTGCTGCCTGAGTGAGCAGAAAAAACTGTAGGCACGCCAAATGTAAACATAAAATATATGAAATATCTATTTACCTTCTTAAACTTCCTACAAAATTAGAATAACCTATCTTAACTTCCCAGAGAAATGTTTCAACGCAAAGCCCGATTCGTGATTGGATCATGAGCTGAAAAGTTACCATAATTAGCTCAAAAATGATGAGGTTAGGCATCGCCCAGCTCAGGACTTCCATTTTACATCCCCTCGAAGACGGCATAACCAAGGATATTTTACTTCTCTTGTTTTAACTGCTACCTTGGTCGTAAAAGTTTGTTATGCTAGCCACTACCCCTACAGATTTTCCCTTCTGAAATTAACGATAGACTCATAAAATAAATAGCAATATAGCAATTTCTTAATCGGTGTAATTATGACATTTACGGATTACAACTTATTTTGTAAATTTATTCTTAAAATCTTAACTTAAAAAGCCATATGTATCTAATGCCAACAACTTTCAGAACTATCATGTTTTGTAGAAATATTGTATTTTTTATAGTATAAAAAAATCAATCAATTTTAAAAATTGAATACCTGTTATGCTATCTGGTTCCTTTCCTTTTTCGGGGATTATTTACATAAACTAGTTCACTTATGAATAACTCTCTATAGAAAGTGTATTTTTTTAAAATCTTTCATTGTTAAACATTTCACTAGCTTGTAGAAGTTTATCTTTTAGCTCAAACTTTCCGGGTGTAGAAGTATAAAATCTCACAGGTTCAACGAAGCGTACTAACTTCATGGTCATAGAGAACTTGCTGTTCGAATGAAACTTTCATGTTCTCTATTAAACAAAAGTTAGAGCGAAATATAAAAAAAAATAAGTACATAAAATATATGAATTTTATTGATGTATTATTACTGTTTTTATTAGTTTTTTTATTAAATATATTCATATTGGCTTTTACTCCCAGTTAACTATCTATATTTTGTGGAGAGGCGTGGTCTAGTGAATAGAACACTAGTCTGCTGTTCTCCGGGTCCTAGGTTCGAATCCCGGCTATGGCTGAATATTATTTATTCTGTTAATTCAATCGGGGGGCGACCCTAGGGTATGGAGACCATCCTGATGCAGACCCAGCCTCTATAAAGTGGTACCCAAAAAATTGGGTGGAAAACCTGGTGACTGAGCGTGATTCAAGGCCTTACCTATCACCTCATTGTACGGACGTTGGCCAAGAGAACATGTGAATCTCTATATGTACTAAGCCCAAGACCCTTCATGGGTAGTAGTGGTACAGGTTTTTTTTTTTTAACTATGCATGAAATATATAGTAAGGGAAAGTATGGCGATTTTGAACATTTTCGAATTCGAGTTTACACAGGACCCAGGGCTGCTCTACAAACTTCGCCAATCCTCTCTCCTACGTACTTCTTATTAATCCGTCCTACCTCACTGTTAGAACCTTTAATGTAAGTCATAACCTTTCCTACTCATCCATATTTCCTCTCGCTGGTGTACCTCAGGGTAGTATTCTGGGCCCAATCCTTTATACCATATATACAGCTGATATTCCAATCCACTGGTACTGTCCTCACAACCTACGCAGATGACACTTGTGTGTTATCCGTAAATAATGACCCATCTGTTGCTTCCAAAACCCTTCAGTCTCACATTTCTTCCATTGAAGAATGGTGTCAAAAGTGGAGAATTAAAATCAACCCTACTAAATCCCATCAAATTACCTTCACCCTTCGTCGAAAACCTATGTCCGCCTGTCCCACTATTTCCTTTAACAATATTACACTCACCTCAGTTGAACAGATCCGGTACCTAGGACTCCATCTAGACAAACGTCTTACTTGGAATCCTCACACTAGACTAAAACGACAAGAAACAGATGCCGTAGTGCGTAGATGCCGCTTACTACAACACTTACTGGACAAACGATCAAAACTTTCCACATTCTACAAAAAATGTATTTATATTACCATCATCAGGCCTATTTGACATATGGTATTGAGTTATGGGGATCCACCAAACCATCCAATTCTTCCCGCAATCATCTTTGCGATCCAAAATCCTCCGAAAGATCCTAAACACCCCTTACTTTGTCACCAATTCATAAAGACCTAAATATCCCATTAGTCGCAGATCTAGCCCGAACTAGATATTTCCTCCTTTTATTCCAAATTACCCGTCCACTCCAACCCACTCGTCCGCAAACTCTCATCTCCTATTTCTGATCATCTTCCTAGGCGGCTGAAAAGAGGAAGGCCTCGAGACCTAACTTTGAAGAATAAACTTTGAAGTGCTACCACTGGATAGTTTCTTCACATGCCTGTATCACGCCAACTTGATCTATTAGCACATTTACTTAATGTATTTTATTGTATAATACAGTTGTAAATTTTTTTTAAATAAATAAAATTCTTCAGATTTTGTGTACTTGAAGCAATAATTTTAGATAGTATGATTAATATTCACTTTTAATAAAATTGTAAAAAGTTATTTAATAAACAAATTAGCTGCCAAGAAATATATTTTTCAAAAGAATAAATAGAATTACATAAATATACTTTTAAATATTAATAAATAAATACTTCTTCTTTTTTAGTTTAGCAGCTATGAAGAAACACATCGAAAATAATTCTGAAAGTTGAAAGGGAAATAGAATCTGAGGCAAGAAGAACTATTTAAACGATCTTTTCAAGTTACTAAGAAAGCAAAAAGCTATTTCACTAATCTATATTTTTTAGGATTATTGGCTCAGCATATTAAATGTGAAACACCTTCTGGTTCTAGTAATTTAATCGATTGCTTAAAAAAAGTATCTGTGAGTATAATTTTTTTTTTTCAAATTAGACAGTAGGTGTTAGCGGATTTTAACTTTTTCCTCTGCTGCTATGGCAAAATAATGTTTATAAGACTCCAGTTAGCTTTTTAAGCAACTCATGAGAAAAAAAAACACCTTAAGGTCCCACTTGCAATTGTTATAATCATGATTATATGAAATTTATTCTTCGTCTAAAAATAGAACAATTAAATGTGTAAAAAATGTATGATTATGATGCTTGATAATGCCGTGTGAAGAAACCTCCCATTTATTATTACGTTTTTTACTTACCTCACTTGTTAAAATAAATGTTAAGATCTTTTAAATAATCCCTAGAGTTGAAAAACGTTTAAAAATTACATTCTGTTTCGAATTCTGTTTTAAAAAATTACATACGTTTAGATTTAATATTATAACAGTATAAAATTGTTATGTAGGAATATTACCTATGTTTATACCCTAGTCGTCACTTTACATCAGCTTTCACAACTTTTGTATCATTTTTACTAAAATGTTTTGCTCTAAAACAGTATATTATACTTTCTTTTCTTTTTTAATTTTTTCGGAAGTTTTTCTTAATATAAACTCTTAGATGATAGATAGCTCAGAAGAAAAAACCGATAAACAGCATATCAACAGCAATTGCAAGAAATACACAAACTAACATATATCCCAAAATTGACAGAAACAATAAAAAGTATTTTTTTAAAATATGATCACCCAAACATATCATTTGGTCTATACAATAGTTACAAATTAGAAAAATATTTAAGTAAAATGAAAGATAAAATAGAAAAAATGGATAAGCAAAATGCAATATACAAAATAGACTGTAAAAATTGTGAAGGCATATATATAAGAGAAACATCTAAAAAATTAAAAACAAGAATATCCCAACATATATCCAATTGTAAAAATATAAAAAACACAAACACAACAGCATTATCATCCCATAGTTTAATAAAACAACATAAATTTAACTTTGAAAACACAGTAATTTTAGACACATCTAAAATAATAAAATAAAAACTACTAGAAGCGATCCACATTACCAAAAATAATAGCAGACAATAAATTATAAAACAGATACAAAAAACCTATGAACACATTACACAAATATCATAAATAAGATAAAATTTTAAAATAAATAAAACAATAGCCCAAGAACCATAATAGGACATATAATTAATAGAAATAAAAATAAAAATAAATAAAAAGCACAAGGATTACATAGGAATACTGGAAAGGTACAAAGTTTAAATAGAAAAATAGAAACAGTGAGCCAATGAACACCAATAAGGACAAATAGCAGTGTGCTATGAAATAAAATGATGGGTGATATATGAAATAGCAATTATATAATGAAAAAAATAAGGTAATTAATGTTAGTTAGTTTTAAAATAATTATGACAAATTGCTGAAGTTAATTTTTCAAAGACAAACATTTAAATAATGTATCTTTTCTTTTTTAATTTTTTTGGAAGTTTTCTTAATTGGAACATTTAAAAAAGCAACATACTACCTTCCATTCATCATCTAATCACTTTATTTCATAAGTCTTTTAACATTTTTTCATCCTAGTCGACGTTTCGGGGTTGTTTCGCCATTTTCAAGACTTATTCCTTGCTACAACATTTTTCATCCTTCACTACATCTCATAGCACACTGCTACTTGTCTATATTGTAATTTTTATTCACTAATAAAAGTTTAAATAAATTGTTTCAGTCTTGAAAATGGAGAAACAGCCCCGAAACGTTCGACTATATGAAAGCTTATGAAATAAAGTGATTAAGTGAGAAATGGAAGTCAATGTGTACTCTTTTAAGTGTTATATTATACATCTATATTACGATTCCTTTGTTCAGAAAAAAATTAACAAAAAAAACATGTTTGTACTTTTCTCCTTTAGTTGGTTACCAAATTCGTTCAATATGTACATTTATACGTATGTTTTTTTCTAACCTAATAAATAAAAGGAACTTTAGATAGAGACGATTTAAAATATTGGCATTTAAGCCCTATTAGACTATTTCAACCAGAAAGAAACATACATGATATTAAATCTGATTAAATTTTACACAAATATAGCTAGTTTAATGATAAGCATTAGGACCATTTTTGAGAAATTCGTATAAAGATGCAAAATCCATAGTATAAAGTAACTTTCCAGTCAGCCGATTTTTGTGAAAAAGATATAATTACGGCGTATAGTTGTTAAATATAAAGTTTCAGTTTTGTACGAAATTTAGTTTTCATGCTTGACTTACCACTCACAGACCTTTCCGCAAAACTTAGTTATTTGGACTCAAGAAACAATAAAACGTGTATTTACAGGAATTCAAAAAAATTCTCCTTCGCAATACATTCCCTAACTATATTTCATATATAGAAATGTTATTAAAAAAAAAAAAATGGCATTTATGATTTTAAAATATACAGATTAGTTATTGGGGGAAAATAGATTCTATCTGTATAATTAGGACTAATGGTTGAGATACAAATGAGCCGCTTGTAGTATATTGGTTTGATTCTTTTGTAACATAAAGACTGTAGTAAGCAGAATCTATCAGCAGTTTTCTTAATTTTTTTTTTTTTTTTTTTTTAATAAAAAAGGTTTTTGGTTATTTTTTTTTTATCTTTTTTAATGACACTGTAATGAAATTTATATCTTTTTTGTAAGTAAAAGAAATTGCTAGTATTGTAATTTCTTATAGTAGTTATTAGATGATTTATATTTATATCAGGACTGGTTAAGCCTGAGATATCTTATATATGAATAAACATTTTATAACAGTGCAAAATGTTGATAATTTTTCAATTTGTAAAAATAGTGTTATTTAGGTCTTTGAAAATGGCATGGCCGAAACTTTTGAGTTAGTAAAAATAAATTGTGAGAGAACAAATATGGATCAAAATTATTTAAAAGCCTAAAAATGTTTTTTTTTTTTCTTTCTTCATACTCAAAAAAGCACTCCTTAACTTCCTTTTCTTACACATTTATTTTTCTTCACAAACTAATTAAACTATAAAAATTGTTTTGGTCTTGATAATGGGGAAAGAACCCCGAAACGTAGAAAAACTATGTAATAGATTGTGAAGAAAAATAAATCTATAATAAAAGGAAGTTAGGGAGTGCTTTTTTGAGTGTAAAATATTAAATAAAACTTCCTAAAAATTTATAAAAGAAATTTTTTTTCTTCTTTTTTAAAAAAGCTTTTTATACTCTTGCTTAATTGCCATTCATTCCATTGTGATGAAATTGATAGTTTTTTATGAGTAAATGAGATTGAAATTATTTTAATTTCTTATAAATGTTATTTATGAATAATTATGTTAAGAGATTTTAATTTATATCGTTTTTAGAAGCCTATGGAGACAAGGAATATTGCATGGAGACCCCCATGGTTGAGGATGCTGTCAGAAACTACTAAAACGACCTGTTAAAGTTATTTATGGCTAGTATTCACTTAACTCGGAGAAGAAGGGAAAGCAATAATGTTGAGGGAAATAGACAGGCATGAACCGCAGGTCCCAGGATTCAATTTTCGCGGGCACCACAGACCAACCGCACCACAGGTTTTCTTACTCGGTTCCAGAGAGCAATGGCTTTTTAATCAGTTCATTGTTTGCGGGCGGTAATATTTTCTCTTTATTTGATTTCCTATTCCTTTTAGAACGGTTAAAGAGTATTTCTTCAATTTATTTTCTAAAATAAAATAAACTATGATATCCTGTTAGTATGTTTCACAAGTTGTCTAATATACTTATGATAAATTAGATAAGAAAAAAAATCCAATATATTATGTTAATCATGTAATATATCATTAACGGCATATTATGCCAGGATTACAAAAGAAAAACTTTACAATAGTTCATATTTTATAAAATGGACGTAAGAAGAAATTACAAGTAATATTTTGATTAACATTTTTTTTCAAAAAATTTCCTTAACGAAACTTTCAATTTTTATTATGTATTTAACATAATTTCACTATTTATTTTTTCTAGAAAAACGGGTCCAATATATTTATTTAGTTAAATATTTTTTTAAAATAATAAAATATAATAAATAAATATATTTTTATTATCGGTAAATAAATTTTTATTATTAAGATTTTTTCCTATTGAAAAATTATTAAGGGCTTATGTGATCATTTTTCAAAATTTTGTTTTGTAATGTACCTTGAACTTTGCTTGCTTAGTATAAATGACCATTTCGCATTTTTAGAAGTTGCAAGAAATGTATAGACGTTTATAAATGTAAAATGTGAAAGAATTTGATGATTAATGGAACTATTTTCATTCTTAAAAACATGTTTCCGAAGATGAAACTTCTTTATATCTGTAAAATATACCATTGAAAGGACAAGATTAATAAATAAATACATAAAATAAGAAACACGTATCTCTACGACTCATGAAGGGTCTCGGGTTTAGTACTTTAAGAGATCATAGGGTTTCACGGCCATCGGCTGTACAAGAGCATTAGTAGTAGATGACGATTAACCGTCCAGATTTACCTCAATTTAAGGATACCCACTTTACAAAGGCTGGGTGTGCCAAGGAGGGTCTCCATCCAGTGTCACCCTACGGCTGAGCTAACAGAATAAATAATTCTGCCTCAGTGGAGGTTTAATCCGGGGCCCGTAGCTCAATTATAAAAACATAATAGGTAACAATTATAGCCCCAAAAGTTATTGGAAAGTGACCAGAAGCCTCGAAACTTATTGCTAATAAATAATTTTTACTTTAATAATAATTCCATTGCTGTGTTGAAAACTAAACAGAATGTCTATTATTAAATTTAACAATATTTTATTTGGCTAAAAATTGTTAATATTAAATCTAGAATGATATAAGAATGATCATTTCAAACAGTCCTTAGCTAAACTGGACGGTAGTTGCAATTATTATTTTTTTATTGATTATATTATTACATTTTCAAATGATTTTATCTCAAATAATTTTCTAAAAGAAACATCTCCAGATTCCGTTAACCCCTATCTTAAGCATTCAAAATTTAAAAAGTAAAAAAAATCGTCTTAAAATGTCTTTCTTAGATCTTTATAACCATGCTAAAATTAATTGAAACATAAAATCACGTTAATATATGTGACTTATTTGAAAAAAATATTTTTACCGATTTAATAAAAAAAAAAGATATATAAAATAAAAAATCTCTCCAACTTAAAATATTTATATTTATCAAACAAAGGAATGCCGATTCTCGAAGCCTAATTACGGAAAGAGAAAACATCTTGCTTACCCCGTTCCGTATTAAAAAAACGAAATCGAAAAATGTAATAAAGAACAGAAATTATTTCTCCAATTAGCATGCCAGACGACGTCTTTATAACAATGTAATGTTTTCCGATGGATATCATACGGTCAAGTAAATACCATCTACTGCAACCGTTTGATGTTTAAGGAAAAATCCTTATCAAGTGCAACGTGTGTGGTCTTGCAGTATGAATATATTATGCATTGGACGTTTATGCATTCCAAATCCTTGTAATAAAACGATAAATGTGGCAGGAAATAAATAATAAAATATAAGCTTTGAAATAAATGTTGCCTCTTTGTTTTAACGCTTTCCTAAATTCTATATTTATAAGGAAGAAGCGAAAAGATGTGTTTATCGCTTTGTAAAGCTTTATTTCGACAAAAAAAGGATATTTAACGATAACTTTGTAGTCAATATCTATATATCCGTCTTTTGTTATACTTAATTTTTTCAAATTTAAGTATAATCTCTGTTTAGTCGAAAATAATACAACTCCTTTAAACATTCAAGGTTTTAAGCTAAAAAAAAACAACTGTATAGGGTCTAGAAATCGAACCAAACAACAAAGCAGTAAAAAAAAAAAATTAATAAGAAATTTTCACTCTGATCTGTGAAAATTTGGATTATTTTTTATTTACATATTATAGGTTTCATTACTGATACCTATCTGTAAAATACATCTACGAAAAAGACAACGACTTTATCAGTACAGATTGACTTTTTTGCATATTCCTATCATAAGCAGTAAATCTTTATTTATTAATTACTGTTAGAAATTATTTATTAAAATTAATTAAGCTGAGCCGAATGACGATGTCCTGCCTTAACTATGTCTTAGCGAAATCGGTTAGAAACTCAACAAAAAATGAATTAGCGAAATCGGTCGAGTCGTTCACGCGTGATGCGATCACCAAAGGAAAAGGCGATCATTTTTATGTAAATAAAGATACAGGGACTATTAATTACCTTTTGAAAATTAAAAAAAAAAAAAAAAAAAAAAAAAAAAAAAAAAAAAAAAAACTATATACCAAAGTAACATTTATTTGGTTTTCTTTCATAACATTCTTCTTCTGACTGATATGAACACAACAACAAAATAATTAGCGTAATCGGTCGAGTCGTTCACGCGTGATGCGATCACCAAGGGTAGAGGCGATTCGTTTATATATAGAGAGAGATTAAGTAGAAAAACATACTTTTTTCTAAGAAATTCTTTATGATTTTATTTTCTAATCAAAACGCTTAATATTTGAGGAATTTTTAAAAATAGTCTAACCTTTCGGTGGTAAACAGTGTGAATACTTTTTTTTTTTTTTTAATTTAGCAATTTGATTATAGTTGTAAATAGATTATTTCATAAGGAATTATTTTTAAAATGCTTATAAATTTATAAAAGGTATACTATTTTGTCTACTGACACTATTTTTCGCCTTGCCATCGTTCTATAATATAGTAATTATGTATAGGAAAGAGGGGCTTATTTAAAAATCTTGCTCATTTCATTAGAAGGGCTAATGTAGGACATAATTACGCAAGTTGAAAATTATAAAATAAGTTACTTAAAATAATATTTTGATTCACAATAATAGGTTGTTTTTGAGATTGGCCAGATTGGCTGAAATGTAGTTAGAAGTTTGAACTTGGATAGAAAGTGAATAATTTTTATTTAAGACACAAAAATATATATATATAATATTTATATATATATATATATATATATATATATTACAATAATTATTTTAATCTTAATATTTTGTATATGATAAAATCTCTAACTTTTTTTTTTTAATATTGCTTCTGTTAAAAAAATAATGAATTTACGTTTCCAGGGTGTAGAACTGAAGATAAAGACTATAGAACCATTATGTATTATTACAGCCAAGAATCGACCTTTGTGTGAATACATTATCGAGTGAAGTAAACCACTTATTGGCCATTAGTATTGCCTCCATCACTCAACACGATGTCAACAAAAGCTCAACAATCGACACTAAACACATCAATTACTCCGCATCGATTCCTAGTTTCTCATTGTGAGACGTTAAGGAACGGGTGCCAACTATTTTCCCTTCTACGTGAGCTGTGTCACAAGAATCCTCTTCAAACTCATTAAAATGTTGAGGTGTGTGTGCCAACTTCCTAAAGGAATCTGTAACCGCAGTGTTTGTTTCTTAGGTAGAATCATTCTGCGGGAATATTGGACATTGGACAAAAGTGGAACTATGAATCCAATAATTAAATTATTTCGTTTCCTTTTTGCCCTCTCGATCTCAAACTGTCATCATATCCAATGAACCACCTTCCGTCTTCATTTCACTAACAGATGGTGTTCTTCAGTGGTCCACACCCTCACCAACTCTTTTTTCCAACTATATCAACGATCACCCTCATTCCATCCAACACTCACAAAATCACCTACATTCGGATAATCTGGAAATCTATATTTCCTTCCACCATTCTGAAATACTTGAGACTACACAAAAGCTAAAACAGGATATCGATTATATAAATGCGAACATGGTTTGAAACTAAAACAAAGACAACCTTCCAATCTCCTAAATTCTCTTCCGTATTTGCTTTGCCTCAATAGCCTACCTATTCACTTCCACACTTTAGTAAGAAATCTTGGAGTCATTATTGATCAAACCTATCCTCTCATATTTCTCAAGTTATCCGAAAACCCGTTGCTATCCGAAAAGAAATCGAAAATTTCGTATTCCATCCACTATAACAAGTCAGTTCTAGTTTCCTCTCTGATTTTTGTTTATGATTGCTTGGTGAATGGTGGATTGACAGAAAAATTTGAAATGAAACTAATTATTTATTTCATTAGATTCATATGCGCTTTGTTACTAACCACTTTTAAATATCAATTATTTCTTATTTTTATTTCCTAAACTATCAACCATCTCATTGTATGTGACATACATAACTATAGATGAAAACTAGTCGTTGCTTTCAAATCTTAAAATACAAGACAAATACGACATATTTTGTACATTTTTGTTATTTTTAGAGGACTATTCGTGCAAAATAAAATTTAGAATAGAAATGAAACTTTATTCTGGGATAATGTCCATTAAGAATAACATTTATGAACAAAATAAAAATTTATATCCAGCAAAAGACAATATATAACTACATTTAAATAACAAAAGAAAGGAGAAAAAAATAAAATAAAAGGTCATAGTGTTATCAATATATTCAATTTACTTGTATTTAATTTCATTATAACATTCGTAATTAAAAAAGAAAAACTAGCGCCCAACTCACTAATTTTCTAACTTCAAATGATTTATAAAACTTTCCGTTCAAAAATTGTAGTGGTTTAATTTTTAATTAACTCAACTCTTTATTACCTCATACGATACAGACATCATATAACTCATAGAAATAGTTTCTAACATCACTTTCCAACATTTTATCAAAATTTATATTACCTATTTTGAGATTTTTTTTTTTTTTAATTCTGGAGAAATAATTGTTCTGAAGAAAAAATAAAATTCAGTTCAACATTATGTTTATATATTTTGATTACCACGAATAAATAGAGACGGTTATTTATTTTAAATAAGCAAAATTAAAACAACGTCAGAAAAAGACTTTTTTGATAAATTCGCCACTATCCCAGCAATCCTATTTCAGATAGGGTAAGATTTGTCTTGTAATAAAGCCAAATAAATAGTTCTAAAATGGGTATAATCACAATTGAGGAAATTGTAAAATTAATTGCATCCAATGGAAACCACGTGTGGTAAGCAAATTTTGCAGAATAATATTCTATGACATCATAGACATATTCCTAATTACAAAATGCCATATATTTCGGTACAACAGTTATTTCTAAACTAGGCTAACACTAACACAAACCATTGACATGACAGGAATACTTGCCCTTATAACATACTTAATACATGTTATAGTAAAAATTCGTAGTCAAAACATCAGAATAGATCTGAAATTCAAAACCCCATTACATAACATATTTAAAGAAGAGTCGTACCAAAATCTCACATAACGGCGTGAGTGTTTCAATAATGTGCTGTTTATTAACTTAGAGATGATAATAATCATAATATATAAATCATAATATATAAATAATAAATAATTTCTCCGCTTGTTGCTCAACATTGGAATAAAAACCATTAAAATGAACTTCCTGCTTGATATGGCTGTATTTTATATTTCATGTAAATTCAAGAATGTTTATTTCAATATTTTAAAATTAATTCGTATCTCATATTTATCAAGATTTCGTATTCATTTATAACTGACCTGCCTCAACCATGACGCAGTTGAGAACAAATAAAAAGCACTAATTTCCATGTTGATGTCTTTCAACATCCCGTATATTGAGTACTACGCGGATGATAATTAACATACAGCTGTGAAAAAACCTGCAAATTAAATTAATATTAACTAAACCTAATAATAAAAACATTAAATTTCATCAGAAGAGAGGTTAAGGAGTGTAAGTTAAATATTTTCCTGGATTTACCTTATCATAATATAAAGTTATCATATTAACTAATCAAAACAAGTTTTTTTAAACATCATATAAAATTATATTTTTTCAATTCGCTTGAAGTTTGAATTTGAAATTTAAAAAGCATTGATTGATACATCATGTCCCCTTCAATGCACCCATTTTAATTATAGATTTATGTAATTCAATATTTCACGGTTAAAAAAAAAAACAACAACTTCATATTATTAATTTAAACGTTAATTAAATTATTAATATGTAGTCATTATAATGCAATCACTCTTAAGTTTTTTTTTATATGAAGGTATAGTTTCATGTAATCATTCTCTTTAACCGTTTGATTTTTTTTTTTTTTTTTTTTTTTGCCATATTAGGTACATCTATTTTTTCTCTGTATAATAAATTTTTCTTTTCTATTTATTTTTTTTCGAATTCATATCCATAAATATTCAATGCTAGAATATTTGACATTGTAACAGGATAGATTTTGATAGCAAACTATGTACTATTTTTTATATATGTACCATCATATATATGATTTCCTTGGATCATTTCTTTATCAAATCATTCACTCCCACCATCCATTTTATGTCTACACCTTTCCGGTATTTAAATCCTCAATCCATCACCAGGAAACAAGTTCCTGTTTGTCCGACCTCTACACTCCTTTGCATAGAACCAAAAAATATGATTCCTCCTTTTTAGCCCGTTCCGCTGCCTTATGGAATACTCGCCCGTCAAACATCCGTCATGCTCCTTCCCTATCATCGTTTAAACCTCTCCTCTTTCAATATTTCATTCTCTCCAGTCACATGTTAGCTAATTTTTATTATGTCAACTTATATGAGATGAGTAGAGTATTTACTTTAATGAGATGTAAAAGTTAAATTTTATGTTTATTCTAATTTATTTATTTCTAAAATATATAAATAGAGATGGTACTCTGACCTTTTCTTTTTTCATTCTTGTGTTGTTAATTGCAGTTATATATTGTTTTTTGGCCAGTTATAATTTTTTATTTTGTCCATTAATGTTATTCTTAAGGGACATGGTCCCAGAATAAAGTTTCTTGTTCTATTCTATTCAATTTTGAAATGATCTTTAACGTTAATATTTTGAAAGTATTCCACATTATAACAATACTTAAAATATGTCTAGACTATAATAATAGAAAGACTTTGTGACCGACAAAATTAAAGCGTTGTTGCCTTATCAATATCGAGTCAAATGGCACCGGTTCGAATCCGATCTTTAATTTTTCATCCCATTAAAAGTAAGATTGGAATATGTAGGTAACTTGTATGATATCGCTCCCATTTGGCTTAAAAGAAAAGCAAATGATTCTTAACTCCCCCTATAATGCTGCAATTAATGCTATTTATCATACTTTCAATGTAACATGATTCTTTTTCAATTTTTTTGTATTTATTTTTTTATGTACAATATTGCGGCATAATTGAATTTCTTTAATATAATACTGCTTTGATTGAAAATATATATAAATTCATTGAAATATATATTATTTATTATTTTTTTTAGGTGGCTAATGATTATCAACGCTAGCAGAAATTATGAAATTAAGTAGCCTCTAAAATGGGTACCTGACCTTTATGAATGTCTGTTTCCAACAGAAGGTCATGTTCCCGATGCTCAGGTAATAACTAACATACACTAATAATGCTAATAAAAAAATGAAGATCATAGGTGCTGAAGGTAATAAATACCTCAAATATGGAATGAATGTAGAATATAATTGCATATATATAACAATTACAATATTTTCTTGAGACAAGAAAAAAAAAAGGGAAAAGCACAGATCGCATTGAATCAAGATATTCACCTAAGCATGTTGAAATATAGTGATTATATTTAAACTGAGCGGTAGAAAACATATTTTTTCTTCTTGTACGGAGCCGGGAAAGCCCTAAATTGAGGTGAATGCTGGCGTTAATGTTGGTCGATTCCTATCTCGTAGTAAGTTACGAGGCGTGTGACCGTGGGAGCTTGTGGCAGCTGGTCGTAGCTACCAAAACCTCAATGGGTCACCATATGCTTGAGTACGTGTACTTGTATGGTGTATAAAGTGTACTGCAAATACAGGATTGGCTTAGAATTGCGAAAATAACATACATTAAATATATCTGAAACAGTAGTTGTTAAATCTTGTTCTTAAAAAAATGGAGGGCATGCGATGGAGATCATAATGATATGCTGTAAATAACGAATAAACCTATTTAATTATTTTGTGCGCGCAACCCACGACTTTCACTTACCTTCGTTGCTAAAACCAATTTAAGAATTTTTAAATACATTTAGAGATAAAAAGAAATTGTTAAAGAATTAATTAAGTTAAATATCAATAGGAACGTGTGTTTTATGAAATAATCTATTACAGTAAACCCTCGTTTTAACGAACCCCAAGGGACCAAAAAATTCTCTGTTCGTTATATCCGAAAAAATATATTATATGTCTTGGTATAAATTCAGGTGGTTAAAAAGAAATATTTTCAATACAGCATTCGTTTTCAGGCTCATGTTTATTTAGAACCTACAAAAGCAGTTAAAACTATGCACTATGTACATATATCTTCTTATTTCACATTTTACATAATACTTTAAGATTGACATAAACCATCATTAAAAATACAAAACTTAAAAAGGAACTTACAATGTCAAAATCACAGCAATTCATATAGTTTTTTTTGCACATTCCGATGAAGATGCATCGAAGGCATCGGTTTTATCTTTATTAACGATAATCGTTGATATAGGAGATTTTGATATCCCGTATTTTCCCGAAATTTTCGATTTCGAGTCAATTGTTTTTTATCCACTTCATGGAGAATCACCAACCTTGTATTTAAATCAATGGATTTTCTCTTGACCTCGTAGGAAACTCGAACTAAAGCAAGTAATAAAAGCAATAAAAACAGAAAAAACTAGCTGAAACTCTAGAAAACAGAAGCTGTCACAGACTGTGAATCACATTATTGAGCTGATTTGTTATAAGAGAATATTTCGTTATAAACGAGGAGAAAGCATAATTTTCAATTAATTTTTCAAAGGACCGCAACGATAGTTCGTTATAAACGGGTGTTCGTTAAAAAGAGGGTTTACTGTATATTTTTATCTGCAACAATAAGATACTTTTATCGGCTTTTCATTACTCTCCATTAACTTTAACAATTTCGTGTACTAGATAATGTTTTTTCTAAAATATTTAGCAATACAACGGCATATTATACATCTATATTACTCTTCTTGTGTTCAAAAACACAAATATTTTTTTTTTTTTTAATCAAATTCGCTCAACTTGCATATGTAGCTGTTATTTATCAATGATAACAGGAACTAATTTTTTTGAAATCTACAAAATTATAGGTATTAAAGGAAGAAAATTTAAAATATCGGCATTTAAACCATGTCAGTCTATTTAAATCAGAATGCAACTACATCATATTAAAACCCATTAAATTTTACATCTATATATCGAGTTTAATCAAAATCGTTAGAGCCCTTTTTGGGAAAATCGTAATCAATTTCTACTGTTGCTATTTAAATAAATGTGTTTTTTTACCACCTAAAAAACACCAATTTTTAAAGTTTACAGTTTAATTAATTAGTTAACATAAAATTCATATTTGCTCATAATTAGATCTAATTGACTCAGGTTTTGGGTTCAACCCTTAATCCTATTTAGTATAGCTCACTTTATTATTTTAAACAAATTTATCACAAGCATTAATTAAAATATAAAATAAATTTTCAGTTTAAATGTAACGAATTATAATAAAATGCACCACTCCATTTATATGCTTAATAAACTGATTTCAATGAACAATTTACTTTATTCCATCCTAATCTGGATTTATTATTATTTTTTTAAATTTATTTTCTAGTGCAAAAAAATTTTTTTAGCATAATAATAATAATCCTATTGCTCTTATTATTAATTAAATACTATTTATACTTTTGATATTTAAAAAAAAAAAAATTACTACTTTAAAAAAGACTAATTTTTATTAAATTCATGGTTCTTCATAATTGTTCCGAAATTAATAATCAGCAAATTTTATGTTGTTTCATTTATCTAAGTTAAATATTGGACGGTTGGCCATGTGATTAAAATTAAGTATGAGATGATTCGGGTGGTGGTCAAAATGACTGAAATATTCAGTCAGTGAAACCTGATGAATATGGGTCAAAAAGTTGGTAGCACAATAAATAGTTTTTCAATATTTTTTAAAACATGTTTACCGCGATCGAACCATATCTTGATCAAAATGTTTGATAATTGATAAGAGAATAATAGTCACTCGATAAAAGACATAGATGATATTTTCTATAATAATTTAAATGATTTATTTCAGTAATTTACATTATATAATTATGTATATAATTATGAGCTTGTTACCCAGACAGACTCGAACCACCGCTAAGGATACAGTTATATAGAAGGGCGTTATGTTCCATGCTCACCCTAAAATGGCCGGTGCAGGTAGTTGACAAGGGGGACCCAGTTTTTGCTGTTGAGAACGGTAGTCTGTCCCACAGCTTCATTCGGTAAGTAACAATCTGCACGATGTTGATCTAGAACATTTTGTTTTTTTGTCAGTCGGTAGATTTCATGTAATCAATTTTAACCGTTTTAAATTCAATAAAAAGACAAAAGAAAGCAAAAACTATATACTGGATATAATTAGTTGACCGTTGAGAATTACTGGAAGGAATTAGTCCGGGTGGCGGTCAGTGAAGGAAGCAATTAAGTAGTTTCAACTATTTATTTTCTACCAACGTTTCGACCCCTATTGTGGGCCATCATCAGGGCTAAAAAGATATAAAAGTAATACATTTACAATAAGATTAAATACAATATTTTATAAACTATTGAGCTAGAGGATGCCAATATTTAAATCATAAGAAAAGAAACAGATGTGTAAATAAATCGATTAATTAAATTACAGTGACTATGGTATAATAATGAGTAGGCTATACAGAACAGATAATGGTTAAAAATAGTGTACAAATATATCAATATCACATGGAATAAGAAAAATTGAAATATGGAGTAGAGCGGAGATTCGTACTGTATTGTAGGCGAATGAAAACTAGGTACAATTTGGTATAATGAAACGTAGGTAGGTAGATAGGAAAGTACGTACGAATGGAAAATACGTACCGTATTTTAGACGGGATCTAAAAAAATATATGTAAAATTGTAATACTAACATAACAAAGAATTAATCAGGTTAAACATATAATAGTAATAATATAATAATGATGCTAGAAAAAGAAAAGTAAATTTTAAACAAAATTCGCAAAGTAAAAACCTATATTATAGTAAGAACTGTAAATCACAATTGTATTTAATTTTATTGTAAATGTATTACTTTGGTATCTTTTTAGCCCCGATGATGACCCACAATGGGGGTCGAAAAGTCGACAGAAAATAAATAATTGAAATTACTTAATTGTTTCATTTACTGACCGCCATCCGAACTAATTCCAGAAAAACTATATACATTTCACTAATTTTGATAGACCCCAAACAAAAACCAATCACCAATGATTACAGAACGAGAACGCAATAACCAAATATAATAAATAAAACATACATTACTGAATCAGAAACTTAATAAACTTTTGGTCAGCGTTACGTTCTTAATAAGCACCAAATCCGATATCACTGTTCACTTTTATTTGTTTATTAGGCAGTTCATAGATTAAAAAGTAATTAATAAAAAAACTCAGTAATTTTGCATATATATCTCTTAGTAACCGTAAAACATAATATTCGCCAACGTTTTTTTCTTATTCTGTTACTTGTAATAGTTTCCTTCCTTATTGCGGCTACCTAAATGATATGTACAATAAAAATACCAATATTATGTGAGGACGCATCTTCCCAAACCAATACCAGTCCCAATCCAAAATAAATAGTATACTTTCCAATGCGTCTAACATAGGCTTGGTTAAAATACAACTGTTAGGATCTAACTTGTTTTAGATTGTTAGTTTCGCCTTAAAGAAACAATAAAAAATTAGAATGAAAGGATTTATAAATAGATTATTAAAATAAATACGTAAGTTTTCAGATGTAAAACAAAATGTTCGGTAGTTAAAATCAATTAGCAAAGCCGAAGTAATGAAAGAAAAAAAATGATGATGTTAGAAAGAAATGAACCATGCCTAGCAAAAATTATTTTTTATTAATGTAAACTAAAGACAAATTCCAAACGGAAGAACTTAAATACATATAAGAATAATAATAGTGCCTTCAGAAGAACATAATATAATAAAGAAAATAAAAATTTAAAGTCATAGCTGTTTAAACAATAATTATAAAATTTACACTTACATAATACTAATATATGTCTAAGTAGTAGTTTAAAAAAACCATGTGCCAAAGATGGATACTTAAATAACGGTATATGACTTCTAAATTCATTTTAATAGCATTTATTTAAATTAAAATTACTATAATTTTAAAAATTTACCGTAAATTTATCAATGAAAAAAAAATTGTTGAATAGTTTTGTTATTATTATCAAAAATACATTAAACAGCTTCGATTATTAAGTGTGTTAGAATTTAAAATATGACTCATTATTACTACCTATTGTTTATTTATGTATCTCTATTACAAATATGGCTATTTTCAATTTCAACTGACATATTGAAGTAATTATCATTATTTCTTTTAGTACTACTATGTAATAAAGCTTAAAATAATTATTCATGCTATCATTTATAGAAAAATATATAAAATTAATACCATCAATTTGCATATCCACATAATTGGTAATTAATTTACAGAAAGGACTTAATCCTTGTGGCTGTCAGTAAATAAAACAATTAAATAGTTTTAACTATTTATTGTCTGCCACGTTTCAACTCTCATTGTGGTTAAACATCAGGGCTAAAAAGATACAAAAGGAATACAATGAGTGTATAGTAACATATATATGTGAAAGAATAATAAAGGGAATATAGAACAATAGGAATATGAATTATTAAAAATCATAATTATTATATTTATTTTTAAACTACTGAGTTAAAGGATGTAAATATGAAATCCTATATAAAATCCAGAATCATTGGTCCAACAAAATCCAAAATCATGTATATATGTAAATATGAAATCCTCAAACTCATTATTTTATCAAATATTGTTTTAAACTCTATTATAATTTTTAATAATTCATAAATCTATTTTTTCTCTATTCTCTTTAATTGTTCTTTACCCCATATATGTATGCCCTGATGATGAACCACAATCGGGGTCGAAACGTTAGCTGACAATAAATAGTTAAAAATATTACATTGTTTCTTTTATTGAGCTCCACCCGAACTAATTCTGCAGGTAATTTTCTATGGCCAACTAATTATATCTAAAATTAATTTAGAACGATCCTAGGACATAAATAGGTCCTTACCATTATTTAAGATTAATTTTATAAATTTAACCACCTAAGCAAAAATCGTTTTACGCTTTCATTTAATTATATTTTCACATTATTTCAGGATAATCAGACAGCCTATAACAACGTAAGTTCTGACTCCTCAACGGAGCAATTTGTCGGGATGAGCTCATCCTGGTTGTCATTAACTAAAGAGGGAAGGACCATCCATCAGTGAAAATTAATGGAGAAGACATTAACAAAGTATCCCGCTTACAATGGAACGACAATATCCTCCATTTACAATGTAAGCCTTCAAAAACATGGTAACTAAAGACCGTGATGAAAATCATGTCTATTGTAATTGTTATCAGTTAATTATAGAGTATGTTATTTATGTAGGTATAATTTTATGTTTTAGAGCTAGAAAGTATGGAGTATTTTTAGATGATATTATTCTATCAATAGAGTTTACTGCAAAATGTAGTAGTAGATATATGAAAAGGAAATAGATACGTATATTCTAAAATAAATCATCGAGTCTCTTAAACAGAAGTTTGTCATACCAGTCAATGTCATAAAAAATAACCATTTCGGTTGTAAGATAATCTAAATGAAGAATGGATACTGCGCAACTCACATCTATAACTTAAAAATGACTTCTACTTCTTAATAATTATTTATTTCTTTTACCAAGTACAAGGCTTAATTTAGCATTTTCCAATAATATAGTCATTAGTAATCAAGGGAGCTATGTATAGGTCTATTTATGTTTTCAATTTATCAAAGGGAACTATTCCTTATTTTAAATTTATCAAACTATATAATATATATATATATATATATATATAATATGTGTGTGAAAACGTTTCGAATTTCATATTTAAAACTAAATAAGCTATACATTATTAAATAGAAATATATTTATTCTCACAAGCATTATTATGAAAGTAATAGAAACCGGTTGTAGTATCTCTTTTCATGGATTGCTCTTTGAATGATTTTGCTCATAATGATCCAAACCTGACATGGTTACAATTAAGTAGTTGATTTCCAAAAAGTAATGAACGATTTTTTTTTTTTTTTTTTTTTTTTTTTTATCGAGATCCGTCATCCAGTTCCATTTAAAGAATATTAAAAAAGAACTGCTGTTTTCTAAGGTCTTATTAGAAAATAGCAGTTCTTTATTAAGTTTCAATTTTATCCAAAATCATACTGAAATAGTTTCTTACATAAAGTTATTAATTTAGTAAATAAAAATCAATTCTAGTTTTTAACCCGAAAATAATCAAATATATTGCTTCAATAATAAATTAATGAAAGATTGTCAACGCTTTCTGTAAAATTTCTTAAAATGTATGTAGTACCTTTTGTAAATCGCCGCATTATTAGGATAAATGTAATCGCAACAAAATATTAATTCATAAGAGTAACAATGATTATTCTTATATAGTATTTAAAACATGATTGAAATAAAAAAATTGAACGACTAAAAAAAGATCTGAAGCACCGCGACTATGTTTCTAATAAATTATTTTTAATTTTTATACAATGTTCTGTATAAAACATTTAAACCGATTTTTATTTTGTTTCGGATGATTTAGAGGATGGCATTTTCTAACATGAATTTCAAGCTACTGAGATTTTTATTTACGAATATTCGATACAACCAGAACGATTAGAGCTCACAATTGGTAATTTGCTTACATTTATTGTTACGACATACAAATTAAAATATATATATTATTGAAAAGATAAAGATTGTCATTTTTAGACGGCACTAGGAGTAAGGAGTGAAAGCTTCTTGTTGTAACTAATGATACATTTTTTAAAATTTCTTTATTATGTTAAATGTAGTTATTTAATAGTAATAAACAATGGACTTTTAACTCTGGCATAAATCCCCCGCCCTCACCTTCTGGTACAAGAACCCTCCCCCCCCTCACCCCTCGTTTAAAAGCAATTGAGACGTTGATTTCCAAAAGGTACTAAAGGACATTTTTTACGAAATTGATTTTTTTACATATTTGTATTCTCATCATTTAGTTTAATCTAAATATTCTATTTGATGTTATCTAATGAACTCTCAAGTCCTTAAAAAACGCGATTTAGAAATGCGGTCATTTTCTAAAAGTACTAATTACGCATTTATTTTCGTTCCAAATCATTCTAAAAAAACTACTAAAAATATGATGTTATTATTATAGTAAAAAAGTAATTCTAAATTGTAATGCAAAAAGACCCAAATTAGCTAGTTTAATAATATAGTAATGAAAGATTTTGGCGCTTCCTGTAAAATTTCCTAGAGTGGATATAGTACCTTTTGGAAATCAACGTCTCAATTGAGCCTCAATAAATTCAAATAACTTCACAACTTAAATCCTGTATTATATGTTTATGATAATTGCCTAGGTCTTTAATGAAGGGATTAGTATACAGTACATCTATTATATTAAATATTAATCAAACGAAAATTAATAAACGATGAAATAACAAGAGTTTTAAATGGTTTATTGTTCTTTTACTAACAAAATTGAGAAATAACACATGCCCGCTCCGCTAGAATTACTATACAAAAAAAAAAAAAATAAACAAATAAATAAGCTGATTTTTTGTTATATCAGACCTTGTAATGTACAATATACATCTTTAAATCTTATAAAATATTTAATATAAGTATTATAAATTATTGCTCAAAGCTGCATTTGTAAAACTGAAAGAAAGAATAACATATTGAACTGCTTAATAATCTGGACATTACAAATAAGTAATATACAGGTAAATATGCAATGAACCAAAAATGTAAACAGCTAAATATGACTCAAAGTTAATTACTGTTACTATATAAAAATTTATTTATCTTCAATTTAATGATAATTATTCTATAAATTTAAATTGGAAATTTGAATTTCAACTTTTTTTATAGCAATATGGTACCAAATAATTTATCTTAACTTTGAATCATATCTAGTTGTATTTGTATATGTATAAAATATAGTATGCTATTATAAGACTTTTTTTAAGAATAAATATTTATTTTATCAGTATAAGTCAACAAAATAATATAAACATCACCTTTTTAGAAATAATATTAAGTAAATTAATGATACCATTTGATGACATTAATTATTATATCAATTTTCATTAATACACACAATATTATAATTAACATATTATTGGGTCACAGTTAAAATACTAACCATATATTTTTTCTTACCCTTACTTGTATGTAAATAGTACATAATTATACACTTCTTATTTTCTTTTTTCCAGGATCTTCTAAACTGACTGAAAGTGATGGAATAAAAATGTTATAGGACGGCAATAGATAATCATTAAAACACAAAAAAAAAAAAAAAAATAAATAAAGAAGGAAAAAGTAATATAAAAATGAAAAGAAATATAAAAGTTATATTAATCTGAAAGTTAACGCTTTAATTTAGGTAAGCTCATAGATACATTATAATATTTGTTCGGGAAAGAAATGAAAGAAACAAACAAATTTTTAAAAAATTGGATTTACTTATTTCAGATTAAATGATATATATTTACAATTTTATGGGCGGTATTTTATTTTATTATTATTATATTTGGTAATAGTAAACGCTAAAAAATGTTATAAAAAATAAAACACCCACATAGTTATGCAACTATATTAAATTTAAAGTAAAACGAAGCGGAAAGATTCATTATAGCTTATATAACAAACTGAACAAGATTTTTTAAAAATACATACAGATAAAATAGTAAATGAATATAGTTAATAAATATTGAATTAAAAAAAAAAAAAAATAGCGCTTTTGAATTGTTGGAGTTACTCTAAAAAATTAAATATCTATTTAAATAAAATATGTATCATCTGCACTATTATAAGGATTTGTCATTGTATATTTTTATGATGAATTATATATCGTAATAGCAAGGGTGGTAGCGGATATTTGATTTATTGACAATTTTGTTTTTAAAATATTCAACTTGTTATAATTTGTTTAAACCTTAATTTATATTCAATTTGTATTAATTTTAGCTAAGTTGTAAATAGAGTATTTAATTGGAAATGTATAAATTAATTTAAGAATCTTTGGTTTTTTGGTAAGATGGTAAAATGCGTTTTGTTTATAATGTATTCTATGAAAATATTTAGATAAGTTATATATTCATAAATAAATTAACGAACGATAAACGATTTATTAAGTAATGAAACCGCTAATTAGGTATAAATACATCGTTAATTAATTAAGTAGTGTTATATTTACCAACGTTAAGTAGGTTTAATTATAATTACCACCGGAAAAAAAAATAAAATAACTATAAATAAAAGATAAATTAACTAAATAAAAAATAAACAAATAAATAACTTACAAACAGTTTACACATAGTGAGCCCAGAGTATACTGATTGTGGCGGGAAGGATCAGCTGATGCCGAGGGCGAAGGGAGAGTGAAAAGGAGGCAGCGGTGGGCGTGGCGGCGCGTGGGCGGGGCTTGTGATGACCACGCCCACGCGCAGGCGCAGGTGGTGGGGGCGCGACACGGCTGCAGCCAGCTAAGCCGCGCCGCTCGGCAGACACCCGCCGGACGCCGATAACGCTAGTTCCTCTCAGTCCTCCACAGCTCCTGCACCACCCATCATCTCCTCAACTTCTGGTGATGAAGGTACGCGCCGGTTCGTGTACGTATACTGAATGTATCCTGAGTGAGTAGCCATCCGGTATACCTTCAGTATACGTAACAAGAGCCGGTACTTGTCTTCTGTTTGCCGCGTCTTCTGGCTTCCCATCGCTGGATACAGAAGGTACCTCTAACAGTAGAGCTGTCAAGATGTTGAGCCAAGTGTTGTATGAGTTTGACAGTCTTATCAGTGATCGAAAAGATTGTTTTTTTAATGGTGTTATCTATAATTGTTCATACTAAATGTGACAATGTATTATTATTTGTTGTATTATAATTTACTACAACTGATTATTTAGAAGATGTGTAATTTTAAGTTTGATTTTTGTATAAATCTTTACATTACACTAATAACATAACCTGTATATCTTGTATTTGTATATACACATATGAAAAAAAAGTGAAAAAATAATAACAATTATTTTGTATGCATGCTTATATTTTTTGTAAATAACCATAACGTGTAAATTATTTTAAATGACATGTAAATTGAATAATTGTGAAGTGATGAAGAATTATATATATTATTTCCTAACAGAAGGTTTGTATATACCATAATTGATCAAAGTATATTAATATTCAATGTAAATACTTAATTGTGACTTTTTTTGTAACTGTCTTTGAAACGTATGTGATGTTTCAATCCTTTTCAAAAATATTTACAAATAAACTTTTATTCAATAATTTATATTCTTCTATGAATAAAATAATGTCGCTTTAATTGTATTTTAAACATATTAATAACTAAAAAACAAATAAGAATTATACCTAATTAAATAATAAAAAAAACAATGAAGATTCCATGCCCCCTCCTGGATTGCTTACAACCTTTTTGCCCTCTAGCTGACCAATAGCTATCCTTGTTGCACCCCCTAAAATTTCAGCCTCTGCTTTCACTCCTTTGTTCCCTTGGCCAATGAAAAACTTTCTAAAAGGGCCTTAAACCTAACCTCAGTACAGTGTGAGCTTACTAACCCCACTCACTGGCTTGCTTGGTAAGTACTTGCATGTTTTAAAACTAACATTAAACATTAAGAAACCTAAAAAAATGCATAACTTAACATGATTGCATATGCATATTAATGAGAAAATTATCAATTTAATTAACAATGGAAAACACCAATTATATTTTACATATTAAACGCAGATTGCATGCCATTAGAATAACACAATAGCAACTCATGGAGCCGTCTATTAATATTACATAACCTTTTAAAAACACTGACCACGCTTAATTTTTAATGTTTTGGACACAGTTTGCATCCATGTTTTCAGTACTCTAATTATATAATAAGTACTTTCCAATGACCTCCGCCAAGACAACCGGACTAACCTGTAGTAAACACTAAATGAAACAGAATTGCAATTTTATGTTGCAAAAATCCTTGATATTTAACTATCTTATGTAAATTTTGAAACCTTCGTCTGGAGGTGCCATCTTGCGGGAATAAGCCCAAGTATTGAGAGACCAAGGGTGAAGACCAGAAATTAATGCCTTTTTTACTTAATTACAGTATCCTTGTAATAATACTTATAGATTAATAAATTGAAAACAACTCATTAATTATAAATGCTGTTTTGAATAGACGTATACCAACTATGAATAGTTAAAAACACTCCATGTACCTCATATTTAGATAAATCATATATTTTATGACTGCATTCGACTATAAATTATTTAATTAAATTATTTTTTATAATTTAGTTAAGTTATTTGATTTAATAAGTCTGAATTCTCAACCATTAAAAAAAAAAAATGTTTATCTTGTTATTTACTTCTTTCTTCAATTAATTACTTTGAATTGATATTATTCAATAAATGATTAAACAAAGCTATCCATATTTTATGATAGTATGTTTTTAAATATTTGTATTATTTAGATATAAAAATAACATAATTTAATTGAAAGTATTTTTTCTACTTATACGTTATTCTTAAAAAACTCTTAATTTCATCTTTAGTTAATTTATTAAATGATTTCTTATTTTCACGAATGTTTTAACTACCAACGAATGACCCCCAATATATTTTATTTTCTTTATTTCGATAATTCTATAAATTGAGATATGCCTTTAAATTCACATATCATTTTCTATTTATGTTGACTATTTTGTAACTCATAAAAATTAAATTATTCATTGGTGTAGATGTGAAATTTCAAACAACGATATTATTTGAATATTCATATTGAAATAGAATAAATTAAAAAATATATCTAAGATAATATAAGCATAGTTATATTGTAGGTTCTCCTCACAAAAAGGGCTGGTCTATTTTCTTTTCTTTTTTTATTAGTTATGAATAATCTTAATTTATGATATTTATCGACGATTTGTCAATTTTCCTATTTTTATTTTAAAACACAACTTTCTTAGCTAACCACATGAATCAAGAACATAAATTTTATGGTCGTTCAAATGTGACCTTCTCCACAACCTTGGAGTGCAGACATGTAAGGTATTTTAGGAGTTTGAAATAAACGCTAAATAAAAAAATACAGTTTTTCCGATTCTTTCAATGTACAAGGAAATTTAAAAGAACTTTAATTTTATTTGGGTGTATTTCAGTATCTATATATTTCATTGGAATATTATCCACTATGTAAACATTCAATTAGTAAACTGTTGATCACGTAAATATAGAAAAGCTATAATTTGAATTTAAATATTTAATATCTATATTTTATATAATATAACAAAAAAAACCTTCTAATTTTACACAAAGTTAAATTGTTGCTTATTATTATTTCTGCCTGATCTTACATTCTTATTTTGTTCAGTTGTGCACAACCTTTATAAATAAGCTACTTGTTTGTATAAATATAAACTTAATAATACATTACAAAATATTCTTGTTGAATTCAAAATTCTTAAAACTTGTTATTATTTTTTATTTGAACAATATTGAGGGTAAGTTATCCACTACTTTGTTAGGAGCACCTGGCGCCACATCTCGGTAACCTTCGGAACTTTTTGAAGCAGGTCACGTGGTTCAAAGAGCGCGAAATATGAAAACTGTCTCTCCTCTACAGACTTTTTCTTTTATTTGTTTAAAATTTCTATTTAATTACGAATACAAATAATTAATAAAATTTCTTATTAATTTTTTATTAATTTTTATTTCGTTGTTTCATTTAATTACTATTTTATAACTTATAATTTGCTAATAAATTAAATGAAAATTAGATTGTTTTTGGACGGGTAAGAAATTAAGACGATTTTTAAAGTATTCGTAACTTAGTATCCGATCAGAGGACGTTAAATGCAATAACCTTGAATAAAGTAAGATCTCAGTAAGTGTGAGCCGGTATCCTTCAACTACCAATAAATAGTTTTTATTACAGATACAGTTTACAAAAAACAAAGCTACAGACTATGAAACACCCCTAAAAGCCGCCATAAAAACCGGGTAACTTTTCAATAAGCCCCTGACCACTTAGACATAAAGTGTAAGAGTCATAAAAAAGACAATAAAAGCTTTCCTTTCCCCGACCAGAAGTCATATAATGACCACTAATGAGAAGTCTATGTGTCAGTGTAATTTACGACCGGCATATAATTATGGTGCACTCGTAAAAGCTGTGATAAAACCTTTACTCTGCTGACATTGTAGTTTTCTATACTTTCGTGTTTTAACATGTTCAAAATATTTATATTTTATATTCCCATATAACTATCAAAAGATTTTACATAAATTTATGACTATATAATATGTGACTATGTTTCCTGAATAACTCAATCAGCGAATCCTAAAGAATAGTCACGGTTGTAATTTTATAAACAAATTATATTTCATTCATTCTTAAATGGAAACCTAGATCATTAAATAGATATTGATATTAGGAAAATAAGCGAAAGAGTAGGTGAAAAATTTTGATGTTTAGGATTAAAATTAGCTTATATATATAAATAAAAACAATAACGTTTACCTAATTAGAGCATTTTATTTGTTATACGAATGATCTTAAATGTTTTGTTTTTTCTAATTAAATTAAGAATGAATTAATGTTTGTATAAAATCCATACTTAATTTTTATTTTTTTTTTATTTGTAAATTTTATATTTAATTATTCGTTTATTCATTTTGTCTATGTCTGTTCTTGAGAGGTTCAAATTTTTTATTTATTTATTTTTTTTTTTTTTATTTTCCCTCTATTATTTTTCTTCTTTGTTAAATTATAACTTAATATTCTATTAATTGCTTCCATGTATAGTGTAAGAAAGCCCTGAAACGCCATTATATCTGGTTACTTTATTGAAAATAAAATACTTATTATCTATCATACTACAATCTGAATTATGTATAAACTAATTTTCTCTTATAATTTTCTTTTTGATAGGTTTAATCCTAAATAATTATTTTCCAAAACAAATTTATGAATAGTTTAGTAAATACCATAGGTAGTAAATTATTTCCCGAAAACGAATAAAAAATTTAAACCCAACCTTTTTAATATTATTTTGTTCATATACGTAAAAATATAATCATTTGAAAAAAATTTATAAAATAAGGCAAAAGATTTATAAGGAAATTTCAAATTAAAAATCGCTATTGACTGATCAGGTCCAACAAAAACCTTTTAAGAATTAAGTGTGATTTCTACCACAAAAATAAAAAAATTTATTCCTCTAATTTCTTCATTCATCGAGGATAATCATTCATACGAAAAAAATACTACGAATAATGAATGATTACTAGAAGATTTTTCATCTTTTTTATAAAATATTCTGGTTACTTTTATTAGCAATTACTGACTGCTTAGAATACCTTTAATTCGCAATAAATTTATAAATAACGGTATTATATTTAATTTTAATTGTTAGATTAATAATTTGGTTTATTAGAAAATATTGTGTATATTTAATTTGACTTTATCATTATTTTCTGTATATATTGTATGAATGTGGTCTCATATCACTATTACTATTGTTCCTTCTGAAACAAATTTTAATATATCTCAATAAATAAATATATTAACTAAAAAAAACAAAACAATGAAACTAGATTTGAATCATTTTATTTTTTATTGTGAATTAAAGTTTCGGTATTCGAAACAATTAATTATATCGTAGTATATCAAAATTATATAAAAGAAAATTAAAGACCAAAGAAACATTTGAAGAGATCAAAACTAAAATTTGAAATATATTTACATTTTTCTTTCATTTGTTAATTACTGATTTAATTCATTTTGTGGAATGCTTTTGAAATATTTATTTTTAAATTGCTCATTTATTTCTTCTAAACTAAACGTATTGTAATCCTCTATTATGTCATAGTATTTTTTTAATAATAACCGCTGTTATGTTCATTTTACCCTTTAAATATACGTAAGGTTGAAATATATTTTAATATATGATCAATAAAAGTCGAGTAATACGATTTATGAATCAGCAGGCTGTTCCATCTTTCATTTCCAACGTGAACTGGAAGGGCCCAGGTAGATTTATTACAAGCCTAAGATGGCCCTAAACAGTCAGGAATGAAGACATCAAGATACCTCAGAGATAGTTGAGAAGGGGGGAAAAAAAAATTCTGTGAAGAGGTTCCATAAAACACCTATTAACCTCAATAAAATCACCATTGGCTAGGATCATAAAAACAATTTTAAAGCCTTTTGTTTTTATAGCTACTCTCCCGAGAGCAAGAAAATAAATAAATCCAAGTTTATCCCTTGCAACAAGGTGGTAATCACGACTGCCTTGTAAACACCTCATTTACAGCATGTTGTAACTTTCCATCGTATTAATAATAACAATAAAGTTAGTTTAACTGATTTTAATAACAACAAATGATCTATTAAATAATAAGCAATTAACTGAAAATTTTAAATCTATGCATGGCGCATACCTACATCCCTATTAACAAGTAATCAAATAATATTATATTAATTTCAGAGAAAATATGCAAAATTATGATGAGTTCACCATAAAAGTGTCACTTCATTTAACTAGGAACATATTTTTTTAAGTTAACATTTTTTTTTTTTTTTTTTTTTTTTTTTCTCATCCCCTTAATTCAAAATTCTTAATTAGTTGTTTTCGTTACTAAATTATTCCTTTTTCTGTAACTTGCATACATTTTAAGGAATTGTGGAGTTCTTAAATGTTTTAAAATTATTTTCAAAATGAAGAATATCGGCGACGGGGCTCGCTTCTGGCTGTTTGGTGTCCTTAAAATTACCTCTTAAGCCTATCTTATTCTATATTAACTTACTCAGATAAAACAGCATTTTGCCACCGTTTTGGGGCTGGTGGAGGTACTAAGCTAGAAACTAGCGGATTCGCAATTTGTTTTGTAGTTTCAAAAAACTTAATCTGGCGTCGCTTCATAAACTCTTGTACAGTTGGGATGTTCAAAATTGTATGGACATTGAGAGTTTTTCCCTCCAGAGTGAAGTGCTTCTGCATATTTTTTTGACCATCCCATTTTGAAATTGCTGTAATTTCTTCGCTGTGTGCTGTGTGATATGAGGAAACATAGGAGCACCGTACAGCAGAGCCGGCCGGATGAAGCTGCTGTAAATAATGATTTTCAGTCGCAAACTTAAGTGTGGCGAGGTGAGGAGATGGGCTAGTCTGTACGACTTGTTTCTAACCTGATTTAGTTTTTTTCTAAAGTGACCTGCAAAAGTCAAGTGTCGGTCAAATTTGATTCCTAGGTATAATATTGTCCTGGAAATGGATTTCTTTACTTTTTCTATCGTAAACTTTTTAGGTAATTTCTTTTTATTTTTTTGGAAAGAAAAAATTATACCATCCGTTTTCTCAGGATTTGCGATCATATTTAAAAATCGGAGCTTTTCCACTATTTTGTTTGCAGTGGTTTCAGCATACGCCATTGCCTTGGATGAGTTAGTACTTGAACTATAAATGGCAATGTCATCAGCGTACGCCATTACTTTGCAATGGTCGTAGTTTTCTCCTACTACGCGAGCCGTGTACAAGTTAAATAAAATGGGAGAGAGGACGGCACCTTGGGGAACCCTACGATTCACTTTTATGGGCTTAGATAAACTGTTTCCCACCTTGACTCGAGACATCCCTCTTCATAAGGAATGACTTTATGATTGAGAAAAGTTGCTCCGGACAGTCTAAAGTCATGAGTTGTTGACATAGCGATCCATGCGACACAGAGTCGAAGGCTTTAGAACAATCCATAGAAATCATTGCCGTTTGATTTTGTAATTTTGTAAGTTAACATTTATTAGCAAAAATGTTTATAAAAACATCGGTAAATGATTTATAAGTGGGAAGTATTAATTTAAAAAATAACTAATAAATAATAAATTTCGTCGATTTACTCTCCAACGATATATTATACATCTATGTTATTAGTCTTATATACTGAATTATGTTTTCATCGTGAGTATATATTTTCCTTGTTTGTCTCATTTAGTTAGTTAATTGCCACATTTTTAAAAATTATTTTTCCGATATTTTCAACTGTATATAAAAAGACAAGTAAATGTGTACTATACGATAATGGGCTTGATCAAGTATTGTGAAGAAACTACCCAGTGGTAGCACTAATTTATTTAAGTCAGTTGGGTCTCCAGGTCACCTTCTTTTCAGCTGTCTTGGAGGATTATCAAGAACATATGCAGATGTGATGTTACGTATAAGTGGGTTTGAATGAGCAAGCAGTTTTCAATTAAATGAGGTATATTTATTTCGGGTTAAGTCTACTACTAAATTCGTATTCAGGTCTTTATGGATGATTTAATTGAAGACAAAGCATTTAGAATTTTGGATTGCAATGTTGGATGCAGGAGGAATTTGTTGGTTTGGTAGATTCCCATAGCTCAATCCCTCATGTCTATAAAGTTCTAATGATGATGATGTAAATTTGTGGATGAAATATCGGCATATAAGCTCTTTTAGACTAGTATGGATATAACGATGTATGAAATACTCTAAACCGAGTTTAAAGCCTTTTAGAGAAAGAAACTGGAGAAATTGGCAAAATCAAATGTAATGATATAAGATTTAAAAAAAAATAAATTCTTTGAGACTCCGAGTATATATCTATCTTAAATATTTAATTTCAACTCAATAAGTTTTTTTTAAATGTCCTAACAACAATCAGAGAGACGTTTGCGAGAATTTTCGTTTGGACTCAACAACTTGAATTCCCATTGAAAATTCAGGTTTGAAAATATACTTTCCCTTTGCTGAGTATTTCGTAGGTAGTGGAGAGATATAGGAATTATAAGCAAGTAAAAATAAAATAATGTTTTCTTCTACTCCATTTAATACTAATTAGTTTTTATTATCCATGTCCAAATCATCTCTACTTACTCCCAGTAAGTTTTTGCAGCTTAGATGCAAAATTATTTCTTTAGTATAAAATTCATTACTAAAACTTTTTATCAGTTTATACATCGTAAAGAAATGCCAAAACATCATTAAATAACTCATACATTCACACTATTCGACATTCTTACATTCAAATTACCTCTGACACCCAATATGGCACTTCGAGTAATAGTTATTCAACCACAATCCGCATTAATGCATGGCAATGTCAGTAATATAACGTGTTGGGAATTTAAAAGTCTGGAATGCCATGAACTCCATGTGTACTACATACGTGTCAAGCATTTCGTCGGAGTGTCATGAACAAAAATAGAAATGGGACATGAGATTCACATCATGCTTAGAGTGTCCTTGAACTTGGGCGGCTCAATGTCATATTAGACGTCTGAGGTCATTGTTAGAGGGCTTAACATTGTTTGATCAGATAATAATAAAATGTTATACTAATAAAATAATAATAAATCAATAAAATAAAATAAAATATTAATGGTAAAATAAGAAAAAACGAACTTGTATAATTTTTTTTGTTTTGTTTTTAATGTATTCCTTTGTAATTATACAATATATTAGAATATAAATTAGATATTTTTATTTTCTTGGTTAAAATCCTTTTTGAAACTTGAAACTTTCTTATACTTTCTACTAAAAAAAAAATATTTTATTAATAAATAAATTTATATATTGTATAATTATAAAAAAAGTGATCTTGTTTGGAAAAGGTTAATTACTTTACATTTTGGTGCCCTTTACCACAGAGCTAGGTTAGATGCACCGTTCTTGGAATTAGTTACAATTATTTGAATATTTCAATATCTTTTATGATTCGATAACGTTGCTGTGTAATGTATTAATCATTCCATAGTAGCTGTAGCAGTTCGAGCCCATCGATTCCATTCTTTCTTCTTTCTCGTTGGTATTTGTTGCACTCCACCAGTATATATTTTGTAGTGACCTGTTCGTTATAGTGTTCACATATTGGTGGGGTTGTGCATTATATACATGTGTGTGAGCCTGGCGTCCCCTATCTATGGTGATGTGAACATTAATTTCTCTTTTTCCTGGCCTGAGCCGAGATTCCAGGGCATCGAGTTGGTTTTTATTGAATTGAATAAATTCTTTTGACTGACTTGCTGCCAATTTCGATTCCGAGCTTCCTTAGTTTCTTTTCTTATTTTTTACTTAAAATCGAACAAAGAGGGAATTCGGGGAACTAGAAAGACGTATAGGCTTCTTAGCAGCGTTTTCCACTAGATTATTTCCCTCTAAGCCTGCGTGCCCTGGGATCCACACAGGAAATTTGTAAAAATTTTACCCATTCTAATTAGATAAAAAAGTATAGATATTGAACCTATAGGTATTTAAATATAGTCATGTGACATTGAGAAATGCAATTTCTGTAAATAAAAAATGAATTTACAATAAATTGCACTGATTAGTTCATTTAGGTTAGCTGAAGTTTGGCTTCTCGTTTTTGATTAGCGGAATCATCAGACTTCAGGATTCGTGCAAAAAATAAAAATCCAAAATAAATTGAAGAGTAATTAAGAGCATTTTGTCACGACTACTCATCATTTGGAAATACCAGGTGCTGCTATTTCAAAGTTCCTGTTCGTTAGTCAGATATCTAAAAAATTCAAGAATTTCGAATCGCGTAAAAGAAAAAAAAAGATTAAACGAAATAAGTAGCTAGGTGATTAAATTATTTTAATCTATTTCTAACTAATTTAGTGAAAAATGATTTTGTTTCTTCTTAATGAAGATAAATTCCTGAAAGTGAAAATATAAATCATAACTGATCTTGTTTATCATAAATCACATTAATAACTTTTATCATTAATGTAATAATGATTTTAATAATGAAATAGTCTAGTTGAGCTCTAATTATTTTATTTTTAATTACCGTTTATTTTATTCGTATTATTCATTTTGTTTTGTACTTTTAATTATCTATAGATGAAATATATCGTAAGACAAAGTACTGCGGTCGAGATAATTTTCATATTCGAGTTTTCACCTGAAATACATGTTTTAGGACTTGCTGACTCCAAATGAACAAGAAAAAAAATCTTTATCATCCTTGAGCTATTCCCTTATAGTAATAGATAGTAATAATCGGATAGGACAACCTAGTAAAGGAATGATGCAAGGAAACATTTGCGAAGATTGGAAGAGTAAAGCCACCTCAACTCGCCAAAAACACTGAGACGGAGATGTACCTCGGGACCCTAAGGATCAATGAACAAAGCAATTAATTTGAAGTTTTATTTTTATCTCGAGATCTTCCAATCCAACACCACCGCTAACCGTACAGGAGCAATCAAAGCAACGAAGGGAATTCAGGCGCTTTAAGGTGGAAACGGTAAGATAAGAGATTTCGAAAATATGGTTGTTGAAGGATAGGTTTCGATTAAAGGTTACTTCCATCACTATAACTAACTTGATTCAGTACTGGCAATTATTTAGTATTTTTATGAATTTGATATAAAAAAAATTTTTTTGTGTGTGTTTACTTTGGTTGTTAGAGCCCTCCTCCCTTCCTTCTGCTGTAGTTAGAAGTTTAAAAGAGGAATGTGGTTTAGGTAGATTTCCATCATTGAGAAGTTACGTTTTACTATAATAATAATAATAGCCAAGTTCTATCACCAGGTGATTGGTTTAAAATTAAAGTTGTTAAACGAATTCATGCCATATTATCAATATAATGATAAAAGCCTTACCCAGAATGAGGAATTAGATTTTATTAGAACCAATCATTTATTACTGACCTTACCGTGGCTCACAACAAACCTGATATCGTTGTGATTGATAATAATCATAATTATTGATAATGTTGTGCCTAATGACGGAAACACAGTTTGTTAGACCGATTGTGATATCCAGAAATGGTCTGATATCGAAATCGACTGTGGAAGCCACTGAGCGGCTGGGTCTCTAATGTTGCTGCAATCAACGAAGCCCAAGAAGCTATTCCATTGAACACTGCAAGAATTGTTAGAAGCTTCTTCGATATTCAAAAGGAACATCTAAAGAAAAACCTCCTGAAGTGGCTGGAGTTAATCCCCTACTCTCCTCTCCAGGAATACTACTTCTCATGAAGTGTAGCTAAATAAAACAATAATAATGTTTATTCATATATAGTGTCAACAACCTGTTTGTAAACAATCTGGAGTCCTTTATACATTTTATTTTATTTATGTTTTACCTTGACAAAGAAGAAACCAAGACAAAAACAAACTACGTATAAGACATAAGAAAAATTACTAATTTCACCCATAAATAAAAAGGTGTTATGAATGAAATAATACATTCAAAATTATTAACCTCTTTGGAGTTTATACGAATATATATATATATATATATATATATATATATATATATATATATATATATATATAATAATTTTTCAGTTGATCTCTATGAGTTTAATTGAGTGGCAAGGAAAGGTCTTTACTTCCAAGCCCTAAGATGGTACTATGCGATGCCGCCAGCCCTGCCAAATCATATCATTAAATATATGTCTTTTGACAACACCGTCTTACCCAAAAATTTAACTCTTATTTCTAACTGGGCAGAGTTGATAGGAATATAATGGTACATATCTATTACACATGGAACAATAATGTTGATCCACTGCGGGGTCAACATTACTATATATGAATATTTTGCTTGTATATTGTATTAAGTAAACATGAATAGACCTATGCCGAATCGAAAAATGCCTTCGAATCAGCCTAACACTCTTCAACGGGAGGAGGGTATCGTCTGTTATTAGCGATAGGTGATTGATATCGGACCTTTGCAGGAGAGGGAAAAATGGAAAGTAACTTTGTAGTTACGAGGAGAGTGAGGGAGGAATCTGAAACTCGTCAAGGTGTGAGAAGGGATTGAGGTGGCGGAAGAACGGGATAGGATGAAGGGGAGCAATGAGAAATCACGAGAACGGAGGCACAGCTTCTAACACAATTATTGATCAAGGATGGCCGCTTTGCGCGCAACCATTGGCCGCTGTCATGGCAACGCTGGGCGCCATCTTGCCCCGGGGGTGTGCCGAATATTGATCGGCTTCGGGATGCTCTCGAGGGGCACTCGTTGCCTCGCCCTGGCTGGCTTTGGGTGCCCTTCGTCGTCAGATCGCAGGTGACGGCACTCAACACCGATGGCTTTTCCTATCAATCATTTCTTCAGAGTTGCCATGCTTCACGCACAACAGTCAACAAACTTTTTCTCAGCGGAAGGGGAAAAAAATGGCCAGCCGTTCATCCAATATACATTCCGTGGTCAAACATTGCTGTTTTTTATTTTAAAAATATTAATATCTTACAATTCGGAACCTTATGAGGACGCATTGAGTATCAACTATGACACCGCACTAATTGGAATGGTACAAGGCCGCGTGGTCTTGAATTTCATATACCGATAAAGAGAAATAAAAAAAAAATAAAAAAACACAATTAAAAAAAAATCAAGAACCAAAAAATAATTAACTGTACTTGGCTAAATTATTGTTTGTTGTTTATTTAATGTCACTTTATGCTACTGTGGCTATTCGGACGATGCTACAGTGGGAGTCCTAAATTTTGCTATCCAGGTTTTATTAAGATAGGGATCTTAAACGAGTACCTGACATCGCAGAGGCTCGGGACCACTTTTAACGTCCCTTCCGAAGGACGGCATAACTAAGGATTTTTTACTCCCATTTGAAAATTCTAGGACCACCTGCGGGTTTTCAGGAACCCGGACCTTTGGAATAGGAAGCTGTATGTGAGCCACCCAACTACAAGTCATCCCTCCTTAATTAATTATAAAACTTAATTGATGTGTGGATCATCGCTGGTTAAGGCATATAGATTTCTAACACTAAAAACTGGATCTAATATAAATTACATTGTTTCTGGTTTGGTTTTTATTTAACAATATTAATATCATATAATTCTGGACCAAAAAGGACGCACTGAGTACCACCTATGAAGCCGACCAAAGAATGGTACTAGCTTGCATCATCTCAAATGTCGATTACCCATGAAGAGAGAAATAATTTTTAAAAGAAATAAAAATGATATAATTAAATTAGATTAGTTTTTGAAGTATAAGTTCATGTACTAATCATGTTTAAATTCATATGACAGCGATCCGTTGAAAGAATTTAATTAATTTTTTTTTTTTTTAATGTAAATATTGTACAAATTTAAATAAATTATAGACTTCACTTACCGCACATGAGTCTATATTATTATACTTGTACATTTATACCAATCAAGTAAATAACAATAATGATAACTAATTAATTATAGCACTTAATTGATGTGTGGACCATCACTGTTTAAAAACATTTTAAACTGTGTTAATGATTTAATCATAGGAAGGTCAATTAGAAAATGTATATTATTTTATAAGTAATAACATTATATTTCGTTACATTACAATGCGGGAAAAGAACTCGACTGATAATTAGCAGAAATTAACCAGTAAATATTTATCCATACAGTAAACTCAATAAATCTGTTTTTAAGAATATTTCAACGCAAAGGAAAAATGTGCCTTCTTTATCTCATAAAAAAAATAAAATGTTCCCCTTCCTCGTACCCTTCATGCAATAATTAAAGAGCAAATAAATAATGAAATAATTAATGATAATGATTTATGATTCTTATAGCCATTTATAATTATTTAAAATATCATGTCAGTTAAATTCTCTGAAGCTAATTATTATTTATGAAGACTTTAATTTAAATTAAAATTTTATGCAAATTGTTGAGCCGATCTAATCTCGACAGGTGAGTGACATAAAGTTAACCTGACCTCCAAGCAAGAGCAAGACGTCCAACCTTGAGATAATTCTTAATATAATAATGTACCGTCTCTTCCTTGCCTGTTCGTTTTTTATAATAAATAATTAAAATGTTTGAACATTGACATAAGATTTTTATATTATTCATATGTTATATACAAATATTAAATAATAATTAAATAAAAATAGATAAATAACAAAAAAAAAATAAATTAATTTTTTTAAATAGAATTTATCTTTAAACATTAAATAAATTTAGTTCTTCTGTAAATATTGTATGAATGTGGTCTCATATCATTATTACTATTGATCATAACGAAACAAACTGTAATAGATCTCAATAAATATAAATATAGTCAGAAGAAAAAATGTGTGTATGTATAAATATATATATATATATATATATATATATATATATATATATATATATATATATTTTAAATATAAATTGTTATTTAATGATAGAAATATATTATATGACGATGAATAACATTCCATTTGTTTTTAATCTTTTGAAGCTTAAGTGAATATATTTTTAAAATGAAATTAAATCATAAATTAATTTTATGTATTCAGTCAAACCTCATTAATAATATAAAAATGTACCTAAGAATTTTTTAGAAATTAAAAATCGAAAAGATATGATTATGATAAACTTTTTTATTGTTAGTATTTCTTACTTAATTTTTACGATTAATTATATCTGATTTGTTTTAATTGCTTAGAATTTTTATCAATTAAAATATTTTAATGGTCAACATTAAAAATATAAAATGTCAATAATTTAATAGTTATTGCAATATTCCGCCTTTATACAGTAGTTTTGGATTATCAAAATTATTTTCATAGTTCTATGAAATTCGGGAACCAGGAAGTAGTACATTGTTTTCCCTACAGATAGCACTGCGTCTTGTTTTCTTTTTTTTACCTTATCTTAAAATTATGAATTTAGAGCTAAATAAATATAGTTTTTGAATAACATTTAAACAGATATATAAATAGTGTATACATTTTAATTGTTATAATTATTGGATATATTGAATGAATAAAATTTTGAATTAATGTGATATTTACATATGTTTTCTGTTGAAAATAAATTTTAAGCTTTCTTTTACATTACTTGGTGCAACAAAATTATTGAAATAAAAATAATAAATTCTCAAAAGACGTTTTGAATGAGTGAATTAATTGTAATTCAGGAAAAAATTTCCAGGAATTATAATTCTCTCTTAAAAAAATAATATTTTTGCAAATTTATTTGCTATTTATTTTTTAGGAATATATTCTTACCTTATTTCCTGCAGAACCATCTTCAAGCATTGACGAATCAACAACACAACACAAAGCACCAAACACACTTCACTTTCACTAATTCCCCCCTGAAAAAAAAATTAAATATGTTTATAAATGTATTTATAATATATTTTTTTTTTCGAGAGAACAAAATACTATTACAAAAAAACAGGAAATGTATGATTCATCAAATTAAAATATACACTTCTTAGTAACTTCCCCAGAAAGGTGAGATTTAATGTTAAAAATAAAATAAAAATGATATCCTACCATCTATAAGAAATGTATTTCAACGGAAAAGACATTGAGAATTTCATTCTAGAGAGAAGATAGAACGTCCGTTTTGGAATTTGCTTATGATGTGGCCATAATTGATTTAGCCTGTGACAAAATGTCACTTGCTGACTCATGCTGTCTTCATTTTATATGAAAATATCTGTCTTTCAACAGAAGAGTCATTTTGCGTTCTATGAAATTCCAGAATTTATAAGATTCATGATTTAAGCTGGGTTTTTCTCTAGATGGGAGTAGGAAAATTTCTAGTAGAAATATTCTTCTTATGGAGAGCTGAAAATTAAGTCAGTGAAGATCCGACAAAACAACTTCTTATATTTATATTATATACTTTTTTTTTTTTTTTATTCTGTTCCATTTATGATGTGATAGAAAGAATAAACTTACGTGATTAATGAGATATGCGGTTCATTGTCTATAGTTCACGAAATTCTCTACTTCTTCAATTTTTATTTTGGTTAATTTATTTCGAAATTTAAATTTACTTTTATTAAAATATTAATTATAAATTTCCTATAACCAGTTCACAAGTCTAATAGATTAATATTTTCAAAAATATACAAAATATTTTAAATTTTATTTTAAACTGGATATATGAAGTTCGAAGAGATATTAGCAGAAAAATAGATGCTTCACGAGTCAAAAGTCAAAAGAAGCCCTAACGACAAGGCTTGATAAATAATTTGAAATTTCGTTTTTATCATATATTTACAAAAAGGGAAGAGTAATTATTTGAAATAAAATAAGATTTCACAAAATATATTTTTATTAATTCAATATATTAAGTAAATATTTAAAATAAATTGTAAGACTTAAACATTTTAAACATGCAAATATACTACTCATTAGTAATTTATTTTATTTATTTTCATTATTTACCCAACTTCAATTAATACTTCTACACAAATTATTTGCATTTTAAAAAATGTAAAAAACTCTTTGCCAAATTTTTGCCCAGGGTTATTTTACGACTCTACAAATTCTCCCTTTAATGGTAAGACCTTTCCATCATTTGCCGGTTATACAACTCACATAGGCCAAGTATTACCTCTAAGTGAAACACAATACCATTGTTAGTATTCATCCTCTTTTAATCATTTTGTTGGTATTCCTCAAGGTACTATTCTTGGACCCATTCTTTATACAGTCTATACAGCTGATATCCCTTACTTTCCATTCTGCGTATGCTTAATACACTTCTGTGACGATTCAATTCACATGTAACGATTCAACTATTACATCTCAAACTCTTCTGTCCCACATCGGAGATCTTGAAGTATAGGGTCAGAATTGGAGGATAAAAATAAATCCCATCAAATAAACAAACAAATACCCGTTCATCTTAAACCTATGTATTAATACTGTTGAAAGAAGATGGCCCCGCGATCTTCTGGTTTAGCATAGTTTTTGTAATAATGCCAATAGGATAGTTTTTCCCCGTGGCTGAGTGGCTAGCGCGCTAGTCTCTCATGCTAAAAGGTTATGAATTCGAATCCAGTCCCGTCGGGACTTTTATAAGGATATAATTAAATGGGATTCACTCACGCCACTCCTCCGGGTATGTGAGACCCGTCAGCCAAGTGGTGGCCACTCACAAAATAAGGCGTAGGGAGTGGTGACCCTAGACTACAAAATGCATCGAGAACCGTGAGTGTTTTCTATCAGGAGATTGCACCGCGAAGCCTATTGGTCTGTCGCGCCACTGGAAGAAGTAGAAGAAGGGTAGTTTTCCTACATGTGTATTATGCCTAAGTTTAGTTTTGGCTCACATTTACTAGATTCAATATAAGTATTAATAAAAAAATAAAACTGCTGATTAAATGCTGCTTACTTCGTCACAAATAAAACCAGCCATAACGGCTTTAATATCCCATTTGTTGCAGACCTATCTCGTACTATATATACCACTTTTTAATCCCAATTCCCTACCCACATAAACCTCCTTGTCCGCAACCTATCAACCTCACGTATTCCTGATAACCCTCCGTTCGAGACGATTGAAAAGAAAATGGCCTCAGGATCTACTGACTGAAATAAATATATATACAAGTTTCTTCACAAGTTTTTCATGCCCTTTCTTACAATTCAGCACTTTCTGGCTTTATTTATTGTATATACAGTAGTCAAATAGAATAAAAAAATAAAAAATAAAATACAAAATAATGATATATAATATCGGTTAAAGTTGCCAGATGTCAATGATTTTTCTTTTTGTCTTGTCTAAATAAATTGTTTTTCTGTGATATGAAGTAATACGAACTGATTTTGAAAAAAAAAATTATATTAGAAATCTGCATACCTTGAAACGTGACTCCTTGAATTTGGAAAGAAGGAGATGAATTTTCTTTTTCTTAGGTGATTTAAAAGTTCATTATTGAAAATTATAAAAAAAAAAATGAATGAATAATTAAATTTAAACTTCTTTAAATAATTTGACATTTTTTTTTTTGTTAAATCAAAAGAGGAATATTTAAACTTTAAATGAGGCGTATCTTGCTCACGCTTTAACTAAATCTCAGCGAGAGAGCAAATGGCAGGGAGTAGTATAATTCCTGTTTTCTGAGAGGAGGTATACAGAGATATATAGTGGCAGCGCGGTCCCTAGATAAGCCTAACTATGCAATAGATGCCGCCAGCGTCGCTCCTGAATACCAAGCAACCGCGCTCCTTTCTTGATTAAACCTTATCACACTCGGGGAAATTTTTTTAATTAAACAAAAAAAAATCCTTCCACCACCGGTCTACTACGCCCGGGAAATTTCAACTTTCATGATTAACAAACTTGAAGAAGTTACGTGATCAGATACCTAAGGAACCCGGAGGCGTTGCGGAGTTTTCTTCAAAGAGTAAGAGACAAGTGAGAGCGATATAAAGTTTACATTTTGTGAAACTTGATTAGTCGAAAGATAAAAAACTAAATTAAAATGTATGATATAACACACGAGCGTGATTTAAACTATCTGAGTACAAATGACTTAAGATTTACCTTGTATTAAATATTTTACTTCAAGTAATTAAACTGGAGGTGTGACTTTCCTCGGAATTTTCATAGAAAAGAAAAAATTCTTAACTTAATTAACGCTCAGAGGACCCAAATCTAAAAACAAGTAATACTTGGTAGGCTATTTATTCGTAGAGATAAATGCTGTATTAATTGGAAGCACTGTCAAGAAAGATGGTCACTATTACTCATAGAAAACACGTCAATCATTTTCTAAGCATAATGTAGACACAAAAGAAATATATTCTTATAAAAATTCTGTAGTTCTAAACCTTATTGTCATCTAAGTAATTTAAAAAAAAAAACCTATGTACGATACCTCGGACTATATTTAGACAAAAGTCTAACATGGAACATGCATACGAAATTACAGCTACAAGAAATAACAAGACGTTACAAACAACTTTAACATCTATTGGATTACATATCATCACTAAAATAATGGAACAAACAACTCAATCCAAAATCCCAACATCCAAACAGTACATTATTATATTCATGTTTAATATAACATGTTTCATTCATCGACAAAACCAGCCAAAGCAACTCGTTTCTTAACTGTATTGCTTTTCGTTACCACGATAAACCAAAATAAAGCAAAAAAAAAAAAAAAAGATGGTCGAGGGATCATCACTTGAATTACTTCAGAAATTCACTTGAAGGTCCCTGATCAGAAAAAAACTTAATATATCAAATTTGCTGAACGCACTTGCGAATATAAATAATAATAAGTAAAATAATCACGAAAAACAAATTTACTATGAATAGTGGCATTAAACTGGCGAATAACTGGATTATTTTTCAAAAAAATAAAGTTCGAGGACTTCCTGCGCTACAAAATAGTTATCTTTTTTACATGTACGTGTGTATATATATATATTATATTATATATATAATATTATATTTATATATATTATATAACATAATTTCGATTGTTATTACTCCTATTCGGGCCACTTTTCGTACGATAGCTAGGACAATATTCCGATAAAAATCTTACATGGAACATACATAAAGCGATAACAACTAACAACACGTTACAAACAACTTTGAAATCTATTGGATTACAGATCATCACTAAATTTACAAAACAAGAAATTAATATACAACAATCTACTCAGATCTATCTGGACGTACGGAGCTGAACTTTGGGTTGTGCACACAAACAACTCAATCCACAATCCAAACTTCTCAACAGTAAATTCTTACATTCGCGACTAACATAGCATGTTTCATTCATCGACCAAACCTTAAACTTAACTTTCTTGCCCACGACAACATCCCAAAAAAAAAAAAAATTTAAAAAGATGTTCAAAGGATGTACTCAATTCATCACCACTTGAATTACTTCTAAAATTCATTTGCAGGACCCTGATCAGGAAAAACGTATTATATGATATTTGCTAGATATGATTATATATGATTATAAATAATAATAATGAGTAAGATAATAATTAAAAACAATTATACTATGAATAGTAGCATTCAGCTGGCGAATAACTAGATTATTTAAAAAAAAGGGAAAAAATAAAATTCGCGGACTTCATGCAATGTAAATTAGTTTTTATTTACTATATATACCTATTTATATATAAAAATAAATATATATATAAATTTCGACTTGTTATAAAGTTCCTTCATCCGGGCCACTTTTCGATAAAGTAAATATAAAGCTGGGAGAGAGGGCAAGCCTTTATGAGAGTTACGAAAAAGGTCTCGCCGAAGAGGATATGAGGGATAAGAGGCGGAGTATGGAAAGAAGTAGGGAGGATATGAAGCTCTCAGGGTTTACGATCCGGTCTGCAGCAAGTGAGAGATTCGGATGCTAGTAGCGTTACACCCCTTGATCAAAAAATGTCTAGCGAATATCCTCCCTCGAAAAGTTCCCTCGTGCGCTCTTGGGCCTCCCTCCACCCCAGATCTGTATCTCTTCGCCGGCGGTTATTGGCAGGACTGGCCGCCCAGAACGATCCCCGGGGATGCCCGATAGTGCGGAGTAGGCGATCTGGGGATTGGCTGCGTCCAGGGGGGATGAGATTGGGATGATGATGCCGGAAAACAACCTGAAGTCAGGTCTTTTAGGCTGAACTCTGACATGAATGCGATATTACAAGAAAATGTTTGTTTAACAAGAAAAATCTGGATAGCGCAAAAGACGTTTTTCACTTACTTCTGTTGTTAAAATCCATTTATGAACGTTTAAATAAAGTTAGAGTTGAAAGAAGGTTGAAGAATTACCATAGAAGTATGTGTTTCAGATTATATAATTTGTTATTCCTTTTTTATTTATATAGAAGTTTTGATTAGAAGTTTTTTCTAGCTTTCCTGAAAAGTACCGATTTTCAAATTTGTAATTTGGACGTGGTAGGGACGATATAGCAGTGCAAAACTACATAAGATACTATAAAATAGATTAAAAAAAAAATGACTAGCAGGTCTCTTGGCTAGCGCCTCGAAAGTCTTCAGGGTGGATTATAGGGGTTTGTGGCAGTGGATAAGGCCTGAGTCAGCGGGTTTGAATTTAGGGTCAGTCTGTCGTAAACTTTATTGTAGCGATCAGGGGCAGTTGTAATGACGAATGTAATGTCTAGGTCAGTATGTAGTGTCTCGTTAGATACATTGAAAGGGGTATTTACAATTTTCCTAAGTAATTTTGATTGAAAATATTAGATAATTTTGTTATTTGACTTTTTTTCAGTTCCTCATAAATCAATATAGGGTGGGAAAATAAAAAGTGATAATCAAAAGATGAAATTTGGTCATTAAAGTGAATGCGTTATTTTTATAAAAATTTTAAGTGAAAATTTTACTGTCAAAGACCATCATTTTTTGATAACAGATGTTAAAAAGAAGAGACTTAAAAGAGTATAAGGAAGAACTATGACGTATATTGCAAGGAATAGAATTCCAGAAAGTAATTGAACGGACTAGAAAGGACCGATCGAAGGTTTTTAGTTCTTAAGGATGGAATATAAAGACTGTGGTATCCTTAAAATTTATTTTTGGAAACTTGTATTATATTTTATTAATTAGGAGTCATGTCTCCAAAGGAACTTTAAAGAACTGGACTTTAAAAAGGACTGGAAAAAATTTACTACATGAGCTGCCTCAAAAACGTCATAAGAAGAATGTTGTTTAGAATAAACAGTTTTCTTTATAATTTGGCATAGTTATTTTAGATCCCAAGTCAACAACCATAAACATTTTGAAATCATACATGTAATTTATAGCAATTCTTATAAAAGCAATTAATAAATTTTGAAGAATTATATTATTAATTATTGATTTTTCCCCTAATCTTGAATAGAAAATTATCTCAGCATGACAATAACAATCAATGAACCTTCTATGATAATTGACACTTTATTATGACTTATGGTGTAACAAGCTATAATATTTTTTTTTATAGATATATTTTCATATTACTGCTTATTATTTCCAAGGGATAACAACATGGAGTATATTTCAACTCCTCTTTTAGTCAAAAATTTTAGTTTTGTTGTATATCCCCATGCATTGTAATTGAAAGAACTCTTGAAGACACTTTTTTTGGGGGGGGGCACCTGAGCGGGCTAACGCGTGTTGCTTTAAACGCGCGTAGCCTAGCAACACAGAGGAACAAATAATTGGAAACCAAATAATTCCGAGTTCGAGCCTCGGTGCTTGGGGACTTTTATTTCAGCATTTATCCCCGCCCCTCACCCCCCTGGCCCGAGAAATCCCGTATAGCCTTCAATAGTGAGGTAGGAGTAAATAGAAAAAAAAAAGACACTCTTGCAGTCAATTATATATTCAGACCGTATGTATTTTGAAATTTTGTCTTATGACGAAAACAACAAGAACATACCAAAATCGAATACAAATCCTAGTCAAAAGTTTCTAGAACATGAGACAAATTATTCAATGTCTTGTATCATATTTTTTTTAAAAATAATTGTTTTAACTTCAAGTCGTGTTGAAACATAACATAATGAAATAAATGCATGATTTCGTTTTCTCTAAATTTCACTGCATGCACAAAGTTATAAGTTATTTGTCGTGTTCATCAACGATTTCTATAGCCGTAGATTTGACTATTCATAACACGGTCAAAAGCTGATCTATCATAGGCAATTAAACCTAAAAAAATATTGATTGATTAGTATCATTTAGATAAAAATGTAATATAGTCAGTCACAGGACTAAAATAGCCAATTACATGATTGATCTAATGTGCATAAAGTTAATTCGAACAGTGGTACCTCATTAAATGTCGAGATAAGCGCCTAACGTTTTATTTGCATGCTCTACTCACATGCGAATCTCGGTGTTTTGGGTTTATGATTCTTGCCTTTTGTTCGTAATTTTTTCTTTAATATCTTCTTTTGCAATATATCTTAGATAAAAATAAACTCAAACCGAATGTTGAGACTTTTGAGTCCTATAGATAGGTTACTGGGCATTCTAAAGTCTTTACATTACTTTGAAATGTTTTTTTTTATTAGTTGAATAGATAATTATTAAATACAATTGTTTCATACAAGATGATCCACATTCTTTTATGTACTAAGCTTGGAACCCGTCCAGTCCTGCACTCTTTAAAATGATCTCAAAATGTCTCTGTCACACGAGGAACGCTTACAGACAATACATCTGACATTTTACAGTTCATTATTCATTTAACAGTTTTGAAGTCCTTAAATGAACATATGGATTCATATTTATCACAAATCATTCACGGAAATGTACGTTGTAACGTTTTTTAGTTTAATTATGTTTTTTTATTTTTTATTTATCCACCTTATTTCTGTATATTTTTTCTTTCTAAGTAGTTTTAACCACGAATTTACTTTTTTTCCATATTAAGATTTTACCATTTTTTTTGTATGCATGGATAGGTAAATATCACTGTACCCAAAATAAGCTCTCACTAAAACACTTTTGTTTAATAACATTATCATAAGTAAATAAATGAGAAAAATAAAAAAATTGGTACATTTTCTAATTTCAAAACAAAAATATTGGGTTGTTTCACATGAAATGTCCGTTTTTATAGTTTCTGAAATACATAAAGGATTTTGCAGGTCTCTGTTGCTTTCTTCCAAATGTTTACATATTTAAAATAAACAGTTACTAATCCTCTACCTTTGTATTATAAACATTAGCTTCCCAATCAATTACCCAATTTTTAGTATAACTCCAAATATGAACATGGAAACACGCGGTTTTCGAGTAATATTTTTGTACGAGTTTAAACTCGGCCATTCAGCAGCAGAGGCCGCTAGAAATATTTGCAAGGCGTTTGGGGAAGGAGGTGTTAATGAACGAACCGTTCACCGTTGGTTTCCTAAGTTTTCAGCTGGGGATACCAACTTGGAAAACTTGTCCCGAGGAAGACCTCCGTCCGTAATAGACAACGATGTCCTCAAACATACAGTAGAAGGAAACCCCTACCAAACAGTTAAAGGACTCTCAGCACAACTAAATGCAAGTGCATCTACCGTTTCCAGACATTTAAAGTGTATTGGGAAAGTAAAAAAGCTCGATACATGGATACCTACTGAGCGGTAGCAAGACCCCATGTTTCAAAACATACCATGCAAAAATTGAAAACGGACATTTTATGTGACACAACCCAATAAAACTTCTTCAAAATACAGTGTGTTATATTATAATAACAATTAATAATGCTTACTTTATGTAAAATGATGTTAGGTTAGTAACTCGTTTTTTTAAACAAGTTTTCATTTATCTTAAAGCTGGTTTATTTATTTTCTCACTAGCTTAAGTCATGTTAGTTCCTATGATTCATGAATTTGTCTATAAACGATACATTTTCCTCGAATAAGACATACATTTTTAGAAATATACCTCACATGATTGGGTACGTAGATGTAAAATAGAATTATTTATATGCTTGTCAAAGAAAGTAAGTAACTCGATCGAGCATTGTAGTACCCTGAACGGAATTGAACCCTACGCTGCGTGCATTTCATCAATTCATCACTCTTTTACTTTACTGAGTCACGAGAGCTCAAGAGTAATACCTTGTTGTATTCTTATTATAGTCAAGTATATTACACGATTTAAAATAAAGTAGACATTGCTAATGGATCTGTACTTGTTTTTATGTGATTTAAAAAAATAATTATTAATTTTTATTATAATTGTAATTTGTTTCAGTGAATAAATGTATTGCTAGGTTCTTTTTAAATAAAATGATCCATTTTCTCTCAACACTCAACACAAGTTAATAATAACAAGCTGACAAGGCTAGTTCAGCCTGTAATAGATTTTTGTTAAATGTGACAAAACGTATTTTATACATGTGCAATATAAGAGACTGATTTAAGAAACCTTGAAAATGGCAAAGGCCGAAACGTAGGGAGGAAGAAAAAAAAAAAAGAAGTGTTGAGTGAAAATGCATCATTTTATTTTAAAAGAACCAGCAGAAATAATTATGATTAGATTTTATTGATTCAATGTGATAGCAATCAAACACAGAAGGACTTAAATTCCTTTAGTTTTAACCCAGAATCTATAAACAGGCACAGTCACTAAACCATGTACGAATAAATTCGAGAGGAACTTGATGATTTAATAGACCCCCATAGCTCTACTCCTACAACATGATAGTCATGTAGATGAGCCTTTTGTAGGTAAGAGTTAGATTTGACGGTTTTTCTAATAAGTGTTAGCCGAAAACGGCGAGCAATTTTAAAAAGGAAATTTCAAATTATTTTAGTTAGGTGAGGCTGTTCAACGAACTGTATGTAATTTCGTAAAATTTAATTTTCACGATGCAAATGATTCAAACGGACAAACGATCATATGAAGACCTTAATTAAAATTTCAAAAGAAAAAACATCTTCGGTTTCTTTGAAGCAGCTGAATGGATTCCAATTTTTTTTTTATTCCGCGATCGGATGCAATATTTCGTGCCTCGGAGGAGTCAATATATATGGGGGTAATTAAAAAAAAAATCCCATCAAAGGCCAACCTCCCATTATCGGCTACTTCTTCCAGAAATTCCTATCGGCCTCCCTGGATCCCAATTAGTCAAGAGGCAGGTGGCCAGTTCGTTGCCGTTAATAGGAAGGGAGCAATGTCCAGTATAATGGGAATTTTATTAATTGGTGCAGAGTGTTCAAGGGTTTAACAAAATAAACATATAAAATTCCATTCAATAAGAAATAATTTACCGCAATTATGATCTGGAGGTAAGGAAATTGTTACATTAAAGTAGTTCCAATCCCTCCCAATCAAGTTGCTCGTTTTGAATATAACATTCTTGCTTCATCTTGTGCGTTGCTAAGTCGAAAAATATTTCTAATCGTTTCAAAATGGCGTACCAAGGATTGTCATTTAAGAACTGATTCCTCCAGATTTCTCAAGGTCAGTGATGAATCAAAAATGGCTAAGATTTCCAAATGCATATCTATGAAGAATAAAAAGTTCTTTAAAACGGTCAAAATTCAAACTGGATTACCTCAAAGATGGAAAATGATATTTGAAAATTAATTTTTAGTTTTAGATTTAAGTCCTCTATAAACCAAAAAGCCCTGTCACCTGCTAATAAATTATAAACTAGATTAACTTCAGAGATCATGATGCTGACAGAGATCCTTAAAATGAAAAATTCAACATACTGCTATATGATGAAAGTATAAATTACCAAAGCAATAATATAATCATAAGCTGGTCGAGGATGTAGTTAATGAAATGAAACATGACAATAAAAAAGGCTCAGTTTAATGTGTGTTGCGCAGTTTCAACCTAAAGCTCAGGTAAAATGTTGAAAAGAAGCTTAAGTAGTGCACAAAAATATGATTGAGGAATTCATACAACACTGAAAAACATTTGTAGAACAATGATATATTTTACACTTTCAAAAGGAGAAAGAGAAAATACTTCTTTTGAACTCTTAAATAAAGTCAAAGAGATTTGGAGTTTCCTTGGAGTTGAAATTTTCTTTTAATGTATAGAGCAAATAATAGCGATATGTTCCTAAAAAAAAAAAATTAAAAGTTCTTATTATTTCTATTAAAATAAGTTTATTTCATTCTATAGTTTAAATATATATATTTAGATTCCGATAATAATAAATTATTGTTTCAGTTGTCACCATAAAGTACTCTAAATATGCTTGAATATTATATTTAATGATACTTATTTCTAAATGATATTATACTTATCTATTATTTTTCCTCTGTATTTGACAAACGATGCAATCTTGAATAATTAATTACTTGCTAAATTAACTACTCCTGAATTATTAGCGGGGTTTTTTTTACATAAGATTTTAGAAAAAGCAAATTTAGGTATAAAACTATTTTCGCTCTTCATGTATTTTTTGTATTCTTGCTCTTCATCACACAAATCTATCATACATATTTGTTATTCTCGTGGTTTTCACCTAAGGTCACTCCAATATGCCCTGCGGAAATAACCATTCAGCCACTTTGTTTCAAAATGACTGGAGATAAGAGATGTTGTAACTGAAAATAATAAACCATTTCCAGCTATTATTAGGTTATATTACACTGTAAAAAAAATGATACTCTTGTCACTTATTATCAAAATCAGTAGTATTAAAATTGGGTTTATCATTAAAGAAATAACTATAGTTCATTAAAAAGTTAATTTTTTAGGTTAATTTTAAAACAGTATTACATTTGAAATTTTTTTTTTACAACAATATCAATCTTAATTTGTATAGAATACATCTGCACAGTTTGAAAACATTGATTGGAAATCCATTACAATGCGCTACTTATTTGCTAAAATTTATTTTGTAAATATCGTTTTTATTGTTGGTAAAAATTAAAAAAAAAAACCAACTAAGAAAAGAAAAAAAAAAAAAAAAGAGAAACTAAACAAAAAAAAAAAGAAGTAATCAGATAGAAATAAAAATTAAAATAAATAATTAAACAAAATTATAGTTATTAAAATCATATGATGGAATTGTGTAATTCGAATTTTACAACAGTATATGTTTAGTTCTCTTATGTTTATATTTAGAGGTTGATAGTTTAGTATAATTACCAATTTGTTTTATAAGGGTATTGTCTGTCAGTTGGCATTTTGAGAAAAATGATTGTGTTTGTTGGTGAATAAATTCTTGTATTGTAGGGATGTCCAGATCTTTGTGCATGGTAGTTATTTTTGTGAATGGTGGATAATTATTAATTATTCTTAGGCATCTATTTTGTAGTACTTGCAATTTTTTAATATGTGTTTTGCTTGTAAGACTCCAGGCTGGGCATGCATATGTAATTATAGGTCTGATAACAGATTTATATAAAATTAGTTTGTTTTTTGGTGTTAATTTTGAATGTTTATTAAAGTAGGGGTACATTTTATATAATAATTGACGGGCACTATTTATTTTATTGTCTACGTGACGTTTGAAAAGTAGTTTATGGTCCAGGGTGACTCCTAAATACTTAACGTGTTTTGAAATGGCTATTGTTACGTTATTGAGTTGTATAGTAGAGGGAACATTGGGTCTGAGTTTTGTAAATATTATTGCTTTAGTTTTTTCTGTGTTGGTTTTTAGTCCCCACTGACTCAGGTATTTCGTGGTTTTAATAAAGCTTCTTTTAGTCTTTTAGTGATAGCGGATATTCTAAATGAGGATTCCAATAAGTTATAATATTGCAGTGTCGTCAGCAACTTTTGTTTTGCTGTTTTTGGGGATATCGTTGATAAATAAATTAAATAACAGAGGGCTAAGACAAGATCCTTGAGGTAATCCAGTCTTAGTGTACCCTTTACATTTGAGATACGAGAAAGTAAGCGCTATCAAATTTCACCATTATAGTAGGTTATAATATGTTATTTTATTTTTCTTGGCGATCAACAACAAGATAATTACGCCCTTTTATTATTTACTATTGGACTGGCCCCTGCTTCGCACGGATGAAATTAAAATGATGTGTCATTTAGGTTTAAAAAAATTCTCTCCGACTGATTTTGGAAGATGTGGTTTATGGTAACGAAATCTGCAATCAGCAAGAAAATATGGTTATTTTATGAATTCTATTTATAGTCTAATCATCGGCAGAAATGAAAAACTTAAATCAAAATTGTTTATTTGTTTGTTATTTTTAAGTGAAGCACATATAAAAGAAAATTAAATTTTCCCATATAAAGAAATCTTGATTGCTATGTATGTATTAAAAAAATATAAAAATAACAAAGGTCGTTATCCTATTAGATTTATAATTATTTAATATTTCTAATGTACTATTTTAATTATATTTTAATAGTTAAACTAAAAATTCCTTAGGAATCCCATTTAGTTTACAGTGAAACATCTGTTTTCATGAAATAATATTAATGTTGAAATAATTAATAACAATGTTAGCTTATAGATTTATAAGAACTTACCATTTATGTTATCAACTTAGTTATAATTCGGTACGTAATATTACTATAATATAATTTGCACCATCCTTTAAGACGGTTATGAACTCTCTCTTTAACAATGACCACATATGTTTATGGGCTTACAACTTTATATTATCTTGTAAGATTTATTTTATTCTATATTAACTTTTCTAAATTCTTGCGCTTTCCAGCAGTATATTATACGGCAATGTTACTAATTACATTTCAGGAATAATTTTTTGATGACATATTTTTCCCGTTTACAGGAAAGCTAAATTGGAATGTATTTACTTATAAACCTTCAGGAAAGAATGTCCTTAATGATGGTGAAAAACGTGTCAAAATTCGTCTTCTGGTTTAGAATGAGTTAGCGGAAATCAAAATCGAGTTATCATTTTATATATATAGAGATTAAACATCTTATGTAATTTTGATCTTTTATTGTTTTGATATCAGGTGACTTCAATTTCTTATTCCGCACACTAGACTGAAAGGACAAGAAACTCCTCGCAGCTTTCGGTTACTTCAACACTTACTAGACAAACGCTTTAACCTATCACTTAACTAAAAAAGACTTATCTACATAACCATCATAAGACCTATCTGGACTTACGAAGTTGATCTATGGGGCTCCACTAAACCATCAAATTCTTCCCGTCTTCAATCCTTACAATTTTAAATCCTTCAAAAAATCCTCAACGCTCCTTACTTTGTCACAAATAAGCTCATCCATAAAGACCTTAATATTCTTCCATGACAAACTCCACTCCCACTCTAACCCAATAGTTTCAATCTTTCCTCTTCCATTCCTGACAATCCTCCAAGGCGTCTGAAAAAAAGATGGCCTTCTAAAATTTTTTGCTGCCGATGGGTAGCTTCTCTACATCACTTGTTCATGTATATTTTCTTTTAGCCTATTTACTAGATGTATTGTACAATACAGTTGTAAATATCAATAAATAATTTAGAAAAAAAAATTCTTATTTTGCTTTGTCATGATTATTCTATATTCTTCAATTATATATTACGTATCATTCGTATGCTTCATTTATACAATTTATAAGTTATAAATACAATTTTCTTACTAATATTTATTTAATGACAGTGTTTTAGGTTATCTATATAATTTTCAAAGTATATATTATCATTACCTTTATAGTATTCATTGATAATCAATATTTAAAAATGCCTTTGATTACATCTGACAGCTAGTTCCTGAGAATCGTAACAAGTTAAAGATACAGACAACGGTACAAATAAAAACAATGGCGAAAATTCTAGAAAGACCAGGGAAGTGGTTCAGTCGGGCAGTGCGGTAGTAAAGAGACCACTAACAGGTAATATAGATTTTATGGCGGAACCAGCTGGCGGGTCAACACACGGCACCTTTGATGAATGGGGACGGTTTATGGGGACGTAAAAGACGGGACTCCCGTGACGTCAGGGCTGTGACGTCACGGCTATAAACCGCTTATTTATGTCTGGATCATGGCCCGGCCCCGGGGGCCGCCTAACGGATGTCAGGATGTTATTTAGTGGAAGGGGGCGACTCCATGTATCTAGTGTCCCATTCGGGGGCTACATTATCGATTTCTTGAGTGTCTTCGATTGAAGGGGAATCTATCTAGAGCAATCTAAACCTCATCTCTCGAGCTCCTAGTAGTATTTATTTTCTCACTTGACTGTATATTGAGAAAATAAAATAATAAAGGGTCATCGCTACACGGTGATAAAAGAGGTAGGCGAAATTCACGAGAGGGAATACTTGTGAGAGTTTTCGAAAGTAGCGGAGATATGGTAGGCGTAGTAGTAAAAAAAAAAAAAAAAAAAAAAAAAAAAAAAAAAAAAAAAAAAAAAAAAAAAAAAAAAAAAAAAAAAGGATAATAACATCAAACAATACTTTTTTAAAAATTCTGTAATATCATTATTATTATTTTTTTATAATTAAGTTGTTACACCAAAACAAATTCCATACTTTGTATGACTTTATTAATTCATTTGGGACGACAATTTTTTACGAACACGGTCCCCAGGAGCTAAATTTTTTTTCTTTGTAAGAAAGGCTTCAGATAATTTTTAGATTTTTGGTACACAGTAAAACCAATGCCAAATTTTGTTTTCCTGTACTTTACACGACTACAGTAAGACTAGTCTTCTCAGAATAACTGATAATTTCACTTTACATTACACACGGCGTGCAATCGGTCTCGAATGGGTTATGACGCAAATATAACTTTTGGCGTCATTGTAATATTTTTAAAATTTTGTATATAATGGGTTGAAAGAGTGAAAAATAATTTAATAGAATATATATATTTTTTTTAAAGCGGCCCATACAAAAATGTTAATATTCATTACCTTTTTGTTAATCGTCACCTACAAAAAGTTGTCTAAGCAATACTTACTGTCAAATCCTAAAACTAACAACAATTAATCAGTTAAGATTGTTTATAATACACTTAAATTAATCCAATATATGGCAAAGCAGTTTTTTGTTACATTTTTTTTTCTAGTTGTATTTTTTTTTCTCACTTGCTTGTAATTTTAAGAAAAAAATTAAGAAGTACCACTACAACCCATGAAGTGTACAGACTAAGTACATGGTAAGGAGGGTCCCTTACTGCTACACGGTGAGATAAGACGTAGGTGAAAATTCATGAGAGAGAGGACTTGTGAGAGTTTACAAAAGTAGCTGTAGTAAAAAAAAAAATTATTTTATTTTATTTACTTATGACGCCTCTACCCTTGTGGGTCATTGGCGTTTAAACTTGCATTTTATACTCTGTTATAATATTTGAAGAGAATATTAACTTTGTTTTCGTCATCTTTAATTATGTCTTCTAGTGTATTATCCATTTTTATGTCAATTCTCAATTTACTAAAAATCTGACCATCTAATAATATATGTTTCACTGTCCTTATTGTGTTATATAAAAATATTAATTTGGATATTAATATCAAGCGATACTTTTTAAAAAATCCTATAATATCATTAAATATTGTTGTAAGATTTTTTTTTTTTTTTTCAAAATATCAGTTTCGTAAAAAATGTACTTTGGATATCTTAGATTATATTTGAAAAATCTCTATCTCAATTCTATAAACCGTGAAATGTTTTATAAAACAATAGTGGTGGAAAAATGTATGCGAAAATAACATCAGAAAATTAGGAAGGAAGATAGAGGTTTCCTATGTTTTCATATCAATAATATTAGAAATAATAATAGATCCTTGGTTTTGAAATATTTCTCTTTCTTTTTTTTAGCTTCTTCCAATAATATTATTGTTTCGGTTAATATAACTCGAGATGTCAAGAATAGAACCTCCGCAAGAATGTTGTTCGTATAATTCAGGTTTTTAGTGAAATAGAAAAAAATATATACTATTTACAAATCGAAAATAGACATTTCTTCAATAACTTCATCAAATAAGAAAAGATATTTAAATATTTTCAAATGATTTTCAACGATTTACTATTAGATTTATAGTTCCATACATTTATTTTCGGAATTAAGCTCTTTGAATTCCTTCTTTAACACTTATTTAAACTAGTAATACCTTATTTTTAATTATTTAATTAGACTTATCTGATTGTTTAAAGAATTTGAGACAGTAAAATACACGAGAGGATAGGTTTTATTTCATATTTTATGCATAACTAGCTGACCCGACAGACGATGTCCTGTCTGAACTATGTCTTAGCAAAATCGTACGAGCCGTTTACGCGTAAAATATATTTAAAAAAAAAGAGAAAAAAAAATACCTTTCTACCTAAGAAACTTTTCTATTTTTCCTTTCATGAGACCCTTTTCCTGATTGATATAAACATAACAAAAAAAGAATTAGAGAAGTCGGTCAAGCCGTTCAAGCGTGATGCGATGACCAAGCGAAAAAGCGATTCATTTATATATATATATAGATTATTGATATTACAGGAAAGTTTATTAGCTCCATAATTATTATAGTGGTCCGAGTTTAATGTCAAATTCACAATATTAAAATTAAATTAAAATTGAAGTATGTTCACGGGTGTGAGAAATTGTTGTTGGTTTGGGTTTTGAGGCGTAAAACCGAGGGTCATCTTTATTTCATTTGTTTATTTTATTTAATTTCTATCTAAACTAAAAAAAAAAAAAAAAAAAAAAAAAAAAAAAACGTTAGTCCCTATTAAGATTATTTTACTATATTTTTTACTACAGAATCCCTATATTTTATTTAACAGCTGCTGGGCCTTAAGAAATAGGTGTGAGAAATTTAATATCATTGATCCCAACCGAAAACAAAAAAAGTTGGATAATTTTTGCTGTGCAATGAATTACAGAAAATTTATTGCATTTGTACTTTTTTATAACGTATTCCTTTTGAGTTCTAAAATATTCAAAAGAATTAATGAATTTTAGGAAAATTCATCACATGGAATATCAGTTAAATCTGCAATCTAAACGAGTAAACGCAGTGAAATCTATTGATTCACAGCTTAACCTTCAAGATATTCTCACAGCCCTGGTTGGCTTAATTTAAATAAATAATAATCGATTTATTTAGCATAAATAACACATTTTCATAAATAAAGCGGAAAATTTCATTAATATTATATCTTGTATGTGAATCCCGCTCTTTGTTTTTTTACTGTCGTACGTTTTTTATCCACTTCTGCTTTATTTTTTTATACATATAATAATATAATATTGTTGCTGTATATACATTGAATGTTTGAGTATTTATTTTGTAAAATTTTTTATACATATATTATTTTCAATGTTTTTATTTTTATGTGAAAATACTTGGCCTACTCGACCAGCTGCTTGACCGACAGAGATTTATCTGATGTCACTTTCCGGATCTAAACCCGACCAGAGTCGAGTATCCTACAAGCTATCGTTGATCTTCTTCTTATCTTAACCGTTTAACGACCTGCTGAGTCCGCACCAACCCTTCTTGTTTTAGGGGATGTTTTAGGAAACATGCCGAAATGAGAAGAGGAATTACAATTTCGTTAAACATTAATTATATGCATGAAAATACAATATTGTTTATATAATTTCACATACCTATACATGAAATATATAGTAAGGAAAAGTAATGTAATAGTGAACGTTTTCTAATTTCAGTTTTCAACGGAAATAGACGTCTTAAGATCCCCTGAGTTCCAATAACATAGTCGCGTGAAAAAGTCTGTGTGCATGTACATGGTAAGTCTAGCGCACAAACGGAAAGCCGTACGAAGCCGGAATTTATATTTAAGAGAACTGTACAACCGAGATGTTACAGCACCTGTCTCCTCAAAATCAGCGTACCAGAAGAGCCACTTTATACGATGCATTTTGAACTTATTAAATTTATTAAAATCACCAAGAGAGAGATACACTTTATTCATAAATAAACAAACAAAATGATGCTGCCCAACTTAATTGGGTTGCTATAACACAGCATACCGATTCTTTCCTACAGGAATATTCTTAACATTTTATCTAACTATAAATACAATTTTTTTCCCCTTTTTTACTCCTTTTAAATTTTTTGTTTCCTACTTATTTTTCCTGTTTTTTTTTTCCTCTTTTCCTTCTCTACCGCTTCACATTTTCTTTCAAATACTTAGATATATCTATACATATACACCAAAGATTAAATAAAAAACAAAAAAAACAACAAATTATATATACATTATACAACTACATACTAAAAATCACACCATCATAAATAAAAACAATACCAAAACACATAGCACCTAAAATCAATATCTCTATATATCAAATTAAACAGACTCTAATATTATCTGACAGTGTCTAAAAGCCTAATATTTTTATTTTCTTCCTCTAAAGTACCTTTGATTTTGTAGATTCAGAAGAATTACCCATATCACCTTATTAGGACTGATAAAAAGCTGCTCAATATATAACTTGAACGAATTTGATAACCAACTAAATAAAAAAAGAGCCATTTTTTTTTTTTCGTACACAAATATAGTATACCGTTAACGGTAACCATATACCGTTGGAAATCATAATATTTTAGAAAAAGTGTGAAAAAAACCTTTTTCAAATTTAAATACTATATACCTATATGGACTGTACGCTGTTTTAAACGGAACTAAAATATTTAATAAGTACCCAAATTTTTATCTTATTCTTTTTATGTACCAAAATTCATTTTGAGTATTGTATTCATTATGAATATGAGGTTGCCAAATGAGTTTGCAACATTTTTTACTGGTGATTTTAATAAAAACTTGTATTGATTCTAGTAAATATTTGTAATCAATTATATATGACCCATTTCTATTAAATGTCGCCATCTTTCAGGTAATTTTGTAATTTCTTCCACCCAGAACGGTGCTTTTGCATTTCCCAAGTCAAAATTTTCGAGCACATATATTATTATATATATATATAATATATATTTATATATATATATATATATATATTATATACATGTGTGTGGGTGTTTGTGTATTCATATATTCAGTGAAAAAAAAAATTACTTTGCTTATGAAAATGTGTGAAATAAAATACATAAATCTTTAAATACGACTCAAAATAGAATATAATAAATAATCGTTTCCCACTGCTGTATTTACTGATTTTTATTGTAAATTGCATTTCAGTTGGGATAATTTGAAAATTGGATAAACAGGAAGTGTTTGAACAAACGGGATTCGAAGGTCGGAAGAGTATTGGAATGACGGATATAAGAAGGAATAGAATTCCATACGGACGAGGATTGGATAAGGAAAGATCTGTCGTAAGCTACGGTTCGATGAGACGTTATATACAGGCCTGAAGGCCGCGAAGTGTTGCTAAGGTGGACGGAGGGAGGATTTGAATAAAAATATATCCGAAATGTACGATGGACGTTGAGATAGGAGAAATTGGAAGAGAAAGGATGCCGGAAAGTACTTAAAACGGTAGGAAGGGTAAAGCCACTTTAACTAATCGTAGAATCTAGTTGCAGAGGTGTCCCTCGTTATCCCAAAGATGAAACGTATCTGACTGTTAAATAATCATATATACATGTATGTATATATATATATATATATATATATATATATATATATATATATATATATATATATATATATATATATATATATATATATCTCCGCATAAAGCATAAATGGTATTATTAATATTATTTTATTTCATTATTATAGTTATTTCATAACTAACGGTGTTAAAAAAAATCACATGAAAGTTTTTGTCAGCATTATTGGTTGTAATTTTATGTATTACAAGTAATGGACTTCCCCCGACTAGACAGGCGTCAAGCTGAATCTATGATGTCCTGAAACCGTTTCTCAAACAAATCATAAATACAAATAACATAATTCTGAGTTCTGACCGGACCTAAATTGTATACGCCACTAAACCACTCAGGGATTAGTTGGAACGAAAATAGGCAACCATGAGGCCGTTAAGTGTTGGAAAATATTAATTATAAATAAGAAATATTTACTGCTCCCTGGGACAATGACTAATGTGTCCCCACCTATTTATGGGCTTGTTGTCAGGGGTTGAGCCAGGAAAAGTTAAGGCGGGACAAAATACTGCTCTGTTTCAGTTGGATCAGGACCTCGCAGCTCGTGCTTAGAAAAAAAAATTGTATAAAGCAATACTCGAACTTGTGTTTAATACACATATGTTTCATATTATTTTTAACCAATTGTTGGACACGTACATATTGTTTTGCCTAATTACCTATAAGTAAAGGAATATCGTAATTTAGAATTTATTATTGTATATTATAACACATTGATTCATCACAAACTCATTATCAAATTATGTCAGAAATAAGAAGATAATGAATTTTCATCCTGAAACGTATTTTTTAATTATTTTTAAATGTAATTTTACAATTAAAATTTACAATTCAGTTATTATTGTAAGTTTTTATTGACTTTGTGGACTTTGAAAGTAAATTAATTATTGGAATGATACCAAATAAATCTTTGTTGAATAAAATCATTTCTATTGTATATGAGAAAAAAATTGATTTGAACTTTTTTTTAAAAGTATATTGCTTGTATATTAGTGTTCAAAAGGTGGTGATGAAGTAGTTCAGAAAAACGTAGAGTTTTTTTAAAAATATTTTATTTTATTTTTGTTAATAATATTACATTTTTTTTTTTTTTTTTAAATATTTTTATTGAAATTTACAACTGTATTTTGTAATACAACAAGTAAATATGTTAATAATGATAAAATACATGAAAAAAACGCGAAGAGAAAACGCCCATTGGCATCACTCCACTAAGTAACTAAACTAGAAGGTCTCGAGGCCATCTTCTTTTCAGGCGCCTCGTAGGATTGTCAGGAATTGAAGAGGAAGCAAGAATTGAAACTAGAGGATTAGAGTGGGAGTGGAGTTTGTCATGGAAGGATTGATACCTGGTTCGGGCCAAATCAGCAACATATGGGATGTTAAGGTCTTTATGGATGAGTTTATTTGTGACAAAGTAAGGAGCATTGAGGATTTTTCGAAGGATTTTGGATTGTAAGGATTGAATACGGGAAGAATTTGATGGTTTCGTAGAGCCCCAAAGCTCAACTCCGTAAGTCCAGATAGGTCTTATGATGGTGATATAGATGAGCCTTTTGTAGATAAGTGGAAGGTTGGAGCGTCTGTCCAGTAAGTGTTGTAGTAAGCGAAAGCGACGGGCAGTTTCTTGTCGTTTCAGTCGTGTATGGGGATTCCATGTTAGACGTTTGTCAAGTAGTAGTCCTAGGTAGATCTGTTCAACTGGAACAAGCGGAATATTATTAAAGGAAACTGTAGGGCAGGATGTCATAGGTTTACGACGAAGGGTAAAGGTAATTTGGTGGGATTTGTTGGAATTGATTTTGATTCTCCAATTCTGACACCATATCTCAAGCTCTCTGATATGGGATTGAAGAGTTTGAGAGGCAATAGTAGGATCGTTATTGACTGATAACACACAAGTGTCATCAGCATAGGTAGAAAGGAAAGTGTTGGGATGGGTTGGGATATCAGCTGTATAGACTGTGTAGAGGATGGGTCCAAGGATACTACCTTGAGGGACACCAGCAGACTGAGTAAAAAGGGATGAATAGGAACTATTGTTGTTTATTTTGAAGGATCTTTCAGAGAGGTAAGACTGGATGATGAGGTAGTATGTAGGTGGAAGGAATTTTCGGAGCTTGTAAAGCATTAAATAATGATAAAATACATGAAAAAAACGCGAAGAGAAAACGCCCATTGGCATCACTCCACTAAGTAACTAAACTAGAAGGTCTCGAGGCCATCTTCTTTTCAGGCGCCTCGTAGGATTGTCAGGAATTGAAGAGGAAGCAAGAATTGAAACTAGAGGATTAGAGTGGGAGTGGAGTTTGTCATGGAAGGATTGATACCTGGTTCGGGCCAAATCAGCAACATATGGGATGTTAAGGTCTTTATGGATGAGTTTATTTGTGACAAAGTAAGGAGCATTGAGGATTTTTCGAAGGATTTTGGATTGTAAGGATTGAATACGGGAAGAATTTGATGGTTTCGTAGAGCCCCAAAGCTCAACTCCGTAAGTCCAGATAGGTCTTATGATGGTGATATAGATGAGCCTTTTGTAGATAAGTGGAAGGTTGGAGCGTCTGTCCAGTAAGTGTTGTAGTAAGCGAAAGCGACGGGCAGTTTCTTGTCGTTTCAGTCGTGTATGGGGATTCCATGTTAGACGTTTGTCAAGTAGTAGTCCTAGGTAGATCTGTTCAACTGGAACAAGCGGAATATTATTAAAGGAAACTGTAGGGCAGGATGTCATAGGTTTACGACGAAGGGTAAAGGTAATTTGGTGGGATTTGTTGGAATTGATTTTGATTCTCCAATTCTGACACCATATCTCAAGCTCTCTGATATGGGATTGAAGAGTTTGAGAGGCAATAGTAGGATCGTTATTGACTGATAACACACAAGTGTCATCAGCATAGGTAGAAAGGAAAGTGTTGGGATGGGTTGGGATATCAGCTGTATAGACTGTGTAGAGGATGGGTCCAAGGATACTACCTTGAGGGACACCAGCAGACTGAGTAAAAAGGGATGAATAGGAACTATTGTTGTTTATTTTGAAGGATCTTTCAGAGAGGTAAGACTGGATGATGAGGTAGTATGTAGGTGGAAGGAATTTTCGGAGCTTGTAAAGCAGTCCTGGGTGCCAAACTCGGTCAAAGGCCTATATTACATTCGACGATAGTTTGAAGTAATTTATTCGAGTTTAATTTGAATTTATTAATGGCGTTTGTTTATATTTTTCCATACTACAATATCACATTACAATATAATATTTCTATACTATACAATAATCTGTTGAGCACAACACACGACTTTCACTTATCTCCTTTGTTAAAATCAATTAAACATCTTTAAAATAAAGTTATGACTTGAAATAAGGTTAAAGAATCACATTTAAATCCGACAGATACAAGCATTGCAGTTAAAATTCTATTTAATTATTAGTTTTATCCGGTTTTTATACATTTTCAGTACCTTCTACAACTTCTATAACACTATATTTAGCTTTTTAGCAATGTATTATACTTACATCTGTATTATTAGTCTTATGTTAGCTCTTTTCCCCTTGAGTGGGTTATCTAATTCGGTCCACTTGTATATCTACCCTTTTATTTTATCAATATTAACAAGATGATATAGTTATTTTTTTTCGAATCTACAAAAATTTAAGGTGCTTTAAGAGAGGAAAATAAAATAAAATAAAATCAGAATGAAACCGACATGATATTAAATCCCATTAAAGCCTCCAGCGGCGTGTTATAGTGGATAGACCTCTAATCTACAGTTCTCCGGGTCCTGGGTTCGAATCCCGACTATGAGAGAATATTATTTATCCTGTTAATTTAGCCGGGGGGAGACCCTAGGGTATGGAGACCCTCGTGGGGCAGACACAGCCTCTTCAAAGTGGGTACCCAAATTGGGGATAAACTGGCGGCTGAGCGTGGTGAAGGCCTAATCACCTGATTGCACGGCAGTTGGCATAGAAACCGTACGAATCTCTATATGTACTGAGCCCAAGACCCATTTTGGGTTGTAGAAGTACAGGTTTTTGTTAAAGCCTCCATCGATATAGTAAGTTTAATAAAAATCGTTTCAGACATGTGGTGAGTAAAGCTTTAAACCGGTAAGTTGCGTAAAACTGAAATTTTATATTTTAGAAGCGTATATGCTTGAGATTTTACATCAAGTTATTTATCAAAATCGGCGAATCAGAAAAGCCACTTTATACATTTTGTATCTTTTTACTATTTTCCTCCAACAATTTTTATTTGACTAGGTACATCTATGTAAAATTAAAATGGTTATAATATTACATAGGTTTTATTCTGATTAACATAGTCTGACATGGCTAAAATGCCGATTTTTTAAAAAATTTCCTTTACTAAATTACATTAAATTTTATTCAGAAGAATTAACCATATCATCTTATTAGGATTGATAAAAAGCGGCTGTATATAAAGTTGAATGAATTTGAACACCAACTAAAGGAGAAAAGAGTAAACATATTTTTTAAATGTAATTTTTGGTTTTTTTTTATAATAAGAACAGTAATATAGACGTATAATATATCATTGGAAAGAGAAAGATTTTAGAAAATATATTATCTTACATACAAAGTTGTAAAATGTAACGTTAAGTGACAACTAGGCGTTCGATTATTACTTACAATTATATGTAACAATTTGATATTTCTATATTATTTAATCTAAATCCTATGTTTCCAACGAAACTTAATAAACATCTTATTTAAATTAACCATATAATTTTTGAATTTAAGTTTATTTGATAGTTTTGAAATTGATTTTTATTTGCCGAGGTAAGTGAAAGTAGTTTGTTGCCGGCACAAGATTTGTTTACGATATTTTCATATTTTTATGAAAAATTGCACAACTATTTTTTAATAAAATGTCTTTTATCAGAAAGCGAGACCATTGAGGGAGCGAAAATATTTCTCCCTTTGCCAGTTGATCGGAGAGTATCCGAATTGGCCGTGGCACTCCCATCTTCCTGGAGACTATAAGTCACCCATCGCGTCCGCCCTGGAGAGGAATGTATCGATCCTGGAAGTCAATGGAAGCGGCATTAGGAAGAATGGGGAGGGCAGGGGTCGCACAAGAGGTGTCCACCGATTTATCCCCACCTCTCTCAAGTTTGTTTTTACTAGTAAAAAATTTTGATTCGGTACTACATTTTTTTTTTTTTTTTTTTTTTTTTTTTTGTGAGAGAGAGAATGGAAAGACTATTATTTAATCAATTATTTACAACTTGCGACCCGCCTTTGCTTCAAAGATGGTGATATTGATATTTAAAAATGTCATGTTTGACTTCTTTGGAGTTTATCACTTTATACTAATGAGTTCATCGAAACGAAAAATTTAGTTAGCAAGAAAATGTTTGTTATAAAACGTCTATTCATTATTATATTTAATCATCTGTAGAAATTAGAAACATAAATTAGTCAACAAATCAATATTGGTTGTTGTTGTTTTGGTTATAAAGGCCAAAAATTGCGAGTGTTTAATATTTAATAAACATCTTCAGGATACGATTAACTTGACTAAGACTAAAGGGAAAAAATTACATAAAAAGCTATATGATTAGTATCTGGGGAATTAGTCCAGAAATTAGGAAATCGTTTTAATATTAGTTCAGTTTATTTGTTTGTTATATTAAATGGTTCATATTTTATTATATTTATTACTATTTTATATTTCAAATAAACTTTTTCTATTCTAGTTTGCTTTGGTCTTACTATTAAAATTTAAACTATTTTTAATTATTGAATAGTTTTCGCTATCGCTTGTGTATTCCAGAAGGTGGGACTTGAATAAATAAGGTGTTGATTTAAAGCTTTGCTGATTCGTAAAACTCATCTCTTTCTCTCTCCATAAAAAAAAAAACAAAAAAAAACAATCGCCCCTTTTGCGATTCTTCTTAGTATACCGTTTTGCGATGACCGTTTACGCTTTTCCGTTGATTGCGCTGTGGAAAAAGTTGTGAGCTATACAATAGCAACGAATGTTGAATGGTTTTGTAAATCATCGCATTTAGACGAAGAGATTAACTCAAGGATGATAGTAAATGGTTGTCTAAACATTTTTCAACTTACATATCTAAACATATTTAGAAAATTGAACCAAAAATTTTAAGTGCAAATCGAATGTGATTCCAAGATATACAATAAATTTCGATAAAACAAAACAAAAAACAGACTCTTTTAACAGAAACAATGAATCTTTATAAAATCCAATGGCTGCTTTAGCTTTAATGTCTGAATATTCAACAAATATGGTGCTGCTACTAGGGGTGGGCATAATCGAATGATCGTCATAATCGGATGATCGGACTTCGATGATTTAAATAATCGAATGATCGAATGATTAATATGCATTCTGAGAGACAATATGCCACAATTCCCGTCTCTATGATGGCTAGGTGAAATATGTATATAATTTATGTGATGAGAAAAAAAAAAGAAGGTCGTTTTATTATCCGAGCTCCTTATAATCCCTCGATTATCGTTAAACAATTCAGTTCGAATTATCATTCGTTTCTCCAAACCGATTAATCCGATAATAGATTAATTCGAATGATCGAAATAATCGAATGATCCGATAATCGTCATTCGATTATGCCCACCCCTAGCTGCTACAGTGGAAGTCCTTAATTTTACCTATCTAGATTTAATTAAGATAGGATTCCTTGATAAATACCTGGCATCGCACAGACTCGGGGCCACCTTTTTACGTCTCCTCCTAAGGAATGATATAACTAAGGATTTTTATTATCATTATACCTAAAATACCCTTGAAAAACCTGCGAACTTGGATTGGAAGGCTATTTATGACCAATAATTCAATGAAGAATTGTATTTATGGCTTGTGAAATTTAATTGGTGGGAAAAAGATCGAACTCTTAAAGTCTTAAATAATTATCCTCGTTACTCGCTAATCATAACCCGTGTTACTGTGTGTTTTGACATACTAGTGCATCATTTCTGAAATGTAAAAAAGAAAAATTATTAGTTTGATATATTAGTATATGACCAAAATATTGTATATTGTTTTGTTTCCACTTAGTTTTGTTTTTGACAATAATTTGTTTTGTTCTTAATTTAATTGTTTTGTTTTTTTACTTAAATTATTTTTTTTATTGTGTAGGTATTAGGTATTTTTCCTACTGTTCTAAATGTGACATAAGCTACAATTACTATTAATTCCTACTGTAAATATCACGTAAAAGTAACATGTAATTGGTGCAATTTGGTATAAGTTTGAAACATGTGGCCATTTGTAAAATATTGAATAATAAAAGTCTTAATCAATGTCTTGAATTTTAGGGATTGTGCGGAATTTTTGCCTAATATAATTTTAATACAAACGATCCCACATCTTTCACCCCACATTGTAAACAATTTTCACCTCCCTGCCCCCAAGAAATACACAAAGCCATATAAATATGTTCCCCGTGACACCTGAGCATATCCAGAAGATGGAATAACAGAACGGGAGGAGGAGCGGGAGGAAAAGTGGGCCTGTATTGGATTTGCCTGGCCCCCTTCTATTGTCACACATATTGTAGCCCCGAGTTAGCTCCCCCGTGGGGCCCTGAGTCGCTTCGTATTCCGATGAGGGAGGGGCGGGAAGAGTTGAGCAAGGGTCGGCTCCATCAATAAATAAATGCATTTTTTTTCTCAAAATTTATTTGTCGAAAATTGTACAATAACAATAGTATTTGTATATCAAAAAAATAACAAGAAAAATCTGATGCGGGCAACACACGACTTTCACTTACCTCGATTGATAAAATTAATTTAAAAACTATTAAATATATTTGAAAGATATACTTCAATTTCAAACATTTTTTTTTAACATAATTTATTGAAATTTACAACTGTACTAAAAAAAAAATACAACAACTAATTATGATATAAGAAAAATTACATGAAAAAGACTTTTAGAAGAACTACCCAATGGTAGCGCTCCTGTAACTATTCTAAACTAGAAGGTCTCGGGGCCATCTCTTTTTCAGACGCCTAGAATCAATCAGACGAGGTTTGTCGGGAATTGAAGAGGAAGAAAAGATTGAAACTAGAGGATTAGGGTGGGTATGGAGTTTTTCATGAAAGGAATGGTATCTAGATCGGGCCAAATCAGCAACATACGGAATATTAAGGTCTTTGTGGATCAGTTTATTAGTTACAAAATAAGAAGCATTGAGGATTTTACGAAGGATTTTCGGATTGTAGGGATTGGATACGGGATGAATTTGATGGTTTAGTAGAGCCCCAAAGCTCTACTCCGTAAGTCCATATAGGACGTATGATAGTCATGTAGATGAGCCTTTTGTAGTTAAGTGGAAGATTAGAACGTTTATCTAGTAAGTGTTGAAGTAGCCGAAAACGTCGTGCAGTTTAATTTCCACAATTAATTTTAGATATTCATAAAAATATGAAAATTGAATTCTTTCCAAATTATGAAATAACCACTACTAAAAGATTAAGCATTTTAAAATTGAGCTAACAACTTTTTTTTTTTTGTAATGCTAGTCGGATAAATATATTTTTATCATTTATTTCCAATTTTAATAGTTGAAAATACATAATTTAAAACTAAAACGTAATTTCAAACGACAGAATCAATTTGCTTGCATGATTTAAAGCATTTATACTTCACAACAAGCGTTTATCGATTGATTCCTCACCGTTACTGGAGTTACCGAAGAATCTCATTTGAGAGCTGGAGGCAGGAAAACCTGAGAGAGCAATAAAGCCCACAACTAAGTTGCAGAGTGCTGGAGAACTGGAAGGGCTGGAGCCATTGGATTAGCAGCAACACTCCAGGGTCCACTTACTGATATTGCCATCACAAGAAGGATTCTTCCTTACTCTTTGCTAGCTGTTAGGTCAGATTAGGTTCACATTCAACTTGTACCATTATATTAGGATCTCACGTTTCAGAAGCAATTTACAGTTAAACAGGATTTTTAAAATATTATCAGATGGTATTTGTAATTTATAATAATTTGCACATTATTTAGTAAATTTTTGAGTTCTGTTAGTCCACAGCAATTCTTACATAGAGTATACATAATTACATAATTTGATAAAATTATTGAGTTTATAAAAGTATGTTAAATGAATAATCAATCAAATTATAGCGTTAAAATATGAACATATACATGCAGCTTTCGACTGATCATTCCTAATCCGATCCTCGTCTGTATGGAGCGCTATTCCTTCTCATTTCGCCACTTCGATACTTTTCCGAACTTCAAATACCGTCTATTCAACCACTTCCTGTCTACCCAATTCCGTTAGAACCCTAAACAGATTAAATTAGTTTTTATGAAAATCAATAAACAAAGCAGAGAGAAACTATTTTGTATTTATCATATTTTATTTAGCACCTACATTTACGATGCATAGTCGACTGTTGACATTATATCATATGTAGAAATAGTCAGGAGTCAGTGGTGTGAAAGATACTTTAATTTTATCGACGTTTCGACTCAAACATGTAAGCCATCATCAAGACGCCAGGGAGCCCGGTCAAACATAAAAACTGAGGAGTTTATGCTTGACCAGGCTCACTGGCTGCTGGTTTTTTTTTCACCAAAGTTTATTTGGAGCCATATTAGAAACTTTACTTATATTATTTCCGAAAATTCGGCTATGATTATAAATTTTTAAATTAAGATTGGATATATGTGCATAGTTTTTTGTTTCTTTTCTAAATTATTACTGGAAGCTAAGTACCTGTTAATTTTTACTATTGTTTTTTTTTTATTTGTCTTACTTTTTTACTTTAAGATACTGAAGTTCTCTTTTTTTTTTTTTTTTTGCCATATCATCTTAAAGGGACTAATAAAGAATTATATTAATAAAGAATGAAGACTGGATAAACCATCTAATATCAATTATCCTTCGGAAATGGGGGAGAGAGTGAAGCGTTAGCCAATCAAAGTTGTTTGAAATAAACAAGATTGCAAAATCTGGACCACCAGTCCAAGAAAATCTGGGAGGGAAGAAAGGATATTATGCAACTCCGAATAGGACACTGTGAATTCACCCATGGCACATCTCTTCAGAGATCTGGAGATTTCAACATGTGAATATTGTAACGAAACATTAAAAACACTTTAACACGTGTTTCTAGAGTGTACCCTATTTGAACCAAGTTGACGAAAATTAAATTTACCGGAGACTATAGTAGAGATTTTAGAAGATAAAGAAAGATCATTACTTAAATTGTTCAAATTCCTTAAAGAAACGAACTATTACCATTGAGTTTAATTTTAAAATCATGCCAATGACCCTCTAGGGTAGAGGAAAAGAAAGAAGAAAAAAAAGTCTTATATGTATATATAGTTAATATATATAACCGTCCAAAAAAAAATCGACCAAAATTTTACTTTCTTTAAATTTTAATCTCTGGAGCTGATACCCTCGTCATATCCCTCACCCCTCCCATGCCTTTATTTCTTAGAAGAAAACTGTCATACCATAAAAAATTATAAAAAATGATTGTTTAATGGCTACTTTTAGGTATTAATTTATCGTAATTTCCTCATTAAATATTTACTTGAGTGCGCTAATAATCGCAATATTTTTCTTCCTTGCGATGCGGTTACAATGGCAGTTACGACTAGCGCGGAAGCTTTGCTAACGTATTCCCATTCCGGGCAATTATAATACAAATGGCCCATGAGTTACAAATTGAAATGGCGGAGCCATTCCCACGGAGCTGTTCCTCACCGGGCGAAGACAAGATAAGAAAGGACTAATTAATTTCCCTTGAGGGACCCCTCTGCGTTACAGATGTTAACATCGCCTCTCAGAAGTATATATATTGTGTTATTAGAATAAGAACAAGATGGAAGACACCCCAGGCTAACAGGCTAAGAGCCTCTCTCATTTCCCCCGGGAGCGTCATCAGTATCTCATCAGGGGATGCTCCCCCTAACCTCTCCCCCCACCTTTGTTTTAATTAAAGTTCAGCACCAATGTGGCCGATTCTAATTCCCCTCTGTCGTCCTCGCTTCCGAGATCGAAATCACCGAAGCTGTAATGGAAGGGAGGAAAACCTGACATTACCTGGATATTGGAGTAACCAGGCATTACTTGGATATTGAAAGCCAAAACAGAAGTGATGCTTAGTAATGCTAAAGTTTATTTATCAAAATAATTAAATGCACATATCCCATCTATTTTCACTTTCACTTACCTATTTATACCAAGGGAAAGTTAGTTTATTCATTTAACGTCACTTTCATGCTAATCGGACGATGCTACTGTGGGAGTCCGAAATTTTGCCTATTTAAGTTCTTGAACCCGCAACTTTAGGCATAGAAGGCTATTAAGCAACCTACTACACCACAGGTGGCACCAGTTAGGAATTGCGGTCGAAAATTTTCGAATTCGAGTTTTCACTAGAAATACACGTTTTATAGAAATGTAATGTTACAGAAACTTTTTCACCAAAATCGATAAACCAGAAGATCTACTTTGTTCCATGTATTTAACACTTCTTTACGATTTATAACACTTCTTTACGAAAACAATTTCAATGACTTATATTTAACTAGGTACATCTATGTAAAATTTAATGGATTGTAATATCATATAGGTTTCATTCTGATTGACGTAATCTGACAAGGCTTCAATGCTGAAGTTTTGGATTTTCTTTTTAATTTTGATTATTACTAGACAAACGTTCAAAACTCTCTATTTACTACAAAAGATTCATTTACATCACGATTATCCGACCTATTTGGACCTATGGCATTGAGCTATGGGGGTCCACTAAACTATCAAACTCCTCCCGCATCCAATCCTTGCAATCCAAAATCCTACGAAAAATCCTCAATGCTCCTTACTTTGTAACTAATAAACTCATCCATAGAGACCTAAATATCCCACTGGTTGCAGACTTGGCCCGTGATAGATACACCTCCTTTAATTCCAAACTACCTGCCCACTCAAACCCGCTTGTCCGTAACCTCTCATCTACATCTATTCCCGGTAATCCTCCGAGGCGCCTGAAAAGACGGTGGCCTCGAGACCTGCTCATGAAATAAACTTTGAAGTACTACCGCTGGGTAGATTCTTTACATGTCTATCATGCCTGTCATTGTAATTCAGCCATTTTACTTATTGTATTTGTATATAAAGTTGTAAAAAACAATAAAATATATTATAAAAAAAAAATTTCGATTACAAAAAATAATTATCTTATTAGCCTTAGCAAAAAATAGATATTCTTTAATATGTCGTCGTTTTTCTACCCCTTAGAAAATTCAAAGCTTCGTTTGTAGGCGTTTCTATTCGTATTAGAAAATATAAGAGTCAAGAAGTTTCTCTTGATCGTTAAAACAATGCAAGACGAAGACCTAATATCCTTTTTTTCCTTGATTTTATGAATTTTTCACATTCGCTGTTAAAGATAATGGATAATAATATTCTTGACATTAAAAGTTCCAATCTAAATAATTACGATAAATTCTAAACATTTCTAAAATATTTCTCAAAATGTTTTTCTTAAGTTGAATTTTGTTCCTCAAAGAAACTAAATATTATAATGTAGTCTAATTTTCAAAACATGCCAATGACCCTCTGGGGTAGAGGCAAAAGAAAAAAAAAAAAAAAAAAAAAAAAAGAAAAAAAGATTCTTTGCAAAAACAAATGAATGCATGAGTTACTGCATACATATTTTTCTGTTATATCCTTCCATTTACACCACATGATGTCAAAATAGTGATATCTGAAGATCCATTTCTTTTATGATGAATCAAAGGTGAATCAAGACTTTGTAGACCTTTATATTTATATCCTAGTATTTTTTGTCCCTTTTTGAGATTTAGCTATTTTTATATTAATTATAACTTTTATGTTGTAAGAATGTATTAGGTACTAGTGACGTACTATTTCGATTATACATTAATGGGTGTGGAAATAATCACGATAAATACGAAACATTCATAAACTAAGATAATATCCATAACTTCTTTTCTCCATTTTATGAATTTGTTGACCTTCAAAATATCTCTCTAAATGTTTTTCTAAAGATTCTTAGCAAAAAAATGGATGCATGCGTTACTACGTATGGTCTGCAAAGATATTCCTTTTGTTTTATCCCTTCTTTCACATTTCATGTTGTCAGAATTATAAGTGATATCTGAAGATTAATTGCTTTTATGGTCCTTTGATGAATTAAGACTTTGTAGACTATTATATCTATATCCTATTAATTTTTTTTCCCTTTCTAAGTTTTAGCTATTTTACTTTCACTAACTATATATATAGTAAGGGGAAGTATTGCGATCGTGAAAAATTTCGAATTCCAGTTTTCAACGGAAATACACGTTTTAGGGTTCCCTGAGTCCAAATAACCAAGTCCCGCAAAAAGGTCTATGTGTGTGTGTGTGTGTGGTGTAACTATGAAATGAAAGTCAGTCCTATGAAACTGAAATTTCGTATTTAAGACAACTATACGCCCGAGACGTGACAAAACATTTTTCATCAAAATGAGCTTACCAGAAGAGGCACTTTATACCATGCATTTTGCACTTTTTTTCGATTTTCTCGAAAACGTTTCCGACGATTGATTAAACTCGCTAAATCGATGTAAAATTTAATGGGCTTTAATATCATGTAGGTTTTATTCTGATTAAAATGATCTGACAGGGCTTAAATGCTGATATTTTAAATTTATTTCCCCTAAAGTACCTTTAATTTTGTAGATTCAATAAAAATAACTATATTATCTTGTTAACGTTGATGAAAAATAGGTAAATATATAAATTGAATAAATTCGATACCCAACTAAAGGAGAAAACAGAAAAAATATTTGTTTAATGCAATTTTTCGTTTTTGAACATAAGAGCAGTAATATACATGTATGATATACCGTTGGAAAGCTAAAGATTTTAGAAAACATATTATCTCATACACAAGCTTTTAAAAGTTAATAGAGAGTGATGAGATGAACATAAAACTAACTGATTATTTTAGATAATAATATAATAGATTTTTTAATAAAACACATGTTTCTATATAAATTCAATTTAAATAATTCCTTAATAGTTTCACGTATTTTTATCTCTAACTGCTTTTGAAAATTCTTTCATTGATTTTAAAAATGGAGGTAAGTGAAAGTCGTGTATTGCCCGCACCAGATTTTTATATTAATTATTACTTTAATGTTGTTAGGATGTATGTATGTGTGATTAGGTACATGTTATGTACTATTTCCATTCTGTATTAGTAGGTGTGGCATCTGACTGTTTTCTATAATTTTTTTTGTTCTTTCTAACAAGCACCATCACAGACAACCCTTTTAAGGTATTTCACGCCACCCCGGCCGCCTCCGGCAACCTCCCCCAGACAGGAAGAGGAACTTAACAAGTCTGGGCCCCCTCCTTCCGGAAGAAAGTAGTTCCGCAAATTAGTAGGCGGGGAACTGATCCAAGAACTAAACCACCATGAGTGAGCGTGCCATAAATTATTCAGCCTCCATCATCGCACCCCCCATCGGCCCGGCATTAAGCAGCCTGCAGCAGATGTAGTCTCTCCGCCGGGCCTATCTCCATGGCTCAATTCTTACCACGTGTTCCGCGCCTAATGGACTTTTCATAAAGGCACAGGTTTTCCAGGGTAATGGAAAAACGTATCTGGGGAGAGACAAGTCAGAATTGTAGGGGTGAGATTCATAGTAAATAATATATTCCAGGGAAGGAAAACAATTTTTATTTGTTGTGTTTTTAAATTATATTTTCAAATATAATAAACTAGCTGTATGCTACTAATATTTAACTTTTTACTAATTTATATGTGTTTATGATGATATTGACTATAATATATATATATATATTTTATATATATATATATATATATATATATATATAAACAGGTTTGGTTGACTGAACCTTTTATTAATTGATTTTTTTACGCATCGTTCTTGTGGATAATTGAACAAAAATATGATTTAACAGGTATTGTGATTATTTCTACCACATCATCTTTTATTTAAAGCGTTAATTTCAAATATATTTCAGTTTCTACTGATTTCATGAAGCTTAATGACTTGATAACTTCGGACGAATTTCTGGAAACAGTCAGATAAGTCTGACAAACACTTCCAGGCAACAATGTTTTCAAATGTTTTCCCGATTCGGCCCCATCAGGCTATCTCAGGTATCAAAACACACTGGAGACGACAGGCCTCGAACCCGCTACCTAATGTGCTCCTACCCTTTGATAAGGCAACTACCGAGTGTATTTAGGCCCTCGTCCTCGCTCCTTATCAGCGGGAACCGGGTCACGAATATTCAAGTCATATCTAGTTTATAGCTCTTGTCGAACTCAGTTCTGTCCTCGGGAAGGGGGGCTGAATGTGAAATTACTGGAAGCTCAGCACGAGTTTGGCATACAAGTTTGCTCTTCGATTTTCGTTTATCTGAAGCTGAAAAATATTCTTTGTTAAAAGTAGTTAAGAATTATTACATAATGGTTAATTACTTCCAAATAATTATATTAGTGTATAACAATTAATATATTTGTGTGGGCAATTAATTTATTTGCAAAGCAATAATTCAACTAAAGCGCTTAAAAAAGACGAACCAGCAGCATTGTCACTGTTTATTCAAGGAAGATAGACAATCACCAATGCTAAGCTCAAAAAACCTTCTACGATTTTATATGACCGCTTTCAATGTTTAATTCCATAATTTAGATATTTTTGAGGATTCAGAAAAAAGGTTTAGAGTTTTCTAATCAGGAAAATCAGGAAGGGAATGGAATTCAGCAATATATTAGCAATAAACTCCTGTTTATTAATTTAAATACGAAAACGAGAAGGATACAAGATTTATATATCTTTTAGGATCACAAACATTTTGAAAGAATTACATGGGATATGTAGTCGAATTCCAGCATTCCTATTCATAAAATTCGTTTTTTTTTTTGTTTTTTTTCTAATTTTTTAAATGTTCACATAATTGAAAAACGTCGCCAATTAATTCACAATGGTTTATTATTACACCCCTGCTAAGTTCAAAACTCTACATTTTTTCTCTCTTTCAACCTTTTAATTAAATGATTCAGTAATTTTTTGAGATAGAGAAAAAATTGTTAGTCAAACACTTATCTAATAACTTAATTAACTTATATATATATAAGGAAGAAACATTGAAAATTTAGCTTTATATATGACGATAACGGTTACTTTCGAAGATATTTAGTTTCAGAGTTCAGGAAATCGCGACGAAGAAAAAAAGAAAACAGAATTGAATGTTTGCCTATATATATATAATATATATATATATATATATATATATATATATATATATATATATATATATATATATAATATATATAAACAAATGAATTAATCAAAGAACTTAAGAAAGATAAACGTCAAAAAAATAAAATAAATTTTGGAAACCTGTAAATCTTTAAAGCCTTCAAGAAGAGGTAAGGCTTAACACGCTATATCTCAGCTGCTTCTTAACCACTCACAATGATTCTTTTTTTGGTTTTTAGGAAATTTCATACTCATATTTAATTAAATTTGGTATTTATAAATTCTTAGAGGTTTTTTAAAATTCGTTTTTTGGGTTCTACGTTTTTTGGTATGTTGACGTCTTACGATTGTGAGGAGGTTTTTTTTTTTTTGGTTTTTTTTCTGTAAGATATAGATATGGGTTATTTGATCCTCCGGGGCACACCTAGCCTCTATAAAATGGATCCTGAGGTTGTGCGTGATCATGGCCTGATCACCACCTTACATGTTCATTGGCTTTGAAACGACATAGATATCTCTCTAAATGTTCTGAACCCAAGACCCTAAATGGTTTGTAAAGTTACAGTTCTTTTCTTTTTTTTTGATGATTATCCGACTGAGCTTAATTTTTATTAATTTTGAAAATACCTTTAATAAAATTTATTCATTGAAGTATTAAAAATGTATCAATATAAACTGATAATTTGATAGTTAATTATAGAAAAAATATTTTCCCAATTAGAATGAATACATTATAAACATGAATACAGATGTATTCATAGTATACCTTTAGAATACTATGATAAATTAGTAATAATATATAAATTTGTGAGTCTACTAGTAAAATGAATAAATATAATAACTAATTAGATAATAAATATTAACTAAAATATCGTATAGTGACCTACAAAATCTTAAATAGAAATTAAATACTTGAGAATTGATTGAAAAAAAAACTAGATATTATATTTTTTTTAAATCAACTCAATAAGACAAAAATGGAGAAGATTGTTTACAGTTGAGATTGGTAGCTAGCTGCTCTTTGGGTGGGCATGGCCGCAGTTGTAGTATGGACCGGTTTCTCCAGCACTCCAAACAGTTCTCTCCTGCCTTAGGCTCATGGAGGCCTTTAAAAGAATTTGCAAAATATTTTGATAGCGTTTGGTGAATTTTGATATATTGGCGTTTAAATAACAGCTATTTAGATTATTTTTATCTTAATTTATTTTTTTAAATAAAAAATTATTTGTGAAATAACATCATTTACATGTTTTCACAATGGATATTTTCTATGCCTTTTATATTATTGATAAATATATTATGGTATTTTAGTTTCAGATATTTTTTTCATAATATATGTTTCGTAACATTAATAACAATTTTGTCAGTTTCCATTGGAATGAAACTCTCGACCGTGTAGCCTCCAGTGGCTACACTGGTAAGTTTAAAAGTTGTAAGTCTAAATAGGTTGAAGAAATAATATCCAGCGACAAGTCTGTGTGCACGATAACGAAAACAGGATGGTGACTTATCAGGGAACTTATGTTAATTCTTCCCGTAAAACTTTCTTCATTGTAACATTTAAGTTGAATTTCTGCTTCCTAAATTTAGCCTATTTACATTATTTAACCTAAAAATAAGTTTAATTTTAAGCATGTCTTCTTATCTGATTAGTATTTTCTTTCGAGTTTATCTTATTGGACTAGTTTTTTTCATTATGTGGTGTATAAAATATTTGTTTATTTATTTAACGTCACTTTATGCTACTATGGCTAATCGGACGATGCTACAATGGGAGTTCTAAATTTTGCCTATCCAGGTTTTATTAGGATAGGGATCTTTAACGAGTACCTGACATCGCGCAGGCTCGGGACCACCTTTTAACGTCCCCTCCGAAGGACGGCGTAACTAAGGATTTTTTACTCCCATTAAAAAATCCTAGGACCACCTACGGGTTTGAACCCGTGACCTTTAGCATGGTAGGCTGTTACGCGAGCCACCCAGCTACAAGTGATCCCGGTGTATAAAATAATTTTGGTTTAAATAATACTGAGAGATAAAATTATAAAAGTAATCACTAATCAGTACCCTATTGCTTCTTTAGAAAGCAGTATATCTTTAATGGACGAAATTTTAATTTGATACAAAAAAAGAAGTTAAAATAATGCTTACACTAATTATCATTTTTGAAAAAAAAATGAAATATATAATCATTAAATATTTTCTGAAACGCGTACTGACTCTTGTTTGAAAAAAAATCACATTATATATTTGGAGACTTGTTCTTTAGACCTCCTGTGGTGGATTTTGACATTTCTTTCGACACAATTTGGCGTTAAAATACGGACTAATATTGGTTTTTGTGCCATGTTTAAGTGTACTTGTCATGAAGGACTGAATTTGAGATGGAACGAGATGGTATCAACCATAATGTCAAGATTTCATAATGGCTATAATTTATCGAAGTAGGTTATTAAAAATCATAATTTTTGTTTTCATAAGAGCGAGGGTAGTATATTCAAGCAGGAAAACAAACATGTCATCACAATCTAAAACCTGGAACATTAGTTTTACAAAATATATTATTTACCACCTATTATCGACTGAAATGATTAGTCATTATAAATTCACATATATAAACTAATTCAAATATTTAATATGGATAACATTTGATTTTGTATTAATTAATTTAACATCAATAATTAATGTTAATGTACTTTTGAAATAAAACATTACATAATTAAAAATAACTGCCTATTACGACTTATTATATTAATTTAAATAATGGTTCCTTTTTTTTTCTTTTTTTTCTCTTTTATGTCTACGATTATATCTTCTTGATATGATTGTCGCAAAATTTATTTTATGAGATTTGTTCAAGTTTATTTGAATTTTCCTATTTAGGAGTGGAGAGTTTTGGGTGCAATAATTTGCTTATTATGACTGGATGCATACATGCATGTATTATCAGCATACGTAATAAGGGTAGTGATAAGAACGGTTGGGATATCAGCTCCATAAAACGTGTAGAGTATGTAACTTAAGATACTACCTTGAGAAACATTAGCAAACTGAGTAAAAGGGATGAACAGGAACTATTGTGATTCACTTAGAAGGATCTGGTCAGTGAGATGGGACTGGATGATGAGAAAGTATGAAGGGGGAAGAAGTAAAAAGGGAAGAATTTACACTAATGTAAATCTGAAACCAAGTGGATCACATGGAGTTCCTAGGATCTTTGTTGGGTTCTATGTGATATCAGTGCCAATTTGGAGAAAAACTGGATCGGGTGGATTTTTCGAAAAGTCCTTGGGTTTTTTTTGTTTTTTTCTAGGTCAATTACAATGGCTCATTATTTATGATAAACTACAATAATGCAATACGTCTTTAAATTAATAATTTAAATAAATTTAATTACGATTTGAACATAAACAAACATTTCGTTTATTCGTTTAACGTTACTTATGCTACTGTTGCTAATCGGACGATACTACAGTGAGTGAGTCCTAAATTTTGCCTATCCTATTTTGATAGGGATCTTTAACGAATACCTGACAAAGCTCAGGCTCAGGCCACAAATTTATTTCTATTATTCTATCCATACACGTAGGCAATATTTCCTTGGATCTTTCCTATACCAAACCATCAATTCACAACACCCTCCATATATCTACAGTCTCCTACAGTTCAAACCCTCAATTCACCCACTAGAGACTAGATCCCGTTTATCCAATCTTTATATCCCTTCCCACAGAACAAAAAAATACGAATGCTCCTTTTTGGCCCGTTCTACTAGTTTCTGGAATTTCCTTCCATCAAACATCCGTCATGCTCCTTCACTTTCTATATTTAAAATCCTTCTTTTCCAGCAACTTCTAGCATCCCAAAATGACGCTGCCTGACAAACAAATAATTTTCGTTTGATTGTATTCAATGTTTTTATATTTTTTTTCCTTTGGTTCAATCGGCACAGAATTTGTTTTGTTTTTTATATTGTTATTTTGTCACTAGAAGATTTCATTTCTTATAATTGTATTTTTTATTTTTATTTATGTTTTAATTTTTTTATATTTCATCAATTCTTGGTCAGATCCTTTATTATTTCAGAGCTAATATTATTTTAAGAATACTAAGTACTAGAACAATGTTACTAATTTTTTTTCTTTATTTTTTATTTGAATTCTGTTATCAACTCATATATTTCTCATTTTTTCCAACATATTTAGCTTCTGAACATTGTTTTATTTTGTTTCTTTTGTGTTGTATAAAAATTCATCAATTATTGTTAATAGTAGTTAATTATGTTCATCTTGTCTGTTGGCCAGACATTATGTATATTTAAACTGTACAAACCTGTTATTCTAAAGGGACCCAGTCCCAGTCCTACCCACAGAACCAAAACTTTTGATCGTTTCTTTATTGTTCGCTCTACTATTATCTCATTACCTCCTAGTCTGTAATCTCCCACCTATCCCGTGAGTTATGGAGTCATATTCGAATGGAATCACATTTGACAGACACTTAAAATTTTCAGTCCACTTTTCTAAAAAAATTAAATCCGTAAGGCGAAAAATGTTTAGGCTTAACCATCTGATTTCATCTCTCCGACTAAAAGCGATGATATACAAAACTATTCTTCGTCCGTCATTGTTGTATGGCTCACAACTTTTTCCACACGTAGCGAAATCAACGGAAAAGAATGTTCAGGCATTACAAAACAGCATTCTAAGAAGAATTACAAAAGAGACGATATTCCAAAGAGTAAAAACAAAGAAATTACATGAAGAGATGAAAATACCAACAATTAAAAAATTAATGAGTGAGAGGAATTTAAAGTTTTTCGAATCAACGAAATTTGTAAATAACCCTATATTTAATCAACTGAAAACCCCAGGAATACCTTAGCGATGGCAGAAACTCAACAAATAAACAAATTAGTTCAAGTTTTAGTGGTAAGGCCGAAACAAACTAGAAGGTGAGCCCCATCACCTGAATTATTATTCATAATGTTATCTCCATAATCTCCAGAAGTTACGTTTAAGAGTTGCAACTCCTTGAAATGCACGATTGCAGAAAAAGGAGAACTTACCAGCACTGCAGCTTTTGAAGAGAAAATAAGGGGCCAAGAAAAAAAAAATTTCATTATCTAATCCAAACTTTTCTTATGCCTTCTGTCATCCCAAATAGACGATCAGCATATGTGATATTTCAATTCTATCTAGAAATCTACATTGAATGAACGAAGATTACTGTACCCCCAAAATTTTAATTTGCTTTAACTTCATTAATTTTTCATTTTGTTAAAAATAAGTTGTTGTTTTTTTTTTGTGTTTTTTTCAGAAGACAAAATTTAGAAGATTTTTAAAAAAATGTTTTCTAAATTTCTTTGTTAGTTTTTGATGTATAGTATTTCTCCTTAATTTACCATTGTAAATAATAACTAATCATGTTTCTTTTGCCTATTGGCCAGAATATTGTATATTTGAATTGTACATAACTGTTATTCTTAGGGGACCCAGCCATTCATTCCGATTAAAATAGTCTGACAGGGCTTAAATGCCGACATTTTAAATTTTCTTCCTCTAAAGTACCTGTCACTTTGTAGATATAAAAAAAAAAAGTAACAATATAATCTTGTTATTAACAATAAAAACAGGTAAATATATAAGTTGAACGAATTCAATCTCTAACTAAAGGAGAAAACTGGAAAAAAAAAATTAATGCAATTTTTCGTTTTCGAACATAAGAACAATAATATAGATGTATAATATACCGTTGGAAAGCTAACGATTTTAGAAAAAATGTTATCTTTATAATTATTATTTTTTTATAATGAGAAATGAAAAGCCGATAAAACTAACTGATTATTTTAGATAATAATATAATATATTTTTTAATAAAACACATGAATTCTTGAAAATTCTTTAGTCGATTTTAAAAACGGATGTAAGTGAAAGTCGTGTGTTGTACGCACCAGATTTTTTATCTATTCTATTCTATTCTTTCTCATGTACCTGGGCTTTTCAATTTCAAGGGATTTCAATTCGTTTGATTTACTACAAAATCTTGATCCCTGATGATAATTGCTTATCAATTTTTGAAATATATGTTATTCAAGGAACTTTGCTGTGTACTCAGGCCAACTTTGTCTTTGTATGTACGGAGAATACTCTACTACCAAGTTGAAGAAACCTTCCAGATTTCATTAAGGAAACTCTAAGATCCATGTAATTCCAGATCCAAATTTAATATTAAACATTCCATACGAGGCTGACTGACTAGAGAAACTCGTTCATTAGAGTGAGTTTCCAGCTAAGACCGGAGCAGCTGGAAGTGGCCCATAGGTGTCGCAGGAGGAAGGAGCTATCGTAATGCCTGGATTTTACGCTCCCCCTTCACCTCCCCCCTTCCTTAGCAGGCCCAGGTGACGATCCCGGCCGAAGCAGTAAGCTACCATCTTTACTGCTCCCTTACCAACTCCTTCCTCAGTTCTCTTTATTTTTAGTATTTTTCTCTTGCCGTTTTTTTTTCTTTCTCAGAGCTTCACCATTTTTCTGCTCGAATTTCTTTTTCATATAGACCGCGATGTCGGTGTATTTCTTCCAGTGGCGCTATCTACTGTCGCACTATATTAGCCGTATACTATCGAACTGTTGAGAGGAAGAAAAATATGTCTATAAAAGGCAAAGGCGTGGAATTTGTCCCTTAAATCTTCCGAGATTTTGTTTTGTGCAGTTATCTCTCTGAATTAAAATATTACACAACTATGTTGATACATATGTTATACATTAACAGCCAGTATGCACCAGTTAATTTATTCTTATTTTTTACTAAAAGGTTTTGGCCATTTTTCTTCATGCACGATTTTTCAATCATATTATCTATTCATTAGATACCGATTTAGTGGTTCTTGTTGTTGTTTTATTTTTAAGGGCAAAAACCTGCTTAAGATTATTATCGCCCTCACATCTATGCAAAATTCAAAAAATAAAAGAAAAACGTTTTACCAAAATGAAGATAGAAGAACCAAAGGATCACTTGTAGCTGGGTGGTTAGCGTAACAGCCTCCTATGCTAAAGGTCACGGGTTCAAACCCGCAGGTGGTCCTAGGATTTTTTAATGGGAGTAAAAAATCCTTAGTTACGCCGTCCTTCGGAGGGGACGTTACAGGGTGGTCCCGAGCCTGTGCGATGTCAGGTGCTCGTTAAAGATCCCTATCCTAATAAAACCTGGATAGGCAAAATTTAGGACTCCCACTGTAGCATCGTCTGATTAGCCATAGTAGCATAAAGTGACGTTAAATAAATAAATAAGTAGAAACAAATGAGAAAATAAAATATTAAAATAAATGTATAAGATATTTAAAATATATTAAAAATAAAGAATGGTTTAATGGTGATAGTTCAGTTGCTATGTTACTAAGCTCGCGGCCTATATCTTAAAACTGAAAGGTTAGAATTTATAAAATTATTATTCTTCCGACGGTTCTTTACGGATGTGAAACGTGGCTGCTTACTTTGAGGGATGAACAACGGCTTAAGGTTTTCGAAAATAAGGTACTGCGTGAAATATTTGGTCCGAAGAGAGATTAGGCCACTGAGGAGTTTAGAACGTGGAACTTGTATCCTGTAAATATAATTGAGTAGATAACATCGCGGAGACTTAAATGGGCGCGCAAATCGGTTGGGCTCGGTGAGGAACGGATTCCAAGAAAGTTGGTACTCGCTGAACCGACTGGTAGGCGTTCGAAAGGCAGGCCGAAGCGTCGATGGGAGGATTGCGTTAAGGCTGATCTCGGGGGCTTGGGCTTGAACGGTGAACATTGGACGAGTCTGTGTAGGCAGACTTTGGTGGTGTCGGCATCGAACCTTCGGGTTCGTTAAGCCTATTATTATTATTATTAATGGTGATAGTAATATTTTTTTTTTTTACTCTCCGGAAAATCCCTTCGAAATAACATTAAAAGGAAATTATATTGTTTGATTGTCTAACTGATATTAAAGTAGTTTTCAAACATAAAAGTAAAACATATTAAGGAAAGTTATAATTTTACAATTTATGCCAAAAAATAAAATTAACAATGCAATAAAATATAACAAACCTGTACCACTACAACCATACATTATATTCAAATTACTTTTCATGAAAAATCAAAATACTTCAAAAAGCTACACCGAAAAATATTCCTGAATGTTATGCCGCAATCTTATAGTAAAAACTTGACGAACAACAGAGAGAACAAGATGTAATAAAGATTTTGAGTACCCCTAAAATGGAATCTATATTTTACTTTTGAGGATCTGTAGTATTCAAAAGAAAAAATATGTATAAATAAAGTATATTTGTTGCAAATGAAAATATAAATAATATTACACTATTTCACTCTTATTCTTATTTCGCTATAATCCCAGAAATGGTAATTATGTTTAGCAAACGATTTGATCCTCGCACGGATCTCATTACCGCCTATGGGGAGCGTCCCACGGGTGGCGGAAGTGGGGATGGTCGGTGGAATTTTATATTTATGCGTGTTATTATTCAGTAGCTAAATTACTTAGCTCGCGGCTTCTGTCTAAAAACTTAAAGGTCAGAATTTATAAAAATATTATTCTTCCGACGGTTCTTTACGGATGTGAAACGTGGCCGCTTACTTTGAAGGATGAACAACGGCTTAAGGTTTTCGAAAATAAGGTACTTTCCTTAATACGTTTTACTTTTATGTTTGAAAACTACTTTAATATCAGTTAGACTATCAAACAATATTGTTTCCTTTTAATGTTATTTCGAAGGGATTTTTCCGGGGGTAAAAAAAAAAAAATATTACTATCACCATTAAACCATTCTTTATTTTTAATATTTTTTAAATATCTTATACATTTATTTTAATATTTTATTTTCTTCATTTTGGTAAATCGTTTTTCTTTTATTTTTGATTGTTGCAAAGACGTGAGGGCTATAATAATCTTAAGCAGGTTTTTGCCCTTAAAAATAAAACAACAAGAACCATTAATCCGGTATTTAACGGTAACAAAATTTAATAAAATTTCCACTCTCGAATTCGAAAATTTTCAAGATCGCAACACATCCCTAACTAGATATCATCTATAGATAAGTGAAAATAAAAAAAAAAAAAAAAGGAGAAAAACTTCAGCTTTAAACAAAGTCGTATTCGACCTTCAAACGTTCTCTGTAGGTTACCTGTAGCCAGTCACGTCGACTGCATCTGGTTCAGACTTGCTCCAAAGTACCAAGTCAAGGTTTTCTTGACGATAGCATCGCCCGCAATAAGTCGGCACCCGAATTATGCTGCATTACACGGCCGTTGACCATACCAGCACGTTCCCGAAATTTAATCACATTATGTAACGTTTCTCCAGTTTATGTTTATTTATACTGACTTATAACTGTTCCTAAAAACCCTTCCTCAACTAGGTCCATATGCCCTTTTGTGAAGTGTTGGTAAAAAAAAAAAAAAAAAAATACAAATAGACATATATATATATATATATATATACATACATACACACACACAATATATATATATACCAAACTCCGCCTACACAGATCAGTCTTCACGCAATCCTCCCATCGACGTTTCGGCCTACCAGTCGGAACAGTGAATATCAACTTTCTCGGAATCCGATCCTCACCGAGCCCAACATCTTTAATCGTCCATTTGAGTCTCCGCGATGATATTAACTCAATTATATTCACAGAATTCCGCGTTGTGCAACCTTCTAAACTCCCCAGTGGCCTCATCTCTCTTCGGACAAAAATAACAATTACTACACGCTTTTCTTAATTTATTGCATTCACCTATTATCTTATAAAGCCTTTCTCACAGATTGGAGATTGATTTTTTCTTATAAATATTGAATAAAGATAAAATGTGATACTTGATTTCCTCTAACAGATCTAAGACCTCCCAGAGAAAAGGTTCTATTCTCAAAAAATAAAATAAAAATGGTAATGTCTGGCTAAAAGATAAAAGTATAATTTTTTAAGGAAATTTTAAGATATTAGGAGTTTTGCATAAAATAATCAATAAATTCAAATTCAGGAATTAGAATTTTTTCCTTATATCTTAACATGAATTCCATAGCTCAGCACCTTAAATTACAATTCAGTATGTAAATATTACTGGATGAATAATGTTATAATGTTTACAATATACATCATATTATCATTTAAATATTTCATCAACAGAATAATTTATTACTTGTGCCAATGTCAAAACATGTTATTTTAATTTTTTGTCATTTAAACGACTTTCGGCTTATTGAATTTGATCAAAGATGACAAGCAGAATAAATTAAATGCAAAATCTTTTCAAATAAACTTTTTCAAGAGTAATTTATATACGAATAATTCATTAGTTTATATTGATGGTAACAGGGATAATTCAATTTATGATGATGCTAAATCTGTTAAAGTTCCATGTTATATTTTTTAATGTGCTGCATATATGGAAAATAATATTTAGTATGTTTGATTATAATTTGCATCTGCATTGTATTAAAAGAATAAACCACTTCATTTTAATAAAATATTTAAATCAGGATTAAAAAATAACGTCAAAGAATTGTTTTGTTGATTTTAAATACAAATAATCTGTACCACTTATATATATATTTTATAAATGTGAAATTAGTGATGATAAAGGAACCGTTTAGGCAAGGACATAGGTCGTTCAAATTTTCTTCTTCTTCTTTTAACTGAAATTCATTTAATACAGTTTTTAGATTACTAATAAATTTAAATTATAAGAAAAAAAATATATGGCATCGCTGAAACATACATCTTTTAATTTACATTACTACAAAAAATGTGATTTACCACTTTTTTTTCTCCAACTCTTCATTTTAGGTTAGTAAGAAAATATTTCTAGATAAATGTTCCTAAATGTCTTTATAAAATAAAACAATAAACATTTTTTTCAATTCAAGGATCATTATTAAAATACATTTATAAATCAAATAGACAACCAACAGTTGAGAGATTCACACGAACTCTATATTCACGTTTTCATAGCAAACTACACGGACACGACAATAGACTAATAAAGGACTTCATTAACTGAAATGCCTGTTAGAAGAAGACTAAAAAGAAGTTGGATGAGGGACCTCTCCTAAATTAAAGCCTAGAGAGGGTTGCTGATGGGCACTTACCTTTCCCATGCTTATTTTTCTATAGCACTTTTGCTTATTGCTTTCGACAGGTGCGAATAATAATACGAAGATAAAAAAAAAAATTAATCAAATAGAGATTGTATATGTTTTGCAGAGAAATGTTACCTTTTGTATCTTTGTTTAAGGTTATGTTCTATCTAATTAATCAATAATTAAAGGAAAAGCGTGGTCTATTTTGTATACAACCTTCCTAATGTCCTTTTGGTATCGGACGGTGGCAGATAATTATTTATTCTGTTAAATTTATTAACATAATTATTTAAACAAATGGTATATTAAGGACCTTAATATGTAAGAAAGTTCAGTAGAACCTTATGCACCATCGTAATTCTTTAGTACCATCCCATGCCAGTTCCACCCATCCGTAGAATCCCCAAGAATGTGGAAGCGGCAGTAGCCCCGAGATCTTTTATAAATGTGCTTGAATCCTAGCGATCGGATTCACCTACCACAACTCTATCAATATATGAGACGTTGATTTCCAAAAGTTACTATATCCATTCTAGGAAATTTTACAGGAAGCGCGAAAATCTCTCATTACTATATTATTAAACTAGCTAATTTGGGTCTTTTTGCCTTAAAATTTAGAATTATTTTTTTACTATAATAATATCATCATATTAAAGTTATGAAATTAATTTTTTTAGAATGATTTGAAACGAAAATAAATGCTTAATTAGTACTTTTAGAAAATGACCACATTTCTAAATCGTGTTTTTTAAGGACTTGAGAATTCATTAGATAACATCAAATAGAATATTTAGATAAAACTAAATGATGAGAATACAAATATGTAAAAAAATCAATTTCGTAAAAATGTCCTTTAGTACCTTTTGGAAATCAACGTCTCATATGTGGTCGACAGAAAAGAGCTGGGATCTCTTGAGTCTTGGTTATCCTTCCACATGTGGAGGGAGAAGCTTGGTCCGGGATCTTCCTGGCTGTAAATATTGTATATCAATATGTGTGTTTCTGATGTTCATTTATTTACTATTACTAATTTTCCGAATATTTCTTTTGATTTGCTCATTATTTCTTTTATTTTTTGTAAATATGGAATAAATGTAATATCACAACTCTATTATTATTGCCCCATGGAAAATAACGTAATATTACACAATACATATATATATATATATATATATATATATATATATATGCGTGTGTGATCACTTGTAGCTGGGTGGTTAGCATAACATCCTCCTATGCCAAAGGTCACGGGTTCAAACCCGCAGGTGGTCCTAGGATTTTTTAATGGGAGTAAAAAATCCTTAGTTATGCCGTCCTTCGGAGGGGACGTTAATCGGTGGTCCCGAGCCTGTGCGATGTCAGGTACTCGTTCAAGATCCTTATCCAAATAAAACCTGAATAGGCAAAATTAAGGACTCTCACTGAAGCGTCCGATTAGCCATAGTAACACAACGTGACGTTAAATAAATAAACAGACAATATATATATATATATATATATATATATATATATATATATATATATATATATATATACATATACATACATATATAATTTGATCAGTTCTCGACTGTTGATAATTTAAGTTTCTGTTGTTCTCAGATTTCAGTCAATGAATAAACAATTTAATCTATGCGACGTTTCGAGAATCTATTGAATCTATTGTTCTCATAATCATGCCTTAACAATGGAAAAACAAAAGACTGAACATTAATATTATTATACAATAATTAATATATGATGTTATTGTTGGAGATACAGAAAAGAATACATTGAACAATGAATACTCATACAGTAGGTACATAGATATTCCAATTAGAATTCACATTAAAGATATTATTATAAATTTACCTAAAGTTCTTGTATAATAATATTAATGTTCTGTTTTTTTGTTTTTCCATTGTTAAGGCATGATTATGAGAACAATAAATTCTCGAAACGTCACCTAGATAAAATTGTTTATTCATTGACTGAAACCTGAAAACAACAGAAAGTTATATACATATATATATATATATATATTATATATATATATATATATATATTGCTATGTAAGAGTAAAACAATTTAGTTGTTCAGCTTTCTTTTTTAATAATGCTTTTCTCATGTAGTTACAAATGGAACATGAGGCTCAGGGGAACATTTTTGGTCACATCCAGTCTCAATAAAATTCACGGTCTTCGTACCTTGGAAAACGTGATCAAATCAGCTAATAACATCCATGCCCAACTTCTCTCCGATACATAAAAATGTAAATACTAAACTCAATATTTTTTTTTTATTAATTAATCAACACTATTTTTTTAATAATATTTTTTGAGATCCATAAGGCTGGTGTAGAAACTGGTGACAACCTCGAATATCCAAGAAAAAATTGTGGAAATGCAAAACAATTTTTTTTCTGTTGTATATAGCTGCCCCAAGTTCTGAATAAAATTAATGCCAGTCCTTGCAGAGATACTGCTATTTATATCCTCTTGGGTACATTAGGAGATAAATTCACCAAGTTATGCTACTTGTCTCAATGCGATCTGAGCAATTTCAGAATTTAAATTCCTCTGAGGAGACCATAATGCGCAGACCAGTCAGGTACCGCGTTATATTATAATTTCTGTCGTTGAGCACCGGAGCTGTAAGTTACAGACCTATACGGCTCGCCTATATTCAGATGCAATATGCAGCCGACGCGAAGTATGAAATGTTAAAAAAAAGAAAGGAAGAAAAAAAATTGGAAGGTCTCGGTAGGAAACAAAGTGTCAGATACAATTTATGTGAGGCTGTTGGTGGTGCATCGGAATGAGCATCTCTATGCTAAAAGAGAGCGGAGAGATATTTTTCCGGATCGGCCTCCACCCCCACAAGATAGGTATAAATATGTAGCGCTCCGCCGCGGCTGATATGCAAAACCAACATACCCCGCTCCTCGGATCCACTCTATATTCCCCGCCTGTCTTTCTTCTGTCTTCCTCTAGAGAAAAGTAGCTTACATTTTTTTCTTTTGTTTTTACGTTGAGTATGAAATCTTGTGGTCCGTGCCTTAGCTCGATGCCGAAACAAAAAGGAGGAACGCAAAGAAATTCGAAAAAATGGTAAATTTCAGCTTTAAGACAATGAATTGTACCATTTTCTAGTTGTGCCTATAGTAAAATTAATCTAAAAAGCCAAGATATAATTATTTATTTTAATTTTTTTGCCACTGCAGTCCGTATAAGGGCGCGTATATACGGCACGCGTTTTGACGGCTGAAGCAATATGAACGCGCCCCTGAGTCCTTGGTCTCGGCGATTTACGACGATTAATATACGTAAGGTGGTTTACTCCTAGCGTTTAGTTGTTTATTTGTATAACATCAATGATATTAACGCCTGTATACATGCATATGAATTAAACCTCTACATATATATATATATAAATAGTAAATTTAAAATATTTATAGAGAAATAAATAAAGTATGAATTTTAAAAAAAAATCAAGAAAGAATTAAGAAATCATAGGTGGAAATAATCGGAAGCTAGTCTTTTTTTAAATATTTTAATTTTGCCGTCGTTTCGGCTCAAGCTTGTGAGCCATCATCAGGGCATTACTGACTGAGCCATGTCCAATCATCTTGGACCATCCACCCATGCTTGCACATGGCTCAGTAATGCCCTGATAATGGCTCACAAGTTTGAACCGAAACGTCGGCAAAATTAAAATATTTAAAAAAAAACTGGTTCCCGATTATTTCCACCAATAATAGTTTCTACAGTCAACTATACATCCTCAACAAATTAAGAAGTCATTATGAAGACATAAATGGATATAAAATAATATTTTTTTTGTTTTGTGAATTTCAAAAATCAATTTCATTGAGTCCTCTTGATTCCATAGGACTCTTGATATATCTGGGATGAGCCCCTTTTTATTGAGCTGCAACGAATAATTTGGGGATTATTGGAAGATATGACTACGCCCTCCATCCTCCACTCCCATCGCACACAATGCTTTTAATATACAAATCTTTACTTAATTAGTAAAAATGAACCACTTTTACGTCATAAAAATTTTTATTTTGTCACCAGTAAAATAATCCAAACCTTATTATGAAACATATTTGTTCCTATTGGAACCTATTTTATTTATAAAAGTGACAGTTAATTTAGGAAGGATTGTTGGTTACACAAGAAAGAACGACTTTTACTATTTTTAAAGGGTATGCCAGATTTAGTATTTTAACGACTGTTTAAATTTTTTTTTGGTTGTTCCATTCGACATTTTGTGTTGAAAAGATTATAAATTATAGTAGGATTATATAAGGACTAAGCAATATACATATCTTGTAGCAAGGATACGAGTCAAAATAAAAGAGAACCACTATTTTTGACTATATTCTCTTTTAAAAAGGACATGAATGGAAATATCATTAGTAGTAACTAGATAACTGTACTAAAAAGGACACTAATATCGAAAATCTCCCACCATCCATTTTATGTCTACAGCCTTCTGGTATTTAAATCCTCAACCCATCACCAGGAAACAAGATCCCGTCTGTCTGACCTCCACACTCCTTTCCATAGAATCAAAAAATATGACTGCTCCTTTTTAGCCCGTTCCACTGCCTTATGAAATTCTCTTCCTTCAAACATCCGTCATGCTTCTTCCCTACCATCTTTTAAATCCCTCCTCTTTCAATACTTCCTTTCTCTTCAGACAGATGTTAGCTAATTTTTATTATGCCAACTTATGTAAAGTGAATTTGAATTTAATGCACTTACTTTAATGAGATGTAAAAGTTACATTTTATGTTTATTCTTATTTATTGAAATTGTAAATAGAGATGGCACTCTGACCCTTTTTTCTTTTTTTCATTATTGTATTATTTAATTGTAATTGTATATTGTTTTTGGACAGTTATAATTTATTATTTTGTTCATAATTGTTATTCTCAAGGGACCTTGTCCCAGAATAAAATTTTTTTCTAAAAAAAAAAAAAAAAAAAAAATCTCTTCCAGATGCAATAAAAATCAAAATATAACAGTTTATATTCAGGAGGGATGGTGGGTTACGCCCGAAGCGAACAATTTTCACTATTTCAAAACATATGCCCAATTTTAGTACTTTAAGAACAGTTTTTTTATTTTCCCACATATATTTAAATCACTTTACCTAAAATTATTACAAAGAAAAGTTCACAGTATAAAGAAACCTTATAAAACACAGACACTGTACAACTGACATGCATTATATTTAACAAAGTCAGATCTGTTTGACTAGACTTGATAATTGAGTGGTTTATTTATTTTTAATGTGTTCTATTATGCTGTAGAAAATCAACGAATAAAACGTTTTAACAGGGAAAATGAAAAATTTGTATACTCCACTGTTATCTACAGTGCAGGAGGAAGCCAAATTTTGTTAACTTCAAAACAAAATGATACTATCAACACCATAGTATTTCAATTAAATACTAAAATAAGCTAACCAGATATTTGTATTAATTTAAAGAACATTTAATTAATTATCGCACTATTATTATAATCTGCAACATCATGACAATTAAAGACTGTAGAGGTAGAAAATGAACAGCTTCTACCTGCAGACTGCACTGTTACGTTTCAAAAATTTCAGTCACTTTGCACGTCTGTCATATATTCAGCGTCCCCATGACCCTATGTAACTAATTGATATAATGCACTTATATTTGTCGATCTGGATTTTGTACATTTAACTATTTCTTGTAAGATATAGTTAAATATTTTTACACAATTTATATCAATTCCTCATTTTTTTTTTTTGTAATATTGTTTATGACTTTTCATTCACGATAAACGTTAATATTTTTATTTTAGTAATTAACGTTGTTTTTTTTAATATCTTAATATAAATCTGTAAGGTATACTATCTTAGATCTTATTCATAATCCCATGACCTACCTCAGAAAAATTGCTCATTTCATCTCTTTTATTAAATTATTCAATAAATGCTGGTGATTAAGCCATTAAGGTATTTATTTTGTGTGATATTGAACTAATCAAAATAATTCATTAGACTTGAGCCCCATCAGCGTAAATCAATTTAGATATATTACCATGGAACTCCCAAGGATCGTGGGAACTTACAAGAATAAGGGAAATATTATTTGCCCGAAAGAAGGGTCAGATCAAGACAGAACAACTTAGTTTTCCATCGGGCAATATATAAGCCGCTGGTAAGTCCTCTCCCTGAAAATGTATAAGTTTATGCTTGTGTATCCCGGCCTAGGACTTCGATCATGTTCTTATCTTCTCCTCACAGTGCCCCCCTTCCTCGATGGCTTTGGGTTAAAAAGATTCTGTTTTCCCCGATAATAATATTATTCCGAGACCATTTTTTTTTAGAAAAAAAAAAACAAAAACATACTTTTCGTAAATCATCCTTCTGGAGAAAAATTTAAACAAAATGCGGAATACCGAACAAGTGCGATTTGGTGAAGTAAACGAAAAAATAATGTTATAAATTTATGATGCGGGCAACAGCTAGTTATTAATACAATGATTAAATCTGACTGGTGTAAAATGAAGAATTAGATAATCAGAGATAGTCTATATCTTGTAAATTTCGAGCTGGGTTCTATATGATTCCATGGTAAATGACTCATTATTTACTTTGTACTATTATCATTTATTCCATTTTTATTTTGATCATTATTATTATTTATTTTATATTTTTTTCTTTTAGTATCATCTCACACACAAACACACACACACATATATATATATATATATATATATAATATATATATATATATTAATTTAGTAGTTTCCATATTTTGTCTTTATTAGCTATTTTCTTATTTTCTTCTTTATATTATTGCTTGTGCTAAAATATGTAAATTTCATCTTATATTATGTTATGTAATAATATAGAAATAAATGCACCCATTGCAGCGTTAATGTGTAATGTGGAAAACCAGATCATAAGATTTCGTGATAATATGAAATTCATTTATATAGGTGTTCGATATGGCTTTGCTTCTTACAGATATAAATACAGTTTTTTCATCATTAAGATAATCTTTTTTTTTTTTTAATTATCCTGAATTAAACGAGAAGGGAAATGTGTGATATCACTGGAAAAATTTCAAATGAACAATAAATATAACTTATTTATTCTGAGGATTGATCACTAATCTCCTGACATTAACAATAAACCTGAATTGCCTAACGTAAATAATGACATCATGATTAATTTTTATTTACATGATGGATCATAATATACCTTGCGAATGTACTTTTAACAGGTTTATTCATTCTATGTAAAAATATCTTTGTAAATAGATAATGATTTTAAGAAGATGATCAGGTTATTTAAAAAAAAACTTGATGTTTTCAAATAAATTATCACTTTACTTGTTATCACTTTATACATACATATAATAATAATAAATTCTTTTTTATTCTGGGACAAGTCCCTTTTGAATAATTTTACAAAACATACAAACAGAACTTTAGTGTCTTAGAGTAAAAACATAAAACGAACAAAAAATAATAGAAAATAAAAAAGTGAACAATAGTGATACATTAAAAGGTAGCTTCTAATAATAATGAACAAAACTAGACAAAGGATAAAACAGAAAAATATGTCCATATATACAATATTTTAATTAATAGTGCTTTACTGTTTTAATGTTAAATTATTGAAATAATATAGTTAAATATATAGGTCCGCCACAATGTAAGATGTTGCATTTAAATTATTGTTTCTATATATTTTATTTAACTAATTTAAATTGAATTTGCAAATCTATTTAGGGCTCTTTGAAAATTGAAAAGAGAGGAAGTGGAAAATATATATTATTTTTATTATTGATCTTGTAAATATAATATGGATGATTTTCTTGCATCACTAATGACTGATGCTCCCGAGTGTTGCATGATTTCTCCCTCCCTCAAGAAAGAAGAAAAATGTAAAAAATATATTTTAAAATAAAAATATTTGCATGAATTAATTTTCAGGATCAGAGGCAAAGCTGTGACATTAGAAGGAGCTAAGAAGTGGCATGGTATCAAGAAAAGGAGATTTCCGAGGCTGTACCACAAATCCCCCCTCTGTATTTTATATTAAATTTTTTTTTTCACCAGCGTCAACACACCTCGCCGCTCTTATATTAAAACAACCCCGATGCAAAAACAGGGGAAAGCATAATCCCAGTATTAGTGTCACAACAAATCGTGAGATGTGGGAATTATTAGAGGGAGTTTTTTTCCCCGCGGGTGCCAATTCAGCGCTACAGCTCCCCCCACTACTGAGAGTTTATCGTTACAATATATGTGATTCTCCTGCATACCTGCATGTTTACATAAAGACGGGGATTTTATTTTCTTAGTCTTAATCTCGCATCACTGTCGGTCGGGATTTTCTTGCAGATATTGCAGTTGTATTTTGTTTTGTTTTTTATCCCAGAATATTTTCTTTTTAAGATCATTCTACGCGCTGAGATTCATATTTTAATTCTTGTATTAAATAAAACAAAAAATGTATCTAGCACCAGGAAAAGTTCGTATACTTTAACCATGATTCACCTTTTTCTGATGTACAATGTATTCAATACGCGGATTACCATTACAAAACGACTAATGAAAAATATATTCCGGTCCGTGTAAAATAGATTATCAGTCATCGCTAATCTGTATTTCCTCGAACGCATTGCAAATTTATTTCCGCCGTTAAGACCCGAAGGTGGTGGAAAATTTATGCACATCAGATTAGAAGGATTACCTTGATCTATCTTAATTTCAATTTGTAGCGTAGAACCAGCAGTCGCCTGAAACAACTTACCGCTCTGCTGCACCTTGCATAAATCCATATAAAACGTGGAGGAAAAACTTTTACTTTGAGCATTAGATCGCGAAGTACATGTGTTGCTCTTATTGGATAGCATGGATGTATTTTCTTTCACATTCCCTTAATGTTTATGTTTGTATCTCGTTCGCTGGCAAAAAAACAATTAGATGGATGTTTCCCAAAATTGGAAGAAAAGTACTGATGCATTCCAAAATATCGGTCAGAAACCTTTCAATATTTAAATACCGTCTATTTAGCCGTTTCCTATAAATTTAATTCCCAGCCGATCCCAAGTAGATGCTAATTTCAGGGAAAATCAACAAACAAAGCGGACAGTTACGTTTATTTATTTATTCAAATTTTCATTTTCAAAGGTACATCCAAGAGCGAATTTTATTTGAAACGAATATCTTTTCAAATATGTAAGATTAAATTATATATTATTTTACAAACATTCTAAAGAATTGTAATTTCTTTTTTTTTTTTTAACTGAAAATTTTTATTTTTTTTTTTTTTTTAACCTTATTATATTTTATTTTTCTGTTCTCATGTTAACATACACTTTTTTAATGTTATTTGCAAATTTTCATTAGATTTTATTTTTTGAGTTATTTTATCTGTACACTTTAGTAGTTTTAGTCTTATTAGTTGTTTTCAATTATTTTACTCTAAGACTCCAGTCCTAAGTACATTTTTTTCCCTGTGATATTATTATGAAGGGACTTATCTCAGGATAAATAAATACATAAATATTATTATTTAAAAAAAACTTCGATGGTATCAATGAAAATATTGATATCTGTTTGCTAGCCCTATTTGTAGTTTAGATGGCTACACAATGCGGAATTGCAGAGCTAGAGTAAATAGAGTTGTAGAATCAAGGTGGCTCACACGTGTATACAAAGTGTTAGGGTTAGTAAAGAAGGAATTTCTAAAAGGTTCATACGTGCTGGCGTCCAAGAGTTAGACCAAGCATTAGTAGTATTGAACCTTCATGTTCGCTAGGCATATTGTAATTATTATTATTTCTATTTGTGGTTCACACTTTTGTCAGTATAGTACTTTTTTTTAAAGCACTTAATTTTTTTTTTTTTATTAGGCATATTTATTGATATTTACAACTGTATAATGAGATAGACAAAGTAAATGTGATGAAAATTAAGAAAATGACATGGAGTACATGTAGAGGCACTACCCCTTGGCAGTACTCGAAGAGACTAAACCAGAAGGTCTCGGGGCCATCTTCTTTTCAGACGCCTGGGAGGATTATCAGGAATCGAAAAGAAAGCATCGAAACTAGAGGGTTAGAGTGGGAATGGATTTTGTCATGAAAGGAATGGTATCTAGGTCGGGCTAAGCCAGCAACATATGGAAGATTAAGGTCTTTATGGATGAGTTTATTTGAGACAAAGTATAGAGGGAGCATTGAGGATTTTCCGAAGGATTTTGGATTGTAAGGATTAGATACGAGAAGAGTTAAATGGTTTAGTGGAGCCCCACAGCTCTACCCCCTATGTCCATATCGGTCTAATCATGGACATATAAATGGGCCTTTTGTAGTTAATTGGTACTTAAAATTTAAATTTTTAAAAATCGTTTCTTATGCATATAATGTTAAAGCTTATGACATTCTTTGACTTATCACTAGAAAATAATAGATTAGTTTTATAACTAATTATATATATATATATATATATATATATATATATATATATATATATATATATATCCAATTTTCATTAATTTTTCCGCTCTACATTGTTGATTTTAATGATTTTTTTAACCGGATAATTTTTTTTTTTTCAGAAAAATACTTTAGTGTTGCAGCCGTTATAAGTCAGTTTTGTGACTGAATACACATGTTGTGAAAATCTCTCTAACTCTGGTAATTATGCAGGTATAAAATCAAAACAATAACATAAGAATATGTTTTATATATTCTATCCTTACAACTCATTACCTTGAAAGTAAAGAGAATGGTTAAAAATATCTTAAATTATTAAAAAATGAGACATTGAGTGAGCTAAAAGTCTATAAATTGAAAATATACTCACGTTTTGTTATTTTTCAATTTTATTTTAATTAAATATTTCACCTCTAAATTTATTTAATAATTCTTAAATTGATTTCAACAGCGGAGGTAAGGGAAAGTCGTGTTTTGCTCCACCAGATATTTTAAACATTTTTAATTATGTTTTTTTTTTTACAATCATTCATTCTCCAATCGTTTTCCTATTGCTTTATCCACTATTTTTCACTCTAATTCTATATTTTTAACTATCGAATCTTTTACCATTCCAATTTAACTTAATTTCTTATACATTCTACGCACTCTTCAAACATTCTCTATGCAAAAATACTATGATTATGTTCATTATTTTCAAAGTTTCAATACTTCAAATGGCAAAAGTAAAAGTGTAAATTATAAAAAATAAAAAAAAAAAAAAAATAGCTGAGGAAAGGACAAGCCATAAAATAAAAAAAAAGCCAGGGTGTAAGAGTGTAGAGAAAAAAAATTCTGAAATTGAAGCGGTTGAAGTTGTGGGCCGCTGCTTGCTTACAAGAGAAAAGGATAATTCGACCGAGAACTCGGAGGGGAATGAAGTTTGTTGACGAAATTAAACTTCCGGCGGAGAGCAGACTTTAGGAATCAGGGTCGCCAACCTAATTTAGTTGAGAGCGACGAAGAACAATGTTGCAGCATTGGCGCAAGTTTGGAGTCGGTCCCCGAGGTGTCCCGGCCCCCCTCCAAATTATAAAACTTGCTGATAGCTCAACTTTTGGCTGCACCCCGCGCATCCAAACTTTTGGATCACCACTCACACTCAAGTCTCCCTCTTCGCTATATTTATCAAGACTTGAAAGTTTTCCTTTGTGTAACTGATTTCCATCAATGCTATTGTTCCTATTTTCCTCATTTAATAAGATAAAGAATAAACGACAAAGACATGTATAGATAGATATATTTTTTAATGTAACGAGAAAACTATTTTTTATATACTTGGATCAAAAAATTAAATATTGTGGATGTAATTAGTTGACCGTTGAGAATTACTGGAAGGAATTAGTCCGGGTGGCGGTCATTAAATGAAACAACTAAATAGTTTCAACTATTTTATTGTTTGCCAACGTTTCGACCCCCTTTTGTGGGTCATCATCAGGGCTAAAAAGATACAAAAGAATATAATTTCAATGACATTACATACAATATTATATAACCTATTTAGCTAGAAAACGTCGGTATTGAAAAAATAACAGAAGAACTGTATATGTAAAAAAAAAAAATTACAATGACCATATTACAATAATGAAAGTGTTATACAGAAAAAATAAAAATGTTCACTAAACAAAATTTACACAGGTATCAATAATTTACATGAAATATGAAATATAAAAATATGAAGTAGAGTGGAGATACGTACCGCATGGTGGGAGAATGGAAACTAGGTACTGTTTTGGTAGATGGGGGGTAGGTAGGATGGAAAATACGTAGGAAAAGGTGGAATGGAAAATACGTACTGATTTATGGACAGGGCCTGACAACAATGACTAAAATTCTTAATACTACCTTACAAAGAATCAATGAAATTTAACTTATGATTATAATAATGATACAGGATAAAAAATTATGATTTAATTCTTGAAATATCACCTATATAATAGTAAGAGCAGTGATGGAAGATGTATATGGAGAAAAACTGACTGTACCTCCCAACTTAATCATCCCTAATTCTGTTTTAGGTATCCAAAGATAACAGGGTGGAAAAAATAATAATGGAACATTGTAAAATACATTAATTGACAAATCTTACAGGTTGATAAAAAAAATTAAATAAACATAAATACAAGTTGGAATAAATTGAATAGTGAAGACATTTAGAAAATTTTAAATACATAAACAAAACAAAATAAATACATATATAGAATTATATGGATACCTAAAATAGATTTAAAAATATTAATAAAAACCAACAAACAATAATAATGAAAAACAAAACAATATATGTGGTGGGATAGACAGAGAAAATATGCTACTTAATAGAGTTTAATATGTGGCTATATGTGGAGGAAATGCATTGTTTATCGAGGGAGAAGAAGTTGAGCAGTCTACCAGAATAGGTGGATTTGGTGTACCAGTCAGTTGAAATAGAACCGTCGGTATTTCAACTGACTGGTACACCAAATCCACCTATTCTGGTAGACTGCTCAACTTCTTCTCCCAACACCCATATCATCAGAAATTAAATGTTGCCAAGAATCTCGTCCACCGTTGCCTATCCTTGTCTGATCCAAAGTACCATCCTAATAATATCGAACGTATTAAAAAAATACTAACCTTAAACAGCTTCCCAAAAAAAGTAATTAAAAACCTTATAGATTCTTATAACACAAAAACCACCGTTACTTCCCCTACAATTCCCGACCATGATTCACCCATGATATTTTTATATAGATCCCTACCTTACATTCCGCACCTTTCTGAAAATATAAAAAAAATCCTTAAATTTTCCTTACCTTCCTTAAAACTAGGACTAAAGACCCAGAACAAGCTTTCTCACCTTTTTACCAATACAAAAGACCCGATCACTCCTATATATCGTTCCAATATTGTTTATAAAATTTCATGTACAGATTGTGATGTATCCTATGTAGGAGAAACCAAAATTACTTATAAAAACCAGAATATCGCAACATAAACTCTCCGTATCCTCTCGAAACCCTCTAGCCTCAAAACTTTCTGAACACTCCATACATTTCAATCATTCCTTTAACTTTGACGACTGCTCCATTTTAGATTATGTTCCAAACCATAAGAAAAGACAAATCGCTGAATCCGTCCACATCCACCTCCAATCCAATCCTGTTAACCACAAAACCGATAAACAATGCATTTCCTCCACATATAGCCACATATTAAACTCTATTAAGTAGCATATTTTCTCTGTCTATCCCACCACATATATTGTTTTGTTTTTCATTATTATTGTTTGTTGGTTTTTATTAATATTTTTAAATCTATTTTAGGTATCCATATAATTCTATATATGTATTTATTTTGTTTTGTTTATGTATTTAAAATTTTCTAAATGTCTTCACTATTCAATTTATTCCAACTTGTATTTATGTTTATTTAATTTTTTTTATCAACCTGTAAGATTTGTCAATTAATGTATTTTACAATGTTCCATTATTATTTTTTCCACCCTGTTATCTTTGGATACCTAAAACAGAATTAGGGATGATTAAGTTGGGAGGTACAGTCAGTTTTTCTCCATATACATCTTCCATCACTGCTCTTACTATTATATAGGTGATATTTCAAGAATTAAATCATAATTTTTTATCCTGTATCATTATTATAATCATAAGTTAAATTTCATTGATTCTTTATAAGGTAGTATTAAGAATTTTAGTCATTGTTGTCAGGCCCTGTCCATAAATCAGTACGTATTTTCCATTCCACCTTTTCCTACGTATTTTCCATCCTACCTACCCCCCATCTACCAAAACAGTACCTAGTTTCCATTCTCCCACCATGCGGTACGTATCTCCACTCTACTTCATATTTTTATATTTCATATTTCATGTAAATTATTGATACCTGTGTAAATTTTGTTTAGTGAACATTTTTATTTTTTCTGTATAACACTTTCATTATTGTAATATGGTCATTGTAATTTTTTTTTTACATATACAGTTCTTCTGTTATTTTTTCAATACCGACGTTCTCTAGCTAAATAGGTTATATAATATTGTATGTAATGTCATTGAAATTATATTCTTTTGTATCTTTTTAGCCCTGATGATGACCCACAAAGGGGGTCGAAACGTTGGCAAACAATAAAATAGTTGAAACTATTTAGTTGTTTCATTTAATGACCGCCACCCGGACTAATTCCTTCCAGAAAAAATTAAATAGATCCCATTATTGGAACAAGTTTGTGATATATGGTAAACGTATACCTATCGACTAACACAAGTGAAAACAATCTTACAAATTATTATTTAATATTGTAATAATTTTAAATATTTATATGAAAAACTCATAAGACGTTACCTATATTTACTATTAACTATATTTAAAATAAGAATCTCAAATATTCTAATGGTTTTTGTGTTATTAAGCAAACTAAACAAGGATGAAACAGTTTCGATAAAAGTGTGTAATGTAGTATAAAATACTATATAAAGATGTATCAGCTTTTGGCTGATCTTTTATAATCCGATCTTCTTCCATATGGAACTCTATTCCTTCTGGAATTCGTAATTCTAATACCTTTCCTTTCGAATCTGGACTATTTCATTACTTCCCGCCCATTCAATTTCCAAACAATATGTAAATAGAAAAAAGTTATAGAAGTGTTTCTTAATTTTTTTTTAACTAAGAATTGTATTTTATTTTTTAGTCTAGGTATGTATGAGAACATGATAATTATTTATTTTTTATATTATTTAATCATCGCATTTATATATACAAATATTTTCACTGCTATTGTTTTCAAAGATATATTGTATATTGGTTAATATTATTTTTTATTTTTGTCATTTGTCTTTCTTCTTTACTTACTATTATTTACTTTATATTTCTTTTCTTTTTTTTTATTCTTACTATTCTTCTAAGACAGTAAATCTCACATTATTGTATTTTTTATTATTCTTAAGGTACTTGCCCCAGAATAAATAAATTATTATTCCATTTAACCTCTATTTTATGGAGAGTTTTTTTTTTGTTTTTTTTTTTTATCTCCATCAATTAAAAACATTTATTTTTTAAATCTGCAGTAAAGAAGACGAGTGGATAGAAAAAAACATTTTAAAACAAGTCTGAACTAAACAAAGGAAATTAATGGTATCTTACATTTGTAGTATTTGATGTAAACAGTCTAAAATAAGGAAATATTTTAATTTTGTTATTTATGCATTCAGATTTTCATTATTCTGAAAAACATGTAATATATAACTTTAAAATAAAAAAAAAATTAGCCATAGCAACTCTATTTCAAGATCACTAGCAGTTATTAGATTTACTAATACTAGATTCTATTTTTGTGAATGTGTGTTTTGTTTGAAATAATGACCTACCGTTGGGTGTGTTTTCAATTTTTTTATTTTTCCCATGGCTAAACTGCTTTTCTATTCTATGCTACCTGATATTTCCAGATTTCAAATATTCTATTTTTCACCAACGAATGTAAGATTTATTTTTAGAGATTTCATAAAACTCTGTTATATGTGCTTATTAATAGATAGAAATTCAAATGGAAATAGAACGAATCACTATTGAACAAGAAAAAAATAATATACTTAATGTTTGAAAAAAATATTATATAAACAATTTAATAATTATTTAATTAGATCATTTTGTGTAAGTTTATTCGTGACGAAATAAGGAGCATTGAGAACTGTTCGAAGGATTTTAGATTGTAAGAATTGGATACGGGAAGAAATCGATGTTTGGTCAAGCCTCAAAGCTCAACCTCGTAATTCCAGATAGGTCTTATAATGGTCATGTAGATGAGCCTTTTGTACATAAGTGGAAGGTGTGTCTGTAGTAAGTGTTGAAGTATTTGGAAACAGCAAGGAGTTTCTTTTGGTGTCAGTCTTGCGTGCGGATTCCATGTTAGGTGTTTATCAATTACGAGCCCTAGAAAGCGAATCTGTTCAACCGGAACAAGGAGAATATCATTAAAGGACATTGTAGGGTAGGATGTCTAGGTTCACGACGTAGAGGAACCTTATATTTAACCAGAATTTCTTAAAACAGCCAGGTTTATCTTTATTGAGACATTATTACACTAGAAGTAAAATATATTTATATTATTTTAATTGTATTAATTACTTTTTACTGTACTTAACTAATGTATGTTACGTTTTACTTTCCTAGTCGTTTTTAGTTTATTGAATGTATTTTTTTCGAGGTAATGAAAGAACTTTCGATACTAAAATAATAAATGATATTACCACTTTATCCAGTGGAGAAGTCAAATAAACTTATGTTGAATATCAAACCTTTTGGAAATAAAAAATAATAAAATGAAAAAAAAAAAAACCAAAGCTAAAATAATCTAAAAATTACAAGAAAACCGTTGTTTTAAGAATGCCTTCAGAGCGTAGATATATGTGTATTATTGTCTTGGAGTGATTCAGTAGTTGACGAGGAATCTTCTCTCCACTTTTACGTGATCTTGTGTGCTAGGAACATAATATCGATTGTGTACCTACATACATATCTACATTTTTTTTATTGAGGTTCTAATTATTCATTTCCATTAAAGAAAAAATATATTTAAATTTTATTTTTCATGTAAACATGTATGATATAAATTTGTCGGTACTAAATCATTTATGTTCCAAATTTTGACTCCTACAAGTGCTTAAGGTACCGTAAGTTTGCATTTCCGTTTCCAAACGGTCATTGCTCATCCGAAACGAATCAAACGAGATACAGGAATGAAAAAGAAGTTGGTAGGCCGAGCTGGGAGATAAGGCTGTAAAGAAGAAGAGAAGCCGAAAGAGAGTAAGCGATGACATGGAAGCTAATGGACCCAGATAGATTAGGCTCTGGACAGCTTCGTTAAATCCACTCACAAAAAATACCTTTCCAAAAAAACACTACCAAATCCTCCTACCCCCCCCCTATATACCTCTATATACTTACAAGTTAATGTTTATTGCCCACTGGGAGCCTTTATTTATGCCCATCCCGATAGATAAAATACAGCACTTTCCATCTTAATGCCTTCATTATGTCTGCCGATACATGGCGGTCTCCAACTCCCTCACGCTGTTTCTTGAGTTTACGGAAAAATCGAAAGCCGAAAAGGTCATTGCCAGTATTAAATAACTGAATTTACAAAAATCTGATGCGCTCAACACAGTATTTTCACTTACCTCCATTGATGAAATAAATTTAAGAATTTTTAAATACAGTTAAAGATGAAAGAAGATCAAAGAATTAATTACATTAATTTTCGATAGAAACATGTGTTTTACTAAGTAATCAATTATATTATTATCTACAACGATCAATCATATCGACTTTACATCACTATCCATTAACTTTTAAAATTTTGTCTTATAAGATAATATTTTTTTCTAAAATCTTTTAGCTTTCCAACGTTATATTATACATCTGTATTATTGTTCTTATTTTCAAAAATACAAAAATTGCATTTAAAAACGCATTTTCTCTCTTCTCCTTTAGTTGGATATCGAATTCGTTCAACTTATATATTTATCAATGCTAAAAATATGATATAATTATTTTTTCGAATCTACAAAATTAAAGGTCCTTCAGTGGAAGAAAATTTAAAATATCGGCCTTATCAGGCTATTTCAATCTGAATAAAACGTACATGATATTAAATCCCATTAAACTTTACGTTTATATAGCAACTTAAGTCATAAAAACTAGAGACATTTAAGAAAATCGTAAAAAGGAGCAAAATTAACGGTAAAAATTAGGACTTCAGGTCAGCCGATTTTTATAAAAAAAAAAAAAGCTTATGTAAAATCTCGAGCTAAAAGTTGTCTCGATTATGAAATTTCAGTTTCGAACGACTTTTAGTTTTTGTCCTAGACTTACTACTCACACACACACACACAGACCTTTTCGCGGGACTTGGTTATTTGGACTTAGGGGAACCTAAAATTCATATTTCAATTGAGAGCTGGAATTAAAAAATGTTCACTATCGTAAAACTTTCCCTTACTTTATATTTCATAGGTAAATGGAAGTAATAAAGTATGTTGAATTGTCCCATTGAAAACCATGGTTCTTATTGCGTATGTTTTTAACCTTATCTGTTCTTAAATAATTTATTCAGATAGAAAACCTGAAAAAATCAACCTCAAAAATATATATAAGGATTAAATTCCTAATATCATATGTTTCTTAATCATTTTTTTTTTTCTATTATTAATATTAAATTTTATTTTTACTCCGACTTACCTATATATGGAACATATTTTAAGGACAAGCATTGCGATAGTGAAAATTTTCAACTTCTGCGTGTGTGTGAGTGTATGTGGTCAGTCTATCTCAAAATCGATAAGTTGCATAAAACGTAAATTTTAAATTTTAGGAGCGTATATGCCTGATATCGGTCAACCACAAAATGTACCGTTCATTTTCCACCTATTTATGATTTTCTTAAAAAAGGCTCTAACCATTCAACTCCCCTAAATGTTGATATCTTAAATTTTCTTCCTGTAAAGTACATTTATTTATGTATATTCGAAAAAAAATTAACCATATTATCTTGTTAGAATTTGAATGGCAAAAAACGGGTAAATATATATGTTGAAAGAATTTGATATACAACTAAAGGAAGAGCAAACACATTTTTAATGTAATTTTATTTTTTATACATAGAAACAATTTTAAACATTTCTCATTTCTAACTTTATTTAAAAATTCTTAAATTTATTTTAACTACGGATGTATGTGAATGTCGTGTGTATAGCTCACCAGATTTTTGTTTAATTATATTCAATACTACTCATCGAATTTACACTTTTTCAATAAATGCTCTTATACTTACATAATATAAAATAACAATTTATGATCATTTAACATACAATTAACCGATATAAAAGAACTCTCTTTTCGCGTTTTCCTAGTAAACTGAGACGGACACTTCCAGTGCTTCTATACTTCCTTAAGACTGACATCACGAAAGATTATACAAAAACTGAACACATACCCTCTATGAACTTACACCTCACAGAATTATGGTTCAGCAAAAAAGACTCACATACCAAAAATGCTTTCATTTTAATTACAAAATTTAACGACAGATATTTGGTAGGTAAACAACAAAACCCTATACATGGATTTGCAACAATCAACAGTCGACCAACAAATATAGAGGGGACAGTGGCTTTCAAATTATTTTTTAAATAAAACATTATATTCACAATCATCATACAATCATATTCAAATAATATTTTATTGTAATTTTATGCCGTGTAAATATTGTATGAATGTAGTATGTATGACATCTTGCAGCACTACTATTAATGTCCAAATTGGGGCAGATTGTAATTTTAATAATAATAATAATAATAATAATAATAATAGGCTTACCGAACCCGAAGGTTCGATGCCGATACCACCATACTTCGCCTGCATAGACTCGTCCAATGTTCACCGGTCAAGCCCAAGCCCCCGAGATCAGCCTTAATGCAATCCTCCCATCGACGCTTCGGCCTACCTTTCGGACGCCTACCAGTCGGTTCAGCGAATACCAACTTTCTCGGAATCCGTTCCTCACTAAGCCCAACAACTTTACGCGCCCATTTGAGTCTCCGCGATGCTATCAACTCAATTATATTCACAGGGTACAAACTCCGCAATTCCGCGTTATGCAACCTTCTAAACTCCCCAGTGGCCTCATCTCTCTTTGGACCAAATATTTTACGCAATACCTTATTTTCGAAAACCTTAAGCCGCTGTTCATCCTTTAAAGTAAGCGGCCACGTTTCACATCCGTAAAGAACCGTTGGAAGAATAATAGTTTTATAAATTCTAATCTTTAAGTTTTTAGATAGAAGCCGCGAACTAAGTAACTTAGCAACTGAATAATAACACGCATTTCCCACCTTTAACCGGGACTTTATTTCTTCCTGTATTTCATTTTTTCTAGTTATAATTGAACCTAAATACTTGAATTTCTCTACGTGTTCCAAAGTATGACCTGATACATCAATATCACCAAGATCGACACCGTTTCTGCTACTGATCATATACTTCGTCTTATCGGTATTTAATTCGAGTCCTATTTCTTTACCGGTTTTTATTAACACACTTGTATTTAGTTGTATGGTTTCCGTGTCTTCACCTAGCAGTACCAGATCATCGGCATACCCCAAAACCGGAATCTTGTCACCCATATTTAAGCCTTTCTCGGTACACATCACCTTTTCTATGACATATTCTAAAGCTATATTAAATAACACAGGTGAAAGGGAGTCACCCTGTTTCAAACCCGATCGCACCTCAAATCTCTCGGAGTAATTATGACCGATTCTAACTTTATGGAATGTTTCCGACAAACACATCTCTACTAGGTTTACTAACTTTCTAGGTATTCCCTGTTCAATCATGATGTTATATAGCTTCTGACGGTCTATTGAATCATAAGCCTTTTTAAAATCGATATAAAGTTGATGGACTACACCGTTGTATTCCAATTTTTTCTCTAATATTTGACGTAAGGAAAATATTTGGTCAATAGTCGAGCGATTCCGCCTAAAACCACATTGGTAATCTCCGATAATTTCTTCAGCGTATTCCGTTATTCGACTAGTTAGCATTGACGAGAATATTTTATAGCAAACTGGGAGAAGAGAGATCCCACGATAGTTGTTACAATCCGACCTCGGTCCTTTTTTGTGAATCGGAATAAGTATTGATTCTTTCCATTCTTCGGGCATTTTTTCAGTTTCCCAGATCTTTTTAACTAAAAAATGTATTTTGGAAACGCCCGCTTCTCCACACGCCTTGATTAATTCACTCGTGATATTATCATTTCCTGCGGCCTTATAACGTTTTAATTTTCCTATCGCCATTTCGACTTCCTCTTTACTCGGTGTGTCTATCCATGGTTCAGCGCTCTGATATTCAGAGAGAGGAGATTGATTAATATTTCCCGTATTTAAGATGCCGTCAAAGTGTTGTTTAAATTTATTTAATATCTCAGAAGGATCCGCAATTATATTGTTATTTGCATCTTTAACCGCATTCAATAGAGGTTCAAATCTTTTACGCGATTTGTTTATACCTTTGTACATCTCTCTTACGTTATTTTCGTTTCTGTGTTTTTCTATTTCTATTATTTTGCCTTTAAGATACTCTCTTTTCTTATTTTTTAAGAGTTTTGAAGTTTCGTTTTTTACTAACCGAAAGTAAGCCACATTATTATCGCTTGGATTATTTAAGGAATTCAGTTTAGCGGTTTTTTTTTTTTCGCACATATTTTGACAATCCCTGTCGAACCAAGGTTTGTTCTTTTTATTTTCGATTTTTCCAAGACATAAATTACCGACCTCTTTAATATTATCCCTGATCCCTTCCCATAGTTTGTTAACATCTTTGTGTTCCTCGTCTGAAGATTCCAAAGCTTCGAACCGATTTTTTACTTCTATCGCGAATTGTTTTCTAACTTCGAGGTTGTTCAATTTAACTAAATCAAAATTCTCGGGACGAATATAGTTCGGTGTTTCTCTTTTTTGTATTTAGTTTTTGTCGAAGTTTCGCGATTACTAATTCATGATCAGAACCGCATTCTGCACCTCGATACGATCTCACGTTAATTATGCTACTTTGCCATCTGTTTTGTATTAAAACATGATCGATTTGATTCCGCGTTTGTCCATCCGGTGATGTCTACGTATACTTATGAATATCCTTACGTTTAAATGTAGTGCTTTTGATTACTAGGTTTTTCGAAATGGCAAAGTTTATTAGTCGGGTCCCATTATCATTACTATATTCGTGCAAACTTTCTTTACCGATTGTAGGATGATATACTTCTTCCCTTCCAACCTTTGCGTTCGCGTCGCCTAGTATTATCTTAATGTAATTTCGCGGTAACTTATCGTAAACCGACTCTAGTTTATCATAAAATTCGCATTTTACTTCATCATCACTGTCTTCGGTGGGAGAATGAATGTTTATAAACGCGATTTTAAACCAACGCCCTTGAAATATAGCAACCGATATTCTTTCACTAAAGAACTGTACGTCCCGTAATGCGGAAAGAAATCTATTCCTAATCAGAAACCCGGTACTTAGACAATAATTAACGCTCCCCCCGTACCAAATAGTATACTTTCCTTCTGTTAACGAACCCTCCCCTGGCCAGCGAACCTCTTGTAATGCAACGATATCTAAATGGTACCCCTTAACTTCATTCGCGACCGACTTTAACCCACCTGCCGTATTTAAACTTCTAACGTTCCACGTCCCTATTGTTAGATCTCTAATTTTCATCTTGCGCCATGATTCCCCTGAAGCAGTCCCCACCCGGAGACCCGAACGGGGGACTAGTTTACCTCCGGATAATGAGCGTTTTACCTCAGAGGAATCCATGACTTTTGGTGATATTTTGTGAACTAAAATATGTGAGTAGGGCGTTCGAACCTACGTCACACCCTCCAGCAAGCCTGGGGGGCCGCTCTCATTGTTGGTCAGCGAGTCCATCGGACTTAGCCGGGAGGAGCTTCCGAGGAAATTCCACCGACCATTCCCACATCCGCCACCCGTGGGACGCTCCCCATACGCGGTAATGAGATCCGCGCGAGGTGAGATTGTAATTTTACTCAATAAAAATTGTTGTTGAAATAAAAAAAAAAAAAAAAAAAAATATTCAAATAGGTACAGTATATGAGCCTTCAACACCTCATTCCATCCACCATTTTAATCAAGTATAATGTATAATTGATTATATTTGCTGTAGTTGCTCTTTTATTTATTTATTTTTTAAGGGTCAGTGTATTTATTTTGTTTTTTGTTAGCTGGTTCCCGTCATAAATAAATGTCAGAAACAATTTCCCGACCCCATCACTCCCAATCAGAAGCAAACAATGGCTGTTGAGGCCATCTTCGTAATCGCCTACAGATCTAGTCCAGGCCAAGTCCGTAAATCAATTGGGCTCCCACGGCAATTGTATCTGGGCCTCCATAAATTCGTTGGATCTTTCTCCAACTCGATATCATGTCGTGCTAGTTAAACTCTTGTAATCGCTACGGAAAATTCATGACCTGGTAAATATTTGATGGGTGAGACACAATTCATAAAAACTGAAAATAAGTATGAAGGAAAAAGGGGTAATGAGAAGTATGAATTAATGAAAGCTTTCATTTCATTCATACTCAAGACATTCTATTTAATTCATCAAAGTATATAGAAAACGTATTCATCTAAAAATTATTTTATTCTCTTAGATTTAAAATATTTTACAATTGACTGTTGAATCTATTTACTTTTACTTAATAAAAGTGACATAACACTTATTGTGCAATAATTAGACTAATATATAGGCTGTAAATGTGCAAAAACTTGGGTAATAATTAATTTAATTGACAAATATAATCATTGGATGACAATAACTATATGGGTTCCTTAATAAAGAGAGTGTTTTGAGTATATTTATATCATTTTTTTTTTTTTATAATATTAATAACTATTTTAGTAACAAGTAGGTTATAGAATGAAACTATATATAGTGTATATATTTGGAAAGAAAATAAATTTTTAAACGTTTTCTTAAAGAATTAGTGTGTTTTTAAATAAAATCTGATGACAGATAAGAATAAACTATTATTGTATTTAAAATATTTTTTAAACATAAGAATATTAATATAGATATAATATACCGGTGGAAAGCTAAAGATATTAGAAATAATGTTATCTTATAAACACAGTTCAAGAATGCAAAGTAAAGTGACAAGTATAAACTTACATGATTGTTGTACATAAAATTTATAGGGCTATATTATTTTATCGAAAACATATGTTCCAACAAACTACGGGCGTAATCTCTAAATTTATCGCCCTAAAATTCCTCACCTACCATCTACCTCCAACGAAATTGAGTGCAATTTTTTTAAATTTTTTGCATTCTAAACTAATTAAAATTTCTTTAATTGATTTTTACAACAGAGGTAAGTGAAAGGAATGTGTTGGGTGCCCCAATTTTTTTTTAACAAGCGTTATACAGAGAAATAGTGATCTGAATAAATGATTTTTTTTTAAAATTGCCTATTAAAGTTTCTTATCTTCTGCCAGGAACCAGTTCAAGAAAGCACCTTATAGCTAATAATTCTTCATAACATTTCTTTTTAGTTTTAATTCTCTATAATGAAGAATAAAACTATATTATTATAGTTAGTCCAACACGTGGAAATATTTTATTAATTTGAAAATGTGACAGTGAAAAATAAAAACTTTAAGTGACATTTTAATAATAATGACATTTGTGGAATACAAGTAATTCCAAAAAAAAATAATTTTTAATGATAATGACTTATATTGATCAATATGGAAGTTTTAATAAATCATTCTAAAGATGAGGCAACAGGACCTCGAAACGTTATGTATAATTAATGTGATAATAAATAAATATATATAAGAAGATATTGTTCAAATTAATATAATAATAAAATATCATAGATGTAAACACCGTAGTAATGGGGAACATGACGAAGATAATCAATTTATGATCGATTTTAATTTAATTTAATTAAATTTTAATTTATTATAATACAGTATACACACCTACACTATGCCTTTTGTTGGTTTATTTCCTACAAAAGTTCACCCTCTAACCCTTACTATATCGTCCCTATACCTTTTGTAAAGTGTTTTAACGAGAGAAAGCAAGGTAGGGGGTGATTTCTCCCTATTACTAATGACCGGCACAATGTGTCACCAACACAACCTGACGCAACCCTTACCCGCCCTGAAAGGTCAGAGAGAAAGTCCAAAGGGCCTACCCTTTGATTTATTGGAGCCCTTTTGGACAATGGGTTGTGCAACATCACGTAACTATCCTACCTATAAGTACCTGCTCTTCTCTCCAAGACTTTCTCTTCCAGAGTTTACACTTCAGTATGATCTAAGCTTCGAAACAGTATCTTTCTCTACTGAGGAAGAAGTTGATCACTTCATATCAGCAGAGCTAAGTAGGAATTAATTTAATAATTATATAATACTTTTCTATTGAATATTTTATGTCAAAGAGAGGAATAAATTACAAGTACATTGTATATATAAAGTAACGATTGAACCGTTATTTTTAAAGATTTCGTCTATCATTAATATTTTAGAATATCATCGCACTCATTATGAAATAATTAACTAATGAAAGTAGAATTAAATAAAAATGAGACGAAATTCTTAATAATCGCTTACTATATTCCAGAGGAAAATACTGATTACTTCAGATTAAATTAATTTTATCTTCATATCGTTTCAAATTAGTCTCTATCATTTATGTATATATAATGTTTTATTTTTAAATTAGAAGCACTAACGTATAAAAGAAAAACTTTTTTGAGCACACCTTAACTTCCTTTTGTGTTTATTTATTTTATTTCATAACCATTCACATCTATCAACGTTTCGGGTTGTTTTCCCATTGGCTCAGTAGGCCAATGAACATGTGGACGAATATCAGTAAGCATCGAGTGAAGTAGTGAGTTATATATGTGAAAATGTTTTTAAAAAAATAAGTCTTGAGAATGGGGAAACAACCCGAAACGTTGATAGATGTGGAATGGTTATGAAATAAAAAAATAAACACAAAAGAAGTTAAGGTGTGCTCATTTAAGTTTTAATATAAGAAAAATTCCCAGAAAATTAAAAAAGAAAAGAAAAACATTTAAAAAAAACCTCTTTATGAGTTTTAAATAAATAAAAAGTGACCTTAATAAAATTGGATCTTGTATTGAACTTAATTGTTCCAGATGAAATAATCACATCCTCACTTTATGAAATATATAAATTACTTTGATTAGTAAATAAATAATTTATTCATAACATACATATGTTTTATAAATAACTATTTTACACCTAAATCTATGATATTTTTTGTAAAAAATATACCTAAAAATTGTGTATATTAAGGCAACAATTAAAATAATTGATAATTTCTTGTCAAATTTATTGGAAAGTGATTCAATATTGCTAGTACAGATAATTATAAATATAAGCATCAAGACATATACCTCAGAGGTAGTGTAAGTTCTGAAAGGCCTGTACTGTTGCACTAGTTGTTTTTGAATATTGTTTTATTTGTTACTTGATTTTTGATACAATAAAGGAGATCAGAAAATAATAAATAAAACAAAAAGATTTTTTAAATTCATGGCTATTATACATAATATCAAATTATTAAATTAATTTATCTTATAAAATCTTTCTTTCTATACAAAGTAATTATTAAAATATGTATTGTTTAAGATTTCCTCCTTTCTTAGTATTTCAATAGAACACATCAATTAAAAAAAATATATAAGAATAATATTAATCTAAGAAAAAGGTAAGATAAAAATTCTCCATAATTATTTTTATTTTCGACAGGAAAAATCCATTTTTTTCGGATTCAATTTATTTTTGATCATATTATATCAAGGTCAGCTCACTTGAATATGCGTCTAATAACGCTACAAGTAAAATAATTATAATAATTAATGATTTATATAATTATTTACAGATTTATATTATTAAATTTATCATAAATAATATTCAAATTAGTAAATTAATTAATATAGTATTATTTATGTTATAAATTCTATTCCAGGAAAATAAGAAAATATTGTGAAGAATCTATATTTTCGAGGGAGAGTGGAATTCAGAACAAGAATAAAAACAACAAAACGTTATCCACAGAGGTCAGTTAAACTATTTTCAGAATATTAGTTTTAAGAAAAAAAAAAAACATTTTTCATAAATCTTACCAATTTTAATTTTTTTTTTTTTTTTTTGCGACAGTAGAAAAAGATATTTAGATTGTTACACAAATCGTGAATCCTGTTTAAAAAAAGTAATTAAAATTCCTACATATTTATAGTGTGAAACAAAAAAAACAATTTGATACCTGCATAGATAGATTTTTTAGCTCAATCTTTGGAATTTTGACTTATCTGTATCAAAAACACGAACGTTTCCAAACATGGAATTCGTTTCATAGTAAATTATTTCTTTAATGGCTTCAGATCGGATTTCACAATATACTTTATTATTTTAGTGATATTGTCATTAATTACTATATTTGTGGTAGAATTTTTTTTTTTCATCATATTATCTTACAAATGATGTAATTTTTATGTCTTACATCTATATTTGAAATTTGTCATCAGTTCACTGTTGAGTAGAGATGTAAATTTCACAGTAGAAATTTGATTTCCCTGTAGTGACTTATTCCCATGAAGACATTTACATAAAATTACTGGTAATTGAACGACTTTCAAAATAAATCCTAGACGTTGACCCGTAACGGATTTTAGGCCAATTTGAGTTAATTTGTATAAAAAAATTTAGATCGCTATCAATTCAACCTCCAAATTTGGCAACTCATTTAATAAACCAAATAATCTGGCTCGATAAGCCTTATAATATTTATAAGGAAAGGAGAAAGAACAACTTAATTTAAACTTACGGCCCTAGGATTCTAACTAGATGAAACCATTTGTGCATTCTATTTTAAACAAAATTCAATTTGTCTGAAATCATTAGGCTAAAAATGATTGTAAGCAGCTCTGCTTAAAATTAAATATATTGCCATCACAGAAATATATTTATTTTTTATCCATGAGGAAACATAAATTGAATGTTATATGCAGCACTTAATAACTTTATATTATTATGCAAAATTTTGTAAGATATATATATATATATATATATATATATATATATATATATATATATATATATATGCTATGTTTATATTTATGGCTACATTTAGTGCATGAACAATAAGATGTTATAATTTATATTTAACTAGTAGACAGGATTGTGAAAATTTAAGAAGATAGTGGACATTAATGTATTGATTACGGAAAAATAATTGATAATCTGAAAAGAATAAAATAAGAATAGCCAGGATTGCTAAAAAAAATATCATAATTCGTAAATAAATTCTTAAATAAAAAAAAAATTAATTTAAGGAAAGCAAATAATAATAAATAAATTAATTAATTAATTTATCTAATTTTAATTTATTGGTAATTGTAGTTTATTTTATAGTATTTAAATACTTAAATGACTTTTTCTGTTTATTTTTTTACGTTTTGTTTTTTAATTATCTAAAATTTATTATTAGAATTTATTTATTAAATCGTATTGAATTACCCAAGGTTGTTAGGTCATAGTTCTTGACACTTATATTAACCTAAAGAACAAAAAGGTTTTAAAGAAAATACTTACTTTTGCTCTGACATTAATTTTAAGAATTTTTATGTGATTAGGCATAAATTAAATTCATTTGTTTAAAAAATTAAACACCTGGAGTAGAGTGATGGTACAAAAGAGTAAATAATATGAGTGGTTAATTTTATTGAGGTATGTCTGTGAATGTATTGCTACAAATAATAAAGGTCGAATTATTATCTCAAAATAATGATTTCATTAGTTTAAAAAAAATCTTGTGCGGGCAACACACGACTTTCACTTACCTCCATTTTTAAAATCAATAAAAGAACTTTCAAATACAGTTAGAGATAAAAATACGTGAAATTATTAAAGAATCAATTAAATTGAATTGATATAGAAACATGTGTTTTATTAAAAAATCTATTATATTGTTATCTAAAATAATCAGTTAGTTATATCTTCTTTTCATCACTCTCTATTAACTTTTAAAAGCTTGAGTGTAAGATAATATTTTTTCTAAAATCTTTAGCTTTCCAAAGGTATATCATATATGTATATTACTACTGCTCTTATGTTCAAAAACAAAAAATTTCATTAAAAATATATTTTTTCAGTTTTTTCCTTTAGTTGGGTATCGAATTCATTCAATTTATATATTTACCTGTTTTTTATCAGTGGTAACAAGATAATATAGTTATTTTTATAGAATCAACAAAATTAACGGCATTTAAGCCCTGTCAAACCATTTTTATCCAAATGAAACTTAAATTTATTAAAGCTCATTAAATTTTACATCGATATAGCGAGTTTAATCAAAATCGTCGGAACTGTTTTCGAGAAAATCGAAAAAAGGTGCAAATTGCAAGGTATAAAGTGGCTCTTCTGGTAAGCCTATTTTGATGAAAAGGTTTTGTAATGTCTCGGGCGTATATTTGTCTTAAATATGAAATTTCAGTTTCATAGGCCTTACCGTTTCCGCCCGAGAGTTACCACACACACACAGACCTTTTTGCGGGACTCGGTTATTTGGACTCAGGGGACCCTAAAATGTGTATTTCCGTTGAAAATTGGAACTCGAAAATTTTCACGATCGCAATACTTTACTTACTATATATAGTAAGTGAAAGTAAAAGGAATCTGTTGGTATTGAAATTTGACAAATTATAGACTATTAGAATATTAATATATTTATTTTATTGTAATTTTACTATATCTTTGTTTTTCCGTAAATATTATATAAATTTGGTCTCATATCATAATTACTATTTTTTATAACCAAACAAATTGTAAAATATCTCAATATAGAAATTCATCTAATATGTTTAAAAAATTAAATTCCTGCTGTAGAGTGATGGTACAAAAGAGTTATTAATCTGAATATTTATTTTTATGCAGGAATGTTTGTGAATGTATGGCTACAGATAATAGATGTCGAATTTTTATCTTACAGTATTAGTAATTTTTAATCATAATTAGTTTGAGAAAAAACGTAACCTGTTCGTAATAAAATTTGAAAAACGTAAGACTTCATTGAAATTTTAATATATTTATTTTATTTGCCTTTATCATTGTTGTTCTGTAAATATTATAAGTGTGGTCTTATAGCATAATTACTATTTTTTATTACCCAACAAATTGTAAAATATCTCAATACAGAAAATTATCCAAAAATCTGGTGTAGAGGTATGGTACAAAAGCGTTAATAATATGAATGGTTGTTTTTTTATTGAGGAATGTCTGTGAATTTATGGCTAAAAATAATAAACCTTGAATCACTTTAATAATCATACAATTATGTTTTGATTAGTTTTAAATACGACAACCTTTAGACTTTATTAGAATAGTAATACATTTATTTTATTTTTTATTTTTATTTAATTTAACTTTATCTTTTTTTTTCTGTAAATATTATATAAATTTTGTCTCCTAGCATAATTACTATTGTTAATAACCAAACCAATCGTAAAATATCTCAATACAGAAAAATAACCATTTTGTTTGAAAAATTAAACACCTGATGTAGAGTGATAGTACGAAAAAAAAGAGTTAATAATATGAATGGTTATTTTTTATCTAGGAATGTTTGCGAATGAATGCCTACAAATAATTAACCTCAAATTATGATTTTATTAGTTTAAAAAAACGTAAGCTCTTTGTATTGAAATTTGACAAAGATTAGACTTTATTAGATTAATAATTATTTATTTTATTTTTATGTGATTTAACTTTATCTTTGTTTTGTATTGTATGAATGTGGTATCGTAGCATAATTACTATTGTTTATAACGTAACAAATTTAAAATGTTTCAATATAGAAAATTATCCAAGAGTTAAAATATTGAAATGTCGAATGGTAAGAGAAGTTAAATTATATCATATAGTTATAAAAAATAAAATGAAAATAATAATAACAAAGAAATACATTTCCGAAAGGAAAGTAACACTGTAAAAACAACAGTCCAAAACCAACACCTGGACTTCGAAACCGAAATGTTTTGTTGTTCCTAAATTATTCTCTGCCACCGTCAGCAATAAAAATTAAACAAAGAAAAAAAGTGTCCGAAAAACTTAGCGGATAATTATTATGGAAGAAGAAGATAAATAGAAGGAAAAGGAAGTAGGTATAGAAGAGAGGAGGGAGTGTAGGAAGATTGGAATCTGTCGTTAAATAAGGTACATTATAGACGGTTCGTGTCTCGGGCCGACAACATACATAAAATACATTACCAAAGGACTACTTCTGCCTTCTTCTTAATGCTATTTAATTAGAGATAAATAAATTTTTACCTGTCTACTCGCATCCCTTATCTGTTTTTACGTTTTGGATTCCTTTTAAGAAAATGTCACTCCTTTTCACCATGGCTCCTCTTGTTATATTCTTATTTCACTTTTTCTCCTCTTTTATAAACTTATCTCTCCGAGCCGCTCTTTGAGCCCGAATGGATTATAAATAAAAATCTAGAGCATAAATGTTAATTTTTAAAAAGTTTAAATACCTACTCGTCGTATATTTTCTTCTCTTATCTCCGTCCTTTCTTTTTTTTTTTTTTATTTCCTCTTTGACCACCTCGTGGCTGTAAATTCGAATCCTACATTGTAAGCCTTTTTATTTGATTCAGCTAAGGCATAATTTACCGTTCGGGAATAAATTTTAAGTGACGCTAATACACTTGAACGAGAATCATATTTTTAATAAGTACGTATCGATTTAAAAAAGAAAGAAAATTTTTCAAACAATTTCTTTGGTTTTATAAGATATAAATATGGTGTAAATTGTGTTTTAAAAACTTCAGTTTGACCAATTAAAAGTTTATTACTTTAGTAATTTTAGTTTATCGTAACGAAAAGTGGCGCTTAGCAAGAAAATATTATATTTATTATATAACGTCTATTCATTATTATATTTAATCATCGGAAGAAATTAGAAACATAAATTCGTCAAAAAATTGGTTTATTTAATTTGTTTTTTATTTTTAACGGTTCCTATTTTATTCGGTTTATTAAAGTTAATTTAGTTAACAGGTGAGTCCCATTTAATTTACAGCGGAGCTACTATGTTTTATACAATGATCTAAAAGTAGAAATAATTATTAACCGTGTTTAGGTAAATTTCACACAGACCAAATAAATATTTTGGCCAAAGTCCGTTTTTTATATTTCTCTTTATTGATTTAGTTTCAATTTTTCCTACATTTAATTATAATATAAATTTTTTTACCCAAACTGCTTTGCAATATATATATATTTATTTATTTATTTTAAGTATATATGAAAAAAATTTGATTAGCTAATTGTTATTATTTTTAAGACCTAAAGCAAGCTAAAGCTTGGACAATTATTGGTTGAATGACTAACATGGTTTAATGGTAATAACTTAATATTTTGTCGTATGACCTTTTTTTAAAAAATTGTTGGTACTTTTTTTACTTTCACTTACTATATATAGTAAGGGGAAGTATTGCGATCGTGAAAATTTTCGAATTCCAGTTTTCAACGGAAATAAACGTTTTAGGGTCCCCTGGGTCCAAATAACCAAGTCCCGCAAAGAGGTCTGTGTGTGTGTGTGTGTGTGTGTGTGTGTGGTAGCTCCCGGGTGGAAACGGTAAGTCCTATGAAACTGAAATTTCATATTTAAGACAACTATACGCCCGAGACGAGACAAAACTTTTTTCATCAAAATGAGCCTACCAGAAGAGGCACTTTATACCATGCATTTTGCACCTTTTTTCGATTTTCTCAAAAACGGTTCCGACGATTTTGATTAAACTCGCTATATCGATGTAAAATTTAATGGGCTCTAATATCATGTAGGTTTTATTTAGATAAAAATGGTCTGACAGGGCTTAAATGCCGATATTTTAAATTTCTTCCCCTAAAGTACCTTTAATTTTGTAGATTCAATAATAATAACTAGATTATCTTGTTAACGCTGATGAAAAACAGGTAAATATATAAATTGAATAAACTCGATATCCAACTAAAGGAGAAAACAGAAAAAATATTTTTTTAATGCAATTTTTCGTTTTTGAACATAAGAGCAGTAATATACATGTATGATATACCGTTGGAAAGCTAAAGATTTTAGAAAAAATATCATCTCATACACAAGCTTTTAAAAGTTTATAGAGATTGATGAAATGAACATAAAACTAACTGATTATTTTAAATAATAATATAATAGATTTTTTAATAAAACACATGTTTCTATATAAATTCAATTTGATTAATTCCTTAATAGTTTCACGTATTTTTATCTCTAACTGTATTTGAAAATTCTTTCATTGATTTTAAAAATGGAGGTAAGTGAAAGTCGTGTGTTGCCCGCACCAGATTTTTATTAATTTAATTGCTTAACATTTTTACACATATGGCGCTTATGAACACCAAAGCTATGCCAACAATTCAATAAAGAGAAATATAAAAAACATGCTGTCTTTGAGTAAACTACCTTAATTAGAGTATTGATAGCAGTATATTTATTATCAAATATAAAATAGTTCTTGACTGGATAAATTAGTTATTACTACATCAACACGAAGAAATAATATCTATTAAGTTATTTATAATCGATGTTACAATATCCTATATATATATATATATATATATATATATATATATATATATATATATATTTTAATTTTTGGATATCCATTATAAAAATTTAATTTGATTTCATATAGCGATTTTCCAATTTTGGATTAAAATTTTATAGAAAAATGTATTTCCTATTTGGCATATAGCACCCAATGATAATTTTTTTACCATATTTATGCATTATAGTTTCAAATAGTCTCACTTAATATATATTATAATGAGATTAATTCATTGACCATACACGTTATTATTCATCAAAATAATAACGCACCAACATAAGTAATTAATGCAAAATACATTAATTAATTAAATTATTATTAAAATGAATTGTTATAAATATTATTTTCTCCTGGCTGGACTTAGTTATTGATCCTGTTTATGTTTCAGATTAGAAAAAAACAATCCGATCAATAACCTTCGCAGTTAATGTGCTGGCGCCATGTTCTTGAAGGGTACTTGGAAAGACATAAGTAACATTTTTTATATAAACATTAGTAATTTATTACTATCAGACTTATAAATAGTAATTAATAATTGTCTGAAACGGTATTCATGGAGCCGTGACTTTTAATACAGCTACTAAAATGATAGTAGTAACACTAGTACTATAAAATGTTTTTAAAAGCAGTCAATGGTTTTTAGCATATGAATTTTTTTTTCAAGTGGTGCTCACTTTATTTAAATATATTAATTTAAAAGAAATTTATAATATAAATGCAAACGTAATAGTAATTTTAAAAAAAAATATTTATTGATATATATATATATATATATATATATATATATATATATATATATATATATATATATATATATATATTACAGTTTGTTTATAAATGAACAGTGGTATAGTGATATGAGACCACATTCATACAATATATACAGAAAATTATTATAAAGCCAAATTACATAAAATATAATATATATCAGAAAAAAAAAAGCTACAACCGAAAATTAATAGTAATTAAATTACATTTCTTACTGGTTACCAAAATTAGTCTGAAAAATATGCCTATGTTCTATAACTTCAAATGAATTTAGATGTAATGACTTTTAGATTTAATTATCAGATTGAGAATTTTCAAACACTTTTTAGACACACAACACTGAGAAAAAAAATAGAATCTATTCTTTATATTTGACCTCTCTGTTTGAAGTACTAAACAAAATTTGGAGTTGATATATCCCCAATACCTCGATAATACTAAAACATTTATATAAAAAAACATATCTATCATATCTATAATTATATTATACTAAACATGAAAACCAAATTTTATAAACATGCATCGAGGTTATTGTTACCCAAACATTACCTAAGAAGCAGACTTCGAACATACCGTGGAGGTTCAAAAAACACTAAGTTAAAACTTGTAAAACAGTTCAAAAAATGAAAAAGTCATTAAAAATCTTATTTGGTTGTAGTGTGTGTCTAAAATTCATTTATACTATAAATGCTTGTTTTTCACCATTAGTTTTTTTTATTTTTATAATCTAATTAGTTTCATATGTATTTAAAAAAAATATAATAGGGTAATTATAATGGCTAGTACCCCCAACATAAATTATTTTATAGTTCGACCACATAAAATATTTATAAAAAGAAACAAGTATTAACTGTTAAATTGATTTTTTTAATAAGAATAATTATATATTGGCCAACCGTATAATATATTAGATACGTATAGTGATGATATAAAATAGAATATAATAAAACAAGAAACATTATTCTGGCACAATGTCGCTTAAGAATAACATGAATGAACAAAATAAAAATTATAACTGGCCAAAAACAATATATAACTACAATTAAATAACACAAGAATGGAAAAAGAAGAAAGGGTCATAGCATCATCTCACATAAGTTGACATAATAAAAATTAGCTTGCATCTGACTGGAGAGAATGGAAGTATTGAAAGAGGAGGGATTTTAACGATGGTCGGGAAGGAGCATGAGGGATGTTTGAAGGGAGAGTATTCCATAAGGCAGTGGATCGGACTGAAAAGGAGCAATAATATTTTTTGGTTTTATGACGTTGGCGAATCTATATACGCATATCATTTAAAACTATGCATTTATAATTAGACAGCGGATTATTTTTTACGCCAACGGAAGATTTTTTGTATGATTTGCATGAATATATTTAATAAGTTGCTGCTTCATATAATTCATTTTTTTTTTTTTTCAATTTAAATTAGAATACATTCCGGAGGAACATTTGAATCCAAAGCGGTTTCGACATTAATTGGGTTAGTAGCGCATGTCTATTCCCACAACCCTAATTGGCTGTACTAATTCGGGCTGTCAGCCAACCGCTTTGTGCTTTTGATAAATACATAAATTACTCAAGCTCTTAGTGTGATAATGCCGCATTAAAAATGCACATACTAAGCGCTCCTGGTTGTCACTCCGTGAAATACAGCAGTTTTTCTCATAACTGCGTCTCTAGATAACTCGATGTGACTTATCTGATCAATTATAAACTACCGCCAAAAAAGAAAAATATATGCCAAAAAAAAGGAAAAAATATCGAAATATATCCCGTTCGAGAAATCTTCGCTGTAGGCCGCTACAACACCCACAGCGCTACCCGTGTCTAGACCGGGTAAAATTATTATACGATAACCTAAATTTACCATCTTCAGGCTGAAGTCGAACATCGTCTCCAAAAAGGAATCTACTCTAAATCAGGCGAAGGACATGTATATGGGAGGATCTGGGAGGCTCAGACAGTCCCCTCAAAAGGATTAAATAAATAAATGGAAGAAGAGTAAAATCCTGTTTCTGACGAAGACATCTATAAATCGGGAAGGCAGTCAATGTATTCATTATGTTTTTAGAATATGAGGATAAATAAATAAAAAATAAAATTGTGAACATATTTAGTGAATTTACAGACTGATTTATCGACAACCTTTAAAGGATTATATTTATCGTAATTTACACGTTTTAAATTATCATCACTTAATTCTGATTAATAAGGGGTTTTTAACAGGTTATTTTGTGAATTTATTAATTTTCTTAAAAATATAAGAATTATTTCCCCGATGCGTACCTATAATTTGTTAATTTATATTTTTTATTACTAAAAAAATGTTTCTCCTTTTTCTTGTTAATGTTTATTTGACGTTTCAATCCATCATAGATTCATAAGATCATCAGAGAACTTAATCAAGATTCAACAAATAAAAATATCGATGCATTTTACTGTTATGTTTTCATGTACAACCATCATCGCCTTATTCTGATTAATATCAATCCTGGTATATTCTAGGATATTTTATGAATTTATCAATTATCTTAATTAATGATTTCTACTATACAAATACAGTTTTTTTTTTCTTCCTATTTTCAGTCATTTTTTATGTTTCTTCAATAAGTCATTGTATTTATGGAATAAATGCATTTCTATCTATAACGTCTTATCCAAAATACCTAAAACTGATATTGAGAACTAGAAAAATATAGATACATTTGTTTAATTTTATTTTTTATATTGATAAAGCATTAACTATTTTTATTTGTCCTTGTGCACGTTTTTTAGAGTATGTTATATTTTTTAATCTTAGTGGTACACCACTAGAATTTTGATAATAACATAAAAAAAAAGTATAAAAATATTATTTTTTTTTAGATGGGAGGATTTATATTCATCAGTTTTATCGATATTCTTTAAATAATCCTATTTGAATTACTTTATATGATATTTGATTCAACGATATTTGGAGTAAAATGCACACAACTAAGAGTTTTGATAAATGTTGTGATTGTTGCTAAGAACAATAGGAATAATAAAAGTTAAGAAACATAAGATATCAACGAAAAATTTACATTTTTAAAAGTAAATAAAAAATATATAAAGTGATAAAATGGAAGCTTATAGAAATACACCAAACCTTATTGAAATTAAATAATATATATATATATATATATATATATATATATATATATATATATATATATATATACATATTTTTTCATCTTAGTGGTACACCATTAGAATTTAGATAATAACAGAAAAAAATACCAAATTATATAAAATATATATATATATATATATATATATATATATATATATATATATATTATTTTTTTTTTTTTTTCTTTTTCAGATGAGACATTTGTATTAATCAGTTTTATCGATATCAGATGTTCCCTAAATAATCCTATTTGGATCAATTCATATGATATTTGATTCAGCGACGTTTGGAGTATACTGTTATTGTAGCAAAGGACAATCGGAAAAAAACTTAATAAACATAGATAGCAACGACAAAATATAAAAAATTTACATTTTTAAAAGTTCATACAAAATTTATAAAGTGATAAACATGAAGCCTATCACGAAACTTATAATGTTTGTATATATTTTTTAAAAATGTATTAATTAAGAGTTACAACTATATTAAGGAATACATCCAGTAAATCTGAAACAAGATTAAATTAAATCATGATACACATATAGAAAAATTACCCATAGTATATATCAAATAATATATGCAAACAAATATTAATTCCAATAGATTTCTTAACGTTTATTATGAATAGAATGATTAGAGTTTATAGTTCAATATTTATTTTTGATCATAATATCTTTTTGACATACAGCAGGCATAACAATATTGTTTTATTATTACCATATACTTAGTGAATATACTTTATTGAGCGCTAAATAATACTTTTTAACGGTATTGGTGCCACTTATTTTATTTATAAAAGAAAGAGTTTCACTGAGTTCTTACAGTTTTAGATTTATCCATAGATCACTTAAGACCATTGAAAGGAAAAACGTAAAAAGTTCCTATGTTTGGTTTCAATGCATCAGACACATCCAAATCCTTTCTGGTCCACAGATGTTTCATATTTTTTCATCCCTTTTCGATAGGTGTGGCCATCTTTTTTCTTAAAAATAGCTGCCTCCAAAATCGGATATGGTCGCCGGCATATTGGGAATCGGCTTCAAGTAGTTCAGAGCCGTTTGGATTTTTTGCTTTCAAAGGCCATGTGATTAGTTTTTCAAGAGACACTAAACAGCCCATTTGAGAAGTCGGTGGTCGTTGTGTATATCTTTTTAAAAAATTAAAACTCAAATAAACAGTTTTCGGGTCGTTTAGCGTTAATGGTAAATTCGGGCTCTAATAAAGATAACGGTAGTTTTATGGTTACCTACAAGTCTGAACAAAATAAATAAATAAATTGGTATATTTTTAATATACCTGCACAAAACAATGTCATCAATTATTTACGGTAGTCAATTTAATGTAAAAGTAAATATATTTTCAGATCAGGTCATTTCTGACATCTTTAATTTTTTTTTTTTTTTATATATTTTAGAAAAAACTTTATTTTGTATTTTTTTTTTTTTGCATAGGAGACAACCTGTAGCTGCATATAAATCACTAAAGAAAGAAACTTGTCGACATGCTGTTCTCTTTTTGTTGAAATTTTAATGGTATGTAAATACAGATTCTTCTATATTAGATATACCTATATACAATATGATAAATATTTTGATAAATAAATATATTTAAATTTTTTTTGGTATAAAGAATTAAGTATTAATGATACACAACTAATTGACAAGTACCAGAAAAATTATAACAACCTAAATAGTAAATCAAGAAGAATTCCTTCACTACGAAAATTCTGGAGTTAGATGTCTATCATTACATCAGTACAGTCCCGAAAAAATAGAACCTACCTAGAAATAGAACTTATCAAGTTTCTTAACAACTGAGGTTTTCTAAACTTTGAAACTATTTAAATAAACCATTGTTTATAAATTACTAGGAAAGGCCGAGGAAAAAATATTTTGAATATTTTTAAATTATCTTTTCAAATAAGTGCATTAAATTTATAAATGTAAATTATATTAAAGATGCTCAGCACCTAACAACAGTAAAATAACGCATAATATACAAATAAAGATATTAGAAACCGGGCTTCATTTGGGGAATTTTCTGGTTCATGTTTATCAATATGAAAATTAATAAATACCCATTTTTTTTTTTTTTTTTTTTTTTTTTTTTTTTTTTTTTTTTTTTTTTTTTATCGAAGAGTTCGCTTAATGTCCATTTTCCGAAAAAAAATTATTAATCATATTTTATATTGAGCGTCTCTTAAGAGAGAAAGGAAAAGAGGATAATGATCTCTACCCAAAACACGCCGAGATAAAATTACTATAACATATACTAAATACTTAATAGTACCAATATTCTTAAGTACGTATCACTACGTTCAATCTCCTCTAGTACAGTAAAATGGGTTAAAAACAGACAAAACTAAGCAGATTATGAAGATGAAGTAAATCATGGCCTGTTTAATTAGCTTTGATTTTAGTGGTGATAGACATTTTTACGTTTAATAGTTTTCTAGATGAATCTTTTTAAGTAAAAACGTTTCTGAAAATTGTATATCCATACTATGTTACTTGAATGTAGATAAATTAATGGCGAAGTTCAGAATTTAATAGTTTAAAAAAAAACTGTCTTTCCTTGTTTGGATTACCACCACCTTATTTAAAATTGCACGCCAGCTTAGGTGAAAACAATTGTTTGGTTGGAAAAAAATTATAATTTCTTCAATATAACCATTCTTAAAAATGCTCTTAGAATATACATTTTTTTTTTTTAAATTATGAAAATCAAAATTATTTAAATTTTATTAGTTGATTTAAACGTATTACAATTTTAAATAAAGTGGCGGAGAAGTAAAACATACTTTTATTTTACTATTTAGTAACTTTTTTAAATCAAATATACACCGCATATTTCTCTTCAATATGTCAGCAACAAATCATTTTCGAAAATGTATTTATAATATAATTTTTAAAGTTCTATAATTTTGTATATAGTATTTTTTTTTTCTCGATAACAAGAATGTTTTAAGAAATATTCACAAACATCGTATTTTTTCCTATTCTTCTCTAAAAAATCGGTAAATTTTACAAGTTAATAAGGGAAGGGTAATTGAACGATTACTGAAAGGTTACAGTTTTTTTTTGTATGTTCGGGTTAGAACCAATTTTATTGTACTATCCCTCTCCTCTCAAAGCAAAGCTCTTTTTAAGCAAATGTTTTTTGTTTTGTTTTTGTGCCTATATGTTGATTGATTAATCCGGTAACGGTATACAATGTCGGAATAAAAACTTTTTTTTTTTTTTTTTTTTTTTTTTTTTTTTTTTTTTTTTATCCAATGTTGACTGTACGAAAAATATAAATCTCGTCAAAGATAACAAAATTGCCAAAGGCATTAGCATAAACAAGAAATGTAAATATGAGAGGATTGATTAAGGAGGCACTTTGGGATGATTGCCCCGACAAAGCCCAAGCAATTGGTACAGCTGATGAGAACTGCTGATGACCAGGTTCCTCCGTCGAGGGAGAAAATTGAATTTGTTACGGGGAGGGCTAATAAGATTGAATTTTTTCGCCGGAGGAACCACAACATTGTCGAGGATCCTTTGCTTATTATTCACTTTCCATAGATAAGGAGAGGGAAATCCTGAGGAGCAGGACCTAATCTCACCCCCTATCAGATCCTGCCCCAGGAAAAACCCCCCGCTTTCCATGAATCCTTAATTCGGGCGAACCCTCCCGCTTTCCAATTTTCGCGCTGAGTGAAGGAGGGGGAGCGGTTTCCCTGATGTTCACATCCGCCCTTCATCAGCCCCTCCCGATGATGTCCGTCCTTGTTCCCTTCGCTTCTGCAATAATTTACTTCCAGCTCAATCTTTTCTTCTTCTCTCTCTATCCTCTTTTCCACCAATTGCTCTCGGTTAAGAAAAACATGGATGATCACTACAGATAATTTTAAAATGTAATTATTCGTATGAGCAGAATAAATTTTCGATATAATAGTAATATTAGTGAAAAAAATAAAAATAGGAAAACATCAGTTCATTAGAAATCGTCTAGAATTTTAGTTTCCAACAAGTAGTCCGTGGATTCCAGGGTGGACGTTGTTCCAAGAGATGACATAGGATAAGTATTTTACTACAAGACTCACTCAGGCATTGCATAGACACATTAAATTGAGTGACTACACCTTTATCTCATTACTTCAATAACAAAAGGTTACTGTTAGTCGTATTCACCTTAAGATTAAGACAATGATTTCCAATAGGTAAATCCATTTTAAGGGGTTACCTGTAGCATGGTGGTTAAAAAGTGGTCCCGAGCCTATGCGATATCAGGTACTCATTAAAGATCTCTATCCTAATTAAACCTGGATAGGCAAAATTTAGGACTCCCACTGTAGCATCGTCCGTTTAGCAACAGCAGCATAAATGGACGTTAAATAAATAAACAAAAATCCATTTTAGGATAAATTCAATTATTTGTTTGGATAACCAATTCAGTTTTTTTTTTCTTTACTATGTTAATAGCATTTTTTCATTTGACGTTATGGAATATGCTAAATGCAATAAAATTAAATCTGAACAGTAATTTGCAAACGCTCTTTTTGAGGACGTCTGTATTCTTTAGATGGAACCGGAGATTTAATATATATATGTGTGTGTGTGTATATATATTATATATATATATATATATATATATATATATATATATATATATATAGGCTTTAGCGCATTTAAAGGATTGTAACCCCTTGAAATATGAAATAATTGTGGTGTTACTGGTGATTGTTGTGGTGTTATTGTGATGTTACTGAAATAATATTCTCTACCTCTTCCTGTATTTGAAACCGTAAATAAATAAAAAATGCCGATTAATACTTTTATTTTGGCAGCCATTTTAGGTGGCTAAGGAGTTTAGAATTTTAAAATTATATTACTTCAAGAATTGCACACACACACATATATATTTTTACGGAATTTCGTCATTAGGACTCAGGAGACTTTAAAACTTGTATTTCCGATAAAAACTCAAATCCAAAAATGTTTACTATCGCAATACTTTCCCTTATTATATATTTAATATACAGGTAAGTGAAAGTAAAAAATTGGTACTACTCAATAAGACTTTACCATTCATGACGGCCTGGCTAATGATATTCTATTGTTGGGTTGCCGCGTTTTACTCACACTAAAAAATATGAAGGCGTTTGCTTTTTGACTCATATAAAAGAGTTTAATTTATATAATTTTGTTAACAGTTGTAGTTAATTAATACAGTTATTTATTATAAATGCTTGTTAAAACATAAAGTTCTGGTGCTAGCAACAGACAACAATAAGTCAACTTATTACATATATAGGTAAGTGAAAGTAAAAGATTGGTAATAAATCAATCAATGGATATCAACAAAGTTTCTAAACCGCCTTATTACCAACTGGACAAATAGGTTATTGTAGATTTCATAACTCTGCAATAGTTGAAAAATCATTATTTTAACTAAAAAGCTACATATTTTTCATATTTAAAATATATAAATAAATTATTGCAAATGGATGATTTTACGAACAATAAACTATAAGCTTTTTTTTTTTTTTAAGGAACCTTTCGATATATTAAAGGTTTATATGATTATCACTTTTATTTATACAGTTTAAATTTCTACATATATCTTATTTATGATGAGGTGCCCATTTATACTAATTTATGGATTAATTATAGATTTAGTTTCTATAAAAATCTCAGTTCTATAAATAGTATATTATTATTTTATTTCTACCACCCAAAAAGAATTGCATTATTTCTGAACTAGAAAGGAAAGAAATATGCTTTTTTTAATTTTTCCGAAAACTTTTTATTGAACAAAAAAACCCTGAAAATGGGTGAAATGCCCTGAAACGTTAATAAATTTTTATTTTTATAAATATTTTTGGGAAGAATTAAAAAGGAAGACCATTTTTTTTCTAACTATGAAATAATATAATTTAATACTATTCTTTTAGTTAAATTACTATTATTTTAAATATGTACAATAATAAAAGAGTGCGACAATAAAGTATTAATAAATATTAGATTAAGATAATAAAATGTAAAGTAAATTAAATCATTAGTAATATTAATGCAGTAACTTTATATGTTGAAGGTATATATTTAATCTTTATATATGTATATATATATATTTTTTTTAATATTTATTTTTTTTTTTTTGGATTTTAAAAAAAAGGACCTCGTTTCCCTTTAAATGTATGTCATCTCTGATCAAGAAGATAATCTCATAACGATATCAGAAACGAGACAACAGATATTTGAGAACGATTGGAAACATGGCTGAAGCAGGCTTGTTCAAATCGGCCATTATTGGAGTGCTACCTATTGGTCGGAGGGTCCTAGGGTCATGGCGGAATGCCTTCATGGGTGACCCTAAAGGGTATCAGCCCTTCGTATAAAAAAGAACTTGGTGAGTAAAAAAAACCAAACAATGTCTTTAATTTTAAGAAATAATCACCTTTTTATGTTTAAATAATTAATAATAAAATTAAAACGCATTAATTATAAAATTAAATAATTATAATACACTTAAATATAATAATTTAATGTGAATGGTAAAATTATTTAATAAATTCTTTATATAAAGAATAAACAGATAAAGTTTTAATAATCAAATACCATTTTATTAACTAAAAAATATAAGTGAACAATGTCTGTGCAAGTAATGTTTACTTTAAATTCCTGATTTTTCTTTCTTTTTTTTTAACTACTTTGCTAAAGTTAACAAACAAACTTTGAAATTTGTAATTTAAAATAATTATTAATATTTATACAATAAGATCTGTCCATATATTTTATGATCATTCATTAATTAATATTATTAAATCAACCGTTAGTCCTAAAATTGAAGGTTAGTCTTAATAAAATATAAATATATGGAATTTCTTTTCTTTCAAAATATTTTATTATCAACAATAATACTACTACATCATCATGTTTTACCCGTTTCGATAACTTTGCATCATCTTCAGGTATATTATTGAACAATATTTGCCATCATGATGTTTTTTTATTTTTTACTAAATTTGGTACCATTTTTTATAATTTTACGTATTATTATATACTTGAAATGTAATCATATTAATATATGTTAATCAAAAATCATTAGACATAAAATAACCATTATCCTCAATATTCTATTAACTTTACTAGACATATTTCACAGTTCATTTCAGTATTACATTACTCTCTGTATTCTCTTCTTGTGTATTTATTATCCTTATTAAACTCTTCAATATTCGTTTATTATCATTTTTCCACTTCAGTACTTTCACATTTATCATTATTTTTAAATTAAATTAATTTTGTTTAAGTTGATATTTTGGTGTCTGTTTTATACTTAACAATATTATCTAGATTTTTAGAAATACATATGGCTTCATTGATTTTTTATTTAAATTTTATGTCAGTTTTTAAATTTTTTGTGCTATGAAAACTCAAATTATGTTTATTTATTATACTGTGATTCGATAACGCTGTAATGTTTATGTTGTTGTAAACTTGTTTTTATTTTTTTGGATGATTCTCCAATATAAATTTTGGGGACAAAAAATTAGTCGTTTTTTCGTTCAACTGTATTTTCCTAAAATGATTTAGTTCTATTTTTGAACAATTTTATCCTTATATTTATAAACATTTATCACATTTAATGTTTTTTTAAATACTCATACGGAATAAATCTTGAACTTTTCATAAAAGAATATGTTCTTATCAATTAAATAGCACTAATTGATCGCTGCTGACTGAATTATTTGTTTAAACATAATTAATGGATAAACAACTGAATGAAATATCACCGGGCCACTTTATACTAAGGGCTGTTTTTGTATTACCCTTGATATGTTATTAATCTATCATGTCAACATTGATAATTAGTTCCATTATTTTAATTGATTTTTATTAAAGACATCAATAATAAAAAATAAATAATTCTTCAGCGTATTAGACTACACCCCATCGTAATTTGTTTATAATTCATAATTGCCTAAGATGAATTACCAATGTGTAAATATTGTGACAGTCAAAGATAGAAATAATTCATAGGGGTAATTAAAAACAAATTATTAGAACCGTTCAATATTAAACTTTAATTTTTAAAAAAAAATGGTCTTTCACTTACCTCCGTTATTTATACCAATTTAAGAATTTAGAAACGAAAAAAAAAAATGGTTAAAGAATTATTTACATCAAATTTTAATAGTAACAGGTAATTTATAAAATAATCTATTATATATTTATCGAAAATAATCAGTTAGTTTAATGGCTTTTCATCACTATGCATTAACTTTTACAAGCTTGCGCATAAGATAAAATTTTTTCTAAAATTTTTACCTTTTTAAAGGTTATATTACACATATTTATTACTGTTTTTAAATTCAAAAACACATAAATTCCATAATAAAATTGTTTTGCCCTTTTTTCCTTTAATTGGATATCGAATTCGTTCTACTTATATATTTATCTGTTTTTTAGCAATGCTAACAAGATTATATGGCCAATTTCATAAAAACTACAAAATTAAAGGTACTTTAGTGTAAGAAATTCTGAAATATCGGTATTTAAGCCCGTCAGACTATTTCAATCAGAATTAAACCTACATGATAAAAAGACCGTCCAATTTTACAACGAATAGCTAGTTTAATCAAAATTGTTAGTGGCGTTTTTATGAAAATCGTAATTAGAAGTAAAATACATGGTATAAAGTGGGCTCTTCTGGTTTGCTGATGTTGATGAAAAAGTTGCGGTAACATCTTTAGCGTATAGTTGTCTTAAATATGAAATTTTCAGTTTCACAGACCTTTTTCCGGGACTTGGTCATTTGGACTCAGGGGACCCTAAAACGTGTATTTTCGTTGAAAACTGGAATTCAAAAATTTCCACGATTGCAATACTTTCCCTTACTATATATTCCATATAGGTATAGGTAAGTGAAAGTAAAAATTAAATATCGACGATTTTAAGATAATTACTGCTAAATAGGGAAGAACAAGTCTCTACTATTTATTAAATAATAAATGCATGGTAATTCCAACAGTGTACAAAATATTCCTTAAATAAAAAATTCCTTATTATCCTCGGACTTGTCCCTTTAAAATAAAATTTAAGACTAATGATATGTGTAAAGAAAACGAGAATAAGACGTAAAACACTGTTATACGTCATATAAAGTAAAATAAAAAAATGAAGAAATAGGTTTTCGTATGATATATTATTATATTAATTATAATTCATAGATTTACGGTATTTTTTCGAAAGGGGATAGGATCTTCGCAGAATTATCCTTCATGGAAAATATATAAATATATTTGGAAAGTGATAATCTTTTCCTTGATATTAAAATCCCCGATCACACATTGTAACAGCTTAAGTATTTTTACGACTGGTACGGACATCGGCTGCCGTAAAGCTATCAAAGCTGGGCCAAAATCTCCGAAAAGAGATCAAACAGTTAATGCCAGTATTCCACAGTGGCATCCACAGCATGCAGCTGTCCCGGGAGATAGCGACAATAAAACCAGTTTATTACTGGCGTTTAGGCAATCCGTTTAGATTTTTATTGGGTCATCAAAGGTTTCCGAAACCCAACTGCGAAAAAACAAAACTCTTTAATAAAAAAAAAATGTAATACTTTGTAGCCCATTCGTCTCTTTTTGAGTAAAAAAAAAAACAAAAACAAACGGGGGCGAATATTACGGTCGTGTAAACGTCTCAAATACGATTTATGACAAAATGTTATCAGGGGCAAAGATAATCCGAGCCTGATAAGAAATAACTTCAAGGTCGACAGTAAAAGATTTTATAGTAAGCAATAAGAATTAAACTAACGTTTATTGCTCAATTAATAAGCCATAAAGAGTGAGGAGCCGTAGCTCACTTTCTCCAGCGGGACTCATTTTATTGCCCGTGTATCACCACTTTCTTACAACTCGAGTGTTGGTCTGATTTACGATCTACGGGACTCAATAAAACTTTACGAGTGCACACCTCCATTCATGACGGCTGGGTTAACGATATTCCATTGTTGGGTTCCCGCTTCTTACCCACACTACCTAAAATGAAGGCTTCTGCTTTTTGACACATATAAAATGTTTTATTTAGATAATTCAGTTATCCGTTTACTAATTATAAATGTTTTTACAATAAAAATCTAGTGAGGGCTACACACGACTTTCACCTATCTTGGTTGTTAAAATAAATTTACGAACTACGAAACAAAGAGTTGTATTCTTAAATCTTTAGCATTATTTATTTTTTACAGAAACAATTTTTATTGAGTAATATTACATTCTATCCTAATTTTGACATTTTTAATAGTGATCAATACAACATTCATATTAAATTCACACAATATATACAAAACAATAAATTAATAAAATAATAATATAGTATACATGTATAGGTACTATATACGTATACTGACATATATGTATACTATATACCTCCAATATAGAATCAATAAGAATATGTATAAAAGTCACTCACTCATACCTCTTTAGCATTCTAACGATATGTTATGCATCTACCATATAATACAATATTTATGTTTGTGAAAAACAATTTACTTAAAAAATATTTTTGCTTTTTTCTCCTATAGTTGGTTGTCAAAATAGTTCAACTTATATATTTACCCGTTTTTACAATGTCATTCCTAACAATATGGTTAATTTTTTTTTCTCGAATATACGAAATTTAAATTACTTTAGAGAAAGATAATTTAAAATATCTAAATTTAAGCCCTATCCAACTATTTTTTTTAAAATCGTGTATTTCCTGTGAAAACTAGAATTCAATATTTTTCACGATCGCAATACTTTCTTTCCCTTGAAACGTATTTCAGAATATGAAATTCATATATAGGTAAGAGAAAGAAAAAAACTAGAAAAATATTATTATGGAGGTAGCATAGGTGTATTGTTGTTGTTGTGTTAATTTTTCATTAATTATATATTTATTTATTCGTATGTATTACAATTTGTCACAATGGACAATAATAATATTGCTAAAGGAATACATTCATATAATTTTAATAGCAAAAAACTACTCATGGTTATTATCGCACTCACATCTTTATCAAAAACAAAACAAAATGAAAAACAATTTACCAAAATGAAGATAGCAGAAAAAAATTAAGAAAAGAAAACAATGAACAAAATACAAAAACAAAGAAATAAGATAGTATAAAAATAAATAAATAAAATATCAATACAATAACATAGATAAATAATTAAAATAAAGACAAATAAAATAAATTAAATAAATTCCGCCGAGGCGTCTGAAAAGAAGATGGCCTCGAGACCTTCTTGTGTAGATTCACTACTAGAGTGCTGCCAATGGGCAGTTTCTCTTCATGTTTTTTCATGTGTATTATCATTGTAGCATATTTACTTGATGTATGAACATAGAGTTGTAAATTTCAATAAATGAATTAAAAAAAAAATTAAATAAATGAAGATAATATAGAAAATGAATGTAACATAAATAATTAATGATACAAAAATAAAACAAAGAAAGGAAAACAAATAAAATAAAATAAAGAATAATAATAATTTAAAAATTAAATAATTAAATTATAAATACAATTACATTTTAGGTTAAACTGTATAATGAAGGGAAAATTATATATATATATATATATATATATATATATATATATATATATATATATATATATATAGCCTATAAAACTAAGCGATTCTTGATGATAATAACATAATGGATTATTTAATAAAACACTTGTTTCTATCGAAACTCAACGTAATAAATTCATTAACCTTTTTTCATCTCTGTTTGAAAATTCTTAGATTCATTTTAACAACGGGGGTAAGTGAGAGGTGTGTGTTGCGCGCGCCAGATTGTTTTATTGTTTTTACTCATATATTTCTATATTTTTAAATTAATTATATTTAGTTGTTTTTTTTTTCAATAATATTACCTAACGTGCCCTATTTACTACTTATTTTCAACTAAATTCTTGTGGTTTTAATTTATTGTTCAGTTCTTATTAGCAGGTGTATAATTGAATTAAATTTATTGAATTTAAATATAAGCAATAATTACAGCTCTTCAAAAATAAATGTAATAAATATCCTCTATTTAATCTCACTAGTTAAAACTAATTAGTTCTTATATTATTCCACAAAATATTTTCAGATATTTTGTTACTTAATTTAGGAAATACATCGTTTTTATTAATATTCTGGTGTTTGTGATGTTATTTTATTATTTTTTTTAGTACAATTGACTCCTGAGATTTGACATCCCTGACCTAATCCAGAGAATGAAGCGATGGGTTGGCTGTGGTTACGATTTAAAGACACTAGGACGAAGGCTCAGGGTTCTTTCAACTTTACGGCCTATAACTCCAAGATGGCCTCTTACCGTACAACTCCTGTCTCAGCTCTTATCAGCTTATCTTCACTGCGGATATCCTAGCACAATTCTTTTTTTTTCTTTTTTAATAGCTATTTTAAAATAATTATTGAAGGTATAACATAAATTTTAAATACGCAGTAACCTGGATCATTCCTCAGTAAAGGCTTCAAACCTTAAATACCTCATTATAGATGGAAATAATCAGGAGGCAGTCTTTTTTTTTTAAAATTTTTAATTATGCCGACGTTTCAGTTCAATGCTAGTGAGTCATCATCAGGGCTAATATAATATAACTTTTTACTTCAATATTAAAGTCTAAAGTTTTGTTTTTATGCTTATCATCATCATATTGTTTATCATATTATCATTATTTGTATCTATAATATTTAAGTATGTTGGTATATTTTTTGTTTTATTTAAATGTTATCATTGTCACTACAATAAAAAAAAATTTCATTATCTCATTAATATGTATCTCTTTTGTTCTGATGTTTGTAGCCCTGATGATGGCTCTCAAGCTTGAGCCGAAATGGCGGAAAAATTAAAATATATTAAAAAAAAAAAAAGGCTGACTCCTGATTATTTCAAACCATAATAGTTTCTACAGTCACCATTCATCCTCAATACTTAAATACCTCAGATTTTAATGAAATTCAGCATTAGTTTACTATTAAATTTTTAATCAGAAACAAAATGGTTACACCGAAATATAAACTCATTGATTAATTACAGAGCTGTAAAGTTCTGCATAAATTGATTCAAATGTCATTGATGTAATTTTTTAAAGACCTTCCAATCATTTAAGACTCATTTTTTAAAATTATTTTATTCACACCTGAAAATTATAAATAATTTCTAATTGATCAGAAAAGCAAAGCGTCATTATAATAAGAAATAGTTCCAGTCTTCAATATTTTTTTAATATTGCAACGATTATCTTTTTAAATTCATCTTCTGATATTAAAACAGAACTATCCAGATTTGAACCCCGGTTGAGGCTGAATTATATATTCAGTTATTTTAGCCGTGGAGCGACCCTGGGATACGGATACCCTCCCGGGGTACACACAGCCTCAATAAAGTGGGTAGCAAACATTTGGGTCAAACAGGCGGGCGAGCGTGAGTTAGGCCTAACCACCCCCTTACACGGACCGTTGGCCCTGAAACAATCAAATCTCTATGATAACTAAACCCGAGATCTTTCATGGGTTAAAGAGTTACAAATTTATTTATTCATTATTACAACTACTACCATTGAACTATGCTTCCCTTTTAAACTAATTTTTTTGGATATTTTCGGACAATTTCTCTCAATAGAACAATAATAATAATGTTTAAAAATCACGTTAATACAATATTTACAGCATTAATCAAATAACATATAAATACAAGGTTTGAAAATAAATTAACATCTTAAACACAATTGAATTAATAAATATGGAAATTTTAAGTTTAATATTATTTAATTCAAGTTTCAATATTTGTTTCTTAATCATGCAGCTTATGAAAGTCTGATAAAAAAAAAATTATAAGTAATAATATTCCAATGTATATAGCAACAAAGAGAAGCTTTCACGACAGTTTATAAAACTGCCGTTTTCTGTGGATAAATTAAAAATAACGTTTTGTAGAAATTTACAGCTCTCTTCAAAAGCAAGTAAACATTTTTCACTTAGAAATTCATATTTTTCTAGTATGAAATGTGTTGTACATATGTATTGTCCTTCCCGAACGGAGCCCTGATCGTGCCTATAATGTGGGTTGAAACGTTGGCAAAATAATAATCAGTTAAAACTATTGCATTTTTTACTTTTGAAAATGTGTTCTATGATATATATAATATATTATATTATATATATATATATTATATATTAATAATTTAGTATTTATTCATTACTTACACAATTTTTGTTGTATTTATGAAATTAAAATCGGTTACATAATATATTAATATACATTAAAATTATATAAATGACATTATATTTGAAATTTTTATCAATCTATAGATAATAATAATTTTTTTTTTTCAAGAAAATATGAAAAAAAAGGCGAATCCAGCATCAAGAACCATCAATTCAAGAAAATCTTTAACAACTATAGATTTTTCAGATTTATAAGCCATCCATTGAAAAAAATTTAAAAATCTAAAATTCTTGTATTTTAAATTTGTTGTTAGATTTTTTCCAAAATATGTAATTTGAGAAAATAAAATGAAAAATATATTTTTACCCTTAAAAAATTAACAATCGATAAGGTAAGTAATTTTTTATATAATTGTATATTAATAACTAGTAATTAATGTTAAAATAAAAATTACTGTTCGGGTTGTTAATATTCAATGTTATTCGATGAATAAATTGTGTTTTCACTATATTAACGGTTTTTATATGTTACATGTATTGTTTTAAATATTTAACTATTTCTATACAAAATGCAGGGTGTCCTAGCTACAGTGTAGTCGGAAACCTACGGTTCGGATCCCCACTACACATTGATGTCGATGCCCTAGTCGCTTTTGACTTAAAAAAAAAATCCTAAATTAAATTCAATTAAAACTAGTGAAATATATTTAACTTTTAAAACAATGCTTGTTCGCAAAGCTACTTTATATTATAAGAACAATATTAAAATTAAAGTGAAATAAATAATGAAAATTAAATAGATACATACATTTTTAATTTAAAATAAAGCAAGAAAAATGCAATAAGAAATTTATACAGTTCCTCAACTTAGCTATACCTATTTTTCCTATCCTAATTATGAATAGTAGTAAAAACTTCAAAGTTATTAATTAAACTAATAAAATATTACATTCGACATATAAAAAAATTACTACCAGATTAAGGTAAGAGCGTTAGTTATAAAAATTATTATTTTGAAAAATTCATTTAAAATTGTTTAGATATAAACGAGGCTGAGGAGTATTTTTTTTTTTTATTATTATATCAAGTAATATAATCATATGCATTATACTTCCCAAGTTTTTTCTTTATTTTTGTCTTGGAGTTTATAGTATCAATCTATATTTATGCTTTTCTTTAATTGAACTATTTATGGATTATACAGTGAAGGAAAGTATTGCGTTTTTGTCAATTTTTTAATTCAAGTTTTCAACGGAAATACTCATCCGATAGTCTTCATAAAATCAAATTTTTAGTGTTCGTGTAAGTGGCAAGTCCTAGCTCAGAAAAGAAAATCGGTACTAGAAAATAAAAATGCATATTTCAGAAAAAATTCTCCGGTCACAGTTACCATAGACTACGAGTATTTTTACCATAGATTTTACAAATTATTATTGAACATTGTTCGAATAATTTCGATTAGACTCATTATACAAATATATTATTTGATTTTTTTTTTTCATAAACTAAGATTTATCCTCCGATTTAAGTTTGAATTTGTTAATATGAAATGACCGCCTGTCATTGTCAGCAAATAGTGTGTAATGATCATGAAAGAATTGAACTATCAACTAAAACAGAAAATATGAATTAGGAAGTAAACATTAAAAATATTTCAGATTGAAAAAAAAAATTGACCTATTTAGGGAAGTTATAAAACCAAAAATGCAAGAAAGGAACATATATAGAGTAAATAGATCCAATGAATTTTTTTTTATATAAAAAAGTTAGACAAGAGGGGAATAAGGTTGATTATCTGCAAAATATGGAAATGTAGGATGCAAGATGGGTTTTCAAAGTCCGGTGTGAGCTATCAGTTTGATTTTTAAATTATTTAACAAAGGTGACGTCCAAAAATGTTCTCTCTGTAATAGAAACGAAATGAAAATACATTTCATTTTATAGCGGTATGCCAATAATCTCCGGGTTCCGAATGAAATGTTTTCGTATAAAAATCTTAACTGTGGAGGAACTTGTTGAAAAATTAAATGGTGGGAATTTTCCTGCATTGGTGAAGTTTTGCAAACTGGGATGGACTTACAGAGATAGGCTTACAAAAGAGTTCAATTACAGCTGATTGGATGGGTTATGTAAATATAATATAAGTTTGTAAATAGTACTAAGTTTATTATTATTATAAATTTTTTTCTTTTGGTTTTATATTTTTTTTCAGTTTGGTAGAATAACTATTTATTAATTTTGTTTAGGACCCGGATGGGTTTACTTAGTATAAATAATAGGTTATCAGTTAATTGTTTACTTTAATTTGTATACTGATATATCATTATGGCAACTTTCTCAGGAAGACGGTAATTTGGCCATGCTTAAATGAAGGTAATATAAGGATATTGATTTGTATCATGTTATTTTGAAAACCAAGTGTTATTATTTTTATTAAAATAGATAATAATAAAAACATTTTATAAGAAAAGATATGAAATAGATCTATAATATACATCCGAGAGTCTAAATATTTTAGAAAAATAATGTGATAAATTATGTCATAGAAATAAAAGAAGATTGTAGAAAATCCTATACACTAAAGGTGTTGTTAATAATTACTACATTCAGATACAATGTCTATGGGAAGTTTTATCACCTATTGTTGGTATGCAATTTTTTAAAATGCTAGTTCGTACATAAGAAGTAACAAAATGTATAAAAGATGTGTGAGGCGCTAATCTGATTTTTTTTATTTACTCACTATTTAAAATAAAATGAATGATTCCATCAACAATTATAGTTAACTTATTTCGCAGTTTTTGTCTAATTATTTTTTTAAATATATTTATTGTAATTTATTATTTTATTAATTAAATACAAGAAGTAAATGTGAAATGTGAATAGATGACATGCAATGGCATATGAAAGAACTACACACCGATAGCAAAGCTTGATTAATCACGATTTAAATATTTTTTTGACTATTTTATAATCTCTATAATGTCTAATTAACTGAAGAGTAGCAATTTCCACTGAAGCCCTTATGTCTACTACAACACGATGCGAAACAGATGTCAGATCTTGTTTCAAATTTCCTGGCAGTGCACCAAGATCTATGACAGAAGGAACAACGAGAATAGAAACCAGGTCATTCACGAGCAGGCTGTGTAGTAATAATTACTCCTCCATCGTTTTATCTTATTTATGAATCAAATGGTTCTCTAAAAATAAACTGATTGTGAGTTCCTCTAGTAAGAAAGTAAAGAACATAAACAAAGCTGGAAAACACTTATTGACTCTTTTTTATTGTAAATAAAGAAGATGGTACTTGAGACGTTAAATATTAGTAATGAATGATTTACATTCATATTATGTATAAATATTTTCCTCCAAAAGTGGAGGGAAAAGCCCAGTCTGGGGTTCCCCTAGCAGTTGTATTATGTATAAATTAATAGGAACATAGTTTGGAGCACAAGATACCTATAATAATTGCTAACCATGAAAGGAAGGAAAAAAACTAAAAAAATTAATTAAACATAAAAATAACTATACAAGGAATATTCTTTAATGTTATGGATACATAATTGAATAATATCTTTTCCTAACACTAACAAAAAGGGATAAATCAAATGATTATAATTATAATTTCATAATTTATAAAAATTACTATTGAAAATATTTCTGGCTTCTCATATCTCAATTCTTAAACTTAAAAAATAATAAAAATAAAAATTAACCTCTACAAGCTATGAAGGGTCTTGGGCCAAGTACGTATAGAGATTTGTACAGTTTCTAGGTTAACGGCAGTGCAATGAGGTGATTAGGCCTTGATCACGCTCAGTCGCCAGGTTTTTCTTTTCCCATTAGATTCGAACCAGGACCCGGAGGCAGTGGACTAGTGCTCTATCCACTAGGTCACGCCGTTTCTTTTCTTAAACTTTATATATTGACAACATAAAAAAAAAATAAAAAACTGGTCGTTAAATGATATCATGTCATATAATATTAAATAGGTCATTTCTACATATAATTTAATTCTATATATTTTTTGTTTTAACTATATATATTGGCAAAATTAAAACCAAAATTATATAAAATTAAATTATATGTAGATATGATCTGTTTAATATTGTATGGTAAGATATTATTTAGCTAACTATTTAATATAAATTTTGTTTTACTAACATCAATTTTCATGATTTGGTGATCATTTTTAAGCACATAAATTTCATTTAATTTTAGAGACATGATCACGATTTCTTCACAGAACGACGAAAAATCTAGAAAGCCTAAAATATTATCTATATATTAATTTAAAAAATAAAATAAAGTTGAAGAAATATATAGCACTAAATTATATTTTCTTTAAAAATATAATCAATTGAATAAAAGTTATATATACATTTAATTTACCATAAATATTACAAATTTACAAAAAAAATGTTATAATAGTATAACTATTATTTATTTCTAGGATTGTATTATTAATTCCTTTTCAACAAAAATAACGACCCAAGTAACTTAAGAACTTATATTTTAGATATTAAACAAAAAAATAAAATACTAATTTAACAATAAATAATATAATTAGTTTTTACAGATACAATAACTAAAAACAAATGTGTCTATATTAAAAACAGAAAAATAGTAGTTTTAAAAAATCTTTGCTACTAAACAGTCTATTTAATCGGATTATTATATTGTTATGAAAACGTTCTTGACCTTATTGTTTATCGTTAACGTTCATATTTTATCTTCAATATCAATTTTTCGGTCAGACGCTATGGATCTCGGATGGTCTGGAAATATCAGCCAAAATAAACATTGTAAGTACTTTTCACATGTTTAACTTGTAAGGTAAATTGTAAGGTAGGCTGTTTGAAGGATGTTTCAGTTTAATAGAATAACAAATGTTTTATTCTAGCTTAATTAATACAAATAACCTGTAGGGATTTATATAAGGAGTGAATCACAATATTTACAGTAAATACTATTACTTATTTTTTTAATAATGTTGTACAGTAAAATATCTTATTTTATATCCTCTAAAAATATTTACATAATAATAATATTATATATAAAATTAACTAATTTCAGCTAACGATTATAAATATCCGCAAATAGAGTGTTATTAGTTCTTATAATAAAGATATATAAAATTATGATATTTTTAAAATATGTATATGACGATATCGACCATGAAATGTGTGAATTAAAATAATGGGTTGGTTATAATTTCCAAATAGTTTAAGAATTTTCTTATGATTACCCCAATATGGCCCAATATAGTACTTACTAATATTTTAGAATCAATTTACTAAGATCAAGGTTTATTTCATTTTCGAAAAGTTCAGTGAATGATTAGATGTACTGTTGAAATGCTGAATATGAATTTATTATTTAAATTTTGTTCATGAGTATACTGTTCCATGACATTTTTAGACAATATTATAATGTTATAAATCTAAGCAATTATGAAATTAAAATTATAACCAAAATGGTATGGTGTATTATATGACACAAGCAAATAATTATGTGGAAAAATTAAACTAGTAATTACAATACCTAGAGAAATGTAAAAAATGTGTTAATATAATAAGTGGAGAAAAAATATAGAATAACATAAACAAAAACAAATTTTCTAAAAGCGTAAGTTCTAATAATAAAATATTGATATATATTACAGCTACTTTGGTGTTCAATATTACCATTTGTTAAGTTTAAAAATAACATTCAACTAGAAATTACAAAATAAACATTTGAAAAATGTTATAACCTCACTGCACAAAGCAAATGGTAGTTGCACAATTTGTAAATCATAACATTCATATCCTTGTGGCAATCTGAACAGTATAATTAATACAAATGTTTTTAAACAATAAAAAAACTATTAAGGATAACAGTAGCTATGGTATAGTATTTTCCATTGTTAGATTTTTTTTACTAAAAATGGTTTATGTTAAATGGACTATAATAACTAACGGAAGAAATTTATCTTGAATAATTAACCTTATTTAAACAGTATCTGGATTGAATATTCAAATTATTAGTTGTTTTTTTTTTTAATTAATACTCTTTCTCCTCCTTGTTGTCATTATTAATTTATTTTTTAATGGTTTCGTAAAGATCTGGGAATTTTCTGTAGTCAATCTACTTGGACAGTAAATATCAGGAAAAGCATTAAAACCTGAAATGTCCACCTTTTGTACAAGGACAGTGCTGCATACCGCGCTCTGTAGGGACAGCTCTGAAGCCTGTGTTCAAACTTGGCGCGCTCAGCTTTGGATCGAAGCCGATGAGGCTGCCGGTCCGCTCTGCCACCTGGCGGCGAGGAGTCGAACCCGGTCCGCTCTGTTGATGGCACCAGGCCACGCCCCATCGGCGGCCATCTTAGTTAAGGGTCGTTGCCATGGTAACGGCGGTGGCCATCTTGCCACAGCTGCCACTTCCTCTATACCGCTATCGCAAAACCTCCAAGCCAGTTCGATCACAAGGTGATCAGTGCTCTCGGGCATGGAACGATGATGGAAAGATAGGCGTCCACAAAATGATAAATAAAGTTTTCACATAAATACAACTTATTCTGTGATGATATGATACTTTGAAAACCACGCACAGTTGTTTCCGTTTAACGTTTCTCTCAGGGCCTCGTCAAAACTCGATTATTTAATCATCAAGCTAATTGAAATTCTATTAATTACATTTCAATCCGATACCTTATCCTTTGGTATTAGCTAGTTCGTAGCTTATTACTTTTCCGCTAACCAACTTCGCATCAGTTCCAATTATTCTAAAACAAATTTATAACCGTCATCTGACCCTATTACTGTTATTATATATACAGTGACACACATATATTCATCCTATTTTATATATATAATAGAGAAAGGTTGCTGTGTTGTTTGAGTTGTTTAAAAATCTTACGTTATTCACTCAAAACAACATTCTATGATTAAATGTTTTACCCAACTCTTTATTTAAAAGATATTTCCAAAAGATAAATTCACCAAAAGAAGTTAACGCATTTAACAACATAATGAGTAATATCTGTTATTGTATGTTCATTTTATTTTTAAATCATCCTTCTGTTTTTTCTTTTTTTTTAAGTTACAAGGTAAGAAAATTAAAAAAAAAAAAAAAAACCTGTACCATTACAACCCATGAAGAGTTTTGGGCTCAGTACATGTAGAGATTCGTACTGTTTTTAGGCCAACGGCCGTGCAATGAGGTGATTCGGCCGAGATCACGCTAAGCCGCCAGTTTTTCCCCATTTCTGGGTACCCACTCGATTGAGGCTGGGTCTACCCCAAGAGGGTCTCCATACCGCAGGATCGCCCCCCGGCTGAAATTACAGAATAAATAATATTCCGCCACAGCAGGGATTTGAACACAGGAACCGGAGCACAGTATACTAGTAGACTACCCACTAGACCACGCCGCTCCCTATCAAGATGATCAAACAGAATGCAAACTTTTTCTTGGATAAAACGTTACAAAAAATATGTAAAGAGTTTAATAAAGAAATAACTGTTGTATAATTTTAATTTTTATTTATTTACATTTCAAATTAGAAAATATGTTCCCGTTATTTTCAGCACACATTAAACCGCCCGCATCCGTCTTATAGGAAGTATTATATTACTATTCATTTTTAATTGCCTGTACAGTTGACATAAACTGAATAATTTTAAGCCAAAAAAATATCTATTATTAATCACTTTGTTGTTTATTTTTAAAAAGGTATTCTTATATACAAAATCGTCACTTCCTCATAAGCGTTGATCATAACCAAAATTAAGGTGCAGTCAGGTCTGCTTTCGTGGTTTAATTTCTGGTGACATGTCTGTTAAAGGAAATATGTCAACTATGATTATTGAATTTTCGGAAATCGATTTATTTTTTTAAATAAAATAAAAAGTAATCTGCTTGAAGTAGTCGGATATCATTCCCTTGAAATATATACGTTTGAAAAAAATTGAAAATATACATGACTGATGTGAGAAACATATTTTATCCTAGAAACATTTATTTAATTGTTTATTCACTAACATAGACACTAATACATATATGCTTAAATATTTAGATCTACAATTGTTTGAAAGGTCTACAGTAAAAATCGAATATAAACTCAAGCGTTTTTAAATTATTCCTCAATATTTAAACGATTGCAACACGTTAAAAATAAAATATTATAAAAATTTATGTTTGGTTTCTCTAACTTGATTATTGATTTTTTTTTTTTTTTCAAATGGTAGAATAAGACGACAAGTATTTAAATTAACTATTTACTTGATTTTATTTATTTAATATTAAATATTATTATGATTTTTTCATTCCACAACTGTGTATATTTCATATTTGTTTGACCTCTTGTATATTTATTGCAAGTCCCCAAACAACAAAATAAAATAAATAGATCAAAAGGTCATGAGGTCACACGAGTTGACTTTTTCTGATTGAGTGATTGTTGAACTGATACGATAAGAACTATTCCTTAAGAAAGATATTTCACTTCTTCCTGGAAGATGATAGAACTAATTTATAAATACACTAACTAGAAGCTCGGAATCTAGGAAGAACGGCTGACATTGTGAGAGACATGTAATTATTTATAATTAAATAGTCATTATTTTGGTTATTATAATTCGACTTTGCTTAAATTTTGTCCTATTTTCCAATTTAAAAAATTAGGTGGTATTCTTGAAGTAAAAAAAAAATTATGCGATGGCCTAAATCAATAAATATGTTTTCATTGTTGTTTACATTATGAGATCTTCTGATTTCTTCCAGCCATCATTATAAAAACTGCATGCATTGATTGTGAAATATAGAAATGTCTTAGATATAACGGGTTTTAAAATGATGTTTTTTAAATAAAAATACTTTCATAATAATGATTAATCGGTTATACAATTTTTCTATTTGTACATTTTTTTATAACACCAGATACGTTTTCGTGAGTTGCTTAATAATTTGTGAATATTCGGTTTATTTTTAGATAAAATACCACACAAACTTTTTAAGTGCATTAGGAGCATGTAAAAAACAAAACATGTTCCATAATATTTTTTGATGTATGAAATAGCTTTTCCAACTTAATATTAAACTTATAACCAGTTGAATCTTACTCTCAAATTATTTCGGCACATTGAAATATTTATTTTCTTCATTTTCAGTTTTTAAAATCGTTTTTCATATTTTTTAGTTCACTACAGTAACATGGGAACTTATTACAGTAGCCTTTAGCATTATACGAAATCAGCAAACAATTTCGGATAATGACTGCAAGAAACATTTCTGTTGCACAAGTTCTTGGAAAAGGTACTTTTTAAACCATTAAATCACAGAAAATTTAAAGCTAAACTGATTACCGGAAGCAGTTCGATAATAATTGAAATATATTGTTTTATAAACGGTCATAAAAAGAAGAAAAATGAAAAGTGAAATGCTATAAAAAGTAACCATAAATTTTTATGTGTTTGATATCAAAACATTTATCAACTCATATCAAACTAAATACAGACAACACTAAACATGGCTATGTTATTAAAATACATCGTAAAACCGAGTCCCGTGATTATTCACTATAAGCAAAAATTTAAAAAAATGTTCTTCTTATTTACTTGCTACAAACCATAACAGTAGGTTTGATCGAGGCTTTCAGTTCAATGATATAAATCAGAACCCAGCATTGTTGTGTTTTCCTATGGTCAGATAAGCTATTCTATTATTTAAGTTGGTCTCTCATTCATCTTCTTTTCAGGCTTATAAAAGCATTTTCACGAATGAGGATTGTTGCATTGTGTTTAATGCATAAATTTATTTTATGTTTAATAAATTTATTTAAGCTGCATAAGCGTGAAATGTTTAACAAATTATTATTGGAATTCAAAACTTAGCTAAAGATATATCTCTTAAATCAAGATTTCAAAAGTCAATCGGGAATCAACCAAAAGAATAAAAGATATTCTAATAGAATTACTTACTTATTCATTATTTTTATAAAATATTAATGAATGGTATTTAATTGAACAGCGTAACATCATGTAAATATGATTGCAAAAACGCTTGGAAAAACACGCGTTCATAACGGAAAAAAAACTTATTCATGCTTATCTTATTCACGTAAATATATCCTTACGGAAATTAAAAAAAAAAAACTTGGTTCATTATTATTAACATAAATTAAGATAATAACATATTTGCAATTGCGCATAGCATAATGTTAAAATAAACTTGGGAACATCAGAAAACATGAATCACAATGCGGATTATTTTAAGTTATGCATATAGAAAAATATTATGCATTAAATTAAAATGTATTTATTATAATTATTATTATGTAAGTATGTTTCGTTCATTATTTTTTCATGTATATTAATGATATTGTTTTAGCAGGTTTTAAAGACATATTTCATCAAGTGTGATGTATAAGTTTTAACATGAACATGTATTTATTTAAACAATATCATGTAAGTGAATTTAGGCATTTATTGGTTCCTTTTAAAATAAGGCAGAACTTTGATAGTTCTTCGGAAATAAAACTTATACAGTTAAAAATATTTAAAAAACAAAACTAAAACTTTATGCATAAATATATTATCTTTAGTCAAAATAATTTTTATTAGCCTCAAATTACAAAACGAATTTTCATACGTGTTTTAGAGCGAGGAATAACACGCATATGGAATAAATTAAATATTAAAGGTCAAATTCCTCGGTGTCAATATCTAACTCTTCATTTTTTTTTTTTTTTTTTTAAATTTTAAATTAGCGGATTATTTATATAAAGGAGTGAAAAATGAGCCTACTTCATAAATGATGACATACTGCATCATTATAATTAATGCAGAATAAATTTATTTTATCTTTTCTTGTTAATCATTAAGATAGCAGATCGTTATTATTAGCTCTGTAGATTTACACAGAATATGTTTTTATCTCGAGAGAAATTTCATACTATCACAATTAGGATCATAATAATTCATGATTGCTGTTAAGTGAAATTTCGACTGATAATGTTACCTCAAATCCAAGCTTTTTTTTTTTTTTTTTTTTTTTTTTTTGACGTAATTAACAATGAAAACGCGTGTACTTATTTTTTTAACCATTTTCAACATAATTTTCAATTTAACTATTCATTGTTTTTTTTTTTTTTCTTTTTACCATATAAGTTGTTGTTGTTCTAATTTTAAGGGCAAATAACTGCGTATGGTTATTATCGCTCTCACATCTTTACAAAAAAAACGATCTACCAAAATGATTATAGCTGAAAGAAATGAAGAAAAGAAAATAATAAATAAAATATCAATATGATAACATAGATAAATAATCAAAAATAAATAATAATGATAAGAATAACTAATTAATAATAGTAATAATAAATAAAAGATAAAATAAAATATTGATATAACATAAATAATTAATATAGTAAAATAAAAAAAGGAAAAATCATAAAGTAAAGAAATGGAACAAAACAGAGAATAAAAATAACTTAAAATATAAATAAATAAAATTTTAAGCTAAACTTTATAATGAAGATAAAAAAAAAAAAAAATTTTTAGATGTTATATTTGCTTAAACAAATGAATATTCTTCATCAATTTGATGGTACTGGTAATAAGTTCTTCATTGTCGCTCAAAGCCTCTGAGGCCCCATGATTTAAATGATATTTTCAATTTCCTGTTTTAATGTAATTTTTCCGATTTTTTTTTTAATCGATGACAGTACGTATATCGTACTTTGAATTGTGTAGCCTTAATTGGTAACTAAATATCACACGATGTAATATCTAGCCTTTTTCTTTCTAAAAAGTAGCATTACTTCATCAACAACTTATATATATATATATAATATATATATATATATATATATATATATATATATATATATATATACTCATATATTTACTTTTAAAACTAAGTTGTGAATTGAGGGACATTTTAAAGACAAAACTCTTTTTATGTACCTAGATATAAAGGAAAACATTCCCAATATGATGTAAATGTTGCAAACCAAACAATTAAGAAAATCACAAAATAATATTCATCACCAAAGAATAAGTGAAAAAAAAACCCTGATAAAATGAATAATTTCTAGGATAATTAAATTATTTATATATGTGCCACGATACAAACATCAATGGTGTTTGCATTCTAAAAATTTTATTTAACTTTAATTTCTGAAAATTAGCCCAATTAGTTGAGCTGCATAATAATTCAATGATTCTGTTTGAAGAAGACAGGCTAAGATGAACAAACATTTCATTATTCTCTTATGATTTATCTTCGAGGATAATGATTATTTATAACTAGTCAATATAAACCAAATCGTTTGGTTTGTTTTTAGGCTGGATGTATTTAAATTAATTATTTATGAATTCAAGCCTGAATAGTATTCATTTGAACTGCCTTGAATTTTTGAACTGCCTTTGTTTAAACAGGAGCTACTAACGATGGACATCTGTTTTAATTGTTCTATTATATTTAATTGGTATAAATTAAATATATTATTAGTATAGTAATTAATTAGTAATTAGTTATATTTATTTTGCCATAAATCACATAATACTTATTCAAGTTCGTATGACACTAAATAATTATAATAGATTGTCCATGATGTGAGAAGATAATGTAGGCATACTAACCCAATGCCTTATTAATATTTTATGAAATTCATTAGTCTATACCTTTAATGTAAGAGCAGTTTGCTGCTTTTTAATTTAGAAAATTTCTAACAAAAATATTCATATAGAATTCATTCTATTTTAAAAACGATTGAGGTGAAATATGATTGAAATGCCAAGAAGGGAAAGGTGGCTAAGTATAAACATTATTTATAGCGGACAGTTTACAAAACCCAAAATAGTCCTACAAACGTAAAACCAGTTTATTCCATTTCTGACCACATACCTTGCTCGACTGTAATACTAACAATGCCCAGAAAAATGGTTTCTCTTCTGTTCTTTATTAGTATCCGTCTTAGCCTTTTGAGTTCCTGAAGTTCAATAAGGACATCTATCTACAGTATATCCAATTAGGTCGAGGCCGGTATATTGGTATTCATACATATTACTATTATATTATAATAATGCTGAGGTCCAATCAATCTGAGATGGTTATTATTTTAAATAATATATAATAAAGGAATATTATATTAATGACATCATTTATAACTTCGTTGTGGTGATAAAAATCAAACCAAAAACAAAGTTTGTTTATTTAACGTCACTCTATTGGCACTTTATGAGGCTAATCGGACGATGCTAAAGTTCTAAATTTTTCCTATCCAGGTTTAATTAGCATAGGAATCTTTAAAGTGTACCTGACATCGCATAGGGTCGGGATCACCTTTTTACGTCCCCTCGGAAGGACGGCATAACTAAGGATTGTTTTACTCCCATTAAAAAATCCTAGGACCTGCGGTTTTGAATGCTAGACCTTTCGCATCGAAGGCTGTTATGCTAGCCACCCTGCATATACAGGTGATCCCCCAAAAAATAGTTATGACAGTCAAATAAACACAAGATGAAAAATAAAGACTCTCAACCAACGACTAAAGTATTATATACTCTTCCATCCAAATATTATAAATATATTTATAATAAATATAAATAACAAAGTTGTTCTTATGGTCATATTGACCATACACGCCGCATATTTAAGAATCTGGGCTATGGTATTTGTGTAAAAATAAAATTATAAAAAATCGATATTCCAAGCAAAATTCTGATAAATAAACAGCATAATAAAGAAGAAAAACATTAAAATATTTGATTGCTATAAAGTTTATAATACCTCCTCCCTAGACATTTGGAAATGGGATCCGCCACCTTTCATTTGCTGTTATTAAAATATTCTAGTTTCAGCTAAGATATTCGATAAACACTTTAAATTCTCTCTTGCAATTAAAATAGGTCACTGGGTTTATACGCTTAATACAGTATTAATAAAATTGTAATTAAAAACAATACCTTTTTATATTCCCGAAATATTAATTTATAATAAAATTCAAGTGAATTTGAATAATTTTGATTAAATTAAGTTATTTAATTGAAAAAAAGAACTTATACAATATCAACGTGTAGGATTGCTAAAGAACAGGATGATACCCCTAAAAGACACGAAGATCCCAGTAACCGAGATACTATGAATGAACGAGCAGAAGTGAATGACTGGGACGTGGGAGTCGGTGAATGAAAGGAAGCAGCCGTAAAAGTGCGGTGTAAAGCCCCGCTTTAGGGCCAATAAAAAACTTTACGGCTATTAGTATTGACAATAAAACATAACAAGCTGTTTAACCGCCGGCACGCGTCTACTATCTCTGCTCCTTGTCTAAGAAGCCGCGTTTATCCTCATGTCGTCGTTTTGGGCGGTCCCAGGATCGTTGTAAGGGTTGTCGCGAAGTTTAGGGGGTCAGGTCGGATTTAGGACTGGCTTAGGACTAACCGTGCAAGGGTATTTGGAATGTATAGCTGATATTCAATATTTATCTAAAATCTATAATTATTTCCCAATTTATATAAAATATATTGAGAAATTCGAATTTAAAAATCTCTTGACCCAAAAATTAAAAAAAATCGGACAACACACGATTTCCGAATACCTCGGTTGTCAAAAGTAATTTAAGAACTATTAAATAAAATTTAATAATTATATTCAGTTTAATTGAAAACATTTGTTTTTGATTAAATAAAGTGTTGTATATAATAATTACCTAAGTTTATGCCTTATTCGTTACTTCAAATTACCTTCCATAAAAACTATGTGTAAAAAAAATTTGCAAAAAATATAAGATAACTTTTTACTGTAATATTCAGCTTTCCAACTTATATTAGACAAGTCTATTACTATTTCTATGTTAGGAAAAAAAAAATGGTGCGAGCAACAAACCTTCACGTACCTCGGTTGTTAAAATCGATTTAATTTAATAATGTTAAATTTTTAAGAAAATAAAAAATGTCTCAGTTCAGACAAGACCCTTCAGGGTAGAGGCATACTAACAAAATAAAATAAAAGTTGAGAAAGTTTTAGATTATTGTATTCAATTTCGTTTGTAACGTACCTTTTAGATTATATAATATAACAATATAAACAGTAATTGTCAATAATATATTTATATTACTATCCCTATATTCGGAAAAAAAATTACCTAAAAATATGTTTGCAATTTTCTTCTATAATAGGTAATAAATTTCTTTCAACTTGTATATTTAGCAGGTTTTTATCAATGTTAATAAAATAATATGGTTATTTATTATCCACTCTGCAAAATTAAATGTAATTTAGAGGAAGAAAATTTTAAAAAATTGGCATTTAAGCCCTATCAGATTATTTAAATTATAATCAAGCCTGCATCATACTAATGCTTGTTTAATTTAATATAAATCTAGCTTAGTTTAATCACAACCGTTAGAGTCATTTTTAAGAAATTCGTAAAAAGGTGCTAAATGCATAGGTATGTAGTGGCTCTTTTGTTGAAAACTCGGATTCTGAAATTCACATGCTTTTCCTAACTATATATTTAATTTCACTATATATTTACCTTTGTAAGTGAAAGTCAAAATTATAAAATTTGATTATTAACTTGATAAGAAATAAGATAACATGGTGAATTTGATAAGAAATTTTTTTTTACAGGAATGGACCAAAGTATTAATAGAAATAAAAAAAAACAATGAAAGTTTGTATACTAAAATAACGGTTATTTATATTTTATAAAATGTTTATTATTCTGTACATAGAAGCTAACGAGCAATTCTGCAGTAAGTTATATTACAGAAAACATAAGAAACGTGGATTATTTCATCTTTATTACAATGTAAAAACTAGATATAACAGTTAGCTATATAATGGAAAGTCCGTAAGCCTACCAATTTACACCCAAGGTTAGCTACTAGGCAAAAAAATAGCCGTAGCAGCCGGAGGGAGGAGGTCGCGTTGACCCGGCTAAGGATAGGACACTCGCGGCTGACGCACTCTTATCTTTTTGCTAGGCAGCCGGTGCCCCGATGCCAGCATTGTGATGGAACTCTTACCATTCGGCATATTTTTCAAGAATGCCCTTATTATTCATCACACCTGAATAAAATTGGACTAAGCCCGAATATTTCAGCGGTGCTGGGTGATAGAGAGAAAACCATTGAATTAGTTTTTGATTTTCTTAAGGAGCAGTCATTATTATCGAAATTATAAAGACCATTCCTAGTCAGTTAGCATTACTAGTATTAGCTTTTTTAACTATTGTTTACATAAAAATATTTTTTCTTTCTTTATTTTTTTTATTTATATATTATTTATTTATTTATTTTATTATTTTTATTATTAATTTTTTTTTCTTTCTTTCTCTCAATCACTCATTACCTAATAGTTCTTTCTTATAAAGGTTGAATATGCATAAAGTGTCTAGGCGTTGATGACCTTAGGGTTTTACGTCTTAAAACCAAAACAAACAAACAAACAATAGGCAAAAAAATTATATCTACAATAGCAACCAACCTCTTATACAATTAACTTTATTATAAAATATATAACTGGGCGGGAATTAAATTTTTAAAATTAATTTTTCAGGAAGCAAGATATTTTCCAGCCTGCTATAGTCAAATTATAATTAATAAACATTTTGGATATGTCAATCTGCATACAAATTTAGGATTTTGTTAGGAAATTTTTAGAAAATTAATTTAAACTACGAATATATCCTAGTCACTATTAATTTTTTTGTTTAAATTATTCTTATTTAAATTTACAAGGAATCAGTTGCTATATGAATAACTTGACCTATTTCAAACGCAGTATAACTGGAAGTCAATTCTTGAATATAAATTGCCTGAAAGTGGAAAAGTAAATAATAATTCATTTATATTCATAATTATTAATTTATTATGTCCAAGGACGAGGTATTGTGTGTCCTTTTATTTTAAATTTAACATTTTAATGCATTTGTTCTTTATCATGCAAATAAGTAATTGTCGACATAATTTTTCTACAAGAATTAAAAAAAAAAAAAATTGGTTTTAACATGAAGATTCATTCCACATCAGTGTACAAATTATATAAAGTGTCATGTATTTAGAAATAATGCTTGTATCAATATTAATTTATGGTAATTTATTCGTAAAGTCTTAAATCTTAATAACAAAGGATTAAAGGCTTCGTAACCATGTTATTATATATTATATTTTTTAAATCATTCATGTTTTAGCATTTCATTGTTACTTTCGTCATTACTAACTTTGAATATTTAAAATATGTTTAAGAGCAAGCCTAACCAAATAATAATAATTTATTTATTTATTCTGGGACGTCACTTTAGAATAATACAAAACAACATAAATTTGAGATTTGTGGCTTTAGAGTAAGAATAGAAACATAAAAAAAATCAGTGAAAAATAATAAGTATATAAAAAATAAGATAAATCACATGAAAATCAAAAATTTAATAAATCAATGTATAGCTTCAAAACTAACGATTTAGTAAATATGTATAAAAAAAATGAAATGATAATTAAATAAATAATTATCATGTAACAAAAAGTAATTGACAATTCTTATTTAATAAAAAAATAAAAAAGAATGAACAATTACTTAACACTTCTATAGTTTTTTTCTATTTACATATTTTCATGAAAACTAAAACAGTCCGGATTTTTTGGAAATTGAATAGTCAGTAAGTAATGGAAAAGACGGGATCTGAATTTCGGAAGGGTATTAAAATTACGGATATGAGAAGGAATAGAGTTGAGGGTTAATGAAGAGGATCAGATAATGAACATATTGCCCCTTTATTTTAAGATTTGATATTTGTACATTGTAAATGTTAATATAATTCATTTAAGTATAAATTAGTATTTTTAAATGATATGTGAAATACAAAGTGAATCTGTAGTGCTGATAACGTAGGCAAGTTGTTTTTAATATAATATATATGGTATTTACAGCATTTAGTTCAATTTCTATAAATTTATCAATGCTATTTAATTTCCTACTCATTTAGTTGGAGATCCGGAATGTTTTTTCTGAACATAACAGAATTAAAAATTTTCACCCAGATTTCACACATTATTACAAAAAGAAAAATTTTAGTAAATTAATTCCGTTTATTTTATAATAATTTATTATGCTAAAAGATATAAATATGGTCTAGTGATCCTCGGCGTATTCTAGTGGATACAGCTTTAGTTCTACTGTTATCCAGATCTCGGGTTCGAATACATTATTCTGTTATTATAGTCGAGAGACGACCTTGGGGTGTTGAGACTTTACTTGGGTACACCCAGCCTCTAGAAAGTGGGTACTCAAATATTGGGTGGAGAGGTAAACCTTCCGGCTGAGCGTGATCTCGGACTATTCATCTTAATGAACAGTTGGCCTACAACGCAAGACCCTTCATGGGTTGAATATTCAAAAACATAAAGAGATTCGTTTTGTTTAAAACTGTATTATATTCATATATTTTTAGAATCGTAGAATTACTATGCGTGTAAAATTATTCAAAAATATTTTAATGGGAGTAAAAAAAATCCTTAGTTATGCCGTCCTTCGGAGGGGACGTTTTAGGATCATCACGAGTACCTAACATCGCACAGGCTCGAGACTACCTTTTAACGTCCCCTCCGAACGACGGCATAACTAAGGATTTTTTTAATGGGAGTAAAAAATCCTTAGTTATGCCGTCTTTCGGAGGGGACGTTAAAAGGTGGTCCCGAGCCTGTGCGATGCCAGGTACTCGTTAAAGATCCCTATCCTAATAAAACCTGGATAGGCAAAATTTAGGACTCCCACGGTAGCATCGTCCGATTAGCCATAGTATCATAAAGTGAAGTTAAATAAACAAACAAACAAATTATTCTGTGTTAACTATACTATAATTCATAAATTGGAATTTACTAAATTTAAATAAAAAGAAGGCTTGTAAAAATAAAGTTTCTTATAAATATCAGGAAATGCAGTGAAAAAGTTAATACAAAAAAAAATGCATAGCTAATGGCATTTCGGTTGCGAAACCTGTATGCGACGGAGAAGAAAACAACTGATCTTCAACTGATAAGGCCTCATTCGACTCTGTGACTTGATGGTCCTAAAACAGTCATAAATCCACTAAGTGGCGTGTCATGCTTCCCAAGAATTTGAATTTAAATTTCTGCCGGCATAATTAAAAGCGGAGTTTATAATATCTTCCAACGGGTCGGATAATAAAGAGAACAACTTTATTGTAGTCGAGGTTTCCTCGGAGCTGTGGAGACCTATTTTTAGAAATGGTTCCGCCAAAGATGAGAGACTGCCCGTGGCTCATTAATAACCCCTTATGACGACGAAGTGAAGGGGTCGGTACCCACATTTCCTTTATAAAATACGCCGAATTTCTCCCGAAGCCTAACAAGGCGAGTGCTGAGCTGCGCGGGTGGTCCGCGATATACGATCTTCTCATTTGGAGGCTCTACGGAACGCGCTGGCATCCTCAGACCTACAAATGAGCTGCTTGCTGAGAGACAGGCCTTGGTCACGTTTCTAATTTATACCCTGTTTCGAAAATAGTCTGTCTAACTGGGCAATTATAGGGCAAGCAAGCAAGTGCTTCAAGCGGGACAAGAAGACGAAAGTCATATACTAAGAAAATGTTATAAAAAAAATTACAGATGTAAGTAATAATGTTATAAAAAAAACTAGCTGTAACTTGCTGCTTTAATCTAAAATATTTCATTTTTGTTAATTTATAAACGTTTATACATAAAACTTCGTAATTGGCCAATCACTTAATCTCACACCTATTATCATGTACAACGAATGAAGTGTTATTATTTAATGTCAGATCATAATTTTGATCTGTCATATTTACAATAATATACCGTTATATTGTACTTACATATACCCATAATTATTAAATAAGGTGTATATCATAACTCATTTGTAACATAAACATGAATTAATCCCATTTGTGGGCGAGGCTTTCTATCTTATAAAAACCAACGGGTTTTTTTAGGTTTTAGAACCAAGCTATGGTATGAGAAGAAGCAAAATATGAATAGGAAGTATGACATGCTTTAATATATAACTATATAATATATTAGGGAGCGGCGTGGTCTAGTGGGTAGAGCGCTAGTTTACTGTTCTCCGGGTCCTGGGTTCGAATCCCGGTTTTGACAGAATATTATTTATTTCAGCCGGGGGAGAGGGGAGGAGGGGGCGATCCTTGAGTGTGGAGACCCTCCTGGGGAACACCCAGCCTCTATTAAGTGGGTAGCCGAAAATGGGTAAAAACCTGGCGGCTGAGCGTGATGTCGGCCGAATCACCTTATTGCACGGCTATTAGCCTAGAGACAGTACGAATCTCTCTCTATATGTACTGAGCCCGAAACCCTTCATGGGTTGTAGTGGTCAGGTTTTTTTAAAAATATATTTGGCTGTCATTGAAGGATGGTATTGCTACGGTCAAGACAATGACGGGTGGACCACGCCTGGAGGGGCCTAGATGAGGCTAGAGACTTCTGGACCTGGACAGTCCTCGAAGTGCCTGGAACGGCCCACCCTTCTTACCTGCGCCCAACGTGGGGCTAGAAGATTCGGCGGTGGTACAAATAGAGGTCCCCTGAGCCTGGGTGAGTCAGTCCTAATCCGGCTCAACAAGCATCTGTGATGTACCAGTGACCAGTGACAGTGAACCGTTCGTGACAGTGTGACAGTGTAGTGAAACTGTGTGTCAGTATTGTGATAACCGGTCGGTGGGAAATTAGAAGACTGTAGTTTATATATAACTTATAGTTGTAAGTTTTAGAATAAATCTAGCATATTGTATAAATTTACGTAAGTAGTTTAATTGTTAGGAATACCTGATTTTATATGTATACTGTTTAGTAGTAAGCTGGTAATTCCATTATTATTGTTAATATAGTGGTTAGTAATCCCTTTGTATTTGTGTTTTATGTATTTAATAAACATTTGTAATTTGTAAACTGGAGTAGTTCATTTCTCACACCCCGTAGCCCGTAACAATTTGGTGTCAGAAGTGGGATCATTGTAAATGGTTATAATTTTGGTTTTCTTGTTTTTGTAATTATTGGGCTACTGTGTGGAAAATGACTTCTCAGAGTGTTAGACTGAATGATTTAAAAGTTGCAGACTTAAGACGGGAGTTAGAAGAACGAGATCTGGATACTTTCGGAACGAAATCAGTACTGCAACAACGCTTGCGCCAATTTTTTGTTGATTCAGGGGAAAATCCAGACGAGATTACGTTTGAAAATGATTTCAGTAAGTTGTCTGCAACTTTTAAAACTGAATTAGGCACTGTTAAAAATGAGTTAGGTAATGAATTAAGTACTGTTAAAAATACATTGGAGGCTAAGTTAGGCAATTTAGAAACTAAGTTAATGGAAAGTGTAGATAATAAGTTAGCTGATGTAGAATCTAGATTAGGAGAAAAAGTCGATTCAGTAGAAAATGAACTTAGGGTAAGAATAGAAGCTCTAGAAGAACGTATGAACAACCCAACGACAATCGACACCGACCAACCCTCTGAGAGAAGCCCTCACAACACCATTCCCTCCGCCAATGCTGGGATGCCACCAACGCACAACACCATCCCATTGTTCGACGGGAAGACACCGTGGGAGGACTACATGACTCTCTTCGAGACAGCGGCTTCGATCCACGGGTGGTCAAAGGAGACGCAAGCATCAGCGTTGTGCCTAGCCTTGCGTGGAGACGCCTTAGGAGTGCTACAGGGGATGCCCATGTCGGAGCGGTGCAACTACAGTGAGCTGATGAAAAGACTGGAGATGCGTTTCGGCCATCGCCACATGGACCAACTATACCGTTCCCAGTTAAAGAACAGGGTCCAGAAGACCAACGAGACGCTGCAGGAATTTGAAGCAGATGTCGCCCGGCTAGTGAGGAATGCCTACCCAACGGTCACCGACGACGTCTACGAGAGCTTGGCTATCGACAAATTCCTGGATGGACTTCGAGACCCGGAAACCCAACAGGCAGTGAAACTCGCACGCCCTAAAACTTTGGGCGATGCATTGTCGCAGGCCATGGAATTCGAGGCTGTCAGGCAGTCAGTCCGTGGACATGCACGAGTTCGAGCGGCAGAAGCGGAGCCTAACGCGGCCCCCACCATCGAGGACATAGTAGCAAAGGTTTTAGAAGCCCTCAGGACCCGCAAAAAGGAGATACGCTGTTGGAGCTGCGGTCAACTTGGACACCCCAGAAGCAAGTGTCCTACCAGGAAGCCGGAAAAAGCCACAGGAAAACTAAGGAGGGTTGATGGGAAGGGGCAACTGTCAACCCGTAGCATCAAAGGCCCCAGGGTCGCCGTGAGAATCGCGACAATAGGGAGCAAGACAAATGGTTTCTATGTGGATGGAATGGTGAACGGGCAGCTGCGGAGTTTTCTGCTGGATACCGGCGCAACCATGACAATACTGAACCCGAAGGCAGTTAACGCTGAGAAGATATCACCTACCACTTGGGCGTTACGGACAGCCACAGGACAGCCAGCCGAGGTCTACGGGGAGACAGTTGCCACTTTCTTCATCGGGGGCCAACGTCTGGAGCACCGCGTTCTCGTGGCGAAAATAGACGAGGAAGTCATCTTCGGCATGGACTTGATGATCAAATACGGGATCAAGCTGGACATGTCGAGAGGTGTGATGACGCTGGGAGACGAAGAGGTCATCCTTCGGCAGGGAAAGGACCTCTATGCACGAGTACTCCTACTGGAAGACACCACTTTACCTGCACGGAGTCAAATTCTGACGCATGGGACGATCAATGGACGACTACCGGAGGGTCAATGTCTTCTACTTGAACCTGGGAAGCACGAGGAGCAGGAAGTCGGACGCGGTGTTCTGGTTGCAAGGTCTCTCATCAAGGTCGGACATACCACCCCAATCCGACTGATGAATCTGAACACCTTCCCGGTGACACTAAAGAGAGGAACACCAGTCGGAGAATGTACGGCCGCTACCTCAGTAGTTCGACAGCTACAACGCAACCCCACCGAGCAACGAGGACTACCCGAAGAATTAAAAGGATTCGTGGAGGAATCATGCAGAGAACTTTCGCCTGAACAGAGCGAAATCGTGAAGAGATTGATTACCCGATGGCAGGACATTTTCGAGATCAGCTCAGGACCACGGGGTAGAACGAACATCGTCCAGCACAAAATTGACACCGGGGATACAAAGCCCATCCGACAGATCCCGAGGAGGCTGCCGCTAGCTAAACGAAAGGATGCCGAGGAGATTATTAAGGATATGGCGAATGATGGTGTCATCGAGCCCTCGAGTAGCCCATGGATGTCTCCTGTCGTACTGGTGAAAAAGAAAGATGGGACGACAAGATTCTGCGTAGATTACCGTCTTTTGAACAACGCCACGAAGAAGGACAGTTACCCACTCCCAAGGATTGACGACACGCTGGACACACTAGAGGGTTGCAAACTATTTTCTACCTTGGATCTCCGCAGTGGATATTGGCAGGTTGGATTGGCACCGGAAGATAAGGAGAAGACGGCATTTTCAATCGGCACTGGCCTCTGGCAATTTACGGTAATGCCATTCGGGCTTTGCAATGCACCTGCAACGTTCGAGAGGCTGATGGAAAGCGTCTTAAGAGGCCTTTCTTGGGAGATATGCCTGGTTTACTTGGACGACATCATTGTACTGGGAAAATCCTTCACTCACCATCTGGAGAATCTGGAGCGGGTCTTCGAACGGCTGCGTGCAGCTAATCTAAAACTGAACCCGAAGAAGTGCAATCTCTTCCGAAGGCAAGTCAACTACCTGGGGCATGTTGTATCAGACAACGGAGTTGCTGTTGACCCAGAGAAGATTACAGCGATCACCAATTGGCCAGCACCTCGAGATAAGCACCAAGTGAGAAGTTTCCTCGGACTCTGCACCTACTACAGGAGGTACGTGAAAGGATTCGCCAACATCGCAAAACCTCTTACCAGGCTCACTGAGGAAAAACGGACTTTCCTTTGGGATCGCGAGTGTCAGGCTTCATTTGAGGAGTTAAAGAAGAAATTGAGTAGTGCGCCTATTCTAAGCTATCCACGTCCCGAGGGCAAGTTCATTCTTGACACAGATGCCAGCAACACTGCTATTGGAAGCGTCCTTTCCCAACTCCAAGACGGGGAAGAAAAGGTTATTGGGTACTTCAGCAAAGCACTGTCAGCCCCAGAACGCAACTACTGTGTCACAAGGAAAGAGCTTCTGGCAGTGGTTAAGTCCATAGAGCACTTTCATAAATACCTGTATGGAAGAAGATTTCTACTGAGAACGGACCACGCAGCTCTAATGTGGCTGCTGCGATTCAAGTCACCGGAGGGACAAGTTGCACGGTGGATCGAGCGCCTTCAGGAATATGACTTCGAATCTGCTCATCGTTCTGGAACGAGTCACCGGAATGCGGATGCGCTCTCAAGGAGACCCTGTGACGGAGAATGCAAGCATTGTTCTCGACAAGAAGAAAAGCAAGCAACAGTGTTGCGGACTACGGTCGTTACCGACGGTTGGCAGGACACACAACTGGCAAAGGAACAGGACGAGGACCCGGACTTGAAACAAATAAGGGAATGGAAGCTGTCAGGCCAAAGGAGACCAAGCTGGCAGGATGTTGCTCCAATGTCGAAAAATATAAAAACCTATTGGGCTCAATGGAACTCCATTCTACTGGACAAAGGTCTGCTGAAACGAGCATTGGAGAACACAGAGGGAGATCAGCGGAGACTACAGCTCATCGTACCAAAGATTAAAGTGCCCGAAGTACTGAGGGAATTACATGATGGAGCATCTGGTGGCCACCTTGGAGTTCACCGGACATTAGAAAAGGTTCGTGAACGCTTTTACTGGGCAAACCTCAAGGACGATGTGTTAGATTGGTGCCGGCGGTGTGCAACTTGTGCCGCCTCTAATGGACCGATAAGGAAAAAGAAGGCACCTATGAAGAAATACAACGTAGGAGCACCATTCGAGAGAATAGCGGTGGACATCGCTGGCCCTTTTCCTGTGACAGATAATGGCAACCGATATATTCTCGTGGCCATGGATTATTTTTCAAAGTGGGTGGAAGCTTACGCCCTTCCGAATCAGGAGGCCACCACGGTTGCAGATGTTCTCGTGAAGCAGCTCGTCAGTCGGTTTGGGGTGCCCATGGAACTTCACGCTGACCAAGGAAGAAACTTTGAGTCGGCAGTCTTCACCAGGATGTGCGAGGCTCTAGGAATACGAAAGACCAGGACGACGCCTCTTCACCCTCAGTCCGATGGCATGGTAGAGCGCATGAACAGGACAATGGGTCGATATTTGGCCAAGGTAGTTTCTGACCATCAGCGAGACTGGGACCAATATCTTCATCTGTTCCTGCTAGCCTATCGTAGTTCAGTCAATGAAACGACAGGGCAGACCCCCGCCAATGTCGTGTTCGGCAGAGAACTACGCTTGCCTTGCGATCTGAAATTCGGTTTCAAGCCTGATGAGGAGGTCGCCGGAGAAGACTACGTCACGAACCTACGGAAGCGAATGAACACTATTCACGAGAAGGTTCGCACAAACATCCAGGGAGCAAGTGACAGAATGAAGGAGCGTTACGACATCAAGGCAGAGAAAGGTGGCTTCCAACCTGGAGACTTGGTCTGGCTACACGATCCTCGAAGAAGGCAAGGCTACTCACCGAAACTTCAAAACTCCTGGGACGGACCGTATGAGGTCATCAAGAGGATCAATGATGTCATCTATAGGATCAGGAAGCAGCCCAAAGGAAAACCCAAGGTAGTCCAGTTCAACCGATTGGCCCCATACAAGGGAAACCATGGCCCTACAGAGGAACAGCAAGTCAGGAACCTCACCGACAAGGACCTAATTCCCCATCCTAAGGCGCCAGACTCCCGTAGGGTAACGCAGACAGTTTACAGAGACATATTCTCGTTACCGGTAGACTATGCTCTAGCACATTGCGTCGCCGAACATCTGAGGAATTCCCGGGGGATTGCGACGGTCTTCAGGAAGAAGTTCGCTGGAATTGAAGAGCTGGAACGCCAGGGACCAAGAGTTGGGAAGGCTCTCCATCAAGAGCATGAAGGCCGGCACCTGTTTTACTTGGTTACCAAGAGTTCATCAGAGCAGAGGCCGACATACGACACACTGCGCCGGAGTCTTGACGACCTGCGGAGAAAGCTTCTGGAACTGCGTGTCACCAAGCTCGCCATCCCGAAGTTGGGTTGTGGATACGATGGCCTGGAGTGGAGGATTGTCAGGAACATTGTAGAAGAGACGTTCGCCAACTCTGGAGTCATCATAATGGTATGCACGTTCAACCCCTGGAAAGACAAAACACCTACATTGGAGGAAGATCAGCATCGCTCAGCTTCTGCAATCTGTGCTCTGGGGCAGAGCACGTCTAAGGAGGGGGTAGTGCTACGGTCAAGACAATGACGGGTGGACCACGCCTGGAGGGGCCTAGATGAGGCTAGAGACTTCTGGACCTGGACAGTCCTCGAAGTGCCTGGAACGGCCCACCCTTCTTACCTGCGCCCAACGTGGGGCTAGAAGATTCGGCGGTGGTACAAATAGAGGTCCCCTGAGCCTGGGTGAGTCAGTCCTAATCCGGCTCAACAAGCATCTGTGATGTACCAGTGACCAGTGACAGTGAACCGTTCGTGACAGTGTGACAGTGTAGTGAAACTGTGTGTCAGTATTGTGATAACCGGTCGGTGGGAAATTAGAAGACTGTAGTTTATATATAACTTATAGTTGTAAGTTTTAGAATAAATCTAGCATATTGTATAAATTTACGTAAGTAGTTTAATTGTTAGGAATACCTGATTTTATATGTATACTGTTTAGTAGTAAGCTGGTAATTCCATTATTATTGTTAATATAGTGGTTAGTAATCCCTTTGTATTTGTGTTTTATGTATTTAATAAACATTTGTAATTTGTAAACTGGAGTAGTTCATTTCTCACACCCCGTAGCCCGTAACAGTATCAAAACTGAAGAATTAAAATAAATCCCACCAAATCACCTTTATTCGAAGTAAACCAATAACTCCCTACTCTACTGTTTCCTTCAGTAATACCTCATTAATCTCAGTAGAACAAATACGATAGTGAAGACTTCCTCTTGACAAGCGCCTTACTTGGAATCCTCATACAAGACTAAAACGCCATCAAACTGCTCATAGGTACCGTTCAATACAATACTTACTTTTTAACTCCCTACTTACTACAAAAATCTGATTTCAATAACCATTCTTATACCTATTTGGACATGTGGCATTGAGCTATGAGGCTCTACCAAACCATCAAATTGATCCAAAATCCTACGAAAAATCCTTAATGTTCCTTATTTTGTTACTAATAAAATCATCCATAGAGACCTCAATATCCCACTAATTGCAGACTTAGCCCGCGATAGATACACCTTCTTTAATTCCAAACTACCAGCCCACACTACCTCGCTTGTCTGTAAACTCTTGTCTCCATCTCTTCCTAATAATCCTCCAAGGCGCCTGAAAAGACGGTGGCCTCAAGACATACTAATAAAATAAACATTACCGTGTTACCTAAAACAATGTTTGCAGTGTTACCACTGGGTAGTTTCTCCACAAGATTATTTTATGTCATATTTGTAAATTTAGTCTTTTGCTTGCTGTAAAACATAGAATACAATAAATAAATGTGATCATTGATCATATGGGCTTGATATAGGCGTGTGAAGAAACTACCAAGTAGTAAATTTGTAGAGTTTTTTAAAAATCTGTAGGTATCATCCTCAGAGGATTTCTTTGCATGTTCCAGAAAATAGCAAAAATTATTTCTACCACTTAGAAGACGAATTTTCACAAACCTAGCCTTTTGCATATCTAGGTGGTAAGGGGAACATTCTTTAAAAAAATCTGCTTCACAACCATTGTGATTTTTGTGATGATGCGATGACATCATAAATAATTTTGATTAGTGAGGTATGCAAATGAAATAATGAATATTTTTATAATTAAAAATTGTCTACATCTTTACTTGACCATAATAATGACAACATTGGAGCACTATATTTAAATGATAAGACCTGCAAATATATCTTAGACATTATTTTTTTGTTACTTAATCAATAACTATCTAACCATACAATTTAACAAGACAAGTTCAATTCCTGTGAAGCATTAGTTAAAGTTATTTTATATCATTGAAATAAAAACAATGAAATAGTCTAAACTATTTATTTGTTTGCCAACGTTTCGACCCACTATGTGGGTCATCAGGGCTTCTTTCGACAAAGCAGCTAGGACAAGACTCATCAAATTTCAAAAAAACTAATTGCTCAAAATATCAGAGTGTGTTTGCACTTATTGCATTATTGTCGCAAAAATTATTTTCATCATTCTGTCCTCGAAGTTACGTGCCACATGAAACAGCAGTAATCCCAAAATTTCTCTATTTTTTTATTTTTCATCCCCTCCCTTTTCACACTACCTGATAACGCAACACTTTTTTTTGTTTTCGTATTCCTATTTGAATACAAGGTCCCACGATAAGCCAAGACTATCTCACAAGGAGGAGAAAACACACTTACACATTTGCTTCCTAAAAAAGCCTTTTCACCTGAGATATTTTTTCCCATCGCCTACTCACAATCAAGCAACTTCGAAAAAAGAATCCAAGAAAAAAATAAAAAAACAAGCTCCCGGTTGCCGAAAAGTGGTTGGGAACCTTGAGCAATGACGTTCGGATTCCTATCAAGAATAGCCATGAAAATTTCGTTTTTAAAAAACTAAATTCAACTCCATATTTAAAACAAAGTATGTTTCTAGTGATATTATGTATATTTCGTTGTATGAACATTAATAGTTTTACTAAACTTTATGAAGTCAAGACATGACCATGTCCGATTTTTTAAAATGTATATCTAATCTAACGTATAATGACACTCACATGTTATTTAATACATAAAATTTATATTATTCCTAAAGACGAATTTCGAGAGATATCCGTTTTTAGTTTTTAAACATTTTACACTGGTGTTATCATAAAGCCATTATTTTAATCTTTAAATTTTATCAAGCTAAATTGATTTCGAAATACGCCTTATCTGCTGTTTCATTACGAAATAATACCGTCAAGTGTACAGTTTATATAGGTCAAAAATAGATATTCTTAAAAATGAATAACCATTAATACAATTTAAATTACTTTTTGTTTATTTATTTAACGCCACTTTTATACTGCTGTAGGTGGAGTCTTTAATTTTGCCTATCTAGGTTTAATTAGGAAAGAAATCTCTACCGACGTCGCACAGGCTCAGGGCTAACATTATACTTACCCTCCGAAGGACGGCATAACTGAGGATTTTTCACCCATTTTTAAAAAATCCTTGGGCTATCTGCTAGGCGTTAACAGGCAATCTTGGAAATATAAGGCCATAATAATGGCCACTACACTACAGGTAAAACCTATCAAAGAACTGTTACATTTGTGTTTTGCCATTTTAAAATTGTTAGATATTACTTCTCGTCCTGAAATAATTTTATTTCAACATATTAAAATGCAAAAGCCATATTAAGACTAATAATTTAAATTTATGTTATTGATTTTTATTGGAAGTATTTGAGAAGAAGAAATTCCCATTTGGATCAGCTGCTCAACTTCACTGAGTTGCTATGAGTACACAGCATACCGCATCAATCCTGAAGACAATTTAAAAAAAAAAAAAAATAGAGGGAGATACTGCCAAATAGAAATACATAGACATTACTGTTTTCGAAATTGCTCATGGACATAATAAATTCAGCCTAGCCTCAATATGTGTGGTGATGCAGGATTCCCAGTGAGTCCAGGGTTATGGTCTCCGCTATGTTTTGCAACTGATTCCTTTCTAGTCCATAAAATGATCTACAAAAATGATCTACTACCTACTGAGATGGTCCCTCTGATTCCGAACCCAAGTCCTACGACGGTAAATTCCATTTCGTCGAACTCTTCAAGAATTTTTTTTTCAGATATGGAATAAATTTCGTATAAATGTTTTCTTTCTCCTCAAATCTTTTTGTCTTGTCCCTGGTTATTTGTTTTATATCTGATAGTGGGATCTACTATCAGTGCTTCATTTTTTGAGGTACTAAATGCCAAGATGTCCACAAATCTTGTTGACCCATCGGCATCAAGGCAAAAAACTTATATATTGTTGCAAAAAATTTAAGGCATTATTAAATTGAGAGAGAAAAGTTTATTTTCTAACAATTTTAATATTGTGTCTTCAATCATTGAGACTTTTTTTTTTTTTTTCATTTACAAGAAGGTATTGTATATATTTTGTCTTATTTAAATTTTATGTATGCACATATATTCATTGAAAATTACTTGGATTGTATTCATTGTAGCCTCAATGAAGTTGTTGGTTTTTTTTTGTATAGAACTAAAATTTAATCAGAAGGATTGAGATGGAAGAATTTAATCATGAAACAAAAAACAATTCTAGAAATAAAAAAATAAATAAATGATGAGAGGGACTTGAGAAACTTGAAATCAGAATCCCAAATGAACCCTATTCAAATAGGGTTGCGGGGAACCAAAAGTTTCACACAATACCTCAAGGCCGTAGTGTTCTCTCAGGGCCCAAGGAATAAGTCTCTCTAACAATTATTCAACTACGATCGAGAACTCATTAAATTTATTCCTTTTACTTTAGTTAGTGTAAATTTAGATTACTTAAGTATTAAAATTTTAATATATGAATGAATAAATGAATGAATGAAAAACAACTTTATTCTGGGACTAAGTCCCTTATGAATAATACACATGTACAAAAAAAATAATGACTACAACTGGCCAAAAAACACATATAAAAAACTAATAATATTATTTATTGCAATAATTATTTTAATTAATCAAAGGAGAGAGAAATGAAAAATATAAATAAAAAAAATACAGTAATACCTAAATGTAATATAGAACTAACAAACCAAAAAAAAACAAACAAAAACACATTAGAATAATTAAAAATAGAAATGAAAATAAACTTTACTGTCATTTATGATATGAAGTGTAGACATTTCTCACATCACTTTAATCGCTGTACTGAAGTTAGTTGGCATCTGATCGGTTAGCAAGAAGGTGTTTAAAAAGGAGAGATTTGAAAGAAGATTGGAAAGGAGCATGACAGATGTGTGATGGGAGAGTATTCCAGAAAAAAGTGGACCGGGCTAAAAAGGAAAATTCATATTTTTGGTTCTATGGGAAGGCGTATAGAGGTCGGAAAGACGGGATCTATATTGGCTGTTTTAGGAGTTTGGAAATCTGCATTTCTTACTACCGAATTGCATACCTGTTTCGCGTAAATTTATGAGCCTTGGATTAAAGCCAAAATATCTAGGACCCAAATTCAGTATCATAGAAACCAATTATAGCTGTAAAAAAAATTGTATTGCTGGTCCATGGATGTGAATTTCCCAAAAAATAAAACAATGGTTTTTTTTTTTCTTCTGAATAATGGTATATTTAAACCTTTCTTGGTGGATAAAAAATTATCCTAGGAATCAGCTATAGTGTTGTTGTATAACAGCCTTCTATGCCTGAGGTCGCGAGTTCAAAATAGGTAGATGTCCCTAAGATTTTTTCAACGTAGTAAAAATTCCTTGGTTTTGGTGGTAGTCCCGAGACTGTTTTTATACTTAAAGACCCCTATTATAATTTATCCTGGATAGGCAAAATTTATGACATTCACTGTAGCATCGTCCGATTAGGCACAGTAGCACTAAATGAACGAACAAGCTATCCTAATTGGAAATAATAATTCCATGTATAGAAATAAGTATTTAAATAGGTGCCGGAATCGAGCATGGGGTAGAAATCATTTTTTAATTATTTATTTAGAAAAGGAAAAAAAAAAAAAAGAAAATTATCAATAACGATACAACTACTACACCTACACTGTTTCCGTTTTGCCTAGCAGGGTCAAAAATATAAACCCTACATACAATATGAATGGCCTGTAATTTTTTATATAGCGGATCTCATAACAAGAAAATAAAAACATGGAAAATAAACTCTAAACGTTGTGCCATCGCAAGTACGCACTCAACACATATCAAATGACTCATTTTCACTGGTTCAAACCATAAATATACTCTAGTACCAGCGTTAAATATTTAAACAAATGAGGACTGTATACCGGGATGTTTATGTGAGTAAGACCTCGGCTGACAGACCTGCCATTTTGCCGCTATGTCCAGGGACTCAGATCCTACCATCCTCAGGTAGTTTTATTTTTAGCCTTCCCTCTCCTCCTCCTATTTATCAGCTTCTTTATATTCATTTATTTCGGGTCCTCCTTCCACCCACTCTTCTACGGATCAGCTCCTTTACATCTTTTTTCTATTTTCTCCCTCTCAGAGGAGTATGTCGCCTTTCGTTTTAAATTCTCCGCCTCTTGTATCCCGCCTTCTTTGCCGTGTTGTTTTGTTTTTCTTATTCCCCCCGGTGCCTCGGCTCTGAGAGAGCAGTGAGGTCTCCGGGAAAATATTCCACTCGCTGATTTAGCAAGCTCTTGGTAAATGCGAGCTGTAACCTTGAGGGAAATTTGCATTAAATTTTGAAAAACGGAAAAACTTAAGGTTAAGGCAGAAATAATCAACCGGATCAACTATATTTCTTTATTTATTAAATACCCAGTATAATAATATTTGCTTTATATTTCCCTTAATGCATTTTAATTAAATTTTGAAATCTCTATTATATTTACACATAAAACATATTCAATAATCTATGTAAAGGGGTGAAAAACTATCCTCAACCGAATTAATCATATTTCTTTATTTATTAAATCCCAGTATTGCATTATGTTTGAGCAATAAATAACTTTCTGTCTTCTTTACCTAAATGTATTTTAAGTCAATTTTGAAATCTATTGAATAATTAGGTACAAATTATATGGAATAATCTATGTAACGAGGTGAAAAACTTGATGCTTTTCAAGGTGACTCAAACTTCAATGGTCTATATTTCTTAATAACAATTTTTATTTTCTAAGTCCCTTTCTTTTTCTTTTTCTTTTTTATTAAATAAAAAGGGAGTATCTTCTCCTCTTTCCGTCTACCTTAGCCTTCAAAAGTTCAGATATTACAATAAAAAAGACTGTAGCTACTTATAAAACTTATGAAGGGTCTTGGGTTTCTGTACATATAGAGATACGTACTGTTTCACGGTCAACGGCAGTGCAAGGAGATAGCTAAGCAACAATCCTAGATTTAACTTAGCCACTAGGTTTTTCCTCCAACTATGGGTACGCACTTTATAGAGGCTGGTTCTGCCCTATGAAAGTCTGCATACCCCTGGTCGCTCCACGGCTGAAATAAAATAATAAATAATTCTGCCAAAGCCGGGTTTTGAACCCAGAACCAAAAGTACTGTCGACTAGTATTCACTATACCACTCCCGTCCCCTGTATTGCAGACAAACCTCTCATCTTTCATATATAACTCCAAAATTTTAAGCAAAACATTGAGAAAATAAGGACATAATTTGTTTTTCTTAACATCTAGAAATGCACGATGTTATTTTTAAAATATCTTATGAATTTGCCAACATTGAAAATAAAAACATTATAAGTATGTAATTCTACAAGAAATAAAATTAATGAAAATGCAGTACTTTCTTATTAATGAAGTAATTTCTTAAATAGGGTAAATCATCTTCAAAAATAATTTAATTGTTCATTTGGCTTATCATCGATTAATATTTAGGTTATAAGTGTCCATTATTAGTTATACTGTAATAACTTACCAATAAATGATTTTATTCAATACTTAAGATATGCCAATGATGTGGACCAAATGAAGAATATACCTAAAAGACAAGGAGAAAAGATATATAAATAAAAGAATAAAAACATTTAACATAAAAAATTGCTATTATATATCAAATGAAACAGATAATAATTAGTTATTATTCATAGATGGCATGAAACAAATATTTAAGGTAGCATATGACGTATCTAATGCTATGGAGTTAGGGCTAAATAAATAGTGCTACGTGCTTGATCAGTGGTATCTTATGTGAAATTATTTTATAAAATTCCGAAAATATTCTCAAGCTAAAGGATTATAAGCCTACTTTCGAAAAAAATAGATTAATCGGAAGAATGCAATTTAATAAAAAATAATTAGTTCGTTCCATAATCTTCCAAAAACAGGCCAAGGGAACGGGCTTGAAAGAATCATCGGAGAAAGAAGAGACTCGTAGACTCGTTTTGATGTTTATTTGTAATAAACTGTTTTTAGAAGGTTAAGGAACCAACTAATTATTTATTATAAAATAAATAAGGAATTTAAACGATATGTTGTAAACAAAAGTTACCTTCTTCAGCTCAAGCACAGAGAAATTATTCAAAAACTATTTTTTCTTATATAGCAACATTCAACATCTTCTACTTCTATAGTTTTAGTTCATATTTTAACAAACCAAGAGAAGGATAAAGGTTATTCAACTTTCATATTCTACACACATCTTTGGCTTTTCTCCTTTCTAATTCCTTAAATTCTATGGATATCTGCACCACATTTTAAAAGGCAAGAGAGCCCCAAAAAGGTAGAATCCGTTTGGTATTTTTTAAAAACGTTTTTCTTAAAAGTTTACCGTTTATCAGTTCATTAGTGTGGGTTCTGTGCATTTAGCAGCAGAAATTAGTGTATTTCTACACATGAATATTAAATACTGGGAGTGGAGTTCGATTGAATTTTTAGAAAATGTAAAACCTCTGTTGATAGTTAGCTAAAGTGCTTTGTGTTTAATTAGTTTGGCTCTTAATTTGTTTCTACGCAAACCAAAAAAAAAAAAAAAAAAACTATGGTAAAGGTTTAAATTCCAGATTGTACGTTTTATGTAACATTGTTTTTATATTTTTATCCATCCCAATTCATTGAAGAAATAGCTACTAAAAACGAAGATTGATTAAACATATATAGAAACGATATTTAACTGATTTTTCGTGTAAATCTTAATTAATAGAATATGAATTTAATTTAATCATGAGACAAAATAATAAATTATATAAAACATTAAGACTTGAAGAAATATTTCTAACATTAACTGCACCTGATACCAGACATTCCAGAGGAAAAATAAAATTTAAAAAACAAGGAAGGCTTTCAAAAGGTTATGTCATCCGACATAGGATTACGGAATCATATTCAAAATAAATATTAAATCGAAGTTATTAATTTATTTAAAAATTATAATAATAATAAGTAGAATTTATCTTCTTTTCATCTAATCCTCCTTAAAAACTTCAAATATATTCCATTTTACTTCGAAAAAAACTTTCTCCTTCTATTGTCATAAATTTATTACTAAAAAAATGTTTTTAATATGAATTGCTGAAAATAAAAAGAATGAATTACCATGTGAAAATGTGGATCACAATTATTTTTTAACCCTATAATTCAAATTATTATTCGTGGGTATGATTTTCTTAAATTGTTTTTAATCGTAAAAAAAAAAGTATGAATTTTGATGGTTGTTTTTATTTATTTATTTTTTTATTTTATTTTTTTTTTTTATTCGTATATATCACAATTTGTCATAATAGACAATAATAATAGTGCTACAGGATCCCATTCATACAATATTTACAATATAAACAAAAGGAAAGTCAAATTACATAAAATAAACGAATACAATAACAAAATTAAGTAGACAAAATAAATAAAAATAAATTAAGTTAACAAATAAATAAACAAAACATGTCGTTTTTATTTATAGTTTTTTTTTATTTAATGACTATTGATGAAATGTCCTGAAGATGTGGTTGACTCTGGAATAGTTGAAAGAAATTTGTATAATGTTTTAATAATAAATTTATGACAATGGAAAATGAAAGTATTTATTTCAAACCAAAGTTTAATAATAATAATAGTTTAATTATTTGTTTTAAGGGTATTCTCTATACAAGAAAAGCTGGCTAGCACAGCACAGATAATTAGATGTATCGCCAGCATACTCTAATAACTTGAAAAATTATTTTACAAAATACAATTATATACATTAAAATATACTTAAAAAAATAAGTATAATAGGCTTATAATGACAAAATATTTCTCTCTCTCTCTCTCTCTCTCTATATATATATATATATATATATATATATATATATATAAGCACATTTTTTCATTTATAAATAAAAATTAATTCTCACTGAATATCCTATGAATGGCTTTATGACGCTTCGTGTATAAACCTGATTTTAAGATTCTTCGGTAAAAAAACATGCAATTCTATTACCAGAGGATTCGCTAGAGCTTCGTAAAAGGCTCTAAGAGAAATATTACGGGCATGTAACGAACTATTTTCTAGGTACGCAGGACATTGAGCTATAAAATTGAATAAGTAGTATAATAATATTATAGTAATATAATATTATAATAATAATATTATAATATTACAATTAAATCCGACTGTCAGAAATGGAGAACTAGTGCAAGATCTTCAAGGAGAGAGGAAATTGTTGTATGCAGGCTGAGGATTGGGCACTGCCAATTTACGCGTGGTTACCTCTTGAGACGCCTGGAAGCGCCAACCTGCGAAAAATGCAACAATTCTCCTCTAACTGTAGAACACTTGCTGATTGAGTGCCCGCTTTATGAGCAGTCAAGAAAAGGGTTGAATCTAAAGAAAAACATAAAAGAAATACTTAAAAATGAGGAAGAAAGTATTAACAAATTAATAGAATTCACGAAAATGATAGGATTCTACCATAGAATATAATTATTTCGATCACGCCAATGACCCTCAAGGGTAGAGGCGGATAAACAAATAAAAAAATAAATAATAAAAAAAAAAAAAAAATATTATAGTGTAATAATAATATAGTAAATTTTAGATTGAAAATTATGAAATAATAGGAAGAATTAGAACATTTAACAAAAATAATTTATTTTAAATACTGCTAAAGTATGCGTTTCAGAATCATCTCTGAAAATATTAATTGTATGCAATTACCAGCGATAAATGTATTATGATTTTTATAAAAATTAATATTTAAAAGGCTTTTATTCTTGTTTTTGTTTTCGTAATGACCTTCCGGCGTTAGTGTTTCAGTAGTGGTAGTGTAGTTGTAAGAGCGTGCCTTAGTGAGAGAATGCTCGTAAAAGAGGGTTTTATTGCTCGGTCAGTACTAAATAGCTCCACACAGGGTCAAGGTCGTCTATATTTATATACACGGATATTTTCGCTTTATCTAACTTACATTATACAAATGTATCTATACAATCTGTCAGTCAGGTAAATTATTAAAAATTATTATTATTTTTTTTTAATTTCACGTACCAATATATGAAATATATAGTATGGGAAACTATTACGATCGTGAAAATTTTCTGATTTCATTTAGTTATATAGTGGCCACCTTCTTATTAGAATCCAACAATTAAATAAAAAAAAAAAAAAAATCAGTCTCCCACCAAATAAACTTTTCATGCTTTATTATAATTATTGGCTATTTGTGATTACACGATTGAAGTATTTTCGGTTTAGTGTAAATTTAATACATACATGCTAAAACTTAAAACAAAGTGAGAAAATTAGAAGAAATAAAGCTACCTCAAAATTTAAAAAATAATATCCTATAAATTCTTTATTATTTTAAAATAATAATACTATAATTTTAGTAATATTAAAAAAAATAACAATATAAACAACTTAAAGGAATACTTTTTATCGTGCACGGGTCTTACAATAAACTTCGTTTATTGAAGCAAAGACCATTTTTAAAATAATATGCACTAAAGTAATGAAAATATCGGAAACTGGCAGAAGTTTTTCTTTCCTTTTGAGCGTATCCTCCCGGCCTAAGAAGGACTTTCAATTAATTTCTTTATTTGATTGTTTAAAGGCCACTGATTAAATATTTATCACAAAAAAACTAATTAATTAATACGTGTAATCCATAACAAGATGATTGTACATTCATTAAGAGGACGTCCTACTGAATCAACACTAACCGATTAAATTGGTCATACATAATGGATAGAAATGTAAAAAACCTTTTTCCGTGTCGTGTAATTTCTTGTTTCCTCAAATACTAATGAGTATTCATAGTAATTCAATTTGTTTCTAATTCCAATTTAATTTCAGAATAATACATACAAAATGTTTTCGAATACCACATCAGTGTATTTACCTCATTTCCAAAGATTTTTTAAGACTTTTCAATTTGTTCTAGGATTATAAATGTTTATTTTGTTTCATAAAGAAGTCTTTTCCTGATTTTTTGCTTAAGTAAAAATAAACTATACTCCCAATATTTCGACAAAATGGAGTTAAACCTGTGTTTCTTAAAAAAAAAATTAAAAAAAAAAAGGCTGAATTTTAATTACAAACCACACTCATAACTCTAACTAAACAGATTTATTTAGATTTTATTTTGAATATAATCCTATTTCAAGAAACTCATCCGTGAATTGACTCCGAGATAAGGGCACCCTCCTCGGGCACATTCAGCCTCTATAAAGTGGGTACTCAAAACCTGGTGGGCGCGATCTCGGCCTAAGTACCTCATTTCACGGCCATTGGCCTTGAAACCGAACGAATGTGTACTGAACTCAAAACCCTTCATTGGTTCTTAAAAAACTTATTTCCTTGTTTGAAGAGTTGAATATTCATTAAATCTATGGAACTTCTCTACTTTATTAATTTATTTTTTTCTCCAAGGCGTCTGTTTAGAATATACCTTCCACTTTTAGAATGTTGCCATCGAGAAGCTTCTCTACAAGTGTACCATGATTTTTATACTTTTAATCACATTTACTTCTTTTGTTTCTTTATTCAGTTGTAAATGACAATAATATATATATATTTAAATAACTATAATAATTTTATATATAATATGTATACAATTTAATTTGTTAATTTAATAGTAATAAAATTAATCATATATATAAACGCTTGTATACACGTTCGAGCCTTTGCTTCATCTACAATACAACCTAAATAGCTTATATTACATTTTATTACTCACCATTTTATATAAATCGTCTTTTTTATTTTTACATTTTTTTTTACTTCACATGTATCAATCCTTATATTTATACATGAGCATTATATTTTCTTAAATAGGCATGAATGAATCTACTGATTCTACTTATTCCAAAAACTGATTGGAAATAAACAACAGTTGTGTGTATTGACTGATTTTGTTTTTAACACGTTAACACCGAGGCGAATATCTTCTATTTTTCGCGTGAGGCGGGACTGTTTTAGCTTTGTGGGACGGAACGACAGTGTTGCAAGTTCCAACGTGTTTGATGCGAGATCACAACAGTTCGAGGCTTTCAACGCGCTAAAGTCGAGACTGTAACTAATTGGGATGTTGAAGGTTGTAAAATATTTAATAAATAAACCCTTATGCTTGTTAATTACTAAAACATATAATGTTGAGAAAAAATTAATTAAATTATTTTTTTAACGACTCGTATTTTCCGAAAACAAGTGACTCACCTGTGATGCACGCCGCCCCAAGGGATAGTCAAGTGTGTGCGTAGTGGATTGATTTTTTTTAAAAACAGCATATTAAAATTAAACTTATCATTGATTCTGGAAATCGATTTGAAACATAAAATAAAATAAAATATTTGATATTTCCTTGTTGGACGGGATTCACAAGTTGTGAAATTCTTATTTAATCTGTCATGGACGTGAACCCAGGTAAGATTCCGCAACTGATAGCGATCTCGATGTAATCCTTCCAATATATTAGAAGAAGATAAGGACATCCTGACAAGGAATACCGATTTAGAAAGCGGGAGGTATAATTTATAAAAGAGTCCTTGGTCCTGGATATAAGAGGGGCATATTTTATTTAAATTAAAGCCACCCCAGGTACTGGAATAAGAAAGTAATACTCTTATACCCGAGTCACGCCTGATAAATTCATGAGGCGATTGCTCTCAGAAAAACCAGTATTCTGTTCCGAGATCCGATGAGGTGGGGGGAGCCTGGGAGATGGCTGCCTCTCCATTGAAGGGAGAAAAAAAATGGGAAGGATTTCGTCCCCCTCGTCTTCATTAGCGTATTTGGATTTTGAATTTGTTTATCCTATTTTTTATCAAAGGGTAAGCTATCCACTTTGGGTAAAAGTGTCTCGGAATGGAGGAAGCTATCATTGTTCTTTTTTTTTTTTTTTCACCGTAAATTAGTCAGTAAGTGGTACAACTCTCTCTTTTTTCTTCATTCATTCCAGAAGATTTATCTAGCGGTAGGAACGGACTCGTGAAATAAATCACTTTATACATTATAATATGTTAATGAGGACGGCTAGAGCGTCAATTTATTACTCATCAATTGTACTCTTTATTTATTTTGTTTTTGGACCACCTCGATCCTACTACTCTGCCTTTTCTGAGCTACTCTGTCGCATTTGTTAGATGTAACTCTGAGATATCATTCTTTGATTATCATCTTAAAGACTAGTAAACAAACTAGGTTCTCTCAAAATCTTTATTAAACTGTTGTTGATCGAGTTTTAAAAATAAAACACGATAGAAAACGATATCATTACAGCCTCCGCATAAAAATCAGATTTTGTGTTATACGAAGTTCTATTCTACTAAACAGTAAGCCCACACTCCTACCTCCTCAAAAGACTAAAGGAAAAGATAAAGAGATAATTTCAAGAAATAATAACTTAAATTATTCACAAATGTAGATTAACTAACTGATAGTACCAATACTCATGAGTTACAAATATATAATGAGACTGTTTAGCTGAATTTAAGTAGGTAAGCCTCCTTTTAATTAGGTAATGCCTTTCTATACCTCCGAAAATTTCTCATTTTTTCACAAATCATTTTGCACTTTTTACGATTTTCTCAAAAACGGCTCTAACGCTTTTAATTTAACATGTTATATTAATGCAAAATTTAATATCATGTAGGTTTCATATTCTTATTTATATAGGTCTTACTGAAATAGTTTGAAGGGGCTTAAATGCCTATGTCTTAAATTTTCTTCCTCTAATAATAACTTTAATTTTAATGATTTGAATAAATTAACCACATCATCTTGTTAGCATTGATAAATGTATAATTTGATAAAAAAAACAACTTAATTTGAACGAATTCGATATCCAACGAAAGGAGGGTGAAAGTCGTGTGTCGCACGAGATTTTTTTTTGTATCTTAAAAAATAATTTTAGAAGCAATAACAAGTTTTGTATGTGTCTGTTAAAATATAAAGGCATTATAGGATGCTAAAACATGAGTAAAATTAGCCTCATAACTGAAACAAAGTACATTTATTGAAATATTTCTTGGACTTCCAGTTTTAAAATGATTATTGTTTTTACTTTCACTTACTATATATAGTAAGGGGAAGTATTGCGATCGTGAAGATTTTCGAATTCCAGTTTTCAACGGAAATATACGTTTTAGGGTCCCCCGAGTCCAAATAACCAAGTCCCGCAAAAAGGTCTGTGTGTGTGTGTGTGTGTGTGTGTGTGTGTGTGTGTGGTGTGTGTGTGTGTGTGTGCGTGTGTGTGAGGTAACTCCCGGGCGGAAACGGTAAGTCCCATGAAACTGAAATTTCATATTTAAGACAACTATACGCCCGAAACGTGATAAAACTTTTTTCAAGAGGCACTTTATACTATGCATTTTGCACCTTTCTTCGATTTTCTCAAAAACGGTTCCGACGATTTTGATTAAACTCGTTATATCGATGTAAAATTTAATGTGCTTTAATATCATGTAGGTTTTATTCTTATTAAAATGGTCTGACAGGGCTTGAATGCCATTATTTTAAATTTTCTTCCCCTAAAGTACCTTAAATTTTGTAGATTCAATAAAAATAACTATATTATCTTGTTAACGCTGATGACAAACAGGTAAATATATAAATTGAATAAACTCGATACCTGATTAAAGGAGAAAGCAGAAAAAATATTTTTTTTAATGCAATTTTTTGTTTTTGAACATAAGAGCAGTAATATACATGTATGATATACCGTTGGAAAGCTAAAGATTTTAGAAAAAATATTATCTCATACACAAGCTTTTAAAAGTTAATAGAGAGTGATGAAATGAACATAAAACTAACTGATTATTTTAGATAATAATATAATAGATTTTTTAATAAAACACATGTTTCTATATAAATTCAATTTAATTAATTCCTTAATAGTTTCACGTATTTTTATCTCTAACTGTTTTTGAAAATTCTTTCATTGAATTTAAAAATGGAGGTAAGTGAAAGTCGTGTGTTGCCCGCACCAGATTTTTAATAATGAGTTCGGCGGAAGAACATTTACTGTCAAAGTGCTACGGTTCAAAAGCAGGGGGACCCGGAAGAATCAGCTCCAGAAAATGGCAAACACTATAATATTGGACTCACTGGGTATCTTACACCACCATATATATTAAGGCTAGTCTGGATTGGTAAATTTTGAAAGACCGATTTCGAGTAATATGGCTCAATAGTTTTTTTGGAAATATAACTCCCATTTTTTTTTTTTTTTGTTAAAGGTTGTCTTCAAGGTTAATCAGTATGCTGTGTATTAACAGCAAGTTGAGCAGACGATTCGTTTGGGAATTTCTCCTCTCTCTTGTGATCGACAAAAGTAAACAATTATTCTCCCTTCCAAATAAAAAAAGAATCACTGAAATCAGTTAAGAAATAGAAGAGATAAAGCGTTTTAAAATCAACAGTGACGATTTGCCATTTTCAATTGATTAATTTATCGCTATAGGTAAAAGTTAATTGTTTGTAAACAAATAAATACATTGATATAGCATAATATAATTATTTGAGAACAATAAACTATTGTGTAATAATTTGCAACGTTCTTGAAATAATGGAATTCTGTAGGTATTTTTCTTCTCCTCTTGTCTTGTTACCACGTAAAAAACGAAATAATAAGAGAAGACGGTTTTGAGCAGAATTAGTTAATACTTATAGAAAAATATATAATTCGTATAGGGTTCATGGTTTTCATAAATGTACTTTGTATTAGCATACTCTAAGTTATGAATATCAGAAAAACTATGACTACATCGGGCAGTAATAGATCAGTATTTTAACACGAAAAGCATTAGTATTCCAGCCAATATAGATTCTAAGAAGGCTAAATGGAACCTAAGTAGATCCATCCAGTTCCAGTCATGGACGGAGGGTGGAGGTGGGGGTATAATACCCCCAGGATGATCCTCGTCTACAGCCTCCAGTATCCTGTATGCAAATGCAGTTATGATCCGAAGGATATGCAGCTCTGATTATCAAGCGGGCATAAAAATTGGAACGAACGTCTTAACATTATCGTTTGTATTCTAAGTTACTTTTAGGTCTAGGGAGGTATGTTGAATAGACCTTGAAGAAGTACCTCCACGGTATACTTTCCAAGGTTAAGAAATTATTAGAGTGTCCCATATGTTTTTCCTCGATGAATATTTTACAAGTAAGTATCAATAATTTTGGAAATAGAACATAAAGCGACTTCCTGTGGAATGGAACAGCAAAATGGTTTACATACAACCCAGTAAATTCTTGTTATTCAAATCCTCGATTTATTCCCGCAACACGCAAAAGGCATTGTGATTTGTATATTACACTCCACCGAACGGTAGCTTTTGACAGATCTCTCTTTGTCCGATCCTCTTTGATCGGGAAATCAGTTCCTTTTCATATCTAATTTCGTTCCTACCATTGAATTCCGCCTTTTCAAATACTTCGTGTTCAATCAATTTCCTAAGAATCCTATCCAGATCCAATTTTTAATGAATATGCGTAAATTCGTTTAGTTTTTTTAATTAGGTATGCGTTGTATTTTATTTTTTTGTAAAACGCTATGTACAGAAACATAATAATAATTCTATATTTTATTGTTGTTTTTTATAATAATTTAAATTAGTAATATTTTTCTTCCTCAATCATCAATAACTTTCTATGTTATCTGTCGTTTTAACGTATTTTGTTTTAAACATAATTACTATATTCTTTCATTATTACTCAAATGCGCCAAAGTCCTTGTTTTCCTCTGCATTTTTCGAAAGGGACATGCACCAGAATAAATAGATAAATTATTATTTAATCAACCTTAAAAAATACAGACTATTCATTTCGTATAAAACAATAAATAAAATTATGGTACATCCTAATATATCAATTATCATAAACATAAATAGAAAAAAAAATACAATTACTAACTCAATTGAAGGTGCATTATTTCAGTACAAAATAAGACCATTACCATTTTATTTTATTATATATATTAATGACACTAAAATTTTTATCATATTCGTCACTGCCATACGTTCAACTCACTATTTTTATAGTTTTGCGTTTTTCTGGCATCCAAAAAATGGAAACAGATGTTTGAATAATTTTATATGGGCTGATTTGACCTTATAGAAATGACTTCACAGACCTTAAACCTCCTAAATGAAACTATGTTAAGAAGTTCGTATTGTATGTATTCAGTATTGGTGTTATATAATCACAGGATTACTTTCTGTAAAAGCTCAAAGATTATCATAAAACTATAAGTGGGTCTCATACAACATCGCTCATATTTCATAACGCATCACGTACTCTTGTAAACATTATGCCAGTTATGATGTAATCAGCATCAAGATTTGAAAAGTGTTAAACTTGTGAAATCTTTAGGATTTCGCACCACGACTCCTCTTAGCCTCACATTCAAGTTTGTAAGTATCGCCCTATAAAATCCTAAATTTTCTGTTCCCACCTACAAGTTTCACAGCCTTCATATCTTCACCGAACTCACGAAGAAACCCAATCAATAAGTTGCAACTCATCTTCGACGAGAAAATTTCATCAAGGACTGCAGTATCCTCAAAAATATAAAACTGGAAACAGCTTTCGGCCAATTCGGACTAATCCGGTTTCCCCGATAGATCTAGACTGGCGATTGGTTTTCATGCAGACCGGTTGAGAGAGAGGGTGAAAGAGGGAGAGAGAGTGAGGGAGGGAGAGCTAGCGGAGGAAAGATTAAATGGCCTACACGAGCGGGATTAGATGGAAGGAACTTTTCCCGAGCTTTTCCGGAGCTTTTCCGCTCAGCCGAGACCCACTTTCCCGATGGCGGCTCCTTATTACTCTGCCCCAACGAGAGCTGCCTTTTTTCCGCATCGGAAAACTTTGTAAGCCCCGGCGGCCTTAAATCGTAGCCTGGCTAGGGCCCGGTAAAGTCCGCCTGCTTTGATTGGTTCTCTCTCGGAAGGGCAGAAGATGCTTTGCCTTTATCTACTTGGCTCATAGATAAGAGACATCTTTATGAGGTAGTTTGTTGTTAATTAGGGCTTTAAGGCGTAAAACATCAAAGGTCATCAACGCCTATACGAACGCACATATAATAGTTAGACTTTTAGAAGAAGGAGAAAATAAATGATTGTAATTATAAATAAACTGTATAAATAGAGAAATCAATGAAGTATGAATGACAAAATTAATTTATAAAGATAAGTGTAAAGTTGCTAAGGGCTAATTAAGAATAAATAAATAAAGTTGTAACAAAAAAAAACTTTTTTTAGAATAAAGTTTCAATGATGAAAGTAAAGTTTATAATTTAGGTAGTAAGGAGTTCTTTCGAAGAAATTTAAAGATTAATTTAATTAAATCCTCATTATCTCCTAGAACTTTCGATGTACCTTGATGAGTCCCATTCTGTAAAGCTGCGACGTATAATACGGGCATTCTTGAATGATATGATTAATCGAGAGGGCTCCATTGCAATGTTGGCACAGGGGTACAGGCTCGCGAGCGAAAAGGTAGGAATGTGTCAGTCGAATGTGTCCTATCCGCAGTCTGGTCAATGCAACTTCCTCCCTGCGGCTTGATGTGGACCAGGGCTTTACAGTTATTTTTATAAGCTTTGACTTACTCGCCGGACTCTCGTCCCACATTGCCTGCCAGTTGTCCGCTACTTGTACCTTGAGTGGTCAACTAAGCTCAGACGGGGTTAAGATGGCTGTTCCTCGCCCTGGGAAAGTGAGTGCTTGTTTTGCTGCTTTGTCCGCAAGTTCATTACCAGTAATCCCAACGTGGCTTGGGATCCATATGAAGCTTACCAGCTTGCCCAGATCTTTTAACATATCGATATAAGAGTGAGTGGGATTTTAGGTTATACTTTATGGGGTAGTAGTTACTATGAAAAAGTTCAGGTTTTTATATTTTTATATTATATTTTATATTAGTTTTTAAATAAATTAATTAGAATTACCGACTAATCAAGAAAATAAAATAAAGTAATAGTTAAATTTGAACATACTTATCCTTAGTAAATCCAATAAATTATAGACATTATATCGTACACAAGGCATTCGTACAACTATTGTAACTTTTCTTTTTTTTCTAATGTTTTTTTTCTTCTCTTTCAATACTTTTATTTGTTTTTTACTTTTACATACCAGTATATGAAATTTATAGTAAGATAAAGTATTGTGTACTTTACAAATTGTTTAATCCAAGTTTTCACCGGAAAGCACATGTTTTCTTACCTTAGAATGCCAATGGCAATACGAGGCCTGAGCCGTGGACTGTATATACATTTGATGCTGTATATACATAGAATGTTGTGTAGTTATTTTGCAAATAAAGTTGGAGGATAAGAAAAAAAAAACAACATGTTTTCGACTCCTCCAGTTCAAATGACCGATTCCCGCAACTTTTAACTACCAATGTAAATTTTATGGACTTTAATAAAATTTAGGTTCCATAAGAATGAGAACTTACCAGCATTACAAATTTGAGAAGAGAAAATAAGGGGCTAAGAAAAAGAAAAGAAAGAAAGAGGTTAGGTTCCTCAACATCAGTATATAATCATACGAACGCCTTCCTTAGAATGCCTTGGAGCAAAACGAGGTCTGGGCCGTGGAATGTATATATTAGTTATAGTCTATACTGTATTTACACAGGTTAAGTCTGCATGTACCTATTTATCGTAAATAAAGTCGAAGGGTAAGAAAAAGAAAGAAATAACATGATAATTAGGTTTCATCTTGATCGAAATAGCCCGACATGGCTTAAATGCCGAGCTTTTTAATTTCCTTCCACTAAAGTACCTTTAATTTTAGAGGTTCGAAAAAATTAACCATATCATCTTCATAGAATTGAACTATAACGGTTTTTTGAACTTTTATTTTATTTTAATCCTTATTAAAGAAAAATCCAGTCAAGTCCATTTTTTTTCCATTTTTGACCGTATTCCTAGTTAAAATATATGTCAATTGTTATGAATCCGGACCGAGAGGCGACCGTCGGTGTATAGTTCATATTTCCTTCATCTCCAATCGATGGTATCGCGCTATCTCTTCTTGTAAAGATTACTGTATATATCGTTATTCTCGTAAGGCTTAAAGATATAAATGCACGTATTTAGTTTTAAACATGTAAATATAGCTAAACAATACAAATATAACGTTTTTAAAAGATAATTTATATATAAGATGATTTTATTAAGTTAAGTTTCTGTAATTATTAAGTTAAGTTTTGCCCATCCAGGTTTAATTAGGATAGGGATCTTGAGCGAGTACCTGACATCACATAGGCTTGGTGACACCTTTTAACGTCCCCTCCGAAGGACGGCCACCTTCTACTACTAGGGCTACCTACGGGTTTGAACCCGGGACCTTTGGCATAGGAGGCTGTTATGCTAACCACCATGCCACAGGTAACCCCTCCCTAAAGATTGCAAAAATTTTATATATATTTACATATAGGTATGTGTGCTTTTAAGATATTCATTTGTTTTTAAACTTGTTTAAAAATTAAACTCGTACACATTTATTGATTTTAATTGGATACATTTCGAATCATTTTTTTTTTTTTTTTACAATTTTTATGTAATTTTAATGTACCCATGTTACCAGTAAATATTGTTTCACACCACTGTTATTACTGTCCCAATTAAAACAAATCGTAATATTAGTGAATAAAACTGTTTAATTAAAAAAAAAAAAAAAACAAGTTTACGGATTGTAATAAGAAACCTGAGAATTGGCCCAAGTTCGAGTTGGATTAAGTCAGATTTTATTCAATGTGGAAAACAACTACTACGATCAAGCTTTTTCTGTTTTGGGCTTCAATGCTAATGGTCTCAGGTTGTATAAGAAAAACTACACCAAGACCTTGTTCTATTGTCAAAGAACTGAGAGCGAAGTACTCAAGTTTCATACTAAGAGTTACTCCTCGGACCTGCAAGGCATAGCGAAGAATTTCCTCTACTAATTGGAGGGGAAAGGTGGCGTTTAATATCTCCGAGATTAGCTGCCCCGAAAAGGACAGGGAATAATCAGGGAAGTTTTCCAACAGGGCTGTGAAAACTTTGTCAGGGCCCCTCCACCGCTGAGGAAAATGGCAGATTTCCCTGGGGCGAGACGTATTATACCCGCCCGAGATTAAATTTTTACATGCTCTAATAAGAATACTGGCGCGCCAGACCTCGTCTCCTTCCAGATCTCTGTTTAATTTTCTCCGGATCGTCTCATTTCCTCCTTCTGATAAATTAGTTCAACAGTCAGACTGCCACGTGCACCTCAATTATGAAATAGGACTTAGAAGTAACCTTCTCTGCACCCTACTTCAATTAGAAAATCCAATTATGCATTCAGGCTTAAAAATGATTAAACTAAGCAATATTTGTATATAGGTATGTATAGTGAAATTATTTGTTTTTGTTTTTTGTAGAATAAATGTTATCCCGTTTACTGGACCGCTGTTCTCTCATTTTGGATTTAAGTCTAGCCTCGGCAGGATAATTATTTATGCTGTTAAATCAGCCGTGGGGCGACATCTAGGGTTCATCTAGTCTTTACAAGGAGTGCACATAAACATTGTGAGAAAACCTGGCAGTTTAGAGTGGTATCGGCCTAGTCACCTCCTTGCACAATAGTTGGTCAAGAAACAGTACTGATTTGGCCATTTTTGAGTTGTACATTTACTTTCAAAAGTATGTCGGAAATAATTCATATCAACGGTAATCAGAAAATTGTCTAACAAAGTCAGTATACAATGGCTATGAAGAAGTACATTTTACTACTAAATAATACGTAGTTGCTGAAGTTGTTAATTGTAAAAAGAAAAAATGCATACTCAACTAATTTTTATGTTCAAAATAATTAAGTGACTTGAATGAATATATTAATATTTCAATGTATTAGTATTCAGGAACATTACTAAGCTATTTGCACCAGTGCACTATTTTAATTTTATTAATATTTTGAGTGCTGCCAATGGGCGGTGTCTCTACATGTATTACATGTCAATTTACCATATGTCCATCACATTTACTTGATGTATTTTGTATACAGTTGTAAATATCAATAAATATGTTTAAAATGAAAATGAATTTTATTACGTCCATGCTCTATGATCAAAATAAAATTAATTCCGTTTTGATGCTGTGACAAGACTGTAAGACCACATAATCAAGAATTTTTTACTCTCATTAAAAATTATAAGGACCAACTTCCAGGTTTGAATCAGCAACCTCTGGTATAGGAAGCTGTTATGCTAGTCACTAAACTACGAGGGACCCCAAGTGACTTTATTGAATACATTAATATTTAAATTTATAAGTAAATAGAAACACTACGGTTCATTTATAATAAATGTTAGCAACAGAAAAATTCAATAAGCTAACTTATTTCGGCAAATCAAACAGGCTTAATCATGACATGATCAAAAACAAATTAATTCTTTTTTGATGCTGTGACTAGACCAGTGTTGCACTGAACTTTAGGATAATATGTATAAAAACTGATCTTAACACTGCAATTGTTTACCTTCTATATCTATTTATTCATTTAACGTCACTTTCTTCTGCTAGGGCTGATCGGACGATACTACAGAGAGAGATCTAAATTTTGCCTATACCGATTTAATTACTACAGGGATCGAGCACCGGATATCGCACAGTCTCAGAACCACCAGTTTACGTCCTCTCCGAAGGACGGCTTGACCAAGGATAATTTACTCCCTTTAACAAATCCGATTGCCTTTGACAGGTTTGAACACGTAACCAGGGGTTGAGAAGGCTGTAATACAAGCCACTACACCACAGAGACTTTGACGAAAACTTTCCCTTTTAGTCAGAGTATTCTCACAGAACAAAGCTTAATGTAGATTCCTACAAGGATATTTTAAAATTAATCCAATTCCCAATTTTGTTTTATTGATTTAATATTTATTCACGATTTGTTCTCAACCCCGTCTTTGAACTGTATCTATTTATTTTTTGTTGGTTCAGCAAATTGAAAAAAACTGCAAATATGAACGCAGTTCAACCCTGAAATACTTACTTATGTGGCATTTAGCAATGTTTAATTTTTTTTTTTTTTTTCATCATGATTGACTTGTTTCCAACGTCTTAAAATTCGATTGACAGGGGAAGAAAAAGAGAACAAACCCCCTTATCGAAGCACATAAAGGATTCGAAAGAGAAAAAAATAATCCTCAGTGATATACGTTTATCGGTTTATTTAGCATAAGGATTAGCAAGGACAGGAGACATTTTACAACCTTTTCCAACAACGGAATTGAAGCTGTTGAACTGAACATTTTATGATTCGTATCATGAATATCTTTTGAAAACTATAACTGAAAAGTAAGTTCTATTCTATAAAATCGTTAAACCTCCTTTATTTGATGTTTTTAATTGTTTTTAGCACTTGAGGTAAGTGAAAGTCGTGTGTTGCCTGTACCAGATTTTACTTTTTTTATATCAGGAAAATTAAAGTAATAACCTTACTTGTCTTAATGCACAGCTGTTTTTTTAGATTTGACCATAAAAATGAGTTCCAATTTGAAGTGAAACGAAGCATTGTTAACCCTAAGTGGGCTAAAGCTCCCCAACTAATTAGATTAACAAGCCGAAAAGAATATTAGAACAGTAAGTCAACTCTTGCCAACCAATTTCTCGAAATAGAAAAAAAAACTGCAGTCTGGAATATTTTTGTTCAAATGATTGAGGGTAATGCCTCACGCACAACGCATGACGGAAAGAAAAATAATGAGATGTGCAATTTCTTATGAATAATCGAAGGAAGTCTGTAATGATCTGTAAATTATATATTTCAGGTTACATAATAGGCAATTAATTAATAAATATAATGAATTATTACAATAAAAAAATATACAATGAAAGCGTAAAACCCTAAGGTCATCAACTTTTTTTTTGTACAATATCCTTTTCTTTATTTTGTACATATAGTATATATCAATTTTTTTAGTCTTTCTTTTTACTTTTGCACAGATATAGGAAGATATGAAAATATATTAGATGTGAAAAATATTTAATTATTATTTAAATTTTATAAATAAAAATAATTCATTAATGGTTTGAAAAATCTATATACACACTACAAATATTACGACGCATATTTAAATATTGGATACAACAGACATTATTATCGATTTCCTGTTTATCGCATCATAAAAACTTGGATCAATCAAACTTTTAATTGAGATATATTACAATTCGTCCTAACTGGACAATAATAATAGTGCTATAAGATCTTATTCCTGTAATATCTTCATAATAAATAATGGTGGACTCGAACTACATAAAAGAGTTGGTTTTAATCTATTGAATTTGAATCCAATTAATGAACGAACTTTACTAACTATAATTATCTGTACTGAGCTATAAATTAAATTTGCAATTATTGATCCATTTTTATAATTAATTTGAAGTTAACAGAAGGAGTATAAAAATGATATATCATCTTTATAATTATTGAAGCTATCTTATCTTGTATACTTGTTACCTTCAAGGACTTTATTTTATAGATATATTTTGATTTCATTCCTCCAAAAATTGAAAATCACTCACTGATCTCCACTGTGACGTCTGGAAGAGAAGACGTAGACACCGACATCGCTTCGACTCCCCTAATCGAGACATTTAATCGGACTACTCGAGGGTACGATGAACCCGCGAACCAACCGCCAGATGTCGGCTTATCGAAGGCAGTCAAGAGATCATCGCTATTATAGTCGTGCCTTCCTTCCGTAGTCAACATCTATCGAATTTGATTTAGGTAAAATCCTTGATAAACCGCCCTACTGGAATAAATAGTAAGCTTTAACCCAGTTAAAGTCATCATAAAAGTTAAAAATAAATAAAGTTGATATAGGTAAACATTTATTCGGGTACTTATCATGTTTATTAATAAAGATAAGAAATTTCTAAAGGATTTAATTATCAGAAACCCAACATAAAAGTAGTTGTATTTTTTCTTTACAAAAAGTAGTTGTATGATAATGTTTAAAAATCAATATTTAAAAAACATGTATTACTATTATGTATATTTTTAAAATTAATAATATGCCAAATACTATGAATACAATATTGACCAAAATTTGTGCTTATAAAACTCACAGAAAGTGTCATACCTTGGAAAACAGATACGTATAATCACCTTACAAAATGGGAAAGTATAAAGAAATTGACGAAATCGAACTAATTTATTTTAAAAAGGTAATCCGTACTTGTACATTTTAAAATGTTTTGAATGACCCATGTGATTAGTAGAACAAAGAACAAAGAAACCATTTAATATAACTAAAAAATAATGAATTATTCGTTAGCATGAAAGAATAATATAGGAATATATTTAAAAAAATAATTATCATTTTAGTGTTATTGATATCCTTTGTCAGTTACTTGACATTTATTATCTAGATATAAATAAAATGTACTTTGAAGGCTTAAGGTTTTCGAAAATGAGGTACTGCGTAAAATATTTGGCCCGAAGAGAAATGAGGCCACTGGGGAGTTTAGAAGATTGCACAACGCGGAATTGCGGAGCTTGTACCCTGTGAATATAATTCCTTTTATAGCATCGCGGAGACTCAAATGGGCGAGTAAAGTTGTTGGGCTCTGAGAGGAACGGATTCCGAGAAAGTTGGTATTCGTTGATCCAACTGGTAGGCGTCCGAAAGGTAGGCCAAAGCGTCGATAGAAGGATTCCGTTAAGGCTGATCTCGGGGGCTTGGGCTTGAACGGTGAACATGGGACGAGTCTGTACAGGCGGAGTTTGGTGGTATCGGCATCGAACCTCCGAACAAAAATGTTGTTGTAAGCGCATATGCTTATAAACATATGTTATTTGTAATGTTGCAAAGCGGTTCCAAAAGCACTTTTTCGAGACAAAATTCTGCACTGTTCTTTCTATTTAAACTATATGAACCATTTAAACGTAACTTTGTTCCTTAGTAAATTAAATTAAAGTAAAAGAAATCGTGCAAGTTAATATAAAGTTGTTGTAAGCTCATAAACATATGAACATATGTTATTAGGAAAGAGTGAGGTTAAAATAGCTAAATGTGGCCACCGTCGTACAGGATCGTGCAAGTTACATTCTTCTAATCAGTACGCAAGATTTTAGAAACAACATTTCCAACATAAATGGTGAGTTGTTATAAATCTTCACACTAACATTGTTATTAATTTTTTCAAATTTAATACTATTAACATCATACTATCATGAAAACGGATGTTTCACTGTAAACTAAATGGGATTCCTATGAAATCTTTTTTTAATAACTTATTTATTCGTACATATTACAATTTATCATAATAGACAATAATAATATTGCTACAGAATCACATTCATACAATATAAACAAAATGAAAGTCAAATTACATAAAATGAAACCAAAATAAATACGCGTATACAATAACAAAATGTGTAGACAAAATAAATGAAGTTAACAAATAAATAAACAAAACATGTCACATTCATACCTATGTAAACTAAATTAAACCTTTAGAATTTATTTAATGAGAAATATTATTATAAGAAATATAAAATAGTTATAAGCCTATTTGGACCGGAGCCTTAGTTATTTATAAAGTTTTTGAATACATATATAGCAATCAGTTTTTATATATATATATATATATATATATATAATATATATATATTATTATATATATATATAATATATAGCAATGGGGACGATTAAATTTTCCGTTATCTGTGGTTCACATTAAAATAATCTTAACCAATTTTGATTTATGTTTTTCATTTCTGCCGATGATTAAATATAGCAATGATAATGGATAAACGTTAACTTATATTTCGAAAAGCTATCAATTATGATTCATCTCCTATTTGTAAAAACTGAAACATTGATTTATTCATTGAACATTTAATAAAAAATTCTTTTTATAACTATTCTAATAAACTAATTAGTTGAAATCAGATCAGATTTAATATAATGGTTAAGTGATTTCATTTTTTTGTTTGTGTTTATATCTCTCAAGTGTGTGTAGGGTATTTATTAATGAGTCAAATTTAAATTAGATAATTTATTTTTATTAATATTTAACTAGGTATAAGTGATTTCTTGACTTTATTGTATTGATTCATTATTGTGTATATATTTTATTGTAATTTTATGATGTGTGAATATTGTATGAATGTAGTATGTATATCTTTCACCACAACTATTGATGTCAAAATTGGGACAGATTGTAATTTTATTCAATAAAAATTGTTGCTGTTGAAAAAAAAAAATATTTAACTATAGTTTTTACTCATTCTTTTAGATTATTTTTCTTCAAGTTTAGTTCAACCTTGTACCCAAAATTCATTATCTACTAGATTTACGACTCTTGAACCTCAGGTAGGTACTGCCTCTAAATAGGCAGGTCAACTTTTCCTTTCGTTGTGACCTATGTTAAAGAGTTAGGTAATTTCGATTTTACATGGACGTTTCCCTTTTAACAAACCCCGGGGGGTTTTCCGACTAAAAAGGTTACATTAAAGACTAAAAGTCGGAATTCTACCTACGAAATCGAGTTGTAATTGCTGTTGATTTCATGACATGAAATATTTATAAAATGATTAAATGTCATACTTTCATAAATATGTAATAGTTTCTTATTTAAATATTTGTTTTATTTGTTAATATCAAATAAATTAATAAATTAGTGAAAAGAGTATTGATGTGTATGTACATCATTTGAGAAAGACTGCAACATAAATTCTGACGATCCTTGGTACCAAATGTATTTAATATAAAAAAAAAAGTTTAAGAAAGAACTCGTGCCTTTATAAGGAGTTTTTAAGGGAAAGTAAAGGATATTTGTTATTATTTATCTATAATAAAGTTTTTAGTAATTGTTGATTAAAGGAATGTAATACCTTTTCAGCACTTATTCATTTTCCTCCTTCCTTCACAACCTTCATTTTCTTCCATCACTTTCTCCTCTAGCCAGAATCAAAAAGAAAACAAACTCGTTGATTAATTCATCTTGCCCCTACTTACGTGAGTGGCATTCCTTGGCCCTCCTCCCAGACGTACAGGAAACAACACCTGGGTAAGAAATTAGAAACACGCAGCATCAACAGGAATCGTATGGTATGTTGGGTCGCCGGAAAACGCATAGAATAAATAGTACCTTGGTGCATAATAAATGATGAACTAAGAAGAAACAAACGCTTAAAAAATCGGAAGAAAATGAATATTTAAGAGTAAAACAGGAGATTATAAAAAATGTATTTATTATTGAACTAAAATAAATTCTTACTTCTACCGAATTATAAGTTATATATTCGGACCGTTGCTATGGGTGAACTCCTTTCTCACACACGAGCTTGTCATAGAGGGATAGTGACTTCTACTTGAACTATAAAAATGTAATTTGACTTAAATGAATACGTTTTAAAAAAAACATTATATAATATATATGTATATATATATATATATATATATATATATATATATATATATATATATATATATATATATATAATTTAATACTCAATTTTTTGTTGAAGTATGAGGCCTCAACGATTGTACCTAAGTGATTTTACTGAATAAGAGCATTGATCTTAATTAAATATAGTAAAACTGATGTTCTACAATTTTTTATTTTTATAATATTATATTTATCTTTACTTTATACACTATAATATTTATATCGAAGTGTTGTAAAAGTCTGGGAGATTTTTCCTCTTGGAAGTGAATTTTTTATTCTAAATATAATATTACAATAATATAAGTAACTATTACATACTTTTCCGTAGGTATAACGCCCCATTGAATATCGGCTTTCGACAAATCTTTCCTAATCCGAACCTAATCGAACTCTATTCCTTTTTATATCCGTGACTTCGATCTTCGAATCTCGTCTGGTCAATCACTCCCACCCTCCCCTTTTAATTTCTGAAGAATCCTATATAGTTAGCTAATTTCAATCAAAATCAGAAATGAAACAGATAGAAACGTTTATTTATTTTTTATATGTTATATTCTACTTTGTTTTGCACATGTTATGCTATTAGTATATTATTTAAACGAAAAAAAAAATCATTGTAAATTTCTTTTTTATCAAAATAGTATATATCAACATATTGTTTTATTTTTATGTTTATTTATTTATGTTAAGTTTTATCTATTTTATCATTATCTAGTTTACTTTTCATTATTATTATTCGGGGTTGCTTGATTTATTACTATTATGATTATTAATTTTTTATTTGTTCTTTCTAATTTTTTTTTAAACATTATACACTAGAGTTTCCGTTTTAGTTTCTTGTATTAAACAACTTGTCTTGGACTTGTCCCAAAAAAAACAAATAATTTAATATTATTATTATAAATAAAATATAAGTTCTTCGCTTTCTAATATGATAACGAAGCGACACAATTTAAAATAAAATAAATATTTAAGAATTATCCTTTCCTAATTAATTTATACACTTTTTATCACAGAACTATGTAACATTCATCACCATTCCTGAGTAGACGTTTGGATCTATTCGAGAATTTTTCATGATTATATGCTGTATACTGTTTTTTAATTATTTTATTTTATTTTTGATAATTTAAATAATTTTTGTTGATGTTGTTTGAATTGTTTGAAAAAAAAATCTTTCTATAACCCCAAAGGTCGGAGCACTTTCGCTCTCAAACCAGGCCTGCCCCTAAATCGCCGGTCCACACGAAGTCTCCCCAGATGAGGTCCAAGTATTGATCGCGATGTTGGAATGCCATGGTGTTGGGTTCCCGAGACCTGTGCACCTTTTTTTAAAAACAGGTCTTAAAACCAAGGTCAGTCAGGTAGTTGAGAACGTTCCCTTTCTTTTGTAAGTTGCGTAAGGGGTGAGTGAACCGTCATATACAAAGTAACCCTTATTCTCAGGAGGGGGTGTAAAAAAGGACCCGAAAAAGAGGAGGTCCTGGAGGGAAAAAAGACGGAGGAAATGAGAAAGGATATGCCGGGACAGTGAGGGATTTATGACAGAGACAAGGAAGAGACTGTTAAAACATTGAGGCAGATGCCTTGCCTTCCTTAAACATGGTCTGTCCCCAGCAATGATGAGCCTTATTGGAACGAGCACTCGGTTCACCAGCCGCGGGATATTTGACATTTACATAAAAAGGCCAAGGTGTTTGTTTATATTACGACGGGTCGACTTCAAGAGGTCTGCTTCTACATAAGATAAGCTCTCTTTTGCAAAACAGGAATTTCGATTTTCACAAATCAAATCAAACCGGAAGTTTTATGAGACACTTTTAGCACAGGTGAACATATTGAATATTCCACCAACTTCTAAAATCAAAAATCTCGAGCGCGCAAGACACGACTTTCAATTACCTTCGTTATTTATATCAATTTAAGAATTTTTAAACGAATTTAGAAACGAAATAAAATGCCAAAGAATTATTTACATTTAATTTTAATAGAAACACGTGTTTTATTAAATAATCTATTATACAATATTATTATATACGACAATCAGTATGTTTTATCGGCTTTTCATCACCCTCCGTTAACTTTTACAATAGTATGTATAAGATAATATATTTTTCTAAAATATTTAGCATTCCAACAATATATTGTACATGTATATTACTGTTCTTAAGTTCAAAAAAATAAAAATTGCATTAAAAATATTTCTGCAGTTTTCTCCTTTAGTTCTGTGTCGAATTTGTTCAACTTATATATTTTCCTGTGTTTTAGCCATGTTAATCAGATGATATGGTCAATTTCATAAAATCTACAAAATTAAAAGTACTTTAGAGGGAGAAATTTTAAAATATTGACATTGAAGCCCTGTCAGATTATTCCAATAATAATGAAACCTACAAAATATTAAAGCCCGTCCAATTTTACATCGATATAGCGAGTTTAATCAAAATCATTAGAACCATTTTTGGTATAAAGTGGCTCTTCTGGTTAGCTCATTTTTATGAAAAAGTTGCTGTATGTAATAGTTGTATGTGCGGGCGTATAGTTTTCTTAATTATGAAATGGCTCCATAAGTTTTTATGGAGACTTTTCAGTTTCAAATGGCTTTTAGTTTTCGACTTACCACACACGGGCACACACACACACACAGACCTTTTTGCGGTACTTGGTTATATGGATTCAGGATACTCTAAAAGGTGTATTTCTGTTGAAAAGTGGAATTAAAAACATCTCAAAGATCGCAATACTTTCCCTTACTGTATATTTCAGAGTAAAAATAAAAATTATACAAAATGTGTTTTTTTTTTTAAAACCAACATAGCTATAAAACGACCAATTTCCAGTAACACAAACATGGTTAGCGCGTGTCAAACTAATGGTGAAAAAAAGGTTATATAATTAAAGTTACAGACCCTACAAACGAAAGACTTACCCATGCTCAAAAGAATTGTAATATAAAAAAAAATAATTAAAAAAAACCGACAGGCTTATACATGTATTCTTTATTTATTTTTATTTTATACTTTGTCAAGTTTCTCTATATTCTGTGTGAGTTTATTTCTCAGGTCCAATCTTATTTATTCATTTGTAAATATTGATTTTAATTTCACTGTTTAGTATCTTGTTTTTTATATTACTGAAAAAGAATCGAAACGTTGACATAATTAAATAGGCTTCTGGATTTTTCGTGTCGAACTCGCGGTACTTGGTGTAATGATCAAGTACCTATTATATTTATATATTTAGGTTTTCCGTGAATTTATCTTTGTCAATTGCAACCCCTCTATCATTTCTCAAACCTCTGAGATTTTTTTTTCAAAAGCGAGGTTAAAAACAAGTTTGTGCACTTATCTTTTTTGACTTGTCTCGGAAAGGCAACAATGAATAAATTATCGAAATCCAAGGAAAGAAAGAAGGCAGAACCGTGGGGTGTTAGCAGCGATAGGATAAGGACCATGGTTTAGGAAACATGACCAAAACTCCAAAAAGCACTTTACTTCTGATTATCTTCAAGAGCCCTAGCGGTTCTCGACGAAGGCTGGAGTCGAAGAGAATTTTTTAAAAATGTACTATCATTAAACATTAAAACATAAGTGGATCGAAAATACTGCGGGGATGAATTCAACTAAGTTAACTAAGTTAAGAGTTAACTCATTTAGACAAAAAGGTAAACGTTTGGTTTAAAATGCAGCTATATGATTCCAAATTTATCAGTTCAATATAATGTATAACAACAATTAATCATATTTTAACCTAATAGAAACAATTTTTACAAATTATTCCATTTTTTATCTTAATATTTTTTTTCTCTCTCTCTTCATATTTCTTTATTCACAGAAGCTATCTGACAATCAGCAAATGTGCTGTATAAAAATTAAGATCAGACATGGTAGGCACGATGAAGGAAAGTGCCCAGCAGCACCCCTTACTAAGCTTCAATTTAGCAGAGGCGGTCTCTCGTCCAGCTTCTCTTTAGCCTTCTGACTGGCATTTCAACTGCTGACATATTGTCGTGTCTGCTAAGTTTACTGTGAAAACGAGAATAGAGTGTTCGTATATGTTGGCCACCTTTTAGTTGTCCAAAAGTCCCTTTTGTTATTTACATACCAAGGAGGTGTCGTTATGAGTCTTAAAAGTTTTTATTGTAATGATTGCAGTTTTTGTATCTCATTCTTTTTTCTGAGCGATAAATCTGTGAAGCGTAAGCCCATATTGGTGTAAGTAGGTATGTGTATGTATTCAGTTTATGTTTAATTTTTCATTTTGATGATTTAGATAAAAGAGAGTATAGTACTTTTGTCGGTGGTTGAGAGTCTGTGGTTCTTGTTTTCCTAATGATTTTTAAATATTTCTGTGAGCTAACAAGAACAACATGACAGACACCTTTTTTATTCTTCGGGTACTATCATCAAATATTAAATTTTTCAAAAATCGTATATCATTAAATATTATTTGAAATAAAAGTTAACAAAACTAAATGATAAAGTTATACCATAATAAACAATCGTAATATACACATTATGAAAACATGTTTTTAAAACATAGGAACTCTATTTTAAAAATTAACCATTATTTATAATAAATGCTTTGGGAAAATACCGAAGGATCAAGAAGTCTAAAAACGAAATAAGAACGTGAAAAAGTGAAAATAAGGATAACAGAGAGGAGTTATTATTCCATGAGAACCGAGTACACGCGACTGACCCATGACTATCTTATCGAAAAAAAAAAGCACCTCCGAACTGCGAAAACTGTAATGTGCAATTGACCATCAGCCACATTCTAGAATGTGCCACTGCCCGCTTCACCACTACTATTTTAAAACAGAAAATATCAATAGAAGCCTTAAGAAAATGGTAGGCGATAAAAAATAATAATAAAGAAAACGATATTTAATCTGTTCAAAATGTTTAGAGCAGTTTAAACAAGAAAATAGAAATAAAACTACACTTAAAACTCAATAGTTATGTGTCCATAAATAAAATAACTAACCTAATAAAAGTTTAAAAAAATTATAATGTTTTAAAGAAATACATTTATAATATTTTAATAATATATATATATATATATATATATATATATATATATAATTATATTTTTTTGATTTTTTTTTTTTTTTTTTTTTTTTTTTTTATGGATCAATCTCTGCTCGCTTGTCACAACTATCGTTACTGAATTCCTGTCAAGTAAGCAATACCATCTGAGACATTTTTTAATTTTCTTATTGTATTTGAGTTAATCTTGTCCCGCAGGAAAAAGTAAGATAAGACTCTGCGTCGCAAGCGCTGGCCCGACGAATTGAGGAAAAATTCTTAGATGTTTTTTTATGGATGAGATACGCACAAGACAGGATGTAGAAAAACTAAGTGCAAGCAACTCAAGTTTTAGGTTCGGCTAGTCTCCGCCCAAAAGACTCAAATCTCCCATTCTTCGGATCCAGATTTACATACATTTCATTTATGTTTTTTTTTATTTTTTTTACATATTGGAGAATAATTAACTTTGCATTTACATATAAATAAAGACTATTATTATTATTATTATATTTATTTTAAAACGCTGAAAGTATTTCAGACAGTATGATAATTCACTATCGCCGACATCACATCCAACCTTCACACATTTTCATATTTTAATCTCGCCGTGATGCGCGATCTTTAGAAAAATTGTTTTTTTCTGATATTTTTGAAGTAAAACATTAAGATCATAAATACGAATACATTAGATATTCTAATTAGAATATTTTTTTGTTTCCTACCTCTGACCTCAAAGTCCTATAATTCAATGTTTATTAAATTTGCAAAGTTGTTTTGTCAGAGCTACAAAAAATGCAAAATATCACGATATAAACACACGCTTTCTCATATTACGCGCGAAATATAAATTCTTTAGTCACATATGACATAATATTTGGCTGTAAAGTTATATTTCCTGAAATAATAGGAAAAAATAAAATGAAAAGTCAAACCGCCTGTTTTCCAGCCGAGCTTTCGCGCGCATTTTTCCTAATCCTTGGAAATGCGAGCCCCGACTCTACACGTAGGCTTCATAAGATCCGAATGAATATGAACGAGGGCGGTATGAGCCAAGATGGCGGGGTGGCTTTTAATAAGACCCGACTAAACAAAACCCTCCCCCATCGCTCCGGCACAAAAAATATTGTTACAATTCCCCGGCCCTGTCTTAATACATCAACTCTGTTTATCCTCCTTTCAGTTTACCGAGCCAACGGCCGACTTCCAACAGATCGTTACGTCGCTCTGGGAAATGTCAGGTATATACGGAGGCTGGTCTTACTGGTATACAACCGCCTCGTGTCAGGGATGTTTCAAAATATTTTTCGAACCTTAAAAAAAAATAAAATAAATTAGTTTCTCTCTTATCTCAAAGAAGACGGAGGAATCATCTATTATCAAATATTTATTAAAGAACCATTCTAGGGTCACGTCTAGCATAACAGTCTTCTATACCAAGGTAGCGGTACGAATTTGGCTGATGGCCCTAGGATTTTTAATGCGATTATAAACTCCATAGTTATGACGTCCTTCTGAGGTAACGTAAAAAGATGGACTCGAGCCTGTGCTATGTGAGGTACTCATTAAAGATCCCTAACCTAATTAAACCTGGATAGGAAAAATTTAGGACTCCTACTGTAGCATCATTCCGATTAACCACATTAACATCAAGTGACTTTAAATAAATAAAAAACAAAACAACGAACTGGTCATTGATAAAGAATTGATCTTATTAAGTTATTCATTTCTCTTTAAAGTCAATGTATTTGCTCAATTTCGAAAAACCCAATATTAACTAAAGTAGCACTCTAACCGAAACATTTATTACTCGTAATAAAATAACAAAAAATACACGAATGTAAGTAGTAATATTGTAGTTTTAGTATGAAATAAATAAGGCAAAACCAGTGGGCTTTTTAAAAAAATGGTTATAGTGAATCTTGGGCTCCAGAAAAAAAAAGAAAAAAGAAAATACTCTTCACAAACTCAAATGGAAGGAAATAGCTTTATTTGAAATTGACAAATCCAAAAGTATTTCTATATCTACTTTCATCCGTGTTGACTTGAGCCTCATAGATAAAAATCAACCAAAATATACCCAAGAAAACTGTAGCTCCTTCCTCAATTTTTTGAATGAACGTATCAACAGATGTCTGAGGCATTATGAAGCTAAGCTTTTTTTATCCTTGAAATACTGATTTATGACTTTCAACCTTTCAGTGATTAATCAACCATTGTTTATTTATTTATTAATTAACATTAAGGCCCTTCAATAGCTAGAATTATTTAACTTAATTCATAACATAAATATTTAGTAAAATAATAGAGACTTATCGCTTTTAACATCAAATTTCTTTCCACTAGCATAAGGATCTCCGAGTCCTCTTCTGTTACCATAGACTTTTTACTGGCTGTTTTTTTTTTTTTTTTTCCGATTCAATTTTAGGAAATCTCATACCTGTAGATCAAATCCGATACCTAGGACTCCATCATGACAAACGTCGTACATGGAATCCTCGACAAGAAACTGCCCGTAGATACAGATTACTACAACACTTACTCAACAAACATTCAAAGCTTTCAATTTATCACAAAAAGCTCTTTTATATTATTATCATTAGACGCATCTGGACATATGGAATCGAGATTTGGGGCTCTACTAGACCATTTAATTCCTCTCGCATTCAATCCTTACAATCCAAAATCCTTCGCAGAATCCTAAATGCTCATTATTTACTTACGAATAAAATCATCCCAAAACATATATGCCTCTTTTAATTCCAAACTCTCGACCAGCACGTATCCTCTTGTACGCAACTAGTAATTCCCATCATTTCATGTCAAACCTCCTAGGCGATTGAAAAGACGATGGCCTCGAGACCTACTAAATTAAATTGACATTGAATTGCTACCACTGGGTAGTTCTCCACAAGAACATTTTTTAGCCCTTAATTGTAAATTAGCCATTTACCTATTGTATTTATTTTAAGTACAGTTGTAAATATCAAAAAATGATCAAGAAAAAAAATCCAGGAAATAGATTTGTTCATCTCTAAAACACAGCATCGCTAAACATACATTTACTACATCAATAGCACTGCCACCCATGAATGGTCCAACTACTTTTTAACTCCTGACGTGCATGGAGATGATTTGTCTGGAAATTTCTTGACCGCTTATGAGGCAGAGTGAGCCTCAGGAAGGTCTCCAGAAGCCAGAGCCTATTTACTGGAAAAATAGGAACTGGGTATTGTTAGGTTCTGCTACCCACTGGCTACATCGCTCTATTTTATTCACTATCGAAACTAATAAATATATATTCTGGAATACAGAATGTGGCTATTTATATTCTACCCTCCAGATCTCTTAAGGCCTTTTCACTTTCCGTACCTAAGAAGATTCCATACGCTTCATCATATCCCAGCATGATCGGTTCCAGACGAGGGAAGAAATCAGAGTAAGCGAAGGGTCCGCAAAAAAGTGTTTTTCGGTTCCGTGATACAATAAGCCGGGACAGAATAGGTATTATAAATATTTATAAGGTTGGGGAGGATGGTGAAGGTAGAGATGCCATCAACCGGCGGAGGCAGGTTGGGTCCGAATGGCCGGCAACCACTCCGCAGCCTCTTCCTATGCGGCATCGCCTCCTCCAGTGCGAGGATTGCTCTCCAGGGCGGGCCATCTGTATGTGCGCGGCGAAGGTCATTCTCTCCGGGTCGTAAAATGCCTGGATTTGGTCCGCTCTCTTACTTACATCGAAAAGAGCTTTAAAGAAAGCCACAGTTTCCAGGATTTACAAAGTGTTAAATACTAGACGCTAAAAACATGATCTTAGTTATTTGACTTATGTTATGGTTACGAGGGTACTGCATGATTTCAATATGCAATTGTCAAGCGTTAAGTCATAAAGGAAAAAATCTGGTACGGGCAACACACGACTTTCACTTACCTCCATTTTTAAAATCAATGAAAGAATTTTCAAATACAGTTAAAGATAAAAATAAGTGAAACTATTAAGGAATTAATTAAATTAAATTTCTATAAAAACATGTGTTTCATTAAAAAATCTATTATATTATTATCTAAAATAATCAGTTAGTTTTATGTTCATTTCATCACTCTCCATTAACTTTTAAAATCTTGTGAATGAGATGATATTTTTTCTAAAATCTTTAGCTTTCCAACAGTATGTCATACATGTTATTATAACATATTACTGCTGTTATGTTCAAAAACGAAAAATTGCATTAAAAAAATATATTTTTTGTTTTCTCCTTTAGTTGGGTATCGAATTTATTCCATTTATATATTTACCGGTTTTTCATCAGCGTTAACAAGATAATCTAGTTATTATTATTAAATCTACAAAATTAAAGGTACTTTAGGGGAAGAAAATTTAAAATATCGGCATTTAAGCCCTGTCAGACCATTTTTATCCAAATAAAACCTACATGATATTAAATCACATTAAATTTTACATCGATATAGCGAGTTTAATCAAAATCGTCGGAACCGTTATTGAGAAAATCGAAAAAAGGTGCAAAATGCATGGTATAAAGTGCCTCTTCTGGTAAGCTCATTTTGTGACGTCTCAGGCGTATAGTTGTCTTAAATATGAAATTTCAGTTTCATAGGACTTACCGTTTCCGCCCCGGAGTTACCACACACACACACACACACACACACACACACACACACACACGCACGCACACACACACACACACACACACACACAGACCTTTTTGCGGGACTTGGTTATTTGGACTCAGGGGACCCTAAAACGTGTATTTCCGTTGAAAACTGGAATTCGAAAATTTTCACGATCGCAATACTTTCCCTTACTATATATAGTAAGTGAAAGTAAATACAATATAAATATAAATAATTATATTTATATTTATAATATAAATATAAATATAAATAAAGTAAGTCATAAAGGAAAAATATGTGGCTTTAGTACTCCTGCCTGAATTTACTGTTTTTCCCAGTTAAGGAGAAATTAAGTTTATGGACGGACGGGCGGATTCAAGAAGTTGAGGAAGAAAAGAAAAAATCCAGTAACAAAATTTATATTTAATCATCTATGTATTGGGTTGATGCAAAATTAATGCAGGTTTTTAGTAGGTATTGTAAATACGCCATATCTTTACTTTAACCATATACATTTAATCAAAATAATTTCCATCTGAATCAATGCACTTTTGCCAACGTTCAACAAGCTTTCTTATTCCACCAGAAAAAAAATCCGAATCCCTGGACTCAATGAAATCACGAAAATAATTTTCAATGTCGTCCTGGTTTTGAAAATTTTTCTCCCTCAAAAAGTTGTCCAGATGCCTGAAAAAGTGGAATTCTGTAGGAGAGAGGTCAGGTGAATAAGGCGGATGTTGGAGAACTTCGTAGCCCAACTCGTGCAGTCGTCGAAGCGTTGGTTGTGCAACGTGTGGTCTGGCGTTATCGTGGAGCAGGATCGGCCCCTTCCGATTCATCAATGCTGGGCAAAGACGTTGCAATTTTTGAGTTCCGAGTTCCGCCGCCATTTCTCGTGTGGTTTTGGTTGGGTCTTCTTCCACTTTTGACCTCAGCTGGTCGTTGTCCAGAGCAAGATGACGGCCCCGACCTTCCTTGTCTTCGAGGTCGAAATCTCCTCTGTGAAACTTCTGGAACCAACGCTGCACCGTGCACTCATTAATAGCCCCCTGACCCCACACTTCATTAATATTACGAGCCGTTTGCGCAGCGCTGCGCCCTAATTTAAATTCGTAAAAATAAATTTGACGAAAATCGCACTTTGACATTTTCGATTCAAGACCTTTGAACACACTGAACAAAACGATTTTACTAAACAAATTCATGGTGAAAGAGAGGGTATTAGATAAGGTTTGTTTTGGTATAATAATGATCAATGTTAGGATTAGCTTTGTTTACACAATTGGAATTAAGATATTGCAATAGAGGAAACCTGCATTAATTTTGCATCAACCCAATACATTAAAACATCGGTACATTGGTAAGTTTTTTCATTCAAAACAATATAGCTCTTAAACTGTATGTCCTAGCGACTAATGTTATATAACAAAACATATTCTCCACTAAATTTCTGACATGAAAGCTGTAGTCAAAATTTTGATTTTTGCAACACTAACAGCGATAGAGAATGTGCAAGAGACAACACTAAAATAATGTTGGCAACACGTGACTTTTTTATTTTAATTTTAATTTTAACCAATTAGAGTAGGTCCTGACGACAAATATTATATACGAACATAGCTTCAAATTTTCAATGCGAGCAACAACACAGCCTTTTTTGACATAGAGCGTACTTAATAAATGTATCAAAACGAGACTTTTTTGATTCCAACCAATATAGCTTCTAACCTTTAGGGCCTTTTCACACACAAACGGCTGCCGTCCAAACGGTTTATAATCTTAGGCTTACCAGCCGGCCAAACGGTCGTTGATATAGGGGCATAGTTGGAGTTTTCACACATACACGGCTGCCGTTGGGACGGTTAATAATCCTCTTTATAGCCGTGTGGTGACCGGAGAGAAAAAACAGCCGTGTAGCTGCTGTGTACGGCACATTTCCCTATTTCTGCAACTATAAGTGGACGGCAGCCGTGTACGTGTGAAAGGGGAGGGGATTAACGACCGGCACGGCAGATAAGCCTTTTTACGGCAGCCGTCTATGTGTGAAAAGGCCCTTATGCTCAAGCGACAAATGTTATGTAAGAAATAATATTTTCCACTACATATTTGACATTAAACTTTCGATCTTAACAATACCAACAGAGCTACAGCGTGTCAAACAGAGTGAAATAAACTTAACTCACTGAAAGTTATATGCCCCCATCGAAAAAACATTTTTGCAAATAATTAGAGCCCTTAGTGACAATAGCAGTGGGAAAATATGATTCGCTGATGATTTGGAGGAAACAATGTTTTTTAGTACGATTTTGTGTAGGATCATGTTTTGATATCAAATTTACATATAGATGAAATAAATAGTAAGTATTGCGATTTGAAAAAATTTACGAATTCGAGTTCACATCGGAAATACACGTTTTAGGGTGCCCTGAGTTTAAATTACCAATTCCCACAAATCTGAAATGTTGTTAAAACGAATTATAAGTAACAGCAAATTTTATCACGATCAGAAGTAGCCACATTAGACCATGAATTTTGAAACATGCATGAAAAACGGTTTCAACGATTTTGATTAAACTAGCAATATTGATGCAAAATTATATAGGATTTATTCCTTATTAAAATACATTGACATGTCTTTAAATACCAAATGTTTAAAATTTATTTTTCTAAAGTATCTGTACTTTTGACGATTCGTTATAATTGAAAATTTCTCGATGTTAACATTGATTGATAATGGTCAACTATGAAATATGAAAGAATTCGATGACCAGCAGGTTGAGAAGAAAGCACTAATCGTCCAGATTTGTTGTATTGTTTTAAACTATATGGAGCGTATACAGGAACATAAATTTGATATAATGAATTTGTTATACGTATGCATATTTTATGAGAGAGAAATTCAAGTATTTAGGTTCAATTATAACTAGAAAAAATGAAATCCAGGAAGAAATAAAGTCCCGGTTAAAGGTGGGAAATGCGTGTTATTATTCAGTTGCTAAGTTACTTAGTTAGCGGTTTCTATCTAAAAACTTAAAGATTAGAATTTATAAAACTATTATTCTTCCAACGGTTCTTTACGGATGTGAAACGTGGCCGCTTACTTTAAAGGATGAACAACGGCTTAAGGTTTTCGAAAATAAGGTATTGCGTAAAATATTTGGTCCAAAGAGAGATGAGGCCACTGGGGAGTTTAGAAGGTTGCATAACTCGGAATTGCGGAACTTGCATCCTGTGAATATAATTAAGCTGATTGCATCGCGGAGACTCAAATGGGCGAGTAAAGTTGTTGGGCTCGATGACGATCGGATTCCGAGAAAGTTGGTATTTGCTGATCCGACTGGTAGGCGTCCGAAAGGTAGGCCGAAGCGGAGATGGGAGGATTGCGTTAAGGCTGATCTCGGGAGCTTGGGCTTGAATGGTGAGCATTGGACGAGTCTGTGTAGGCGGAATTTAGTGGTATCGGCATCGAACCTTCGGGTTCGCTAAGCCTATTATTATTATTATTATTATTATACATATGTTATGTTTCATGACGTAGTACAACATTGAGTTCTGAAGAGCAGGAATTCCAGAAGGAGATAGTTTTAATTTAAAAGAAAGGGAAGTGGCGTAAGCGGGAACTTAGCGAGGACTTAATATAAGTTCCGGGAGGAGGGGGACTTCAATTAGATAAAGCCCGGGGCTTGGCATTAGCAACAGCTGGGCCGGGACGCCATAATGGAAAAATATATTTTGCATGCAACCTCCATCTCACCCTCTTCTTTATAACCCTTTGTTTGAAATTCTTCTCGAATAAGTTTCATAAGGAGGATGAGTTATCCTTTTGTAATAGAAACAGAGGGCTCAACTCTTGACTAACTTTATTCCTTCTCTTAATATAATTTTCTTTTTTTCCTTTTCTTTCTCTTTTTTTTTTTGTTTTTTATGACAGCATCGTATAAAAAGGTGGATGAGGATTTATTTTAATTATGAAATCGCTGTCGATTCATGAAACTTTTCTTTATGTAAATTAAAGCCTACACCTTTAATTTCATTTATATTATCTTTCTCATTGCTAAGGCTTAATAAAGAAATTCATTTATCCTTTCTTCATCAAATTTGTTGATTTGTGTTCATCATAAGAGGTTTAAGGACTTGCAATCAACTTTATCCAATTTTTCATATTTTCTATTAGGTTTTTTTTTTTTTTTTTTTTTTAAACAGTAACTTCTATTAAACACCTAAAAAAAAAATTACAACCAATATAATATTCATCAAAATCAATATCATCAAAATTTTAGCACTAAAATAGGTATTTCAACCATTTCCTTTTTAAGTATTAATAAGATATTTTTGTCATGTTATTTTTATTTTATTTATATATGTCCTGAAGTTTATCACGAAATAGAAGATACAAACGAGTAGTCACTAATATCTAAATATTTTGAGTGAACTCGTTAAATTAAGGTACAATGAAATGATTTTTATCATCCTAATTGTAATAGTCTGACAGGGCTTAATTGGACCAGTTTTCGAAATTTTCCTCTAAAGCTCACATTTTTTTAAATCTCAGATAGAATTGACAATTAATAATAATGTTAAAATTTGAGATATATTTTAATAAGAATTAAAAATTTCCTATTAGATAGATAGATACATAGATAAACGTGTTTTATTAATAACCTTTACATGTTTCTTAACAGTGTCTAGAGAACACAAAATACTGGCATGGATTTCCGTCTGCTAAGAGTTGTTTTATTTATATATATTATTAAAAAAAAAAAGTTACAATAACATTACAAAAGAATAAATCTAAAGATAGTGGGTTAATCTTTGTTTACCACGTAGAATAAACAAAATATAAATATAACTTATCTAGTGACAACATATTCTCTGTTTATTTATTTATTATAATTGAAATTATTTTATTAAGGCCTATAGTTTACAGCACATTTCATAAATCTTTACAATGAATTCCAATTATTTCCGTTTAAAATGTCTATTATTTTGTTATTATTACTGTTACGAATTGAGCATGTGTAAACTATTTCCTTCATCCATGGTTTACAATTTAAGGATATCATTTCGGTTCTTGTTTAAAAAACTATTCTCATTAATTCTATACTTTTTTATCATTAATGTAGTCAACACCATGGTCTAGCTTCTTATTGATTAGATGGTATTCGGCACCCATAACAGAGATTATTAGTATTACACTTCCACCTCGCCACCGATACGAACTCCATATCAAATGGACAGTCTAAATCATTCGCTAGTTTTACCCAATTTCCTATTGTTAAATAAATGCTATGCAGATATGCAATGTATGGTGAACGAATTTTTGAAGAATTTTTAAGGACCTCTTTTATATGATGGATTTCTACTCCAAGTTGGATGGTAACAGAAAATCTTAAGATAACCATGTCTCATTTGTCATCACAAATTGTGTTGTTTTATTAGTTTTAATTTGTTTTTTTTTCTGTATCTTGTATTTTCATTGAAATAACTTGTTAAATATACTTGTTTTCCTAGAATCACTAAGGGAATGTAATCTTTTAAGTAAGGTAATGTTTATGTATGTTCATGTTTATATTATATTTTAGTATTATTTAATTTATTTTCGTACCTCCTATAAATTAAGTCATTGTTCTGATCCAAAAGGGTTTTTTCTGTACACCATTTATATTTTATAGCTATTTTTTAATCGTATTTTCACATTGAAACGTAAAGAATTTTTAGGATTCATATCATTAAATTATCATATTCAAATTAAATAATCTTTCATAGAGAAGGAGAACGGATAAAAAAAAAAAAACACTTTATCCAATGCACTCGAGAAAAATTCAACATGAAGACGGATAAACGGATATACGAATCCAACGCCACTTTGAGATAAAATACGTTAAGAGACTAGAAGAAAAAAAAAATAGAAAAAGAAAAGAGGAAAGCCCTTATACAAAAAGGAAATTCTCCGAGTGGAATTGTATTTTATTTGTTTTCTGTCCCGGGTGTACACGGTTCTTCCATTACCGAAGCCTCGGGAAGAACCTGCTTCCGAGGTAAATGGGTCACAGCACCATCGGACTTCGGGCCCACAAAAAAATGTATTCATCAAGATATCTATCGACATCTATTCTCCCTAACTGGTGGGTGTGGGTGGGATTGTGACTGCGTGTGGTAGTGGGAGGCATTGTTCGAGAAATAAACAATGTTATTTTTAATTAATATTAACTATATCATAATCTCTAAACTGGACTAATCTTCTCTAAATACATTAATTAAGGTAATTAATTATGTCACCTACCTTTTTTTATTTTCCACTTAACAATGTCCTAATGTACAAATTATTAATCCTAATCATTTCATCATTGATATAAAACGAGGCAGGATGTCATTTTTTAATGGTAGGTCAAAAAAGTTTCCATACACTTTCAATATTAGTTCTATTTGTTGTACTAAGACCGTCATTCTAGTTATATATGTATAAATCTTATCTCAGTATTCATTGAAACTTAGGTAATCTTGGGCCTGGGAAACTGATTTCTTTTCAATATGCGCGTTTCTCGTGATTTGGTAGAGCTTAAGGTTCGCAGGACTTATCTATAAGAAACATTTCATATCTGTTGAATAAATCATACGCTACTGTACAGTATGGACTACAAAGACATGGAGAGTTAAAATCGACGCCTCAATCACAATCAGAATAAATAGGATATGGGATACAATTCCACCCAGAAACAACCAAAAATATTCTAAGAAGGGAAGGATACAGTGGTTGAGTCGCAAGTTAAACAAAAATAAGCGGTTGTAATTCGCTAGAGAGTTAGTAAATAAACCCAAAAAGTTCTGGGAAAGGACCACATTCTCTTAGGAATCCAAATTTAATATTTTTCCAGATGGAAGGTCAAAAGTGTAGAGGAAATATACCTTAGCAAACAAAGAATTTATTTATCGGTGTATGGAAACGTTTTTGAGTATATATAATTCTACATAGACATATCTTATGCCTATCTATTTAATTTACCAACACTTCAGTTTGAGAACTTAATCCAAAATTTAGGGGAAAAAATATATCTCTTTATATATATATCATTAAGAGCATTTTTGAAGGCTTATAAGTAAACTACATGGCAATTAAGTTTTTATTTGGAAGGGAAAATTGAATTTTCTGTAATCAAGTCATCAAAAAATTATTTCAGAATGAGTTGTAATGATAATATAATATGCCGTTGGAATGCGCAAGATTTTAGAAAAGTTAATATGCAATTTAGTAAGTCGTACAAGTTAATAGAGAGTTGTTATTAGTCCATAAAATAATGAACATATGTTATTCGTAATGTGAGGAGGTGATTCAATGTTGCCACCATACAGGTAAAATCCTCCCATAAAAAAGTTAAAAAAAAAATCGCACGTAGGTAAGTTGTTACAAATCAATAAACTAACAATGCTGATCATTTTTTCTAATTTTAGATTATTTCATTCAAACGGGTGTTCCATTCGGAAATAAATAGCACTTTTGTTATGATGAACTCATAATTCCAAATCGGTCAAATTTTACTTTTTTTAAACATGAATGACAGCTAGACAAGGGCGGGTCACAAGCCAATAAATACTACAGCCTATGATTAAAGAATCTGTAAAAGATAATTTTTAAATTTTAATTAATATGCGATTTTCTATACATTTATTATTGCTTCCTCATTTTACTAATGTTTAAATTTTTATTAATAAATTTTATGATTATATATATTCAGGTTATATGAGCTATAATTTAATTATCAATTTTTTTATTAATATTAGTTACTAATTTTATTACATTTGTTTCTTATCTGTCAAAAATCATTGTTGCGTAAAATTGAACTGAGTCACCAAATCACTGTTTTATTCAAGAATATAAATTAATAATTAATATTAATAAAAAATAGCTAATAATCAAGGTACGAACTTTTATAGACGACCTTTTTAATTTTGAAACATCTTTAATTTTTTAATAAATTATTTTTTCATTTTTCTTTTCTTTGTTTACATTACTTGTTAATTATTTATTATATTTCTTTTCTTTTCTTTTTTAATTTTTTTTTTTTTGGAAGTTTTCTATATTGGAACATTTAAAAAAGCACATACTACCTTCCATTCATCATCTAATCACTTTATTTCATAAGTCTTTTAACATTTTTTCATCCTAGTCGACGTTTCGGGGTTGTTTTTCCATTTTCAAGTATAGACCTTGCTACAACATTTTTCATCCTTCACTACATCTTATAGCACACTGCTGTATTTCTTATTATTATAGTTGTTTTTATCAATGTAATAATTTTATTTGACTGTCTTTTGTTAGCTGATATAGTAGCATACAGTGTTTAAAAAAAAAGTTAAGAGAAAAAAAAATTATAAATATTTATATACAATATAAAACAGAGATTTGCTTATTTAAGGAATTTTATTATTGTAATTCTGTTTCATATGGAATTAACGCTTAAAAATACTGAATTTTTTTTTCATGTTAAAATAATTAGCTGAATTTTTATTAGAAACCACTAATATAAAATAATTTTTTATGTTACTCACAATTTTTATTTTTAAGGACCTATTCGGTCTGAAAATAATCTGGCGTCTCTCAATATTACGATTCTATGTAATTAAGAAATGCCCAGTCTGGGGTCCCCTTAGTAGTTGTAAATATTGTATATAGTTATGTTTGTTTGTATGATTTTTATTTATTTGCCAACTTTGAACTTATCTCAATTATAGGTTGTTGTTTGTTTTTTTTTATTTTGTTTTATTTTATTGTACATATAAATGATTTTTTTTTTCTATTTTATGTAATTTGACTTTATCGTTATTTTCTGTATATATTTGTATGAATGTGGTCATATATCTCTATTACTATTGTTCATTCTGAAACAGATTGTAATATTTCTCAATAAATAAATATTAAAAGTAATAAATAAATTTTAATATTCACAAAAAAAATGTGTACTTTTTGCCATTTTATGACCGTACTTAATTGAAGGCATTTTAAAAAATATCTATTCAAACTTGCGGGGGGGGAAAATCCGAAATCTCCCTGGAACAGTGTTTTATGCAAACAACCAACCTGGCGCGATCTATATCCCCGAAAGAGAAGCTGCAGGACCTGTTTCATGTTCTTTTTGTAGAAGTTGCTTATGTAAAGTAACACCAGAGGTTGCCTGGTTACAGGGGACTTGGGACTTGACGGTGTTAAGTACCCTGATAGATTAAAGAGATAGACGCGGTAGCAACTAACGAAGTGTACCCAGGCAAGGGTGACTTACCTACCAACGGCCTTTTATAAAATTTATGGCTGTTTGCGCTCAGTTTAGCAGCTAGATCCTATCCCAACTTTTATGAATATAGGATTATATTTATGATTCCGAAGAGTTGGAATATTTCTAATCAACGTTCTGAAAACGTGGAAAATCTTATTAAAGAAGCTGTAGTTATCAACGGGAAAAATCTTGTATATTTCAATAGTGACTAGACCAGATTTTTTAAATTAATACTAAATGAGTAGAAATGGTGCTGATACACTTCGGTGCATGGTAATCGGTAATCTGACCCGTATGAAATTTATATAAAGAACTTCAAAGCTAAATTTTAACGAAAGGAAGTATTGCAATCAATTTTTTTTTAAGTCTATTCTAATACTGCAAATATATATATATATATATATATATATATATATATATATATATATATATATATATATATTTTTTTTTTTTTTTTTTTTTTTTTTTTTTATGGTTCTACATATGAAATATATAGTAAGGGAAAGTATTGCGATCGTTAAAATTTTCGAATTACAGTTTTTACCGAAAATACACGTTTTAGGGTCATCTGAATCCAAATGCCAAGTCCCACAAAAAGGTTGTGTGTATGTGTGTGTGTGTGTGTGTGTGTGTGCGTGTGTGTGTGTGTGTGTTTGCTCGTATGTGGCCCGTATGTCCAGCGTGTAAACGAAAAGTTGTATGAAACTGAAAGTTCTTTATTTATTTGTCTCCATTTTTTCACTAGTTTATAATTGAAGGAGTATGTATATTGTTTGTTAATTAGTTTAAAGTACTTTATGCTCTTGTGGCTAACCGGGAGATGCTAAAGTAGGAGTCCTAAATTTTCTATCCAGGTTTAATTAGAAGAGGGATCTTTAACGAGTACCTTACATCTCACAGGTTTGGCACCTTCATCTAACGTCCCCTCTGAAGGAAGGCATAACCAGAGATTTTTCACTCCCTTTAAAAACTCCTGGTTACATCTGTCAGGTGTGAAACCCGCGACCATAGGCATAAAAGACTGTTATGCCAGCCACTACACCACAGGTGATCTCTGTGAAGGAATATATTAAACCAACACTACCAACGCAAGATATGTTGTTAAGTTAAATTTTCAGAAGAATATTTATAAATGATAGTTCTATTTGTTACCAACCAACTAAAAGGGTAAAGAAAAAATTCCATTTTTTAAGAAGAAAAACTCTTCAAAATAATGTTTTTAACTAGTTTTTGTGTCAGTTATATATTTTTTTGAACTTAGTTTTGAATTACTCCGAAATTTGTAGGATAAACGAAAAAAAAATCTATTGTAAATCATCTTTGTTGGTCATTAATCACATACTGAGCTTAGTCCTTTTTACATTTTTTTTTAAAGGCAACTTAACACAGTTATTTTTTTAGTAAGTGAATATTTTTACCTGACCTCAGTGAGTCTTCTATTTATTTTCTTACCTGAAAATAGAAAAAAAAATTAATAATGTATAAGTTAAAATGTTTAATTCATTCTTAAAATTAACAATTTAAATCATTCTTATCTTAAAAGACATCAATTGCAAAACGTATGATCTAAATTGCAAGCTGACAATTTTCGCAACCGTTGCCTAAATGTATTCTTTTCAGTAGCGAATTTCCGAGGATGTGCCTGCTGTTTTGTATATTTTGGAATTAGTTAGGTTGTTTACAATATTTCACCAGACTATGGTAATTTCAAGCCATTGGCAGTATAATTTTTACGCGGCTACTTAAATTAGTAGTTAAATTTAAATTCATGTAGGTGGATTTCCCGTTTCAACAAACGGGTAAAAATTTATTCTTTGATGAAATGTTCGACTGATATAAACCAAAAGAAACGATCAGCACAACAGTCATAACAAAAAATAAATTCGCATCCGAATAAAAATTTCCCTTGTAATATATATATATATATATATATATATATATATATATATATATATATATATATATATATATATATATAGAACAAACAGCACAAAACCGATGTTTTTTAAATAATAATAATAATTGTTTATTTATTCTGGGACAAGTCCCCTTCAGAATAATACAGCAGGTAATAAAAAATGGACTTAAGACTGGAGTCTTAATAACATGAACATATAAAATAACTCAATAAATAAATTCTAATAAAAATGCACAAACAACAAATAAATGTATGATAACATGATAACAAAGAAAATATATAATTAAAAACTATAATAAGATAAAACAGATAAAAAAAAGTTTACATATATACAGTTTAAAAAAAAAAGAAAAGAAAGGAAATTCAAATTCTTCTGAGTGTTTGTAAAATAATATATAATTGAATATTACGTCTTTAAAAAGATTAAAAGTATAATTCTAAATAATATTTGCTGTTGAATGTATTCAAGAAAATGAAAATTTAATACATAAATAAACGTATCTGTTAATTTTCCCTGAAATTAACAACTCTAATAACTTACTATCTACTTGGGATTATTTGTGAATTGAATTGACAGCAAATGGTTATTTAATTATTGATATAATTATAATTATTGATTATGGCAAATGGAATTACAATTTTGAAAGATTTTAGGAGTCCTCGGATATTAGAGGGAATCGAGTTCCACAGGGATTCGGATCGGGAGAATGATCTATCCAAAAATGTGGATTGATGGGACGTTATATACAGATCAGGAGGCCGCGAGCAGATGTTTTGGGAACGAACGGAGGATTTAAATTTAAGGAGATCCGAGATGTAAAATGGACCCGTGATTGGGTAATTTGGCCGAGGAAGGATGTCAGAAAGTACCTACTAATTGAGTAAAGCCAACAAAACCGGGTGATATAGGTGTCTCTGGATATCCCAAAGATGAAACGTATAATTTAACCAAACGACTAACTTTATTTCCCATATGTTGCTGTGTATAAATGTTTCTTATTTGCATTTAACGGTTATCGAAGCATCAATGATGTTCTCGACAGTCTTCGGAAACTTTGACTGAAATGCTCCTAGTTAATAAAAACCATCAAACATTAAAACTGAAAATGACAGAAAACGATATTCATCTGAAAATTGAATGAAACATTAACGGTAATCATCTGGAAATCAAACATGATTTCACTAAAAGAATAAAAAATGAAGAGATGAAGATACCTGAGGATACGAGACGATCAGACAGGTTCCAACTCTTCGACTGTGAATTTTAGATGTTCCAGGTGGACTTACTACTCCGCTTGCGGGGATCTTTAATACTATGGATCGTCACTAAGTTATGTTTACTGATCAAAATCACCTTGTATGGACCCTCATACCTCTTGGACTTCCTTTCCGCTGTAGGATCCAATTTACCGTAAACAACGGTCCTAATTTTGATGCTTCCCATCCTGTCCCGCACTGGAATATTTTCCCGCATCACTCGCAAATCGATGTTTTTAATGAAACTTAATATCCCATATCTTGATTTTTATAAATGTTTCGTATTTGCATTCAACGGGTATTGAATATTAATGTTATTCCCGTAATTTATAACTTATATATATATATATATATATATATATATATATATATATATAAGTAAAATAGTTTATTTATTAAATAAATATTAAAATGAAAGTTTACCAGTCCAGGAAGGTACGATTTTACAGTAGCTTACGTTAGTGCGAAAATCAACAGTAAGATCAATGCCTATAGACTAGTTATAAGTTTGGTAATAAAAAGAGTTGATGTTATTAGTTGTTTTCAACAAAATTGCAGCCGATTAAAAGTGATTTAATTAAATAACTTAGTTATTTTTTAAGATAATTATAAAAAAAAAACTTTACCCATAAATATATGTATATATATATATATATATATATATATATATATATATATATATAATATGTATATGTAAGAAAAATAGAATATTAAATAAATTAAAATTATTAAATATTTATTTATCAAAAACCTACAGGTATTCTCAGTAAGTACGATTATTTTATACTTTTGCTACTTTAATACCTCATTATTTTAAAAATAATATGTCTAGGAAAATAGGTGTTAAGGAATTTCATGCACAACACATTTAAACGTTGAGATAAAAATAATAAAATTGGAACAATACTAGAAATAACCAAAAGAATGCAAAAACTGTATTATGCATAAATGCATACAACTACGTTATTCACTTAAATAAATGAATGTCAGTTCCTGGGGTATGAGACTAATAATAGTAAATTAATTTTTTTTAAAATTATATAAGTAACATTCATTAGTTTTTCCTTTCATCTACAAAATGTTAGTTGTTATATTTTAACAAATAATAATAAAAAAATTCCAATACACGGATCTTTCATTTTTATTTTAACATTAAAATTATCATCTACTTGAAAAAGTATTGATTTCTATAATATTAGATAATGAATGAAACGTTGAAATAATTCGTTGCCTAATGAATGGTAATATATTTTAAATCGCAGTTGTGTTTTTCGACACACAACTCAAAAAGGAGTATTCAATTTTTTTTTTTTTATTTATTTATTTTTTTTTTAATGATTCTCTTCATTTCTTTTTTTAGTTTCTATTATTCAATGCTGCTTTGTTTTTACTAGTATGGTTTCGAAAAGCTTTATTTAATATATGCATGTAGTTTTCGTTTTATTACAACTCTCTTTGTATGAGGATTACCTTCCAAATGTTTTGTAACACATATAAACACATAATATAATCCATACAAGTACGTATAACGTCGGATGTACCAGTAATCATAGGTATTTAACAGTAGAGGAGCGACGACAAACCACTATCTGATAGATGGTAGGCTGTATGCGGCTCACACCTGTTTTACACCTGACCAACATTTCCTTCCACAGAATCGCTCTCAGCTGGTACGTCCTACACTAATAGCCCTCATACGATCCAAAGATTAAGCAAAAATAATTACAGTCATTATTTATTAAAAGTAAAAAGGGGGGGAAAAACAAAAAAGAATGTTTTAGAATCCGAAAAATATAGCTCAATAGAACGTATAAAATAATTAATCATTAATATTAAATACTTTCGAGATTAAATTATTTTTTTCTTATTCAATGTATTTTTGAGCTGTTAGTTAGGAGTATTAATAGCCAAATATTAATACCAACAATTTTTACTTTCACTTACTATATATAGTAAGGGGAAGTATTGCGATCGTGAAAATTTTCTAATTCAAGTTTTCAACGGAAATACACGTTTTAGGGTCCCCCGAGTCCAAATAACCAAGTACCGCAAAAAGGTCTGTGTGTGTGTGTGTGTGTGTGGTAACTCCCGGGCGGAAACGGTAAGTCCTATGAAACTGAAATTTCATATTTAAGACAACTATACGCCCGAGACATGACAAAACATTTTTCATCAAAATGAGCTTACCAGAAGAGGTACTTTATACTATGCATTTTGCACCTTTTTTCGATTTTCTCGAAAACGGTTCCGACGATTTTGATTAAACTCGCTATGTCGATGTAAAGTTGAATGGGCTTTATACCATGTAGGTTTTATTCTGATTAAAGTGGTCTGACAGGGCTTAAATGCCGATATTTTAAATTGTCTTCTCCTAAAGTTCCTTTAATTTTGTAGATTTAATAAAAATAACTATATTATCTTATTAACGCTGATGAAAAACAGGCAAATATATAAATTGAATAAATTCGATACCCAACTAAAAGAGAAAATAGAAAAAATATTTGTTTAATGCAATTTTTCGTTTTTGAACATAATATACATGTATGATATATCGTTGGAAAGCTAAAGATTTCAGAAAAAATATTATCTCATACTTGTGTATTAACTTTTAAAAGTTAATAGGGAGTGATGAAATGAACATAAAACTAACTGATTATTTTAGATAATAATATTATTTAATGAAACACATGTTTCTATAGAAATTCAATTTAATTAATTCTTTATTTAGTTTTACGTATTTTTATCTCTTACTGTTTTGAAAACTCTTTCATTTATTTTAAAAATGGAGGTAAGTGAAAGTCGTGTGTTGCCCGCACCAGATTTTTTTTTAATGTATACCGATGATCGCAATACTTTGATCTTTAAATAACGCAATGTTATTCTAAGCAATGTATAGTAAATAAAATAAATTATTTTATGCAATCATGAATTAACAATTTCAAGTTAAAATAATATGTTTTGTGAGGAATATTGGTAAATAATCAATTGAGACGTTGATTTCCAAAAGCCACTATATCGATTCTAGGAAATTTTACTGGAAGCCCAAAAATATCTCATTCTTATATTCTTAAACCATCGTATTTGATTTCTATCTCATTAAAATCTAGAATTGATTTTTTACTATAATTATTACTATTATAATTATATTTTAGTATGATTAAGTGATACTTAATAAGTGTTTATTAGGTAAAATCAAATAGAATATTTAGATAAAACTAAATAATGAGAATTAAAAATATGTCATTATATTAATTTCTTAAAAAATGTCATTTAGTATTTTTTGGAAATCAATGTCTCAATGGCCATATATAATAAAAAATCACACGACTTGAAAATTCGTTATTATGCACATAAAATATTTTTTCGGGGTTTCAGAAGTCTAAGTAAAAATGCTCTTTGAGATATAACATACATGTAGAGAGATATAGCATATTATTTGTTCGTATTTTACTATTTCCACCAAATTTCAAAATGTATCAAATGGAAATATGGTAGTTAATATCAATGGAAATTTTTACATGTAATGAGTTGGTGAAGGAGGTTTTTCGAGATCTTTTTCTTTCAAGTACTCTCCCCTCTCAAGATATTTATAATTTGGTATTTTAGTTCAAAAAAATCTTAGTTGAAGGAGCATGGCGGTTATTCCCTTTTTTTTTTTCTATCATAATATACTCAAATAAAGTATAATGTATATATATAAAATGTAATTGGCTTTATGGTATATTATAATATAAGGTATATATAATGCAAAAATATGAGGTGTGTTTGTTCTCTCGGAAGCGTCTGTAAAGACCTCGTTATAAAATCATTTTATACAAAATCATTCTTGGACTGCAACTTATAGCAAATTCTTAATCGGTCTTTATCATATGATGAATTACCATTTCTATATCATTTACTTAATTTCATATATACTATTTCAATAAAATTAATATATATTGTATTTAATTAACCAGTGATGTCCGAACCGTAGCAAAAGACACGATTAAAATTTACAACTCAAAATATTTACCGAAGTATCTTTCTAGGTAATATTTAATACTCTTACCCTATAATACATGTTTTGATAATTATTGCAAATTCATCTCATTATTTAAACCATTAAGTTCATTGACATAACAAAATATTACATCAAAATTATAAAAAAGGTAATCGGAAATTTCCCTATTCAACTCCAACTTAAAAGAAAGATTAATAAAACGTGCTATACATTTCTAAACGAAAAAAACAAAAATAAATAAAAATTGACAGAATCTTATCTTGGGAAATAATATGGAGTTCAACGAATTCTGATGACAATGTAATAGTGATAAGAGATTTAACTCATATCTGATCGTAGTTATGAAACAGAAATTTTTTATCGTTAAGATAACAAATAACACAGGTTTGAACATATTAGATTGGAACGTTTCAAGATTATTACTTGTAAAATGAACGTCATTAACTGTTAAACTTCCAGAGATGATAGAATGCATTACTTGATTTCTGTGGCAAAAAATAAAATAAAATTCTTTTCAAATTAAACATTACTGTCATAGAAAAATATTCATCATTATGATAAAATTTTGGTAATTAAAAAACAGTTAAACGTATCAATCCATCATCAAGAAAAAAATCATTCTGACCATGTTCCCGTTCCGTTTAATGTTAATAAGCTATTTTATTTAATGTAGTAATAATTTTCTGTTAACAAATGATTAACTCATTGTGCCATAAGAACCGTTGAAAACATTAATAATTCATGTTAGGAACATCGTAACACCACCTAATGGAATAAAAGTGAGACGAAAACATTAAAAGATACGAAAAACATGCCGTTCTTTATCTCTTAAAATCTCTCAACAATTCTTTAAACCATAATATTGGAGGATACTTGTACTTAACAATATTCATGGGTTGTACTAACATTTTTAAAAAGCTTCAGAAATAACAATAAAAAAAAAAAAAAATCACACTATAAAATAAGTGATTGAATTTATTATAGCTGATTACTAGTAGAATACTTGACAATAATACTATTTTTTTAAGTGGTAGTTAGTGGCTTATAAATAATACCCTACTATTGTAGCATAAATTAATATTCGATTTCATTGTTCATTAATAATCTTGTAAATTGTTTATTCATTTGGAAGCGGTCAAAATTATTATTTTATTTCCGGTTTTTGAAGAGCGCCGAAACGAGGAATTTCACCGCAAGGCCTGCTGCGCGATGATAAAGGAAATGATTATTCTATTCTTGAAAGAGGCAATTTCACGCCGTCTTGAGTTCCGTAGCATCAAGCTGGAAGAATGCAAGACTGGATCTTGGGTTTTACAGTGAATTATTCTTGTTTAGACATGAATATATAAATAACTAAAAAAATAATTACTTGTAATGAATTTCAGAAATAGGAAAATATAAATGAATTTTATATAATATTTACATTATCTGATTCTATTATTATGTAATTATTAATAAGTCAAAAGAAAATAAAGTAAGTAATCATACACAGCTCTAAGGTCAACTAGTTTTTAAGACTTTTCATTTATACTTGTTTTCTTAAATAGATATTTGTTATTGAAACATTGTTTTAATAAAAACAAATAAAAAAACAAAACAACATAAAATATATAAGGAGCATTACTGGTTCCATGGTTACTGGTCTTTAATAGGGTAAAAAATCCTTCGTTAGTCATTTGGAGAGAACGTAAAAAGGAACCTGTGCAATGTCAGGTACTCGTCAAAGATTCCTATCCTAATCAAACCTAGAAAGGATAAATGTAGGACTCCCACTGTAGCAACGCATCTTAAGAGGAGATGTAAATGAATGAACAACAACTGTGGATTGCTCTAACATAATAGCAAAAACTGCATTGTAATAATCTAATTTGATAATAACTTTATCAATATTAATGGTTTAGTTTAACAATTTTTAAAGTCAAAGTATCACTATCAAAAGAATATTCTTTCTTTTAGTAAGGATCGGCAAACACGGCTGAAGGTTGGGTAAACGTCTGAAATAACAACAAATTTTTAAATCGGAAAAGAAGGTTATAATTTTACAATAACCAAGAATTTTGAAGATTATTTTATCCTTATCGAAAATGAAAATTTCTAGTGTTACAAACAGCTTGTTCACATAACAAATTATTATATTGTTATAAAATATTTGTACATTGAAAATGAGCATTGCTAATTAGAAATATTTTCAGTTTATTATATGTATAAATAAACGTACAATCATGTATTTAATAAAATAAGAAACTACTTTTTTTAGGACTATTTTAAATGTAATATAAAACTATATGAACTAATCTTGATCTAGGAGTTATAAACTTTATTTTTGCCCATATAGCGAGATAGAATGAAGTCCTTCTATTAATTTTTGAATTATTTTGTATTTTTTATATATATTCGAAGTCTGAAAACTCTGAAATCCTATTAGAATAAAAAATCATATTGACCGGTAAACAGTAGGTATTTAACCCAAAAAGTCACTTGGCTAAAAAAAAAAAAATCACTTAATTACAAAGCTATTATATATAAATTTAATATTAAATAGTGGACCTTGAAATGAATATGAAGAATGAGGTGGTTCGGGAGGCGCTAAAAAAATTTAGAAAATAGCGAAAAACTGTTCATTCTCCATCGTTTCCACCCACGTAGAGGGTTCATCAGGTCTTCCAGACTAGAGACAAGAAGCAACTGCTAATTATATTATCAGTTCTTTAGTAGTTGCTTTTTGACTGTTGTCTGAAGATTCGCAAAGTCGGTCGAAACGTTGATACTAAATAGATTTTCAATATCTTCCAAAAATATTAATTTTATTGACTGCCACCATCTTATCCTTTATATTATGTACATGTTCATTTAATATATAATTTAGGTAAATACAATTATCCTTCTATTGAGATTTCTAATATATTAGGTCATAACCATAGTAAAATTTTTAAAAAGAACAAGCTGTCTGTACCTGTTCCTTTGCCTCATAACATATATAATTATTAACTTGATAAGTTGAGGGTGTAGTCGAATAAACACACAGTTAAGTATAAACTTAATTTAATGGTGCCGACGTTTCGGCCTAAATTATGGCCTTTCTTCAGGGCGATTGAAGTATTTAGAGTCACAAAATTAAGGTGCTTATTAAGTGTTATTTCTCAGGATTATAACATGCCTGAATATTAATGTAATAACAGTGTCATTCAGGACCATAACATATCTTTAGAATCTTATTTTTTTTTTAATTTCGATTGGACTTGTTTTTTATTTAGTAGGGTTCGCAAAATAAATTACTATCGTAGTTTATTTTGTGTGTTGTTGCTATAGCTGAAGAATTTGTTTACTACCAAATATTGTGCCGTTCTTCCTTATTCTTTCTTAATGAATCTCAACATGTATTTGGCGTGTTTTGAAATTAAGCTCTAGTCTATTATGTTTGGAATTCCTATAATGCCGAAAACCGCGAAAATTCCAGCTAATAGAGAGGAAACCATTTGGGGTCCAACGGCCTGGTGGTATTTCATCACTAGCCGAGGACTACCATGTTTGTAGGGCCTAGAGAAGGGCCGTAGAGAGGGAGAGGGAGGCTGCGCATGCGCGGATCAATACCCGCCCTATTATCTCCCGCCCTTTATTCCCTCCCTTCATCCTCTCCTTCGCCCCCTCCTTCTTATTTCCAAGTGGCCCTTTCAGCCTTCCAGGGCCCGCCAAATAAGTTACATTAAAACAATGTGTCTCTCCGCTAAAGGGCGGCTTAGAGAGCTGCAGGGAAAAAGTAAATGTTTACAATACATTGTCCTTTTGTACAACTCGTATAGGTACAAGAAAGAAATAATTAAAAACATAGGAAATAAATTTCCCTATTTAAAAAAACAATATACGTTCTAGGGCATAATAAGATCGTAGTATCGTAGTATAAATTTCGTAGTAAAATTTATATATAAATTCAATTTAAAAAAAACTGAGGACCAACTGTCGTGCCAACAAATCCTCTTACAACGCCTGAGAGAAGAAGCAGTAAAGAGGTTCCTTAAAAAAAGGATTTAAAAAAAGGAATTTGGTCACAAACTTCAATAGAATACATTTTTATACATACTATAACAAAAACATATTAAAATAAAATTAGATAAATAGAAATATAGTTGTTAAGCTCATTCACGTAGTTGGTCTTTTTTTAAGCTTTTCCCTATTACATAATATAATCCGAACCTCTCACGAGGTAATTTGAACCTAGTTAGGTACAACCTACAAATCTAGGTAATTAAAGATACAATTAGTTTGGATTTCCGATCACACTCTCTTGAGATTGTGGTGAAGGAAGAATTTCTTGTGAAAAATAGACTATACTCTTCTCCACCACTTTGTTCTTTAAATTATAAACTACGTTTCGACCTTGTTACGCCTTTTCCCCGTAATTAATGTTCTGAAAGGAAATTTAAAAAATTGGGTGCGGAAAACAAATTTGGGAGTAATACTTAAAATGTGTTAATTCTTTTTAAATACAAAGATATCTTGAATTATATTGAAGACTAGCAAACCTATGCACGCACTTTCATATATTATTAAACTAAATTGATTGAATTAATAGTAATAATATTATTGAAAAATAACCCATAGCCCAGATAAAACAACAAAACTGTCCTTAGTAATGAATAATTTAAATTAGTATCGGCGGATTGGCTACAAGCAATTGAAAAATGAACAAACCGAAGAACTAATAACGATATTATTAAGTGATTCGGAATAGTAAAACTCGAAAACTTGATGAACTTTCAAGCAATATTTTGTCGGAATTATTGAACTAAGATTTTAAACATTATATACCACAAAAATACTATAATAACTCCTTATATAAAAATTATATACAAAACTTTTTTTTAATAAATATTTATCTTTATTTTTTTAATATATAACTATATATTTATATCTACGTATTTATATTATTTAGAGGAAGATTTGTCCGAGTAATAATGTAATTAAAATATAGAAAATACGTATGCTGAATTTCTAAAATCTGACTATATTAAAAAACCGGAAGTCAAACAAATTTATACACAACTTTGAAATAAAAGTTAAAACATCTATAATACAAATGGAATAGTTTTTGGTAACCTTATTTAGCTAGCGTAAATTTATGTGTCTTAACTGAGACGCAAATTTCCAAATTTCTTCTAAAAAAAAATTATCACTTAAATAAAAAGACTTGTAATAGATAGAAATATTCGAGAGTCAGTCTTTTATAATTTTATTTTATAAACACAAGTTTGAGCCAAAACGTCGGCAAAATTAAAATATTAAAAGAGACTGACTCCCGATTCTACCTACGATAATTTCTTTAGTCGACTATACATCCTCTATAAAAAAAAACTTGTACTATATTTATGTTACCAATTTTCTTTCTGAAATCCTAATTATTTGCATAATCACCATTGTTGATTATTTTTTATTAGTTTAATTATTTCTAAGACCCGGCACAAGCATTTTTGTTGTTTATACAACATTCCAGTTATTATAAATAATTCTTAAATCTTTATATTACAAATCAAAATATTACATTTCACAAATTTCGAAATGTTTAATCCACCTAAACAATTAAACCTTTAAAAAAAACAACTTCAATATTATTAATATCACAAAGCACCTTATTTATATTATGTCATCATCAGATAATTTTAATATATATAATGATATGACAAGTAACTGATTTTTCTTTTATTATTTTAATGTGTGATTCACTTAAAAGCTCAAATGGTAAAAAAAAATAATATTTAAAAATAGAAAACAGAATTATTGTGCTCATATAAAATAATTTAGGTAAAAATAAATTAATGGCGCTTTTAATTTTACTTTATGTTTGTAAAAAATATAATAGAAAATCTTATTAATATTTGTTCATTATTTAATTTCACTAAAATTTAATATTTTTGTAGCTGGATCAACACTTAAGAGAGAACTGTTTTAGGCCAATGAATGGGAAAGACAGTTCCCTAATATGGCGGGATCTAACCCCTCGATGGCCGACAAAATACTTTACAGGGTGCCCTGATAGCGTCCATGCTCTCTCTCACATATTAAAACTCAGATCCTTCGGTTTTCAATTCCTATCAATCTACTTGATTAAAACTATATATATTGTTTAAAGATTATGTGTTGAATAAATTATAACTGATATATTAGTCCAAACGAATGGAAAATTGATCAAGGTTTTACTGAATATAAAACCTATTTATCCGTGTATGCGATTATAGTTAACATTAAATTTATATCATTCCAAGTGTATTAAATCATATTATGACAATAATTGGGTATTTAGATGCATTCAACTTTGACTGAAAATCTTTGTTTATTTTATTTAAAATTTTAATATTTTACTTAATATTTATTAATGGTTTCGAAACTTTTATTGCTTAAACAAATTGTTTTTACAGCAACCGAAAAGAAATGCCTCGTTTTCGTCTATATTTTTATATAAGCTAAAAAAAATGATAGTGATATTGATTGGTATAATTAATAATTTTTTTTTTTTTTTAAGAACCTAACAATATAAAAAAAAATTATATTTCACTGACATTTGTTTTCCTAGTTATACTGTTATGCTTAAAAGTATTTTTTACGACCGATCAAATTACTATGTTAAACGTAGGTAGAGGCTTTAAGTCAGATACATTTAACCCAGTAATTATTATAGTAAGTAGTGATTAGTCCAATTTTTTTAAACAATTATTATGATTATTATTTTTCATTGAGTTTTATTCCATTAGCAGCTCTGATCTTTAATGTTATATAAGGCAGTTTTTAAAATATAACATATGTTTTGGACGTTAATCTGATCGTCCTTTGTAATCTGACATTTCCAACTGTTAGAAACACTAATAAATAATTTATGATGTAAGGTAAATACTAAGTTACAACGCCCTTACACAGTCGTTCTACTAATAACGGCTTCTTTTCAGACAGGGGTATTTTCAGATTATTTTTGACAACGGATCATTCTTTCTCTTTTACCTTTTTTTTTATATTTTATAACTTATAATAAAATTATTTCCCTTATCCGATACAGTATGGCGATGAGAAAGTACCGGTATGATTCCCCCCAGACGTGCAAACAGGATAAGGCCAACATCCTGAGAACGTGACGAAGGTCCTGCAATAAAACCAAGGATTAACTTGTACACAGGACCTTCCAAGGATTATTGGTCCAAGGGACGCCTGTCGGTCTTGGATAACCAATGTATACACTGTTGATAGATCCCATATGGCAGTGAGAAGGTATTGATTGTTATAACGTATTTCTCTGTAAGGAAAATTCCCTTGTTCTTGTAGCTCAGGAAAGAATAGACAAATAAACTCAAAAATTACTAATGTAACGTTCTATCATGCCAGATTTCGAAAGTTACTGTATAACCGACGTATCTTAATAGATATAGTAAGCGAATTTTAATATTTTATTAATAAGTAAAATTTAAGGATTCGTCCATTTGATCTAAGCTAAAATGATATTCTTTTTTTAGTTCACGTATCATATTATTCTCTAATATAAATTTTTTCTTCTTTAAAAAAAAAATAATTTATTTGATCTATTTAATATAATAAAATCTGGTGCGGGTAACACACGACTTTCATTTCCCTCCGTTGTTGAAATCAATTTAAAAACTAATAAAGTTAGACATGAAAAAGGTATAGCACTTTTATTAAGGAAACCTGTGTTTTATTTGATAACTATTTAAAATTATTAAAGAATCACTGTTTTATCCGCTTATCTCACCCACTCCGATTTTCCAATTACCTTTTACTAAAATCTTTAATTCCGGTGTAGTTCCTTCTATATTCTATGCTTATGTTTAAATAAAAATTACCTATAAAATATTTTTTCTTTTTCCTTTAGTTGGCAATGAATTTGTTCAACAAACATTTGTATTATGTTTTGAATATTTGTTGTAAACGAAGAAAATTTAATATCGACACTTAAGCACAGTCAGACTATTTCGATCAGATGAACCTATATGATAATAAAACCCATTAAATTTTACATGAATATAAGCAATTTTAATAAAAAACGTAAAAAGTGGTTTTTGAGAAAATCGTGAAAAAGTGAAATACATGGTATAAAGTTGCTTTTCTGGTTAATTTTGATAAATAGGTTGCTGTAATATCTCAGACCCACATGCTTTAAAATATGAAATTTCAGGTTTATACAATTCTTTTTTCTAACTTACGACACACACTCATAAGGATTTCTATCGGTACCATAAAACTCGAATTAGAAAATTTTCACGATCGCAATACTTTCCCTTACTGCAATATTTCATATATAGGCAAGTGAAAGTAATATAACCTACGCTCTACCTATGTATACTTCAAGAAGAAGGTATTAATTATTAGTTAATTTATAACTATGTAACATTTTTTAGTCGAATCTGATGTAGTTTATAACGTGCAGGCAACCAACCTCCAGATTTTTTCCACTTGCCATGTTTTCGAAATGTTTACCAGACGTTTCCATCAGTCTGTGACCTGCTACCAGATATTTTTTTACAAGAGCCAGGACATGTTTCAAACTACCAAAAGATGTCCCGTTGCATAAGGTCTTCAAGTGCCCACTGCGGAAGCACCGAGACGGCAATGGTGGAACACCACGTTCTGTACTTTACGGGCCTGTCTCGACAACGACGAGTGAAGTGGACTTTTACTGCTTACATCTAATGGCCTGTACTTAGGGGTCTGAGGACTTTATAACTTGAAATTAGTTGTTCCTATTTCATTTATTTAGTTAAGTTTACCTTTTATAAATATTTATAATTGAATTAAAAGTATTAATTAATAACAATTTTTTAAGGATATCTTATTGGTTCCAATGGAAACATAAAAATAATTAGTAATTCATTTTAATAATAATTTCAATTGTTGTTTTTTTATTCCCCTTTTATCATTTATTCAATCATTATATTTTATTATGTTTTATATTTATACACCACTTTCTACTAATAACATTGAGAGGTATTAAAAAACACACGACTTACACTCACCTTGGTTAATGAAATCAATTTAAAAACTATGATATAATTTAAGATATAAAAGTTCAGATTAAACTATTATATTTAATTCCGTCGGAAAAATAATTTTTTTAATTAATTTAAACAACTATATACAAATTTTATTTATAATAGTCACATAAATGTATACCATATCGGTCAATTTATGTGCCCTACACAACTTTTTGTATAAAACAATATTTTTACCCAAGGTTTTCGGCTTTCCACTGTTATGTTTTACAGCTTTAATTTCATTCTTATGTTCATAGAAAAAAAAATTGCTCTAATAAAGTATATTTATTGTATGAATCTGATCCTGTAGCAATATTATTATTGTCCATTGTGACAAATTGTAATATATCCGAATAAATAAGTTTAATTAAAAAAAAAAAAGTATATTTACTCTTATCTCATTTAATTGGTTACCAGTTTCGTTCAACCTTTATATGTGGTCATTTTTATCAACACTAATAAAGTGATATTGTTATTCTTCTTAGAAACTACAAAATCAAAGTTACTTTAGAGGAAGCAAATTTAAAATATCGGCATTTAAGCCATACCAGACCACTTCAATTAGAATGAAACCTACTTGATATTTGTTTCTAATGCTTAAATTTATTAATTCGGATATATTACAATTTGTCGCAATGGACAATAATAATGTTCCTATAGGAACACATTCATACAATATTTACAATATAAACCAAAGGAAAGTCAAATTACATAAGATGAAACTAAAATAAATAAAGGTATTTAATAACAAATACGTGATATTAAAGTCCATTAAAATTTAGATCGATACAGCAAGTTTAATCAAATCTTTAGAGCCGATTTAGATGAAAAATTTACTGTAATATGCCGGACGTGTAGTTGTCTTAAATATCGAATTTCAGTTACGTACCACTTTTCGTTTTGTGTTATGCTTACCATACTCACAGACCTTTTTGCAGGTCTTGGTCATTCGTGCTAATGGGAACCCTAAATTATGTATTTTCGGTGAAGAATCTAATTCAAAGTTTTCGGGATCGCTATACACCCCTTGAAGTAAAAATAAAAATTAAGTTAAAGGTAGAGAAAACTTCGACATTTATGTCTTGTCAGATTATTCATGATGAATAAAACCTACCGCTGTTAATAGTCCTTAATTGAAATTGGTTTCAAGAATATGTGCAAAGTTTATGGCATAAATTAGTATATATTGATGAAAAATATACAGTATCATAGATGGTGTATATCTTTTAATTGGAGTTTAATTTTAGTTTAATAGGAGTTTCCGTTTTTTAAGTTGACTTACCAAACATTCAGACTATTTTGGAAGTCTAGGTTATTAAGTCTCAGGAAACCGATCCTAAAGAGTTGAATACTTGGATTTAAATACTTACATCGTCTCAGTAATATGAAAGTTACTAATCTAATATATAAGTGAATGTAGTACTGTTTCCACTATGATAATGTCATAGAATATTGATAGCTTATTAATGCTTTTATAGCTGATAAAAATGTCTTTTTTTTTAGTTTGTGAAACCTGATTACAGCATTAAATGCCTTTTTTATTTCTCTGGATTAGTTCAATAAATTACAATGTTATGATTTCAACGAAACATTGTTTCTTAGTTGTGTGTTCATTTAAACGATTCCTGTATTACTACAACCATTTTTTTTCCATTCCAGTCCAAGTCAGATCTCAGACCTTGGTTAAAAACTGCCAAGCCTTCCGGGATATTTAAAAACGTTTTTCTTCTAAATATTTTTATTAATTTATCGTTGGGTTACTTAATCCAGGACGCATATTTTATTCAAATTCTGTCTCGGAATAATAAATATATCTCCATCTAGCCGGAACTGTCTTAAGATAAGTTTATCACAGTTTTACGTTGAGGATAGTATCAGTTCGTTAGTTCATATCTATGATTCCCCTCCCCCATTTTTTTTTTATCAGTTTTTCACGTAATGGCTTATATCACACACCTTGTTTATTTTCCATTTTTATCACCTTTTTGTTCTGCTTAAGTGGGAAACCACAATCACTGACTTAATATTTTGCAATTGCCAATAATTTCCTTGTATCAAGAGTTGACATAACCCGTATCGAAATTAGTTTTGTTCCGAAATATCACAATATTTGAGTGAAAATAATGTAGCTAATTATTAAAACTTATTTCTAATACAGGAAAATATATTAATAAATATATATTCAATGAAATTCAGTCCATAATTGCAACATTGATTTCCAAAAGGTACTAAAGAACATTTTTTACAAAATTGATATTTTGACATATCAAAATATCCTAATTTTGTATTTGTATCCCAATAATTTACTTTTATCAAAATTTTCTATTTAATTTTATCTAATAAATGCACAAGTCCTTTAAAAACGCGATTTAGAAATGCAATTATTTCGAAAGCTACTAAATCCACTTTCGTTCTAAATTATACTAAAACATTTCATTCCATAAGTTAAATATATTGTATTTAATATAGTAAAAAAAAAAAAATCTAGATTCTAATGCGAAAAGAATTGAATAAGTTGTTTAATAATGTAGTAGTGAGAGATTTTCGCCCTTCCTATAAAAATTTCTAGAATGATGAAGTTTTTGGGAACTCAACGTCTCAATTAACAAAATTGACAGAAAGTCATCAGTGGTTAGGTTTTTATCTCTATTAATTTTAAATAAATAAAACTAAATAAAAATATGCATAACTAAGCTATCCTTGAAATGATTTGTTTTTCTTTAGGAATTATAAAATGCATAGTATAAAGTAGCCCTCACAGCCATCAGATTTTGGTAAAAAAGTTGGTGTAACATTTCAGGAGTTTAGTTGTCTTAAATATGAAACTTAATTTTCGTACAATTATAATGTAGCTAACAATTAACTCATATTACTAATACAGAAAATTGATTCATAAATATATAATAATATATATGAATTTATAGAATATGGGATAGACAATTTTTAAACTTTTTTTTAATATTTAAATTAGAGAACTCATGAAATTCAATCCATAATTAAGAAAATTTACAGAAAGTTTTCAGCAACTAGGTTTTTGTCTCTAATTATATAAAAATAAAAGCAACATTTACTGCAGAAATGAGCTTTGCTAGAAATATTTGTTTTTCTTTGGAAATTATAATTTATTTATCCTAATCATTTTATTATTATTTTTTATTGCTCTTAAATAAAATTAAATCAAACTTGCTGAATCTCACTGTTTAGTTGAAAACTATCTTTACAAAATATATATTTTTCTAAAATAAATGCTCCGTTATTTCTGTACACATTTTAATTGCTTTTAAAAACAAATCATGTCTGATTAAGATTTTTAAATAATTAAAATACTTATAAGAAAATGAAATATTCCCTTATTTTGGTTTTATTATAACAAGATTAAATTATAGTTAGTTATTTATTCTTTCAGAGCCTCTACTACAAAGGCTCATTGGCAGTTCATAAGTACAATTATAGTTCTGTATCCTTTACGTAAAATATTTAATAAAACAATCTCAAATTTAATAAAATAATTTCCTACGTAAATTAAGAGACTAGAAAAATAGAACGTATTCTATGATTCAGCAAATTTACTAAAAATTATGTATGGATGGCTATAATAAATATCTTATTACTTTATTTTAATTTCAAGATATTTGTCGGTGAGGTTATTAACCATCTTAAAAAATGTTGAAGGATTTTATTTTGTTTAATAAATATCAAAAGTACTGTATCCTATTTTAGCTAATTTATCATATTTTTAAATTATTATTGGTGTAACAAGATTTTTCTAGATTGGTTGATTAACAAGTTTTTTTTAAATGGCAATTGATGTATTTTAAATTTACTGTGTTATTAATACGTATTAATTCAGTATTAAGACTGCAAATAAATAACTAGGGAGTAATAGTTAGAAGAAATAAACATGAAGACAAAGGTAAATTTATGGTAGGCTATATATTATGCGATAAACACTTGTGACATTGTTTAGGAACTGTTTAGGAATGTCGTAAAAATAAACCGTATCCATTCAAAAACATCAACATAAAACGACTGTTAGAAGATATGGTTATTATGTAAGTAAAATTAGTCGGACATCAAGTAGTGATGTTTTCATCGCCATACAATGAATATGTCAAAACTAAGCGACTTAGTACTTGATAAATTGTTAACAAGAATTAAGTTTAATCGTTTTTGCTTCTTAATTTATTGGTATGTTATATAAAGAGGAGAATTTATTACCATCATACGATGTTTCAGAGACAAACTGGTTAGTCGTAATCATTAAATGTAATAATCATTATACATAGATAATCTTTTATTTATAATTATTATTAAAACATTTGTTTAATTAAAATCAATATAAAAAGTAGATTTAAAAATAAAAACGAAACCATAAAAATAACAACAACACTAAAATCAAAAGTTCGCTTGTCCTTGCAATCAATTGTACGAATCCTTTAGCCAAAATTATATTTTTGTGACATAATTATATGTTTGTAACATATTTATTCTTGTTTAAACGAAAATAAAAAATTGATAATATTTTTCACAAACGACATTTTCTACTCTGCATTATTACTAATAATGAATTACCTTAAAAAAGAAAAAAAAAGAAGCTATTATAAACTTTATATAGCATAATTGTGGTTCTTTAAATAAACATTTAAAACTAATATTTTCACCAGAACCAAAATGTTTCTCTAAGGAATATGATTTTATCAGTTATTATTCAATGTAATACCAAAAGTTTCATAAATTTGGGAAACTAAACAAAATATCCTTATCTTAAATTATAAATTTATACAATATTTATATTTATTTTTATTTTTAATTTGTAATAGTAAATCTTGATTTTTTTTATTTGTGTTTCTGTCTCTATCTTACAGGGTCATTGGCGCCACTTTGATATTAGTTTATATGGAATTGATCTTACTTCAACGCAATGGTATTATTACAAATGTGTCAAAGAGTGATTATTTATAAATAAGCTTTTCATAACTTAAGACGTTATAGGTTAGGAATATATTTTCTAACTAAATAAATATAAATACGGTCGAAGGTATGTAATTAAAAGTGAATATTTACAAAATAAACCAAATTTTCCTTCGTTAGTTAATAAAGTTACTTAGATGTATTTTAATTATTATTTTTATTTAATTTTTATCTTTATGGAGATTTTCACTTCAACTAAACATTAAATTGAGGAAGTTGTTATATTTATTCTTCCTTTTGTTTATTAATGTTATTTTATCCTATATTTATGTGGCCTTATGATTTTACTGAACAGATTTTTGGCAGAGTATTATGTGTGTATAATATACTATTTTATATACTGCAATAAATATTAAAAAAATAAACTAAATGGTGTTATTTTATAAGGGATTAAAGTTTTTTTTTTAATTATTAGTATTTTTTTTTATTCAAGGTAATTAAGAATATATTTTTAAAATTTAAATGAAAGTTATGCATAAAATAATTAAGTTTTCAGTATATTTCTCGTTCATGTTTTTAAATCACTCTTGAATTATTCAATAAATATAATAGTTTTTTTTTTCTTTTTTTTCAGAAAGGTGACATCCTTGTCTTGAAAAAACCCGAAAGCAATCTTGGATGAGGTAATCAGCGGTTGAGAACATTCTTCGCAAAGAAAAAAAAAAATCATTCGCAGAGGAGGATAACTCACGAAGAAAATCCCCACCCTCCCTGACATCGCACGTGAAGAGCATCAGAACCGGCGAGGTATCCTTGAAGCATGCATACGTAATGCCCTCATCAGAGCCCGCCTCGGAAGACATACAATTTTAAGAAGGAGGAAGGGAAATGGGAGCGGGAAAAAAAGCGGGAAAGGATCATTAGAGGAGAAAAGTTTTCCCTGTTAATTATAAAGTCGCTAGATAAGGGAGGGAAATGAAAAGCGGACCTGCGCTGAATAAAACAGCTCTAAGGTAATCTTAGGGACCGATCTCGGCTCAGTCATCTCCAGCGTCCAGATTACGGCTTCTTGTAATTACCTTCCGCCTTACACAGCCTGCTTTTATTCCAGCTCCAGCTCCAGAGGGCCAACCCTTCTATCTGGGGCTGATAAGGCACTTACTGATTAGGAGGGTGTAGCGAGGAGCTTTTGAAAAGGTTTGAAATAAAAAAAACGGGCGCACTTTCTTGCCCATGTACAGTGTCTCCTCAGAAAGTTACAAAATAAAAACATGATAAGTAAATTAAGCTTTATTCTACTAGAACAACCAACACTATTTACTTCATGTCCCAACGATCAACAACTACTAGCAACCCTTGCAGACTTATATTGAATAAAAATACATTAAATGAGAGAAGTTGGTTGAGGGTGCAGTCAATTTAACACACAATTAAGCTTAATTTATTGGTGCCGACGTTTCGGCCTAAATTATAGGTCTTCTTCAGGGTGGTTGTGTTTCTCTAACTTGGTTGACTGACGCCTTCTCAGCTCACACAACCACCCTGAAGAAGGTCTATAATTTAGGCAGAAACGTCGGCACCAATAAATTAAGTTTACGCTTAATTGTGTGGTATCGAAGTTCTACCACTGGGTAGTTTCTTCACAAGCCTTTCACGCCCTTTATTCTAATTCAACAGTTTTACTTATTGTATTTATGTTAATACAGTTGTAAAATTCAATAAAATATGAATAAAAAAAAAAAAAAAAATTGTGTGTTAAAGTGACTGTACCCTCAACCAACTTCTCTCATATATACACACAGTCAACCATTGTCACTTCATAAAAATACATTAAAGTTAAAACAAAATAATATATTTATGATCAGTGAAAAAACTTAGTGTAAGGGAAAGTATTGCCACCGTTATTTTTTTTTAATTCGAGTTTTAACCTAAATACACGTTTTAGGGTCTCCTGGGTACAAATGACCAAGTCCCGCAAAAAGGTGATAGGAAGTGATGAAACGTGGATGAAACTCACTAATTGTTTTGTTAATAATATAATAGATAAATCAATAAAACACATATTTCTGTCGAAATGCAATGTAATCCTTCAATCTTTCTACATCTCTAACTTTATTTAAAAGTTCTTAAATTGGTTTTATCAATGAAGGTAAGTAATAGTCGTGAGTTTCTTTTAGTTGGTAGTGAACTAGAGATAGACTTTACTGTTACGGTAATTATTTTTTATGAATACTATTTATATAAGTTTTTATAAAAATCACACCAAAAGATCCACAGACTTGGTATGTCAGTCGTATAATGAGCCAAGTATATTTAAAATTTCGTATATAATGAAATATTTAAAAAAAAATGGAATGTACATGGGTATAGGTATCTGACTCATGTCCATATTAACTCACATCGAAAAACCAGTTTTGATCTTTCATGAAATATAATGCAAATTTTTTATGTTAAGAAATATAAACAAAAAAAAATCAAGTCAAATGTCAATTTTATCATAACATGAACGGATTAAGCTTCAATCAGCTTATTTTTCATTCTAGTTTCTATCTGGAGAACGTGTTGATATTATGCGAGATATGAATACAGCCTAAGACCAAGATATGAAATATATGATTAAAAAAATATCATATATATTAAAGGTACATGTTCATAAATATTTAAATATGTATAAAACATAATAAAACTGGCTTTTTGAATTGATATCGTCATCATGACTTTTTTCAACATATACAGATCAGGTACAATTGAAAGTAAAATGAAACCCCAGGCAATGAAAGCGGAAGTGTTTAAAGACATATTATACTAGACTATACCTGGAAGTGTCCGCTAATTATCACCTGGAACCCGGAACAGGTGTGCCCAGGACCTTCCTGATTGGTCGCCGATGTTGCGGGGGTGGAGTGCGAACGAAACGAACTGCGGTGTCGTACTGGAGTCGGGGTAAGGGTGAAAGGGCTCTTACGTAAGGTCACAAAGGGACAAATATTGTTTGTTGGGGCTGGTCTTAAAGGGTTGTTTATGGTGTCCAGGTAAAGGGCAAGGTACCAGTGAGACTCTATTACTAGTGAGACCTTGTACCAGTACAGGTAAGTGGGCACTTTCACTAGTTTCACCTATTCTAGTAAGATCTAAGATAGTCATGACATTCAGGACCGAAAATATTCTACCAATGCAGAATCCATAGACTCAATAAATCTAGAAAATCAATTAATCGTACCTCTTAAAAGACTCTAAGATGTCCATTTATGTATTTATTTTTATCAGACTACTAAAATCTTGATTAAATCAGATATTTTATTATAATTTCTCTAATATATATTAAGTAATCACAAATCACCTCCCATGACCTTGGTTTTCGAATTTTTATATTTCAGACTTTCTAAATAATGACCCTGGGCTTATCAAAACCGGAAGTATTTAGCATATGGTATTTAAGCTCTGACGATTCTGTTTCCAACAAATCATATCTCAACTCAATTATTTCATGGCATAAATTACAGTGCCAATTAAAATCACTTCTTCATACCTGATTATTTGCGTGCTTGAATTTTCTATGACGATTATGCAAAATATCACCCAATCGAGAAAATCTGAGCATACACAAACTTTCCTTATGATAAAATTATGTTTAATATTGTACCACAGACATAAATGCATCAGATATTTAAATTTGCTAAATATATGAAATATTTAGCTACCATCATCATATAATTCGTCCACATAATATGATCACACTAAAATGTACCTTGGTAAAATTTGCTTTTAAATATTGTTGGGACAAAACAGTGCATGCCTCTTTGAAGTTCTTTTAATTTTAATTTTCTCAAAACAACACAGATATGAATATCTTGAAAGGTATTCGTTATATGTATGTCTACCTACTAAGTCTTCTTCATTGCTCAAGAAACAAATAGATTTTTCAAATGCGAAAAGATGTTCTTTAAAGAAAATTGGAGGACTTTTTTCCCCGAGTAATATATTAAAATAAAATTTCCTTTGTTAGCGTGAACGAGTGAGTTTTTGACTATTTACCTATTTTATTGTTATTTCATATGATCTCGTTCATCAGAGCTTGTAAAATTGTTTATTTTTTTTTTCAGTAATTAATATTTATGTTTCAAAAGCTTTATTTTTCTTTATGTTTTTTAATGTCAATAAATGTAAAACGGAAGTAAAAAATAATGCAAAAGTGTATTCTTTAAATTGTATTAAGATATATCGTGTCATTATTATTATTATTTTTTTTTTTAGTTATTATAACCAAACTAACTTATTTAAATTGAAAAAAATTTATAATAATAATTTATTTCGTTGATTCGTGCTATTGTTTAACTGTTCTGTTTATCTAAGAATCATTATAATTGTTATTTATTTATTTGAACACCCTTCCTTGCATAATATGCAACACGGGTTGTGACAACGTCCAGTCGCCAGTTATAGCAAGAAGTTGACGTTGCCAACAATAATATAATTGTTATGTTAAAACATAATTTTTTTCTATCTATCTATCTATCTATCGGCGCTATGGTCCTTGTAGGACCTTGGCCTCCTCAACAATCCTCCTCCATTCTGACCTGTCTTCGGCAGCTCTTCTCCATCCGCTGACTCCTAACGACCGAAGGTCCTCCTCTACGTCCTGCAGCCAACGAAGTCTAGGTCTGCCCCTGCTCCTCTTTCCACCAGGGTGTCCCTCCATCATCATTTTGGGCAGCCTCCTACTTTCCATTCTCTGTACATGCCCCAGCCATCTTATTCTGGCACTCTTGATTTTGGCAACTATATCAGGTGTTTGATACAGAGTTCTAATTTCCTCATTCGTCTTCATTCGCCAACGATCTCCTTCTTTTGTAGGACCAAAGATTTTTCTGAGAATTTTCCTTTCCCACATGTTTAGTAGTCTTTCATCATTGCGTGTTAATGTCCAGGACTCGCTTCCGTACATGACCACTGGCTGAAGGACAGTACAATATAGTCTTATCTTCAGTTCTCTGGATATATTCCTGTTCTGAAATATTTTCAGAAGAGACCAATAGCATCTATTGCCAGCTGTTATCCTTGCTTTAATTTCGTCTCTAATCTTATTGTTCTCTGTGATAACAGTGCCTAGATACTTAAACTGTGGTACTCTCTCGAACCTATATCCAGCCCCCTCGATATACCTGTTTCCTCCTTCTTCCCTGCTGATCCTCATATACTTAGTTTTTTTCGTATTTATGATCAGTCCTGTTCTCCTCGCAGCCACTTCGCATTCCTCGAAAGCTCCAAGTAAAGCACTGGTTGTTCTTCCGGTTATCACAAGATCATCTGCAAACGCTAGATGTTGCGTCAGTCTGTGATAAATACATCCTCCAGGCCTTGTCCTTATTGACCTCATGACCACTTCCAATAACAAATTGAATAGGACTGGAGAAAGAGGATCGCCCTGCTTAACACCTTTCTGAATTTCAAAAGAGGTTGACATTTCACCTTGAATTTTGACAACTCCTTGACTATTCTGCAGGGTCATCTTGATAAGCCTGATAAGCTTTAAAGGATATCCTAGGTGTTTTAGCTTTTCATAGATTACGCTTCTATTTATGCTGTCGTATGCTTGCTTGTAATCAATGAACAGATGATGTTGTTCAACATTCCATTCCCAGCATTTTTCTAACATCATCCTCATGCAAAAGATGTTGTCTATTGTAGATCTTTCAGGGCGGAATCCACACTGGTAATCGCCCAACACCTCTTCCGCTCTCTTGACAACCCGCTTCATTATCAAAGTTGACATCACCTTGTAGACTACACTAAGTAATGCAATACCTCTATAATTCCCGCAATCCAGTTTGTCTCCTGTTTTATGAATAGGCAACATAACAGCCACCTTCCACTCACTGGGCATTTCCTCCTTCGTCCATATCATCAAAATCAATTCGTATATTTCTCTATAGAGTGCCTCCCCTCCAGCTTTGATTGCTTCTGCTGGGATCCCATCAATTCCTGGCGCTTTGTTATCTTTTAAGGACATAATTACTTCTTCTACTTCTTCCGGATCTGGTGGTTCCAGCTCTACGTCCTCTTCTACTGTTCCGAGATCACAAATTGTCTCTTCACAGTTTTCGTCTGGATTTAGCAGCTCTTTAAAGTATTCTTTCCATCTGTCGATCACTCTATTCTTGTCACCCAAGAGTAGACCTTCCTTGTCTTTGCAAAAAGATATCCGGGGTTGGAATCCTTTTCTTATGTTTTTTACTCTGCCATAGAATGACCTGCTGTTTTTGTTTTCGAAATCCTGCAGCATTGCGTCTAGATCTTCTTTTTCCTTCTTCCTCTTTTTATACCTGCAGAGCTGCTTCACAATTTCTCTTTTCCGTTTATATTCTTCGCTGGCCTGTCTTGTCCACCTTTGAAGCATCTTTTTATGAGCTTTTAACTTCTCCTGTACCGCCATTTCACACTCATGATCGAACCAACAGTTCTTTTTCTCTCTCTTTTCCTCGCCTATCGTCTCATCCGCCGCATTCCTTACAGCTTCACTTATTCTACTCCATTTCTTTTGCACGTCTTCTTCTATTTCAGGTGCATTGTTTTGTAGCTTTTCTTCCACTTTTCTAACATATTGCTGTTGCTTCTCAGGACTTTTCAGGTCGCCGATCTTATATATTTTCCTTGCTTTCTCTGTTTTTCCTCTTGGTTTAACAGCCAGTCTCTGTTTATATATTATCCGTACCAGATAATGATCTGTTGAGCAATCGGCACCTCTATAGCTCCTCACATCTTCTATATCACTTTGGTGCCTGCTATCGATCATTACATGATCAATCTGGTTTTTGGTTTTTCCATCTGGCGAAACCCATGTTTCCAAGTGGATAGTTTTATGTTGAAAGGAGGTACTAGATATTTTTAGATTCTTGCTAGAGGCAAAGTCTACTGCTCTGTGTCCATTATCATTGCTATGCTTGTGTATTGTAAACTTCCCCACTCCTCTTCCGAATGTTTCTTCTCTCCCGATTTTACCATTAAAATCTCCGAGAATAATTTTTACATCGTATTTGGGAAGTTCGTCAAACACTCTTCCTAACTGATCATAGAAGGTATCTTTATCTTCATCTGTCTTCTCTTCCGTGGGTGCATGCACACTTACCACAGATATATTAAAGAATTTTCCCTTCAATCTTAGTGTGCATATTCTTTCATTGACAGCCTTGAATCCCAGAATAGCGTGTTTTATTTTCTTATTTACCATGAAGCCAGTTCCAAATACATTTTCTTCATGCCCACTATTGATAATGACATATTCCTTCAGCTCCATTATAGTCGGCTCTCTCTTCCACCTGATTTCTTGGAGAGCCACAACGTCGATTCTATATTTCATGAGACAGTCTTCTAGAATCTGGCTCTTTCCTATTTGTAGGAGACTACGTACATTCCACGTTCCCAATGTTAATTTCCTGTCCTTTCCGGGTCGTTTACCATTTATCTGTCCGAATCCGAGGCTTTTTTGAGGTTTTTCAGCTTAATGTTTACACAAGTGGGGGTGCTGGCCCCACAATGTGCCCCTTTTTGTCGCCTTTTACGACTGGCAGGAGATACCCCAGGCTTATTCTGATCCGAGCCTGGACGGCGCTTTTTATTTTTTTAGGTGTACATTATTTTAGATGAAGGTCAATGTTTAAATATGAAGTTGAAGGCTGATAATTAACTTCACCACTACTTTCTTTAATTACGATGTACTACGTTTCGGCTTTCATGTCATGTTCTGGTACAAGAACATTTTTATCCTATGTTGAATGGGTACTTCAGACATGAGGCTTCTGGGTGTACGTAGCCACTCACCTTAATATAAAAATTGTTCGTGCACCAGAAGATGGCATTATAGCCGAAGCGTAGTGCATCATAATTAAATAAAATAGTGGTAAAGTTAATTAACAGCCTCCAATTTTATATTTCTTTTCTTAAATTAATACGTGTATATTTCCTATTTAAAAAGATGTTTTTCTTTATTTGTTTTATCTATGAATCTAAAACGGAAGTAAAATGTAACGGAATAGTGGATAGCTACAGGTTATTATAATTTGTTAATGATTTTTCTTTCAATTTCATTTAGATGGCTCATATTATTATTTATTTATCTTTTTTTATCTGTAATTATTATCACGGAATGAATTTATTTATTTTTCTACTACGCTACAGTTTTATTGCCCTTGTCAACCGTCACACGTCTACTTGTAGCCCGATATTTATTGTTTATGTTAGTAAGTTACTATTAAAGTCATGCACTTATTTAACGATTTAGTTTATCTTTCAATTATTAAAATTTGAGATCCTTCACTAGTATTTTCTAGAAAAAAACATTCCTATCATAATGAGTCCAATGAAAGCCTGCATTTATGGAAATAAGTACCCCTATTTCCATAATTACTGACTTTCAAATATAATTTATTCCTTCGAATTGCTGCTTAGTTCCCAGTTAGGCCAAGGAATGTTGAGGGATAAGGAAGATTTACTGAGGCAAATTCAAGGTTCTACCCTCAGCGTTCTCCGTAATGGAGACGTCATTAGGGTTCAAGAGAGTTCGTGTTCATACGGATGAGTGTGTACGAGGGCAATTTAGGGGTGCTTCGGTAATGAGGGAGATTAGTAGATATGTAAGGCAAATGGCTGAGATACGAAGCCACTCCTTGGCTGATAAACCAAGTGGTTGGAGCGTATTTATAACCCGTGTTTCCAGATTCCGTCCCCTCCTGGGGTGCTCCATCTAAACAAAACACTAGATATTGTTGCTGTTTATAAAAATCTGGAGGAATGGTTATTGGTGTAAACATTTTCGAATAAATATCTTAAACTTTTCTAAACCTCTTGAAATTTAGAAGAGCAAAGACAATAAATAAGTTATTTTTACTTTCGCTTACCCATGTATGAAATATATAGTAAGGGAGAGTATTGCGATCATGAAAATGTTCGAAGTCCAGTTTTCAACGAAAATACACGTTTTAGGGTCCCCTGATTCTTAATAGCCAAGTCCCGAAAAAGGTTCTCTGTGAGTGTGGTAGGTCTAGCCCGAAAACGAAAATACGTACAAAACTGAAATTTTATATTTAAGAAAACTGTACGCCCGATATGTTACTGCAACTTTTTCACTAAAATCGGCTGACCGGGAGTGCTACTTTATATCATGCATTTTGCACTGTTTTATTATTTCCTCATAAATAGCTCTAACGATTTTGATTAAACTCGCTATATGGATGTAAAATTGTATAGGCTTTAATATGATTTAGGTTTTTATTCTGATTGGGATAGTCTGATAGAGCTTAAATGCTGACATTTTGAATTTTCTTCCTCTAAAGTACCTCTAATTTTGTAAATTAAAAAAAAAAAAATATGCGAATGACCCTACTAGCATTGATAAATAACGGCTAAATATGCATGCTTTGCGAATTTGATAAAGAACTAAAGAAGAAAAGTGGAAACATATTTTTTAATGCAGTTTTTTAACACAAGAATAGTTATATATACGTATAATATACCGTTGGATTGTGTTAAAGATTTTAGAAAAAATATTATCTAATACACGGAATTGTAAAAATTAATGATAAGCCGATAAAACTGACTGATCGTTTTACATAAAAATGTAATAGATCATTTAATAAAACACATGTTTATATTGAAATTCAATTTAATTAATTCTTTAACGATTTATTTTTATCTCTAAATGTATTTAAAATTCTTAAATTGATTTTTTTAGATGTTACAAATGAGCCATACATTAATTTAATATTATTATAAAACATTACACGCTGTTATGTACTACATAGATGACAATCGTTATGTTAAACGTAAACAGTCCGAGGGAAAGAGTTCTGACAAAGTCTGAAATAATCCTTACATCTCAATAGTCCAGCATACCGTTTTCTCCTCATTATAAATTTATTTAAATTTAGAAAAAGAAACCCAAAATTTAAAAATCGTGTACATCACACCATTGTATATAATAACATTAAAATGCATGATGTAATAGGGTCCATTTCTGCTTCTTTACATAATCATAATATTGTATGTATATGTATGTTATGTATAGTAAATTGGGGATATAGAAAAAAAATACATTCCTTTAATGTAATGCCATAATTCCAACAAAAACACTAAACATAAAAAAGTTGATAGTTTAACATATTCATAAATTAACAATATACTTTGTAAATCTCATAGATAAGATTTGTTTTTTTTTAAGTTTTTCGCATTTGTATAATAATGGATTAGAAGACGAAATTCATTAAACTAATCTAGTGAAAACTGCACTTTTTAACTCAAAGCTTTACCAGACAATCTAATTTTAACGAAAAATGGAAATATCAGACCAATATATTAGCTATAGATTTAAAATTACAGAACATTCCTGAGACCAATGCTAATTATAAGACAAAATGTACATAAATGTGTTAATATATAACTAATAAATAATAATTTTCGTTGTCCGATCTGTGTATTAGAGGCCTTTGGTTCGCCTACAATACTTTGATAAATATAACTTAATTAATTATTATTACAGTTTTCAAAAAGTCATAATAAAAATAATTTAAGTAAAAATAATTTGTATATTTCTTACCTACGAAATAACAATGTTATAAGTAAGTATATTACGTATAATCCATTAGAAAGTTATAAACATATTTATTTAATTTTATAAATATGAAAGTTGAAATCCATCTAATTGGCACGTCACGATAACTTTTCATATTATTTTAGAACCACAATTCCTTAATTAACCATTATTTAATTTTGCCAAATATTCAATGCTTGGGCAACTATAATAGAATCCTGAATACAATTAAAGTGAAACGTTTCAAAAACAGTTAAATTAAAGTACATTGATATAGGTTTTAAATCTATATCGTTAATAATAGTTGATTTTTTTAGATATATTACAATTCGTTTCTATATGAACATTAGTAATAGTGATATAAGATCCCATTCACACAATATAACAGTATACAATGATAAAGTCAAATTTCATAAAATATAATATATATACAAAAAAACAAAACAACAACCTATAATAGAGATAAATACAAATAAATGAAATAAAGAAGTAATAAATACAATAAAGAAGTAATGAATACATATAGGTGATTAGAAACAAGTATTCGAGGATAACGTATAAACTCAACTTTTAAAACGTGTATGATTAAAGTTTAAAGCTGATCTCAAATTATTATCTCTTTTTTTTTTTTAAATACAATATATCGTAGTAATAAAGATATATAATATATACCTAATGCTAGAAAATAATACCAAATAATAATTAAAAATAATCCTCCGATAAAACGAATAAAAACAAGTCTTAATAGTCATTTTTCTCCACATGTTACATGTTCAAATAATATCAGATTTATGTAAAACACTAAAAAACTGAACTATCATTATCATTTATATCGGAAACAAATAAAGAAACTTATAAAATAAATTTGAAATCCTAACAAGAAATAAAAATAAATGTTAAGGATGAAGCTCCACAGGTAGTTGCTTGAGTGGCCAGTAGATGCCGCTTGGAGTACTGAAGGCTGGGTCGGCAAGAAAACTCATAAAAGTTGACTTATGGCCATTTTATCGTTTTAGAGCTAGCTTCAAACAGCCTTTATAATTTCTTTTAACCACTTACATCGCAATAAAATGTTAATGTTTGTTTACATGTGTTTCTTGATGTTTATTTCGTTTTCTGATGACACCCTTCAGATTGATAGGGAAATTACCACTAGTTGATTCAAACGTATCAAAGGATTTGTACTTGAAACTAAATAGTATGAACAATGTTTGCTAAACCTTTAAGTTTTTTTGTTTTTTTTTTAAATTAAACTGTCTATGAGTTAAATCTCATTCTGTTCAATGACATATTTTATGTTTTCTGAAAAAGTAATTTGAACGATGCCCAATACTCATTTTATGAAGTGTATATACAGTTAATAGTTTGAAAGTATATTTGTCAATACATACTTAATACATCACGTCTTATTCTGATATATTTAAATTTTTTTCTATTCTCATTTTCTGTTCATACTTAACACACAGATTCTGCTTAAAACAAAATAAAAAGAAACAATGTAGACTAATTAAAAAGTTATAGTTTCTGAACAAACGGTCGAACGATGCTACAGTGGGAGTCCTAAATTTTGGCTATCCAGAATTAATAAGGATAGAAATCGCACAGGCACAGACGTCACCGCTACGTTAAATTCGAAGGACGACATACTAAGAATTTTACAACCTTTAAAAATCCTTAGACTAGGACTGGATTTGACCCATATGTTACTCACTACACCACGGGTGACTCATTTATCTATTTTTATTTCATACTTCCTTTTTTTTTAATTAATAGAATATGATGATTTTCGAACCTTCTTAGAATTAAATAATTAATAATATCCGATTTTAGCTTTTTACTTTTACTTACTATATATAGTAAGAGAAAGTATTTCGGTCGTGAAAATTTTCTAATTAATTTTCAACGGAAATAAACGTTTTAGGGTTCCTTAAGTCCAAATAACCAAGTCCCGCAAAAAGGTCTGTGTGTGTGTGTCCACGTGTGTAGTAACTCCCGGGTGGAAACGAAAAGTCCTATGAAACTGAAATTTCATATTTAACACAACTATACCCCCGAGATGTTACGGAATCTTTTTCCATCAAAATCAGCTTACCAGAAGATCTACTTTATACCATGCATTTTGAACCTTTTTACGATTTTCTCAAAAACGGTTCCGACGACCGGTAGGTTTCATTCTGATTAAAAAAGTCTGGCAGAGCTTAAATGCCGATATTTCAAATTTTCTTCTTCTAAAGTACCTTTAATTTTGTCGATTCTATAAAAATAACTATATTATCTTGTTACCACTGATGAAAAACAGGTAAATATATAAATAGAATGAATTCGATACCCATTTAAAGGAAAAAAACTGAAAAAATATTTTGTTAATATATTGTTTTGTTTTTTAATTTAAGAACAGTAATATACATGTATAATATACTGTTGGAAAGCTAAAGATTTCAGAAAAATATTATCTCATACACAAGCTTTTAAAAGTTAATAGAGAGTGATGAAAAGCCGAAAAAACTAAGTGATTATTTTAGATAATAATATAATAGATTTTTTAATAAAACACATGTTTCTATAGAAATTCCATTTAACTAATTCTTTAATGGTTTCACTCAGATTCATCTCTTCATCGAAAACTCTTTAATCGATTCTAAAAACGGAGGTAAGAGAATATCATGTGTTGCCGGCACCAGATTTTTTTTTTAAGGGGACCGTTATACTTTATTGTCACTCAACAAAAATGTTATTTATTTGTCTTTTACTTGAATTTACTGAAATTGTTTTCTTTAATTTCAGTTTTCAAATCATAATTATAGAATATGATCTAATCCAATATGATAGTTTTATGAATAGATATATAATTTTTACTTTCACTTACTATATATAGTAAGGGGAAGTATTGCGATCGTGAAAATTTTCGAATTCCAGTTTTCAACGGAAATACACGTTTTAGGGTCCCCTGAGTCCAAATAACCAAGTCCCGCAAAAAGGTCTGTGTGTGTGTGTGTGTGTCTGTGTGTGTGTGTGTGTGTGTGTGTGTGTGGTAACTCCCGGGCGGTAACGGTAAGTCCTATGAAACTGAAATTTCATATTTAAGACAACTATACGCCCGAGACGTGACAAAACTTTTTTCATCAAAATGAGCCTACCAGAAGAGGCACTTTATATCATGCATTTTTCACCTTTTTTCGATTTTCTCAAAAACGGTTCCGACGATTTTGATTAAACTCGCTATATCGATGTAAAATTTAATGAGCTTTAATATCATGTAGGTTTTATTAAGATAAAAATGGTCTGACAGGGCTTAAATGCCGATATTTTAAATTTTCTTCCCCTAAAGTACCTTTAATTTTGTAGATTCAATAATAATTTCTAGATTATCTTGTTAACGCTGATGAAAAACTGGTAAATATATAAATTGAATAAATTCGATACCCAACTTAAGGAGAAAACAGAAAAAATATTTTTTTAATGCAATTTTTCATTTTTGAACATAAGAGCAGTAATATACATGTATGATATACCATTGGAAAGCTAAAGATTTTAGAAAAATTATCATCTCATACACAAGCTTTTAAAAGTTAATAGAGAGTGATGAAATGAACATAAAACTAACTGATTATTTTAGATAATAATATAATAGATTTTTGAATCAAACACATGTTTCTATAGAAATTTAATTTAATTTATTACTTTCACTTACTATATATAGTAAGGGGAAGTATTGCGATCGTGAAAATTTTCGAATTCCAGTTTTCAACGGAAATACACGTTTTAGGGTCCCCTGAGTCCAAATAACCAAGTCCCGCAAAAAGGTCTGTGTGAGTGTGTGTGTGTGTGTCTGTGTGTGTGTGTGTGTGTGTGTGTGTGTGTGTGTGTGTGTGTGGCAACTCCCGGGCGGAAACGGTAAGTCCTATGAAACTGAAATTTCATGTTTAAGACAACTATACGCCCGAGACGTGACAAAAATTTTTCATCAAAATGAGCCTACCAGAAGAGGCACTTTATATCATGCATTTTTCACCTTTTTTCGATTTTCTCAAAAACGGTTCCGACGATTTTGATTAAACTCGATATATCGATGTAAAATTTAATGGGCTTTAATATCATGTAGGTTTTATTAAGATAAAAATGGTCTGACAGGGCTTAAATGCCGATATTTTAAATTGTCTTCCCCTAAAGTACCATTAATTTTGTAGATTCAATAATAATAACTAGATTATCTTGTTAACGCTGATGAAAAACAGGTAAATATATAAATTGAATAAATTCGATACCCATCTAAAGGAGAAAACTGAAAAAATATATTTTGTATGCAATTTTTTGTTTTTGAACATAAGAACAGTAATATAAATGTATGATATACCGTTTGAAAGCTTGAGATTTTAGAAAAAATATTATCTCATACACAATCAATTGATACAAGTGATTATTTTAGATAATAAGGTAATCAATTTTTTAATAAAACTTATGTTTTTATAGAAATTCCATTTAATTAATTGTTTAATGATTTCACTCATTTTTATATCTAACTGTATTTGAAAATTCTTTAATTTATTCTAAAAATGGAGGTAAGTGAAAGTCGTGTGTTGCTCGCACCAGATTTTTAAATATAACATAGCACTTTTAATAGTTTTATTTATTGTAATATTAAATAACTTTGCCAATCCACATTTTTTTTTTACTACTTATTCTCTATCTTTTCCTGATTTTGAAACCCGAGATAAGTTGAAGCAAATTTTCATGAATTAAAAAAAAATTTCTTGCTGCTTAAATAATTTGTTATTTGAAAATTTATGTATAAATAAAGAAAGACTATGTCCTTAAGATCGAAATTTTTGCAGCAAGATTAATGACTGAGCTTGTTATGAAAAAATATTCATATCTGATTTTTTTTCCCTTTATAAAGTTTTAATTTCCTAAAAAAAAATTTCTTTTTAATTTTCGAATATTTTTTAACCACTTTTTCACGATTTAGGTAAGTTATTGTGAGAACAAAAATTGTAAAGCACACTTTTATTATATTATTAGTTTTGTTTGTATTTGATGTTTAAAATTACTAGAGTTAAAGAGATTTGACAAACACATGTAATTTCTTATGGATAGACTTATCTACAGTTGTAAAAAATAAATTAAATATATTTTAAAATGCTGGAAGGAATTAGTCCGGGTGGCGGTCATTAAATGGAACAACTAAATAGTTTCAACTATTTATTGTTTGCCAACGTTTCGACCCCCTTTGTGGGTCATCAATATTATATTATATTACATATATTTTAAAAATGATTCGCTGTTTAGATGCTAAAGTGTTAGCACCGTTCCCTATAAAAAAAAGACAGATTTTAATTATCAAAACATCCTCACACAACAAACGATAGTGTAATCTATACTGCATTAAGGTAATTTTATAATTTATATTCCGCTTTAGATAAATTATTTATCTCCCCTTTACCTACAACACCCACTCCTTTTGATATAAATTGTAATTGCAAATTTATGTAACAATATTCAAGAGAGGGTGGAATGAAAACCGCGAACGGGGCCCCCGTTTTATTTTCGCAGCCTTCATAATCAATCAGTTTGCTTAAGTGACCTTTCGCAATATAATCACATGCAGTGAACTAGTTTTTAAAAAGGCCTTTCTTCGGAGGCGTTGTTATCTGAAGGGGGTGTCATCTTATCTCCCCGGGTTTAAACAAACCAATGTCATGAATATTGATAAGGCTCAGATATTTATTCGAGGTGAGAGGCTCCGAATGGTTAATTAGGCTACTTTATTTTTGGTTCAAAATTTAAAACAAAAAGATATAGGCATAAATTAAACAGGAAAAAAAAAATGGAAGAAAAGAGACCAAAGAGAAGTTAGGATGTGGTTGAATCCGTAATACTGGCCTCGTGCGTGTACCGCACCCGGCAGCAGTTTGTCATGCCCCGGCTACCTTTATGCTTGATCCCACGGGACTTGGAGACCACCCAACTACTACAAAAAAGGTTTTGTAATTTTAATTAACAATTTACATAACATACATACAAAACCAGTGAGTTCTTATTTTCTAACCGTTGACAATTTCTCTCTCTCTCTCTCTCTCTCTCTCTCTATATATATATATATATATATATATATATATATATATATATATATATTATTAATAACCCACAATATATTTTTGTATATATATATATATATATATATATATATATATATTTAAAAAAATCTTTAAAAAAAAAACACGACTGGTAGGTGAAAGTCATTTATCATTTTAAAATCGATTAAAGAATTTTCAAGTACAGTTAGAGATAAAAATAAGTGAAACTATTAAAGAATTAATTAAATTGAATTTAAATTTAAATTAAAACTAACCTAATACTGTTCTTAGGTTCGAAATCAACAAATAACATTAAACAAATATTTTTTTTTTAGTTTTCTTCTTTTGTTGGATATCGAATTCGTTCAACTTATATATTTACCTGTTTTTTATATTAATGCTAGTAAGATGGTAGTTTTTTTTTTTATTGAATCTACAAAATTAAAGGTAGTTTAGACGAAGAAAAATTTTAAATATCAGCATTTAAGCCCCATCAGACAATTTAAATCAGAATAAAACCTACATGATATCAAAGCCCATTAAATTTTACATCGATATAGCGAGTTTAATCAAAATCATTAGAGCTATTTTTGAGAAAATCGTAAAAAGGTGTAAATGCATGGTATAAAGTGGCTTATTTGATCTGGTTAGCTGATTTTGATGAAAACGTTTTTGTAACATTTCGGGCTTATAGTTGTTTTAAATATGAAATTTCAGTTTCATAGGACTAGTAGTTTACGCGCTGTAGTTACCAGACACACGCACACACACAGACCTTTTTCGCGGGACTTATTTATTATTTGGTATCAAGGGATCCTAAAACGAGTGTTTCCGTTGAAAACTGGAGTTCGAATATTTTCACGATCACAATACTTTCCCTTACTGTATATTCCATATAGAGGTAAGTGAAAGTAATATATTTATTGATATTTACAACTGTATAATGAAATACATCTATTAAATGTGATACAACATTATACTGTAATGATTCATACCCATTGGCAGCTCTCTAAAAACTATGCTAAACCAGAAGGTCTAGGGCCATCTTCTTTTCAGACACCTCAGACGATTATCAGTGATTTGAAAATAGTGGAGATTAGAGAGGGAATAGAGTTTGTCTTTAAAGGAACGGTACCTGGTTTGGCTAAGTCAGCTACATAAGGAACATTAAGGTCTTTATGGATGAGTTCATTCGTGACGAAATACGGAGCATTGAGGATTTTTCGAAGGATTTTAGATTCATAGGATTAGAGAAGGGAAGAATTTGATGTTTAATAGAACCCCAAAGAGCTACTCCGTAAGTCTATATCGGCCTTATGACAGTCATTTAGATGTGTCTTTTGTAGGTAAGCGTCTGTCTAGGAAGTGCTGAAGTAGTCGAAAACGTAGGGCAGTTTCTTGTCGTTTCAGGCTTATGTGAGTATATTTATATAATTAAAATATTTAATGGTATACTAATGATTTAATTTATTTTTATTATATATATATATATATATATATTCTTTTTTTTTTTTTTTTTTTTTTTTTGTATGAACTATTAATAAACTTAACTAGTTGCCTAATTCGGTGCACTACAACATAATATATCTTTCAATTTTTCAATAGTTTTTTTTTATCTTTTATAAATTTGTTCATAAAACATATGTTTCATAAAACGCTGTAAATAATTTAACTAATGCAAATAAAGTGGATACCGAAAATGGGAAGAAAACTTGATAATTGAGCATGATCTCGGCCAAATCACCGCCTTACACGGTCGTCGGTCTAGAAACTATATGTACTGTGAAAACTTATTATTGTGAAAACTTAATGTTATTATGAAACGTTTTAAAAAAACCAGTAACAATTCAGCGTGTTTCCGTGATAACCAACATCCCCGATGATATTGTGAAATAATTAGAATCAACCCTTTTGGGGCTCACCCAGCATGGGGATTACCCGAAATCGGAAGAAAACCTGGCGATTAACCATGTTTGAACAACTGTTACAACATTCTTGTGGAACGTCTAGAATAAGTATTGATCTTTACTGTGTACTTACAACCAATAGACTTCATTGGTTGCGATACAGTTTTTTTTTTTTTTAAATCCACGAATTGTAAATTAAACATCAATAGGGGTTTCTTAAATTTTAATATTAATTTAAGGTCGAGGGACAAAATAATTAATAGCAAAATTGTGGTTATCCAGCTACAGATAAATTAGTTGTTTTTCTCGTTCAAAGTGGATTGATCCATAATGAAATTCCAAATAATACGGCATAATGAGGCATTTGGTAGCATGTAATGACGTTTAAAAAAAACCACTGCATTTATCAATTTTTAGTTTTGTATAATACCTAAATTGTACATAATATTGGCCATTTATCGCCCTAAAACTACGTTCCTATATGATATATGATGTAAGATACCATGAATTTGTCTATGGTTTGATAATAAAACAATGGTATCATTGATAGCTCTTATGGAAAGGAAAAGACAACATGACTTCGTAGCAAGGTGAGATTAGGCATTGCAAGCATCTAGGAAGGCAGCGACGGATTTGTTATTTAAATAGGTTTAGAATTTCGATTTGAAATCACGACTCGAGTCTTGAGCTTGCCTCGACACACGTGCTGGTTCCAACAGAACCTCGATCAGGAAAACGGCCAAAGAAGGAGTGTGAAAATCGTGATGCAGCCATTCTCCATTTGTTGGTCTCCATTTGTTCGTGACTACGGCACGACTGCTCCACAGAAAACTTTCCAATTCCAAACAGTCACAAACTGGATGGATCTTTATCGCCAACCGATATAATGGTGCGTTGCCTGTTCTTGCGCATGATGATTGCGGGAAAAGGAACACGCAGGGCGAGAATAAAATATAACTATAGGTATTCCACGTGGGATCGAAGATAATCTATCCATGCTTTTTTTTTTTTTTTTTTTTTTTTTTTTTTTTTTTTTTTTTTTTTTTTTTTTTTTTTAACTTAATTTCCAAATTTTGATTTCTTTCAGACAATTTTTAGTAAAGAACACAAGAACATCTTTTTTCCAAAGATTCAGAGAAACGTTTTAACACTTATATTATCATCATCATAAGATCAATCCGATCATCGGCATAGGTAGATAGAGAGGGATATTTTGGGAAACAGATAAAAATTATAACACGAAAAAATCTAAAATAAGGCTTATTTTTATTATCTTAACTTAAGGACGTTTCTGTTGTGTTTTCTTTTTTTTTTTTTTAATATAAATGACCACATTTTTTCTTCCAATATGTTTCATTTGATTAAAAAACTTTTAAAAATATTTTATCTCTACCTTTAGGGGTCATTCCTCCATTATCAGGACATAGCATAGCTGTATGTAAATGTTTATATGATATTATAGCCAATATATTTAATATTGGCATACGAGATTTATAACATTTAGTTTTATAATTCATTTTTTCAGGAATAGTGAGAGAGATCAAAAATAAACTAAGCAGAATGTTGATAAGTTAATCATAGACCAATTTTATTCGTTAATTCTGACAAAATGGCACATAATTCCGTTAGGGGTCTATCTAACGATAACGTGAAAACTCAAAACTCATTCCGAGGAAATATATTAAGTATTAGACGTACTTGGGAAAAAAAAAAAAAAAAAAAAGTCGTAGAGATAAATAATCGGGAGTCAGTCTTTTTTAATATTTCAAATTTACTGACGTTTCGGCTCAAACTTGTGCCATCATCAGGGCATTACTGAGTCATGTCAAGCTTAAACTCACAAAGGCAAAATTAATATATTAAACAAGACTGACTCCATATTATTTCTACCTGCGATAATATCTACAGTCGACTATACATCCTAAAAAAAAAAATTCGTATGCACCAAGAAAAATATTACTGAAAGTTTTTTTTATAAGAAAGTCGATATTCAAAATTAAATTAAGGTAGATTAAGAGAATATTAAAAAAATAAAAGAAAACGGACTATTCTTCTTAGAGGTAATGTGATTTCTCCTTGCAATGCAAACACTTATTAGCTTAAAAAATAAAATAAATAAAACTTCATTTCAAAGAATATATCACGAGCTAAATATAATTTATTACTTAATGAATCTGTTCGAAATGTAATAAAATAATAAGAGGCTTGTATTTTCAGTTCATAAATTAAATATAATTCATTTCAGTCTTATGAGATTTAAATAATTTCAAATATTATTATAACATTTAATTTATAATGCGCTTTTTCAGGGATAGTGAGACAGATCAAAAATAAGTAAAAAATAAATTAAGCAGAATGTTGAAAAGTTAATCATAGACCAATTTTATTCGTTAATTCCGACAAAAGGGCACGAAAATCAGTTAGGCCGTCAAACGATAACGTGAAAACTCGAAAATTTATTCTGAGGAAATATATTTATTACGTATAACTCTTGCACAAAAAAAAAAAAAAAAAAAATTCGTATGCACCAAGAAAAATATTACAATTAAAAAATAAATGTTTTTATAATTTTGAATATTTTAATACAAAGCTTCATAGCAATAATGAATAAAATGTAAAAGTTCTTTAACAAAAAAGTCGATGTTCAAAAATAAATTAAGGCATATTAGAAGAATATTAACAAAATAAAACAAAACGGTCTAGTCTTAGTGGTAATGTGACTTCTACTTGCAATGTAAACATTTATTAGGTTAAAATAGAGAAGCTATTACAAAAAAAAAAAAATTAAATTTAATTTCCACGAAAAAACCACTAGCTAAATCTAATTTATTAGTTAATGAATCTGTTCGGAATATAATAAAAAAATAAGAGTCTTGGATTTTTAGTTCATAAATCAAATATAATTCATTCCAGTCTTATGAGATTTAAATAATTTCAAATATTATTCTTAATTCCTAGAAAGGTTGTAAACTGGGAAATTGCTCTTTTATGCTAATAACAGATTTACTCAATAAGGCGGTTTCACTTCCGGCAAGGAGCTTAGGCACAGGAAAGTATAAAGTGCTAAGCCGCAAATATTGAAATGAAGTAGCAGTTGATAATTTTCACATTTAAGTGACTATATTTATAGCAATAAAGGTGAAACTCACTCAAGATACATCCTGAATAACAATGGAAAATTAACCCAGGTATTTTTGACTTAATGATCAAAACTCACGGTCTTTTCACATTCCGGTCGGATGGAGTAGAGCTATCGTCGGAACCTTCTTAAGGGATATGTCATACTTAAGACATAATAGTCATTATAAAAATTTAGATAGAAAAAAAAGAAAGTTATTATTTAACGCTTTATAAATAAATAAGCTCTGAAAAGTTGACCAATAAAAGAGACATGTAATTCACTTATGGCTATATTTTTTTTTTTTTTTATCTGTGTCCATGTTCACTCCTACCTAGCCTTTTTAGACTATACGGGGATTTTCTGAGGCCAGGGGTGAGGACAAGGTATTAATGCTAGAATTTAAAAAAAAAAAACCCAACACCATGACACTAGCTGGTAATTATTTCATCCCAAATTTTGGTAATCTGGTTCACAGCAACATGAGTTAACCACTCAGCCACCCCGTCTCTAATTCACTCGTGATTATCTTCTCAGAGGTCTAGAAGCTCCAAGTGCGAATTTAGTGACGCGTTACAACTGTTAAATATACACAGCTGGAGTAACCCTATTTGAACCAACACGGCGAGAATTAAATTTATCGGGAACTATAGCAGTTATAGTACATTTCAGAGGCCATCTGTAGTATAGTGGCTAGCATAACAGCCTTCTATGCTGAAGGTAATGGGTTCAAACCCAGTAGATAGCCAATGATTTTTTTTAAAGAATTAAAAAAAAATCTTTGGTTTTACCGTTCTTAGGAGATGATAAATGATGGCCCCGAGCCTGTGCGAAGTCAGGTACTCGTTAAGGATCCATATCCCAATTAAAACTAGAGAGGGGAAAATTAAGACCCACTGTAGCATTTTCCGATTAGCTACAGTAGAATTCAGTTAGGTTAAATAAAACATTCTAAGTACATAGTACATTTTGAAATTTTGGAAGATAATGACAATAAGAAACTGTCTTTATTTTCTAAAATAAACCAATTATTATAATAGAGTATAAGATTTGTCTTATGCTAATGACCCTCTTGAGCAGAGGCAAAAGAGCAAAATAAAAACAATTTCTTTATATATATTTATATAGTCATCGAATTTAAACTAATATATCTACCTTATCTTTTAAATATGTAAATACATCTCTGTCAAAATTGTTGACGATTCACCAATAATCAGTTGATAGGTAACTTTAATATTACCCGATTTTTATGATGAAATAAATCTATACGGAAATATAAATAAATATAAATATATATATATATATATATATATATATATATATATATATATATATATATATATATATATATAATAAAAATAATATTAATAAGGGTAATATTAAAGTTACCTATCCTCTGATTATTGGTGAATCGTCAACAATTTTGACAGAGATGTATTTACATATTTAAATGATATGGTAGATATATTAGTTTAAATTCGATTATAATTTAATACTAAAACATACATTTATTAAAAAATAAATTTAAGATCTTTGTTAAAATATTTTAAAAAAGGGTATTTTGAATACTTAAATTTTAAATATTTTTTTCTGTCCTTTCCACATCATATTAAAGTAATGAAAAAAAAAGAAAGAAAAAAAAGAGGTCTATAAATAATTTTTTTTTTCTTTGTGTGTAGTATTGTAAGAATATATTTTATTTCTCAGTTATTTTATTCTTGGAACTAGAAGTATTAAGAAACGCCACCCGCATACAATATTTGTTCTCTCAATTGCTTGGCCTAAAACGGGGCATGAAATATCCACGAGACCATCACAAGAGGAAATAGTCTTGCTGCGAAAGACACAACTATTTTACTCGAATTATGCAAAAGCCTTTATATAAGATAAAATGGATAAGAGAATAAGGAAAAAGGAGGAGAGAGAGAAAAAAATAAGAAGAGCGAAAGAAAATATTCGGGTGTAATAGAGCGGTGAGTCGACTATCGGGCCGAAAACATGTTTACCAGGACCGCCATCAACCCCTGAATCCCCGCCAAGTCTGATAAGACCCGGCCCGATATGGGGCCCCATGGGGCGTAGCCCCCCACCAACGAACTAGGTCAAATGTCTTCTGCATCCCCGGCATCTTATGGTGCATGAATAATATATCTAGCAGGCATGCATTATTCCATAGGTGCTCTTTTTTTTATTTCTAAGCTATGTTTTATGCAGGCCGTTGTTTAAAAAGTGTGAAAGTGTTTTAGAGATATCCATATTTTTATTTAACCAGAATATAATTTTACCTCTTATTTTGTATTTTTATACTAATTGAAATAACTATATAAATAATTTAAAAAATAATTTTATTAATATTAAATTATTACCTTATTTAGCAACGGAGACTGATTTTCAAAAGGTATATTAGGACATTTTTAACGTGTTTGATATTTTGACATATTTATTTTCCAATCGATTAGTTTCAAAAATTAAATTAATTTACAAAGGTACTGATGGCATATTTCATTTTGTTAATAATTATACTAAAACGTTTCCTTCCTTAAAGTAAAAATATTGTTATTAAAAAAAAAAGTCTAGATTTTAATGCTTAAATAATCCAATCAATTATCTTATTAACAAATTAATGATGTATATTTAAATTTTTAAATATTAAATTTTCTTCCTCTTAAGTATTTTTAATTTTGCTGACCCAAAGCAAATAAAAATTAAACAGCATTATTAGCATTGATAAAAATTCGCTTAATATACAATTTGAACGAATTTTATTGCCAACTAAACGAAAAAAGAGCAAAAATATTTGTTTAGGTATTTTTTTCCCAATTATAAGATAAATAAAGTAATATAAATGTATTATATACCGTTAGTCAACTTCACCACCCAGGCTCAAACCCAGACTTCTGCAAGACATTCTATTGTAAATATTATTATTTAGCTTCATGAACCCCAATCAATATTATTTTTTTATATTAAAAATATTTTTTTTTCTAATTATTTATTATTATTAGTATTTATTTTGCTTATTATTTATTTTATATTTTTTTCTCTGACTAAAATCGATTTGACTTTTATGCTTTCTATTCTGGCTTCAAGCTTATTATTATTTTATGCATCATTACTTTTCTTTCTATCTTTAATTGTTTTTTTATTATTTTTTTATTTTTATTTCATTTTTATTAATATAATTTCATTATTCAATTCTTATGAATAATTATAAATCTATGATGTTTAGGGGTGTCTTTTGTATGAGACTATACCACAACGTTTTCAATTGTTAACAGTTGTGATGATAATTCTTTTATTTTAAACAACCGATGTATGGCTCATGCAGCCGGTCTGGAAATAAAGAAATATTTTTTAAAAAATATATACCCTTATAAAAGCTATAATGTGATTAAAAATGTTATTTACAAAGTTGTGAATGGTAATGTGACGACTAAAGCATAAACGTATTACAGATAATTGTACATAACTTCATATGCGATTACCGATTTTATTTATTTTTATTAATATCAATATTTTTTTTTGGTGGGGAAGGCTTTTTTATTTTAAGCGAGATAGAAATTACCTTTTAAAAGAGAACGTGAACGAACTTACTTCACGTAAGAATGACGTCAAGAGCATTCACACTAGCAGGTATTTAGGATGTTTTAGTATTTCAAGCTATCCTTATCTATCTTTTATATTTTTATTTTGGTGGTAATTTTAGATACAAGAGTCATTTCCAGAGTAGTGGTTTTTATTATATATATATATATATATATATATATATATATATATATGTTAGTTTAACATTACACACGATTAACATTTATCATCACGATTTCGCGTAATAATTAAATGATGTTATCTGTCCTTATTCAAATGAATCCCTAAGCATTAAGTATGTATTTTATGCTTTTTCTAACCCCTCACATCTACAAATGTACATATATGTGTAAGCATACTTTGAACTGTTAATATATTAAGCGCAATCCGCGAAACATTAATGGACTCATTGAGAAATGGCAATACAAGCCCCATTCATTCATATATATACCTTGACGTAGAGGAATCCTCAAGATGGTGTATAATATAGAAGAGACGGTGCCCACAGCTGCCATCCATCAGGCAGCCCTGAATATTGGATGTGGGGGTGGCTCCTGTGGGGTGCGACGAAATATGAGCCGATCGTCGTGCCGCAATTTACCTGAGAGGGGCACCCCTCATTGCGAGATTCCGACCAACAAGAACTCCGTTTATTTTGGTTGAGGGTGGACGGATACATTTTTAATTTGACCATGCTTTGAATTCTCTATTTTGTCAAAACCAACGAGCAAACAAAATTAGTTTAACTTCAAAAATAATAATAATAATAAATAAATGAAAAAATAATATACACTTAATAACGACACTAGGCCTTCCTGCTCCACATGAGTATGAAATAAAGTTGAGTTTATTCCTGTGAGAATCAGAAAGTATTTAGTAAAAAGAAAACGATTTATCCGCTTTGAAGGGAGACAAGAGATAATTAATAATTAGAAAATAAATAAAAAAATCTAAAAATTAGGTAATTCCATCTGCTCAAAAGTCAACCCCTCTTTACCACAATACCACCACTATAACAGTTTTAAAAAATCTGGTGCGGGAAACATACGACTTTCACTTACCTCTTCGTTATTGAAATCAATTTAAATGTTAATTAATTATTAAATATACTACAGTTTGAAAAATATTTTAATTTGATTTTAATAAAACGTGTATTCATTTTCGTTGGAAACATATCTGTGGCGGTCGTGAATAAGTGGTTAAGTCAAAATCTTTCATTTTAAAGTGAGTTACTGAAACTTTACATAATACCCAAAATAGAGTAATTAACATACATCTTTCTTTCCACCTCAAATTTCTTCCTTAAAAATGTTTTTTAACCAATTTAACACGACGTGAGAGACGGTCTGAGGGAGCAATACGTGGAGTAAACTCATTTTTTATATGACTCGAGGAGTTATCTAGTTTTTACGACCGTCACAGAAATGATTTAGATTAAATAATATAACTATATTAAATTGTTAATCAGTACTAAGTTTATTTCTAATTCGTCACTTTATATTACCTTTTACAACTTTTTGTATCAGATAATATTTGTTATAAAGTATTTCTCTTTCCAACGGTTTATTATACGTATATATTGCTATTCTTGTTATTAAAAAAACAAACATTACATTAAAAATAGTTTTGCTCTTTTATCCTTCAGTTGGTCATCAAATTCGTCTAGCTTGTATTGTTAGCCGTCCTTCACCAATGGCATTCAGATGAAATGGTTAATCTTTTGGAATGTACAAAATTAAAGGTAGTTTAGAGGAAGTTATTAATCAATGCTAATAAGACGATGTTCCATTTTTTTTTTAATTTATAAAATCAAAGGTACTTTAGAGGACGAAAATTTAAAATATCGGCATTTAAGCCCGATCATACTAATTTAATAAAAATTAAACCTGCATGATATTAAAGCCCAATGAATTTTACATCGATACAGGGAGTTTAATCAAAATAGTTAGTGCCGTTTCTGAGAAAATCGTAAAAAGGTGCAAAATACATGGTATAAAGTAGATCTTCCGGTCAGCCGATTATAAAGAAAAAGTTTCTGTAACATCTCGGGCGTACAGTTGTCTCAAATATGAAATTTCGGTTTCGTGCGAGTTTTCGTTTTCGCGCTAGACTTATTACACACACACGGACCTTTTTTCGGGATTTGGTCATTTAGAATCATAGGAACCCTAAAACTTATATTTACGTAGAAAACTGAAATTAGAAAATTTTCACGTTCGCAATACTTTCCCTTACTACAGGTGAGGCATTCATGTATAGGTAAGTGAAAGTAAAAAAATCTTTATCGAAGTGTATAAAATGATATACTATACATACATACCAAAATAAAAGTATAAAAATTTACTTATTTTGATAATAAAAAAAAACAAATATATATTTTTCTCGAGTAATATAGTTGACCAATAATTTTTTTTTTTTTAAACCTGTACCACTACAACTCATGAAGGGTCTTGGGCTCAGTACATATAGAGGTTTGTACTGTTTCTAGGCCAACGGCAGTGCAATGAGGTGACTAGGCCTTAATCGCGCTCAGCCGCCAGGTTTTTCCCCAATTATTTTGGGTACCCCTTTATAGAGGCTGGGTCTGCCCCAGGGGGGTCTCCATACCCTAGGGTCGCCCCCGACTGAATTAACAGAATAAATAATATTCTGCCACAACCGGGATTCGAACCCAGGACCCGGAGCACAGCAGACTAGCGCTCTATCCACTAGACCACACCGCTCCCTGACCAATAAATAAGAAAATTAAAACTGTTTTTCTTGCTTTGTCTCTTCTTTTGTCGATGTAAATCGTGTTACACATTTAAGGTCTTTGATTAAATACAACTATATAATTTATTTGTTTCAGTAATAATTAGTTTTTCTTTTTAAATCTGAAGAGATGTATAACAATGTTTAACATCCTTAAACTGGAATAAACTAATAAGATGTTTGTAGTAAAATAATCATTTCTTGCTAGGTGGAAGAATGTTTTCATTTTTTCTATCTTTTGAATGTTTAATAATATTTGTTAAAACGTACAATAATTAATTAGAGGTACAAGTAGAGTTCTGGACATTGCGTTAACCTTATGCGGGTGATCAGCATTTTGTTCTTGAACATGCTTAAGAGTCAGGTGCATAAAAATACAAAATTATTTTGTTCTTGTTAATGAATCATCCATTTCATTAATATTTAATGAATTCGTTGCTACTAATTAGTTATTAGATTCAGACAAGTTTGACACAATAATCCATTAATAACGGATAAACGTAGTTAAAGCTAACGCACTTATTTGACAACTGCTCAAACAGACAGGATGTGAATATATTATGAGATGGTTATGAGGAATAACCATTTTATGGCTACTCACTATTAATTACTACCATTAATAATTTTTGAAAGGAATAACGAGTTATCTCAAATGGCTGCCTGTGGCTTCTCACATACTATAATTGGTCTTAAGAATATACGATGCGGGTGCCTTGGCCCAAATTAGACCGACCCCTTCAAGTGCCCACTCCTACCTTCTATATTCGGATTCTTCTTCTGACTCGTTGAAAGGTTCGTTGTATTATTCAAAAAATAATCTATAGAAAATAAATATTGAATAAATATTTTATGAAAACATAAACCGAAGAAAAGGGTAAAAAAATAAATAAAAATTATAATAAACATAGAAATAAAAATGGAATTAATTTTGCATAAAATATTAAAATTGAACTTTAATAAACGTTTTAAATAATGATCAAAACTTTAGGTTTATATTGAAAAATATTTATCTGATTTTTGTCTTTAGAATGTTTAAAAAACAAAAAACACATTCATTACAGCCTGTATATTTATTATTGTGTCCATAAATATTAAACCTCTATTAAAAAAAATAATTATAGTTTTTTTTTATATATTTATATATTGGAATTTAAAACTGTATAATGGAATACAACAAGCAAATTTGAGTGAAATATAAAAAGGCATGAAACACATGTAGAAAAGCTTTCCACTCTAAATAATAGTAAATACAAAATATAAATATGAACACGTTAATAGATATAAATTAATAAAATAAACAATAAATAATTAAATAAAAAATGGTAGTTGGCATGTTGTATGATGAAAATTAATCATACGAATTGATTAACGTGAAATACAATAAGCAGAAAATTTGAAAATTATCGATGTTATTGTTGCGACCGAAACGTGATAAAACTACTAAAAATAGAATACAAATAAAATTTTGGATATGTAAAAAGTAAGGTAATACTAACAAAAATTATTGTAATGTGACAAATTAACTGTAATTATATATATACTCGTAAATTAACGCAGATATAACTCGCAGTATTTCAATATCAATAATTTTCTGATCATAATACAACTATTATTGTTTGTTTATTTATTTATCGTTACTTTTATGCTACTGAGGATGCTATTGTGGGAGTCCTAAATTTTGCCTACCCAGGCTTTGTTAGAATATGGATCTTTAACGAGTACCTGACATCGCACAGGCTCGAGATGACTATTTTACGTACCCTCCGAAGGACGGCATAACCAAGGATTTACTCCCATTAAAAAAACCCTAGGGTCACTTTCCAGGTTTGAACTTCGACAATGGGCATTTTCAAGCTGTTATGCTACCCCCTACACCACAGATGATCCTAACTTTTGCAGTGATTCAACTGATAATTATGAACCAAAACTACAATCAGCAATTTTTATAATCTATTTATATTTTTAATTACAATACCTAGTGCCTTTACTTTTAAATTAATTGATTAATATAATATTTTACTATGTTATCTTATACCCTCTTTACCGGAAAAATGAATGAATTTGAATATTACATCTGTTTCCCGAAGGGCACCTGTAATATTCAAAGAGGCATTTGCACTCTACGACATTGAAACATTTTTGAAATATCAGAATCCGGTTTTCAAGGTCGATTATGACATTATCTGTTTTATTCTTGTATTATTTAAAATTAATATTTAAAAAAAAATTGTTTTCAAAGGTATTGAAGATTTTGATTTTTAATCATTTTGGATCCACATTTAGGTTTATATTTATTGAATTTGTAAGTATGTGAACGGTTGGAAAAAAATAATATTTAGTTTATTAAATATATCTTATTCATCACCTTAAAAGATATTTTCATCGAAGTCTTTAAACAATCTACTTTATCAATAGTGTGCTTTTTTTTTTTAAATAAATATTTATATATCTATTTGTAGATAATGATATTATTGACCATTTTTGTTCAAATAATGATAAAAAAGCTCAGGGTTGAAACACCGTGACGACAGAGTGTTAACGCTTGGCATGCCTCAACAATCTTGAGTCGGAGTCGAATCCAGTCTAGGCGGGTTTGAAATATTCATTATATAATTGGTTTTAAATACAGTTTGATTTAAATAGTAGTAAGTAGTAATGGAAGTTAAATACCAAATAATAAAAAGAAAATGTATTTATTTGTTTTCAGATTGGCTTCGTGAGCCATACACGAGTTTATATATAAACAGTCATTATAATTTCTAACGATTGACTAAGGGGGAAGGGGTAAAGTCTGATGAAAAGACATCCCTAAATATTTTATGTTTTTAATTACATTGAAGAGTTAAATAATAAATATTAATTTAAATCAGAACAAATACTTGAAATCAAATCCAAACACTCGAAAGAGAAATGAAACAATAAGTGAATAAGTTCATATAAGAAAATAAATGAATGGATGCATAAAATAATTCAAATAAGAAAATAAAGTAAATGAAACTTAACTTTTAACTTTAAAATAATAATAAAAAATAAAATATATGAATATATGATAAGTCACGGATGTTCCAGAAAAGCTAAATTAGTAATTAATAGTAATAATGTTAATTTTTAAAAATAATTTTATAGACAAATAGAAAGCTTAATAGCAAGATTCACCGAAGAACATCTTGCAGAAGTAGAAATATGTGTAGTAATGAAAAAGAACGTAAGCAGATGTTTTAAAAGTAATTTTAGATCTGTAAGTACTTAGGAAAGCTTCTACGTTTAAATACCTAATGATAAAAAAACATATCAGCTAAAACCTCAAATGATTCATGATATCGATTCCTACGAAATCAAAACCACATAAAAAAATAAAAGAAAAGAAAACCCGAGAGCATTACGTTCTATTTCAAACAGAAGACGCTGACATAATTCAGTTTATAGCTGACAAAAAAAATTTACTGCCCATCCATCAAACCGTTTACAGCCTTATCTCCTCCTTGATCTGAATGCTTTACACCTGTAACACCTAATAAAAGACATATAATTTAATCGCTGAATAATTTACGAGCTTGGAGCGTGAACCAGCCCAGCCACGGTGCAGTCGTCCATTACCATTTATTGCAGTGCGAATTGGATTTTATTACCCTAATTTGGTGTCGACCGCAATAATATTTTTAGTGTTTGATACTCTAAGTGATTTGTAGTTTATATTTTTCGCAAAGGATTTAGACTAAAATGTAAGCAGGCACCGGTTTAATGTTTGGATTTATGTAGCTATTGAAAATTATCTAACAATATATTTTATTACTTGTTGAAAAAAAGCAACAACAGTTATTTATGTTCCGTATTCGAACCCGGCTGTGACAGGATAATTGTTTATACTATTTTTTTAACAGTGGGTTGAACCCAGGGATAGAGATACCCTCCTGGTATTTAAAATAGGTTTTGAAAATGGGATGAGGAACCTGGCAGATGAGCGGTTATGAACGTTTTGATAACTTCCTTGCATGGTTTTGCCCTAGAAGCAGTATAAATCTCTGTATGTACTGAACTCTATGATTGCGAAGGGTTACCAAATATTGAATAAAAAAAATTGGTACTTTTGTTTTATTTAATAAAAAGGTTTATGGTTATATATAAGCCCTACAAAACCGCTTTCTAATATATGTATATATATTAAGATTATATTTATATTAATTGTTAGCATTGATAGAGGCGGCGTGGTTTACTGGATGTAGCACTATTCTACTGTTCTCCGGGTCCTGGGTTCGAATCCCGGCTTTGGCAGAATATTATTTATTCTGTTAATTCAGTCGGGGGCTACCGTTGGATATGGAGACCCTCCAGGGGCAGACCCACATCTATAAAGTGGCTACCCAAAATATTGAGAAAAAAACCTTTGCGTCTGAGCGTGATCAAGGGCTAACGTCTCATTGCACGGCCGTTGGCCAAGAAATAGTACGAATCTCTTTATATACTGACCCCAAACCCTTCATGGATTCTAGTGTTTGTTTTTTTGTTATTATTGATATCAGTCTGCTTTCTTTGAATATATTATTTTCATGGCAACTAGAGTATTATTTTTAATAACTATATTAATACTTGAAATGTCAATAATAAATGTCATGCTGTATTAATTTTATATTTTCATTTCTCGATAAAATTATTACCGATCTTTATGAATTATCTCTTATTGAAGTTGTTAATACACACCAAATATCAAACTAAGTAACAAACTAGTCTTTTTAAATTTAATTCCAAGTATTATGCTAGAAAAATGTCTAATAACAATTTTTTAAATTACCACTGGAAAATAATGACTTTTATTAGAGCTATAACACATAAAGTCATGTTAAAAAAGTATATGTAAATTTTATAAAATAAACTACGTTTTATTTCGGATTGGATTACATTTACGTTTTTTTTTTTACAATTATAATAGAATAACTTATAATCAGAAATATTGGAACTATTACAGAATATTTCATTCAGAACTTTTTTATGATACTTTGTAACTAAGTATAATGAGATCTGTTCTATTTAGGTTCGATTAATAATTAACATACATTCAGTAAATATTTTTTTTTTCCGGGATTGTTAAGACAAGGAAAATAATTTTTTAGCCGTCAGCTCTTATTTTTTAAAACATAATTGTTTAACTAACGAAACTAATTAACATTATCTTTGAATATTCGAAAGTCTAAACTGAGCCTGCTTCGATAAGCGACCCTCCTGGTATGAATAGCAGTCGGAAGTCAACGACAAAAAAAAAGTAAGAAAATAAAGAAGAGAAAGAAAGGTGGAGGTCTGAAACTGTCCTTGAAGGGCCTGGAGGTTCCAGCCTGGAGCAAAAGAGGGCAGCACCTGTATGGCTGGATACATTCCCTGTATGCTGGCGAACCTAGCGGTATACTCCTCAACTAACTGAACTATTATAAATAAACTAATGACATTGTCTGGTTCTAGTTAAATTACTGTTTGTCATATTAATCTATTATTGTAGTAGTATTATATAAAATACTATGTGTAGTCATTTTAGGCTAAACATAGAAGAAATATTTTAGAGATATGAAAGAGAAAGCGGACTTTAAGGAAATATCTAAAACAAACTCGTTAATCATTCCGAAAATGTAGAAAACCAGCCCTATTTTAAATAGCTTACCTTATATAGAAACCTCCCCAAGGCAGTTAGTATTTTTCTTTTTAAGTAACATAAGAAAAACAAAATTGTTTTCATGTTTTTGTTTTTATCCTATCTAAGGACTAGAAAATAAAGACGAGACATATTACAATAACTGAAATAAAAAAATAATTTGAAGTATTTAGCTAAGCTGAAAATTCGGAAATATGAGTTTTACACGATTAACAAAAAATGCCCCAAAACAAAAATCTTTTCTTTCCTAAGATAAATTGACCCAATGTTAATCAAATATGTCAGATACATGGAACGAAGTACGTAATTCGAAAATTTGATCATCATAGTTTTATTAAATTTTTGTTTATTGTATTTTTTTAACTTGTTTATTCAGTGATAATACAATCTGCCTTCTTCTGGGGCAATAAGTAATACAGCTAGAAGAAATTATTCATTCTAAATGGACAAAATAAACAAGAATAAAATAAATAATTACAAGAATAATTCAATAAAGACTAAATAAAGAAGTAAAAAATTACAACAAATATTTTTTTTTTAATATATTTTTTTTATTGAAATTTACAACTGTACAAAAAATACATCAAGTAAATATGCTGTAATGTTATAAGACATGGAATGAACATGAAGATAAACTGCCCATTGGCAGCACTCTTTGGTAGTGAGTCTAAACAAGAAGGTCTCGAGGCCATCTTCTTTTTTAGACGCCTCGGAGGATTATCAGGAATGGAAGAGGAAGCAAGGATTGAAACTAATGGATTAGAGTGGGAGTGGAGTTTTTCATGGAAGGTGTGATACCTGGTACGGGCCAAATCAGCAACATATGGAACATTAAGGTCATTGTGGATGATTTTATTCGTGACAAAGTAAGGAGCGTTAAGGATTTTGGATTGTAAGGATTGGATACGGGAAGAGTTTGATGGTTTAGTAGAGCCCCAAAGCTCTACTCCGTAGGTCCAGATAGGCCTTATGATGTTAAGTGAAAGGTTAGAGCGTCTGTCTAGTAAGTGTTGGAGTAGCCGAAATCTTCGTGCAGTTTCTTGTCTCTTCAATCTTGTATGCGGATTCCATGTAAGTCGTTTGTCAAGCAGGAGTCCTAAATATCGGATCTGTTCAACCGGGACAAGCGGAATATCATTAAAGGACACTGTAGGGCAGGATGTCATAGGTTTTCAACGAAGGGTAAAGGTAATTTCTTGGGATTTATTGGAATTGATTTTAATTCTCCAATTCCGACACCATACCTCAAGATTTCTGATGTGGGATTGGAGAGTTTCAGAGGCTATTGTAGGATCGTTATTATTATTATTATAACACGCAAGTGTCATCGGCATAGGTAAATACAATTTTAAAATGAAATAATAAAATAAATTATAATAATAATAACAACCTTAGCCACATTCATACCTACTGTTTTATTTTCTGGAAACAAAATCTGGAAAATTTCAGCTTGAAAAATAATAATGTTTTTGCAGCTGAACATTTACAGTTTAAAGGTTGTTTTATTATTATTCCTTCAGTTCCTTATGCGTAAAAATAAAAATAAATAAAGAACAAAAGAGAAACTATAGTATCTTTAATTCTTGTATTGTCCTGAATCCAGTTGGACAGAATAAATAATAACACCACCGGATACTAAATTGTTAACATACAGCTTTATTTAACGTATCTAACAAACTGATTAATTAGAGAATGAATTATTTTTGTGGGTATATACATGTGCGGGTGTGTGTCAGTCTCGGTGTGTTTCTTCTTTATTAACGCAGCCAAACGAAGTAAAATAAAATACAAATAACAACAACAGCCTCAAGTAAAAGTCTGGGAATTTTCGCTACCTTTGGAGGTACAAAGGGTCAATTATGACAATTTATTCGAATTAATAGCTTCATATATTTATACATTTAACTTTATTTTTCAGTAGAAAACTTAGGGCTATTATTCTTATATTTTTTCCTAAAACGTTTTACTTTTTATTGAATTCACATGACCAGCGTTTTGTGTATCCACCATCTGATTGATTTTTCGAATTGGTATTCATTATCAGATATTGCTTTGATCATCGTGGAAGATACTCTGTTTTTCGTTCTGGTATCAGCTTTTTTTTTTTGCAGATTGTTAAAATGTGTTTCAGTGCCAGCGGATGTGTAGCAGGTTTCACTAAGTAGGGCTTCCAGTTCTGTCTCATTAGTTAAACCAGGGTGAAAGCTGCATGTTCCATTCTCAAACTGGTCAGGATTGCCTCTCCAGATTTGGATAGACTCGAAGAGGTTTTTCATGCAGGATATCTTGCTATATCTCATAACCTTATTTTGATCCCATATTCTTTTCAAATGTTCCCTCTAAGGTGTTTTCCATCCTAAATTTAAAATATGTTGTAGTCTCATCACAACGACGTTCAATTTTAGTTTACTAAGCTAGTTATATACATCAACTATTACTAAGTTACCTACGCAATGCTACCTAAGTCTGTACCAAAACTAAATCCCTGGAAAATTATCTTATGATATCCTAGTAATCGTACTTTACTTTTTGAGAACGTTAAATCCTTCTCCTATCTTAGTGTGGAGCCAAATTGCCAAAATAAAATGACAGCAGAAGTGAACAGAAATGGTTCCACGACGTACTCAGCGGAAATGCTTTGAGAATCTTCGAAAGAAAAATTCTCCGTAAAATTCAAAGACCTGTGTTGGAAGGCGGTGAATGAAATCGGAGAATCCGAAAGAACAGCAAACTATATGAGCTGTATGGATCTAATGACATTGTCCGCTCCATACGAGCAAGGAGAATAAAATTTCTGTGTCCTGGAAGGTTGGATGACTGCAGAATGCAAAAAAGGATGCTGCTCAGAAAACTTTTTGGTACCCGAAGAAGAGGGCGACCTCGGAGACGTTGGGTTCAGGATGTGGAAAAGGAATTGGAAGTGCTCGGTGTAAGGAACTAGAAGAGAAGAGTGTTGTGAAGCTAGGATTGGTGCGATATTGTCAAGTAAGCTGAGGCCTATCTCGGGCTGTGGAGCTAAGTATGTATATCTTTTTATGTATTTTATAATATTGGGAAATAACTGCTGTGGTTTACATTTTTAATCCAACTTGAAATTTGTGATAATTTGGGTTATTATTGCTTCAAAAGAAAACATAAACCTTATTTTTCTTAAAAGACAAACTGTTGTATCGTTGTAAGAAGAGACAATGTTTAATAAATAATTGTAATTGTATAACATCGTACCCCGACATTGTGATGAAACCCTCACCATTCGGCATATTTTTCAAGAATGCCTACATTATTTATTCCTGAAAATGAATAAAATGGGACTGAACTCAAATATATCAACATTACTGGGTAACAGAGAGGGATCGATTAAATTAGTTTTTGATTTTCTCAAGGAACAATTATTGTAATAAAATCAATTATAATTTTTTGTATTGTGTTGATTTTCATTTTTTTTAAATGTTGTATCGTTTTAAGTACTGTTGCTGTTTGGTAATCATATCAACTTTTTTTAAATTGTTATTATTTTTCATATCTTAGATTATTTTTTTACCTAATAATCATTTATTTGTTAATTATTTGTCACCTTATAATTGTTTCTTGTAAAGGTTAAATATGCATATAGTATAAATAGTTAATTAATCGTAGGATAATTATGTTTTAACAAAAGTAGAGCAGATGAAGAAAGATTTTTCTATTCGGGGGTAATCCATTCCACCACCATATTCAAAATCCTCTAAATTTAACATTCGGCAGAAGAATGACATGGAGACCAACACATCAAGAATTAACAAATAACGCAATACGCTGAAAATATTATGCTCCATAATTTCAAGAAGTTCAAAAATAAAACAGAAATTTAACACCTGCATACTGAATCCCATTTTTACTTACGTTTCAAAGCTATGTAGGATAGACAAAAACTTGGGCAAATTTTCGCTCAAAAACTAAGCAGTATCACCAAAGTTCCATGGTACGTCAGTAAGATTAAATTACATACAGACCTAAAAAGCCAATAGTATATGAACAAAATGAGACTCCCAACAAACTTGTTCACAACAATTTACGCGGACATTGTATTGCCAGTACCATGCGTTAAGAAGGGTGAAAAGAAGTTGGATGAGGAACCTAATGGTATACCAAAAGGTGGGCATCACTCTATCCATCCTATCTATAACACCACAAAATCCAAAGTTCCACAAAGTGTGGATAAAAGTATTTACAAAAAGTTAGATGTAGCCAAAAAATAAATAAAAGAAAAATTGTTACTTACAGAAATGTTTTCCTTCGAACTGCTCTTAAGTTTAGGAGAAGATTTTATGATTTCCGAAAACATGATATTACTTAGAATTGATAGAATTCATCTGGTTACCCAAAGCAAAATGCGGAGTTTGCATCCTACAGCAAAATTGAGATTAAATGGGTATCAGTACGGTTTAAGCAGCTGGGGAAAATGAATACCCAGAAAGTTATTAAGCAGCAAATTTATTTGAGTTCAGTTGCTCTGGCTCAATGGATGGACTGCTATTAAGTAATTTACTTATATATATATATATATATATATATATATATATATATATAAAAAAAAAAGAATAATGAAGTTTCAGACTTCGCAAAAAGCTCCACCTCTTATTTAGCATAAGACGAAAGTCGATTCTAATTCATGGATCAGGAATTCAGCAAGTAATCATTCAACACGTTAAATAAGATTTCGCAAACTCCCTTCTGCTTCGTATTCCAATCTTGCTGATTCAGGTTACTTCGCGGCTTACGTAAGTCACTGTCGAAGGCGGAGGATACAGGTCAAGATACCCCGGAACCTTGAGTTCTTGAGGATGACTTTCTCCAGAAGGAGTAACGGTCGAACCATAAAGATCCTGGACCTAGGTGAGATGGCGAAGAGTTTACGAGTCGGTTAAAGGTTAGCCGCAACGGTTTGTAGGTCGCTTGAGGGAGACACTCCAGGCCTTAACGACTTGCTCGCCTATCGTAAAAAGTGATTTACACCGTCATTACCCATTTTATGGCAATATCAGATAGGAAAACATTTCTACTATGTCTTCGAATTAGCAGCTCTAGTATTGGTCGGATTTTTTAATTGATTAATCGGCTGCGATTTATTTTTCCCGGCAATTAAATAAATGGTACATATAAGTATAAAATAGTGATAGATAGTCGGAAAAAGTGAGCCACCATAAATCGTCTATCTTGACATTTATTACTGATCTTCCTCATAAACTGGGCGTGTGAACTTATCAATGAAAGAAGTATAAATAAAATGTTATCACCGAGTTTTTCTTTTCTTTCTATTTAACAATTATTGGCTCATTCATAAAACAAATAACGAATACTATATTAAAAAGGGGAACATCATCTTATCCGGTAATGCTCGATTTTAATTACAAAATTAATTATTTTTAATTCAAAACGGGCAAAAGTTCTTTATATATATATATATATATAATGTATTCCAGAAGTAATAGACAAGAATTCAAATGGGACGCTGTTTTCTTAATATTATAATTTTTATATAAAACAGTGATACTGTAAGGAAGAAATGCTATACGATATCAAATATTTATAGCTTTTAGGGGATGTGCATGTATTTAAATATTCATAATAGGTCTTTTAAAAATCATAAAGCACTTAATTAAAATAAACATTTTCAAAAAAATGTAATAATAATAATAAATTACTTATTTGTTCTGGTACAAGTCCATTCAAATAATATTACAGGAAAATTAAATGAGAACATCTATTATCTTAGAGTAAAAATAATAATAATAATAATTGTGTATGTAACTATTATTATTTGTTCATTTTTTCATTCAGAAGAAAAATGATATATTCAACTATTGGCTGTGAAACAGTGAAATAATTTGAAATTAATTCAGGGGTGACCTTTAGAGTAATGGCCTAGCGTAGGAGACAGTATAGGACCCATGATTGCGCGTTCAAACGCGGTAGGTGACCAACAATTTTTTTAAAGTGTGTAACAAACAACAAGTGTGTAAACAAATCCTCAGTTATTCCGTCCTATGGAAGGGACATAAAAGTGCTTCTTAGTCTGTGCGATGTCAAGATCCTTATCCTAATTAAACCTCGATATGCAAAATTTCCACTGTAGCATCGTCCTATTAGCCACAGTAGCATAAAGAGATGTTAAATGAATAAACAGAGAAGTAAAGTAAATATTTCATGCATTTTAAAAATTTGAATAAGAATACAAAATTTTTTTTATTTAGGTTTTTTATTAAAGGCTTCAACCTCAAGGTTCATAATTGATTATACAATTTAATCATGATGTATGTTATAAAACTGTAAGTAGTTAGTGGTATTTTATAAAATCATTGAAATCAAGCTTTGAAATATCCTCAACTCCATTCTTGATATTGAAACCTAATTTTGTTCAGTTTTATTGAGCTATTTCGAATTTTCTATAAATATTCTTCAAAGTTGCAATATGTAATAATTAGATATAAATAAACCAAATTGTTCCTTTCTAATACGCAAGCCTTGTTCTAATTGAAATATTATTCAACGGTCAACTTCCACTCTTGTCTTCGTGGAAAAATCATAAATTCCTCGATTCTGGAGGGAGTTATATATACCAAGATATTCGAAACCAGGTCTATGGTCTTGCGTTACAGTATAAAACAGTAGAACGGTTTAAATATAGAACCAAAATTATCTATTTTCTTCGGGAACTATTTCTGATGTCCGTTCCCTGAGCGGTGAGCCGAGAGAATGAAATACAAACATGCTCATCCCAGCTTCTCCTTTAAACGAATTTATTGAACAGCAGCCATTTCTAAAACAAGAGCACCTCTTAAAGTATCAGTAGGATCTCAGAGGGGGTCATTTGAAAACATCTGCGGGGTAATCGACTGATTCAGTAGCGATATATTTTTAAAAACATAAGAAAAAAAAATCTAAGAGCGCTTAACGGGACTTTCTTATACCTCGGTTAAAAAATTAAATAAAGTTATAGTTGAAAAAAAGATAAAAAAATTACATTGAGTTTCGTTGAAAACATTTATTGTAACTAATCAAACTACAGAAATTATTATCTACAACAATCACTTTGTTCTAACCCCTTTTAATCACTCTCTATTACTTTACATCACTTTTTATATAAGACAACATTTTTTCTCAAATCTTTTGTTTTTCAATATTATATATTACATATACTGTTTACTATTACGTATAACGTAATGTAATATGTTATATATTACATATAACTGTTTACTTTAAATATGTAAACATTCGGAAGAAAACAACAGAGACGTGCAAAATCCTTTATGTATTTCAGAAACTATAAAAACGGACATTTCATGTGAAACAACCCAATATTTTCGGTGAAAACTCGAACTCGAATATTTTTACAATACTTCCCCTTACGATATATATTCATGTATATAGAAAGTAAAATTATTAATAGTATTATATTTGTAAAATAAACTAATTATTTACAATATCGTTACTGCGTGTATAACCCAAAAAGCAAAAAAAGTGACCTAATTGAATCACAGAGGCAATTATATGGAAAAGTTTAACATTTTTTAAAATTTTTTTATCATTTTTACTTTCACTTACTATATATATTGTAAGGGGAAGTATTGCGATCGTGAAAATTTTTGAATTCCAGTTTTCAACGGAAATACACGTTTTAGGGTCCCCTGAGTCCAAATAACCAAGTCCCGCAAAAAGGTCTGTGTGTGTAGTAACTCCCGGGTGGAAACGGTAAGTCCTATGAAACTGAAATTTCATATTTAAGACAACTAAACGCCCGAGACGTGACCAAACTTTTTTCATCAAAATGAGCTTACCAGAAAAGGCACTTTATAACATGCATTTTGCACCTTTTTTCGATTTTCTCAAAAACTGTTCCGACGATTTTGATTAAACTAGCTTTATCGATGTAAAATTTAATGGGCTTTAATATCATGTAGGTTTTATTTGGATAAAAATGGTCTGACAGGGCTTAAATGCCGATATTTTAAATTTTCTTCTCCTAAAGTACCTTTAATTTAGTAGATTCAATAATAATAACTAGATTATTTTGTTAACGCTGATGAAAAACAGGTAAATATATAAATTGAATAAATTCGATACCCAACTAAAGGAAAAACAGAAAAAATATTTTTTTAATGCAATTTTGCGTTTTTGAACATAAGAGCAGTAATATACATGTATGATATACCATTGGAATGCTAAAGATTTTAGAAAAAATATCATCTCATACACAAGCTTTTAGAAGTTAATAGAGAGTGTTGAGAAGAAGATAAAACTAACTGATTATTTTAGATAATAATATAATCGATTTTTTAATAAAACACATGTTTCTATATAAATTCAATTTGATTAATTCCTCAATAGTTTCACGTATTTTTATCTCTAACTGTATTTGAAAATTCTTTCATTGATTTTAAAAATCGAGGTAAGTGAAAGTCGTGTGTTGCCCGCACCAGATTTTTTTAAATAATAAATAAAATGTAAAAAAATCTGATCAACCACCATTTTTATCATTTAATTCTTCACATTTAATTAAACTAAAGAAGCAGCTGCTTTCAAAAAGTTTCAAAGAGGAGAGTCCCTTTTGGATTCAGACAACATTCCTATACTGGCCCGCTGTAAAAATTAATTGAGAAAAAAAAACTTATGAAGTTGATAAGATAAGCGTTTTCCAAAATATTTTAAAAAATTTGATGTAAAATATTTGCATTGTTTTATTTTTTTTCGATAATAACTAGCTTTTGATATAAAATTAGCAACTCTAAATTTATAATATTATTAGATTTTACTTCTTTTTCAGGAATAAGGCAAATCTTAATTATTTAATAAATAACTTTTATAATTTTTGTTGAATGTAGGAAAGTTCAGTTACCGAGGAATATGAAATCCTGAAATAATTAAGGGCCTAGAATACATTATTTGATTGTTACATACATTATATTAATCATTGTCACAATTAATATTAGTTCTTTATTTTATATAATTTTAACAGAAATTATTGAGGAATTTCCTGATACAATTGTTGCTATAAATAAAGTGTCTAGTTTTATAATTCCTGTTATTTATTGATTTTTATACTAAATGAATGTATAATAATCATTCAATTATACTCATCGGAAGTGGAAATAATACTACATTATTTTGGTCCACATTTAATTCCTGTAGTCAAGTTAATTTATGCTTAGTAAAAAAAAAAAATAATTGCTTCAGGATTGACAAATTTGTTTGTTTTAACGCGTTTAAAAATTAAAATTAATTTTTTTTTTTTTTTAAGAAAATCAAAAAGTTATTTAATTGAGTTCTCTCTATCACTCAGGACTTATGATAAATCTTCGTTCAGTCCCATTTTATTCACGAGCGACGTATGATATGAGAATCCTTGAAAAATATGTCGAATCTATATTTATTTTATTTTTTAGATAATATTTTTTAATGATTTTTTTTCTTAAATCTGGAAAATAAAAAATAATAATAGTAACAAAAAGCCGCATCGAGAGGGTACCTATGATAGACAATATTGGATGGGCTCTAGGAAGAATTTAAATATATTTTTTTACAAGAAAATTATAAATTGTTCCTATTTACATTTCCTCGTAAATAAATGATTATATTGTTCATTTATACATGCAAAAATATTTTTAAAATATAAATAAAACAGCGTTGAATGACATAATATATGTAAAAACATTTTTTATAATTTTTATATAAAAATAAAGAATATTTCGGTTTTTTAAACTTCAAACAGAACTTATATAACAGTATATTTTTAATACAGTTAAAAAAATATCTAAAAACAAACAAGTGCTTGAAACACGTTTTCTGTTTATATCTAAAATTCAAAGTCACGACACTCTAAAGAAACGCCGATTACTAACTGGCAAAAAACAATGCGACGAAGTCTCGAGGTCAGACAATCCTTCAAGAAAACAATTTTGTAAAAAGAAAAAAAAAAACGCAGATAGCCAAATAGAAGTGGTTTTTCTCTAGTCTCTAGAAATATATCAGGAATATAAAAACCATGGTAGAGTGACCACGTACCTTCATCTTCACAGTCCAGCTGGCGGACTGAGTATCGCATCAACTTCATCATCTCATGAGCACGAGGTGGGGGTTGATATTTTTTGGTATAATGAACACCATTTAAAATCTTGTATTCTGAAATTTAGATCTCCTGCGAGTGAAAATTCCGACATTATCACCGGACGTAAGGCCGAGTCAAGGACTTTCTTGTGGCAATAGATCTCGTTACAATGTAGGGAACAAATTATTTTTAAGATAAATTAACGATGATCAATACAATCAGCGTTGACGTACGTAAATATTGCATTAATTTATTCAAAAATAAAATACTTTGTAAATATTATTATTTTTATTGTTTAAAAACCTTGGTGGTTGTTACTTAAATATGTGTCTTTCTTAGTAAGTTCTTCTCTAACCGCTTATGCCGTGTAAGGAGAAAATAAAAGATTTTTGCTTCTAATCCTAAATTAATTCATAGCGTTAATTATATACAAAGGAAAATACACCCTAATCTAACGATGATAATCTGCTGATAAAACCACACCAATTAGCGCGATAATCTCAAAAGTACAAAGAAAAGGCATTTTTTAGCTCAACTTCCAGTTTAATGAACTTTCAGATATTATAAATAAACAATAAGCGATATTTAACCTCGAGACAACACAACCGGAAAGTCAGATAACATAAAATATAAATAAAAATAGCATATAACACGAAAAAAAAATGAAATACATATATAAGGTTTAAAATTTATTTTTAAATTTATCATATATTTATTTGCGTTCCTCAATGCTCTCAAATTACTACTTTCCATCCATAATGTTTTTATAAAGCTGATTATTAGTCCGTACGATAGGTCTTTAAAAATACATAGTGGGGGACTGCAATGTTGTAAAAACGCAAAGAAAGTTGTTACCTAATGTTAACTGGTAAATGATCAATGAATTTGCATTCCATAAACAGTTGAGGCATGAATAATATATTGGAATTTCGCCAATGCCAACTCTGCAAAATTCGTGAATATTTATATTTTGGTTACTGTCTTAATAACATACAAGTTTTTTTCACATCTTACACAAAATAAATCGAGTCGTCAAATATTTCTTTACATGTCTTACATTCTGGCATAAACAGTGAATTTTTGTTTTCTTTAATTTATAATTTATTTTTGTTTTTTCTTTGATTTTATATGAATATATTTCATCCAATCATATCATTCATAAATTCTATGTTGTCCACAAAGGGGTAAACAAAAATAAATAAATTAAAATGTTCCATAACTCACTGCAGTCTATTCCTTCACCTGATATCGTCTTTTTATCATATTATTAATTAATTGCTAGAAAATTATTTTTATATGCAGAAAAATTAGAATTATTTTAAAATAATTATAGTTTAAAACTTGTTCCTTACAATACTATTCTAAATTCATATATAATATATATATATATATAACTTCCCTAATTAGAACAATAAATATTTTATATCTACAAACATTTTACCTCTCAACAGCCATTGTGTTCAAATACCTATGTACCATATTCAAGCAATCAAAAAATAACCAAAACACAGGAAATTATGTATGCAATTAGAGATAAATTTATGTGCGTCGACGTTCATTTACTGTTACATAGATCAGTTATGAGCATGGTAATAATTTAATTATACTTTTTTATTTTATGATTCCGTGTTCTGTACCTAAAGCTACTTATATATTGTATATTACACACACACACACACACACACACACACACACACATAAAATATATATATATATAATAATATATATATATATATATATAAATAACTTAAAACGAAAGGAGAGTGATAAAGAGAGTGGTGAAGATGTTTCTTCATAAATTATATGGTTTTAAATAATTTACCCTTTACTAAATATTTAAAAAAAATTAATTAAATTAATAAAAAAGTTTTGATGTCTACATGTGTTTGATTTTAATTTACTTGTAAAGTTGAGATTTTCTGAAAATCTTAGGATGTTTCAAATTTAATTAATAATAATAATAACCCTTGACTTTTATCCGAGAGGTAGAAGATGATGTTCCAGTTATCTGAGAGGTAAACAAAATAAAGAAAATAATAAAACAGGCTTAACGAACCTGAAGGTTCGTTAAGCCAATGTTCACCGTTTGAGCCCAAGCCCCCGAGAACGGCCTTAACGCAATCCTCCCATCGACGCTTCGGCCTACCTTTCGGACGCCTACCAGTCGAATCAGCGATTACCAACTTTCTCGAAACCCGTTCCTCACCGAGCCCAACAACTAGTCCATTTGAGTCTCCGCGATGCTATCAACTCAATTATATTCACAGGATACAAGTTCCGCAATTCCACGTTGTGCAACCTTCTAAACTCTCCAGTAGCCTCATCTCTCATCGGACCAAATATTTTACGCAGTACCTTATTTTCGAAAACCTTAAGCCGTTGTTCATCCTTCAAAGTAAGCGGCCACGTTTCTCATCCGTGAAGAACCGTCGGAAGAATAATAGTTTTATAAATTCTAACCTTTAAGTTTTCAGATAGAAGCGAGTAACTAAGTAACTTAGCAACTGAATATTAACACGCATTACCCACCCACTTTTAACCGCGACTTAATATCTTCCTAGATTTAATTTTTTTTTGTTATCATTGAACCTAAATACTTGAATTTCTCTACGTGTTCAAATTTAATTAGGAAGATAAATTTAAATAGGAAAGTATTTATTTAAACAGGATGATTGAACATCATAATGCGTAGTTTTCACTATTTGAAAAAAAAAGTAGTAGGAAGATATTGCATCTTAACTTTTCCCTGCCAGCCTGTCGCGCCAACTTGGTTTTTTAAATATTTAAAATTCCTGATTTATTATTATGGATAGTCTTATTCGAACGGAACTTTAAAAACTGGATTCTTGAGATTCTAGATTTTAATCCTAAACTAGCTAGAATATTCATAAAATATTTTGTTGCTCAAAAGGACGTGTTATTCATCTATATCCTCTCGGGGCTGCGTATAACGGAAACGAAACGGACAGGTTCTCCAGGAGAAAAACGTTAAGCCCATAAAGCCTTATCAGCACAAGTTATCCTAGAAATCACTGGTCGTAAGTTATGATCCAGAAAAAGATTATTAATGATCCCATGCCAAGTATGACCAACGAAGTTGGAGCTCCATGAAGCATTTTTAATCGTTATGCATTTCTTGCATAAAACTTACATGGTTACTCTATCAAGGTTAAAGAAATAATTTATTCATGTACAGAGCCAGGGAACTATCAACAGTTCATAGACAGTGCAATGAAAATGATTAGATAAGGCAATATATGCATTTAGTTTTCGAAGTGAATGCATGAAATGAAATATGCATGACATGACAAAAGTTATTTTTGCTTCAATAATTTTAAAACGCTAGAATGATCAAAACGTCGTTGCATTCATTGTGAAATAGCTACAAGTATTTTTAATTTTTCTTATTTGTTCTTTAGAATATTCAGTTTCTGATTACACTATTTTTTATTATTTATCGTTTATTTCTTTTTTATTATGATATTCTGTAAAAAGGTTAGTGATATGTAAAAAATCGGTTTTTAAATGTTCCAATTATTCCATTTTTGTTAAAATCTTTTCAGCCTGGAAAATATGTTTTTTTTTTTAAACTTGAATAATCACCGTCATCAATTATTTCTCAATAAAATACCTACTTTCACCAAAGTTCAGAGCAATCATATAAACAAAAAAATCAAAGTCACTAATAATATATGAAAAAGATATATTCAGAAGACATTTACCAATTTAAATAATGATGCAGATATCATACTCAGAACTATATTCATTTTGTTGTTTGTTTTCGGCTTTTTATAATATAAATGTCTTGATGTTTTATACTGGTTTGGCAAATATGTCCTTTTGGTTTTCACAGTGCAATAAAATGTATTATAGACATAAATTTTATTTTAATATACAATATATTGAGCATTATTTGGTATGACTTCGTACCATCTTTCCACAAGCTGCATAATGCCATGTTCAGAAAATGTCTGGATTGTATTGTTAAAAAGTGATGCAAGATGTTGGGTTCTGCTGAGACCGGAAAAGGTGATAGTCAATTGGAGCTAGGTTTTGTGAATATTTAATCAATTAGGAATTAATTTGTCAGATGAGAAATGTATCATAGAGGTATAAAAGTATACAGAAAACTCTAAAGAGCCTATGATTATATCAATTGGAACATTCTCTTCTAATTATGTTTATATATATTTATTTATCAAAACATGTCAAAGATTATTATTTTGTTTTATTATTTATTATTCATGTTTTGATAAATAAATATATATAAACATAATTAGAAGAGAATGTTCCAATTGATATAATCATATCCTAAATTACTCTTCTATAATAGTAATTGATCTAAAGAGCCTATTTTCCAACCCATATTTCAATGCATGGGAAAATTATGACAGATAGTATTCCTATGTAAAATGACAAAACTACGTTAAAATTAAGAAAATATTGTAGTTTTTCTGGCATCACACCTTAAGGTTCGTTTTGCCTTTAATTATCTAAAAATTTATCTTATAGCAATATGATTATTGTCCATTGAGATAAATTGTAATATACCCGAATAAATATAAATGTTCAAAAAAATAAATCTAAAAACAGTCATTGTAAAACTCACATTTAATGTTAATTAAAATGTTTTGATTACATAGGTCTATATTTTATGTACTCCAAACATCAACTTTTGTCTACATTTTATTATAATCAATTCCTTTGTCTCGGTCCTAACGTTATAAAAAAAATTTTGAATAGATGTCTGTAGAATATTTTTCGAAGCATCCTTAAATTCAATAATCTCCTTTTACACATATCAAGGATTTCCTTTTCCGATAAACAACTTTTTTCTTCTAAGCGTACACAATGGAAAACCTTCAAAAATATCGAAAACACTGTGATGTATCGGCATACATATGAGCTGTATTATGTAAAAATATTTGTGATATCGCCCAAGCCAAAATGCCAGCGGTAGTATTCACAAAGAATTCGTTTGGCCTTTCCAACAAATGTCGCCGCATTTGGAGTGTTCTCGACTGATTTACGACCAGAATCTATAAAAAGGATCGATTTTTTTTTTCATTATTGTAGGAAGACAACGAGTAAAACTAGGAAAATAATTTTTTCAAAATAGTAAAACCATACAACTTATGAATTTATATTCTGATAATGCTACTAATTTATATTTAGTATTCTGCTAGAGTTTAACAATTGTTATAATAATAAAACCACGTTAAAACTATTTTTCATTTATTGATCTCTCTGTATTGACATTATTTATTTTTTGTATTTCAAATTGCACCACAAATTATTTCGAATTCTCTCTAGTAAAAAATAAATAATTTGAAGTGCTATGATAATTTTATCCAGAAAAATAAAAATATGAATTTCTTTTCTAATTTGAAGGGTTAAATTTAAATTCAATTAAAATATGAAATTTGTCTTCCTAAAAAATTACGAAGAGTCTATTCACGATATTTGTACATTAAGTAAAAATAATGTTTTAAATTGATACTGAAATGAATTGCAATACGTGTGAAGTGAATATAAAGATTACGACGATTTTATATTAAATTATGTGGATTAATACATTAATAAGATAATATTTCAATTTATGTAGATATATTATACAATATATATGATCAATTATAAATAATCGTTTCGAATTAAGTTAAAATTTAAAAAATAACTAATAATGTTTTGATGATAAATATTGTATTTAAATGTACCTGAAAATGAGGCAAGAACTTGAAACGTCGTTAAATAACATGATATAATATAATTATTATTGATAATAATTTTTAATACAAAGAGAAGCTCCATATTTTTAATTCAAATATGAATATATTCTAAGTATTTTTAAAATATATAAATGGATGATATTTTGTATTAATATAAAGTTATTTTATTTTTCTGATTGCTTTCCAAGCTGTAGAACAATTTAAATTCATTAAAAATATATGTCTTACGAACTTAAAAGTTGTTTTTATTCTAATAAATTTCAGTGAAAATGTGATTGGAAAATACTTGAGCAATTATATTTTTTTAAATTTGGGAAAAAATCCAAACCTTCGTCTTAACTGATTGAGGGATAGGTCTATTTGTAACAAATGTCATAACTATAACAACAGACACTTTTTAGATTCGTTGTATTCGGATTTAATTTAGAACGATTTCTAATATATATATATATATATATATATATATATATATATATATTTTTTTTTTTTTTTTTTTTTAAAGCACTACCTCATCTTTTTAGGCTACACAGGAGGTTTCATGGGTGAGGGTGGGGGATTAAGCTAGAGTTAAAAGCTCCTCAAGCACATAGAAGCGAACTCGTAAATATTTTATTCCAACTTTCTCGTCATCTGGTTGTTGGACAACGCTACAGCAATACATGCTGACTCTCTAAGCCACCCCGTCCACAAATTCATTAATTTTTTAGTTCATATTATTTGGCTCTATCATTATTTTCTGTATACAATATGAATGTGGTCTCATATCGCTATTACTATTGTTCATTTTGAAGCAAAGTGTAATATATCTCAATAAATATAAAAAAATGATCATAAAAACACCTTTTGAAATCTATTGATCTATTTTAATTTATTTTCTTCCTGCCTTTTTCATTCTTTATTTTTGTTTACTATTAATGATAAAGATTTTTTTTTTAACGACGAATTGTTCAATTCAAACTATCTAATTAAATTATATTTATAGTAATATTGGTAATGAAAATAGACAAATTAATGGGACAAAAATTTATATAATGCTTTACCAACATGAGGAATCTACCACGAACTTCAGGAATATTTTTCATCTGAGCCAAGAAGTTTGAGGAAAACAAATAAGATCTTTCCCCAATCGAAGAAAACCGAGGGGAGTGCCTTAAGCCGAAGGGGACTCAAGACCACCTGAGGAAAATAAATATTTCATGAGGATTATAATCTGGTTCCTAACACCGGTAGCTGCTCTGTCCAGTTCCCGTTGTAAGAAAGCTTACAAAATACGGTCCACAACTTGAAGAAACTGGAATATCCTGGAATTATAAACAGGTTTCCAGGGTTTACAGATATATATCTAATTCATTTTTATAGCGAAACTACTAGAAATAAATGTAAGCATTCTAATTTTTATAATAATTTTATACTGAGAGATAGAAACAGATAGATAAAAAGCGCTTCCTCGATTGATGTAGTAGAAAACCCAAATTATTTTATATTTGGTCACCAGAAGCTTAATTTAAAATGTTAATTTTTCTATTGGTTGGATGGTGTTATCATTCAAATACCATATCAAGTATCACAAGTTAATCTGTAGTTTCATTAAAAAATTAAGGTTATTGGAAGAAAAGTGTCACTTTTATCTATATTATTAATAATTTAAATTTAGTGAAATTCGATATTTTTTATTAATATTTTTAGCTTACCTTCGCGTTCTAAAAAATCGTAATTCCCACGATCTTCAGATCGCAATATGCTTATTATTAAAAAACTTATTACAAAAACGCAAAGTACACATTGGTTTTTTATTATATTTCTTTTTTTATTACATTTTAGGGGGTGTTTGTGTCCTTGTGTGAATAGTTTCTGTACTACTCTGTGTACCATTCTTGACCAAAAGACCCTAAATATTTGTATTTAAACTTGCTCATCGGTTCCATATATTTAAAGATTAAAAGTAATTTCGCAAAACTCCAAAACTCTACATTCCATTGTATTTGACATGAATAAAAAAAAAAAAAAAAAAATGCTAACATATCATAAGACTTTAAAAATTAATGGATGTTTATGTTTCTAATATAAATTACAGGAAGATTGTTTATTATTATTTCCTGAGTATTGAGAATTCTAGATGTTATTTTAGATATGATATTGGCTTAAAAATGGAACTTTTTTAACCGTTTCAACATAAAGTGTTCACTTGCCTTATGACTTCTACATGCTGTATAATTGGATGAAGCGACATGGTATAGTGGATAGGACGCTAGTCTACTGTTCTCCGGGCCCCGGGTTCAAACCCCGACTGAGGCAGAATTATTTATTCTGTTATTTCAGCTGTGGAATGATTCTGGGGCATTGAGACCTTTCTGGGGCATATCCAACATCTATAAAGAGGGTACCCAAAAGTTATCTATGCCTAATCACCTCCTTACATATGTACTGACCCAAGACTCTTCCTGGGTTGTAGAAGTACAGGTTTATTTATTTTAAAAAAGTATATAATAAGATACTTCTCCATGTAGATTAATGCCATGTTTAAGCAATAATGATGCTTAACGAACTTTAGAGTAACCTTATACTATCAATAAAAAATTGTTTGGTCTGTTAGCTATATTCCAGCGCCATCATAAGGGAAATAGTAATTTTTATAAATTAAAAATAAATATCACTAACTTGTGTTTGTTTTTGTTTAGAGATATAATTTCAGTTGTTTTACTCGGGTAATTTTTTTATTTAAAGAAAAAATACATATTACCTTTAAAAATATGTCCATTTAAACATAACATCATTAAAGGGAGTAATAATTTATTCATATACATATATATGAACATTGTATGTAAGGATTAATTAAATTATCTTTTAAATATTAAAATAAAATTATTAAGGGCAGTTTTAACAAAGATACTCTTTTTTTAAATATTATTCTCAGCGCGTTTCAAGAGAAACCCATTTATTTATAATAGGAAAGCAAAGATAATTTTTATTTGGTCTACATATCGAATAGTTCAAGAAAATTGTCCAAGTATAATTTTACTATAATAAATATAAAAACCAGAGGTCACAAATTAAAGATAATTTTTTTCTTAAAACATACTAAAATGTAACATAGGCATGTATTACGAAAATTATATTTAATAAAAAAATTTATACGGAAAAAATTGTTTAAATAAACTATCTAATAAACTATTATATAAGTGACGAAAAAATTAAGTATTAAAGAATGTGATAGTAGTGTCCAATTAATGTGTTTTTGCTTATCTTCCAGGGAAGTGGCGGTGAAGAAATTCCAGTATGTGCCCTGGAGGTCCTGTTTACCCTTTCCCGATATTCTTTTTCCTTTTTTCCCTCCTGCTTACCCAATCAGCCCTAATGGAACTAATCCTGGAGATGAGATGGCTGCCTAGGGAACGGTCGCAGATGGAGCTGGAGAAATTGAACTTCCCAAATATATTGTATCCTTTCTCTCAGAATTCGACTGTCGCTCGACTATTTTTTTAAAATATTTATTTATTGAGAATTATTACAATCTGTTTCAGAATGAACAATAGTATACGACTATTTTTAAAAGTAGAAAACAACTTTCTTAGGATTGAAAATAAAAATAATTGACGAAGTTATAACTTAAATTATCAGAGCCATTAAATTTTATTTCCGGAGTTAAAGGCTTATACATCAATCATAATTTATGAAAACTATCAACATCACATTTGCGATTCCCAAAGTATTATAAATGTTCACATAAAATTTCACTTCGTTTAATTATGTGTAGTTTTTAGTTAGTCAGCAAAAGCATTTTTGATTTTAAAAGGAACCAAATATATATAATCTACAAATGACCGCTTTAAAAACAAATGTAGAGTAAAGAGAAATGTATTGTAGTAATATAATAAATTATACAAAATGTTAGATAGTTGGTATATTAAATATAATATTAAGCGTTTTTATTTTGAAGATCATTTATTATCTTATAAAAACATTATATATGTAATGAATCAACACACCTTCTAAAACTAGATTTTATTAAAAAAAAAAATTAGCCTTTACGTAATTAACTTAATACTCACTTTTTAACCTTCCTGCGTATTACTATTATAAATCATTATACAATAACATGTGACATTATACAAGGTGACTTAGTATTGAGACATTGTAATTCAACAGTAGTTGGAAATTATTATGTTAATTGATGTATAATATCATAATATAGCAATATTTGTATTGCTCTTTGACTTTCTTAAAAAAAAATTATATTTCTGATATTTTGAACCTTTTATACAATCAGTGTTAAGTGCTATTACAATTTCGTAGATTCTGATATACAATTCCAACCAGCTAATAACAATTCCAAACCCGAAAGTTTATAAATAAATCATTGCCAGACATGTGAGCGTGGAAGAATGAGGGAAATATTTATTTGATCAAGGTAATTTATTCAAGAATTAATTATCTATATAATTCACTATTAACTTAATGGATACGTATTTGTTTGCTATATTATAATCGACTGGTACGCCTAGTAAATTAAAAAGAGTAAACGGCAAGGTTTTATATACTTAAAAAATACCTACTATACTTTTTTCGATAAATTGTGGCATTATATTATTTTTATAAAAATAAAAAATTGATAAAGCTGGTTTATATTCTAATATTTTGCAGACTTTTCTATAATAAGGGAGACCGTTGAAGGAACAGAGTAGAAACACATAAGCTGAGTAAAATTATGCATGCAGGGACCTTAGGGACGAGGGGTGGGGGTAAGCACCCCAGGTATCGACCAATAGGAGGCGGCGAAGGGCTAATCTACCCCTAGGGCCCGCCAGGTAACCGACCATCTATACCTGCCTCGTGTTTGGACTTCCAATCTCCGCTCCATGGCTTCTGACTTGATTTGCCTTGAGATGGCAGAAATTAAACAGCCATAACCTCTGCCTTGATCAAATCTTATCAAGCTGCAAGTTCTAATTCATATCATAGCGAACTATAATATTTAATCATACAGGAGCTATCGGGTAGTAATAAAACAAGTAGAAGATTTATCTTAGGTGTAATAGAGAAATGAAAATTGTAAACCACACCTTATTGACCAATATTTAATAATATATCAATGAGCACTTTTCAGCAGTAAATAGGATAGCCCTAAACCATTAGGGGCCAAAGAATATATCAGTTTAGATGGAAGTTTTCCTTAGTGTTAATTTTTTAAAAAACAATTTTAATGACATAAATTATTGACAAAATTTTAATAAAAAATGGATAATATTTTAATTGTTAAATGACTTTCAGGTAAATGTAGTTTTATGTAACATTGCTATATATATTTTTAAAAGTTATTTTATAATGTTAAATGATAATTTGTTTATGTATTTTAGTGAGTCCTGATGATGGAAGGAAAGGTTTTGATGTTTATGTGTAATAAACTGTTTTGGGAAAATTGAGGAACCAACTAATTATTTATTACCATAAATTAATCTTTTTTTTATTCAGAAACAATAAAATCTAGAAAATGTGTCACAATCTAGGGCGAAAAGTATGAGAGTTAAAATAAAATAAAATCATCCATAGCTATATTTACAAAGAAAACAGATATATAAAAATACAAATAAGAACAAAAGAATATATAATAATAATTAAATAAATGTTATATCTGCCAATAATTATATACTTTTTTTATTATATATAATTAATAAAAAAATAAAGTAATTATAAAACGGTAAAGAGATATTTAAAATACTAAAATTACCTATTACAAAAACGATAAATAATAGTTTTAAACTGAATGAATATAAGCATATCTAAAAATTTCACTTGGAATTGAGTTTTTAGTATTTTTTTTTTTTTTAACTGTTGGTTGTTACATGATTTTGTAAAAGCTATGTTCTCATTTCATTCTAATAAATGTTTGCGATTGTAAGGAATCTCCTGACAAACTTAACCATAAGTCATATAAAACAAGTTCTGACATTAAAAATTAAAAATCTATTACGGAATTTTGGATTTAAAAAAAAATGTAGTCATAAATATTTCCGTTAATAGGATTATACTTCATATACAATAGGATGAAACAAAATATTGGATGAAAATCAATAGATATTGCTTTATAAAAAGTTTGTTTTTTAAACTATTACATATAAGTTTACAACGATCAGTAAATAAATAATTTATTGTTGCAGGATTTATTTTGGTGACTATTATGATTTTCTAAAGTTATAAATTGAAGGAGGTAAAACTTTTGTGGAAAATTGATCATCAAAGTCTATGATATTATTGATGAAAAAAATAAGAAATTGGTACAATTTGAACAAAAGACAAAATTTATATCAAATTCAAGTAAGTGATTATTAAATTTTATTTACATATAGTGAATAGTATTATTTGTGTCCCAATATTGAAGTAAGTCATTTAGTACACAGATGTTTCTTTATTTATTAAATAAAACTTAATATCAATTCAATACCGACTAGGCTAAAAGACCGTACATTCTAGAATATGTCTGTACTTTCAATTTTCAAAAACATATCTGAGTTCTAAGTTGTTTTTGTAATTAAAAAAAGTATGTCAATTAATGTAATTATGAAAAAAATAAAGGAAAATAATTGGAAACCAATTTTATAGAGCCTATATATTAACAATAATAGTGCATTGGCCGCTTTTTTATGCTATCGACAATTCTGGTTCAGAAAAGTTATCGATAATATTTTTTCTATTGTGATAAGATACATTCAGAGGTAAAGCAAAACAATTTTTAAGAATACAAATTAAATGCAGTTAGCAGCAATAGCGTTCCTTAGTTCCAAAAGAATTTAATCGAACGTTACTCAATTCTCGTTGATCGATTTTAATCGAGATCAATTTGCTCAATTGGCACTAATTACATCATAATGAATCATGGACTTTTATAGCAATCAGATTTCTCATAGTTATATTGGAACCAAACGTATTGTTGGTGTAATTCTCATTTCAAAAATTTGGGCTCTTTGAATATTATATTAACAGTGCAAGCTGTGTGAAAGTATATTTAGTATGTTCAAAACTTAGTTACATTGTTTCATAATACTCTGCAGATGTAAATATTAACAAACTTATTTAACTTTAGGAGAAAGTAACAAGAAGATAAGAAGTAACTCATTACTAAAGTTTAAAAAGTTAACGAATTATTCAAGATGATATAATGTTTTATCCTAATTATAAACAGATATTGTTTAAATAAAATATCTTACAACGGATTGTATAAAATTTAGTGAGACGGGCACATCACACATATTGACTTACAATATTTACTGGCATAAATTAATTTTTAATTAAACAGCCCAGGAGAAATTTATAAGATTTTATTATATATATATATATATATATATATATATATATATATATATATATATATGTATATATATATATATATATATGGAGAAATATTTATATTTCACTGGGAGTATTAATTGTTTTTTGTAATACATAAATTACCAAATTCTATGCGTTTCTCTCATTTCCAATAACTTGGCTCCCTGGCCCTATTGGCTCTATAATGGCTCTATTAGTTAGATGATTATTTTCTTTTCTTAATTTTTATATTTAGGCGTTCATATTATTTAAATATATGTATACTAGCTGACCCGACAGACGATATCCTGTCTTAAGTTTGAAGGTCCTATATAAGGAACCTGTTAGGTGATATATTTAACCCTGGATCTACAAAGACGGATATGTAATGAATATATATAATGTAAGATGTTGTATACAGAATTATTTTTTACTCTCAAAATACTTTGTCAAAACTGCCAACCCCCATTAAATGTTTACAACACACTCATTTCTGGCTGTTTTGGGAATAAACCGACTCATTAAGCCAATTTAATCCATTTTAAATTTAATTTCTTTCATAAGAACCTTCTTCTGACAATAATTCCCGTGACCGAAGGAAACGTGGATTCAATTTTAAATATATATATATATATATATATATATATATATATATACACAGGGATCCATCTTTATATACAAATATATATATATATATATATATATATATATATATATATATATATATATATATAGATAGATAGATAGGTATATAGTTAAATAGATAGATTACTAATTTTATAAAAAAAATTAAAGAACATTTAACAACTATATTATCTTTTGTAATGATCCGCTCAACTTTCTTAACTTTTTTATCATAACAACTTTTTCCAGACAATAAGATATACAAAAAAAAAAGCTAAATTGGTCCACCTGGAACCTCCAGATCCCAAGGAAACTAGGATTAATTTTTATACATAAAGATTATATATCTACTCGGATATATTACTGTTCCTTTTTTTGGAAATACATTTTAATCGGAAAAATACATACATTTTTTACCCTATTTATTTTTATATTCATATAATGATATGGATATTAATATGCATTTTGGGGAAATTGTATAAACCGTGGCAATACCGTAAATATAAAGCAAAAAATTGCTTTAACATCCTTTATATTACACTTACCTAAAGTAAATAAATACATATTTTTATTTTAGTTTCTAGGAATTTTTCTCTACTTCGATTCCGGTCTTGGAGAGTTTTTTTTTTTTCGTGGTTAGAATAGGTTTGTGACCAGTAGAATAATCTGTATGTCTGTCTTAATTATCAGGTGTTATAGTAAATGCAAATCATAAGTGCTCTTAGATTAGATGTTAGTGGAAAATTTTAAAGTACTGTGTATGCAATGTTTACCTTGTAATGAGTTGTTTTAAAGTTTAAAGTAATAGCTGCGAAAGTCTTCCTGAATGTTTGAATAAAGGATTGTTCATTCAATACTCATTTGTTTTCTAAATGGTATTTAGATTAGACAGGTTACGAAAATGGAAGGAGAGAATGTTACACAAGGGTGAATCTTAAAAGCTAAGATTTTCTTTTTTTTCTCTCTCTCTAGAGATTAGGTTTCAAATTATCTCACTATTATAATTTATTCAAAAGAACTAAAGAGCATAAGGCAACATCTGTAGTATATATTTCCGAAGCTCAAGATAAACTGAAAAAATAAAAGAAAAATAAGAGGTTGAGAGAAGATATATCGGTGGTTAGTGAGCGATAATTGGAACAGTACCTCCGGAGGAAGGTATCCAGAGTTCATTAAGTCCAGTCACGCTGGAGAGAGCCCACTCCAGGCCTGGAACTATTTGTATGGTGATTCCAGTGGAGGGAGGTCTCTGCATCTCTTAGCCAATGTCCAGTCAGCGGCCAACCGATCGCTTTATCAGCTTCTTTATATGTATATTTCAAATGGAAGTTTATCATACAGAAATTTACATATTCCGGAATTCCTGGGCAGTAAACGATCGTGTATGTACTGGCAAATAATTTTTATGAGCTACTTGTATGAGATATTATCAAAATTTAACAATTTCTACCGTATGTTAATTCAGTGAAAACCAATCTAGAAAAAATATGTAAAAATTATCGCCCCCGTTCATAAATTAAATCCTTATTAATCTGTTTACTTATGATGCTATCTTCATGAGAGTACATGAATGAATATTTAAGAAAGCAAAAATTAAGTTAGGAAACACCTACGGTATAAAGACTTTTTGTATTTTTTGCAGAATTTGAGATATTTATTGAGAAATATTAAGGAGCGCTAGTGTGTGCTCCAAGTTCTGGGTTAGAATCCCGGTTGTGACGGAATATTATTTATTCTGTTATTTCAGCCGGGGGGCAAACCTGGGGTATGGAGACCTTCCTGGGGCAGACCCAGCCTCTATAAAGTGGGTACCCAAAAATGGGGAAAACCCTGATGGCTGAGCGCGATCTCGGCCGAATCACCTCATTGCACGGCCGTTGGCCTTGAAACGGTGAGAATCTCTGTATGTATTGAGCTCAAGACATTTCATGGGTTGTAGCAGCACAGGTTTTTTATTATGAGATATATTACAATTTGTTTCAAAATGTAGTAATAGTGATATGAAACCGTACAGTATTTAAAAAGATGATAAAGTCGTAAAAATCATATATATATAAAGAGGAAAAAACAATAAAAAACAACAACAACCTATAATTAAAATAAATACAAAGATCATACACAGTCATAATGGTATAATGTTATATTCTATAGCGATGAAGTTGTAATAATCGAAAAATAAAAGCGGTTCCAACGAATGATTAAAAATTATGTTTGTTTTTAAGAAATCCGTGCTCATATGGCAAGATGGTATAAGTCACGTTTTCTAGAAATGAGAGTTTTTCACATTCTGGAGTGTCATTCGTTTATGCTAGTGTTAGATTAGCGTATGTGCTTACGTCATAAGCGTATCACTTTCAGTTAATGGGCAATTTTACCTTGTTTGTACTAATAAACGCAATAGATAAAACCTTCTAAACATAAACGAATAGCATTCCAGAATGTAAAAAATTCTCATTTCTAGAAAAAGTGAATTACAACATTTTGCTGTCTGAACACAAAATTATTCCTAATTTTCCAACTATTTTTTTTTTTTTTTTAAATTTCGAGACAGACTTGAATTTACTTAGACTTTTCATGTATTTTCGTTTTACTTTCTCCTTTAAATAATACTATTATAATAATTAGGTGATTAACTTGGAAAATTAAACTTTCACTTGAACCCAAAAAAATAATATAAAAATAACAAAATAAAAAGAAAAAAAAAGGGAAGAAACCTATTATAGTTGTAGTTATTTACTAAATGATTCCTTTCTTATCTTATTTATATATCATGCATTATAGTGGGGTAATAACCATTATTAATAAATAATGATCGTATTTGTTCACATGTTAACTGCCTGAAAAAATAGATCTCGGTTTTTATTTTAAAAGAAAAGCAAGTTTTTTTTTTTTCCATAACCATTATTTGAATAAAGTTCGTATTTCTAATTGTGATGCATTTTTATTTGTTTAAGTATAACGTCATTGAAAAATAAATCTTCTTGTTTTGTTACCTTGATAATGAAAATTTACAGTTATTTTTTGCTCGACCCATTATCTGAATTTTGTATTTGCATTTGCGATACATTTTCATTGCTAAATTACAGAGCAGTTTTGATAGTATCCTTTCATGATTAAAACTGATGGGGGTTTGATAAAAGTTTTTGTTTAACAATAATCACCCGTATCTAAAACGCTACATGACATTGTGTACCTTACAAGTCGATTCCCACTTTACATATTTGCTGTTGTGTCAATACCGATATGCTCTGTAGGAATTGATAAGGTGTAATATTATTCAATTCGCCGATTACCTGTGCCATATATACCAGACATTCTTATCAGAGTTGTTTGATTTTCCTTCAGATTATTACAAAAACCTTGAGATATGGAAATTGGCATGAAACTACATCATATTTGAAAAAAAAATAGCTTTGGTATAAAGAAAAATTCGGATTTATATCACTTGTGACAGGTTGTCGTCATATAACAGTTAAGATAGTAAATTATGGCAGGGTTTCATAAGGGTATCGATAGAAAATTATTCCTTTCGCAAGCAATCAAATTCTAGATCTTGCCCATTTATTCATGTCTCAAATAAACTTTTTATCAACTAATGTCTGGATAGATTGCAGCAATAAGCGATATTCTCAGTAGTAGAAAATAAAGAAAATAATGGTTTTATAATATTTGGAAATTCTATGTTTACGGAGAGATCAGAGCTCATGTGGATTGGAAGATTTTTTAAAAACGTTTTTCGATTATTGAGGAAGAAATGTTGTTAATTAAAGTTTCAATGTTTTTTTTTTTACACATTCTAAAGTACTGAAACATTCTGTCGTTTTATCATGTTCCATAAAAAAAACAAAAATGATTTATCTTGTTCTATTTTCTTTAAACATTATTTATTGAAATTTACAACTGTACTTCATAATACAAGTACATGTGATAAAAGAAAATGACATGAAACAGACTTGTAGAAGAACTACCGAATGGTAGTACTCCTGTAACTATTTTAAACCAGGAGGTCTCGAGGCCATCATATTTTTAGACGCCTCGAAGGATTGTCAGGAATGGAAGAGGAAGCAAGGAATGAAACTAATGGGTTAAAGTGGGAGAGGAGTTTGTTGAGTGATTGAAGGAGTGATATCTGGTTCGGGTCAGGTCAGCAACAAATAGAACTATTAGGTCTTTATGGATAAGTTTATTTGTGACCAAGTAAGGAGCGTTGAGGATTTTATGAAGGGTTATGGATTGCAAAGATTAGATACGGTAAGAATTCGAAGGTTTAGTAGAGCCCGATAGCTCTACTATCTTTTAACTTTATTAAATGTATTGTATTTTGGGTTTGTGATAAGGTTGGATTATACTATAGCAACATATTGCTGATAACCAATTTTAGGGTTCGTAAACGCAGCAGGTTCGCTTTATGTTATAATTGATACAAAATAACGGTTGAAAAAAAAGTCAATTTTAACCGGCCGAGTAGTTATTATATTTCCAAAAATATTTATCAATGGTATTAGTTGCTGTTATTACTATTGTAGAAAAAACGAAATTTATTAGTAAATAATGTATTATATTATTCAGGAGCTAAACTACGATCGAGACTTCCTTCAAGAAATTCAAAAGTGATAATGTGACAATGATAATATGCGTGCGTGAAATGTGGTCCTTGAGTTGAATGACAAACAACGCTTCAACGTTTTCGTAAATGAGGTTTTACGTAAAGTCTTTGGTACTAAGAAAGATGAGGCCACGAGAGAACTTTGAAAGCTACACTATGCCGAATTACTGAGATTATGTCCCTTTAGTTTAAAGAAAGTTGTTTAGTAAAGAGCGAATTCCAAAAAGTTAATTCGTACAAAAAGTGGTCATTGGATTGATGGCATGGATTATTGGTATCGGCATCGATAAGCCTGTTATTATTCATTGTTTCAGATTTTCGCCCTTTCGCTTTCGCTAAGAATATTCATTACCCGAAATCAATGAGTCGAGGGTTAAACCCTAATTATGTTAAAGTTAAAATAAAATTATTTCTCTCCTCTCCAATCTATCAAAACCGTTCGAAAGCCTTGTTCAAACCCATCTATCAAATTCCCTAGATAAAAATTCCCTTCTTAGTCCTCTCCAGTCCGGTTAAAAACAAAAGCTGTCGTAATAGGATACCATTACCTCCTGAAAATTGTTCCACATATTCCGACCTTGTTCCTAAATAGTAATCCTAAAAAGTTTCATGTGACTGTCAAGAATCTGGGAATAAGCTTCCAATAATAATTAGGGAATAAGCATCCTAAATTTATTCCATATTTAAATACAACTAATTAACAACCAAACATTAACGTATTGTGGACCATTTTATCCTTCCTACTGTCTTTACTTTCGGTTATATCGATTCGTCCTGAAGCAAAAAGCTAAGGCATGCCTACTCTATTCTTATCCTTCTTTTTAGCTAAAAATATTTTCTTCCTCCCTCCTTGTCATATGTTAAAAATTTGTAAGCCGGTAAAAGAGAGAGAGGAGCCCTATGCAACAGTGTCAAATCATAAAGTGGGTTTTATGATGTCGGCATCCCGCGGGTGTAAAACAAAAGGTGGGTGTGGGTTCCCGAGGGATGATGGGGCAGGAGAAAATACATTTTCCTGAAATATATATAAGACCACAAACGTGTTGCCTGTGTTCGTGTCGCCTCCCCTCCACCCCCACTCTTAGCGGCCAACTTTTTACTACTGGACAAATATAGGACCACCCGATCCTCCGTTGTCATGGCGACTGTCTCCTCGTTACCTCTCTGTACTCCCTCGCTGACTTTTTTATGACTTATTCTATATATATAATATATACATATTTACTTCTTATTTTATATAAAGGAAACTATCCATTCAATAAATAGATAAATCGAAAAAAAATTAATTCTATGACTAAATTCCATAAGAAAAAGGCCATATTTGAACATGACATAAGAGTTTTTTAAAAAAGATATAAAAACGCTGTAAATTATTCGTTTATTATTTTCGAATAACAATATTGGATATAACTGTTTATAAAGCTATAGATAAGCAATTAAGAGATATGAAAATCAATATCGCTATATTTCTGCTAGTTGTTAACCAATTTTAATGATTCTTTTTTTAATTTTGCAGGAAAATTAATTCTCTATAAAATTAGTATTTATTTATTTATTTATTAATAAGACAAACGGATTTTCTTTTATTTGCTATTCGGGTTCTACGCTGAAACGGCGAAAAAACGGATTTAAAAAAAAAATCTTTATTCGGATACTAGGATACTACTTATGAAACGTAAACCCTAAAATTTTGAAGAGGGTAAATTTTTTTTTTTTTTTTGTCGCTTACAAAGTAATGAAAATAATAAGGAAACTTAAAAAAATAGGGGAATGAAATAACGTTTGGTAGCAGAATGGTAATGATGAATCATTAAATCATCATAATTAATATTAAAAATAGTAAACCAATAAACAATGTTGAATGATAATATGAAATTCTTCTAGTAAAAATATAATTAAACAAATACCCTAATATGTATTTAAATTAACAAAGAGAAATTGATAACTTTCACACTAAGAGCGCGTTAACACGAACTCGATCAGCACAGTAGAGAATAATTTTGGCTTACAAAAGTTGGTGCAATCTGATTCCGAGTATTCACTGCATCATTAAAAATCCAAGTTTTTACAAGGACAGACCTTATGGGTTTTCTGCCATAACAACGATAACAACTAAAAACATTCCCCTTTTTTGATTTTTTCCCAGTAATTCTTTTATATATTTATTTGTTGAATATTTATAAAACATAGCCTTTAACAATTTTTCAAGACAATTTGTTTTGTTTTTTTGTACATGTGATCACAAGCCTCAGAATTTATACATATTGTGGTATTACACCCAAAAGTCAATTACATTTTTTACCTATGATACTTAATATATTAAATTGACCTAAACAGCTTCTGTGTTCAGAAGCAATAAAAAACTCACAAAATGTCAAAAATACCTAAAAAGGCCTGACTAAAATGTATGTCTGTGTATAGCTGTGATTTAGCCTTAGTAACTATTAGTTAGTCAATTTTACAGAAATCTTTTAGAGGATTAAATTCCAATAAGAAACATACAAAACATTCATGAATAGAGTTAATTTGCTTCTTTCACATCTGGGATTCGAACCCAGGACTCGAAGAACAGTAGACTAGTGCTCTATCCACTTGAAAAGTCATATTAGCCATGTACATTATAGTAGAATAAACCTAGAGATTTTCGAAAGTAAAGCACAGCGAAAAATATTTTTACAGAGTGTATTCAAGCTTTGAATTACAGATAATAAATTAATATCGTGACATATTCAAGGAATATAATATCCTTAGAAAAACATTTATTCAGATGAGTTTTGGACAAAAAAGAAGAATAAAATGTTGGTATAATTTATTAGCCTATTGGTTTGCTAAGTTAAAAGTATCATTATTTTTTTACAAAATCGAATCAGATAATCGGATTTAAGCGTTATCATAAATTTGGTGTTAAAATAGATGCTAAACACTGAAATGGAACACCAAGAATGGATTCTTTACAAAGGCTTTCATTATAAATTACAGACATACAGCTACGGTCGGCCTGGCCAGTAAGATGATGAGAGTAAAATGTGGACGGATGGGATGTTCCCTTCCGTGACCCAAGGTAACTAAATGTATTACGGCAACTTCTACTCTGCCCTGGCCTTGCCTATTCTCCAGATTGCATTATTTTCTCAACAGGCAGACGGTTCACCAATCTTTGTTCGTTTATATGACTCGTAACCTAATTATAATGAAAGTTATTATGATTATATGATTCGTGTTAATATTATTAATAATGTAATATATATATATATATATATATATATATATATATATATATATATATATATATAGAGAGAGAGAGAGAGAGAGAGAGAGAGAGATAGAGAGAAGAGAGAGAGAGAGAGAGAGAGTGAGAGAGAGAATATATATAAAGAATTTTTTATGAGAAGATGAAATTAATAAATTATTTAGTTGTTTCGCTGCTCATATTTATTTCATTTGATTTTAAAACTATAATTTAATTCACGTCTCTGAAGATTAACCTTTTAATTATTTTTTTATTCTCTGTAAAATACGTATTATAGAACCCATACCTAATAATTGGTTTTCGCAACCATAAAAGTTAAATTTTATTTTGTTCAGCATTTATTTGACTAAGAACCAAGTCGGTTTTTTTTTTTTTTTCAATTTTTTATCACTCTCCATTAGGTCATACAACTTTGTGTATAAATGATTTTTTTCTTCTAAAATCTTTGCCTTTCCAACGGTATATTATACATTTATATTACTGTTTCTCTGTTTAATTTCCATTTTTCTTCTTTGTTTGGCTATGACATTCTTTCAGCTTGTATATTTGCCCGTTTTTATTAATCCTAACAAGATGATATGGTTAATTTTCTCAAATCCACAAGATTAAAAAACAATAAAAATTGCATTAAAAAATATGTTTTCCCCTTTTCTCCTTTATTTGATTATGAAATTCTTTCATCTTGTATATTTAGTCGTTATTTATTCACGCTTATAAGACGATATGATTAATTTTTAGAATTAACAAAATTAAAGATACTTTAGTGAAAGAAAATGTATACACATCGTCATTCAAGCCATTTCGGACTATTTCAATCGGAATGAAACCTATATTATATAAAAGAGCATTGAATGAAACATCGATAAAGTGAAATTAATTAAAATAGTTACAGCAGTTTTTAAGAAAATCTTAAAAAAGTGCAAAACGTTTAGCATAAAGAGGCTCTTCTGGTTTGCTGATTTTATTAAAACAGTTGCTGCAACATCTCAGTCATATATGTATGCTCATAATGTATGAAATTTTAGTTTTATACAACTAGTTTTTTACCTTTTGCACCATTTTTTGAGCTAACTCTAATGGGCTACACTTACATGTTATGATAGTACTCCAATATCAACCTACTAAAAATAAATAGCTTATATTTTATAAATAACTAAACATATTTTTAAACACACATTTAAAATAAGTGTTATTTTAATTATGTGCCGACGTTTCGGCCTACAATGTGGGCCTTCCTCAGGGCTAAAAGAAACAAGATAACAACCAATGTAATTATAGACTTAATAATGCGTTAGGTATATAATAATAATATGACAGTAATAAAATATGGGAACATAAATAAAATTAAATGTAAAATGATAATAAGATGACAATTATAAAGTATGGAAATAAGGTGACAGTTATAAAGTATGGAAATAAACAAAATTAAGATAATAGTTATAAAGTATTGAGATGATAATATTGTAATGATAATATTGTAATGAGAATATATAAAGAGAGACTAAGCAAATGAAAAAAATGACAAAGGAAAATATGTGAACAATTAAAATTTCAAATATTAACATATTTCCTTATTAAATATTTCCAAAACTCCATCATTATAAACATGTTTTTGGGCAAAACTGCTGGTTTTAGGTTTGCCACTCTTAGTTCTCTTTTCAATAAAAAAAAACAAAGAAAAAAAAAAAAACCTTTACCTCCATAACGCATGAACGGTCTTAGGCTCAGTATAAATAGAGATTCATATTGTCTCTAGGTTAACGGACGTGCAATGAGGTGACTTGGCCGAGATCATGCTCAGCCGCCAGGTTTGTCACAATTTGGGGTACCTACTTTACAGAGGCTGGGTGCGCCCCGAGATACAACTATTTGTTTAGCTAGGCTGACGTTTTCGGAGTTTGGTTATTAGGAATTAGGAGACCGTAAAACATGTATTCACGATAAAAACTCAAATTCGAAAAGAAGTTTATTTATTTTTTTCCTTACTTCAATCCATAAACTGTTACAAATAAATATGGAGCTTGAGGTTCCGAATGCTACCGTGAGTTTTTATGGACATTCTGAGTGTGTTAAACTACTGCAGGAATTTAATTTTTTGTTTACTGTACATGATTATTAAACATTTGTCAGGTCGATAAAAGATATATTTTTTTTGTTTTGATCAAGCAACAGTTTCCTTGAAGAGGCGATAGCAAAGTAATTTGCAGTGGTTCCATCCCCCAGCCTGTACTCCACTGCAGAACTGTAATGCCTTCCGCCTGACCCAGTGACCCTTCCTATGCTCCTTCGAGGGACGACCGAGCCAGAGATAAGCTTCTGCTTGCGCGAGCACGGGCCAATCAATGTGAGCATCCACGGAGGATCGTTTACGGTCAGCCATCCAATTACTGAACCCTGTTTACCCAAGCAGCTCCTCAACTGCCGGGTCGTAAATTACTCGAGAGGTGTTTGCTCCTGGATGTTGTTTACCTTCTCTCTGATCCGTCGTAGTTCTACAGGTGGAGTCCTTCGGTGTAATGCTAACGATGTAGAGATTGCAAAATATTGCGATGCTTAAACCGATTTCTTTAGACAAACACATATTATGAAAAATATGTATACATATAGTCTAAGAACGAATTGCAAATTGAAAATTTGTAATTTGCTTTGCAACAAATTGCGTGAAAGTATAGCAAAGGGGTGTTTGTCCGCATTAGAAATGACCATGATTATTTCTGTGCTCAGATGGCAAAATGTTATAAGTTACTTTTTCTACAAATGAGAGATTTTCCCATTCTGGAGTATCGTTTGTGTGAACTGTTTATGTTTAGAAGGAAGCAAAATGACTTAGTGTTATTTCTTTTCCAGTTTATGAGTGAACAGTTATACCTCGCATAAATAAAGGACCCACCTTCTGTACATAAACGAACGTTCACTCTAGAATGTGAAGACTGATTTCTAGAAAAAATTACTTATAGCTGAGCACAGATTCGACATCTGATCTAAAAGACCAATTGAAATACAAAAATCTTTAACTCTACAACCCATGAAGGGTCTTTTGTTCCGTATTTGTAGAGATTCGTACTATTTCTAGGCCAACGTCCGGGAAACAAGGTGATTAATTAGTCCTAGATCATTCTTAACCGCTTGGTTTTCCCCCCAAATTTTTGGGTACTCACTTTATGGGGACCGATTCTGCCCAGAATGGGTCTCCATACTCCACAGTCTCTCCTCGATTGGAATAACAGAATAAATAATTCTGCGAAAGCATGGTCTGCTTGTTACCTGAAGAACAGTAGACTAGTGATCTATTCACCTGACAACGTCGCTCCCATAATCGAAATAAAGATATTTAAATAGTTGTCTGTTTAATCGCTTTCTGTCTATCTCATTCCCAAAGAACCTTATATAGATTTGATAACTTTAATAAAAATCATTAAATTAAATTAAGAAAAGTATTATTTTTTAATTTTGTGTCGTACTTGACTTCTCTGTACTAATGTTCCTGTAATATTATTCTAAATGGACTTCTACTACAATAAATAATGAATTTATTCTTTAATAAAACACCTAATTAGATCGGGGTTAATATATTTTGGTGGCTGATTTTACATTTCAATTTCAACAGGTTCTGAGTTCGAATCCCAGTCCAGCGGGGCTTTTATAAGGATGTAAAAAATGGGGATTCACTCACAACCTCTCCCCCGGGTATGTGAGACCAGTCAGCCAAAGGGTGGCCACTCATAAAATTAGTCGTAGGGAGTGATGACCCTACACTAAAAATAGCATCGCGAAACGTGAGTGTAAACTCGCAGGAGTTTACACCCCGAGGCCCAGGGCCTACACCGCCTGTCGCGCCACTGAAAAAAAAAATTTAGGCAAGGCTGGATTTGTGAATTTTTTAAGACCGATTTCTTCGTAATTAATTTGGCTATGTGTGCTAATTTAGCAACACATCTTCCTATTTTGTTTGTTCAAGATTATCATCATGATTGGTTCAGTTTGTTTTGTATTTATAGCAACTCAGCAAAATTGAGCACCCGATCCAAATATGGATTTCTCTCTATCTTGTTTGGACTTATGTTAATATATTTCTTACAACTAATTGATGTGACCTTAGGTAAAAATTAAAATATTTTTCAATAGGAAAATATAATAAGTATTTTATAAAAATAGAATACATTAAAAATTCACAAATATCGAACTTTTCACCTGTTTCTGACTAAAATAACTCAGCGAACGATATAAGGCGTAGTCAGGTGCATCCGATGGCTTGGCATTGACCTTCACATGCCAAGAAGCCGGGTGATATTCCATTTCTATTTTTGGATTCTGGACAAACTTCCAGGGAATTCGTTGGGAACAATTCCAGAAGAAAACTACGCATCTTGCATATCCAGGATAGGATTAAAGCTACATCCTTAATTGCTGGACTAAGTATTTAAGTCCGTGACCGAACGTAAAATTAATAATTCAGAATAAAACGCTTCTGAGGGTATCATAAAAACAAATAATTAGGTACACGATGACACTGATCATATAAACAAATAAGAACCAATAAATATATCTACTTACAACCGAGTTTCGCAGTCTTTCAATCTTCATGTTTTGTTGGTCTAAAGAGATTGTCTGCGTTTTATTTTATTTTTAGGTTTTAGGATATAAGAAAAAAAACAGATAAATATAATTAGCAATGGCTGAGAAAGACTCTGAAACGTTTGTTGTAAGGTATTGCAGTACAAAGGTAAATACAATTTGTTTTTAAAGAAACGTACACGAGAATAAGTTAACGAGATATAATTAAAGAGCTATTTACAAGATATTAAAGTAATAAATAAAAAAATACAAGGATAATTCTTAGATAACGCGCTTGGGACTGATGCTGGTTAAATAAAAAAAATATCTAGTTTCACTAAAAATAAAAATGATAATATTTTAATAATATTATACAGAAATAAATATTATTTCAATGCGAAATATCCAAAAGTGTTGCTTAATTAAAATGATGGTGTAAATATTTTGTTAAAACGAGATCATATTAGGAGTATTTATAATGAGTAAAATAATTAGTAGTATTTCTTTCAGGTTTGATGTAATTATAAAACAAGTAATCATAAAATTAATATTTATTTTTTAATAAAATGATAGAAATCCGAGGTAATAAGTTGTCAAACCTCAAGAAATCAACTGTCCCATGAAATCTGTTATATGATATACTTTTTTATTTACCTATACACAAAATAATAAGTTTCAATTCAGTAACAAGCAAATTAAAAAAAACTTATTAACCACAACTGCCTTAATTTTTAAAATTATTTAATAGCATTAATATCTTTAAGCATTAAATACGGGCACAATAACATAAGGTGTGCATATTCAAAAATGATGGGTGTTTGGGCTAAAGCACGTAAGTCATATTTTTTATGAAAAAGGGGTAAAGGGACTTCAACTAAATAAATGGGCTGATGGGGTTGTTGCAGATGCAACAAATATACTGAGGCTTCGGATTTGGATGGCGGTTGGGAGGGACCGAGGCAATTGGCTTAAGCTGCTAGAGCCTCAAACATGAGATAGATAGATGGATGGACAACTAAATTTTTTTTTTCTCCTCAAATAAATAAATAATATTTTCGTCAATTTTGTATTTTACTAAAAAGAATAGCCTCTAGTGAGATATTACAGCGATTTATAAAATGAGAAATTCTTAGATAGGATTTTAATTGAGTATTCTAAACCTTTGAACATCTCACTACAAGACTTTAGCACTTTTGCTCAAACATCAGTAAAGTTTGAATATTTGCAACCTTATTATTTGGACCATATAAGATTTTACAACAGCTAATACATTGGAAGTATAATAGTGTCAAACAGAAAGATATCGATAAAAAAAAAAAATATAATAATAATAATAAGGTGGTGCTACACATCCAAAAGATCTTAATGCTATTAAATAATTTTAAATATTGAAACAATTGTGGTTAACAGTTTTTGTTGAATATATTTATTTTTAATTTCCTTGGTATTAAATGTAAACTTATTATTTTCTGGCGAGGTAAAAATAAAGTTGTTTTTTTTTCTCTTATTAAATTTATTTATTCGGATATATTACAATTTGTCACAATGGACAATAACAATATTGCTACAGGATTACATTCATACAATATTTACAATGTAAACAAAAGGAAAGCAAATTACATAAAATGAACCTAAAAATAAATAAAGGTATGTTACAAATAAATAAAAAAGTATATCACATGGCATAGTTCGTCGGATAGTTGAATTCTTGAGGTTTGACAATTTGATAACCTATGTCAGGTTTCTATTCCTTTATTAAAAAATCTAATCGGTAAATATTAAATTTATGATCACTTATTTTATAATTATACCAAACTTGAAAGAAATACTACTATTTTTTTTACTCAATATAAATACTCATAATATGATCTCATTTGAACAAAAAATTAAGACTGATAAAGAGTAAAAAAGTTTTAAAAAAGTGATACATTAAAAAAAGAGTAGTCTTCCCACTGCAAAATATTTTTAACTTTATCTAATATAATAATTATACCTTAAATAAATATATAAAAAAATCTGCAGCACGAAAATATATAAGGACAAAAATGTAACAGAGGGATAACTGCTTCCTTGTAAGAACAGTTTTCTCTCCCGACGATAAAACCATACTATTATTGTTATCCCCATTTTCATAAATTCAGTTTACGATCTGTTGAATTTCCTGGCATACATCAAGCTTGAACTATGTCCGAGAGCAGAGGCTCCATATCGAGGATATCTTCTGCTCTGTAGGTTTTACGCCGGTGACTGATGAGCTGTTAAAAGAATACAGCTTGATAATTGTCCTAATTCGGTGAGACCCGGCATTTAAATGTTGCTGGTGGTGTGGCACGGTGTTGGGGGGCGGGTCGGAGCAAGTGCGCACGCGCGTGCCAGGGAAATGAGAAATCCATAGCTATGCGCATGCGCGGGTCCATGACCCCTGCTCCCTCCTCTCCCCACTCCCAGCCGTTTCCTCTCCTCCTATCAACAGTAACCTTTCATATTCCGACCCAATTTACTTTAAATTAGCCACTTTATTATAAATGAAGATATCAAAATAAGATTTGAGCGGGAATCTTTGCTCGGAAAGTTGCGGAAAAGGGTGGTGAAGGAATCCGAATTAAGATTCATAAAACATTGACCCACTTAATAAGCATTTTGATTAAAAAAATAAATACCCATGCCTATATTTCTTTAAAATATTGAGGTTTTAACTAAAGGAGAAATTTTTCTATACTCGTTGAATAATAATTACTTCACCGTATGATTGGAATGGATGATGGGGTAGTTCGAGTTTCTTTGTTTGGGTTTTAAGGCGTAAACGCCTGGATGTAATATGTATATTCAACATTTATAAGGAAATACAAAATAGGAAAAAAAAAATATACTAATAAACAAATGTATAGATATAATTACAACGGAAAAAAAAAATTTTAAATAATATTATAGACTCTATAATTTGGATAACAATAATTGTATTATGAAAATATCAAAAATCCATTTAATTGAGTCTCCACTGTCACCTAGTACTCTTGATATATCCGGGTTCTGTGCCATTTATTCATGTGAAAAGAATAATATAGGCATTCTTCAAATATATGACAATTGTTCGTAACATGCATAAATTAAAAAATTATATATATATATATATATATATATATATATATATATATATATATATATGCAAATAATTTGGGTGTAAACTATGTAATAAAACTAACTATTGATCAATAACTATCGTATAATAAACCAATAAGCAAAAAAAAAAACAAAAAAAACAATGTTTATGTATTAATTTAATGAAAAGATGAAAATAGTATAAAACAAATTAAATATAAAAAAAAAAAAAAAAGTAATAAATTAAAAAAAATAAAATTAATTTTTTTTTTTTTTTTTTTTTTTTAAATATATAGATCAACGTAATAACCCAATAAAGGTGGTAACATTACTATATAGGTAAAAATAGTTTTGGAAAGTAAAATACAAATATTGGCAGATGATAGAGTTTTTTTAGGAGGAATATAATATTGGTAAATAAAAAGAATTTAAAATACATAAAAACGTAAGTAAAGTGATAATGATTTTATATCTGTAATTTTTTTTACAGATAAAATAAATAAATAAAGCTATCTATATTTTTCACTCAACAATCCTTTTATTTAATTTCTTCTTTTCTACGTTTCAATATTTTTGCCATTTTCAAGGACCCTATTGCAGATCATTTCTATTGCGTATATACAAATATATATATTTTCATATTACAAAAAAAATATACTTTAGGCTGAAACCAGCCTTGTCAGCTCGTTATTATCTGAAAGGACAGATTAAAATAGGATCCTTGAAAATGGCAAAAGGCTGAAATCTAGGAAAGAAATAAAAAATGAAATAAAAGGAATGTTCAGTGAAAATATGGATCATTTTTTTATTTATAAATTCATTCAAATAAATTACATGTATATTAAATATTATATTATTTATAACTATATTTCTTCTTATGAACGTTATATTTATTGTTTAATGCATTCCAACATTTATTTTATTTTATCTCTAAAACATTTATGTTATGTTAATATCTGTATTTCACATTTTCTACAACTTATTTTCACCTATGTGATCTTTACAGGCTAAAATGTTTATCATAGTTTTATACTTGGTACATCTTTTCTTTAAATTAAGACGTATAACACACATTATTATTATTTAGCATACCAAGTTTTGCCATTGTATAGTTTCATTGGAGAGAGTAGTTCACCCAAGTATTGACTTGACTCACTCTTAATAATGAAACATTATTTAGGTTGTGAGTCACCATTCATCCATTACTAATATCTCAGCAGTTATAATGATGTGATTATTTTATCATACAAAAAAAATAATTATATCTACTTAGTTTATGAAAGGTTCTAAAAATGTGATTTTATTCTCTGTATAAAAGTACAAAAATAATTAGAACGAGAGGTTGATATAAAATACAAACAATTAAAACAATAAATAAATTAATACCTGTATAAAAGAATTAACTTACACGTCAGTCTTTCAACGTAGTAAGAGAACAAATGTCTATTGTGGTTACACTTTACACTATTTACAATTAAATGGGAAACCATATGTTAAGAGACCAAAGCCAACATTATAAGGTTTAAAATGCGTATGCATATTAAAATTAAAAGTCATTGGAACGTCTCATGAAATATTAATCTTAATTTATCAACTAGTAATGTAAATATTTTATATTCCTTTTTACTTTCACTTACAGATGTATAAAATTAAGTAGTAGCGATTGGGAACATTTTCAAATTTGAGTTTTGGACTGAAATACAAGTTATAAGATACAAAGAGGCAAAATCAAGTCCTGGAAAGAATACACACCTCTTTGTGTGTAAGTATACATCTTTGTGTCCGTGGGTTTTTTTTTTTTTCCTTATCCCTTTAATGTACAATTCTTAATTTCTCGTTGTTATTACTGACTTATTTCTATTTCTGTAATCTTTATACATTTTAAGGAATAGTGGAGTTTTTAAAAGTTTTAAAATGAGGGATATCTGCGACGGGCTCGTCTCTTAAGCATATCTTATTCTATTATAACTTAATCTGATGCAACAGCATTTTGCCACCGTTTTGGGGCTGGTGGAAGTATTAAGCTAGAAACTAATGAATTGGCAATTTGTTTTGTAGTTTCAAAAAACTAGCCCTGACGTCGCTAAATGAATTCTTGTATGGTTGGGATGTTTAAAATTTTATGAGCATTCAGACCTTTTTCCTTCCAAAGTAAACTGCTTCTGCATATTATTTTAAACACCCCATTTTGAAATTTATGTAATTTCTTCGCAGTGTGCTTTGTGATATAAGTAAACGTAGGAGCACCGTAGAGCAAAACTAACCGGATGAAGCTGCTGTAAATAATGATTTTCAGTCGCAAACCTAAGTGTGGCTAGGTGAGGAGATGGGCTAGTTTGTACGTCTTGTTTCTAACGTTACGTAGCTTTTAGTCTGTAGGTAAGTGCTAATAACATGTATAAGTATAGCGAGACAACGAAAAGATATACTGAATTGAAAATATTATATTTAAAAAAAAATTCACCAGAAATAAGGAACCGTGTGTACCATATTATACAATGCATTTAGTAACTTCATAAGATTTCTTATATACGTCTGTGATGATTTACTTAAAATTCACTATAATAATGAACAATCAAATGGGCTTTAATTTCATGAGCTATTTTTACTGAAAATTCTTCCTTTAAAACATCTTTTATTCTTTTCATTACAAATAATTAACTATTTATGCTGGTTTGCTTTAAAAAACGATGAGATAATAAAAAAAAAATTTATAATCGGCTGAAGGAAAAACAGCAGACATACTTTTTCCTATTAATTTTTTTTTTTATTATAATAATATGTTGAAAAACATACCATATTGAATTAGGATAGTAATAAATCTGTATAATATACCGTTGGAATGTGAATGATTTCAATCTGTTTTACAAAAGCAAGCAGTCGTTATGGTGTCTTGGGGCAAGAAAAGATAGTTTGTGTCTTGTTTGACTCATTGGAGGAAATAAAATAAAATTATTTTATTTTAGAAAATTGTTTCTTACCATACAAAGAATAAGGTACTGGAGTGTATAAAAAATGGGATAAAATTAAGAGAATAGTAATTTAATCTGAAATAAATGTTTCAATCAAATTATATTGTAATTCTTATGAAATTTAGCTTTATTTAAAATTTCAGAAATCGATTTTAACAAAAGTGCTAAGTGAAAGTCATGTGTTAACCCGCACCTGATTTTTTTTTTTTTTTTTTTATACATTTATGAAAAACATTGTCACGTCCGTGGAAGGGATAGTAAAAATTACTCTGTGAAACATAAGGGCGAAGTATGTACCTTACATTTTATTATTATCCAAATTTTTTCCTAAGAAGAGTAACATTTCTTAAGGTTGGCGCTTTATGGCCGCTGAGACTGAGTATGCTGATGCGAGTACCCGCAGTGTTAGGTAAGAGCTTGGAAAAACTTAATAAAAACTCAGATTATGAAAATGTAAGCTAGAAAAGAAGAATGTTAAGGAGACTTAAACTTTTTTATGGATAAACTTTATTAGTAATTTTTGTTTTACGGAAACTGATCATTTTCAAATAGTTATTTTAAGTTTTCGGATCGGGTAATGCTGATCTTATACTTCAATATTAATGTTTGAGTTATATAGTTTTATGTACCAATAATTTATTAAATTCTTATTCTCGTATTTTTTATTTATAAATCAAGGTGTTATTCCACCTACACAGAAGCGTACTCAAAATCAAACGCAATAATTAACTAAAAATATCTGGTACGCGCAACACTTGACTTTCACTTATTTAGGTTGTTTAAATCAATTTATTTAATCAAAAAGATTAAATAATTACATTCAGTTTCGTTGGAAACATGTATTTTAGAGTAAATAATATAACAGTATAAAATTGTTATGTACACCAATTACTTAAGTTTATACCCTATTCGTCACTTAACATTACCCCTCACAACTTTGTATATAAAAGATTTCCAGCAGTATATTATACATATAAATTACTATTATTGTATGAAAAAACCGATTAACTTTTACATTGATTTAGCGAGTTTAATTGTAATCGTTAGAGTCGTTTATGAGAAAATGTAAAGGTGTAAAATGCATGGAATAAAGTGGCCCTTCTGGTTCGCCGATTTTGATGAAAAAATAGCTCAAAAATTTCTCGCATATTGAAAAATTTCAGTTATATACAACTTATCGTTTTGAGCTGTACTTGTCACAAACACACACACGCATATCTGTCATTTGGACTCAGAGCACCCCAAAAAAGTTAGTTTCTTCTCGGAAAAACTCGAAACATTTCACATTCAAAATACTTTCTATTACAATTTATTTCATATAGAGATAAGTAAACGTAAAAATCAATTAGTTTTAAAAAAAATTTCACGATCGCAATACTTTCCCTTACTATATATTTCATATATGGGTAAGTGAAAGTAAAATATCAAATAGAAAAATAAGTACTTCACTATCACTTATCAACAGGTTTAGAAAGCGAGGAACTATGCACCAAATTGGTCAAACAGTATACTAATTTTGTAAAACTCTAACTTTAACTATAAAAAGTGCTAAATAAATTAACCAAAAAATAGCCGACTTACCCATGGCTACTTAATTACTAGAGAAATCCCTCCTAAATGCTCACAGTGCAACACAATTTTATCCATCAGGCACATATTTGAAGAATGCTCCTATTATCGACCAGTATTATACCAGCTGGGTATACCGCCCAACATATCAATGGCTCTGCGGGATGATGAGCCCTCAATAAAAGCAGTCATTAAACTTTTAACAAAAGTGAAACTGTTAAACAGTCTCTGACTATCCAAAACATTTATCGAGGACGTACGTATTTTTTTATTTTATTTTTTATTTTATTATTTATTATTTTTTTTATCATTATAATTCCTCTTGAACTCACAATAAACACCTCTCAAGGATAAACCATAATAACTAACCATCGGGCGTTGATGACCTGGCTGTTGTACGCCCTAAAACCGAACAAAACAAACTAACAATTAACCAAAATGCTTAAACATGTTTTCTTTTTTTTATTTTAAATATGTCATGTTTATTTATTTTAAGACCTTCTGGGTCTTCCTATTCAGTCAAATAAAACCAATATTCATTGGTTGCCCAAAAATTGGACTTAGATGTAAACCAGAGTGTAAGATATGAAAACATCTTAAAAAAAAGGATAATTAAAAAAAAAAAATAACTTGTCCGAAATAAGAAAGTGTTCATGAAACTTCCAAAAATTGTAAATAAAACTTTATAAGTCTTGAAAAAAAATAACAAAAATAAAGAAAATATTCATAGATAAGCAATGTTAGGATCCAAAAGAATTGATATAATGCGTCTAATTTAGTTCATTAATTTAAAATAACGTATGAACTTGACATTTCAGCCGTTTTTTTTCAAGTTCTTGTAAAATTAAGGGTACATCTAGGAATGACCTGTTCAAGAATGATTTTTTTCTCTGGCTTCTTTGTAAAATGCATCCCTGAGAACTAGAAACTCTCATTACAATGTCCATTGCCTAACGGTCCTCTGTTTTTTTTTTTGTTACAACTTCACAATTATTCTGGAAATGACCAGGAAGTACTCTCTTCGGAATTTATGGCACCGCCCTGAGAGAAGGAAGGGTTAGTTAGGTAAGAGGGTCGCTCATTGTCCAGTCTTCAAGACCTGTCACAACCCCAACATATCCACGTTCAAAAAGGTCATTATACAGTCCTAGAGTAACTAAGCATGTTTAAGGAAACCTCAAAAAAATCTTTACCTGACTTTTAAGGTGTTACGTTTCCGCGTAAGGGTGGGTACTTGGGTATGCGCGTTTAGTTGAGTGTGTTGTGGGCCCAAAAATTCAATCCTTCCATCCGAAAGGAAAATACTTATTAATGATCAATATATGTTGGACCGTTTATATGCTTAAAAAATGTTCATATCTCAATGGTATATTACTTGAATGCTAGTTAATGAAATGAGTTAATGAATTTATATGATAATATTAATTAACAAAATTGAAGTGCATATTGAATTCAAACACTTGAAATCATATAAAAAAATAAAAAATGTATAATACAAGAACAAAAGAAAAACAAACTGAATTGTACAAAACAATAAATATAAAATAAAGACATACAGAATTGTCTACCCTGCCCATCTGTAGTCTGAGTCTATATGATTAATATATTTAAGTAAGTGTCTTGAATTGAGAAAGCAACTTTTGTTCCGTCCCAGGTCAAGTTTAATTTTTAAGTGCTATACTTTCAATCAAAACAAAAAATTTACCCATAAAACCCATGATGTCTCAGAACATACACATATTAATACCGTTCCACTGTGATTGTGTCTAGATCGCGCTCAGCAGCCAGGTTTTCCCCGGATGTTCAGGTACCCACTTTCGGCTAGGTCGCCATCCCAGGGTCACCCCACGGCTGAAATAAGATAATGAATAAATCTGCCTTATCTAGAGTTCGAACAGTGTACTAGTGCTCTACCCAATAGACCACGCCGCTCTTAAATAATATATAATAATAATAATAGGACTACAGAATTTTCTATGTTCGATACCTATAACGCTAAATACTGCCTACACAGATTCGTCCGATGATAACCGTTGAAGTCCAAGCCCCTGAGATCAGACTTAAGACAAGACTCCCATCAACGCTTGGGCCTACCTTTCGTAGGCCAACCAGTCGGTTCAACGAAAGCCAGCTTTTTCGGAATTTGTTCTTTACAGTGTCCAATTACATCAACGCGTCCATCTCAGTCTCTGCGATACAATTAACCTTATTATACTCACAGTTTACAAGCACCACGATTTCGCGTTGTTCAACCTTCTAAATACCCCAGTTTCTCCATCTCTCTATGGACCAATTTTTTTTCGCAGCACCTTATTTTCGAAAACCTTATTGCGTTGTTCATTCTTCAAAGTAGGCGGCCACATTTCACATCCGCATTGAACCGTCGGAAGAATAATGGTTTTGTAAATTATAACCTTCACGTTTCATGTCATAAACTAAGTGATTTCGCAGCTAAATTATAACACAAATTTCCCGCCTTTAACTTTATTCCCTCCTGGATTTTGTTTTTTCTAGTTGCAAGGAAGGGTGTTCAAATAAAAAAAAAAAAAAAAGTTATTATTGAACCTAAATACTTAAATTTGTATATATATATATATATATATATATATATATATATATATATATATATATATATAAAATGGTTTCTTATTTTATAAAATGAATAATTCTATAATAAAGTAAGAAGCTTTTGACCTTGATGAAAAATGTCCAAATGTAAATATTATGATCCATTTCATTGAAATTCATACTTTAATTTTTTTTATAGGTATATATTTTCATCCCCTTTTTTTTTTTCTCTCGACAGTCTTTGAAATGATAAATATAATTTATGTATGAAGTTTTCCCATAAAAGTAAAGAAAAAATATCGGGGTTATTCTGTGGAAGTTTAATTTCATTCCGTACTTCTTCGGACGGCGGTGTACTGCGGATTCCGACTTTTTTAATCAGTGCGAGTTCGGCTCAGGTTTACGATACAAACTTTAAATCACTCTTGTTCGAGTTGGAAGAGAAATTTTATGTAGGGCTGCTTTGGTAACACAAGGCCCCTATACCCTCCTACAATCCCTTCCATTCCAAATTACGCTTCGGCCTCATTCGTCCTTACAACCTTCTCAGCTGTTTCTTCCTCATAGTCACTATTAACAGTTTCATTTTCCCGGGATCAGCTTTCTTCTGGATTTATTCCAGTTTCGGGATTAGCTTGAGGAAAGTGCGGAAATCGTAAAATACTCCTCTCTCCTCGGTATGGAAGAAATGAAACCGTATTCCACTAAGCAAGAAGGAAAGGTATGACATAACACAACCACCGACATACATAAACCAAAACCCAATTTCACTCCCTCCAAATATTTTATGTGAGAAATTAGAGTCTCGGGGTAGAAGGCAAAAATTACAAATATTAATGTATAGACTAAACCACACACGTTTTATCGCTACAAATTTTTATATATGAAATGAGATAAATAAAAGTAATAAAAACAAATCATTTGTTGCAAAACAATAATTATAAAAAACAATGATCTAGTTTTCAGTACTTCACAATTTTTATTCATGAATATTACACTGTCTCAACTAGACAATAATAATCTTAAAATATCATATTTATACACTTTTCAGTACAATAATAGTGTTTTACAAAATTAAAAAGAACAGAATATTTGTCGGGGTAAGTGGTATAGTGGCTAGCATAACAGCCTTCTGTGTCTAAAGTCGTGAGTTGTATCCTGCCGATGGCCCAAGAAAATTTTAAAGGGAGCAAGAAATCCGTGATTTTTCCGTCCTTCAGATGGGACTGTAAATAGTGATCCCAAGCCTGTGTGGTGTCAGTTGCTCGTTAATAATAACTATTCGAATAACAACTGAATAGGCAAAATTTAGGACTAATACTGTAGCATCGTCCGATTAAACATAGCAGCATTAAGTGATTTTAAATTAATAAACACACAAAAACAGAATAATTGTCAATATAATTCCAAATGAACTTTGCATCCTAGTATTAAAAAAAGATATGTTTTTAAAAATAGCTTATTTAATATAAACTTGTTCATAATTGTAGGAAGAATTATACGAAATAGTTATACAAAGAAAAAAAAAAAAAAAAAGACGAAGAAGAAAGAAAATATATATCTGGAGATATGATATAAAATATTAAGTAAGAATATATTAAATTGACCGCGTTAAGTTAACAACACAAGCCTTATTTATCTTAGTGTAGCGTATAAGATAAGATTTACTGTTTTCCCTATTTTTTTTTTTTTTTTTTTTTTTTTTTTAGGAGTTTTCAGAATTAGTTGTTTTATCAAATTGAAGTAGGAGATTGCTTTAGGATTGTTGCATTGTGGAGAGTTGTAATTATTTGAGCATATAGGATATTTCTGTGTAGTTATAAATTATGTGCATTGTTAATTTTTAGATTATATCAAGTTTTTTAAGCAATTTAGCACTAGACGGGTAAAACATATGTGATCTGATTACTAACGACTGATATAAATAAATATATATATATATATATTATATATATATATATATATTATATATATATATGACTTGTTTGTTTATTGATTGTTGGAGTTTATTTCATTCTTTATTTAAATAAAATTCGTAAACATTTTAATTTAGATGAAATCCCTAAATTCATAGAAACTATAAGGTAGAGATCATTAATCATTAATTCAATTCTTTGTATGCTGTACTTGTAATGTTAGCAATCAAGACTTCACATCGAATTATGAGTGCTCAAATCAAACTAGTCGTATACAAATTATTAAATATAAAACTTAATTGGAAAACAATGAGAAAAACATTGTACCAAAACAATGTTCAGTATTTTGTAACTAATTCAACCGTCACGTTCATCTCAGGAATATGGTAAGAGCTATTAAGTACTTCGGTCACAGTTAAGAATAGAAATTATGAAAAGTTGGTAAAACATAATAATGGGCTGTCCTATACTTTATACAAGATAAAATATGATCGTCCAAAAGTATTTAAGCTGTTCAGAGTGGCTACAATTCTTGAAGAGTAGGAAACTTCATATAAAACGACAGATACAAGGAAATCATAAATATATTAGACTTTATTGTATAAATACGTAATGAATGGTCAATTATATTATATTCCTAAACCCACATTACATACAAATCGGTTGGATATTAGGTCTTGCGTAATTTCCTTCTCACGTTCATGAAAGGTGACATTTGACTTACTATACTATTTCAAAATTTTGAATTCAAAGAAGCCAGAATTCAAAACACATAAGATGAGTAACTGACTGTCAAATATATTTATTTTTGAGACCTGCTAAAATTATTACCCTGAAAATATTCTTAAGCTCTCTCTTTCTTTCTCTAAGCTCTACACATTTTTTTATATATGTTAATGTATTCACTATATAAAAATCATTTTGTATTGGTATAATTATGTATAAATTATAAAACAAGCGCATGGATTAAGAGTAGGAGTAACATTGCATGCTTTGTTCATTTTAATTTATTCAATTTTAATTGACACATTGCTGTAATTAATGGAAATCATAAATTGAATTTGTTTTCATTATATATTTTTTTTCGTGTTTATAATTCTGGTCATTAATATACAGTTTCGTAAGTTCCGTATTAGCTTCCGATTTTTTGTCAGTAGAATAATTATTAATTATTAAGAATAATGGGTTAAAGATCATTCTTCATTTATCACGATACAGTGCTCTGTTATTTATATAATGATTGTAGTCACATATTTAATAATAAGTTACCATCTTAATATTAATATTTATTTTTGATTCATTGTTCACAAGATGATTTTTTTGAGAGTTATCATGCAAGATCCGCTTGAATTTTTAGTTTTTTAGCTTATCAATTATTTATTTTTTTTTTTATTGTTGAATTTAGAGCAACTTAGTGGCGAATCTCGATTTATAAAATGACGGTGGCTCAATCTATTATCCCTTATCTTCATCCTACGACATTAAGATAAATAAAAGAAGTAAAAACAAATAAAAGAATGAAACAGGTTTATAGATATATTTATCAAGGGTGTTCTACAGGCTTACATACTTTTCTCTGAAGAAAGAATGTTCCTTATTAAGAAAATGTAGCTTCAATGTTAAGAATGCGAGCTCTTTTAGAAGCAGATATGATTAAAATAAACTAGCCCGAATATTTTATGAGAAAAAAAAAATTGCAAGGATCAGAGGTCAAGAACTCCTATATGCTTATAAATTCTACTTGATATTTTGTTCTATATCATTTTAAACAATTTACTTTTACTTGTGATGAAGTTTAAAGAATACGTAAATAATTCCTAAAAATTATAATTTTAAAAGTCTTGTTGCTTTTCCAGGTCGGAATCTTTTTGGACACCGACATCCAGCTCCCTGAATTTTCTATATCCTGACGTGGGGTCGGTGGCTGCTCCCCCAGAGTTGGTGAAAAGTTGAAAAGATGACCGTTGCCTGTACCTACCAAGTTATTTAGCAGGCTTCCAGCTGCTGGAGAAATATTATTCCAGCTCCAGAGGGGCGAATAGAAGCTGGCTGTAGGTATTAGTGTCACGTATCTTTTATATCAGGCCCAGAAATAGGGATCGACCAGCCTTCTCTATCTTATTGGAAAAGCTTCTGGCTTGTACTTTATTTCTTGGAGTGCGTATTCGATACTTTTCTATAAAAAAACTAAAAACAAAATTCAATATAATAGGGATAACTAGGTTTGTAATCCAACATAATTCTCTAGTATTTTTTTCACGCTTCACGTTATATTATAAAAAAATAAATAAAAATAATGATAAAAATATATAAAACCTGTTAAAATATCAATATAATTTTTAAGTAATAGATTTTTTGAATTTCATTAAATATTGGTTAACAAAAGTTAACATATAAGGATGTATAAAATTATTATATTTTCATCAATATCACTATTTAATAAAGATATTGATTTTTCAAATATGCTTCATTCTAAAAATTATTTCAGAATGGTTTATTATTTCTTTATAATTATATCAGGGTATAACTATGTAGTTGTTTGGGCAATTAACTTATATTTATATTATATTCAATTGTATCAAACATATATTATGCTATTTTATGAAGTATATTAAAAAATAACTGAGCTTTGGGATTATATAAAAGTAAATTTCAATTTATTTTTTGTAATATCTCGCCATTTCATGGTTAGAAAACTATTTAAAAATTCTTTAAAAATGACTGAATATTGAAATAATTCGTTTTTAATAGACTCCTATTTTAAAACTAAAAGGCTGATGTAAACTTTTAGGTGTTAGAATCATCGTCGAATGCCATGATATTGTTGTGCCCGATTTCGAAAATATCGGTCCAGAAGTTTCGTGAAGAGCCAGATGGATTTTTTAATATTCTTTATTCTACGTTCTACGAATGTCGAGATGATAGAACTCAAATTTCGGTATTTTTTTAGAATTCGGCGAGTAGAACACGGGTGAGAAAAATAAATGCGTAAAGAACTGTTTTATTTATATTGACTCACATTTTGTATGGTAATTGTAATGAACAGATGTTTTTTCTACAGTGATATAAAGTAGACACATTCAAAGCGTTTGAAAAAAATTAAGACATAGTTCATATCACCTTTCTTTAATGAACAACTTTTATTTTAAACTAAAATATGCTTAAAAATTGAGATCACACGTTTTCATTCTCATTATGATATTGATATATTTACACAGAATTATTAACACTTTTTTTTTATACGCCTCTTCACTTGAGGGTCATTGGTGTGATCAAAAGAATTATATTCGGAGATATTACCCTGCAATGTTTATGAATTTCATTAGTTTCATCTTGAAGTATTTCTTTCATTGATTTCTTAAGACCAACATTTATCCATGATTTCTGGAATAGTTTGCATTCAATAAGCTATTTGAACAGTTTCTTAAGTATTATTTACATTTATCACAAGTTGGTGCTTCTAGACGTCTTAAAGGTACCCATGTAAATATATAACTCTTTTATTAATAAATATGAGAACAGTGATAAATAATTTTATGGAATCTTTTTTAGAATTTTTTAAAATTTAATTTTAGATCAATATAAAATGAGGAATTTAAAATTGTAGTAGTTTATTCTTACTTTTTCCTCGAAGATTTTAGAAACCCAATCGCATACATATTCAATTACATCCACCAGTTGAAATAAGGAATAGACAGATAGAGCATTCAGTTCAAGTAGCAGGATAATCGAAAGTGCTTTTAAATAACTGACTACAGTTCTTGAATAGGAATAGCGAAAAAAAAGAGTAGAAAATGAAGTAGATGTGACCTTTAGTTGGCAAAGGCTCTGAAAATCAAATTCCTACCATTGCAAGACATCAGTGAGGTTGTCAGAACCTGAAGGATACCCAAGAATCCGGGTGATTTTCTTGAAGACAAGGATTCAGGGCACTATTTTTATACAGAGCTTCTCGGAGGACTTAGGAATATATTATGTAAATGGAGACCAGTTGATAATCTCTGGAAGCATTAAAATGCTAATTGGGAGACTGTCTAGTTTTGTTTTCTGTTATTATTTTATTTTAATAAGATTAAAAAATAAATTATTCGGCATGAATAATTTCCCCCATTACTTACTAAGTATCATTCCATTAGGAGAACATTGTAGAGGTAGAAATGAGTGCTAATACCATTGAGATAGTTCCGTCATTCGGTTTCTTGATATTTCGATAATTCATGAGTTCCTTGGAATTGATTTCCATTATTACATTGATATTACTATGGAATTCAAACTGACCAGAGTAGTTTTAAACAAATAATATCATTTATTTTAAATTTCATTTTCATTGGAATTTTATAATACCTGTATAAAATAGAGTGCCTCCGTAAATTATTCATAAAACCTTGATATTTTAACACAGTATTCCTTTTTTGTAGAATTTTTTTTTTTTTTTTCACTTTATTATGAGTGAAAACAATGGCGTGTAACGGAATAGGATAGAACGTATCATTATTACAGAATTTACCACCATTTCGCCTAGTAAAAGTTAAGTTTGAATAATATACTTCTATTATACTGTTATATATTTTGAAACATTTATATGCTGCTAAAATAATATAGTTCTTCCATAATAAATTAAGCAGCAATAATTTTAACCAGTCTACCATAATGATAAAGATGGATTATACCTATTATAACATAATTTATTTATTCTGTTACAAATATGGAATATATATTTATTTTTTGCATGAAAAATAAAATATGGCTTTTGTTTCAACTGCCTGAACTTGAGCCTATAATTTTCTCAGTATATTCAATTTTTTTTAGAGTAAAATTATTACTTTATTAAATCGTGACGTTTTGAATAAATATTCCTTTTTGGCATTATTTTGTTTTTGTTGAGTTTTACTTTGAGTGAAACGGAATAGGATAAAACGTATCAGTGTTTTAGAAATTACCATCATTGAGCCTTGTAAAATTAAGTTTGAAGATTAAACTGCCCGTAGATACCGATTACTACAACACTTACCAGACAAACGTTCAAAACTTCCAATTTATTACAAAAAGCTCATTTATGTTACCATCATCAGACCCATATGGAATCGAGCTTTGAGGCTTTACTAAACCATCTTATTCCTCTCGCATTCAATCTTTACAATCCAAAATCCTTCGCAAAATCCTAAATGCTCCTTATTTCGTTACGAATAAAATCATCCATAATGACCTAAATATCCCATTTGTCGCAGAACTAGCCCGAAACAGATATGCCTCTTTTCATTCCAAACTCCCAACCCACACGAATCCTCTTGTCCGCAACTTATCATTCCCATCTATTCTTGACAACCCTCCGAGGCGATTGAAAAGACGAAGGCCTCGAGACCTATTCTAATTAAATTGACATTGAAGTGCTACCACTGGGTAGTTTCTTCACAAGACATTATCACGCCCATAAGTGTAAATTAGCCCATTGTTGTATATATTGTATGTACAGTTGTAAATATCAATAAAATATATAAAAAAAAAAAAAAAAAAAAGATTGAAGAATATACTTATATCCTCACTGTTATCTATATATTTTGAAAAATTTAAATTCTAGTAAAATAATATAGTTCTTCCACAATAAATTAAATATAAATAAATTTAAGTTTGTTGAATTCGATCGTCTAAATGATGAAGATGAACTATTACGATAAGAATAATACAGAATCTGTGTTTCTTTCTCAGTTGAAAAAAACAAAACAATTATGGCTCTCATTTTAAATATTTGACAGGTATATGTATAAGCTTGTGACGGCATTTTTCTCAGGTATTATATTATGTAGGTACTATGAAATTCCAATGAAAATAAGAGTTCCCATGTCGGAGATTATTTGTTTGAAACTACTCTGGCCTATTTAAACACCATAAAAATAGACAAATGACTAGAGAAATTAATTGGAAGTCATAAATTAACAAAATATCAAGAAACCGAATGACTTAACTTTCTTAATGTTATGAGCATACATTTCTGTCTTGGAACATCATAAGTTTACCAGTGGAGACATTTTAGTAGTACATCTTGCAGTTAATTAATTTGCTACTAAATTATAATATGCAATACATAAATCGTAACTATATATTTGACTGTTGGAAGCTTCAGGACAAAATTAGTCCGGGTGTGTAGAAGTAAAAGAGAAACAATTAAATAGTTATTGACTAATTATTGTCGGCCAACGTTTCGACCCATATTTTGGGTCATCATTAGAGCTAAAATGACAGAAATGGCTTTAAATAATTTAATGATGATATTTATAAACTATAAACGGCATACGGCAGCCGAATTTATATATAGTTTTTTTTTTTTGTTTTTTTTTTAACGAAACAGTAAAATAAATAAATGCCCAGAAATCTCCTGCTGATGGGAAAGCGTTCCAAGCGTTGAAGACGTGGTAAAAATCACAGGAGCACCAGGAGCGGCTGGATTAACGGTGCCAGTACAATTTTATTGGCGCCATTAAATACTATAACAACCGTAGTAAAGAGGCAGGGGTCATTCGGCCATTCATGAATGGCCTCTTGTTCTTCTCAATGAGTTGTCTTCACTCTTTGCATATTCAGCTCACGTCACTGACCTTCAAGGTTCAACGAGTTATTTATGGCGTTACTTTTTCGGTGTTACGTGCTCGGAATGGTCAACACTAAAGTTTGCAACGGTTTTATCGTTTATGTGTTTACAACTATAGACCGTTATGTAAACTATACTGTACAACTGTGTTTGAAGTAGTAGTTTTCACAATTATTTATTAAATTTGATAGCATTACTGTCTTCGAGTTTTTAAGTTTATGCATTTCATTTGGAATGCAATAAAAAAACATGTTAATAATTTTTAAGTGTGGATAAAATTTCAATATTGACAATTTCTTGAATAATTTGTTTTTTCTTGCACAAAACAAAATATGTATTCTAAAAAAATGTATCTTTTTATTTTGAAACGTTAAAAAAAAAAATTAACGCCCGTTTTTCCCTTAGCCAATCATGAAATGTTACTTGCCTATCTTATCCACATTACTTAATTTATTTTCAAAAGATTCTATTTTTTTTTAATTGCTAATTTTAGATTTATGTCTACATATGAGAGATTACAATTCAGGAAAATTGTTCGTCATCAAAATTTTTATTAATATATATTACAATATGTCTCAACTGGACAATAATAATGGTGCTATAAGATCTCATTGAAACAATATTTACAGAATAAACAACGTTAGAGAGGAAAATTATTAAATTACCTAAGTGGAGGTGAGGGTAGTTTAAAAAGCAAATAGCCCAAAGGTCACGGGTTACAGCCTGTAGGTGGTTCGAGGATTTTAGGATGGGAGTAAATATTCCTCAGTCATACCGTCCTTCGGAGGGGACGTAAAAAGACGGGCCCGAGCCTGTGCGATGTGATCCCTATACTAATTAAACCTGGACAGGCAAAATTTAGGACTCCCATTGTAGTCGTCCGATTAGCCACGTGACTTTTAATAAACAAACAAGCAAAAAAAGAAAATCAAATTTTTTTTTTTTAGAAATTTGTATGACCTTATCTACCGGAAGGCGTCAACTTTATCTAAAATAAATTTAATACAGAAATATAGTAGAGCGCGATATTCATTCATAATTCGTACTATTATAATAGTATTTGTTAGAATTAAAATAGATGCACCCTTTTAATATTTTTTTAACAAAAAAATGAATTTAAATTAACTTGACTTCAGGTTTCAAAAACAAGCTTATAATTCTATAATTATTATACTCATTTTATTATTTGACAATGTACCCAAATATTTTTTGAAATATCTTATAACATAAATACAGTTGATATATATTTATTTATTATTAAGTAGTTAACAGACATTAAATAAGTGTCATTTAGCCAAATGAAATAAAATTTCTTTCGAACTAACTCTGAATGATTATCAACCCCTGATTACTTTCAGAAAATATAAATTATAATTTCGTTTTAGTTTTAATATTCCTCTAATGTCGAACTATTTCAAATGAAATTTAATAACAAAGTATATGCAACGCAAGACTAATACCAGAGGTGATAATTAGAAAAAGCCCGTTTTAAAACTTCCCAGAAGCTCTCGGGCAAAATTACCTTCACTTCCTGAGTGGTTATACTCATTTAAAAAAATCCACTTGCTACTTTCCTTGAGTGGATTAAACCTATAACACCTTTTTAAAGTCACCTCATGTTTAACCGGAGCCTTTTTAATCAAGGCGAGGTACTCTTTGATAGCGTTTTATAACTGTATTGGCCAAAGCTATAATTCTACTAAATTGATTAAAATTGATCAATCATAATAAAGCCGAGTTAAATCCAACAATAAATTTTGAATTTGTTTAACTATATAAGAAAACAATAATATTAATGAATTTCACTTGAAACCGATAAGAACCGACTAATTATTTATTATTAGTTTCTAGAATTCAAATTTGACAAGCAAGCTATAGCTTGCACAATAAAATGACTAAAATAGTTTAAAGGGTAATGATTCTTAAAATTTCATGTGACCAAAAAAAACAATAAAATAATGTAGAAAACTGTTGCTTTTTTACCAATTGAAATTAAAAAAAAAAGTTGTATTGGAATGGACTGTCTCAGTGTAATTCGTCCTAATTAAAGTATTAAACAGCAGTCTTTTTATTACAAAATATAGAAATAATATGTATTGTACTGAAATAAAATACAGCTTTCAATTGCTAATTATATGTTTTAGTACCTTTTTAAATATTTAAATTATTCTTTTTTATAATTATTCTATAGATATAGTTGTAGTCAAACATTTATGAGTATTCGCTAGGTTCAGATTATATCAAAACTTATTGTATCAGATGTTTGAAAATAACTTCATTTCAAAATAACTGTAAGACTGCTACAAGCTGGCAGGTACCTGGCTGGTCCCATGAATGACGGTCGGCCATTGGTCAATCGGGCGGCTGCCATGTTGTACCCTTCTCGACTAGTTCCTTGTACCTGATCCGTCATCGGACTGAGCTTAATAAGCCCACTGCCTTGTTACCGCAAGTCTATTGGCCTTCGTTAGTCAAGTTATGGCCCGGTCGAAGTCCCATTTAAGTCTAAATTATTTCATTGCTTCATTTAAGTACTAGATACCTGTTTCCCTGGAAACTTCTCATAAATTGCCCGTAATTTCCACTAATTAGGTTGTTGTAGTTTGGTATCAGCACCGTATTCTCGTAAGGGTTATTCGAACTAATGGCAGAATTTTGTATTGTATAATTTTACGTAATTATCTTCATAAAAGCTTAGTTATAATTTTTGTATTAAAGACTGCATTAAATAGTATAATATTTTGATTGCAACCGTAATTTGTCAAAAGACTTTGATTGTTTTTAATACTTTTATCGAAAGTTCTTGGAAATTAACCAGTGCTTCATTTTTATTACTATTCCAAACGGCTACTTATATTAAGGGAGAAGCATTGCATTAGGTGGGTTAAAGTTATTGTATAATGAATTGTTTCCCCCTTATTTTGAATCTTCTATAATAGTAAAATCATGGCTTTAGTACTAACTCTACGTCTGCAGAGAACATAAATATAGAAAAACATGCAATACATTTTTTTTTTTTTTTTGTTGCGGATAGGAAAAGAAAACACGTGGAATCAAATTATATCAGTGGAAAAAAAAAACAGATTAAAGAAGAATAATAAATTTAAAAAATGCTAGTGCGAAAACAATTAAAGTTAGAGCAAATGAATTAGTAATCCTCTCAACCTACAATAAAATAACAAATTTAACTTGTTCACATGTACTAATAATAAGTAATGAGCAAATTTGAAGTGACATTTATTTATTTACTTATTTATTTTATAAATTGTTCCCATCTATCCAAACGTTGATTATCACTAAATTTATGTTTTACATTTGTTGAAATAATGATTTAATCATTTCTATTATAAACTATTTTTAAACAATTTTACTAGTTAACTGAATAAAAAATTATATGGATGGAATATTTGGCGTCGTAAAAAATCGTTCAGTTGTAATCTTACATTCTGACGATGGAAGATGGAATAAGAGCTAATTTAAAAGCATAAACGGGGATCACTTGTAGCTGGGTGGTTAGCGTAACAGCCTCCTATGCAAAAGGTCACGGGTTCAAACCCGAAGGTGGTCCTAGGATTTTTTAATGGGAGTAAAAAATCCTTAGTTACGCCGTCCTTCGGATGGGACGTTAAAAGGTGGACCCGAGCCTGTGCGATGTCAGGTACTCGTTAAAGATCCCTATCCTGATAAAACCTGGATAGGCAAAATTTAGGACTCCCCCTGTAGCATCGTCCGATTAGCCACAGTAGCATAAAGTGACGTTAAATAAATAAACAAACAAACAAAAGCATAAACGTACATTTACTATATAATCTATAAATTGACTAATAATTTATATCATTAGGATATATTTTAATTAGGAGGATTAATTATATTTGTTTATTTTATTTTTGTAATTAACATCATAATTAATGTTTCTTTAAAAATTCTTTCAACAATGGATAAGCAGACAGTCGGACGATGTTACAGAGGAGTCCTAAATTTTGCCTGACCAGATTTAATAAGGATAGGGATCTTTTACGAGTACCGGACATCATAATGGTTATAATATATTTGCTATTTGGTTATGATAATTAATTAATTACTCAAATTAAATACTTCTATAATATATAAGAATTTAAAAAAAAATTAAGATTTAATTAGTATTTTATTGTCAATCTTCCATTTTGACAATATAAAAAATTAAAAATATATATATATATTTTTTTTTTTGGATTGAGATATTTGATATCGGTATTAGATAAAATAATTGTCTGCATAGCAAGCAAAATCTTATTTTTAAGTCTGAAATCCAAATATTTAAGATCGGAATAAGTAATATGCATCAGATAGAAAATTTTTATCTGAATGACTTTTTTTTTATTTATTATTTATTTTATTTTTTTGTTGTTTGAGTTGTCCTCCTTTAAGATGGAGCCGGCTCAAAAGGTTCAACACCCGGCTTAATTTTGGGAGAGCGGCGTCCAAATCCCTACTTTGTTTCCAAATCCTCCGGACCCCGCCTGTCGCTGCCCGTTAAATATGGCGATGTATATTCCCAAAGCTGTTTTGGTATTAGGCGTTTGTAGACCGGACCTGCCAGATATCTAAATATATCAAGTCGGATTAGCCTGAGCTGGTTTTGCTCTCAATCAGATCTGCTCTCCACCATTTTCTCCGCTCAATCGTAAATTGTTCTTAGAAAGTCGTTCTAGATTATTTATTTGTTTGCCAGGTCTCTTTAGCGGTGATAGTAAAAAAAAAGAAAAAAAAAAAAAGAAGATATATCAAGGAATAACATCATGAAATGTTTATATTAAAAGAAAATAGAGGATAAAAAACAAAAAAAAATCTGTAAGTAGGAAAATATATTTTAAATTCAATTGTGATTCAGCATTCAGCATCTAAACTTTATTTAGCAATGAACCTTAAGCGGAACTATGGAAATTAATAGCTGAAGAATCATGGATGAAAAATAAATTGTTCATAATATGTCCCTCACCATATGAACACTTAACATTCGGCATGTTTTTCAAAAACGCCCATGTTATTCATTACACCTGAATAAAATTGGACTAAACCCTAATATATCAACAGTACTAGGTAATAGAGAGGAAACCATTAAATTAGTTTTTGATTTTCTTAAGGAGCAATCATTGTTATCAAAATTATAAAGGCTATAATCTTAATTAAAAATAAAGTTATACATTCCTGGTCAGTTTTTAATTAATTAATTATTTTGTATATTTTCTTGAATTTAAGTTGTTTTTTTAATGTTTGGATTTTTTTTTAAAATTATTGTTTACCTAACAATAATTTTTTTTTCTTAATTACTTATTACCTAATAGTTCTTTCCTATAAAGGTTAAATATACATATAGTAGCTAGGCGGTGATGACCTTAGGGTTTTACGCCTTAAAACCAAAACAAACAAACAAAGTTCATACTATCTTCGCAGAAATAATTCAACTTATTCAGATAAATAATAATTATTGTAATTTTTATAGATAATAATCATTAAAGCAAAATTGATTGCTTGAATGCTCCCTTCATCCAATCTGTACAATGACAAGAACCCCCTTAATTAAAATAATCACGAGTTAGAAAATTGCCTTTTTTTCTAAAGTTACTAAGTTAATATTTAATTACAATCCAAAGCATACTAAAATATCTTCCATACATAACGTTAAAATGAGCTCTAAATTTCAATAAAAAAATTAACAAGCAAATTAGTTTAAGAATCTTAATATTTTTTAAGGTTCTATAGTATGGTAGCTATTCGATAAGTATTAATTTTAAGGAGCATCATACTAACAGAACCTTTTTGTTATTGAAATAATTTATAAACTTTAAAGTGACCGTTTCGACTCATAACTGCATTCTGAAGAGCTCTACCGTAGTTGAAATATATTGTTAAGATAACCCGATAAAGATATTATACACCTATCCCTCACACGTGCTTGCCTTAGTGGGATAGTGACTTCTACTTGCACTGTAAAAATGTCTGTAATATGATAAAGAAATTATTATAAATAAATAAAATGTGGTGTATAGACACAGACTCTACAAACTGATCATAATCCGCAAAACATTATTCTTAGTGAATTACTAAAATTTAGAAATACTCTATAGGTACCTATTTACTATAATTTAACGCTCGCAATTTAATTATTTTAAGTTAATTATTTTTTTTACAAATATGGCTTTTAAGGATCATTTGCCGACAATTATATGTTATTTAAAGAAAATATTCAATATGGCAAATATTTACATTAGTTTTATAAATTAAAAAAAAAAGAGCGGTCACCTGTGGAGAAGTGGCTACCATAACAGCTTGTGTAAGTCTCTGGATTCCCAATTAACGGATTTTTTTAAAGGGGTAATCAAATCTTGGTTACGCCGTCCTTTGGTGAGGGCGTAAAAAGGTGTTTCCGATCCTGGGTGATGTCTGGTACTCAGTAAACATTCCCATCCTAATTAAACCTAGATGGGCTATATTTAGGACTTCCTCTAATATAGGAACCTAGCATCGTCTGACTAGCTACAGTACCATGAAGTGACGTTAAATTAATAAACAAAAACAAACAAACGAAAAGAAAAGTTACTGTCATGGAAATAATTGTGACAAATCAAGAAGTTTATATTTAGAAGGGGATTGGAGGAGAAATATAATGGCTTCAAATTAGGGTTTCTCGTTGAAAATGGTTATACCATATATCTATATTTAATAATAATAATAGGCTTAGCGAACCCGAAGGTTCGATGCCGATATATCTATATTTAGTAAACATATATATTTCATATAGTATAATACATCAAAATATCAGTAATTTATTTTAATATACGTCATAAACTAATTTCGTTCCCATAAAACTGCTATATAAAATGGGTGAAAGATGATAAATGAATTTTTCTTAATGAACCAAGTCAATCATAACTAAAACAAAATTAATGGTTATAGAAAAAATACATTGTTTCATTACGTTCTGATATTAAGTGAAAATAGAAAATTTAATAAATAAATAATATTCCGAAATCGAGTGTGTTTCTGATCAGAAGAAAATAAATATAAAATGCTACATGGGTCATCATAGAGACATCATCATAAAACGCCTGATAAGACTCATCAGCTCACCTCGCTTGATGACTTGCCTCATCAACTCCTCCAGCAATTCCAGTAAATAGACTCCAGAAGCTTAAAAGCTTTTTATCAAATCATTTCATATAAATCATTAGATAGTAGGAATATATTAGCTTCTACTTATTTTGGAATATATTTAAAGGAATCGAAATCTGAGGGCATAGATGGAGGGATGGAAGAAATTTACATTAAACCGTGATGTATAAATGGTTGAGGCATTTGTGTTTTTTTTTATAATTTCTTTACAACTTTATTAACATTATTTTCTAAGACTTTTCAAGGTTTTACTATATCTACAGAATTACTACATCGATACTACCAAGGGAGGTCGTGGCTGAGTGGCTAGTGCGTTAGTCTCTTATGCTAAAGGTTGTGAGTTGGAATCCCAGTCCCGGTGGAACTTTTTCAAGCATACAATTTAATGGGGATTTGCTTACAGCTTACCTCACACCTGGGTATGTGTATCACACCTGGGTATGTGAGACCCGTCAGACAAATGGTGGCCACTCACCAAAATAGCCAAAGGGAGTTATGACACTACCCAATAAACTTTCATTGAGAAACGTAAGCAGAATACACCTTACAGCTTACACCTCGCAGCCAAGGGCCTACAAGGCCTGTCGAGCCAGCGAAAAAAAAATGATCTACTTTTTTACATATGTCTTCCTATGTCGTTTATGTTTTGTCAAATTATCTGGTATGGATTTTAATATTTCAATAGAAATATGGTATTAAATCCATTAACATTTTTGACCATGAGATATTCATATGCCTTATAGACTCTCGGCCATCCGGTATTTGACATTAATTGAAATTAAGCTAATAGAAATGTCATTAATGTATCGAATTATATATATATTTTTTTACTTTAACGCGGAATAAGATACATGTACACCTAGAAAAGAGGTATATTCCGTATTCGATCGACAGATAACTGTGTTGTTTAAGTAGTAAACTCTGTCACTGCAAGATATTCCTTCTGACGCAATTGATAGAGACTAAGTGAGCCCGATAAGATAAACTGTATCCTATTTGAGGCATTCCTAGAGCCTTGTTTTTATTCTTTGTATGTATTTATTTATTTTTTAATTTATTATATTTCTTTGGTTACTTGAAAATAAAAACCCATTTAGAAAAGTTGAAAATCCTATTGGAACGATGAGTTAATAATAACATTATAATAATAAACATATTGCTATTTTTATGTTTAAAAAAAAAATATCATAAAAATATGTTTGCTCTTTTTTTCCTTTTGTTAGACTTTAAATTAATTTATCTTATATATTTATTTGTTTTTTATGAATGTTAACAAGATGATATGGTTATTTTCTTAGAATCTACAAAATTATTAACAAAGGTATTATAGAGGACAAAAATAAAATGATTGGCATTTAATCCCTGTCAGACTACATCAATCAAAATGAAACTTACATAATATTGAATCCCTATGACATTCTACATCGATATAGAGAGTTTAATTAAAATCATTATAGCCGTTCATGAGAAATCCGCAAAAAGGTGCAAAATGCGTAGTGTAAATTAGCGTTTAGAGTTAGCCGATTTTTGTTAAAAAGTTGCTGTAACATCCCTACGTTGGGATCACTTGTAGTTGGGTGGCTAGCGTAACAGCCTCCCATGCCAAAGGTCACGGGTTCAAATCCGCAGGTGGTCCTAAGATTTTTTAATGAGAGTAAAAAATCCTTAGTTACGCCGTCCTTCGGAGGGGACGTTAAAAGGTGGTCCCGAGCCTGAGCGATGTCAGGTACTCGTTAAAGATCCCTATCCTAATAAAACCTGGGTAGGCAAAATTTAGGACTCCCACTGTAACATCGTTCGATCGATCGATAGCATAAAGTGACGTTAAATAAATAAACAAACATCCCTACGTATAGTTGTTTTCAATATAAAAATTCAGTTTTGCGCTAGACTTACCACACACACAGACCTTTTTGCTGTGTTGAACTTGAAATTGAAAACTTTTTTTTTTTAACTTTTATTTATTTAGAAATAATACAATCTGCCACAATCTTGGGCAATAAGTATTAGTGATATTAGAATTCATTTATTCCTTATGTACACAAAATAAAGAAATAAAAATAAATGAATACAAAATAAACAGAAATAAATAAAATATAAAGATAAAAAGAAAAAAAAAATAATAATAATAATCTTGGACACATTCATACATATATATACAATATTTACATACTGCCCCTGGGAACTCCGAATTAAACCCCGACGCCCACAAGTGGGCGTCGGGGTCCAAGGCTAGGAGATCCCAGCGCCTCTCAGTCAGTCGCGTCACCGGTCTAATAAGCCAGTGGAGACTGAGAGAGGGCGCTAGAGCCACAGACTCTCAGGCATGAGTGGAGAAGCTGGCCATTGCCAACACTCAGCATTGCTTAGTTATAAGAGATCTCTAGGCCACTGCCGTTTCAACCTACGAGGAGGGTTATAGGGATGGCTGGAGCTAGATAGGGATTGGGATAAAGGATTAGGAAGGTGAGTTAGCCTCTGGTGGAAGTTTAGGAATTTAGATGGGATTATATCGAGGACAAATGGGATATTCAGATCATTGTGTAAGGTCTTGTTTGTAACATAATAGGGAGCATTGACTATTGTTCTAAGGACTTTGGACTGAAAGGATTGGATACGCCTGATGTTCGAAAATTTAGTTGTCCCCCACAGTTCGAGTCCGTAGGTCCATATCGGTTTTAGAATCGTCTTGTAAATTAATAGTTTATTAGCAACATGAAATTGAAAACTGGATTTGGAAAATTTTCATGAATGCAATACTTTCTCTTATTATATATTTCATATGTAGTTAAGTGAAAGTAAAAATTAATATAATCATAAATAATATCAATATTTAGATAAATATTATCAATAATAATATCAACTAAACTGTCTATTTCAAAGAAAAAGTTCCTGTAATACAAATCCCTGACATAAAATATAATCATGTTTATTATGTATAATGTTATATTATATATACATAGTATGTACTCTTAGAATATAATATAGTTTTAACAACTGAAAAATTAACGATGAAGAAAAAGGATCAGATATGTATTAAAAATATTATCGAGGTTTAATTTTTTGTACTAGAAAATGTTTATATTTCCAAAGTTTACAATAATAACTATTTATTTAGAATATCGATGATTGAACGCGTAATGATTAACTAACGAGTTATGTTTCATTTTAGAATTTTTAAAAATTGAAACTTAAGTATTAATTGGAGTTGGTGAACATACATTTTATTAACAATTATAATTATTGTATGAACGATAATAATATTTAAATTAGGATTATCATTCCATCAATATTATTAATATGAGCACAGTATATGAATATAGTGAAATGCCAACTATTTGAAAATTATCAAAAGTATTCGGGCTGATTAATTTCTTCCATAAAAACTTAAATTTTTTATTAAATCAACATTTGACGTTTCGAATTGAATTTAAAATTTGTTGTATAATAATTTTTTAATTTTTTTAATATAATGGACACCTAACTTACAACAATGTTTTACCCAACTTTTTAATCATTCTCTTCACTGTTGTGTTTTTTTAATGTAATGGGAATTTATATTTTTACTTTGTAGAGTTCTGAAGATGGGAAAAGATCCCTAAACGTCAAATGTTGATTTAATAAAAAAATTAAGTTTTTATAGAAGAAATTAATCAGCCCAAATATCTATCTTTAATATTATGCGATCTTCCGGTATTTTAGAATATAGTAATCTATTGAAAATGATCATATTAATCAAATACCTATTAACGTGGCGGCTTCTCTAAGTTTATTCAAAACTTAATTAATTAAACTAATTGATTCGTTAACATATATATTTAAGTGAAAGAAGAAGCAATCTACTTTTTTTTTTTTTTAATTAATATTATGTAAAAAAAAAAAAAAAAAGCGGCTAGATAATATCGAATATATTTTAATATATGGCCAGGAGCGCCGAAGAAAGGAGATGCCGTATTTAGATAAATCTTCAATTTGGTAGAGGACGAGCCACAAGTGAGGGAACTCATTCCATATGTAGATGGCATCCTTTTACAGGTTTAATCAGAGAGATACCGGAGGATGAGCCGGAGTCCAGGCATATACCCCCGACTTTATTCTGGCATGATGGAGAGCCGGCCCTAAACCCAAATTGGACCATCTATTTTTCCTCCTCCAGAGGTGCCATCCTCAAGCTATGAAAGGGGAAAAGCCCTAGGAGAGAGACAGAGTTTTCCTTTTTACCAATATCCATTTACCGGAGGCTGCCCACAGCTAAATCCTACATTGTGCCCTGATCCTGGCTATATCACCCTCCGTCTTGATGAGGGCCTTCCATTCTATCCCTCTCTTCTTATCTCTCCCTCTCACACCCACACACTCACACATACACGCGTACACTCCCGTAATTCAGAAAACCGAAATTCCACCGGATATGAACTCGCCCCCCTCGTCTTTTCTAAGAGGAAAATCCCAGGTGACTCCAATATACGATCCGCCCCTCGTCCGAGAAGAAAGCCATTCGATATTTTATAGATCACTACCTCCGAGGCGTTGCGAAAAAGAGGAATTCTTACACTTTCCGGGAAAATTGTTATATGTGAGAAATATATATTTTTCCCATAAACTCAGAGTGAACCTTAAAATAAATCAATAAAACCGAAATACCTTTGGCAGTCTCTTTACATAACTTATTACGGTACAGGTACATATATATATATATATATATATATATATATATATATATATATATATATATATATATATATATATATATATATATATATGTTACTAAAGTGTAAAGGGTTTCTGAAAGGATCAGTATTCACCAAGACGGACACGGTAACTAAGTAAAAGAAATCAAATAATAATTAATAGTTGGCTTTCACTTACCATTACTATAGCATGGGAAAGTATTACGTTCGAGAAAATTTTTTAATTCCAGTTTTCAACGGAAATACATGTTTTAGGGTCTAAATAACAAAGTCGCGCGAAAAGCTCTGTGTGTGATAAGTCTATTAGGAATACAAAAAGTCGAACGAAATTAAAATTTCATATATAAGACAATTATACGCCCGAAATGTTACAGCAAATTTTTCATCAATAACGGCCCTAACCATTTTGATTAAACTCTCAATATCAATGTAAAATTTTTTAGGGTTTAATATGATATAGGCTACATTCTGATTGAAATAGTCTGACAGGGCTTAAATGCCGATTTTTTTTAATTGTCTTACCCTAAAGTATCTTTAATTTTGCAGATTTAAAAAAAACAACCATATAATCTTGTTAGCATTAATAAAAAAAATGAATAAATATATGAGTTTAATTAATTTGATTAATGCAACAAAAAGAGAAAAGTGCAAAAATATTGTTTTATGATTTTTTTTTTTAACATAAAAATAGTAATATAGATGTATAGAAAGCTATAGATTTCAGGATTTTTTTTTATCTTATACACAAAGTTGTAGAAGTTAATGGGGAGTGATGAAAAGTCGATAAAAATAGCTGATAATAATACAATAGATTATTTAATGTTTCTATTGTAACATAACGTAATTAATTCTTTCACATATTTTTTATCCCTGTATTTGAAAATTCTTAAAATGATTTTAACAACGGGGGTATGTGAAAGTCGTGTGTCGAGCTCAGTCGATTTTGTTTTTCACATTTAAAGAAAGGTTTATTCTACTTCAATTATTAGAAAGAAATATTCCGAAGCAGACAAGATTGAAAAATAAGTGTATGTAGGAACAATTGCCAACGCAAGGGAGAGGGTATATTCCAAAAGACGCTGCAGGATTGTTTATAGAAAATTGATATTTTGGTATGATGGTATTCTGGTCGTCTAGATTATTCAAAATTCGTCATAGTCATTGCGTCTAACATTATAGTCCTTAAAAACGCGTTTAAAAATTAAAGTTTCCAAAAATCTAAAACTTTAAGTACATATTTAATTTGTATTCTAAATCATACCAAAACATCAACTTCCATTAAGGAAAAACAAATTTATTATTATAGTAATAAAACAAAAAATATATAATTTTAACGCGAATAGAATCCAATAAAATGGTTAAATAACAAATAATAAAGATATTTATGTGGTTATTGTAAAATTTCCTGAAATATATACAGCGATATTGGAAATCGTCGTCTCAATTAGAGGAATGATTTATTTTACTTTGAAACGTTGTTTTATCGCGATTGATAACCCACAATAACTCCAGAGCAAATAAGTTTCTGAAATGATAGATTCAATCAAAAGGATGAATGAGATCCATGATTTTAATCATGATTGTTGAAGTCAGGAATATTCCGTTAATCGGACAAGCCAGGCTTATAAACTACGGACTCAATCAATCAATAAGATAAATGCTCCATTAATGAGATTATAAATAGAAGCAAAATACTGAATTATTTCTGGAACAAATTTGAATGGCATGCAATCATAATGAGAATAAGGTACAAACCTTTGTCATAGGTAACTCAAAAAAGTTAGATGAATTCATTACCTGAAAGAAAGAAAAAAATAATTAGTTATGTTTATACAAGATTAATAAAAAAAAAAAAAAGAAAAGTATTTAAATACTCTTTTATAAACAATAATTAATCATTCTTTTTTACTTTCACTTACTACATATAGTAAGGGGAAGTATTGCGATCGTGAAAATTTTCGAATTCCAGTTTTTATATAATTTAATCACACAATTATTTATTTTTTCAAAAACAGTCCTTGACAACGGTAAATTGTGTTATCTAAAGGTAAACATTTTGAAACTGATTTATTTTATTTAAACTTGATACTCTAAACAGAGAAATCGATTGGATCGGGTTCCTCAGATTCTGGATAATATAACCAATTCTTTATTACATATAATTTATTACTTGGTCTGTGTCTTATACAAAATTGTACTTATAAAAATGTCAATATTTTGTAATGTAAAAACGGGTCATTACGATTTCATTTAAATCATTTTTCATACAACTTTTCGGTAAAACAAGCCCCCAATTCTCAAATAAAATTTTAATAAAGAAGAATAATGCACAAAAGATAGATAAATAATGATGATTTTTGTAATAACGTGTTAGATTACATAATGTTTTAGCATTGATTTTTTGAAGAAACTAAAAAATCTACAAAGAACAAAATTAGTTCGGATAATTGACGTTCTGGAAACATGATTTAAACAATGTGATAAATTTACTTTTAGTCCTTTTCTTTTAAATTATAACGCTCATATGTAAAAAAAATAAATAAAAAACAATTATTTTTTATAACGATTAGAACCGTTATGCTAAGCTCTTTCATTTCTTAAATGAATAAACCATACTAAGAAAAGCTATGCATTAATTCAAAGACATTTTATTGTAAATTAATTTCAATAGAGTTTAATACCCAAAAATCTTGAAATTAATGCTTTATTATGACAAACATATACATTTTAATATAGTAAAAAATGAAGATGAAATCTGTAAAATTCAATTATAATATCTAATACTTTATCGATACAAATTTTATACTATAAAAATAACAAAATGACTTAACTAAAAACTTAATAATTTTCATGATTGAAGTAAGTATTAGTTTTGTGTATAATAATGAGTTAAAAACAAATTAATATATATTATTATGTTTTTTAGAACTCAAACCAAATACAGGTTTAGACTTTTAATATCATATGTGATTTTAAAACAAAAAGAGTCTAGATAATTTCTGTTGAGAAATAAGTTGTACAGAATTTTTTTTTTGTGTACCAAATTTGAATTAGTTCTTGTAAAACGATTTTTTTGATAAATTTCTTTCACTCCACACAAGTTTAGACAGCCAACAGAGTCAGGCTGGGGTAAACAGGGCTGCATTTGAATTTCAGATGCGCTACAGCACCGCCCATGGAGATTGAAAAATTAAAAAAAAAGCCAATATATATTCCTTACATATAGACGATTCCAAAACGGATGCTGGATTGCGTAGAATTCCCAAACCTTCCTTTCCTCTCTTCTGAGAATCTTTCCAAAACACAGGAGACCACTTAGACAGAACTTTTTTTTTTTTTCTAATATATATAATACTAAGAGATCTTCTACTTTTCGATGATTGACTGGTGACTTTTTTATATATAAAAAAACTAGATAAATAAAGGAAACAGAGTTAGTTATTGTTAGTTGAGAACCAGTCCCATTTCGGGCGATAAGGTGGATATGGTAATCCGAAGAGGGCCGGCCATCTAAATGCAAAAAAGTCTTATTTAAGAAAAAAAAAACAATAAAAAAGGAGTCTAAGTTGAAAAAATAAAACAAAACACAGTATTCGATTTTCTCTAGTCGTGATGAACCAGTTTCGAGAAGATGAATTGCCTTCGATAGTATTTGAAAGGCTTCTTCAATAATCGTGTGGGTTCTTATAGGTTCTACTGGATAGATGCTCCAGGGGCGTCATGAATATACCAATAAATTGGGTGCTCTGGGCTGGATAATTCCAGATACATCAGAATAAAATAATTACGTCACATATTACTACAACTTTTTGAATGAATGAAATAATTTATATTCTGGGGCATTTCGTCTCCTATGAATAAAGAACAATAAATAGAAATATTCTAGTTAGTCGCCTTCGTTTGGTAATGACCTAGCCAGCTAATAACTATGAAATATAAAAAAGATATAAATAAAAACAGATGAAAAGTAAATGAATTTAGTTGCACATAATTAAGTCAAGCCAGTTTACATGTGTACGGAAGATTTATCTTTTAGTGATGTTTGAATGTGTTTAAGGATGATACTTCAAGAAAGAAGATGAGTAGTAAGTTTTAAGTATGGTAGCACGGATCATAAAGAACTTTTCAGAGGAAGCAGATCTATGAGAGTGTATATATAATTCGGTAGGCTGATAGTCCAGTGACCAGAATCCAAAAACTTGGAATTTAATAATTCTCGATAACTGAGAGTTCGAAATTCAGTGCCGAAGGGCTTTTAATTCTGACATAAATCATCCACCTCCTAGACCGAGAAAACGGGCGTTTAGCCTAAAAAAGCAAGATAAAAAAAAAAAGTGTATGTTGACATCTTGTATTTAGAACGTACGAAAAAGTTCAACATATGTTTTTTTTATTTATATGAAAATGTTTCAAGCAATGTACATATTTACAAATAGAATCAGACTTATGTACATTTGATAATTTATTTAACTGTATGAATGTAGTCTCATATTACTATTACTACTGTTCATTTTGAAACAAATTGTAATATATCTCAATAAAAATAAATTAATTAATTTCTTTAAATTTTTATAATATACAATATAAGTATAGAACCCTTAAAAGTTTAATTTAAAAATGGCAAGTTTTTAGTTGAACTTCCTAATAATTTAAATCATCCACCATTCAATTATTTTTATAGAAAAATTCGTTTATATTGATAATGTCTTATCAGATTAATAATATTATTCAGATCAAGCAAAATTCTTCCTTTCTTCATGACAAATTAGATATAATTTATGGAAGAAGTTAGTTGAGGGTGCAGTCAAATAAACACAGAATTATGTATAAACTTGATTTAATGGTTCGCCCTGAAGAAGGCCCATAATTTAGGCCGAAACGTCGGCACCGTTAAATTAAGTTTATACTTAATTGTGTGTTTATGTTACAGCACCCTCAACTAACTTCTCCCATATACACACACAATCAACCATCACTTCACGTAGATATAATTTAGTACTTTAAAAAAAATTTATCCCGGAGGAAAATATTTGATTTATTCAGTTTTTATGAACCTTATAATTAAATTGTGATGGATTTTTTCTCCTAAATTAAATGGATAGATATGCGAGTATTAAAACTTCCACAATTAATATCATTTTCATCACTAAATTTTAATTCGCAAATAAAGAGTAGTTTAAATGTTTTATAAACAAATATATGGAAAAGCAAAAGTATTTTTTCATTATTTTATTTTCTAATTTTATTTGCTATTGTAAAATTCGATGCTATATGAATGATTAATTGAATATTTCTTTTTCCACAAATGAAATATTTACCGTGACAAAAGAAGTAAAAAAAGAAAAGTTCGGTTGGCAACATCTATTTATATGTGTATTTTTTATTAGAAAACCTCATGTAGTTCCTTTGGCGTATCAGTTAATACAGAGTAATAAATATATCGAAGAAATGCGATTCCTCCAAATCATTCGAATATCCTTTGGAGCGAGATGTATGTACCAGACTAACTGGGCCTGGAAAACATGGGGTTCATCTTCTGGAAAAATTGTTTTTTTTATTTGTATGTTTTCCCTTTAGCTTTTTCCCGAGCGGACAAACAGAGTCGTCTTCCGAAATATAAAAGAACCGAAGTCAATCTGTAATGAATAGTGTTATTTTTCATGTCAGCAGATTGGCATGCTCATATGTCGTAAGTGATCTGGAAATATAATCAATCGTTAAACTCAGTATTTTAAGACACATGATTACAATTAAGGAAATGGTCGGAAAAACTATTGTTCTATTATTTATTTAACCCGAGACATTTGGATATTCTAATAATAACTGTTGAAATTAATGATTATTAATTTATTAAAAGAAATAATCTGTAATACTTTATAGTGTAATGTATTGAGGATACTGAGGGGAGTTAGGATTATATAATTATGGTATTATTTAAATAAATATTGATTAGCCTATGTCGGCAAAAGTACAAAGGGCGTGTACTTGCCCCCTTGGATTCTCTAATAGGCCCCCCCGGTTTCCCCATGGATCTGGGATAGTTTCCTACAGCGGCAGCCTACAAGAATATTAAGGGTGGTCAAAAGATAAAAATAAGATCACAAGGACTGTACCGCCAACCGGGGTACTTCCCATGTCAGCCCACCCGAGGTGACGAGGATGGGAGAGAAGATTCGTAGGGCAGTCTTATTCGAACCAGGAGTGTAGTCAAGTTTTATCCTCAGGAAGAGTGAGTCGGGTTCCATCTACAAGAAGAGGAGGTGGCTGTCGGGGTTCTGAGAGCAGCTGGAGGATGATGCCGAGAAAGGGGACCTAAGACTGATTTCACCTTCGCCAGCCGGTTAAGTGTTTCAAAGGTATATTGTTATTTGTAATATTGTATGGCAAAGGTAGTGGAGAAAATGTCCCTCAGTATTCTCAATCAGAGTTTTAGGCAATATGTGAATATAATGATATGTATAAATTAATAATTATAGTAATGTATTTATTGAATCTTGTTTACTTTAATCTTACCCTGCATGCCACCTATTGGATTGGTAAACACGATACCTTTGGAAAGGATCCATGGTATCATTAAATATAGTTTTTATATTGACTAAATATAGTAAGTAAGCTAGTTTTGAAGCTACCGCTGCCTTAGAAAAGCAGCCGGGCAAAAACATAGACATAGAAAGGGTTTTTCTTTATATCATACTTATATACATCCAATTCTCATATAATTACATTATCTCTTGCACACACGGGTTCATGTTTATGTAATTTTGATTTAACTAAGATTTAATAGTGTATATTTTATTCAAAATATTCTGCATTGGCCATACACAATAACATATCAAATACCTTTAATTTATTATTAAAATATGATTGGCTAAAGAACAGTTTTATAATTCATTAATATAAAATTTTTAAAAAAATATACGATTTATGTTTTAACCCTTAATAAGAATTAAATTGCATATGTTTGATATAAATGCAAATAAGAAATGCTTACTTATAAATATAATACTTGACGTAAGACTAATATAAAATATAATCATAAATATAAAATAAAAAATTTATATAGATATATATTTATATAATCATATAATCAATTCATATAATCAGGGCAGACAATAAGCTTCTGGGTGTATGTACCCTCTAACCTTAGAATAAAAATTGTTCTTGCCCCAGAAGATGGCATTATAGCCGAAACGTAGTGCATCATAATTTTATAAAATAGTGGTGAAGTTAATTATCAGGCTCCAATTTTATATTTAAACTTTGCCCTTCACCTAAAGTAATCTACGTAAAAATAATACTTTTTTTTATATTAATAAATAAGCATGATTTATTGGTATTTTAAGTAAGTAAAAATGGTATTTTTTTTTACTGATAATGAAATATTTGAATTATATCAATAATATCATCGTTCAGATCGCTTTTTAAAAATATTTTCTCATTGAATCATTTATTTATATGTATTTTTATTTAGCATTTTTAAAATTATTTTTTTTCGACACCTGTCATATATATAATAATCACATAAATTAAACATTTTTATTATTAATACATTCCACAGAATAGTTGCAATAGACTCAGATATCCGCATTAATCCTGTAAGATATGCAAACAGAGGTTTAATTGTCGCCCCACTTCCAGGGTTTACGACTTTCTGAAAGGCGGAACAAGATAAGCACAGGAAGCCTCACTGGTCGCCATAAACTTGATTAAGTTAGTTAGACAAGTTTGTATCTAGAGAGAATACATTGTGGCTTGATGCGAGTCGGTATCTGTAATTGTATTGCACGACTCTTCATTGTCTTGACCGAATACAATTTAAGCTTTCTTCTCGTTTTTTTTTTTTTTTTTTTTGTTCCTGAATCCCAAGAATGTTTTTCATTTCTTGTTTGAAATAAAAATATGAAAGAACAAATAAGATTTTTTTTTTCTGAAATGAGCTAATTCAGTAAACTAAACAGAAAATAAGAACTGAAACTACAATATATATTTGAAATAGATACTTGCTCGAGAGATTAAGGAAATATTTTCGCTGAAATTAATTTACTACTCGTAACTTCATATTATGGATTTTTATCATTTTCTCAAAACATAAATTAAGATAAAAAAAACAAGCAAGATTGACTAAATTCGTATTAAGTAATCACTTAAATATCAGATGAGCTTTGCCCTCACTGAAACGGTTGGTTGGTTGGTTGTTATATTTTATTGGCACAAAACATCACGGTCATCAGTGCCAGACACTCATTTTTAGAAACTAATTTAAGACACTGAAACGGTATGAAGTGTATCAATGTCGAATTTCCAAATTTTCTTCCTCTAAATTATCTATTATTATACTTATTTGATATATCAAGCCATGTGTCGTAATTAGGTGTGATAAAAAATATGTACATATAAACTATGTATTAGTTCGGCAATCAACTCAAACATAGACAAGAATAGTAATTATGGAAATAATTAATATGTCCACGGAAATTTTACAAGAAATATCTATCTCTAATATGGTTGGAGAAAAAGATGAAAACCGCAAAGTTACACTGATGAGACAGACGAACTTTTTTTTTATAAACATTTTTAAATTACTTCAATTGTTTTTTATATATTGTGTAGTACTTGTGAAGTACTTGATCACTATTAAAAATCTCAAATTAAAAATTAGGACAGATATTACCCAATAGAAATTGTTTCTGAAAAAAAATTCAAGTATCCTCTGATTTTTTTTTCTAATGGGAGAAGAATATACTATTTTAATAAATCAGCAACTTTAAACGATAGTACTTTTTAATTTTTTTGTTCAGTATACACATATTATACTTCAAATAATTATCCGAAACTTTCTACGATACAAGATCTACGATGAGAATAGACAGGAGTATTTGAAAGGATCCGACCATCATCTGATAGAACTGTTTGTTGTTTGGAAATGCTAATGCGCTGGGGTGTATTTTGGTAGAAAAGCATGACGCACCAACACCTGGTGTTCCTTTTCTGTTCCTGAGTATTTCCGCAAAGCTATAAATATAAAAAAAAAAAAAATTAAAAAAAAAAATTGGCGGAGCAGTTAGATAAACTAATTATAATTAAAGAATTAATCTAAATTGTCAAGAAGTATGAAAGGACTTAGTAATGAAAAATTTCACTTATCTGAATCTGAAAGTTCCCTTTTTTTTATGTATTTTGAATATATTTAAAAATTCGATAATATTTGAATATTTATATTGATATTTATTATTATTGAATATTTATAAATTGATATTTATTATCGATATTTGAATATTTATATTGATAATATTTGAAAATATACTCGATAATATTGAAGAATAATCATTGGGGCTCTATGATCCTAATGGATAGATTTTCCAATGAAGTCAGGGATATACCAATAGAAGTGGAGGCTTTAGGTTCGAACATTGATCTGATATTTTAGGATAAATTAATTACAATGTGTATTACTACAACTTAATTGATCGATCCGAATAATGATTCGTTAAGACATAGAATTGACATTCATAATAATACTTAGAGGTAAATTTTTTAACAAATCTAAAAATAAAGTCAATTTCCATTGAAAAAAAAAATCAATAATGAATTTTTTTTAATGATGTATTTTAAATGTTTATAATACATTACTAGATACTATAAAGCCTTAATAGTTTTATTTAAAAATAACAAGTTTTCAGGAGAATTTGGTTTATATCGATACTGTATTATGAAATAAATTATGTTAATCTGACCATTCAGAATCCTACTTTTGCCCTTAACAAATTATATATAATTTAGTACTTTGAAAAAATAGCTACCAATGGAATACAAGAAAGTTGTATATATGTATAGTGACATAAAAAATCGAATCTAACTTATGTGTAAGTTATGAGAGTCCTGCACTGTTGCATTATTTGTTTTTTCAATATTGTTTTATTAGTTTTTCTTGATTGTTTAACAATAAAGGAGATTAAGAAAAAAAGTACATTTAATTATTATAACTTTTGGAAAAAAAAAAAGGTCTCATTGAATTAAAAATATTCTATGGAAAGTTCTTGCAGTTCTTTTTTAATTAATTTTTTTTTATACTAGTTGTGGTTATCTGTGGGTCCTGGGAAAGTAGAATAACTCTGGAGGAACTTTTTAATTTGCAAGACTTAAACTTTTACGCTGACGAATAAGAAAGAAAGAAAAAAAATGCGAATATATAAAAGAATAATACCTCCCCTCCTTTGAATTTATTTTAATGAATTCATCTCATAAAGGTTTTCATGACAAAACTGAAAGCGGCTCCCGCTTTACATGTTTACTTTATTTCTCTCACTTTATTCCTTCATGAATTATAAAGGGCGGATTAATACAGCGGGGCGTTTTATTTTAACCTGGGACATAAGCTAGGATAGCTGCACAAAGTGTATGAAGGTCCCTAGCTAAAATGTATATAACTTTGCTGCGTGCTATGCAAATTAACACTGCACTGTTTGGTCAATTGTTTCAGGAATTAGACCAATTGGAATGGAGACTAAGAAGAGAAAAAAATCTAAAGTTCTAGTTACCTATCTTATTAAGCAAGACTTTCATATAGGATCATAATTTTTTAATTAAATAATAGTATAACAGGAACTAGTGTTCCTATCAATAGTACAACAGCCATTTAAGTCTATGAGTTATAACCACTACTATATATCCCTCTAAGATTTGGTCTTAAAAACTTTCATTGATGACATTATTTTATTGCAATAAAATAAGAGAGATGGTTAATTATTAAAGAAAAAAAAAATATAGTGGAAGAAAATTTGAAAATTCGGCAGTTGAGCGGAGTCAATTTTAATGAAGATAAAGTCTCTAATACAAAGATATACACATTGATGTAACGTGTTTCATAAATATCACTAGAAATATTTTTGAGAAAATTGTAAGTTTAAAATAATACATTTCTGGATGATTAAAACATTGCTGTAATCATCTTAAATAGTTTTAATAACTCTAAAATTTTAAAAACTGAACAAAAACCTAAAAATAGAAAAATCTATGAAGCCATATATATTACCAAAAATATAGATGTACATCATAAAATAAACACAATCATATTAATAACAATTATGCTGATATCATTATTATTTATTTATTTATATGAATTTTGACAATAATGCGATTTTCCATCTGGTTATCCAACTGTTAAATACATCCCACAGCACATCAAATAAACACAGCAACATTGGCTGCGATTCAGCTATTCTGAAATTCTAATAAGATGCCTCTTAGGACCTTTCAAGCCTCAGACATAATAAATAAATTGAATATAGTTTTAATTTTAATAAACAAAATTTAACTTCTTTTTAAAAATATATATATACAGAAGGATGTACTAAATGAAAGTAAAAAACGACAATAAACAAGTAGTGAAAAGTAGTATCAGCATTCGAGTGCTTCATAATTCGAATAAGCATTAGGAATACTCCCCCTTACTTTAATATTCCAAATATAAATAATCGAACTAAAAAGCATTGATGTAAAAGCATTTACTGTAATTTCATGATCATTTCAAAATTATAAACACCTTTTTTTCTGTTATACCTTAATAATGTTACGCGAGTTCTTCTTAAAGTTGAAAACCTTTCATAAAGTATGGATCACATTTATAAAAACGAAAAATAATTTGGTTAATAACAATACGCTTTATACGAAAAAAAATATTAATAAAATAAAGATAAAAAAGGAATATTCGTAAGCATAAGCAGGATTTTCGTTAGAGGGGTAGAAAATTAAATAATTTCTTCGAAAATTGCATATTTAGGTGTAAAAATGGTCTGTATATACTACAAAAATTGTAATAGCTACACTTTATTTATTTCTCTAGTACTGTTATCTGCTGCATTATTTTCAGGGAAAAGCAAGCATGTGAATAATAAGTAATAAAAACGATTATATGATAGAACTTACTTTCAGATTTAATTAAGACCATACACCAATTTATAAAAGCTAATGTTATTATCACTAAAACATATTTTAAATACTTATATATGGAAATTAAAATACGACATATTCAATTTGTCAGGAGATACCTGTAGGACAATGACTAGCCATAATAGTTCCTATACCCAAGATCGCGGGTTCGAACCCGGTAGACAGTAGACGTATGATTTTTTAAACTGAGTAAAAAACCCTTGGTTATGTCCTCCGTAAGTCGCAAGTCAGGTATTCAATAAAGATCCGTATTATAATTAATCTTGGTTAGGTATGACTTTGGATCTTAGGCATCGTCAGATTAGCCACATTAACTTAAATTGATGTTAAATGATTTAGCAAACAAACATTTGACGTATAATTATAGAAATTTCTAGTAGAAAATAAAATGTCAACAACAACATTGAAGGACATTGATTAACTATTCTGTCCAGCACAACCATACTGGAGTTAAATCCACCCTATTCTTCCAGCGCTCTTACAATATCTCCTAGAGAGGTCTATAAATCTTTCTATTTTGTTTCAGATCCACCACTTGGAAGGAGAGGAGCGAATAGAATGGACTTATCTACCCGGGGAGAGGGCAAACAACTACATACAAAATACTCGGACGGTTTAACTCCAAAGCAGGACAAACGGAGAGTTTAAGAGCCAATTGGCAAATGGAGGAGTATATGGGGTAAAAGTTTATCCTTGGAGTAGATCCTCGGAGGTCGGCGAAGAGCCTTACCCTGCTCCCATCCTGAGGGTGGGGGGATGGCCCCAAAACAAAGGACTCAGCCGAGCCATGAATTATTAAAGAGGTTCGGAAGGAGATATTGCGGTCCACGGTCCCAGCGGAGGGAGTCAATATTTTACTATCAATATTTTTCATCGAAGAAGGGAGAGAAGCAACAAAGAAGGTGCATGGCGGAAAAAACAAACATATATTTATTAAAAATAAAAATAAATCATTTATAGTATTAATGAATTAATGAAATTCCAATAATCTAGAAGAAATAAAAGCTTTTAAAAAATTCTAAAGCAGGCATTACAATTTTGACAAGTTCCGTATGATGATTAGCCAGGTTAATGATAATTCATAAAAATAATCCTAATTTGGAATAATAATTTAAAGAAGCTCATCACTCATGTAAACTGGCATGTCAGCATGACACGAGCAGAGATAGAGGGTGGGGGGAGGAAGGAGTCCTCTAAGGATTCCTCGAACCATAAAAATAAAATATTCAATTTTTTTTTTTCAATTTTAAATATATTTTATTGTTTTTTACAACTATATATAAAAATACAATTAGTAAAATAGCTGAATTACAATAAATGGGATGAATAGATAAGTGAAGAAGCTACCCAGTGGTAGTACTCCAAAGTTTATTTTATAAACAGGTGTCGTGTCCAATGTCTTTTCAAGCACCTATGAGGATTATCGGGAATTCATGTAGATGTGATGTTACGGACAAGCGACATTGAGTGGGCTAGTAGTAAAATAAAATATGAAAAACTAATATAAGGCATTAATAGGAAAAGTGTTGTCAGAGTTTTTACTTCCAATCATGTTCTTAAAAAAATAATTTTTTTTTGCACCCCTAACTCGCCCTAACTCTACACAGGGGATGAAGGCGGGGGATTAGTGTCGAATTAAAAGGCTCTCTAGAAACGAGACTAGAGCTCATTATTATTTCATTAATAAGTTATAATTATAATATAAATAATAATTATTAGATAATTATTTTTACTTACTAATTTTTAAATTTTGTTATCAGGTTCCCGCATGAAATTGGAATTTACACTCAACAGTAATGATGAAAATATTTCAAAAATGCCATTTAGTCAATTTTAGGAAATGTTCCTACATTTTGAAGCCATGCTCTTACTGTCACGGGTTATGTGGCAGGTGTGGATTTCAAAATAAAGATTAAAAAAAAAAAATAGTGTAAAGATGAGCGCAATTCATCATATAAGTTTTTATATTATTTTTATTTGTATTCATAATGCTACCAGATGTAATAATTGTAAAAAAAACAGGCGATTTGAAACTTCTAATTCCAATAGTTCTTACTTCTACACCATTACATCACCTACCAGACCGGATACTATCCTCCCACAAACATTTGCGTTCATTCATTCATCATGAAGGCAGAATAACTCTTTATAGAAATAATCATAATAAATGATAGATAAATAAAAAAGTCGATGCGGATAAAAAATGAAAGATGAACGCTAAAACCAGATATTATGTAAATTTATTCTGAATAAAATAACACCCTTGGGTTATTATTAATGAGAAACTCCTAAAGGTCAACGAGATACAACTTAATAACGTTAAAATTACAAAATACAAATTAAACTAACTTTAATTTTTTTAATAAATTCACACCTGCCTATCCGTATCAGACAAATGAAATATCTATATCTTCATGGAAGATAATATGTAAACGAAAATGTGAAAACGATTTAAGATTGTAAATAGTGTGTAAAAAAAAAAAATAAACAAAAATTTAATAAACAATACCATGTATTATGTTGATCAATTTGAATAAGATTGTCGATCTACTAAGTTACGAAAACAAAACTTATACCAGAAAAGTATAGTTTTTTCTTATTTAAGACATATAAATGATAACCTCTATTAAGTTTTTATAGTAAGTTATTTAATTGTGAATAGAGATAAATTCATGAAAGTCAAAATTAAACCTTGGGGTTGTACGATTTAATCGAAGAAGTTATCTAAATGTAATTTTTATTATTGTTCTTTTTTCATCAATAAATAATTGATTATAAGTATAAAAAACTTAAAATAAATTCTCCTATTATATCGACCAATTCTTGAAGCAGCTTTCCTAAGTTAAGGGTGAGGTTGGTCCAATTGAGCAATAGAAAATTTTTAAACACATATAAAGGCTTACAGATAAACTGCATCATAAATGTATTTTGAAATAATTTAATGTTTAATTATAAAACCATCAAATAAAATATTTATTCAGCTATACTAGTTTACTAAAATACCATTTAAAAACAGAAGGAAGATTTTTTCCTCAAAACATTAGTAGGTGGAATCAATTTTAGCGTGCTCCGTTGATTTCGTGTTTAATCTAGATGCTTAAGAAACTGTCAAATATATAACTGTTTACATGAGTGCTCACTTAATATTTTTTAATTTATAATCCCTGTTCACGCCATATGTTATGGCCTGATAAAGTTTTTTGTGGCTGTTTAATTGAAAATAGTAAAACTCCATAATTTTTATGATATTTAACATAAGATCATTGTTTGCATTCGTCTTGTTTGCATCGAAGGATTATCAGGAAGAGGTGGAGACAAGTGGTTTTTTGTGGGCTGGTAGTTCGAAATTAAAGAATGTGTATCGATTTTGGGCTAAGTTTGCAGCAAGTGAGATATTGAGGTCTATATGGGTTATTTTATTAGTAACAAAAATAAGGAACATTTAGGATTTTGGATTGCAAGAATTGGATGCGGGAGGAATTTGATGGTTTAGTAGAGCAACATAGCTCATTGCCATATGTCCAAATAGGTCTAAGAATGGTTATTTAATCAGTTTTTTGTAGTAAATAGGGAGTTTTGATCCTTTTTCAAGTAAGTGTTGTATTAAACGGTATCTACGAGCAGTTTCTTGTCCGGTTCCTTTCTTAATAAACTTCTAAAATAGTTTACAATACAAACTAAAAAAAAAAATACTTGCAAAAAAGCTCTAATATAGGTTAACATCCACTTAACTGACTAAAAAATTAGCAATAGGTTAAATTAAGGAATTATTCATATTTATATTTCTAATAAAAAAATTTATTATATTTTTGTAACTTTACATTACCTAAAATAAAATATTAACAGTTTTAAATATATTAACTCATAAATTAAAATACTAAAACATTTTGTAACAAGAATATCAAAACCAAAACTCACAAAATTATACAAGAAACCTAACCGACAAATTCTCCATTAGCCACCTCAGCAAAGAAAAAATACCAATAGAGTAATATCATTTAGCAAATTAATATAATAAAAATATTAGGCCTTTCAATAATTAGCTTGATGAACCTACAAGCTTCTCGTAAGTTTTAAATTAGATTTCAGCAGCCTAAATACAATTATAGATCATATTTTATCATAATAAGTTTTCTTTCTAAAAACATAAGATTTTCTTTGCCGGTGAGTTCTAACGTCCTCCTTTTTAGACATGTAAGTTGAAACAAATTGAACACATACTTAGTAAAGTTAATAGCTTAAGTTAGAAGGAAATATCAGGGAGCAAAGGCGGACAAAGCCCAGCTCAGGTTTAAGCATTTCCTTTTACGACTTAATCAACCTGGAGGCACCTAAAGACACGGTCGTTAAACGAGGTTCAGCATCTCACAACTATCCATTACATAACGGCTTCGACCACTGTTCAAAACAACGGCAATTTCACACTTTCATCTATTTTCCTGGAAAATCGTTATAGCTTTCTGAATTTCAGTTTTAGTCAGGTTCGAAGTTGGTTTTTTTTTTTTTATCTCATGCCTTGCAAACCATCGTGTATTTTGTAGTAAGATTTTTTTTTAAATTAATGTGACATTTTTATAATTTTACTTCAATTATGGTCGGTAGGTCATTCGGTTATAATGAACAGCTGTGGAGTGTAAAACATACATTAAAAAGAAAAAAAGAAAAGCGCCATCAACAGAGATAAAAAATCTTTCATTTTTTCTTTTTAAACAAAAATCATACATTATTCTTCGAATAAGCCAATATATATATATATATATATATATATATATATATATATATATATATATATATATATATATATATATAATTTGTTTTTTGTTTTTTTATTAAAATAGAAATATCTATGTTATTATTATTATTCAGGTTAGATGCTATTTTTAAATCAGTCTAAACTGAACACTATTTATATCAAATATGCATGTGTTTTAGATGTTCATTATTTTTAACTTTAATTTTCGTTTTAATTTTTTTGTAGTTTATTTGTTCTTTTATATTGTATTTTTTATTTATTTTTTTATAATATTTTGTGTGAATGAAGTGAAATAACATTTATCACTAACTGAAACCAATGTTCCTTATGTGACAGGCCCTAATATTGTTAGATAAAATAAAATGTTATATTTACTTCACTTTATTGTGCAAAATCTATACAGCAACTAGATGCAGCCATAATATTAATAATGGAATGAAAGAATTTTGAAATGATCAGAAAAGTAAATGTACAATATTTATTATTTTGAAAGTATGGTTAACGTAAGGTCGCTCATGAAAAGATTAATTGTTAAATGAAATAAAAAAAATTAATTTATGTTTAACTAAAAAAAAAACTACAGAAATATAATAAATAAATATAAGTGGATTAGCGGTTCAAAGTACAGTGTAAAAAAAAAAAAAAAAAAAATCATTTAGAATTCATCTTAGTTATCATACACATTGTGTAAAAAAGAAAAAAATATTACGGGACTTTAAAAACCTCTGCGGAATAATTATGCTAAAACTTTTTAATTATACGCCAGTATTTGCGCGGGTGCCCCCCGTCTTAAAATTTTATCTATTTAAATAGGAATATTTCCCTCCGGTTTTTCTCGTCGCTGAGGAAACTCCTTAAGCCCGGAAAAGGGTTGATGGGATGAAGAAGAGTGAGAAGTTGAGATGAATAAAGTTTTCCTGTTCCCAGAAGGCACATAGCCCCTCGGGGGCGGGGTAGGACTGTAAAAACTCCGGGAGAATTTCAAAAGTTCTTGAGGGGAAATGGCCGCTGTTTTGCCGACTGTCGAAAGCCAGCGCGGCCCCTCCTACTCCTACTTTTTTCTTTACTTGATACAACCGACGATTCCAGTCGACAAGAACTGCTTTCTTATAAAGAAAATTAATAGGATAAATTATTCCATTTGATAATAAATATTAATTATAATTTCAACAAATGGAACTTCACATCTTTTTAAAAATATTTTATTAACAGTTAATACCATTATATCATCGTATAACAACGTTTCGAGGCCTTGCTTCATCTTTAGGAATAACAAAGAACATTTTTTTACATCATAATGTAATTACTTTTTTTGTTAATATTGATTATATGATATTCTTTGAAATTTATGTTCATTAATATATTGAACCAAATTCATTATGTATAAAATCGTCAATATCATTAATATAGAATTTAATTCGCTAAACATTTTTCCTATTTCTTTTCAGCCATACATTACTAGCTAAATATAAAGATTATTGTACATCAGTTGAGAATTTGGATAGCAGTGTAAGACTGAAAAGAAATAAGAAATATATGTTATGAAGTAAATAAAATAACGAAGATATTGACGATTTTATATAAAATTAATTTGAATCAATATATTATTAAGTTTAAATTTCAAGGTATATTATATTATAATATATTATACAAAAAAGTATAAAAATTACTCAATATTAAAGAAATAAGTAATACTATCATGTTGTAAAAAATCGTTTTGAATATACCTGAGACGTTTTTAGGCCTCGAAACGTTTTTATATTATATGATGATAATAGTATTATTATTGATTTCAATATATATTTTAAAAGAAGAAAAGTTCCACATATTGAAATTATAAATAAATTAAATTCTTCTAAACAGATAATAAATTAATAAAATATTAATGTGTATTTATTTATACGTGATTCAAGCTATTGACATTTTTATTTCTTTAAAAATAATCTAATTTATGCTTCTACGTTTAGGACACTCTTGATCCTTTTTAGGCATAATTCTAAACCATTCCTAGACATTTTTAAAATAAAATATCATTATTAATATTTTAATACTACGTTTTATATTTTTATTTAATCATAATGAAAATTGACTAATGACGAAGTGATTGTTGATCGTTGAGAACATTTGGTAGAGAAGTTGGTTGAGGTGATCAAGAAAGCATATATAACTTATATTATAGTGTGCCGACGTTACGGCCTACATTGTGGGCCTTCATCAGGGCTAAGAGAAACAATATGAGAACCAATAACATTAAAATAAAGAATACCAATAAGTTATTATAGGTAAAATACTAATGTAACAGTAATAAAATATGAAAACAAACATCAATGTACAATTATTATATTGGAATGAAAATATTCCATGACTATAATCCAACTAATTTTTTGAAGATAAAAAAAAAACATTTTGTAAATAATTAAAGTTTTAAAGAAGAACAATTTTGAACTAATATAATATTTAATAAAACTTGAAATAAAGAATTAACTTGACACTTTTCCAGTGCTTATATGTTGCTAGTTTTTCTTAATGTATATGTATATAATTCTTGGAAATATATACATTACAATATCTTAATATTTAAATAGAAGAACTGTGATTCTACTTTTTTATTTTGAATAACTATTGCAATTTTGATTTTGCTAAGAACAATATTTTTTTCTTAAAAAGCGTTAACCGTTTTAATATCAATTGTATTCAAAGGAGATATACGGCTGTTTTTTAAATGTAAAGTTATTGACTCACAATTTTAAAAAAAATAGTAAAATGTTGAAATTGTGGGTATAATGTTTATTACTTATCCCAGAATATATGCCTTATTGATTGTTTACCATAGAATCAGTATTATTATCCCATAATATTTGTTTTTATTATTCTTTATTTTTAACGATTAACGTTTAGATGATTGTAAAATCTACAAAAACGTAATTCTTTCCATTGATATGTAATACAAAATTTGTATACTGGTGTTTTTGAACCTCTTATGATTTAGATGAACTTAATGTTTATCATTATTCCAAAATAACTTTGCACTTCTATTTTATTAATGTGCATTAATATACCTGTTATTTTAAATCTAATAATAAACTACTGAGGTAATTTTTTAGAGTATTTCAAGCAAGACTTTTTTAAAAGATATTTATGGTGAAATGTTTCTCAAGAAATTTATCGCCAACGTTGAATTTTGGCACTACGATTGTTCATTATTTTCTTCATAAATACTCATGAGAATTTTGATATGCAGTTATATTGATATTTTTTTTTTTGGCGAGAAAATAATTTAATGCATTGTATTAAGTAATAAATATTTATTTCATATTTTATCTACAATTGTATTTAAAAAGTTAAAGAAAAGTAATCATTTCAAATATTTTCAGTTTCTTTGTTAATTGTTAAAAAAATCGTATATGATTTAAAAATATAATAATATTTATCATTCTGCTTACATATTATTTCATTAATTAATTGAGAAATACATATTTTTTAGGTTAAAAATTTAAGTATGGAAATATTAAACATTGTTGAGGTAATAAGTTAACCAAATTATTTAATTTATAATTAATTCATTATAATGATTAATTAAATTTAACCTGCTAAATAAAATGTTTTCCTTGATTGTAAATATGTAAGTGGAAAATCTGTTAATTGTTAGGCGACGATTAACTCTTTAAAGTAATTAAACTAGAGCAGTTTCTATGTCATAATTATGAAAATTGTTATTACTCTAAACGTAGTAGTAATTGACTGTTGAACATTCAATTACGTAGTAATGACGTTATCAGGATATAATTTTTATGAAAACTGATTTAACTTGATTTATTATTGATAAATCTTAATTACTTTTACATAAACTAAAACGGCTTGTTTATGATAAAATTAATTAACGTACGAAATCATAAATCATCAGTACTCTATCGAACTGCAATTAATATTTTAAAAATCTTGGAACATAATCCTGTAATCCGTAAATTATAATGAAAACAGCTACTTACATGTAATGATTTAATAAATAAAGAATATGGCTTTAATTAATGTGGATAAGGCGTGTTTATTTATTCTATTATTTTTTTCTATTCTAAAATTATAAATATTTATATTTATTATATCTTCTTCAATTGAGTTATATTTTATTTACTTGAATATGAGGTATGCATGAAATCCCACAGACCTAATCCTTTTTGCCCTTGATTGAGACAGATAGTATTATTCTACTGAAAAATAATTTTAAGTGTGAGCATTAAAAAAAAAAAAAAAATACGAAAACTTATATGACTAAATACAATGACACATATTAATTTATAATTTTATGTTAATATCTTCTAAATAATTAGCTTTGATACTGTATACTTTAGTTTATTTATTTTGATGATATAACAGATTAGTTAAATATAAAATTATACCACAATTTAATAATTAAACAAATAAACCTCTAAACACTTTATTTAGGCAAATGAACATTCGCTAAGGCTGTTGAAAGTGAACTGTATTTAATCGAAAAAAAACATTATTTTTTTCTCTCAATGTAAGCTTGTGTATAGTTTAGAAAATCCCCGCTAGATAGCACAAGCCTCACCCCTTTCAAATAAAAAAATACAGGGTTCTGTTACAAGTAGACATGTCATTGCTACTGTTCTTCTAATTTATTTATTTATAATATTAATAAATACAAATAATGATTATACACATACTTTATTAATTATTAAAAAATCGCTTGATTTTAATGCACAAAATATACTTGAAATTCCAAATACATGTCTTATTAATATTTACATTAAAATGTTTCTATTCTCTATGAACTCAATAAAATCTTGTTAAATTGGTGGTTACGTATTATTGCGCAGGAACAATTTTTTAAGGGATATCTTATATGCTCAGATTATTTACATTTACAAAGCTAAACACTGTAATTATTTATCAGGTTACTTAGTCAGTTGTAAAAAAATACTTTTGTTCTGTAGTTAAAATCATATTAAAATAATTATATAAAATTGTCAGTCACTACAAATACTTTCAGGCTGTGAGAAGAATAAATTTAACTAACAAAAAAAACATATCTATAAGTAAAAGATCCTTTTAATTTTATTAATATAAATTTAATCTTTTTAAAACAAAAAATAATAAAATCATGCAGTTCTAAGATAGGCATAAAATATGTTTTGTTTTTGTATGAGTGTTTAACTGTTTTTTTCCACTAAAAAGAAGCCTAGTGTTAAAAGTTTTAAGTATTTTTTTATTAAAAAAAATATTTATATCTGGATTTCCCTTATTTTAGGTAAGGTATTTATTTATATATGTTTATTTCTTTTTTATGATTATTGTAAAATATACTGTAATTAGTGTTGTTTTTTTATGGCTCAGATACTATACAGTCCAATACTTCATGACCACGTTCTACTTTGGGTCGAGAAATTATAATAATACATTACATCAAGGTCTGATTCAATTAATAATTCCTTTAACATTTTTAATTCACATAACACTGTTATATAATTATCATACTATTCTATTTATAACGTTCAATGGAACTTGTTTTTTTATCATATCATTTTTTTTTTTAATACCTTACATACATTCATAATAATACTTTTCCTGGGATTTCATCTAAAACAAGAGGATTTATTACGATATAAAAATACAAAATGTAAATAAAAAAAAAAATCTTGAAAAGCCACAATATGCATATAGAAGAAATGATAATAAAATTTAACAATAAGAATAATAGATATTGTTGACTCAAGTACCTCTCTTCCTCTACTTCATACCCCTGTATCATCTCATTTCATGTACCTCTTTCTCACCCAACCAAAAAAATAAATAATTAAAAAAAATAAACTTAAATTTGTTGTGATTCACACACACATGCGGAAATACCAAAATAACATGTACACAAACCCTTTATTACCACTTTGTTTACAGGTAAACGCTTTTTCCGTAAATCCAAACTGTATACAAAGCGGTGCCATATTAGGATTCCCGACCGTGGAATTGAGTTAATAAAAGGAGGATTGAATGAGAGGAAAGATCGCAGTATATTGTTTGACAAACAGGAGCCGAGGGAATATGGAAGGGGATACAACACCGACATTATCAGTTGTAAAAGCAAAAGTGGCCTATAAACTGTTTACCGCCACAAAACTCCTCCAATACGTCTTTTATGAAAAAAAAATCTTTTTAAAATGAGACATTTCCATATTGTTCCTTTTCATTTTCATCTGCTTAGTCCCTTTTATATTCTTATATCACCGCGTAAACCACCCCAAAAAAAACAAATTTATTAAGAGTATAACTGCAAACCTCATATATGGTACTAAAAATATAAATAGGAATTTACGAGTACGTTTAGGTCTACTGTGGATATTCTTTCTTGTTTTTATATTTGTCTACTAAGATAATATTTTTAAACAAATATTACATATGTTAATATCAATAACTTGATATCAATGGTGTTTCTGATTAAGCATTAAGACCTTAAGGTAAGTTTAGAGGAATGTAGATTACACCAGAAGGTTATTCATTAATATTCGTAATCGTTATATAAATATACTCTTAATGAAATCTCATTCTCATAAAAAATGTTATCAGTTAAGATACAGCAGTACTAATAACAGGTTTAACCGAAATTATGATATAAACATCTGACAGATCCCTATAGTAATTAATTCTGGATAGGGAAAACCTAGGACTCACACTGTACAATCGTTATAGTAAGATATTATTTTTACAGTAACAATCCTTCAAATATTCAAAAACAAACATTTTGTATAATTATTTGTTTGGTATATCAGTATTTTTTTTTTAATCAAAAGTTCTGTGAATATAATCACATATATTGATTGCTATCCGTAAATGAAATAAGTAACATTAGACATAAATAGACAAATATGTGTCTCATAAACATGGAAATATTTATATAAAATGTAATTGTTCAAGCTTACTAAAAACTGTGTACTCTCATTTCACAATATACGATGATAGAACTTACGCTTAGTTACTCCCTGAATTTATTATCTTCACACAACTGAAATAAGACTTTATGTACTCCTGTATTATGAGACGAGCATAGATAGGTATAACGATCCGTCATCAATGATTTAGTTAATAAATCAACTTATGTTAATTACCAAATGCGCTACCATTCATTGTAAGTTATACTGACAAAATTATTCAACATTTCGCTTCAAAATATAATAGTAAATAAAGGAAAAAAAAAATATATATATAGCTATATAAACATTAAATGATTCTGTGAGGAGTGTGGTTTCTGAAAAATACATCATAATTGGTTGGTTATGGTTCAATTTTATATTGGTTTATCCGGGCAATATTGCAAAAATTTTGTTTTAAAACATGGATTTTCAACTGTTTTATTAAGTCTAAATAATATCTCATATAGATTTATTTTCCATTCGCTAGGAATAACATTGATAAACCCCCGAAACATGTTTTATAATTCCCTTTGTCAATTACATGTTTTGTCATTTAATTGGACCAGGACTCTGAAAAAATGGTAATCCGTAGGCGAGAGGTCCGTAGAGTAGGGTGGATGTGACAGAGTTCCATATCCAAGCTCTAACAGTTTTTGTGATCTGACAAGTGAGATATATGGTCGGGATTTGTCATGCAAGAAAATGGACCTGTTCCGTGTGATTAAAGATTCATTACTGCTAATTTCTGATACATATCATCGATTTGGTTCCAATACGATTTGGCATTGATGGTTTCTCCAGGTTTTAGGAAGCTGTTATGTATCAAGCCAAATGAAGCCCAGGAATCACCTTTTTTTTATAAATAGTTGGGACCTATAGGAAATATTCTACTTCTCCATTGCCGAGCCACATTCCAGAACATCTATTGCTGTGATGAAATATCCGCTATTTATCACAAGTAACAATTCACAGAAGAGGATCTTTTATTTCTGCAAAGAAGAAAAGAGACACAAACTTTTTTGTTGGTCGTTTAGTGTGTGTGTGTGTGTGGAACCCAACTTCAAGCTTTTTTACTTTTCCAATAGCCTTGAGTGGTCATGTTTCCCAGGTCCCTGCAAGCTCTCTTCCCTGTAACAGTGGTTCTGGAAGGAAGAATGATCTTCAACGATCTTTTTTCTTTTCAAGGCTGAAGTCTCCTGCCCGAAATATTTTGAACAGTGCACTCATTAATACTGCCCCGAGCTCCAGATTTGATTAATATTTGTGTCTATCTGGACCCAGTTCCATCAGAGTTTAAAGTTGTAAAACAAAATTATAGGAATGATACTGCTGACCATATTCTTCAGGGCTGTGCCTCTTTTGATGAGGCTAGGATGAAAGTTTGGCCTGAGCCAGAATCGAATTGGAAACTAAGCTCTACAGGACTCCAGAGGACCTGAGGAGTGGTGGACTACCGATTTTCTTCTTTTACTGCCAAGGGTGTGATCATCTGACAGGAAGTACGAAGAAGAAGAAGGAGAGAAGACGCGTTGACACCTTAGCAAAGACTGAATTATTACCAATCAACGAAATGCTACAGAAGGAAACATACATTAATAATTGGAAAAAAAATTGTTGACATTTATTAAATAATCCAGTAAAAGTAAATAGTTTGTTATATATAGGGATATTTTAAAGAAATTCTTCTGCATAATTTCCAGACAACCCAAAATTAAATTCTTATTTTGGGGTCGAATATATTGGGTTGATGCAAAATTAATGCAGGTTTCCTCTATTGCAATATCTTAATTCCAATTGTGTAAACAAAGCTAATCCTAACATTGATCATTATTATACCAAAACAAACCTTATCTAATACCCTCTCTTTCACCATGAATTTGTTTAGTAAAATCGTTTTGTTCAGTGTGTTCAAAGGTCTTGAATCGAAAATGTCAAAGTGCGATTTTCGTCAAATTTATTTTTACGAATTTAAATTAGGGCGCAGCGCTGCGCAAACGGCTCGTAATATTAATGAAGTGTGGAGTCAGGGGGCTATTAATGAGTGCACGGTGCAGCGTTGGTTCCAGAAGTTTCGCAGAGGAGATTTCGACCTCGAAGACAAGGAAGGTCGGGGCCGTCATCTTGCTCTGGACAACGACCAGCTGAGGTCAAAAGTGGAAGAAGACCCAACCAAAACCACACGAGAAATGGCGGCGGAACTCGGAACTCAAAAATTGCAACGTCTTTGCCCAGCATTGATGAATCGGAAGGGGCCGATCCTGCTCCACGATAACGCCAGACCACACGTTGCACAACCAACGCTTCGACGACTGCACGAGTTGGGCTATGAAGTTCTCCAACATCCGCCTTATTCACCTGACCTCTCTCCTACAGACTTCCACTTTTTCAGGCATCTGGACAACTTTTTGAGGGAGAAAAATTTTCAAAACCAGGACGACATTGAAAATTCTTTTCGTGATTTCATTGAGTCCAGGGATTCGGATTTTTTTTCTGGTGGAATAAGAAAGCTTGTTGAACGTTGGCAAAAGTGCATTGATTCAGATGGAAATTATTTTGATTAAATATATATGGTTAAAGTAAAGATATGGCGTATTTACAATACCTACTAAAAACCTGCATTAATTTTGCATCAACCCAATATTTTATATTAGAAGATTTCAATTCAATTCATTATATATATTTTTTTGTCATAATTTATTATTTGTCATTTGACATTTCTGCATGATAGTACTTATACATAATTTAATTTCGATTGTCGATTCAGACGTCAGGTGCTGCTTCTATACCTCGGAGGTCTCTCTCTACCTTATATCCTCTATTCTTCCTGGAACTAATGAATATCCTTCCATAGAGTTCGTTGAGGAAAGACGTAACATTAGAAATTCCTGTCCCATGGGCGTCCGTCAACACAGACATCCTAATAGAATCTTTATATGCAACCGTAGAAAGTTGGAAACGAGATGCACCTCTGTTCCCAGGCGTGATTGTTGGGGTGACCATTGGAAATCGTGGAATATCGAGTAGTCCATTGAGTTCGAAACGGTGTATATGTTGAAATCGATTCTTAGCATAAATTATCCAACAAACCCTCAATACTGATCTCGCATCGTATTTGTATTTTACTATCCCCAATTTCTCATGTAAATTATATTATTATTTTTTTAACGTAAAGATGTGTGATTATAATAAGCAGTTATTGAACCTCAAAGAACTATTTAATGACAACCGTTAAGATCCATGAAAAATATTCTCTCTGAGGAGCTACGATGAAACACAAAAATAGATGTTTGGATAAAAGAAAAAGCACTTCATCTTCATAAATTTAAAGGAATCCATTTTTTAAATTTCATCTGTTAAGAGATAACGTTTATATAAACTCTTTCATAATAACATGGTTTATCAAATATCCATGGTTTGTATTTTATTGTATATATTATTTTTTTATCTTAAGTAATGTTATAATCCTTATCTAAAGATGTGATTGATTCCATCAGTAACATCAGTTCATGTTAACCAAGGGCCTAGTTAGGATTGACTGTGGCTAACCTAATTTAAAGTAAATTTTAGCAACCTCATTTATTTAGATTTTTAACACTCAATTAACCCATATAACTTTTTATCATACTTTTATATGATTTTAAATTTTATTGTATTGCTTTCTTTATAATTAATGTTATTAAATGGATGTTTATTATTATTTCTTTATGTTTTTGTTATTTTCTTATAAATTCAAAAATATGTTAAAAGAAAAAAAATCACAATTTATATCGACAATTGACCGTTGAGAGACTCAGGATGAAATTATTCCGGGTGGCGGGTTTTTTCCCTTAATAATTCAATTTTTAGAGTGTATAATATACCTTAAAGAGTTTCCCGATTCCTGAGTCGATCTATGGTAGCTATAGCTATAGAAGCAAAACAATATCTTGACCAGCATATGTGTAAGGAGAGGATCAGGTTAAGATCACGTTCCATCCCCAATTATATCTACTGTTTCCCTCACTTATTATTTTTTAGAAGAAAAGAGGTCTTCGGATCCCTGTGCTGATCTATGGCTAACATAACAGAAAAATAATTATGCTGCTTCAACCGATATCGAATTTTGAACATTGAGATTAGAAGCTCAGTGAAAATGTTTTATCATAATAGGTAACTTTGGTTGTTAAATAGTTGTGTATATACTTTACAGCAGTCTCCAAAACTATCATATAAGGATAATAATACAAAAAATACTGAATACTAATTAAAAATACTGAATTGTAGATATTACTGTCAGGTCGGACACAATGCTTTAATAATTTTCGTTAAATAAACTATTATATTACAATGAGCAACCTTAAAACTCATTACTTATTAATAATTTTATAGTTGGTCGAATTTAATTAAAAATGCTGATAAGAAATAAATATCCTAGAGAGTACCTACCAGTTGATATCTTGCTTAAACGAGCTTTTTTCGCGGCGGGTCTTGCAAATGAAACTGGTAGGGAGAAAAAAAAAACAACTGGGATGCGAGATAGAGAAAATTATTTTCTTTATACAAAGTAAAACTAAATGTATAAAGGAGAAACCTTATAATATCAAAAGGCTGGTTTATGATCCTAGGGAGGGAAATTAGTCAAGTTACAGGTAAAAGGTCCTTCATCATTGGCCGGGGTATAATACTTCCTGGGCGTTATCAGGAGCCAAGGGAGGCGGCGATGAAGGAGGGAATAAGGAGGAAGGAATGAGAAAGAGAAAAGAAGGAGACAGAGATCGATACCACGTGACCCACGCTTGGACACTAGCGCTCCAATGGGGTGGAAATGTCTGGAACTACTTGGAGCCCCCCAACGCTCCCTTACCGGAGGCAGGTAAACCAGGTGTTCGTCTCCCCTTCATCTGGGATAACGAAAAAAAAAAGATTAGCAGTAACAAAATAACGGCTTTTCTAAATTCGATAATTAATTTTTTTTTTTTAATTAAGCTTATATTTTCTAAAAGTGATAAAAGCTAAACTCAAATTAATTTTTTTTCTTAACTTTTTTCGAATTACAGAATTCATGCACTTGAAGTATTTATTCTAATAAAGTTCAAGTTTCTGTCAATATATTGTATTAAAAGTTTAAATATATTTCTAAAAAACAAGAAAATTGGATGAAATAAAAGCATTATCTTTTTCAAATAAAAAAAAAAAATATTATTTTTTTAATATTACAAAAATACTAGATTTCATATATAACATTTAAGAAACCATCCAATTTGAAACTTAAGGATTTATAGGAGCTTAGAATTCAGTGATAAAAAAAAAAGTATGATTACTACTTTTATTAATTCATCAAATTATGAAGTTTTTATCATGTTACACTTAAATCAAGCATAATCATAATAGGACGCTAAACAAAAGGCTACAACGTTCATGCCAACTACTTCCAAGATGTTCAAAATTAAAATTTAAACAGAAATTGAACACAAACATTTTTTTTCTCCGGCCTATCTTATGCACTGCAGCCTCTTATTAGGCTTATTGTGAGCCGTCTATTCTCTATTAATACAAGCCTATTGCCTTGGTGAATCTGACCAAACTATAGTAGTTAATCAGTTCACACAACTTAGGATCTATAATAAGGGCGCTTAAAAAAATGATGAATCCTGATCCTGGGAATCTCTGGACAATCACATGATATGCAGTTTCATCTTCCTTCATGCAAAATCTGCAAGTCAGTGAGGCCACTAAACCCTTGTTATGGATGTGTTAGTTAAGCTGACAGTGTCCTGTATACAGTCCTGTCACTCTTCTCAGAGTTATTCAGTCTATTGAGAGTAGTGTACCACTTCTCTCATTGCAGGGTTTCTCCAAAAACATCTTGTAGTAATGCTGCTTTCCAGTATCCCTCCAGTATTGCCTAGATCTATTGCATCCAGCCACCTTGATCAAAAATTTAGCATAGCTGATCCTTAATCCTCACACAAGTTCAGGTGTAGAGAGAGGGTAACTGAGCAGAACCCCTCCTGCGAGGCTATCAGCTCTCTCATTGCCTAAGATGCCGGAGTGATCAGGCACCCATTGAACTCTGACTTTATTCAGCAGATAGAGTGTATTAAGATCTCTTTTACATTCCTCTACTAATTTGGAACGAATCATAAAGCTAACCAAGGTCCAATAGCAGCTTGACTATCGGTATGGATATTTATAAGCATGTCTCTCATCCCTTCTGAAATTATGATTTGAGCACTGATATTTATCGCCATTACTTCAGCCTTACACTGAAACCAGTATTGACTTACGACTTAGTCAGCGAACTGATTCAGACTCTCTCCAAAGTTTTCACAACGTACACGGACATACTAAAACATTAATACAAAACACGACCACTACCGACTTGTTTCACAACACCAGTAGTAGACTGAAAAGAATTTTGATCAGGGACCTCCTGACATTACTGCGAAACAGAAATCAAGCGAGGAGTTCCGCGTGCATCACTCTTTGCAATATGCCTAATAAGCCACAAGATCAAAACCTAAATCACATTTACTGATTGTCAGCTTCATGGCGGATCTGAATAAAAAAACATTATGATAATAATAAACCTTAGTTAACTTTTTGGGGTATTGATACTCATCTTATATACAAGGATTTATTAACCCATACTTCATATATTGATATCAAATTACATTAAAATCGTCGTAGGTAGTGGGTTAAAAATTTTAGGGAGAGGGGGAGAAGGCGGGAGAAGAGTCCCAAGTTATTCAAAAATGTGTGATACCTTTTTTCCAAACACTGTCTGTACGCATATAAATTAGAAAATTAAATTACTAATTTTTTTTATCTTTTATTGTTCAAATTTTAATCTATAGGGTTAGTGCGTCTTCTCTATTACCCTTTATAGCCTACGATGATCGCTGTGATTTCGAAAAATTGTAATTTCATAACAAAAAACTAGGTGTAATGAAAACTTAGTAAAAAAAACCTATACTTATGATATCATTTAGCACAATTTTTTTTTTATATAAGGATTAATTGAGTCGATTTATATATAAATTATTCTGATTTAATCATCAAATTAACTTATTAAACTTATTAGTTGGAAGTAATGCCCCGAAACGCTAACTGATATTGCTGTGAATTTCCAATGATCCTTAAAAAAAATAATAATACATGAAATAAATCAATAATTTGCATTGGTAAAAATAGTTCTAAAAAACCTTTTGTTGATTTTCAGCCTTGATTTCTAAACATTTTTTTTACATTAACTTAAATAAAATAAAGCTTGAGGGGTAAGGACCAGGTAAGTCACTTTTCTTTCTTCTTTTTTTTTTGACTGATCAGAAAAAAAAAAGGTACTTTCTTCCAGGGCTTTGGCATTAGCTGAGGAAAAAAATGAGATGCAAGAAATAGTACTCATTGAAGGTTTATCTATTGAGTAGAGCAAAAAACATGCCTTTTTCCACACATTTAAAAAAAAAATCTTTTGTTTTATCTTGTTCCATTAAAGAAAAAAAAATCTCGTTCTTTTCCTGTACTTTTCAAATTTTAACACCATTAGTTTTACAAAATAGACAATCCAAAGAAGGTTTCAAAAACACATATATTTTATGTCTATTTGGCAGATGAATACAGCAATAACTGATAGAACAATTAATGATAAACAAGGGTTTGGCTAATGATAAAAAACAAAAAAAAAAACAACTGAAGATAAAATAAATTCAACATTAAAATAGAATATTTAAAGAAACGTCGTTGGTAATGATTTTTTTTATAATTTGGAATGTCTATAGTAATTTAATATTCAAAAAGATGATTTGAACTTGAAGTTAAGCAAGTGAGCTAGATATATTGCTAAAAAAAGGAACATAGAATATTTATTAAATTATGATGGAATAATTTTAAAAAAATTACTTGGAAAAAATCAAAATTTCAAATTTAACTATTTGTAGCAAAATATTATGACGATTATGAATGAATATAGATTCTAGTTTATCGAAGAATCTTCATGAAAGTCGCATCTAAGTATTTCGAGAAGGATACCGTTATTAAATCAATGTAAAAAGTAAATAGGATACATAAAACAAAACATATGAAATAATAAATATGCTCTATTGGACTGAGGAAAGTGAATGATACAACTAGATGGTCTGAACTTTGTGTTTCGTTAAGCATTACTGAGCTATTTTTGTAAAGGTCAATATTGTTTCTATTTTTCTTTGAAGGTACCACTCCTTTCATGACAAACTCCATTCCCACTCTAACCCACTAGTTTCAATCCTTGCTTCCTCTACAATCCCTGATAATCCTCCGAGACGTCTGAAAAGAAGATGGCCCCGAGACCTTCTTGTTTAACATAGTCTTTGGGGAGCTGCCAATGGGTAGTATCCCTACATATGAATCATGTCAACTTATCTTGTATCACATTTACTAAATGTATTTTATTATACAGTTGTAAATACCAATAAATATATTTAAAAAAAAAAAAAAAAAAATTTTTCTTTGTATTTTGATTTATATGATTGAGTAGTAACTGTAACTAAATTAATTTAAATATTGATTACTTCTTATCAGAATCTTTTATCACAGAATACAAAAAAGATGGAATATTAGCCTAAACGTCATGCATATATTTTTAATAAAAGAGTGGTGAAGTATAAATCAGCCTCCAATTTTATTCACAGAAATTGACCTTCACCTTAAAGAATCTACGTATTATAAAAAAGTGTATTTTAGGCTCGATGATCAGGTATAACACTTTCATCTATTGCCATTAGGTAATGGCATCTTTTATAATTTCTAAATAAATATATGATTATAAGAAGGGTGTAATACTGAAGATAAATACTACAATTGCGTATTTTTTTTACTCCTTCCATACAAATTACATCTTACTAAGTGTATTTAATTTATTTAAAATTAAATACCATAAAACTTACAATATCTTGTAAGAATAATAATTGGAAGCCTGGAATATATTGAATCTTTCAGAAAGATATTGGAATCTTATTCATTTGTTATTTGTTATTATTTTCACTAATGAACTCCTACAACACATAAATATCACAGCTCTTTGTTCCTTAGAAAAAAAAGGAAGAAAAAAAATGAATATGGTCCTAAATAAAAGGGTTTGGCATAGAATACAGATGAAGTAAGAATTTAGACTGTGATATTATAAAAAACTGATACTAGAAATTTTCTCGTTTTGTATACTCCAAAAAAGGATAGACACTTAATTATTTTCTCATTAATTTAGAACTGAAAACTTTTCAAAGAACATGATTTGCAAGAGTTAATGAATAAATAATTCTTAAAAATATGCGAATTTTGATATACAGCTATTTAATGCTTACACAATAAACAAAATAACACATAGAGCAATAATATTGGAATGTAGTTTCCCCACTCCCTATCCTCTAATAGTGGAATAATGAATCAGACAATATAAGGGTTGCTAATGTTGTTCAATAATGTTTGTTAAAGGATAAGGTCGTGAAGAGAATAAAAAGTAATATTAAAGTAGATTGATCATCCTTAAAAAATTTAAAACCAATAACTTGTCAGAGAAATGCGGTACGAAATATTAAAATAATTTCAATTTTCATGAAGGAGGATAATTAATGTATACAGGAAGAGGTGTATTTCAATCAGCTTTTAGTTTCAATTATTTTTTTATTCATCGTCATGCATTAATATCTCTTTATTCTTTTGGAGGGATAGTTTTTAGAAGCCTACAAAGTCTAAATATATATTCCTAATGAATGTGTTCAACGAACATAAAATTTAACGAGATCTGAATAACTAAATATTGTTCCGCTAAACAATATTTAGTTATTCAGATCTCGTTAAATTTTATGCAAGGTGCAACTCCTCCTGCAGCAGCACCGGCCATCGGTGGTGGCGCTGACCGACACTATACTACCCACCTCTGCTTCACTGTATTTTCAGGGTATATTGCATACCGGGAGGCTTGTCAACCCGGGGCTAACGAGGCCGTAGTGATTCTGGTTCGAGGAGATATCCCATCGAGGTTGGTACCCAACCCAGTAGCTTCTACAGAGGGTACTCATATAGTCACAGTAGATGTTCGATTAAAACAACGTTTTACTTTCTGTTGTGTCTATAGGAGACCCAAGGCTATATTAACATCTATGAAGCTATTGCTGCAGCACGCCCAGGATAAGAGTCGGTTTGTCATCTTAGGGGACTTCAACGCCCGGCACACTGCCTGGCTGTGCGGTAGCAACAATCCGATGGGTACCTATATCACCAAGACCAGGATGGCTGTCTTCCACCCCGGAGTGCACACCTTTAGGCATGCGGCCCGACCTGACTGGACATCCACACTTGACCTACTCCTGACCAGGGACCTTCACACTGTTACTGAGTGCCTAGCGCTCCCATACGGACCGTCGGACCACCGGCCTGTGCTATATGCCTTTGAGGGAACTCCAGCAACACCACCCGCGAGCAAGTTCCTCTTCCACAAGGCCGACTGGAAAGGATATAGGGCTAGTGTGGATGATACCCTACCAAAGATACAGTACTTAAGAACTGTTAAAGAGGTGCAGAAGGCGATCTCGGATATCACCACCACCGTCCATGTATCAGCCAATCTTACCATACCAAGGTTTAGTCCTCAGCCAAACGCCTTCAGGAAACCACCGAGCCACATTCTTGCTCTCATTGCACAAAGGAACAACCTGAGGAATATTTTCCACCGAACTTGTGACTACGGCCAGCCTCATGCGTGAATGGAAGACTTTCCTATGGCACGAGCAACTCCGTAGGACTCATGATGATCATCGTCAGTTCTGGAGACTTGTGAGGTCACACGTCACTAAGAGGAAGAGTGTACACCTTACATCAGGTGGCACCCTATTATCCCCTGAGGAACAGGCTGAACTCTTGGCCGATTCTTATAAGGCGAGGGAAGATGATCGGCTGTTAAATGCTCCCACACTACCTGCGGGAAGACCAACGTCCCCTAATGAAAAGAGGATATTCTCCACCTTCGGACAGCTTGAGTCGGTACTACGACGCACCAAGGGTAACAAGGCTTCGGGACTGGATGATATTCCGTATGTACTATTGAAGATGCTACCTCGGAGGGGTAAAGCCTTCTTATTAAACATTTTTAACTCCTGTATGCGGATCTCATACTTCCCAGATGACTGGAAGCAAGCGATCATAGTGCCGCTACTTAAGCCTGGGAAGAATGGAGACTCACCAGAGCATTATCGGCCTATCAGTCTCCTTTCGCATATGAGCAAGGTGTTCGAGAGGCTGATCCATCACCATCTGCTAGAGCACTGCAGTGAGGAGTCCATCATTCCACCAGAACAGACCGGGTTCTCACGAGGCGTAGCCTGCGATCATCATTTAGTGAAACTTCAAAGGCACACCATAGAGCGTATGACGAAGAACAATGAAGCCACGGCGTTCATCTCGCTGGACTGCACACAGGCGTTTGATTGTGTATCCCACGAGTTACTGCTTCGCCAGTTGGAAGACTATCGTTTTCTAGCTTCATTATGCCGATTGATCAGAAGCTACTTAAGCGGGAGATCCTTCGTCGTAAGGGTAGGCGATAAATTGTCAACTTCAAAGGACACCATTTGTGGGGTTCCTCAAGGTTCTGTATTGGGACCACTATTGTTTGTGATCTTTACAGCAAAAGTGATCTCAATGAAGCACCCAATGGCACTGGTAGCAGCCTACGCCGATGACATTGGCATCTATGCTTCTAGTATGAGACCGAAAAGGGCTCTCACCCTGGCACAAGGAGCATCGACCACTATTGTAGATGAGCTGAAGGAGATTGGCATTAGGGTGAACCCGAAGAAGACAGATGCTATTGTCATGTCGTTCCAGAAGGGGAAGAGCGCTTTGCCCACTGATTTTAAAGTGAACGGAGAAACACTGCCAGTCTCTAATTCAATCCTCTACCTGGGCGTCACTCTAGATAGGCACCTCACCTTATCTAGTCACGTACGGGAACGACTCAAACTGGCCAGGAGAAAGAGCTATAGACTTAATCATCTACTCACGTCACCTCAGCTCTCACTGAGGCTGAAACTACAGATCTACAAGGCTATAATACGTCCGACTATGCGCCCTTGATGCGGCATCTGTTTAAGTCCACTCTCAAACAATTACAGACGTTCCAGAACTCCATCCTTCGGCGGATTGTCAGAGGTACCAACTTACAGAGGGCCAGAAACCATATCCTTCATCAGGAATTAGTATTGCCAACAGTGCCTGAATATATCAGCCGGAGGCACATTAAATTTTTTGATGGGCTGAAGGCCTGTGCTAATCCATTATTTTCTGATATCACCCCACCACCCAAGCCTGGGAGGTGGCAAGGACCACTACCTCTCGTTGACGTTGTCGCCGAGGGAAGGAGTTCGGACTATGTCTGAACTCAATTTATTGCCAAAACCCTGAAGAATGGTCCCTCCCATTTTGCAATGGATAAATAAAGGCTTAGAAGAAGCCCTTGAAAGATTACTAGTGCATCCAGCGCATATAGCAATCCTCTTTAGAATACCTCCGGGTAACAGAAGGACAAATCTGACAGCTATACATATTATATTTGTATTTGTATTTTGTTCGAAAATAAAACCAGAGGGTAAGAAAAAAAAAAAAAAAAAAAAAAAAAAAAAATATTGTTCCAAAGCGTTTGACTCTGTCTCGCATTCGATAATACTTGAAAAACTAAGAACACTGCAATGCCCAGAACAGCTGTACTCTATCCTCTGTTCTTTTCTCGATGGTCGTAATCTTACCGTATTAGTCGGCAATAGTTTCTCGAAAACGGTACGCTTAACTTGTGGAGTACCGCAAGGTGCATCTCTTTCATCCACCTTATTCAATATCTACACCGCGGAAATAATTGGTAGGAACTATGCAAGTACATCTCTCCTGGCATATGCCAATGATGTGGCGATATATAGTAATAGCACGAACCCTTCAAAAGCGCTTAAGCAAGTAGAGAAAACTTGTGAGATCATAAAGAACCATCTGAATACCTTAAACATCCAAATAAACCCATCTAACACTGACTGCATTATATTTTCTTTTCAAAAAAATAAGAAGAAACTGCCGACTAAATTTCAAATTGAAAATATCTAGAAACATCATCTATTTGGGTATGAAAATTGACAGACATTTGAAATTTAATAATCATATCCTTACCAAATTATCAAAAGACAGAAAACCTACAAATTTAACCACCTCTTTCAAACTCCGAATCTAAGTTTCAGATTGAAACTCCTAATTTACAAAATTGTAATCAGACCTTCTCTATTATAGGGAGCACCGTTACTAACCCATAGTTCAGAAAATTCAAGAAAGAAGCTACAGCAATTCCAAAATGGAGTTTTAAAGAAAATTGCTAGAAGAACTTCTTTTGAAAAAGAAAAGGCAGAAAGACTTCATTTGCTATTTAATATCCCTAAAGTAACAGAATTCCTAGCGAAAAGAAGACATAATTTTTATAATTCTTTAGAAGTGCTTTAAAATCCACTTTTTATTAGGCTTAAGGTTCCACCAGCTCCTCAGAGGTGGCAACATAGTGTAAGGTAGATTAAGATTAGCTTAAGACAAGAAGTGTCAAAATTGAAGAGATCCCCACCACTATGAGGAATAGCAAACGTGATAGCACTTTAAAAAACATTATCTATTAACAGAAACAGCCTTAAAATGCATCTAGATACAGTAAAATGAAATTATTCAAAAACTATTTTGGCAAAACATGTAACTAAATTGGGATTATGAAAAAAAAAATAAAAATAAATAAATATTACTCCTGTGGTGTAGCGACTAAAGCAATAAGGGATGGTTCAAACCCGGCAGATGGCCCGAAGATCTTTTTTAAGGGAGTAAAAAATTCATCGTTATACCGTACTTTGGAGGGAACGTCAAATGGTGGTTCTGAGTCTGTCCGATGTTCAGATATATTTGTTAAAGATAACTATCCTAATTATACATGGATAAAATAAATTTTGGACTTAAACTTCACTATCGTCCTATAAACTTTAAGTGCTTTAAATAAATAAACAATGATGATTATTTAGGCTTTTTCCGATATATTTAATTAATTAATTTAAGAAATAAAAATAAAATCTAATTATTTTTTTAAAATCATTACAATATAGATTAATATTTTAAACACGATCATAAATTGTATAATTAACCATTAAAACAGAAGTAAAACTGATATCTAACTAGCATAGGTAGCAATAATACAAGTTATAATAATTTATGAGAAATCAAAGTATGAATTATAGAGTTACTCTCTCATTAATGTATAACGGAAGTAATCATGTATGTTCGATTGGTTAACTAGGGATATAATATCATAATTAGCAATAATAATTTAATTGCTATTTTGTAAAAGGAAAGTAAGTCATTGAACGTCTTCTAAGCAAAAAGAAAAATATTTGCTTATTCTTGCACTCCTCTTCCTTGAAATGAAACGATAATGAATTGAAAATGAACGATATAAATTATTATTTGTTATTTGTCATTATTCTTATTTGATTCCCAGCTAGGGTAAATGATTAACACTATCTATAAACATAATAATTAATTATAACCACTTAAATATGTTTATTAAGTATACATCATATTTGAAATAAATATTTTTCTAAAACTAAAAATAAAAAAATACATAATAGTTTAAATCTATATATAATATAGATATATAATAATACCTCATCTGTCCAGAGAAATTAAGAAACACTAGTTGAATTTGATTTGCCACACATAAAATTAGGTATATATAACCAAAACCGACTAAGTAATCGTTTATCAAATATAAATGATCCAATTTTACCATCTGAAAAACTAAACGTTTTATATAAAATAAATTTTTTGGACTGTGATAAGGTAGACATAGGGGAAACCTCAAAAAAGATAACAACTAGAGTAAAACAGCACAGCAATAATTGCAAAAATAATAAAAATATAAACACCACAGCGTTGGCACAACACATTATACAACTTAACCATAAATTTGATTTTTAAAAACCTAATATTTTGGAAATAGAATAATAGAAAAGCAATAGAATCTATATACAAAAACAAAAATATAAAAAATACAATAAATTCTAAAACCTATTCAAAACACCTAAGTTCTCACTATACAGATGCAATAAAAAAGTTAAAATTGTAGGATTGCATTTTTGACCTATTTAAATCATAATTCAGTGTACCTTTACAGTAAATAGGATGATCCTAATCCATAAGAGGCCAAAGAATATGTGAGGTTCGATGATTGTTGTTCCCTGTGCAATATAATTTTATTTTAAAGACTTTTTTGGCAACATTTTTAAATTAAATGGATTTTTAACTTGTAAGACAACTCAGGTAAATAATTAAAAAATATTTGTTTATGTAACATTGTTATTTTAATGTTGTTAATGTTTATAAGTTATCATATTAAATAGTTGTATCTTGATGTTAATTATTAATTATTGGTGTATTTTAGTGAGTCCTGATGATGGGGAAGGCCCCCAAATTGTTGACTTGTTAAAATTTTTCTGTAAAACCCTTTTTTTTTTTGGAAAATAATAGAAACCTACTGTTTTAATTATATCAATTGCAATCTTCCCTTAGACCATTTTTATTATTACTTAATGTATTTTATTGTATAATACAGTTGTAAATTTTTTTAAATAAAAAAAAAAATGAAGTTTCTAAAAAAAACATTTATTAATTTATATCCTGGATATAGATAAGTATGGGAATGGAGTGAGATTAGAGGTAACCTTCAGTCTACTACATACTTGCATGTAAATAATAATGTAATTGTTAAAGCAATTCAAGATATGTGATACTAAAAGAAAATTTTAGCAATTATGTGACGAATTTATTATTACATAAGTGACGTTTATAAGTGAAGTGATTCAATTATAAATTTTAAATATTATTTGTTTTGTTGTGTATATAATTCTGTTAATTTTTTTTGTTTAAATATTTTAATTGGTTAGTATGAAGATGAGGCAAAATATGCCTCGAAAAGTAATTAAACATTTATTTATGTAAAAATAAATAAATAAAAAAAAAACAGAGAGAAAGTTCCAAATATGTTATTAAGAACGATATAAATTATTTTTTGTCATTTGTCATTATTCTTATTTGATTCCAGCTACGGTAAGTGATTAAGACTATAAAAATAATACTTACTTATAAGCACTTAAGTATGTTTATTAAGTATACATCATATTTAAAATAAATATTTGTCTAAATGTATGTTAGGATGACGATCCAATGAATAATATTTATACCCAGCTATCTAAGCACTATTCATTTATCGGTTGTAAATCATTATCATTCTATTTTATTGATGGCTATGACGTAAGAAAATTTTCGACCGAAGATAAGATCTTAACACTTTTGTATACAATACAATTTTTTTTTTTTTTTTTTTTTAATTGGTCTAGTATGGCGGTACTAAAAACATATCTGAGAACAACTTCGATGTGATGTAACATCAGCGTTGAAAACCGTTATGTCATCAGTCAAAAGTTTGTTTACTAAATATAACTTCCTAATTTTAATGACACACACACCAAATTCCATATGAATTTCGAAATATTATATTTTAACTTGTTAAATTTGCCTTGTTTAATAGTTATTAAAAACATCTTAATGATATAATAAACTGTTTCATTATTTGTATACTATCGAATCAAAATTGCCTTAAATAATCGAAGTTATTTATAATGAATTTCCCTAGACAAATATTTAAAATGAAAAGTTTTTGCATTGCAAAATAACAAATAAAATCATCTTTGGCGCGCAAAACACGGCTTTAAATAAAAAAATGTAAGAAGTTATAAATTAAATAATAAATTACTTTATTCTCTACGACAATCGCTTAGATAAAATGCTTTTCATCACTCTCCAGAACTTTAATTTTTCAACGATTTTTTACACATCGATATAACTGTTGTTGTGACGAAAACAATTACACACAATAATACTTTTACTCTTTTCTCCTTTAGTTGGTTATATATTTACCCGTTTTTTATCAATCCGAACAAGTTGATATGGTTATTTTTTCGAATCTACAAAATTAAAGATAATTTAGAAGGAGAAATGTTTAATTATTAGCATTTAAGCCACGTCAAACTATTTCAATCAGATTAATACCTACATGATATTAAAGCCCATTAAATATTACATTGACATAACGAGTTTCATCATCATGGTATAAAGTGACTCTTCTGTTTTGCCGGTTTTCTTGAAAAAATTTTCTAGCATCTCAGCCATATAAGGTTCGAAAATATATAATTGCAGTTTTAACAAATAATGATTTTAAAGCAAGGCGAACCACATACAAACACACACAGACCTTATTCGAGGGACTTGGTCATTTGGACTGAGGGAACTCTAAAACGTGTATTTCCGGTGAACACTTGAATTCGAAAAATTCTCACGGGGGCAATGCTTTCCTGTACTATATATTTTATAAATAGGTAAGTAAAAATAAATAAAAATCGTAATGAACAGATAGTATAATTCTTCCATTCATGAACAGAATTTTAGTGAAAAAATATATTTAAAATTACCAGCATTTGATTATTAAAGAAAATATTTTATTGAAGAAATGATGTATATTTCAAAACAAATTGGAATGATGATACAGATTTCAAGCTTGAAACGCTCAGGATTCAAATTTATTTTTCAATTTACTTAAGTGATTAATTACTATATAAATAAATAGATAAGTAGATAAGGTGTGTTATATATTTTGGAAACGGCTTAAAAAAAAAAAAAATATTGGTTAGTTTTTTGGACCATAATCTAATAAATTGTTTTACCAACGATACTTTAAACAGAAATATAACATTAATGATGACTTCTTCATCTTCCTCGAACTCCTATGTGCCCCGAATTGCCGTCTCGGTCCACCTAGCCCAATGATCTGTCTCTTGCAATCCTTTTCTTCTCTGGGATGGTGAGTGCTCTTGCTGCAGCCAGTTTCCCAGTGTGGTCTGAATACATACACTTTGTTCTGCTACGAGAACATCTTCCTTCCGGTCTGGCTTCAAAAAACCACCCGAAAGGCCAGGGTATCATTCATTTGGCAGACATGCCCAAATCACTTCAATTGCCGTTCTTCCAGGATGCTTGCACTGATCGTACTCCTAATTCCTAGTGAATCCAGCCGTTTCTTATTCGGCACCTTCTGGTCTTACTAACTATTCTTCAGAGGAATCTTATTTTACCAGCTGTCACCCTACTTGCAAGTTTATCAAGGGTTGTACAGCTTTCAGATCCATATAAAAGTACTGGAAGGATAACCGATTTAGAAATCCTAATTTTAGCATAACTGCTAACTTCATGTTTTCCGATGATGTTTTTGGATATATGGCCATACTGTCCATTGGCCTTCATCTAAATCACCCGATTTAAATCACCCGATCAATCTAAATCAACCGATTTAGAACCTTCTTGTCTATTTTACCATCTTCGCTCATGACTGTCCCAAGATATGTGAACGTGTTCTTTGTTTCTAAGGGTTCATCATCACATAATATTCTTGGCTACAGATTTTTCCTTCCCACACACATTATTTTGTTTTAGCTGGACTTATGTTAAACCCTTTTAGCCGGAGTTCTTCGTACTATTCATTTAGTGATGTATGGAGATCTTCCTGGGAGTCCGCAATCAGTATTATGTCGTCTGCATAGATCATAGCATGACCAAGCACTGGTGTTAGGTTCCAGTGTCCCACCACTGCTCTTAGAGATCTCCATTTACAAACCTTCCACACCTCATCTATGATAAGATCGAAAAGAAAAGGACTGAGACTGTCTTCCTGCTTTAATTCTTTATAAAATTGAAAATGTTGAGATGTTTTCTGAATGGTCATTCAGCCTCACTATTCCTTTTGGGTCCTGGTTCCGCTGGTACCGCTCACGCGCTGGCACCCATCTTCTAATCAGCGCGTCCATAATCATCAGAAATGCCTGATACACAGCCCTACACGATCCCATGATTTTTCTACCATTATTCTGAGGAAGAATATGTGATCCTGGACTGTCTACCAGGTCTGAAGGCGGCTTGCTGCTCTTCCAAATCTAGTTCAACTATACACCTCTGTTCTAATATTCTTGTATATATCTTGTAAACGATTGAGGATAGACAGATCGGCCTATAGTTCCTAGATTTACTTTGGTTGCCTTTCTTGTGTATAGGAACTATGAAGTTTTTTTAGCGTCCTTGTTGAGAATGCTTCGAGTCCCAAACTTGGAGGCATTTGGAGGAACTTTCTCATTTCATTTTCTCCATATTTAATGAATTCGGGGGCAATACCGTCTGGTCCTGGAGCTTTTCCTAGCTGGATTTTATCAACAGCTAATTCCACCTTATCTTCTTCAATTGAATCATCCATGTCTTTTGGGTATACATCATCCGTTCTCCTTCTTTTTCAGCAGTCGCGAATGTCGTTATATCGACGTTCTTCCATTCTAAATTTTTCCTGTAAGAACTGCCTTCAAAATAAAGTCTGAATAGTAATATGCTTCTGAATAACGTAAAAAAGCACTTCTTTTTTTTTTTTAAATACAGATTAATATTTATTTAAATTCTACTAACTAGTATATAACTCCAATGATATAATTACATTATTTCAAAAATATTTTATTGAATAAATGATTTGTATTTTATATTTCAAATTGTAAACATATTACGGATATTAAAAAAAAAAAAAGATCAGGATTTTTAAATCTTTTTACTTAAGCAATTAAAACAGCTCAAACTTACTTAACCAAATTACTATTAACCAAAAAAAAAAAAAAAAGAAATATTGAAAGAATATTTGTAAAGTGGGGGTAGCGACGCTAATATAAAATTATCGAAATAAGAGTGATAATGAAATTTCTGAGATTAATCGCTATATGAATGTTGAATATATAAATTATAAAAATAGAGAATTTTCTAATCTGAGTTTTCAATTTAATACAAATATTTAAGGTTCACTAAGTCTGAGATGGCAATTTAGACTTTACGAAAGTTTATTCCTGATATTTTAAGGATCATTTTCACCAAAAACGTCTCGAAAAGGGAATTATTTATTCTGATATCATTTTAATAGTTTAAAAATATCAAAATAATAAATTTTTATAAAAGAGCACCTTTTAATTTCCAAAATATATTATTTAATTAAAACACTTTCCAAAAACTTTCTAAAAATCATTAAAAATGGGTTTATTATTTCCAAATAACTATCTTAAGGTATAATTGTTTATATAGCTGTTTAAAGGCAATTAACTAATATGGAAAGCAATAAATAATTCGAAGTAAAGTGACCTATCATGAATTCTAATTTGAAAACCATGAAATCTCTGCTATTTCTAAACCGATTTCAATGATTCTTTTTATATTTTGTAGATAATTTAATTCTCTACCAAATATAATAACGAAACATTTTTGGTATTTAAATATTTATTAATTTGAACTGTGAACAAACGATTTTTTTTTTTTTTTTTTTATCCGTTATTCAGAACGTTAAATCTTGAAACGTTAGTCCTCAATTTTTTTTTTAAGGATCATTATTGAAAATAATAAACGAAAATATCTTGGGTCTTGTCCTTTTTATCAAAACTAAAATGAAAACACAAAAAATAAATAAATTTAGTCAACATTCAATAATGCTTAAATTCTTAGTAACTAATGTTTTTTAGAATATTATGATTCTATACTTCTATATATGTCGTCGGTAATATTAATATAGGAATAATGCTATAAAGTAATTCTTAATGTATCATAATGGCTCACTGTCGTACTTGTTTCAAATTTCAGACTTGTACCCTATGTTTAGTATTAAATAAATGATCTATTTAAATTTTATGGTTTGTTCTATATTGTTATTATGATATAATTAGTTTACTAGTCTAAGAAATAATTTGAATTTTATTTTTATAGCAGCATCCACCAACAGGCCTTAGTACATTGTAAATTATAAACAATCGCATAGCATATAACTAATAGGAATAATAATAACTAAATTTAATAATAATATTGTATGTAGTGGTCTAATATACAGTATAGTATACATAATACAAATAGTACATAAAATATTTAAAAAATAACTTCATAATCCGTGATAAAGTACTTACTAAGTAATATTATGCTGACAACTATGTAGGAATAATGAAGATGACATAGCTGGGAGCTGGACCCGCCATGAAGAGAGAACAGGTTGGACAGGACAGATGGCGGCATTCCAAATCTCCATCCTCTTGAGGGGCCATCTTTCTCTCCTATCTGTCCGTCCGATCCGGCTCAGGACATCACCTATTGGCCAACCGTTCTCGACAGGTAAAGGACAGGGTGGAGCAGGTACCCATTTTGGGGGAAATAGTCAAGAAAACTTCACTTCCTTGATGCACGTATTATAAAGATCGTGAAATTCATCGAAACAGACAAGTAAAAACCAAACTGAATTTTTAAAAATCTGGTGCTCGGTAAAAGGACTTTCGCTTACCTATGCTGTTAAAATCAAGTTAAGGATTCAAAGATGAAATATATAGGTAGATGAAAGTAAAAAGGTTAATGATTAGTTTATTAAAGATTATCTACCATCACCTGTATGGCAATTATATAATGGGAAATTTATTTATATTTTGATTGTGTAATGTGCGCACCAGAGGTATTAATTTTAAATATAGTTGTAAAGAGAAATTAATAAATAGATAAAAAAATAAAATAAAATAATGTAAAACAATTTAAAGGGAAAACAATTGTATTAGAAGTAGAAAAAAAAAAAATATATATATATATATATATTATATATATATATATATATATTTTAAAATGTATGTGATAAATGTCCATAGGATTGATATAGTATGCTGTGTGATTTAAGCAGCCTGATGTATTAGGGCAGCATTGCCAAATAAATAAAGCATTTCTCTCTAGTAATAATCTATTTTATTATTTTCAACTAAAATCAGTTAGTTTTATCGGTTTTTCGTCACTCCCCGTTAACTTTTACGATTCTGTGTATAAAATAATTTTTTTTTTCTAAAATCTTCAGCTTTCCGACGGTTTATTATACATCTATATCAAAGCTCATATGTTCAAAAACATAAAAACACATCTTTTTTTTTTTTTTCTCTTTTCTCTCAGAGTTAGACATATAAATCGTTCAAATTATATTTTTATCTACCCATTTTTCATGAATGCAAACAAGATAGCATGGATAAAATACTAAGGTATTTAAAGGAAGGAAATTTGAAAGCATAAGGCTTTCAGGCTATTTTAATCAGAATAATACCTAAATGATATTAAAGCCCGCTAAAGTTTACATCGTTTAAGGGAATGTAAGCAAAATCGTTGGGCCGTTTTCACAAAATACATTATATAAAGTGGAACTTCTGGTGGGCCAATTTTGGTGAAAAAGTTGCTGTAACATCTCGAGCTTAAGTAGTATTAAATATGAAATTTCAGATTTCGTGGTAGACTTACCACACAACACGTACACACACACTCGCACAAATATCTTTTCGCGCGACTTAGTTATTTGGACTCAGGGGACCCTGAAACATGTATTTCCGTTGAAAACTGGAATTCTAAAATTTTCTCTTTATATATATTTGATACATAAGTAAGTGAAAGTAAAAAAAAAAAACTTGTCAAATAAAATATATCAATATATTTTTATTATCAACTAAGCTAAGTTGCTTGAGTGATCATTGATGAATTTCATGACGGTTTAAGTTCATCGGAAGACTTGGTTCAGCTGGATAATGTATTTTTCTGAGTTTAAAAAAACATCCTGTACCCCATCCACTGTTTCATCAACTTATCGTAGTAAAAAAAATCGTTGATTTTAAACTCCTTGATATAATACTTTTTTTTTTTTACAAATTGAATTTTTCCAACGTAAAAATTGAATGCTTCGTGTTTGATTTGTATTATGCGTAATTATATGATTAGTGAAATAAAAAAGTAACAAATACCTTTCATAGGAATGCTTTGGAAATAAAATTATTTTTTGCACCCTTTTTCAAGATATTATTCAAATCAAGTTTAGTTTTTTAAGCCATAAATTTTGCAACTAATGACCAATAGAGCTTAGTCATCTAATTTTAGTTTAGTTTTGTTATTAATTTTCTATATTATATTTATAAGCTTCCTTTTAATTTATTACTATCGTTCATTTTTTTTTTTTATTTCAACTATTTTTTTGTTTTATTTTTTACTCTAAGACATTGAATTTCTTTTTTTTATGTTTCTTATTATTATTCTGAAAGGTCCTGTCCCAGAACAAATAAATAATTTATTATTATTATTATTAAATGTATAGATATTATTTAGAAAAAGTATATCTTGCCAATTATTTCCAAAAACTTCCTCATAAATATTTTCAGTACATTTTCCGATTTAATTTTAATTAATAAAGAATCATAAATAAGTTTCCAATCACCATAAATACTTTAAAATAATTCATATTTCCTAGAGAAGCATATTTGAAATATAATATTATATAGAGAGGAGGTTGAGTATAGGGAGTTGAAGTCCAAGTATTGATTGGAGCTGGGTAGACTCCGTAAACCAGGCAAAGGGTAAATGCATTTCATCACACACGTCTATTGATACAAATACATATAGGATATGTATAGACACAACATTAAATAACATAATAGAGTATGATCCGACAATAATGAATTGAAAACAAATATAATTTAATAAATTCTTAAAATATCTTTTTTAAAAAATCGTAAAAAGCATAATATAATTGACAGACAGTCAGACAAACTGATTATTCTGAAACTGATTATTATTGTATTTTTAAAAGCCGTGTCCCGCATTCTGTGTTTTTTAAAAGAGGTTTTTTTTATTTTATATTTTGCAGATTGACTGACAATTTCATTGACTCTTCGGTGTGTGAACTTATAAGAGGAGTGCATGTTTTATAGATTTTTTTTATTTTTTATTTATAGTAATTTATAACTGTATTAAAGAACACAATAAGTAAATATGAGGGATGAAAAAAAAAGTCATGAAAGTGTCTTGAGAAAGAACTACCCAGTGGTAGGTAGCACTTCACTAACTATTTTAACTCAGTAGGTCCCGAGGCCACCTTCTTTTTAGTCGCCTTAGAGGGTTATCAGGGATATCTAAGGAAGATAAATTACGGACAAGTGGGTTTGTATGGGCAGGGAGTTTAGAATAAAAGAGGAGTATCTATCACGGGCTATGTCTACAACAAATGGGATGTTAAGGTCATTATGAAGGAGTTGATTTGTAACAAAATAAAGGGGCATTCAGGAATTTGCGAAGGATTTTGGATTGTAAGGACTGGACGCGGAAGGAATTAGATGGTTTCGAAGAGCCCCAAAGCTCGATTCCATCCAAATAGGTCTGATAATAGTGATGTAAATGAGTCTTTTGTAATGTACTGGAAGTTTTGAACGTTTGTCTAGTAAGTGTTGTAGTAATCGATATCTTCGATCAGTTTCTTGTCGTTTAAGTCTTGTGTGAGGATTCCAAGTAAGACGTTTGTCAAGATGGAGACCTAGGTATCGGATTTGCTCAACAGGAGTAAGGGTAATGTTATTAAAGGATACTGGGGGCTTATTGAATTTAAAAAATAAAATAAAATGTGTATATTTTTGTTTTGATTTTTTTTTAAAGAAAATAAATTGCTGAACAAGAGATTTTCTATATTTTCAAATAAGAGAAATAAATGAAGCTTTTTTCAATGCGTCTTATTTTTGTCTCATCGTCCTATTGGAGGAGGTATAAAAATTGGGATCAACTTTCGACTCGAAAGAAGCTTGATAAAAATCATAGCGAGCAAATTAGTGAGTACATAGAGCAGTCAAATTGATTTTTTTCCTCGATAGAATCAACGGAATATGATATTTGTTCTACATCATACATATCTTGATACAAAAAGTTAAACTTTAAACTTTTGACTCAGACTATTATATTCGATACTACATAGACACATTAGACAGAAACTTAACGTATATACTTATTTCCTATTTACTAAAACTTGCGCTTGCTAAATTTATGGACCAGCTAAAAAGACACACATTAACAAAATACAAATCTTTCAATACAATTTTTTAAGACTAACAACGAACACTCTACCGTATGTTTCAAACGATGCTTATTGTATTTATTTTACAAGTGCAAATAAAGTTATTGAGTTAAAAAAAAATATATTTATCTTGATGTTTATCTAAAGATATTTTATATGATATACTTTAGTACATCTAGATATTACCTCAATGTAGAAGACCAAGACCAATTTCAGAACCTAAATCCTTGTCGTCGTGAACAAGGACGTACAAGGATGTTCTTGCCAGACACAAAGCTATTCCGTGACTGAGAATGTAACGAGTAACATACACAGGTGACAGTCGGAGTCAAGCTGTGTTCGAATGTTATTAGCTTTTTATTATAATATAAATCACTTTTATTCTCCCTCTTCGTATTTTTATTTAGAGGTAGCGACATCGTAAATCTTGTAGAATAAATCGCTGATAGAAATCTCTTAATGATACGTGTATTTTGATTAGACGGACACTTCTCCAATTACAATAATTTTTTTTATAACTAGTTCAGAATTTCAAGTTATTTTCTACTTCATATATTTAAAAATAAAGCCATAGCAGGATTCTCAGTATGTCCAAGGGTAAATAAAGACAATTTATTCCAATTTTTTACTTGGATTCATTGTTTGTTATTACCAGTCTTTAGGAAATATTCTAAAATTATTGCATTTTTTTTTTTTTTTACATTCGTAAGAAACATCATTTTGCATGTTTGTTTTTTGCCGATCCACAAGTTGTTCATCCTTTCTGTCAGCTGAGCTCATGTGATGTAGTGATGTAGTGGCTAAAATAAAAGCTTTTTATGTCCAAGATCGAGGATTCACACCTGGCAGGTGATCGTAGGATTCTTTAAAGAGACTAAAAAACCCTTGGTTGTGCCGTCCTTTGGAGGAGACGTATAATGGTGGTCTCGTGCCTGTGCTATCTCAGATACCTTGACTTAGATCCCAATACGAATGAAATCTGGATAGGCATAATTTAGGACTCCCACTGTAGCATCGTCCGATTTGCCACTGTATTATAAAGTGACTTTTAATGAATTAACAAACAGATATGTTTTAACATTTATGGACGCCCGCGGTTTTCGGCTACTTCAACACTTACTGGACAAACGGTCAAAGCTTCCTCTTAACTGCAAAAGACTCACCTACATGACTGCCATAAGACCAATATGGACTTTCGGAATAGTGCTATGGGGGTCTAAAAAACCATCGAATTCCTCTCGTATCCAATCCTTACAATCCAAAATCCTTCGTAAAATCCTCAATTCTCCATATTTTGTCACGAATAAACTTATCCATTAACACCTTTATGTTTCATAATGATTTAGTCCAAGCCAGGTATCATTCATTCCATGATAAACTCCATTACCACTCAAATCCACTGGTTTCCATTCTGTCTTCCTCGTCAATTCCTGATAACCCTCCGAGGCGTCTGAAAAGAAGATGGCCCCGAGACCTAGTTTAGAATATTTTTAGAATGCTGCCAATGGGTGGTGTCTCTACATGTATTTCATGTCAGTTTACCATAAGTCCATCACATTTACTTGATGTATTTTTATAAAGTTGTAAAAAAAAACAAAAAAACATTTATGGCCGCCACCTGAACCATCTAATCCAGTAAAAGTTTATAATGATAAATTCAACTATTATTATTCAATACAACTTTATATTAAAAGTACGCCAATTCTATTTATTTTTTCATCAAATAAAGTATATTAAGATAAGGTGGGTGAGAGGAGATGTACTAATGCAGCGATAAGAGCGGCAACTCATACAATTTATTTCCGCCATCGCGGTGGGCCCCACTCGTGTAGGAAGTCACGCAGTCCCTGTCCGCTATGGTAATGCACCCTCTGTATAACATACACATACCATCATTCAACTTCCAGCGTCTTTCTGATTGGGAATGTTTACTGCTCACATCTGGCAACCACTTTCCTCAATCACCGTTTCCTCCCGAGCAGACTGAATATAATTTAGAAAAGAAAAAAAAAATATTAGACAGGTGGTCGGTATAGTGGGCAGGTAACTCCTAGTTTGTAGTCAGGAAGTTGTGATTGACCGTGTCCCATGATGCTTTACACTAGAAACTTTTTTTTTATTGTAGTATCTATTAGTGTGAAACGTCAAATAATTTTTTATAATTTTACATGATATCTTATAATCTTTGGTTTTCATGTGTTTATTAAATGTAATGATGATGAAAGATAAGGACAAAGAAGTATTCTTTAATGAAAGATTATTTTTGTGGTGAATTTGTTTATATTTTTCAGTGTTTTTCTACCAAGCCCTGAATGGATTCTATACTTCCACCCACGTGAACATACTCCACATAATTAGCGAAGTTTAAATGAACCAATATCTATTGATTTGTTCTATAAACGAACCCCATCACATATCAGCCAGTATGTTGGATTAGTAGAAGATCCGAACTTGAAACGATCTGCACCGAGCTGATAATAGAATGAAACATATTTTATAACAAATTTAGTATATTAGGAAATATGTTAAGAATGGGTTGCCTAAAAAAATCCTGGACAGGCTATTTTTAATTATTATTTAAAAAAATATTTGTAATTAAATGTTGCAACATCATGATAATAAGAAAACTTTTACCCTGTAATTTGGTATTTGTGTAAAAAATGGTCCTGTAATTTTATATGGGATATCAAACTCTCTTATATTCAATGTCCGATTACGTTCGGCTGCAATGTTGGGTCCTTTATTATTACAAGCTATACTCAACTCGGATCTCTCTGTCACGCATTTCCACACGCGTTAAAATTTAATCTTTAAAATTCGGCAAACCAGATTAGGACCAAGATTTTTGCAGGCAACCCTATATCAATGTGTTTGCAATAAAACAACGCTTATATTGATATTTTTTTTTCTATTATCAAGCCGGTGCAGATAACTGATATCGACATACCCGCTTTTACCTGACAACCGATAGTTCGTCCAGGAAAAGATTAGGCAACCCAACGGCTGCACATTCTATACCTTTGATACTTTAAGTCAGGGTTAAAGTTTTCTTATTATCATGATGTTGCAAAATTTAATTAAAAATATTTTTTTTTAAATAATTAAAAATAGTCTGTCCAGGATTTTTCTAGGCAACCCATTCTTAACATATTTTCTAATATACTAAATATGTTATAACATATGTTCCATTCTATTATCAGCTCGGTGCAGATCGTTTAAAGTTCGGATCTTAGACTAGATATATGCATTACTAATCTTCTGGTCCCAGGTTCGAACTGTTTTATGATAATTATTTATTCTATTATATCAACCATAGATCGATAATAGGCGTCCAGAGACCCTACGAAAACCCTCTCTTGGGTTCAATTAGTCGAGAGAAAACATGAGAGTTGAGCTTGGTCGTTGAGGATTATTGTTTTCTTAAAAAAAAAAAAAAATCAATAATAAGTTTTAGTATGTTCATTAATTTAATGGCACTTTATGCTACTGTGGCGAATTGGACCTAAATTTTGTCTTTTCATTCTTAATTAGGAATCTTTAACGAGTACTTGACATCTCACAGGCTCGGAACGACCGATTTACTCTGAGGACTGGATAACCAAGGATATTTCATAAGCTATGAAAAATCCTAGGGCCATCTGCCGGGTTTGAACTCGCAACCGTAAGCATGGAAATCTGTATATTGGATTAGAAAACTAAACAAAGGCAAGGCTCAAAGTTTGAATATATGTGTTCATAAATATTGCACTGTTATTCCAAGCAGTCATTAATAAGGCACTTGTAATGTGGAAAAATTATATGTATGTAGGTTAACCTAGAGACAAATAGAGTACGTTTCAGTGTTGTTAAGTGATGACTGTGTGGTTTCATAATTTGAATAAAAAATGTGATTAAAATCGTATCATTTTTCATCTTTCATCCTAAAAATAAGTTATAAAATTAACTATTTATACATGATAACTGAAAAAAATTATATATATATATATATATATATATATATATATATATATATATATACACATACATATATATATATACACATACATATATATATATATATATATATATATACATATATATATATATATATATATATATATATATGTAAATTATAATCATAATTTAGTTGTAGATAGTGTCACCATTTATCATAGTGACAAAGTAGATCACATGTGTTTTTAAAGATTGGGTAGGTTTCATGTGATCTCTGACTGTTAGCTTCTAGATAGAGTAGAAAGGGACTTAAGAATTAGTTCCTGAAGAATTGAAACGTGAAACTGATTTGAGTGCAGATCGGCAGAAAGCATTTGAAAATTCAAGAATAAGTTTTGAAAGAAATAAGAAGCGGGTAGATCAAACGAGGAAGGAACATGAATTTCAGGAAGGAGATTTGGTGTACGTTTCGAATGGCAATAGATTGAATAGAGATAAGTTGGATGAAGTTAGGAAAGGACCTTTTACCATAAAACGTAGGGTTTCATCATCTATTTATGAAGTTGTCTGCAATACGAGACATAGGGCAGCCAATTTCTTCCATAGCTCTAAGCTGGTACCATACTCTTTTCCTGCGGAAAAAGAGTCTTCGACCAACGGAGGTGTAAATTATAATCATAATTTAGTTGTAGATAGTGTCGCCATTTATCATAGTGACAAAGTAGATCACATGTGTTTTTAAAGATTGGGTAGGTTTCATGTGATCTCTGACTGTTAGCTTCTAGATAGAGTAGAAAGGGACTTTTTATTCAATTCTACTATTTTAGGTAAGTTGTTTATATGTTCATTCTGTTTGTATGTATCTACTTTTGTATATTGTTATCAATAATAAACTACTATTTTAGAATCGTCTAAAGTCTACTTTCTTTAAGAATTACAAATTGAATAAAAGTCTACTCAACTATGGCTTCAAGTAAGAAACTTCATGTCCATATTGTCAAGAGAGGAGAAGCAAAATATGAGTTAACTGCTCTGTCTGTGGACAAGGTTGTATGGTACGGTTTACCAGATCAGTTAAAGGATTTGGACTTGCACAAAGAACTATTAGCAAGTAAAACAATTGTGAGTATGAAAAATTCTATTACTAAATTAGGAGGTTATAGAAAAGTTGCTATTGCTTTTAAACCGGAATTGAAAAATAAATATTTAGATGAAGATGATAACTTCAAAATTAGTGATCACTATTTAGAAGAATATAATGTAAATGAAGCTAGTGCTATGAATATTGCATTAGGGGAAACAAAATCAGCCAACGAGGTTTTTTTGATCAAACGTATTAAGGAATTAGAGGACCGTATTTCAACTACTTATGCAGTAACTTTAAGTGAAATAGAACACAAATTTCTTTTAAGTAAGTTTAATGGAAAGCAAGAAGCTTTAAATTGGATAACCTCTTTCGAGAAGGAATGTATCAGATTTAAAATATTTGATGGTTCCACCAGGGTAGAAGCTTTAAAGTTGTTTATGGATGGTAATGCAAAAGAATGGTACGGTTCAAGTTTAATTAAATTACCAATAGCTGATTGGGAAGTTTGGAAAAATTCATTTTTATTTGTTTATGGCAGAAAGGGTTGGACGGCGATTCGCACAGCATTCAGTTACAAGTATATGTTCGGTTCGCTGATCGATTATGTTCTCAAGAAAGAACGTTTGCTTTTGGAAGCTGACAAAGATATGCCCGAAATCTATAATCAAATAGTGTATAATTTACCCCTAGATGTTCAGGATAGGCTTAATAGGGATAATATAGAGACAGTAAATGATATTTTGAGAGAAATGAAAAATTTTAATGATTCTTACGTGATGAAGAAAATATTGAAAAAAAAAACAAAATGTAGAGACGAAGAAGACTGACATGGTGAAAAGAAAAACGGAAAAAGTAAATGCTATGGAGAGAAGACCATGCACCATATGCGAGGAAATTGGTTTTAAAAATCGTTTTCATCCAACGTCAGTATGCAGAAATAAACCGTATCAAAATAAAAATGTAGTTAATATGACGGAACTGGAAGACGGCTTGAAAACTGATCTTTCGGGCATTGAAATTCAAAATGAAGAGAGTTCAAAAAACTAAATGGCCCGGAAAAGCTCACACCATGTACATTAATCAAGATTAACGTAGAAGTGGACAGAAATAAAGTAGTGACAGCTGTTTATGATAACGGTTCTACTTGTTCATTGGTTAATGAAAAGCTTGTTCGTTTATTGAAATCGAAATTGCTCTCTAATAGAAGTATTTTGAAAACTATCAGTGGTGTGAATTTTTGCAAAAGCCGGGCTAGCCTTCGTTTAAAAATAGGGGAAATAGAAGATACACTTAACCTATATGTTGTTAAAAATAGTAACTTCAATTACGATTTATTACTTGGTTTAGATGCTATAAAGAAGTTTAAACTTATACAAGATGAAAATCTAAGAATTAAACAGAAAACAAAGGACAGCATAATCGAAGTGAAAAGCGCGAGAATTGACAAGGATTCTTCGAAAGTTGTAACCAGAGAAGATAAATCAATAATGAAATCGTTCGGAAATGATAAGAATTCCTTAGAAGTAAATTTAGAATATTTGGATGAAAATAAAAAGCATGACATTATGAAGATGTTAAATAAATACGAAAGGTGTTTTGCCAATAATAAGTTTGACGTGGGTATAGTTGGAGATAGTGAAGCTCACATTAAATTGAAAGAGGACAGATATATTTCACGGAAACCATATAGATGTTCTTACCCTGATCAAGAGGAAATAGACTCACAAATTTCCAAATTATTAGAAAATGATTTGATTGAAGAATCGAGTTCACCTTTTGCATCACCTGTAACATTAGCATTCAAGAAAGAAGATGGGAAAAGAACGCGGCTATGTGTTGATTTTCGCGAACTAAACAAGTTAGTAGTGCCTGAGCCCCAACCATTTCCCAGAATCGACGATCTAGTAGTGAATGTCGGTGACTGCAGCTGGTTTACTGCTTTAGATATCAACTCGGCTTTTTGGTCTATACCTCTTCGAATGAAAGATCGGAAAAAGACAGCATTTATAACGCAAAAAGGCCATTGGCAATGGAAAGTCCTACCGTTTGGTTTTAAAAATTCACCAGCTATCTTTCAACGAATTTTGGCAGGTATTTTACGTAAACACAGTTTAAGTAGTTTTTGTGTAAATTACATTGATGACATTTTGATTTTTTCACAATCATATGAAGAACATCTGAAACATTTGGGCTTAGTCTTTGAAGCAGTTAAGAAAGAAGGGCTTAAACTAAAGCTAGTGAAATGTGGTTTCGCTATGCGTTCAGTGAAATACTTAGGCCACGTAATAGAATATGGCAAGGTTCGTCCGATTAATGATAATTTGATTGCAATAAAAGAATTTCAACGTCCTACGACAAGAAAAATGGTTCGTCAACTTCTGGGGAAAATTAATTTTTATCGAAAATTCATCGATCATTGTACAGAGAGATTAGCCCCATTACATAATCTTTTGAAGAAAGACGAAAAATTTATATGGTCTGATAAATGTGAATCGTGTTTTCAAGAATTAAAGTTATATCTATGTACGGCACCAGTCTTAGCAATCTATGACCATGAAAAAGATATAGTTATCGAAGTTGATGCAAGCCGTACGGGTCTGGGTGCAGTTCTGAAGCAGCCACAAGCAGATGGTATCCTACATCCGGTTGGTTATTTTTCTAAGAAATTGACCCCTGGTCAAATGAAGAAAGAGATAATGTATTTGGAATGCCTAGCAATAAAAGAAGCAATTGTTTATTGGCAACATTATCTCATTGGTAAGGCTTTTACTGTGACATCGGATCATAAACCGCTTATAAATTTGAAATGTAAATCCCGAACAGATGAGGCGTTGGGTGATTTGATGTTGTATCTATCTCAGTACAACTTCAAAGTCATTTATAAAGAGGGCAAGGACAATATAGAAGCTGATGCGTTATCCAGAAACCCAGTTCTAGAAAGCTTTGAAGATGAAAATGACTGTTTGAAGGTGATTAACATGATTCAAATCGATGACATCATAAATGATCAAGAAACAATTAAAGATGAAATTGCAGCTTCGAAGAAGGTTTTTAAAGATGACAAAATTAGCTTTAAGATGCTAAACAATAGGAAACGAATATATGTGTCAATGGGATTAGGACTCAACTTGATTGACAAAATTCACAAATTTTACGGGCATATTGGCACCAGCCAAATAGCTGAAAAATTGAGACCCTTCTATTATTTTAAAAACATGGATAAACTTATAAATCAGTTTTGCAGAGCTTGTGAGATCTGTGCTAAAAATAAATCTAGATCGGGAAGAGCAATCGGACTCCTTTCTCAGTTAGGTCCAGCAGAATATCCCTATCATATCATGTCCATCGACACAATAGGTGGTTTTGCTAGAAATAACTCAACAAAGAAATACCTTCACTTACTGGTAGATCATTTTTCTAGGTATGCGTGGATCCGTACTTCAGGTGGACAAAGTGTTACTGATTTCATCAAACTGATCAACCCAGTGGCAGAAGGAAACAAAATAAAAATGTTGCTAGTTGATCAATATGGGGCGTTCAATGCAAGGAAGTTCAGAACATACCTACAAAACAAGAAAATTGATCTCCTCTATACAGCAGTAGACAACCCACAATCCAATGGACTGAATGAACGGTTAAATCAAACATTGGTAAACAGAATCCGTTGTCGAATAAATGAGACTGATGATGAGGTGTCTTGGACCACTGTGGCTGAGTCTTGTGTCAAGGATTACAACAACACACCTCACGGAACGACTAAATTTTCACCCGCTTATCTGTTTATGGAATGACATCCGAAATAGTTCCTGAAGAATTGAAACGTGAAACTGATTTGAGTGCAGATCGGCAGAAAGCATTTGAAAATTCAAGAATAAGTTTTGAAAGAAATAAGAAGCGGGTAGATCAAACGAGGAAGGAACATGAATTTCAGAAAGGAGATTTGGTGTACGTTTCGAATGGCAATAGATTGAATAGAGATAAGTTGGATGAAGTTAGGAAAGGACCTTTTACCATAAAACGTAGGGTTTCATCATCTATTTATGAAGTTGACTGCAATACGAGACATAGGGCAGCCAATTTCTTCCATAGCTCTAAGCTGGTACCATACTCTTTTCCTGCGGAAAAAGAGACTTCGACCAACGGAGGTGTAAATTATAATCATAATTTAGTTGTAGATAGTGTCGCCATTTATCATAGTGACAAAGTAGATCACATGTGTTTTTAAAGATTGGGTAGGTTTCATGTGATCTCTGACTGTTAGCTTCTAGATAGAGTAGAAAGGGACTTTTTATTCAATTCTACTATTTTAGGTAAGTTGTTTATATGTTCATTCTGTTTGTATGTATCTACTTTTGTATATTGTTATCAATAATAAACTACTATTTTAGAATCGTCTAAAGTCTACTTTCTTTAAGAATTACATATATATATATATATATATATATATATATATATATATATATATATATATATATATACACATACATATATATTGGACTAATATTCCAAGCAGTAATTCATGAGACACTTGTTGACAATGACAATTTTGGGGATCACTTGTAGCTGGGTGGCTAGCGTAACAGCCTCCCATGCAAAAGGTCATGGGTTCAAATCCGCAGGTGGTCCTAGGATTTTTTAATGGGAGTAAAAAATCCTTAGTTACGCCGTCCTTCGGAGGGGACGTTAAAAGGTGGTCCCGAGCCTGTGCGATGTCAGGTACTCATTAAAGATCCCTATCCTAATAAAACCTGGATAGGCAAAATTTAGGACTCCCACTGTAGCATCGTCCGATTAGCCATAGTAGCATAAAGTGACGTTAAATGAATAAACAAACAATTCATGAGACACTTGTTATGTGAAGAAATCATATGGCTGTAGGTTAACCTAGAGGCAGATAGAGTTAGTTTCAGTGGTGGTAAATATACTTGTAATTTTATTTGTAATCTGGTAAATAACAATATAATATTCACTTTGTAAAAGTAAATAAAATTACAGGTTTATTTACCAACACTAAAACTAACTCTGTCTCTTGGTTAACCTACAAAAATATTATTTCTTCACATAAAAAGTGTCACATGAATGACTGCTTGGAATATTAGTCTATTATATATATATATATATATATATATATATATATATATATATATATATATATATATATATTTTTTTTTTTTTTTTTTTTTTTTTTTTTTTTTCAGTCATCATTTATAAATAGTGAATTTTATACCTTATTTTTAGAGTGAAGGTGAAAAATGATACGATTTTAATCAATTGTTTTATTAAAATTTTAAAATCACAAAGCCATCCCTTTTTTTTTTTCTACTTAATGGTTTATTGTACCAACATTATAAACATACCCTGTGTTTTACTTCACTTAGATTTCAAACTTCAACGAATACCGTTATCATTTTTAAAAAGCGTCAGTAAAATTCCTAGTAGACCCTGATAGAAGCCGCGTTCCTCCTCAAGTTACATAAATCTTACAGTAACATCTTAAGAGCTTCGAGCGGGCGGAGGGCAAAGAGAAAAAAACAAAACAAAGAGATGAATGTGTTTTTGCCGAGTCCTCGTAAAAGATAACGGTGTTTGTAAAGGTCATTGTGGAAGGGTTGTGCGGTCAAACAACCCCAAACATAGCGGTACCCGAGTACCTCGGTACTTCCTGGTGCAGTTAGTACGGGAAGGGGTTCAGTTACTGCGTCAGTCCAGGGTAGTTCGTCTCTCAGGGTTCCTGGTTGGTCACTTAAGTAAGATATCATCTCAGTTTTTATGTCAACAAGTCCATCTTTCAGTAAGTACACAGAACAGGAAAATATTAATAATAATTTATTTTAAGATTTCCTCTTTTAGCGAGATTTGGCCTCTATCTCACTTAAACAAAATCAATTTTACTTTAATAATGAAAACTTATAATATTATAATAAAAATTAAAACTGACTACTTTAGAAACAATATTATAAGAACAAATAAACAACTATTGCATAAATTACTAATAATACCTATTAAATAATAAGCAATGACACTTTAAAAAAAAAAAAAAAAAAAAAAAAAAAGAAAAACACCATACAATTTTTCTTTTATAATTTTTTAGGAAGTTTTATTTAATATTTCTCACTCAAACAAGCACTCCTTAACTTCCTTTTATTATAATTTTATTTTCCTTCACAATTTATTACATAGTTTTTCTACGTTTCGGGGTTCTTTCTCCATTATCAAGACTTTTTTTAAAATCACTTTTTAACACTCAACACATTATATTATATATCTAGCTTACTGATATTTGTCCTATTTGATGTTTATTGGCTAGCTTTTTTGTAACTCAAGACATTTTTTAAAAAATAAAACACAACATAACAACGGTTCTAAATAAACCAAAAGCAATAACATAACGGATGCATATAAATATTGTACAAATCGTACGTAACTAAACTTCTTATAGGGCAAGTTATGTTGGGTTCATATTTATAAAATAATCCATTAACGATTATCCTCTGTGATTTCTCGCCTGCCAGTCTTAGTGGAGCATTTAGCCTTGTTTTGTTTATAAGACATTTAAATTTTAAATATTCTTCTCCGAGTCCGAAGTTGGTTATATAGCCACGTAATTCACTGAAAGAGGAATTTGTAATAGCTTCTATATCCCTAGAAAATAAATGAATTTTTTTAAACGGTTTAATCTTTCCATTTTTTTAAGTAACTGGACCATTGAGAGGTCGTATTTCTTCTGAACCTCCTAATAGGAAAATGTACAAATACCACAAATGAAATTCTCACCACAAACAGTTAATTTAATTCATTAATTAATACTCATCTGTTTGGCACCCGTAAAGAACATATTTTTAAAAAAATGTTAGTTTCAGATATAAAATATTATTTTTAAAATTTTTAATGATATTTAATATTGATATGAATTTATTAATTATTCCGATCAAGGTTGTATAGATAAATAGAAAAATCATTGCTTTTTATTATTCTACTAATTTGATTTTTTTATGACCGTCATAGATTAATTTTAAAATTCATAACTAATTTTCAAACCTAACCATCAGGTCGATTAAATCAGGCCTCGGACAAACTGTTATCTCGTATTCTTCCATGAATGCAATATACATGGTAACTAATTCACTTAATGATCCTGCATGCATAAATGTGTAATTTTATCACTTATGTTTGGACAAAAGGGCTTGAGTTTAGGAATTTAAAGTTTACTAAACATTTTTCAAAATTTAGTGAAATCATTTTAAATCCTACCTAAGTATATCTTTATTTATGAATCATAACATTATCTCATAAAGGGCTATTTTCACGGTAAAATACAGACTTAAACCAAATATTATTTATTTACATATTTGAAAACATTAAAACCTCATTTTCCTGATCATGATGATTTTTTTTTTATGACCTATTGCCCAAACATCAGTAATATATGAATATGATGGGATTTTATTTAACGATTTTTCACTAAAACTATGTAATTTAATATTCTGTTAGTTATAATAGATTCAAATAATTATGATTATGATATCTTTCAAAAGTAAAATTTAAATGTTTACAGATTTTTCTTCTTTAATATTTCACAATGTAAAAAACAAGTCTAATTTGATAAATAGTGGTTATTTAACAACTCATCTTATAATTGAGCAAATTTTTTCTTTATTTTTTTACGTCCATTTATACTGAATTAGAATTTGAATAAAGATTTTTTTTTTCATTAGTGATAAGGGATGGATTATTTCTCAATACAATGAAAACAGAATTTTTAATATCCGTAATATTAAATAGAAGACAAACTGATTTTAAACTTTCTTCCTCTAAACTACCTATAATTTTGTACATTCCAAAAGTTTAACCATATCATCTTAATGACATTGATGAAGGACTGCTAAATATACAAGTTGGACGAATTTGATGACTAACTAAAGTATAAAAGAGCAAACTTATTTTTTTTTATGAAATTTTGTTTTTTTGATAATAAGAATAGTAATATAGACGTATAATTATCGTTTGAAAGCTAAAAATTTTAGAAAGAATATTATCTGATACACAAAGTTGTAAAAGATAACATATAGTGACTTATAGGGAACAAACTTATTACTGATTAGCAATTTAATATAGTTATATTATTTATTCTAAATTATATGTTTCCCACGAAAATGAATAAACGTTTTATCAAAATGAACTTAAAATATTTTTCAAATTGGAGTATATTCAATCGTTTTTAAATAGATTTTAAAAGTCGTGTGTTGCCCGCACCAGAATTTTAATTTATACTAAACCAATTAGTATAATATAGTATATTAATAAACACAATAAATTAGAAAAAACGAAAAGTTGAATAATTAATAACTTGTATGCTTATAATTTTGGTTTTTCATGTGTGAATTTTCCACTCCTAACATTCATCTCTTTTATCGAGTATTAAGTTTTAAAAATTTCTTTTGAACAGGTTTTTTTTTTTTTTTTTTTTTTTTTTCCAAAGACTTATTTTAATAATTATTGTTTCGTCCGAATTTCGATCAAAGAGTTTTTGTCATCACAAGTTTCGAGAATTCAAAAAATATTTGCGTCCTATCGGAAGGTAGAAGTAGGAGGAATCTATTCAAGAACTTTACCGTTAAACCAACTTCTCGCTCAAAGATCACGCGGAGGATAAAATACTCGGAAGAAGACACATAGGACCGAGCAGATTTCCTCGTACGATAGTGATGCGGACCGGGATTCGAAAAGTCCTGCCATCTGAGAGAGGAGATGACAATCTAAGACCAACCCCTTCCACCTCCCTCCACTCAAGAATCTCTAGAGAATGTAAATCTACAGATTTGGGAGTCTATTGTTGGGCTATCTGTCACATCTCGGCGCCAGCCAATCCCGTATTTGATTGGCCCTTTTACTACTCCCTCATCTTGCACGCGGGCCTGACAAATATCGTAAAAGCCAGTTCGATACTCCTCGATGGAGGTTGCGTTCGTAAGAGGGTGTGTCCCATATACAAGGGATACGTCCCTGGCAAACATTGTCTTCTATAATATCTTACTAAATAATACTTTTTTTAAAATTTTTTTCTAGCTAGTTCTAATTGTTGTTTAATTATGTTTAAAGGGAAAAAATCTCCTAATAGTTATTATAACCCTCACAACTTTATAAAAAGAAAATTATCTACTAATGTATTTGGAAAAATGAAAATCATATATAGATAAAAATAATTAATTAAGAATTTTTAGGTTCTTTTTAAGTTAATCAAGTGATCCATTTTTTATACTAAAAAAAAAAAAAGAAGAAAAAAAAGGCTCTTCTTCTCTTCGTCTTAGGCTCAATACATATAGAGATTCGTACTGTTTCTAGGCCAACGGCCGCGCAATGAGGTGATTAGGCCTTGATCACGCTCAGCCGCCAGGTTTTTCCCAAATGTTTTGGGTACCCTCTTTTAAGAGGCTGGGTCGGCCCAGGAGGGTCTCCATACCCTAGGGTCACTCCGAATTAGTAATATTTTACCACAGCAGGATTCGAGCCCAGAAAACGGAGAACAGTAGACTAGTTCTCTAACCACTAGACCACGCCGCCTCCCCCCCCTAATAATAAAAAGAAAATAAATTATTTGAGCTGAAATAAACCAATTTTCTTAATAAATTAAATGATACTGCTAACTTAATGTTCGTTGTCGCTCAATGCCCCATAGATGTTTCCATTTCTCGTCAGTACCGAGCAGAATTTTGAAAAAAAAATGACTGTAAGAATCGCTTTTACACAGTTGTCATTAAAGTTAGTCCTTTCGTATCTTGAGGTAATTTGTGGCAATACTAGAGGTAATCAGATAATTACTTTAATAGTAATTCAAAGCAATAGTTATTATTCTAGTCGTTATGCCAGTAACTATCAGTTACTATCATATGAACTATTTCGCACAACCGACTCCTCTGGTAACAGAAATTTTCTTATCTTTCAAATGAGAGCCTATAACTTTTCGGAAGATGTATTGCGTCTGAGTTATGTAATATTATATTATTTAGTGCTCAAAATAAACGGATTTATCATGCTAAAATTGAAAAATAGTTCTTAGAATCATAATTTTGGGTGTGAAAATGGAATAGTTTGAAATTTTATGTTTAATTTTAAAACGAAAAAATAATATTCATAATTAAAGAAGTTAGAGTAATTAATGAACTTAAGTAAAAGTAAAAATCGATAGTTACGCCATCTTTCGTAAAGCCACTTTACAGCTTTGGAATATTTAATTATAAGATAATGAAGGTCTGTGAGCTAACGATGTTGAAAGCCTTCATGGAGTGTCACCTAAAAGATGATGAAGATGAAGATAAACAGTCTAGACTCGAGGGTGTTTTTAGCGCACTTCGGCCACCATCTTCCCTCCACTAGGGAAAATTGGACGGGGCTAGCCAATCTTACGAGTATACTGTCCCAGCTGGACCCGGCATCCTTAATCCTTAATCTATTACCAAGGACCCAGGGGGTATCTCAGGATCGTAAATACGGCGTATCCTTGTTTGTCCAGGGGAGTGTCATCTCCGCTGGAAGGCCCTTAGGAAATAGTGGCTTAGTTGTGATCCATGGTAGAGAGGGTCGTTTATAAGGGCCCTATCATAACATTCCATCGGGCCCTTTTAAACTATCATTTGTATATTTAAATGATTTTTAAAAATTAATATCATGCCAGTGATAAGTTTAACACAAACGAGATTAATCATAAAATATCTAGTGCTCGCAACACATGGCTTTCACTCAGCTTCGAAATTGAAATAAATTTAAGAATTTTCAAGTAAATTGAAGAGTTGGAAAAAGGCTAAACAATTACATCGAGTTTTGATAGATACATGTGTTTAAGATTAAATAAATTGGCAATGGAAATAATTATCTTCAACAATTGGGTACTCAGTTTTATCCGCTTTTCATTATCCGCTTTTCATTATCTTTTACAAAGTTGTATATACAATTTTTTTTTTTAGGTCAACGACAATTTTTATTGAGTAATATTACAATCTGTCCTAATTTGGACATTAAGAATGGTGATGAAATACAGCATTCATACAGTATTTATATAACAATTGTATATATGATAACATTTTTTTCTAAGAGCTTTCCGATTATACATCTATATTAGTACTCTAATGTTTACAGAAAAAAAAAATTACCAAAAAGATATTGTTGCTCTTTTCTCCATTAGAGTTCAAAAAGCTTTAAGAATTACATTCAAGTTCTTTGGAAACATTTGTCTAAGATTAACTAATATTCAGTGCAAAACTGTTAAGTACAACAACTATGTCCTATTCGTATTTTTACTTTCCCTTACTATATATAGTAAGTGATGTATATATAGCGATTGTGAAAATTTTCGAATTCCAGTTTTCAAGGGAAATACACATTTTAGGGTACTCTGAGTCCAAATAACCAAGACCCGCAAAAAAGTCTGTGTGTATGTGTGGTAACTCTCGGGCGGAAACGGTAAGTCCTATGAAACTAGAATTTCATATTTTAGACTAATATACCTACGCCCGAGATGTTACAAAAACTTTTTCATCAAAATCAGCTAACCAGAAATTTAATAGGCTTAAACGTCATGCAGGTTTCATTCCGCTAGAATAAAATAGTCTAACAGGGCTTAAATGCCGATATTTTAAATTTTCTTTCTCTTAAGTACCTTTAATTTTGTTGATTCTATAAAAATAGCTTTATTATCTTGTTACCACTGATGAAAAACAGGTAAATATGTAAAATGTGTGAATTCAAAAAACAACTAAAGGAGAAAACTGAAAACAAATTTTATCTAATGCACAAAATTGTAGAAGTTAATAAAGAGTGAAAAGCAGATAATCGATTTTTTAATAAATTTCACGTATTTTTATCTCCAACTGTATTTGAAAATTCTTCATTGATTTTAAAAATGGAGGTAAGTGAAAGTCGTGTGTTGCCCGCACCAGATTTTTATATTACTTTCCACAACTTTGATATAACATTATTTTTTTTAACTTTTAGCTTTCCAACATTATATTATACATCTATATTACTATTCTTTTGTTGAAAACATTTTGTTTTTTCTCTTATAGTTAGTTATCCACTTCGTGTAACTTGTATACTTACCATTTTTGTTATCAATGCTAACAAGATATATATGTTATTTTATTTTTATTTTTTTTCAATCTACAAAATTAAATTGTCAATCTACAAACGAATCTTAAGTAGAATAAAATGTAAAATATCAGTATTTTTTCAATCAGAATGAAAAAAACATGATATGAAAGCCAAATAATGTTTACACAATATTGGGAGTTTATCAAAACTGTTCCTGCCGTTTTGAGAAATTCGTAAAAAAAATATGCAAATGTATGGTATAAAGTGGCCCTTTGGCCTACATTATTTATTGATATTCTTATATTTAATATGTTATTGTATATGTTGGAGGAAATTAATCATAAAGATAGCAGCACCTTTATGCTTATTGCTGTATATGTGTTTTGTTGTTTTTGTTTTAAATATGTATTGGAATTGTGATTAATTATGTATATTTGCTGGTGATAAATGTATTAATTGTGCTGTGCCAGCCAGCTCTATTTGTATGGGGTTTGCCCTAAAAAACAAATAAATAAAGTTATTATTATTATTAAGTGGCCCTTTGGGTTACTTAATTTTTTTTAAAAAGTAACATCTTAGGAACATACAAGCTCCTAAAATATGAAATTCTAGTATGATAAAACTTATAGTTTTCGAGCTATACTTACCAAACACACTCACAAACCATTTTGCCGGACTTGGTCATTTTGGGCTTAGGCGACCCTAAAACTTATATTTCTGTTGAAAACTGGAATTCGAAGATTTTCATGATCACAATACTCTCCCCTTACAACATATTCCATTCATAGGACATTGAAAGTAAAAATAAAATATATTATTATTTTATTAAATTAATTTGGCTGGCATAAATTTGTTTCTCCATGTCAATATAAGTTTTATTTTAAACAGTAACGATTCCTAAACCTATATTCGCTCAGGAGGCGAAGATTTTTATTTAGTACTAAGATGATTTGATTCATATTTATTATTATTATGAGGACTAATGAATCCAAATCAATCATTCATTCATCGAGGACAATTATGAACAAAAAATGAATTAATTTTCTTTTTGCTCATTAAAAAGGTTTCTATTTGAAAATACCAATATATATTTAGATAGATAGCCGCAGTAATATATTTTTTAGATATTTTGGAATTCTTTTTTAGATCTTCTTCAGGTGGTAAGAAAAATATATTACTATGTTATAATTTTATTTTTACAACTAGGAAGATTTGCACTTATAAAAAAAGGCTTGTTCATAATTGAGACGTTGATTTCCAAAAAGTACTAAAGGAAATTTTTTACAAAATTGATTTTCTTACAGATTTGTATTCTCATCAATTAGTTATATCTAAATCTCCTATTCGATTTTATCTAATGAACACCCAAGCCCTTTATAAACGCAATTTAGAAATATAATTATTTTCTAAAGGAAATAATTACACATTTAATTTCGTTCCAAAATATACCAAAACATCTCATTTCATATCTTTAATATGATGTTATTAATATACTAAAAAAACAATTCTGGATTTTAATGCGAAAAGAATCAAATTAGCTAATTTAATAATATAACAATTAGTGATTTTCGAGCCTCCTGTAAAATTTCCTAGAATGGATATAGTACTTTTTGAAAATCAACGTCTCAATTTTTCCAATAAACAAGACATTTTTATTAAAATAAAAATCAGTGTTCAAAGTTACGGATTCTTTCCTCCATCTTCGTGACCATATAAACATTTTCAACATATCACTACAAATTCATTAAAAACATTTTATCATATCATTATTTTTTTATATATTTATTTTGGTTTTATGCCATTGTTGATTTGGGTATCTATTTTTAATAACTTTTGAAATGACAAGAAAATTTTAATTATTTGTGTTAGGATTAAGAGTTTTTAATGAATTTGTATTGATTGTTAATTAAACAGGTTTCTAATTGAAAATAACAAACCAATATTGTAGAATATACTAAGAAAAATAAATGGATAAATTAATTATGTTTAAGTATATTAACGATCATTTTCTTTTAATAGAGACTATTAATAACATTCTTGTTTGTTATGGTAGAATCGATTTACTAGTATCCCGTTCAGAAAAAAATCAGAATAAATTATGAAAATAAAACGGTAAATCCTCCACCGGATTATAGGAATAATAAAAATGTTTTTGTTCTCGCTAATCAAAAATGTATTGTTTCGAAAGAAATATCTTAAACAAAAAGGGTCGGGTTTATGCCCTTTCTCCAGAGTTTTTAAAGTCCTCTCAGTTTTCCAATAAAAGCGCTATCTTTTCATCAGCCGGTAGTAAAACGGGGTTCGGTTTTCTATATATTGGACAGTATTCCTGCTTTCCTCGGGTCACGTCTGTTCTGCCAGAGGGACTCGGGCTTTTCCAATTTTCCCGACCGACGAATATGACTGGTAGATCCTGAGCTGGATATTTTTATGTACAGCCTCGCTCACCGCACACTCAAGCGTGTGTTCTCGTGAAAAACTTATGAAACAAAATGGCGGACGGCGGTGGAGTTTACGACGTAGGATATAAAGCGGAGGAGCCTTCCGTGGCCTAGATCGGCCACAATCCGCGTTCTCTTATTTACCCCCCTCTCGCCCGATGAATAAGTCATACCGGGGTATACAGCCTGCGGCGGGGTATAGAGGAGTTGATGCCGAGGTATAGACCTCGTATAACTCCGGAATGAGGATCTCATTGCACTCAGGCTCGGGCTGATTAGTAATTCCCGTAGGCTTTCATCAAATCTGCATGCCTCTCATATACCTGTCGTCGTTTATTCATCATGCTACTTAGAAATATATGAATACTCTTGTATATACTAATATATATACATAATTATAATTTTTATTATGAATGGTGAGATTTCGACTCAAACAAGTGGAAAAGATTAGGGCTAAAATTGAATTTATTTATATTTTGGTTATATAGTGTGCGATCCAAAGGTTTAAAATTTAAATGCAGTTATAGAGAAAATAAATAAATTAAAATTATAAAATAAATGTAAATAACTAAAGAGGAAAAAAATTGTAATTATTAGAAGTATTAGAATAGACTAGGAAATAAAAAAAAAATAGAAAATTGAAAATGTATATGCAATATGTCCATGAGGGATTGATAAATACGCTGTGTTATTTTAGCAACCCGATGTATTTGGACAGCATTGCCAAAAAATAAAACATTTCTCTCTTGTCCATTACAATGACAGGGATAGTAATATTACGAATTAACTATAAAAATGGGTAAATAATATAATAAAATAAAAATTAATAATTTTTCGTAGCTGACCTTTATATATTTTATTAATACACCAAATATAATTATTTTATAATATAATATCAAATATGAGAATTGAAGAGGATTTATTATACCTTATTCCTTAATTTTCTAGGACATTTCAGAGACTCTGAAATTAGAATAAATAATCTTTGATTCTATATTAAACCTATGAATAAAATAAAATTTAAAAAATAATTAAGAGTCTAGTTTTCTACTGTTCTTAGGTTTCAGTCCATAAATAAACAATTTTCTTTATGCAACGTATCGAGAATTTATTGTTTTAAGACAAGCGGGGTTCTTTCAGAGTTTATAGTATACACACATGTCTATAAAAGACACTATTATATCTCAAATTGCATGAATATGAGAACAAATTCTCGAAACGTTGTATAAATAAAATTGTTCATTTTACCTCAGAACAGTAGAAAACTATACAAAAAACTACAGAACAATAGCATCCATCATTTTGATGGCATAAAATATTTACAGGGATAATGTTAAATTTATAGGAATAGTCCATTATGGAGAAAAATTGCTATGTTCGAATGTCACAAATATTAAATATTCAATAGATGGAAAAATGACCAAAATGTAATAAAGTTGCCCCTCAGGGTCCGTTTTGTTGTTCGTTCCAAATAATGTATTCACTCGGATAAATTGGCTGTTTGTATTCATGCGACGAGGAGGGTATTTTCAGCTCTAAAGGGCAATACTCTTACATACATTATAATAAATACATTACCGCTGCCTTCGGTATCTGGAATTCATGGCAGAAATCTTACTAAACAACTTCTACAGATGGCTTCTTAAAGTCTAATGAGGCAGCCTCAGGGATGGCATTCTATGGCTAAACTTGAAGTGATAATCTTTTCGTAAGATTTACTGCCGTCATCAGGCCAGCTGGTAAAAGAAATGCCCCAATTAACATGTAAATTAACAGCTTTGATGGAACCGGACAGGACCGCTTCGGTTCTTTGGATTCAATCCGGCATTTCTCCGATCTAAGGGATTATGAAGCATGTGGATGACAGATCCACGATTATTTAGATAACTTGTCTAGCTAAAACTAGAAGAAATTAAATTAAAATATTCTAAATTTATCAAAGATATAGCTGATTGTATGAATGTATTTTGAAACACGAAACGAGCCCGCCGTATTATATTTTTTAGCTACGTTTTGAAATCTTTGGCAGATCTTCAGGTGATAAGAAAAATATATTACTATGTTTGTAAAAAGCTTGTTCATAATTTTTCCAAAAAAAACAAAACATCATTACTAAAATAAAAAGCAGTGATCAAAGTTACGGAGTCTTTCATCCATCTTCATGATCATATAAACATTTTCAACATATCACTAAAATTTATTAAAAACATTTGATTATGATATCATTTTTATATATTTATATTGGTTATGTAACATTGTTGATTTGAATATCTATTTTCAATAAGTTTATAAATGACAAGAAACTTTTAATTATTTATATTAGCATTAACAGTTCTTAATGAATCTGTATTGATAGTTGAAAATGTTTTTAGGATCTTGAAGATGGAGGAAATACCCCGAAGCATGGATCACTGATTTTTATTTCAATAAAAAAGGTTTTTGGAGGAATTATGTGTTATTCTTCTGAGTGATAAAAATAAGGTAGTAATGCGTTTTTCTAACCACCTAAGAAATATTTCTTTCCAAAATATAAACTGAAGTGATTGTTTTAAATAAGAATTTCAATTGTCATATTATTCAATGATGATTTACTGTTAACCATTAAAAAATAAATATGCTGTTTTAATTAAAACTAAACGGAATTTCCTAGGAAACTACATATAAACATTAAAAAAATTATTTCTTGTAGAGATTAAAATAAAATTGTTCGAGACCTAAATAGTATACCTAAATTGCATAAAACTGTAAATTATTTACAAGCATAAAAGTTTAAAGCTTTTCATTGCTAAATACCACAAAGTAAAACTCTTGTGAATAACTATTATTTATTTTATAAACTATAATTTTATACAATTCATGCATGTATATAAAATTTATTAGTTGTAGGTTCTTCAGATATTTAAGTTCCGGACTGTATAAGGATGTTTTAATTTGTCTTACTGAATCTCTTTGGGTCGTTGCTTTTTTGTTTGGTAGATGTTATGTCTGTTGCATATTGGTTATTCTGTCTGTTCATCTGGTTTTTAGTCTATCTGCTACAAATTTTGTATTCATGTGTGTAGTATATCCATGATGGATTTTTGAACTTCTCTAATTATTTTATGCACAATATGTATTTATAATAATTATGCGTATTTAATGAAAATATATTAAGACATGATCTCGGATTCTTCTTATTTAACAATAATGGAGTAACATTGTTTACTCAATATTTTTTGTTTTTAAATACCAAACTCGAGCTTAGATCTGAATGAACTCAATGAATATTATGATCCAGTATTTAATGGAAATAGATGCCTTTAGTCCAAGTCTTTAAAAAAGTCTGTCCCTGAGTGGATGTAGAAATTGTTGATTTTCCATAGTTTTACAGGAAGCCCAAAAACTCTGATTAATTTATTATTTAACCAAATTATTTGATTTGTTAGCATTAGAAATTAGAATTGTATGCTCTAAATTAATAAGATTATTTTTTCACTATGGTAGAAAATGTTTCAATATAATTTGGAAGAAAATTAAAATTGTAATAGCAAATTATTGTATTTCTGAAGTGCGTTTTTAGAAGGGTATTCTTAAAATTCTTTATTATAAAGTACTTTATCGCATCCTAAAATAAAGCTGTTTAACAACGAAATAGTTTTAGTTGGATTATAATAAATATTTTTCATTTTACACATTTATTTAGAAATTATTTTTTATTTTTTTGTTAGTTTCTTTTTCAACTAAGGAAAACATTTTTTTATTCTGGGACCAAGTCCTCTTACAGCAAATACAAAGAACAAAAAAAAATCCTCATGGTCTAATCATTTTTGAAAAAATAAAATGATCAACTATTCAATATATCTATAAATATTTGCATACTCTTTTTTTTATTTTTTTTTTTTTTTTTAGTGAACTTTCTTATTATTAATCATTACATTATTATTTTTTTTATACTGTCACTAAAAGAATTTATTTTACTAATGTATATTATTTTTATTTATCTTCAATTGTTTTATATTAATTAATTTCATTTCTTAGCCAGATATAGCTCTCATATAAAGTCAAATCTAATGTTATTCTTATGGGACAGTCCAAAAATAAAATTTGTATTTGTTTCTTTCATTATATGAAATTGGATAGCTGATTGCGACAAAACTGAAATATTAGAATACACATGTGTATAAATATCAATTGTGTAAAAACTGTCCCGTAGAACTTTTTGGTGATCAACGTCTCCATTATTTAAAATATGTCACACACGGTAGCACAGAACAAATCAACATATTCTTGAATATATCAATGTTCACTATGTTCTTGATAACCTACTATTTGAAACAATTCTATCTTATAAACTGAAAATGATTAAGAAACCTACTTCCCCGAAACAAATTCTTCTTCTTTACAACTCTACTTCGATAGGAAATAAAATCCTTACTACTCGAAAACAAATAAGTCCTGAGTCCTCGACTCAAAATTTTCTCTGCTTTTACTGCGTTGGAACAAGTGAGGCGGAAGAAGGTAGAAGGTGCTGAACCTTGTAGGGCAAAGGTAGACGATAAACTTAAAACGAACTAATAAAAAACAAAAATTGGATTCCCTAATTTCTTTGGAGTTGTCTAGGGTTTATGGGCTGTAAAAAGGAGCGATCGCTGGGTAGTTGGAGTTAGAGTGTCTGTCAACACCTTCTGTGTACTCCAGAGCAGAAGTAGGCAGGTATTGCGTACGTTCTGCAGCACCGCCAAAACGTTTTTTATTTTTATTTTTTTTAGACAGTTGGAAAAAAAAATACTCTAATTGTGAAAATAATGTGTCATAATTTATATTTAAAAATCAATTGGTATAGTGACTTAAAGGACTATAAATAAGATAATGCAGATTAAAGTGCCTCTAACGTTTTCCATCTAAAAAAGTACTCCGATGTCATATTTTCATTTCTCTCATATATACTTTAAATCGAAAGGATTTAAGCATATGAAGCGGTATAGCTGGTTGGTGGGCTTTTATCGATTTTAATCAGAGCAAGTAGAAATAGCTCTTAAATAATTTTTATAAAAATTACCAAAAGTTATTGTTATCTAACTTATAACTTTAACAGAAGTGTCGTCCAAAGGATGAAGTTCATGTATAGTAAATCTAGACAAACTTGTTAAAAAATAAAAATGATAATCATTTCTATGTACTTTTAAACAGGAAATCTACACTTTCTATTAAAACCAAATTGCTAATTTAAAAGATAGCACTAAAACCTATCTGGACCTGCGGACTTGAACTGTGGGGGGCTGCCAAATTTCTAAATCAAACGCATTCAATTCTTTCAATCCAAAGCTCTCCGAACAATAGTTAATGCTCCTTATTATGTCATCAACCATACCTTTCACCACGACTTAAATATTCCATTTAGTTTAGAACTTATCCTATCAAAACTCTCCATATTCCATCATAACCTTATCCATCACCCCAATCCTCTAGTTCAATCCCTATCCATTTCCACACACCCTTACCACTCCCTTAGACAGTTGAAACGGCAGTGGCCTCGAGACCTCTTGTAAGCATATTGGAGTTCTAGCATCGGCTCGATTCTCCACTCACGTGCTGTATGCTTGAGGATTATAAATAGAAATAAATGTATTCTTGAGTTTGTACATATTTTTATTGATTCTTCATTGTATATAAATTTATATTAGATTCGGTTATAATATTTTATCATCACTAAGAAACGGGTTGTCAATAGCTCAAATCAAACATATTTATTTTTAATGGAGAGGAAAAGACGATATATATGTTTAAAATATATAGAAACTTGCATTGTGGCGATTTATTTCTTGTAGCTTAAAGTGCGATCACAACTTTGGCAACGCTTAGGTGGAATACTTCAACTTGGCTTACGAATGATTTTAATTAAAAGTTCGAATAGCCGGAACAGTAGCATTGGATAGATTAGTTTGCCAAGCCTATGTTTCTCTTATTTAAATTTTTGATGTTTGGCTCGGAATTAGCTTTATATTAGCATAAGTGAACATCTCTCGGTTCAGTGTTCAAAAAATGCTAACTCTTAAAATTTTTATAATAATGTATTCAGATAACTAAGGAGATTCACGGATAAACTCATTTATAAATAAACTTATATTTAAACATTGAACTAGTTTACATGCTTAATATCTTCAAAACTTCGAATCTTTTACTCATTTATTTTACCATCATGAGACCCACTAGTAATATGAAATCCAGCTTTCCAAACCATCTAATTCCTCCCACATTCAATCATTAAAATCCAAAATCTTTCGTAAAATACTTTTTATTATCTTATTCTTTTTATTGAATGATATTACAATCTGTCCTCATTAGGATCAAGTAGTGATCAAATACCAAAATTCATAAAATATTTACAAAGCTATAATATAATATAAAATAAAGAATTACTATAATATTTACAAAGTCATAAAATCCCCAAACATAGAGCACATTGATTGGAGAAGCTAGGGGTAAGGTAGGGCTGCAGGCATAATGAGGAGCATTAACTATTATTCGGAGGACTTTGGATTAAAAGGATTAATGCGTTTGACGTTAGAAAATTTGACTGTTCCCTACAGGTTAAGTCCGTAGGTCCAGATAGGTTTCAGTACTGTCTTGTAGATAGTTTAGAACACTAAGCGCTCCTCATTTCACCACGAATAAAATCATCCTTAATGACCTTAATACCCCATCTGTCGCATACCTTCCCCGAAACAGGTGTACCTCGTTTAATTCCAAACTCCCAACCCACACGAATCCCCTTGTCCGCAACTTATTATTCTGGACAACCCTACGAGGCGATGGAAAAGACGTTGTTCTCGAGACCTACTAAATTAAATTGACATTGAAGAGCTACTGCTAGGTAATTTCTTCACTAGACATTTTCACGCCCATAAATGTAAATCAGCCCTTTTACTTATTGTACTTATTATAAGTACAGTTGAAAATATCAATAAAATGTTGTTGTTTATAAAAAATAATTTTGCGGTTTATTAAACCCATTTCAAACAGGAATAAAAAAGAAAATAAACTTTTATTTCGATTTATTTTTATTATTAAACTCATGGATATTTCAGAAAAATGAGCAGAGGTCATCATCGTTAAAATTAAACCGAAGGTCGCTAACTGGAACGAGTTTAATTTTCCAGATGAGGAGCGAGCTGTCTAATTCCTCCGCTGAGTAGATGAGGGCCACTAAAACCGAAACCTAATTTAGGTTTACCACCCCTCGATCCTCGCTCAAAAATAAAAGAAAATAGAAGCAAAGCAGGGGAGGGTGTGAGAGTAATTAACGGCTTATCTCCGAACGGGCGGCATGGAAACGCGCTTTTCATGGCTGGGTTTTCTGCTGAGTAGTCCGTCGACTCTAAACCTTCCAGATGAAGCCTTATCTCCAGGAGCCGCAAGAACTCTTAGCATAATACCCGAAATACCAATTCGATGAGGAACTGTTAAAACTGTTTATCCAGCTTGGTTTCTTTTTTTTTCTTCCTTCTTCCCTCGGTATATATACTTTTTTCTTTCCTTAAGAGGAGTTTTATTTTTAGTGCTACAACCCTCGCTCTATTTGCATAATTCGGAGATTTATCCGTAGTGCCTCTGGGATACATTATACGGGGTGACCCCACATCGTCGAGGCGGAGAATTTAGGAGGTTTTACGTCCAATTTAACAGCGAGAGACAAGTTGAGAGACTTTTGGGGGACTTCAATGTAGCGGTTAACATTGTTGCCGACCAAATGTATGCGGCGTCTCGTAAAGAACACTTACTGAAGACTGGCGGGAGCGTCCTCTTGTCTCTAACTTCTCTGGTATCTTTTTTAGTTTAATAAATGGTGCAGATGATACACCATGTTGAAACAAAGAGTAATATAATTTTATTGGTTTATTGTAAGTCAGGTTTGTTTGTTTGTTTTGGTTTAAAGACGTAAAACACTAGATACTATATGTATATTTAACCTTTATAACAAAGAACTATTTGGTAATAAATAATTGAGAACAATAACAATAGTCTTTAAAAAAATAATAATAATACCAGTTTGATATGGAGTATTTTTTTCGCATTGAAATATTGAATGTTTTTCGCATTTAAAGCAATATTCAACTAAAAGTACCCTCGATAATCTAACAGAGAGCAGCACTAACTCAAAACCTGAAAATAATGGACTTATCATGTTCTTTCCCTGTTCTCATATTATATCCTACTTTCAGAGGTGGGTAAATTCGCACTCAAAAATACGAATACAATATAATTCGGAAATAACAGTTTTGTGAATACGAATACGGATATTAACTACCCTTTAAAATGGCGGTCTTAGGCGCCTTCTGACTCTCGCGGGTCTGGGCGTCGCCTCTTCCCTTTTGCCGTCTCCCTCTCTATCTGGAATAATCAAACCTAGAATGAACCATACCTAACCATTGGGTGTTGATGACCTAGCTGTTGTACGCCCTAAAACCGAACAAAACCAAACAAACAAACGAATACGGATATATGCACTGATGTGAAAACGAATTCGAGCGTATTTCACAGGTGTGAAAACGAATACGGGTATATTCAATCCTGTAAAAGTGAGTACGTACGCATTTACAAACGTGAATACGAATATGGTTGTATTTAATCTTTATTTAATACCATACAATTTAATACTCACGGATTTTTTTTCCTAATATGATTGGAATAAGGTTGAGTATAACTCCCGTAAATACGAATATCTATTTGTTTACATAAGTCAACTCTCATACAGTTCTATTCTCAATAATAAATTATTTTAACAGATTTTTTTTCTTCAAAATTGATTAATTTGGTGAGAAAAAAAAACATAGTATTGATGCATATATGAATTATATTTTTAGAAACAAAAATATATTATCCGTTTGGTATATTTTTTTAAAGCTTAAAATGTCGAGAGAGAGAAATTCCCATTAGGATCTGCTGCTCAACTTTTCTGAGTTGCTATAAGTACACAGCTTACCGGATCAATCCTGAAGACAATTTTCAACAAAAAAAGAAAAAAAAAAATGAAAAAAAAAAAAAAATGGAGGAAGATGCTGCCAAATAGAAAGATATAGACATTTCGCTCATAGACATATATAAGTCGAGGCTAGCCTCAATATATATGATGATGCAGGATTCCCAGTGAGTCCAGGGTCGCTATGTTTTGCAACTGTTTCCTTTTCAGTCCATACCTTTCCAAAATTAATTCATTATCTACTGGGATGATCCCCCTGCTTCCGAACCAAAGTCCCGTGACTGATGATGTGACAAAACACATCTTGGAAACATTTGAATTTTTTCTTTTCCAAAAGTTCTCCACATTTCCAAAATAAAATTCAATAAATATTTTAGAATTTTAAACCAATTATCTGAAAATGAAAAGTATGCATTGGTAGAATCAATACAGCACATCTCATATCAGCATTACATAATGAATCAATGTTACAGAATTGTATAATAGGTGTGACAGTATATACATGTATAATGTATACACACATAATATAAACTTATCTTGAAACTCTAATCTGCTAAAACGATTATGAGCCAAAGCAACCACTCTTTGGAATTCTATTCCTCCTGAGATCCGTCATGTAAGTACTGCTTCCTCCTTCAAATCGCTACTTTTCAACCACCTTCTCCTTACCCAGTCAAACAGACAATAACTTCAAACTGCAGATGCTATAAATACCAATTATTATTATTATTATTATTATTTTTGTGTGTTTATAGTACTCAAATTATCATTGATGAACCAGCTATTTCTGTTTTCTTATTCCGAAAGTCTGACTTGTAAAGATATACATATATTACTACCTTAATTATTTTTTAGTTTAGTATTTTGTTATTCTAAGCCATGACCACACTGTTCCGGTCATCAATTATGTATTTTATTTTATTCTTAAGGGACTTTAGTCCCAGGATAATAAAGAAGTTTTTTCATTTCATTATGAATAATATTGGTTACTAAAATAAATTAAAAAAAAAAAATTGTGTTTTATTTTTTTAGTTCATTCAGTAGATGAATTTTCCATTCAACAAAATGAACGAAAATATTTGTTTGGTGATAGGTTTCAAAAGGGGAATTCTAAACTAATGTAAATTACGCCAGATTTAAAACTAACTTTGAGGATTGGAATAAATAAATAATAAAAAAAAAAAAAAAAAAAAAAAAGAGAGAAGAAGAAGAAGTATATGATCCCCTATCCTTTTACCGAATCCATTTATCCCGTTTGTCCCGATAAATCTTTAGGTTAAATTTATACCGGTCCTGTGTTTAGAGAAACCGTAGACGATAAAGATAAAAAAAAGGAAAAAAAAGCACCCTGAGACTGAAAAAGAAAAAAAAATATATAAATAGGCAGAGGGCAGGAGAATGTCGAGAATTAGATAGTACGGAAGGTGTGTTTATCAGCCGGGAGTCGACGCAACCCTTCAAAGTGAACAGTTTATAAAACTGGTTCCTGTAATGAAAATCACGGACATTTCTATGTAAACTGGGAGCGGGTTTCTATTTCTATCCGAGCCTGGTTACCCTGAAGGTATAAACCTTCCAAAGGACTGATTTGAAAGCTTTTAGCCCTCGGCACTGCAATGCGGGCCACTGCTAGGGCCCCGCTGTTACGCCTACGGAATCCGAATGTATCTTATGTATTATTCATTCCTATCCGCCTTTATCTGTATCTGGAGGCCGGGAGAGCTGCCTGCGACAACAAGGCGAACCTTGGAAGTAATCGATCGAGAAGAGATACAATGCGATGAAAAAATAAAATAAAAGAGGCGAGCTACTAGAATGGAATACTGATACCAGGGCATTAACGTGAAAATGTCTTAAGCGTATAGTAGTCACAGAGTACTATGATTTTACTTTCAAGTATAAGAATCATTAACTATCGTTCAGTTTCTTGATCTTATCATGACGGTCATTTTGGTTTACTATTTTCAGAAGGAATTTTTCGTTGAGAGGAATTTTTAACTCCAATTAAAAACTCCTAGGGCCACCTGCAGGCTTGAATCAATGACCTTTGACATAGAAGACTGTTATACTTGACACTATGCTACACGTGACCCCGGAATCCCTAGTTATGCCGTCCTTCGAAGGGGATGTTAAACGGCGGTCCCGAGCCTGTGCTATCGCAGGTACTCGTTAAAAAATCCTATCCTAATTAAACCTGAATAGTAAAAATGCATGAATCTCACTGTAGCATCTTCCGATTAGCCACAGCAGCATAAAGTTACGTTAAAATATAATAAACAATAAAAATATAAATATTTAGTGAACATATCGATCATCTCAGGCTGCACCAACCTTGTCAGCTTCTTTTGCACAATAAGATTAAGGAAATTCTTTTCTTTAAATTTTAATAACCATTCGAATTAAAACCATTATTTATTACTCGTTAACCTTCTTTAAAATACCTTATCTAAAATTTACAAAAATCTATTAAGTAATGATTTTTACTTCGAATTATAATTTATTAGTATATTTTGGCTGTTGATGTTGTTATTTGTTTCAAAGGGCAGGGTTTCACAAGGCATATAAAAAAAAAAAAAATCGAGAAAATGTAAGTTCCAAAAATATTTTAATATGATTTTTTTTCTTTGTTTATGATTTAGATATTTAATTTTTACTAACCATTGAAAGACATTCACTCTCTCCTTTATTGAATTAATCTCCCTTGAAACAAGTTTACAAATTCAGGTTGGAATAATTTGGAAATTTAGCTCATTTCAGTAATCAGCATCGAAAAATTAATAAATAACTTTTTGGGAAATGAAAAATAATTTAATCAAGTTCTTTGATCGAAATTACAAAATCAAGATTTAAGGTTAGTTATGAATCATCCCAACTATAAGATATATAAATACATTTTAGATTTTCGAAAAATAGAAGCTTATTTTTCACAAAAAAAAAAAAAAAAAAAAATGACATTAGCACCTACAATAATTAAATGAATCTATTTCAAAATATAGACATGCATGTCAACCATATAAGGAGTATAACTTAAAAAAAAAAGAAGAAAAATCACCTAATTGGTTCATTATTTTTTTTTAATTTAAATTTATATTTTATTGAATTTTACACCTGTAGGTATATAAACATAAATACAACAAGTAAAAGTGTTGAATTATAATAAAAGGAGTGAAAAGGCTTGTGAAGAAACTACCCAGCGGTAGAAGTTCCATGTTTATTTAAGTAAGTAGATCCTAAAGCCATCTTCATGTTAAAATTTTTGAAATACTTTCTTGAGTTTTACAAACTTTTTTTTTTATTTTTTTATTTCGCTGAATTAGTAAATTTAGTGGAAACTAAAAAAAAATTCCAATGTATGTTTTCCGTTTCTCGCAATTACGGCCAGTCAATGAACCCTTAGGAATCAAATACTTAAGCGGGCAATGTCCTAGAGAAATCTAAACGAACCGAAGTTATTTCATGTTACCGTAAAGTTACATGGTTTTTTTCTCATTCCTTCCAACCGAAGTGGCGACATATGTACAACGTCGAGCAAGGAATAAATTATTTTTCAAACATTTTCCCCGACACCGGCCCGACTACTTTGTTGGCTACCGCTCCCATGTTTTTTCATTAAGACGTGAACCCGTCCAATTTTTTAATTTAAGGATTACGAAAAAATAAATGAAAAAGAGGAAAAAGAAAAGGAGCTAAGATAAGATGAGAAGAAGACGGGAAAAAAGCACCTTATGGCAGAGTGTGTTCGATTCTCCACGAGTCAGTGAAATTTACGATGAGAAACAGGTCCTGAGGCGTTTCGGGAGTGTAATTTCTTCGTCGTCAGGTGTTCAAGGAGGAATTATAATTTTCCATGACACGAGGCAACATATGGTTAGCATCGTCATCACCATAGGCCTTAATCTTGATAAATTTGCAAAATATTATTTTTAATAATTGGAAGTTCTATGAAATATATGATTTATGTATTAGTACGCAATATAAATCTATAATAACATTCAAAATATCATAGTTTCCAAATCAATATGTAATGAATAAAATCAATCATGTCAAAAACCTCTTTAATACGCAACCTACAAATAAATGATATAATTTATTCAAAATTTGATACTCTAGAACAGTGGTTCCCAAAAAGAAAAAATTGCGGAGGATCTCCTAAATGTGAAAATCTAATTTTAAATATTAGATATATATTGTTATTATATTATTATTGTTATTAATATATATTGTTTTATACCCGTCACAGCACACACATTATGTGTATACAAAGCCAACAGAGCTCTGCCTACTATCTATATTTTAACAGACACTCTAAATTAAATGTAACTAATAAATTATTGTTAAATTAGGCTTCTTTACGAGAAATTCTTACCAAAGCATGCCCAATATTTAGCTATATGTGTAAATCAAACTATAAAAAATTACAAACGCTCCAAAATAAATATGTAAGAATTTGTGGAAATAATCCATTCGATAAAAGAATCAAAACCATGCATTCAGAAATTGAGAGTACCTATTATTAAAGATTACATAAACAAGTTTAGTAAACAATTTTTTCCGAATGTTTAATTAACAAAATGTTTTTTATAATAAATATTGGAAACTATACCTAAAATAGTACAAAACGGCATGTATACAAACGAACCAAACCTATAATACTATAAGATACATTTGATGTAATTTTTTTTTTCAAATTGTTTGCTAGCCATTCACAGATCACCAAAAACTTAAGCCCAAAATAATTACGAGTTCGCGTCTCGGTGAGAGGAGAGGAGAGGGGCTTTATCCCGGCATTTATCAGGAACCAACAAATCCTAGTTGTGATATTATTAAAAAATATGCATCTGTTGAGAGGAAGGTTACTTTTTGGATAGTGATGGATTACTCTAAGTGCTTGAGTGGTGAAATGGATTATTTGGTGAATGTTTTGTCATTGATATTGTTTAAAATTGAACACTTAGAGATACAATTGTATAAAGTCTTATTTATGAGAAATAGTTCTTTATTCAAAGAGAAGTCGTTCATTCCAAAATTATGTATTCTCTTTCCCATCCACTGGGATAGCGTAGCGTAGTTATTGGTTTAACGTTAATAATGACGTTACAGCACTTAATCAATTTTACGAAATTTGATTTTCCAAAATCTTCTCATAAATTCAGTAAAATAATTTATTCGATTATTTTCGCATTTAAATACTGATAAAATTATTTGTACGCATATAAAAGGAAATGTTATAGTATGATTCGGAACGAAATAAAAGGTGTAATTACACGTATTAAAAAAAGTTGCTTTTCTTATTCTGAATTAATGGTGCTTGAACACAAAACACTAACATTCATTTAATTATTTAATTTTTTTAGATTAATTGTTTTTAATTGTAATCTAAATTGTCGAAATGTGACGACGGTAAAGTTACAAACAAGTTTATACTTTTCTTTAAATTATTTATTGATATGTTTAAAAATGAAATAACTTTTCCATTACGTCAGAATTACTTAAAATGTAATTGAAATCATTATTAATTTAAAATATATTATTATTAATTAAAACTAATACATTATAAAATATATTTTACTAAAACTTGAATATGTTTAAGAATTCATGTTGTGTAAGAAGTAAATTTGATGCTAAAAAAAAAAAATTGTTTATCAGCCTTTAGCTTTTATGGACTTATTTTACGATTGTTGGGGATTCGCATTATAAATTATAAACGGTAAAGATAGAATCTGGGAATATTGGCAGTTGACAACCAACCTTCAGGAAATTTGATTTATTCTCTGATCTCAGGAGGGCTGTTAATATCCCAAAATAAACCTTATCTCCTTACTGATAACATGCACGGTATAAAACACCCCCTTTTTCCAGATATCTCATGGAAAGTAAAATAAGATGGGGAAAAAAAATCTTATAAACTTTTTACAGTGTTCTCACCCCCTTGAGCCCTAAACTAAATAATTGGAGAGGCGGTAAAGTTTTATCAGGTTTCAGCCCACGTCTCGAAGTTATTCCAGCGGTGCCTCGCAATTTGCCTCTTCCAGCCTGGGCGTGGCCGAGCATAGGAAGGGCATATAGTCTGGAGCTTATTCCAGGGGGGTGTAAACCCCGGATTATACCCCCCGCTACAAAACCAGGTGCGCTGAGAGCCAGTTTAATCCGCTGACCTGGTTCCTCCGTTCCATACCCCGCCATAACGAGGCCTCTGTCAGTGGCGATAATTGCATCACTAATTAACGGCTATTAAAGGCTAGCCTTTCCCATCTTATCAACACTAATGTAGTTCCAGGAACGGCGAATGCACTTGCACTAAAAGCTATGCAGATGAGAACAGTGCATTTAGTAATTAATATCGTCATGGCGGCTTAGCAACTCATTCATTATCCAGCACAGTAAAAAAAGAATAAATAAATAAAATAGAAAAAGAGGCTTTCGAAATGTTTACAAACATATTTCAAATATAATCTATTATAAACAACTACTCCATTGATTGAATGATTATTCATAATTATTTACATAATATTCCTTGTTTAACTGTAAAATTAATTAATAAAAACTATGAATATTCAATGTTATTGAAATAGTCTGCTTAAATGCCGAATTTTCATTTTCACTTACTTATATATGAAATATATAGAAGGGAAAGAATAGCGATCGTGAAAATTTTTGAAATCTACATTTAAACGGAAATACACGTTTTAGGAACCCCTGAGTCCAAATTATCCAGTCCTGCAAAAAGTTTTGTGTCCGTGTGTGTGTGTATGTGGTAAGTCCCACATGACAACGTAAAGGTGTACGTAACTGAAAATTCATATTTGAGACAATTATACATAACATAACATAACATTTTCATCAAAATAGGCGTACAGGAAGAGGCACTTTAATTTAGGAATTACTCCATAAGGGCTATAACGATTTTGATTAAACTCCCTATACCGCTGCAAAAATTAATGAGTTTTAATATGTTGTAAGTTTAATTCTGATTTAAATAGTCGGACAGGGCTTAAATGCCGATAGCTTAAATTTTCTTCCTCTAAAGTACACTCAAATTTGTAGATTCAAAAAATAAAACATATCATCTTATTAACATTGATAAAAAATGACTAAATATACATATTGAACGAAGTTGACAACTGACTTAAGGAGAAAAGAGATAAAATATTTTTCTATTGTAAATATTTGGCTTTTTGATATAAAGAACAGTAATTCATTACCCGGTCATGTCAGTAATTCATTACAATATACACGTATAATATACCGTTGGAAAGAGAAAGATTTTCGAAAAAATATTATCTTATGGACAAAATTGTAGAAAGGAATGTAAAGCGACGAATACTGCATAAACTTATATATGGTCCTTTATAACCAATTTAACCCGCAAGTGGTCCTAGGATTTTTTAATGGGAGTAAAAAATCTTTAGCTATACCGTTCCCGAGGGGACGTTAAAAGGTGGTCTCGACTCGAGACTCTCGAGCCTGTACGATGACAGATACTCTTTAAAGATCCCTATCCTAATAAAACCTGGATAGGCAAAATTTAGGACTCCCACTGGAGCATCGTCCGATTTGCCATAGTAGCATAAAGTGACGTTAAATAAATAAACAATAAACGTAGCAATTTAATATTGTAATATTATTTAATCTAAATCATAAGTTTCTAAACAAAACTGAATTCACTTTTTATTTGAATTAACTTCAAACTTTTTTCAACTTTAAGTTTATTTAATAGTTCTTAAGTTGACTTTAAATGCTGAGGTAAGTGAAAGTCGTGTGTTGTCCGTACCCTAAAGTACCCTTTATTTTGTAGATTTGAAAAAAATAAACATGTCTTGTTGGCATTGACTTGTTGGCATTCCAACTAAACGAGATAACAGGAAAAATAGTTGTTGTTTTTTCATATCATATCAATAATAATAGAGATGTGTAACTATTGTAAAGCTAAACGATAATCTGAGACATATGTTTCCACGAAACTGGATGCGATTCTTTAAGTTTTTTTTTTTAAATTTCTTAAATTCACTTTAACAACCGATATAAGCATAAGCCGTGTGTTGCCCACACCAGATTTTTGTTGTTGCGAACCCTATTATTTTATTATATTAATAAAATTAAACGTAATAAAAAAAATATAGCGTTATGTCCTTTAATAATAATAAACATCGCTTTTGTAAGTATCATTAAATTGAATCAAATCGTTAAAATACAACACAGTACTAATGCGAAGCACAGGTTTGGGGCATAAAAGCTCAACTGCCTGTGGTGCGACAAGGTACAGCGCATGCTCAACCTGCGAAATAGTCTTGAGGGAATGAACCAAAAGAGTTTTCGTTTGTTATTTTCAATAATGAGCCTTTGTTATCTTATGAGAAGAAAAAAGAGCTTATTGATATGGTTAATTAATGTGTAGTTAAATTTTCTTCTGAAAATCATAGTAATCGGATAAATATTGGCAGAGATATGTGGTCCAGAACTAAAGGCATGATTCCTGATTCTTTTAAATTCCTAATATAGCAGCTATTAAAAATAATTGGTAATTTTGATTCTACTCAACTTATACATTTGTTCAATTTAGTTGTTTTAAATAAAAATAATAATTTTATCGACAAAAAGAGTGCAAAAGATAATGCTGAAACATGTAAATAGTTATCAAGACTAGAGAAGAACATGGTACTGTAATTTTAATAAATTAAGTTGAAGAAAAGTCATACCTAATATATTATGAAAAATGAAAAAATTTTCTCAGGTTCTTTTTTTATATTCACTTCTTTGAAAAATCAATTTTGTATACTATTACAAAAATAACATTAAATATTTTTGGTAATATCATGAATAAAGTCAGTTTTATATCTGTATATTTTTTACAAGTCGACTCAGCTATATTGACTAATAAAGGTGATATGTGAGGGATTTTATCCTTAATTTTAGTTTCCATAGAAAATAAAAAAGATCCCTTTTAAAAATAAAAATAAACTAATGAAGAACTTTCGATGCTTATTGTTGGTCATCATTATGTACATAAATAAATTTATCCATGAAATGAATCAATTTATTCTCAATTCCAAAAAAGAAAAATGATCCATAAATTAAAAAATATACGTATCGGCATGTTTTTTTCTTTTCCATAAGAATAAAAAAAAAAAAAATACCAATACCACCATACTTATTCCTTCATTTAAACCCTGGCTCCTGTTGGTATCAGACCACATTCTTGGGATAAACAAGTATTTATAAGCAAATCCGTCTTTCCATTGGATCAGAATCCTGTGGGCATTTTTATATCTGACTTGGAATAATAAGCTCCTAATGACAATTTATGGCAGGCGATGGAAATGTTGGAATTTTTAATAATGTAGGATTGGTCTACAGATAAATCCTGTCCCTTCCAGATGACGGGGGATAGAAAGTTCCAGTATGGAGGATAGAGGAAATATTTATATCTGATCCATAATATTTCTATAAACTATTGACCATTCGCATAGCAGAAAGATTATAATTATATAATCATTTTATAATAATTATAAAATCATTTTAAATATTTCAATTATAGTAACATGCTCTTTATAAATCTATTTGACTTACTTAGGAAATAATGAAGAATTATAATGAAGACCTTAGCTTACCTGAAACAAAATAAAATACATTATTATATAAACTAGCAACAAAATATAATAAGAAAATTACATAAAAACTTTTTATTCATATAATACACTATCATATGATTTTTTTTTTTTTTTTCATAGCCTTATTTTACTTTTCTGAATATCTAAATTTTCACTGAGGAATTTCCTTTTTGTGCTAATAGGCATTTTAAGGACTCATAATAATTCCTGATTTTTATCCAATTGATAATTTATAAAAAATGATGGGAATATATTTTGGTTTATGTTGAATTTACAAAACTTAAAATGGAATGTTATTTTCAAAAAGTTTTTGACATCGTTGAAGTATTGCAGAAGGGATAAGCTTACTGGTATTGTTAACGAGTTCCACGGATTAAGAACTTTTATTTAAGTGATCTTTAATTTTGGGAAATTTTTCATTCCTCATAGACTGGTTCTGGCTCTTTGAAATATCGTCCCTTTCCAATATTTATTTAAGTCATTTTGAAAAGATTGTAAATCCTGTATACAATTTTTTAGAAGCCTTGAAAATAATTTAATTTTTAATAAATTCAATCTATTTAATATATTCTAACCAGTGCTATCTTTATTTGTAACATCAATGTTATTCTTAAGAATAAAGTTCATTTTCTATTCTATTCTAAAAAGCTCTGTCAAGAACGTTCAGTTCACTGATTTACAGGCATTTGTTATGTTGTTTTTTTTTGTTATATAAATCGTTAATATGTAACTAAAACAATATCATTATTTTATTTTTTAATAAGGATTTAATGATTCTTAATATTTTTATTATATTTTGTCATTTGACTCTATCCTAAAGGGTGATTGACAACTATGGCATATTAGGTTTAGCTCTAATATTTAATTTCTTTTAAATAGCTAAATAGTTTTTTTACACTGGCTTCGTCATCATTCAATACATCTTTTAGAGTTCCTGTCAATTTAATTTTTCGTCTTGTTGTTTCGAATTGGGGACACTCTAATAATAGATGTTGGACAGTTTGTGGAAATTTATCACAATATTCGCAGGTGGGTGCGTGCAGATTTCCAAAAAGGTAACTGTAGATTAATTGGTAGTGTCCGGTACGAAGCTGACATAAAATGATTTCCTCTTTTCTGAAAATCCTAGTTCTAGTGGTCCACTTTTAGGCGTCTTTTGTTATATCCAACTGTTTATTTTGGCTTGTTCTTGCACATTGTTTCCCAGTTTTTGGAGAGATTTTTCTTCAATCGGCTGATCCAGTCTTCTGATGTGAGTTAAGTTAGTACCGTGCTTTCAGATCGGTTGCCTTTTCTGGCCAAACTGGCGGCTCTGTCAGCATCTTCGTTGCACAATGTGTTGGAACCCACTCCTGGATTCTGATGCAATGATCCAATTTTTTTGTTTTTTATATAGCAAGCCAATGGAGGGCCTGTAGGATGACTGTCCCTCCTTCATTGAAAACAGATCATTCTTCTGGTAAGCTGAAGAGGAGTTGGTGCTGTTTGATTTTCCATTTTTGTCAGTGTATCTTAATATTTTAAATTAGCAGAATATTACTGTAAATAAATTAAGATTGCAGCTGTTAGTCAGCAACACATCCATTCCAATAAGGCTCAGTTTCCAATAAAATTTTAAATATATTATTGTTAGTGCATTAGTGGTAATTAATACTGATCTATATTATTTTGCTTTTAGTTGATACTTTTCTTAAAATATTTCAATTTTAATGATTGTATAATAACTGTGTTTTTATTGCCAACAGAGTAAAAGTCTACAAACATAAAGCTATAATTTCTAAACGAAAATAATACGAAAGTCACTTTATATCTAAACTCTTGAATCCAGAAAGGGTATAAATTTCGTAACAAACGGAGCGAATTTAATTTTCAAGAAATATTGCCCTGAAATAAATTGAGCACAAGGGGCCGTCGGACCTGGGTTCTGGTCGTATAAATGAAAGTGCTTACAAGTATTGACTTAAATAAAGCCCCGAGCTACTTTGTCCTTTATCCAAGAACTCTAGAAATTTATTGTCCCCTGACCTCGGGAGAATAAAATTTCTTTACATTTTTCCCTCCCCTCCTGAAGGAACGTGGAACTCCTTCGGTCAAGACGCTGGAGACTTAATAAGATTCGACGATTGAAAGAAGCAATAACCCTTTATCCCGGTGTATATATCCGACTGCCCTAATCAGAAGGGAAGATATCCCTACATCCATAACAGGGTTTACTGGGAAAGGGCTAGCGCACTCTCCTCCACTAAAAACTTTATTCCCAGTCTTTTATATCTTCTTCTTCTTCCTTCTCCACTTCCCTTCTTCCATTAGGTAATTGGGGGCGGGGACCTCGCCTTTCCTCTCCCCCGGTGGAAGGGGGAAACTAATTTAGATGTATTATGTATTTTCTAAGGTTCATAATAAAGCAGACAGTTCCTCCAGGGCAGTCTTCCAGCGCTGGAATTGGGTCGGATCTTTTCATATTTAATTGGGTCATGACAACGGCTACTAAAAAGCGTCTTTAAATTCTAATTCGCTAGATTACAAAAGTAAAACAGCGGGTGTATTCTTCTTTTAAATAGGATGTTTCTACAGCGGAGGGTTTTATTGCATACTTAATATCTCTTAGAAATTTAATTATAAATGAGGAAAAGTTAATGACCTGTTCTTACATACTATTTTTTTAACAAGATTATTATCTGATTTAATTAAATATTAAATTGGTTGTTTGTTTTTTAAATATAGGTAAGTTACATGAAATTGTTCAATACGCTGGTGATATTGACAATGATTCAACATTTAATTTGAAATTAAAAATATTGTCTCTTTTATTTATGAGCACATGAAAACATTGAGCTTAAGTTTAGGCCTCAGGGGAGCGTGATCTAGTGAATAGAGCGCTATTCTACTGTTCTCCGGGTCCTGGGTTCGAATGCCGGCGATAAAATAATATTATTTATTATGTTAATTCAGCTGAAGGGTGACCCTAGGGTATGGAGACCCTCCTGGGGCAGACCCAGCCTCTTCAAAGTGGGTACCCAAATTGAGGAAAAACCTGGCGGCTGAACGTGATCAAGGCCTAATCACCTCATTGCACGGTCGTTTGCCTAGAAACAGTACGAATTTCAATATGTACTGAGCCCAAGACACCCATTTTTGGAAAAACAATTTTTATTGAGTAATATTTCAATCTGTCCTTATTAGGACATTGATAATAGTGATCAAATACAACATTTATTCAATATTTACTAAGCAATAATTTAAAAAATAATTTAAATTTAATATTCAGGTGGTGGTGTAATAATATAATATTATTATGGTTAGTGAAATAATAAGGTTCATTAACTATTAGCCGGAGGACATTAGACGATTGAAAGGATTGGATGCATTTAATGTTAGAAAAATTTGGCTGTCCAGGCAGGTACTATCTTGCAAATCAGCAATGTTCAAAAATAATTAAAATAAAAATATTTGAAAAAAGGAAAGTCTCAGATCAAAATGTCATAATGTTTGTGTGTATTTATTAAAGGTAGCTTTATGTTACTGTTGCTAATCGGACGATACTACAATAAGAGTCCTAGATTTTGTCTATCCAGTCTTTATGAGGATTTTTTTTTTCAAAGTTTATCTCAAGTCGTTATAAATGGAGAAAACATTATGATGATTTTAAGTCATACAAATCCTTCTTTGAGGTTTTCCAAAATTACCAAACTCCACAAAACGAAATTGAGACTGTAGGACTGATTTTTTACGAAAGACCTTTTAGAAAACGTTAAAAATTGTAATTATTTAAATAAAATACTGATTGTGAGTACATATTGAACTTCTTCCTAAATCATACTAACAACATTTCCATCATAACATAAAAATAAAGTTTTTAATATTATAAAAAAAAAATCTTATCTTTATTATAAGAAAAAAGTAACTTGGTCCAATAACAAATCAATTTAAGATTTTGGCAACAATTTCTGATTTGGGAAATCATCGTCTCAAGTCCGCTTAACAATTACAATTTTTTTTTTTTTAAATTCTTTTTAGGACAAGAAATAGTACAATAGTAGTATAATAGAAATAGTCAGTTAAGAAAAATGCACACAAACGCGAATACCTATCGCGTGCTGGACAATAATCAGGATTATAAAAAACAAAACAATATGAATAGAAAAAAAAGTAAAATAAGAAAACAAAAAGATAACAAATAGTAGGCAGTGAAATATGACAACAAACTTCATTTTAAATAGATAATTAGAATACGAGTAAGCATAAAAAATATATCATGATTACTATGATGAAGCTGATAATACAAAAAAAGAAAATATAATGTCAATTATTAGTGTTTGCACTTCTCACTGTTTACTTTTTCTACAATGACTGGACCCTTTTCCTTGATAATTGCTATATTTACTAATTATACTTAATGCTAGTTAACTCCAAAAAGTTGTTAAAAGAATCTTTATTGAAATAAACGAATTTACTATTTATTGCTTAAATCTTAGAAACTATGATAATTGGTCTAATAAACTCAGAATTCGATTTATGCAATTATGCCATCTTTATAAAATAAAAAAGATTAAGCTTTTATTCACAAATATACATGACAAAATGATTATGTTTTGTGATTATTCATGTATTATAGTCTTATAAAGAAATTTAAAACTCTTTAATTACCTAAAAGCAAAATTATTGTAATATCGTAGAATAATAAATATTTGGAAAAAAACTTAAGGCCATTTCAAGGCTAAGAAAAAGGTAAAGCAAAAAACTAGTTTGAAGAAGACTAAAAACAAGAATCAATAGAAAAGTTGTTTAGTGCCTAAATTTAAATTTTGTTCTTGAGTTAATTTATTTTCTCAACACAATTATCTTCAGAATATTTTAAATGTTTTGTTAGTTTTTCTATTATGTTATTTCTGTTGTGTATTATAATTAGAGAAGAAAGAACTTTCACAATTTTAAATAATAATTAATTATGTTCCTTTAATTTCTTGGCAAGACATATCATCTATATATTTCAATTGTACACAACGGATATTCTTGAAAGACCCGGTTCCAAAATAAAAATATTTTCTATTAGATCATATTCTAAATAAATATGGCGAAAAACAGAATAAAAAAAAAAATTTCCAAAAATGGTTCCAAGCACCGAAACTTTTTTTTGTTTTTAAACATTTTCATAATTCTTCTAATTTTAATGGTTACATTGTAACTACTTACAGAAAAAATATCCCTTTATTAAATAAATTTGTCAATACATTATCATTAAAATGAGTTCTTGTTTCAAACAGCTCTTAATTGTAGTATATATCTCCTAGAATGTACCTATTTCTGATTACTATATACAGTTGTATATAAAATTAAATATTAAATAATTATATATTAGATTAATTAATAAATAGCTAAATTTTGCTATATTATTATAGATTAATGGAGAAGAATATAGACGGAGCTAGGAGGACCCAGCCATGTTCCCCAGCCGGGATGAGACACATGGCCGCCCGCCAGCAACATGGCTCCCGGCCCAGCACCTGCTTCAGCCGCATCTGTCTTCATTATTTCCATCACTTATAATTATTATACTATATTTTTACTCATATTTTCTTATTAATATGGTTTTATTACTTATATTTAGACATATAATAAGTAAGAAAAATTAAAACGTGTTTTTTTTATCATATCTCAACAAGCCGGTCCATCATTTAATGGTAATACCTGATCCATTGATAAATAAAATAATATTGACGTATTATTTTAACCATTGAATAATTATTAAAATTATTAATAATTTAATATCTTGTTTGTAGATTATTTAAATAAGAGACGTCGGTTTAATTTTTATACATAAGAAATAAAGCTATATAATTTCCATACGAAGCGGCCCAAGAGGCGTTAGGAACTAGGAAAGAACAGAGAACGGCAAATAAATATTGGTGGAATGAAGAGGTAGCTTGTGCAGTTGAGAAAAAGAAATGTGCATACCAGAAATGGCTTTCTACAAATGACTACATCTCTCTAAATAATTATAGAAAAGCTAAAATGGACGTAAAAAAGAAGAGAAGAGAGGCAGTAGACAAGTTTTGGGATCACAACTGTGAAATGATTGACCGCTGCATTCAAGGCCAAAAAGTGAAGGAAGCCTGGAAAAGGTTGAAATCTATTAAGACTCAATCCCGACACAAAAATAGCTCCCGCTTAATATCTACTGAAAAATGGAGAGATTATTTTGCTGAATTACTGCAAGAAGAGAGGTCACTCTATAAGCTCGATGGCCAAGAAAACGACCAGAGTGAGTACGAAGTTGAGGATGTCACTCTAGAGGAAGTAGAAAGGGCCTTAAAGGGGATGAAAAATTGTAGATCTCCTGGTCCCGGAGACCTGCCGATTGAATTAGTAAAAGCTGGACCAATGGAACTCAAGGGTAATCTTGCCAAGGTATACACATCCTGTATGAAGAAAGGTAAAGTGCCAAAAGATTGGTTAATAGGAGATATTATACCTATCTACAAAAAAGGAAAGAAAAACCTGTGTATAAATTACAGAGGGATCACGGTAACAAGCAGTGTGGGCAGGCTATATGGCCGAATCCTGAAGGAAAGGCTGGAGAAAGAGTTCTATGATCAGATGACAGAGGAACAGGCAGGGTTCAGACGAGGTAGATCATGCTGCGATCATATTTTCACCATGATCCAACTTGTGCAGAAAAGAGCAGAATACGACCTAGAAACTCACCTCACATTCATTGATCTCCAGAAAGCATATGACAGTGTTCCTCTGAAGAAACTTTGGGAGTCGTTAGATTTGGCAAAGATAAGTAAAGGCCTGATAAAAGCTATAAAAAGTTTGTATATGGGAGCCAAATCGAGAGTGAAGATTGGAACGGAATTCTCAGAGCCTTTTCCAATCTCAAAGGGCTTGAAACAAGGATGTTGCCTATCGCCAATACTTTTTAACATCTATATAGAACAGGTCTTAAAATCATGGAAAAAAAGTTGCCGGGGTATGGGAATAGAGGTCGGTAATGACGTTCTATTCACCTTACAATTCGCGGACGACCAGGTTGTCATATCATCGGATGAATTTGATATGGAATATATGTTGAGGAAGCTCGTAGAAGTATATGCTCAATGGGGTCTGGAAATAAATAAGGAAAAAACTGAATATATGCCTGTTCTCTCATCTGTCCCTGCTCTCTGTTTGGAAGGCTGGACGATTCCACAAACTGATGCCTTCAAATATCTAGGCGTTACTATAGATAAGAACGCATCAATAGATAGGGACATATCTAATAAGATTGTTAACGGAAAAAGGATTATCGGGATACTAAATGGAGTGTTATGGAATAAGAAGGTTTCACTCCAAACGAAAAAAAAAGATATTCCACTCCTTTTTGGTTGCAACTACGCTATATGGATGTGAGTCTTGGACGGTGAAGAAATCCCAGCAAAAAAAATTATTATCCATGGAGATGGATTTTTGGAGAAGAAGTTGTGCCGTGTCTCGGTTAGAGAAAATCCCCAATAACCAAATAAGGGAAAGAGTGGGGGCCGAGCTCACCATTCTCGAAGAAATTAGTAGAAGAAGGCTGATGTGGTATGGGCACGTTATGAGAATGGATGAAGCACGTTGGCCTCTTCGATTAATTGAATACTGCCCACCCAAGAGGAGAAAACGTGGAAGACCTCGGAAAAGATGGTTAGAAGAGGTAATGGAGGATATGGCAGCCAGAGGTCTGACTGAGGACGACTGTAATGATCGAGAATATTGGAGAGACGGAGTGCTGAGGACCGGGATGTGATATCATTGCAGAACCCCGGGGAAAAAGAAGAAGAAGATAATTTCCATTTTAATAGAAAAAAATATATAGCAGAAAAAATACTATAATAGCAGATAAAATACACAAATGACCTATTTATTCTTTTTTAGGATTCCTGGAAAAAAGCCAACATGTAATATAGGAATTTTTTTCTGGTTTATATTTTTTTTATTATAAATAATATATTTCTCATTAACAAGTTGGAATAAAGTATTAATTATATTGCACGGTCTTCATTTAAATAACGTATTATTTAAACTAATTAGATGTTTAAAAATAGTAATTACTTCAGATACAAAGCTAATAATGTATGACCTCTCAGAAATTCGGTAAAAATTATTCCAATATATCATAAAAATCTGATAAACTTAGTATAATTGCATGGCCTTTTTATATATTAAAAAAGATGGATGGATATAGGAAACAAGATGTATTTTTTTAGATAGTTTATTTCATATTTCTTGTTTTTATTTTCCAGGATCATCTTACAAACATAAACAGAATGATATTTATCTGCTATGAAATGAAAACAAAGAAATACTGTTGTGAAATTAAGACATGGTATGATCAAACTGGCAAAAATAGTTTGAAATTAAAAAATAATAAAAAGGATATAATCACAAAGATCTAGGTATGTATAAAGTCATTATTTTTTTTTTTGTGTCAATTTTGTATGCAATACAGAAAAATTATGTATTTAACACAGTACCATTTGCAATTATTTACATAACTTGTGTCAGCTTTTAAGCCGAACCAGAAAATTAACGAAATTCATTTTTACATGTGAATTTCAATAGTGAAGTATTAAATTCAATTCTATTGAATGATTCTTTATTTCTTTTAATATGGTAGGGTATAAAAAAAATATTGCATTTGTTAGGTTTGATGTATTTTTAGGATTAATGATGTGAAGTTTGTTTTATGATATATACTTATTTAAATTTTCAATATTTATGGAAGTGAATAATTCCTTATTTAGTTAAATAGTGACGAAGCATTTAAGTACATAATAGGTACATACCCTTACACACACTGTCATATATTTTATATGTGTGTGTTTCAACACTAGGAAATCATTTCGTTCATCAGTAGGAATAATAGTTATTTCATTCCAGTTTTTCACAGGAAACTTAAATTTTCTATAATTAATTTAATGGATATTCTGACTCATCTCGGTATCATTTAATTGGTCTTTTGGTCAATTAAATAGTTTTAGAGAAGGTTTTTACTTATTAGTCGCTAAAAGGGTTCCCATTATCCAAATTGTTCTAAAAGGTCATAAAAGCAAACAGACAGACAAAAGAGCTTTTCGCCCCAGTTCCTCACGACCTAGAAACTGCCATGACACTCAAGATGACTCAAGTAATGTCAGAGCTAATGCTTCTTTGCTTAGTTGTCTGTGTCTGTCTGAAGTAGGGTACTCAAGATTTTCAATTAGGTGTATAAAGATTTAAAAAAAAAAAAAAAAAAAAAAAAAAAAAAAAAAGTCTACACGTGTCAGGAATGTGTTTAATATAATATCGAATAACTATTTAAACACTACAGTACAATCTATTCCTAAATAACTGATTCGTTTATGTTCCATTTAATTTCATTCGAAATATTATACAATATTGTTAAACTGGATTTTCATAGAAATAATAATTACATCCCTTACAGTGAATTTAAAAATTTGTTGAGATCGATAGAGGATGACAACATAAACAAAATTATACAACTTAAAGGGATGGCGAAAACTCTGGTTTTGTGGCCAGATAATAAATGATAATAATTAAATCCAATAATATAAAAATGATTGTTAGCATATTATTATTCGCTTTCTCGATTCCTAAGGAATAAATAATATTAGCCACATGAATGTAAATTATTAATAGTAATATATAATGCGTTGAAACAACTCAATTAAAGTTAAATATAAATTTACAAAATAACTCATTGAATAAATTTGTTTTTTTTCAGACAGTTTAGAATTTTAACTGTAATTTTCAGAAGTGTCTTTTTGAAGCGGTAAGATACCGGTTTTATTAAGTACTTCGTTCAGGTTCCATGATTTAACGATAAACAAGAAACTTCTGTAAAAGTTCCATAAAACTCATCTTAAGTTTTGATTGGATTACAACCAACATCAGCTAAAGCCTAGAATTCTAATTACTACGGCTTCAGATAAATGATTTCGGTTAATAAATCCATAAATTTAACTAATAAAGTACTCATAACATTTTAGTTTCTTGGTAATCAAAATGACAGGCTGAGTAACATTGTTAGAGATGAACTTTTATGGACCCTTTGGTTTGAGGAGAAAACTATAAAATTTGTTTTCTCTCTTTTTTCTATTTTAGTCCTGAAAATGGCAAAAAGGTACTGAAACGTCGAATAAATTATGTAAAAAGAATAATAATTGATTGGAAGTATATAAAGCTTCATTGGATATATAAAATTTGGATTCCAGAACAAGATTCTTCTGGGAATTACAATCAGGAGAGTTACTAACGGAAAGTTACAGTTGAAATACATTTTTATAATAAGCTAAGCTGACAGACGATCTCCTGTCTTTAATATAGCGAAATCGGTCAAGCCGTTCCCGCGTGATACAATAATCAAGGACAAAGGGGATAAATTTTTATATATTTAGATCGAGAAATTATCATTACCTTAGAAAATTAACTACCAAATTAACTTTTCTGAATTTTTCTTTCATAAGATCCTTCTCCTGGCCATTATAAACACACAAAAAAAAAATAAATAAATAAAAAAAATAAATAGCGATATCGGTAAATCCGTCCACGCGTCATGCGGTCACCAAGGGAACGGGGATTCATTTATATGTATATATATATATATATATATACAATTTACATTTCGGAGAAACAAAAATGTGATATTTTCTTGTGATGGGAAACCTTTTACAATATTATAATTCTACCGCCCCTTCTTTCAGTTCCCTTCCCCCTCGTATACAAATCAATACTTTATAAAAGCAGTTCAGACAATTTATTTGGAAATATTGGAAATATCAACTATATAATCAAGAGTAATGCTACCAAAAAGTGGGTACTCCTATTTTTGGAGTACGGTTTAGGCGTGGCTAATTGTTAGCTGTTATGACTCAGTAACCGTCATATTCCTGTTCCCGTTGAACATTCATATCCGGATATTTTCACTATCGCAATACTTCCCCTGCTACAAATTTCGTTATATTTTAAAATATATAGGTACCAAGTGAAAGTAAAAATAAATACCTTATAGGTTTTCAACAAAAGGACTGTTAATTGTTTAACATTAATTGAACACCTAGCTATATCATTTTTCCTAAAGAAAAAATATAAATGCACGAAGTATTGAAACTGAATATTAGTGTGAATTTATATTTTATATCAATTTCAATTGACTATTTATCCCTTAAATTAAATTTTAGGCACACATAAATTCTAATAATTATTTCTTATTAGTAAGATAATGATTAATATTTTTTTAAATTTTATTTAAAAATTTTTTTTTATAGTATTGCAAACAAAATTATCATAAACAGAGATTTCATAAAATGGGGTTTCCATCTAATCTTCAGAACATTTTATTGTAAGCTATATCATCAAAAAATTTCAATTATTTTACCTAATTCCAAGATACGAAATATATGTTTTGTATTTATAAAAAGAGTGAAATATGTATGTTTTATGTCTTAGAATTTTACAAAATAATTTAAATATTACGATATTGTTGAAAATGGAATGATCTGAAAACGAGGTAGACCCCGAAATTTTCAAAAGATTTTCTAAGATTGTACAAGACAAAAATTGTTTTTGCAACTGACGATGGCTTTTAGCCAAAATGTTGTGCGTTGTTTAATAAAAGTTGTGAAGAGATATTACAGCCTTCAATTTAAATTGAATCATTGACCTTCACCTTAAATTACCAACACTTAATTAACATTTTAATTATATATTTACGACAATGGAAGAAGAAAATTTAGTTTGGGGTGCGGTCATCATGAAAGCACACCAGTAAGATAAACCTATTTCATTGTGTGCCGACGTTCCGGCCAGCATTGTGGGCCTTTATCAGGGCCAAGAAAAACAAGATAACTAACGATAACAATGTTAAAATATGGAAACTAACATTAATATAAAATGAAAATAAAATTGTACTGCAATTGTCTTGATTGTTATCTGTTTTTTCCTAGCACTGTTGAAGACCCACAATGTAGGCCGAAACGTCAGAATAAGTTTTTTTTAAGTATATAAGTCCGCACCCTCGGCCAACTTCTCCAAAATATTTTCTCAGGAGTCAACAATAACTCCCTCATTAAAATTAAACAAATTTTAGGTTTCTCCCAAGAAACAGATAAGTAGAGAAGTTGTAGTTTACTAGAAGGATTATTGGAAAAAATAGGTATAATGCCTTCTTCTTAAATTTATATCCCATTACATTAATCATGATTTCTTTACGACGCATTGCTAAATTAATCCATTTTAATAAATTAGTTCAATCATTATTGAATAAAAAAATATTTTAAATAATGCAATTTTACCTCAACGGCTTCACAGCAACAAAATGTCTACCCTACAGATGATGGCCGAACTGGTAGCCCAGCCCACACTGCCAGGTATTTTTGAGGCTGTTACAAAAGCGAGGACTGACAGAATTGGCTAGAGAGACAATTGGTCTAATGTGAAGCAGCTGTGTTCCATTGTTAGTGCTTGGGCCACTTAACTGACGGGTCCTTAACTCAAGATAGAAAGGCACTTGAGTACCCGATACACAAACTGTCTCCAAGATCTGATGGGTTCGTCTATTCCCAGGACGGGGTGTGTATCTTTGAACACAGTTCTCTCCTTACCTTAACGATTCACCGGGCCTTGCTGATCCCTTATCCAGCTTTTTTTCTCCTCGTTTCAAGGGAAATTTGTCGAGAGCTAATTAGCTTAGTCTATATTCCACTGGCGCCATTTGTCAGCTTTCTAGAGTTGCGTAAGGGATAGAAAAACTTTGAAAAATGTTTCAGCTGTTGCTATTGAGGGAACGTCCAAAAGCTGATATTCAAATCTCTTTATATATATAAAATGATAACATGATTTTGGTTTCCACAAATTTCTTCTACCACCACCAGACATATTCTGAAACGGTTCTCATCATCATTTTGAGCAGTCTTTTCTAAAGGTTTATAAACATTGCAATCAAGTTTTTCTTCCGAATCGAAAATATCATTTTCTGCAATTGATTTATCAAAAAAATACTACTAAAACAAAAGTAGTAATATATAAGTATAATAAATTGTTGGAAAGCGCAAGATTTTAGAAAAAATAATATGCAATAAAATAAATTAAGTTAATATGAAGTTGTTGTAAGCTGATAAACTTATGAGCATATGTTATTGAGAAGGAGGAGGTTATAATAGTTAAAAGTGGCCTCCGTCGTACAGGATCGTGCAAGTTCTTCCAATCACTACACAAGATTTTAGAAACAATGTTACGTTCCGAATCGTAACTAAGTTGTTAACATAAATAGTAAGTTGATAAAAATCTATAGACCTAATTATTTCAATTTTATTTTATTTAAACATATTTATTGATATTTACAACTGTATTATATACGTAAAGTAAATGTGATGGAAATAGTAAACTGACATTAAATAAATATAAAGACGCTACCTAATGGCAGATTTCAAATTTAATACTAAATGGGATTCCTAAGGGAACTTTATTTAACTATTAAAATTTAATTTAAATAGTTCATTTGAAATATAAAATAGTAATAAACCGAATAAAATAGGCACCGTTGTTATTTCTGTAGTTTTTGAATAGAAACAATCAAGTTTTCTTAATATGGGAAAATTTAAATTTTCATTATCCGTGCTTCAATTTATAATTTCAAACAAATAAACTTAACTAATTTTTATTTTTTTTTTTATTTCTGCCAATGAATAAATATAACAATGAATAGACGTTATAAAATAAATATTCATATTTTCTTGCTGATTGCACTTTTCGTTATGATAAACTAAAACTCCCAAGGCGATAAACTCCAAATCGGTTAGAAAGAGGTTTTTTAAACATAAATGACACAGCACTAAAATCACACCCGTTCGAAGCAGAGGCGGGTCCACTAGTATTATCTAAAATGAAAAAGTCACCCAATCCAATCGAAAGCAGTTTCAAAATCCACAAAAACCAACAAAATTTACAGTTAAATTATTTTTTTTTTTACATTTTAATTATTTTATTGAAAATACATAGCATACTAATGACTTTATTAGAAATACTGAAAGCAATCTGTTGTACTTTTTTCTTGTGAATCTTACCAAAACACGTTACTATTTCAATTATTCTATCGTATTTTTCAATTATACTCACTTAATGGATGAAAAATTATAAATGGCTTTAAAAAAATAATAATGATTGTAAATAGCTTTATCGTATTCGACGGATAATAATGCAATTTTTAGTTGGTTTATTTCTAGTTCTTTGTCCTGTACCTCAGATAGTCATTTGCATCAGGGAATGATTATACTTCGTTGTAGTGCCTTGTTTCTTTAAGGTAACGGAACAGTTTCAATACACTGTCTTCATTATTTTCAAGAATATCTGCAAAGGTTTATGATAATTACAGTGGGCATTCACATGTTAATTTGGATAACATTTTCGCAATATTCGCAAGTTGCTGTCTTTAGACCTTTGAGTAAATAGCCAGGGTAAAATGGCAGTGTAGTTTGCAAATTCTACATAATAAATGTTGATGAGTTATACAATAGAAATTCAGGAGCATAACACTAAGTTACTCTTTTTATGATAAATTAAAGATTATTATTTCATTTCAGATATTAATCTTATTTACTCTATGTCACAATAACGTACAAGTACCAAATTATTCAATAACATCGTTTTATCTTTTAAACTTAACCTTTCTACATCATCATAACTCCTTTGCAACTTAAGTGCGTATTGTCTTAAATTGTGGATGAAGCCTTTCTCCAGAATAAACGGTGTTTTTTTTTTTAGGATACAGAACAATTAGACAAAAGCCCTATTATGTTTAAGTTAGCGAAAGATTAACATTTTGAATTATTTCTGACCACTAATAATAATTGAACATGTGTCTAGGAAACCTAAACTCAAAACATGGACACAACGCTCAATATGCTTAAATATATTTTTTATAAATTGGGATAGTATCTTTTCTGATTAATTAATTTGGTAGATTTTGCTTCAAATTTATTATAAAATCAACTATCGTTCAAATGAGTACTTGTATTTTTCCACAAAATGTGTCGTTTTTGAGTTATTCGAAAACCAATTTTGTTTTACGTTTTAGAAAAATATTTTTTTTAACCACTTAGAGGACGGATTTTCCCAAATCCACCCTTATTGCACATCTAGACGGTAAGATGAACCTACAGGAAAAATTTCAGCTTCACAACCATAGTCATTGTTGAGATAGTGCGATGACCAGAAGTCCGAGTGGAATGGGACTTTCTTTTATAATTACTTGTTTTCTTGATATCCTTGTTCTGGTGATCAGAATAATTACAAAACTTTTATAAGATTATATTCGTTTATTTTAAATACTTCAACAAAACCTAAGTTATGTTTGCGATTATGTTTTAGATGCCTAATCTATGACTTCGCACTCCCTAAAACCAATGTTATTATCAATCCTACATAATCTATTAAGAACTATCAAATAATATGATAATGTATCTTCATAGATCGTTGTAATTATTGCTTTCAGTTTTTGAATATGATGAATACGAATTGCTGAAAAATATCTGTTGGCATCTTCACGACCCCCTTGCAAGGCTAAAGATAAAAGATCATTAACCCCATCAATAGTCATAAAATACAGTTATGTATATTAGGATTAGATAACTTTATGTGTATCTGGATTCAAGGATAGCTGCCTTACTTAGTTACTAATAGACAATAATTATCTCGTTCTATTATCATAATTATTGTTAATATCAGTTATTATCTAGATTAATGGCCATCTTTTGATAAAATAAAAATATTAATGATACATAATATTGTATTATATGTAAATTAGAAGCAACAAACACTGTTGAATAAAGAAACCTAGGTAATATATCAAATAGATTTTTTTTTTAATATCCTGTTTTATCTATTAAAGTCAACGTTATATCCATATGCTTGATTTTAATGTTAATGTATATTACATTAACCTAATTTACATAAGATGGAAATAATTGGCTAGAATATATTTGAATAATATGCGTAATTGTTGTATTTTTTCTATGTTGAATCCAATTAAGCCTATTTCGACCTCACAGTAGGTTACGTATTTACACCTGAAATCATATTATGAGGAAAAATAGCAGTTCTCATGCTTTTTAAGTAAAGACGATTGATCATGTTTATTTTCCTGAACGCTCAGAATTTTATCATACGTGTAAACATTGGCATTTAATGGGATAAAGAAATCAAAACAATTACATAATCATAATTAGAGCGTCCGTAACTCAGGTAGCCTAGCATGAATATTTATGACGCATTAAAACTTCATTCGATGGTTTAAGAATATCATTCCAAGAAATCTTGCATGCACATCACACAACTCTCAACTTTCTCCATACTTAAAAAAAAAAATTCAAATTCAAATAAAGTAAACTTTACTGAAAGAAATTTCGAAGATTAGGTATTTAATATCTTTCAGACTATTTTAACGTCAAAATTTTCCCCAAAATACCCAAAACATCAAAAATGGATTGTAATGTATAAAGTGGAACATTCAATAACTTTTTGTGAAAATTATATAAACTTCTTGTCGAGACTTGAATATTTAGACTTCTAAAACGAAACCTGGAACCTTAAACCAACGATTTCCGCAAGATCACAATACTCAAACACAATATATTACATAAATAGTATATCAAGTAATAAGTTACTTGAATATCTTATAACTCTGCAAAGTTATATATTTCAGTGATGAATTAAGGAAATCTTGGTTGTTTATATAACTGATCTATAGCGTGAAGATAAAGTAATATTGAATTGCCAAGTGGTTGAGGTTATTAGATTTCACTCAAAGATATTTTTTCAATAAAGTTTTATCATTACGGTGCTCCGATTTCTTTATCAATCCCCTAATACTGGCATTTTTTTTTTTTTTTTTTTTTTTTTTTATTGAGAAATATTACAATTTGTTACATAATGAACAGTAGTAATAGTGATAATACTGGCATTAAATGGATATAACAAGCTTTAATCAAGTTTTATTAGACTTTTTTTTAGATTTTAGGTATCATATAATTTTTTTTTTTTGCGGTGATATACACAATATACTTATAGTAATATACAAACTGTTAAGATATACACTAACAAACCATTTTTGTGCTTGCTTGAACTTGCGTAATTTAAAAAGTGTAATTTTGTTAAAAATTCGTATCCGAAATTTTGAACGATAATAATAATTCATACTATAATACTCAAAATAAATTATCATACATATACTTATTATTGAAAGTAAAAATTAATATATTTTCCAATGTAGGAAAGTTTAAATTATTCAATGATATCTATTGAATACTTTAAAACTATTCGAGTTAAAAACTATACTATTAAATGCTGAAAATCTGTCCGGTTGTGGAGACTTTTAAAAAAAAAGTAAATATATTTTTAAATTTAATGTATCAAACGCATTCAATCCTTTCAATCCAAAGTCCTCTGTACAATAGTAAATGCTCCTTATTATGTCTCCAACTATACCTTGCACCACGACCTTAATGTTCCATTTATTTCAGACCTAATTCCATCCAAATTTTCCAAATTCCACCAGAATCTCATTCATCATCCTAATCCTCTTACTCAATCCCTATCCAGCTCCAGTCATCCATACAACCCACCTAGAAGGTTGAAACGGCAGTGGCCCCGCGACCTTTTGTAAATATATTGGAGTTCTAGCACTGGCTAGATTCTCCACTCAACGTGATGTATGTATGAGTGTGTGTATGTGTATATAGGTATAAGTGAATTCTTGACTTTATTGTACTGATTCATTATTGTGTATATATTTTATTGTAATTTTATGCTGTGTAAATATTGTATGAATGTAGTAAGTATGATATCTTTCAGCACTACTATTGATGTCCAAATTGGGACAGATTGTAATTTTACTCAATAAAAATTGTTCTTATTGTTGTAAACTAGTAAAAATTTAATGTACACACATTACCTGCTCAAAAAAGCAATTTAAGCTAAAAAAAAAAAAAAAAAAAAAAAAAAAAAAAAAAAAAAAAAAAAAAAAAAAAATATATATATATATATATATATATATATATATATATATATATATATATATTAATCAACGTTTCAGTAACTTTAACATTATTCTCACTCTAAAGGTAGCTGAAAAGTCGAAGAAATTCTTTAATTAAATAAGCTGTTATACATTCTTATTATACAAATTATTTAATAGATATAATACGACCGCAGAAATAGCTCTATTCATACTAAAGGACGGAATGAAACGTTTATATTAATTAAGCGCAATGGAACACTAGCTCAGTCAATTCAACTACCTGTAACTGCTCCTTCCAAATACATAACGTCACACATTTATAAAGAAGTCGCTTGCATTTGGGAGTGTAAACATACAACTAGCAAACTTATGTATTTCCAGAAAAATTCGTTTTATTTTATTTTATTTCCGATACAAGTGCATTTAAGCTTTGATATAGATTATTGGAGTGAAAACGTCTTTAGGCGTGTTATGCGATTTTTGGCAGGGGTAGACGGTTTGATTTTGTTACCTTCGTAACATTACCAACAAGTTTTAGACTGGCGATGATGATTTCAATGCATTCATTATTAATTAATTAAATAATACATTTAATATAACGTAAACTATGTCTTAGAACTTACATTTTACTGTATATATATAGTTAATATAATGAAGATATTGATTCTCTTGACACTAAAATACCGATATTTGTAAATATTATTAAAACATTACTTAGCATGAAAATATTTAAACATACGAAGAAAAATCATGATGATCTAATTGTCAATATTTAAATCGTACAGAGAATAATTAGAATTACAATGCCAAAATTCATGATGAAAAGAAAATTAAGGTTCGTAATTATCAACACGGGGAAAAAAGTCAAGAAAAGACATAAAAAGAGCGACTAATTTAATTCTTTCACAGATAAATCAATCTTTTGAAATAGTTTTAAAGCATATTCCAAAATGTCCGAATTTCCATTATAAAAATGGTAGATCCATCAAAAAAATGTGCCATGTGTACCATCAACCCCATACATTCAGATTACTATGGCACAATCAAGCCCTATCTCTGCAAGGTGATGATGTTTTACAATACAATGAAATAATAATAACAAAACATGCATTCTCAACATAATCTACTTTAACAAACGTACTCTTCTTTCCTACAAAATTCCAGTGCGAATCGAGAATTTAAAAAAAAAAAAGTTTTCACTTCTATCGGCAGTCCCTATGGATGCCTCAATTTTAATTTATTTTAATTAGAAAATTATTTTTGACCGTTTGAGCGAAGAATTTACTTGTTTAGTCAAATGATGTTAAAAAATCGCAGCCTTATATGCTATTTGTCTTCCAGGAACTTTGTGTTTTTATTCCGGCGAAAAAATGGAACGAATTGGAAACGGTGAAAGGAGAGAAGACGCAGAGGAAGCACGCTCGAATGGAAGCCAGACTCACTAATTGGGATTTCCTCTTCGACATTATTTTCAACCGCTGCTTCTCTTCGTCACCAGGGCTCCTCCCGAGGGAACGCCGCCAGGCTATAAGGAGAACAAAGAAAAAAACTTCCGAAGTAGCGGATAAAAAAAGGGGCAAGAAATGGAGGAATATTCCCGAGGGCGTGAAATCTATTAACGGAATGCTTTCCATTAGTCTTCAAGGGCTACCTGCGGGCCCCGAACCGTTCTCCATTCACTCCTTCCGTACATATATTCCATTATAGTGAGTATTAATAACCGTCTGTGTGTCCGCTATAAATCCCACTCCAATAATGTACAGTACAAGCCCACATTATAGTCATTATAATTTTAATCTTTTATGATGTTAGTGAAAATAGATTTCTGTGAGATAAATTTATTTATCAAACACACTTAGCATTCTTATTGTATATTTAAACGGTCAGATAAGAATATCCGCGTTGAAAGAATAGCTAGATAATTTCGGTTTGAATAAACTAAGAAACAGAAATAATTTCGTAAACGAATATTCATTTAAGTTCTGCATTAGTATGCGATTAATTACATAAAGGGCGTACGCAAGATATTCGGCGTACACAGAGTATAATCACCAATTGAGGTTGACAAAAGTTTGTAATTTTTTAGTGGTTGAGCTTTGTGAGTGCTTTTACTATTAGTTGGTAAGACACTTAATACTAATATTTCCCACCATACCGTGTTTACAAATAACTAGTAAATAAGCGAGTACTTTCCACACAAGTGCCTAATAATCGCAGTGGTTTTATGTTTATTCGATGGCAATTTATTATGTTCAAGGTGTGTGTAGCTCCAAGTCTTTTTGCTTTTATTTTAACAATGGACATTGCTGAGACAAGTAAGACTATATTTTCACACTCCTTATTGACTATCCATTGCAATCTACTTTTAGAGTTAATATAGCAATTTGTAAATATATACCCCTTTCAATAACGAAAAACTATATAACCCCCAAGTTACCCCAAGGATTTGTTTCATTAACCTTCTAGTCTTTAAATGTTGCGAAGAATTTTTGCTTAATTTTGCGTATTTTTTCTGATACAACAGTCCGAATCAAAAGTTTTAAAATCTATAATTTGAAGAGTTTAAAATACATCTATTAGCAGGTTTAAGCCACTACAAGCCATAATTAGGTTTTCTAAAATTAGTTCTTCCATATTCTGGGACTTCAAACGTGAAAATGTAGAGAAGTTTTAAATTTTAGCAAATAAATTTGTTTTTGACCACTGTGCGCTCGCCAATCGTATCAAAAAATTAACTATTTTTTTTCTGTAATCTGGGACCCCAATGGACAAGTTTCAGAATTGTATTCACCTAAATCGGTCATATTTTCCACGGCGTATTTAAAAAATCATTAGCGACTTTTTTTAACTTTGTACTAGTCATCGCCATGTTAAAAATGTTTTACTTATATGAATATTATCCAACAACCTCATGAGTTACTAAGAAAGTTCAAATTTGAATATTAAAAATTTCATATATCAACCTATACCAATTGGTATAAATTTTAACACGATTTAATCATATGACCTTCTAAGGTATGAAATCATATGACTAAATATAACTACCATATTAAATATACAATTTAATGTAGGTCATTTCAAGAATTAAACAAAAACAAAAATTAATTAACAAAAATCAAATCATATACATTTTCAGAAATATTATACGTAATTTCAAAATATCCCAACAAATTTTCAACACTGACAGAAAGTTAAATTATACAATATCATTCTCAACAATTCATTCTTTCAAATGTTATCATTGTCATTACATTCAAAAGAAAATTTTCATTATCATATTAATATGTATCTCATTTGTTCTGATGTTTGTAGCCCTGATGATGGCTCACAAGCTTGAGCCGAAACGTTGGCAAAATTAAACATTTTCAAAAAATGACTGATTCCTGATTATTCCACCTATAATAGTTTCTACAGTCGACTATACATCCTCAATATAATATTAATTCTCATGTTTGCCAATTAAAATGAAAATTTGTTAATGATAATTGATATGATTAAACAAAAAGTTGATAGACATTTATTAAAAAAACATAATTTTCTAAATTTTTACCTAAAAATACCTAAAGTAGACATTTACATATCGTTTTGTTTTTTAAAAATACATATTTAGCAGCACATTACAATTTCATGAAATATTTTTTCTTATTGAATTTGACAATAAAAAACAATTTGAGCTGAGCTCAAGGAAAGAAGTTTGTCACAATGATAATGGATAATCAAATCGATGAAGTGTTAAGAAAAAAAATAAGTCATAATTTATATAAATGAGCATGTTCCAGGATATAACAGAATGATTATAAAAACACACATGTTTTACAAATTGCTTAATTACATCCTTTAATATCTTTCAAAGAAACTATATCTCACTAGATTTTGAATGATGAATAAAGTAATTAAAGTAATTCAAAATATACTATGGGATGTATCATCGAAAACAAGTAATTAAATTTGTCTGATTATGTAATAGTATGATTAGATTTTTTTTTTTTTTAATATTGCTTTATTAAGAAATAATACAATCTGCCACTATCTCGGGCAATAAGTATTAGAGCTAAAATAATTCATTCATTTCATATGTACAAAGTAAAAAAAAAACAAATAATAAAATAAAATAAGTTAACCTAAATAACAAATGAAAAAAATAAATAAATTATAAAAAAATAAAATAAAGTAAATGAAATTAAATAACTATAATCTTGGCAACATTCATACCTGATTAGATATTAGTGTCTCTATATTGAATTGTCAACAAGAGGGCATCTAAATGCATGTATGAATTTATGAAATTTACGGTTAAAGCTCCTTATTTTAATTAATTTATTTATGATTTTTGCCAATGGCCTTCAGGTTCGAGGCAAAGCTAAAAAGTCTTAAAACTTTTTTTTTTTAAATACCCGTTGTTATCTCAATCATATATGATGAATTACGATGCTCTCTTAACGGATTAAAAATTAGACAGGTTTTAAAATAAAATAATTGTAAACATTTCTCTATTTTTTTCGAACAATAATGATATGATTATTTTTTTATTAATATGGTATAATTATATATATATATATATATATATATATATATATATATATATATATATATATATATATTTTATATATATACATATATATAATTTTTTTAAATTTAATTATTTTTTTTATTTATTTTTTTTATTGATACCAGACTAATTACAAAAGTTAATGCTGTGACTATTAATTTTTTATTTAGTATGATATATTAAAATATATAGACAATAAATAAATATTCAAGCTGCATGGGCTTTCACTAACTAATACATTCATATTCAATAAAACATAATAAAGACAGTATTTTTACAGAATGGTATTAGTAAGTCGGTACTTAAAATTCTTATAAATATTTAATGAAAAAATACTAATTATAAGTACAAAAAATAAGGCTTAATAGATGTATTTTGGAGTAATGTAATCATGAAAATAGGCAATGGTACAGAAGCTTTGTTTTGTAAGAAAAAAAAATCTCATTAAGTCTGTTTATAATTAAATTGATAATAATAATAATTAGAATGAGTGTCCTGTTTTTCATTAAAAAAAAATAATAAACGTACACTTACTTATCCTAATATTATTAATATATATTGTAATTATATGAACCAATATGTTAATAATTAAGGCAAACTTAATTTACATGTTGATTGAATTTTATAAACGTTAATGAACATGATAAAAGACAACTTATAAGATGACTCTAAAATATCGGTGTAATAAAAGATGTAATAAAGATGATATCAGTACGTCACGTGTATAACCTGCCCTCAAGAAGACTCCAACCTGTTACTTGTCAGCGGGCAGGTCGGACGTCCGTTCCAACAAAAACAATACATCACAAACAAGAACAAGAAGAAATACTTCAAGGATATAATTACCAAAAGAGCAGGGTGACAAAAGACAGAGCGACAAGGGCTAATATACAGCGGCGATGCCTGGCGATACTGACGTGCTCCGCCGGGTGTAAACATGGTGGCGCTCTCTTGCCTCCATAAAAACACAAACAACATATCTTCTTTTCTTCTTGCATAGCTTCTTATTCCCCGCTCGTTTTATACCTTGTTCTTTGCCTCTCCTCGTAAGAGTATTATGGTAATTGCAGAGCCGCCTTTTACCTTCCATCTTTCAGCCATCTTTTCCCTCTTCCGTCTGCCGCCCCAGTAAAGCCACCCCCTCCTCCCGCCTCTAGGGGATTTTATGAACTCTCACCCCGAGGCGTAAAACTGGGATCAGAAACTGAATTAGAGTTAGCAGCCGAGTAGGGTACTTCATCTGACCATACTCCGATGAGGGGCCTGAGCCCGGTGCTCAGGAGAAAAATTACATTTTTTATATTATTTAATATAATTTTCATTGCTAATAAAATTGTTAATTTAAGTTTCATCCACTACCCTTATGGCGGAAATACGATAGCTCGGATAGATGAAGTTATCTTTTATAATAAAGTTAATTAAAGTCAGCAGGAATGTCTATACAATCGAACTCAGTTTATATATATATATATATATATATATATATATATATATATATATATATTTTCTCATCTGATAATTATAACAATAACTACCATTGGTTATTTTATTAAGGTCTAAAATAAAAATTCGCAGTTAAGAAAAATGAAGTTTCTTTGCTTTTATTTTTTTTTAGATAGCTTCATTTAATATTTCGTATTTAAAATAAGCAATCAAGAACTTCCATTTTTTTCTTAAATTCCTATCACATTGTTTTTCAACGTTTGGGGGTTTTGTACCCATTCTCAAGAGTTATTCTCTCTTCATACATTTTCATTACACATTTTTTTTATTACATAGCTTACTGCTATTTGTCCTTATGATGTCTATTTGCTCAATGTTTCTTTTATTTTCTAAATGTAATGAAAATGTATGAAAGAGAGAATAACAGTCTTATGTATAACAGAATAACGGCAAGAACCCCCTAAATACTAAATATTAGATATATATATATTTTTTTTATTGAATTTTACAACTGTATATTATCATAAATACAATAAATAAAAGTGTTGAATTAGAATAAAGGGTGTAAAAGGCTTGTGAAGAAACTACCCAGCGGTAGAACTTCGATGTTTATTTAAGTAAGCAGATCCCGAGGCCATCTTTTTTTTCAATCGCCTCGGTGGGTAGTCAGGAATATGTGAGGTTGATAGGTTGCGGACAAGAGGGTTTATATGCGCTGGGAGTTTGGAATTAAAAATGGTATATCTGGTACGAGAAAGGTCTATTAAGGTCGTTATGGATGATTTTATTTGTGACGAAATAAGGAGAATTTAGGATTTTGCGAATGATTTTGGATTGTAAGGATTGGGATACGGGGGGGATTAGAAGGCTTGGTAGAGCCCAAAAGCTCGATTCCATATGTCCAGATTGGTCTGATGACAGTAACATAAATGAGCTTTTTGTAATGAATTGGAAGTTTCGAACATTTGTCGAGTAAGTGTTATAGTAATCGGTGTCTACGGGCAGTCTCTTGTCAATTTAGTCTCGTGTGAGGATTCCATGTAAGACGTTTGTCAAGATGGAGTCCTAGGTATCGGATTTGTTCGACAGTTATGAGTGGGGTATTATTGAAGGATGCAGTGGGGCAGGAGGTCATCAGTTTGCGACGAAGGGTAAAGGTAATTTGGTGGGATTTTTTAGGATTTATTTTAATCCTCCAGTTCTGACACCATTTCTCAATGGCTGTAAGATATATTTTTAGATTTTTAGTGGGCTACTCCGTATCATGTACATTTCCTACCGAAACAATATTTTCTATAAATGATTTTTTTGGGGTAATGGAAATTAATAAAAAAGAACCAGCAAGCTCTATGAGTTTACTTCAATCAGCGAAATATTGAATAACTAAAATTTATTGAAAAATTTAAGAAATTTTAATGGGGCTGAAGAATCCTTTGTTATGTCGTCTTCAACGTAAAATGGTGGTCCAGAGCCTGTGCTAAGGCAGGTACTTGTTAAAAATCCCCACTCGAGTAAAACCTGAATAGGCAAAATTTAGGACTTCTATTATAATATCGTCCGATTAGCCATAGTTAAATAAATGAAAATAAAGTAAAATTTAAAACTTACAAATGATAATTATATTTCGTAGGCTCTTTTATTCTCCCTTATGAAAAAAAAAGTTTAATAATCAGAATTATTAACAGTTTTGTAGCGTAAGATAAACAATCATAACTTTATCCAAGGTTAATTTATATTTCACGGGATAAATAACATCAGTAAAATTATAAAAAATCGTAAAAATTACTAAATATCTTGCTAATTTATATAATTGTTTAGCTTATAGCTCTCATAATTTGCAGAAAAGAAGTGGTATATTGAAATAAACATTAACTGCTGTGGTTTTTCAACTGTTCTCTTTACGGGCTCTCCCACACGTTACTTTTTAAATTTATTATTTATGAATATCACATTTTTCATATCAGAACAAAAAAAAAAGTCTCAGTTTTCAAATAAATAACTGAACTGGTGGGCATATGAACCATTTTCGCCCACCCATGAAATGGTTTAACTCTTCAAACTATCACTAATGAGAAAATTCAACAAAATGCAATTACGAAAGTAGCTTTTCCGTTGACAAAGCAATTTGCTTATAGATTGAGCCAGTGTGGAGGAGTTGCCGTCCTTGGCCAATGACAAAGATTGAAAACAAAGTAATAAATTCAGAGACGGAGGAATAAGGAGGGATCTGTCTGTGTCAAAGAAAACAGTTTTGTTGACAAAAACAGCAACCATCCCTTAAAGCAAACACGATCACTCGAAGTCTCGACAGTTTTCTTAGGTTAGCATTAAAAAAGTTTAAGAACTTCAAGTCGGAATTCATTTAAATCTTAATCCCGATTTATCAATGTTTTTTAAAAGAAAGTTATGGTTCACTCATTTTTCCGCTATCGCAGTATCACAAAAAATCTGGTTCGGGCAACACACGACTTTGACTTACCATGGTTGTCAACTAATTAAAAGTTGTTAATCAATTTAGCAACTAATTTCTTTAATTTAAAAACACAAAAATTGCATTAAAAAATCTGGTACGGGCAACACACAACTTTCACTTACTTCTGTTTTTAAAATCGATTACAGAATTTTTAAATACAGAGATAAAATGAGTGAAACTTTTAAAGAATTAATTAAATTGAATTTGAATTCGAAGAAAAAATGTGTTTTATTAAAAAAATAATTGATATTATTATCTAAAATAATCAGTTAGTTTTATCGGCGTTTCATCACTCTTCATTAACGTTTACAAGCTTTTGTATAAGTTAATATCTTATTCTAAAGTCGTTAGATTTCCAACGGTATAACATACATGTATATTACTGTTCTTAGGTTCAAAAATATAAAATTGTATTAAAAAAATGTTTTTTTCAGTTTTCTCCTATCGAATTCGTTCAACTTATATATTTACCTGTTTTTTTATCCATGGTAACAAGATGATATGGTTATTTTTTATAGAATCTACAACTTTTAGGGAAGAAAAGTTAAAATATTGGCATTTAAGCCCTGTCAGACTATTTCAATCTGAAACCTACATGGTATTAAAACTCATTAAAATTTAAACATAGTGATAGAGCGGGTTTGATTAAAATCGTTAGAGCCGTTTTTGAGAAAAACGTAAAAAGGTGAAAAATTCATGGTATAAACTGGCTAAAAAATTAGATTGGGTTGTTTCACATGAAATGTCCTTTTTATAGTTTCTGAAATACATAAAGGATTTTGCAGGTCTCTGTTGTTTTCTTCCGAATGTTTACATATTTAAAGTAAACAGTTACTAATCCTCTACCTTTGTATTATAAACATTAGCTTCCCAATCAATTACCCACTTTTTAGTATACCTCCAAATATGAACATGGAAACACTCGATTTTCGAGTGATATTTTTGTACGAGTTTAAACTCGGCCATTCAGCAGCTGAGGCCGCTTGAAATATTTGCAAGGCGTTTAGGGAAGGGAGTGTTAATGAACGGACCATTCGCCGTTGGTTTGCTAAGTTTTCAGCTGGGGATACCGACTTGGAAAACATGCCCCGAGGAAGACCTCCGTCCGTAATAGACAACGGTGTCCTCAAACATACAGTAGAAGGAAACCCCTACCAAACAGTTAAAGGACTCTCAGCACAACTAAATGCAAGTGCATCTACCGTTTCCAGACATTTAAAGTGTATTGGGAAAGTAAAAAAGCTCGATACAAGGGTACCTCATGATCTCACTGAGCGGCCAGTTTCAAAACATACCGTGCAAAAATTGAAAGAACTGGGCTACGAAGTTCTTTCGCACCCACCACATTCTCTCGACTTGTCTCCAACAGATTACCACCTGTTCAGGAATTAAGACAACTTCGTCAAAGGAAAACTTTTTGAAAATGATGATCAAGTGAAAAGTGCGTTTTCAGATTTTGTTTCACTTCAAAGCTCAGAGTTTTTTAGTTTGGGGATAAAAAAGTTGGTGTCACGTTGGGAAAAATGTGTAGAAAAAGAAGGTAAATACTTCGAATGAAATTATCTTGTTTTCATATCGTATTTTTAATAAAAATCCTTTACCTTGAAAACGGACATTTCATGTGACACACCCCAATAGGTGCGTCAGAGAGAAAAAAAAAAATTGCATTTAAGCCCTGTCATACTACTTCAATCAGAATGAATAAGCTATAATACAATGATAATAAAGCCCATTAAATTTAACAACAATTTTTAGCTCACGCACGCAAAGGACTAATATGACTATGTCGGAGGATATGCCCGATTTTCGTATTTTAAGGACTTTTTTTTATTATTTTCTTTATTCTAAAATAAATTCGCCATTCTCGTTAAAAGGATTCTTAAAAATTGTCATATATTTAACTAGGATACGATTCAAAATCAAAGCTTAATTGATATGACAATTTATGTACATTAAGGCATAAAAGCCCTTGAAATGTTAAAAGTGCATGCAGCACCTAGGAATATTCCTTAGAATACTTCGGGTAATAGATGGACAAGTATCCTGTGACATATGTACATATCGTATTTTGTGTAAAATAATAAAACCAAAGAGTATGAAAAAAAAAATCCAAAATGAAAGAGAACTTCCATGTTTGACTCGATTATCCTTTTAAATGGATACGAATTGAAATAATTCAGTGCTAACTAGGATCACCACTCTAAAAAGGACACTTTAATATAGAACCGGTCCGAAATAGCATAAGTCTAACTGTTTAAATAAAAATCGCAAAACAGTGCAAAATGCCTGGTATAAAGTTGCTCTTCTGGTTCACAAATTTAGATGAAAAATTCGCCGTAATATCCCGACTACAAGCTTGAAATTTCAGTTTTATGCGTTAGACTTACGACATACACTCACACTGACCTTTTTGCGTTACCATTTTGACTCAGGGTACCCTAAACCTCGAATTCGAAACTTTTCATGGTCGCAATACTTTCTCTTACTCTATATTTCACGTGAAGGCGAGTGAAAGCAATATAACCTTAAGCTCTTACGTACATATAGTTCAAGAAGCAGGTATTAATTAGTTAATCTATAACTATGTAACATTTTTTACTCAAATATGATGTAGTTTATTACATGCAGGTAACCGACTCCAGATTTTGTTCTCATATGCTGAGTAAAATAAAGATCTATGTCTAAATGATAACTTCATTCGTTGTTCGTATCTAAAAGATTTAGTGTAGCTAAGGTGTATATAGAATAGTGATTGTAAATTTATCACAAAATGAAATACGAATGGGGTTAGTAATAATATATTTAATAATAAATTAAATAATTTGTTTTTTCAGTGGCTCCTTAAATAGTTGGTAACATCTATATCACCAAAGAAATCATGATTTGATAAGAAAGAATGGTTTCTTTGCGTGACCCCGTAGAAAAAGTCCAATAAATCAAAGCTTATTTAATTAATCTCAATGTTTTTATTTTTTTGTTTACCACTTACTAAATAAATAAATCAATTGAAAATAATTTAATTAAAAAGAAAAGAATAAATGCTTTAATCCCTATGTCGTATATAAGATTTATGGAATATTATACAATATTTGTAGCGTCATCAATAAGGAGGTCCATTTTCTTTTGATATTTCTTTGACAGAGGAATGATGTTTATTTCTTCATCGGGATTGTGAAAATCATTTCAACGAAGATTATTACGTTCTCACTTCTTCAGAGCTTGAAACATTGTTACATCTATAAAGATGTTCATTAAGAGAATATCATGCCAAGGAGAATGAAACGCGAGACAAAAGATAACTCTGTCATAAGAAAAATAAATGAAATAATTTTTTAAGAGAAGTGAAATACCATTTTTTTTTGTTCTTTGGGATTTTCTTTTATGATCCTTTTCCTATTGTTATTTTCTAAGTATTAACTTCACTTAGGACATGTTACAGGATCAACCATACTTTACAACCGTAGTAATTTCACGATTCGATTATAATTTTTAAAATATATCTTTATTCCATTCGCCGGTTGTCACAATAATGCTGACAGGTGCGAATTAATAAATAAAGTTAAAAAAATAAAATAAAAATATATATGCTTTTAAAGTATTTAAATGAATTATCTTAAACCATAGGATACATATGCATTTATATTTTATAAGTTAAAATATAACTTGACATAATTAAGACTTCAGATGTTCCATATTATACAGCAATATATAGTCAAATATTTTTTATTATTCATAAACTGCACAATCTACATCATCCAAGAATAATGATTATTAAGGCTATAAGAAAGCTGACTATAGAGAAAAAAAAATGTAGCTTGCATCATAACGAATTCCAATCAGTATAAAATAAGTAAAAAATAAATAATTTTTATTATTATTTTTATCAAATATATTAATTTGATTTGAAAATATTTTATTTGCATCAATAACTTTTAGTTAGGATTAAAAGTAAATGGTGTAATAGAATTCACTTCAAATTCAATTCATTAATATCTGAAACTTTTTTATTTTCAAAAATATACTTTTAATACTGTAGTATTTCTATTTTTTGTTTAAAATTATTTATTCATATGACATATTGTTTAGTATTGTTCCAGGTTTTTATTCTATCAAGTATTCTAAATATTTTTGGCGTAACAAGAAGGAATAATGAAAGATTTTCTTAAATGATAAAATACTACGGAAATAGGCACAATTAAATTATCCATTTGATACACAAGAGATTCTACAGATTAATAAGGTGTGTAAGTCAAATATTTATATTATATATTGTATTTATATAATACAGTGGACAAATTTTAGTTATCAGAAACAGAAGAAAATAGTAATTTTATCGAAATTAGTTAAAAGTCCGATTAAACCACCGAAATCCAAAAACCCACTGAGGCAGAAACTGTATTATCCCGTCAGACTTGGATCGACTCAAGAGTCAAGAGATCCTTGAGTAGTGAGTTCTTAAGTGGATTGTGTGAAAAAAAAAAAAAACTTGGGGTTAATCATGACCATGGCCTAATCAGCTATTAGTTAAACCGTTGGTCAGGACTTCTTTATCTAGCGCCCTAGACCTCTTCAAGAACTGCTTCAGTTAAGATTTTTTTTTTCCAGTATAGAAAAATAAATAAATAAAATACAAAATTATAACGTGACGTTAGTTTGAATCGAATTCGTTTTATACTTAATTCATTTTTTTTTTTTCATCTAAAAACCATTTTTATTGAGTAATATTACAATCTGTCCTAAATAGGACATTTTTAATAGTGATCAAGTACAATATTCATACTACATTTACACACTATATATAAAACGATAAATTCATGATTAATGTAAGAAAAGCAAAGTCAACCATAACCTTTCATACTCATCCATATTTTCTCAGTCCGCAGGTGTACCTCAGGGTAGCATCTTAGGCCCAATCCTTTATTCCGTTTATACAGCTGACATTCCTATTCATCCTAGCACTGTTCTCACTACTTACGCTGATGACACATGTGTGTTATCCGTAAGTAGTGACCTAACGGTTGCATCACAATTCCTCCAATCTCACATCCAATCCATTGAAGAATGGTGTCATAACTGGAGAATTAAAATCAATCCCAATAAATCCCATCATATTACCTTTACCCTTCGCCGCAAGCCTAAAAATACCTGTCCCACTGTATCCTTTGGCAACATTCCATTAATCCCCGTTGAACAGATCCGCTACCTTGGACTCCTCTAGACAAGCGCCTTACTTGGAATCCTCACACTAGACTGAAACGACAAGAAACTGCCTGCAGATACCGCTTACTACAACACTTACTAGACAAACGTTCAAAACTCTCTATTTACTACAAAAGACTTATTTACATCACGATTATCCGACCTATTTGGACCTATGACATTGAGCTATGGGGGTCCACTAAACTATCAAACTCCTCCCGCATCCAATCCTTGCAATCTAAATCCTACGAAAAATCCTCAATGCTCCTTACTTTATAACTAATAAACTCATCCATAGAGACCTAAATATCCCACTGGTTGCAGACTTGGCCCGCGATAGATACACCTCCTTTAATTCCAAACTACCTGCCCACTCAAACCTGCTTGTCCGTAACCTCTCATCTACATCTATTCCCGGTAATCCTCCAAGGCGCCTGAAAAGACGGTGGCCTCGAGACCTGCTCATGAAATAAACTTTGAAGTACTACCACTAGATAGATTCTTTACATGTCTATTCATGCCTGTTATTGTAATTCAGCCATTTTACTTATTGTTTTTGTATATCCAGTTGTAAAAAACAATAAAATATATTATTAAAAAAAAAAAAATGTAAGAAAAAAAAATCGACTTTCGTCAAGTCAATATTAGTTATGGTAATGAATGCAGCTATAGATAAAAAAAAGAAATATGAATTTATTATACCACATTCACAGAAAAACAAACAACTAAAAAATTATACTTTCTGTGGATATATTTTAGAAAAATTATGGAATACATATACACAAACAGAAATGATAAAATAAAGAAAAAGAATAAAGCCATTTATAAATAATTTTTCCTCTGAAGGTTATTTTCATTTAATTGATTGCATTTACAGTCAATATTTGTCCTTGAAATTTGCAATAATATCTTTTAATTATTGCCATTTGATTCAGTTGCGTTTACAGTCTATATTTGGGTGATAATTCTAATGCCGTCGGGCAAAAGAAAAAGTTTTATCATGTATTTTTTGTGTATGATATATTTATTATGTTGTTGTTTGTTTGTTGTTTATTTATTTAACGTCACTTTATGCTACTATGGCTAATCGGACGATGCTACAGTGGGAGTCCTAAATATTGCCTATCCAGGTTTTATTAGGATAGGGATCTTTAACGAGTACCTGACATCGCACAGGCTCGGGACCACCTTTTAACGTCCCCTCCGAAGGACGGCGTAACTAAGGATTTTTTACTCCCATTAAAAAATCCTAGGACCACCTGCGGGCTTGAACCCGTGACCTTTAGCATGGGAGGCTGTTACGCTAGCCATCCAGCTACAAGTGATCCCATTTATTATGTAATAATATATATTGTTTTGTTGCACAAGGAAATGAAGGATAAGGAAAAAATAAAAAAATATCACTCTAGTTACCTAGAATTACCGTGATCAACAAAGAAATTTAGTTATTCATTTATACCTTCGGGTTACAAAAGGACATCTATTCCTTACATAATTCTATGTATTTCTTACTAGAAAGATGAGGAGAAAAAAAAAATGAAAAAAAAAAGTTCACTCTAGATTTGTAATCTGAGTTGCATCATTTGTTTTGCGATTGTCACATTTGTTTGCTCTTTGTTGTACAATAAAGGAGATTATAAAAGAAAAAAAAATGATCACTCTATAATTCAAAATAATGAAAACTTAGAAAGGTTTTAATAAGTTCACTACTCAAAAATAATTTAATTAATAAACTTTCAAGATCATTTATCGCAGGGATCATCTTCCATCTATATTCAACTCAACTGGCTCGTTTATTTTATTTCTTAAAGCTTAAAAAACTTTATTGCCCCCCGGAAATTCTATCAGTAGGGTGTTTTGGGCAAGGGTGGGCCAATTATGGTAATATCTTTAAATGAGAAGTCGGAGATTGTGGTCCGATGATTGGTCTCAAAGTCTAACAGGGATATATATCGGGGATATTAAATAAGATGGGGCATTAGGATTCTGAAATTTGTTTCAAATCAGGGACTATTAACATAGAATAAAATAAATTCATTTCGTTTCATTACTATCGTAAATTTTCGGGACACGTCGGCAACACTCATCCGGCGGCATTCTTTGGAAGCGGGCGAAATACTTGGGAATTAATTGAGAGATGATATCCTTCCAATAACTCCCGGGAGTTCTCGAAAAAGAGGTATTATCTGTTTCGAGAAAGACATTAAGTTGATATGGAAAGCATTAACCTGAAATGGCCGCTAGACTTCTGGACGAATAAATCAGTCGGTTTACCGTTAACCGATCAATAGAGCTGAATTTTAACTCTACTATCGATTAGGTTGTACATCAATAACAGGAAGTAAGGAGGAAATGTCTGCAGCATCATCTGTCAATTAATAATCCTTAACTCAATTACACCGGCCGAAAAAACTAACTCGCTTCTAACCAATCAAACGTTTCGAACCAATTGCTGAGTACAAGAAATAGTTGGCTAGTGTGATCAGAATGTATTGGACGATCGATGAATGATTTCAGAATTGGAAATTTTCTTGGCTGATAAATATAACTAGATTTTTATCTGTAATATGTTTACAAATCTGGTCCGCCCAACCACGAGTTTTACTTACCTCCGTTGTAGTAATCAATTTAAGAATTTTGAAATACATTTGGAGATAATATATTCTTAAAAAAGTATGTTATTACCTACAACAATCAGTTAGTTTTATCAGCTTTTCATCTCACTCCTTCTACTTTTACAATCATGTGTATAAGAAAATGTTTTTTCTTAAATAATTATCTTTCAAACTGTATATTATACATCTATATTATTCTTTTTATGTTCAAGAACAAAAACATCGCAAGACAAAATATTTTTTCTCTTTTTCCCTTTAGTTGGATATCGAATTCGTTCAACTTACATATAGCCTGTTCTTTACCAAAGCTAACAAGATGATATGGTTAATTTATTCAAATCTACAAAATTAAAGGTACATCAAAGAAAGAAAATTCAAACTATCTGCATTTAAGAACTGTCAGACTATTTCAATCAGAAAAAAACCTACATCGTATTAAAGCCCGTTACATTTCACATTGATACAACGAGCTTAATCAAAATCGTTGTGGCCATTTTTGAGTATATCGTAAAAAGGTGAAAAATTCATGGTATCGTTTAGTAGATTTTCCGGTCAGCTGATTTTGAAGAAAAGGTGTAACATCTCGGGCGTATAGTTGTCTCTAATATATAATCTCCGTTTTGTTGGAATATTCTTTTTTGCGCTAGACTTACCACACATTCACAGACCTTTCTGCGGGACTTACATTCCACTAGACCCAGAGGAACCTAAAACACGTATTTCCGTTGAAAATGGATTTCGAAAAATTTCACGATATTTCATATACAGATGAGAGAAAAGTAAAAAAAAAAAAAAATCTACACCTCAAAATTTTTAACTGGTTTTCAGTTCAAAAAACCTGATTTCTTGTTTTAAAATAATTATATAAAATAGATAAATAAAATTAAGACAAGTAATACTATTATCGTCAAATGCAACCTGCAACATTGTGAATACGTATCGTATTAGCTTTAATTTACAAATTATTCATTGATATTTGTATAATTAAGCTAATTTTATAGATTTTATTTTTTGGCTCAATTGAAATGTATTAATTATTGAAAACTACAGGTTGTTGTTTTGATTTGTTTCTTGTTATTTTTTTGTTTTTATTAATTTTTATTTTTTTTTGTATATATTTGAATTTATTTATTTCCGATTTTATGTAATTTGACTTTATCATTATTTTTCTGTATATATTGTATGAATGTGTACTGCATCACTATTACTACTGTTCATTATGTAACAAATTGTAATATTTCTCAATAAATAAAAAAAAATTACTGAAAAGAAATTTTATAATAAGAATAATTATAATTTTTTTAAATCATTTAACTATATAAAATCATAAAACTATAAATAATGCCGTACAAAAAGTAGACTAATCTTTTAATTGATCAAAATAAAAATATAGGATACAATTTCTAATTAATAACCGAAAGAAAACAGAAATATAAAACCTTACTCAATAATTCTATGGAAAGAGTGATTTATTATGGCTTTAATACTTATTGCTCAAGAGTTTGACAGATTGTATTATTTATGGATGAATAAATTTTAAAAAAATCTAATGCAGTCATTTAATATTCTTCTATTATTTCAGAGTTTATAATTAAAATATATTGATCGATTTATTTTTAATTCAAAGCAACATCAATTTACAAATGTTACAGCATTTATCGTTTTTCAATTTGAGTTATTATTCATCGGGTTAAATAATATAATTAACTAATTATAATATAAAACTAACTAATAATGTTTTGTAAACAAGGAATCGCATTTATAGCTGCTCTTCAACTGATGGTACTTATTGTTTTGTAAACATAAAAACTTAATAGTATGGGATAGAAATATATGAGCGTGGGATTCTCGCAATATTTGATTATGTTTGGTGATTTACTAGCCATCAAATTGAATTTTTGAATACGATTGTCAAGTGGGGAGGAGATTGTTATACACTCATGATGATAACAAGTTTATAACAAGTAATAAATATTTGTAAAACTGCAGATAAATAAATTTCATATCTTCGTATTTGTTGTACGGCTAATAGCCATGGTTAATGCTTATTTATATTTTTTAGATAAGCAACGGAAATGTAATTTTGATATCTCAAAAAAAGTATATCTACACAAATTTTAGAGTTTAATGTGTAAAAATGACCAGCAGCAGATTTGTACTAAAGGGGAAAAAATAAGTTATTTTAATAGTATTACAATATTGTACATAGGTATGAATGTGTTCATGTTTTGTTCATTTATTTGTTAACTTGTATTTATTTTATTTATAAATTTTGTTATTATATACATTTATTTATTTGTTTAGTGTAATTTGACTTTCCTATTGTTTATACTGTAAATATTGTATGAATGTGGTCTTAGAGCACTATTAATATTGTCCAATAAGACAATTTGTAATATTATCAATAACTGTAAATTATATTTGTTAAAGGAGTGTTTTACGATTTAATCGGATGGCAGATTTCTATAGAACAAAACAATTAGAACACCAATATCTACAAGTATAAATATTTGTTAATTCTTAAGTATTTTAAACCATGCCTTTTAGTACCTGTTGAAAATAGTTATAATCACAAATAGTATCAATTATTGATTTTATTTTTAACTTCATAGTTGTGTTCATTTCTGAAATTGATACTTTATTTTAATTATCAGATATTGTTTTAAAATACTATTACTGGGGTTTTGCTTTCAGAAATTAAATAAAAGAACAGCAAATAATGAATTAATGATGACCTTCTGAAGAAATACGGTGCCAGAATTTTCAGAGCGGACTAAGAGAGAAAATCTTGTGGGGGGTTGGCAGTTCAGATCCCGTCAGAGTCAATCGAACAATATCCCTCCCAGGAAACACAATTGATAGACTCATATACATTAATTATAAAAGGCGCTACTATAAATATAACTTTACAACATGAATTATAAAATGTTTGATATAATTTCCCATTTGTAGTGGAAAATTAATTTCGTTGTTATGTTGTGTTCAAACACTGTTAACAATGTCTGATTAATTATTACATTATAACGAGATTTATTGTACGTTTTAAAAACGTTTAAAAATATACAAATTGTATGTAGGTCAATGATGTTTAATTTTTAATGCGAAATATTAAAGTTAATTAAGTGTGTAAGTATTGGAAAAAACTTGTTTACCTAAAATGATTGAGAAGTAAAATTTTAAATTAATTAATAGATTTTTAAAAAAATCATCATTAAAAATGTATAGAAATAAACGTACGATATTAACGGATACTGTTTTATTAATAGCTCATTATAGGTTTCATTGATCAGATGATTTTTTTTTATTCTTATCTTATTACGTAAATAGCTGTAAATTTAGATTTTATTACAGCTTACACCAAGAAATTAATCAAAGTTTAATTGAATTTTTTTGTTGTTTTGAATTTGTATAAAATAATTCTGATGACACAGCTAAAAAGTAAAAATAATTAATATATATATATATATATATATATATATATATATATATATATATATATATATATGTAGGAATTTATCGTTTGTAGTAGTTCATTTAATTATAAGCTACAATAAGTTTTTTTTTATTGATATTGTATTATCATCTCCATGTTTTAGAACAATTTATTTATAATAATTCCTGTGTAAATGTCTTCATAAAGATGCTTTTAATTGGATTTTTTTTTAATATACTTTATGGTAATTTATGTTTATGTTATTATTAGAGTAAGAAAAAAAAGTCTACTTCGATTAAGTCGCTATTAGTTCTGATAAGCTATAGTTAAAAAAAGTAAATATGAATTTATGACATCACAGTCCTTACAAATTTACAAAAAAACAAAAAAACTCGAAAATTGTATTTCTGTATATATATATTTTAGGAAAATCATCGAAAATTACCTTACATCCATAAACACAAAAAGAAAGAAAGAAGAATAAAGCCATTTATAAACATTTTTTTCTCCTGAACGTTATTATCATTTAATCGATTTGAATTTATAGTCAATATTTGCAATAATTTATCTGAATTATTATCACTTGATTCATTTACATTGACAGTTTATATTTGGGTGTAAGATTTTCAGTATTTTATCTGAATTATATTTTTCCAATTGACCAAAATGATCAGCTCTATTGAAATCTCTTGTGAAATGATGATCATTCTAATGCCATCGGACAAAATAAGAACTTTTAACATATATGATGTATTTATTATGTACTGTACGTTTTTGTATTTATTATTGTAATTTTTTTTTTATGTTAAATATGTTTTGTTGAACAAATAAATGTAGGATTAGAAAAAAAAAAGATCACTCCAGTTATCAAGAATTATAGTGATCAACAAAGAAATATGTTTATTCATTTATACCTCAGGTGACCAAAGAACTTTATGCCGTACGTATATAACAACATAATTGAGGTTGAATTTATTCAATTTAGAAGCAATATCCTGAAGATGGAGTAGACAAGACTATGAAACGTCGAAAGCAAATTTTATAATTACTTGATAATACGAGATTTCTTCTCAGGAATAGGTAAGAAGTATATGAATGTTTTTTATTTTTCGTATGATATCATCATATATTAGTTGAGTTATTAGCTTATTATCAATATTTACCATTAATTACTAACAAAGTAATTAGTTATATTTCTTATGTTTCGCTGTCTATTCCAGAAGGCAATGACACTGACCTTCCCAGATGAGACGAGCGATGAGTAGCCATGGGAACATCCTGCTATATCTCCCGAAGCCGGCTCAGGACGTACACAACTGATAAGATAACACTTAGGAGTAAATGGGGTCTTTTTCCAGTAGGCAGATAAAAATTAGATAATACAGAAATGTATTTCCACTGGCATAGGCAAACAGGAAATAATACATTAAATACTACCGACCAGCCCCTTTTTCGCACGGTGTATTAATGTTTGTACTCATTCGGTGTCGTTTAAAAATGAACTATTTGACTTTGAGATTAGAAATTCATCCTAACAAAAAGTGCACTTAGTCCAATAATATTATGTTTATTTTATCATGTCTATTCATTATTATATTCAATCATCGAACACTGGGAAAAATTACCAATTTAGGTGGACAAAAGTCAAGTCAAAAGTTTGGAATTTTCACCTTTTTATTATTAGTTGACAAGACCCTTAATACTAATATTTCCAGCCATACCGTGTTTACAAATAAATAGTGAATGAATGAATCATTCCTGTTCGCACAAGTGCCTAATAACCGACAGTGGGATTATCTTTATTCGACGGCCATTTATTATGTCCAGGGTGAATTTAGCGCAAAGCCTTTTTGCTTTTATTTAACAATGGCATTGCTGAGACAGGTAAGACATTATATTTCCAAACTTTAAGCCTAGGTTTCCTTAATATTAGTCTGTAAATACATTTATATATCAAGTAAGCTATATTTTGAAGGTACCGCTGCCTTAGAAAACTGCCGGTCAAAGAACACTGCAGCTCCTCATCTAAGATCTATCAGAACAATTAACACTAAATTGGACGAACCAACGGTCCAGCTCAGTCGAACCAATTGGTGAGATACGTCCAATATTTCTTCATTAGGCTTAGTTTTCAGTTGTAAAGTTTCTTTATAAAATACTGGCTTGCCTTGCAGGGTTTTCAAAGTTTTATCTCGAATCTAACTTAAATTGTTTTAATTTTGTCTATAATAATTTTAATAAAAATTTTAACTTTTTTGAAAATGAAGACGTACCATGCATATAATTATTTTGTTCTTTAACTGATAACAGACATTTCCTGTCCTAAGTATCAATGACAAAAAAAAAAAAAAAAATCGTTTTCACAATTAAACCATCAACATCATAATAATGACCACTAAAATCGTCGACTTTTTCACTCAGTGACGGTAAGTTGTTCAGATTACTATTAACAAAAATATAGTTTAGATTAAAAATAAATTTATTAAACACTTTAGCATGATACGAAATGCTCACCCTCCCAGACTTCATTTTGTAAAATTATTAATTAGATTAAATTCATAAGGAGTCGAGAATCAGATAAAAGATTCTTCCTGTACAGATAAATATTATTTAATATCATTTTTGAAAGGTGTCGAAGAACTAATGGAATATTATTATTTTATTTTTATACTATATTTATTGAAACTTACAAACTATTGAATATATCAAGTAAACGCATGATTCAAATTAAATATAAAACATATTGGTTGTCAGAAAAAGAACCGTTCAAGTTTCAATATCTAAGCAGTGCTTGTGAGTTTTAGTGTAAGCAATAATGCTGTACAGGTCTTCTTTTTCTTTTTATTCGTAATTATTTTTTGCGACTCCGAAATGACGTTCGTTTTCTAGCAAAGTTAAGTACAGCTGGTTTTCGGTCGAACATTGAGATAAACAACACCAAGTTATTCACACTGCTAGAATATATCCACCACACTCTTCAACTTGATGGAGTCAAAATCTATACTTCAACCAAATAGAATAAGAAATTTTCGAACTCTGATCGAAAGACTTTCATTATTTTAAAAATGAAACATGTTCACTAATGAAAAATAGAACAAAACGAGAAGGAACTCTGAATTTTAATTTAATTTAAATCTTGCGTTTTGGGACACAATTCTGAATGTTTAACATGTTATTAATACTAATTCAGAAAAAGCATTTTTTAATCTTTTCCCATTATAGTTAGAATACCAGTATACTGTTTTCCAGATCCCAGTAGTGAAAGAATATTACTTATTCTGTTATTCCAGCCATGGTACGGAGACCCTCTGTAAAAGTGAGTACCCAAAAAGTCGTAAAAAGCTGGCGGCTGGGTGTGATCTCTGTCTAATCACCTCATTACACTACAGTTGGCCTAGAAGCAACACGAAGCTCAATATGTACTGAGCCTAAGACCCTTCAGGGATTTTTCGAGATACAGGAGTTTTTTTATTTAGTTGTTTATATGAACTTTTAATTTTTAGGAGGAGAGAAGAAAGTTAAACCAATCAAAGAAGGCTTACTACAAAAAACAGGAAATTTTTTTTTTTACTTTTTTATTTAGAGATAATATAATCTGCCAATATAATCAATTACAAGAAGAATTAAATAAAGGCTAAATAAATAAAAGTAAAATAAATAAATACAAAAAAAATACTGGTACTGTCCTCACAACCTACGCAGTCACACAATCTGTTGCTTCCAAAACCCTTCGGTCTCACATTTCTTCCGTTGAAGAATGGTGTCAAAAGTGGAGAATTAAAATCAACCCTACTAAATCCCATCAAATTACCTTCACCCTTCGTCGAAAACATATGTCCGCCTGTCCCATTATTTCCTTTAACAATATTCCACTCACCTCAGTTGAACAGATCCGGTACCTAGGACTCCATCTAGACAAACGGCTTACTTGGAATCCTCACACTAGACTGAAACGACAAAAAACAGCTCGCAGATACCGCTTACTACAACACTTACTGGACAAACGATCAAAACTTTCCACATACTACAAAAAATTAATTTATATTACCATCATTAGGCCTATTTGGACATAAGGGATTGAGTTATGGAGATGCACCAAACCATCCAATTCTTCCCGCATTCAATCCTTGCAATCCAAAATCCTCCGAAAGATCCTAAACACCCCTTACTTTGTCACCAATAAAATAATCCATAAAGACCTAAATATCCCATTAGTCGCAGATCTAGCCCGAACTAGATATTCCTCCTTTTATTCCAAATTACCCGTCCACTCCAACCCACTCGTCCGCAAACTCTCATCTCTTATTCCTGATCATCTTCCTAGGCGGCTGAAAAGACGATGGCCTCGAGACCTACTTAGCTGAATAAACTTTGAAGTGCTACCACTGGATAGTTTCTTCACATGCCTGTATCACGCCCACTTGATCTATTAGTACATTTACTTAATGTATTTTATTGTAATACAGCTGTAAATTTCTTTTAAATAAATTTAAAAAAAATAGTTAAAGTTAGAAAAAAAAATAATAACAACCTTGGCCACATTCATACCTATATAAATGTTTACACACTGCCCCTGGGATCTCCAGTTCAAACCTTAGATCAGACCCACTAGTGGGGTTTAAGGAATAATGCCAGGAGATCCCAGCGCCTCTTCAGTCAGCCGCGTCAATAGTCTTGAGAGCCAGTGGAGGCTTTCAGGGCATGAGTGAAGGAACAAGCCTTTGCCAGCACTCCAATGGCATATTTAAAAGAGATCTCTGAACCACTGCCGCTTCAACCTACAAGGAGAGTTATAGAGATGTTTGGAACTAGGTAGGGATTGTGTCAAGGGATTACGGAGGTAAAATAAGCTGACAAGAGAATTGGTAATCGTAAATATAGAGTGTAAATTGTTGTAGCACTTTCAATCCGCGATTATTAATTTTTTTTTAACTATAGTCATTTGGGGGTTGAAAAAGCTGACTATTCCCTCCTCTCTTTCTCATGGAGCCGCCACTGTTCATTCCTCAAGTTAAGAGTTGAAAATGGTAGAATTTCAAGTTAATCTGATCTAACAAGACAGGATTCCCACAGTTCGCTACAAATATGACTTAACACTAATGATGAAACCATTTTGTCGAGTTCTAGTTAGGCGGACATTTAAGAACATGAAGGCATTCAATTCCACGACCACTAAAAATGTCGCTGGAAGCTGGATGCTGTATAATAAAGGAAAAACACCCTCTTGGTTCGGGCTTCTTGGGTGGTCTGGAGGATGTCGTCAGCCTTTACTCTTGACTGATCTTCTCGAAAAGGTCACACCAAGATATATTCGAGACTTTTCGTTTTTTATTTAACATATTTTAATATGCGAGAGGGGATTCAGCGGTTTGACGATTGAGCCAAATATATTTGCATAGGAACGATTATACATCAAAATATAATTTTTTAAAAATCACCTGTCCTTATGTATCGTATTAGTGCCAGATGCAGCCAATCAAAAAAAAAAAAAAAAAATTCGAAGTATAAAAATTGAAATTAAGTTCTTTTACCTGTTGCATTCTACCACTTCCCATTCAATCAAATTAAAAAATTTACTTTAGATATTGCATCTTGGAAATGGTACAACATATTGATTTAGACTCATATGCATTCATTTTTAATAAAACGAATAGTAAGAAAGTGGATATCGTTCATCAGTTATAGCTTAGTATGTTCAATTTTTAATTAGTTTATACAAGAAAAAGCTTCTAGAAAACTTAACAAATACAACAATGGTTAAATTGTACTTATGGTTTAATTAAATTAATCTAATATAAAAATTAAACAGGCTACGATTCTAGTAGGATTTTTTATTTTTTCAAAATTTTTAATTTAAAAAAAAATTATTAAAATACTTTTCACTATTTTGTATATATTGTTATAATAATATTTTTTATAATAGCTGTTAAGTGTCATATTGTAGTGCTATTGACGATAGTTTATATAACAATGACTGTAATTTGTTATATACATAAAATTAAAGTATAGTATTTCCATACTCCTTGCACTTTTTTTTGTTACCATACTCCTTATTATTCATTCTTTAAATGATTTAACAGGAGAAAATTAAAACATTTCAAATTTATATTTTTATTATTTGTTGATATTAATGAAATTAAATTGAACTGTTTTTTCACCCCTCATATTGATGATTTCAGCGTATAAATAAAGAATGTAAAAAAACTAAATTCTAAAGAGATAAAAAGTTGTTCATAGATTTATAAACATGATTATTTAACATTGTATCGATAATTATTAATGGTAATTATCAAATTATTTCATGTAAGAAATATATAAATGATTAGTAGATGTAAGAAATGGTTTGATTTTTTTATATTAACATAAACTAAAATTTATATATTAACGCATTTTATAATATTTAAATTTAATTTTCAAGAAATAAAATGGTAGCCATATTATATTATTTTTTTAAATATATACATTTAATTTTAATGAATACATCATACTACTAAGATATTTAATGGAAGCTCAGCTACTGTATTATTTTTTATAATTTTATTAAAAAAAAAATAAAAAATAAGGTGATGCAATAATTAATTTTTACAATGAAAGGAATTTATTTTGAATGATTTATGTAGTTTTAATTTTTTTAAATACTTTTTTTATCGAATAAGTTAAAAAACCATCTAAATATTTATAAATTATAATAAATATTATTAAAATGATAATTTTTGACTTACTGAGTGACGTAGACTCAGGGGCAGGCCAACACTTGGGTTTCCATGGTAACTCCCCCCACCACTGCAACCCAGTCAATATTCCTTACCCAGGTCTAAGAAAAAGTTGAAGGGTTGCTTTCTTAAAATCAATAATACATAACTGGAGGGGATGAATTTCATGATAAAATATATTCACCTGGTGGATAAAATTCATATCTATATATTTTATGATTCCTGAATGTTTGAACAGTGTATGCCATATGAATGTTTACTATCGATAAGTTCATATCTAAAGAGCACTAGATAATTTTATTTTTTAATATTATTTATATGAGTAAATATACAATATTAAACAGCCAAGCACATAACCTGAATACATATCAAACTATTGATAAACAATAGATGTATAAACTGAGAGATGAAACAAAAAAAAAAAAAAAAATACACGGTTCGTGATGGCTAAACTTGTTAAAGTAAGTATGCATTTTAACACTAATAATTTAATAATTATTCTAGTTTACTCTTTCCAATTTTTTTTTTTTTTTTTTTTTTTTTTTTTTTTGCTATATAGTAAAACTTTTATATAATATTCCCCCAAATTATATATATATATATATTCATTTCATATGACTACGATATTTGTTGAGAATATAGTACTATCCGTATTTGTAGGTAGAAAATAATGAATACAGGTATTAATATATTTATAAATATTACATTTATGTACATATAATAATAAAATAAATGAAAATTTGAACAAACGTCTATTTCATATTTATTTTGACGAACAAAAAAATTACATTTACTTCTATATTTCTATAATTTGTTCATTGTTCATAAGATATTCCTTTTGTTTAGAATAAGTATGTTTAAAGTCTAGTGATTAATTATTATTAATATTTTTTTATAAATGTTTAGCTGCTTATATTTTTATAAAAAAAAAAAAAACACAAAAAAAACTCGTTTATACATTTTTTTTGTGGTGAACGTGCTTATTTATACTTTTCGTAGAGTTATTTTTATTTTTCAAGCATAGTTCATAATTCATATTTAATAAAGTCTCTAGGCCTAATAACTTCCATGATTTATTATTCGTTACTGGAATAATAGATCTAATATAAAAAAAAATATTAGTAATATGGAAACTAATAGTAAGTGGTAAAACTATTCTAAGAAAATCAAGACGATAACATAAATAACTTTTAAAGATAGATTCTGGATTCCACACTACATAAAAACTAGTTACTTATTATATACAATGGACAAAGGAAAGCTTTTAAGACAGAATTTGTATTTATTAATATTTAATTGGGTAAATATCCAAAATATTTATGATAAATCTTTTTCTTATTGTATCAAAAAACGTAACCGACTAATATTTGTCAAAATTCTATAATTGAGATATACATTTGATAATCATTCTATTCCACAAAAATGGCACCTTATCTTGTCATCAGACTGAGGTATAAGGAAAAACGGAACTTATGTGGGTTAATTTAACCCATTTTCTTTTTTCTTTTTTTCTGCTAATAAAATCTCGCAACGACCCAGAAACATAGTTAGGTGCTTCCACATTTTGGGACTCGATAGGTAAGTACCGTTTTAAAATATAAATAAAATTGTTAAGAAGGTTATTTGGTTTTTATTAATAGATTGGTTCATGTATAAAAAAAAAATAAATAAATAAATAAAATATATATATATATATATAATATATATAATATATATATATATATATATTATTAAGAAATAATACAATCTTCCAAAATTAATAGCAATATGTATTAGTGCTAAAAGGCACCATTATTATAGCATATATATAGCACTCCATATGTACAATATAAATAAATTAAAGAAAGATTATATTTTTTAATTAATGAAATTAAATAAATATTAAACTGTTAAATAAGCCCAATATTAAAGAAAGAAAAATAAATACATTGTGAAATAAATAAGTAACAAAAGAGTTGAAACTTGAAAGCATCCATACCTGTAAACACTATTTACATTCTGCCCTAAGAATCCCAGGCACCCACCTTTGGAGATAACAAGACGAACTCCCCTTGAGTTCCCAACGCCTCTCACTCGACCGCTTGACCGGTTGAGCCAGTGAAAACCGAGAGAGGGCGCCTTGGTTCATATTTGATATGGGGAAATCCACAAATTCCTCTTTATGCAAGTACATTGTATAAACAAAATATGATACATAATGTCCTTTAGAACCAAGGAACGTAATATGGAATGATGGAATATTTGAATAAATCTAATGAACAATGTTCTATAAAGTGAGTAAGAATCTGAAGTATTTAGTGATATTTAAACAAAACAAATATTAATTATCTTGATTAAAAGTTAGACAAAACCAATATATCTTTTAAACACATATGAAATTGAAACACATCTGCCTCACGTTGTTAAAGAAATAAACAAAAACATTTTAATTTTATAAGGTGTATCCATACGATATTCTAAACACGCGGAAAACTTATGTCTTCCGGATGAATAAATTAGCATTATACGGGTCCGGGGCGCAATTATTTTAACAAAAAAATGATAACTGCAAGATTTATAAAAACATTTTCACTCACGTGGTGTTCATTAGAAGAATACTGACATGCATTTTTGATTCAATCATGAATAATAATTAAATGCAGTTGGTTAATTATTATTTCGATCTGATAAAGTAGACATTCTGTTACCTTGTAGAAAGATTTATATGACGGCACATATAAATTTCTTTAGATGTCGTACCAGAGTATAATTATAAAATATATATTTTAGGCAAAATGTAAGTCTTTTTAGGATAAGGCTAGTATTTTAAAGCTATTGAAATATTAAAACTTACAACCCAATTGAATAAAACTCCATAGAGAATTTAGATTATTGACGAGTAAGATCAAAATCGATAAATGTCAAGAAAGCATAAGGGAAATACCATTTTTATACATAATATTTAGCCTTTTAAACCACCCTATATTAATTTATATATTTAATAAAATTATTTCTGAAGAAGTGCATTTTACCGTTCTATATAAAAATAGCAAGATAAGTACTATTTTTTTTTCTTTTCATTAACAACAGCCAAGGTCAAAAAACAAGAAATAATTCAAAATAAAATGCTATTTCTTGAAACCACCTTACTTTTTTCAAAATTCAAAGCAAATCGAGACGTACTAAATATGAAATTTACTACCTTGAAAATTTTTTTTTTTCTAAATCATGCATTTAAAGGAATACAAGGAATGATGAGAATACAAATATGTAAAAAAAATCATTTTCGTAAAAATATCCTTAAGTACTTATTGGAAATCAACGTCTCAATATGACGGTATTTTGCAATATTTAATGGAAAGTTAAAAACGAGGCTCAAAATACCGTGGTAGTTGATGATCTCAAATAAATATTGAATAGAACTAACTATGTTTTGCTAAATATATATATATATATATATATATATATATATATAATATATATATATATATATATTGTTTTATGTGATTTTCATATTTTTTAGTGCATATTCTATGAATATGGTAGGAAAGCATTATTATTGTACACATTGATCCCAATTGTAATACTTCCTAATAAAAAAGTTGTTAAAAAAAAAAAAAAAAATACTAACTTAAAAAATACTTTAAATAATGCATTTTAGAATTTACGATTATCTTGAAAACAACTCCAACGATTTTAAATAAACTCAATATATAGATATAAATCTGAATGGGCTTTAACATCAAAAAGAATTTCTTCATTATTAAAATGGCATGATAGGGCTAAAATTCGCAACTGAAAAAAAAATCTCTAATTCTAATTGCCTATTTCTATTTGCTCAGTACAGATCGATTCTATACATCCCATCTCTATCTCATAAAATTAAAAAAAAATCCTTGTCCTCTATCTTTCACCATCTCAGCTTGGTTTTGAAAAGTAACATCAAATTAAAGAATTTATATACCTAACTTAAAGATCCCATCCCTTTTCCAAAAAAAATAAATTTAGTTTGCCCTATTTCATTCTACTCTCTATATTGTAATTCTCGTTGTATAAGTGAAACAAAAAATTATTCCAAACAAATTTGTGAAAACAAATGTACCATCTCAAGGACGTTTTCCTCTAAATTATCTGAACACGGTGTATGTTTCTATTTATAATTTTGATTTTGGACATTTGCTTATTATAATTTATTTTACTTAAAAAAAAATTACCATATATCGTTTATATCATTAATAAAAAAATCTGGTGCGGGCAACACACGACTTTCACTTACCTCCATTTTTAAAATCAATGAAAAATTTTCAAAAACAGCTAGAGATAAAAATACGTGAAACTATTAAGGAATTAATTAAATTGAATTTATATAGAAACATGTGTTTTATTAAAAAATCTATTGTATTATTATTTAAATAATCAGTTAGTTTTATGTTCATTTCATCACTCTCTATTAACTTTTAAAAGCTTGTGTATGAGATAAAATATTTTCTAAAATCTTTATCTTTCCAACGGTATATCATACATGCACATTACTGCTCTTATGTTCAAAAACGAAAAATTTCATTAACAAAATATGTTTTCTGTTTTCTCCTTTAGTTGGGTATCGAATTTATTCAATTTATATATTTACCTGTTTTTTATCAGCGTTAACAAGATAATATAGTCATTTTTATTGAATCTACAAAATTAAAGGTACTTTAGGGAAAGAAAATATTAAAAATTGAAATATCGGTATTTAAGCCCTGTCAGACCATTTTAATCAGAATAAAACCTACATGATATTAAAGCCCATGAAATTTTACATCGATATAGCGAGTTTAATCAAAATCGTCGGAACCGTTTTCGAGGAAATCGAAAAAAGGTGCAAAATGCATAGTATGAAGTACCTCTTCTAGTAAGCTCATTTTGATGAAAAAGGTTTTGTCACGTCTCGTGCGTATAGTTGTCTTAAATATGAAATTTCAGTTTTCATAGGACTTACCGTTTCCGCCCGGGAGTTACCACACACACAGACCTTTTTGCGGGACTTGGTTATTTGGACTCAAAGGACCCTAAAACGTGTATTTCCGTTTAATACTGGAATTCGAAAATTTTCACGATCGGAATACTTCCCCATACTATATATAGTAAGTGAGAGTAAAAATGAGTAATTATGAAATATGAAAACATTTTATTAATCTAAGGAGAAAACAATAATTGTATTTTTCTAGATTAATTTTTATGAACAGTAGACATAATATAACTGCTGGAAAGCTAAATATTTTAGAACACATGGTATTTATTTAACAAACAAAGCTTTAGAAATGTGATTGTTGTAGATCTGAGATACATGTTTTCCTAAAACTGAACGTTATTTATCATTTACTTTTTAACTTTAAATTATTTTTCAAAAACATGATATTTCAAATTTTTAAAATAATATTTGTGTGTTGCGTGTACCACATTTTTGAATTTTTTCTTCTTCATCATAAATAATTTTAAATTAGCTAAAATGAAAAAAAAAAATGTGAGGAGTAATCGAATTTGATCCTGCGACGGTGGCGCCCTCCTTACGCTACCCCTTGAACCAGCAGAGCCTAGTTTCCGATTCCAGCCGTGGGAGCGTTGGTTGTACTATAAGTGTCTTCTTGGCTGGTTGTTCGTCAAACAGAATAGGAAGAACATGTTTTTATTGTTATTTTGCCAAATTTCTTTTAAAACAGATAATAATCTTAAAAACTACTTTATTTTCAAATTTAAAATCCTTTACTTACCTTCCAACTTGAAATAAATTTTAAAAGGTTCAAATAATAAAATAACAGGCTTAGCGAAGGTTTGATGCCGATATACCATTTGTACCACCAAATTTACACAGATTCGTACAATGGTCATCGTTCAAGCCCAAGCTCCCGAGATTAGACTTATATCCAATCAATTCCTCTCTGACGCTTACTAGTTAGTTCAGCGCATACCATTTTTTTTTTAATCCGTACTTCACTGGGCCAAACATCTTTACATGTCCATTTGATTCGCCAACAAGTAAAAAAAAAAGTGAAGAAAGCGTTTTTTTTTTTTACGCGAAACGGCCTTAAAAACAACCAAATATCATTTCCCCTAACTTTGCCCACACGTTCCACTCTTTTTCTCTCTTCCCACCTTTTCTTCATTCTCTCAGACTGGACTCTTCTCTGTTCCTCGCTCCATACTCTCCCCTTTCTCTTCTCTTTGGCACCCACAAGGACCTTTATCTTTTCCAATTTTTCCTTATATTCATCTCTATTGACACAATCCTGTGTTGAGATTCCCAACCTCACTGTCTCTTTCCTCGTCTGCTGAATGTATCCTCCGGCCCCTTTATACAATATAATTTATTACGTACAACAACCACTTAAATTTTTTAAGTTAATTATTTTATAACATTTAAATTATTCTTGTGTATCCTGCATTACTCTCAACGACTTTTGGAATTTTATGTAGGATATATTGTTTCAAAAATCTTTATCTATTCAAATGTTGACTGTTGTATTATTTTTTTAATTTGCTATATCACGTCAAATAAAGGAGTTAAGAAAAACAAAAAAATATCTATTCGTCGGTATTTCAGATACCTTTTTTTAATATCCCGATTCCCGGAGAGAGAGGGGGGGGGACCCTGCAAAAGCATTCTCCTTTAGTCGTTGGTTTGTTTGTTTGTTGTTTGTTCATTTAACTTCACTTTTATGCTACTGAGTTGATAGGACGACGCTTCAGTGGTAGTCCTAAATTTCTGTTATCCAGGTTTACTTAGGATAGGGATCTTTAATAGTACTTGATCTCCTAGTACAGTTTCGAGACCACTATACAGGACCATTTCACGTCCCTATATAGGACAGCAAAGCCAAGGATTTTTCACTCCTTTAAAAAGTGTTAGAGCCATCTGCACGGTTCGAACCAACGACCTTATGCATAAAATGCTACTATTCCAGCCTCTACAATATCCCTCGTATTTAGTTGTTCGTCAAATTCGTTCATATTTCGATTTTTTAATAGTCGCTAAAAACTATAAATGGACAATTACTTAAAATAAACATAATAAAGGTATTGCACTTTAGAGGAAACTATTTGAAAATTCCAAGTATCAGGTCTTTCAGACTATTTAAATCAGAATCTACATGATATCAATGAATATTCAATTATACATTGATATAACAATTTTAACTAAAAACTTTTGAGCCGTTTTTGAGAAAATCGAAAAACTCAGTTGATTTCATAGCACAAAGTGGCACTTTTACTTTAGATTAATTTACATGAAAATTTAATAATTTTCTTTACTATATATTTCATAGTTACTGGAAGTAAAAAACAAAAATCGGAAGTTTTCGACTGGTAATAAATTGCTTATTTAGTCATGGATTTTCATATCTGACCTGGATCGCCGTCCTTTAGGGTCTTGAGATCATTCGGCAGCCCACCCTCTTTCAATAAATGGTTAATCACAAATTTAAATAAACCCTGGCAGCTGAGTAGGATCTTAAACAAATCATTTCCTTGCAGAGGAACCTGATAGTTACAACTCTGTACCAGTCCATAAATATAACAAGATTCATATGTAAACTGACGAAAAGATATCTGATAAAATATAGCAGAGAATCAGTGGAATATTACTGGTGCCATCAAGAAGTCTTACAAAATCTAACACAGGTTAGGTTTGAAGTATTCCTTAATACGTCTCTGCAATTAGCAACTGAACAGAAAAATGAAATATATCGAAGGATGATTTAAACAAATAACACAAAAGATAAGCAAAAACCTGAGAAAAACACAATTGTAAGAATGTAACTTAAAAAGTAATGGAAGCAGGTTCTATAGAATGGTGAATAAAGAAGTGGTCCACAAGAGCCTAGGGTTTAATCTTACAGAAGTGTAGATGAATCTCTTCTTATTTGGAATAATGAATGATATATTAGGCTGAGGGGGTCGACAATAAAAATCAAGTAGCAGTAAAAGACTAGTCTGACCAAACCAACGAAGATACCAATGTTAGGACGACATTGAACCCCTACTTGAGGATATTGTGGGAACAATCGAAATATTGATGAAGAATAGGAAATATATTTATATAAGCTGAACCTTTGCATATAGATTGAAGAGGGGATTCCAGGACAGTAAAAGAAGAGAATCATTTCCATAACGAGGCCGATATTCTGCTCAACAAGGTCTATTGCGGTTTTCGAAAAGGCAAATCAACTACCCAAATCAAGCCGACATAATTTTGAAAAAAAATTCTGAATATTGATTGACACTTTATCTTAAGTGCATTATCATATAATCTTCCTTCGGTAGCATGGAGATACCCTCAAACTTTTTAGTGCTTTGAAAGAACTATTAAGCTAAATGTTACGTCAAAGTTAGAATACATAATAAACTAAAAACAGCATCGCGAATCTTTTGAAATAACATAACACCATATCGTAATTCATCTAGCAGAAGGTATAAAGGAATAGAAGAAGCAACCGAACTGAATGACGCTAATATTTGATTTCACTTAATTCTTGGGAAGGTTTTTAGGGCTGCTTGCATCCAAACCTAACCGATAATACGTACATAATAAACTAGAGCAGTTTTTAGCATATACTTTTAATATAAGGGGTACTCACTACGTTTGCTATAGCATGCTATTTGTGTTATTTTGCTAAACCCGTCGAGTTTCTACAGTTATTTCCTGTATAAAATTGATGGGTTTAGCACTATAGCACAAATAGCATGCTATAGCAAACGTAGTGAGTACCCCTATTGAATAGTTGCTTACTCCCTCTGTGGACTAGCAAAAAGCTTCATCATTTTTTTTTTTTTTTTGTATGGACCTTGCTGTAAATTGTGAACTATATTATATACAATAACATAAAGCTATTGATAAAGAAAAAATGTAAGGTAAATTTATAGCATTTAAAATTAAGATAACTACATGTCATTAAATTAAGTGCGCTGTGTGTGGTAGCAACACAATACAGTTTCATTTAATAATTTCCTCTATATTATACATTTACATTTAATATTATTAATTTACATTACATTTAATAAGTATTTTTCACGACTATTAATTTATACTTTTTTTTAAACTAATAAATCTTTTAAAGAGAATTCCACAAAGCAAAATCTGTTTGATGGATTTTAATGTTTACAGATGAGTCCTATACTAAAACACTTGTTTCCAATTGATAAATTATGGTTTAGAGGAAACCAAATAAAGAATTTAGTATATCATAGTAAAATACCTTGAGCTGTCAGTGATTGTTAGAATGTTTTTCTTTGAAAGAGATTGATAAGCTTGGATTCCTGAATAAAATTATTAATAGATTTTTCCGCCCTAGCTCGGCCTCCACTGGCTTACGCCAGTGAAGCGCCGGGTGAGAGGCGCTGGGATCTCTTGGATTCGGCTTCTCCCCCCACTTGTGGAGGGAGCAGCGGAGTCTAATATATATTGTATATATATATATATATATATATATATATATATATATATATAATATATATATATAAACTATATATTGTATATAGTTAAGTTTGCTTGTATGATTTTTATTTATTTCCCAACTTGTATTTATCTCTACTACAGGTTGTTGTTTTGATTTGTTTGTTGTTTTTAATAATTGTTATTATACGTTACATCGTCTCTCAGATTTTTGCTTTTTTCAGTAGGAATTCGCTAGAATTCAGTCTGGAGAACATCACTAGACCTCAGGAATATTACGGCAGTGAATATTGGAGAAGTTTCGGTAAGCAAAGTTATAATTTACTTTGTACAATCACGAAAAAGTGAAAGAAGGGTCACTGATCAGCTGATTTCCGCTATCTCGGCAAGCTCGGGCTTGCTTTTCTTTTAATTATCTTTCTTTTATCTTTAATTCTTATCCCATTATTTATTTATTATTATTATTTTCTTAATCAATGAGATATTTTCATCAAGTCATGTCCTCAAAGTCTGCAAGTAAAAGATCTAGATCTGCAGGTTCTAACTCGTCTCCCACAAAACAGAGACCCCGCCGTGAACAAAATAAAAAAATGATTCCACCAGCGACCGCGTCAGCTACCTCATTAGGTTCTGAACCACAGCCCAGCACATCATCACAAGGAATAACTGATGAATCTCCGTTTTTTACACCGAATCCATTTCAGATCCTCCAAAATGAAAAAGAAACCATGGAATCTTCTCCTATACCCAAAGAACCACTACCTCCACCAATATTTGTTAAAAATATTAAAAATTTTAAACTGATGTGTGCGCATTTAAACAAAGTAACAGATCCTAATAGTTATTATTGTATAAGTAGAACCAATGATACTAAAATATCTCCGACTACTGCTGAAACCTACAGAAAGATTGTAAAATATCTGACTGAGACCAAAGCTGACTTTCATACTTATCAGCTGCGCCAAGAGAGAGCATTAAGGGTCCTAATCAGAAACCTACATTCCTCAACACCCGTTGAAGCAATCAAAGAAGAACTGACAGAATTAGGATTCCAAGTGAGGCAAGTCACCAACGTTCTAAAAGATAAAAGTCCACTGCCTCTATTCTTCGTGGACTTGGAACCATCAGCAGGAGTCGAAAAAATCTATGACCTCAGCAGACTGTACTATACCCGTGTAAAAGTTGAAAAACCTTACACAAAGAAAGAAATAGTCCAGTGCCATAACTGTCAGGCATATGGTCATACCAAAAGTTATTGCCATCACATACCACGCTGTGTGAAATGCGGTGAACAGCATAAAACAGAAGAATGTACAAGATCAAGATCAGCACCCGCTGTATGTGCTCTGTGCCTCAAGGACCACCCGGCTAACTACAAGGGATGTGAAATCTACAAGAAACTCAGAACCAGATACCAAAAACCTCAGGATCCGAATGAAACAGCTGTACCAACCAGAAGCAGAAGAGAACCATCAAAACTTGTAAATTCTAACGTGTCATTTGCCCACTTGCTTGGAGGTGGTAACCAGAATCATGAAGTCGAGGCACTGCCGGAACAACATTTTCCTCAACATTCTCAATCTATTGTACAAGAATCTATTCCTCAAAGTTTACCTAATCTTCAAAAAACTCCTCAACATCAAATTTCTCATATCCCTCCACCATCAAACGTCACAGATCTTACCAGTCTAATGACATCGTTCATCTCCGAAATCAAATCTCTTGTTATGCCGCTTATATCACTCCTTACAAATCTAGTATCGAATCTAATCCCTGCCTTGAAAAATCCTTAAATGACTTCACCTAACTCCTTATCCATTCTCCTTTGGAATGCGAATGGTGTTAGAAATCATACTGACGAACTGACAGCGTTGTTGCAAGACAAAACAATCGATGTTGCACTTATAACTGAAACAAGACTAACGACTAAACAGTACTTCAAAATACCGCAATACATGACATACCGTACTGACCACCCAGACGGTAAAGCCCATGCCGGTTCTGCTATCATTGTCCACCAATCCCTCTCTCATCATTTACTCCCACTTCCCACCTATGATTTCCTACAAGCCACATCCATAGTAATCAAGACTTTTTCCTTTCCGGTAACCCTCACATCTGCATATTGCCCTCCTAAACATTCCATTTCCAATTCTGAATTTGTATCCTTCCTGGATTCCTTAGGAAATCGTTTCATTCTGGGTGCAGACTTAAACGCCAAGCATCAGCAGTGGGGTTCCAGAACCACGAATTCTCGGGGACGAAATTTGCTGTCTGCACTCAACTCCCGAAATTTTAATATCCTGCCTCCTGACTCCCCTACCTACTGGCCAACCGATCCTAACCGCAATCCTGACATCCTCGACTTCTTTATCCACAGCGGATTAGGCTCTCTCAACTTGTCTTTAACTCGCCTTGATGAACTATCCTCAGACCATAGTCTACTGATCCTAAAAGTATCTCTCACTCCAATTCCAAAACCCATTCCACCATCATTCATCCGAGGCCCTGTCAACTGGAACCTTTTCCGCCAAATCCTGACCGATAATATTGACCTCAGAGTAACCCTCAAAACCCAAGATGACCTAGATAATTCCGTCTATTCCTTTACCACCGCCATCCAACAAGCTGTCTGGACTGCTTCCTCTCCTAAACACTCCAATATAAATCCAGACGAAAATCATTTTCCACAACCTATTATAGACCTTATCCACACCAAACGCCGAGCAAGATCATTATGGCAGCGCACCCGACACCCAACAGATCGCCGCTCCTATAACTTCTATTGTAGACAATTGAAGAGGGAGTTGGCGAACTTCCGTTCCCAGTCCTTTAATTCCTACCTCTCCTCTCTATCAGCTCGTGATAATTCCCTATGGAATGTCACGAAAAAGATCCTAAAATACCATCATGTTTCCCATCCTCTCCGACGTGGTGATGACTCCTGGGCTGCGTCTGATGAAGATAAAGCCGAGGAATTCGCCACACACCTCTCCAAAGTATTCACTCCTCACCCGGAATCCCACATCAATCACACCGCAAAAGTGCAAGACTTTCTTATGTCACTGATTCCACTTTCCCTACCTCCTAAAGCTATTAATCCCTCTGAGGTCAAATATCTTCTCCAAAAACTGACTCTCCGTAAATCTCCTGGACACGATCTCCTTACTCCCCAGATCCTCCGACAACTTCCGCAGAAAGCTATTATATTCCTTACTTATATTTATAACTGCATCCTCCGCACCACCTATTTTCCTCTGTTATGGAAACATTCCACCATCATCCTTTTTTTAAAACCAGGTAAACCTTCCAACAACACTTCATCCTACAGGCCTATTAGTCTACTCCCCATCCTCTCAAAAATCTTCGAAAGGCTTCTTCTTAAACGTATCCTACCCATATTAGAATCTCAAAATCTTCCTTCCCATCAGTTTGGATTCCGTCCTCAGCATTCCACAGTTCAACAGGGGCTCCGAGTTGTAGACCATATTTCCTCAGCTCTTGAATGCAAAGAGTATTGTTCTGGTGCGTTTCTGGACATTGCGCAAGCTTTTGACCGGGTATGGCACACTGGATTACTCTTCAAGCTGAAAACCCATTTACCCCAGTCCCTATACCTCATTCTCCGATCCTATCTCTCGAACCGTTCCTTCCGAGTTCGCTGTGGTGAAGAATTTTCTAACCTTTATCCCGTTGAGGCCGGTGTTCCTCAAGGCAGCGTCTTGGGACCCATCCTCTACATCCTTTACACTGCTGATATTCCTACACATCCTGATACCTTTCTGGCAACTTTTGCAGACGACACCGCCATCCTATCATCCAGTTCCAATCCTGAAACAGCATCCTTAAACCTTCAGAGACACCTTTTTCTTATCGAACACTGGTGTAATAACTGGCGTGTAAAGGTGAACGAAGCCAAATGTAAACACATAACCTTTACTCTTAGACGAAAATCCTGTCCGCCAGTTTATTTCAACTCATTACCGATTCCTCTCTCAGATACAGTCCGGTATCTTGGCTTACTGTTAGACAAAAGATTGACTTGGAACCCACATACAAGACTTAAAAGACAAGAACTCAACCGACGATTCGGACAGTTATACCGACTACTCAACAGAAAATCTGAACTTACAGTTGAAAACAAATTATTAATCTACAAGAAAATACTGAAGCCCATCTGGACCTACGGACTTGAACTGTGGGGGACAGCTAAACGTTCTAACATCAAACGCATTCAATCCTTTCAATCCAAAGTCCTCCGTACAATAGTAAATGCTCCTTATTATGTCTCCAATTATACCTTGCACCACGACCTTAATGTTCCATTTATTTCAGACCTAATTCCATCCAAATTTTCCAAATTCCACCAGAACCTCATTCATCATCCTAATCCTTTAGCTCAATCCCTATCCAGCTCCACTCATCCATACAACCCACCTAGAAGGTTGAAACGGAAGTGGCCCCGCGACCTTTTGTAAATATATTGGAGTTCTAGCACTGGCTAGATTCTCCACTCAATGTGATGTATGTATGAGTGTGTGTATGTGTAAATAGGTATAAGTGAATTATTGACTTTTGTATTGATTCATTATTGTGTATATATTTTATTGTAATTTTATGTTGTGTAAATATTGTATGAATGTAGTATGTTTGATATCATTCAGCAATACTATTAATGTCCAAATTGGGACAGATTGTAAAATTTTCTCAATAAAAAAAAAAAAAATAAAAAAAAAAAATAAATAAATAAAAAAAATTGTTATTTTCTTGTATATATTTTAATTTATTTATTTCTGATTTTATATAATTTGAGTTTATCATCATTATTCTGTGTATATTGTATGAATGTGTACTACATCTCTATTACTACTGTTCATTATGTAACAAACTGTAATATTTCTCAATAAAAAAAAAAAAAAAAAAAAAAAAAAAAAACAATAGATTTTTATTGACACTCACTGTAACTCCTAAACGAATTTCTCCCTTAAATTGTTGATGAAAGGAAACTTCCGGCTTATTTTTGATATGAGCAACGCCAACGGAGCAAGAGCGGGTCTAAAAAGCACCAAAACTTCAAAATGTAGGCAAAATGTGACGTTTCATTTTTAGGCCCAAGCCACAATTGTAATAAAACGAAGAATATTTTTTAATTTAATTTCTGGTTACGAAAATGTTCGATTTGAGGAACACCAACAGAGCTAAAGCATATCAAACGAGTTAAATCTTTAAAGATAAAAATACTAAAAAAAAACATATCTATTTCAAAATATTGAATTACAGACCTAAGTTTGTCTAAAGCATACGTTTTGTCTTAAATATTTTCTTGAATTCAATGGATTGCTTAGGTGATATTCAGTGTGAAAAAATAAATAAATAAATTGTGATGTACAGATAGAACCTATAAAGTTAATCATAATCTCTCCTACTCCTCAGTATTAAATCAGTCAGCCGGTGTACCTCAAGGTAGTATCCTAGGCGCAATCCTCTACACGGTGTTTACCTCTGATATCCTTATACATCCAAACACTGTCCTCACTACTTCCGCTGATGACACATGTGTGCTATCCGGGAATAATGATCCTGTTGTTGCTTCTCAAATCATATAGAGCCATATACCAGCCGTTGAAGAATGGTGTCAGAACTGGAGAATTAAAGTAAATCCTGATAAATCCCACCAAATCACCTTCACTCTTCATCGTAAACCGAAGACTTCTAGTCCCGCTATTTATTTTAATCATACCCCACTCATCACCGTAGAACAAATTTTATACCTTGGACTTGACAAACTTCTTACATGGAATCCTCAAACAAGACTTGAAACGACAAGAAACTGTTCGTAGATACCGACTTCTAATAAACTTAATTGACAAACGGTCAAAACTCATTCTTTACTACAAAAAACTCATTTACACAACCATCATCAGACCTATTTGGACTTACAGCATTGAGCTATGGGGGTCCACTAGACCATCGAATTCCTCCCGTATCCAATCCTTGCAATCTAAAATACTTCAAAAAATCCTCGACGCTCCTTTACTTTGTTACCAATAAACTCATCCATAGAGACCTGAATATCCCACTAGTTGCAGAAATTGCCCAAAAATGATGCTCCTCCTTTCATTCCTAATAATCCGCCCATAAGAACCCGATTGTCCGTATCCTCTCATCGACATTTACTCCCGATAATCCTTCGATACGTCTGAAAAGACGGTGGCCTCAAGACCTAATGATCAAATAAACATTGAAATGCTACCGATGGGTGGATTCTTCTCAAGAATTTTTAAGGCAATTTTCTCCGAATAGCTCATTTACTTATTATAAACGTCTTATCTACAGTTGTAAATTTTAATAAAAGATTTACGTTCTCTTAAAGTGTCGTTTACCTTTTTCGTAATTTTATAATTAATATTAAAATGAATTTGATGTCAGGTGGAAATATTAAATGAAACTGAATGCCTTTTTAATTGAAAAATGACATATATACTTTTAAAAAATTAAATTATTTTCTTTGAATTGAAAATATAATACAAAAACAAACAAATCTTTCATCTCTAAAGCTTGATAAACCTGATTTTTATTTCATCTAACCTTTGGAATGTACATGTAAGTTTTATAGTCGTATCAGGCTTATGATTTATAAATGACATTTGAAACTTAGTCAAGGTTCTGCCAGACTGATTTTATACTGAACACAATTTCTTGTTGATTACACAACTAATACTACTAGAACAACAGTCTGAAAATATGATGAAAATGAATCGGAATAATTGTTTTGAATCTCAAGAAACCCTAATTTGGTAAAATTACTAATTCGCAGTAAGGTTATATTTGATCAAATTTAAAAAAAAAAAAATTAAATTTTTCTAAAACAGCAACATTATTATTCCTTTTTTTTCTGTGCGAGTAGTTTTACTTAAATTTTATGTACATTATTATTTTTTTTTAAGACTCTGAGGTTTTAGGTTCAAAAACACAAATAAATTCGTAGGAGTCTATTGAAGGCTAATGAAAGAGTTTGAAGCTTCAGAGGTAGAAGGAGGAGGGTATAAAAGATACCGAAGAGAAGAAAAGATATTAATAAAAAAGAAAAAAGAAGGATTTATGGTAATGGCGGTGCGGGCCAATGGAGAACAAGGACGCCGAGGCAGGCACCCACAACAGCATTCAATTCTGGAATCTTTCAGGGTCTTCATTAAGACCTCTTTATTTTTCTATTTCGGATAAAATCTTTATCCTTAGTCGTTCTGTTTATATCCTTTTTTTTACCTCTCAAATATATCTACTCGAGCTTTTAATCCATAGAAGGATACATATGGAATACATAAGTTTCATTTGTCTTGGTAAAAAAAAGTCTCATTGCTTTATGATTTATTATTTTCAATAATGAACCTTTGTAATTGACCAAAAAAAAAAAAAAAAAATTAATCTCACACCCCTCATAATTTGAAATGTTATGTTTCAAGATACATAGAACACGAATAACGAATAAATAAAAAAATATATTACAATTTAAGCAGTCATAGGGATGCCGATAGAAGAGAAACTTTTTTTTTTAATTCTTGATTTGCGCTGGAATTTGTTGAAAAGAAGAGTATGTTAGTTAATGTAGATTAAGTTGAGAGTGCATGTTTTTTTTTGTTTTTTTTAAATTATTGTTTGCAATTAATTGTAAAAGATCAACACTCCGTAGAGATATATCATCTTGAAGTATGTCATCGTAATTTGAATGTGACTGTAGACTGTGTGTGTAAGTTGGTGATACACATAGAATTTTTTTTTTTTTTTTATGGACCTGCCATATTATCAAGGAAATTCACACATTAAGGAATAAGCTTTATAGTTGTTTCAGAGGGATAACCTTAGTTTCTCTCCCATGTAAACAAAATTTAATTAATTAGTAATGAAATATACATTGTACTTAATTGAAATTTATATTATTAAAATGAATTTAACTTTCAAATGGGTTCCTGCCCCCCATTATCCTATAATAACATTACCCTTACTCCTGTTGAGTAAATCCGATACCTAGGTCTCCATCTTGACAAGCGCCTTACTTGGAATCCTTACACAACACTGAAACGACAAGAAACTGCTCGAAGATACCGACTTCTAAAAAAACTTAATTGACAAACGTTCCAAACTTCCAGTTTATTAGAAAAGACTCATTTACATCACTATTATCAGACCTTTTTGGACATATGGAATCAAGCTTTGGGGTTCTAAGAAACCATCTAATTCCTCCCGCATCCAGTTCTTACAATCCAAAATCCTTCGCAAAATCCTGAATGCTCCTTATTTTGGTTACAAATTAACTCATTCATAATGACCTTAACAACCCATTTGTTGTGGACATAGCCCGTGATAGATACTTCTCTTCATTCTAAACTCCCTGCCCATACAAATACACTTGTCCGTAATTTATCTTCCTCAGATATCCCTGATAACCCTCCAAGGCGACTGAAAAGAAGGTGCCTCGGGACCTACTGAGTTAAAATAGTTAGTGAAGTGCTAACCACTGGGTAGTTCTTTCTCGAGACTTTTCATGACTTTTTTTTGTCATTCCTCATATTTAACTTATCGTGTTCTTTAATACAGTTGTAAATTACTATAAATAAATAAATAAAAAAAAAAAAAAACTTTCAAATGTCTTATACGATCAAGATATTCTTTTCAATTTAGCTTTACTACGATTTAAATATTGACGGTAAGATCATCGTGATTTTGCTTCGTATGTTTAAATGTTTTCATGTAAAGTAATGTTTTAATAATATTTACAAATATCGATATTTTAGAGTGAAGAGAACTAACATATTCATTATATTAACTGTATACACAGTAAAGGTAAGTTATAAGAATAGTTTATCTATCTATCTTTGCTCATTCATTTGCAACTGACATAGAGCGAAGTGATATCGCTATCCCATCTCTAATAGAGAGGTATACACAGAGCCCATGCGCCAGTCTAGAGCATGTTTGTGACCTTACCATGGTTACGAAATCAAAGCTTTTACCTCTGCCAAAAACGCATAATGCGCCTAAAGAAGTTTTCACTTTTAAAAAAATCCGAATTTATAATAGCAATCGATATTTATGCCATTCGATAGAAAATTAGGTGACCTACAAAATATAAAAAGAATCATTGAAATGTGTTAAGAAATAGCAGAGATATAGCGTTTTGAAATAAGCAATGATGATTGGCCATTTTCCTTTGATTAATTTACCGCTGTACATATAAGTTAAACGGTATGTAAACAGCTATATAAATAGCTAATCATAAATAAAGTTATTTGGAAATAGCGAACCATTGTGTTATAATTCGCAGGATTTTTTATTTTTATTACGAAAGTTTCGTAAGGTAGGAATGAGTTCATTTTGAAATACAAGTACACGTACTTTGGTTTTAATGGTGGTAATTAGGCTAACTAACGATTTTCAACTCTTTTGGACAGTGCTAACGAATATCCTGCCAACGAAGTGTGCTTATATTAATTTCGCCTACAACCGCAAAACTATCCACATATCGAACTGCGACTAACCTATTTATATTTATAATTAGGTATAATTATAAAATAAATATAAATTCCAAGAAGCAAAAATAGAAAGAAGTATTGAAGAGTTACTTGGAGATAACACCATTAAATTAGGGAAAACGAACGATATCCTAAAAAAGATCGATATTTTCAAAAGGTTGTAGCAGAAAAAGAAATATATTAAAGGACACTGAAGACCTCAGCAGTTGAGTGTCCATAAAAACTCTACCTAACCTAACCCAACCTATAAATTTAAAAATAAATAATCATTTTTCTAAAAATACTAGTAAACTTTTCAAATTTTACGAATTCATTATCATTTATATTATTTCATTTAAATTTTGCGATATTATTATAAAAGCAGTCGGGCAAAACCAAGGCCAGGTCTGGTTATCACTCACTTTCATATCTCTGGCTAGCAAAACAAAGGTCAAACTTCTCAGTGGCCCCATAAAATACAGTCATGGAACCATTCTCATAACAGCACTAATAGACAATAATTGCCAAGCTCTGAGCTGGAATTGCAAAAAGGCTGATAGTAGGAGTTCATTAACAGATGCAGCCCCGTCAACTGAATAGATCGGAATAACTTAACCTTAATGAGCGATAGAACAACAGCACCCAAAACAGAATTATTAGTAAAACAAGAATTGCCTAAATGTTGACTAATTAGTAACACAGTGGCAATATACTTGTATTTTAACTTTGATTGAAATTTAAATTAATGATTTTTTATTTGGGATTAAGCCGAGCATTCGATAAGGGGTTACATCAAGGATTGCTCTCCACTACTCTCTTATTCGAGAAACAAACACTATACTATAAAGGTCTAAGAAGACGCCTTATATGGTGTGAAACGTGTCCAAGAAGGAGTTCCACAAGACAGTGCACTGAGACCATTAATACTCAATATCTACATGTCGGACATAACTGAGAATGACCGCACTGTAACTCTCCACTTTTATTTAGGACAAAGCTCTTTTGACATCCAACCAAAACCCTATTATCTTTTATATTACAAAACCACCTTAACGATTTATCTAGTTGGGCTACAAGGTGGAAAGTAAACATGAATGAAACAAAGAGTTTGTTCATTGTTTTCTCGCTCAACCATGGAGAATTTTCAGCAGTTTATTTCAACTATGAACCGATACCTACTTCGGAAGAAGTACGATATTTGAGACTGTACTTATACAAAAGTCTGGCATGGAGGACCCAAATTAGACTCACAAGATAACAGCTGAAGAAACTATTGGACTATTATCCAGGCTATTCGACAAACGCCTTATTCCATCCTAATTCTCCAAATTCCATCAGAGCCTTATTCATCACCCCAATCCTATACCTCAATCCCTATCTCCTATGATTGAAACGGCGGTGGCCTCGAGACCTCTTGTAAATATGTATATTGGAGTTCCAGCACTGGCTAAAACTCTCTACTCAATGTGCTGTATGTATGAGTGATTTCCATATTTTGTAAACATTTTATTGATTCCGTAATATATATATATATATATATATATATATTAATTTTAATTTCATTATTAATTTATAATTTTATTGCTGTGTAAATATTGTATGAATGCTGTATTTCATCACAATTATTAGGACATAGTGTAATATTACTCAATAAAAATTGTTGTTAAACTATAAATGTTGAGAAACGAAAAAAATTGTCCTTGAACACAAAAATTACTATTTTCAAAGTACTTATCAAACCCGTATAGACATACTGAATAGAAATATGGAGCTTTGCCAAAACCTCTAGAATCCAAAGCATTATATCTTTCTATTCCAAATTATTATGAAATTGTGGATGCACCATTTTCTGTGACAGAGTAATAATTCACAAGGACTTGGACTTACTCAAAGTTTCAGATACCGCTACTGAATATTTTAAAAAATTTCTCGCCTGATTGAATTACAACATGAACTAAAAATCGGTCCAAACAGTTAAATCCACCACCAATGTTTGCGACCCACCGAAACGATTTTTAGGTGGTGGCCTAGAGATCCATTGAATTAACATTAGGAAGATAATATATTTGCTTATTGCAGATAGATTGGTTTTTTTGCAGATGAAAAATAACAATTTGTCATATACGTTTTGTAAATATTAAACAACACAGTCTAAAAAAAGGCCCTTCAACGGAATACACTTAGTGAGAAAAACTATAATGAAAGTTACCCTAAAAGATTAAAGTTTGGTCATAGCATCATTTATAATACAACAGAATAGGACATACCTTTAACAATGACTAAGCCAAACTATGAGGCAATTAATACACAAGTACAGAGGTTCCTGAAAATGTGAGAATAAATGTATTTCTCGAAATAGATGGATGAGTACACTGCTTTTGCTACATTAGCCAGGGAAAATAAATGGATAAACAGAAGGGAACTAAATACACCATTAAACAGCCTAGATTTCCAAGATTCAAGATTGGAGGCAGGGAGGAACACCGCTTTACGAGGGCGGTGCAATAGATTTGAGGGAGGGAGGAAAGTACTAATTGCCTCTAGATCCAGCCCCAGATTTAGGGCCTCCAACTTGTCCAAATTGGTTTTCACTAAGTCCTCCATTCCTCTAATGGAAGGGTCTGCGTGGGGGATTGGGCTGCAGCTAAGTTGTATTACTCTGATGAATTGTTCGTCGATCCAGGGCCTGAAACTGTCTTCAGAAGAAAGAATCGACCCATATAGTCGAATTTCGATTGTGACTTCAATATAAAAACCAATCCTAAACTGCAGGTAATAGCGACAAATTTTATAAAACAAAAAGTATTCTCCATATGACATGAAATCAGTGTCAAAAAGTTACATTTTTGAGGGTGAAAAAAATTAACATAAATAAAAAAAGTGTTTTTTTAATTGGATATAGGAGCGGCGTGGTCTAGTGGATAGAGCGCTAGTCTGCTGTGCACCGGGTCCTGGGTTCGAATCCCGGCTGTGGCAGAATATTATTTATTCTGTTAATTCGGTCGGGGGGCGACCCTAGGGTATGGAGACCCTCCTGGGGCAGACCCAGCCTCTATAAAGTGGGTACCCAAATTAATTGGGGAAAAACCTGGCGGCTGAGCGTGATGAAGGCCTAATCACCTCATTGCACTGCCGTTGGCCTAGAAACAGTACGAATCTCTATATGTACTGAGCCCAAGACCCTTCATGGGTTGTAGTGGTACAGGTTTTTTTTTTTTTTTTTTTTTTAATTGGAACCAATATTGATCCTAAACGGTAGGTCCTAGCGACTAGTGTTATATAAAAAATAGAATCTCCACTAAATTTCAGACTTAAGACTATCATAAATACTTTGTGTAGAGATAGAGCTTGTCAAAGAAGCCCCAACACTGAAAAATTAGCAATCCCGACTTTCTTCATTCGAAACGATTTAGATCCTAAACGGTAGATCCTAGAGACAAATATCATATAACAAAAAATTCTGAAATAATTTCTGGTAAGAATACAGCCGTCAATAGTTTGGTTATATCAATATTAACAGAGCTAGACTGGGTCAAACTGAAGGTGAAAAAACGTTACACAGTGAAAGTTACAGACTCCCTGCCAAAAGACATGTCGATATTAATATGTATGTAACTATTTGAACAAGTGTGTAATTCTAATCAGTTACATCCAACCCCCGGTTAAACTTCGACGTCGCATATAAATAGTATATCGTACTAAATGATAAACCAAACTAAATTGAATTGGCGAGATTCCTACAATATCCGACTTTAATTTGAATTTAAAATTGCTGTTTTCGAAACAGTGGCGGGGGAAAATTTAATTTACTTAGCAGCTTTTAAGAAATCAAACAGCCTTATTACATTAAAGTACCTTATAAATATTAGTACCAATAATATTATTTATCGCTTTTAATTTTTTTTTTTTTCGACATTACATCGTTTTTTTCTACCACTAATAGATCTATCTGCTACAGTATTTTAGTCAACACCTCACATCTGTATTATACAATTATTTTAACGAAAAAGAGACCCAAAATATGATTACCCAGGTGAAAATATATTGTTCGCAACGTGAATAATTCAATTTTAAGCCCAAAATTTGTAATGTTTGCGACTTTCGCTTGTACGCTGATGGTTTATGTTACAATGCTGTAATAAAAAACAACATGAGTTGGTTTGTATAAACTAAAAAAACAAAACAAAAAAAAACCTTGCATTTATTATATCTACTATTATTATTGTTTATATTGTATTGTGTATTGTGTACAAAATAAAATTATTCCCTGTATTAATAGCTATAAATTATTTTCTTTACTAAGTCTCAATTTCTTTCGTATTTGGGGATGTTATTTTATTATCCAGTTTGAGTTCCTTTGAATGAGGATGTTTTTGTTATGTTAATTGTTCCTTTATTAATTTAAAATAATTATATTTTATTAATACGTTATTTCATTTAACTTATTTCCTCAAATATTTTTATATTAATTAGATGATTCTTTATTTAAGTGATAACTTTTTAAACATTGCATTTGTAAAGATAGCTCGTTATCTCCAAATAATATAGGATATTTTGTTGAAAGTATTTCACAATTGTGGTGAGCTTGTGACATATATATAAAATATATATACAATCTGTTCTGCTCTACAAAACATTATGATCTAACATAAATAAAACTATTTCCATTGCACGTCTCGGTTTAATTCTTTAGAAATGAAGAAGAATACTTCTATTGAAGAAGTGAACATAATAAAACGGATAGAGGTCAAGTAATTCAATGAGTTGTTAAGGAAAAAATAAAAAGATGAATGGGATATTAAAAGTTGACAATTGCACTCAATGAGATAAATGAATTCAACGCTCTTTATTTTACTGATACGAGACTGATCGATTCGTTCATTTAATTCAGAAATTGTTACAGAGATGCTTCGCCTTATGCACACCAATCTATTATATATATATATATATATATATATATATATATATATATATATATATATATATACATATATATGTGTGTGTGTGTGTGTGTGTGTGTGTGTGTGTGTATTTTATTTTATGACCTGAATATTTATAATACATATTTTTTTAATCTTATTTTATTTTATTTTTATTTATTTATTTATAGTAATTTACAACTGTACTAAAGAATACAATAAGTAAATATGTAGAATGAATATAAAAAGTCATGAAAATGTCTTGAGAAAGAACTACCCAGTGGTAGCACTTCACTAACTATTTTGATGCAGTAGGTCCCGAGGCCACCTTCTTTTCAGTCGCCTTGGAGGGTTATCAGGGATATCTGAGGAAGATAAATTACGGACAAGTGGGTTTGTATGGACAGGGAGTTTAGAATGGAAAGAGGGGTATCTATCACGGGCTATGTCTGCAACAAATGGGATGTTTAGGTCATCATGGAGGAGTTGATTTGTGACAAAATAAGGAGCATTCAGGATTGTGCGAAGGATTTTGGATTGTAAGGACTGGATGCGAGAGGAATTAGAGGGTTTCGTAGAGCCCCAAAGCTCGATTCCATATGTCCAAATAGGTCTGATAGTTGTGATGTAGATGAGTCTTTTGTAATGTACTGGAAGTTTTGAACGTTTGTCTAGTAATTGTTGTAGTAATCGATATCTTCGAGCAGTTTCTTGTCGTTTCAGTCTTGTGTGAGGATTTTTTTAATCTTAAAATATTAATTTGATCAAGGCAGGTGGTACAATCGGATTGTAACCTTTCATCACTTCCACACATTGAACAACTGGAGCGTTATGGAGTAATGGAAAATTCGGCTAAATCATAACAAATCAAAACACACAGCTTTACCGTCCGATGCAGACTTAACGATTACAATCCTATTCCTCAGACGGACACTGTACTTAATCTCGGACTCCACTTCGACAGAAGAATTATCGAGATCGGCACGTAAAAAGAAACTTTATTCGCTGTTTCAAAATCTTCCAAATTAAAACTAAATACATAAACTTTCTTTTTAAAACGCTTATGGATATAATCCTCACAAATATAAGGCATATTTTTTTCCGTGAGAAATTTTCTTAATACACTTATTCATATCTCTTTTGTTTTAATGTTTTTTATTCTACATTTTTCAGACTCTGTTAACTCTTAAGCCGACTAAAAATAACATTATTTTTAAATTGAATAAGTATTAAAAAGAAGCAATATTGAACGAAACGAAAAGATGGTTGATGACTGGAACGTACAAATAAACAAACAGAATATGAACAAGAGTATATCTCACAGGTCAAATATATTTTACAAATATTTTATATAGTGAATGCCCTAAGAAATTAATGATATATGGTTAGTTGTAACATGGCCATTGCGACATACAGAAGTAATCAATAAATTTATTTATTTATCAATAACTTAATAATAAAAAAATTAATAACCTTGAAACCAACACCACAAATGCTGATGCGATTTCAAACCTACCTAAATATAAAAAAAAATTCAAATTTTTTTAAAATTTATTACCATAAGAATTACCTTAAGCATCTAAAACTAAGCAGAACAGATGCTATATTCGAACATTGTGATGTTTAAGCGACATGAATTAGTTTAATGGAGTTTTAGGTCTTTAAATGAGGTTCCTAATCAAAAGATGAAGTATAATACAAGTTTTGAAACCGATAGATTAAACAAGATACAAAATTCTGAAGACAAAGTTTATTTAGGGGATCGTAAAGCGAAATTCGTATATGCGATCATATGTTTTTCTTTATTGTGGTTTTGGTTAGGAAAATGTTCTTAAACATCATTTTATATTATAAATAAACTTCCAGGAAGAAAATTATCCTTTTTAATATTTTTCATACTGGTTCATCGATTTTTGGATTTTCTATACGTTTCATTCAACAAAATACTCTTTGTTCTTGTAATACATTATCTATTGATCAATTTGGTAACCATAATATAAAATCGGAAGGGTCCTTTTAATCATGACAATGCCTGGCCATAAGTGAAGTAAAAAAATACTAGAGCTTGGATTGAAACCCTACCACATCCACCCCATTCGTTTTAGACAGCTGGAGAACTACTTAGAGTAAAAAAACGTAATGTCCAAAGGGAATTAAACCAGGATTTTTTGGGGATTTATCAATTCTAAAGATGAGAAATAGAAAAGTGGCCACAATGTTGATAGGAACGTATTGATAGTACTGGACTCTATTTTTATTAAATGAAACATTTTTAGATCTTTCTTTGTTTTATTTTTATACCAAACTACTGTATTATTTTCCAGATAATCCAAAATCTGGGATAGAAATGGTCTGTATCGTCTACAATTGAGGCATTAGAACCACTAAAATATAGTGTGTGTGTGAAATAAATGAAATTCTTATGCAGTTTTTTCATTATTAGACAGAAGTAAATACATCTATAATTTTACAATTCATTTTTGAAATGTACTTAGGCAGTTTTCTAATTAACTTCATCAAAGGGATTTTTTTTTGTAAATTATGATCCCAGAATTCTCTGTCTCTTAAGGAAAAAAAAATCTAAAGAACATGATACAATCATAATAATTTTTGAAATAATCGAGAATCCTTTATGTTTAAAATTTGGAATTAACAAAAAATATTATGATAAATAAATATTAAAATTATGAATGTTTATCGTACATGTGTAGTGATGAACTACAGATGTGTGGATGTGAGAATACTGATATATAAAAGGAAATACAGGATAAAAGAAGATTAATTGCCCAAGATAACATTGTCAAGTGCAATTAGCTCGTTTCATCAAAAGACACATTCTTATTAATACATGACATGTAAAGATAATGCCAAAGAAATTAGTGTCATTAACGAGGTCATTTCTTAATTATCACATGTGATTAATTTAATATTAATGATAGAAAAAAGGAAATGTGAATTATATCGGATTTTTTACATAGAAGTTTATTTATTCCAATATTAGTTCATAATAAACTCGAGAAATCACCATCAAAGAATTATAATAAGATGTATATAAAAATACAATACATTCGGAATAAAATTGCCTGTACATTTAAATTATAACTGTGCACATGATTACTTAACCATCTATATCCAATTATACTTCTTGTTGATGTTACTGGATTATTTAAAAATCCAATCCGTATAATGGAAACTGAGATGTATTAAAATTAATAGTATCTGATAGATTATATGTTTTTCCTATTATAATTATTTTGAGTTTAAACCGTTTATTATTATATTCATGATTGATTTTTAATGAATCATATTTATGACCTAAATTTTAAATACATATTTTTGTATACAAATGTACAGTCATAGGATAGCCCTAATCCATAGGAGGCCAAAGAATATGTCGGCTGTGATAGTTAAATTTTATATTCTGATGAAAAAGTTTTTATTTATATTTGATATAATGAATAGCAATATGACTGATATAAGAAATCATTGGTTGCTGACAGGTTAAATACTTTTTTTGTGATATTTAATGTTTTAAACAGTGGTAAATTTCTAATAATAATAATTGTTATTTATTTTAATATATTTTAGTTAGTCCTAAAGATGGGTAAAAGCTCCGAAACGTAGACTCCAAATAATTATTTTTGTATTGTAAACTTTTGTAAGAATTAAGAACCAATTATTTTTCATAAATATATGTTTCATTCGGAAAAAAAAATATTATATTATAATTTTTTACTTCACTTATGGCCAGGCATTGTCATGATTAAAATGACCCTTCCGATTTCATATTATGGTTACCAAATTGATCAATAGATAATGTATTACATGAACAAAGAGTATTGTGTTGAATGAAACGTATGGAAAATCCAAAAATCGATGAACCAGTATGAAAAATATTAAAAAGGATAATTTTCTTCCTGAAAGTTTATTTATAATATAAAATGATGTTTAAGAACATTTTCCTAACCAAAACCACATTAAAGAAAAACATATGATCGCATATACGAATTTCGCTTTACGATTCCCCAAATAATCTTTGTCTTCAGAATTTTGTATCTTGTTTAATCTATCGGTTTCAAAACTTGTATTATACTTCATCTTTTGATTAGGAACTTCATTTAAAGACCTAAAACTCCATTAAACTAATTCATGTCGCTTAAACACCACAATGTTCGAATATAGCATCTGTTCTGCTTAGTTTATTAAGCTAAGGCCCTTCAATCGCCAAGATAATTCTCAGCCTATATCAACAGAACACAAATTTAGCAAATTAAAGTTCAAGAATATTAACTATATAAAAAAATATATTTAATAATACCTATAACATTTCGGGTAAAATTATACACTTATATTACTTCCAAATACCTATATTAGCGTATAACAGTTTTTATAGTTGTTTAAAGTCAATTAACTTATATGAAAAACGGAAAATTAATCAAAGGAAAATTGCCAATCATCAATGCTTACTTCAAAACGCTATATCTCTACTATTTCTTAGATTTAAATGATTCTTTTTATATTTTTTAGGGGGCCTAATTTTCTTTATTTTTTTATGGCATCGATCCATTGGTATTTAGAAATTCGTACAGACGGATTTTTTACTTTATTTTTTTTTTTTGTATTCCTAATTCATGTTCTTTTTATTAATTTTAGTTTCATTTTATGTAATTTGTCTTTTCTTTTGTTTATATTGTAAATATTGTATGAATGTTATCATGTAGCAATATTATTATTGTCCATTGTGACAAACTGTAATATATCCGAATTAATAAATATATTATTATTAATTAAAATAATTCATGTTCTTATATGCGTATCTTGAAACATAAAATCTAACATAAGAGAGTGGGAAGTTAATTTTTTCGGTCAATTGCAAAGAGGTTCATTATTGAAAATAATAAGCCAAAAAGCAATGAGAAACAAAATGAATATCTCTACGCTCGAGTAGAGATATTGGAGAGGAAAGAAAAAGATAACGACTATAAAATATAACCGATGAACGACTAAGATAAAACCAGAACGATTAAGGATAAAGATTTTATCCGAAATAGAATTTTGGAAGAATGAAGAAGCAATTATTTATAATATATTGTATTATAGAATTTTAATAGTAGATATAAATAGAGGAAATATTATTATGAATTTACCAATTAATATTATATCATTTTAATATTAATTATTATTTCTATTTTATCAGTTCTAGATAATGATACAAAACGATGATAAACATAAACCAGGATGTTTTTAATAAAATAAAATATAGTTATGAGTTATTTGTGCTCAATTTAATTGTTATTACATCTTCCTTAAATCTAGGAAACTAGGATGTATTTTTTTAATATTTACTACATGATTATATCCAGAAACGATTCAACCATGAAGTGCTAAAGTAGAGACAGAAAGGTATTAAAATACTTAAACTTGAAAATTTTCAAAATGTGCAAAAATCATTGTATAAAAGATAACATTTTTTTTTCTTAAACCTTCAGCTTTCCGTGCATTAATACATTATACCCATTTAATACATACTCAAGTCAAACATTTTTTATTTTTAATAAACCTTTGAGAATAAAATAATACTTCGAAACGTTTGATTTTTTCTTTTTTTTTTTTTTTTATTAAAAGTTTCAACAAAACAACAATAAAACCAATAAATTATTTAAATAAGAGAATGTTTAACATTTATTTATATTCATCATTATGTATCATGTATATTTCTTATATTTTAAAATAAAAATATCTACAATATTATGAAGACACAAACTAAGAAAATATATCAATTTATGAAGAGAAGACAATAAAAGAAAAAGGAAAAATCCAACAAGTGACATACCTGGCATAGAGATATGGGAAGACAAAATGAAGACTTGAATGACGCTGAGATGGAAGGGGAAACCCGGCCGTTAGAGGACAACAAAAATGTTAAACGGATTCCTATTGGTCGAGTGTAAGAGCGGGCAAGGCTGGCTGCCCAGGCCACAGCTGCTTCACGTTTAGTTCTTCTACAAAAAGATGTGGGCTTTAGCTCCAGTCATAGGAGCCCGCAAACTGGCATTTCTAACGTCCTCTTTTTTCCGCTCATCTCCATCTTGTATCTTCATTAAAACCAGACTTGAATCTTCCAGTAAAATACCAGAAGATTTCTCAATTTAACGTTTATAAATAAATGAATACATTCTCAAGTCAAAAAAAGGATGTATTTTTTTATTAGGTTATTTAGGAACAGTCTCTTCTTTAAATTATCATTCATTTATTCTTTATTATATATAATTAACTTTTCGGGGCCTATACGCCTCATCTTCAGAATTTTTAGTCATCCACTAATAGCAATTTAATATCAAATTAATTTAACATTCAACAATAATAAATATCACAATTAAACAATTCATAATCATACTATAATAAATTAAATCAGTATTATATCTCTACTTACTTTAAAAAAATCTTTTAATATTGTCAAATTCTTGAATTCCTTATTTAATTTAATAATAGTCTGAAGATGACTGTTCCTAAATAACCTAATTAAATTGATATAATCTGCATAATAGGATAATCTAAAGGATGTTTTTTTTTTTTTTTTATTCTGGTACCGTGGTATTTTCCTTATGTTGTTAATGAAGTTTTATATCAAATTCATATTTTTATTAATTAAAAAAAAAATTACACCCTTGCCTTGAATATTATTTCGAAATCTGGCGAAATCTATATAAATATATATATATATATATATATATATATATATATATATATATATATATATATATATATATATATATATATATAATTTATTATAGTGATATTTACAACTCTATTTTTAAAAAATAAATGTGTAAATATGATCATTGACATATGGGCGTGAGAAGAAACTACCCAATGGTCTTAATGGATTATTTTATTGGTGACAAAACAAGGGGCATTTAGGGTCTTTCTGAGGATTTCGGATTAGATGCGAGAGGAATTTGATGGTTTGGTGGATCCCCATAGTTCAATTCCATATGACCAAATGGGCCTAATTATGGTAATATAAATTAGTTTTTGTAGTAGACGGGAAGTTTTGAATGATTGTCAAGTAAATGTTGTAATAAACGATATCTGCGTGGCTGTTAATAAGTGTTGTTTATTCCAAGACAACAAAACATTTTATCACCTTACTCCTAAAGATTTATGATAATCTTCAAGCACTATTTAAATTAATTTATACAATATTTATAATAAAGCAATATAAGAATATTAACAGCATTACTTTCATATTCAGCATTATAAATGAGGTCACTGATTTATGATAAGATGATATAATATTATAGAATTGTATGCTGTAATAATGCTTCACCACTTTTTATTAAAATGCACAACGTTTCGGCTACTATGTCATCTTCAGGTGCAAACACTATTTTTTTCTTAAGGTGTAGTACCACCAATAAACCTTATGCCTGAAAAACAGGATGCTAATAAAAATTTCAGAGGTGTGTAACCTCAAGATAAAAAATTGTTTTTGCACCTGAAGATGGCATAATAACCGAAACATTAAACATTGTCTAATAAAAAGTAGTGAAGTATTATTACAGCCTCCAGTTCTATATTAAATCTTGATCTCCACCTTAAATTACCAACTTAATTTAGTATAACATATTTTAGCAATTAAAATCAATGAAATATATTTTAGGTGACATATTACTGCGGAAGGCTTTTGTTATTTGTATTGTATGACATGTAATATCTCAGATATTACATATGCAATGGAATAATTTTGCTGTGAGAGAGCTTTGTTTCTCATACTAATTATAATATACATATATTTTTTTTTTTTTATAACTTATTGATATCTACAACTGTATTACAAAAAATACATTAAGTAAATGTGATGATAATATAGAAAAATGACATGAATTGCATGTAGAGACACTACCCAGTGGTAGCACACTAAAAATATTTTAAACCAGAAGGTCTCGTGGCCATCTTCTTTTAAGACGCCTCGGAGGATTGTCAGGGATCGAAGAGGAAGCAAGGATTGAAACTAATGGAGTTTGTCATGGAATGAATGGTACCTGGTTCGGGCTATGTCAGCAATATATGGAATATTCAGGTCTTTATGAATGAGTTTGTTTGTGACAAAATAAGGAGAATTGAGGATTTTCCAAAGGATTTTGGATTGTAAGGATTGGATACGAGAATAATCCAAAAATTTTTAATAGAGCCCCCATAGCTCTACTCTGAATTATAATATAATATTATAGAACTAATATTATTGTATGGCTCCTTAGAGCCTTGAAAATGATAAGGAAAGATTTTTTAACAAATAGTATTTTAAAAAGACCGAATGGACACCTCTCGGAAAGAAACGTAAGCAAGGAGGACAGCTCAAGAGATGGTCAGATGAAATTAAAAAACAAGAAGGAATATCTTGGCACAGGAAAACAGAATATCGAAAATATTGGGAATTAAAATGCCAAGAAATTGAAAAACAATTAGCTAACTCATTACCTTGAAGGTAAGGCTGGTCCCCGATCAAGACTAATCCTTCTTCAGGAGAGGCCTACACATCAGTAGAAAATAATTTTATTTTTACTTATCTAAACATAAAATTTTTATTTAAAAGTTTTTTTGCAATGTTATTAAAACAGTTTTTAGTAAATTTTATTTAAAAAGTTGTATACAATATTTGGTCACACTGTTTCTTTTTACTTATATCAATTATTAAAAGTGTTTTAAAATCAAAATAAATATATATATAATTTATGTATAAAAAAAATTGTAAATAAAGGCTTATCGTATCTTATCTTATTTTAAAACGATATTTAAAGTATAAATATGTATTTAATTCAGTTAGCTGAACTGTTTCTACAATTATAAATTTAATTAACTATATCTGCATTTCCGATTTTTTGGCTTAATAATAATCACCCTATTTGCATTCGTTCAATCTCTGAATGTGTTCATTAATTGGTATTTTCTTGTTATGCTATCAGTGAAGTTTTATATCAAAGTCATATTTTTATTTTAGAAAAAATTACACATTTGACTTAATATTATTTTATGATATTCTATACTTGCTGTATGGTATATATCTCATATTAAGTGTTATTTATAATAAATACAAATTTTATTTTTAAGACAACAAAACATTTTGGCACCTTACTCCTAAAGAATCATGATAATCTTCAAGCTCTATTTAAAATCATTTATGCAATATTTATAATATAGCAATGTAAGAATTTTGTCATCATTATTTTAAGTAATGTGTTTTTAAAATATAACTGTTTCAAACTTTTTGGTGTCTGTAACTGATTTTATAAAAATATGATATAAAATTGTAGAATTAGAGGTTGTAATAATACTTCACCACTTTTATTAAACAATGAACAAAGTTTAGGCTGTTATGTCATCTTCAGGTGCAAAAACAATTTATGATTTTAAGGCGTGTAGGTAATTCCACCAAGAGGCATCATGTCTGAAAAACATGAGGCTAATAAAAATTTCAGAGAAGAGGCTTCTCGGTGTAATTAGCTACACACCTTAAGATAAAAAATTGCTTTTGCACCTGAAGACGGCATAATAGCCGAAACGTTGTGCAACCGGACAATAAAAATTTATGAATTATTATTACAGTCTCCAATTCTATATTAAATCTTAATCTTCTTCTTAAAATATCAACACTTAATATAACATTATATTTCAGCAATTAAAGTCGATGAATTATTGTACGAATATGTTTGGTAACATATTACTACGAGACGCTCGTGTTATTTGTGATGTATGACATGTATAGGTTATACTGGGATACATGCAAGGGAATAATTTTGCGTTGAGAGAGCATGATAGTTTGTTTCTCATTATATTTATAATATGTTATGTACTGAGGATAATGAAGGGTGGAAATTCATTATTGAATAACAATTATATTAATTTAATAAATATTGATAAGCCTATGTTGGCAAAAGTACAAATGGCGTGTACTTGCCCCCCTTGGATTCTCTAATAGGCCCCCAGTTTTCCCATCGGTCTGGGATACCGAACCTAAAATCTTTAGCTATCTAACGATATATTAGGGGTACTCACTACGTTTGCTATAGCATGCTATTTGTGCTATTGTGTTAAACCCATCAATTTTATACAGGAAATAACTGTAGAAACTCGACGGGTTTAGCAAAATAACACAAATAGCAAATGTAGTGAGTACCCCTATTATACATCTATATTACTATTCTTGTGCTTAAAAAAGCAAAAATTGCATACAAAAATATTTTAGTACGTTTCTCCTTTAGGTGTTTATCAAATTCGCTTTAGTTGCATATTTAACCGTTATTTATCAATGCTAATAAGATGATGTTCCAATTTTTTTTTTTTTTTTTCAAATCTATAAAATCAAAGGTACTTTAGAGGAAGAAAATTTATAATATCGGCATTTTAGCCCGATCATACTATTTCAATCAGAGTGAAATCTGCATGATATTAAAGCCCATTAAATTTTACATCCATACAGCGAGTTTAATTAAAATCGTTAAAGCCGTTTTTGAGTAAATCGTAAAAATGTGAAAAATGCATGGTATCAAGTGCCTCATTTGGTTAGCTGATTTTGATGAAAAATATTTTGCAACATCTCGGGCGTATATGTGTCTTAAATATGAAATTTCAGCTTCATAACACTTTTAGTTTTCGCCCGAGAGTTACCACACATACACACACACACACACAAACTCTAAGGAGCCTATAACGTGTATTTTCGTTGAAAACTGGAATTTGAAAATTTTTACGATCGCAATACATTCCCTTACTATATATTCCATATATAGGTAAGCGAATGTAAAAAATACATATCAGAAAATATAATAAACAAATGCAGATTTTGAATAAACTTTGTTGCGAAAAATTATTATAACCTCTATTCTGTATATAATCTAAAGCACGAGCTGATTAATTTCTCAATGTCATTAATGGATGAATACCGAAGACATAATCGGGCAATGAAAATAATAATCATCTAATTCTTATATTATCAATAAAAAAATAAAAATTATATAAATAATAATGGTAATAAACCTGAATGAGATGAAGGAGAGAGAATAAAGAAATCGACAAGGAAGATTGCAGAAGAGACGGCGAGCATTCTGTTTGGGGCTGGGAGTCACACTGACTGACGGAAAAAAAATGGCGGGACTCGTCTTATCATTTTCCCGCGCACACCCGTGATAACGTTACTGGCTCGTGCACTACTAGCTGATATATGCGGCAAATCTTTTTATTAAAAATTTAAAATTACTGAATAAAATATTTCATTAATGTTCCACTTTTTGTGAGAAAAAAAACGTATAACATAAAAAAAGAGCATACTGAATCAGTAAGTTTGTTTTTAATAATTTCATATAATATGAAGAATTATAAGAAAGTTGTTTAGATATTATTTTTTCTTTCTGGCAATGTGTTTTTTGTGTATTTATGGATGTATTGTACTTTTTAAACAGTTGGTCAAAAATAATGAAAGAAATTTGACTAGTTGAACTTTACACTCATGTTGTTAACATGAACTTTTAACTGCTTAATTTATTTGAATTGCAAACATATTTGTACAATTATTGAAATTAAATAATAGGTCAGTTTCCCCAAATATGATTACCTTTTAGTGATTGGTAGTTGAATGAATTTAATTCATTGTGTGCCTCTACTAGGAGTTTATATGTTGAAACAACATTTCTTACTTATTTATTTCATTTATTTGTATTTATCTCAATTATAGGTTGTTGTTTTGTTTATATATTATATTTAATGTAATTTGACTTTATCATTGTTTTCTGTATATATTGTAAATGTGGTCTCATATCACTATTACTATTGTTCATTTAAAAACAAATTGTAATATACCTAAAGATAGCTTCGAGCTAAGTAATTAATACATTTCCTACAAATTAAAAACCATGCGTATTTAACAAACAAGTGTTAATCTAAAATTTGACTCTTTTTGATTCAATGATACAATGATCATCCTGAATCATATGTACAATTATTATACAATAATTTTTCATTTTTTTTTAACAAAACTTGATAATGCAATCATAAATTTCAGAAAATTGAAGAAATGATTTTTTTTTTCTATCCAACATTTAAATAAAATTATGAACATACTTCATTTAGGTAGGTCTGTTTCGTTTTGGAACGTTAGCCCTAGAGAGCTATATACATTAGATGAGATGTTTTCGAATGCTAAGATGCTTGGATCTCTTGAAGAATCCGTATTACGATGTTCCCACCGAGAGCAAGCCGGCGAGCGGGCACAAAAACTAGAGAAAGCGCTGGGGTTGTTTTGGTCACCGAGGGTCGTAAATATTCATAGAACACGAGCAAGAAATGACCTAGAACCAACAACTTTCTAATTCCTCTGGAGTCAGAGGTCGTACGGTTCGGTACTTTTTTGCTTCTTGAAACATTTAGGGTATTAAGGATCATTGACTGGCATGGTTGGCGACAGGCTTTTATCTCATACCTGATATCTTACTATATATATATATATAAAAATCATCTAAACTATCATATCTTTTTACTTTTATACATTTAAATTATTTCCTAAGACTCTTCTACATGACTATCATAAGGCCTATATGGACTTGTGAGCTTTGGGGCTCGACTAAACCATCAAATTCTTCCCCTATCAAATCCTTACAATCCAAAATCCTTCGTAAAATCCTCAACGCTCCTTACTTTATCACAAATGAACTCATCCATAAAGACCTAAATGTTCCATTTGCTGCTGATCTGGCCTGAACCAGATATCACCCCTTCCATGAAAAACTCCACTCCCACTCTAACCCACTAGTTTCAATCCTTGCTTCCTTTTCGATTCCTGACAATCCTCCGAGGCATCTGAAAAAAAGCTGGCCTCGAGACCTTCTAGTTTATAATAGTTACAGGAGTGCTACCATTGGGTAGTTCTTCTACAAGTCTTTTTTTCATGCCATTTTTATTTTATCATATTTACTTGTTGTAGTATGTAGTACAGTTGTCAATTTCAATAAATTATGTTAACAAAAAAAATTATTTCCTTGTACGATCACTTCAATTAACTATTTCTGTTAGCTTTGTAATAAGCGAGTAAGGCGACATATGACAAAAATGAGTTAGGCTCACTAGCGGCTGCTAATAATTTACTTCTATATCATGTAAAAAGGGCAATCTAAAAAGAAACAAAACTTGTAGGAAGGTTCTAATTCTATTCTAAATTTAAAGATTCTTCTAATATCTTTTGTAAATGTAAATTTTAAACTTGTGTCGTGGTGAGAGGCAATTTTAGAAACAAACAACAACACTTATTCTACGTTTTTACAAATTTATTTAAAGATTGATAGAGAGCAATTCAAAAGCGACAAAAGAAATCAAAAGCATATGAATTAATTTTAACAGAACAGCAGACAATTAAGGTTTTTTTCTTAATTCAGCCTAATTTTTTTTTAAGAATGTAAATCGATCCATCAAAACAATTCAAAGCAAATAAGTTAATATTGCAAAATTATAAAGCAGACAGATTTCCCTTCTAAAGAAATCTAGTTTGTTCAGTCCCGAAGTCATAGCAAGAGGGCCAATATTTTTTTTTTTTTTTTTTTTGCTTTCACTTACCTATATGTGACATATATAATAAGGAAAAGTATTGCGATCGTGAAAATTTTCGAATTCCAGTTTTCAACGGAAATACACGTTTTAGGGTCCCCTGAGTCCAAATAACCAAGCCCCGCAAAATGGTCCGTGTGTCTGTATGTGGTAACTCTAGCGCAAAAACGAAAAGTCGTACAGAACTGAAATTTCATATTTAAGACTACTATACGCCCGAGATTACAGCAACTTTTTCACTAAAATCAGCTGACCGGAAGTCCTACTTTATCCCATGCATTTAGCACCATTGTAGGATTTTCTCAAGGCCTTAATGTTTCATATGTTGCAGCTTTAATCGGAATTAGGTACTATTGTATTCATGACAAACTCCGTTCCCTCTTTACCCATTATTTCAAATCCATGCTTCTTCATCGATTCTTGATAATCCTCGTCTAAAAATAAGATGGCGAAAATAAGGACTTTCAGATTTAGAATATTGGAGTGATACCAACGGATAGTTTCTTTGTATGTGACTCATGGCATCGTTTTATATTTTTCTCATATTTACTAGACATATTTAATTGGTTGTCCTGTGAGATTTTAGGTACTTGTTTAAGATCCTTAAAGATACCTACCCTATTTAAACCTGTATAGTAAAACTTTAGGACTCCCAACGTAGAAAAAAATTATATAAAACTGTCAGATATCTCATATGAATATGTCTCATATGAATGGAATTCTATTCTTTCCTCTCTCTCTAAATATAAGGGTATATTTAATAATAAGAATAGACTTACCGAACCCGAAGGGTATCAATACCACTAAATGTTACTTACACAGATTCGTCCAATGATCACTTTTCAAGCCCAAACCCACGATATCAGACTTCACTATTTCCCCATCAATGACTCGGCCTACCGCTCGAACGCTTACTGGTCGCATAGTCGCATACTAAATTTTTTCGGAAATCGTTCTTCACTAAGCCTATTGACTTTACATTTGGGTTGCCCCGATTCTATTAAATCAATTAAATATATATACACACTTGTATGTATACAAGGGCTATAAATACCAAGTTCCATGTCCTATTGTAAAGAAACGTGGCAGCAAAATACTGAGAATCAATATGAGGAGGACGGATGACTGTGCAAGAGGAAGGTAAGGTATATTTTATTAATAGAGGGAAAGAAAATTGTGGGTACAAGAAGACATCTCGTTAGAGGATGACAAGGAGAGTATCAATTCCAGTCACGTCCTGGGGAGGGTGGGGATGTCATTTCCCATAATGGTCCGGGGAGCAATGGGAATTTCGGAGCTAAGGCAGACATTTTCTTCTCCCGTGCCTTTGCTCGGCTGGCCGAGTAATCTTACAGGAATTTTCTACAGAAATATACGTTACAGCTCATTGTGGACTCTTTTCTTTAGAAAATGAATCATTTTCATGGCTAGTTTATAATAAAATACTAGTATTACTAATACTAATATTATTTTTACTGTATAGGTGAAATGGATGATGAGAAACTGTTGGCAGACAAGAATTGATTTTCAATATAGTACCAACCGATCAAAATATAACTAACTTTTTGACCCATATTAATGGTACAGTAATTAGTTTATTATTATTTTTTTTTTTAATTTCTTCACTCTCATTCGAACAATCCCGTCCTTTTTTTATTAATAATCTTTTTCTACAACAATTTATTATTTTTATCTGTTGGGCTTTCATTAGAGAAGGGTTTAATCAGATTCAAGATCTTTAATCATTATTTTTACTCATATTAACAATTTTCAGAAGAGGAGTCCATTGTATGTTGGTACTTTTGTTCATTTTGACATTTACTTCTCATGAAATTAAAATATGAGGTTGAAATGTTTCGAGTGGCGGTCAGAAAAAGGTGAAATAATAAAATAGTGAAAAACTATTTATTATCTTGCGACACTAAATAGTTTTTACTATTCTCTTATCATTTTTTGACAGCTACTCATATCCATTTTGTAGTCAACCATTTTGATATTCAATATATTTCAAGAAATACAAATATTTTATATCTTTCATACTGACTTGTGTTTTCGATCTATTATATTTTTATTTCATTTCTGATTATTCTCTCACGATAGTGAAAGGAAAAGAGTATGGCAAGACTAATTAATAATAACCATAATAGATAGATCCTATGTTAAAAGTTTTAATGTTAGCTTTGTATAAATGAATTTATTTATTATAGCGGCTAAACTTTAAAATTATAATCGTAAGCATTATTCATTTAGTTGATATGAGTTAGTAAAAATACTGCAAATTATTACAGTAAGATTTGTTATTTTCAAATGTTGGAGTATAATAATTTTTATTTGCTATTCAAGCAATTAACTTATATGTATAGCTGGAAGGAATCAGTCCGGGTGGCGGTCATTAAATGAAACAACTGAATAGTTTCAACTATTTTATTGTTTGCCAACGTTTCGACCCCCATTGTGGGTCATCATCAGGGCGTCTGGTAGGCGAGTGGAAAACTGAATAGCATATAAATATTCAATCTGTACTTTCAGTTTTGAGGGTGGAATGAAACTCAGTTTTCCACTCGCCTACAATACGCCATGATGATGACCCACAATGGGGGTCGAAACGTTGGCAAAAAATAAAATAGTTGAAACTATTCAGTTGTTTCATTTAATGACCGCCACCCGGACTAATTCCTTCCAGTAATTCTCAACGGTCAACTAATTATATCCACAATTATAGATATAGCGATAAACTAATCAAAGCAGCAACACTATCAATTTATGTTAATGGAATATGACCAATCACTACTGCTGATTTCAAAACGGCATATCTCTGCTATTTCTTATCCTATTTCAATGATTTTTGTTTTTAATTTAATCCTCTATTAAATAGCAATAACATTTAAAATAAATTCGTACGACGGACAGACGGATTTTATTTTAATTCGATTTTTGGTTTCTATGTATCTTGTACTCTCTTTTCTTATTTTTTAATAGTTTTGAAGTTTCATTCTTTACTAACCGAAAATAAGACACATTATTATCGCTTGGATTATTTAAGGAATTCAGTTTAGCGGTTTTTCTTTTTTCGCACATATTTTGACAATCCCTGTCGAACCAAGGTTTGTTCTTTTTATTTTCGATTTTTCCAAGACATAAATTACCGACCACTTTAATATTATCCCTGATTCCTTCCCATAATTTGTTTACATTGTAACCAATTAATTTTCGGGAAGAGAAAATAGAAAACGTAATGTTGGGCGCCAGGCTATAAGCCACTTTTATTAATTAATATACAAAATAAATAACTGAAACTACTTACAGTTGATTCCATACTTATTATTATATTATGAACTAAATGATTACATGTGTGAGTGTGGCCACAGAAAACTATTATTCTAAAGGTACATACGAAAAGGTAAAACTAGGGAAATGAACGGTACTATACAAAAACCACAAGTGCACTCTTGGACAGTTCGTAAGCCTCTCTCTGTGTCTTCGAGAGTCACCACTCGTAGCGCTTCACTTCCCCCTCCATGACAATCGTATAGAGATAACTTATTTAATTGCTTATTGTTACATCTCCTCCCTTTCTCCGGAGCGAGGGTTCCCGAGCTTCAGTCATGGAAGAATTTTAGCTGGGCTACATGGCCCCTTCCAGTGGAGCATCCTTCTGGAGTAGCCAGCTCATAGATGTTTGGGGAGATAACCTTCTTGATCAGATAAGGCCCATCAAATTTGGGAGCCAACTTCGCTGAGAAATTGCGACGAGCATCCGACAATGGATGAGCTCGCCTAAGAACCTTATCACCTACTTTAAATTGTTTGAACCTACGGCGCAGATTATAATAGTGAGCCTGCTTTCGGCCCGCTTTCAGCCCGCTTTCAAAAGATTTTCCTCAACCATAACCTTTAGCTCTTTCAATTTTCCCAGGTGTTGTCTCCACAATGCGTTATCGGGGGTAACCTCCTGGGAGGATTCGGAATTTAAAGAGAGTGGATTAACCACCTGTAGATTAGGTTGCATTAGTTCGCGGCCCAAATTAAGGTACGCTGGAGAGCAGCCAGTCGATGTATGCATACTGGTATTGAGCGCGAACATAACCTCAAAAAGATGTGAATCCCACGTCTTGTGATTCTTTTCCACGTAACAAGAAATCATTGTTTTTATTACCCGGTTTACCCTCTCTGCTGGGTTCGCTTGCGGCCAATAAGGTGGAGTACGGGTGTACTGGATTCCAAAGGCCTGTGCTAAGTTCTTCATAAGTTTGTGCACATAAGGTGTGCCATTATCCGTGTGAAGTACCTGTGGTGTTCCCCAACGGAATATTATGCTCCTCTTGAGCCACTTAGCCACTGTGGCTGCATTTGCAGTGCGTATAGGTATGAGTTCAGTCCATTTTGAAAAAGTGTCGTGAAACATTAATATATATAAATTGTTTTGGCTAGATCGAGGTAAAGGGCCAATAATATCGGAACAGACACGTTGCCATGGCTGGGACGGAAGTGGCGGTTTCATCAGTCCTGGCGGGGTGCGCTGTTCTGGTTTATGCTGTTGGCAAGTTTTGCAGCGTTTGACATAGTTAGCCACATCTTGATAAAGCAGCGGCCAGAAATAATTATTTTTGATTCGGGCAACGGTTTTCTCGATTCCTAGATGCGCCGCATCAGGCCTGTCATGAGCATCAGAGATCACTTTTTGGCGCCGATCCACTGGAACGACAAGTTTCCAGGCATTCCATTCATCTTCTAGTGACGCTTTCAGGATGTCGGGGTTGTATAGATACAAGCTTCCTTCTTCAAACTTCCAATCTGGATAATGATTGGGAGATTGTTGTATCTGTTTCACTTTGGTCTGATACCATATATCCTGTTCCTGGTTCTCTTCCGCAGTCGAAATCGGGGCGCAATATGTCTTTGCCGTGGGAATTCTCGACAGTGCGTCAGGTACATAGTGATAAGCTCCCTTCCGGTATTTCACATCGAAGGTAAAACCTTGTAAATCTAAGGCCCACCTTGCCAACCTGCCGGTGGGGTCCTTTAAATTATGTAGGTATCGGAGGCAATTATGGTCTGTAATCACCGTAAAGGTATATCCTTCTAAATAGGGGCGAAATTTCTTCACTGCCCAAGCTACCGCCAAGCATTCTTTTTCAGTGACGGAATAGTTCCGCTCACTTGGGCTCAGACTTCTGCTCGCGTAAGATATGACTCGTTCTTCTCCCGACTGGACTTGAGTAAGAACTGCACCCAGGCCCATCTGGCTTGCATCCGTTTGTAAGACAAAAGGTAGATTAAAGTCGGGTCTTGCCAAGATAGGTGTTGTAGTTAAGGCTTCTTTCAATTGTTGGAACGCTCGCTCCTGAGGCGGACCCCAATCCCATGTTTGTCCTTTCCGCAGTAACTGGGTTAAGGGTTGTACGACGTCCGAGAAGCGGGCAATAAAGCGGCGGTACCACGACGTCATCCCAATGAAGCGGCGCAACTCTGTAAGGTTCGACGGTTGCGGATAATTTTTCACTGGTTCCACCTTAGCTGGATTTACTTGAACCCCTTTTTCATTTAGAAGGAAACCCAAGAATTCCAACTCGCAACAGCCGAACTCACACTTTTTGGGATTCAACCTTAGACCCGCATCCTGTAATCGACGGATCACCAGTTTAAGATATTCCAAGTGTTTTGGGAAGGTATCCGTCGCAATGATGATATCGTCCAGATAAGCGAAAACATAAGGTGACAAATCGGGGCCTATTATTGAATCCAATAATCGTTGAAAGGTGGCAGGAGCTCCACAAAGTCCATAGGGCATCCTCTTGAATTGGAATAAGCCCCTTCCTTGGGCTATAAAGGCAGTAACCTCCCGGCTACCCGGAGAGACTGGTATCTGGTGATACGCATGGGCCAAGTCCAACTTGCTCAAATATTTGCAGGAGGGAAGTTGTTCTATAATGTTATTCATTAACGGTAGGGGATAGTTATCCTTTTTCGTTACTTTGTTTACTTGACGAAAATCAACGCAAAAACGGTAACTGCCGTTGGGTTTTCTGACCATCACAATAGGGCTTGACCAAGGGCTTTTTGAAGGCTCAACTATATCCTCGGCTAACATCCTATCGATCTCCGCACTGATGATCTCTTGAATTTTGGGCGAAACGGCATAAGCTCTTTGTTTAATCGGCCCATGATCTACCACTTCTATCACATGTTCAATTAAACGGGTTGATCCCACGTAATCTCCCTCGTGTTTCAGCTCTTCTTCTAAAAGGCGATTGAGTTGAAGCTCTTCTTCTGATGTAAGGCGTCGAAGACCTGCTAAACCATGACCAGTGGATTCCGTAGGAGCCGCGTCAAATGGGTAGGCAGCTTCCGGGGTGTTTCTGAAGAACCACTGGAGCCCTGCGGGATCGATGACAATCTCCATAGCTGCTAGCGAGTCAAGACCAAAAATAAATGGGACGGAAAGAGAAGGTAGCACAGCGAGGCGTAAATGTCTGGTTTTGTCCCTCACTGTTACGGGAGCGGTAATGTGTAAAGTAACTTTTTCTTCAACTCCATTAGCCATAACAACTGGGTAAGGACTAACATGCCTTCCCACCAACCCTAACTGTTGCAGCACGGTAGCGGTATCTTCATTGATGTAGGAGTTAGCTGCTCCAGTATCTACTAGTGCTAGACAAGAACGTCCCAAGGTAGTACATTGAAGGTAGAACCGGGAATCTTTGTTTTCCAGAGATTCCTTAGGTAGTTGAAGAGAAGGTAGTGTACTACGTTGAGGTATTTCTATGCCCAAGGGAATTTCGGCAGGGTCTTGTTGCTCTGAGTCGCGGTTGACCCTGATGTCACGACTCAGTTGTAGTTTTCCGGCTTTGAGCACTTGGGACAGGTTTTAAAAGTGACATCTTGTTTGCCGCAGTGGTAGCAAAATAAATTATTTCGAGGCTTAGAGCACTTTGAATAATTGTGGCCTGCCTGTTTACAGTTCCAGCAATGACTCGTAGTTATTGAAGACAATTTAGAGAGTTTTGATGTATCCAATTTTGGTTTTGGTTTGTCCTTAGGAGGACTTTGGTTCCTAGGTAGCTGCGCCTCTTTCGGTCTAGCGGTGTCAATGGCATGAATAGGTTTCTCTGGGCCTGGTTTACTTGAAGGTTTCGGCGGAGGCTCGTATGCGGCTTCTGGACATAGGGATCTATTTTTCGGAGGTGGGGGTCGAAACGACTTGGATCTTTCCTCCACTTGCTCAAGTTCTTGGCCCCGCTTTACAAGTTGTGAAATTGAAGTAACTTCTGCTATTCGTATTTGCATCTGATATTTAGGTAAAAGGTTCTTGTAAATTCGTTCCAGTTGTTCCGGGCAGTCAAAGGTTTAGATAGGCGACTCATAAGTGTCCGCAACTTGATGGCGAAAGTAGATATGTCCTCCAGGTCGCCTTGGGTACGTCGCTCAATTTCTCTTTTGAGTTGATCTTGATAATCGAAAGGGAAATATGTATCTCGAAATTCTTTCTCAAAATCTTCCCAAGTTGACCATCCTGATTTTTGAAGCCGATACCACAAGAGAGGTGGTCCAGTTAATAGCTGTGGAAGCCAAAGCAATAATGTGGTATCAGGTATGCCATATATCTGTTTGCGTTCGGCCAGTGAAGTTAGGAAATCTTCCGCGCTATGAGTGGAAGATCCATCAAATTTAATATCTCCAATCGGTAAGGTTTGGAAGAATGGTGAATAATTCGTAGGGAATATAAATGGTTGATTAGCACTAGATGCGGTAGGTATAGCCGGAGTTTGCTGAGTCTCCGCAGGCTTAGTCTCAATCGGCATTGCTAAATTGGAAGGAACACTCCACAGAAAAGGGCTATCTAGAATATAATCACGCAATCGTTCCCTTAATGTCTCAACAGTACCCTCTAGTGGAAGGGAAAATTCAGCGAGAGCTTCTAACAGTTGAGCTTTCTTTAATTCGTAAATCCACTGAAGTCTGGGTTTGCCTTGTGGAATATCTAATGGTAGTGTCGATTCTTCGTCAGATGACTTTTCGTCGGCCATATAAGAGGTTTGAGAACTAATGCAACCCTATTTAAAATCGGAATTTTCTCAGAAAGGAATGTATGAATGAATTAGGAGACAACCCCAAGTTACAAAACGTAAAAGAATTTCAAAAAAATAAAAATGAACAAAAACATATTAAATTGAAAAAAACAGAAATGCTAAATTGATGAGAAAAAATCATTAATGCAATCATTAAAATAAAATAAAAATAAACGCTAAGTATACACACATACAAAAATTTATATCAGAATTATTTTATTCAAATATTCTTAATTTAAAATATATAAGAGAAAATAAAATGAAGTGAAAAGAAATTAAAAATCAGTCTTATTCAGAATAATTCAATATTAGGCATATTAATAATTATTATTAATAATAGAAAATGTAATAATAGCATGTGATAAAAAAATACATAAATTCTCTTCTTCAAATACGATAATGAGGTATTAACTAAAATTATTTTCAAGTTACAGACGATATATAAGATAAATTATAATTTACTGAAAAAACCTTTTCGTAAATTCGAAAGAAAAATAAAGTATTTTACTTCTAAACAAACAAATAAAATTTAAAGACTTATATTAGAAAACTAAGATAACATTAAATCCTACAAGTAAATATTTACAAATTAGTCAGGGCAATGGTTTTTACTCTGTAATTCCAATCCTAAACTTGGACTTAATTCTAAATACAAAACAGTTACTCTAACTTATTATTTCTTTAAATTAAAATGTAATATAAAATTACGTTTTAATATTAAACTTAACTAAAATAAAATTTTAGCAATATATAATTATTAAATTATTATTTGACGATAACTTGGCAATATATATCTATTTAAACGTTAAATATAATGCACAATTATTTAATGTATATAATAATTAAACAAATTATTACTCCAGAAATTGCTTAAAAGTCCACAAAAAAACACATCATCTGACCAGAATATTTTATAAAATAAAGTTCTTTTCCTTAATATATTGACAACATAATTAAATTTGCAATCATTGATGGTCTTTATTTTTCTTTAATTATCTTAATTTTAAGTATTGTTTTAGTTCGGCCCACGTTGGCTGCGCCAAATATGTAACCAATTAATTTTCGGGAAGAGAAAATAGAAAACGTAATGTTGGGCGCCAGGCTATAAGCCACTTTTATTAATTAATATACAAAATAAATAACTGAAACTACTTACAGTTGATTCCATACTTATTATTATATTATGAACTAAATGATTACATGTGTGAGTGTGGCCACAGAAAACTATTATTCTAAAGGTACATACGAAAAGGTAAAACTAGGGAAATGAACGGTACTATACAAAAACCACAAGTGCACTCTTGGACAGTTCGTAAGCCTCTCTCTGTGTCTTCGAGAGTCACCACTCGTAGCGCTTCACTTCCCCCTCCATGACAATCGTATAGAGATAACTTATTTAATTGCTTATTGTTACAACATCTTCGTGTTCCTCGTCTGAAGATTCCAAAGCTTCGAACCGATTTTTTACTTCTATAGCGAATTGTTTTCTAATTTCGAGGTTGTTCAATTTAACTAAATCAAAATTCTCGGGACGAATATAGTTCGGTGTTCTCTTTTTTGTATTTAGTTTTTGTCGAAGTTTCGCGATTACTAATTCATGATCAGAACCGCATTCTGCACCCCGATACGATCTCACGTTAATTATGCTACTTTGCCATCTGTTTTGTATTAAAACATGATCGATTTGATTCCGATCGATTTGAACCTCTATTGAATGCGGTTAAAGATGCAAATAACAATATAATTGCGGATCCTTCTGAGATATTAAATACATTTAAACAACACTTTGACGGCATCTTAAATACGGAAAATAATAATCAATCTCCTCTCTCTGAATATCAGAGCGCTGAACCATGGATAGACGCTCCGAGTAAAGAGGAAGTCGAAATGGCGATAGGAAAATTAAAACGTTATAAGGCCGCAGGAAATGATAATATCACGAGTGAATTAATCAAGGCGTGTGGAGAAGCGGGCGTTTCCAAAATACATTTTTTAGTTAAAAAGATCTGGGAAACTGAAAAAATGCCAGAAGAATGGAAAGAATCGATACTTATTCCGATTCACAAAAAAGGACCGAGGTCGGATTGTAGCAACTGTCGTGGGATCTCTCTTCTCCCAGTATGCTATAAAATATTCTCGTCAATTCTAACTAGTCGAATCACGGAATACGCTGAGGAAATTATCGGAGATTACCAATGTGGTTTTAGGCGGAATCGCTCGACTATTGACCAAATATTTTCCTTACGTCAAATATTAGAGAAAAAATTGGAATACAACGGTGTAGTCCATCAACTTTATATCGATTTTAAAAAGGCTTATGATTCAATAGACCGTCAGAAGCTATATAACATCATGATTGAACAGGGAATACCTAGAAAGTTAGTAAACCTAGTAGAGATGTGTTTGTCGGAAACATTCCATAAAGTTAGAATCGGTCATAATTACTCCGAGAGATTTGAGGTGCGATCGGGTTTGAAACAGGGTGACTCCCTTTCACCTGTGTTATTTAATATAGCTTTAGAATATGTCATAGAAAAGGTGATGTGTACCGAGAAAGGCTTAAATATGGGTGACAAGATTCCGGTTTTGGGGTATGCCGATGATCTGGTACTGCTAGGTGAAGACACGGAAACCATACAACTAAATACAAGTGTGTTAATAAAAACCGGTAAAGAAATAGGACTCGAATTAAATACCGATAAAACGAAGTATATGATTAGTAGCAGAAACGGTGTCGATCTTGGTGATATTGATGTATCAGGTCATACTTTTGAACACGTAGAGAAATTCAAGTATTTAGGTTTAATTATAACTAGAAAAAATGAAATCCAGGAAGAAATAAAGTCCCGGTTAAAGGTGGGAAATGCGTGTTATTATTCAGTTGCTAAGTTACTTAGATCGCGGCTTCTATCTAAAAACTTAAAGATTAGAATTTATAAAACTATTATTCTTCCAACGGTTCTTTACGGATGTGAAACGTGGCCGCTTACTTTAAAGGATGAACAACGGCTTAAGGTTTTCGAGAATAAGGTACTGCGTAAAATATTTGGTCCGAAGAGAGATGAGGCCACTGGGGAGTTTAGAAGGTTGTACAACGCGGAGTTGCGAAGTTTGTACCCTGTGAATATAATTGAGTTGATAGCATCGCGGAGACTCAAATGGGCGCGTAAAGTTGTTGGGCTTAGTGAGGAACGGATTCCGAGAAAGTTGGTATTCGCTGAACCGACTGGTAGGCGTCCGAAAGGTAGGCCAAAGCGGAGATGGGAGGATTGCGTTAAGGCTGATCTCGGGAGCTTGGGCTTGAATGGTGAGCATTGGACGATTCTGTGTAGGCGGAATTTGGTGGTATCGGCATCGAACCTTCGGGTTCGCTAAGCCTATTATTATTATTATTATTATTATTATGTATCTTGTACTTGTAGTAGTTTTTTTGGTCGATTACAAAGTTATCAATATTGAAAACGATAAACCAAAATTAATCTTAATATATTTAATCAGGACGCTCGCGGTCCCTGACCAGCTCCTTAATGGCATTTAATGGCGTTTTCTCTTTGCTGGCCCAGCCCAGCTTGGAGATGTGGTCGTTCCATGTTATCCTAGGTCTGACACGGAGGCGTCTTCCAGTTGACCTAGCTTCTCTAGCTTAGGATCTCGATCTTCCTCCATTCGGCAAAGGTGGCCAAACCATTTCAGCTTCCTATTTTCAACCGCTTCTTTTACAGCTGAGACCCCGAGGTCCTCGCGTATTCGCTATTTTCTGACTAGATCCCTTCTGGTTCGAACAGCCACTGTAATTTCTGCGGCTGTTATTCGGTTCTTGTGGGACCCAGCTTTCGCTTCCCATAGAGAAGAGTAGGAAGGTGTAGGATAGCCTTTTTTCAGAAATTGTGTTACATAGTTCGTAGTAGACATTGTTTGCCTTTTTAATCCGGATGGAAACGTCCTCATCAATCTTTCCATTCCTGCTGATGGCTGTACCGAGATTGGTATATTCCTCAGTCTTCTCTAGGGTTTCTCCTCTGCATTCTATCTCCACATTTTCATACTGTCCTATACACATTGCCTTGCTCTTACTTGCATTGAGCATCATTCCCTTTCTATTCAGCTCAGCTTCCTACTCCATGATTGCATCAGCAAAAACCATAAACGAAGCAAGCATCGTCCTAAAATTCCACATTCCCAACAACGTTCCGTGCTGTTCTTCTCTTGCATATTTTTAGAATTTCGTCCATGAATATAATGAATAGTAGAAGACTAAGGCTGTCTCCTTGTTTTAATCCTTTTTTCATTTCGAAAGGTTCAGATTCCTGTCCATTTATCCTTGTTACGCCCTTTGCGGGATTTAATAGCATATATTAGTGCATTGTGGACATTTTTAGCTAGAGCTCCCCATATTGCATGCCAAGGGACCGAATTAATTGCGGTCTTGATATCTAGAATATCATGAAACATGCTCTTTCCCAAGCCTTTTAAATAATAGTTTTGAGCGAGAATAAGTGGTCCTGGGTTTGGCGTAGCGGTCCGAATGCTGCCTGCTCTTCTTCCATTTCTCTCAGTTTTCGTTCAAGGATGGGTGTGTAAAGCTTGTAAACCACTTGGCAGGGGCACATTGGTCTGTAATTCATGCAGACACTAGAGCTTCCTTTCTTGTATATATGAGTGAGGATGTTATACTCCCACTCCTTCGGTACAGTTTTTTTTTTAGAAAAAGCTGTTCAAATGAGGTCCTGTAGGTGTTTCTGTATTTCTAGTCCTCCAAACTTTCTTAGCCCTGGGGCGATGCCATTTTCTTTTAGTCATTTTGGAGACTCTGGCCAAATTCCTTATAGCTCTTCTTTTTTTTTTTTTTTTTTTTTTTTTTTTTTCATTTTTTCTTCTGACATAAAGTTGCCAGTCCGCTACACCTTTGGACTTGCAGTACGTTTTTTCCTTGCTATTACAGCTTTAACTCTCTTACTTCACCAGTTTGTTCTTTTTACTTTTGTGGAGATCGCTGATGTTCCTCATACGGATTCCGCTGTCTACAAGATAGCTTTTTTTTTATTTCTGCCCTTACGATGTCCACATTTCTATCCATTGTGCAATTCTGGAATTTCTGAGTAGGAGCTCGGCATTTCTATTTTCTCCTCTGTTCTATGCAACTTCCAACAACTGACTCCTACTGTTATCGGCTCCATGCCTGTACTGGTGCTACTGCTGCCTCACACTGGTTGTATTTATTGACATCCCGGTCTAGATCCACCCTGTTTAGTCGAATGCAGGGCCGCCTCAGGCAGGATGCGGTTCTTCACCGCACACGGAAAGTCTTGGGTTTTAAGCATCCTTAGAGTCTCCCACCTAACCAGTCCATTTTCAAGGAACCTAAGCTAAATTTAAAATATTTATAAATTAAAAGATAATCAGCATTTGTTATGTTGGAGTTTGAAAAAATAAATTGTGAGTGAACAATTATGGATCAAAATGATTTAAAAACCTAAACATTAAATCATATTCACTATTGTATAATGGTCAATGATTTAAGTAATTGTTTTTCATTAATTTACAATTATTAATATTTATTAAGAATATTAGTTTCTTTCTCAGTAAGGATATAAATAAATAATAAATATTATTTGGAAATTAAATAATTGCATTTTATGTAACAGTACAATGGCACAGGAAAAGTAAAAAAAAATGTTCTCATTCATCAAAAATTCACACAAAGAATAATTATGCGACAGAAGAATTATTATCATAATTGCATTTGGTTATAATTGGATGGGTTAGTATCATGCTCATCGCAGCAATAATTATTGCTTGTTAATATTATAATTACCTACTAAAAGCGTACTCATGTTCCTTTGCTTTTAAAAGATTATTTGATTAGGAAAATGATATTACGTTATTATGAGGTTATAATTGATCCTTTAATAGAGGTATTGTTTTTCTATTAAAAAAATTTTAATATTAATTTCTTATGTTATCATGGATCATAAATAATTAATATATTATCATAAATTTTCTAATTTCTAGTATATACAAATAGGGTTTCCATAAATAATGTATTATTCAAATATGCTTTATGTATGGGATATTTTTATGTAATTGAAAATAAAAAGCAATTTACGAAAATGTTGGTTGACTTATAACTGATTAAAATATGTCAGTGATTATGGATAACTTTATTTTGTATGATAGATGATAATTTTATTTTACCCAAAGCTGTTTTTTTTTTTACTATAAGATGTAATACATAATAAACAATATTTGGTCCTGACATATAATAAGAACATAAAATAAGTATAAAATAACATTCCAAGCCTTTTATAATGCAAGCAGTATTTACCAGGAATGTGACGCATACCATAACTCGACTATCTCCAATGGAAGATTTTATAACTTTGCAATTATTGGCACAAAAAAATATACTGATAATGACTAAATTTATTCAACGAAATATTTCTATAATTTAGATTTTTTTTTTGTAATATTTATGTAGCACAGATCCTTTTTTTTTACAACTTGGTTATAATTAAAATATCATATTGATAACACTTTTTGTGTTATATACAATAATAGGATACCGTAAGTTTTTTTTTTCCCGTGGCGCGACAGGCCGTGTAGGCCCAGGGCCTCGCGTTGTACTCTCCTGGGAGGTTACACTCACGTTTCGTGATGCATTTTCTAGTGTAGGGTCATCACTCCCTACGCCTAATTTTGGGAGTGGCCACCATTTGGCTGACGGGTCTCACATACCCGGAGGAGAGTCTGTGAGTGAATCTCCATTTAATTAAATTCTTATAAAAGCCCCGTTGGTTACTGGGATTCGAACTCACAACTTTAGTATGAGAGACTAGCGCGCTGCTCACCACGGGCTCCCCTAGGATACTATAAGTAGGTACATTGGCTATAAATAGTGGCTTCTGCTAGTTTAATTGAAGAATTTATTTGATTAATATTGTAGAAAATCGCAAAACGTCGCTTATTTGTCCTTTTGATTGATAGATCATGTCCATTTTGAAATTTTTTTATATATATATTTCTTCTCATTAATATTATTTAATAAGCAAACGATGTTCAAAGAATCGTACTTTCAAAACATCCAAAGGAAATTATGGTTAATTGAAAATTTAGGCCTTCTTTTAGTTAGATGCAATACACAGCAAAAATCAGTGAGAATAGAATACTTATATTAAACAAATTTTTTTTTAATACCTTTCTACAAGTAAAGATTCTTTTAATCTTTAATTGTACATATTAAAAAATTACCTTGGTAAGTCTAGCGCAAGAAAGATAAATTGTAATAAAACTGAAATTTCATATTTTAGGAGAGTCCATGCCTCAGATGTTAGCAACTTTTCCATCAAAATCCGACAACCAAATAAGCCACTTTATACCACGCATTTTGCACATTTTTACGATTTTCTCAAAAACGGCCCTACTTTTGATCAAACTACTATACTATCGATGTAAAATTTAATATGCTTTAAAATGATGTAGGTTTCATTCTGATTTGAACAGTCTGAAAGGGCTTAAAAGAGGATAGTTTAAATTGTCTTCCTAAAAATCATCTTTAATTTTGTAAAATTAACCATTTCATGTTGTTTAGCAGTGATAAAAAACGGTTAAATATATAAGTTTGATGAACTTCATAATCAACTGATTGAGACAACGGCAAAGGTATTGTTTAATGGATTTTTTTTTAAAGATAATAACCAGAAAAGTAGTTTTAATGTGAGCATGAAAGTACAAGAAACTGGCATAAAGATGTCGACGACTATATCAAAGACGTTGGTTATCAAATAGAGGAGGTTTACTGTGATCTCTATCAATACATTTTTCCCCTATCTCCATATAAACAAGCTTAAGTATCACTGCTTGATATTGCCAGTTTCCCTCTAGGTAATCAACTATCCTCCTAGTTAATCCCTATCGTACAAACAAGAATTATCAGAAGCTGTTTATGGCGCTGCTAAAGCCGCATAAAATAGATTTTTTTTTTATTTATTTATTTAACGTCACTTTATCCTACTATGGCTAATCGGACGATGCTACAGTGGGAGTCCTAAATTTTGCCTATCCTGGTTTTATTAGGATAGGGATCTTTAACGAGTACCTTGGATTTTTTTTTTCACAATATTTCCACTACCCTCAGACGCTTCTTTTAGAAAAAATGAAAGTATAGAAGAATAGAAAGTATTAGCGAGTAATACTTTCAGTCAAATGTCAAAATTGAGACGTATGAGAAATGAATTGGTGTTCCACAAGTTTTTTTTCCGAATTTCTTTATTCTAATTTTTCCATCAAAATATATATATTGTAAGTATTGTTGGTTTAAAACATTTTATGTATTGTTACTTTCACTTAACTATATATGATATATATAGTAAGTGAAATTATTGCGATCGGGAAAAATTTCGAATTCCAGTTTTCAACGTTTTAAGGGTCCACTGAGTCCAAATGACTAAGTCCCGCAAAAAGGTCTGTGTGTGGTAAGTCTAGCTCAATAATGAAAACTCGTATGAAACTGAAATTTCATATTTATGTTACGGAAAAATTTTCATTAAAATCAGCTGACCGGAAGATCTACTTTATACCATGCATTTTGCACCTTTTTATGATTTTCTCAAAAACGGCTGTAATGATTTTGATTAAACTCTATATATCGATGTAAAATTTGATGGGCTTTAATATGATGTAGGTTTCATTGTGATTAAAATAGTCTGGTAGGGCTTAAATGCCGATATTTTCTACCTCTAAACTACCTTTAATTTTGTAGATTTAAAAAAAAATTGGTACATTATCTTATTAGCATCGATAAATAATGGGTATCGATAAAAAAAATATTATCTGATTCACGGAATTTTAAAGGTTAATGGAGTGTGATTAAAAGCCTATAAAACTAACTGATTCTTGTAGATAAAAATATAATATAATATTTAATAAAAAATATGTTTCTATTGAAATTCAAAATTATTTATTCTTTAACAATTTATTTGTATCTTTAAATGTATTTAAAAAATCTTAAATTGATTATAAAAACGGAGATAAGTGAAAGTTGTGTGTTGCGCGCCCCAGATTTGTTTTATTATTATTGTAATTCTGATGCTCAAATTGTTTTTAATGTTGTGCTTCCCATTTACAAATGTATCCTCTTTTATTGCGTTCCAACTTGCAATTTTAGATATTTTTTGCATGTATCCTTCATTGGCCTCATTAAATATTTTAAATTACTATAACATGAAACTATAAAACATAGATTATCACTAAATACGAATCACGTTATGGTTGGATTGAAATCAAGATGTGATGATTGGCTTTCTAACTGTGAAGCCCACTTAGCTGCACTTACACGGTCGTAAATCGACAGGATGTTTTCATGGCAGTTGCAACTGGGTACAAATGCGCTTCTAATTTATTCCCTGTGACTGTTCAATTGATACTCGACCACTGCAGTGATGAGATTGGAAATTTATGTTTGATCAGCTCTCCAATCAATCCAAATAAAAATCTCGTGCTCATATCAGACAACTTTCACGTACTACCAAACTTTAAATTTACAAAAGTTTTAAGAGAAACATGCTTTTTAAATAGAAAAAATCTGGTTCGGGCAACACACGTCTTTTGCTAATCTCGGCCGTTAACATCAATTTAAAAATCATTAAATAAATATAAATTAAAGATTTTAAATTAAAAATGTTAATCTAAATAAAAAGTGTATTCAGTTTCGTTTGAAACATATGATTTAAATTGAATAATATACCAATATCAAATTGTTACATATAATTATTAATAATAATTGTACGCCATATTTGTCTCTTAACATTATCCATTACAACTTTATAATTTATAAAATAATATTTTTTCTAAAATCATTGGCTATAAAATGGTAAAACTATATCTGAAGAACACATTCTCCTTTAGTTGGGCTATTAAATCCGCTCAAATTTAATATTTATCAATCTTGATAAGATGATATCGGTGATTCTTCTAAATTTAGAAAATTATATGTTCTTTAGCATTCAAGCCCTGACAGACTATTCCAATCAGGATAAAACTTACATGAATTAAAGCGCATTAAAGTTCACATCGATGTAGCAAGTATAGTCAAAATAGTGAGTGTCGTTTTTGAGAAAATCGTAAACAGGTGCAAAATGCTTGGTATAAAGTAGCACATTCGATTTAAGTGAAAAAGTTGCTGTAACATTTCGGGCGCATTGGTGTCTCAAATATGTAATATCAGTTTCGATCGACTTTTCGTTTTCGTGCGAGACATACCAAGACTATTTTGCGTGATTTTGGGGACTCATAGAGCTCTTGAACGTGTATTTCCGGTTGAAACTCGAATTCGAAAATTTTTACGAACGCAATACTTTCCCTAAATGTATATTTAAGTGAAAGTAATAAGATTATTATTTATTAGCAACAAGTATCATACGAATGCCTTTGGGTAAAAACCTCCATCAGGATTCTTGTGAACACGTGAAGATAAGAAATCTCCAAGTGAAGCCACACCTTGCGTGAAATTGGTAACATAAGATAGGTCTATGTATCGACTTTACATAATAAATTAAAAATCTGTTCTTCTTAATTGCCTTTTATTTTGTTATTTGAAAAAAAAAACATTTAATTATTTGTGATAATGAATAAAATCACCAATTTTTTTTAATTATTTATTTTCTTAATATTGAATTTTTGAATACTAATTTTACAAAATATGCATGTATAGTATATTTTGGGGTTATAATAATAATAATAATAATAAACGTTAGTAAGCAAGGACGTGAAATACTTTTTTTTTTTTTTTTTATAAGCTGCTCTATCACAAGGTATTTATTCCTTTCTTCTGAGTGAACATCTTCACACAGAAGAAAAGTACAAATACCTTGGGATAGAGCAGCATGTGAAAGTAGCGAGCAAAGACGTGTAACAATGGCTAACAAATTCATTAAAAAAGGGCTATCTTTGCCACCCACCTTCATTCTGGATCCAAACTAAAAGCTTTAAACACGTGGCTTATAAAACCATTTCGTATAGCTTTGTAGTTGTAAAGTGGTCCACAACATCCCTAATAGAATTAGATAGAAAGATACGCATAAATATGACTAGACCGAGAATTCATCATCCGACTACATTTATAGCAATGCTTTGCCTATCGAGAAAGGAAGGAGGAAGAGGTCTGAGTAACATCGAAGAAGCGTGTAAAAAACAAGATATGATGCTAGACGAATATTTTAAACACATCGAAACACTACTGCATAAAGTAATATGCAACCTTGACCGCAGTCACACGGCTCTGCAACAAGGCTCTCGAAATGCTGCACCCCCCATCTATACCGACAGTGACAGACTAGAAGAATGGAATTATAAAGCATTACATGGAAGATTTTTTCATCAGCTTCAACAACCCGAAATAGATAAGGAATTTCCAACTCGCTGGCTGGTTAGAATATATCTTTTCTCTGAAACATAAGGTTTTCTGATAGCTATCCAAGATCAAGTCATAGCGACCAAACCGTACTGGCGACATGTCTTGAAACAACATAATGTATCGAACAAGTATAGGCGCTTCGGCAGCGCGTTGGAATCTATTATGCACATTACTGGAGGATGTGCAAGGCCATTAAAAAAAAAGAAAGAAGTCATTGTTAGGCCGATTGCGATATCCACCATTGGTCTGATACCGAAGTCGACAGAGCGGCTGGGCTTATCTGCTGCTGTAATCAACGAAGCCCAAAAAGCTGTTCTGCTGAACACTGCAAGAACTGTTTGAAGTTTCCTTAATATACAATAGAAACATTAAAAGAAAAATCATCTGAAGTGGTTAGAGTTGATCTTTCCCTCTTCAGGAATATTACCTCTTATGAAGTTTTTCGAATATACATACCAATAATGATAATAATATATATATTAATAATATATATATATTAATAATAATTATTATTAAAATTATATAATGGGGCTACTAGAACAAGAAGGATGTTTTACGTCAGCAACATGGCGACAGCTATAAAAAAATATATTTCTTACTGAGCAACGTCCTCGTTTTCCGTTTGCCTAATCAGTCACTAAAAAAGTGCAATCTCGTGTTTTTTTCGGAAAAAAATTTTTTTTTCCTTTTTATCAAAAATATTTAGTTTTCTTTTGTTTGATTTAATTCTCTTTTTCAACACAAAAAGTTTATGTAGGAAAAATTAATTTTATCTTTGAATTAAAGAAATTGTAAAGATCCTTTGGTGGATATTTGACATAAAAGTAGAATAATATACATTACATTTATTGAATGTCATATATATTGCATTCAACATAAGTAAAATAAATATATATATAAAATATATATATATATATTTTTCGATTAATTATATTTAAGGATTGATAACTGTAATGGAGTTCGGGCGAAGTTGTTATAGATTGGCTCACTTTTCTAGTTATTTAACACTTTTTAATAAAGGGAAGAAGATATATATATATTAGCACTGCTAAAATTGCCTCCTGTAAACTCCAAGAATTTTTTTATATATCGGTAAACTATGACTTTGATAGAAAGTTTTAATATCCAAATAAATTCTTGGTGACAGAATTGACAGATACCTAGGTAAACTAATTAACTATTTTGAACTATATTTGAATTTATCAGGCTGTATTCTTGTTTCTCCAATCAGCATTTGTCAATTACATTAAAAAATATATATCAATTATCCTAAAGACATAATTAATTATTATATTGTTTACATTGTTTATTTTTTTAAATATCCCTTAGTTTAAAAACACTTGCCCTATACATTATTGATCATTTAGTTGTTATTAAATTAAGTTTAATTTAACACAACACCTTCATAGATGATCAGTACAAAAAAGAAAATATTAAAAAAAGTCTTCGGTAAAAAACAGTTAACATTCAAAAGAAACAATGCATTTTAAATCAGTAATTTTTATAGACAAGAAAATAAATAAAAAATTACTTGATTGAAGAGATTTCAAGACCAGTTTCAATGGTTCACTTACCTACCTGAAAAAATGAAACTAACATTAGTTCTACTGGTCAATTTGTTTATTAGACATTAAAATTATTCTATTTAAATTGTTAGCACAAATCGTTCGTTTTAATAAAAACATTACATTGGATTAATAATTAATGGGGATGAATAATTAAGTCCTAAGAGCCCATAATTATCAAAAAGTATTAACACCGATTATTAATGCAATAATATCATAAATCTCACAAAAACTATATATATATAAATGTAAATTATATGGTAAATTTGTAGAAACTGAACATTATAACCAATATTGCAGTATTAGTAAATCTTGTTTTTATAAGCTGATCGATAGATTAAATCCAAATGGATATTTAATAAAACATTTGTTCTTTTATAACAGCCTAATCATGATCTGGTTATCAAACTATCATTAAGAAAAAAATAAAGGAGATAATGTATTCAAAAACCTCCATGTGAGATAAGATTTAAGAAAGAAATCGTTATTCTAAGAATTTTTTTATAAAGCTTTAATCAAACTTTTTTTGTATCGATTGTGTAGTTTCTTATATATATAATGGTTTTGTTTGATTTTTAAATAGTTATTTTATGATTCATTAATATTTTACAGATACATATACAAATATACATTTTATTTATTTGTAACTACAACTAAATTAACCATCAAATTAACTTATTCTTTAAATAAAATAATTTGTATTATCTGTACATCATTTTTCTTGACTATAAATTAAAAGTCTAAAAATTGTTATAGTTGTATGGACTGTAACAAACTCTATATAGGTGAAACTTCCAAAGAATAAAACAAGATAGTAGCAATTTAAATAATTACAAAAATGTACCACTGTATTAGCATAGCATAGTATAAAACTAAAATTTCACTTTAAAAGTCCCAAAGTACTAAAAATATAATAAAATAATAAAATTAATTGACTTCATATAAATATATATATATATATATATATATAATCAAAAAATATTGATAGTACGTACAGTCAATTACAAAACTAATTCGAGACAACTTGGTAAGTTACCCTTATGTTGATGCCATATAAGAATTAAACGTATAGGAGATCTTATTATAAATATTATAAGTGAATATTATAAAACATGTTATTAAATTGGTCTATTCCTGACTCAGTAGCGGACGAAGATCTTGGGCAGTATCTTTCCTTATTTTTTTTAATTTAATTTTTTTAAATAAATATATGACGAAATGGATTGGAACGTAGGGAACTTTTTTGAGATAGAGGATAATAATATTTTTAATGTTTTTTATTGATTTATGTAACATTGTTGATTGGGATATCTAAATATAACAACTTTTTAAATTAACAAGATTTTTTCAATTATTTATAATAAAATAACTGTTGTCAATGACCTTTTGGCGATTTTTTGGAAACGCTTAAAAAGATCTTGAATTCTTATAGATTTTTTTTTCATGTAATATAACGATCGATGCCTGGATAGCTTAATAAAAGATAATTTTTTAAAAATTTAAATAACTTAAACCCAACGACAAAATAGTTAACTATAATTGACATAATCTGTACAATCAATGTTTTAGTTGTGTATATAGATGTTAAGTTCGCGTGTGGCTGAGTGCCAACCGGTATGTTCTCACCCCTTATCTTATTTCCAAAGTGATTATTTACTCTTAGGTATTTTAGAAGCTATGGGGATGTTATATATTTTTTATTTAACTATACATTAGATTAAGTTTAATTTTTAAGTTATAATGTATCAATTGATACCTAATAATGTATTAGGAAATATATTATAAGAAAGTATTGTCGGTTTAAAACTTTTCATGAATTTTTACAATTTTCTTTTAAATTTTCATTGAAAATACCAGTTAGTGACAACTTTTACTTATCGTTCGTATTAACAATAATTATTAACTATTAAATAAAGTTAGAGTTAAAAAAAGTTTAATAAATTATATTCAGTTTGGTTGGAAACATGTGGTTTAGAATAAATAATAAAGCAATATGACATTGCTAAGTTCAGTAGTCACATAAATGTATGTTTTATTCGTCATTTTACTCCACCTTCCACAATTTTGTATATAAAATAACAGTTTTTCTTAAATCTTCAGCTTTCCTACGGTATATTATTTCTATATTACTATTCTTATGTTAGGAAAAAAAAACAACCTAAAAACTTATTCTACTTTTCTCCTTCAGTTGGGTATTAAATTAATTCAACTACTATATTTAGCCATTTTTATTCAATTCTAATAAGATGATATAGTAAATGTTTTGAAATATACAAAACTAAAGGTTCTTTAGAGACAAAAAAATTTAAATCAAATGCTAATAAGCCTAATAAATTTTACATCGATTTAGCAAGTTTGATCAAAATTGTTTCATCCTTTTTTGAGAAAATCGTAAAAAGGTGAAATATTTACGGTATAAAGTGCCTCTTCCGGTTAGCCGATTTTGATGAAAAAGTCGCTGTAACATCTCAGGCATATAAACTTCTAAAATGTTACATTTCAGTTTCGGACAGCTCATTGTTTTTGAGCTCAACTCAGGCGACTCTAAAACGAGTATACTTTCCCTTAATATGTATTTCATATATTTATATAATTTATTTCTTTTTAAGTAAGATATATTACTTTAAATACATAACTTATGTTATTAAGTAAATATTTTAAAGTTTATTTGGCGCAAGAATTAAATATGGGATTAATGGTCGTTTTGACGTTTGAATAATACAACTTGTCGTTACAACAAATGATTTTAAATCTAAAACATTAGCACGATATTTTTTAATTCAAAATAACTTGATGTAGGATTAGCGAAACCCTTTTACATGAGTTTTAAGAACAACTTGTTTAACATATATTGTTATAAGTTCCCAATAAAGAATCCTCGATTTCAATTAATATGCTGTACGATAGTTAAATGAAAATTATATTTATAAATTTGCAGGTTTTTATATATTTTAACATATTAAAGAAATGAATGAAACCGCGAAAGTTCAATTTTTGCGGATTTGCCGATTGAAAAAGTTCAACATTCTTCAGCCTCCTTATAGATATGAACTTGATTTATCAAACATAAGCCTATCAAGTTATAATATATATTATAAAAACAATTCTAAATATTGAAAGCATACCAATGACTTTTTAAAAGTTAACATTTTCTTACTTTTTATGTTGCATTAACATAAGATGAATAGCTATCAGATAAATCAATTATATGATTTAAGTAGTAGCACATATAAAATGAAGTACCATTTTATCTTTTAAAAAATATAACTTTATCTGATATTGAGTGTAATAATGATTTATTATCATTAGGTATGAATAAAATATAATACTTCAGGAATAACTTTAAATTATTAAAAAACTTGACTGTTATTTTTACATTAAACAAGGCATTTTGGTCTAAACTTGAATCCAGCACTTGTGGAATTTCTTTATTATAAACATGAATTCAATTTCTTTATTATTAATATGAATAAATGACAATAAAAATGATTTATATTATCAATTATATCATTTTGCTATCAGAGTATTGGGAAGGTTATGTTAGGTTTCACACATACTTCAGAATGGCTTTATCAGAAGATCCGTTGAACAGTATTTGTTTAATAATTGATCAAATATTCAAACTCATTTGGATATTTTACAGTATATTACAGTGCTATTTTAGAATATTATATATGCTACAAAATGTTACTATAGAATTTCTCTGTAAAATGTTACAGATCTGAGCTAATCAGTAATTGAATAGGAAATTCACCATATTGCTATGGTAAATATCTTTTGAACTAAACCAAATAAACAAAAGTAACATTTACTGTCTAATAATTCTCAATGCACCAAAAACATGGTAACATTTTCTTCTGAATGTTGAGAAGGAATTGAAGTTCCTAAAGAAGTTATACCTATGTATGTATATATATATAAATCTTTAAATGTATTTTTGATAATCATGTATGGATTTACAAATTTTATTCTAAATTCATGCCAGAATGTTTTTTGAAAACTTAGAAAATTTATAATATATTAGATATATATGTTACATGAAGGAATATTTTCATTAAAGTAAAACAATTTAAATTTATAAACGAATTCTTTCCATTCAGTTGGAAAGACCGGTTATAGAAATATATTGTTATAAGTTTACTACAACTTTATAATGAATAATTTTTTTTTCTCTATATAGTATAACAACAATTACTTTATTGTATAACTATTTATCTTCTTTTTTTTTAAATTGTCTAAAATATTAACTTATATTTTACTAAAAAAACTGTACAAATTAGAGACGTGGCTTATGTATAGAATATTAGTAAAACAAGCAAAATTATATTATCATTAATAATCAATTATAATAATCAATGTAAAAAGCATATATAAAATAAACTGTGAGCAGCTTCCAAAGGATTTAACAAGATTCTAAAAGTTAATTTAGAAAAGGAAATAAGTTGTGGTATTACATGAATTGCGAAACATTAAAAGTTTTGTTATAAACTTCGTTTAGAAAATTTAATACAAATTTGTAATATTCTAAATTATATCTAACATAATGATTATTATGTATTAGCCATTTTCAAGGAATATCTTAATAGCCGATAATATAATTTATGAAAACTAAAGGTAACAGTACATGCTAATGTAAGACGTACTTGTAATTTTTGTGATGAAGTTAAGATAAATACCGGCTTAAGAATATTAGTCTGAAACCAATTGGGTTTCAAGAAGGCACTTAAAATATAAAAGATATCAAAGAAAAATATCTATTCGGGCTTTATTTTGGTTATAGTAAACGAAACCATGGTTTATACTGATAATAGTGTGAGATAACGGAAGTGGTGGTTCGGTTCGAGGTTCAAAAATATAAGAAAATATTGAAAAACTATATAGTATTTAACGTTTTGACCCACGTGGCCGATCTTCATCAGGGCTTAAACAAATTGGTGAGTGGATAATAACAGATGAAAAAATAATTACAAGTTAAGAAAAATTGATAGCTTAAGAACGCAAAAACAAAGTAATAATGACTTGGAAATAAATAGTCTATTTATCAAGATAAAGGAAGCATGTAAGATAACATAGAGTGTAGTGAGTCAAGTGCCAAACAAAATATTGATATAAAAAATGAAAAGTGAATATAAAGAATAGTAAACTAAAAAAAAAAACCATACAAAATAAAAAGTATATATTAGTATTACAAATATAGTATTTCACAATCAACTATCGATATTCGATAATAGTGCAAGATGTTGAATGTAATTTTTTTTTTAAATTGTGAAGGTTATTTTAATGAAGTTAGGTTTCTAAAACCTTATGATTCTTAATATAACTCAACTACAAGATAAAGCCATGCAAATACTAAAATGTCTGTTATCTCAGTCTACAAGCGGATGTTGAAGTCACCGGGGCATGCTAACCGACTGAAAGTGAAAACTGGTCATGCAAGGAGTCAGAAGCTTACCTTCCAACCGGGATACAGAGGAGGACTACATGCTACCATCGACGGGAGGTTACGAAAGGAATCGATACAGGTTATATGGGACAACACCCCTCGCAGACTGAGCAGTTTGCTGTGTTTTTACCTTTTGCCGTAGAGGGAGCTCCGCTGGAGATCTAGGTACCACTGGCCCGGAGCCGGAGTGAGAGAAAATAATAATAAAATACAGAGTGAGAGAGAAAGAGATAGAGAGGGAAAGAGTGAGAGAGAGAGAGTGAGGGAGAGAGAGAGGGAGACAGTGGAGGGGATGCGGCGCGCAGGCCTTGCAGTTATGGAGCAGGGCATTGGGGAGGAAGGCATCAACTCCCTCCACCGCCCCACCGCCTCCTTATCAATTACCTACTCTTCTCTCAACTTCTTCGGCTTATCCCCGATCCTATGGCAGTCCTCGATCCATAGGATGGATATATATCTCTATGGATGTTAGCATATCCAAAAAATAAATTAAACTGGAGTTAGAGAACACTTAAGGAATCCAGATTCTGATTTTTTGAATAAATAAATTCCTTATCATCCTGGGACAAGTCCATTTAGAATAAAGTTCCAGAAAAGGACACGATTCTCATTTTAAAAGGATACGAACAGAAATATTATAACTAGGATTACCACACTAACAAGGACACTTTAATTTTTTTTTAAACATTTTATTGGTATTTTTAGTAATTACAACTGTATTAACTAAAAAAATTCATCAAGTGAATGTGATAGTTATATAATACAATGACATGATATACATGTAGAGAAGCTTCCTATTGGATTTATATTTATTTCTTTATTGAGATATATTACAATTTGTCCTATTGGAAGCACTCTAAAAATATTCTAAACTAGAAGGTCCCGGGGCCATCTCCTTTTCAGGCGCCTCGGAGGATTATCCGGAATTAAAGAGGAAAGGATTGAAACTTGTGGGTTAGAGTGCGAATGGAGTTTGTGATAAAAGGATTGATGAAGGTTCGGGCCAAATCTGTAACATAGAAAACATTAAGGTCTTTATTGATAAGTTTATTCGTGACAAAGTAAGGAGCGTTGAGGATTTTACAAAGGATTTTGGATTGTATGGATTGGATGCGGAAAGAATTTGATGGTTTAGTAGAGCCCCAAAGCTCTATTCTTTAAGTTCAGATTGGTCAATAGTCATGTAGATGAGCCTTTTGTAGTTCAGAGGAAGGTTTGAAAGTTTGTCTAGTAAGTGTTGAAGTAGCCTAAAGCGGCGACCAGGACACTTTTTAATATAGAAACTCTCTTCCCGAAGCAAGAATCGGTCTGAAATAGCATAAGTCTAATTGTCTATGTAAGGTGTGCGTGGTAGGGTTACGCACGAATAGAATTAATTTTACTGTTTCGAAGGATATGCCAGATTTTCAAATTAAACACGCCTTTGTAACTCGACACATATTGTATCTAGGATACGATTCAAAATGGAAGAGAACCTCCATTTTTGATTCGATTCTCCATTGAAAAGGATACGAATCGAAGTATTTCCGTGGTAACTAGGATTACCAGACTAAAAAGGAAGCTTTTTAATAAAGAAACTCTTTACCAGAAGCAAGGATCGGTTCGAAATATCATACGCCTGTCTATATAAGGGAAGAAGGGTGGGTTACGCAAACAAGGACTAATTTTACTATTTCGAAGGATATGTCTGATTGTCATATTTTATGGACTGTCTTAATTAATTAAACTCGTCATTCTCGTTGAAAGGATTGAAAATGGACTCCAGAATCTTAATAAAATAAAGATTAAAAGTTAACAAATACTAATATAAAATAGGTATATTCAAATGAGAAGAAGAAAAAAAAAAGATAGAGCCTTTATTTACAGCTCTATTCTGATTAGACGGTGGTGGGAAGAGAGTTGACGGATAGAAAGAGGAATAGAACTCCATAGGATTGAGAATAGGATAAGAAAAAGACCTGTTGAAATGTGCTGATCGATGGGCCGTTCTGAATAAATCTGAAGGCCTAGATCGTGTATTTTATACAGATTTGAATTTTAGAAGGTCAAGAATGTATGCTGGGCGGCAGTATTGGATAACTTCATGAATGAATAATGTGAGGAAATACCTGCAAAGATTTGAAGTGAAAACCACTTCAACTTATATAAATTGGAAGGCAGAGGTGTACCCCGGAACGGCGAAGATGAATCGAATAATTATCTTAGCGTTTAATTTTTACCTCTAGATCTCCAGAAACATGACTGTGTTATACCGTACAGCAGTTGTCGAAGTAGAGGAATATTCGAGAGGTAACGAGAAGTTTTCGGGTTTCATACGGGAATAGGCGACGAAGAGAATTCGGTCGATTTAAGGTGGAAAGGGTACGATGGAAGATTTCGGGAAATATGTTTTTTAAGGATACGGTTTGAACAAAAGTTACTCTCAGATTCCTGACGGTCGGATAGAACTAAGGATTACTATTTAGGAATAGTGTTGGGATGTGTGTGAAACATCTCCACTTGAAAAACTATAACTAAGGAAGTTATTTCTGTATAGTAAAATATTCACGTAAACAAAATGTTTTTAAAATTCCCGAAAAGCTTGAAACCTAAAACTTTATAAAAAATAATTAGCTGCTTCAATACATTAAATATAGAGAAGCTCTGGTGAAGAACCGCAATGTGGATAGAAACGTTGGTTTCACCTCCATATTGACCTGCTCCCGAACTATTACATCCTTCATCATATAGGCTAATTTTCAATATTTGAAAATAAAACTCTGAAAAAAAAAACATGTATCACGCTATAATCCGATTTGGGATTAGTTCTGTTTCTACGCCAGATATTCTTTCTGGGTAACAACTGCATAGAGATTGGGTTTACTCTAGAAGGGGCCGACACACAGATGGTTAATATAACAAATTTGTTTATCTTTTTTTTTTTTGTTTTGTTTTTTTCATTGATTTAATGAAATTTACAGCTATTCTGATTTAATGCAACAACTAAAATATATAACTCCAATATCTAATTTATAGCACAAGATATGATGATTGGCCATCTTCTTTTAAGTCACATCGGTGGGTTGTCTGAAATATTTATGTAGGAGAGGTCACGAATAAGCGGGCTTGTGTGGTCTCCTCTGCTCTCTATTTGGAAATGAAAAGAGGTATATCTATTTCTGGATAAGTCATCAACTAATGGGATATTTAGGTCTTTATGGATGATTTTATTAGAAACAAAGTCAGGAGCATTGAGGATATTAATTTAAAAAACTTTATTAAATTACCTTCTTAGTTATTTCTTTCTTTATTTTTAATGGAAGCCACGCATCCTGTAGATGTGTACTGTCACACATAAAATAGTGATAACATATATAAATAATTTACGAATGATTGCCAGTTTGATGTCGATTATTTGTTGAATTATTTAAGAAAATCATTACATTTATAATTCCGGCAACGACAGAGAAACCATCAAACTGAAAAAAAAATTGTTAACGCATCACCTCATTCCCTATCATTTTAAAAATCGATGTATTTTTAGGAATTTAATTGCTATGAGATATTTGATGGTTATTCAATTTTTTTTTTTAATACGTCACTATTAATTCTTATTCTAACCTTGACTAAGCTCACAACGCTCTGTATTGATGCTAAACAATATATTATTTTACAGATCTCAACTTGAATAGTCTGCTTAAACAGTGTTCATCAGATTTAAGCTATTCCTTGGTTTCATTCAGCTAACAGTATTAAGACTAAAATAAAACCTTGGATAGGTCCGAGCTCCACGCAACAACTCTATAACCTAGTTAATAACCTAAGGGGCTTTTAGATGATTTTAATTTGTTTAAAGAAATATTGTTTTGTTTTTTTTCTTTTTTTGTAAACTTTCGAGCCGTGTAAGTTTAAATTTTACTAATTAAGACCCCAAGACTATTTTCTAAGCATCTTCTCGGAACCTTGTTTCTTAAATGAAAAAAAAAAAAACAGGATCTGGGTTTCTCAGAAGAAAAAAAAAACCTGTCCTACAAATGTGATTAATATATTGTTTTGCCATGTCATGATATAACTAATTTATAATTTGTTTGATAATATCTTCGTTTTATGCAGACTTACCAATAACAAAAATATTAACTAGTAATATTCCGATTATATCTTCCTCCCACTTCTTCGTATATAGTAGCCTTACTTTCGGTGCTTTATTCATGCGAAACGTTCAAGGACGTATTTCATACATCTTTTCATTATATATATATATATATATATATATATATATATATATATATATATATATATATATATATATATGTATATATATATGTGTGTGTGTGTATATGTATATATATGTATAAAATTGTACCTTAAGAAGTTAGAATAATAGATATAAAATTTCATTTAAATAGTTTGATAAAGATATTCCCGTTAGGAATAAATAATTTATAGAATAGTAAGTGAAGTTTCTACATGATTATGAGACTTTTGCTCATCATATTTATAAGGAATAACTTGACATTAATTTTTTTTAAATATTTCAATATGGCCAATATACAGAATGTCACAGAATATCATGCCATAATGTAAATTACTCGCAGTTTAGTTTCAACCAATCAATCGATTTTTGAAAAACTTTCCGCAATTGCCGATTATAATTGAAATCGCGCTAGACATCACTTAAGACGTTTAAAAGAAGGCGTGATTACTGCGTGAATTTGCTGGTATTTGATAGTTGAATAAATTAGAAAGAGATAAAATTTTAATCACGATGAGAAAAGGTTCTTAAAATCACTGAGAATTGAGGTATATATAGAAAATATATAATTTATAAGGATTTGTATTAAAAATTCTTTTCAAAAATATAGCCTAGATAAAATCTTAATCCTGTGACGGGTAAATAGGACATCTTTCTGATTAAAAGTGTTTAAAATTAATCTGTTTTTTTGTTGTCAGATCTACTATTACTTGAAATAGTCACGACACTTTCTTTCAATGTTTAAGGAACAAGTGTATTAAAAGATAAATAAAATATATTTTCATATGATATGAAGAATAAACGTATAGCAACTCGGTCGTTAGTAACAGTATGATATATATTGTTTTTCCGTATATTAACTTCTATAATGTGCATTGTTGATTTGTTATAGCGAAATTATTTACCCAATTTAATATTAAATTAATATTTTTTAAGTTAATTGATTTTACATTAATATGTTTTTAGAGACTTCAGTTGAAAAGAAATACGGGAAGGCAAAAGATACACCAACGACATAGCAAGACAAAAAAAAGTTTTAGTGTATGTTGGGAACAGGAGACTGGACTTTCTCCTAAGAGGGTGACATCATTGGGAAACTAAACTCAACAACCATCCCTTCAATTCCAGTCAAGAAGAATAAATATACCAACGTTATTTTATTATATGGCTTGAACTATATATGGACACCAGGAGCATTAAGATATGTTTTTTAATTAAATCTTTATTTGATGATTAGATGCTGAATAAGGCATGTTTTATGAATTAATTTTTTTTTAAAGGAACGATTGGCTTACTAAGAAGCCTATTTAAGAATTTTATGTTCAATGATAAAGATATATTACAGTCGTATAAACTATTTATAATAAATTATAGCTTTCTATATCATTATTTACACAGCTTCTTATACATTTTTGTTCCAGAAAGTAAACACTGTTCTTTTCAGTAGCAATTCTGGTTTCATTAAAGGAATACAGAAACTTCTTATTTAAGGAGATAAAATAAAATCTAGCAATTTAGGTTCAATGATTCAATTGCGTTGACTGAATTATTTCAGGATAAAAAATAAATAATAAAAATAAATTTTGATATAATTGAGAATACTTGACTAGTTAACCTAGATCGGCAAAAATACATTTTTTTTTTTTTTAAATATTTGTTATTAACATTGAAACTTTGAAAGGATATTGAAATAAATAAAATTATTTAGGAATTAATATTTTCATAGATTATAATCCTCGATTTACAGAAAGTAATGAACAGCGTTGTATTTATAAAATCGTATCAATCTGTTATTGAATAATTTTTTTAAAATATTATAATTTTATGGTTTAATGTAAGAAAAATAAGTTTAGTACGAAGTTAATTTTTAAATCATTTAAAAAAAAAAAAAAACTGAATAAGGCAAGAAGTAAGTTTATAATTTATTGATTGCACTGAACTGATTCAAATTACAACAACATTCTCAAACATATGTTTTTACTCCTACCCTGCGTATGACAAGTCCTTTCCGGCAAAAGCTACCTTCCTTTGGAATTCTATCCCTCCTGAGATCCGTCATGCAAGAACTGCTTTCTCTTTCATATCGCTCCTTGTTAACCACCTTCTTTCTTTCTTTCCCAGTCAGACTATAACCTCAAACTGGAGATGCTAGAAAATACCATTTAAATTTAAATTATCACTAATGAAGTAGCTATTTTTGTTTTTTTTTATTTCACTCTAAAAGTCTGTTTTTTTTTTTGTTTGTTTTTTTTCTGTATAAGAGTTTGTAAATATATACATATTTTATAAACTTAATTAATTATTTTAGTTCAGCTATTTGTTGTTCAAAGCTATGACCACATTTTTCCAGTCATCAAATCTATATTTTTATTTTATTCTTAAGGGACTTTAGTTTCAGAATAATAAAGACGTTTTTCATTTCATTTCATTCTATCCTTCTCTATTCTCCTCTGTTCTACATAGTGTAGAATCATTATTAGGAGGGACTCCTAAATAAAAGAATAGTTACGACTAATAGATAATTTCACCAATAATAGGTCACAGATAAGGACATGTTTTATTTATATTATTAACAACTTATTTGGATTATAAGAACTTGATACGAGAAGATTTCGATGATTTAGTAAAGCCCCACAACTCTACTACTTAAGTTCATATCGGTCTTACTATAATAGTTTAGACGAGCCTTTTGTAGTTTAGGTGTAAGTGAAAGGTTTGAGTGTTTGTCTAGTAAGTATTGAAGTCACCAAAAATGGGTAGTTTCTTGTCATTCAGTCTTAAAAGGATACTGTACGGCAGAAGTACCTAACTTCACAAATCCTTCGTGAAGTTTATCGTATTTTTACTGAACTCGAAGATCAAAAAATAAACTATGACAGAAAACAATGTTCTTATAGCATATCATAAATTATTGTTAATAGCTTTAGTAAACTACCATCATCCGGGCTTAGAGGTAACCCCTTTTTTTTCCTATTCCTACTAAACCTTTCATGAGTCCCTTGAAATATATTATTTCCCTTACATCAGCTGCTACATTCTAGACCTCCCAGTAGCAGAGACCTGTATAAGATAGATGGAGGGCAGATAAATGTGGTGTCAAGTGTGGTGTAGGAAGCAGTTGCCACCCCCGCCTGTTGCTTATGTCATTTGTCTTGTCTCTTACAACAGCGATGGGGAGGAAATCTTCATCCTAGGGGTGAGGAATTTGTCAAATCAGGGTAAATATATGAGTCAGGATTTTTTATTACATTAGGGCTGTGATAAAACTTTTAATATATTTATAATTTTTTTTTTTTAAATACTTTTATTGAAATTTACAACTGTATTTTGTAATACAACAATTAAATATGTTAATAATGATAAAATACATGAAAAAAACGCAAAGAGAAAATGCCCATTGGCATCACTCCACTAAGTAACTTAACTAGAAGGTCTCAAGGCCATCTTCTTTTCAGGCGCCTCGTAGGATTGTCAGGAATTGAAGAGGAAGCAAGAATTGAAACTAGAGGATTAGAGTGGGAGTGGAGTTTGTCATGGAAGGATTGATACCTGATTCGGGCCAAATCAGCAACGTATGGGATGTTAAGGTCTTTATGGATGAGTTTATTTGAGACAAAGTAAGGAGCATTGAGGATTTTTCGAAGGATTTTGGATTGTAAGGATTGAATACGGGAAGAATTTGATGGTTTCGTAGAGCCCCAAAGCTCAACTCCGTAAGTCCAGATAGGCCTTATGATGGTGATATAGATGAGCCTTTTGTAGATAAGTGGAAGGTTGGAGCGTCTGTCTAGTAAGTGTTGTAGTAAGCGAAAGCGACGGGCAGTTTCTTGTCGTTTCAGTCGTGTGTGGGGATTCCATGATAGACGTTTGTCAAGTAGTAGTCCTAGGTAGCGGATCTGTTCAACTGGAACAAGCATTTATAAATTAAATTATTAATTCGTTTTGTTTTTTTTACTTTCACCTACATATAAAATATATACTAAGGGAAATTATCGCGATATTTGTAATTCAAGTTTACGCGTTTTAGGGTCCCTGAGTCCACATGACCAAGTCCCCCAAATTGGTCTGTGCGTCTGTTTTTACGTTAGGTCTAGCTCGAAAATGATAACTTGTATAAAAATGAAATTTCATATATTTGATGTCTGAATCTAGTATATCATTGAGACGTTAGAGCATTTTTTAAAATAAAATCAGCGCACCTGAAGAGCCACTTTATACCATGCATATTGCACCTTTTGGTGATTTATCTACTGCGACTCAATATACAAGTTAAAGGAATTTTACAAACAACTGAAGGAGAAAATAACAAAAAACATATAATGTTGTATTGCCGAAATTCATAATTGACTTTTTACAGATAAATGGTATAATGTGATAACCACAGAAAGATTTAAAAAATAAAATAATTATCTGAATATTTAAAGTAACTGATAATTAATTTGAACTAGTTAACTACTTAGGAATCTTTTTTGCCTCTCTCATAAAATTTCGAAAATAAATGAAAGCGTATAATCATTTCAAAATATCAATAAAAATAAAATTCAATACGTAAAATGTATGTTATTGAATAATTGTAATATTGTAAATGTCTAAAGAATTGTGAAAAAATAAAATTTCCATCCCCTCTGTTTCTGAAATGATATTATTCAATTATGGAGCGAAAACACAGAAGTCTGGCTGAAAATATTCAAAAGGAGCTTGGCAAGCTTTAAACGAAAGAAAGAAGGTTTATACTATCATTAAAAAGGTGTAGAATAGAGATCAAAAAATATTTTTGGTTTCGTATTTGAAAGATGCGTCTTACATAATTTCTAGGTAAAATATTTGGTATGTTTTTTATAGAAAAAACCGAAACTGTTCAGTCTCAGTGCAATTAAATTTTAAAATGAGGACCCAAAGATTTGATTGGGATCAAAGGAATTTATTTTTTAATTATGTTTAACAAGACATTAAATAACTCCTGCTATTTATTGTGATATGCATGGATGAATTATAAACATATTCTTTCTGCAAAGAACGCTATAAGCTACAATGAATAGCAGAATTTAATTTCTGTGCAGTTTGAAAGAAGCTGTCTTGATGTGAATGATGAACTATTTATTGTCTTCCAACGTTTCGATCCCCGTTGTGGGTCATCATCAGGGCTAACTGTAGGCGGGATCTGACAACGGTATCTGATTTTTGTCTCCAAGGGTATCTACAATACAATACCAAGGAATTCGTCAACCTGTTATCAAGGGTGTAAAGCAGTATCATGTATTTTAATGGCTGGACATTGAAAGTCTTAGCTAATATAAATACTTTCACTAAATATAATAAAATAAAATAAAACCTAACTGATAATCTTTTCCATATAACTAGATAATCTCTGTTCTAATGTGGAAAATGGTAGACAATGAAGGAATTGAATTAATATTTTCACTATTTTTACAAATTTTCTTTGCCTCAACGTCTTCTGAACAACCTAATTTTTTTTTTTTTTTTTTAAACAATTAAATAAAACCAAATATATAGAAGAATATATATTTAAGACGCTCAGACTCATTTAGACAAAACATGGAGTACTGTTGGCTGCCACGTAGGCCGTCTACAAGTTAGTATTGGCTCGCCTCACAAGTTAAAAATACTCTCAGTTTTCCTTGGATAATTCATGGCTCCTGCAGTTGGGTGTGAAGCTCCTAAGGGTTCCAAAACCAACTCTATTTTTGTACAGCCAAATGCATAACATATCATGCGGTCTTCAAACGCAACTAAAAAAAAAAAGTTTATTATATTGTATTTTTACAAAAATGAGAATATTTCTGACCATAGGACAATATTACTAATATAAATAAAAATCAAGTAATTTAAAAATATAAAAATATTCAAATGCTGGACAAGCATACCGGAAGAGAAGTGCTGCTAGGTACTGTCCTTCTTCATGTTATTATTTTAATTTTAGCTCGTTAGCTGGTTGCCATTTTACTGCTGAAAAGTGCTATTTAACAAATTAAGTTTAAAAAAATATGTGTATGTTACCCACTTATACGGTGATTAAATTCTTCCCTCCACCCTTGGAAAATATTTCCTTGGATTATACCTTTACCAAACTATTAACTCCCAGCATCCTTCCTACATCCACAGTCTCCTTCAATTTAAATCTTCCGTTCACTCACTTGAATAACTTACACAGAACCAAAACTTTTTGACGTTCCTTTATTGTTCGCTATACTACAACTCTGGAATTTCTCTACCAACCCATATCCGCCATGCTGCTTCTTATATCCTCATTCAAATCCCAACTTATCCTATACCTTCTGTCATCCAAATAGATGATCAGCAGATGTGATACGTCAATTTATCTAAAATCTACATTGAATGAATGAAGATTACTGTTTCACCCCCAAATTTAGTTTGATTTTAATTTAATTTTGTTAAAATAAGATTTTATTTTCTCAGAAGACAAAATTTAGAAGATTATATATATTTTTTTTTTATTATTCTGTTATTTTTTATGTATAGTATTTTTCCTTATTTTACCATTGTAAATAGTAATCATGTTTACTTGTCTATTGGCCAGACATATATATTTCATTATTGTACATAACTGTTATCTCAGGGGACCTAGTCCCAGAATATTTTTGTTTTCTATTCTATTATATATATACATATAATAAATTAATTTTTCACCTTTAGTCATCAGCTCACCAAAATGTATGTAATTGGTTGTATTATTTAAATTAAATTATAACATAGACATTGACAACTGCCTGATTACTTGTATATATTGAGCTCTTGGAACCTATTTAAATAGTATCAAGCATTATTAAAGTCGTCTAATTTGCTGTGACCATAATTATGATAATAAAAAATAATAAAGTGGAAAAAAAACTTTTTCTTGCTAATTTTTATAGTTCTTTAGCAATGACCTTAGACTCTTGAACTAATGTGTTGTTTTTCCTAAATCTATTTAGGGGCCATTTTATCTCTCTGATTTGTTTGCATTATTAAGGATTGTAGACCAGCTTTGGTACAACAACGAACAGATATTCCAAAGGACATCCATAGAAGAGAATAATTTGTTCTTAAAACAATTAAACGATATAATTTGAATCATAAGACTAGATAAACCAACTAAAGGCAATTATCTTTAAGAACTAGGACAAAATGTGGAGTTCACCTTTTTTCATACCCAAATGGTTTGATATTAAATAAGATTGCAAAACCTTGACCAACTTGTAAAAAGTAAAATAAATCTAGAGCTTATGACGCTCTATGGTAGAAGCAAAAGAAGAGAGAATGAAGGGTGACAAATAAATGAGTTTCATTTATAAATATACTGATTTACATCAAATGATATTATTGTTTAACACAATAATTTCTAACAAAACGAACTGCAGACTTTATTACCGTTTACTCTTTTTTCTACGGTTTTTAACGTTTTATCAAAATTCAGCAGGAATAAACTCACATTCTCACAAAATGCTAAGAAAATTAATTTGCTCGAAATAAGTCAACCTACGAGCATAGTACTAACAACAACACTAACAACTAACAAACTATAATTCAGATTTATTTTTACGGAATACTGAAACTAGATTAAACATGGTCCTTGGACTTGTATTGAGTATCTCCTCGTTACGTAAACAACAAAACCCTACAATAACCAACAGTTGACCAACTTATATGAACTTTCATTCTCATTTTCACAGTAAACTGGACGAACACGACAATAGACTAATAAACGACATGTCAATAGCTGAAATACCCGTTATAAGAAATCTGAAGAGAAGCTGGATGAGAGATCTCGGCTAAATTAAATCCTAAGGAGTGCTTCTGGGCACTTTCGTTCCCCATGAACATATCTGCTACTTCATTTTTGTACAGCACACTTGCTTATTACACAATAGCTTCTGGCAAGTGGGAATGGAGAAATGAAGAGAAAAAAAAAAAAAGAAGTTAACATATAATATATAATTATATATATTTTAATTTATTTGGCTTCCCTTTCCTTTCCCTCATTATTTTTTGCCTCCTTCTACCCTTTCGAGCCCTTGGCCCGTTCAGCAATTGGTCACAGCCCATGAAAGCCAATTCTGGTGGCCATGTTTTCTTTCTTCTCATATCCTTTACACATGCCAAACCATTTGATACGCTCCTCTTCTATATTGCTGCTTTCTCGTACAAGCAGAGTCATAGTTGATACTATTCTTTTCGATCAAGGATAGAACTGCTAACTTTCTCAAAAAGCCTAATTTAATATGCTAATGTAATTTAGTTGCTATAAAAATCTTGGAATCCTTATATGAAAATTGATAGAAAAATTGGAATATAGTTGTTTCTATAAAACCCAGCATATGTTGGCATGATTATTAAAGGTTCTTCTTCAAGAGACTCAATCTACCCTACGTTATTACTTTCAATTACCTATATATAAAATACAATATATAATAAGCGTAAGTATTGCAATTTTAAAAATTGTCGCGTTTTAGATTTGATCGAAAATACACGTTTAAGTACCCGAGTCTAAAAGACCAAGACCCGCAAAAAGATGTGTGTCCGTCCGTGTGGAAAGTCGAGCCTGAAAATGAAAATACGCCTGAAAATCACATTTAATACGCCTGATATGTTACAGCAACTTTTTCATCAAAATCGGCAAACCAGAATAGCCACTTTATACCATGCATTTTTCACTTTTTTATGATTTTCTCTAAAATGCAGAACGATTTTGATTAAACTCACTATATCGATGAGGAATTTCATATCATCTAGTATCATGTAGGTTTAATATCGTTCTCATCAGTTCAAGCCAGATAAGGCCAACATCTGTGTGTTGTTCAACATATTTTTAGCTAGTTTAGGAGGTCAATATTAATTTATTGGCTCAGCTGAAGTGAAAATATCAAAGATCCCAGTCCAGGCACTGACTTAAGGTGGTTAAGATCGCCTTAACAACCACGGTGCTGTTAAAAGTTTTTCAACTATATCTTGCGCATAAAAATAAAACGTTGAAATATTTTTTTAAACGTATTTTATTTATTTAAAAACAAGAAATATAGAAATGCCTTGGGTATACATTGTAACATCCAATGTACGTTAGGCTGGCATGCAATAGAGACAGTACAGAATAAAAGATCCTTCAAAGTGGCCTAGGGCTAAAAAGTTGGAGAGAAATAGAAGAAATAAAAAGGTTGTTGAAGGAAAAATGTGAATAATTTGTTTGTTTTTTTAAAGAACCTAAATTTAATAAAGATACATAATATATCGATGGAAAGCTAAAAAATTTAGAAAAAATATTATCTTATACACAAAATTGTAAAAGTTAATAGAGAGTGGTGAAAAATTGATTGTTGTAGTAATTTTCACTTTTTTATGATTTTCTCAAAAACTGCTAGAACGATTTTGATTAAACTCACTATATCGGTGAGGAATTTCATATCATCTAGTATCACGTAGGTTTAATATCGTTTCCAACTAAGTTCAAACCAAATATGGCCAACATCTGTGTGCTGTTCAACATATCTTTTATTTTTAGCTAGTTTAGGAGGATCGATATTAACTTATTGGCTCAGCTAAAGTGAAAATACCAAAGCTCCCAGTCGAAACACTGACTTGAGGTGGTTAAGAACGCCTCAACAACCACGGTGCTGTTAAAAGTTTTTCAACTATATCTTGCGCATAAAAATAAAACGGTGAAATATTTTTTTAAACGTATTTTATTTATTTAAAAACAAGAAATATAGAAATGCCTCGGGTGTACATTGCAACATCTAATATACGTTAAGCTGGCACGCAATAGAGACAGTACAGATTAAAAGATCCTTCAAAGTGGCCTAGGGCTGAAAAGTTGGAGAGATATAAGAAATAAAAAGGTTGTTGAACGAACAATGTTTGTTTTCTTAAAGAACCTAAATTTAATAAAGATACATAATATGTCGTTGGAAAGCTAAAAATTTTAGAAAAATTATTATTTTTTAGGTTCCTTTAATTAAAATGATCCATTTTCATTCAACTCATTTTATTTTCTTATTTTTTTCTCCCTACGTTTTGCTATTTTTAAGGGATCTTTTTATATTCCATCATGCACTCATATAAATACATGTTTTGTCACAATTTAAAAAAATAAAACAATTATAGGCTGACCAGACCTGGTGCATGATGGAATATAAAAAGATGCCTTGAAAATGGCAAAAAGCCGAAACGTAGGGAGAAAAAATAGAAAATAAAATGAGTTGAATGGAAATGGATCATTTTAATTAAAGGAACCTAACAACACATTTATTCATTCAAACAACTTTTAATTGTAATAAAAATTAATAAAAAATATTATCTTATACGCAAAATTGTAAAAGTTAATTGAGAGTGGTGAAAATTGATTACTGTAGTAAATGATTTACTAGATTATTTAATATCGAAATATTATTTACTATCGAAAAAATAAAATCATTGGTTTAACGTTTATACTTTGACTTACTACATTACTATATATTTCATCTCTAACTGTAATCGAAAATTCCATAATTGATTTTAACAGAGCAGATAAATAAAAATCGTGTGTTGCGTTCACCGTATTTTTTTTTCCAGTCGGTTACTTTTTGAAGTAAGATCTTTTAGTACTTACCTTTAAATAACTCTTTATAAACCTACATTTATATATATATATATATATATATATATATATATATATATATATATATATATTTTTTTTTTTTTTTTTTTTTTTTAGATATTTATTGAGATATATTACAATTTGTTTCCAAATGAACAATAGTAATAGTGATATGAGACCACATTCATACAGTAACAAACCTATCTTTGCTTCCGTCATTATATTTCTTTAGTACTACATTCCCCGTTCTTTTTCTTAAATAAAAAAAAATAAAATAAATTCAACTCTTTCCCTTACTCTATATTAAATGTACGGTTATGCGAACATTATAAGATTATGGCAAGGGATAGATTAGACATGTATTCTGTAAGTTCTCACGATGACTTAACTTTATCATATTAAATTAAGTGATACTGCTGTGGATAGCCACAAAATGTTTGTTTTTTATGACTTGAAAACTCAGACTCCGCTTGTCTGTATGAATCTTGAGAAGTATACAGGTACCCTCACACGGAACACATCTTCATACCGTTGTAATAGCTGTACTTCTTTGGGGCATAATCATATAAAACTTGATATGAATATAAGTAATAAATATAATAATTTATATTATATATAAATATATATGTTAATGAAATATAAAAATCTAAAGTTACAAAAGTTAAATAATTTTAAGATAACGCATTTGCCGAACCTATTACAGTTCCAATATCGTGTTTTAAACTAACTTGCTAAGAGAAATGGTGAAAATGTTATTATTTTTCGAATCGAAGTATTATTTACAGTAAAGTGCTACCACTGGATATTTTTTCACATGCTTGTACAAGGTCCATATGATCAATTTACACATTTACTTATTGTATAATGCAGTTGTAAATTTCTTTAAAATAAATATTTTTCAAGTTTTATAATCTCAATTTAAGCACAAATAATTATGAAAATTAACTTCATTGGTTTTTTTTTTTTTTTTTTTAGCAATAAAATAATGTGAATCAATGGAGAGCAACAAGTATATGTCACTAAGATACTTGTCTTTCAAATATAAATTATTATTATTTGTTTATTTTTTTATTGAAGCTGAAGAGTATAGGATCATCTTTCAAGCCTCATGATAAAAATATGCTCCTCATCATACGGTTGACATAAAGAGACAATACATATTTCTTAAGGTTCGACTTTTAGGGAATATTTGTTATTTACTGTTTAAAATTTTATTTTTTATATCTTAGTCTCTGTCACGTTCTCATCCATTAAAAACAAAGGTTTAAATTTCCATTAAATGACAAATACCATCACGGTTAAAAGAACAAATTGTCTGAATGTTACTGACAAAAACTGAGCACAATGTATCTCTTGAGTGATTCAAGCACTTTATGAAACACAACAAATATAGAAGAATCGAATAACAAGAGACCATAGTCTCGTTAAAAAAATCTTTATGGGCTATAAGTTGTAAGTATTCAACAAAGAACCAAGCTAACAGCCAGAAGCGACCCCATCGCAGATATCCTTCATTTTGAAAATCATTTTAAAAATTTCAAGAATTCATTTAAGTGTATATAGGTTACAGGAAAAGGAATAAAAACGAAAAATTAAGAGTTATACATTTAGAGGATACGGGGAAAAAAAATGGAGTAGGTACACTGAATATAAATACTTAAAACAGATAAAAAGAAATGTTAAACATGTGACAAATACATAGACCATTTATAAAACAAAAGAAATGTGTAAAATATATATAATCATTTTTTTCAGGCCATCCCTATTTCATAGGAGTTGTTTTGTTTTTGTTTTTTAAGTTTAACAGTTAATACAGCATAGATACAAAAGACAAAAACAAAGAAACTGAAAACTGTTTCTAGACATTATAAATATCGGTTAAATAAATGAAGCATACATTTTGCAATCACATACAAAGTTGTAAAAAAAAAAAAAAAAAAAAAAAAAAAAAATATATATATATATATATATATATATATATATATAAAATCGTTTAAAGATAGTATAAATATTTCTAATTCACAACCTTCACGTTAAAGAAAAATAAATAAACATAATGAAAATTAACTGTGAAAATATATTCAGGATTAGATTCTTGGATAATATTAGAACATATATTATAAAGGAATTAGTAAAACAGTAGTACTTAAAGTATCAGAAAGTTAAAATGACGAAGTATTTTTTTCAACATTTAAAATGACCAAGAGTGAGAAACAGGTAAGTAAAGTGAGAAAGAATTTAACGGAATATCTCGGCTGCATAAATTTAAAATCTAGGACTTTCTTAGAAGAGAATACATTTTAAAAATATTACAGCCAAAAGTAATGCAGAAGTCCAATCAACAACTGCGTTTACATTCTCCCTGCTCAAGCAAAGTTTCAACAATCCTTATAGCGCCATATTTCATGTAAGGGTTTCATTATCTCGGCGATAATAAATAATTAATTAATTCCGCCACCCTCCGAGTACAAGCTTGCCTTCCTCCGGAACTTGTATCAATTTCAACCCTTCCTGGATTAATTAACGAACCGACAACTGCTTTGGTAGCCTGCCCGCACAAACCCAACACATACCCAATTAACGGAGCTCAGTTAGTTGAGTCCATAAACAAAGGTAATTGAATCCTGAGGTATGACCATTCATGCAAGGAGCACCCCCGGTTATCGACCTGGTTCGCCGCTCTCTGATTGGACGGCTTAGGGGTAGTTCATCCCCACCACTCAGGCGGCCATCTTGGGGGTGACGGAACCCCACACTGCTTCCATCCTTCTCCGATAGTGGATGGGTTCTCCATCAATTTATGTCCAGATTCTGAGCGTTCGAAAATTAAAGCGCTTTAACAAATAAAAGTCCTTCTTTTTTAAAATTTATATTGGTAAGAGTTTTCTGTTATCATGAAATTTACAGAATTATGCATCTTTCACACAAGTACTTTCAAGATATATTTAAGTATAATTCTATTTTATCACGAAAACTATTCTAAAACTCAATCGTACCGATAATTTTAATTATCGGCGTCAATAATTCCAGTATATTTATATATTTGCAGTTAAATTAAGTTATAATTCTATAGAGTGAGAGAGGGGTACACTTTATTTATAAACAAAACAAAATGATGCTGCCCAACTTAATTTGTTGTTATAACACAGCATACCAATTCTTTTCTATAGGAATACTCTCAACAGTATAATTTATAATTTCAAACCCTTAACTATAAATAGAATAATTATTGTTTTCCTTTTCTACTCTTTTTAAATTTTTTTTTCTTTATTAATTTTTTCTGGGTTGTTTTTCCATATTCACCGTTTCTCATTTTCTTTCAGATACATAGATCTATACATATTAAAAATCATACTAATTGAACTAAAATAAACTTGACTTACCCTAAGCTGTTTAATTGTATAAAATTATCTAGACACAAAATTGCTAAATAATTATTTGATAAATAAGGGTTGTATGCTAATCTTAATAATATTTTATATCTATAAATGAATTTCAAAATGAAATCTATTGAACAAAATCAATTGTCTGGAAATCCCTCCATGATGTTTAAACTCTCAAAGGTGTTTGTAATTAGTTTTGGACAATAAATTGATTTAAAAGAAATAACTATGGTATCTCATTCTTCTGACTTAAGTCAACCACGGATCAGTACGTGTTTTATTTATTTACGGTGGATTATGATTCACCTCAAGTTCTACGTTATGATTACAAGACTCAAGAAAAATAAGTATGGTATAAAGAAAGAAAACTATTAATTCATAATAAAATTAATCTTTAAAAACATAAAAATTAAGAAGAAGATAATGTTCTGTTTAATAGATTTTACGAACAAATAAATAGTATATTCCTGAAAAAATTTCCAACAATAATTTTATCGTACTCTCCAACAATCGCTTTACCTATTAGAATAATCATTTTATTTCTCGATTGATACCCAGAAAAAAATATATCATCATTAGCCAATTAATCATAAAGTCTTACAAACTCGATATTTGGTGCATTTAGATAAGATTGCACGAGTCTAAATTTATGTATATGTTAATACTTACGAATATATATAAATGATGCCTAGGATTTAGACATTGGGTCAAGAAAGTATTTTCATACCCCACTTTTTGTACATATCTTAATTTATTAAGATATTTTCCAAAAATTATATTTAATCAAAAGAGGTTCTTAAAAATTAGATTTTAAAAATAAAAGTTTTTTTTTTTTTTGTATTATTTACAAGCTAAATAATTGCTCAGATAAGATGGAATTCTTAGAGCAATTAGTAGATCACTGATTTACTGAATATGGAGCAGTCTTAGGTCTAATGACTCATATACTCCCTGATGCAAGCAACGTTCCTGAGCACGTAATGATTACATCTGCGAGTCGATGATCCCCAGAACGTATCATGAATTATGGAATCATTTATCAGACGTATCTAGCATGGATTTATCAACTTACGATTAGATATAAATATTTCTCTGGTAATCGATCACAATGGATTGCAAAGAAGAGGTCCTAAGGGATGAGACATGCGAAAGGAACCAAGGAGGAAGAGTTTCTTTAAAAGACTTATTGAAACCACTACTGTTGCATATGTACCTTAGTGCTTTCGTTTTATTTTTCCAGTCTTTAAACACCAGTAAAGCGGCTAAAGAAGTGTTGGGATTATCTGGAGTCCAGCTTTAGTAGCACTTGGAGTGGAGTTCATGAGGGCTGGATATATAGGTATGGTTTTTAGAAGATAATTTACTTTATTTTTACTTCTGTTAAGTTTTACTTTAGTTTTTCTTTGTCGTTCCTTTTTGTTCACATTGTTTGAAGTATTACTGTGTTTTCCATAGTGGATATAATTAGTTGACCGTTGAGAATTACTGGAAGGAATTGGTCCTGGTGGCGGTAACTATTTCAACTATTTATGGCTTGCCAACGTTTCAACCCCGTTTGTGGGTCATCATCAAGGCTAAAAAGATACAAAAGAAACACAATTTCAATAACATTAAATACAATATTATACAAACTATTGAGCTAGAGAACGTCGGTATTAAAATATTAAAAAATCTGGTGCGGGCAACACACGACTTTCTGTTACCTCCGTTTTAAAATCGATTAAAGAATTTTCAAGTTCAGTAAGTGATAAAAATGAGTAAAACCATTAAAGAATTAATTAAATGGAATTTCTATAGAAACATGTGTTTTATTAAAAAATCTATTATATTATTATCTAAAATACTCAGTTAGTTTTATCGACTTTTCATCACTCTCTAATAACTTTTAAAAGGTTGTGTAGAAGATAATATTTTTTCTAAAATCTTTAGCTTTCAAACGGTATATCATACATGTATATTACTGTACTTATGTTCAAAAACAAAAAATTGCATTAAAAAAATATTTTTTCAGTTTTCTCCTTTAGTAGTTTTTTAAATTCGCAAAACTTACATATGTAGCTGTTATTTATCAATGCTAACAAGATAATTTGGTTATTTTTATAGAATCTACAAAATTAAAGGTACTTTAGGGGAAGAAAATTTTAAATATCGGCATTTAAACCCTGTCAGACCATTTTAATCAGAACAAAACCTACATGATGTTTAAGCCTAATTAATTTTACATCGATATAGCGATAAAATCGAAAACAAGTGCAAAATGCATAGTATAAAGTGGCACTTCTGGTAATTTCATTTTGATGAAAAAGGTTTTGTAACGTCTTGGGCGCATATTTGTCTGATATTTCAGTTCAGGAAGTTACCACACACGGACACACACACAGACTTTTTTGCGGTACTTTTTGCTATTTGGACTCAGGGTACCCTAAAATGTGTATTTCCGTTGAAAACTGGAATTAAAAAAATTTTACGATCGCAATACTTTCTCTTACTATATATAGTAAGTGAAAGTAAAAATGAGAAATATATATATATACACACGTAAACAAATAAATTAATTAGTTTGTTCGATGTATATTTTGGCCTATCTACAAAAGAAGTCTTGGATAATTTTTTTTTTTTTAATTTTCAGACATCGCAACGTTTCAGCCTTTTAAAGCCTCTGTAATCAATTAAAAGTTTTTATGGCATTGAATCAGTTTGACAGGGCTTTAATGTCAATACCTTATAATTTCTTCCCCTAAAGTACTTTTTATTAACTATCAAGATTTGTAAATCTAAGCCGGCCATATTCTTGTTGTAGGGTTTACTGTTGGTCTTTACAAAGCCCGTGGATGTGTGGCTAGCGCGCAATTCTACCACGCCAAAGGTTGTGAGTTCGAATTCCAGGCATGGGAGGAGTTTTTCAATTATATAATTAAATGAGGGTTCACCCACAACAACCCTCAGGATATGTGAGACCCGTCAGCTAACAGGTAGTCACTCACAAAAATAGAAGTAGGGAATTTATACAGCGTATTTAAGGAAACCACATCGCGAGGACCTTCAATCAGTAGAAAAATTAGTATTTATCTTCAATTAGTAGCATGAAATAATGTAACGTGTGAAACTGACCCTCAAATATCGACTTATTCTCCATGGATGGGAAATTTTCGAGTAATGCAATATGTAAAATAAAGAATAAAACAGGTCAATTTTAGTTTATTTCAATAATGAGCCTTTGTAATCGACGAGGAAAAGTAAACACTTTGACCTTGCTATCAGCCGATAAGTTCTGAAATGACGGTCCATTAAAAATTTTTCATTCAATACCTCAGTCATTTTTGATAATAGAGGGAAAAAAATGAAAAGTGTTCTAGAATCACGAATGTTTATATGAATTAGTTCAAACAAAATTGAAAAAAAAAGAAAAAGAAAAGGAACTTAATTACTTAATTAAGAAGTTCCGTATATATGATTTTGGTTTATTATTTTCAATAATAAGCCTTTGTAATCGACCAAGAAAAAAAAAAAAAAAAAAAAAAAAAAACCTAAAAATGAGGTCTTATATTTTAAGACAGGTAAAGCCCAAATGACCAATAAATAGATAGATAATCAAATTTCCTGCAAAACGAAAAAAATTGAAAATGGTTAAGAAAATAACGGAGATATATCGTTTCTAACATAGGAGTTGTACCATTTTTCCTTGAATATAAATGAACAATGTTGGTGGCCCGTCTTTCTTAAGCCAGTTGATTAATATATTGATATACACAAAACTTAATTGCCTACACAGCTATATAAATTTTAATACCGTAATATAGATTTGTGAATAATAGACCATTATGCACTAATTTGTAGTGTTTTTTAATTTATACTTTAAAATTATGAGTTAGATTTAATTTTTACTACTCTTAGGGCCTGTTTATACTGCACGCGATTTGGGGGCTGGAGCGGTAGTAGCGGGTCCTATATAATTCAAGAGTTAATGAATAACACATTTATATAAACTGATTTAACTATATTTATATTAACAATAGTAACATAATATTCTTACTGATATAATACATTATAACTTTATTATAATAACGTCTTGGACCGGAGTGCCCTGGTTCTAGAATTTAGGAGGTACTTATAAAAAGGGGTAGTAGAGGGGATAGAGGAAAGGCGGCAGAGATCAAAAGAAGAAATAGGTATTGAGGGACATATTGTATCACTTAAGGCAGCGCTACACTGAGAAATAGGGTATGTGTAGGTGAGGTGAAAGCAGGTCTTGTGAGAGCTCACGAAAGTAGCAGGAGAGGGGGAAGGATTACTTTTTTTAAATTAACTTGGATAAAGACATCGAATATTACTTTTAGGAAAATCCTATATCATTAATTTATTTTTTAAAGAAAAAAAACAATTGAATGATAGAGTTATATCAAAACAAACATGTGTAATATACACATCATGAAAACATGTTGTTTTTTTTTAATGTAGAAACTCGATTTTAGAAAATTAAACACTGTTTATGATATAAGGTAAATAAAAATATGGGGCACGCAACACACGACTTTCACTTACCTCTGTTATTTATATCAATTTGATAATTTTTAAACAAATTTAGAAGCGAAAATAAATCGTTAAAGAATTATTTACATTGGGTTTTAATAGAAGGTGTTCTGTTATATAATCTATTAGGTATATAATAATAAAAAATAACCAGGTAGTTTATCGGCTTTTCATCACTATCCATTAACTTTTACAAGCTTTTTAATAAGATAATATTTTTTCTAAAATCTTTAGCTTTCCAACAAAAACACAAATAAAAATGTTTATCAAATTGCTCTTTTCTCCGTAAGTTGGATAACGAATTTCTTTAACTTATATCTTTACCTGTTTTTTAGCAATGCTAACAAGATGACAAGGCCAATTTTACAAAATTGAAGGTACTTCAGAGGAAGAAATTTTAAAATATCGGCATTTAAGTCCTGTCAGGCTTTTTCAATCAAATTTAAACCTATGTAATATTAAATTAAATTTATAGCGCCCATTAAATTTTACATCGATATAGCGAGTTTAATCAAAATCGTTAGAGACGTTTTTGAGAAAATCGAAAAAAGGTGCAAAATGCATTGTATAAAGTAGCCCTTTCGGTCAGCAGATTTTCATGAAAACGTTGCTGTAACATTTTGGTCATATAGACATCTTAAATATGTAGTTTAAGTTTTATAGGACTTTTCGTTTTCGCGCTGGACTTACCACAAACACACGGACACACATACCTTTTTGCGGAACTTGGTTATTTGGACAACATGTATTTCCGTAGAAAACTGGAATTAGAAAATCGCAATACTTTCCCTTACTATATATTTCATATATAGGTAAGTGAAAGTAAAAATACATGATGAAGTTGTTTGTTTGTTTACTTATTTAACGTCACTTTATGCTACTATGTCTAATCGGACGAATCTACAGTGGGAGTCCTAAATTTTGTCTATCCAGGTTTTATTAGGATAGGGATCTTTAACGAGTACCTGACATCGCACAGGCTCGGGGCCACCTTTTAACGTCCCCTCCGAAGGACGGCATAACTAAGGATTTTTAACTCCCATTTAAAAATCCTAGGATCACCTGCGGGTTTGAACCCGTGACCTTTGGCATAGGAGGCTGTTATGCTAACCACCCAGCTACAAGTGATCCCTACATGATGAAGTAATATAGAAACTTCGGTAATTGAATATTTATTATAAATATGTTGAAAGTATGTGATAGTGTATGATAATTCACTCTCACCAAATATCACGAATTTCACCTTACCTACAAATATCTGAAAGCTCACCGTGTAACGCTGCTTTTAGTATATATAATGTCAAAGTGCTTGTAGGTAAGCTGTTTGATCCTAGACACAGATAAGAGTGCCAAGGTGTGTTAGGCAAAAGCCCCTCAAGGCCAGCGCTACCCTTTGCAACTATGGGAAATACTAATATTAATTATTGACAATTACTATAGCCGATCAGTCCATCTCATTCCATAACTAAGGAAACCACTACCACTCTAGCTCCCAAAACGCTCTCTTAAAGATCGTTCATCTAGATCTTAGTATTTATTAACGTTTATTGGGTCTTATATGAATAAATATTATAAAATATATATCAAAGCATTTTCGTGGCTGAACTCGACCCTCAAGGAGGCCACTAAATTAGGAAGGTCTGGACGGTACTGGTAATCGAATCCAGAACGTGGACCTAGCGAATACTCCTTTTATCTTTTTTCGGAATCGATTTTTCTTTGGGCGTCAGAGCGAAACTAACCCCACTCGACTGGTTGCTGTCTCGGACCCACTGCGGAGATCAATACACAATATTTTATGATGTAACAATTAAATATTATTATGTCTCATTAATTTTAATATGTTTAAGATATTAAAAAACAAAATATTATGCTCTTTTATGTTGGAAATGTATTATGTTTTTGTCTGTTTGCATTTCCTAAATTTTAAAAAAGTTCAAGTAGTTATAGTTATAGTTGTGGGTAAGTAATTAACTTTTTATTATTTTACTTTCGATTTTGTTCGTTTTTGCATTATTTTTAAATAAATTAATCCTAGTGGTTGAATGCCCCTTTTTGTTTGTAATGAAATAAAGTTAGAGTTGAGAAAAGTTTACAGAATTACATTGAGTTTCGATGGAAACATGTGTTTCAGATTAAATAATCAAACAAAAAAAAATAGTATTTACAATAATAACGCATTAGGTTTATTCCATTTTTGTTCTTCTGCATTACTTTTTATTTTTTTATTTATTTTTTTTTCAGTGGCGCGACAGGCCGTGCAGGCTCTAGGCCTCGCAGTGTAATTTCCTGGGAGGTTACATTCTTATAAAAGCCCCGTTGGGACTGGGATTCGAACCACAACTTTAGCATGTGAGACTAGCGCGCTAGCCACTCAGCCACGGGCTCCCCGCACATTACTTTTTATAGCTTTGTATATAAGATAAAAAAAATCACCTAAAAATATATTTTTTGTTTTTCCTCCATTAGTTGTTTTTAAATTCGTTTAACTTGTATATTGACCCATTTTGAAATGAAATGAAATTGAAAAAGTAATTTTATTCTGGGACGAGTAGTCCCTAATTTTGGTTATTATTTTCAAAACAAAACTTTGTAATCGACAAAAAAAAAAAAATAAACCCCCTTCAAAATTTGAGGGCTTACGTATCAAAATGCGTAGAACCCGAATAACGAATAAAAAAAAATCCGTTTGTCCGCCGTCGGCATTTCTTCGAAACAATTGAACCAATTTTTTAAAATTCCACACAAAAATAGTAGCGCATTCAACGATGATCATAACACTCAGACGTTGATATCAGCTGTTTATTTTAAAAATTTAAAGATTTAAAGTGATTTAATTCAATAACTCAGTAATTTTTGAAATAGAGAAAAGAATTATTAGTATTAACTAACCAAAAACCGTGAATAATTATAAAAAATAGAAAAATATTGAAATTATATCCATAAATACGCCTATAACTCTGTTATTTTTGAAGATAGAGAAAATGTGTATAGAATTATAGAATCAATAAAGCACGATAAACAAGAAAAACATAAAGAAAAATGGGAGAAAAATTATAATTTGCTTATATTTTAGAAGATAGAGAAAAATATGAATAGGGTCTTAGAATCATAAATTGCGATAGTAATAATTCTTTATTCGTATTTATTACAAGTAATAATAATTAAAAAAAAAATTCTGTATATTCAAGTCACAAATTATAATAGATGTAATTCACCAAAAACCTGTTATTATTGTGGATAGAGGAAAATCGGTAAAACTTTGAAATGAAGATAGCGCTATAACAAAGATAAAATATAAATATAAAAAAAAATATATATATAAAAAAAAAAACACGAAAAAAAACCTTGATCTGTATATTATATTGTATGAATGAGATCCTGTAGCTCTATTATGACAAATTGTAATATATACAATAAAAAAAAAAAAAAAAAAAAAAAAAAAAAAAAGATCTGTATATTCAATTCCCAAATTAATATATTGATAATAGGAGAAAAATGTAAGGTGTTCTGGAATCAGGAAATTTTATTTGAATGAAAATCGAAAGAAATGAAAATAATAAGAAATAGTAACACTGTCTAGTATAAATGTTTTTGGTTTATTATTTTCAATAATGAACCTTTGTAATCGACCAACAAAAGAAAAATTACTCTAGTTAAAATTAGAGGGCTTACGTTTCAAGAAGCATAGAATCCGAATAACGAATTTAAAAAATCCGTTTTCCTAATTAATAAATAAATAAATACCAAAAATATGCCATTTTCCTTTGAATTATTTATTTCTTTACATATTAGTTAATAGCCCATAAACAGTTATACCGTAATATTGTTATTTGGAAATAATAAACCATTGTCATAATTTGCATCTTTTTTATCAATGCTAACAACATTTCATGGTTAATGTTTTGAAAAACGGGATACTTACCTTTACTGTTAAATATTATTTATTTCAGTCACATCTCTCTTAATATCATCAATTTTTTTTATTTAATCCATATTTTAGAAATGATTAACCTTTACTCTAAAAATTTTTTTATGAAGGAAACTGTAAAATAGCAATTACTTTGATTCGGTATTACTAATATAATTAAGCTAATTATAGTTAACGAAGAAGCTGTAAAAAAACAAAAAAAAACATCAACACTAAAAAACCAACAATAAGCTCTATAACAAGAATATAGCCGGCTTAGAGCGAGCTCATGTGGCACTAAGTTAAACTGAAGCCCCCTCCTATTATTCAAAAATTCTGATGCGATTAACACATTAAATCAATTTAAGTTATAGATAATGTTACAGTTAAAATTACAATTTATTGGCAAGCCTTCTTTTATTCATAAGATCAAACTTATTTACGTTTTATTGTATGTAAAAATATAAATAGAATGTATTAAATTTCAACCCTGACTTACTCTAAATATGGCAAAACCGTATACAGCTAATAATGGAGCTTTGGTTTATAATTTTGCCAGGAAGGCCCACATCTTCAAATGTGGACATGCTATATGTGATTCCACGGTACAATCGCTTGATTAACACTCATTGTCAGGTCATTTAAAATAATAATAATAATAATAAAAAGATTTTTACCCTTTCTAAATTTATTACGAATGCTCTTTTCTGAATGTTGTAAACTTAAAAAATCCTTCTATGTTGACAAAATGCTGTGGTTATCTGACGTATTGTTATTCATAGTTAAACCTTCCAGTATGATCACGTGACACATCGATATCTAAGCATTAGATAAAGTTGCAGTTAAAATTACAGTGAGTTTCGATGAAATCGTATTTCATATTAAATAATCTTAAAATTATTATTAAGAATTTATTATCTTCAACGATCACTAAAGTTCGTGCTCTGTTTGTCTTTCTGCGTTAGATATTACAACTGTGCATGCAGAATAATTTGCTATCTAATGGTATATCATACATCTATTCTACTATTCTCAATTTCAGAAAAAAATCGTTGATATTTTCTCATTTAGTTGTTAATGGGTTTTCCATCAATTCTTACAAGCAGAAAAAATTAATTTTTTCAAATCCATGAAATCAAATGTACTTTAGAGGAAGAAATTTTAATGTATTGACTTTATAGCCCTGTCAGACTTTTTCAATCTGAATGAAACCTACTTGATATTAAAGTCCATTAAATATTGCACCGATATAGCAAGTTAAATCAAAATTGTTAGTGTTGTTTTTTTGAGAAAATAGTAAAAATGCATAGTATAATGCATCTTCCGGTTTGCAGATTTTGTTAAAAAAGTTGCTGTTACTTCTCAGACATATAATCTTCTAAAATATGAATTCAGTTTTATACAGCGTGTCTTTTTCAATCTATTCTTACCACATATACACACAGACTATCTTGCGGGACTTAAATATTTGGATTTAGGGGACCCTAAAATGTATGTTTCCCTTGAAAAATAGAATTTGAAAATTTTTATGATCACAACACTTTTCCTTACTCTATATTTCAAAAATAGTTTAGTATTCTTTAGTAGTACTATTCTTCTGAAGACACTTTAAGTATTCGTTTAGATAAACCGTCAAAAATTGGGTATTTTTGAGTAACAAAAAAAGTATATATTAACATCGACAATTATTTTACACAGATATTATTCAGAAATTTAAAGCTACAATAGTAATCAAAACATTTTTTTTTTTTTTTTTTCTTTATTTACACCTGTCAGAAGATGTCTGACAATCAGCAAATGTGCTGGACAAAAGTAAGATCAGACATGATAGGCATGGGGAAGTAAAGTGCCAATAGCACCCCTTCCAAGGCTTTAATCTAGCTGAGGAGGACCCTCATCCAGTTTCGTTTTAGCCTTCTTCTGATCGGCATTTCAGCAACTGACATGTCGTTAATCAGTCTATTGTCGTGTCCGTTTAGTTTAATGTGAAATCGAGAATAGAGTGTTCGTATATGTTGGTCAACTGTTGGGTGCTGTAAGTCCGTATGTAGGGTTCTGTTGTTTACGTACCAAGGAGCTGTCGTTATGAGTCCTAAATTTTGGATTGAAATGATTGCAGTTTTTGTATGTGAGTCTTTTTTGCTGAACCAAAAATCTGTGAAGCGTAAGTCCATATTGGCTTAAGAAGGTATGTGTATGTATTCAGTTTCTGTCTAATTTTTAATTTTGATGATTTTGAAAAAAGAGAGTATAGTATTTTCAGTCGGTGGTTGAGAGTCTACATATTAAATTAAAAGTAAAAAGTTAATTAATTTAAAAAAAAAAAATTATGAATTCCTATTTATTAATAAGTCTTTATTTATATATAATCTGTATTTTCATTTTTACGACTAGATTATAACAATTATGTCACTTATAGTCCAACTTTTCGGAGATCAGCAATACAAGAAAAAATATTTTCCTTCTCATTTCTCCGTTTTATTCTTATGGGCAAGATATAGTTGAAAAACGATTAACAACACTGAATAGAGGTTGTGACCGTGGTTGTTGGGACGATCATAACAACCTCAACTTCAGCGGATGTATACACTTCGGCTGAGAACATAAATTAATATTGACTATCCTTCACTAGCTAGCAAGCGGTGTGGTCTAGTGAATAGAGCACTAGTCTACTGTTCTCCGGGTCCTGGGTTCGAATCCCGGCTGTGACAGAATATTATTTATTCTATTAATTCAGCCGGGGGGCGACCCTAGGCTATGGAGACCCTCCTGAGGCAGACCCTACTTCTTTAATGTTGGTACCCTAATTGAGGAAAAACCTTGCGGCTGAGCGTGATCAAGGTCTAATAATCATCTCATTGCCCCGCCGTTGGCCTAGAAACAGTAGGAATCAATAGGAACAATAGGAATGTACTGAGCCTTCATGGGTTGTAGAGGTAGAGGGTTTTTTTTTCACTACCTTAATATATGTTGGAACGATACTAAACCCTGATAAAAAAAAAAACTGATCATCATTGATAATAATCAAATGCTCAAGAAAATAACGTAAACAAGGCTGTAATGGCAGATTTAGGTACTTGAAGTACTCTTCAAATCTCTCTCTCCCTATCTCTATCTCTCTGTCTGGTAGACTGTCTCTCTTTAAATCAGACAGCTATTAAGTCAAATTCATGATCTTTTTAAAATTCATTGGGTTGAATTTAATTTAAAATAATAAATTAAAAAGCATTTTTAATTTAAGTTCGCTGAATCATATGGACAAAGTATGATTTAAAAACTAATTTCAAACCATTCACTGAACGATAATGATTAATGACAAATTTTAAGGATTGTGGATTAAAAAAATCTGGTGCGCCAACGCGCAACTTTTACTTACCTACATTTTAAAAATTAATTAATGAATTTTGGATATAGTTAGTGATGAAATATATAAGTAAGTGTAAGTAAAAGGTTGAAGAATTTATTACATATATTTTCTATAGAAACATGTCTATTTATTAAATAATCGATGATATAACTATATACAACAGTCAATTAGAGGTTAAGATTACTGGTTTTTCAAGGCAATCAACGATATAACTAGTTTAATTAAAATCGTTGGAGCCGTTTTGGAGAAAATCGCAAAATGGTGCGAAATGCACAGTATAAAATAGCTCCTTCGGCAAGCCAATTTCAGTGTAAAAGTTGCTGTAACATCTCGGGCGTATAGTATTGTCAAACATAAAATTTCAGTTTCGTAGGACTCTTCATGATCGTGCTAGACTTACCACACAAACACGCACACAGAACTTTTTGGCCCTATGGACTCATTTTGCGATCACAATACTTTATGTGAAAGTTAAACTTTTGTCCAAGTCATATTGCCTTAAATCATTTACTGTATAGCTGGCAACATATAAGTTATTCTAAAAAAACAAAACCAAAAACTAATTTTGGGTTCCAATCAATATTTAAAAACTTAAATTGCACTTTATGTTTCCTTTAGTATATCCAATATACAATTTGATACCATGTTGTTAAAATTTATATAGCCAGAATTTAAATATTTTATTGTACATTTATATTATTCTTAGGGGACTAGCTGTCCCAGAATAAAATTTCTTTTCATTTCATTTCAATAAAATTGAAATGAAATTTTAACGTGTATTTCATTCGATGTTTAACTTAAAATGCTTGATTTATCAATACACTGGATTTAACATAATGTCTGATTTTCTGAGTATAATTCTGTCAGACATTTTTTTTTTTTTTAATTTTTATTCTGTTATTTCAGCCATGGGACGACCCAAGGGTAAGAAGACCCTCCTAGGATTCACTCAGACTATAAAAGTGAGTACACAAAAGTTGGAAAAAATCTAAAGGAGACCTTAATCTCAGCCTAATCACCTAATTTCATTGGCATATAATCCAAACCTTTCGTAGGTTATGTTAATCGAGCTTTTTTATAAAGCTTTATTAATATCCGTAGAGTAAGTAACAGTTTAAGAGCAATGTTATTTTAAAAACCTTAATCCCAGGAAGTAAATCTTCCCCTCGCTGGTTATGTAATGGGTATGTGTGATCGTTTGGCCAAAATTTATCTGACAAATTCTGTTGCTTTCTAGTTAACGTGAAATGAGGAGGTAAATTAGGAATACATATAAAATACTCTTTAATTCCTATCGTTGTTATTCAGAGGTTGGACATTACCTATTTTCTCCTTTTCATCTTAATTTCTCCTTGCATTCATTTTCAGATGTGAAAATTTTTTAAATTATTGTTATTGTTATTTACAACTGCATTACATAATGAAACTAGTAAATATGCTAAAAGGCAACGGACTAGACTTGAGAAGAAACTACCTATTGGCAGCAATCCAAAACATTCTAAACTAGAAACTCTCGGAGCAGTCACAAATTGAATAATAAGCAAATATTGTATCGAGTGAGTTAGAGTGGTAAATGGGGTTTTTCTTGAAGGGAATGGTATATGATTCGGGCCAAATCAACAACACATGGAACATAAAGTCATTCATTATGTATGAATTTATTCTTGAAAAAGTAGGGAGATTTCAGAGGATTTCGGATTGTAAGAATTGGACTCGATAGGAATTTGATGGTTTCGTAGATCCCCAAAGATAAACCCCGTAAGTCCAGATTGGCCTTATGACAGTCATGTATATATTTTTTTTTATTTTAGTGGAAGATCAGAACGTAGTAAGTGTTGAAACAGCCGATAACGTAGAGAAGTTTTTTATCGTTTCAGTCTTGTGTGAAGGTCCCAAGTAAGTAACATGGAGTCCAACGTATCGGATCTGTTCGATAGGGACAAGCGGAGTGTTATTAAAGTATATCACGAAGGATAAAGGTTATCTGGTCGGGTTTGTTAGAGATTTGATTCTCCAATTTTGCCACCATTGATCAAGGTATCTGATGAGGTATTGAATAGTTTGGGGAGCAGGAATTGGATCATCATTTACTGATGACAAACAAGTGACAGAATACGTAGAAAGGAAAGTGATATGTGATACGTAGGTGTGAAAGTGTTATCAGCTGTATAAACTGCGTAAAGAATAGGTTCTAAGATACTACCTTGAGGAACACCAATTTCACAACTTATTTTGAAGGATCTGTCAATGAAATAGGACGGGATGATGAGGAAGTATGTAGGAGGGAGGTATTTACGGAGTTTGTAAAGCAATCCTGGGTGTCAGGCTCAGTCAAAAGTCTGTTCTTTGACAAACAATGATTTTGGTATCCGTTTTATGTTTAACTTAAGTCTCAAATTTGACTTCTGAAGTGTTTTATATTAAGCATAAATAATGGGATAAAACAGAATAATCTCTGTACGGTGTAAATCTAAATTTTATCTAAAAAGTAAAAAATAAAGTATGTATATATCGATACTATGAATCTGAAAACATTTGTTTTTTTGTTGTTTTATTTTCACCTCAAACATGGTTAAATTTATTGTTATAAAATTTAACACAAACTAAAATTTTATTGATCCATGAATAATTGTTAATGCCAACTCAAAAGTCTGCATTACTAGAGCTAGGAACATCATAAAAAAAATACTTGCCTGTAACTCACCTTGGTATGTCTCTTTGGTCGAAGATCAAAAAACTGCCATGACATTAGGGGAAGAACAAATTAAAACATTTTCATATATTTAATTATAAAATTAGCATGTTTTAAGTTACATTTTTTTTTTCTCGATTTAATGTGATGAGGAAAAATAAAAATATTGAGTAAATTATGGCAATTGTATTTAATTATCATTTATTCAATATTTTTAACTCTATTAGAGTAGATGAACCTTTATTATTTACAATAACCAAATGACATGGCCAAAAAATGATAAAATACAACCTTTTCACTACTGCCCTAAAAGTAATATTTTCATTTATTTGTGATATAGATACATCATTACAATATATCTGACACACACTTTTTATAACAATAAACAATAGCGTAGACGATTAGATAAAAATTTCGTTGTGATTTGACTCACGTTGAAAATTCGTTTTGTATGAAATTAACTAAATGTTAAAAGATCTGAAGTCTAAAAAGGTACTTATTTGTATTATAATTTTTTTCGGAATTAAAAAGGGATCATGCTTATTGTTATTTACTTTTTATAATACACAGTTCTATATTTAAATATATAATAAATATTTTTTTTTTTCATTTTTTGCATGATCTCGTAATAATTCCTGCACTGCCCTCACTCAACCCTAATGTATGAGAAATGGCTTCTTTTTAATGAGATAATTTCCTGTTCTAGAATGAAATATACACACACTTTGAACACAGTACATCTAATAGGGCATAAAATATATTAATATATATTATCTATTCAGTTCATGGTAACCCTATTTTATAATATTATATCTTATTCAGAAAATTAAAAAAAAAAAAAAGTATTTGTAATAAAATGTGGCTGAACTCAAGTAAACTTTTAACAATAACACTGTTAAAAAATTGTTAACAAATTTTGGTTTTTCTCTGTCACTTCTCCTAAAACAAGAAGAAGATACTGTTTTAATTTTGACATTGACAAAGAAAAAATAAAAAAACAAAACAAAAAACTCTTAAGTCTAAAATGTCCACATATTGCACTATTAAATCATTTAAAAAACAAACAAAAACAATTCGATTCCAATTACACCTTTAATATATCATAAATCAAATCAGTTTGATACACATCATTTTCAATATTGAGCAACGTCTAAACATAACAAAATTATACAATGAAAAATACAAATAAATAGAGTTTATATGACATAATAAACGGATTCTTCCCTATTATTATCATTAAATTACCATATATAATTTTTGTAAAATTATTACAGAAGCTGTTAATGTATTACGTTATATTAAACTATCAATAGAAACATTAAAGTTTCAGAAAATGGACATATAAAGCTATATTACAAGCAATTATGCAATTATATAGACACATATATTTGTACAAATTCATTATAAATACTTATTAAAATTGTCATTTTTAGGAATAAATCCGGTAAAATCTACAAGAACATATTAAAATCAATGCAATCCAAATAGTGTCAGGGTCTTGGAATTATCATAGTTTTGATAAATCCAAAAGAGAAAAAAAATTCCATTTTAACCCAAAACATTCATAGAACAATACATTTTCATAAACGTAACAAGAAATAAATAAAAAATTAAAAATTTTCTCATTAAACTTAAGGAACATAACAATGCAACTAATCTAAATTCTAGACGTCTAAAATTGTATCCATAAATCTTTTATTTTTTCAGATTAAAAGATAAGCAGTTTTACATAATAACAGTCAAGAAACACGCTAACTCCTTATACATACAATAATATATTTTTATTTTATTAAAGCATTTCCATTGGACAACGTCTATTTTATTACCACATTATACACATTAACGTTCAAATCCAATTGGCATATGCAAACAGATAAGACACTACACATTCTTCTATTATAATACAGATAAGATAGAGTTCGTTTACTCTCACATGCTTGGGATGTGCATTTATAGTCTCACTGCGATCTCTGGGGTCGGCGTTGTGATTTGGCGTTTCGGTAACACCATTTGTGTCGGGCGGATTGGAGCCAAGTATTACTGCCGCGTCTTTTATTATAACAAGTAACTCATAAAAATAATGAAAACAATATCAACAAAACAATGAAATTGGAAAACATAACAATGAAATGGTGGCCACAAGAAAAAATTCAGATCCAAAAGTGTTCTATTTAAGTGAGGATAGTTGGTACAATTAAACGAGATCTGACTAGAAATGTAAATAAATGGGATTTAATACCGATCCCACAGCCATATTCATCTCTGAAAGAAGTTTTCCTATTTGAGATAGTATGAATTGCTGTTTTATTTATTTTAAAGGACTTTTAATGATTTTATTGATGCTTAATTATCAGATTTCGCTATGGCTGTGGATTCAGTTGTCAATTGCGGTAGGTTGATGCTATGGGTGATTAGTTTACGTGGTGACGCCGTGGTGATGATGGTGGTGACCGAAGACGACCCCAGAGAAAGGCGAGGGTCACTGATGATGCTTGATGGGCCCGTTGGCAGGGTGGTGGTTCACCAGCTGGTGGTGCGAGTGGTGGTTGGCGTTGTTGTTGTTGTTGTTCGCCGCCTGGGCCGCCTGTCGCTGCGAGTTCTTCTTGTTCTTCATCCTCCGGTTCTGGAACCATATCTTCACCTGCCTCTCGGTCAGGTTCAGGTTTCGCGCCAGTTCCCACCTCTTCTGCTTCGAGACGTATGCGTTGAAGAGGAACTCCTTCTCCAGCTCCAGCGTCTGGAACTTGGAGTAGGGTTTGCGCTTCTTCCGCACCGTTCCCTGGCCTGTCCACTCCAGGGGGTTGCTGCTTACTCCCATACCAGTCATCCCGACCCCGCTCAATGAGGCTGCAAAAAAAAAAAGTTGTTTCGTTAGTATAATATTTTAATAACCGTATTCATAAAAAAATGTATACTTTCAGTTTAATACACAATGTATTTATCCATTCTGATACTTTAAGTAAAATTTAAAAACAATATATGGTCTATTCAATACAATACTTCTTAATGATACATAGAGCTAAGGTCAGAATTAAGTAAGCTCTAATTCGACTACCAGTTCTAAAGTAACATATGTATATAAATGATTATTGTGAGTTACCGAATCTTATAAGGAAAATAATTCTTAAACCTTGAAATAATTAATCAGAGAATGTACTATAATGAAGATTACGTTAATAATTATCAAAAGCCAACACTATTTTTATTCAACTCATGTGATTTGAAAAAATAATAAATATTTAAAATTTTTTAAAAAATATTATACTATTTGAATTAACGTCTTACAGGGAATCCTCATATAAGACTTAAACGACAAGAAACTGTCTCTCGTTACCAATGAATGAAAAACTTGACAAACGTTTAAAACTTACACTCTATTACAAAAACCTCTTTTATATTACCATTGTTCGGCCCATCTGGAGGTATGGAATCGAGCTTAGGGACTCTAACGATCTAATTCCTTCATCATTTAATCCTTAAATTCCAAAATGCTGAATGTTGCTTATTTCGTCACGAATAAAATCTTCCATAATTACCTTCATACCCCATTTGTCGCAGACCTTTCCAGAAACAGGTGTACATCTTTTTATTCCAAATTCCCAATTCATATAAATCCCCTTATTCGTGACAATTTACATTTTGTTCGCAGATTGATGATTTTATTCGTGAGAATATAAGGAAAGACATCTATTACTGATTTCCATATATTTCTGATAACCCTCCGAGGGGATTGAAAAGACGATGGCCTCAAGACATTAAATTAAATTGATACTGAAGTGCTACCACTGGGTAGTTTTTTTACAAGACATTTTCACGCCCACAGATGTAAAGTAGCCCTTTTACTTATTGTATATATTTAAACTAAAGTTGTAAATATCAATAAAATAATAAAATCGTTTTGAATTGGATGAACAATATTATGTAACACTTTGAAATTATTTTTAATCCACAGGAACCGAACACTAAGAAGTACAGCGGTATCGACTGAGCTAGAAAGACAAGGTTGGCCGATAAGAAGCTATATCTAGAGGTCACGGTGGAAATAAAACATCTTACTGGTTCTAACAGTGCTCCAACTTTGTTGGTCTCAACGAGACTTTTAATTTCAGTCTGATTTCCTCTTTCACTTGCTACAGGAAGTCTCGTAGAACGCGCCGCCTCTTGCATACGACTTGCACTATTTTCTCCAGATGAGCTGGAGAAACAATTTCGCTTTCCGCTCGCGTACTCTGACCTCATCAGCCCTGGAACGCTCACCTAAACGAGCCTAATGATAGCGTAATTACGTGATATCGCCCGATCGTCCCAGGCCTAGAGACATACTCAAAAATATTCCAACCTTAATGTGAAAATATAATTATTCTCTAAATGGATAATCTAATAAAATAAATATAAATGTTTTGGAATCATTTATATGCAAGACAATCAATGTTTATAAATAAGTTCAATACCGTACATAAATTCCAGATGATCCCACAACCTTGGATAGTGTTATCTACTCCTTTGCATTTACCAATGAATATTTCACCATGACGTTTACTTTATAACAGTGAGGTGTAGCATATGCTAAATATTTATATATTACTGAACATCAAAAGTCAACTTTTCAATTTCAAATGACACGAAAATTGGTCAATTTCCCATAACTGTGCGATTATAAATATAAATTATAAGTTATATATAATTATAATTTATAAGTTATAAATAAATTATAAAAATAAAGTTAAAATAATATTTTACCGTAAAGATAATGCAAAAATGATACCTCACACTGTTAGTCTATGAGAATTTTGTTCGAAGTCTTAATCGCTTCTTATTTTTAATTTTCATTTAGTTTTTAGTCTCTAGTATTTAATTTGATATTGTACAATTTCAAATAAAATAAAACTGTTACAAGAACTTCGTATAACAGAAATAACCAAGCAGGAAGAATGGAAATGGAGAAAAAATAACAAAGCTATAAGGATTTACTTGAATCCTCGAATGATTGAATTATTAACATTTAAAACTACTCCAACATGGGTATTTATTTATATGCACATAAATAATGCAGATATTGTTGATGATCTGTACTTTAAGCTTATTATTTTAGAAAATGTATAACATTTTATGTTAAGGTTTTTTTCAATAGTTTTTGAATGAAATTCAGCCGACCACTTTGGCATCGACTGTGGACCGCTAAATGACCACTTCTTTAAGTAATAAACCTGGACTCCTACAAATTTTACAGCAAAAAAAAAATCACAATTTAATACCTTCCAGTCCCGTTCATCAGAACCCTCTTAAAATGCATGCAATGCTGTAAGAGTCCACCAGATGAGAAATCAGAAAATCGATACCTACCACAACATTGGTTCATCTGGAGTTATGAAAAAAAATAATAAAGTAGTTAGAGTACTAGTCAACTGTTCTCCGGGTTCCGGGTTCAAACCCCAGCTGGGCCAGAATAATTTATTCTGTTATTTTAGCCGTTATGCGACTCTTAGATACGGAGACCCTCCTGTGCCACACCCAGCCTCTATAAATTGGGTAACTAATATGTCTCATTGGTTATCTGATTACTTCCTTGAAACATGAAGAATCTAAGTATATAATGAACCCAAGACCCTTTTTGGGTTGTATTGGTACAGGTTATACTATAATAAATTAAAAAAAGTTTCTTTGCATTTGACGAAAATTGAAAGTGTGGTGTCAATGTTAAGCTAATGAAATATCAGGAAAAATTTACACCGATCTTAATTTTTTTTATCATATTTTATAACACCTGAATTATTTGTAAGTATTACTATCTTTTTATAAGGTAGTTAAAGATATCTGAGAAAGTACGAGATCATCTTTGTTAAAATTTTTAGTTTGTTATTTTTCTCAAGACAAGCTCGGTCACGGAATCGAGGTCAAGGATGCTACGAAGCGGTTTATCTGCAAAACATACACTTCTCGTCTCTTTCTTACAAAACTCATATTTCATAAATAAGGTAGCCCGGGGCATCGAAATGGTGCTATTATGTTAAGTCCGCGTTTGTGAAATTTTCGGTAAACAAACTCTGACACGCAACAGGTAACCCCGAAAACTGGACGGAGTAGATAAAAGATGCTAGGAAGGATTGATAAGAGAATTGGTATTCAGGCGGTCGGATACATACATTGTACCCGAGAGGAGAGCTTGATGTGAACAAGATGGTCCAAAGAGATAGGAGAGGGAAGATGAGGTGATCAGCGGCCAGAACTAGAGGGCCTGAATGGGAATCGTCGGGTTATCAGGTCTGGCGTCCGGGCAGTGCGCGCTCCTCGAATAGTTCAGGCTTTTTACCGCGTTCCTCGTCATTAGACCATCTACTAGGGGTATGGATGGTTAAGAACAGAATAAAAATCTTGTTCCTAATATTATTTTTTGTTGATGATTTTTTTTCTTTGAGCCTAAAGTCAAATAATTAATTTTTTTTTTTTTTACATAATCCCCTTAACCATCATCTTAAATATTTGCGAAATGTACTCGCATCCATTACGCCTTAAAGCCCAAAAAAACTAACAAACAAGGAAGTAATGGCAAATTAAAATTTCTGAAACTGCTCGCATATACCGATCACTACAACCCTTATTCGACTAACGATCATAACCCTCTATTTACTAAAAAAAACGCATTTATATAACCATTATTAGAACTATGGCATTGATCTATAGGATCCAGTAATCAATCAAATCCTTCCCGTATCTTATCCTTGCAATCCTAACTCTTCAATTCTCCTTACTTTGTTACTGATAAATTCATCCTTAAAACCTCAATATTACACTACCTCACACAAACAAACTTGTCTCTAACCTATCACCTACATCTGTTCCCAATAATCCTCCGATAGGATAGCTTAGAGACGAGCTAGTAAAATAAATATTAAGCTATTACCTTAAATAAACTTAAATGCCGGGTAGCTTCTGCACATGACTATTTCACGCCCATAATTGCGATTCATCAATTTTACTTCTTGTATTTATTGTATATACAGTTGTAAAAATCAATAAAATATATAAAAACGAAAAGAAAACATAACTACTAGTGTTTTAATCATTTGTCATTACAGGGCGTCACTATAGCAACTTCGAGTCAACCTGCACCGTTCCTAATGACCTCTTACTAATACTATAATAGATTTGAAATCAGCAAGATAATCCCTCCAGATTTTTTTTTTGTATTAGTAGATAAATTAGCTTTATGTCTTTAAAGACAATTTATTTTTCATAACTTAAATATTTATAGTTTAATGTTAAAAAAAAAAAAAAAAAAAAAAATTGTTTAAAGAACGGTAATGACTTACATTCTGTCCGAAATTATTTTCGACAATATATGATAAATATTTTAACTATTGGGTTGATGCAAAATTAATGCAGGTTTCCTCTATTGCAATATCTTAATTCCAATTGTGTAAACAAAGCTAATCCTAACATTGATCATTATTATACCAAAACAAACCTTATCTAATACCCTCTCTTTCACCATGAATTTGTTTAGTAAAATCGTTTTGTTCAGTGTGTTCAAAGGTCTTGAATCGAAAATGTCAAAGTGCGATTTTCGTCAAATTTATTTTTACGAATTTAAATTAGGGCGCAGCGCTGCGCAAACGGCTCGTAATATTAATGAAGTGTGGGGTCAGGGGGCTATTAATGAGTGCACGGTGCAGCGTTAGTTCCAGAAGTTTCGCAGAGGAGATTTCGACCTCGAAGACAAGGAAGGTCGGGGCCGTCATCTTGCTCTGGACAACGACCAGCTGAGGTCAAAAGTGGAAGAAGACCCAACCAAAACCACACGAGAAATGGCGGCGGAACTCGGAACTCAAAAATTGCAACGTCTTTGCCCAGCATTGATCCTGCTCCACGATAACGCCAGACCACACGTTGCACAACCAACGCTTCGACGACTGCACGAGTTGGGCTACGAAGTTCTCCAACATCCGCCTTATTCACCTGACCTTTCTCCTACAGACTTCCACTTTTTCAGGCATCTGGACAACTTTTTGAGGGAGAAAAATTTTCAAAACCAGGACGACATTGAAAATTCTTTTCGTGATTTCATTGAGTCCAGGGATTCGGATTTTTTTTCTGGTGGAATAAGAAAGCTTGTTGAACGTTGGCAAAAGTGCATTGATTCAGATGGAAATTATTTTGATTAAATATATATGGTTAAAGTAAAGATATGGCGTATTTACAATACCTACTAAAAACCTGCATTAATTTTGCATCAACCCAATAAAAACATATTTATGTCTACTCATTCCTTCAAAAACGGGGTGAATCAAGAAAAACAATGTTTTATTAGTAACTTTTTTTTTAATAGAAAATCATAAATTCATCTAAAAATGAAATATTTTTTCTATTATAATCAGAATTATTTTTTTGTTTTGTTTTTTTAAATAAAAATGTTGAGAACATAGTAGTAACTCGTACTCTTACTAGACCAACGCCTTTAAAAGAATGTGATTCCATGCTCAACATAGTTTCCCAACATATTGGATATAATTAGTTGACCGTTGAGAATTACTAGAAGGAATTAGTTCGGATGGCGGTCAGTGAATGAACAATTAGGTAGTTTTAAAAATTTATTTTCTGCTAACGTTTCGACCCCCTTTGTGAGTCATCATCAGGGCGTATTGTAGGCGAGTGGAAAACTGAGTTTCATTCCACCCTCAAAACTGAAACTACAAATTGAATATTTATTCCTTCGCAGCTAGATTCGAACCCTGGGGCAATAAGGGGGAAATCTAGTCCGGACTACCTCGCTACTTGTTTTTTCTTCAGGTAACATCATAAAATCATCTAAAAATTTTATCAATGAAAAGTTATCAAGTAAACAATTGTTTTATATTTGAACTATCAATTAAATACTATTTTCTTCTTTATAACTTCTCTGGAATGTTACAAGAGGTAAGTATTTCCAATTAAAATGGAAATTCTGAATGACGTGAGTCAACTGCCAATGTTATCGAAGAGCCATTAACGAAGAAAAATAGCAAAAGAATGTTTAATTGAAGGTCAGTCTATTGAGACCATAATGAAATCCATAAATGGAGATGATATTATAAAGAAGTATATTTAACACACATTAGTAATTAATCTTATGTGTGAGTGATGTATGTATGGACATACTACCAACTAATTAATGTATTAGAAAGTTTCATCAGATTTTTTTAGGTATTTGGTAAGATAATGTAATGAATACATCTAATATGAAGAATGAACACTTAATAAAATGTTTTTCAAAACGAGCAGAATTTCCTTGAAATGCTTCAAAGCCTGATTTAATGAAAAGTCATCCTTTTAAGTCCCCTGGGCTGTGGGAACTGTGTCGTATTTGATAGTCAATGGGACTTATGTCAAGTGTGGAATCATCGGCCATGGGCTTTGAGCAGTTTGTGACTGCCTGGTTTGAATAGCATTAACATCCGTTACAATCCCTTCAGCATATCCCTACGTTGGCTACGTCATTTATATGTAAATTGTGTATGTATTTATTTAATATGTAAAGGTAAATAAATTTCTATCCCGTAGCAGATAACAATGCTTTGTTGTGAAAGATATCATCAACTATTTCAACTTAAGGTTATACTTTACATGTTAATTTATTATTATTACATAAAATGTACGATAAATCTATCACAATTATCTGAGAAATAAAATTATTTACTACAAAGTAATAAAAACAATAAATTTTTCAAGGGGAGTACTTTTTGTTTGGATAGTCTGCATTAATAATTTTCAATCATGAGTTTATTATTGTATGTTTTGTCTTTGGGTATTATAGACAAATTGAGAAACAAAAAGTAAATACAATTATGATAAGGTTATTACTACTACTATTAATAATTATTATTAACCTCCGAAGAGGTCTCACGTGACCTACTTACACGGTGAGTTAAATTTGTTCCTTCCTCTCCCCGCAGACAATATTTCCTAGGATCATACCTTTACCAAACTATTAACTCCCATCTCCCTCCATATATCTACAGACTTCTGCAATTTAAATCGCCAGTCCACTTCCTTCGGTCGGGTCATTCTGATCTTTATATTCCTACTCATAAAACAAAAACTTTTGATCTTTCCCTTCTTGTCCTCTCTGGAATTCTCTACCCACTCTTATCCGCCATGCTCTTTCTTTATCATCACTCAAGTACCAACTGTGGCAGTACCTACTGTCTTCTTAAACAGCCGCTCAGCAAGGCTGATATTTCAAATCAAATTAGTTTTGTAAGAGTAATTTATCTATCAGAAGTTATTTATTTAATTTAATATTTAATTTTATTAAAGCTTGGACTATCTATCACTTGATCTTAAAACCAAAGTTCTGACCACATGTGTATATCCCACGGTTCTCTACGGGTACAGTATTACATAAAATATTCTAAATCAGAAGGTCTTGCAGCTCTCTTCTTTTCAGATGCCTCGGAGAATTATCGGGAATTACAGAGGAAGCAGGGATAGAAACAAGTGGGTTGGAGTGGGAATGGGGATTATCATGAAAGGAATGGTTCGGGCTAAATCAGCAATTTAAGGAAAATTAAGGTCATTATGGATGAGTTTATGAGTGACAAAATAGGGTGCGATGAGGATTTTACGAGGGATTTTTGATTTTAACGATTGGATACGGGAAGAAATCGATGGTTTAATAGAGTAAGGCTATGATAGTCATGGGTATTATGATAGTCATGGAGGTTTCGCCATTTGTCTAGTTAAGTGTTGTATTAGCTGAAGACATATAGAAAAATATTAATATTTTAATTATTTTATTGAATAAAAAATAAATCGAAAATATTATTTAAATTTTGCACTAAATTTTTAATAAATCTTATAAATAGAGAAACCTCTAGTTTCAGTTTCTTACGATTTATGATTATCCGTGGTGACATTTATTTTTCTTTTAAAAATCTTCAAAATTAAGGAATCTATCCTCGATAGATACTAATCTTTGACACTTATAGCCTGTCTTTTCTAAAGCGCTTTTACGAAATTCTAACAGGATGCTTAATCACTTAACTTGAATGCTAAGCCCCTAGCGTGGCGTGGCAGAGGTATAACGCAACTCCGGTTCTGGATTTGCATGTATATTGCTATATTAGAAACGCATCTCAAGATCTTCCGATCTGAAATATGCATACTTAGTTGAAACCTAAGACGCCTTTGGATAAATTATGGTTTCAACACCTTCCTCCGGTCGTTCTGAGGTAGTAACATAAACAGCAAAAGCTCATAAATATGAATTCGTTAAATTTTAGCAATTTTTTTTTTTTTTTTTTTTTTTTTTTTTTTTTTTTTTTTTTTTTTTTTTAGGTGGGTGTAGGGAGGTTAAAAATTTAAGAATAATATTATGATGTTATTATTATTTCACGTAGCTTAGATAATTGAAATTTTCTTAGATTTATCAGATACGCATGTCCCTATAAATATACATTTCTTGACATATAATTAAAGAATCTAAAGTAATTATATGTTTTTAGGCGTGGTTTAACGTCCTTTTATTACACTAATAAAGGCACACCTTCTGGTATACAACAGATCACAACCTATTCTTACCAGTAAATAATTTTCAACCCATCCAGACTGAATTCGAACCTTTGAAAAAAGAGACTGAACATTTATGCTTTAGCTCGCAAGAAAATTCCATAGTTTTAGACATCGTAGTATGTTTACTTTTATACATTCCTCTGATACGATATTTCTATTGAAATATTAACGAAAATTGATGAAATAAAATGTTTTTTTATCTCTAATGATTTGAAAAGTGAAAGTTAGGGATGAAAAAAAAATTAACCTGAAATGCAGTAAAAAAGACCATCAATTAAATAATACCTCAGGCACCATCCTATAAAGTGTCCCCGAAAAAGAACTATAAATAAAGTTTTTTTTTTTATAATTATGCTATAGAGGTGTACAATCATGGTTACATGAAAAAATATACTGCATATGATTCTATGAATGTTCATTAAATTATAAACTTTATTAAATAATGTGAATCTTTATTTTTTTCTCTTTGTCTTTCGTTTGAATCACAAATGTGTGATCACAAGGAAAAACGTTTTAATTATGATATTAATTCTTTTAAAGAAAAATGCATACAAATATGTTCAGAGGTAAAACTGTGGACAATCGAATAAAATATATATATTTTTCTAAAGGAGCTCCCAGCACTGTGTTTTTGTAATCGACGGTTTATAGTTACGGTTAGTTTATATTTTATAATTTTTTAAGGAAAAGTACCTTATCTCATATTTTTAAAATATTTGTTTAAGTCCAAAAACATTTTATTTTTATTTTTTAACTAACGTAAAACCATCACAAGTAAAACTACCAGTTAATTTCACAAGTTATATAAAAAACTAATTTATTATTTTTAAAGCTAATGCTGAAAGTATTCAAATCTATGATTAATGCCTATTAATTGAGAGGTATTGTCATTTAATAAATTATTATATACAAAATAACTGAAAAGAAAGTATCAATATACAAGAAAAATCATTATTCATATGAGTAAAAACGGTTAAGATATTCAGCAGTATTCCGATGTCATCAGAAAGTGACAAACCTTAAATAGTTTAGTTGGTTAGGAACCCACAGGAAACCAAAACCCGAGCGGATATGCGGAACAAAAAAAGGCACCCCCATAACTCATGACAACACCGTTTAAAGCGTCGACAAATATAAAAGATCTATTAAAAAACAATCATATTATTATCAAAATAATTAATCACTACGTAAGTTGAAAAATAAAAGTAGATAAGAAATGCGAAACTAAGATCAAGCAAGATCGTAAGCTCCCTCAAGAGGCGGCACCCCTGCCATCTATCGGCGGTGGCGGAAACTTCCTCCGTTAGGCACTTACGGCCTTTGATGGATGAGGGATTCGGGGAATAAAATGACACTTATATTCCTTAACTTTTTTTGCTCCTAAATATGTTTTAATTATTTTTTAGGGATAATTTCTATGTAAAATAATTGTCGATGTTAATATATACTTTTTTTAACTAATTACCAAATTTTCGTTAACTAATTACACAATTTTAACTGACAGTTTACCAGCAAGAATATTTAAAGTGTCTTCAAAATAATATTTTTACTTTCGCTTGACTAATTATAAAATATATTGTGAGGGAAAATATTGCGTTCGTGAAGATTTTCGAATTCAAATGTTTACAGGAAATATTCTTTTTAGGATACCCTGAAGTCCTGCAAAAAGGTCTGTGTGTGTAGTAATTTAGCACGAAAACGTTAAGTTGTATAAAGCTGAAATTTCATATTTTAGGAGCGTACATGCCTCAGATGTTATATATAACAATTTGTTCAAAATCAAAATCGGCGAACCAGAACAACCATTTATGCCAAGCATTTTGCAACCTTCTACGATTATACGATAACCAACTAAAGGAGAAAAGAGCAAAAAATATATGTTTAGGCCTTTTATTTTTTCGGGCATAGGAATGCTAAATATTAAAAAAAAAAAAAAAAATTTATAAAAGATAACATAGTCGTGGAAGGTGATGTAAGGTGATTAATAGGGCATAAACTTAAGTGATAATTGTACATAACCATTTTATATGGGATCACCTGTAGCAGGGTGGCTAGCAAAACAGCCTTCTACGCCAAAGGGCACAGGTTCAAACCCGTAGGTGTCCTAGAATTTTTTAATGGAAAGGTAAAAAATACTTAGTTACGCCGTCCTTCGGAAGGGACGTGAAAAGGTGGTTCTGATGTCAGGTACTCGTTAAAGATCCCTGTCCTAATAAAATCTGGATAGGCACAATTTAGGACTCCCACTGTAGCATCGTCCGATTAGCCACAATGGTATAATGTGACGTTGAATAAATAAACAAACAAATAAAAACAATTTTATATTGCTACATTATTTAATTTGAAACACTTGTTTCCAACGAAAATGAATTTTTAACTTTATTTAATTGTTCTAAGTCATTACACTTTTGATAGTTTAAGAGGTATCATGACTCAGGGGTACTCCGCACCTCCACGACTTTTAGTGAGGAATGGAAATTGTAATATATGGGGGTAAATGATGCTTGTGGTTGAAAATCCCTAATAAATAAATAAATAAATAATTGCTCTTAAATTGATTTTAACAACGAAGGCAAGTGAAAGTCATGTGTTACCCTGACTAGATTTTTTTTTATAGTTCAAGATTCAAATATAGCTTATGTTACAGACAAGCACAGTTCATACGTCTGTGATTGTATTGAGACGTGTCTCTACCTAATTTATATTCCAAAATATTTGACCCATGATTTTATCCTTCTTATTTATATTTCATACGAATTTCAAAACTATAATTTTAATGAAAATGTTTGTCATATACGATTGCAGTAATTAATAAGTACAAGTGCATAATTACTCCTGAATGTTTGAAACTTCAGAGAGGAGCATGGCCACAGAAAACATACACCAACTAAGTACATTAATTATTAATATATTTAATGGAAACACTGACCGCTGGCCCTACAGTTTAATTAGGCCCAATAAAACTTAGCGAGTACGATAAGTATGATAATTATGGGACAAAGGTATGAGACCACCCAGGAGGCTACAAAATGCCATCTTGATAACACAACCACAGCTGTGTTAGAGTGTGAGTGTGTGCGTGTGTCCGTGTGTATTTGTCTGTCTGTTTTCCGGTGAGTTTGTACCCGCTGCCCGTGACGGAACTAGATATTAGGAATGCATTTCAGGAAGTCATGTTGCAACTACTATCTGAAATTCTTTTATATCTATGACTACATTATTAAAGATAATCAAAGTAATCATAATCAAGAGAGCAAAATGCTTGGAAAAATATTCATTGCAGGTAATAACTATTCAAAAGCTTGGTACAAACCACGAAATAAACTTAAATAGGCTTATGCTGAGTTTGAACTTGAAAACTGCTTAACTTAAAGGCTAAACTCATCCGTTCATCATGTCCAAAAAATATTTTTATTTATGCGATAGCAATATTCAACAATTTAATGCACTATAAATTAATACAGCACAGTGACATAGAAGGCACAAAGTTTCAACACTCCCGAAGTCGCCTAACAGCAGAAAAAATTAAAATCTCTAATGAGATATTCAGAGAAGTAATATAAGGGGTTGTGAAAAAATTAAAAGGAAAAACCACTTCAAAAATGGCGAAGTGTGAGATAAAGTATTTATATACTGTCTGGAATAAATACGGCACCAACCATATTGATAAACTCATTGAATTATTATTAATGTAAACAACAAAAACATTATGACTATAACTTACTCTCAAAATTTAACATAGCTACAGTTTCTAACATAACGAAATTGTTTACAAATTATTTTTTGCTAATTGGAAATAAAAAAATGCATTTTACAGGTTATACGAGGAAATCAAAATAAATTCCACATTAATTTTTATTTTATACTCTACATTTTTATTAAAGAAATACATTCGCACTAATCTGCATAGAGTCCATCTGACATAAAATATATTAGATATATTTAGATGGGATATAGATGAATTTCTTGATTAATTAGTGTTTAAATAACTTATTTCAAATAATTAATCCTCTTTTTTAACATTTGATTGGAATAATAAAATAAATGGTGATATTCTATTAATATCCATTATTCTATCATTTTTTAACGTTGTTCTTCCTTGTATCTTTAAAAGACGCCAACAAGAACATTTTAATAGTTTAATTTTTTTTCCTGTAATAAAGAGAAATATTTTAAAATATTAAACAATAGACGTAAATGTTACTTTTTTTCGGTTCCTCATCAAGAACGAACATTCAAACAAAAAAATAAAAAATGGCCCAATTAAAGTTTGTAATCATTCTTAGACATTTCTTAACGTCATATAACTCATCTGAATCTTTGAGGAGTTATGAAATTAAATAAGATTAAAAATTCACCCATAAATGTATTTGGAAATAACTATATTTTTTATAAATTAAATGTTTTCATCCAAGAAACGCAAAATATCAGAATGGAATGCGATTCATGCAACATCTCAGTGAAAGAACGGAACCATGACTAAAGATATAGTGATCGTATGCAAATATCGCATGTCAGCAGGAGGAGGTTATATACGCACAAAAGAGCAGAGAAACAAAACCGAGCGACTTATTGTATTAATATCTAATATACATCAATTATTAAATAATTTACTATAAATATGTTAATTCGTGTTAAACGATACAATTTAGTGTGATAAGTGAAAATTCAACACCTGACGCAAAAGAGAATACTCGACAAATTCAATATTAATTTAATTTATAACAGTTCTGTGTCTCTCTTTTGTTTATTTTTTTATTTTTTCTTAGTTGGAGGATAAGAAAAAAAAAATATTTTATTTATTTATTTTTTTCTTAAAATGAACTTTTTCAAGAAAATTTTATTTCAATATCGAACATCTCATTGTTAAAGTCAATAACTGATGAAGCATCAAATAAACTGTCCCAATTCAAAATAAATTTATGATCATAGACAAATATTTTATTTATTATTAGAATTTCTAAGCAGTATATATATATATATATATATATTTTTTTTTTTTTTTTTATCGTGATTATCTAAATCCTTAATTTCTACTATATATATTTATTGTCAATTGTATTCAATAATAAACCATTGTAATCAACCAAGAAATAAATAATCAGAATTTGAGGGTCATAGGTTTCCAGATACGTAGAACCCAAATACAGAATTAAAAAAAAATCCTTCATCCATCCTATGAATTTATGAATAACATTTTTTTATTCAGAAGAAAGAAATAATTTAGGAGTAGTAGATTAAATATATATATTGTTACGGGCTACGGGGTGTGAGAAATGAACTACTCCAGTTTACAAATTACAGATGTTTATTAATACAGAAAACACAAATACAAAGAGATTACTAACCACTATATTAACAATAATAATGGAATCACTAGCTTAACTACTAAACAGTATACATATAAAATGAGGTATTCCTAACAAATAAACTACTTACGTAAATTCATACAATCTGTTAGACTTATTCTAGAACTTACAACTATAAAACACATATATAACCTACAGTCTTCTAATTTCCCACCGACCGGTTATCACAATATTGACACACAGTTTCACTATACTGTCACACTGTCACGAACTGTTCACTGTCACTGTTCACTGACACATCACTGATACTTGTTGAGCCGGATTAAGACTGACTCACCCAGGCTCAGGGGACCTCTATTTGTACCACCGCCGAATCTTCTAGCCCCACGTTGGGCGCAGGTAAGAAGGGTGGGCCGTTCCAGGCACTTCGAGGACTGTCCAGGTCCAGAAGTCTCTAGCCTCATCTAGGCCCCTCCAGGCGTGGTCCACCCGTCATTGTCTTGACCGTAGCACTACCCCCTCCTTAGACGTGCTCTGCCCCAGAGCACAGATTGCAGAAGCTGAGCGATGCTGATCTTCCTCCAATGTAGGTGTTTTGTCTTTCCAGGGGTTGAACGTGCATACCATTATGATGACTCCAGAGTTGGCGAACGTCTCTTCTACAATGTTCCTGACAATCCTCCACTCCAGGCCATCGTATCCACAACCCAACTTCGGGATGGCGAGCTTGGTGACACGCAGTTCCAGAAGCTTTCTCCGAAGGTCGCCAAGACTCCGGCGCAGTGTGTCGTATGTCGGCTTCTGCTCTGATGAACTCTTGGTAACCAAGTAAAACAGGTGCCGGCCTTCATGCTCTTGATGGAGAGTCTTCCCAACTCTTGGTCCCTGGCGTTCCAGCTCTTCAATTCCAGCGAACTTCTTCCTGAAGACCGTCGCAATCCCCCGGGAATTCCTCAGATGTTCGGCGACGCAATGTGCTAGAGCATAGTCTACCGGTAACGAGAATATGTCTCTGTAAACTGTCTGCGTTACCCTACGGGAGTCTGGCGCCTTAGGATGGGGAATTAGGTCCTTGTCGGTGAGGTTCCTGACTTGCTGTTCCTCTGTAGGGCCATGGTTTCCCTTGTATGGGGCCAATCGGTTGAAATGGACTACCTTGGGTTTTCCTTTGGGCTGCTTCCTGATCCTATAGATGACATCATTGATCCTCTTGATGACCTCATACGGTCCGTCCCAGGAGTTTTGGAGTTTCGGTGAGTAGCCTTGCCTTCTTCGAGGATCGTGTAGCCAGACCAAGTCTCCAGGTTGGAAGCCACCTTTCTCTGCCTTGATGTCGTAACGCTCCTTCATTCTGTCACTTGCTCCCTGGATGTTTGTGCGAACCTTCTCGTGAATAGTGTTCATTCGCTTCCGTAGGTTCGTGACGTAGTCTTCTCCGGCGACCTCCTCATCAGGCTTGAAACCGAATTTCAGATCGCAAGGCAAGCGTAGTTCTCTGCCGAACACGACATTGGCGGGGGTCTGCCCTGTCGTTTCATTGACTGAACTACGATAGGCTAGCAGGAACAGATGAAGATATTGGTCCCAGTCTCGCTGATGGTCAGAAACTACCTTGGCCAAATATCGACCCATTGTCCTGTTCATGCGCTCTACCATGCCATCGGACTGAGGGTGAAGAGGCGTCGTCCTGGTCTTTCGTATTCCTAGAGCCTCGCACATCCTGGTGAAGACTGCCGACTCAAAGTTTCTTCCTTGGTCAGCGTGAAGTTCCATGGGCACCCCAAACCGACTGACGAGCTGCTTCACGAGAACATCTGCAACCGTGGTGGCCTCCTGATTCGGAAGGGCGTAAGCTTCCACCCACTTTGAAAAATAATCCATGGCCACGAGAATATATCGGTTGCCATTATCTGTCACAGGAAAAGGGCCAGCGATGTCCACCGCTATTCTCTCGAATGGTGCTCCTACGTTGTATTTCTTCATAGGTGCCTTCTTTTTCCTTATCGGTCCATTAGAGGCGGCACAAGTTGCACACCGCCGGCACCAATCTAACACATCGTCCTTGAGGTTTGCCCAGTAATAGCGTTCACGAACCTTTTCTAATGTCCGGTGAACTCCAAGGTGGCCACCAGATGCTCCATCATGTAATTCCCTCAGTACTTCGGGCACTTTAATCTTTGGTACGATGAGCTGTAGTCTCCGCTGATCTCCCTCTGTGTTCTCCAATGCTCGTTTCAGCAGACCTTTGTCCAGTAGAATGGAGTCCCATTGAGCCCAATAGGTTTTTATATTTTTCGACATTGGAGCAACATCCTGCCAGCTTGGTCTCCTTTGGCCTGATAGCTTCCATTCCCTTATTTGTTTCAAGTCCGGGTCCTCGTCCTGTTCCTTTGCCAGTTGTGTGTCCTGCCAACCGTCGGTAACGACCGTAGTCCGCAACACTGTTGTTTGCTTTTCTTCTTGTCGAGAACAATGCTTGCATTCTCCGTCACAGGGTCTCCTTGAGAGCGCATCCGCATTCCGGTGACTCGTTCCAGAACGATGAGCAGATTCGAAGTCATATTCCTGAAGGCGCTCGATCCACCGTGCAACTTGTCCCTCCGGTGACTTGAATCGCAGCAGCCACATTAGAGCTGCGTGGTCCGTTCTCAGTAGAAATTTTCTTCCATACAGGTATTTATGAAAGTGCTCTATGGACTTAACCACTGCCAGAAGCTCTTTCCTTGTGACACAGTAGTTGCGTTCTGGAGCTGACAGTGCTTTGCTGAAGTACCCAATAACCTTTTCTTCCCCGTCTTGGAGTTGGGAAAGGACGCTTCCAATAGCAGTGTTGCTGGCATCTGTGTCAAGAATGAACTTGCCCTCGGGACGTGGATAGCTTAGAATAGGCGCACTACTCAATTTCTTCTTCAACTCCTCAAATGAAGCCTGACACTCGCGATCCCAAAGGAAAGTCCGTTTTTCCTCAGTGAGCCTGGTAAGAGGTTTTGCGATGTTGGCGAATCCTTTCACGTACCTCCTGTAGTAGGTGCAGAGCCCGAGGAAACTTCTCACTTGGTGCTTATCTCGAGGTGCTGGCCAATTGGTGATCGCTGTAATCTTCTCTGGGTCAACAGCAACTCCGTTGTCTGATACAACATGCCCCAGGTAGTTGACTTGCCTTCGGAAGAGATTGCACTTCTTCGGGTTCAGTTTTAGATTAGCTGCACGCAGCCGTTCGAAGACCCGCTCCAGATTCTCCAGATGGTGAGTGAAGGATTTTCCCAGGACAATGATGTCGTCCAAGTAAACCAGGCATATCTCCCAAGAAAGGCCTCTTAAGACGCTTTCCATCAGCCTCTCGAACGTTGCAGGTGCATTGCAAAGCCCGAATGGCATTACCGTAAATTGCCAGAGGCCAGTGCCGATTGAAAATGCCGTCTTCTCCTTATCTTCCGGTGCCAATCCAACCTGCCAATATCCACTGCGGAGATCCAAGGTAGAAAATAGTTTGCAACCCTCTAGTGTGTCCAGCGTGTCGTCAATCCTTGGGAGTGGGTAACTGTCCTTCTTCGTGGCGTTGTTCAAAAGACGGTAATCTACGCAGAATCTTGTCGTCCCATCTTTCTTTTTCACCAGTACGACAGGAGACATCCATGGGCTACTCGAGGGCTCGATGACACCATCATTCGCCATATCCTTAATAATCTCTTCGGCATCCTTTCGTTTAGCTAGCGGCAGCCTCCTCGGGATCTGTCGGATGGGCTTTGTATCCCCGGTGTCAATTTTGTGCTGGACGATGTTCGTTCTACCCCGTGGTCCTGAGCTGATCTCGAAAATGTCCTGCCATCGGGTAATCAATCTCTTCACGATTTCGCTCTGTTCAGGCGAAAGTTCTCTGCATGATTCCTCCACGAATCCTTTTAATTCTTCGGGTAGTCCTCGTTGCTCGGTGGGGTTGCGTTGTAGCTGTCGGACTACTGAGGTAGCGGCCGTACATTCTCCGACTGGTGTTCCTCTCTTTAGTGTCACCGGGAAGCTGTTCAGATTCATCAGTCGGATTGGGGTGGTATGTCCGACCTTGATGAGAGACCTTGCAACCAGAACACCGCGTCCGACTTCCTGCTCCTCGTGCTTCCCAGGTTCAAGTAGAAGACATTGACCCTCCGGTAGTCGTCCAATGATCGTCCCATGCGTCAGAATTTGACTCCGTGCAGGTAAAGTGGTGTCTTCTAGTAGGAGTACTCGTGCATAGAGGTCCTTTCCCTGCCGAAGGATGACCTCTTCGTCTCCCAGCGTCATCACACCTCTCGACATGTCCAGCTTGATCCCGTATTTGATCATCAAGTCCATGCCGAAGATGACTTCCTCGTCTATTTTCGCCACGAGAACGCGGTGCTCTAGACGTTGGCCCCCGATGAAGAAAGTGGCAACTGTCTCCCCGTAGACCTCGGCTGGCTGTCCTGTGGCTGTCCGTAACGCCCAAGTGGTAGGTGATATCTTCTTAGCGTTAACTGCCTTCGGGTTCAGTATTGTCATGGTTGCGCCGGTATCCAGCAGAAAACTCCGCAGCTGCCCGTTCACCATTCCATCCACATAAAAACTATTTGTCTTGCTCCCTATTGTCGCGATTCTCACGGCGACCCTGGGGCCTTCGATGCTACGGGTTGACAGTTGCCCCTTCCCACCAACCCTCCTTAGTTTTCCTGTGGCTTTTTCCGGCTTCCTGGTAGGACACTTGCTTCTGGGGTGTCCAAGTTGACCGCAGCTCCAACAGCGTATCTCATTTTTGCGTGTCCTGAGGGCTTCCAAAACCTTTGTTACTATGCCCTCGATGGTGGAGGCCGCGTTATGCTCCGCTTCTGCCGCTCGAACTCGTGCATGTCCACGGACTGACTGCCTGACAGCCTCGAATTCCATGGCCTGCGACAATGCATCGCCCAAAGTCTTAGGGCGTGCGAGTTTCACTGCCTGTTGGGTTTCCGGGTCTCGAAGTCCATCCAGGAATTTGTCGATAGCCAAGCTCTCATAGACGTCGTCGGTGACTGTTGGGTAGGCATTCCTCACTAGCCGGGCGATATCTGCTTCAAATTCCTGCAGCGTCTCGTTGGTCTTCTGGACCCTGTTCTTTAACTGGGAACGGCATAGTTGGTCCATGTGGCGATGGCCGAAACGCATCTCCAGTCTTCTCATCAGCTCACCGTAGTTGCACCGCTCCGACATGGGCATCCCCTGTAGCACTCCTAAGGCGTCTCCACGCAAGGCTAGGCACAACGCTGATGCTTGCGTCTCCTTTGACCACCCGTGGATCGAAGCTGCTGTCTCGAAGAGAGTCATGTAGTCCTCCCACGGTGTCTTCCCGTCGAACAATGGGATGGTGTTGTGCGTTGGTGGCATCCCAGCATTGGCGGAGGGAATGGTGTTGTGAGGGCTTCTCTCAGAGGGTTGGTCGGTGTCGATTGTCGGTGGGTTGCTCATACGTTCTTCTAGAGCTTCTATTCTTACCCTAAGTTCATTTTCTACTGAATCGACTTTTTCTCCTAATCTAGATTCTACATCAGCTAACTTATTGTCTACACTTTCCATTAACTTAGTTTCTAAATTGCCTAACTTAGCCTCCAATGTATTTTTAACAGTACTTAACTCATTACCTAACTTCTTTTCCACATTACCTAACTCATTTCCTAACTTCTTTTCTACATTACCTAACTCATTTTTAACAGTACCTAATTCAGTTTTAAAAGTTGCAGACAACTTACTGAAATCATTTTCAAACGTAATCTCGTCTGGATTTTCCCCGGAATCAACAAAAAATTGGCGCAAGCGTTGTTGCAGTACTGATTTCGTTCCGGAAGTATCCAGATCTCGTTCTTCTAGCTCCCGTCTTAAGTCTGCAACTTTTAAATCATTCAGTCTAACACTCTGAGAAGTCATTTTCCACACAGTAGCCCAATAATTACAAAAACAAGAAAACCAAAATTATAACCATTTACAATGATCCCACTTCTGACACCAAATTGTTACGGGCTACGGGGTGTGAGAAATGAACTACTCCAGTTTACAAATTACAGATGTTTATTAATACAGAAAACACAAATACAAAGAGATTACTAACCACTATATTAACAATAATAATGGAATCACTAGCTTAACTACTAAACAGTATACATATAAAATGAGGTATTCCTAACAAATAAACTACTTACGTAAATTCATACAATCTGTTAGACTTATTCTAGAACTTACAACTATAAAACACATATATAAACTACAGTCTTCTAATTTCCCACCGACCGGTTATCACAATATTGACACACAGTTTCACTATACTGTCACACTGTCACGAACTGTTCACTGTCACTGTTCACTGACACATCACTGATACTTGTTGAGCCGGATTAAGACTGACTCACCCAGGCTCAGGGGACCTCTATTTGTACCACCGCCGAATCTTCTAGCCCCACGTTGGGCGCAGGTAAGAAGGGTGGGCCGTTCCAGGCACTTCGAGGACTGTCCAGGTCCAGAAGTCTCTAGCCTCATCTAGGCCCCTCCAGGCGTGGTCCACCCGTCATTGTCTTGACCGTAGGAATAAAATTCAAATATAACCATTATATAATTCACGAAAAAAGATACAGATTTAAAAAAAATCATTTTTAAAATTCATTTGTAATAAATTAATCATTCCCTGCATCTATTAATTCAAATCAGTCAATATCAATATACTTTCAAAGTAATTTTTTAACAAATTCTGTTTCCATACTGTACTTCCATCCTCAATGTCATTTTTTTAGAAACACCTAAGTTTTGTAATGATACCAAGACCTAATTTCTTTTTCGGTTGAGATATACATTAAATGAGTATAAAAAAACGTAAACTGCTCAACTTCCCACCCAAATACTGAACCATTTTTTTAATGGTACACTTCCAGAACCAAAATCCCTCTGAGAAGACCCAGTTGGTGTACGAAGTCCAGATAACACGTCAATCCTATAGACAAAAACTCTAGATCGTCACTCGCGCCAGCAGGACCTTTCAGAGTCAGATCGTTATCCTCTGTGTCCTGTATCCTCTGTTATTTCATCACCTTCCACCTGCCAGATAACATATCAAATGTCGAGGACAATCATTGAAATCTGTGGTTCAATATCTTACTGTTATAAACGTTTATTATGTGGTGGCCTCCTGATTCGGAAGGGCGTAAGCTTCCACCCACTTTGAAAAATAATCCATGGCCACGAGAATATATCGGTTGCCATTATCTGTCACAGGAAAAGGGCCAGCGATGTCCACCGCTATTCTCTCGAATGGTGCTCCTACGTTGTATTTCTTCATAGGTGCCTTCTTTTTCCTTATCGGTCCATTAGAGGCGGCACAAGTTGCACACCGCCGGCACCAATCTAACACATCGTCCTTGAGGTTTGCCCAGTAAAAGCGTTCACGAACCTTTTCTAATGTCCGGTGAACTCCAAGGTGGCCACCAGATGCTCCATCATGTAATTCCCTCAGTACTTCGGGCACTTTAATCTTTGGTACGATGAGCTGTAGTCTCCGCTGATCTCCCTCTGTGTTCTCCAATGCTCGTTTCAGCAGACCTTTGTCCAGTAGAATGGAGTCCCATTGAGCCCAATAGGTTTTTATATTTTTCGACATTGGAGCAACATCCTGCCAGCTTGGTCTCCTTTGGCCTGATAGCTTCCATTCCCTTATTTGTTTCAAGTCCGGGTCCTCGTCCTGTTCCTTTGCCAGTTGTGTGTCCTGCCAACCGTCGGTAACGACCGTAGTCCGCAACACTGTTGTTTGCTTTTCTTCTTGTCGAGAACAATGCTTGCATTCTCCGTCACAGGGTCTCCTTGAGAGCGCATCCGCATTCCGGTGACTCGTTCCAGAACGATGAGCAGATTCGAAGTCATATTCCTGAAGGCGCTCGATCCACCGTGCAACTTGTCCCTCCGGTGACTTGAATCGCAGCAGCCACATTAGAGCTGCGTGGTCCGTTCTCAGTAGAAATTTTCTTCCATACAGGTATTTATGAAAGTGGTCTATGGACTTAACCACTGCCAGAAGCTCTTTCCTTGTGACACAGTAGTTGCGTTCTGGAGCTGACAGTGCTTTGCTGAAGTACCCAATAACCTTTTCTTCCCCGTCTTGGAGTTGGGAAAGGACGCTTCCAATAGCAGTGTTGCTGGCATCTGTGTCAAGAATGAACTTGCCCTCGGGACGTGGATAGCTTAGAATAGGCGCACTACTCAATTTCTTCTTCAACTCCTCAAATGAAGCCTGACACTCGCGATCCCAAAGGAAAGTCCGTTTTTCCTCAGTGAGCCTGGTAAGAGGTTTTGCGATGTTGGCGAATCCTTTCACGTACCTCCTGTAGTAGGTGCAGAGCCCGAGGAAACTTCTCACTTGGTGCTTATCTCGAGGTGCTGGCCAATTGGTGATCGCTGTAATCTTCTCTGGGTCAACAGCAACTCCGTTGTCTGATACAACATGCCCCAGGTAGTTGACTTGCCTTCGGAAGAGATTGCACTTCTTCGGGTTCAGTTTTAGATTAGCTGCACGCAGCCGTTCGAAGACCCGCTCCAGATTCTCCAGATGGTGAGTGAAGGATTTTCCCAGGACAATGATGTCGTCCAAGTAAACCAGGCATATCTCCCAAGAAAGGCCTCTTAAGACGCTTTCCATCAGCCTCTCGAACGTTGCAGGTGCATTGCAAAGCCCGAATGGCATTACCGTAAATTGCCAGAGGCCAGTGCCGATTGAAAATGCCGTCTTCTCCTTATCTTCCGGTGCCAATCCAACCTGCCAATATCCACTGCGGAGATCCAAGGTAGAAAATAGTTTGCAACCCTCTAGTGTGTCCAGCGTGTCGTCAATCCTTGGGAGTGGGTAACTGTCCTTCTTCGTGGCGTTGTTCAAAAGACGGTAATCTACGCAGAATCTTGTCGTCCCATCTTTCTTTTTCACCAGTACGACAGGAGACATCCATGGGCTACTCGAGGGCTCGATGACACCATCATTCGCCATATCCTTAATAATCTCTTCGGCATCCTTTCGTTTAGCTAGCGGCAGCCTCCTCGGGATCTGTCGGATGGGCTTTGTATCCCCGGTGTCAATTTTGTGCTGGACGATGTTCGTTCTACCCCGTGGTCCTGAGCTGATCTCGAAAATGTCCTGCCATCGGGTAATCAATCTCTTCACGATTTCGCTCTGTTCAGGCGAAAGTTCTCTGCATGATTCCTCCACGAATCCTTTTAATTCTTCGGGTAGTCCTCGTTGCTCGGTGGGGTTGCGTTGTAGCTGTCGGACTACTGAGGTAGCGGCCGTACATTCTCCGACTGGTGTTCCTCTCTTTAGTGTCACCGGGAAGCTGTTCAGATTCATCAGTCGGATTGGGGTGGTATGTCCGACCTTGATGAGAGACCTTGCAACCAGAACACCGCGTCCGACTTCCTGCTCCTCGTGCTTCCCAGGTTCAAGTAGAAGACATTGACCCTCCGGTAGTCGTCCAATGATCGTCCCATGCGTCAGAATTTGACTCCGTGCAGGTAAAGTGGTGTCTTCTAGTAGGAGTACTCGTGCATAGAGGTCCTTTCCCTGCCGAAGGATGACCTCTTCGTCTCCCAGCGTCATCACACCTCTCGACATGTCCAGCTTGATCCCGTATTTGATCATCAAGTCCATGCCGAAGATGACTTCCTCGTCTATTTTCGCCACGAGAACGCGGTGCTCTAGACGTTGGCCCCCGATGAAGAAAGTGGCAACTGTCTCCCCGTAGACATCGGCTGGCTGTCCTGTGGCTGTCCGTAACGCCCAAGTGGTAGGTGATATCTTCTTAGCGTTAACTGCCTTCGGGTTCAGTATTGTCATGGTTGCGCCGGTATCCAGCAGAAAACTCCGCAGCTGCCCGTTCACCATTCCATCCACATAAAAACTATTTGTCTTGCTCCCTATTGTCGCGATTCTCACGGCGACCCTGGGGCCTTCGATGCTACGGGTTGACAGTTGCCCCTTCCCATCAACCCTCCTTAGTTTTCCTGTGGCTTTTTCCGGCTTCCTGGTAGGACACTTGCTTCTGGGGTGTCCAAGTTGACCGCAGCTCCAACAGCGTATCTCATTTTTGCGTGTCCTGAGGGCTTCCAAAACCTTTGTTACTATGCCCTCGATGGTGGAGGCCGCGTTATGCTCCGCTTCTGCCGCTCGAACTCGTGCATGTCCACGGACTGACTGCCTGACAGCCTCGAATTCCATGGCCTGCGACAATGCATCGCCCAAAGTCTTAGGGCGTGCGAGTTTCACTGCCTGTTGGGTTTCCGGGTCTCGAAGTCCATCCAGGAATTTGTCGATAGCCAAGCTCTCATAGACGTCGTCGGTGACTGTTGGGTAGGCATTCCTCACTAGCCGGGCGATATCTGCTTCAAATTCCTGCAGCGTCTCGTTGGTCTTCTGGACCCTGTTCTTTAACTGGGAACGGCATAGTTGGTCCATGTGGCGATGGCCGAAACGCATCTCCAGTCTTCTCATCAGCTCACCGTAGTTGCACCGCTCCGACATGGGCATCCCCTGTAGCACTCCTAAGGCGTCTCCACGCAAGGCTAGGCACAACGCTGATGCTTGCGTCTCCTTTGACCACCCGTGGATCGAAGCTGCTGTCTCGAAGAGAGTCATGTAGTCCTCCCACGGTGTCTTCCCGTCGAACAATGGGATGGTGTTGTGCGTTGGTGGCATCCCAGCATTGGCGGAGGGAATGGTGTTGTGAGGGCTTCTCTCAGAGGGTTGGTCGGTGTCGATTGTCGGTGGGTTGCTCATACGTTCTTCTAGAGCTTCTATTCTTACCCTAAGTTCATTTTCTACTGAATCGACTTTTTCTCCTAATCTAGATTCTACATCAGCTAACTTATTGTCTACACTTTCCATTAACTTAGTTTCTAAATTGCCTAACTTAGCCTCCAATGTATTTTTAACAGTACTTAACTCATTACCTAACTTCTTTTCCACATTACCTAACTCATTTCCTAACTTCTTTTCTACATTACCTAACTCATTTTTAACAGTACCTAATTCAGTTTTAAAAGTTGCAGACAACTTACTGAAATCATTTTCAAACGTAATCTCGTCTGGATTTTCCCCGGAATCAACAAAAAATTGGCGCAAGCGTTGTTGCAGTACTGATTTCGTTCCGGAAGTATCCAGATCTCGTTCTTCTAGCTCCCGTCTTAAGTCTGCAACTTTTAAATCATTCAGTCTAACACTCTGAGAAGTCATTTTCCACACAGTAGCCCAATAATTACAAAAACAAGAAAACCAAAATTATAACCATTTACAATGATCCCACTTCTGACACCAAATTGTTACGGGCTACGGGTGTGAGAAATGAACTACTCCAGTTTACAAATTACAGATGTTTATTAATACAGAAAACACAAATACAAAGAGATTACTAACCACTATATTAACAATAATAATGGAATCACTAGCTTAACTACTAAACAGTATACATATAAAATGAGGTATTCCTAACAAATAAACTACTTACGTAAATTCATACAATCTGTTAGACTTATTCTAGAACTTACAACTATAAAACACATATATAACCTACAGTCTTCTAATTTCCCACCGACCGGTTATCACAATATTGACACACAGTTTCACTATACTGTCACACTGTCACGAACTGTTCACTGTCACTGTTCACTGACACATCACTGATACTTGTTGAGCCGGATTAAGACTGACTCACCCAGGCTCAGGGGACCTCTATTTGTACCACCGCCGAATCTTCTAGCCCCACGTTGGGCGCAGGTAAGAAGGGTGGGCCGTTCCAGGCACTTCGAGGACTGTCCAGGTCCAGAAGTCTCTAGCCTCATCTAGGCCCCTCCAGGCGTGGTCCACCCGTCATTGTCTTGACCGTAGCAATATATATTAAGAATAGTTTTAGAATACAATGGTATTTGGGAAACGTAAAGGTGGAAACAATCGTAAATAAAAAAATTAAAAGATAATTGAAAAACATCAATCCTACGTTTATTCAAAAATGCATAGAAATTGATTATAGATTGGATAGACACCTTAATCGCCAGTTTAAATGCAAAAAGGTAATATTTCAAGTGCGGTAACGTCTTGTGTTTATTAATCTTACTCAATTCGCTTATCAATTAACTGCCATAAAATTAAAAATTAATAAATATCTTGGAATATAAACTCAGTTTCTAAATAGATTTAAAAAAACAAAAACACTTTGATTCAGAGAGAAAATCCAACTTATGTACACTGGCTTGAATAACATGAAAAGCTCAAGAATAGCTTTAAAAAATGTCTTTATTTATGTAATTTTTCCCAGAAAAGTATTTTATTTAAAATAGAAGCAGATCACAACTCCTTTTAACGAACTATAAAACAATGTTTATGTAAAGCAATAAAATTTTCAAAAAAATCTTTTTATTAATTGAAAACTATTTAACGAAAATAGTCAGCGTTAATAAATGAATTAAATTAAAATAAATGATCAAAATTTATATATATAATATATATATATATATATATATATATATATATATATATATATATAATTATATATATTAATAATGTATTTAAAGAAAATTTATTTCACCAAAAATGCCACAAAATACTATTTTAATTAAAAAATAAATGTAAGAATGTCAAGTTTTCAAAGGAATAAAATCAAAAATAACCAGTATATATTCACGAAAATATACAGAATTTAAAAAATAATTTTTAAAATTCATTTGTAATAAATTAATCATTCCCTGCATCTTATTAATTCAAATCAGTCAATATCAATATACTTTCAAATAATTTTTTTAACAAATTATGTTCCGTACTGTACTTTCCATCCTCAATGTCAGTTTTTTTAGAAACACCTAGTTTTGTAATGATACCAAGACTATTTTTCTTTTTCGGTTGAGACATACATTAAATGGAGTAAAAAAAAACTAAACTGCTAACTTCCCAACCCCAAATACTGAACCATTTTAATGGGTACACTTCCAGAACCAAAATCCTCTGAGAATACCCAGTTGGTGTACGAGTCCAGATAACACGGTCATCCTATAGACAAAAACTCTAGGATCGTCTCGCCCAGCAGACCTTTCTGAGTCAGATCGTTATCCTTCTGTGTCCTGTATCCTCTGTTATTTCAACACCTCACCTGCCAGATCATATCAATGTCCAGGACATCATTGAAATCTTTGGTTAAATATCTTACTGTTATAAACGTTTTTATGAAAGTGACATAAAAAAAGTTGGTATGACATAAAAAATGTTTGGAAAGATCTATCATCATTCGTCACTTGTCCTTAATAAAAAATATTATATGATTTAGTAGTGAAATTCTTTGATTTATATATTATTTGATTTTTTTTTTTTTGTGAGGGAAGGATCACATGTAGATGCTAGCATAGACAGCTTTTTAACCCAAACTCAAGCTTTCTAAGCCAAGGTTCAAACTCCTAATGTTATTTTTAATAGAAAAAAAAAGCTAGTAAGAATCACTTAAAGGGTTGGAGTTACTTTTTCGGATATTTAGTTAAAAATTATGAATTTATACAAAACTTAAACGTAAATTAGTATTTAGTGAAAATTCTTCCCTTGGTAACAAATAAAAATAACAATCGATCTGTATAATAGCGTAACCTATAACTTCTAAAAGACCCATATTCTATACTATGATAATCGCTTATTGCATAAACAAAGTCATACAGTTATTTTTGTTGAACAGACAATCCAAACCAGTTCATTCACATTACGAATAAATTAATTTTTAAAAATACCTAAATTTTGAATGAAAATATATTTATTTCATTTTTCAGTAATAAAAAAAAAATAATCTATTCATTTGTTGGTGATTTTTGTATCAATTCATATTACCAGTCCTTATTTGATTGTTAATTTTATATATACTCATATTTCAACTCAAAAATATCGTCATGTCGATTAAATACACGCTTTGAAGTACGATTTCATTAAAATAAATAAATATTTAAATAGTTTTAATTTCCATGAAATAGAGTTGTTATAGGTTATTTTTTTATCGTTTGTTCCACTTTACATAAGTATGCTTCAATTTATTATGTTTTATTTATATTATTATTTTTAATTTACATGTTTTTTACATAATTATATATAAGTTATTTTATTCCTCAGGCTTGTTTTTTCTCAAATAAATTGTATTAACATTTTCTAAAACAAATTAGACGTATTATTCTCCTCAAGTTATATTATGTTTTTCTTAAAATATAATCGAAATCAAAATTAATCTTGTCTTCTAAATTTCTGTTATCTACAGCAGATGGCAATATTATTACCCGTACTGGCCGTGTTTGTGGTGTAAATTAACGAATGTAGATAAACATCAGACTTAATTTAGAGACGACTGACCCATCGGAAGCTCAGAGCGATTAACATACAAGCATAAGAAGCTCGAACAGCATACTTATGCAATGTGCAATGGACAGAAAGAACATTTACATGTGCTATTAGGGAAAATTTATGCATGCATTGATAGTACACATTAGACTTCAGTGATGTCCATGTAGGTTGATAGAGGAGTATTTTTTAATCATCTTTGGTGATTGCCACTCTTATCTGTGACAGGTGGGGATAAAAAGAAGTTTAATTATTAATTTAATGTAATTACTTTCTATCCTACAAGGGACTTAGAGTTAAATTACAGAATAAAAATTATATACTTCTGAAATTGTTCCTGTTATCAGCTGATTTTCACTAAAAGAAAGTTTTTTTTCTTAAACAATAATTAAAGTGTCATTTCTTTTATTTTGATTTTTCTTTTAAAAACTTTATTTTGGGATTAACTCGTTCATTAAACCACAAGTTCTGATAGTCTTGTAGATTCATACTTTAGACATCCTGTACAACATAATGCGCTGGCTTATTATGTATTATTATATTTAAAGAAAATACATTTCTTGAAAATTCCCAAATAAATAAAATATATTTTTTTCATCTACTTCAAGTAGAATCTATTTTTAATCTTTTTATCAAAGCTTCTAATTAATTGAAATATCCGTGATTGACGGTAAAGTGTACATTAAATAGGCAATAAAATTCGAAGGTAAAAATAAAAAACAGTGTCTCGTAATTTACTTTTAAATTTTATGACTTTCAAACTGTAAAAGCTATTAATTTCATTAATGGCAATTCAATTAGTAATCCCGTTACTTTTATAAAGACGTTATTATTTCGTATTACCAGAAGGAATTAGTCCGGGTTGCGGTCAGTGAATGAAACAATTAAGTAGTTTTAACCATTTATTTTCTGCCTACGTTTCGACCCCGATTGTGGGTCATCACCAGGGCTGTAGGCGAATGGAAACATTGGCAGAAAATAAATGGTTGAAACTTAATTGTTTCGTTCACTGACCGCCACCCGAACTAATTCCTTCTAGTAATTCTCAACGGCCAACTAATTATATTTACTATTATTCCGTGTTGATGTACCCACATATTAGTAATTACTTTGCGTATTAGCGTAGTAAATAAAATAAATATTTTAAAACAGTCGTATTATCTTGGCCGATCTTATTAAATATTTTGTAAAACCTAAGATTCTGCCTTGAATCGTAAATAATTCTAGGATAATGATAATGATTTGGGTCTGGTCTAGAGATCTCAGCTGTCTGCAGATAGAGCTATTTGTCCTGTTAATTCAGTCAGGGGCAACCCTAGGGTATGGAGACCCTCCTGGGGCAGACCCAGCCTCTATAAAGTAGGTACCCAAAAATTGGAGGGGGGAAACCTGGCGGCTGAGCGTGAGCAAGGCCTGATCACCTCATGCACGGTCGGTGACCTAGAAACAGTACGAATCTCTATGTACTGAGTCCAAGACAAGACCTTTCATGGGCTGTAGTGGTACAGGTTTTTTTTTTCTTTTTATTTAATGTACTATGCTAAAGCAATGAATATTTAATTTGTGCACAAGGTTTCTTCTGTAAGTTAGACCATCGAATTCTCATGTTTTTATTATTTTAACCAAATTCCTATTCAAAACTGCCTTTAAATCAAGTATTATATACTTACTTTAGTAAGGATTTAGTGTAGTGTATTTAATAAGAAATTTTCAATAACTATCCGTTAGTACTAATCTATTCTATTTGTAAGTAATATTCATGACCATTATTAGAAATTAATTATGCAAAAGAGTACTTAGTTCGTTTTATGTAAATAGTTCAATTAATAAGAATAAGTCATAATATTTTATTCAGAAACCCTGATTGAGTGTTTTATACGTTTTATTTATTTATTATGTTATTTTATTTTTTTGGCCACTCCATAGACTTGACAAGATAATTTAGATCGTGTTTAATCAGATAAAATACCAAACATGGTATAAATATCCTTAAGCAAATATTTGCTATGTCGTAGTAGTCCTGCAAATTGACAGATGCGATCTCTTAGTTTCTTAGTAATGCCTTGAATATTGGAAACAAAAAGAACAAAACCAAAATCTCTGTATCCAGGTATATTGATTCGTGCCAACATTTTGGTTTCCAAGATAATCAGAGATCTATTAGGATGTAAATCGGGTGCTGGGAGCGGTGTCTTGTTTAACATGTAAATGTCCGATCAGGCCAGTCCAAGTCCTAAGATGCTGATTTATCGATCGAGAACCAGGTCAAATGGCTATTTAACGGATTTCGGAACAGTTCTCTTTTTTTTCATCTTTTTCTTCTTAATAACTTGAACATGCTATAAATTTAGTTACATTCATTGATACTCGTGCCGATTCCTGGGAGGTGGTTCTGAGAAATCTGCTATCTTTTCAACAAACAAATATTTCCAGGGATCACCTGTAGCAGGGTGGCTAGCATAACAGCCTTCTACGCCAAAGGTCACGGTTTAAAACTCGCAGGAGGTCCTAGGATTTTTTAATGGGATTAAAAAATCCTTAGTTATACATTCCTTCGGAGGGGACGTAAAAAGGTGGTCCCGAGCCTTTGGGATGTCAGGTACTCCTTTAAGATCCTTATCCAAATTAAATCTGGATAGGCAAAATTTAGGACTCCCACTGTCGTATCGTCCGATTAGCCACAGTAGTATAAAATGACGTTAAACAAACAAACAACGAATCTTTCCTTGAATATTTCCTCTTTTAAAAAGACAAGCATAAGCTTTGTAGATCAAATCTAAACTAAAGAAAAGGAAATTTTAAAAAATGCATATAATATTTATAATTTGTAATTATTAAAAAAATTCGATTAATTTTAAATCTTCCATTTTTCATTAAATATTTCGCTCAACATTTTTCATTATCATTATTTTCTTAAGCCAGTTATTCTCTATACTTTTTTTAATATAATTCCAATTCCAGTAATTTTCCATATATCGGATCAAATATATCGTAGACTCCAAATGATTATTGGTGTAATATAAACTTTTGGGGAAGAATTAAGAACCAATTAGTTATTATTATAATTCCTTTGAGAGCAAGTACCATTTTATTAAACTATTCTAGTAAACCTAATATATTTTTTTTTATTACACACAAATTTAAAATAATTTAACAGCTTATAAAGAAAACAAAAATAATAATTTAACAGCTTAGGTACAATTAAAAAACAACAAAAAAACAAACATTAAGATGCAATCTGTAGACGTTTATTAATTTCGTTCTAATATTAATATCATTTCTTGAATATTAGTATCCAAAATTTGTATATTTTTTCTCTGTGAATATTATATAAATGAAACGTAATCGTACAATATTATTTATAAAATTGCACCTTTAAAAGTATCATAATGTATCTAAAATAAAATAAATAAAAATTCATCACATTACATTTTCAATTATTTAAAATTGTATTTATGACTGCTCTAAAAGAGACCGGCCTGAAGAACGAATTTACTGTATTTCACGCTTATATAAAAGATTTATAATGAGGTTTTGTTGACTTTTTTATTCTTAATGTGAATTAGTCATAATTGTTTTGAGTATTTAATAATATATTTATATTTTTACTTCACAAGGACTTGGACATACTCACAGCTACAGACACAGCCACAGAATATTATAAAAGATTTCACGACAGACTGACTTACAACATGAACCCATCGGCCCAAACACTTAAATCCTAAACCAACCCGTACAACCCATCCCGACTACTTTTGAGGCGGTGGCCTAGAGATGTCTTTATTTAACCGACTTTCGGAAGTTATCATATTTACTTATTGCAATTTTTTTTTTTTTTTTTTGCTGATGGCAAATGGCAATGAAAAACAAACAAAAAAAATATATTAATAAATACTTGATTTATTGATAAATATTGTTCCTGTGTTTTTATCTTGTCATGGAACTTTTTTTCCTTAAGAAAAAATATCAAATCTTAGATTCCTAAAAATAAAAAAAACAGTTTTTCGAAATAATTGGGCTCAACTGATAATAATGAACAGAAATTCTCGACATATAGATTCCAGATATCGGACCTCGGAGTCGGACGTTGAAATAGTTCAGATTTCTTGTAAAACTATAAATGTTACAATCCAAGATCCTAGCATTGCTGAGCGATGATGATTCTCGATTTCATCATAAGCCATTAAAAAATATGGTGGAATATCTTCTTTTTTCTTAATTTTTTTTTTATCACAATTTAATTCAATATATTTCCGGTATGACTCTCAGATACGTGTATATACAACCGTATTTTGAATCATACTTAAATATGATATAATAATAACTATTTTTATTTAAACTTACGGTAGGCGTAAAAATGAATAAAAAAAAAAAAAAAAAATTTCTTGGCAATCATCGATTTAAATTTAGAAAAAAATATTTTATTTTATCCTACCTAACTTTCTTTTTTCCGTTTTCGACAACAGTGACCGCCTGGTCAAAAGGCCTAACCATAGAAATGTTCCGTTTTCTACAGAAGCCTAGGTAGGGTTGGTTCGGTGGCCGGCAAAAAACAGATATCTTTGGACGTCAGGGGTTATCTCTTGTGGAGGGGAGACAGCCCCAAATTGTGGAATTATAATTCTTTAGAAATTTATCATTACAGAAAATATTTTTTTAATTTATTAACAATAAGTGAATGTATATTTATGTGAATTATTTTCGATAATAGACCTTTGTAATAAATTAAATTAAAAAAATATTTACGGCCCCAAAATTTTAGGTCACGTTACAGGATACATAGAACAGCAATAACGATTAACAAAATCCTGTTAAATCTGTCCGCCGTTCGATATAATAAAAGATAAAAGGTTAAATTTAAAAAAAAAAAAAATTGAAATCGGATAAAAAATAGCAGAGTGATTTTAAGTTAATTGCCTAGTAATAATAAACCATTCTGTAATAATTTACAGTGTTTTATTTTTAATATGATCTACTTGAAACAATTCAGACATTTTTGTCCAGGGTAATATATATAATAAAATTGATTAATTGCTAATAATTTTTGTCCAACTAAAAAAAAAAAGGTTCTACTCTGTGAGAAAAAAAAATATCAAGGGCTTTGGTGTAACATAAAAAATTTAATTTAGAACAGTTTCTTTCTTGGCAACAGGTCAACGACTTTTCATTCTGATAAACTCTTGGATGAAAAGTGAGTTCGTTTTCGATTTTATAACAAGGAAACTACATCAAAATATCTTTCTTATTAAAATGTCATATGCATACTTGCTCTTTTTAGGGAAGGCAATTATAAGACAATGTTACATGAGTGAAAATCAGATTTTTTTTTTGTTTAATTTTTACTGAATTTAAAATAATTTGGAAACTGCTTCTTTTTTTAATATATTATAATTAAACTTCATAAAAAAAAAAAAAAAATGTATGTATACAGTAAATTGTTTATTTTATTAATTATTCTAAATTAAATTTTGAAAATATAAATTCCAAAAAAGAGTAGTTTTTTCTTCTTTCTTTGGCTCTAGTTCCGAGGGTCATTGGAATTATATGAAAATGTTCTATAAGCGTCTATAATAATTTAAATATTTATCACCTAATAATTATAGTAAATTTACGTTTTTACTTATGTAATTTATGGTTTTCTTACCTGTTTTAAGTACGTAACTTAAATATTTTTATTATCATCCAATTTTATTTTTCAATCATAAGAATTATAAATACTATTAGAATGATCAATTATTATTTTTTTTATTTGTTGTCTTTTAATTTTTACTTATTTCTTACTATCACACTGTATTTGTTATCCTTACTCATGTTAGTAAAGCTCATATTTATTGTAATCTGTATTTTTCTAAAGAGACTTAAGTCCAGAATAAATAAATAAATTATTATTATTAATATTTTTCATGATCGTCTATGTTTAATGATAAAAACAATAGGATGAAAAATATTTTTCCAAACATAGACATTGTACATTCAAGCTGGAAATACAATTGATTTAAATCTAGAATTGTATATTTACTTGATGACTGAAAAAAAATGTATGATGCTATTTTTTTTTTTTTAATTTAGAAAAATATTCACATTGAATCAAACATAATACAAACCTCTTGATTACAAAACATGGTTCTTAATTTTATTATTTATATTAAAGACAAAAAATAATTATGATAACTAAACAAATATATTTATTTATCTATTTTATTTAATAATGATTTATTGTTATTAACAAATTGTATGAGTATGTTCCCTCTGATTCCCTTGGAATACTAAATAATAGAAGGAGTAGGTGATGGAATGTGGAGGCCATGCGAAGGTAGAAATGTTCCAGGTGAATTGGCCAGGTGCTGGGATCCCCTCACCCCAAACTCACACACACTCATCGTCAACGTACTACGGCCCGGGAAAATGTCTGCATAAGTGAGAATGAAAGGGGTGAAAAGCCACTTTACGCCATCCTACTTTATTTTAAAGAAGATTTTCTCATGAAAAGGAAGGATAATATGTTCATAATAATAATTCTCACTGCATTCAGTCATAGTTTATAATACATATTTTTTTAAATAAACTCCATCAATGAACAACTTCTTATCTTAATATCAAGCAAGTACTAAAAAAAAAATATATATATAATAATAATGAAAAAAAATATCGCTGGCTATTATAATAGAATGAAAGTAAGGACAGTTCCCAAAAGCTTATTAAAATAAAATATTGATATTTACATAGTTATTTCAATGGTTCATATCTTATCATAAAGAAAGATGTTATTAAAATCTTAATCATTAAACAATCAAAATGAAACTATTGTATTAATAAAGTTATGAACTAATCTTTTTAAAACAACTTTGAAACGCTTTGGCCATTGTTTAGTTTTTGCCAGTTTTGAAATAATTTTATTTTAAAACATTAAAGAAAATAATGTGAAGAAACTCCACAATCTAAAATTTTTAACAATTATTTTCTTATTTTAATTTTTTTTTATAAGTTCATATTACATTATAAGTAGTATTATATGTATATTCCTCAATTCTAGAGCTATCATTATTTTTTGTTTTAAATTTTTAGATAATATTCCAAAAAATGACCATCACATTACTTGAAGTATTTCTGGGATTTGGTTGTCTTGAAATTAGTCTAATAAGTCTTGAAATTAGACTTTTATTTTTCAGTATTATACAATGGAAAATTATATCAATTTCATTATTATTATTTGAATTTTTCATCGTCTAATTTAAGGAACACCGCCGTTGCCCGCACTTTTTATTATTTTCCAATTAAGGCATAGCCTTTCACTGAAAACCTTTTTATTGAGATCTGAGAAAGTATAGAAAACAATTACTATAAGGATTTTAGCGTAAAAAATATAAAATACGCAAATTAAAAAGTAATAAAAGATAAAAATTGAAATTTAGAGAAACCCTTTAATAATCAGCATAAAAAAACAAAACAAATATTTTAATTTGTGTCAATTAAATGATAATAAAATTAATCGATGAAGAAATTAAGATAAACGATCGCCTGAGGTTAATGTTAATTTGCATAATTGGATTAAATCATTTTTAGAGAAAGTCACTATTAAGCTTTCCAACTTTCTTGTGATAATAGCTTTTGCAAACGCTAGATGATCACTAAGTTTCGCCGACTCTATTCCATACTTAATCATGCTTTAATTATTTTTTATTATTTTATGATTAAAACAATAAAAAAATTGTCGTCATTAATGTCAATTTTAAAAAGATTACATTAACGATAACATTAAGAATACAAAGATACAGAAAACATCATGAGCTATTAGAATAATTTTATTGAATAATAATGAATAAATATACTTTTATTATATTCGGTGAAAAAATTCTTAAATTATCCTGAGATTACGGATTTACTACGCCAGTTATGAGGTCCCATTCATGAATCCATTGATTAAACTTAACAAATACAATTCTATGGATTGAAAGTATTTTTTTAAATTAATTTATTATGCTAGAATAAGGTAATTACAAAGAAGTTAACAGGTAGTACTTTTCAATTAACTGTTTAACCGGCGTGTAAGTAGAGAAGTTATTTATGCTAGGAACAGTGTTCCCGATAGAGGAGTGAATGACTTCATAAAAGTAATGACACTTAGAAGAGAGACTGTTACTAATAAATGGATAGTAAAATTAATATACAACTTAATTACAATAGAGAAATGAATTTTATGGAACTCTTTATTACTTTTTACTATAAAATCAATTATTTAAATCCAAAGGTCTATTATGATGTGTTATAATTGCCGTATAAAAACGTAATCTGTAATTTATTACAAAGCTATAAATGTAATAAAGATATCACTTTAGTTTATCTAATTGTTTTATAAAGATGTTGAGAAGACCCAGCGGAACAGTATGAACGTATTTTTTATTAATTTTTTTTATATCCCCTTATAGCTCTAGTAGGTTTTAATATTTACCATTTTAGTGGTTGGTTACGTGTTGAATATCTCTCAATGTACTCTCTCAAATAGTAATAAGAGATCTTTTCGGATGAAGTTTTAAAATGTAAATTGGCATTTTTAAATATTTATTAGTAATAATTAATCATTAATTAAAAATCGCTAGTTTCAATCACGGAAGAAAAAAATATAGCTCTAATAATCATTGTCCAAGATTGTGAAATATTGTATTACTTTTTAATAAAACAATTTTTAATAAATTAACTACTTTTTAAAAATTTAATAATTAGTTTTTAAGAATTTAAAAATTTCTTATAAAATAATATTCATATATTTATTTTATATATATATATATATATATATATATATATATATATATATATTTTTTTTTTTTTTTATAATATTAACCAGAACATCAATGGCTCAGCCTGTCTGTTTGTCTCCTAGACATTTTTGAATTTTGAATAGGTGCAAAATATATGTTTGTTATACAATAGACTGTTAATTTTATATATTAAATTCCATATTTAATTTTTATGTAAAAAAAAAAAAATGGGATGACAATTAATTTAATCGTTGCTTTTGGTTCTTATTTCTTGTAAAAAGACCTATATTTCGAATTGAACCTTTACTTCAAAGATAATTTATAATATAATGTTTCGTACGTATTCATACTAAATAATTCAATATTATTAAAATAAATGTCAATAATAGATCAACAAAAATATTTAACTCTCACTAGTTGATAAATCAGAAATTATTTATTAAATTCTATTTTTTTTTAACTTGTATGTTTATTATTATTTTCTGGGTTTTTTCTTACTCTAGCCAAAAGGGTCAGGGGTGTAAAACTTATTTTTTAATGTCGTTCCATTTCTATAATATTAGACTGTATCTTTAAAAATTTATTCCAAAATATTTAATGGAGTTTTACTTCTGTTGCGGTGTTTTACTTCTAATCGTTCATCAATTGGAAAAGAAATCATCTCATATCTTTCAGCACCTTTACATCATAAATATATATTTTATTGATTTATATTATTTTTTGTGAAGTGAGATTGGTTGACTGTGTGAGTAAGTGAGAGAAGTTAGTTCAGGGTGCAGTCAAAAGAAAACACAAATAAGATATAAACTTAATAAACTGGTGCCGAGGTTTCAGCCTAAATTATAGGAATTCTTCACGGCGTTTGAAGGTCTATAATTTAGGCCGAAACGTCGGGCTTCGAACGCCCTGTATATGGCCTATAATTTAGGCCGAAACGTCGGCACCAGTTTAATAGGTTTATACCTATTTGTGTGTTCTTTTGACTGCACCCTGAAGTAACTTTTCTCATATATTAATTTTTCATTATTATTTTCTTTATCTAGTAACAAGTTTCATTTTTATTACAATTATTTTTATTGATTTTTTCACATACCTATTTTAAAAACCCCAATCTCTCCCAAACCTCTATGTATCTAGACTCAAATCACAAATAAATTCAATAATTAAAACAACCTTATAGGCTTTAAAATGTTTGGTATTATTTACTGACTAGCTGAAACGACGAGGTCCTGTTATAACTATTTCTTAAATCGGCCAAGCCCATCATAATCGGTAATGCGATCGCCAAGAGAAAAGGGGGTTCATTTTCAAATATATGGATAGAAAGCTTACAGGTAACAAATAGATTATTAATGGAGAAATAATAGCCCTAATACAGTTACTGCCTAGAAGCTCATACATCATGAATGGCTAAGTTTCTTAACAATGACGCACTCAGTGTTCCCCCTCCACTTATTGACCGCGATGGACCCTCATCTGGGTACTGAGGGAGCCAACGCACCACGAGATATTGCTAGACCACAAGGCATTCAAAAACCTTTCTGTACTAACTATTATACAAAAGTTCTCATTATAAAATAAAAACCATTTATACATTTTTAAGAGAGCCGTTAATAGATAACAGTGTATTCGTGTATGATTATTTTTAGCTTTTATTACAAAAAAAAATGTGTTAACTTTGATGTAAAAGCTTGTATGAGGCAACGTAATATATGCATATGTAAAATTTAAAAAAAATTTAATTACAAAGTATTATTTCGAGGCTATGATACTTTATTGATAAAATAAAGGAGAATTGGAGGGCGTAAGAACTTGTAAGGGTCATTCGGAATCCTCAGCTACGCTCTCACATCTCACACAAGGTTCCGATCAAGGACGACTAAATCCTAATTTCCGATGACGATACCTGTATGGTTTATTCATTTTTTTTTTTCAAAACTTAAAGCTAGAAAAAATTCTGTAAGAACGACTATTAATCTCCTGATCCCCATTCTTGCTTAAGAAAATAAGATCGCAATCTACTTATTTACATATTCCTTCTCGTAGAATTATTTCCTTTTAAAAATTCATTATTATCTCCACCTCTATTCGTAAAGTTTATTCAATACCTTCCTTCGAACATCTTTTGTTTCTCTATGTCCACAACGATCAATTTCCTGTTCATATGTTGGTTTGTCTGTTTATTTATTTAATGTCACTTTATGGCTAATCGGACGATGCTACAGCCGGAGAGTAATTTTGTCTATCCAGGTTTAATTAGGATAGTACCTGAGTACCTGACATGGCACAGGCCATCGGGACCACCTTTTAACGTCCCCTCCGAAGGACGGCATAACTAATTTTTTACTCCCATTAAAAAAACCATGGCCACCTGCGGGTTTGAACCCGGGAACTTTGGCATAGGAGGCTGTTATGCTAACAGCAAAAGGTGACCCTCCTTCCCCTCCCCTTCTGTTCATATGTAAACCATCTTAAATAAGAAAATTTGAGGAAATATGCTCGTTTAATTTGAATTATATTTTTAATCTTATATGTTTTTATTACATTTATATGATTTTTTCCTATTTGCCACTTAGTTTAATTAGAGTAGGTATCTTTAATGAGTAACTGACAAAGTAAAGACTCGAGAATACCGTTTTACGTTCCTTCCAAAAGACGGCATAACCAAGGGTTTTTTTCTTCCTTCAAAAAAATCTAGTGCCTGTGGTTTGCTACCTTAGAATGGAAGGATGTTATGCTACACTACACCACAAGTGACCCCGCTGTTTTTTATTCTATAGGGCGCGAAATATTCACATTGTTTATTATTCTCAGGGTACTGAATGTAGCAGAATACAAATTATTATTATTTGTTTTAAGGTAACAAACAAGCCCACGATACCCAGTAATGGGACCATAGTGCTTGCGTAACAACGATGCGAGTTCGCTAGTACAAAATTATTATTATATTTACATACATTTCTTGTTTATTGTTTACTCAATACTATCTTCCTCCGGTTTTAATAAAACAAATACCACCTCATCAACTTAGTGCCCGACATTATGATACCACCAGGCGTTCGTACCCTGAGAAGAATCCAACCGAAACCATCCTATCCTCGGATCTGATAAGACCATCCTTCACAACAGTTTACAGCGTGTCTGGCAACCGTCCAACAACAGTCTCCAAGAATCAGTCTCTCCTGACGGCTCCCCGTTCCGTGGTATATATAACAGGGATTTTTCACATTTTCCTCCCGATACCATTATCTGTCGGGAATAGAATGAGATTCCACGTGCGAGGACAATTGCGTTATCACTCTTACAATTTTAGGTCTCGGCAATTGCTTCAATAAGATTAATTGGTTGTTACTTCTAGTATTTAAAACAACAAAATTGTAGCATCCCCCTTTAATTTGCCTATTATTATTATTTTTTTAAATCTTTTATTGAAATTTACAACTATAAATAATAAAATAAGTAAATAATGTATAACTAATTTTAAATAAAAATAGTATATATTATTTTTTAACAGAGCGAAATTGCCCCCTTCCTCTAGAAGATATTGATTTCAGAGGGTGTGAATCACGGGGATACTATCTTTCATGACGGAGCGTCGATCATATCCTCCAGATGTATTTTCGAAATATATTTATTTCAATATAAATATAATAATTAACTAATTAATTTAATAGTACAACAATTACATTTATTAATTTTTAAACGAAATTTGACTATAATAAAATTATGATTTTTGAACGCTTTGGGAATTAATTCATTGCTTCATATGTGTTTCCTGTTGCTTATTTGTTTTCTTCACTACAACAACCTTCACAAAAAAAATCTTTTTTTTTGTTCTTTTTGTTCATATATGTATATAATATATATATATATATATATATATATATATATATATATATATATATATATATATATTAATTTTTATATATAGTGTGTTTTTTAGCTAGCAACGCCTCTTTTATTCAAACAAGTTTATTATTCCATTGGGACTTATTTTTAGAATATTTTTTCTCTTATATTCTATTCTTATGAGAAAAGTTAAAAAGAAAAAAATTTTCTTTTTCTTACTACACTTTAAAACACTTCTTATTACTATTATTCCTTTTTATTTTTTCATTCTATGACTGTAATTCATTAGATTATAATTTGCTTAGTTTTTCTACATTATCAAGTTATGAATATTATAAAGTTCTAACTGCTTATAATGGCAATATTAGCATTTAAATTTAAATTAAAAAAATCATTGATTACATCAAAACAAAAGAAAATTTAGACCTAACAAACCTAGCAGTTCAACGCCTATAGGAATTGGCTCCCTTCCCTAAAATATTCAAGTAGATCTGCGTTTCGTTTAACTTCTGAAAGACTTGTTTGTTTTATTTCTATTATTTTTTTTTATAATTAAAATTTAAATAGCTTGTTTCATTTGTGATAAGCAAAGCTTTCCTAAAATTTCAGTTAATTAAAAATATATATTTTAAAAAATTTTAAATCATAAACAGTTCCTTTAACGAAGAAGTTTCAGAACGAATAATTACAATATTTTGTCACACGTATAGTTAAAATTAAACTACAAAAATAAAAAATAAATCGTAATAATAATTAAATCATCTTGTTTCACCTTTGTAATAGGTTTTAAAATAATAGTGAAAATGGTAAAAAAAAAAAAGAAAAAAAACAACAAAAAAAACGAAAAGATATACGAATCCAAGTCAAACGGAATACGAAAATTCCTACAAATCTGAAATCGCTCAATCGTGGATTTGAAAGGCAAGATGCTAAAAGATGCCCTATAAGACGAAACGTACAAGAAGAAGTAGGTCCAAAGACTACAAGTCCCACTGACGATTTTATGACCCCATAAATTAACAGCGAACTCTCCAGGGCCTTCTGTTTTTATACTCCGCTGTCTAGCCTCACCCTACAATGTAATATACCCGTTCCTCCACTAGTGCTATTATTTTTATATCCGTTATTACTGTAATCGGTTCGGAAACTGGAGTGCGAAATACCGTTAAGCTTTATTTTTTTCCGAAATTTGGTATGATTTATAAAAATGCCTAAACAGGTTATTAAGAACGAGAATGCTCACGGAATCGTAATATCTTGTCTACTGTGTCATTTTTATTAGGAAAAAAAATCATGATTAACAACTTTACCGTTATTCATCGTGTCGGGATACAACTTAGGATTTAACGTTAATGTAGATTTAAAATTGACGATAAATTATGATAGATTAACGGTAATACATTTCGTTTGCGTTTTATATATATATATTTTTTTTTTATTGAAACAGAAATAATGCTATTCCATCAAATAATTATGTGAGTAGTTTATTTCTTTCATGTTTAAATATTAAACTTAAATTTACGTTTTAATAATTTTGGATGCATCGGAAATGCATAAATGATAGGATTAAAATATTAAGTCCGTAGTCCGCGGAGGAGATGAAAAAAAAAATGTTTTTTTTTTTCATTGCTGGAGTAGAAAATTATAGACAGTTGGTCGATTAGGTTCCTTGTATAATTGTGAGAGTGCTTAGTTAGTGTTATTGTTATTATTAAATGTTTTAGTATTTAAAGTTTTTTTTTTTAAATTTACCTAATTTTAACGCACTTTTAATTATTTATTTAAAAAAAAAATTAAATGGCTATTTGTAAACAAATTTAAAGGCTTTTTTAAAGAAAGATTATGCATGAATTAATTAGTAGACTCTGTTTGTAAAGGGTTCTTCACTAAAAACAAATAAATAAATACTATTTTATTTTATTTTACTTTTTAGAAGTTCTGAAAAATAATTTAAAAGTTTAATACTTGTAATTTGAGCCGCTTTTCTGCATAAAATTTTTGAAAACATGTTTTTTTCATTTCGGAAAAATATTAAATAATTTATTCAATTTTTAAATTTTAATTTAAGATGTGACCAAGTGAAAACAGTTGTATACAACAAACAAAATTATCTGAACAAAACACGTATAAGATAAAAAAGAAAAAATGAAGTAAGTATAATATTTTTAAGAACATCAGCTCTTCCATCTGTAGACGGCTTAAGATTTAATCTCACCATAGCACTGAGTAAAATTTAAATTCCCAATTATCCCCTCTCCCATTTTGACTTTTATTCCAATGAATGCCTTCCGACATGCATCGGACTAGTACCAAAACGGCTGACCCCATTTGCATTTCCTGGCTGTAAAGGAAACATTCAAGATGATCTATGGATAGGAAAACTGGCAAGCGACGAGGAGGTCCCAGATGAAGGAAACCAGTCTTCTACGATGGATGGAATTTATCGGTCAATCTGTCGGAGGAAAAAAAAAAAAAAAAAAAAAAAAAAAACCGGTTCTCCTGGTATCGTAATGGTTCCATTTTAGTTCGTTAACAACAAATCTAGAGGTAAAAACAACAATTTGATCTGAAAAGACAAGACCTGATAATCCCAGGCAACAAGGTAGGATGGAGAGGTACCTGTAATTATACGAATATATTCATATCTACGTCTATAATTTAGTGAAAAAATATTATTCCTCTTTAAACAAACTAAACATTTATCTGAGAAAAAAAATTGTAACACCAATATTAATTTTTTTAAAAATTAAAAATAATTGCTTTGTGCTAAAAGAGGATATTTTACATCCCTGATTTTCTGTGTGATTGACGAATTAAAATATTTATTCTGAACAATCTCACCACGTTATATTAAAACCAAATGTTATTATAACTCTATCCAGATTTGTTTATCTTTGTATAAAAACAAAGATTCATTTGTATTTTTTTTCTTTCAATTCTACAAAGAAAAACTTTTAGCATGAAGCAACTAAATTGTTCACACCTAACTGCAAAATATATATAATTATAAAAAAAAAATTTTCAGGTTCTTTATCTGTCATGATTTACGTACACAAACACTATTTCTAAAAAAACAAACAAAAGTGTCAACAAATAAATACATATTAAAAAGTAAGTATATACCTCATAAACTGTTATATGCAGTATGATCCTGATGTTTACAAACTATTGTTAATTTGTCAACTTTTGTTTACAAAAAAAAACAACTAGATCAATAACTTACAGAATAGGAGTAAATATTTATTTACTTTTTAAATCACAATATTATAGCGGTAGAGGTAGAAAAAAAATACAGATAGAATTTATGAGAAAAAAATTCTAGATGAGTAAATAATAAATTTGAATAGAAATCCAAATCTGAAAAAGTCGATATAGTATTGTAAATAACAAGTTAAGAAATAAAGTAATGCTAAATTATACACAGAATCAAAACTATAAAAAAATGTGCAAAAAAAAAAAAAAAAAAAAAAAAAAAATTAAATAGCCTACTGTATGTGAATGGAATAAACTGGTCTTGAGGAAGAGTAGGAATCTTTTTCTTTTTTTTTTTTTTTTCCTTCTATCACTGACTTTTTTATAGCCGCTATAACCTTCCTTTTCAATTAAGTACACTGTCGTTATAAGTCAAACCTCTACACAAAATTTATATCGTCCAAAAGTATGAAACTAACAAATACTACTAATGCAATAGCTTATTAAAAAAAATACATATATTTTTCAACAAATGTTTATGAGATTTAGAGAAACCTCGGAGCATAGACGATTGATAAGGTTTTATATACTATTGTCTAGTATCAGGGCTATTAATGTCGACAATGAGAGATATAACAATTAAATTTAATGGCCGAGATAACGGTAAATAGTAAATTTGCTCTATTGTTTGCCGCATTTAACCAGGCTATTTTAAACTTATACCGGACACTTGAACCAGATTCACTCACTATTGTTGAGATGTTTCTCTTGAGTAATGTTTTAGTTGTATTTTTTTTTTCTTCACTGAATATGTATATGTACAAATTTTTTTAAATATTTTTTTTTTGGTAAATGTAGAAATTTAGCATTTTTTAAAAATTTTATTTATCATTTATAACACAATTATTAGTAAATATAAATGACTTTAACTTCCTGACAAAACGTTACTAGATGAAGCTGAGAAATGATACTGCAAACGTTTTAATAGAATATTGGATTCCCTTCTCGGGAGCAGCGGTGAGAGGGGACAGAATTATGTCGGAGTTTCTACTGTGTTTCCCTGTCAAGAAGAATACGGCTAATCCCCAGTCAAATAGCACGAGTCACTTTTTTCACCATTAACATACTCGCTACACTATTATCATGATAAAAATTTACTATTTATTATATTACTTTTTTCTCGTTATTTTGAATTTGTTTCATCGATTTCGGTTGAATTCGAATATAATTTTTAAAATACCATAAACGATATTTTATTTTGTCTTGATTTATATAATTTAATATGATAAATATTAACTAGGTTTTTGGATATTTTATTCATCATAAACGTTTTAAAATATATACCATCGCTCACTTGTATTGCTATTTCACTGAGTCAAAGTCACATTTCCGAGGTTTCACCAATAGAGTCGTAAACATTGTCACTCGTCTAGGAAGCTAAAAGGTACAAAGAACTTTTTTTTTTTAAGAAAAGGGGTAAAAAGAGAAAGCCTTACCTGGAGGTGGGTACGGGGTGGACGGCACGGGTTCGTGCGGTGGGTAGTTCCTCAAAGGGTACGTGTCGTGGCCGAACCCCGCGGCAGTCTCGACCATCGCCACCCTCCGTTCCTCGCTGGGCAGGTACGGTGCCTCGACGTGGTGCCGAGAGGAGTAAGGAGAGTAATTGCACCAATTCTGGCCGAACTGATGGCACGTCGACACAGCGGGGTCCGTCGACGTACCTGGCGTCACCGACGTCGTGTACTTGTAGTCCTGCGACGCCGGACTCCAAAAGAGCCCTGTCTTCCTGTCCCTGCCGTCCGGCAGGTTGTAGTACGTCGGCTGGGAGTACTGGTCGTACTCACCAGAGGCGGGGTAATTGGCCCAGTGGCCATGGTGAGAGTGTCGGATGACACCCGATCCTTCGACGCACTCGTAGCCCAGTCTTTTGGCTGGTATGTGAAGAGGTCCTGACTGGCTGGTGACAGGCGAAGTAGAGGACGCCGAAGATGTGGTGACTGGCGTAGAGCTGGGCGAAGTCTTGATGGGGGTGAGTGCGGGCTGGTCCTCGTAGACGTTGCCATTCATCATGGACCACCAGGCGACCCCTGGACCGGTCGGGTCTCGGAGGCAGGCTGGGGTCGCCCCGGCATTGTCGAACGGAGCGCACCCCTCGGCCAGGTCGCCGAGAATGAGAATGTTGACGGATGCGGTGAACGGGAGGCGCAGGACCGGGAAAAGAAGAGAGGCCGGAGAATGTTAGTTAACGTGAGGCTACATGCGTGACGATCTTTTGTCGAGAGGCTGAGCACACCCGATCGGGGGAAGAGCTAGCGGCGGACTGGCAGGATGGGCCCCCCCTCGGAGCTAGGGGCACGCGCGCGACATCTTGCGACCACTGCCACAACCAGCTCTCTCTCTCCTCATCAACATAACCACCGCCGAACTGATTTCGTAATTCGGCCCTTCAGCCGTGCCAGATATCAGCTTAGAGCTTAAACTATTTATTCGATGTAACTACATCATTGAGCCTATTACCAGCTATTGCGGAGACCTAGTACCTAGTGCCAGTAAGCAAAAAATAACCTTTGGTTTACTACTTTCGAACCTCCCTTTGTCCCCATGAAAGGTCACTTCCCTGCTATAACCAAAACGACACCTTACAGTCCTACTCTAAGTCAATACCCAGGGAGGAGTGTGATAAATTCTCAAGATAAGTACAATTGATTACAAACCGTCATAAATTATTATGAGTTTGTGAAGGTGTAATTGTATATAATAGACATTGTAAATAATTTAAAAAAATATATAAATAAACCTAATTATCCTCTTTGTACTCGATGATTGTAGCAATGTATATTTAACGAAGGAAACCATTCACTGGTTGTAAAATAAAATAGAACATAAATCAATCGGTTAAACATCTGGTCCATTAGATAACTTTAATTTACCTATATTGTTTTGTTTTTAAATAAATGTATTAGAAATTTTACTTGCTCCAAGTTTTTACTAAGTTAACTAAGTTGAACAAGAAGTTGGTTGGGATGAGCTTAAAAAAAAAATGAAATAAAACAGACTTAAATTGATTTCGAAGTATTTTTTATATATTATACAATTTTTAATCCCTTTTCATACCGTTATATATAGTGTTGTTGTTATTTTTTCCCCTAAACCTAATGTGATACGTCCGGACACAATTAAATTGCCAGTTTATTTTGTGTTTTTTCTCCTCTGGTGCACCCTCAACCAACATATAGATAAATTAATTTTCTAGATCTATCCCATATCCACCATTAAAAATAATTATATAATATAGACAGATGATAATAGGATTTTATTTGTATTCATTAACTCTAATTTCACGTCTGTCAATGACTGGTATAGCCAGCCAGTGAATTAAAAGGCATAATCAGCTCAAGACCAATCTAGGAAGAAGGAAATATTCTCCATTTGTACGTATACTTATATTTTATATAAGTACAACATTTTTTTAAATAGGCATGTAAAAGAACTTGATGGTTTTCTTATAACATTATTCCTATTTGCGAAGGGATATATTTGTATTGACTTGTACGATCTAAATATTATTGAGCTAAATTATGTACCTATACTGGTTCTATAGGTCTGTATATTTTAATTAGAATTTAAATACTTTCTCGTGAAATTATCTTTAATTTTAAAATTCGTAGGATAATTGACGAATAGCCTAAAATATTTTTGACTGAATGAAATAAAACTCTTACATATAGTTTGTTTTAGCTTACGTAAGTTTTATCCAGTATCATTTTCCTTAAATATCAAATGTCTCGCCGAAAATGAGGGTTGGAGTCCCAACCTTTGGTTGAGGGTTGTTGTGGGTTCATCATGAACTTCAATGACATTTTTGTCTCAAATGTCAGAAGCAAAGCTGTGTTTCTGTCAACGGGATCTTAAGATTATTGAGATGAATTCGGTGTTTTCTTTTCATAGTACAGAATAATAATGAATTTTTTTTGGTCGAAGTTACATTTTTTAAAGCATGGACTAAAGTTTTAGCTGACAGCATATAGAGGTTTTTTTTTTTTTTTTGTTTTTTTAGGTGAGACGGGAATATTGATACTGATTAACATCCTTAATAACTCCAATAAGTTAAACATGACGGTTTATAAATCTATTCTAGCTAAATTATTGCATCCAATCATTAGTATTGATAATAGAACTTAATAATTTATGATTTTTTTTATTGGTCCTCTCCCAGAACGAAGAATAAAAAATATCATGATTAATTTAAAATATAAATTAATAAGTTCTAGCTTAATCCATCCCTTGTTGATCCACCACTAATTCTCTTTATTTTATATATTTTTAAATATTTTATTTGGAAACGTGTTTCATTTTCTATTTTACCTCATCCTTAAATAAACAAAAAGGGAACAAAAAATCTAATATTTAATTAATCAACACTAATATTTTTCGAATAAATCTTTTTTATTACCTAGCTTAGTTCTAAATAAGTATTACTATTACTTTTAAAAACTTCTAATTGATTTATCCAATTAATTAATTGGATAATTAATTTATCTAATTAATGATTAAATTGATTAAATAATTTTTATGGTACAGCTTGCCGTCCCTTGAATACACATTTAAAATCACAAATAACGTACAAATTTTAACCAGCTTAAGCTAATAGCAAAAGAACAACTTCAACAATGAATATAACATCCCATTGATTTTTGTTTTAAATCAATAATATTTGATGAAAATGTTGCACGATAATATTATTGTATTGGTAGTGATCAGAAGTTTTAAGACAATCTTTTTCTTTTAATTTTTTTTTTTTTTTATTCGTACCTATTACACTCGGAAGTAAAAATAAGGGAATGTTCTGATGGGATTTGTTATTCAGAACTTCTTCGACATAGGAAAAGATAGTGCCTGGTTACTAGGCTTCGGTTGTCTTTTAAATTATTAAAGCTCCTTAATTTATTTAAAAACAATAAAAATTAATAAAATACTTGACACTATTTCTAGATTCAAATCTGCTTGCTTGGTTTCATCACTAAAAATTAAGTTTTTAGGTTAAGCGTGGGAAAGGCGTAAATCTAAAACACATTTCTTTTTTTTTAATGGATTTAAGTTATACTCTCTTATACTTCTCTTCTGATTTTTATATTGTCCGAGATTTCTATTAATTCTGACTCTATAATATAATGAGTTCTATATTCATCAGAATCTATGATGTTTTTCTGATTTCAAACAGTAATCTGGTGATAGGATTTATCTTTATAAAATAACTTAAAATATATACCTCAATAATATGAATTATTTTCGTATGTATATATATTTTTGTATTGAACTTGGATGATTTTAAGTTTCATAAGTGATTTTAGTTCTAAAAATCCGATTTATTCATGAAAAAATTCTAAAAGAATTATGAAGATTAAAATAAATAAATAACGCTGGACAATATGTGTGGTCTTCCATCCTGTATATTGGCGGTTGCTCTGTGTAATTCAAACGACAGATTAGAATTCGCGTTGCAACAGTGTGCACTTCCAGCAATAGCAATGTGACAGCGCATATCTAAAACTGACAATATGGCCTTCGCGCAGACAAGTCAATTTGAAGGAATATTGAACATTAAGGAAGAAGGATTTAAGATGCATTCAGTCATAGTATAACTCCTAGGATTCCAAGTGATATTTGTTAAGAGAATGTTAATTTAGAAACAAACAAAAACATATGAAAAGTAACATAAAACAGCGTATATCAAACTGCAGAAAAATAATTTATATGATTTACGAGTATAATATATATATATATATATATATATATATATATATATATATATATATATATATATATATATTGTTTTTATTATTATAATTTTTTTTTTATGACATTAATTAGGTTAATGACTATTTTGCACAAAACTATTTATGAGAGGATTATCACATAAAATATATCTTAAATATCATATATAATCTTATAAAATTAAAAAACATTTATCCACTTTTTCACACTGTTACAGAAAAAAAAACTTGAAAAAACCGATAGGACCAAACAATAGCTGCACAGCATAATTAAATGCAATAGCATTAAAAATAGTAATAACTCGTATTTTTTTAATGGTTATTAACTCTCTAAAATACAAAATAGCCTAATAAAACAAGTTAACAACTTTAATTTTTTTTCTCTCACCTCTTCAAACAATTTAAAATTACCACTTATTTTTTTTATTTTTGTTAAGCACTTTATTTATTTTTACAACTCTTACCGTATATAAATTAGTTTTATTACAGGATCTGATTGATAGTTAAGATACTTTCAATACCAGTCGATCATGTCCTTTTCAGCTGATTTTCGTTTTAAGGAGTTCCAAGTGTTTATGATTATTTATTTATAATTTTATTTAATAACAATGTGACTAGTTTATATTTTTATTTTTGGTTTTAAATGTTTATTTAATCTTCCAATAATTTTTTCCATCTATATGTTAATAGATAAGGTGTGAGGTCGCTAAATAGGGGACAGGTCAAATCAATTAATTGTTTCTCACGTATTTTAAGAGAAAAAATTGAATGAATGTAGTAATATGTAGTCGAATTGTAATATTACCGAATAAAGTTGCTTAAAAAAAACAAAAAAAAAAGCTTTGAAGCTAAATTTAAAAAAAATTGCTTATTTATTATTACAAAAACAAAAACCTTTCGAATACCTTAATCACTTATAATTATTCTGATGATTACGTGACTACTTAGCACATTAGCACGTACAAGCTAATTGTTATTGTCTAACCAAATTATGGCTATGAATCACTAATTAATTCGAGAATATCATGAATTATTTATTATTAGAGAATTTTAATGGCACAACGTAGTCGAAGACGTATACCGTAAATCTAATGATACGCGATTAATATAACTTTTTTTTTAATTTATAAATCTCACTAAAATATAATCAGCCTAAATAGATTTAACAACCCCTCATGGTATAGATAGCCTACTGTCCTAAGACTTCTGGCAATTTATATATATAATAATTAGTGGAATTGAACTTCTATTATTTCATGTTAAAATAATTGTAAACGTTGGGCTTTTAATAAATCACTATTCTCGATGGTGAACTTAAGAGTTACAATTAATCATTTCGTGTTTTTATATTAAGATAATTATTTATATTTAATATGTGAACTAGCCTCCCTTCAATATTTATTATTTTTTATACCATTATTTTGTCTGTATAAAGTTAAAATTTAACAATAAAGTTACATTTCTATTTCGTTAAACTTCATAGTTTTCTTAGCTATTCATATTTTATATTAAAATGTTTTGAATTTTTAGAAGTGATACTGAAACATTCTCAATGAGGACTTTTAGAATTAATTTTTCATAATATCGATTGTATTTCTAAATGATCTGGCGAATCAGAAAACAAGCAACTTTCTAATGAAATATTTAGATAACATTCCGAAACCCTGATAAAAATGATTGTATATATGATTTTATAATCGATGAATGTACAAGCTGATAATTAGGGCTAATGAATTAACTTGTAAAATGTATAATTTACTAATATGGTATGATTCTAGATATAAAAACAAATAATTGTAAAGAAAGATAATAGAAAATAAGGAATTTATTTAAGTTCTAATTATTACATTAAAATTTTCTTCAAATGTTAAAACATTATCATATTAAATGGTTATTTATTTATATCTGTCAGAGGTAAAAAATTGGCAAACAGAAGGAATAACATAGCATCGTTACATTTGAAATCAATTTCATTCGTTATTTGAACGTTTTCGAAATAACCATTTAGAGGAAAGCACTAACTATGCTCAAGTTTTAAAAATATTTTTAATAAAACAGTTAAAAAGAACTTATCCTGAAAATTAGAAAAACAGTTATTCGCTTTACGAATGGAACATCACACACTGTACTATAAAGGATTAATACACTCGACAAGCGATGAATTACACCTACAATGACGCAATATATATATATATATATATATATATATATATATATATATATATATATATATATATATATATATATATATAATTGTATTTTTTCAATTTTATTTTTAGATCAATGAAAAGTCTAACAAATGATATTATTTCTTTTAAATGAATGTTTAGAACCTGAATCCAAGTCATAATTAAACAGAAAAAAATGATTATTTTTGTAAGCACTGTATAGGTTACAAGAATGAAATTTTAAACAAAAATAGTGAGAAACTCAATCTTCCTGATAACTTAAATAATAAAACCATTAAACTTTAATAAGGGTATATATGTATATATTGACCTTGAGTACTTTCTTCTATAATTTTTTCATTATTATTATTATTTTGTATTGAAGCATTTGAGAGATATTGAGTTTTACTAATTTCCATTAGCTTTTATTTATTATTTCTTACTTTCACTTTCCTATATATTATATATATAGGAAAGGGAAACCATTGCGTTTGTAAAAAGTTTCGAATTCCAGTTTACAACCGAAATACACGTTTTAGGCTCCCTTGAGTCCAAAAGACCATCTTCCGCAAAAAGATCTATGTGTTTGTGTAGTAAGTCAAATATAATTAATGCTACCATACTCCCGTTACAGCAATTTTTTCATAAATATCATGAATTTTGCACCTTTTTACGATTTAAAAAAAAACAAAAAAACACGGCTGTAACGATTTTGATTAAACTCGTTATATCGATGTTAAATTTAATAGGCTTTAATACGATGTAGGTTTCATTCTAATCGAAATAATCTGGCTGGGCTTTAATGTCGATTTTTTTGAATTTTCTTCCTCTAAAGTACCTTCAAGTTTGTAAAGTGGTCATTGTACATACTTTTATGTTGTTATATTTGTTAAACTAAAAGAAAACTGAACATAATTCTCTAAACTTTTTAAGTTTAAATTCCTTTTATGGGTCAATTGATTTCAACAACCGAGGAAAGTGAAAGTTGAATTGGCCGCACCAATATTTTTACTCAACCAACAAGCACTCTCGTAAAAAATAAAACAATTTAATTTACCAAGATTCTCCTTCTAAAGAAAATACTATTTCTTCTCTAGAACATATAATTACAAAAAATTATACCGCAGAGCTATCATCAACAAATTTCTCAACTTCTTTGCCGTAACTCCAGACACTAACGTTGCAAACCACTGATCGCCTTCCAACTCTAAGGAACTTCTAGGGTCTTTAACTGAGATTTAAGGTTCTTACGTAGCTTTCTCCTTCAGAAGACTATCCTCTGTAATTTACTAAGCACCGACCCGGAGAGTGAAGAAACTCGATAGCTCGCTCAGGGCAACTATCTTATTTTGTTTCTATTTGAAGGAAGAAAAGTTATCGTAAAAGAGAACCATCAAGAAGTTGGACGAAGTCTTTTTTTTTTTTTTTTAGGACAACAAAAAAAAATAAACTGTAGTGGTACTAAATACAGCAAGCATATTTTTGATGGATTTTTCAGCTGTGAAGAATTCGTATATGTTATATGTATTGCTTACATAATTCTGTTTGAATTTTCCTATTTACTAAAATCATTCTATATTATAACCCTTGATAATAGAAAATAAACGATTAGACGCGATATACGTTGGTATTTTATTAAGGCAGTGTTCATTAACATAATGTAGAATAATTACAAATCTGACAGGACCATTCAAGTTATAAAATATTTTTAACATTTGGTTACTTAATTGCTGTTTAATATATACAGAAAGATATGTACTATTTTAACGATGAATAGTCTGATTTTGCATAGAACAATAGACACCATAAAAATTTTTATAGATTAGGGGTACTCACTACGTTTTCTATAGCATGCTATTTGTGCTATTGTGCTAAACCCATCAATTTTATACAGGAAATAACTGTAGAAACTCGACGGGTTTAGCAAAATAACACAAATAGCATGCTATAGCAAACGTTGTGAGTACCCCTATTATAATTTTGGCTGGTTTAGCATGCTATTACTTTCGCGTACCTATATATGAAAAATAGGTATAATATTGCGATCGTGAAAATTTTCGAATTCTAGTTAATAATAGTAAGAATAGTGATATAGATGTATAATATATCGATGGAAAGCTAAAAACCTGAATAAATGTAATCTGCTGCATCCCAAACTCTTCAGTCCCACATCACAGTCATTGAAGAATGGTTTTAGAACTGGAGGATTAAAATAAATCCTGAAAAATCACACCAAATTACCTTTACCCTTCGTCGCAAACCGATGACTTCCTACCCACTGTATCCTTTAATAATACCCCACTCATAATTGTGGAATAAATACCTAGGACCCCATCTTGATAAACTTCTTACATAGAATCCTCATACGAGACTTAAACGACAAGAAACTGCCCGTAGATGCAGATTACTACACTTACTACACGAATCCAACTTATCATTCCCATATCTTCGTGACAACCCTCTGAGGCGATTGAAAAGAAGATGGCTTCGAAACCTACTAAATTAAATTGACATTGAAGTGCTACTGTGTGTACTGAAGTGAACTGGGTAGTTCTTCACAAGACATTTTCAACCCTATAATTGTAAATTAGCCCATTTACTTATTGTATTTATTTTAAGTACAGTTATAAATTTCAATACAATGTTAAAAAAAAAAAAAAAATTATCTGATATACTAACTTGCGGAAGGTGATGTAAAGTGACGAATAGGGCATACAATTAAGTGGTTAGTGTACAGAACAATTTAATATTGCAATATTATTTAAGCTAAAATAAATATTTCCGTCGAAACTCAATTTAATTAATTATTTTTACTTTTTTAACTTTATTTGAAGTTGTTGAATTGATTATAAGAACGAAAGTAAATGAAAGTCGTGTGTTTCATCTATTTCGAAAATTCTCTTACACCCTCCTATGATAAAACGTTTCTTAGGACTGAATTTTTAAAATTTTTCTTTAGACCCACATATCTTTGTAAATAAAATCTAACGTAACATAATGATTAGCTAGAATAAAAATTGAATACATCTTTTTTTTATTATTTTAATCCATTTGGGTTCGATTAAATAGGTATAGTCTAGGAACACAGTCTCTACAAAAATTGTTTATTGTGTCTAACGTTTTGGTTCAAGTTTTAGATCAGGATGATTATGATATTAGATTGGGCTGAAACGTAGGCACATTCTAAGACAGTATTTTAGATACTGTATGTTCTTTGCTATCATTATAGTAGATCATCTTCGGCATTTACCTAAAGTCAACAATATCTCTACTATTATAGATCATGTAGTACGTATATATGTATTTATTTATTTTTGTCATTCGTGTATTTGTTGCGTGATTCTATCAGATTTAATTTAGATTGAAAAAATACTCATTAGAGTGTTAACAGACCGCCATATCGTTAATGTCCTAGGACGTTATCTTCAATTAGACACCACACTAGCCCACAAGTGGACTCGGAGTGCACCATCTGGAAAAGGTCTCTTGGCCTCTTAATACACATATATAATTTTTTTCTCATCCCCTGACCCTACAACAAAATAAATTGAGGTCTTCTTATTGAGCTGTCCTAACTAAATTAAGATTTGGTCCTGACCAACCAGGTGGCCGTTTTTTACCTTCATTTAACTTTTATGCCTTTTTTTTCTTCTTCCTTCTGCGGCTACGTCCTTCCGCGACCGGTATCCTCCTAATCTTTTTTTTTCTTTCTTACATTTTAAGAAAAAAAAAGAGGAAGACCACTTCATCTCATGGCGAGGTGAAAGAGCGATCGCAAATCAGGCTTAGGAAACAAAGTAAGAACTGTGGCTAAGGTGTAAGGCGTCGTTTTGGTTTATAATTCCTACAAGGAGCTAGAGGAAGAGGCAGCTGGAGATATTATAATCTCTTTTTTTATGTGGTGATATTTCTACGTACCTTGTCAGACGTAGCGTAGCAAATGAGATCAGACGGGTTTTTTATTCAATATGGCAGGTAATATGGAGGAAACGCCAGTTGCAATACAAAATGGATTTATGGTCATATAATACTTCCCTTCCATTCCCAATTTTATTATAATTAAAAAAATAAACGGCCTGATTCGGGGATGCCTTTCGACAAAGATCGTCACAATAAATATATTCTATGAAATATAATTAAACTAGAATAGAATGAATGAAATATTAATTTATCATAACCAAACTACATCTACAAAAAATGAGGATGTTAGGTACAAAATGAACTTTTTTTTAATTTGATTTTAATGTGTATTGGAAGTGTTTTAAGTGTGTTTTTTATTTAATAATGTTTTCCTCAAATTAATATTTTAGAATAAGTTCGTCTGGAACTAACCTCCTCAAATTTTACATAACTTGACATATATTTTAGTATTTAGTTATTATAAAATCATTGATTATAAAAAATATAATAAAATTCAATTGATTTCAAAGAAGCTATTTATCATTCTTAGATTCTATCGAAACTTTACATTAATTAAAAAACAGAGAAAATTAATGAAAACATATTAGAAAAGATAGTAACCTTGAACACTTGCCAGTGTGATGGTGGGGTAGAGGCAGTGGAACCTGAAAAAATAAAAGTGTGAAATTTAAAAAAATAATGGAGAGTTAAAAAAAAAAAATCATAATTTAAAAATTTACTATTTAAAATGTTCTTTATTACTTTTTTATATTTAATCATCTCAAAGTTTCGGTGTTCTATCCTACCATTATGATCTATAAAACCTCACAACTCAAAATTGTATAAAAATAAATTATTGTTTTATTGGTATAAATAAAAATATTCGTTACATTCAGAGGGTAATTATAAAATTCTAAAATAATAATTATGACCCATTACACATACCATATATTTGGTAATTAATAACTAGAAGGTACTAAAAATTATTCCTTCACTAAGGGTTTTGGTATTAAAAGAATATATTATAATATAAATAGCTGTTGGGAAATCTATTATTTCATCATATTTTTTATATGAAACTGAATTATCTGATTGATTTTTTTTAATTTATCGCAACGTTTCATAGTTTTACTTCGAGCTCCAAGGTTCAAAAAAACTAAAAATAATAATAAATATTACAATTAGATTACAATATTTTAAAATCCATAACAATGTTTCAATCAAAATATTTATTTATATATTTTTTATTTAAATTATATCTACTATAACATTTACTTGATGTATTTTCTTTTTTACAGTTGTAAATATGAATAAAATGATAAAAAAAAAAAAAAATAAAATAAATCTGTATAAATATGTTCCATATTTATAATTTTAAATTTATTTTTCGTAACAATAAGGTCAATTAATTGTTCATTTATTATTTTAAGTAAGTAAACGACACTGATTAAAACAAAATAATAATAAATGCAAAATTATCAATTTTACACAATCTTCAAACCTCATTTATTTTATTATGACATATTGACCACAACTGCTTTTCTCATGTATAGGGTTTTGAAATAAGTTCGTGGCGTTTTTAACAAGTGATTACAATAAAAACTTCAGATTCTTGTAAATATTTTTAATCGATTATATATAATTCATTTTTATCTATTACATATTGCCATCTTTCAGGTAATTTTATTAATTTGGTCATCATCAACAGTTGAAGGACGACCTGATCGCTTTGCGTCATCCAAGACAGAATTTCAGGTTCTGAACTGAGCAAACTACTTGAGTAGATATACACTAAAACAAAAATTTTGTTAACCGCCTGTGCAGCGGATTTTCCATTAAATGACGAACATGATTTTTTTTCTATCCCATTTTGAGCAAGAAAATTACCACTTAACGATAAGAATTCTTAGTTGAAACTGAAGAATAAGAGCATTAACTAATCTTTTTTCAGAATATGTAAACATTATTGACCAAGTAAACATGATTATATAAAAAAAATAAAGGATTAAATCGAAGTATTTAAAAACGCTAAGAGCTTATTTTACAACCGAATACTTAGGACTTAAATACTGTACCTTAAACATTCGCATCCTTATTTAAATATATATTTGCAACTATATATTATTATAATGTCAAAATAAATAAAAAACTAAAATTGATATAACTTCAATTAAATTTGAATTTATTTATATCTGTTATATTATAGTTACTGTTAATATTTTTAGAGTATAATTTATTATTTACTATTTTCTGTATATTTTTGGTAATATGATAACATTAACATTTTTTTAAATTTTTAACAAAAAAAAAATAACATATATGATGATATATTATTAAATTAATTGATGTTCTATGATAACTATTAATGAGCTAACAATGTCCGTTAAGAACAGGGTTGCTATATTGATCAATTTAGGGAAGAGATGAAGAGGAGAGAGAGGGGTAGTGCGCATGCGCCTTGGCGCCCACCCCTTGTTATTCAAATCCCCACCCTCGCTCCGTTGTCATGGCTCCGCCACATTCCATTGTCTTGTCAGATTCCTTTTCTGTCATCTCCGCATTTCTTATCTGATTTTTTTGTTATGTCGTTCTCCTTATGACAACATATTTTTATCTCGACTCCGGTACTGGAAGAAAAACTCTACATTCTTAACTTATTCCATGAAATGTTTCTTTATAAGAAACATGGAGATAAACAACAAAGTAATTAGAATATTTTTAAAAAATATATTTTTATAGCCTATATAGGGTTTAGGCTTCAGTATATATAGAGATTCGTACAGTTTCGCGGCCAATGGCCACCAGGTTTTTCCTCACTTTATTTAGGCTGAGTGTGCCCCATGAAGGTCTCCATACCTTAGGGTCGAATATGTAATTCTGCCACAGCCGAAGCTAGAACAAGGGTCTCGAGTACAGTAGACTAGTTTACTATCTACCAGACCACGCAGCTCCCTATTTAAAATATAAAGTATGCATTTTTTTATTTTAATAGAATATTACGGAATTTATGTTATGTATGTATGGTGTAAGGGTGTGCGTTATTAAAACACATTAACACTCAGTTAGAGGAAAATGTATTCAATGTTTTTAAGACAGGTGCAGCTGAAGAAACAAATCCAGATCAAATAAACAGAACGGAAGCCGGGAATTTTGGACTTTTCTGACTAAAATCTATTTTTAATGACCCAATCTATAACTCAGTGTGTAAATGGATTGGTAGTTGATATTTTATCTCTTTATCAAAGGATATATTCTGTTTAACTTTCGACAAGTTTTTTTTTATTTCTATCCATTTTTGGTATGTTTAATTACATGATATTCTTGTTATTTACAGTTCCATAAATATTTGAGTTACAATTAAGTTTTTCTTGCTTAATAAGTGGTCCTTCCAGTGGACTAGCGCAGATCAAATTAATCTCAACCTTTACGTATTGGCCTGAATTGGTGGGTAACCAATAGTGTAGCCCTGAATGAAGAACAAATACACAACGAATAAGTTACCTCCTCTAAGCATTTTTTTAATCGCTCCTTGAAGTGCAAGGTTGTCCTGTTATTTACCATTTCATCATAGGTAACAGACAATTTTCATGACATTCTGTCAAAATGCAATTCTCAGCATTATCTGCATCTTAGGAAAGTTGTATCATTAAAGAATTTTTGAGATAGGTGTTCCTGCATCCTACTCATTTTTTTTTTTCAGTTATATTAAAACAGCTGTCGACTCCATACCTTAATAAAGCAGGCGTATTAAGTTGTTTTGCATTACTTTTTGTATGTTTTTTTTCCTTTTTTTTTTTTTAATAAGATTCTGGGAATTATAAATAGGAATAGAAAATGAACTTTATTCTGGGATGATTCTCTTGGCAAATGATAATGACCCAAACCCTTTCAACATTAAAATCCCGTCTATTCAGCAACTTTCTATCAATTCAGTTTCCAAAAGAATCCTTAGAATTTGCTAATTTGAGTGAAAAACATCAAATGAAACAGATAGATAACTTTATTTATTATATTCTGCACAATTTAAAATATTATATTTGTATTATTTAGAAGTTTTCAAAGACTTAACATTAACTTATGTATTATTTAATAAATATTAAAGTTTTTGTGATTTCCTTTTTATATAAATAATGTATATTTTTCGTTCAATGTATTTTATTTTTGAACATTATTATTATAATTTTTTTTTATCTGATTGTTTATCCGCTTCTACCCTTATGGGGCATTGGCGTATTCAAGAGAATTATATTGCATGGTAATACCCAGCAATTTTTATGAATTTCATTAGGGTGCCTATGTTTTTTTCCTTCATTAATTTCTTTAGACCAACTTTTACCCTTCTATTGCTTGAATAGCATGCACTCAATTAGCTTTAAGGAATCCTAAAAGATATGCATGTGTAAACTGGCAGTGTCCTATTAGAATTTATCGTAGATTTTGCTTTATTTGTTTATAGTTATTTTACTCTTAGACTATAAAGTCTAATTTTTATTTTTTGTTATATTTTTCTAAAGGGAATTGTTCCTGAATAAAAAAATATGTTTTTTTGTACAAAATTTCTAGTTTAAAGACCATAGGAAAATAATTAAGTAAGTAGCCACTTTAACCCACCGTTTAAGTGGATCGCATAATACCTCCTCGAGTTACCAAATACAAATATTAAAAAAAAAAAAAATGTCTCATTTTTATCATAATTACTATATTTTTGAAATATCCATAGGCCAAGGTTCGATGAAGGATCCTGTGAAATGATTCTCGCTAAAAACAAAAATGTATCGTATAATCGAAATATTATGATTTTAAAAGACCCAACTATGTATTATCAAGACTTGCTTTTTTATCACTCTCGCAGTGATTAACTCTGGGCTGTTAAATGTATGTCTGAGTAAAGAATTATAGGTGAAAGGAACATTTCCTAAAACAGCTAATTCCATTTTGAGAAAGGGAAAAACTATTATTCCTGGTAACGAATTACCCTTATGAAATCAGGCACTTTGGAGCTGGTTGACAAATTATTTTCAAGAAAATGTCAGGTACATATTCGTTTATACTTGCAATTGTTTATTACGAAATATCCTGTTAAAGGCATGTCAATAGATTTTTTCAGTATTGAGAGGAATGCCATTGTTTGAAGAAACAAAACTATGATATTTATCATGAAATGATGTCATTTTCATGTATTTATATCATGTACTTTTTATAATCTATTCCTGTTCATTCCGTTTAATATTTATTACCTGTTAGATAGGTGAGTGGTGATAGCAGAGGGGTCCACGATTGCTGAGTTCGATACAAAGGGTCATCACAAAGTTATAGTCTTCAGCTTTCTTCTGTTCCTTCTGTAACATAAAAAAAAATATTTTTATGTACAGCAATTATATATTTAAAAAAAAAAAAGTAAATTTCTCTATTTTTATTATATTTTTTAATGTATATCTATGCATTACCTACAAGACAGCCTATACCAAAATGACTGTCAAATTTATCTAGCATAGTCCTTCAGGATAATCTTTAAAGTTTCATTAAATGTTTTTACTTTTCTTTGGATAACGTTGAAAGTAAGATAATGTAAACTATGAACTTAGGCCTAAGAAGAACTCTTTAAATCTATGCCATTTTATTTAGCAAAGTTCCCAGCTCTATTTATTATTTATTTAGCTCTTTTATACCAAAATAATATGGTTCGTAGATGCATAGGTTTTCTTTCCTATTGTACAACATAATTGCCCATATAAATTGATTTATTTATTTTCATTTTGTTTCCTAAGCAAAGATTAAGTAAATTTATGTGTAAAAAAATATTTGATGAATGAAATATATAAGCCAACAAATAAATCATTAAAGTAACCAAATCTGTGACTTGGCATTCCTTAAAAAGATATGCTCTGTGTACTCATCAATTCCCTTTTTATATGTAAGCCATAATTATGAAAAAAATAATATATGTCCAAGTTTTTAGGTTCATGATTATTAATTCAGAATATAGAAGAACATGGCACAAAGTCGAAATATGATTATTTAATGTAAGAAAGTTCGAAGAGCTCATAGTGTTATGTTAGCTGTGTAGTTGGTTGGCACGCTGGTCTGCCACACCAAAGTAGAAGCCCGAGTTTGTGTGGTGTAATCACTGTCCTGGAAGGACTATTATAGCCCTATAATTAAAAGGTAATTTGCTGACAATCCGTCCCCGGGTATGTGAGACCCGTTAGCTAAATGGTGGTCACTAACTAAAATAGGTGTAGGGAGTAATGACCCTTTATTATAAAATGTCAACGAGTAACGGGGTGTGAAATCTTAGGAAACCAAACCGCGCGGCCAAAACACTGTCGCGCTAACTGAACATTTTTTTTTTTTTTCGATAGAAGTTTACACTAGAAAAATATTTAGAACAAATTTTATGTAACGTGTATTCCATTTTTATTTTATTTTTTTGTCTGAACCCAAAACCAGAAATATTTCCTCTCTTTCCAGTGTTGTTATTCCTTACTCGGTCGGGAAAGAAACATTTTATTTCGTCCATGAATACAGGGCATGTATCGTTTATTCGCCCTCTATTCATAAAATAGTTGAAGATACCAAATAACATGCTCATGCTCTAGATTTCCCTTCACAATAGGGTCATAACCGGAGGACGACCATAGGTCATTTGCAAGACAAACGAAGTCAGTTGAGGTTTATGCGAGCGACCCTATCTCCCCAGTCCAGCCCATTTCTCCGGGCAAAGGGCAGTAAACATCTTCCTTCCAGGGTTCCCCCTCTGGGAGAACACAATTACGCTGATGTATTTATGCTTCTCCGTCCTTTTAGCTTACATAGGGGTTCCATAAGGGTGATGATATATCACGGGGTTATCCGCCGGAACAAAACCATTTTACGCTCCAATAAACATCCAATTCATACATTATACAATTGTGCTCTAGTTGGAAACATGAAAACTCGTACAGGCGAAAGGCAAGGGGAGAAGAAAAGTTGGAGGAAGGCTAAATACTATTGTTTTGAATTCAGTCCCATAGTATATTTTAATAATATAAATAATATACTCGACAAACGTATAAATTAGAATCATTATATAAGTCTAAAAGGACAAGAAACCATTCGGAGTTTTCGGCTTCTACGATAATTTTTTATTTTTATTTATTTATTACGAGATAATACAATCTACCAGATTCTGGGGCAATGAGTATTACAGATATAAGAAATCATTCATTCCATATGTACATTGAAAATAAAATAAAAATAAATAATTAATAAAGATCAAACAAAGAAGAAAGAAAGAAAAAAAAAAAAAAATATATATATATATATATATATATATATATATATATATATATACACAAAATTAAATGAATAGTTATAAAGAAAATAATAGTAAAAACCTTTAACACATTCATACCAATTTTCTACGATAATTAGGCCTTGTTTACACTGCAAGCGGCGAACTAGTAGCGTAGAGAGTAGAAGGTACTTAGAAGGTAAAGGTTATCCTATTATACCGATCGATAATTGAGACGTTAGTTTCCAAAAAATAATAAAGGTCATTTTTTTCGAAATTGATATTTTGGTTTATTATGTTCATTATTGACCTTTGTAATAGAATAACAAAAAAAAAATATATTACCCTCCCTCGAAATTTGAGGGCTTACGTTTCAAAATGCGTGGAATCCGAATAACAAAAAAAAAATCCGTTTGTCTGCCGTCCGCCATCCGCGGCATTTATCCGAAGCTAATGGACCAATTTCTTTTAAATTCGCTACAAAAATACTAGTCCATTCAACGATGATCCTTACACCTAGACGTTGATATCAGCTGCTCATTTTTAAAATGGCGGCCGATTAAACGTGATTTAATTCAATAACTCGGTTATTTTTGAAGATAAAGAAAGTTTATCAGTGTTTCTTAACCAAAAATAATTGTATAAAAGAGAAAAAAATAAAAGAAAACAAAATGAAAATTTACACATATCATAACTCAGTTATTTTTGACAATAGAGAAAAGTATGTATAGAGTTTTAGAATAAGTAAAGCGCGGTAAAAACAAAAAAAAAAAATACCCTCCTTCCTCTCTCCCCCCTCAAAATTTGAGAGCTTACGTTTCAAGATGCGTAGAATCCGAATAACGAATATAAAAAAATCTGTTTCTCCTAATTAATAAATAAATAAATACCCAAAAAAGAATGTTTGGAATTGATTTACAATTAGCTAAGATATTACGTTTTGAAACTAGCAGTAGTGATATGATATTATCCTTTGATATTATTTAATTGCTTTTCATATTATTTAATTGTCTATAAACAACTATTTAAACATTGTACCCTTATATTTTTATTTGGAAATAATAAATTATTGTGTAATAATCTGCATCTTATTCTAATGGTTTAGTTTGTTCTAAATCCGTCATCAGATTGTATCTTAAAAACGTACAAATACTTTAAAATTGCATTTCGTTCCACAAGATACTAAATCCACATTTCATTTCATTCCAAAAAGTACTAAAAACATTTACTTCCAAAACGTACTATATTCTCTGTTAACAGATAAACTTTCCTTTCAAAAGATACTATATTTCCTATTGGGCAGAAGAAGCACCTAACCCCGTAATATATTATCATTAATTTATTATTTTCTTCATTTTGCGCATTTTAATTGACTCATTTAGCTCGTGTTTAATCACCACTACTATTTTGATAAATGGTTTATACATAATAATCAGTTTTTAGGTTGTTTTAAACAACTTAGTTGCGTCTCTTAGGTTCTAGTAGGATCTCAATTAAATTAATTTTTTTCAAAGTATTTCTTCTTGCAGCTACTTAAATTTGATTTAAAATTTTTGGGAAACTTGTTTATTTGAACTGAACTATAATCGTGTATACTTTCCCTTACCTTATATATTTCATACTGGGTCAAGTGTGGATTTTAAATTAGATTAATTAAAGATGATAAAAAGTTTATAATAAGACCTGAATTTTGTGACATTTGTTTTGATGTAGTCATTTGAGCATTTCCAAAGTATGGCCATAATCATTTCTACTTTAAAAGAGGAGATATTTTACGCATAATTCAAATTGATCAGACTTTAATGAAAATCGATTTCTTATGATTGATTGGTTCCTCATAAGGAAAATACCCAATACATTTAAAAAACATCTATTCCGTCTGCTTTGCTGGTTTCGTTCTTGTGCATCAACCTTATGGTGTTTTGCAGATCCCAGAATAGCTTTCATACTTGTTTTTCTTTCGTTAATAAATGGTAATTGGTTTTTCTGAGTGATGTAAGATGAAGTCAATAGACGTAGGTAAAGAAATTTTTCAATTTCCTGATGACGTATTGGAGATAAATTATTCATAAGTGCCAAATGGACTGAATACTACGTCGTAGAAGCGAAACTTATCATCTTCAACTAAAGATCCCAGAGAAGACTTAAAATCATAGATTTTTATTCTCCAGTACCCCGAAATTATTGGTGATACATTTTTTGTATTTGGAATGTCAATATTAACAAATAATTGCTAGTGACTGATCATCATATTTGTTGATGATAGGAGCAATACTTTTTGTTTTAAAACAAGATATAAATTAAGTACCCTTAAGGGGCATGGCTTTTGAATTTTTATTTATGCTTCTTTGTTTTAGATTTATTTCGCCTAATAATACATTTTAAACAATTTAATGTTGTTCTTCATTTTTTAAATGAAGCATATAAACAAAAATTTGTTCTAGTGATTCTGGACTATAGAAATTAGTAACATCAAGAAGTATTCATAAAGAAGTATTTAAGGTAGTTTAATCATAAGTAAGTTAATAGTCTTCTGAAGATATTTGGGCTATAATAACCAATCACAGTTTTTTGCCCTCAAAACCAAAACAACAACAAAAAGTATTTAAATAGTATTATATATACGTATTTTTAAATTTTTATCGAGTGAATTATTTTAATTATAATGTTTAAAAAAAAAATACTAATATTGTTTCTTTTTTTTCCAACGTTTCAGCCTAAGCCATTTTCAAGGAATCAATTAATCTGTTAAACCTTCTATTACAGAATATTATAATCCTGAGAGATGAAAAAATACGGATGCAATTTAATTTAAAAATTATATTTATTAGTTTTAATTAAAATTAGCTGGATATTTTTCATAGAGACTGTAAGGTTTGGTTCTCAAGTCCCTCGTTTTATATACACAAACTAATTAATAGAATTGTAAAATACCTTTTATGTTTGCTTATAAATTTAACGTCACTTTTGAATTTGCTATAGTTTGAAATGCCCTGATAAAGTCTTGTCGATCGAAGCGTGGGCCTTAATAAATAGTTAAGAGAATTTTATGTAGCTGATTGTCACCTAGCCTAACACATTTGTCACTCGGTTAAGATTATCATTTAATTTGCTCTAATAAATATAAGAACATAAATTATATAACTTTTAAATTACGTAAAAACGGGATCACTTGTAGCAGGGTGGCTATCATAGCACTCTCCTATCCTAAAGGTCACGGGTTCAAACCTGCAGGTGGTAAAAAACCTAAGGGTTTTTAATGGGAGTAAAAAATCCTTAATTATGCCGTCCTTCGAAGGGGACGTAAAAAGGTGGTCCCGAGCCTGTGCGATAACAGGTACTCGTTAAAAATCTCTCTCCTAATTTAACCTAGATAGGCAAAATTTAGGACCCCACTGTGGCCTCGGTAGCATTAAGTGACGTTAAAAATATTACGTAAAAGCAAATGAATTTACTTATAAAAAATATTATAATACATAATGACACCGAAAGCAACAAAGGATGTACCTTCAGTTATTAAACGTATTCAATAGGTGTTAACAACAGTACGCTATCAATGTTGTACCACTACGTGCTTGGCATCGTATCGTAGCAATCAAAGAACCATGCTGTCATAGGACCTGCACATCGCTGTTTCAAGGCAGCTTCATCAGTGCATTAATACATTTATAATCCCGGCCATTAAATTTATAGAGCAGATAAAAATCCACTTGTTTTGGTCGTAAACTTAAAATTTACAACCTAAACATTGCGGCAAGCCTCAATGACTAGCCGTAGAATCACAACAGTCAATAGATCATAGTTCTAAAGATACAGTTATGTATTACGAATCAAATATTTGTGTTCTATAAAACGCTTATATAGTTATTTTTTATGGCTTGAAAATAAAACGTGTTAAGTGTAAAATTGGAAAGGCTGTCTTCCGTTTTATTTGTGAGTTGAGATAATTGAAGTGAGATTGAACGTAAATATAATAACTCCTTCCCCTTCGTTTTCCTTCAGGTCGATATAAGAAAACTTATGTTTGTAACTTGATTTTGTTTTCATGAACGTATCTAGAATACCTTGTCTCCATGATTTTGGAATTTCTTTTTGTATTAAATTTACCTTAATAAATTACTAATTAAATTAGCAACCAAAATATTGGCCTAAATAATATGATAAATTGCCATTCTTAGGCGCTATGTTCTTAAAGGACCTTTGCTACCTCAACTGTTCCCCTTCACGAACTAATCTACAGTTCTTTCCCAAGTTAACACTTAACGAATCGGTGTCAGTTCCCGGTCGACAAACATAGATTTTGTTTTGCCTGATTCACTGTTATTGGACGTCTATACATTATTTGCTTTGAGACACTAACTTTATTCACTGATATACAACGCCGAACCATGTCACTCTTTCTACCTTAACGGAAAATACCATATCAGGTCCTCCATTCAAGTCTTTTCCGCGCTTATAAGTTGTTGTTTTTTCTAATCATATATATATATATATATATATATATATATATATATATATAATATAATATAATTAAGAGACGATGCCTTTGTTCCATAAGAAATCACTGGACGAAGAACAGTCTTAAGTACCTTTATTTTGAGGCTGCAAAGTACATTTTAACAGATCAAAAGAGACATTTTAATATTTCAATCCTTGCGTATATCTCTTTCTCCATTTTGCTATCTAAGGTTACATTAGTCCCAAGTTACTTGGGTTCCTCCACACCCTCAAAGCTTTACCCTCTACACTTGCTGAATCTTTACTAGATGAAATCACTTGCTTCCATTTATCATGACCGAATCATATCCAATTATGAATTACTTTTCTTTATCTTCTTGATATTCCTCTTCCATCAAAGGTTGGAAATCAGCATGTCTGTTATGGGCAGCTCTGAAAAACTATACTGTAGTCGAACCATTCCTTGAGATCTGGAATCAAGTTCATTTGTAGCCTTCTCTTTCCACATATCTTTCCTTTTAAAATGTGCTGTATCATTTGATATTTCTCTTCCCTCATAAGATGTTTAAAATACTACAACTTCCTTCGTTTTACTGGTTTTCATGACTTCTTGATCATTCTCTATTCTTCTTAATACTTCTACGTTAGACACCTTATCTACCCAGGGTATGTTTAGTATCCTGCTATATCCACCGCATTTCAAATGCATTGCTTGATCTTTTTTATATCAGCTTCCTTCGACGTTCTGGTATCTATCCCATGAAGCAAAAGTAGAGAAGACGTAACATTTTAACATTTAGCCTCTATGTTCTAATGATAGATTTTGGCTGGAGAAATATTTCCTCATTTTTAATTCTGCATTTGATTTCCTTTCTCATATATCGATTGCTGTTAATCCACGTTCCTAGCTATATATATTTATATGTATAGACTCGTCCTACAATAGTGTTGATAGTAAGATTTTTGTTTGATAACTTGTCAGATTTGTCTTTATAACTTGTCAGAATTACTTTTATGGAACCGAAACCAAAACTATATATTTTCATTAATATAACTACAGTGGTAATAAATTTTTGACCAGAATAAAACCAGTATTTTCACCTATCTATACAATCTCTACTTCATTGTTGCTCCCAACTAATAAGACCCACGTGCCTGGCCAACCGGTGGACGTTACTCTCCCCTGACAAATTGCTCCAGTAATCGATAATCCCAACATCGACTTCCATTAGGGGAACACCAGCTGGACGATAAACAAGGATTAAGTGTGTGCTGGGGAGAAAACACTACAGATTGTTTGGAAACAATCTTAAGAAATGTAGTTTATTGAACCTTAGATTAATGTATTGGTATCAATAATGTTTTTATCCTCAGATGCCACTTTCTTCTAATTTACTTTATCCATAATATTGAAATTTTACCGAAGTGATGATACAATTAAAATGGAACAACTGAATGAAGGTATTTTCGTAAAAAACGTAAATCGGACTATTAAAAGAAATATAAATTTTAACCAAAGCGATGATTTGAAAAATTAAGAGCGAAATTTAATTTCTTTAGGTATTTTTGACAAAAGTAAAAGATGCCTTTATTTATTTAATAATAGTTATATTAATATTGGGTTGATGCAAAATTAATGCAGGTTTCCTCTATTGCAATATCTTAATTCCAATTGTGTAAACAAAGCTAATCCTAACATTGATCATTATTATACCAAAACAAACCTTATCTAATACCCTCTCTTTCACCATGAATTTGTTTAGTAAAATCGTTTTGTTCAATGTGTTCAAAGGTCTTGAATCGAAAATGTCAAAGTGCGATTTTCGTCAAATTTATTTTTACGAATTTAAATTAGGGCGCAGCGCTGCGCAAACGGCTCGTAATATTAATGAAGTGTGGGGTCAGGGGGCTATTAATGAGTGCACGGTGCAGCGTTGGTTCCAGAAGTTTCGCAGAGGAGAATTCGACCTCGAAGACAAGGAAGGTCGGGGCCGTCATCTTGCTCTGGACAACGACCAGCTGAGGTCAAAAGTGGAAGAAGACCCAACCAAAACCACACGAGAAATGGCGGCGGAACTCGGAACTCAAAAATTGCAACGTCTTTGCCCAGCATTGATGAATCGGAAGGGGCCGATCCTGCTCCACGATAACGCCAGACCACACGTTGCACAACCAACGCTTCGACGACTGCACGAGTTGGGCTACGAAGTTCTCCAACATCCGCCTTATTCACCTGACCTCTCTCCTACAGACTTCCACTTTTTCAGGCATCTGGACAACTTTTTGAGGGAGAAAAATTTTCAAAACCAGGACGACATTGAAAATTCTTTTCGTGATTTCATTGAGTCCAGGGATTCGGATTTTTTTTCTGGTGGAATAAGAAAGCTTGTTGAACGTTGGCAAAAGTGCATTGATTCAGATGGAAATTATTTTGATTAAATATATATGGTTAAAGTAAAGATATGGCGTATTTACAATGCCTACTAAAAACCTGCATTAATTTTGCATCAACCCAATAATATCTGAAATCTTAATTGGATGTATCCTTTAATCACATGTATTGACTTTTAAACAAATTTAAAAAAAATATCTGATATAAAATACAAATTTTGAAATAGGCGTTTGTTTCTTTCATTTTTTTTTCTAGAAGATTTATATTTTATAAGGAACTTAATTAATTAAACTTCAAAAAGAGGTAAATATATTCAAAATCGTGATAATTTTTGATTAGGTCATATTTTGAAGAGTGAAATCGTATATTATTTAAGATGCGTCATTTTTTTTTTTTCAAAGATTGACTCATTTATAATCATTGCAGAAATTCTAATTTTAATAAGCGAATACATTATTAAAATTCATTTATATAGCTTTGAAGAGTTCATAACCTCTAACATAATTTAAGACAATTTAATAATAATATAATTGAAAACAATGTACAATCTGCATTGTAAAGTCTTAAAACATTTTCATTAAGTCTGCATTAAGTAATATCCATTTCACATTGCATATGCACTTTCGTGCAGACTTGCAAAGTCCTGTTCGGAAATCTTATTAACTCTCACGAAAGACACGCAATTTTCCATAAAGTAATTAGGTCGAATACATAAATTACTTTTTTATAAATAATGTTTCATTTTACCGTGCTTTTCTCTAGAAAGCTTTTGAAAATGTTGAAAAAAAAAAAATGATTCCATATGCAAATATTATAAAACAAAAGATGTATTATATTCTCAAATATTTTTAAAATAAAAATATATTGTTAAATTGTACACAAAATTAGTTTACTAATTTTATTTTCACTCTTGTATTTTATTGATCTTTTTATAATTAAAAATATTTTTTTGTAAATGAAGCCTTGTATCACAATTACCATGTAATATAACTAAATAAACAGTTTTTTTTTTCAATTAAAATAAAATGCTCATTTAGAAACATTTATATGGTTTGAGTCTGTTAGTAAACAATTCTTTAAAAATAAGCCTATATTGTACATTACGTGAATATATAATTTTTAAAAAAACATGTCAAAGTAATGAAATGAAATGAAGTTTAAAATACTGAATCAATATATGGTCTTAAAAAAATATGTTACTTTTTAGCATAAAATATTTTCTATGACAAACCGAACGCTGCATTTGATAAAAAATAAATAAATAAACTCATTCAGTAAAAATAATGATGATTTAATCATGATTAATCTGTAATAGAATATACTTCAGTCCATACTTATAAATTTGTTATTATATATAATATAATGACTGTAATAGGCAATTTTTTTTATCATTGAAATGTTATAATGACATTATTATGTTAAATATGGAATGTCCTAAGATAACGTGGATCTCGAAACGTCAAATTTTCCTCATATTTAAATAATGAATTTATGATAATGAAAGAAGAAAATCGTTGTTGCGAACTGAAATTGAAAATATTTGAGGTTTCTTTAGAGTAATAAATAAGAAGTAGAATCATAATGTTGTAATTTTAGCATATCTTCCATATAAAAGTTGGTATCCCTTGCACTACAAATTTCCACATAATTTTTATTGGAATCTATCCGGACCTAGTTTCAAACGTACTCCTTTCAGAAATAAATACTTTGTTGGTCTTGGAAAGTAAAACCTTATTCTATGTTAGTTTCTGTCGATTTCTCGTCTCCAATAAGTAAAGAACAATTTGAAAATTAATTAATTTTAAACTTATGGATGGATGTATTATGTAAGCTCATAATGAAATTGAAATCCCAATTTGCTTCGGTTGATAATGTTAATATGTGATATGAGAGAATAATGTATTGTTTTTTATTATTAGTAGTCACAGTACATAGGAGAGCGGTCTACAATTCTCCAATTACCAGGTTCGAATCTCTGCTGTGACAGAATATTATTTATTAGACCCTCATTATTTACATCCCGCTTATATAAGATGGGAATCCCAAATATAGGGAAAAAACTCGGCTTAATAACATCGCTGCACGGTCGTTGCCTAGAAATAGTACGAATCTCTTATAGGCAGAGATGAGCAAAATCGCATTCGGATATACGAATACGAATGCATTCGGGAAGATCGAGTTTTGAAAATTTCGAGAAAAAAAAATACGAATACGAATATATTCACAGATGTAGACAGGTATACGGCCGAATTTCACAGGTATGCAAAGGGATACGGTCATATTCCACTGGTGTGGGCCGTATTCCACTGGTCTAAAAACGTATATGGGCCTGTGTACAAGTCAATATGTGCGCATTTGCAGGCGTGAATTCGAATACGGTCGTATAATATCTTATATTAAAAGACATAAAATTTAATATTTATAATTTTTTTTTTTAAATATGATTCAAATATTGTTGAAATAACTTCTTTAAATACGAATATCTATTTATTTACACATATCAATTCTCATACAGGTCACTTCTCTATAATGAAATAATTTAACAAATATTTCTTAAAATTTATTAATTTGTGTGGAAAATGAAAAACATTAATGCAGTAATGCGCTTATAAATTATATTAAAAAAGGAAAGAAATATTATCCCTATGATATATTTTTCTTAAGCTTATAATCTTATATATTGAAAGTAAAGCTCAGTAAATATTTTAACTTTTCAAAACAACTATGTGAAAATAAACACCACGCATTCAAAAATAGGTAAAATGTTGAAATTTAAGCATTTACAGTGAAGTGTTAAGGTAATCCAGGTATGGAATGACTCATTGGTTTTTCATGATTATGTTTCTATTTTCTAAGTTTAGAAGTTTGCTATTATTCCAAAACATTGAAAGTTATAATAATAATAAAATTAATTTTTTATAATGATGTGAAGTAAAGCGCTAATTAAAATTATTAAAATTACTTATGTAACATTCAAAGCTGTAATAGAGAGTGATGATAACCGCAAAAAAATTTAGTTATTATCGTATATACTATATTCTTATTAGTAATTTGATTTAAAATAAATGCTTTAATCGAAATTTAGTATAATCCTTTTTTCAATATTAACTTATAAGTTATAGGTACTGAGTCCAAGACCCTTCAGGGGCTGTAGAGATACAGGATTATCTTCTTTTTTTCACTGTACGTGGGTACTATGGACAATATATGTCACGGTATAAATATTGGATTTTAAAAATGATAGATTGGGTTAGCAAACGTATTACAATTGGACATTGCTGGAATGGAGGGACGTTATGAAAGAGGAGGAGGAATCCATTGGAAGGGTGCCAACCCCTCTTATACCATTATGCAAATCCCTTCAACCCTTCTGCGTCCTCCCAGTGGCCATTCTCCGACCCCTTAGGATCAGGTCCATATGCCGGCTTTGTCTCAGATGACAAAAGGACGGGTATAACAGAAGAAAATATCGTTCTTTACCAAGGGATTTTAAAACTAGATTAGCATATTGCGTAGAGCTTTACGAATTTCATATTAAATCTATTTATTTATTTATTTATTTTTTTACTATTTTCAATAATGATACGAAGGTTCATGTTGTCCTGGAAAACACTTTGTCTTTTATTTTCCTAGTTTGTTTACCCTTATTTTTCAAATCAGTACCATTTTTACATAATTAATAATTTATAAGCCCGTAAAGATCATTATGTGGAGTGTCTAAGTTAGGGCGTAATTGATTTTCCCGTCAGATTGCTTTTCATATTTGTTAATTTATTATGACAGTCATACCTTAACATATTTATTTGAAAATAATAAACAGTTGTATAATAATTCGGAGCGTTTCTTATATGAATATCATATTCTGATTTATTTTTCTACTTACATAAAAAACATACATTCTATTCTAAACCAGCAGATCTCGGAAGCCATCTTCTTTTCAGAGCCCAGAAGGATTATCGGAAACCGAAGAAACATTATGGATAGCGTGATGTAGTAGTAGTAGTGGGCTAGAGTGGGAATGGATTTCGTAAAAAAAAAAAAAAAATGATTCCTGGTTCGGGCCAAAACAGCAACATATTAACGTCTTTATGGATGATTGAATGGTAAAGATTGGATACGGGAAGAATTTAATGGGTGGTCGACTCCGTAAGTACTGATTGGCCTTATGATTGTCGTGTAGATGAGCCTATATAGTTAAGGGAAAGGTTTAAGCCTCTGTCTAGAAAGTGTTGAAGTAAGGGAATGCGGTGAGCAGTTCCTTGTCGTTTCAGTCTTGTCAGCGGATTCCAGGTTAGACCTTTGTCATGATGGTAGCGGATTTATTTTAGAGGGACTGGTTGAGAGTTATTAAATGATACTGTAGTGTAGGAAGTCATAGTTTACGACGATGTGGAAATGTTATTTGGTGGGATTTGTTGGCATTGTGTTTAATTCTTACACCGTACATTAAGATCTCTGATTTAGAACTGAATATAAATATTCAAGGTACAAAGTTTAAATAGATGGAGTTCGAAACCGGGTGCCCTGACAGGAACTCTGTAAGGGTATACAAAAAATTAAAGATAACCAAAAGTGGAATGTAAAACGGGATGGAGGGTTAGGAATATTCATAAGTCGGCTCCAAAATTGATGGGGCGGGCCCTGCATTAGATTGCATCTCGAAATTGAGGCCCGTCATTCAGCTTGGCTATTTTCTGGCTCAGATCGTAAACCTAAGCCCTCCCATCAACCCTCCTCTTTGTTCTACTACTTATTATGAATAAATTTATTCTCCAATATTGTCTCTAGTGGTCTGTCCTTTCTAGCTTTGGTACGTTAAATAAAAATTTCAATTTAGTAAATCATGAGAGAACCGAATATCAGTGAATTATACTAGGTGTTTCGGTGTTGTTAATTATAAATATATATTAAGCATCTCAAAACAAATAAATTAATAAAAACGCTTTGCTTATGATATATTAGATTCATAAGATAATATACTGATGTGGCCTTTTTCTTACTTTACATTCATTACTTTTTTTATTTAGGTGAATTATTTTAGTCAAAGGTTTATATAAATTGTATAAAATGTATCCTTATCCAATCCGATTCAACACTGAATATGTTATTGTTTAGCCAGTTTCTGTTTTCAGTGTAAAATGGACTAATAAATATTTATTTATAGTGTTTTTTTAATAAATTGTATCCATATTTTTCTTCACTCAACAATTATTGTTCCCTTTTTTTCCAACGTTATAAACTGTCGAGTGAAGAAAAATATGGATACAATTTATTTTAAAATATATATGTACATAAATAAATATTTATCAGTTTATTTCACACTGAAAACAGAAACTGGCTAAACAATAACATATTCAGTGCCGATTCGGACATAATTGCTGCTGTGGAAGAAATATGCCAGATATTAATCTAAGATTTTTTTTTTATTTATTTATTTTTTTTATTATTTTTTTTTTTTTTTTAGATATATTACAATTTGTTACAAAATGAACAATAATAATAGTGATATGAGACCACATTCAAACTATATATACAGAAAATGATAATAATAGTCAAATTACATAAAATAGAAAATAAATTAATTCATATATATATATATATTCATATATATATATATGAATTAATTTATGAATATATATATATATATATATTCATATATATACAATAAAATAATAATAAATAAAAAAAAATCAAAACAACAACCTATAATTGAGATAAATAAAAAGTTGGCAAATAAATAAGCATCAATCTAAGATATTAAGGCTATCTTAATACTCAAGGTATTCACTTTCAACAAATGTTAAGGCTTGCATTTCATTAATAAAGTATTTGTTAACACCTTTTCAACTATCTATACGTATTATAACCTAAATAATTACTGAAAGTCTTTAGATCTGAACATCTTCGAAACGAAGTGTCAACGGTCATACTCTCATATTTATGGGTCCTAGAAAAAATAATAATAATAATAATAATAATAATTCTTTATTTATTCTGGGACAAGTCCCTTTAGAATAATACAGCAGGAAACAGAAAGTGGACTTAAGACTATAGTCTTAGAGTATAATACAGTAATTGAAAACAATAGAATTGAACTGATAACCAGAACAAAGAAAATAAATAAAAGATAAATTCTAATAAAAATGCACAAACAAGAGAAATAAATGTATGTTAACATGAGAACAATAAAAAAAAAAAAAAAAAAAAGAACTAATTTCTTTTTATATTTTAAAATAAAATATACGGAGAAAAGAAAATTACTATTCTTCAATGTATATTAACGTAAGAACAAAAAATATATAATAAGATTTAAAAAGAACAAAATATTACATATATTTATACATACACACACATACTCATGTACACATATACATACACACACATATACATATATATACACACACATACATACACACATATATATATATATATCTATATACATACAGTCTTAAAATGAAATATAAGAAGAAAAAAAATTAACAATTCTTCAATGTATGTAAACATAAGAACAAAAAAAAAAAAATAATAATAAAAAAAAAACTATATGTTTACAGTTCTAAATTAAATTAAAAAAAGAAAAGAAATTACAATTCTTCTGAGTGTTTGTAAAATAATTCAATCTTACGTCTTTTTAAAGATTAAAGAAAAACTTTAAATAATATTTTCTGTTAATGGAAACGAGAAAACGAAAATTGACTAATAAATAAATGTATCTGTCTGCTTGATCTTCCCTGAAATTAGCATTTACTGGGATTGTTTGGGAATTGTATTGATAGTAAATGGCTAAATATACGGGTTTTAAATGTTGAGAGAGTTTGGGAGTTCCGGATATTAGAAGGAATGGAGTTCCATAAGGATGCGGATCGGATTAAGAATGATTTATCGAAAGCAGTGGATCTATGGGACGCCATATACAGGTCAGAAGGCCGCGAGCGGGTGTCACGGGAACGAACAGAGGATTTGAATTTAAGGAGATCAAAGATGTAAGACGGACACTGGGATTGGATAATCTGGTAGAGGAAGGATGCTAGGAAATACTTACGGCGGAAAGAAGGATAAAGCCACTTCATCTCTTCGTAAAATCGGGTGATAGAGGTGTCTCTAGATATCCCAAAGATGAAACGTATAAAGCAATTAAACATTCGTTTTAGTTTTGCCTCGAGATCTCCAGAGACACCCCCATACACCGTACAACAGTAGTCAAAGTGGGGAAATATTAAGGAGCTAACCAACAGCTTACGGGTTTCGATTGGAAGGAGAGGACGTAGGTAATTCAGAAGTTTTAAGGTGGAGAATATTCGACGGGAGATTTCGGAAACATGATTTTTCCAGGAAAGGCTTTGATCAAGGATGACCCCGAGGTTTTTAACGGATTGATGGAATTTTATTGGATTGTTATTCAGAAACAGAGTAGGAATCGATGGAAGGGCCTTGAGGAGGGGATTGGAACCTATTACAATTGCCTTGGTCTTCTCAGCATTTAAGTTGAGCTTGTTGTCAGCTGCCCAATGGCTGATACGATTCAGATCCTCTTGAAGCTTTTCCGTGGCTAGTAATAGGTCGGAAGGAGGAAAGGATAGATAGATTTGGAAATCATCAGCATAGATATGGTATTGGGAGTGATTGATCTGGAGGGGAAGGTCATTAATATAAACTGCAAATAGTGTAGGAGATAATGATGATCCCTGAGGCACACCACAGGATAGAGGCAGAGTTCTGGAAGGAGGTTGACCTGGGGTCACTACATACTGTGAACGGTTAGAGAGGAAGGATTTGAACCAGGTAAGAGCACTGTTTGATAAAGGTATTTTTCGTAGTTTGGCCAGAAGGATATTATGGTCTACTGTATCGAAAGCTTTGGAGAAATCAAGAAGGATGAGGATGGTTAGTTTTTGGTGTTCTATGGCGGATTGGAGATCTTGAGTTATTTTTAGTAGGGCGGATTGAGTTGAATAACCAGGTCGGAAGCCGGATTGGAAAGGGTTGATAAGGGAACGTTCTTCTAAAAAATTTGATAACTGGACTTGTGCCAGGCGTTCCAGGGGTTTGGATAAATTAGAAAGGAGAGAAATAGGACGGAAATCAGAAGGTGAGGTAGGATTTGGAACTTTGTTCAATGGACGAACTAAGGCAGTTTTCCACGAATTAGGAAATATGGAGTTTTGAAAGGAAAAATTGTAAATATGGTAAAGTACTGGTATTAGAACGGGAAGACAGGATTTTATTAGTTTTACGGGAATGTTGTCGGGCCCATAATCATTGGTCTGAGATTTAAGGATAGCTGTTTGTATTTCGCTATAGGAGAGGTGGGAGAAGAAGAAGCTTTCTGGGTTGAAAATCTGATGGTTAATATCGGCGGCAGGAGAAGAAACAGGAGCAAATGATATAAAATGATTGTTGAGATTGTCCGGAGAAACAGAGAGAGGAATGTGGCTATTGGGTTTCAGGATAGATAATTTTCGGATAATTTTCCATTTGGATTTGGAATCAGGAGCATTGGAAAGTGCGTTATGGATGTGGAGGGATTTAGCACGTCGAACCGCGTCCTGGGTTCTATTACGAAGTTGTTTAAAATATTCGTAATCAGACGGCGTACGAGTGCGTCGAAATTTTCTTCTTGCTGCTTCTCTTTTTTTCATCATATCTTTTAGGTCATGAGTTAACCAAGGCGCGGTAGGACGTCGTAACATTCGGGTTTTCAAAGGTGCATGAAGGTCTAGTAAGGTTTTGAGGTATGAGGTAAGAGTGGATATCATATGATCGAGGGAATTAGAGGAATATATAGTATCCCAATGGAGTGATTCCAGGTCGGTTTGAAGGGATTCGTAAGAGAGGAGGTCCAAACTACGATAAGAGATCACTTTGGGAATGAAGGATTTCACGGGTAGGTTGTAAGAGATATGGATAAGATCGTGTGATGAAAGAAACGGAACCGGGTGCTGGGAGGATGAAAGAACCTTTAGAGGTGAGTCAGTAATGTGAAGGTCAAGCCAGGTGTCGGAGAATTGGGTATGATGGGTAGGAAAGTAAGGAACGAGATAAAGATTCATAGAATAGATTAGGTCAACTAGGAAAGATTTATCATAGGATTCCGCAAGCATATTGGTATTAAAATCTCCAGAGATGATAACATTAGTATAACTGGAGACCCATTGGACAAGGGAAGATTCAAACAGGTTATCGAATGGAACATGAGGAGGTCGGTATACCAGGATATATAGAAAAGGAGTTTTATGGGATATAATTTCAACGAATAGGTATTCAAGATGTGGATAATCATAAGATGGAGATTGGAGAAGGATTTTAGCCTCGAGACTATCATGTATATATAGCCCCACACCCCCACCCCTGCGATCAGATCTATCGTGGCGAAGGAAGGAATAATTGGTAAGGGATACTTGAGAGGAAGGAATGTAAGGTTTTAGCAAGGTTTCGGATACTGCTATAATATGATAAAAGTTTTCTAGAAAATACTGGTGGAATTCATCATAGTGGGCAAGAAGGGATTGTGCATTGATGTGACAGGATGTTAGGATATTAGTCATAACTAAGGTGGGATATGGAATAGCAAAGAAAAGGTCGGAGGCCAGGAAATAGGTTATAGCAAATTTTAAAGGTATGTATAATTTCAAGGTCAATCTGTATGAAGTTATAAAATGATAGATGAAATAAGTAAGTGAGAGTCCTATGAATAATTTGGATGAAATAATTGGAATATTCAACAAAGAATATTATAGCTCCAACAGACAGATAACCGTAATATACTCGAAAAAAAATTAATATAACATGATGATTTAAAAATTCTTGATTTAGAATAATTATAGTTGCTTTCCAATAAAGGAAAGTAACTTTAGTGATGTACCATATAAGAACAAAAATTAACACAAAAAAAATGTCCTCAGTAAAAAAAATGAAAAAAAGTATAAATAAATAAATAATCTTGTGGTGACTTGATCTCATAATTCAACTGAAAACATCTAAGTCAGATGGTTTATTTATTATGATAGCTGGGTAACCATCAGACTTGCGACATCTGACTCCGCCTCCGCTGAACCAGACGTATTTTATGTTTGCAGATACCTTTTTCTGACGGGCTAACCAGTAGAGGTGCCGGTTAGTGGACGTCATCGCGTCGCTGATGTAGATTGGGTGGACACTATTTTCTTCCCAGCCCAAATGACGAGTAGAGAAGTCCCTTTTGATTCTTCGTTGCCGCACGAGGTCATCTCTTACAGTCCGACGAACAAACCGAGCGACGATGGTCCCCGGTTTTCCCGTCTCTCTTGGCCTGAGACGCACCGCGTGGTCCAGATCTTCTGGGCTGAGCTGGATGCCCAGGCCAGCACCGACGCTGATGATAGTTCCCAGAACAGTCTCACCTGGTCTCTCCGGAATGCCTCTAATTTCAAGAGTATTATTTAGGTTATTTTTTTCAGTATTATTAAGACGGCCTTCCAGGTCGGAAATTTTTATTTTTAAATTATTATTTTCCTGAGTCAGTTTTTCAACTTGAGCTGTTTGTTGTTGAAGAAGACTTTCTATTTTTTGTAATCTTTCCATGTTTTGATAGGAAAGCTCCGACTGTTTATGCAGCGTTTCTTTGATATCCTTAAGTTCGTCAATTCCCCGTAATCTGGCCTTCATTTCACGAACTTCCTCCGTCAGCGCCCTCAGTAGTTCAATCATTGAACTAGGCTCCGTGACTGGCGATGTCCGTGTTGACGTTTCACATTCAGGACAAATCCATTTTTTAAATGCTTCTGATTCCGCTGAATCTATTTTAATACACTTTGTGTGATATAAATTTTGACAGATACTGCAAGCAACTTTTAATTTGTCATCACGCCCCACGGATTTATTGCATGCTTTACAATTAACCATTTTAATTGATTATATAATGAAATTTACGTAAATAAATATTTAAAAGTTCTCAATATTAACAATAATAACAATACAGTATGTTTTTCTCGGAGTCTGTTGGGATTAGTGCGAGTAAACAGATAGCTCCCCACTACTGCCACACAACGGTTCTGACTTATTGAATTGTTTTGAATGTTTTTCACTGAATATATATGTATTTCTTTTTTTTTTTTATATGATAGGAATAAAAGCTTGACTATAGCGTTACCTGATTGAGTTTTAGTATAGTTATAGAGAGTTTCACTGGAAACGCCTAAAATTTTCAATAGAAATAAGTAGCACTAATAACAAACACAGGAAGGACTAAATAAACACCTTACTGCACCAGAGATACTCTAAGACTGATGATACTGTCTTAGAGTATCTCTGTCTGAAATCTCTGAATCTGAAATGGTAACTTAACTATCAACCTGAAAACCAAGCGAGCATACAAAAAAAAAAAATAATAATAATTATGAAATAATTGATTAAACGAATATGGGCTCACAAATATGAAAATTATTTTTTTTTAAATACTAAACTTGCATTATTCAATGTATCAAGCAAATTGGATCGAATAAATCGATGTATGAAAATAGACGAATAAACGCATTATTTTTTTCCTGAATAATACTTAAATTTTCTTAATGGACCAAAGTGATTAAAAAATTAATGTTTGTAATTCACTAATATCACATATTAATAAATAAAAATATAGTGAATGATGAAGAGCAAATACGAGGCCTGTGGGAGTGGACACGAAGACAAAATGAAGGACTAAGGGTCAGCGCCCTCTGTTAGGATTCATCTCTGTATCTTCTTGTCGTTGGGATCTTGCCAACTCCCATCTCCATCAAATTCGTTTTTTGTTTTCTTTATTTTCATCTCGAAATCTAACTCAGTTGTATTTCTAACCAACGTTGTGATATCTGATAAAGTTAAAATCAGAAGTCCAAATCTAGTTCTCTACCATTTCAAATAATTCCAAACAAGCACTATAATAAATTATTTGAGGCGCATTTTTATAAGAAATACTTAAATATATTTTGGTAGCTACATATTTTGTTTTAATTTGATGACTTTTAATCTTATTGAAGTCATTGACAAGCCTTAAGTTAAAAAATCTAAACTCGAAACGTTTTGAGCCCCTGGTTCTTTACGCTGAAAGCTATATTTTTCTAAGGATACCAATGACGTTTGATTTGTAGGAATTTAGTAATCTTGAAATTACTTTAGAGCCCAACAAGTGTATTGGAGCTATGGAAAAATCTGAAGCTCTAGACAAAAATATAATATTTTTATTTGAAATTATTATTTAATAAGAATTTTTGTAAGACTGAAATCAATTTGAATGACAAACATTTAAAAAAAATCTCGATATCCTACTTCATATAATTAAAAGACTTTTTTTATGTGTTTAGTATGAGTTTGAAAAAGTGATATGAGTCAAAACAGTAACCTAGGTTGGTATTTTTTCTGGATGGAAAGGAGAAAGGGGAACACAGTAAAAACGTGTTGGGCTGGAGTCATTCTTAGGAACGCCCAAGGTTTTCATGGACTTAAATAACGTCCCATAAAGTTAGATTATTGTTCGAGTTTTGTGTATAAATTTTAATTTTAGGACGTTTGAATATTTTAATTCTTAAAGTGAAAAAAGACAGCAGGTGCGATACAGATAATAATTTCCTCTCTTTCCATTTACTTATCAAAAAATTAATCGATTTTTGTTCCTTTGAGATTTTTATTGTGGGAAAGAAAATGGAGGAAAATATTTTAGAAATTTTTAACGTTCATTTGATGGAACATATTTCCAATTTTTTAATGCGTCAAGCGGTTCAGTAAAAAATAGAAATATTATATATCAAAATATTCATTCATCAAATTTATTACTGCATTCAGATTTTGATCAATCATGTCTAAGTACCACTAAGTGAATGAGTATTTACATAAAAAATGTTTTTATACTGTTATATAATTTACCATATCATCGAATGCTATTACAAAGTCAATGAAGAAACAAATGCCTAATGTTTTCTCTCACTCGACTTATCCTTTAATTTTATAAGAAAATAATATTATTGATACTTTTAAGTATTTGCTGCTTATAATATCAACATAGATTATCAAGAACCGGTTGTGTATTTTCTTCGATCAGATATTCTTGAAGGAACCCGAGAATTCCTTTGCAATAAAAAAAAAAAAAAAATCAATTTAGCATTTTGATTAGTTTCTTGGAAATTTAACGAAGGATAGACTGAGGTATCTGAGAATTTATCTGATCCTTGAAGCTGCCCCATCCCACCCCGTCACATAATGAGCTACATTTATAAGACCGGGCCCACGGGCCTGAATTAGACCTGATTTACATATATACTGTCCTTGTTTCACTTCCATCGCTCTTGGATTAAACTTGGGGCCCATTTATATGTATTAGAGAACGTCTCGAGGGCGTATATTATATAAAATACGCTTATGCCTTGAGTTTTTTATTACATTCTACCTCCTCTTTATGTATCGGGTCCGGTCGTCTAAGGGATATGTAATGTATGCGCGGAAGGGAGGGGATAATACCGAATATGGAAAGCCACCTTGAGGCCTGAGAGAAGGTTGATAAATGTCCGCCAGCTTCCATGCCTCCACGTGTTAGCCATTGTAGTTCCACGTGTTGGCCACGTGATAGGGTGCGGAAAAAAGGCATTTTTTCGATAAAAAACAAGAGAAGAGGGGTTCGTTTCTGAAGGTAGCCTTTAACTTCCGGACCATTAGTTAGATTGGTTCGTACATTGGTTTGGTTTTTGATTTATTTATTGGCATAAAACTTCTTGGTCATCAGTGCCTCATTTTAGAAAATCAATTTAAAACAAATAATATATTTTTGATACAAAAAATTATGGCTTTAGTTGAAATTATTAATTAAAAACAAATAATAAACAATACAACAAATAATAAACAATAAACAAATACATTATAGACAAATAATAATACAATAATGATAAACATAATAAGTAATACATACAGATTGGTATATTGTCTAAATGCTTCTTGTTTCGAAAAAAGCTTGAAGCAATTCGATTTTTATAAAACTTTAGGCAGTACCAAAACGAGAAACATCATTCCAAGACAAGTGAGAACGTTAAATAATATGTTATAACTTAGTTATATATTTTTTTAATAAAATAGAAATATTTCAAATTTTTTTTTTTGCAAAGTAACACCTTATACAGTGCTAAAACAAGATAGGTAGTATTAAATCTGTGCTCAGATGGCAAAATAGTTTGTCTTTTCTTTTTAACTACTTAGATATTTAGTTGAGATATATTACAATTTGCTTCAAAATGAACAATAGTAATAGTGATATGAGAACACATTCATACAGTATTTACTACAAACAATGATACAAGTCGAATTAAATAAAAATAGAAGAAAAAAAAAATCAAACATATATATATTATAAATAATATATATATATATATATATATATATATATATAAGAGAGAGAGAGAGAGAGAGAGACACCCATAATTAAAATAAATACGAATATAATACACACAATCATAGACTTTTCATAGAAATAAGAGTATTCACATTCTGGAGTATCCATTGGTATGTGTTTAGAATGTGTCAACATTTCACAATGTGTTTTTCTTTATGAGTAAGCAAATCTGCATTGTATAAATAAACGACCCACCATGCTAAAAAAAAACGAATGGACACGCCAGAACGTGAAGACTCTCATCTCTAGAAAAAGTTACTTATACCATTTTGGCATCTCAGTACAGAAATAAAATGTGTTGAATATTTAAAAAAAAAATTAGTTAACAAATACATTAAAATGATAAATTGCCTGAAATAAAGAATTCTCTATCATTTAGGACAATTTAAAATCAGAAGAATTAGAGTAACTCGCCATTATGACGATGATACGGTATAACATACCCACACTATAAAAAATTCAATTTTTTTTTTAATTGAGCTAATATAAAGAGTTGTGGGATTTGCCGGTTCATTAGAAAATTAAAAACAAGTATATCAAATTATTAATAAAATATTTTAAACTTTTATTTAATATTTTTAATGCTTACTTAATAGCAAACATTTGTATAATTGTATCAATTTAGGTATTTTAAATAAAATGTATTCATTAAACTCCCAACTATAAATATTTAAGATCCTGGAAAGGTCTAGACATCTGTTTGTACATTTTTAAAAAAAAACTACATATTTTTTTAGGCTCTTGGCATAATCACACTATACATAAAGAATCACCAATTATACACAGATTTACATTTATAACCATTTATCGACTGTAAAATGACGGCCTTACAGCGATACCAAAAGAATACTGATAGAATCATAATTCGTAGGCAATTAACTTAAAGACTCTAACATAAGAAAGTTAAAAAAAAAAAAGGCTGGAAAACATTTTCGAAAGAAGTATTTAATCTAATAATTTTATTTTTAATAATAATTGATAAAGGAAGCACAAATAAGTATATTGTTATTATTAAAATTCGGATTGAAAGACATACCTTTCTATAAATACAACGTTAAAAAATCTTCATGTAACATAACAATATAAAAATCCTAATTCTGTAATATTCTTTAAATGTAATATCTAAGGACAATTTATTTATTTTATTTTTTTAGATATTCAATGGGATAAATGTTTCAAAATGAACAATAGTAATAGTGATATGAGACCACATTCACACAGTATTTACAACAAACAATGATAAAGTCGAATTACATATAAATAGAGAAACAAAAATAAGTATAAAAGAAAAAAAAAAAACTGTAATTAAAATAAATACAAATATCATACACACAATTATTTATTTATCATTTTACTTTTTTAATTCTCCTATAGGAAAGAATGAATTAATACTGGAAAAGTATACTTTGGACACCCTTTCAAATCGAAGCATTCTAAACAACTTAACTTCCTTTGTTTTGTGATTTTTAATTGTAAATAAAATCATAAATCATATAAGGTTTTTTGAAAAGGTTATTTCTGTCTTTAGGAGCTGTAGTAACTATTTTATAAATTCTTTTCCCCTCAAAATGTAACACATTCGACACACTCTAGCTCGGGTGTTGCTCAGAACAAAATTATATGTAAGTTAGATATTTAATGAAAAATATTTTTCTTATTTAAAACGTTTTGATATAAACTACCGTTTAGGAACTATAATGGTTCAAATAAAGAAAGTCACGTTTTCGTTAATTTCTAGGGTTAAGATCTTTTATGGCACGTTATGTGTTAGTGATGCTCGGATCGAAATATAGACATTCTATATACAATTTTCGGTAGACCTACTTTTTACAGCTATATTGGTTTGAGTTTAAAAAGTTACTAATGTAATTAGGGACTAATGTCTAAATATACAAAATACACGATTAAAAATAAATTTTCTGATCAGATTATTTCTTTCTTTCTTTACCTTCAATACTTCCCAAATATAAATCCCCATATCTGTTCCGCTCAATTTCTCCCTGACTGGAAAAAGTAGTACTAGAATAGAATAAATCTACGTCTATTATTTTTCCTAGCCAGAGAGAATTACTAGAGCCACATTTATCTGTCTTATTTTTATTTATTTTTTTAATACCTTTTATTTTGAGGTGTCTATTAACGCAATGCGCAATCGTATTGCGAATCCGAGATTTACAATACTTCAGGGTCTGATGGGTACAGCACTCCAGGCGCCAGTACGTTACCTAAGTAACTACTATTCACTTAGCTTGAGGTTACGCCCAGATTACTTTGAGTTATTTATTATTCAATACAGTTTCGGACTAGCCGGGTTTAAGATTGAAGGCAAGTTTTGTTTAAGGTAGCTCAAGGGATGAAAATTACTATATAAATATACATTTTATGTCTGTTCAGGGTTTCAAAGAAACAAAAATTGTTTAAATAATCCTTAAATTTTTTAAACGAACATTCTATTTGATAAAGGAATATTAAATACTTAATTAAAATTCAGAACACTAGCTTCTTCATTTTTCTGATCTGTTATTTTAATTTCACTTAACTTTATATGAAATATATAGTAAGGAAAAGTATTGCGATCGTGAAAATTTTCAAATTCCAGTTTTCAGAAAATAAACGTTTTAGTGTCCCATTAGTCCAAATGACCAAGTCTCGAAAAAAGGTCTGTGTGTGTGGTGTTTGTGTGTGTTTTGTGTGTGTGCGTAAGTTTAGCGCAAAGCCTAAAGTTGTGCGAAACTGAAATTTCATATTTAAGACAAATATACACGCAGGTGTTACAGCAACTTTTTCTTAATCAGCTAACCAGAAGAGCCACTTTATATTATGCATTTTGCACCCTTTTATGATTTATATGATGATCAAATCAAGAAAAAAAAAAAATTGGAAAGCTTTTATGTTGATGAAAAATTTCTCTTCTGTTTCATTCTCCTACTCTCCTTCTTGGCTCAAAAAATGCTATTATTCATCCATATTTAGAAAGAATTTACTTTTTAATTAAGAAAGTTAGATTTCTTACTTGGAAAATTTGAAAAAATTACATATCTTAATTATATCAAAATTGAATATACTTCAAAGAAATAATACAATATAATGACATAAATAAATTCCATTTTATAACTGAAAATATTTTATCTTTTACAACGCATTCCCAAAAGTCTCAACCAGGGAAGGTTCTATCTAATAAATAAGTCGGCGGACTGGCCCAAGATGGAGGTATTTTCACAGCCGTCTTGATAAACCCCTAATTAGATCATCTGGTAAAGATTAGTCCCTGGAGGTTCCATCGGCGGTCCTCAGCAGCTGCAACCATCATGATTTTTCATGGGCTATAAACGCGACATTGACAATGCCCTGCACCTTTCTTCTAAGAGGTCATTTTTTTTTTTTTAGATAATCTTGTGGCTTTGTGATTGAGATTTCATTTTTTTGACTTTCTATTAAACAATATAAAGAATTTATACACCTGTATAATAAAATATATACTCCAGTGTACATTTCTGTTATTTATTTGTGACATTTTTTTTTCTGAGTTCAATTTGATAATTTCTATTTCCGAATAAAAAAATAAAAACGAAGTCAAACGTCCAACTGCAACTTTATGTTTTATTAAGTATTAATTTTCGGAATTAAGAAGCTAGTACCGTATTAGTATAATTGGGTTGATAGCATATAAAGCAGACATAAGTACTTTAATGAAAACCGGTAAAAGGATATATGACTTGAAAGAAATAAGGATAAAGCGAATAAGAAGGAAATTCAGAAAGAAATAAAATCGCAGTTAAAGGCGGGAAATGCGTGTTAGTTGTTAGACTACTTAGTTATAAGCTTCTGTCAAGAAACATAGGGGTTAGAATCTACAAAGCTATTATTCTTCTGATGGTTCTATACGGATGTGAAAAGTTGACGCTTACTTCGAAGGTTTTCGAAAATAAGGTTCTACGTAATCTAAGAGGGTTGGGGCCACTGGAGAATTTAGAAGGCGGAATTGCAGAGCTCGTACTAGAATAAATAAAGTTATATTATCGAGGCAGCTCTAATGGGCGTGTAAAGTTCTTGGGCTGGGTAAGAACAGAATTCCAAGAAAATATGAGAGATGGGCCTCTGATCTCGGGTGCTGCAGCTTGGACGGTGATCATTGGACGATTCTGTCTAGGCATTATTAGTGGTGTCGGCGTTGAACCTTCGAGTTCGCTAAGCTTATTATTAATATTATTTATCTGCCTTTATTTTTAAGAATGTTTAAAAAAAAATATATAGACTTTTTCTTGTTTCTTATGTTTATTTTACTATTATAACTAGGCTATAAGTAACTAAAACTAAAAATTGATAAACATATGATTTGACCACCCAAATTTATGCGCCATGACCATGATGAGCAACATTGCTCGAACATTTATGGTTTCGTGGGAAGGGGTTGGGGAAACAAGTATGTTCCCTTTTTTCCAGACGAATCCATGAGAGTTGGTCGTAATTTGACGTCTTCATGGATTCAGAAGCCACCATAGAAGAAAGTTCAAAGTAGGGGAGGAATTATTGGTTGTTCTCTAAGATGAGGAAATTGACCCATCACACACTGGCCTCCAACACTCAAAATCTGTTATCACCACGACGAACATAGATCTTGTATAGCTGTCCCAATCGCTAATGCAGTGCGATGACACTCTTTGAGGACATTACAACTAGATAAGCTTGAAGAGAGAACCGATCATTTTTCGCTAAGTAAAAAGAAGCAGAGACTTGAAGGCTTCAACGCACAACAAGAGATGCTGCTCCTCTGACCCCACATGAAGACATCATCATGCAGATGAGTTGCAGGATGTACCGCAGCAGGTGGATAAAGTATATTGCATTCATATATGCATGAGGTCAGATGAATTATCTTTTCCTATTTTTTTAAATGTATATGTGTTTAATCGTATTTGCAGTCCCAGTGAGGCTGACAAAAAAATACATGTCTTCCCTCAATATTCTTACAGCGTACGAAGAAGCCATCGATGATGCAGTGTAACAATACGCACCTCAGAATCCTCCTCAGGTTTGCTTGATCACTATGTTTGATACATCAAGTTTTGTTCTAAGGAGTGCATCAAATCGTTTTTTATTAATTAAGGAGTTAAATTCAATATGTCCTCATCAAATACGACATCTAGCTTGCGCCTTCTTGCTGTTACTGCAATCTTGGTGCTATCAAATCAAGGTTTAAATTAAAATTAAATAACAAATGTCATGAATGCATAGATCAACAATCTTTTGAATCCTATAGCACGGATAGGTAAATTTCTATTAGATGTCAGTGAACTATTAAGTTTCTACAGCTTCATCACAAAGGACATGGACACAACAGACTAATACAAAAAATTGCGTGCCTGAGAGCACTAGAAGGAAATTGAAAAGGGGTGGACGAAAGATTTATACTCTAATCACTTAAAGTAAGACAGTACCACGGAAGATTTACAGCTAAGTATTGTCCTTGCTCATGCCGAGCATGTCATTGTTACATTTACGATTTCATTAGTAAATTTTAAATAAACAAATAAATTAAATAAATAAACAAGTACTAGTACTAGTACTAGTAATAAACAAGTTTAAATAAACAAGTAAATTCTATAATAAACAAATAGAAATTTAATGAATTAACTTGTTTTAATGAAAAAAATTATTAAAAAAAAAATATTGACGAAAAAAAAAGTACATATATGTGTAGGGTATATATTAATGTATGCATATATAAAATAAAATCTTGCGTGGAATTATGTTGTTTCTAAATAACTGAATACATTCAAATTTATTAATGAAATATTATAAAATCCATATTTAAGATTGGTTCATAAAATCAGTCACAAAAGTCCCCAACACATTTAATTATTTCTTAGATGATTCATAAACCTTTTTTATTATATGTTTTCTGAAATCCACACATACACTTATACACCACCGGTCAATAGTCAGCTTTTACATTGTCCAACTTTAATGTTCATTAAAGATGTTAGGTATTAGGGATAAAATCTTGAGCAAGAATGTTTTCTACAGTAATAATGGATATTATTATTTTATGGTTACTTGATAAATTCTACCACTAATAGAAAATTCATGTTTTTTTGTTTTGTTTTTTCTATAGACATTATGCCATAATAAAATTTATTTTTATGATATAAAAAGCAATATTGTTTGTTAAAGTTTATATCGCATCCTATATTTTTTAATTATTTTATTGTGGGAGTCGGGCATCAACAAAAATGAGGAAAAAGGTCCAAAAAAAGTTCAAAGGTTCAATATAAAGTACTTCAAAAAATGTATTTATATAATATTGTATTTATTTCTTTACTTAAATGGCAAACACTTGATTTTCTGTAGATCATTTTTACAGCAACCTGTAAACTAATATTTCGTATATTAGCTATTAAATTAGTATTGTGGATATAATTAGTTGACCGTTGAGAATTACTGAAGGAATTAGTCCGGGTGGCGGTCATTCAGTTTCCACTCGCCTACCAGACGCCTTGATGATGACCCAAAATGGGGATCGAAACGTTGGCAAACAATAAAATAGTTGAAACTATTCAGTTGTTCCATTTAATGACCGCCACCCGGACTAATTCCTTCAGTATTAAATTAGTACTTATTATAATTATTATTATCATTATTCGTAAGAGGCGTTACCAGAAAACCAATAAAATATTAATTATTCGACATTCTATTAAACACAAGAGAGATTGGTGGCAGAGGAAAAGAATGTACCTGCTATAATATTTTATTTTTATTTTTTAAAAGATTTTTTTATGAAACAATAACTCTGTAAAATGAAAGAAAAAAAAAAAGAATCCTGAAGACTCCATTATATTCGTAGATATAAAAAATAAATCCTGATAATAAAGGAAAGCAAGGAAGCCTTTATAGGATTGGGCAAGAAATAGAGTGCTTTTTACCGTAGCTGCGCACCCCTCCTGATACTAAGGCCTAATGCATCCTTACTTAAGCCTTACGCGGCAATCCCGTCTGGAGGGAGCCTTCTTACATTATTTATAAGGGAGAGATCAGGTGTTTCTTCTGGAGGGATTCGAAGATCTTTTAACGGTGAGACATTTATTATAAACTAATGTATATGGGTATGAACTTATATAAAAGCTTGAGTGTCATTCCAGATTTGGAAATGGATAAGAAAAAAATTAACAATGAGTTGTCCGGAAAATAAAGCATGATTTTGAGTTTTCATTAAAATACCCCACTAAATAACAAACTGTTTAACTTTAATGGATTTGTATGTCAGCACTTATTAATATTCTTCCAAACGATATTGTTTGTTTGCCTCTGTAGCATTTCGCTGCTTAGAAATAATTCAGTCTTGGTCTTGGAAAGGCTTCCTCTCTTGAAGACAATGTTCAGCGGTATTTGGTGAAGAAAACTCCAGAACAACTGTTCGAATACGTGCAATGAAAAAGTTTTCCAGAGGTTAAGAGATTAAGCAAGTACCTCAGCAAATGGACAGTCGATGACAACCTCAAGACAATCGGAAAGGTAAAATAGCTGAGAAGTTGAGTTCAACACATATTTTTTAAACGCTAAATAAACCAGCCTTATAAGGATTCTTTTGCCAAAACAAAGACGACCCTATTCTTTCCAAAATTGTTACTTGAGATAGAAAGAGTACTTTATAAGAGTAGATGTCCTGGACTGTGTTTCGTTAAAGGTGAAGCAGTACATTTTCTTGTATTTAACCAATAGCCAAAAATTGTAAATATATTGTTTGATATCGAAGTAATAAAACTTTTAAACTCTATTCAAGTTAAAATTCTAAATTTTAAGTATTTTAGAGTTTAAACCCTCCAAAAAAAATTATAAACTGACCAATCTATTTGAATCATTTTGTTTCAAGAAGCATAGTTTATCAATACATATGCATAGGACATAGCAGACTCACACATCTCCATCTCATCCTCAGGCAGCCCGTACCAATGTGTGACTTGTGTAGAGTGCCTCTCTCAATAAAACACATAATTGAGAACTGCCCCAAATTCCATGTACAAATGGATAAACTTAACCTAGCTAGATCGTTGAGTGAGAGACTCTAGTGAAACAGTTAGTTCACTGATTAGGTTCGTCAAAGAATGTTCTCTGCTCCCGGAGCTATAAGAAAAAAAAAGAAAGAAAGAAAGAAAACAAAAAATAATAGGAGTAATAAAAAAACAATATAAAAATGATAAATAAATAAAGAAAAAATTGGAATAAATTCACTAATTCAGAAGTGTCAACCAAAGAATAATAAAAAAATAAATAAATAAACAATAAAAAAAAAAATAAAAAAAAATAAATAAAAATAGAAGGAAAAATAAATAAATAAAAAGAAGAAAAAAGAGTAAAACAAATCTGTTACTACAAATTTATTCGGTGCTAATAACCAAGAGGTTGAGCACCCACCTCCAATACCCTAACCCTAACCCTAGTTTATCAATACAAAAATTTATCATTTATCTAGTTCATATTTTGCTAGAGGTATCTTTCTTTTATATATTATGAATAAATAAATAATTAGTTTATATTTATACTATAGGAGAAGATAGTTTGAGGTGAATCTAATAGTTCAATAAACATCATACCAACAAACATACTTATTTACTTATTTATTACATATTTATTTATTATTTAGAATAGAAATGCATAAAAAAAAAAAAATTATTCTGGGACTAGGTCCCCTAAGAATAACAGTTTTGTATAATATAAATATATAATATGTAGAATATGTAATAGAAATATATAATAATTTACTGACGGTTCGGCACCAAATCTTTATATCATACTTCCAAATGTTGCATAAGTTCTTTCTACAACATATGTTTCTATGGATAATATTAATAATATGACAGATAGGTCCACCGTTTTAATCTATTTCTTATTCTGCTTTAATATTAAAACATATATTTGTTAGCAAACTTCTGTTAATATACTGTGGAAAATGTAAATTCTGTTAAGAATTTTTAACAAATTATTTTGAAAGATAATTTAAAAAATGTATTTGTAACAATGATGAAATGATAAAAAAAAAAAAACTAAGTTATTGGGGTCAAGTTTTTCTTTTCTTTTAAAGCCTGAAATGTCTAGGTTTTCAACGATAAATAGTCAAAACCTAGAAAAAAGAGGAATCTAGACTCGTGTCAGGTCAGCCATGTTGAGTTCTTATACTAAATCACGAAGGTCTAAAAAAAAGTATCAACACCTCGGAGGCACGTAAATGAGTTTAAGAAGACTTTTTCCAGGCGGACGTGAGTGTGTTTCCATGTCGGACCAAGAAAAAAAAAAAAGATCTGGAGAAAAACGTTTCGGTCCCCGTCAACCAACCGCCATCCACCATGCTCCTCACTAAATCAGTGACCTGGGTAACCTCAGGCCCGGGCTTAGGTAAATATACCGCGTGTATTTACGTCAAGTTCCCGTGGGAGTGACGTGTGGTTTAGACCGTATCTTATCTTAATGGAGTAGGAAATATCCCAAGGGTGATCTAGAGTGTTTGGGCCCCACAAACCTCACCGATATGTCAAACCTCTACGATAAACAGGGACATCATAAACCGTTTACGGCGGGTGATAAATTATAGGGATCTCGACCTCATAATGGCTTTATTTGACGTCTTTACAAGAGGATATTGTTACATTTGTCATGAAAGAAGTTTTTTTCCTTTATGATACAGGTGTTCTTTATTCATGAAAAATATATTGCATGTATGTTAGTTTTATATCATGTATGATTAGTTTGATTTTTCCTCCGAAAGCCCCTCAATATATAATTAACTACGATAACCAGGTGCACATGCAGAGGAGCTGTAAGGTCACTAAACATTCACTTTTATATTTTTTAAGAAATATATTCATTGGGGTTTTCTAGATCAGTATGACTTGAGGATGATTTTCTTATTTATTCATATTAAAACCAGCACAATTTTTTTTTTCCATTATCCTTTTTATTATCATTGTTAACAATTTGTCAAATATAGTCAACGTTTTCGCGACTTTTTCTCCATTATCAAGACTTTTTTATTTATACATACTATTTACTTTAGCTAACTGCTACTGCTATAGTAAACTTTTATTAGTGGATGTAGCAGTTAGCTAAAGTAAATAGTATGTATAAATAAAAAAGTCTTGATAATGGAAAAAGCCTCGAAACGTTGACTGTATTTGACAAATAGCATAAAAATGATAATAAAAAAAATGATGAAAAAAATGGTACTGGTTTTAATATGAATATTCATTCAGCTGTATTATTAAATACATCTAATAAAGTTGAAGACTGTATAAATAATGACACGCTACTCTTACAGAGAAACTACCTATTGAAATACAGAGAAGCTATTCTCTAGCTAGAAGAAGGGGCCATCGTCTTTTTAGATGCCTTGAGGTTTATCAGGATTTGAAGAGGAGGAAGGATAGAAACTATTGGATTAGACGGAAATGGAGTTTTTCATGAAAACTATTGTACCTGATTCCGGCGCAAATCAGCAACAAATGGAACATTAAGGTCATTATGAATGAGTTTATCTTGACAAAGTAAAGAGGATTGAGGATTTTACGAAGAATTTTGGATTGAGACGAAAGGAATTCGATGGTTTTGTACACCCCTAAAGCTCTATTCCATAAGCCTCGATTGGTCTTATATAGTCATGTATATATATATGAGCCTATTGTAATTAAAGGAAGGAAGGTTTGACCGATTGTCTACTAAGAGTTGAAGTAGCCAAAAACGGCGAACTTGAACATTTAAAATACTTTATAACAAATTATCCTTCTGTCACGCTTATTGATTGGTAATCTGTTTGTCATTTCAAAATTAGATATGTATTGTACTTATTGTATTGTATTTGTATTGTACTACAAATATTTCTATAAATATTAATTTCGACCACAGTCAAACAAAAATAATTGATCCAAGTTCCACCGTTTTATTAGTCCCAGATCTACGTCGACGATTCCTTGAGTAAACAAAAATAATCTTGATCAAAAGGTTTTTCACCTCAGGAAGCTTATGTTCTTGAAAAAAAAAAAAAAAAATTCCAAGATTTCTTGCCACGAGCTACAAGCATCGATTTCTGATGTGATTTCTAACAAAAACCACAATTAAAGATATACTTCATCCATAATCACTTAGTTCCTTCTCATTACTTTGTCTAAGTGACTAACCGGAAGTCTTTAGGTATTATCAGGATAATATAATTGGAATAAATAATTTTGTTTTCTGTGTAACTATTACTCCATAGCCTTGTGTCAGAAATTGGAAAAGAAACACTGTCAAAGCCACGTTTGTACAAGAAAAGGTGATTTAGACACTACCATGCCTAACACAGGTACGTAAATCAGTTTTCCTCCAATTAAGGACATCTTGTTTGTATAATACCAAATAAATACATATGAAAGTAGCACATCTCTTATCAACGGTAAAAAATAGTAATAATATAGAGTTATATTCTTTCTAATTACATACAAGTACTAAAGAAAAAGGAAATTAACAGAACATTCGCAACCATTGATTAATTGAGAAACTCAATTTTATGTTTGTGGATTTTCCGGAAAAAACAAAAAATAAATATCGTTTATATATAAAAATATTTTTCTGTATTGAGGATGTATGTAAGACTGTTGAAATTATCGTAGGATGCAAAAATTAAATGCAATTTTTTATATTTTAATTTTTCCGACGTTTCGGCTCAAACCTGTGAGCTATCATCAGGGGATTTCTGAGCCATGTCAAGCATAAACTCAATTTCAAAGTTTGTAATAAACCCTCAAAAAGCTTTCTATCTCGACATGGCTCAGTAATACCCTAATAATGGCTCACAAGATTGAGCCGAAACGTCGGCAAAATTAAAATATTCAAAAAAGAAACAAACTCCAAATTATTACATCCTACAAAGCATTTCTCTGTTTTAAAAAGTTTTCTAAGCCTCAAATTTTTAGCATGTTTACAGATGAATTGATGAATCGATTTAAATTGAAGCTTATTCGCAGATTATTTAAGATATTTTAATTTAAGTTGTGGTTGAACAATAACCTCAAGATTATTAGAAAAAAAAAACAGGCGATAGAGCATCTCTACTCATAGAAAATTTCCATCATAGAATTCTCAAATGACAAGCGGTTGAGAGAGGATTGTAAATCACCGAGAAGCGGCGGTACTATTAAAAGTAGATGGGACATTTTAATGATTGCGTTAAACAAGCAATTAAGATTTTAATCTACCGGTATCGCGTGCTCCTATCAGAGCCATAACTGAAGGATATAGCCGTTTAGAATCCATTAATCCCAACACAGTTTCCATATTCCTTCGGCTGCTCACTCACTGATTTTATTCTTAATACTAGTATTTATTACTCGCCTCTAAGTAAGGCCTCCAAGAATATAAATCTAATTTTATTGTCTACGCTAACGGCTAGATGTAAATTACCGCTAGTGAATGAATGAGATCAAAGAAGAAACATATAATCCATTCATACGGTGGTCGGAAAAATGTGTGGACAGAAGAACCGAATTTCTTCTGAATTTATTCATCACCACCGATGTGATAAGGTATATTTTCCTCATAACAGATATAAACGACTATTCCTTAGCAAATAGACCGTACCTTTATAAAACATTGATAAAAATAAATCAAATAATAGTGAAATTTAGTTCCAATATTATTTGTTATTGTATACGTTTATTTATTTTGATTTATTTTATGTAATTTGACTTTCCTTTTGTTTATATGTAAATATTGTATGAATGAGATCCTGTAGCACTATTATTATTGTCTATTATGACAAATTGTAAATATACAAAAAAAAAAAAAAAAAAAAGTTTCAATATGAAAATCTATTGCATTTATTTGTTAATAAAAGACTAAAACTATCAGGTTTTAAATTTAAATGCAGTTCGATCTTAAGGAATTAAAATGTATCACGATTAAAATGGGTGCTTGTGGAAATTATTCGTTTCCAGTAACAATTTATTTTAATTTTTCATAAATTTATAACCGGAAGAAGGTCAAATTAAAAAAAAAATATCATGAATCATATAAGGTGTTCTGTATGTAAAACCGTTTTAAAAAGATGAATTTTTCGTTGAAGATTGAGAGCTTAGGCCGTCCATAACAAATTATCGCTAAGCTTCCTTGGTGTTTGCGTTACTTCATCATACTATTTAATAGTTATTTACTTAGTAACAGAAGAGCAAATTAAATAGTAAGGATACTTAATTTATTTGGTATTTTAATTAAATATCACGTATTAATAAGTGCTTTGCAACGAAAGTGTATAAAACTAGATGTTTATGTCATATGGAAAAGTTGTCAGTACAAACTTAAAATTCAGGAGGTATTTATTATTGTTGCTGAAAGATGGGACATCGCATTAAGCATTTACACGCCTAAATATAATAAACTGACGTATGCTCAGTTAACGAAGCATGATTTTAACAATAAAATCTATATTTAATAAATAATGTAAGTAAGTAAATTATTAAAATAAGCCTTAGCGGAGAGTTTTTATCCTGGCTGGATAAGAGAGAGGTGACCGTAGCCGGAGATATAACGGGCCGCTGGAGAACTGGTTCTGCTGGAGGGGCAGCTCTCTCGGCCAATCAGCATCCTTCTTTCACTCAATTAGCCTGGAATCTTCCTCCGCCCTTTATTAGTAACCAACATCCGGATCCCTGTAGCAGGGAATTCGTTTCTAATTTCCGTTCAAGGCAATGGTAGTCATCATGAGTTATGGCTTCATCATAATATGTATTAATAATTATTTAATGTAGTATTCAATTTCTAGTATTTTTATGCAAGGTACACTCTTAGCTTGCCCTTTACTCAATACACACTGTCTTCTAGAACTTGGATTAAATTTACATGCTTCTTATAAAAAATTAATATATTATTTAATCTCTTGCAGTGTTAAGGGGTCATATTATATTTAGTGAGATTTAAATTTTATTTATTTATTTCGTCTCTACTCTTGTGAGTTTTTGGCGAATTTATTGACATCTTATACTCTATTGTAGTAAATACTTGCATCTTTTTAAATATTTGAAGAAGACAGTAACCTTGGTTTCGTCATATTAAGAATTTCTTGTCTCCATCTTGTGAAAATAGGGAAGTCGAATAGAACATGCTTTAGGTTCCTCACTGTGTTGCACCTGGTACAAGTTAGGACTTCCAGTTCTCGCAGAAGAGTCGTCACTATGTCCTATTCGGGCTGGTAAAGGACCACACTATCTTTTTGTGTTTCATTTAACTTTAAGGAATTCATAATCAGTTCTGAATTGGCAGAAGGTTCGGCTTTTTTTATTGCCATTTACATCTCTGTTGGTTCGACTATTGCTGTACGGTATACAGTGGTGTGTCTGGGGATCTCGAGGTTAAAATTAAACGCTTAATTAATTGCTTTGTTCGAGTCATCTTCGGGGTCCCTAGATACACCTCTGTATCCCAATTTCATTGCGAGTTGAAGAAGCTTAACCCTTCCAATCGGCGCAAGTATTTCCTTGTATCATTCCTTTACCAAGTAATCCGATCCCGCCGTACATCATACATTTTTGACCTCCTACGATTCAAATCCTCTGTTCATCCCCGTTGTACACGCTCCAGGTCTTCAGATTTATACAGTACGGCCCACCGAACTGCACATTTCGACAGATCCTTCCTTATCCGATCCTCAATCCTTTTGGAACTCTATCCCTCCTACCATCCGTCACTCCAATACAATCACTTATATTCGATCACTTTATGAATACCCAGGCTCAATAGAATTCTAAATAAGCTTTTTAATATATTATTTTTATTTTTTTTGTTTTTTTCTCATTGAAAAATGTCTATTTTATACCAGTAATTATTAACTTGTTTGTATTCATTTAATTTACTCTAAAGCTCCAAAGCCCTTTTTGTACATTCTGTATATCTTATTCTAAAGGGACATGTCCCAGAATAATAAAGAATTTATTTATTATTATTTATTATGTGCTACCCATAATAGCATGTCTTCATTGTTCTTGATCAAGAGCTCATAATGTAAATCATGTATTTCTGCCATTACCGGATAACGGTTTAAATTGTTTTAAATGTTTGAACAATCACAACTAAATATTATACTTGCGAAAACGAACTTCACTGGTAAGATTCATACTTATATCTGGAAGTATTCAAACCTGATGTAAGGTTAAGCCCAATATGTAGCGAATAGCCGTCTCTTTCACAGAATACTTTAAGTTTTTTTTGTTGTTCTTTTTAAATGCCTAAACATATACTATATATAGCTGCGAAGAAGAAGCTTTTTTAGAATTCTCTATGTTTACAACCTACGCCCTCCAACGGTCACATCTTAAAGAATACCATTCGTCATAGTTTCTCGAAGCCCTATAACGACACTGTTAGGGTTAGATTTACCGCCGCCACCGAAACACAAACGGTCTCAATAAAAAGGGCCATAAAAGCCTATTGAGCTATGCAGGCGTGTTGGAGTTAATGAATTTATGGTAGCAATGGACGGACCACAGAGGAAGTGTAATACAGTAGCCAAGCAGGAAATAGGAGAAGCGTTATTTTAAGTTTAAATTTACTTTAAAACCCGAAAATTAATTAATAGGAGTTGAAGATAAACCTTTCCATACACACATATTGAAAATTTCAATGTTTATTTCTAAATCAATCGAATTTTACACAAATACAACATATTTTAACGTCATATGAGCATAAATATATCACATTTTACAGAAGTTATAGTAATTTCAAAATTGCCTGTATATCACTTCTATTAATAATAATAATAATTAATAAAATAACTGGCAAATATGTTTTTTTTTTCCTATTTTCTAAAGCCTACATATTAGGGCTTGCTTATACTGCAGGGGTTTTAAGGGGTAGCGGATTCTCAGAATCCCTATATTTCCAACTCAATCCGAAGATTCGATACCGCTTAAAACGCCTAAAACGTCCCTAGTATAAACAGGCCATTTATAGGTGGAAATAATCGGGAGTCAGTCTTTTTTTAAATATTATAATTTTTCCGACGTTTCGGCTCAAGCTTGTGAGCCATCATCGTGGAATGAATATGAAGGATGAAAGAATAAAAAATAGTAAAAAACTATTACCCAACGTTTCTTCCCACGTTATGCGTCTTCATCAGGACAAAAAAACAAGATACAGTACAGGTCGGTGTTCACTTTCAAGGCACCAACCTCATCGTATTGCGGTGGTTTCGTGGTTCGTGGTTCGTTTCCACATACGTCTGTTTCTCAACTCGCCTATCATGCCAGTATTATTTTTAAACAAGTGAAACTTGTTTAAAAATAATAAAAAAACAAGACATGTTTTTCTTTATTGGTTCCTAGATTATAATCATGAAATGAGACTTTCTAACTTTCAAATACCAAACACTAGATTACAGGTTTAGTAGCTCTAGATTGTTATTTTTAGGCAGAAATAGGGATCTCAGATCTATCCATCTACAACCCTGTGATGGTTCCTGACCTAATAAAAGTCACGTCTATATCTTGGGGCAGCTTACAGAGTTCATTGTTACTTCTTCTTCTCCAGACTTCCTCGTCCCTTACCATAGGTTCTTCGAAGGATCTTCCTCTCGAAACCCAGGAGATTATTTCTATCCCGAGTGGATAGAGTCCATTTCTGGGAGAAGTACATTAGGACAGGCATGATCAGAGTTTTATATAAACGGACCTTTGTTTTTCTAATAATAAGCTTACTCCGGAACTGTTTCAAGACGAAAATAGAGATCCCAGATTCGAATAACGGAAAAAGTCATACATACTTAAAATAGTCAAAGAATTAAAAAATATGTTAACCAAAAACATTTGATATGATGAATATTTTTCAAAATATTTTTCCCATCGATCATGAGTCGATACCATGGACAGCCATTTACTTCGGAATCTCCTTTACCTCAATACGTGATATTGGAAACAACTTTGGAAATCGGCGTGGAATTAGGAAACCCCGAGAGAAATGCATACACTTTCACGGCTTTTAACCTTTGTACCTCTCACCCACGGAGCAATTTAGAAATCCCCGAAGCGGATAAATACCGCAAGGTTCTAAATTATAATTGCGGGCTCCACCTTGGCGAGATGTGCGAGTCGCAAGGTTTCGCAATGCGCCCTCGTGTGCGGTTAGCCACTTACCTCTCAAGCCAAAAGAACTGCGCAATTGAAGGATAGAGGTGGCAATTTTTTTAAGTTTCTTTCGATTTCATTCTTTATTTTTAATGATCTTAAGTAATTCGTACCAGCATTTTATAAATAATGTTTGTTTTTTATTCATTTCACGTCACTTTCAGCTACTGTGGCTAATCACATGATGTTACAGTGGGATTCCTAAATTTTGCCTACGGTTTAATTAGGATAAGGATCTTTAAGGTGTACCTGGCATTGCACAGGCTCGGGACTATTTCATTTCACATTCGTAGGACGATATAACCGAAGATTTTTTACTAGCTTTAAAAGATTCCAGACCCATCTGCCAGGTTTCAACCCAATATCTTAGACGTAGAAGGCTGTTATGCCTAGCCAATTCAGCGCAGGTGTGATTTAAAGTTATTTAATATCATTTGATGTACCAAATTCATATTTATAATATTACCAGCTTTAACCCGTTTCGTTTTGCGAAAATTTTCTTTTGTGTTAATTTTAACAATTTCTACTCTTATGACAAGAGTAAAAATAAAATAATGTTATCAATAAGTTTCTCTCTTTTTATTTTCAATCATGACGAGTCTAAATTTGATGGTGTCAAATGACCAATGACATGCCAGTAGAAATATGATAACTCAATACACTTAACCTCGTATGTTATCATAATCGTTGTTTATCGTCACACATTGTTTGAAATATAAATATAAATGTTTCCTATTCCTGTGTAAAGGTTTCCAAAACGAAAAAGGAGGAAAATATTCGTTTGATTATTATAATATTTGTAAATATTGATTACTGTTGTATTACGTTGAAATCTAATAAGCAGAACTTATTTAGGCTTATAATTAAGTTCTACTTAGGTCCACTATAGTAGATTGAGAAATAAAATAATGAAACCCACGATTCCTGTAATATGAAAAAGAATAAGTAATAAATTCTCAAATCACCAAATTGTAAGAAAATTCCATAAAGGATATTTTTTTAAATATATATGACCACCCACCGAAGTTATATTGTTGCGAAGTGGATATTCTCAACAATCATTCTATCAATATATGTGTTCCTCTACTGACCTCATAATACCAAATGGTCTAGATAAGACAATCCTCTATCTAGTACTATTCTTCTAAGTTTTGTACGAATCAAAGAATTTTTACAGCCTAGCTTAGGACCATATAGTCCGGAGAATAAAATAGTTACCTTTGTCTTAAAAGAGGTTTTCATGTTTATCAAGAAATGTAGTACTTTTATTTATTTATTTTATTTTTTAATGGAATCATAGTATAGCCATAGTTTTCTAAACTCATACTTCGAGAATTCAATATTTTACGTTTCTATTCCGAGAAGTTAGTAATAGCCTACACTCGGCAAGTACATTGCACCAAAGGTAAGGGAGTAAACTTCGGAAGTTTTTTGTATAACAAAGGAAAGATAAAATCCCCAGGAGAGAATAAAATCCGAAGCTACCTCCCTAACTTTATTAAGAATAAGAGGGAAAAGTGGAGGTAGAATTCCGCTAGGTGGAGAGAAGGATTTCCATACAGAGTGGAACCTGTGAATAGTTAAAGAGGCTTGGTTTTATAGCGAGGGGAGGGGAGGCGGGGAACCAATCAGAAAGGAGTAAACAGCTTGGGTACACAGTCTGGAGGAGTCTGTTCAATGTACGTCAAGGGACCTGTGTATCCCGGTCTTTATCGGGTTCTCTTCGTGACGTTTCAGCTCATGTGGTCTTGTATAAGCAAACACTGTGGTTCTTTGAAAACGCTATTTCCTTTATACACTGTACTCGTTAACAACAACGACAAAAGAATCAGAATATTTGAAAATTAAATTAGGTTCAATAATTGAAATTAGTTACAATATGAAGACACACAATAAAAAAAAAAAAAACCTATATATGTTTTAATTCTGTTTAACGATATTTTTTTAAATAGACATAATTTTTGTTTACACCATAATTTCCGAAGCGTCAACAACATACCGTTGACTAAATAAGAAATATGGTCTTTGGAAAACGTATTCCGAAATTTTCATTGTTTAGTTTATGGTTCTTGCGAAATGCATGTTGTAATAGAATCTGGAGGAGTTTGTCTGTTTATTCGTTCAAGGTCTCGTTAAAAACGTTGGACGATTCTACAGTAGGAGTCCTGAATTTTGCCCAGCCAGGTTTAATTAGGATATGGATCTTTAACGAGTACCTGACATGGCACAGGCACGGGACAACCATAAGTAAGACATAACCAAAGATTTTTTATACTAATTAAAAAATAATTGGGTCACCTGCCAGGTTTGAACACATGACCTTGAGAATAAAAGGCTGTGAAGGTAAATAACTTAAAATGAATGTTTGTAAATTAATTTTTTTAGTTTACATGTAACCGTATACATTTTATGTGATAAAACTTAATTAGTCTTGCCTCTTTAGCCATGGCACGAGTTTCTGTTGTTTTTTAAAGACGTTTTTAAAATTATTTGAAGTTGTGAGTCTGGCCTCATACTGCTCTAGTTTGAAATGTCCCGATGAAGTCCTACAATGTCAATCGAAGCGTTGGCCTTAATGAACAGTGAAGAGAATTTTATGTAGCTGGTTGTCACCTGGCCCAACATCTTGGATTTAACAACACTTTGTCATTGAGATTATTATTTACTTTGCCCTTGGAATCCATTTTACTTCCTCTTCGAAGGAAGGCATGACTAAGGAATAATAACTCCCTCTAAAAGATTTGAGAGCCATCTGCCGTGTTTCAACCTCCAATACCTTAGGCGGAGAAGGCTGTTATGCCTAGCCACTACAGCACAGGTGTGATTTAATGTTTCAGAATTTCATTTGATGTGCATAGTAGAAATCGTTAGCACAATACAATAACAGCTCTATGAACTAAGTTTAGTTCCCAAGTTGTAATAAGTTGGAAATTATCAGCGAATATTCGAAAACAAAAAGTCGTTTCCTTATAGCCAAATACATACCCTACGGTCTTGAGATATTGTTTTTAGTATGTTCGGTCTTTCTCACGTTCTCCCTGGCTAGATATAAGTAAAGATGATGAGAAGTTATCTCCTCCCTTGGCATAAGGAGCAGGTATATCCACGACTCCAATTCTATAGAGATGTTGCTGAAAATATTTATGTCATGTCAGCATGTTGCTGACAAACGTCAACAAATCACAAATCCGACGCTATCAACTCTATTCCAAATTTCAAAATATCATTTAATAAACAAATTATTTTCTTTTCTTTTATACTTTTTTAGGAAACAATCAATTTTAAATAAACAATCAATAACTTCCATATTTTTCTTCGATTTCTATCATTTTGTCCCCGTTCTCAAGACTGTTATTCTCATTTTAAACATTTAGACATTGCTTACTGCTGTTTGTCTTTATGATGTCTGCTGGCTCACTGCCTAATAGACATCATAAGGACAAACAGCAGTAAGCAATGTAATTAAAAAAGGTGTAAAATGAGAATAACGGTCTTGAGAATGGGGACAAAACCCCAAAACGCTTAAAAACAATGTGATAGAAATTGAAGATTTTTTTTTTTTAAACATCTTTGTTGATATCTAAAACTGTATTTAAAAAAAATACATCAAGTAAATGTGATGGTTAAATAGAAAACTGTCATCAAATGCAGGTAGAGACACTACCCAGTGGCAGCACTCTATAAATATTCTAAACTAGAAGGTCTCCTGGCCATCTTCTTTTCAGACGCCTCGGAGGATTATCAGGAATCGATGAGGAAGCAAGGATTGAAACTAATCGATTGTATGGTTTGGGAAGGGAGTTTGTCATGGGAAGGAACGGTACCTGGTTTGGGCTAAATCAGCAACATATGGAATATTAAGGTCTTTATGGATGAGTTTATTTGTGACAAAATAAGGAGCATTGAAGATTTTAAGAAGGATTTTGGATTCTAAGGATTGGATACGAGAGGAATTCGGTGGTTTAGTAGAGCCCCATAGCTCTACTCCGTAAGTCCATATCGGTCTTATGATGGTCATAATATTTTAATAAAATAGGTTAATGTGAAGTAGTGAAAACGTCGGGCAGTTTCTTGTCTTTCAGTCCTGTCTGGGGATTCCAAGTTAAACGTTTATCAAGGTGGAGTCCTAGGTATCGAATCTGTTCAACAGGGGCTAGCGGTGTGTTATTAAAGGATACTGTAGGGCAGGAAGTCATTGGTTTACGACGAAGCCTAAAGGTTATCTGGTGGGATTTGTTAGAATTAATTTTAATCCTCCATTTCTGTCACCATACTTCAAGGTATCGGATGTGGGATTGAAGTGTGTGGGAGGCTGTAACAGAAACATTATCTACCGATAGCACGCACGTGTCATCAGCATAGATAGAAAGGAAAGTGTTTGGATGGGTTGGGATATCAGCTGTATAGACTGTATAAAGAACGGGTCCTAGGATGCTGTCTTGAGGAACACCAGCAGATTGAGAAAAAATGGAGGAATAAGAACTATTATGATTTATTTTTAAAGATCTATCAGCGAGGTAGGACTGGATAACAAGAAAATATCTAGGAGGTAGAAATAGACGGAGATTGTAGAGCAATCCCGGCTGCCAAACTCGGTCAAAGGCCTTAAAGAAAAAGAAATCTTATAAAAGGAAGTTATTAATTGCTTATTTAAATGTGAAAAAAAAATGATTAATTTTGAAATTCAAACGTTTTTTTTTAATTTTACATTGGTAGTGAAAATTATTAATTATTGATTGAGGAGCAATAATGACACCTCTTTACATTACTCACAATCAGTGATCTAATTAATTAATATTTTACAATATTTATAGCAGTAATGTTATTTATCCCATCATGTTGTGTTACATTGAATAAGAAAATAGGCAAAAGGAATATTGTATTAGATTTCCAGCATTTCCATTTAAATGCAAATGTACAAGCGTTACTCAGCTTATGAATGACTTCATAGTCTTAAACAACTTGATTTAATCTTATTAAGTTGTACTGCCGCGTGTTTTGAAAATGTTATTTAATTTCTTTATTTTTTATATACTCCTGGAAATTAATTTTATTTCGTAACCCTCCACATAATTAAAAAATCTGGTAAGGGCAACACAGACTTTCACGTACCTCCGTTTTTAAAATCTGTTAAAAAATTTTAAAATACAGTTAGAAATAAAAATGAGTGCAAACTGTTAAAGAATTAATTAAATTGAATTTTATAGAAACATTTGTTTTATTAAAAAATCTATTATATTATTATCTAAAATAATCTGTTAGTTTTTGTCGTCTTTTCATCACTCTTTACTAGCTTTTACAACTTGTGTATTAGATATATTTTTTCTAAAATCCTTTCGAACGATATATTATACATGTATATTACTGTTTTTATGTTCAAAATAAAAAAAATTGCAAAAAAAAATTTCTCAGTTCTCTTCTTTAGTTGGATATCAAATTCGTTCAAAAATATATTTACCTTTTTTTTATCAGTGGTAACAAGATGATATGGTTATCTTTATAGATTCTACAAAATTAAAGGTAGTTTAGAGGAAGAAAATGTCGGCATTAAGTCCTATCAGACTATTTCGATCAGAATGAAACATAATAATTAAAGCCCATTAATTTTACACCGATATAGCGAGTAATCAAAATCGTTAGAGCCGTTTTTGAGAAAATCGTAAAAAGATGCAAAATGCATGGTGTAAAGTGGATCGTCGTTAGCTGATTTTGATGAAAAAGATACTGTAACATCTCGGGCTTATAGTTGTTTTAAATATGAAATTTCAGCTTCATAGGACTTATAGTTTAGGTAAGTGAAAATAAAAATCGACAACACTGAAGTCCATGTATTAATATAATTTAATAAATGATGACAAAGCAGTACCTTTCATTACGGAAAATATTTTAGTTACCCATTGTCTTAGTTCGGGCTTTGAAAAAACACGGAGATTATGTGCAAGGCTGCGATAAAAGCGTTTCTCAAGATATTCATTCTAGATTGAATTGCGAAGAAAGAAAAACTACATTACAGTATCTTGTAGTGGTGTTGCAAATGTTTAAGTATTAAGCAAGGTGTGAATTGAAAAAAAAAAAAAATCCAGCAGTATTAGATTATGTACTAGAGAAAAAAAATGTTTTAAAATTTAATAAGAAAAACTCTAGCTTACCTGACTTCAAGGCAGTCTGTGGTCTCTATTTCATCATAGGCAATGCAACAACTGCTAACAGAAAGAAAACCACTGTTACTAATCTATGTTTGTAGCCATCAAATCCTAAGAAATATAGTTTAAAATACATATTAGAAAAGCAATTAATACATTATTAAAATTAAGCATGTCAGTGTAATAAAAATAATTAATTGTGTATGAGCCATAGTACATATTAGTATATGTCATATTAAAATTATAATGGGATAATAAAAAATAACTTATTTTAAAGCAGCATCCAGAACGTCCATTCATTATTACAGTGATTGTGAGTGAATTATTTTTATTTCTTCCTATTTTCGCATAGCAATTCATGTATACTTACTAACTTCATAACAATATCTTACAGACATGAAATAATGTAGTCAGCTTACAGCTTTGTCATGTCAAACAGGTTAAACCTGTTAAGAGTTACACAAGTTACTTTCCGTAACTACGGCAGGAAGTGCACACTACCTAAACTTAATAATTAAATGAAATGTAGAGATGGTTCTAAGGCCATATGTCTAATAGAACAACGTAATTTTATCCATCACATAGAATTAACCGTAGACGTATTATATCAAACGTAAATAGTATTTGAATGACTGTATAATTTATGTACATTAAAAAAAAAAAACAGAGTACGGTTAAAATACAGAGCTAACCCGCAAGATATTTTGTCGAAATAACTATATTACCAAGAGTATCAACTTTTAAAAGCTAGGTGAGCCCCAAGAGTTCGAACCATAGCTAATCTAACAAATACATATTTTATACAGCATTGGACCAACATACGTTTATGTATTTATATAATATATATATATATATATATATATATATATATATATATATTTTTTTTTTTAATATTTACAATACCAACATATATCTTTCTTTTATTCCTCTTATTTTTGTGCCTTCCTGATTATTTGATATTTTTTTTTTTTTGAATCAGTTTGATTTTTTTCCCACGACACTCCCAGGAATCGTGAGAGTTGGTATAAGAACGATGTAGCGCTAAGGTTATTGTAGACCCTTCTGGGACAGACAAAGGAGATCGATGGAGGGTCCGAAGCCATCCGCTCCAGAACGTGGGGTGAATACTCCTGGAGCCTGGATTTAGAGCGGCTTTATATCAGCTCTTCGCTGGAATCCTCCAATCTCCAGCAAGAGAAAGGGTTCGCTTGTATTTCAAGAGCATTCTTACACTAAATCGAAATCAATACCAGAGCGACGTGCCTTCGCTTTATCGAGTCATCATCCCTTCGACAAAGGAGTAAGAAGGGCTAACAGAAAATATTTCAACAAAATATCATCCTTGTCTCTTCTGGAAACATTATTATTTTCGCTACATACGGCTTTTAGCAATAATTATTTTATTTTTTAAATAAACTTAATTTCGACAAGCATTTTTCCATTTAGTACATATATTTTTATTTTGAATCTTTTATTTACATTCTAAATTACTTAGAACTAAAGATATGGCTTATGTATCATCAGAAACCATATGATTCAGTTTGAAACTGAATTATAAAGAAACGCATTAATGAAAGATTAAATTCACACCCAGTATCTATAGTAAATAACACTTCTTTAAATTTTTCCAGAGAGAACATTCAAAGTCATGGATGAACTATGAATGATTTTTATTCTCATAAAAATGTAAGCGAATTAAAGTCTAGGAAGGAATGCTACAATATACCCATTTCCTTCGTGTATAGGATGTCCGTTTTTTATCTACTAGCACGTTGTGTCGAATGTCGAACATGCTTCGATCTGCTTCTTTGAGGCTGATTTTCGAAAGATGTTCAACATTTCCGTCCTAAACGTTTATATATAGATATCCTGCCTTGATATACAGTTTTGACATCATCTCTTAAAAACAATTGGATTTTATTTTCAATGATCCTTGGTGTGAACTTTTGGCAATCACACCTTCACCAATCTGTGGCTTGCTAATGATTGTGCTGGATCCTACGAGAAGCTCCACGTAACCTCCTGTGTTGCGTCCAAACATTTTCTTATTCAGATGCAGTATATGTTTACTGTTATGTCAAATTTCATGTTATTCAATGTCTTTAGTTACTTCTTCCTAAAATAAAAAAAACACACACTTTTTTAATCCCTATCCACCCCTACATAGCCCCAGCCATCCCTATAACCCTCCTCGTAAGGTAAAGTTGCAGTTGCCCAGAGATCGTTTGCAACTATGCAATTAGAGTGCTGAAAATAGTCCGCATCTCCTTGCATACCATATAAGATTATGTGGCTCTCGCGCTTTCACTCAGTATCCACTTCCTCACGAGAACTGTAGCGCAGTTGAATGAGATGCGCTGGGATCTCCTGAGATTATGCCTCGACATGCACCAGTGGGTGTCGGGATGTAATTCGGAGTTCTCAGGGGCAATATGTAAATATTATTAACAGGTATGAATGAGGTCACGGTTATTTTTATTTTATTTGACTTATTCTTATCTGAATTTATTAATTGCATTTCTGTCCGATCTGTACAAATAGAATTAATGAGTTCTTATTGCTATAATATTTTAGAATAACCGCAACAGGCCAACAATACCTAGGCTAGCAAACGAATGTAACATTTATACGTTGTAGTATGGTTGGTTTGGCCTTAGTGTCGTAACCTCGTGACCATTCGCTTAAGAGGTGAAGAAACCACATGATATTTTTAATCCATTCTTTTAAACAAGGTTAGTCCATCATAATACAATTTGTTTTTGTTTTTTCAATATAAAAATACCCTACTAAGATTTTATAATTTAATTTTTGTTAGGTGTTCTGTTTTAAGGTTTATAATTTAAGAAGAATACTTCGTATTATAAATAATAAATAATTAAATATTAAGGAATAGATGATAATACAACTACTTCACAAAAATAATGAGAATATCATACTAATATTTTAATATCAAAATATTTTAATTAACAAAAAGAGAAAATCAGTTTTTAGAAAAAAAGTTTTGGTTTAATCCAGTAGAAACAGAGCTGAAAAAAACCCTACACGTGTAGCTTAAAACAAGAATGAGAAAAAGGAATATAACATTGTAACAAGAAAAAAATAATAACGTATATAACAATTACAAGCCAATCATAACCACAAGCCTGTTTGGATATATCTTATTAATCGGACTGTAATTACTGTTTCCTATTAATAAATCATGGATCATTAAAGCACTAACCTATAATTAAATGCCGCTCTTCAAGTTCCCTTGATGTTTCCAATCAACAAATAGAAAAGTTCTATTTGTGATTAATTAATTTTTACCCATATTAGTATATTCATTGCCAATAATTTAGGTCCCTCCTCGTTGCCAGTATCCTGCACTTTTTTTTTTTTTAATTTATTCTTAAACGAGCTCTTAGTTAAGGTCATTTAAACTGTGTCTAGAAAACATATTTATTTTGGATGAGGAAATTCTCAATTATGTTTCAAGGCGAGATCGACGTAACTATCTCATGCTTCAATTAAAATTCCTAACGATGTCTGTACAAGGAATGGTAAACGCAAGAAAGGCAAGAAACATTTATACTAAGTTTGGAGGGTCTGAAACTCAAATTGAGATGCTTCTGTTTATTTTTGTAGTCAAGGAACCTTGACATGGATATTTCTTATAAAAATTCAGATTTGATTTTTTTGCGACTACAATAATACTTCCTTAATATAGATTTCATCAGATAGTAATTATTTTTCTATATTTATTAAATTAGGGAAGTATAACTTTGAAAGAACTGAAGTAATCAAGCTACTGTAAATATTGAAACCTAAACAGTATCATGACGCATCTTAATTACTTAAACTTTCCCTCCAGTCGATGAAAGACACTCAAAAAACGGCTGTAACTGCTTTATTCACCTTTTTTTTTAAATCTTTAAAATTAAAATAGAAACCGAAACTAATTACATACACTCACTTACTCAAAACCCATCTGGACGTAGTCCTCACAAATACATGGCATAGCAAAAAAGACATATCAATACACCTTGGTACGTTATTAATACGTTATTATCGAGACTCGGTACTATGGAGATCTTTTATTTCAGCATTTATCCCCCACCCTCACACCCTGGCCCGAAAAACCCCGTATAGCCTTCAAAGGCAAGGTAGGGAAGAACAAAAAAATAAATAAATAAAAAAAAAAACGTACGTTATTTACAAAACCCATCATACAATTACAATTTAAAAAACATATCAATACATTTTTTAAAATTAATCTTTTCTCTTAACATATTGATTAGCACCTGTATATTACAAAAGAACAAGAGGAAGGATCAGTACAGTAGCAGCACACCTTCCTTGACCTGATCAACCATTAATTAACGTAGTCAAGATCTCGCATCCAGCACCTTTTTAATCTCCTCCTCTTATAGTAAGGCAGTATGTTAGGTTTTTTTAAGGAGGTACTTTTTAAATATTTATTTATTGAGAATTATTACAATCTGTTTCAGAATGAACAATAGTAATACTGATATGAAACCACATTCATACAATATATACAGAAAATAATGATAAAGTCAAATTACATAAAATAGAAAAATAAATTCATATATATATATATATATATATATATATATATATATATATATATATATATATATAATAAAAACAAACAAAAAAAAAACAAACAACAACCTATAATTGAGATAAATACAAAGTTGGCAATTAAATAAACATCATACAAACAATGGTAACTATATACAATATATACAACTGCTATAGGGACCCCAGACTGAGATTTCCCCTCGTGGAGGAAAAAAGCGAAAATAACGTACTAAGGTGTATAAAAATTTGAAGCTTTTTTAAGTGAGTCCTTTTTGCTATGCCATATATTTGTGAGGAGTATGTCCAAATGGATTTGAGTAAGTGAGTGCATATAATTAGTTTCTGTTTCGATATTATTTTTGAAGATTTGGAAAAAAATGAATAAAGTAGTTTCAGCCTTTTGTTGAGTGTCTTTTGTCGACTAGAGGGAAGGTTTAATTAATTAAAATGCGTCAGGACACATTTTAGAAGATTATCTTGCTTTTTAATTTCAATATTTATAGTAGCTTGATTATTTCAGTTCTTTCAAGGTTATACTTTCATAATTTAATAAATATTTAAAAATAATCACCATCTGATGATAGTTTTTTTTTTTTAACATAAGTCTCGTTAGAACCTCGATTATTTCCAAAAATGTTATGTATCGAATGTTCATAATATTACAACAGTGATGTTTGTAGGTTACCTCCGTCCAGGGACCTTCGAGCTTCCTAATTGAAAACTAGAAGCCACCTGCCGGACAGTAAGGGCCGCCGTATACTATAATACAGAAGAGCGAGGTCGCCGATAATGAGAAGGCTGGAACTAATGGGGTTGGGACCTAATGAGATCCATGGCCGGTCTGAGGAGGGACTTGAGATTCCTGAGATAGCGCCCGTATCGGGGCCTAGCTATCTCAACTTCTCTCATGGTTTATGTATCTAAGCTATCGATACACACCACAACTCCATTTTCAGTCTTCCAACGAAACTAAATAAAATTGAGAAATGAAATATTGATGATAGTGTTATCAATCACCAAGTCGAAAAAGATTGCCTTTGATTTAGTAAAAAATCGTAGTTATAATTTGAAATTGAATTATCATATTAATAATAGTATTATCGTATTAATAATTCTCGCGGAAGAAAGAAGAGAATCATCCATAATGCTGAGGCTAATTATCTTGTACTAAGAAAAGTCTATTAGGTGCTAACTACGTGTATTTAATGTCTTCATATTTTACAAGATGTATGCAATCTCGTAAAAAGAATGAATTTTGTTCAGATCTTTTAACAATTTTTGTGTTTCGCATCTACCCCTATGGTTAATTGGTGTATTTATTGACGTTTTATACTTTATTGTTTCAACTATGGATCCCCTGTAGCATGGTGGCTAGCATAACGGCCTTCTATGACAAATGTCGGGTTCAAACCCGCGGGTGTTCCTAGGATTTTTTAATGGGAGTAAAAAAATCCTTAGTTATGCCGTCCTTCAAAGGGGACGTAAAAAGGTCGTTCCGAGCCTGTGTGGGATGCCCGGTACTCGTTAAAGACCCCTATCCTAATTAAACCTGGATAGGGAAAATCTATTATTCCCACTGTAGCATCGTCCGATTAGCCACAGTAGCATAAAGTTATGTTAAATAAATAAATACTGCATTGTAGTACTACTAGGACAGTAGGCTTTACTTTGTCGTCTATAAGAATTTACTCCAGTGTAGTATTCATTTTCAGATCTTGTCTCGATCAAGTTAAGATTGGATAGTCTGATTGAACATACTTCACGATTTTGACTTTGTCATACTGGGTATAAGTTAGAGCTTCCAGACCTTGCAAAATATAGCCAAAAGAGAATTCACAGTGGTTGATTCTAAGCTGACACAGGACCACTTCTTCTCTCCTAGACCTTCTGTTGGAAGGAATACTTTTAAAACAGCCTTTATGTATAATTATGTCGAAATTTCTTCTGTATAACAAACCATTTTGACCATCTCACCACGCTATTGAACAATTTAAAGCTTCATAAACGAAAACATTTTCTAAAAATTCAGTTATATGTACGCGAAAATATTAAATTATATCCGAGTATGTATAGAATAAGTATATTAAATTGCTTAAATAAGGTTCAAATTAATAACTAGTAGATCTGGATAAAGTAGACTTCTACCCCTTAAATTAATTTTATCCATTATCTGCATATCAAGTTAATTATTTTTTATTTTCATGCCATTTTTTTACTATTTCTTATTATTTCCTTTTACTCAAAATAAATTGTTCACTTTTAAATATTAGTATGCCTAAAACACTAATTGGTATATTTTTATCATATTGTCATATTTGATTTAGGTACCTGGTATATTCACATAGAAACATGAGCTCGAACTAAACCATTGAACTACTGTCCTTATATTTGTTTGTTTTTTTATATTTAAAAAACAAACATAGCAATATATTAAAAAATCCAACACCCAAATCATCTGGACTCAGCTTTAAAAATCTTAAGTCACATAAGCTCCAATTTTTTCAGAAAAATACCTCATAAATACTCAAATTATACTTATAAATAAATAAATTTAAGTAAAAAACCAAAACAAATAATAATAATGAATAAATGCAACAAATTTAAAGCAACTATATAACAATTGTTTTTCACTCATTAATGTTTCAACTGAAAATATAGGTATGATTTCTGAAGTCGCTATAACTGTTTGAAATATGGTAGTTCTTTCTGATACTTCCCATTATTATCTTGTTTACAAAAGTAAATTAATATTCTTATAAAAGTGATAGATAATTGAGTCAATAGAGCCAAACTAATTTTTGATGCCGGAATATTCAATCATACAACAATGTTTCCGGTCATGAGCAGAAGTGGTTATTGAATTATTAATGTTAGCGTGAAGTAAAACGTTTTCTAATGCCTATCAAACCGTTAATAGAGCTCCTATATCGGTCATGGCATCTAGGAGCTACTGCAGTAAAGTGTAGATGCAGTTTGTGCTTGTGGGATGCATTAGAAGGCAAGTGCAGGGAACTGCGCGCGCCGGGATAGACTAACCCGCACTACATCTAGCCGACCTCGGAGCGACCGGAGATCTGAGCTCCTACTACCTCCTGTTCTCCTGGTAGCTCTTCTATTGAAAATGCAATATATTTTAAAAAAGCGGCAAACCCCGGACCCAGCGGGGCGAAGCCCCCCGTTCGTGCAGGCCCCACAATCCTCGGGCCTGTTCCTGGAGGAGGGGGCACGACTTTTGGCAGACCACGCCCCTTGGAAGATGACGTCATTGGCCCACCATCAGATTTCGGCAATGGAGCCGGGCCTAGTGCTAAACCACGGTGGTGGGGGGACTCCCGAATTTTTCACCTAGCCCACTGCACTCCGGCGTCGCGTCACTATTGTCCATATCAACTCGAAATAACTCTAACCGAATCCGATTTCAAAATTAATTTCTTTACTATAATTCAAAGTGCATATTACAAAAGTGCATCAGAGAGAGCATTCACCTGGTTCGGTAGCATCCAGGTGGGCCAGAACTGCCGAAAATCGCTGATCGCACATAAGTCCTCTAATAGCAATACAAAATATGTTTTAATAAGGTTCCACTTAAAACACATCCATAACCATTACTACTACCTTAAAATGCCCAAATTAGGCAATTGGCCAGGTGCCAAAATTGCCAAAACTCCTTTTGGCCCACCCTCTTCATGGGCTGGGGTAACGCGTAGACCGATTTGAACCATTTTTTTTCAATAAAATTTTATAAAATGCACCGGTGCCTGAGGAAGCCAAGTGGGTGTGAGTCAGAGACGACGTCAGAGAGTAAAGAGTGCAGCGATGCACCGACTACGTCAGAGAATGCACTTGGGCCGGAGAGGCGGGAAGCCGGGTGGGGAGCGGGTGTATGATCCAGCTCTCTGTACTCACTACCAGGCGCCCAGCCCCTTGCAGGAGCTTTCGTCCCGCCGCACGCTACATATGGGACTCCGGCACACCTTCTCCTACCTCTTCTTTAGGTATATCCTCCGTTATGGATGTCATAATTATTTTATTGCCAACTGCTTTCGGCATGACAGAAAGGACATAAAATAAGGAATTATTCTTAATATATTGATTGGTTTTCTTAAATTAAAAATACGTAATTATATATTGATATATTCTTTGCAATTGAAACGTCATTCGTAATTTGTCATTTACAAAATTTGTGAAATTAATTTTTCTTAATCCTCAATTTTAAAAGAATATCTTAGACTTTAAACAGGAAGTTTTGAATTATTAGTGACTCAATTACTATAAAACGGAAATAATAATATTATAATAAGTTACTATGTTACTAATTAATTATTAATTATGATCCATCATTACCTTTATTATGATTTTATTTATTAACATTTATTCGTTTTAAAAGTAAAGGTATGTGTTGCTTTAGCCAAAAAATATGAAAAATTACATAACCCAATTTTAATGTAATGAAATATATGAATATAAAAACATTCCAAGAGTTAAAATCTGGCATTTTGCTTATCAATAATTTTGAATTTGAAATAGAATAAAAAAAAAAAATCATACATTCCGATTGTATTTCAGGATATCAAAATAATATAAATAGAATAGAATTTCTTTAAAACATTATAAATATTTGGATTCTTTTAATTCGAATCCTATTTCTGTACCTCGTGAAACTTGTAGGCACATTGTATTGTATTATTGATAAGGTGTAAATAATAATTAAAAATCAATATGACCAGTCGTACTTTGGAATCGGTAAAATGTATACATATTCATTTTTTTTAATTTTTGATGATTATTATTCGTGACAGGTCAGCTCAATAAAAATAATATTAAAAAAAAATTATTTGTATATTCCAATAACCTTAACATATTGACAATATATTATCAGCGTCAAGTGTTGACAATTCATTTTCCTCTGTTTAATTTTGCCCAACAATATATACATTGTATTTTTTTTCGATTACTAGATGCCTCGAGATCTTTTTTTTTTTGTTTGACTTACTATTGAAGAGTGCTGCCAATGGGCAGTTTCTCTCATGTTTATTTCATGTGTTATCATTAATCAGCATATTTACTTGTTGTATTTTATACAGTTGTAAATTTCAATAAAAAAATATTTTATAAAAATGTGTTTGCCATTAAAGTAAACTAATATAATAAATAAATCATTATTAGTGATTAATCATTAATTTTCAAATGGTATTAATTTAATTTAATAAACTAAAAGTTCGACATCATTAAAAAAAAAAAAAAAAAAAAAAAAAAGGACGAAAAACTGAGTTTTATTTATTGTATACAAACAGATAAACTATTAAAAAATATTATTAACTTTACTGAACATTTTCTTATAGACCTATTTATGCTAAAGGTCAATCTGGATCGAACAATAATAAAAATTATTTTTAAATCACGGTGCCTTGTAAAATAAATAAATAAAAAAAGAGAAAAATTGTCATTATTCATGTAAATTCTATTTCTTTTAATTATAAAATAACTGGAAAAAGAAATGGTAACTCGTTGGGCCCGCTACTGCAACACAAGGAAAAAAAAAAACAATTCGTAAAGAAGAAGCAGAAGCCCATCGTGGATAGTAAAATAAAATAAATCCATTAGTTTTACTGCTGAAGACAATGATAGTGACTCTGTGGCTATTAAAAGTTATAAATCAGGTAAGACGATAAAACTGGCCACTAAACCGTATTTATAGTGTGTTAGCTGTCCGTCGGTTGACTCAATCATCTCTAGAGGCACCTGCTAATGTGCTTTATGTTCTACTGCCCCTCGTGGGCAAATTGCTTCAATTTATGATATAAATTTGTTCCACATTTTTTCAGCTCTGTTCGAAAATATTATTTATCCCTCATATGATAAGCTTTGCTAAATTACTTTCAATAATGAACCTTTGTAACGAACAAGAAAAAATAAATCACCCAGTCCGTCTCTCTCGAAATTAGAGATTTCATATTTCAAATACTCCAAATCCAAATATTAAATTAGATAAAAAAAATAAAAATAAAAAAATCACCTTATGCCATACGCGTCTCTTCTTCGAAACTATTGCCCTCCTCCTCCCCCTTTTTTTTTGTCCCCAACATACAGTCCAATCCACAATGAGCGTTAGATAAATCGGCTTCAACAAAACAGCAGAAAATAGTGTTTGGGATGTGTTTTGAGATAAAAATCAGTGCACCAGAAATGAGAAAGTTAGGCACAGCAATTGATTTGAAATGCTATGGCCATAATCAGTCAAAGCCATAAAATAAAATATTGTATAATAAAATGAAATATTCATCCAGGAATTGACTATTGGAATTAGTGCAAAGAGAATTTTAAAAATAAATTAAACAAGAAAATACCTACACAATAAATACTTTTAACTTATTATTTAGAAACTCAAATATCCCAAGGACAAAAGATCATTTCCGTTAATCACGGTTGTTGCTATTCGATATTTAATTAAATACTCTAAAAAAACAAAAAAAAAAAACATTTCAATTGGTACACGAGATATGGCCTTCTTAACTAAGTAACCTTAGATTTGTAAATTATTATTCACCGCGCATCATCTAAATACAATAAAATAAAAAAGTCTCAAAGCGATATATGAAAATGTATTCTGAATGCCTTCTCCAATGTAAGATTCATGAATAACTATTTGGGAATAATAATCCATTGTGTACTAGTTGGCAGAGTTTTCATCATTTTACATTATTTTTAACCTTGTAAAAGGATTTTTTTTTAAACCGGAAATCAAGAAGGACATTTTAAAAAAATGGTGCTCGCACCACACGCCTTTCACCACACTTACCTTCGTTACTAATCAATTTAAATATTTTTTATTAGATTTAGAGATGAAAATAAATTAATTACATTGAGTTTCGATAGAAACATGTGTTTATTTAAACAATCTATTACATATTATATACAACAATCAGTTAGTTTTATTGGCTTTTCATCACTCTCCGTTAACTTTTACGATTTTGTTGATAAGATAGTATTTTTTCTAAAATCTTTAGCTTTCCAACGGTATATTATACACCTATATTACTGTATTTATGTTCAAAAACACAAAAATTGCATAAAAAAATATGTTTTCTCTTTTGTGTTTTCGTTTAACTTATGTATTCGTTTTGTATATTTACCCGTTTTTTATCAATGCTCAAAATAAGATATAGTTATTTTTATAGAATCTACACAATTAAAGGTACTTTAGAGGAAGAAAATATAAATTATCGGCGTTAAGCGTTGTCAACAATATTTCAATCAGATTAAACCTATATTATATTAAAGCCCATTAAATTCTACATCTATTCAATCAAATTCGTTAGAGCCATTTTTGGGAAAATCGTAAAAAGGTGCAAACTTTATGGTATAAAGTGGCTCTTCTGGTTGGCTGATTTTGATGAAAATGTTGCTGAAACATCTTGCACGTATAGTTGTCATAAATAATGAAATTTCAGTTTTATAGACGTTCTAACGCTAGACTTACCGCCCACGGTCACACAGAGACATTTTTGTTGGACTTGGTCATTTGAACTCAAGGGACCATAAAACACGCATTTCTGGTAAAAACTCGAATTTGAAAATTTTCACGATCACAATACTTTTTCTTACTATATATTTAACTAAGGGAAAGTAAAATGGGAAAAAAAAATTTAATTTAATAAGACTAATCTGAGAAACAAACCAACTACAAATTATTTAGCTCAAGAACAATTATCAAACAAAGAACAACTGAACACCATTTAGAGAGCCTTTCCTGAGATTTTGGCAGTAAAGTAAGAGATTTTCCGTCTGAGAGCTCACTATAGAAGCTTTTAGCCCTCCTCCCCCAAGTTGAACGTGGAAACGCAGTTGGACCCCCACTCCATTTGGGGAACGGTCATATATTTTATGCGGGAGAGTGGATTCGAGGGGCTTTGCGCTGTTTGAATAAAACTCCTTGGCAGCCATGATTAGGGACGGAAATTGAATTTCCTCCGATTGGGTCTGGTTTATACTGCATGTAAATTTAGATTGGATATTGATATTTCGAGCCATAAATCATGCAATCTCTCAGGACATTTGAGGGGGAACGGTGGACAAATCAATAGCAACGTCGGGTTCAATCATATACATTTACATTTCTGCATTGCGAACGAGTCTCGCTTTCATAATTAGCGGCTTAAAATATGTTGCCATACCAATCATTCTTGATTTTATGATTGTGCAGAAATGCGATTTTCGACGAATGGGCGCACACACCCAATCCTTCACATAGAACTTGAATACTTCCAAGAACAGTTTCTGCAATATCACTTTGTTAAATGGCTGTATTTTTTATTCCACGAATACTGATTCTATTGTAAATAGATTTGTTATTTTACTTTTATTTTAACATATCACAAGTATAATATATACGATGTGTGATTTTAACATAAGCACAAAAGATATTTCCATAATAGTATTACGACACAGTGAAAAAAAGGACAGGTATGATAACCGATAAAAAAAAAATATATTTTGGTGTCTGTTGAAAAACACCAATATTTTCAGTTGTCAGTCAACCTTATGTTTTTCAATACATACTGTATGTTTTTCAATATATACCTACATTATTCCATTCCCAAATAATTCCAATCAAATGTTAATTTCAGAGAAAATCAACAAATAAACCAGACAGATAAGTTTATTTATTTATTCAATTATCATTTTCATGGGTACATTCAGCAGCAAATATAATTTGAAAAGATTAATTTTTCATGTATAATTAAGATGTATGATTAAATTATATATTACTTTACAAACATTTAAAAGAATTGTAATTTCCTTTTTTTTTAACTATATATTTTAATTTATCTTTTTTTGTTTATAATGTTATTATATTTTTTATTATATATTATTCTCTGTTCTCATTTCAACATAGTTTTTTTTCTTGTTTGTACAGTTTTATTAGAAGTTATCTTTTGAGTTATTTTATTTGTTCATTTTATTGGTTTAATTATGTTGTTTTCAATTATTTTACTGTAAAATTCCAGTCTAAAAACCATTGTTTATTTTCAATAATATTATTCTAACTCGTCCCAGAATAAATAAAGAAGTATTATTAATAATACCTAGGCATATGCCTATGTTCATTGATGTTATTCTTAAGGGACTTTGTCCCAGTTTTATTTTTTCATTCATACATTCATTAAAAAAAAATAACACTTCCATTTATCATCTTTTCCTTATCGTGTATTAGGTCTGATGCTTGTGGCCACTTGTAAAATCTTGAAAACATACAAATCTTAAACAAAACAAAAATTAAATGTTATGATTAATGTTTACGTTTTGAAACAAGCATTAAATTCCTCGAAACAATGATTATGTATTAATTTCGTTATTAAGTGATATTTACAATATAATTGTCAATTTTATAAAATTACTATTTTTTTTTTTTTACTATAACACTAAAATATTACAATTACGTAATTCAATGTAATTATGTAATTACTAAAGTAACCCATTATTTATTAGTGCCCCGGAACGTAAATACCAATTAAATAATTTATAATAAAATGGAAGTTATTGTCTTTATTAAATACTCATTGTGTATAAAAACATCCTACAAAGTCGAACATGGTGTAATATTAATAATTATGGAATTTTTACGTGTTAATTTACTCTAAAAAACAAATAATTTTATTTCTTATAATTAATGACGAATTTAATCAATATTTATTATCCATAAATCACGCCTATGGTAATCAGATCAAAACGGTCTAAACGTACTCGTAATTTTGAATAGAAGTGTGTTTCTGGGTAAGAATTTCATGGTTCCTCTAGTTTTTATAGACATTGTTTAGGTACAGCGTTATTCTGTTTACAATATGAAAGGGTGTAGGTCAGTCATTAACTGGAAACCAGGTCAAATCGCGTTGTCAGTGTCAGTACACATGTTGCGTTTCTAAGGAATTAGGAAAAAAATATTTTTTTTCATCACAGCTTTCTAGAGGTGGGAGATTACCCTGCAAGAAAGGGAGGACAAAAACGGCGCACAAAAGGAAAGGAATATGGAGAGAGAGTTCGGGTACTCATTATGCAGCACTGAAGGACACAGGATAAGAAAAAAATATGGTGGAGAAAGCGCCGGGGGTGGAATATGATGCAAAAACTGTGCTTTCTAAACTGGACCCAGCTACCCTGTGTCGTTCTGGTCAGTCAGTCCTAGTTCAGCCCAAAGGGTGGTTGGTTTAAGGGTAAGTGCTAATTTATTTAGACTTAAATTAATAGTTTCTCATTATCATTATTAAAATATTTTAAAAAAAATCTAGAGAGCACAACACACGAATTTCACTTACCACGGTTGGTAAATCAATTTAAGAAATATTGAATTAAGAAAGAGTTGAAAAAAAGTTTAAAGAATTACATTCAGTTTCGGTGGGAACGTATCTATTAGTTTAAAGAATATAACAATAGAAATTATTATCTACAATAATCGCTTGTGTTTATGCCCTTTTCATCTTTCTGCATTACATTTTACAACTTTCTATATAAGATAAAACCGAATCTAAAATCTTTAGTTTTCCAATGGATCTATATGATTATTCTTATGTTCGGAAAAAAGAAATTACCTAAACAATTGTTTTCTCCTTTTTTACTTTATTTGGTAATCCATTTCATTCAACTTGTATATTTAGCTGTTTTTTAAAGCAAATATTAATAAGATAATATGATTATTTTTATAAAATCAAAAAAATTAAAGATCCTAGCTAGAAATAATCGGGAGTCAGTCTTTTTTTAATATTTTAATTTTGCCGACGTTTCGGCTCAAACTTGTGAGCATCATCAGGACATTACTGAGCCATGTCAAGCAAAAAACCTACATTTATGCTCAGTTTAAAACACTTTTATGCTTAGTTTAAAACTCAGTTTTATGCTTGGCATGGCTCAGTAATGCCCTGATGATGGCTCACACGTTTGAGCCGAAACGTCGGCAAAATTAAAATATTAAAAAAAGACTGACATCCGATTATTTCTACTTATGATAATTTCTACAGTCGACTATACATCCTCAAAATTAAAGATACTTCAGGGGTAGAAAATTTAAAATATCGTCATTTAAGCCCTGTCAGGCTATTTCAACCAGACCTAAATCTACATGGTATTAAAGCCCTATCAATTTTAGATAGATTTAGCGAGTTTAATCGAAATCGTTAAAGCCGTTTTGGGTAAATCGTAAAAAGGTGCAAAATTCATGGTATTGTTTGATAAAGTCGCTGTAATATCTCGGGCGTATGATAGTCTTAAATGTGAAATTTTAGTTTCGTAGAACTTTTCGTTTTCGTGTTAGACTTACCACACACACAAGACATTTCAACAGAAATACACATTTTAGGAAAAATGAAAATTAATACACAAAGTTGTAAAAGATAATTCAAAGTGATAAAACTGAATAATTATTGCATATAATGCTGTAGTATATTATTTAATCTGAACACATGTTACCGTCGCAATTTTTTAACCTTTTCTCACTCATAGTTAATTTAAACGTTCTTAAATAAATTTTAATAACGGAGGTAAGTGAAAGCAGTATTTTTCCCTCAACAAATTCTTTTTTTCCTAATATAACCGTATAATGAACCATTGGAAAGCAAAAGATTTGACAAAATTTGTTATCTTATATACCAAGTTGTGGAAAGAATGTGATCTGTCGAATAGGACATGAACTTTAGTTATTATTATACATAATAATGTTTATTGTTATGTTATTTAATGTAAAACATATGTTTCCATGGAAACTTAATGTAATTCTTAAACCTTTTTTTCAACTTAAACTGAGTCTTCTATTGCGCGCACCGCATTCTTTTATTATATCGTTAAAATTATCCTGGTATGTAAATATAAATAAATAGTACATTTTTTCGAAATTAATGCAATTTTATTATTAATAGTACTGAAAGTCAGAATCTTATTTTGAAAATAACTGACAACACTTGACTATTTCCTGCCTACAACCTCACTGCTAAAAGAAGGGACTAAAGCAACTGCCTTTTTGGAGAGAGAATATATTAAAAATGTTTTAGTACAGCTAGTGTGCCCCTTCAATGTCTAGTAATTAAAATTAAAATGGCAATAATTAATGCGAGAGATTGAATATGTAAATAGATAAATATAAGAAGGGGTAGGAGCAAAAACCGAAGAGTCGGGGGGCGACTGGAGAAACCTTCGGCTTTCGCTGAGCTAACGGAACGTCTTCAATTAAATTTTAACGGTCTTCTGATCGGGACTGTGCCTGTGTCGGAGGCAGTAGGTCCGGAGATTTATGACAAAAAAAAAGTTGAATTCACAAGCGATTTAAAAATATAACAATAAATAAATAAAATTGTGAGTTTAATAAACCTTTGAAATATAGAAAACTATGTATTCCCATACACAGAAATTGATATAGGGTCAGAAAGTGCAAAATCTGACATGGTTGAAAATGTCCTTATATTTTATAGATAAAAATAGAAAATCCTTTCATAAAATTAAATAAACAACCTAAATAATTTTTCTTGATTTCTTAAAAGCGTTTATGTGTCCTTATCTTGATACTTGTACAACTATATGCTTTTGGGTGATGGAAAACCTTTGTTTTAAGTCAAACTAATAACATAAAGTTAGGCCAACTTTATTTCACGTAAACTTTTCAAAGTTCAGTATTTATGAAATTTGTCAATTTTATAATTTAAACAAAGCCTAACTAAAATTGTCTGTCACTAAGAAAGCCGTTTAAAGAAAAATAAATATTTGAAACCAAAACAATGAAAAAGGACATTTGAAGTGATCGTTTATGCAAGAGCAACCCCTTAAACCTAATGACTGGTCATTTAACCGCTTGATAATTATGTTTATATCAATAGATCAGTTTTATTTAATTTACGATTATGAACATGACAATTATATAATTGGAAGTTTACATCGACGTTTAAAACATTAGAAACAATAGCGAATCACAGGACAGTTTTATTTATAAAAAAATAAGAAGATACATATATATTTAATTAGTTTTGACTGTTGATAATTTAAGTTTTCTGCTGTTCTTAGGTTTCAGTCAATAAATACAAAATTTTATTTATGCATCGGTTCGAGAATTTATTGTTCTCATATTCATGCTTTAACAGTGAAAAAACAAAAAACAGAACATTAATATTTTTTACAATAATTAATATATGATGTTATTGTTAGATAAACAGAAAAAAAAATACATTTAAAGATGAATAGACATACAGTAGTTAAATAGATATTTCGATTAGAATTTACATTAAATATATTATTAGAAATTCTAATTGAAACATCTATTTAACTACTGTATGTCTATTTATTGTTCAATGCATTCTTCTCTGTTTCTCTATCATAATAATATCATCATATATTAATTATTGTATAAAAATATGTTCTGTTTTTTGTTTTTCCACCGTTAAGGCATGAATATGAGAACAATAAATTCTCGAAACGTTGCATAGATAAAATTGTGTATTTATTGACTGAATCCTAATAACAACACAAAAGTTATATACGTATCGCTCTATAATAACATACAAAACGTTTTTAAAAAAAAAATCTGATCTGCACTTTTCACAACCAAAAACTATTTAATCAGAATTAACGGTAATATATTATATTAACTCATCAAATCCCTGAATTTCAATAATAATTTCAAACAAATGACACTACAATTACAATAATTTAATTTTTTTTATTTATAATTAAAATGAAAACCAGCCATTTTTTGGTTATGTTTATGACACATTTTGTTTTTCCGAATATTTTGTTGACCTATTTCGTCTATAAATATCCAAAAATGGGATATGGTTTACGATCGTATAACGGATTAATTTCCACGAATTTTGAGAAAATAAATGTCACCAACGCCGGATAAATTATTTGAAATTTTATGTCTTCCAATAAATATTTATAAGGCTTATATATCTACATAATCCTATTTGATTCTAATTTTGATATTTTTTTTTTTTTTCGATTAGCCAAGTATAGATAATCTAATATACGGTCGTAAATATTCTGCACCTGCTTCGTTAAAAAAGATAAGAAAACTCTTAACATGAATTGTTTCGAATCCTTTGTTTATCCTTTATTTCTAAAAGTTTATCATCAACTTTCTGTTTTTTTCCATTATTAAGTTATGGTATTTATAAAAATCATAGCTTGGATCCTTAATGATTAAAAGTATAACTATTGTTTTTTTCAAACATAAATTTACAAATACATACAAATAAATATATTAACTACAAATAATATCTAATACATACAATACAAATTTTTATTAATGAATGTAATTACAACAAAATAAAATGTCATACATTACAGTTTCAATTGTAAAACTGCTGACTACTCCTGTTTTATTGTTTGCGTATCGTTTAATAATGTAGTTTAAAAAGAGACTATATTTCGAATAATTAAGGAAGGCAGGTGATCGGAGAATTCTCTTAATTCTGCATAAAACTTAGATAAATTTGCTATGTCTATACTGAAGTATGTTTTTACAACTCATTTGATTTTAATTTATATTCAAGTAATTTTTTTTATTTTTTGTTGTTCGAGATACACCTGTCCTTTGATGACCATCTAAAGGACCAAAGAACAACAATTTTTTTTTATGCAATTTTTAATTTTTATGTATTAAGAACAGTATTATAGATGCATAATATACCGTTGGAAAGAGAATGATTTCAGAAAAAACAATATCTATCTTATACAGAAAATTGTAAAAAGTAATGTTAAGTGAAGAACAGAGCATAAACTTATTACCGATTATTATGTGTAACAATTTAATATTGTAATATTATTTAATCTAAATCATATGTTTCCAACAAAACTGAATATAGTTTTTATTTCTGTGGCGGTCGTGAATAAGTAGTTAAGTCAAAAACTTTCATTTTACAGGTGAGCGACTTAAACTTTACGTAATACCCAATTAGAGTATTAACATACAGCTTTCTTTCCACCTGAAATTTCTTCCAACAAGAAATTTCTTTAACCAATTTAACACAACGTGGGAGACGGTCTGAGGGAGAGATATGTGGGGTTAACTCATTTTTTATATAACTCGGGCTATCCAGTTTTTCACGACCGCCACAGATTTAAATTAACTTAAAACTATTTTCATAAACTTTATGTTTATGGAATCATTCTTAAATTGATTTTAATAGCCAAGGTAAGTGGCAGTCGTGTGTTGCCCGCACTAGTTTTTTTTTTTCGAATTGGTAAAATTAAAGGAAATTTTCTGTCAACAATCCGGCATAGAATAGAAAAAAAAAACACCATGGATTTCCATGAAATATTTTCATGTGATGGGGTCTTTTACCATTCCTTGCACGCTATACTTTCATTTCGGTTGAGTTTTATTCATGAATTTAGAATAAGTCTTTGACATAGCATTCGATGCACGAAGCTAGATAATCACTTGGGACAAGACTTCCATGGCGGAGTTTCGGTGACTATGTAAGCAATATTAATGACATTTTTATATTTTTTTGACGTTAAAGTGGTACTATTAGATCAGCTCTTTGTGTACTGCAAGAAGATGGATGCGATTTCAAGAGCTGTTAAGTAAAATAAAATATATTTAGTGAATATAGCTGTTTACTGAAAGAAAAAAATGTAATCTATACCGCATCTAATTGAGTTGATTCTTTATGTGATTAATAATTGGAGATAGCTTGTAATTTCTTTACGTACTTCATATCATATTTCTGTATATTTTCTTAATGAACAATAATTCGCCTTCATCGATAAGTCTAATATAGTATCTTGTTTAACCCGAAATTAGGATTATGAGTAAACCTTTATCTCGTCGCCCCTATTTTTGATCTTTCACCTACGAGCAAAAGGAAATACGTTGATATATATATATATATATATATATATATATATATATATATATATATATATTGATATATATATATATATATATATATATATATATATATATATATATATATATGTATTTAAGTAACGAAAAATATAAATAAATAAAACTGTACTTCTACAACCAATGAATGGCTTGGGTTTGTTACATGTATAGTTTCGTACTGTTTCACGGTCAACAGCCATGCAGGTGTTTCCCTAATTTCCGGGTGCTCAATTTCTACAGACTGAGTATGTCCCAGAGGAGTCTCTATACCCAAGGATCGCTATCCGGCTGGAATAATAGCATAAGTAGGTCTGCCATGGACACTAGACTAGTGCTCTAACTACTAGACCACGCCGCTCCTAATGTAATTAGTATATTTCAAAATATTTATTATTATCCCAGAACATTGGCTTATTTTAATGAATGAATTCAATTCAAAACAAGAACGAAATATTATTTTAATGATGGAGTTTTGTTGACCGTAGAGAAATTAGATGAGGAAGATGGTTGGGGGTGCGGTCATAAATTAAAAATAAGCGTTATTTTAATTATGTGCCGACGTTTCGGCCTACAATGTGGGCCTTCATCAGGGCTAAAAGAAACAAGATAACAACCAATGTAATTATAGACTTAATAATGCGTTAGGTATATAATAATAATATGACAGTAATAAATTATGGGAACATAAATAATATTAAATGTGAAATGATAATAAGATGACAATTATAAAGTATGGAAATAAGGTGACAGTTATAAAGTATGGAAATAAACAAAATTAAGATGATAGCTCCAAATGTAATTGAATAAAATAATTATTATAGAAATATTGTAATGAATAATTAATCAAGACAAGAAAGAAATATTATTTTAACCTAGTGAAATTAAGCCCTTGACTTTTCCACCCCTTGTAATACTACAGACTAAAGTTCACCACCCGTACCCCTCTTTCCCAGATTCTGCCCAGTAAATGAAGAATGTATCAGGAGCCTATCAGAATGTATTTATAATAAATATAAATTGATATTCATAAGATATAGAAAGACTTGGAGAGACTGACAGGGTATATCAATTATTTTTTATAAGTGTTCAGACATAATTGTTTTTCCTTTATTTGATGTTTTGATTCATTGTAGTATAATTATTTATTGTATATGTTTATTGTACATTATTCGGAGGTGAGATACGACAGATGTGACAGCTTACTTTGAAGGATAAACAAGCCCTTAAGGTTTGATGAGCCCATAGGGGAATTTAGAAGGTTTTTCAACGTGGACTTCGTAGCTTGTACTCTGTTAGTATAGAGTTGATAAATCGCAGAGACTCAAATGGACGTGTAAAGTTGTTGGCTCAATTCCGAAAAAGTTAGTACTCGATAGGCCGAAGCGTCGATGGGAGGATTGTGTTACGTCTGATCTCGGGGCTTGGGCTTGAATGGTGATCATTGAATGAATCTGAGTATGCAGTATTCAGTGCTATTGTCATCGAATCGGGTTCTGTAGGCATTTGATTATTATTATATATTATTTTATTTCTTTTTATACTTGTAAAGTAGTTTTTTTTTTATTAGATAAAAGTAACAATCGTGTTCTTAATTTTTTTAAAATATTTAATTTAACTTACTAATCCATAAGTATAGGATTGGAAGGTGACTTGATTCTCATGAAAATTATATTAAAACCGAATAATTTTGAAGTGTTTTTTTATTTAATTTATTTAAGATATGCAACACCAAACGTCTACAAAATATCTTGAATAATTTAGAAATTTCAGTTGTAATATAATAACTTAAAATATAAAAATGGCACGACTCCTGCAAGGAAAACATCTTATATGGCTTTATGTATTGCCGTCGTCAGTTTTCAAGTGAAGTTTTATTTTTTATAGCCGTTCGTGACTTGAAGTAAAAAGAAAAAAAAAAAATAAGAAACGCTTTAGAGCTTAACAAAAGGTCACTAGATCTCTGAGTTACGTAAACCTCACCCCCTGGAATCTGTGTTCATCATCTGAGACTGCTATCTGTGGCTGACGTGATGGCGATGAAGCGAGGACTACGTCGGGTCAGATCTCTTTGGACATGTCCTGCGTGGGAAACTCAAGTCCCACGGGTCTACTCTCTTTATCTCAACGGGTGGTTGTTTTTTGTGGAAAAGCTGGTGGGCTTAATGCTATGAAAACGGGAGGATGTGGTGACAGCATATATATTTCCTACGTTAAAATATCGGCGTGAAACGAAAATAAATCAACTTCTTTATAAAGGTACCTACTTACAGGCATACAAAAAGAAAACCCATTATTAATTATTCGTTAAATAAGAAGTAAGAGAAAAGAAAAGTTTTATTTTACATATTTACAGTATGAAATCATTTGTTAATTATATTTTTTAATGATTTAGGCTCTCCTTGAAATCAACTATTTATGATTATTCTTCCAAAAACTAATTGAAAATGCAGTTTAATGTAGAAATAATTAAAATTTTCAAAAAACCTACTAGAACATAATAACGATAACATAAAAATGAGCTAAAATTACTTATATGTTAGAATTAATTAATGTTGAAGAATGTGTAATAGTTATCACTAAATTAGCATAAGTGTTTTGTCATTTCATGTATGTAATGTTTAAGGGAGTATTTATTTTAAGTGCCTATTTCTTTTATTAGTGTTTTCAGAGAGTTTGTAGTTTTCTGAAATATGTTTCGGTTTGGGATTAAGTAGTCTTCGTTAATTATCAGGCGATTTGCAAAAGAAATCTGGAATTTTTTAAAACACTTATTTATTCCAGTTCTTCTATTGAGGGAAGTCTGAAATCATTGCGGACATTTTCGTGTAACGAGAGGGGTTGGTTACTTTCCAGATCTATAGATTTTGGATTTCCTCGAGCTTTTTCTAGTTAGTTAGGCAGGTGGAATTCATATCACCTTACATTAACTGAATTGCAGAAACCAAAGGAGATAATAGATATTTTTATTTTATTCAAACGATTTATTTATTTCTGAAATGCCTCTACTACAAATGGTCATTGGCGGTCTATTGGTTTTTTTATACCCTCTTATAAAACTTATTATTTTTCATAAATGCATTTAGGAAATGCTCTTGTATTTTTCGTTTTTCAAAATGAACATTAATATTTTATTAATGAATTATATTATACCTACTCCCATGGTGTTCACTGTCTGTCCATGAAGTGGACAGGTAGATAAAATTTAAGTCATTGTGATATAATTAGTTGACGTTGAGAATTATGAAGGAATTAGTCGGGTGTGTCATTAAATGAAACAACTGAATAGTTTTGACTATTTTATTGTTTGCAACGTTCGATCCCCATTGTGGGTCATCATCAGGGGTCTGTAGACGAGTGGAAACTAGTTTGTATTCTAAAAAACAAAAAACTATTCAGTTGTTTCATTTAATGACGCACCCGATATTCCTTCAGAAAACATTTAAGGTTTAAACGAGTATTATATTTGATGTTTTAATATTTTTTTTATTAGTTTTACTTTCTATATTTTATGGATGTTTGGTTTTGGGAAGCATTGTGATCTTAAAAATTTGGATCTGAGTTTTAAATGAAATACACTTTTTAAAGTACCCTATGCCTACAGAATAGAGAGTGTGTCTTTCAGGGCTGTAAGTCTTTTTTTTCCAAAATTAAATTTATTAATATACAGCTAATTTTGTTTATTGGAAATAATAAAATCTCTTATTTTTAGTGGTGATAAAATAACTGATACACAAAAAGCACGAGATGGTATGACAATTAAAAAAATAATGGGAATAGAAAATCTCAGTTTCAATTTTAAATAAAAAAAAATTCAGGGATTACCTGTAACATGGCGGTTAGCATAAACAACCTCCTACTTCCAAGGTCCCGGGTTCAAACCCGCAGGTGGCTCTAGGATTTTTTAATGGGAGTAAAGAATCCTTAGTTATGCCGTCCTTCGGAGAGGATCTTAAAAGGTGGTCCCGAACTTGTGCGATGCCAGGTACTCGTTAAAGATCCCTATTCTAATTAAACCTGGATAGGCAAAATTTAGGACTCCCACTGTAGCATCGTCCGATTAGCCACATCAGCATAAAATGGAATGTTAAATAAATAAACAAACAATCTAAGCGATGAAATAATATCTAACACACACACACACACACACAGATAGAAAGCAATTGAAATCGATTAAAACTAGTTGATTATTAAGTGTTTGTAGTACTTGATTGATTCCGTTTTCATCTTACTGAACATAAACTTTTATTTTTTTATTTCAGGAAGGACGGTGAGCACAATAAAAAAAATATCAGTCTTAAAATTATTAGTACAAAATCTCTTATGGAAATAATGCGAAGCAACATTTCGGCTAACATTGTATTGCAAGCTTATATATTATATTTTTCTTGCCTGTCCTAGCCTGTCATAAGTTTTTACGACATAGAAAAAAAAAAAAAAATCAAACAAATATTTTAAAAAACCCGCCCATGTAGGAATCCAGTTTTACGCTCCACCTGGGTGGTCCAGATGCAGATACCTGTGCCGACAACCATCAAGATACATTTCTTAAATTTTATATATTTATATATTTGTAGAGGATCTTTATTGGGACCGGGAGTTCACGAGCCTATGGGACGAGAATCCACATCGTTATTTTCTATTCAAAATTATCTTCCGTTTCTCGAGGCAGTGATGCCTAGAATACCAAGTTCGATATTTAAACAGTAAAATACTGTCACCCTAGGTAATATAGTCGGTGATATTTGATTCGACTAGAGGAATAAATGTCGGAGTAGACAGGCTGAGGAAGAAGACGCATTTCTGAGACGGTTTTTTTTTCCAATCTGGAGCCAAGAATGTAAAGAATTTTATTTTATACATCAAGTGCGAAGAGGCCGCTTGCTTTTCAAAATAAACTATTTCTTAAACTAAAATAAAAACGAATTCCATTCTCCAGATAAGTCTCAACTTTATTTTTTCTTATGACTAATTTTTATGATCATAATTACAGATATTTTCTTATAAACTCGGCAAATGTTGAACTGATATATCAATCAATTTTCCAAGTGTGACTTTATATATATATATATATATATATATATATATATATATATATTATATATATATATATATATATATATTGGAATGTTCAATCCAACCATATAATCAAACAGGAGGTAAGCTTTGATAATATCTTGCAAACGAAATGGAATTTAAGTGACCAATAAAATATAAAAATAAAAAATCAGATTACATATTATTATAGTATATTTACATTAACTGACTATTTCAACCAGAATAAAACCTACATGATATTAATGTCCGTTAAATTTTACAATTAATTTAATTTTTTATTAAATTTTAATTTTTTTTTGATATAATGAATTTAATCCAAACCATAGTTGTTTTTGAGAAAATCGTAAAAATCTGCAAAATACAAGGAATAAGGTAGCACTTGTATAAACCGTTTCTATAACATTTTGTGCGTATATTTGTCTTCAATACTTTCCCTTACGTAAGTGAAAGTAAAAAAAAAAATGGTAGAATTACACCACATAATATGTTGTCAAATTCAAGCAATGAAAACTTAAATTTAAAAAAAATAAGTATTTTTGTTTAATAAATAAAAAAATAAAATATATATATATATATATATATATATATATATATATATATATATATATATTGAAATTGGTTATTAAATATTTTTTCATAGTGAATCATAGTCACGATAGGGCGTCATCAAAATATAATCGCCTTTTACTATATCTTACTATCATGCCTTTATGCGAGATTAATGTAATGAGCACTAGATTTTAAACTAAATAAAAAACTTATGGAGTTATGAAAAAGAGTTTCTTTTACGCCCCGACTCGCCAGGATCAGACTATCATAATATATCCAGGTTTCCAACCTCTTACAGATTATGCAGAATATAAAACCCGACGAGGGACAGTAATCTATCGAAATGTCGGCAAAAGGAAGACTAAATAAGCCTGGTACCAAAGACCGGTCATGTTGAAGTAGCCATCTGGCTGTCGTAAATCCGGCCTAAGGAACTTCTGAGGAACTGTATCAAACTGAATAAGAGTGTTGGATACATAAACAATATATTTTAGTGGTGTCCTGTTGCGCCACAATTTACTCTTTGCGCTAGCTTCCACGGCTGCATTAAGAGAGTTTTTTATGCGGCTCCTTCCTGATGGTTGCCTCGGAGAGTGATGCCCAGTCGCATTAAAATTCCTCAATGCCTCTGGTGCATGCGTCCTGCTGTGGAGAATAAAGTGGAGAAGACAAATAAAAAAGAACTGGCTCGTACGAATAAGCAGGATTATAAGCATTTAGTAGAAGAGTAAAACATCATAAGATATTTTTTATCTGAAGAAATCTTCGACTGATAATAATAAAATGTTTTTTAAAAAGGTCACCATTATAAACATGGCGGTATTAACCCACTGCATTAAGTAAGAAAAACCCCTGCAAAGAAGTTTTAGCTCACTAATACGTCACACAGTGGTTCCAAACGCACTTTTTTGGGACATAAGTCTGTACTGGTCGTTTTATTTAAAATATATTAGCCATTTTAACGGGGTTTTGTTCCCTAGTAAATTCCCTTTTAGGGGGGATGATTGGCATATGTTTAGCTCGTTTTTATGTTATAAAAATATATAGTTTTTATTCTCGATGATTTTCAGAGAAATGTCCCTGTAAGTAGACCAGAAAAGAATTGATCACGAGTTTAAAGAAGGAGATTTGGTCTATGTAACGAATGGTAATAGTTTGAACAGGAGGAAGCTGGACGAAGTCAGAATAGGACCACTCAAAATTAGAAAACGTATTTCCAAATCTATATATGAAGTGGAGTCTAACAAAAAACGGAAAGAAGCGATGTGTTCCACTCTAGTAAGTTGATTCCTTACTCTTTTTTCCCTGGAAAAAGAGTCCGAGATGAAAATCAAGAATTTTATTATTCTTGATTTCATTATCATATGTTAATATTTCACTAAGGGAGGTTATATCACTGTTATGTTAGTTAAATGTATTAATCAAAGGACTGTTAAACAATTCTTTATTTTAGGTATGTTCATTGTAAATTATGTTTGTTATCCAATTGATTATTTATGTCAAACAAATTGTAATAATTAAATCTTTATTTTAGCATCGTTTAAGTCCTAATTCATTAAATTAGAAGAAGAATTACACACACACACATAACATAATTATATATATATATATATATATATATATATATATATATATATATATATATATAAATTATTTATTTACAATTATTATTAGATGAGTTTAAAAAAAACTTTAGGTTTCATATAACAACTTGGTGATTTTTGAAGAACTTTCAAAAAATTTCATAAAAATTAAAATAATTTTCAAGTATCTTAACATATACACAACAGAATAAAGTGCAAATTTTAGCCAGTTTCTAGTTTTAATAAAAACAATTCCCTACACAAACACATTTATGGTTGTATCTTGGTTTGGGGCAGTAATTCATTATGGTTTATCACTTGGAAAAATTAAGTTAGACACAAAATAATTTTATATGCAATTTATTTCTGGTCTTCCCAATGCAGACATCTCTATAGCCTACTATGTGTCATACTTGACTAAAAGCGTAGAAATTAATTTAGGTTTTGAAATTTTGTCCGTAAAAACTAGAAACTAAACTAAAAGTTTTAATGAAATTTCACTCCGTTATGTTGTGTATTTGTTGAGATACTTAAAATTATTCATTTATTTAATTGTAAATTCTTCAAAAATCACCAAGTAGTTATATGAAACCCAAAGTTTTTTTAAACTCATCCAATAATGATTTTAAACAAGGTTAAATGTCAGGAAATTACGATGCATAAAGATATACAAGAATCATTTGTTACAGAGACATTTCTCTGAAATTATCGAAAATTATATTGACATAAAAATGAGCTAAAAATGTGCCAATCATTCCATTGAAATTGAACATAAGAAACAAAATGATGTTAAAATAGCTGGTATATCTTAAATAGAACGACCAGTGCAGACCCTTTGTCCAGAAAAATTGCGTTTCAAACCACTGTGCGTCATTGCGATCGTCATGTATAAATAACAAATTAAACATGTAAATCACGATATTAATAAAAACTTGAAATTATTCTTTGATTGTTTTAAAAAGTAGATTTGTGGTTATAAAACGTTTCGTTTGATTTCCTTAGTAGATTTCCTTATCTTGTAACAACCCCGACCTTATCTTGACTTGAGGAATTAGATACGGTTATGCTTCCGCTTCTAGGTAGTTATTACATGGAGATTAGAGATTCCTGTATATCTTGGTATTGGTATCAGTTGAGTGAATAATTCAATAAAACACGTTCATGATATAAAGGAATTCTTACACTTATCAGTTATCGATATCGTTGAAACGTTGAAAAACTGTAAATACCATTTTGTAGCTCTTTATTGTGAGTCTAAATTTTTATTCTTTAAAGAAAAAAAAACTAAAAAACAATCTGTCCCTATTAAAAAATTACCTCTATATGTATTGGATAAACTATAACTATCCATTCACAGCATATATACATAATAAACAAAATAATAAATTAAAAAAGTATTATAATGATAATAAAAACCCAATAAAAATTATCATAATAATATATGTACGTCAAAAATTTTAAAAATAAATAAATACAATAAAAATATGATTAACCAATAAGAAATAAATAAATTGTAAAATCAATACATTTAAATTAGCATTTAAAATGTAGAAACACATGGAAAATTGAATAATGAGTTCATAATTATAATAAATTTAATCATTAAATTATGAAAGCAATTTTTTTTTATTAAGAAGTACGAATTAATCATATTAATTATAATATGATTAAATGTGTATAAGTATGAATTAAATGTGAAAATTAATTTAATAATAAAAGGACTAATAGTGTGGGCTAATAATAACTGCATAATGTTTGTTGTGGATTAGGTTTTTAGAAAAGGTCATATGGTCAATTATTCCATTTAATTGCTGCTATTCAAAATTATCGTTTCATAATTCATTTGTATTTAATCCATTTACAAGGAAAAAAAACTGGCGAAAATGCCTGAAAATGATCATACTAAAATTATATTTTAGTCAAACAAAACTAAGAAAGAAAATTAGACCATTGGCAGCAGCAGTAGATTTTTGGATTTAAATATCTTTCGTTGTAACCTATTTGAGGACAGTTATTATTTTTTATTTTATTTTTTTTTGGTGTTGATTACATTAAAAAGAACAAACGGAAAATAAATTTATCAATACCTACCTATTATAATATATCTTGTAAGTTGGAGAATTGTTTTCAAACCAAACAAGTGTAATTAAAAAAGGAACAATTAATTTACTGATAAAAGGGCTAATAGTGTGGGCTAATAATAACCGCATAATGCTTGTTGTGGGTTAGGTTTTAAGAAAACGTCATCTGGTCAATTATTCCATTTCATTGCTGTTATTCAAAATTATCGTTTCATAATTCAGTTGTCTTTAATAAATTTACCAGGAAAAAAAATTGCGAAAATGTCTGGAAATGGTCATACTAAAATTATTTTTTAATTTAACGAAATTAAAAAGAAAATTAGACCAGTTTCAGCAGCTGTAGATTTTTGGATATAAATATCTTTGGTTGTAACCACTTTGAGGAGAGTTGATTTATTTTTGGTCGATTATATTGGAAAGAATAAACAAAAAATAAATTTATCAATGCCTATCAATTCTTAAATGCCATTACTTTTCTTCAAAAAATCCTTATAAAACATAGTAAGTTGGTGAATTTTTTTAAACCAAACAAGAATAATTAAAAAACGAACAAACTATAAGATTATTTGATATGCTCTTTGTAAGGAGAAAGTACAGTAGCCCATACAAATATAGTGAAATATTACAGCATTTGGTATTCTCAATGGCCATTTAGCTCCCCCTGCAGGTATGGACTCACTGTCCGGCCATTTGTCCAAAACACGGCCTGGAAGCTGAAGATCTACCTGAAGGTGGTTAGTATTCAGCAGCAGCTGCCTGGTATTACTCGAGCATATAGAGAGAATCTGTGGGAACCAAAGGAGAGGAAATGTATCCGGATTGTCTTCTCTTGTTTTACATCTTCATTTAAATAAACGTCCGAAATGATAATTGAATGTCCTTGACATTCTATGGATGGAACGATACTTAACACATTTACACACACATATATATTGGCTGACAATGGCATAGAGAGCATAAATTGTTGGAAAAAATATTAAGAGATTGTTACACATACTTCATTTTCGAATTTAGGTGCATATTGACAGTGCTTGTAAAAATCAACTTATATTTTCGACCAACTTGACCTTACCTAAGGATTTCTAATAAACTTGGCCCACCCTTCTAACGAAAATCCTTCATACGATCTTGCTGACAAACTCTTTTACAATTAATATTACTTAAAATTTATTTGTGGTAGCATAGTTTTGGATTGTTGGACAGGGATACAAGATTATTGTTTTGTTTTTTTTGGGGGCTAAAAGGCCATAAATTTTTAAATTTTATAGCGAAATTTATTTTCCAATAATTGGAGAGTATGGAGTTTTAAAATATTAAATTGAAATAAATAATAATAATAGGCTTAGCGAACCCGAAGGTTCGATGCCGATACCACCAAATTCCGCCTACACAGACTCGTCCAATGCTCACCATTCAAGCCCAAGCTCCCGAGATCAGCCTTAACGCAATCCTCCCATCTCCGCTTCGGCCTACCTTTCGGACGCCTACCAGTCGGATCAGCAAATACCAACTTTCTCGGAATCCGCTCGTCATCGAGCCCAACAACTTTACTCGCCCATTAGAGTCTCCGCGATGCAATCAGCTCAATTATATTCACAGGATGCAAGTTCCGCAATTCCGCGTTATGCAACCTTCTAAACTCCCCAGTGGCCTCATCTCTCTTTGGACCAAATATTTTACGCAATACTTTATTTTCGAAAACCTTAAGCCGCTGTTCATCCTTTAAAGTAAGCGGCCACGTTTCACATCCGTAAAGAACCGTTGGAAGAATAATAGTTTTATAAATTCTAATCTTTAAGTTTTTAGATAGAAGCCGCGAACTAAGTAACTTAGCAACTGAATAATAACACGCATTTCCCACCTTTAACCGGGACTTTATTTCTTCCTGGATTTCATTTTTTCTAGTTATAATTGAACCTAAATACTTGAATTTCTCTACGTGTTCAAAAGTATGACCCGATACATCAATATCTCCAAGATCGACACCGTTTCTGCTACTAATCATATACTTCGTTTTATCGGTATTTAATTCGAGTCCTATTTCTTTACCGGTTTTTATTAACACACTTGTATTTAGTTGTATGGTTTCCGTGTCTTCACCTAGCAGTACCAGATCATCGGCATACCCCAAAACCGGAATCTTGTCACCCATATTTAAGCCTTTCTCGGTACACATCACCTTTTCTATGACATATTCTAAAGCTACATTAAATAACACAGGTGAAAGGGAGTCACCCTGTTTTAAACCCGATCGCACCTCAAATCTCTCGGAGTAATTATGACCGATTCTAACTTTATGGAATGTTTCCGACAAACACATCTCTACTAGGTTTACTAACTTTCTAGGTATTCCCTGTTCAATCATGATGTTATATAGCTTCTGACGGTCTATTGAATCATAAGCCTTTTTAAAATCGATATAAAGTTGATGGACTACACCGTTGTATTCCAATTTTTTCTCTAATATTTGACGTAGGGAAAATATTTGGTCAATAGTCGAGCGATTCCGCCTAAAACCACATTGGTAATCTCCGATAATTTCCTCAGCGTATTCCGTGATTCGACTAGTTAGAATTGACGAGAATATTTTATAGCATACCGGGAGAAGAGAGATCCCACGATAGTTGTTACAATCCGACCTCGGTCCTTTTTTGTGAATCGGAATAAGTATTGATTCTTTCCATTCCTCGGGCATTTTTTCAGTTTCCCAGATCTTTTTAACTAAAAAATGTATTTTGGAAACGCCCGCTTCTCCACACGCCTTGATTAATTCACTCGTGATATTATCATTTCCTGCGGCCTTATAACGTTTTAATTTTCCTATCGCCATTTCGACTTCCTCTTTACTCGGTACGTCTATCCATGGTTCAGCGCTCTGATATTCAGAGAGAGGAGATTGATTATTATTTTCCGTATTTAAGATGCCGTCAAAGTGTTGTTTAAATTTATTTAATATCTCAGAAGGATCCGCAATTATATTGTTATTTGCATCTTTAATCGCATTCAATAGAGGTTCAAATCTTTTACGCGATTTGTTTATACCTTTGTACATCTCTCTTACGTCATTTTCGTTTCTGTGTTTTTCTATTTCTATTATTTTGCCTTTAAGATACTCTCGTTTCTTATTTTTTAAGAAATTGAAATAAATATAAAAATATATTAAGTTTATCTTAAGTGATACTTTTTTTAATAGATTATGCTAAAATATTATAACTAAATGCTATAAAGTTATACCAGCTTTTCTTAAAAAATTCAATTTTTTTAAAAATTTATTTGGTCAAAATAAAATTAATATATATGTAATTCTTCTTCTAATTAAAATGAATCAGGAGTTAAACGATGCTAAAATAAAGTTTTAATTATTACAATTTGTATGACATAAAATAATCAATTGGATAACATACCTAATTAACAATGAACCTACCTAAAATGAAGAATTGTTTAACAGTCCTTTGATAAATACGTTTAACTAACATAACAGAGATATAACCTCCCTTGGTGAAATATTAACATATGATAATGAAATCAAGAATAATAAAATTCTTGATTATACATATATTATCAAATATAAATAGTATAAACAGGTGTGTATATATATATATATATATATATATATATATATATATATATATATATATATAATATATATATAAATTTTTTTTGTTTATATGCTCTGAAAAGAGAAAAAAAGGAGAGATGTAATATAGATAGTTTATATGCTGATTATCTATTATTATACCATAGTATTATCGTTTCAATTATTATTATTTTAATTATATTATTATTTCAAACAAGGACTGATTATTATCCTGTTTCGGAAGAGAAATCCAATATATTTGGACAATATTGTTTTAAATAAACCATTTATCTCTATATATTACATTGATTTTTTGGGAGCAGTTATAAAAATTACCAATCATTGAAAAATGTTATAGAAATCTCTTATAGTATTCGACAATTTAAAAAATATCCATTTAAATTTAACCTAAATCATATCAGTAATTTTAAGTATAGCTTTCAAAACTTCTTTGACGTTTTTGATATACTAAGCTATCAATTTTCATGTAAATGAGAATGAATATGAATTAATACGGATCGGCTGAAGGAGAAACATAAACGAGATTGTATACATAGTATTTTTTCTTATACTTCATTGTATTTTTCTTTTTACTATAACTTTACCACAGACATATAACTTGTATTCCAGTTTGGCAGGTTAATGAACAAAGAAGATATTATATTATCATTTATAGATATATATATATATATATATATATATATATATATATATATATATATATATATATATATATATATATATATATATAGTGTGTATGATACAGATATTAATTATAATTCATATTATTATTTTTTTAAATTTGTCCGTTAGAACGGCGCTAGTGGGAGGGGAGAAAAACAACATGTCTGACCTCAGTGTCCACAATGACGCCATTATTTGTTTACAAATAAGATTTTGTTAAATTTAGAGTAATATAGTGTGTGTAGATCAGAACTATTTTCACAATTTTTCCTAAAGTTTATTTTTAATTCATTTGTGGGTGCTTGCTACTGTAAAACTTTCTTTATAGAAGCATTTCATTCTTCAAAAAGGAAAGTAAGTGTTACTATTTATTTATAGTTATGTCGAATAAAAAGTAATATTTAAATAAGTAAATAAGTATTTAAATAAAAGTGAACTAAACAGATTCATTTCAGAAGAGAAGCCATTGTTCTAAATTAAGCAACAGAAATCGAACATTGAATTTAATTTAAAAGTGGAAAAGAAGAATATTAATAAATCGCGTATAAACTGTACCTTTTCTACCTAGAATAATTTCTCAATTATTTTAAAAGTTAGATTTATAATATGTAAGTAATATATTAAAGGCATTAACAACACTGAGCAGTAAACCTGTCTAAAATCATTTCATTTTCTATGGAATGAATGCATTTTATAGGTTAAGGTACATAAAAATAGTGATTAGTTTCGATAAATTGAGTTAAATAAATTAAATACTTTTTTTTAAACTGCTAAATTGATTAATTGAATTGCTAAATGGAGATATTGAGGTTTATACAAATTTTATCTCTCATAATATTTTAGTGTTTCAGATCTTAAAAATATTTGTAATAATATTTGTAAAATTAATAGTTAATAGCTAATGTAATAAATGGATCTTGATTTATGGTAGAATAGAATTTTAATTGGTTTAGATAGTTTAATAACATTGAATTGTAATAAATAATGCCAGTGCAGTAGGTCTAAAATAATTTTTTTATTACTTACTATTTTAAAAAGTGAAAGTTCATTAGGTTTACTATTTTTTATAGCTTTTTCTTTCTTTTATGTTCAAGTAATAATATAAACTATAATTTATTTTGACCATTTATGATTTTTTATTAAAACGTTGATATATTAAGGAAACGGTTATCACAACTTAAGAATATTTAATTATAACCTATAATCGTCTTATGCCTATATTTATGTGTTAATTATATGTTTTAACGGTTTTATAATGTTGATGCTGATGTATATTTTGACTTTATTCAACGTTATCTTCATTCCAGGTTCAGAGCTTTCTTACCAAAAATTCGGTGGCCATGGGAAATATATTTGAGATTGGACCAAAGGATGAACGATTGAAGAAAAATTAAAATTTATTTATCTTTATTTGCTCCTAAATATTCTTTCCAAAGATTATGATGTCAGGACAAATGCTAACAGGTCTTTATATAAATGAAAAAATTACTCTCTTTAGATGTTAGTCTCACATACAAGGTAAGTATAGTTGATTAACATGGATAAATTTAAACACTCAATCGAAAATAAAAAGATATTTAAATAATCATTGTTTAAGTATTTTTATTGAGCTCTTTGAAAAAACTTTGGACTTTAAAATTTAATAAGCCATAGCAAATTAAAAATTTTAAAATAAATAATTGCTAGATTCTTTTTAAATAAAATGATCTATTTTCACTCAGCATTTCTTTATTTATTTTTTCTTTCTCCCTACGTTTCGGCCTTTGCCACTTCTTTAATCATTCTTTTATATTGCTCATATACAAAATATATTTTGCATCATAAAAAAAAAAAAAAAAAAATACAGCCTGAAGTAGCCTTGTCAGCTTGTTGTTATTATTATTATTGATAATAACAAGCTGACAAGACTAGTTCAGCCTTTTTAATCTATTTTTTTTTTTTTTAATGTGACAAAATACATTTTACATAAGTGCAATATAAAAGAATTACTAAAGAACCCTTGACAATGGCAAAGGCCGAAAAGCAGGGAGAAAGAAAAAAGAAATAAAGACATGTTGAGTGAAAATGGATCATTTTATTTTAAAATAACCTAGCAATAGATTTATTCACTCAAACAAATAATGCAATTAAAATTAAAAAATAAATAATGCTAATATTGTATGTATAAGAATATATATTCCTATGTAGATTTATTAATGCTCTTACAATTTTAAATTAACCTTAGATAAATGTGGGCATTTTATTTTGAGGTTATTATATTTAAAATATTTTAACAATCATAACCTTATATTCATTTTTCGATTGAAACATTTTTACCTTTTTATTTATGTATGTTTAAAATTTTCAAAACTGACTATTGTTTTAAATATTTTTTATTATATAATAATAATAATATTTATTATTACAAAAGTAGTTGGTCATTACAGTTCATATATTGACAATATTAACAATATCACAAAAAATACAAAATAAAAAAACTGAAGACTGTTTACAGGCATTATTAATTAAAATAAATAAAGCATACTTTTTGAAATTACAAAAAAAAAAAAGTAAAACAAAACAAACGAAAAAACAAAAATAAAAAATTGAACAATTGAGGAATTTAAGTAATCTCTTAAAAAAATATAAATCATTCAATTTTTAAACCTATACAAATTAGGCTAAACAATGTAAAATAAATTATAGGTTAAAGAAAAAGAGTAATAACAAAGAAAATAAAAAATAAAACAAACTTATTTCACTTAATTTTTCACAAAATAAAAAAAAAAAAAAAATAAAAACAACTGAAGACTGTTTAAAGACATTATTAATATAAAATAAATACAGCATAATTTTTGAAATTACAAACAAAAATGTAAAACAGAACAAACGAAAAACCAACAAAAATAAAATTAAAAAATTGAACAATTGAAAATCTGTTAACAATATATGAATCTTTCAATTTTTAACGCCTAATATAAATTAGGCTAAACAATGTAAAATAATATTATAAGTTAAAGAAAAAAAAGTAATGACAAAGTAAAGAAAAAAAATAAAATAAATAAAACAAACTTATTTCACTTCACTTTTTGATAATAGTTAATGAGGCACTAACCGAAATTCTTTATCTTATTCGTTAATTATAATTGATCTGATTTTTAGACTGCCCACTGTGTAGTAAACTTATAAATAATAATTTTTTATTTTTATTTTTCAGTTAAAATGTTACTGACTTTTAGTAAATATTTACACAATCAGGTTAGAAACAGTAAACTTCACATGTGAAACAATAAAGAACTATATAGAATTGCTATTTACGAGGTAAAGTAAATTAAAAATTATTTTTAAAAGTAATTGTTGTAATGAGCTGTGCATTTCATGAAAAAGTAAGTTAAGGGACTTACAGAGGTATCGAATTTCCCATATGACCATAGGATATTCTTGGTTGAATCCGTATATGATATTGTATGCATTGTTAAAATGCGACCACCTAATTATTAATTTTTTAAAGTCAACTTCTCATTTTTCTTTTGGTGCTTAATAATCACAGACACTTTAAAATTTATTCTGTTTTTAATTTGTCTTAGAACAATTCATAATTTTAACTATAGCTGTAATGGCTTCAAACGGAGTTTTCTCAGGAGCATATAAATGTAAAGTCAAAAGTTTCAGAGCTACATGTTTATTCAGAGTAGTTTGCAGCAAATATTTTTATTTAATTTTTGCTCATTGTTAGTTTGTTTTTTCAAAAAAATAAAATTTCATTAATTAATCTATTATGTTTTATTTTTATATGTTTGCTCAGAAGATATATGATAATAGGCAAATGTGCTATATAAAACTTCAGTAGCAGAAATTCTTGTCATGGGGAAGGAAAGTGATCAGCAGAACCTCTTCCTAAGCTTTAATTTAGCAGAGGAGGTCTCTCATCCTGCTTCTTTTCAGACTTCTTCTGACAGACATTTCAGCTATTGACATGTCGCTTATATGCCAATTGCCGTGTCGGTACAGTTAGCTTCGAAAGCGTGAATAGAAAGTCCATATGTAGAGTTTTGTTATTTACATACCAAGGAGCTGTCATTATGAGTCATAAAATTTTATATTAAAATCATTGTAATTTTTTTATGTGAGTCTTTTTTTCTGAACCATAAAGCTGCGAGACGTAAGTTCATATGGGTTGTAGGTATGTGCATGTATTCTGTTTCTGTCTAATTTTAAAAAAATGAAAAAATAGTGTAACATTCTATGGGAAGGAAATAAGGGATAGACATAAAAAAGTATGAGTTTCTATAACTGAAGAAGCCTGTATCACATTATCTTTTATACATTAGCTTTATTATGCACTGATAAAATACTATTTAACTTGTAAATAAGCAGGGATAAACTGCGATATTGCGGAAATATTCTTCGAATGAAAAAAGAAAAAAAAGCTCCTTACTCCTAATGAAGAGAGTACAAAAAACCCTTGAATTACTGTCGCTATAAAAGGAATAATAGAGGGGAAGGAGACGGTAAAAGTAAAAAGGAAACGGAGATATGCATTAAAGAGGGGGGATCTAGATACTTCTTGATTTACTGACTTGATTCTTCAAGCTCTAAGTCCGTAATGGGGAAGACAGTTGTTAAGCCTGATTAAGAACTGTGCGGGTGATGGAGGGTGCAAGTTTTTAACCCTTCGTTGTTTTGATGTGTATCTATCTAGTTGGATATTTAAAAAAAAATTCCTCTGTAGCATGAACTAATCACTGAGTTTATAAATCTATGCATGTCATATACATTCAAATGTATTGCATCCACAATTACTCCCTAATTACAGAATGCACTATATGCAGATGTTTAATTAAGCCGTCATGCCTTGTTGACTATGAACTAGCTCCATTCACGATAGTTCGTCCACGTGCACCAACTCTTCTTTAAGAAACCGTTCGTCCAATTATTTCAATGATGAATTCAAGGTTTTGTAAAGGTAAGCTTTAAAAATATTCATATTTAAAGACATAGAAAAAAGTATTATTCAATATTCATTATTCAACTATCTCATGTAGCTTTGGTTTTTGTCGACTTAATATAACCTAAATCATTGTAGGATCCTGAAAGAAGGTAGAGAAAACGAAGAAATGCCGGCCGGGAAAAAATATATTAGTAAACGTACGAAATCACAACCAGTGTCAATGCAGTAATACTTTATATAGAATAAATTGGACACTTTAATAATATTTGTCATCCTTTTTCGCTAAATTGGCATTGTAATGTCTCCGATTTTTTTCCCTTAAGCAAAAAGTAAGATTTTTGTTATTGTTAATGAATATTTATGTTTATTATCTAATAATGTAAATACTTGGTTGAAACAGGAACTCTTTAAAATAACACCTGCAAGACAGGTTATACCTTCTTGAGTAATTTTGTATAAAATATGTAACAAAAAATTTTTATCTTATGAAAATATCTTTTTATAGATCATTGCGATATATTTCAAAGGGTTCATAAGTATGATTCGTAGAATCTTCCGTGAGTTGAAATCGAGTACCTTATTATTTATGAATATATATATATGTTTATAATATATATAAAATATATATATATATATATATATATATATATATATATATAAATATATATATATATATATATTTTTTTTTTCTTTTTTCCTTACATGGTAACCCCACATAAGGACCGTTTATTATAACATCATGTTCCATACCTTAATGGTATACTACATGAATGATAATATGATTATATTAATTTACATATGAAAGTAGTATTACATTAACAATTATTACAGAATAATGTTTCAAATGCAATAGAACAAAATAAATAAAGTAACTATCATAACAAATTTAAAATAAAATGTTAGTCAACAGAAAAGAATTACCTACGCTGCCCGTCTTTAGTCAGTGATTCAAAGTCAATGCCTTTAATGAATTTAAGTAAGTCTGTCTTGAATTTAGAGAATAAATTTTGTTCCGTCTCTGGCCAGTTTCCATTTTTAAGTATTATATTTTTAATTAAATGAAATCTTTGTCTGTCAAAAATTTTGCAGTCATAAAGTATATGTTTAAAATTTTGAATTTGTCCGTCTTCGTCACATAAGTCTGTTTGTATTATGTTAAATCGTTTTAGATAATGTTTTGTGTTTCCGTGTTCTGTGATTAGTTGTGTTAATTTATAATCATTACTGTGTACAGATGCATAGTCGTGTAATGTTATGTTTGGTATAAATCTGTGTAAACTTGGAGACTTGGTAGAAGTCACCCACATCTGGTCCCATCTTGCAACAAAATCAGATGTCATGTCCCTCCTGACATAGGACAGAGGTGCTTTATCGTAGGAAGGTAACATATTACTGGAAGCAGCTTCTTTGGCTAGTAGATCTGCCCGTTCGTTGCCCTCGATCCCTGCATGCGCCTTTACCCACTTTAGAGTTACTCTTTTCCCCATCTGTTTAAGATGCAATACGTTTTGCCTAATTTGGTCTGTCAAATGGTCATGTATGTGTACATTGTTGATGGAGTCAATTAAAGTTTTGTTGTCTGTATGTATAGTGATACGTTCGTTGGTTTGCCTAGGTTCATTTGTCATGTACTCTGTCACTTTCAGTACAGCGAATTTTTCAGCTTGGTTGTTAGAACAGTACGATTCTAACTTGTATTGATGTTGGACATTTATACCAGCTGTAGTTTGGAACCACCACGCACAACCAACATTATCGCTGTACTTACTTCCGTCAGTGTAAACGTCAGTGTTCTCGGTAATAAAAGTAGTACATTGTCGCGTTGTCCATAAAGTAGTTGCTGGGTGCAGCCAGAACTTGCAGTCTGTTAATCTTTCAATTTTATCCAGCGGTATGTCTTTGTAGCCTGTCTTATGTCTAATAATATTAAATAAAATTGTTCGTTCTTCAATTTTCAGTTGGATAGGTAACAGTCCTGCTAATAGTATCGCGGCCTCATATGATAGCGTACGGTAGCCCTTGCATATTTTGATCGAAATCAACCTTTGAAGCCTTTGTAACTTCATCAGATTTTTCTTACGAAGTACAGCTGGGTGCCAGACGTGTACCGCGTAGAGCATCTTAGGAAGTACAGCGCCTTCATAAATGACTTTTAATATTTCCGATCTAAGGCCCCATGTAGCTCTAGCGGCTATTGACAGTCCATTTATAATACGTAGAGTGTCCTCATAAAGTTTGTCCATATGTCTGTTCCAATTCAGTTTTCTGTCAAAAAGTAGGCCTAAGTATTGTAAATTGTCGCATTGGGTTATTCTTACTGAATTGAGTCGAATATCTAAATCTGGGACTGTTCTTTTTTTTGGAAAAAATTATGTATTTGGTTTTTTCTGTATTAAAATTTAGTTTGTTGCGTCTAGTCCAATGTGTAAGCTTTGACAGTGTTAGGTTCGCTACAGTCTGTAATTCGTCAAAATCTCGTCGTTTTATAAGTAATAACAAATCGTCAGCATATGCTATTAATTTAGTGTTTTTCTGTAAGTCTATATCAAATACTGTATTAAGTAAAACGTTCCAGAGTATTGGTGATAGTGCTGAACCTTGAGGAGTTCCTAAAGTTAGTTTCTTTTCAACATAATAAAAATTTGTCTGAATGGCAAGTTTTCTGTCAGAAAAGTAATTTTGAATAATTTGGTACAAGTTTCTCAGGCAGTCATATGCTTTAAGATTATTAAGGATTGCAGGCCACCAAGCGTTATCGAAGGCACCAGCGATATCTAAAGATACGACTAATAGATTGCTGTTTTGCCGTAGTGTACTTGAGATGTATTCAGTCAGGTCGCTAAGAGCGTCGTCAGTTCCTGATTGGGGCCGAAATCCGTACTGTTGTTGGTTAAGTATGTTGTTGGTGGTGAGGTGATGCATTAATCTGTTTTTTAAATTTTTTTCAAAAACCCTGCTCATTACCGAAAGTATACTTAATGGTCTGAGAGAGTATGAATTCGATTTTGGAATTAAAGTTAACTTCCCTAATTTCCAACTTTTCGGAAATTCTTTTCTTGCAAACAACATTTTATAAAGGCTAGGTAACAATTTAGGAAAAGTGTCAGCTATTTTTTTCATTACACGAGAATCAATTTTGTCAATTCCAGAGGCTTTCTTATCATTTAATTCATTTATATATATATATATATATATATATATATATATATATATATATATATATATATATATATATATAATATAATTATATATATTATAATATATTATAATATATATAATATATATTATATAATATATATTATAATATATAATATTATATATATTATATAATATATATATTATATATATATATATATTTATAAAATTAAAATATATGTAATATATATATATATATTGGTTTATTAGTTTCTGAATTGAAACTTTGTAATCGACCAAAAAAAAAACAACAAAAACTCTCCTCTCCCCTCAAAATTGTTTCTGTTATTTTTTATTTGTTATACCATTGGAGAATTAAATTCCCTTCAAAACAAAAAAAGATTCATTGAAACTGATTAAGATATAGCAGAAATATAGCATTTTTAAATTAGCAGTGGTAATTGGCTATTTTCTTTTGATTAATTCATTGCTTTTTATATTATTTAATTGTATGTAAACAACTATATAAACTGTTATATCCTAATATAGAATTAGAAGTAATAAACCATTACGTAATGATTTTCAGCGTTTTTTATTATTAATTTGCATTTCCTTAATTAAATTATTTATAATTCCTTATAAATAAATAATAAATTATTTTTCAATTTATAATTAATGTTCGATTTACTTTTGTTTAGTGTCGAGCTGCATAAAATAAACCGGAAAGTCATAGAACTCTCGAAGAATAAAAGAGATAAAAATGCAATGGGAAGTGATCTGACTGAGAAGGCATGAGGTATATCAGATGGAATTTTATCTTGTTTGTTTCCCTTTGATTTCTCTAGAAAGGAGTTGGAAGAGTGACGCATTCATCTACCAAAGGTGTTTGTAAGAATTACTATTACATATTAATTTTTGATAACCAACTTTTATGGGACGAAAATAGGACCTTATTACTTTCACTCACCTATATATGAAATATATAGTAAGGGAATTAAGTAAGGGAATTAAGATCGTAAAAATTTTACGAATTCGAGTTTTCACCGGAAATACACGTTTTAGGGTCCCCTGAGTCCAAATGACTAAGTTTCGCAAAAAGGTGTGTGTGTGTGTGTGTGTGCCTGTCTGTCTGAGTGTATGTCTGTGGTAACTCCCGGGCGAATAAAAAAATCCTATAAAACTGAAATTTTATATTTAAGACAACTATATACCCGAGAAATTACAGAAACTTTTTCATCAAAATCAGGTGACCAGAAATACGTAACTAATAAAAAAAAAAAATGTTTCCATTTGCCCATGATACATCCTGACGATGACCTACAATGGGGTCGAAACGTTGGCAAGTAATAAATAGTAGTTGAAACTATTTAGTTGTTTCACTTACTGACCACCACCCGGACTAATTCCATCCAGTTTACATTCAAATTCAAATACAACGGTTTCAACTAATTATATCTACTATCAATTCTATCATTATTACTATATGTTCATTTAGAAAAAATTGTACTAATACATCTCAATAAATAAATGGAAAAAAACTATTAATTCAATTATTGTTTGTTGGTTAATTTATTTAACGTCTTTTTATGATACTTATGACTAATCGGACGATGCTACAGTCCTAAATTTTGCCTATCCAGGTTTTATTAGGGATCTTTAACGAGTACCTGACATCGCACAGGCTCGGGACCACCTTTTAATGTCCCTCCGAAGGACGGCATAACTAAGGATTTTTACTCCCATTAAAAAATCCTAGGACCACCTGCGGGTTTGAACCCGTGACCTTTGGCAAATTCAATTATTATTCTTAATCAACTGGAGCATTGTTCACCGTTAAACTGAGTTGATATTAAAAAAACAATATGACGATCATATGTAGGACTCCTGAGATATAGTTTTAGAACAGGAAAGACGTAACATTGAAATCTTAATAGTTCCATACTTACATTCTTATATTATCAATAAAAATGATTTTATTCTATAATGACTTTTCCTATATTTGTTGTTAGTAAAGAGTGAAGTGTATATATAACTATACACATTTATATTAACACCTAAAAGAGCACAAAACATAAACCTTACTGTGCAATTATGTGAGGAAACTTATACTCGAAATAATGTGAAAACGATGCGACTGGTGGCAAACGAGAGAACTAGCTTTCGCGTTGCCATTTCCTTTATAATTTAGATAAAAAAATTTTTTTTGAAAAAATCAAAATGTAATTTAACGTGCCCTCACTATTACCTATACTCATGATATATCCGGTTCAGTCCCATTTTACTCAGGTGCAAAGAATAATATGGACATTATTGAAAAAAATCTGCCAAACGGTGAGTTTTTGTATTGGATATTATAGTTTTAACTGAGGGAATTCAATAGGAATTGTTAAATTCCTGATCTAAATTTGTGGTTTCAAATCACATAAGACTTCAGGACTTTCCCGACCATTTCACATTTCGGAGCGGATTTTAATTAAAGTTAATGAAAGGAGTTGGTAAAGAGTGGGGGCTGTATAATTCTCAAGCAGACGGCTCTGACAGCGAAACGCAGTAAACTTATAGCGGCTATTTTAATTAAACTGACTCGGAAGAGTTAGAGTTGGCGCTATGGGCTCAACTTGGGCTGGGGACTTAGCTTGTGAGGGGCTTTGCCGCTATCTTTAATTAAATCTCTCAGTGATTAGTGGGAAGGCTCCTTAGAGGGCCTGCCATCTCGTTTAGCACAGCCTGGGGCACCACCCATCTTAATGGCAACCTTAGGTATGTTCAGTCGGGGGAGAAACTCGGAGAATATACTTTACTCTAATGAATGGGCTAGGTATTCAAACTGATTAACATTCTTAGTAGATATACTAAGCTAGTTAATGAAATGAAGTTCTTTCATGGAAGAGTGATTTCTTATTTTTTTTTAGCATATATTTCTTCCATTTGAAAAACTTCCTACAGGTTACCTAGGAGAACATTGCCAGATTAGAAAAGTTGGCCATGTATTAAAAAATCTGCTGCACGGAACCCACGTCTATTCACCTACCTCCGTTTTAAAAACTTTTGAATAACGTTAGAATTGGAAAAATATTACCAAATTACATGTTTTTGTATGGATTACATGTTTCGATGGAAACACGTGTTTCAGATTAAATAATCTAATAATACAAATGAATAATTTATTTTAAAATCTTTAGCCTTCCAGCGTTATATTACACTGTTATATTACTCTCATTTAATTGCTGCGTAGAACATAAAATAGGGAGCCGGTGGCTGATGGCTAGCGCGCTAGTCTCCCACACCTGAGTTGTGAGTTCGAATCCCAGTCCCAGCGGGACTTTTATAAGAATATAATTAAATGGAGATTCACTCACAGCCTCTTCCCCGGGTATGTGAGATACCGTCAGCCTACTGGTGGCAACATGCAAAAATAGGCGTAAGGAGTGACCCTATATATTCTCCAGGAGCCCATACCACGCGGCTAAGGACCTACACGGCCTGTTGCGCCAGAGAGAAAAAAAGAAGAGACAACATAAAATAGTTAATTTTTTCGAAAAAAAAATTACTTAAATTTTAAAGGAAGAAATTTTAAAAACATCGTCATGTAAGAACTTTCAGACTTCCTTTTTTTTTTTTTTTTTTTTTTTTTTTTTTTTTTTATTATATATACAATTGTACAAAATGAACAAAAATATTGATATAGACACATACATAACAGAAAAATAATAATTCAAATACTAAAATAAAAATAAATCATATACTTCAGACTATTCTAAACGTACAAAGCTACACATATTAAAACCTTAAAATATTACCTACAATCGTTATCCGAATCTTTACAATTTTGAGAAAATGGTAAAAATACATCATTGGCCCTTCTAGTTGATTGATTTTGTTGAAGAAGGTTGCTGTAACATCTCAGGCATGTGCGCTTAAAAAATGTGAAATTGTAGTTGTATACAGCTTTTCGTTTTGGAGCTAGCTTATCACATAGACACTTTTTAAAAAATATATTTGTATTTATTTTTACAACTGTATATACAACAAGTAAAAGAACTAAAATTACAAATATGGCATGAAATAGTCTTGCGAAGTGGCTACCCAGTGGCAGCACTTCTATTGCGGGATTTTAACATGTAGTTCTGGTGAAAAAACATCGCAATACTTTTCTCACTATATATTTCAATTTTTAGGTAAGTAAAAGTAAAACTCTATATTTCTATATTTTGAATCGATCGAATAATAAGCATTATATTAGTATGGTAGACAGAAGCAATACCCATGAGCCTGAAGTCAGAAAGGATTAGTCACACACCTCTCTCCCTCTCCCTCTCTCTCTCTCTCTCTATATATATATATATATATATATATATTATATATATATATATATATATATATAGAAAGAGAGAGAGAGAGAGAGAGAGGAGAGAGATAGAGGGTTTGTAGTATGGTTCCTTGGTATGGTAATTGTTACAATTTTGGATTTTCTGATGAAGTATCACAAGATGTGAAGACCACGCACACGACATAACTTATTGTATGCAATTAACCCTCCATATTACAAACTTGAGGGAAATATACTTTTTCACATTTTTTTCTTTAGAATTTTAATATACGTGATTTTTAACTATTAATTGTTTTGTTTTTCGTATTAAACCATTCAATATTATTTGTTTATTTGTAGTGAAAATGCATATGAGTCTACTTTAGTGCTTGGCGATTTATGAAGAAGACGAGCTGAAATTATCTCAAGGCCTAAGAGATTTGTGCGTCATCGAAGAAATTGTCTTGTTAGAAAATATGTCTTGGACTGAATCGTGGGTAGGACTGTATTTACAATATCTCAGATTAGCCTGCTTATGTTGTCTATATATTTAATAAAAATGTACATGAGCTTATTGATTTAACGTTGCTGTGTGAATTGTAATAAGTAAAAAAGTGATATTCCAACATGCGAAGTAAATCATAAATGTACGTAAAAATATTATTTATTCAATTGCTTTGATTTGAAGGCTAAGAGGAAAAATCAGTTGTCACTTTTTTGAAATATTTATTTTCTTCAAATTTACCTAATATATTCAATAATACCATTGTAAATCTCAAAAATATTGTTTAATTTTCTATTAATTTATTGTAATTTACAACTATATTATACAAACCCAATAAGAAAATATACAGGGTGAAGAAAAGTCGTGAAAAAGTTTTGAGAAAGAACTACCCGGTTGTAGTACTTCACTAACTATTTTAAGCCAGTATTTCCCTAGAACACCTTTTCAATCGCCTCTGGGGGTTATGAGGAATATATAAGAAAAATAGATTACGGACAAGAGGGTTTGTGTGGGCATGAAGTTTGGAATAAAAAGAGGTATATTTATCTCGGGCTTGGTCTGCAACAAATGGGATGTTGGGTTCATTATGGAAGAGTTAATTTGCGACAAAATAAGGGGCATTCAGGATTTTTCGAAGGATTTTAGATTGTAAGAATTGGATACGAGAGAATCAGATGGTTTAGCAGAGCCCTAAAGCTCGATTCCATAGGTCCAAATATGTCTGATAATATTGATGTAAATAAGTTTTTTTAATAGACTGGAAGTTTTGAACGTTTGTCTAGTAAGTGTTGTAGTAATAGGTATCTTCGAGCCGTTTCTTGTCGTTTCAGTCTTGTACGAGAATCTAAAAAAAAAATTATTAATAAAAAAGTTCTAGATTTTAATGTGCTAAAAAATATGCATTCTTCCAGGAGGAAAAACATAGTGGTATGCATGAAACTCCAATGAATAATATTTTTTGTTGTGTTTTGGTTTTCCGAATTCGAAACTATTGACTAAATGAAAATGGATCAACCTACTTTTCTCTTATCCTGTATTTATTGGTTTGCACAATAAATGAATCGTGACTACTACTTAAAACTATTAATACTTGTTTTCTGCAATTCACGAATGAAAAATAATGAAATGAAATGAAAAAGAAAATGTATTCAAGGACAAATTCGTTCAAGAATAACATAAATGTACAATATAAATAATTTAAAGCAAAAAATTTTATTATTATTTTTAAACATTAAACATTAAAAAATTTTAAGTTCTTTTTAAATAAAAAAAAATGATCCATATTTTACAATCAACAATCCTTTTATTTTATTTTTTCCCGCCTGCGTTTCAGCCTTTGGCAATTTTCAAGGATCTCTCAATCTGTCCTTTCTATTACATATATAAACATAATATAGTATAAATTTTCTATTACATAAATAAAATAAAATATACTTTAGGCTAAAACCAGCCCTGTCAGCTTGTTCTTGTAAGAGTAGATAATGACAAGCTGACAAGACTGGTTTCAGCCTAAAGTATATTGATTTAAGTGGCAATATATTATATATATATAATATAATATATAATATATAATATAAATCATTATTCTGGGACATATCCCTTAAGAATAACATTGATGTTACAAATAAATATAGCTCTTCTGGTCAGAATACATTAAATAGGTTGACTTATTTACAAACTTAATTATTTACATAAATAAAGTAGGAAAAAAAAAAATATATACTATACACACAACACACAAAATACATAATACACACACACACACACACACACACACACACCACACACACACACGCAACATACATACAATATATATAATATTATATAAAATATATATATATATATATTAATAGAAAGGACAGATTGAAGGATCCTTGAAAATGGCCAAAAACGTAGGAAAGGAAAAATAAATCAAAATGATTGCTGTGTGAAAAATATGGATCATTTTTTTTATTTAAAAAGAACCAAAATAAAATAAATTTATTTACTCAAAAAATTACATAAATAATAAAAATTATTTTAAAAATGTTTACTGTAATTGAGAAATATTATATTCTATGGAATGTGGAACTTATATCTCCAATTTAACTCTTACAGGGTATCTTTGCATGAAATGAGCGGATGTAGTAATAGAATAATTCACTGATTACCAACAGGAATGAAGTATATCAAAGGAAGGATGGAATGAAGGCAAGCCAGATGCAGAGAACTCTTGGTATTGACCTATGGAGGCAAAAATACGAAACTTAGAATAAATTTGTCTCCTTTCTTTAAATCACAAGGGACTTGAGATTCCTATACTCTTGAAATATTGCAAAGTGATCCATACTCTCATATGGTACGAAGGGATCGGGATAGTTCAATCATATTTTTCATAACTTCATTCCTCCCGTGCAATCTCTTGGGGACGGCAGTGCACCCTTCCCCAGACAGGAAGCCTGGGTGCTTTACGACATAAGGTTTATAAGTATGAAATTCGATAGGTATATACCAAAATATCGATGCAATAAAGGCTGAGCCACGTGATGAACGCCTATATATATTCAACACGGGCCAGAATAAAGGGATAGGGTGAGATTGCGAATTTCAATATTGCCACCCCCGGAAGCAGGGGTGTTCGTGCGCAGCGCTGTAAACCCTGGGGAACTGTATGAATAATGTATGGGTCCAATATCCGTATCATCAACCGTATATGTACGTTTATTATTGTCAACCAATCAGCAATACCTCCCAGAAATTGAAGTTTGAATAATATTCAGATGTTGAGAGCAACTAAAACTAGTTTTCAGGGTTAAAATTGTGTGAATAAAATTTTTATCTCTGTTATCATTCCCCAAAAAGAAATTTATTACTCAATAAATATATATTATAAAAAATGTATCCTGTTTATTGGAATGGATTGTAAAATAGGAGGGCAAAAATGGAACTTCTGATCAACAAATCTCCTGAAATGTCAATACCCACTGCAAATTAAATCAGTGTTCTTTTTATCAACCATTACTGAATTCTGAAAGCAATCTCTCAAATGTATACTTAGGGGTCATCATTACAAAATTCATTCTCTATCTGCTAGAGAAATTTTTGAAGGAGTTCAGCGAAATTTAGTTATAGAGCTTTGGTTCGAAAGCAGGGAGACTATCCCATTAGCTATAGGATCTTTTTTGGAATAGTTTGACTTGAAAAGAATCTGATATATTCTTAACTATCACTTTATCAAGCCTCCACTACGTTTATCCATTTCAATGTTCTTGACATTTATATAGCAGGATTTATCTCTATTTGTTTCTTTGATATTGTCTTCAGAATTGATCCTGTATGATTGTTTTCTTAGCAACTTAGTTAGGTAAATTATGTTAAGCAACCAATCAAACTAGGAATTTCTCTCAGCATTGACATTATTCTAGGTGCTGACTAGGTTTTTGTTGTTTCGATTCAAATTCTATCTGCACCCACGTCCGATTTAACTCTATTTTGTAATTGGTAGATATTGATCCCTGCCAAATTGCATATTATTGCTTTTTACATTGAAGCTAAATAAATAATACCTGTCCCGATAATTATAATGAAATGAAGAATTCAATAATTTTATCGACAACAACCAAATTCCTCAGACCAACTCTGTACATTACCTAGGACTGACACGCGACCAACATGTCAAAATGAAAAGACAGACTCTCAAACACCGACTGAAAGTACTGACTACCTTTTATCTAAATCATCAAAATTAAAAATTAGACAGAAACTTAATACATACACATGCCTACTCAAGCCAGCAAATATGGACTTACGCTTCAAGATTTCGGTTCACCAAAAAGACTCACATACAAAAACTGCATAATTTAAAACTCATAACGACAGCTCCTTGGTACGTAAACAACAGAACCTTACATACGAGTTACAACAACCACAGTTGACCATTATATACGAACACTCTATTCTCGTTTTCACAGTAAACTTAACGGACACGACAATAGACTGATTAACGACATGTCAATAGCTGAAATGCCAGTCGGAAGAAGCTAAAGAGAAGCTGGATGAGAGACCTCCTCTGCTAAATTAAAGCCTAGAAAGGGGTGCTGCTGGGCACTTTACTTCCCCATGCCTGATCTAACATTTGTACAGCACATTTGCTGATTGTCAGAAGCTATCTGAATAAAGAGTTAATAAAGATATGAAGAGAAAAAAATAATATAATAATTATGAAGATAAAACAAATCGTTATTATATAAGTATTACACTTATTATATATGTTATATTAATTAGAGAAAGAGACTTTGAAAGACCCGAAATTAGTTGGGCATTTCTTTGAGAGTATCTATAGCTATACTGAAACAACAAATAGCCATTATAAGTGAATATTTATTTTATTTTTAAATTAAATGGCTTTACTAATAACCATAGTTCAGATAAAATTTAATAAATCATAAAAACCTCTATAAAATACAGAAATCACTTGCATAGACATATGTATTTTGTTAATTTTGTTTGTGCCTTGTTGTATGTTACAGGTACACATTACAAATGTTACAAATTAGATGTTGCACAAGACTTACGATTGGTTATTCCTCTACTCTACCAAGTCAGAAACTAAATGGAGAATCTGGAGCCAAAGAATGTTTTCATCACAAAGTGTTTGCCGAGAGGGACTCCAAATCAAACAGATCTAATCCTGTATGAGCCTGACGGGTCTAGAAATAGGGAGAACCTTTTCAGCCCCACGTATGTACAGCGAGTTCCTATTTTTGAACTCCTGTCATATTATATTATACCAACTTATGCTAGCAACTTATACTATTATTAGAAAGTAATAATAACAAAAGCAATTAAAAAAAAAATTAAATTAGACGCAGCTGAAAAAGTTATGAGCTAAAGTAAATTTAAAATCAGATAACTACCTTTGCAATTCATAAGACTTTATATATTTTATTTCCAATCTTCAATTTTAAAAAATAATTTAAATAACCTTATTCGGGTAGGGTACGTAAAATAATGAACATCTCTGATTATTCATACAATGAGTGTCAAACGTATTCGGAATCCGTATTTTTTTTTAACAAATATTTTTCACAACTATTACTTTATATTATTCATTTTAGTTTCTAAATCGTTGAAAGAAATTCACATAAAGCTAAATCCCTTGCTGATAACCGAGAAGTATTTTTTGTTTTCATTATATTTCCAATCAATAAAATAAAAGCAGAAGACTATGCAGTCTCAAAGTATTCGGAAATCATAATACATGCTGCTTAATCGTTTCAAATGTTCATATTTCCATTAATCCTCAACATAATTATGTGTTTTTAACCATTCTTCTCACCTATGTAACTTATATCCAACCCGAAAAACAAAAGTTTTTAAAATAAGAGGTAAAAATAAAATGTTAACAATCAAACAACGGCTTTGAATAACTTTTCATTAGAAATGGGTGATACGCTATAAAAAAAGTGATCAGAATACGTGGAAGCCTGAGTATAGTGAGGGGGATATAATAAGTGAAAAAAATAAATAACGCTCCAAAATATTAAATGTTAAGAATGAAAGGGTCCAATCCACAAATAAGCATACCTTAGCTTAGCGCTTAATTTTTCAGTAACCCATTAAGTGTTTCAACTGTAGCAAAATATGATGGAAAGAAACACATGATAAAAAAAGGCCTGTAAAATACCTTTAACAGGCACGTCAACGAGAGAAAATGCTGAATGTTTGCAACATTTAAAAAAAAGAAAAAAAGTGTGATGAATTTCAATGTTTGCAGATATATCCCATTCTAAATTACATCGTTCTTATGGGAGAATTAAAAGTGGTTAGGGCTACTTTTCTTTGAAGGGAAGCAATAAGGTTGGATTCATGAACGAAATTATTGATAAATTTTTGAGTTTGTTCATCATGAAAAGCCAAAATAAAAAGTACGAGAGAAATAGCGAGTGAATTAAATCTTCAACTTAAGAAAGGCCATGGCTGTGGGCATGCATATGTCATTTATTTAGGTTTGGTTGAAGCACAATTTTCTAAACGTTCTAGAAACCTCTTAGCTATTATTTCTTTTGAATTTAATTTCAAATATGTGGGTCTAAATGGGAAATCAAGAATGCGATATTCAAAATGAAAACAACCTAAAGAAACAATAATTTCTTGAATGGAACAATATTTGACGACAGACAATTCATTAATCTGTCAATTCAATACCAAATTGGATAAGATGTGTAATTTTACACTAAGATTTCCCAACTGGATATTCATATCTAAGCAATCACGTGATTCCTAATCATTTTGACACTCCTGTTTTTAATTTTTCGTAAATGTATGTTCAAAACATGAAAAAAAAAAAATGTTTTTATGTGATTATTGGTTTTCAGCTATTCTACTAAAAAAAAGTAAATTACTGTATGACAGTAAATTCCGAATATTTTTGACACTTACTGTATATATATATATATATATATATATATATATATATATATATATATATATGGATTTATATATAGTTTGTAATATTTATTCTCTATTCACAGGTTGCAGGCACTATTGCAGAAAAAATCGATGAAACACGATAGGTTGTGAATAAATTGATTTTTTTGCAAAATATATTCAAGACCATGGAAGGTGTATTATCCAAACAATACCAGTTTTTTCTTCAATTACCATTCAACTAATATTGGAAGGAAATTGTCTAATCTAGTTCCGAAAATAATCTACAATTACTTATATAATGGCTCCAAATAGATGCCACTGTGCTGTTTTCCATTGGAGTTATTTTAAATTAAACATTTCTGATGATTTAGAGTGGAGGTTTTTACGAGAAATGGCTATATGAAGTGTTATAATATGGATTTATATTGTGTTTATGTTGCCTTCCTTTTCAGGATTTATAGTTGAATCTAGTCCTTAAAATTCCTTTTTTAATATAGACATTTTTCCAAAATTGGGTAGGCAACTCGCTATTTTCGATGTATATATATATATATATATATATATATATATATATATATATATATATATATATATATATATTAATATACTTATCAGATTTTTATGATAATAAACTATAAAAATCTGGTGCGGACAACACACGACTTTCACTTGCCTCCATTTTTAAAATCAATAAAAGAATTTTCAAAAACAGTTTAAGATAAAAATACGTGAAACTATTAAGGAATTAATTAAATTGAATTTATATAGAAACATGTGTTTTATTAGAAAATCTATTTTATTATTATCTAAAATAATCAGTTAGTTTTATGTTCATTTCATCACTCTCTATTAACTTTTAAAAGCTTGTGTATGAGATAATATTTTTTCTAAAATCTTTAGCTTTCTAACGGTATATCATACATGTATATTACTGCTCTTATGTTCAAAAACGAAAAATTGCATTAAAAAAATATTTTTTCTGTTTCCTCCTTTAGTTTGGTATCGAATTTATTCAATTTATATATTTACCTGTTTTTCATCAGCGTTAACAAGATAATATAGTTATTTTTATTGAATCTACAAAATTAAAGGTACTTTAGGGAAGAAATTTAAAATATCGGCATTTAAGCCCTGTCAGACCATTTTTATCCAAATAAAACCTAAATGTTATTAAAGCCCATTAAATTTTACATCGATATAGCGAGTTTAATTAAAATCGTCAGAACCGTTTTTGAGAAAATCGAAAAAAGGTGCAAAATGCATGATATAAAGTGCCTCTTCTGGTAAGCTCATTTAATGAAAAAAGTTTTGTCACGTCTCGGGCGTATGGTTGTCTTAAATATGAAATTTCAGTTTCATAGGACTTACCGTTTCCGCCCGGGAGTTACCACACACATAGACCTTTTTGCGGGACTTGGTTATTTGGACTCAGGGGACCCTAAAACATGTTTTTCCGTAGAAAACTGGAATTAGAAAATTTTCACGATCGCAATACTTCCCCTTACTATATATAGTAAGTGAAAGTAAAACAGGTAATATTTCAATTAAAAAAATTTTTCATTTCAGCACTGTTATGTCCATTACTTAAACAAAAAACAATTTAATTACACGGATTTTTTTTTTATTAAACCTTTTGCAATTTAGCCAAACCAGCAACCGGAATAGAATATACTCGAGCATATTTTAGAACAAAATAAAAAAAAAAATTACCGATTTTGTGAGTAATTCACAATTGTTTTAGTATTATACTTTATTATTAATGGTGCTTTATTTAAGCACATACTTGAATGATGTGGGACATTCCTTTTATGGGAGAAACATGAGTAGCAGAGCATAGTGGCATCTGTTGGTAGTCTCCTGAATTTCTAAGAGGCTTATCTATCACATAGTTATATATCAATGATTATTTTAATCTTAAATCCATTATTAATAATCAACATCTTAAACAATTAATTAACGTGATAAAAGCTGTTAGTAAAGTAAATATATTAGTAAAAATATTCTAAAACTAAAAGGAATTAAAATTCAATAATTCATTTAAAGTCAGACATAGTTGAAACATATAAAGTTTAATACAAAACTGTTCCAAATTTTTATATGATCATAAAGATCATAAGTCCTAATTAATTTATTATCATTATTTATCATTTGTTTTGTTTCATTGTTTTATTTTTATTTATTATTCTATGCCAACATACATTTTTAAATTGCCTGAATTTGTGCCAGATAAAAACACATTTTCAGGCATATACCTATATTTTCAAGAAATAAAAATAAAGTAAAATTATATTTTAGTGAAATTTTATTATAAATTAATAAATTTTAAACTTTAGTAATCCAAGGAATAATATAAGTATAAAAGTAATCTAATCTAAAAAGGAGATACTAAAGATTTTTGAAGACTTTCGTTTATCACTTTTGCAAAAGTACTAGTGTTTAGTTGAAACAAGAATACGATTATAGTCTTAAGATCAAGGATATTTTAATTTATGTATTTGTATGTATATTTATAATATTGATATTGGTTGTTCATAATTTAAACTATAATATTAAAATCCAATATAAAGCAACATAATACTATATTTATGAGATGTAATAAGTTAGATGAGTTGAGCTTCTTATTCCTATTTTAATCTTCTTTTTTTGTTTTTCAGAAGTCAATGAACTATGCTGTCACATCCTTAAAAATTTATCCAAGGAAAAATCATCAAATATTATTTTGGCACATAATTCAGTAAAAATATCTATTGCTATACAACAAAAAACTATTTCTCTACGAAAATAGAATAACTTTAGTGCAATATAATCTTGAATTATGTTTTAAATAACTAGCTAATAAGGAAAACTGATAAATATATCAGTTGAAATTTAAAGTTATTGTATTAATTAAAAAAGTATCATTTTTTTAATGACGTGTCTATGTAAATGCGAATGTATAAATTTTTATTGTAAATGTTCAATAAATGCACAAAATTCGTTGTTTATTATTACCCATTTCATAAATGTACACAGGAGAGAAATATATTTATAAAGTTATTAATTGGTAAGTACATTTGCTATGTAAATTAGTTTGTAACTTGTATAATTTTTTTCAAAGATATTTGTTGAAATTTGAAACTGCATTAAAAATTAATATATATGGTATGATACGCATGTGGAGCATAAAGGCATGTCTTTATAACACATATGTTAAAATGATGAGAAAATCGGAAATTAGCAGCCTAGTTTTTTTTTCCGAAAAAATGGTAAGTAAAAATCTTGATATAAGAAAAATCAAGCTAAGAAAGTGAGAAAATCTTACTCTCTAACAAAATTATAGAGGACTCAGTCAATCAATAAAGATTATATTTATAATGCAAATTGTTTATGTATGAAATTTCACCTGTTCACATCATAAAATAAAGTTACAATATGCCCAGTAAAATGTAAGTACTACTTTATATCCAAAGCTGATTAATAATTACTATAGATGATTCGATATTTTAAGGTAAATAGATTTGTTTATTGAGCTTAAATAACATATTTGTATTTTAGAAAAATATTGATAAAAAATCCACAAAGTTAATACTTGTATTCAATAATAACATGGCTATATTAATATTTTTGAATTTTAAAACATAAAATAGTAGATATAATTGCCCCATTTTAACAAATTTAACTTTGACGATTTCCAACTTTTAAGGTTTTGTTCTAAAACGCAATATTATGCTACATGTAAAAAAAAAAGTAATAAGTAACAACCTAGTCGGTTATTTCAAGAACAAGATTTAATTATTTTTCTCCTCCTTCCCCTATTTTTTATTATTTCTGAATGAAAAACTGCTCCCTTCAGAGTTTGATATATTTAAATCGTTTGATCTCACAACATTTCGAATATCTATATTGTACAATTATCAAAATAATCAGCCAATACATATCTGATGTATTTGATATTAGTCAGAGTCACAAATGAAAGTGAAAAATAACAGTAAGACATTATTAAAATTAGTAGCTTTTAATAGGAAAAGAAATCACTACTTTTGATTGAGAGAAAAGTATATTTTAAGAAATATTTATGCAAAAATGTAATTAAGTATACTTATTATTGAATATTTGATTCGACTCGGTCAAATTCTCTAATTTAAATCAGTATAAAACCAACTTAGTTTTATTTTTACTAGTGGTAAGTATTGCAATCCTGTAACTGGACCAAATACTTTAAATTAAAATTATCTATAACTCACATTTACTAATATTAATAAATTAAAATCTAACAGTCATTAATTTTTTTTTTAATAATCCGAACAAATAACTAACGGATACAGTAATACTGTTTTAAAAATTCTAGGTATTGAAATATGTTGAATGAAACTGTATCATTTAATGTTGATATGTCCTTCATAGACTTAATCAATCAATGTAGATACATCATTTATAGACTTGAAAAAACTACAGTTTAATGATATATTTATTTATTTTCTATTTTATGTAATTTGACTTTGTCATTATTTTCTGTATATATTTTATGAATGTCATCTCATATCACTATTACTATTGTTCATTTTGTAACAAAGTGTAATATATCTCAGTAAACATTTTAAAAATAATAATAATAATAACACTGCAAAATAAGCTCGACATTAAATGTAAGCATTGAAGGTTAAAAATACACATTCATGACAAAATATAGTCTACAGTGCTGAGATCTGTGCTTCGAGTCACAAACCTTAGGACAATTCATTTTCCACTAGCGCCCCTATAACGAACTTGAAGGTAATGCTTCAATGAAATTATTTATGAAAAATAACGGCTTTAAAATATTACAGGGCTATAAACCATTAAATATTAATAGCTATCGAATATGCTTAAAAATAGAATTTATACATTAATTATTTGTAATGGATATAACATAACTTTCCTGAATAGCTCCATTTCCAATATAATAATGTATATTTATTAATAATTATTTTGGAAATTTAATTATTGTGAGTATGTAGGTTAAGTTAATTAGAAGTGGAAATGATAATTTTGTATGATTATAATTTGCATCCGTTGTTCATTTACATGCCTGATTATGATATGAATATTTATCACTACTAAAATCCTAATGTTTCTTTCCATTTTATGTTCAATTAGACCAGGAGGAATAATTAATGCAGATAATTGTGTGTTTAAAAATTATCACCAAATTTAAAACTCCAAATTTCGATTAATTAAACATTTTATTAAGTAGTCCATTAATAAAAAGATAATGATATTATTTTTTTCCGAAAGAAAGGTATATTAATGAGAAATTATTGGTTGTTAATTCTTCCAAAAAGTATATTATATACCAATGATTATTTTTAGTCTACAGCTCAGGGATTTTCCCCTTCTTCAGGACTCTCTGACAACAACCAATTGTTAATAATATCAGTTATGTAGGCAACCATTATATTAAATTTGTCAATTATAAAATAAAAAATTCCACACATAAAATCTACCCATCACAGTGGAGTTTTCAATGACATTTTTCATTTTGTAGTTGACAAAATTTAATATAATTGATACTTGCATAACTTATATAAGTAACCATTAGTTGATGTCATTGAGTCCTGAAAATTTGGAAAATACCTGAACTGTAGATTAAAAATAATCATTGGTATATAACATACTTATTGGAAGAATTAAGAACCAATTATCTATCAATAAAAAGGTCTTTTTTATTTTGTTTCTTATTACTAGAAAATTGATAAACCTAATTCCAAAATAATATAGGTCATATCTATAGAAAAACTTCTAGATTAGAAAATGTATTGAATAATATTCCTATTTTATGATATGTACATATGGGATGAAGGATTTATTCTATCTGTAATACTCAAAGCCCCAAAAGGTAGCAGTTTGTATTAATTCTCAATAAAATAAATTATTTTAAAAGATCCAAATTTGTTATATCAGTATTACTTTAATTAATTTCAATCCCAATTATATTTATGATTTTTATTCGTTCGCAGTTAATTATGTATTTTTGCCAGGAATGCCATTTGATTTTCTTTGGATCTTGATTCTTCATAAGTTGGATAAAAAACTACCTCTATGATTTTGAAAATTATACTTTTATTTTTAATGATTATTTTTTTGTTAAACGAAAGTCCTTTGAAGCATGTCCTTCGCTATACTATTTCTTATTAATAACTCATTTAAATACATGTTTAAATTATTTTTTTAATAAAATACTTCACTTTTTTTGTAGTTTTAATATCACTCATGAATTACATCAGTATGTCCAGTATTTATTTTTTCTGTGTGTCTGTCACCAAACGATATGGACATAAAAGGAGGATTATTATTTACTTAGTTGGTTTCTTTTAAATATTGTAATAAACACTAATATCTTTATTTTTTTCATTACCTTGTAAAATATCTTTTAGAGTTCCTGATAATTTAATTTTAATTCATTAATATTAACTTATTTATTTAAATATTGGAGCACTCTAGCAATTCATGCTTGAACATTTGTAAAATATTATCAAAATATTCACAGGTGGGTGCTTCAATGGATGCTTCTGTGAAGGTATGGATTAATTGGCAGTATCCAATACAAAGACTGCGAAATATGATTTTCTCTTTTCTAGAAATCCTCGTACGGGTGTACATTATTTGGGATCTTGTTTTATAATGAACAATTTAGACTTTTTGTTCTACAGCCTGTTTCCTAGTTCATGAAGAAATTATTCTTCAATTGGTTGTTCCAATTTCTGTTGTGACTTCCTGAATACCGTCGTTTCAGATATGCACCTTGCCTGGTCAAACGGCTCTGTCAGCTTCTTCGTTGCCTGAAATTCTACCATTTTCTGTAACCGAATTGAAGACTGCAGTAATACCTTTATTTTTTCCACCATGCGCTTAGTATTTCCCTAATGACGGAATTAGTGGGCAACGAAAAATGCAAACTATTTTACCCAAAATTTTAGTATGTTTTATGCAAAGCATCTATCATAGTAAAGCAAAAAATGCACGCCTGGAAACTCAAAACGGCTGGATTATAAAATGGCGGCAATTCAAAAAGGGACCAAAAAACGATATTCTGACTGATTTTACCACTATTTTAGTTTCGACCTCATAATAATAGGTGAAATTAGCAATCCAATGAAACTAGTCTGCATCTCAAAATTTGGTGGGAAGCCGCGGCAGGCGACTTTCGAAACTCGATTTTTAGGGACAGATATTCTGACCGATGTAACGATTGCACTGACATTATGTGGGTGAGTATTAGTCCTACAAATTTCTATTACTACTCAGATTAAAGCTAATTTTATGCCTCGTAAACTAGTTTATAATCATTATATTGTTAGGAACAGTCGTTTCCATAATATCAACCAAATTAATGATAAAAAAAAAGAAGTTTCTAGGTTTCCGGTTTTTTGTGAGAACCATATCTCTATAACTATTACTGTTACAGGCATGTTTTACAACTCACATTAAAAAGGGAATTTAATTTTCTATATTAATTCTGATAATAATTATCCTCATAAGATGACCCGTTTCCATGATAGCAACCATAATAATGTTAGAAAAGAGTGATACCTCATTTTCAGCAAAGTTTTTTTTTTTTTTTTGTAATACTTCAATATCATTGAATATTGAATATACAGATTTCTTTTACCACTCAAATGGAAGCTTATTAAATACTTAATAATTTACATAATATCGACTATGCTCATAGGATGAGCGGTTTCCATGATATTAACCATAATAATGTCAGAAAAGAATTATATTCTCTTTTGTAATCCATATTGTCCATTTTGTAATCCACCCCTTTTGAATTGGCAGACGTGTATTTTTTTCTTAACTATGATATTTACTTTGAATAAAACATACTAAAATATTTGGTTAAGAGAGTTGCAATTTTCGTTGCTGGCTCACGGACTGTCCATACTACCCTGAAGTCCGTTGCATTGATCAAATTGTACGTTTTCGATCTAGCAAGCCAATAGTGAGCCATATAAAATTATATTATTTGTCCAGAGATGACTGTTCCCTCGTCTAATCTTAAAATACTTAATAAAGTATTTTTTTTGTCTATTCTATTTTATACTTTTCTTCGAGCACCACGATTTATAGTTTTCTTCGAATAATCGTGTAAAACGAGATATCATTCTTTTCTAAAATTATTATGTTTATTATCATAGAAACGGCTCATCCTATGAGGATAATTGTTAAATATTAAATTATCAAATATTAATTAAGCTTTCATTTGAGTGGTAAGAGAAAGTTGTACGCCTAATAGTCAATGATATAGAGGTATTAAAAAAACACAAATTTTACAGAAAACCAGATATCACTGTTATTATTATGGTTACTATCATGAAAACGGTTCATCCTACGAGGATAATTTTTATATATAAACTATCAAATATATAATAAGCTTTCATTTATGTGGTAAAATACATTTTTACGTCTTATATTTAACGATTTAGAGGTATTAAAAAAATATATTATTTTGCGGAAAAACAAGATATTCCTCTTTTCTAACATTATTGTGCTTGCTATCAGGGAAAGGGCTCATTCTACCGGGATAATTGCTATATAATAAATTATCAAATATCAAATAAGCTTTCATTTGAGTGGTAAAGTACATTTGTATCTCTAACAGTTAACGACATAGAAGTTCACAAAAAAATAATCCTTCGGAAAACAGATATCACTCATTTCTAAAATGATTATGGTTACTGTCATCCTATGAGGATAATCGTTGTATAGTAAATTATCAAATAGTTAGTAAGCTTTCATTTGGGTGGTAAAAGGAAGTTTAAGTTTTCGTACACCACAGTTTGAAGTTAACAATACTTTTTTTTAAAATAGATAAACAAATTTCTAGTTCAATTATTGCTATTCATATTCTGATAACATCATTTATTAATAATCTCACTATAGGTTTCGAATTAAATAATTATATACAATAAAGTAATATACAAATCGAACGAAGGAACACTATTATGTAAGATTGTTAAAACGGTTCAGGTGATGGGAGCGTGATTGAAGGTCATTAGTGCAGTGAAAAAGACAACTGCACCACACATTGTCACTCAGTGAGCTTTTTTTTTCTACCGGCTCTAATTCTCCCTGAGTTCTTCGTACCAGATGGTCTATAAAAACGAAATGGAAAGTGGCCTTGAATGGAGGGTTAGTCTCATATACAATAGAAGAGAAAATAAAAAATAACTATTGTGAATGAAAAATACGCACATATAATGTAATAACAAATGAGTTCACTGCACGTCTAGTATTTAAATGCCAGTAAAATGAATCCTGATAGGTATTTTTCTGTTATATCTCTTTTTCTATATATATATATATATATATATATATATATATATATATATATATATATATTATATATATATAAAATGATTTCGCGAGTCTTGATTTCTGATAACTCCTTCAAACCACGCGACGGTTTTATTCATTCAAAATAAACATATTTTCTTGCAAAGTGCTGTTTTTGTTAAGATGAGCTTCTGATCCTAAAGCATCGGTTTCTAAAAAAACAAAAAAAAAAAAACAACCATTCCGACAAAAAACTGAACCAAAAATGACTGCAGCTTCAAGATGTAAAAACAAAACAATACTCTACTGCCTTACAAGAACCAATAATTAACCAAAAAGCATGTATTCTTAGTTTAAATTTGTTCAAGAAACCTAACAGACTTAACAAAAATCTAATAAAGAATATAGCTACAGCTGAAATGGCGATTTTGAGGAGACTAAAAAGGAGCTAGACGTGAGATTTCCTTTGCTGAAACCATTATTCTTATTATTCCTGAGTGCGAAATTTCGGTATCGGAACATCCAATTCATTGCCCAACCAATAATTACTTATAGTCAATTTCAGAAACATGTTTAGAAACAATAGGAGGATAGTTAAAGACATTGATTTTGAATTATTTGTATAGTCTCCTCAAAATTTGGGTAAAATTAAATTGACCCTTTTTAAAAGATATACGTGTTCAGAACATTGCGTTATCATACTCGTATATGTAATATCCACTAAAAAAATGTATATGAGCCTAGGCTCCTTCTTAATCCGCTTAATTTCTAAGATCTTCATAAAAATTGTATTTATCCCAGGATATGTAATTCCAGTTCCTAAATGACATACTGCATTATAAGGAAATGTTTGGAATAATAGACATTAATTTCAAAAATGTTTTCTTATTTAAACGACACGCGCCTCTAGCTATGTTATATTCGTTGCTCGACGATAGTTCTGAACCCTTTGTTCTTTTCATGGCTGCATTTCTGACTTTTCTCATTTACCCCGACGTCTGAGAATCGAGCTAAAATAAACTCTTTTGTACCTCAAAGGACTTCGAAGAGGTTTAGAGTTTTACGACTTAATGTTTGTTTGGTAATAAGGGAAATTTTTAGAGCAATTTAGATTTTCTGAGCAAGCACGGCTTTAGAACCATTGTCTTATAAAAGTAATAGTATGACTTTCCGTGTTTGTTTATATACGGCTAAACAATTATGATCGGCTTGGAAATTTGGTTTATTATTTTCAATAATGAACCTTTGTAATCGACCAAACAAAAAAATTCCGCCTCCCCCTCACAATTTCGGGACTTACGTTTCAAGATGCGTAGAACCCAAATAACGAATTTTTAAAAATCCGAAAGATTTATTAATGTTTTATAATAAAAAAACGCGCATAATTATAAAAAAAGAAATAAAAGAAAAAAAATTTAATTTTACCCATAAATATGCCTATAACTCCGTTATTTTAGAAGGCATCGGAAAATATGTAGGTATAGAGTTTTAGAATCAGTAAAGCGTGATAAAGAAAAATAACAAACAAAAAAGGAAAACAGAAAAAACTGAAATCTTGCCTATATATACGACCATAATTCAGTTATTTTTGAAGATATAAAACAAATTTATTAGAGTTTTTTAACCAAAAAACCGTGAATAATTGTAAAAAAGTGATAAAAGTAAAGAAAAAAATTGAATTTTTAATTATAAATACGGCCATAACTCAGTTATGCTTGAAGATACAGAAAAATATGTATTGAGTTTTAAAATCAGTAAAGCGCGATTAAGGAAAAAAAAATTGATTTGTATATTAAAGTCAGAAATTATAATAGATGTAATTACACTGAAAATCGGTTATTATTGACAACAGAGGAAAATCAAATAGACTAAGACAACGCGGTAAACAAAGAGAAAAATAAAAAATAATCTTATATGGTCAAGCCACAACTTATAAGAGCTGTGATTCCATGATAACTCGGTTATTATTGATAATCAAAGAAATATGTAAGGTGTTCTGGAATCAGAAAGTTTTATATGAATTATTTGAATGAAAATCGAAAGAAAAGAACATGAAATAGTAAATCAGTCTAGTATAAATAAGATTATTATTTTCAATATTGAATTATTGTATTCGACCAAAAACAAAAATTACCCTCCCCGACTCAAAATTTAAGAACTTACGTTTCAAGATGCGTAGAACCTCAGAGAAAATGCGTATCTCCTAATTATTAAATAAATACCAAACATTTGTTCAGAACTAGCAGAGATATAGCGTTTTGAAATTAGCAGTGGTGATATGCTATTTTCTTTTAAATTATTTATCGCTTTTCTTAATACTTAATTTCTTGTTAACAGCTATACCCTAATGTTGTTATTTAGAAATAATATACTATTGTGTAATAATTTACAGAATTCTTTAATGTATGTTTTTTTAAATGAGGAAAAATCAAGAATCAAGAACCATATAGCCTGGCAGCACACTCTTAATTCCAGACTAGTAACATTTTTGTTTTTTAAGACTGCTTTGTAGCATGAGCTAGTGTGTCTACCAAGCCAAAGGTTGGTTCAAATCCTAGTCCCGGAAGGACTTTTTCAAGCATATAATTAAATTGGAATTCATTTAAAACCTCCCCCGGGTGTGTGAGACCCTTCAGCCAACTGGTGGCCACACACAAACAAAAGCTGCCTCCTGATGGCCTTAACTTAAAACTTTTCATCGAGAATCTCGGTGTGGAACCTTAAATAAAACTCATTCATTTTGATAATAATTATTGTATAAAATATTTCGATTTTCGCATGATGAACAGCTGAAAAAGTACATATAAGTTTTCACAATTTAATTTTTAAGATTTTATTATTCTATTTTTATCAGGGTTTTTTTGTGCATAAAAATAAATATTATAAGATAATAGGTGATACACGGGAAGTGGCAATAACTATTTATATACTATAAATAGATATAAATTTTTATTCGAACAAGTCCTGAAACCAGTGTTTAGTATAATAATCATAAATTAATCATGACAATTACTGTCCTGTAAATTATTTTTAAAATATGTATCTAATTAAAAAAAGCATTATAAATATTAAATTCATAAAAGTAACTGATTAATATTAATATTAGTTCATTTCTCACTTGATGACATGTAACGAAATTAACAGCTCACCCTTGAGACTGGGTTGGCTACCTATGAGGCGGAATACACTTTTATTAGCAACTATATAACCCGAATGTTTGTAATAACTTTCTTTTATGAGCTCTAAACGACCTATTAATCTCCTAATGCTACCATAAACAAGATTTATGTTCCAAGTGAATTTGATTTCTCTTGACCAATTTTATTTTACTTAATTGTATTTGTTTTTGTAATTAATAATCAAGAACACGGCATTTAGAACTAGTATGAACATTTAAATATTTTTATGAAGATTTTTTATTATAATTCTAAAATAAATTTAATATAATTATTATGTGAATGGAAGATGAGTATTATAATCATTATTACCATAACTTACAATAAATATAGGAACAATATGTCAGCCAAACAATTTTACAAGGAAAAACTTCATTTAAAAGAAGAATACTTAATACTGCGTTTAAAGTTTAAACTTTAAACCGTAGTTTAGAAAAATACATTAGTATTTTATATGATTGTACATACTTTTTAAAATGAAGTTTATTGTACTACATGTTTTATTTTGAACAAACATTTTAATATTTGAACTATACGAACTTTCACAAACTTTACGAGCACCATTCAATAAAAATTCCCTTAAAATATTTTGTCAAATATAAAAAAAAAATAATAATAATAATAGCTGTTTTATACTATTTACATTAATTTTCAGTGTCCTTAGATTTTTTTTCATTTTTATTTACAATTGCCTAATACTTTTTGTCTATGCTAATTATAGTTGAATTTAATGAATGTTTAAAAAGCTCATGACCTCAGGAGGGACAAAAAAAATATTATAATTATTTTCTTTAATATGAAATAAATCATATAACTAAATATTATAATAACTTTTTTAATAATCTTTTGTTTAAATTATCTAATATTTTTTTAATAAATTCATTCTCAACGCAGCCTGCCCGGTTCAAACCAGGATTGGACCCATTCATTACCTTAGTTACTTAGTAGGAATAGAAAAAGAGTTTTTGCAAGTAAAGAAGGTTTTAAGGTGAAGGTTTTACCAAGCTTCAAAAGTCACTAGAAAAATCTGGTGCGAGCAACACACGACTTTCACTAAACTCGGTTGTTAAAATATATTTAAGAACAATAAAAGAAACTTTAAAAATTTAAAGTTAATTTAATTCAATTAATTTTCTTTGAAAACATGTGATTTAGATTAAAAAATATAGCTAGTGGATAGGTACACATTTTTAAGTATTTTATAAATTTATAAAATATTTTATATTCTTTTAAATTGTAATATTGGAATTTTTTCCGAATTGTTTTGATTTTTTGGTTTTGTTTAAAAGGAGATTTTTGGCGTCTACTATGGCATATTATAATGAATGTTTGAATTATTATCTATCGAGTTTCACCCCTCTTTAGGAAGTAAACATTAAAAAACGATGATGGGAAATTATAGGTGTTAGCAGACAGTCTCTAATGAGACAACCTCAAAAGATTTATGTGTGTCCTTTCAGTAACATCTGGGAATGTTCAAATGCTTCTTTGGAATATTCAGTTCCGTCTGGTGGAGTAAATTTAACATTGAAGGGAGTCTAAAAATATTAGTTCTAAGGTAATGAAGTTTTTCTTGTCCCGTCGTCAATTGGTGAACATCATGACTTATTTGAGGATAACAATAACCTAATATGTGATAGATAATTGCTTGCACAATTTTATGTTTACGTACAAGTACATTCCTGATAAGCCCCCATCCACTGAAGCCTGGGTACTTGTTGTTCAACCAATTGAACGTCAAATGAACAACTTTAAGGTTGATTTTCTCAAAATATATTGTTGTCTAAGGCAACATCTCTATCTGTTTTTTTGTTTTTTTGTGGACCTTTTCGTAGATCTTTCTAATGAATTTAATGTTCCGTCCGGAATGTTTGTATGTTTTTCGTTCTTTAATTATATAATAGTTTATGGTATTAAGTTAATATCAGATTTAAGGTATTTGTAATTCAATATTATTTTATACATTGGACTCCTCTCCTATACAGATTTAAGTATATTGTTATTTGTTTTATATTTTGAGTTTTTAAAGTTACGAGTTGCACATTCAGGGCAGTTTTTTTTTCAGGAAGATGGGGCTTTTCCTCTTAGAGGGAATGATTTAAGGTACTTAGCAATGTTTTTTTTTATGTTTAATAGTATTTTCATACCTATATTGCAACTATAAATCGGCATTTATCCCCTGCTCTATCTCTCTTCTCCGGGAAATCCCAGTATATGACGAAAAACGTAATATATTGCAACTCGAACATTTAAGCTTTTTATGATTTAATCTTATAAATCAGCCAAAATATATTATTCTTGCATTTTTTAGATATTCTATGTTGAATATTACATTTTCTTTATTTTTTAAAGCACGGTTTTTTTATTTTTAGTGCACCTTTTTCGGTTTTTAACCGCACGAAAATTCGGTCTCTAGTTATCAATGAATAAAATGAAAATAGCCTTTATTTATGCACTAATATTACAATTTCAAAAGGTAACAAAACAAAATAAAACAATTTTATTTTTTTTTTTACATTATAATTTATACAAAACTTTTTGCTATCTTGTATAGGCCTTTCCTTAGAGAGAAGTCTTTAACACTTCCCTGGGTGACTAGCTCTACTGGGAAGCGAGATTTCTGACCTCTAACCATTTTTCTTTCTACACATCTCTGTCCCTAGCTGTTCTCCACCAGAGAGGTCCTTCCAGAAGCCTAAATGGATCTCTCCATCTCTTCATTTATCGGCCTCTCATCCTTTTCCAGTCATATGGAGTCCATTCGGTGACTATTTTTGACCATCTATTGTCGATGCATCGCAGAAGATGTCCAGCCCATTTCCATTTGCCTTTTCTTATTTGCGAGCTAGTTATCAATACCGTTCCTTAAATTAAAAATCATTAATTTCAAACCCCTGTTAACAAGACGGTGAACCTCTCAATGTCGACGATTAGTCTAAGTGTAATGAAACAGTCACGATTACAGAATTTTATAAACAAAATAATAATTTTTAAAAACGAAACCTATCAAGTCTAAAATAATAAATCAAGCGTCATACAAATTGGTGTCACTTTCGAAAGTGGTCATAGTAACACTTAAGCTTTTCCTTTTCACTAAAAAAAAAAATCACTGTCCCTGAATACCACAGCGAGTAACATAGGGGTAAACATAAACAAAAACTATAATGGAGGATGTAAAAGTGAAAACTAGTCTGCCTAAGCAAAAACTGTGGGGGTGCTGAACCTGGGAACGCTCTCCTTTACTGGTGTAGGTTAGGTACTGTAATATTTCAACCACTGTTATACATATATATTAATACTTTTTTATGATAAATGAGGTATGGTTTATTGTATATGATACAGTTGTAAATATCAACAAATATGTTTAAATTAGAAAAAAAAAATTCTAATAATTGTTTACATGTAGAATGTAGAAAAGCCCATCCGGCTTGAAGCACCATTAAATCTGTGTAACTTTAATTGACCATAAAATATGTATCTCATCTTAATTACAAAGGTTAAGACAAGTCCCACTAACTTATTAATTTTCTAAAATAAATTTTAGCTTTTCTGAAATTAAATAAATTTTAACTGAATAATAATTACATACGAACTTTATAAACGTATAAAATTACTCTTTTCTTCAATTTAAATCATTGATTTACCGGAATCCATCCATCTTTATCCTACAAATATAAGTTTCCTTCCACCCTTCTAAAGAAAGTACAGAATGATATGTATACAATTTATCAATGGATCAAAAAAACAAAACAAGTTACAGCTCAATGCAAGTAAGACTAAAGCAATCTTCATTGACTTTAAACTCTTGAATCTCCTTCCAAACTTTCCGTTGTTGATTCTCGGCTTGTATTTATTTGGGGACTTGGTTCCAGAATAAAGAATTTTTTCATCATCCATTCATTCATAGTAAACATTTTTAAGGTTGTCACCAACAATGCCTCCAAATCTTATTCCCTATGTCATAACGAACGAGAATAATATTTTTTTTAATTTTTATATAAATAAAAACGTTTAGAACTGCAACATACTTTAAAACGTCTTCAATGCCTTTTCGGCCCAAGGCTGCGAGAAAAAAAAAATGTAAAGGATATGTTTGAGTAATAGAGGATAACGAAGAAACAATCATTTACTGAGTAGGTCATGAAGCTATAGAAGAAACGAACTTATCGTAAAGGTTTATATGATGCTATAATGCTGTTAATTAGAACATGTTTTTGAGGTCTTCACAAAGAACTATCACTTCCAGTTTAAAAAAAATTAGTATTTTTTTTTTTACTTAGAGATCTGAGTTAAAGGACACATTGCAACTAAGCTGAAACGTTCGAGTTTGTTCGTGGCATAATGGTTTATTCCTTTATATAATGCCGTGTTTCGATCCTAATCTCAGCAGACCCCTGAGGGACTCACCCATCCACTTTATTTGGACGGCTAAGCCTGATCCTGGTGAGATCATTTTCATAACAGCTGTTGATATAGAAACAGGATAAATAGGATGCACTGAGCCCAGAATCTTGTATGGGTTGAATACTAAAAGAATGTACAGTAAGAGAAACTCGCTGTACCAATGATTGAAAACTCTGATAGGACTTAAATGCCGATATTTCAAATTTTCTTCCTCTAAAGTATCTTTAATTTTTGGATTCTAATTTATTTTCCATACCTTGGTGTTAGCATTGATAAAAATACTGTGTAAATATGTAAGTAATAAGAGCAAAAATCAAAATTTTTAAATGCGTTTGGTGTTTTTGAACGCAAGAACATTAATATAGATTTATAATATAATGATATACCTATGAAGACGACATCCTTTCCCACCTCCTCATCCCTCTCTTAAAATGTACCCTGTACATTAGAATAGATCGCTTACAAACCTACAGATTCTGGAATTTCGATCCAAGCCACAAGGAGCTTTGAAATAAAAAAAAAAATAGATTTTAAATTTGTTTACTTGAAATACCTCAAAAGTAGTGTAAGTTCTGAGAGGCCTGTATTGTTGCATTATTTGTTTTTGCATCATTCTTTTATCTGTTACTTGATTGTTAAACAATAAAGAACATAAGAAAAATAAATTTAATAGATTTTTACAACAAACGTAAGTGAAAGTTGTGTGATTTTTCAACAGTTAACATCCAATTTTAATTTTTTTTTTTTTCCAATGAATTTGTGAAGGAAAGTGATGTGTGGGCAGGAATCCAAATTTCATATATATACTTCAAAAAATCCATTAAAATTAGTGGAATTGTGAGAATAAGATATTAGTATCTAAAAACGGGAAAAACGAAAAAAAAAATGGTTCTTAAGTTTAATTTTGATTGATTACCTTACTCTAAAAAGGTATTTAATTTTTTTTAATAAATAAGTAAAAAACAAAAAAAAAGTTAATATTTTCTAGTTTTAGAATTCTTAACTGAAACAAGAAAATAGGATTGTGGATAGCTAAGTAAAAAATGTGGTACCAATTTTATTTATTTTTTAATACTCGACCTTATAACAAAGTTGAAATTTTTATTGTCTCCTGACACTTCTGTAGCATATAAATGTTTTTTTTTTCAACACTCCAAATAATTTATTAATGATTGATATTTTATGTTTAATACTGTTATGTAATGATGTTCCCATATTGTTATACACACGTGGAGAATTTTTAATTATCCCTGAGAAAAATCAAATGGTATAGTATTCAGGAATTTAAATTTTATCAAACTAATTGTCCTTCTTTGTTTGGGAATATAAAATGCAATTTGATAAACTACGATTTGATCAGAAAATATATAGATTTATTGCTAATGATTTTTAATTTTTTTTTAGAATATTGAACAAATATGCCGATTTTCGGTAAATATTTAGTGTTCATTCCGTACTTATACAAATGAAGTGACACGTTACGAAATGAGTTTTAGTTTTCTCTCATATATTGTGTACGAGGTATTTCTTCGTCTTAGAAGCAAGAGTATTACCTTTCTGATCTTGACAAAAACTACCAAACCACCCATTTAAGGTGGGATGTAAACATGTCAAAGCAGATTCTCTTTCGGTTCAACTTTCATTACCTATGAATTACAAAGCCTTGAGAGCAAAAACAGCTCAACCCTTTGTCACTCATCTAGTGAAAGTTTTCAAGGACACTAACTCGATGTCTGGGATGCATAGGGCAGTGCGTGGATGGACATCGATCTGTAAGTAAGTCCTTTAGTAATATACATCATTTTAAACTAGATGGGTAAGATTGATAAATAAAAAAGACTTCAATTAATTAAAAATTACAATTAATTATTCTTTAAAATAGGTATGCCATATTTTTCTAATTATGATATTTAGTACTTTATTTTGTTTGTTGATTCATATCATAATTGCACGTTCTAAGAACTGGAATAAGAAATAATTTAATTCTAAAATTCCTATTTGGATTATTAATGAGTATGTTGTTTAGTTATCAAACGGAAATAGTAAATTTCTCCCTTTTATATCAGTTTTAAAATAATGTGTCATATGTAAGGAGGAAATGCAATGTATTTGGAAAATATCTTAAAGAGCATATCACATAATTAATTGTAGCCTAATTTTTTTTTTTTAAATATTACCTACTAAATTGAAAAATATTGACAATCTTTGGTATTTTTTTTTACGATAATTGATATTCCGATTGAACAGTTATTATATTAACTTACTTATAATAATAATGCAGTTTTATTTTATTATATATTTTTTTATTAACTACTCTTTAATCGAAGCCAACAATAATGTGATCCTATGTGTGCAACCTTATACTTCATACTAAATATTTTTAAAACTTCGATTCCTTATTTTAATAATTTATTTAGACCTAAACTACTCTTGATGATGTAAACATTTCTTTAAAAATCATTGAACATATTTTATATAATTAGATATTTTAATCTTTAATTAAATACAATAATATTTAGCTACTAGCCTGCATGACAAATTATTTTTTTATCTCGTTACTTTATGTCTATCCCAAATAAGATGTATTATTAATAATTTCTATAAAAGAATAGTCTACGTTTAAATAAAATATGAAAATGTCAATTTTTTTTTCTTCAATGCCGACTACCAACGAATAGACCTAATTAATTAAATCTTTAAAATATTTTTGGAAAACTTTTTTTAAAACATTAGAATATCATTTCAGCTCATAAAACATATTTTTTTAAATCTTGTTTTTTATCGTAGAGGCATGCAATTTGTTGAATGAATAAAACATGTTTACTCTTTCGGCGTTTTGTTTCTGGCCACTCTTAACTTTTGACAAGGAATATTTGCAATAAAAAAATTTACCTTGAAAAATAGTTAATAAATTTTTGATGCTTAAAAAAATGATAAAACACGTTAATTTTTTATATTAAAAAATTTACTTTTTAAATGTTATTGTTTTTATATCCAAAAATTATGTTTATAACTACCAGCAATTAGAGAAGAGTCTTCAATAATATTTTTATATTACCTCTCTTGATCAATCATAATTTACGATAATTTGATTTTTTTTTTTAAATTCAAGTTCTACATAATTTTAAATATATTTTGAATTTTAAACATTACCATATTCCGACCCCGGTTTTTCCGTTGTGTGGACATGCATGTGGAGAGGACCGCTTAGTTAAGTCTCTTTAAATTAAAGAGTTAAAGTTTGTTTTGCTTTTTTTAAATAAAATAAATAAATGTCCAACATCACGTATAGAACTGTTATACATTTTTTTGTTTTGTGTAATGCTTACACAATACCACATTCGGACATAAAAGCTTCTAGTACCACATCCGGTTCCCACAAGAACAAATAAACACTAATTGAACGCCCGCATTGATAACTGAAGTCATGACATTAGTTATTATTAGTGGTATACAATATCAACTCGTATGTCATTAAACGTTGGTTTTGGTAGAATTTACTCACAATAAAAGTTTATATGCATATGTCAATAATCGTTTTAACTCTATAATAGTGAAGAGGAAGATCCCCAACTTTATCTCTACCAACGATTAGTTTTAATTATTTAATTTTATTATTATATTAGTGCATTATTTTATTATATTTGCTATATTGAAAGTTACATTATGTTTATATTTAAAATATATATCCACCTACCATTAGCTATTGATTTATTGTATTTTTGACAAGAAGTAAGTAGTTCAAATTTCAAAATATTATTAAATCTTATTCTAGGTAATACATATGATTGAATACAATTTATTTAACACGTTAAATTATAATTATGTTAAATAAATCCTCTATAGCTTATTCATATTTTTAATTAATTTAAACGATGTTTCAATTTTTTTTATCGGTCAGCCTACGGATAAAATAACATAATAAATAATCATCCTGCCTATGCAGGATTCGAACTCTGTACTCCGAGACCATTAAACTGCACCTTCGCACTAAATAAAATAAAGAATAGGACAACCCTAATCCATTAGGAACCAAAGTATTTGTTAGCGGTGATAAGTAGATTTTATGTGTTGAATTTTTATTGCCTTTTTTATTTATTTTATTATTACATAACCATACATTGCTTTCAGTAATCCTGAAAATGGGGAAAACACCCAAAACGTTGACTCCAAATACGTATTGTTTTACAATAAACTTTTGGGTAGAATGAAGAACCAATTATTTATCATAAAATTTTCTTACTGTTTTAAGCAATAGGTATATTATAATATTACAATATTTTATCGCAATATGTTCTCGATTCATTCAAGTGTAACTATATAAAGAACTTGATCAATATTGATTATTTAATCATCGCCCGTTAAGGTATATTAGAAAGATGGTAGGATATCAGCCGTACACGTTTTACTAAGGACTTTCTAACAATCCGATGGTTCTGGATGTTCTGGAAATCTTATAAATGTAAAAGTATAAATTTTTATCCAGAATAACGGTGCACCGAAAGCCGGTGGCCTGTTTTCGAGCCATAAATTTCCTCAAAGAATACCCTTCTGATGGCGGAAATACTAAATTAAATATTCATAGCTATTTTGAAATACTACTTTAAAGGATAAACTTAAAAATTTATCACTGCAAACCCGGATCAGAATTTCCAGAAGTCGAGAGATATCAAAAGTTTCCAAAAGGTCGAGGGTCAGTAAGAATAACTTTCCAAGACACTCGACATTTTAGAAGGAGTTGTGGCATTCGCTGACATTTTCTGAATAGCAAAACGTTTCTAAGGATACAGGAAAGCATTTAGAAGTTATGAATATAAAGATAGTGAATATATTACTTTTGAAATTAGTAATTATTAATTTTATTTTATTTTATTTTTTTGCGGGGGGAGGGGCGAGGGGGCTCAAACCCAGAGAGCCTGAAAATGTTTGTTATATTCTACTATAATAATTTATCTTATTAAAAAATCGGAAACCTTCACATTCGATGTTTTTTGGAAATTTCTTCAATAATTTTTAGTATCTTCATTATGTTATTAGGAACGGTATTTGTGTTTTAAAGCTTTACGAAACCATTTAAATAATGTGTTGTTCATTTCGAACTGTAAATCAGGTGACTATAAAGAAAAACTGTAGATATGCGTGTAAAGAAAAACTGTAGATGAAAAACAGCGTGTATATGAAAAATCCATTATGTATAAATCCCATTTACTGAGCAAAATTGTGCTTTGAGATTATCTTTAATTCAACCAAAATTTTCAAAAATTCATTCAAAATATTAATGTCTCAACTTGCTTTGTTTTTTTAAGTGAAAAGTAACATCTACCAATGGTCTAAACATACACAAAGCATACGTAGTATATTCTACTATATATTGGTACCTAACATACACATAACTCAGAGAAACGTACATGAGTAAAGTATTTTTCCCATGACTTGAAAAAAACCTCTACAACACTGTGTATCCTAACAACCTTTCAGATGATTTACGAGAATTAACTAAGCTGTCCGTTAGGAGTGGAATGTCAGACAGTATGGAATATTCGACGAATGAACGGAATTTGGAACCCTTGGAAGATTTATTTTTTAATCAATTGCTTCTTGGAAGTTTAAGTTGTGAAATTACGAATTTACATTACAATGGCATTTTTGAAGAATTTTTTTTAAACGATGCTATTGTTCACGAAATGTTTGGGATAAAACCCTTCATACTATCTATTTATAAGAATTGTTACATTTACCGATATACTCAGACTATAATATAAATTTCTCTTGAGACTAATACATGTTACGATGTTTTACCATTAATTCATAATTCCACATAAAAATAAATATATATTTTAATTAGTTTAACAGGCTACTATTTTAATTGTCTATGATGCGAGATGAATAATTTAAACAAAACCAAACCATTTATTTCACTGTTGAATTGGGTCATTTTGTCATGTGATAATGTTTGAGTTCTTGATTTATTTAATTATTTACAACAGATATTAGTTTATAACATTTCAATTTATAATTGATGCTGTATGGTGTATACGTATAATTTCTTTTTAAGTAAATATGTAACAAGTGAAAACACTTAATATAGATTGCATTTTCAGTTTTCCTGAAATATTGTAAATTTTGTTTTTAAAAAATTAAGCTCAAAATGAATTGTTATTATTAATTAATTATAAACAGTACAATCATCAAGATGTAACCGAAAATCATTTTATTGAGATTTTTGTGGAAGTATCAAAGAAAACTAAATTAATATTTAATTGAATCAAAAATATTTTAGAACTTAATCTGCGTTTACTTTAAAAATGAGATTTGTACATAATAAGTAAATAAAGTAAATACAACTCTCAATTAGGTATCCAAATGTACAAACAAAACTTCTTTTTATTTCAATTGTTTTAATCAATCTATAAAACATAGAACTTTAATTTATCTTTATTTTAAATATAATTATATTTTATTTTTAAAGGTTTTTTTAATGAATATTTACTGAAAAATTAGGCTTCATTTAATCTCTAATAAAATTTTTATTTTTTTATCTAAGTCTCCTGTGATCCACAAATAGCACACTTACCCACTCCCGAAGCCTACCATGGGGTTACTAGTACTATCTAACAACAAACATTCTTTAGAAGCCCCAAATTACAGATATAGAGTAACCGAATTTTGACAAATATTATGAGAAACAAGGAAAGCCCTTTTCATCTTTAAGTGGGAGGGCCCTTAACAACATGGCCGATCCGGATTGGGGGGGCCATGTTGGGTTTCGTCCAATCATATCGCAGGCGAGGCAAACCGGTCCATGGTTCCTCCATCTGCTACCTTGGCAACCGGTCCCTAGGATATCTCGCCTAATTGGAACCCTGATTCTTTGCTAACAATTCTAGTTCAAGCTTTTATTAATTACTTAATTTTTATTTAAATTTCTTTATAATGAATGAATATATTGTATAATAAATGAATTTATTAAAAAATCAAAATTGAGACTCATCAAAATTTAGTTTGGGTGATTAAAAAATTCTTTTAAACTCTTCAGCAACACATAATTTAACTATTATAACGTTTTAATATACCTTTCTGTCATTATATATATATAAAAGTTTTCTACTGGTCTTAGGTTTCAGTCAATAAATAAACAAGCTTATTTATGCTACGTTTCGAGAAATTTATTGTTCTCATATTCGTGCAGTTTGAGATAAAATTGGGTTTAGATAAACATATGTATAAACTGAGTTTACATGAATATTATAGTATGAAATGCATGAATACGAATTGCATGAATATGAGAACAATAAATACTCGAAACTTTGAATAAATAAAATTGTTTATTTATTGACTTAAACCTAAGTACTGTAGAAAACTTAAATTATCAACTTATTATTCCATTATATCTTAAAAGCTAGGATAATAATATGTGTGTAAATATATATATATAAATTCAAGATATATGATTCGAATATACCGCTATTTATCTATTAATCGATCCGTATTTACCCTTTCGCGCCATTAGCGGGTTATTATTATAACATAACAAAGTTATATAAAATTCAACAAACTGACGTCTCTGAAACACCCTAACAGTCCAAAAACTCTTTCTTCATTATCACTCAACTCTTCATTTATAGAAGTTATGTTACGTCTTGTATGGTGTGCAAGATGTTAAAATATGTCTAATTGTTATTTATGTATTACAAGCGTCACAGAATCGCTTCAAAAGGCAAAAGCTGAAGCAACTTCGAACATTTAATGTAAAAATATAATATTAATAAACAAGATGCCTACTGAAAACAATTAAAATACGTGACTGAATGAACTATTAAAAATATTTGATGATTATGATAAAGCCCTTACCGAAAAAAAAAATCACTTCCAATGTTTTTCAGGTAATTGAATTTATATAATTAGGTACAAACTAAAATACATAGCACCTACCCAAGCGATTTCTTAACTACTATTAAAGAAACAAAAGAAATATTAAATGCATCTTTTTTTTTAATGTTAATTTTTATAATTATCCTATAAAGGGAATAGGACTACCTAAAGAAATAGTTGTAATAACAAATACAATTTAAACATTTAAGCTTCTCCCCAATTGATTTACTAATTGGCGGAAGGCATACTGGTGAATAATGGAGACAGTGATAATCCTCACGAGCAATAAAAGATGTAATAACTAGATTACAGTTTGCGAGGGGCAACGGTACTTTATTACCGCTATTAGTGAGGTAATTAAAACCCATAAAACTATTAGGAATGTCTGCCACCAAGATACCTCTACTTTTATCCTCAGACTTATTAATATCTTGGTGTAGTATATTTGCGGTACCTAATTTATGGCGTATTACTAAGAAGCTTCTGAAAAATCATCTGTGCTTAGTCATTTATGAAAAAAAGGTATTACTCATATAATTAATCATGAAATCAGGATATATTGCTTTTAAAATATTTCAGTTATTGCCTTTCTTTTTATTGATTCTTAAAATCTGCATTATTTTATTGCTTTAATTACATTATCCTCATTATCAATAGCTCAATACTAAAATATCTTGAAAATAAATTTTATAAAAGTTAATTTATTTTATTTTATTATTAAAACATCCATAACCTAATATCGCTTTTTGATTGGATAATTCTTTTTGACTGTGGGTCTGCAACTTTCATTTTATAACTTTTTTCACCATCAGATTGGCATGCTTTAGCTTTGTCGGTGCTGTTATGATTAAATATTTGGCGAAAATTTCCTTGTCAGAAATTTAGTAGATAATATTTTTGACCTAAGATTTTTCGCTATAACCTACCTAGGAGCTATATTGGTTCGAATAAAAAAAAGTATTGATGCTTTAGTGATAATTATATTTTTTTTTAATTATATCTTTTTTTTTTGTTAATGTTTTAACATACATTGAAGAATTGTAATTTCTTTTCTTTTTATATTTTCTTTTAAAACTGTATATATATTTTTTTTTCTCTTTTTAAATCTTATTATATTTTTTCATTATATCTTTTTTTTGTTCTTATGTTAACATTTATTTTTCTTGTTTGTGCATTTTTATTAGAATCTATCTTTTATGTTTATCTTATTTGTTCATGTTGTTAGTTTAAGTTTATTGTTTTCAATTATTATACTCTAAGACTACAGCCTTAAGTCCCCTTTTTATTTCCTGCTGTAATATTCTGAAGGGACTCGTTCAGAATAAATAAATAATTATTATTTTTATTAAATATCATTTGTCGCTAGAGCCTACTGTTTAGGAGCTGTATTTTTTAAAATGAAAAAAAGTCACGCTTTCCTCAGATTGTTTAGTGTTGGCACGTTATATCTCTGTTGTTGTTGCTCGAATAAAAATGTTTATAGTTCCGTGCCAGAAATTTAGTGGAGAATATTATTTTGTTGTATAATATCGGAGCGTTTAACAGCCATATTGGTTTCAATGAAAATTTTCACGTTTGAAAAGCTTGAAACGAACCCTCCGAAAAATCAATTTCTTGGCAAAACTGCCTGGAAAAATCAGTAGATTGTCATATCTATCATCTATAGTTTTTCTCAGCTAAGAAGAAAATTCTTTGTAAGTGCTTATTTTTTTAAATAACTTAGTCTTCAACGCTATTGGTCTTATTTTTTAAAATTCAATATTATCAATCTTGGCTAATATTTGTCTTTTATTTTTGAAAATCGGTAAAATCAAATAAATTGAATACTACTTCAAGTTATTTGATTTTGGGAGTTAAATACTTAATAATGATTAGTTATTACAAATATAAGTGTTATTGGTCTCTTGTGATGATATTTTAATCAGTTTTGATGTTACTCTTTATTAGGATCTTTTATTGAATTGTATTATCTATTATTCAGTTTTTGATGGGGCTCAACGTAAATTAAGAATCTCATGTGCGCAAGCAAACGACTTTCCCTTACCTCCCTTGTTAAAATCAATTTAAGAATTTTTAAATATATTTAGAGGTAATAATAAACTGTTAAAGAATTAATTAAATTGACTATATTACCAATAGAAACATGTGTTTTATTAAATAATCTATTATATTTTTATCTACAACAATCAGTTAGTTTCATCGGCTTTTCATCACTCTCCATTAACTTTCACAATTCCATGTATAAGATAATATTTTTTTCTAAAATATTTCGCTATCCAACGATATATTATACATCTGTATTATTAGTCTTGTGTTAAAAAACATAAAAATTGCATAAAAAAATATCTTTTCACTTTTCTCCTGTATATTTTTTTTTCAAATTCGCTCAATTCATATATTTAGCTGTTATTTATCAATGCTAACAAGATGATATGCCAATTTTTTTTTAAATCTATAAAATTAAAGGTACTTTAAAGGAAGAAAATTTAAAATATCGGTTATATCAATATATTCTAAACAAGGAAGGGCTCATTTAATTATTAAGGTTGATTTTGGGCTGAATAATTCTTCCATTTATACTCATTCTTTTATTTCATGACGTTTCGGGATATTCTCCCATCTTCAGAAGTCTACAAAAATTATATTAAGCAATTTACCATTACATTAAAAAATACTATAATGAAGTGAATGGTTTAAAATTTTTTTTTATAAATTAGGTGTCAATTGATAACAAAACTTTAAAACTATTAAATAACAAATTTTAAAATCATAAGGAGGCATTAAAAGCAAATATTTAACAATGTTACATAGTACTTAGTTAAATAAATAAATAAATATTATAAAGTTACCTCGTTATATTTGAAAATATATCTGAGATGTAAGATGGACGTTGAGATCGGAGAACTTGGTAAAGGAAGGATGCCAGGAGGTATTTAGAACGGTAGGAAGGATAAAGCCACTTTAACTCATCGTAGAATCGGGTTACAGAGGTGTCCCTGGATATCCCAAAGATGAAACGTATAAGGCAGTTGAATAATCTTTTTAGTTTAGCTTCAAGATCTCCAGAGACACCCGCATACACCGCACAACAGTAGTCAAAGTGGGGGAATATTAATGAGCAAACCAAGAGCCTACGGGTTTCAAATGGAAGAAGGTGACGGTGGTAATTAAGGAGTTTCAGAATGGAAATTGTGCGTCGGGAAATTTCGGAAACATGGATTTTCCAGGAAAGAGATTGATCGACAGTTACTCCAAGGTTTTTGACGGTTTGGTGGAACTTTATTGGTTGATTATTTAAAAATAGAGTTGGGATTAGGGAAAGGGTTTTAAGGAGTGGATTGGAACCTATTACTATCGCTTTAGTTTTCTCAGCATTTAACTTTAGCTTGTTGTCAGCTGCCCAACAACTAATTCTGTTTAAATCTTCCTGAAGCTTTTCTGTTGCTAGTAATAGGTCCGACGGAGGAAAGGATAAATAAATTTGGAGGTCATCCGCATACATATGGAATTGTGAGTGATGGATATAGAAGGGAAGGTCGTTTACGTAGATAGCAAAGAGGGTAGGAGATAGTGATGATCCCTGGGGAACACCACATGACAATGGCAAAGGTCTAGAAGGAGGTTGGCCTGGAACTACCACATACTGTGAGCGATCGGAAAGGAAAGACTTGAACCAGTGCAGAGCGCTATTGGATAAAGGAAGGTTTCGTAGTTTGGTGAGGAGGATTGTATGGTCTACTGTGTCAAATGCCTTGGTAAAATCTAGCAAGACTAGAATGGTAAGTTTTTGGTGTTCTATTGCATATTGTAGGTCGTGAGTTATTTTTAGGAGAGCGGATTGCGTTGAGTGACCAGGTCGGAAGCCGGATTGGAGAGGATTGATAAGGGAACGTTCTTCCAGGAAATTCGATAATTGCTTTTGTACAATACGTTCTAGTGGTTTGGAAAGGTTAGAAAGAATGGAAATAGGGCGAAAGTCAGAAGGTGTTGTAGGATTTGGGATCTTATTAAGTGGTCTAACTAAAGCGGTTTTCCAAGAAGCAGGGAATATAGAGTTTTGCAAGGAAAAATTGTAAATATGATACAAAACTGGTATAAGGGCTGGAAGACAGGATTTTATAAGTTTAACTGGAATGTTGTCAGGTCCGTAATCGTTTGTGTGGGATTTAAGGATGGCTGTTAATAATTCGTCATAGGAAATATGGGTGAAGAAGAAACTTTCAGGATTAAAACTGTGGTGTTCAATATCGGTAGTGGATGATGGGTCAGGAGATAAGGATACGAAATGCTTGTTGAGATCATCTGGTGGGACAGGAATGGAATAGCAATTATTGGATTCTGGAAGAGATAATTTTCGGAGGATTTTCCATTTGGATTTAGGATCTGGAGCATTGGACAAGGCACTGTGGATATAGAGGGATTTCGCACGTCGCACTGCGTCCTGGGTTCTGTTCCGAAGTTGCTTAAAACTATCGTAGTCATCTGGAAAGCGAGTGCGGCGGAATTTACGTCTAGCTGCTTCTCTTCTTTTCATCAGATCCTTTAGTTCAGGGGTCAGCCAAGGAGCAGTGGGACGGCGAAAGGTTCGGGTTTGAAGAGGAGCATGGGTGTCAAGTATGGTTTTTAAGTTTGAGGTGAGAGTGGATATCATTGGGTTGATTGAATTGTGGGAGTATATAGTATCCCAATGGAGTTTTTCGAGATCAGTTTGAAGGGATTCGTAGGAAAGGAGGTCCAAACTACGATAGGTGATTACTTTAGGAGTGAAGGATTTTATAGGTAGATTGTATGAAATCTCTATGAGATCATGTGATGAAAGGAACGGTACCGGGTGCTGAGAGGATGAAAGGACCTTTACAGATGAATCAGTTATGTGAAGATCCAGCCAGGAGTCGGATAGTTGCGTATGATGGGTAGGGAGGTATGGAACTAGATAAAGATTTAGGGAAAACAGTAGGTTTACCAGGAAGGATTTATCGTGAGATTCAGACATCATATTAGCATTGAAATCTCCGGAGATGATGATGTTGGAGTACTTGGAGACGAATTGGACTAATTACTCTTGGTTTGCTCATTAATATTCCCCCACTTTGACTACTGTTGTGCGGTGTATGCGGGTGTCTCTGGAGATCTTGAAGCTAAACTAAAAAGATTATTCAACTGCCTTATACGTTTCATCTTTGGGATATCTAGGGACACCTCTGTAACCCGATTCTACGATGAGTTAAAGTGGCTTTATCCTTCCTACCGTTCTAAATACCTCCTGGCATCCTTCCTTTACCAAGTTCTCCGATCTCAACGTCCATCTTACATCTCAGATATATTTTCATTTAAATCCTCCGTCCACACCTGCAACACTCGTTCGCGACCTTCGGACCTGTATGTAACGCCTCATCGAACCGCAGCTTTCGACAGATCTTTCCTAATCCGATCCTCGTCCTTATGGAATTCTATTCCTTCTCATATCCGTCACTCCAATACTCTTCCGGCCTTCAAATCCCGTTTGTTCAAACACTTTTTGTCGATCCAATTCTCAAATAACCCCAATTAATCAGCAAAGTTCAATAAAAATCAGCAAATAGAGCAGAGAAAAACAGTTATTTACTATATCTTATTATGCATTGTATTCAAACATTTATGTATTTTATGTTACAATTTTCACAAGCATTGTAAATTTATTTTAATTAATTTAATTTAATATTTTATTTTTTGTCTAGTTTGTTTTATTTATTTATTTTTTTTAAATTATTATTATTAGAAGCTACCAGTTAATTTATTACTATTATTCATTTTCTTTGTTATTTCTGTTGTTTTTTGTTTATTTTATTTTTTTTTTATTACTCTAAGATACTGAAGTTCCAATTTGATTTGTCTGTAACATTATTCTGAAGGGACTTGTCCCAGAATAAATAAAGAATTTATTATTATTATTATTATTATTATATACTCAGTAATCCCAACATTTTCACTAACCACACATTGAGCCAGGTAAAAAAGTAAAACGAAATATCGGCATTTAAGCACTCTCAGACTATTTCAATCTGAATTAAACTTACATGATATTAAACCTCATTAAATTTTACATCGATATAGCGAGTTTAATCAAAATCGTTAGAGCCGTTTTTGATAAAATTGTAAAAAAGTCCAAAATGCATGGAATGAAGTGGTTCTTCTGGTTAGCTGTTTTTTTTTTTGAAAAAGTATCTATTACTCCTCGAGCGCATAGTGGTCTTAAATATGAAATTTCAGTTTCGTACGACTTTTAGTTTTTGCGCTAGACATACTGCACAGACGAGTCTTGGTCATTTGGGACCAGGGGACCTTAAAACGCGTATTTCCGTTGAAAACCGGAATTCGAAAATTTTCACGATGGCAATACTTTCTCTTACTATATATTTTATATATGGGTAAGTGAAACTAAAAATGATCAGTTGTTTATTAATACTTTATTTTTAAAAACATTACCACGGCTATTTATTAATTTAGAATTAACTATGCATATTCTAAACGTTTCAAACAACTGACTTCATTAATCAATCAAATAAATCTTTTTTAATAGACGTTTCTATTTCTTTGCACATGTATATAAACTATTCCATATCATAAATCATAGCTGATTCGAAATTTATTTTAGATGCCTCTTTCGATTTTATTACATTTGGTACATTTATTCTAAACATGCTCACGCCCTTCGAAAAGACGTATATAAATAGCGAGAGCGCCCGTCCGAGGACGTTGGACCTAGCCAAGAATACCACGGCCCATAAAACACGCAGCAGTCAGACCAATGGAAATTTATCGTTTCCTCTTCAACCTCTGACGGACCCACGTTACCCCAGAGTGAGGGGGTACGGTCGGCCATCTCGGAATACGAGTTACCCTGTGGAAATTGGAGACTTTCGTGGGAAAAATTGAGAAGTTGGTTGCCTTCTGTCAGATAAGAAAATGTTTAACAAAATGTCCAGTATGTTTAGAGAATAATTTCGATACCGCACAAAAAGATAAAAATCTAGTGTGGGCAACACACGACTTTCAATTACCTCGACAGTTAAAATTTATTTAAAAACTATTAAATATACATTTTAAATTTATGTTAATAAAACGTGTATTTATTTTTGTTGGAAACATATGATTAAGATTAAATCATATAACTATATTAAATGTTTAATCAGTAATAAGTTTATTCCCTATTCGTCACTTAATATTGCCTTTTAAAACTTTTTGTATCAGTTAATATCTTTTCTAAAATCTTTAGCTTTCTAACGGTATATTACTGCTCTTACTATCAAAAAAACAAAAATTATATTAAAAATTGTTTTGCTCTTTTATCCTTTAGTTGATCATGAAATTTGGCCATCTTGTATATTTAGCCGTCCTTTATCATTGTTATTAAGATGATATGGTTAATCTTTTGTAATGTACAAAGTTAAAGGTAGTTTAATGGAAGAAAATTTAAAATATCGGCATTTAAGCCCTGTCAGACCATTTTAATCCGAATGAAACCTAAATGATATTAAATACCGTTAAATTTTACATCGATATAGCGAGTTTAATCAAAATCGTTAGTGCCGTTTTGAGAAAATCGTAAAAAGGTGCAAAATGCATGGTGTAAAGTGGCTCTCCTGGTTAGCTAATTTTATGAAAAAGTTTCAGTAACATCTCGGGCGTATAGTTGTCTTAAATATGAAATTTCAGTTTCATAGGAATTTTCGTTTTCGCCCAGGATTTACCACACACGGAGACGGACACACAGTCATTTTTACGGTACTTCGTCATTAGGAATCAAATGACCCTAAAACGTGTATTTCCGTCGAAAACTTGAATTCGAAAGTTTTCACGATCGCAATACTTTCCCTTACTATATATTTCAAATACTATAGGTAAGTAAAAAATTACAATGTTCCTGAGATTCTTGAAAATATTATTATAAACATAATAGATATATTACATTAAATATTGAATACAATTAAATTATTTTACAGCACAAAACTGCATAAAAATGTATCTTAATAAATTTCAGGATAATACAAATCTGATGGAAAAACTATGTTCTATATCTACTAATTTTCTCTTGGTTGTTAATGCGTCATAATATTTTGTCACAAAGTCAATCAAATTAATTCTCAACATTTCATAATATTATAAGTTATTATAATACCTATATACCTTTAGTTAACAAAGTTGTAAAAACATCGAAATATAGTAAGAGCTATACAAAATAAGTTATTTATAGAGTATATAAATTATGTCTGATTTACCAAAATAAAATTTTTAAAAATCAGTAAATGCATGTTAGTAACACTATAAAAAAAGTGATGTTATTGCTAACAGCTAATATAGAACATTTATTTATTTATAAAAAATCTATTGAAAGTTTTTCTTATTTTTCAATGTTGCGTTCAATTCGATATTTGATTTAATTTAATTCAGTATTCAATTGAATCCGATAAATTCAGTTATTCAATTCAATATTCAAATATTGTAATTTATATTAATATCATATATAACAATACATTGAAATATTAATCTGCATTATGAGAATGTATTCATTAAAAAATAAACTAGCTTGCATTTGATTTCATAGTCTTTTCTTTATTTTTTTCTCTCTGCACGAGAATACAATCAGATTAATTTACCTATAAGTTGTTCTTAAGTTAATCTTTATTAACTAGCAGTCTTAAATGGAATAAGAATTTTAAAAAACTAATCATTATAGGTGGAATAGTCAGGAATCAGTCATTTTTGAAAAGTTTTTAATTTTGCCAACGTTTCGGCTCAAGCTTGTGAGCCATCATCAGGGCATTACTGAGCCATGTCCAAGCATAAACTGTATACCAGTTTATGCTTGGACATGGCTCAGTAATGCCCTGATGATGGCTCACAAGCTTGAGCCGAAACGTTGGCAAAATTAAGAGTTTATGCTTGGACATGGCCCAGTAATGCCCTGATGATGGCTCACAAGCTTGAGCCGAAACGTTGGCAAAATTAAAAACTTTTCAAAAATGACTGATTCCTGACTATTCCACCTATAATAGTTTCTACAGTCGACTATACACCCTCAATAAAAAACTAATCGATTATTAAATAATTACCTCCACCCTAAGAGCTGTCTGTCTGAGTTTTAAATGTTTGTTTTCGTACCATTACTATGCTGTTGTTTTTATATAGATATTTTAACGAAAAATAGAATTGATTTAGTATTAAAAGCCTTCATTTAAATGTTACTAATTTGTGATTAGATATTTTAGAAGATAAAAATTATTATTATTATTTCAATTTATCCACCTATTAAGTTTATTTTATAATTATCTTTCACAGTACAGTTTCACTCTATTTAATCTCCTTTCTTTTAAAATATATATCTGAAAATAACGGTTTAAAATTATTCGTTCAATTTTTAGTTCTTTTTTATTTTATTCGGACAAGATCAAGTATCATTTAATAAATTAATACCAAGTACAACAAAAAATATACAATAAGACATACAGCAAATATGTTTTTTATATTGTCATTAACCCAATATTTTAATTAGAACCGTGAGTAGGTTCACTAAAACATGGCTCTACTTTTTAAAAAGATTTTTAATGAAGAGACTTTTTGCAAATGCTTAATCATCAGTTGGTATGTCGGATACAAATAGTTTTCATGACACCATCGCTGCGACTCACGATAAAACGATGAATATTAAATCGAAAATTGCTTTGAGTTGTCACCACAATGGATTTTATAGATGTTTCAGACATTTACGTGTTTTTTTCCCATTACAATGCAAATTAAAAAAAAAAAAAAAAGTATACTGATTCGCAATTCTAAGCGAGTCATTATCAATTGACGACAAACCCTTTAGCTTACTGCGGAACCATTTGTAAGCACTTAATATTTTGAATATTGCATACACTTTAGTCTGCTTCGAAAAGAAATGAAGATACGCCGCATGAAAATCTGTTCAACATACAAACATGTAAAGAACACATCACCATTAACCAGCGATAAGAAAAAATATACAGTGACATCAATAAAATGTTTTTAATTAGGCTTTAGATTTTTAGCTTCTGCATAAAAAGTAGCATAGGAGGATTTTAAATTGCAAAAACCTATGTAAATATTTCTTGATGACGGAAGAATCATTGACCGTAGATAAAATATTAGAAGTTAGGTGAGGTGTAGTCATTAAAACAGTCCAAATAACCTAATTTACTAATTGAGCCGATGTTTCGCCCTAAATGTTAGACCGATCTTATCAATGGAAAAATAATATAACAATTAGTTTTATTTCTTTGTTCATTTAAAGTCACTTAATGCGATTGTGGCTAATCGGACGATGTTACAGTGGGATTCCAAAATTGTTTGTTTATTTATTTATTTAACGTCAATTTATGCTACTATGGCTAATCGGACGATGCTACAGTGGGATTCCAAAATTGTTTGTTTATTTATTTATTTAACGTCACTTTATGCTACTATGGCTAATCGGACGATGCTACAGTGGGATTCCAAAATTGTTTGTTTATTTATTTATTTAACGTCACTTTATGCTACTATGGCTAATCGGACGATGCTACAGTGGGATTCCAAAATTGTTTGTTTATTTATCTATTTAACGTCACTTTATGCTACTATGGCTAATCGGACGATGCTACAGTGGGATTCCAAAATTGTTTGTTTATTTATTTATTTAACGTCACTTTATGCTACTATGGCTAATCGGACGATGCTACAGTGGGATTCCAAAATTGTTTGTTTATTTATTTATTTAACGTCACTTTATGCTACTATGGCTAATCGGACGATGTTACAGTGGGATTCCAAAATTGTTTGTTTATTTATTTATTTAACGTCACTTTATGCTACTATTGCTAATCGGACGATGTTACAGTGGGATTCCAAAATTGTTTGTTTATTATTTATTTAACGTCACTTTATGCTACTATGGCTAATCGGACGATGCTACAGTGGGAGTCCTGAATTTTAACTATCCTTATGTAATTAGAATAAAAATCAGCGAGTATTTCACATTGCACTGACATCAATTTGCGTCCGCTCCGAAGAACGGCATAATCAAGGATTTTTTACTTTCTTTGAAAAATCCTAGAGCCATCTGCCGTATTTGAACCCACGTTTAATTGGTACATATGGTAATTAATAAAACAATAATAGACAATGATGTTAATAAGTCATAACAAAAAAAAAATTAATAACATGAAACAGAAGGATGGGAAATATACACGAAAATATTATCATAACTGAAAATTATAAACAACTGACAGAATGCAATGTGGAATACTATAATCTAGTGTACCAAAAATAAGGTTGTGAGTGCGAATCCCAGTGCTGACAAGACTTTTTCATGAATGTAATTAAATAGGGATTCACTTATAACTTTCCCCCGGGTATGTGAGACCAATCAGCTAACCGGTGCCAAGCACAAATATAGGCGTAGAGAGTAAATATTTTTTCCAATATTTAAAACTGGTTGTCTTCCTTTTTCTTAGCCATCAAGATGGCCTAAAAGTTGGACCAAAACGTTGGCAAAATAATAATTTTAGCTTATTTAAGATGTTTTAATGATTGTAAATCTCCTTCCCCTCACTACCTCCACCCCAATTATCCAAAATATTATTTACATTGTATTTATTTTATTTTTGGTAAAATAAATTATACATTAATGTACAGAGTTAAATGAAATATGTCTAAAATCCTTTGCATAAAGTGGTACTACCGTAAATTCATTTTCATGAACCAATTGCTGTAACATCTCTGGCATATACCTCTGTTAAATATACAATTTCAGTTTCGTACACTTTTATATTTTTAAATTACCCTTACGAATACGAATACAATAGCTATTGTGCAATACTTTTCTATACCATTTTACATATTTCGTTTAAAAATAAGTAATAGACACGATAGGTTCTTCTTACTTTTTCCGTAACACATTACATCATTGTTCGTCAAGTCCTCCCAAATCGCCAAAGAAAAGCACCCTTAAGTGCGGTGGAATTCACAACAACCCTTGTCCCCAACCCCTGGGAAAATAAAGGGGAAGGAGCCATAACGGAAGGAGCTACCCCTGCTTTAGGACCCTCTCATAACAACCATCTCTAGGAGAGGTTTTATCAAGGAGGCTGCCTTCGTCGTTGGCCATCTTGAATAATGTATGGCCGACTCTTAGCCGTTTTATGATCCATCAACGACTCCCTATTCCGTAGTGTACATAATTGTCGTCAGTCTTTCCGGAAACAATGTCTTGTACGTGTCTTATCTCTCGGAGGAATAACTTAAGGTCTTCCCTTTACGGCCATTTTCTAAACTTCACGATCCTTGGTAACAGGATGCTTGTGAATTCCCGATGATCTGCGTGGGATTGAGGCTATAAGCATGTGATCAATTTTATGAGCCTGATACATATTAACTTACCAAAACTAAACATTCTCAATCATTTTTTTAATGTATTCTAATGAGGGCAAGAAGAATAATTTATCACACAAGCTAAAAACTTATAAAAGCCAGAAATGAAGATCTGGATTAACAAATCCCGAGGTTGAAATTCAATTTATTAACTTATTAAGGTCACGAATTCGAACCCGCAGGTGGTTCTAGGATTTTTTAATGGGAGTAAAACATCCTTAGTTATGTCGTCCTTCGGAGGGAACGTTAAAAGGTGGTTCCGAGCCTGTGCGATGTCAGGCACTCGTTAAAGATTCCTATCCTAATTAAACCTGGATAGGCAAAATTTAGGACTCCCGCTGTAGCATCGTCCGATTAGCCACAGTAGCATAAAGTGACGTCAAATAAATAAACAAATCACGTTGCAATTTGTACTCCAAAGGTTTTTTTTTAATTTTGATGTAGCATAACTATGTTATGCCACTTAAAAATAATTAAAACTTATAAATGGTTTGTTAAACATCACTTCAGAATAATAAGGTATAGTTTCTTGATCAAGTCTAGGGCATGTAGTAATGTTAAATCATATGAGAAATTCTGTTTGTATACCACAAAGTTCTCATCCTATTGTTTATTATGTGAATTGGTAGTATATATATTTTTCTCTATTGATTGACGAGAATTTGAACTAGGGCTTTCGAAGCTCACTTGCGAATTTTGTAATATTTTAACTGAGAATACAGGCTTTTCAAATCATCGTCAATAAAAATAAATAAATTAGTTGCGTTGAAAATTATAATAGAGACATACTAGCTATAAAACATTATTGAGAATCGTAACAGCATGGTAAATAAATAAAGTCTAAACCTTCCAAAAGTGATTAAGTGAGACATTATTGTTTTACAATATTTTTTAATTTGTGTGAATTAGTTGTTTCTATCTCGACGATGCCTGAATTAGTTAAAAAAATATTTATTATATATTCACTTAGATTATAAAGAGTAAATGTTTTGTTCTTGGCATTTTTATGTTTTATTCTTTTGGAGAAAAGTGAGTAGATTAAAAAACAAAACGATACCATTTTAACTTCATACTGAATGTACTATATCTTAAAACGAATAATATTCTAGAGAATAAGTCTTACGAGGTTGAAACGTTCGTTGACGTTAAAAAATAGTGGAAAGTTGTTAATTTAACGTAAATATCATTTATGATTTAGTAAAATGTTCTGTGTAATCACAAAACATTTTATATGATATCTTATACAAATTTGTATGCACTTACAGCCTTATACACGCACTTCCTCTTGTTAATTTTAATAGGGGGGTTAAATAACTGCAATCAATCCAAACTAATTAATCTTAAATAAAATTCCCGTCCATGCTGAGCTCGTACCGGCGTGGTTTCTCTCAATACTGTTAAGTTAAACCATAACTCAGGAGTATTATAGAAAATGTGGTCTGTCATGGATAGAGACTCTTCCTACGGTTCTTCGGATCCCGAGTTCGAACCCCTTCTGTGGCGAAATTATTTAATCAGCTGTTTCAGCTGTGGAGCTACCCTGGCGTATGAGCTACCCATCCTGAGGCACACCCAATAAAGTGGGTACCTAAAAATTTTGAAGGAAACCTAGCGGCTGAGAGTGATCTAGGCCTAATCACCTCCTTGCACGGGCGTTGGTAGTACGAATCTCTATAAGTACTCAACTCAAGACTTTCCATGGGTTTCGTTTTCTTCTTTTTCAGGAAAGGTTCTCCTGACCAAGTTAATTTTTGGTCAGGAGAATCTTTCCTTTTCTTTTCTGGTAGATTCAGGCATGAACTTGAAACATCACATAACATTGAAGTAAAACGGAATTGATTAAAATTAAAATCATAACAGTTAACATAAATACATTTGTTATGAAAAGAGATAAGCACTACAGATAGTACTGAAATACGTTATTATTAAATTCCATTCATAGAGATTACTTTATTTTATATTTTTAGTGTCATACGGATCGTAGAGACTACACTATGGGATTTTATTGATGTTTAATTCATCTTCTATAATAAATAAAAAAAAGTATTCCCTTCAAGCGGTTATTCTTTTTAAGGTGAATCTCCGAAAAGCTTATGCCTGAACCATTAATGTAAATGAGAAAATAATTTAAAGGATAACATTATGTTAATTGGGCCGCGAAAGGATTACATGTGTTTGAGTAAAGACCTGAGCACCTGTACCCTGGAGAGCAGAACCCATAAAAGAGGTATTACAGTCCCAAGTCGTAAATCAGGCGACGGGCCAAAGGTTTATATTTTTATTTAAGTGTGAGATTGTTGGGAAGGAGGGGGGCACTTGAGCAATAATATTTAACTTAACGAGCAACTCTAAACTACTGTATTAAACCTAATGTCTTTATTCAGTTCCCTTCGCTCCTAGCGGCTCCGGGATAGCGGCATAGTACCGTCATCAGGACTGGTTAACAAGTTCTTCTGATGAGGGCGTTAAAACAATAAGTAATTAAAAACTTTATTATCTATAATATATAGATAATTCAATTTTTTTTTTTTTTTACACAAGAAAATTATTAATATATCCGAATAAGAATGACATATTCACAAGATAGCCAGCAGAAATAGCGATAAATCTTAAAATATTATATTATTTTTAAAGAATCGAAATTTCGCATCTGCCACGAATTTGACAATCAGTGGATATGCTAGGTAATGATATTTTTAGTTAAGACCTTTTTGGGTAAATTTTAAGTTTAACGATCCTGTTTATCAGTTTTGGCTGCTTATATATATATATATATATATATATATATATATATATATATATATATATATATATATATTATATATTATTGTGTGTGTGTGTGTGTATTTCAGTCGTAAATCAAAGTAATTTTAAATGTTTGATTTCTTAATTTTTATTTTGAACGTTGGAAGCAATATGTACTCGTATTATGGAATATAAGGTTAAGTGTATTTCTCTCTTGTCCCAGTTTTTGGCCATATGTCAGTTTTTATAATGCCAAGCCTAAATATCCTAGTGTCGGTCTGTGGAATATTGAATGGTAATAATCACAAAGTTTTGTTGATTTGCTAAATCTGTGTATGTAGGAATTTGATTTCATTGTTGACTAATTATTTTCAAAAGAAAACATTTTACTTTTGGACCTATTTATTTATTTTTATTTATTAACTTGAATAATGTACAACACGGGTTATGGCAACATTCTTTTATTATTTTAATTTAGTGTAACATTATTCCAACAACTTAATGTAACCCAATAACTTTTTTAACTCTTTTAGTGCCAGACGACGATACAGCGCCTTATTCTTCTCATTGCGAGAAAACTATATCTCTAAATAAATTTATAAATGAACTAATCTGATTGTAAATGATCCTATTTCGTTGACAAAGAATTTGTAAACCGGCTTGGGTATAACACTTTAAACATTCTATACCGGAGTGTGCTGAGACTCTATTTAGGCTGTAACAATAAGATGGACATTCTTCTAGGTCCAAAGTCGAACTGCTTATGATCGATACAACACAATTTTTATATTATTTATAATAGTATTATTCATATGATTTTCAATTGATATTGAAGAATCATTATCATTTCTGTATTCCCCATTTCGTCCGAATACGTGTCATTTTTAAGCATGTAAATATCATTTGTAGTTTGGTTTTTATAAGCGTTTTTCCAAATCGTTGCATATTATTCAAATTCGGCCGGTTACCTTCGCATAGGTACACGTTTTTCGTCCGGCTCTAAAAGGTTTAAAGTAGATCGTTTTCGCATATATTTCAACTGTTCGTTTTATGGAAGCACCTGTTTGGTATCATTTTAGCCTGTCTTCTCCCGAAATTAAAATGTGCTGGCCCCATAGCCATGGCCATACAAAATCTTCGTAGCACGGGTAGTGAAATTAAGTCACTCTTGGCCGTCCGGTATGGTTTCCTAAGATTCCACACCGCAATACTCGGTGATATTTTATTGGGTTGGGTCATCAGTCCTTACGCCTATTTTTGTGCGTAGCCACCAGTTGGCTGACGGTTCTCACATATCCGGGGGAGGTCGTGAGTGTATCTCCTTTAATTATTAAGTCCTCGGAGGCTGGGATTCGAACTCACAACCTTTTGCAAAGTAGACTAGCTGAGGAAAATCGTCCTTGTAAGAAAGAGGACTTAGTTACGGTTGATTCGGTCAGCTTTTAAGTCGGTGTAAGCTAGCTGAATATGCTGAGCAACCTCCAAGACTCCACAGGTAGGACATAGATGGTTCGATATCTATCCCTAATCCAGAAAGCATGGCCCGGAAGTGCTGTGAGAAATTGGGAGATCCGATAGTGAATTTGGACCTAATTTGACATATATTAATTTATATTGAAATAGGTTTATTAAGTAGCCACAGCTAATGATTAAAAAAAAAAATCATAAGTAAATAAGAATCGAAACCAAAATAAAACTTTTTAACAGTACATTATGATGTATTTTCATATTATTAGATTAACTGTGTTTTAAGCGATGGGATAATCTTGCCATCGTGTATTTCCATAACCCAGTGTTCAAGGATTATAGTTTTATTTAACCAGATAAATCAATTTTAGTTTGCTTTAATGATAATTGTATTCTTTAAAGATTTAAAAAAGATGTCTACAAAATTTAAACTTCAAGCAGCATCTGATTTTATGAAATTATTCTTTTTTAAATATCGGTTAATGTTGCATTTGAAGTCACATATTACGAAATTACTTTCTTTGAATTCATAGACTATTTTAATTTCTTCCGATCTCTACGTTTATTATTAAAAATTAACAGGATTAGAATTTGATATCGTTGACTTCCTCATTCTTAAAAAAGTGGAAACAGACATGGGTGCTACTACTTGAGACACACCCGATAGTTGTTTAGGCCATTAAAGTTAAGGTTACGTTGTTTGTTGTTCAATGCAAGGTCAAGTTTAACGTCCTTGTTTAGTAAGCAAAATTGGTTTGAAGTCTTCTCACGTTAAAAGCGGTATAAAAAAATCAACCAAACAATTGTTCAGTTTAAAGGAATCTATGGTATTGAATTCAGGTAGTTATAATTAAATCCAATTTATAATTAACTAGCTGTAACCAAAGAAATTCATATCTTGTAATTTTATATACATTTGTATAACTTCCTTATCCGACAATCAATTATTTTTTTAACAATTTTCATAAGCAGTGTGTTATTATTATAAAAGTGTTATTAATTTATCTGTATTTTATTACGTCAATTTTACTAGTCACCCGCATTTAATTCGTCCTGATGATGACCAAAAATGTGGGGTCGAAACGTTGGCAGATAAAAAATATTTAAAACTATTCAATTTTATCTTTCACTGGCCGCAAAAGCGTTTTTTCTTGTATAGCTGATAATACTTTAGATTTTTCTTTATCTTCAACAATAACCGAGTTTTGGTGGAATTACAATTATAATAATTTGTGACTTCATTATATAGATACAATTTTTTCTACTTTTTTTTTTCTCTGTTTATCGCGCTTTACTGATTTTAAAACTCAATGCATGTTTTTCTCTATCTTCAAAAATAACTGAGTTATGGGCGTACTTATCTATAAAATCTCAATTTTTTATAATTTTTGGTTAAAACAAACTGTTAATTATTTTCTCTATATTCAAAAACAACTTAGTTATTTAATTAAATGACTTTTAATCGGCCACCATTTTAAAAACAGCCATCTGATATCAACGTCTAGGGGTTGGGATCACAGTTGCATGCCCCGGTATTTTGTGGCGAATTTAAAAAAAAAATAGTTTCTGAGAAATGCCACAGACGGCGTATCTTGAAACATAAGCCCTCAAAATTTTAGGAGTGAGGGAGAGAGGTAATTTATTTTGGTCGATTAAAAAGGTTCATTGTTGAAAACTATAAAACAAAATCTAATTTATTTACATGAGAGTCATATAATTTATCGCTTCAATCGTAGGTTGCTCAGATAACTGACATTGACAATATGGTTTGCCATGTAATTGGAATAAAACGATACTCCTGTTACCACGTAATGTATTTCTTAAGTACTACTAAAAGATTCACTCAATTTAATTGACCACTATAAATTAAAAGCAATGTCGACTTTTATTGTATGTTATTGTAGGAAAAATAATCAGAATTCATTCAAATACAACAAGTCCATATTTGCCAAGGTTTCGGTTCATGCTTGTGAGCCCTCGTCTGGGCAAGTAAGAATTTAGAAATGAACCCTAGATTTTTTTTTTATGATGAATTACAATGATTTTTAATTACTACAAAAGAAATAACATTTAGTTTTACCTTTCACTGGAACAATTTTCGTCCTTATCTGAAAAAAGAAGATTAAATTAATTTTTTTTAAAATGGTATGTTATTAAATAATTATTTGATTGTATAATTGTAATGTAATATTTCCATTCAGATTATGTCTATGTGATAATAATTTTTAGTTAAAGTGCAAACCATTTTTTATTATTGTAAAAGACAAAGAAGTTTCCGTATACGTTCTCCCACAGAGGCTGTAAATATCCAACACAGGAAGTATAGTTCCCTTCTTGAGGGAGGAACTAATGCATCGAAAGAGCTGACAAACAAGATATGAGTGTTTATGGATATCCATATCCAACATAAGCAGTGAGATACGGAAGAAGTAAAGAGAAATGGAGGAAAAGATATGGGAAGACGAATGATACAGACCCAGTTATTCATATCTTGCGCCGCCCCTCCAGTTTTACGACCCAAGGGTCTCGATTTGCCATAGTGGAGGGGAGTAGGAAGCATCCTGTAGTTCATGCTTTATAAAAATGCTTGCAACAGTGAACAGTCCGGTTACAACGAAAAAGTTTACTATGCCTTAGAGAAGATACAAATATTTTTTTAATTTTTTTTTTTATTTATTAATTCGTAAAAATCTAATGGAATTAATTTCCTGAATAGGTAAAGCAAATATATATTATAATATATATATATGTATAATTGATTATACATAAATTTAAATAAAACTTATTTTTACATAAGTTGATTATGAACCATATGTACTCCCGAAGTATACCAATGATGCGTGGTGTTGTGTTTTATTACCAAAACGCTATAAAATTACTTCAAAATCCTGCTCCACTGTAACCCATGAATGGTATTGGATTTAATACACATAATATACATGACTACCTGTCGCTGGGCAACACACCTATACTTAAGGGATTCTTAGTGCTTCAAGACTAACGAGGAGATTCATTTTCGGGAATCGATTTAGAAGGGTCTCCCTACCTTAGGGCACCCCACGACAGAAATAAAGAAAAATTATTTTTAACAGGAGAACTTCATTTTAGTGCTCTATACACTTCCAATAGCCAACACGACTTTAAACCAGAAATATAAAACAGTTAATATGTTGGTGATAAAAATTTTAAAAGTCTTTTCTTAAACAAACAATTTTTTACAGTAATATCACAATTTTTCCTAATCATGACCTTAATAATAGTGCTAAATTATAATATTTACCAAATTATAAAATAATAATACAAAATATATACAATAAAAAAATCAATGAAATATGTAATTTTAATATATCTGAAAAAAAATTAATAAAACAATGTATAGGTACAAAGTTTAAAAACGTTGGAAAAGTAAAGTCTCTATAAAAAAAACAACTTTTTTTCAAATTACTTTCATAATTCTCTTTTTTATAATACTCATTATTATATAGTTTACGATATAATAATATAAATATGAAACATTACATATTATGTCTTAACCATTATCTTTTATAATCTAAAGAAACTATGAGTAATAATAAAAAACGAGTTTGTGCGTCTGAAAAACGCATTTGACTTTTAACGAACAATGAAAAATAAAAAAATTCTTAAATATACATATAATAATAAAATAACTTGAATGACATTAATAGCGTCTACTTTATTTTCGGATTAGGTACGATTTTTTTTTTTTTTAAGAATTGAGTCAGGAGCACTCACTATTCATAAAACGCAAACTGTTGAAATAACTAGAGGATTTTAATATTGATTTAAACGAAGTAGGTAGGAATAATCGGGAATCAGTTGTTTTTTGAATATTTTAATTTTGCCGACGTTTTGGCTCAAACTTGTGAGCCATCGTCAGGGCATTTAATCGAAGATTATTTTTTGTAGAGTTTTCGTTTTAATAATTCACGTATGCCCCAGTGATATCACACTTAATTTATTAAACATCGTTCAATCTCCCAATGGACTCATAGAATCAGTCTTTATTGTGTAGAACCAATCTGGATAACCTATTCAAACTAATGGTAGGGAACATTACGTACAGGTTATATGTTACGTATTTAGGTTGGGCATGGTAAATTATTTAATGTTTATATTCTATGTCTCGATACATTTGAATAAATATAATTTGAAAAAGAATTTTACTAAATATGATAGTATCGATATTCTGTTTTTAGGAAAATAATATATATATAAGCATATAACAAAGAAGAGAAAAAACCCATCTGGAATGAAAATCTAACATCCCACGCGGGAACATTCCCAATCTATTTTAAAACCTCAGGGAAGCAATCTTCTGAATACAAAAACTTGAAGGAAAGATATAGCCGTCAGGTGTCAGGATACATGAAGACGTAGTGTCGTGAGAAACACAAAACTGTAAATCATGAACCGTAGCGTGCCATGGGTTTGCAGTATGCATAATTTATCAGTTTCATAGTTATATACCACTCAATTCTATGCAGGTAACAGGTGCCAGATACAGTATGGTTAGGGTATCTGGAGAAATATGGGCGAAACGATAAGATGAGCACCGGTCAGATAAATTAACTGAGCTTGTGAGAAGAGACCAGGTATCTCTGGGATCCTGGATTTTAACGTTACAGGATTTTTTTTAAGGCACAATGGGGGTCCTAACTTGTTTTTTGTTTTTTTTAGAATAAAAGTAAATGAAGTTTTTTTTATAGAAATAATTTTTGATGAGAAGTTAGTTGAAGGTGCAGTCAAATCAACACACAATTACGTAGAAAACTTAATTTAATAGTGCCTAAATTTTAGGCCCTTCTTCAGAGCGATCGTAGGAGTAATAGCTCAACAATGCTACGGCATTGTTGGCATTAATGCTATGCTAAATTACATTTTAATGTTATGGCATTGTTGGGCTATCACTCCTACAATCGCTCTGAAGAAGGCCTAAAATTTAGCCCTTAACGTTGGTACTGTTAAATTAAGTTTCTACTTTATTGTGTGTTGATTTGACTGCACTCACAACTAACTTCTCCTCTATATACACACAGTCAATCATTCTCACTTCACATTCAGGAATAACTTTTGTATAAGTTGTCGTGAAAGCTCAGAAATTTCATATCCTTTTTTAAGGTTTTTTGTTATGTGACTCGATTTTGTTATCATCACAATTAATTAGATAATCGTTCTGTATTTGAAAATAGTTTAATAGTTAATAGAAAATAGTTTTTTATCGTAAAGCTTTAATACGTATATACATTTGATTTTAAATAAGACAAAAATTGCATGAGTTGTCCAAGTAAGTTTTAAACAACACTGGTTTTCTAGGAGCCACTTCTATTCCATTTCTTCCCCCATCCCTATCAGGACAGAATCCTACCATTTTTCCAGTATCATTACATCAATAATTTATAAAGATTTCTATACAATTTGTTGACAACTCAGACTTGGCTATCTTGTATATATTATTCTCGACAAAGAAAACATGTATAAGATATGGCTAGCAGATTACATTAAATTCACAACAAGCTGCTAACAAACCAAATCAATTTCGAAAACCTCAGAAGATGTACAAAAAGGAAGAAGAAAAACAAGGAATGAACTTGCTCGCCGGAGGGGCTATAAATTCAATGCCGGTCTTGCTGGTCTTATCTCGGAGATACCCTGGTATCTCGCCCAAGATTTATTGAACATCTTATCTTGGCAATAGCTTTGGTATTTCTGCAATAATTCTAGTCTCTTCAGGGACACGAGGGTGGGGTCTGACCCAGCTTGCGTCACACATGTTATGTGTCCTATTTTTCTCATTGTTAAAAGCACGGAATGGAACGTTCTAAGGAAAAATAAGAAGGAGGTATTTGTAATTCTAAATACACTCTCTGTGACAAACCGAGCTCTGAGCCTTCAATACCCGACAATGTGAGCATTGAAGTGTTTTCGTGTCGAAATAATAGGAATAATTCTCATACAGAATAATAGTCTCATTATAATGTTACAGTATCACAAAAGATACTTTTGAAATCTTTTCAGGCTATTCACAATACGTTTCAATTACAAGTCCTAAAAAATAAATTAGCATTTATGTTTTGTTTTTGTTCTTCAGTAACCAAAGACTATTGTTTAATAATTTTTTTAACTTGATGATGCACATATCTAAAAGCAACATATATAAGAAAACCGAATATTAATCCAAATGATCTTTCCAGCCAACTCAAATCAATAATGCATTGAATTATAAAATCCTTCAACAACTTTGAAATATTGTTAAATTCATTATAATACTTTTTGGTTAATTGTTGTTTGTTAATTTACTTAACGCCATTTTAATGATTTTTCTAATTTTGCCTTTCAATGCTGACTTAGAAGAGGGATCTTAAACGATTATATGACATCGCACAGGCTCGGGACCACCTTATTAGTCCAGTACGTAGAACGGTATACCATGGATTTTTTTACACCGTTTAAAAAATCCTAGGGCCACTTGCTAGTTTTGGGCATAGAACGCTTTTATGCTTGCTACTATACCACAGGTGACCTGAAAAAAATCCTTGGTTTGATCACAGAGCATATGTAAGGAAATATTTTTTCATGATTTTGTATATTTTAATTGGAAATTTGAGTGATTACAAGTGATTCTTCTGAAATAGCCCTTACGAAAAAATATGTTTTCATATTAATACTTCTAAAATAATTATAATAAATTCAAAATCACGGAAATACTCAGTCACATAAAAAATAAAAAAATTAAGTAGCGTAAGAAATTACTCAATTACTTAAGATTTCGCAAAAGTTTTATATTGCAATATACAGAACACTTTTTCAGCACTATGTAAAAAGGTATGGCATTATAAGCATAATACATTAGGAATATAAATTTTCTTGCTTTAAATGGTGTATATTATTTAGGATAATAAAAATAAAATAAAATATATATAAAAGTACCTATCTACTCCTGAATACCTACTTTTTAATAATAAATGAATAATTGCTCATCAATATCTAATCATCTATTTATTCCCCTATTAAACTATTAACAACGAGATACTAAAATATTTACAGGTATAAACGTTGAATGGAATTCCATTTTGTGTTGAGCAAGAGCTTTTTCTTTTGTAAATAAATCCCATAGAGAGCTTATCTTTATTCAGAGATATAAAACTAGCCGGTATTAGCTAACACTGGATGAATTATTGCCATTCTACCGATAAAACGTTCGATAAATTATACTTCGTAAACTGGCTGGAAATCCTGTAAAACATGATCTTTGAAGATAATCTAATAGAAGATTTATGAAAGAATATTTTCAAATTTTATAGCATAGGTTTGGACATTCATGTTATAAAAAAGTGATATAAAATCGCTCATTTAAAAAGATTTAATGCTAGTAAATGGGGGATCACCTGTAGCAGGAAGGCTAGCATAACAGCCTTCTATGCCCAATGTCACGAGCTCAGACCCACAGGTGGTCCTAGGATTTTTTAATAGGAGAAAAAAATCCGTAGTTATGACGTCCTTCGGAGGTGAAGTAAGAAGGTGTCCCTAAGCCTGTGCGATGTCAGGCACTGGTTTAAAATCCCTATCCTAATAAAACCTGTATAAGCAAAATTTAGGACTCCCACTGTAGCACCGTCCGATTACCACAGCACATAAAGTGACGTTAAATAGTAAATAAACAAACAATGTTCAGTAAATAACATAGATTTTTCAGCCAAACTTATATGCTTTATAATAAGTCCTGTAGCAATTATATTTTATCTGTTTATTTTTTACTGTTTTATTTATTTAAATAATAAAAAGCATTATGAATTCCAAAGGAATTAATAAAAACTTCGATACATCTACTTTACGTTAACAAAAAAAAAATCTTTCACGTAATAATACGTATGTTAATATTTTTATTTTAATCAAAATTATTAGTAAATTTCCGATGATTTTTTAAAAAAAAACCTTGAACTAGACCACTAAAAAAATCAAAGTCAAAGCTAATATTGTATTATAAATTAAATATATTTATGGACAAACATCTTCTATTGTTTTAATTATTGTCATTTCACTTGGTATTTATTTTGATATAATCAACAATATCTACCGAATTTAAAAATCAAAGGGTATGAAAAGTAGCATTTATAATGGATCTAAGTTAGTTCATTCGTATATTTATTCATTATATATTGTGTTAAAAACAAGGTGTCTGAAAATTTAGATTCACCTGATTTTGCAATATAGCCTTTTTTTTAAACTTTTTTTACAAAACTAAAAGATTTATTAACAATAAAATACAAATAAAACTAAAGATTTAAATTATCTTTATTTATTTATATTTTTCAGTTTTATGTAATTTATTTTATATTTCTTTTAATTTTATTTTAATGTGGATTGACTGGTTTCTTATAGCGTTCATAGTCTTAAATATATATTGCAATATCAGCCAATAATTCAAAGTTTGTAACTGGTACGGAAGAAATTATCGGAAAAAATAAATCTCCGAAATAAGCTCGGTGATGAAGCTACGGATAGTTGACAAAACAGGAATTGAACTGTTTCCCAATTGTCATAGTATCATATAATACACTAAAAATATTTTTTTAAGTGTTTTATATTCATCTGATATTAAGAATGCGGACGATTAAGAAACTTTAAACCAGCATATGTACTTCTAATATTTGAAATGGGAATAGCAGCTTTCGCAGAGACCTAGAAAGACACCATACTAAATCAAATGCAGAACGGTGATACTCGGAGGGGATTAGAGTGTCCAATAAAAAGCGGGCAAAGGTTATAAATATTTATTAGCCTCCTACGTAATGGTCGGTGGTCAGGACCTTTGTATACAAATGGCTGACTTAGGCGAGATAAAATGCCGCAGTTTGTATGCGGAGGCTGGTTGGACCGGAGAGCGAAGGCGTGTCAGGCCAGTCCCATCAAAACCAACCAACCCTTGGACCGTCTGTAGAATATTTATCTTGGTCTCCTCCAAGAAAGGTTCCCTTGGTTGGTTTAACAGCTTTAACGTATTTTTTATTTTGATAAAGTAATATTATTCATCCGAAAGGATGACGGAATACAGGTGAAGGGAATTATTTCTATAAAAATTAATCTCCAGTTCCCAGAAGTAGAGGAGTACCTGAATAAAAATTAAATAAATAAAAACAACAGAAACTTTCAATCTCTCTCTATAAAAAATGATAAAGCAATTCTTGGTTTCCGCAAACTCCTTCTAAGCCACTAGACGGAGTTTAATTCATTTTACACTATCATTCAGGGCATTCTTTTATGCAGTTTTATAAGTAAAATACAACAATACAATAAAGTTCCTCATACGCGGTAATGAAATCCGCGCGAGGAAAGTTTTCCTTTAGATAGAAAAATTAAATTTTCTGTAATGAACGCATCAAAAAAATCTTTCCTGAAATATGAATAGTAATAGAGACTTATAATATACTGTTCGAAAAATGCTATATTTTAGAAACAATATCACATATCAAATCGTAAATAGATTTTGACAATGAATGGACATTTGTTTCAAGTCCATAAACTGACATTCTTATTAATTATTTCAAAATAGATGTTTCCCTTTAAAGTAAATGAGTATTTCATAGAAAATAGATGTTTCCCTTTAAAGTAAATGAGTATTTCATAGAAAATAAATTTAACTTCTTATAATAATTTTAAATATTTCATTTGAAAACTAAAACAAATGATTAACTGAATAAAATGGGAACCGCTATTTCAATAATTTTACTAGTAGTAATACAATATTATTAGTAACTCCTACGATTTCTACTTAGGGGTATCTTGGAGCTTGGACAAATTTCATCCATTCGATTTTACATACTTATACTAATGTTGGGTTGGAATATTGGAAGCAAGGGTGCAAGACAAAGCTTTAAGTGTTTCGAATCACGCGAAAACAAAATATTTTCCCATATCTCTAATAATTTTATTAAGGGTATTCATTAAATAATGTTATCTTTTTTTTAGTCCTATTCAGTATAGAAATCAGTGTGCTAAAACAATTGCAATAAAAATAAGTAATACAATTAAGAGGCAACAATTCCATCTATAACACCAGAATTTCACATTTTGCTTCATATTATCTCTCCAAAAGAGACTAAATAGGTTTCGTTTTCTAAACATTGTTGCCATGGTCTTGAAATAAAAATTATTGCTCAGAAATGAAACAACTGGTGGTTGCAAATTAAAGTTCTCGTTACAGCTGATTATTTTTCAAGAATTAAATTTATATTGAGATTGAAACTGGAAAAACTGATCTTATTCTGGGTTAGATGTTATGCCGACGATACAGAACAAAGAAGTTCCAAGATACAAAGGGATGGTCGGGTGAATGCCCCACAAGACATTTCAAGGCCCCAGCGATTGTCTTCGGGCCTAAGTGCTGATTTCAATACAGTTCTTCATCTCATACTATGAATATTGAAACATGTACTGTTTTTTTTTTTTGTTGTTTTTTTTTTTACTTTTATTTACCAATGAAATATGCAGTAAGTGAAAGTAATGCGATCGTGAATTTTTTTAAATTCCAGTTTACAACGGAAATACACGTTTAACGTTCCCCTGAGTCCAAATAACCAAGTCCCGTAAAAGGGTATCTGTGTGTGTGCGCGTGTTTGTGTGTGTGTTATGTCTAGCGAGAAAACAAAAAGTCGTAAACAGAAGTATGATTCTGAAATTTCATATTTCAGACAACCATACATTTAACGCCCGAGATGTAACATTAATTTTTTCATCAAAATCAACTTACTAGAAGAGCCAATTTGTATTATGCATTTTGCACCTTTTTACGGTTTTATCAAAAACGGCTCTAACGACTATTTTTAAACTCGCAATATCGATGTAAAATTTAATAGGGTTGAATCTGATGTAGGTTTCATTCTGATTGAAATAGTCTAAAAGGTCTTAAATGCTGATATTTTAAATTTTAGTCCTCTAAAGTACTCTTAATTTTGTAGATTCTATAAAAATAACCATACAATCTTTTTATCACTGATGAAAAACGGATAAATATAATATGAACGAATTCGATATCCAACTAAAGGAGTAAAGAGCAAAAATATTTATGCGATTTTTGTGTGTTTTTAACATAAAAAAAGTAATATAGATGTATAATAAACCGTTGTAAAAGTTAACGGTGAGTAATGAAAAGCCGATAAAACTAGTAGATTTTAGTGTATAGTAATAGATAGATTATTTAATAAATCACATGTTTCTATCAAAACTTTATATAATTAATTGTTTAAAGTTTATTTAAAAAATTATTTAATTAATTTTAACAACGGAGGTAAGCGAAAGTCGTGAGTTGCTAGAACCAGAATTTTTTATTATTAAACCATATTATTATATTTATAAATTCATGTGTTGAACAAAACAAATCAACAAAAAATGAAAACTCCAATTTCTGAGAATCAGTGATTGCCTCAGTGAAATAAGCGAGTCGCCATGAGCCGTAGTAGCAGCTGTACAACCTTGGGCCTTATCAGTAAGGATAATTGCTCCACCTTCCATCTCTCAACAAAGAGAAAAATGAGGAGATTTTCCTCTTTTCATTGCCAAAGAAAAACTTATCAATGAGAAACCAATTAATTATCAAATTAATTGTCTGCAATTTGTAATGAAGAACATTAGAACTATACCAATACTCCAACTATCTAAAAACGTTTTAAATAACACTTTATTAAAATAATTTAATTATTCAGTAATAATAATGGAATAAGCTGTTGATAGAGGCCAGGATCCAGCATGGACTGTAATGCCAGAATGTGAGTGATAACATTTGGGATTAATTAGTTTTGCTAAACAGCCAAATATATCCTTCAATGCAACTTCCTAACCACATTTAATTGTTGCTAACGTTTCGGGATGTTTTCCCTTCTTTAGGATAAATCTCTATTTCTGAAAACGACATAGCTCAAATTTAGGGATAAGTCGAAAATCCAAAAAATACTTTATGTATTTCACTTATATAAAAAATGTCTTTTTAAACATTAATTTGGTTAACACAATGTTTTTTTAGTGTTTATTTTTTTCATTTTTAATCCCTTAATAATTTCATCATCGTTTTTTGAAACTGTTACAACTTTTAAGTCGAATGCATCTACCACTCGCTTACAACAGCCTTAAAATGTTCAGAGCAAAACCTAATTAATTTTTTTTCTGCATATCTCATATTTCGCTCAAATCTTTATTTGATTTTTGTAGTATAAATACTTATTGATTTGTCGATGGAGATTTATTTTTTGTTTTATAAGTCATGTATGCAATTTTAGTTCGATTCATATTTATAGCCATCCTACAATAAAGTGAGTTTCTGGTCTTTTGAGGAAAACCTACATGAAGGTCATCCATACCAATTAAACTAGCTTTTTGTCGAAACGTTGAAGAAAAGTTATGGTACTGATAACTAAGCACCAGACCTTTCATGAGTTGTACTACAAGAGTTGCTTAACAATAATAGACTTAGTGAGTCCGATATCAACCATCTTTATATACACATGCCCATTAGAAAATCCTCCCAAATCGTCCTCAGGCAAGCCTACCAATCAGTTCAGCGCATTAAAAATTCTTAGAAATTCGTTCTTCGGAAAGCCTAGCAATTTACATGTCCGTTTGAGCCACTGTTATTCTGCAACCTCAAGTATACTAGAGGTGTAAACGATTCGTAATTCCAAGCTGTGTACCCTTCTAAATTCTTCAGAGGACTCATGCCTCTCTGGACTAAACATTTTGCGTGGAACCTTATTCTCCGTAAGGCGTTGGTCAATCCCATATTATCTAACCCCATGAGAAAAATAATTGCTTTGTAAATGCTAACCTTTGTTTATTTATTTAACGTCACTTTATGCTACTATGGCTAATCGGACGATGCTACAGTGGGAGTCCTAAATTTTGCCTATCCAGGTTTTATTAGGATAGGGATCTTTAACGAGTACCTGACATCGCACAGGCTCGGGACCACCTTTTAACGTCCCCTCCGAAGGACGGCGTAACTAAGGATATTTTACTCCTAACCTTTAAATAAATGCTATACCTTTAAGTCTCTTGGCAGAACTCGCGAGCCAAGTAATCCCATAACACGCATTACCCGCTTTTAGCTACGTTTTAACCTGTTGCAATGTTTATATTTCTTTATTATTTTCGCTGGCGCGACAGGCCGCGTGGTAAATTCTGTTGGGAGAATACACTCACGTTTCTCGACGAATGTTTATAGGATAGGTTCATCATTTCCTACGCATATTTTGTGAGTCCCGTCGGGACTGGTATTCGAACTCACAACCTTTAGCATGAGAGACTAGCGCGCTAGCCACTCAGCCACGGGCTCCCCTACCAATGTTTATATTATTCAATCGCAAATCTATTTAACGGTATTAATAGACCAAAATAAAGAAAACTAATTTTTGTTTTCGTAACTACCTCTCTTTAACTGTTACAAAATGGATCATTATTCGCGGATATCTGCTGCTAGTAAATAATTAGTGAGTTATCATCTCAATAAATTGAGACACCATGAGTATATTACACCTATCAGGTTGAAGAAGTCGTTATGACCGTTTAATTGCCATTGCTCATAAATTAACTGTTATTCAATAATGTTCCAGCACCTGAGATCCGTGGAGTCATAACCCATCGACCCAGATAGATTATTGAACGCATAATGAAATCCATTAGGACATTAAGCTCTGATCAGAGGCGAATGGGATCGGAGGAGGTCTGGATCGGTAAAGAACCCAACGACATAAATGATAATTGCTGCCGCCTGTTGGGTCAGGTTGTAAAGTCCTCACCCCTTCAAAGGATCCCATAAAGGAATTTATGAATGGAGCAGGGAACGGTACACTTTCATATGTCACTGCACCTTATAGACCTCTACAAGTCATTTCATCTTGACGCGCTCATTTCTTCATGAATGATACGCTTATTCTTACCCCGTTGCTGTTCTTTATGCTTATTTCAGCGAATGATTTTCATTTTTTCAGCTATCAAATATACAGTTCCTTCAGCAAAACATGATTTAGTATAAATTCATTTGCAAGTTGTGTTTGTGTTAATCCCTACAATTAATAGGATTTTCCCTGAAATCTTATATCCTGGAGCGCAGCAGGGCACACTTGTACTTTTACAATCATGAAGTTTCTAGGGTTCATTAACAATAGTAAGGACCCACACTTGAGGAGATCTCGCTCAACCACAATTTTCCTAAAATTTATAAAATGGTACTCAATTTTCAAAAGCTAAGTGACGAGATCGTGCAAAAAAAAAGTTAATGTATTTTGGGTATGAGTTCAAGGTCCCCATTAACAACTATCTTCTCAAACTTAAATGTAATGTCTGTAAAAAAATTGTACATAATCTCAGTTATGAAGAAACGATATTTTAGACAAGATAAGCTATTCAGGAAGATAGGACATCGTTTTACACTAGACAAGAAACTTACTATAGCTTAGTTGTGTCAATAACAAAACATAGCTGGACAATAAATCAGACTTGTTATTAAATAGCCCCTGTTTACAGTAATATTCTTCTAAGTTTTCGATATTCTCACACAAATTCTCTAAAGTATAACTACAATGGACGAAATCTCTCAGTTAAAAAAAATTATTCAATTACTATTATATTCAAATTATTTATCGCCATAGACATGCCGTCCTTAAAGCCAACCTACGTCATTAATTCTAATTTTCTTGCTTATTTTGAATGTTGTATTAAGATTTATAATTGCGTTTTTATATTATTTAAGTATTAAATTTAAATTTATCCGCAGTCATTTTATATCCTGTATATAATTATATATATTCCTTAATGTGTTATTGTACTTCTATTGAACCGCTGCAGATGAACTTTCCCACACAGAGGATTACCTTAGTGGGATAGTAACTTCTACTTCCACTGTAAAAATGTAGGTAATATGGTTTAAATAAAGAAGTTAGTTAAAAAAAAAATTGTCTCGTGGCGACAATCCATATCTGATGCAACTGAACAAGAAATGTCCTGCCACAACTTGAATCGAATCCGAGATCCGGAGATGTTATTATAGCGTCTTATTCATGAGGCAGCACTTTAATCATATCACAGCCTAAACCTAGCGTGCTAACCACACAGAAACGGTTTTCTCATGATAAACATCTTTGCTATAAAAAAATTTTTTATAAGACCCTTCATAAAGTGAAACATAAATTACAAGTTGTATAATTGAACTAAGCTGATCTTCATACTCCGACACGACATACATCTTCTCCTTTACATAATTAAGAATATTCCCACTAAACAGAGTCATGAAGTTCATTACTGTGAATATTTATAAATGAAAGATGCTTAGGACCCATAAAGATAGAAATATCGAAGCGTGATTCACTCCTGCATAAGTGATCAGCAATAAAACTTGCAGAGACTGAAAATAAATATACCAAAGAACTGATTAAAACAACATAACTTTTATATTAAAATATGAAACTTTCAGATAAAATTTGTAATTAACACAAATAAACCTGATAATTTATTAACTAAATAATGCTTATCTACCGCACTACTTCATATTCTAACCTCACTAAAACATTCAAATTGAATAAAGAATCAAGATTCGTTACTTGTAGGTATAAAAATATTTTTTTTAAAGCTTTCAAAAACAACAATCCAATGTTAAAATACTATCACTCATTCCGGCTTGTGTCACAGAGGTTAAAATAAAGTTTTACAAAACATTAAAACGCAAAAAAAACTAAAATTGCATTGATTAATTGAATTTTGAGACATTAATAAAATGTTCTTCTTAGAGTAGTAGAGTTAGTGAAATATCCCCGTACTCGACTTAAACGACAAAAACTGCCCGTAGATACCGACTACTACAACACTTGCTAGACAACGTTCAAAACTTCCAATTTATTACAAAAAGCTCATTTATGTTACCATCATCAGACCCATCTGGACATATGAAATCGAGCTTTGGGGCTCTACTAACCTAGCCTAACCTGTACCACTACAACCCATGAAGGGTCTTGGGCTCAGTACATATAGAGATTCGTACTGTTTCTAGGCCAAATTAATTTGGGATACCCACTTATAGAGGCTGGGTCTGCCCCAGGAGGGTCTCCATACCCTAGGGTCGCCCCCCGACTGAATTAACAGAATAAATAATATTCTGCCACAGCCGTGATTCGAACCCAGGACCCGGAGCACAGCAGACTAGTGCTCTATCCACTAGACCACGCCGCTCCCTTTTGGGGCTCTACTAAACCATCTAATTCCTCTCGTATTCAATCGTTACAATCCAAAATCCTTCGCAAAATCCTAAATGCTCCTTATTTCGTTACGAATAAAATCATCCATAAAGACCTAAATATCCCATTTGTCGCAGAACTAGCCCGAAACAGATATGCCTTTTATCAGTCCAAACTCCCAACCCACACGAATCCTCTTGTACGCAACTTATCATTCCCATCTATTCCTGACAACCCTCCTAGGCGATTGAAAAGACGATGGCCTCGAGACCTACTGTAATTAAATTGACATTGAAGTGCTACCACTGGGTAGTTTCTTCACTAGACATTATCACGCCCATAAGTGTAAATTAGCCCATTTACTTGTTGTATATATTATATGTACAGTTGTAAATATCAATAAAAGGTTTAAAAAAAAAAAAAAAAAAAAGAGTTAGTGAAAAGCATATTTGGATAAGGCCGATATTTAAATCCAAATTTAGCAAATAATTTATTTGATTTTTATGAGATGTCCATCAGCAAGATTAATTAAACGTATACGATATATTCTTACGTGTTATATAAAAGTGTTGAGTGATTTTACAATATCAATTTTGACCATATAAAAATAACTAATGAAGATCATTATTCATATTAATTGAACTATAAAATTTCTATATCCTGAAGAAAAAACATGTTATTTAAATAAGTTTATCATGAGCTCCGATTAGTATTATAACAAACGTTATTACTTATAAAGAGCTTGTCGTTACTAATTTATCATTGGTCATTAATTTTTATGAGAAATATTTATTTGAGATAGAATTATGCGAAATTGTCCCGTTCTTATTCAATGCAATCTCATTCATAAAACCAGAATGTCAGCTGTTATTGTACTATTGATTAACATTTTTAATTTTAACTATGCAACATTGTGCCAAAAGATTGTCTCTCATAAATGTCAATTAATACGTATATTTCAGCTTATAAATAAACAAACCGAAGTTATATATTTTTCTAATTACAAGAAAAACCGCTCTCTAGTCTTGTCGCTGGTTTTATTCAACTCCATTTCCTTAACTAATCTAACTTCAATTAGTTTATTTAAAAAAAAAACATTGTATTTCTACAATTTCGATCCCTCCCAATTATGAAACAAAAATAATTGTTTCATAATTTTAAGAACAAGCGGTTTTTTTCGAATCAAGTCATTTACCAATTTTGGATAAAGTGATCAAATTAAAATTTATTTTATTTAAATACTGAAACACTTGTCTAATTTGTTAACGACTTTAGTTTTAACGAGTTTATCCTATTATGTTGGAAAGCAAAAGAAAAGCTAAAACGTTTCCACTTACCAATATAATACTCAGAAATTTTAGAAAACAGCTTTTGACATAAAAATGGAAATAGTAGCCAAGAAATCCTATAATTAGAAACCGGGAATGGGAATTATTCTAATGTTTAAGGTTTAAAGACATGACTTTCACTTCCCATATATGTCTTTTATGATCTTATAGGTTTTAAGGGATACAAGAAAAAGAAGTTTCACTTCTTGGAGAAAAGAAAGGTAAAAAAGTAACTAAATATTCGATTAGTGTTGCTTTTCAATTTTATCAGAACCTCTTCATTAGCCTTTCATAATAAATATAATATTCCTACTGCATTTATACGATTCATCTTAATGATGATACGTGATTATTATAAGTTTTAAAGTCAATTATAAAAATATGAGTTAATTATATTTTTTTTACTAATAATTGAATAAAATTAAGTTATAAACGTATTGTTCTGTTTACCTAGCGAAGAGAAAAATGAATAGGTGCTATTTGTAATGCGTTTTATTTTTCATGAGGATATTATGACTTATGTGATCAAATATAATTCAATCAACTCAAACAAGTCATTCAATTGATGATTGTGTCACTCAGACGTTGATCGTGTCAAGAAAAAAGAGCGTTTTACTGCAAAAATTAATTCAAATGGAACCTGTCCATCGTATATTCATTTAAACACAAATACATATTTTATTTTTTAGTACTTTGTCCATGAACCACCATTATTTAATTTTTTTCATCCTATATATATTAAGGATTTAAACTAATCAAAAATAAACATAAAGTTCTAGATAGGATATTTATATGCACAAATATTATATAATACATATATTTTATATATATATATATATATATATATATATATATATATATAATTTAAATGCTTAGATATTATAATTGTATGATATTAAACAGATATGAAAAACAGGTATAATATACATAGTGTAATGTACAACAGCCAATTCAAAAATTATTGTTCAATAATCCTTAAAGAGAACCTCAATATAAAGAAAAAGAAACAGAGCTAAAAAATAATACAAATCTAAATGAGAATAATATGAAAAAAAAATTAAATTAAAAATCTATCAAAAATAATTAATTAGTGTAGTGTATAGGTTTCTTTAAACAATAAATTCATCTAAACATTATGTTAATCATTGTACTTTTTTTATACACTTTTACTTTTTTAATTTAAAACAATTATATAATTCCAAGATTTTTTTCAGCCTTTAGTCAGTAACCTTCTTTTTTTTCTTCTTTTTTTTTGTGCGTGTGTAAGTCTGTTGGGGGCATTAAAATGGTTTATGGTGATATAAAAAAATTAAATAAAATATATTAAAATACAATTCGGAAGTATGTAATTTAAATGGTGTAATGTTTTTGTTTTTTCAACTCAATTATTAAGTAACTCCAATTAGGCAAACTTCATGAACTGGACATGTGCATCTCACAATAATTCAATAAATATTGTTAAAGTAATTACATTTGTTTTTAATATTTATTTCAGCAAGAGGAACATAATATTTTCTGATGTCACACACCCCATAAATGGTTGCAGAACACTTTTTCTTATTGATTAAAAATTATATTTTTACATTTGTAAACATCATTGGAAAATCATTCAAGAAAAAAACTTTCTACTTACGAAAACAAACGAGGATCTCATTAAGACAGTTCGTGATTCCGGATTCGTCTCAACGCACAAAAAATAAAAAAGGAAAAATAAAAGTGAAATAGTAGAATTAACCCAAGGAACTAAAACATAAATGATCCGGGTAAACAAAAAATGTCAAATGCAGTTTTCGGGGGCGTGTCCTCGCCGGGGGTGTGACAGGGGGCGGGCTTATTCTCGATTAGACGTTTTTCGAAAATGCGGACTGTGTGTCTCAGCCAGCTATGACAGATAAAACTAATGAAGATATTTGTCTCACAACAGCAACGTCGGCTGGAAAGGATGGCGGCCATCTTGCAAGATGGTGGGCCGTAGTCATGGCAACCAGCGACCAATCACAACGGCCCACGCCGGTACCTGTTACACCGGTCCAGGCAGTCTCTCTAGTCCTGATTTGCCTTCTGTGTTGGCTTTCCCGTTCAGCTGTTTATATTATATTTATAATATATCTTTTTATCTTTTTTTTATATATTAAAATACTTACATACTACATATCCGAAAGAAAAAATAAGAAGTTTTGTCAATGAGAAGATGTGCGGTTTCAAAATTGTCATGCGTATTTTAAATTTCCAGATGCACTTTCATAGTAAATTAAAATATAAAACCTAAATAAAATATTTAAATGTTCATATCCATTTCCATTAATATGTTCAAAAAATAATTTCACTAATCTATAATTGTTTTTGCACTTACTAGACAAACGTTCAAAACTTCCAATTCACTACAAAAAGCTCATTTATATCACTGTCATCAGACCAATCTGGACATATGGAATCGAGCTTTGGGGCTCTACTAAGCCATCTAATTCCTCCCGCATCCAATCCTTACAATCCAAAATCCTTCGCAAAATCCTAAATGCTCCTTATTTCGTCACAAATAAAATCATCCATAACGACCTTAATATCCCATTTGTGGCAGACCTTTCTCGAACCAGATATACCACTTTTAATTCCAAACTCCCAACTCATATAAACCCTCTTGTCCGCAACCTATCAACCTCGCATATTCCTGACAACCCTCCGAGGCGATTGAAAAGAAGATGGCCTCGGGATCTACTTACTTAAATAAATCTACTTACTTAAATAAATCGAAGTACTACCGCTGGGTAGTTTCTTCACAAGTCTTATACGCCTTTTATTATAATTCATCACTTTTACTAATTGTATTTATGTAATATACAGTTGTAAAATTCAATAAAATATAATTAAAAAAAAAAATAAATAATTGTTTTTGAAAATTTAATTAAGCAATAAATGGATATAATCATAACAAACGTAAAAGAAAAGCCCTAGACGTAAAAGAAAAAGCAGAACTCGGTCATTACGGACGTATTTTCAATTCACCTCCTTACTCGAGTATTTTATTGTTAATTTTTTGGTTGCTGAAAGTTTCAGTATTATGAAAAACTATTTTTGAGAAGAAGGAATTCGGTTTTAGGGGCAATCAATACAAAGCCATATTTTTTAGTTGACGATAATGTCAGTTATAAAAGTTCAGTAATAAGATCTGAAACGCAAAATTCAATACGTCTAAATGATAGGATGGGAGAAAAAAGCTTTAGTTTAGCCAACAACTTCAAAAGCTGAATATATTATATTATATTTATCAACTAGATATATTAGAATATATATTTTAAGTATTATAATATTGTATTGGGTTGTATGTTATATGTAGTTTAACATTACAGTAATCAATAAGATATATTATAAATTAAATCGTTGTATTATAATTATATATATCCGTAATATTTTATAATATGAAAAACGATTACTCATATTACTACTGGCCAACGACGTAGTAATACTTTTTTTTTTTAATTTAAAGAAATATATAGGAAGTGTACAAAATAAAAAAGTGATGAAAAACCGTACACAAGAGCCAAAAGCAACAAAAAGAGGAATAAGCTGTATGTTACTGACTGTTAAAGGACTAAGTGCCTCTTATATAACCTTAATTGCTCATAAAACACGTAATTGGTAATTTTATGTCCTCAAATTAATTTACTGGCATCTTTAGTAAACCTGGAGCACTTTGGTTTACCGACTATCAAAGCCAATGTACTTGACTCTTCTGCTCTCCAGATCTAGTCGGTTTATACTTCTTCTTTTTATGTTTAATTGCCGTTGTACAGTTGTTAAATTTAAATGTAAGAGAAATAATATATGTAGTAGTATGTAGTTTCTTCATATATGAGAACATCAAATGAAATATTTAATACAAAATAAACATATTAAAAAAGCTGTATCTCAGCTTTAAAAAAAAATATTTCCGAGCTCAAATGTAACAATCAATCTTCTTTGCTAATTTATTAATGGATTATAAAATAAGACTTTGATGATGATGGAAGTTTCATTTGTTTACTTTCCAATTACTCATAACTAAAATTATATATATAATATAAAAAAACATAAGAACGTAATCCGAATTTTTCATTTTGTTTTCTATCGTAATAATCATCATAATCGTATTGTAAAAAATAGTATTTAACCATTTTTTTATAGGATTATTTAAATTTCAAACAACTAAAAAACTATGTACATAAATTATTGCAAAAAAAAAATTATCTTATTTAAAGTTTGCAATACTTTATTTTTTAAGCTTTTTATAATTCTTGTCGCAATTAACATTAATCATGACTTCCTGCCCCACTATATCCTTTGGCAACGTTCCATTAATTCTTGTGCAGCAGATCCGTTACCTTGGACTCTTGACAAGCGTCTTACTTGGAATCCTCAAACCAGAGTGAAACGAAAAGAAACTGCCTGCAGATATCGCTTACTACATTTACTCGACAAACGATCAAAACACCCTCTTTACAACAAAAAACTCTTTTGCATAACCATTATCAGCCTATGGCATTAAGCTATGGCAATCCAAAATCCTACAAAAAATTCTCAATGCTCCTTAATTTGTGACTAATAAACTCATTCATAGAGACCTAAATATTCCACTGGTTGCAGACTACCAGCCCACCCAAACCGGCATGCCCGTAACCTCTCATCTACACCCATTCCCGATAGTCCTCCGAGGCGCATGGAAAGAAAAAGAAAAAAATATATACAATAAACTTTAAAGTGCTACCACTGGGTAGATTCTTCACATGTCTATTCATGCCTATTATTGTAATTCTGACATTTTACTTATTGTATTTGTATATACAGTGGTAAAAACCAATAATATATATATATATATATATATATATATATATATATATATATATATATATATATATATATATATATATATATATAAACTTTAATCTATTCATATCAACGTTCTCCAACACATACCTAATTTTTTAATAAATGTGTACTTAATTTCAATAATTGAAGTAGGTATGTTTATGTTAAAATATTTTTAAGTTTTTTTTAAAATAAAATACACCTAACCTTTTTTTTTTTTTTTTTTTTTTTTTTTAATAAAATGCTCCTAACCAAAGGTCACGGGTCAAACCCGCAGGCGGTCCTAGGATTTTTTAATTTGATAAAAAAATCCGTAGGTATGATGTCCTTCGGAGGGGAAGTAAAAGGGTGTTTCCCAACCCGTGCGATGTCAGGTACTCGTTAAAGTAAGATCCCTTTCCTAATAAAATCTGGATAGGCAAAATTTAGGACTCCCACTGTAGCATCCATCGTCCGATTAGCCATACTAGCATAAAGTGAAGTTAAATAAATAAACAAGACAAAAAAATATTACAGATAATTTATCAATAAATTATTATTAGGATATGGTTATTGAAGAATAAACATGAAATATAATTGATTTCAATTTTATAACAACAGTCATATTATGGATATTATAATGAAAATCCATATGTGGTATAATTCCCACTTTTCAGTTGGGTATTTCAGCGTGTCGCGAAAGCATATCCGTAAGGAGCTAAAGCGGCTGTAGGTCACGAACGGCTCGTGCCGTCGCGGGCCGCGGTCAGGTTATCCGCGACTCCAGCTGCCGCGGTCCTGACTTCGCATAATCCCCCGGTTCCTCTGGGTCAACGATCACACTTCGAGCAGGCCTGGGATCGAGTCATTGCAACCAATTTTGTAAATTAGAAATAACGCTAGGTTCCAAAGTAATATTTCACAGTTTATCATAGAGTCAAACTGTATTGCAGAGTCATGGATAGTTTCAACTATTCACAGAACGGGTGATGCAAAATGCGGGCAATTCCCGTTATTGCAAGTTTGCCTTGACTTTGTAAACTATAGTCAACAATTCAATGAAATTGAAAGAATGCTTTGGTTGATAAAGCGGATATGCCCTCTTGAGTAAACTTGAAAGCTCTTTAGCTTAATCTGAGTCATCTGGAACACGTTCAAACTTAAAAGCACTATACTTTATAGCGCACATTTAAGTGGCTGCTCACTAGTACACACAAGGTCAATATTTAAAAGCATAACAATTAGTTGTTGTTTTTTTATCGTTTTAAAGATAAAAACAATTTTTAAAAACTGATGGGGCCTACAAAGAGACTTGTACTCGACGTTAATTAGGCCAATACCATGTACTTGGTAAAAGAGGAGACGCCTGATGTAATGTCTCAATTTTTTATATATAACCTCAATAGTGACCCTGGATAATTGTTCGGAACTGAAATAGAAACAAATAAAAATGCTTTTATGTTACTGCGAGGTTAACTAAGCGGTCATACCCTCTCCCGTCAGACGAAGATTCACACCTAAAAGACGATAATCCGCCCAGTGCTAATATATGGCTCGGAAACATGGACTTTAACCAAGAATAGCAAAAGTAAACTCCTCGTGTATGAACAGAAAATACTCAGAAAAGTTTTAGCTGATGGGATCTGGAGGATACGTTCTAAACAGAAGATCTACGATACATTTAACGAGCTGAATGCAGTTCAGGCCATCAAAAAGTCCTTCGATCGGTACGCGATTGGACAAAAACTGCCTAGATAACTCCTCAAACAAAATCTATACGGAACAAGAAGAGGAAGACCGAGGTTTGGATAGGTAGGATAGTCGACTGTACTGAACCGTGTGACGGAAACCCGGAACCGGCAACGGGTTGTGGTGTCGAATTCATAATAATATTAAATAATTGTTTTAAAGAACTTTATAAAATCTAAATAAGATTATTACAATGACAATAACTAGCATTTTCCAATTGATGGAAAGGAATTATTTATAACAATATAAAAGACTGTTTTGTGACGAATCTCATTAAAAAAATGCATTACAGACCGAATAAAAGATCTCCCATCTATCCCAATTAAGGGCTTCCTCTAAATAGAGGCTGGGTCTTCTTAAAGAGGTTCCGCCATCTCGAGTCAATCTATGGTTGGAATTGAATCCTGGACAATCCAGTAGTTAATAGCGCCGCCTTATTTTAAAGTCAATTCAAAAAAAAAAATTACTAAAGTCATTTCTAGAAAATAACTATCCATTAATGAGATGCCAATCAATTAGAGTGACTGAGCTGCGGAGCAATATCCCATCCCAGCCCTAAAGACTCCATTAGGTTTAACGCCTGATCCGAGACCTGCCCAATCCCATTACCCCTGCTGACCCTCAATAAAACTTCCACTAGCTCCTTTTATCACGGCCGTAAAAGTAGAAGAAAATATATATTTATTTCCCCGTTTTTCCTAGATCTCATCTAGGAAAGATCTGGCAATCCGTTTTATTCCCGACAGTGGATAAGAAATTGGAAAAAAGAAAAAAAGAAGCCTTGAGAAAAAAAGTAATAAGAATAAAGGGAAAATGGAAGGGAGCAATAATAGTCGAGGGTGGATTTATATTTGGTGAATAAACTTTATTCCTTTAGATATTGAGAAGTTAAGGGATAAGCATGGTAATTTAGACGACGCTTTCTTAAGAAGAAAGGTGTTAAATCAATCCTATAAAGAAAAAAACTACGCAATTAAATTTGCAATTACCACTCTTAAGATTATACTGAAAATGATTCATGGAATAAATAATAATTATAATTTACTAGCTAACAAGTCTTTCAAGAAAGAAAATCCATATTAAGTATCCATAATTCATTTAATATTTACCGATATTTTCGACGACAAGAAGGTAATATCGAATCCCTAATAATATATTAATAAATAAGCTATGCTGCTTCTCTATCCTCATTCAAATCCCAACTTTTCCTGTGCCTCCTATCGTCCCAAACAGACGCTTAACAATTATGATATTGCAATTCCAAGTAATGTAAGAAAAAAGTAATCCGAAGATTTTATTTTTTATTTATTTTTGTTGTATAATATTTCTTATTTTAAATAATAATTATGTTAATTTTGTCTGTTGGCCAGACATAGTATATTAGTTCATCAGTAAAATCTGTATATTCATATGGGACCCAGTCCCAGAATAATTTTGTTTTCTATTTCTATAAATATAGAAATAAATCTGTAAGTAAATATAATGTAATTGGGGAATAAACGTCGACAAATATGTGAAATTGAAACCACGAGATTATAAGAAAATATATGAAAATTCAAATTACTTTTTTAAAGTTATATTTATTGAGATTTAAAACTGTATTACTAAATACATCAAGTAAATTGGAGAAAAGTATTAATATTGACATGCTACTACTCATGCAGACTAATAGCCCATTGATAGTACTTCAAAATTATTCCCACCTAGAAGGTCTAGGGGTCATGTTCTTTTCAGTCGTCCCGGAGGATCATCAAGAATTAGAGAAGAAGTATTGATAGAAACCAGTGGATTAGAGTGGGAATGGAGTTTTTAATAAAAGGAATGGTAGCTGGTTCGCGTTAAGTCAACAACATATGCAGCATTAAGGTCATTATGGATAAGTGTATTCCTCACAAATTAAGGAACATAGAGGATTTTTAAGGAATTTGGATTGTAAGGTTGGATAAGAGAGGAATTTGATAGTTTATTTGAGCCCCAAAGCTCAATGCCAAAGACCAGTTTGGACTTATGATAGTCATTTAGATGAGCCTTTTGTATTGTAGTTAAGTGGTAGTTTTGAGTGTTTGTCTAGAAAGTACTAAAGCAGCCGAAAACGACAGGCAATTTTCTTATCTAAAAATGATTTTAATTCGAAACAATTCGCTTACTACAACACTTACTGGACAGACGCTCATCTATGTCACCATCATAAGGCCTGTCTAGACTTCAGGAGTTGAGCTTTGGGCCTCTACTAAGTCATAAAATTCTTCCCGCATTCAATCCAAAATCCTTCGAAAAATCCTCAATGCTCCTTACTTTGTCACAAATAAACTCATCCATAAAGACCTCAACATCTTATATGTTGCTGATTTGGCCCAAACCAGGTATCAATCCTTCCATAACAAACTCCACTCCCACTAGGATCCACTAGTTTCAATCCTTGCTTCCTCTTCTATTCCCCTTATCCTCCGAAGTGTTGAAAAGAAGATGGTCTCGAGACCTTCTAGTTTAGATTACCTTGTGGAGTGATGCCAATAGGCATTTCATCTTCATGTATTTTTCAAGCATTTTATCTTGCAGCTAATTTACTTGATGTATTATATAATACAGTTGTAAATCTCAATAAATAATAATAAATAATTTTTTTTAAATAATTATTAAAAAAATGATAATTATTACCAATGAAAAATCCTAACAAATCAATGAGATGTGAGAGAAAAAGAGTATTAGTATATAGATAAACACAATAGCAAAAATCACGAAATAGTATAGATATGATTATATTTGGGAACGGTGAAAACACAACTTCCTGGTGTCTTATTTGTAAAAAACTACACATACATAACTTTTCAGCGTCTTTTCCCAGTCACCAGGGGAATATAATTTAATAATATTTACCATTCTGCGGAAATCATTAAAAAAAATCTTTTTTAAAGGCATTGGAAAGCAAAATGGATTATAATATGGAAACTAATAACATACCAGGAGAATAAATCAGAATAAAAAAAAAATAAATAAAGAAGATTCTCTAAAATGTAGTTATTGTGCTGATTAAAATTAGAAAAGAATTTAAAAAAATTAACGTTTTTATATGATGAGATTATTATAAATATAATCAATTAAATTAAATTATACTTAAATATGTATTTTCTCTAGTAGTTTTAACATGGAAAAACTCCTTTATCACTTGCATATTTTTAATTTACCTATACTCATTTCTTTTAAGTTTCATTATGGATGATTATAACTTTTCATAATTAATAAATAAAAATTTAGTTATATACTTGTGATATATAAAATGAATAGGTTCTAATAACAATAAAGGCTATAATTAACCGATTACTTCAACTATAAGTATGAGGAATATTTATTCACATCATTGCGATAAAGATTTAAATATCGCTCAGCTTTGGCTTCGATTTTCTAAAGCTAATCTTTTTCGATAGATTGTACTTTCACTAAGCAAATTTTGGTCGAATGGCTCTAAGTATTCTCTTCGGCTAAACTAAAATAACAGCCAAAACGGAGGAAGCAATATCTTCGAAGAAATTATGATTTTATATATATATCCACGGTATTCTGGAGTTCATTCCTCCCAATATACGTCGTGCATCTTCCTTATCCACATTAAAACATCTCCTTTTCGGATATATTACAATTTGTCTCAATGGACAATAATAGTATTGCTATAAGATCACATTCATACAATATTTACAGTATAAACAAAATGGAAGTCACATTACATAATAAATTAAAAATGATTAAAGGTTTGTTGATTCAGAATTTTAAACTATATTCTTGACAAGTACTCAATCATTATAATGGCGAATATCTTTATTTGTTTCGTTCATAATAAGTTCTTTTTAACTTCTCATTCTCTTGTATTTATTCATTTTAATGTTTTTAATAAATAAATTTCTTTCTCTTCTTCTTATACCTCTGCAAATAATTAATTGTATATATAATTCAATCTATTTGATGTATTCTGGCCAGATGTGCTATCTTTATCTGTTACATTCAGGTTATCCTTAAGGGATTAAGACCCAGAATAATTTTTATTTTTTCTATTATATTAATATATATATATATATAATATATATATATATATATATATATATATATATATATATCTATATAAGAATATAATTTGAATATAAACAAGTAAATAGAGGGTAAACCCAAATAAAATTAAGTTAACTTCTATTAGTCCAAGTTACAGAGGACGTTCAAACAGAACAAAGCTATGAATTCATTTCAACAAGCTTCTTTTTTTTTTTTATTCTTTGCAATTTAGCACAATTTTCTAAGTTTACGACTTGTCAGAGAGTTACTTTCTGACAATATAACTAACTTTTTAGCCTCGACCGTGTCGCTCGTTTTATGAGAGACACGCAGCCGACTATGATCCCCAACTTTTTTATAAGCTTCTGTAAACTAATTTTGAAGTGTGATAAAACTAGGAATAAACAGTTTAATGGCACCGTAATATTGTAACCTACACAAATGAATTTGCCGTAAACTCGTACCGCGGAAAATTTTATGAGCCTGGAAAAACTTCACTTTCTGAACACTAAATAAATATCAATTTAATTATTTATGCCTAATTGGGTCGTTCACAGCATTTGTAGGATTTTTATGGTCCTCTAGTATTTTGCTAAAATAAAATATTAAAGGTACTTCTATTCTTATAAGCTTTATTATAATGACATTCTTCAATGCATAGTTTCATCTCATGCTTAAAATACGTGTAAATGTTTAAATAACATTTGTCCTACATATAGTGTACATAGGATGGCGATCTGTTTAATTTATAAAGCAACACTTAATATATGTATAAGAATGTATGAACCATACCCCGAATACAAAAGGATAAAGTGAACAATAAAAATAAATGAAATTAAGTGTTTATTTAATAATTATTAATATATTGTATTTGTACAAAAAACATTTTTAAAATGTAGATTTATTTTTTGCATGTTTTTTAATCATGCTAACCATGAATATACATTGTTAGTTCTTTTCAATCTACAACCATTGTTTAAATATTATAATAGACCGACAGAGTTATATTTTTGTAAAAAAGAAAAATATATTGCCGATTGTATCAATGTATTGTTATTGGGAAAAACACAAAATAAGAATTTCCATTTAAATTAAAAAATACATTATTTTTTTACAAGAAAGAATTTAATATTCAAGGTTTAACAGAGAATCGAAAAGTTCCCTCGCAAAAAAGGTTTTCATTTCTCACTGGAGCTAAAAGCAAGCCGCTGGCAGGACAAAAAAAAAGGTCCTTCGTCCTTAGCAGCCTCTGAGGTACGGTTTTCATAAATAACTTCAGGACAGTGTCCTGTGAATGTAAGATGGCGGCCTGACACCGAAGATCGCTCCGAGATTTCACCATAAATTGCCTAGTCCCGCCTACCAATCCCCTGGTTCACACGTCTTCTTTTTGTTCTACTGCACTTTCATATCATAATGTTTACTATATGCAGCAGCTGTTCCCATAGCAACGGCCACCTCTGTGAGAAACCGAGCTTCAAGGGGCCCTTCGACATTTACAGCAGTAAAATGCACACGTGGCAAGAGGGAAATTAATGATGTGCTCTTGAAGGGAGGATCCAATAGACTACCGATCCAATTTTTTTTTAATACATTAGCATAACGTTTTAAATTGAAACCGCCAACGGTAAAATATAGGTTTGCGAGAACAGAAAAAAAAAGTTGTATTGTACAATATATATGGTCGGTCTCGAGGCAGAAAGTTTTGTAAAACGCTGTAACAAAATGTATTGCGATCTTTATTGTAAATTGTGAGTAAGTAATTATATAAAATAAATTTCAAATGTTATAAAAACTTTAATTACAACTACGCATAAATTATGATAATTATTGGCAGATTGATTTTTTTTTTTAATAATTACAATCCATTTAAAATCGTCCAGATCAAGTTGCTCAAAAATTTTTTATTTAATAATTTTTATCAGTGATTCTCTATTATTTCATGAATAAAAAAACGACGGCTAAAATTTTTTCTGGCAAATACTAATAGTGTTGCTGCCATTTTAAGTCAGCATGGACTGAAAACATGTGTGGAGATAATCTCTCTAATTTTGTGATTTTGCAAATCTCGAGTCCAAACAAAAACTAACATAAGATAAGGATATTCTTTATTCCTTTTGTCTCTATTACTTACTCCCTAAAAAGTGAAGAAAGTGGAAAAAAATTCTCGGAAATTAATAAAAAATGAGCCTTTTAGCGAATTAAAAGTTTATAAGGGAAAATAGACTCACCTTTGATTATTTATTTATTTTTTTTTTTTTACATAGCTTAGTCACAGCCCTACGTCCTGCTAAAATGACGTTTTCTTTAAAAATGTTTAACTCCTGAAGTTTTGCACATTTTAAAACAAAACAAAAACTAGAACGATGATGAAAATATTGTATACAGTTTTGTTCCTTACAACATATTACTTAAGTAGCCTAATAATTGTTTAAAAAAATCACGAAAATTTAAACGTGTGAGTCTAGTACGAGAAGAAGATGTCACAACAACTGATATTTTATGCAACTATACGCCCGAGACGTTACAATGATTTTTTCACAAAAGTCGGCTGACCGAAAGTACTACTTCATACCATGTATTTTTCACCTTTTTACGATTATCTCGAAAACGGCGCTATCAATTTTTAATTAAACTCCCTATAAAGATGTTAAATTTAATGGACTTTAATATCATGAAGGTTCTACACTGATTAAAATACTCTGACAGGGCTTTAAATGCTGATATTTTAAATATTCTTCCCCTTAAGTACCTTTAATTATGTAGATTCATAAAAATCAAACATTTAATCTCATTAGCATTGGTAAAAAACGGCTCAATATACAAGTTGAATGAATTTGATGTCCAACTAGAAAAAAAGACCAATAATATTTGTTAAGGTAATTTTTCTGATGGTTTTAGAAAAAATGTTAGCTTATATACAAAGTTGAGCAAGGTAATTTTTTAATCTAAAGCACATATTTCCAACGAAATTGATGTAATTCTTAAGCTTTTAAACTCAAACTTTTCACAACTGATAAGTGAAAGGTGTGTTGCGGCACAATTTTAAATACAATACTTCTTTCGAACATATATTAAATAAAACTTGTTATATTTGTTAAAAATGTTTATAAACCTTTAAAGAATTCTTGACTCGTGTATTTAGTTTATGGACGGACTAAAGAATAAAAATTAAAATATAAACCTGCCTTTCTAGATATTGGACATAAAGTTATCCAACAGATAATGAAACCGTCGCTGGAGCTGGAACAGACCCAAGTCAGGGCACGATTCCGATATAAATCCTGTCCCTGGAAGTATAAGATAGTCCCGGCCGTAAATCCTCTCGGCCCAGAAAACCCTTTCTGGAAAATCTCTCTCTGGAAAATTCTCCTCAGGAAAATGGGTACCGACTCCTGGAGGAGGCGGGAGCACGTCGAAAATATATCTTGACAGAAGGGCATAAATTGGTTGGAGGCAGGGCGGCCGTAAAGGGATGAGCCGGAAAATTACTGTGCGAGGGCCAAAGGTTTTTCCCAGGGAAAGCCAGATTAGACTTTATCCCTTGATTAAACCCAACGCTCCCTTTACGACCTCGGCTCCTCAATTATTGCCCGCTATGAAATTTCATTTCGCTCTTGGAAAAACGGCCCTGTCAAGTTGTAAAATTATCTGTTATCTTCCTTACTGATCTGTTAATTCAAAACAACATAAATCAGTTTCCGCATAATTAAATAAAATGTGGAGTTTACGTCCCACAACTTTCACTTACCCCCTAATATAGAATTTCTAAAGTTATTTTAGGGGTTAGCTGTGGTGTAGTTTCTACTACAAGAGCCTTCTATGCTAAAAGTCGCGAGTTCAAAGCCTGATTATCCTGGGATTTTTTAAAGGAAGGAAAAAATACTTCTTCGAAGGAGACGTAAGATGGTTGTCTCGAGTCAGTGGGATGTCAGGGATTATTCTAATTAACCCTGGATAGGCAAAATTTATGACTCCCACTGCTACACTAGCTGCATAACTCGATTAGCTAAAGTAGCATAAAGTGGGGTTAAATAAATAAATGTCAACTTTTGATTTCATGGAAAAAATAGAATTTTAGTGATTCTCAATGAACTTCACGTGAACATTAGCGATCTTCTTATTAATTTTTCTATTATTTTCTTATGATATCTTTATCTCTGTCGAGAACAAAACCATGTAAATTTTATTTCAATTGCTTATGTTCAGAATTCCCTCCTTATTTTTTAATGATTATTTCCCTACTGTCATAGACTTTTAATTCAATTTTTAAGATATCCTTTACTTAATAATAGCAAATTATTTGAAATATTTTTAGAAAATTCAAAAATATTTTTCCTGAATCATATGAACAATGAAATAAAGTATTATTTTCCAGAAAAGTTTCTAGATCTCTAGCAGTATATCATACGGTCTCCGTCTTGTGTTTTTCTTGGGCATTCATTGCGTATAAGTGAACCATTACGGTATCCTTCTATCAAAGTCAATAACTTTGTATAAGATTGAACTATGAGATAGAGGTAAAGTTGCTGTAACATCTATAACAAATATTTTAAATATGCAATGTCATTTTCGCCCACATTTTCTTTTTTTTCGTTATACCTACCACACTTAAGCCATCAAACACGTAAACACTTTTGCGTGACTTGGTTACTTTGACTATAACAGACTAGTGTATAGTGTGTCGTATTTTATTAATTATTTCATCCCGGTACTTCTATTTTCGGACTGAATTTAAATCAGTTTTATCTGACTTTTTTTTTACTGAAGCCTGGAAGATGGTTTCTCCCCATACAGTATTGTTGAGGCGAAAGCCTGCAGTTGGAACCACCACATACAGTGGACTCGTCGATTAGCCATTATAGCATACAGTGACGTTAAATAAATAAACAAACATTCAGTGGACAGCGGAATGTTCAATTTGAAATACCTCAAAGATAGTGAAAGTTCGGATAAGGTCGTTACTGTTGCACTAATTTTTTTTTACTAATATATAATACATATTGCCTTTAAATGTGACAGATTAAATGATATTTCTCAATATATGTAATATAGAAAAAAAATCATGTACAGGGGAAGGCAAGTAAACAATTTTTGTATCTCCAATAATTAAAATTAATTGTGACTAAATAAAGTAGTTGGGTATTAAAATGCTGCTATATACGCATTAAGTAAAAATGAATTTTCATTGCCCAAAAGTTAGATCCATGATAATTAAACAACGTTTAAGTGTACGTCTTTGTATTCATCAATAAAAATTTAATAGTTTTCCTTAATGATTGATTAATTTTTTTATCTTGGAATTAACTTCGATTTACGTCTCCTAAAGATATGGTAATAAACCCTTATTTTTTTCGATCGTTTACGCCACATAAAAATTCTTGACATCAATAAAATTATGCCTAAAATAAAAGTAATAAAAAAAATTCATGAGATGGAATTTAAAACCGAAATCAACGGGTAATAAACGGCTCATCCTCAATGCATCTTATTATTTCGGCAGTAAAACAAAACGGCATCACTAAGTTATGCTCTCTTTTCAGCAGTTTTAATTTGCTTTGATTCCTCCCAAACAAGGGAGGGCTCTGTCTTATCTTCTTTTCCATTTATGCTCAACTTGTAACAATTAAGAAGATAACGAAATTATGAAACGATGTTGAGAAGAGGCGAAGTCATTTAGCTGCTTCCTGTCGAAAAGATAAGCGTTATATTCTTAATTTCCAAAAGCATCTGTTGGATTGTCATGAATTAAGAGGTTTTATATCAAATCATAATTCTCACTAACTGATTCACGACAACCCACATTAATGTTTTGGTGAATAGCAAGATAGACTTATCTTCCTGTTTGGTCATTAACGAACTATAATTTATATGTATCAGTGCGCTGAACGTCAACAACATAAATTATATCTGCCTAACGACTCTGGCAGACAAATTTATTTCATGACAAATTACTAAATCATGTCTACTACTAGTTCAATTAACGTGAATAAAATATTAGTATGAGCTATTAATAAACATGTTAGCGAGATATCATCTTAAAAATGAATATTATGTTCCTAGAAAATAATCAACAACACCTGACTTTTTTAAGAAATTGGAAATAAGATCCCTTGGCTACAGAATCGTTATTTTATTTTTTTCCGGATTTGTAAAATTATGTATATTTTATATATAAAAAGAATCCATTAATTGACAAAATGAATCAAGAACTTCTTATTTGTAAACATTTTCTAGCTTTCGAGAATCTCAAGTCTTCTTTTGAAGAAGTAGAATACAAAATTAATTAATAAAATATTAATTATAATCTTATATATATTATTAGCTGTTATCCGCGATTTCGCCCGCGTCAATTTCTGTTATTATGATCGCGATTAAGAAGTTTTTAAAAGAATATATTTTAAAGTACTTCTGCGAAAATGATATTTTTAGTTTTATTTTCTTTTGGCAGAAGAACTTACCGATTTTCTCCGCAATCTTAAAAACGCGACATATAGTTGGCCGTGTGAAAAACAGTCTTGACGTATTTATTTGGTAAATGATTGGCAATAATGCATTAATTTCAACCAAATTAGATACCATAAAAAAGGTTATAGAGAGTCAATCTTAAAAGATAGATATATACTGCCGTAGACATTTTTTTAGATCATCAAAAGGAATAATTCATTCATACATATTACTTGGATTACCTAAACCGTATACGAAGCGCAAGCAACGAAAGCCCTCAAATATGAATAATTTTACCCGTTTATGCAACATTTTTCACTGATGCTTCGCTCCTATTGGTTGCAACGTAATGTTTGTTTATTTATTTAACGTCACTTTCTGCTACTATGGCTAATCAGACGATGCTACAGTGGGAGTCCTAAATTTTGCCTATCCAAGTTTTATTAGGATAGGGATCTTTAACGAATACCTGACATCGCACAGGCTCGGGACCACCTTTTAACGTCCCCTCCGAAGGACGGCGTAACTAAGGATTTTTTACTCCCATTAAAAAATCCTAGGACCACCTGCGAATATGAACCCGTGACCTTTAGCATGGGAGGCTGTTACGCTAGCCACCCAGCTACAAGTGATCCCGCAACGTAATGTTATATAGCTTAAAGCCTTCCTTGACAACTATCCAACACTAAAATAATTTTTCCATTCGATTTAGCAGTTCCTGAAATCAGCGTTTTCAAACAAACAACGGAAGCCCTCAAAGATGAATAATTTCCCTTGTTTTTTTTTTCACATTTTCCACTGATTCTTCGCCCATATTGGTATGGTCGCAGCGTAATGTTATGTAGCATAAAGCCTTCCTCGATAAATGGACTATCTAACACAAAAATAGTTTTTCAATTCGAACCAGTAGTTTCTGAGATTAGCGCGTTCAAACAAACAAACTCATCAGCTTTATAATATTAGCATAGATTAAAAAAAAATCAAAAAATGAAAAACCATGAAATGATATTTGAATACTTTTAATTAATTAAATAGCATATTAATTTTTACTATTTTCTCAAATCCGTCTCAGAATCGGGAATATGGATCTGGAAACGTATTTTATGAACTTAATGAAAACAATTAGTGACCCTCTTTTCCTTTGATGCATACCAAATGATCTAAAATCATTCGTTTTCCAACGGTACATTATACGTATTGTATATTCTTCTACTCACATTTTAGGAAAGATTTTTTCGATGCCTGGATTACAGAAAAAATATTATTCCATTAAAAAAAAAAAGAAACTTAGCAACGTATTGTACTTATATACCTTTAAGAAAGAAAAAACTAAAAACAGTATTATAAATAACATATGTTAATAAGTGTTGGGGAGTATAACAACTTTCTATCAACTTGTACGACTTTTGTTTCTACATATTAACTACAAAATCTTGTGCTTTCTAACGGTATACCATAAATCTATATTATTACTAACTGATATATAATTTTTTGATCACTTAATTACAGAAAGTTTGATTTTACCTTCCAAATAAATACTTATTTCAAATGTTTTTTACTTAGAAACCTTCAAGAAAGAATATCCTGAATGATCTAAAAAATAAATGATCCTAAGTGAAAATCACATTAAAATCCGTCACGTGGTTTAGGAACTCGCGGAAACCAAGAATTTCGTTGTCATTTTAAATATAAAGATAAAATGTATTAATTTTAAATCTAACTGGTGGACTCTGTGGTGGAAAATAATTATTCAATAAAGTTCGGACTTGAACGTAATTTTCGAAAACAATTGATAAAATCGATTTGAGACTACCTGAGAACCACACTAAAAAAAAATATTAAAATTTTACCATAATCGGATTAAAGATCAGTTGTCAAATTTGTAACAAATATTTTGACTACACATGAACGGATAGCCATAAAGATATAAAACCAAATGCGTTTCTTGATGTCTAAAGAGATAAAACTAAACGGAAACACAAAATACTCAAACTCTTCAGCATAATTTTTCTCAACTGGTTTAACATGTTCCTAATCCTAACATAATGTTTAGGATCCAAACGAATGAATACTATGTAAAAAATAATATATTGCTGAATATCATATGATTCTTAATATGATGAGGAGGAAAAAATATTGAATTATTTTACACGGATTTTACTATCACCATCACAAAACATCGTCCTAATTTGTACTATTACATATTGTAAGACTAATTTTCAACCCCTCACTTAAATGATTGACTGCCTTTAATGGGCAATACAATGTGCTATTTTTGAAGAGACCTACAGAGGCGTTACATGGGATCATAGCCGACTATAATTGTTATTATGGCCTTTAACCACTGAGGAGCAGCAGTAAATTGTCGGTAATTGATTGGCTCGTAAAGTGGCAGGGGGTGGCCAATCGTGAAGGACATTCAAAGGGACCGCAGTCCTCCGACACCTGCCATCAACCAATCACATGCGTCGTGGCCGAGAGGGTGCTCTTCACATTTTTCCGTCTTCAAAAAACCATCTAGAATCCGCTGTGAAGGCTTGTAGCATATTCTCGAATGATTTCTACAGTTATATTGAAGTGAACTTTCTTAACAACAAGGTAAGCTTGATGAAGGTTAGCAAGGAGGAAAAAATGCATATTTGCCCAGAAAGTATGCTTCCAAAACTTGATAGTTTGGGTAAACTATGAATGAGGCACCAAATGGGATCAATTAAAGGAAGTATACGAAACAATTGAACCTTAGAGTCAATATTGATTAAAATGAATATTTTTTATAATTTAAAACATATGAATTTCACTGAATCTGTAATAACTAAAGTATAGTAAATGTACATTATGAACATATTTTTAAGAATTGAGACGTTGATTTCCAAAAGGTACTAAAGGACATTTTTTACGAAATTGATTTTTTTACATATTTGTATTCTCATTATTTAGTGCTATCTGACTAATCAGCTGATGCGCTCGATGATAACAGTCATACGTTACTTCGTCTCTCAGATTTTTGCTTTTTTCAGTAGGAATTCGCTTGAGTTCAGTCTGGAAAACATCACTAGACCTCAGGAATACTACAGCAGTGAATATTGGAGAAATTTCGGTAAGCAAAGTTATAATTTACTTTGTACAATCACGAAAAAGTGAGAGGGTCACTGATCAGCTGATTGCCGCTAGCTCGGCAAGCTCGGGCTTGCTTTTCTTTTCCTTATCTTTCTTTTATTTATTTTTTTTTCCTTATTATTCTTATTCCATTATATATTTATTCCTATTTATTTTTTTTAATCAATGCGATATTTTCATCAAGTGATGTCCTCGAAAGTTACAAGTAAAAGATCTAGATCTGCAGGTTCAAACTCGTCTCCCACAAAACAGAGACCTCGCCGTGATAATAATAAAAAAATGATTCCACCAGCGACTGCTTCAGCTACCTCTTTAGGATCTGAACCACAGCCTAGCACATCATCACAAGGATTAACTGAAGAATCGCCGTTTTTTACACCGAACCCATTTCAGATCCTTCAAATTGAAAAAGAAACAATGGAATCTTCTCCTATACCAAAAGAACCACAACCTCCACCAATATTTGTTAAAAATATTAAAAACTTTCAACTACTGTGTGCGCATCTAAACAAATTAACCGATCCTAACAGTTATTATTGTATAAGTAGAACCAGTGATACTAAAATATCCCCGACTACCGCCGAAACCTACAGAAAAATAGTAAAATATCTGACGGAGACCAAAGCTGATTTTCATACATATCAGTTACGCCAGGAGAGAGCTTTGAGGGTTGTAATTAGAAACCTACACCCTTCGACACCCAGCAGCTATCCAAGAAGAACTGACGGAATAGGCTATAAATGCGACAAGTCACAACGTCCTAAAAGATAAAATTCCACTGCCTCTATTCTTTGTGGACTTGGAACCCTCAGCAGAGTTGAAAAAATTTATGACCTCAATAGATTATACTATACTAGCGTAAGAGTTGAAAAACCTTACACTAAGAAAGAATATTACGTGCCACAATTGTCAGCATATGGTCATACTAGAAGTTATTGTCACCACATACACGCTGTGTGAAATGCGGTGAACAACATAAGTCAGAAGAATGTACAAGACCAAGATCAACACCCGCTGTTTGTGCTCTGTGCCTCAAGGACCACCCGGCTAGCTACAAGGGATGTCAAATCTACAAGAACCTCAAAAGCAGATACCAAAAACCTCAGAATCTGGATGAAACAGCTGAACCGATCAGAAGCAGAAGACAACCTTCAAAAACAATTGATTCCAATGTTACATTTGCCCATCTACTTGGAGGTGGGAACCAGAACAAAGAGGCCGAGGCCCTGCCGGAACAACGCACACTTCAAAATCCTCAAACCGTTCCACAACCAACTATTCCTCAAAATTTACCCAACCCTCAAAAACCTCATCCAAATCAAATTTCTCATATTCCTCCTCCATCAAATGTCTCAGACCTTACAAGTTTGATGACATCCTTCATCACTGAAATCAAATCCCTCGTTATGCCGCTAATATCACTACTTACTAATCTTGTATCAAACTTAATCCCTTCCTTAAAAACTCCTTAAATGACTTCACCTAACTCCTTATCCATTCTCCTATGGAATGCGAATGGTGTTAGAAATCATACTGACGAACTTACAGCTTTATTGCAAGACAAAAACGTTGACGTAGCACTTATTACTGAAACTAGACTAACCACTAAACAGTACTTTAAAATACCTCAATACGTAACATACCGTACGGACCACCCAGACGGCAAAGCCCATGCCGGTACTGCTGTCATTGTGCACCAGTCCCTCTCTCATCACTTACTCCCACTTCCTACCTATGATTTCCTGCAAACCACAGCCATAGTAATCAAAACTTTTTCCTTTCCGGTAACCCTTACATCAGCATATTGCCCTCCCAAACATTCCATTTCCAACACCGAATTTGTATCCTTTCTAAATTCCTTAGGAAATCATTTCATTCTGGGTGCAGACTTAAATGCCAAGCATCAACAGTGGGGTTCGAGAACCACGAATTCTCGTGGACGAAATTTGCTGTCTGCACTCAACTCCCGTCATTTCAATCTCTTACCTCCTGATTCCCCTACCTACTGGCCAACCGATCCCAACCGTAATCCTGACATCCTTGACTTCTTCATTCACAGCGGATTAGGCTCCCTCAACTTATCTGTAACTCGGCTGGATGAACTTTCCTCAGACCATAGTCCACTGATCCTAAAAGTATCTCTCACTCCAATTCCAAAACCTATCCCACCGTCATTTATCCGAGGACCTGTCAACTGGAACCTATTTCGCCAAATCCTGACCGATAATATTAACCTCAGAGCGACCCTCAAAACCCCAGAAGACCTTGACGATTCCGTCTACTCCTTCACCACCGCCATTCAGCAAGCTGTCTGGACTGCCTCCTCTCCTAAGCACTTCAATATAACTCCTCACCAAAACCATTTGCCTCAACACCTTACAGACCTAATCCATGCAAAACGCCGTGCCAGATCATTATGGCAGCGCACCCGACACCCAACAGATCGCCGCTCCTATAACTTCTATTGTAGACAATTGAAGCAGGAGTTGGCGACCTTCCGTTCCCAGTCCTTTAATTCCTACCTCTCCTCTCTGTCAGCTAGTGACAATTCTCTGTGGAATGTCACGAAGAAGATTTTAAAATCCCATCAAGTTTCCCATCCTCTCCGGCGTGGTGATGACTCCTGGGCTGCGTCTGATGAAGATAAAGCCGAGGAATTCGCCACACACCTCTCCAAAGTATTCACTCCTCACCCGGAATCCCAAAGCAATCATACCGCAGCAGTACAAGACTTCCTTTTGTCACCAATACCTCTTTCCCTACCTCCTAAAGCTATTAATCCCTCTGAGGTTAAATATCTTCTCCAGAAACTGACCCTCCGTAAATCTCCTGGACATGATCTCCTTACCCCCCAGATCCTCCGTCAACTTCCGCAGAAAGCTATTATATTCCTTACCTATATCTACAACTGCATCCTACGCACCACCTATTTTCCTCTCTTGTGGAAACATTCCACAATCATTCTCTTCCTAAAACCAGGTAAACCTTCCAGCAACACTTCATCCTATAGACCTATTAGTCTACTCCCCATCCTCTCAAAAGTCTTTGAAAAACTCCTTCTAAAACGAATCCTGCCTATATTAGAATCACAAAATCTTCCTACCCATCAGTTTGGTTTCCGTGCTCATCATTCCACTGTTCAACAAGGACTCCGAGTTGTAGACCATATTTCCTCAGCCCTTGAATGCAAAGAGTATTGTTCTGGTGCGTTTCTGGACATAGCGCAAGCTTTTGACCGGGTATGGCACACCGGATTACTCTTCAAGCTTAAAACGCATTTACCCCAGTCTCTATACCTCATTCTACGATCCTATCTCTCAAACCGCTCCTTCCGAGTTCGCTGTGGTGTAGAATTTTCTAACTTTTATCCCATTGAGGCCGGTGTTCCACAAGGCAGCGTCTTGGGACCCGTCCTCTACATCCTTTACACTGCTGATATTCCTATTCATCCTGACACCTTTCTGGCAACATTTGCAGATGACACCGCCATCCTATCATCCAATTCCGATCCTGAAATAGCATCCTTAATCCTGCAAAGACACCTTTGTCTTATCGAGGACTGGTGTAATGCTTGGCGTATTAAGGTTAATGAAAGCAAATGCACCCACGTCACCTTCACCCTTCGACGCAAATCCTGTCCAATGGTTCATTTCAATTCCATACCGCTTCCTTCCTCAGACACAGTCCGGTATCTTGGCTTACTACTAGACAAAAGATTGACCTGGAACCCACATACAAGACTTAAACGAAAAGAACTCAACAGACGATTCGGACAGTTATACAGACTACTAAACAGAAAATCTAAGCTTACAGTTGACAACAAATTATTACTTTACAAGACAATACTGAAACCAATGTGGACCTACGGACTTGAACTATGGGGGACAGCCAAACGTTCTAACATCAAACGCATTCAATCCTTTCAATCCAAAGTCCTCCGAACAATAGTAAATGCTCCTTATTATGTCTCCAACTATACCTTACACCACGACCTTAATGTTCCATTTATTTCAGACCTGATTCCATCTAAATTTTCCAAATTCCACCAGAACCTCATTCATCATCCTAATCCTCTAGCACAATCCCTATCCAGCTCCACTCATCCATACAACCCTCCTAGAAGGTTGAAACGGCAGTGGCTCCGAGACATATTGTAAACATCTATTCTGGAGTTCTGACACTGGTCAGATTCTCCTCTCATGTGCGGTGTGATTGTGGCTATGGCGCCCTCACTTAGCTTCCGCTGGCTCTCACCAGTGATGCGGCTGAGAGGGAGGCGCTGGGATCCTTTTGACTCTGCTTGTCCTTCCACAAGTGGGGGGACAAGCCCCGTCTGGGGTTCCCGAGCTGATTGTAAATATTGTACATAGGTATGAATGTGACATGTTTTGTTTATTTATTTGTTAACTTCATTTATTTGTATTTATTTTGTCTACTTAATTTTGTTATTGTATACGTTTATTTATTTTGATTTTATTTTATGTAATTTGACTTTCCTTTTATTTATATTGTAAATATTGTATGAATGAGATCCTGTAGGACTATTATTATTGTCTATTATGACAAATTGTAATATATACGAATAAAAAAAAAAAAAAAAAAAAAAAAAAGTGCTATCTAAATATTCTATTTGATGTTATCTAATGAATTCTCAATTCCTTAAAAAACGCGATTTAGAAATGCGGTGATTTTCTAAAAGTACTAATTACGCATTTAATTTCGTGCCAAATCATTTTAAAAAAATTCATTTCATAACTTTAATATGATGTTATTATTATAGTAAAAAAATAGCTCTAAATTTTAAGGCAAAAAGACCCAAATTAGGTAGTTTAATAATATAGTAATGAGAGATTTTCGCGCTTCCTGTAAAATTTCCTAGAATGGATATAGTACCTTTTGAAAATCAACGTCTCAATTGTCCTCGGCACACCGAAGAGGTCTCATGTGAACCATTTATACAGCTAGATAAAGTGGCTCCTTCCCTCTACCATCACACAATATTTCCAAGGATCATATCTTCACCAAACCATCAACATCTACCTCCCTATATCCACAAAATTGTACTATTTAAACCGCCAACCCACTCCCTCGAAATAAACTCGCGCCATTATTACCTTTAAATTCCTACCCATAGAACAAAAACTTTTGATCATTCCTTTCTTGTCCGCTCTGCTACTTTCTGGAATTCCCTACCTACTCATATCCGCCATTCTTCTTCCCAACCATCATTCAAGTTCCAGCTGTTTCAGCAGCTACTATCAAACATACAAGCCTGATATTTCAAATCAAATATCAATTCAAAAAGAAATTTTATTATTAATTGTTCATATTTGACTTTGTTAATGGATAAATTATTATGTATCAGTTTCAATGTTTAGTTTTGTTCAACACATTAATCTATTAGAAGTTATTTATTTTAATCCTTTTTTTTCTTAGGATATCATCGTGAATACAAAATTTTTATAATCCTTTGGTCTTTTGGCCACAGACATCATATATCTTATCAGATATATCTTATTTGTACATATTAATTGTTCTTAAGGGACTCTGTCCCAGAATTTTTTTTTTTTTTTCGGTTCTGTTCTAAATCAAGAATGAGATGAAGATGAATATTGTATCAACAGAATTTATTTCCAAATTTTATGATTTCTGGAATGAAATATGTATGTTTCGGATTCAGCATACTTCAAAAGTTAAAAAACAATATCCGTACCGAAAACAGTTTCAACTAAAATGCCAATTATTAAATTATATATTTACTTTAATTAGGATTAAGTAAAATTAATTTTATAACCCCAAATTTGTTACTCATTATTCCCACATCAACTTTGCCATTCATTTAATCATATTCTAAAATCCACATGAAACTTTCTTGATTATTCGAAGCGTAAATACATTACAAGACGAACAAAAGTAAAGGAGTTTTCCTCATTAATACAACTTTTAACAAAAAATTCCTCGTTCCAGAGGAAGATCGTACTTTATCTGTGTTTTGCTCGACGGTGCACAAAGTTTTATAGTTCATTGTGAGGATCATAAATCAGAACAAACTAGCTATTGTTAGTTTAAAATACAATTATTATACGGATCAGCAATTTTCTATCTGATTAACATCAATTAATGGATCATTGTGAGTTGATTGCATTAAATGTTTGTCTTAATTAGTTATTGACATTTTATTTAACTTCCTAACTGATAATTCAAATAAAGTATGTTTCTCAACTCATTTATTTATTTTTATAAGTATTTATTCATTTATTCTGAAGAAAATAGAATACAATGCCCTAGTAGAAACATAGAGACATTATCGTTTGGTTGAACTCGAATAAATATTCTAAATCAGGTCTCGAGACCATCGTCTTTTCAGAAGCCTCAGAGATTATCAGGATTCGAAGAGGAACAAGGATTGAAACTTTTGGGTTAGAAAGGTAACCTGGTTTGGGGCAAATTAGCAACATATAGAACGTTAAGATCATGGATGAGTTAATTCACAAAAAAGTTCGAAGCATTAAAAATCTTAATTCTTAATGCTTTGAGCTTTTTATGGATTAGATATTGATATATTTTATAAATGGGGTATGATTCTACTGCTTAATAGAACTCCGAAACTCAACTGCCTATGTTCAGATTAGATTTATGACAATTATTTCAACATTCTGGAAGATTAGAGCTTTTGTCGAGTAAATGTTAAAGTAGCCAAAAACGGCGACAATTGAGACGTTGATTTATAGATGGTACTAAATGACATTTTTTACGAAACTGATCTTTTGTCATATTTTTATTCTCATCATTTAATTTTATCTAAATCTTCTAATTAATTATATCTAATGAACTCTAAAGTTCTTCAAAAACGCGATACAGAAAAACTGTTATTTAAAAAAGTTAGTAATTACGCATTTACTTTCGATCCAAATCATACTAAAACATTTCATTCCATAACTTTAATAAAGTGTTATTAATAAGGTAAAAAAAAACAATTCTAGATTTTAATGCGAAAATAATCGACTTTGGAAGTCAACGTCTCAGTTACTCAAAACTTACTCATGTCACATGCTGTTTGTTTAAATATTGCTATTATTTATTTTTTTAAATATTATTTCTCCTTAAGTATAGTCATTATATGCAATATTAGGTTTTAAAAGAGACCCACTTTGAATTTGAAATTCTAAACCAATTCTTCCAAATATACAAATTTGAAAATCAAGTTCATGATTGTTATTAAAAACAGTCTCAATCACAGTTTGATTTTTATATGGATAGAGAGAGATAGAGGCGGACTTCTTACTCCCTTCCTTACCACAACCATGTCACTAAAACCAACAAAATAAAATTGCGCCTTATATAAATATGACCAAAAATAAAAATAGAAGTTTCTTGATACTGTTATACACTATATACTGAGACTATTATTTCGAAATAGAACAAGTTTGAAAATCTTGGCCTCAGTACACTAGCGTTTTATGTCGCTTCCTAAAGGCTTCCACCCGACTCCCTTAACTTTCAAGTTGCTGACGCGTGACATCTTCCCTGGCAATCCTCCAGAAACCACAACCCCCATACCTCCACCCCTAACGAGCCCCGACATGCGGCAGTAAAAGAGGCTGATGATGATATCATCGCGGCACCCCCTCGTTACCTTTTACTGCTCCACACCCCGCGCCATCAATCCACCCTCCGGTATCTGCTCTTGATAATTCCCCCTGGATCATCTCAGTTCCCTAATTAGACTGGAGTCTGGTTTATATCCGACAATCCAGCGCACACCTTCTATATATACGCTGGTCCTAAAATATATGATATGCGGTGGATAGGGGGAGGAGTGTGGTCGGGAGTGTCGTTGGACCAATGGCAGCAGAGGCCTCTGGAAAGTTAGTATAATTAAACGTTACGATCCTGTACAAGTACAGGCGTCGTTTTTGGAACAATACAGAACTAAATGCATTTCATGTGCTTTTTATGAGTCACGAGAATTATTATCTATGAAAGTTTCCTCATAAATATATCTCTATAATTCTTACTTTTAGCCGTTTTAGTTATTTTCTAGGAAACGAAGCGAAGTTTTGTATTCATGTAGGAAGTGAAAAAAAAAATCTTGTGAAAAAGTTTAACTTGAGTAATACGTTCAGACACCAGGAAACAAATTTGTCTCCTCAAATTTAGATTCCTTATGGATGTCATTTGATTATTATTAGCAAACCCTACTTACAGTTCTATTGAAGATTATTCCTTTTGAAAATTATAATAAATTAATTGAAAAGTATTCATAAATTATAATTATCATCAAATTCATAAATCTCAATTGTTTAATTTAATTCCTCATATATATAATATATTTTTAATTTATATATACTATATATATATATATATATATATAAAACAAAAAAAAAATAAAAAATTACTTAATATGAAATATATAATAAGGGAAAGTAATGCGAACACGAAAATTTTCTATTTCCAGTTTTGAACGGAAATACACGTTCTAGAGTCCACTGAGTCCTAATAACTAAGTCCTCAAAATAGATCTGTGTGTGTACGGCGAGTCTAGCACGAAAACAAAAAAAAAAAAATTATACGAAACTGAAATTTCATGTTTAAGGCAACTATACGTTCAAGATGTTACAAGAACATTTTTAAACTAAAATCGAATGTGCCACTTTATAATATGCATTTTGCACCTTTATAGGATTTTCTCAAAAATGGCTTTAAAGATTTTGATCAAACTAGCTATATACATGTAAAATTTAATGGGCTTTAACATGATGTAGATTTCATTCTGATTCAAAGAGTGACAGAGCATAAATGCAATATTTAATTTTGTAGATTTCAAACAATTAGGCACATCAATTTGTTAGCCTTGATAAATAATAGCTAAAATGCAAGTTGAGTTAATTCTATAAACAACTAAAGGAGAAAAGTGTAAAAATCTTTGTTTATGCAATTTTTGTGTTTTTGAACGTAAGAATAGTAATATAGACTGTAATATACCGTTGGATAGCTAAAGATTTTAGAAAAAATATTATCTAATACACGGAATTGTAAAAGATAATAGAGAGTGATGAAAAGCAGACAAAACGAACTGAGTGTTGTAGATAAAAATATGATAGATTATTTAATAAAAACACATATTTGTATTAAAATTCAATTTAATTAATTTGTTTTTATCTCTAAATATATTTAAAAATTCTTAAAATTATTTCAAAAACAGAGGGAAGTAAATGTCGTGAGTTGGGCGCACCATTTAAAAAAAAAAAATGAAAATACGACCTTTGTCACCTGCAACCTTTTCTTTTTGTTTTTTATTCGACTATAATATATCATTATTCATATTCAGATATGTTATTTATTGTTACAGTAATTTATTAGTTTGCTAAAAATAAACAAGTTAATAATTCTGACACGTATTTAAGCCACCCTTTTCATAACTCGGACTTATTTCTAGACGGGATTTCTCGGAATAGAAGACCCTAACGATGGGATTAAATATTAAGAAATGAGAGTTATCAGGTAATCTATCCGCCGGGCCCCCTCGTAATTCTCGGCATTAAATGAGCCATCCCCGGCCTGAGGAAGATTAAGGGCGGGAAGGAGGGGAGAATGTCTCGGGAGGAAAATAGGATTAAAGAAACAAAAATTTTATTGATCCCCGGAATGATAATCTTGAAGACCTCCATCTTGATTCGCTCCGGCTGTCTTGAATGAGGCTAATTAAGAATCCTGACGATGCTATGTCCCTCCCAGAGCCGTTAATATGGACAATAAATACTTCTCCTTCTCATTAACGTCCCTTGTCTTCTGAATACATCTGTTACTGAGGAAGGCTTCCAGTACAGCTAATGTCGGATGGGGCTGCTGTATTCCCATGAGGGCTCATTATTCAATTAAATTTATACATACCGGTTATATATTTTTTTTAATATAAACATCCGTAAGACCGTTAGAGTGAGGAATATATTCATAAATAAAGATCCCTCATATTTATTACAGTACTACTATCGTATAATTAGGATATATAAGGTGTAGATTCTTTTAGGTGAAGGTCAAATTTTTTATAAATAAAATTGGAGGCTGATGTCTACTTCACCACTATTTTATTGAAAAAAAATATTCGCACTACGTTTCGGCTAACAATGCCATCCTCTGCGTAGTGCGAATATTTTTTTTCAATAAAATAGTGGTGAAGTAGACATCAGCCTCCAATTTTATTTATTAGGATATATGTATCCTTTTTATGTATTAAATCAAACTATTTTTTTTTTAATTTACGCTATATCTTGACGTAACGTTTTAAATTGCCATAAAAATATATTATATTCAGAATATTTACAATCAATAATAAGTAAATAATGATTAATGAAGATAATCATACACGATACTTTAGATTTAATTATAATCGAGAGTTAGATTTTTTAACTCATAATCGATTGCAACACGATTTTTACAAAACTACATTCTTCTTCCGCTGTTATTTATATTCTTTTCAGAACATTCGACAGTTTTTAATTAATCATCTTCCCCATTAATTTTGACTTACATGTAGAGGAGATGGGTCATATACTATCTAACACCATTTATTTATCCATCTCCTAAAACGATCAATCTTCCGCACACATTTAATATATCTTGACTTAAACCCATCACTAACTTCATTCGGATTTGTCATCTATTATTTTTATTGTGAATTTTTACATATCACAATCATTAGTTGACGAGATAATCATGTAACTGAATGAAGTCAGATAAATTTGACATCTTCTGTTCATTGTGCTTTATTCTAAGGGTACAAAGTGTCCCAGTATAAAAATGAATTAGCAATGGTTATAATTATAGAGTCACGCTAGTACAATACAGCTCCTTCTGTCCAGACTTTATTAAAAAATAAATTCTCTCCTCCAAAAGTTTCTTTCTTTCATCGGTACCTGCGTTTGATTTCCTTTTCCAATTATTTATTATTAAAAATATAATTAATAAAAATAGTGAAATCATAATAAATATATAGCATTTTAATCGTTCTCTTATATAAACAATTGTCGGTAGAAATTTATCACCTAAAACGAGAAAAATATTTAGCCACCATTTACGAATAAATTTTGTTCAAATGTTTTGTTGACAAGTATATTCCTACCACATTTTGAGTATATATTATGCCCTAATTAAAATTAAGTAATAAATACTAGTAACTTACATTAAATCTGTTCCTATCAATTGTTATTTACAAAATTATTATTTTTAATTCTACATACAATTTCCATTATTTCTGAACCTATGTTTACACTTATCCATGTCCTAATTCTAACTTTAAACTTTCCTTCAACTTTGTGGGGAATCAGACAACTTTGTCGAAGTCTCGGTACATCAAGACAAATACATCAGTAATATTGGTGGATAGACTATTATTAAATTCATACAGATATGACGTGGAAATGTAGATGTGAAAACTCTGTTGTTCTAAAAAAACGTTCTTGTTACGTTCATAGGCTCAACACGCGACCAAATAGTTTCTTGATGTCTTAGACGAACAAAATTTTCTTTTGGTTTCAGTCTTGTATAAGGATTTCAAGTGAGACGTTTATCAAGGTGTAGTCCTAAGTATCGAATCGGTTTAACTAGTTTAACTAGTGGAGTGTTTTTTTTTGTTTTTTTTATATAATCATATTTTCCTACTCCAATTATAGCAAATATATAACATATTATCCTACAGGTCATGACCCTTTACTAACCATAATAGGGCGGTGGAGGGTATATAATATTATATTAAAGAAATCAAAATCGAACCAACAATGTTTGGCTTTCAACTCTCATTATTTTAAATGGAATAGTAAAAATATTATAAATTTTATATTATACCACACGACTATCGCTTACCACCATAGTTAAAATCAGTTTAAAAATATTTAAGTGAAGTTTATTTTTACTTATATGAATATATATTTATCGCTTTAATAATTAATGCCCATTATTATGAAAAAATTAAATACTTTTGGATATTAAAAAAAGTTTACACCATATATATATATATATATATATATTTTTTTTTTATTTTTATTTTTTTTATTTATTTATTTATTTTATTTTATTTTATTTTATTTTTTTATTTTATTTTTTTTTTTATTTTTTTTTTTTTTACATGTCTATCAAATATTTTTTTAATAATCTCACCTACGTTTCTGAGTCAATTTTTTATTTCTTTTTTCACGAATTCGATAACAGAAGTAGTTTCGAATCAAAATGGTATGGTTCGATCTCTTTATAAAATAAGGGTCATCCCAAGGACTGTTTAATGCTAAAATAATTATTTTTATTTGCATACATTCTGATCAGCAGAATGGCTCGATATGAGATTGAAGTAAATAAATTAAATTTTCTGTCCATGATAAAAAATAACGGCAAAATATGCAAATACTATACGGACTGCTGAGGTTTTTGTGACCCCGAGACCGTAGAGAGTTGATGGTGGCTAGTAATTGCGACCTCTAATTGTGGAGGTCCTACGGTCCATGCAAGGTTATTAATTACCACTTTTTCTGTTTCAGTCAGCCCAACTCCGCCGGTTTACGGCCCTGCTTCATTACTGCACTTACCGTGGTCGTAAATATGGAAGCCAACTACTGCGTTTGAGGGCTTTCTCTACCTTTTATTACTGTCACGAGGAATTACACGTGTCTCTTATCTCTACTGGCAGAAAAATGTTGCCAAATCGTAATGTTTTTTTGTTTTGTTTTTTTGCAACAACCTAGTTTTCTTCATTTAATAGCCAGTAGTTTTGAAAACAAAAAACAAAAAAAAAATATTAAAAAAAGAAACGATTTATTTTTAGAGGTGAGATGTAAGGTGTATCAGGTTGTCCATCAATCTATTTCTCAACTGTTAACCGGAGACATATTTTGCAACAATTAGCACCATTGTGGTTTATTTATAGATGTCTCAGAGGCCTTTGATATTGAATGGAAACCACACTATTGATCTTTCTCACTGTTTTATAATTGACCGACATGATACAATCACCTTAAGTACCTAACCAATTTTTTTTTTTTTTTGTATCAAAACTCAAATCTTACAACACAATACTATCATATATAATATACACTGCACAATGCGAAAAAATACGTTTCTTTTAAATTGAAAACACACTGAGCCTAGCCTCATGAAGTACTGCTGCCCTACATAACCTAAAACCAACAAAGGAATGGCTCGAATATTGGAAAATATTGTAAATACGAAAATCCCTACAAATTATTTGCTAATACAAGATGAACTGTACATAACCGCGTGCTAAACTTAAATCACCCTATCAAAGCTAAATATTAGACGCTGAAACAAAATCTATGAAAAACCATTTGAGGTAGTTTAAAATGCAGATCTTCTAAAGAAGAAGATTATACACCATACCCCTTATGCCCAAGCCCGAAACAATACTTAAAATTCTTCGTTTGTGAAAAAATTCTAATCACTCAGACCGGTTTAGTCGACTTTTCAACTAAATAAACCAACTAACTAACATTCCAACTAAATTGCCTTAACACTCAAGCAAACGATCTCTTCTAAAACAAGTCTCTCCTTATTTTAGGTTTAATGTAACCATAACATTTTTTTCATTAACATATCACTTGAAGGTTCGTTTTTAATCACATCTGAGAGTATGTACTGTAGACTAGTTTGGGAATGACAGATAGACGTATATAAATATGCTGTTGAAGATATAATGATTTAAAGTCTATTTCATGACAGAATCTTTTTGAATAAGTAATTCAGTGTCTTCCGGTTCGGGGTGACTGAGTAGGTTTGCGCGCATTGCTTTCAACACGCGTTGCTTAGCAACAGAACACCAAAAACTTGAAACCAAATAATTACAAGTCCACGTCTCGGGTGGCATGTTTTTTTATTATCTGGCCTTTTATCTGAGCATTTAACTCCCCCTGGCTCGAGAAATCCCCGTACAGCCTTCAAAGACGAGGTAGGGGTGAAAAAAAAAGTTGTTGTCTTCAGTCTATGATTGGTTACGAAACGATACAATACACGATACATTCAGAAGATTTAAAAATATATATATAGAAACAGTATGATTTGCTAGCTAATTTTCAATACGAACTTATAATATATGCTGTTTAGGAAATGAAAATTTGAAAATGTCAGTCTCTCTGCACTTATTATTTCAAACGGTAAGAAATATTAACGCATACATGGAAGGAAGAACTAAACCTTTCTAATTTTTGTGTCAAATAAAAAGCCGAGTAGAGAGCTGAGAAAAATGCACAGTGCATGAATATGAGCCATGCAGCCGATTTTTTTAACTGCAGTAATAACTTGGAGTCAGTTGAAAAAAGGAATCCTTAGTTGCAGGGTTGGATAATTCGAATTCCTAAAATAATCAGCCCTGATCTGAGTAGCAAACCAAGTTTCACCACAGCAAGAAATATAGAAAATCAAGGCTATTTGATGGAGTCCTCATGTTTAATGTTTGTGACTAGCGGTATGCGAGAAATAATGTCTAAGAGACATAGTTAACCTGTTTCTATTTTCGAATGGAGGAAATTTTCAACATTTATTTTCCTCTTCTTACGTAAAATGACTGTTCAAACTGGATTTAATGTCTGAGATCTGGAACAAGAGTTTGCTCCAGCGGTATCTAATGACTTTTACGACCTCCTTTTCTAGGCTAGGAGATCGTAGCGGAGGCGAACTAATGAATGCCGGGAGATATTTACGACGGGCCTGCCTGCCTGTACACGACCAGTAATAAGAGCCGAGGCAGGCGGGAAAAAATAAACGATCTCAAGATGGATCCTCTCCTGGCCCACGCACGCTTTGCCATCTGCTTCAGCTTCGAGCGGAAAGCAGTCAGGTGTGAAAACTTCTTCGTAGTCAGGAGCTAAAAAGCGTGCGATAATTCGATGATTATGGCCGTATAACGATATTTTGAGATACTTTAAAAATAAATAAAGTAGAAAGATATTCGTAAGCCTTTTTATCTACCTGAGAGTCTAGCATTTTTGCTTTCACTTGCTAATATAGGAAATATATAGTTAGGGAAAGTATTTCGATCTCTTTTTATGGCATTTTTTATTACTAGTTTTAAACGAAAATTAGTGTCTTAAACGAAGTTTTAAACGAAAAACTCGCTTCAGTATCCCTTGAGTCCAAATAAAAAAGGTTTGTGTATCAAATGGATCACCTATAGCAGGGTTGCTAGCATAACAGAATTCCATGCTGTGTCCTAGGATTTTTTAATGGGAGTAAAAATTCATTAGTTATACCGTCCTTTAGAGGGGATGTAAAAAAGTGGTCCAGAGGTTGTGCGATGCCATGTAAGGATTAAAGATCCCGATCCTTATTAAACCTGGATAGGCAAAATTTAGGACTCACACTGCAGCATCGTCCGGTTAGCCTCGGTAGCATAAAGTGACGTTAAATTAAACAAACAAACAATAGGTTTCTGTTTGTGGTAAGTCTAACTCGAAGAAGATATGTTTTATGAAACTAAACTATATTTCAAGAACGTATCTGCCTGAGATGTTACAGCAAGTTTTTTTATCAATAAAAGCGAACCAAAGGATCCACTTTATATCATGCATTTTGCATATAGTTACAATTTTCGCAAAAATGGTTACAACGATTCTGCTTGAAATAATCCGACAGGGCTTACAGCTATATTATTTTTTCTTCCCTTATTGTACCAGTAATTTTGTAGATTCTAAAAAATTACCCATATCATTTTAACGAATTTAATATCCAACTAAAGGAAAAAAGAGCAAAGATATTTTTAAACATAATTGATGGTTTTTCCAACATTAGAACAGTATTATAGACGTAAATATGCCGTTGAAAAGCTAAAGATTTTAATAAAAAATATATTATCTTATACACAAAGGTAATGTAAAGTGATGAAAATCGGATACAACTAACTGATTGTTATACACAACAATTTTATGTAGTTATATTAATTAATCTAAAACATATATTTCCAACGAAACTGAGTATAATTATTTAAAATGTTTATAAATCTAACTTTATTTTAGTTATTGAATTTTTACAACTGAAGTAATGAAAGTATTGTGTTGCGCGCAACAGATTTTTTTTTTTTTTGTATCTATCTAACAATGGTTTATTATTTTCAATTATGAACCATTCATTGTAATCGACCAAAAAAAAATTACTCTCCCTCAAAATTTGAGGTCTTACATTTCAAGATACGTATAACCAAAACATCGAAATACAAAAAAAAAATCGTCTGTCCGTCTGCTTTTCTCCGAAACTATTCCATTGATTTTTTCTAAAGGCAACCGATGACGATCCCAACACGTAGACGCTGATATCAACCGATTAGTTTCAGAATTGCTGCTGATTAAAAATGATATTTTAATTAATAACTCAGATATTTTCGAAGATGAAAAAATACATTTTGAGAAAAAAATGTATAGAGTTTTAATATTAGTACACTGAGATCAACTATAAAAAAAAAAAGAAAAAAATGAAATAATACTTGAATCATACGTCCAAAACTCTTTATTTTTTATGATAGATAGTTATTTAGGTTATTCGATCAAGAATTAAATTCCATAGAAAACAATATATATATATATATATATATATATATATATATATATATATATATATATATATATATATATATATATATCAGTAGTTATAAGTCATTTACCTTTAATTTACTTATCGCTGTACATATAATTTAATTGTCTAAACAGCTATATAAATTGTTGTACATTAATGATCAATTTTGTTTATAAATGTATTTATATTTCATATTCCTAAAATAATTTTTATTCCTTACTATATTACTCTTTTTAATTATCTATATGTATTTATTTTTAAGCCATGAGAAATAAAATGACACGTAAAAATTATGTTGGATGGCAAACATTCATTTATAGTACACTTGGCAATTAGGGTGGCAATTGATAAATAAAAATAATGTATTCCATAATCAGCAAGAAAATATTTCCCAGAGGAATGTCGGCATTGCTGCAAACACAAATCACAAGCCGGGCTCGGGACAATAATTAAATTCTAGACTGAGAGCGGACTGGAAATAAAGTGAAGTACTTTATTGCTCGGCCCAGCCAGTCCCCAGCAGCTGATAGTTGTATTAACTCATTATTATAGTGTCCTTAATTGCAACTACAACCTTATTTTTTGTCACCTAGATTTATTATTTGTGTTAACGATATTTTTTTTTTCACAGCAATGACATTTTAGCCATTTAGTTTTTCTTGGTTATACTATAGTTAAAAAATCTGGTGCGCGCACCTCACGCCTTACATTTACCTCCGTTTTTAAAATCAATTTAAGAATTTTTAAATACATTTAGAGACGAAATTAAATTGTTAGAGAATTAATTAATTGAGTTTCAATAGAAACATGTGTTTTGTTAAATAATCTATAATATTATATTCACGACAATCAGTTAGTTTTATCGGCTTTTCATCGCCGTTAACTTTTATCTTTTACAATGTTTTTATAAGAATATATTTTTTTCTAAAATCTTTAGCTTTCCAACGGTATATTATACGTCTATATTACTGTACTTACAATCAAAACCAAAAATTTCATTTAAAAAAATGTTTTTTGACCGAGTCTGGCACCCGGGATTGCTTTACAAGCTCCGCCTATTTCTCCCTCCTACTTATTTTCTTATTATACAGTCCTACCTTGCTGATAGATTTTTCCAAATAAATCACCACAGCTCCTATTCCTCCCTTTTTTCTCAATCTGCTGGTGTTCCCCAAGGCAGCATCCTAGGACCTGTCCTTTATACAGTCTATACAGCTGATATCCCAACTCATCCTAACACTTTTCTTTCTACTGCCTCCCACACTCTTCAATCCCACATCCGAGACCTTGAAGTATGGTGTCAGAAATGGAGGATTAAAATTAATTCTAACAAATCCCACCAAATAACCTTTACCCTTCGCCGTAAACCAATGACTTCCTGCCCCACAGTATCCTTTAATGACACTCCACTAGCCCCTGTTGAACAGATTCGATACCTCGGACTCCACCTTGACAAACGTCTGACTTGGAATCCCCATACAAGACTGAAAAGACAAGAAACTGCCCGACGTTTTCGACTACTCCAACACTTACTGGACAAACGCTCCAATCTTCCACTTAATTACAAAAGACTTATTTATATGACCATCATAAGACCTATATGGACTTACGGAGTAGAGCTATGGGGCTCTACCAAACCATCAGATTCTTCTCGTATCCAAACCTTACAATCCAAAATCCTTCGTAAAATCCTTAACGCTCCTTACTTTGTCACGAATAAGCTCATCCATAAAGACCTTCATATCCCATATGTTACTGAATTAGCCCGAACCAGATATCAATCATTCCATGAAAAATTCCATTTCCACTCTAATCCACTAGTTTCTAGCCTATCATCCTCTTCGATTCCTGATAATCCTCCGAGGCGTCTGAAAAGAAGATGGCCCCGAGACCTTCTCGTTTAAAATATTTTTAGAGTGCTGCCGATGGGTGGCATCTCTTCATTTATTTCATGTTAGATTACTATATCCATCACATTTACTTGTTGCATATAATTATACAGTTATAAATATCAATAAATATGTTTAAAAAAAAAAAAAAAATGTTTGCTTATTTGTTCTTTAGTTGGTTATAAAATGCATTTAACTAGTATATTTAGACGTTCTTTATTAATGCTAATTACATGATATTAACTTTCCAAGGGTATAATATATCTACGTATATTACTGTTGGTATGTTCAAAAAACAAAAATTACATTGAAAATATTTTTCCTCTTTTTTCCTTTAGTTAGTTATCAAATTCTTTAATAGTATATAAATTAATTAAATATTCATTTAAATCTATTATTCTATTATTATAAGGAGATCGGGCAAATTAAAAGATTAAAAAAAAAAAAAATAGTCTACAAGTAAAGTAGATTAAACTATTTTTTTTATTACGAATCTAATTCATATTAATTCTGGCTTTGAAAACACAGAAAATTCAGCTACCTAATTATTTTCTACAAAATTCTGAATTCCATGAACTAAATTATTTTTTTTTCATTCTGAAAATTGAGTTGAGTCTACACTTCAATAATTTTTATTTCTTGCCCAAAATCTATCGGTCAGCTGATCTCCAAGCAGCAAAGGTTTAATAAAATAACACAGCCATTGTCGATGAAATAATACCCACAAATTATTCGTCACAGCTTTCATTTACTTTATTTATTATACTGAATAAAAATAATTACATTTTTATAGATAAATGTGTGTTTGATGACAATATGATTTTTTATTTATTTACTGCCCTCATCATCCCATCATTTTTTTTTCTTCCCAAAAGGTTATATTCCAGTTAAATCTACAAATAAATACCCCTACTAGAAGCAGTGAAATAACGGTTCTCAAGACACTAACAAAGAACTTTAAGCACAAAATAACAAATATGGTAATGGTGGTAGCTTGTAGATTTAAAATCCGTCTAATGAAGCAATTAAATGGAGATCTTATCTGTTTATATGAAGGATCGTAAAACAATAAAAAGAATGGCTCCGGTGGAAGATTAAGTGTGCCCTGTGTTGCGTGTCATCGGGCCTTTCTACATTAATATATATTCCTTCTGTACTCCGAGAACATGGCCACTGCTTCCTTTCGGCTATAATTCTTCTTTCAAGCTTAGTCTCTTTGTAAGGCTAAGGAATTAAAATCCAAAGATGGAACTAAAACCTTCTAACATCTTCGTCATTCCCCTCTCTTTGACGTATACAAATAAATTTAAAAAATAGCTGTCTACTACAAGAAAACAATCAAAAGATAACAATGGAACAGAATTTGCGTTTATGATTGAAATCTGGCACTCAAATATATATAATACACGAGATATTGTATAATAAATAATACAAGAAAAAAGGACCATATCACGATGGGAATAAGAATATAAAATAAAAATTATAAAATCGCCTATATTATCGGAAAATTCTGATTTTTGGCCCAGTGAGTGAACATTTGATAATCCTAGAAATAAGGATTGACATTGTAACTGCAAATTATACTTTGTCCCGTTTTATGCTAGTCACCTTGTTTAATGGGGAGGCATTTCATATCCAACGAAAACCGAGCTAAATGTCTTAACGTAATAAATGAAAGCACAGCAAGGAGTGATTTGGGTCGAAGAATACCGATAGATTATTGATATTCAACCGAAAAGTGGATTGGATCGGCATCTTAAAGGTTAATGGTGACGTGCCATTTTGAAAATTACCAACGGGTCTTGGAGGAGTGGAAAAGGTCAAATTATCGATGTAGATGACGATAATGAATGCTTTCATTACTTCTCTCTTTACGGCGTCAATAAATAAAATAGTAAAACAACGAATACAAGACCTGTTTTTGATGATATTGACTAAATATCTTGCTGGAAGGAAGGAGTTAGGAGATAAGGGTCGTATGCGGTTTAAAGCATAACAACCTTCTATGATTCATATTCGGATTCAAAGGAGTAAAAATCCTTGGTTACACCCCCCTTTGAAGGTGACTACGGCCTTTGGTGGTGCCCTGCCTGTGCGATGTCAGGCACTCGTCAATGATCACTATCCTAATTAAACTTGGATAGGTTATATTTAAAAATTCCACTTTAGCATCATCTGATCAGTCACAGTAGCATAAACTGGCGTTAAATGAATAAACAAACAAAATTCTTCTTGATTCTTCATAGAATCAATGTCTTTCCTAAGTGGTGCTTGAATAAAATTATATCGACTATATTAAGTAGATTTAAAGCAAAGCAACATTGGGTTTTTGAGATATTTCTAAGACTTTCTTTAAAGTAACTCTTTTCTAGATCGAAGTCACAAAAGACTTTCTTTAAAGTAACTTTCTAGATCGGAAGTCCACAAAAAAAGAAGCGATGGCTCTCACTCACAAAAAGCCTTCTGCTATTCTGACTTAGTCGACCACTATTGTTCCAATCCGAAGCATTGTAGAGAATATATGCAATTTAACTTGATATACAGAGGCACCAAGTGTTAGGTAGGACTCCGAAGAATGAACTGTTCCTCAAGGAGGAAAGCGCTTATATGTCATGCATATATCTCTCATCGCAGCTTTATCGGCTCGAGTGCTTTAAATATTACGTTTAAAGCAGTACCAAGAGGACATCAAACACCCCAGTTCTACTTTTTGGATATTTCGAGGTTTGAGTTGTTTACTCGTCCAACTTCATCTTTGCTATATCCGTTCTTTATAAACAGGAAATACGATTACTCAATTTAGTTGACACTAGATAGTGATGTAGTAAGTGGTTAACTTCGAAACTTACAACTGTCAAACATTTCAATAGTTCGACTACTGATATAGCTAGATGGTACATTTATTAATGTATCATTGAGATTCTCATTCGTTTCCAGGACTCTGGTATTTCTTTGCCCTGCTTGCAATCCTCCATCCTTGAAATTTAAAAAACAAAGACTCCTTTAAAAAAAAAAATCGGAAGGGAGCGGAAGGGTGGAGACTATTGAGCGGGGGGTGTGCCTGGGCGTGGCCGATCAATCTTGGCTCATCACAAACCCCCTCGAGCCCTTTCTTCGCTAGCTAATATCATTTATTGCCTGGTTTATTTTTACTATTTCCTCATTTTATGTGGTCTATTTCATGCATATTAACTTGTGATATAATATAGATATGGCATACAGAAAAATATTTTATAGGTCATATAACAGATTAAATACAATATCATAAAACTTTTATACACCTCTTTGATTGCAAAATTTGCATATCTTCTGAAAACAGGAGATAAATATTTTAAGAATGTTATTTTCATTCTAACGAGATAATTTTTGTAAAAATTTATTATTTTATATACTTAGTATTTATAGTTTTGGTATTTAATGTCCCTTCCTATTACCGAAAGGTCGATAAACATTCTATGAGACCGCTATGAAATAAATTTAGATTCATTCAGGCCGATTTCGAACCGCTGCCGGCCAGTCTCTAGTTGACGACTACACGTGATCACTTTCAGCAATCACGGACTTATTTATTGTTCTTAGTATTAAAGTGATTATTACTTATCAATATTCAGATAAATAATATACAATTAAGGCAAAACTAATTAAACATGCATTTTTCAAAAACAAATATATATATTTTTTAATTACTCTTACTTTAAAAAAAAAAATTAATAACATTCTCTTATTCTATAATAAACCATGAAGTGACAAATTTTCTACTTTGATCAAAATTCATCTTAAATTTGAATTCCTCTTTCTTTGAATTTCTCTTAGAAGAAACCCTAATAAATAAACGACCTCTAATAATAAATTGAGCCCTACCTAGTCTGAGATAAATTTTACCCGACATTTATTTTTTAAAATTTCGTATCACATTTGGTATATAATTATTATCCACAACATATTTTTTTTCTTGACACCGGACAATAATTTATATATTTTTGCTACTTTCTGAGACATGTATTTTACTTATGATAAATTAGTTATTCCTTCAGTAGTAAACCTCATTTCAAATATTTAATTATTTATTTTTTTAAGTATGGCAGGATGCATAAGTCATAATAATATAATCTATTTAAAAGTAATTTAATAAATGTTTATTTATATTTTCATAGCCTAAAAAAATATATGGTAATATGGACAATTCAAATTTAATTGGTAAGGAATGCAATCCAATTTTATTTTTAATTGAAATTACATATACATAAGCATATTTTAAAACGTCTAGTTTTAGGGAAAAAGCATTATTTTTTATTTATTTATTTTTGTTGTAGGTACGATACAAAAAAACAAGATAAAAGATACCACTCCTTTCTCCCATCATTTAACCTGAAAGCATGATAATGGCTTTCTTTAGAGCAACCCTCATTAAGAAATCAGTAGATGAAGCCTTATCTTTCTCTTAGAAAAAAATACCTTCAAGAACTTATTTTTATCTGGAATATTCTACTTTTGGGTTTGGGGTGTTCTTTATCCATGGTTAAAATCTATGTTTGAGATGTGTAAAATACTTAGGCAAGTTACTAATAGATAAGTAGGAAACAATAAACAAATTTAACATAATACAAAATATACATTAATTTAATATTTATTGATTCATTTTTTAAATTATTCATTTAATTAATTTGGCTTTCCCCAAGTCCATCATATGATTATAAACATCTACTCATTGACTAATTATTTTATCTAATTATGATCCAATTCATTAAACCAGCCAATTACTTCTATAGAATACCCATGAAGTAACATATGACTGAATGCTTAACCGGTAAAATGAATAAAATTTGATTTAGATTTTTTTTATTACTGCCTAAATATTTTAAACAACGATTAATAATAATAACAATAACTATTTCTATATATTGGCGCGACATGCCTTGGAGACACTTGGCTTGGATTCCACAATGCGATTCTCGATAATACTTTTTAACGTAGGCTCATCACTCTACCCTACGACTATTTTTGTGAGTAGCCACCAGTTGGCTGACGGGTATCACGTACCCGGAGGGATGTGAGTGGATCCCTATTTAATTACAAGCTTGAAATGTCCTCCCGGGTCTGGAACTCGAACTCACAACCTTTGGCGTGGTAGACTAGCGTACCAGCCACACAACCTCGGGGACCCCATGATAGGTTATTTTTCATAATTAGGTATATTTATAGATCTAATATGGATGCCTAGAAAGTATGATTTTATGTTTCTATGAGCCTGGTGGAATAAATACGGTAATATTGACAGTGAGATATCATAGACACCGGAAACTTCTGAGAGAATGTTTTACCGAGCTATGATAAGCTTCCTCAACAGAAGAGAGGTGACGATGAAGACAAAGATCTCCAAATATAGTTTGACTATCCTGCCTACCCCATCCAAATCCTCTGAGTCACAGACCTTCCCATCAAAATATTCTAGCCACATCTTCAATGAAGATGGGATATCTAAGAAAAGTTGAAGAGAAGACCAAGAGAGATGGGATCCATAATACGACAACATGTAAAATCTTGAACTGCTGTCACTGGAAACCATTCAAGAAGTAAATAAATTAAGCTGCTTTCGACACGTTCGTAGAATGAATCCGAGTAGAGTTGTAAGTAGTACGTATGAGACGCGGAAGTGGAGGGAAGAAAGTCTAGCGGGAGACTTCGAAACACCTGAGAGGAAGGTATAAGGGTGGGTTTATAATGAGCGCGTTATGGTGGATGAAGCGGTAAGCCGATTTCTAAAGCCGCCAAAACGTGTACAGTATAACCGCGCCCTACGTGAGGCGTTCAATAAGCTTGGGTTTGTTGGAAGAGAGAAGAGCTTGTACAGGAAAGCGACGATTGGTCCAAACTCTCTATAGAGGGCTTAAAACGGCCAGAATATGATCAAATATAAAATGATTTTTCTTATCTTTGACATTATTTCACTATGTTTACCGATATATTACAGTAAAGCATTATTGTTTTTAAGATAAAAAATTAATAAAATAGAATGTTTCTATGGATAAATACTAATTAGTTAAAAATCACAGGTTACTTAATTTATTTCCTTTAATTCTAAATGACATTTTTTAATGAAGACAAAGTAAATGTAAGAAAAAAAACTCTTTATCATGCCATAGTCATTTCGAGCTGATTATTATCATCATCAGAAAGAAATTAATTTATGCATACTGGTCTTTCTTTTTATTTGGATTTTTTTTGCATAAAGTTATACAGTGCCTGCCCGGTTTATTCTTCCTCTTCATTTATTCCTCACCATTAATTACGTAAATCTTTAAAAGTTTCCTTAGACAATAAAACGGCAGGGAGTTGTACTGCTGGAAGAGCCCCGGATTCCTCGACAATAACCTTATCATATCTCTCCATTTACGACTCACATAAAGCCGGGTTATGAATCGCTTTAGCAAATTGAGTGAAAACCAAACTACAACGAGGACCTCACATAAACAAACACTGCCCTAAAAATTGTTTTTATCCCAGTCCTATTCTGCCTTCTCTGCTCGCTTTTATTGCTCTGATCAGACCATCCTACTGTTGTTCTCCGGTTTACGAGGACATCTTTACGAGATGGAACTGGTGACCGTTTAACAAATTGGAAAACTTTTTCCCGCCTTAGGCTAGCGTTGAGATAAAGGAGAGGCCGGGAAAGGTCAGAGAAAATGGCGGGAGATCAATAAGAAGGCCCGCTCAATACGGTCAGCTGCTGTGGAGGGATCTAGCGGCAACGGTGGAAAACCCACGGTCCTATTAAAATATATTAACTATTTCATATAATACTGACTCCCTTAAAGTACTGATATAAATTACGCTGACACTATTAATGCCATATGATTTTTAGGAACAAATTTTGATTGGTTTAATAAATGAGACTTGTCATGTATAACCACGATTATAGTAGTCTTGAAACTTAGTTTATTTATTAGTGTCAAATTATTTAATTCAAATATATTTTGTTACAATCTATATACCAGTATCTCTATTTATATTTACTATCTATAAACCTATATATCTACGGTAATTAAGCATAAAAAAGGTTTGGTGCTCACTTCACACGACATTCACTCACTAGTTGACACCGCATCGAAATTTCTTTAAAAATAAATTTTAAGTGTTTATTTTTTACACTGAAATCATATTTGACAGACTATTAAAATAACTTGGTTTTTTTGTTTATTCATTTACTATCACTTATATGCAACTGTGGCTAATTGGAAGATGGTATTGTGAGAGTCCTAAACTTTGCCTATCAAGATTTTATTATCATAGGGATCTTAAACGAATACCTGTCATAGCGAAGGCTCGGGACCACCATTTTACGTCCCCTCCGAAGGAAGTAATAACCAAGAATTTTTTTATTTGAGTAACCTGGCAGGTGGTTTTAACCCACGATCTTGGGCATAGAAGGCTGTTATACTAGGCACTACACCACAGATGGCCCTACACACATTTTATAATATATTAATCAAACCTAAATGGTAATTTGGACTCAAGGGGCCTTCAATCCTGGAATAATCGTATTCGAACATACTTTTCCTTACTACAGTGGGTGAAAATAAAGGGTTATAAGATATTTATTTATTATTATAACAAAAATTATTCTAACTTCACAACACCTAAGCAACTACCTACGATTTCTATTCCACAAAACCTTAAATTCTCATTTGCTCGTTTCTAAAAGTTTACTGTAACGAGAACCTACTGTTTGATTTATTTTCCCGCATGATGCAGATAGATCCATCACCATCAGAATAGTTGTTGATAGTAAGCTTATATTTTTATTATTAAGCATTATATTATATAAGTGGCTCCTTCCCTCAATCCGCAGACAATATTTCCTAGGATCTTACCTTTACCAAATCATTAACTATCAACATCCTCCATACATTCACAGTCTCCTAAAATTTAAATCTTCAGTGCACTCACTTGAAACAAGATCCCGCCATTCCGATCTTTACTTTCCTACCCAAAGGACTAAAACGTTTGATCGTTCCTTCCTTGTCCGCTCCTCTACTTTCTGGAATTCTCTACCTACTCATATCCGCCATGCTGCCTATCTTTCCTCATTCAAATACCAACTTTTCCAATACCTTTCACTATCCCAAAAAGACGCTAAAAAACTGTGATATTTATATCCCTGACATCACACTTTGAAAGAAGATATTTGTTTATTGTCTATATTTAAAAGTTGTTATCTATTAATTTATTTTTTAATTCTGTTCAACACACAATATTTTCTAAGAATTGTTTTTATTTTATTTAATTTTATCATTGTATATATATTTTTTTATGCGCAATTAGTAATTAATTATGTTGCTTCTGTCTGTTGGCCAGACATGTATACCTCAACTGTACAAAGCTGTTATTCTTATGGGACCTAGTCCCAGAATAAAAATTATTTTCTATTCTATTTTATTCTATATATTTATTAGAAATAAAAAAGGACGTACGCAGGATCTTCGTTATGAGAAGGGAAGGCAAGTAGGTTGAAAATCTTGAGAGGTGGCCTTTGAAGTTGAGTAAAAGTATAAGTTATTTTTTCCCAAAACTGCATATGAATTTAAAAATTTAGTACGTGATTAGAATGGTTAATTTAATACTTTGGTAATACATTATTTTATGAGTTAAAATTTACTTAACAAAAACTAACTATATGGATACCATAATCCACGGTTAAATTATATCATTAGTTCTTGCAATTATTTATTATAAAAAGAAATTTTAAAATTTATTTTTTCTCAGTGATGATGTCGAGGATGAGAAAAAGAGGAAGGGAATTTCCCACTTTCAGCCTCTTTTTCGAGCTTCCATAATTAATGAATATTCTCTGGGCAGTTACCAAGCCAACAAGGAAGCTCGAAGCATTTTTATCATTATTTTGCACTACTTATTATATCCCAATCCATAATAAGTTCCATGTAATGGTAAAGTAATGCAAAAGATTTTTCAAAATAAAAAACCTGAGCCTCGCTATAACGGACAATGATGGAAGGACTACGCCTGCGCGCACAGCTAAAGGGGAAGAAGAGGACATTAAGTTGTCTGCCACCCGCCACAAGTTCTACATTTTAATGTCAGGGCCCGGTCGGAGCTAATCTCATATTTATATGTTGATGTGGGTCCTAAACCAGGGCATCTTACGGCCCCTGTCAAGGGTCGCCATCTTTTTATCTCTGACTCCATGGACCATTATACAGTCCCTTCCAGAGGCTTGGACCACATCCTACGTGGCCATTTGTATTCCTGAGAGAGGGAGAAAAAAAGTATATAATATTTCGTGCTATCCACCAATCAAAGCCTTTTTATATTTTATATGTAAACGTTTTTTTATACATGGAGAAGGAGTGGAATGGAATGAATAACATGATCAGAACAAGGGTTGTCTTGCAAATTTCTCTTTTTATATATCCGTAAAATTAAAGAAATATGTTTGGAAATTCATGTGGTGAAACCAACATCCCTAAAGGCAGGAGCGATTATTTTTTTTTAATTTAGCTATATAATAAGTTTGAAAAACAAAATTTACTATCACATATAAATACTATCCTGAGAAAAAGACGCCTTAAATAGTATGGTCACATAATAAGGTTTTCAGACCAACAAATTACAACTAGTAATAATAATATAAATACTACCCACATAGGTTTCAACTAATACAATAAATGTTTATCATCTATCAATGAAGGGCTGAAACAATGATTTTTATTCACTAATGAAATAACAAGCAAAACATAACTGACAAAAACTGGATAAGTACATCACATAAGAAACTGTTAGTCAACGCTCGCCCTTGGCTGTTGAGCATTTCAGCAACGTACCGACCAATGCTAACGAGGGTCTACGTATTCAAGTCCTAATCTCTCGTTGTGTGAGATGTGGACAATGGCTAGACAATTTCTCAAATGGCCATCATCCATCGTATCATAATTATACAATGAACAATCCGAAGAAAAACTGACATGGATTCTGATGGCGTTTTGGCAAGATAATCATATCCACTTCTCAGAAGTCGACAAAAAACAACAAAACTTCTACTAGGATTGATAGGACATTCACCGACCAAGGTCTCCCGACTCTTACCAGCAACCGTTTTGGAGAGGTGTCGCTCGTTCTATCAGCTGACCGCTAATTTAGTTAAAATATGTCAAATCGGTGTAGCTAGATTGAGATAGAGTTCCTAACTTCTCTGGTTTTCCGGCTTCCTCATTTCCATGTACGTTGACATCCACTGAAACAGGAGTATCTTTCTATGATAGCCCATTCTTTCCAGGATACTGCCGTATTCAACTCTTCTCTAAAAGTATATACTAGTGTTACGTTAACAGGTCGTCAATAGCGGTTGAAGAGTCAGAAAAAGCTTAACAAACAAACATAGAGACCTTATGAAAACAGTAGTTTCATAAAAAAAAAAAAAATTAATATAGCAGTAAACGCTTTTCTTATTTCCCCATTTACCATTCTTCGGGGTGTGCTTCTACCCATAGGTACTATACGTCTTTGTTCTTATCAGGGTTTCTGATTTCTCCTCACGACATTCAATGTGGTTAAAACAGTATGACCTTGCCTAGTCTCTTATTCTCCTTACCAATGGTCTCACCTTATTGTTTTTGAAAGATGCGACCTCACATTTGGAAATGAATATCCTTACTTTAATAGTTATGAAATAGACTTTTAGATCGCATTAAGCATGGGCAGCAGGAACGATCAGGAGACTATTGTACTTAATGGAGCTGTTATTATCAAAGTCGATAATGGAGCAAGGAAATCTATGCTAGACATGACACTTAGTAAGAACGACAAATGAATGAATTCAGTGGTGAGTAAAGAACTAGTAGAGTTGAATGTCAAAAGCTACGTAGGCTGGCTTCCGATGTAAAACTCTTCTTGTAACTATTATTATTTATATAACCGGTAATTGTAAATGAGCTATAAAAAATGAGAAGAATGGTAGCAGCTCTTCACGGTTGTAGCACAACATATTAATAATTGTAATTATAATCTACTAAGGCTACTCCCAGTTTTTTACAAACATACTCATTCAAATATACTCTTAAAATAAGCACACCAGTTCATGATGATAATTTCCTGACCTGGAATAGCTATTTTCTCCATTCCCAAAGATCTGCTTAATTTTTTCTTTAACCTCATAGGGACAGTAATAAGTCACATGAGTATTATTATTTACTGTCATATGATGAGTATTATATTATTTATTCTGTTATTTTATCGCTCATGCGTACAGACCCTCGAGCAGGCTGGGGATTTAAGTGGGTATCCAAAAATGGGGAAAAAACATGGCGGCTGAGTGTGATCTCGACCGAATCTCCTCATTGCACGGCTGTTGGCCTATAAACAGTACTAATCACTATATTTACTGAGCCCAAGACCCTTCATGTACAGGTTTTTTTAAAGGTTTTATATTTATACTTGTGGGTGTGTTTATTTTTTCAGGTAAACCCAAAATCTTACTCAAATACACCTATTAGTAAAAATTGTTATAGCCGTTTATTAAACTTTTAATGTATTCATAATAATAATACGAAAAAAAAAATCAGTTAAATTTAAAGTAAATTTAACACTAGAGTTGAACGAAATCTTTGTATTCATAAGCTTGAAAAACTTTACAAAAATTGATTTTTTTTAATCCATTTAAATATTAATAAAAATAAATAAATATATTTTTTCTTTATTAATAGTTGGAAATTAAGCTGTACCGAAGTAACGCCATCCGCCATCAAAGGCCCGCGGATTCATAAAATCTAAGGCGTTGAGTGTTGAAATTTATCACCTATTTCAAACCGGGGAGCAACAATGTAGCCGAAACGTGGGCGTCTTTGGTGGATTCGGGATCGAGTAAATCAGGCAAGTTTATTATTATTTTCTGAACCCCTTCACTCCCTGGAACACTGTGTTTTTTTTTTTTTTTTTTTTTTTTTTTATGATTTCGCGATAGTGAACCTTCAGAATGATTTGTGGAACCAGGTTCGGTGTACCTATAATAGATCCGTTTTTATTAGGGCCATTATTTACCTTGGAGTACAACGTGAAACAACTTAAATGCGGAAAGTAATTTCAATGGTATTATTATAAAATACGGTTTTGTACGATGATTATCATATTACAGCTGTTTTCAACTACTAATTGAACCGCCTACTAGATTGATATAATTTTGATGAATGTTCACGGTATGATAATGCCTTGTTAGATGATATGGTGTAAGTTAAAACCATCATGATATCAATTATCTATAACCCCTCTTGAACAATCAATATTTTGTTTTCTTGAATTCATTTTGATTTATAATGCATTTAATATTTAAATTATACTATCTTCCTAGTTATTCCCTTTCCTATAACCAGCCTGTTTCGATCCCTCGGACCACGCTTATTGCAGGAGGAGACTACAATGCTTACGACCAACGGTGGAGTTGTCTAACTTCCAACTCCCGTGGTAATATCCTTTCTAGTGTCTCGACTTCAAATAGATATACTGTCCTCTCACCCATGAACCCCATCTATTGGCCTACATCCTTAAAAAAATACCTGATATCCTGGATATATTTATCACCTCTCAAATTTCCTCCTTGCAAATAACAGTTAAATCCTTAATTGACCTCTCATCAGACCACAGTCCAGTTCTGCTTTCCTTGCATTCGAACTTTATTACTTCCCAAAGCCCTCCTAGACTGATCTTTGGACGGGTTTACTGAGATGGATTTCGGACAGAATTAGAAACCAAATTGGACTTAAAGATTCCACTAAAGACTAAAATAGATGTTGACAGTGCCGTAGGAAAACATACAGACTCAATATGTACCAGTATATTCGATAACACTAGAAACGCCAACTCCAACATCAACAATCCACGACAAACTAACCTGCCAAAGCATATTCGTATCTTATTACGGGAAAAACATAAGCAAGATCGAAGTGGCATAGGACTAGATATCCAGGAGACAAAACATATTATACCAAACTGACTAACCAATGAAATAAAAACGAATCAATGTAATTTGACGTATGAATTATAATTAATTGTTAAAATAGTCTGGAATCGAAGAAAAAGTTTAAATAATCTGCCCTAAGACCCTCTACAAATTTCCGAACAATTACTAGTATAATTATTTACATTATTTTATATCTTAAATGGATGTGTAAGGCATTATGCTTTTTCATCAGACCCATATAATTATATGGGTCATTGGAATTTTATGCTTCTCAGGAAGCACATGATCCCCTATAGTTGGATCTACTGATGTTATAAGGTTTGATATTAAAATTGGTTTAAAACAAAGCCTAGTGTTTTTTTAAAATATCAATAATAATATTTATATTATGTGAAGTATACCCAAAGATATAATATCAAATATATCACACAGAGTATTTTCCTCAGGGTTTTATCTCATATGATAACTTGGGGTATATAAAGAACTTTAAAAAAAAATTAATTAATGTTAGAAACAATTTCAAGAATAACACTAAGTATAAATGATTATTTATTACTTGAGTCATTTGATTAAGTTTTAGTAAATCTTAAGGTACAGGAAAAGAAATTAACCTATGCTTCAAATAAAATACTTTAAAATAAATACTTAGTCGCTGAAGAGTCTAGGAAACGATTTCTTTTTAACGATTAATACAAATTAAGATTAACTTCCTTTTTTAAAAAATTATTTATTACAATACAATAATATATTTAATTTAAGTTTTTTATTTTCTTTATAACAGGTATACAATACATAAATGGCACAGAAATCATAATGTATGCCGAAGAAATGCGATGTAAATTAATTTGCTAAGGGGCAGGAAGGAAACAGCTTTATGTTTTTACTTCCAGAAAACCTTTTTGTTCGCTTTCTTACCACGTTATTAACTCAATTTTTTTCCTAATTCTTTTTCCTTTTTCTTCTTTTTTTTTTTTTTTTTTTATAATACTTAAGTAATTTCTAATTCCAAGCCCCTATTAGCTATCTACATGTAAATCCAATTGACAAAACCATGCTATTGTAAAGCCTTGTACGCTTCGGACTTCCTCTCCAATCTGATAACATCGCGTGACATCATGAACACCGCTCGTAAGCCTGTTTACATTTAGCATGCGTCCTGAATTGAATTTACAACCTTTAACTGTGACGACATGTAAAACACTTTAAGAAGTCGCTTTACCATCGGCCGGATGTTAAGGAGAATCTATCTAATTATCTGTCTGTTGAATATTTTTACGAGCTGATAGGCCACAAACCCAAAAACAAGAAATAGCATAGTAAATATTTTATAATCAAACCAAGTATATTCTTAAATCTCGATTATAAACTACAAAATCACAGTAATCTTGTAAAATCTGACTACCATAACATTTCGTTATAGAAAGGATTTTTAAATCGAAATGCAAAAGGCATTTCTTGAAACAATATGAACCATGACTTCTCGATGTTTCCTAAATGTTCAGTGCTCAATAAAAGGTCAGTTGTAATATATGACTCAATAAAACTTTAAAATTAAGGTTTAGTAAAGGAAAATAAGAATTAATTTATAGTAAATGAATTGATCAGAAATAGGGAACTTACATTGTTTGCTAAAATTAATCACTTCAATCATGATCAAAGTTATCCAATTAATCACTTCAATTATGTTACCCTATAGATAGATGCTTAATAACAACTTATACTACTCGAATCAAGCACACAATAAAACCCTGCATTGTCCTCATATTAAATAAATATAGGTAAATAAAACCGTAAAATTAAAATCAATTCAAAGAAATAGAAAATTTATTTATCTTTCTCTTTATCATTCCGTATAGAAGTACAGAAAGAAATAACCAACTTGAAATATTTGTTTTTAATCATTTATGTACATTTAGACATTGGTACATTGATAACTTTATTCCTATTCGGTAGGTCCTGCCGACAAATGTTATATAATAAAAAATATTATCCGCTAAATTAAAAAAAAAATGTAGGCAAAACCTGACTTTTTACTTTCACTTACATATATATGAAATATATAGTAAGAGAAAGTTATGTGATCGTGAAAATTTTCCAATTCCAGTTTTCAGCGGAAATACGCGTTTTAGGGTCTCCTGAGTCCAAATGACCAGGTACCGCAAAAAAGTTGTGAGTGTGCCTGTATGTAGTAGGTCTATCGCAAAAACTAAAAGTCTTATGAAACTTAAATTTCATATTTAAGTCAGTTATACGTCCGAGATGTTATAGCAAAGTTTTCACTAAAATCGGCTGACCGCAAGTCCTACTTTATCCCACCTTTTTTAGGTGCTTTTTGCACCTTTTTACAATTTTCTCAAAAACGGCTCTAACGATTTTGATTAGACTCGCTATGTCGATGTAAACTTTAATGGGCTTTAATATGATGTAGGTTTCATTCTGATTAAATTAGTCTGACAGGGCTTAAATGCCTATATTTTAAATGTTCTTCCTCAAAAGTATCTTTACTTTTGTAGATTTATAAAAATTAGACAGATCATCTGGTTAGCATTGAAAAAAAACAGCTAATTATACAAGTTGAGCGAATTTGATAAACAACTAAACGAGAAAAGTGCATACATATTTTTTAATTCAATTTTTGTGTTGTTGAATACAAGAATAGTAGTATAGATGTATATTATACCGTTGAATAGATACAGAGTTTAGAAAAAAATATTATCTAATACACGGAATTGTAAAAGTTAATGGAGAGTGATAAAAAGCCGTTGAAACTAAGTGATTGTTGTTGATAAAAATATAATAGATTATTTCATAAAACACATTTCTATTGAAATTCAATATTATTAATTCTTAAACAATTTATTTTTATCTCTAACCATATTTTCACACATACACACTACTTTCACTTATTTCCGTCATTTATAACAAATTAAGAATTAAAAAAAAATCTGGTGCGAGCAACACACGACTTTCACTTACCTCCATTTTTAGAATAAATTAAAGAATTTTCAAATACAGTTAGATATAAAAATGAGTGAAATCATTAACAATTAATTAAATGGAATTTCTATAAAAACATAAGTTTTATTAAAAATCGATTACCTTATTATCTAAAATAATCACTTGTATCAATTGATTGTGTATGAGATGATATTTTTTCTAAAATCTTTAGCTTTCCAACGGTATATCATACATGTATATTACTGCTCTTATGTTCGAAAACGAAAAATTGCATTAAAAAAATATTTTTTCTGTTTTCTCCTTTAGTTGGGTATCGAATTTATTCAATTTATATATTTACCTGTTTTTCATCAGCGTTAACAAGATAATCTAGTTATTAATATTGAATCTACAAGATTAAAGTTACTTTAGGGGAAGAAAATTTAAAATATCGGCATTTAAGCCCTGTCAGATCATTTTTATCCAAATAAAACCTACATGATATTAAAGCCCATTAAATTTTACATCGTTATAGCGAGTTTAATTAAAATCGTCGGAACCGTTTTCGAGAAAATCGAAAAAAGGTGCAAAATGCATAGTATAAAGTGCCTCTTCTGGTAAGCTCATTTTGATGAAAAAAGTTTTGTCATGTTTCGGGCGTATAGTTGTCTTAAATATGAAATTTCAGTTTCATAGGACTTACCGTTTCCGCCCGGGAGTTACCACACACACACACACACACACACAGACACACACACACACACACACACACACACTCACAGACCTTTTTGCGGGACTTGGTTATTTGGACTCAGGGGACCCTAAAACGTGTATTTCCGTTGAAAACTGGAATTCGAAAATTTTCACGATCGCAATACTTCCCCTTACTATATATAGTAAGTGAAAGTAAAAATAGAAAGAAAATATAAATTGTCAAAGAATTATTTACATTGGATTTTAATAGAAACATGTGTTTTATTAAATAATCCATTATACTATAATCTACGACAATCAGTTTGTTTTATCGGCTCTTTATCACTTTCCATTAACTTTTACGATAGTATTTAAAAGATAATATTTTTTTCTAAAATCTTTAGCATTCCAACGGTATATTATACATGTATATTACTCTTCTTAAGTTCAAAAACAAAAAAGTAAATTGCATTAAAAAAATATTTTTGCAGTTATCTCCTTAAGTTTGATATCGAATTCATTCAACTTATATATTTACCCGGCATTTGACAATGCTAATCAGATGATATGATCAATTTTATAAAAAATACAAAATTAAAGGTACTTTAGAGGAAGAAATTTTAAATTATCGGCATTTAAGACCTGTCAGACTAGTTAAATCAAAATGAAACCTGCATGATATTTAAGCCCGTCCAATTTTACTTTGATATAGCGAGTTTAATAAAAATCGTTTGAGCGGTTTTTGAGAAAATCGTAAAAACGTGCAAAATGCATAGTATAAACTGGTTCTTCTGGTAAGCTGATTTTGATGAAAACGTTGTTGTAACATCTCGGGCATATATTTGTCTTAAATATGAAATTTCAGTTTCAACGGACTTTTCGTTTTCGCGCTGGACTTGCCAGACACACACACATACATTTTTGTGGTACTTGGTTATTTGGACTCAGGGGACCCTAAAACGTCTATTTCCGTTGAAAACTGGAATTCGATCATTTTCACGATCACAATACTTTCCCTAACTAGATATTCTATATAGGTAAGTAAAAGTAAAAATTCTTAAATTGATTTTAAGAACGGAGGTGAGTGAAAGTCGTGTGTTGCACGCACCACATTTTTTTTTCATTTAAAACAATACATCTCCTAAACAGTAGGTCCTAGCGAAAAATGTTATATACGGAATAATTTTAAATGCGAGCAACACCTACACAGCTTTTTTGACTCAGATCGTGTCAATAAAGACCAAAAATGTAAGAAATGTAGCAACACGTGGCTTTTTTTCATTCGAAACAATATAGCTTTTAAACGGTATATCCTTGCGAATATGAGAAAAATATTATCCAATAAATTTCTAACAAGAGACCGTCGTCAAATTTTTGATCTCAGCAACACACACAGAGGAGCTTGTCAGATTGAAAAAATAGTTACAAAATGAAAGTTACAGACCACCCACTCAATAATGCCTTTTCTTTTAGTCAACCATGACTTGTTAAGCCTGTGATATTTTTCAGGTACTGATTAGGTTTTAGATTACCTGTTCACTATATTGTTAAAATATTTTGCACTATAGTCAAAGGCTACTGGTCTTCTGTTCTTTTTTTTATATTCATACAATTGCAGTTATTACAACAGGAAATTAATGAATAGATTTTAATCTTAAAATTTCTGAACCGTGAAGCGAGTTAGTTACTACCGTAATATAGTAGCTGAGCGTTGGCAGTTTGCAAGATAGTTTCTTTCATGATTTTTTTTTTATTGCATTGCTGTGATAATATAATAAAAATAATGAAGATAACTTATTTTATTATATATGTATATTATTCACGAACAAGTGTAAGGAAGCAGTCGCACTCTTAATTTTTTTTTACAAGTTTATTGGCTACGGTTATCGGAAAGGTAGTATGTCTTAAGAAATAAATATATAGATAGTGTTCTAAACACCATTCTAATTTTTGCTTCAGTCTGAAATATAATAAACTAGCTGTATCTCGCGGCTTAGCTCGCTAATTCCATTGATATACGTGCGCGTATAGTGCACGTCAGAGGTGTGCGTTTATGGTTAGAGTTACTAAAACACAAATAAATTCGCTATCTGTCAATCATTTATTCATTCACTATTTTTATGAGTATCGAATAAAGTTATTAATTATTTAGTCTATTAAGTCTATTAATTTACAATGTTCTATTATATCCTTAAAATGAAACGTTTTTTAGCCTATTGAAATTATTTTTAATAAACTAATAACCATTGTACATGTTTCCACGTGAACCTACAAACAAAATATGAATAAAAATGTCAATATGCTTAAATATATTTGTTATGAATACCTTGGAATTTTGTCTAATACTGGCCAGATCAAGACGATTTTGCTTCCAGCTAGTTAGAAATTTGATTGTCATGTAAATGAGACTTATAAATTTTCAGGAGAGGTATAGCTTTTGAGTTATTCGAAAACCAATTATATTTTACATTTTAAAAATATATTTTTTTAACCACTTAGAGAACTAATTTTCCCAAATCCAGCCTTATTGCACATCTAGACGGTAAGATAAACCTCTAGGAAAAATTTCAGCTTCACAACCATAGTCATTTTTGACATACTGCGATGACCAGAAAATCTTGTGAAATGGCACTTTCTTTTATAAATATAGATTATCCGAGTTTATAATTTTTAAAGTCAACTCGCTTTTTTTTTTAACAGCGTGAAGAATTTTCTAACTTGGGAACCAGCTGACTCTCAGTCACCAAATTTATGTCACTTTATACTCACAAGAATGTGTGTCATCTCTATTATTTTCATAATTTTTTACTTAGTCAACTTTGAGATATTTTCTGGTAAACAATCAAAGTATTATTTTCCGAAATCAACTTATAAATTGATAAGAGTCTCGTTTTTTATAAATTTTCGAGAATTTTTTTAACCACTTTCGTCACTATTCATATAGTAATGTATTGTAAGAACAGAAGAAGCTGACTTGAAATGACTCCAAAACTAAAATTATCAGCCAGAATTTATTTTTATCTAGGGTTTCAGCAAAATATTGAGAATAAGTGGTAAAAATACCATTAATATGACAAACTCTTGACAGCAAAATTGGATGATAACAAAGGGATTAACACTTATTCTTTTATTTCAGCCCTGGGGGGCTCTAGAGTAGGTAGACACTTCTGGGACTCACCCGTCCTCTGTAAAGTGGGAACCAGAAACTGAGGAGGAGGAAACCGCAGAATGTGATCTAAGGCAAATCACTTCCTGCGAAGGATGTTTGTCCAGAAACAGTAAGTACTAAACTCAAGACTATAAAATATTGTAGTTGGAGAGGTACAGGTTTTTTTTTTTTTTATGGATAAATTTATTTATTTTACGTCACTTTATGCTACTGTGGCTGATCGAACGATGCTATAGTGGGAGTCTTAAATTTTGCCAAACCAGTTTTAATTAGAATAGGAATCATTAACGGGTACCTAACATCGCACTGCCTCGGGACCACCTTTTTACGTCCCCTCCGAAGGACGGCAAAAGTAATTATTTTATTCCCGTCAAAAAATCCTTGGACCACCTGCGGAGTCCATTGAACATAGAATGCTGTTATACTAGCCACCTTGCTACAGGTGATCCCTATTAATAAATTAAAAATTATTTAAATTTGGGTTATCGACTAATTTAATAAAAAAAAAAAAAAAAAAAATTAAAAGGTGCCTATATCACCCACATAAGGATAAACAACCGCAAGTACCGTAAGAAACGAATGAATGGGGATTTTTTAATAGCGAAGCTAGTAAGTAGTTTTACGATACCTTTATGGCTACACTCCTCCAAACAGCCTCCCTTCTCGAGAATTAAATACAAAAATAGCCACGGGACTACCGACGACTTACCCCACGGCTAATTGTACTCGGTGCATGATCACACAATAGCTTCCCAAAGTGGTCGTAAATCATTGAGTTAGTGCCCTTTAATTTTTACTGCCCCCTGTGATAGTGGCTGTCGACGTACCGTAGCTCCTCGTTGCAAATTGTACGATTTTCCTCAATTATGTTTATGATTTCTTACATTTACGATTACACCGACCTCCGTGTACAAGGGCTAGAAATATTTCCAGCACTCCCTTAATGAATCTATGATTCAATATTTCATATTGCTAATTAAAGTACCGTGACTTGTGTTCAGTTCAGGCAAACTTCCAATTCCCATACAATCATCCGGAAAAAGGTTGGATGGTTGAATGATCCAAACGTTTGAACGCAATGCTTATTAGTTGTATCCGAACTCAGTAGACTTCTAAGTAATACTAAACAGACTATTGTTAATTGCTAAAATGTAATGCTTTCCACAAACCACACGAGAACATTCCCCACATCCTCACCTGCTATAACTATTACCAACACCTGCCCCGCTATATTGCCAAGAGACCTTAGGTTTAGGAGTTTTGCAATGATATCGTTAAAGGTTATGGGAACGAGTACTGCAATTGGACTTTTAAAATAATTTCCGAATGTACGTGGAGACATATCGCTAAAATAATATGATTTTTTTTAACCATTTACTAAACCACAACTCCATAATGTTGAACTTCAATTAAATTTTTTATGAGTGTTTTAAAAATAAATTGTGTAATATGCACTATGAAACTGTACCACTAATGAAGGGTCTTAGGTTCATTACATTCTAAGGATCCGTACTGTTTCAAGGCCGACTGCTGTACAAGACGGCATTGGACCAAGATCACACTCAGGTTTTTCTCTAAATTTTGGGTATCCACTTTATAAAGGCTGTGTTAGCCTGAGGTAGATCTTCGATCTCTAATTCGACTGCTGATGTATTCTACCAGTTATATGTATATATTTATATTCTACCAGTATATATAATAACTATAGTTATAACTATAGTTATTCAACCACAGACTCGAACCCACCACCTACGGTAGGTAGCCACCCTCTGATTTTTTTAATATATATATTACTATCAAACATTGTTTTGTTCAGGCAAATGGATCAGATAGGAGTTAGGTTCAACATTGAAACATTCCTCTGAATTTGACAATTCTATCATTTAATATATGAAAAAGGTCTCACCTCCAATATTAGTTTAATTTTCGACGGCACTATTCTATGTGCGGTATTTTCTCTAACTACTGGTTCTGAAACGATAAATAAGCATGTTAAATAAGCGATAAATTAACTACAGACAATACAATTTTTGTTGTTTTATTTTTTCTTTAAGGTCTTAAGAGGGGCAAACAACAGAAGTTAAAAATTCACGATTTTATAGCTACTCGACTTCCAATAAAATTGCACCAAAAGTCTTTATCTTATCTAATATCAGACGAATAATAACAGTGGATCCATCAGGATGGATACTAAATATCGTTTAATATCAAATTATAGTGAGACAAGAAGCCTGTTGGCTTAATTAAAGTAGGTGAGTACTTTAAATCATAGCTCCTTCCCTCTACAATAGAAAATTTCACACCTTAAAAATAAAAGTTCTTCCCCTTCCTTCCTCCCTCCCCCAAAAAAAAAAAAATACTCGTTGATCCGACACTGTTTAAATGATAAAGTGAATTCTTACAATGAACTATTATAAAGTTTTACCCAAAACTTACAATAATTCTTCAAGTAGAGCAAGGTCTATAGTTAAGATTATAATATGTTTGGACATATAGCCGAACGTCAAATAAACAATAAATATATATTTTTATAATTTAAAAAAAAATATATTGCTTTCAATTATTTTTTGTTTCTATTTATTCAGATAAAATAGAAGAAAACAGAACTTCACTCCAATCAAGTGAGTTACCATCCAAAGGCTAGGAAACCCTGGACTTCTAAAAAGTTTATGCAGAGCCTCTATTGGATGTTTTACAAACTACCAACGTCAGCCATCTTTAAACAGTAATTTTTATCCATCAAAATTTTCTTATGTTTTAACTTAAAATTCATATCAACCAAACGAATCCTAAATAGTTATTCAAAAATTACTATAAATGAATAATTAAACATAAGAGAAACCCGTAGTTTTATTAATGAAACATTCAAATTCCATCTAAACATTATTACTAGTTTCTGTTTCCATATTTAAACCATATCCATTCTCTACAAATAAAAGATCGTTAAGAAATGTTTTAGAGATAATCAGATATTAATGAGATAAATACCTTTAAATGATGTTAATTCTTCACTAATCATGAACACAATTGAAACATTATTTTTACTACATTTAAATTTTTCAAATAGAAAGAGCCTTCACGATGCTTGAAATTATATAATGAGGAAGATAAAGAAGAATTTTTTTAAATTTATTATTCAAAATAAAGTACATATTATTGAGGCCCATTTAATATAATACTTTTTGGAAACCTTGAACTATCCTACTTTTTAGTCATTTAAATTTTAAACTTTTCTTAAGCATCTGTTGAAGGCCAAATCAGAATATTTAGATATAATAACTAACTCTGCTTAACTTCTCATATTCATCAATACCTATAAAAATTTAAATATTTCTGTGACATAATGAACGATAAAATAATACATAAAAAGTATATTTATTAGGAATCTTAAAGTCTTTATTTCAATTATCAATTACTTTTTGGCAAAATATGCTAAAACAAATAAAAAAAAATGAAAGATTTTTCAATTTAAAATTCATTTAATCTAAAGGAGATTAAATTGTAAGAAATAGATAAAATCTTGAAATTTATTTAGCAAAAGATTAAATTGAAGAGTTTCCTTCATATTGAATATAAATTTAAGGGAAAGTATTACATAAGTAAACAAAATTTTAATTAAAAGAAAAACAAATTTTAAAATCCTCTAGTTGAAATAACAAAGTCTCAAAAAATGTCGTGTGGGTGTGCTTTTCGTTATGTGTATGGTAAGTCAAATGTCCGACCTACACCAAAAGACAAAGTTGCGACGGTTGGTTACCTGAATCTTTTAATGGTATTTCCAGTGAAAACTCTTATTAAAAATTTCTGACAGTCCCAATACTTTTCCTTACACTATATTTCATATTTGGGTGTTAATAATTCAAGGAAAGGGTGTATTATTTATTATTTAAGGAGTAAAGAATTAATGTTCTATTTGGGAAGAAGTAGATGAAACCTTTTTGAAAGTAAAAAAAAAAATAAAGGGGCTGGAGAGTATATTTCAATGGAACTTGGAGGTCTTAAACTTTAAAATACACTTCACAATATCATCTCCCAATCAAGAAAATAAAAGAAATACCAGCTGAGTAGAGTAGTAAGTTATTTTTGCAATATGTAAGAAGAGGGAAAGTTGCTCAGGAAAAATAAGAGATATAACTAACTGAATTTTACTAACAGAATATTTTCTAACATCCTAGGAAATGGGCTCTGTACTTTTTCAGAAGAGATAATAGCAGAAAGGAAGGAGTACTGTTGACTTAATATTTGTTTCAAGAAAACTTATAGATTAATGCCATGAATACGCTCCGCTATAGCCAACACAATCACTGTGATCTTTCTTCTTAAAGATTGATGGAACTTTGGTATACCTCGTAAAACTGTAATCATATCAAATGATAATGAGCCATGCCCAAGCCAAAATCACAAAAGAACATTGTTCAAGCATTTTCAGTAGAATCTTGAAAAAGAAAGAGAGGCGATTATCATCTTAATTGCTCATTCTAGGCTTCTTTTTTTTAATAAATCTTAAATAAAATAAAGGTTTCCTATTTCGTTTTGAGTAGTAAGGCCCTAGAATGGAGCACAATCATCACTGAGTTGGTCTTAACCTAAAATATTGAATTTGGTTTTCTCTCATTTTTTATCATATGAAAATTCAGATATATTTTTAATTAATCAGGCAATTTCGTTTTATAAAACTGTTTTTCCTAAAACAAGGATTGTTGAAACATCAGAAAGCATTATTATTTGACAAAAGATTGTAAATTTATTTTTCAGGGTATGTATCAAAATGAAAAAAAGAGGCATGAAAGAAGATTTTGTGGCAAAATACAATGCATACCAAAAAGTTAAATCTATACAAGGGGATGAAATGAAACACAAAAATCACAGTACCTTAAATACCCAATAAATTGAGAAAAAAACTGATATATATCTATTTAAGATTTCACTTGGATCCTGGTAAGTAAAACCTTAAAACGTTTTAATATTGTTTTTTTGCAGGGCTTTAAAGTTCTGTTAGTTAAATAATCTAGATCTGCTTCAGTAATTAGTTTTATCATTTTTTTATTAATTTTTTTTATAGCTTTGCTTATTAAATAACTTTGTTTATTCATCGGTCCTATCCAGGTTTAATTAGGGAAGGGATCTTTAACTAGTAACTTCATTACACAAGCATGGAACTGCCATTTTACATTCCCGCGTTACCTTGGATTTTTACTCTCTTTAAAAAATCCTAGGATTTGAATCTACGACCTCAGGAATAGAAGATTGATATTGTATAGAAGCCACTACACCACAGCAGACCCTAAATAATAACTTTATATATTAAACACAAACATTGTAATACTCATAGTTAACTCAGGTAAATTTATGTATCTCCACTTTCCATAAATCAACATTTCTCTTTAGTTGCAATTATTTTTCCGCTATATAGTTTTGTTAATTTACAGAGACGATTAATACAAAAATATAAATTTAAGGTGATAAATATACTGGTAACCACAAATAATGAATATGTAGTTTTTTTTCCAACCACAGAGTTTTGGTTTAGTAATAAATAAATAGAAATTATGTGAAAATGTTCACAACCTGTCCCTAAATTTATAAAAATTTGTTACTGAGCATTTTTGACACTAGCTATCAATTTAACATAATTACATTATAAATTTTAGACAGTGTGTCCCAAATTATTGCTAAATGTTTATTTACAGAAAAAATATTAGGCCTCTGAAAATACTTAGGTCCATCAAACTTCTTATGTACTCATTGAAGCTCAGCTAAATAAGTTTTCTATATAACATTTACTATTTAACTTCTTTATTTATTTAATTTTTAAAATTATATAAAAAATACTAAGTGTGTAAAATAAAAAAACTTACCAATAGTGTTTCATTTTTGAAATGCTAATTCTTTTGACAGCAGAACTTTCATTAATTAATCAAAGATAATAATTCATCAAAGTAATCAAAGATAATAATTTATAACTTATTTATAAAAACACATTAAATCATTTAAAACTTTAAAATACTTTGTTATTTAAAGTAAAAAAAATTCATAAACTACTTCAATTGTTGCAAATTTCAACAACAGAGCGCTCTGCAGCTACTCAAAGGGCTCTGAACTTCCTATTAAAAATTTATTTAATACTAATATACAAACGACAATATTTATAAAATATGTTTGCTAAATATTTAGGTCGTTTAATTCATCATTAAATAAATATTTGTTTGTTAATTTATGTATAATTTTATTTTCAAAATACTTTTAGTTCCTTGAAACAGGAATATATTTCCAAGACTAATTAGGAAAAAAACAAAAAATCTTGCAAATTTATCCCTTTATGTAGTATTAAATTATTTTAATAAATTTTCAGTTTGTTTTATCAATAATTAGTTAATAATAGTCAATAATTTTACATTATGGTTATATGGGCATGTCTCTGAATTCCCTCCTTGGTAATTTTTATGAGTTAGAGAAAAAACATGGGTTGATTGTAAACAGTTGTCAAATATTCTCTCGTTTAAATTGATTTTGCTTATTATCAGTTAATGAATGTAGTTTAATTCCTGTTCTATACATCATTTCTAGTAGTATGAATCCTTTTTAAATATTTTTGTCGCCATACAAAATCTCTCTGGAATCTATCAATGGGTATGTTTTCTAGAACAGAAAAATTCTTTATCATTTCATAAATAACCTAAACAATTCAGTTAGCTATGGCTCAAGATATGAATGATCTAAGGAGAATATATATTTTACAGGTTTGACATAAAATCAACACTTTTATGCTGGATTCAAGTAACACCCCCAGAGCACGAGTTAGTTAACTGACACTATCAGTTCCAAATTGTATGTATTAATATTTCTCTTCTTTTTTTAAAAATTATATTTATCTCTACCTCAGAAGCAAAAGCCGTGTTTTCCTTAACAGTTTAAATAGCTGTTTCTTGATTACAAGTAGACTCATTGTTGTTTTAAAAGCTTGTAACTGATGTGAATATAAATACACACGAATTTCAATACAAATGTGTAATAGCGCTATGTAGGTAAAAAATAGACCCAGAGTCACTTAATACCATGTTACAGAATTAAAAAAATATATAAAGTAAATAAAAACTGTACCCTACAATCAATGGAGGTTCATGGATTACCAACATAGTTAGGATCCTTAATTTTTCTAGGCCAAGATTTATCGAGAAAGTGATTAGGCAGAGATCACACTTAATTCTCAGGTTTTACCCAAATTATTTAGTACCTACTTTATAGAGGTTGAGTATGTTCCAGGAAGTTCTTCTAGCCTCAGGACATTCTTTTAATGGTTTCATTCCTCAATATATTAAAATGATTATTCATTCTGAGGAAGTAGGTGGTATTAGCATCACATCAATAAGTTTTTGATGTTGTTGACAGATAATATGGAGAGATATTGGTCATTTTGTGAAGTTTCGTATGGAAATTATACACACATACAATATGGAAGAAGGTAATTAAATTAATAAAAACAATGATATACAAATTATAAAGTGAAATATATTTAGAAGTTATATAAGCCAAGAGATAGATACTAATTGGGGTAATATTTAATAGACCAGTAAATAATGTAAATGTGATTATAATAACTAGTTTACATTACATACAAGAGGAAAAAGTAAATTAGAAAAAAAAATTATAGAAGATTAGGATCTGTAAGAGACACAAAGGAAAAATGTTGAAAAATAATATTTTTCTTCACTTCTTTATCCCTGTACAAAAAGGTCTGTGTGTGTGTATGGTAAGTCTAGTGTGAAAAAAAAGTTTTATAAAACTGAATTTCATATTTAAAACAACTATACGCCTTTATACCATGCTTTTTGCACCTTATTACGGTTTTCTAAAAAATGGTTCTAACAACTTTAAATTAGCTCGCTATATCGATGTAAAATTTAATGGGATTTAATATCATGTAGGTTTCATTCTGACTGAAACAGTCTGATAGGGCTTAAATGCTGATTTTTAAAATTTTCTTCCTCTAAAGTACCTTTAATTTTTTAGATTAAAAAAATTAACTATATCATCTTGTTAGCATTGATAAAAAACAGGTATATATTAAAATTGAATGAATTTGATACCCAAGTAATGAAGAAAAAAGCAAAAATATTTTTGTATGTAATTTTTGTGTTTTTGAACATAAAAACAATAATATAGATGTATAATATACCATTGAAAAGCTAAAGATTTTAGAAAAAATATTATCTAATACACGGAATTGTAAAAGCTAATGGAGAGTGATAAACATAAAAATAACTGATTGTTGTAGACAAAAGTATAATAGTTTATTTAATAAAACACATGTTTCTATTGAAACTTTATGTAATTAATTCTTTGATCTTTTTTCATCTTTAAGTGTATTTGAAAATTCTTAAATTCATTTTTAACAGAGGTAAGTGAAAGTCATGGGATGCTCGTAACAGATTTTTAAAGTCCGACTTTATTTAAAGGTTCTTAATTTTTTTTTTTTATTGATTGATTTTACGGAGGTAAGTGAAAGTTGTATATTGGATATTAGATATAATTATACTATTATTAGAAATTTAATTAAACCCTAACTAGATTCTGTTAATTATTATAAAATATTGTGGATATTGATTTTATGAGAAACTGGAGTATATAATATAGAGACTTTTTTTTTAACAATACATATAAAATGAAAAAAAAATGAGTAATAAATAAAAATATATAATACTATTTTGTAGAGGGGAAAAAAAAATATGACAATGGCTTTGTATATATATATATATATATATATTTTTTTTTTACAAATAAATATAACCAATAAAATAAAAGAGATGAGATGGAACCGAGATAAATGAAAAACATAAATTTATAACATGCTTATAAATATACATCTTCTCCATAGTCTTACAAGTTGTTAAACATATCAAAGTATCTAAAATACTTTTGTAACGACTACATTGTTTATGTACAGTAAAATTAATTAGGGTTCTAGAACTTTTGAGAAGTTGAAATTGTCAATGAACGTTAACTAAAAACAATAAAAAGAAACAACTTAAAAATAAAGATAGATAAACCCCCAGGTATCATGATGAACAAATTTTTTAATTGAGATAAAGAGTAGAGTCACTGTAGCACAACAAAACAAAGATAACAAACAATGCTTCTATATGATGCCTTGCCTTCCTTATCATAGAACTTCCCACACCAGTCTCTGTCGTAACTGACTCATATCTTTCACAGGCAACTTCCAAAATTAGATGGCTGAGGACTTTCTAAGAAGATACAATATAACCTGTAAGTAACTTTCTATTTTTTTTTGGTTTTATAAGTTCACATTAAAATTGTATAAGATTTAAATTGTTTATGCTCTTTTATGACTTAACTTGCAGGATAGACTTAACGTTTCAACAACAATAATTAAAAAAAAAGAAGCAATATTTCACCTAAGTACCATTAATCGCTTTATGTAAATGTCTGAGGGAGTGGCGAATGACTAATGATGAAAATTGAATGTACAATTGTTTTGTAGGGGTTTAAGCAATATTTTTTTGAAATAGGAAATGATCAAAGCCAATAGATAATTTTTCGGGGTAAAATATCATTTTTTTTTTTTTTTCAATGCAAATTTTTACTAACAAAATAACTGATACATTGAAGAAAATGGCAGATTTAACGATTATTTCAAAAACATTCAACATCTCGGCCCCACCCCACCCCAGGCAACTAATATTTAGTAAACATCAAAGATATCACAAGCTAAGCATTCTATTGTTAATAAACAATTATGATATTTTGAGCACAAGGTATCCTACAAGAAAAAAAATCTGGTGCGCGCAAGACTTTCATTTACCTTTGTTGTTAAAATAAATTTTAGAAGTTTTAAATACATTTAGAGATTAAAATAAATTGTTAAAGAAATAATTAAATTAAGTTTGAATAGAAACATGTGTTTTATTAAATAATCAATAATGTTATTATCTCTGACAATCAGTTTGCTTTATCGGCTTTTCATTACCCTCTGTTAACTTTTAGAATTTTGTGTATATGACGTTTTTTTTTCTAAAATCTTTAGCTTTCCAACAGTATATTATGCCTCTATACTTCTGTTATAGTGTTCAAAAATCGCTTAAAAAAATATTTTTTGCACTTTTCTCCTTAACTTGTAAATCAAATTCGCTTAACTTGCATATTTAGCCGTTATTTATCAATTCTAATAAGATGTTGTGCCTGATTTTTTTAATTACAAAATTAAAGATACTTTAGAGCAAAAAAATTATTAAAAAAGAATGAAATATTGGTATTTACGCAATATCAGACTATTTCAATAAGAATAAAACTTACATGATAATAAAGCCCATCAAATTTTACATCGATATATAGAGTTTAATCGAAATCGTTAGAGCTGTTTATGAGAAAATCGTAAAAATGCGTAGTATAAAGTGGCTCTTCTAGTTAGCTGATTTTCATGAAAAAGTTGCCGTAAAATCTCGGGCGTGTAGTCATCTTAAATATGTAGTTTCAGTTTTATAGGACTTTCCGTTTTTGCATTGGACTTACCACAAACACACGGACACACACACAGACCTTTTTGCAGGACTTGGTCATTTGGACTCAGGAGACCCTAAAACGCGTATTTCCATTGAAAACTCAAATTCAAAAATTTTCACGATCATAATACTTTCCCTTACTTTATATTTCATATATAGGTAAGTGAAAGTAAAAATATCACCGGGTATACAATTTTGAATCACTACTTCAATTAATTGCAATTTTAATAAACACTACAATGTAATAATATTAAATAAGGTGTGTATATGTGTGTGTGTGTCTCTTTGTTTGTGGTAAGTCGATCACAAAAAAAAAACAACGAAGATGTTACAGGAGCTTTTTCACTAAAATTAGACTTATAATATACCGTTGGAAAGAGATAGATTTTAGAAAAAACATTATCTTATACACATAGTTGTAAAAGGTAATGTTAAGTGACTAACAAAGCATAAACTTATTACTGTATATTATACATAAGAATTTAATATAGGTATACTATTTAATCTAACTCATATGTTTCCAACAAAACTGAGTACGATTTTTATCTAAATTAACTTAAAATTGTTTTCATAAACTTTATATTCATGTAATATTTCTTAAATTGATTTTAACAGCAAAGGTTAGTGAAAGTCGTGTGTTCCCCGCACCAGATTTTTTTATTTTATTTTAGTTTTGAATTTCTTAATTAATACTTCCGTATTTATTTTGGCTTATATTTTTATGTATTTTACTACTTCTTTCAAATCTCTTATAATTTTTTCTTATATTTCATAGATTTCATAAGACAAGCTACTTTAATTTTTCATGTTCAATTTTGATTACTGAAGGAACTATGACAACAAGAGAAGCCTTCATAAATAACAAAATAAGTAGTATTTTCAATTGGCCATCGGTCACAAACTTCATGAGTTCTCAATAGGTAATTGAGAATACATGATCTCAACCTTTGTTGGTAAAGGAATTTTTGACAGCGATTGAAAAATATGGAAAAAGATATAGTGTTCTTCAGGATTCCTTAAAAATATACTATCAAAGGTAATTAACAATTTATATGGCAAAAGAGCTAGGAACAAACACAAGTATTATAATTTATAAAGGTCCTGTAGAAGACATTATAAAAAAAACTTAATTTGGCAATTCAGAAAGTGTATCACATGGACGTATGATTATAAGATAATCTAAACTAGAGTGAATAATGGAACCATTGTTATAAAGCAGATTATTCTTAAAAGGAGAAATTATCTGCTGATAGTCACGTATCTAGCCCAGTAGAATTGGCTAAATTATATTATAATAATATATACGAAAGTTCAAGGTACAAATCCCTCAGTTTTTGGCCTAAATGTCATTGATTTATATTATTAATCACTTCAACCAATCAAATCATCTTCATACAGGTATCGATTCCATAATATAGAAATGTGGCACCATATAGGTCACAAAATGGGCTCAATAATGGCAGTAGATCGTATTCTAAATTCACAAACATTCGAGGTGCGCCAACACTGTCCTTTTCCCAGCCCCCATTAACCATATATAAAAAAAAATCTATGTTTAAACTTGTACTGTAATTTTGGCCAAGATATGGATCTATATCCATTTTGCTGGTAGGCAAGACTGTCCAATGCAATTTATTGTCTGTAAAAACCTTAGTAAAAAAAAAGTTAATTAGTAAAAATGTTTTGGGGTAAAACCTATCTCTCCATACTATATCCCCTTTCATATCTCCTAAAGAACTTATTCATTTTTGCTTAACATTAACCACCTAGTCAATATGTAAAAAATTGATTAATGCTATAAATCCTTTATCATCATTAGATTGTTAAATGTTTAAAATAATATTATTTAGGACTATGAAAACAGGTCATTAGATTGTTAAATGTTAAAATAATATTATTTAGAACTATGAAAACAGGTCATTAGATTGTTAAATGTTTAAATAATATTATTTAGAACATGAAAACAGGTCATTAGATTGTTAAATGTTTAAAATAATATTATTAGAACTATGAAAACAGGTCATTAGATTGTTAATGTTTAAAATAATATTATTTAGAACTATGAAAACAGGTCATTAGATTGTTAAATGTTTAAAATATATTATTTAGGACTATGAAAACAGGTCATTAGATTGTTAAATGTTTAAAATAATATTATTTAGGACTATGAAAACAGGTCATTAGATTGTTAAATGTTTAAAATAATATTTTAGGACTATGAAAACAGGTCATTAGATTGTTAAATGTTTAAAATAATATTATTTAGAACTATGAAAACAGGTCATTAGATTGTTAAATGTTTAAAATAATATTATTTAGAACTATGAAAACAGGTCATTAGATTGTTAAATGTTTAAAATAATATTATTTAGAACTATGAAAACAGGTCATTAGATTGTTAAATGTTTAAAATAATATTATTTAGGACTATGAAAACAGGTCATTAGATTGTTAAATGTTTAAAATAATATTATTTAGCACTATGAAAACAGGTCATTAGATTGTTAAATGTTTAAAATAATATTATTTAGGACTATGAAAACAGGTCATTAGATTGTTAAATGTTTAAAATAATATTATTTAGGACTATGAAAACAGGTCATTAGATTGTTAAATGTTTAAATAATATTATTTAGAACTATGAAAACAGGTCATTAGATTGTTAAATGTTTAAAATAATATTATTTAGGACTATGAAAACAGGTCATTAGATTGTTAAATGTTTAAAATAATATTATTTAGAACTATGAAAACAGGTCATTAGATTGTTAAATGTTTAAAATAATATTATTTAGGACTATGAAAACAGGTCATTAGATTGTTAAATGTTTAAAATAATATTATTTAGAACTATGAAAACAGGTCATTAGATGTTAAATGTTTAAAATAATATTATTTAGGACTATGAAAACAGGTCATTAGATTGTTAAATGTTTAAAATAATATTATTAGAACTATGAAAACAGGTCATTAGATTGTTAAATGTTTAAAATAATATTATTTAGAACTATGAAAACAGGTCATTAGATTGTTAAATGTTTAAAATAATATTATTTAGAACTATGAAAACAGGTCATTAGATTGTTAAATGTTTAAAATAATATTATTTAGAACTATGAAAACAGGTCATTAGATTGTTAAATGTTTAAAATAATATTATTTAGGACTATGAAAACAGGTCATTAGATTGTTAAATGTTTAAAATAATATTATTTAGAACTATGAAAACAGGTCATTAGATTGTTAAATGTTTAAAATAATATTATTAGGACTATGAAAACAGGTCATTAGATTGTTAAATGTTTAAAATAATATTATTTAGAACTATGAAAACAGGTCATTAGATTGTTAAATGTTTAAAATAATATTATTTAGGACTATGAAAACAGGTCATAGATTGTTAAATGTTTAAAATAATATTATTTAGGACTATGAAAACAGGTCATTAGATTGTTAAATGTTTAAAATAATATTTTTTAGGACTATGAAAACAGGTCATTAGATTGTTAAATGTTTAAAATAATATTATTTAGAACTATGAAAACAGGTCATTAGATTGTTAAATGTTTAAAATAATATTATTTAGGACTATGAAAACAGGTCATTAGATTGTTAAATGTTTAAAATAAATTATTTAGAACTATGAAAACAGGTCATTAGATTGTTAAATGTTTAAAATAATATTATTTAGAACTATGAAAACAGGTCATTAGATTGTTAATGTTTAAAATAATATTATTTAGAACTATGAAAACAGGTCATTAGATTGTTAAATGTTTAAAATAATATTATTTAGGACTATGAAAACAGGTCATTAGATTGTTAAATGTTTAAAATAATATTATTTAGAACTATGAAAACAGGTCATTAGATTGTTAAATGTTTAAAATAATATTATTTAGGACTATGAAAACAGGTCATTAGATTGTTAAATGTTTAAAATAATATTATTTAGAACTATGAAAACAGGTCATTAGATTGTTAAATGTTTAAAATAATATTATTTTAGAACTATGAAAACAGGTCATTAGATTGTTAAATGTTTAAAATAATATTATTTAGAACTATGAAAACAGGTCATTAGATTGTTAAATGTTTAAAATAATATTATTTAGAACTATGAAAACAGGTCATTAGATTGTTAAATGTTTAAAATAATATTATTTAGAACTATGAAAACAGGTCATTAGATTGTTAAATGTTTAAAATAATATTATTTAGAACTATGAAAACAGGTCATTAGATTGTTAAATGTTTAAAATAATATTATTTAGAACTATGAAAACAGGTCATTAGATTGTTAAATGTTTAAAATAATATTATTTAGGACTATGAAAACAGGTCATTAGATTGTTAAATGTTTAAAATAATATTATTTAGGACTATGAAAACAGGTCATTAGATTGTTAAATGTTTAAAATAATATTATTTAGGACTATGAAAACAGGTCATTAGATTGTTAAATGTTTAAAATAATATTATTTAGGACTATGAAAACAGGTCATTAGATTGTTAAATGTTTAAAATAATATTATTTAGAACTATGAAAACAGGTCATTAGATTGTTAAATGTTTAAAATAATATTATTTAGGACTATGAAAACAGGTCATTAGATTGTTAAATGTTTAAAATAATATTATTTAGAACTATGAAAACAGGTCATTAGATTGTTAAATGTTTAAAATAATATTATTTAGAACTATGAAAACAGGTCATTAGATTGTTAAATGTTTAAAATAATATTATTTAGAACTATGAAAACAGGTCATTAGATTGTTAAATGTTTAAAATAATATTATTTAGGACTATGAAAACAGGTCATTAGATTGTTAAATGTTTAAAATAATATTATTTAGAACTATGAAAACAGGTCATTAGATTGTTAAATGTTTAAAATAATATTATTTAGGACTATGAAAACAGGTCATTAGATTGTTAAATGTTTAAAATAATATTATTTAGAACTATGAAAACAGGTCATTAGATTGTTAAATGTTTAAAATAATATTATTTAGAACTATGAAAACAGGTCATTAGATTGTTAAATGTTTAAAATAATATTATTTAGAACTATGAAAACAGGTCATTAGATTGTTAAATGTTTAAAATAATATTATTTAGAACTATGAAAACAGGTCATTAGATTGTTAAATGTTTAAAATAATATTATTTAGAACTATGAAAACAGGTCATTAGATTGTTAAATGTTTAAAATAATATTATTTAGAACTATGAAAACAGGTCATTAGATTGTTAAATGTTTAAAATAATATTATTTAGGACTATGAAAACAGGTCATTAGATTGTTAAATGTTTAAAATAATATTATTTAGAACTATGAAAACAGGTCATTAGATTGTTAAATGTTTAAAATAATATTATTTAGAACTATGAAAACAGGTCATTAGATTGTTAAATGTTTAAAATAATATTATTTAGAACTATGAAAACAGGTCATTAGATTGTTAAATGTTTAAAATAATATTATTTAGGACTATGAAAACAGGTCATTAGATTGTTAAATGTTTAAAATAATATTATTTAGAACTATGAAAACAGGTCATTAGATTGTTAAATGTTTAAAATAATATTATTTAGGACTATGAAAACAGGTCATTAGATTGTTAAATGTTTAAAATAATATTATTTAGAACTATGAAAACAGGTCATTAGATTGTTAAATGTTTAAAATAATATTATTTAGAACTATGAAAACAGGTCATTAGATTGTTAAATGTTTAAAATAATATTATTTAGGACTATGAAAACAGGTCATTAGATTGTTAAATGTTTAAAATAATATTATTTAGGACTATGAAAACAGGTCATTAGATTGTTAAATGTTTAAAATAATATTATTTAGGACTATGAAAACAGGTCATTAGATTGTTAAATGTTTAAAATAATATTATTTAGAACTATGAAAACAGGTCATTAGATTGTTAAATGTTTAAAATAATATTATTTAGAACTATGAAAACAGGTCATTAGATTGTTAAATGTTTAAAATAATATTATTTAGAACTATGAAAACAGGTCATTAGATTGTTAAATGTTTAAAATAATATTATTTAGGACTATGAAAACAGGTCATTAGATTGTTAAATGTTTAAAATAATATTATTTAGGACTATGAAAACAGGTCATTAGATTGTTAAATGTTTAAAATAATATTATTTAGGACTATGAAAACAGGTCATTAGATTGTTAAATGTTTAAAATAATATTATTTAGGACTATGAAAACAGGTCATTAGATTGTTAAATGTTTAAAATAATATTATTTAGGACTATGAAAACAGGTCATTAGATTGTTAAATGTTTAAAATAATATTATTTAGAACTATGAAAACAGGTCATTAGATTGTTAAATGTTTAAAATAATATTATTTAGAACTATGAAAACAGGTCATTAGATTGTTAAATGTTTTAAAATAATATTATTTAGGACTATGAAAACAGGTCATTAGATTGTTAAATGTTTAAAATAATATTATTTAGGACTATGAAAACAGGTCATTAGATTGTTAAATGTTTAAAATAATATTATTTAGGACTATGAAAACAGGTCATTAGATTGTTAAATGTTTAAAATAATATTATTTAGAACTATGAAAACAGGTCATTAGATTGTTAAATGTTTAAAATAATATTATTTAGGACTATGAAAACAGGTCATTAGATTGTTAAATGTTTAAAATAATATTATTTAGAACTATGAAAACAGGTCATTAGATTGTTAAATGTTTAAAATAATATTATTTAGAACTATGAAAACAGTCATTAGATTGTTAAATGTTTAAAATAATATTATTTAGGACTATGAAAACAGGTCATTAGATTGTTAAATGTTTAAAATAATATTATTTAGGACTATGAAAACAGGTCATTAGATTGTTAAATGTTTAAAATAATATTATTTAGGACTATGAAAACAGGTCATTAGATTGTTAAATGTTTAAAATAATATTATTTAGAACTATGAAAACAGGTCATTAGATTGTTAAATGTTTAAAATAATATTATTTAGGACTATGAAAACAGGTCATTAGATTGTTAAATGTTTAAAATAATATTATTTAGAACTATGAAAACAGGTCATTAGATTGTTAAATGTTTAAAATAATATTATTTAGGACTATGAAAACAGGTCATTAGATTGTTAAATGTTTAAAATAATATTATTTAGGACTATGAAAACAGGTCATTAGATTGTTAAATGTTTAAAATAATATTATTTAGGACTATGAAAACAGGTCATTAGATTGTTAAATGTTTAAAATAATATTATTTAGGACTATGAAAACAGGTCATTAGATTGTTAAATGTTTAAAATAATATTATTTAGGACTATGAAAACAGGTCATTAGATTGTTAAATGTTTAAAATCCATTCCATGTATTGTAGTTAAGAATTTTTAAATGTCATTCGAGGAATAGTTCAATGAATAAGCATCAATGATTATTTAAAGAAAATTATGTTATAAAATAAAATTAAAAAATAATGTCTTTGAACTTTCCTTTATTTTAATTTTGTTGTTTTGCTTTTATATAATTTTGTTTTCGGTCCTATCTTATTTGATGATAAAAAAAAAAATATAGGTAGTAATATCAGAAAAATAAATATGTATTTATACGCACTTTTTCCAAAAAAATATAAATGAACAAAGTTTCTAATAAAGTACTAAAGATACTGGATTAAATGATATTTCAGAGAGAAAAAAACTTTGCAGCCTGTGAACTACAGGTTACAGACAAAGATTTATTTTTAAATGTGGAGCCTAACCTTTTTTTAGCATCTGTAGTAAGTGTTAAAAGTATTCGGAATTTGCATTTCTTTTGATTAATAAATATTTTTTACAACTATTAATGTATATAATTCTTTTTAACTAATAAATCTTTCAAAAAGAATCTCATAAAACCAAATCACTAACCAGGTAACCAAAGCATATATTGTTTTTTAAAATATCCAATTAATAATGTAAAGAAATAAGATCATTCAGTGTCAAAAGTATTTGGAATACGTAATTATCTTTCGTCTAATGGTTTCAAATATTCATATTCTCACTAATCTTGGACATAATTTTATGCTCTAAGCAATTCTTCTCCCTTATGTCACTAATACCCTATACGTTATCTATTCAGATTTGTTTGGAGCACAATGTTCTAAAAGTTCTTGAAATCCCTCTTCCAGTATTTCTTTGAAATTTAATTAACTTAATTGTGGACCCCACTAAAAAGGAAAATTAGGAAAATACGATATTCAAAATTAATATGACCTGAAGAAACAATAAGTGCTTGAGTGGCATATTTCTCAACAAACAATCAATTAATTAGTTAGATAAATTAGTAATAGCCTAAAATGCATAATTATACAAAAGATTTTACCTACTGGATGTTTGTATATGATTACTGCATTAATAGAACAAGGTAACCACAATATTCCGAATATTTTTGACACTGTTGTTCTAATTTTTTCATAAATGAACGTTCCAAACATCAAAAATAAAATTCTTTTGTCATGGGTTTTGGTTTTAGCCATTGTATACCTTCCTCCTAACATTAAATAGAGGATAAAGATTCTTAAAAAATAGCTTATTTTTTCTATTAAAAAAAAAAATGTCTAAAAAATAGAAAAAATAAGTTAAAAGCAAGTAAATTATTGAATGATAGTGAATTCCAAGTACTTTTACTCGCTGTATTTTAAACCATATCTAAAACTGATGTGAACATAGATAAAACTAAAGTGATAATGTTTCCTAGGATAATTCTTATTACATAATTATGTTTAGATTTTTATGAGTCAGAGTTGATCCAATAAAAGTCTAAACATTTCTTTTAGAGTCAGTAGGAAAGATATGGATGAATTAAATTGGGGAAAAGAGTTTAACTTTTGTTCAAATAAAATGAGAGGAACTCCCAGAGGTCATTTTTGGTGTAGTGGTTAGCATAACAGCCTTCTATGCCAATGTAATATAATAAGGTCATGGATTGAAGCCCAATGGATGGCCCTTGGATTTTTAAAGTTAGTAAAAAATCCTTAGCTAAGCCACTCTTCAAAGGGGACTAAAATACTGGCCATAAGCCTGTGGGATGTCAAGTACTCGTTAAAGATCACTATCCCAATTAAACTTGGATAGGCAAAATTTATGACTATCACTTCACTAGTGCCGGATTAGTCGCAGTAGCAGAAAAGTGATGTTAAATGAATAAACAACAATAATAACTTCCATATGGACACCTATTATTTGAATAACAAAAGAATTTTACTTGACCAGAACATATCAAAATATGTTTAGTATATTTTTTATGAGTAAGTCTAGTTTTCAGGGTGAATATTGGAACATTTTAGGTTAGAACTACACTATTTTTATTTTTCATTAAAATGTAGATAGCAATGCTTAGTTCTATATCTGTGTAATCTGGTTTATTATTTATTTTTCTTTATTTTTATCTTTAAATGTTAATGTTTAGTTCAACAGGCACATACAGAGAATTAATAGCAATAGACTTACAAAGAAATTCTTTGATGTTATAAATAGTTCGAGAAGGAAAATAAATTGGTTTCACGAAATAGAGAAATACTTAGGACCGGGAGGGATCAACCGGCAAATGTTGGGAGACAGAAAAGTATTCAGAAACAAGATTAGGAGTACAAAATTTATAGCAAATGAGAAGAAGAAGACAATGTGGACAGAACCAAGGAAACAGAAGCACAATCAAACAATGAAGAAATTGTGAAGAGGAAGAATTGAAAATTGTTTGATCATGATTACTCCAGTTCAAACACAGAAAATAAGGGCAAAAATGAAAATAATAAAAACATTTTAATAATTACAAAACTTTTCATTCAGCAATAGGTGGAATGCTGAACTACCGTCATATTGTTTAAAAAAATAGTACGATCTTGACTATTTTAATAAATTTAAAAATAATTATCCTTTGTATGCTCTTAATTTTTGTTGCCAGCTAAAGTAGCTTGAGAATTTCATTGAGCCATAAAAGAGAGAACTTAATTCTCTGTCGAACTATTAGAGAATTATTATTGAATAAATTATTCTACAGTATACATACTCATCGTTGTTACACTAAATTGAAAACTTTGAAGATAATATTTTGATTTGTAAATAACTCTCTTATAGTTAGCTTTAATATAAAACAAAAAATTACTATAAAACTTAGGTCAAGTTACTTGAAAAATGTCATTAAAAAAGCCTGCTTTCATATCATTGAGGTAATATGGAGTAAGATAACTTTGGGTGTATAATCCCGATAAATCCAAACTCTAAACTGGTAATAGCTGTTATAGAGCGAGAATGAATTGTTATGATCTATGTTTCATTAATCACTTAAATGATGTTTGGGGAGAAGCCATGAAATTTCATAAAGTAGAAGTATGATATGTTGAAAAGATATTAGTTAAACCTGTTGATTAAGTTTGATATTTAAGCTTGCTTCTTTTATTTTATTTATTTTTATTAAGTGGAAATTTCATCAATATATTTTGTGATTACAATTATCTGACGATTGTGCAGTTTTTATACACTTGAGTCACCAAGGTAAGTACCATCTGTACTTGCATCACACTCTCAGATGCTCAAGTAATTTGATTTTGAGATTCCCCATACACCCTTACCTCTAAAGCAGTGACAAGGGCTCAATTTTTATGTCTAATAAAATTAACTCATTGATTTCATAACAATGAGCATTATTGAAAGATGGTCATGAAATTAATATTTAATGAATAATTTTCAGAGTAATATTTAAAATATAGGATGTTGTATATTTAAAATATACAAATATAAAGTTTTAATTTTACATAGATGTTCATTTTATCACATCTACTATACTGCTTGTGCTTGTTTTAACCTTAGGTTTTCTGGCTAATAACTTAAACATAAAATTTTAGTTCCATTGATTAACTAACACAGTTAAGTTCGATAGAATTAATAATTTTACAAAATAAAATGATACAACTTTATCACAACCTGATTTTATGATACTATGGTTTTATCAATAATTGTGTTTTTTTTAGGTGATGTAAGATCAAGAGATGACGCCAAATCAATTATATGAGGTTAATATAAAGTAAATAAACCTTGAAATAGAGAACGTTTATAATAAATAATAAAGTATATTGAAATTCCTTTTTCAAATGAGACACAACTAGTAGCGACACCTATTGAGCTTTAGAAGAAAGTGATACTGAACTCTGGTGGTGCAAATAAGAACTATTCCGGTTGTCATGGAATCTGGGTGGACCCATCTTCACGGGGCGCCCCATTTTTTGTCAAACATGGGGGATGACCTTATGCTGGAATTCCAGCATGGGAGCTGGAGTTTCCATGACAGCAAAGGAATGGTTTCCGGCATCCATTAACTACGTTCTCACAAAGTGTGGTTTTCATATTGGAAACCATTTGGCAGCTTATCAAACATTCAAGATGTCAACGTAGTGATGGTGGCAACCTGCCATCTTAGGAATTCAATGGTCAGTAGTGGATTAGAATGATGGACATAAATGTTTGTATGGCTGTATAACAAGCATTTATATGTTTACAGAAAATAGGCGATCATAAAAAAAAAAAATTAATTATTTTAAGATTTATACTTATATGTACATTTATTTTTAATTCATACGTATATGTTTTAAAATATATAAACATGTCAAGCTGTGGTACCGTTTTAGTATCTCCGCCCAAGTAGTAAGCCATCTACATCTAACCAATCAGTTGAAGGGTGTATTTCATTTGAATGAATTAATGAAAATTATTTATGAATTATCTTCTAATCAGTTATTTTAATATTGTAATTTGAGTAATATATAAGTTTATTATATTAATTTTTTTTTCCTAATAAAACCGTTCGCAGAACTATTACAGAGAAAAATAATGAAAATTCCATCAATAAAGCACTGCCATCTGTTGAGAGGTCTTGGAACTACCTGCCTCAGTAGAGCAGCCATGAATGTGGAACCATCTTGTTGGTATTGATTTTTTGGTATAGTAATGGAATTCTTAAACGAACAATGTGAAATTCCACCAACTATGTAACTGATATTGAAAAATATCACTCAATAACTAATTTCTTACCCCCAAAAAATGGTTTCCAGCACAATAAATTTATATAATTTATGTCAAGGCATTTGACATATTTGACCATGTTGATTTTGGCCCCTCCTACCATGGCTTGTGTACTCCTCCTACTTTCAGAAAAACCCATGGTTTCAAAGATTATAACAATCACACAATGTATAATAAATGGTTTAGTACAGAATAATCTATACTAAAACCTACAACTTAAATGAAAACGTCAGGAAAAATGCTTCGAGAATTAACAGCATTATTATTTCTTTCATTAACATTTTAAGGTAGATCGAATGGCCATTTTCTTTTTAGGAGCAATTGAGGATTATCGGAAACCGTTAAGACAACACTGCAATGGTGGACAACATAAACCATTTACATTTATGAAATTACCACAGCTAAAATTAGCTATATAAATAAGTTAAATTTAATTTTTAGAGCTTTTATAAAGAACTGATTTGATATAATCTCATTCATGGATCAAATAGGTCTTAAAGTTTCAGTAATATACAACCAATTAGTTTAAATTAATTTACTCTGTAAGTATATCCCACATAACTACAACTAAATAAATTGGAGAATGCTTTTCTTAAACATAAGTGATTAATTTTATATAAATTACTTATGTTTTTATTATAGCATATAAGTAATAATCAAAATTATTTCTATACCGATATTTTGTGTGAATCAATCAATCAAAACAAAATTTCTCGAAGGCTATACTTTAATATTGAAGTTTTTTTCATGACAGTTCAGGTGTACAATACCGAGTGTCAATAAATTATCTTAGACACTGAAAGATAAAAAAAAAGGATAGCTGTCATTATGCCACTAAAGGACAGGAACATCTGGAAATATATTCAAGAATAAGTGGGAGCTGTCTGGGACTTCTTAAGGACTCTCAGTTTCTCTGAGCTGTAAATTTCCTGCATGAGAAATTAGGATGATCCTGAGACCAGGTGGAGGGGATGAGTTGTCATGGCAACTGAAAGTCTTCCACTTGATTGGTCCTAAGGCAAGCAGCCATCCTGCCGATGTCGGGAGAGGGGTGTTCGATTCAACCAATGATATCATTGTGCTCTCGTTCTCCAACCGGTCTCAACCATGGGTTATCCTGATTTCGGTTTCTTCTAAATATATAGGTATTTATTTAAATTCTTCTTTATTTTCGTATATTTTGTCAAAGCCAGATTATAGCCAAGTAAGCTTCGCTAAGTTTGATGCAAAGAACTATTTTTTTTAAAAATACAAGTCAAGGATGGTTAGGTAAATTCAATTAATAAAAATTCCATATATATCAGACCCAATATTTTAACATTAAAAAAAAAAATCCCTTGTCTAATCGTGCCAAATATTTAAAATTTTCGTTTGAACTTATTATAACACCACGGACCAAATCATGGATAAAATGCCCAACAAAAATGAAATAAAAAAAAAAAGAAAGTGATATTATATATCTCTATAATAAATAATCAAGAAAAACGGTGTTGAATGAGAGACGTCTGTAACAATCCGAGATAATAATTTCAGATGAATGGATTTTCTTACTAAAAGCAATTATGGATAACCAGAATATATTTCTGGGTGGTGAGTTCAAAATAAAAAAATACTATTTTTTAAAAAAATAAAAGTCAAGGATGGTTAGGTAAATTCAATTATTAAAAATTCCATATTTATCAGACCCAATATTTTAACATCAAAAAAGTTTTGCATAAAGTAGGAGATTAGAATAATTTTATTTTAAATTTATTTATATACACGTTTTATCAAAATACTACTAAAATTTCTCAAATTAAAGAAATGATGAATAGTGGAACAATCATTGAGAAACAGCTTGCCCATTATATTCGGCCAGTATCTTTTATGATGGTGTTCCCGCCTATGTAAACATACTCATTAATTAAGACAAACAGATCCAGATCATTATAAGATCTCAGAACGATCTATATACAAAAATGTTATATATGATGGGATTAATATGTTACTTATATTTTATTGATTTGCTATTACTTAAAATAGTTCTTATTTATATATCTCTTAAAAATTATTTTATTTATAAAGGTATAAATAGGCAAATCAATTTGAAAATAAAACTACGTATATATTTAAACGTCTTGTCAGTGTGTAATAGCAAATAAAAAAAAAATCTTCAATTTTCATATTTTTTAAGTTTTGTCAAAAACATACCTATATATCCGGAAAAATTTAAAATAACAGAAATATGAAGCATAGATATGTTAAATATTTTTGAAAATATATATTTATTGGAATTTAAACCTGTATTAAATTAACTACATCAAGTCCCCCAATATTAAATATAAATGAAAAAATAGAATATAGTGATTAATTTTAAACCCAAGATGTTTCAAAAATTCATCGAATCTTCAGGACAAATAGGTATTATTATTATTTTACGAATTGTATACTTACATACATGGTTATTATAATTAACCCACCCTTGTCCCTTGTTTATGGTTGATTAATTCGCACTTATAATGGGAGTACACGTTGTGTCCTTGACTATTCGGTCATTAATTTTTTTTTTGTATTAAGTTGGAATTTTTCAAATAAGTTATTAATTGTATAAAAAGTATTAAAATTGTATTGTTTATTTAATTTACTATATACATGTATTAATACCGATGACAATTAAACTACTTGATGTTTATATTTGATAATCTAATTTTCTCACTATCTCAAATGGTCTTAACACACTTTTAAAAATTCTTATTTTGAAAAAAAAAAAAAAAAACGCAGGAAATAAAATTAAAATGTGGTATTTGGTTCTTTCATCCAGATCTCATTCAATGATTTTTTTTTTCTTCACTGAAGTGAAAATTCGGCATTAAATATTTTATTTTTAATTATATTATTCTCCTCCGAGGCGCCTGAAAAGATGGTGGCCACGAGATCTATAATAAAATAAACATTACAGTGTCACCTAAAAGAATGATTGAACCGCTACCACTGGGTAGCCACTTCACAATACAATTTCATGCCACATTGGTACTTTTAGCCCTTTTACTTGTTATATATTAGATATACTGTTGTAAAAATCAATAAATTTTTTTTATTTAAAAAAAATTATATTATTCCATTATCTTCGCTGACTTTCAACTTAAATATACCTATGCAATTATTTATTATATTTTATTAAACAATTTCATTAATATATGCAGTCTACGTTTCGGAGTTTTCTCCCCATTTGCAAGATTGAGATAAAATCACAAAAATAAGGTCAATATATTTACCTTTAAATTAATTTGAAATAATATATGTTCCTTGCATATGATTATTTAAATACTTGTATACTAGTTACCCTTTCATTTATGTGTCCTAATTATAATTTTTATTATTAATACATTACTAAATGAATAATATACTGTATTGTGCTCAATTAAAAATCCTCATCCTCAAGTAAAGAAAATAGAATTAAATTGTACATTTTTATTTTAATAAAAACAAAGCTGCAATAACATGAAGTTGGACTATTAAGAATACAATGAAGGATTCTGTTTTCTATTTGAAGTTGCCTGTTAGCGTACAGGAAGCGTAGTAGGCAGAAAGGATAATTACATCTGAGAAGCGGGAATAAACCGAACGTAAGTTACTTAGAAAAAAAAAAATACTATTGAGAATGGCGTGGGTTTTTCTCCTCCTCCGTTGTTTCGCCCTACTCTAGCGAGGATGCTGTTCATTCATGACGGGCTTTACTATCGTCATCTTGTACGCTGTTTCCTTTATGGCGTTGTAATAACGACTGCTTTGATGCCACGGGCCGAGGTGCACTAGCGGAAAAATTGGATGTCACACTCGTCTATGTGTTACTGCCATTAAACTGAAAACATTATGCACGCTTTGATCTACTGTACTAATGAAGCCATTCACCTTTCTGTTTATAAATAAAGCGTCTATTTAAGCGATTATCAGTTAGTTTTGGGGTTTTATATTTGTAATTATATAACTGACGTAATCAACCAAGGAAAAATATAAATTTAAACTTCGCCTCCAAATTACAGATAACCGCCTGTCTTTCCACAATAAAGAGAATACATAAGAATGCCTCATTATCGTCTAGAAAAAAAAAAAAAAATGGAATCGTATATATGTTTGTGTGTTCATTTGACTTCATTCACTTTATGCTACGGTGACTGATCAGCTACAGTGGGAGTCATAAATGTATCATATCCTGTTCTAATTAGGCTATAGATCTATAACGAGTACCTGACAGCCTCGGGACCACCATTTTACGTCTCCTCAAAATGACGCCATAACTAAGAATATTTTACTCCCTTTAAAAATCCTTTGGCAATCTGCCAGATTTGAACCCGTGACCTTGGTCATCAAAGACTGTTATGCTACTAACTACACCACAGATTGCTGACACCTTGAAATAACATAACAATTAGTCTTTTTGAACTACGTATTCATGATTCATAAGTTATACAGATCGTTCGTTTTGCTAGTTAGCCATCTATCCAGCATATGTATTCTTATCCACAACCGAAGTTAAATGAAAAGTGGTGAGAATAGAAACATCTCATATTTTGAATATATATTTATATTTGGAGAGTTATGGTTTCTTTTCAACGATTCTCGTAATGAAACCAGAAAAAAGTATTATGAACACCTCAAAATGTTAGGCTTCACGTTTCATGACATTTATAAACCAAATTTCAAATAAAATAAAATAGAAACATTATGAATAAATAATAAAACCGTCTCTCACTTTTTCAGACCTCAGTTATTTTAATTTAATAGATAGAATTCCCGATTAAAAACAAATTATAAAAATGACATGTAACCTATTCCTTTCCTCATATTTACAATATGTAATTGGTTTGCTTTTCTTTTATTTTTTGAGCACTCAAAAACTGTACATCCAACTGAGCATTTATGGTTTTCATTTAACAAATAAGGTAATGGCCAGGACAGATAAATAAAATACTCCATAGCTTTAAGAAATGTGGTTTGATAGCAACGCCTTGTAATTGATTAAATTATGGTTTAATTACGAATAATATGCTATTTATCCATCATAAGCACCAGGAATCTTCAGTTGCCGATTTAAAAAAAGTGGGAAATTCAGGTAAATAACGTTTTTGAACTAAATGAAACTAATTGTAAAAAAAAAAAAATATTGCAAAGGTAATGAATTTAAAATAACATTAACTTTAGGGAATTAGGTTCGCCTTAATTAAATCCATCATATAATCGCTTTAGGGGAAAACCTATATATCATTTAAAGAAAACATTCATCTTTCATTAAACTTCAATCTTGTATGAAAGAATTTAATTTTTTTTTCTCTTTAAATATGAAATTACAGTTTTACGATACTTATATTTTTCGCACTAGACTTATCACATACACACACACAGACCTTTTTGTGGGACTTGGTTATTTGGACTCAGAGGACCCTAAAAGTGTAATTCCGTTGTAAACTGGAATTCGAAAATTTTCACGATCGCATTACTTTCCCTTACAATGTATTTCATATATAGGTAAGTGAAAGTAATATACTTTTTACTATGTATAAAAAATTTTCTTTCTTTTTTTAATTTATACTTATAATTGCATAAGTGCTGCTATGTATCGAGAATATTGGGAGGTGAAGAAATATTTTTGATTTGTACAAAATAGAGTAGTTTCCGGGCGACAAGCAGGAAGGCTTCTTAGAAGGGCTATACAAAAAATAGACCCCTCCACTCGTACAGCGGGGATAGCGGAGTACCAGGGGAGTCTGAGCCCGGACGGGAAGATAAGAGGAAGTCCAGCACGGAAGTCGGAAGTTGGGGTTCAAAGCAGTCATGTTAAAAGGTATATGTAATATTATGTGGTAAATAGAACCTCAGTATTCTCGATAATAACAATGCATCACTGTACCAAGTTTTATGTTTAATAATATGTGTAATGATAAGTGATATTTGATAAATAAAATGTATATTCTAAGTAAATTACTTTATTACCCTATATGCCACCGAACATAGTATTTTATGGCATCCAGCTTGTGGGGACGAATTTATCAATTCTTTATTAGTATCGAAAATTTATAAGTTAATTAAAAGTCAATGTTATAAGTGGCATTAGGGTAATATTGTCATATGTATTATATAGGAATCTGATATTAATACTTCATTAATTTATAATTAATTGTTAGCATCTTGTGCGCCTCCCTACTGTTTTAAGGTCTTGAAAGTGGTTAGTTTTTTAAAGTGGTTTTATGAAAGTTGTTAGATGTTTGTTATTTATGCCTTGTGTTCGTGTAAGCGTTTAAACCACCCTTAAAGGTTTTTGAAGATTAGCCAGGGTTTTGTTTTTTATTATTTCGCACACGATTTTTTACTATGGCTTCCAGAGTAGATGAGCTACCAAAGCCAAAATGTTCAGAAGTATCTGATCTGGGGTTGACCGGAGAGTCAGTGATCCCGTGCTCGAATACAACTAAGCCACAGACCAAATTAAGAGGGAAGAAGCTAAACTTCAAAGAAGAAGAAGATATTGAAGAAGATATTTTTTTTAAACGTTTCGAAAATTCAATAATGAATATTCTTGAAAGATTCGATAATTGGGTAAATAATGGATTTGATCATGTGGAGGAGAATATTGGTAGCATTGAAAATAAGAAAGATCCTTTTGAAGATAAAATAGAAGTGAACACCGATGAAAGACTCCCAGAAGAGATTAAAAAGAAAAATAATTTCATAAATGAGGAACTGCAACCTGAAGAGACCCCCACTCAAACTCCAAATAAATATTTTAATGCCAATTCCGGAAGAACACCCTTCACTGAGGATGAAGCAAAATCTGACTATCAAGAAATAAATATCCTGGAGAATGAAAAGGAAGAAAATAAAAACGAAGAAGGTACAAACCCAAAAATGGAAGGTAAACTCCATTCTCAAATGACTTCCGCTGCTCAGAATGAAGAACCAATGAAAAAAAATGAAGAAGTTAATAACTCGAAAATCATAGATAAACTCCACCCTCAAATGACTCCCGCTGCTGAGAATGAAGATAAAATATATTGTGAAAAAACGGAAGATCCAGAATCGAATGTAGTACCTCATATTAATACAAATGAACAATTTGAAATAACATTGATTCCTCCCGAAAATCCTACTAATTTCGAAGAAGAAGAGGTCCCTAACCAAAAAACATTCCACAGTCAATATTTACCTCTGAAATCCCTTGTTCTACTCCGAAGTCAAGAATACAAATCTAAACTGATCAGTTTAAAATTAAATACATTTTCGATTCCACTTGCTCCTAGCAACACAGTACTTGATGTTTATAGAAAGGTGCCCGTTAAAGGAATAACATTTGTTATTTTTATATATGTAGATTATAAAGGTTACATGGTCTTGGACCATGTTAGAAAGGGCCTCATAACAAAGCAGTCATGTTAAAAGGTATATGTAATATTATGTGGTAAATAGAACCTCAGTATTCTCGATAATAACAATGCATCACTGTACCAAGTTTTATGTTTAATAATATGTGTAATGATAAGTGATATTTGATAAATAAAATGTATATTCTAAGTAAATTACTTTATTACCCTATATGCCACCGAACATAGTAGTGCCTCTACAAAGGTTAAAAACGATCTGTGTCAAGAAATGTTGAGATTTTCAATTAAATGTTGGCATAGAAAACTTTATTTGTTTTTTAGTCCATTAAAATTCTTTAAAACGTAGGTCATCTATTTACATATGCCCTTGCACACCATGAAATATATGTCGATCGAAAGAAAACTGATGATACGGCTTTAAAGATTAGTTATGTAATACAAAACTAAATTCCCAGAAACTATTCCTAAGCTTAAATATCTTATTACCATATAAGGGATCACCTAAATAAAGCAAACCATGTCATTGAAAATTTTTATTTCTTTTCTAACATACTTCTAGAGCTATTAGAAAGTCCAGCGAACGGCATCGACCTAAATTTCTCAATAGGCTCCAACATGGGCATCCTATATTATTAGCTAAAATAATATTTCAGAAAATAATCTTTCGAGACCTTCTGGGAGATTAAAAACGTTTAAAAGCACGTTGTGAAATGACTACTTCCCCCGTCTCTTTTAATTCTTCAATCTTTTAAGTTCTGTTAAAGTCCTGTAAGCATAAATTAGCAAATTCTAAATATATATTTTAAAAACCTGTAATTATTGTGAAAACTAATTATAACTTTTAAATCACTGCCCCTTGATTAAAGTTAGATAAGGCTGGTCTGTAATAAACTAGATAAGGTGATTCAAAAGCCGTTTAGACGAGTTGATCAGAATTGGAAAATTGGGAAATAGGCCCAGTTCATCAAGATGTCTAAATGCGAGCTCTGGTTTTTTGAGCTATTGGTTTTTCCTCTACTACGTTGCAAATTTTCCCACACGCTTCTCCTACTCTCCAAATTTATTTTATTAATCTATTACTATATAAATCCTTTCTCATTGATCGGAAATAGAAATTTTCCTGATATTTATATACATATTGAATAAAGATAGCGTAGGAAGATATAAAATTAAAGAAAAATAACTGGTTTTTGGTATACTATTTTACATTTTTTAAATAATTTCGATTTCAACTTGCATCGTACTACATTGATTTATGTTTTATCCCGAAATTTTCGATAGAAGAGTATCTCCATTATTTCTTTTATTACTTTACTGGATTTTTTCTTTGTTGTTGTTGGTTCTTTGTTTTGAATTAAGAAGCCCTATTGTTTACATTTAGTATCGCATTCTGTGAAATATATTGATGATTGATAATGTTTAGAACAAGCTAAAAATAGTTTCAAATAATTATTATTGTAAATAATTCATAATTGTTCTGAATTTTACGCCTTGAAAATAGCTCTAATGATTTAAATAAAATTCGATATACCAACATAAAATTTAATGTTCTTTAACATCATATAGGTTTCATCGAGATTGGAAAATTCATGGCTTAAATGCGGAACTTTAAATATTCTTGCTCTAAAGTACCTTAAATTATGTGGATTTGAAAAAAATAACAATTTCACGTTGTATGCATTGATTAAAAACCTGTACCACTACAACCCATGGAGGGTCTTGGGCTCAGTACATATAGAGATTCGTACTGTTTCAAGGCCAACGGCAGTGCAATGAGGTGATTAGGCCATAATCGCGCTCAGCCGCCATGTTTTCCGCCAATTAATTTGGGTACCCACTTTATAGAGGCTGGGTCTGCCCCAGGAGGGTCTCCATATCCTAGGGTCGCTCCCCGACACAATTAACAGAATAAATTTTATTCCACCACAGCCGGGATTCGAACCCAGGACTCAGAACACAGCAGACTAGCACTCTATCCTCTAGACCACGCCGCTCCCTAGTGGCGCTTGATTAAAAACGGTTAAGTACAAAAGATGAAAGAAATTCATAAACAATTTAGGGAGAAAAGAGCGAAAATATTTTAGTAGATAAATTTTATTTCCCGAACATGAACATTATAGATGTATAATATATCGTTAGAAAGCTAATAAAGATGTGAAAAGAATATTATATAAAATAAAAAGTAGTGGAAGGAATGTAAACTGACGAATAGGTCATAAAATTATATGATTGTTGTTCATAACAATTTCTATTATTATATTATTTAATCTAGGGAGCTGCCTGGTCTAAAACCTACTAAATATAAAATCTCAAGATAGATTCAGATCCTATTAATCTATTACGTTGTTACAAATTTATTATTTTTAGTAATGAACCTTAGTAATCCACAATAAAAAAAAAATCTGGTGTGGGCAACGTACACTTACCTCCGTTGATAAAATCAATTTAAGAATATTTAAATACAGTTAGCGATTTATTTAAAGTCAAAGAATTAATTAAATTGATTTTTAATAGAAACATAAGGTATACAATTTGTCGCATTTGAGCTAGACTTACCACACACACATCTTTTTGAGAGACTACGTCATTTGGAACCCATATAATCGGACCTTATTACTGCATTTCCGGTGAAAACTGGAATTCGAAAATTTTCACAATCGCAATACTTTCCCTTACTATATATTTCATATGTAGGTAAGTGAAAGTAAAATTACTCCTACTTAAAAGTTGAGGTCTTACTTATCAAGATACTTAAAACCGGAATAACGAACTAAAAAAACCGTGGATTTCTCCGAAACTACTGGTCTGATTTTTTCGAAATTTGGCAAAAAATACCAGAGCATCCGACGTTGGACGTTATCAGTGAATTAGTCTTTTAATAGCGGTTGATTAAAAATCTCTTAATTAAAAAAATCAGTTATATTGGTAGACAGAGTAAAATGTTTTAATCAGAATACCGCGATTAATTATTTAAATAGATAAAGGTATATAGAATTAAATTCCCTACAAAAAAATAAATAAATAGAATCATTGAAATGTTATAAGAAACAACAGAGAGAACGTTTTGAACTAAACAGTGGTAATAGGCCATTTTTCTTTGATTAATTTATAGCTTTTCATATTAGCCTATTCATTTAGAATTTATAAAACTATTATTCTTCCAACGGTTCTTTACGGATGTGAACAGTGGCCGCTAACTTTGAAGGATGAACAAAGGCTTAAGGTTTTTTGAAAATAAGGCACTGCGTAAAATATTTGGTCCGAAGAGAGATAAGGCCAGTGGGGAGTTTAGAAGGTTGCACAACGCGGAATCGCGGAACTTATATCATATAATAATGATGGAGTTTTGTTGACCGTAGAGAAATTAGATGAGGAAGATGGTTGGGGGTGCGGTCATAAATTAAAAACACACAATTAAAAATAAGCGTTATTTTAATTATGTGCCGACGTTTCGGCCTACAATGTGGGCCTTCATCATATCATATCATCTATATCATATAATGAATATAATTGAGTTAATAGCTTCGCGGAGACTCAAATGGGCGAGTAAAATTGTTGGGCTCGGTGAGGAACGGATTCCGAGAAAGTTGGTAATCGCTGATCCGACTGGTAGGCGTCCGAAAGGTAGGCCGAAGCGTCGATGGGAGGATTGCGTTAAGGCTGATCTCGGGGGCTTGGGCTTGAACGGTGAACATTGGACGAGTCTGTGTAGACTGAATTTGGTGGTATCCTTCATCGAACCTTCGGGTTCGGTAAGTCTATTATTATAATTATTATTATTATTAGCCTATTCATATATTAAAGTAAAAACTATATATTCTGGTTTATATATAATATAAACTGTTATACTCTGATATATTTATTTGGAAATAATAAACCATTGTGTAATGATTTGTAGCGTTTTTATATTCTAACGAAAATTATTTTCCATATTTAATAACTGCATTCTTGAATGTTACCCCCATATGTACAATACTATACCTCGTTTAATCTTTCATATATAGATAAATAAAAGAGAAACAATAAAAACAAAATAGGATGAGATTAATACTAAACTATCCCATAAAGAAGTTAAGGAAGAGGCCAATTAGTAAGCTAAAAGAGCGTGTAAGAGGAAGACTAAAGAAAAGACATGAATGGCTACTAGGGCCCTAATCCCCGATTCACTTTGCCACTCACGGCAAAACGGAGGAAGTGTGTTTTTATTCCTGGATTCCTTTTGTTCCCCCCACTTCAATTAGCCCCCGACTCCAATTACACCCTTTATCCGCTCTTTGGTTTAACAGCTCGCCTCAGGTGTCTCCGTACTTTTTTCCCGTTTCCTTCACAAGTTTAATGCATCATTCTTTCCGAACTGAGAGGTCCTTCTTGATGTGAGTTAACCAAACTTTCATCCCTGTCTATTCAGATCCTCTTCAGTATTTTACTGATAAACTAAGTAGGTTGGACATCGTAGAAGGAACCAAGACAAAAACGTTTTTGAACACTCTTGAACTTTTTTTTTTTTTTTAAACATTTTATCCGCACACAAGACTGAAACGACAAGAAACTGCCCAACTTTTTTTTTTTTTTTTTTTCGCTTACTTCAACACTTACTGGACAGACGCTCTAACCTTCCACTTAACTACAAAAGGCTCATATATATTACCATCATAAGGCCTATCTGGACGTACGGAGTTGAGCTTTGGGGCTCTACTAAACCATCAAATTCTTCCCGTATTCAATCCTTACAATCCAAAATCCTTCGAAAAATCCTCAATGCTCCTTATTTTGTCACCAACAAACTCATCCATAAAGACCTTAATGTCCCATATGTTGCTGCTTTGGCCCGTACGAAGTATCATTCCTCCCATGACAAACTCCACTCCCACATTAACCCACTAGTTTCAATCCTAGCTTCCTCTACCATTCCTGACAATCCTCCGAGGCGTCTGAAAAGAAGATGGCCTCGAGACCTTCTAGTGTAGATTACCTAGTGGAGTGTTGCCAATGGGCATATTCTCTTCATGTCTTTTCATGTATATTATCTATATTATGAGCCAATTTACTTAATGTATTTACTAATACAGTTGTAAATTTCAATAAATTAATAAATAAAAAAACATTTTATTGATATTTAAAACTGTAGTTATAATAAACACAATAAGTAAATGGACTAATTACAATGGGTTTGAAAATGTCTAATGAAGAACTACCCAGTGGTAGCACTTCAATGTCAATTTAATTTAGTAGGTCTCATGGCCATTGTCTTTTCAATCGCCTTGGAGGATTGTCAGGAATAGGTGGGAATGATAAGTTGCATACAAGAGGATACGTATGGATCGGGAGTTTGGAATTAAAAGAGGTATATCTGTTGTGGGATAGTTCTGCGACAAAAGGGATATTTAGGGAATTATATTGATTTTATTCGTAACGAAATAAGGAGCATTTAGGATTTTCTCTTAAACTTAAACAAAAATTGAACATTTATTCTACAAAACAGCATACAAGTAAAGCAGCAGTATTCCTGTGAATGTGTCAGGTCAAAATTTTCACGCAATGCATAATTTCTTAGTAATATTCAGACCCTAAATAAGCCAAACGATCGAAAATGGAAGGTAATCAAACTTCTTTTTCACCCCTTTGAAGGCTATATGTTTTTAGGTTTCTCCGGGCCAGGGAGTGAGGGCGGGGAAATGCTGAGATAAAGCCCCCCAGCACCGACACTCGAACTCGGTATTATTTGGTTTTAAATTATGGTCCACTGTGGTTGCTAGGTAACGCGCGTTCAAAGCAACGAGCACTAACCCACTCAGCAATCCCGCCCCCAAGGTAATCAAACCTAAATTAATCGTAAATCTAACGAATCACGTTTAATCAATTATAATTGAAGTTCTCAATTTCAAGTTAAAACATTCTCTAAACAACCATGTTTTAGTATAACCTTTTATTTATATTTAAAAAAAATTGTAATTGTTCTAGTAATAATTAGGAGTGGAGCCGGCGCCCACTCCTCTGAATTTGTAAGTCCCATACATAATGGAATAAATATGATATTTCATACAAAGACACTGATTTGAATAAAACTTGGCATCATAAGTTTTCTGCGAAAGTCCTCAAAATTCGTTTCTTCCCAATTTTCTCTTGATTTTGGACAGTATTTAAAATTTTTTTTTTATGTTTCCTACAGTAAATTCAATCCTCTGCAAGATTTGTTATTATGCATTTCACTATAAACTGTACTAAATAAAAGTTACTAGGGCTTAATAGTTGACCTTACTGACTATTTCTGTTTTTTAAAATCTTTTTTCCGACCCGCATCTCAGAAGCTGACTCTATTACTTAATAATGTTATTATAGAACTTGCAGTGAATGTAATGGTATTTATAAATATAAAACGCACTTAAAAACTAAACTAAACAGAAGAAAATTATGCTGTTTTTGGCGTTTTTTTACTAATGTTATGGAAAAAAAGCGTTTTTAAAGAGGGAATCTGTAAATACAATACAATCATACCTAAAAATCAAAATTGCCCAACTTTTTTCAAGCCAAAACCTCTTTTGAGCTAATTCTACTGGGCTAAAGATATCAAGGCTATTCATGATGTGTTATAATTAATTGCCCTTGTTGTATTATTTAGACCTTGATTCAAAAAAGTACTATTTGAATTTTTTTTTATTTTTTCTTTCTTCTTTTTTTTACCATCACACATCATCCCTTTAAAAACGCGTTTAAGAAACGTCGCTAATGGTCTGACCGAAAAATAATGCAGGATTTAATTTTATGCCGTAAATACCCTACTACATAGTAAACAGTTTATTTTTGCTGGATTATTCATTTATATGAATATTAACACTTATTAATCTCCTTCCAAAGGTAAATGTTTGTTTGGAACGACCAAGAACATCAGCGAAGAGTGAGGCGAGGGCAGTATTAGTGCGTGTAATGTTCAGCGATGGTTCAAAAAATTTCTAGAGGGAGACATCAACCAGAAAACAAAGGTTTTGGAGGAGGTTTTTACCCTTCATGGAGTATTAGGATATACTACCTTCTGAGAATTAAAGTTTAAATTCTCTTATATTTTTATGAAATCATGGTGGATTTTTAGGATAAATCCGAATAGAAACAAACATTTTGAAAGTTTAAAATGTAATATACTGGAGGCTATAAGAATCCCTCAGGGTGATACCTTCCAGTATAAGCAAGGCCTTAACATTTTCGGCTATACCGTCCCTGGGTACTGACGCAAAGCTAGGCAGATAAAACTTATTATTTTTCTTGAATTAATTCTTTTAACTTATCTTATTTTCATTTTTATTTAAATTTCCTTCATTTTTTTTTTTTTCTCACTTTATCTCAATTTTAACTGAAATATAGGAGAGCCTCCTGACTCCTCTCCACCCCCTCCTCTCACACAAAAAATATATATATAATTAATTTTTTATTGGATGAGTGAATTCCAACTGAGTAAAGGTCATAAACTTCCAAATTTTTTATTTGTTTAGTTAAAAACAGTAACTATTAAACGAACAAACAGATATACTTTTTAATTCTAACATTCAAATTAATTGTTTGCTTCATCATTGCTGAACGTCTTGTGCACTTAAATTCGCTTGCACAAACAAATAAATTAGCACGTAACTTGATAAACAACGAATCCATTATTTTTGAGATAATTTAATTCCTAATATTATACATCAAGTTAGTTTATACCATAAAACTGGTCATGGGATCACTTGTAACTAGCATAACAGCCTCCTATGCCAAAGGTCGCGGGTTCAAACCCGCAGGTGGTCCTAGGATTTTTTACTGGGAGTAAAAAATCCTTAGTTATGCCGTCCTTCGGAGGGGACGCTAAAAGGTGGTCCCGAGCCTCTGCGATGCCAGGTACTCGTTAAAGATCCCTTTCCTAATAAAACCTGGATAGGCAATATTTAGGACTCCCACTGCAGCATCGTCCGATTAGTCATAGTAGCATAAAGTAGCGTTAAATAAATAAACAATCAAACTTGGTCCAAAACGTGGTCACACAATAAAAGAAGGTTTCTTATTTGAACTGTCTATCCAACTAAGTTCTATAATTCCTATTCTTTAACTATTCCTTCGTCGATATTAAGTACTACTAGCCTCCTTTAATTTCCAATTATATTTCTATTTATACTATTTCATTAATAGAATAGTCAAAGTAAAAATAAAATAAAATAATACTACAGAATATATACTAATAATTAAAAAAGTTAAAATTAATCTGACCCGAATTAAAAAAAAAAAAAAATGAAATATTCTTTTGTATACATTTTAATAGTTCTTAGAACAAATAAAATATTAGGCATTAAATAACAAAGTGATTAAACTATAAACTTTTTGTAAAATATTTGTATTATATTTATTGAAATTTACAACGGTATTATTGAATACAAGTAAATTTGAGGAAAGTGTCAGCCATGATATGTTAAACTTTTAGAGAAACTACCCATTGCCAGCACTAAAAAAATATTATAACTTGAAAGGTGATAATTCTCAACATTTTGTATGATTTTTGTTTTTTTAATTTTGTATTAAATTATTGTTTACTCTTTTAACCTATTATATAAATTTTAAAAAATGTTATAGATCTATATTCATCTATAACATTTTTTAAAACTTGAAAGCTCTGACACCGAAAGCTATAATTGCGCCTTAATAAAGATATATATACTATGGACTGCTTTTTGTGTAACTTACTTAAAATATTATAACCTTACTATATTCTAACCTAAGGTCTTGGTGCCATCTTCTTTTCAGACGCCTTGGAGGATATAAGCAATCAAAGAGGATGCAAGAATAGAAACTAATGGATTAGATTGTGAATGAATTTTGATAACATAAAACAATTTAATAAAAGATTAATTTGAACCTTCTAATAATAATATCTCTAAATCCAGAATCAGCACTACTTATTTTGAATGCATTTTAATATAGTGGTTTATTTATTCTTAAACAAAAAAAAAATGTGATCAGTTGGTACAATGCAGAAATAGCAGTATTGAACGAAATCGCACAATAAATCCCATTTAAATCTTCAGGATTCTGTATGTTGTCAATCATCCCCACTTTCTGCGACAATTGAGCATCAACTAAAAACGAAACTAAATTTATGAAACACCATTTATTTTATTTTATCCTTGAGTAAATCCCGAGAAATAAACCGCGAAAGGTCAAGTATCATTTGCGGTTTCTTTTTATTTATAACCAATTAAAACAGGAAGCCAATCAACACCCAGATAATGTTTGATTGTGCATTTAGCATTGGCAAGAATGCCAACTTATCGCATATTTTTAAACATTATCTGAACGTTTAAGTGGCACCATGGTGGCAATTGGAAAATGATAATTTCTGTTTAAAATGCTTCGTAATGAGATGGAGGTACTGTACTCGTTAGTTGAGGTCGTGCGATAAGCACTTGTAGCTAGTTATGTTCATACTGTTACGTACATGTTCGTAATATTATTATTATTATATTTTTTTTATGTCAAAGGTAGATTATATTAATTAAAAATAATTAAATAAATACTGTGTTTGAGGAATGCAATCTCTCCAAATATCCACAATGCCTTGTCACAGTTTTCTGAACCAAAAAAAATTTCATAAGAGAAGTCTGAATAGTAAACTTAAATTCAAATTTTGAATAATGCTCAATTAATAACGAAAGGATCAAGATAATATATCTCTTAGAAACAGATATCATAGATGATGTCGATATAAGTTCTGCTGTCAGGATATAGGCTATATTTTAATTCAAGGATTACGGATGTAAATGACGCAAACATTCTTCTATATTATATTTTAATTAAGTACCTATAATTGTAGCTTTGCCGTAAACAGGAAATTCCGTGAAAGTTCATATGTTTCAAGCCATAATTCATTTTATTTTTATTCAGCGAACAGACCGTTCAGTGTGTAAATAAATTGAATGTTTTTGGATATGACTATTATTATTCTTATATATATAATATATATATATATATAGCGAGAAGTATAGCGGACATCATTTACTTATAAATATATTTCTAATATTGCATTAATATACAATATTTAAGATATCTAAACCGCCGGTTCCCGTGTGGTCGTCACTTGAATCACAACAAATACGTGACATGAAACGTCAAAATGGAAATTGTATCTAGTTACCTTGTAAAGCAGCTGTGGGACTTAAGTGTGTGTAATTGAATTTTTATTATTAACTTGCCAGTTTAGAAGTAGACCGATACAAAAACAGTAGACGATATAAATAGACGATGAAAATAAATTATGAGGCGCAGAAGGAATTTTTTAATCTATTTTGTTTAGTCAATTATTTATTTTTTGTTTTATTATTTTTTTTTTTTTTTTTGTGAAAATCCTTAACGCTCCTTACTTTGTCACTAACAAGCTCATCCATAAAGACCTTAATGTTCCATGTGTTACTGAATTAGCCCGAACCAGGTATCAATCATTCCATGAAAAACTCCATTTCCACTCTAATCCACTATTTTCCATCCTATCATCCTTTTCCTATCATCCTCCGAGGCGTCTGAAAAGAAGAGGCCCTGAGACCTAAACTAGATGAACTTTTTTATAGTGCTGCCAATGGGTAGGGTCTCTACATGTATTTCATGTCAGTTTACTATGTCCATCACATTTACATGATGTATATAAAAATAAATATGTTTAAAAATTTTTTTAAAGTTAAATCAATAGTGTGAGAAAATTAGTAACAAATTATATGTATTTATTTCTCCTTAATACATGTGCTCCAGTTTACATAAACTCCTATTCTACCCTATAACAGTTGATTTATCAGGATTCAAGATCACATTCGGACTTCATACATAAAATTCCATAACAAACTTTACCACAGCAGTAGAAAACATGTAACAGAAAATGTTTAAAGAAGGATTTTTATTCATTTATTCACCATACCTTGCACACTAAGCAACACGGACCTTATAATTTTGTATAATACACGAGGATTATAATTACTTTAAACTATATCGATTTTTTTTCTGTCAATTTTATCTTTTCGTTTTATGGAGCTTCTCCAAGGTCTAGTATCCTCCAGGCTTGTATTCCCCCATTGTGAGCTGGACCACCGTTTTCCAAAAATTTTCTGATCAATCTGAAAAGAATATGGCTAAGGGATCGCCCCTCCTCATGACTCTTAATGACTCAAGACTCCTCATGAGGTCTTAAACTAAAAACCGAAAAGTATTATGAAACTGGATTTTACACCGTTTTCTCTAAAGAAGCTCTAATACTTTAATGAAACTCATTATGTCAACAGTTAATTAGGTGATAATAGTACAAATTAGAATAGTCTTTATCTGTGTTAACATGAAATTTTAAAAATTTCTTTTTTTTTTATTTGCTATCCGCCTCAACCCAACAGGGCCATTGGCGTCATAATAGATAAATTATATCCTATTGTAGTACACTATAATCTTTAAGTAGTCCAACACTATGATTATCTGTTTCTCTTCGTCGCCGAGTTTTTTATTAAGTGTTTGAGGCAATCCAATCTTTTTTCTTTTATGACCATTTGTTACAATTAGGTTTAACTGCTCCTAACTTTGCCATCTTTTCCACTTGTCCGTTCAATCTAACAGCAATCCTAATTTTATTTGAAACAAGTGACTGCCTTTCATTGTTAGTAATTATAAGAAATGTATAAGTAGAGAATAGAAGCAATTTGACAGTAAAAAAAAAAAAATTTCATGATAAATTATCAACAACAATCATGTAGGTTTGTGCATTATTTCAACCATCTTCTTTTTTTTAACGATTGGTGTTCATTGGCTCACACAATATGGAAAAGTAGCAGTGTGCTATGAGATGGAATGAAGGGTGAAATGTGATATAGTAATTATATAATGGAAAAGGAATAAATCTTGAAAATGGGGAAACAGCCCCGAAACGTCGACTAATATGAAAAACTGATAAAAATCTTATGAAATAAAGTGATTGGGTGAGAAATGGAAGGCAATGTGTGCTTTTTTAAAATGTTTATATTAAGAAAACTTCCAAAAAAAAAAATAAAAAAAATTTAATATTTTTGTTTACTTTTCTTGACATCTCAACTATATTCATTGTAAATTCACCCGTTTATTCTCACAGTCTGAGCAACTGGTATATAAAAGACATATACAAAAATGTTTAAACCTTTTGATTACAATAAGACTGAAACTAAAAGCATTTACCTCCAGCTAATGTATTATTATAATGGGAACACTTATCTGATAGCTCAAATGTTTAGTACATTTAGATTTCTATTTTAGCTTTTTTCTCAACTACAACGCTGGTCAGGTAACAATTTAGAGTCGAGTAAGACTAGTTACGAAAGTAGGCAAGCGCCTTATACCACGAACCATATCAAAGCTAGAACAATTCGTGTCGGCACTTCTGAAGTCATTGTTAGTAAACAGTGTACGGCTTGTAGCCGGCTGTGTGGTCTAGCTTCAAGGCAGCGATTTTGTGACAGCAGAAAGCATACTCGTTTTTTTGTTTTATACAAAACACTTCAGGTAATATTATTTTATAATACATAAATGTTTCTTTCATTTCATGTATCATTAATTTTTATTTTTTTTTTTTTAATCTCAACCATATATTATAATTAAACAATAACGAAGATCAAAGGCGTAAGCAGCAAAACAACGCTAATGTTGAGGAACTAATCGTATATGAAAGAATTTATTAAAAATATTATTTTGCAGATAAAATCATGGCAGTGTTACCTCCAACTTTAACAAAAAAAAAACTCTTCTAGAAATAACTCATGATTTGAGTTTGAGTCCCAAGGTGGAATAATCAAACTATTTGTCAATTTAAAATACTATTATTTATAACAAAATAGCCTTAACGCACCAGAAGGTTCAATGCCAATTTCAATGAAATGAGTAGATAACACAGTTCAGTACAAAGAACAGCGTTCCTAGCCCCTGAGGTCCGTCTACACACATCCTCAAATCCTTTCATGTAATAACTGCAGTGAAATAATGATTTTGGCTAATTATTTTCAATAATGAAGCTTTGTAATCAACCAAAAAAAACTCTCCCCCTCTAAATTTGAGGGCTTACGTTTCAGGACCGGAATAACAAATAAAATAAAAATCCCTTTGTCCGCCGTCTGTGGCATTTATTTCTCCGAAGCAACTAGACCATTTTTTTTTTTTTTAATTGGCCATCAAAATATTAGGACACTCAACGGTAATCCTAACACCTAGACGTTGATATCAGCTGGTTATTTTTTAAATAGCGGCCGATTGGAATTTAATTCAATGACAGTGATTAAAAGAAAAAAAATTGAAATTTTACCCATAAATTAACCCATAACTCAGTTGTTTTCGAAGATGTAGAAATATATGTATAGATTTTTAAAAATAGGTAAAGCACAATAAACAAAAATGAACAACATAAATCTTGCCTATATATAACTCCGTTATTTTTGAAGATAGAGAAAAAAATTATTAGTGTTTTTTAACCAAAAATAAGCGCGAATCATTATGATAATGAGAACAAAAAAATGAAATATTATTCATAAATACTCCCATTCTTTCGATTAGCCAAAGAAACATCAAGTGACGTTAATCAAACAACAACAATACGCCCATAACTCAGTTATTTTTGAAGATAGAGAAAATTTATAAGTGTTTTTTCACTAAAAAAAAGGGAATAATTAGAAAAACACATAGAAAAAAATTAAAATTTTATCTATAAATACGGACATATCTTATTTATTTAACGTCACTTTATGCTACTATGGCTAATCGGACGATGCTACAGTGGGAGTCCTGAATTTTGCCTATCCAGGTTTTATTAGGATAGGGATCTTTAACGAGTACCAGACATCGCACAGGCTCGGGACCACCTTTTAACGTCCCCTCCGAACGACGGCATAACTAAGGATTTTTTACTCCCATTAAAAAATCCTAGGACCACTAGCGAGTTTGAACCCGTGACCTTTGGCATGGGAGGCTGTTAAGCTAGCCACCCACCTACAAGTGATCCCTACACGCCTATATCTTAAAACAAATTTCCAAAGTTGATTTATATATTCCTACAGAATGAAAAAAAGAATCATTGAAAATGGTACAAACCTAGCAGAGATATAGCATTTTGAAATTAGCAGCGGTGACATTTCATTTTCCTTTGAATTATTTATTGCTTTTCATATTAGTTAATTGCCTACAAACAACTATATAAACAGTTATACTCTAATATAGTTATTTGGAAATAATAAACCATTGTGTAATAATTTGCAGCGTTTTTTAAATGTGCACAGGCATGAAATATCAACCGGTCGCTGCCATTCTAAAATTTCATAGGAATAAACAAAATATAAAAAAATAAAACAAGTTTTTTGGAGATGAGGTGAGGTTCTTTTGACTAGTTTTGCGTCCAGGCACGTAATTATTTTCAAATTTATATGCATATAGAGTATTAAGAAACATTTTCCTCGTCCCTTCCTTTTCCCAACGGTTTTCATCCTACTTAGCCACCTGAAGAAAATTCTGTCTACGCCTTTGCTGGAAGACAAAACCTAATACCAATTCTACTATCTTATCTAGGATTACTACGACTATAAGATGTTTGTTCATTCAGTGGATCATTAGCAATCATTCACATGAAATTAAAATAACCGAATAATTAGTCTGCGACAAACTTGCTGATGACAACCATCTTAAAAGAACCTTGTACTAGCGCAGTGGTTCCTTTAACGAAATTTCGCTGACCCCTTTATCCAATCAGTACAGTGACAATGACCAAATTCCAAAAATCTTGTAATATTATATATATATATATATATACATCCGACTCTAAATAATACCTCGAAAGTCCTTAAAAGTTAGTTAGAATTACCTATCCAAAAGGTATGATGTTCAACTTTAATTTTGTTTCAAAGCATACTAAAACATTTTCTTTCATAATGTTAAAAATAAATATAAAAAATTAGTAATATATTATTCTGGATTACCATGCAAAAATAATCCAGTACATTCATTCATACTGAATATTTCCTAAAATGGATATAGCACTTATTCCAAATCATCGTCTTAATTTTAAAATGCAACCGTCAAACAGTAACTTTTTGTTCATTTATAGTAGGACTAAATCGTTCTATTAATAATGGACTAGCGATTTAATGTCCGTAATTTAAATAAATCATTAAAGATAATTCGTGTTTTAGTTAAAAAGATCTGGGAAAATGAAAAAATGAACGAAGAATGGAAAGAATCAATACTTATTCCGATTCACAAAAAAGGACCGAGGACGGATTGTAACAACTATCGTGGTATCTCTCTTCTCTTAGTATGCTATAAAATATTCTTGTCAATACTAACTAGCCGAATCACGGAATACGGTGAGGAAATTATCGGAGAATACCAATGTGGTTTTAGGCGGAATCGCTCGACTATTGATCAAATATATTCCTTACGTCAAATATTAGAGAAAAAATTGTAATACAACGGTGTAGTCCATCAACTTTATATCATTTTTAAAAAGGCTTATGATTCAATAGACCGTCAGAAGCTGTATAACATCATGATTGAACAGGGAATACCTAGAAAGTTAGTAAGCCTAGTAGAGATGTGTTTGTCGGAAACATTCTATAAAGTTAAAATCGGTCATAATTACTCCAATAGATTGGAGTTGCGATCGGGTTTGAAACCGGGTGACTCCCTTTTACCCGTTTTATTTAATATAGCTTTAGAATATTATCATAGAAAAGATGATGTGTAGCGAGAAAGGCTTAAATATGGGTGAAAACATTCCGGTTTTGGGGTATTCCGATGATTTGGTACTGTTAGGTAAAGACACGGAAACCATACAACTAAATACAAGTGTGTTAATAAAAACCGGTAAAGAAATAGGACTCGAATTAAGTACCGATAAGACGAAATATATGATTAGTAGCAGAAACGGTGGCGATCTTGGTGATCTTGATATATCAGGGCATACTTTTGAACACGTAGAGAAATTCAAGTATTTAGGTTTAATGATAACAAGAAAAATGAAATCCAGCAAGAAATAAAGTCCTTATTATTCAGTTGCTAAGTTACTTAGTTCGTGGCTTCTATCAAAATACGCAAAGGTAAGAATTTATAAAACTATTATTCTTCTTTACGGATGTGGAACGTGGCCGCTTACTTTGAAGGATGAACAACGGCTTAAGGTTTTCGAAAAAAAGGTACTGCATAAAATATTTGGTCCGAAGAGAGATGTGGCCACTGGAGAGTTTAGAAGATTGTACAACGCGGAATTTCGGCACTTGTATCCTGTGAATATAATTGAGTTGATAGCATTGCGGAGACTCAAATGGGCGAGTAAAGTTGTTGGGATCGGTGAGGAACGGATTCCGAGAAAGTTGGTATTCGATGAACCGACTGGTAGGCGTCCGAAAGGTAGGCCGAAGCGTCGATGGGAGAATTGGGCTTGAACGGTGAACATTGGACGAGTCTGAGTTGGAATCGTAGGAATTAGGAAACATTGTAAACTGAGATTTTCTAAAATTTAAAAATATATTAAAGTGACTACTGGAAATTTTATGCATGTTTTCAAACTATGAATTGCCGATTGAGCTGGTCCCGTAGATTTCCGTGACGGTACTCTAGGGACTTGTTAGTCACCTGTGATATGGATGTTTTTGTATATAATAATATGACGAAGTATTATAAAAAGTATTAAAAAAATAATGCTTGTGCCTACAAACGTGGATTGACAGTAAAACATAACACTCTAGCTTGGAAATTTATCAGTATTTGTGTTAAATTATTATTCAAGTTTCTTGTATAGAAGTAATATCAATCAATAAATTTATTTATTTATAATTCTAATTCTAACCATTCAATTAACAATATATTATTTTTTTCTTTTAAAAGTGCTTATTGAAAATAATACAACCAGCTATACTCGAGAATGAGTATTAGGTTCAGCACATTATATATGTATAAAATAAATTACATGTGTCATAACGCAATTTCTGAAGATTTTTGGTAATAGAAGAATAAACATTTTCGCATTTAAAAGTCAAACATAAAAAAAGACCACTTTCTGCAAATTTTCAGATAACATTTAACAGATACAACACTTGTAATCACACGGCATCCTTCTATATTTGTTTCTAAGACTTGTGGATGGTTTCGGAATTCGAATGTTTTTTCCAATTCAATATTTTCCTCTTGTTTCTTTCAAAACTGCGCTTTGAAAGAAATCAAATTTATCACGACGTGGGATCCAAAACAAGTGTGTAACATCACAAATGATTTCCCTTTGGCGGCTCCAGAGCCTGTGGATCTGTTTGGATACAAATCCTAACCATCTGGTCTCTCCCCTGGATGCTAACATACTGAAGCCTTGTAAACTATCTCAGATTCATCTTCTATTATTACCGATTCCTTTGAAAAACAGCTCAATCCGAAGCATTCACCTTCGCATTTGCGCGCATCTTTTAAAATGCAATTAATACTTTATTTGTATTTTGTTTGGTATGGTTTTCTTCCACTATTAAGGCCACTACCTTAAGGTCATGTGATAATATAAAAGAGCTAATTATTATATCTATTTTTTCTTCCTACGTTTCGGACATAATCTGTCTCCTTCTCATAAGTTATAATTCAACGAATATTCAGCGTAAATTATTTACCAAAACATATCGGGGTGTTTTTTGGCATTTGTACGATGATGCTGAAGAAGGTAGCAGAATATATCCTATGATTATGTTATTATATGATTACTCAAGAGACTGGTCTACTTTGGTACAGTATTATTTATGTTTTGTTTATTTCATTATATATTGTAATAATATATTTCCGAAACGTACAAATAATAATACATAAAACACTATTAACACTATTGTTTTGTTATTTTCATGCAACAGATCATTAGTTTTGTTCGTATTGAGCAAAAGCTTCCGAACAATGAATAATAACTTGAAATCTCTTAAAAAATTATAATATAAACTGTCGACATCAAATTTAATATATACAGGATATTTCGAGCTATTCAAATAAATAATTCAACAGGTCTTTTTCGTATTATTTAAATCACTATTCTTGTTTACAGTCAATTCTTACCAAAGCATGCCCAATATTTAGATATATATGCAAATCAAACTATAAAAAATTACAATGGCTCCAAAATAAATGTATAAGAATCTGTGGAAATTATCCATACTATAAAATAATCAAAACCATGCATTCAGAATTGAGAGTACCTATTATTAAAGATTACACCAACAAGTTTAGTGAACAACTTTTTTCCAAATGTTTAATTAGTAATAATTTTCTTATAAGAAATATTGGAAACTATACCAAAAATAGTACAAAGCGGTATGTACACAAACGAACTTAACATATATTACTGTTAGATACATTTGATGTAATTTTGTTTTTTCTTTAATTTACTAATGTGACTAAATCCTACGATTATATTATCATGTGATTACTTACGAGGCTGGTCTACTTAGGTACAGCATTAGTTATGTTTTGTTTATTTTTTTATATATTGCAATAAAGATTATATTTAAAAAAGAAAAAAAAAGATCACTATTCGTGATTATATAAATTGCCATAAGTTTTCACTAAAACAAATTTACTATCAGTATTACGTAATATTTTCTGTTCTTAACTGTTCAACCCGATCTGATTTTAGTAATTTTTTTGGATGGCTTTTTAGATTGCTGATTTCAAAATTTATTCCATTGTGTGAAAATTAAACGAATTAGAATAGCTATAATTCTTTTTATTTATTATATTTTTTTATAAGTTTGATTTTTTACCAAATTTTAAATATGATATTGAATAAGGTCAGACAAGCAGTTCGGGTAGATGAAGTGTTCTGTTAAATATAGAACTGCCCTACAGCCAAGTCTTTGAAGCTTTGTATACGTTTCTTTCCAGAGTTTGTTATATATATTTAATAATAAACATATATAAATAAATAAAATAAAATTATTGGACTTTTAGTCCCCTAAGAATAATAGTATTATACGAAAACATAACTTGTGTCTGTCACGTTGTTTTATTTTATTTAAAAACTGACTAGTTAACAGGCACTCTAATACTATAATACTGTTATATCTCTAATATTGGATAAAAAAAAACGGTTTCAATATACTGAAATACTTCGTTATTAACTAATACAATATTTACAATGTGTATAAAATAATATATTTTGATTAAACTTGTAATTTTGGAAACAGGAACGGCCAATTTATATTTTTATTAATGTAAATCCTGTAATTAAATATATGGATATAATTTATTTTTTACATTAACGTTTTAGACTATACACAATAATTTAAAAAAAATCATTACTAACTAGGTTCATAAATCATATTTTCCTGATATAAATAAAATCAGCCTTTACGGCTCGCAAGATTATTTATTTAAATCTATATAACAGCATTTATTAAAAATAAATGAAAAAAATATATATTTTATAAATATATAATGAATAAAATTCAGCAATGAGACAAGTGAATATGTACAATAACTTCATAATTATTATTTAACTTTTTATTTAATATTTAGGTTTTTAAATATTATACATAACAAAAATTATCTTTTAAAAATAGCAGTAAAATCTATGGTTACTTCTTTTTTATGATGGAGCCGGGCATTTAAGAAATATTGCATTGCTTTTTATGATCATTTTAATTTAGTAACTTAAAAATATTTCTTAGCATTACAAAATATTATTTTTAAAATTAAAAAGAGAGGAGTAAATAAGTATTGCCAGATCACTTACTTAAAAAAGCAATCTAAAATAACCAGTTGCAATACTTCAAGTTTTAACGGGACCTAATTGGATAAGAGTCTTCCGTCGCGTGGATCATGATTTCACATCTAACGGGCATGGCAAATTGTATTTTTTTTCTTTTCAATATGCAGAAACAATTAAAGTTTATGAAACGTTTTTTATATTTCTGGAGGGTTTACAGACGATAAATTACATAGGAAACCTGTTTAAAAACATCATTTAATGGGTATAATCCATTCATTCATTATAACTAACCATTTCAATTAATTTAATAAGTATTTGACTATTAGAGGAAATACGTTTAATTGTATGGGCCTATATAAAATATGTTTAAAAACATTTTAAAAAATTAACGAAATTTTATATTTATTAGTTCCTCTTATATATATCGTTCCTTTTGTTTTGTTTATTTTATAAATTTGCTTCTAGGAAATTATGTTCTTTGATTTTTACAACTTACAGTCAAATTATTAATAATTTAAACAAGAAATAAAAATATTATATAATATAATTTATTGGGACTGTCTCTTCTGTATAAATGTATTTATTATTAATTGTAGGATTGTGATTTTTAAATGTTAATATAATGAATTATTGAAATTGAAATTATTGATTTTAGTTTTAAATAATATTTATGAAGACATGGACCTCGAAACGTCAAATATGTATTAATTTATAAAGAAGAGATAGTTCTACTAAATTGTATAATATAGTAAACATTGTATACATAATTAGAAAATTAAAACTTAAAAAATATTATATTATTATTGAATATTGAATATTATTGAATTATTTAATTCATAGATTTTAAAATAAAAGAACAAAATCTTAGCATTAATGAACTTAAGTTGTTACCTATTAATCTGTCCTAACTTGTAAAAAAGTATATATTTTAAAGTTTGTAATAGAAACTCCCAAAAAATATTAGGTTTGTATCTGCAATATCAAATGGTTATAATTAAATACTAGTGGATATAATTAGTTGACCGTTTGAGAATTACTGGAAGGAATTAGTACGGGTGGCGCTCAGTAAATGAAACAACTAAATAGTTTCAACTATTTATTGTTTGTCAACGTTTCGACCCCCATTGTGGGTGATCATCAGGGCGATTGAAGGAGTGAGAACCCAATAATGATTTTTTAATAGATTTCATTTAACTCCTTCAATCGCCCTGATGATGTCCCACAATGAGGGTCGAAATGTTGGCAAACAATAAATAGTTAAAATTATTTAGTTGTTTCATTTACTGACCGCCACCGGGACTAATTCCTTCCAGTTATAATTAAATTTTTACTTTGATGCAGTATTCACTCTTTTCATTAAAGGTTTTAATATTACAATTATATTATATAAGTTAACTGTGAATTTAATATATTAAAATTTAATAAGAAAAATTAATCTCTAAAATTAATTGAAAATTAAATGTTATTTGTAATTTTTTAAACATTAAATAATGTTTTGTACAATGTTATTGAAATGTTTTAGGAGAAATATAAATGCAGAAATTCAACAATACCCTCAAATACATGTCAATGTCACACATTTCTAAAAAAAAATTAAATTGTGATACAGGACGTATATATATATACATCAAATAATGCATTAATTTACTCTGTTTCCCTCCAAAAACCATTCGAAGATATATAATAAGATGTAGGGTACATCTGAATGAGTTATTTAAAAAAAAAAAAATAAAAAAAAACTATGTAATAATAAAAAAAATTCCGAACCAAACTTAAGTATATTCAAACTCGGTAGAGATGACATCTAATATTACATGTTTCTAAAAATCATAAACATTAAAAAAAAAAAAAAATTCATTTTTGTTAGATTAATTTAAAAAAAACAAAGTGTATATTTACTACTTGAAATATCTAGTGATTCCTCAATCAAAAATATTAATGTAGAAATATGCTTGTCCTTCCACAAGTGGGGGGACAAGCCCCGTCTGGGGTTCCCGAGCTGATTGTAAATATTGTACATAGGTATGAATGTGACATGTTTTGTTTATTTATTTGTTAACTTCATTTATTTGTATTTATTTTGTCTATAAATTTTGTTATTGTATACGTTTATTTATTTTGATTTTATTTTATGTAATTTGACTTTCCTTTTGTTTATATTGTAAATATTGTATGAATGAGATCCTGTAGCACTATTATTATTGTCTATTATGACAAATTGTAATATATACGAATAAAAAAAAAAATAATAAAAAAAAAAAATAAAAAAAATGTAGAAATATAATCATTCCTAAAATATTTAATACAGATACATTTTTTTAATCTGTGGATAAAATGGCGATTTTGAAGTTTTTTACATGCAAAGAAATACCTACATTAAAGGTATGTAATTTTGTCAATAAGGTTGACCAAGTATATTGAAAACATAACTTATTTTTCTAAACCCTGTCAGATATGTATCATTAGCGCAGCCCAGGATGAGCCCTTAAAAGTTGTCAGATCAGATAAAATAGAAAAATAAAGATTAAAACTAAATAAATAAAAAACATTTCCTGATAAAATGTATAGTTAGAACTTTATTTTCCAACCACACAATTAATTTTCAAATTTATAGTATACAGACACTGTTAAGAAAAATATATTATATTTTCAACCTGCTTGGCCTTTATAGACAAAAAAAAAAAAAAAAAAAAAAAAAACATTTTTTTTTATATTTAATTTTATGATTGTCATTGTTTTTATTTTAAAAATATTTTTTTTTATTTGCGGCCATCCTACATACGCCCAAGTCTGTATTATTTATTTCATTAAAGCTTATTAAAAGTTGGTCCCTTAAGCAAATAATTACGAAACATAAAAAAAAAAAAAAAGATTTAAGATAAGATTATTTGACATCAATCTATGATTTGATTGCATCATGCTGGTATGTAGTTCCAGTGAACTGTCATAAAACGGGCATATATTTCTATCAACTTAGGCATTAAAGCAATAAAAAGGTAAGTACTTACAGATGATGTGAAGAAGTACGGCTGGCCTTGATAGCGAGACCTCTAAGTACGATACGCTCCTATCACAATAGCCGTTGATAATAGAATGGCCGGTGGAACTTCCTGCTTCTAGGGCCGTCGTGCCCGAAGGGGGCGTGGTCTTAGCATAATACGCATGCGCGATAGGCCACGCCTCCGCCCCCCTCTCCTTACTGTCCGGCCCAAATCCGGAGGTACCGCTAGCTCACCGAAAAGAAAAACCAATCCACCACCGTATGTGTATATAAAAGTTTTTATTTCCTCCTTAATTGTTGTCAGTCAGCTGAGAAGGAATTGTTTTTACGGTTCTGCGTAACAGTGTTGTCTAATTATTATTTTATTGCGTCAAAAGCTTACATAGTCAATGGCCGATTCAGATCATCTACCTGTTCAGTTCAGGTTGCATTAAGTGTACATACTGTTAATGATGTCCAGTTTTTTTTTTCTTCACGTATTAAATAATAATAAATATGCACATCTTGGAATACTGTAACTTATTATAAATACATAGATATTTTATATTTATAGATAATTTCACTGAATATATAATTCTGTATTTGATAAAAATCACAATAGGCCAGAGCCAAGGGAAAGTAATATCCCCGGGTATGGGCCAAAAAAATCTATGGGACTAAAAAACATATTTTTAAGAACTAGATATCAATAAACAAAAATTAAATTTACACCCACACACAAACACACACACACACACACACACACACACACACACACAATATAATATATATATAATATATATATATATATATATATATATATGATAAATAAGAAGACGTACCTATTTACTTTGATTATTATTGGGCACACAACAGCTCATTGCCCTAAGAATGACTAAACTGTGTAATGTTCCTTACCTTTTTTTTTTACACTTTGCAGATGATACATTTTAAAAAGTTTAAATAATAGTAGGTGGAAATAATCATGAGTCAGTCTGGTAAATAATATTAAGGTGGCATTACCTTCGTAATAGAAGACCCTCCCGACAATTTAGCCCCATTTCTAGGTTTATGGATAGATAGATATGATAGAAGATAGAAAAGTCTTTTTATTTTTAAAAATTACAGCAAATAAAAAATAAACAATTTGCAGATTACAAAATACAATTACATTAAAAAAATTATTATATATTTAATTTATTTGAGTGAATAAATTTATTTTTAGGTTCTTTTTAAATTAAAAAAAAAAGAAAAAAAGATTTGTCAGCTTGTTATTATCTACTGAGTAGTACCTAAGTAATAAGTAGATAATAACAAGCTGACAATGCAGCCTAAAGTATATTTTATTATAATGTGACAATATATATATTTTTATATATGAAATAAAAAAGGACAGATTGAAGGATCCTTGAAAATGACCAACGGCTGAAACGTAGGAGAGAAAAAATAATGTCTAACACTCTTCATGGGTTGTAGTGTTACAGCTATTTTTTTTTATTTTTTTTATTTATTATTATTTTTATTTATTACTACAGAAACATGTAAGTATGTAACCGTTATTTCAATTAATTTTTTTTACCTTATAATAAATTTCAAATCCATGTATTTTATTGGCTACCTGTCTGAACGATGTATTCATAGAAATAGACTCTGAATCGCTTTACCGATAAATAATAGCCTATACTGTTTACTACGTTAGAAGGGTATAAACGAACTGTGTAGTAGGACTTTATGGATGTGATGTCTATTATTACCAAACAGCTGTGAATAGTCGATAGACAATTTTACTGATTCTAAAACACTTTAACAGCATCAATTACTGGTTCATAATGACGTTTCTTCTCAACTCTGTATACTAAAGCTTTTAAAACCATCCATTATATTTTCGTCTTAATTGAATAGCAATAATACCAAGCAAAATCTCATAACTTAAGGGCCTGGTTTTGATTACAGATATAATTCAGAAATTTATTTATTTTATATTTAATTATAGTATATTTATATTTTAATAAAAATAAAATATTAATACTAAATAAATGGAATGGAAATTTGTTTAATGGCACTTTTTCAACACAGTGTTACATAGGAATTATCAAACTTCCAACTCAATTTATATTATATTATATCAATTTATATTAGAAGGGGCCCAAAACTTCGAAAGTACATTTAACCTTATAAACACATATATACCTATAAATTCTCATATGTATACGATTATGAATAAAATTTAAAACAAAATCTCTCCGATATCCTAGAATTGTAAATTATTATCGTGGAAAATAAGATTAAAAATTTATAATTGTAAATATAATTTACCAGTATAGAATTTCGAACAATTTTTCTTACTCTAATATTGATCTTTACGTGGTGAACATTTATTTTATTATTTATGAAGTTTCTGCCCTTAAATTTCCAAAATTAATAGATACATTTTTCCTTTATAATCAAGAGCATTTTTGAAACTTATCGTTTAACGTACATTAATTATGTTTCTTATCTATTTTGACCATACATATTATATATTTCAATTTTACATAAATGTTATTCTTAGGTGACCCAGTCTCAGGATAAATTTTTCTTTCTATTCTATTCCATTCTACATTACTTTTTATGCATCTTAAATCTCGCTTCACAACTTAGGCTGTGTGTTAGGTGATAACCTTTTTTTTTTTCAATTTATTTCTCAAATTTACATCGAAGTTCTACCGCTGGGTAGTTTCTTCACAAGTCTTTCACGCCCTTTATTATAATTCAACACTTTTACTTATTGTATTTATGTTAATATAGAATTGTAAAATTCAATAAAATATAAATAAAAAAAATTCTGAAATTTTAAATAATAATTATGAATATTGGTGAATCCTTGGTAGTTGATCATTATTTTTATTCTTTTGCTATTGTTTTCCAGCAAAAATCATTGCATCAAGTGCTGAAATATATTCAACCTTTTAAACTATACTATTTAAATCAGAATGTGGTTGATACACTCACACACATTTTATATATATGGTATTTAAATTTTGATTTTATGGGTTTTTTTTTTTTTTTTGGAAAATAAAGAGTTAAAAAAGTATATATATATATATATATATATATATATATATATATATATATACATTATTATTTTTTTAAGATCTAGCTCTTTTTACTTGAAACGATCGATAAAAGTAGAATAAAATACCAGAGAGGACAGTCAGAGGATGAGTGAATCATTGAGAAGAATTTATTGCAGTCAAGGACTGTAATTTGGAGGCTAAATAGCAGGCCTGACAATTAACTAACCGGCGACTGGTCCTACCTGTTAATTGCTGCTCTAAACCGCGCAATAAATTATGTCGTTAGGGTTTTATCATAAACTCTGGCTCAGATGACTGTTTCAGGACATTATAAAACCTTTATATTTCTAAATCGATAGAAAAAAAAACAACAATAATTATTTACTTAGTAATTATAATAAGTTTAGGATAATTAAATTAATTTATGCTCATTTAATTAACAACATGCGTCCAATGACATATCATTTAAGGTCATGCTGACCGACATTTTTGGGTATCATAAAATCTTGGTAACCTGTAGTCAGAAAGGCTGCAACAGGAAACGGGATTGCAATCGAGTCATGTGCATACGTATTTATATAGAGACATATATTTTTCGTCATTTTAAATAGATAATAGACACAAATACTTCATTATTATATACATTTATATATGCACGCATACATATTAATAGATAGATTGTAGACATTAGACATCCTCATTAAAGTTAAAACCCAAAAATTGGATTTATAAATAAACAAATAATTAATACTAATTTACTACAATTTAACTAACCTTTTTAATTCGTAAAAGTAAAATTGATTTTAAAAAAAAAACTTCTAATAACATTTTTGTTAAATAAAAAAATCTGGGGTTCATTTCAAAGCTCTACACTATAATTCAACTAATAATACATATAGTTTATTTTTTTTAAACATCTGTAATGACATTTTATAAATAAGAATAAAGTTTTCAATCAAAACCAAAGATTTTGATTAGAACTGAAAAAGGAGATGACAATTAATTTTTTGTAAAATATATTTTTGGCCATTCCCAAAATTGTGTTAATCGGTGAACAAAATAGAAAATCTAAATAAAAACAAAATACGATATACCAAAACGGAAAATGACAAACGTGATATACAAAATAAAATGTAGGAATTGTGAGAATGCATACTATGAACAAACGTTACAATGGCTGGAACGGTGATTACAGCAACAATTACAAAACTGCAACATAAACAGAGTTTTGATTTCGGAAATGTTTCAGTTTTACACAACGAAGGAAATATATGTAAGAGGAAATTAATCTTTCTCTGTCTCTCTCTCTCCTCTCTCTCTCTCTCTCTCTCTCTCTCTCTCTCTCTCTCTCTACATATATATAATATATATATATATATATATATATAATATATATACACGATTGGTCGTATAAATATATCAACAAATTCGGAGGAGGCAGTTAACTAGCATAGCGATGTTGACAATTTAAACACTTTCTACATAAGTCAGTCCTGCATAGAAGCCCTTTAGGATGGCCGATAAGAGTTTGAGGAGGTAAAAATAATTTAAGATAAAATAAAGCTGTTTTCAAACTGATGGATACATTAAAATATCATATTTTTTTTTTTAATTTAAAATAATAATTTTCGACAGAGTAAGTGAAATTAGACGACACTGCTGATTAAACGGTGAAAAATATGAGGAGAAAAATGCATTATAGTAAGTTTTTTCTATGAAAAAAATACTATTAATAAAATAACTTATCTGAAGGTTCGAAAAGTTGTAACATGTACAGTAATCTTATAAAAACATAATTTTTTACAGATACTTAAGTATGGCCTCTAGGGCGTTGTAAAATACGAAAATAAATCAACTGTTTTTGGAATAGCCAAAAATAAGTCTTTAAAAAAATAAAAATTAGGACTATGATGAGATAATTTTTAATGTAGCCTAGGAAAATTCCTATATCTTCCATTTCTTCACACCGACCCTTCCTTACCTTAAATACAACGATAGAATGCGCTCCTTCGGATAGAACTGCTTTCTTAAAAAAATCATCTTCATTTAATCCTTCATTATATTTCTTCATCTCTTCAATCATCAATTTTTCTCATATATGCAATCATAAATAACCACAATTAAGGCCTACCGTTTCCGCCCGGGAGTTACCACACACACAGACCTTTTTGCGGGACTTGGTTATTTGGACTCAGGGGACCCTAAAACGTGTATTTCCGTTGAAAACTGGAATTCAAAAATTTTCACGATCTCAATACTCCCCCTTACTATTTATAGTAAGGTAAGTGAAAGTAAATGAAAGTAAAAAACAACATGTATTTTGGATTTATTTGTGTTATTATTTACCATATATTCAATTATTTTTAATAAAGATATTTTTTAAGCATATCTGCAAGATTTACATGGATTTCAGCTATCACATTTTAAATGGAAAATAATATGAAGATTTAAATATAGGAATGTATAGGAATTCTTCATAGCTGTTCTCCATCTGTTTTTTTCTAGAAACAATTTTTATTGAGTAATATTACAATATGTCCTTATTAGGACGTAATTCTCACTGTTAGTAATAATATTTAAATTAACATCAACAATTTAAATTGTATCGTTGATTACAATTTGTGCGGCATGTAATAAGATGAATTTCATCAGGAGGAGAAACAAGATTGGCTGAAAATAATTGCTTCCTTTAGTTCAAAGCTGCCACTTAGTGAGAGGTTCGATGAAAAAAAGAAAACGAACCAACACGAAAACTCATTTACCTTCTGCCGGGGAGGAGCTGGAGCAAATTAAGTTCTTCCATACCAATTAAATTTTCAATTTGAAACACAATTGGTAAGGTATTCCTAATCGAAAGGGGGTTAACCCCATCCTTGTAGGTTAATTGAGAGGCCCGAATATGGGGAGAGAGTAATATTAAGAAGCACATATTATGGGTTAGTTGGCATAGCTAATTAAATGGTCAAAGCTTACTAAAAATACATAAATACAAACGTTGTTTGATAAACATACATTCATATATTTGTCAGTTATTGATAGAAAAAATCTGGACCGCCAACACCGTTTCATTTACCTCGGTTGATAAAAGCAATTCAAGAACTATAAAATAAAGTTAGAGTTGAAAAACGTTTAAAGAATCATATTCAGTTCGTTTTAAATTAAATATTATATCAATATAAAATTTCTGAATTTCTAACTGCAATAATCACTTAAGTTTATGCTCTATTTGTCTCTTTCATTACCTTTCACGCCTTTGCATATAAGATAACATTTTTTCTCAATCGTTTAGCTTTCCAATTGCATATCATACATGTAAATACTATGCTTATATTAAAAAAAAAAAAAAAAAACCTAAAAATATGTTAACTCTTTTATCCTTTAGTCGGTTATCCAATTTATTCAACTTGTATTTTTAGCCGTTTTTTTATCATTCCTAATAAAATGATATGGTTATAGAATTCAAATTTTCAAAAATAAAGGTACTTTAGAATATAAAATTTAAAAAATCTATATTTAATACCTGTCAGACTATTCCAATCAGAATGAAACCTACATAGTTTTAAAGCCGATTAAATTTTACATCGATATAGTGAGTTTAATCAAAATCTTTGTAACTGTTTCTGTGAAAATAATAAAAAGGTACAAAACGCATAGTATAAAGGAGCACTTTCGGTTCGCTGATTTTTATGAGAAGTGGGTGTAACATATCGGACTTAGAGTTGTCTTAAATATGAAATTTTAACTTCGTACGACTTTATGTTTTCGTACTAGACTTACCACACACACATGCAAACACACCTTTTTGCGTTACTTGGTTATTTGGACTCTAAAACTGGTTTAGTTATTGGACTTGATAACTGTTATCCGAAAATGTTTACAATTGCAATACTTTCCATTACTATATAGGTAAGTAAAAGTAAAAAAGATCCCTCTCCAACCCCTCTCAAAAAAAAAAGTTAATAATTTGTTTAAATGAGGTTAAAAAAGATGCTTTGCGTATAGAGGTAGGTATGGAATTTCAAAGTGAGGTGGCCCCCAAACTAAAGGATTTTTTAAAGGATGATGTTCGTAGGGAAGGAAAATAGTGGTAGTGGGCTGGGATCTTGTGTTAAACGAATGTGCTGATGAACAACGGATGAGTAGGTTAAGCCTGTAGGATGGACTCCCAGGAAATACTGTCGGCGAGGAACTGGATTGAGCCACTTCAGCTCGGCATACCTGTCGCAGACACTGGAGCGCCTGGGGACGACGAAGATGAATCTAATGAATCATTTCATAAGCCTTTCTAATCTCATCTCAAGTCCACCAGACAATCCACCGAACCCCAGGCAGCCATAGTCAAAGTGGGGGAAGATGAGGGAAGAAACAAGAAGCCGACGAACTTTGGAAGGCCGTTTATCCCGCAATCTTGCTGTTCGAAAATTATCCCGACCGCAATACTTTCCCTTACCATATATTTCATATATACGTAAGTAAAAGTAAAAGAGATCCCTCTCCACCCTCCAAAAAAATAAAATAAGAATCTACAAACTGTTACCATATTTTGATAAAATATCTAAAGTCAGTTAAAAAAAAACTCTAAAAATAAATCAGTTATACGATCACAACATATTTATGATTCACCAGTGTTGAGTTCCACCTTTCTAAATATAAAAATAAAAAATTACCATACTTACATTAAAGTATCCACAATGCATGCAGACCTGAAACTTCCCTGAATAAAAGTGCTAGTTTTATCCCAAGCTAAGACATATTTAAAAAAAAAAAACTACATGCTCTCTGAACATACTAATAAAATAAATAAATACACCCTTAAACGTTAAATTTGTAAAAAGACAAAGCACTTATTCTTAAGTTAATAATGTATATTATATCTTCTTTAACAGGTTTTTAATGAGTTCTAACTTCAAAATATTGTAGGCAAATATGTAATTTTTTATTTATTATTAGTATGTTACTATCTTAATTTGCTTTTTTCATACCATTACTTAATTATTATTATTGTTATTATTTCATCTCATTCCATTTTATTTATTTATATATTTTTACCTACTTCATTTATTTCATTTTTTGAGTTGGCTTTTGTATATTTTTCCTACATTTATTACTAACTTCATCTGCATGTTCAATTAGTGTAATTTTAAGGATAAGCGAAATCGTTTAAAAATATAATAAACAAATGATTGTATCTTGTAAGTATGTAAATACTTGTCCGTCTATCTATATTCGTCTTTTTGTGGATTAACACATGGAAAAAAAATTGCGCCCCAACCTCTGCCTAAAACTGTCTACTAATATCACAATTGGCTAATTTGAAATATAGCTCCTGTCTCACTGTAATTAATTATAATTTATAAGACGTCACCTTGATAACATTATAACGCCATGTCATTGGTGGGAATAAAATAAAATGAGGAGTAAACAAGGAGTATTCCGAACCAGCCTTGTATCAAGACCTTTGGAGGAGGCCAAGGAGATCCCAGCGCCTCTGTTATAACTGTAACTCCGAAAAAGAAAGCAGGTGGAAGCGAAATGAGGGCGCGCTATTACCTCAAACTCTCCGCCCTTCTATTGCTTGAACTCCAACAAAAATATTTTAAAAAGATAGCGGTACCACTGCTGTTTCAACCTCTTGGAAGAATTCTAGGGACGCTTACATTAAGATAGGTTATTAAAAAATAAATAAATATATGTAGAAATAAAAAACTGTAGCTCTAAAACCCCTGAAATATCCTGGGCTCATTACATATAGTTATTCGTATTTTTTTCTAGGCCAACGTTGGTGCAATGAAGTAATTAGGCCGAGATCGCACTCAGTCAGTCGCCAGGTTTTCCCCCATTTTCAGTTACTCACTTTATAGAGGCTAGGATTTCTATAACCCAGGATCACCCCATGGCTGAAACAAAACAATAAATGGTCCACACATCAACTAGACCTCGCCACTGCCTTCTGAAAGATTATGATAAGAAATAATGTTCTGATGAAATTTAGATGGAATATGATCTAAAATAAAAGGAATATTAAGGTATAGTATGCCCTCAGCAATATTCTATCTTAATATTGCTATTGCCATTTCATATTATAAAACACTTATTAGTGCTCGGAGGTCTTGGGACTAAAAGGATTGAATGCGTTCGATGTTCTCCACTGTGGAAGGATGTAGGTCCAAAAAGGTTTTAGTATTGCCTTCAAGATCAAAGTTTGTTGTCTAGGGAAAGATGAGGTTTTTTTATAGCCATCTACATATTTGGTAGAATCCTTAACTACAATTCGGCCAAATATACAAACTGCTAAATGAGAATATACGGACTCATGTCAGTCAAGTATAATAGACGGGTTTTATGCTAGATTTAGGTATGTGAGTAATAAATGTATAATTACTAGACAGACATCTACTGAGGGCCAAATATTCAGCTAAGATGAATGGAGGATTATATAAGCATTTGAGAAAGACATAATACTCTAGAAATTTCAGAAGAAATGTTTCATGTATTTCATCCATCCAATCCATAGGAATTTGATGATTTTTTGGAATCCGAAAGCTCAATGCAAATAATGTACCTGATGTGTATTTCTGCACTTTCATTCTGTTTTTTTTAATATATTATTTATTTATTTTTTTTTTTGAACTAACATAGAAGAATCAGTACAATTATTTTCTTTAAAATTGTGGTTAATCATGATTCCTAGAAACTATCAAATGCGAATACCCTTAAAGAATACCAGGCGGAAGATATAAATCAGCCTTAGACTGTAACACAGTGAGGCACTTACAGTCCTGATTGGTGTGATGTTTGTTAAGCCATAAACAGAGAACTAGACTTAAGTTTCCTTTCTGTAAGTAACTTATTCTAATCACTTGTGTGAGCTGTCGGATTGCTTTAATTTAAACTTTAGAGTTTAAATTAGCATATTCAAAGTCATCGCTAGAAAGCCTTAGCTCTATTATTATTTAACTGTCGTTGTTTCTTTGTTTATTTATTTAACGTCACTTTATGCTACCATGTTTAATCGGACGATGCTATAGTGGGAGTCCTAAATTTCGCCTATCCAGGTTTATTTAGGATGCGATCGGTAACGAGTAACTTAAATCGAAAGGTCCCCTCCGAAGGACGCCATAACTAAGGATTTTTTACCCCATTAAAAAATCCTAGGACCACCTGCGGGTTTGAACCCTTGACCTTTGGAATAGAAGGCTGTTATGCTAGCCACTCTGCCACTGGTGATTTCCGTTCAACTTTCGTTAATTAGAGAATCAATAACTTCCAATATGTATCTTATATGCTTCCAAAACGTCAATAAAATGTTTAAAAATTTCCTATGTTAACATGGAGACCAATTACGTATCTGAGATCTAAAGTTTCATAATGGAGTTTTACTTTCACTAATCAAAAAACAAATCACTCTTAATAGATATACAATTTAATCACTATCCAAAATCTTTTTAAAAAACCTGTTATATTCCTATTTTAATTAAATGTCCTAGAATATATCAATTATAAATAAATAAATGTCCTAGAATATTTCAACTTATAAATAATATAATTACGTATTTTCTATTAATCCGTTCCTACCATACTGATAAAATCTTTAAATATAAACAATTTTTTTAAAATATTATTTTGATATACTACAAGGGGCTTTTCTGAATTGAAAAACAAACCTTTCCCCATAAAAATAGTGAGAAAGATGAAACTTAGCACCTGGTTGCTTCCTTCACTTCAGCTTCATGAGAGAAGCTCAATTTCTTGAAAACTGAGTTCAATCAACAAAAGGTGGAATTTTCTCGTTTAAAACAACACAAAAATAATTCACTGACGCTTTGCACAACATGTTTTTCAACAATTAAAACCAACGCACTATAAAAACAAAAGAACATGTGTGATCATATCTTGATAAAAATAAAAATAATTGTGAACGGGGCTTGAATAATAATATTGCTACAAGATCACAATCATACAATAATATAATGTTTAAAGTAAATCATGACCCTTTTTACTTACAATACTCTCAGTCTGCATGGTGTACCACTAGTAGTATCTAAGGGCCAATCCTTTCCACCGATCCATACATCCAGTATTCCAATCCATTCTAGTAACACTGTACTCAATACGTACACCAATGACAAATGTGTGTTGTTCGTAAATAATTTTGCCTAACAAACCAGCCAGTTGCACGTCATATATATTGAAGGATGGTATCAAAGTTGGAGAACTAATTCTAAATCCAAAGCCTGTGTACAAGTTTCGTTAATTAGAGAATCAAATACTTTCAAGATATATATCTTATATGCTTCAAAAATGTCTATTAAATGTTTTTAAATTTCCTATGTAAACATGGACATAATCAGTATCGATTAGAGAATACAGGAATGAATCGTCTATCAAGTTTCTCGATTTTCTTTTGTTAAATACTGTCAACAGCTTAAACTTTGATTATGAACTTGAGTTTCAAAATGATGACATTCCGTTTTATGGGTGCTCTGGGTATCACCATTCTTCAAGTTTCAAGATTCTGATTACTTATTCATTGCAAAGACACGCGGACGAATGAGTACCTCTTTCACGACTGATTAAGCCGCAGTACTCCGACGAAAGGAGGATAAAACGACCCCTCTATACAGGAGGAGGCGGCTGCCGGAGATAAGGAGCCATTGGTTCTCCGGTTTATTATTTACTTAGAGGCGTTAAAAGAAGAATCAGGACACTACGACACTTTTTTACAACCCCTTTAATGGGCGTAGTGATATCTAGCAGGAACAATATCAAAACCCCGCCCGCTGGCCAATAAAACAAAGCCACTTTTTATCGTCTCTATATTTCCAGAGCTGTATAAGTCAGATAAATTTATTTATGGAAACGTCTACAAGGCAGAGGAGGGGCACCTCTGCGGGGGAATATATATATAAATATATGCCCATAAGTCAGGGTTGGTTTTATTGCAGGACTCCAGAAGGGGTGGCTCAGGATATGAAATTCCCTCCTTGGTCGTAAAAGAGACTCCGCCAAGTCGGGGTCGCTGGCGTTTGTGATTTATTCAGTTTCCTAGGACCGTAATTTCCATATTGCCTCTTCTGGGCAGGCCAAGTGGAAGGATATTCGGCATCAATAGATCCTGAAGGATGCAGAGGGGACTTTTATATTTTTTATAATACATATTTCGCATAATTCAGATTTTCCAAGTGCAATGATCATCTGAGTGTATACAGAAAATCGCTAATGTACAGATGCTTTGCGGCGCGGTGTAGGGCTTTCAAGACACAATCCATATGTATATATTTCTGATATCAAGGACATTAAAAAATAAATAAATTGTTGACTGTTGGGAGATTCAGGAGAAAATTAGTCCGGTTAGAGGTCAAAGAAAGACCAAACAATGAAATAGTTGAAACTATTTATTGTTCTGCGAACGTTTCAGCCCATATTTTAACCCACCTTCAGGCCTAAGAACAACACAATATAACAACCTGTTTAAATAAAAAACAATATACAAATAAATAATATGCACAGTGAGTAATATTAAATTATTGTATAAAAAGAAATTATGTAAAGTAAGTAATAAACGATAATGATATGAAATTAAAAACAGTTTAACTAATAATACAAATTTTAAAAATAAAATAAAATTTTCCTTAACTGAACGAGACTGGAAAACGAAAATACTCACTGAAAAGTAACGAAAACGAATATTTGTCGAAGCAAAACTCCCTTTAACTGACTTATCCATTATATAGTTAATTATACAAAGATATGTGTATATACTTATCCACTGTATTTCTAAATACTTCATATTTTAATGTTTCCTATTTCATGTAGATATAATAATAATATTGCTTTATTGGGAAATAATACAATCTGCCACTATCTTGGGCAATAAGTATTAGGGCTAAAAGAAGTCATTCATACCATATGTACAGAGTAAAAAACAAAATAAAACAGACATAACAATAATAAAAAAAAGAAGATAATAATAGTAATAATGAATAAATAAATTATAAAAAAAAAAAAAATATATATATATATATATATATATATATATATATATATATATATAAAAACATAAGATGAAATAAGATAAGTAAACTTAACTAGCAAATGAAAAAAATATATATATATAAAGTAAATAAAATCTTGGCCACATTCATACCTATATACATTATTTACATACTGCCCCTGAGAACTCTGAATCGAACCCCTACACCCAGAAGTGGATGGAGTGGCACAACACCAGGAGTTCCCAGCGCCTCTCAGTCAGCCGCGTCACCAGTCTAGCCAGTGGAGACTGAGTGAGGGCACAAGAGCCACACACTCTCAGGCATGAGTGGAGAAGTTGGCCATTGCCAGCACTCCAGTTGCATTTTTATAGATCTCTCGGCCACTACCGCCTCAGCCTACGAGGAGGGTTGTAAGGATGGTTGGTACTAGATAGGGATTGTGCCAGAGGATTAGGAAGAAGAGTAAGTTTCTGGTGAAAGGTTGAGAATTTAGATGGGATGAGATCAAGGACATAAGGGATCTTAAGGTCATGATGTAAGGTCTTGTTTGTAACGTAATAGGGAGCATTGACTATTGTTCTAAGGACTTTAGACTGAAAGGATTGGATACGTTTGATGTTCGAAAATTTATCAGTTCCCCATTGTTCAATTCCGTAGGTCCACATTGGAGTGAGAATTGTCTTGTAAATCAACAGTTTGTTTTCAATGGAAAGTTGTGATGTTCTGTTCAGTAGTCTATATAATTGTCCGTATCTTCTGTTGAGCTCTTGTCTTTTAAGTCGAGTATGTGGATTCCAGGTCAGTCGTTCATGTAGATATATATATGTATGAGTATGCCATACATATATCATTATTTTTCCTATATGTATACATGTACATAAGCATTTTACTGTTCTCTTTTTTTGTTTTTAATTATTAGTTAATTTTAAAAGAATCAATATAATCCTTTTCAATAACTCTTATTACTTAACGTATACAATTTTTCTTTATACTGTTTTATTAGTTACTATACATATCTTTTCTCTATAAATTGTTTTTTGAAAACAACTTTAATTTTTGGTTAGCTTGTGATTTTCTTCACATTGAAGAAGATCAAAAATTTGGGCGATAAATGTTTGTCGAAAACTAGTAACCAGCCTTAGAAATTCAGGAGCTGATTTTTATACTCATTAGCTCTCTGAAGGCCAATGTATATTTTAATTTAATCATAAAAAACATATATTTGCATAAATAAATATGCTGGTGTCGTAGGTAGAGCCTAGAGAAAAGGAGGCTGGCTATTTTTAATCCGGCCTTCCTCCAAGTCCACCAATGCTGGGTTGTAAATTTACCTCTGTTTACTTCTATTTTGAAGATTCACTTTGCCTCTTAAACAGAAGACAGCCATTCATCTCTACTTCAGAGGGTGTTTTGAAGGCGATAAGAATGAAATTAAACACTATTGACGAAAATCGTGCCGCCGACCGTAAATATTATACAGCTGTGTACTAGAGCATAATGAGGGGTTTACGATAGGGCCGTTCATCTTCATAGGAATAGTTAAACTTTAATGTATTAATTATATTTTTTTTTTAGTGATCAATAATATAATGATTTTCTAAGTTAAATATTTTGATTTATTCAGAATATATATATATATATATATATATATATATATATATATATATATATATATTATATATATATATATATATATGTAATTTTGATTATTATATTCTCATATATAGTGCGTTATAATAATTTTAAGGTTTATGTGAGTTCTTTTCTTAAAATAAAACTCAATATGATTATCAAAATAATATTGATAAATCTCATCTATACTGTTCATTTTCATGTTATATCATTTAAATCAGATACTAATAAAATCATGTGGGTGGACTCATCATTAGTATTAGTGTACGATGTTAGTATATCATCAAATAAATCGTAGGAGCCGTTTTTGAAAAAAATCATAAAAAGTTGCAATATGCATGGTATAAAGTGGCTCTTCGGGTTAACCGATTTTGATGAAATAGTTTTTGTAACATCTCAAGCGTATAGTTGTCTTAAATATGAAATTTCAGTTTCATAGGACTTTTCATTTCAACTTAGGAGTTATCACACACACACACACACACACACACACACACACATACACACTCAGACCTTTTTGCGGAACATTATTATTTGGACTCAGGAGACACTAAAGCGTGTATTTCCGTTGAAAATTGGAATTCGAAAATTTTCACGATCGCAAAACCTTCCCTCACTATATACTCATAAACATATTTTCTTATTGTATAAGAAGATATCATATCTCATTTTGTAGGAAAAACTTCTATAAATAAAATAAAAAAAATTGAATTATTATTTACTAAATAATTTTCTTTTACTAAATATCTTTAATATTTTGGGATTATTAAATTGTGGGATTTTTAACATTTTTAGTTTGTTAAATTTTAACTTTAAGTTTATTGTTTAATTTTAGACACATTTACTTTCATTTACATGGACATATAGTATATGTATATAGTAAGGGAAAGTATTGCGATCGTGAAAATTTTCGAATACCAGTTTTCATCATTATGTAAGTTTCATTCTGATAAAAATAGTCTGACAGGGCTTAAATGCCGATATTTTAAATTTTCTTCCCCTATAGTACCTTTAATTCTGTTGATTCTATAAAAATAACTCTATTATCTTGTTACCACTGACGAAAAACAGGTAAATATATAAGTTGTGCGAATTTAAAAAACAAGGAGAAAACTGAAAAATAAAAAATTGAATGCAATTTTTTGTTTTTGAACATAAGAGCAGTAATATACATGTATGATATACCGTTGGAAAGCTAAAGATTTTAGAAAAAATATTATCTCATACATAAGCTTTTAAAAGTTATTAGAGAGTGATGAAAAGCCGATAAAACTGAATGATTAGTTTAGATAATAACATAATAGATTTTTTAATAAAACACATGTTTCTATAGAAATTCCATTTAATTAATTCTTTTATGGTTTCACTCATTTTTATCTCTTACTGTGTTTGAAAATTCTTTAATCCATTCTAAAAACGGAGGTAAGTGAAAGCTGTGTGTTGCCTGCACCAGATTTTTTAAGAGTTATACATTTTTGTGATAAAAATATATTTAATAACGTGAATTATTTTTTTTTACTTCAAAGGTTGGTATTTAAACATTAAAAAACGTATGTTTTGACTGATTTGAAGAACGCTAGTGAATAACAACTTATTGTTAATTAACCAGAGACGATCCCAAATAATTTCCTTTATTCAAAGGTTCCTATTCATTTTTACATATCATGTCTTTAACAGACATGAAAAGATTTTCTTGTTTAAAAGACAATGAATCTTTCTTCATAAGCTTTCGACATCATTCTTATTCTGTTATTCTAACAATAAGAACGCTTTTGATTTAAGAGATAAAAGTACAAAAGTTTTTGTTATGCATTAGTAAAAATAAATGATTCCTTAACTTACATTGTTAGAAAACTTTAATTAATAAAAAATATATAATTAGGCTAGCTGTTTAGAATACTTTAGAAATGCTAAAATGTTAACATAATTGAATTGGATATGTAGATATATTTAATATCTCTCTATTACAAAAGTTGATAAATCTATTCACCAAGTAATATTTTATTTTACTTATAAGGTGAAATAATAAACTAGGTCGTGAACAATTGACTCTGAATTGAGAAAAATATTACCATATGAACTACAGGATATATGTAAATTACAGTCATATAATTTGAGTAACGGCACGATCAAATGAACAGTTGTATTATTTGAAAGCCGAAACGGAGATAACCCCCTATTATTATTTTTATTTATTTTTTTTTTTTTTATCAAATATATTTCTATATATTTTTTTTGGTTGAAGGGTGAAATTAAAATAATTAATAATAAAATATTGGTTCTGAATGGGTCAGTATAGAAAATATGTATTTATCGAGCCTGCCTAAGAAAAAAAACCTTAATAGGTTTAGATTTTAAAAAGTTTACCAATTGAACTATTTGTAAATCATAAGCAGACTGAATATTTCCAAAAACTAAAACGTAGTATATTTCACGCGAGCACTCCTGAATTGCTCCTCAAAATTTATTTTGTAGTAACTAATTGTAATTGTCGTACATATCATCTGAACCTCAGGCCACATCAAAGATTGAACAAATGGAAATTCATTGCAAGACGGAAATATTTTGTGTTCATTGATTAGAACGCTCCGAAAAGTTGGAGCAGGAAACATAATTATCTCGAGGAAAACAATTTATTTCTATTTAATATTTCTTAAATTATCGAAGATAATCCTGTTGAAATGGTTCTGAAAGATAATTCGAATCTTATGATTATATTAATCGGAACATTCTCTTCTAATTTGTTTATATATATTTATTTATCATAACATGTCAAAGATGATTATTATATTACGTTTCGAGGTACTTTATGCCTCATCTTCAGATTTTCAAATATTATCTAAAATATAATTGAATAAATATTATAAGCAATTATATATACATTAAGACCACATTATCAATAAATTAGAATCAATTTATCATTTAAACTATTTACATTCTGTTTATTATTATAATTCTACTTACATTTATTTCCATATTGTATATCAATATAGGTCAATTACTATTATATATTCTTCATATTGAGCTCATAGATATGAATAATCATTCTGTTAAATTCTATCTTTTCACTATCACATATTCATTGTTTAAACCTTTTGTTGCTGTGCACTTGCAACTATCATGTATACTAAAATAGCATTCATCTAATACCTTTCTTGTGCTAATCGATGTTTTCAAATATCCACAACATAATTTTTATCTAGGTTAGGTAATTGATATAAAATAATTCGAATCATATCAGAGGAAGCATGACTGAGACTGCAATAGGCAGATGCAGTGGCGCAAGATGTTCAAGATGTCAGGCGTGTCTTGATCCTGCGTGACTGGAGGGCAATCTAATGAAGGCTCATTGACACAGAAGGTCGAAATGCAATATATATCGCAATACAATAATGGTATGCAGTACAATGCATTGTGATGTATAAGTTGTAGAATTGACCTGTCTATATCAGAGGTTAAGGAACCGCTGGGGGTCAGCAGATGTCCAAGGGGTCTGTTGAGCTCTTGTCTTTTAAGTCGAGTATGTGGATTCCAGGTCAGTCGTTCATGTAGATATATATATGTATGAGTATGCCATACATATATCATTATTTTTCCTATATGTATACATGTACATAAGCATTTTACTGTTCTCTTTTTTTGTTTTTAATTATTAGTTAATTTTAAAAGAATCAATATAATCCTTTTCAATAACTCTTATTACTTAACGTATACAATTTTTCTTTATACTGTTTTATTAGTTACTATACATATCTTTTCTCTATAAATTGTTTTTTGAAAACAACTTTAATTTTTGGTTAGCTTGTGATTTTCTTCACATTGAAGAAGATCAAAAATTTGGGCGATAAATGTTTGTCGAAAACTAGTAACCAGCCTTAGAAATTCAGGAGCTGATTTTTATACTCATTAGCTCTCTGAAGGCCAATGTATATTTTAATTTAATCATAAAAAACATATATTTGCATAAATAAATATGCTGGTGTCGTAGGTAGAGCCTAGAGAAAAGGAGGCTGGCTATTTTTAATCCGGCCTTCCTCCAAGTCCACCAATGCTGGGTTGTAAATTTACCTCTGTTTACTTCTATTTTGAAGATTCACTTTGCCTCTTAAACAGAAGACAGCCATTCATCTCTACTTCAGAGGGTGTTTTGAAGGCGATAAGAATGAAATTAAACACTATTGACGAAAATCGTGCCGCCGACCGTAAATATTATACAGCTGTGTACTAGAGCATAATGAGGGGTTTACGATAGGGCCGTTCATCTTCATAGGAATAGTTAAACTTTAATGTATTAATTATATTTTTTTTTTAGTGATCAATAATATAATGATTTTCTAAGTTAAATATTTTGATTTATTCAGAATATATATATATATATATATATATATATATATATATATATATATATATATATATATATATATATATATATATATATATGTAATTTTGATTATTATATTCTCATATATAGTGCGTTATAATAATTTTAAGGTTTATGTGAGTTCTTTTCTTAAAATAAAACTCAATATGATTATCAAAATAATATTGATAAATCTCATCTATACTGTTCATTTTCATGTTATATCATTTAAATCAGATACTAATAAAATCATGTGGGTGGACTCATCATTAGTATTAGTGTACGATGTTAGTATATCATCAAATAAATCGTAGGAGCCGTTTTTGAAAAAAATCATAAAAAGTTGCAATATGCATGGTATAAAGTGGCTCTTCGGGTTAACCGATTTTGATGAAATAGTTTTTGTAACATCTCAAGCGTATAGTTGTCTTAAATATGAAATTTCAGTTTCATAGGACTTTTCATTTCAACTTAGGAGTTATCACACACACACACACACACACACACACACACACACATACACACTCAGACCTTTTTGCGGAACATTATTATTTGGACTCAGGAGACACTAAAGCGTGTATTTCCGTTGAAAATTGGAATTCGAAAATTTTCACGATCGCAAAACCTTCCCTCACTATATACTCATAAACATATTTTCTTATTGTATAAGAAGATATCATATCTCATTTTGTAGGAAAAACTTCTATAAATAAATAAAAAAAATTGAATTATTATTTACTAAATAATTTTCTTTTACTAAATATCTTTAATATTTTGGGATTATTAAATTGTGGGATTTTTAACATTTTTAGTTTGTTAAATTTTAACTTTAAGTTTATTGTTTAATTTTAGACACATTTACTTTCATTTACATGGACATATAGTATATGTATATAGTAAGGGAAAGTATTGCGATCGTGAAAATTTTCGAATACCAGTTTTCATCATTATGTAAGTTTCATTCTGATAAAAATAGTCTGACAGGGCTTAAATGCCGATATTTTAAATTTTCTTCCCCTATAGTACCTTTAATTCTGTTGATTCTATAAAAATAACTCTATTATCTTGTTACCACTGACGAAAAACAGGTAAATATATAAGTTGTGCGAATTTAAAAAACAAGGAGAAAACTGAAAAATAAAAAATTGAATGCAATTTTTTGTTTTTGAACATAAGAGCAGTAATATACATGTATGATATACCGTTGGAAAGCTAAAGATTTTAGAAAAAATATTATCTCATACATAAGCTTTTAAAAGTTATTAGAGAGTGATGAAAAGCCGATAAAACTGAATGATTAGTTTAGATAATAACATAATAGATTTTTTAATAAAACACATGTTTCTATAGAAATTCCATTTAATTAATTCTTTTATGGTTTCACTCATTTTTATCTCTTACTGTGTTTGAAAATTCTTTAATCCATTCTAAAAACGGAGGTAAGTGAAAGCTGTGTGTTGCCTGCACCAGATTTTTAAGAGTTATACATTTTTGTGATAAAAATATATTTAATAACGTGAATTATTTTTTTTTACTTCAAAGGTTGGTATTTAAACATTAAAAAACGTATGTTTTGACTGATTTGAAGAACGCTAGTGAATAACAACTTATTGTTAATTAACCAGAGACGATCCCAAATAATTTCCTTTATTCAAAGGTTCCTATTCATTTTTACATATCATGTCTTTAACAGACATGAAAAGATTTTCTTGTTTAAAAGACAATGAATCTTTCTTCATAAGCTTTCGACATCATTCTTATTCTGTTATTCTAACAATAAGAACGCTTTTGATTTAAGAGATAAAAGTACAAAAGTTTTTGTTATGCATTAGTAAAAATAAATGATTCCTTAACTTACATTGTTAGAAAACTTTAATTAATAAAAAATATATAATTAGGCTAGCTGTTTAGAATACTTTAGAAATGCTAAAATGTTAACATAATTGAATTGGATATGTAGATATATTTAATATCTCTCTATTACAAAAGTTGATAAATCTATTCACCAAGTAATATTTTATTTTACTTATAAGGTGAAATAATAAACTAGGTCGTGAACAATTGACTCTGAATTGAGAAAAATATTACCATATGAACTACAGGATATATGTAAATTACAGTCATATAATTTGAGTAACGGCACGATCAAATGAACAGTTGTATTATTTGAAAGCCGAAACGGAGATAACCCCCTATTATTATTTTTATTTATTTTTTTTTTTTTTATCAAAATATATTTCTATATATTTTTTTTGGTTGAAGGGTGAAATTAAAATAATTAATAATAAAATATTGGTTCTGAATGGGTCAGTATAGAAAATATGTATTTATCGAGCCTGCCTAAGAAAAAAAACCTTAATAGGTTTAGATTTTAAAAAGTTTACCAATTGAACTATTTGTAAATCATAAGCAGACTGAATATTTCCAAAAACTAAAACGTAGTATATTTCACGCGAGCACTCCTGAATTGCTCCTCAAAATTTATTTTGTAGTAACTAATTGTAATTGTCGTACATATCATCTGAACCTCAGGCCACATCAAAGATTGAACAAATGGAAATTCATTGCAAGACGGAAATATTTTGTGTTCATTGATTAGAACGCTCCGAAAAGTTGGAGCAGGAAACATAATTATCTCGAGGAAAACAATTTATTTCTATTTAATATTTCTTAAATTATCGAAGATAATCCTGTTGAAATGGTTCTGAAAGATAATTCGAATCTTATGATTATATTAATCGGAACATTCTCTTCTAATTTGTTTATATATATTTATTTATCATAACATGTCAAAGATGATTATTATATTACGTTTCGAGGTACTTTATGCCTCATCTTCAGATTTTCAAATATTATCTAAAATATAATTGAATAAATATTATAAGCAATTATATATACATTAAGACCACATTATCAATAAATTAGAATCAATTTATCATTTAAACTATTTACATTCTGTTTATTATTATAATTCTACTTACATTTATTTCCATATTGTATATCAATATAGGTCAATTACTATTATATATTCTTCATATTGAGCTCATAGATATGAATAATCATTCTGTTAAATTCTATCTTTTCACTATCACATATTCATTGTTTAAACCTTTTGTTGCTGTGCACTTGCAACTATCATGTATACTAAAATAGCATTCATCTAATACCTTTCTTGTGCTAATCGATGTTTTCAAATATCCACAACATAATTTTTATCTAGGTTAGGTAATTGATATAAAATAATTCGAATCATATCAGAGGAAGCATGACTGAGACTGCAATAGGCAGATGCAGTGGCGCAAGATGTTCAAGATGTCAGGCGTGTCTTGATCCTGCGTGACTGGAGGGCAATCTAATGAAGGCTCATTGACACAGAAGGTCGAAATGCAATATATATCGCAATACAATAATGGTATGCAGTACAATGCATTGTGATGTATAAGTTGTAGAATTGACCTGTCTATATCAGAGGTTAAGGAACCGCTGGGGGTCAGCAGATGTCCAAGGGGTCTGTTGAGCTCTTGTCTTTTAAGTCGAGTATGTGGATTCCAGGTCAGTCGTTCATGTAGATATATATATGTATGAGTATGCCATACATATATCATTATTTTTCCTATATGTATACATGTACATAAGCATTTTACTGTTCTCTTTTTTTGTTTTTAATTATTAGTTAATTTTAAAAGAATCAATATAATCCTTTTCAATAACTCTTATTACTTAACGTATACAATTTTTCTTTATACTGTTTTATTAGTTACTATACATATCTTTTCTCTATAAATTGTTTTTTGAAAACAACTTTAATTTTTGGTTAGCTTGTGATTTTCTTCACATTGAAGAAGATCAAAAATTTGGGCGATAAATGTTTGTCGAAAACTAGTAACCAGCCTTAGAAATTCAGGAGCTGATTTTTATACTCATTAGCTCTCTGAAGGCCAATGTATATTTTAATTTAATCATAAAAAACATATATTTGCATAAATAAATATGCTGGTGTCGTAGGTAGAGCCTAGAGAAAAGGAGGCTGGCTATTTTTAATCCGGCCTTCCTCCAAGTCCACCAATGCTGGGTTGTAAATTTACCTCTGTTTACTTCTATTTTGAAGATTCACTTTGCCTCTTAAACAGAAGACAGCCATTCATCTCTACTTCAGAGGGTGTTTTGAAGGCGATAAGAATGAAATTAAACACTATTGACGAAAATCGTGCCGCCGACCGTAAATATTATACAGCTGTGTACTAGAGCATAATGAGGGGTTTACGATAGGGCCGTTCATCTTCATAGGAATAGTTAAACTTTAATGTATTAATTATATTTTTTTTTTAGTGATCAATAATATAATGATTTTCTAAGTTAAATATTTTGATTTATTCAGAATATATATATATATATATATTATATATATATATATATATATATATATATATATATATATATATATATATATATATGTAATTTTGATTATTATATTCTCATATATAGTGCGTTATAATAATTTTAAGGTTTATGTGAGTTCTTTTCTTAAAATAAAACTCAATATGATTATCAAAATAATATTGATAAATCTCATCTATACTGTTCATTTTCATGTTATATCATTTAAATCAGATACTAATAAAATCATGTGGGTGGACTCATCATTAGTATTAGTGTACGATGTTAGTATATCATCAAATAAATCGTAGGAGCCGTTTTTGAAAAAAATCATAAAAAGTTGCAATATGCATGGTATAAAGTGGCTCTTCGGGTTAACCGATTTTGATGAAATAGTTTTTGTAACATCTCAAGCGTATAGTTGTCTTAAATATGAAATTTCAGTTTCATAGGACTTTTCATTTCAACTTAGGAGTTATCACACACACACACACACACACACACACACACACATACACACTCAGACCTTTTTGCGGAACATTATTATTTGGACTCAGGAGACACTAAAGCGTGTATTTCCGTTGAAAATTGGAATTCGAAAATTTTCACGATCGCAAAACCTTCCCTCACTATATACTCATAAACATATTTTCTTATTGTATAAGAAGATATCATATCTCATTTTGTAGGAAAAACTTCTATAAATAAATAAAAAAAATTGAATTATTATTTACTAAATAATTTTCTTTTACTAAATATCTTTAATATTTTGGGATTATTAAATTGTGGGATTTTTAACATTTTTAGTTTGTTAAATTTTAACTTTAAGTTTATTGTTTAATTTTAGACACATTTACTTTCATTTACATGGACATATAGTATATGTATATAGTAAGGGAAAGTATTGCGATCGTGAAAATTTTCGAATACCAGTTTTCATCATTATGTAAGTTTCATTCTGATAAAAATAGTCTGACAGGGCTTAAATGCCGATATTTTAAATTTTCTTCCCCTATAGTACCTTTAATTCTGTTGATTCTATAAAAATAACTCTATTATCTTGTTACCACTGACGAAAAACAGGTAAATATATAAGTTGTGCGAATTTAAAAAACAAGGAGAAAACTGAAAAATAAAAAATTGAATGCAATTTTTTGTTTTTGAACATAAGAGCAGTAATATACATGTATGATATACCGTTGGAAAGCTAAAGATTTTAGAAAAAATATTATCTCATACATAAGCTTTTAAAAGTTATTAGAGAGTGATGAAAAGCCGATAAAACTGAATGATTAGTTTAGATAATAACATAATAGATTTTTTAATAAAACACATGTTTCTATAGAAATTCCATTTAATTAATTCTTTTATGGTTTCACTCATTTTTATCTCTTACTGTGTTTGAAAATTCTTTAATCCATTCTAAAAACGGAGGTAAGTGAAAGCTGTGTGTTGCCTGCACCAGATTTTTTAAGAGTTATACATTTTTGTGATAAAAATATATTTAATAACGTGAATTATTTTTTTTTACTTCAAAGGTTGGTATTTAAACATTAAAAAACGTATGTTTTGACTGATTTGAAGAACGCTAGTGAATAACAACTTATTGTTAATTAACCAGAGACGATCCCAAATAATTTCCTTTATTCAAAGGTTCCTATTCATTTTTACATATCATGTCTTTAACAGACATGAAAAGATTTTCTTGTTTAAAAGACAATGAATCTTTCTTCATAAGCTTTCGACATCATTCTTATTCTGTTATTCTAACAATAAGAACGCTTTTGATTTAAGAGGTAAAAGTACAAAAGTTTTTGTTATGCATTAGTAAAAATAAATGATTCCTTAACTTACATTGTTAGAAAACTTTAATTAATAAAAAATATATAATTAGGCTAGCTGTTTAGAATACTTTAGAAATGCTAAAATGTTAACATAATTGAATTGGATATGTAGATATATTTAATATCTCTCTATTACAAAAGTTGATAAATCTATTCACCAAGTAATATTTTATTTTACTTATAAGGTGAAATAATAAACTAGGTCGTGAACAATTGACTCTGAATTGAGAAAAATATTACCATATGAACTACAGGATATATGTAAATTACAGTCATATAATTTGAGTAACGGCACGATCAAATGAACAGTTGTATTATTTGAAAGCCGAAACGGAGATAACCCCCTATTATTATTTTTATTTATTTTTTTTTTTTTTATCAAAATATATTTCTATATATTTTTTTTGGTTGAAGGGTGAAATTAAAATAATTAATAATAAAATATTGGTTCTGAATGGGTCAGTATAGAAAATATGTATTTATCGAGCCTGCCTAAGAAAAAAAACCTTAATAGGTTTAGATTTTAAAAAGTTTACCAATTGAACTATTTGTAAATCATAAGCAGACTGAATATTTCCAAAAACTAAAACGTAGTATATTTCACGCGAGCACTCCTGAATTGCTCCTCAAAATTTATTTTGTAGTAACTAATTGTAATTGTCGTACATATCATCTGAACCTCAGGCCACATCAAAGATTGAACAAATGGAAATTCATTGCAAGACGGAAATATTTTGTGTTCATTGATTAGAACGCTCCGAAAAGTTGGAGCAGGAAACATAATTATCTCGAGGAAAACAATTTATTTCTATTTAATATTTCTTAAATTATCGAAGATAATCCTGTTGAAATGGTTCTGAAAGATAATTCGAATCTTATGATTATATTAATCGGAACATTCTCTTCTAATTTGTTTATATATATTTATTTATCATAACATGTCAAAGATGATTATTATATTACGTTTCGAGGTACTTTATGCCTCATCTTCAAGATTTTCAAATATTATCTAAAATATAATTGAATAAATATTATAAGCAATTATATATACATTAAGACCACATTATCAATAAATTAGAATCAATTTATCATTTAAACTATTTACATTCTGTTTATTATTATAATTCTACTTACATTTATTTCCATATTGTATATCAATATAGGTCAATTACTATTATATATTCTTCATATTGAGCTCATAGATATGAATAATCATTCTGTTAAATTCTATCTTTTCACTATCACATATTCATTGTTTAAACCTTTTGTTGCTGTGCACTTGCAACTATCATGTATACTAAAATAGCATTCATCTAATACCTTTCTTGTGCTAATCGATGTTTTCAAATATCCACAACATAATTTTTATCTAGGTTAGGTAATTGATATAAAATAATTCGAATCATATCAGAGGAAGCATGACTGAGACTGCAATAGGCAGATGCAGTGGCGCAAGATGTTCAAGATGTCAGGCGTGTCTTGATCCTGCGTGACTGGAGGGCAATCTAATGAAGGCTCATTGACACAGAAGGTCGAAATGCAATATATATCGCAATACAATAATGGTATGCAGTACAATGCATTGTGATGTATAAGTTGTAGAATTGACCTGTCTATATCAGAGGTTAAGGAACCGCTGGGGGTCAGCAGATGTCCAAGGGGTCTGTTGAGCTCTTGTCTTTTAAGTCGAGTATGTGGATTCCAGGTCAGTCGTTCATGTAGATATATATATGTATGAGTATGCCATACATATATCATTATTTTTCCTATATGTATACATGTACATAAGCATTTTACTGTTCTCTTTTTTTGTTTTTAATTATTAGTTAATTTTAAAAGAATCAATATAATCCTTTTCAATAACTCTTATTACTTAACGTATACAATTTTTCTTTATACTGTTTTATTAGTTACTATACATATCTTTTCTCTATAAATTGTTTTTTGAAAACAACTTTAATTTTTGGTTAGCTTGTGATTTTCTTCACATTGAAGAAGATCAAAAATTTGGGCGATAAATGTTTGTCGAAAACTAGTAACCAGCCTTAGAAATTCAGGAGCTGATTTTTATACTCATTAGCTCTCTGAAGGCCAATGTATATTTTAATTTAATCATAAAAAACATATATTTGCATAAATAAATATGCTGGTGTCGTAGGTAGAGCCTAGAGAAAAGGAGGCTGGCTATTTTTAATCCGGCCTTCCTCCAAGTCCACCAATGCTGGGTTGTAAATTTACCTCTGTTTACTTCTATTTTGAAGATTCACTTTGCCTCTTAAACAGAAGACAGCCATTCATCTCTACTTCAGAGGGTGTTTTGAAGGCGATAAGAATGAAATTAAACACTATTGACGAAAATCGTGCCGCCGACCGTAAATATTATACAGCTGTGTACTAGAGCATAATGAGGGGTTTACGATAGGGCCGTTCATCTTCATAGGAATAGTTAAACTTTAATGTATTAATTATATTTTTTTTTTAGTGATCAATAATATAATGATTTTCTAAGTTAAATATTTTGATTTATTCAGAATATATATATATATATATATATATATATATATATATATATATATATATATATATATATGTAATTTTGATTATTATATTCTCATATATAGTGCGTTATAATAATTTTAAGGTTTATGTGAGTTCTTTTCTTAAAATAAAACTCAATATGATTATCAAAATAATATTGATAAATCTCATCTATACTGTTCATTTTCATGTTATATCATTTAAATCAGATACTAATAAAATCATGTGGGTGGACTCATCATTAGTATTAGTGTACGATGTTAGTATATCATCAAATAAATCGTAGGAGCCGTTTTTGAAAAAAATCAAAAAAAGTTGCAATATGCATGGTATAAAGTGGCTCTTCGGGTTAACCGATTTTGATGAAATAGTTTTTGTAACATCTCAAGCGTATAGTTGTCTTAAATATGAAATTTCAGTTTCATAGGACTTTTCATTTCAACTTAGGAGTTATCACACACACACACACACACACACACACACACACATACACACTCAGACCTTTTTGCGGAACATTATTATTTGGACTCAGGAGACACTAAAGCGTGTATTTCCGTTGAAAATTGGAATTCGAAAATTTTCACGATCGCAAAACCTTCCCTCACTATATACTCATAAACATATTTTCTTATTGTATAAGAAGATATCATATCTCATTTTGTAGGAAAAACTTCTATAAATAAATAAAAAAAATTGAATTATTATTTACTAAATAATTTTCTTTTACTAAATATCTTTAATATTTTGGGATTATTAAATTGTGGGATTTTTAACATTTTTAGTTTGTTAAATTTTAACTTTAAGTTTATTGTTTAATTTTAGACACATTTACTTTCATTTACATGGACATATAGTATATGTATATAGTAAGGGAAAGTATTGCGATCGTGAAAATTTTCGAATACCAGTTTTCATCATTATGTAAGTTTCATTCTGATAAAAATAGTCTGACAGGGCTTAAATGCCGATATTTTAAATTTTCTTCCCCTATAGTACCTTTAATTCTGTTGATTCTATAAAAATAACTCTATTATCTTGTTACCACTGACGAAAAACAGGTAAATATATAAGTTGTGCGAATTTAAAAAACAAGGAGAAAACTGAAAAATAAAAAATTGAATGCAATTTTTTGTTTTTGAACATAAGAGCAGTAATATACATGTATGATATACCGTTGGAAAGCTAAAGATTTTAGAAAAAATATTATCTCATACATAAGCTTTTAAAAGTTATTAGAGAGTGATGAAAAGCCGATAAAACTGAATGATTAGTTTAGATAATAACATAATAGATTTTTTAATAAAACACATGTTTCTATAGAAATTCCATTTAATTAATTCTTTTATGGTTTCACTCATTTTTATCTCTTACTGTGTTTGAAAATTCTTTAATCCATTCTAAAAACGGAGGTAAGTGAAAGCTGTGTGTTGCCTGCACCAGATTTTTTAAGAGTTATACATTTTTGTGATAAAAATATATTTAATAACGTGAATTATTTTTTTTTACTTCAAAGGTTGGTATTTAAACATTAAAAAACGTATGTTTTGACTGATTTGAAGAACGCTAGTGAATAACAACTTATTGTTAATTAACCAGAGACGATCCCAAATAATTTCCTTTATTCAAAGGTTCCTATTCATTTTTACATATCATGTCTTTAACAGACATGAAAAGATTTTCTTGTTTAAAAGACAATGAATCTTTCTTCATAAGCTTTCGACATCATTCTTATTCTGTTATTCTAACAATAAGAACGCTTTTGATTTAAGAGATAAAAGTACAAAAGTTTTTGTTATGCATTAGTAAAAATAAATGATTCCTTAACTTACATTGTTAGAAAACTTTAATTAATAAAAAATATATAATTAGGCTAGCTGTTTAGAATACTTTAGAAATGCTAAAATGTTAACATAATTGAATTGGATATGTAGATATATTTAATATCTCTCTATTACAAAAGTTGATAAATCTATTCACCAAGTAATATTTTATTTTACTTATAAGGTGAAATAATAAACTAGGTCGTGAACAATTGACTCTGAATTGAGAAAAATATTACCATATGAACTACAGGATATATGTAAATTACAGTCATATAATTTGAGTAACGGCACGATCAAATGAACAGTTGTATTATTTGAAAGCCGAAACGGAGATAACCCCCTATTATTATTTTTATTTATTTTTTTTTTTTTTATCAAAATATATTTCTATATATTTTTTTTGGTTGAAGGGTGAAATTAAAATAATTAATAATAAAATATTGGTTCTGAATGGGTCAGTATAGAAAATATGTATTTATCGAGCCTGCCTAAGAAAAAAAACCTTAATAGGTTTAGATTTTAAAAAGTTTACCAATTGAACTATTTGTAAATCATAAGCAGACTGAATATTTCCAAAAACTAAAACGTAGTATATTTCACGCGAGCACTCCTGAATTGCTCCTCAAAATTTATTTTGTAGTAACTAATTGTAATTGTCGTACATATCATCTGAACCTCAGGCCACATCAAAGATTGAACAAATGGAAATTCATTGCAAGACGGAAATATTTTGTGTTCATTGATTAGAACGCTCCGAAAAGTTGGAGCAGGAAACATAATTATCTCGAGGAAAACAATTTATTTCTATTTAATATTTCTTAAATTATCGAAGATAATCCTGTTGAAATGGTTCTGAAAGATAATTCGAATCTTATGATTATATTAATCGGAACATTCTCTTCTAATTTGTTTATATATATTTATTTATCATAACATGTCAAAGATGATTATTATATTACGTTTCGAGGTACTTTATGCCTCATCTTCAGATTTTCAAATATTATCTAAAATATAATTGAATAAATATTATAAGCAATTATATATACATTAAGACCACATTATCAATAAATTAGAATCAATTTATCATTTAAACTATTTACATTCTGTTTATTATTATAATTCTACTTACATTTATTTCCATATTGTATATCAATATAGGTCAATTACTATTATATATTCTTCATATTGAGCTCATAGATATGAATAATCATTCTGTTAAATTCTATCTTTTCACTATCACATATTCATTGTTTAAACCTTTTGTTGCTGTGCACTTGCAACTATCATGTATACTAAAATAGCATTCATCTAATACCTTTCTTGTGCTAATCGATGTTTTCAAATATCCACAACATAATTTTTATCTAGGTTAGGTAATTGATATAAAATAATTCGAATCCTATCAGAGGAAGCATGACTGAGACTGCAATAGGCAGATGCAGTGGCGCAAGATGTTCAAGATGTCAGGCGTGTCTTGATCCTGCGTGACTGGAGGGCAATCTAATGAAGGCTCATTGACACAGAAGGTCGAAATGCAATATATATCGCAATACAATAATGGTATGCAGTACAATGCATTGTGATGTATAAGTTGTAGAATTGACCTGTCTATATCAGAGGTTAAGGAACCGCTGGGGGTCAGCAGATGTCCAAGGGGTCCGCTATATGTCATTCGAAAATTATTTTAAATTACCTTCATGAAAAATATGTTTAAACGTTGGCTAGCAGTAAGAATTACTGCACATTGCACAGACAAATCAAATTGAGGGAGGTATAGATATTTACAAATATTAAGTAGGTAACAACAATGTATTTCTAAATTTTAGTAATTCACTGAGTAAAGTGTTCCGCAGACTGTAGTCGGTTTTTAATGTTTGCGCATAGCATACACCATCTTTAACAATATATTTGAAACGCAGTCATTAAATCGTTTGTCCATTATTTCAATGGTAAAAGGTTTATGTTAGTCGGACTTAAAAATCAAGACCGTTAAGTGCGATATTCATTTTAGGAAATATTCGGCTGTTTATTTAAAAAATAGCAATATATTTGATTATTTTCGCATTGAAATCTTGATATTTTATTTTATTTTAATATGATTTTTTTTTCACGTTATGTAAGGAAATGTTTTACTCTGCTTGAAAAATCAAAAGAGATGGCATTAAATATGAACTTATTAGGTTTTGGTGTAAATCTCAAGAACTTATGTTAAGATGAAATCAGATCAGGGATTTATAAAAAGGCTGGGATAAATATATGCATATATATACTTTTAACTTACATACCTTATACATACATATATATATATATATATATATATATATATATATATATATATATATATTCATGCTTTTTTTTTCTTTTTTTTTTAATTTAGGGGTTTCTATTCATAGTAATGGTTGGATGAAGGAGTTCACCAATACAATATGTTGGGAACCATTGGTATAAATAAAAATATATAGTTACAAAAAGGTACAGCAGTATTAAAGATAAAAAAAATTAAACTCACCAACAGAATTTGATGTTAAGTTTCAAGATCGAAGTTCTACCACTGGGTAGTTTCTTCACAAGCCTTTTCACGCCCTTTATTGTAATTCAACACTTTTACTTGTTGTATTTATGTATATACAGTTGTAAAATTCAATAAAATATATTAAAAAAAAAAAGTTTCAAGATGCTCGTTATCAAAATAACGAATACAAATATGTCCTTTCGTATTAAGGCGGTTTTCACCATTGAGAAAAATATAGAAAAAACAATAACAGTTCTTGTTCCAGACTCAATGTAAATACCTGTGAAATATTGAATTATTTTCGGAGAAAATATGACTAAAAATAATCAGTGAAATTGTACTACGAAGAGATATGGCTTGTTGAGATAAGTATAAAGATATGGCAGTTTAAAAATAACTAAGCAAACTATTTCATGATTACTAATTTGATAACGTTAACGTGCTTCTTCTTAATTAGATATATTTTACAATTTTAATAAGACTTTCAATCAGTCCAATGGCTAAGAATTCCTAAATATTTCCCTCTGCCTAATAGAAGGTATATGGCTTAACATAGTAAAAAAAAATTAACATAGTAAAAGAAAATCTATATTCAATTACAAAAATTATCAAGTAAATTAGTTCAATAAAAAAATGCTGAATATTTCCTAGAATATATAAAGTCCCTATCACAAATCATGGTCTTAATTTTAGGGCGATTCCAAGTAATAGTAACTTTTCAATATTGAAATAATGGACTATTAAATTAGTAATCGCGATTAAAATAATTGTTACAAATAATCCTACAACTTTAAACTAGTCCCAGGCCCTAAGTTTGTTTGTTTATTTATTTAACCTCACTTTATGCTACTATGGCTAATCGGACGATGTTACACTGGGAGTCCTAAATTTTGCCTATCCAGGTTTAATTAGGACAGGGATCTTTAACGAGTACCTGACATCGCACAGGCTCGGGACCTTTTAACGTCTCCTCCGAAAGACGTTTACTCCGATTAAAAAATTCTGGGACCCCCTGCGGGTTTGAACCCGTGACCTTTGGCATAGGAGGCTGCTATGCTAACCACTCAGCTACAAGTGATCCCCCAGACCCTAAGAACCAACTACATACCTGGAAACATTGTACTCAATGAATTACCAAAATTTTAAAATACAATATGGGTAGCTAGAATATACTAGGTACAATATATATAGTTACCATCAGGTATATATACTATTTAATATCAGTTACCGCGCACAATTTAATGTATCTGTGCATATCTATCCGTGGACCACTTATTGGAAACCACCGATCTAAGAATTAAAATAAAATTTAAAAATGAGACCAGACTACTACTATTAGTAAAGATATAGAGCTATTTTTTTTTTTTTTTTTTTCTCTTTATATCTTTATTTACACCTGTCAGAAGATGCCTGACAATCAGCAAATGTGCTGGACAAAATGAGATTAGACATGATAGGCATGGGGAAGTAAAGTGCCCAGCAGCACCCCTTCCAAGGCTTTAATCTAGCTTAGGAGGTCCCTCATCCAGCTTCGTTTTAGCCTTCTTCTGACCGGCATTTCAGCAACTGACATGTCGTTAATCAGTCTATTGTCGTGTCCGTTAAGTTTAATGTGAAATCGAGAATAGAGTGTTCGTATATGTTGGTCAACTGTTGGTTGCTGTAAGTCCGTATGTAGGGTTCTGTTGTTTACGTACCAAGGAGCTGTCGTTATGAGTCTTAAAATTTTGGATTGAAATGATTGCAGTTTTTGTATGTGAGTCTTTTTTGCTGAACCAAAAATCTGTGAAGCGTAAGTCCATATTGGCTTAAGAAGGTATGTGTATGTATTCAGTTTCTGTCTAATTTTTAATTTTGATGATTTTGAAAAAAGAGAGTATAGTATTTTCAGTCGGTGGTTGAGAGTCTGTCTTTTCATCTTGACATGTGGGCCCCAAGTCATCCTTCGATCGAGTGTCAGTCCTAGGTAATTTACAGAGTTTGTCTGAGGAATTTGGTTGTTGTCGATAAAAATTGGTGGGCAAGTGTTTTGTCGTAGTGTAAACGTTACGTGTTTTGATTTGTCGTGATTTATACGAATTTTCCAAAGATTGTACCAATTTTGTAGTAGCATTATATGATTTTGTAGAGTCAGTGAGGCCAGTATGGGATCGTCGTTTGAAGTTAAAATTGCAGTATCGTCCGCGTAAGTTGCAGTCAATGTGGTGGGATGAGTTGGTATGTCATTTGTGTATACAATGTATAGGAGCGGAGCAAGTATCGATCCTTGCGGTACTCCTGCCAAGACTGGTCGGATTGAAGAAGTTTCTGAGCCCTGCCGAACAGAGAAAAACCTATCGAAGAGGAAAGATTGTATAATAAGATAGTACGTGTAAGGTAGTACGTTCTTGAGTTTAAAGAGAAGCCCCTCGTGCCAGACTTTATCAAACGCTTGGGCAACATCCAAAAATACCCCAGTTGCGTATTGCTTTTTTTCTAGTGCTCCTGCAATGAAGTCAGTAACTCTGTGTAATTGATGTGTCGTTGAGTGTAACATGCGAAAACCGAATTGATGGTCAGGTATTATTTTTAGCTCAGTCAGTATGTCAACCAATCTTTTATAAATTAATTTTTCAAAAAGTTTAGAGCATATCGGAAGGAGACTTATAGGCCTGTAAGAGGAAGGTTTGTACATGTCTTTATCTTTTTTGTGTATCATTTTTATGATTGAGTATTTCCACTGTACTGGGAATTTAGTTGTCCTAAGTATACAATTGTATATTGTCGTGAGGAACACTAGAGCTTTCTTGGGCATCATTTGGAGCGCCTCAGCAGTTATTAAATCATAACCTGGGGCTTTTCTTTTAGGTAAGTGTCTGATTTGTTGTGCGACTTGTGAAGGAGTGAATGATGTAGGAGGTAGTGTTAACTGTAGTGGAATGTCCAGAGTACTTTTAACTAAGTTTTCATGTTCTGTATTAGGGTAGTCAGTCGGTGGTATAAAAACAGAGGAAAGATGATCAGCAAAAATTTCGGATTTTTCTCTATCTGACAAGGCCCATGAACCATCTTCTTTTCGCAGTGGTACTGATACCTGTCGATGTTTCAACAATTTCTTGGTATGCTTCCACAAGCTTCCATCGTCAGTTGATAGATTGTTCAAATAGGCATCGTAGTTAGTTCGGTTGAATTTTTGTATTTGTCGTTTAAGTTCGTTGTTGAGTCTGTTAAAGTGTTTTCTGTCTGAAGGAAGTCTGTTAGTCTGCCATACCTTACGAGCTCTTCTCTTTGCTGTGATCAAGTCCCTTATATATTGAGGGTATTTTGGCAGATGATCTAATCTCGATGTTGGCTTCTGAGATGATGACCATGCTGCTCTTTGGACACATTTAGTAAATGTTTCCACCGCTTCTTCTAATTCGGCTTCTGTTTTGATGGACATTGGTATTGAGAGATCTGTTTCCAGGAATTCTCGGTATAAATCCCAGTCCAATCCGCTATTAATTAGCATGGGTATCCCTTGCACATTGCATGGTTCATCGAGTATGACCAAATGTAGAGCAGAGTGATCAGAGCAAAGATCATAGCTCGTCTTTATTGAGTAAGGTATGGTACGTAGTCCTTTGGTAATAAAAAAGTCCAGTAGGTCCGGTGTTTTCCGTTGCGAAGTTGGCCAGTAGGTTGGTGTGTCTGGTGAAATAGTGTTTAATGAAAGCTCATGGATGGCAGCCCTCAGATTTCTTCCCCTAGGGGTGCAAAGACGTGACCCCCAAAATTGGTGCTTTGCGTTAAAATCACCACCTGCTATAAAGCAACGTCCTAAGGTTTCAAAATAATTGCGAAACGCCGAAGATGTCAGTACATATCTTGGAGGACAGTACACCGAAGCAATACTTATCACGTGATGTTTAGTGTGTAGCGTAATGCCTGTGGTTTGGATGTCAGGTGTAGTTGGTAAGTGTAAAAAGTTATGTTGTAGTGGTGTCTTGATAAGGATAGCAGTCCCGCCATGTGCCGTGTTGTCCGGATGGTCTGTTCTATATGTCAAGTAACCAGAAATACCAAATTTTGATCGGGGTGTCAGGTGTGTTTCTGTGATCAGTGCAATGTCAATACGTTTTTCATGTAAGTATAAATCTAATTCTGTCCTATGTTGTAGTAGTCCGTTCGCGTTCCAAAGAAGGATGGACAAAGAGCCCACAGTCAGCTGATTACGGGCCATTAGGAGGGAAAATAGCTTGTGTTACCTGTGCGAGCTGCTGTAGAAGGCTAAAAAGAGGCTGGATAAGATTACTCAGACCGCTTAGTAGTTGGTGCAATTGTGGTGGGATATCAGCTGAAGTTGGCTGCTGGATACTTTCCCGCCTCATACCTGTTGTAGATTGATGACATTGATGTTCCGGTGGTGAAGGCTGTTGGTTCACTTTTACCTCATGGCGTGCTGGAACCTGCAACTGTATGGGAACTTGCTGCTGAGATGACTGATGCTGTTGCATCCGATGAAAACTGCTAGCTGGGTTTGTTTTCAGCAGATTTGGGTATTCTTTTAGGTTAATAGAAGGAGGTGGAACCCTTTGATGGTTATTACTCCCTGTATTTCGTTGTGCCCTAAGATCCTTCAGAGTTTGGCACCCACGATAGTTAGCGGGATGTTCCCCTAGACAGTTCGCGCATTTTGCCGGCGTATCTCTAGTTTTAGTGCACGTTGTGCTTTCATGGCCTTGTCCACATCTATTTTAAAATAATAAATTCTTGTTAATAGTAACAATGTAAAGCATAAATATTATTATTATTTATTTGTCTTTGGGTAAATCCCCTATACTAATATAGTAGGTCATTTTTTTGTAATACAAAGTAAAACATCATCTAAAAGAAGTTATGTAAGTGTGAGAATTATTGTAAAAAATATAATATAAAGATTTGTACAAATTATAAAAAAAACACAATCAAGTTTGAATGAGAGAGAATAATAATAATTTTTAAAAATATATATACGTTTTTAATAGACATGTTCTTCTGCCATCTATTTTAAAATGAAAATAAATATAAATAAGTATTTCTGACAATAATAAGGCATATATACTATTAAATAAAAGCATAAAATAGTAACACTATTTTTGCATAAAAAACAACAAATAAAAAGAAAAGAAGAATAGAAAATTAGTTATATAATAATTAAAGACAATTTAGGAGTAATAAAGAGAGGGAAACAATATGTCATATAAGTATAACTTTCGATAATAAAGGCTCTTATTCTTAAATTATTAGTTTAATATAAATGGATATTTCTTACAAGATCGGTATTTGATGTGGACAATAAATGGGTGATTTGAGAACTATTGAAGTTGTTCATGTTAGGTAGTTAATGTCGTCTGCAGTCTTGATACACAGGGCATTGTACAAATAAGTGAAAATGGTCTTTCGGTAATTTATAATTGCATAAAGTGCACTGATTTTTTTGGTTTAATTTAATGAGTTTGATTATTGTCTGTTATTTTGATGACATATTTGCTGGAAAGACGAAGTTGAGCCAAACGTTTGGTGAATTTAAATGGGGATTCTATTGTTAAATATAGTTGAGTATCAGTATTATTAGTTAATATTTTGTTTTTAAATGGGATTGAACTTCGATATCGTTAAGTGTAAACTATTTATATATATATATATATATATATATATATATATATATATATATATATATATATATAAATAGTTTATAATTTTATAAGTTTATATGTAAAATTAAGATTTAAGAAAATTCACTTCTTGATTAATAACTACATGTCAGCAACCTTTTTTAGCGATTCGTACGAATTATATGGAATCAACAATTGTAGTATACTGTAAAGGTATGTTACAATTAAACAAACAAAAGTAGAATACAAACAAAATCAAGAAAGTAAGAATTACAGACCTGCATCGGCAATTTTCAAACACAGACTGAGAGTAAATATACATGAGGAGCAGATGGTAGTCACTGTAAACAGGATGAATGTTGGGCAAAAAGCGAGCGGCACTAGTAAGAGTGAAGTGCGCTGTACATGATGAAAGTGACTACCAAGTTTGTGCTGATAGTGACAGACAAGTCCATTCCACTATTAATCTACTTAAAATAAATATATAATAACAATATTTTTGTATGTAACTTTCTGTTTCAAGATTAAAGCAAAAACATGAATGCTTAAAAAACTTCATGTAAGAACTATAACATAAGTCTTTGATTTTTTGAAAGTTTGAAACCGATGAATTTTTATATATTTTATTTGAATGAGTATTTTCGTTGTTGTAAAATTTTCCTGTACAATATTTAAAAAAATAATATTCATATTAAAAATCTTTGCCGACGACACTTGCATGTTAGTTGTCAATAACGATCCTACATTCGCCTCTCAGACTCTTCAATCCCAAATCAGAGACCTTGAGGTATGGTGTCAGAAATGGAGAATTAAAATCAATTCCAATAAATCCCGACAAATTAACTTTACCCTTCGTCGAAAACCTATGACGTCCTACCCTACAGTGTCCTTTAATGATATTCCGCTCGTCCCGGTTGAACAGATCCGCTGTTTAGGACTCCTGCTTGACAAACGTCTTACATGGAATCCGCATACAAAACTGAAAAGACAAGAAACTGCTCGTCGATTTCGACAAAAGAGTCATTTATATGACAATCATAAGGCCTATCTGGACCTACTGAGCTGAGCTTTGGGGCTCTACTAAACCGTCAAACTCTTCCCGTATCCAATCTTTACAATCCAAAATCTTTAACGCTCCTTACTTTGTCAAGAATAAAATCATCCACAATGACCTTTATGTTCCATATATTGCTGATTTAGTAGTACCAGGTATCACTCACTCAATGAAAATCTCCACTCCTACTCTAATACATTATTTTTATTCCTTGCTTCCTCTTCAATTTTTGCTAATCCACAATGAAGGGACAAATAAAAGGTAAAGGGAAAAAAACCACACACACACAAAAAAAAGAGGGAAAAAAAAAAAAGAAAATGCCACTGGTCTTGTAAATCAAAGATTAAAGTTTTGGAGAAAGGATATAGTTCTTTTTCCATTTATTTCTGGATTATTTCTGTATTCAGTATGTGATTAATTTTTTGGAATCTACAAACCTAAGGTACCCGATGAAACCGATGAATTTTTATATATTTTATTTGAATGAGTATTTTCGTTGTTGTAAATTTTTCCTGTACAATATTTAAAAAAATAATATTCATATTAAAAATCTTTGCCGACGACACTTGCATGTTAGTAGTCAATAACGATCCTACATTCGCCTCTCAGACTCTTCAATCCCAAATCAGAGACCTTGAGGTATGGTGTCAGAAATGGAGAATTAAAATCAATTCCAATAAATCCCGACAAATTAACTTTACCCTTCGTCGAAAACCTATGACGTCCTACCCTACAGTGTCCTTTAATGATATTCCGCTCGTCCCGGTTGAACAGATCCGCTGTTTAGGACTCCTGCTTGACAAACGTCTTACATGGAATCCGCATACAAAACTGAAAAGACAAGAAACTGCTCGTCGATTTCGACAAAAGAGTCATTTATATGACAATCATAAGGCCTATCTGGACCTACTGAGCTGAGCTTTGGGGCTCTACTAAACCGTCAAACTCTTCCCGTATCCAATCTTTACAATCCAAAATCTTTAACGCTCCTTACTTTGTCAAGAATAAAATCATCCACAATGACCTTTATGTTCCATATATTGCTGATTTAGTAGTACCAGGTATCACTCACTCAATGAAAATCTCCACTCCTACTCTAATACATTATTTTTATTCCTTGCTTCCTCTTCAATTTCTGCTAATCCACAATGAAGGGACAAATAAAAGGTAAAGGGAAAAAAACCACACACACACAAAAAAAAGAGAGAAAAAAAAAAAGAAAATGCCACTGGTCTTGTAAATCAAAGATTAAAGTTTTGGAGAAAGGATATAGTTCTTTTTCCATTTATTTCTGGATTATTTCTGTATTCAGTATGTGATTAATTTTTTGGAATCTACAAACCTAAGGTACTTTATAGGAAGTAAATTTATATATCGGCATTTAAGCCTTGTCAGACTATTTCAATCAGGACGAAACCTATATGACATTAAATTCCATTTGCGAGTTTAATCAAAATCGTTAGAGCTGGTTTTGAGAAAAATGTGCTAAATGCTTGGTATAAGGTGGCTGTTCTGGTTAGCCAATTTTGACGAAAAAGTTGCTGTAACATCTTAGGCCTATAGTTTTCTTAAATTGAAAGTTCGTAATACTTTCCGTACTCGTGCTAAGCTTACCAAATACGGGCAAACCCCGCCACTTCGTTAATTAGACTCAGAGGATCCTGAAACGCCTATTTCCGTTGCAAACTGGAATCGGAATATTTTTACGATCGCAAAACTTTCTCTTATCTCTTTTATATGAAGGTAAGTGAATGTAAAAAGTTCTAAAAAATAATTAAAGAACAGAAATGGTTAAGATTAGGCTTAAGAAACCATTAAATAATGATAACTAAAAAAATCATGAATGTATTCAGAAATTTTAGAGTAATTAAGGAAAAATACAGTCTTCTTTTGCCAGAGGAATGTTCTCTGGAAATCTAACTCGTGTAGTCCCTCCTCCGCAGTTCAGTGACCTGGTGCACCTTACCCTTGAATAATTTACAGGCCCCAGCCAATGTTTAAGGAAACGATTTACCCAACAGAGGAGGAAGAGCAAGGAGAAAGTTCGTGACGAATCCTTCTTGCCATGACAAAGGGTTTGGTCCTGGAGTAGCAGCAAAAACTGGAGGCTTCTGCCTGCTCATTCAGTACTCACAGTCGTCTTCGCCTCGCCGGAGGTAGGTACAGCTTTTCAATCAGTCAGGTACGTTTCGAAGGTAATTAATTAAAATCATAATTATACTCATTACATTCTCGTACACACACTTTTACCAGTATCTTGGTAATCTTTTTTTTTTTTTATTTTATAGAAATTTACAACTGAATTATACAATAAAATACATTAAGTAAATGCGTTAATTGATCAAGTGGGCTTGATACAGGCATGTGAAGAAACTACCCAGTGGTAGCACTTCAGTGTTTATTTAATGTAGCAGGTCGCGAGGCCATCGTTTTTTCAGCCGCCTCCGGGGATTATCAGAAATAGATGGTCCGCGGACGAGCGGGTTGGAGTAGACGGGTAATTTGGAATAAAAGGAGGTATACAAACTTCGGGATAGATCTGCGACTAATGAGATATTTAGGTCTTTGTGAATTATTTTATTGGTGACAAAGTAAGGGTCATTTAGAATCTTTCGGAGGATTTTGAATTGCAAGGATTGAATGCGGGAAGAATTTCTTGTCGTTTAAGTCTAGTGTGAGGATTAAACAAGTTAAACGGTTGTCTAGATGGAGTCCTAGGTACCGGATCTGTTCAACTGAGGTGGGTGGAATATTGCTAAAGGATAAATATAGTGGGACAGACGGACAATCTTAAATTTGCTTCAAACAATACCATCGGATAGATTTTAACTTAACGTAACTTAAATAGGATCATAGTGGACATCGTTAATTTTAAGAATAAAGACTTTTTTTTCATTAGGAAAAAAATTAACATAGCATAAAATTAAATCAACATTGGAAACATAATTAAACAACTAAAAATCTGGTGAGCGACTTTCACTTACCTCCGTTGTTAAAATCAATTAAGGAACTATTAAATAAAGTTCGAGTTGAAGAAAGGTTTAAAGAATTAAATTGAGTTTAGATAGAAACATATGTTTTCGATTAAATCATATGACAGTAGATATTATTTAATCACTTCGTTTTATTCGCTTTTCATCACTCTCATTTTCTAGTAAAACTTTGTATATAACATGTTTTCTAAAAAATTTAGCTTTCCAACGGTGTGTTATACATCTATCGTATAATACTGTTCTCATGTTCGGAAAAAAAATAAAATAAAAAAAAACCTAAACAAATATTATTGCACTTTTCTCCTTTAGTTATTTATCAAATTCGTTCAACTTTTATAACCGGGTTGTTATCAATGCTAACAAGATGAAATGTTTAATTTTTCGAATCTAAATAAAGGTACTTGAGGGGAAGATAATTTAAATTATCGGCATTTAATTCATGTCGGACTATTTCAATTAAAATGAAACGGTACTTGGTTATTTGCAATTAAGGGTACCTAAAATGAGTATTCCCGGTTGAAACTGGGACTAAAAACACGTTCACGATTGAAATACATTCAGTTTTAATTCACTCACTTTTCTGGTCAAAGCAAAATCTCAAAAATGACTGTGGTTGTGAAGCTGAAATTGTTAATGGACTGTGTATATACTATGTAGGTGTGCATTAAATTTATCTCTAAATGGATAAAAAAGAAATACTAAAAACTTTATAAAAATTGTTCAAATAATTTAATAACTATACATAACATGAAAAATGATAAGTTGTCATGAAAGCCAAATTATCTTTGTTCAAATCCAAAAATGACAAGCGACAAAATTAATGAAAATTGGACGATTTCAAATGGATTGACCCATATATTTTATCTATACTGTTAATAAGAAACATTTATGTAATTATTGAACTTTGTTTTGTTGTATAGTTTACATTTAATTTAATGTTGGGATAAGGCAATTTTTACTTTTGACTACTCTTCTTTTAAAGGTTTATTAACTAATTATTATACTAATTATAACTATTACGTCACTTGATAGTCTATAGGAAGTGTATTAGCTATAATAATAAAAAACTTGGCTCAATTTAACGATAAGTAGCGATGGTTCCAGAGGAGACTATTTTTGAAGCAAGCTGCCTCCATGTCTACGAATGCTGGGGTGTAAATTTATCTATGTTTACCTCTATTTTGAAGTTTCACTTTGCCTTTTAAACAGAAGCCAGCCATTCATCTTAAATTCAAGAGAGCATTTTTAAGGCGTTAAATATCGGTTGTCTCAGTCATCGAATATAATGTCAATATATGAATTCCATCACCAAAATCCCCACTCTGATATTAATAATAAAGTAAGTCTGTGTTTTAAATAAACCTTCTTAAATCAATTCTGAAGATAAATTATCATTTAGTAGGTAATGACAACACAACAACCGTTTGGGTAATTTAACATTGTAAATGAATAATTGAAATTAAATAATTACCCAGTCAATGCCTGTGGTAATCGATTTTGAAAATTTAAAATAGGGTTAGTGGATTTGTTAAAAGTTTAAGAGCATTTATGGTTTACATAAATAAATCATGAATAACCTCTATTAATATATGAATAAAATATAGGTATCTTTTAATTATTTGTATTTATAAACATGTTTGCTAATTAGTTGTAAGAAAGGTTTGAAACTATCGTAAATATCAAGAATAATTTGATCAAGTCTAATTATTACTAAATAAATACTAAATTATTACTGAGAATTTAAACGTGGTTAAAATAAATAAGCATAGTTTTTGTGTCTGGAGCTTTATTTACAGTCCAGTAGTCTCCTGAGGGAAATTGAGAAGCTAAATTTTATTCTTAGCTTATATCAATTACTATTATAGAGGGGTAATTTAGGATAAGATTATATCAATTGGAACATTCTCTTCTAATTATGTTTATATGTATTTATTTATCAAAACCTGTCAAAAATAAATCTTATTACGTTTCGAGGTATCCTATGCCTCATCTTCAGATTTTCAATATTATCTAAAATATAATTGAATAAATATTATAATAATAATAATAGGCTTACCGAACCCGAAGGTACGATGCCGATACCACCAAACTTCGCCTGCACAGACTCGTCCAATGTTCACCGGTCAAGCCCGAGCCCCCGAGATCAGCCTTAATGCAATCCTCCCATCGACGCTTCGGCCTACCTTTCGGACGCCTACCAGTCCGTTCAGCGAATACCAACTTTCTCGGAATCCGTTCCTCACTAAGCCCAACAACTTTACGCGCCCATTTGAGTCTCCGCGATGCTATCAACTCAATTATATTCACAGAGTACAAACTCCGCAATTCCGCGTTGTGCAACCTTCTAAACTCCCCAGTGGCCTCATCTCTCTTCGGACCAAATATTTTACGCAGTACCTTATTCTCGAAAACCTTAAGCCGTTGTTCATCCTTCAAAGTAAGCGGCCATGTTTCGCATCCGTAAAGAACCGTTGGAAGAATAATAGTTTTATAAATTCTAACCTTTAAGTTTTTAGACAGAAGCCGCGAGCTAAGCAATTTAGCAACCGAATAATAACACGCATTTCCCACCTTTAACCGGGACTTTATTTCTTCTTGGATTTCATTTTTTCTTGTTATCATTGAACCTAAATACTTGAATTTCTCTACGTGTTCAAAAGTATGACCTGAAATATTAATATCATCAAGATCGCCACCATTTCTGCAACTAATCATATATTTCGTCTTATCGGTATTTAATTCGAGACCTATTTGTTTACAGGCTTTTATTAACACACTTGTATTTAGTTGTATAGTTTCCGTGTCTTCACCTAGTAGTACCAAATCATCGGCATACCCCAAAACCGGAATCTTGTCACCCATATTTAAGCCTTTCTCGGTACACATCACCTTTTCTATGACATACTCTAAGGCTATATTAAACAAAACAGGTGAAAGGGAGTCACCCTGTTTCAAACCCGATCGCACCTCAAATCTCTCGGAGTAATTATGACCGATTCTAACTTTATGAAATGTTTTCCGACAAACACATCTCTACTAGGTTTACTAACTTTTTAGGTATCCCCTGTTCAATCATGATGTTATATAGCTTCTGACGGTCTATGGAATCATAAGCCTTTTTAAAATCTATATAAAGTTGATGGATACACCGTTGTATTCCAGCTTCTTCTCTAATATTTGACGTAAGGAAAATATTTGATCAATAGTCGAGCGATTCCGCCTAAAACCACATTGGTAGTCTCCGATAATTTCCTCAGCGTATTCCGTGATTCGGCTAGTTAGTATTGACGAGAATATTTTATAGCATACTGGGAGAAGAGAGATCCCACGATAGTTGTTACAATCCGTCCTCGGTCCTTTTTTGTGAATCGGAATAAGTATTGATTCTTTCCATTCTTCGGGTATTTTTTCATTTTCCCAGATCTTTTTAACTAAAACATAAATATTATATAGATTAAATTAAATATTAAATATTAGATTAAATATTAAAGAATAAATATTATAACTAATTATATATACATTAAGAACATATTATATATAAATTAGAAACAATTTATCATTTAAACTATTTACATTCTGTTTAATATTATATATATATATATACTTACATTTATTTCCATATTGTATCTCAATATAGGTCATTTAATATTATAATTTATTCACATTAAGTTCATATATATATGAATAGTAATTCTATCAAATTCTAACTTTTCACTATCACATATTAATTTTTCTTGTGCACTTGCAACTATCATGTATACTAAACTAGTCTTTATCTAATACCTTCTTGTTCTAATCAATGTTTTCAAATATCCACAACATAATTTTTATTTAGGTTAGATATTAATAATATATATACATTCATACTTATACATACCCACACATACATACATACATACACACACACATACAATGCACACCCATATATACAAATTCAGATATTCTTAGCTTGATTTATTGATTTCTCGACTACCAAACTTGTAACAAGTGCACCGCAAAGGTAATGTTCATTATTTTCATTAAAGAATGGTTAAAAAGAATAAATTTTCCGTTGAATTTCGTGTTTCAACCAACATAATATACGAAGTAAACAACTCCGAGCGCCAAAGTGCCGCACGACAAAACAATTCAAACAGATTAATAGATGAAAACCATAGGTAGTCTCAAACTTTTGACCGGCAGTATATCAACAGAAAAAAATTTGTAAATAAATAATTGAAATTAAATGATTACCATGTCTATGAATTTGACAATCGATTTCGAATATTTTTATACAACATTAATGGATTTGTTAATTTTATTCTCATAAACAAGAGGTTCAAATGAATCAATCTCTCCAGATACATGATACAAAGTACAAACATTGTATTTTTGTTGACCATTTTAATTTAGATATATCACAATTTTGTTTCGAATGGATAATAATTATATGCTCTAAGATCACACTCATACAATTTTTAAAGAATAAATCATGGCTGTCAAATTTTATAAAATAAAGTATAGAAAATAAATAAAAGGTTGAGAAATAAACAAGAAACTATCACTTGATCTTAAAACAATTGTGGAATAAAAACATACCGACAACTGTTTGTGGTCATTAAAATTAGTAAACGAATAACTGAAATTAAATGATTTATTATTAATATGAAAATGGTCTTTATTTGTTTAATATATTTATTTAATATTTTTAAATAGCATTAAGTGCTTTGTAAAACTACAGTTATGGTCATATAAATTCCATTACTCAACAGAAAAAGTGTATCCAAATATGAAAAGCATTAAATAACTCAAAGGATATTGGCATATCACCACTGCTTATTTCAAAACTCTACCAGTTCTGAACCAATTTCAATGATTTTTTTTTTCGTTTTGTAAGAAATCCGATTCTCTATGAAATAGGTATTTATAAGGTTTTGTATTTATGTATTTATTAATTAGAACAAACGGATTATTTTTATTCGTTATTCGCATTCTACGCATCTTGAATCGTAAACCCTTAAATTTTGAGATGAATGGGGAGGATTTTTTTTTTTTTTTTCCTCGATTACAAAGGTTCATTAGTGAAAATAATAAACCAAAAGCATTCATACAGGACTGCGTTACTATTTCCTTTTCTTGTCTTTCGATTTTCATTCAAATAAAATATCCTGATTCCAGAACACATTACATTTTTTCTCCATCATCAATAATAACCGAGTTATCAGGGAGTCACATCTCTAATAAGTTGTGGCTTGACCATATGAGATGATTTTTGTTTTCTTTTTGTTCATCTTGTTGTCTTGATCTTGAAAATCTTTTCGTTTTTTTTTTTTTTCTATCTTCAATAATGACCGATTTTTGGTGGAATTACATCTATTATAATTTATTTTATTTTTTCCATTTATCGCGCTTTACTAATTCTAAAACTTTCTACACATTTTTCTGTATCTTCGAAAATAACTGAGTTATGACCGTATTTATGGAATGAAATTTCAATTTTTTCCTTTTCTGTTTCTCTTTCTTATAATTATTCGCGGTTTTGTAGTTAAAAACACTAATAAATTTTTTATACATCTTCAAAAATAACTGAGTGATTGAATTGAATCACTTTTAATCGGCCGCCATTTTATAATAATCAGCTGATAACATTGTATAGGTGTTAGGATCATCGTTGCATGGAATAGTATTTCTGTGGCAAATTAAAAAAAAAAATTGGTCCAGTGATTTTGGAGAAATGCCGCGCACTGCTGACGGCGGAGAAACGTTTTTTTTAAAAATTTGTTATTCGGATTCTACGCTTCTTGAAGCGCAAGCCCTCAAATTTTGAGGGGGAGTATTTTTCTTTTTTTTTTTGGTCGATTACAAACGTTCATTATTGAAAATAATAAACCAAAATGAATCTTTCTACTTAAATTATACATGTAGTGACCGTAGATTCCATCAATACCACATATGGTGCGGTACTACAGACCAAGCCCTGTGACATGGGCAGTATTTTACCGCCCTTCCCCTTGACCAATATTGGCTACATTAGACTGACCATTCCGGCCGATGAGATATCTAGCAATAAAATAAGACAAACAAACGGCGATTAAAGTGGCGGAGGATAAACCAAAGCGGCTATAAACGCTGACTGAGCGCGTCAACAAGATGGTGCCGCGTACGCTGCGTCATTCGAACCTTTAGTGTCACTTATACGGCTCGTTTGTACTCTTCTATTCTGTCTCCCTCCACTTTCAGAGCTTTTAATTCGGAGGCAATTCAATTATGTTTCGGGTTGGTAATAGATCAATATCAACGGTCTTAAAATAAATGGTCTCTATTTCATTTTTACTTTCACTTACTTATATAGGAAATATACATTAAGAAAAAGTATCGCGTTTTTAGAAATTTCGAATTCGAGTTTTTAATGAAATGCACATTTTTGGGATCCTTGAATCCAAATGACTGAATTCCGCAGTAAGGTATGTGTGTATGTTGTAGACCTAGCTCGAAAACGATTCATTTTGTATAAAAATGAAATTTCATTTTTTAGAAGCGTACCTATATGCCTGAGATGTAGCAACATCTTAAGAGTTAGATTACATACACCATGCATTTTGTAAATTTTTACGATTTTGATTGAAGATGTATAGTCGGCTGTAGAAACTATTATAGGTGGAATAATCAGGAATCAGTCATTTTTTTTTTAATTTAGCCAACGTTTCGGCTCAAGCTTGTGAGCCATCATCAGGGCATTAATGAGCCATGTCCAAGCATAAACTGGTTTCACAAGCTTGAGCCGAAACGTTGGCAAAATTAAAAGTAAAAAAAATGACTGATTCCTGATTATTCCACCTATAATTTTTACGATTTTCTCAGTAAAGGATCTAACGTTTCTTATTGAGCTCGCTTGACCGGTATAAAGTTTAATGAATTTAATTTCATGTAGATTTCATTCTGATTGAAATATTCTGACGGCTTAAATGCTAATATTTTCAATTTTCTTCATGTAAAGTTCTTTTAATTTAGTAGATATAAAAAAATTGACCATTTCATCTTGTTAGAAATGATAAACAACGCGGAAATATACAATATTTTAAAACGAGAAAAAAAGCAAAATATTTTTTTAAGCTTACAATAGTATACAATAATAATAGTAATATAGATGTATAATATACCGTTGGAAAGGTAAAGGATTCAGAAAAAATATTATCTTATGTACAAAGTTGTATAAGGTTATAGAGATTAATGAAAAGAGGATAAAACTTACTTATTCTTATAAATAATAATATATATTGTATATTATATTGTTTAATATATATTATTTAATCTGAAACCCATGCTTCCAAAGATATTCAACGTAATTCTTTAAAACAATATCAACTCTTACTTTATTTAAAAGTTATTAAATAGATTTCAACAGTGTAAGTTAAAGTCGTGAGGTGAGCGCACCAGAGTTTTTTTAATTTTTTCTTGTCTGTACATTTATCACTCTTAATTAGTATTATCTCGTGAAATTATAAAAAAAATAAAAATATTTTTTCAATATCGTTCGTAAGGATTTTTTTTTTCTGTAGCGTATTACATTATAAGAACATGTTTATGTATATATTTTAATATAGTTACTATCACTTATGTATATGGCCTCTCGATCGCAATAAAGCATTTTCGAATCCCAGTTTTCAACGGAAATGATCGTTTTAAAGATCTCTTAATGCAATTGGCTCCTTAAATGGTCCACGTGTAAAGCCTGAAAGAAGAAGTCATACGAAAATGAAATTATGTTACATATTTAAGATAGGTATGCGAGGGATGTTACAGCTATGTTTTACCAACAAAGATTGTGTGCCACTTTTTATCATGGATTAAACTCATGTTTACCATTTTCTCGTACACAGGCTTTATCAACGCTCGTCATATCAATAGTAATTGTAATAACTAGTAGTAATAAATATAAATATGAATAAAATTGTATATTCAGTCCTTTTTTATATAGTCTGAAATGTTTAAAATAACGAATATTCAAAATATCATTCTCTAAAGTGCCTGACATTTTTTAAAGATTTTATACAATTGATCTTTAGTATATATAGTGTTATATAAATAAATGTACCCTTATAAACAACTAAAGAGCAAAATAGGAAAATTATGTTTCCTCATTGAATTTTAATATATTATATAATGATTGGAACGTTTTTTTATTATAAGCAATTTCAGAGAATCGAAATTAAAATGGTGTACTGGACAAAGATGAGTTATTTCTGAGAATTATTCTAATTACAATTAACAGTTGTAGACTATTAATAATAATAATGAATAATTAACACTATAAATTTTTAAATCAGATAACACAGAATACGAATATAACGTTATCAAATCCCAAAATTTCTAAAAACGAATACTCATTCCTGATTCACAAAACCAATTTCTCTCTTCCTGAACAACAACAACAACTGTTATTATTACTTAAAAACTTCGAAAACTGTATCACCTCCCAGTGTCACTTCATATGATCATAAAATATGCTACATTGTTTTAAACCGACAATATTGCCGTAAAATGGAATTTCAGTAATAGGAATTTAAATCGGATAACGGCGGCAAATTCCTTATATATGGATTCATCCCAATGGTTTTTGAAAAATGATTACAAATATATTTAATTTAGATTATGATAGGCTTCCGAACATCCCATTCCACTATCCAACAATGTCATCGTGTGGTGGATGTAGTCTCCTCTGCTTTGGAACGCGGATTGTACTGCACTGGAGCCTTTCTCGACGTAGAACAGGCTTTTGACCGAGTCTGACATCCGGGACTGCTTTACAAACTCCGAAAATTCCTCCCTCCAACATACTTCCTCATCATCCAGTCCTATCTCACTGACAGATCTTTCAAAATAAATCACAATAGTTCCTATTCATCCCTTTTTGTTCAGTCCGCTGGCGTCCCACAAGGCTGTATCCTCGGACCAATTCTCTTCACCGTCTATACAGCTGACATCCCAACCAATCCTAACACTTTCCTTTCTACGTATGCTGATGAGACTTGTGTGTTATCAGTCAATAACGATCCAACTATTGCCTCTCAAAACCTACAATCCCACATAAGAGACCTCCAGATATGGTGTTCTGAATGGAGAATGAAAATAAATTCAGACAAATCCCACCAAATTACCTTTACCCTCCGCCGTAAACCAATGACATCCTGTTCTACTGTATCCTTTAATGATATTCCGCTTGTCCCGGCTGAACAGATCCGCTACCTAGGTCTCCTCCTTGACAAACGTCTCACATGGAATCCGCACACAAGACTGAAACGACAAGAAACTGCTCGCCGATTTCGATTACTTCAACACTTACTTGACAAACGCTCTTACCTCCCACCTAACTACAAAAGACACCTCTACATGACTATCATCAGGCCTATATGGACTTACGAAGTTGAGCTTTGGGGCTCGACTAAACCATCGAATTCTTCCCGTATCCAATCCTTACAGTCCAAAATCCTTCGTAAAATCCTCAACGCTCCTTACTTTGTCACAAATAAAATCATCCATAAAGACCTAAATGTTCCATATGTTACTGATTTGGCCCGAACTAGATATCAATCCTTCTATGACAAACTCCATTCCCACCCCAACCCACTAGTTTCAACCCTTGCTTCCTCTTCGATTCCTGATAATCCTCCGGGGCGACTGAAAAGAAGATGCCTCGAGACCTTGTTGTTTAAAATAGTTGCTGGAGTGCTTCCATTGGGTTGCTCCTCTACAAGTCTGTCTCATGTGACTTTTCTTTTAGCATATTTACTTGTTGTAATATAAATTGCAGTTGTAAATTTCAATAAATAAATATTAAAAAAATAAATAAATAAAAGATTATGATAATGGTGCAGAACTTTTTTTAAATCAATTAATAAAAAGTGACATAAAACTAATCTGTTATCATAAAAAAAATGAAAAAAAGAATTAATTATTGATCAAATAAAATATAAGAATGTTAAAGGTGAATTTGGGGAATGTAATATTGCTTCAAGGAATTGAAGTTGTCAGTCCTGTCAAATATATTTGCTTTTCTTAAGTATGGAATTTTAATAATAGTGTAACATAGTCAGTAAGTTTTGCATGGAGTATGTATAAAAGTTTAACAGACACTTCCTGTGGAAATATGTACAGGTGAGATTAAAAAACTTATTTTTAATTTTCTAAGAACATTTACGATTAATTCCTATATATACTTCTCGCCGTCCAAGGCATGATTGAAAAAAACTTTGAATAATGATCCAGTAATTGTCAGGTTCATCTTGCCATAGGCATTAATTACATGATAATTACTGGAGGCGAGAATCTCATGGGTATTTGCAGCTTTATAGAGGTTTTATCCTCTCAATGCAGAATGGTGGGTTAATTATGAATGGCTTATTTACGACCAATCTTCTTGTAATTGCCTGCCTGCACTAAGAATCGGATCGGTTTCTTCTATTTTCCTCATTTGCAGAAACCAGGTTCGGTTTGGAAAAAAAAAAGGTATATAATTTCGAAGTCTGAGATATTTTCAACTAATTAGTAAATTAGTCACGATCAATTTAATTTTAATGTTCGGTCATGGAGGATATTTATATTCAATCACGTTAAGATGACTATCTCTGTAATTTTAATTAATTTATTTTTTCTACATTTTGGTGATTGCTTGTTGCTTATCCTAGCTGATTTTAATAGCAGAAATGAAATTTAAAACATTTTTTCTTATCTTTTTTTACAACCTACTTCATCCATTTAAAATAAAATCGTCTCCTTGTCCCCATATTTAATAACCTAAGACCATAACTATTTCTTAAAAAAGTCGGCCTAAAAGTTTATGTTGACCAATTTTGTATGATCAGAAAAAGAAAATTATTGTTTAATATATTATGAAAAGCGTTAGAATAGGATCTCAACAAAATATAAATTTATAATTGTTTTTTAAATAATTTAACACATAATTTGCAGCTTCCATAGAGTGACGAATTATCTGCCCTCACCATGACAGAAACGAAATAGGATCCAGCATTCTATCATCCCGGCCATTTGTTCATTGAAGATCTCTCATCCAGCACCTTTTTCTTATCCTCCTAGAATAAAAAGATTAGATGAAACCTGTGAGTATTAAGATATGACTAAGTGTTTGTTTTTCATTTTACTTTCACTTACTATATATAGTAAGGGGAAGTACTGGGATCGTGAAAATTTTCGAATTCCAGTTTTCAACGGAAATACACGTTTTAGGGTCCCCTGAGTCCAAATAACCAAGTCCCACAAAAAGGTCTGTGTGTGTGTGGTAACTTCCGGGCGGAAACGGTAAGTCCTATGAAACTTAAATTTCATATTTAAGACAACTATACGCCCGAGACGTGACAAATTTTTTTTCATCAAAATGAGCTTACCAGAAGAGGCACTTTATACCATGCAATTTGCACCTTTCTTCGATTTTCTCGAAAACGATTCCGACGATTTTGACTAAACACGCTGTATCGATGTAAAATTTAATGGGCTTTAATATCATGTAGGTTTTATTGGGATAAAAATGGTCTAACAGGGCTTAAATGCCGATATTTTAAATTTTCTTCCCCTAAAGTACCTTTAATTTTGTACATTCAATAATAATAACTAGATTATCTTGTTAACGCTGATGAAAAACAGGTAAATATATAAATTGAATAAATTCGATACCCAACTAAAGGAGAAAACAGTAATAATTTCACGTATTTTTATCTCTAACTGTATTTGAAAATTCTTTCATTGATTTTAAAAATGGAGGTAAGTGAAAGTCGTGTGTTGCCCGCACCAGAATTTTTATCTAAGTATTAATTTTGAAGATTTGGAAAAATAAATCAACGTAGCAAATTTGGATCATTGATTTATTATGTTTTGTTGTATTACATTTAAAATGTTTGAAAACGTCCAACTTACTTGTGTTTGTCTGAGAGATTTTATTGGTATAGATTTAGGTATGTTAAAGTTTGTCGTTATTTATTTAGTGATCCTGTGAGCTCTTTTTAGGATTTTGATAATTGTCACACTCATTCACATATTGGCACTACAGTCCAGGCAGGCCTTCCAACAACAATGCTTCTCTCCATAGCCAACATTGTCTTTTAATGAAAAGCCTTCAGTTATGTATCGACATCGTCGAGCCAGTGCAGTCGGGATCTATGGGTAAAAAAATGTATTTCCACTGTCTTCTCCTAGATAAGCTTTCTGAGAATTCTACTGGGCTCCATCCTCTCAACCCTCTTAAGCAGCTCATCTGAATATCAGCTATCATGTCACTCTCTCTTCAAAAAATCAATAACAGCTCTGATGCGCTCGCTACTCACCAATAACGTTCACATCACTGATTATTCGACAAAGAATATACCTTTTCCAGACTTGCAAAGTTCTCTTATTTCCTGCATCTGTAGGTTGCAGTATATTGTCATATTGATTAGAACATTTGTCTTTCTTGAACATAAGGGTCTACTGTAAGTCCCATAAGCAGCAGATTCCAAAAGCGATTCTGGCCTTTATTATTTTTATTATCTTGAAGGATCCCCAAAAAGTTTATTAGGCTCGTACATATGACTCTCGAAAAAACATAATGTAAGGTCGAGATCTGATGGAGATGCTCCAATGAACTGATAAACGAATATTTAGTTTTTCTTGGTACTTAATTCCGAATAAGTATTGGCTAATATCCAATCGAAATATCAGTAAATGCAGTACATGCGAAAAATGGGTTTGATTTTTAATTTCACTTACTATATTTAGTAAGGGAAAGTATTGCGATCGTGAAAATTTTCGAATTCCAGTTTTCAACGGAAATACACGTTTTAGGGTCCCCTGAGTCCAAATAACCAAGTGCCACAAAAAGGTCTGTGTGTGTGTGTAGTAACTCTGGGGCGGAAACGGTAATTCCTGTGAAACTGAAATTTCATATTTAAGACAAACATGCGCCCGAAACGTTACAAAACCTTTTTCACTAATATGAGCTTACCAGAAGATCAACTTTATACCATACATTTGGCACCTTTTTTCGATTGTCTCGAAAACGGTTCCGACGATTTTTATTAAACTCGCTGTATCGATGTAGAATTTAATGGGAATTAACATCATGTAGTTTTCATTCTGATTAAAATGGTCTGTCAGGGCTCAAATGCCGATATACTACATTTTTTTCCTGTAAAGTACCTTTGATTTTGTAGATTTTGTAAAAATAAATATATTATCTTGTTACCCACGATGAAAACAAATAAATATACAAGTTGAACGAATTCAATATCTAACTAAAGGAGAAAACTGAAAAAATATTTTTTTAATGCATTTTTTTTATTTTGAACATAGCAACAGTCATATACACGTTTAATATATCGTTGGAAAGCTAAAGCATTTAGAATAAATATTATCTTATGAACAAACTTGTATAAGTTAACAAAGAGTGATGAAAACCCGATAAATCTGATTATTTTAGATAATAATATAATAGATTTTCTAATAAAAGACATGTTTCTATATAAATTCAATTTAATTATTTCTTTAATGGTTTCACGTATTTTAATCTCTAACTGTATTAGAAAATCCTTTCTTGATTTTAAAAATGGAGGTAAGTAAAGTCGTGTGTTGCCCGCACCAGAGTTTTTTCACTTTTTGTCATTGTCACAATTATTCTTTCTATTAATATAATTTATTATAATTTTTAGTGTTTTGTTATTTCTTTGATTTTATAATTATTATTTCATGAGATGTGCCAGACTCTTAAAGAATTGTATGAAGTTTATTTATTATTGGTTATGTATTTCTACAAGAATATTTCTTAGACAAATAAATTCATTATCTATGAATCTATCTATCTATTTCTTCCGTTAGGAAATTTGATTCTCCAACTTCACTAAGTAGCATCTCTTTTTACGAGCTTGTCTGCCAGCTCATTCCTATGGATACTAAAGTGGCCTATTATCTACTCCTCTACACTGTTGAAGCAGTTCAAGAGGTCAATATCTTGAGATACATTATGGTGCGTTGCGACAATGAAGACCACCTCAGAATCCACAGAAAAGACAATCTTTGTATCTATATTTGGGAGAGTAGTGTAGCATGAATTACGCTGTTAAAATGTGCTTTTCATTCCACTACCAGCTTCGAGATTGTACACAATTGCTTCTTCGTCAGTACTTTGCAGGTTAGGCAGATCCACCATCGGTGTACGGATATATCCAGGGAGGGCTGGGATGGAGCTCATTTACTGTTTCTAGAGCCAAGGATCTTAATTCCCCGAGTATATCTAAAAATGTGTTTATATTGAAATAATATTTTTGCAAATCAAAGTCAGATCAATGTATTCTATATTAGTTGCAGAACTGTACTTTGAAATTCCACTATTTATTCATCAAAAAGGATTTAATATAGATACTTCAAAGATTATAAATCGCTCCTTGTTATTCATTCGTTTTGAATAACAACCATTTGGTTCAGCTCCGACTGGCGCACGCAGGGGAGTTGCCAAGGGAGAGCGAGGAGGTGCCATGACCAAAGGCGGGCGAAGCAATTAGGTGCCCGGGACCGCAAGTGATTTATCTCCGAGCTGGTGGTTGGAGCAATTACTCACTTTATTTATCGCTAGCTCTTCTTAATATATCCATCACCTCCGTACCGCCCTTACATCCTCTCCCGGCTAATGGAGCTCAGTTCTCTCATAGCGGTTCGCAACAACTTTCAACGAGATTAGCCAAGACCAACTCTGCAGCTCAATCAGCTTCAAGTAAATAAGTTTTCTATGAATATTTTAACATATTGGAGTAAAGATCATTAACCTACAATGGCCACCTATCTACAGAGAGCATAAAATATTCATTAAAAATAATTAACAAATAAAAGGGCATTAAATGTAGCTAATTCAAAATATATATAATAGTACTAATACTCCTGAGTTATCTTGATATTCCGAGAGCTTATAGTTCGGGAGTGGTTGGAATCCGAAAACGAAAATTATGTTTAAAATGTTTTAACGAATACCATAACTGATAAAATATTATAATATTTTAAAACCAAATATAAGTATATTTTTAATGTTTCTTTTTGTTTCTTTTTGTTTATTTTATAGTTTATTGCTACTTTATGCTGTTTATACTCATCATAATTACGTTACAAATAAAACCATTATAAATTACTTCAAAAATTCTGTTTTACTTGGACGAAGACCCATTTACGGGTGACGGGGCCCCGTGGAAACGTAGCCGTCACCCAGAGCTGGCGTTCAACGTGTTAAAGAGACTGACTGTGTCTGCCCCAGAAGGGTCTCCATACCCTAGGGTCGCCCCCCGGCTGAATTAACAGAATAAATAATATTCTATGAAATCCGGGATACGAACCCAGAACCCGGAGAAGAGTAGATTAGCGCTCTATCCAGTTAATCACACCGCTCACTTATCATTCATTAGGAATGAGCAAAATAAACTTTGGCTCACATTGAGAGAAATTACCTGTCGACAATGTCCAATGTATTTAATGATAATAATAAAAATTTCTTTCTTTATTCTGGGAAAAGTCTCTTTAGAATAATACAAAATATAATAGTGTGAGATTTACAGTCTTAGAGTAAGAATAACAAAAATAAATATACAGTGAATAATAATAAGTAAAAAAAAGGTAATAAAATGAAAATCAGACAAATGACAAACATATAAAAATATAATAAACTAATATATAGCTACGAAAATTAATAGCTTTAAAAATATATATAAATGATGATTGAAGAATATAATAATTAAATAGTTATCATGATCGCATACATAACCTCGACTAAAAAACAAAATACAATTCTTATTTAACTAAAAAATAAAATAAAATACAAAACTATTTACTTATTTTCATGGAAAATGGATCAGTCAGGATTCTTTGGAAATTTAATGGACAGAAAGTGATGGAATTGACGATGTTTGAAAGTCGGAAGAATATTAGATTTTCGGATCGAGGATATTCGGGAATGGATTGAGGATTTGAATAATAAGAGATCAGAGATGTATGATGGATGGCGGGATAAATTGGTAAAGGAACGAAGCCAGGAAGTATTTGCGGCGGTAGGAAAGAGAGGAAAAGCCACTTTAACTCTTCGTAGAATCGAGTGACAGAAGTGTCCGAGGAGATAACGAAGATGAATCGAATGAAGCACTTAAATAACCGTTTTAGTTTTTCTTCAAGATCTCCAGAGGGGTGTCACACATACACCGTACAGCAATAGTCAAAGTGGGGAAATATCAGGGAGGATTTATTTATTGATATTTAAGTATTTATTTGTCACAAGCAAATTAATGAAAGTGTTAAGACGGGTTGTTATATACTCATAATATATATATATATATATATATATATATATATATATATATATATATATATATATTATAGATTGTTCAGTGTTAGCCAGAAAAATATTTTATCCTATGGTTTTATTATCAAGGAAAGATAGAGAGAGAATAACTGATAAAAAAATCATGAACATCAAAAATGTTGAGAGCAAAATTAATAAAAAGTAGAAAATTTCAAATAGATTGACCCATAAACATTCTTATTAATTTCCTCCTATATGAGTTATTAGAAATAAGAATGTTATTGACTTCAATTTAATGTAACCTTATGGAATGTTTTTTGTAATTTATAACTTGTAAACATGCTAACAAATTATTATTTGATTTTATGAAGAATTGCTGAAATAACTTGAAACTTTTTGAATTGTTGCTAGAATAAAACTGTGTTTAAATTCAATATAACTTTCAGGATATACATTTGTGTTTTAGAAATATATTCATATTAAAATTATTTTGTATTTATTAAAATATGTTGGGAACTTAAAAACAATTTTCCTCTCTATATATCCAGTATTTTCTATTCTATGGTTAATGATATTATATAACATCTATTCCCCATAAGTTATTAACAGTGAAAATAATTATCATTTAAAAGCTCCCTGTGATTATTTATTAAACTTAATTAGCTTGGATTTTTTATTTAAATTATCGTTGTTATATTATAGAAATAATACTTTATTAAATATTTTTAATTCCCATCATTTCTTAAGAAATATAATAAATTTGCCTTAATTGTATTTTCCAGACAACCCTAAAGCCATCGAGAAATTTCCCAAGGAAGGGGAAGATCCTCCAGCCCTGGGAGGCTAGAAAGGTCGGAAGGAATCGATAGAGGGTCAGTTGCCATGACAACGGTCACCATAGCGACAGGAGCAATGGCACCCCTGTCTGGACCAATAGGATCTCAGCATCTGCGGCCCACCCTCCCAGACCGCTCTATATTATTTAACCCCTCCCCTCTGTGATACAAGGCATTTTTATTACCTGTAATTAAAATATAATTATGATTCCAAACTGCTATTTGGCTGTTATGGTGAAATAGTATTAAATTAAAGATTACCTGTATAAGAAAAGGGAGCCATGAAGGGTTGGCTTATTATAAGATTAAGTGCTGTTTTCGTTGAGAAGATTAAGAAAGAAAAATCTAATAAAATAGGCGAATAAATAGGATTTATTAAATACTCCCCCTGGTTAATGATTATGGTATTTATTTTAATCTTTTTTTTTTTTTTTTTTTTTTAATCTCATTCGACAAGCTATTTGTAATAAGTGGTAAGCTTGTAATTAGGATACTTAAATGTTTGTTGAATGAGATAAAAATAATCAGCTTTATTTATTGATTGAAAGAAATACTATTGTTGACTGACATCCAATTTCGTCTCCAGCGCTAGTAAAAATATATGGATTTATAGTGTTGTCATCAAATTATAAGTTATATTTAGTTTCTTATAATCATTTTCCTTGTTCTTCTTTTGGTATAATTATTTTTTGACATAAATTTTGTTTATAGAGTCGGTCCAAAATAGTTTTATATAGTTATATTTATTAAAATTAATAATAATTTGGTACTTTAACAACAGCTAGTTTTTAATATTATTATTTAACATATTTTTTCATACCTTATGATCATAACAAATGGTTATTTTATTTTTCAGTAGTCATTCTCTTTTTTTTTTAATTTTCTTTTTAATTTAATCTACATCATATTATATATTAAATTTTTAAATTAATCTCTTGTATTCATTATCAGAAAAAATGTATAATGATTGACCAAGATAATTAGAACCCCGTTTGTTCATTTGATTGAAATTCTCAATTATTTTTAATAGTCATAATAAATTATAAATAATGATTATAAAATAATATATGAAAGCTATAAGAAATGTTTCGTTTAATTTTCTTAATTAAAATACACCTTTGTTTATGATTTCAAATAGCCAAATCTATGTTGTAAGCATGTTTGTAAATGTCATTAATTTTTAGATTTGTATCTATGTTTAATGTGAAGCTACCTTCAATATTAAAAAAAATAATACATCAAAATTAATAATTATTCATTATTGTTTACAAAACTCATTTCTACAACAGATTGTACAATGTTGCTATTCTCAATTATTTATAGAGAATAATAAGATGGATTTTAATCAAAAGAAGTAACCCATAAATATATTGTAAATAATGAAAAAATATATTATTATGGAAGTTGTATAGCCAAATATAATTAATACAGACTTATTTAACATTTTTTTTTATTATTTCAATAAACATTAATGGAACATAGTCTAATATTCTTGCTTGGTTCAATCACAAAATATTAAGGGATACTACAACAAGTTTACCGCACCATTAACCTTCCAAATTACAGAAAATAATGAATGAAGTGAGAGTGGTTTACAGCGAGCAATAACCCTGACCAGCATGTTTGTATGCGGATTCATTCAAAATTTATTGTTTTATTAGTTCGTGTGAATGAGAGTTGTAAATTTCCCTTCATCACCGCATTTAATTATTATTATGCCAATAAAAGTTTTAATCGCTCTGCTAACTGTGTAGTTACCGGTGTCTGCCTCGCCTCCGCACTCACTAACTCTATCAGCCTTTTAATATCCTTATAATTATCTTGTCTGTTTCCAAGTTATCAGTGAACGGAATACATAGATTACATAAGCCATAAAATAAATAGTATAGTAAGGATATTAATATCCTATATAGAAATATATTTGTCTTGGAAATATTCATTTTCATCAGTGACAGCGTGTGAATCGGAGGATGTAATATTTCTGGAGAATTGTTCGGAAGTGAAAGTACTATTTTTTTAATATTTTTTTTTACTGATTTCCTGTTATTAGACCACATGTTTCTGACATAAACCTTTTTTTCTTTAATTTATTAACATTAGTTTTACAGGCTATTACTATGTTTTTGTATGATGCACTGTACCATGTTTTAATGCTATATTTTTTCATCTGATTTATGTATTTTATAACGTGTCTTAACGTATTATAATGTTAATTTATATAATTATTTTAATAGAGTAATAAAACTCATCTCACTCAAAATTAATTATTTCAAGTCCAAAATGTCTATTTATACAGATAAATAGCAATACCTAAGTAGTATATCTTTAGGCTGAAGCATTACAATTTTTTTATTAATTTTAATTTATCGTTTTAATTTTTCTATAGACAATACTTTTTGAAAAAGGTGTGTGGAAAAAGGTGTTAATAATAATATAATATTAAGTTAACGGAATACATAGATTACATAAGCTATAAAATAAATACTGTTATAAGTAGTACATATTAAAATACATACAGACTGAAGCATTACTGTTTTTCTATTAATAAACCAATAAACTTTATCTCATAGTAGGAAGAAATAATCAGGAGTCAATGGTTTTTTTTTTCAATATTTCAATTTTGCCGACGTTTCGGCCCAAACTTGTGAGATATCATCAAGATATTACTGAGCCATGTCAAGCAAAAATGCCATTTCAGTTTATAGTTGACATGGCTAAGTAATGCCCGATGATGGGTTCACAAATTAGAGCCGCATCGTCGGCAAAATTAAAATATTAAAAAAAAAAACGATTGACTCCCGATAATTTCTACCTACGATTATTTAAACAGTCGACTATACATCATCAAAACAGTAAATCCTATCTCACTCAAAATTTATTATTTAAAATCCAAAATGTCTATTTATACAGATGAATATATATAGGTAGCTATATCTACAACCAGCTGTTGTAAGTAGTACATCTTTAAATATATTTAGACTGAAGCTTAACAATATTTCTTTCTTCTTAGTAAATACTCATTAAACAAGTTGTGATGAACAGCAAAAATAATATAAATCGTAAAATATAATATTAAGTTTTACAGACCTTCCACTTAAGTACAAAAGGCTCATCTACATGACTATCATAAATAAGACCAATATGGAGTTACGGTGTTGGAATTTGGAGCTCTACTAAACCATCAAATTCTTCTCGCCTCAAATCCTTCGAAAAATCCTTAATGCTCTTTATTTTGTCACAAATAAACTCATCCATCAAGACCTTAATGTTGCCTATGTAGCTGACTTGGCCAGAACCAAGTACCTTTCCCTTCATGACAAACTCCATTCCCACTCTAACCCACTAGTTTCAATCCTTGCTTCCTCTACAATTCCTGATGATCCTCCGAGGAGTCTGAAAAGAAGATGGCCGAGACCTTCTAGTTAAGCATAGTCTTTGGGGAGCTGCCAATGGGTAGTATCCCTACGTGTGAATCATGACAGTGTATCTTGTATCAAATTTACTGAATGTATTTTATTATACAGTTGTAAATACGAATAAATAAATTTAAAGAAAAAAGTTTTACATTAAGAGTGCTACCATTGAGCATTTTCTCTTCATGTTTTTTCATGTATTTTATCATTAATAAGCGTATTTACTTGTTGTGTAATAATATACAGTTATAAATTTCAATAAAAATATATTTAAAAAATTTTACATTAACTCATCTCTCGAAACACTCACACGCGCATATGGTGGCAACGTGGACTAGTAGCCTGGGAAAAGGGCTCCACGTGTTAGGAATAAATATTAAGCCCGCCATTATCTGTCTCCGAGATCTCTGCTCGTAAAAGGCCAAGGCTTACTTTAATTTAGGAGTGGCAGGAGCAGATAAATATCTCGTGTATGTTGCAAGAAGCCCTCTTCCAATTGGCTGTTACAACGAGGCAGCCCTGTCTTCGACCAATGGCAAGGCAATTCCAATCTGACTGCTCTTGATCAGGGATTCCTCTGCTGATGTTTTTATTGTTTTACAAGACGAGCGAGCAGGTTTCTTGAGCGGTAAGGTGATTTTCGTCGGTCAACTATAAAAAACCCAAGCGGGCTGATATCTTTTCTGAAGAAAAAAAAAAAAAGTAACTGACATAAAATACAATTTATATGTTACTAACATATAATACAATTAATAACACTCGAGTCCGTGCAATGTCAGGTACTCTATCCTAATTAAACCTATCGAAACCCACATGTTCTTTTCAATTCAAATAATTAACGTTCAGTATATCAACTGACTTATTTTCGTATAAGTAATAAGAATGTTTACCTAGATAAATATTTAAGAACATGGCTCACTTCACTTTAGTCCAGTAGGCACCAGACACCTGATACCACAAGACACGCCATTGGAACTATAAAAGTCACCAGGGACTGGGAGGGGATGTAGCAGAAATTTTATAACTCCCACTTTTATTGCTCCATTTAATCGTCATCGATAAAAGAATAATATATTTACAGAAGAATACATAAAATACTCTGTCACTGGCTAAACCTATAAGAAAATAACATATAAACCCTATTTGCATACGCCTGTATTATCAGTTAAACAAACAGTTAAAAAAAAAAATTCAATCTTTCAAATTCAGAAAACATAATTTCATAACCGTTGTAGGAAATTTTACATACAAAATAAAATAAATTATTTTGCTGATTCGACACTCAATTTTGTCCGAACCTATCTAATAACTTTAAAATTACGTTCCTTACGGATATGCGTAGAAATAACTTAATATTGCCTCCGTAAATCTTCATTGGATAATAATTTGATGTTCTTGATGACCGTTTTCTTTTAGTTCACAAAGATATTGATATGATTTTTATCATATTCATTCAAATCCACATTAAGAACCCTAAATAGATTTGTAAATTTGTATAAAATTAGCAACAGTGAGAGAACGATTATTTCTTAAGTCTTGAATGTATAAGTTATGTTTTTGAATAGATATATGCTGTCGGTTGGCAACTCTCAATTTCGGTATTTGGATTTTAATGTTAGATAAGTATCAAGATCGGGAACATGGCAACTGCATAATGCTCAATAAACAGCAAAATTAGTTAAGTTTAGATTTCGTTTTATATCGCCTGAAATGTAATGGTTATGGGCCTTTTAGCACTTTGTAACTAACAAAATAACTATCTCAAGGTAATTATTTATATTCTCTATTTTGCATAAGCTCAATATAAACAAAAAACAATCAACACAACATACATTCTGGAAAATAAAAGGGATTGCTCTTGTAATAAAAGGTTTTGTATGATAAGTACATGCATGTAGAAAACTTTTATAATAATCTTTTTTTTTCTTTTTTTTAATTCATTGGGCATTAATAATAGTGGTGAAATACAACATTCATAAAATATTTACACAGCAATAAGATAATAAAAAAAAAAAATATATATATATATATATATATATATATATATATATATATACAATAATGAATCAATAAAATGTATACAAAGTCTAGAAATCACCCATATCTATATACACGTCATACATACATCACATTGAGTGGAGAATCTAGCCAGTTCTAGAACTCCAATATATACATATTTACAAAAGGTCCCGGGACCACTATTGTCTTGAAGATTAATAATTCGTTGTCAAATGTAAGCTCAGATTGTCTGTTGAGTTGTCGGTAGTCTGTCCGAATCATCTGTTGAGTTCTTAATAAGGCAAAGATGTCTTTGCAGGTTTAAGGATGCTGTTTAGGATCGGAACTGGATGGTAGGATGGCGGTATCGTCTGCAAATGTGGTCAGAAAGGTATCAGGATGAGTAAGAATATCAGCTGTGTATAGGATGTAAAGGACGGGTCCCAAGACGCTGCCTTGAGGAACACCGGCCAAAACGGGATAAAAGTTGGAAGAAGTTAGAGCAAACTCGGAATCAACGGTTTGAGAGATAGGATCGGAGAGATGAGGTTATTATTATAAATGAACAAGCAGTATTGTTCATTTATAATAATAAATGAATTCTTTATTATCCTGGGACAAGTCCCTTTAGAATAACATTTAAAGAATATAGAAAATGTGTTTCAAAGTGTTAAAGTTCTCAATTTAAAACCTAATGATGTGCTTGATTTTTACCTTTTAACAATAATTACTCAGATTGATTAGATACTTGTACATATTCTGATACTTCGATTTTTATTTTTTCAACTTCTTGTATGTGCATTCCTTCTTATTTCTTTTCTTTCTCCCAACTACCAATACTGGTCCGCATCTAATCCACCGGAGAGGTGCCCCAGGACAAAGAGAGTATCTTGGAGCGTAGCAGTTAGAGCGAGGTGTTCCGATAACGAGCACTCAGGTGCTAAACCTTTACTACCCCAGTTTACAGCCGGCGGCCCCCATTACAGAGAGTGCTGGGGGAGGATCGGTAAACAGCAGGCTTTTCGAAAATTGCAAGACCTGCACTGCTATCTGGAATAACAATATCCGCGGAACAGTTCTGTATAATTATAAGGAGGCGGCCAGTGGATCCGACGCACGGAGGGAAAGTCACGAATTAGAAGCCAAAATTCTATAACTCTTAAGATTAATTAAAGAGTAGAGATAAATCCATACGAGTATGAGATACCTTTTATTAGTGAGTGTGAAAAATTACTCCCATTACGTCTCTAGAAATTTCAAATGATTTTTTAAAGTTACTTGTTAAAATACAGAACAGGCTTTTAAGAACATACACTTCTTATTGAGGTTTTTCAAATTAGACATTCGCAAGTCCACTGTATGTGATGATTGCAACTTCAGCCTTTCGCCTCTACTTTACTGGATGGGGATAAACCATCTTCTGGGCGCTTGAAATATAATGGATTCATACTTGTTATGACACTTTAGCTTATAGCACTAGTCCACCTTTTCGATTTTCAAGCTAATTATCCCTAAATTTCTTTAAAAGTTACTTGTTTGTTTATTTGTTTTTTGTTTTGAAGCGTAAAATCCTAAGGTCATCAAGGCCTAGATACTATATACTATAGATACTATACCACCAAACTGCACATTTCGACAGATCCTTTCTCATTCAATCCTCAATCCTATGGAATTCTATCCCTCCTTCCATCCTTCACTCCAACTCTCTTTTAACTTTTAAATCCCGCATATTTTATCATTTAATGAATATCCAGGCTCAATAGAATTATAAATAATTCATGATTATTATTTTTTTTTTTTTTTGTCGTTGTTTTTGTTTTCTTCTTATTTGAATATGTCTAATTTTATATAAGTAATTATTAACTTGTTAAGATGTATTTAACTTACTCTATAAAGCACATTTTGCAAATTCTGTATTTTTTATTCTAAAGGGACATGTCATAAGATAATAAAGAATTTTTATTATTATTATTACATTATATATATATATATATATATATATATATATATATATATATATATATATATATATTTAACCTTTACAAGAAAGAATTATTAGGCTACAAGTAACTAAAAAATAAATGATTATTAGGTAAACAACAGCTTAAAGACAAGAAAACATAAAAAAAATAAAATAAAATAATAATAATAAAATATAATAATGGTAAGGATGAGCCAGAGCAGAATAAATAAGGAGATCTTTGAAAAGATGTGGGAATATAAAGGGGCCGGAGGGTACATTCAGCAGATAACAAAAGAAACAGTGAGGTTGGGTATCTCAAATCAGGATTGTGTCAATAGAGATGAATATAGGGAAAAATTGGGAAAGATAAGGGTCCTTGTGGGTGCCAAAGAGATGAGAAAGGGGAGAGTATGGAGCGAGGAACAAAGAAGAGAGCAGTCTGAAAGAATAAAGAAGAGGTAGGGAAGAGAGGAAGAGGGGAAGTTGTGGGCAAAGTTGGGAGAAAATGATATTTTCGTTGTCTTTAAGGCCGTTTCGTGTAAAATAATAATAATAATTAATTAATTAAAAAATGACCAGAAATATACAACGTTATATTTAATTAAGATTATAGTCTTACAATTTAGACAACAATAATTGCTACTTGAGAAAATCAAAAATTAATTCAATCGACTCCTCTTTATAACCAGCCCCGCTCAGTTCCATTTTATTCTGGTGTAATGAATAATATGGGCATTCTTAAAAAATATACCGAATGGCAAGAGTTCCATCACAATGCTGCCACCGGGCTGCCTAGTAAAAAGATACGAGTGCATCAGCTGCGAGTGCCCTATCCTCAGTCGGGTCAATGCGACCTCCTCCCTCCGACTGCTACGGTTTAAAGTTAATGATTTAATAAATTTTATTTTATTGGAACAATTTATTCTATATTGAAGCATTGAAATCGAAAGAAATGATCTATCATCCATTTTTATAGAGGTTCTGGATTCATAAATTGCCTTCCTAAGGAATTTACTGAATATATAAATGTTGCATATTCAGTAAATTCCTCTTTCATATCCGTCACTCTGAGACTTCAAATCTCATCTGTAAAATTACCTCCTCTTTCCAAAGAACCCTAAATAGAATTGCAAATTAGTAATTGAAATCGAGAGAAACGATTATTTCTTGTAACTTGAATATAAAGATTGAGACTTGATTGTAAATATTTCTTGCAGGGAAATATGCTTTTATAGGATTTCCAGTAATATGAGAGACAAAAATTGTAAATTTGTCTTTAACTCTTGCGTTCTAAACTGAAACTTCTTTATTCCCTTTCCAAATTAGGCCGACATTATAAATAAATAAATGTACATCCATATGTATATATATGTATATATATATATATATATATATATATATATATATATATATATATATATATGTTACACTAGTATGCATGCAGTATGCAGGCTGTGTGTATGTTTCAAAAGTTAAATTAAAATAACTATATATATATATATATATATATATATATATATATATATATATATATATTAAACTAGTCCACCTTAATGATTTTCAAGCTAATTATGCCCCTTAACACAAATATTTGTATGCATGTTTGTATGCATAACTCCGTGTACATATGTTCATTCTTATTATCTTACCTTACTTAGTTCTGAAGATTTCTAAAGGGACTAAGAACGTAATTTAATTTAAATAATTTATTAATGATAAACATAATGCTTATTGAGAGATTATAATGTGACTTATGCAATGTATATGACAAATGCTATGCCTACGCGACACTCTAAACGTAGTCAAAGGATCGAAGTTTATTGGGCAATTCTCATATGGCCTGTTGGGGGTAGTTAACCCTAATTTTTTTTGTAAACCCCTCAGTGGAAAGTGAACTAGGAAGGAAATTGCGGGCCATAAAGAAAGTGAGAGTCCCTTGTCAGAAACACAAAGACCTTCCGTCAGGCAGTCGTATACAAATAAGCCTCATTTGAATACCCGGAAAAATTGAACACCCCTTGAGGATGGACAAAGGGATTTCAGAAAAGAGAGTAAACAAGGAAAAATGGAACATTATGCAATAGCCGTTGAAATACCAATTGTGTCAATGCAAGGTTTAATCTTATTTACTCCCTACCTGTATGTTGTCTCTCCATCAATTATATTGTATAATAAACAACACATTCAGGTTTTAAAAAAAAAAATATATATATATAATATATAATATATATATATATATATATATATACTCAAAAATAAAATTCCAAAATAATATTTAAGTAATCGAGGGGGAAAATCAATTCAACGTATTTCTGAATTACCTAGAAATCTGTCGATCTATCTAAAAAATGTCAATGTTAACTTGCACTTTTTGGATTCACTTTGCCTTGTTTAAAAAATGTTAAATTTAATGAATGATTCTTTACTTTCATTTATATTAAAGCTATCTGGTTTCAAGTGGTTTTCGTTCTTAAAAATACGCCTTAAGGTTCATAATTTATGGATAGGTGTTCTGTACAAAATCGTTTTACGTCCATATATTGGTTACAAATGACTGTTGTACGTTTGATGACAACTGTATATGCTCGACTTAACTGCGGTTTTATAGCAAAATCTAAACTATCTGCATATATTACAAAAACTAAGTCCGTAATTTTTTTAAGTGATTTCTCAAAGTTAGATAAAACTAAACCTCCTGTCTTTAAAAAAAGGATATAGATTTGTAAGGTTTAGGATATAATGTTTCAAAAACATTACTTCGCTCTTAAATAAGAGTAGAGCCAAAAGGCATCAATATCCTACTTAAAAGTTACCTTTAGGAGCATAAGTACTAAAATAATATAATTTGTACTAATTAAAAAGAGAATATATTTCGTGATTAATCGCATCGTATTAAAAAAAATAATACATTATAATTAAAATATTATTCATATCCACACATTATTTTCAAAATAGTTCTATTTTGATTTTAACATGTACAGGAGTCTGGTTATAATATACTTATCAATTTCAATATACTGGTTATAATAATTTTAATAATAACTTATTATTAATAAGTTATAATACTTTTAAATAGGTGACTTCAAATAAAATATATCTATTCATTTTATTTAATCAGATCAACTTGAAAAAGTAAATAAACCACAAAAGGATAGGAACATAAGTGTTGATAGATAGAGTGGGCATAGTAAGGTATTTAAAAATCTCATAAAAATATTTTTATATTTAGTTTAAAGCTTTAAATTTAATATTATAACCCTGAATATCGCACCATTATTTTTAGAATACATTGAATTGAATATAACTTTATTTGCTGTTGGGGTAATCCCCATAAAAATAGATCTGGCTAAATTTGTAATATAAAATATAAAACATTTAAAAAAAAAAAGTAATGATCCTAGTTCACTACAATATCACCTTTAAATACATTTAGTAATAAAAAAATACAATATAACTTTTTATTGAACAAAATAAATGAATAATAATATATAATATATTAAAAATATGAAGGTTACATAATGTACAGTTTTGCTCGTGTTTAAAATAGTAATACATATTTTTAAATGCTAGTTTAAACTATAGTATGTTTCCGAAAAGTCTTATTTGTGCACATAGGTCATGAGATTCGGGGTATATTAGTATCTATTAATAATAGGTATGCTTGTGGTTTAAGTCTATTGTTATGGGTCAGCAGATATAATTAGTTGTATTTATACCTATATATAAATGCTTTTCAATAATCAGAACTAAAGGATGCCCAGATGTTGTAATAAATACGAATATATTTATTCATCCGAATAAATTTTCAATATATTTCTCACGAAACATGGCGAGTCGGGACCCATTAAGCAGAGCATCTGGTCCATCCAAACCTGCGGCCATAATTTTGGTGGCCTCTTTTTTACGTTTTGTGCCCTCAGGGATGGAACTTTTAATGGAGTTGGTCCCCTGATGTCTGTATCTATTTAAGAATGCGGCCTAAAACAAAAAGTGACAAGAGATGATATACAATTGGTTGAGGAATATAAAATGGGGGCCGTAAAGCAAGAAAAAAAAAAGTTCTGACACTAAAAAGAGCTAACCCCGATTCCGAAGAATCTCGAGCTGTTAAAGGCAGACCACACCAGGCCGATTATTTATAACTTCCATTAAAATACCTCAACCTTCGCTCCGATGTCCTCGATAACAACAGGTAGTTTTCTTATTTGAAGATATTTGTTTAAATTATACTACATCTAATAAATAAAAAAACCTGTAACAGTACAAACTATGAAAGGTCTTGAGCTCAGTACATATAGAGATTCGTACTGTTTCTAGGCCAACGGCAGTGCAATGAGGTGATTAGGCCATAATCACGCTTAGCCGCCAGGTTTTTCCCCAATTATAGAGGCTGGGTCTGCCCCAGGTGGATCTTCATACCCTAGAGTCGCCCTCCTCCACCTCCCTCCCCCCCTTCGACTGAATTAACAGAATAAATAATATTCTGCCACAGCCGGGATTTGAACACAGCAGACCACGCCGCTCCCCTAAACAAAAAACAAAATTGATCCAGTGTAAGTATGAACTAAACCGGAGTCTGATTGTGGTAATTTGAGTTGTCATTCCAAACACATGTTTCTTTCTAATATCAGATTAAAATAACACTAAGTGTTCTGTATATAAAAAATAAATTTATTGGAATTTGATTTTGTAATACAATGAATTTATAGTTTTATTTAAAATAAAGTTTGATTACTTCAAATATAAATAACCTACCCTTATTGTTTTACCTCTGCCACTGTGTTTATATTGTTTTTAAATTCAAACGTTATCACACATAAACAAAGCCAGTATATATTCTTGTTTAAGTATCCATTCACAAAAGTTATATAGAATATTCAAAACAATCTTTAAAATGTACAATAAGAATACGCAATATATAAACAATGTACACAAAATTTAAAAAAAAATCTGGTGGGCGACACACACGACTTTCACTTACCTCTGTTTTAAAATATTTTTAAGATTTTTTTTAAATACAGTTAGAGATGAAAAAATCTGGTACGGGCAACAAACTACTTTCACTTTCCTTGGCTGTTATAATCAATTTAAGAATTATTTCATAAACTTAAAGTTTATAAAAACAGTTTTAAGTCAATTTAAATCGAAATTGATTACTTTTGAACTGGACCACAAACTAGGGACAATAAGCTGAGGATAGTAGAGCCTTATGTTCGCAGGACAAAACGAATATTAAGTGACGCGAAAGAAAGAAATAGTGTTGGCTCGTTTAAGAATTGGGCATACTCGCCACACCCATCAGTATTTAATGGGGAAAACCCCACCTGAGTGTATCCCGTGCGGGGTGCCACTCACAGTCTATCACATTATCGCTGAATGCTATGCTTACGAGAGTGAAAGACAAAAACATTTGTCTGGAAATGCACAAGAAGAACTATTACAGGTTGAAGACCAAATCAAGAAGTTAATGCTTATTTTTTTTATAGTTTTGTATATATCGTGTGAATTTAGTATGAATGTTGTACGTTATCACTATTAAAAATGTCCTGAATTGGACAGATTGTAATATTGCTCAATGAAAATGCTATTTTTAAAATCAACTGACCTGACTGACCTTGTTGTTGAATAGCCCCAATAAATAAATAAATCAAAATTGTATTACGTTTTGTAGGAACCATACGATCTAGGTTAAATATTATAATTATAATAAATTTTTACTTATAATAATCAGTAATAAGTTTATACTCTGTTCATCACTATGGTGTATAAGAAAATGTTTTTTCTAAAATGTTTCTCTTTAAAATGGTATTACACGTCTATATTACTATTCTTAATTTACAAAAAACAAAAATTACATGAAAAAATATGTTTGCTCTTTTATCTTTTAATTGGTCATAAAATTCGTTCAACTAACATATTAAACCGTTATCTGTCAATGCTGATAAGATGATGAGGTTTATCGTTTAGGATGTGCAAAATAAAACGTACTTTAGAGGAAGAAAATAAAAAAATAAGCCCTGTCAGACTATTTTAATCAGAATGAAACTTATGAATAATGAATCATTTGACTTTTAAATATAGGGCGTATTTTTATAAAATAAGATTTTGCGTTCCAGATCTGGAAAAGCCACTTTCTCCATGGATTCGCTGGCTGGTTTAGCGCTGGAGAAGGGTCGCCATAAAAGACTTCATAAAGTCAGGACCTGGGGGGCGGTTGTCCCTTATCCTTGGCTCGTAAAGTCCTGTACAGGATCCAGGATTTACGCCTTTTTCATCTTACTTAGGCTTAACGGAACCATTCGGTTGGGAGCACTCTAGCCCCACTGAATCCTTAAAATATCTACGGGGGAAAACTAAATCCTAATTTATGTGCCTGTTCCGAAGGCACACGTGCTGTGGGATCTCTCGGAGGAGCATACATCTACGATTCAAATGCTAACGTTTTTCTTGAACCATTTCGGCTTAGCCAACTCTCTAAGAACGGTTATCCTTTGTAGCTATGATGAGGATTCAGATCATAAAAATCAGTCACGCAATCAGTTGGGAGTTTGATGTTTGAAGAAAATATTGCATTAAAGAAATTATTTTTCTTTTCTTATTAAACTGAATTCAAATCATCATTAACCACTTCAAATCGAATCAGAACAGTCACTTCATCTTTATGAATTAGGCTTTGTACTAACTATAACTATAGTGTTTTATGAAGATGGAAGAAGAAAATTTTTAAACTCTTATCCAAAAAAAATATTCAGTTTTTCAAACAAGGCAGCATCCTAGGACATGTTCTTTATGCAGCCTATACAGCTGACATCCCGACCTATCCTAACACTTGCCTTTCTACTTATGCTGATGACACGTTTGTACTATCAGTAGATAATGATCCAGTTACCGCCCCCCACACTCTTCAATCCCACATCCGAGATCTTGAAGTATGGTGCCAGAATTGGAGGATTAAATTTAATTCTAACAAATCCCACCATTTGTATAACCTTTACACTTCGTCGTAAACCAATGACTTCCTGCCCTACAGTATCCTTTAATGACACTCCAATAGCCCCTGTTGAAGGGATTCGAACCTAGGCCTCCATCTTGACAAACGTCTAACATGGAATCCTCATACAAGACTGAAGCCACAAGAAACTGCAAGAGGTTTTCGTCTACTTCAACACTTAATGGACAAATGATCGAACCTTCCACTTAATTACAAAAGACTTATTTACATGACCATCATAAGGCCTATATTGACTTACGGATTAGAGCTATGGGGCTCTACTAAACCATCAAACTCTTTCCGTATCCTATCCTTACAATCCAAAATCCTTCGTAAAATCCTTAACGCTCCTTACTTTGTCACGAATAAACTCATCCAAAAAGACCTCAATTTTCCATGTGTTACTGAAATAGCACGAACCAGGTATCAGTCATTCCATGAAAAACTCTAATCCACTAGTTTCTATCCTATCATCCTCTTAGATTTTTGATAATCCTCCGAGGTGTCTGAAAAGAAGATGGTTCCGAGACAATCTAGTTTAGAATATTTTTAGAGTGCTTCAATGGGAAGCTTCTTTACAAGTGTATCATGACTCCAATATTTACTCACATTTACTTGTTGTAGTACTTCTGGTTTAGAATATTTTAGAGGGCTGCTTCTGGGTAGCGTCTCTACGTGGTCTTCATGTCAGTTTATTATGTCCATCGCATTTTTACAAAATTGATATTTTGACGTACTAGTGTTTTAATCGTTCATGTAGTAAATCAACTTCTCAATTGAAAGGCCGTATTGGTTTTCTCTAAATTACTCTGTTAAAAATATGACATGCTTGGCTATAAAAATCACATTTTCCCTTATAATTTTAATAAAGGCTGGATTAATAATAAAACGTTAGTAATTCAAAAGAGAAAGAAAACTTGTTGGAAATTTTTGAAATTATCCCAACTTTAAAAAAAAAAGTATCTTATTTGTTCATAACACAGCTTATAAAAGATGTAATTCCCCGCTAACTAGATTATTATTGAAAATAGAGAAAAAAATTAAAGTGTTCTGGAATTTTTATTTGAATCATTTGAACGAAAAGAAAAAAAGGAAAGGATACAGTGAAGAAGTCTACTATATATAGTATAAATGCTATGGTTTATTATTATATTCAATAATGAACCTGGCAATGATGTTTGTACTATACTTAAACTATATTGTTTTAAAAAGATGGGTTATGGTTTATTATTGTTCAAATAATTATCGATAAACAGCAAATTCTTAAGCATGCAAAGATGATCCTAACACCTAGATGTTTATATCAGCTGGTTATTTTTAAAATGGCGGCCGGTTAAAAGAGATTTAATTCAATAACTCAGTTATTATATATTAGTGTTTTTTAACCAAAAAACAGGGACTAATTAGAAAAAAGAAAAGAAAAAAATGGAATTTTACCCATAAAGACGCCCATAACTCAGTTATTTTTGAAGATAGAGAAACACATGTATGGAGTTTTAGACTCAGTAAAGCGTGATAAACGAAAAAGGAAAAAAATGCCTATCTATACGTAATGATCTTGCCTATAAATAAATACGCTTGCAACTCCGTTATTTTCGAAGATATAAAAAAAAAAAAAATAGTAGTGTTTTTAAACCAAAAAAACGCGAATGATTATACAAAAAAAAAAAAAACTGGTGCGGGCAACACACGACTTTCACTTACATCAATTTGAAAAATCAATGAAGGAATTTTCAAATAGAGTTAGAGTTAAAAATACGTGAAACTATTAAATAATTAAATAAATTAAATTTCTATAGAAACATGTGTTTCATTAAAAAATCTATTATATTATTATCTAAAATAATCAGTTAGTTTTATCTTCTTCTCATCAATCTCTATTAACTTCTAAAAGCTTGTGTATGAGATGATATTTTTTCTAAAATCTTTAGCTTTCCAATGCTATATCATATATGTATATTACTGCTCTTATGTTCAAAAACGAAAAATTGCATTAAAAAAATTATTTTTCTGTTTTCTCCTTTAGTTGGGTATCGAATTTATTCAATTTATATATTTACCTGTTTTTCATCATCGTTAACAAGATAATCTAGTTATTATTATTGAACCTACAAAATTAAAGGTACTTTAGGGGAAGAAAATTTAAAATATCGGTATTTAAGCCCTGTCAGACCATTTTTATCCAAATAAAACCTACACGATATTAAAGCCCATTAAATTTTACATCGATATAGCGAGTTTAATTAAAATCGTCGGAACCGTTTTCGAGAAAATCAAAAAAAGGTGCAAAATGCATGGTACAAAGTGCCTCTTCTGGTAAGCTCATTTTGATGAAAAAAGTTTTGTCACGTCTCGGGCGTATAGTTGTCTTGAATATGAAATTTCAGTTTCATAGGACTTACCGTTTCCGCCCGGGAGTTACCACACACACACACACACACACACACACACACACACACACACACACACACAAAGATCCTGCTTCTTATCGACCAATATGTCTCCTGGACACTGCTGGCAAGGTACTGGAGAGGATCATTTATGGCAGGTTAATTGACTTTAGTGAAGGAGTCAGAGGATTATCTGATGACCAGTATGGTTTTCGGAAGGGCAGATCGACAATAGATGCCATCGGTTTTGCTATCAAAACTGCTCAGGAAGCCACTGCGGGAAAGAGATGGAGAAGAGGTAGTAAGAAGTACTGCGCCATTATAACATTAGACGTTAAAAATGCCTTTAATTCAGCTCGGTGGGATTGTATCTTAAACGGATTGAAAAATATGCAAGTCCCATATTACCTCATGAAGATTATTGAGAGTTATTTTACCGACAGAATTTTAAGGTATGATACGAAAGCAGGATTAAAAAGCTACAAAGTCACAGGTGGCGTTCCTCAGGGTTCGGTTCTAGGACCACTTCTGTGGAATATAATGTATGACGGTGTGCTCAGGTTACCCCTGCCAGAAGAAACTACTACGCTTGGTTTTGCTGACGATCTGGCAATCATAGTTCGGGGGAAACTCTTGGAGGAGATATCTTATAATGGGAACAAGGCTATCTTTATGATTCGTCAATGGCTCTCAGCGGCAGGCCTTCAGCTTGCTGATCATAAAACTGAGGCAGTATTGATAACCAGTAGGAAAGTGAAGGAGACAGTCAGTTTCACCGTCGGGGAGTTCGATATCCTATCCAAGCCATCAATTAGATATCTCGGAGTGCATATTGACGCTAGAATTCGATTTGATGAACACCTGCTTAAAGTTAGTAATAGAGCAGCGAATGTGGTAAATGAATTGGCCAGAATCATGCCAAATATTGGTGGACCAAGGGGAAACCAGAGGAAGCTTCTGGCCAATGTAGCCAGTTCCACGCTTCTGTACGCAGCACCGATCTGGGCAGAATCCTGCCAAGTGCAATCATATGTCCGGAAAGTTATTAGTGTGCATCGGAGAAGTGCCCTGCGTGTCGCTCGAGCTTTTCGCACTGTGTCCTACGACGCTGTATGCGTCATCGCAGACATGTCTCCGATTGATCTTTTGGCAGATGAACGTAGAAGGATCTACCGAAGAAAAACAAGAAGAGAAGGATGCTCACTGGGCTTCTTTAGCAAAACAAGAGAGAGTTCATACACTTGATATATGGCAGAGACGCTGGAACGCTTCATCTTGTGGAAGATGGACCTACCGCCTAATTCCCGACATATCGACATGGTTATCCCGGAAACATGGAGATGTAGATTACTATCTCACTCAGCTGCTTACTGGGCATGGTTGCTTCAGAGCGTACTTAGCCCGTTTCAAAATAGAGGAAAGTTCATTGTGCCCATTTTGTGATCCATAGAAGAAACAGTGGAACATGCATTCTTCTCTTGTTCGGGATTCGTTCGAGAAAGATCGGAGATAGACGCTAAATTTAGTACAAAAGCATCACCCGAAAATTTAGTCTCCTTGATGATGGCTAGTCAGGAGAGTTGGAGCGCTGCAGCTGATTATGCAGCACAAATCTGCAGAAAACTCAGAGTACAGGAGCAAGAAAGGAGAGGCGGTGCATCGGCCTAGCCTAAATCAGATGTCCAGTAAAGTAGCTGGCATTTAGCCCTTCTGCCCCCCCATGAAGTAATGCTTGACAGCGGTTCCGTGGGGTGGTAAAGACGAATTGGGAGGTGGTTTTTTAGTGAGTAGGAATCTCACACTGTTGTGTAGCCTGACAGTTGCACTTCGTCTGATGAAAGATTTTTCCCCTACCCGAAAAAAAAAAAAAAAAAAAAAAAAAAAAAAACACACACACACACACACACAGACCTTTTTGCGGGACTTGGTTATTTGGACTCAGGGGACCCTAAAACGTGTATTTCCGTTGAAAACTGGAATTCGAAAATTTTCACGATCGCAATACTTCCCCTAATAGTAAGTGAATATAGTAAGTGAAAGTAAAAATTGAAATTTTATCCATAAATACGCCCATAACTCAGTTATTTTTAAAGATATAGAAAAAATAAATGTTTAAGAATCAGAGAAGCGCGACAAAGGAAAGAGAAATTGATCTATATATTCAAGTCACAAATTAGAAGATATGTTATTTCGCCAAAACACGGTTATTATTGAAAATAGAAAAAATCGAAGAGATTTTTCAGATCGTCACCGCGTTGAAAAAATAAAATAATAATCTTATAAGGTCAAGCCAGAACTTATAAGAGATGTAATTCTCTGATAACTCGGTTGTTATAGATGATGGAGAAAAAATGTAAGGCGTTCTGGAATCAGGAAATATTTGAATGTAAATCGAAAGAAAAGGAAGTAGTGTATAAATGCTTTTATTTTCAATAATGAACGTTTGTAATCGACCAAAATAAAAATAATTGCTTTTCATATTAATTAATTGCCTATTTACAGCTATATAAACAGTTATACCCTAATATAGTTATTTGGAAATAATAAACTATTGTGTAGTAATTTCCAGCGATTTTATCATAGTTATGTTTTATCATACATTTACAACACACTTTTACTATATAAAGCATTTTATCGTATCATTAGTTTGAATTGTAAATTCATGAATTTTATTTGTGATGTATTTTATGCATATAATATGTATTTATGTAGCATATTAGACGTAAGTAGAACAGTAGAAAGCATATTCTTAGGTGCAAGAATATGTAAGGACAGGCATTCGAAACTGGGCGAAGCACTGTACCCGCATCCATTTCCCCAAAGTTTCACAATACCAGCATTCCTCCCTCAAGGTGGACAGCATCAGTAGGAACAATTAGGAGTTGTCAGAAGCTATAGGGGTCGGATGGCGGGCGCGTGAGGTCAGTCGAGGCGAACCTAATGCTCTTTGATATTGAACCTATCCCCACTAACAACCTGAGAAAGTCATTCTGTTCCCACTAGGTACAGGCTCTGGAATTTTAATGAAATGAGTGTAGAATTTATTTTATTTGAGCTCGTTCTTTAATGGGTGACCAACACTTTGATCGAGTATGACCGAAATCACTCAGCATTTTTTTTTTTTTTTTTTACAAAAAATGTTATAGGGACAAGTTTACCTATAAAAATCGACAACTCAGAAAAACAATGTGCATTACACTGCAGTATACTTTGGAGGAAAGATTAACAGTGAACATATATATTAAATTATAGGAAAAAATCTGGTGCGGGCAACACACGACTTTCACTTACCTCGACAGTTACAGTATATTTATGAAATATTAAATAAACTTAAAGTTGAAAAAAGTTTTAAGTTGATTAAAAGAAAAAGTGTATTCGGTTTCGTTAAAAACATATAATTTAGATAAAATAATATTACAATATTAAATTTCTAACTCCTGCCCCCAGGTCTTTTACGATAATATTCCAATACCAGTTTCTGACACAGTACGTTATTTAGGACTTTACCTTGACAAACGACTAACATGGGCATACCACCTCAAACGAAAAAGAAAAGAACTGAATCAACGATATGGACTTCTTTCAAGGTCATATTATTCCTACTACAAACGTTCAAAATTATCATTGACGAACAAATTAACTATTTATAAAGTACTAATAAAACCCATTTGGACTTATGGCATTGAGTTATGGGGAACAGCAAAATAGTCAAACATCAAAATTATTCAATCATTTCAATCAAAATTACTTAGGAAAATTATAAATGCCCCTTTTTACGTATCTAACGAGACACTACATACTGACCTAGACATTCCATTCGTCATTGCAACTGCCACTGATCGCTACAATAAGTTTCATGACAGACTGACCCTAAATTCAAACCCGCTGACTCAAAACCTATCAACTGCCACAAACCCATATAATCCGCCCAGAAGACTATCGAGGCGCTGGCCAAGAGACCTGAAATATTGAAAGTTATTAGTTTTTTTATCTATCCCATGTAGTTTGTTACATCTTTTGTTAGCATATTTGCTTATTGCAAAAAAAGCAGATAGAAAATACAATTGTAATGCCAAAAAAAACTTCTATGAATAAATAAATAAAATAAAAATATGTATAATAATCAGTAATAGGTTTTTGAAATGAAATGAAAAGTAATTTTATTCTGGGACAAGTAGTCCCCTAAGAATAACAAGAAAAGTACAATATAAATAATAATTGTCTGGTCGTTTAACACTTCAGTTTAACAATAAAAGACAGGTAATGTGACAATGAATAGTTATCATCTATAGATTTTAAATATTACATATGTTGAGAAGATTGTTACTTAGGGAGATGGAGAAATAGTTGGTGTTTGAAAGTGGATAATGATAAGGCTTCCAAAATAGGGTAGCACAAATAACAAAGGATGTTTTGAAGGAGACGGATCTGTGAGAAGGTATATAAAAGTTTATGAGTTGGAATCTAGTGTTTACTGAATGGACAAATGAACAAGTGGTAAGCATATCAAGAATATAAAGTTTTTTTGTGTTAAAATCGGAAGAGACAGAAGAGACAGCCCGCCACATACGAGACTTTATTCACTACTCGTCGCTTTACATTACTTTTTACGACATCGTGTGTCAAATAATATTTTTTCTAAGATCATTCTCTTTCAGACGATATATTGTACGTCTATATTACTGTTCTTAATATCAGACAGCCAAGAATTACAATAAAAATAAATAGTTCGCTCTTTTCTCCTTTGGCTTATTATCAAATTCGTTCAACTTGTATATCTATGTTAATAAGATATACAAGTTATAAAGTAAGATATGTTTTATTTTTTCGAATCTACAAAATTGAGGGCACTTCAGAGGAAGAAAATTTAAATTATTGGCATTTAAGCCCTGTCAGACTATTTCAATCAGAATCAAACCTAAATCATATTAAAGCCCATAACATTTTTCATCGGTATAGCGAATTTAATCAAAATCCTTAGAGCCATTGAGTAAAAAATCGTGAAATGGTGTAAAATGCATGGTATAAAGTGGCTGTTCTGGTGCGCCAATTTCGATGAAAAAAAATTTTTTTCAGATAAAAATAGCTCAGATCTCTTACAATTTGGCTACAACTTCGCAAACTACAATAAAGTAATTTTCATTGCCAAGTACTTACTTTTACTTTATAGGCGTTCCATCAAGGGTTGCCTCCAGCAGTCAGTGCAGAGCTCCAAGCGCTTCGGACTAACCAATCATCTTCTTGCAGGCCTCGGCCAGCCATTTCTTCTTGGACTCCTTCAATCCACCTGCTTCTGGGTCGTCCACACCCTCTCCTTCCTGGCGGAACCCAATTCAGGGTTCTATTGGGCCAATATTCTTCATTCATTCTTTTAACATGTCCATACCATCTTAGGCGGCGTGTCCCGATCCTTTCATTCACTGATGTACCCACCTCCATCCTCTGGCGAACAATTTCATTCCTAACTTTGTCCAGCCTGGTGACCCGTATACACCTTCTCCAGAAATCTATCTCCACCGCTTGCACCCTCGAATACAAACGGGAGTTCATTGTCCATGTTTCTGAAGCGTATGTCAGGATAGACTCAACTATGGCTGAGAAAATTCGGCGTTAGTTCTCGGAAGATATCTCCGTATTCCTAAGGACTGGATGTAACATTCGGGTAGGCTTACGGGCCTGTTACACCTTCTTTCTCACGTCATGCTCAGACGACCCGGCAGCATCCAAATAAGACCCAAGATATTTGAAAACGTCCACCTTTTTACAAGTTTCGCTGTCTACCATCATCTCTCTAACCCTTTTCATGGTACAAAGGGATTAAAGCAGGGGTGTAGTATGTCACATACACTTTTTAAGATATACCTGCATGAATCGGTGAAGCCATGGTAAGAGCAATGTGGGGATGTTGGGCCGTTCATTGATGACGACCAGCTGGTATCTTTGTTTTTTGCGGATGACCAGGTCGTTTTTGCGAGGCGGAAGGTCTATCTCGAAATGATGATATTCTCACTTAAGTCCTGCTATGAAGAACGGCGGGCATTGGCGATAATGGTTATGTATTGGTCTTACATATCATAAATAAATCGCACATTCATGAAAAAAATGTGATTTTCAAAACAAACTATTAAAGTTCACTCAAAAACAATTGTTGCCAACAAGTGACTAATGTCTTTTGTAACTCAGTAAAAACTACGTACTTTCCAAAAAAACTCTGATGGGGGCAACACACGACTTTTACTAACCTCGACTGTTAAAATCAATTTAAAAACTATTAAATATACTTCAATTTGAAAAATATTCTAAGTTTATTTTAATAAAACGTGTATTAATTTTCGTTAAAAACATATAATTTATATTAATTAATATAATTACATGAAATTGCTAACCAGTAATAAGTTTATTCCCTGTTCGCCACTTTATATTACCTTTTACAATTTTGTGTACCAGATAATATTTTTTCTAAAATCTTCCTCTTTCCAAACACACACACACACAGACCATTTTTCAGGACTTGGTTATCGGGACTCAGGGGTCCCTAAAACGTGTACTTCCGTCGAAAACTGGAATTCGAAAACTTTCACGATACTTTCCCTTACTATATATTTCATATTATTACTTCAATATATTAGTGGAAGCTTAGATATTGATGTAAATCAGATATGAAGATTTTTCGTTACCATAATATATTCTTAGAGAGAATAACAAATATATTACTCAATGTCACTTCTTTTTAAAAAATATATACATGGGAACAAAAGTCCATGGGGTATCTCATATACTGTATCTATAGACCTTTAAAAAGAGCTTCTTTGCCCTTAGGGTGGAAACAGGATACAGCTATAAAACTTCACGGCTATATTGTCAGTGGAATTGAGACCTCACCCTAATTTATCCGATTGTAGGGGAAGAATTATGACAATCTGGGCCAGGAAATATATATTTTTTATTTACCTTTGTTATCTCGGTTACCTGAGGAAGCTGTTCAATGTAGGGTGCAGGTGCTCCTTCAATGGCTTGGGTTGATATTGTAGAGGGAGAAAACCTAGAGGCTGAGGCTGTGTTCCCACTGTATTATACCCACATTGTGTTATGTATGTTTGAGATACATAGTAAAAGGTAGTTTTAAGCGAATTATGTTTTTTAAGTGAACACTTCTTTAAGCACATTAAGCGATTTTTGGTATTTGGGGTCGTAATAATGGCAACAAAAACAAGGAATTATGTCACGTTAATAAATTTCTAAATATAGTTTCATAAGTTTAATAACTGTAACATTTTTTCTGATTGTTTTCTTATTGCTGATCAGATGTATATCAGTTTTGAAATTTATTGTGTTAGATGAACAACTTTGAAACTATTGAATTCATAGCCTAATTTAACCAAATAAATAAAAATTTTAATGTAGTCCAAATGGTTTTTATAAGAATTAATAATAGTTATTCAATATAATAAATTTATTATTTACGTTATTAAAATCGTTATATGACTATGTGTATATAAATAAAATTGGAATCTGTCATAATTTATATTTCATTTTTAAATTGGAATTATTTTCAATGTTCTCTTTTTTTAATTGTATATTTTAATGCAATTGACAGATTTTTAAGAATGTAACGTTAATCTTATAGATTATCAACAATTTTAACTATATACATTTTACTTATTGTTTATTATACTTTTTTATCGTTATATAATTTCATGATGAACTGTTAGGTTGATTATTGATAATATTTTGTACTTACTGAAAGAAAAATTGTTCCTTTGCACCTGATGATGGCGTTTTAGCCGAAACGTTGTGCATTGATTTTTAATAAAAGAGTGGTGAAGTAAAAATCAGTCTCCAATTTTATTCATAGAATTTGACCTTCACCTTAAAGAATCTACACCTTAGTATGTGTGTGTGTATATATATATATATATATATATTATATATATATTATACATTTTTTTTGTTCATCGATACAATTTATTTTCAAAATAATGTTTAAAAATAACCGGGACGTTAATTTTGTCTTCATTTATTGCAAAAGAGTTTACCAACTAATAAAGGAATATTCTATCGTTATATACCGTTTTCTAAGTTTTTATTAAAAATTATAATTAGCTAATATCAAGTTTTAATTTCCATACAATCTGCTGTTGCTTTATGAATCAGAGTAGCCAACTTGCCTAGTTCCATTTTGATGACCCATTCAGTTATTGGCTGCTAAGCCACTGGGGGCTGGAGCCATTAAATATCCCATAAAAATAATAAAATATTACGGCTATATAAAATATTATGGAAATATGACCAATTAAGAAAATGGTAACTCATTTCACGGATTATTTACAAATTTCAGATGCATGCGTAATAAGTAAACTACTAACGAAATTGTACTTTATCGCTGGATCTTTAAAAAAATTATTGATGTTTTAATACAAAAATCTAGTGCGTGTAACACACGACTTTCAGTAAGTTGTTAAAGTCAATTTAAGAACTTTTAAATAATGTTAGAATAAAGAAATTCTGAAAATGTGCAAAAACGGAGGACAGACCGCATTACTATTGCCAAATGGAAGATGAAAACAATCCTGGCTCAGTTAATGGTCTTAACGGATGACAGTGTCCTTATAGCAGATAGTAAAGAGAAGTACCAACAATATTTAAATGAATGAGAAGCAGAATTTGAAAGAAATGGATTGACCATCAATGCTACAAAAAGCAAAATAATACTTTGTAAAGGTAAACCCACCTATGTCAAAAATCCCGGGTTCAAACCCCAGGTGGTCCTAGGATTTTTTAATTGGAGTAAAAAATCCTTATATTGAGTGAGTTTATGGTTGGACATGGCTCAGTAATGCCCTGTTGATGGCTCACAAGCTTGAGCCGAAACGTTGGCAAAATTAAAAAATTTCAAAAAATGACTGATTCTTGAATATTCAACCTATAAAAAATCCTTAGTTATGCCGTCCTTCGGAGGGGACGTTAAAAGGTGGTCCCGAGCCTGTGAGATGTCAGGTACTCGTAAAAGATCCCTTCATCATCATCATCAATCCGGCGCTACAACTCGGTGACGAGTCCTGGCCTCCTCCACCAGCCCTCTCCAGTTATTTCTATCCTGTGCAGCCGTCATCCAGTTTCTCACTCCCAGGATATCTCTTGCATCTGCTGTCACACCATCTGTCCATCTAAGTTTCGGTCTTCCTCTTCTTCTGATGCCGTGTAGAGGTTCAGTCATAACGGCCTTAGGGATCTTCTCATCCTCCATTCTTGCCATGTGACCAGCCCACCGCAGTCTACCAAGCTTCAAGGTCATAACGACATCATTGTCCTTAAAACCTGTATAGAGTTCATCATTGGTCCGCCTCCTCCAATGTCCATTGAGATGAACTCCTCCGAAAATTCGTCGAAGTACTTTTCTCTCAAAGACTTGTAGGTCATGTTCAGTTCTTTTACTAATAGCCCATGTTTCTGATCCATACAACAGGACTGGGCGAACCAACGTCATATATAGATGGAGCTTAGTCCGCCTGTCTAGGAGCCGGGAGGTGAACTCTCTTCGGAGGCCAAAGTAACACCTGTTTGCCATCAAAATTCTTCTTTTCACCTCCACTTCTGGTGCATTATCTTGCGTTACCAGAGAACCCAGATAAGTGAACTGGGCCACTTTTTCAAAGTTAAAGGGGCCAACATTGATGGTCTCACCGGGAAGGGGTTCTTCTCCTGTTGCCATGTACTTTGTTTTCCCCGCGTTTACCTCCAGTCCAAGCGTTCTGGCAGCCTCCATTAGGGCCAAAAATCCTTCTTTGACAGACTGCAACGACCGTCCTATGATCGTAAAAGATCCCTATCCTAATGAAACCTGGATAGGGCAAAATTTAGGACTCCCACTGTAGCATCATCCGATTAGCCATAGTAGCACAAAATGACGTTAAATAAATAAACAAACAAACAAGGTAAACAAATCTAAATATTTGATGAATACACTTACCTCGGAACAGTGATCAGTAGGAATGGAAAAGTATACCAAGTGATATCCAAAAGGATAAAGAAGACACATTTAATATACTACCATGTCGACAACACAATTATAGGGAAGATGGAGGTAGGAAAGAATCTTAAAGTACATATCTTCAAGGATTTATACTGTAATGTATGAGGATACCGAGGGGAGTTCATTATTAAATAACTTTTATATTAAACAATTAAAGATAACGAACCTTTGTCGGCAAAACACCAAAAGGCGTTTACCTCCATTGGGCCACCCAGCAATATGTACCTCAGGAAACTTCCTAGACACTAGGACAAAGGACCCCAGGCTTGGGGCACTTCCCAGATCAGCCCTGCCCGAGGTGACAACGATGAGGAGAAGATTCGAAAGAGTCAGTCAAGTTCCATCCTCAAGATGAGGTGAGTCTTATTCCAGCCTCGAGAATGGAAGTATAGCAAGAGGAGAGTCGGGGCCCACCTACAAGAGGAAGCGATGTTCGCCGGGGGTCGTAAAGCAGCTGGAAGATGAAGCTTAAGAACTAATTCCCCCTTCGCCAGCCGGCTAAGTGTTTCAAAGGTATATCGTTATTTGTAATATTGTATGGCAAAGGTAGTAGTGAATATGCCCCTCAGTATTCTCAATTAAAGTTCTAAACAATGTATTAATATAATGGATATGTGTAAGTTAATAATTATAATAACGTATTAATTGAATCTTGTTTACTTTAATCTTACCCTGCACGCCACCTCTTGGATTGGTAAACACGGTCCAGGAAATCCAATGGTATTATTAAATATAGTTTATATATAGATTAAATATATTAAGTGAAAAGCAGCCGGTCAAAAACATAGCAATACCTACCTACCTTTCTTTACGGAAACGAACTTTGGGTACCACTAGATAAGCTCCTAAGCAGATTAAAAGTAATGGAAATAAGATACCTTCGGACAGTGGCAGGCCGAACTAGGAGGGATCACAGAGGGGATGTTGGAGTTGTCCCTTGTCGTTGTTGATAACATTGAAAAGAGCTACTCAGATGGTTTGGACATCTCTGCCGTATGAGTTAAGACAGGGACACAAGAAAATATTTTGAGGTCAGATCAACTAGAAAACTTCCTAGAGGGAGACCAAGAGTACAATAGAAAGACTATATCATTGAAGTGGAAGAGAGAGGAGGGATGCCATGAGTGTGCTGGATCGGGATCGAGAAGCTTGGTTTGCATGGACGGAGGCACCTCCACGCTGGAAGCCTCTAAGAGAGAAGAAAAAATAAAGCTAGACTTGGAGAAAAAGGTTAAATATATACATTGAGTTTTGATGGAAATATGAGTTATAGACTAAATAATGTAACAATAGAAATTATTATCTGCAACAATCACTTTATTTCATCCGCATTTTACCACTCTTCTTTACCTTATACAACTCTCTTTGGGAGTTTTACTTTATCGTAACGAAAAGTGCAATTAGCAAGAAAATATGGATATTTATTTTATAACGTCAATTCATTATTATATTTAATCATCGGCAGAAATGAAAAATAAAAAATACAAATTAGTTACGTTTATTTGTTTGCTATTTTAAAGTGAAGCACAGATTACTGTAAATTTATTTTTTCCATATAGTAGAAAATTGATTGCTATGTATGTATTCAAAAACTACAGAAATAAGAACGGTTCCTATCTTATTCGGTTTATTACTCTTTTATATTTTAGATGCACTATTTAAATTAGAAGGTGGCCTCGGGACCTACTGTATTAAAATAGTTAGTGAAGTGCTACCACTGGGTGGTTCTTTCTCAAGACATTTTCATGACTTTTTATATTCATTCTACATATTTACTTAATGTACTCTTTAGTAAAGTTATAAATTACTATAAATAAATTTAAAAAAATAAATAAAAAAAAGCTAAATTAAGTTTCCATAGTAATCCAAATAAGTTTACAGTGAAACTTATTTACAGTGTTTTTGATTAAATTTGAAATAATTAATAACAATGTTAGTTTATAGATTTATAACTGCTTAGCATTTATGTTAAGAACTTATATTATAGTTAACAAGTAATATTGTTTCTAAAATCTTGCATATTAATTGGAAGAATTTATCTTGCACGGTTCTGTACATTCAACTATTATAATCTCCCGCTCTACCTATAACATATGCTCATACGATTATGGGCTTACAACAGATTTATATTAACTCCTACAATTTATTGCATATCAACGTTTCTAAATTCTTACTCTTTCCAACGGTATAAATTACTACTTATATTTCAGAAATAATTTTATGATGTCTTGGTTACAGAAAATTTCTTTTTCCCGTTTAAAGAAATCTAAATTACGATTTATTTTACTTATAAATTTAAGGAAAGAATGTCCTAAATAGTGGTGAAAACTGTACCAAAATCCGTCATATTTATCAGTTTTTTTTCATCGATTTTAATGATATGAAATTAGATTAGATAACAATGATTAGGGTAACCAAAAGAAGGTCTGTACATGACTACCGGAAGATAAGGAAAGAATAGAAAGGAAAAACAGTTACATAGAAATTACAGTTACATATTACTCATCACACCTGAATAAAATTGGACTAAGCCCGAATATTTCAGCGGTGCTGGGTGATATAGAGAAAACCATTGAATTAGTTTTTGATTTTCTTAAGGAGCAGTCATTATTATCGAAATTATAAAGACCATTCCTAGTCAGTTTTTAATCAATACTCCTTTTTTTTTTTTTTTCTTTAAGCATTACTATTATTATCTTTGTTATTTAGCTTTTTAAACTATTGTTTACATAATAATAATTGTTTTTCTTTTTCTCTCAATTACTCATTACCTAATAGTTTTTCTTATAAAGGTTGAATATGCATATAGTGTCTAGGCGTTGATGACCTTAGGGTTTTACGCCTTAAAACCAAAACAAACAAACAAACAAGTTACATAGAAAAAAGAAACAACAGAAGGAGAGGGAGGTGATAGAAAATATTGAACTGCTTCACTGTAACAAAGAAATATATATATAGCATTTCCAAGTCAAATTCAACCTTTTACAAGTCAAATTCAACCTTTTCCAAGTCAAATTCAACCTTTTCCAAGTCAAATTCAACCTTTTCCAAGTCAAATTCAACCTTTTCCATTTCAAATTCAACCTTTTTCGATTTAAATAAAATAATAAAAATCAAATTAACATGATTTTATGTTTTAATGGTTATTTTAATTACTCCCCCTTACTAAATATTGTATATATAGGTGAGCAAAAATAAAACCATTAACATTACTATAGATAAAACCGTTTTGAAATGAGGCATTTACTTTTTTCGAACGATTTAAATATCTGATATAAAACATTCATTTGTACACTGATATTAATTAATTTAAAATTAATAGTCTAATCGGTAACGAACCTTTGGGAACGCAGCTACTGAGCCTTGTATCCAATAAATACGAAAAAGTTATAATAAACCCATATTTGAGCGAGCGCTATTGAAATTAATAGTGTAGTCGGTAACGAACCTTTGGGAACGCAGCTACTGAGCCTTGTATCCAATAAATACGAAAAAGTTATAATAAACCCATATTTGAGTGAGCGCGATTAAAATTAATAGTATAATCGGTAACGAACCTTTGGGAACGCATCTGCTGAGCCTACTATCCAATATATACGAAAAAGTTAAAATAAACCTCTATTGAAAATATTTTCGCCCGCGATTATAAAACTAAAATAAAACGAATCCCGCTAATCCGACTACCAGACCTTGTATCGCAAATGTCTTAAAATTAAAGTATCGGTTATACTTATTATTATATTCGTGACTAATTATATGTAGAAAGGCCCCTGGGAACATTTAACAAGCCACAAGGGTTAAAAACACAAGGTGTAATTAAAATAACCATTAAAACATAAAATCATGTTAATTTGATTTTTATTATTTTATTCATTTCTTCAGTGATCCATCATACCGAAAAATACGCCTTGCCTTTATTCTTCGTAGACCTCGAACCAGCCAGAAACAATCCAGATATATTTGAAGTCAGAAGACTGGTGTATTCATCCGTACGATTCGAAGAGCCTAGGCTAAAGACAACGATTGTACAGTGCACCAAATGCCAAACATTGGGACACACTAAGACGTACTGTTATCACCCGCCTAGGTGTGTTAAGTGCGCCGGCCCACATGCATCCGAAACTTGCCCGAAACCTCGAGATGAACCAGCCAAGTGTGCTCTTTGCGGTGAAGGTCATCCCCGCCAGCTACCGGGGTTGTATAGTCTACAAAACCCACCTTCGACAAAGAACACAGAATTATATTTCAAAAAGAGTGGACCAGGAGAAACGGACCCGGGGACCGGAGTTGGACAATTTGTCTACCTTTCCTCAACTCCCGAATCCTACACCTACCTTCACTCAACAGCAGCCTACCACTTCTGCAGTCAGGAATTCTACTGCAGAAAACAGAAATCCTTTATCCGACATCACCTCAATGAAGCAGAAACAGACAACTAGTCAGGCGCCTCCGAAATCCCAAATCAAGCCACCGGCCTCCCAACCTAAACCACAAGCTTCCCGTCAACCAATCCTTCCCCATAATCCAAACTTACGGGTCAAACTTCCCCCAGAGCACCCTAATAAAATTCCACAACGTGCTCCTCTTCCTCCTAATCAACCAAAGCCTCAACCTCCAGTGACCCAGAGGACTGAACCCCCTCCTACCCAGCGGCGGGTTCAGCATCCAGCCTACATTCCTGATCAAATAAGTTGTCCTCCTCATGACTCTTATCCACATCAGTCTCCTAACCCAGATCTAACCAACATATACTCCATTCTAAATTCCTTTCTCTCAGATCTTAGAGAAACCATCCAACCGCTAATCACCCTTCTCACCAGAGTCCTTTCTCAAGTTCCGTTTTCTCTCCCACGATGAGTGTAAAGCCCCTAGCGATTATCTTGTGGAATGCTAATGGCCTGCATAACCATCGTGACGAACTGGACATACTTCTACATGACAAACACATAGATATTGCACTACTGACAGAAACACACTTCACAAAAAGATCACATTTTTACATACGTGACTACATCACTTACAGAACAGACCACCCTGATAACACTGCCCATGCCGGGTCATGCATCCTTATTCATAAATCTCTACCTCATTCCCTTATTCCTACTACTCCAACTGACGCCATACAATCAACCTCAGTGATCATTTCAACTCGTCCTTTCCATCTCACTCTCTCAGCTGTATACTGTCCTCCTGGTAATTCCCTTTCCTGCAACCAGCTTGAAACCCTGTTTCGATCCCTCGGGCCGCGCTTCATTGCAGGAGGAGACTATAATGCTAAACACCAACGGTGAGGTTGTCGAACTTCCAACTCCCGTGGTAATATCCTTTCTAGTGTCTTGACTTCCAATAGCTTCCATGTCCTTTCACCCCTGAACCCCACCTATTGGCCTACTTCCCTCAAAAAAAGACCTGATATCCTGGATATATTTATCACCTCTCAAATTTCCACCTTACAAACAACAGTCGAAACCTTGAATGACCTCTCATCAGACCACAGTCCAGTTCTGCTTTCCTTGCATTCGAGCTTTATTCCTTTCCCAACCCCTCCTAAACTGATCTTTGGACGAGTGAACTGGGACGGATTTCGGACAGACTTGGAAACCAAATTGGACTTAACTGTTGCACTAAAGACTAAAATAGATGTTGACAGTGCCGTAGAAATACTTACAGACTCAATACGTACCAGTATATTCGATAACAGTAGAAACACTAACACCAACAACCGTCAACAAACTAACCTGCCACAGCATATTCGTAACTTATTAAGGGAAAAAAGAAAAGCAAGATCTAAATGGCACAGGACTAGATATCCAGTAGACAAAACATATTATACAAAACTGACAAACCAACTAAAATCAGAAATCAAGAAACTCAAAACTCAACACTTACTGAGTATGACTGAAAAACTCACAACTACTGACAAATCCCTATGGACTACCACTAAGAAACTACTGAACTTCAAAGATTTTAATCATCCTCTCATTAATGAATCTCAATCCTGGACCAGATCAGATGAAGAGAAATCCCAAACATTCGCTCAGCATCTTTTTAAAACTTACAATCCGCATCCTGAGATCCTTAATCCGCAGCACCTTGAATTCATTGAAGCAGAACTGGGCATTCCACTCCAGTTGGCCCTTCCTCCTAAAGCATTTCATCCTTCAGAAATTTTGAACTTAATCCAAAAGCTACCTTCCCGGAAAGCTCCCGGACACGACCTAATCACAGCCCAAATCCTTAAGCAACTTCCTAGAAAAGCCATCCTATTTCTCACCTATATTTACAATTCCATACTCCGCACTACATATTTTCCCCAATCCTGGAAATTAGCTATTGTTAAAATGATCCCCAAACCCAAAAAGGCACTGGAGTTCCTTTCTTACCGTCCTATATCTCTTCTACCCATCATGGGTAAAATCCTAGAACGGCTCCTCCTTAAACGACTATACCCTATCCTAGAATCATATCATATAATCCCAGACCACCAGTTCGGATTCCGAACTTCCCACTCCACCATCCAGCAATGTCACCGTGTGGTGGATGTTGTCTCTTCTGCATTGGAGCGCGGATTGTACTACACTGGGGCCTTTCTCGACGTTGAACAAGCCTTTGACCGAGTCTGGCACCCGGGACTGTTGTACAAACTCCGTAAATTCCTTCCTCCTACATACTTCCTAATCATCCAGTCCTACCTCTCTGAAAGATCCTTCAAAATAAACCACAATAGTTCCTATTCATCTCTCTTCACCCAGTCTGCTGGGGTTCCTCAAGGCAGTATACTAGGACCCATTCTTTACACAGTATATACAGCTGATATTCCAACCCATCCTAACACATTCCTTTCTACCTATGCCGATGACACTTGCGTGTTATCGGTTAATAACGATCCTACAATAGCCTCTCAAACTCTCCAATCCCACATCAGAGACCTTGAGGTATGGTGTCAGAATTGGAGAATTAAAATCAATTCCAATAAATCCCAACAAATTACCTTTACCCTTCGTCGGAAACCTATGACATCCTGCCCTACAGTGTCCTTTAATGATATTCCGCTTGTCCCGGTTGAACAGATCCGATATTTAGGACTCCTGCTTGACAAACGACTTACATGGAATCCGCATACAAGACTGAAGAGACAAGAAACTGCACGAAGATTTCGGCTACTCCAACACTTACTAGACAGACGCTCTAACCTTTCACCTGGACCTACGGAGTAGAACTTCGGGGCTCTACTAAACCATCAAACTCTTCCCGTATCCAATCCTTACAATCCAAAATCCTTCGCAAAATCCTTAACGCTCCTTATTTTGTCACGAATAAAATCATCCACAATGATCTTAATGTTCCATATGTTGCTGAAGTGGCCCGTACCAGGTATCACACCTTCCATGAAAAACTCCACTCCCACTCTAATCCATTAGTTTAAATCCTGGCTTCCTCTTCCATTCCTGATAATCCTCCGAGGCGTCTGAAAAGAAGATGGCCTCGAGACCTTCTTGTTTAGACTCACTACCAAAGAGTGCTGTCAATGGGCAGTTTCTCTTCATGTTCATTCCATGTGTTATAACATTGCAGCATATTTACTTGATGTATTTTTTGTACAGTTGTAAATTTCAATAAATAAAAATAAAAATAAAAATAAAAAATTATTTTATTGAAATCGAAAAAGGTTGAATTTGAAATGGAAAAGGTTGAATTTGACTTGGAAAAGGTTGAATTTGACTTGGAAAAGGTTGAATTTGACTTGGAAAAGGTTGAATTTGACTTGGAAAAGGTTGAATTTGACTTGGAAAAGGTTGAATTTGATTTGGAAAAGGTTGAATTTGACTTGGAAATGCTATATATAATATATATATATATATTTTTTTTTTTCAGATTAAGGTAAGAATGCTAATAAAGTGATATCCTGTGGGGATAAAGAAGGTAGCTTGGTCCCCTTGACAAATAGAGGGATAAATTTGATAATCTCAATTCAAGAGAAGAAGACTACTTTGATGAAGTAGAATCAGAAATAAGAAAAAAATCAACCGAATAAAATGGGGGAGCAACAGAACGACCTTGAACCACCCGATGAAGAGGAGATTGCAGATGCCAGCAGCAAAATAAAAAAAAAATGGTGATTACGCACTTCCTGTTGAACGAGCTCAACAAACCTCTACATCTCCTTCACATGATATGGACGGATGAAGTGATGCCGTGTGATTTGATTAGTTCAATATCTGCCCTATAAATAAACAGGGTGATAGTGATTATCGACGTAACTCGTTACTATTTTGCGCCTATAAGATATCTCATATTCTGTTCAGACGTCTCTTACAATACGATGAGTGTAAAATCGTTCCGTACCAGAGATGCTTTAGTAAAGGAAGAAAACTGGAATTCGAAAATTTTCACGATCGAATTACTCCCCCTTACTAAATATTGTATATATAGGTGAGCAAAAATAAAATCATTAACATTACTATAGATAAAACCGTTTTGAAATGAGGCATTTACTTTTTTCGAACGATTTAAATATCTCGCTGATGTAAAACATTCATTTGTACACTGATATTAATAGTTTAATCAAAATACATATCATTCATATAAATAACAAATTCTAGAACTGTATAACTTTCTTTCTTTTTTTTTATTTTTACTTGACTGTATACATGCCTTGATACACAGGCTGTTTTCCGAGACTACGTTATTTTGACTTTCCTTAGATAGCTTAGTTTTTTATTTCATAATTAAACATTTTAAGTTAGTGAATACAAATTAAAAAAAAAATACAAGCAAAAAGACAATAACCAAATAAACAAAAAAAATCATACAAATTTAGACAGACAAAAGGTAATAAACAAGAATTTACATAAAATAAGCTCTTAACTTTTTTGTTTTTTTTTATTTATTAATTTATTGAAATTTACAACTGTATTAGTAAATACATCAAGTAAATTGGCTCAAAATATAGATAATATACATGAAAAGACATGAAGAGAATATGCCCATTGGCAACACTCCACTAGGTAATCTACACTAGAAGGTCTCAAGGCCATCTTCTTTTCAGACGCCTCGGAGGATTGTCAGGAATGGTAGAGGAAGCTAGGAATGAAACTAGTGGGTTAATGTGGGAGTGGAGTTTGTCATGGAAGGAATGATACCTCATACGGGCCAAATCAGCAACTTATGGGACATTAAGGTCTTTATGGATGAGTTTGTTGGTGACAAAATAAGGAGCATTGAGGATTTTTCGAAGGATTTTGGATTGTAGGGATTGAATACGGGAAGAATTTGATGGTTTAGTAGAGCCCCAAAGCTCAACTCCGTACGTCCAGATAGGCCTTATGATGGTAATATATATGAGCCTTTCGTAGTTAAGTGGAAGGTTAGAGCGTCTGTCCAGTAAGTGTTGAAGTAAGCGAAAGCGTTGGGCAGTTTCTTGTCGTTTCAGTCTTGTGTGCGGATTCCAAGTTAGTCGTTTGTCAAGTAGGAGTCCTAGATTAGCTCTTAACTTAAAACAAAATGTCTGTTAGGCAGGCCTGCCATATTACACCGTTCCGTACTCACTCTGTTGTGTGTAGCCTTCCTTAATAAAAAAAAACATATGGCATTTGGTAAATAATAATCTTGCGGGTATTTATCGATTACTGAGCCATCGAGCGCGTCACTATAGATTCAACAACATATTAAGAAGTACGCAGGATTTTCGTTGAGTAGTGTACTTTAATTGCATTACAGGTAACTATTGTATTCTTTTGTCTATTTGTTTATTTACTTTGGCTTACGTTTAATTTAAATGGATGTATTTTGTAATCCATAACAGAGAATAAAATCACGTTTGAACAACCTTACACACATATATATATATATATATATATATATATATATATATATATATATATATATATATATATGCATGTATCAGTTTATTTATTCATGAAGATGAACTACTACCCATTAATATATTATTTACCGGTTGCTGGTGTTGAACCCTTGGAGCTATAATCAGGACCCCCTCTTTACGACCAGAATTAAGCCCAACCCCGGACCCTCAACGCCCTTCATTAATCAAACGGTAACGTTACTGTTTACTCAGCTACAGTTTTATGGCGTTTAATCACACGCACCATCTTGCCGTTTTAATAAATTATATTTTGGTTGGACCAGCTATGTGCTCCCCCTTAATGGCTGCAATCTGAACTTTCCCTGTTATCGTGAAAAAATAATTAATATGGTTTACGTTGTAAATAAATGAGTGCAAGTCGTTAACAGTTCGTAAAATGGAATGAGTTATAGACCGAACTGATCGTAAGACCATTTCATTTTTCATTATTCCTTTAAAATAATTATTTATTTCCCAAGCTTTTTTTTTTTTAAGGATTTATCTCTTAAGTTAAATACCCGCTGTAGAACCTAGAAATAACCCTATAGTTAGCTATAAGATTCGATGTTGCCTGCACATATTCGTCAAAGCCCAGATCCCCGAGATCAGACTCAATACAATCCTTCTACCGACGCACAGTGGAAATATGACATATTAAGGTCGACGAAATTCTGAAACTTGTCCTTATTTATTCTTTGGGGCCCCAGATTACGGGAAAAAAAATATGAAAACAATTATAAAAACTAAATAATTTTTTGACACGATTTGCGAGAGCACAGTGGTCAAACATCAAATTTATTTCCTAAAATTTAACTTCTCGACATTTTACGTTTGAAGTCCCAGAATAAAATAATACAAAAAAATCTAATTATGGAAGGAATTAGTCCAAGTGGCGGTCATTAAATGAAACAACTAAATAGTTTCAACTATTTATTGTTTGCCAACGTTTCGACCCCCTTTGTGGGTCATCATCAGGGCTTTTTAGAACTGGAAATGTGGTGATGAGAAGAGCGTGAGTCACCTGAAGGTGTAGAAATGATGGTTTGTTGAGATGTAGATAGTGTGTCCTGCTTGCGATTTTGTATTCTGGCGCTGCGGCGGAGAGTTGAGGAGGATGTTTCTTTTTGTTGTTCCCGTGTTCTTTTTATCATTGTGGATGTAATTAGTTGACCGTTGAGAATTACTGGAAGGAATTAGTCCGGGTGGCGGTCATTAAATGAAACAACTAAATATTTTCAACTATTTATTGTTTGCCAACGTTTCGACCCCCTTTGTGGGTCATCATCAGGGCTTATTAGAACTGGAAATGAACCGCAGCGCCAGAATACAAAATCGCAAGCGGGACATACTATCTACATCTCAACAACAGCAGGCATTCTCATCTCAACAAACCATCATTTCTACACCTTCAGGTGACTCACGCTCTTCTCATCACCACATTTCCAGTTCTAAAAAGCCCTGATGATGACCCACAAAGGGGGTCGAAACGTTGGCAAACAATAAATAGTTGAAACTATTTAGTTGTTTCATTTAATGACCGCCACTTGGACTAATTCCTTCTAGTAATTCTCAACGGTCAACTAATTACATCCACAAATCTAATTATGGTTCGGAGTTGCTAAAACCTGCTAATATATGTATTTTATATCATTTAGGAAATTCTTGAAATTATAGATTGTAAATTTTGGATTCGGAGTGTTGTGTCTGAAAAAAACTATGTATCGCCGCAAAAAATTGCAATAATTCTTTGTGATATCTAAAGACTAGAAAGATTGATGAAAGAAATCATACAAACAAATCCTTGGGGGTTATATCGTTTTTTGTTATTTAATAGGGGCATACAAATTGCATAGGACATACAAATCGCTAAATTAACTCTACAGGTGAGATTGCAATTTATATTCAATAACGAGTTTGGAAATATAATGTCTTACTTGTCTCAGCAATGTCCATTGTTAAATAAGAGCAAAAAGACTTTGAACACAACAAATGACCATCGAATAAAGATAATCCCACTGCCTGTTATTAGGCACTTGTGTGAACAGGGATCATTCACTCATTTACTTTTTATTTGTAAATACTGTAAGGTGGGAAATATTAGTATTAAGGGTCTTGTCAACTAATAATAAAAAGGTGAAGCACTGAAAAATACCAAACTTTTGACTCGACTTTTGTCCACCTAAATTGGTGATTTTGCCCACTGTGCGACGCCTACCAGTCGATTCAGGGCAAACTACCTCTGTTCTTCACTGAGCCTAACACCGAGCACATTTGAAAGAATTATACTGACGAGGTACGAGCTCTGTAAATCATAGTTAGATAGTCTTCTAATTTCCTCTGTGGGCTCATCTCTCTTTGGACCAAATATTTTACGTAGTACCCTATTCTTGAAACCCTTAAGGGGTTATTCATCCTTCAAAATAAAGTAGTTAATACCTTGTGTCGAACTTGTATTTTTCCGATTTGATATAGGTTTAGAACAGAATTTTATGTTATGTTTAATCTTAATTTCTGAGGAATGGTTTAATACCAGAGAGGAGAACAAAGAGCTGGTGGGAATAAAACTATAAATTCCTCAGATTCACCGATCTCTACCAAACAATTATAAAATTACATCAGACGAGTCGCATTATTTAAACCTGGATATAAACATAAGTAAGTGATTCAAATGTAAAAATAGATAAAAGAACAAGTATAAAGTAAATGTTTTGTCAGCATCATTAGTAAATATAAATATTTTATATTTATGATATTTATAAATCTAAAAAACTTAAAGCATGAGATTAACTTTCATAAATCATAATCATGATGTTTAAGAATCTGAAATAATTAAGAGGGCTGTTTAGAAACTCCATATTCATCTAACTTCCTTAAAAGGAAACAATTGCGAGGAGTTCCAGGAAGCCTTCTTGAAGGTTGGTGTACAGAAGCAATTTTAAGCCAGCGAACTACCCATAAATAATGTAAGCCGCCAGTGTATCCCTTCAATTTGGATAACAACCAAAGCACTTACAGGAGGCTTGTATGGGGGTATGGTAAGCTAACGAGACTGTGCCAAGCCTGGTAAAAACCACTCTTAAGTGTCCATTAAACCTCACACTTGACAATGTAGCCATCTTGGAAAATAACATGGAAGAAGTGGCATATAATTAAAATAAATATAAATAATTAAATGGCATATAATTAAAATAAATATAGATAAAATTAGTGGGGTGCTGGGGGGTGGCACAAATTTAGATTATGTTGTGTGTAAGAATAAAATAACTTGTAAAGAATAAAAACTTATATAAATACCAGAGAGAAATGCTTTTTTTTATTTGGCAATGCTGCCGAAATACATCAGGTTACGTAAATAACACAGCTCACTATATCAATCCCTTGGACATTTTTCACATACATTTTCATTTTTTTTTTCCTATTCTAATATAAATTTCTAATATTTAAAAGTCCTCCTTCTTTCTCTACCTCCAGGCCGTTATAAGGTGAAGAGGTTTAGCCCCGGACCATATGTTTTAACTGTCGTGATCATTGGCCATATCCTTCATTCCATTTTCAGAACAGCTCCTTTACCTCCCAATACTGGTGATATAATCCGTAAACATCATTCTCGGTCAGTTATAAAATGAGTTTGACTCATCAGCTATAGTAATTGTCAATAATTAATATTTCCCATAATTATAAAGGGTGTCGCTTCCTAACTTTTCCTACCACCGATAGCTTTGAGGGGCTTTTGCCCAAGATACCTGGACACTTACCTGGGTGCAGAATCAAACAGCTTGGCTACAAGGAGTAGGGGTGGGCATAATCGAATGACGATTATCAGATCATTCGATTATTTCAATCATTCGAATTATCAATTATCGGATTAATCGGTTCGGAGAAACGAATGATTATTCGAATTGAGTTTTTAAACGATAATCGAAATGGGATAATCGAAGGATCTTTTTTTTTTTTCTCATCACATGAATTTTATGGATATTTGTATTCGATTATGAAATCATTCGATTATTGAAATCATCGAAGTCCGATCATTCGATTATGACGATCATCCGATTATGCCCACCCCTAACAAGGAGAGTACTTGGATCTTATGGATATTAAGTGATACCATATGTCCCAAAGTACTTATCCCTTCATTTGATCTTTTTTCGCCTTCCTTCTTCCCCTCTACTATCTCTTCGTATACTCCCCAAATTCTAGAGCCAGTGTACTCCGTTCCAAGATGTTATGATAAAGTTATTGCATATTATACTTGTAATAATGTTATGTTCCTGTTTCTTATTATGAATAAAGTCAATTTAGTTCATTTAAATGTGATCCATTTACTATTCGACGCGCTTTCCTTCTTGTCAGGCCTCCATCAACCGTTTGATTTTTCTTTCGTCACCCAGTCTGCTCACCGTGAGCAGCTCACGTGACCACTTCAGTTGTCTCTGTTCCAACAGCTTTTCATGAACGTCTATTTTCAGCTTTGTATGGCCTCTCATGTATTATTACCACTCGGCACATATGTTAATGAATCGCACACTGAGTAGATATTTAAATATTGATTTTATTGTAAAAATACACCTACATCATACATACTCTGCTGAGGAGTTTTGTTGATGACTACATGCGTACATTCCCGTTCTCCTTCTAGGCGTTTAACACAAGAAATCTTCCAGCAAGAGTGATTAGTCTTGAGGACCCTGAGGACAGATATAGCAAGGGATTGTGAGGAGGATGAAGGAAGGCGGTAGGGGCAGTAATGTGTTGAGATTTGTAATGGCGGTATAATGTAATGTCCATGTGGAGTGTTCTTTTGCCGGGTGGATAAGTCCTAGGTAACTGGTTCAATGTTATCGGAGGTATCCTAGTCTTTTATACTTAGTTATTATAAATTATTTAGGATACAAAGGAGGTCTTAACTATTTAAATTTAAAAAGGTTCTTATGAACAATTATTATGGTTGATGAGTCAGTCTCGTTCTATAACTATAGGCATATTTGACTCAGAGGACGGCAGAATCCAGAGAGTTCTCAACATAGGTATCCCATTTATCTTCAGTGCTAAAAAGAAGCGCACATAATCCATTTATGAAATAATTTGACTGGCTACATGTAAAATAATATCGTCTAATCAATCTGATGTGCTTAGCGCGTAGATTCAGGAGTTCCAGAGGCTGTAAGTACGGAGCGAGAGGATGCAAGGCGTTTCCCTATAGCAAGTTTGTAGAACCGACTTCTTGGCGAGCACTTTTTACGCCACAGCAGCGAGAGCTCAACAATTAGAACAAGAGCTGGCCGAAAAATGCGTACTATAAGAAGAAAATTTTTAATGTGATTTTCACATTTCAGCCAACTCGTACATTTTTTTTGTCTACCCCCTCATACTGTAAAATAGGCGGTTTCTATAATATCGGGATGAACACTGTTAAAAGTCGATCAATTCCTCTGTTTAAGACACAATATATTACATAGACAAAGATATCTTGGTACCTATAAGACCTAAAGACATCTATCAGCTTTCAAATTGATGCTTATTCATTGCCCATTAATGAATATTATAATAAGTATTTTCGTATAATATCTGGTTTCTGTATCATTTACCTTAATAATGTTAAAATGAGGTCGATTCCTGTATTTAGGACACACAAGACCTGCAGCCGCCTGTCACATCTCATATTAAAGCTTATTAGATTCTTGTTAATTTTTATTATAATGAGTAGTTTGGTAAAATGGGCAGTTTCTATGATATCGAGCTGAACACTGTTAAAAGTAATTCAAACCCTCTGTTTAAGACACAAAGTATGGACAAAAATATCTCAGTACCTACAAGAACTACAGACCTCTATCAGGTATGAAATTAAAACTTATTAAATGTCCATTAATTTATATAATAATGAATATTTTCGTATAATGCTTGGTTTTTGTATAATATCTGGTTTCTGTATCATTTACCTTAATAATGTTAAAATGAGGTCGATTCCTGTATTTAGGACACACAAGACCTGCAGCCGCCTGTCACATCTCATATTAAAGCTTATTAGACTCTTGTTAATTTTTATTATAATGAGTAGTTTGGTAAAATTGGCAGTTTCTATGATATCGAGCTGAACACTGTTAAAAGTAATTCAAACCCTCTGTTTAAGACACAAAGTATGGACAAAAATATCTCGGTACCTACAAGACCTACAGACATCTATCAGGTATGAAATTAAAACTTATTAAATGTCCATTAATTTATATAATAATGAATATTTTCGTATAATGCTTGGTTTTTGTATAATATCTGGTTTCTGTATCATTTACCTTAATAATGTTAAAATGAGGTCGATTCCTGTATTTAGGACACACAAGACCTGCAGCCGCCTGTCACATCTCATATTAAAGCTTATTAGATTCTTGTTAATTTTTATTATAATGAGTAGTTTGGTAAAATTGGCAGTTTCTATGATATCGAGCTGAACACTGTTAAAAGTAATTCAAACCCTCTGTTTAAGACACAAAGTATGGACAAAAATATCTCGGTACCTACAAGACCTACAGACATCTATCAGGTATGAAATTAAAACTTATTAAATGTCCATTAATTTATATAATAATGAATATTTTCGTATAATGCTTGGTTTTTGTATAATATCTGGTTTCTGTATCATTTACCTTAATAATGTTAAAATGAGGTCGATTCCTGTATTTAGGACACACAAGACCTGCAGCCGCCTGTCACATCTCATATTAAAGCTTATTAGACTCTTGTTAATTTTTATTATAATGAGTAGTTTGGTAAAATTGGCAGTTTCTATGATATCGAGCTGAACACTGTTAAAAGTAATTCAAACCCTCTGTTTAAGACACAAAGTATGGACAAAAATATCTCGGTACCTACAAGACCTACAGACATCTATCAGGTATGAAATTAAAACTTATTAAATGTCCATTAATTTATATAATAATGAATATTTTCGTATAATGCTTGGTTTTTGTATAATATCTGGTTTCTGTATCATTTACCTTAATAATGTTAAAATGAGGTCGATTCCTGTATTTAGGACACACAAGACCTGCAGCCGCCTGTCACATCTCATATTAAAGCTTATTAGACTCTTGTTAATTTTTATTATAATGAGTAGTTTGGTAAAATTGGCAGTTTCTATGATATCGAGCTGAACACTGTTAAAAGTAATTCAAACCCTCTGTTTAAGACACAAAGTATGGACAAAAATATACTCGGTACCTACAAGACCTACAGACATCTATCAGGTATGAAATTAAAACTTATTAAATGTCCATTAATTTATATAATAATGAATATTTTCGTATAATGCTTGGTTTTTGTATAATATCTGGTTTCTGTATCATTTACCTTAATAATGTTAAAATGAGGTCGATTCCTGTATTTAGGACACACAAGACCTGCAGCCGCCTGTCACATCTCATATTAAAGCTTATTAGACTCTTGTTAATTTTTATTATAATGAGTAGTTTGGTAAAATTGGCAGTTTCTATGATATCGAGCTGAACACTGTTAAAAGTAATTCAAACCCTCTGTTTAAGACACAAAGTATGGACAAAAATATCTCGGTACCTACAAGACCTACAGACATCTATCAGGTATGAAATTAAAACTTATTAAATGTCCATTAATTTATATAATAATGAATATTTTCGTATAATGCTTGGTTTTTGTATAATATCTGGTTTCTGTATCATTTACCTTAATAATGTTAAAATGAGGTCGATTCCTGTATTTAGGACACACAAGACCTGCAGCCGCCTGTCACATCTCATATTAAAGCTTATTAGATTCTTGTTAATTTTTATTATAATGAGTAGTTTGGTAAAATTGGCAGTTTCTATGATATCGAGCTGAACACTGTTAAAAGTCGTTCAAACCCTCTGTTTAAGACACAAAGTATAGACAAAAATATCTCGGTACCTACAAGACCTACAGACATCTATCAGGTATGAAATTAAAGCTTATTAAATGTCCATTAATTTATATCATAATGAATATTTTCGTATAATGCTTGGTTTTTGTAATATTTACCTTCATAAAGTTAAAACTAAATCACTTTTCGTAGTTAGAACACAGTGTATTGTAAGGACAAAGATATCTCGATAGATATAAGACCTTCAGACGTCTATCAGCTCTCGATTCGATTTCTGACGGGTTTCAGATTTTTTTTTTTCAATGTTCGGGTTTTGCCTTTTTTTTTTTTTTTTTTTACCTAACTTTACTGTATTATTATTATTAGTGTGTTATTTCTTGATGACCACTCCACCAACTATATGATGGAGAAGATTGTTGGTGGAGTGGTCATTGAAGAAGATTGTCCCAACGGTCAATTAAAGCTTCATCATTTTTAATATTTTATGGTATCGGTGGATCATTAAGATGTATAAATCAGAATTAGAATCAGCTTCGAAAAGAGCATTACTATTCACTTCAGCTATCAGCATATCGACAAAGTTTACTAATGTATAGTCTGTTCACATATGCACAGCGAGTAGACAAACCTATGAAACTAAATCCTCCGCACAATCGCTAATCACAACGCCGCCAAATGGGTTAGGCGGCGCTCATTTATCCCGAGAGCGGCATTGCTACGCCCACATAAAGGGAACGACTCGAGTACTAACACCCCTCGGCACGTAGCGCAGTAAATTGCTATCTAGTAACCCGGCTCGAGGGCAGTAAAACTCAAATTTTATTTGCCCGTGTACAGTCACCTGCAATTATTTATCAAGGGGCCTGGTTAGTATTCCGACCTTCTAGCCAACTTCTCCATTAATTTAGTCATGTTTATAGTCAACCTTATGCATATGTAAGGATATAAAATCAATTACAGATCCTTACTTAGACTATTTAGGATTCTCGCGATGATACATAAACAATCGTTAGGCCAAAAACTTGTCGACGGTGATATAATATTGGAATGCACCTTGACATAATGAAAAAAAAAACATTATAATTATTACATCATTTGATATTTAATGATTAACTAGGTGGACCTAGTCGATAACTTTGCAAATTATTATTACTTCCACTTACCTACATATAAAATAAAAGTATTGCGATCGTGCAAATTTTCGAATTACAGTTTTCAACGGATATACACGTTTTAGGATACCCTGAGTCCAAATGACCAAGTCCCGCTAAAAGGTTTGTGTGTGTGTGTGTCCGTATGTGGTAAGCGCAAAAACTAAAAGGCGTACAAAAATGAAATTTCATATTTAAGACAACTATACGTCTGAGATGTTACTACTTAGTAATAATCAGCTATCCATAATCAAAATCGGCTTACCAGAAGAGCCACTTTATACCATGCATTTTAAACTTTTTACGATTTTCTCAAAAACGGCTTTAAACGATTTTGATTAAACTCCCTAAATGGATGTAAATTTTAATAAGCTTTAATATGATGTTGGTTTCATCCTGATTGAAATAGTTTGACAGGGCTTAAATGCTGATATTTCAACAAAATGTTCACGATTGTAAATTTTCCCTTAATTAGTAAAAAAATCTAATTCGATCTGCGAGAAAACATGTTTTTACTATATATTATTTAGCGCTGTTGAATTTATAATCTAAAAAGAGAAAGTTAATATTTCTCAATTTAAGATTGACCATATGTTGTGAAATCATGAAAATCCTGTTAGCTGGTAGAGTGGAGAAACAAGGAAGCAATAAATGGACAGGGATACTAAACATCGGTTACAGGTGTAATTATTATTTTCTTGATATAATTAAACCTTCAGTAACTTTACCATAATCTTCTCGGCGTCGTGTGTACCACCAATTAGGACTCGGACGTTTGCTTGCCTCGGATGGATCCAATAGACACTGGATAATTGCACTATTTAGTATAGGTAGTGATAGGATTGTATGAGGTAACTACCCCATCTCCCTCAATTACCGCTGTTGAGAATATAATTGGTGGTAATAAATGTAGAAAATTAATTAGCAAAAAAGAAGTCATGAAAAATCGAAAAATATTTAATATGGTAGGGAGTAGTTGAGTTCTGGGCAAAACACGGAGCGTTCTGACTTTAAACACTGAAGAATTGGTACAAATATAGAGAAAGAAGAAATAATACATAAAGAAAAAGTAAATTAGATTTTTGTAATTAAGTGAAATTTCTGTTTGTTCAATGAGTGTAGTTGTACCCCAAAACGGCGCACTGTGAGAAAAATTACCGATTAATTGCCCTAAATCCTTTATTCATTTATCAGTAAGAGGTGTCCTTTTTCCTCCTCGACTGAAAAAATTACACGCATTATGTCTCCGTATCTTTGTATTATTTGTTTTATGAATTCGTTTTGTTACAATTATTTAATTTAACCGCTATATTCTCTGTTGGGGCATCCGATTTGAAATAAATAACTCAAGATCCGTCTCTATAGAAGTTTCTATGTACTAATCTCCTTTTCCTAGAATTTACTACATATACAAGATTTAGTTGAAATTATTATTTAAAGACGAAAAATTGAAAATTAAACTAGACAAAAGAATATTTAGATACTTGTCCTATGATTTTTTTTTTTTTTTTAATTCCAATGAAATAAAATTATGACGAATAATAAAACTTGTTGCATATTTTGGGTTTCTGCCTAAATTAATGATACGAGCTTTAAATATTTAGATCAATATAACAAGATTTTGAGTTTTATTACACTAAATATAATTGAATATCATTTAATAAAAATTAAGAAATGATTTCGATAAGATAAAAATTATTAATCCTTAAAAAAATATATATAAAATTGGCATAATACTTTTGATTGGAATCATTTGGTTTTAATTGTTCCTTTTTATGTTTAGAGGTTGTATACTACTGAAATACTAATACACAATTCGTTCAGAATACGATAGATTAGAATTTGGCCACAAAATCCTAATTTTTTCCACTACGGGGCGTTCAGGAATTATTATTATTATCATATTATTTTTGTATGAGGATCCTAATGAACCGTAAGTTAAAGTGGTGTTATATGTAACGGATCTGTCAATAAGGTCCAGAGAAATATCTTCGAAGGATACTAAAGAACAGAAAGATGTAGGTTTACAACGAACGGTAATGTTTATTTTATGTAATTTTTGTTATAAATTTTAATCATATAGTTTCGGCACCAAATATTTAAGATTTGTGGTACGTGATTTCGATGTGTAATTAATTGGTCATTATTAATAGATAGTACACATATTTATAAAAATGATAAAATGAATTAGAGTACCTATCAACTGTATAAACTAAGTAGAAAATGGGACCGAGGGAGAGGAACACCAGAATGCTAAGAGGAGTAGTATTAAGGGAATCTAACGCTGTGGGAGGACAAGATAATACAGAATGTTGGAGGTAGGAATTTTAAAGCAATCTTGAGTGTTTGACTCAGTCCTGTTCAACATCAAGAAACACTCGCGATCAGTAAAAATAAATAAATCCTAACAATTTGCTGACAATAAAGTGCTCCGATTACGCCACCATCATTGAAAGCAATATTCATTATGCAACATATTGTAGAGATTTGAAATAAAAAATAAAATACAGGAATAGCCTGATAGTCTTAGATATTTCATTACTTCCACCTTCGCATTAAAACATAGTTTTATAGTACTCTTTCATTTTTGTAGTAAGGATGCAATCCACTCATTTTTAAATAGTAAGTTTTAACCAAATTTTGGAAAAGGGAGAAGGGATCTTTGTGGTGCCTTGTATGTAGAGAAGCTTTACAAAGCAACGAGGGCGGGAACCTGTAAAATAATACCTTAAAAGGATACTCTTGCAGGTCGTAGGTAGTAATGACTGTCATAAAGGACCCGGAAGCCAATGGTTGTTCGTTTTTATTTTGAGTGTTTTTGTCCTGCAGGACCTCTTCAGTAAGGACCAGTAGCTTCTGAGGGCATCAGCACCATCAACCTCCAAGCGCAAGGTGAGCTTTTAGCGTATAAGTAGCCGATTATCACTCATTACATCGAGGCTTCTTGGGTATTTATTACCTTCATTTATGCCCCGTCATAATTTATTCGGTCATTATCTCCGTAATTACCTTTACCCAGGTCGAGTCAGCCGGTTATAAAAAGTTCATTCCAACTCTTAATTTAGTAGTTGCATCTGCGATTATGATAGTTCAAGGGTTGTAAAAAATGACTACTTAAAACAACAGCGTTACTTTATAGCCTTGTAACTGTCAAATTCAAAACTAAAAAATCCACCTTACGATAGTGAAAAAGCAAAACCGTCTGATCTACAAAAGTAGTGTATATATATATATATATATATATATATATATATATATATATATATAATACTTAAATTATGAGACTTAAATGATGGTAGGGAAGAAGGATGGCGGATATGAGTAGGTAGGGAATGCCAGTGAGTAGTAGAGCGGACAAGAAAGGGATGATCAAAAGTTGTTGATGTATGGGTAGGAATATAAAGGTCAGAATGGCGCGATCTTGTTTGGAGGGAGTGGGCTGACGATTTAAATTGCAGAAGTCTGGGTATAGAAAGGTAGCTGGGAGTGGATGTTTTGGTAAAGATCAGAAAAATTTTCTTGGATAGAGGAATGATGCCACTTTAACTCACTTCATAAATAGGTCACATGAGACCTCTTCGGTGTACCGAGGACAAATCTTTAAAATATATTGATAATTCGCTTTAGGCTGTCCTCGAATACAGTCGAGAGTCCTCCATATACCTCGCAGGATACAAGGAGCTTACGGGTAGATCATTGAAGAAGATGGCGGGAGCGATGGAAAAATTTGAGGGTTCCAGGATAGGGTTTGGTCAATCATGATTGGGTGATCATTTAGAATTAGACTCGGAAATGTGCTATGGGATCTGAGGAGGGAAATGAAACCTAGAACAATCGCCTAAGTTTTCATAGCATTTAGCCTTAGTATATTCAGGGTTGCCCTGGCACAATACACACACACACACACACACACACACACACACACACAATAACACATATATATATATATATATATATATATATATATATATATATATATATATATATATTATATATATATATAATCTAATACTGCAGATAAAAAATATAGACAATCAATTTTATATATTTTGCTTTTATAGTTCATCTTCTTTTTGGATTATAAATATCCATCAAATATCTTAAAATATAAGTTAAAATTAACTGATGAAAATGTAAATTTGGAAATTAGGCATTAATTATCGAAATTAGTAATTATTAAAAAAACAACTTAAATTAAGGTAAAACTTACTTAAACATGAGTAGTTTAATACTTTTGCGTCCGTATGGAATTATTTTAAAATCTATATTGTCTTATTTCATAAATCATTATTGAAAAAAAGGAGCTTTTCTTTAGTTTTGCTATATTTGATCCAATAAAAATATGAAGCAACTAAAATTATTATAAATATGATTTAATTTAATTGTTTTGATTAATTATGTTGTAATATATAATTTTGTTTAGCAAAATAATTACTATTAAAATAGTTGAACGGTGGAGAAATTGAAGTATTGATCACTTACTTGGTAGTGCTATCTATGCGAGACTTGCCAAACTACTATACTTGTAGCTAGTTGTTCATAGATAGCGCTGCAAGCATCATTCTCTCATCTCGGTTTCGCAAGTAGTAAACGTGAACAACTGATAATAAAACTTAAAATTATAAAGGTTTATACCAAATTATCAATAATATAATGTCTCAGATAGGTAATACAAAGGTATATTTTTAATAATCTAAAATTTAACACTGAAAAGGACTTTTTTTAAGAGCAGTAAAAATTAAGAAATAATCGGTTAAAGTTCTCTTAAGTTGATGAATTTAGTAAATAAGATGGCTATGCATTATATAATAACAAATAATAATAATAAATTTGTAATTATAATAAACTATTAAATATTACAAAATAAGGATAGTAAGAGAAAAAGTTGAGGCTCCTAAAAGTTCTTTAACACCAACTAAACAAGGTTTCTACCCTCTAGATTAATTGGAAGAAAGGGGTCTTTAAGCGTGCGGCCGTGTCAACGGTGACTAGGATAAAGCATTAGAAACCTTCAACACCAATCAAACTCGCGTACAAATTAATCTAATAAAAAAAACTATTAATAACGAAATTGAGGAGAAAATACTTCTCTATCACTACATAGATCCACCACCATTTCAACCATTTTAGTCTCCTTGTTAATAAGCAGCTGGTAATTCCCGAATGTAGTCTAGTAGTAGTCACACCGAAATTTTGACTAAAAATGACCTTCCCATTCAATGATATTAAAAACCAAAAAAAAAAAAAAAAACCAATGGTATTTTAGAATTAAGGGATCAATGTTGATTTGATAAAAATCTTCTGAGATTGTAGGGGTTGGTGCCTAAATGGTCCAATATTGATTATCAGATTATCCTCAAAACATGATTTTGGGAAACGGTTCATTCGTTCCACGGCAACAGTGAAGAAAAGTCAGGAAACTGATGTACAATAGGGGTACTCACTACGTTTGCTATAGCATTCTATTTGTGCTAAACCCATCAATTTTATACAGGAAATACCTGTAGAAACTCGACGGGTTTAGCAAAATAACACAAATAGCATGCTATAGCAAACGTAGTGAGTACCCCTAATATAAATTTCAACAACTTCCTTTGAACAATTGAAATCAATGTAATGATAATTTTATTCATCTAGATAGTAGAAGGCTCTTCTATTGCCATTATGTTTATTTATGAACCATTAAAAACAATAAACAGTAATTTGTATTGAAATCACTGAATACGTTTGATAATCTAATATGAAGATGCTATATTTGCTATTAAACAGGACTAGTTGGTAGCACCTCGTGGGAAAAAAACACAGGACTGGAATGTAATTGAGTTTATAGTCCACTATTGAGTCACACTGGTTGATAATTTTTATTTCTTACAAGGCTTACGGTGCATTGGAAATATGATATTCAGTGTAAAAAACAACAGTAAATAGTATATTAAGTTTTATGTTAATTGTCAGCTTTTTTTTTTTTTTTTTTTAACTCTAAATCATATCGTGCTAATCTTATTTTCCAAATAATTTATAAACCAAACACTTACAATGTTTAAAAAAAAATGGTACTGTTAAACAGAAAATTTCTATTGAGAACAAATTGCTCATTTACAAGACAGTACTGAAACCTATCTGGACCTATGGACTTGAACTGTGGGGAACAGCCAAATTTTCTAACATCAAACATATTCAATCCTTTCAATCCAAAGACCTCAAAAAAATAGTTAATGCTCCTTATTTTATCACCAACCATACCTTACACCACGACCTAAATATTCCATTTATTTTAGACCTTATTCCATCAAAATTCCATCAGAACCTTATCCATCACCCCACTCCGATAGCTCAATCCCAGCTCCACACACGCATACCATCCCCCTAGAATGTTGAAACGGCGGTGGCATCGAGAACTCTTGTAAAATAAATGTATATTGGGGTTCTAGCATTTGCTAGATTCTCCACTCACGTGCTGTACGCTTGAGGATTTTATATAGGTATAAGTGACTTTAGTACATTTTCTTATTGATTCTTTCTTGTATATATGTATATTGTATTATTATTTTATAAATTTATTGTTTTGTACATATTGTGTGAATGTTGAACCTGATCACTATTAAAAATGTACTAATTAGGATAGATTGTAATGTTACTCAATAAAAAAAATTTCTGAAAAAAAAAAAATAGTATGGAAATTTGTTTTTGTGAACATGACATGACGGTTGGCTGCCACCGCCGCGATGATACTATCAACTCTCCGAAACCTGACAATTCGGTAGTGCTTCCATGACAGCAACTTTATAGTTAGGTTGGTCCCAATAACCATGGTCATTTTAAAGTCATGTTGCATCTAGCTATCATGTAAAAAGAGTGAAATCTTGTTCAAAATTAGCTTTAACATTCTTGTTCAACATTCAGTCAATATTTCATCATTTACATACCTTTTAGTTCTGAAAATTACTCTTGCAATGTAACGAATGTTTCAAGTAAATGTATTTAACAACATAAATCAAAACAGTGTTATGGTCACTTTTGGGATGTTATTATTTATCAGATGAGACAGAAGGCTTAATCGGGACTTATTTACTTTGATTTCTTTTTCGTTTTGTGGTTTTTACTTTCACTTACCTAAATGTGAAATATATTGTAAGGGAACGTACTGCGATCGTGAAAATTTTCGAATTCCAGTTTTAGGGGGAAATACACGTTTTCCACGTGCTCCAAATGACCAAGTTCCGAAAAAAGGTCTGTAATGTGTGAGTGGTAAGCACAAAAACGAAACTAAAATTTCACATTTAAGACAGCTATACATCCGAGATGTTAGAGCAAATTTTTCATCAAAATCGGCTGACCAGAAGAGCCACTTTCTACACGTGCCATGCATGCATTTAGCACCTTTTTTTGATTTTCTCAAAAACGGCTCAAACGATTTTTATCAAACTCGGTATAGTTATGTAAAATTTAATGGGCTTTAATATCGTGTAGATTTCATTCTGATTAAAATACTCTGACAGGGCTTAAATGCCGATATTTTAAATTTTCTTCCTCCTAAATACCTTTAATTTTGTACATCCAAAAACATTAACCATATCACCTTGAACATTGATGAAAGATGGCTAAATATACAAGTTGGACGAATTTGATGACCAAATAAAGGATAAAAGAGCAAAACTTTTTTTTTTTTTATTTTTTATAATAAGAACAGTATTATAGACGTACACGTATAATATACCGTTGGAAAGAGAAAGATCATCTGTTAAAGGTAATATAAATTGACAAATAGGGAATAAACTTATTACTGATTAACAATTTAATATAGAATAGAATAGAATAGAAAATAATTTTTATTCTGAGACTGGGTCCTCTAAGAATAACAGAGGTTTGTACAGTTGAGGTATACATGTCTGGCCAACAGACAGAAGCAACATAATTAATTGCTAATTACGCACATAAAAAAATATATATACAATGATAAAAAAAAATAAAATAAAAACAATTCTTAGAAAATATTGTGTTGAATAGAATTAAAAAATAAATTAATAGTCAGGGATATAAATATGACAGTTTTAAGCGTCTTTTTGGGATAGTAAAAGGTATTGGAAAAGTTGGTATTTGAATGAGGAAAGAGAGGCAGCATGGCGGATATGAGTAGGTAGAGAATTCCAGAGAGTAGAGGAGCGGAAAAGGAGGGAACGATCAAACGTTTTAGTCCTATGGTTAGGAAAGTAAAGATCGGAATGGTGGAATCTTGTTTCAAGTGAGTGGACTGAAGAATTAAATTTTAAATATAGTTTTATTAATTAATCTAAATCATATGTTTCCAACGAAAATGAATACACGTTTTATTAAAATCAACTTAAAATATTTTTCAAATTGAAATATATTGAATAGTTTTTAAATTAATTTTAACAGTCGATGTTAGTGAAACTTGTGTGTTGCTCGCACCAGATTTTATAACTCCATAAGGTATATTTGTTGACTATTTCAATTGAAAAAGCACCTCACTATTAAATATATTTATTCACTCAATTTATTACGGACTCGGGCAGGCTTTTCGTCGTTAGGTGAACCTAAGTGAATATAAATTTGAAAATTAAGTTCGTGCTTGGGAGACAATTTTTTTTTTTTTGGATGAGAGAGGGGGATACATTTCTTTTTTTTTTTTTTCGAGTATTGCTAACTGTAATGTTGAAAGTGGAAAAAGAAATATAGTGAAATATATCTACTGTAAGAATGCTTACACAATAAAATGGTTTAATGTATGATTTGCCCCGGTGACTAACCGCCCAGTTTTCAGCTCATTTAGCAACGGCAATGGTTTTATGGCGCGGCAGTTATCGCTCTTTGCCATGGAGGTCGTAAACGCAATCCATCAAACTGCGGAAGAGTCCTCTTCGGCCATCTTCCGGCTGGCTGCTTTAATGCTTCCTAGATCGGAACAAGCCGACTGCGAACAACGGTCGTATATCATGGCCTTGTTAAGTTGGCAGCAATAGTCGCTTTTACAATGTTGGAAGGGGAGAACGCAGCTTTTTTTCCTGATGCTGTTCTTCGGCCAGCGAAACTATCTAAATCATGATGCTGATGGGCCATAAAGTATATTCAGCAAGAAATTTTCTAATGGCGTCTACAAACTGAAATGGGATGTTAAAGCAATGTTTAATAATTGGAAATACTGGATATAATTACACCACAACAACGCCTCCTTACTAAACATAATTTTGCTCGTATTATTTGATCACCAAATTTAAAACGAAATATCAATTTTATTTATTTTTTTTTTTATTTCATTCCAAAATTTTCTAAAATATTTACCACTAATATAGAAATATTTTAGTAGTAAATACTAGGTTGTAATTGTTCTTGTTTACACTTTACTGGGCTTGGCAAAATACCGAAAGATAGAATTATGTTGGACAAGGAAGAAGTTAAAAAACACTCTTCCAACAGAACAGATGACTATTAATAAAAATAGCACCATATTGTGCAAAAATAAACAAAAAATCACAATCTTTTTAGAATGACCAAGGTCTTGATTAAACATTGTATTGTCATTTGATGTCCAAAATGTAATCCAAAACAACTAGCATATTTAGAAAATTTTAGAAATATATTATTGCAAAATAATAACGAAAATAAACAAAACAACTTTTATTGTTCTATTTTTACTTTCACTAACCTATATATGAAATATATAGTTAGGGAAAGTTTTGCGAGCGTGAAAATTTTCGAATTCCAGTTTTCAACGGAAATAAACGTTTTAGTCCCCTTAGTCCAGATAACCAACTCCCGCAAAAAGGTCTGTGTGTGTAGTAACTCCCGGGCAAAAACGAAAAGTTCTATGGAACTGAAATTTCATATTTAAGACAACTATAAGCCCGAGATGTTACAGCAAATTTTTCATCAAAATCAGCTGACCGGAAGATCTACTTTATACCATGCATTATCCACCTTTTTACGATCTTCTCAAAAACGGCTTTGACGATTTTAATTAAAGTCGATCTGTCAAAGTAAAATTTGATGGGCATTAATATGATGTAGGTTTTATTCTTATTGAAATGGTCTGACAGGACTTAAATACCGACATTTTAAATTTTCTTCCTCTAAAGTACATTTAGTTTTGTAGATACCAAAAAAATAACAATATAATGTTATCAACGAAAAAAAATAATAGGTAAATATTTAATTTGAACGAATTCAATCTCTAACTAAAAGAGAAAACTGCAAAAATATTTTTTAAATGCAATATTTCGTTTTTGAACATAAGAACAGTAATATAGATGTGTAATATACCGTTGGAAAGCTAACGATTTAAGCTTGTAAAAGTTAAGAAAGATTGATGAAAAACTGATTATTATTTCAGATAATAATATAATAGATTTTTAATGAAACACATGTTTCTATATTACTTGTTTTTCTATTGCAGGACTTCTGGTTTTTGCCCGGGAGTAACCACACACACACACACACACCTTTTTGCGGGAGTTTGTTATCTGGACTAAGGGGATTCTAAAACGTTTATTTCCGCTGAAAACTGGAATTCGAAAATTTTCACGCTCGCAAAACTTTCCCTAACTATATATTTCATATATAGGTAAAGTGAAAGTAAAAATATAACAATAAAAGTTGTTTTGTTTATTTTTGTAATTATTTTGCAATAATATATTCCCAGAATTGTGTTACACCAGATTTTTATCTTAATATTTTTTTATTCATACTTGTAATGAAGTTGAAAATCAGTGAATATGATGGGTTAATGTTATTAATGTTTTGGCACGAAAGATAGAGTAATACCTCTTCCCAGCTTGATTCCTATTTTGCATTAATTTCAGATAGTTCCTACTTGTTTTAAGCGTGTTTTGATGTTTGTCGGTAGTGGTCATGTTTTGTATTGTTTTTTTTTTAATTTGTATTGTTCCATATTAAAAAAATAAAATCAAAATGGAAAAATCAGTTCTTAATAACAATTTCGGATCAATAGTAAATTTTCTTCAAGCTTAGTATCTCATTTGTTCTATTTAGAAATATACCGCATTTTGTGGAGGTAAGGAAGAGGGTGAAATCGGAAAAAAAATAAAAAGGCGGTATATTTGTCATATACTCTTGAAGGAAAAAAACAACACAACGCTACTGGAATTTAACATCCATAAAATACTTACTGAATAATCGATATAAAAGTATTCATCTAATCTAGTTGGATCAACGATGAAGTTTAATTTAATCCATATTCAAATACAAAGTTATATGAACCAGTTTGGGTATTATGATTTTGACTAACACATTTTATTTTATAGTATTGTACAATTTTTCATACATAACATAAAAGAAATATTTAATGAAATCAGTTTCAAATTACCAGTCGCCAGTCACTCATTCATTTGTTAGTAATAATTGGTTTTACTCTCTTTATTTCACTCAAAAAAAGACAAAATAATTACTCGTATTCTTCATCTTTTCTGGGTTTCTTCTCCCATTTCGTTGTCACCAGAAATATTGGCGCTATATGTGTAAGGAATTACTAAAATATCTTAAAATCTTCGTTATTATTGGCCTCCTCAGGTGTCTTTTCTAACTCTGGTTGGAGAGCGGATAGAAGCAGCCTATTAACCTATACCAAACTGTAATACAAAGCAAGATTGGGTATGCTTAATGTGCTCTCGGCCCTGCGAAAAAAAGTTTTCTCTGGATATTAGATCCCGTTCACAATGCGGCACTTAAATATGCTCGGGTGCTTACAGAACCTCTCTGATCGAAAGTGGAAATATAGAAAGTGGTGAACCCTCCTTGAGCCAAGAAGACATAACACAATGCCAAACAATGCAGCAAAAATAATTTCAATCCCACAAAATCCGTTGTGAGACGTCCTATTTGGTGCTCAGCCATTAATAACTAACGGATTTAGAAGAAAAATACTATAAATAACACCATCCCTGGGTATGAATCTGACCACCGTTCAACAGTTACCGGAAGTCTACACTCTCAAAATTGCAACAGATGAATCCCCCTATTTTTATAAATAGGCTTTAACTCCTTAAGAAAATCAAATTATTTTTTTGGGATAAATAAATAAATATCCGAATATAGCGTTATAGCGCTCTTCATAAGGACGTATCTAAATCGGGAGACACCGTGGGGTATTCGGTCATAACAGCGAATGAAGAACTCCTATACAAGCTTTCGGGAGCTTGCTCAGTCTTCACGAAAGAGCCCAATGCCATTCAGAAAGCCTTTGTACATACGACTTTCGAAACATGGTAAAAAAATTTGCTATTGTAACCGATTCAATGAGTTTCTTGAAAACTATGAATATCTCAAAGATTCTGGTAAAAGCATCCGGTAATGCCCGAAATCTATAATTTACACCATGAACTCTTGATCTAGAACAAAGAAGTGCTAATATGGGTTACTACAAATAGTGACATTAATGGCAAGGAAAAAGCAGATACTGCTGCCAACCACTGATTACAAGCTGCAATAATCAATAGCAAACTGGACAAGGCAGTTTTGTTCTTTGCAGAAGGAAAAATGGCATATCAAGTGAAATATGAATTCCTCAAAATTAAATTAAAAAAAAGATAGTGCCCGTTGGAAAACTTCCTACAGAAATTCAAGGAGAGAAATCGGTATCCGAATAGGACATTGCAAATTCTCTTACGGCTAAGAACATTATGAGATCTGGAAGTCCCAATTGTATCCGGTGTAACACAGTCAGGACCGTAAAGCAGTATTAGACTGCCCAATTTTTAAGAGATAGAGACAAGATCTATAAATGGATACCGCAATGAAAAATATTGTTAAATACGATGAAAACAAGGTCACTGTCCTCTTCAAATATTTAAAAACAAGCATGTACTATAACAGAATATAAAACAGCAATCTATACGCCAATGATCCACAGGGTAGAGGCGTGATAAATAAATAAATATTAACATTTTTCTTGGTGAAGTGAGAATGGTTGACTGTGTGAGTAAGTGAGAGAAGTTAGTTCAGGGTGCAGTCTAAATAACACACAATTAAGAAAAACTTAATAGACTGGTGCCGACGTTTCGACCTAAATTATAGGCTTCCTCGGGGATTGTTCCATTGTTCTGACGCTCTCCTTCAAACGCATTGAGGAAGGCCTATAATTTAGGTCGAAACGTCGGCACCAGTCTATTAAGTTTCTCTTGATTGTGTGTTCTTTCGACTGCATCCTGAAATAATTTAATTTCACGTAGTTTTATATTTTAAATAAAATAATACATAGAAGTAGTTTATTTGTTTCCATTGAACAGAAAAACTTATGAAGAAAATTTGCTGGAGTCCAAAACTTTTTACAACAATAGTCTCAAAGATAAGAAGTTACTTGATAAGATTTTTTTTTTCACGAGTCTGTTGTATGATGTTCGATATGATTTCAGGAAAGATTCCTTGTCTGAAATATATCTTTAGAAATTCTATTTTGCGTAGCGTTGCCTATTTTTACTGTCTTCCTTTTATATTGTATTGATTGTTATACTACATAGACTTGCCAAGACAAACGCGCCGCATTCATCTTTCAATCAGCATTATTGGTACAACGTAAACATTTTCACTCATTATTTTAATAATTGAACCATTTTAAACGCAACAAGATTGTGCAATAGTACAGGACTTTTCTTTCTTCATACTCTGAAAGATTATTTTATTTTATACCTAGATGCTTGTTATTGATGATAGTATATCACGTCGCTCTCCAATTTACCCAACCCGACAGGAGAGCTATAGAAGTTTATAAGGCAAAACAACAGTAATCGGAAAAAAGGAATAAACAGACGCACCCAACATTTTAGTATAGTGGGTATAAATCTAAAAGGCGGCGGTTAGGTAACGGCAGGTAAAGGGATAATGAAGGAGGCAGTGGAACCAGAGAGTTGTAAATCAGCAAGAGATTTAGGAGGCACCTCTAAGGACCATGACTAGGGCCTTTCCCATTGGTTCAGGGATACATAAATGGATTCTGAGGGAGTGGTAAGAAGTGTAGGCTGAGTCTGAATACATGATACATAGATCTTAAAGGTAGATGTGTAATACGGAACACTTTTGTTTATTATAAGAACAAAATAAATTTATTAATTTTTAATTTTTTTTTCTTAATCGAATGCTTAGATTTGTATGACTTTATAAAAAGTAATTAAATTTTCAATACACTACATAAAAAAAGATTTTTCATGTTCATTACTCTTGATTTTAAAATAAGAATCACGATAGCTTACAAATTAGTTCAATTTAAAGGGTCTTAAAAATTTAATTTAAAAAACTGATAGTTAAAATAATATAAAAGGGTTAAAAAAGGTTGAAAAAAACCTTTCAAAAGTTAAATACAATTAAATTTATTTTAGATTAAATAATATAACCATAGATGTTATTATCAACCATCACAATGTTCTTTTGTTTTTCCTCGCTCTCTATTACTACTAAGTATCTTGGATAACACTTTTTTTCTAAAAACCATAGCATTCCAAAACTATATCACAAATACGTATTAATATACCAACTATATATTTTTGAAGAAAAAACATGGACAATTATTTCTCGACCAACTGAAATATAAAGTCATGGCGCCCGAACAGGGTTAAGATTAAAAATTAAAAAAAAATATGTTTTCAGAAAACAAGTGTTGCTATCTTAATTATGTCATTATAGTTTTGAAATAAACTTTTCGATAATAATAATAATCATTTGTACACAAACAATTTTGGAAAAAGTAGTTTATTTGGACTCAGGGGATCTTAATCTCGTTAAAAATGCCAATACGATCATTTTCGAGATCGCAATCTTTTCCTCTGAAAAATATTTCATATAAGTTAGTGAAAGCTTAAATATTATTTTAAATTTAAAAATGGTGTAAAATAGTTACAACTACATCAATATTTATAATTAATCTCGAATCTATTGAAAACATACCTTTATCATAAACCAGCTGACCCAACAGAGGATGTCCTGTCTACGTCTCAGCGGAATCGGTATATATATATATATATATATATATATATATATATATATATATATATATTGTAATGTATTGAGGATGCTGAAGGCTCTAAATTTATTATTAAATAATTAATATATTAATAAAGTAAATATTAATAAGCCTTTGTCGGCAAAGGATCAAAAGGCGTTTACCTAAATCCATGGGGGCCCCGAGCGATATCTCGGGAAACTCTCTCTAGACCCCGAGGAAAGGATCCCCGGAATGAGGTACTTTCCATATCAGCCCCGCCCGAGGTGACGACGATGAGGAAAATATTCGAGGGAATCTTAATCCAGCAAGAGGAGAGTAAAGTTCTATCCTCAAGAGGAGGGAGTCTTATTCCAGCCTCGAGAGTGGAAGTCCAGCAAGATAACAGCGGAGGTCCATCCGCTAGAAGAGGAGATGTCCGTCAGGGGTCAGACAGAGCAGCTGGAGTTCTAAGAGCCAAGAACTGATTCCACCTTCGCAGCCGACTAAATGTTTTAAAGGTATTTCTTCTTGTAATATTGTATGGCAAAGGTGGTAGTGAAAATGTCCCTCAGTATTCTCAATCAAAGTTCTAAGCAATGTATTAATATAATGGATATGTGTAAGTTAATAATTATAATAACGTATTAATTGAATCTTGTTTACTTTAATCTTACCCTGCATGGTATTGGATTGGAAACACGATACCTTTGGAAAGGAAATCCAATGGTATCATTAAATACAGTTTATATATGGATTAAATATATCAAGTAAGCTAGTTTTTGAAGGAACCGCTGCCTTAGAAAAGCAGCCGGTCAAAAACATAGTAATATATATAAATAGATGTATCTTCAATTATCAGTTGATAATATATCTAATATTCTCCAAATCTGTGGCTAAAAAATAAATATATTAAAAAAAAAATATTGTATGCTTAAAAACAAAATAAAGTCTCGAATTGTTCTTAGTTAATTTTAAAATTTAGGTATCTCAGACAATAATGAGTTATTGTTGAAGTTTTTATTTTCCCGAATAATCTGCAAAATGCTCTATTTTTTCTACCTTTAATCGTAAAAAGATATCAGTACGTTGTTTTAACCAATGTTAGTCGGGCACTGTCAGTTAGCTATTTATTATTTAATAAAGTATTTATCAATAATTATTAAAATATTTAATATTTTATTATTTAAATTTCATATTAAAAATAATATTAAAACCAAATGGTATTAAGCATTTTAATGTTACAGTGGAAGCCGACGATTAAATAACAAACCACAGAAAAGAAGCCAGATTCCTTCGGGATTTTCTCGCCGAGAAAATTCCATTTCTTTATTTTAATTTATTTTATTATCGAAGTTCTACCGCTGGGTAGTTTCTTCACAAGCCTTTCACGCCCTTTACTCTAATTCAACAGTTTTACTTATTGTATTTATGTTAATACAGTTGTGAAATTCAATAAAAAAAAAAATTATCTTCTTCAATGAAAAGGAGGTTGATTTAGAGGACTCCGTGGTTTTCCCAAACTATGCTAGATACTCAACAGATTCTAAGTTTCGTAGATCACTTAATGGTGTTTTCTGTAATCAGATGGAACTTCATCATATTTGATTTAGTTCATTTTAATGCGATATCAAAAATCATTTTGAAAATTAGTGAGTGTAAAATACAGCCTTGCCTGTTATCGATACAGGCAGATACTTCATTAGAAGATATTCATGTTCTGAGTAATTTCCTCTGTGACTTCCATAGGCATTCCGTCTAGTTATTGTTCCACTTCTCCGATTCTAGAGCTTCAGTAATATATCTCCCTAGGCTATAGCCAACGCTCTGGAAAATAGAAAATATATCAAATAGTAAAGAAATTAAGATGAAATCTAGTACAACAGAATTTTAACATTGCACAAGTTGCCATACATTTAACATTAAAGTAAGGATGGAATCACTAAGACCTATTGGTAAGAGCAAGCCATGTTACTGATCACATCCACAGCAGTTATTTCCTATTATTATTGTGTTTTATTAGCTAGGGGGTGTTAAGCTGCATCGCCTCTGTTTTGTTCAGTCTTCGTTGGGGTTGTCAGTGAGACCAGCACCTAGAGGTGAGTACTGCAGCTTAAATATTAATACAATATCACCTAAATAATATTTAATATAATAATTCTAATATATATATATAATCACAAATATATTCCAATGATGTCCCAGTTATATAATTTATATGTGCAAGAATATTAATCACTTAAAATTGACGATGAAACCAATGAGTTATTTTTATTTACTCTTATAATGAAATGAAAATATATTTCAAATTTTAAATTTATATCTGCAAAATATTAATATTAAAATTACTACTATTTTATCTATAATGAAATTATATCTTATTATGATATCAAATTACTTTTACTTAGTCAGTGAAAAAGTAATTTGATGCGAATTAAAAAGTTATTGCAAAAATGTCTTTACCCCAAAAGATCATTGTTTTCGGTTTATTATTTTCAATAATGAATCATTGTAATCGACCAAAAAAAAAGAATCCCCCCCCCTCAAATTGGAGAGCTTACGTTTCAAGATACTTAGAATCCGAACAACGATTAAAAAAAATCCGTTTGTCCGTCGTCCGCGGCATACTCCGAAACTACTGGACCAATATTTTTGGAATTATCCACAAAAATACCAGTCCATGCAACGATGATCTTAACACCACTAAGATACATTAAACGTGGATATCAGCTGGTTATTTTTAAAATAAGGGCCAATTAAAAGTGATTTAATTCAATAACTTAATTATTTTTGAAGATGAAGAAAAAAATTATTAGTGTTTTTTAACCAAAAAAACACGGATAATTTTATACATGTGAAAAAAGAAAAGAAAAAATCGAAATTTTACATATAAATACGCTCACAACTCAGTTATTTTTGACGATAGAGAAAAATATGTATAGAGTTTTAGAATCAGAAAAGTACAATAAAAAATAAATCTTTCCTTTATATACGTTTGTAACTCAGTTATTTTAGAAGATAAATAAAAAAGTTATTAGTGTTTCTTAAGCAAAAAACCACGAATAATTATATAATGAGAAAAAACAAAAGAAAAAAAAAATCGATATTTCACACATAAATACGCTCATAACTCATAGATGTAATAATAAGGTTATAGTAAGGTAGTCTAGTATAAATGCTTTTGGTTTATTATTTTCAATAATGAACCTCTGTAATAGACCAAAAAATAAAAAAATTACCCTCCCCATAATTTTGAGGACTTACGTTTCAAGATGCGTAGAACCCGAATAAAGAATAAAAAAAAACATTGAGTCATTGCATTAAATCACTTTTAATCGGCCGCCATTTTAAAAATGACCAGCTGATATCAACATCTAGTGGTTAGGATCATCATTGAATGGACTAGTATTTTTGTGGCGAATTTCAAAAAAACCGGTCCCGTAGTTTTGGAGAAACGGATTTTTTTATACGTTATTTGGATTCTAAAACGGATTAAAAAATCGATACGTAAGCTCTCAAATTTTGAGGGAGAGGGGGGGTAATTTTTTTATTTTATTTTTTTATTACTAAAGTTCAATTTTGAAAATAATAGACCAAAAGTTCTGCAAATTATTACAAAATGGTTTGTTATTTCCAAATAACTATATCCAGATTTAACTATTTATAGGCAATTAACTAATATGAAAAACAATAAATAATTCAAAGGAAAATGGTCTATCACCACCGATAATTTCAAAACGATTTATCTCTGCTAGTTCCGAACTAATTTTAATTATTGTTTTTTCATTTTGTAGGAAATTTAATTATTTGTGAAATAGCACTAAAAGCAAACAATTAGGTATTTCTTTCTTTATGAATTAGGAAAAACGGATTTTTTTTAATTCGTTATTCGGATTCTATTTTGAAACGTAAGCCCTCAAATTTTGAGGTGGGTAATTTTTTTTGGTTGATTACAAAGGTTCATTATCGAAAATGATAAACCAAAAGCATTTATACTATACTTCGTTTTCTTTTCTTTCGATTTTCATTCAAATAAAATTTCCTGAGTACAGAACACCTTACATTTTATCTCTATCATCAATAATAACCCAGTTACCAGAGAATAATATCTCAGATTAGTTGTGGCTTGACCATATAAGATTTTTTTCTTTATTCATCGTGGTGTCTTGATCTCGAAAATATTATTTATTAAAATATTTTCGATTTTTCTCTATCTTCAATTATAACCGAGTTTTGGTGGATTTACATCACTTATGATTCGTGACTTGAATATATGGATCAATTTTTTTTTTTTTTTTTTTTTTTTTTTTTACTGACGCTTTTTTACGCTTCACTGATTCTAAAACTCCTTACATATTTTTCTCTATCTTCAAAAATAACTGAGATATGGGCGTATTAATGGGTAAAATTTCATTTTTTTTTTTCTTTTCTTTTTATAATTATTCGAGGTTTTTTGGTTAAAAACCACTCATACATTTTTCTTTATATTCAAAAATAACTGAGTTATTAAATTAAATCATTTTTAATCGACCACCTATTTTTATTTGAAAGAAAAAAGAGGAAATATTACCGAAGTATAGTATAAATGCTTTTGGTTTATTATTTTCTATAATGGACCTTTGTAATAAAAAAATTACCTCCTGCAAAATTTGAGGGCCTTCTTCTCAAGATAAATACGTAGAACCCACGTAAAGAATTTTTAAAATTCCGTTTTTCTAATTCATAAAAAAAAAAAAATAGTAAGGTGATTCATAGAGAATTAAATTTCACACAAAATGAAGAAAGAATCATTGAAATTCAGAACTAGCAGTTCTATATCGTTTTGAAATTAGCAGTGTTGATAGACCATTTTTCTTTCAATTATTTATTGTTTTTTATATTAGTTAATTGCCTATAAACAGCTATATAAATCCTTATATAATTATTTGGAAATAATAAACCATTGTGTAATAATTTGCAATACTAGGGAATCACATTTCTTATAAATTGTGGCTTGGCCATATAAAATTATTTTTTCATATTTTTTTTATCGCGGTGTCTTGATCTGGAAAATCTTTTCGATTTTTCTCTTTCTTCAATTATTACCGAGTTTTAGAGGATTTACATCAATTATAATTTGTGTCTTGAATATCAACTTTTTGTAATTATTCGATGTTCTTTTATTAAAAAACAGTAATAATTTTTTCTTCATCTTAAAAAAAAACTGGTTTGGTTCAGAACTAGCAGTTATATATCGTTTTGAAATTAGCCGTGGTAATGTACCATTTTTCTTTGAATGATTTATTGTTTTTTAAATTAGTTAATTGCCTATAAGCAGCCATATGAACCCTAATATGGTTATTTGGAAATAATAAATCATTAAGTAATAATTTGAAGAGTTTTCATAAATATTTTTTTAAAGTTGATTTTCTGTGTTAATCACACTCTGTGGCAGTTAATTGACTTTTTTAGTTTCGGGCCAAAATTTAATCGAAGTTCATTAATAAGCTAAAACGAAACTTGAGAATTAAAATTGTTTTTAATATTAATAATACAGAATAAAATAATTTAAAAAATAAAAGCTTTATGGAGTCTCCGTTTCATCTTGCCCCATGATGGCTGACCACCATCACTATAGTAACAGGGGTGTCATCCCACCCCCTCAGAACTTCCATGATGTAAATCCACCGCGGTCTCTATGGTTACCACAACGAGATCCTCCCATTCAGTGATGGTGTCATACTAAACCAAGGGGTTGAGTGATCTCATTGGTTTATGGTTAACCCCTACTCCATTCCTATTTTAATAAGAATGGCTTGCCTTTTTTAGAATTATACCCTACTGAATGAGTTTAACATGGAGGGAATAAAATATTATGAGCTCGAGAAATAAATTTTCGTATCAAATTAGGTAATTAAAAACAAACAAAAAATTATTAGGGACTGCCGATAGAAGTGAAAACTTTTTTTAAATTCTCGATTTGCGCTGGAATTTGGTTGGAAAGAAGAGTAAGTTCGTTAAAGTAGATTATGTTGAGAATGTATGTGTTTTTTGTTTTTTTTTAATTATTTTTTAATTTAATTGTAGAGCATCATTACCCAGTAAAGATATATCATATTGAAGTATGTCATCGTAATATGTATGTAACTGTAGACTGTGTGTGTAAGTTGGTGGTACACATGGCACATTCTTATGCTGGAACTACCATTTGTATCAAGGAAATTCAGACTTTTATGAATAAACATCATAGTTGTTTTACAAAGATAACCTTAGTTTCTCTCTCAATTAAATATTTATTTATTCATAGAAGTTTTTTGGCATTACAATTGTATTTGCTATCTGCTTTTTATGCAATAAGCAAATATGCTAACAAAAGATGTAACAAACAACATGAGATAGATAAAAAAAACAACTAATAACTTTCAATATTTTAGGTCTCTTGGCCAGCGCCTCGATAATCTTCTGGGCGGATTATATGGGTTTGTGGGAGTTGATAGGTTTTGAGTCAGCGGGTTTGAATTAAGGGTCAGTCTGTCATGAAACTTATTGTAGCGATCAGTGGCAGTTGCAATGACGAATGGAATGTCTAGGTCAGTATGTAGTGTCTCGTTATATACGTAAAAAGGGGCATTTATAATTTTCCTAAGTAATTTTGATTGAAATCATTAAATAATTTTGATGTTTGACTTTTTTGCTGTTCCCCATAACTCAATGCCATAAGTCTAAATTGTTTTTATTAGTACTTTATAAATAGTTAATTTGTTCGTCAATGATAATTTTGAACGTTTGTCTAGTAACCTCGAAAGAAGTCCATATCGTTGATTTAGTTCTTTTCTTTTTCGTTTGAGGTGGTATGCCCATGTTAGTCGTTTGTCAAGGTAAAGTCCTAAATAACGTACTGCGTCTGAAACTGGTGTTAGAATATTATCGTAAAAGACCTGGAGGCAGGAGTTATGTTTTAAAGAAAATGTGACGAACAGGCTCTTTGATTGATTCATTTTTATTTTCCATGTTCTTGCCCAGCAAGCTATGTCGTCCAGATGTTCTTGGAGTGCCTTAGAAGCCTTAGAGGCATCTTTGTTGGATGTCAGGATAGCTGAATCGTCGGCAAAGGTTGCTATAAGTGTTTCTGGATGCTGTGGGATGTCAGAGCAATATATATTAAAAAGTGTTGGACCTAAAACGCTGCCTTGAGGTATACCTGCTTTTATTTGTTTAATATTAGAGAACTCAGAACCTACTCTTACACGGAAAAATCTATCTTTTAAATACGAATGTAAAATTAGATAATACGTTGGACTAAGAAATGTTTTTAACTTAGCGGGCAACTCATCGTGCCATATTCTGTCGAAGGCCTGACTCATATCCAAAAACACTCCCGGACAGTAATGTTTTGATTCTAACGAAAAAGAAATATAATCAACCAATCTAATAAAAAATATATGTTTTAATTAGCAATGAAATATACATTGTGCTTGATTGAAATCTATATTATTAAAATGAATTTAATTTTTAAATCTCTTTTAACCTCTGCTTACATGATCACGTAACATACATGATTTCGCTTTACTGTGATTTAAAAATTTACAGTAAGGTCATCATGATTTTGCTTCGTATGTTTAAATGTTTTCATGCAAAGTAATGTTTTAATAATATTTACAAATATCGATATTTAGAGTTATGTGAATTACGATATTCATTACATTAACTTTATATACAGTAAGAGGTAATTTCTAAGACATAGTTTATCTACTATGTCTTTACTCATTCATTTGCAACTGATTTTAATTTAATTAAATACTGAAGAAAAGTATTATAAATATCGATATTTTTGTGCCGAAATTACATCGGTATCGATAACGTTCACCGAAATTGATATCGTTATCCTATCTTTAATAGAAAGGTTTACACAGAGCGCATGCGCCAGTCTAGAGCATGTTGGTGACGTTACTATGGTTACGAAATCAAAGCTTTTACCTCTGCCAAAAATCGCATGATGCGCCTAAAGAAGTTTTCACTTCAAAAACGTTTATAAAGAAAACTCTAGTGCGGGCAACACACTACTTTTACTTACCTTGGTTGTTATAATCAATTTAAGAACTGTTAAATAAAATTAGAATAAAAAAAAAGTGTATGAATTAGATTCAGTTTCGTGTGAAACATATGTTTTAAATAAAATAATATCTATATTTGTAGATGAAAGTACCGACCATGCCTAGGGAGCTGAAATATTTAATGAAGTTTCATCTTACTGTCTAGATGTCCAATAAGGCTAGTTTGGGAAAAAAAACTGTCCTATAAGTGGTTGAAAAAGGAATTCTTGAAACATTTAAAAAAATTGGTTTTCAAATAAATAAAAAAATATTCGTCTCCTGAAAAATTAAGTACTCATTTCAAAGATGATCAAATTTCAAAGCAAATGGAACCAAAATGATTAATCTGACCAGATTTAGCAAATATACTATCTTAGCAAATATATATATATCTTCTTCTTCCAGTGGTAGGTAGGTGTAGGCCCTGGGCTTGCGGTGTAAACTCCTGCAAGTTTACACTCACGTTTCATGATGCAATTTTTAGTGTAGGGTCATCAATCCCTACGACTAATTTTGTGAGTGGCCAACCTTTGGCTGACGGGTCTCACATACCCGGGGGAGAGGTTGTGAGTGAATCCACATTTTTTTTTTATCCTTATAAAAGCCCCGCCGGGACTGGGATTCGAACTCAGAACCTGTAGCACGAGAGACTAGCCACTCAGCCACGGGCTTCCCTAATATAATATATATATATATATATATATATATATATATATATATATATATATATATATTATATATAAGACATATTAAGTCAAATTAGACCCCGTATCCTTGTTTTCTTACGCGTAACCGTGGAAACACATTCAATGATATTAGTTTTTTTAATGAAATGATCAGGAGCGGCTAAAAAACGCTCATTTTTTAGAACGTGATAGAAGTTATTTCTAAACCCTAAAAACTCCTTATTTTTCTCGTTGGAAACTTTACCGAGGAATGGAATTAATTTATATTTATCCAGGAAATAAGGCGTGACTATGTGCAATGTTGTGGTTATGTTTACAAAAAAGCTGAAAATTATAGGGTAACTATGAATATGCCTTCTTCTACTGGTATATTTGATTGAATAAAATTAAGTAAGAAAAAAAAGGCATTATATAATAGCAGATTATTTTGTGTGCATAAAAAAAGCAGAAAGAGTAACTTCTTGACGAAGTTGTATGTATCACAGTTACTCATACAAAAAAATATACAATTTACTAGAACACAATATATTAGCAGAAGAAGCTGCAGGTAACAGCTAGTAACAACATAAAATATTTAGCAGTTGTTTACCAAAGCAAATAAAATGATATTATTTTTTTGGAATCTACAAAATTAAACGTACTTTAGAGAAAAAAAAAAAAGTTCATTCGGCACTAAAGCCCTGTCAGTATATTTAAATCAGAATGAAACCTAGATACTATTAAAGCCCATTAAATTTTATATAGATATAATGAATTTAATCAAAATCGTTAGAGTCGTTTTTGAACAAATTTTATTATCTAGCAGACATACCATTTGATAAAAAGCTAACATAGAAACCTCACGTAGACTATCATTTATTTAAATTAAATAAGAACAAAATCTACTGAAGAAGTTGTCTCAGAATAATTTTGGCAGTGATAGGATATCACTGAATATATATCGCACAGTGATTCGAACTACTGAGACATTGATTTCCAAAAGGTACTAAAGTACTTTTGTTTCAAATTTGACATTTTGACATACTTGTATACTAATGGTTTAGTTTAATTTAAATTTGTCATCAGATTTAATCTAAAAACATAGAAATCGTTTAGAAACGTATTTGAAAATTGCATTTCATTACATAAGGTACTAAAACAACATTTCATTTCATTCCAACTAACAACTAAAAACATTTCCTTCCAAAACGTATTATATCCTCTGTAAACAGACAAGCTTTCGTTTCCTTCCAAAAGAACTATTGTATATTTCCTATTATACTGCAGATTCTGCTGAGTAGAAGCACCTAATCCCGTAATATATCACCATTAATTTATTATTTTTTCATTTTATGAATTTTAATTGATTCGTTTTGCAGGTCTTGAATCACCGCTATTATTTTGTTCAATGGTTTTAACCTAATAATAACTGTTTTACGGTTGTTTTAAACAACTTAGTTGCATATCTTTGGTTCTCAATTAATTTAAGTTTTTTCATAGTATTTCTTCTTGAAGCCACATAAATTGGATATTATTTTTTTCGGAAACCCACATTTTAATAGACTAATAGTATTTTATCTTGCAAATGGTTGGAATTAGCATTTCCTGACCTTGCTAAGCATGGGAAGAGAAATCGCGCCTGATCTAACCCAGGTTTTTTATCAATGCTAACAAGATAATATGTTTATTATATTCGAATTTATAAAATCAAAGGCACTTTAAAGAAAGCAAATTTTAAAAAACGGCATTTGAGTCCTTTCAGACTATTTCAATCAGAATTAAACCTATATAATATTAAAGCCCATTAAATTTTACATCGATATAGCGACTTAAATCAAAATCGTTAAGAGATTCAAAATGCTTGGTATAAAGTGGCTCTTCTGGTTCGCTGATTTTGATGAAAGATTCGATCGTAACATCTCAGGCGTATAGTTGTCTTAAATATGAAAAACTAGTTTCGCACAACTTTTCGTTTTCGTACTAACTTACCACACACACACACAGACCTTTTCGCGCGACTTGGTTATTTGGACTCAAGGGACCTTAAAAAGCGTATTTCCATTGAAAACTGCAATTTCAAAAGTTTCACGATCGCAATATATACGATATTTCATATATAGGTACATGAAAGTTAAAATGCAATCTAAGGAGTTGAATTGCCACAGCTAATAAGAGACAATACTTCGATTCACAAAAAATGTTATTCAGTTCATAAAATACATTTTTTTGTTTATTGTTTTATGATAGGATTACGGAACCCGAAGGTTTCTATGCCGATACCACCAAATTCCGCCTACACAGACTTGTCCTAATGTTCACCGTTCAAGCCCAAGTCCCCGAGATAAGCCTTAACGCAATCCTCCCATCGACGCTTCGGCCTACCTTTCGGATGTCTACCAGTCGGTTCAGTGATTACTAACTTTCTCGGAATTCGTTCCTCACCGAGCCCACAACTTTACGCCCATTGAGTCTCCGCGATGCTATCAACTCAATTATATTCACAGGGTACAAGCTCCGCAATTCCGCGTTGTGCAACCTTCTTCATAAAATACATACAATTTTTAAATGTTTGCAATTTATACCAAGAACAATGCCTAATACATGTTGGAACCAAACCGCTGTGGTGCACGGTTCCACGCGGTATAAAAAAAAACCTACGTTTACAGATTATTCATTGGTATGGATGTCAACACTTATTAATCCTCTTGCAAAAAAATGTTTGCCTACTACTGTACCATTTTTGTTGACCTGATGTAACAGAATAAAATATAATTGGAAGAGAAAAATGCTTTTAAAAAAATAATTTTAAAACACTGCAAATTATTACGCAATGGTTCATTATTTACAAATAAATATAATAGGGTATAATTTTTTATATAGCTATTTACAGGCAATTTACTAATATGGAAAGCAATAAATAATTTAAAGAAACTGGCCCATCACTACTGCTAATTTCAAAACGTTATGTGTCAGCTATTTTTGAACCAACTTAAATGATTATTTTTTTGTTTTGTAGGAAATTTATTTCTCTATCAAATAAAATAAGAGACAAATTTTTGTTATTTATTAATTCTTTACAAAAGATATACGGATTTTTTGAAATTTTGAGGAAAGGTAATTTGTTTTTTACCACTACAGAAGTTCATTATTAAAAATAATAAACCAAAAACATTTATACTAGACCTCTTTACTATTTCCGTTTCTTTTCCTACCTAGTTATCAAGATATCACGTCTCTTATATACCAAAAATATAAATAAAACTTCCTCAGTTTAGGAAACAGAAAGAAAAAAAAATTTCGTGCAAGGACTTCTTCCATTTCATTGAGCTTTGGAAGAAGATCTCAAAACTGATCGAGAACTTGCAGAGAAAATCCATGTGAACAAACCACCTCAAGGCGATTGGAAAGGTGAAGAAACTGGAGATATGGGTTCCTCTCTCATTTAACGACCGCCGAAAAATTAAGCGTTTGAAATTTGTGCCTCACTCCTTTAACAAACAACAACGATCCATTTTTGTCCATAATTTTTACTTGTGATGAGAAGTGGATCATCTAGTTAACAGCAAATTTTCTGGACATGGCTCGACAAAGGAGGAGTATCAAGATAATTTATTGACTAAAGAGAAGTAGAAAATGGGTTTTCTGAATTTATAAAATCAATGATTCCATTATATTCAGAGCGTATGGAAAATCTGCCTAAATGTTGTCTTAAATGTATTTAAAGCAACTGAAACTATTTTATTTATTTATTTATGACACCTCTATCCTTGTGACTTATTGGCGTTTACACTTACATTTTATACTCTATGATAGTATAGACTTCTTTTCAAATATTTGAAGAGGATGGTTACTTTGCTTTCACCATTTTTAAGAGTGTCTTTTAGTGTATAGTCCATTTTTAGTTTTAATCTCATTTTTCTGCGAATTGGACAATCTAATAATACATGTTTCACTGTCTTTATTGTGTTACATTGGGTACATGTTGGGACTTCCAGACCTCGCAGAAGGTAGCCATGGGAGAAATTGCTATGTCCTATTCGGAGTCTGCAGAGGGTTACTTCTTCTCTCCTTGACTTCCTGTAGGTCTTCCAACGGGCACAATGTTTTTTAATTTCATTTAATTTTTATGAATTCACATTCCACGCGTGAAAACTATTTTGATTAATATTGGGTTGTCCGGAAAGTTCGTAGAGAAATTTGAACATAAATTAAAATTGATGAACAGCTTAAAATTTATTTATTTAATCTTCAAAATAACTACCACTTAGCGATTGCCCTTTCGCCTTTATATCCCTTTTTCCCAAAAATAACTGTCCTTACTGGAAATCCGAAGGAGCTATGGCACGAGAGTACGGCGGGTGAGGTAAAACCTTCCATATGAAGCTTAATAACTTTTGCCGAGTCCTTAAAGACACATTGGCTGTTTTCTTGGTGGAATAGCACTCCTTTCCGATTTGCCAACTCTGGCCGTTTCTCTTCAATTGCTGCCTTCAATCGATCTAACTGGGCGCAGTAAAAGTCCGTATTTATAGTTTGTTTTGTGGAAGGAGCTCAAAATGTATGGCTTCCTTGTAGTCCCACCAAATACTGAGCACCAACTTTCTTGGATGCAAGCCGGCCTTTGGTGTTGCGAGCGGCGTCGTTCCAGGCAACCTTCAAGATTTTTTCTGCTGGTGTTGATGTAGAGAATCCATGTTTCGTCACCAATAACAACTCGTTTCAAAAAGGGATCCTCCACATTTTTTTCAGCGGCAAATCACAATACGAAATCCTTTCAATAAGGTTCCTTTTACTGAGCTCGTGGAGAACCCAAACGTCGTAACGACAGACTTAACCGGCCTTCTTTAGATGATCAAAAACGGTCGATTTGCAGGCTTTTAACTCCGCAGCTATCTCACGGACAGTAATTCGTGGATTGTTTGCGATGGCCGTCATAATATCATCGGTGTCAAGAGTTGAACTCGGCGAGCTGGGGGTTGGTATTCCAAATCTCCTGATCTAAACCGCGAAAACTACTTCTTAACCGTGCTATCAGCAATTGAATTAAAAATTTAAAATTAATTGACAGAAATTGAAAGCCATACACGGCACGAATCTTTGTTGCAGTTGGGCTGCGTTTTCTCTTGTTTTAAAAAGGACAGCATAATATGCGAAAAAGAAACTAAATCGTCACTCATGTTGGTTCATAAACTCACTACTGAGCCTTTATAAAGACGAATTCAGTGTGTAAACATAGTTAATTCCATGAGGATTAAAGGCATATAAATAAGCATTAGCTTTGTGATTCATTTTTAGTAGAAAAAATAAAAGGTAAATTTTATTTTAAAAATTCTCTACGAATTTTTTTCGGGCAACCCAATAAATACAATTATAAATAATTTATTCTCTTTTAAAACTATAATCCTGCATTATTTCTCGGGCAACAAAATAAATAAAATATAACTATTTTGTATTTTTCTACGATTACCTACCTACTGTAAAAATTGGAATTGGGAACATATTTTAATCCAAGTTCTCAACGAAGGGTGTTACAAAATCCTTGTGTATATGTGATAAGTTTTGCTAAAAACGGAAATGTAACCACATTTAAGATAGGTATATGCCTATTTCCGTTAGACCGAGTATTCCTAGAATATTAAAGCTAAAGCTTGAGTAGAGCCAGAATGGACGGATGCTGCGGCGTCAGATAATATATTCTCCCGGCTACGCGATGGTGACTAAGGGGCATATATAAAACTAGGCAGGCAGGTTTACGGCTGTTTTGTCTCCTTTTATTGGTCGGCTTGTTTATTGCCCAATGACAATGAGTAGCCCCCAGCCACCGAAATTCGTCGCAGTAAAACCCCCGCATCAATTCCAGCAAGATGATTGGACGATAAAGGCGGGCCATTTTGACCAACCGCCAAGCTCCATCTTACAGCTCCAATACACTTTTATGGAAGTTGAAACTCCAAAACAGGACTCTTTGAATTTATTGCCCTGCGGAACCTTCACCATCCCCTGGATTAACCGCCTACTTTAAACTGGCAAGTATCCCTGAATTATTATAGAAAAGTATTTTCCACGTTATCACCTCTTAGAGAGGAATTTCAATTTTCTCCGAGGGAGAGTAACGGTTATGCGTAAAAACAAGTGGAAAATCCATAAAGATAAGTATGATGAGTAAGAGAAGCTCTTACTTGATAAGGTCCATCCAGAGTGGGTACTGCACAGGTAGAGTTACGGTAAACAATATGCAATCACTGTTACAATGTATGAAAAGCCACTCCAATCCTATAACATAATAAGTTACAACTATTATAACAAAAATTATTTTGAAGTACAAGTTAATTTTAAAATTGACTGAATGAAAGAAAACCTATCTATATTCATAATTATTTTTAAAACTTGTTAAAATCCATTAAAGAAATTTTAAATAAAGTCAGAGTTGCAAAGGTTAACAAATTACAATGAATTTCGATGTAAACATGTTTTTCAGATGAAATTATCTAAGAAAAGAAATTATTATCTACAACATAGTTTTATTAGCTTTGCATCGCTCTCCATTACCTTAAACATTTTTATCATAACATATATTTTTTATTTTAATCTATATTACTATCTATGCATTATAAAATAAAAATCTGGTGCGAGCAACACACGACTTTCACGTACCATGATTGTTAAAATCAATTTTAAGAACTATTAAATAAAGTTAGACTTAAAATATGTCTAGTGAAAGTAAAACAATCTGGTGCTCGCAAAACACTTACCTCTATATTATGTATATCAATTTAGGAATTTTTAAACAAATTTAGAAGCGAAAATAAATTGTTAAAGAATTATTTAATTGTATTTTAAAAGAAACATGTGTTTTATTTAATAATCTATTATATTATATAATATAAATAAACTTTATTCACATATTTACATTTTGACAAAATGTTAACAATGATTTTGGATGAGTCATCCTTACAATCAGAAAATATTTTTTTTTTTTTTTGTGATTATAGTACATTAGCCTAAATGACAAACATATGGTGAAAAATTGAGGTTACATTGCGATGTAGGAAAAATTATACAAAAAACCTACGCATAAAAACTACACATAAAATAATTGAGAATACATAAAATTAAAATAGAAAATACATAATATAAATTTGAAAAAATAATTATTAAAAATTTAGAAATTTATAACATAAGAAAGTAAGTTAATTTAATAATACATGTTTTGTTCTCTTATGAGTATATCGTTTTAGTGAAAATTTATTGTAATTACCGATTTCTTTTATTAATGGGTTTTAAGAGACTGGAGTTTTACTGAAGTAAGAAGCTGTTTGTGAATGGACAAGTTGTTTGATTGTAGGAAGCTGCAAGTCTTGGAGCATTGATGATATTTTCGTGTATCGGGGGAAATTATTAATTATCCGCATTGACAAGTTTTGAATTCTCTCGAGTTTATGGAAGTTAGTCGAGCAGGATGAGCTCCAGACTGGAGAGCCGTATGTGATTAACGGGCGGATGACTGATTTATATATTGTTAATTTGTTTTGAGTACTCAAACGGGATCTATTATATTATTATCTGCGACAATGAGTTTGTTATATCGGTTATTTGTCAATCTTCGTTAACTTTTACAATAGTATGTATAAGATAATATTTTTTCTAAAATCTTTAGCATTCCAAAGGTATATTATACATGTTTCTTAAGTTCAAAAACAAAAAATTGTATTAAAAAAATATTTTTGCAGTTATCTCCTTTAGTTGGATATCGAATTCGTTTAACTTATATATTTAAAGTGTTTTTTAACAATGCTTATCAGATGACATGGTCAATTTCATAAAAACTACAAAATTAAAGGTCCTTTAAATGAAGATAATTTAAATATCGGCATTTAAGCCCTGTCAGACTATTTCAATCAGGATGAAACCTACATAATATTAAAACCCGTCCAATTTTACCTCGTTATAGCGAGTTTAATTAAAATCGTTAGAACCTTTATATCAATCACTATTATAGAAGATGTGTATGTGTGTATGTATGTATGGGTGTGTGTGGGGATGAATGTTGTGTGAATTTTAATAACTGACTGGGTAGAAGTAGTGTTATGATTGTTTGAAAACATTGAATGGAACAGGAAAGGCATTAGATAAAGACCAGTTGAGTACACATGATAGTTTCAAGTACACATGATAAATTGATATATGTGATGATGAAATGTTAAGATTTGATAATGTGAATGAAATATATTGTTTAATGACCTATATTGAGTAAAAATATGGAAATGGATGTAAGTATATATAAAATTTTATACATAATGTAAATAGTTTAAAATATAAATTATTTCTAATTTATAAATAATATATTCTTAATATGTATATAATTGGTTGAAATATTTGTACAATTATGTTTTAGATAACATTGAATATCTGAAGATGAGGCATGTGAAGCCTCGAAACGTTATAAAGATTGGTTGTTGACATGTATGGATAAATAAATGCATATGAACAAAAACAAGAAGAGATTGTTCCAATTGATATGATCGTTAGAACCGTTTTTGAGAAAATCGTAAATAGGTACGAAATGCATGGTTTAATGTGGCTTTTCTGGTGAGCTGATTTTGATGAAAAAGTTGCTGTAACATCTTGGACGTACAGTTGTCTTAAATATCAAATTTCAGTTCCATAGGGCTTTTCGTTTTCGCGCTGGACTTACAATACACACACGAACATACATAGACCTTTTTGCGGGACTTGGTCATTTGGACTCAGAGAACTCTAAAACGTGTATTTCTAGAAAACTGGAATTCGAAAATGTTAACGGTCGCAATACTTTCTCTTACTATATATTCCATATAGGTGAGTGAAAGGAAAAAAGTTTAAAGAATAGTATTCAGTTTCGTTGGAAACATATGTTTTATATTAAATAATATAACAATATAAAATTGTTATGTATAATAATCACAGAAGTTTAGTGATTCCCTATTCGTCACTTTACACTACCTTCTACAACTTTATATATAAGATATTTTTTTCTAAAATCTTCAACTTTTTACGGTATATTTCTATTTTTTTTTTATTCAGAAAAAATAAATCTACCAAAAAAAAAATCTTTCCTTTTCTCCACTACTTGGTTATAGAATTCGTTTAACTTATATATTTAGTCGTTTTTACCAATGCTAATAAAATATGTTTTTTTCGAATCTACAAACTTATAGGTACTTTAGTAGAAGAAAGTTCAAAATTAGGCATTTAAGTTCTGTCAGACTAAAAAAATTACACGATATAAATGCCCATTCAATTTAACATCGATTGAGCGGGTCTAATTACAATCTTCGGAGCTGTTTTTAAACGATTGATTGAAAATCGTTAAAAGGGGCAAAATGCATGGTATAAAGAAGTTCTTCTGGTCTGCCGATTTTGATGGAAAATTCTATGTAACATCTCAGGCATATACGCTCCAAAAACATAATATTTCTGATTTTTACAACTTATCGTTCTCGAGTTAGACTTACCGCACACAGAGAGACCTTTTTGGGGAAATGGGCATTGGGACTCAGGGGAAGCTAAAATGTGTGTTTCCGTTCGAAACTGGAAAACGAAATGTTTCACGATCGCAATACGTTCCCCTACTATATATATATATACTGTTTGATCAGTTCTGGACTGTTAAGTTTCTGTTGTTCTCAGGTTTCAGTCAATGAATAAACAATTTTATCTATGCGGCGTTTCGAGAATTTATTGTTCTCATAATCATGCCTTAACAGTGGAAAAACAAAAAACAGAACATTAATATTATTATACAATAATTAATATATGATGTTATTGGTACAGACATAGAAAAGAATACATTGAACAACGAATACTCATACAGTAGGTACATAGATATTTTAATTAGAATTTGCACTAAAGATATTATTATAAATTTACTTACACTTTTGGACAAATTAATTAAGACACTATCTTGTTAAAACTATCTAATTAAGACACTATTTTGTCCAAAAGTGTAAGTAAATTTATAATGATATCTTTAATGTAGTATTCATTGCTCAATGTATTCTTTTCTGTATCTCTAACAATAACATCATATATTAATTATTGTATTAATGTTCTGTTTTCTTGTTTTTCCATTGTTAAGGCATGATTATGAGAAAAATAAATTCTCGAAACGTCGCATAGATAAAATTGTTTATTTATTCATTGACTGAAACCTGAGAACAGAAACTTATATATATTATATATATATATATATATATATATTATATATATATATATCATGCATAGGTAAGTGAAAGTAAAAATTACCTGAAATATATTTGCTCTTTTCGCCTTTAGTTGGTAACCGAATTCGTTTAACTTGTATATTAACCCGTTTTTTATCAATGCTAACGAGATAAAATGGTTAATTTATATACTTACCACAAAAGGAAGAAAATTTAAAATATCGGCATTAAGCCCTGTCAGCCTATTTCAATAAAAATGAAATCTACATGACATTAAAGCCGATTAAATTGTACCATATACAAAAATTTTAATCAAAATCGTTTTACCCATTTTTGAGAAAATCGTAAAAACGTGCAAAATGCATGGTATAAAGTGGTACTTCTGCTGCGCCTATTTTGTTGAAAAAGTTTCTCTAACATCTCAGGCTTATACGCTTCTAAAATTTGAAGTTTCATTTTTACTTTCACTTACCTATATGTGAAATATATAGTAAGGGAAAGTATTGCGAACGTGAAAATTTTCGAATTCCAGTTATAAACGGAAATACACATGGATAATTGAAATTTCTTCCTCTACAGTACCTTTAATTTTATGGATTCAGAAGAACTACCCATATCATCTTATTAGGACTGATAAAAAGAGGCATAATGTAAGAGTTGAACGAATTTGATAACCAACTAAAGGAGAAAAGTGCGAAAATATTTATTTAATGAAATTTTTGGTTTTCTGAACATGAGAACAGCAACATAGATGTATAAAATACCGTTGGAAAGCTAAAGATTTTGGAAAAAAAATGTTAACTTATATACCAATATTGCTATATTATTTAATCAAAATCATTTGTTTCCAACGATACTAAATCAACTTTTTATTTAAATTATCATCAATATTTTTATATTTAAATTTATTTAATACCTCTTACATTGATTTTAACAGCCGAGGTAAGTGAAATTCGTGTGTTGTCCGCACGAGATTTCTATTGGGTTGTGTGACATGAAATGTCCGTTTTCAAGGTAAAGTATTTTTATTAAAAATACGATATGAGAACGAGATGATTTTATTCGTAGTATTTACCATCTTTTTCTACACATTTTTCCCAACGTGACGCCAATTTTTTTATTTCCGAACTGAAAAACTCTGTGCTTTGGAGTGAAACAAAATCTGAAAACGCACTTTTCACTTGATCATCATTTTCAAAAAGTTTTTCTTTGACGAAGATGTCTAAATTTCTGAACAGGTGGTAATCTGTTGGAACCATTCGGGAGAATATGGTGGGTGCGGAAGAACTTTGTAGCCCAGTTCTTTCAATTTTTGCACGGTATGTTTTGAAACATGGGGTCTTGCTGCCACTCAATGAGAGTACCCATGTATCGAGCTTTTTTACTTTCCCAATACACTTTAAATGCCTGGAAACGGTAAATGCACTTGCATTTAGTTGTACTGAGAGTCCTTTAACTGTTTGGTAGGGGTTTCCTTCTACTGTATGTTTGAGGACATCGTTGTCTATTACGGACGGAGGTCTTCCTCGGGTCAAGTTTTTCAAGTCGGTATCCCCAGCTGAAAACTTAGCAAACCAACGGCGAATGGTCCGTTCATTAACACTCCCTTCCCCAAACGCCTTGCAAATATTTCTAGCGGCCTCAGCTGCTGAATGGCCGAGTTTAAACTCGTACAAAAATATTACTCGAAAATCGCGTGTTTCCATGTTCATATTTGGAGGTATACTAAAAAGTGGGTAATTGATTGGGAAGCTAATGTTTATAATATAGAGGTAGAGGATTAGTAAATGTTTACTTTAAATATGTAAACATTCGGCAGAAAACAACAGAGACCTGCAAAATCCTTTATGTATTTCAGAAACTATAAAAACGGACATTTCATGTGAAACGACCCAATATCATTATTGTGGTTCATTGTGGTGGTAGCTCTGATGGCTACATTGCGGATTCCATGCTTACGTTTTTTGTCTCTCTCTGCGAAAATAAACAAAATTTTTGCGGTGAGCAAGGCCAGAAAGCATATTTCGTAGATAACGAATTCTCAAATACTTAAATTCCATTAAGCTTACCAGGAATTATTAAATTCAAATTAATTAAATTCACCAGAATATTAAAATTAAATCAAATTAATAAAAAATAAAACAGCAGTTCATTATGAGATAGAAGAAAAACAAAAAGGAGGGATAGGGGTTTGCTATTAAGTTAAATGACGAATGAAGTTGTTCTCAAGGTACAATGCTTTGTTTTGGATAGTAATTTATATGTTATATGGAAAGGTTATTGGTAAAATGCTGATTGAGATTTGAGATATTGAAAAACTTGGATAAAATCAAATTGGAGACAATGAACTTTATTGACTGGGGGTAATGAACAATTCAAATCAAGTTTCAGTTTTTTTCTATTCTAACTTTGGGTTACATTAAATAAATGTATCGGAAATGTAAAATATTTGCGTGTACAAGATGGATATGCTATAGCGACAAAACTTCGCATTTTGTTTCGTCCAGCATCGATTTGGGCTTATTTCACCCTCGTACCATAGTTCATTTTCTATATCGTGCCGTTGTAGGCTTTTTGTTTTAAGGGTGAAACTACCCATAATTGTAAAAAAATATAAAATAACATTTCAAACCTTAATATGGGTAAAATTCGGTTTGGATTAGCTAAATATGGAGTATTTTATGCTTTAAAATAAAATTTCATAATGTTTCAACCCTTGTTGGAGTTTAATGTAAAAGAAAAAAGTATTTATCTTAAAAAAATGATTTAATCTGCATCGATTTGCACCAAAATTTGAAATTAGGCTCGTCTCACCCTTTGCTTCAAATATATATATTTTTTTTGCACTAACCAATTTATTTTCAAAACTATAATTAACAGAATTATATAATTCTAAAAGAATTGTCAGAGTATGTGCCATTTCTTTCGAACTTTATAATACGCTGGTGAGGAATCAACGAAATACACACTCCTAACAGGCAGATACATGTTTCTTCTTTGTCTTTCAGTTTGAATGGGAAAAGTGGAACATATAACGATTGATGCCGAAAATACTGGTCATGTAGATTATCACGCTCCGAACCGTGCTACTCGAATGTTTCGAAAAAAATTGTTTGGTTTTTTAAACATAGCTCTCCTTCATTTTTAGTGATAGAAAGTTTTTTTCAATAACGATTTTGTAGGGCTTTTTAAGAACTATAAGACTATGTGAATAATCTTTTTCGATGACAAGTAATAAAAAAAATAATTACCTCAAGTCAAAAAATTCATTTTAAAAATATCTGGTGCGTGTCCTGCACGACTTTCACTGACGTCGTTATTAAAATCACTTTATGTCACTAGTACCCGTCATGTAAAAGTGTACTCTGTGTTAATTTTGTCACTTTCCTCAGTCTCTTTTGAACTATTTCTTATTAAATATTGGAAAAGCAGAATTTTAAGCTGTTTTAAAATTCATATAAAAAAATATTACACAGGAATAGAAGGCTCTGTTATGTTAGCCACTCCACTACATGTAACTCCTAGCATTGAAAAATGCTAGAATTTTCATTCAATGCTAATAAGATGATATGGTTAATGTTTTGGAACCTGCAAACTTAAAGGTACTTTAGGGGAAGAAAATTTAAAAATTTGGCATTAAAGCCATGTCAGAATATGTAATCAGAATGAAACCTACAGAATATTGAAGCCCATAAAATTTTACATCGATATAATAACTTTAATAAAAATTGTTAAGAGCTGTTTTTTTATAAAAATCGTAAAAAAGTGCAAAATGCATGGTAGTCGGTATGGTTGGCACGGTAGTATGGTACCAAGTGCGTAGTTGGCCCATTTTGATGGCAAAGTTGCTGTAACGCCTCAGACCTATACACTTCTAAATATTAAATTTCAGCTATATACAACTTATTGTTTTCGAGCTAGACTTATAATAACACACACACAAACCTTTTTGTGGGACTTGGTCATCTGTACTCAGAGGACCCTTAAACGTGTATTTCCGGTGAAAACTGGAATTAAAAAATTTTAACGATCGCAACACTTTCCCTTCTTGCTTTACTTTACCTTAAATTTCATACATAGGTGAGTGGAAGTTTTTTCCTTTACAAACTTTGAACTCACTAAAAGGCTCATTCAGGAGAATTTTTCAAACCACATTCTGCTGTTTAGGTAATGTATTGTGGTGACAAAAAAAAAAAAAAAAAAAAAAAAAGCACATCCTTGCCATATTACTAGTTTTTGTTTTGATGTATCACAAAAATTATCAGTCAGAGATTTTCTCAACACAAGTTTTCAGCCGCGACGCTGACCAAACGGAACAACTATACAAGTATAAACCTCGAAAATATTGTCCACGGTTAATCCAGGAAGGGATTGAGAATAACTAATAAGAAAACATAAAAATCAAAAATGTTGAGGGGCAAAATTAATTAAAATTGGACGATTTCAAATGGATTGAGTCAGAGGCAAGCAGGTTGAAAATCGTTAGGGAGGACCAAGTTGGTCGAAAACTTAAGTTTTTTTTTCATACAGTAAAAGAAAATTGAATACATTCTTAAAAGTAAAAACAACCTCTAACTACACCATTTATAATAATGCCTTAATTTAATATTTTATCTTTATCTTCATTCCTATAATTTATATCTTTTCCGAACAATTTTTAAGTGGAGGGAGGAAGCGCTTACGCCATGGGTACAAGTGTGTAGCAGGATTTTCGTCAGTGGGGCAAGGTTTGTTGAAAATTAAATTCTTGAATAAAAAGAGAGTGGGACAGGTGGGAAACTTAATTTTTTCCAACACGGTCTTTATATAAATGAATTAAAAAAAAAAATAACGTACTTGAATGTAAAAGCATTCTTTTACCACAAATATCTTTCTAATACCTTATTTTGTCTTTTATTTTTATTTGTTCTAATATGTTTTTTGCGGGAGAAAGGAGAAAGCAAGTGCACCCGCTGTTTTTTTCCTGCGTACGCCCAAGAGTATGTAAGTGAAAGCAAAATCATTCGTAACGGTTAACAACAAAAGTTAATATTTAATGGATTAAGTGGAAGAAGTATAATTAACACATACAAAAAATAAAAAATACAATATTAAGGGAAAAGATAGGAGAGGTTCGTTGTAATAATTTACCATTGGTCCGCCCTCAGCTTATTTGCTTAGTTTCGATGAGGGTTTAAAGTAGCCCAAAAAAATGACAAATTCAATAAATAGTAGAATAGAAGGCTTCAAAATTTCCAGTTAAGTCAAAACAGGACTGTGATACAATAAAATCGAAATATATTCAATTATTTTTATATGCCAAATACATCTTCCTAATTCTGCAAATTGATTAAATTTACTTAAATAATTTAAATTACATATATCTATTTTCGTATGTATTGAATTTCAAAATCGTGTAACTTATGATCACAATGACTAATGGATTCTGAATTTTAATATTACTCAGCGTTGTCAATCAGTACCTAAAGTAATTGCAAGTATTGCCACTACACAAAAAAATTACTTCATTCTAATTCACGTAACTTCATAAAAATTACATTTCTTGTAACAAATATTTTGAAACAGCTCCAATTATTTTAAATATAATTCAAATATTAAAATCTCTGAATGTTTTATTAGGAATGCAACTAATTACAACAGGGCAGGTTTACCAGTACAACACAACCAAACTTAACAATAAACAAATTAAATAAATATATCAATAAATATTATATATAACTTTAAAAGTTTTAACAAAATTAATATTTTTAAAAACCGCATAAATTAAAATTGTAGATTTAAAAATATTTTTAAGCAAGTTTATTTTAATGAAAAAAAAATAATGGTATAAGCGAATGGCAATACTGTAAGTTCTCCTAGTGTTTTTTAAAGCTTTGAAATTGAACACTTCAAATATTACTGGATTGTAATATTTTTTTCACAAACCTAAAAATAAGAAAATGGCAACTGAACAATTGCAATTAGTGAAACAGACGCATTCTTCAGTATGTATCATCATACATAATGAATCTGCCACTGTTTAAAACACATCTCAATATTATAAATTAAAGATCATTTTTATAGAGCAGTTTATTGTTTTAAAAATAAGTAAGACCTTTTTTGCTAGGAAAAGTATTTGTCATAAATTTTGGTTGTTTTAGGGATTGCAGGAAATTTTTACCCAAGATGTTACTACAGTGAAAGGATCTCTAGTGTTTGTCAAACAATTCACAGCATTGTCTTTCTCAATTATATCATATATGCGTTCCATATTTCCTGAGATTGCTTATGCCGAGAAAGATTTTGATAATGTTAAAGTTAAAATACTAGCTGGAAATTATGAATGTAAAGATGCATATTTAATGACGAAATGGATAAAAAGTGCTTTTGATGCATTGGATAACAGTTATGTAAGTATTGATAAATAAATTTCATACAATATATAAAATAATTACAAATTATTCAGCTAACTATAAAATTAACTTTAGATGAGAGAGCTGGTTTTAGAAATTTTGACACCGGAAGATTCTCTATTGGAATATTATGCTGTTGAATATAAGTATACCACTGAAGGTCCAACATGTTCACTTTCTGCTAACACAAAAAAGTAGGTACAAATTAATAGATAATCAAATCAAGTATCGTAGATAAATATTTAATGCTACTGAATTATTTCAGCACACTGGATTTTGACAGAGTTGGATTTGAAAATTCAACTAAGAAGTTGATCAATAATCTCTTGACAATAACTGAAAATCTTGAACCCCTGCCACAAAAGTATAAACTACAGTTACGAATAAATTACTATGATGATGGTGAGTGTTTTTTTATTAGATATTTTCTTATGTATTTCATAATAATTCATCGGTCATTACATTTAATGTCTATTTCACAGCAACACCCCTTCACTACAAACCAAAATTTTTTAGTCACGCTAAGCCGAATGACCTACAACTAGAAAAGCTAAAAAAACAATCAATAGGATCTTTGGAATCTCCACATCATAGTATAAGTATTTACAATGGATCTGTCCTTATTGCACTAGATGTAAGTATCTTGAGAAATATTTATAATAAATTTAATTCTTAAAAAATAATTTTGTGTGATTGATTTTAATTTTGTTTTTAATTTTTCTGTGTATACCACTAGAGTTAATAAAAAACTGAACATATAAATTTTCATAGAGAGCAGTTAACACATTTGAAAGTTGCTGTTGCCCTGTCATTGCTGCATTTTTATTACTGTATAATAATAATGTTTAGTACATTTAATTAAGAATTATTGATTTAAATAAAATAAAAAAATCGTAATGAACTATTTTTATTTAAATGAATAAATACATGAATGAATAGTGTGAACAATTTAAGTAACAATTGCTTTTCTCAAACAGAAACCTTGTATTAGCACACAAATAAATAGTAAAAAACTTTTAATATTAGTTTAAATAAACTGAGTGATCTGATAAACAATCAACAATTAAATGGCGAAATTTTGAAATACTTTAACCAAACCAGGTTAAAAAAAATATACTACTACAATTTTTTTATTATAACTAATCAATCTAACAGAGCATTTTGTAGAAATGAATTTAAATAAAATATAATGTAATTTTTAACAGTATTGGGAATGCAGGTATTAGTAATTACAGAATAATTAAACCACATAAGAATACCAGCACATAAACAATGTTACAGGACAGTCAACAAAGTTTCTTCACTCAGCCAGAATTAGAAAATGAAAAATCTCCTGCAATAGAAAAGGCGAAGGATGTATCCCTGAAAGATAACCTCAAGAAAGTCAAAAGAGTAAAATTAACTGCTGAAAGTGACTTTATTCAAGAGAATAGTCTTCATAATCAAACAGTAACTGTACACTTTAAATTAATGCATTCCATAATATAATATGTTGATAATTTAAATTAACAAACCTAAAATAAATTTCTTATATAGCATGTAGCTTAATACAAATGTTACAGGATGATCAACAAAAAGCCTTCTCTCAGCCTGATTAGATAATGGAAGACATAATAAAATACAAAAGCCCAAGGATTTGACAGAAAGTAATCTTGAGAAAAACGGCAGAATAAAAGAATTAACTGAAATCAGTGTTGAAACATGTAATACTAAAGGGAAAGAACCAAATGTGGATAATAAAAGTCAGAATAGCTGGACATGGTCTGGGGATAACTCTGCAAGTCAAGGTAAGGTCAAAAATTAGTTACACCACCTTAAACTACTGCTAACGTTAATATAATTTCGAGACTATATATTTTTTATTTATTAAAAAAAGCTGTTTACTGATAAAATTAATAAATACAATTTGTAGATAAATAAAATAATAAACTACAATAAAAAAAAATCTCTGCTAAATTACAAAAAAATGTATATAGACTGTTTCCAATGTGGTTGTGTGCCTTTTCCTTTCTCATGGATTGGCCTATAATACTCTGATGAGTATCAATTGTTTTATATACGGTATATTCAGTCTGAGATATAGTTATTAATCTAATAGATTACTTGTATGTTTATTATAATGAAATTTAACTTTTTGTTCACTAAAGTCTAGCTATATCACAGGCTAGATGCACATTTTTCTTATTATTATCACCAGCAGTTAATTTTAAATGAACCATAAGTAAATACAATTTAAATCAATATTTTTGTTATAAAACTAATAGGTGCTCCAAGCCAAAAGAATCATAAAGGTGATATGGCAGAACCACTCTCTTAAGGGTAGAGTGAGTGCCTTACATATTTTTTCATATGTATACTGTAGATTGATTAAAATGGTGAAAAAAGTAATGGTTTTTAAGGACATTTTAGAGGATTTAGTTAAGGAAAAATAATAAACTACATCAGTAGGACGAGAGAACTTCAAAATCAATGATAGTTTTTTTTGCCTAGTGGCTTGAAATAATAATGTTCGATTAATTTAAACCTTTTTTTAATTTTTTTAAAACGGGTATTTTATAGAGGATGTATAGTCGACAGTTGATACTATCATAGGTAGAAATAATCAGGAGTCAGTCGTGTGAAAAATATTTTAATTGTGCCTGCGTTTCGGATTTAACATGGGGCAATGTCAAGCATAAACCCACTTTATGCTTGACATGACTCGCTGATGCCCTGAAGATGGTACGTGTTTGAGCAAAAACGTCAGCAAAATTAATACATTTATAACACGACTGACTCCCGATTATTTCTACCTATAATGAATATTTTAATTTTATTTTAGATGATGATAAACCATTGATGCCTAACAAGAACAATGGTTCAAAAGAAAACCTGTGTTGTATATGCACTCAAGAGTTCAAAGAGGATAACACCTTCAAATGTCAACATTGTGAATCACATCATCATTTGGTACGTTTTCATTCAATGTTAGTTATATTTAAATTTCTATATTTTTAATGTGTATTAAATAATTGTATAATCGTAGCACTTTTTTTAATTGCAATCCAACTGAGTACCAATCTATATTTGAACTGCTCTCCATTGAGTGACATGTTATTTGTTATTGTCAGGGAACAATACTTTCTGGCTACACAAATGTTATGTACAATTGGTAACATATCATAATCAGAAGTAATAATTTTTCCGGACAATAAGGTGACATTCAGAAAATTAGCTTCATGATTGGTCTGGTTTAGGCAAAAGTATTTAGGGTCTTATAAAATAATAATTTGATGACACTTAAAATCATTGGCAATAGTAATGAAATGGTCATTATATCTAATCATTGAAGCATTTATGATAAGAACCTTAGTTTGAAAAAATAATTATCTCTCTAATTCTCATATTTATAGGTATGTTACAAGATCTCATCTTTTGGCAAAATACCAGAAAATGGTTGTTGTTATGCTTGTGCCAAATTGGACAGCAACATCGAATGCACTGATCTAACTTTGATGAAATATAAACCAAGGCAAGCAAAGGTAAAAATAGCTCCATCCTTAATATTATGTAATACAATCCACGTATAATTATTCTATTGAAATTCCATCCATCAGAATAAGTAGAATACTTACTTTCTGTGTAAAACTTAGTCAATAGCTTAGCTTAGTATTTTGTTCAAAATAAAAGATATTTCTTAGTTAAATTTTCGTTTCAGCACTTGGCCATTTACAGACAGGTTCTGTATAGATGTCATGGAATGAAGAATATTACTGTAAAACATCTAGAAAGTATGAGTATCTCTCCCGAGACGACCCAAGAAATACTAAAAAAGTTACTTCAAGAAAACTTTATTAAATGCCAGAATAAGTAAGATATATACACTTTAAATAATCCTATACATTGTTTAAATATACCTATGAACTAGGAATATAAAGCTTGAAATGTGAGAAAATTAGCTGCAATTCAGTCTGCCATAAGTGTTGGTAATTAATCGTAAAGGATTTTGAGTTATTCCAGATCTAATCTCCTAATTTGTTTTTAATCCACAACAGTCTCAGTAGCATATCATTTCCAAGTTCAAAGACAACCTAAATATGTCTTTTAACCATGAATAAATGAATTGGAATAATTTCAAAAACAATACAATTTGAAATGAATAGATTCTCAATGAACTTCATTCCAATCTTCGATGGTTACCTTTGTCTAAAATTAACATATATGGTGACTAAGTAGGATTATGTCCAGAACTTTGAAAGACATACAAATAATTTAATCAGATGGGTCTTTTTAATCTAGCCTAGCGGACTTGTTGGGTTTACTCCAGGTTCTTCCCATTGGAGTTAATCACAACTGGAGCTGGGTTCAAGAATATTTTTTTTCTAGCATACTTAACTGCCTCATCCAAAAATTCATTATCATAATTAAGTTAAGGAATATTTATAATTTGAAATCAGAGATGTTCCATATAAGTGATGAGCCAATTTTTTATCTCTAAGAAAAACTAAGTGCTTGATTCACAAAAAAAAACAATAAAACGCTATAACACAAAATTAGCATTACAACTTTGTAGAATTTTCAGTTATTTAGTAAACTAAGTCATTCTAGCAGTCTTAATACAAACTTCATGATGGAATAAGGGTTAGACGTTAGCTCAATTATACAGATTGGAAAATCAATGAATAATACATGTTATCGAGTACTGTGGTTAAAATATTTCTATCAGACTCAATATTCATCATATGACAGCAAATTGAAAGTACCTCACCATAGTAGGAATAATTATTAATTAAGTTGGATAATAACATCAAATTTTACTTTTAAAAAAATGGGTTGATCATTGAATATTATTTTTAATAAAAGATTCAGGTTGAAAAGCTTAATGGTTAAGTTAAATCAAAACCAACAGTTGTTACATACATATAAACACAATTTTCTAGAAATCTGGTGAGCACAAAAAACAACCTTTAACTTACCCCATTGTTGAAATCTATTTAAGAATAGAGTTAAGAGATAAATGAAAGTAAGAATGTTAAGGAATTAATTACATCAAGTTTCGATTGAAACAGGTTTTACAAAATAATCTATATTATCTATAACAATCAGTTCATTTTATCGGCTACTCATCACTCTCCATTAACTTTTACAATTTTGGTATATAATTTTTCTAAGATGTTCAGCTTTCCAACTGAATATTATGTTTCTACATTACTGTCTTTATGTTAAAAAACAAAAAGATGCAAAAAAATTTTTATCTTTTCTCCTTTATTTGGATATCAAATTCGTTCAACTTTTTAAAAATATATATTAATATAGTTTAATCAAAATCGTCAGAGCCCTTTTTGAGAAAATCGTAAAGGTGCAATAGGCATTGTGTAAAGTGGCTCTTCTGGTTTGCTCATCTTGAAGAAATGTTGCAAAACTTTTCGGGTGTAGTCATCTTAATGAATTTGTTTCGTACGACTTATTGGGCTAGACTTACCATACATGAACATACACTCAGACCTTTTTGTGGTACTCGGTCATCTCTGGGAACCCTAAATAGTTTTTGGTATAAACTCATTTTCAAAATCACAATACTTTCTCTGACCATGTATTTCATGCATAGATAAATATAAGTAAAAATGCGATAAAAATATATACATAACTAAAATGTAATATTATGTATAAACTAAGATTTTTTTTTTATACTCATAATAAATAAATTCACTATTATCGATTTATTACATTCTCTCAGCTTTCATTCGCCTGCCTGTATCATTGTGCAATATGGCCTTGAGAGAAAGTCATATTTTAGCCTCTTATATCAAATTCCAACAATAAAAAGTTCCATATGTCTAGATGGATGCGAATTCACAAAGTATATTCTATTTATAATATGCATAATAATTTTACCAACAATTCTCACTTACCTTAATTCTGTTTTATTGTGCAGGGCAAAAGGTCTTTACAAAATCAACAAGGCTAAACTGGGACACTTCTTCAAGATTTATTTCAGCACGTAATGAAGAAATTATTTTGAATAAAATTGTATTCAGTAACAATTTTGATTTTGATGGATAGAGTAAATAGGAGAAAAATAAAGTTTCATTATAATTAAGTGGTCTTTATTTAGAAAAAAAGTAAGTGACAAAGTATGAAATTACTTACTGAAGAGGCAGATGAAAATATCTTGTCCAGATAAAATGACCCTTCAATAAAATGGGAAATAGGATAAAAATAATACACATAATGTTTATTTTTCTATTATATGTATAATGGTTAATTAAAATAGTCAGTCAATATAAGAGGCCTTACCTCCTCTGGATTTAGGCAGGGCACATTCCCGCACGGGTGAAATGACAGATGGTAATGAAACAAAACACAAAACATATCAGTGGCAATTAAAATGTATGTCCATCTCAACAAATAAAATAATGATATATAAAAGCCTGCCTAGAGCTCACATAAAAGCCCCTTCCGGGAATATACAATAAGTAAAAACAATCTAACATAAACCTAGTATGTTCAAATAAATAAAATCTAACTATATTTTCCATAAAAAAGAATATATATATATGTGTGTATATATATTATAAAATTGATTATATATGCGCCACCATTCAAATAACCTAATTATACAATAAAGACAAGGAAAATAAAATTGACAAACTTTATTAACCTAAAAGTACACTTAAAGAAAAATACGTTAACACTACCTAACTAATAAATATAATTGCCTATTAAATCACCACATAAAAAGGTACGATAATTTATTCTTCTAAATGTATGGAATAACATAATGAATCCTGAACTGACAGACAAATTAGGCTACTACAATATATATTTATGTTTTTGGTTTAAGTGAATAAAAACTACTTGAACATGATTGAAAATAATATAATTGTTAACCCCTCTAAAGTCTCTATACAAACCAGCACACTGTATTGCTCTGCTCTATCCTATGATAATGGTTAAGATTTGAGTCGTAATATTCCTAATCTTGGTCCTAACTTGTACTGCCTCCATCCTGTCACTATTTTCATACTCCTGCCTTCACTAACTTCCTAGCAACCTGAACCATAGCAAAATACATTTAAACATAAGCTATCTCATTTCTAGTCTATCTCTAATAAGAATTTGTCGTTACACTACACTAAAATGCTCATACCTAATACCAATAATATCCCCCCGAGATAAAGCTAAAGGGTATATTGGCATTATCATGAGGAGTAAACAGAAGTAATTCTAATCCTTGTAAGTCAGAATACAGAAACGCTAATACTAACTAAAGTTAAACTCCTATGTTACAACCATTAATTAAACAAGAAATAAACCTTAATCACGTTTATTAATCGAATTTTTAAAAAAATTTCACTACCTGCCAAAATTCTATTAATATAAAAAGAATCTAGACAAAGAAAACAAATATTTAAATTGAAAATTTAGTCCTAATTTCTGCATTCTGCCTACTCAGAAGAAAGGAAACTCAAATTGTTGAAAGTTCTCATATAAAAATATTTAAGGAGTCTGTAAAACTAATTATGAAAACTAAAAAAAAAAAAAAAATAATAATAATAAAAAAAGAGAAAAAATAAACTGGTATTTGGTTATTGATAAAATAATGATAAATATCAATTTACAAACTCCTCAAGAAAAAACCCTCACTATTTCTTATAGAATTACATCATGCAAATTTAAAAACTTTCCTGTTTAACAATTACTTTATGAGAACCTACATCACTAGACTAGCACCTAGAATAAATATATTAAATATTTCAATATAATATAATTACAATCATGGGTGTAATTCCCTAATGAAAGCAAAACCATAACCAGCACAAAGCATTTTGAATTAATTAGAAACAAATTCCTTTGATATGATTAATATACATGTCTTACTTCTGTACAAAATATAAATCAATGTTTTCAGCCCTTTAAATCTTTTTCCAAAACAAAAACTTCAATTTTAAATATGTTTTTTTTTTTTTTTAAAATAAATTACTGCCTGCCTGTAAGTGTGAAAAAGTACATTTATAAAAAATAAATCAGTAGTTCTTTCTTTATTTCTGAAAAGTTCGAATAAAATAAGCTATTAATAAACAAGTTAACAATTTAAATTATGTTATACATATAAATAAATTTTATCATTTTGGCAATAATGTTCGCTTTAAATGATGAAGTTAAACATTACTAATTCAGTATAAAAATGTTGGAAACCGGAAAAAAAAAAAAAATTGTTTGCAATGATTTTGATAAATGTGACTTAAACAAATTCAACGAAAATGATATCACCCCACACATCAGTAATAAACTTTAGAGCATTGCTTCCAACAAAAAAACCTCAGGAGGAACACCAAACAAAAATCCTAATTACCGAATATATGTATACATAAAAAAATCGATAATTAGACAAAATTCCAATTTCCAAAATTTTGTGAAGATTTTTTTTTTTTAAGAACCTGTACAGCAATTGCTGAAATTTCATCTAAATTAGATGAATTAACAAACATAATTAGGAAAGGGCAAACAGAAGCAATTTATTTTTTTTAATATCAATAAATCTTATCAACTGTAAGATATATTAAATATTTGATTGCCTGTTTTTGACACAATCTCTTAACATTATGTAGCTACGAGAATAAAAAATGAATATTAAAACAAATGATCTGTGTAACTGAAAATGGTTATCATTAAAGAATATATTTATAAGAAAAATCTAAGATAATTACTATCATGACAACAAAAGACAGATAACATTAATGACAAATTTGCACAAAACTAAAAACAAATATGAAAGACAAACACATCACAACCGCGTTAATTGATCACTTGTACAACTAAGTAAGGATATTATCGTAAGAGGGGGAGTGGTGGCAAGATATTTACGTAGCAAAAATTTGAATAAGTTTTCTTCTCCCACAAAATCAATCCATAAGTCACTCCTAATTCCTTGTTAACTAATCAAAACCCAGAAATAATCTCTTATTAGAAGAAATAAGTATAGAAAAATGGAGCTGTCTCTATGACTAGGCCTGTTTGTTCATTCTAAATCATTTAAGTCTGTTTTTCATTTCCTATAATTTTGGATACTTAAAACAAATACAGACCAGTAAAAGACTTATGTCAATGTTAAACGCAACTTTTAAAGGTAAACTTATGATTCGGACTGTATACTTTAGAACAATATTGATTGTTAAAAAAAAAAAGTTATCAGATTTTTTATCAATGCTACAAAACCCATTTACACCAAAATGGCAAATATCAGAACTTAAATGCCCAAACTTTAACAGAGCCTTCATAACTAAACCAAATCAGAACGGAAACCTTGAATGATAGGCTTAAAATTAAGAGCACACTTATTCCTGTTCTTCAAAAATGCTATGAATTCAACCCTACCCCCTTACCTCCTATGAAAGAGATTATTATCACAACATAATCAAACCCAGATCTGTTTTTATAAAATTAAATATCTAATCTAAAATTTATTGCTTAGAATTAAAGTTACCAGCAATGAAATTAAGTACAATTTAAGTTCCACACAATGATGTTCACTCGGTTAATTTCAAACTACAATATGTATCACACTAACTAATGCACTATAATAATAAAATAGTTAAAAATAAGAGCAATGCAAGCACTTAAAACAATTAGAAATCAAATTTAACTAAGAGGACTAATTAATTTTTACTTAAAACATTAATTTCTTGTAAGCTATATCAAAAAATAGTTCTAAAATTGTTTCAAACCAGACTATCTTATCTAAAAAGCTTCTGTTATAGAAGGGAGCTGTGTTATACTGAATCCAACAATAAACAAAAAATATCACAGAGAGTTCAAAAAACTATTTAATAAATCCACAGAGACAGCACTGATTAAGCTAGATAATCTTTTTAATCTTCCTAAACACTTAGGATCAGTCAAAATTAATTTAATGCCAATATGATAAAATTATGGAAATCCTCTGAAGATTAGAAAATACAGAAGCTTTAAGTATAATAATTAATAACTTATACAGTATAGCGTCTCTAACCTCAAATGATATGGAAGATTAAGTCTTACCGTAAATAATCAATAATTTATAATCATGATGATACCAATTCGTACGATAAAAGAAACCAATTCAACTAAATAAAACATTGATCCCAATAATAGACAATCAGTAAATGATATGAGGGAAAAAAACAAAATGAATAAAGCTGCTCTCTGACTAATCAACATGAAATTAACAAAGCATGAACACTAACTTTCAAAGACGAGACAAGTTTGATGACAAACTAAAAAACGACAGACATTGTAAATTTAATAATAACATTGGTTGTTTCATAATTCTAAATCAGAAAAAAATGAATTGAAAACATACTTACGTCAAGATAATTAAAATTAGAATTAGAATCTTCTCCCTCCACTTCCTCCATAACCGCTACCACCACCTAAAAGGTATCAAAAATAGTAATAAAAATCCATACATATAAATGGATATAATAAAATTAGAATAATGTTAAAATACATCGATAGGTTCAATTGTTTTTGTTGATGTGTGATGATATTGTTGGTAATTTATGTTTGCATTATTTATTTATTTATTTTTTGGATGTTCTAGGCTGTAAATTGTGAATGTTATACTATAACATATAACACATACAGCTATTTATAAAAAATAAAATAAAAAAAATTGGAAGGTAAATTTATTACATTTCTACTAAATATAAAAACATGTAATTATATTGATAAGTACGCGGTGTATGGTAGGGTAACAACCCAATACAGTTGGACAGCAATGTTTTGTTTTTTTGTACTGTTAATGATATTCCTCTCTCATAGAGTATAAACATGTTATTATTAATACTAGCTAGAACAAAACATACCGCTTGAGTAAGGACCAGATCTTCCGCCATAGCCACCACTGCCGCCGCCCCCACCACTTGACCTCATGGGACCACCTCCATAGCTCTGTTGATATCCACCCCCAAAACCACCTCCACTGCCTTCCCAGTCACTTTGGGATCCTGAAATCAAAAGGATGAACACAATGTTAATAATAAACAACTAAATAAAAAAAAAAAATTAATAATGATAATACTGTCCATAATAATAATTGGGATGTAGTCTTAGCAACCTCAAAGCTATATGGTGTTTGATCAATTCTGGATATTGGGTCAAAATTTAATGGCTATAACCTTTCATTATATGGCCGGAGTGTTAATAATAATACAGGTAACTAATCCTATTGGGTACTAACTAGCTGAATCCCACGGCTTTGTTCATGAATATTTCATTTAAAATTGATTTCCATTAATGGTTATTGTGATACATTCAACTTTTCTACATACATGTAACTCATTTAATAATAATCAATCAGTTTATAAAACATAAAAGTTATTATAAAATCATAATCTATGATAAGCTTAACATTAAATTTCTTAGGAAATAAAAATAACATGAAATACGATTAAATAAAATAATACAATAAAAATAGTAAATAGAATTTGATTATATCAACTTGTTCCATGGAAAATTTATTTTATTACATTTCATGTTATTTTTTGAAGAATTTAACATTGATCTTACTGTAGATTATACTTTCATGTTTTATAAATTAAATTATTATAATTAAACAATCATTAGTTGTTATGTATTTTTAAATGTTATATTAAGGATATTAAATTTGAACTTCCAGATAAAAAATTATTTTTGCACCAGAAGATGGAATAATTGTCGAAATGTCATGCATTATTAGAAAGTAGTGAAGCATAATTACAGCCTTTAATTCTAAATTATACTTTGACCACTTTACATTATCTAAACATAATTAATAAAATAGATTATAACATGTAATTTATAAAAAGCTTCAATAATTCAAAAATGAGAGTTCTATTTACTATAAGGAATGATTTTTCAATCAATAAAAATAAAAAAAAGGAAAATTTTTATTTGAGTTACTAACATACAGAATATTTTCAATAGTTGAGAATGAAATGAAATAGCATACCTGATCTACCTCCTCCGAATCCACTTCCTGAACGCATAGACCCACTACCACCATAGCTGGAGCTGTATCCACCACCACCTCCTCCTCCAAACCATTTCCGCTGTCCCAACCTCCGGGTCCACTGTTCCATCCACTGCCACCACCAGAGCTCTCCCAAGGTCCACTTCCACCCCAAGGCTGGCTGTTGCCATTGCCCCAGCCACCGCCTCCTCCACCACCACCACGCCCTGATGAACCACCCCATCCTGAGCCACCACCATCTCTGGATCTTCCACCACTCCTTCTGTCACCACCACCTCCCATTCTGTCACCACCGCCACCCTTTCCTCCTTCACTTTTGCCAATAGCTTTCTTGACATCGATTCTTTTACCATTGATTGAATGTGAACCTTGTACTGGAATTATAATAAATAATAATCTATTAACTTTAAGGTAAAAATGAGGGAAACAAAATTAAAATAAATAAAATTTATATAAAAAGTTCCAGGTACATAACCAAAAACATTTAATGCCTTAAGCTTGTAAATGTAGTAAACTCATTGTTGTGTATAAATCCATCACTTCTAAATTTAAATTTCAAGAGGCTACATACTAGAACAGTAAATAAGTAAGAGCTAGTTACTTTTCAAATGATATATTCATACCAAATAAAATTAAAAAACCCAACCAAACCAAATTCTGGAACTTATTCACATCCCTTATGTCATATCTTCGCCCAGCAACAGCCAGTCCCAAAACTAACATATAGATGCTGGTTAAATATGCAGCAATATGATAGGTAATTATTTGATAACTAAATAGATATTAGCAAAAATGTGTAAATATAACACAAGTGCTTAAGCAACACTTTCAGCCAAAACCGAGTCGGTCTCAATAAAGTCAAGTGAAGTTGAAGTGCCTCTTCAAAACCTAGATTTGCCAAGGTATTACCACACCTCGAGATATATCCTGAGATTTTGAAGCAGATTTTTCATCTTTAAGGAACTCCTGTTTTGAAGTTTTATGATTAACATTTTTGTTTTACTGTTAATTAATTACCAACTTTGCTGACTATAAAAATGATTACATTAATCAGGAGACACCATATGACTGTGTCATTAAAAAAAAGTTATAAAGGAGGGGAAGGTAAGCTACAAGCCCTCTACACAAGGGATAAAAGAGTAAAGGGACCAGACTTAAATATGAAGAGTTCTAAAATTACCATTTTAGAGTATAAATTAATATATTTCAATATTTCTTGAGTAATAAAAAAACAAAACTATGTCCACAAAGATTATATATTTGTTAAATCATTGTTTTCTTATGAATAATTTATTTCTTGATACTAAATTGAGATAGATAAAAATCTGGCAATATAAAATACACACTGAATTAAAACAGCTTGATAATTTTCAACCAGATCCTCTACCTCATTCATGTGAGGTTTTTAGAAGTTAGATAAGATAAAAATTATAATCTAATCAATAAGAATATTTATAGCAAGATTACTTACAACATATTTTATCAACTGTATCGTAGTCCTCAAACTCCACAAAACCAAAACCCCTTTTCTTGCCAGTATCTCTGTCCATAATGATGGCAACATTTGAAATTGTACCATATTCCCCAAAATACATTTTGAGGTCATCTTCATTTATATCATCTTTTAAACCACCAATAAATATTTTCTTTACAGTTGCACCAGCTTCAGGCCTTCCAATATCCTGAGAAAAAAACATACAAGTTATAATACATTTCCATATATAATAGGAATAATTTAAAATATTACAATTAAAAATTAACTTACATTTCTAGGAACAGCTCTTTTAGTTTCGACAGTTCGGCCATCGATCCTATGAGGTCTATGAGCTTGCGCTTCATCAACCATATGGCCATGGGAGTATGTGATAAAGCCAAAACCTCTTGACCTAAAACCAGAAAATCAAATGTTAAATAGTTCTATAATCTAACTTAGAGAAAGAATAATGGCATATGCTAAACTAATGAACTTAAGGCCACACTACACGATGAGAAAACGTATGTGTAGGTGAGGTGAAAGAGAGGTCTTGTTAGAGTTCACGAAAGTAGCTAGCAGTAGAGGGGGAAGGTTTAATAAAAATTAAATAAATTTGGTAATGTAAAATATTACTTAAAAAAAAAAAAGATGAATAAAAAACTGAATGATATAGTGACATCAAAACAAACAAGAGTAATATACACACCATAAAAATGATTTTTTTTTTTTTTTAATGTAGATACTCTATTTTGAGAAATTCAACATCATTTATTAAAAAAGGTTTAAAAAAAGAAAAAAAAAAGAAGAAGATGAAGTAATATAGAAAATTTAATTGAATATTTATGTTGAAAGTATTTGAGAGTGTATGATGATTCACTCTCACAAATTTCACCTCACCTACACATAACTATGTTCTCATCAATAGGAACATTAAAATCAAAATCTTTAAGACTTTACTCCAGCATCAATTAGGACACATTAAATAATCCGTTTCTACCATCAAATAAAATCACCATTAATAGCTTACTTTGATATTTAAAGCCTGATATCAAGAAACTGGAGAGAGAAAAGTACATTTTTTTTGGGTAAAAAGATGTAAATTTATTTATTTAACTCTGAAAAACTATGTTTTCAGCTGTATTAAACTTAATGACGAAAATAATAATGAAGAAAAAGCAAGTCTTTTTGCTAAAACGAATAAAATAATTGAAAGCAAAACAATTTAATCATCAAGTCTCTTCTGATACACAGTTGTGGTAATAGTACTCAAAGAATATCAAGAACTTGAAATACAATACACATAAATAAATTGCAATGATTAAGTAAATTTATGAAAAAAAAAAAAAAAAATCAATAAAGAATCAAACTTTCCGATAAATAGTAACAGACAATGAAAGAAGAGGTAAGAGAAAAATAGCTGCAGGTAATTCAACAATCGATCTCTACAGCAATAAACAATAGACAAAAAAAGACTAAATAGTTCTGTAAATACACTATTAAAAATCGCTAAAATTAAATATTATACACAAAAATAAAAATAGTGTTTATACTAAAATTTAAAAATATTATTGCAGTAATTAACAGCAGATGGCCCAGTTGTAAACTGTAATTCACATAATTTAAACCCGAAGTAGTACAGCATTAATGTTATAACATATATGGATGAAGATAACGAATTACAGCCTTCCCCTATGAATCTCCTGCCCAGTTCAAATGAAGCTTTGCAGTCCTAACACAGGTTTACAATCATTTTTAGGCTTCCCATGATTTTACACCATCCCATGAACAACTTAAATTTAAGATAGGTTTTCACCGTACATAACTAAATAATCAAATTTTGCTTAATATGGTTATTCAAGATCCTGCCACAATTATGTAAACAGTAAAACAATATCTTCAAAAAGTTATAAATAAAATATACTATATAATTAAACTATGATACAAAAACAATGGTAATAAGAGATGGAAACTTAAAAAGGAACTTTCACAGTGAACAACACACAACTTCAACAATAACGAAAATATCTAAGAATAAACTTAATTTTAGAAACAAATTTGAAATAATAATGAGATAAAACGAGTTTGTATGCTTTTTCCATAAACAGAAAAATAAGATATTGAAAAAAAAAAATTGTCATACAGAAAAATATAACTAACTTAAATTATTTGTTAAAGAGACAATCAGAACAAAAACATATCTGACTTAGAAGTAACATTCAAGGGTAACGGGATAATTAAATTTAAAATACCTCTTGGTTTTCGGATCTTTCATAACTACTACATCCACTATGCTTCCCCATTGTTCAAAATGTTTTTGCAATGATTCATCAGTGGTTCTGTAGTCTAAGCCACCAATAAATATCTTGCGAAAATGTTCTGGCTCCTGAAAATATAGTAAATTAATAACTCACATACCGGGCAAATAGACGCCATAGAAGTACTTGGCGTGGGGTTCGATCTTAATCTATGAAATTTAAAATAAAAATCAAGTTAGAACCAAAGAAAGACATATTAAGTAATTAACTTACATCAGAAGTTTCAGATTTGACCATTTTGCTTGAACAAGAAACAAGACTATGCTAGAAACACCAACTCAGACTGCCAACGCCTAGCCAACAACAAAGGGAAACTAATGGCGAATGCAAATGGAGTTAATAAGTTAGCTTTTGTCACACAGGTCAATATATTTCTATATAGAAAAGCAAATATCATAAATGAATTTAACTTTTTCTTTCTTAGTGATTTTTTTACTATATTTTAGTGTAATTCATAAGGTATATGTTAAAAAAAAAAAAAAGAAGGTTGAAAATTTGTTTATATTGCAACAACAACAAAAATAGTATAGTTTAATGTCTTTCGTAAATTTGACTTAAAAAATATTAATATGCAAAGTATATGCTTAAATCTTGAATTATTTATAATAATTTTAAAGACCAGGTACATCAAGAAATCAAACTATCACTGGTCGATGAACTTCATGATTTCAACTCAGTCGTGGACTTTTGCCTGTCGATGTTTGACAGTTACATTATTTGTAAGATAAGAAATGTTTGCCTTCTGATGAACGTAAATTTATTAATTTGAAAATGCCTGAACGGTATGTTTTCTTGACTGTCTCGAATCATCCCCATAGTTCAAAATTTAAAAATTATATAGGAAATAGGTGAAAAATGGATGATGAAGAAGAATATGATGACCGCGAAAAAATATTTCACAGTACTGTTAGGGAATATATCGTAAGTTATTTTGAAATAGTCATTTATAAAATATGAGCAGCAATTTGAATGTGATTGTTATTGTTACTTTTTCTATCAATTTCTAGATATATTTCCTGCTATTTCTATTGCTGTTTATTTTAAGTTACACAATTATTGATTATTTTCGAAGAAAAGACGTCGAAGATTACTTTTCTTCTGATGAAGATGAAGCTACTGTTTATAAAGTGAGGTGAGCTTATCAAGTATTCTTATGATAACTGTCAAGAGTTCCTTTGTTCCAATTTTTTTTCCCTATAAATATGTAATTTTATTTTGATGAATATCATTGTTAATAAAACAATATTAAAATAGCTTATGTATTATTTGTAAATACTGTGAAATTTTTGTATTCATAGTTGTATAATTGGTGTTTACTATCTGTAATCGGGCGTAATAATCTAGAAATTTATCGCCCTAAAACACCTTACCTACCTACCTACTATTATCTGTAATCGAATTCCCTATTTATTGTACACTCACTAATTTTCATTCCCAATCGATCAGTGAAAAGACAAATAGGAGTGATTTTTATAAATTTATATTAGTAACAAAGTAGTAATTGTTTGTATATGTTCTGTGTAGATAATTACCGATTCAGTTATATGGCTACATAAATGAAATAGCTCTACAACTAGTTCTATTGATCTATTTATTAACTTACAGTTATTTTTTCCCCTTTTATCTTATTAAAACTACTCTTAAGGAATGGTAAAAAATGAAACGTGTTACCAAGAATATTTTCATTAAACCTAAGTAATTTTTGATATAACAAGCTTTTGTAGTTTTCTCTAAATCAGTTTTTTCCTGATATGCCAGCAGAAATTATATATATTAAATTATTATTATTAATATTTTTATTTTCTAAGAAGTTTAGTAAATAATTTTATTACATCCTAATTTTGTCCTTTGTATCCCATGTGAAAACCAATTGTTTATTTCTATGATCTCGGTATAAAATGTTTTACTTTCCTCTTAAATGTGTAAAAGGTGTAGTATGGTTTTCAAAAACTTTAAATTTCGTGAAATGAATTGTAAATATTATATATATATATATTTTTTTTTTTTTTTTTTGTGGAGAAGTTAGTTGAGGATGCAGTCAAATCAACACACAATTAAGTAGAAGCCTAATTTAACAGTTCCAACATTTCGTCCTAAATTTGATGTCTTCAGGGCGATTGTAGGAGTGAGAGCCCAAAATTGTTATTAAAAGCTCCCTGAAGAAGGCCTAAAATTTAGGCTGAAACATTGGCACTACTAAGTTTCTACTTAATTATGTGTTAATTTGACTGCACCCTTAACTAACTTCTGCTCTATATACACGCAGTCAACCATTCTCACTTCACTAATTTTTTTTTCAATTAATACTTATAAGTTTTCTAATTTAACTTTATGAAATTGATAAATTATATATCATCAATTATCACCTTTGCTTTCTAACAAATGCTGCAAAAACTTTAGAAAGAAAAACCTCAAATATTAAGATTCTGTTATTTGAACAACGTATTTTATATAATATTAAATGTTTAATTATATTATATTTTAGCACAGATTTTCAATATTTTATTTTTTAATGAATTTTAATATTTTATTGTATTGTTTATCCACTTTTTAAATAAAAATTATGAGCAACCATCGCTTTATCCTACATCATTATCGATTAACTGGTCTTTTTCATTTGATTCTTAAATTTATATCACTTCTATTTTTTTCATTTAATTAAAAGCATAATTCTTAAATTAAAATCGGAAATTGGCCAGAGACAGAACAAAATTTCATTTCTAAATTCAAGACAGACATAATTAAATTAATTAAAAACATAGAGTTTGACACACTGGCCAAGATGGACAGCGTAGGTAATTCATGTTTATTATAGTTTTTATTATTTATAATTTTTTTATTTGATTTAGTTTAGATATTGTTTTTACATTCTTTTGTGTGTTCAAATTCCATAATTATTTTTATTTGTGAATTAATATATTAGCATTCGTGTAGTATACCATTAAGGTATAGAACATTTTGTAATCAATTAAGGGGTCCTTATGTGGGTGTACCATGTAAGGAAAAGATAAAAAAAAATCCATTTTTTTATTGAAAATTTCATTCTATTATTTAGTTTTATAAATTTATATTACTCGTATGTCAATTTGTCACTATTTAATTATAAATTGTATTTTTTTTTTCAAACATCAGCTGGTCTAAAATGGCTCGATTGTTCAATCTAGACATGTTTAATGTTATCAGTTATGATTTTTTCTATCCACTCTTTTATGATTACTAATTATTAAATTTGTATTTTCAGTTTACACTTGAGTGTTTTCACCCTTTCAGTAGCAATTTGTGCTGCATTATTACACCCTTTTTCAATAGTCAGTAATGAAGTATTATTGTCGTATCCTCGAAGCTACTATGTAAAGTGGTTGAACCATTCCCTGATACAAGGTATATTGTATTATTACTATTTCTGATTATATGTTTAATACTATTTTAAATAATTAGGATTTTAAACTAATTCTAATTTTCCTCTATTTTAGGTATCTGGAATCTGGTCTTCTTATTTTCAAATTTATCCCTTTTTGGTTTGCTCCCATTCTCGTATTTATTTACAGAATCAGAAGGTTTAAGTGGTTGTAGGAAGGTATGGTATAGCTCCTTTATAATAAAAATTAATGGGTTAAAGTTTTGTTTTAACAAATGTTGTTTTTGTTACAGTCAGTGAAATCCCGGCTTTATGAAACATTTACTGTTTTACTATTACTAATTCTAATATCAGTTGGCTTAAGCTTCGTCATATCAGCATTGGTCAATTTGGAAGGCTACAGGCTTCACCTTTTTTCTAGTAATAATTGACAATATGTAAAATTATTTATATTATTCTTTTTTGTTAAAAATATATTTATCTTAAATTCTTTTTTTCAGTTTTCGGAATATCATACCTTCCGTTTCTATATTCCTGTATATCCTTTATTGGAGTAATATTGCTTATATGTAAGGAAAATAATATATATTTATTGATGTATAATAATATATTTTTTTAGTTAATTTACTACTCAATGTTTTTCAGTATGCACACCCTTAGGTTTCATAAAAATGTTTGGTGTTTTAAGTCGTTTTCTGGTGAAACCTCAATTTCTACAGAATATTAATGATGAATACTTTGCGACAGTAATGGAAGAAGAACTTTTAGAACGCAGGTAATAATTTTTTGCATTATCTTCAAATTGATAAATTTCTACTAATAAACACCACATATTTGCCGGGGGAAAGTTGACCATAGTGTACTACTTTCTATATTTTTCCTACTTTCACAATCATTAATTGTAAATTGTAAGAGATTTGTCTTCTAATATTTGTCTATAAACTGAATCTATAAACATAAATGGAATATATATTGTTAAAAAATTATTGTAATAGTGACAAATTTCTATTCAAAGTTTTCAACAGAGATACTTTGTTTTAAGATCCCTGAGTCTAAATAACTAAGTTTCAAAAAATCTTCTATGTTTTGATTTACAAAATATCCTCTTTTTGTGAATGAACAGTACAGCACAAAAAAATAAATAAGTAAAGTTCTATAAAGCAAAAGTGACTTTTATTCTTTACATTAGTTTCACTACTAGAACAATGAACTTATAAGAAAATAGGCAGGAAACAGGGCATCCATATTTGTAGATAAAGTGCAATACCGAGTTCTGATAATGAGAAACATCGGCTAAATTATTATATATATAAATGAACAATGTTGTTAAATTAAGAAAAAAAATCATTTTAAATGTATCCTGTTATTCAATTAAAAATCCCATATTCATTCCCCATATTGTTTTACTATCCCATATTTTTATGCCTAAATCAACTTAACAGTAGTACCAGTTTTTAACATGAATTTTATTTTTTAAATTTTCTTGAAAATGTCTCAAAAATATTTTGATGAAATGTATTCTATTAATAATAGACTGACCTGTAAAGCTAAAGAGTTAAGGCACATTTACAGCTAAAGCTGATAGAGTGATAAAAAAAAACAAAAAACATTAGTTCAATTGATAGATATTGTTAATAATTTAGACTTTTTTTAAATTTAATTGAACCTAATGAAATGTTTTATTTTCACTTTGCTTAACCAAATATATATAGTACCCAAAACTGTCTATATGCGTTAATTTTCTTTTCTTTTTTTTTGGGGGGGGGAGGGGAGAAACTTTGAAAAAGTATTTACTTTAAAAAAAATATATAATATGGACTAGCATAAATTGTAGGCTCATTTAGAAAAAAAAAAAAAAAAAAAAAAAAAATTAGATCTGAATTATAACTGTAGATGTGTCAGAAAGTAACTAAATAATATTTGACCAGTGGTCTTTTAAATTTGAAATTCAAACATTCATATCTTATTTTGACATAGTGTGCCTTATTCTTTATAGAACAGGCTATCCATATTTATTCTTACTGAAGTGAATATTTATTTAAATTTATGTTTTTATTTGTTCTCTGTCATTGTTCTGCTGAGCAAACTCAAACTAGTAGCAAGTGTTTCTTCTGTTTCAATGTTTATTTTATTTTACTTGTAAAACAGATTTGTTTAGCTTAACGTGTAATCTATATTTTATTTGTTTTGTTCATATTTTATTTTAGAAGAGACAATCTTTTTTAGATAATTATTTTATACTAATAGTTATAATGATGGAATCTTCAATTATTCATTATTTTCAGATTGAAGCAAGTAATGGCAACTGGTAAAAGTTATATAAAGCCAGAACCAATGTGCATTCCCAAACATGATAATGGTGAAGCAATTGATATAATGGCCCTTCAGAACGGAGCTCTTCAAATTGGTCTCAAAGAAAAACTTGACAAAGTTCAGAAGACAAAGAAAATTCTTGGTTCGTTTTTTTTTATTTTTTAAATATAACATTGAATTAATATTAACTTTTAATTTGAATTTATGAAAGCCTAAAATTGATTATGAATATTCAAGTGTTCAAACTCTCTAAGAGCATATTCATTTTTTATTGTTATCAGATTTTCTCCCTCCCATTCATATGTATTTATCTAAGGATAAACACAGTCTATTGACTTCTTAAGATTCATTTTGATTTTATCTTTGGTTCAATTATATAATTAATCCTTTGAAATTTAAATGTCGTTAACCACAGCTTATGGATGTTTATGTAACATATTGTTTTTTAATTAAATATCATTGATGTAGCTTAACAATTTATCTAATACAAATTTTGGTTCTTGATTAATGTACATATTGTCCATCATATGAAACTTTTATTTTAAATAAAACAGGTGGATATACTTATTTTCTTGCTTTGAAATCATCAGTATTATAGTTATCAATCACAATATTTTTATATGAAATCTCATATTTTTTTATGTTGAAGTATAATTCTTAATCATTAGCTGACAAATTAATTTATTTAAAAAATATAATATTGTAATGATATAGACTTTGTTGTCCGTTAAAAGATAAAATAGTTTGAGGTGCAGTCAGGATATAAACACAGATTAAAAAAGTATAATTTCCTGACCACTCCTTTTCCTCTTATCATCTTCTCTTTTAGAACTATTTAATTTATTTGGCCGCATTTAAGTTAACAATATTAAAAAACAAACTAATAGTATTTTTTTGCTGAAAATTTTGATTTTAAAACAACGTTTGAGTTAAGCAATGATTAAAATAAAGAAGAATGTTTAAATAATCCATGGATTTGCTCTCAAACCTCATTTACTATGTTAAAATAAAATAATATGATTCAGTTACCAATTAATAATTCTAAATAATAAAATATACCTGCTTGGATTTTTATCAGGTTATAAAGTTTTTTCTGTTCAGATATATTTATATAGTTTAGATTAAAAATACTTTTATTGCTTATTTATCTTCTTTAATAATTCAATGAATACACTTTATACATAATTCATTGCAATATAAAGCCATCCTTTTGTCTGTTTTATTACATTTCTATTAGCCTTGGTACAATACACTTTTGGCTATTGTAAAAAGAATATATGTGTTTTTAAATTTGCAAATTGTTGTTTGGCATTGGAAATTTGATCGCCAAGTTGTCATCGATTTGTGTGTTTCTTTGTCTTTCTTCATTCATACTTGTTTTCAAAGTAGAATCCACAAAACTGAAATATATGAATTCTCAAACTATATCTTTGTAAAATTTATGTTACCTTTCATTTGAAACTTAACATAACTACAAGAATAAATTTCATTAGCGTTGCTTCTAGGCTTATTTACTGTCATCAAAAGTTATATTTTGTTATATCTGTATAACCTTCTAGTTCATGATTAATTTTATTTTTATTTTATTAAATAAGCATGACTTCATTAAATTAAATTCATTAGTAAAAAAAAAAAAAAAAAAAATCAATGTTTTCTGAGGTTCACAACCAAAACATAAAAAAATGCAGATAACTACTACCACTAGTTTTATATAAAAATTTTTAAAATTAAAGTATTTATTAATTAGATTAATTTTAGTTGTTTTTGAAGGTTGGTGTAATCATTAGAAAGGTTTAATACTGAAAATAGTAAGCCAAAAATTGAAAAAAAAAAAAAAAAATGAATTTCCTCTACTGATTATCTCCTCGCAAAAAATTATGAGACAGCAAAAATATATTTCAATTGGTTACATTTCATTGGTATTGTGTCATAGAAATAATAAACTAAACTACAGACAATTTTTTTTTTTTTTTTTAACTCATGTTTAAATTGACACATTTACCCAGATTTTCAATTTTCACAATTACCTTTTCCTTTTCTATATCTTCATCTTGATGTTCTGTTGTTAAGAAATACCGTGAATATGTTAATTTATTAACCATAAACATATTAGATAGAATAATTGTTGTCTTGTAGATTATATTTGATAGAAAAGTTGATCAATCAAAAATTACAGTAATAAGAAAAATTTTAGTGTGTTTAGGTTTTGGTTTAAATTTTAAGCCTTCATCAGAGCTAAGAAAAATTAAGATAACAACCAATAAAAAGAAAAGAAAAAATAATAAAGATAACAGTAATTTCAGATGGCTTTTTAAAATAAAATATTTGAAGACAGGCGGAGAAATAGATGTAGTACTGTATATTAAAATGGGTTTTTTCATTTTTTATTATTCTTACCGCACCCCTAACTTCTCTGTCATACAGTGTTTCTAAATTAGATATTAATAATGTGTATTCCTCTGTTAATATTGCTAACTTATTGCTTTATATTTTCAGAAAAACAGAGGGCGACTTCAAGTATGCATAGGAATGTAGTTTATCCTGTAGCGATGCTTGCGTTACTTGCATTGACGGCTATTACGATACTTCTTGTTCTGGTAAACTCCCTACAGCTATTGATCGGTATTAAAGCTCTTCCCAAAAGTACAGCGGTTAGTTTATTTTTATTTATCAAGTAAGAGATTTGTAATTAGCTTAGTATTTTTGTTTTATTTATAAAAGTAAGATTACTATAATTTTGCTTCTCCATTAAAAAAAAAAATTTATTTTAAAAAATGAATTATAACCTGGATATTTATTAGTTTTCCAACTGATTCCCTTGCCAGTAATTCAATTTAATGTTAAAACTATTCCTTGAGTTTAAAAGCAAAATACTCTCCTTCTGATTTGATATCCTCGTAAATTTTGTTATGGTGTTTTTCTAATAGGATATTTATAGGATTGGAAATGGCTATTGTTAAAGTGAATCTGTGATTTTCTGATTAAAAGGTTTTATATTCCATAAAATACAAGAAATAAAACAGTTCTTTGATATCTGTTCATGCTGAATCGATTGTTATATTTTGTTCAAACTAGTTTCAAAAACGTCTTTTTATATATATACATACATATATATATATATATATATATATATATATATATATTGTACCTAATATGTAGAATGTTCTTTAATGATTAGAAATTACTTTGCATGTTCTATATTGCATGTACATGTTCAATTTTTAAATTTAGTAAATTACTTTTAAAAAAGTTATTATTCAAATATTTTGAACATATCTGCTATTTGTTAGAAGCTATTAATTTGTTGTTGTTTTTTAAGCCCAAAATTAACCAATTCCATTTTTTATGAATATATTTCTCATAAATTCTATTGTGCTATTGGTGAAAAAATATGCATGTTGATTATATTAAAAATTATTGTATAATATTCATTTATGTATTGGTGTTGTAAAGCACCAAATTATTGATAGTTTAAAATTAAGGCATGCTAAGAATAAAGCAAACGTATGATGGATCAGTAAAAAGTGTAATAAATTTGAGGGTTTGGCGTGTAAATTGGCTAAAAGAGTAAATTATTAGGTTTAGCTGCAGTTTATGCATGGTTGGTACAGGTATAGCATCATTTATTTTTATGAGATGATTATATAATTTTTCATATGGGGAAGTTTTATATATATAATAATATGTGTGTTTCAATTTACTTAATATATTGGAGTAGTGGTTTTATATTTGAAGTTGTTTATAATAACAATACATTAGTTGGAAGTTTTCCAAGAAATGAATACACTCTATTTGTGCTAGCTGCTATTATACAATACTGATTTATTACTGCATGTAACAAAAATAACAGTATAAAATTGTGGTGTTAAATTACACAACAATTATATAGTCAATACATTATTGATTAAATTGGCCCAGTATCAATACAATAGAGCATTTTTTTTATTTTATTTTGATTGCTTTGATCAACAATGTTACACTAATGCTAAACAAATTTAAAGAGGCGAAAAGGTAGGATTTCATGTAAGTGTTGAGCCCATTAATGTACGGCTCTAAAGGTTTCAGAAGGTCTTTCTTTTCTTCAGAGAGCTTGTTAAAAATAAAATATAACTAATTCTAAACTTAACTATTATGTCAAAAATCACATTCTCGATAAAATATTTAATAATAATCTATGGTATACCTCTTATAAATAGAGAACATTTATAAGAGGTATATCATAGATTATAAATTTATTGAGGATTTTGTGTTTGAGAAAGCAGTCATACTTGGGTTTTGTGTCAGTGATATATTCTCTTAAGAAATTAGAATAACACTTTTCAATTAAAGTGATAATAGAACAAAAACTTTTCCTTTGAAACGTCCTTTATAATTTTTAAAACTTGAATCTGGCACTCATCAATAAAAGTAGTGCAGTGTCTGATTTATATATTTGGAATTTGTTTAAGTATGTGAGATATTATTTGCTACAGAAGCTATTGTGAATTTTTAATATCTTGTGTAAAATGTTACTTATTTTACAACTTTATCTGGTAACCTGTGGTGTACTGGCTATCTTAACAGCCTTCTATCCCTAGAGGCACGGATTCAAACCCGGCAAATGTTTTTAGAATCTGATTAAAATCTTTATCCTAGTTAGACCTGGAAAGTAAAATTTAGGACTACCACTGTAGCATTATCTGATCCACAGTTGCATAAAAATTACATTAAATGAATAATCAAACTTCTTTATCTTGACTATTCACTTGGTCATATTGATGGATATGAAAATATTCAAATACAACTGGTCAGAACTTGAGATTACTTTTAGGATTCATAGTGACCCGTTTGGAAATAAAGTTTTAAATAAAAATTGTTGTATCCACTCAGAAAATATTTCTATTTTTTTTTTTTAAATAAATATTTGGAATGTTTATTGATTTATTGTTTTTGTATTATTCAAAAAACTTGAAATGAGCACAAAGATCTTTCTTAATACTTGTTTTTTTTTCGATGAGTTTAATTGCCATTTAGGTAGCTCTCTATTAAAGTTTTGCCAAGATCTATAGAAGTTCTCAGGAAATTTAAAAAGTTATTGGTTAAATAAACTTCTAATAATACATCACTCATAAAACTTTGTGGCATTTCAGCACCTTATTACCATCACAAACTGTAATATTTTCATTTGATTAGATACTAAAAAAAACCTGTACCTCTACAACCCATGAAGGGTCTTGGGCTCAGTACATATAGAGATTCATACTGTTTCTTGGCCAACAGCTGTGCAATGAGGTGATTCGGTTGAGATCATGCTCAGCCGGCAGTTTTTTTTCCCCTTTTTTGGGTAACCACTTTATAAGGGCTGGGTGTGCCTTAGGATTGCCTCACGACTGAAATAACAGAATAAATAGTATTCTGTCACAGCCGGGATTCGAACCCATGTACTAGAGAACAGTAGAATAGTCCTATCCACTAGAGCATGCCCAATTAATTACTGTAAATAAAATTTTTAAATAATATGTGTATCAACTTTGCTCCATTTATAACATAACAAAAGTTAAGTAATTGAAAAAATTAAATTTAAAAAAGCTGATTTTCTTGGTTGAAAATCAAGGTTAGTTATTTGCTTGAATTTGTATTATAAATTAGAGATGTTATGGTCAGGGTTTGGTCATCTTGAATTAGTATATTTATATGATGATTTCTTTTAATAAATGGCATAACTAGCATATTTTATTCAATACAAAGGATAATAACTAGCCTAATTAATGCAGCCCTAATTGGTATATGACATTACATAATGTCTTATTCATCTTGACCAAATCATAACAAGTATGTTTCCTTAATTGCATGTTGATAAGCAAATAGAATTTAGATGTTGTGAAATGTAAATAGCTCTAAGTAGTTTGATGAAGTTACTATAATTTAAAAAAACATTATTATAATATAAATATGCTTTATTATTATTCTATGTATATATACCTTCACCATCACTGTTTATTTTTTTCAGCAATTTACATTGGGACTGACATCTCTTTCGAAGTTAGGCTCATTAGGAGCAAGTATTGAAGTGGTAGTTATAGTATACTTAGCAGTAGCGTCTTTGGTCGGCCTCTATACCTTCCCCTTCCTGGCCAAGATCCGACCAAGGGCTCACAGGACTCCTCTTTCACTGTTAATAGCTAACTGCGCACTTCTCCTAATTCTCAGTTCAGCACTCCCGCTTTTGTGCAGAATATTAGGTAATTTATTTATTTTATGAAATTTAATTTGTCTTGTTTTATTCATCAGTTTTTATTAATAAGATGTTTAAAAAAAATGACCGTTTTATCAAATTTAAGATTTCAAAGGACAGTTTGAATATTTTGATACCTAAACTTAATAATCCATTTAGAGCATTCTCTAAGAATGTTTAATCACACTTGACTTCTTCCAAAAAAGCCTTAGTTTAGTTATTTGTTTGAAAGAAGAAATTTGAGAGTGTCTCGTGATTTTTAAAATTATTCTTATAATTTTAAGGCATTACTGGGAAAAAATTCCCAGCAGCTGAAGCAACTTGTATAATTATTAAATATGAAGGGGAAGGTGTCCTTCACCAGTGCATTGCACGGTGTTGGTTTGAAAAAATTAGCAGTGGAGATACGACATTGGAAAGGAAGAACGGCTCTGGGCGACCGTTTATGGATACTGATGAGGTTCTGCAGAAAGCTATTGAGTCAAGTCCGTCCACAAGTACTTGTGAACTTGCCATAAAATTAGGTATTTTGAAAGATGTTTGTCACCATCTACTCTCCTTGGATTAGGTGAAAAAGAGCAGTAGACTGGCCCCTCATGCTCATGAACTTACTGCTCAGCAATCAGCTGTTGCTGATCAATTTCCTTGTCCATCCACATCCACCGTAGAGTCCTTGTACCATCGTATTACTACATGTTTTGATCTATTGACCATTTTGTTCAAGATAATTAGATAGCTAATGACGGTAGATGATAATGGACTGTGCTTTAAGTATTAATTGTATTTTATATCAAAGAAATATTTGGTTAAAAAATGGTCATTTTTTTATACATTCAATTATTTAGTAGGTTTTATGAAAATGAAAAAGTTTCAACCAGTTTACTTACTGTTAAACCCTAGCTTCTATTTTTAGAAAAAGATTCGCTAATCATGTATTAAATACTTTAAATAAGTTGTGTGAAAACATTACTCATTTGGAAAAACAATAGAATTCAATCTTAGACTTGTTAAGGTTTTAAAGAAAAGATGTACACTTTCAGGTCCATGCTGTGGTATTTCCTAATATTAATATTCGGCTTTATCGACCCCAGAATTTTAATGGGATTTAGGATAGTATTTAGTGGAAGATATAAATACTTTAACTAATGTAGTGAAGTGAGAGCCGCCCCTGTACCTTACTGCTGCCATAAAGATTAGAATCCAGTTTAGCTCTAATTGACTTTAAAGAGAATGTTGAGGTTCTAAAATAAAGGAAGTCTGAGTGGCAGTTAAGAAAAACCATTGCAATGATATTAACTTTATTGCCAATATTGTAGACTTTCATCAGGATATGTTGTAGTACCGCAGTCGGTGAAAGGCTGACAAGTGAAATGATACCTTCATGGATGAAAGGTAGGAATGGGGAAGGTCATGGCTGTCTTGGTCCACCTTTAAGATGGCCACAGCTTGCTAATTAACGAGGAATCTTGACCAGTAAAGAAGATGAAAAAAAAAATGTCACCTATGCTATCTTGCTGCTATGTCAGTTGCCATCTGAAAGAGAGTAGATAAAAAAAACCTATTCCTCTACAACCCATGAAGGGTCTTGGGCTCAGTACATGTATGAAATTCGTACTTTTCTTGGCCAACAGCTGTGTATTGAGATCATTAGGCTGAGATCACGCTCAGCCTTTGTGTTTTTCCCTCATTTTTGGGTACCCACTTTATAGTGGCTAATTCTGTTCTAGGAGGGTCTCCATACCCTAGAGGCATCACCAGCTTAAATAACAGAATAAATAATATTCTGTAACAACCAGGATTCGAACCCAAGACCTGGAGAAAAATATACTAATGCTCTTTCTTGTTGTTATATGGTTCAGAGGCTTGGGCCATAACAAGCTGATGAGAAAAGGTTTCAGATATTTGAGAGGACGATCCTGCGAAAGTTCTATGGGCCCATAAAAGTAGGTGAAGTATGGTGAACACGCACTAACCAAGAACTTTGCAACCTCATCAATAGCCCAGATGTTGTCAAGGTTGCCAAGATTGGGAGACTCAGATGGGCAGGACAAGTAGCAAGAATGGAGGATATGTCGATCCCCAAGGAGATCCTCTCCGAAGAAATTCATGGCAGAAGACGAGTGGGGAGGCCTAACCTGAGGTGGATGGGTGCTGTCTCAGGAGATGCTAGGACCTTACTCGGCGTTAAGGGCTGGAGAAATGCTGCGCAAGATAGAACCAACGGGCGGAGGCTACTGGAGGCGGCCCAGACTCGGTGACGAGTTGTAGCGCCAGATGATGATGAATGCTCTTTCCAATAGACCATGCCGCTCTCTAACAAAATAGTCTAAAATATGTAACATATAATCATACTGGGTAACTGTGGAGGTGCTGTTTTGTGGCACATCAGTGATAATAATATAGACTCAGGTCTACTTAAAGTGTTTCTTAGTGCTAAACAAGTACCTTCTACTTGGTTTTGACAGGTAATATTTTAATCATGATAAAAAATACTGTGATTTACAGACATCACATCTGAAGCATAAATAATTTGAGTGCGGAATACCAAGTTTCTTTCATTCTATCCAGATATGGGCATAATTATGATCCTATCTCTGAATTTCATCACAAACACTACTCACTTATAATTAATGTTTAAATTTTTTATAATTTCTATGTTGTGAAGTCTTAAAAATATCATTGTAAGTTATAAAGAAATAGTTTGCACTCTTTAATACAGATAAGTGATATGTAATAATAATATGTAATTTAAGTGCATGAAACTTTTAGTAAATAGCTATTAAAAAAAAAAAAATGCTTGAATCGGTAACCATTCTGCTTGTAAATATGCTTATCAAACATTTGTTTTCTTTTTTTTTTAGGTATCACAAATGTTGATTTACTTGGCCATTTCGGTAATATTGAATGGTTAGGTAATTTCAAAATAGTATTCACTTATAATATTATATTTGCTGGAGTTACATCACTTTGCCTCATAAATCTGTTGACTGCACCAGTGTGTAAAGAATTTTACAACAGGTATATGCTTTATTTTAAATGAGATATTTAATTAAATTCATGTCTGTTATATAGGTCAAATTCTTTTTTTTTTTTTTTTTTTTTTTTTTTTTTTGTTCTTTTGTTTCATCATTGAAATATGAATATGTCTACCTTATAAATATTAATTTACTCTTAATCAAAAATAGTGCAATTATGTGACAATGTTGGGAATTAAAAAGAAACTACCAAGACCATCCTTCATAAGTTGGTGAATTGCTGAAATTAAGCACTCTGACTAACCTTGAATAGGAGCTTAAATATTTTTAGTACTAAAAGGAAAAATAATTATAACTAAACAGCAGTGTATACGCTGAGCTATCCGTGAAAGAACAGTACTTTCAAGTGATAACTCAAAATTGAGGGTGGTTCTATTAAAAAAAAAAAATAGTGGGCTGTATAGATTTAAGATATAAAAATAATGAAAGCAAACAACGAATCACAATACATTTATTAAACTATAATACATACAAACAAGATAAGAAACAAAATTAACCTAATAAATTGATATGAGAAAGGATAAGAAACAAATTAACCTAATTGTACGATTAAACAGCTGTAAGAAAATGTAGGAAACAAAATAAACCTAATTTAAATATTGAAGAAATTTGAGAAACAAACTTAACTTAATTAAATGCTTAAAGATGTAAAAAATATATGTCTCAAAATTAAACAGTTTTCAGAATGAAAATTAGGAAATTAAATGTTCCAATGGATATAGATAAGTTATATTCACGTAAAGATGTCCAGTTGAGTGTTGAAGAAAACGACCGCAGGGCGGCTTGAACGAAGTCGTCTTGAGTATTGAAGAAAATTACCGCAGGGTAGTTTGAACGAAGTCCTCTTGAGTGTTGAAAATGACCGCAGGGCGGCTCTTCCAAGTTCCAAGGGAACGATGAGAAGATGAAGAAATACGTTACGTTTGCAAACGTACAGAGTATGAGAGGAGACTTGGGTCTATATACGGTACATCTTCAACGTTCAGACACTACATTAAGACTCGCCTCGCCACGAGGCAGTAATAAAACAAATGAAGTGCAATCGTCTTTTTTTTTTCTTTCTCTTCTATTATTCTTCACTTTTTTAACAAAAACTTTTAATTATATTTACGAAGACTATTTTTAAACCAAATAAAAAATAAAGATTTATACAATAAAATGTTCTTATGATAAATAAATATCATAAATTTAGGATTTTTTTTATTTTCAATTTAACAGCCATGGAAAACCTTATTAGTCCATAACATACGGCGTGAACAGCAGCTTATTAGGAACTGAGCATATTATGATTAATCCAATCTGTTTACCTTAGGGCTACAATTTACTATTTAAATATGTCTTATCTATTTGTATAATCAATTTTTTTCTTTAAATGCATTTTTACTTTTACTTACCTATATATGAAATATATTGTAAGGGAAAGTATTGGATTGTGAAAATTGTTGTAATTCCAGTTTTCAGAAATACACGTTTAAAGGTCTCCTGAGTCCGAATAACCGAGTCCCGAAAAAAAGGTCTGTGTGTATTGTATGTGTAACTTCAGCTCGTAAACAAAAATCTATGACACTGAAATTTCATATTTAAGACAAATACATGCCCTAGATGTACTAAACATTTTTCATAAAAATCAGCATACCAGAAAAAGCCACTTCATACCATGCATTTTGCCCTCTTTTTACGGTTTTATCTCAAAAATGTACGATTTTGATTATACTTGCAAAAAAAAACAAAAAAAGTTTTCCCCCATTTTTGGGTACCCACTTTATAGATCTGGGTGTGCCCCAGGAGGGTCTCCATATCCCAGGATCACCCCCCGCCAAATAACAGAATAAATAATATTCCACCACAGCCGGGATTCGAACACAGGACCTGGAGCACAGTAGACTAGCGCTCTACCCACTAGACCACGCCGCTCCCCCTTAAACTCGCTATATCGATGTAAAATTTATTGGGCTTTAATATCATGTAAGTTTCATTCTGATTGAAATAGTCTGATGGGGCTTAAATGCTGATATTTTAATTTTCTTCATCTAAACTTCCTTTAATTTTGTAGATTATATAAAAATAACCATATCATCTTATTACCATTGATAAAAAAAAAGGTAAATATATAAGTTTAACGAATTTGATATCCAATTAAAGGAACTGAAAAAATACTTTTTAATGCAATTTTTTTATTTTTAACTTAAGAACAGTAATATACATGTATAATGTACTGTTGGAAAGCTGAAGATTTTAGTAAAAATATTATGTTATACACAAGCTTATAAAAGTTGATAAAGAGTGATGAAAAGCTGATAAAACTAACTGATTATTTTAGATAATAATAAAATCGATTTTTTAATAAAACAAGTGTTTATTCAGAAATTCAATTTAATAAATTGTTTAATAGTTTCACTCATTTTTATCTCTAACTGTATTTGAAAATTCTCTAATCGATTTTAAAAACAGGTAAGTGAAAGTCGTGTGTTGCCCGCACCAAATTTTTAATCAAGTTTCTTTGTTAAGTACATATCTGTGTTAATGCTTAGTAATGTCAATATAAGCTGTAATATGGAGAAAAAATTTATGTGTAATACTATGACTAATGGAATTAACTAATAGCTAGCAAAATGTTTCACGTCTTAAAAAAATTATCCCAATGCTAGATTAATATCTTCTTGTTTTATTAATCATTCAGTTACAACTTATTGCTGGCAACACTACGTTCTTTGACAACCATTTACTAGACACCTCAATCTGAGCTGCTACTAGTTTGTTTTGTTTGTTACCTGTCTCCGTTTTCCTTTTCCTGTATATTGTTGAGTGCCAGTAATAACTGTTAATAATATAACCTTGTGCATGTTAAAAGAAATGTCTAAAAACCTAAATTACATAATTTTTATTGTTCAATTGATTATTTTTGTTAGTGTAAAATTGTATTTGTTAACCAATCTTGTTTATATCCAAGGAGAGTACTACTAAGAAGGTATTTATGGTTTTCATTTTTCAGGGTTAGAAATTTTCTTGCTGTTCTTAAAGAAAAGAGAGATAAATTTCATCCTCCAATTATTCTTCCAAGCGCAACCAAGCCTCCAGTCAAGGAAGATTAATATAGAATATAAAAGTGAATAGCCTGCTGAATAGAATTATGTGAAATCAAAATTGTATGTGAAGATTTATTTATTTGACAGTCTGCATCTTCTTTGCTTAACCCAAGCAGATCTCTCTTTCGGGTGACAAATAAAAATGCTCATTACTTTCATTTTAAATATATTTTTTGAGTTGTAGGGCTACTTATTGTTGAAATATAATGCTTCTTCAACATTTTAGTCACTTGTTAATAGGAAATTAAATTAGACATAGGAGATGGACTAAAAAACATATCTTTATTAATAGACCTTTATACTTTTTTTGTTTCAAATTGTGCTGTGATCTACTTTGTTTAGGAGATTCAGACTTATTTATAATAGTAATAGCAGCTAGAAATTGACTTTTATTGATAATATTAAACATGAAGCAACCATTTGTTAATATTAACATATGGAAACTTCTTTACCATTTTGTGTTAAATGATATTTATATGGTGTTTATTGTTTTTATGATCCTTTTTTCTATTAATGTGTAAAAGTTCATGAATTGTACAAGGAGGCCTATAGAAACCCTAAAATCTAGTCTTGTTTTATATTATTTAATCATATGTATGTTTGTTACGTATTATTCTATATATTTTTTTTTTTTTATTCGATTATATGTTTAACTCATTCAGTCTCACATTTTTAGTTGTGAACTTAATGATAAGAGTTTTAAAAAAGAATTTTTTTAATATTTTTATAATTGTATAAACTATTTTTAATTCTATAAATTGGGTATTTTGCATCATTTAAGGTCTCCCAAAATATTATAAAAATTTCAGCTACCCAGCAATCCAATTATAGAACCGAGTATTCTAAAAATTGTTGCTATAATTAATACATGATCAAATAAATTTATTTTTGTGTATTTGTAATTGTATTTATCTTATTTTATTGGATATTGATCGATAGGTAAATACAATAAAATATGTATTATTTCATCATAGAAGTAATTAATCACCTCTTCATATTATATATTCTTTATATACGGTTATTCAATAAATTTAATTTAGCGCCTATATTCTATGTTTGCTGGTCATCGGCTTAAGATTTATTATTTTCCATATGCTAAGTCGACAGTTTTTTTTTTTTTTTTATATGATTTTTTTCATGGCCATCGTTTTCTTTGTTTATGTAAATCATTATTATGTTGTTACATCTATCTTTACATAAATTCAAAAACAATTTAAAACAAAAAGATTTGAAACACAAAATTTTAGAATTTAAAGTCTCGACAAAGTCGAGTGATATATTTTCTGATTATTATTAATATTATACTGCCTAGTATTCCTCTATTATGATCTTGCATATGCTTGTCCGGTTAATGGCAAATCTTGTAATGATGGCACTGAAAGAGTTGAATAAATTATTTATGTGAAATAAAAAGGTATTGTATTTTTGTTGTTTCTTGATTCATCTCATGGTTATTTTAATTTTTAGGAAAGTTCTGTTCAATACTAACTTTAAATTCTTGTATATGTGTCATGATGATTGGTCCTACATTTAATTACAGCCTAGCATTATTAAATATCCCATTCTAAATTTGGGATATAGAATAGCAACAATAATTTCAGGTACCTTGATTTTGAAAATTATTACTTTATTTATTTTTTTTTTTTTTCTATTTTATACAAATATCAGAAAAATAAACAAAAATTTGTTTTCACATTCCATTCATTTAAACAGATCAAATACAAGAAAAAAATGTATACCTATTAATTGGTAATTCTTATTCTTATTTATTTATTTTTGCTTCCATTATTCTTTACCGATACTATAGCTTGTGTGATTGAATTAGATCACTTTAAATGACACTATTGTGCACTAATGTATGATGTAGTAGTGAATGAATTATAAAATGAATCACTTCTGACATGTTTATGGATAGTTTGTTTAGATTTTTTTTTTTTTTTTCGTCTTCTCTTTGTTACAGTTTTTGAGATTGTTCATTAAACTATTATTAATATTATTGTTTGAATAAGTTATTTTTTTAAGAAATTCAACCAAGCTTGCCTCGAGACTGAAACTAATTATAACAAAATCTTGAATTGACTTACTTGATTTATACAATAAATTCGCAAAATAGTGCGTCGACTGAGGAAATACAGAGATTTGGAATAAATCCGTGATGAGATATATCTGGATAACATTCAGTATTATTTTTAACATTGAATGATATCACAAAATAAGTATGCCAATTCAAGAATGATTTGTAGATTTACAAGAATTGTGATATTTTTTTTGTAAAAAAAAATGTTCCTTCTGCGGTTAGATTGAACAATATTTTATTATACATATTTTATATAAAATACCTTCTCCTTATTTTAGTAATTTATAAATATTTAGTTTTGTATATGGTCTGTCTTGGAAGTCATAAATATATTTATTATTTATTTATTTATAATGTATATTGTGTTTTTATCCTTATAAAATGCATTGTGCCTGTTTGAAATATAAATTTTAAAAACTTGTGTATTTTGAATTTTTTTTTAATGTCTACTTTTTATTTACATTAATAAGTATATATTAGTAAAATATTTTCCCTAAAATTAAACACATCCATCATCTATTAAAATATGTTTTATAAAAGTTAAAAATAAATTAAGTTAATTATTAAAATTAGGGGAGAGACATGGTCTTGTGCAGGTCCATATGCTAAGGTATCTGATACCCTTAGCATACGGACATGGTGGATTTCTATTTGGAATTCAAAATTGGCAAGCAAGCTAAAGCTTGGACAATTACTATTATTAAAATAATTAAAAGATGAATATGGCACTCATGATGCTGAAAGCTACAAAAATACCTCAACAAAGAGATAAATAAGTATGGACTGTCTTTGAGTAAATTACCTTATTTCAAGTATTAATATCAGTCTATGTTTGGGGGGGAGGGAGGAGGGGAGAAAAAACCAGGTGACCGAGCAATACAAATCTGTATGAACTGAAAGACAGAACCTTCATGGGATGTAGATTTGTTGTTTTTTTAATAAAAGAGCTAACTACAGTGATTTTCAATCAAGAGGAATGTCATACCATTGTTAATGTTCTTATATGTAATATTCATTAGAAAACCTTATGCATTCTCTAACATAAGTATACATTATAGAAATTAACTGAGCATATTTTTTATCTTGCCTAATCCTTATATTACAGTAAAATTAGGTTTTAACCCAAACATCGAAAAAACAAAACTGAAAACTGGTAGAAATTGTTCAGTAACCTCTCTTTATTAAGTGGTAAAAAGTCCCAGAGTTTCAAATCAGATTTTGTAGGGACGAGGAGAGAATAAAAAAAAAAAAATTTATTTTTTCAGTTTTCTTTTTTAATATCTTAAACAGTATTATTATTATCAAATGTATTAAACTATACAAACTTATAGTAATTGAAGGGGGGGGGGGCGGAGTAGCTGAGTAGGTTAGCACGCGTTACTTTCAACACGCGTTGCATAGCAACAGAGAACCAAAAACTTGGAACAAAATAATACAAGTTCGAGTCTCGGGCTGTGGGGGGCTTTAATCTAGCATTTTTCCCCACCCTAAAACTCCCATTTAGCCTTCAAAGCGAGGTAGGGTGAACAAAAAAAAATTATATTAATTTGAAATATCTTAACAAATGATTATATAATTGTTTTTGCTAGAATAAATGGTTGTGGAGATATCGAAGGGACAATATACGCCATATGTTTGGCAAAATAAAGTAACTAAATATTGATTTCTGATTTTTAGGGAGAAAAAAGTTTATGCTTAAAGACCTTTATCTCGAATATTATGCGATACGATTACCACTCAAATCAGAGCTAATTAATTGGGCTATGACTTATTTTATCTTCATAGTTTTCTTAGGAAGTACAGTTTTAAAGATATTTTACCCAATAAAATAACAAAATGTCGTTTTCCTTGTTTTTGAAAAAAAGAAGAAGTTTTTATTTGTAAAACTTTATCTCGGAAACTAATAAACACAAAAATATATATTACCACTCAAATTAAAGTTCATTTTAATATGCCATAATGTACTTTATCTTCATATTTTTTGTAGAAAGAACAATTCCTATTAAATTTGACACTTTAAAGTAGCATAGTATATTGGTAGTTATTAAACTTTAGGATTTCTATTACCATTCAAATTGATGTTAGGAAGATCAGTCATAATTCAATTTATCTTCATATGATAAGAATTGTTATGATATTTCGCAAAATAAATTTAGGAAATGGTGACATTTTTTCAACAAAAAAAAAAAGAGTACTTTGGAAAGCGTTATCGTGGAAACTCTGCAGAAAACAATTTTAATGTACTTTTAAAAGACATTTACTATGTTTTTCTGTAGTTGGTATGTATTGGGTTGTGTCACATGAAATGTCCATTTACAAGGTAAAGGATGTTTATTAAAAATACGATATGAAAACAAGATAATTTTATTCAAAGTATTTACCTTCTTTTCCTACACATTTTTCCCAATGTGACATCACCTTTTTTATCCCCGAACTAAAAAATTCTGAGCTTTTCAGTGAAACAAAATCTGAAAACGCACTTTTCACTTGATCATTATTTTCAAGAAGTTTTCCATTGGCGAAGTTGTCTAAATTCCTGAACAGGCGGTAATCTGTTGGAGACAAGTCAGGAGAATATGGTGGGTGCGGAAGAACAAGAACTTCCTAGCCCAGTTCATTCAATTTTCGCATGGTGTGTCTTGACAAATGGGGTCTTGCTGCTGCTCAGTGAGAAAATGAGGTACCCATGTATCGAGCTTTTTTACTTTCCCAATACACTTTAGATGTCTGTTAACGGTAGATGTACTTGCATTAAGTTGTGCTGAGAGTCCTTTAACTGTTTGGTAGGGGTTTCCTTCTACTGCGTGTTTGAGGACATCGTTGTCTATTACGGACGGAGGTCTTCCTCGGGGCAAGTTTTCCAAGTCGGTATCCCCAGCTGAAAACTTAGCAAACCAACGGCGAATGGTCCGTTCATTAACACTCCCTTCCCCAAACGCCTTGCAAATATTTCTAGCGGCCTTAGCTGCTGAATGGCCGAGTTTAAACTCGTACAAAAATATTACTCGAAAATCGCGTTTTTCCATGTTCCTATTTGGAAGTATGACAGGCCTGATGTGTACGAGGGAGTGAGGTTATAAATACACAGCTGATGGAGCAAAGAGGTTATGTGAAATGGATTTGTCACTGCCTCAAACATGTTTATATTTTAGTTCTCTTTATATTTAATTGAAGCTCATTTTTATTTCTTATTTTACTTTCTGTGTTTTATTATAGTAGAAAGATTATTTTATTTTACAGTGGCAAATCCATTGCAACCTCTCACCAGCTGTTGTTTTATCTATCTCGATTATTGTGCGCTCCTCATATTGTCTCTATAGTGTGTATTTTGCTATTCATCGTTTTATGTAACCTTTTTTGTCTTCAGATCAATAAAAGAATATTTTGTCGCAATTGTACCAGGCTGTATTCATTTCGCCCTCACCTCTTTTAAAGAGGTATACTAAAAAGTGTATAAAGTAAAGTGCATATTTCATGGAGTTTGAAGTAATTCATTATCTCTGCAACCATTCATTGTGGCACAAACAATTATATAATCATTTTTGGAGATATTTTAAAGTTCTTTAATTTTGTATAGAATAATGTTTTCGATAAAGATAATACTTTTTGAGGTATTCATAAAAAAACTAAATTTTTTCTGATTCTCCCCCTCGCCCTTAAAAAAGCCGACACGGAAAACTCTGGGACTTTTTACCTGTTAATAAGGAAAGGGTAATAAACAATTGAGACGTTGATTTCCAAAAGGTACTATATCCATTCTGGGGAATTTTACAGGAAGCGCGAAAATCTCTCATTACTACATTATTAAACCAGCTAATTTGATTCTTTTCGCATTAAAATCTAGAATTATTTCTTTACTATATTAATAAAACCATATTAAAGTTATGAAATGAAATGTTCTGTTATGATTTAGAATACAAATTAATTGTGTAATAAGTATCTTAAGAAATTAATAGCATTTCTAAATCACGTTATTAAAGGGCATGAGTGTTCATTAGATATAATCAAATTTAAGATTTAGATAAAACTAAATGAGGAGAATATAAATATGTAAAAAAATCAATTTCGTAAAAAATGTCCTTTAGTACCTTTTGGAAATCAACGTCTCAATTTCTGACAGGTTTCAGCATTTTTTTTGGGGGGGGGGATTTAGGTTTGGCCTGTTTTTTACCTAATTTGATTGTACTATTCAGTTGATAGGTAGATGTTAATAATCCGTACATTTAGAAATAAAACTTAAAAGAAAGACAACTAATATCATTTATAAATATCTTTAATTTAGTTCTAAACTTGGACTTTAAAAACAGAATAATTCAATATAAAACAGAACTTAAGTTGATAGTATTAATAATATTAGTATTAATAATTGATAGTATTAATAATAATACTGTAAACATGAAATAAAACAATTATAATAATTAGTTTGTCACTCAGTGTCATAAGTACATTTTGTATTGACAGGATAGTTAAAACAACTTTCTTTAGCTAATTACATACTACAAACTTAAAAAGTATAAAATTTATTTTATACTTAATTGTAAAATTAATAGTTTTTAATCAGCTAGTTAATAATTAAATAAAAAATTAGCAATTTTTTAAACGTTATTACACTCATGATTATCATGGCATTCATCCATTTTTGCAATATCTCAATTATTTTCTAAAACCACAACTAGACTTCTTTTGTGGTACTTTTTAATAAAATAGAAATATGCAGTTTTAAAAGTTTGGTGAAATGATAGCATTATACAATATAAGTTGAATCATTTTTAGTATATACTTTGGAATGATATAAATTTTCACTTTCACTTACCTGTATGTGTTTGCCATTTTAAAACTTATGGCATTCAACTTCGCAGTAGAAAATCGTTTTTTAACATCCTTTGAGTCCAAATAGGCAACTCATGGTTCAACCTCAAAAAGATCCATAAGATTACATTTGAGAGTAGAGGGGAACATGGTTCAAGAGAAAGCATCATCGACTACTTCATAATAGACCGAGATCTCCGAAGGTTCTTTATCGATATAAAAGTCATAAGAAGGGCAGAATTAAGTACTGACCAAAAGCTTCTTGTAGCGGACACAAAAGTCATCAGACCAAGAAAAAGTTTCAGCAAAGCATACAGTCGGATAGATGTGAGCAAGCTGAGGATGGAAACGAAACAGGAGGAATACCGGTCATTGCTTGAGAGACGCCTACAGGAAGTAAATGGAGACAGTGAGCTGGACATTCTTTAGAGTGAAATAAAGAAGTGCATACTCAACACCGCAAGAGAAGTATGTGATACCCAGAAAATAAAGCCTTCGACCAAGAAAACAAAATGGTGGAATGATGAGGTCAAGAGAGTGGTTAAACTCAAGAAGGAGGCCTGGAAAACATATAATATAACAAAATCACATATTCACTGGGAAGAGTATGTTAGGAACAGAAATGAGGTCAAAAGAGTAGTAAAAGCTGCGAAAATGAAGACCTGGGAGGAGTTTGGCCGAGAGCTAGAGCAGAATTATAGGGAAAACATAAGAAAGTTCTGGCATATAACCAAAGCTTTGAGAGGGAAAACGTCTAAGCCTGTGAGGAACGTCAAGGATGCACAAAGGAGGCTGGTGACCGAAGAAAAGGAACTACTAGAAGTTTGGAGGCAGTTCTTCCAGGAAAAATTTAGCATGGAAGAACGTCGAAACAACAACTTTCGAGACTGCCGAAGAAGAGGGAGAATAGATGAAGCATACCCAGATGACATAAATGATGCAATTGAGGAAGATGAGGTGGAAGATTAGCTGTTGATAAAATCCAGCTAGGAAAAGCTCCAGGACCAGATGGTATAGCCCCGGAATTCATTAAATATGGGGGAAACGAAATGAGGAAGTGCCTCCAAATGCTTTTCCAAAGATTTTGGGACTCGAAGCGTTTACCACAAGAATGGGAGAATAATATCATAGTCCCTATACACAAGAAGGGCAACCAGAGTGAATGTGGGAATTATAGGCCGATCTGTCTATCCTCAGTCCTATACAAGATATATAGCTTTTTTCAGTCAAATTCATAATTTTTTCACTCAAATTCATAATTTTTTCAGTCAAATTCATAATTTTTTCAGTCAAATTCATAATTTTTTCAGTCAAATTCATAATTTTTTCAATCAAATTCATAATTTTTTCAGTCAATTTCATAATTTCTTGTACCCATTTTATAAAGTTAATTTAATGAGGTTTTGCAACCAAGAACTTAACATTTTTATTAAAACTCATTGTTGTTTATCCATTTATCGTCACTTTATGTTACTGTGCTTAATCCGACGGTACAGCGGGAGTCCTAAGTTTTGCCTACCCAGGTTTACTAAAGAGTAAGCAAAAGGTAGGCAAAACTTAGGGATCTTTTACGAGTTCCACTTATTAAATCTTTTTAAAGAGTCATATGTGGTGCACAAATATAGGAGGATCTGCTGGTTTTAGACTTGCGACCTTACGCATAGAAGGCTGTTATGCAAGCCACTACTCCACAGGTGACTCTAAATGCATTCAACAAGGTTTTTGAATCTGCCGGGTTTAAACACGTGACTTTGGACATATTAATCTTTAACTCCTTGCTGAATAAATCCAGGGTCACCTGTGGATTAGTGGCTAGCATAACAGCCACTTTTAAAGGACGAAATAACCAAGGATTTTGGTTATCCAGGTGACCCTGGATTTATTCAGCAAGGAGTTAAAGATTAATATGTCCAAAGTCACGTGTTTAAACCCGGCAGATTCAAAAACCTTGTTGAATGCATTTAGAGTCACCTGTGGAGTAGTGGCTTGCATAACAGCCTTCTATGCGTAAGGTCGCAAGTCTAAAACCAGCAGATCCTCCTATATTTGTGCACCACAGATGACTCTTTAAAAAGATTTAATAAGTGGAACTCGTAAAAGATCCCTAAGTTTTGCCTACCTTTTGCTTACTCTTTAGTAAACCTGGGTAGGCAAAACTTAGGACTCCCGCTGTACCGTCGGATTAAGCACAGTAACATAAAGTGACGATAAATGGATAAACAACAACGAGTTTTAATAAAAATGTTAAGTTCTTGGTTGCAAAACCTCATTAAATTAACTTTATAAAATGGGTACAAGAAATTATGAAATTGACTGAAAAAATTATGAATTTGATTGAAAAAATTATGAATTTGACTGAAAAAATTATGAATTTGACTGAAAAAATTATGAATTTGACTGAAAAAATTATGAATTTGAGTGAAAAAATTATGAATTTGACTGAAAAAAGCTATATACACGAATATTAGAACAGAGGTTGAGGCATATAGTTGAACAAGAGCTGGAAGAGGAGCAAGCAGCCTTCAGACCTGGTAGGCAGACACAGGATCACATATTCTCCCTCAAAATGATAATAGAAAAAGCATGGGATCGTGGCAAGGCAGTGTATCTGGCGTTTCTGGATCTAAGGGCAGCCTTCGATTCAGTTCTGAGGCAAGAGATTTGGGATGCGCTTATAAGAAGAAAGGTGCCAGCAAATCTGGTGAGCTCCATAAAGTCAATATATCAGGACCCAAAAGGTATAGTGAGGCTAAATGGTCAAATATCCCAACCTTTTCACTTTTATAAAGGAGTAAAGCAGGGGGACAGCCTTAGTCCTTTGCTTTTCATCGTTCTCATGGATGAGGTGTGGAAGGTTTGCAGAAGGAGAACACCAAGAGCTGTGGTGGGATACTGGAACCTAACACCAGTGCTCGCCCAGGCTATGATTATGCAGACGACATAGTGCTGATTGCGGACTCCCAGGAAGCTCTCCAGACATCGCTAAATGAATGGTACGAGGAACTCCGTCTAAGAGGGTTAAACATAAATCCAGCCAAAACTAAAATTATGTGTGTGGGAAGAGAAAATCTGGAGCCAAGGATATTATGTGGCGGTGAAACACTAGAAATGACGAATGCCTACACATATCTTGGAACAGTTATAAGCGATGATGGTAAGATAGACCAGGAGGTTCTAAATCGGGTGATGAAGGCCAATGGACTGTATTACCAGATATCCAAAACGATTATAGGAAAACATGAAGTTAGCAGAGATGCAAAAATTAAGATTTTTAAATCTGTTTTCCTTCCAGTACTCTTATATGGATCTGAAAGCTGGACAACACTTGATAAACATGCTAGCAGGATGACAGCGGCTGAGATGAGATTTCTCCGAAGAATAATTGGAAAGACCAGGAGGGACCATATAAGAAACGACAGGATTCGCGAGGATTTGGGAGTACGATCAGTGCGTGACATCCTGGAAAAGCGGCAATTGAATTGGTTTGGGCATGTCTGCCGAATGAATGATACCCGAAAGGCCAAGTGGTTTTTTGAAGCCAGACCGGAAGGAAGATGTCCTCGTGGCAGACCCAGGTGTATGTATTCAGACTACATTGGGAAATTGGGTGCAGCAAGAGGACTAACCATTCCAGAGATGAAAAGAATAGCTAGGGACAGAGACCAGTGGGCTCGATGGGCCGAGGCGGCAACTCCATGCTTAGCGGCACACAGGAGTTAGAGGAAGAAGAAGAAGAGTTCAAATAACAGTTTCAAAAAATAGTCTGTGTGTTGTAAGTCTATCTCAAAAAGCTTAAGTTATTTGAAACTGAAATTTCATATTTAAGATAGATTTAATTTACAGTGACTTTTCAGCAAACAATGACACTGGAAGTGTCACTTTTGCTAGAATTTTACAAATTTTTAACATTTTTCTCAAAAACGGCTCTCATAATTTTTCAGACTCGTCATATCAATATATAATTTAATACTCTTTAGTATCAGATAGGTTTCATACTCACTAAATTATTCTGACTGGGCTTAAATACCCAATTTTCAAAATTAATTCTTTTGAAGTATCTTAAGTTTTGTTCATTTGAAATAATTGACTATTTGGTATTATTATTATTAACAGTAGATAATGAATAAACTTTAAATTGAACGAAAGCAATTTCAAATAATACAAAGTAATAAACAAAGGGAAAAATAATAAAATAACATAGAATACCATTCCTGAAAATAAGAACAGTAATAAAAATTTACATATACCATTAGAAAGATGAAGATTTTAAAGAAGTAATTATGAATCAATCAATATTGTTTAGTTAATGTGGACTGATGAATAACCCATTAACTAACATAATCAATAATTTCTATTTTTATATTATTTGATTATGAAAACTTAAAATATAACTTTTAAGGGAAATTTTAAAATTATATTTAAACTAGAATTGATTTCAAACAGAGAAGAAAGTGAAAGTTTTGTGATGCACGCACCAGATTTTTTTTGTTTTGTTTTTAACAAAATGTAAATATTTAAAGGAATTTTTACTTTTTAAATGTGTAAATTTATTTTTCAAGTCAATTTATAATTGTCTTAAAGCTTACCTTAACTATGGCTCAACAATTATTAAAGTTGAAGTTTCAGTAATATCATGACGCAATAATGAAGACTTGATCGTACAACCAAAAACGTAAGTCTCTCCTAAAACATAATTAGAGCATGTATATGTAACAAAACAAAGTTCTTGAAATGAATTAATGTAATATTCTTAATGTGAGAATAGTTAACTTTGTGTAGATATTGAGGATAAGTTAATTGGGGGTGCAGTCATTAAAACACTTAAGTAGAAAAGATTCCTAATATTCTTAGTTTAATTTAATTTTAACCTATTTTTTAAACATAAATTATTTTGTTAAAATAATAAATTAATCCTTTCTAAACAAGCATTTTCAGCAGTAATACCAACATATAATGCTTCTTTTTCATCTATAATTTTTCCCTCCAAAATTCTGTATTCCCCATCTCTTGGAAAAAAGCCATAGTCCATCCCATTAAGAAAAATCCCAATCCTACAACTCCTAAAGACTTACCCCTCATCTCCACCTTTTCTAATCTTTCTAAACCTCTAGAAAGATTAGTACAATCTCGAATTTCAAAATTCCTCGAAGAATCCAAATCAATCAATCCTCTTCAATCAGGTTTCCGACCTGGTTTCTCCACTCAATCTGCTCTTGCTAAAATCACCAATGAAACACACACTATAATGGACAACAAACACCTAACAGTACTAATACTACTTGACTTTTCTAAAGCGTTTGATTTTCTAAACCATTCTATCCTTTACTCCAAACTAAAATCTCTTTCCTTCTCTTATAGCTCTATTCTTTGGCTCCAGTCATTTCTTTCTGACCGAACCCAAGCAGTCCACATTCCTAACCAACCTTTATCTTCTTTTCTTACCCTTTCCTCAGGGGTGGCCCAGGGTTCAAGTATTTCTCCTATCCTTTTCAATGCCTTTATAAACGATCTTCCCAATTCAATCCATCACTGCTCCTACCACCTATATGCTGATGACTTTCAGATTTATCTAACCTTTCCTCCTACTGAGTTATCAGCAGCGTTTACTTTTATTCAAGAAGACCTGGGCAGGAACTGTCATTGGAAAAATCAGAATGAATTAAGGTTAAACGCTGCGAAAACTCAGGCTATCATTATTGGATCCGATTCCCTCCTCACATCTATTCCTTCTCTTCCTATCCTATTACTAAATGACCATCCTATCACTTTCAGCTCCTCTGTAAAAAAATTTAGGCATCCATTTTGACCAAACCTTATCCTGGAAACCACATGTGGCCCAAATTTCCCGTAGGTCAATAAGCACTCTTAAATTATTCCATCGTTCCCGTCATGTTCTGCCACAGTCCACCCCTAAGCTCCTTGTATCCTCTTTAATTTTCCCTCAATTTGATTATGGATGTGGGGTATATGGTGGCCTCTCTGATGATGCTAGAGAAGAGGTTGAAGCAGATCATGAACTGTTCTTTAAGATTCGTTTATGGCACGTCGGGGCGGTCTCATGTATCCCATCTTCATACTAAATGAAATTGGCTTTTTCCCCACACCCTTAGGCAATACTTCCTTGGATCTTTCCTATACCAAACCATCAACTCCCAACATCCTTCCTATATCTATAATCTCCTGCAGTTCAAACCATCAATTCATCCACTAGAGACTAGATCCCGTATGTCCAACCTTTATATCCCTTCCCACAGAACAAAAAAATATGAATGCTCCTTTCTGGCCCGTTCTACTAGTCTCTGGAATTCCCTTCCATAAAACATCCGTCATGCTCCATCCCTCTTCACATTCAAACACCTTCTCTTCCAGTACCTTCTAGCATCCCAAAATGACGCTGCTTGACAATGTAAAAATTTCAGCAGAATTGCATTCAATATTTTTATTTTTTTCCACTAGTATCTATCTATTTTTTCAACTATTTTATCTGGAAGACTTCTTTGTTACAATCGTTACAGTTTTTTTTTTTTTTTCTTTTTAAATTGTTTATATTGTGATTATTATGTCTGTTATGTGATTAGAAGACTTTGTTTCGTATCATTGTAGTATATTATTTTTATTTATGTTTAATTGGTTTATTTTTCATTAATTCTTGTCCAGTTTAAGTTCCTTTATTATTTCAAAGCTCATGTTATTCTTAGAAGACCAAGTAACAAAACAATGTAAATATTTATTTTTCTTCTTTTTATTATATATTTAAACTCATTTATTTTTCATTTTGCCTACACAACTATTTTCTGAGGATTGTTTTTTATTTTAATTTTTATTTATTTTATTTTTATATTTTATGTATATATTCATCCATAATTGTAAACATTAGTTAATTATGTTCATTTTGTCTGTTGGCCAGACATGTTGTATATTATAAACTGTGCAAATATGTTATTCTCAAGGGACACGGTCCCAGAATAAAAATCAATTTCTATTCTATAATCTAGTAAGCTATTTGATGCCAGTAAAATAAACATATTCATGTCAAATATGAATAAGTTTGACAAATGAACTTCAATTATACATTGAATACCTGAATTAGACTTTTGTTGAGGAAGGTCATCATCATCTGAACTGTTCTCAGATTCTTGGGAAATGATTAATTCTTTCAGTTCATGGCCATCGATATCGGTCTCCGAAAGTAACTTGTTATGTATTTTTTGTTTAATTCTGTTCCAGCTGGTAATAATTTGAATTGGAGCTTTACTTAATGGACAAATAATGTGGAAATAGCAGGAGAATCCCTTAAAAAATGAAATAAAAGTTATTGATCTTGGTTTAACTGACAAATCAACATAGCTCAAAAAACATTTCCCTTAAGCATAGGTCTAATCCAGATGCTTAAAGGTTATATATTAAACAGTTGTATTTAATAATAATTATATGGGAGAAGTTAGTTCAGGGTGCAGTCAAAAGAACACACAATTAAGATAAACTTAATTTACTGTTGCCGATGTTTCGGCCTTAATTATAGGCCTTCTTCAGAGCTATAAAAAAATTTATATCCTTTTTGGTTTTTTATAGTCCTGAATAAGGCCTATAATTTAGGCCGAAACGTCGGTTCCAGTAAATTAAGTTTATTATTAATTGTGTGTTCTTTTGACTTCACCCTGAACTGACTTCTCCAATAATAATTATAGTTGGATTTATTTCAAGGCCCTCTAGCCAACAGCCTTGGTGGGATAATATCAAATGATGTATGTGGAAAAAAAAGATGTGTGGAGTTTTTTTTTTTTTTTTCTATTGATAAATAATTATTATGTCAATAAAAACAATAAATAACTGCTGTATTTTGATGATTTTGTCTTTAAATATAACTTCACCAGACAATTATTATTATTATTCGGCCTAAGCACTAAGGCAGAAAAGGTGAATTTATTCTCCTCTCCCTGCTTTTCTGCCCTCTAAGAAAACATAAGAACTTCCAAATGAAGCTAAAAACTTTACATTTAAATTTGGCTCTAATAACACATCTATCATAATTATATATCATACTGTTAGCACCTCCATCATAATTCAATATTATAGTCATTTCCTGAATTCAACCTAATATAGTTTTTATTCATGTTGAATTTTTCTTTTTTTTGAATATGAGTAAAAGGCTAGAGAACTACAGCTCTTAATCTTAATCGAAAGATTGGCGAGAAATAGGGAGGGAACCCAAGGTTCATCATAGAATGTAATGCTATATATGCATGTTAAATTTTAGATTATAATAAAATTAAAAATAATTATATTGAATCAAATTTTAAACAATGTCTAACGAATTTCATTTTATACTGACGCACTTTATCCAAGTTACTTGAATCGAAACCCTGTGACTGAAATGTGGCCATTATGTCATATACTCCATCAGTTCTTCTTAATTCATAGCTCTTTTCTGCAAGTGTCATCAGATGATCCCTCACCTCATTCATAATGGCCATATTTTCAATGTTGACAAAACCTTGATCAGGATTGCCAATCCTTATAAAAAATAAAATAAATAAATAAGAAGGAAATTTAAAGATAATCAATTAAACATTACTTATTCTTTACATAACTTAAACAGGTAACATGTTTGTGATATTATATATATATAGTTTGTGTGTGTGTGTGTGTGTGTATTCCATTTATTTCTTGAAGAATTAGGCAAATAATTGACAGTATTCTGATATGATAACATACCCTAAAGAGAATTCTGTTTCTTTGTTATATTGCTCTTCCCGTAGAGTGACTCTATTATTAATTCTAACCAAGTTAATAAAAAATTGTAAGATTTTCTTTTTATCAACAAGTGATGGTCTGTCGGAATGTGCATCATGTAACTGAGGAGGCCTGTTAAGGTACTGAAAATTAATTTTAAGAAATTTTAATATTCCTTGTATATCTTAAGTAGATAAAGGACATCTTATAGTTTTTTTGATTTCCAAAGATTATCATCTTGCTCTAGCCATTAAATTAAAAAAAAAAAAATTAAAAAATGAAAAATTTAAGATTTAATTGCAAAATAATAAACATTAATTGATTTGAACTAATTCAGGAACTCATAAGACATATTTAAATTGTAAAATAAAATAAAAAATCATACATCACCTTTACAAATGAAGTGTTTTATAGTAAACTTCACTGAACTCCTTCTGTCCATTAATGCTATTAACTGAAAACTTAATGTCATACATACCCGAGGGTTTGGTAGTTTATAGAAACCATTAATGGTGCAGATATTTTGTTGAATAGTGAAACAAACATCAACAGTGTATTCTCGGTCAATCATTAAGTCCATAAAATCTACAATTAAGCAGCCAAAATAATTATTCAAGTCGATATCTTTCAACTTGTGATCAAAGAATGCTTTTGTATATTTTAACATCCTGGTCTCTATTTCATTCTCCTCACGCCAAGCAGGCAGATTTCTTTGTTTACACTGAAAGATTTAATATTTTTTAAGTAATAAAAATAGGATAAAGAAATGTATTTAACGATGTGCTCTAAAACAGGAATAGATCTAAGATAAAATGGAGGAATCTAGAAGGAGCTCTAAGGAAATTTAGGTTGATAAAACTCATAGTGCTTGGTTGAATTCATTTATAACAATAAAAACAAAAATCAATATTTTATTTCACATTTTCATAACCACAAAACAAAATTAAGGTCTATAAGTTATATATCAAGAAACCTTAGTAATAAAATTTACATCCATCCAATAATATTTAACTTCATAATATTAAAATAATTATTAACACATTTGTAAAATGAATTACCATTTTAAATGTGTAGAACAGTTCATCAAGCAGAACTCCGAGGGAACAAGCATTTCCATCTCTATTGTAAAGAATACGTTTCCATACAACTTTAACAATGTCAAGTTCACATAAAAGCATCTCAAGAAGATAGTAAGACCTGAGTATCAGTAATCTACGCTGTAAGCATACAGCAGTGCGAGGAAGTAATTTAAGTTCCCCTTTTAATTTTATAAGTTCCTGACTTGTAAGTTTGCATAACTTGAAAAAACCATTCCTGATCACTTTGTTTCCTATAGACAGCCATGTCAAATCAACTGTACTTATGATGGCAATATCTTTAAAGGAAAGGCATTTGAATATGTTCTCTCTGATGTGAAAAGGGAGTTTATCAAAATCAAATTCATCTTGCATAATAAAAATAAAAATCTAAGGAACTATAGCCCTCTTAAAGCAGAAGTCTTCTTGAAAATTAACTAATTACTATTTAATTTATAGAGTTCCAGACCATCACAACCATGTAGTTGCTTCTTTGGGTGAAATTTATAGAAACATTAACTACTGATAGAAGTTAAACTATTAACCTAACAACAATTTTTTATTTATCTACTAATGATGAGCACATTAATCTAGTTGCCATGGTAACATAACCATTAAAAAAAAATAAAAATAGTCTAGATTAAGATTTCTATAATAAATGAAAAATAAGAAAATGAACTTGCCTACCTCATGCTAAGTGTTTTATATCATTTTAATAATATTGATATTAGTGAATTAAGTTTAAAAAAGAAAAAGGTAGAACTTATATAAACTTTATTTCTACGAATTGACTTTATTTTTGTATTCTGGATTATTTAAAACAAAAAGAACTTCCTAAATCAACATAATTCAAGTAGAATCAACACTTTGTGGTTAATAAGGTAACTTAATTAATGTTGTTTTACTACAGTTGGATAGAAATCTTAAAAAAAAATCTCAATAATATCTATTGAATTTTTAGAAACAAAGTTTCTTTATGAAGAGTGTGAATAAAGGTAATGATAATATTACATCATAAAAGAATCCCATATATGATTTTTGACTCCTTATTATAAGTTAATGAGAGGCAGAAAACTGACATCCTTTCTAAGCAATCATTTTAGAAAAATGCTGTGACAAGTGTTTAAGCTTCCTTCAGATTTGATAAGAAAGTTAGCTGCTTAAAAAGATTAAACAGACTAGTTCTTTTTTAGTTGTTTTTTCTCACATTTATATGAGAAAAACAAACATAATGTTTTAAAAATAACTTAATTTTTCATTTGTTAATTTATTAAAGGTGAACTATATGAAAGAGAAGGGTAAAATGTCGGACCAATAAATCTGCCAGTATATATCTAGGAGAGAGGTACTTTCGCAATCATTGGTTTTTTAAAATTTTGATATGAGATGTGCAGCAAGTTAACTTTTTTTGTGTTGTTAGTATGCCACCTATTTTTTATAGATAAAGTGATTTTTGTAATTGTGTCAATATTTCTATGTGTAGTTTTCAGTCAAAAAAACAGATTTGAACCATAGGCCTGTCTGATTTTGCAGTTACTTTTTTGTTTTGTTTTGTCCTCCCATTGATATACACTGAATAACCAATCAGTATTGAAGTCACTATGATTTTGAAGAGTGTTTTATGTACAGAACTCAGATATATTTTAATTGTTCAAAAAACAAACAAGGTTTTGTTAAGTTGTATGGGCGATAATAACCATTGGCAGTTCTTTCTCCTCAAAATTAAAACAATACTCTGTACGGCATAATAAGCATACTCTCTGTCTCAGATTGGTTCATAGAAATCTTTTTGGAAAATCTCCATCATTCACCTGAGATCTTAATTAAGTAATATAAAAGGAAAACTTACAAATTTCCATTATCTAACTGTAAAGTAGGTGAGTTTTTTCATTCATGGGACAGTGGTGACCAACTATGGTAAAGAATGGGAACAGACACACTGAACAATGGTTCATATTTAAGAATAGAGTTTGACGTAAATCAGTGATTTGGCTAACCTTAAGTAACAGTCTTTATTATGAAGATTGTGAGTGTCAAGATTCTTTAATCAGGAATGCTGTAAAATAAACATAACTGATCTAATGGGAATCGATTCCACAATGGTCACACCCTCAACCCAACCTGCTTAGTCATCAAGGCCTCTCAAATGAATTACAAGCTATTTGATTTCAAAAATCTAAAATAATTAACAATATAAATGGAATACAAATTGTTGAAATTTAATGTATTTTAAATAATCATCATAAAAGGAAAATTCATGGCATAGAAAGAAACTGCTGAGTTTATTTACTAACTCTTCTTAGAATTCAAATCAGGCATTAAGAAAGGCTCATTTATCATAATCCTGTCAATTTCATAGTTATTATTACTTGAAACGACAGCTTCGACTATACATTGCATTCTCAAATCTCCTGTGAACAGAAATAAATTCATAAATATTAGGGAGAGAAAGAATTATTATTTTAAAAAATAGTGTTATCACCAGATTTTGTGAAATATAAAAAAAGAATTTGTCTTGACTTCTATTGGTCTACCTTCAAGAATACTTATACATTGTTTCAGAAATATAAAACTTAATAAAATTTATTTTAAAGAAACAACTATGGCAACACTAACATTTATTGTCTATTTCTAACAACCTAATAAATTCTGAGCTTTAGATGAAATAGAAAAAAATAATTATAGACTTTAGTTCTACACCTACATTAGATACATTTTTTTATCAATCTAATCGGTCAGATTTGATAAAATCCAATAGTAATAAACCAGCAAAAGAAAGTTTGAGCAGAGTTGTGGCAGGATATTTATCCTGTCATATCAGCTTTGGATCTATCCTGGAGTAGGGAGACACTCCTAGGGCTCACCCACCCTATAAAGTATCGAAAATATAGGAAAAACCCTGATGGTTTAACAGGATGATATCACCTCCCTGCACAGCTGTTGGTGGAGAAACCAGAGGGTTCTTACTACTTACAGAACTCAAGACCCTTCAACGATTGTATAATAGGTTTTCCATTAAAAATACAAAAGTATTATTATTTACAATATCTAATCACTTATGTTCAATGCCCATTACATTTTACAGTTTTGTATGTTAGATAGTAATTGTTCTGCACTTATAGAAAAAGTGTCTTATTTTCTTCCACCTTGACTTATTCTGCTACTATTAGAAAATAAAACCAAACTTACACCATACCTTAATAAATAAATTCAATAACAAATATATATAACTTCAAAATAAAAAAGAAGACAAATTTACATCATTTTAGTTTGTAAAATGTTAAATAACCCCAAATTACAAACAAATTTAGATCAGAATGAGTTTTATCATCTCAAGACCACATCCTGCAAAAGCTTGTGGTAATATTCAGTTTTCTACATACATATAATGTTTTCCTATTAAGTAATTAGTAATAGTGATAATAAATATATTATAATACCTAGAATTTCAACGACATCACTTTGTCGCTGGTATCAGATATATTAATGGATTCCTCAAGAAAACCCAAATATGGCTTTGCATAGATTTGGGAGAGAAGGTCATTCTTAAATCTTGACCAGCAGTCCATAATAGACTAGTGATGCTTGGTTCAAAGGACAGTTGATTTGAATATTGCAGATAAATTTCTGAAATCACTAAAGGAGATTTAGTGTTAATGTTTTAAATTACATATTAACATCAATATGAAAGAGGCGCACTACAATATTTTATGTTATGACAACTTTAAAATGTATTGATTAGGCTTAGGGAGAGAATATGTGAAAAGACTTTTTTTGTTCCTAAAATTAATGAATTATATATTATTGAATATTAAATAGATTGAAACGAATAAGAAGGATGAGATGAGATGAGGTTAAAATTTTTGAGAAAATAGTGAAAAATTATAAGAAAAATATATAAACATTAAATTTATTTTTCCTTAATTTTTTTTCTGTTTCACATACTTGTGTTTGTATTCGCTTTTACTTAACTGCCCACTAAAAGTAGTGTGGAAGCTGTACTTAGCCATTTCACAAACTTTTTAAGTTCAAAGATTATAATTAAAAAAAATCTACCAGTCTCAGTAATAATAATTTTTAAGAGAACTATAGGTTGTCATTTAATGAAAAACAATAATTAAATAAAAAGTCAGTTGATGCATAAAATAAACAATAATATAAATTTCCAAAAGATAAAATAAACTTTTTTTCATTTACTTTTTCCATACTAGTAGAATGACTAAATTCTGAAGAACGATATGTCTCTTCAAACTCAAATACTTCATCTACTCGTCTTTCTTCCCTTTCAGGTTCAGAGAAGATTGGCACGTAATGTCTGACATCTTTATTCAGCCAAGTGGAACTTCCGTGAAGTAAATAGTCAATGTCTAAAGCCATAATATTTATTTCTCTAGACCTATTAATCCATTAAAAACAAATAATAATTAATAATTAACTGTATTAAATACATTAAAGTAAAAATGATGCTGTACCTTGAAATTTCCACTTCTCTATGGTATTGTTCTTCACGAGAGCAACTCGATTGTTGATTCTCACAAGACTGACAAAATAGACCAAGATTTTCCTTCGATCTTCTATAGTTATTCCACTATCATTTAATTTGGGAGTCCTGTTTAAATACTAAGGGTGTGATTAGCTATAACATTTGGTTATAATTATTTATTAGAGCCTTACGAGAAGAAAGAATTTAAGATTTTTTTTTTTTTTCAGTAAATTAATAAGAATTCAAAAATTTCTGATACACAATTCAATAGGTACATCCTATAAAATGTCCATTCTGAATCAACATCATAGTAAGAACTCCTGAATTCGATTTACAATTTATATCTTTTATATCAATAAATTAATCTTTTTTAAAAAACAATAGAGAGATTCATGGGAAACTAATTACTTAATGATGCATCTCCTAATTAACTTATATGATGAATGATAACTGAATTATGTCCATGGAAATTCAATATTAAGATATCACTATTTGGATACAGGTAAAATTCTAAAGAAATCAGATAAGCTGTAAAATACGTACATGGGGATCTCTCAATTTATAAACAGCATCAATGCTACAAAGATTTTGTTGTGGATAGTATTTCACATTAATTCTAAATTGCCTGTTGATCATAGAATCTAAGACATCCAAAATTTGGCAGCCGAACATTTCATCAAACTGAAGTTCATCCAATTTACATTCAAAAAATAACTTTGCATATTTAATTACTTTACCTTCAATCTCATCATTTATGTGCCATGGAGGTAAGAGTCTACTCTTTGTCTGAAAATAAATTATTAAAAAAATCAGAGTAATTGATTTTTAATATAATATTGAACTTTTAAAATAATATTATAACAGAAATATAATCAACAGTTTATATTCAATAAAAATTACTTCAAGCATTGTTTAAATCAACTTTTTGTGTTAATTAGTGAATAATACAACAAATTATCAATTTACCTCTTTAGAAAAAAAACTCAGATAAGGATGTTTAATATACTAATAATTTTGGATAGCGACCAGGCAATTTTTTTAAACCCTTCATTAGTTATTAATAGTATAGTAAAAAATTCTTAGTTATACCATCCTTCAGAGGGCTAATAAACAGTGCTCCTGAGCCTGTGTCTATCCTAATAAAACCTGAATAGGCAAACTTTAGGACTCCTACTGTAGCATCGTCCGATTAGCCACAGTAGTATACAGTGACTTTAAATGAATAAAAAAAACTTGCATAGATGGTAATACAGAGGGTCAACACTGTGACAATGGGTTTTCATAATTTCTCCATCCAATCAGATTGAGGGGATTTGCATTTAGAACTTGTCGGGGGTATGAACTAGAACCCACGGAACCATTCAAAAACTATTTTTTCAGAAATAGCATCTTTTTTATCAAGAAATAAACCATTCACCCTCTGCAAGAGTGAATAGTTTATACTACACTTAATAACAAAATAAAACTTGATATACTAGATACGTCCCAAAGCTCACCAAAACCAAGGCCACACAGGTCAATGAATCTGTAATAATTTGTATGTTTTGCTATAGGTAATATAATTTTAATAGATAAAAGGAAGATGAAAGAAATATGGCCTAGTATTTGCAATTAGCTTCCTTCAGTAGCATTTATGTCTATGAGATATTCCTAATCAAAATAAACTTCACAAATGTGTGGTTAGTGAGAGCAGCCAATAAACTCCATTAGGCCTTTTGAAAATAAACTATATCATTTTTAAATTTACTTACAATGTAAAATGCAGAATAGAATTCATGTAGTAATTTTCCAATTGCTAAAACACTTGAGGACTTATTGTAAAGAACTTTGCGCCACACTGCTCTGATGAGACTTAATTCACTTAAAATCATTTCCAGGAAGTAATAACATCTTAATAAAACTATACGATTTTCCCAAAATACTTCAGTTTTAGGCAGTGCATCGAGTTCTTCTTTCAAAGTCTTCAATTCTTTGTAAATTCCAGAGCGGAGTTCAAAAAACCTCTTACGAATTACAACATTACCAGTATTATAAAAAATTGGGCTGACGGTGCAGAGTTTCACGATTTCGATTAGTGGTATGTAATAGAGTATGTACTCCAGAAGGTGAGAGGGGAGGTTTTCCAATTCTGTTTGTTTTTGTTCAGCCATCTCAAATATTCGATGCACTGCAGTTTGATACTGTGAACGATTCTGATCTTTTGATCTTTCATTATGTACAATTCCAATTGTTCAATCCATTTTTGTTTTGTTTTGAAAACATTTAATTTTGAAATGCATGGTAAAAGATTAAGAAAATAAAGAAAAAAAAACCAACTATCAACACTTTAATAATAAGTTAACATATGTAGGTAGAAAAAATAAAACAGTTAAAACTTATAAATTTTATTTTATTAATATAATTCAAAACAAAATACTTAATATAAAAACCCCTGAAAAGTAAAACATAGCTAAATCGTTTCTGTTTTATCTATTTAAAACAAAACTTATGTGCTATTCATTGAAGAGAAAATTAAGTTTTAAAAGTAATTTTATAAAATAAGCCCTGAGATCAATTTTCAATGCTTTCAAATTTCAGTATCAGACACATCAGTAATTTTATTTATTTTGAGAAATATCATTCAATGCATTGTACACTTAATTGCCACTATTTATGTTTATAACAAAAATGAATAAGGCTCTGAGGGGAGAAGTACTTAACTGATGATCTGCACTAAAATTAAGCAGTAATTTAAAATTACTTAGTACATAACTCACAATCATTTTAATACAGACAGTAATTCTTAATGCAAGGTAAAGAATATTTATATTGCAATGGTTATAAAAAAAAATAAACTATTTTCATTCATAAAATTTATTAATTATGGTTTAATAAATTTATAAAAACAAAGAAATGAAACATCTAAGGCAATTTATAATGACTAAAAGTCACAAAAAATAAAAATGTTCTAAATACAAACTTGGTTACCAAGTCACCATGGATCCAGGAAAAGTAATGTAAAAATTCCAACATCTGTAAAAATTATATAATATTAATATTTGTTTAATAAATTCTTCTCAAATAAACCTGAGGTGATATTTACTTATTAATTTAAAAGTTCTTTTTTAAATATTTTGAAATAACAACAATCTGAATATTTTGGTGTAGATAAACTTCTAAAATTGAAATCATAAAATGATAAAGAAAAAATATTTAAGATAGGAATTGAGTAGCAATCAACCCTTTCAGTACTGTTATCTGTCTATATAATACTCATATTAAAAAAATGTAAACACAATAGAAAAAAAATAAAATACATAAATAATTTCAAGGAATATTGTGTAATGTTATTAACAGTTTAATTACTTCTTAACAGTATTTTCCTGAATCATTAAGTAAAATGTGAATATAACAATAATAATTTGTTTACTATTGATTGAAAAATTAAACAATTATCCATCATATAAAATAAAGAAATATGAATTTTACATTCTCAATAATAATTTTAGGAAGCCATTAGGAGGTACTTCTCTCCACAAATAAGAAAATTACAGTCAGTACATATGTTTATTAAATAAATATGTTAAAACATTTTGCATGTAACAATTCTTGAATCAAATTTGCAAAAATGAAAAAAAACTTTTTAATAATAACAAAAATTCTTTCAATTTTCAAGCATACGTCAAATGAAAAATGTCAATTTTGCCAAATATCAGTTGTTTTTTTTTCAAGGAAACTTCCAGATTCAATATTTTAAATTAACTGAGGTTTGAATGTTCTTCAATTATCTTTCAGCTATATTTTATCAATAGTAGTTTAAATATTACTATTAAATAAAATACTATTTGACTAAAAAGCAAACAGATCTAACACACAACACAGTTTACCATTGATGCGATTCAGTCTTGAGGACTTAATAGTATATAATATAATAGGAATTTTTGAATGATAATACACCAGAAAAAGAATTTGGCATTTTTAAATTTAATTATAAGTGAAAATTCAATTCTTAATAAACATCCTTGAAAAGTGTTATTGATCATCAATCATTACTCATTTACAATGAGTAAAATAAAAACAAAATTAATAATTAAAATAAACTGAAAAGAAAGAAATGCATCAATTCAAAGATAGTTGCCACATTAATATTTGAAAACAGGCATGAGTTTTTTTGAACAGACACTTTTCACTATGGTTCATAATTAAGAACCTTTTGTAACAGATACTGATGACTATTAATTTTTTTTTTTATCTGGAGATGAATTTACCCCTTTGAATGAACTCTTACAAAATATTGAAAACAAAGAAAACTATATTTAATAATAAAAAAAAAAGAAAAATGTTTTCCAGATCTTCAGGTAACAGATAAATATAAAAAAATATTTATATGTTTTTCTATTCATCATAAAATATAAAAAAAACTCATAATCAATTCTAAAATTTTCATTTTATTCTGGGCATGAACAATGTGACTTTTAAATTTTCAACAATAATTTATGAAGCCATTAGACGCTACTTAGCCTCAGAAATAAGAAAAATTACAATACTTCATCTAAGAATGTGTCAGTATATTTCTCGAAGACAGTTATAGGGCACAGTCATCACTCTATACTTTTGGGAGTAGTCACCAGTTGTCTGACAGGCCTCACATACCCAAGGTTGTTAAGGGATTTATTCCGATGAGTGAAATAGAATTTGGAGGAATAAGGAATTTTGCAAGAACTAAAGATTTCAGACAATAGCTAGCCATTCAGGTTTCACTCGGTCTAGTTGGCTTGTTAACTGTCTATTGTTGTTATAAAAATAATAGATAAAATCCTCAAATCACTCCTGATACTATGATTAGATCAGATTAAAATAATCTCATTGCTATGAGTATGATTAATTTGCTTTCCACTTTAATTCATAGTTTTGCCTTAAGATTAATGCAATTGTTGTTTATTGCTAATTCTTACCATTAAATGCTTTTTTTTTTTTTTTTTTGGTGTGTCACCAGGCATTTTGCTGATTGGCAGGCACCAGAATAATAAAACATTTTTTAACAATGCAATACATATTTTGTTACAAAAAAAAATACTTCGTCCATTATCAACATTCAGTCAGCAATAGTAGATTTAAAATTTAAACATTACTAACACCTTTTGTTTCATATTTTTTCCAAAATCACAAGTCCTTAATGAAAATACATTCTAAGACTAGCCTATAATTAAAATGAGATATAAAGAAATGAAAAAATATATTTATTTATTACGTTATTGAGTATTTTTCAATCACTGACATAAGCTGAGCAAAAACATGCCTAACAAACGATATCAGCTTCTGAGGCACAGGACTAGATCATATATAAGATGCATGAAATTAAGGTATATAATTGAGAAAGAGATATCATATTTGTACTGATAAATTTAATTATATTTAAGGCTATGGTCAACCAAGACAGTAAGCTAATTCCAGCATCCCGAGGGCAAACCAGTTCCTGTGTTCACATTTTCAATCAGGCTCTTCAAAATTAAGTCAATAATCAAATGGATCACTGTGTGATTGATCAATGATATAAAAATATAACATTAGTAAAGTAAAAGACTATTAGAGTCAAGGATTCAGCAGCTTATGGTGCTTAGGCACTTTAGGTAAACAAGCACTAAGTACTTAAGGTAAGCTTTAAAAATTTTCGAATATTACTAATAAACAATGAAACATTTTCAGAAGAAATACTTTCAAAGGCCACTTATCAATATATTTTTGAGTTAAACAGGAGAATTTCATTTGAAAATTTTATAATACTTAGCAACAACCTTAATTAAATATTAATTTTTTTTTTAAAAGTCAAGTTAAAAAAATAGGCACTTCACCTAGAGATTGATCAATAGAAATAAATACCTGGAACACAACAATGAGCTTAGCCAGAGCTACCACAAATCATCCACATCACCTTTTTCAGAAATCACAAGGGAACATGAATGCAGTTTTGAATGTATAAAAGTACAGGGCAGTTATAACTGGGAAAGTGCAAAATACGTTTACACAATTTTTATAAATAAAATTTACAGAACTTAAAAAAGTTTTCTTGCTTTAACATTTAAGAATAAATGACCACAGAGATTGAAATGAAATAAACTTAATTTGATTGGTACATATTTAATCAATTATTCCTTAGATATTACACGATTTTTTTAAATTTCTGTACAGGTAAAAATTTGATTGCTTTAAAATTATTAAATTAAAGATTATTGAATACTTTAATGTCTCAAAAAGAAACTGATATTTAATAAAGTCCAATAGCTAAAGTTTTAATTTAAAACAGAGTGGCGTTTGTTGTGTTCCTGAAATTAATAATTTATAAAAAATTAAGGAAGTTAGAAATACTAAGTAGTAAAAATATAGCAGACCCTGATAATTGATTATTATTATTTTTTAACTGCGCGGGACAGCTTGCAACTATCAAGAATCTACAGAACCATTTGAGTAAATTTTTTAATAATAAAATAATCTCAAGTCATTAGATTTAGGGTTTTATTTACTTTTTAGTAAAAGTCAATTAATAAGTTCATTAATTCTCTGATAAAAAAAAAATCACAATTATATTGCTCCAATTTAATGCGTCATTCATCTTCTGAAAACATTTTGATCAAAGCCTAAACTTATAATAAAATTTCAATAACTAACTAATGTTACCTTAAGTATTTACATAATTAAAAAAATATGAACTTATTTAAATATATTTCATTCCAACTTTCAGGAATAGTCTTAACGAATCAACCATAGAAATGTTATATATTTATTTTTGACCATAAAACAAAATGTTAATGAACAAAATACTTTTTATCAGACTGTAAACTTAGAACAACAGAACTGTTCGTGGCTATGAGATACTGAAAATTAACAAACTAAATCTTTACAGTGGCTAAAACTAAATCTAATATAACTAAATATTTATAAAATTAAGAGACATTAATTACCAAACAATTTGTTATACAATTAAAGAGAACACATTTTATTATTATTATTATTCATATTAATAATAAAACCAGAATGTTTCTGGTTATTATAGTTCAACCAATTCTATATATCTCTTTAATCATTAATCACAGACAAGGCCTTAATTATTGCAACAAATCGGATCTTAAATAAAATTTCTAAACGTGCCCAAAACCTTAACTTGATTATACTTGGAATAAATGTTCTTCATATAACTTTAAATAAAATCAAAGTTGAAATTCTACATGGGCAAAAGTAATTTTATAAATATTATAAAATGGAAATCCTTAATATGTAAATGTGACTATGACGTATTCACACCTGAATCATAACAGTATCATCTCAAAAATTTAAAATCTTAGTCAATTGTTCATTCAGATTCTACAAATGAAGTTGCTGGACTTTATAAATTAGATTAAGAGTACCCAAGATATTTATAATTTCATAAAGTTAGTTTAAAGAACGTATTTGTATCAGACATTTTTTAAAAAGTGTTTAGATGATACTAGTGGTATGATATATGCATACATTATAATCTTTTAAAAACATAAAAATTAGCTTATTTATACAAAGAATATTATAACCATATTAAAAAGTATAATTAGAAGCTAAAAAATCAGCAAGGTAAAAGTTTAGAGATCCTCCCACATTCACAATATTCGTTAACGGAGCAAGATTTCAACGTGCTTACTTTATTATGACTATCAACTATGTTTCAGGGCAATAATTATTCAACCAAAATCACAGTAGTAAAAATATAAAATTTAATTAAAGGATGTAATGTTGAACTTTTTTTTCATCTTCAACTAATCATTTCAAAATTTTAAATAAAACTTAAACTAGTCAACATTCTATTAAATAAGTTTGAACATACATTTGAAAATGTAATAATTTGTTTCTAATGTTTAAGAATGAAAAACTGTTTGATTCAATGAAGACTGTTTGGTATTAATACCAAATAAAAGTAAAATTAAAAAAGATTTGAGTTTTAATCACAGTAAATACTGCAGAGTTGAATAATTTTACAATTAAATTAACACAATGAATATATAATTAATATTGAATAAATCTCTCACGGAATAAGTAATGAAACAAACATTGCTAGATCCACAATGTCACAAAATATTATACTATTAAATAGTATTCTTCATAGTTTTAAGTGAATTTATTCCATAATGGGAAGAATTTTTCCCAAGTTGATAACCAATAAATCAATATTAATCAATTGGCAGGAAATTTTTGAAAAGTTTACTATTAAATATATGTTACATAAAACATTACCGAGACTTAAAAAAAAACAAAAAAACCATTAGATATCATATGTTTATTTGGAAAGTAATTATTCCTGAATATGGTATGTTTGGAACTACCATTTCAATGATTGTGAAGGTAAAAAATCCCTTAACTTAATCCATTCATTCATATTAATAAATATCGTATTTATTAAAAACTGAATAACTCTTATTGTACTGGTTAAAGAATAAGATTTAAAAGAAATAAAATCAACACATCCTATTAATGAAACAATAAGAATAAATCTGATACAATATAATTATGGTAATAAAATCGATATATTATTACTCTGAAACATGTTTTCTTAATGTGTAAGCAGTGATTTGAGTTTTACAAAAAAATTGCAAAAGGTGAAAGTTCATTAAATGAAAGATTCATAAATAAATTTTGTTAACTGGCTATTTCTCCAAAGTTCATGTGACCTGTTCGTTGGGCGTGTTGCTGTGCTTGGGTTTGGCCAGTAAGTTCGGTTTTACATACCAAACAACGAAGCGTGAACCTATTTACATCAGTGTATTGTTTGCTTGTCTTTGCTTCGAGAGCAAGTTCTTCAGCAAGTTTTAACACTTTGTCGTTTGAAGTCAAGAAGAATGTTTGAATGGAACCATCAGGCTAAAAAAAAAAAAAATAAATAAAATAACCAAATAAATACTTATGTTTACAATGAATAATAATTTGAAATCTTTACAATTTTATTAATATTATTCAATAATCACATTTTATGAGCTACAATATGGCAATACACGTTTTTAATTAGAAATAATGCAACAAAAAATACCTTTAAAAATGAACCTACAATAGAGATATTTTAAAAGATTATTCATTTACGAACATTTAGGAAAACGTTTTACCATTGAGAATGAATAACAATCTACCTCAAAAATTAAAAAAAAAAAAAAAAAAAGAAATGTATTACATCCTAAAAACATTTTTTAAAAGTGTTAATGCATATACTTACAATACTATTATGTATGGATGCACTAATTTTTGATTTTTTTCTGTCATTATATTAACAACTTTATTATATAATGGAAATTAAAATCATAAATACAAAACAATAACCAACTTAGAATATAGAATAGAACAATAGAAAATATAGAATACATATTTAATCAAATTAGATTGGCATAATCTTGATAATGCAAAATAACAAAAAGAAGTAATAGATATAAATAAAAATTGTGTAATTAGAAATAAGATACTCCAGGGTCAGAGTAAAAAAGCAAAAATAATCAGACCTAACAAAATAATCCAGAACATTTACAGAAATATATTTATATAATCAAAGAAAATTTAGAAAAATATATAGTTAAGTTTTATTTACGTACTCTGTCTCTACAGTTAACTTTCTTATTTGATCACTTCTGCATCCCAATTAGATTCATAAAGGAATTTAAAAAAAAAAATAGGGTTTATTGATTTGTTTATAGAGATTTAAACAATAATATTGTTCATTTGCTATTTGAAGGATTTATGAAAAATAACTACTAATAGTTATTAATACTACTTTATCAATTTAATTAAACACTAAATTAAGTTATTGTTAAAACAAATTCTAATTTTTAATAATATATAACAATGAAGCCTGTTACACTCATGTAAGATGAGTAGTTCTAAAATATTTTACCTATTATGGTTTGATGCTTTTATAGCAAGTAACAATGTTATCTAAATATAGTGTCTGTAATAATAACACACCTTTATGGATGAAGGTTTTAAAGTGATTAAATGGAACATATTAAATACCTAAGTAAAAATCCTGTTTCATTAACATGAATAAAACACACATACAATAAAAACACTAGTAATAATAACTAAACATAATAACACTCAAATGTTTTTATCTGAAATTAAAAGAGTTATAAAACAAATGGTCAAAGTTAATTGTTACATAGAATTAAAACTAAAATATCACTAGTAAATTTACCTCAATTGGTTCTCTGTACAGAGGATCATAATGTATGCCATCAAAAATAAGAAAAACTCGATAGTCATAACTTTTGTCTTCTCCAAATCTGTTAATAACACCGTTCATGGTATCGATAACTGCAATTTCAATCCCATAGAAACTAGACAGAACTGCTAGTTCAATAGCACCTCCCCATGATTCTGGTTTTAAAATCCACTGACAATAGTCTCTGTTGGGTTTACCAAGAATCGCTTCAGAGTATTGATCTTCATTACTAGCAACTTGTTCAGCAATTATTTGCCTCATGTAAGAACCAGCGGTTGTATCTACCTTTCCTGAAAGTAAATTTGTTAAATATTGATACATACATTAGAACCAGATTTAAAAAAAAAAAAAAGTCACTTTAGCTTACCTCCTAAAACGAAGCCAACACTAGTAAAAAGACAGGAGTTGTCGGCAGGGACAACTTGTCTCATAAGCAATCCACCATCCAATTTGTCTTCTTCAACATGAGGTCTATCAGGAGGAGAAAAAGCCTTTGTAGGATTCGGTACAGGCACAGCAGTTTCTTCAGCAATCAAGGTATCCCCAGATTTAATATTCACTTCTTCTAGAGTCTTATGTAAAGAGCCTGCATCAACTGATTTTGGTGGATAGCCAATTAACAGGTTCATATTATTAACAGGAATGTTTACAGACGTCGATATTATCTGTTTTAGTTCTAGAATTGTGTTTGTCAAATTAGCATTATCGACAATATGCTGACCAGATTTTGTTTTAACTTTCAAAATAAACTTTGACATGGCAAAAGATTTGTTTTTACTGTTTTGGAAATGAGTATTGTGTTGAACAATGTATACGAAACTAAAGGTTATATTGTAATGATCTTTAAGACCTTATCACAGTATAATATTAAACATAAGTGTCTTTTGAGTGAAACAACAAAACAACAGGTTATGTTTTTGTGCTTCGTAATACAGAACAAAGCCTTCCATTTTAGGATTCTAGGGTAACATAATAACTAATTGAAAACAAAATTATTTATTAATATCGAATTTGTGACAATGGTGCACTGCTTTATAGTTAATCAGGCAAATAACAACTAAAAAGCTTAAAATGAAAATGATTAATGTCTTAGAATCATTAAAAGGTTTGTCTATATATTTGTTGTATATTGTTTTACAAATTTTATTTTTAAAGTAAGACCACCCATCACAAAAATAATTGAGAAATAATTATAAGTTATAATATTAATTTAAATCAACACATGGGCTAATGCAAGAGAAATAATTTTGCATACCAATTTTTGCCTCCCCCCCCCCTATATTGTCTACATAAAGTAAATATTTAATTATGGTGTAGTAAAATTGTATAAAAGAGAGGGTTAACTTTGCAAAAGGTCGGTTATTCAATTTTTTTTTTTTTTATATAGTTAGGTGCATGGAGAATTTAAAATATCCCAGTTTTAGACATTGAATGACGTGCTCTTAAAACCACAATATGTTTTGCTTTTTGTATCTAATTCTATGACAGAATAAAATCAAATTCCTAATATTTTGCAAGGTGAAATCTTAAATTTGTGACTTTTAGTGTTTATGAAATATTTGAGTGTAATAATCTATATGATGGTCAGAATAAGAGCATCAAAACAAAGCAAACACAATCACACAAAAGTGTTAAATCTCGGTAAGATGGTCAGAATCGCTGTTAAAATTAAAACAAAAAGTAGTTATAAAATGAATTAATCTATACCTACATATAAGCTCATATTGCCGGCTATCTTCAGGGTTAGATAAAGTTGTTATTCGAAAATCGATCGTATGATTATTCAGAAAAAAAGTTTGTTGAGTTTGGAAGAAGCAGGCTTATCAAAAGATGTAGTTAATTTTTATAAGAAGATATGAATTTCAATTTCAATTTGGATTACACTCATTGATAGGAAGGTTGAACGTTGCAATCCAGTAAGTTCAGAAACTGTATCTCAGGGAAGAATCCTTGTTTTTTTGTATATTTTTGGGGAGAGAGAGAGGAGGATGAAGGAGGTGTTTGAAGGGCAAGAGAAAGGGACTTAACGTTCTTAATTATTCTAATTTATGACAAAAATTGTATTATAGCAACTAATGTATATGTCGGGGTGGCCGAGAGTGAAATGTTCGCTTCATCATTGTTGGCATCATGACGAACCTACGGAATGAATCTAGACAGACCTCTACTATGATTAGATAATTTTATTTTTCTTAATGGTTATTTTGGATGGTTATTATTATAACAGGGAAACATATTTCCTTTTGTCCCTTTCCCTTGTAAAAAAAGAAAAGAAACATTCGTCCCTAGAAATTGTTCGTTTTTTCGCCCCTGGCACGGGAATTTCAACACCTCGCATTATTAGTGGATGTAGAAACCTTTGCAAGTGAAACCAAGAGAAACTGTACCCAAAACAAAACTTTTCAGGATAAACTTAAGGAGTGGTTTGGAAATTTGTTGCTCGATGTTTGAGGGTTTTCCGTTTCGATGCCAAGTAGTAGCTTGGCAAATCATTTAAAACATCTTCCTACAAATTAACAGGAATATTCATTCATAGTGTTTGTTGTTTGTCGTTCTTTCATAGTTAGGATGATCATCTAGGTGCCGATATCGGAGCATCGGATATATATCGGAAGTTTCACTTTACTATACTACTTTTTTAAATAAAAATAATATACAATTCTACTGAATAATAATTCGTTATTTTTGTTGGTAATATACGAGTAGCTAAACTATGCATATTTCTAAAAAAAAAAAAAAAAATAATGATTGAAAGTGTTGATATGTATTTCCTTAAAGGATGTTGCAAATAATAAAAAATAAAACAATATTAATTACAAATCAAAAAACAACGAAATGTCAATTTTTGTGAGGCAAATAGTATTGTTTTGAGTAAAATCAAATTTAGAAGACTTACAATGATCAAGAGGCTCTTTGTTAGATTTTGTCAGAATATTAAGCGACTAATAATTTCTAAAAATGTCTAACCATTTCTTTATCTCTTTAAAAGTTATTCAGAACTTTCTAGTATACTAAATTCACTTGCAAAGTTTATTAATGCTTTTCATCGCTTTATTTAAGAGGAAAGAAATAGAAAAAACTTTCTCAACGAAATTGTTAGCCTGCTACTTCTCTCATCGTTCTTTTGTAAAAGGTTTCCTTTGAAAAGTTTGAAATTACTTTCTTCACACTAGGTTCGATTCCTTTGAAGACTAAATTATCATATTCCGTCCCTCTTACATCATCTGGTGTAGAGGTAAGACTAAATTATATATAGTAATAATAAATAATAAGTAATACAAAAGAGAAATAAAAAGACTGACTGATCATTCGTTATATTTATTATGAATTATTTTATTGAAAAAAATAGTCTTAATTGTCTTAAAAAGTTTGTCCTTTTATTAATCCTTTATTGTAATGAATATTGCTTTCTTAAAATTCCATATTTTTAGGAGTATGGCGGATGCTACACACGCTCGCTCACAAATAGCGCTAGCGGCGTCCACATACCTTACCGGCCAAATATAAGAAGACGCTATATCCAATAATATTGTATATTGTTACTAATTAGTGTCATTGTAAATATTTATATTTGTGTAACTGTTTTATAAGAATAAATAAAGCACTCAAGGTAATTTGACCTAGGGCCAAGAACCTAGTCTACTGGCAAAGCTCTCACTGTCAATCATTGACATGGATGACTGACATCCCCAAGAGCTGGCTTAGCTCTTCTGATCACCAAGCTGGTATCTCTCTAGGTCAGATTAACTCTGTCTTTGTAACATATTGTGGTCTATCTTTATTTCACTCCCTTCTTCCACTATCGCTTCTTACCTTCGTACTGTGGTGCTACTACCACGTAGGCGAATTCTCTCCTTTTTCACGCTACTGTCGTGCTACTACCACGCAAGGTGAATTCTCCCCAGATCCTCGCTACTGTCGTGCTACTACCACGCAGGCGAATCCTTCCGAACCCACACTACTGCGTGCTATAACCACACAGAGTGTAACCCATCCTAACCAGTCCTCTCTGCTAATTAGTAGGTGCGGGTTCGCCCCCTACCTGCAGAGTAACCTCTTACCTGGTGCTGCGGTACGTGCTACTACCACGGCGAGCACCATCTCCATCTAACTCTCTTCCTTGCTTGATTACGCAATTGTCGAGGCCTTCTGATACCCTTTCTTGTCCATTATAACAGCCATACCTCGACAGAAGTATTAAACATTTATGGATACGTGTATAATAAAAGAATTTTGTATGTAATTGGTCGTTGATCACTTTAGGGCTATCATAAAATACATATACAGTATGCAGTGCATGCTATGCACTGCCTCCTGGTATATACGCCAATCCAAGGAGTTCGTAATAGTACTATTACAACTTCTTGCGCTAATCCCTTTGAAATCGTCCAATTTTAATTAATTTTACCGCTCAACATTTTGTTTTTTTATGATTTTTTACTATTTATTCTCTATCTTTTCCATAATTTTAAACCATTGATAAAACATTTTTCGAGCTACTAATTTTAGTTTTGCGACATTTTAATTCAGCATCGCTGCTGAAAACCCTTCGTTAAGAAAAACTAACACTATGGTATGGATGTGCTTTACATTTTTCGTCCTCACAATATAGTACACAAGTAGTGAAGGAAGTGGTTAAAAAAAAATCTGGAAAATTTATAAATTATAAATTCCAGAAATTATTAAAAAATGAAATTTTTATTGAGTTAAAAAATATAAAGGAAAAGAGATTCTCGTGTGAATATTTGTTTCATATATAGCTCAATCATTAACCCTACTTGCTATACAAATTTTGATATTGAGAAAATAGTCATTTTTACTTTATCTGAATTATATATGAAATATATAGTAAGGGAAAATATTACGATCGTGAAAATTTTCGAATTCTAGTTTTCAACGGAAATACACGTTTTAGGGTCCCCTGAGTCCAAATAACCAAGTGCTGAAAAAAAGTCTGTGAATGTGTGTGGTGAGTCTAGCACGAAAACGAAAATTCGTAAGAAACTAAAATTTCATATTTAAGACAATATACCCCCAAGAAGTTAGAGCAACTGTTTCCCTTAAATCGGCCCACCGAAAGTGCCGGAAGTGGTGCTTTATACCATGTATTTTGCACCTTTTTACGATTTACTCACGAACGGCTCCAACGATATTGATTAAACTCACTATATCGATGTAAAATGTATAGGGCTTTTATATGATGTAAGTTTCATTCTGATTAAAATAGTCTGACAGGGCTTAAATAACGATATTTAAATTTTTTTCTTCCTCTAAAGTAACTTTAATTTAATAGATTATGAAGAATTACCCATATCGCCTTATTAGGGTTGATAAAAAGCGGGTAAGGGATCACTTGTAGCTGGGTGGCTAGCGTAACAACCTCCCATGCCAAAGGTCACGGGTTCAAATCCGCAGGTGGTCCTAGGATTTTTTAATGGGAGTAAAAAATCCTTAGTTACGCCGTCCTTCGGAGGGGACGTTAAAAGGTGGTCCCGAGCCTGTGCGATGTCAGGTACTCGTTAAAGATCCCTATCCTAATGAAACCTGGATAGGCAAAATTTAGAACTCCCACTGTAGCATCGTCCGATTAGCCATAGTAGCATAAAGTGACGTTAAATAAATAAAAAAAAAGCGGGTAAATACAAAAGTCGAACGGATTCGATAATCAAATAAAGGAGAAAAGAGCGAAAAAAATGTTTAGTGCAACTATTTTTTAAAAACATAAATATAAATATAGCAATATAGATGTATAATATACCGTTGGAAAGCTAAAGATTTTAGAAAACATCTTATTTTATATACCAAGTTGTAAAAGGCAATGTGATGTGTCAAAAAGGACTTACAATTATAACTGATAGTACTTTAATTGATTTTAACAGTCGAGGTAAGTGAAAGTCGTGTGTTGTCCGCACCAGATTTTTTTATATGAGTTTTCAAACTTGGAAAACATTCAGTTTTCGCGATATGTACAGGGAATTATCTCAAAAGGGAGTGAGAGAAAAATTATGGAACTTTATAATCAGTATGATACAAAGTAAGTATATAAACTTAAAACTGAAAGTACCACAAAAAGCAATATGTATACTATGGACTTAAATGAAACAAAGAAGTAATGACTCTAAAATAATTTACCTTGCAATTTCGAAAATAGCGAAATCAGTAACGTAAATGGATATATTTTGGCGATCCACTATAAGTGCCCAATGCCAATGCATGCCCAACCGCAACAGATAATAGAAATCTGGTTAGATCAGGAATGGAAGAATATCGCGGGACGACCAAGAAGTTCCCCTGGCGTAGTTTGTGGTTCCAAGATCGATTGCAATCAGATGGTTAGGCATAGTGCAGGAGATTGGTTCACGTCCTAGATTAAATTTAACATGCATTATAATGTAAATAAATTATCATAAATAGTTTAGAATCACAAATAATAGTAATTTAAAATATTCCAGTTTTATGGAAGTGACCATATTGAATTTTATAACGAAAAAAAAGAAGTTTTATCTTATAACTATCTTACATCCCGACTTTAATCTATATACCACTATAATTAAATATTAATATTAAAATAAGTGCATGCCATTATGGGACTTCGAAACAAATAAGAAGATTTACCAAATAATCGAGGTTAAGAAAGTTCTTGATTTTTTAGGAAGTTAAGGATTGTGTTTCATGTTCTTAGGTTATCATTCTTTGGAGTGAAATGTTTGTTATTATTATTTTTAATTTCATTCTAGAATGATATTCGGCTAGCTGTTGTTATGCTTACATAGAGGCGTAATGGTATGGTACTATAGGCAAGTTGAAATACAAGGATCAATCCAGATATGTAAGATATGCATGCAGCAAAAATATCAAGGTATACTTTAGCCGTACGTTTTAAATCTTGTAGAGAAATTGCGTTTTTAAAATTGTGTAGTTGATTTTTTCTAAGAACTACGCGAAACCGTTGTATCTTATAGATAAAAAGAAGTATATAGAAATTAGCTGTTTTTTTTGTTGTTTGTTTTTTAATGGAACATCTTACTGAATATTATTAATAAACGATCTTAATATCTCGTATATCAGAAGAGCTCACAATTCTATTTAGTATTATTACATAGTAACAATATAAAAAAGCTTCATTTTAAGTCTAAACTGGATTTTTCCAGACCGTAGAAAAAAAATGAGGATTTCACGTCTACAATACTTGTATCCTAACCAATGCTAAATCCTCAGATCAGGAAATGACAACCTTGAAGGGGCTCACCTAACTTCATTGAACAAGGATTAAGATAAAAATGTATTTCTTAGGATTTATGTATGAATTTTTGTTACGCCTGAAAGAGATGAGTCAGTCTGAATCCAAGTTTAAAATCCTTATTCAAGGGTTGTACAAGGACGTTTTGAGTTTATCTAAAATAATCCATTCTACGAATCTTATGTTCATTAAACGATAGTATGTATACTTTTTATAAAATGAATGTCGATAATTTCTCAGTCTAAACCATTTTTAGTTGAGGAAAGTTTTATTTTCGATTATTTGATCTACCCCTAAACGGGTGGTCACTTCTAGATCAAAATAAAAAAAATATCACTTACTAATTAAATACTATTAATAAAACATAAGAAAACGACCAGATTGGCAAGGAACGGTAACTGAAAATCCACCTCTGCGTAAGGTCATCCGGACGGCCAATTTTACCCAAAGGATGGGTAAAAAAGAAAAAAACTTTCCAAAAAATGGAATAGCTCCATCGGAACCATGTGGTACAGGAGCTTGGACTCGATCCTCAAACCTGAAATAGAATAGGAAGGAAGAGAAACAAAAAAAAAAAAAAAGAAGAGAGAAAAAAAACGTGAATAGAACCAGCATTAAGTAGGCATTGAAATTAGACGTTGTGATTCTTTTTATTAGGTTAATTGTTATCACCTCGATAACCATAACCTTCTGGTTTATTTCAGTTTAAATATAATTTTTTTTTGAGCGATTATGATGTTTTATGGATTATAATGGAGGAGCCATGGCTGAGTGGCTGGCGCGCTAGTCTCCCACACTAACGGTTGTGAGTTCGAATCCCAGTCCCGGAGGAATTTTTCAAGCAATTAATTAAATGGGGATTCACTCACAGCTTCTCCCCAGGTAGTGAGACCCGTCACCCAACTGGTGGCTACTCACAAAAATAGGCGTAGGGAGTGATGGATGACCCTACCCTATAACATTCATCTAGAAGTGTGTGTATTCTCCCAGTAGAATTCACCGCGCGGCAAAGAGCCTACACAGCCTGTCGCGCCATGGGAAACGGATTATAATGAAAAACGTACTTTAAAACTCTGGTAGATATATAAATAATACCATAAAGTTAAATATGACTTGCAAGCAATATAGCAATAAATTTTGAATGAAACAATGAGAAAGAGAAAACTTTCATAACATTAGAAATGTTAGGGTTCTTCAAATTAAAAAAAAAAAAAACACTGTTCTCCAGATTCCAGTTTCGAATCCCAGCCGTGACAGAATATTATTTATTCTCTTATTTCAGCCTTGGGTCGATCCTGGGGTATGAAGACGCTCCTATGGCACACTTACCTCCTATAAAGTTGGTACCCGAAAATGGAGAAAAACCTAACGGCTGAGATCTCGCTGTAATCACCTCGTTGCATGGTCGTTGTTGTAGAAACAGTACGAGTCTCTTCTATATGGAGTGAGTCCAAGACCCAGGGTTGTTGAGATATTTTTTATTTTAAAAAAATATTGTATATGCATCTAGAAAAATGTATTGTATTTTCGGGCCAAGGAAAAATATAATAAAGTAAATTAACTAATAAAGCAATGGAATCAATTACGCATTTCATCAAATCTAGAACAAAAAAAGTAAAAATAAAACAAATACTGTTCATACAAATGTTGTAGTAATTAACGAAAATCAAGAAGTCTGTTTCGCAAAAGTTGTTCATTTAGCAACATCCCGGAATGTTAGTTTTCACGATTAGGAAGCGAATTAAACATCATGAATAAAACAAAAAAAAAAACAAACAAAAAAAAATCTTAAAACTCATCATCTAAATTTAGTGTACAAAAGGAAGGTCTGAATTTTGTTTTTGAGGATTACTCGGTTTTATTTCTTTTGGTTAAAAAAAAAAAAATAATAATAAGCAGTGCCCACTTTACTTTCCACGCCATGACCACGCAAGTTCACGATTGCAGTGCCGAACTGGCTATTATTTGCTCCAATCCTTTTGTTTCTCCGGTCACAATGGGTGCTTCGCTCTTAAGTTGGGTTATTGCTCTTTGGTACCGTTGATTGAAGGCTTGGTTGTGGGTCTATGTGTCAATTATCGCTGAAATAGCACGGTAGCAGGAACCGTCCGGATCTAGGCCGGCTTCGGAGAGCTCTGTGATGAAGAAGATAAGATGTGCGGATACCTATGAGGCATATCCACTTATACTTATAATACATAATTATAAGTTAATCATAAGGAATGATAATTGTAGTGGTTAGAAAAAAAAAATAATTATATATAATTATAATAATTATATATATGTATATATATAAAAATAATAAGTCAAATTATAATTTTTTGTTTTCAGGAATATAAAACATTTGTTTAAGGCAATATTACATTTTATATAAATGATTCCAGATTTTTCATTTTCATAACAATCGGTTTTTAATCTGTTATGAATAAACTCAAATATAAAGAAACAGCTTTTCATTATCTTTGAGTTTATTTATATATTTCTTATTCCTATTATAAAGTACATTATAAAATAAACCCATGCAAATAATTCTTCTTTTTTTCTTTAATTTTAATTTATTGGAATTTACAACTATTTAATTGAATACAACCAGTAAATGTGAGTAAAATATAATAAGGCATGAACCACATGTAGAGAAGCTTCCCATTAGAAGCAATCTAAAAATATTCTTAACTAGAGGGTCTCGGGACCATCTCCTTTTGAGACGCCTCGGAGGATTATCAGGAACGGAAGAGGAAGAAATGATCGAAACTAGAGGATTAGAATAGGAATGGAGTTTATCATGAAAGAAATGATACCTGGTCCGGGCTAAATCAGTAACATATGGAACAATAAAGTCTTTATGGATCAGCTTATTCGTTACGAAGTAAGGAGCATTGAGGATTTTACAAATGATTTTGGATTGTAGTATTGGATACGGAAGAATTCGATGCTTTAGTAGAGCTCCAAAGCACTACTCCGTAAGTTAAATAAGTTAAAAAAAAAAAATGAATGTTATATGTTTAAGCTGGCAAAATTACTAATAAATAAATAATTTCTCTTAATCGTATTTGAGAAAGTCACATTGTTAAGGAACCCTCATACAATACTGAAACGACAAGAAACTGCACGACGTTTTCGACTACTTCAACACTTACCAGACAAACGTTCTAATCTTCCACTTAACTTCAAAAGACTCATGACTATCATAAGGCCGATATAGACTTACGGAGTAGAGCTCTGGAGCTCTACTAAACCATCGAATTCTTCTCGTATCCAATCCTAAATCCTTCGTAAAATACTCAATGCTCCTTACTTTGTAACGAATAAGCTGATCCATAAAGACTTTAATGTTCCGTATGCTGCTGATTTGGCACGATGTAGATACCATCCCTTTCATGACAAACTCCATTCCTACCCTAATCTTCTAGTTTCAATAATTTCTTCCTCTTCAATTCCTGAAATCCTCCGAGGCGTCTGAAAAGGAGATGGCCCCGAGACCTTTTAGTTTAGAATATTTTTAGAGTGCTTTCATTGGAAAGCTTCTCTACATGTGTTTCATACCTTTTTATATTTCACTCAAATTTAATTTTTGTTGTCCATTATACAGTTGTAAATTCCAATAAATAAATATTAAAAAAATAAATAAATTGTTAAAAATTCAATTTTTATATAAAAGGGTAGCTTTGGTTCAATCCGTGCAACGCACGACTTTCACTTACCTCCGTTGGTAAAATAAATTTAAGATCTTTGAAATAAAGTTAGGTTTAAAAAAAGGTTAAAGAATTACATTGAACTTCGATAGAAACGCGTGTTTCAGATTAAATATTGGGTTGATGCAAAATTAATGCAGGTTTTTAGTAGGTATTGTAAATACGCCATATCTTTACTTTAACCATATATATTTAATCAAAATAATTTCCATCTGAATAAATGCACTTTTGCCAACGTTCAACAAGCTTTCTTATTCCACCATAAAAAAAATCCGAATCCCTGGACTCAATGAAATGACGAAAAGAATTTTCAATGTCGTCCTGGTTTTGAAAATTTTTCTCCCTCAAAAAGTTGTCCAGATGACTGAAAAAGTGGAAGTCTGTAGGAGAGAGGTCAGGTGAATAAGGCGGATGTTGGAGAACTTCGTAGCCCAACTCGTGCAGTCGTCGAAGCGTTGGTTGTGCAACGTGTGGTCTGGCGTTATCGTGGAGCAGGATCGGCCCCTTCCGATTCATCAATGCTGGGCAAAGACGTTGCAATTTTTGAGTTCCGAGTTCCGCCGCCATTTCTCGTGTGGTTTTGATTGGGTCTTCTTCCACTTTTGACCTCAGCTGGTCGTTGTCTAGAGCAAGATGGCGGCCCCGACCTTCCTTGTCTTCGAGGTTGAAATCTCCTCTGCGAAACTTCTGGAACCAACGCTGCACCGTGCACTCATTAATAGCCCCCTGACCCCACACTTCATTAATATCACGAGCCGTTTGCGCAGCGCTGCGCCCTAATTTAAATTCGTAAAAATAAATTTGACGAAAATCGCACTTTGACATTTTCGATTCAAGACCTTTGAACACACTGAACAAAACGATTTTACTAAACAAATTCATGGTGAAAGAGAGGGTATTAGATAAGGTTTGTTTTGGTATAATAATGATCAATGTTAGGATTAGCTTTGTTTACACAATTGGAATTAAATATTGCAATAGAGGAAACCTGCATTAATTTTGCATCAACCCAATAGTATAACAATAGACATTATTATCTACACCAATCATTGTTATATTAAAATATATATGAAATTATTTTAATTTTATCAAGTATTATCAAAATCGTTTTGGAAAAAAAAAATGTAAAAATATGCAAAAGGCATTTTATAAATTGGATCTTCTGACTTTGTTGAAAAAGTTGCTATAACATTTCAATCATATGCGCTTCCAAAATATGAAATTTCAGTTTTTAACTAGAAAATATCAGAAACGTTTTTTATTGTGTGGGTTATGATAACCTTGATATGTATTCTTGGTTTTGAACAATTTTACGTTTATAAACTAGACTTAAATACACACTGAGGCCATTTTTAGATTAAATATTTTAGGCTAAGAAAAATGTATAATGCAGAAATGCATGAAGATATAGAAGTTTCTACATGTACAGAATTTGCACCAGTAATTTCTAAAATGGTGACCCATTTTCATGGAATAAGCAGTATTAAGTTTGATTGACAGGAGAAAATTGCTCTAAAGTGATGTGAAATTATTATATAATGAAGATAATATGACCCTTATTTTCTACAACAACCTGATAAAAAAAAAAAAAATGATTTCTAAAACATAAATAAAATAAAAAAAAAAATAATTTTTGGGATAAATTCACTGAGTCGGCCCTAATGAAGGCCCACAATGTAGTGTAGGCCGAAACGTCGGCACACAAATAAAACTTGTTGATCTTATCGGTGTGTTTTCTTGATGACCGGACCCACTACCAACTTCTCCATAATACAAATTTTAAATTGTACAAATTAAAAAAAAAATATTACAGGTTAAAGTTGATTTAATTACTTGTTTCAAATTATATGTGATTTTCACTTGGACTACTGCACTTGACAATTATTTAGGCTATTATCATTAAAACATGAAGTGAATAATTTAAAAACAAAATTATGTGAACATTATATTAAGATCGGACACATTAAAAATTTTAATAAATTTTTATAATGGGACAAGTTTTTTTTGAGATACGTGACAGAAAAAATATTACGTATTATTTAATAAAATAAAAATAAATTAGTTAGAAATCTAAATCTAAATGAAAAAAATATTATATATTTACTATAATGCTGATTTGAAAGCGGCAAAATATCAAAGAATTTACTTTGACACAAGTTGCCAATAATTCACAAATCCACTTATTTTGAACAAGATGAAAGCTGTTCTCAGGATAATAGCCATTTTTTCTCTTGGCAGATTATTTTTTTCATGATTTGTGAGAAACAGTTTTTTTGCAAGTTCACTATCATACATTATTGTCTTATGTACGCCACTCTGCAAAGTTATGTTACCAACAAATCTGAGGGATTAATAATTGTGATATTGTTTTATAGAAATGTTTAATTTTTTTTTTTTTTTTTTTTTTTTTAATGTAAAGTTATGTAAGATCGAAATTTGACTTGGGTAGATCCTTGAGTGATTCTAATTGTTTAATTTCTTTTTTTAATAACTTCTTTATTTAAATCAAATTACAGACTTTTTTTTACAGTGCAAATAGAAGTCATTATCAACACGAAGGCAAGCTCGTGTGTGGGAAAGTTCACCTGCGGCAATTTAATAGAAGTACGATAACAAACAGTAAGAAACAATATAATACTTAAATAATAAAGAAAAAAATATATAAAGAAACAGTAACACATTACACAAATGTAATTGTAAGAAACAGTAATTGACTAAGCCAATAAGTAATAAAGAATATATATATACATATATACAAGATATAAAATTAAGGCAACTAGATACGATATTGAATAATATAGGGCTTAAATAATATATAAAAAAAAATTATAAAGAAATAGTAACACAGTACACCGTAAGAAACAGCAATTGACTAAGCCAATATTACTAAATTATATTATATTACAAAATTAAACGACTATCAGAATACAATGAAAAACAAGAAGGATAGTAAACCATGTTTCTAAACAATTCTAAATGATCCTCTGAGTTCGATCTTAAGCTCATGAGGAAAACTTGGAAAATGATGATGATGATGTTACATTCAAAGCCAAAGTTTATGCAAGGTATATTCTTATTCAGTAATTTAAAATATGTCAGGAACATTTCAGGTACAATTTTCTAAATAAGTATTGGAAGTAAGGAAATAATGCAGATTATTTTTTTTGTAAACTAGTTTCAAAGGAATGGGTAAAAAACTGATGGAGGACCCGAATAATATTAAATATCTAACTGCCTTAACTAACCTAGAATTTTTCAAAAAATATACGCTTACTATATTAAGAAAACTGTTTAGTCTTGATTTAGCTCCTGGGACATGATCTGTAAAATTGATCAGGTGGCCACGGGGTCTATCAAATGTTTAATGTGTTTTACGTGATGTAAAGAATCTAGACGAGCAGTAGGGGACATGGAAAAAATTATTTGTCGAAAAAAATTAATATATAATATATATATATATATATATATATATATATATATATATATATATATATATATATACATACAGTTTTCGAGGTACGCCCGGAAAGGCGCATGGAAATTATGGTGAAAACTGTATGCTTCTTTTAATATTATTCACTGCTGATATTCCTACACATCCTGATACCTTTCTGGTAACTTTTGCAGACGACACCGCCATCTTATCATCCAGTTCCAATCCTGAAACAGCATCCTTAAACCTTCAGAGACACTTTTTCCTTATCGAACACTGGTGTAATAACTGGCGTGTAAAGGTGAACGAAGCCAAATGTAAACACATAACCTTTACTCTTAGACGAAAATCCTGTCCGCCAGTTTATTTCAACTCATTACCAATTCCTCTCTCAAATACAGTTCGGTATCTGGGCTTACTGTTAGACAAAAGATTGACTTGGAACCCACATACAAGATAAGAACTCAACCAACGATTCGGACAGTTATACCGACTACTCAACAGAAAATCTGAACTTACAGTTGACAACAAATTATTAATCTACAAGACAATACTGAAGCCCATCTGGACCTACGGACTTGAACTGTGGGGGACAGCTAAACGTACTAACTTCAAACGCATTCAATCCTTTCAATCCAAAGTCCTCCGTACAATAGTAAATGCTCCTTATTATGTCTCCAACTATACCTTGCACCACGACCTTAATGTTCTATTTATTTCAGACCTAATTCCATCCAAATTTTCCAAATTCCACCAGAACCTAATTCATCATCCTAATCCTCTAGCTCAATCCCTATCCAGCTCCACTCATCCATACAACCCACCTAGAAGGTTGAAACGGCAGTGGCCCCGAGACCTTTTGTAAATATATCGGAGTTCTAGCACTGGCTAGATTCTCCACTCAATGTGATGTATGTATGAGTGTGTGTATGTGTATATAGGTATTAGTGAATTCTTGACTTTATTGTATTGATTATTGATATCATTATTGTGTATATATTTTATTGTAATTTTATGCCGTGTAAATATTGTAATGTATGATATCTTTCAGCACTACTATTGATGTCCAAATTGGGACAGATTGTAATTTTACTCAATAAAATTGTTGAAATAAAAAAAAAAAAAAAAAAAAATATTATTCTACCTTAAAATAGGAAAAATTTCGAAATGGCGGAAATCCATTGATCAGCTTTCTATATACGCCCTGAAAAAGCTAATGGAAATTCGGGGAAAAAATACGATTATGTTTTTAGTAAGAAAAGTGTTTACCTTAAGGAAATCCATTTACCGTTATCATAAGATTTTTCCAGTGCAATGAAAATTTATTTAGATAATAAATAAGGAATAAACCACATTTTTATTCGTTATTCATATAAGGAATAAATCATTAGAAAGTGAATATATAGAAAGTGACAAAGAGATGACAAATAACAAATAAAGTTTTATGTTATACTGTTTTACCTCTAACCACGGTGTTAATTTTCAAATTAATAAGTATGTAAACAGTGTTTAAATATCTTATATTTTTAACCTATTTGGTTCTCCCTTAGCAAAAATCCTATGTACACACTTTGAACAGTTTGAAAATCTTTGATGAAAGTGATAAATATAAAGGATAATATTATAAAATCGTCATATTTCTATTAGTGGTGATAATATATATATACTGTGGGAATGATGATCGGAAGATTACACAGATGAATTCAATCTTTTTAAGTTGTTATCAAGAGGTCTGTGATCATTGGGAGGATGACGTATAGAAATTTTATAATTTCTATTTACATTAATATGAAATTCGACAGGTTATTGTTTGTAGTGAACATAAACATTTTGGCAGTAACAATACAACCATCTGCAAACAAAGGCTATTATACTGTTGGCTAAGCCGTTGAAAGGAGTGGATGCACTGGCCGGATCGAACTGGATCCTACCGGTCTCTCAGGAGGGTGAAAGCTCACCGCTATCTTTTCTGCATCCCATGGTATGCTTTGCGAACAGGTACCAGGAAAGATTAGAAATGCATAATTATTATTTGAAAAGAGGTAAATAATAAAAAAAAATTATATCAAATAAAGGAAGCAGACACACTCACTCAAAAAAGTTTCCTTACAGCATGGCTATTAATTTGCTGGGATATTTATTTTCAACTTAACAATTCCCTAATGTACAAATTGTTAATGATAATATCAGATAAAAAAATAGATCCGTCTATTTTCATTTCATCATTAATATCAAAGGAGTCAGAATGTCATTTGTTAATGATAGGTCAAATAATTCTCCACACACTTTCAATATTAATCCTATTATTTTTACTAGGACCGTCTTTCCAGTATTATCTGTATAAATCCCATTTCTATGAACAATTCTTAATTAAGTATTATTTTTAATTGTGAAAAAACCCAGATTTCTTTTCAATATGCGCGTTTCTTGTGATTTGAGAGAGCTTATGGTTCGTTTCGAAATGCAGGGCTCATCTCTGAGATGAATAGCACACCTATTGAATAAGTCACATACTACTGTACAGTATAAAAAGAGATAGTGTTAAAATCTCTGGAGGATAGGCCAGGTGCTGGAAGGCATAGGAAACTGGAGAATCACAACAGCCGAACCATCCTCACTAAAGTCTATGGAAATCCGTCATCAGATGGGTGTCGTTCCTTATTGTTTATTCATTTAACGTCACTTTATGCTACTATGGCTAATCGGACGATGCTACAGTGGGAGTCCTAAATTTTGCCTATCCAGGTTTTATTAGGATAGGGATCTTTAACGAGTACCTGACATCGCACAGGCTCGGGACCACCTTTTAACGTCCCCTCCGAAGGACGGCTTAACTAAGGATTTTTTACTCCCATTAAAAAATCCTAGGACCTCCTGCGGATTTGAACCCGTGACCTTTAGCATGGGAGGCTGTCACGCTAGCCACCCAGCTACAAGTGATCCCCAAATCGTCATTCCTTATTGTTAGAGGAAGATGTGTCTCCCCCAATGCCTGTAATGGTATCATTCGTCTCTCTAATATTTCAATCGGACGATGCTACAGTGGGAGTCCAAAATTTCCTCTAACAGGTTTCATTAGGATCATTAACTAGTACCTGATATCGCAAATGCTTGGGGCCACCTTTATACGTCCCCTCCGAAGGTCAGCATAACTAATGATTTTTCACTCTCATTAAAAAACCTAGGGTCATCTACCACGTTTGAACCCGCGAACTTGGCTATAGAAGGCTGTTATACTAGCGAGTTTTGCAAAAAGGTTTTGGTGTATGGTAAGTTTAGCTCGAAATAATAAATTGTATGAAACTGAGATTACGTATAATAGAAGCGTATGTACCTGAAATGCAACAGAAATCTATTCAACAAAATTGGAGTACCAGAAGAGCCACTTTATACCATGTATTTTGCAAATTTTTAAGATTTTCTCAAAACGGTTTTGATTAAACTCGCTATATCGGTATCAAATTTAATCAAATATCAAATGTAGGTTTCAATCTGATTAAAATAGTATGATAGAGCTTAAATGCAGATATTTTAAGTTGTATTTCTCTAAAGTGTATATAAACAAGACGAAACAATTAATACAACAATAGCCAACTGAAGAAGAAAAAGGCAAACATATTTGTTAAGGCAATTTTTTTTTTTTTTTCAGTACATAAGAATTGAATAGATTCATTGATTATAATTAAATTACCTATTATTTGAAATAGGTACCGAACAACGAATAACCGATTAAATTGTTCCATTCCAATTTTAAAACCTAAAAATCTGGTGCACGCAACACACGACTTTCATGTACTCCGTCTTTAAAATCAATGTAATAATTTTTAAATACTTAAGAAATAAAAATAAAGTGTTAAAGAATTAATTAAATCGAGTTTTAATAAAAACATGTGTTTTACTAATAGACTATTATATTATTATCTACGACAATAAGTTTGTTTAATCGGCTTTTCATCACTTCGTTAACTTTTTCAACGAACAATTTTCTGTAAAAGATAATTTTTCTTTCTAAAATCTTTAGCTTTACAACGGTATATTATATATCTATATTTATATTGTGTAGGTTTTTTTTTTTCATGTTACTTTTCCTACGGTCTTAAACAAAATATTGTATAATCATTAGTAAATTCAAAGGATGATTGAAACTCTGTTATCATGAAAAAAGGTCTACTGAAATCATGAAACCAAACATGTTTGTATTGAGTGTACATTGTAAATATTATGTAAATAAATAAATCTTCATCTTCTTCTTCTATATCTATATTACTGGTTTTATGCTCAAAAACACGAAATTTGCGTACAAAAATATTTTTTGCTCTTTTATCCTAGTTATTTATCAAATTCGTTCAACTGTTGTTTACCAATGATAATCAGATGATGTGATTAATTTGATAAAATATACAAAATTAAAGTTACTTTAGAGAGAGAAAATTTAATGAAGAAAATATTTAGACTATTTCAATCAAAATGAAACCTACGTGGTATTAAAGCCCATTAAATTTTACATCGATATAACGAGTTTAATTAAAATAGTAAGAGGGGTTTTTGAGAAAATCGGAAAAAGGTGCAAAATGCATGGTATAAAGTAGCACTTCCGGTCAGCTGTAGTAAAAAAGTTGCTATAATATCAGTTTTGTACGTCTTTTCGATTTCTCCCTAGACTTACATACACACACACACATACAGACCTTCTTTCGGGACTTAGTTATTTTGAGTCCAATTCGTGATTGGTTATTTACCCTAAAACGTGTATTTCCGTTGTAAATTGAAATTCGAAAATTTCTTTCCCTTACTATATATTTCATGTATAGGTAAGTGAAACTAAAAATCTATCACTGTTCAACTGACCTTAAAACCGTACGACATGATACATAATCGCGAAAACAAAAATATTCGAACAGTTGTATTTCTTCTTGTTGGAACTGAAAGAATTTCTGGATAACTTGGGATCTGGTACTATCCGGTTAACTGAAGACCTTATTCTCGGATTTGTATATCCTGTTACTTCCATATATAAAGGAATTGTTTCCAAATCATTGATCGAAACCGCCCAATCATCAAGAACCAACTGCATTGTTCGTGCCGTTGTGTAATAAAGTGTAAAATAATCAGCTGCATTAAACTGTTGACAGTATGTTCCTAATAAGGACTCGCTACTGACCTAAAACACTAAAATATTAACATCTCGAAATTATAGCTTCGAGAAAAGCTAGGAAAAAGCCTCATTATCAGCTCGCTTAGTCACATAACACGCGTAATTGATATTGAGCTTATCGCATCGGTAGAATCGTTAAATGATTTCTAAAGTCTAGTCTAGACTTAGAACCGGGTGATAAAATAATTTATATTGAGTAATTTTTAAAAAATTATCTGATGATACATCACGTTGTCTAATGCCCTTGGTCATATACCTGATGGAATAAGTTAATTCTTTTCACCCACATTTATTTCAAATCCCAAAATTTACAAATATAAATATTTGTACATAATTCGGAAAAGTGTATTCTATTTATTATTGTTTTATTTGTTAGTTGATTTTTGAACAATAAAGGAGATAAGAAAAAAACAAAAAACAATTTATTATTTCGAATAACTTATTCTTTAACAAGTTACATTTAAAGACCATATTGCTGATAATAATGTTAATAATTGAGACGTTGATTTCCAAAAGGTACTAAAGGACATTTTTTACGAAATTGTTTTTTTTACATATTTGTATTCTCATCATTTAGTTTTATCTAAATATTCTATTTGATGTTATCTAATGAATTCTCAAGTCCTTATAAAACGCGATTTAGAAATACGGTCATTTTCTAAAAGTACTAATTATGCATTTATTTTCGTTCCAAATCATTCTAAGAAAATTCATTTCATAACTTTAATATGATGTTATTATTATAGTAAAAAAATAATTCTAAATTTTAAGGCAAAAAGACCCAAATTAGGTAGTTTAATAATTCAGTAATGAGAGATTTTCGCGCTTCCTGTAAAATTTCCTAGAATGGATATAGTACCTTTTGGAAATCAACGTCTCAATTGTTAACTGTTGTTTACGTATAATTTTTAGCGTCCTCAAAAAAAAAATGAAGGGAACCTAGTGTTCTATAGTTTTTTTTTATCATATACAAATTTATACACAGCTGAGAAACTTTTTTTTTAGTACTAATGCAATTTGAATAGAAATTTTCAGCTCTTTTCGGAATTGTTGCAGAGGTTGGCAAAATATAAAAATTGAGGAAAGATTTAAATTATGGCTGAAATTTTAATCCATTTCTTTTATTTAATTGCATTTTTATTCTAACATTTTTGATCCAAATCTTGTGGAATATAGACCGAATAAAAACTTGCAAATCAAACTTTTTTTTTTTTTTTTAACGTCTAATAACACGTTAACAAGTTGTATTACTCTTTTAGATGAAATAGACAATTCCTCTTAGTGTTTTGCACTCATTGTGATTGCTAATTCTTCATTCTTAATATTATGTATAATTGTTTAGCTCGTACGCTCATAAAAGACTAGTTACTTGTATTCATATTGTTGATTTTTTTTCATTTATTAAAAATATGGAAAACGATTAAGGTTTAAGTAAACTGGCATACTAGATAATATTTAATTTATTAATTAAAAGTATAAATTGAATCTTTTTCGATGTAAACTCCTTGGCAAATAGTTGGGGAGTCGAGGTAAGCAATGTTTTCCTACCAACGTAATCTTAGTTAGGATAATCTCTTTTACAGTAGCTTGCTGCTGCCAAAGAAATTCTCGTAAACCCTCTTTAAAAAAATAATTGTTCAATTTTATTAGTATAATCATCGCCAGTGCGACAAACCATAAATGAGTCTTGTCGGTCTCCGAAATCAGTCCTGTGATGCAGCAGTCCAATTCACTTTAGTCTTAAAAGAATATTTTCAGTCCCCTTGTCTTACGCCTTCCTACTGTAGAAGGGCTAGATGGTGTCACTCACCTTCTATTAAATTTTATACCCAGAAAATAAGGCAAATTTTAAAACCTATTTTACCTACAAAAATTGTGGTATAGGACTTTTCCAAACCGAAACTAATTAGTAAGGCCAACATTCATACCTTGGAAAAAAAAAAAAAAAAATCAATATTATACTTAACAAAAATCTATAATTCCATCTTGGGACACAGATATTTTCCTGCTATCTGAAAACTATCGCTATTGCAAAACCTAATAAAGACCAGCGAGAAATTTCGAATTACAGACCGATTAGCCTATTAAATATTTTATCTAAAATCTTAGAAAGACTAATATTAACCAGAATAAATCGGCATATTAGACAAAACAAAATCATAATAGACGACCAAATCGGCTTCAGAAAACACCACTCTATTGTTGACCAACTAGCAAGGCTTACTGATTACGTAACCAAAGCTTTTAACGAAAAGAAACATACCGGTATGCTTTTAATAGATTTAGAAAAGGCCTTTGACACGGTTTGGCATACAGGACTTATTTACAAATTAATTAAATACAACTTCCCTCCCTACCAAATTCATATTATCCATTCATATCTCGACAATAGACGATTTTATGTTCGTGTAAATAATTCGACATCCAGTATACTCCCTGTAATGGCCGGCCTTCCTCAAGGATCCTGCCTTTCGCCAACTTTATTCAATGTATATATATCCGATTTTCCAAGCCACCCGCACGTAATAAGATCTCTTTACGCTGATGATACAGCCCTATATACATCATCATATCACATCGATACCATAGTTAACAGGTTACAGCTAAACTTCAAAAAAATCAATAAATATTGCAATATGTGGAAATTAAAAATAAATGCAAACAAGTCAGAAGCTATAATCTTTACTAAGCGCAGACCGAATATAAACCATCACCTTTTATTAAACTCAGTCCACATTAACTGGTCTAAATCAGTTAAATACTTAGGCATAACATTAGACAAATCGTTAACTTATACCGAACATATAAATAGAAAATCCGAAAAAACAAAAAAATGTATTTATAAAATGTTCCCATATTTTAATAAAAAATCCAGTTTAAGCATTCAGAACAAACTACTACTATATAAAACAGTCATACGTGCCCAGATCTGTTATGCGTCGCACGTCTGGAGCTCGACTTGCAATACCAATTATAAAAAAATAGAAACAATACAAAATACATGTATGCGAATCATCAACAACTACCCACGATATACTAAAATTTCAAAAATGCTCTTTGAACTAAATCTCCCAACGTTAAAACAGTATATCTACACAGTAACCAAAAACTATTTTGATAAAACCACAACTTCTGAAAACCCATTAAAACTAGAAATTGGTAATTACAACAAAACATCACTAAAGCGCTACACGCACATAAGAACCAAACATGTACTTTTAAACTAATATTGTATTTTATATTGTGTAGGTTTTTTTTCGTGTTACTTTTCCTACTGTCTTAAACAAAATATTGTATAATCATTAGTAAATTCAAAGGATGATTGAAACTCTGTTATCATGAAAAAAGGTCTACTGAAATCATGAAACCAAACATGTTTGTATTGAGTGTACATTGTAAATATTATGTAAATAAATAAATCTTCTTCTTCTTCTATCAATCAAAATCATACCTTAGAATATAAATAAAAAAAAAAAAAAAAAAAAATATGGATTTTTTTTATTGAGGCAATGTTGTGTTTTAGTGAAAAAGAAAAATATTTTTGAGAAACTTCAAATTTTGCCCTCTCAAAATAAATTGTTGTACCTATAGTACTGTTTCCACTCTTCTTATCCTATTCAATTCCTCTGATTTAAATATTATTGAATTCCTAGGATCATCTATTCAGGCGAACCCCTTCTAGTCTCAATTTCTTAAGTTAAAGCATTGAATACAGGCCAGGAAGTCCTGCGTTACAGGGGAACGCTCGTGTTCTCCTAAGAATTTCTAGTTAATTGTCTGGATTTTTCCTGCCTGGGCGTATTAATTTCTATGAAAAGACAAATTAGCAGCCGTTATTTTGTCTTCCAAAATCTAAACTGAGGTTGAAGTACTGTGCCAAGATGCGACAAATGGCCATGGTGACCGTGTAGTGATAAGCATGTGCTCTCATTGTCTCTATTGGAAATGTGATTTATTCATTTTTATAAACTGTATTTAAGAGTGATTATTAGCTCAAAAGGACAAGTTATTAGTCTAGTTTAAGAAGTTATAGTAAGTTAAAGTAATTATAAGTGTGTAACTAAAAACAAAGTGAAAAACATGTGAAGTGTGCAAGGTTAGTTTTTTTAACCATTAATTTATCTAATTAAATAAGTTTAAAACTTTAAAAACACTGTGTGTTTGTGTAAATATTGTTCCAAAACATTGTTTTTTCGTGCGATCCGGTAAGTAAATAGACGAAAAGAGAGCAGTGGCGTCTGAAAATGTAACCAATATGGACCTACAAGAGGCAGGCTCTTCAACTATGTCGGAAGAAAATAACGAGTGGGAGGTGATTACAGGACGAAAAAGACCATCATCGTCAGCAGATCCTAGGCTATACATAAAAAAATCAAATACAATAGAAACTAGCAACAGATTTGATCCTCTTTTAAATATGACCGCAGCAGAATCCGAGAAACAATCAACTCAATAGAAAATAACAAAGTTAAGTCACCACCCATATTCCTAAAAGGAATACAGAATATAGAAGCATTGATTGCGTTTTTAAAAAAAGAAATAGGCTCTAGTTACTTTAGTATCAAATCAACAGCCAGAAATTTAATTGTATACCCAGCTACCCCAGACTCCTACAGAACAGCTGTTCGCTGCTTAAAAAAAGTAAATGCCGACTACCACACGTATCAACTGTCGGAAGACAAAAACCCAAGAGTAGTTATTAAAGGACTTCATCCATCCACACCAACATCAATAATAAGTGAAGAACTAAAAGCTAAGGGCTATGAAGCTGTGAACATTACGAATGCTATCTCAGCCCGAACCAAACTACCTCTTCAAATGTTCTTTGTCGATATTTCTAAAAATACATTCAATGAGAAAGTATTTGAATTAAACTACATTTATTATACAAGGATAAAAGTAGAAGAAATTCGAAAAAAGAGGGAAATACCTCAGTGCTTCAGATGCCAGGGATTTGCCCATACAAAATCGTACTGTAATCACCAACCACGCTGCGTACGATGCGGAGAGGCCCATGAAAGCGCTGCATGCATAAAAACTAGGGAGGCGCCGGCCAAATGCGCTAATTGCGGAGGGGCACACCCAGCTAATTACAGAGGATGCCAGGCCCTCAAGAACCTGCGAGCTCAGAGAACCCAGAGTTACCGCCCTACACCGGTAGCTGTCCCACCTCCTCTGGATCCAGGACATTTTCCAGCCCTGCCGAACGGTCTTCAACATCAGCCTTTCGAACCTGTCGGTGTAAACCCCAGAATGGAGCGCCCAAACTGCCCTCGGCCCAACGTGGAAGCTCAGCCTCAGCCGCATCTAAGATCAGGTATGAGGGAAGACAGTAGTCAGTTGGTACCACCAGCTGGACCTGAACCTTATTTACAATCAAACGTACTAAATAATTTAAATGCCCTCATTCAGCCCCTTTACAGCCTAATTAGCCAATTATCGCACTTAACACAAACATTAGCAGCAACTTATGGACATTAGTACTCTAACTGTTGGCTCCTTGTCAATCCTCCTTTGGAATACTAACGGACTACTTCGACATAAGACTGAATTGGAAATTTATCTTCATCAAAAACGTATCGACATTGTACTTTTGACAGAAACTCATCTCACATCACGCAACAAACTTTCTATACCTAACTATAATTTGTACAGAACAGACCATCCCGACAATACTGCACACGGAGGGACAGCCATATTAATAAAATCGACACTAAAACATTACCCTATACACGTAGACTCAACGGCTCAGATACAAATAACAGGAATACAGTTACAGACTAAATACAAAAACATAACACTAGCTTCTATTTACTGTCCCCCTAAATATATCATTACCGATCAAATGTTTATTGATTTATTTAACTCGTTTGGTAGAACGTTCCTGGCAGGGGATGACTTTAATGCAAAACACAAAACTTGGGGTTCTCGTTTGTGCACGCCAAGGGGCAGAAAACTCAAATCTGCTATTGACCACTTATCATTGAACGTATTTTCTCCTGACAAACCGACTTACTTACCAAATTCTTGTCACAAAAAACCTGACGTACTTGACATATTCGTAGCCAAAGATTTAACGACTCTACCAATTACAGTTACAACTGAAACAGACCTTGGCTCAGATCATTTACCGGTGAACCTGATGTTGGGGTGGAGAAATTCTTTGCGGAAAGAAGACAGTCGCTTACCTACGGAATCGTGGATTGGGATCTATTCAATAAGCATATTAATGCCCAGCTCACTGTCCCTAAAGCACTAAAAACTGAAAAAGACTTAGAAGATGCAGTTGAACTCTTCACTTCAACCGTTCAAGAAGCTGCATGGTCCTCACAACAAATAAGGAGAAGACCAGGAATAACTTCGCCATCCTACCCTCAATATATCAGGGACCTAATCCGAGCCAAGAGACGATCACGCAAACAATGGCAAACTAACAGACTTCCTTCAGACAGACGAATCTTCAACAAACTTAACAATGAACTTAAAACAGAAATACGAAAATTTAAACAAACTAACTTTGATAAATATCTGGAAAACCTGGACAACCGACGACAACAGCCTTTGGCGACATACCAAACGAATTCTGAAACAACGAGAAGTTTCTGCCCCATTGAGAAACGATGATGGTTCTTGGGCCGTGTCGGATAAAGACAAATCTGAAATATTCGTTGACTATCTTTCAAGTGTTTTTCAACCTCACACAGACTTAACAGACATACAACACGAAAATTATGTACAGAAATTCTTGGACTCTCCTCTTCCCATGTCTCTTCCACCAAAATCCTTTACTCCTTCCGAGGTATCTAGACAGATTATGAAATGCCGAAAAGAAAGACTCCTGGTTACGACCTTATCACTGCTGAGGTGCTTCAAAAAATCCCCAGAAAAGCTTTAGTATTTCTTACTACATTATACAATGCTATACTCAGGACGACCAAATTCCCCATTCAATGGAAATATTCTACGATTTCAATGATACATAAACCTAACAAAGACAAACACAGACCTGATTCCTACAGACCAATTAGCCTTCTTCCAGTATGCTCAAAAATATTTGAAAAATTATTGCACGGACGCATTATTAACATACTGACTGACCACAACATATTACCATACCATCAATTCGGATTTCGCTCTTTTCACTCCACAACACAACAGTTACACAGAGTAACGGACTTTATTTCCACAGCACTTGAACTAAAACAATATGCTTCTGGGGCATTTTTGGATGTTACTCAAGCTTTTGATAGGGTGTGGCACCAGGGTCTTCTTTTTAAACTAAAACCCATACTTCCAAGCTCTTATTATCTAGTTTTACAATCTTTTCTCTATGACCGCTTCTTTTCTGTCCGACAGGGTTCCGAGACCTCATCAGTCAAGCCAGTCTCTGCAGGAGTTCCCCAAGGTTCTATCCTGGCCCCACTTCTGTACTTAACATACACATATGACTTACCGACAAACGAAAACATCCTAACTGCGACATATGCCGACGATACTGCAATTATTACTAAAAACACAGACCCTACACAGGCCAGTATGACTTTACAACATCACTTAGACAATGTACAAAACTGGTGTAGGAAATGGAAATTAAAGATTAACCACGACAAATCACTACATGTTACATTTACACTTAGACATGGAACCTGCCCTCCAGTTTACGTAGACAATCACCAGATACCACAATCAAACGCAGTAACGTACTTAGGACTTATTTTTGACAAAAGGTTGACATGGGGCCCACACGTTAAGACTAAACGTAAAACTCTAAATTTTCGACTGAGACTATTGTATTCGATACTTCATAGACATTCTAAATTACCAATCAGACAGAAACTTAACGTATACACTTATTTATTAAAACCAATATGGACTTACGCTTGCCAAATATATGGACCTGCTAAAAAGACACACATACGAAAAATACAAACATTTCAATCGCAATTTTTAAGACTGGCAACGAACTCACCACCATATGTTTCAAACGATACCCTTCATACTGACTTACGTATTCCTACTATAACAAACCACATTCGATCGACTTACAAACGATTTCACGACAAACTAAATGGACACATAAACAAACTTGTGCAAAACATGGCTACAACCGACATACCATCTATAACTCGGCGTAGGCTGAAAAGGAGTTGGATGAGGGACCTCCTGACCTGAAAATATAGTTATGCTTAATGTCAGGAGGATGCACCACTGGGTGCTGTCTCCCTCATGCCTGCCCACGCCATGTTTACTTAGATCTTAGCACATTTGCTTATTGTAATTTTTTTACAGGTGTAAATAAAAAATTAAGTGAAAAAAAAAAAAAAAAAAAAAAAAGATGCGACAAATATCTCGTGTGCTTCGAGGACTTCTTGCACCACTGGATCAGTACAGAATAAACTTTCATAGAAACATAAATCGTTCATAAACAGCAGTGATTATGGTGAATTTGGAATTGAAGAGGACTAGGTTTTCCAAAATCCACGAATGAATCGGAGGAAAAGCCAGTTATCACGTCATAAAGCAATTGATTACTAGTTGATGTAAAATAAAACTTCTATCCAATTCCAAAACTCCATAAAAAATCTAGTATGAAACGTTTGATCAAAACTTAACGTGGACTAACCGTATTTCCCAAATTACCAGAAAATCCATCTCTAACCTCAAACAGCTCCCACGTTTCCGTGACTCTTTCGCTAGAAGTGACCGTCAACACTTAGTGTCTTCTCTCATCCTCCCCCACTTTGACTATGGATGACTAGTATATGGGGGACCCAGTGGCGAAAACGAAATAAGGCTAAAAAGATTAATGAATAGGTTCATAGGATTTATGTACGGCCTCTCCAGACAGTCACACATCTCTCATTGGTATTCTGACAAAAGGTGGCTCTATCCCGAATCCCGAGGAAAATACCATCTTGGGATCTTCCTATTCCAATCCTTGCGAGCCAAAAAAACCCTCCTATATCTTAGACCTTCTTACTTCGATCTCTTCCCTGCACACCCTAAATACAAGATCCCAACCAATCGATCTATACCTACCCTCTCATAGAACAACATCCTTTGCAAAGTCCTTTATCATCCGCGCTACCATACTTCAGAACTCATTACCCTTCTCCCTTCGTACAGTGCCATTCCTAACCACTTTCAAACACCAATCATTTATCCATCCCTCAAAAATCAATCTATCACAAATATGTGATAAATACAGACTTTGATGATATATTACTAAACTTATTTGATGTTTCTGTTTTTATTTGTATCTTTTATTTATATTAACTTATATAGTTGCTTAACTAAATAATTTTGTATTGTAACTTTTATTTTATAACTTTATTTATTTTATTATCTCCAACATCCATCAAAGTATCAAATGAAGCCGGGTAAATCGGACTTTCTCTGTATATTATTCTTAATATAGACGAAATGTCCAGAATAAAAATTATTTTTCATTCATTCATTCATTCATATGCCATAAAGCAATCATATTAAATATCCTAGGAAGGATAAATAAATTTTATATACCAAACTAATTTTAAATAAAATAAATTTCTCATCGAAACGAGATAAATGGACCTATTCCCCTGACCTGACTTCACATTCAGAAATACAAATTATTCAACTAAAATTATATTGCGATTAATATGTTGTGTATAAAGTATACCAAAACATGGAACTAAAGGATACAATTTTTTTCAGTTTTTCTAATTTTGAATCCAAGAATGAATTGTCCTTTCCAACTAACCATTGGTTATTCAGTATAAATGAAAGACATATTTATAGAAAATGTTTTAATTTATTTGTGGACTCAGGACATTTTAAACTAGGGCAATTTGAACCCTGACTTCCTACCACAACAGCCTTTAATTGTATGTAGTTGTCTTCGATGGTTTAATTAGCCATTGATAAGAATTTCATCATACAACTCTCGTGACAGTAACACGTGCTATTCTGGTTCTGACCGGTCCCAGAAGAAGCGAAACAAACAAATCTAACATTGATTTCAACTGTCATGATCAATCATGTGGGTTTAGGATGGCTCTCGCTGCAGTTGTTATTTAAATAACAATTAACATTTAAGATAATTGATTTTAATTAACACTCCAAGTTGCCAGTCCTGAATAATTAATCAATAAATCAAAAATTAGAAAGCTGGATCAAATTATTCCCTTAAGAATTCGAAGAAGAAGAAGAAGAAGAAGAAAGAATACTGTTGAAATCAATTCGATTTCCAAGATCAAGATCAGATTAGTCTGTTGTTTAGTTTAGATGGGCAGCAGATATATTCACGAAGTTTCAGATTTGGAAATTGGAGAAGGCGGAAAAAATCATATTTAATGATGATGTCGTTCTGAGGATAAAGCTTGGAAGACAGAGATGGGCTGGTCATGTGGCAAGAATGGACAATGAAGCAATAGCTAAGATTATCCTGACAGAACCTCTATATGGCACAAAAAATGGTAGACCAGAACTAAGATGGTCAGACCTAGGGTCTGCGGACCACTTTTTAGGAACCACTGCTCTCGTAGAAGCAACGTAGAAGTAAGGTTTATCGTACTTTTTGGTATTGGCTTAAATATAAACTATGAAGAAAGTCGTTTATTCAACAGTAAACCCACTATTTAGCATCTGATAATTCGATCCGCATCCTGATGGAACGATTCTATTGTTTTCAATTATTATACTCTAAGACTATAGTCTCAAGTCCACGTTTTGTTTCCTGCTGTAATATTCTAAAGGGACTCGTCCCAGAATAAATAAAGAATTATTATTATTATTATTTCAGCGAAGGTGTGGAAGTCGTGATTTACCTAACATAATGCCACGAATGAAACGGAAGCTTGCTCCTGGGTGATGCATTGTCGGTGAATGTTGAACTTACTTTTCTTTTCTTTTTCATATTTATATCTATACCAATATCTATAAAACACCAAATACAAATTTGTAGATTGTTCATTAAAAAAGTCCGGCATAAAGGAGGAATGCTCGGAGCTATACGGCCAACAAGTAATAGGTATGTCCAAACCGATATTACAAAGTAGGTAATTGTACTTAATAGTAAAAATTGTGCTTAATTTTTTCCTTGATTTTAACTGTTAGTTTCTTCTGAATAACAAGTGTATTACATTGCGTTTTAGTTTTGGAGACTCGAATATCATTCTGTATATGGTAACATCATATCGTATCACTTTTCTGAGGTGTTGTACTGTTGTATGCTGTTTTGTCGATTAACATCAAAGAAATGACCTTAAAATCAACTGTTCCCGATACCAATTACATCCAATTGCAAGGCCTAGTTGCATTTTTTTTTCAACTAGTTCTTCGTTTTGCTCTCTATAAATGTTTCAATTGTCACAGCAAATGACTTGCTGAGTTATTGTAGAACTTCCAAGGATAAACTAATTAAATAATTTTAGTGTAATTACCAACTGAAACGCCACTGTACTTATATATCATTATAGGATCTGCAAGTGCCTGTGACGTTTTCCTAATGAATGGTAACGTTTCATATTTCAGTAATACTTTCTTCATTTCAATTGTAATCCAACCGGTCTTTAATTAATTTTATTTTAAGATGTAGATATCCAGAATTAAATTAGGTGGGTTGTATAACAATTGAAATGGTAAAAGAGATCTATGAACCGCAAATGGCTACGATTGAAATGTAAAAGGTTATTGTTGGCAGAGAAATGCTATATTATGCTATAAATTTGAATGTTGTAAATAATAATATACTTATCTTTATGTTGTCTTCACCATCTATCCCATATAAGGTGTCTTTATTATATTACTGTATTATTAAGAAGTTAACTTTTTAGTAACCGAACAATATTTCGTTCTGACGGTGTGGTCAGTTTCTTAGTCGCCACATCCTATCGATTTCAAATGTTCGAAATTAAATAATCAAAACGAGGTTAAGCGTCAATTATGGACACGATATTAGTTCAAATTTGACCTTCGCTGTAAAAAATACCGGCTATTTGTTCTATAACCTTAATGATCCTGTAAATTTTAGTAATAAAAATGAAAAAAATTGTATAACTCTAATCAGCGAAAAAAATTGTAGTACATAGAGGAATGAATTAATTTATCTATTTACTTGAAAACACAGATCAATCAGTTATTATAACACATTAAGCGCTGACATTGAGTAACTTGTTTCTATTTTTTTTTTTTTTTTTTTTTTTAAAAGACTAACTTGGAACCCTCATACTAGACTTAAACGACAAGAACTTAATCGACGATTTGGCCAATTATACAAACTACTGAACAGAAATTCTAAACTATCCATAGAAAACAAACTGCTAATATACAGACAGTACTGAAGCCTACCTGGACCTACGGACTTGAACTGTGGGGGACCGCCAAATTTTCTAACACCAAACGCAGTCAATCGTTCCAATCCAAAGTCCCCAGAACCATAGTCAATGCTCCTTATTATGTCACCAACCTTACCTTACACCGCGACCTAAATATTCCATTTATTTGAGACCTTATACCATCAAAATACTCTAAATTCCATCAGAACCTTATCCATCACCCTAATCCCCTAGCTCAATCCTTATCCAGATCCACACATCCTTACCATCCCCCTAGAAGGTTGAAACGGCAGTGGCCTCGAGATCTTTTGTAACATGTATATTGGAGTTCTAGCATTGGCTCACGTGCTGTATGCTTGAGGATTGTATATAGGTATGAGTGACTTTTGTATATATTTTTATTAATTTTGTTTTGTATAATATTTTTAATTAATTTTTTGTATATATTTTTATTGATATTGTTTTGTATAATATTTTTATTGATTTTTTTTTGTATAATATTTTTATTGATTTTGTTTTGTATAATGTTTTTATTGATTTTGTTTTGTATATATGTACATTGTATTATTATTATATAAATTTATTGTTTTGTATATATCGTGTGAATGTAGTATGAATGTTGTACTTTATCACTATTAAAAATGTCCTAAATTGGACTGATTGTAATATCACTTAATAAAGAACTGTTTCTATCTCAAAAAAAAAAAAAAAATTTTTTTTGGATTATACGAACAATGAGGTAGATAAAAAGGATTGTTTAAAATAAATAAAAATAATTACTTACAAAAATGAAAGGAGGAAGAAAATACATCCTTCTGTTCAGCCAAATCCTAATATTTTTTTATAATTTATATTTGTGAAATTTACAACTATATTGTTGAATAGATGAATTTAATTTGAGGAAAATATCAAACAATGACATGATATACTTTTAGAGAAAGTACCAGCAGTCAAAACTATTCTAAATGATAAGGTCTCCGGTCTATCTTCTTTTCAGACGCCTTGAAGGATTATCATGAATTGAAGATAGAGCAAGAATAGAAACTAGAGGGTTTAAGAGGGAATGGAGTTTTTCGTGAAAGGAATGGTTTCTGGTTCGGGCCAAATCAGAAGCATGCGGAACATTAAGGTCATTGTGGGTGAAAAAATAAGTAGCATTGAGGATTTTACCATCGATTTTGGATTGTAGGGATTGGATACTACATGGTTTAGAAGAACCCCAAAAATCTATTCCGCAAGTCCAGATTGGCCTCATGATTGTCATATATAGGAATTTAGATATCCACAGTTTGTTTGTTTGTTTATTTAACGTCACTTTATGCTACTATGGCTAATCGGACGATGCTACAGTGGGAGTCCTAAATTTTGCCTATCCAGGTTTTATTAGGATAGGGATCTTTAACGAGTACCTGACAACGCATAGGCTCGAGACCACCTTTTAACGTCCCATCCGAAGGACGGCGTAACTAAGGATTTTTTACTCCCATTAAAAATCCTTAGGACCACCTGCGGCTTTGAACCGTGACCTTTTGCATAGAGCTGTTACGCTAACCACCCACTACAAGTGATCCCAGATATTCACAGTTTAATAATGTTGATGGTTAAGTTGTTTGTTATTAAAATTTGGTAAAAGGTCATATTTAAGCTGCTTCTTAAGACGTTTTAAAAAGTATTGTTTTGTTTTCGCTTACTTCAATCCATACGTCATCGGATCCAAGATCTGAGACCTTAAACCTGAGAACTGAAATATATTAAGATACTGAAGAACTTAAAAAATTGGATTCATAAATTCATTAAAGTTGTTGGGAAAAATTACAAACTCTTGATCTCTTGTTCTTTCCCGCCTTCTCCAAAGAATAATAATGAAAGGTTATAACTAAATGATGTTATTTGTAGAGCTGGTAGCAAATAACGGAATCTATAGTATTAATGTTCCACTACAGAAGATTTTAGATAGAAAATACTTGTTTGTTTAATCATATTTAGTTAGTTATAATTTCCAAATTAATTTTAGCATTAAATTAACTATAAGGGGGCGGCGTGGTCTAGTCGATAGAGCACAAGTCTACTGTTCTCCGGGTCCTGGGTTCGAATCCCGGTGTGGCAGAGTATTATTTATTCTTTTAATTCAGTCGGGGAGAGCCTAGGGTACGGAGACCTTCCTGGGGCAGACCCAGCCTCTAGAAAGTGGGTACCCAACAGAAATTGGGGAAAAACCTGGCGTCTGAGCAAGATCAAGGCTAATCACTTGATCGGACAGTCGTTGGCCTAGAAATAGTACGAATCTTTATATGTACTGAGCCCAAGACCCTTCATGGGTTGTAGTGGTACAGGTTTTTTTTATTTTTTTAAAATTATAATTCCAATAATTGAATCTTGAATGAATAGCTGCTATCATTAATTTTGGCAAGAAGTCTTGGAATTTAAGAGAAATGTTTATTTAAATAAATTCTGTGGAACCATCTCTTCTTTTTAAATATTATTTGCTAATTCATCAATAATACATTTACAACGTTTCGAGGAACATATGTCTCATCATCAGAATCAAAAAAATCCATATCATTTATTATTGGTCATATTTCATGAATTTTTTTTTTGTGTCAATGATGGTCAATATATTCATTTGGTAACTAAATTGGCTGAAAACAATTACATTATCACCTATTTCTTGTTCATCTATAGCTTTTTTAAAAATGTACACTATTAAGAACATCATGGAGTAGACTAAAAATTGAACTTCAATCTCACTCCCCAATCTTTCTTTAAAATCTAATTTGTAATTTACTGTACTATTTAAATTTTTAGTTATATAAATCGATATATATAACTATATATATATAATATATATATATATATATATATATATATATAATATATTATATTTATGGGAAAAATCCTTCTAAAACAGTCAAACAGGAACTTTTTTGTTAAAAACCTCTTATAGGGCCCAGTAAAGAGGAATGTAACACTATTTTCCTATACTTTCACTTCGAATAATTCGTAATTGGCAGAAATAAAAACATAATGCAGCCCCAAAAAGTGGCATTCCCCGACGCTCCTCAGACTTGGTAGGGGAAAAGAAGGAGGGGATGTTCTTTACTCCAGAGTACTTCAGAGGGGGAGCATCAGATGAAGAAGGTTCGTCGGAGAGGTTGGATTAGTCGAGCGATAGAGTAGGGCGTTAATAGTGGACAGTGTGCTTATCTAGACTCTTATCAGTATCGAAGCTTACTCTTACGTTTTATCTAAATTGGCAAAAATATATGAATCACTTTTTTGGTAGTTTTTCTTTCGAAGAAAATAAAAGACATTTTCATAAACTACAAAATCGAAAAATTCTGGAAACGCCAAGGTATAAAAATCACTTGATCGACTTATATCCTGAATGTAGCTCGATTACAGGAATCTTCTTTAAGGTAAGCCAAATAACAATAAGTAGTCAATTTTAAGCTAAAAAAGAGGCATAAAATAAATAAAATAGTGATTTTATAGTATAGATCAGTTTCTCTATTATCCAAGTCAATTTTTAAAAACTTCTTGCTTGAATAATTTAAGGAAATTATTAAAAATAAAATGTGTTATTACAAAATAAATTATAATAATCGTACTCCTAACCATAACTAAAAAATTAGAATTATCACGTATTCCCTAACACTATCGAAATTCCAATTAATAACTAGTTAATCTTTTGAAGATTAGTAGAATAGAAAATGGCTTGAAAGAAGTAATTATTTTGCTCTAAATCGCTTATACGTCCTATTTAGACAAACAAGCCAATTGACGATATCAGTATAATGTTTTGAGGCTTTTTAAAAAATTGAAATTCACCTTTATACAATTTTCGTTTTTTAGAATCCTAAATAAATTTAAAACAGATATTTTTCTATTAATGATAAAAATATGTTTAATGTGTGACTTAAACCATACCCAACCTTAAAATATAATGAATTCGGTAGGATTCTTAAGAAAGTGTGGATTGCTTTATTTTTTATTTTCAAAAAATATTATGCTGCTAATAGGTTTCATCTTACTGATGCATTTATATAAGATACTCGATCTTCCTCTTCCGATTTCAGCGTGCATTAAATTTGGAATATACATTCATATAATGCTGGCTAATAGAATGTTCTTTACATAAATAATGTATAAGCTCATATGCTCTATTATTAAAATATATTAAGTGGAAAAAATGTATTATTAGATATATTGTTTATAGTAAAGTAATGCCATTTAATATAATTAAATACACAACAATATGATTTAACAATTTTATATGTTTGCATTCACAGAGTGATAATTATAATACATTAAATACTGTACTTCAGAAAAACTCATTTCAATTTTTTGTATGATCATGTATTTATGTTCATAAATAAAGATATCGTTATGTATATTGTTTGTTTATATATTTAACGTCACTTTATGCTGCTATGGCTGATCGGACGATGCTACAGTGGGTGTCCTAAATTTTGCCTATCCAGGTTTTATTAGGATAGGGATCTTTAACGAATACCTGACATCGTACAGGCTCGGGACCACCTTTTAACGTCCCCTCCGACGGCATAACTAAGGATTCTTTACTCCTATTAAAAAATCCTAGGCCACCTGCGGGTTTGAAGATATCGTTATGTGTATATAATATGTGTGTGTGTGTGTGTGTGTGTGTGTGTGTGTGTGTGTATTTCGGAACATAAATGCAAGATTATACAAAAAATTGTAATGAGTTTTTCTGAAGTACAGTATTTAACTAATCATAATTATCACCATTATACTTATAATTATTAATTCTTTGTCTTCCCGCTTTATTTTTCAATAGCTCACCAAAATATTAAACTAAAACTTAGTTATTTTCTAATCAGCTTCAAGAACAGAAAGTACACTACTGAGAGTTCGTTCAGTTACTTGCATCTCAGAAAGTTCCTGTCATAACTGGCGTTCAGATCCGGCCTGGGATGACCACATTTTATTTTTGAGATAATCCTGGAGTGAATTCGAACCTCACAATCTGTCCAGAATAAAAAATAAATAAACCTGTATATTAACCGGCCATTCTTTCCTAATGGCATTAAAAAAAAAATTCCAATACCTATAATATTTAAATAAAATAAATTATTATGTATTAGAAGCATAATTTATGTGGAGAGTAGGGTAGTTCAGAGGGTAAAGCACAACGTTTGCGAACCTGACTATTGCAGATTATTTATTTATAAGGTTAGGAAGGTCCTTCTGGGACACATCCCGCCTCCTTATGCAAGACATAATGGCCTCGTAATTGGTTATTAAAAAATAATAGGTCATTAAAATCACAGAATGACTATAATTATAAATATTATTATTTTTACTAATTATAATTTTAAGTGCCTGATATTTGTGTTTTATTTTATGAATGAAATGTGATTTGATTTTTTTTGCAGCGAAGCTTCCACACCTTGGACAATTTCAAGCGTCTTTCAACATAATTATCAAATATAGCAACAACGAGCAGATATAAGAAACCTCACTGGTAGTTACTTTAATTTAATTTGAAATCCTTACATAAGCATATAAATTTCGTTTTTGTATAATCTTTAAGTAAACTATTGAATTTCAAGTACATTTAATATAGAAATAGCTTCATAATTGCCAGCACGCATCTTTTTTCTTAAGTCACTTACTGAAAAAATACTATGTGTTAAATTTATATTAGACAACTATACCTTTCGATCAGGATCGCTCAAGTGACGTGACTAAGCATAACTGTACCTCAAGCATATTCTCCTTGCGCCCGCCTGTCAATATCCAGGAACATAAACATCTTATCTTTGATCCTTTGGCACTAACTCATTTCATCATATTTTTCAAACTCTCTCTAAACATGCGCAGCATAATTAAGGCACTTTAAATAAATAAAGAATTTGTATTTTCATGTTATTGAATCTTTACGTTTAAATACTCATTTGTACGCAACGTAACCAAAGGCCCTGCGACCCTATGCGTCCATTATCAGAATTGTTTATGATAGCATATGAATGATGAAAGTGGTGTCAGATTTACGTGAGAAAAGTTAGGATACCTCTATACCTACTTCTATTCGAAATTTTAAAAATATTTCGTTCAAAATTTCATAGCAACTTGTTTCCAGCCTTCTTCAATCGGATTTGGACACTATATAGGGTATATAGGGTTATATACACTATATATAGGGTTATTAATCTATTTTAATCTTGATAGATATAACGAGACCCCTTTTATGAGTTTTTTTTACACACTAAGTTAACTGTTCTGGCACCCAGGACTGCTTTACAAACTCCGGAAATTCCTCCCTCCTACATACTACCTCATCATTCAGTCCTACCTCTCTGGAAGATCCTTCAAAATAAACCACAATAGTTCCTATTCCTCCTATTTACTCAGTCTGCTGGCGTTCCTCAAGGCAGTATCCTAGAACCCCTTCTTTACACAGTTTTTACAGCTGATATCCCAACCCATCCTAACACCTTCCTTTCTACCTATGCTGATGACACTTGTGTGTTATCAGTCAATAATGATCCTACTATTGCCTCTCGAACTCTTCAATCCCACATCCGAGACCTTGAAGTATGGTGTCAGAATTGGAGAATCAAAATCAATTCCAACAAATCCCACCAAATTACCTTTACCCTTCGTCGTAAACCTACAACATCCTGTCCTACAGTGTCCTTTAATAATATTCCGCTAGTCCCGGTTGAACAGATTCGCTATCTAGGACTCCTACTTGACAAACGACTAACTTGGAATCCGCACACAAGACTGAAACGACAGGAAACTGCCCAACGCTTTCGCTTACTTCAACACTTACTGGACAGACGCTCTAACCTTCCACTTAACTACAAAAGGCTCATATATATTACCATCATAAGGCCTATTTGGACGTACGGAGTTGAGCTTTGGGGCTCTACTAAACCATCAAATTCTTTCGTATTCAATCCCTACAATCCAAAATCCTTCGAAAAATCCTCAATGCTCCTTATTTTGTCACCAACAAACTCATCCATAAAGACCTTAATGTCCCATATGTTGCTGATTTGGCCCGTACGAGGTATCATTCCTTCCATGACAAACTCCACTCTCACATTAACCCACTAGTTTCAATCCTAGCTTCCTCTACCTTCCTGACAATCCTCCGAGGCGTCTGAAAAGAAGATGGCCTCGAGACCTTCTAGTGTAGTTTACCTAGTGGAGTGTTGCCAATGGGCATATTCTCTTCATGTCTTTTCATGTATATTATCTATATTATGAGCCAATTTACTTGATGTATTCACTAATACAGTTGTAAATTTCAATAAATTAATAAATAAAAAAAAAAAAAAAAAGTTAACTGTAATAAAATTGTTTTGATTCTAAGAGATTTTTCCGGATATAAAAGTTGTTATTATTCAGTATAATTTAAAAAATATACAAATGTCATAGTGATTTACCCAGGACGCTTTAAAACATTATGTAGTGCGGAGACAGGCGCGGTGGGGCGAAACACTCTTTGACATCCTTGTCCTATCTTGGTTCGTCGTATGCATTAAAATGTATTACTCAACCCCTTTTAAAACTTCCGAGGTGTTTGTTCTACAATACATCGCTACTCCTGCTTTGCAAGAATGCTTGTAACGTACGTGCGTCCCTTTAAGTTGTGAAATCGTTCGTATAGCCCAGTAAAATAACGATATTTGTTGGAATTGATTCGGACAAAGCTGTAAATCGTTTTAATACCTCTTAATGGTCTTAAATAAAAGTAATCTGAGTTTGCACCATCATAGGCGGTGAGTTTAACTTTTGGGAGGCCAAAAACCTCGAATTGTTTGCACTTTTTTTTTTTTGGGAGTGTGATTGAAGGGACGAAGAGGATATTTCCTGGGAAGGTCCGGTTCTTCTCGAGAATGAAGAGTCTTGTATGGGATAAAGTATAGCGGTTAGTGGTGGCATTTTATCCATCTACCTATAGGTACCAATAGGTAAGTTTCAATTTGTTTGTGCAAGTTTTAATTACAAACATCTTAAGTGATCATATAGTTTTAGTCAGAGGGTTAGCTTTGTTTCGTTTGTTCTTGAGGTTACGGTCTCATGGCATTCTTCTATTGTAAGCTAAGCCAAGGTATGGTATTATATGTCTGTAATAATTCAACTTTGTTGACTAGAAACATGTAAACATGTGAAACACCAATAAAAATCCACAATATTCAAAATTCTCAGACAGAAATCTATTAACATTCTAATAAAACTATGTAAGAAAATGCTAAGCAAATACGTTATTTCCAGATACAAAAAAATAAAGAAAACATTTATTCATCATCATCACCAACCTTTGGTGGTAAGTCCATTCTTCTCAGTTCTGGAATGCCTCCCACCATGTCCTCTTTCTTTGAGTTCTCTTATCTCATCATTGGTGTACACAATTTTTATTTTATTTTTGTTCTGTATTGATCAAATTCTTTGTGATTGAGACCTCTTGGGAACAAGGAGGTCGTAATGCAATACTTATATACAATAGAATATTACAATTATCACCTCCACCCATTGGTGAGAGAGGGATCAGAGATAAAGAGGCCATGATCTCATCCTCTCCCGAAAAGGACTAATTTACTATTTCAAAGGATATGCCAGATTTTCATATTAAGATGTTTAATTTTTTTCATTCTAAGTTAAAGTCGCCATCTCGTTGAAGGTTTAAAACTGTCTTCTTTATTTTTTTTTTTTTTTTTTTTGGCACATTAATTATTGTAAAATTATTACTTTGTCTGTAAGAAAAGGGCCTCAGGCCCTAAGACAATACAAATCTAATCTAATCTCCCTAAAATTATTGGGAAAAATACAAATAAAAAATAAAATAAGGTATTAAGAAAAAATGTGCAGTTAGAGATTGTTTTTACTACTTAGCATGTACTTCATTTTAAAATTGATATTTATATAGACAGTGTTTAGAAAAAATAACTTATATTTAAAATCCTCCTGGCCTTGGCCTCTCCTTACAAAACATTTGATAATATCTTGCCTTCCAGCTTATGACCATTTAACCTTTGAGATTGAAGTTGCTGAATAATATCTGTCTCACAGATATCCTTTCTCATACCTGGCTCCTCTTACATGTTCAATTTGTTAATTTACCTTATTCACCTCATTTTGCTATTTACTTACAGATAGCCAAAAAAATAATGATTGTTAAGTTCACAATAAATTATAATAATCATTTTTTTTTTTTATCGCAAAGTTTTTTGAGTGATTAGAAGCTTTTTTCTACATACATATTATTTTGATAATCCTAATGGTAGATCTTGAAACCCATTTTGCATTCATTGACCTTTGCAAAGCATACAATAGTCTTCCTTTAGTGAAACTATGGGAGGCGTTGGATCTGGCTCAGATTAATAGAGGTCTCATTAAAGCTATATAGAGTCTATTTATAGAAGATGAGTCAAGAGTGAAAATAGGAAGAAAATATACCAAACCATTCCTAGTTACTAAAGGTCTGAAGCGAGGATGTTGCCTCTCCCCAACACTTTTTAATATTTATATGGAACAAATCCTAAGATTGTGGAAACAAAATTATCAAGGAATGGGTGTGGAGGTTGGTGATGGTATACTTTTCAGCCTTCAGTTTGCAAAGTTCAGGTTGTCCTAGCATCATAAGAATGTGATCTTGAATATATGCTGAGGAAATTGAATGAAGCATACTTGAGTGGGGCCTAGAGATCATATGCCAAGCAACTCAATAATTTCAGCCATGTGGGGGATTGGGCGATCCCACAGAGCAACACCTTTAAATATCTTGGTGTAACTATAGATCATTTCGGAACAATGGCAAAAGATATCAACAATAAGATTGGAAATGGTAGAAGGATCATAGGTATCTTGAATGGTGTTATCTGGAACAAACATTTGTCGCTTCTTACCAAAAAAAAATATTTACAACTCTTAGAGATCACTTTATATGGGGCAGGAACATAGACAGTCCTAAAATCATCTGAAAGAAGATTGTTGGCTCTGAGATGGACTTTTGGAGAAGAGCCTGTGGCATATGTAGGCTGCAAAGAATCCCAAATGTGGAAATAAGAAAAAAGTAGGGGCAGAACTGAACATCTTGAATGAAATAAAAAAGAAGAGACTCATTTGGTACGGCCATGTCATGAGGATGGACGAGACTTGGTGGCCATATAAAATGATGAAGTACTCCCGCAGAAGAGGCGAAGATGAGTAAAGACCCTGCAAAACGTGGATTGAGAGTGTGATGGAGGCCATGGTGGCCAAGACTTGACAGAGGAGGATTGCAGAGGTAGGGAGCACAGGTGTTAAGAGATACTAAGGTTCGGAATGTGGCGCAAGTTGCAGAACCCGAGAAAAAAATGGTAGTTTTAATTTTTTTGTATTCTTACATTCTCACATTAATTACTAACTTCAAATATTATAATAATGACTCGTAATACTTTTCTTCCCGCAAATCTTTCTGTAGTGGGAGCATTGACTGTCATTTTCATCTTGGGAAACAGCTCATTCAATTAAGTTCATTCCGTTATGATATTGTAGTCTTTTTCCTATTTTTGATATTCAGATCTTTTATGCCTCTAGTTTGCTTCAAAGATTCAAAATATTTGAATATTTTTTTACTCTAAAATGGCAAGAATTTCTTAATAGAGTAAAATTGCTATAAAAATAAACAAAAAGAAAAAAAATATAGACCATTAGGTTAAGCTTTCTAATTTATGATATTTTTTATCATCCCTATTCAGAAGATTATAGCTCCTAAACAGTAGGTACACTTTTAAATGTATTTATGTTCAGTAGTTCTGTGCCTTATGCAAGAATTATTACATGAAGTTAAATAAATAAGAGGATTTCTTTTGGCTGTTTTCTTGTGACATGAAAATTAAAACATCTTCAGAAAACAGCGGTAAAAGTCAAATTTCAAAATTATTAAAATGAATTACCTAAAATATTATGATAGGTTTCATTCTTTCTAGACCTGATTTATTTTTTGTAAAGGCATTGTCAAGTGGTACATAAGTTGATGATAAATAGATGGTTCTTAAATCTTGGTTAGATTAGAGTGAGGCTGTCAGTGAGTCTTGAAGATGGGGAAGGGCCCCGAAACATTGACTCCTAATTATTGCTGATGTAAAAATAAACTAATAAGGAAGGTTTAAGAACCATCTATTTATTTTCAATATATGTTTCTTTTGAATAATTAATTTTATTATCTGTTATATAAGATTAATCCTGGGGGTCCATTATTATTTTTTATTATTCCATATATCAGATCAATACTATCTTGCCTTCTAATACTAAAGTATATTATCTTGTCTAGTGGTATTCTAATAATTGTATTCTAACAACTAACTGATCTTAAACTGAACATTTATTGTTTTTTTAAACATTTTATTTCAGATTTTACTGATGAATTTTTTTTCTAAATTAAAGTTTTTTCATCAATAAATTTTCTCTTTGTAGAAAGATAAAGAGTATAAATCATTGGTTATTAATGGTTTTATCTTATTTTAATCCATTTATATTTTTTTACTACAATGATAATATATCCAGCATAATAAAAGCTGATATATATTTGTATACATAAAAAATTTGACATCTGGTATATATGTTTGCTCTCAAAGCAAAACATTCATTGTTCCCTAAAAAGAACCATTTTATTCCATACTTGCAAAGGAGTTTAAAAACTTTTTCAATCTACATTTTTTAATAATGCAGCAGAAAATGATTTCCCAAAAAAGTAAACACACTAATGAAGTCTTGAAGTTCACAAACTTTTTTTGTAGAATGATGCATGTTATCTTAATTATAAATATGCCTCTGTACGAAACTTAATCAACATGTATGTAATGATAATGTTTTCCTCTTAGATAACAATGCCCCAGTCAGATCGTTGGGATGTGGGAGGTGAAGTTGGCGTGACTGTTGACGAGAGGCAGGAGCGTGGTGGCTGGAAAAACAGATTAGACTTTCTGTTTTCATGCATATCTTTATCAGTTGGATTGGGAAATGTCTGGAGGTTTCCGTACCTCTGTTACAAAAATGGAGGAGGTAATTAACATAATAACAGGATTAGTTATGTAGTTTTTAAAGTGGTTTAATGGTATTGGTCACAATAAATAGGAAATAACTTCTTGACATTGGCTTAATAAGTCAGCCAGCTGAGGGGAAGGGGTGGGGTGAAAGGAAAAGGAAAACAGGATTGGTTAGAAACTATATTTAATTTCAAGAATTTACTTACCTTTCAAATTATATATATATTACTATGTTTCGTGGCATATAGGGTAATAAAGTAATTTACTTAGAATATACATTTTATTTATCAAATAGCACTTATTATCATACATATAAAACTTAATACAGTTGAGGTATTGTTATTATCGAGAATACTGAGGTTCTATTTACCACATAATATTACATTTAGGTAAGTACCTTTAAACATGACTGCTTGACCCCCAACTTCCGACTTCCATGCTGGACTTCCTCTTATCTTCCTGTCCCGGCTCAGACTCCCCCGGTACTCCGCTATCCCTGCTGTACGAGTGGAGGGGTCTATTTTTTGTATAGCCCTTCTAAGAAGCCTACCTGCTTGTCGCTCGGAAACTACTCTATTTTGTACAATTTAAAAATATTTCTTCACCTCCCAGTATTCTCGATACATAGCAATATATATAAATATATATATATATTATATATATATATATATATATATATATATAAATATATTATATATATAAATATATTATATAAAATAATATATATATATATATTATATATATATATATATATTATATATAATATATATATATATATATATATATATATTCATTCCTTTTCCTTTCTGCAACCCTCTGGAATTTCCAGCCTATTCATATCCACCATGCTTCTTCTCTGTCCTCATTCAAATCCCAGCTTTTCCAATACCTATGGTCATCTCAAGCAAAGGCTTAATAATTGTGATATTTCAATTCAATTTTTAAAAAAAAGTATATTTTATATTTCAAAGTTAGTTTATTGTCAATTTATATTTATATCGACAGTGTTGGGAAAAAATAACTTAAATTTTCAACCTACTTTTGGTATCCCTTTATGAAAATTCTTAGTACACTCTTGGTTTTTGATATATTACTTCCAAAGAAATATAGAATTGAAACACTGTATTAAACTGAATAATTTAGTTTCTCTTAGCAAAATATTTTCATCAATGTCGTCTTGTAATTTATGACAATTAAAAAGTGATTCCATACTTTAGCTAAAAGATAACAACTACCCACATTATTTGCTACTAAGTGCTGTTTAATAAAAATAACTTTATTTTACTGCCTGCACTCTGAAATCTTTTTCTTTCTAAAACCAGCACTCTGCATTCATCCAATAGTTTGATGATTATCAAAACTTAGGTCAGAACAAATCTGTTATTAGTGGATTGTGCTATATTCTAGACCTGACGTAATCTGATAAGAAATCCTAAAACATTGTGTGATTTATGGCCAGCTAAACAATCATAAGGAAGCTATGAGCTTATTATTAATGGATTAAGAACATTGTATTATTTTACAAAATTGTCATGAATACACTTTTTTTCTCTATATTGTTTTACATTTTAACATTAGATTTACAAAAATGTGTGTTCTGTCTTAGTCATCTATTTGCATTTGAACAAAATAGAAATACATTTGGTTGACTGAACTTTAAAGATGTAGATAAAAAGATTCAATAAGAAAATTAAAGGATTAAAGTGTTTTAACGTAGATGAATTAGCTTATATTAATCGAATACAGTAATAGAACAATTTTAAGTATTTTTTCTAAATTAAAACATTTAATTTACAATAATAGGATTATCAATAAAGATTAAATAAGAAAATACATGACTCTCGAACATAAAAGAGTGATTAGCCTTTGGTATAAGTCATAATATTAAATTATATTCTACATGACCTTTCTGTAGGGCTTGCTTGTACTAGATTTACCACTATTTTTTTCTATTTCATGGATCATGAACTAGTATTAGTTACATGTAACTAATATAATTTTTTATATTGAAGTAAAAAATGTTATTTTAATTTGATAATGCATATTAATTATAATTTAGTAATTAAAACAGTTATAGATCTAATGTATATACTGCAGAAAAGGTAATAAACCAACAGATAAAATTTTGATATTGTATAATAATATTTTTCAGACTTACTTTAAGTGCTTAGTATTAAATTTAAGAATATAAAACATAAATATAGAATAATTTGGTTGGAGGGAGCTAAAATAAGGGGTGCAGTTATTGAAACACGCCAAAGAAGGAAACTATTTACTTATTTGAAGTGTTTCAATGAGGGCACCCTCCCCAACCAACTTCTACTACGATTATATCTATGGTCAATAATTTTTCCATCATTATGAAATATATAATTTATAAATAAAAATTTGTAATTTTCAAAATATACAATTATGATGAGGAACATTTGGAACTAATAAGTATATACATTTAGGCACCTTCTACAACAAAACTACAGTGAGAAGGGAAATGGAAATAAAAAATAAACTAATACTGCCTTTTAAAAAAAATACATAAACTTTCTGAACAGTAGTTTAAACTATTAAAATTAGTATTAACTAGTATAAAATTGTGTTCAACATTATTTTTTGGAACACAAATTTAAACTAACCAGGGGAAGAATAATGGAAGTGATGTTTATTATACAATATTTCAGAAACCATTAAATTGGAATTGTTTGGAAGACTAAACAACAAACATAAAAAAATAAAATAAATTAGAGTTAATTTTGTATACACATAATTTATAAAAGAGATCTTAGATTTTTATTTATTTTTATAATAATGCATAAGTATAACAAAACTTATAAATGAAAAGTAGTATACCTGTATAGAATTTTTAATTTAACAAATTGGTCTACAACAATATGCAAAATGTGACTGGTGAAAACGCCAGAACAGCAGGCAAAGTATTTCTTTCTTAAAGGTGTGACTGTAACAGAATGTATGAGATTTTAATGGTTAAAGTAAGATAGTTCACTCAACATAGCCAAAATAATTTCAATTTCTTAAGAAGTTCACTAAAGATAAATGTATGGTCTATAAATTTTAAATTGTCAGATTAGTTTAATTTATTGGAAGTTTATTCCATTAATCAATACAGTCTAGAAAATGAATCCCAAATTTACTATATGTCTGATATCAGTGAAAACTAATAGTTTAATAAACTTTCATATCTAAATTTATGTTTATGCTTACAAAATAAAGGCAACTAGTTTTTTTTTTTTTTAAATTACATATGTTGAATAATTGAAGAAAATGTCTATCCCAATCTTTTTACTGAGAATTAAAGTGTTCATTATTTTTTTTTCAGCAAAAAGTAAAAATAAATGAATAAAAAGTAAACAATTTGAAAAAAAAAAAAAGATCATGATTTGAACTGTTGAGATTTGAATAGCTGAAAGTTCCACTTTTGGGAAATTAAAAAAAAAAAAAAAAAAATAGACTATTGCCACAACGTATGTTTGCTGAACAAAGAAAAATCAGTTTTTAAAATATCCTTGAGATTGATGAAATTTAATCTAATAATGTAATTTTTAAATAAATACACATAACTTATAAAAAGTTATCTTCAAACAAATTTTAAAATTATTTAAATATATTTATACTATAATATATTTAAAAAATAAATAAAATAAAATAACAGTAAGGTATAAGAAATAAATCCAAAAGCAAAAATGAAATAGTCTGAACAATTTATTGCTTTGCCAACATTTTCACTTACATTACAGTTCTTTAGGGTTCCTCAATTTACAGCAGTTAGGAAAAATCTAATGTTTGATAAGTCAGTCCCTTTTATATATACTAGTAACGATAAGCATCCAGAGAAGTAATATTTGACATTTTTAAGAGTAATTATATAAAGTTAGAATGAGATACTCCCAATAGGAGAAAGCTGGCCCACATCCAGATAGTGTCTCATAGTACAGGATATATAATTCCTCTTAATAACTTCAAATATTATTTCTAGATGGTTACAGCTACTTATCTTTATAGATATATTTCATAATTTAAATTTAAACATTAAAAAAAAAAAAAAAAAATGGAGCATAAGAGAACTTAAAGTCTTAAAAACAAAAAATTTTATAGGTGCCTTTCTTGTTACCTACAGCATTGCTATGTTTCTGTGTGGTATTCCTTTATTCTTTCAAGAGGTGGCCATTGGACAATACCTTGGACTTGGAGGAAGCACTTTTGTTGGACAGCTCTGTCCCATACTTCAAGGTAAATATTACTCAATTTGATGCATTTATTGCATATTAAAATTACTTTTGTTACAATAAAAAAAAAAAAAAAAACCTGTACCACTACAACCCATGAAGGGTCTTGGGTTCAGTACATATAGAGGTTCGTACTGTTTCTGGGCCAACGGCAGTGCAATGAGGTGATTAGGCCTTAATCGCGCTCAGCGCCAGGTTTTTCCCCAATTAATTTGGGTACCCACTTTATAGAGGCTGGGTCTGCCCCAGGAGGGCCTCCATACCCTAGGGTCGCCCCCCGACTGAATTAACAGAATAAATAATATTCTGCCATAGCCGGGATTCGAACCCAGGACCCGGAGCACAGCAGACTAGCGCTCTATCCACTAGACCACGCCGCTCCCTTAAAACTTTAGCTTTTCAATGGTCTATTATACATATATATTTTACTATTCATATTTAGGGGGGAAGAAGAAGCAGGGGGGAAGGGAAATAACCCTATGACGTATATTCCAGTTGAAAACTCAAATTAAAAATTTTTAACAATTTTGATACTTTCACTTACCTAAGACCTAAGTATAACTTGTTTTCTGGCCAGATGTGCTGCCTTTATTTTTTTTTGTTCTTCCCTACCTTGTCTTTGAAGGCTATACGGGGTTTCTGTAACCAAGGGTAAGGGCGGGGGATAAATGCTGAAATAAATTGTTACAATAAACATTACAAAAATTCAGTTTAAAAATATTGTTAAATGATTCCTCTTATAAGGCACTCAAGAGGAAGATATTAAAGAAAAAAAAATCTTCAATGCTTTAATCAAAATAACATCTACATGAAACTAAAGCTTATTTAATTTTACATAAATCAGTGATTTTAATCAAAATTGTTAGTTTTTTTTTGAGAAACTTGTAAAAAGATGCAAAATGCATGGTTTAAAATGTTACATCTGGTTCATCAGTAGAACCAATAAGAGAAAAAGTTGCTTTAGCACCAAAGGCATATGACTGTCTTAAATATGAAATTTCAAATTATTATTATGACATTTTGTTTTCTGGGCATATACACACCTTTTGTGGAACTTGGTCATGCTGTGGAGGGCTTTTATTTCAGCATTTATCCCCCGCCCTTACCCTTGGTTCGAGAAACCCCGTATAGCCTTCAAAGACAAGGTAGGGAAGAACAAAAAAAAATAAAAAAATAAAGGCAGCACATCTGGCCAGAAAACAAGTTATACTTAGGTCTTAGGTAAGTGAAAGTATCAAAATTGTTAAAAATTTTTAATTTGAGTTTTCAACTGGAATATACGTCATAGGGTTATTTCCCTTCCCCTCTGCTTCTTCTTCCCCCCTAAATATGAATAGTAAAATATATATGTATAATAGACCATTGAAAAGATAAAGTTTTAGAAAAAAAACTTATGTAGCGTACAAAGTTGTAGAAGGTAATGGTGAGTAACAAAAAGCTCATAAACTTAAGTGATTGTAATTGATAATAATTTCTATTGTTATGTTAATCTAAAATAAATGTTTCCGTCGAAACTCTTTGTAATTATTTTTTCAAACTTGGTTTAATGTAAAAGTTATAAAATTAATTTTAAAAAGAGAGGTAATTGAAAGATTTGATGCATACCCTAACATTTTTTTTATTAATATTCTAATATTATTGAAATAAAAAATATTCTATGTGTAAGTAAATCAATAATCAAATCATAAATTTATTAAATAATAATCAAATCCAAAATTCATTAACTTATTTGGAGATAAATGGAGGATTTATTAATAAAAAAAAGATCTGGTGCGCGCAACACACAACTTTCACTTACCTCAGTTATTAAAATCAATTTAAGAATTTTTAAATACCATTAGAGATGAATTAAGTTTAAAGAATTAATTAAATTGATTTTCGATAGAAACACGTGTTTTATTAAAAAATCTATTATATTATTATCTCAAACAATCAGTTAATTTTATTTCCTTTTAACACTCTCCATTACATTTTACAACTTTGTATATAACATAATATTTTTTCTAAAATTCTTAGCTTCTAATGGTTATTATACATATTATATTATGTATTAAATTATATATTATGGTTCCTAACTAAAAAAAAAACAAAATTGCATCAAAAAATGCTTTTACACTTTTCTTTTTCAGTTGATTATCAAATTTGTCCAACTTATATATTTAGCAGTTTTTTTTATCAAGTTTACAATATGAAATGGTTAATTTTTTGAATATACAAAATTTAAGATACTTTATTGAAAGAAAATTTAAACTATCGGCATTTAAGCCCTGCCAAACTATTTCAATCAGAATGAAATCTACATCATATTAAGGCCTATCAAATTTTACATAGATATAGCGAGTTTAATCAAAATTGTTAGATTGGTTTTTGAGAAAATCGTAAAAACATACTAAATGCATGGTAGAATGAGTTTATTTGTCTTTGGGGGTTCCCCATACAAATAGAGCCTGGTCAGAATATATATTACAAACAGCAATTCATAAAAATTATAAGTAATAAATGTTAAAACCCAACAGATCACAATAGGATAATAGATATGTATTTAACAGTACAGTAGAATAAACAAAATAAACATGAATTAACAAATTATATTTATACAGATTTATATAAACAATTTTATATTACTAAATGCATGGTATAAAGTAGCTGTTCTAGTTAACTGATTTTGATGAAAAAGTTGCTGTAACATCTCAGGCATAGACGCTCTGAAAATATGAAATTTCAGTTTTATACAACTTTTCTTTTTTGCGATAGACTTACCTCATACACACACACAGACCTTTTTGAGGGACGGTTATTTGGACCATAGGGACCCTAAAACGTGTATTTCCGTCGAGAACTGGAAATAGAAAATTTTCAGGATCGCAATACTTTCCCTTACTATATATTTCATATATAGGTAAGTGAAAGTAAAAAAAAGCAAAATAAAAAAAAAATATATGGAATATTAATTACTAATATTACTATTACCAGTTGAATGTTATCTAGAATGAATTTATCATTTATTTTTCTAAATTAATATTATATTTTAGGAGTTGGTTATGCTACAATGACAATGGTTTTCTTTTTGGACCTTTACTACTGCATTATTATTGCGTGGACTCTTTTCTATCTCATTAATAGTTTTACTTACTTCCCAGAACTTCCATGGAGTAAATGTGGTATGTCCGGTATCCTACTATTAAATATAGCCTGAATTTAATTTTATTGAAATATCTTTACTAGTCAGAATGTTAAACGTGTTAATGACATCAGTAGGTTAAATTGTAAATGTATGTTTTTTTTTTAGAAAGGACAAAACTCATATATGTTTGTATATAATTAAAAATATTTATGTAATTTTCTACAGGAAATCCTTGGAATACAGAATCTTGTTATGAAAAGCAATGGAATGTAAGTGAAGTAGTCAATATCACAAATCAAAGTAACACATCACCAGTGGAAGAATTTTGGGAGTAAGATTTAGTTTCAAAGTACTTGAGATGATTTAATTAAATATTTTTGTATCTCTTTGTGTAACTAAAATTATTGCTTTTTGATAAAATTGAAATAAAAAGTGAATTATTTCTAAAAATAATATTTTTTAATTAATCAATTACAGAAAAAGAATGCTTGGTATGACCAGTGGAATTTTAGAAATAGGTGGAATAAGATGGGAACTCCTCTTCTGCCTGATTATTGGATGGGCAGCGGTCTACTTAGTCATCTGCAAAGGAATTCACCAAAGTGGGAAGGTAAAACAAATAAAATTAAGCTATTTGATGGTATTTCTTAATTCCTCATTAATTCAAATGTAATAATAATTTAGAAACAGAAATGAGGATTTCATGTAGATAATTTTAAAAGAAAAGAAGTTTGGTTCAAAATACTTTGATGGATGCGAAATGCATTCTTCTGTCCTAAGACTATGACTCTACAATTTGATAAACATATCTGATCTCTCTAATAAGTTTGATGAAAATGCAATTTAATAGATGCTAGTAGATATGTCCAGATGAATTCAGTGATAAGTAGATTTAATTCTAGGAATCAATTACATTAAAGCTCTTATCTTAGTAACTGTTTAATGTTCTTTTATGGAGCGGTGTGATCTGGTGGATAGAGCATTAGGCTACTGTTCAGGTCCCAGGTTCGTACCCCTGCTGAGGCAGAATTTTTTATTCACTTATTTGAGCTGTGGAGCGACCCTAGGGTATGGAGACCCTCCTTGGGCATATCCAGCCTCTATAAAGTGGGTACCCAAAACTTGGCAGCTGACCATGATTTAGGCCTTATCACCTTCTTGTACAGCTGTTGGCCGTGAAACAGTACAAATCTTAAGAAGTACAGAACCTGAGACCCTTCATGGGTTGTAGAGTTACAGGTTGTTTGATGTTCTATTACGTAAAAAATTGATTGAGAAGGCTTTTTACCTATTTATAAACTATTAACAAAATTCTACGGATAAACCAATCTAAGTTCCTTGTGATCCAAAATCAGTTAAAGTTATGCCATCCTGTGGAGGGGACTTAAAAAGATATCCCAAGCCTGTGCAATGTCAGGAACTCATTAAAAATCCATATTCTAATTATCTCTGAAATAGGCTAAATTTTGGACTCCCACTGTAGTATTAAGTATCCGATTAACCATAGTAGTATAAAGTAGATGTTGAATGAATAAAAACAAACAACACAAGATTCAGAAAATATATTTTATCAATATTATCAATAAATCAAAAAATAAATGTAGACTTATCACCTTTACTTTATCACCTAACACTATGGTATTTTATCACCTGGGGTCACCTGCAGTGTAGTGGCTAGCATTCAACCCTTCTATGCCCAAGGTCCGATTAGCCATTCATTAGCATGAAGTGAAGTTAAATGAATAAACAAACAAACCTTTACGTTATTTTTATTTGTTACATTATTGTTCAGATTCATATATTTATAATCAATTTTTGATCTTTTAAGTTTGAATGAACTCTTAATTTTGAGTATGAATTTGATAAAGATAGAGATTATTGATTTATTTTATCATTTTCAAGGTGCTATGGTTTACCGCACTGTTTCCCTACGTGATTCTGATCACCCTCGCTTGTAAAGCTGTTACCCTACCAGGAGCTGGTGCTGGGCTCATGTACTACATCACTCCTCGCTGGTCAGAACTTCTTGGCTCTGGACCTTGGATAGATGGTGCCTCTCAAATATTCTTTGCCTACAGCATTGGGACTGGAGCTCTACCAGCACTTGGATCTTATAATGATTTTAATTACAACTGTTACAGGTGAGTTTTTTAATTTAATTTAAAAAAAAAAAAAAATATATTTAATGCTGCAACAGTAGCAGAATGCCCCTACAGTGAGTGTCAAAAGTATTTGGAATTCACTACTATTTGTAATTTACTTGATTTTAACTTCTTTTTTTTTCTTTTTTTTTTTCTGTTTTTAAAGAGTTTTTACACAGTTTATAATAAATAAAATTGGAGGCTGATGTCTACTTCACCACTATTTTATTGAAAAAAATATTCGCACTACGTTTCGGCTACAATGCCATCTTCAGGTGCAGTGGAACAACTTAGATTTAGTGTGGGTAGCTGCTTCCTAGTCAAAACCACATGACCAAAAAAAATTGATTTGGTCATGTGGTTTTGACTAGGAAGCAGCTACCCACACTAAATCTAAGTTGTTCCACTGCACCTGAAGATGGCATTGTAGCCGAAACGTAGAGCGAATATTTTTTTCAATAAAATAGTGGTGAAGTAGACATCAGCCTCCAATTTTATTTATAAAAATTTGACCTTCACCTAAAAGAATCTACAGTTTATAATGTTTGAAGGAAGGTATACAATAGCTAAGACCAAAAATCCTTTTATTTTTAACGTTTTGAATGTTCATTTATGATCATTATTCGTTCATTTAAAAATAGAAGTGTCAAAAATATTCAAAATTATGTGATTTCCTAGTCATATTTATGCATCAATCATATATAAACATCTAGTTGGTAAACTTTTTTGTATAATTATTAATTATAGCCTTTCAGGAATCGATCATAGATGACTTAGAGAACCCTTCAAATATTAGTTTCATGTATATCTCGATATAAAATTCGGGTTTGTTTACTTATTTCTTAAAGTTAAAGTTTAGGGTGTCAATAACTGTACTGGGGGTCAATTACTGTCTGGTTTGCTCTAATTAATTAATTGTTCATTATGAAAAGTGTCCCACTCAAGCACTTATTGTTCCTTCAGAAAATTTTTATTTTGAATATCACATTTCCTGATTTTCCTTTTTAGTGGGGCTCAAAAATAGTTAATTAAATTTAAAAGAAATAATGAAAGAGGGATTTCAAGAACTTTTAGGAACTCGTGCTGCGACAAAATCTGAATAGATAATGGATGTATACCCTGACTCATAGTCATGCTAATGTTGAAAATTTAATTCATTCATCATTTTTCTTCTAATTTTGATTCTGACTTTTCATACTCAAAAATTATAAAAACCAATTAATGATTCTGTCCAGGAATCCAAGCTTATCAACCTCTTTCAAAGAAAAACTTCCCTAACCATCACTCACTGCTCAAGGTGTTTTACTATGACGAACAGAATTATTATTTTTTGGTTTCCTCCAAATGAATCATGTATTTTAGTATGAACTTGTAATTAAACTCATCTGTAAAAATTAAAATTCACCAACCTTCTTTTTAAAAAAGTGTGGCAAAAGTTCAGCCTATTATCTTAGTGCATTGCCTGCTGAAAGACCTTTTTTACTTTCACTTAGTATATATAGCAAGGGAAAGTATTGAGATCGTGAAAATTTTCTAACTCCTGTTTTCAACGTAAATACACGTTTTAGGGTCTCCTGAGTCCAAATAACCAAGTCCTGCAAAAAGGTGTGTGTGTTTGTGTGTGTGTGTGTGTGTGTGTGTGTGCAGTGTGTTAACTCCTGGGCGGAAACGAAAATTCTTATGAAACTGAAATTTCATATCTAAGACAACTATACGACCGAGATGTTACAAAATCTTTTTCATCAAAATCAGCTTACCAGAAGAGCCACTTTATACTATGCATTTTGCACCTTTTTACGATTTTTTCAAAAATGGTTCCGACGATTTTGTTTAAACTCGCTATATCAATGTAGAATTCAATAGGCTTTAATATCATGTAGATTTCATTCTGATTAAAATAGTCTGACAAGGCTAAAATGCCGATATTTTAATGTTTCTTCTTCTAAAGTACCTTTAATTTTGTATATTCTATAAAAATAACCATATTATCTTGTTAGTATTGATAAATAAGAGCTAAATATGCATGTTGAGCGAATTTGAAAAACAACTAAAGGAGAAAACTGAAAAAAAAATATTTTTAATGCAATGTTTTGTTTTTGGACATAAGAACAGTAATATACATGTATGATATACCGTTGGAAAGCTAAAGATTTTAGAAAAAAATATTATCTAATACAGAAGCTTGTAAAAGTTAATAAAGAGTGGTGAAAAGCTGATAAAACTAAGTGATCATTTTAGATAATTTTAGGACTATAAATAAATCCTTACGGGGTAAAAAAGGAAAACCAGTTAGGAATATTAAAAATATGGCTGGAGAAGTGGTGACAGAGGACGCAAAAATATTAGAAGAATGGAGGCTTCATTACCAGCAGAAGTTCTGTCGAGGCAACATACCTACAACAGAGCATCAGAATACCAGAGTCCGGACAGAAACCGATTCAACAACTGAATTAGAGGAGGAATGCATAGAGGACGACGAGGTGACACTGGCAGTGGACAGATTAAAGCCAGGAAAAGCAGCTGGAAGAGACGGCATTGCTCCAGAATTAATTAAAACTGGCGGACAAGAACTAATCAAGACACTAAAAACGCTCTTCCAAAAAATTTGGGATGGGAAGAGAATTCCAAAGGATTGGAACCATTTCTATAAAAAAAAAAAATATTTGTAGCCACTATTCAATCACTAAGTTTATACTTTAATGCCTTATTTTAAAAATATTTCTTTCCCTATTTGGGTATCAGTAACACGAGCAAGAAGAATTATTGTTTAGAACAAAAATTATATTAAAGATTAGTGAGAATATGAATATTTGAAACCATTAATCAACAGAAAATCATGATTTCCGAATACTTTTGGCATTGCATGATCTTGCAATTTTACATTATTAAACGAACATTTTTAAAAACAATATACCATTCGGTAATCTGGTTAGTGATTTGCTTTATGAGAGTCTCTTTTAAAGATTTATCAGTTAAAAAGTATTATATAAATTAATAGTTGTGAAAAATACTTATTAAATAAAAATAAATACGAATTCCATATACTTTTGATGCTCACTGTAAATCAGAAGAACCTTTCATTATAATCTGCTTTATAATCTTGACATTTACACTCTGGCATGAATAAAAAAAACAAAAAATATGATATCGTTCACTTTCTTTCCTAATCATAGTTTATATGAGTGTATCATACACAAGCAATAGATGTAGCCAGCTACAGTTTCATAGATTTCCATTAACTAATTAATATACTCTAAAGCAAGAATTTTGTTATTTTATGGATAAGTCATCATTATCTGGTGCTTTTCAGGAGTTTCAGGAAGCAGCGAGTAAACTGAGTACGCAGATCAATGCAGAAAAGACCAAATATATGAGATCCTCTAAGAGAGACAGGCGGGAGAACCCTTACATTTCGGTGTGTAGTTGGAATTTCCGCAATGGGGACTATTTCAAGTATCTAGGGTCAGTTGTAACAGCAAAAAATAACATCAAAGAAGAGATAAAAACAAGACTGGCAGCTTGCACTTTGGAAGTTACTCCAGTTTAGAAATTTCTTACATAAAGCCAAAATAATAATACACCAGACAATAGTCAGACCTGTGGTGACATATGGCAGCGAAACGTGGGTCTTAACGCAAGAACATGAAAAAATCATTAGGGTTTGGGAGAGAAAGGTCCTTTGAATATTATATGATCCAATTAAAGAATCGGGAAAATGGTGAACTATTGGGTATATATGGCTAACCAGACATATTGATATTCATTAAGATTGCAAGAATATGGTCGCTTGGCCACGTACAAAGAATCTGAAAGTATCGCCTACCAAAAGGACTGCTATAACAATAGCCAGAAGGAAGGCGAATGCAAGGAAGACCACGTCTGAGATGGCCTGAGGACATGGAGGTGGACCTGCGTCAGCGGCAGCTGACAGAGACAATAATGTCAGAGGCCAAAGTTCTACAGGGGGTGTAGAGCCAAAGTATACATAGAAATCTAAATAGAGAAGGCAACACTATATTTACAATATATTATCCTATCAAACAAACAAATATCTGGAAATAAATAAGAACATCTAACTGCCTTGGAGTTTACGAATCCCGAAAAGGCTGACAGAGATTTCCCGTAGATCAACAATTCCGTAGTGAATCGAAGTATAAGAATTAAAAAAAAAAATACTGTTGTAGTCTACATTAAATCATCTCAAATTAGAGAGTGTCTTGAACCAAAATAAGTTCATGTTGAATATAATAATTATATACTTGCGAAATAGAATCTGGAAACATTAACATATTCGAATCAGAACCTATAACAAGGCCTGAATGCCTCATATATTTTTTGGGTTCTGGCAGCTAGATTTTTTAAAACTTGAATTAATAATCAATTAATAGTTTATTGATAATGTTTATTCTAACTTGGAAATAACCAGTCTGTTCTTGGTAGAGATATTAATAGCTGGAAGCTCAAGATAAAACCTGTTGCTGTTTTAATAGAACTGTCCTTAGTAATTTAACCAATTTTTATGGACCTTTCTGCTTAGAAAACCATATGTTATTGAAAAAAGCCTCATAATATATTTTTTTTCTTATATTTCAGAGATGCTATTATTACATGCGTGGTGAACACACTTACCAGTGTATTAGCAGGATGTATGACATTTGCTATTTTAGGCAACTTAGCCCTGGAACAAAATGTACCTATTGACACAGTTGTCACTTCAGGTCCAGGCTTGGTGTTTCTCACATACCCAGAGGTAGTTCTTACACTGCCTTGGGCTCCGATCTGGTCTGGCATATTTTTCCTTATGTTGATTGTGAGTAATCATTCACTCAAAAGTTTTGAAACATTAACCATATTTGATATTAATTTTTAGATGAGTCAATTTGTTAAATATTTAACATTTCATAATCAGAGGCAGATATTCAAGCAATAAAAACATAAAATGAAGTAAGATTTTTATTATAATATATTAAAGCATGAGAAAATAAATCATTTAAACTTTTTTGTCTCATTTTCTTTAAAATATGGGCTTTGAAGAATGTGGTTTTAAGAATGTCTAATATATTATAGATATTATTTATGTTTGATTGTTTCCAGATTGAACAGTACCAAAAGCAGGTGTAAATTTCAAACATTTCAGTCACTATTATGACATGAATCAGTGTTTCACAATTTTTTAGGTTTTGCACCGCTTTAAAACCCTCCCTGATTCAAGTTAGAGGGTTGAAATATGCTATTTAATGTTCGAATTTTTTAATCAAGCTGATGTTAGAGACCTGTTTTGGGGATCTCGACCTTCTCTCCAAAGCTGTCCATTTTGATATATTAAACTTTGTATATTAGCGAAAATACAAACCAAACAATTAGAAATATATTAATACTAGTATTGAAGTGAAAAATAGAAAAATTAAGTAAAAGTGGAAAATTAAGTCATGAAATCTTCTATTTTAAAATACAGAATTGGATAAATGACTGATGTTTAAATTTTTTAATGATTATGATATCAGATGCATTAAAAACAATTCCCTTAGCGCCAATAATGTAAAGTCCTATACAAAAATTAAATCAATATTTTTGATTGATATTTTAAAAAAATATATTTTTATTTTTCCATTGCTTCTAGACACTTGGAATCGACAGTGAATTCTGTTTGGTTGAATCATTTGTAACTGGAATGGTTGACAACTGGCCAAAACAACTGAGACCCTGCAGAAAGAAATTTACTTTCCTGGTCTGTCTTTCACTATGCATCCTAGGCATTCCAATGGTCACACAGGTAATTAAAAATTATCTTCCAAATTATAAAAAATAGGATTCTAGCCAACATTGGATGCTGATAAAAGATGTTTCATTTTTGAATTTTCTTCTTTGTATTTTTTATTATTTAGGTAAAAAACTAACTTTTATAAAATTTCAGGGAGGCATTTTTATTTTTCAACTGATGGATTATTACTCAGCCTCGGGGATGTGTCTTCTATGGGTTTGTTTTTTCCAAACTGTTGCTATTTCATGGGTATTCGGAGGTGAAAAAGTAAGTGATTGCATTGAGAAAATGATGGGAGTGCGACCGAGCAAATTTTGGTACTTCTGCTGGGTCTACCTATCGCCTGCTGTTATATTCGTAAGTTTATTATTTTTATTTTTTTATTAATCCATAGGCCAGGACCTATAACATATATTTCTGAGAGAGTCTAATTTTTGTACGAAAATAAAATTCTAAACTTTTACAAACAAGCTTTCTTCAATTTAATGGGGAAAAATGAGATGAAAGTATACATATACATTTCTCTTAGTAAATTATATTTAATGCTCATTAAGGTTAAGTTTCATCAATGATCTTATCTCATTGAGTTCCTTTACTTGATTTTTTCTCAGTGCATTATAGAAATAGGAATTTTAAATAACTTTATAAAGAATGGAAGAGCTGCTGAAATTATCATTCTTACATGCTCTTGAAGTTCAGGACTAAGATTATTCACAAGCGGTCAGAATTTTCGTTTCAATACCTGAAAATTTAGACTTACTGTTCGATGGCACTACAACTCATGAAGGGCCAAGGTTTACCTTAGTCTGAGCCACCTTAGTCTTCCCTGTTTTGTGCTGCTTATCTCCAATTTCTAAATCACAGCTTTTCCTGCGCATCTGCAGTCACACAATCCAACCACTGCAGATGTCTACGAGATCTACTCACTTTTTTAAGTCCAAGAATCTTTTTCTCAAGCTGTTAGGGGATTTCGTTATCACTCATTCTTGCAATATGCCCTGCCTATCTCAGATGCCCAGAATTTATAAAATTTATAATGTCCTGGTCTTTATAGAGGAGCATAAGCTCAGCATTTTTTATTATTCTTCCTTCACCGTTTTCCTACACAGGTCCCTTCTTAGGATCTTCCTTTCTATTCTTAATAGGGACGATTCTTGGGATTTTGTCATTGTCCAGCACTCCAACGAATATGTGAGAACAGGCCTGATTAGGGTGTTATATATTCTTATCTTAGTTGCCTGGCATGAGAGAGACTTGCTCCTTAGATGCCTCAAGTCTATAGTAGTACTTATTGGCTGCTAAAATCCGAAAATTTAGACTGCATTGCTTAAACTAAAGAAATATGCTTAATGATTCTTGAAATGAAATTTATTAATAATGTATATTTTAACATATTGAATGAGTTCTTGTTTTTGACTGCCTTATTCATTACATTTTCAGGGAATATTCATATTCTATATTTTTGAATATGTTCCTGCAAAATATGGTAATTATGAGTATCCAACTTGGGCAGAAGCTATAGGAATCATGATAAGTTTGTCATCTATGCTCTGGATACCTGGATATGCAATTTATTACCTCTTTACTTCACCAGGCTCATTGATAGAGGTATAATTAAATACATTAGTAATTTTATTGTTTATATTAATTATTCTTTTACTAGTCAATATTTAAAAGAGTCAAACCAAAAATCTTTGAACAATTATTTTTTCTTTTCACCTATGTCTTTTTATATTGATATAAATACATTAAATTTTATAAACAAAAACCCTTTTAATTAAATATAATGAGACTTTTACTTTTTTATTTTATGATATAAAATTGACTGACATTTTAGGTCTTGTCTGAAGTGTTCAACTTCAGACAAGTAGGTGGTGATCGCTTTGGTATTTTAAAGAATATTTTTCACTAATTTAAGTTATTCCAGAACATCTAGGTGATTAACCATGTACTGAGCCATGAATACATAAAATAATGTTGAAATTCATATTTTGAGTTCTGTTAAACAAAGGCATATGAACACTTAATCTTCTATAGAAACCATTTTAAAATCTAAGATTGCAATTCATCTACTATTAAAAGGTTTGCTCATTCTATGGTGCACAGTCTCAAGAATGAAGAAGCAGAAGAAATTCAAATTTTGATCTGCTGCTCAACTTCACGGCGTTGCTATCAGTACACAGCATACCAGATCAATCTTGAAGAGAATTTTAAAGAATAAAGATAGAGGGAGATACTGCCAAATAGAAATATATAGACTTTACTGATTTTGAAATCGCTCATGGACAAATATAAATCCAGACCAGCCTCAATATGTGTGGTGATGCAGGATTCCCAGGAGTCCAAGATTATGGTCTCTGCTACGTTTTGCAACTGATTTCTTTCGAGTCCATGAACTAGTGGCTACTGGGATGGTCCCCCTGCTTATTTGTCAGCAGTCACAACCATTTTACTGATTGTGTAATATCCGAGTTGATTACATTTATAGTTATGCACTAACTGCACTTACATAGCAAGTGTTAATGAAGAGAAATGGCTTTGGTCAGAAACCCTTTTGTCCTATAGTCTACATTGATTTTTTAGAAATTCATTTAAAAATATACCACAAAAAATTAAATACAATATTTATCTAGTTTATAAGAAAATATTGAGTATAAAAAATATATATACTATATTTGATCTAGGTTCATTATAATACCACCTCTGTTTGTCTGATTTCAGAATTTAAAGGAAGGTTTTGTATCAAAAATCAACCTGACACCAATAAAACAGGTAACAGAACGTGTTGCTAAAATTCCAATGTCAGAGAGCAATGCTGGACTTTTAACGAAAAGTAACTCTTTTCTGAAGTGAAGCTCTTACATTACAAATTGGATAAAAAGAAAAGAATTAACATGATGTACAAATCGCCAAATAAGATACCAAGGCATTCTTGTTATAAATTAGATTTCTCAGTATTATATTAGTATTAATTGGGGAAGAAGGAAGAGGGGCTATGTTTTGGCAGGGTGGTTCTGCCACTAATAATTGTAAGAACTGTAGCTTTGAGTTTAATGATGTCAAAAGCGTCAAGTTGGAATCACTGTGCTAGAACTTCAGAGAAGATAAAAGCTAGTGGAATTCCATGCATTGTGATTGAGTAGTATTTTGGAGATTTATACCAGGCTTGTTCCAAGTGTGATGAACCTTCTAAAATAATATTGATCCCCCTCATTGTTAAATGATGATCTGCAATGCAATATTCCGAAATGTGGAATTGGTTATATTTTCAAGACTAGATCTTAAAATAATTACGTTAATGATACATGAATGTTTCATAAAAGATTTTTTTTTTATAATGACAGTAAAGGTAATCTATGTTATCATTGTAATTTATTTAGTTTGATGATAATTTTCTGTTAATTTTGTATTAATTCAATCAAGTCATTACATAGTATAATTATTATAATTTACAAGCAATTTTAGAGATTGATAGTAGCAGTTCACTGGTCAAACTCATATAATTTGGCTACTTATTAAAATTATGACAAAATACTCAAATGACTTTTATCTACCTCCATAAGTTTCATTAACTGAACTCTATAGATTCTTGCAATTTCATCTTCCTAAAAAGTTCATTTCTTGTTGATTAGTTAGAACCAAATTTAAAGCTATCATTTAGAAGTTCAAGTGATCCATATTTTTACTTGCCTATAGTATTTTCTCAAACAATAATTATTTTATTACAGCGTGAAGTATATTCTATTAAAAGTAAAATACCAATTATAATTTATAAGACAGTGGACAAGTACTTGAAACATGTGTTCCAGGTAGATAAAAATATCATTAATTTTACTGCCATTTACACATTATCACATATTTTAAAATATAAAAAAGAAAAAAAAAAGTTTATACTAAGATTTATTTATTTTTCTCTCTCTAGTGTAAAAAATCTAGTTCCTGTACTTTAGTTAATTAAAAAGATATGTAAATGTATATATATATATATTTTTTAACATCCTTTAAAAATGTGTTGTTTTTAGTATTTAACTGACTAGTGAAATCAGAAATATTGTTGGACAGTATAAAAATTTGACGTGAAAAAATATCCCATCTAACTATCTCATTATAGTGATTTTATACACACTCCTGACATCATGGCTTACAATGTCTCATACCAAGATTGTACACAGGATATTCTTGAGGGAGACTTTAGAAAGTTGAAAAAATTTGGGGGTAGAGAGATGGCAAAGTTTAGGAATATAACTTATTTTATTCAAACACCATATAAGTTTGAAAATTATTTATGTTTAAATTTAAATCCATTTTTATTCACACCAAATCTATTTCCCAAGTATGAATAAAAAAAGCCGTGGGGATAGATTTCTCATTCTTACCCGGGTATAACCTTTAAAATTAAAAGCACTTCCTAATTCTACTATTTTTGAATATAATATTTTTATATCTTCTGTTTTTATTTGTTCTTTTAATAATGGGGGGAGGGAAGAGGAGGAGGAGACTATGGCCTCCCTATGACTCACTCAGGTATACCCATGTTTTATATTTAAGTTACATAAACTTATTTCAATAAGTAATGGAATTTTATCTAGGCAAACAACTAACCTACAGTCTCCAGACAAGACTTAAATGACAAAAACAGTAAGTTCATTTTGGCTACTTCATCCTTTACTTGATTAATGCTTCAAATTGCAAATAATTATTTACCAAAACTCATCAATGTTTATTTGAACACATTCCTGAATTCCTTCAAATTTCAATCATAATATAATATCTACTGAAAACTCCTAAACCTCTCTAATATATGCACATATCAAACTATTCATCAAGATATTAGTACACCCCATTCTGCATTTTTGTCTAAAGTATTTATATATCCTTTTTCTAAAATCGAAAAAATATCTTACAAGTTGCCAGCCTTTGCCAGTAGGATGATAATTTCTTTTCTCTCTCTCTCTCTCTCTCTCTCTCTCTCTCTCTCTCTCTATATATATATATATATATATATATATATATATATATATATATATATATAATAGGTATATTTTTTTTTTGTTGAAAGAAACAAAAATTTTTATAATGTATTACAAAAATCTAGATTAAATAGCCAGAGCGAAAACGGCTGCCCTCAAATATATTCCCAATTAAAGTTCTTTAAAGCCGACTGAATATTCAAAGCCAAAGTAGGAGCTACAGAGAATAATTAAAATTCATCAACCGTTTCATTAGAAAGATTAACCTACAGCCTCCTGCCTAGTGGGGATTTAAGTTTCATCCTGTTATATTACAAATGGGTTTGCGAGGCCGAGGCCGGCTGATCTCTCATATTATATAATTGATATAATATAGTACCAACATAACGGAATTAATCGCGGTTTGGGTATTTTCCTCACGTTCGTAAAAATAAATATAAATACTATATTCAGGTTGTATAGCAAGAAAACCACGAAACGCTAATAACAGCCAATTCTGCACGTAAAGAGAAACTGAAAATCGTATATATAAATGATGGTTAGCTGTTGATTAAGTTCTTATCATTCCATTGCAAAAATGATAAAATTCTCCTTAAGAAATATGATATACTTCGGAAAGTAATAATATTTGAAAACAAAATGTTGGAAGCAGACGAAAAAGACGATCTGCGAGTGGCTTCCAGCGGTAGGTTTTAAAAAATTCAAAAATGGTGATTTTAGCTTGAGAAATGAAGAACATGATGCACCACAGAAAAAGTTTTAATAAGACCAACTATAAGCACTCAATCGCAGTAACTTACGGATGAATACGAGAAGTCGTGAAAGCCATGAAAAGGACGCAGATGGTGGAAAAGAAATTTTACTTTTTCTGAAAGCAGCAAGGAAACCACTTGTGAATTGTTGCTCCCCAGGTTCAAAAGGAAGACACTTAACTATTGAATTTTGAGAAATTATGAAAAGTGGGTATATCAAGTGATAAGTAGGATCCAGTGTTACGTTGACGTTTCTTGCAGACCATTATAAAAATAGAGTTTCTGAAACAGTTATACTCGGAGCCAACATTTTTTTTATAAACGTCTTCTAAAGTAGGGTAAATAATTCAAGACGTTGAGCTTACCTCTTCTTTATGAAATAAGATACATCACAGGTTTTAGCAACGCCAGTGGAGATTTTCAGCTGTTGAAGAAAATCATGGCCACATAAGGCTTTTGAACGAGACATCGAGACAAAGACGTTCTGGTTTTAAAGAGACTGGCATCGCTTTTCGTAAAAACCTTTAACAATTCAAGATTCTAAAAAAAAAAATGTTGCTTATGAAACACCTTAAACAGGCTCATATTGCGGGATCTTTCAACTGCCGTATTACCGTAACCTGTTGATTGCACTGTCCACCCACAAGAACAGCGCAGCTTGCTCTACAAAAAAGGCTACTTTTTTAACTTCGGAGACAAGGTTTTCCCAGAGCCAGTCTCATTGCTTTAATCTCATCATTATAATTTGTTGCAGTTTTCCCTGTAGGCTCATCCAATTCAATCTCCTCGTAGTTAATTCTCTCACTAGCATCTGTTGTTTCACTTACTGCTGATCCAACAGTAAAGTTTGGAGCCATGAATTTTCTAGGTATCTCTCGGAAATAGCTTCTTAAGTAGGAGACTTATGGATTTCAGAACGTTTATCCAGTTAATCCTTGAATGGAATTTTTTAATTCCCACGCTTTTTTATGTAAAGCAAGTGTTGGAATGATCAAATAAATGAAAGTGTCAATGATGAAATAATCATTGATGGTGCTATGGGTGGCATTCAAGAGGATAAAATAACTAAGAGTACTGAAATTAAATTACAAATATCTTTAATGAGACACATTAACATCTGACATAACGTGTAATTGAAAATACTGAGATAATGGTGACTAATCTTTTGCCGCATAATATTACATAAAAAGATACCTAGGGTGGACGTTACATTGGCGAACACATATCAGGCGGTAGTTCTTCATCTGGACTATGACTGAATATCTCTGCTTGCTCTCCGACTCACCCCCTTCGTGTAGGACTTCAACGGACTTTGTTAGTGGATCCACTAACACTGACTTCTGATTCACTTGTATTTTCTGCATTCTCTTCTAGCCCCCTCTTCTTTCCCAAAATAATATTTTTCAGAAAATTGCCACGCCTCTTAATTACCAATGGATACTGTGACAATGAGGGGAGGGACCGATACGATAAGCCCCCTATTAAAGGGGGAGGAGTGGTGTAATGCAATGGCAACCTCTTTAAAGATAAAAGAATTAAGTGATCATTAAGGATATTCTTAATACCCTAAAGGCGGCACACTAAGAGGTTCCCAAGGCTTAACATCTAGTTGACCTTACCAGGTACACAGGCTTTTGTACCTTCCATTTGGCCGACATATGATTATTAACCTTCTTTTGTATTTATATAATTTAGTTTAACTACCCTCAGTATTCTCAAAACTTAGCAATAGGTCTCCTCAAACACTTAAATTATCTTGTAAAAAATCCTACATGTCGAGCCAGCAAAGGTTGAAAGATCAATTAGAATATTCCGTTTCGACTAAATATATAAGGAGAGAAGAGACCACAAATTGGGAAACGGTGAGAGCAATATGGAGATGAGCGGTGAGCGGGGATATAAATGGGACAGATGGTTTGGACTGGTCCTCCGAGGCCTGGCTAATGTGTTTATGAGTTGGCTAACGGGATTTGTTCAAAGGCCGTCCCGGGGGCACGCCATCGCCACCTCTCTTCCCTATCTATACTCACTTTTATGACCAGTATTTTTGAGCAATACAGATTTTTACAATTAAAAATACAGTATTTTATATAAATTTATTTTTGTATCGGTACAAAAACAGATTAAGTCGAAATGGCGATAGGAAAATTAAAACGTTATAAGGCTGCGGGAAATGATAATATCACGAGTGAATTAATCAAGGCATGTGGAGAAGCGGGCATTTCCAAAATACATTTTTTGGTTAAAAAGATCTGGGAAAATGAAAAAATGCCCGAAGAATGGAAATAATCAATACTTATTCCAATTCACAAAATAAGGACCTAGATCGGATTGTAACAACTATCGTGGGATCTCTCTTCTCCCAGTATGCTATAAAATATTCTCGTCAATTCAAACACGGAATACGCTGAGGAAATTATCGGAGATTACCAATGTGGTTTTAGGCGGAATCGCTCGACTATTGACCAAATATTTTCCTTACGTCAAATATTAGAGAATAAATTGGAATACAACGGTGTAGTCCATCAACTTTATATCGATTTTAAAAAGGCTTATGATTCAATAGACCGTCAGAAGCTATATAACATCATGATTGAACAGGGAACACCTAAAAAGTTAGTAAACCTAGTAGAGATGTGTTTGTCAGAAACATTCCATAAAGTTAGAATCGGTCATAATTACTCCGAGAGATTTGAGGTGCGATCGGGTTTGAAACAGGGTGACTCCCTTTCACCTTTCTTATTTAATATAGCTTTAGAATATGTCATAGAAAAGGTGATGTGTACCGAGAAAGGCTTAAATATGGGTGACAAGATTCCGGTTTTGGGGTATGCCGATGATCTGGTACTGCTAGGTGAAGACACGGAAACCATACAACTAAATACAAGTGTGTTAATAAAAACCGGTAAAGAAATAGGACTCGAGTTAAATACCGATAAGACGAAATATATGATTAGTAGCAGAAACGGTGTCGATCTTGGTGATATTGATGTATCAGGGCAAACTTTTGAACACGTAGAGAAATTCAAGTATTTAGGTTCAATTATAACTAGAAAAAATGAAATCCAGGAAGAAATAAAGTCCCGGTTAAAGGTGGGAAATGCGTGTTATTATTCAGTTGCTAAGTTACTTAGTTCGCGGCTTCTATCTAAAAACTTAAACATTAGAATTTATAAAACTATTATTCTTCCAACGGTTCTTTACGGATGTGAAACGTGGCCGCTTACTTTGAGGGATGAACAACGGCTTAAGGTTTTCGAAAATAAGGTATTGCGTAAAATATTTGGTCCGAAGAGAGATGAGGCCACTGGGGAGTTTAGAAGGTTGCACAACGCGGAATTGCGGAACTTGCATCCTGTGAATATAATTGAGCTGATTGCATCGCGGAAATTCAAATGGGAGAGTAAAGTTGTTAGGCTCGATGACGAGCGGATTCCGAGAAAGTGTGTATTTGCTGATCCGACTGGTGGCGTCCGAAAGGTAGGCCGAAGCGGAGATGGGAGGATTGCGTTAAGGCCGATCTCGGGAGCTTGGGCTTGAATGGTGAACATTGGACGAGTCTGTGTAGGCGGAATTTGGTGGTATCGGCATCGAACCTTCGGGTTCGCTAAGCCTATTATTATTATTATTAATACAAAAACAGATTGTAAACGCCGATATACTGCTATGTTTTGACAGGCTGCTTTTCTAAGGCAGCGGTACCTTCAAAAACTACATTAATTGATATATTTAATGTATTTATATATCCCAGTGGGTGGCATGCAGGGTAAGATTAAATAAGCTAAGTTTCAATAAATACATTATTATTAACTTAAACATATACAATTTATTTACACAATGCCTGAGAATACTGAGGGGCATTACCGTTAACCTTACCATACAATATTACAATAAAGAAATACCTTACAAAAACTTAGTCGGCTGGCGAAAGTGAAATCAGTCTTAGGCGCCCCTTCTCGGCTTCATCCTCCAGCTGCTCTGACCCCCGACGGACCTATCCTCTTCTTGTAGCTGGAACTTCAACTATCCAGGCTGGAATGTGACAGCCTTCTTCCCATCTTCTTTCTAATCCTCGTCATCTCGTGTGGGGCTAAGATCGGAAGTGCCCCGGTTGGCGGTCCAGCCTTTGTGATCTTATTTTTATCTTTTGACCATCCTTAATATTCTTGTCGGCTGCCACTGAGAGAAACTACCAGGGGTCTCTGGTATCCTAGACCGGTGGGGAAACCGGGGGGCCTATTGGAGAGTCCAAGGGTGCAAGTACACGCACTTTGTACTTTTGCCGACATAGGCTTATCAATATTTATTTAATTAATTTAATAGTTATTCAATAATAAACTACACCCCTCAGTATCCTCAATACATAACAGTACTCAATTCTTAGGCAAACATGTTTAGATTTAATCTAACTCTTACCAATAAAACTCATGAAGGGGTTTTCCATCTACTAAGGGCAGAACGGCTGTGCGAGGAGACGATTTGGACGAGATGAAGCCCAACCATGTTTTCGCCATATGAGTATCCATTTTTCAGAGGCTAAGTGGGTCTGACCCTAATTTTCCGATCTCATGATCCGTTTATTATTTAACCGACTCGTGAAATCAGAAATCTTGTTGGATGCTATGAAAATGTGAGGAGAAAAAATATCCCATCCTACTATCTTATTATAGTAATTCATTCACTCATACCCAGGATCTACAATAGCATTTATAAAGTGCGTACGCAGGATTTTTTGTAGGAAGGGCCAATAAGATTGAAAATATTTTGGGGTGGAAGGAGGAGGGCAAAGTGGGTTGAAAATTGTTTGGGTGAAGGGAGGAGGGAGCAAAGTGGGTTATACAGTTTTTCTTTTTAAAGGTTGAATATAAAAGTTATATCCAGGCGTTGATGACCTTAGGGTTTTACGCCTTAAAAACAACACAAACAAACAAAATATAAACTATTTTCTTCAAACACTGAATAAATATATGTAAACCTGAAAACTATGTACGTTTAAATTTAAAATTAAAAGCGCTTTCTAACTCTCTTTCTCATCTCCCCTCTCTCTCGCTTTCTCTCTCTCTCTCTCTATCTATATATTTGTATATATATGTTATTATCTTTTTTTTCTCTTCTATCTTTTATTCTTGATATTGTTCCGATTATAGAGAGGATACAGAGACCCCCTCTGACTCTGTTATGTATACCACTAGCTTGCACTTAAGTAACACACATTAGTTTCAATAGCAGCTGTAACTTTACAAAGGCAAACAGCTGATGAAAAGTCTTCATTCAAGACTGAAATGGCAAAAACAGCTAGTTGATTTTCATTCACAGATCAATCTAGTCATCGAAATATTTAGTTGCCTCAACCAAACCAGAATCTGAGATCTGAGGATTAGACAACGTCTTAGCTACCCACTCTCTTCGTTTAATATTTCCTTATTAATATTTAATTTACTTACAAGGTCATTGATTGTGTGTTATCTTTGCACAAATTTCTGGGTATAAACAAATCACTTTTAAGATTTCTTTATGTTTTTCTATTATAATTTTTTTCTTATCTTAAACGAGATTTTTGGGTAATGCCATATTAGAACGCATAGTTTGTGACAATGAAACCTAATAGAGTGGTCAAATGACGAAATAGTGGGTAAATCCCAAAACATCGAAAATAATTTCCATAATATTTTGATAACTAATTATAACTGTGGAAGAATTAAGTTTATAATTCACATTGATATTGAAGTTTGTTTCGAGAAAGAATAGAAGATATAGAACTTATGTTTTATATGTGGCCCATTCAATAAGTATATGCTCTTGAGTAGTGTCTACAAACTTTGGGAGGTTTTGATTTTCAAAAAACGCTCATTGCGTGGAACGGAAAATATGAGAACTAGAATGTCCGTTAGGGCTTTTCCAAGAAGCTAAGTTATTTTTACTGATTCGATTGTTAAAAAATAGCCAAAAGTTATTACTTGAGAGTACTTGAGTTATTACTTATGAGTACTTGATAAAATTGTAAGAAATGGTGACGAGGTAAAGATTAAAAGATATTAAGTAATAACGGATGACGATGATAATGCGTTATTACCTAATCGTCATTTATTAATGTTTAATATTATGTAAAGTTTAATATTACATTATTTTAAAATTTTTCTTTTTTTTTCTAACATATTTATTGATATTTACAACTGTATAATTATATACAACAAGTAAATGTGATGGATATAGTAATCTAACATGAAATACATGAAGAGATGCCACCCATCGGCAGCACTCTGAAAATATTTTAAACTAGAAGGTCTCGGGGCCATCTTCTTTTCAGACGCCTCGGAGGATTATCAGGAATCGAAGAGGATGATAGGATAGAAACTAGTGGATTAGAGTGGAAATGGAGTTTTTCATGGAATGTTTGATATCTTGTTCGGGCTAATTCAGTAACATATGGGATATTGAGGTCTTTATGGATGAGCTTATTCGTGACAAAGTAAGGAGCGTTAAGGATTTTACGAAGGATTTTGGACTGTAAGGATTGGATACGAGAAGAATTTGATGGTTTGGTAGAGCCCCATAGCTCTACTCCGCAAGTCCATATCGGTCTTATGATGGTCATATAAATAAGTCTTTTGTAAGTAAGTGGAAGATTGGAGCGTTTGTCCAGTAAGTGTTGGAGTAGTCGAAAACGTCGGGCAGTTTCTTGTCTTTTCAGTCTTGTATGGGGGTTCCAAGTCAGACGTTTGTCAAGGTGGAGTCCGAGGTATCGAATCTGTTCAACAGGGGCTAGTGGAATGTCATTAAAGGATACTGTGGGGCAGGAAGTCATTGGTTTACGGCGTAGGGTAAAGGTTATTTGGTGGGATTTGTTAGAATTAATTTTAATCCTCCATTTCTGACACCATACTTCAAGGTCTCGGATGTGGGATTGAAGAGTGTGGGAGGCAGTAAATCGATCACTATCTACCGATAACACACACGTGTCATCAGCATAAGTAGAAAGGAAAGTGTTAGGATGGGTTGGGATATCAGCTGTATAGACTGTATAAAGGACAGGCCCTAGGATGCTGCCTTGGGGAACACCAGCAGATTGAGAAAAAAGGGAGGAATAGGAGCTGTGGTGATTTATTTGGAAAGATCTATCAGCAAGGTAGGACTGTATAATAAGAAAATAAGTAGGAGGTAGAAATAGACGGAGCTTGTAAAGCAATCCCGGGTGCCAGACTCGGTCAAAGGCCTGTTCTACGTCGAGAAAGGCTCCCGTGCAGTACAATCCGCGCTCCAACGCAGAGGAGACAACGTCCACCACACGATGACATTGCTGGATAGTGGAGTGAGATGTACGGAAACCGAATTGATGATCTGGAATAATATGATGGGAATCAAGGATTGGGTAGATTCGTTTCAGAAGGAGTTTTTCCAGAATTTTTCCCATAATACATAAAAGTGATATGGGACGGTAGGAAGATGGATTTTCAGGTGACTTTTTGGGCTTAGGGATCATTTTTACTATGGATAATTTCCAGGAGGCAGGAAAATAAGTAGTACGTAGTACGGCATTATAGATGTAGGTGAGGAATAGGATGGCTTTTTGAGGGAGATGTTTCAAGATATGGGAAGTGATTTTGTCATGGCCAGGAGCTTTTCGAGCGGGTAATCTATGAATGATATTGGATATTTCTGAAGGATGGAAAGCTTTAGGTGGAAGGGTCATTTGGAGGGGAATAGTTAGGTCTTCTTCTGTCCTTTCAAGGTGTTCGGGATTAAGGATATCTGGATGGGGAGTGTAAGTATTGTAAAGATGTTGTCCGAATATCTGGGCTTTCTCTTCGTCAGATCTTGTCCAGGTTTTGTTTTCAGTCAGGAGTGGATGGTTAAAGTCTTTGAATTTAAGAAGTTTTTTTGTGGTTGTCCATAACGATTTGTCTGTTGTAGTAAGATTTTCAGTAAAGTTGAGTAAATTTTGAATTTTGTATGTCTTTATTTCTGATTTGAGTTTGTTAGTTAGTTTGGTATAGTAAGTTTTGTCAGCTGGGTATCGTGTCTTATGCCACTTCGATCTCGCTTTGCGTTTTTCTTTTAATAATAATCGAATATGCTGTGGCAGATCAGTACGTTGAGTGTCATTAATCTTGGTGGTCTTTGTGTTTTCAGTTATACTGCAAGTTATGGAGTCAGTCAGTTTTTTTACAGCTGTATCAATATCATTATTTGTCTTGAGTGGAGTGTTCAAGTCCAATTTGCTTTCCAAGTCCAGTCGAAATACGTTCCAGCTGACTCGTCCTTTGATCAATGTAGGAGGAAGGGGTTTAGGAACAAAACTGGAATGCAAGGAAAGCAAAACCGGGCTATGGTCTGAGGAAAGGTCGTTCAGTGATCTGATTATTGTTTGGGAGGAGGAAATTTGAGAGGAGATAAATATATCCAGGATGTCAGGTTTTTTTTTTAGAGATGTTGGCCAATATGTGGGATTCATGGGTGAGAGGACAGTATAGGTATGGGAAGTCAAGACACTGGAAAGGAGATTACCTCGGGAGTTGGTAGTTCGGCAACCCCACCGTTGGTGTTTAGCATTATAGTCTCCTCCAGCGATAAAGCGCGGTCCGAGGGATCGAAACAGGGTTTCAAGTTGGTTAAAGGAAAGGGAAATACCAGGAGGACTGTATACAGCTGCGAGGGTGAGATGGAAAGGACGAGTGGAAATGGTCACTGAGGTTGATTGTATGGCGTCAGTTGGAGTAGATGGAATAAGGGAATGAGGTAAGGACTTATGGATAAGGATGCATGACCCGGCATGGGAAGTGTTGTCTGGGTGGTCCGATCTATATGTGATGTAGTCACGTATGTAAAAACGTGTTCGTCGTGTAAAGTGAGTTTCAGTCAAAAGTGCTATGTCAATATGGTTGTCATGGAGAAATATGTCCAATTCGTCACGGTGGTTGAGTAGACCGTTAGCGTTCCACAATAGGATTGCTAGGGGCTTTACACTCATTGTGAGAAATTGAATGGGATTTGGGTAAGGATTCTAGTGAGAAGGGTGATTAGTGGTAGGATAGTTTCTTTAAGATCTGAAAGAAAGGACTGGAGAATGGAGCATATGTTGAAAGGATCTTGGTTGGGATACGGCTGTGGGTAAGAGACTTGTGGATGATTTGTATGGTCAGGATTGTTGGCTTGGGGCTGGGCTCGCCGTGGGATAGGATGATGTTCAGTCCGCTGAGGTACTTGAGGCGAGGGGTTTGGTTGAGTCAGCTGAACAGAAGGAGATGGTATGTGGGGAGGTTGTTCAGGAGGCAATTTTACCCGTAAGGGTAGATGGGGGGGAACGGGTCGATGTGCAGGTTGTGGGTTAGAATGGGAGGCCGGAGGCTTGGTTTGGGCTTTAGGAGGCGCCTGTCGCCGTGGCTGTTGATTCTTGATGGCGATGATATCGGAGGAAGGCTTTTTGGTGTGCTCTGTGAGTTCCTTGACGGCAGTTGTAGTTGGCAGCTGTTGAACGACGATACCTGTTTGTTTCACAATTTCTGGAAAATTAGTAAAATCCAAATCAGGTACCTGCGGGCGAATCTTCTGTTCCACTCGTGGTTCCGCTAGGTGCTGTGTCCTCTGCCTTAGTAGATTTTTATATACGCTACAGCCCCTATAGCTTGCTGGATGGCCTTCTCCACAAAGTGCACACTTTGCAGGCTCATTAGGGGGTTTGAGGCATGTATCAGAGGTGTGTGGCCCGGCACACTTGACACACCTAGCAGGGTGATGGCAGTAGGACTTTGTGTGCCCTAAAGTTTGACATCTGGTGCACTGGACGATTATTGTTCTCTGTCTTGGCTCTTCAAACCGAACTGTCGAATATACCAGCCGTCTTACCTGGAATATCTCCATGTTATTCCTGGCTGGCTCCAAATCCACGAAAAACAGGGGCAACGCATATTTTTCTCTTGGGTGCGTTACAGAAGAGATGTTCCTAACGTTATGGCCAATTTCTTCTAGGCCGCTTTTGATGGCTTCAGTAGGAGTGGATGAGTGGAGCCCTCTCAAAACTACTCGATAAGGTTTATCTTGTTTTAGTTGGTAACAATGGAAATCAAAATTTTTTGTACTTAAATAAGTGATCAGTTTTTTGTAACTTTCCTTATTAGTAGTATTAATTTTTATGTCATTTATACGTGAAAAACATTGAAAGTTTGGCTGGCCTATTAGATCAGAAATTTCTTTACCGAACGAGAGGAAGTTATTTATATTGGAGACATATATTGGAGGTGGTTCGGGGTCAGAAAATCCTTGTGGTTCCGGGAGATGGTTTATAATGTTGGCGTTAGCTGAAGTGCTAGAGGCAGAAGTAGAAGCAGTAGGTTTTGAAGTAGATGGCGCCGTTGTCTCATTTAGGTTGGCTGCAGTGGTACTGCGAGTTTTAGGCGGTGATGGCATTGTTTTCGATTGCTGTTTGGTCTTAGCCGCTTTGTTTTTTTTTTTTATTTGGTGAATTACCAGCGGAACCAGTGTTCTTTCTCTGGCGTTTCTGTAGTGTCCTAGGCTTTAAATACTGTGAGTCTGACTCGCTTATTTCAGAAAAGGGAGTCTCCTCCTCCGAGTCGTCACAAGATTGGGTCTGATCTAGATCCATAACTTAATTTAATAAGAGAAAAAAAAACAACTGTAAAAATGACATATATATGAACCTAAAGAAATTAAAGAGACCTATAAAAATTGAAGAAAATATATATAATTATTAGAAAAGAAATATATACCTAAATAAATTAATAATTAAGAAAATTAACCTTAAAGATCTTAAAACTAAACTATTTACAATTATTTACATACACAATAAAAAATAAAAAACAAAGCAAACATTTCTAAGTTAATGAAAATAAATAAATAAATGTCTTAAAAAACAAAATAAAATAGAAATGAAAAAGTCAATTGAGGAATAAAACTAATGTTTATAAATTACGTCGTTGAACAACAGTCCTGGCCGAGACCTTGTCAACACTAGGGAAGGATTAGCCGGCACAGCTGGCCCTTATCTCCAGCCCATGCGGTCACTAGTCTGTAATGGTCTTTACAACAAAACACCACTCACCTCTCTTTTGTGTTCGGTAAAGTATTCAATAGTGCAATATCTCACGATTCACAAAGTTTGAAGGATATTCATGCGGTAACACAGTGATGAGAAGGTAAGAAACATAGAGCTATACGTATAGTGAACTGTACTCGCAGCCATGACACTTGAAACTATTTTAAAATTTAAAATTATTTTTTATTCATACTGTTTCTCTTTTGTAATGACTATGTTTTTTTTTATATATTACCTATACTCTTAGCTATGTTTTAATATATTACCGTCATATATCACTTCAACATTGTTAATATTTAAAATTTTAATTGTTCACATATTTTTCCTTTGTCATTTTTTTCATTTGCTTAGTCTCTCTTTATATATTCTCATTACAATATTATCATCTCAATTATGTTTACTTCCATACTTTATAACTATCATCTTAATTTTGTTTATTTCCATACTTTATAACTGTCACCTTATTTCCATACTTTATAATTCTCATCTTATTATCATTTTACATTTATTTTTATTTATGTTCCCATAATTTATTACTGTCATATTATTATTATATACCTAACGCATTATTAAGTCTATAATTACATTGGTTATCTTGTTTCTTTTAGCCCTGATGAAGGCCCACCCCGAAACGTCGGCACATAATTAAAATAACACTTATTTTAAATGTGTGTTTCTAATTTATGACCGCACCCCCAACCATCTTCCTCATCTAATTTCTCAACGGTCAACAAAACACCATCACAACTATTACAAACCTCACTACTTGAAATCAAGTTTTGAATAAAGTTTAAGTTAAAAAAAAAAATTATATTGTTTCGATAGAATCATTTATTTAAGATTTAATAATATTTTACAATTTCCTAAGTAATTTTGATTGAAATGACTGGATAATTTTGATGTTTGACTTTTTTGCAGTTCCCCATAACTCGATGCCATAAGTCCAAATAGGTTTTATCAGTACTTTATAAATAGTTAATTTGTTTGTCAATGATAATTTTGTACGTTTGTCTAGTAATCTTGAAAGAAGTCCATATCGTTGATTCAGTTCTTTTCTTTTTCTTTGAGGTGGTATGCCCATGTCAGTCGTTTGTTAAGGTAAAGGCCTAAACAACGTACTGTGTCCGAAACTGGTATTGGAATATTATTGAAAAAGACCTGAAGGCAAGAGCCATGTTTTAGAGAAAAGGTGACGAACAGGCTCTTTGATTCATTCATTTTTTTGCCCAGCAAACTATGTCATCCAGATGTTCTTGGGGTGCCTGATATGAGAAGCCTTAGAGGCATCTTTGTTAGATGTCAGGATAGCTGAATCGTTGGCAAAGGTTGCTATAAGTGTTTCTGGATGCTGTGGAATGTCAGAGCAATATATATTAAAAAGTGTTGGACCTAAAACGCTGCCTTAAGGTATACCTGCTTTTATTTGTTTAATACTAGAGAACTCTGAACCTACTCCCACACGGAAAAACAATAGTATAATAATAGAAATAATCATATTAAACTTTCACTTAAGTTTATCGCACCTTGCGTTACCTTCTACAACTTTATACGTTATATCAGTTTTATTCTTAAATCTTTAGCGCCCTAACGGTATAGTGAACATCCATATTACTATTTTTATTTGGAAAAAAAAATATAAGCTGAAAAATATTTCTGCTGTTCTCACCTTCAGCTGTTAATCAAATTCTTTCTTATCAGAAATAATATTATTTCCCTTAGTATTTATCAATGCTAATAAGTAGAAAGGATTAATTATTTCTAATTAACAAAATTAAAGGAACTTTGGAAAATGAAATTTTGGCATTTAAGCCCAGTCTATTTTAGTTAGATAATACACCATAAAATAGAGAAGATAATTGGAGGTGCACATTTTAATTAAGTAAACTCCATTCTGAATATTGCACATTGGGTTTTATGTTGAGCTACTTTTTCTAATCAATAACCCAGTTATTTTAAAAGCCATTTTTCCTGGATTTTTTAGTTTCTTTAGTTTCTCATCTCAGCTAAGAAAAACATAAATATAAAGAAAGGGGAAAATAATTAAATAAATAGTTAACAACAGACTTTGCTACGCGATTAGATATGCTTTTTTTTTTTTTTTTTAATAACTTTTTTTGTTTCTGCAAATATTTCTAACATGAACATTTTAAGCGAATGATGGTTGTAGGTAAAACATTATAGCTAATAATATAAATGGTAAAAGATTTTGTGTTTGTTTATTTTATGTTGATTCACGACCGAGTACCTCAGTTACTCCCAACACTATCTGCTTAGGACCCCCATCTAGAACCCTATAGATGAAATTACAATCAGTAAAGACCTAAAAACATCCGGTGGAATCCCGATGAAGCCAGAGGCGAGGAAGCGATGGTATAAATGACCTAATCTGCTCGTGCTAAAGCGGCCACCTGTAGTTGAACATCGATCCACCAATGGCAGTGGGTTTAGACTTTGTTGTTGGGTCTGAGGTCTCAGATAGAATATTTACACACACGTGCTCTCTCTCACTATATATCTACTTATTTATACATAAATATACATACAGTGTTTTAAAAAATATTATTGGTACACACACACACACACACACACATTCATATATATATATATATATATATATATATATATATATATATAATATATATATATATATTTTTTTTTTTTTTTTTTGCTAAATCATAATTAGTAATAATAATTTAATTTGTCTTGTCTAGCAGTATGTTCCCTGAAGATGGAGAGTTAACACAAATCAATGATATTCAAATTTGGCAAGCGAGAGAATATAACAAAATATAATTTTTATCAGATGTGAGCGCGGAATTAATAATGCACTGCTATGCTTAAAGATTTATTCTACAAAATTATATTGAACAGATTTTTATGCTTAAAATAAAATACTGAATAAAAGGGTTTATTGCAACAAAACTGATTATAAGAGGAATATATTATTTTTTGATTTATCAATAGAAATCATTTCCGTCTGTTTTAAGTGCTTATTTTAATATTAATGCATATTTTATATATGATAGTCTTTATGTAAACAAATTATATTTGAGCCACTAGAAATAGAAAAAAGAAACATTAAATCTGGTAATCATGCATGGAACAGCTAATCAGATTGAGCACACTTTAACTTCAGATCTCTAAATCACGCGATTAATCATTTAATCCACTAATTACTCTCTAAAAGTTAAATATTGACCCAACGCTATGTACATTACCTAATTTGGCAGCAATCATAATCAGTTCTGAATAATTCGTTGGCACCTAATTGAAGGAATGGGGAATCGAATGAATAATGTAAACTACAAGGATCAGTTAATAGGTTAAAATAAAAACTACAGACGGTACTTGTGAGCAATATTTCAGATTTCAGCGAACGAAAGATATAATATTTGGTAACATTTATGAGAAAAAAATGAAAAATGCTGTATGCTAATACAAAAAGTAACATATGAATCAATTTAACGTTTCGGTTCACATTTAAGGAATTCTTCAGGTCTACAACACCAAGCAGCGATCAAAACCAAGATTTTTTAATCATTGATTATGGTCAACAATCGTAAATATAAGGTTAAATTTTAAGCAGTATCTTATTGAAATATATAGAATTTTGTGATGCATTGTTATCTATCCCCAAACTCCTAAAAAAAAGGATTATATAATAATTTTTATACATAAAATTTGTGTGCCTTATATATTCATAGTATTTCTTTCTTACATTTACAGCTTTTTTGATATAATTACCTGAAATTCGATCGTAGAAGTTGTGGATATTTTAGTTTAAACTAAGGTGGTTACTTTCTTTCTTTTCTAGGAGTTTTAAGGATTTTTTTTAGGACAGATAATGATAGCAATAGATAATGAAAAATAAATTTAAAAAAAATCATTTTAAAGGAGTCAACGACTTAAAAACATTTATAAGATCGTGAATCTTAAACGAAAAACCGATTTTAATTAGATGATTGAAAAACAAAAAATATATATTTTTAACCATTTTGAAAGATGTGACTCACCGAATTTCATCAGAAAATGTCTTTTATGCTCCTCTCTACTGAAGAATTTTTCGAAGTGGTGGAACAATTATGAAAAAAATTAAAAACTGATTTTTAATGATGGAGTTTTGTTGACCGTAGAGAAATTAGATGAGGAAGATGGTTGGGGGTGCGGTCATAAATTAAAACCACACAATTAAAAATAAGAGTTATTTTTATTATGTGCCGACGTTTCGGCCTACAAGGCCAATGAAGGCCCACATTGTAGGCCGAAACGTCGGCACATAATAAAAATAACTCTTATTTTTAATTGTGTGGTTTTAATTTATGACCGCACCCCCAACCATCTTCCTCATCTAAAAACTGATTTTGTTACCTGAAATCTTGCGTTTTAAGAAACTTATATTTTTTAGATTATCGAAAAATGTGTAGAATATTATTTTCTTAACCGAAAATACATCCTCCCCAGGGAAAGCTATAGTTGTTTTATTACGATTAGCATAATTGATTTAAGCAAATCAAATCAAAATTTATCTGTATCCACATATATTAATGTCCAAACAGCGGCTAATAGCCTCGCTATATACATAATTAAATGACATTTGCATAATTAACATTACATGAAGCCATTTTAACTTAATAACGTATTAAAAAGTAAAAAAAAAAGTAATCACGAAAAAACATTGTATAGATATTCTTCATTAGGCCAGAAATAACATGTAAATCAACTAATTAATTACCTATCACCATAATGCATTGAGATATGAACATTCATTTCGGTCGAATAAATTAGTTCTAATGGATTAATACTTGTATCAGATATTTTTATAAGTCCTTTTATTTACCTTAAAAAGGATATTAAGATGTTTAACTGATTGACACTTTTACAAAATGTATTTAATTAGTCAAATATTCTGGATGAAAGAAAAAAGAGATCACAAATAAATTAATATATAAATCTAATTGTAGATTTTTATATAGATACACTTCAAAGAGATTTAATTTTAATACTTTAAAATACTGATAGGATAATTTATTTTATTTATCATCTTTATCGATTGTGTTCTACTACTCGTTGTTATCTTCTTGTTTTTTTTTATAGCCCTGAAGAAGGCTTATAATTTAGGCCGAAACGTCGGCACCATTAAATTAAGTTTATACACAATTGCGTGTTCATTTGACTACACCCTCAACGTACTTTTCCCATATATACACACAGTCAACCATTCTCACTTCACCATTACATTTTTAGCTTTAAGTATAATTTTAATTTGGATTTTTGTGAAGGAACTTAAGTTAATTTTTTCTGCTATTTCTTTGCTTCAATCCACCTTCAATCCTTCCAATGAAAGTCACACGTAGCATTTATAGCAGTATTTCAAGTTTATTTATAAATTTCCTCTAATTATATTTATTATTTTCAATTAATTTGATTGTTATACACAATAACGATTTATCCTTCGAGCTGAGTAATTTAAATTCTAATTTAAACTATTTCATAACTTATTGTTAGTTTCAAAGTAAATTAAATGGCTAGTCCCTTTAAATTTTAATTATATTAATTTTTTCTAATTAGTTTTTAATAATTAACGTTCCAATATGAGTACCTTATCACTCTCGGGTTCAAACAGTAGATAAAATAGTCATTGCAAATGAGATGATTTAAAAAAAAAATTACTGTATCCATTTTAAGATATTTTACAACAAAATAATTTCTCAATAATTTTTTAATGAATGAATTTATTTGATTCATTAAGAAAATAATCGAGAATTGAGTTTTATTACATTAATGTCTCTATTTTTATCTCATGGAATGAAAATTTTTAGTATGGTTCGGTATGAAACTGCCAACGGCCGTGTTTGGGAACCACTAACGGTGGTTAGGACTAGATCAAGCTCAGGCGCATTTTTCTCTCCCTAATGTTTGGGTTCCGACTTTAAAGTGACCTGAGGGTTTGCTTCACTGCTGAAATAATAGAATAAATGATTCTGCCACATCCTGGGTTAGAACTCTGGACGTGAAGAATAGTAGACTAGTCTATCCACTAGACCACGCCGCTCCCCATTATAATACAAACATTTCAAAATACTAATTTCGTAAAAATGTCCTTTTCGTATTCGTAGATCAAAATCAGAGTTTCGCCGACGTAATCTTCATGGCAATTATGATCTACGGTATGTTATTAATAATTTATTACAATTATGATATTATTAATTTTTACTTTTAAAAAAACCTTATTTATACAAAGGGGCTAAGCTTATATTTTAAAATCATATTTCTATGAATCAAATTGAATCCCTTCAATAATTAACCGAAAAATGATTGTAATTAAGGACCCTCAAGAAGTAATTAACATAATTTAATAGCAAGATTTAATTGAAAATTTCAATTATAATTAAAATAATTGAGAGGAGTAATTACTTAACACGATTAGAATGTTTGTACTCTTTAATGCTAAGATTCCACAAGGGTGTGTTCTTATCAAAATTATGTTTTTCTTTTTCTCATTAAATGAAGAAGTAATCAAATTAACTAATAACTTCCAAACTTTGTCTTTTATAAACTTTATTTATTGAAAATACAATCTCGTTTTATTCCTACAATTTTAAACTTAAAAAATCTGGTTCGGGAAACACACGACTTTCACTTACCTCCATTTTTAAAATCGATTAAAGAATTTCCAAATACAGTTAAAGATAAAAGGAATGTCTAGTTCTAGGCGAAATAGGTTGTAATCTTCCCTGCTCTGGTTTGAGTACATAAAAACTACGCTATAAGAAAACAAATCTTTATTTATTGAATATTTCATTACTTCCCCATCTCTTGATAAATTTTGTTTTAATAATATTTTAAATAATTTATTTTTTCAGAAACGAATAGCAGTGTTAACCTTTTTGCCATTATTTGGCCTTGATATTTAGGGGTCTGAGAACTACGACTACTGAACCAAATAGGAAAAATAGATGAACTAAATCATAAAGTTGCCAAAGTTTTATGAATTTATAGGGCTAGATTCCCTAGAGAAAGGTATAATAAATATCGGGGTTGACGAAGAGAGAGGGAGGAAGTTTTGAAGTTGCCTTTTGTTTTTGGCTTATGAATCGATAATGATGCATCGTAAAGAAAATATATTAGAAAACAAAATGAAAGAAGATATTAAATTACCAACGAATAAGAATGTTTTAGTTTTGGATGTGTCTTTTGGCAAGCGGTATATCGTTGTTTTGTGTGTAATTAAAAAAAAAAAAAGTCTGGAGCGGACAACACACGACTTCCACTGACCTCCGTTTTTAGAATCGATTAAAGAATTTTCAAATACAGTAAGAGATAAAAATGAGTGAAACCATTAAAGAATTAATTAAATGGAATTTCTACAGAAACATATGTTTTATTAAAAAATATGTTATGTTATTATTTAAAATAATCACTTAGTTTTATCGGCTTTTCACCACTATTTATTAACTTTTACAAGCTTGTGTATTAGATAATATTTTTTTCTAAAATCTTTAGCTTTCCAACGGTATATCATACATGTATATTATGTTCTTATGTCCAAAAACAAAAAATTGCCTTAAAGCAATATTTTATCAGTTTTCTCCTTTAGTTGTTTTTCAAATTCTCTCAACATGCATATTTAGCTGTTATTTATTAATGCTAACAGGATAATATGATTACTTTTTTATATAATATACAAAATTAAAGGTACTTTAGAAGAAGAAAATTTAAAATATCGGCATTTAAGCCCTGTCACACTATTTTAATCAGAATGAAACCTACATGATATTAAATCCCATTTAACTTTACATCGACAGTAGCGAGTTTAATCAAAATCGTCAGAACCGTTTTTGAGAAAATGGAAAAAAGGGGCAAAATGCATGGTATAAAGTTGCTCTTCTGGTAAGCTTATTTTGATGAAAAAGGTTTTGTAACGTCTCGGGCGTATATTTGTCTTAAATTTGAAATTTTAGTTTCGTAGGACATTTCCGTTTTCGCCCGGGAGTTACCACACACACACAACCACAGACCTTTTTGCGGGACTTGGTTATTTGGACACAGGGGACCTTAAAACGTGTGTTTCCGTTGAAAACTGGAATTCGAAAATTTTCACGATCGCAATATTTTCTCTTACTATAAATAGTAAATGAAAGTTGAAAGTATTTATTGATGTTTACAAATGTATAATGAAATACATTTAGTAAGATTACCCATATCATCTTAATGACATTGATGAAGGACAGCTAAATATACAAGTTGGGCGAATTTGATGAAAAACTAAAGGATAAAAGAGCAAAACTATTTTTACTGTAATTTTTATTTTTTTTATAGAACAGTAATGTAGACGTGTAATATACCGTTGGGAAGAGAATGATTCAAGAAAAAATATTATCTCATACACAAAGTTGTAAAAGGTAATATAAAATGACGAATAGGGAATAAACTTATTACTGTTTATTAAAAATTAATAACGTTTTATTAAAATCAACTTATTTTTTTTTTTTTTGTTCACCTCTATTTCGCCATTGAAAGCAATACGGGGTTTCTCGGGCCAGGGGGTGAGAACGGGGGATAAATGCTGAAATAAAGGTCCTTTGTATTGCTAGGCAACGCGCGTTTAAAGCAACGCGCGCTAACCCGCTCAGCTACCCCGCCCCCCAAAATCAACTTAAAAAAATTTTCAAATTGAAGTATAGTTAATATTTTTTTAAATTAATTTTAACAGTCGGGCTAAGTGAGAGTCGTGTGTTGCCCCCATCAGATATTTTAATAAGGTTTATAGTTATTGAACCTTTAAATTTCATCAAAAATGAGTATGAAAATACGAATAAACAAATGGTGAATAGCTAAAGATATTTGGTGGAAAAAAGTGTAGGAGTACTGGTGTTTACCGCCTTAGGAAAAGGATTTCATACATAATTTTTAACGGAATTTTGTAAAATCATGTTTCCTCCGTAGTATCTGGTATAATGAGAACATCTTCCTAACTTGGAGTCGTAGAATATGTCAGGTATGGTATAAACCAGATTATTATTTCATACAACACTGGCGGATGGACATTTTGGTTCTGTGTTGGAATAACCCATATGTTGTATCACATCGGGCGAATCAAAGATGTACAGCATTAATCCACTAAAAGACAGGTCCTGGAACAGCCTACATGTCCTCAGCGTTTCCTCTTCCAATCTTCATAAAAAATACAGTTCTGTCACGTGGGGTTAGCAGAATCAACGGGTCAAGATCTCTCAGCGTTAGCGAGGTGAATAATAAATCCACAAGGTACGATGTCTCCATTATCATCTCCTGTGATAGTACTCGCCACAATCTGTCATTCATTCTTCGCCTCAACAAAATCAATGCAGTTTTATTATATTCATGTGCATGAAAGTGTTGCTGAACAGTAAATAAAATATTTTGACCGATGTTCAACAAAACTTTTGAAAAATAAACTATAAACACATAATTTATAAGTTAACATATATAAATTAATAACTATATTAAAATTTATAATTTTGAAATATATCTCCCTAAACTATATTTAAATATAAATAAATAAATAAATAAAATAGAAAATTCTTAACACATGATTATTATGCTATGCATAAGGACATAGTAACACACCATGAAAACTCAATGTTAATGTGCTTTTATATAGTACTTCGGCATGAAAAGCACATGATTGCCCAATGTGCCTACTTGTAAGAATGTGTTACTTAACATGTTCACGCCAGCGTGACTCACGGTTGGGTCTTACTTGAGTGATTTGTGGGGTAGACGTGATCCACCGGTGGCTCACACTTGACTATTTCGTGGAGCGGTGTTACCAACTAGTTTTGCGATCTCGGTATAACCAGTTATTCGTTCTCGGATTTACCAGTTATTGAAGTAGGATAATAATACTATTATTAATAATAATAATAGGCTTAGCGAACCCGAAGGTTCGATGCCGATACCACCAAATTCCACTAACACAGATTCGTCCAATGTTCACCATTCAAACCCAAGCTCCCGAGATCAGCCTTAACGCAATCCTCCCATCTACGCTTCGGCCTACCTTTCGGACGCCTACCAGTTGGATCAGCAAATACCAACTTTCTCGGAATCCGCTCGTCATCGAGCCCAACAACTTTACTCGCCCATTGGAGTCTCCGCGATGCAGTCAGGTCAATTATATTCACAGGATACAAGTTCCGCAATTCCGCGTTGTGCAACCTTCTAAACTCCCCAGTGGCCTCATCTCTCTTTGGACCAAATATTTTACGCAATACCTTATTTTCGAAAACCTTAAGCCGTTGTTCATCCTTCAAAGTAAGCGGCCACGTTTTACATCCGTAAAGAACCGTTGAAAGAATAATAGTTTTATAAATTCTAACCTTTAAGTTTTTAGATAGAATCCGCGAACTACGTAACTTAGCAACTGAATAATAACACGCGTTTCCCACTTTTAACCGGGACTTTATTTCTTCCTGGATTTCATTTTTTCTAGTTATAATTGAACCTAAATACTTGAATTTCTCAACTTGTTCAAAAGTATGCCCTGATACATCAATATCACCAATATCACCGTTTCTGCTACTAATAATACTATTATGAAATTTAATTTTTTATACTGAGGTGGCCTCGGGACCTACTGTATTAAAATAGTTAGTGAAGTGCTACCACTGGGTGGTTCTTTCTCAAGACATTTTCATGACTGTTTATATTCATTCTACATATTTACTTATTGTATTCTTTAGTACAGTTGTAAATTACTATAAATAAATAAAAAAAAAAATTTGTATACTATTTCACTAGAATATTCTTTAATGCATGAAAATGAGTTGATTTTCTATTGTATCCTTAAATCCTGTACCAGAAATTCACAATCATTTGTTTATGAACCACTCCTAACAGTTTAATCTTAGAGATCATAGTTATGTTGTAATTTATATAATATATATTTATTTTTTTAAAAGTTAATATAACTGTATAAAAAATAATGTCATACATGCGAATGCTTACTGTTTGAATAAACGCTGGCTGGGGAAGATAGGAATATAGGACATTTTCAGCTCAACAGAAGGTGATAAGAACAATTTAAGATAAGGGCTGATAAGGTTCACGCTATCTGAAGGCTAAATGGGGTTTTGCCGAGTTGTCCAGGATATGCGCCGAAGGGACTATCTTTCTGCATAAATTGGAAGGTGCAATGATCGGAATGAAAGGAGAAGAAAAAGTAAATTATAAATAATTTCGACTAAATAGGTGTTGGGTTAAATAATAATTTAGACCCCAGTAATGCAAGAGGATAATTATTATATTAAATATTGAATTAACTCTAAAGGCCATGGCATCATTCGATGAATAAATATCAAACGAAAATGTGGACCACACGGTTCGAATAACTCTCTGATATTTCTTCTGGTGTCGAGTTAAAACGTTGCTGGATTGTGTAATATCATATTAGCCTTATATAAAAAGGCACCAACTGGACCAGTTTGCTAGTGTTACAGTCAAATTCAAATATATTTTTAGGTAGATAAATAAATGGCCATCCCTGCCAAGGTGAATTTTTTTTCACCATTTCATATTAAATATTTTTTTTTTCACTTCATTTATTGATTTGCACCTGTCAGGAGTATTGGGACAATCAGCAAATAGGATAGAATAATCAACAAAATAATGACATGTCAGGCATGAGGAAGGACAGTACCTAGCCGCACGTGTTCTCGTCAGTTTTTTATATTAAATAAAATAGGACAAAAAATCTAACCTTTTTATTAGCAAAAAGAAATGTAATATGGTTATGAATGTTTCACAATATTTAACAGAACACAAAATTGCATAATAATTCCCCTGCGCAATAAAAAATCCGTTTAAAAATAATAAACCTCGTTTACCTTAAAACGATTTTACAATGAAAAATATAATGAGATAGTTAATTTCTGTCAATGAAATATCAAATGTATTTTGCCCACTGTAATCTATATTTTCGTTATTTTAAAAATAATAATTATAAAAGTATCTTACTAATTTTCGATCATAAGTACGAATCAATATTATTCTGAATTGTTTATCAAACGATAAAAATTATTCATCAAGAAATATACGCATCGATGGTACATGTTACTGAGAGAAAATAGTATTAGGCAGAGACAAAGAAGGAACAGTGGTATGGAATAAAATAAATCACAAGTCAGACAGAAATAAGGAAAAGTCAAGTATATTACGCAAGGACCGGAAAATATTTCTGATGGAAATCGTTAAAGATACGGAAAAAACGATTGTGTATATTAAATATCTTGTGAGGAATAAATTTATTTATTTTTTAATATTTATTATAACAAGGTTTAATTTTGTTACACTTCAGATCGGTCAATCTTTGATTTGATCTAGGGTAGTCAAAGAATTCCAAAAGAATGAGGAGTGAATGTGAAAGTATTTGTATAACGACGAAGGTTTATGTGATATAAGTACTGATTTATTAGGTTCTGGTTTTTCAATGAAAGGGTGTCGGAGCGGTGGGTGAATTATTGATTTTTTTTTTCACACACTTTGAGAGACTTGGTAATTTAGACTCCCGGGACCCTAGAAAGTGCATTTGCTCAAAAACTCGAATTTGAAAACTCTGACAATCGCAAAACATTCCTTTACTATATGTTTCATATATAGTTTAGTGAAAGTAAAACACTGATAAATAAAAGATACATCGATATGAGTATATTTTTAAATAACCGATTCAGATAGTTATGTTACTTCTTAATTAATTATTATGGCAAGCATATTAATAAGAACTAGTTTATACAAAATAGATAAAAAAAGGTTACATGGGTCAAAATGATTGTTTTGCATCTAGATTAAATACTATTGAAAAGAACAAACGAAAATTTTCATAACACTAATTCATCTAGCTATTTTTAATATTTTTTAAGTCTCCATATTGAAGATATATAAATAAATATTATAAAAGTATTTAGTACTAATGATAAAAGATGTCTACAAATGATTGATGAGTTTATTCAATAAAAGGAGGCACATAAAACCTATCTAGTTTATCTGTAGAAAACATTTACTAAAGGAAAAGATTTTATTCCAGGTTGGAAATGAGATGAAAATATCTAAAGAAAGATGTGACCGTGAAAAGGGATTACTAAAGTGGAAAATTTATTCAGGGGTTTGACGGATCGATCGCAAAGACTTTCAACCACAAATTATTTGTTTTTAGTTTCTTAGTTAGAAGTATCATTAAGGATGAAACATGAATAATTTTTTTAAACTATTATGGTAAACTGTCTGTAGAGATTTATAGCGAAAACAACTTTTTTAATTTTTTATTTTATTTTTTTTTTATTTTTTTTTTTTTCTTACCCTCTGGTTTTATTTTCGAACAAAATACAAATACAAATATAATATGTATAGCTGTCAGATTTGTCCTTCTGTTACCCGGAGGTATTCTAAAGAGGATTGCTATATGCGCTGGATGCACTAGTAATCTTTCAAGGGCTTCTTCTAAGCCTTCATTTATCCATTGCAAAATGGGAGGGACCATTCTTCAGGGTTTTGGCAATAAATTGAGTTCAGACATAGTCCGAACTCCTTCCCTCGGCGACAACGTCAACGAGAGGTAGTGATCCTTGCCACCTCCCAGGCTTGGGTGGTGGGGTGATATCAGAAAATAATGGATTAGCACAGGCCTTCAGCCCATCAAAAAATTTAATGTGCCTCCGGCTGATATATTCAGGCACTGTTGGCAATACTAATTCCTGATGAAGGGTATGGTTTTTGGCCCTTTGTAAGTTGGTACCTCTGACAATCCGCCGAAGGATGGAGTTCTGGAACGTCTGTAATTGTTTGAGAGTGGACTTAAACAGATGCCGCATCAAGGGCGCACCATAGAGCATAGTCGGACGTATTATAGCCTTGTAGATCTGTAGTTTCAGCCTCAGTGAGAGCTGAGGTGACGTGAGTAGATGATTAAGTCTATAGCTCTTTCTCCTGGCCAGTTTGAGTCGTTCCCGGACGTGACTAGATAAGGTGAGGTGCCTATCTAGAGTGACGCCCAGGTAGAGGATTGAATTAGAGACTGGCAGTGTTTCTCCGTTCACTTTAAAATCAGTGGGCAAAGCGCTCTTCCCCTTCTGGAACGACATGACAATAGCATATGTCTTCTTCGGGTTCACCCTAATGCCAATCTCCTTCAGCTCATCTACAATAGTGGTCGATGCTCCTTGTGCCAGGGTGAGAGCCCTTTTCGGTCTCATACTAGAAGCATAGATGCCAATGTCATCGGCGTAGGCTGCTACCAGTGCCATCGGGTGCTTCATTGAGATCACTTTTGCTGTAAAGATCACAAACAATAGTGGTCCCAATACAGAACCTTGAGGAACCCCACAAATGGTGTCCTTTGAAGTTGACAATTTATCGCCTACCCTTACGACGAAGGATCTCCCGCTTAAGTAGCTTCTGATCAATCGGCATAATGAAGCTGGAAAACGATAGTCTTCCAACTGGCGAAGCAGTAACTCGTGGGATACACAATCAAACGCCTGTGTGCAGTCCAGCGAGATGAACGCCGTGGCTTCATTGTTCTTCGTCATACGCTCTATGGTGTGCCTTTGAAGTTTCACTAAATGATGATCGCAGGCTACGCCTCGTGAGAACCCGGTCTGTTCTGGTGGAATGATGGACTCCTCACTGCAGTGCTCTAGCAGATGGTGATGGATCAGCCTCTCGAACACCTTGCTCATATGCGAAAGGAGACTGATAGGCCGATAATGCTCTGGTGAGTCTCCATTCTTCCCAGGCTTAAGTAGCGGCACTATGATCGCTTGCTTCCAGTCATCGGGGAAGTATGAGATCCGCATACAGGAGTTAAAAATGTTTAATAAGAAGGCTTTACCCCTCCGAGGTAGCATCTTCAATAGTACATACGGAATATCATCCAGTCCCGAAGCCTTGTTACCCTTGGTGCGTCGTAGTACCGACTCAAGCTGTCCGAAGGTGGAGAATATCCTCTTTTCATTAGGGGACGTTGGTCTTCCCGCAGGAAGTGTGGGAGCATTTAACAGCCGATCATCTTCCCTCGCCTTATAAGAATCGGCCAAGAGTTCAGCCTGTTCCTCAGGGGATAATAGGGTGCCACCTGATGTAAGGTGTACACTCTTCCTCTTAGTGACGTGTGACCTCACAAGTCTCCAGAACTGACGATGATCATCATGAGTCCTACGGAGTTGCTCGTGCCATAGGAAAGTCTTCCATTCACGCATGAGGCTGGCTATCTGCCGGGTCATCGCATTGATGGCCGGTTTCAAGCCGTAGTCACAAGTTCGGTGGAAAATATTCCTCAGGTTGTTCCTTTGTGCAATGAGAGCAAGAATGTGGCTCGGTGGTTTCCTGAAGGCGTTTGGCTGAGGACTAAACCTTGGTATGGTAAGATTGGCTGATACATGGACGGTGGTGGTGATATCCGAGATCGCCTTCTGCACCTCTTTAACAGTTCTTAAGTACTGTATCTTTGGTAGGGTATCATCCACACTAGCCCTATATCCTTTCCAGTCGGCCTTGTGGAAGAGGAACTTGCTCGCGGGTGGTGTTGCTGGAGTTCCCTCAAAGGCATATAGCACAGGCCGGTGGTCCGACGGTCCGTATGGGAGCGCTAGGCACTCAGTAACAGTGTGAAGGTCCCTGGTCAGGAGTAGGTCAAGTGTGGATGTCCAGTCTGGTCGGGCCGCATGCCTAAAGGTGTGCACTCCGGGGTGGAAGACAGCCATCCTGGTCTTGGTGATATAGGTACCCATCGGATTGTTGCTACCGCACAGACAGGCAGTGTGCCGGGCGTTGAAGTCCCCTAAGATGACAAACCGACTCTTATCCTGGGCGTGCTGCAGCAATAGCTTCATAGATGTTAATATAGCCTTGGGTCTCCTATAGACACAACAGAAAGTAAAACGTTGTTTTAATCGAACATCTACTGTGACTATATGAGTACCCTCTGTAGAAGCTACTGGGTTGGGTACCAACCTCGATGGGATATCTCCTCGAACCAGAATCACTACGGCCTCGTTAGCCCCGGGTTGACAAGCCTCCCGGTATGCAATATACCCCTGAAAATACAGTGAAGCAGAGGTGGGTAGTATAGTGTCGGTCAGCGCCACCACCGATGGCCGGTGCTGCTGCAGGAGGAGTTCTATTTCAGCCTTCTTCAGTAGTAGGCCTCGAATATTATAGGAAATAACTAAGTGCTCAGTCATAATGCTTAGCGATGATCTTCGTCAGCATCTTCATCATTTCTCGAACAGTTGCCATCATCTCTGCGAATTGGGCGTTGAATAGAGCATTGCTTGGATGTGCTTGTGTATTTAATGTGAATTGCGGTGTTGAGGAGTGAGCGGGTGCTGTCATTGGTTCAGCTTCTTCATGATGCGATGTTGGGGATGTTCTCTGTAGCTGCTGCTGCTGCTGTTGCTGCCCGGCGGGTCCGCCAAGTAGTTCAGTGAAAGCCAAGTTAGGGTTGACTAGCCTAATTGTCTTACTTGAAGGGGCTGCTACATTTATAATTGTCCTCTTTCTCATCTGGAGCAGTTCTTGCCGGCGGGGACACTCTTTGGAGGAGGCATGATGGGCTCCACTACAGTTGGCACATTTGATTGGTGCAAGTCGTGGGCAGCTTCTTTCTTCATGAGTTTGGGCGCACCGGGGGCATTTTACTGTCCTCCCGCAGTATTTCATGGTGTGCCCAAACTCTAAGCAGTTTCGACACTGTGCTGGGCATTTATCTTCTTTAAAGGGGGTTACCCTAAATCTAACCTGGTTCACATGGCGAAGAGCCTGTACATTTTCGATTTTTACCGTAGGCTCAGTGATGAGCAAGATGGCTTCAATCGGGTAGGTCACTTCTCCTTGTCGTTTGGTCAGGCGCTTGGCCATCACGAATCCTGGCAGCCTTTGTTTCACTTCAGTGGCGAACATATTTAAATCACTGTCAACATCGAAGCCGTGAACCACAAACTTCTTTGTCCTCTTGGTGCCGCGAGGTGCATAGGTGTGGAATTGCACCTTATCATCACGACGGAATAGTTTTACCACGGCATAGTGATCGGCATCATTATCCAAGTATAACCTCGTCTCCTTTGCCGAGGTATTTGTAGTAAACTTTGTGATCTTCATTTCCAAGAGAGTCGCTCTGAGAATGGGTTGCGACAGTGGTGGTCTGATTATTACTGGTGGCGGTAACCTCTTCTTGGGCTGATCATTGCCTGACTGAGTGGGAGCAATTGGCGCAAACTGGTTAGAGACGGGTGTCGGTGGAGGCCCGGCGACTGTCCTCAGTTTTTGGGAATTTTTCTTTGAAACTTGGACAAATCCCGCTTCATCAGCTCCACTTGACGGGCGCTTCTCGCCTCTAGCCTCTTCCATTATCATGGCCGTCGAAGTCGATGGTTCACCCATATCGTTAGATGGCCGCGTATAGGGGCAAAAACTCTTGTCAGCGCTACGCTGCCCGATTGGCTGTTAAAGATTATTTCCACGGGATAAGTGTGGTCTTCAACAGCATAAGGCGCAAAGCTAAACAAGAGCTGACGTCAGAAAGTCTTCAAGCGGCAGTTCTTCTTACTTCTTCCACTGCTCGTCCCTGCTACTTAATGCTAAGCGATAAGGTTTTGTGGCTTGTTACCACACAAAAATAATATTCACGAGTATCAACTAAATACGATTTATTTATTTTATTTTTTTATTTTTATTTATTTTTTTTTTTTTTTGCGCAGAGGCAACCTTGCGCAGAGGCAATATGAAGGTCTACTGAGGTGCGATTATTGCTAGTTGAAAACTTTTTTTTTTATAGAAATGTCGTATCTATATAACCTAAATCAAAAGGAATTTCGTTTCGAGAGTGAACATTGTTCCTCTGCCCTAATCTAAAGTTTTATGGTAAACAATTGTCTCATTTCATATATATATATATATATATATATATATATATATATATATATATATATATATATATATATATATATATGTATGTATGTATGTATATGCATATATATACATACATACAATGATCCCAATATTTATATCAATTATTGGTTAATTTTTTTATTTATGCTATTTCCAAATATGTTTTATTATTAAATTAAACTGTTAATGTATAGTTTTATTAAATATTAAACTAATTAACCACTTTAATTTATTGTACCATACCATACTTAAGAATTTATTAAAATTCTATTCTTTAAAGGGTTTGTGGAACAAAAAGTCAATTTTAAAATGTCCTTGCAAATATTATAGAACTACTTAGCAAAATAAATAAGCAGTTCTACAATATTACTATAATATTACGTACAGTTCTATAATAGTTAGTAGTTATAACTTTTATTAGTTATGACAGTTCAATAATAGTACTTATAGTTCTATAATATTACTAAGATACTTAATTTAAAGTGTCAATTAGAATAAAAGATAAATAAGATGTTTGTTTCTATTAAATTGAATTTAGAGATTTATGTTGGAAAAATTCTTTTAATTTTAAATGGAAAATGTTGAGATTGTTTCTAAACCCTTTCTTTACGAATTTCGTATTATTATAATATCATAGTTTGAGAATTTATTAATTTTCCATTTTTTAAAGCGTTTGAAGACAAAATAGTCAATTTTATAATAAATCACACTCATTTATTAATTATAAATCAAACATGTGTAATTTTGTTGACAAATTATTGATAATTATTATTATTATATTATTATATAATTATATTATTATTATATAATTATCGATAATATGGTAATAAAGATTAAGACATGATTAATTAAATTTTAAGTGTGAATTTCACCAAATTGACTATTAATTTGAATTCCTCAAATAGTAACAGCTTATTTAAATGCAATATTAAAAGATACTACCATGTTTTTTACAATGTCGCTACATTTTGGTGTTAACACAAATATATACATTATAGAAAAAAGCTCAAAGGAAACTACATTCCTTTATATGTGATTCGATTAAAAAAAAAAAAAAATTTACGGAAGTACTGTTGGTTTTTGTTTAGCAATGGTACCCTTCCGACCCATACACCTTATAAAGATAAACAGCAGTAGGTATTATATAATATAGGCTATATATCATGTTAATAATAAACCTAAAATGTCAATATTTCAAGGATAAGGTTTCACACGTCCATCCAATTTCAGCTTCGAGTAATATTCGGGATGAACGGATTAGCAGTTAACTTGGAAGTCTTAATATCATTTTTATGATTGACAATAAAAGCTTTGATAGAGCTTTGCCAATTCCGTTCTCAATGGTCCGAAAAAATATTAGCTCTAACAATAAAACAAAGAGCAATACCACCCTGATTCTTCAATGATATAAAAAATCTCCAGTTCTTATTTAAGTTCAAGGAATTTTAAAAGGATACTTATATTTGTAACTAGTGTTTAATACTGGTGATTGATAACAGTTATAGGCAGTTGGCCGTTTGGTATTTCTTCTTAGACGGCTACATAAGGCATGCTAATATTTTCATTATCATGGTGATCTATTGTTTGGGAGTTCAATTAAATAAAAAAATGTTGATACTGATGGGAGTCGAATCCAGACCATCTAAAACGCTGAGAGAATCTCGACGTCACAAGTATTCAAGACACGAGTTCCATTATTCCGATTCTCTCGATATTATTCCAAAAGGGAATAGTGATACAATGCCGAAAATTATTTAATTCTATGACGATACAGAGGATATGTCTTTTAATAGAGGGAGAGACTGAATCACTTAATCGTGTATAACTATCATTCGCGGCTCGGAATAGATATGATTTATGTATAGGTATAATACTTGAGTACTATGAATAATGATCTAAACATTTTTTATAGTTTAGATCTTTTAACAACTGAAAAGTTGTCAAATTACCATTTCAATTTTCGCTTGGCTGATATAATTTATTATATAACAGCTATGCAGATCAATTAATTATTACTTAGTAAAATTATTTAAGCCATTAAACATTCATAATTAAAAAAAAAAAAAAATCATTGAATAAAATAATTCGTACAGCACTGAACATATAAAACATTAATATAAAACAAAAGTCCTAAAAAAAACCAAACAGAATTCGCCAAGTTTTAACCCAGAAGCTTTTACTTACAATGAAGATACACTTATTAATTATTACAAATAAGTTGCAATCGTGATAGTATGAATATTTTGTGAAATGAAAATCGATCTATAAAACGAATTCATAATAGCAACACTAATATTTTCAGTTGAATAATCGCAGTTTAAAATTACAATTATACATTAGAAAAGATCTAATTTAAAGTATCAGTAAAATTACTGATGATTACAAGAAAGAGTTGTATACAAAATAAGCAATGTGAAAAACTGATGATCAATAGACAGAGGTTTAAAAAAATAAATTAGTATTTACATCAAGAAAATAAAGTGAAGGTTGAATTAAATAGTAGAATATAAAGACTGTCATACAAACTACACATATATTACTAAATAAGGTGATAGAATTAATAAGACAGTTATTTTAATTATATTAAGAAAATAAAGTATATTATTTTATATAACCAATAATTATAATAATAATAATTTCCATCTAATAATTATTACAATTCCAGGAAATCAGCCAAGAATAATATGTAAAACTGATCTTATCTTCTCTGTTATGAAATCCTATACCAACTCCATAGAATTTGATGGAATACCTGTCAAATTACTAAAATTAAGCCTTTCCGACATCCTGCCAGTTCTTCTCTTAATATAAAATGTTTCCCTTCAAAATTCCGTATTTCCTACTACTTGGAAATCGGACTATTGCACAGTTTCCATTCTATCAAATCTTTCCAAACCTCTAGAAAACATAATTCAGTAAGAATTGAGACGTTGATTTCCAAAAGGTACTAAAGGACATTTTTTACGAAATTGATATTTTTGCATATTTATATTCTCCTCAGTTAGTTTTCTCTGAATCTTAAATTTGATTGTAACAAATGAACACTCAAGTCCTTTAGTAACGCGATTTAGAAATGCTATTAATTTCTTAAGGTACTAATCACACATTTAGTTTCGTTCTAAATCATACTAAAACTAATTTCAATTCAGAACTTTAATATGGTTTTATCAATTATATATATTTTGATGCGAAAAGAATTAAATTAGCAGGTTTAATAATATGATAACGAGAGATTTTGGCGCTTCAGTAAAATTTCCTAGAATGGATATAGTACCTTTTGGAAATCAACGTCTCAATTGTGTAACTTCCTGATCCAACCAAACTTCTTGATCCTCATCAATCTGGATTTCGACCTAGCTTTTCTATCCACGCTCCTTAAAATCACTAGTGACATACATTCCTCCATACAAAAGAAACTGACTGTACTAATACTTCTGGACTTCTCAAAAGCTTTTGACTCACTGTATAATTTTTTCCAAACTACAGTCTTTGTCCTTTTCCAACAGTACTATTCATTGGTTTAAATAAATTCTTTCTAATAGGACTCAAGCTGTCACCATTCCTAACTATCATCTATCTTTCTTCCTTGTCCTTTCGGCAGGTGTGGCTCAGGGTTCAAGTATATCTCCTCTCTTTTTAATTCCTATATCAATGATCTTTCCGATTCCATCAATCTCTGCTCTCACCACTTATATTCTAAGGATTTCCAGATCTACTCATCCTTCTCTCCATCCAAGACTATAGTAGCGTTAGCCAATATTCAGGATGACTTATATAGAATCTGTGCCTGGGCAACCTTGAATAAACTAAGGCTAAATGCTATGAAGACTCAGGTGATTATTATAAGTTCCAATTCCCTCCTCAAATCCCATACTACATTTCCGAGTTTAACCCTAAATGATCACCCAATCACCTTTACTTCCTCTGTCAAAAACGCAGGTATTACCATTGACCAAATCCTTTCCTAGAAACCCATATTGTCCGAATCTCCCGAAGAACAATAAGTACCCTCAAATTTTATCATCGCTCCCGCCATCTTCTTCTAATATCTAGCCCTAAGCTTGTATCCTCACTTATTTCCCCCCTCTTTGACTATTGACGCGTGGTATATTGTGGCCATGGAGTTTAAAACTTACCTGATCAGATTATGAAACGGACAAAAATTCACTATTTCAGACGAAATATTGCGGTTTACAGTTATTTTCCTTTTTGGTCACAAAATTAAAATAAAAGTGTACTTCACCTAATGGTCGAGTAGCCACGATAAGTTTCCCTCCCGCGACTCCTTCTTTCACTATTTGATACCTTCGCGTGGGTGTATAGTTTTCCAGATATTTCGAATTTCCAACTTACCCCTATGCTCAACTAGCCCCGCCCTACCCAAAAGGTTTTTTGTTTCTTTATATAATTTTTTTGTATATGTTTTTCAACAAATAAAATATTTATTGCATAATCGTTTAAACATTTAACAACGTAAAATCTCACATTAAAGATTATTCTGGTTGAGATTTAAATAAGGCAGCAAGCTTACGATTTTACTATTTTAAATTAAAGTTGATTTAAAACGAAAGCTCTTCATATTTCGGAGATATTATTTGGTTATTTTAATCAGATTTATTATTATTCGATTAATATTAATCAATCTTGTACATTTCTGGAACTGTAAGGCTCAGAGTAGCTCATCTACTACTACATACCGACAAAGGGACTATTGACTTTGAAGTGTCTGTTTGCCCTTAATCAGTTAAGTGGGTGTCCTTGTATGAACAATAATTCTAATTACTGTTTTACATATGTCGTTGTTAAATTATTATTAATTTAACAAAAGTATTAACATTTATAATAAGTTTTTAATTAATATGGAATTAATTATTTTCGTTTTAATTAATTTATTACGTTTTACAATACGTATTTATAACTAACTTATTATTTAATATGAAACCATCAGTTATCAAATCAATATCAAATCAATTATTCGTTATAGAAACATATAATTTATTTTTAAAACTTTGTTTCTCAAATTATTCATATTTTTTTCTCAGTTTTTTATAGTTGTTTTATATATTTCAGTGTTGAATATTTCGTGAATAATTTATAATCATTAAACAAAATTGAAAATATTATCTTCCCAGAAACGAATCACGACCTGATCCTGGCTAAGATAGATTTGGTACCTTCTAGGATATCCGCTCTTTTGTGGCTTAATAGGAGTTGGTAAGAGCGCTGAACCGTTTTTCTATCCACAAGAATTTGCTTCCTAAAAATACTTTTGGATCCGCACCTATTTTTATCTACTATGATAAACAATTCTCCGGAAATTCTTGAGTGGTCATTAGAATAATTGGCCAGAGAAACTTCAGTTGCAGAAATGATAAGCACGGGAAAGGAAATTGCCATCAGCACCTCTTCCTATGCTTTAATTTATCAGAGGAGGTCTCTCATCCAGCTTCTTTTCATCCTTCTTCTAACTCTAACAGACAATTCAGCTATTGACATGTCATTTATAAGTCTGTTGTGCCCGTTCAGTTTCCTATTAAAATACAAATAGTTCCTATGTGTTGGTCAACTGTTGTAAGTCTGAATGTACGGTTTGGTTGTTTAAGCATCAAGGATTTGTTATGTATTAAAGTTTTGTATGTGGGTCTATTTTGCTGAACCATAATTATTTGTATTACAGTTTCTGCCTAATTTTCAGTTTTTGTTAAGACAGGTGAGATTATAGTTCCTAAGTGGCTGGTTAAGTGTCCTTCCTTTCATCTTGACATATGGCGCATCCTTTGGGCGGGTGTTAGTCCCTTATAAAAAGTGATGGACAAGTTTTTTGTCGAAGTGTGAATATCGTCATTTCAATTATATGTTCTAAAACTTTTTAATGGAAGACTAGGACTCGGTTGCGCTAACAAAGTGTGTTAAAGTTAAATTTTACTGTTAACTAACCCAAGTTAAAAGTTAATCATGATTAAAATTTCAGTCCTGTTGCACCAAGCAATTTTTAATCCGAGTTAGTTAACATGGATTAGTGTGTGACGTCATCTCATTCGTGAAGTATTTATTACAACTCTTAACCCTTTATGTGGTTAGGGCACATTGAAATGATTCTTTTACACTGATAAGTAACATATATCAACATTCTTTGATACAAGCTGATGAAAACCCCTAATACCATAATTATTTAGGAATTATTTTAATTTATATGTTGACCATAAAAGAACTGGGTTGTATTTTGTAATCTTCTAACCCTGTTGCAAATTACCAAGATAAATACCCTATATAAACACCTTAGCAAATTACTGCAATTTTTTAGGGTATACCTATATATTTTTAGTCAATTTGAATGTTTTGGTGGCAATTTAGCGCATGTTCTGGTATCTAACAAAAATTTAATTTAGCTATGGCAATACCATTCTTTATCGAAATCGCGATCAATATCAATCAAAAATTGAACATTTGTTAGTTGATAAAACCTCTTACATAACAATGAGAAACAATAAATTTATTGAATTAGTGGAGAAAAATTATGTAAATAAATACAAAAATTATACTTTTTTGATAAACATTTAAACTAATAAATTACCACTTGACAACAAATTAGGGAAGGGTTGGTTGATTTAATAACGTAAATATTACATTGAATACATAATTATTCATTTCCTTTAATCTAGAATAAATGTGTCAATTATTGGTCTGGGATGTATAATAGATGTCTTGGGTTTCTAGAGCATGTTGTGGAGAATAGCTACAGCTGCAATAACCTAACTAATTATGATCGGTGAAACGAAGTTTCTGTTGACGCGATTAACTTATCCGGATTAGTGAATTTATAGCTAACCACGCTCGGTGCAACTGGACCAGTTTATTTCAAAATGAGTTCTTGTTTACCGAAGAAATAACTGTTGATAGCTCAGTCACTTAGATATTTTTACGTTTCAAGAGGGATTCAATAGAATAATTGAAATACTTGTAATAGATTCCCGAGGTTATTATCGTGAATAATTGGAAAGGACTGATGTATAGCTGAGCGTAGGCCTTTAATCAATCTTCCCGGGAGGTTGGTTAGGGCTCCATGTTCTAATGAACTGAAACCCGAGCTCCATTACATGCACCTAGCAATTGTTCCAAGCGGGACTAATGGTTTATACTGCCTAGATTCTTAACACCGATTATCAAATTTCAAGATGAGCGAATCAATTCCTTATTTTAATGATGGAAGAATAGTTGACTGTGGACATAATTTAAGAAGAAATTGAGCTGCAGAATACTTCAATCAAGTAAAGCTAAATTTTTGTGCCGACGTGCAATATGGGCTCCCATCAGGGCTAGAAAAAACAAGACAACAACCAATACAAATAAAATAAATTAACAGTAAAATGATAAGAAAATAGTAATAAAATATAGAAAATATTTACGTTCTATTAGTTAAATATTTACCTATTTTGTATAACTTCTATTTATTTCTTGATTTGTTTATTTATTTAAAGTCACTTTATCCTACTGTGGCTAATCGGACGATGCTACAGAGGGAGTTTAAATCTTTCCTATCCAGGGATTTAATTAATGATAGGGACCTCCGTTAGTATAATTGTGGATTTTTTACTTCCATTAAAAAATCCTAGTACCACCTGCAGATTTGAACCCTTGACCTTTGGCATAGAAGGCTGTTATACTAGCCACCATTATTTATTTCTTGGTTTCTCACTATAATCTTCAGAATATTTTCATACCAAAATGATCATTTTGTATTAATGTTTTATTTTATTTTATAGTTTGTTATCTTATTATTTTACTGTTGACTTATTACTATTCATCTTTTGTATTGGTTTTTGTTTTGTTTTTTGTTGAGCACTGATGAAGATTCACATTATCTGCTGAAACGTCAGCACAATAAATTAATTCCACTTAATTGAAGTGTTTTTATGACTGATCCTTTCAACGTTTTATTTAATATAGCATTAGAATATGTCATGGAAAAGGTGACGAGTACCGAGAAATGTTTAAATATGGGTCATGGGATACGCCGATGATTCGGTACTGCTAGGTGAAGACACAGAAACTATAAAACTAAATACAAGTGCGTTAATAAAAACCGGTAAAGAAATAGGTCTCGATATAAATACCGATAAGACGAAATATATGATTAGTAGCAGAAACGGTGGCGATCATGGTGATATTGATATATCAGGGCATACTTTTGAACACGCAGAGAAATTCAAGTACTTAGGTTTAATGATAACAAGGAAAAATGAAATAAAGGTGGCAATAAAGCCCCAGTTAAAGGTGGGAAATGCATGTTATTATACAGTTGCTAAATTACTTAGCTTGCGGCTTCTATCTAAAAACATAAAGGTTAGAAATTATAAAATTGTTATTCTTCCGACGATCCTTTACGGATGTGAAACGTGGCTTCTTACTTTTAAGGATGAACAACGGTTTAAGGTTTTAGAAAATAAGGTAATGCTGTGAATAATGTAAAATATTAGGTCCGAAAAGAGATGAGGCCACTGGGGAGTTTAGAAGGTTCCACAATGCGGAATTGCGGAGCTTGCACCATGTGAATATAATGAAATTGATAGCATCGTGGAGACTCAAATGCGCGAGTAAAGTTGTTGGGCTCGGTGATGAACGGATTCCGAAAAAGTTGGTATTCGTTAAACCGACTGGTAGGCGTCCGAAAGGTAGGCCGAGGCGTCGATGGGAGGATTGCGTTACGGCTAATCTTGGGGGCTTGGGCTTGAACGGTGATCATTAGACGAGTCGGTGTAGGCGGAGTTTGGTGGTATCGACATCAAACCTTCGGGTTCGGTAAGCCTATTATTATGATTATTATTTTATGACTGCACCCCATACCAACTTCTTCTTACATTTTACACTTCATATTTTTCCTACCATTTAGAACACATCAGAAAGTATAAAAAAAAACTATTTTTTATTTTTATATTCCTCTAAGTTTCGTAGCTCTCTAATTTTGCCACGCGAAATCGATAAATATTATTGAGTAAATCAATACGTTTTAAAGGTTTGATAATTATCATTAATTATTAACTATTAATTATAATTATCAAATAACAAAATTTGGATAAAACGTAAGAGAAAGATTTTATAAGTTTAACCTTGTCGTTTTTAATCTCTGTAAATTAAATTAACAGCATTATCACAGAAATTTTGTATTGACTATTAACTATCATTATTATTATTACTCTTATAACATTGCGCATTTCACTTCATACGCATTTGCGCACCCTAAGCTTATATCAGAGGAGGTAAAAAACTAAATAAAAAAAAAAATATATAAATTAATTCTACAGCCTTCGAAAAAATTCTTTTCAAAACTTTTAATAATAAAGGCTATAAAAAGCTGTCGCTTTTTATAAAGTTATTATCCGTTATAAAACTAACCTTTTATAGGAACTGGATTATTCGAGTTTTTATGTTTTCAGCTATGACAAAACTTGCAAATGAAAATGACACTTCTTCAAATATCTAATAATACAGCTATCATAAAAAATAAAATAAGAAGGGTAAGAAAAAAAAATGAGTATTTCTAAACATAAAACACTGATCTGTTGGGCTACATAAAATTGAAAAACTATTTTACTTTTTTTATTTTTACTTTGGCTAAGATAAGAACCAATTTTTATTTTGTTAGTAATTGCTACGCCTACTTTACATTTAAAAATTAATATTTTTTTATCAATGAATCAGTAGATATTCTTCAATCAATTACAATTCAATAATAATTATTATACTATTTCTTCTCACGTTTCAAGGCCATGCCTTATTAAGGAAAAAAGCTCTTTGTATCAAGAAAAAAGTTAATACTTTTTTTTTTATGCACAATAGGGCTTTTTATTGTTCTAGTTTATAATTATTTTATAAAGTTGAACAAGTAAAATTAAGCTCGAAGAATATAAAGTGTAACAATGTGATTAATTTAATTTTAAAACAACTTTCTTCATATGACCGTCATATTTTTTAAAGGGAGTTAAAAACCCTTGTTTATGCCGTCCTTCGGAGAGAACGTAACTTGGTGTTCCTAAACCGGTACCATGTCATACTCGTTAAAGACCCCTATCCTAATTGAATCAGGGTACGAAACATTTACTACTACCATTGTTGGATCGTCCGATTAGCCACAGTAGTATAAAGTGACGTAAAATAAATAAACATAAGAAAATCATATTCTTTAAAAAATAAACTTAAATACTTATTTTTTCACTAAAGGGAGCAGTCTATGTGTCTAGTGGTTGTCTATGGAAAGGTCTCTTGCGTGGTCTAGTGGATAGAGCGACTTTTTCGCGTGACTTGGTAAGCGCCTTAAAACTTAAACTTAAAACGTGTATATTTCCGTTGATATTTGAAATTTGAAAATTTTCACAATCGCAATACTTTCGCCAACTATATATTTCATATATAGAAAAGCAAAAGTAAAAATAATTTCTGATATTTAAAATCATCTAAATTTTCCAATACTATTATCCAATGTGAATAAGGTTTAAATTTAGTTATTAATGATACTAAATAAATAAATAGCAGTGATCAATAAATGGTATCTGTTGTGTATTTCAAAAACTTATAACTATTAACAATTCACAATTACTTTATTAGGTAACCATTACACAAGTTTAAAATCGAACAAATCTGAAAAACGTGGAATAATAATTAAAACATGTGTTTTTCTTCTTTCTATAAACATATGGTTTTATCGATCACATATCGATTAACACTTTATTATATAACACTCTCCGCCACTTAATTGATACTTGCTTTGTTTTTTTCCTCCTATAGGTTAAGCCTAACTACAGGCTTCCTCTCCCTCTGCGATCGCCTCACTGTGGATGTTGTTTCTGATGTTGCATCTTCTACAGTAGGCGGTTCTGTGTTACTTTGATGAACAGTTGAGTTGAATTCCCTTTTCGGCACTGAAGGTTTTCCTTTTCCCACTTGTGTTGGCCTCAGTTGGTTAATATGTCTTTTGATGATATATCCATGATCCAACTTAATAAGGTAATGTAGTTTCCTTAAGCGTTGGATCACGGTTCCGAATTTCCAGAGATCAGACCCTGAGTAATTTCTTGCTTGAACTCTATCGCCAGATTGAAAAACTCGAACTTTACCGTTTGAAGTTGATGGCTGATACGTTTTGACTGGTTTTATTAGGTGTAAGCGTGTTCGCAGTTGTCTGTTCAGGTGAAGTTCAGCTGGCGACTTACCATTAGCGAGGGGCGTTGATCTATATTTGAACAAGAATACGTTTAACTTTTGTTTTATGGTTCCTGGATCGTCTACCATACATTTCAGCTTTTTCTTTAGGTTTTGAACAGACCTTTCAGCTAACCCGTTTGTAGCAGGATAATTCGGTGCACAAAACCGTTGGGAAATACCATTACTTTTACAAAAATTAAAAAATTAATCAGATTTGAAAATAGCAGCATTGTCTGAAACTATAATAGTAGGTAATCCATTTCTTGAAAATATTTCTTCTAACGAATTTATTGTAGAACCGGAGGTTGGCGGCTTAGGTGACATAGTAATTTCTACCCATTTAGTTTTAGCGTCTACTACAACAAAAAAATAATTATCTTTGAAAGGGCCAGCATAGTCGATATGTATTCTTTGCCATGTTTCCGCGGGCTCTTCCCAACTATGTAAAGGGGCTTTTTCAGGGTTATTTCTGATTTCGGCACAACTCTTACAAGATGCTACTAAATGTTCGATTTCAGAATCTATTCCAGGCCAATAGCACAAAGAGCGAGCAATGCTCTTCATTTTAACTATTCCTATATGAGATAATGTAATTCTTTTAAAATTTGTGGACGTAAATTTGTAGGAATATAAACTCTGGAACCACGCATAATAATACCTCCATGTAAACTGTATTCGGAATCTTTAGTTTCACCATTACTTAGTTTATGTTTAAAATGTTTTAATTCTGGATCTCGATTTGTTTCGTATTTAATGATCTCAGAAGTTATGGGAGACGTATCCGAAATATTTGGAATAGTAAGTTCATTAACTTTAAATGAATCTTCGAGAAAATTGAGCAATTTTTTATTTAAAGGTAATGGATTTCTAGAAAAATAATCAACATTAGAATGTTCTTTTGAGGGTCTATGACAAATCTCATAATTGAAACCATTTAAAAATTCCGCATATCTGATAAGACGATGTGCTGACATGACAGGCATTTCTTTATTCGGGTGGAAAATTCTCTCTAATGGCTTGTTATCAACTATGAGCGTGAACTTCCTACCGTAAAGGTATTGATATAAACGTTTAAAGGCCCAGTAAACTGCGGTAGCCTCGCGATCTAATTGAGAATATCGAGATTCACTGTTCGTGAGTGATCGTGAAATGAATGTGATAGGTCTTTCTTGACCATTAATAATATGAGAAAGCACGGCACCTAACCCATAAGGGCTTGCGTCCGTGGCTAATATCAAGGGTAATTCAGGTTGATATGGAGTCAACACCCTTTCACTGGCAATTTCATCTTTAATTAAATTAAAGGCATCAGTACAATCGCTAGTCCACTTAAATTTAACATTATTTTTCAGCAAACGATTTAATGGGAATAGTTTATCGGATGCTTTCGGAATAAATTTTGCATAGTATTGGGCCAACCCCAAAAATGACCTTAGCTCTTCAACGTTTTTAGGTCGAGGCGCAGATTTGATCGCATCAATTTTGTCTTGACTTTTTTCTAAACCCCTAGCACTAATTTTATGTCCGAGATATTTGACTGACGTGCAAAATAATTTGCATTTAGATTAATTTATGTGTAACCCGTTCTCTTGCAAAACATTAAGGCACTTAATTAGTCGTGAGTAGCATTCCTGGAATGTACTTCCCTGAATAAGGAAATCATCAAAATAAGCAACTGTTCCGTCTAACTTTTGAATGATTTGATCAATTATTTTATGAAATTCTTTAGGGGCCGTTTTAATACCCATAAAAAGCCTTTTTACCTTATACGCTCCCCAAATCGTTGAAATTGTGGCATATTCTTGACTCTTATCGTCTAACGCAAGATGAAGATATGCTTTGTGAAGGTCTAAAACGCGAAAGTATTTCCCCCCTTGAAGTTTATCAAATAAATCATCAATTTTGGGAATAGGGTAATGCGTATCTTGTAACTGCGGATTGAGAGTAATTTTATAGTCAGCACAAATCCCTGACAGTCTGGTCTGGCTTGGGAACTATAACAAGAGGTGTGGCCCATTCAGAATGATCGACTTTCTCTATGATCTTTTGTTCTACCAATAAGTCTAATTCGTTTTTCGTTTTTTCTAGATAGGAATAAGGAATGGGTCTGGGTTTAATAAATATAGGTTTTGCATCATCTTTGAGATTCAGCTTACATTTGAAATGAGGAATGAGCCCAATTTTAGGAGTAAAAACATTTTCGTACTTTTGGAAAAGATTAGTTTTGATTTTCTCGAGGGTTGTTGGTTCTATATTAAATTCGTCGACATTTTGTAAATCTGAAATATTTAATTTTAGTTTCCTAATCCATTCTCTTCCGAGAAGTGGTGTGTAATTATTTTTTACAATGTATAAATCACCATTTGTTTTAACATTATTATAGGAAATTTGACAATTAACTACTCCTTCGGGTTTGAACGAATCATTCGTGTATGTTCGAAATGTAACAGTGGTAGGTTCTAACCTTAAATTGAGATTTAATTTATTAAAATCGGCCATCGATATGATAGAAACTTTACTGCCGGAATCGATTATAAATTTCATTGGTTTATTATTTAAATGTATTTTGATTTGAAATGGATTATCTACTATTGAATTTATGAGAAAGTCTGATTCTGTAGGAATAATGGTATTTACCGTGTTAATTGAGATATGATCATCGCCTTCGTCTTCTTCTTCTTCAACAAATCGAACTGGCTTCCTAAATTGACTAGAGATACATACCTTTTCCACGTGACCTGGTTTTCCACATTTTCTGCACTTCAAGCGGTCCTTCGACTTGCACTGCCTATACGTGTGATTTTCCTTGCCACAAGCCAAGCATATGTTTTGAAGGCCAAGTTTTGAAATGATTGAGGTTTTGAAGTTTTTTTTGAAGTCATTCCTATTTGAATTTTTGCTGATCTGCCTCTTTGAAATCTGGACTTCGTTTATGCCTGCTGCTGAATAACCGTAGAGCTGATTCTGCTTCTTAGCTGCTTCAATGGCAAGAGCTATCTCGACAACTTTCTCGAATGTTATTGAGTCTTCTTGCTGTAGAATTTGTTCCCTGATTTCAACATCATGTAGTCCCCGGACAAATTGTGCTTGCAGAATTGACATTATCGGTTTCCTGCAATCGTTTTCTTGACAAATCCACTTTGATGTACGGGCTAAATGTTTAAGGGAAGCGATGTACTCCGACACAGTTTCGTTTGTATTTTGGACCCTTGATAAAAATTTATGTCTTTCCGTATGTATGTTAGATTTAGGGCAAAGATGTGCACTCAATAGATTAATCAGTTCATCGTACTCTTTTGATGCGGGCAATTCTGGGGAAGTCAAACTCGATAATAATTGGTAATATTTAGCACCTAAAGCGTTTATCAATACCTTAGCTTTTGTTGATCTTACTTCAGCTGTATCTCCTGTTAACCTCTTTAGCTCAAAATAATTTTCCATACGCTCTTTGTATGATTGAAAAGTCTCTTTTTCTTCATCGAAGGATTCAAAGTTTATAGAACCAAAGTAATCTGTATGGACCAGCTGATGTTGAGGGCTGTGGTAAGATTGCAGTAACTGTGCTAATACCTGGGATTGAACGTTGAGTGTTTTCATGATCTCTTGGTTTTGAGCAAGTATAACCTCATTTTGATTGACTGCTAGTTTGCTTGATTTTGACATTCTGGATCCTTATCGACTTGCTGTTATTGAAACTTACTTTTGATCTTACAGCACGTTCATCCTCGTCGCCATTTATTTGTTGTGTATTTCAAAAACTTATAACTATTAACAATTCACAATTACTTTATTAGGTAACCATTACACAAGTTTAAAATCGAACGAATCTGAAAAACGTGGAATAATAATTAAAACATGTGTTTTTCTTCTTTCTATAAACATATGGTTTTATCGATCACATATCGATTAACACTTTAATATATAACAGTATCCCGCTGCTAGGATCATTTTGTTTGATGGGAAAAGGTTTTAAAACGCTCTATTCTAGGTTCGATCGATGTTGGCTTAAAAAAGTTGATGAGGTAATTGAATCACAGTATCGTTGTTCCATCAGCTTTTTTTTAGAAAAGTGATCGTTGGATGGGTCACAGTTGGTTTACCGTAAAGGACTTTAATCTGCTTCTCTTCTTGCGATTAAACGCTAAATTCTTGGCTACATATACAACTTTAAATAACACAAACATATTAAAAATACTAAATTAAATACTAATACATTATATTTTTCCATGGAAAAGGAGCTTTTGTAAGGAATTATTTGGAAGTTCTTGGGAGAGGAGGCAGTCCAAGCAGCTTGTTGAATCGCGGTTCTAAAGGAATATACGGCGTCGTCAAGGTCAATTGGGGTTTTGAGAATCCCTCTGAGGTCAATATCATTGGTGAGGATTTCGCAGAAGAGGTTTACGTTGACAGGACCTCTGATGAATGACGGAGGTACGCTCTTAGGAATAGGTGTTATGAAAATATTTAGGATCAATGGACCATGGTCAGATGATAGTTCATCAAGGCGAGTTATGGAAAAGTTCAGAGAGCCTAATCCGCTGTAAGAAGTCGAGGATGTCAGGATTCCGGTTAGGTTCCGTTGGGCAGAAGGTAGGGGAATCGGAAGGTAGGAGATGGAAGTGTCGGGAGTTGAGTGTATACTGCAATGTTCGGCCAAGAGAAATTGTGTTTCTGGAACCTCATTGTAGGTGCTTGGCGTTTAAGTCTGCACCCAGAATGAAGTGGTTCCCCAAGGAGTTGAGGAAGGATCCAAATTGGGCAGAGGAAATGGGATGTTTAGGAGGGCAGTATGATGAGGCGATGATGGGCGGAAAGGAAAAAGTCTGGATTATAATGGGAATGGCATGTAGGTAATCGTGGGCGGGAAGTGGGTGTAAGTGATGAGAGAGGATCACCAGTATTAAGTGTAAACATTTATTCATTTAAATGATCATTTAAAGCCTACCTGCTTATAGTTCAGTAGTAAGGCCTGAGAATGATAAAACAACTTATAGCCACGGAACCAAGGGTGAATATGTACGGGCCTGAAGGTGAATCCTCTGGCAAAATACCATCGAAGATCCAAAAGAGATTGTAAGAAGAGCCGTCCCTGGAAGTCATCTCCTCCCACCACCTTTTTGAAGGATTAATGAGAAAGAGTTAATCTTTAAATAACAAATATATATGTTATCGACGTATATTAATAAATACAAGTAATATTTCATTTTAAAACCCTTGTTAGGTTTAAGATGATATTTATTTAACAACCATTGATCTGCCTAGGATATAGAGATTCCAGAGTTTTGAATAAATACATACTTCAGACATACAATTTTATATAATTTAAAAAAAATATTAAAAACCCAAACAAATAAAATTTCTATATTTAAGGAATCTCTTTTTATATGAAATAAACAAAAAACAATTTTAAATGTTTATGTCGAATGGAGTAAACGAACCTTGATACATTTGATTTGGGCTTCACCTCTCTAAAAAGCACGGACCAAGCCAGGCGTATATTGTAGTCCTCAGGTACAGGGGCTTCATCAATGCTTTAAACAAGAGAAAATATTTCTTTAACACAATCTAATACGTGGTCTTATTATTAAACCATATGTTTTTTAATATATATTTCAAATTAGTTTTATTAAGCTAAAATATCAATATTTAAATAGTATAAACCTTTGAATTTTAAAAATCAGAATAGAGAAATGAGAACTGATTTTTAGAAAGAAAGACATAAAAACAAAATTATAAAACTGTTTATTTGAAGACCTTACTTTATCTCGTAGACTACCGAACAAACACTGGATAGGCAAAATTTAGGACTCCCACTGTAGCTAGCATCGTCCGGTTAGCCATAGTAGCATAAAGTGACGTTAAACGAATAAACAAACAAACCAAACAAACATATAATTATTATTGTTTTTTACTTACATATATTATAGCTAATTACTTTATGTCAATATCAATACATATACTGTACCTTGAGAGATACCACTTCGAAAAGAATAAATTTAATACTCTAAAAAAATTAATGCTGTTTCTAAAAGACGTGCTCATTCTTTTAAAATAATTAAAACTATATTTTACAACATTTTGAAATTTAAACCACAACAATAATTCGAAAAATTTCAACACGAATAGCTTACTCCAGCAATTATTTTGCTATCATTAAATTGTTAAAAAATCTTTTAAATTTTGATATATGATATGGTGTTTACCAAGCTTAAAAGTTAAATTTTTCTGTATAACTTTTATTTAAGTAAAAATCGTTGGAATTCGGAGCTATTTTCGATTAAATATCGTACCGAAACCAAAGGTTTAGACTGAAGTTGGGAGAGAAAAAGTTTAACGAGGCGGAATTAGCCGCCAACATGGACGAAGCTAATCGTATGGAATTAGGTGTTACGGACAATTCTAGTGCCTGGGAAGTTGTGACAGGAAGAAAACGAAACAGCGTAGCAGACAGGGATCCTCGGAAACAACAGCGCACGGAGTCAGAGGTACCCACTAGTAATAGTTTTGCAGTACTCTCTAGTGTTAATGAAGAGCAAAGTAATCCATCATCATCTAACTCTAAACCACCTCCTATTTTTGTTTCTGATGTACAAAATTATGCAGCTTTGGTTGCTTATCTTCAAACTAACACGAGCCCTAATGCTTTTTTACTGAAAACGACTTATAAAGGAGTAACTGTATATCCTCAAACTCCAGATGACTACAGGAAACTTGTTAGTTGTCTTAAAAACAGCGGAGCTGAATTCCATACATATCAGCTCCCTGATGACAAAAATCCTAGAATAGTCATTAAAGGCCACCACAACACACCCGTTGAAGAGATAAAAAAAGATCTTGAAAACCACGGATACCAGACCGTAGCAATTACCAACGTAATATCACGGTTTAAGCGGCCATTACCAATGTTTTTTATTAATATCACTAAACATTCATTCAATGAAAAGATTTTTGATATAAAAACAATTTTCTATACCAAGGTAGTCATAGAAGAACCTAGAAAGAAAAGAATCCTCCCACAATGCATTAGATGCCAAAAATACGGTCACACCAAGACCTATTGCAACCACGCACCACGGTGCGTAAGGTGTGGACAAGGGCATGAAAGCTCTTCATGCACCAAAACCCGAGATACGCCAGCGAGATGCGCGAATTGCCAAGGGGAGCATCCCGCAAACTATCGAGGGTGCCAAACACTGAAGGATTTGAGATCACAAAGAAATATGGGGAGCCATCAACAACAACGTATTCCACCTCCTCCTTTCAATCCAACAGAATACCCCAATCTTTCGAAATCAACCCCACCAAGAAGTTTTCCTCAGATGCAACAGCAGCAGCAACAACCATCTCAACGGCAAGCTCCCGTGCAGCAGCAGGTATCAGCTCGTCACCAGATAGCAGTGAAACAAGCTACACCCTCGGGACTACAGTTTAACAAATCTACAGAAGGTATGAGGCGGGAAAGTATTCAGCAGCCAACTTCAGCTGATTATATCCCACCACAATTGCGCCAGCTACTAAGCGGTCTGAGTAATCTTATCCAGCCTCTTTTTAGCCTTCTACAGCAGCTCGCACAGGTAACACAAGCTATTTGCCCTCCTAATGGCCCGTAATCAGCTGACTGGGGGCTCTTTGTCCATCCTTCTTTGGAACGCGAACGGACTACTACAACATAGGACAGAATTGGACATATACTTACATGAAAAACGTATTGACATTGCACTGATCACAGAGACACACCTTACACCACGATCAAAATTTGGTATTTCAGGTTACTTGACATACAGAACAGACCATCCGGACAACACAGCACACGGCGGGTCTGCTATCCTCATTAAGACACCACCCAAACATAACCTTTTACACATACGAACTGCACCTGACATTCAAACCACTGGCATTACACTACACACAAAACACCACGTGATAAGTATAGCTTCGGTGTACTGTCCTCCAAGATATGTGCTGACATCTTCGGCGTTTCGCAATTATTTTCAAAACTTAGGGCGTTGCTTTATAGCAGGCGGCGATTTTAACGCAAAGCACCAATTTTGGGGGTCACGTCTTTGCACCCCTAGGGGAAGAAATCTGAGGGCTGCCATCCACGAGCTTTCATTAGACACTATATCACCAGACACACCAACCTACTGGCCAACCTCGCAACGGAAAACACCGGACTAACTGGACTTTTTTATTACCAAAGGACTACGTACCATACCTTACTCAATAAAAACGATCTCTGATCTTTGCTCTGATCACTCTGCTCTACATTTGGTCGTTCTCGACGAACCATGTAATGCGCAAAGGGTGCCCATGCTTATAAATAGCGGATTGGACTGGGATCTATACCGAGAATTTCTTGAAACAAATCTCTCAATACCCATGTCCATCAAAACAGAAGCAGAATTAGAAGATGCGGTGGAAACATTTACTAAATGTGTCCAAAGAGCAGCATGGTCATCATCTCAGAAGATAACATCGAGATTAGATCATCTGCCAAAATACCCTCAATATATAAGGGACTTGATCACAGCAAAGAGAAGAGCTCGTAAGGTATGGCAGACTAACAGACTTCCTTCTGACAGACAAAACTTTAACAGACTGAACAACGAACTTAAACGACAAATACAAAAATTCAATAGAACTAACTATGATTTCTTTTTAAACAACCTATCAACTGACGATGGAAGCTTGTGGAAGCATACCAAGAAATTGTTGAAACATCGACAGGTGTCAGTACCACTGCGGAAAGAAGATGGTTCATGGGCCGTGTCAGATGGAGAAAAATCTGAAATTTTTGCTGATCACCTTTCCTCTGTTTTTATACCACCTACTGACTACCCTAATACAGAACATGAAAACTTAGTTAAAAGTACTCTGGACATTCCACTACAGCTGACACTACCTCCTATATCTTTCACTCCTTCACAAGTCGCACAACAAATCAGACACTTACCTAAAAGAAAAGCCCCAGGTTATGATTTAATAACTGCCGAGGCGCTCCAACTGATGCCCAAGAAAGCTCTGGTGTTCCTCACGACAATATACAATTGCATACTTAGGACAGCTAAATTCCCAATACAGTGGAAATATTCAATCATAAAAATGATACACAAAAAAGACAAAGACATGTACAAACCATCCTCTTATAGGCCTATTAGTCTCCTTCCCATATGTTCTGAACTTTTCGAAAAATTAATTTATAAAAGATTGGTTGACATACTGACTGAGCAAAAAATAATACCTGACCATCAATTCGGTTTTCGCACGTCACACTCAACGACACACCAATTACACAGAGTTACTGACTTCATTGCAGGAGCACTAGAAAAAAAGCAATACGCGACTGGAGTATTTTTGGATGTTGCCCAAGCGTTTGATAAAGTCTGGCACGAGGGGCTTCTCTTTAAACTCAAGAACGTACTACCTTACACATACTATCTTATTATACACTCTTTTCTCTCTGATAGATTTTTCTCTGTTCGGCAGGGCTCAAAAACTTCTTCAATCCGACCAGTCTTGGCAGGAGTACCGCAAGGATCGATACTTGCTCCGCTCCTATACATTGTATACACAAATGACATACCAACTCATCCCACCACATTGACTGCAACATACGCGGACGATACTGCAATTTTAACTTCAAACGACGATCCTATACTCCCCTCACTGACTCTACAAAATCACTTGATGATACTACAAAATTGGTACAAGCTATGGAAAATTCGTTTAAATCACGACAAGTCAAAACACGTAACGTTCACACTACGACAAAACACTTGCCCACCAATTTTTATCGACAACAACCAAATTCCTCAGACCAACTCTGTACATTACCTAGGACTGACACTCGATCGAAGGATGACTTGGGGCCCACATGTCAAGATGAAAAGACAGACTCTTAACCACCGACTGAAAGTACTATACTCACTTTTATCTAAATCTTCAAAATTAAAAATTAGACAGAAACTGAATACATACACATACCTTCTTAAGCCAATATGGACTTACGCTTCACAGATTTTTGGTTCAGCAAAAAAGACTCACATACAAAAACTGCAAACATTTCAATCCAAAATTTTAAGACTGATAACGACAGCTCCTTGGTACGTAAACAACAGAACCCTACATAAGTACTTACAACAACCAACAGTTGACCAACATATACGAACACTCTATACTCGTTTTCACAGTAAACTTAACGGACACGACAATAGACTGATTAACGACATGTCAATAGCTGAAATGCCAGTCAGAAGAAGGCTAAAGAGAGGCTGGATGAGGGACCTCCTCGGATAAAATAAAGCCATGGAAGGGGGGCTGCTGGGCATTTTCCTTCTTCATGCCTACCATGCCTGGATCTCAATTTATACAGCACATTTGCTGATTGTCAGATACATTCTGACAGGCGTGAATATAGATTTAAAGAGAAAAAAAAAAAAAAAATTGATATAAATGGAGGAATTAAAGTTATGGCAAACATATATAAATTGAATGAGAAGAAAAAAAAATAGAGTTTAGCAGGAATAAGCGTTCTGAGAGAAATAACTAACACAGTAACTACTCCTCTTACAACCATTTTATTTCTTCTGCCTTGGTTTCTTTAGTGTTTTAGAAAACCCTATATTTAAATCCCAGTATAAAACAATTAATTAAAGAAATTAAATATTCAGACTTTTTCAGCCGTGTTAAAATTCTTAATTGTCGTCTTATTAAAAGTGTATAGAGGAAAATTAGTTTTACGCGTCACAAGGCACCAAGTGAATGAAGGAATGTAAAATCAATTGAGGAAAAAATATTTTTAACTACCTAAAAGTTGCGTATATATATATGTATTTTTTAAATTATTTTATTTAACAGTTTTGATAATGCAATTTTGATTTTAAATTGGTTGCAGGAAATAAGGTCGTAAGTAAGGGAATCGTAGAATTTGGAGTAGACCTGGAAGGTGACAAAATTGTACTTGTAAAAATATAAAACAAATCTGTGAGCATCAATAAACAAAAACAACCGCATTATTATAATATATTTTAATAAGATGACTATTGATTGGTAAGTTTAAATTTAAAAGTGTTTGCTATTTTATATTAGTGCGATAAATATTCGTTGATCTGCGGTGATCTATTCCTATTATCAAATATCTTGTCACTTATGTATTTAGTAACGATTGCCAGTTTTAACAGTGAAATAATAAAGCTCATGAGAAATCGTTTTTATAAATACAGCATTAATGTTTTATACTTGTTATATTCTTAAATGTAGCACAAGTTTTATTGTTAAATAAAAATATTTCTTTTTAAATTATTAGATAAAAGATATCATGTACGCCTTACTTAATATGATGCCACACACCCGCAACGTATTACGGTAATGCGTAACTGTATTTATCAGCGCCGTTCAGTTGTGGAAATGCAGAAAAGAAACTGTTTTTTCAGGAATTAGAAAATATAATAGTTATATAAAATACTAGCTGTTGCGCGCATCTTCGTCTGCGTCAATTTCAGTTATTATGAAAGCTATTAAGACGTTTTTAAAAGATAATATTGGGTTGTCCGAAAAGTTCGTAGAGAAATTTGGACAATAATTAAAATTGAATAGCTTAAAATTTATTTATTTAATCTACTAAATAGTTACCACCGTCAGCGATTACTCTACCTCAACGCCTTGAAAGTTCCATTATCCCTTTTTTCCAAAAATCACTGTCCTTCCTCCTTAAGAACAATAAAAGGTTCGTTATGACGTCCCCCGGGGCTGGTCTTCCAAAATGAAATCTCCTGATCTAAACCGCGAAAACCACTTCTGAATCGTGCTGTCAGCAATTGAATCGCTGCCATACTCGGAACGAATCTTTCTTGCAGTTTGGGCTACGTTTTTCCCTCTTTTAAAAAAGAACAGCATATTATTTCGAAAATGAACTGAATCGTCACTCATGCTGGATTGCAATAAACTACTCTACTGATCCTTCATAAAGACGAATTCAGTGTGTAAATATAGTTAATTCCATGAGGATTAAAGGCATATAAATAAACATTAGCCTCGTGATTCATTTTAGTAGAAAAAACAGAAGGTAAATTTTATTTTAAAAACCTCTACTAACTTTTCGGACGACCCAATATTTTAAAGTATTTCTGCTTAAATAATATTTTTGGTTTTATTTTCTTGTGGCAGAAGAACATACTGATTTTCTCCGCGACCCGATCTTGACGGAAATCGATTCCTACGTGTTTAAATGCTTGCCCATGTGATTTATTAATTGTTATGGCAAAAGATAAATTAACGGGGAATTGAATTATTTTAAAATTAAAAGGTAAATCGTTTGGAATCGTTGGGATTCGAGGTCAATTTTCCTATTTTTTCTCATATTTTCCACTGATTCTTCGGTCCTATTGGTCGCAGCGTGATGTTATAGCCTATAGCCTTCCTCAATAAATGGACTATCCAACACGAAAAGAATTTTTCAATTTGAACCAGTAGTTTCGCGTTCAAACAAACAAACAAACTCTCCAGCTTTATAATATTAGTATAGATTTAACTCACTCCACCAGAAATATTTTAATTTTTGGAATCAGTTTTTTGCTCTCAGAGGGATTCTTCTTTATAATTAACCACGGGAAAACTATTATATATTTTTAATAATATATTAATATTTTTAAAAGTAAATAATAACATTAAGAACAGAAAATATATTTTTATTTATTTTATGGTGAAAGATGCATTCGAAAATCGTTCACTCAATGATTTATTTTTATTATATGAACATTCTGTACAAAATATAGCCCTACAGCTTGATTTTGGAAACTTAATTAATCTTGTTTTCACGGTAAACAAAATAAATATTATATGATCAGTCTGAAATGCTCACAAATAAAAGATGTTAGAAAAAAATCAATTATTTCGCAACCCATTTGTAAACAATAAACAGTAAAAAAAAAATTCAACTGCTTGAAAAAAATCAATCAAATTATGGTAGATTTTTATATGCTGATTCTAATACGTAGAAGAAAAAACTTATTCTTAACATGTAGGCTGCTAGAGGATGGTGTGTAGGTTGTGCCCTCTAACTGAATTCTGGAGAGCAGAGGCCGGAGATAACTGACGTAAGGGCGACATCCTGGATGAGGAAATGGAACAGCTCGTGTCCTTTCTCCTTTTCCTGGGTGTCTGGAATTCCACTTCGTGACTAGCAGGATCAATGGCGATTCATAAACTCGAGTATAAAATAGTCAATGTGTTTATGAAAATCAGATTTAGCCGTTTCAACAAAATAAAATATAAGTGAATTTACAACATATGAGAATATAAAGAGAGGCATCACGTAAAAACGATGCATTTTTAAGACCTGACAAGTAACTATCCATTCCGCACAGGAAAAGCGTAGGTATCTTTTAATGAGCTTTCTTTCTACGCAATGAAACATCAACCCACACGAAGATCGTGACAAACCAGTTGATTACTTCTAGCGTTATACTTAGTATAGGGCCATCAATCTGATCTAAGGTCAGTGTGAATTGCCTAAAGTTGGTCGAGTCGCCCACTTACCTATTATAATCAACCGAGGAGATTGTAAACACAATCGAATGAGATTAGATTCAAATATAGCACGCGAAGAATTATTCACGCCCACACCAGCTATAAATATTACTTTTTCGAATGACTTTGGAATGATTCCTGTGCATTCTTCGTGGGATAATCTTTAATATAATATCAATTATACTGCAAATTGATTTCTGATTTAACAAAAAATAAAAAATAAATAGAAATAAAGATATCTTCAGTTTAGTACATAAAGAGATTCGTAATATTTCCAGGCTAAATACCATGCAATAAGGGAATTAGGGCGAGATTACGTTCAGCAGCTTGGTATTTCCCCCTATTTTTTGGGTACCTACTTAATAGAGCCTGGGTTCGCTCAAAGAGAGTCTCAGTTCTCAGGCTTAAATAAAAGAATAAATAATATTCTAGATTCAATTTCTAATCATGAAGAGTATATTATATTTAAATACATTCTTCTGAACAATCTCTTTTTAAACACCATATATTAATTCATCAATAATAAATTAACGTTTCGAGGTTTATATGGCTTATCTTCAGAATAAAAAATCCATATCATTCATGATTGGTCAATTTCCTCAAATCTCCTTATTTTTGTGTCAACAATGGTCATTTGGTAATTAAATTAGATAAAAAATATTGTATCATCACGTATTCTTATTTCATCCATAGTTTGTTTTAAAATATACACTATCAGGCATGAAGTAGACTAAATATTGAATTGAATTTAAAGAATGAAAAGAAGAGATTGTCATGTTTCAACCATAAAGGTTATTTTAGCCTTAAACTAATAATACAGATACAATATAATAATAGTAATAATACTAATAATACATACATATATACTAATAAACATACATATATACTAATACATACATGATAAATAATAAAATACAATACAAACATTATACATAATATACGAAATAATACATATAATACGAAAATAATACATACAAATATACTAGTCACAAAATACATAGTACACAATAAAATAAAATACCTAATACACTAAAACATACATAATACTAATATAAAGATGCAATATTTTAAGTTAAATACAAACAATTATATAAGATAACTACATATAAGAAAAAAAAAAAATATATATATATATATATATATATATATATATATATATATATATATATATAATATTAAAAATCAAAAACAGGAACTTTTGTAAAATATTGATGTGTCGTTTAGATAATTCATCAGTTTGGTGGCCGACTCCTGGGTGTTTTGTAATATTGTCCCAATATCAGTCTCTATACCAATCCCTCTTCGCTCGGCTTCGAAGGAAAAGCAATCCAACAGTATATGTAGTACTGTGAGGATAACCCCATAGGAGGTACATTGAGGCGGTGATCCCCTCGTTATCAGGTAGCCGTGGGTCAGCCTTGTGTGGCCAATCCTCAGTCGAGCCAGTATCACTTCCTCCTTCCTGCACAGCCGTAGGTCTGCTCGGTTGGGTTTCATTGAAGGCTCTAATACTCCCTTAGTTTATTCTCTCTCATAAAAAAAAAACATACTTTTTGCCAATGTTCTGTAGCCTTTACTTTTATGAGGGCGATTACTTCCCGCGTTGACGCACCCGGAACAAACAGACCTTCTGTGACAGTTAGTTTCGCTTTGGTATCAGCTAGCTCGTTTCCTTTTATGCCACAGTGACCAGGTAACCATATAAATTCTATTCTACTACCAACCTTCTCCAATGCCTTTAATTGTGTTAAGGTATCTACCACAAGTGGGCCCACAGAAAATGTATTTGTTAAAGCCTTAAGAGCCGATTTGGAATCTGTGCAGATAAATGCGTTCCCAGTGCTGCTAATGAAATCATACACAGCGCGATTTATTGCAAGCAACTCAGCGTGATATGATGAACTGAAAGGTGGGAACGAATACATTTTTACGCCCTCTCAGATTACAGCGGAGCCCACTCCATCTGTTGTTTTGGATGCATCCGTATATATATAAGTCCACCCGCTGTGTTTCTGCTGGAATTGCAGAATAATAATAATAAGAATAAATAATTCTATCACCCCCGGGATTTGAACCTGGAGAATAGATTACTAGGGGGATGACCTGTAGCATGCTGGCTAGCATAACAGAATACTTTGCCAAAGGTCACGGGCTCGAATCCACTGGTGGTCCTACGATTTTTTAATGGGAGTAAAATATCCTTAGTTAGTCCTTAGAAGGGAGCGTAAAGAAGTGGTCCCGAGTCTGTGCGATGTCAGGTACTCGTTAACGATAGGCAAAATTTAGGACTCCCACTGTTGCATCGTCCGATTAGCAGTAACATAAAGTAATGTTAAATAAATAAACACAAACTAGTGCACTATTCACGGAGACCAATCCGCTCCATATTTATTCTTATCAAAAATAGTAATAATCCGTTTCCTATTTAAAAAAAAAATATATATGAGATATTAAAATATAAATATATAAATAAGAAATCTATTTATAAGTACTTCGATGGGAATAATGAAATCCGACTACCGAAAATAGAAAACCAGTTCTGGAAATTCTAGGAAGTTATAGTGTGCAGACGGGTTCTGTCAGTTTACAGATGGGTATGTTTTAAGACTCCTAGAAACACAAAACTACGAAAAATGCAACAAAACGCTACAAAATGAGCAACACTTGCTAATTTAGTGCTCACTGTTGGAGCAGTTCAGGATATAGGTTGGTCTAGAGAAAACAAAGAAAGAAATACTTCCAGATGAAGAAAAAAAAAAACCACCCTTACCGATAATAGCTTAATTGTTTTAGTGAGGAAGCATATACACCATTATGATGGAAATAAAAATACAAGAAACACTTTCTTAAGTTTAATTAAGCGCTTTTCTCTTCCAATTATATTTTATGATGTTAACAACTTCATAATTAAATATAGTTGACATATTTTATGATGCTAACAACTTCATAATTAAATATAATCGACTTTTCATACCAAAGAGTGAAATGAAATAACAAAATCAATTCAACATACAAGTTTTGTTTAAATTAATTTGAAGTAATATACGTTAATAGCAGAGATAAAATTTCAATATATGTTTACCAGTTACCTTTTAATTCGTTGTTAACATTATAATAGCTAATTGCTATTTGTCCATTCTAAAATGATTCTGTTGGCTCACTGTTTCGTGTTGTATTTAAATTTCAGACTTTATACCTTGTGCATTGAATTGTTGCTCTATTTAAATCTACTGCTTGTTTTAATTTATACTATGATGCCATGTTTTATTTTTTAACTATTTATTTTTTATATTTATATTTTATTTTTTTATTTTATTTTTGTAATGTATTTGGCCCCGCATATTTTTCTGTTTCTATTATTTTGCATATACCATAATAAATAAAATAAAAATACAAGAAATACTTTTTTAGGTACAATACACTAATATTATACTAGATAATAATTCAAAACGTAAAGACGTGAGAGTAAACTTACGTGTTATAATATAATATGTAACACCGGTATGAACTAATTAAGGTATCGTAAGGATCTTTTAACACTAATTATATTACTTATTCATTTTTACTTTCAATTTCGAATATATCATGAATAATTACGAATTCTAGTTTTAGGAAACAGAAACACATGTTTTAGGGCCCCCTGAGTAAGAAAAAAAGTCTCGGAAAAAGGTCTGAATGTGTGCCTGCGTGTCCGTGTCCGTGTGTGGCAAGTTTAGCACAAAAATAAAAAGTTGCACGGAACTAAATTTTCATATTTAAGACAACTATACGTCTTAGGTATTACACCAACATTTTCACTGAAATTGGCTGACCGGAAGATCTACTTTTTCAAAACTGACTTGATTATAGATTTGATTAAACTCGATGTATAATTTAATGGGCTTTAATAAAATCTTCGTTTTATTCTGATTGAAATAGTCTTTAGTAGTTGAAGGGCTTAAATGCTGATATTATTAAATTTTCTTCCACATAAGTACCTTTAATGTTGTAGACTTAAAAAAAATCAAACATATTATCTTTTTAGAATTGACGAAAAACTAGCTGTAAATGAAAAAAAAAAAAAAAAATTGAAAGAATTCAAGGCAAGTAAAGGAGAAAAGAGCAAAAATAATTTTTAAATGTAATTCTCCTTATTTTGGACATAAAAACAGTAACATAGTTGGGACGTTAAGAATTTTAGAAAAAAATATCAACTTATGTGCAAAGTTGTAAAATGTTAAATTATGTGACGAATAGGAGATAAATTTATCACTGATTATTATAAGTAACAATTTAATATTGTCATGTTTTTCAATCTAAATCATATGTTTCCAACGAAACTGGATATTTATATTAAATTAACTTAAAACTTGTTTCAACTCTAGGCTTATCTAATAGTTCTTAAATTGATTTTTACAGCCGAGGTAAGTGAAAGTCGTACATTTTCCATACCAGTTTTTTTTGCTATATGAGGAGTTTCATGAAAATTCATTAAAAAACTAAACAAAAAAGATTCTGTTCTGGTAATGACATTTCATTCATAACTTCATAAACAATGGACAAACATCTATATAAATTATAATATTGACTAAAGCTGACAAGGTCCATCTATTTATTACTAACCCATCGCCCTGGCAAAGATTGATGAGCCTTGTCCCGAGCTGTCAAAAACATTTTACCAACAACAGTTAAGATGTTACGGGCTGGAGGTGTTTGAATCATTAATTTAAAAGCTATTCAACTTGGATTGATTTATTGATGCCTGATATGAAAAAATAAATAGTTATATCGTTTTTCCGTTTTTTTATTTATTTTCATAACTTCCATTCCGTGATTTTAACTCTATATGCCATAAAGTAAATCAGTATCTACCTTCTAAATACATTTGTATAATTGAAGACAGATTGATGAAATGAATGTAAAATAATGTTAGTGTATAGAAAAGGTTATTATTATTTAATTTAATAAATTAGCCATGACTGATTGAGCTCACACTGATTGACTAAATCTCAACTACGTTTTTTATTTATTTATATTTACAACCGTATTAGTTAATACATCAAAATAAATGAGCCATGAGATTAAATTCATGAAAAAAAAACTGCAGCACTCCAGTTGGTAACTAAACTAGAAGGTCTCGAAGCCATCTTCTTTTCAGACGCCTCGGAGGATTAACTAAATTTAAAAATTAGACCTTATGTTTTATTTTATGACAACTTATGTTTTAAAGAATTATTTTACTACTTATTAGTTATTTGTTATTGTATTAAAATATATATAGTTTCCATAATGATTTCTTTATTAAGTAGATGAACAGATAAACACGCAAATTCTGTTGCTTAATACTCCTTCAATTAATTAACTGAATGACCTGAAACTCTGCGTTATAGAGACTTATAACTTTTTCAAAAATTTGTATTGATTAATAAATAAACAATTAATATAACGGTGCCGATTCTTTATGATAAGATTACTTTTTTTTTAAACAACATTAGTTCCGAATAGTTCTGCGTGGGCTCCAGAAGTTTAATTTTGGACTGAAAAGCCGAGTTTAAAACCCAAGAATATTAAGGATATTTATTCGGGAGTAAGAAAAGTCCTCCGAATGATATTGCAGACACAAATTGATCCACGAAAATGATCAGCTAGAAGAAAAGATGTTATTTATATATGGTTAGATAGTTATTGTTAGATGTTCATTAGGGAGCGGCGTGGTCTAGTGGATAGAGCACTAGCCTGCTGTGCTCCAGGTCCTGGGTTCGAATCCCGGCTGTGGCAGAAATATTATTTATTCTGTTAATTCAGTCGGGGGGCGACCCTAGGATATGGAGACCCTCCTGGGGCAGACCCAGCCTCTATAAAGTGGGTACCCAAATTAATTGGGGAAAAACCTGGCGGCTGAGCGTGATTAAGGCCTAATCACCTCATTGCACTGTCGTTGGCCTAGAAACAGTACGAATCTCTATATGTACTGAGCCCAAGACCCTTCATGGGTTGTAGTGGTACAGGTTTTTTTTTTTTAGATGTTCATTAAGATGGCAGAAATACGATTGACTGGTCCTCGGGAAAGAATGTCACAGCAGAAAGGCTTCTTTCATCAATTAGATCAAGAAAGAAAGAACAACGCAAGAAATATCACGTTTGCGTTGGATTGATGTCCAAAAAAAAAAAATAATAATAAAAAAAAAAAAAGATTGATGACGTCAAAGAATACCTGTGCCTAATATGATAGGGGTAATGAGTGGAATACATACAGCTGACAGGAACGGATTTTGTTATCCAAGGGGCTGTAGAAAATTTAAAAACCAAACAGAAAAAAAAAATGAAAAGAATAGAATAAATCAAGGAGTTTAACCATGAAACTAGGTCTTATAATAACAAGAGAGAGAGAGAGAAAGTAAAAACCACAATGACATCTTTATGTACAGAATTAATAGTAAAATGAAAGAAATCCAATTTTACACTTCAAATTAATTTTTAATAGTCAATTTAGCTTACATCTGACTTGGAAGAAGCATGACGGATGCTTAACGGGAGGGGATTCTAATAGTGAACCGGGCTAAAAAATATTGCTTATTTTTTTTTGGTTTTATATGAAGGTGTACGAATATTAAGGTTGGAAAGACAGGATCTATTTTCCTGGGAATGGAATGAGTATTTGAATTGTAGGAGGCTGTAGACTTAATACAATCTTTCATTTATATATTCTGCCTGTAGTTAAACAGTTAAATATAAAATAAATTATGATGGCTTGTATTGCTAACATATCATTATTTTATTTTTTTTTAATTATGCCTTCTCATTTTAGCTTTTGCCATTAGGGAACGGGCAGCCCAAGTGCTTCACGAGGTAGTTATGGCCGGTAAGGATTCTGAACCGTGCAACAGCACCTCTTCTCTTTAAATCTACCGGTATCCGTTCTTCTTCAATAAGAAGTATGCCCGCTTGTTCATCGAACTTTCTCTTAGGGAATCCATTAGTAAAGAATGTTTTGCTCTCTTAACTTCGTCCTTAGCACTGCGATAGAAAATTTGATTGTTCAAATGTTTTGAAGCTGCACCTTCTTTTGCAAACTTGTCAGCTCCTTCGTTCCCATGAATACCGCAGGGAAATCCATTGAAAAACTACCTACATACCCTGTTCAAGAAGTTGTTCAATTTTAGTTTGGCAGTTCAAAATGTCGTTATCCTGAGACACATTTGGCTGCGTAGCTGCAATGATGGTCGCCTGTGAATCCACAAACAAGACAATGCTCTTTGCATCTATATTTGAGAGAGCGTGCAAAGCTAGTAATATAGCACGAATTTCGCTGTTGAAATTTGTAGACGATTTCCCTAAGGGCTTTGAGATTTGAAACAGATGCGATTTCACGTCTGCTCCTCTATTGAAACTTGCATGTTCAGCTGAAGCATCGGTGTAGAAATGGAGCCTGAGAGGGCTGGGTTAACGCTCAGTTATGGTTTCAAGTGCCAAGGATCTCAATTCCTCTCGTATAGCTTCTTCTTTTTTAATGAGTCTCATGAGAACAAGGTGGTAAGGTGCTGTCTTTAGAGAGATCCTGGGTGGCATTAGAGAAAGTGGTTCTCTTGGATTAGGCATTAAGCCTGTTTTTTCTCGAAGACGTTCAACTTTTTCGAAAAACGTGACCTGCGTCTTAAGTCTTGTATAGGGTTTTCTTTTTACTTGACCAGTAGTCAATCGGGAGTGTTCATAGGCGTTACTAAAGGCTTATTTTTGCTTGGAGCTGCATAGCTACAATAGGAGTGGACTTTGGAGCACCTGTTATAATTCGGAGCGCTGAGTTTTGGATCCGCTCGATTTTTTGTCTGGCATATTCTGGTGTTGATATTAAAAGCTCTTCAGCATATTCCAAGGACGGGCGCACGTATTTTTTGTATGCTAAATACAGTACATCCTGCTTTATATTATATTAAATATATCTTTATTCTTATCCTTCTTCCAGTGGCGCGACAGGCCGTGTAGGGTACACTCACTTTTCACGATACAATTTTTTAGTTTAGGATCATCACTCCCTACGACTAATTTTTTGAGAGTCCACCCTTTGGCTGACGGGTCTCACATACCCGGGGAGAGGTTGTGCGTGAATACCCATTTTTTTACATCCTTATAAAAGCCCCGCTGGGACTGGGATTATAACTCAGAACCTGTAGCATGAGAGACTAGCGCGCTAGCCACTCACCCACGGGCTCCCCATTAATATATCTTTATTAATTGTATATATTTAAAACAAAAAGATTGAAGAGAAGACGTGCTGTAGGCTACTGTCCTCTCTCATGCCTGACATGTTATTATTTTTAAAAACTATTATAGCCCATTTGCTGGTTGTCATAGTTCTGTTGACGGGAGTGTTCTGTTCAACAAATGGAGTGAAAAAAATATAAATTATTATTTAGGCTTTTACTTTAGACATGAAAAATATACGAGTGGGTACAGAAATAACCATTTCTTCTGTTTATTCAATGAACTGAATATATATTATTCACGCTTCCCCAAGCTCAGTAAAAAATCTTTGAATAAAACAGCCAGTTTGAATAAGAGAGATGTGTAAGGGCCAGAAGGGAGGGAGAATCTCTTAATTCAAGAAGTGAAACCTGTTTAAATATTCATGTTGCTTTAGGTCCGAATAAGCTTGAGCTGTCTACGCTAAGAAAGGCACGACGCTCTATGGTAATATTCAAATCCTTGGGATTTGGGATATATAATTATAAAATAAAAAATCTTTATTAATTGTTCCATCCCAAAAGACTGACCTGGAACCCACATACTCAACTTAAAAGACAACAGCTCAACAGAAGATACGGACAGTTATATACTGAACAGAAAATCACAACTTTCCGTTGGAAATAAACTATTAATTTACAAGACTAAGGCCGAGGAATTCGCACAGCACCTTTCCAAAGTTTTTACTCCTCATCCAGAGCTTAATCCAACCCATACTGCAGCAGTTGAAGAGTTCCTCACGTCACCAATACCACTATCCTTACCACCTAAAGCAGTTAATCCCTCTGAGGTCAGATATCTTCTTAAAAAGCTTCCTCTCCGCAAATCTCCTGGATACGATCTCCTTACTCCCCAAATCTTAAGACAACTTCCACCTAAAGCCATTACATTCCTTACATATCTCTATAACTGTATCCTACGCACTACCTATTTTCCTCTCTTATGGAAACATTCAACTATGATCCTTTTCCTAAAACCAGGCAAACCTTCTAACAACCCGTCATCTTACAGACCTATCAGCCTACTTCCGATCCTCTCAAAAATTTTCGAAAAGCTCCTACTAAAACGAATCCTAGCCAAATTTCAAAATTTTCCTTCACATCAGTTCGGATTTCGTCCTCAACATTCCACGGTTCAGCAAGGACTCCGAGTTGTAGACCACATTTCCTCCGCCCTTGAGTGCAAGGAGTATTGTTCGGGTGCCTTTCTGGACATAGCTCAAGCTTTTGACCGGGTGTGGCACCCGGGACTGCTCTTTAAGCTCAAAACCCATTTACCTCAATCCTTATACCTAATCCTCCGATCCTATTTATCCAACCGCTCCTTCCGAGTTCACTGTGGTTCCGAATTTTCCGAACAATATACTGTTGAGGCCGGTGTTCCTCAAGGCAGCGTCTTAGGACCCGTCCTCTACATCCTCTTCACCGCCGATATCCCTACCGACCCCACTACCTTTCTGGCAACATTTGCTGATGACACAGCCATTTTATCATCCAATTCCGATCCTGAAGCAGCATCGCTAAATCTCCAAAAGCACCTTTCCCTTGTCGAAGACTGGTGCAATGCTTGGCGCATTAAGGTGAACGAAAGCAAATGCACTCACGTCACATTCACCCTTCGACGCAAATCCTGTCCAACGGTTAATTTCAATTCCATACCGCTTCCTTCCTCAGACACAGTCCGGTATCTCGGCTTTTTACTAGACAAAAGACTGACGTGGAACCCACATACAAGACTAAAAAGAAAAGAACTCAACCGCAGATTCGGCCAGTTATACAGACTACTAAACAGAAAATCTCATCTTACAGTTGACAACAAATTACTAATATACAAGACAGTACTGAAACCTATATGGACCTACGGACTAATATACCCTGTCTCCGACCTGTTCAGGTTACTTGATCTCAATAAATTTTAGTTTGTTTTTCTTTGTTTTCGAGAGATTACAGGATACAGATGATTCTGGGAACACATGAAGTTCGGCATGTATAGTGGTGTTGCTAATGTACCATGTAGTATTGTAATAGAAATTGTCTAGCTATTCTATATGTTTATGAAGTGTGAGACCAAAAGTGGTTTGGTTTGGTTTTTGTTTTATTTATTGGCACAAAACATCTTGGTCATCAGTGCCAGATATACTCAGTATAAGATACACTTAGATATATAATACCTAACTCACTATAAGATACACGTTTTTTTAAAAACAGACAATTATGGTTTTAGTTGAAATATTAAATAATAATATTAATTAAAATAAATAATGAACCAATATAACAAATGATAATAATACACTAAAACAAATAATAATAATAATACAAAATGAACGAATACATTATGAACAAATAATAATACATAATAAGTAATACATCCATAATACATACATACAGATAATACATAATTTACAAATAATACACTCATAAATAGTGCCGGATACGCTCATTTTAGAAAATTAATTTAGACAAACTTTTTTTTTTTTTTTTTTTCCGTATTAAATAATAATATTGATTAAAACAGATAATAAGAATAAGAATAATCTATAATAAAAATAAATACGACAGCGTTAGTAAAAAATAAACATATATCAAGTTATATTAGTAGACAATATTCAAGGAAAAAAAATAAATAATAATAAAGACAAATAGAAATAAATAAACATAAAGTAAGTCCTCAAATCCTCTTATAAAAGTCCATTTCAGAAAGGATGCACATTAATTGGTCAATTCTATTCCCATCGTTTCCTAATGCAACCGCGACATTGTGAGGTATTCCCTTTTGGTCCAGTTGTCTAGTGTAGAAGGGACATTCCTCGAACATTTTGTGGAGGTACGGAGTACCCCTGAGTCATGATTGTCATACATCTTAAACAATCGAAAGTGTAATGACTAAACTATCGACCAAAAGTGGCATATGTAAGTGAAAACGTTAAGTTTCAGTCTTACAGTCAGTTTCAGTTCTGAACGTCTTGAATTCATCGAAAATAAAACCATTACCTCAACAATTCATGAAGGTCTTGAATTCAATGCACAAATGGATACGTAATGATTTTAGTCCGACTGGTGTTAAAAAAAAGTAATTAGACAAAGATGGCGGTCAGATATTTTCCTAAATGTGTATCCACTTTATAGAGACTGTGTGAGCCCCAATAGTTCCTCTCTACCCTAGAGCTACGACTTTAATAGCAGAATAATTAACGATCCTTTTTCAACAGGTTTCGAATTCGAAACACGAAGGTTAGTAGTCTAGTGGCATATCCAATCCCGCAGTATTTGTATTGGTTTTTGATGTGTCAAATGTCATTTTTTACCTAAATATCCGATGAAGGCATCATATTATCTATATGTGTGATATTAGGTATTGCCAAGGTATATTTGAGGGCAGATTGCTTAATGAAGATAAATGCTATATAATGAGAATATTTTTCGTTAAATCGAAATTTCCAAAGTAATTGATGTTATAAAGTCTGCAAAGGATACAGAAGTTTTCCCAAGATAATCGTACCGTCTGCATGCATCTCTGTCAGAGTTTCGGTGCATTTTATAATATCCTATGTTTATTTTAATTGTAACTTAGAAAACTTTAAGTATGACCATGATAATTAAGCTTGGTTGAATAGTGTAAATACTTAAATTTTTAAGTAACATTTAAAATAAAAGCGTCTTGATTAACCCAAAAGGTATTATTACATTAATAGTAATATTACAGCCAAATAATATTATAACTACTATCCAACCCTAGACTTACCTCAGAGATGCTCCCACGATTGAGAATCTGTTTCTCATAGCTCTGAGAGGGTTGTATAAAATTTTCAATTGTACTCCAACTGGAATGTTGCATTGCCATTCTGTATCGTTGGAATCTTCTTTGGTTTCCAATGCAGGTCTGAAAATGATAAAAACATCATACAATAAAGACAATATACAATTACGTAAGAAGTATTTTAAAAAAGGTCACATATTAAAATAAAATGAAGAAAATGCTTGCATTGGGTTCTATTCGTGGCCTGAAGTCATCCGATTCCTTTGCAATTGGATCTGTTATACCACAACCTGTCAACACCCTTATTATTGCCTAATATAACCTTAACATTATTTAAAAATATCATCTTCCTTCTAGCAGCTTTATCTGCCTCTACGGTAGACGATCATTTATTAGTTTTAAGGAATCGGGCTTTGACAGAATTTTTCAACTGATGAAATCCTTGATAATAATTTGGAAATTTATATCGATTCACTTACGAATGGGATTCATTCACATTTATGACAAAAACGATAACAAAGATTAAGTTAAAAAGCTAAAACATGTTAAGCTATGTTTGGTATGCTTACTTCTACTGGTATTTGACAGAATAAAATTAGTATTTAACGGTAAATAATAAATTTGTTTATTTCTTTGAGGAAATAGTCCTTTTTAATTTTAGAATTGTAAAAATTGAATAATTTAAAGAACTGGGCTACGAAGTTCTTCCGCATCCACCATATTCTCCCGACTTGTTTTCAACTGATTACCACCTGTTCAGGAATTCAGAACAACTTTTTGAAAATGATGATCAAGTGAAAAGTGCGTTTTCAGATTTTGTTTCACTTCAAAGCTCAGAGTTATTCAGTTCGGGGATAAAAAAGTTTGTGTCACGTTGGGAAAAATGTGTGGAAAAAGAAGGTAAATACTTCGAATAAAATTATCTTGTTTTCATATCGTATTTTTAATAAAAATCCTTTTTCCTTGAAAACGTACATTTCATGTGACACAACCCAATAGTATGAATGACATCTATGTAGACATGTATATAAAAATATTATTGCGAAATTATGTACATTTTTTTAATGTTTTTTTTTTGTTCTTATCATTAAATTGAAAAGACTCAGAGATGGGGTTGATTTTTATTTACTTTTTAATTTTCTTATTCTCGTTTTTTTTAATTTACTTCTCTTTTTTTATTTTTGTTTCCATCTTTTATTCTTTTGTTTTTTTCTAAATATAATTAATTTTATAGGAGTATATTTATGATGAATTTTTAACGTTTTATTTCTGTTTTAGTTAGATTATGATATTTGTAAGTTACACACACACATATATATATATATATATATATATATATATATATATATATATATATATATTTATTTATTTTTTTTTTTGTTTCATTATATAAATTTAAGCTGGTATGTAGTATATTACCAATTAGTTTGAATTTCAATTATTATTATTATTTTAATTATTGTAGTGTAATTTTTTTGTATGATTTACTACCTGTAATTTGTAATGAAGGCCGATGGGTGTCCAGCGGTAATAATTAATAGACAGGCCGACTTAGATAACTTTGTATAAGGTTTGTTTTGAACTTACAGACTTATTGTCAAATATTTATATTGTTTCCTTAAAGAAGACATATGATTTTTGTTTTGGAATATTTTAATTTTTTATCTACAATATTTTTGTTATGCTTTTCTATTTACATTCGTAATTCAGTATTTTAATAATTAGTACCTATATGTTTTAGCTGCTTACGTTTTATTTTATTTTTTTAAATCTCAGTCTAAATTTGTGTTATCAATTTAAACACCTATTGTTTTCCTTTCTGGCAAATACCAAGGACTTATAAACTATTAATATTTTGAGGATTAGCTCTGTTCTACTCCTTAATCCCCGACACTTTTACAATTATCCCGATTGTCACATCCATCCACGGTTATGACTAATATCCTTACTTCCTTGTATTTTGTGTTGTATTTTGCACATGTTATATCATTAGTATATTATTAAACCACCCAAAAAAATAATAAAAAAATAAATGTAAATTTCTTTTTTTTCGAAATTGTATATATGTACATATCTCTTATTTTATTTATTATCAAGTTCAATTTTCAATATTTTTATTTGAAGTTGCTTTTAATTTATTATTATTATTTGTTTATAATTTGAATTGTTTTTTGTTTTTATACTCTAAGACTCTAAAGTGTTTATTTTAATTTTCTTGTCATATTATTCTTAAGGGAATAGTCCCAGAATAAATAAAGAATTTATTATTATTAATTGGGCCTAGCCCTGTTGGTGGATGATGGTGATGTAAAATAAAAAAAACATTTATAGTTTTTATCTAATCAACGTAAGTAGAAGTGGTAAAAAAAACAAAAACAACAACAATGTAAACAACATTAAATTTAATTAGGTTTTAAGTAATTACTAGAAAGCTAATAATTATGTTAGTGAGTACTAGGAGTTCTGCAAGGATAGCTGTTGCGATATTTACGACGAACAATGATCCATTAACAGGAACATCCAAGACAGTTGAACGAGGAGAGACAATGATAAGGGCTGGAATACTTTCGGGTTGCTGTGTAATGTTAATTTTCCTAGTTTATTGATGGAACCTTTTAACTCCAAGTAAATTTTAGGCAGTTCCGTTGTGGAGCGAGGAAGTTTGATAACTGTTTTATTATGCAACGGCAGCTTCCCAAGTGTCAGCTTATTACTCCATTATATCCAAATGTAGTGCTCCACCACTTTAGAAACATCCACCACTCCCGTAATTTTACATCAGTTTCGCGGGTTCCGACTCAACTTGAATTGTTAATTATCCGGGGAACAGCGCTGTCTTGAGTGACGTTAATTGCTACACTAATTATGGCTTGCGGCTATGATATATTATTAATATACATTATTTTTTCAGTTAAAACATATTGAAATATTCTTTACTCACTTATTAATTTCATTTCACATGCGGAAAGTATTGCAATCGTGAACATTTTCGGAACCGAGTTTTCAACTGGAATACATAGTTTTAAAGTCCCAAGTTTAAGGGCTGGTAGTTTGGGACTAAAAGAGGCATTACTATACATTTTTAAAAACTTTAAAATAAATTCCAAATAGGAAGGTATGTGAAAGTTATAAGAAACCCGCAGCAGATTTTAAAAATTATATTGAAGTGCTTTCTGTGTAAGATTTTATGACTATATACTTTTACTTTCACTTACTTATATAACACATATATTAGGGGAAAGTATTGCGACCGTGAAAATTTTCGAAATCTAGTTTTAAACGTTTAGGTGCCCCCTGAGTCCAAGAGACCAACAAGTTCCGCAAAAATCGTTTCTGTGTAGGAGGTAAGTCTAGCAGGAAAACGAAAAGGCCTACAAAACTGAAACTTCGCATTTAAGACAACTACACGCCCGAGATATTACACCAACCTTTTCACCAAAAGTGCTACTTTATACCTTTCATTTTGCCTCATAAAATCTTAAGGATTTTAAAATCATGTAGGCTTCATTCTTAGAGCAATAGTCTGACATGGCTTAAATGCCGAATTTTTATTTTCCTAAAGTATTACCTTTAATATTGTAGATTCCAACTAATTGGTCATTTGATCTTATTGCCATTGAAAAAATCTGGTGCGGGCAACACACGACTTTCACTTACCTCCATTTTTAAAATCAATGAAGGAATTTTAAAATACAGTTAGATATGAAAATGAGTAAAACTATTAAAGAATTAATTAAATCGAATTTCTATATAAATATGTGTTTTATTAAAAAATCTATTATATTATTATCTAAAATAATCAGTTAGTTTTATCTTCTTTTTATCCCTCTCTATTAACATTGAAAAACTTGAGTATAACATAATATTTTTTCTAAAATCTTTAGCTTTCCAACGGTATATCATACATGTATATAACTGCTCTTATGTCCAAAAACAAAAAATTGCATTAGAAAAATAATCTTTCTTTTCTTTTGGGTATTGAATTCATTCTATTTATATATTTACCTGTTTTTCATCAGTAGTAACAAGATAATATAGTTATTTTTATAGAATCAACAAAATTAAAGGTACTTTAGAGAAAGAAAATTTAAAAAACGGCATGGTTTTTTAGAATAACATTTTGAGAGATTCGTTTCATATCAATGAAGCACTTGACTTGATCTCATCTTGTCTTTATTGTAGATCATATTATTATTAAATTCAAATTACTTAATGAAGGAATAACTTTGAGAAACCGTGTTCTCTTGACATGCATAACTTATCAGGAAGTAGTTATGTAATCGAAAATACTATCTGTCCTTGGCTTGGATGCTCTATATTGCGGTTAAGAATTTACGTCAGTGTCAAATTTACACTCCTGTTATTTCTCATCTTCTATTAGTACGTACATCTTGATTAAAATTTTTTAACGCCTAATACATAAACATTTGGTTTCATTTCAACCACAATTGCGGAGTTTCTGATACATTCATAAATGGATTGAATAAAATAAATTGCTAAGAAATAAATTAGTACTAGAGCCTCGTATCGGTTTTTAATATATGCATTAACAGAAACTTAATTAAAAACAAAATTGGGAAACCTATTTGTCATTATAGTACAAAAAAATATAATTTTAATCTATATGTTTCAAATTCTTTAAGAGAAATTATTATATTTGCCTGGACATGGTTTATGATTTATTAATAACGACGAAAATTAAAATTGCGTTTATTTTATTTTTGTTACTTACTAATTTGTGGTAGGAGAAATTCCATACACAGAATTCGGCTTCAACTCTAAATTATTACGTTCATGACATATTTCATACAAATAACAAAAGTAAAATAAAATAAATTGCTTTCAACTTGAAACTACTACATACATTAAATATTATATACAATAAAAATATAGAAGTAGCAAGAGGAAACAGAGAATAAACCTATTGAGAAATAGCAGTCTACAATATGGTAGTAATAATAATGATTATAAAATAATAATAATAAGATCTAGTGATCATACAATACCTAGGATTTTTTAATTGGAGTAAAAAATCCTTAGTTATGCCGTCCTACGGAGGGGACGTTAAAAAGTGGTCCCGAGCCTATGCGATGTCAGGTACTTGTTAAAGATCCCTATCCTAATAAAATTCAGGACTCCCAGTGTAGCATTGTCTGATTAGCCAAAGCAGCATAAAGGAACGTTAAATAAAGGAACAATACAATACTAATAATAATTACGGTATGAATGATTTTCAAAACACATATGTGCAGAGAATATGTGCAAAACCTGTGAAATTTGTTGTTAATTATTTTTTTTTTAAATCTTTTTAAGATGAAAAGAAAAACTCACAACCAGCGACTGAAAGTACTATCCTCTCTTCCATCCAAATCACCGAAATTAAAAATTAGACAAAAACTGAATACATATACATACCTACTTAAATCCATATGGACTTACGCCTCACAGATGTATGGTTCAGCAAAACATACACTCATACAATAAATTCAATAAAACATAACTCATAACGACAGCTCCTTGGTATGTAAATAACAAAAGTCTACATACGGACTTACAGCAACCAACATTTGAAGAACATATACAAACTCTATATTCGCATTTTTATAGCAAATTACACGGACACGATGATAGTATAATAAAGGACATGCCATTAACTAAAATGTCTGTTAGAAGAAGGCTGAAAAGAAGCTGGATAAGAGACCTTCTCTCCTAAATTAAAGACTAGGAAGGGGTGCTGCTGGGCACTTCCCCTTTCCATGCCAATCATGACCGCTGCTTATGTTTCTATAACACATTTGCTTATTGTCGATTATTGCATTAGACAGGTGCGAATAATAAATATAAGGTTAAAAAATATTAAGGCGTACCTATAAACTATAAATCATACAAAAAAAAAAAAATCTAAAATAAAGTTTATGTAATCGGAGTGCCTTAAATAAGAAACAGTTATTAAGTAAACAACTGTCTGCCGAGCTTAATAAATAATAATGTTATATTGAATGATGTTTGGTAAATAATAGTACCTGTAATCTTTGCATGTATGAAATTTAATTTTAACTGTCATAACATGTGGCTTATAAAATGAACAAGTAATTTAAATAAATGAAGAGCATTAAAGAAAAATTATCAGAATCAAGAGATACCCTAATTAATTTTTGCTATTGCAAGAGCTGAAGTTGAGCCTGGCTGAAAACTTTGTAGGGCAGTCTTTTTAACTTTAACCTATTTTGAGAGAGGCTAAACTTGGGATTGGGAAAGTTTCTTATAGCGCACAATGCTTTCCCGTCTTTTGTAAGAGCTTCGTAAATTTGTTTAATTTGAAAACTGTCTCCATTTGAAAATAGCATGTGTGGCCTCGGCCTCAGGTTCTCGTGATAAACACAGCTTTTATCATAATAAATTTTCTTTTGAAAGAATTCACAGGAAATATTTCCTTCACTAAAGAAACATAAAAAAATAAAGTATAGAAATGAAGGAGAGCTTCGAAATTTAGAACGTTCATTTATGTTATACTCTTTAGCATTATGTCAAAATGATTATGTAATTGATAATGAGAAGAAAGCATCTTCGCTGTTTATACTACTGAGAGTTATATTCATAAAATAACATGTAATATATTATTAATAATTTGAGAATTACAAGTAAATTAATAGATAAAATTATTAATATGTTTTACAACGACTTAAAAATCATTTTTAGTTTTCCTTAAGTATCTGTATCAATTTCTCAAAAATTTGAAATTATATATACGAATACATAAATAAATGCACAATATCTTTCTTCATTTACATACAAACAAATATACAAAGGATATTTCATTTGCTTGAAACATAAAAAATTCATTTGTACATATCAAATATTTTTTAATATCAAATTTTTTTTTTGTCCCTCGTGTTAAAAGTAATATGAAAAATAAGGAAATCCGATAGAGAAAACTGCAGCAGCTGACACGTAGGAATGGGGTAGGAAAGTGTCCAGCAGCATCCCATTCGAGGCTTTTATTTAGGAAAGGAGGTCTCTCATCCAGCTTCTTTTCATCCTTCTTCTAATTTCAGCTATTGAATTTACTGTATCAGTTTATTGTTGTGTCGTGTAGTTCGCTATGAAAACGCGAATAGGTGGTGTGTTGGTCTACTGTTGGTTGTTGTAATACCGTATGTACAGTATTGTTTTTACGTAACAAGGAGATGTTATGAGTCTTAAAATTTTCTGATTAAAATTATTGCAGTTTTTGTATTTTTATTGTTATTTTTTTGAATCTGTGAGGAGTAGGGCTATATGTGTTTAAGTATTATAGGTATATATTTGTATTCAGTTTCTGTCTATTTTGAGTTTACTATGATTCGGAAAGCAGAAAGTATAGTAGTTTCATTAGTTAGTTGGGAGTCTTTTTTTCATCTCAACATGTATCATGTTACACGTTCACACTTCACTGTTCCGTGGGGCGGGTGGGTCACCTGTTATCTGAAAATAAGTCGTTAAAGAAATAAGTTTATTTTCTTTTTCTCAACATAATATGTTGTAGGTATTAACAAGCATAAGGGTTTATTTATTAAATATTTTATAACCTTCAACATCCCTCCTCAAACGGCTCTCATCGGTTGATTTTATTCGATAACTCTTCTTTAAGAATTTTCTTAAGCTGTGCGTGATTTCTTTTCATATTTTATTCCAAATTCTGGCAATATAAGTATAATTTTTAAATATTTCCATAATTTCTCTTTCAATTCATATATGTAGGACGAAACTGTTACAATATCGCATTTAGCGCGATCGAAGCCTCGACAATCTCTCATTAAACACGTTGGAACTTGACGTTAATTTCGCCCCGCGTAAGCAGCTAAGACAGTACTGTCTCACGCAAAAAAACGTAGATCTTTGCCCAGGCGTGAACGAATTCATCGAATTTTGGCTCGAAAAGAGAAATTTTGTAGAAATATTAAGGGATTGCTTACAGTCAGGGAGACCAGCATGGGATCTTCGTGTGAAGTTAATATTAGTAGCGAATGTGAGATAATCTAGTCAACAAAATATTATTATGTCATTATTAAAAAAATTAAAACATAGTTTGATTCCCCCTTTCTTTTCTTAAGAATATCTAAAGAAAGAAATAAGTGAGAATAAATAAGAAAGAAAGAAATGATTGAGTATGTCTATTTGATTCTCTCGTTTTGTCTCCAAGATCTAGATCAGGCTGTCGAAGAGGTGTGATATTACGGTTTAAGATTAACATTTTTAAATGGTTTTCAATCGAATGATAGTCGCAATATACTATGCTGGTAACAAATTATATATTATAGAAAATAATAGGTCAATAAAACTGAACATGATTTTAAAATAATAAAAGAAAGGAAATAGTTATTATTTTATTTTAATATTGTTTTTATAAATATAGCTGATAGTGACAACGAAAACTAAATAACCACTGAAAAAATAATAACTAGTATACAAAATATATAGTATAAAAAAGTATACTTAGAATAAGAGCCAATATATCCTACGATATAATGGATGATGAAGGAACTGTATATACGAGCTGTCAAAAACAAAATGGAAATAAAGTCCATTAATATTCATTTTGAGAAATAGTTTTATGAGAACTTATTTGAAACGTTTCAACATTCTCAAGAGTTTAATTTTAACATAAATATAGTATTGTTTCTTACAGTGTACCGTGTTACTGTTATTGTACTTTTATTGAATTGCCACAGGTGAACTCCTTTCCCACAGAGGTGCTTGCCTTAGTGGGATAGTGATTTCTATTTGCACTATAAAATGTATGTATTTTGATTTAAATAAAGAAGTTATTAAATTTTCACTAAATCGATATACCCATAAGAGAACACAACATGTATTATTAAATTAACTTACTTTCTTATGTAATAAATTTCTAAATTTTATAATTTTCAATCATATTTTGTATTTTCTATTAATTTTTGTATTTTCAATTATTTCATGTATTTTCAATTCTTTTATGTGTTTTCAATTATTTTATGTATCTTCAAATATTTTATGTATTCTCAATTATTTCATGTGTAGTTATTTATGCGTATAATTTTACCTACAATCGCAATATAACCTCAATTTTATTTCACCATATGTTTGCCATTTAGGCTAATGTACTATAATCACAAAAAAAAAAAATATATTTTCTGATTTCTGATCATCATAACAAAATCATTGTTAACATTTGGTCAATATGTAAATATGTGAATAAAGTTTATTTTAATAAGTTATTAAATAAACAATGTTCAAACGTTTAAAAATGCCAGTCTGACAATATAGGTCCTCAATGGCTATATATTTCATACATCATCGTCGATACATTATAATTTATATTAAGGGACTCCAATCCTCACAATCCAAAATCATTTGTAAGATCCACAATGCTCTTTACTTTGTCACGAATAAACTTATCCATAATGACCTTAATGTTTTAGATGTTGCTAATTTGGCTCAAACCAAGTACCATTTCTTTCATGAAAAACTCCATTCTCATTTTGACCCATTAGTTTCTAGCCTACATCCTATATTATTCCTGATAATCCTCTGAGACGTATAAAAAGAAGATGGCCTTGAAACATTCTCGTTTAGTATTTTTTTTAGTGCTGCCAATGGGCAGCTTCTCTACAAGTGTATCATGTCGTTATGTAATGCTTTCCTCAAATTTACTTTATGTATTCAATAATACTGTAGTAAATTTTATTAATTATAAGAATAAAAAATATAAGGTGACTTTTTAGCTTATTCTAAATTATATAGAACAAAACAGATTTTTTTAATGACATACATTATTTAAAAAATCTGGTGCGGACAACTCACGACTTTCACTTACCTCCGTTTTTAGAATCAATTAAAGAATTTTCAAATACAGTTAGAGATAAAAATAAGTGAAACCATTAGATAATCAATTAAATGGAATTTCTAGAGAAACATGTGTTTTATTAAAAAATCTATTATATTATTATATAAATAATCACTTAGTTTTATCGGCTTTTCATCTCTCTCTACTAACTTTTAAAAGCTTGTGTATGAGATAATATTTTTTCTAAAATCTCAAGTTTTCCAACGGTATATCATACATATGTATATTACTGTTCTTATGTTCAAAAACAAAAAATTGCATAAAAATATATTTTTTCAGTTTTCTCCTTTGGTTGGGTATCGAATTCATTCAATTTATATATTTACCTGTTTTTCATCAGTGTTAACAAAATAATATAGTTATTTTTATAGAATCAACAAAATTAAAAGTACTTTAGAGAAAGAAAATTTAAAAATACGGCATTTAAGCCTGTCAGAAACATTTTAATCGAATGAAACCTAAGATATTAATGCATTAATATTTACATCGATATAGCGATTTAAGCAAACATTGGAGAAATCGAAAAAAGGTGCAAAATGCATGTATAAAGTGCTATCTGATGAGCTGATTTTGATGAAAAGATTTTGTAACGTTTCGGGCGTATAATTTAGTCGTAATTATGAAATTTCAGTTTCATAGGACTTATCGTTTCCGCCCGGGAGTTAACACACACACCCACACACACACACACACACACACACACACGCACACAGACCTTTTTGCGGGACTTGGTTATTTAGACTCAGGGGACCCTAAAATGAGTATTTCCGTTGAAAACTGGAATTCGGAATTTTTCACGATCGCAATACTTTCCCTTACTATATATAGTAAGTGAAAGTAAAAATATATAAATAGCCCACTAAAATACCTTTAGCGATATTCAGGACATATAACAGGGATAAAATAAAGGAAATAAAAGAAAAGTAAGGAACGAACAAAGTGGGTCGGGAAGAAAACAAAGTTGGATATATTACAAACCTACCACGAAAATATCATCATTAAAATACCTTAGGCAGAAGGACACTGTCCTCCAAAATACGTGTTTTCTTCGAATTGGTTGTAAAGAGTGTATTTTTATATTCAATTTTGTTGTAAATATTAAAATGTATTTTTTTTAATGTTGTAAAATTACAGGGACCGTAGATTTATTTCTACCTGGAGGGGTCGTGAGGGTGACAGGTGGGGTGACTTTACCCCCAACTAACAGGAACTCAGCAAAACCAGGGAGCTCCTCTCCATTCAATATCTCCCTCAATGTCTCCCACGCAGCAATTAATTTTATCTATTTGAATATATATTTATTAAACAATGCTGTTTGTTAATAAGTAGATTAATGTAAGACTACTTTTAAATTATTTTTACGACCCATTAGTATAATCTTGTAACCGAAAATTTGCGATGGTAAAAATTTCTAATTCAATTTTTTATTGAAAATACATATTTTTTAAAGTCTTCTCGGTCTAAATAATATATTATCCCAATGTGAGCGTGTACGTGCCTGCGGAAAGCCAATTCAATAAGGAATAGAATTGGGATCACATGTGGTTTAGTGTCTAGCATAACAGTCTTCTATACAATGATACAAAGTTAAGGGTTCGAATCCATAAAATGAACCTATGATTTTTTAAAATGAGTAAAAAATGCTAGGTTATAACGGCATTTGAAGGGGACGTGAAATGGTGGTCTCAAGCCTGTGTGATATGGCGTGCTCGTAAAAAATCCCTATCCTAATTTATCCAGAACCCTTTAGGACCCCCACTGTAGCTGTTCGATTAACCACAACAGCAAAAAGAGACGTTAAATGAATAAACAAACAACAACGAATAGGAGTAAAAAACTTACAGCGAATAGCTTTAATACTGCAGCAATGTCTCAAAATATCACTAGAATGAAGTGCTACTTTAAGTATTCTTAACGTATTTTACAAAATAGCTCTAACTGCTTAGTTATACGGAAAATAATGCAGAATTTTAGTTTGAAAAAAGGCAAAAAAAAATTATTTACACTTCAATTCTTTCAATACATTTCTGCTAACGTATTGACAGCTTTTTCATACCCTCTATATACTTTTTCGAATACTTAAATTTCATAACACCCATTTTCTAAGTCTTTTTCATTAATAAATTGTTTTCGCTGGCCCTCCTTTGTGGAGCCACTGTCCAGACCATCTGCTTTTATCGTAGAAGATCAAGTATTTATCAGAAGTAACAATGCTGTTCGGAAATGGATCTTTTTATTCCGACAAAGAAATGAGGCTCAAATTTCAAAATTCTGATTTTGTTGTTGTCGTTCAGTTAGTGAGGAACCTATCACTCGAGTTTCTTCACCTTCTACCCGCTTTGAGAAGGTCATCAATGTTCCATTTTCATACATATATTTTCCCTATAACCTCTCGAATAGTTCTGAGATTTTCTTCCAGGAAAGCTCAACATTATCACCAAGGAATAGAGTCCTTCCACTACCTTCTTTGTTTTCTAGGCTGAATTATCTCACTCGACATTTTTTTTTCCTGGTCTCAAACTTCTTTAACCTGCCGTTTGAACCCCGTTCCAGCTAACATTGTCTGTCGTAAGATGATTTATAAATTTTGACAGTGGTTACGCTGGGTTGATGCTCCTCGACGATAGCTAATGGTATATAAGGAAGATAACGAAGAAGATGAATAAATTTGTACAAATATATAATCCAGCAAACGTAAATATATATATATATATATATATATATATATATATATATATATAAACAAAAAATTGACATTATTTTCTGGACAACCAAATATTTTAATTTAGCTCACATAGCTAGTAAAACATTAATGATTTGGAAAAAATTCTTAGTGACTAATAAGACATATTAAGCTCTTTTTTTCTGTTAAAAGCATTGTTCATCGATTGAAAAGGTAGCGGGAAAAAATAATAATAAGGGAATTCTTTAAGAGGATATAAATTGTACTCTTCCATGAGTTTTAATTAGAAAGGTTGAAGAATTAAGCGAAAAGTGGAACAGGGCTGCAGATGATCCGAATAATAAAACGATCATTTATTAAATAATAAAAAAAAAACTGCGATGAGCTCTTAATAAAAGAGAATGGGTAGAATAAGCCAGGGCAGGGTGTAAAGAGATTGAGCCTCAGGGATGAAAAAAAAAAAAAAAGATGAAGAAGAAAGAAGAGAACTTAATACTTCCTTTGGAGATATTTTGTTACATCGGGCCGAGGGGTGGAGGAGGAGTTCTTTGATCAGTAAAGTCGCTAATTAGTCGGGTGAGTTGGACAGAAACAGAATTACAGATTGTTACAACTTTTTTTTTAAAGATTAAATATTGGTATGAGCTGAATTGAAAATTAAAGATCTCTTTTTTATGAAATAAAATATGAATATTTGAATATGATATAATTAAATATGAATACCTGATTAAATAATAATGTAACGGATTTTCATGTATATCGGTCAATTCATTTGAAATCGTCATTCTGATTTTTTAACCAGTTATTGTCTTTCCTTTCATGAATAAGAAACAGTGGATAAAACTTTTTTCAGGCTAATACTTTTAGTGCTGCAGCCGTTTAAGGTCAGCTTCGCGACTGAAAACATGTGTTGGAAAAATATCTCAGATTCTAGTAATTTTGCAGATATCGAGTCAAAACAAATACTAACATTGAGATAAGGATATGCTTTATGTAATTTGTCTTCACAACTTATTACCTTAAAATTGAGGAAAATGGTAAAAAAAATTCTCGAAAATGAATAAAAAATGAGAGTTTTACCTCTTCACTTTTAAGGTAATAAGTTGTGAGGACAAAATATATAAAGCATATTCCTACCTAATTCTTATTCTTTGTTTTGACTCAATATCTGCAAAGTTACCATAATCAGAGCGATTTTTCCAACACATGTTTTCAGTCGCGAAGCTTAATTAAAACGGGCGGAACACTAAAAGTATATGCCAGAAAAAGTTTTATCCTCGGTTTTATCCACAAGGGTTGATAGACTTGTAGGTTTTAAGTCAGCCACAACTTTGACGGAAATATTTCATGATATTTAAATTAACTCAGAAGAACTGTCAAGTTTATATTCTGTTCCGTTACATTATACCTAAATGCATCATATTTTTTTCTAACAACAAACGATACTTTGTTGAACATTTATATACATTAATTTTCTTCCCCTACATTCTTGTGATCCCAGTGGCTTCAGTTACATAATAAGCTGAAATGACACATTCATGATTGTTTTCTTGGCATGAAAAAAAAATCTGTATATTTTTTTAATTAATTTTTTAAGGCATTTAAAGGTTGCGGCTATCTATATTACTATTCCATCATTATATTAACACTATTCTAGTAAAAAAAGTTTCTATATTTCACTGTTTTAATAAAAGCAGCGAGAGATAAGGAAAAATGGAAAAACCTTTGGAAAGAGATGGCCAACTCCACTTCCCAGTAGGTTTTGTCACCAAGGAAGTTGAACCATCACCTCCGTAAGGAGAGACCTGTAGAGGTAACATATTGTAAATATATCTATAGTAAATATTGTAAGCAATTAAGGAACATTAGGTATATAGTTAGTTCATTATTAAGTAAATACACTATTATTTTTTTACTTATCTTAGAACTTGCAATAACGGCTTTATTCATTCATTCAATAAAAACATAGTATAGATATTTTGAAAATTTCATGCCCTATTATTAAAAACATACACAGCAGGTACTATGGTTAATTTACGTTAAATAAGTAAATTCAATGTTTTAATATAATTGTTTATATTATATCAAGTTTATATTATATTACGGTTTAAAAATTAAGACAGACATTTATTAACCAGACAAACAGGCAACCGCCTTAATTATTCAAGGATTACGATTAATTGTTCAATGTTTCATTTTTGAGTTGTATTTTTCTTCCTTTGTTTATATAAATTAAGTTCGTACGTGATAAATTACTAGTATTTATTTTAATTATTATTATAATTATCATTTAAATTATTAATGTGATTATTTATAATTTACCACTCGTAGCTTTGGCCTGTTAATGGATTCTGTGAAAAAAAAATTATAAGGGGGCGGCGTGGTCTAGTGAATAGACTAGTCTACTGTTCTCAAGGCCCCGGGTTCAAGCCCTGGCTAAAGCAGAATTAACTTACTTTGTTAATTTATTATTGTTTATTTATTTAACGTCACTTTATGCTACTATGGCTAATCAGAAACTTACTTTGTTATTTATGGTAATCCTACTCGAACCCGTACAACCCACCCCGACGACTTTTGAGGCGGTGGCCTAGAGATGCCTTGATTTAACCGACTTTCGGAAGTTATCATATTTGCTTATTGCATTTTTTTTTTTTTTTTTTTTTTCAGATGGCAAATAACATTGTAGCACAAACACAAAAAATTGTAAATAAATAAATAATAAAATAATTTATGGTATGGAATGCTTTCTAGGTCACACCAAGCCTTTATAAAGTGTGTATATAAACCTCATTGCATGTCCGTTGGCCATTAAATAGTAAACATCTCTGAAGTACTTGAACCCAGAGGTACATGTAAATAAATACTGATTTTTAATAAAATAAATTTATGGTTCAATTTAAGAATAACTCGGTTAGCCATTATGGTATCTCTTTGCCAGAATTGTAATGGGATCAATTCAAAATGTTCATGATTTCCCTCTAGCTGTTTTTAAAATGACTACCTATTGCTTTTGCCGACTAAAGTGGACCCTGATCCATGGAAATGGGCAGTTAGCTCAGCGAGGTCCAGATTGAAAGGGAGTGGGATTGAAGAAGCAGTCAGGGCAATTAGGGCTCGTTAAAACCCCGGTGGGATCAGAGCTGTATTGCCTCGCCCTTCACGTTCGATAAATAATCCCGTCCCGTACCTCCAATTCTCCGCTCCGTGTTGACCTGTCGGCTTTCATCCTGTCTCAGCCTACTCACCAAGGTCGAGTGAGGTGCAAACACATGCTTGAAGGAAAAGATTTAAGGAAAAGTTTATTATTTACTAATTAATTCCGAATGGTCTTTGGTACCTAAGGTGCGTATTTACAGCCATATGCTTCATTAAATTAAAGTAAGATGAGAAGGTTTGATAAGCAAACATTTCCGTTAACTTTTTTTAACAGAATAAACAGGAGTTTTTTAATTTGTAATTTTTGGACACAGCAAGCTAAATTAGATGACACTGCTCATAAAGTGGTGTAAGACTATATATGGATAAATAAATGGCGAGAAAATCGACCAAAGGGATAGTGATTTGCAACCTCACAAACTTGGGTAGTGGTTCGATATCTATGAAGATTGGGTTGGCACATTTCCTTCAGCCCATCAAAAGACTTCGTATGCCTTCGGCCTATGTACTCAAGATATGTCAATCTATTGTTTAGGGATTTTAATAATTTAAAATCAACTGGTTTTCTAGGAAGGAATATATTGAATTTGCGGAAAAAACCAATATAGCTGCAAATCCGTAGTTCCTAGTGACAAATGTATATCACAAATAATATTCTTCAAGAAATTTCTGATTAAGAAACTTTCGGCAAATTTCATCTCCAAGCAACACCAACAGAATGCATGTTACATTTTTTAGGGCGAATAAAAAGTGATATATTTCATTGGAACCAGTATAGCTCTTGAATGAATGAATAAAGGCTTTATTGCAAGGATAACATTTAAAAATTATAATAGGGTACTCACTACGTTGCTATAGCATATTTTTGTGCTATTGTGCTAAACCCATCAGTTTCTACAGAAATAACTGTAGAAACTCACGGGTTAGCAAAATAACACAAATAGCATGCATAGCAAACGTATGAGTACCCTAATTTAACTTTTAGTTCTAAAATAATTTCTAATAATCTAATAAAAAGTTCTCATATAATTAGAAAAAAAAAATAATGCATTGAAAAATAATAATAATGCATATACTTGTTAAATGAAAAAACAAAACAAAACAAAACTACATAATTAATGTTCCTTAGTTGCTTAAGATATTTACAATATGTTATCCCTACAGGCCTCTCCTTACGGAGGTGATGGTCTAACTTCCCCGGCGACCAAACCTATTGGGAAGTGAGTATAGCTCTTAAACGGTAGTAAATATTACATAACAAAAATATTCTCCAATAAATTCCTGTTGAGGAACTGTTGAAATTTATCCGAGCAGCAACTACAGAGATAGAGCGTGTTAAAAAAGCTCCAACACTAAAATAATGACGGTGTAACGATGTTTTTGTCGTTGTGATTTCGTCCGTTCGATGTCGCGATTGTGGGAAACCTCTGTGACCTCTTGCGCAAAGGCTATTTGCTCAGTGCTTGCGAATTTAAAATTTATCCTATTTCCTCTGTACGGCGTCGTTATCTACAGGGAAAACCGATGAGATTTCAAAACCCACAATTTTAAGAGATTCTCTTCAGCACTCTCGTACCGAATAGATGTATGTACCGTACTACCGCACCTATCCTCGTTTTTTCCAGTTGGCAATTTTTTATTATTATTTCGTCTGGCGAAGAAGAGTATAAACTGTATATAAACATAAATAAAACAAGTAAAAGTGTTGAATTATAGTAAAGGGCGTTTAAACGCTTGTGAAGAAACTACCCAGTGGTAGAACTTCGATTTTAATATCAATTTGGTGACTGAGCGGTAAGTATCCTAAGTTAAATTATTTAGTATTATTGGATATATTTTTTTTTCAAAAACTAATTATTTCGTAATTAATTTTTATAATAATAATAATAAATCTTTATTTATTCTGGGACTAGTCCCTTAAGAATAACATAACAGGAAAATCAAAATAAACACTTTAAGGTCTTAGAGTATACAAAACAATACAAAGAAACAATAGAAATTACAAACAATGGCTTAAGAAGCAGCGTTAAATAATAATATTGAAAATTAAACTAGATAATAAACATAATAAGAAATATGTACATATATACAATTATCATTAAAAAAGCATTACAGTGTTTTTTTTTTTTTTGTTTTTTAACAATATACTAAAAATATAATAAGTGCAATAATATAATAAAATATAATAGGTATATAAACGTTTCTATATGTTTTGTTATATTAATTTTAATTGAAATTAGAAAACTAATTAGGATTGATGTTGATATTGAATTGATGTTGGAGTTATGACTGTTAAATTACAATCATATTACGTCTCTGTAATCCACATATCTGCATATCACGATAGGAAGAGAATAAATTCGTTCAACTTTGCTTTCTATAGATCTTTATTTTTTATTGGAACCTGTAAGGACCTCTGCACCTAAAACAACCAACCATGTCAAAAAGTCAAAACGTGACTTTTTTAATTTATAGTTTTTGACTTTTTCAATATACCTCCTAAACAGCAAGCAGCTACAAATGTTTTAAACAGAAATATCTTCAAATTTTTAATGCGAGCACATCAACACAGCTTTTGTGACACAGAGCGTCTCAACAAAGCCCCAACACTTGATAAAAGTACCAAAGCGTAATTATTTTTTTTATAAAAACCAATGTAGCAACTAATAGATAGGTCCTAGCAACAAGTGTTATATAACAAAAATATTTTAGAGTAAATTTCTGACATAAGAATTTCTGTACAACGTTCGATCCGAGCAACGCCAAAAGAGCTAGAGCGTGTCAGAGTGAGGCTGAAAAAAAAGGTCGCAGAATGAAAGTTACAGACCCTCAACAATCCATGTCATAAAGCAAAAAGGTGTTCCAATTAACACGCACAGCACAGAGGCAAGTTGAACCAACGATTCACTGAAGGCGTACATAATGAGACCAATTAAAATTCACCCCCGACCAGGAAGGAATTAATTAAATAATTTAAAGTGGGGTTGTGAAGTTGTGCCTCGTCTTCCGGAACCGACTCCATTATACTTTACTATGGCGGACTTCAAAGACTCCGGTATTTACCAAACTTAGAAGGACTTGAAGAACAGCAAAGGGCACGAACTGTCCTGTGTTTGCTTTCTTGGGTCCTTCGCGGATGTCTTGAAAGTTTTTGAAGTTTGTTTATCGTTCATAAGATCAATGGTTAGGTAATTGATGTTGATATAGGGTTGGAAGAGAATTCATTTGCGTGATTGATTTATAAAAATGCCTGACAAGGCCAGAAAAGTATCTAATGAAGAGCATATTTGAAAAGGTAGTACATTATGATATGTTTATGTAGTTTTGTCACCATTAAAATTGAAATTGTACTGGGATGAACTCCTAAAGCTGGAAGTAAAAAAAAAAACAAGTATAATTAGAAAAACCAAAAAATTAAAAAAATGAAGTTATGAAATGATAAAAGTTGGTCTAGAGCTCAAAATAATGGATTATGAAATATAGCAATAGAGCTGTAAAACATTTGACATTATCAAACACAATATTGTATACTAAAATGAAACATGAGAAATCCAGCCTTGTTCTTACGTTGACTGAATTACATGGGGTACACATACAAAGATAAAAATAATAATCCTTAACCAAAGACCTTCTTTATTCCCTCTTTTCAAAACTGAAAAATCGAAAAAAATTAAAAACGTACACTTACTTATTGAAATCTATTTGGACTTGGGCATCAGAGATATATGGGACAGCTAAAAAGACTAACAATAACAAAATCAAAAACATTCTATTTAAAACAATGAAGAAAGGACTTTGGTAGGTTGGTAGCATGCGATCTTCTCATGGAAACACAAACAGATCCACTATTAAAAGTTTCACAACAAATTAAAACATGGCGACATAGCAATGACATGGCGAAAACATTCCAGTAAATGCCCACAGACTGCTTAAGGAGTTGGATGAGAGATCTTATCTTTTCATAATTCATGCGAATTTCATGGCAGGAGTAGGTGCCGCTGGGTAATGTTCTCTCCTCTCTCTCTCTCTCTTCTCTCTCTCTCTCTCTCTCTCTCTCTCTCTCTCTCTCTCTCTCTCTCTCTCTCTCTCTCTCTCTCTCTCTCTCTCTCTCTCTCTCTCTCTCTCTCTCTCTACCTCTCTCACGCTTACCACGCCACATTAACCTATTCACTGATTGATAATCATATTATTGTCAGGTGTGAGTAACGATTTTAAGATCTAAAATATAGAAAATTTTATTTTATGCCTATATTTTTTAGAATGTGAAAATTTGTAATTTAAGACCCATACAATGCTCTTTCAAATTAATTATTAGTGAATCCATCAGTACAACTTAAAAACAGCGGATAAACGAGGTTCTCAAACTTAAACTTGTTTTTCAGAGTTTGGTAATGCAATAGGAAAAGAAACACACAGCTTTACTAACTATTAAAAAAAAACTGAATGCTGTTCCCTATGCACATATCCATAACGCCGCTGACATATATTTTCTAAATGTATTTATTATCATGTAATACATTCAATAATGTTGCTTAACTCGATGGTATATAATCTTTAAGTCAACTAAAAATGGAATAAAGAAGACCTGATGAAGTCAAATTAGAAGTTGAAGTTCCTTTTAAAAAAGCCTCGTTTCAACTCGTTTAATAAAGTGAAAGTTAAATTCGGTTGAATGTCTTTCTTCAAACTTTTAAACAGAGAAGCGAAACGAATTTTAGCCATTGGGGTAATCATTGTGAACCAGTTTGGCAATTAAGGACGAACTTTTGATTAGCCTTTCCCAAAAGAGGCGAAATATGTTCAGTTTAGCTTGACAACAGACGAGTTTAAAATTGTAAAGCAATTTATGTTTCCTAGCACTTGATACATTGGACGTCTAGTATAAAAAGGGCTCAACTCGAAAAGTATAGTTTTGTTACAAAAAACATTGTACATAGAAGAAGTTTTAGATATATCTGTAATGAAAATCAACCCTCAGCAGTTTTCATTGTCAGCTCTGTTCGTCATAACTGGAGTAGAAAAAAGAGGTAAAATCCCCCCAAAAAGTAAAAATTAATTTTATTTTAAAATATACTATTATGTTCTAAATTGATATTATGTTATATTCATCTTAGTTTGCTCCAAGGAATAGTATATTAAAATATATTAAATACTCAGAGCGACCGAATGAATGTTCAATATTAACACAACAGTAAAAATCTGGTGTGGGCAACAGACGACTTTCACTTCCGCCGTTTTCAAAATCGATTAAAGAATTTTCAAATACAATCAGAGTAAAAATGAGTATCACTAATAAAGAATGAATTAAATTGAATTTCTATAGAAGCATGTGTTTTTATTTTAGTATCTACAGAATTAGAGGTACTTCAGAAGAAGAAAATTTGAAATATCTGCATTCAAGCCCTGTCAGATTATTTCAATCAAAATGAAACTTACATGCTTTTAATGCACACCAAATTTTACATCGATATATGAGTTTGATCAGAATCATTTTAGCCGATTTTGAGAAAATCGTAAAAAGGTGCAAAATGCTAAAGTGGTTCTTCTGGTTATCTGATTTCAATGAAAAAGTTTCTTTCACATCACGGGTGTATAGTTGTCTTATGAGGGTGTATAGTTCAAATATGAGGAATACACAGATATTATGGTAATAAACGACACTATTCCCTAATGTTATATTATTATATTACATTAATCCTAAATGCCTATCGCTTAAATAAGATCTTATTATTCATGGACTATTGATAAATATTAATTATTGCTAATACTAACACTTTTAATAAAAATAATATTGCAATGAAAATATATATTAAGATTATTAAAAAAATTACCTATGGGCACTGGACATAAAAAAATTGATTGTGAATCAGGGGCCAAGATTTACCCTACCAGCCTTACCAATCAACCATGAAGGTTAGTATTGTGACTAATTCGAAGGCGCAGGAAAAAGGTGACGTCCATTTACTTCTTGAAATCTTTATTTCAATATTAATGTTGAATTGAAAACATTTATACAAATACCCTGTATTTCGAATACATACATATATACACGAATAAATAGTAGAAAATACACTTCGACCTGTAGTGATTAACAATTGTACATAATTTTTTAACCGACATCTTAAGTTAATTTGCATGGCTAGTTCATCCATTGAGCTAAAAATAGTTTCTATTAGAATAGAAGGGAGCTTATATAATAACAATAAATATGAGCTCATTAAAATAGTCCAGAAAAAATATATTTTATTCATGAAAGAGCTCAAAGATTCTTTCTCAGGTTGAATAAAAAACGGAGAAAGGTTTTATAGTTCTAGTAATATCTGAGATCGGTAGAACTAATGAAAAACTTGTTTTTGATCATTTAAGATAATTAATTTTTCCTAATTCTCTTAATTTGCTTCTTACGTTCTTTATTATTTTATTTTTATTACATTTTATTATAATATTAATATTGATACCTCGAATAATTATAGTTAAGGTATAGTTGCTCTCTTTACCTAATTTTTAAAAATGAACACAGAGATGACCCTGAATTATATTTCCAAACGAAAGCCCCAAAGAAGTTTTCGAATGTTTAATTTGTATGCATAAATACTACCTAACTTAAATATTTTCAACAAAACATTGTTTGGTTCTTCATTAAAAATAAAATTAAAAAAGATTTTAAATTGTTGAAAAATATATTATTAACATATTTTTTTAATGAATTGAATATTGATTGAAAAGAGAATTCAATTAAACAATAAACTTAAATGATATAGAGAATATACTTTACTATACTATTCACTATATAACTAATCTGATAATATAGCTATTCTTCTTATTTTTATTATTATACTATTTTATTCAAAACTATTTAATTTTGTCAAAATGTATGTTTGAATAATATACGCATCATTTATCTAAAGATAACCGGTCCAAATTCAATAAGCTCCCTAAATTATTATAAAAAACTATCATGGTAGACATTCTACATAAACTATTAAATCTAGGAGAATATTGTTTAATTATTTTTACCTTAGGAGAGGTACGTCTTGGCCTGTTCCATCATCAAGTGTTTCTATGCTTTTTATCACTTCATCGATGGAATCCAGAATTACACTTCTGTAAAAAAAAAAAAAAAAAAAAAAAAAAAATATATATATATATAGTAAATGGTTGAATTATATAAAAATTAAAACAATTTATAGAAGTCTGAATAAGAATAAGGAAAGTAAATTCAGGATTTATGTAAGAAGTATTAATTAATTAAATTAGTAGATATTTCCATAAAGGTCAGAATATTAAATCTCTTGAACTCATTTACTGAACTAATAAGCAGCTTAACGATCAATTCTAGAACAGTATTAATAATCATCAATCGGAGGAAGAATTAAATCGCTTGAATGCAGGACGGCGGGGGGTGGAAAAGCGGGGAGTTTTCCGAGAGTGGAGCTCCTGCTGAGTGCTGAAATCCTGGAGCTTGGGACCCCAAAACCCTACCTCTGACCCCATTTCCCGATTACAGGTGAGGGTGGGAAAATGGCAGAGGAGGACGGACACACGTGGTAAAGTTCTAGTGCTGTTCGGTGTGAGGGTCCTGCTTATAGAGTATGGCCGAAATGTCTCCTGTGTCAACTCCACTCTCCTATTCCATATTATTCCACGCCTCTCAGGAGATGCGCGGCCTTTCTCTGGACCTTTTTCTCTCCGGGTGGGTCTCGTAAGTCTTCCTGCCACTTCTTATCACCATCCATCCTAAGAAGATGTCCGCTCCTCTAGAACGGACTCCGCCGGTTTGTGTCGAGATTAGCCCGTATAGTGGAGTTTTTTTATCCTATCTCTCCCTGTTTTTCTCTCTATTTTTCGTAGATACCTAATTTCCATGGGCTGTATCTGACACTGTGTTTTGAGGTGAGGGTTTACGATTCTCAGGAGAACGATCGAATACGGACGAATGTCGATTTATGTATAGTTTGTTTGGTTCGCTTTGACACCTCTCTTTCCCCAGGAAACACCGCTTGACCATACTGAACATCTCCATGCAAATCCTATTTCCGCGCCACATCTACGTCTATGTAGCCACTACCATTGAGATGAGCTCCCGGATAATTGAAACTTTCAACCTGCTCTGTCCTACAGCTCTTAGTATCCTCATTACCGGTATCGGGAGTGCAGCAACCATAGGGGTAATATCCCTTATCAGCGTGTCTACAAAAGTCTATTCTAGAATTCTAGAAACTAAAGTGAGGAAAATTGTCGATTTCCAACTATGAGAAGATCAGTTCTATTCTATTCTACTTCTATGCACAAGGATTATCAAAAATTTTCTCATGTTTTATATCTCCCATTTTTCTTGAGTACCATTTATTAGTAATGTCACCATCATAATGATATTTAGGTTTTCAATAATAGTTTCATTAATCGAGAAATTTAATAATAACTACGCACTTCAGATTCGAATCCAGACATATCAGGAAATTAATTTTCAGTTTCATTAGAAAGAGGTCGACTCTTATGTTTGGGAACCCCAGCTGAGGTGCACTCAACTTCTATTAAGTAGCAACCTGACCCTTTGAAGTTGATGGCCAACCTGACGTCAATACTGGGTCATATCACTTATTTTTGTATCCTTGGACCTAATTTTGCTGTCTTATATATAGTGTATCCAATGCATACTGTAACAAGTTTTTAATTTTCCCGCTCTGTTTCCGTCCGCTCGGTGTCTTGAAGTTTGAACTAAATCCAATATAAATGTATGTACAGTGTCGCTGCTTACGATGATTACCGATGAGATAGAGGAACCCTCCAATTTTAAGCCATTCCCATAGGAAGCGCCTTCCCGAATACATGGATGGAAGAACAGTACCGAAATAACCAGGAGCAGTTTGAGGCTAATCTTTATTTTTTTCTCTCGTTATATTATTTCATACCCATTCAGAGACAGCATCCTATGTTAATTTTTCTTTGAAGATTAATCGATATTTTCTCCTTTTTTTTTTTTTTTTTTTTTTCTCTTTAAATCTATATTCACGCCTGTCAGAATGTATCTGACAATCAGCAAATGTGCTGTATAAATTGAGATCCAGGCATGGTAGGCATGAAGAAGGAAAATGCCCAGCAGCACCCCTTCCATGGCTTTATTTTATCCGAGGAGGTCCCTCATCCAGCCTCTCTTTAGCCTTCTTCTGACTGGCATTTCAGCTATTGACATGTCGTTAATCAGTCTATTGTCGTGTCCGTTAAGTTTACTGTGAAAACGAGTATAGAGTGTTCGTATATGTTGGTCAACTGTTGGTTGTTGTAAGTCCGTATGTAGGGTTTTGTTGTTTACGTACCAAGGAGCTGTCGTTATCAGTCTTAAAATTTTGGATTGAAATGTTTGCAGTTTTTGTATGTGAGTCTTTTTTGCTGAACCAAAAATCTGTGAAGCGTAAGTCCATATTGGCTTAAGAAGGTATGTGTATGTATTCAGTTTCTGTCTAATTTTTAATTTTGAAGATTTAGATAAAAGTGAGTATAGTACTTTCAGTCGGTGGTTAAGAGTCTGTCTTTTCATCTTGACATGTGGGCCCCAAGTCATCCTTCGATCGAGTGTCAGTCCTAGGTAATGTACAGAGTTGGTCTGAGGAATTTGGTTGTTGTCGATAAAAATTGGTGGGCAAGTGTTTTGTCGTAGTGTGAACGTTACGTGTTTTGACTTGTCGTGATTTAAACGAATTTTCCATAGCTTGTACCAATTTTGTAGTATCATCAAGTGGTTTTGTAGAGTCAGTGAGGCGAGTATAGGATCGTCGTTTGAAGTTAAAATTGCAGTATCGTCCGCGTAAGTTGCAGTCAATGTGGTGGGATGAGTTGGTATGTCATTTGTGTATACAATATATAGGAGCGGAGCAAGTATCGATCCTTGCGGTACTCCTGCCAAGACTGGTCGGATTGAAGAAGTTTCTGAGCCCTGCCGAACAGAGAAAAATCTATCCGAGAGAAAAGAGTGTATAATAAGATAGTATGTGTAAGGTAGTACGTTCTTGAGTTTAAAGAGAAGCCCCTCGTGCCAGACTTTATCAAACGCTTGGGCAACATCCAAAAATACTCCAGTCGCGTATTGCTTTTTTTCTAGTGCTCCTGCAATGAAGTCAGTAACTCTGTGTAATTGTTGTGTCGTTGAGTGTGACGTGCGAAAACCGAATTGATGGTCAGGTATTATTTTTTGCTCAGTCAGTATGTCAACCAATCTTTTATAAATTAATTTTTCGAAAAGTTTAGAACATATGGGAAGGAGACTAATAGGCCTATAAGAGGATGGTTTGTACATGTCTTTGTCTTTTTTGTGTATCATTTTTATGATTGATTATTTCCACTGTATTGGGAATTTAGCTGTCCTAAGTATGCAATTGTATATTGTCGTGAGGAACACCAGAGCTTTCTTGGGCATCAGTTGGAGCGCCTCGGCAGTTATTAAATCATAACCTGGGGCTTTTCTTTTAGGTAAGTGTCTGATTTGTTGTGCGACTTGTGAAGGAGTGAAAGATATAGGAGGTAGTGTCAGCTGTAGTGGGATGTCCAGAGTACTTTTAACTAAGTTTTCATGTTCTGTATTAGGGTAGTCAGTAGGTGGTATAAAAACAGAGGAAAGGTGATCAGCAAAAATTTCAGATTTTTCTCCATCTGACACGGCCCATGAACCATCTTCTTTTCGCAGTGGTACTGACACCTGTCGATGTTTCAACAATTTCTTGGTATGCTTCCACAAGCTTCCATCGTCAGTTGATAGGTTGTTTAAAAAGGAATCATAGTTAGTTCTATTGAATTTTTGTATTTGTCGTTTAAGTTCGTTGTTCAGTCTGTTAAAGTTTTGTTTGTCAGAAGGAAGTCTGTTAGTCTGCCAAACCTTACGAGCTCTTCTCTTTGCTGTGATCAAGTCCCTTATATATTGAGGGTATTTTGGCAAATGATCTAATCTCGATGTTATCTTCTGAGATGATGACCATGCTGCTCTTTGGACACATTTAGTAAATGTTTCCACCGCATCTTCTAATTCTGCTTCTGTTTTGATGGACATGGGTATTGAGAGATTTGTTTCAAGAAATTCTCGGTATAGATCCCAGTCCAATCCGCTATTTATAAGCATGGGCACCCTTTGCGCATTGCATGGTTCGTCGAGAACGACCAAATGTAGAGCAGAGTGATCAGAGCAAAGATCAGAGATCGTTTTTATTGAGTAAGGTATGGTACGTAGTCCTTTGGTAATAAAAAAGTCCAGTAAGTCCGGTGTTTTCCGTTGCGAGGTTGGCCAGTAGGTTGGTGTGTCTGGTGATATAGTGTCTAATGAAAGCTCGTGGATGGCAGCCCTCAGATTTCTTCCCCTAGGGCTGCAAAGACGTGACCCCCAAAATAGGTGCTTTGCGTTAAAATCGCCGCCTGCTATAAAGCAACGCCCTAAGTTTTGAAAATAATTGCGAAACGCCGAAGATGTCAGCACATATCTTGGAGGACAGTACACCGAAGCTATACTTATCACGTGGTGTTTTGTGTGTAGTGTAATGCCAGTGGTTTGAATGTCAGGTGCAGTTGGTAAGTGTAAAAGGTTATGTTTGAGTGGTGTCTTAATGAGGATAGCAGTCCCGCCGTGTGCTGTGTTGTCCGGATGGTCTGTTCTGTATGTCAAGTAACCTGAAATACCAAATTTTGATCGTGGTGTAAGGTGTGTTTCCGTGATCAATGCAATGTCAATACGTTTTTCATGTAAGTATATGTCCAATTCTGTCCTATGTTGTAGTAGTCCGTTCGCGTTCCAAAGAAGGATGGACAAAGAGCCCCCAGTCAGCTGATTACGGGCCATTAGGAGGGCAAATAGCTTGTGTTACCTGTGCGAGCTGCTGTAGAAGGCTAAAAAGAGGCTGGATAAGATTACTCAGACCGCTTAGTAGCTGGTGCAATTGTGGTGGGATATAATCAGCTGAAGTTGGCTGCTGAATACTTTCCCGCCTCATACCTTCTGTAGATTGGTTAGACTGTAGTCCCGAGGGTGTAGCTTGTTTCACTGCTATCTGGTGACGAGCTGATACCTGCTGTTGCACGGGAGCTTGCCGTTGAGATGGTTGTTGCTGCTGCTGTTGCATCTGAGGAAAACTTCTTGGTGGGATTGATTTCGAAAGATTGGGGTATTCTGTTGGATTTAAAGGAGGAGGTGGAATACGTTGTTGTTGATGGCTCCCCATATTTCTTTGTGATCTCAAATCCTTCAGTGTTTGGCACCCTCGATAGTTTGCGGGATGTTCCCCTTGGCAATTCGCGCATTTCGCTGGCGTATCTCGGGTTTTGGTGCATGAAGAACTTTCATGCCCTTGTCCACACCTTACGCACCGTGGTGCGTGGTTGCAATAGGTCTTGGTGTGACCGTATTTTTGGCATCTAATGCATTGTGGGAGGATTCTTTTCTTTCTAGGTTCTTCTATGACTACCTTGGTATAGAAAATTGTTTTTATATCAAAAATCTTTTCATTGAATGAATGTTTAGTGATATCAATAAAAAAACATTGGTAATGGCCGCTTAAACCGTGATATTACGTTGGTAATTGCTACGGTCTGGTATCCGTGGTTTTCAAGATCTTTTTTTATCTCTTCAACGGGTGTGTTGTGGTGTAGCCCTTTAATGACTATTCTAGGATTTTTGTCATCAGGGAGCTGATATGTGTGGAATTCAGCTCCGCTGTTTTTAAGACAACTAACAAGTTTTCTGTAGTCATCTGGAGTTTGAGGATATACAGTTACTCCTTTATAAATTGTTTTCAGTAAAAAAGAATTAGGGCTCGTGTTAGTTTGAAGATAAGCAACCAAAGCTGCATAATTTTGTACATCAGAAACAAAAATAGGAGGTGGTTTAGAGTTAGATAATGATGAATTACTTTGCTCTTCATTAACACTAGAGAGTACTGCGAAACTATTACTAGTGGGTACCTCTGACTCCGTGCGCTGTTGTTTCCGCGGATCCCTGTCTGCTACGCTGTTTCGTTTTCTTCCTGTCACAACTTCCCAGGCACTAGAATTGTCCGTAACACCTAATTCCATACGATTAGCTTCGTCCATGTTGGCGGCTAATTCCGCCTCGTTAAACTTTTTCTCTCCCAACTTCAGTCTAAACCTTTGGTTTCGGTACGATATCCAATCGAAAATAGCTCCGAATTCCAACGATTTTTACTTAAATAAAAGTTATACAGAAAAATTTAACGTTTAAGCTTGGTAAACACCATATGTTATCTTGCTAATTTCTTTTGGTTTTAAAAATAATTATTATTTATTACTTTTAGTTGGTGGTGATAGAATTTTCTACCGTATTACTTCAATCTTGTATGCCGATTGCGGACGGAAACAGAGCGGGAAAATTAAAAACTTGTTACAGTATGCATTGGATACACTATATATAAGACAGCAAAATTAGGTCCAAGGATACAAAAATAAGTGATATGACCCAGTATTGACGTCAGGTTGGCCATCAACTTCAAAGGGTCAGGTTGCTACTTAATAGAAGTTGAGTGCACCTCAGCTGATGTTCCCAAACATAAGAGTCGACCTCTTTCTAATGAAACTGAAAATGAATTTCCTGATATGTCTGAATTCGAATCTGAAGTGCGTAGTTATTATTAAATTTTTCGATTAATGAAACTATTATTGAAAACCTAAATATCATTATGATGGTGACATTACTAATAAATGGTACTCAAGAAAAATGGGAGATATAAAACATGAGAAAATTTTTGATAATCCTTGTGCATAGAAGTAGACGAAAATCAAAATGCTCAAATGAGATACAATTTATATCTTATTAGGTATCTTTAAATTCTTTTGCAGTTATTAAGGCACAGTATACATTAAAATAAATTAATAAATATATCAAAATACAATAATGGAATATTCATTCCAGTATATTTTCTTTAGAGTAGTAGAAAGGTATTGTGGGCTCTAAAAAATATTATTATTATTAATATGAAGAATAAAAAAAAAGTTCAGGATATATTATTTATAAAATGAAGTGTGAAAATAGCGAAGGAGTATATCTTAAAGATGAAACCTCTTAAATCAAAAAATAAAACTTACGTGGCATATATACCTAAATTGTAAAAATGTCAAAAGCATCAATATTGCTTTTGACAACTTCATGTTGCAGGATTGGTTTTTGGAAGAGCATAAATATAGATTATTCCATATAAAACTAGAAATTGGAAAAAAATCAAGAAGTCATACGTATTAAAAAAAAGTTAATTATCAAATAGATACAAAGAAAGTAGAAAGTGGAAATGGAGATATAATATATATATATATTATATATATATATAAATATATATATATATATATATATAAGAATATTTAATAGGCCACCAAGTCCGAACACGATTTCCTAAACATAAAATAAAAGTGAACAAATGAATTCATGTTGCAAACTTTTACTATTAGTTTCAGTATTAAAATTATGTGTCAAGTCTTGACGAGGAAGACATTAAGATCGATACGTGCAATAAGGTTTAAAAAAAATTGATGTCATAGACAAATTAAACATTAAATTTTTTTTTTCTTAGCCATTTATTTTCTCTTTTAAAAGCTGCACTGCTGTAGGGTTCTCCTATTTCTACAATCATGCACCATATTAAATAAAAGATCATTTTTGTTCATTTATTACGGATAAGAACTGATATCCAAGTTTACATCTTACAAAGTGACTCGCATTATCTTAAATATGCAACATTATGGCTGTACTGATCAGGTACATTAGAGTATACTGTAATATGGGATTTATAGGAAAAAGTTTGAAGATGGGATAGTTGAAAGTTTCTTGGAGTAGTTGAGAGAGTAAGTATTGGATAAAGAGCGTTTGTTGGGGTCTACTTCCTAGTTCTGGTAAAGATAGGTCATTGTGAAGAAACTTATTACCATGTGCTCAGAGAACTAATATCTGATCCGGTATGAATTAAAAATTAACTTCTAAAACACTAAAATGACAGACAATCATTTGAAAATGGTATACGAGTATTAAGAAGAATTGTCAAAGAAACATCATTGCAACGAGGTACAACAAGAGTCTATACATAAAAAAGAAAGAAATTCCTTTGAAAATTAATTAGAAAAATAACTAACAGGAATAAAAACTGTTTGAACCAATGAAACATATAAAACTCTGGTATATCGTAAAATTACTATTACTCCAGAGACATTGATAGAGCTCTCCACTCAAAAAAACAATTTACTTTATAGAATTATTTGTCACTTTAACAGCCCTCAGCCGCAAGATTATTTAACTTATCGTCTTTAGATCTAAACTGAATCCCGTTAGCCTACTAAGAATATCAGATATTAAAAATTTGAAACTTTTTAATAAGAAAACCACTTTCGATATAAACAGGTGACGGTGTCAAGAACATATCACCGAAAACTGTTATTACATATACAGCACCTGTTATTACAATGTCCTACACTCAGTATCGAAAGGGAATATTATCTGACGAGTTACATTGTTCGAAACAGTAAACAATCATCCTAAAAAACATTTTAAATATTGATGATGTGGATAAGATAAATACAATTTATTTATTTTTGCTAAAAACTATGTACGTTTAAGAAGACGACAACTCCACATAATTTGTGTCACAATATTTACTAAGATGTCCTAGTAAGTAATTGGAATTTACCTATTGATTTATATTTACACTTTTATCATTAATATCATTTATGTATATATATATTCATAACTATGCTATATGTACTTTGCAAGCGACTATTTCATTTTTTTTAATTGCTGCGAATTAAGGTGAGGTTATACACTATAAATATACCTGAAATAGCAGTGAATTAAACTTTTAATTATGTCTATGTATGACAAATAAATGATTATTGTTGATTTAATTTTATTCAGTTTAATCTACAATAACATACCAGCAGCAAGTAGCTATAACCGTGATTATCTAATACTGACATTCTTTGCTTTAAAATACAATCATTCTATACCATCGTAACTTCTGTGTAACATAAATGCTTATTTTATCCACTGGGGGGAGGGAGGGGGGGTGTGAATTTCCAACTGCATAAGCTCGCATTTTTTTTTTTTTAGGATTCAAAACTAACATTATTCTTTCAAAACCTAAACCTTTTCAACCCATTGATCATTTAAAAAAAACAACAACAATGATACATATGGATTAGATAGAAACCTACTCATGAAACGTCGCTATGAAACGAAATATACCTAAATATATTTGTTATAAGTATTTTAGTATCTATGCTATTACTGATCAGATTAAGACGATTTCGCTTCCAGGTGGTCAGATATATGCTTGTCATTTAAATGAGTACTTTTGAGGATGCGAATAGGTTTTGAGTTATTTGAAAATAAATTTTGTTTTACGTTTTAAAAATTTATTTTTTTAAATCACTTAGAGCACGAATTTTACCAAACCCAGTCTTATTGCACATCTAGACGGTAGGACGAACCTCCAGGAGAAGTTTCAATTTCACAACCATAGTCTTTTTTGAGAAACTGCGATGACCAGAAAATCGAGTGAAACAGGACTTTCTTTTATAAATATAGATATATATATCTATGATATTATCATTTAAAACTAACAACCATTAGCACCAAATTGGACAAGCTGAATGGTTTGTATGTCTATAGTAGCCATAAAGAAAACGTATACGCTGAGCTATCCCAGGAAGAACAGTACTTCCAAATGACAACACAAATTCAGGGAGGTTCCGTTAAAGAAAATTAGTGGACTGTATAGATTTAGAAAAAATAAAATAATGAAAGTAAACGAAGAATCACAATAGATTTATTAAACTAAAAATACATATAAACAACATAAGAAACAAAATTAACCTAATAAAATTGATATAAGAAAAGATTTTTATTTTATTCATAGAAGTTTTTTTTTGGCATTACAATTTTGCTATCTGTATTTGCTATCTGCTTTTTTTTTTTTTTGCAATAAGCAAATATGCTAACAAAAGACGTAACAAACTACATGAGATAGATAAAAAAAAAAACTAATAACTTTCAATATTTCAGGTCTCTTGGCCAGCGCCTCTCTTCTGGGCGGATTATATGGGTTTGTGGCAGTTGATAGGTTTTGAGTCAGCGGGTTTGAATTTAGGGTCAGTCTGTCATGAAACTTATTGTAGCGATCAGTGGCAGTTGCAATGACGAATGGAATGTCTAGGTCAGTATGTAGTGTCTCGTTAGATACGTAAAAAGGGGCATTTATAATTTTCCTAAGTAATTTTGATTGAAATGATTGAATAACTTTGATGTTTGACTTTATTGCTGTTCCCCATAACTTAATGCCATAAGTCCAAATGGGTTTTATTAGGACTTTATAAATAGTTAATTTGTTCGTCAATGATAATTTTGAACGTTTGTCTAGTAACCTTGAAAGAAGTCCATATCGTTGATTTAGTTCTTTTCTTTTTCGTTTGAGGTGGTATGTCTATGTTAGTCGTTTGTCACGGTAAAGTCCTAAATAACGTACTGCGTCTGAAACTGGTATTGGAATAGTATCGTAAAAGACCTGGGGGCAGGAGTTATGTTTTAAAGAAAATGTGACGAACAGGCTTATAAAGATAAGAAAGAAAATTAACCTAATTATATACTTAAATAGCTGTAAGAAAATATAGGAAATAAAATTAACCTAATTAAACAGATTTAAGAAATGATAATTTAGAAATTAAATATTCCAATAATGGTTATAGGTAGGCTATAATCACGTAAAGAAGTCTAGTAGAGTTGAACCTCAACCCCAACACCAAGATTCCTACCCTCAATACCAACATCTACATAACCCTTCCACACAACCTAGGACCAATACCCAAAAGTCTAGCCCACACCGAATTTCCTATATTCCTCCTCCTACCACCTCTACTGATTTAACTGCCACCATGAATACATTCCTGACTGAGCTCAAATCCCTTATTACCCCTCTCATCTCCTTGTTAACAAACTTAGTATCCAACCTAATCCAAGTTCCCAGAAATCCATAAATGACACAAAAAAAGTCCTTTTCCATTCTCCTTTGGAATGCGAATGGAGTTCGAAATCACGTTAACGAACTAACTACATTACTACACGACAAACATATTGACATAGCCCTTATAACTGAAACACGACTGACCAACAAACGATTATTCAACATCCCTGACTACCGAATATACAGAACAGACCATCCCGATGGAACAGCTCATGCCGGCACTGCGGTCATCATCCATAGCTCCCTCTCCCACCACTCATTTCCCCTGCCAGTTCACGATTTTCTTCAAACCACTGCTATAAAAATACAAACCAGTCATTTTCCTTTAACAGTGGTAGCAGCATACTCCCCACCTAAAAAAACCGATTTCCGCAATCCAATTCAATTCCTTCCTAAATTCTCTGGACCATCATTTCCTTATAGGTGCAGACTTAAATGCAAAACACCAGCAGTGGGGGGCTAGAACTACGAATTCTCGCGGGCGAACACTGCAGTCTGCACTCTGTTCCACCCATAGTAACATCCTCTCTCCCGACTCTCCCACCTATTGGCCCACTGATCCTAGCCGTAATCCCGACCTACTAGATATCTTCATCCACAAAGGCCTAGGACCGCTAAATCATTCTGTCTCCCGGCTCGATGACCTATCCTCAGATCACAGCCCTCTTATCCTAACTCTTTCATTATCACCTATACTAAAACTCCCTCCACCGTCATTCCTAAGAGGCCCAGTTAACTGGACCCTCTTCCGTGAAATCATAACCGATGCAATAGACCTCAGAGTATCCCTCAAAACTCCTCAAGAACTAGACGATGCTGTTGATTCCTTCACCACCCTGATCCAACAAGCAGCCTGGAATGCATCTTCACCTTCCCCTTCCCCTCTTCACTACAAGAAGAATCCTATACCCCAAGACCTCCAAGATCTAATCCACACTAAGAGATGTTCCAGAATCCTCTGGCAAAGAACCAGGCACCCAGACGATCGGAAATCCTACAACTATTATACCAAATTAGTTAAACAGAAATTAGACTCCTTTAGATCCAACTCCTACAATTCCTACCTCTCCTCATTATCCGCAACCGACAATTCTCTCTGGAGAATAACCAAAAAGGTACTTAAACATCATACCATCACACATCCTCTCCGACGAGCTGATGGTTCCTGGGCTTCGTCAGAGGAGACTAGAGCAGAAGAATTTGCCCAGTACCTCTCTATCATATTCACCCCCCATCCCAACCACAATTCCACTCATACTGATGGCGTAGAAGAATTCCTCTCTTCACCAATACCTCTCTCTCTACCTCCTAAAGCTGTTAACCCCTCTGAGGTCAAATTCCTTATAAATAAACTAAAACCTCGTAAATCTCCTGGCCATGACCTCCTCAGCTCCAAGATCCTTCGACAACTGCCTCAAAAAGCAATTATATTCCTTACTTACCTGTATAATTGTATCCTCCGCACAGCCCACTTTCCTCTGTTATGGAAACACTCCATTATTATCCTCTTTCTTAAACCTGGTAAACCTCCCAACAACGCCTCATCCTACAGACCAATCAGCCTCCTCCCTATCCTTTCAAAAATTTTTGAAAAAATCCTACTTAAACGTATCCTACATTTAATTGAAATTCCTTCCCACCAGTTCGGATTCCGCTCTGGGCACTCCACTGTACAGCAAGGTCTAAGAGTGGTTGACCATTTATCCTCTGCACTTGAAAACAAGCAGTACTGCACTGGTGCCTTTCTGGACATTGCTCAGGCATTCGACCGGGTCTGGCACGATGGCTTGATTTTCAAACTAAAATCCGTATTACCCCAATCCCTATATCTAATCCTAAGATCCTATCTCTCTAACCGTTCCTTCAGAGTCCGCTGTGGTTCAGAGTTATCCACTTGTTACCCAATCGAGGCCGGCGTTCCTCAAGGAAGCGTCCTAGGTCCTATCCTCTACATCTTGTTTACAGCTGATATACCTTTAGATCCTGATACCTTCCTAGCATCTTTTGCCGATGATACTGTCATTCTATCAACCCATTCAGACCCAGAACTGGCATCTTTCCATCTCCAAAGACACCTCTCCTTGATTGAACATTGGTGCGACAATTGGCGCATCAAAGTCAATCAATCCAAAAGTAAGCACGTCACCTTCACCCTCCGACGTAAATCCTGTCCACAAGTTCATTTCAACTCTATACCACTTCCCTGTTCCGACACAGTCCGGTATTTGGGTTTCCTACTAGACAAAAGACTGACCTGGAACCCACATACTCGACTTAAAAGACAAGAGCTCAACAGAAGATACGGACAGTTATATAGATTATTGAACAGAACATCACAACTTTCCGTTGGAAACAAACTATTAATTTACAAGACAATTCTCAAACCTATGTGGACCTACGGAATTGAACTATGGGGTACTACTAAATTTTCGAACATCAAACGTATCCAATCCTTGCAGTCCAAAGTCCTTAGAACAATAGTCAATGCTCCCTATTATGTTACAAACAAGACCTTACATCATGACCTCAAGATCCCTTATGTCCTTGATCTCATCCCATCCAAATTCTCAACTTTCCACCAGAAACTTGCTCACCTTCCTAATCCCCTGGCACAATCCCTATCTAGTACCAACCATCCTTACAACCCTCCTCGTAGGTTGAGGCGGCAATGGCCGAGAGATCTCTTATAAATATGCAACTGGAGTGCTGGCAATGGCCAACTTCTCCACTCATGCCTGAGAGTGTGTGGCTCTAGCGCCCTCACTCAGTCTCCACTGACTAGATTGGTGAAGCGGCTGACTGAGAGGCGCTGGGATCTCCTGACATTGTGCCTCGGCATCCATTTCTGGATGCAGAGGCTCGATTCGGAGTTCCCAGGGGCAGTATGTAAATATTGTATATAGGTATGAATGTGGCCAAGATTGTAATTATTTTCTTTTTTTTTCATTTATTTTATTTTATTTATTTATTTATTTTTTCTTCTTTTGTTATTGAGGCATTTTACTTTTTAATTGTTTTACTTTGTACATATGGAATGAATGACTTCTTTTATCTCTAATACTTATTGCCCAAGATAGTGGCAGATTGTATTACTTCTCAATAAAGCAATTAAAAAAAAAAAAAAAAAAAAAAAAGTAGAGTTGAAAATCGAAGAAACCTACCGCAGGGCGACATTTCCAAGTTCCAAGAGGAACAATGAGAATAAGAAGAAATACGTTTGCAAACAGATTACGTTGAGAGGAAGATTTGGGTCCATATACGGCACAGCCTGGTTCAGACGCTAACTTAATACCCGACTCGCTCGAGTCAGAATTAAAACAATTGAAGTACGATCGTCTTCTACTGTCTTTCTCTTCTACTGTTTTTCACTTTCGTAGCAAAAACTTTTAATTATACTTAAAATAACTATTTTTAAAAACAAATATAACATAAAGATATATACAAAAAATGACCTTATGATAAATATCATAAAAAATATTGAGTTTTTTATTTTCAATTCAACTGCTATAAAAAAAAAAAAAACCTCATCAGGATATAAAATATGGCGTGAATAACTAAATATCTATCTATCTATCTATAACGTAAAATTAACCTTGGCATAAACACTTTGAAAATTAAATAGTAGTCACTAAGCCTGAACAGGAGTATAAGGTGAGACCCATCGTCTGATATTTAATTAAACCGGAATTGAGATAAAGCTAGACCTCCTTGAAATGAGTCTGAGTGGAAAAATATAAATCACATGGCTATGCAATCACCAGAAGCTGAAGCTATATCTTATTGCAATTTTTTTTTCAGAAAGAGGCTAAGAAGGAGCATTTCCCCATTGGTGTAACATTCGTTATTAATATTTAAAAAAATAATAATAGACCGATAACTTGCATAAAACCTAATCGGAAGAAGACTGTCAATATTTTGATTGTGTAAATGTCCATTGGCCAAAATCCTATAGATCTGTTTGTTTCGGTTGTTGGTTCAGTTAATGACGAGCGTTTCACTCTTTTTCAATCACGTTTTTTTCTCAGCGACCTGCCAGGCTTTGCATACTAAATAAGAGTTTAACTGAGGTGAAAGTTCACCCGATCGATGTTAGGAGGCCCTAATTCTAAAAGTATAAGCAAAATCTTTCTACGGAATATCTATATACATTTTACAGGATGACAAACAGTCGCAAATTGATCTTTTTAGTAAATAGGAAAAATTCATTGTGTCTATTTGTTAAATTTTTCTGCTAATTTATTGGTAAGTGAGAGACTTTTTGCTTTCTTTAAAATTCTTATATCGAGTTCAAATAATACCAAAGAAGTTAAAAATCGAAAAATACCTAATAGAGCAGAGATGTTAAAAAAGTGATATAAATATAGATAAAACAAGGATATTCTGATTAAAGTATCAAATAAATAACTCTGAAAAAACTCATAGAAAAAAAAAATCGAACAATCTAATACCGATTTAATCATTTGCATCCCGTCTAAGGAATTAATCTAGAAAACTGTCTTTTATTTTTCACTTGTCTAACGTAGTTTCACTATCTTAAATATCGCCATTATTACTTTTACTTATTATATATAGTAAGGGGAAGTATTGCGATCGTGAAAATTTTCGAATTCCATTTTTCAACGGAAATACACGTTTTAGTGCCCCCTGAGTCTAAATAACCAAGTCCCGCAAAAAGGTCTGTGTGTGTATGTGTGTTTGTGTGTGTGTGTGTGTGGGAACTTTCGGGCGGAAACGGTAAGCCCTATGAAACTGAAATTTCATATTTAAGACAACTATACGCCCGAGACGTGACAAATCTTTTTTCATCAAAATGAGCTTACCAGAAGAGGCACTTCATACAATGCATTTAGCACCTTTTTTCGATTTTCTCGAAAACAGTTCCGACAATTTTGATTAAACTCGCTACATCGATGTGACATTTAATGGGCTTTAATATCATGTTGGTTTTATTCTGATTAAAATGGTCTGACAGGGTTTAAATGCAGATATATTTCTTCCCCTAAAGTACCTTTAATTTTGTAGATTTAATAAAAATAACTATATTATCTTGTTAACGCTGATGAAAAACAGGTAAATATATAAATTAAATAAATTCGATATCCAACTAAAGGAGAAAACAGAAAAAATATTTTTTTAATGATATTTTTCGTTTTTGAACATAAGAACAGTAATATACATGTATGATATACCGTTGAAAAGCTAAAGATTTTAGAAAAAATATTATCTCATACACAAGCTTTTAAAAGTTAATAGAGAGTGATGAAATGAACATAAAACTAACTGATTATTTTAAACAATAATATAATAGAGTTTTTAATAAAACACGTGTTTCTATATAGATTCAATTGAATTAATTCCTTAATAGTTTCACGTATTTTTATCTCTGTTTTTTAAAATTCTTTCATTAATTTTAAAAATGGAGGTAAGTGAAAGTCGTGTGTTGCCCGCACCAGATTTTTTTTATACATACCTACGTAAACAATGAAATACTGTATATTAATTTCAAAATAAACCTAAAGATCCTTCTGAAAATTTGAAATTTTGTATGTGTGAATTGAGTTGATATTACAGAAGTATTCCTTTAGAGTTTCATATTTTTTCTAAATACTCTATTTTGGTAATAATAAATACAATTATTCTTAGAAATTACCTTATTTTTTAAATTACAGAAATGTTTATGTTTATTTTCTTTTTAAAATCAATAGCAGAAGGAAATCTTTTTTGAAAACACACACACACACACACACACCTATATATATATATATATGTCTGAGAGGAAATATATATAATATATATATATAATATAATATAATATATATATATATATAATATATATATATATATATATATATATATATATATATATATATATATATTACTTTTTGTTTTCCTTTTATGCTTCCTTATTCAGACTTTATCGACTATTTTTGCTCTTTATTTTATTATTATTTTTTAAAATACAAATATTTTATTATAATTTTTCACAATTATTTCCTCAGTAATATATTTATATCAAGACAATGTATAACATTGTATTACAAACAATGACTAACTGTATTTGTAATGCGGATTTCCCCAAAGACAAAAAATAAATATTATCATATTACATTATTATTATCTTCGTAATTTATTATTATTATAGAGCAAACAGTATTTATTATTGTATATATATACATAGTCCGGTATCATATACATATATAGTTTACCTTACTTTACCTTACATAAAAAACTAGTAAAATAGTATACATTATTTCTTTAAAAATTACTGTAAATACTATTTGGTATATTATCGAAAATACGACTTAAAAAGCGGGGGTTCTACTGTTCTAGCATTTAATTATTTTTTATTTTGCACCTATAAAGTAATTATCAATCCATAGAAAAAAAATAGCTCTCATGAGAAAGTATGAATATTGACGTAACAGGCGAAATATAAACACGATGAGCATTGACATGTGAGAATATGGTGATTATGTTAATTAAAAAAAAATTGTCTTGAATTAAAAATATCTATTTTTATCCAAAGATCTAACGGATCTTAATGTTTAGAATACATGTCAGTCGGTGAAGCAGTTTAAGTACATATAACGAACATATTACTGTAACTATTGGGAACATGGATAATATTTATCAACTGCTTACTACCTGAAAAGTATATTTTTTTATAAGAATTCAATATTACAATGAAGAGTGTAATATCAACTGACAATATTGCGTCACTATTTCCATAAATAGGAGTCCTCCATGTTGTAACGGATCAGGTTGTGGGTGTTGGTTTCGAAGTGTTATTTGGGAGGCATGAGTCACGTCAAAGTTGATGTTTTATGCGAAAATGTCAGAGAATGTTTCAATTCAAAATTTTCTGTTATACCTTATGCAACATTAATCCAGTGTGTAAGAGTTTTTCATTTGTTATCTTAGAAAAACACTGAATAAAACCAAAAATTATAAGACTGTTTTTGGGACAATTGATGGCATAGAGTACCCATACATGATAATAATACTAAATGATAAATTTTATGAGTATTGATAGATCACTAAGTAATAATAACCATATTATAATTTAATTTATCATATTCAATTCCAACAAATAACAGCAAATTAAATTTACCCTACGTCGCAAACCAATGACATCCTGCCCTACAGTGTCCTTTAATAATATTCCGCTTGTCACGGTTGAACAGATTCGCTATCTACTCCTGCTTGACAAAAGTCTGATTTAAAATCCGCACACAAGACTGAAACGACAAGAAACTCCCCGCCACATTCGCTTTCTTCATCACTTACTGGATACACACTAACCTTCCACTTAACTACAAAAGGCTCGTCTATATTACCACCATAAGGCCTATTCGGACATACTGAGTTTAGCATTGGGGCTCTACGAAACCATCAAGTTCTTCACGTATTCAATCCTCACAAACCGAAATTCTTCGAAAAATCCTCAATGCTATTTACTTTGTCACCAACAAACTCATCCATAAATACCTTAAGGTCCTATATGTTGCTGATTTGGCCCGTACGAGGTATCAATCCTTCCATAGAAAACTCCACCCCCACTTAAACCGACTAGTTTCAATCCTTGCTTCCTCTTCGATTCCTGACAATACCCCGAGGCGTCTGAAAAGAAGATGTCCTCCAGAACTTTTAGTTTAGTTTACCTAGTGGAGTTCTTCCAATGGGCATATTCTCTTATGTCTTTTCATATATATTATCTGTATATATATTATCAGCAAATTTACTTGCAGTATTAACTAATACAGTAAATTTCAATAAATAAATAAAAAATTATGATACGATCCGTATTACTCATGTTTCTCCATTTTACCGATATTAGGGATTGAAGACCAGCCACACACTAGCTGACTAAAAGAAAATTGATTGCGTTTACGAATTGCCTTGTTTCTTGTATTTCTTTGATGTTTTCCGATCAGAAGGAAAACGGGAAAGGGCGATTTTCGCTCTTGCCTCCGTAAAACATATTCAAAATCGTTTAGTATTATTACTGTTTTTCTTTGTTTAAAGTCGAGGAAGATTTTATTTATTTCATTATTATTTTAAGCACTTATTTAAAATAAATTTTAAAATAATTTCACATTTTAGAAAAGGATTATAATTACTATTGGTGTTGGTTGTAATTTTATAATCTTATCTAAATATTTTTTTATATATTATAACACCTTCAATTTCATCAGTGGAACAATGCAAAAAAATGACTTTTCTAACATACAATAAAACTTCTCATTTTGAATATGGGTTGAAAAGTGATAATATTCTCGCAACGGAGCTATCAGTAAATAAGTTGATATCTAATTTAAAAAAATCTCAATGCAATAGTGTTACTTAAAAGTCCGAAATTTCTTCCCCTAAAGTACTAAAGACCAAAGGAACGTAATAAATTCTTATTAAAAATTGTGTGAGTAGCAAAAACGAAGGTATTCAACTAAACAAAAGAGTAAAATAAATAAATAAGTTCTGGTAGATAACTATATTAGACAAAACTAAAACTCAATTACTTGATTAACTAATTATTATATTAATTAGAACTATCTCTTCTTTTTAAATATATTTATTTATCACATTAATGCATCCATTCATATATATAGTACTTAACGCTTAGAGGTCCATACTACCTCATACTTATGAATTTTTATTCTTGTTGTTCCAAGCAGTTAGAAAGATTAAGAACTTTTCGAATCCCGTTTTAAACGTTTTAGTGACCCTTGTGTTCAAATAAGCATGTCTCGGGAAAGAAGTATCTGTGTATGTGGTAAGTGAAGCACGAAACTGGAATTCCATATTTAAGATAAGTATACGGCCGAGATGTTACAGTGACTTTATCATTGAAATGGGAAAACCGAAAGAGCCACATTATGGTATGTATTTTGCACCTTCTTACAAATTTCTCGAAAACGCTCACAATGATTCTGATTAAACTCCCTATATCGAGGTAAAATTCAATATGCTTTAATATAATATAGGTTACATTAAGATTGAGATAGTCTGACAGGGCTTAAACGCAGATATTTTAAATTTTCCTCCTCTAAAGTACGTGCCGTGGCCTCTACTAGGAGCGCGTGGCTGAGTGGCTTGCGCGCTAGGCTCCCACGCCAAAGGTAGTGAGTTCGAATTGCAGTCCCGGAGGACTTTTTCAAGCATTAAATTAACAGGGCTTCAATCACAGCCTTTCCCCCGGGTAAGTGAGAGCCGTCACCCAACTGATGGCCACTCAAAAAAATAGGCGTATGGAGTAATGACCCTACCCTACACAATTTCATCGAGATACGAAAAGTGTATTCTTCCAATAGATTACACCGCACTGCCAAAGGCATACACGGACAACCGGGAAAAAGTACCTTAAATTCCTTAGATTGTAATAAATTAACAATATTATCTTATTATGATTTATAGAAAACGGATAAATATATAACTTGAACAAATTCTATATCAAACTTAAGGAGAAAAGAAACATAAGAACTATAAGATAGATGTTTGATATACCGTTTGAAAGCTTAAGATTGAAAAAATAAATTAATTGGTTGTTTTAGATAATAATGTGATAGATTATTCAATAAAACAAATGTTATTATTGAAATTTAATTAAATTAATTCTTTATTAGTTTCACATATTGGGATCTCTAACTGTATTTGAAAAGTCTAAAGTGAAAGTCTTAATATAGTATAATGTAATGTATAATGTAGTTTAGTATTACGGAGATAATAATATAATAAATTATTCATTAAAATAATTATATTGAAAATTAATGTAATTAATACTTTAACTTTTTTTCATCTCTGTATCATTTAACTGTATATAAAATATTAACAAAGGAAGTAAGTGAAAGTCCTGTGTTGGGCGCACCAGATTTCTTTTTATAATTTTTTTTTTCAGAGGCGCGACAGGCCGTGCAGGCCCTGGGCCTCGCGGTGTGATCTCCTGGGAGATTACACTCGCGTTTCACGATGAAATTCGTAGTGTAGGTTCATCACTTCCTACGCCTAATTTTGTGAGTGGCCATCATTTTGCTGACGGGTCTCACATACCCGGAGGAGAGGCTGCGAGTGAATCCCTATTTATTTACATCCTTATAAAAGCCCCTTTTTATAATTACGTAATCTTTTTAATATAGATGAAAATGTGAAACCTGTATATAATGATGCTATCTCGGATATTATTTAGATGCTGAAGGGCTGCTAATGGAATCGTTAGAGCCGATAATTAGAAGGAATCTTAAGCTAGAACATGCCGTCATGAAAACCCTTGAGCCGCCTTTGTTCCTCAAGGCGGAAGGGAATCCGCAAAGGCTACACGTCAGCGGCTTCACCTTTAATTTATTTCAAGAATACTCCTCAGTCTTCACCAGGCTTGGGTTTTTTTTTCCCTTTCAGGTAACTTGCTCCTGGCGTTCGCTGCTTGAAAGAACATGTTACACTAAATGATCCGTCATAAGGTTAGATGGCGTCTACAAACGAAAATTAAGTTCAATATGGATAAAAGTTAATTTAGTTCTTAAAATAGTCCATATATTTTAAGGAATCAAAATAAAAAAAAATTGGCGCGGGTAACACACGACTTTCACTTACCTCCGTTTTTAATATCGATTAAAGAATTTTCAAATACAGTAAGAGATCAAAATGAGTGAAACCATTAAAGAATTAGTTAAATGGAATTTCTATAGAAACATATGTTTTATTAAAAAATTGATTATATTATGATATAAAACAGTCACTTAGTTTTATCGGATTTTTTATCACTCTCCTATTAACTTTTAAAAGCTTGTGTATGAGATAATATTTTTTCTAAAATCTTTAGCTTTTCAACGGTATATTACTGCTTTTATGTTCAAAAACGAAAAATTGCATTAAAAAAATATTTTTTCTGTTTTCTCCTTTAGTTGGGTATCGAATTCATTAAATTTATATATTTACCTGTTTTTCATCAGCGTTAACAAGATAATTTAGTTATTATTATTGAATCTACAAAATTAAAGGTACTTTAGGGGAAGAAAATATTAAAATATCGGCATTTAAGCCCTGTCAGACCATTTTTATCCAAATAAAACCAACATGATATTAAAACCCATTAAATTTTACATCGATCTAGCGAGTTTAATCAAAATCGTCGGAACCGTTTTCGAGAAAATTGAAAAAAGGTGCGAAATGCATAGTGTAAAGTGCCTCTTCTTGTAAGCTCATTTTGATGAAAAAAGTTTTGTCACGTCTCGGGCGTATAGTTGTATTAAATATGAAATTTCAGTTTCATAGGACTTACCGTTTCCGCCCGGGAGTTACCACACACACACACACTTACAGGCCTTTTTGCGGGACTAGGTTATTTGGACTCAGGGGACTCTAAAACGTGTATTTCCGTTGAAAACTGGAAATCGAAAATTTTCACGATCGCAATACTTCCCCTTACTATATATAGTAAGTGAAAGTAAAATATCTTGATTTTATTTTTTCAACCTAAGAGAAATATTCGTATTAGAATATAAATAATATAGCTTGAGAATAGGAACCAGCATTTCCGAGAAGGAAGCATTTACATCGCGAATTAGAAAAAATGTGGCTGCATACCAGCTGACCTAGGGTGTCTATAATAAGAAACCAATATCGTGGAATGCTAAGCTTAGGCACTATTAAACCGTCGTTTGACCAGGAGCATTATATGCCGCAGAGAACCTTGCGATAAATAGGAAAGGAATGATGGAAAGTCTTAAAATAAGAGAAAGAAGCATTTTAAGGAAGGTTTTAGAAAGAGAAATAACAAGGAACTCTATAAGCATGTAGACAAAATAACGGACGTCATGCGGGAAGAAGGATCGAATTTTATGGTCACATGGCACTCATTAGCCTAGCAAAGTTGACTGATAGAATTTCAACTTACTTTTTGAAAAGTAAGAACAATGGGGCGTGGTTCACAGAGGTGAAACGGATCTACAGTTGGGAGTCGTGTGGACAGATGTTCAGGAGCGTGATCCAAAAGAAACTTGAAGGACTCCAGAGTTTCCAGACAAAGCCCAAGCGCAAAACAGGCAAGAGGTGGACTGAAGAGCGGAAACAGGAGCATGCAGAAAGGATGAGACAATATTGGGCCAGAAGAAAGCAGTAGTTGCGTGGTCCCAAGTTGGTCCTAACGAAAAAAAAAAAATAATAAAAAATACCAATAGCTTGAGAAAGTAACGATACTGTTAGCAGTTATATGTCCTTTTATTTCTTAATGCTGTAAAATTAGTAAATTCAGTATCCACACATTTTGTTGACTAAAAAACTGAAAAAAAGAAAAAATGATACGTTGAAAATAAATCTGGAAAAAAATTAGTAACATTATTCTGGTACGTAGTCTTTTTAGAATAAAATTAGCTTTGAAAAAATAAAGGATCTGTATCTGGCCAAGAATTAATGAAAGATGAACCAGTTAAACACAAATAAAAATAATATAATACAATAATACGAACTGAATTCTTCTAATGACAAATATAAAAATAAATACTGTGACGATTGAGACAATATTTTGCTGAATCTAATGGTTTAATGTCTAGTTTTATATTTAAAAAAAATCATAAAAATCGGAAAGACACATTTGGGATTCTCTCCTTATAAGCAGCGAATCTCAACAATTTATTTAGTAACAGTTCATATTAAGCCATAGGCTGTAAAACCTTCAAGGGTTGTAGAGCTTATTCTCGTATATCTATTTTAAACATTGTTTATTAAAATATAGACATGCATTATTCAAAACGTAACTGTATACGAAAACAATTTCCGAAGGGATCGATTTGGTTTTTCTCATGTTTCACGGAGCTGACATTGCACAACAAATGTGTTTGTTCAGTAAAAAGACTAGGTTTTTGATGTCGATCCATTAAAGGGGAAGTGGTAAAGAGTCCGGGTCGATACTGCCTCGCTAGCTTTTGTTGCAACTTTGGTAAATATCTCCATAGAAAGGAGGTTTCACTTCCTCATCCATCCAAGGGGAAAGAAGAATGGAAGGAAAAAAAGATAAAAAAGGCTTTCCCATGTGTCAATTAATTATTCTCTTAGTCACTAATTTTATATACATATAAAGTAACTTTATTCCGGGGCTGGTTTCCTTAAGAATAATAAATACGTACATTTGATAGGTATTATATGCCGGGCCAAAAGATAAAAGACATTTTGTTGATTATTATAAACAATGGTGTGAGAAAAGAAAAAAAAATATAACAAATACGAAAAATAAATTAATAACTGCTGGTAATGAAAAATGAAATGAAAAGTAATTTTATCCTACGAAGAGTAATCCCCCAAGGATAAAAAGAAAAGTACAATATAAATGATAATTGTCAGGTCGTTTAAGACTTCAGTTTAACAAGAAAAGACAGATTTTGTGACAATGAATAGTTATCATCCATAGCTTTTAATTATGATATATATTGGGAAGATTGATAGTTTAAGAGATGAAGGTTTGATGGATGTTGGGTAATAATAAAATAAATAAAGTTCGAAATAAAAAGTTATTTTAATTAAATAAAAAACGGTAGGAAACACAATTAAAATGATGAAAAATGAGAAATAAAAAATAAGCTTCTTCTTTAGAATAAATTAAATTTAAAAAAAATGTTTTTTAAATCCACACACACACAATTTTTAAAGATCCTACCACAAAACAACAAGGTACACACGATGCACACAATGCAGGTAATTGGTTGGTTACCTCAGTGTTGCAGGTAAAAAATTAATATTAATAATTAAATTACTTTCCACCTGGCAACACTGAGGGACCTGAAAAACCGTCGTGTAACCTCCGTGTTGTGATTGACCGTGCAACCGTTACATCACTTCCCCCCAATGACCTCGTCACAGAAGCGAACAGGGAGTCGGATGCGACGTCCTCTTCGAGTTGTTTTGTCCGATGAGGGTTGGTCAGCTTCTGTGGCGGGGGCGTTGTCAGTTTGTGGAGGTTGCTGTCGCGATGTAGTCGGTGGTGACGTGGCTGGAGTGGTGGGGTCTTCCAAGGTGTAGGCCGGCTTCAGGCGGTCCACGCTGACGGTCTTCTCTCCGGAGGCGAGCAGGATCACAAAAGTCTTCTCCCCTCTCTCGATCACAAGGTGAGGTCCAGAGTAGGGAGGAGTCAGTGGTTTCCTGGCCGTGTCGTCTCGTAAGAAGATGTGTGTGCAAGTTCTTAAGTCCTTCGGAATGAAGGTTGGCCCTTGACTAGGTCTATGCGGGGCAGGCTGCAGGTGCTTCAAGTGTTCCCTTAGCCTACGCAGAAATCCATCAGGTTCCTCTGGTTTTGAAGTCGACTCCAACAGTTCCCCAGGAAGTCGCAGGGGTTGACCATACGTCATTTCTGCGGCGCTTGTGCAGTTGTCATCCCTAATAGCTGCTCTCAAGCCGAGGAGGACTGTGGGCAATAGTTCCGTCCAAGATCTTGAGGTAATGAGATGTGCAGTTAGGGCTGCCTTTAAAGTTCTATGCCATCTCTCGATAGTGCCGTTGCACTGAGGATGGTACGCAGTGGTCCGACATCGCCGAGTTCCTAGGAGGTTCAGCAGTTTCGAAAAAAGTTCGCTCTCGAATTGGCGGCCTTGATCCGTTGTGATGCGTGTTGGGACGCCAAATCTGGAAATCCAGGATTTGTAGAGCGCTGATGCAACCACTGTAGCGGAGATATCCTCAATCGGTTCAGCTTCCGGCCAACGGGTGTACCGATCTGCCATAGTAAGGCAATAACGTTTACCATCCGATGTCGGTAGAGGTCCGATTATATCGACATGAATGTGCTCAAATCGACCAGCTGGAGCGAAGATGCCGGGAGGTGAAACGGTGTGTCTATGGATTTTTGAGCGTTGACAAGCGATGCAGCTTCGGGTCCAAGTCGTTATGTCAGAATTCATATTCGGCCAGAAGAATCTCTGAGACACCAGGCGGCGTGTCCCTCGGATTCCAGGGTGGCTGAGCTCGTGAATCTTCTTAACGATGTTCTGACGCAGAGAAGTAGGAACATACGGTCGAGCTTTCGAAGTTGTGAAGTCACAAAGAAGTGGCTTGTTCGAGTGCGGGAGTTCGACCAGTTTCAAACGCAAGTTCGGGTTCCGAAGTAACTCGGGAATCAGCGGGTCTTCCTGCTGGGCTTCGACAATGCTCTCCATATCATCCGGGCTGCGAATTTCCTCTAACCTTGACAAAGTATCGGCCACTTTGTTTTCTTCTCCCGAAACATGTCGGATATCACATGTGAATTGGCTAATGAAGTTCACATAGCGAATCCTCATGGGTGTTGCTGTTCCGGGCTTCTGATAGAAGGCATAAACCAGAGGTTTATGGTCAGTGAGAATACTGAAAACTCTTCCTTCGATGCAAGGCCTGAAATGCTTGACTGCGTTAAAGATAGCGGTGAGTTCGCGGTCGTAGGTGGAGTATCCCTGTTGAGCTGCCGTAAGAGCTCTTGAGAAGAATCCTAAGGGTCTCCAATGTTGTCCTTCTCGTTGTTGAAGAACTGCTCCCATCGCTGTGTTGGAAGCATCACAAGCGAGAGAGACTTCAGCATCAGACGATGGATGCGCGAGTGTGACTGCTTCTCGAATGTTCTGCTGGCATCTGGCGAAGGCTTCTTCAGCTTCAGGAGTCCATTCGATTGGCGTTCTATCATTCTTCTTACTGTTGCCAATCAGAGCATGTAGAGTGCGCTGAACTTCTGCTGCCTTGGGGAGGCATCTTCTGTAGAAGTTGATCATCCCCAGAAAGCGTCGAAGATGGCCCTTTGTAGCAGGACGTGGAAATTCGGCGATTTCGTCGACCTTACTCGGGAGAGGTTTGATGCCCTGCGAGGTAACAAGGAAGCCAAGAAACTCGACTTCGTCCTTGCAGAACGTCGACTTGAGCGGGTTGATAGTCAATCCATGCTGGTCCAGTCGTCTAAAGACTTCTTCCAAGTGGGTGCGATGTTCTTCCTCCGACGATGAAGCTATCAGAATGTCATCCAGATAGACGAAAGCATACGGTAGGGCGAGTGAGACCTGTCTTGGCGTCTACGAGCTGTCGGCCCTTGAGATCGACCAGGATGTGGTGAAAGAAGAGGAAGTCTGCTCCGATGATCGGGTTGTTGACGTCGGCGATGATGAAAGACCACCGAAGAGGGCGACGAAGACCAACGTTAAGTATCTTCTTCACTTCACCGTAGGTCTTTATCGGTGTACCATTAGCAGCAAAAAGGGTGAAATTGGCGGGTGTTTTTCGATCTCGTCTCCGTGCTGGGAAGACCGATATTGAAGCTCCAGTGTCGACTAAATATCGTTCTCCGGTTGCCTTGTCCGCGACGAATAATCGGCGGTGGTTGATATCAGCGACGGAGTCCGCCTTCTCAGTCGCTGAGATTAGTTTCCCTTTTGCGATGGTTTCCAGCTGCAGGGTTGTTGGCATTTCTTAGCTTTCTCCCGGAAGTTGCGGTGGTAGTAGCATAGTTTACGACTTTTGCTACGCGATCGGTTCCGTCCTTGGTCACGAGATGTCGATCTGCTCCTTCTTAAGCTAGCCATTTCGTTTTGGAGCTCATTTATTTGCAGGCTCAGCTTCTCGAATTTCTCCTCAAGTTGAGTTGTGAAGGAAGAAGAAGAAGAACGGGGTTGCGGTGTGTGTGTGGTCACCTGACTGACACTGGACTCATATACCTCAGCTATGCGGTCGGCAATCTCAGCCAGCTTATCGAGGGATGTTTCCGAAGTTACAGCCAGTGTTGCCTGCATCCTTTCTGGTAGTGCTTTCAGCCACATATTCCTAAGTAATTCGGGGGAAACAGAACTGCCTGCCAGCCGTTTTAATTCATTTAAAAATTGAGATGGCCGTTCCCCGTCGGCGAGGTGCTTGTCCTCCAATAAACGCCTAATACGCTGATTTTCGGACTCGGCGTAAGTGGAAATAAGCCTTTCCTTAAGGGCTTCATATGGCTCTGTAGGTGGGTTTTTCACCAAGTCGGAGACTTGTTTTAGAATTTCAAATTCTAAATTCGCCACCACTATTTGAAATTTTATTCTTGAGCTCACGACTTTTGATGTGGCAAATACAGCATCGGCCTGGCAAAACCATAATTCAGGGTCAGCCCTCCAGAATGTAGGGATTCTAATATTAGTATGTGCACTAGCACTTACCTCTAAATCTGCTGGCTTCTTATCCATCTTTTCCGTCATCACGTCGGGGTCACCACTTTGATGGATGTTGGGTAATAATAAAATAAATAAAGTTCGAAATAAAAAGTTATTTTAATTAAATAAAAACGGTAGGAAACACAATTAAAATGATGAAAAATGAGAAATAAAAAATAAGCTTCTTCTTTAGAATAAATTAAATTTAAAAAAAATGTTTTTTAAATCCACACACACACAATTTTTAAAGATCCTACCACAAAACAACAAGGTACACACGATGCACACAATGCAGGTAATTGGTTGGTTACCTCAGTGTTGCAGGTAAAAAATTAATATTAATAATTAAATTACTTTCCACCTGGCAACACTGAGGGACCTGAAAAACCGTCGTGTAACCTCCGTGTTATGATTGACCGTGCAACCGTTACAAAGGAATAGTTGATGTTTAAAAGCGGATAAAGATAAGGCTTTACGAATACAGGCAAGGAATTCCAAAATAGGGTAGCACAAATGACAACGGATTTTTTGAAGGAGGCGGATTTATGAGAAGGTATATACAAGTTTATAGACTGGGATCTAGTGTTTACTGCATGGACAGGGGAACAAGTGGTAAGCTTATCAAGAATATAAGGTTTTTATTTTTGAAAAATCGGAAGAGACAGACACCAAGGAGGTACTGCCGACGGAAAGAGGGATATAGCCAGTTCACCTTGGTATACCTACTAGAAACATGGAAGCGTTTAGGGATTCCACATGTGAATCTAATAAAAAAAATCATAAGTGTTTTGAGTCTCATTTAAAAGTTCTCAGACAGCCCGCCATATACGAGGCAACCGTAGTCAAACTTAGGTAAAATGAGCGAAGAGACGAGTAGCATATTGGTTTTCGGTAGGATAGAGTCACGACATCTTAGAAAGTGTTTTAGGATTTTCGGGTAATTTGAAAAATATGATTACTCCAAGATTATTTCTGATCAATTTTGACTTCAAAGTTTTTTATTGAGGTGTGGAAGTGGATAGGTATGCTGTTGAGGTAAAGTAGGGGATAATACGGAAGGGAATTTAGAAGGTTCTTGGAACCGATGAGGACGACTTTGTTTTTTCCAGCATTCAACTTCAAATCATTTGTCGTAGCCCATGCATTATTGTCGTCAATATCTTAATGTAGTTTTTGGATAGCCTTTCGCATGTCGGGAAAATAGAAATAAAGAACTGGTAGATAAATGTATTGAACAAAATAAAAATAAATTAATTCATTAAAAAAATTGAATTTTTACAATGAGTAATAATTTTCTTTCACACGAAATTTGATATTTCATTTAAAAAATAATTTTTGAGTATCTGTTACTGAAATAGAAGGTTTTGGAACAGTTGGCATTGAATGATGATATATAAGAAGCATGGCGGATATGAGTAGGTAGGGAATTCCAGACGGTAATAATCCGAACATAGTATACTATTTGATATTCTTGATTGAAGTAATATTTCATATGTGCCTTCAGACGGCGTGAGATGAGCTGTATAAGTGGAAATTTTGTATAATTTATTGCAGTTGATATGTGATTTATTCATTGTCTGAGATGACATATATTTACACACACACACACACATACAGATTACATCCATACAGTACATAGAAAAGAGCTATTAACTAGTTAAACTAGTAATCCTTCCAATTAGATACACGTTCAGATTTTTTTATTTACTTTTTTATTTTATTAGGAGCAAATCAAGCAGTTTCCAAAATGAAGTTATATTGGCTTGTTCATACAGTTTCATATGGAAATAAAGAATAATTATTTAACTACTAAATAGTTTATTGATAAAGTGAAAATAAAAAAGCTGACATATGACTTGGAATTTCCTGAATTGGATAAACGTTGAGCTGATGCAGATGAAATTTGGAAAACACCAAAACTCATAGACCTTGTTTGTACTTGAAACAATTAGGGGAGAGAAGGAAATCAGAAGGCTCATTAGATTTCAGCTATTGAAAACGGTTTTTACTATTGAGATTTCTTATTTAACCATCATGAACTGATAAAGACCCACTTCGTTGGTCGAGCGTGGGATAATAAATAGTTTACTATTTTTAAATATCTTATATCCACCATCCGAATTATCTCATACTTCATATTTAACACACAGTCAACTATTAAAAAGCTCCATTGTAAATATGTACATGCAAGTAAATAAAGACTTATTATTAATAAACTGCTATGAGCTAAACCAATTTTCTGAGGCTTTTTGGGTTTGTGTTGTCTTATGTTTTTCAATGCCGTTATTCCAATTTCTTAGTCTAAAGAAATTTTATATTTAATTATTAACATGGGAAAAATACTTACTTGTAGGACACTCATTCGGCTAAAACGTAAAGAACTTAAAAGATAATTTCTAAACCATCCTAAAATGTATCTTTGAACTTGTACTGACTAGCATTACCTACTCTTACCATCACACATATTTTTTTTGTACTACGATCTTATTCCATTTCAAAACTAAGTAGGAGTATAACTATCCAACGAAGCAAGCTTTTGAGCCGCTCCACCAATTTGATGCTATACAAAACCCTTGTAAGACCAGTGGTTACGTATGGTGGAGAAACGTGGATCCTCAACAACAAAAATGTGGACCTGCTTGATAGGTTTGAACGGGTAATCCTAAGGAGAATCCTGGGAGCCGTATTTGAGGATGATCAATGGCGGCGGAGGAAAAATAAGGAATTGTTTCAGCTCTACCAGGATATCAGTATCTCCTCTCATATTAAGATACAGAGGTTAAAATGGATTGGGCACGTGATGAGGATGAACTGTGACAGGGTTGCAAGTAGAGTGCTCAGGAATGTTACGGACGGCCGGCGCCGGCGTGGCAGGCCGAAGAATGGATGGATGAAGATGGAAGAATGGTGTAGGGAAGGATCTTAGACAGCTCGGGATCTCTCTGAGAGGAGCTGAGGATCGAGAAGGATGGTTGGCGACTGTTGAGCAGGCCAAGGGCAGCCTCATGCGCCTGTTGAGCCAGTAGAAGAAGAAGATAACTATCCAACAACCAACCAACAAATATTATTATGGAGTGAAAACTAATGACCTCTTTTAGATAATGACTAATGAAAATAATTATTGATCTGTTCAATAACATATCCCATACTTTCTAAGTAACTCTTACTATCAACTCTCCTAGCTATTTGCTTCTAGTAGAAAAAAGGCCATTAGGTGAGTTGATCAGAAGGAAATGGTTTCGTTTCTCATGGCTTATTTAATCTCAAAAAATACTGCCAGTTTTTTTTTTCACTACAATAAAATAATAATAAAAGTATACTTACTTTAAAGAGCTGAGGAGGTCAAATACATATTTGCAAAATATAGACTACGACCTACACTCTGCAGTTGTAAATGTTATAACTATAGGATCGCTGCATAAAGAAGATGAAAAACCCAAATGAAAAGCAATAAACCTGAAGCGATGAAATTAAATGCTGCTCCCAACCCTAATCTAGGACAAAAACTTTAAGCAATTAAACAGAAGTTGGGAGAAGTTCTTTGTCTTCCAATCCAGTTTCCAACCCCCCCTCTCCCACCTCTCTATTAGGAAAACAGTCCCTGCTAACTTGATAAGGCTTCTTAAAGAAGGCTTATGATAAACTGAAGAGAGCGCCCCCAAAGAGGTAATTTTGAACTAACACTGATGGTTTGTTTTTGTACTTCTGTCTGTCTTAATGGAAGCTCATTACGGCAAAGCTAATAAAAAAATAATAAAGATAATAATTTTTATAGATAAATTGAACATATTATTTGTAAATAAGAATCCAGATCATAGAGATATTGTTGAGAGGTCATCAAGGGAATACAACATTGCGAGAAATATACTTTTCTTCGTTCTAATGTTTCGCTTTATGATTATGCTCATGTTTGAATTTGAGTGAACGACAATGGGGGCAGTCTTTGTCTATGGAACCAATCGGAACTTTTGGATGAGCGGAATACTTAACATCTGGTTCGTATTCGAATGCGAGAAGAACGAACGAAACAGAGTAAATGGTCGATGTACTTGGCGTAGTGGATCACTTGTTTTAAGTGTGTTAACTACTAACTGGCGCGCTTGTCTTTGTCCTGACTTTCGATGTTGATTTCTTTTCTTTCGACTCCTTTCTTTTTTGCTTGAGATACACGCGTTCGGGATATGGTCACATGCACTCATTCTTGTTGGATTTTTTCGTTTATTATTTCTGCTCTACTGTTTGCAACTTTGTTGCTTTAATCTTACCAATGGACAAAATGGGTTCCCTTACGTCTTTCTGCCTGTAATATAATTTACTATAATATTTATGCAAATATGGACAAAATCGCTGTACTTATTGATGAAAAATGGTATACCGATTGTATATTAGTTCTATAAGTATTTTTCAAGCGTCAAGCTCGTGGACGATGGCCAAGAATAGAGAAGATATTTATTTATACACGAACTAGGCTGTAGCGCTGAGGATGTATGTAAGTATGTGATATTTAATTGAAGACTAGGATTATTTTATTTAATGAATATTGCTATGTATCGAGAATACTGGGAGGTGAAGAAATATTTTTAAATTGTACAAAATAGCGCAGTTTCCGGGCGACAAGCAGGAAGGCTTCTTAGAAGGGCTATACAAAAAATAGACCCCTCCACTCGTACAGCAGGGATAGCGGAGTACCTGGGGAGTCTGAGCTCGGAGCGGAGAGGAAGAGGAAGGAAGTCCAGCCATGTCGGGGGTCAACCAGGAAAGAAATTTGCAGTCATGTTCAAAGGTACTTATATGTAATATGATGTGGTCAATAGAACCTCAGTATTCTCGATGATAACAATGTCTCACTGTACTAAGTTTTATGTGTAATAATAATAAGTGATATTTAATAAATAAATGTATATTTTAAGTAAATTACTTTATTACCCTATATGCCACGAAACATAGTATTTTATGGCATCCAGCTTGTGGGGACGAATTTATCAATTCTTTATTAGTATCGAAAATTTATAAGTTAATTAAAAGTCAATGTTATAAGTGGCATTAGGGTAATATTGTCATATGTATTATATAGGAATCTGATATTAATACTTCATTAATTTATAATTAATTGTTAGCATCTTGTGCGCCTCCCTACTGTTTTAAGGTCTTGAAAGTGGTTAGTTTTTTAAAGTGGTTTTATGAAAGTTGTTAGATGTTTGTTATTTATGCCTTTTGTTCGTGTAAGCGTTTAAACCACCCTTAAAGGTTTTTGAAGATTAGCCAGGGTTTTGTTTTTTATTATTTCGCACACGATTTTTTACTATGGCTTCCAGAGTAGATGAGCTACCAAAGCCAAAATGTTCAGAAATATCTGATCTGGGGTTGACCGGAGAGTCAGTGATCCCGTGCTCGAATACAACTAAGCCACAGACCGAATTAAGAGGGAAGAAGCTAAACTTCAAAGAAGAAGAAGATATTGAAGAAGATATTTTTTTTAAACGTTTCGAAAATTCAATAATGAATATTCTTGATAGATTCGATAATTGGGTAAAAAATGGATTTGTTCATCTGGAGGAGAATATTGGTAGCATTGAAAATAAGAAAAATAAGAAAGATCCTTTTGAAGATAAAATAGAAGTGAACACCGATGAAAGACTCCCAGAAGAGATTAAAAAGAAAAATAATTTCATAAATGAGGAACTGCAACCTGAAGAGACCCCCACTCAAACTCCAAATAAATATTTTAATGCCAATTCCGGAAAAACACCATCTACTGAGGATGAAGCAGAATCTCAGTATGAAGAAATAAATGACCAGGAAAGTGAAAAGAAAGAAAGTAAAAAAGAAGAAGATAACAACCCGAAAATTCAAGAAAAACTCCATTCTCTAATGACTCCCACTACTCAAAATGAAAATAAAATGTATAGTGAAAAGACGGTTAAAACAGAACCAAATGCAAAACTCGATCTTACCACTAATGAGAAATTTAAAATAATATTGATTCCTCAAGAAAATCCTGAAAAGTTCAAAGAAGAAAGTGTCCCTTATCAGAAAACCTTCCAGACTCAATTTTTAACTCTGGAATCCTTATTCTATTCCGGAGTCAAGAATATAGATCTAAACTAGTCAGTTTCAAATTAAATACATTTTCGATTCCACTTGCTCCTAGCAACACTGTACTTGATGTTTATAGAAAGGTGCCCGTTAAAGGAATAACAATTGTTATTTTTATATATGTAGATTATAAAGGCTACATGGTCTTGGACCATGTTAGAAAAGGCCTCATAACATATTATTTTGTTATACGGCAGTCTTTATCCGTTTCCAGAGGATAAAAAGGGGTAATTAGCGTCCCCTCCGTATGACGAGCTTACAGTGTTTAGCCTGGGCCATGTTCAGGTTAAACCTTACTGGAAAAATTGTAAATAGATTGTACATACAATGTAAATATTAGGATTAAGTTATTTGTATGTAAAGATTAGGATTAAGATAAACTTTAATTGATATTTTATATGCAAAAAGGAATGGGTCTCAGTTGTTATTAACGTGTTTTAATTCAAATCAATAAATAAATAGAGTATCAGGGACATTGTAAATATATTATTGCTTGAATTTAAAAAATGACGTCTGCTGTAGAAAGACCTTTACAAGTTTGATGAAAAATAAAATAAATTTAATAAATATAAAGTAGAATAATGAGCATCCGAAAACTAATAGAAAAAAAAAATGGCGGATCATTGTATATATGTTTTAATAGTCCTAATGCGGATTTCTTTTAAGTATTAAGGGAATAATTATCCTGTAATTGGAGTAGATATTAGTCCTCCTTATCATTCTGAGATGAGATTTTTACCTTCTAATAGGTTTTTTAATAGGGAAGAACCCTGAATGTGGAGTAGCTGTAGGCCTCCTCTTATCCCGAAGGCGGGAATGATACACGTAGTTATTATTTGTAGACGGTAATGTCTTTTGTGTACACCCAGAGTACTGCTGTTATATTTATATTGATCATGCTATTAAATGTCTAAAATTCTAGTAGGTCTTCCTGATAATTTAATTTTTGTCGTTAAAAGGTCATCAGAAAGTTTAGCTATTTTTATTATTATTTTCTAGTTGTAATCTGAGATTCATTCCACTTTGATTTTGATTTAACATGATTATGGCATTATATTATAAGTAATTGGTGAGAGCTAATTGCCATTGCGCAAGAATAAATATAATTTAAATCATAATGAGAATACTGAGGATGTGTATTAGTGTAATATGACTATTTGAAAGAAAAGAGGTTTAACAGGTACCTTAGAGACCTAATAGTAGATTCATTTTGGTTTTAATAATTTGCCACATGATAAGAAAATATCCAATGAATATTATATGTTGTATTTGTTACTATTATATTATGTATTCTGCATTACGTTAATCAACTGATTATCAGAAAGGAAAAAAAAGAAAATTAATTTCATAAGCACAGCATTTCATGTAAAATATAATAATTTTAGCATTATGATATTTTTGTGATGGAAGAAGATTATGTATATTAAACTCTAAAGGACTTTGTAACTGCCAAAGTAGATTCAGTGAAAGGTATTGAATACGAACAGTAAATAAATACTTTTATAAGAAAAACTGTATAAAAAAAAGTTCTATTATTATATTTAAATGTTTGTTTATTCTTAGAGGTCATGTTTTATTTAATTCTGACTTAAGATGATGTACAGTATTATAACTAGTTTAATTCCTGTAATTTTATGTTTTGATTATTAAAGAAAAATCAAAAACCATTCGGTTTTTAATTTTTCTTTCCTCGCAGGTTAGGTGAATGCTATGTATCGAGAATACTGGGAGGTGAAGAAATATTTTTAAATTGTACAAAATAGCGCAGTTTCCGGGCGACAAGCAGGAAGGCTTCTTAGAAGGGCTATACAAAAAATAGACCCCTCCACTCGTACAGCAGGGATAGCGGAGTACCTGGGGAGTCTGAGCTCGGAGCGGAGAGGAAGAGGAAGGAAGTCCAGCCATGTCGGGGGTCAACCAGGAAAGAAATTTGCAGTCATGTTCAAAGGTACTTATATGTAATATGATGTGGTCATAGAACCTCAGTATTCTCGATGATAAACAATGTCTCACTGTACTAAGTTTTATGTGTAATAATAATAAGTGATATTAATAAATAAATGTATATTTTAAGTAAATTACTTTATTACCCTATATGCCACGAAACATAGTAATATAATACCGTATATTTATTTCGTCATAGCAAATTTCAATGAAAATAATATATATAAAGAGAGCAATTCTGGAATTGTGGGATTTTGATGTAAACTTCTGTTGTAAAAGCACTTTAAAATGAAGTTTAAGTCAACTGAAATACTTTCAAGGAAAAAGTTTACTATGCAAAACTTTTTAGTTGTAAAAGCGGAGGTGCGTTACCTTTAATAAAGGTATTAAAGACTTAATTATTGCGCCCAATCAATGCAAAGGTAAATTGAATCACTTTTAAATTTACATATTCATAAATAATCCAATTCCGTATGCTATTACTCAGAAGTAATTGAAATTGACGAATAAAATTCTATATGAAATAAAATACGATCAGATATCCGAGACGGGATGCAATTCCCTAAGCTGGCAAATGTCATAAATATTCATACTTATCTCTGCAAATTGAAATAATGATATATATATATTTTTAATATCATCTTTTCTTTGATGAGACTCACACTTGTACTATAATAAATATGTTTTAAAAAGCTTCTTTTTTTTATATTTACAACTGTATTAAAAAAAATACACCAAGTAAATGTGATAGTTATATAATACAATGATATAAAATACATTTAGAGGAGCTTCCCATTGGAAGCACTCTAAAAATATTCTTGGTTTGATCGTTTGTCTAGTAAGCGTTGAAGTAGCCTGATACGGAGAGCAGTTTCTTGTCGATTTAGTCGTGTATGAGGATTCCAAGTAAAGCGTTTGTCAAGAAGAAGTCCTACGTATCATTAAAAGATACTGTAGGGCAGGATTTGATAGGATTTGTTAGAATTTATTTTTTATTCTCCAGTTCTGAGACCATACTTCTAGATCTTTGATGTGCGCTTGAAGGGTATGTGACACAATAAATGGACCTTAATGAACTGATATCGCATAAGTAATTTTAAAAAGTAGAAACAGGTTTAAATTTTTACTTCTTTAATAGAAATTGCAAAAAAAAAAAAAAATAGTCAGTACATAGACATCAAAATTGTCATGTTGATTCATCCTTCTTTAGTTTATAATTTGAGGACAAAATTATGTTTCAATATACGTTGGGCCCTATTTTAGCCCAAATGTTCAGCATCTGTAATGAACATTAAAGTGTATTAGTTTTTTTAAAAGGTAGCTCGTCTTTTTTTTTTGGTTATAATTTATTGTATTTAGATTGTATTATATTTCTTAATTTGAGCTAAGCTCTCTAATCATATATAACGAAAAAAAAAATTCAAAATGGTAATTTACTTAATGATTATAATCTGGAATTGACCAAACTCGGTTCAAAGGAAAATATGAGATGCAATCGTTCGCTAAAACAACACCACGATAATACACACTCTGTAATTTTCCGGGGAAAGAAAGCGGAACGAAACACGCCAAAAACAAATCTTGTTCAGGAAATTATTACGTTCATCGGTTATTTTCGCTACCGCAATGCTGACACATTGTTTTGAAACCAACGTCCCTAATTTTTTTGTTTGATTTAAAAACTTAGTTTATCGATAAGAAATAATATAGAAATCGTCATAATACTGACCGTTTTAATGAAACAAATCTGGTGCTTGCAACACACGACTTTCACTTACTTCGGTTGTTAAAAAACACCTGAGGAATTATTAAATAAAGTTAGAGTTTCTTTAAAGAATCATATTGCTTTATTTGAAAAATATATTTTAGATTAAATAATATAACAATATAAAATTCTTGATGCCTAATAACCTGATAGCTTTATGGCCTATTCATCACTTTATTGCCTTGTATATGACAACTTCGTTTATAAGATAACATTTGTTTATCAAATCTTCAGCTTTCCAATAGTAGATTATACCTATGTAGGAATACAAAGTGATAAATAGGCCATAAACCTATCACAATATATAGAGAGGATCTATTATATATTAATAATCTTATGTTCGGAAAAAAAATTACAAAAAAAATATTTGTGCTCTTTTCTCCTTTAGTTGTTCATCAAATTCTTTTATTTCGTATACTTAAAATTTTGTTTTATCAATTCTTAGAAGATGATTTGGTTCAGGCTAATACGCTTTTGAGATCAAATATTTTCTGACGAAATATTACTGAAACATTAAAAAAAAAAAAAAAAAAAAATTAAATCATATAATAAGCATTCGATGCAACGTACCTTAAAGAAGAACAGTTAGCAGCAAAAAACTGGCATGTAGTGAATGTGTCATATCCGAAGTCAACTATAGCCGGTTCTTTACAGTTGATACCCCTTCCTGAAACATGAAATTATAAATTATATTTTCATGAATTACTTTAACAAAAACTGAATGTATAGGCTAGCATAACAGAATTCTATGTCCAGGTAGCCGTTTCAAAATCAGCAGGTGGCTTTTGAATTTATTTAAAGGGAGTAAAACAATCCTTGTTTATGTCGTCCTTAAGTTAAGTCCTTAAGTACGTAGCATAAAAGTGACGTTAAATGAATGAACACACCAATAAATGTTAACGAAAATATTAGAGCAAAACTGAAAAGTACTTTAATATGTCTGCGCCAATTGAATTTTTTAATAATTCGTGTTTATACTTTTTTAATTTAAAAATTTTTGTTATTATAAATACAGATTTAAACTTTGAAGCTTTCATATTTCTCACTTTTTAAAAAAAAAAAATAATAAATAAATAAATAAACAAAATTATAAAAAAAAAAAATAAAAAGTGGCACAAACCATTCAAAACAACATAGTAAATAAGGACACATAAAATAAATAAATATCAACTCTCCCATCCGTCCAACTGGTATATATAAAAAAAAAAAAAACTATTTCAGAGGGATTTTGTAATGTACTGTGGTTTCACCGTTTAAACAAGGATGACATTGAGCTCGTGTATAGATCAATCGCATTCAGGTTGTCTCAGGTTTAATGTCGAATTTAATTAGAAAGACATAGCGAAAAAAATAAAATTTTTATCTGAGAATTACTTTTTATGATATTGAAAAATTGGTAATTTTCGTAAAGAAATTGAATGGAAGTGAAGTTGAGAGGAAAATAATGTCCACAGAGATATGAGATTTGCTTCACTAAAAGTATCTCCAATGTCTTTTCAAAATCAAGCCCACGCAGGGTACGTACTTCCTTTTCATACGGGCCGAGTTCATTACAATCTTGTAAAAGAGGTCCAACTTCGCTTTATATATGCGCTGAGCTTTTGAGAATTTCCTTTTGGATATTTGATACTTTAAGGACTCGGAAGGTTAGAATAATGAATGGCTAAGCAGTGATCTACAAAAAAATATTGAAGTTTAATGAAGTTGGACGTTCTGAGAAATGGAGGTCGTTAAGGCTCGATTGAGTAATCAAACTTGTGTTTAATTTATATCGTAACATTAATTAACGTCTTAGGTTTATAAATGAATAATTATAAAATATTAGCACCCTAAAACAAGACGTATCTCGTCAGTAAATCAACAAGTGTCGATTCAGCCAATAGATTTTTTTTGTTAACAATAGCACTTTGGTTCATTAACTTTTTGTTCACAACGTTTTTTAATTCTCACCTGTCAGCAGTAATTTGAAAATCAGCAAATGGGCTAAAAAATGAAAAGTCATAGGGATTGCCGATATAAATGAAAACGTTTTTTAAATTTTCGTTTGCACTGGCGTTTTGTTAGAAAGAAGAGTACGTTTTTAAAAGTATTAGTATTTTTTTAATGAGTGAGAAGTGTAAAACCATTGTATATTAAATATCAGTAAATATAAATATACGTGTAAAAATATTAAATATCTAAAGTATATTTTGTGGACTATTCTAAAGTATAACAATTATCTTCAAAGATATAGGAGGGAAGCCACTGAGGCAAGAAGATGGATCTACTGAGGATGACAAACGATGTAGATCTCTGTGGACATTTTTTTAGTATTTTCTATACTCCAATTATTTGCAGAGTTTCGATTCCTATACCTAGTGACATATATTTCGGTAATTAATCAGCAACAAAAACTCGTAATGCAGAGTGGAGTGTTAGTAATTGAAATTTATCAATTTAAGTAATAGCAGAAATTTCGTCATAAAATTAATAAAAGTAAATATTTGGTGATTATTGGCAGATAATTTAAGCCAAAAGTGAAAAAAATATATAGATCTATTTTAAAAAAATACATTATTTAGTCTGAATATTGATTGAATAAAAAAAAAAATAATAAAATGATTTTTACTTTTTTTTATGCAGAGGGGATCTAAACAAATATTATCGCAAAATATATTTATATTCCTGCAACAGCGCCTTAACTGGAAACCCCACATAAGGCTGAAACGATAAGAAACTGACCGAAGACACTGATTATTTACAAGAAAAACGTATAAAACTTGATTACAACCAGTTTATTACAAAAACTCATCACTACTATCAGACCTATTTGGAAGTATGGAATCGAGCTTTGTCTCTCTATTTTTTTTTCTTTTTTCTTCAGTGGCGCGACAGGCCGTGCAGGCCCTGGGCCTCGCGGTGTGATCTGAGAGATTACACTCGCGTTTCACGATGAAATTTGTAGTGTAGGGTCATCACTCCCTACGCCTAATTTTGTGAGTGGCCACCATTTGGCTGACGGGTCTCACATACCCGGGGGAGAGGCTGCGAGTGAATCCCCATTTAATTACATCATTATAAAAGCCCCGCCGGGACTGGGATTCGAACTCGCAACCTGTAGCATGAGAAACTAGCGCGCTAGCCACTCAGCCACGGGCTCCCCTTTGTCTCTCTATTAAGCCAAATAATTCCTTCCGCATTCAATTCTTACAGTCCAAAATCCTTCGCAAAGTCCTAAATGCTCCTCATTTTGTCACGAATCAGCTCCTCCATAATGACCTCAACATCCCATTTGTTGCAGACCTAGCCCGTGATAGATATACCTCTTTTCATTCCAAACTCCCTGCCCACACAAACCCACTTGTCTGTAACTTCCTTAGATATCCCTGATAACCCGCCGTGGCGATTAAAAAGAAGGTGGTCTCGGGACCGTAAAATAGTGAAGTGCTACCACTGGGTAGTTCTTTCTCAAGACATTTTCTTTTCTTCACCCTGCCTACTTTACTTATTGTGTTTGTATAATACTGTTGTAAATTAAATAAATAAAAAAAAAAATTTCTGCAACAGATTCCTTCACAACATTCATATTTTTAGAGGAAGAATATTATAATTAGAACATATATTATATGTTGTACAAAGGCAATACACAATTTATAAAATTAATTTTTTTCTTATTTTCTTAATTTTAATTCACACCCGTCAATCATTGTCAACAATTAGCGAATTTGAGAAAGGTTGTGATAATCTTACAGAATAGGTATGATCAAGAGAAGATGCCCAGCGGCACCTCTTCCTGGTTTGATTCCTATTACGCATGTAGAATATGGTCGTTGACTGTTGGCGTATGTAGGTCTGCATGTAGAGTAATTTTACTAACCTACTGTGGATCATTTTTGCTATCCCTTATATCTCTGACGCGTAAGTCAAAAAGGGCTTCAGTAAGTTTGTTATACAATTAGTTAATAAGTAAATAAGAAACACTATCGTTGAGATTAATATATATATATATATATTTATTTATATTTATTTATAGCGATTTTGGTTATCACTTATAGCCAATGTGTTTATTTCATACTTAAAGCCTTAACATAAATCACGATCCTTAACAGCATTATTTGCCTGAAACCTATAAAGAAAATGTAAAAATATTCTTAGCAGAAAATGTCTACAATAATTTGTCAGAGTGATAAAATAAGGTTCCTAGTATCCAATCAGCCGGACCTTGAATTACTACAGTGCTATAAACTATTTTATTACAGTCTGATAAACCTAATAAGGTCACTAAATTAAGAAGATAATATAATACAGAAATTGTTATTTACTGAAAGGGGAAATGGCCCATACTACTTCCAACCCTTCCTACAACCCTAGCTACCCCCAGCCCTTCTTAGTCAAGAGAAAGGTCAAGTGCATACTTTATAGCCGGGGCGAGGGAGTTCGCCCGCATTTAGGGCCCATATACCACCACCACCATCCGTAAATATTACATTCAAAAATACATAATTTATTACACTCTAATATGCTATAGCTTAATATATAATATTTGAATAATAGTTACAAAACTATGAGGAAAAGTTTTATTAATATGCAATTATTGACGCTTACTCCCCACGAGTAAGGTAAAAAATCTGATAGTATCAAAACATCTATATAGAAATTATTTTTTTTTTTAAGTTCCATATATTTCATAATTATATGAATTTTAAGGGACTCTGTTAGCATCATAATATCTGATTATAATTTTATATATCTCTATAATTTTCTAAATTATAATTTATTATGAGGGCTTAACATTTCTGCCACACGTAACGTATAAGTTTGCTGTTTAGGTAATTGTTTTATAGGTTAAAAAAAAAAAAATCATTTCTCTCAGTTGACAAATCAGAAATTTTTGGTATTTTAAATTTCTTTTGGTCTCAGGGGAGTTGGAATGACTTTTTATTCACAAATTTTGTTAATAGACCATTTTGAAATGATTGCAGACTTTTCTGGTTGATGAAATCAGTGGAGCGCCAAATTAAAATTAATTAGCTAATGATTTTTAAAAATTTATTGATTGGCCATTTAGTATGTTAGAATCTATATAATTTTTTTTAGAAGCATTTTAAAAAAGGTTGAGGAATTTCTTCACAGTATACTTCAAATTTCATTAGACTCTTATAAGAGAATTATTTTTTCTTTTAATTTTGTTTTTCTTCATATTACATATGTGAAGTATATTCACATCTGTCATGTGGTTGACAACCAGTGAATGGGATAGCTTTTAATTTAATTTCATAATTCATTTATCTCTTTTATTTTCGACTAAATAAATCATTTATATCATCATTAACTCATTATAGATTGAATTAATTTTGCAAAAATGAAAATCATCAATAAATGGATAGTGAAATTAAAAAAAACAAAAACAGGTTTAGTACACTGTCCTGTTTGTCTCTTCAATAAGCGTAGATACAATTGTTCACGCTCGATAAGAATTGCGGGTCTGCAGATTTTATAAAAGAAGGGACAACAATTGAGACGTTGATTTCCAAAAGGTACTAAAGGACATTTTTTACGAAATTGATATTTTTACATATTTATATTCTCCTCATTTAGTTTTATCTGAATCTTAAATTTAATTGTTTCTAATGAACACTCAAGTCCTTTAATAACGCGATTTAGAAATGCTATTAATTTCTTAAGGTACTAATTTCACATTGAGTTTCGTTCTAAATCATACTAAAACATTTCATTTCATAACTTTAATATGGTTTTATTAATATAGTGAAAAAAAAATTCTATATTTTAATGCGAAAAGAATCAAATTAGCTGGTTTAATAATATAGTAAGGAGAGATTTTGGCGCTTCCTGTAAAATTTTCTAAAATGGATATAGTACCTTTTGGAAATCAACGTCTCAATTGTTGAAATAGATGCCAGGCAAACGGAACGAGTGGACTAAAGACAGTGGACAAAAGAATTTTGGAAGGTTGAGAACGTTATGAGATTTTAATCATTATTTTTTGTTACAATTCTACTGTGTATTTGTTACAAAAAAAAGAGAATAAAAAACATACAATTTTTTCAATGAAAAAAATTTAAAAACAAACTTGTATGACAATCTAGAAAAAATGATAATCAGGGAATGGAAACTACCGAGCGTTATTCTAGTCTCGTATTTGATCTAAATAAAATCGAAATTTATTTCGAGTATTTTTACTGTTGTAGGAATTCGAAGGTAGTCTATAGAGTGTTGGTCAAATGTTGTAAGATATAACTCAGAGTAGGGATAAAAATTATATCTAATTATTTTTCATTAATATTGAGTATACGTCCTCTGTAGAAACTATTATAGGTGGAATAGTCAGGAATCAGTATTTTTTTAAAATTTTGCCAACGTTTCGGCTCAAGCTTGTGAGCCATCATCAGGGCATTAAACTGAGTTTATGCTTGGACATGGCTCAGTAATGCCCTGATGATGGCTCACAAGCTTGAGCCGAAACGTTGGCAAAATTAAAAAAAATCAAAAAATGACTGATTCCTGACTATTCCACCTATAATAGTTTTTCATTGATCTTTAACTAAAAATATGCAATTTTATGTTTTTTATCTTGATAGTAGATAATAGATAATAAATATTCGATTTTATTTTATTTTACGGAAACTTTTATATGTAAAAATTAGCATATCAATATGAGAGTATAAGAGAAAAACAAAAAGTTTAAGTCCTTTCAAGTCTCCGAGATAAATGGTAGAACTGAAATATCTCCTCCTGAACCCAGATTCTTCGGCTCTGATTTGTGCCCATTCGTCTTCTTTAATGTTATGGATTCGGGCCTGTTCCCATTCAAACCGCTATGACTCATAATAAATCACCCTGTAACTCCTTATTTCCTTCTTCCATTTTTCTTTTTCTTTTCACTTCTGTCTGTCAGTCGACATTGTAAATCTTTACGTTTATACGTATTTTTCTAACCTTCATTATAAGATTTCATTATTTCAATCTAATATGCGAGAATCATTAAAATTTAAAATATAATTATATTAAATATAATATCAATTTATAAGTTTTGGATGAGGGGCCTCTTTCTATTTTGTACATAAAGTCGGTAAAAGGTGACTTTTGTTTTTTCAAGATATAATGTCGTAAGTTGTCAGATATTTTTTAACAACGTATATTTTTTTAAAAAACAAACAAGGAATAATTTAAAAATTATTTTTTACGATCTCACATCGAATATAAAATGTAAGAATGAAAATAAGAAAAATATCTAGGAAGCTTACAAAACACATATGTTATGTAAATAAATGAAATGAACATCCAAAAATTTGATAAAGTCTGGCACGAGGGAATTCTCTTTAAGATCAAGAACGTACAAGCTTACACGTAATATTTTATTATTCACTCTTTCTCCTTCGATAGGTTTTTCTCTGTTCGGCAGGGCTAACAAATTTCTTCAATCCGACCAGTCTTGGCAGGAGTACAGCAAGGATCGATACTTGCTCCTCCTCTATACATTGTATTCACACATGGCATACTAACTCACCCCACCACATTGATTGCAACTTATGCGGATGATATTGCAATTTCAACATCAAACGACGATTAAATGCTGGCCTCACAGCCTGTACAAAATCACTTAATGCTACTACAAAATTGGTACACTCTTTGGAAAGTTTGATTAAATCACGAAAAATCAAAACACGTAACGTTCAAACTACGACAAAACACTTGCCCACCAATTTTATTGACAAAAAAAAAGAAAAGAAAAAATAAGACTCATGGAAAAAAATAGCAATCATTTCAATCAAACATTTTAAGACCCATAAAAACAGCTTCTTGGTACGTAAACAACAAAACCCTTCATACGGACTTAAAATGATTAACAGTCGACCAACATATATGAACACTCTTCTCGTTTTCACAGTAAACTTAACGAACAATAGACTTACAATATGTCAATAGCTGAGGTATTGGAAGGAAAATAAGGGGCTAGGAAAAAAACAAAAAACAATAGATAAAATGCCATTCAGAAGAAAGCTAAAGAGAAGCTGGATAAGAGAAAAAAAACGACACAGAACTTGAACGGACTTCAAACAAACAAATAAATAATATTTTGTTCAAGTTTGTATTTTACTATAAAGAATAACCCCTTTTGAGTACTATAATAGTCATGAATAAAGAATTATTTCATACAGAATCTGAAATTATTTCTTTCAAATTTTGGAAGATCATCGTATAAACTTCACATTCCAAGACTTAAGGCCTTCGGCCAAAATATCAATGATGTAACGTCACCAGAAAGCGAAATAATAATTATAATGGAAATATTAACTGATTTTTTTAAATAAATATAGTGTGGTGCTGATAGGTTTATAAAGATTTCCCTTTAATAAATCAGCGTTAATAATCACGCATCACGGAATAATTCCATTGTGGAATAAGGGATGGACATGGCACACCTTGTTCAAGAAAAGAAGAAACTCGTTAGGGAAGTAATAATGGCCTCTAATACAGACCTAATGGACTTTCCCAAAGAAAATCGTCTTTCTTGCCAAATACATCTCGAGAAAACTTTGGAAAGAGGGGAAAAAAAATGTTAGATAACGTCACAGTATGACCGAGTTCAGTGTCTTATTGGAGAAAAGTTTGGGACTGAATTAAGATTCCTTTCCTTTAAAAGGGGAATAAGTTTTGAATAGAAATATTTTATCTGGCAAATTTTATATAGTTATAATATTTTCATATATATATTATATATATATATATATTGTTTATTTTTTTTTTGTATCTTTCTCTATTTACTTCTAGCCCAGAGAGTCATTGGCATCAGATTGGAGAAAAGTTTGGACTGAATTAAGATTCCTTTCCTTTAAAAGGGGAATAAGTTTTGAATAGAAATATTTTATCTGGCAAATTTTATATAGTTATAAATATTTTCATATATATATATATATATATATATATTATAATATATATATATAATATATATATATATATTGTTTTTATTTTTTTGTATCTTTCTCTATTTTACTTCTAGCCCAGAGAGTCATTGGCATCAGATGGTATTACACTCTATTGTATTAATAAGCTGTTTCTTTATCTTCTAAAATTTATTCTTCTAAAATTCGGATAAATTTAATTTTCGCCGTGTTGGCTCAAATGAATATATAAATACATTGAATTTTAATAATCCAAAAGGATAAATTCCCGATATTGCTTTTTTAATAAATAATAATTTATGATTTTTTTTTTGGATCTACCCGAGTATATTTTGCTTATTATCGCATGGATGTTTGAGATGGATTGGCAACTGCTTCAAGCATAGTTATATATTTTTTCTTTTTATACTTGAAGTCTTTTTTCTTTCAGTACATATTTTTTCCTATTAACTTTATTTTTAATTCAGTGGCAAATAAATTTCACATAACGTCTTTTCTCCCACCACCAGTAGTGTTTGTATCCACCCCACTCCTTCGCACACAACTGACTCGTGACACGTTCAATGTTAATTTCAAATCAATTAAAAAAAAATCAATAATATATATCGTAGCCCCTTTTGTTAGCTCTTCTTAAAACCTTAGTTTTTGAATTTTCTCCTTTTTCTGCATTTTAAGGATGTCAGATATCTCTATAATATCTGCAATATATAACTGTTTTCTATGAATCTATATTGAGGTGATAGATAGGATGGGGCTCACCTTTTGGTTTAAGTAGAACCTTAATCTAATCCTAAAAGCTAAATCTCAATATTCTGCCATCGTTGGGCTAATCCAGAAGGTGTTAGTTTACTATATATTGGATTGTTAATAAGTTTGACCTTTTCATAGAACTTTTTATTCCTCGTAGTAATGAGTTCGGAAAGTTTGTCAATTTTTAATTCCTCGTGAATTCTTGAGGTTCTGGATCTTTGTAATGACGTTCCTTTCACAATTTTCCGCAGTACGCCATTTTGGAAAAATTGGAAACGTTTTTCCGTCACTTAGCAACATGCGAAAAGAGTGGAGCACCATATAACAGAGTTGAACGTACAATGGCCTTATTTATTAATATCTTCAGTCGAAGAGACATACTTAAAGAATTAATTAAGTGATTAAGCTGCCTTAATTTTTGCCTCACTGTCTTAATTTTTTTACTAAAGTGGACCGAAAACTTTAAGTTATATCAAAGGTGACTCCGAGATATCTGATATATTTGGATAGTTTAATTTCGCAGTTGTTTATTTTAAATTTTGAAGGTAATTTTTTCCTTCCTTTTTAAAATGAGTACACTCTTCCCTTCGTTTTATCTGCATTTACATCAATTTTTAACATTTTCAGCTCGTTTGCTATGATTGGGCAGGCTTTTTCTGAATGCATAACAGCCTTGCTGGCATTTGAGCTACTTCTGGTGACAGCAATATCATCAGCAAGAGCTGATATTGAAGCATGCTCGAACTGGGTTCCAACAATTTTTCAAGTATACATAGAAAATAGTATTTGAGATAGTGCCGCACCTTGTGGAACACCATATGTGAGATGGACGGGACTAGACATCTTTTCAGAAACTTTTACTATCATATATCATATACTATCATATATATATATATATATCAAATACATAAAAGTTATATTAAATATAGTCTTGGCTTTTCATTATAACCGAGAGGACTCGTCAAAATTGCTAACCTACCAATTTATTTAAAACTTTTTTTTCCTTGTTGATTACATAACTTATTTTTCCTTAAGGAAGTCCTTATTTCCTGTATGATATAATAAAAGTTGTTTAAAAAGCACTGGTAACACATAAAAAAATAAATAAAAATAAAATAAACAACAAACTGTTAAGGGTTGTAAAACATTGTTCAGCAGAAGCTACATTTTAGCTACTACTGTGTTTTCCTAATAGTCTTCCACTCCAAGGAAAAACGGTCCACTAAACTACCACCTTCGAGGAGGTAACTCACCACCATTTCCTATCTAACGTTAAACTCTTCGAACCATCTCTAACAGTCATTAGGCAACCTAAACTTCAATTAAATGTAATATTATGAAAACTTATTTCATGAATTGTATGTTTTTGTTATTTATTTTACAAATATTAAGCTCTCTCAAACATAAGGTATATTTTAGCTCTGAATTTAAAGAACGAAAATATCAAGAATAAAAAAAAAAAAATAGCCAACCATCTTATAAAATAAAAGTAATATGTATTTTTCTTTTTAATTCGGCAAAATTTTCTTATATTCACTGATCATTATCTACATGACTGGTGTGAACAAACAAATATTAATATAAAAATTTTTTTTGTTAAGGATATAGGTATTTTAGAGTTATGAAAGAAGTTTTGTTGCATGCTTTATGAACTAATTTTTTTATATGCTTAAAAATAGTCAATTTAAAATAGGCTTAAGACATCGATTTTTTTTTTTTTTTTTTTTTTTTTTTTGAGAGAGATGTGGAGTCTGAAATAGACGTTAAATTAACACGAATAAGGTTCATTAGGCATTATTAGATAAGTTGGATTAACGTTTGAAATGATTGTTTGTAATACAAATTATAATTGGGGATAAATTAATAATGTAACAAAAAAAAATTAATGTTTTAACAATTGTCTTATGTAGGTGGATGAAGTATAATGTGTAAAATCAAGCAACTCAATGTATTTGGGCAACATAATGTTTGTTTATTTAAAAAAAAAAAAAAAAAGGAAAAAAAAGTTCCTTGATTTTTTTCAAACATAAACGAGTAATAAAAAAAGAAATTTTATGACCGAAACACGACCAGACGCTAATCAGAATCGAGGCACCCGACGCCATCATTACCTGGACAATCATATTAACGAAAAACCACACTCCGTCCCTGTGAACGGGTTTAAATACCAGAAAATCAAGAAAAATCTTTATTTTTATTCAGAACCCTCAAGAAGCTGGCTACATGCCTAGTGAAACATTATTGGAAAAACTTAAAATAACTATAAACTTTGAAATATTTTAAACATATTTATCTGTTTAGAGATACAAAATCCAGGTGAGAAAAAAAAATCAATACATAATTGTTAGTTGTAATTAGAATTATAAACAAGAGTTTTAGTTTGAAGTCTATTGGAATTGTCTATTTAGGAAAAAAAAATTATATTTCTTAAACTATTTTTCATAGAACCAATATCTATAGCTGACAGTTATACTGACATGTCTCTTCTGACATGACTTTCCTTATAGAACTGACCTAAAATGTGGGTCGAAACGTTGGCAATACAATAAATATTTAATAGACCATTTGTTAATAATAAATAGACTATTCCATTGTTTTTTACCGCACACCAGACAATTTTTCTCCTATATTTTTCGTATGAATTAGCCAAAACCATTATTAACGATTTACACAAACGACGATTACCTTATTTATTCCATCCCTCTTCACTAACTTTTTATTAATAACATTAATTTTACTAATTAATTAATTTTATTACTACTATTCTTGAAATTATTTTTTAAAAATTATTACCTGAGTGAGTATTTTTTTAAGGTAATAATTACAGCCTCAGATTATAAATTATGATTTTTTTATTTTTTTATGACAAATAACAATAAGTGAAAGTGACTTTTTTAAATGTTCTTTATAGAGAAACCCTTTTAAAATTATAAATTATGTTCTGTCAGTCTGTTACAATGACCAGATAGATAGAGTTCATAACGATTTGATTAAATGTTACAAGAATGTTGCAATACAAAATCGGCAATATACATGAAAACTTATTTGGTAAAATTGTTTTGAAATTCAGTCATATGTTCTACCTGAATATTGTAAAATTAAATAATTAATATAAAGGTAAATTACTAGTTATAATACATACCTTTTAAGATATTTTGGATTCGTAGGACGTTATGCAAAATATTAATAATAAATTAGTAATTAACTTATAAAACCTTTAACATATTTGGGAGTCGAAAATTGAAATTGAAATAACTTATAACAACTTTTAAAGTTCATTTAACAATGATTTAAAGGGGGAAACAATATCTAATTAATAGGGACGTGATTATTAATAAATTTAATGAAATTTATTTAATTAAATTTCTACAAACGACTCTACGTTATTTTGGACCGTTCTTCATTAATGGTGGACATTTTTCTGCATTCTTCGAACAGGCCTTTTGAACATTCACTAATGAATTAGTCAAAAGTGTGTTGCTACTGATACAACACAAGACTAAAGAACATAACATCTAAATCCAATTCCAGTAAATTTATTTCAGGAACTACGTATATTATAAAAATCGTACGAAAATAAAAATTCGTATGTAACACTTTTCTCAAATACAGCTCGAACAATTTTGGTTAAAATCGTTATATCATGTAAAATTGTGCCTTTAATAAGCTTTGGCTTTAATATTATAAAAGTTTCATTCTGATAGAAAAAGTATTTTAGTGGTTAAATGTCGATTTTTAAAATTTTCTTCGTATAAGGTACCATGTACTTTTTTGTTTTATTATTTGTAGATTCGAAGAAATTAACCACATTATTTCGTTAGCATTTTTTTTGTTTTTGAACATAAGAACAGTAACATACATGTAAAATATACCGCTGGAAAGCTAAAGATTTTAGAAAAAATATCTTATTCACAAGCTTCTAAAAGTTAATGTAGAGTGATAAAAAGCGGATAAAAATAATTGATTGTTTTAGATAATAATTCAACAGATAATTCAATAAACCACACGTTTCATTAAATATTTAATTTCACTAATTCTTTATTAGTTTTACTTATTTTCATCTCTAACTGTATTTGAAAAGTCTTAAATTGATTTTATTAACGGAGTTAAGTTAAAGTGGTGTATTGCCGGCACCAATTTTTTTTTGTCATAATGTTTTAATTAACACCTGCTATGCAGTTGAATATCAGTGAAGTGAGTTGAGATTTTGAAATTGCAGAGTGATGGCAATGACGAAGAGAATATTTCTATTACGCATTTATTTATAGCAGATCCCTCACACAACTTCTTTTCAGCTTAATGCGGGTATTGTAAGGCATGTTGGTTGTGGCCATGTTTTGTATTAATGTATTGGTATGTCGGTGCAAGTTGTGAAAATGTTTTAGACGGTTCGTATCTGCTCGTTTACTGTTGGCATGTGATAGTGTTTATGTAGAGTAATGTTGCTAACGTACCATAGAGAATGTATGGATTGGAAAATTTTAATTTTATTTACTTGCGTCTTTTTGGATGTCCCTTATATCTGTGCTGCATTAGTCGGAAAAAAAAAAATTAAAAATACAAAATTACGGTATTTTAATTATTTTTTTAATCTTCTTTAGATTTACTAATGTTTAAAAATTCTTAGATACATGAAAGTTTTCTTCAGAGCTATTAATGACTAATGATTAATGACCAAACACTAAGAAGAATCATCAATAAGAACTTTAGGTAAAGACATTACTTATCCAAAACACTACAGATAGATCTAATCAGGCGTACAGCGTTTAATCCAATATCGTAAATTCTAATCGAGTTTTGTAATTTATATCCTTACAGCAAGAGAGAATTAATCCCTAAGTGTATTGGAGTTTGTAAACAATCTACAAAAATATATATTTTACATTTAATTCACAATAAATGTATAATTATTAATGATAATTAGCCGAACTTAACTATACAACGCTAATGTTGTATATTTATCTACCAAATTATAATAATAACTAAAATTATTAATGAATATTGGCACTTAAGAGCTCATTTATAAAGAATATAGGTTCACAATAAAGAATAATGAATGAAGCTATGTGTTTTAATTTTTGTCCAATCAGACCGTGGACTCAAGGCGTATAGATTTCATAGGTTTCAGTCATACGAACGAGAAACCGCCTAACATCAAGCTGAAGTTTAGTAATCAAATATAAAATAAAATAAACCAGACATTTTAGTCTTTCTTTAAGTTTTTTCTTTAAGGGTCAGCATTAAAAAAAAAAACATAAGTTACTACAGTTGTATACGAATTATTTCTGTAGGGCACTTATGGCTGATTTTTCTCTTTGACTTCTGATTTGATCAGACAGAAATAGTATATAAAAACAAAACATTCCCTCATACAATTCTACATAAAACAAATTTTACACAAATAAATATTGTATACACTAAGGAAATATCGAAAGAAGGAAATAAAAAAAGTTGAGAAAATTTGTTGTGCGTAACTAAACATAGCTTACGTGGCATTTCGAGGCAAACTCCAGAAATTCGTTGATTTCAGAATAAACATAAATAGTCATAAAAAAAAAAAATCAGGGCCTAATTTTTGCTACAATAAACTCTTAATAAAATTAAAATGTATTCACTGTCAAAGTAATCACCGACATTGTTATTACTAAATCGTATGCAAGACTGCTGTTACTCATGGCCAAGCAGACAAATAAAACTTTAAAACAGCGAATTAGTTTTTCACATCGTCCAGTTTAATAATAATAATTATTATTTTTTTATTTATCCTGGGACAATTCATTTTAGAATAATACAAAGGAAATTAGTTAAAGTCGTTGGTACCTCAAAGTAATCATAGAAAACATTCAGTAATCATATAAAAAATACAGATAACATATTAAAAAACAAATAACAAATTTAAATGATGAATAAAAAAGAATAAAATATACAATGATCATTACTGTGCTTAGCTTTAGAAAATATAATTAAATCTAATTAAAAAAATAAAATAAACGAAAAAAAGTAAATTCTGTGATTTTTTTTTTATTTAAACAATTTCATTTTAAATTAAAGAATTAATTTAAAATTAAATTAAAGAAAGATGCTTGCAAGAAATGTTTTAGGAATGAATCAAAGATTTGGATAGTGTGAGATCTGATTTGTATGCTGGAAGGCGGGATGGGATGGCTTCGTAAAGGAAGTATGTCAAGAAGTAACTGCGACGGCAGCTACTTCAACTCTTGGTAGATTCGAGTGACAGCGATGTAGAGTTTAGTAAATAGAATAGAAATTAAAAAGGGTGCTTCGTCGGTAAAAATCAGTGACAATTTTTTTTCTAAATTATGGATAATAAACTAAATAGTTGAATAATAAATTAAAGGTGCAAAGGATATACTAGCTACGCGCTCCCAATGTGTTTCAATTTCGGATACAGTTTACTTACAATTGTTAAGTACCAATTAAATTATTAATATAATACATTATATGTCAAATTATATGACGGATATTATTGGTGATAGTCATTATTTCTCCCCTACTAAGAGAACCACTTAATAAATGATAACACTGATGTTATCAATCATGGTATACAACTGAAAATAGGATTCGAATTATGTAAAATATTCTGTTTAAGCTTGAAAGTTAACGTTAAATCCACAAATATATCAATCATTATATTATATAATCTCAGAAGCGTTCCACATCGAGTTGCCATTAGACCTATCCTAGATGACAGAGCAAAGATAGAGACAGAACAAGATGGATAAATCCAATTTGTGAGATGGCTGATGTCTTTGATCTGACTACAGATCAATTAGCGACAGTACAGTTGGTATTACAACTTGACATTGTGGGAGAGGTTACTAACAATACATATACTAACAATATATACGTTAAAGCTCACATTAACGACAATTTCATTAGAATGAAATATCAGATTTTAATTTCCATTTTTATAGAAATATAAAACTATAGTTAATTTAGCTATCATCAGCCAAATAATTTATAATAAAAATCTGGTGCTCACAACTCACGACTTTCACTTATCTCCGTTGATAAGATAAATTCAAGAATTCTCAAATACAGTTAGAGATGAAAATAAGTAAAACTAATAAAGAATGAATTACATATAATGTCTATAGAAACATGTTTTTTTAATAAATAATCTATTATATTATTATCTAAAACAATGAGTTAGTTTTATCGTCTTTTCATCCCTCTCCATTACCTTTTATAAGCTCGTTCATAAGATAATATTTTTTCTGAAATCTTTAGCTATACAACGGTATCGTATACATGTATATTACTCTTCTATGTTCAAAAACAGGAAATTAGCATAAACATTTATTTGCGGTTTTCTTCTTTACTTGGATATCGAATTCGTTTAACTTATATATTAATCTGTTTTATATCAATGGTGAGGATATATTGTTGTTATTTTTTTCGAATCTACAAAATGAATGGTACTTTAGAGGAAGAAAAAAATCAACCTTTAAATCTTGTCAGACTATTTCAATCAAATGAAACTGAAAAGCCCACCAAATTTTACTTCAATATACTGAGTTTTATAAAAATCGTTAGGGCCGTATTTGTGAAAATCGTAAAAAGAGGCAAAATGCATAATATAAAGTGGCTCTTCAGGTTAGTCGATTTTGATGAAAAATTTCTTTAACATCTCAGTCATATTTATTATTATTTATATATTTATTTATTGGAATTTACAACTGTATAACAAGTAATACAACAAGTAAATTTGAATGAAACATAAAAAGGCATGAAACACATGTAGAGAAGCTTCCCAATGGAAGCACTCTAAAAATATTCTAAACTAGAAGGTCTCGGGGCTATCTCCTTTTCAGACGCCTCGGAGGATTGTCAGGAATTGAAGAGGAAGAAAGGATTGAAACGAAAGGATTAGGGTGGGAATGGAGTTTGCCATGGAAGGATTGATACCTCGTACGGGCCAAATCAGCAACATATGGGACATTAAGGTCTTTATGGATGAGTTTGTTGGTGACAAAGTAAGGAGCATTGAGGATTTTACGAAGGATTTTGGACTGAAGGGATTGGATACGAGAAGAATTCGATGGTTTAGTAGAGCCCCAGAGCTCAACTCCGTAAGTCCATATCGGTCTTATGATAGTCATGTAGATGAGTCTTTTGTAGTTAAGTGGAATATTAGAACGTTTGTCTAGTAAGTGTTGAAGTAGTCGAAAACGTCGTGCTGCTTCTTGTCGTTTCAGTCTTGTATGAGGATTCCAAGTGAGGCGTTTGTCAAGGTGCAGTCCTAGATATCGGATCTGTTCAACCGGGACAAGAGGAATATTATTGAAGGAAACAGTAGGGCAAGAAGTCATAGGTTTACGACGAATGGTAAAGGTAATTTGGTTGGATTTGTTGGCATTTATTTTAATTCTCCAGTTCTGACACCATACTTCAAGGTCTCTGAGGTGGGATTGGAGAGTTTGAGAGGCAATAGTTGGATCAGTATTGACTGATAACACACAAGTATCATCACCATAGGTAGAAAGGAAGGTGTTAGGATGGGTCGGGATATCAGCTGTATAAACTGTGTAAAGGATGGGTCCTAGGATACTACCTTGAGGGACACCAGCAGACTGTCTAAAAATGGACGAAAATGAATTATTATGATTGATTTTGAAGGATCTGTCAGTGAGGTAGAACTGGATTATAAGGAAGTATGTTGGGGGAAGGAATTGGCAGAGCTTGTAAAGCAATCCCGGGTGCCAGACTCTGTCGAATGCCTGTTCTACGTCAAGGAAGGCTCCCGTACAATACAGTAGTTTAAATACAAATTTATAGTTTCGTATCGGTTTTTGTGTTAGACTTACCACACACATATACCTTTTTAGGGAACTCAGGTTACCTTAAAATGGTATTTCCGTGGAAAACCAGAATTCGATAATTTTCACAATAGCAATACTTATTTATATTTCAAAAATAGGTACGTGAAAGTGATTACTTGGTTCAAGCTCAATTATATGGATACTATATAAGGCATTTCTTAATATTATTATTAATTATTCTTAATGTCACAATGTGTGACATTAAGTGAGAGGCATAAATTGTGGTTCTTCCTAAAGGTACAACTAAAAACATTATTATCGGTTTAAGTTTCAACTATTTTTTCGTCCTTTGACACATTCACTTTTGACTTACAAATCCAATTAATTTTTTAATAATTTTGTAGCACTGTTAATTTAAATGAAAAACTGACCACCATTTCTTTCATTCTTAAATTATCAATAAATTTAGATTAAGATTTTTCTCAAATAAAACAAAATTAAATACGGTTGAAAACATTCGACTTATTTGTACACATTTTTGTTTCCGCTTTGTAGCCTTCTTTCATAAACAAAAGAAGCGATGAACAACGAAACAATACTAACTGGATCTATAAGAAACTGAATTAATTGGAAAATTAAATTTTCTAATTCGGGAACCATTGTTTCCTGATCCTATTTTTCAAAAATGTTTTCATGATTTATATTTTTAATTGTATGAATCCAATACAAAAGTTACTTTCTTGAATATCGATCGTCCAAAAGGTTGCACAATCGTTTTCATAATATGAGAAGTGTGCACGCGAGGGTCATTCGTTACCTGGTGTTGTTAAGATAAAAAAAAAATTAAGAAATAATTTTCTTATTTTGAAAATGCAATGTAAGTTAAAATTTCAATAAATCTTTTAAAATTGTAAACGTTTTATTGCTTTTAAGTGATAATATTTATGAATAATTTTTAAGTAGCATGACATTTTAATGAATCAATGAGTAGAAATTAAATAAACAACCAATCGCTGAGGCTTCAACCGTTTAAATGGTAGAAATAAAAATGGATGTAATTATGTAATGTAAATTTAAGACAAGTAATGAAAGAAGAAGAAGCCAAATTTATATATATATATATATATATATATATATATATATATATTTCATAAAAATATAAAATGTTTATGCTACATTGTTATTATTAATGCCTTAATTGAAAAAAAGTTCATATATTTAATTCTTATTTAAAAAAAACAAAATAAACTTTCGTATGGCTACAAAAATGTTTTTCAAATGCAGTCTCATATAAGGAATTAACTTAAATTATATTTCTTTACTATAATAATCATTCAATGTTAATGTGATAAATTCATTTATGTATTCCCTTTAGATGATGATGCAAATTCAGCAATATGCTATGAAAAACGGGCGTCATGCAATAACCAAACCTTATACTCCAAAAGATGAAAATTCTTACTTTTTTACCTAGGATGGTCCCAATACATAACGGTGCGTCAGAATCGTGTGACCTATAGCAAGGTTTGGATGACCTTTTATTGTACTTTTTGCATTATATATTTTTAGCTATTACTATAAGTTAGATGTAATAAAGTTTTTAATGTAAAATGGACCATTAAACATTTATACAAATAATCTACACGTATGGCATTTTAACACATTATTGGATATATCATACATGTTTATAATATCATTTATGCAACTGTAAAAATATATTAAAAAAATAACTCGATTTTTTTTAAACCAAAAGGCAATGCAAGTCTCAAAAATAAATAAAAGATATGATTAAGCCAAGTTTAACTCCAAGTTTTGGGTTCTAACTTTATACAAGTTTGCCCCAGAGTTGAAATACAAGAATAAATAATTATTCTACCAGAGTTAGGATTCGAGCCTGGGACCCGTAGAACAGTAGACTAGTGCTCTTTTCACAAGACCACGCCACTCCCTCGAAAAATAAATAAATGAACTAACCATTTTTAGTTAAGATAGTTTATCTATTATATACAATAATTTATCATTAAACGTCTTTTTTTTAACAATAAAACCAAAAATGTGCAGTGAAAAGAATTGTATAGGGAGCTTTTTATTGCATTCCCGTGAGTAAAAACACGTGTTAATAACTAGGTTCGTGATAAATAAAATGGTATAAGTCCCTTTTGCTAGAAATAGAAGTTTTTTTATATTCGTTCATGTTAAGAAGTTGGTTCGTTTATTCATACAATATAGAGTTGTTTACTCATAAACTGAATGAGAAACACTGCTTACGTTTTGCTGGCGACGAATGACGTTCCAGAACGTGAAAAACTCTTAGTTCTAGAAAAATTCACTGATAACATTTTTCCATCTGGGCAAAAATTAATATCATAGAGTGCTAGATGACAATTTTATGTGCGGCTAAGACAATATTTATGATTTTATTTTTTTTCTAAGAGCTACGTTTGATAGTTTTAAATCATATAAATTTTTAAAAGATAATTTTCAGATAACCATTGCCCTCAATATAAAAACGTTTTCTTCATTTTAATAAAAATATGTTTTCAGTTATTAAAAAAATTCCATGATTTAAAATCACATTAAAAGCATTTAAAAATAAACTTTCTTAAATATTGAGACGGTTATCCTAAGAAAGTTAAATAACAACAATTTATCAAGTTGGGAAATGTTAATACTCCAGTAATTTCATAAAATAATATAAAATGCTGGAATTCAAAAGAAGTTGATTAATTAAATTTGGTAAGACTTAATGAACTTTATCAGTAATGTTCTAAAGGCTTTTGAGTCAGGCTTAAGCTTAATGACTTCGTTAGATTATAATTATAATTACGAGATTGATATATGTTTATGATTTGTTTTTGGTCTTATCTCTATTGACTAATAATCAATTATTTAAAAAAATCTAAATGTGATATTTTTTAATATTGGGTTGATGCAAAATTAATGCAGGTTTTTAGTAGGTATTGTAAATACGCCATATCTTTACTTTAACCATATATATTTAATCAAAATAATTTCCATCTGAATCAATGCACTTTTGCCAACGTTCAACAAGCTTTCTTATTCCACCAGAAAAAAAATCCGAATCCCTAGACTCAATGAAATCACGAAAAGAATTTTCAATGTCGTCCTGGTTTTGAAAATTTTTCTCCCTCAAAAAGTTGTCCAGATGCCTGAAAAAGTGGAAGTCTGTAGGAGAGAGGTCAGGTGAATAAGGCGGATGTTGGAGAACTTCGTAGCCCAACTCGTGCAGTCGTCGAAGCGTTGGTTGTGCAACGTGTGGTCTGGCGTTACTACTGGCACCCACTTGGCCAACTTTTTTACCTTACCAATTGCTTCCAAGTGGCGTACAACTGTGGATTGGTTCACACCGAGTTCCGCCGCCATTTCTCGTGTGGTTTTGGTTGGGTCTTCTTCCACTTTTGACCTCAGTTGGTCGTTGTCCAGAGCAAGATGACGGCCCCGACCTTCCTTGTCTTCGAGGTCGAAATCTCCTCTGCGAAACTTCTGGAACCAACGCTGCACCGTGCACTCATTAATAGCCCCCGACCCCACACTTCATTAATATTACGAGCCGTTTGCGCAGCGCTGCGCCCTAATTTAAATTCGTAAAAATAAATTTGACGAAAATCGCACTTTGACATTTTCGATTCAAGACCTTTGAACACACTGAACAAAACGACTTTACTAAACAAATTCATGGTGAAAGAGAGGGTATTAGATAAGGTTTGTTTTGGTATAACAATGATCAATGTTAGGATTAGCTTTGTTTACACAATTGGAATTAAGATATTGCAATAGAGGAAACCTGCATTAATTTCGCATCAGCCCAATACATATAGCTCATTAACGAGCTTTCAGTAATTTTTTTTTTTTACATTTATATTATAAGATTTAACTGCAGTGCATTCTTCAAGAGAATATCAAATACCACTTGTGGAAATTTAATCTCTATTGTGAAATACGTATAATTGAAATACATAAATTAATAAAATAAACAAATCCTTGAATTAGCAAATTCGTGAATTACCAGGCACACCGTAAGGAGATCCAAAGGACGACCTTGCTGGCCCCAACAAATAAGAATAAACATGTATAATATACCGTTGGAAAGATAACGATTTTAGAAAACAATATTGTCTTATGCAAAAGCTTGTAAAAGTTAATGTATAGAGTTGAAAAGAGGATAAAATTAATTGTTTGTTTTAGATAATAATATAATAGATTATTTAATAAAACACATGTTTCTATCGGAACTTTATGTAATGAATTCTTTGATCTTTTTTCATCTCTAAGGTTATTTAAAAATTCTTAAATTAATTTCAATAATGGAGGGAAGTGAAAGTCGTGAGTTGCGTGCACCAGATTTTTAATTTTTAGATAAATAGATAGAGCAATAGTCCACTGTTATCCTGGGTCTAGGTTCATACTCCGAATGTGGCAGAACCTTTATTCATATTGCTATTTCAACTATGAAGCGAACCCAGCCACTGTAAATTAATTACCCAAAAAATGATGTGAAAACCTAGTGAGCTCGGCCTAATCACCTATTATGAAGGTTCATCTGAAAATGATAATATAACAATACATTAAAAACTCGTTTCTCTAAAAGTGTTCACGAAGGAAGGTTAGAATGTAACCTTCTCATTTATATCAGATGTGAGTAAAAGTAGTCCACTATGATTATTCTAAATCTTCAAGTAGTACGATTGCAGTTTTCAGGTTATTTCTAAGGTTTATTCTAAGTTATCCTTAGTTGCATATTTAACAAGAGAGTGCACATAAGTGTTAACATATTGTTTCAACAGTAATTTAATACGGCAAAACAAAGTTTCTTGTCCAAACTTATTTAACCTAACCTTATAGCCAAGAACCCGCTTCAATAGTAATAGCAGTAAATAAAACAAACGTATTTAATATAATTAATAAGTAAATAAGTATACTCACTGATGAAGGCAGTTACAGAAGAAATAAGAGAGACAGCAAGAAACAACCGGCAGAGAACCATCGCGGGCACTGAGCAGCTGTTCGATTGTAACCGGTCGATGGCTCACCGCCTGGCACGCACCGGCCCATGGTAATCACCCACTGTACCATGGTCAGTGCCCATTAACACTGCTCTCTAGATAATTATACATCCACAGTGGTTTTAATTATATAATATAATAATAAGAGCATTTATAAATATAATTATAAATATTTAATCGTATTAAAATCCAAGTTTACCAACGCACTGTGTTTCCACCCTACGACACGCATGGGCGAACACCAGAAAATTAATCGTTTTGTGCACAGCTGTCGGTGCCCACGTCATTTTTTGGATCGCAACCGTATGGTCCACTTTACTTTCTCAACTCCTAATGTGCCTGTTTCTAAAGTAATAATAGAGACGGGCAGATACTCAAATTATAAGTACAAAGTATTTTATTAAATTATCAGATCACTGAAGTACTGAGGAAGTATATCCTGTTAAATTCCGGTTCGGGGTTAGTTAAATAACAGTTGCTCAACATACCTCACGACTCAAACAACTTTAGTAATGAATGTTTTATTTTTTGTTAGGATGCAGACTTACAAGAGGAGGACTACAAGTTGTTCTTAATATCAACCGTGAATATTCTCATCAAGTTCTAAAGATCTAATTAGTATTTTTTAAAGATATAAGCTATATAGGTGATAATGTAAACATTTAAGTCTGCTTTAAAAAACAAAGACTGAATCTAATGTAGAAGATAATCTTAAGATACTTAATGATCTTAAGATACGTTAATGTTTTATTGATTGTAGTTTTGGTTAATTATTCAAAGAAAAATACTTAATAATTAAAAGATATGGTAAGGGTTCCATCACAGTGCTGTCATCGGGGCACCGGCTGCCTAGCAAAAAGATAAGAGTGCGTCAGCCGCGAGTGTCCTATCCTTAGCCGGGTCAACGCGACCTCCTCCCTCCGGCTGCTACGGCTAGATGTGGACCAGGGTTTCACTGTTTGTTTTATATGCTTCAGTTTGCTTAACTGGCTATCGTCCCACATTTTCTGCCAATTGTCATCTTCTTGCTTTTTGAGCGGTTCACAGTTCAGACGAGGTTAAGATGGCTGTTCCTCTCCCGGGCAGTGTGAGCGCCTGCTTCGCTGCCCGGTCCGCAAGCTCGTTACAGGTAAGTTCCACGTGGCTCGGCACCCACATGAAGCTTACCTACTTGCCCAGGTTTTGCAACGTAGAGTGAGTGCGAACTAGTATGGAATGAATTGGATACAAGTTCTGCAAACCTTTAATTGCGCTTAAGGAATCGGTTAGTATAACGATTTGGTCTTGATTTACTCTAATACAAAACTGTAGAGCTGAGGCTATTGCATGTAATTCGGTGTAAATATTGCATAGATTTTGCAGTTTGAATTTGTGTGTCGAGTTATGGGTCACGAAAGCAGAAGCTGTAGAGGTATCTGATTTAGAACCGTCAGTGTAAATTAAAAAGGGTTCAGGAATGGTTTGAATAATGTGTGTTAGTCGGTTTTTGAATTCGGAAAGGAGAGCATTTCTTTTGTATAGGTTTGAAAGTTAAGGAATATTTTAGGTGGTTGGTGAGTACATGGGGGAAAGTTTTATCATGAGAGTTTATTTTATACAGTGGAAGGTCTCTAAGTAAAGAGGAAACGGAGGAAATTTTTTTTGCAAACGGAAGGGTCGCATTGACTTTGTTTCGAAAGGCTCTGGTAAATTTAGGTTTAAATATATATCTGTGTGGAGGATGATTTGTCTGTGGGTTCAATTAGAAAATATAATTGATGGCAAGTTTTTGTCGTCTAAAAATAGAGGAGGAATTCCGGCTTCTGAATATAAGCTAAGGATAGGGCTGGTTCGAAAAGCCCATTGGATATTCTAATTCCGTGATGAAGTACTGTGTGAGCCTGGCGAGAATTCGTGGTGTGCCAAAGCATATATAAATGACCCATGTTCAAGTTTTGAACCTATCAAAGTTTTATAGAGTATTAATAAAGTTTTCCTGTCTGAACCCCAAGTAGTGCGCTGAGAACTCGCAGTATGTTTAATTTTTTCGTAGCCATGTGCTTTTATGATGGATATATGATGTTCCCAGTTCTGTCAAGCAGCCTAAGAATTTGTGGTAAGTAGTAAATGGTAATTTAGTGTTCCTAAGTACAATTCAGGTAGTGGTGGTCTATTCCGCTTTCGGCTGGAGAGCAGACATTTAGTTTTTTCTGGTGAGAAGTGGAGTCCTATAGATATTGACCAGTTATATAAATGCCGATTTAGAGTTTCCTGCAGTTTATTTTGAATTTCTCTAATGTCGTGGGATCTGTAGATAATTGCCATGTCATCAGCGAATATTAATGGTTTCACTCCTCTTGCAAGGTTGAGACCCAAGTCGTTCACTGCCAGGAGAAACGGTAGGACTAAGGACGCAGCCCTGAGGGAACCGCTGTTTTGAGAACTATTTTCAGAAAGTTTGCAGCCTACCCCTAACTCTGAAATGGCGATTAGTCAAAACTGTTAATGAAAGCAAGCATTTGGCCCCTTATTAGTTTGCTTAAGTTTTCGTACTCAATGGTATCTTTTTTCTTTTTTTTTAATTATCAGATTCTGAATTTGATAGAAAAAAAGGAGGGAAAGAGAGAGAAGACGTGTTTTCAAACATCAAGATATATTCCCCCACACAATTTTTTTCATATTGCTTATGATATAGTATTTAATAAAATATTCTATAGGTTATTGCTAGGAGGTAACTAGCAATAAAGCAGACCTTATCCTACTGCTCCACCTCCTGAGGCTAATAAAGGACCAATATCTTTCCGGGAATGCGGAGTATTTGATCGTGACTCCATTATATCCGCTGGATCACGTAGCCCGGCCCAACAATGGCTTCCCACATATTGAATCTCAGTCGTAATGCACTTAAATCTACTGAAGGCTGCATATAATTACTCATGTATATGTAATAAATTGATGCAATCTTCATTTCGAATTATATCAAACAAACAGTAAAATACTTTCTATTATATAACCCAGGCCAGATTCAAAACAGTGTCAAATGATTTTAAAGATACTAAGACAACGTAATAACTCACTTAACCATTACCACCTCACTTATAAATGGTTAATGTAAAGATTATTTTAAACAAATATCTAAAACTTTCAATCTTTCTTTTCTTTATCCTGCTCTAATAACCTCTGGAATAACCAATCCATATCCACTATCTGCTTCTCTATCCTAATTCAAATCCAAACACCTTCTTTCATCCCAAACAGACGCTCAGAAATAGTGATATTTTCCTTTTAGATATCAAATTTTGAGCGAATGAAAAAAAATTGTTTACTGCTAAAATTAAAATTTTGTAACTGGATTCATTTTATTTATCGTTGTACACAATAGTCATTAGAAGATCTTTTTTATTTTTAAAATACATACTTAGTTTTTGTAGTATAATATTTTTTGTGTTCTATATTAGTATTAGAGAAGAAAGAAGTCTATAAACTGTAAATGATAATTAATTATAATCCTCTTGTCTTGTCATATTATGTATTTCAATTTTTCACAACTATTATTCTTAAGGGATTCAGTCCCAGAATAAAATTGTTTTCTATTCAATTTTAAAAAGAGAATTGAATTGAACGGTACTGGAAGAACTCACAGTAGAAGACTGGATCAGACAATTGAGGAAAAATTCTTCAAAACCTGGGAAACAACGTGGATAACAGGACAATATAAACTGTTGGATATAAAAAGAGACACCAAAAAATGGATCACGAGCACGAGGATTTCTAGAAAAGAGGAAATCATTTTATGCCGGCTCCGTATAGGACGTTGTCAGTTTACCCACGGTTACCTTATGAGAAATATGCATGCACCCACCTGCGAATATTGCGATAATCTTCCAAAAACAATCCAGCATCTATTATTAGATTGTCCCCTTTTCGAAATATCAAGACGTAATATTAAACTAACAGGAACCCTAAAAGATATATTGAATGATGATGAAGACAAGGTGAAAAAGTTACTGAATTATTTAAAAGAAATCAAGTATTACGACCAAATATAGAAAATCACAGTTGCCAATGACCCTGTAGGGTAGAGGCAAATAACAAAAAATTATAATATAAAATAAAAAAAATAAAAAAAGAGAATTATTTTCGATCTGAAGAAGTAGGCCAGACAAAGGAAAATAAGACTTCAACATACTACTTCCTCAACCCCACAATTGCCTAGCATTCTCTTATAAACATTTTAGAAGTTCCTACTTCCTGAGAGCTTGCTTGAATTGGAATTGAGAAGCGTTTTGTTGTTTTTCCTGTTACCACTGCCATCCAATTCCCGATTCTCTAGCTGCTTGGATTTATTTTTGCCAGACTCACCACCTAACATTTTTTCCGTTCTGGAGGATCTTTGCTTTTTGGGTCACTATTTTTAACATAATGAAAAATGTAAGTAGCTCTTAAAAGATAAATAGTTGGAGTTATTTGTCGTATTATTTAATAATAATAAATAAATTCTTTATTATCCTGGGACATGTCCTTTTAGAATAAAATATACAGGATGTAAGAAATGTACTTTGAAGTCTTAGAGTAAATTAAATACATATAAACAACTTAATAATTACTGATATAAAATAGACATATTTAAATGAGAAGAACACAACAAAATAAAAAGAAAGCTTATTTAGAATCCTATTGAGCCTGGATATTCATTAAATGATTAAATATTCGTGATTAGAAGGTAATAGAGAGTTGGAGTGACGGATGGAAGGAGGGATAGAATTCCATAGGAATTAGGATCGAATGAGAAAGGATCTGTCGAAATGTGCAGTTGGGTGGGCCGTACTGTATAAGCCTCCCGCAAGTACAACGGGATGGATAGAGGTTGTGTTGTTGGATAACTAAAGATTATAGACAAATATGATTTAACCAACTAAGAAGTAGAATGGGATAGAGTGACGAAAAACTACAAACATATTCAGTTATTGGTACTTTATAATTTTGTATTATCTCTCTATAGTGTAAACTTTCAAAATATTTTTTGAAGTTAAGAGGAAAATATATAATTCGTTAATTTTTTTTTTTTTGAGCCTTTCAATTTTCGGTATATGTTGAGACGGCGCAAAATGGAAATAAACAGTGATTTATTGGTCCAACATTCTTATAAGGTTTGAGGCTAATTACGATATGAAAATTTCATGGAAAGTCCTTCATTAGTGAGATTGAAAAAATCACACCCATAGTGTCTCAGAATAGGTGGGTTAGGCAGAGGTCTCATGGACACAGGTTTTCAATGACTTTTATTGACAGTATTTTTATCCCACTTTTTCTTTGTCTGCTCTATATCTCTATACGTCATGGTTTTTTTTAAGGATATCGATCGTTTTCCCTATGTTACTGCTATTATTACCGATTAAGTGTTAAAGTGTAACATTCATACCTTTTATATTTAACTTTTGCCTATACAACGGACATTCTTCTGGAATATGGACAGTCGTCAACTGCATGGCACATAGTTCATATTTTTGTGATGTGGTTCTATTTATAAGATATTTGTGAGTTAGACGTATATGTCCGATTCTCATTCGAGTAATGAAAACTTCCCTCCTGCTGCTTCTATGTGAAACTCAAATTATTTTATATGTATTTTTAAATATGCTTTAACATATTGATTCTTTAGATCCTTTGGTTCTTCTTGATCCCAAATACAATCCCAGATTATAGCAGCTACTCCTTAAGTTGCCCTGACGAAGATCGGATCTAGACAAATATTACGTTTTTCTTCACGCTTTCAATTGTTGAAAAATATGCTTAAGATTTTTTTATCACTGAGTCAGTTGAGTAAACATCACCAAGTGTCTTTAGATCAGGTGGAGAATAGGCGTAAATGACAAAGTTTTCTTCGTCGCATTGCAGAATTCGTTAATAAGAGCTTATCGTTTAGCAGTTAAAGTACTACATGAAGGAGGAAGTTTGTGGATCTGGATCTTTGAAAATATTTATTTTATGAACTGATTTTTTACATTTTTTAAATTGAACAACTTTATGTTATAATGGGCGATAGGATGGCAATTACACACTGAAATGAAATTAAAGGCGTTGTCTACACATTGCTTTTTAATTTCATACATTAATTAATAAAGGGACCTCAATGTAACTCCTGTGGGGTTATACTAACATTACCGCATGTTTTGCTGATTGTTTTGCGTACGAAGAGGAGAGAAGAAAAGTTGGTAATACGATGAACATTGTGACTATACTGCGAAACACCTAGAAGTCAAAAAACTAATTTATTACTAAATAAGAAATTTCGTTTGATTACAAAATTAGAAAAAAAAGTTGATATTTTGGCTTTTCTATTATTTTTTTTTGTTCAATTTAATTGTCTAATCCTTGCTTATTTTATTTAATTTACTATAGAATTTGCAATTTTGAATTTAGGGCTAAAATAATCCCAATGGATGAAAGGCCTTAATGTTAATAAATAAATGGATCATTGGTGGTTTATGGCTGATGTTTGGACTGTATTTAAGGGGGATGATGAATATATAATGGCTGATTTTAACTGACTTGAATATTTAATAGTTAACAAAAATACCAAAGAAAATGACATTTTTGATAATATGTCCAGTGTGGCAGCTTCTTTGAGCTCTTACTTGTGTTGGCTGGTTCCTGACACATTATTCTCTCTGCTCAGTCTTCCTTGTGCTTCTAATAACACATTAAAATGTTATAGACTGTCATTGTCCTTACATTTTTAACTAACTGAACGACACTCATTTCATGACTTGAGGCTCATTTTTTTCTGACTGACAATTACTTGCCAACAAAATGGAGGATCCAAAATGGTGGAGCCTCCCAATTATAATTTATGGTAATTTTAATTGTAAAAATTATTTCTTGTTCAAGGAAGATCCTTAAACATACATTGTTGAGTGGAATCATATTCTACGGAGGGTTTCATGTAGTAAGTTATAATAAGCACTCAAATACAGTAACAGTGCTCAACTTTGTAGGTCACAATCGCGTTTCATTTACTGCTTTAATAACTTTTACTAGATACGACGCAGTCTAAATGAGAGATGTTATTCGAAACTTTGTTTCTAAAACATTGATAATATTTCGGAGCGTAAAGAAACGGTAAAGTTCTGATCTAATCACTTTTCCTTGAGCGACCCCTCCTCCTGTTACCCATTTCATAAAAGTTTCAAATGGAGATTTATGCCCTGGGTTAGAACTCGGCTATCCGACCTGAGGAGGAAAAGATTTCCTGAGGCGAAGAGCAGTAAATCTCGCGCAGGAGCCATTGTTGCTAACTGATAAGGGCGCTATCTGTGAGGGGCCTCCAGACAATAGGGGCCGGGTGTTGCCGCGGGGCAGGCCCGCCTAATGACCCCATCCCCGCCATTTGCCAGCCCTTAATAATGTCACTCTGACTAATTTAGTTATTAGTTGCTTCAACAGGTCGATTGGCAGTTTATACCTCGGTTCCCTATAATCTATAACTAAGAAATAATGGGGTGTATAAAAAAAATAATAATAAAAAGACCTTTTTATTCAAAGAAATGTTTGTATTGTTATTTCTTTGATATAATACTCAAAGTATGGATGAATGAATAACTTTATTTTATTTCGGGCAAATCCCCAAGCTGGCTACATCTCTCTCTCTCTCTCTCTCTCTCTCTCTCTCTCTCTCTCTATTATATATATATATATATATATATATATATATATATATATATATATATATAAAATGATAACGCGATTTTGGTTTCTAACTCCTTTTAAACCACAAGACGGCTTTTCATATAGCTTTCACCACCCTTAATAGCATTCTTTCCTGAAGGTTTATAGGTAAAATACATTGCAATTTAGCTTTTCTTTTAACAGGGAAAATACATTTTTTCTGACCAAGTCAAAAAATTATTAGTGAAATATAAGTAGTAACATAGGCGTATAATATACCGTTGAAAATCCCAAGAATTAATAAAAGAAAAGCAAGGTTTTAGAAACAATATTATATACCGAATTGTGACTAAGTTGTTAACATAAATGTTAACATTGTTATTAATTATTTTAAATTTAATTGTTTCACTGTAAACTAAAAGGGATTCCTAGAAAAACTTAATTTAGCTTTTAAGATCCTCCGACATTCTTGAGACATGGCCGTACCATCTTAGCTGAATTTCTTCAACAATATCCTCGGCTGGTCTGACATCGAGGTTGGATCTTATTATGGTATTTCTCATCCTATCTCTCCTCGTCTTACCCTCAACTTCCTCAAGTTAGAGCATCTCCATAGCCTGGAGTTGGCTTTTATGTTTAGTGGTGAGGGCCCAGGATTCGCTGGCATACGTCAATATAGGTAAGAAGGTTGTTTTGTATACTACCATTTTTGTATGTTTGGAGACCTCTCTTTTGCCTATAAAGCCCTTCTTAAAAGATATGAAACACCTTCCGGCAGACTTTATTCTTTCCTTTATGTCTTCGTCCACCCTGCCCTGCCCATTTAGATGTGCGCCCAGATACTTGAAGCTCTTTACGTGCTCAATCTTTTCTGCCCCTAGCCTGATGACTCGTCCAATTCGGTTCTCTCTCCTTCCTATCCTCATTATTTTCGTTTTACGGGCATTTATTTCCATGTTTATGGGGTTAAGAGCTTCCTGGAGGACGCGAAGATTGAACTGGAGATCTCTTCCATTATTGGCTAATACGACGATGTCATAAGCATATGCGAGCATAGTGAGGTGGGTAGGCGATAGATTCAAGTGTCCTAAGCAGTAGGGTCTCATTCTCGACTTGGCCTTCTTTAGAGCTCCATCCAGGACCATTATGAACAACAGTGGGCTGAGACTGCAACCTTGTCTGATGCTTTGAGATATCTTTCTTTGCTAGATTCTTTTGACAAGTGGTTGCATGTTCTGATGATACCTCTCTGGTTCATATAAAGCCCTGATATGGCCATTTCTAATCCTTCATTAACTCTCTTTTCATTGATCTCCCTTACGATGTCTTGTTTCCTGACCCGATCAAATGCTTTGGCCAGATCAACAAAGCATGCCAGAACACTTTTATCCTTTTCTATTACTTTTTCAGTGATCTGCCGCATAGTGTAATATAAGATCTTGGGTACTTCTGTTTGGCCTGAATCCATATTGTTCTTCTCCAAGGTTTTTCTCAATTTGTCTCCTTAGCCTTCTCTCAAGGATTATGGAATAGACCTTACTCGGGACGCCTAGAAGTGAGATGCCTCTGTGGTTTTTACATTCTCTTTGGTCAACACTTTTATATATAGGAAGAATGATGGACACTTCCCAATCTTTAGGAATCTTCTTTTCTTTCCATACTAGATTAAGGAGATGCTGGAATATTTCTTCACCTTTTGTTTCCATGTGTTTAATCATTTCCGCAGTTATTTCATCTATACCAGCTGCTTTCCCTAGTTTTAGCCGTTCTAGTGCTTCGGTTATCTCGTCTTCTGCTATATAATCCTCTTCTATGTAACTTACTTCCTGAGCTACATCCGAGTTATCTGTTGATAATCCGCTGCAGTCAAATAGGTCTGTGAAGTATTCCACCATCTTTCCATGATTTCCTTGGATTCGGTCAGTACTTCTCCATTTTTATTCTTGACATGCTTGAGCACGGGCCATTTCTCTTTGCGCATATTGAGTTTTCTGTAAAACAGCTTCTGATTTTCTTTATAATTTGCTTTCAATTTTTCTCCAAAGTCATCCCAAGCTTTTTTCTTTTGTTGCCTGACCATTTCCTTTACTCTTTTCCTCTGTTCTTTGTACTCGGCGTAGTGAGTCATAGATTTTGTTTAGAGGCAATGCTTCCAAAGAACTTTTTTCTTTTTGGTTTCATTTCTTATCTCCTCGTTCCACCATACCGTTTGCTTCTCTGATTGGAGATTTTTTTTTTTCCACATACTCTCTGAGCAGCATCTCTGAGAATTCCCATGAATGAATTCCAACTTACCTCTATGTTATTAGAGTCCCAGGGGTAGTCTCTGCTTTGAGCTTTTTCCTCAATTGCTGTTACGTAGGCCTTTCTTATTTCTTCTGAATTAAGTTTGTAGCTAGTGATCTTGTATGATCGCCTAATTTTATCTTTCCGGTTGTCCCAATCTCTCTACCAATAATCATATCCATCTTCAAGAGAAAATGGTCAGATCCTATCTCATAACCCCTTTTGACCCTGACATCCAGTGTTAATTTTATTGTCTCTCTTGGGATCAGGAAATAATCTATAATAGATTTTTCGTCTCGGGTGGGCTCCAATCTTGTATATTGGTGGATTTTCTTATGTGGGAATATATTGTTGGCGACCACTAATCCATTCGATAAGCATAAGTTTAATATTCGTTCGCCATTGTCATTTATAAGTTCCTCACCATACCTACCAAGGGCTCCATGCCACCTAATATGGTCTTTGCCTACTCTCCCGTTGAGATCTCCCATGATAATAGGGGTATCCTTGCAGTCATCTAGGGTTCGTTGCAACTCTTCGAAGAATATATCTTTATCTGGCTTTCGCGTGTTTTCATTTGGGCCATAAATAATATGTAATGTGAATATGTTGGCACCTAATTTTAGTTTCAAGACAAGAATTCGGTCACTGATCGCTTTCCAGTTAATAACGTGGGGGCTCAAGTCAGCGTGGAAAATACAGCCTACTCCACTTCTGGCATGTTCTTGGTGGTTCACTCCAGAGTAAATAATGGACATAGTCCCCTATCCCTTCCTCACCTCTACCCTTTCTTTTTGTTTCTGTTAGGCCTAGTATGTGGACGTTTGCCTTCTTTATTTCATCTATCAGTTCCTCTTCCTTTCACATTCCATGTATCTATTGATATAATCCTTTTGCCGCGCCGGGTTTTACTCCAGAAATACTGATCGGCTCTACTACTTTTGTTTTGTTTCATTTATGTTTTCTCGGACAGACGGGCTATGAACCTGCCATATCCAAAGCCTGATAGAGGGGCTGCCCCCTCAAAGCTGCCAGGCCAGCTCTCCAGCTGCTTCACGGCTTAGATGTTAACCAGCCACTACTTACCTGAGACGGTGCTAATCACATTACAACCATTCAGGCTGCAGCGGGACTCCCTCCTCCTATTTCAACCGGGCTTGGGACCGGCTTTGGCGGAGTTGTTGTTGTTGTTATGAACACACTTGTTCATAACCTATAATTCTTATGCAGTCGCAAAACCTTGCCATGTTAAATATAATTTAAATATAAATGATCACGGGATCTTTTAACTTTTAATATATATTGAAGTAAATAGTTTTCTTTACAAGACGTTATCAAGTCCCACAAACTAGCGTGTCTGTTTTAGTGTAATACAGTAGTAAATATCAGTAGATAAATAAAAAAGAAAAAAAAATACAGCCCCAGACATCACAATCGCAGGCAGAATATACTACTCATGCCTTAATAACAGCCTACAACTTCATCTTAACTAATTGTTACTTCTACACACCCTGATGATGGCAAAGATGCTGTGGGTCGAACCCTGATGATGTAGGTCGAAACGTTGACAACATAATATATAGTAAATAGTGAAAAAAAGAAAAATTGCATGCATATTATTGTTCCTCCTCTGTTTTCATTAATATCTGATAAAAATATTGTGATCTAAAGCAGCAATTGATCTTCAAACCAACGTAGGTGGTAACTGATTTATCTCGATTTTTAACTGATCTAATTTATTTTTGCTTTTTCAAACGGAAACCCTTTTCATAAAACAACAAATTGTTATAAATCAAAGAAAAAATATTAAAAAAAACTAACATTAACAATTGGGACATCTGAAAAATAAACACATATACTACCTAGAACAAAACTCTCTCCTAAACCCTTTTCAATCAAGTTTTCACTCTGGATATTCCACCCAATCCGCCTCAATAAGAAACACACAATTCATTGAGGAACAGAAATAACAATCCTAATCCTATTTGATATTACCAAAGCTTTCGATTGTGTTGATCATGAGATTCTTCTATCCAAACTCCGTAACTTGTCCTTATCCAATATTACCATGAAATGGTTTCATTCCTTCTTATCCCATCGTTCAGACAGTAGTCATCCCTGGCAAATGTCCTTCATATCCTCTCTTCCTCTCACGTGGTGTTCCTCAAGGTTCTTCCCTCTAACCAACTCTTTTTTTCGATTTATGTAAATGATTTACCAGGTTTCATTTATCACTCCCGATATCAGCGTTTTTAATTTTTTATTCAAAGTATTTTTAAAAAATAAATATTTGCTGTAATAGTGACATAAAAGTTTTTTTTGCAGGAAGTTAGGAACCTGTTTTATTTGAAACATCCATCGACTTCTTGTAAAGCTTGAGGCCTAACACAGAGAAAACAAACAAAGTAGCAGAGGTTAACTAAAATCCCCAGGAGTTTATAAAAGACTTGCTACAAAAGTTGGGCTCAGCCCCAGGAGGCCTGGATAAGGGGATCCTCTTATGCAAATCGGACCTGGCCCTTGTTTGCTCCAGGTTTAGCCCCAAGCTTCTTGTTCTTGCCTCGGCTTCCTTTATTTGCCAACATGTGCGATTAATTTTCTGTTTTAGGTATCATAATGGTATCATAAATGTGCGCGATTATAACGAAAAAAATTGTCATTAGGATCCTAAAAACGTCATATCATTGATAGAAAGGAAATAGAATGGGTTTGAAATTAATGGGTAGGAAATATAAGAGAGGTATTACTAATATATTGTATCTATTTATTGTATATGTACGTTCCAAGGAATTTAGGTTTCAAATATAAAATATCATAATTCATTTATTTTATATTTACGTTGAGTAAAATAAAGTCTTTTCTGGAAAGACAAATCTATCAATTTTGTTCTTGACTTACGATTACCTATTTTTTTTCGCTTTTCCGAGTGCCCTAGGGCACGATGCAATGATTCATCTATTCAAAAATAATTTTTTAAATAAAGGTTGCCAAATTATTTTATTGTAACAGTTTATTAAGGGATTTAATACCAGTTTTTTTTCTAAACAAAGATTTGTGTTTTCTAGTTTACTGTTTAACATGAACAGACGCATAATATAAAAATAATTTATTCCAAACATAACTATAAACCATAAATTATATAGAATTGTGGTAATCAGTAACTTGTATTTTCTTAGTAAATATTGAAATGGTGTGTTGGCTGTTCTATCCTGTCAGTGAAGTAGTTAAATCTGGTGTCTGCCTGTCACCTTCGGTTTCCTCCGTCACCTCCGAAGTCTTCTTCGTATATCCTTTGCCTTTAGTAGAATATAATAGAATAAAGTTTATTAATGACCTGCTACATTTAGGACCAAACTGGTCCTCTCTTACCATAAACAGGATTTGTATATACATTTATAATTAACCTTGAGTCAGTTCTTTTACGTCAATAATTAATATACATAAATTTCGAATATTAATACTATTTGATATATACAACATCATCAGAATAAAATAAAACAGCGAACTTGAGATTAAAAAAAATAAAATAAATACAATAGGAAATTTAACTCTCCATTATTCATTTGCTATAAACGTTTCTAATAGTCTTAAATAAAATATATAAATTAAAGATTTAACAACACAAAATTTAAAATTTATTATTTATAAATATTAGTAAATCCTGATAAAACAACATAATGTTTTTAAACTTGAAATTATTACTCTTATATATTTTTTGATTGTTTCAAGTGAATGATTTAAATTGATTTTATAATTGAACTTATTAAATGTTTTATATGTACTTACAATGAATGATTTATTGAAAATTGATGTTTTATGTTACGGAATTAGTAATATGTATTTAGAGGCTTTATTATTTCTATTATGAACGTCGTGTAATAAGATCGTATTTGAGTAAAGATAGCTGAGGGTTTTGCACTTCAATATTTTGCATGTAATTGTCAATAAATGAAATATTCTAATCTTCATTCAGCTTAACTGCTTGTAGTAGGGTGTCCTCACCTTCTGCCTTCCCTGTACATTGGTGGGTGGACCAAATGTGAGGTGGGCTGACTTCGTCGCAACGGATGCAAGTGTTCTCGTAGGAGCTGGGGAGCTGCAGCAACAGACAAAGCCAACTGGTGGAAGCTGTTATAGGTCTCAACCCTTTAACGGGTTGTTGTACCTACTATTGTTATGCTATAATACTATAATAGTTATGTGGCCCTAAGTTTTTTATAAATTCTTCTTAAAATAGTTAATTTCTATTAATGCTTAAGCCAAAAAACAACGAGATAAGAGTTTTTTAAATTCAAATAATGAAAAAAAAAAGTGTTTTTTCTTGAACATTTTTCCCAGAATAATAGTGGTTTTCATGATGAAAGATGAAACATTATTCTGGAAAGTATTTATTTATATCTGATAAAAAGGAGCGAGGTAACTCATTATCTGGGCCAATGGGCTACTGATATTTTATTTATTCAATTATTTAAGACTTTATGGCAATTATGGGATAGGAAGACTGCGAGTTCTTTCTCAGCCTCTACGAAGTGCATAAACAAAAATTGGAGGATCTACTGGAGGCTGGAAATGATCTCGGATTAATCACTTTCTTGCACAGCCCTTAGGAAAGAATGGATTCTTATATGTAATGGGAATGATAAGTTACTGTAGACTTTTATCCTGTACTTAGAGCAGCTATAGACTGAAATCTTCATAACCTAAGTAATGTGTATGAAATATAACTGGGTACTAGGACCTAGATGTCCTCGTATAACTGTCAATCAAGAAACAGTACTTCCTTTAAAAATACATGCCTTCATACTTTGTAGGACTAAGGGCAGCGTTCAATATTATCATTATTAGTTATTATTTTTATTTTTTTAACTATAAGACGCAAAAATTAAAAGAAGATCTAAGGACAGTTTTATATATGATGTGAGAAAAAAGATAGTTATAATATAATAAATTAATTATCCTTAATATTTCTTATTTATATTTTTATAGGGAACGTTTTAGTTAACACAGTATTCATCATAATCGCAGTATATTTTTATTTGCAATAATTATTGATCAGACAGAACAGGCAGAGAAAAGGTAATTATTTATTTCCCAATTATTTTTATTTTTATACTAATAAAATAACTGTTTTCACTAATTTTGTAGTATTGCATAAGACTGTACGAATGCAAAGTAAAGATGTCCTAAATAAAAAGGAAAAATGCTTTCCTTAATTAACAGGAAAATAATTAAAATTCACCTACGTGCCAGTTGTCAAGAGTTTGATTAACGGGAAAAGGAAGACCTCCATCAGGTGTTATTACCCTGTCCACTTTAGACACAGATAAGGAAAATCTATAGTCATAATACTCTTCATCACGAAAGCTAACCTGTAGTTATCCCAGGATATGCCAAGATGTAAGTACTTTTTCACAATATTAAAACTTCTTTATCAAATATTTAAGGATAAAAATTTGCTTGATGAGAAATAAATGATACATATTAATAGAATAGAAATAATATAATTTAAAAGCATAATTTTTCTTTTTGTCTTACAAGTAAGGGTGTATTGTCTTATATTAATTTGAAGTATCTGTACTTGAATAATTATCTGTGAATTATTTATGCTATATAATTGTTTTTGCAGCCATTGTAAAACATGAGAATGACAAAAATTACCTAAATTCAGAAATATTGCTCCTATCCTCTGATCTTTCCCCCTTTAGTTAATTATACATCTTTGAGAGTTTGTATTTATAGATTTTCTCAAATATGATTAACAATGGTACGGTTCGCTATCTGTATTAAAATTTGTATTTATTTATTCGTATGTATTACAGTTTGTCACAATGGACAATAATAATATTGCTATAGGAACACATTCATAAAATATTTACAATATAAACAAAAGGAAAGTCAAATTACATAAAATGAAACCAAACTTAAATAAACGTATACAATAACAAAATTTGTAAATACAAATAATGAAGTTAACAAATAAATAAACAAAACATGTCACATTCATACGTATGTACAAACTTACAATCAGCCACTTGTGCAATGTAGAAGCAGAGTCCAAAGGATCCCAGCGCTTCCCTCTCAGCCGCATCACTGGTGAGAGTATATTAAAAAATAAAATCAAAATCAGACCAGGTTGAAATTGAAGACCAATAAATGGCTTGAGCGAGTTTCGAGGAAATAATGAAAATGTGTAAAACCGATTGTAATAAAATGAAATGAAATGAAAAACTTCTTCATTACCCTAGGACTAATGTCCCTTAATAATAAAATAAAAATACAGAATTGATGACCGAAACAATGTGGCCATAGCTTTAAACAACAAATAGATAAGCTAAAGTAAGTAATTGAGGTTATAAAATATGTACATATTTACAATCAGAATCTTATAATGAAATAAATAAACAAAATAGCTAGTTTATTAGTGATAATTGAAATAATATAAACAAAACAAAGTTGGTATTTTCTAGCATCTGCAGCTTCAGGTTACAGTATGTTTTACTGGGAAAGGAGAAGGTGGTTAAAAAGAAGCGATTTGAAAGAGGAAGCAGTTCTTGCATGACGGATCTCAGGAGAGATAGAATTCCAAAGAGAGGTTCCTTTGGAATAGTACAGAGTGGATTTGTAGTAAGTCAATTTTGGAGAGGAATTTAAATTAATCTTCTGTAATTTTAGTTACGTTTTTTCTTTTATGTGAACGACTTTATTATAGACACTCACATGAAGCATTTTGGAGACTCATGTTTTTTTTTAAGTCTTAAATATAAATTTTCATTGAAAACTCAGATTTAAATTTTTTATAATGCTCATACTCCCATTTAGAATGTATGGAAATAAAGGAAATAAAAATATTTAACATGGTTGATTTATTGTTTTAGTAGTAACATGGTAAGATGTATTTTAATGTCTTACAAAAACAATAACCACGCTCTCCAAATTATCGCTGATTCGCAAAATGTGTAAATGAGTGTGTAGCATTTTCATGAATATGAGGTGTAGTTTCTAGTCGGTTCAATCTTAGATTTTAAATTCATTTCTGTCTACTCAGATAAAAGTTCTAGTTGTGTTGCAGAAAAAAAAATTATCATAAAGTTTGCGAATTTAACCCTTTCTGCTTCCGGGATTTCCTCGTACTTCGGTTTCTACCAGTGTGCTTAGTTAGTGATTAAGTTGAGGGCTAAGCCTGGAAGCAGGACTGTAAGTCCCGGCTGGCACGTGTTGCTCTGCTACTTGTTGCCCCTACCGTTCCACTTTGTTGGCCCGCCCTGGAACCAGTTTTATAGCTGAGCGTTAGTTCACTTGTTGAGCTAGCTGCGGAATCATCGCTCATTGTGACCTCGATTAACGCGGATAATTCGTTGTATAACTCTAATTTAAAAATATACTATTGTGTAGATACAAAGCAAACTGTAGCTTATAATGCATAGATATATGTTGTACGTGTTCTTCTTTTGATTAGACACAAGGTCTTCTCAAACGACTTCTTCAATGTTTCTTCCTTAGTGAGGAAAGAGATCTTGACTGATTCTAGGTTGGTTTTTTGGATGATTCTTGAATAAGGTAGAGAATACAATATTAAAACGAACTATCTCTTCATTTAGATTACCTTAAAGTATCTCTGAAAGGCTTGGTTTTCAATTCAACGCAGTCAACTCTAAATACTTTTATATGATTACAAAAAAAGACTTGGGCCTGGATAGGATGTGACTATATTATTATCTCTATTAGAGAAGACTATGGACTTTCTTGGCTTGAGTATGAGATCTGATGTAAGATAAGTAAAAAGCAGAAATAGGGCTCTCTAAAAATGCATTTATAATGAAGTTTTGGTAATAACAGAATGAAAAAGGAAGTTAACTTATCTTAAGGTAGCCGGAAATGCCGGATGAATCGGAAGCAAATATGACTGCCAGGAATAAATGCTGCTTTGCAATGCAAAGTAAGTGCCGTCTCCATTGCCATATGCAGAGGAAGTTAGGCTCCACCTAAAAGTTAGTGGGACAAATGAAAATTATAAAAATAAGAGATAATAGCTGAATTAATGTATTATAAAGGCTAGGTTATAGACTGTTTTTACTTCGAACTCAAGTACTTTATCTCCAAATTAATAAGCGTATATATAGTGTTTGTTCAAGCCTATCTTTTAAAGTTTATATATATATATATATATATATATATATATATATATATATATATATATTTTTTATTTTTATATAAGAGAATTATTTGAACAGCAACACAACTGTATACAGCTATAATACCATAAATGGAAACAAGCGGTAGTATTAGCGTCTTCTCCACGCTCGCCTCAGCCGCTTATCTCGCTCTTCTCCCAACAAGACCTCATTATAGTGCACATTTTTGTTATTGCAACCATCTACATTGAAGCCAACCCAACCGGGCCCGGCCACCAATATATCGGCACGCCGACCTTTTCTTACACGTAGCAGCGAGGGAGCCACCAGGTGTACAAATCGTAGTGTATTGACATTTTTTTTTATTATATAGATATTTTTAGTGTTTAATTTTTTTCTATAATTTTATTAGAGCCAGTTTTTTAAAAGATTTATTTTCTTTTTTTTTGTTAATAATTAGGAATATCAATTTATGTTATCTTTATTATATTAAAAGTGTATAACAATAATTTTCACCCTTTTTTTTTCTTTTAATCACCTTAATTATAAGTAAAATTATAACCAATTTTGAACCAGCATCTATTATAGGGAAGAAGGATAGTAGTAAATATTTCAACACCGCCCCTTCCCCTACAGTGTTTAGAAAAAAAAGATATGTATTTTTGACCAACTTTTCCCCTCCCTAACGATTTTCAACACACAAGACGCCCACCAAATTAAAATCCTGCCTGCACCCTAGGCATTCGGACAAAATTAGGACAATGCTCTTTCAAAAATTAGTGAGACCTAGTTCATTTCCAAGAAACTGGAACGAAAGGTACTTGCTTAGGGAAGAAGAGTTCTCCGCGGGATTTATAAAAACAATCAGTGGCCATCGCCAGTGGATACCACATTAAATGGCTGGGGCCTTTTGCACGTACGCCTAGAGAATTGACATCCAAACGCCTATTCGAGAACAGATCTGGTGAAAGAGGTAATAGAGGTTGATCACGTCTTGTGTGTGAAGGAAGTTCTAAGGAAAATAGATATCGAATGATGAGGGGGTGCATACCCTGTTGTATAGGTGAGAGTGAAGAAAGGTGAGAAGAGAGACCCAGGTTCTTGCAGGACCGTAGCGCCAGAAATAAATAGATAAAATGCAATGTTCCGATGAAGTTTCAGTTAATATACGGAACAATCTGAGGAATGGAAATTATTAAACTATCGATAAAAATAAGAGAGTCAGTAAGTGGAAGGCCCAAGACAAAGAGCTCTATGATAATTAATATTGATTCTATTTAATCATCTGCGTATTTAATAACCCACGTTTAATTATTTTGGTACAAATTATGCCTTATTTTTGTTAATAAATTCAAATTGAAAATAGGAGATCATTTTGAAAAGGACGAGTACCCGAACTAAACCGAATAATATTTCAGTATCGTTACTTCTGACTTTAATATTTATTAATTTAACTGCGTCTGGAATCATAAAATGAAATTTCAAGAAGTAATAGCTATTAATTGGATTGATTCAGAAATAAATAACTTAAATACGAAAAGCAGGGAATTTCAAAAGTGATGCACTTGACAACGGGGGAAGATAAATTCATGGAAACGTGGGTAAGACGTTCCTTCAAAGTTGGATAGGTTTTTCTACTGCAAGGGGAGGCTAAATTGACAGTTCCCTCAACATCGCTTCTAGGGTCCTCGTATTCAAATTTCTATATCTATCTGGCTCCTCCGTTCTCCCGCCAAAACGTTTTCATCACCGTTTAAATATGACGTTATTAAATGATGATGTGAAGTAGAATTGGACTGGATAATCGATTCCATCTAAAGTAAACCATACAAACTCGATATATAAAATTAAAGTCAACAAGTATTATTTATAAAATATATTAAAATGGTTGTATAAAGATATTTCATTTTAAAACCTTAATTTGAATAATTATTCTATTAGATACATAATATTGATTACTTAATCCTTGTAATTACACAATGTTTTACGTTAAGAACAAGAGCGTTGAAAATTAAATTTAAAGAAAAAAATATAATTGTCTATTGGGAAAGCAATCGCATTTTATTATCCTGAAGCAATTGCGTTTAGGCAACGTTTTCAGAATTTATTGTTCTCATATTCATGCCCTAACAGTGGAAACAAAAACAGAATATTAAAATGGTATACAATAATTAGTAGATAATGTAATTGTTACACAGATAGAATACATTTTTTGACATAAATTTATATAAAAATCGTTAGAGCCGTTTTTGAGAAAATCGTAAAAAATTAACCATCTTAAAGACGCCTATAGATGTCTTAAATATGAAATTTCAGTTTCCTACGACTTTTCCTTTTCGTGCCAGACTAAACACACGGACACGAAGATCTTTTTTCGGTACTTGGTTATTTGGAATTAGGGGACCATAAAACGTGTATTTCTGATAAAGACTCGAATCGGAAATTTTCAAGAACGCAATATTTTCCCTTACTATGTATTTCATATATAGGTATGTGGAAATAATAATACTAACAATATTAGCCAACAGGTTATAAAACTATTTTTCCTGTTGCTGTTACTTTTACCTTAATTTTTAAATACCAATTTGTTGTTTGTTTTTCCTTTTTATTTCGCAAATAAAAAATAAAATAATTTTCCTTGAAACCGATTTTTATCTATTTCGAAATCGGAATTGATAAACTTAAAATAAGTGTGTTAAACGGTAATTTAATATGAACAATAAAATACCGATAGGCAAGACGATAGTTGTACCTAACCCAATCCAAATATTTGAACATTGGTCTGGAAAGTTCCAAGGGCTATCTCTTGCGTTAACTTAGCTGCCCAAGTTTGTAGAGAAGCAACAGTATTTTTTTATTTTTTTTAAGTAGTGTCCAACCTTTATCATACAATGACATTAACCAAACTCACTACATGGGAAGTTCATGGCTTATGTTTCGAATTTGTGATTTCACGAGATGTTTTGGCACGGGATTAACCAATTTCATTTTTTTTTTTTCCAATTTGTAAGGTATTATTCATTATGGCCATATTTTAAAAATTAATTAGTTGTTTATATATATGTATGTATGCAATTTAAAAAAAAGAAGCTATTTTTAATTCTGGCATTGAAATTTTTGAAAATGGTTATAATGACTTGATCCATTTACTATCATCAAGAATTTAACGTTAATCTGATCATAGATCTGATTATTAACAGTTCATATTTTTTTTTAACTGAAAACAATATTTTATCATTTATTTACAAATGATTTATATTCTGAGAGCATATTTAGAATGGTTTTATTAAAGAAATTATAATTGTGTCTGTTCAAATAAAATAAGGTTTTGCGCCTAAAGATGGCGTATTAGTTATGCATTTTTATTAAAAGTGGTGAAGTAGAATACAGGACCCCAACTACTATTGAATTCTTTACCATAACCTTAAATTACCAATACTTATTTAAACGATTGTATACCGTATACGGTCTATATAAACAGCGAAATTCGAATTTGTAAAACCAGTCCCTAAGAAAGAGAAAAAGTTCTATTAATAACCAATCTATCATCGTCATTATAAAGGACCGTACAACCCGAGTCGGAACTTCGCCGCATTAAGGTGTCGCCTCAATTCATGTAAAAAAAATTGGTGCGGGCAACACACGACTTTCACTTACCACCATTTTTAAAATTAATGAAAGACTTTTGAAATACAGTTAGAGTTAAAAATACGTGAAACTATTAAAGAATTAATTAAATTGAATTTATATAGAAACATGTGTTTTATTAAAAAATCTATTATATTGTTATCTAAAATAATTAGTTAGTTTTATCTTCTTTTCAAAACTCTCTATTAACTTTTAAAAGCTTGAGAATAAAATAATATTTTTTCAAAAATCTTTAGCTTTCCAACGGTATATCGTACATGTATATTATTGCTCTTGTGTTAAAAAACAAAACATTTCTTTAAAAATATATTTTTTCAGTTTTTTCCTTTAGTTGAGTATCGAATTTATTCAATTTATATATTTACCTGTTTTTCATCAGTAGTACCAAGATAATATAGTTATTTTTATAGAATCAACAAAATTAAAGGTACTTTAGAGAAAGAAAATTTAAAATATCGGCATTTAAGGTCAGACCATTTTTATCCAAATGAAACCTAAATGATACTAAAGCCCACCAAATTTTACATCGATATAGCGAGTTTAATCAAAATCGTCGGAACCGTTTTCGAGAAAATCGAAAAAAGGTGCAAATTGCATGGTATAAAGTGCCTCTTCTGGTAAGCTCATTTTGATGAAAAACGTTTTGTAACGTCTCGGGCGTATATTTGTCTTAAATATGAAATTTCAGTTTCATAGGACTTACCGTCTCCGCCCGGGAGTTACCACACACATACACACACAGACCTTTTTGCGGGACTTGGTTATTTGGACTCAGGGACCCTAAAATGTGTATTTCCGTTGAAAACTGGAATTTGAAAATTTTCACGATCGCAATACTTTCCCTTACTATATATAGTAAGTGAAAGTAAAAATACATTTATATAACATTAAATTGAATTAGCTAAGTTTATTCGTGGTTAGTCAACAGCACAAGCTAACTTAATTAGTACGATCAATTTGATGCATTCAGGCATAGTATTGGAAATGGTCATATAATATTTAACTAAATAATAACAATGAATTAAAAGCAATTACAATTAGGAAATTGCTAACAATATATAATGAAAAAGGTAAATGGAAGGTATGTATATGGTAGATAAATATGTAGATGAGAATGAAAAATATAATAAACTAATATTGGGACACAAAATACCACCTTTGTTTAAGATTGGTATTTTTTCATTTGTAGACAGATTCCTAATAAATATAAAGATAATGTTTGGATAAAATAAAAATATACAATACGGATATGCTAAAGCCTAATGCTTTATTTATTTTACTTTTCTTTTAGAGCTAAATGCCAAAAATAATAATTAAATTGAACTTAATTAAATAAAAAATATTAACTCTCATTAATACTTAAACACAACAAAAAATAAATTGAATACAAATGAAACGAAGCTAATCAGTCTTCCTCCGTCTGTTTCTGACAATAATTTTTTTAAACATTGATCCACTACAATCGTTAATTAATCGTGATGAAGTGCTATCTACGTATTCTTAGGTTGTCGATTTCGGAATTTCAATTATAGATTCCAAAACAAAAAAAAAACTTGAGGATGGAGGAAAACTATGAAATGACGGCCTATGAATAACGAAGATTTTTTTTTTTTTAATAACCCATAGCAGGAAGTTTTATTTAATAGACTATTTAATATTTCTTTATTTGAATTAATTCTGAGTTATTTTGAAAGCAGCGAATATTGTTTACAAAATAATAAATTATCATCTTGTTATATCATTTTCGCTTTTATTTAAAAGAGCATATTGTCTCAATCATCTCTATGTATCTATCTATCTTATCTATCTATCTATCTATCTATAATATATATATATATATATATATTATATATATATATATAATCTATTAAGTACACATTAAAATATTTAGGCGTTCTTTTTGACCGAAAACATAATTGTAATAGACATATAGACAATAATTATAGCCATACTCTTCAAACTATTAACAGACTGAATAGCAGCGAGGGTATCTTGGGGTCTAAAATCGGAGGTTCTTAAGATAATGTATGAAGGAGCTATTTTACCAAAAATACTCTTTGGAGTACTTGTGTGGCATAAAGCTATCCTCCGTAAAACAAATTTTATGAAACTTCGAAGACTCAAACGGCTCATGGCAATGAAAATAAGTAAGGTATACCATACTATATCACATGAAGCTGCTTGCGTTTTGGCTAGAATAATTCCAATAGATTTGAAAATACAAGAGACTGTAGAACTTTTTAACATAAAAAAAAGACAAACAGAATATAAAAATATTTCGAATGACAGAATGGATCTCCCAATTGAATTTCCAAAAATTGATCCATCCTGCAATACACGCGAATTTGAATACAAAGACAGAAACACAGGCACAAACTAACTCAAATACAAAGACAGAAATATCTACAGACGGGAACAAGGATGGAGAGAACGTTGGATGTGCTTGGTTGTCAATCGACAAACATGGGAAGCTGATTGAAGCTCAATGTAAGCTGGGGTCAGAATGCTCGAACAACCAGGCGGAGAAGCTAGCTGTTCTCAGAGCGACAGAATATCTCCTATATAATATGACTGATACATTTACCGACATAACTATCTACACTGACAACATGAACGTTATACATTCCATCCAAAATTCCAAAATTCATGACGGACTAACCGAGGAAATCCGAATTAATTTGACCAATCTACATACTCAAAATAAAAACATTCACATTATGTGGGTTAAGGGGCATTCAGGAGTAGAAGGCAACAAATGAGCGGACACCCTAGAGAAGATAGCGGCTCAGAGTGACCTTCCAAAATCGTACAATTAGGTTCCCATATCCTACATCAAAGGGGAGATGAGGAAAGAGACGGTAGCCAAATGGAATCGTCCCTGGGCTGCTTCGCTGAAGCTTCACAGATATGTTCCCCATATCACACTTAACAATTACAAACACATACTAAGAAGTAACTACAAGGTGACACGATTTCTGAATGAACATGGACAAAAAAAAAACAATACTTAAATCGCTTTAACATACTGCAAGACAAATGTCCATACGATGGTAAGATACACAATTTTCCACACCTACTATTCGACTATAAAAATTAGACAACATTCGAGCAAAACGGATACAGAACGTTATATTAGAGCACGGGACTTGGTCAGAAACAGAAGAGAGACTGATGACAAAATTTAAAAAGTATTTTATAAATTTCGCAAACAAAATATACTTCAGCCAACTTAATACTGATTGTAGGAAGGCAGTTGAGTCTTTGTAATTCTTGTTGTGCTAAATTCATTTTCTTTGTATTTATATATTTAGCTGCTTTATTCTAATTCTGAAAAATATTGAAATGTGTAATAAACATTATTTTATAGCTATTTCCTTTTGTTAGTTATTTTTCAATTGATGTTAAATTAATTTTATTTTTGTTCTTTTTAGATATATTTAATGTTTAAAATGAAGATCAAAATAATGTAAACTTAATAAATTGTGAAATATCAATTATTATGAGTAAGTTTCAATGTTTAGTTTTGTTCAACTCATTAATCAATCAGAAGTTATTTGTTTAGTTATTTTATTCTTTTGTTTTATTATATCATTTCTTTTCTTCTTAAAGCTTTGTAAATAAGAATTCATTATAATCCTTTGGTCTGGTGGCCAAACACATTGTATATCTTAACTGTAGATATCATATTGTTCTGAAGGGACCTTGTCCAGAATGAAAATTATTTTTCTATTCTATTATGAAATTGGTTTATTGAAATTTCGATCCCCATTCAGAAACATAGGCTCCTTTTCAAAACAAACAATTATTGGGCAGCAGCTCACACCACTCAGGCTAACTACAGAATACTGTATAGAAAAAATTATATATATATAAACACTATATATTTTATAATAAAAAAATAGATATATTATATTATATAAATATAATAAACACACACACACATACATAATTATGTATTATATGTTTTATATAAAGTTTATACACCCCAATCAGAAATACGGCATATTTTTTTTTTTATTAATTGATATTTACAACTGTATAGGAAAAAATACAACAAGTAAATATAAAAAAAAAGTAACAATTGGCTTGATAAAGTCTTGTGAAGAAGCTACCCAGCGGTAGTACTTTAATATTTATCTCATTAGCAAGTCTTGAGGCCACCGTCTTTTCAGGCGCCTCCGGGGATTATCAGGAATAGATGGAGATGAAAAGATACGGACAAGCGGGTTTAAGTGGGCTGCTAGTTTGGAATTAAAGGAGGTATATCTAGTTTTGTCTAAGTCTGCAACTAACGGAATATTCAGGTCTTTATGGATAGTTTTATTAGTGACAAAATACGAAGCATTTAAGATCTTTCGGAGGATTTTGGATTGCAAGGATTGGATGTGGGAGGAATTTGATGGCTTGGTGGATATCCATAGCTCAATACCATATGTCCAAATAGGTCTAATAATGGCTATATAAATTAGTTTTTTGTAGTAGATTGGAAGCTTTGAACGTTTTTCAAGCAAGTGTTGTAACAATCGGTATCTGCGAGAAGTTTCTTGTCTTTTCAGTCTGGTGTAAGGATTCAAAGTTATACATTAGCGGGTCTGTTCAACAGGAATTAGTGGGATGTTACTAAAGGATACAGTGGGACAGGAGTTCATAGGTTTGCGACGAAGGGTAAACGTCATTTGATGGGATTTGTTAGGATTGATTTTAATTCTCCATTTCTGACACCACTCTTCAATGGAGTCAATGTGTGACTGAAGGTTTTGTGATGCGACAGTTGGGTCATTGCTTCGGCATAATTTAAAATATGTTTGCGATAAATGTAGAGAAATAAGTTAGTTAGAGTCCTCAGTTTTCGTAAACACGAACAAAGGTTTTCCGCTTTACTTCACAGTTAATATTATTATATTTTATTTTGAATATAATTTTTTAAGTTTAATATTTTAATTTTTATTATATTTTCCTCAACAAAAATTTTGAACTTTTTTTTTTTCAAACCCTAAAATTGAAAATGATATTTTAAAATAATATTTATTGCATTAAAAAGGATTCAGGAACTGATAAACAATAAATAAATGACTTAACAACCGTTACTCTTCCGGTAAGCAAGCGATCATGAACTCATTTCACCCTCCAACGACTACCCTTATAGTGTACTCGAATAATATTATTAACTGGCTCTGTAATAATAAAAGGTCATAGGGATCATGAATTTTAATGAAGACCATTAGGGAGGCATCATTTATTAATTCAATAGCACTTAGCCAGCTAAAACTATCCCCTTAAGGTGCTTAGAACAATTTATTACATCGGGTTGGAGTGGAACGGCTCACCTTACCTCTCCCATCCCTACCCCGCTGAACGAACAAAGGTTTTCCGCTTTATTTTTATGCTGATTTTTTTAAAAGTACATTTTGTTGTTTTATAAAGTACATTTTGTTAGTTAGAAACTAAAATTTGTTAATAAAAATGCGTAAAATTGATATGGGATCACCTATGATGTTGTGGTTAGCACAACAGCCTTCTATCTTTAAGTTTGCGGATTCAGACCCGGTAGATAACCCTAGGATTTTTTAAAGAGAGTAAAATATCTCCTGTTATGCCAACCTTCGTTAAAGTAAAAATAGTGATCCAAAGCCTGCGCTGAGATTGAAAATAGAGTTCAATTAAACAATTTTTCTGTTAGATTTAAGAAAACTAAGAATTCTACCACCATGGACACTGTCACCTCCTAACGTTAACCGTGAAATGTTGAAAGTTTCCAAAGTAAAAACATGTTCTCCACAAGAAATCTCTCAAACTTTCCTAATTGAACTTCGCAAACAACATTACAACAAAGTCATCTATACTGATGGTTCAAATACTAATGAGTCTACTGCGTGTGCAGTGCTAGACGGTGACAGAATCTACAAGTACAAACTGAATAGGAATTGTAGTGCTTTAACCGCTGAATTGACGGCTATCCAAAAATCTATGATTATAGCCTTATCATCTCCAGGGGAATCAATAATTGTTTGCTCAGACTCACTTAGTGCTCTCAGAGCTATTTCAAATCTGTTTTCTAAAAATCCCATTGTTCAAGAGGTCCACTATAGAATCAAGCAGCTAGAAGAGTCTTCTAGAAGAATAATTTTTTTTTGGGTTCCCAGTCATTCTGGAATATTCGGAAACGAGCAAGTTGACAAAGCAGCAGCAGAGACTCATTCTTAGAAGAAATAACGCCCTCCTATGTCCCACCATCAGAGTTATTTAAACCATTAAAAGCAAAAATATTATATGAATGGCAGCAGACCATATTAGTAAATATTAGCAAATAACAAGCTTAAAGAGATCAAACCTACTGTCAGCTCCTGGGCTACATCTTCCAGAACATGCCGGCGGGAGGAGGTAGTCATCACCCGCCTGAGGATAGGGCACTGCCGCCTCACACATGAGTATCTTATTACAAGGAAGGATCCACCTCAATGTAATCACTGTAAAGTGACTCTCACGGTGAGTCATATTTTTGAGCACTGTCCACGGTACAGGAGAGAAATTGAAAAATTTGGGGTGCCACGCCATGTCTCTGAGGCTTTGAGCGATAATGAAGCAACTATCAGCTGTGCCTTCAAGTTTATAAAGAATATTCGTCTATTTCAGCAAATATAACATAATTTTTATTTTATTTATTTATTTTTTTATTTTATATTATTATTTTTATATATTTTTATTCTTTTTATATTATATATATATATATATATATATATATATATATATATATATATATATAATTTTATTTTTTCTTCTTCTTCATCATACAGTTTAAACTACAATTTTATTTTATCTCTTTATACTTAAATTATTATTATTCTTTATTTTACACACACATACATACATATATATATATATATATATATATATATATATATATATATATATATATAATATATTAATGTATATACAATTTTTTTTTCTTTTCTTTTTTTTCAATTTAACTTTTTTTTATTTTATTTTTTGTATTATTGATTATTTTTATCATATTTGTGTTTTATTTGTTACTATTAGTGATTTGTTTCGTTTTTTTTTTCATAATTGTTAATTTCGTTTATTTTTATTATTTTTTAATGTTACTGTTTTGTTTTAGTATTTTGTTCGTTGTTTTCTTTTCTTAAATTTTTTTTTTCTGATATCATCATTTTGGTAAATCGTTTTTCTTTTTATTTTGTTTCTTGTTAAGATGCGAGGGCGATAATAACCATCAGCAGTTTTTTGCCCTTAAAATTAAAACAACAACAACAACAAACTAAGAATTCTATTATTAAATTAACTAAAGCCGAATCATTAAATTCCGTTCTGTGGAGTTAGGATGTACAGCTCAGTACGAAAAAGAGGTTCGTTCCATGCGTTTGTCAAAAATACCACACTATATGCCTCAGAAACGTGGACTGTTCAGCAATAAAACTTGTCTTAATGGAAATGGATTTCTGGAGACGTAGCTGTGGGGAATCAAGATTACAACACGTCTCAAATCATGTAATCAGAGAAAAGGTCGAGGAAACCATAAATATCCTTTATTCCATTGAAACAAGAAAACTGAGCTGGTACGGACATGTTATGCGGATGCCGGACGACCGATGAACGAAAAGAGTTCTCCGTCATGTACCATATGAAAGGAGGAAAAAAGGTAGGCCGGAAAAGAGATGGATGAAAGGGTTGCATGAAGATACGGCGGCAAGGGGCCTCAATGAGGAAGATTATAAGGACAGAGCGAAAGGCGGCTAGGACTATGAGGAAACGATATATAACGTTTAAGTTGTGATAAAGTCGTTTTTGTATATATATATACATAATTAACTAAAGTAAAAAAAAAAAAAAAAAAAAAAAAAAAAAAAAAAAAAAGGGAACTTACTTTAATATATTTACTACAAAAATAGTATTAAATATGCCGAATTTCTGATTGATATTGCCTTAACGTTCACAAACATCAGATGGGGCGTGAGCACGGAACACTATGAACCTTCATTTTACGTTTTTAAAATAATTACCATTAGCACGTTCAAATCAGGCAGATGGTCATAGATTTTTCAAAGGTAGATAATATCCTTGGTTATGCCATCCTCCAAAGGAGTCGTAAAGTGGTCCCGAGACAGTGCCTAGGTCTTTATCCTAATTAAACCTCCTAGTTAAAGGTCTCTATCCTAATTAAATCTCAAAGGAAAACTTTAGGATTTCGACTGTAGTATCATCCGTTAAGCTAAAGTGGTATAAAGTAACGTTAAATAGATAAACAAACATAAAGTTAAACACCCACTTAAGATTTAATTGGACATTCAATATAGGAGTTCAGTTTAACAGCTAACATAAAGAGGACATAAATAATGTATAAATAATTAAGCTTTATTGGCACAGTTCAAAGACGGAAGCCTCTTTTGTTTTTAATTAGGAGGTAAAAAATCAGGAGCGGATCTTTTTATAAAATGGATATAAATAAATAATGGTCTTAAAATTAAAAAGGTCAATCTTCCTTAACCGGATATATTTTGTTTATTTAAAGTTACAGTGGAAGAGAAATCAATAGATTAGTTCCACTAAATGAAGTCGAAACAGGTCTTATTGCCATGTAAATGAGCCTTTCTTTGTTAACTGAAACGTTAGAGCTCTTCTTTTTATATAAGTGTTAATAGAACGTTTTTTTTTAAAGATATGTTGTAATATGTGAAATAATAAATAAAAAACGTGGTATATCTTTATTGAAAAATGTATTGAAAGCAATAAAAAAAGAGTTAATTCACAAATTTCAGCTAATGTGAATTGAATATCAATAAATGTAAATTTTATCATTAATTATTTATTTTATAATATATTTAAATACCATTATTGGGTAATTGAAAGAATTTATTTTGAGAAATTAAATTTTAAATAAATAGAACAAAAGATTAATTAAAAATAATCATATTTGTATAGTATCAAAACGACAACTGCCAATATATCACAATATTTATTTCATTGTGCCATATGTTTCCATTTTTTTTTCGAATAAAATTATGCGAATCGAAGCCACCTAAGTTTCCTAAGGTACTGACTTAGCACCCTATGCTGGTACGGTTGCAATACTTTCCTAATAGCTAATAATAATTAAAATGATAAATATGAGCGATTAAAGAATTTGATAATTAACGAAGGGAAAAATATTTTTTTCTTCGAAAACAAAGTTTTAGAAGTAAGAGAATATACAGATAAAAAGCCAGGAGATGGATGATTTCTAGGTTAATAAAAAACATAATTACCGGACAAGGAGTCGAAACCAGCCCCATGATCCATAATAAGCCACAATATTGTTATCTATATTTATAAAAGAAAGTGCCATTTCACTCGATTTTCGGTCATCGTAGTTTCTCAAAAACGACTATGGTTGTAAAGTTGAAATTTCTTGTGGAGGTTCGTCTTACCCTCTAGGTGTGCAATAAGGCTGGACTAGGGGAAATTTATCTTCTAGGTGATTAAAAAAAGAAAATTTCTAAAACGTAAAATAAAATTGGTTTTCGAATATCTCAAGAAATATACACATCCTATAAAAACTTTTAGTACTCATTTGAATGACAATCAAATTTCTAACTACCTAGAAGCAAAATCGTCTTAATATAATCAGCAATAGCATGGATACTAAAATACTAATAACAAATATATTTAGGTATAATTCGTTTCATAGCCATGTTTCGTATGTAGGTTTCTATCAAATTCATATGTTTCATTGTTGTTGGTTTTTAAAATGATCAATAGGTTGAAAAAGATTTATATTTTGAAAAGATAATAGAACTTAGTTCTGAATTCTAAAAAAAAATACGAGCTTGGATGAAAGGGTACACCCTCGAGTGGAAAAAATACGCATTTATGTTACATAGAAGTTACGATGGTACAGAAAGATAATGTTATAAAGCAAAAATGTCAGTATTAGATAATCACGGGTATGGCTACTTGCTACTGGTGTGTTATTGTAGATTAAACTGAATAAAATTGAATCGACAATAATCATTTATTTGTCATACATAGACATAGTTAAAAGTTTACCTCATTTCTCAGGTACATAATTTATATTGTATAACCTCACCTAAAACAGTTATTATAAACAACTTCCTTAATTCACAGCAGTTAAAAAAAAAAAATGAAATAGTCGCGGGCAAAGCCGCGAGGTACAGCTAGTAATAATATATACTGATGTGCAATACATGAGATTTATCGTCAAAACAGCGCTTTTAATAAGGTGTTCAAAAAACTGTGCTCAGATAAAGATTTATTTTTAGGAGGGAGGAACATAGTTTTTAAGAAACCTTATTAAAAATACTATTTTGAATAGATTATTTATATTTCTAGAGTAATTACCTAGCAAAAAACTTAATAATTCTTTAGATGAGGAAGATGGTTGGAGGTGCGGTCATAAATTAGAAACACACATTTAAAACAAGTGCTATTTTAATTATGTGCCGACGTTTCGGCCTACAAAAGAGGGCCTTCATCAGGGTTGATCAGAGACTGCGTCTAAAGAAGTCACTTTAGAGAAGTACTTCTTTAGACACAGTCTCAGAATCAACCCTGATGAAGGCCCACATTGTAGGCCGAAACGTCGGCACATAATTAAAATAGCACTTGTTTTAAATGTGTGTTTCTAATTTATGACCGCACCCCCAACCATCTTCCTCATCTAATTTCTCAACGGTCAACAATAACTCCATCATAATAATTCTTTAAATTACTTCGCTTTGAAATGAGATAGTTTTGACATCAAACTTATTTTTCTACCTTCACTAGAAAAAGAAATATTAAATAAAATGTGTTCAGTAATTAAATTTACTTTTTCCGACTTTTTTTCGTGAGTCTTGGCGAGCGTTGGTCACTAATATTCTAAACGTTTTATATCTAGTTTCACCAGAAATCGTTATCAAAATCGGTGGGACATTTGGGACCCTCTCCTTGTTAGTATTATATGGCTAGTTTATTATTGTATATTCATTCGGTTCACATAATAAGGAATTCCAGTTGAGTAAATACAAACAAAGCCCTGTTTCCTGAGAGCAGGAATCAGCCTGCTCCAAATGGACTAAACAATTCCATTGTTTATTTTATCCAATTCTCCTCCACCCTTGAGGTCTATCCAAATAATTCTACAGATGCTCATTAAATATTTCCAATCAATTGAGAAAAAACAAAATTACCCTTAAAGCAATCTTGTTAATTAATCTCAGACCTTTGTGATATAAACTGGTTTGATTTAGTAATTAATTAATATTCGTCTCTGATACACAATCTTAAATTTAGAAATTCACTTGTAGATTGAATTTATTCTCCAGAAATTATATAGGAAAACGAAAAGTTGTAAGAAACTGAAATTTTATATTTTAAACAACAATACGCCATTTATGTCAAAGCAACGTTTTCATCATAATCAGTGCCTACTTAAAATATAATTTATGCACTATTTTATACTATACAGGATTTTCTCAAAAACGGCTGTAACGATTTTGATTAAACTCGCTATGTCGATTAAATTATATTAAATAAACCTAGGTTAATGGAAATTAATATCATGTAGGTTTTATTCTGATTGAAATAGCCTGTCAGGGCTAAAATGCCGACAGTTTCTTCCTCTAAAGTACCTTTTTTTATGTAAATTAAAAAATAAATAACTATATCATCTTGTTCAAATTAATAAATAACGGTTAAAGGTTGAATTCGAATAATCTAACTAAGGAAAAAAGAGCAAAACTATTTTTAAAGGAATTTATGTGGTTTTTAACAAACGAACAGTAATATAGATGTATAATATATCATTTGAAAGCTAATGATTTTAGAAAAAAGATTACGTTATGTACCTGGTTGTAAAATGTAATGGAGAGTGATGGAAAGCGGATAAAATTAATTGTTGTAAATAACAAGTTCCAGGGAAACTAAATATAATTCTTTATACCTTTTTCAACTCTTTTTGAACGCTTCTTCTTCATTCATTAGCTCCTTAGTTTCTTTTAGCGTGGAGCACCAGCCTTAGTCCATCGCTTCAACTCATCCATTTGAATGGCCATATTTTTCATTTGGGTTACTGATATACCTCTCTTTCTTCCGAGTCCCTACAGTTACTAGTTCTGGGTCTGCCAACCATTTTCTTACTTATTGGTTTGGCTTCCATGAACTATTTCACTCTCTTGTTTTCTGGGATTCTGCGCACGTGCACAAACCAGCGCAGTTGGGCTTCTGTATCTCCTTCAGTGACATCACTTTCAATTGCTCCCTGATAACTTCGTTCCTGACGCAGTCCTATTTTGTTTTTCCTACTATTCTTTGCAGGAATCTTATTTCTGAGACCGTCATTATATTGACAACTTGCTTTGGGCTTGTCCAGTGCTCTGCTCCCTAGTAGGATGGAAAGGAAAATTGTTTCATAAAGGACAGATATAGGCACTAAATGCATTAGTTCTTAAATTTATTTTAACAACCAAGGTAAGTGAATGTTGTGTGTTGCCCGCAACATATATTTTGTTTTTACTTTTTTTTATAACCCTATCTTAATTTAATATTTAATAAATCAAGAAATAATTTAAATATGTATTTGATTAATAAAACATACTAGTTGCTTAACTTTAATATGTTATTTATTCCTGGCGCTAAGGTCCTGGACCTCTCTTTACACTCTTTTCCACTCCCTCCTATCCCGGGCAAGCAAACTTCATCTACAAATGCCTATATTCTTCAACACGTTCTTAACTTCGTCCTGCCACCTAAGTCTTGGTCTTCCTCTACCTCGTCTACTATCAGGACGGTCCTCGAGAAGACGTTTGGGAATACATTCTCTAGTCATACGTGCTGGTACATGCCCCAACCATCGGATCTAGTTCTCTCTCACAATGGAGACTAAATCTGGTTTCCCATAGATTCGGCGCAGCTCTTCTTTGGCACTGGTTCTCCACTGACCATCTTCGCAAACTGGGCCATAAATCCCGCGAAGAACTCTTCTATCCCATGCCAATAGTTTCCGTTGCGAAGTCTTAGAAATTATCCAGGTCTCGGAACCATACGTAACAACTGATCTCCCTACTTTTTTGAACAGCATAGCCTAATTCTGTGAGATAGCTCTCTATAATTCAATATCCTGCGCATTGCGAAACAGCACTTATTCCCGAGGGACATCCTTGCTTTTAATTCATCCGCCACTTCATTATTTGCTGTCCCAAGAGCACCTAAATACTTAAATCTTTCCACTGCTTTGAAGTTGTAGTTTCCTATTTTGATGTATTTACTTGCTACACCCAGTTTCCTAGAAGTAAACATGTAAACTGCCCTATGTGCATTGATTTGTAGCCCTACTTCAATTCATGTTCTGCAAGAGCTCCTTCCAATGGTGTAATATTTTTCGCTGTTATCACATCGCAGCATAGGCCAGATGCTGTGTCATCCTGTTATAAATGGTTCCACCTGAATATCTACGGATAGTCCGTATTGCATAATCCAATGTTATATTAAAAAGAGTTGGAGACTTTTTTTGAATTTCCAATTTTCTAATGATTGTTATCAATTTACCTCTATTAACGCTATCATAAGCCCGTTTAAAGTCTATAGAGAGGTGGTGCAGATCGACATTTTTTTCGGGAAGTTGCCTAATTGAGAAAATGTGGTCTATTGTTTTACTATGTTAATTTATTATTAAATATTTACAGAACATGAAAATTACATATGTTCATATCAATGTAGGCATGTATTTAATTTTGTGAAATTTCTAGAAGGTAGAGAAGATAGGTAGCAGAAGATGAGAGGAAATAAAAAGAAGAAGGTAAGAGGGAATATTGACGACCGCGAAACGTGAACACTTTACTTTGTGCCAATTTAGCGACGAGTCGACAGGGGCAATTTATGGAACTGTCAGTTACATTTCAGCTTACACAAAATGTTCAGCTTCGGAGAACAGCCTTACAAATGTTTTACATTCCTAGCATCTTCTATTAATCCTTGGATGAAATTAGGGTTTAATTTTTCTTTTAAATAACGTTTCTTGGAATAGTCAAACATAAATAAAACAAAATGCTTATATGGAGATATATGCAGATATAAATTAAGCAATAAATATAATAATAAAATCATATTTAAACATCTAAAAGAAATTTTCAATTCATGACAAATTATATATAAGAACCTATAATATAACTTAAATACATTTTTTCTTCTCAACAATTTTTATTCCGTAAAGTCTTGTTTATGCTGCACACTAGTGGTTCCAAACTAATAGTCCGCAGACGATTTCCAGATGGTTAGGAAATTATTTTTAATTACCATAAGGAGAATGTGGAGGATGCGCCACTTGCTCGCTCACAGGTATCACACACAAAAATCACTCTCCCATTGCACACATACATTATGTAGTATTAAAATAGTTGCCTTAAAATATTTTTAAAAAAAGTTATTTAGGTCTCAGCGTACAATGCTTCGTGATACCTAGACTTAGGTTACCGGGCTGACAAAATAAGAGATAATATTTAAAAATATTGGTCTATTGCAACTTAAAACCATTGTAAATATCTTAATAGTTCTAAGTGTCATGGCCGATTGTTAAGTTCATTGTGCATGTCAGTGTGCGACACGTCTTTGTAGATCTCGAACCTGCATCCATTAACCCTGAAATATTTAAAGTTAACAGGCTTGTTTATTCCTACATTAAATTCGAAGAGCCAAGACAGAAAGATGAGATAGTACAGTGTGCAAACTGTCAAAATCTTGGGCATACAAAGGGATACTGTCATCATCCAGCCAGATGTGTTAAACGCGCAGGCCCACATGCTTCTAGCACCTGTTTAAAGCCTCGGGACACCCCAGCGAAATGTGCACTGTGCGGTGAAGGTCATCCTGCTAGTTACAAAGGCTGCATAGCATACAAAAATTGGATGAGACAAAAAAACCAAAATATAGCCTCTAGAACCCCACAGGAGAGTTCAAGAACTGATAATGAAGTACCCGGCCCTTCAACAAAGACTGCCCCGATGATCCGTCGAACTCCAGGAGCCAGCGTTTATCAACCGCCATCAAGTTCCAACACATCCACCTATTCTGCAATAGCCAACAAACCTCTGCTCCGACCTCAGTTGCCTCAAACCTCCACATCACATTCTCAAACATCCCATCCTCAACCCCAGATCCCCTATTACCAGCCACAGACCTTAAAATCACAGCCTCAGAGAACTCAACCTAAACCTCAAAATTCCCATCCTCAGACGAAAATACCAATTAATGACCCAAAACCTGCTTCTCTGAGGGTAAAATTACCGCCACTTATCCCTCCACAGACCAATCCTCAACATCCACCTTCTTTAATGCCCACAGTTCAAGACCATTTCTCATTAGAAGCTCATGCTGAACCTCATCAACTCCCTCAGAGAAAAATCCTACCCACTCCGAGAGGGATAAATCCTTTATCCCTAGATACTCCTGCCTATCCCTATCAACCTCCAACTGATATAACATCTATTCTTTCATCCTTTCTTCTAGACCTCCAAAACACCATCAAACCACTCATCAATCTCCTTACAAATCTCCTATCACAGCTTCCGCTTAATCTTCCAAGACCCTAACAAGCAGACCCTAGGTATTCTACTACGGAATTCCAATGGTCTGAATAATCACAAAAACGAACTAGACATCTTTCTTCACTACAATTACATTGACATTGCACTGATTACTGAAACTCATTTCACAACTCATTCTCACTTTTACATACGGGACTACATTATTTACAGATCAAATCATCCAGATAACACATCCCGTGCAGGCTCATGTATCCTTATTCACAAATCCTTACCCCACTCTCTGATTCCCTCTACTCCAACTGACACCATTCAGTCAACCTCTATCACCTTATCCTGCCACCCCTTTACCACAACGATCTCAGCTGTATACTGCCCTCCTGGTAATTCCCTATCCCATAATCACCTTGATACCTTATTCATTTCCTTTGGTCCGCGCTTTATTGCTGGTGGAGACTACAACGCCGAAGACAACGGTGGGGATGTCGAACGTCCAATACTCGTGGCAGGATTCTTTCCCAGATCACTCACTCCAATAGCTATTCCGTCCTTTCACCCTCAGGCCCTACTTATTGGCCAACATCCCTTAAAAACGCCCTGATATACCTGATATGTTTGTTACATCTCAAATACCAACAACCCAATCCACGATAAGAACCTTAGATGACCTTTCCTCAGATCATAGTCCAGTTCTGCTTCTCATGCATTACAATGCGGTTCCGAAACCTTCTTTTCCTTCACTGATTACTGGACATGTTAACTGGGACAATTTTCGGCTTGACATGGAAAGCAAACTTGACTTGACAATTCCATTAAAAACCAAACAACACATTCACTCAGCCATTGAACAACTCACCAAAACAATTGAGACAGTCATCAAAAACAACACATCACACCCTACAAACAAAAACCCTCAAGACCTTAACAATAACTTGCCACGACATATCCAGACGCTTCAAAAAGAAAAACGACTAGCAAGGACTAAGTGGCATAAAACTAGGTATCCATCTGACAAAGCTCGTTACACCCAATTTATTAACAAATTTAAAAAAGAAATAAGAAATTTTAAAGTACAAACTTTACAGAAAACCTCAACACCTCTGATAAATCCTCATGGATACCAACCAAAAAACTCCTTAAATTTAAATCATTTTATCATCCGCTCCTCAATGAATACAATAACTGGTCACGATCAAATCAAGAAAAGTCACAAATATTTGGTAAACACCTCTTCAATATTTTTAACCCTCATCCAGATATCCTAAATCCAACCCACATTGAACATGTTGAGGCAAAACTAGCTATCCCACTCCAAACGTCCCTTCCTCCTAAAGCCTTTCATCCTTCTGAAGTCATAAACATAATTATAAAATTACCTTCCAAAAAAAACTCATGGCCATGATCTTATCAAACCTCACATCCTAAAACAAATTCCTCGAAAAGCCGTCGTTTTTCTTACCTATATATACAATGCCAATCTCAGATCCACGTATTTTCCTACTTCTTGGAAACTTTCAATAGTAAAAATGATACAAAAACCCAATAAACCTCCTGAACATCCGTCATCCTATCGTCCTATCTCCCTTTTGCTCATCATGGGCAAAATCCTAGAAAAACTCCTTCTAAAACGTCTTTATCCTATCCTAGAAATGAATCATGTTATCCCTGGCCACCAGTTTGGATTTCGAACATCTCATTCTACAATGCAACAATGTCACCGCGTGGTGGATGTAATGTCCTTCACATTGGAGCGCGGAATGTACTGCACTGGAGCCTTTCTTGATGTAGAACAATCATTTGATCGAGTCTGGCACCAGGGACTGCTTTACAAACTCCGTCAATTCCTCACCCCTACATATTTCCTATTAGTGCGTTCCTACCTTTACTGGCAGAACCTTTAATGTAAACCATAACTTTTCCTACTCATCCACATTTTCCTTATCTGCTGGAGTTCCTCAAGGTAGTATCTTAGGTCCTATCCTCTTCTCCCTTTATACAGCTGACATTCCACTCCATCCTCGCACTGTCCTCAATACTTATGCTGATGATACTTGTATCTTATCCGTCCATAATAATCCAACTACTGCATCCCAAACACTTCAGTCCCACATCAAAGCCATTGAAGAATGTTGTCAAAATTGGAGGATTAAAATAAATTCCAACAAATCCCACCAAATCACCTTTACCCTTCGTCGCAAACCGATTACTTCCTGCCCCCCAGTATCCTTTAACAACATTACCCTTATATCTGTAGAACAAATCCGATACCTAGATCTCCATTTTGACAAGCGCCTTACTTGGAATCCTCACACAAGACTGAAACGACAAGAAACTGCTCGAAGATATCGATTACTACATCACTTACTAGACAAACGTTTAAAACTTCCAGTACATTACAAAAGACTCATCTACATCACAATTATCAGACCTATTTGGACATATGGAATCGAGCTTTGGGGCCCTACAAAACCACCTAATTCCTCCCGCATCCAGTCCTTACAATCCAAAATCCTTCGCAAAATCCTGAATTCTCCTTATTTTGTCACAAATCAACTCCTCCATAATGACCTAAACATCCCATTTGTTGCAGACGTAGCCCGTGATAGATACTCCTCTTTCCATTCTAAACTCCCTGCCTATACAAACCCACTTGTCCGTAATTTATCTTCCTCAGATATCCCTGATAACCCTCCAAGGCGACTGAAAAGAAGGTGGCCTCGGGACCTACTGTATTTAAATAGTAAGTGAAGTGCTACCACTGGGTGGTTCTTTCTCAAGTCATTTTCATGGCTTTTTATATTCATTCTACATATTTACTTATTGTATTCTTTAGTACAGTTGTATATTACTATAAATGAAATTGAAAAAATATCTTAATGTATAGTATTGCATATATATAATAAATAAACCGTACGAGGTATATTTACCTATGGCCCGACAATATTCTGGTAGAAAAGCTCTTACCATCAATTATTATCATTGTGGGCTAACAACCACATGAGTTGGCCCAGCTCTTCAGATAACTAACCTGCTTCTACAAGGTATAATCTCCCTAGGTTAGAGTATCATTGCCTTTGTATCATTGTGTGGTCTATCTTTGTTTCTCATCCTTCATATACCTTCTCTCTATCTTCTTTCCTATCCCCCCCCATAGGATTGGGTGCATGGCTTCTACCCACGTGTATCTATGAAGAGTCCTCTCCGTTGATGATGAGCTTCTACCTCACGGGCCATTTCTTCCTACCAAGTCCCTTCTGCTATGCGGGCTCACCCTCCCCCCCACCTGGCAGGGTATCCTTATACCTTGTGCTGTAGTACGAGCTTCTACCTCTACGGTCAACAACTTCCATCTTACTCTTTTCCTAACATGTACATATAATAACCCCACTTCGACAAGATATATTTATAAAGCCTTGACTTCTTACAAAAATCACTTTCGCATTGCACACATACATTATGTAGTATTTGAAGGAAAATAGTTACCTTACTATATTTCTTAATTCTAGTTAGGTCCCAGCGTACAATATTTCACGGATTGTAGACGGATTTTAGAGCCTGGGTATAGAATATAATAGTCCGGATAATCTATTATAATTTATTTAATTCGTGGTCACTAAATCGTTAGTTCATTATTTATAGATCGATGTTGACCAACTGCACTTGAACGAAAAGTCACTGTTAGCCGGATAAATATTAAAATTAAGTCGATAATTTGCACAGGTACTATATCCATTTTAGGAAATATTCAGCATTAATAAATGTACCTGATTATTTTCACATTGAAATATAATATAGTGTTATATATATATTAATAACTTTTCATATTTAATTTCTCAAGTTATGCAAGGGAGTGTTTTGGAAGAAAATTAAATATGACCATCTTAACTTTAAGGTGGATAATTGAAACTCGGTTTTCAAGGACTTTAGTGATACTAAGATGGAGTAAGATGAGGGAATATAATATATATATATATATATATATATATATATATATATATATATATATATATGTATGTATTTATATATATGTGTGTGTGAGTGTGTGTGTGTCTGTGTATGTGTTTTTTTTTTTTTTTTTTTTTTACGAGGGTAGGTGGAAATCTTCAAAAGACGCGGATAGGCCCGTACCTATCCGTGTGTGGGATTTCTACCCACTAAAACCAACCTCCCTACACCTGTTTCTCACCCTCCACGGGACCACCGTTAGGCATTACTTCGTGGAGGAGAGTGGCTGTGTGCCGTCCCGTTGTTAGGCGCCTTACCCTATATTTCTAGGCACGCCTCTCCTTTTCTTCCATTCTCAATTTCTTGATGACGTCCGCAGCCAGACATTGGCCCGCCATCCAGTTCTCCTGAGAAAGTAGCATGAGGTTGACGAAGTTATCAGGTGTAGCTTCTGATCTGCATATTTCTTGAAATTCTTCCCTCTCTACTTGAAAACGAGGACAGCAGAAGAATACGTGTTCTACTGTCTCATCTATTGTTGGGCATCTTGGACATTCTGCTGTATTGTCCAACTTAAACCGTAATTGGTAGGCTCTGAAGCAGCCATGTCCAGTGAGCATTTGGGTTAGGTAGTAGTCCACTTCCCCGTGGCTTCTATCCACCCAGGGTTGGATGCAAGGTACCAGCCTATGGGTCCACCTTCCGCTCGCTGCCAAATCCCAACGTCGCTGCCACTTTTGGACTGTCTGCTTCCTCTCTTCGGTTCTAGGAACGTGGACAACACTTTTATACGTACGTTGCCTTTCCTCCGACAGCAGTTCAATGGGTGGCATCCTGGCCACCACACATGCAGCTTCGTAGGATACTGTGCGAAATGCACTTATCACCCTCAGAGCGCTTCGGCGATAAACTGCCACAATGGGTCTCCTGTAAGAAAGTGTGTCCAGGGCATTATTCCATATTGGGGCTGCGTATAAAAGAGTGGATGAGACGACGCTCGCCATTAATAGTCTCCGACTACTTCTAGGTCCGCCTACGTTGGGCATCAATCGGGCTAGAGCTGTGGTCACTCCTGCTGCTTTGATGCATACTTCTGAATATCTCCTTGAATTTTAGCTTTATCAAGTATAACCCCAAGTCTCAGTGAGGGCTAGGACCGTATCTTTGCCTGCCACTCTCAGGATATTTCTTCTCCCTTTTACGGCTACTTATAAGAAGGGCTCTGTTTCTTTCTGCAGTTGGAGCCACGATGTCAGCCAATCACGATCAGAGAGGTACTCTGATTTGCCTCAAGCTATTGTCTTTATATTTGCTCGATTACGATGCGACATCATCAGCAAAACTATGATCTTGGCACCTTTGGCAGGTTAAGCCTAAGACTCCATCATACAGGATATTCCAATTAAGGCCATATGATCTGGGTACTCCACATTCACCTGAACGATTTGGCCGTCTCTGTTGAGCATATCAGACTGTTGCGAAATAATTTTGATAATGCTCCTGAGTACAATGGAACGCCCATTTTGCAGAGCTCTAAATGCAGTTCCATTTGCGTGTTAAACGCGTTTTTCACATCTAATGGACGACGGCACAATAACATTCGCACCTCTTCTCCATCTTCCGCAATAGCTTTCTGGGCAGTTTCAATCACCAGGGTAATTGCGTCCAGCGTGATCTCCTTTTCTGAAGCCAATGATTGTTCAATAGGCCCTGTACTCTTCGGTATCTCTTGTATTCTGCTGCTATTTTCTCTAAGACCTTGCCAGTGTGCCAGCAGACATTGGCTCTATATGCTGAGGGTTCTGAGGGTTTCCTTTTCCTTTGGAAACCAGTACAAGGCGCTGCCTTTTCCATGTCGCGGAAAGGATCCTCACTTAAACGGACTGAAGACGTCTGAAAAAGTTCCGGCTTGGTTCAATTGCCACTTTAGTTCCATGTTGGGGATGCCATCAAAACCTGGGACTTTACAGTATGAAGGTGGAGCAGACATCCTTCACTCCTCAGAGTTACGGATGTGGTCAAAGCTGCACCTGCCTGATCTCAGCTCTTCTTGTTCAGAAAAGAGAAGTACGATTTTCTGCACAGCCACAGGAAGTGGCGATCTCGTAGAGCTGCCTTCAATTTCTTATGACGGCATATGGCCTTGCCCTGGATCCTCGTCAACTCTTCCAGAGTTCCTTCCAGCATTTTCTTTGCTCAATTGATGCAGCACGTATTCGCGCTCCAGTTTGAATCTCTTGTAAAATCGGAACTGGGGCTCCCTCATGCACTGTACTCTTCTCGATGGTGACCAACGTGTCGACAAGTCAGCAATGGTCGTTCCACCGTAGACCGGATGTGACTATGTATGCGTTGCTGCGCACCATAGACGCGTCAACAATGCTGTGTGGATCAAATTACTAGCTGTGAGCCTTATACCCCGCGTGCCGACAGCCACACGGGACTCTTCATCATAATTTTGAATGATTCTCGTCAAAGTGTCTACTATTCCATCTTAACGTACATTATCTGCCTTACTGTCATTGTTCCAGGTGCCAGAGTGATCAATATGGGGTGGTCGCTGTGGTTATAGTTCACAGACTTGCCAGCCATAGTAGGGTGTAGGCAGTCACTTACAAAGTTAAGTCTATAATGGAAGACTGCTCCCTTCACAATGTAGGCTCCGTCCTGAAATTGACAGTACGATGGTCGTCCTCTGCAAAGGTTCTAATAAGACTTCACCTCGTCGATTGGTCCTTGTACCATTCTAATCCCAGGCATTGAAGTCTCCGGCAATTACTACAGGTCTACGTCCTGTGGTGTCTCTCACTATGCTATCTAAAAGAGCTTCATATTCTTCAAGTGTAGTGTTCGGTGGGGCATAGCAACTGTACAAGTATAGATGCTTTATCTTGGCCCAAACGAAACCATATGTCGGAGCTCGCGGTGTTTCTTCTATGAAATTTGGTTCACCTGCCCAAATTGCAGCACGACCCGTAGCGTCGGATAACCAAGAATTACTATCTACATTTTTATACTGTTCACTCAAGATAGCGACATCAATTTTTAGCTCTTTCACTGTTTGCCATAGGATATCCTGTGCGGCTTCGCAGTGAACCAGATTTAGTTGGAGGACTCTCATATGGGGCGACTTCTTCCACTCCTTTGTTCTTCTAAGGCGCGCTGTAATGCTGGGCATCTGCTGCCGCCACACAGGTGTCCACTGTCGCCTCCTCCGAGGCAGAGAGCGCAAGACGGACTCTTTGTACAATTCAAGGCTAAATGGCCCTCTTCGCAGCACCTACGACAACATTTCGTTCGGTCGGGTCCTTTGCATTGCCTGGCAAAATGTCCAAAGTTCCAACACCGGTAGCAGCGCTGTAGTCGGATTTTTTCCCGAATCCTACTGATCACTAATCCGACCCTGATTCTTCCTTTGGCAATTGCTTTCCTAGCCTGCACGACTGGCAAAGCAATAACTGCCGTCCTTGTTCCAGCGTATGCCGAGCGGATCGACAATACAGCGGTTGGCTTTATATTCTCTTCCTCTATTAATGTGGAGAGAGCCTCAGCAACCTCTTCTTTCGATGTTAGAGCGTCCAGGTCTCTTATTTCAATTAACGATTCCTGTCTCCAAAGCCCTAACTTCGGCCTCTGACCCCAATGCTCCCTCTAGGGTTTCCTTCATTCTCTCCAGAGAGACCCCTTTTGTTTCCTATTCAACTGTATCAGGAGATTTCCCGCCTCATTTTTGCGAACCCTGTTAATATTGGAGCTCATATCTTTCAAGGATGGATCAGCTCGCACTTTGCGGAGTGTGTCTGCATATGTGGTGCCTTCCTTAACCTTAATTATGAGGGCATCCGGCCTCGGTGGTTTTGGGCGTGGGCGCCGATTTCCTCTCTTTTTCTGGTTCGTGACTGTTTGCCATCGTTCAACTGAGGCTGTTGAGGCTATTATGGATTGTTGAGTCTGCTCCGCTATGGGGCTTGGAGGGCCACTTGGTGCCTTAGCCTGCTTCCTTGAAACCATCGCCTTTGGTTGATCCCTTTTTGCTGATCCATTCTCGTGAGTCGTTGAACCCTGGAAATCCTGATTCTGTCGTTTATTATTTATTGTGGGTACCGATGGCACGGTTTGGGTGCAGATATCCACCATACTTTGTGCATCCTCCCGAGCTTTGAATTTGCACTCCAGTGACATCAACTGGTTCAGGATTCTACAAGCATATTCCTTAATCTCTCCATGGACATTATGCTTCGACTGGATGTATGTCTGTAAACCCTGGACTTCTTTAACCAGCGTTGTCCACTCATCCTTGCAGAGCTCCAACGTTGTAGTAGTACCAGATGATGTCTCAGCTCTATCAAAATTTAAAGTTGTTTCATTGCGGTGGCTTGATGACGACGTCGGGTGTCCCGCTTTCTCAACCTCTGCCGACGCCGGTACTGGGTTCCGAGCCCCTGCACCGTAAGTAAAATCTCCTGCTCTATCATCTCATATTTAAATTTTAGCATTTTATACCTCCTGCCAGGTGTGATTCAGCCGCCTCTAACATGAGGAACAGACGCTGACCAGGTCGCCGCCTATTCTAGGAACCGTCACGCCTGGATTTGTCTAGTTTTGGTCCGCCCCGGGTATTTTATTTCCCCGGTACCCACCAAATCTGGTGAGCTTTCCCCTATCCGCCACCTGGGGAGGCGCCCGATGGAAGCTCTATGAACTCCACACGGGTGTCTGTGTATGTGGTGTGTTGTGGTGTGTGTGTGTGTGTGTGTGTGTGTGTGTGTGTGTGTGTCTGTGTGTGTTTGTGTGTGATATTGATTCATTTTAAATTTAATTGGCTGGTTATTACAATTTTCGGGAAACAACTTTATATTTATTTTCATTTATTTGGATATATAATATAAGCTCTGATACAATATAATAGCTCTAGAACCACGCTAATTATTTCATCTATTCTAAGCGTCTTAAAATCATTTATTATAATTGATTTAATGTAAATATATTCATGTAAATATAATATATTTAATGTAAACATTTAATATAAATACAACAATATATAAACGAAACATATGTATGAAGCAAATATTAACTTTAATTATTGGTATGTAATTTAACGCATAAGGAAAGAGAGGCCTTTATTCATTGGGGAAAGATTTTTAAAAAAATCTGGAGTGGGCAACACACGACTTTCACTTACTTCAGTTGTTAAAACCAATTCAAGAATTATAAAATAAAGTTGAAGTTAAGAATTTTTTAAAGAATTATATTAAGTTTCGTTAGAAACATATATTTTAGATTGAACAATATAAAATTTTTATGTACAATAATCACTTAAGTTTATGCCCTATTTCTCATTTTACCATCCACTACTATGTATTTAAGATTAAAGGTTTTCTCAAATCTTTAGTTCTCTACCCGTATATCATACATTTATATTCCAATGCGGTAATATTCTTATGATCAGAAATACAATATAATATGCCCCATTCGACATATTATACAACTTTGTACTTAAGATAACATTTTTTGTAAATATTCACCTTTTCAACGTTATATAATACAACTTTATTAATATTCTTATGTTTGGAAAAAAATCCTCTATTATCTTTATATTTTAATCAAATTCATTCAATTGTAAATTTAGCCATTTCTTAACAATGCTAAAAAGAAGATGGGGTTAATTTTTTGGGATTTACAAATTAAAGGTACTTAAGTCCTGTCAGACTTAATCAGAATGAAAGCTACATAAGGTTAAAGTCCTTTAAACTTTAAACCGATGTAGAGAGTTTAATCAAAATCATTAGAGCTGTTTTTGAGAAAATCGTAAAAAGGTGCAGCCTGGTTAGCCGATTTTAATAAGTTGCTATAACATCTAAGGAATATACGCTTTTTAATTATAAAATTCCAGCAATATATAACTTATGTTTTCTAGTTAGACTTACCATACGCGAGACGAAACATACAGAGACAAGAATTTCCGTTTAAATCTGGAATTTGAATATTTTTTCAAACGCAATACTTTCTCTTACTATATATTTCATAATAGGTAATTAAAAGTAAAAAATGTAATTATAAAAATACATGAAGAACTGTTACTTTTGATGAAAGCTCTGAAACATTAAATATTTAATAGATTTCTTTCCTAAAAATAATTTCAACAACTCATAAATATTAATATATTTTAAACTAATCATAGGTAACACATTAATATTAATTTATTTTAACCTAATGGTAGGTAACACATAAATATTGATCTATTTAAAAATAACCATAGTTGACACATATATATTGATATATTTTAAACTAATTATGAGTAACACATAAATATTAATCTATATTTAACTAATCAAGGGCACATTGGCAAGTGCAGGTCGTCCAATATTGTGTAGAGGTCATCGGGTCGTGGGGTCAATGGGGCATAAATTGAAAATTATTTTAAAACTTCTTTCCTTCAATTTTTTTAAATTTATGTAATATATATATATATATAAAATCAAAAAGATAAATGCATAAATTATTTATTTAAATTTATAAATCAACAGAAAATTCGTTAAAATTATAATAAGACACGGCTTCAAAAATACTAATTTGAAGTCCATATTCTAACCGTGATTCATAATCAGCAGACGGCAGGAAAGAAACTTTACATTAACTTAGAGGTGTTGCTTCAATTGAGTTGGGTTGTTCTATTAATATATGCTAAGCTTAAGGAGTGGAATTATTTATCTGTTACGATTTTTGTGTATATTAACACATGACCACTATTATAAAAACAAGATTATTTGTTTGCAAAAAAAGAAGCCGGGTTCGTCTTAATTTTTTTAAATCATTAGTATAGTATAGTATCTTAAAAAAAAAAAAAAAAGTTTCAGCACCTTCTATATTTGAATCATAATCACATTCTTACTTTTTGGTTTGATTAGATAACTTTAAAATTGCTAGAGTTGAGAAGATTTTTCCCAACACGTTTTCAGCCGTGAAGGTGATTTAAAATGGCTACTAAAACATAAGTATTAGTCAGATTTTTTATTTTTATTCATGGTTTCAGTCAGGAAAGGATAAGGAACAAATGGTAAATATATAATAAATATCAACAAGTTACGTGGCATGGTCTGGATAATTTCTTATGGATTGACCCAATATTTTATTTTAGCTAATCAATACAGCTTCGAAACAGAAAAATGGTAATCAGACGCTAATATATATCATGTGAATAAATATCATTTATTCATGAAAATGTAATATAATATATCTTTATTCGAAAGCAGACAATGTCTTGTACAAATAAATCAAAAGAATCTCTTTCAAAGTATAATAATGTGAGTCTAGTAGTAGTAGTAACACAAAACAATAAAAAAACTAACAAACAAAATCTGGTACGCATACAATGAACTATGATATAAAAATAGAGTTTCATATTTTAAAGAACTATATTTAGTTTCGTGGGAAACATATGTTTTAGAATAAGAAATATAATAATATAAATTTTTTATGTAAAATAATTACAGAGGTGTTCATGAATTGAGACGTTGATTTCCAAAAGGTACTATATCCATTCTAAGAAATTTTACAGGAAGCGCCAAAATCTCTTCGTTATTATAATATTAAACTAGCTAATTTGATTCTTTTCGCCCTAGAATATAGGATTGTTTTTTTTACTATATTATTGACATCATATTAAATTTATGAAATGAAATGTTTAAGTATGATTTAGAACGAAACTAAATGTGTAATTAGTACCTTAAGAAATTAATATAATTTCTAAATCGCGTTATTAAAGGACATGAGTGTTCATTCAATACAATCAGATTTAAGATTTGGATAAAACTAAATGAGGAGAATTTACAATTTCGTAAAAAATGTCGTTTAGTACCTTTTGGAAATCAACGTCTCAATTTACATTACCTTTTACAACTTTGTGAACAGGATAACATTTTATCTGAAAACTTCAGCTTTCCAACGTTATATCATACATAAATGTTACTATCCTTAGGTTTGGAAAAAAAATATATATATATACCTAAAAAAATATTTTTGATCTTTTCTCCTCTAGTTGGTTATCAAATTCGTTTAACTTGTATATTTTGCATTTTAATCAGAATGAAACCTACATCAAATAAAAGCCCATTGAATCCTACATTAATATAGCAAATTAAATCAAAATCGTTAGAGCTGTTTTCGGGAAAACCGTAAAAAGGAGCAAAATGCATGGTATAAAGTAGCACTTTCGGTAAGCCGGTTATAGTGAATAAGTTTCTGTAACATCTCGGACGTATAGTAGTCCTAAATATGATATTTCTGTTTCATTCTACTTTTCGTTTTTGAGCTCGACTTACCACATTAAATACACATAAGCCAAACCGACCTATTTGTGGGAGTTGGTCATTGGAACACAGAGTTAAAAAATGGAATCTGAAAATGTTCGCGATCGCAATACTTTCCCTTACTATATATTTCATGGATAGATAAGCGAATGTAAAAAATCTGGTCCGGGCAACATAAGACTTTCACTTGCCTCCGTTATTTATATCAATTTATGAATTTTTAAACAAATTTAAAAACGAAAATAAATTGTCAAAGAATTATTTACATTGGAGTTTAATAGAAGCATGTGTTTTATTAAGTAATCTATTATATTATTATCTAGAACAATCAGTTTGTTTTATCAGTTTTTCAGCACCCTCCATTAACTTTTAAAAGTTTGTGTAGAAGCAAATATTTTTCTAAAATCTTTGGCATTCCAACGGTATATTATACATGTATATTACTCTTCTTAAGTTTAAAAACAAAAAATTGCAGTAAAAAAATAGTTTTGCAGTTTCTTACTTTATTTAGATATCGAATCAGTTCAAGTTATGTTTTTACCTATTTTTTATCAATGGTAATAAGATAAAAAGGTTATTTTCATGGAATCTACAAAATTAAAGGTAGTTTAGAGGAAGAATATTAAAATATCGGCATTTAAGCCCCATCAGACTATTTAAATCAGAATGAAATCTACATGATATTAAAGCCCATTGGATTTTCAATCGATATTGCGTATTTAATCAAAATCGTTAGATCTGTTTTTGGGAAAATAGTAAAAAGGTGCGAAATGAATGGTATAAAGTGGCTCTTATTGTTAGCTGATTTTAATGAGAAAGTTTCTGTAACATCTCGGACTTATAGTTGTTTTAAATATGAAATTTCAGTTTCATAGAATTGTTAGTTTACGCACTGGAGTTACGACACACACACAGACCTTTTTGCGCTACTAGGTTATTTGGACTCAGGGGAGCCTAAAACGTGTGTTTCTGTTGAAAACTGGAATCCGAAAATTTTCACGACCGTAATACTTTCCTCTTACTACTTATATATAAATTTATAACAAAGTGACGCTTACTTACAATATTAAATTTTAAAGTTTTACCTACTCTCATCATGTAATAGTAGACTTTATTTATCTTTTCAACAATAATGATCATCAGTATAGCTTGGGTGTAGTAGTTATCAGACGATTCTGTGATGAATGACCGGAGGTACTGTGTATTTTCATTATGTATTGAGCAGTGAAGAGGGATGTGATGTTGATTATTGGAAACGTATTGGTTGCATGACATGCAGATTTCTTAAGAGTTAAATGTAATGATTTTGTATTTGAATAGAGCTTGAAATGTTCTAGGTCGGGTACTCATCAATAAATTAACGCATCTTAATTTCTTTATATGGATTTTGAATGTTAGATAGTTTTGGGATCACCAGTATTGTAACTGCACAATGTTCTATACAAAGGATTGCTATTTGAGTTAAAATATATTTTTAAGTCCGTTGAGATATGATGGTTATAGGCTTTTTTAATTTTACATTGGTTGTATTTACGAAGCCCGTCTATGGGAATGGTAAAAAGCTTCTCTGTACATCCACGAAGCTAAGTTAATGCTCTAACTCATTCATTAAAATAAAAATAATAAAAAATATTATTAAAAAAAATATGTGGCAAGATTTTATAAGTAAAAAAAATCGTATTTACTTTAAAAACATACACAAAACCAAATGCTCTTAGATAATCCGACCAACAAACAATTCATTTTCATTTCTACTTTGCCAAGAAGCAATGCCATTACTCTCCTAGCTTGAGGCAGGAAATGCTTAATAACACCCCAAGGAATATTATTTTCGATTTAATAACTGGAGTTACGTTGGGCTTAAAAGCTAAGTGGGGGTGTGGCTGGCTAGATTTGATTGGGCCCAGGAGCAAGGGCCACTTAGACCATAACGGGATACCTTCTCAGCTCAATACCGCACTCCTCCGGATCAATTAGTTTTGCCTTAGGGGTGGAGGGTAGTATGTGATATTGCGTGGGTAGAAAAGGTAATATGATTAACCTGTATTTGATTATATTAGTGATAATATTTAATGATATAGCGAGAAACAAAAAAAAAAAAAACATCATATTTTTAAACTCGTCCTACGGGGATGAGAAACAAACGACTTTCACTTACCTGGACAGTTAAAATATATTTAAGAACTATTAAATAAATTTTTTTATTATTATTAATATTTATTGAATTTCGCAACTGTATTAGTTAACACATCAAGTAAATTACTGGAAGGAATTAGTCCGGGTGGCGGTCATTAAATGAAACAACTAAATATTTTCAACTATTTTATTGTTTGCCAACGTTTCGACCCCCTTTGTGGGTCATCATCAGGGCGCATGGTGGAGAATTGGTTTCCATTCTCCCACCATGCGCCCTGATGATGACCCACAAAGGGGGTCGAAACGTTGGCAAACAATAAAATAGTTGAAACTATTTAGTTGTTTCATTTAATGAAACCCCCACCCGGACTAATTCCTTCCAGTAATTCTCAACGGTCAACTAATTACATCCACAATCAAGTAAATTAGTTGTCAGATAAAATACATGAAGTGAAAATGCCTATTGGTAGCACTCCACTAGGTAATCTAAACTGGAAGGTCTCGAAGCTATCTTCTTTTCAGAAGCCTAGGAGGATTGTCAGGAAAGGAAGAGGAAGCAAGGGTTGAAACTAGTGGAGTTAGTCATGGAAGGATTGATACCTGGTTCGGGCCAAATAAGCATCACATGGGATAGTATGGTCTTTATGTATGAGTTTTTTTCGAAGGATTTTGGATTGAAAGGATTGAATACGGGAAGAATTTGATGGTTTAGTAGAGCCCGAATGCTAAACTCCGTACGTCCAGATAGGCCTTATGATGGTCATGTAGATGAGGATTTTGTAGATAAGTGGAATGTTAGAGCGTCTGTCCAGTAATTGTTAAAGTAAGCGAAAGCGAAGGGCAGTTTCTTGTTGTTTCAGTCTTGTGTGCGGATTCGTTAGACGTTTGTCAAGTAGCAGTCCTAGATAGCGAATCCGTTCAACCGGGACAAGAGGAATATTATTAAATAACACTGTAAGGCAGGATGTCATATGTTTACAACGAAGTGTAAAGGTAATTTAGTGGGATTTGTTGATTATAATTCTCCAATTCTTACACCATACCTAAATAAGCTTTAAGTTGCAAAAACATTTAAGTTAATTTAAAAGAAAAAGTTCATTAAAATTCATTAGAAACATATAATTTAGATTAAATAATATACCACATTTCAAAAGAATTCGAGACGGCATTGGGAATAAGGCAGGGCTGTAGCCTGAGTCCGTTACTTTTCATTATTGTTCTGGACTTGGCACTAAGGAGAGCCAAGCCTATAATGAGGAAATTCCAGCTAGGGCACAGAAACCTCCACCACACAAGATATTCCCTACTTGCCTTCGCTGACGACCTCATCCTGCTAGCTGACAATGATCGAGACCTCCAACATAACATAAATGTCCTACAAGAGGAATTATCTAAAATAAATATGAAGATTAATCCGAGGAAGACTAAATGCATGAGAATTGAAAAGAAACCCCGAAGGATAATGAGGATATTAAGAGCTGGAGGACAGAGATTAGAGCAAGTCGAAAATTTCAAATATCTGGGAGCTCATCTCAATGAGAATGGCTACATAGACGAAGAAGTGGCCCAGAGAATTGGAGCGGCAGGGAGGATGTTTTGTATGGTAAGGCGAGGTTTTCTGGGGAGAAGAGAGGTATCAAAGCAGACCAAATTAGCCGTATATAAATCGATATTTCTTCCTATCCTATCGTACTCCTCAGAATCTTGGACTCTTACCTCAAAACATAGGAGCCAAATCCAGGCCATGGAAATGAGGTATCTCCGAAAAATAGGGAGAAAGACACGGAGAGATAGGATACGGAACGCCACTATACGGGCTAACCTTGACGTCAAACCGGCGGGGACCATTCTAGAGGAACACTAACTGAGGTGGTTTGGACATCTTCTTAGGATGGATCCGGAGAGAAGTGCCAGGAAGACGTATGAGACCCGCACAGAGAGAAAAAGGCCCAGAGGAAGACCCCGCATCTCCTGGGAGGACGGTGTAAAGAAAGCATGAAGGAGGCGTGGGATAGACTGGAGTAGGAGAATGGAGTTGACACAGGAAAGAGACATATGGTCCAGACTCTACAGGCAGGATCCTCACACCGAACAGCGGTAGAAGAGGAAACGATTATGATGATGATGATGATGATGATGATAATATAGGAATATTAAAATGCTACGTATAATAATGAGCAATAAGTTTATGTACAATTCGTCGTTTTAGATTAATCTATAAACTTTGTGTATCGGTTATTTTTTTTTTCTAAATCCTTTTCTTTCCAACGGTATATAATACGTTTATATTACTGTTCTTAATATCCTTAAATGATAAACGGATAAAATATTCATGACATAATTATTATGTTTATTTTATAATCATATTAGTTACAAGTATAATAATTGTTTTATTTCATTTTCTATCTATTTCTTATTTGTCTATCTGTAATTTATTAAAACAATATAACAAATTCTAAAAGGACTTAGCTGACAAAACGTTTAAGGAAAGATTAAAATAAAATCTTATAAGTATGAAAAGCCAGGAACGAAAGGGAGTTTTCCGGTTCATGAGCTCCTCTTTGGTCCTGATATCCGTGCAACTGGGGACCCCAAAAATCCACCTGTGCCTTATTTTCTTTCCGGGTTCAAGGTAAAGGATGAAATATGATTTCAATCATATTTCCCTTTGAATATTTTTAATTTTAATTAATATGTACTCACGTACTTATTTACTTTGAAATATATTGGTTTATTTTAGACAAAAATTGAATAATTATTATTTATTTATGTTTCACCCACCAATCTGTCTCAATGTTAGAGACTGGAAATGTTAGAGAATGAGGAAGATTTAATTTTGCCAACGTTTCGGCTCAAGCTTGTAAACTGAGTTTATGCTTGGACATTGAGCAGAAACGTTGGCAAAATTAAAAATATTTGAAAACAAAGACTGACTACTGATTATTCCACCTATAATAGCTTCTACAGTCGACTATACCTCCGAAGGATTATTTATTTATTTGTAACATAAAGGCTTTTCAACCATAGAGGTTATTTTAGCCCTAAACTAATAATGCAGATACAATATAATAAAAGTAATAATACATACATATATAGTAATAATACATACATATATAGTAATAATACATACATATATAGTAATAATACATACATATATACTAATAATACATACATATATACTAATAATAATACGTACTTGATAAATAATAAAATACAATACAAACATTATACATAATATACGAAATAATGCATACAATACGAAAATAATAGATACAAATATACTAATCACAAAATACATAATACATAATAAAATAAAGTACATAATACACTAAAACATACATAATACTAATAATACAGATATAATATTTTAAGTTAAATACAAACGATTATATAAGATAACTACATATATGAAAAGAATAAAAAATAAAAAATAAAATAAAATAAATAAATAAATAAAAAATAAATAAAATAAATAAATTAATTAATAAAATAAATAAATAAAATAATAATTAAAAAAAAAATATATATAAAATATTAAAAATCAAAAACAGGAACTTTTTTTTTTTATTTTATTTTGGAAAATATTGATGTGTCTTTTAGATAATTCATCAGTTTGGTGTCTGACTCCTGGGTATTTTGTAATGTCCCAGGATCATTCTCCATACCAATCCCTCTTCGCTCGGCTTCGAAGGAAAAGCAATCCAACAGTATATGTGGTACTGTGAGGAGAACCCCACAGGAGGAGAACCCCCACCTCCTGAAGGAAAGATTTAATTTTTAAAAAATTCTGCCGGATTGCATTGTATGACATAAGATTGAAATATGATATATAAAATAAAATAAAAAAGTCAATAACAGGTAAACAAAATGAATACAAACTAAACAAATGAACACTAAAACAAAATATCTAATCTATTTACAAAACAATAAGAAAAAAATAAAGTTACATAATAAAATGGAAATAAAAACTAAAAACTTAAAACTAACATAATTATATAAAAATAAATAAATAAAAGGGTACTTAAGAGTTCAATTGTAAAAAGCGTGATGGTTGCTGTACGCGTTCAGACCGTCGGCTGACAGTGGGCCAAGTACTCGTATAGAGCGAAGAAGAAAAAATATTCCCTGAGGAATATTACAATGGAGACCGTCGGGTACTCCTGTGTGTGCTCGCATAGAGCGTCCAAAGCGTGCCAGATACTGAAGTCAATGTATGAAAAGAAAATTTAAAAGTAACTGATTTTATAATTAAAATACAACTGAAACATTACCTAAGGTGTGGAAAAAAAATTGGTTCAAGTAATTTACCTTGATCTGAACTCTTAAATACCCTTGAAAACTTCAGTTCTATTTGTAACATACACAACTACTAGATGCAATTAGAGTCGACCATAGCAGAGGCTAAATTATTATTGGATATTGCAGGGGTAGTTTGCAACAGTTGCAATTATAGGATGATTGCTTACATACTGTTCTCACAACGTTGGTTCTTGTTCAATTAGCACGTGGAGTTTCATCATCTTAAGTTCATTGACAAAGTTTCATCATGTATAATACATATCTTTTATTTGCATTTTCATTTTTATTAATGAAATTGGGCCACCGTAGAGCCTTGACTAAGTAGGTCCCTTCATGACATCTTTGTAGTAATAATAGTTACTTAGGTAGCAATATCACACTGAAACTATTAACAACGATAAATTAATGAGCATAATACTCATTTTATTCTACTAAACTATTGGGTGGATTCATAAATTCATTAGATATTTGAAGGGTAAAACTTTTTTTAATTTTATTTTTACATAAAATAATTTTATTTAATTATGTATTGGGGTCACCTGAGGTAAAGGGGCTAGCATAACAGCCTTCTGCGTGCAAGGTCACCCGTTCAAATTCGGCAAGTGTCTCTAGGATTTTTGAAGATGTAATTCTTCAGAGCCTACGTAAAACGGTGGTCCCGAGTCTGTGTGATGACACTAACTCGTAAAGGATACTCTTACCCAAAACGTGGATAAGCAAAATTTAGTACTCCCATTTTAGCATCGCCCAATCAGCTACAGTAGCATAATGTGACGTCAAATGAATAAACAAACAATAATGTATTAACTATTTTTATGAATGACCTCTTCCCATCCATCTACCAATTCAATTTGGCCGTTCTCGTAGAACGTCTAAGGTATTAAAGTAAAAGTCTGATCGAAATACGTTTTACTTGTTCACATATCTTTCATTAGTGCACGATTTCCGGTTCAGGTAGTTTTAGATAATTGCCGGAATAATTTGTAGTCCGTAGTATAAGGAGAATATGTTGGGTGTAATGAAACATTCTAGCATAATCCCCAAAACTTGGGATGCTTATCGCGGAAGGTGGTATGACGTCATGGTGGAATACAACACCTATGCGTTGATTACTTCTGGGCGTGTCTGTCGCAATGTTTCGTCTAATGCCGTTATATACATGCAGGAGACCTTCAAATCAATCGATTTTACTTTCACTTACCTATATATGAACGAGTCTGTGTGATGACCGTAAAAGGGAAAGCATTGCGATCGTGAAATTTTCGAATTTCAGTCCTCAACGCAAATACACGTTTTAGGGTCAACTGATTCTAAATAACCAAGTCTCGAAAAAAGATTGCGCACGCGCGTGTGTGTGTGGTAAGTCTAGCGCAAAAACGAAAGGACGTACAAAACTGAAATTTCATATTTAACAACTATACGCCTGATATATTAAAGCGCTGTTTCCACTAAAATCGGTAGACCTATTATATACTTTGCATTTTGCACTTTTTTATAATTTTCTCCAAAACAGCTTTTACGATTTTGATTAAACTCGTTATATCGATGTAAAAGTTAATGGGCTTAAATATGATGTAGGTTTCATTCTGATTGAAATAGTCTTACTGGGATTAAATGTCGATATTTTTATTTTTCTTTCTCTGAACTACTTTTAATTTTGTACATTCCAAAAGATTAAGCATATCATCTTAATGGCATTGATGATGGACGGCTAAATATACATGTTGAGCGAATTTGATACACAACTAAAGGAGAAAATTGCAAAAATATTTTTTATGCAATTTTTGTGTTTTGAACACAAGACTAGTAATATAGACGTATAATATGGTATACCGTTGGATAGCTAAAGATTTTAGAATATTATCTATAAAATATTATCTGAAACAAGGAATTGTAAAGGTTAATGGAGAGAGATGAAAATCTGATAAAACTAACTGATTGTTGTTGATAAAAATATAATAGATTATTTAATAAAACACATGTTTCTATTGAAAATCAATACTTTACGAATTATTTTTAACTAAATTTGTATCACATTTTTGTAATAAATGTATTTAAAAATTCTTAAATTGACATTAACAACGGAGGTAAGTAAATGTCGTGTGTTAAATATCGCGATAATCCCACTATAATGAAGGCAAAATCTTTTCTGGATTTGAACGGTCCGCGGAGTAGAATTAGGAGCCTCGCTAGCAGTTGTCCACGATCTATTGCTCCCCACGTTGTAGATAATGTACTTTACTTTTGAGGAACTTTAATGGTTTTCCGGGATAATCATAAATATATATTGTGTTATCATGCGGAGTTTGGCATTTTCATTAATAGTAATATTCAAGCAACATGTATAAAATTTAAAATTTTTTAGATTTTAAGTTTGTAAGAACCATGCAATTTGTATAAAACAGAAGGTTCATTAATCAATCATTCAATTAACAGTAATTCAGACCTAACTTTCCAAATAATAACAGAATAAATTAACACAAATGAGCCGAGATTTAAGCAATAATTGCCTTTGTTTGGTGTGGAATATGGCTTTTATTTCATTAAGGGGTTTAAAGAGGCAGTTAAATGTTAATTAGAAATAATTGGCTTACCTCAGGCGGTGGAAAATATTTGTATTATTATACGCGGTCTCGGTGTTTATTAATTTAGTTAATTCTTTTTTACTTTATTTTTCAACCCCGTTATTATCTTGTAATGGTTCAGTAATAACACAGCCCATGCTTTAAAACTTGCAAAATTATTTTCAAAAGTTGAGAATCATGAAAGTTGATAAACAACCACAATAAAAATATAATTATTAGTTCCTCAACTTTTTCATTTATTTTTTTTTATATCCAAATTAAATTGTTAAAAATGTTTAAGTTCTGCAGGATTTTGTTTGTAAATTTCTTTTTTTCAGTATTGCTTTAGTTTTGTTAGTATTTTAGTAAATATGGTGTGAATAACTGTAACCACTGTCCTATATGGGATATAATGAAATATTATTCTCCTCTCTCTCTCTCTCTCTCTGTCTCTCTCTCTCTCTCTCTCTCTCTCTCTCTCTCTCTCTCTCTCTCTCTCTCTCTCTCTCTCTCTCTGTGTCTCTCTCTCTCTCTCTCTCTCTCTCTCTCTATATATAATATATATATATATATATATATATATATATATATATATATATACTGTCGAGGCAAACACTCTGTTGTTTCTTAAGCCCTCAAGCATTTAGTCTCTCAGTAATTAAGACGTTGATTTCCAAAATATACTAAAGGACATTTTTCGACATATTGGTGTTCTAATTATTTAGTTTTATCTAAATCTTTTACTTAATTTTATCTAATGAATAATCAAGTCGTTTCAAAACGCGATTTATATTTTAGAACACATAAATTGTTTTATTAGGATGGCTTATTTTTAAAACATTTGACTTGCTATATTCAAGTTATAAAACACTGCCAAGAAAGGCAAAACTAGTAAAACAAGCCTGATAACATGAGATTATTCTGAGATCCACAATTACTTATTACAGAGATTCCTGGGTATTGACAAAAGAAAGCAGAAGTTCTAACAGAGGAAAATACTGAGAAAGATTAGAATAGATTACTGTTTTCGAGGCACTCAACTTCTAGGTTATTATGCCCTTAGTGAAGTTTTGGTATAGCATTTGGTTATAATTATAAGTAAAATAGAATAATAATATAAATTAATAATTAATTAAGTTTTTTCAATGGGTGTTTCTAAAAAAAATAAAAAAATAATAATAAATAAATTAAATAAAATTAATAATAATTAATATATATATATATATATATATATAAATTTACTTTCATTTATTATATTTTGAGAAATAAATGTGTTTCTCTAAGCAAGTCAATCAGATTATCCACAGCATTACTTGAGTCTTTCAAAGCTGAACCACACTTTGGAGAACGTTGTGGTTTGCGAATGCCTTTTGTAAAGCTCTGCACTCCTCCACTATACGCTTCACTGTTAATGGGGTTCCACAGGTTCGACATGTTGGTTGGTCTTTTCTTGTGATTAAATTGGTATGGCCAATCCTCAGTCTTGTAATGACAACCTCTCTCTTCTCTTAACTCTCACTGAGCTTGTCCACCGCTGCGTTGTTGTTTTTATATAGCACAATATTGTTTTCACAATTGCCAATAAAAGAAAATGGCCCTTAGCAATTAGGATAGTGATCTCCGTACAATGTATCGAAAACGAGACCTGGTATCCTTTGAGAAAACATCCGCCTTAGATGGCCCGGACGTATAGAAAGTTTGACGGAAACCAGGAGGCCGAAAGGTCTTTTGTATGGAAAACTTAAAAGAAAAAGATGTAGAGGAAGACCAAGAGTGAGATGGTTGGATGAAGTCGAGGAGGACGTCAAGTTGGTTTGAGTAAGGAGGTGGAGGACGGTAATTCTAGGACCGGTGCGCCCGGCAGTAAGTACCATAAGATGAATAAGTATCTATGAGTTAAAGTGAGCTTGAATTGTGAAGTAAATATGTGTATGACAATTGCACTTTGTTGATTGCCTACATTAAGGTAATTAACTGCCCAAATGGCAGTGTTAATTTAAGATAAACACAACGCTGATTGGAAACTTGTGGAAAAACAATCCAATTCAATTATATAGAAGGTTCGGGGTCAGTTTCTCCGTAAGCACAAGGTCTATAAAAACCCCATTTACATAGTTACTCGTATATAAATATATAAATTAATTACTAACTCTTTTAAACAAGGAGAGATAGGAGAAGAAGGAAATAAAAAAAAAAGAAACTTACAACTATACTAATATAAAGAGAGAAACCATAAAGATAAAGTAAATAAATGAAATATTTGAGTCGAATAAATAGATCCCTTTGATTAATTGAAGCATAGGACTGGATATTTTACAAAGAGGAAAAAGAAGTCATATCCCTAAAATAACGACTAACTAAAAAAAATAACAGTGTATTGGAAATAGTACTAAATATACAAAAAAATGTAGTATCACCAATTATGATGAGTTAATGAAATATATAATCATTTATAAGGCGTGCAATTTACAATGCTGATTCAGGTGAGGATGGGTTTAAATGCATTTGAGGACTGTCCTATAGATTGGATTTTGACGATCCCATTCCAGCTAGAACACATGGTAACCTATGGGACAAAGAGTACTGTTTGGCTTAGTTAGGGTGTATATCTAAGTAAGGATCTTGAAATTTTAAAAGTAGCAATTGAAAACAGAAAATGTTTATACGCTAATTAATTTTGCGTGTTTAATTTAATTTATTAGAGAGCTTCCACTAGGAAGCTTCTCTACATGTCTTTCATGCCTTTATATATTTGTCTCAAATTTACTTGTTGTATTCCAATAAATAATGTATGTATAATTGTTGTAAATTCTAATAAATAAATTTTGTTTTAAATTTAATTTATATACTGCATTATTATTTTATAAATTTATTGTTTCGTATATATTGTATGAATGTAGTGCTTAATCTATTATAAATTTTCTAATTAGTACGAAACGTAATATATGTTGAAATGCTCAATAAAAATTGTTTTGGATATAAAAAAAATACCTAATTTAAATTTGTTCTCCTTCACGTTCACCCACTCCTTTTATTAAATTTTTGTAAGTAGTTCCAACGTTAAATATAATGTCAATAATCCAGGATATTCTAAATAGCCAATAAAATTACATTTGACTACCTTCGACACACACACACACACACACACACAAACACACACACATACACATATATATATATATATATATATATATATATATATATATATATATATTATATATATATATATATATATTAATTCTGCCAACTAATGTAATTAAATAAATCCACATTATGTTATTAGCAAAGTATGACGTATGCCCTTGGAAATTTAGGAGTTATTGCTAGTGATTAATTCTCTAATTCGATTTCTCTTCAGCCTCTTTCATCCCTACAGCCTTTCCTGAAGATTAAAAGGCAATTTTAAGCCGAAGATTAAATCGGCAGGGTCCGAGATCTGTTGTAAATATTTTGATTTTTCCTTCACAAATACCTACGCCTCCGGGACATGCTCTATTCGGAGTTCATGCGTCTAATTGTAAATATTTTATATAGTCAGTCATGCCTGTTTTCAAGATGTTGAAAATTTCATAATCATTTATACAATTCATTAATGCTGGCAAGAAAATCGACCTAAAAGTTCTATTAGTAATAATATTACAATTAACAGTAGAAATAATGTATAAAGCAATATATTAGACTTTCAGCCTTTAAATTTTCATTCAGTTTAGGATGTTATAAATATATACACATAACAAATGAAAAAGGGAAAAGCAAAATAGAAAAATTATAGTTTAATGAATAAGCACTTTTAGAGAGACCTCCTCATGGTGGTTGTATAGGCAATATTATACTAGAATGCAACATGAATATGAAGCTATGAATGTCGAGATGAACTAGCTAGGGGAATAGAGGAGAACGGTGAGGAGACGTAGGGAATAAACAATTTTTTGAGAGATAAACAACCATGGAGTCCTCTAGGAGGTAGATCTTGAGGGTCTTCGCTATATAGTTCTAGAATCATTTAGTCGAAAGAGCAGGATCAAGCTGATGCAAGTACGGGTTTTATAACAACTATAACCTACTACCGACAGTAAAGATTTGAAAAGGGACGAAGTGAATAAAATTTTGGTCATAAAGAAATCGATGTCAGAAATACTAGATGTAATTATAAGATATGTTGGCAGTGTAGCTGCTATAATATAATAATAATATTGGAATAGCTATGCTTGAGTACAATTTTTATAGTAAAGATGATTTTATAGTAGGCTGTCCCTACACAATGGTACGTAGCCGCATGAGGTAATCCCCTTCAGGCAGTCTTTGCTTCCGAATACATGCGAACCTATGTTTTCTGTTTATAACGATCGTAGGACTATTATGTTATAAAAACGGTGGAATTATTTCAGAAACACACCTTATATAAATTAACTAGCTGTGTCACGCAGCTTTGCTCGCGAATATTGCATTTCGTATTAATTTATGTGCGTTTATGGTGAGATTGGCTATAATAAATATCAACTATCAGCTACTCTTTGTTATCAATTAAAGCCCGATCTTGACTTCTTCCTGTCAAATTTACAATAGAAAACCAGTAGAAGTGGTTATATCCATAATCACTTAATATGTAAAAATAATCGTCACAAACTATTTTTAAAAAATAAATAACAATTGAATATATTTTCATAGGAACCTACACTCGAAACAGATATGAAACGCAATATGCTTAAAAGGGTCGGTCACCTGTATGTAGTGACCAGCCAGGTGCCCTTAAGATTTTTTAATGAGAGAAAAAAACAACCTTAGTTATGCCCTCCTTCGAAGGGGACGTAAATGGGTGATTCCATGAACTCGTTAAAGATCTCTACCCTAACTAAACTTGGAGAGGAAAAAATTAGTCATCATACGATTAGCCATAGTAGTATAAAAGTGACGTTAAGTACTCCCCAGTAGCCTCATCTCTCTTCGGACCAAATATTTTAGTACCTTATTTTCTAAAACCTTTAGCCGTTGTCCGTCCTTCAAAGTAAGCGGCCACGTTTCACCGTCGGAAGAATAACAGTTTTATAAATTCTAACCTTCAAGTTTTTAGACAGAAGCTAAGTAATTTCGCAACTGAATTATAACACGCGTTTAACCAGGACTTTATTTCCTCCTGGATTTTTTTTTTCGTTATCATTCAACCTAAATATTTAAATTTCTCTACGTGTTCAAAACTATACCCTGAAATATCAATATCACTATGATCGCCACTGTCTCTGCTACAAATAATATATTTTGTCTTTTCGGTATTTATTTCGAGTCCTATTTCTTTACCGGTTTTTATTAACGGACTTGTATTTAGTTGTTTAGTTTCCGTGTCTTCCTTTAGCAGTACCAAATCATCGGAGTATCCCAGAACCGGAATTTTATCACCCAACTTTAAACCTTCTTAGTACATGTCACCTTTTCTTTGATATATTCTAAAGCGACTTTGTCTGCATCGATTTCTGTTATTATGATTGCTATTAAGAAGTTTTTAAAAGAATATATTTTAAAGTACTTCCGCGTAAATGGCATTTTAGTTTTATTTGTGCAGAAGAACTGATTTTCTCCGCAACCCGATCTTGACGTAAATCTATTCCTACGTGTTTAAATGAAAAAATATAAATTAACGGGAAATTGAATTATTTATAAATAAAAGGTAAATCATTTGGAATCATTGGGAAGCGAGGTTTTTTTTCTCCCAAATTTTCCCGTTTTTCCCCAGATTTTCGACTGATTCTTCTGTCCTATTGGTCGCAGCGTGATGTTATATAGCCTATAACCTTCCTCGATAAATGGACTATCCAACACAAAAAGAATTTTTCAATCAGTAGTTTCTGAGATTAGTGCGTTCAAACAAACAAACAAACAAACTCTTTAGCTTTATTATATTAGTATAGATTTAAATCTTACTGACATATATTTACAATTTACAACTAATGATATTCATTTTAAGCTTTTTTGTACAAACAAATGAATAATTTCTGGTATAAATAATTTAATCATTCTGTGCAAATTAGCTACATATAAAAAACAATATTATATAACATTTAATTCGACTGAGATTCCTCTTAAGGTCTGTAAATCCTAAATGACATTGGAATAAGGGTTACATCCATCCAAGTAGAAAAGTACAATATAGTAAGCAGCAACAATAAGACTGTTTATAGAATGAAGTTAAAAGGAGAATATCGATTAATTTTTATTTAAACAGTTTGTTTGTTTGTTTGTTTAGGTTTTAAGGCGTAAAACCGTAAGGTCATCAACGCCTAGACACTATATGCATATTCAACCTTTATAAAAAAGAACTATTAGGTAATGGGTGATTGAGAGAAAGAAAGAAAAAAAATAATAAATAAAATAAATAAATAAATAATAAATAAATTAAAAAAAAAATAAAATAAAGAAAGAAAAAAAAATATTTTTATGTAAACAATAGTTTAAAAAGCTAATACTAGTAATGCTAACTGACTAGGAATGGTCTTTATAATTTTGATAGTAATGATTGCTCCTTAAGAAAATCAAAAACTAATTCAATGGTTTTCTCTCTATCACCCAGCACCGCTGAAATATTCGGGCTTAGTCCAATTTTATTCAGGTGTGATATAATAAGGGCATTCTTGAAAAATATGCCGAATGGTAAGGGTTCCATCACAGTGCTGTCATCGGGGCACCGGCTGCCTAGCAAAAAGATAAGAGTGCGTCAGCCGCGAGTGTCCTATCCTTAGCCGGGTCAACGCGACCTCCTCCCTCCGGCTGCTACGGCTAGATGTAGACCAGGGATTCACTGTTTGTTTTATATGCTTCAGTTTGCTTACCTGGCTATCGTCCCACATTTTCTGCCATCGGTCATCTTCTTGCTTTCTGAGCGGTTCACTGAGTTCAGACGGTGTCAAGATGGCTGTTCCTCTCCCTGGCAGTGTGAGCGCCTGCTTCGCTGCCCGGTCCGCAAGCTCGTTACCGGTAATTCCCACGTGGCTCGGCACCCACACGAAGCTTACCGACTTGCCCAGGTTTCGCAACGCAGCTATATGAGAGTGAGTGCGAACTAGTATGTGATGATTTGGATACAAGTTCTGCAAACCTTTAATTGCGCTTAGGGAATCGGTTAGTATTACGATTTGGTCTTCATTTATTTTCATACAGAACTGTAGAGCTGAGGCTATTGCGTGTAGTTCGGCTGTGTATATATTGCATAGATTATGCAGTTTGAATTTGTGTGTCGAGTTATGGGTCACGAAAGCGGAAGCTGTAGAGGTATCTGATTTAGAACCGTCGGTGTAAATTAAAAAGGGTTCAGGAATGGTTTGAATAATCTGTGTTAGTCGGTTTTTGAATTCGGAAGGGGAAGCATTTCTTTTGGAGAGGTTGGAAAGTTGAAGGAATATTTTAGGTGGTTGGTGTGTCCATGGTGGGGTTTTATCATGGGAGTTTATTTTATACAGTGGAAGGTCTCTAAGTAAAGAGGAAGCGGAGGAAATTCTTTCTGCTAACGGAAGGGTCGCATTGACTTTGTTTGATCGAAAGGAAATAAATTTTATAATTTGGAAATATAATTTATGGCAAGTTTTTGTCGTCTAAAAATGAGAGGCGGAATTCCGGCTTCTGAACATAAGCTAAGGATAGGGCTGGTTCGAAAAGCCCCAGTGGATATTCTAATTCCTGCATGAAGTACTGTGTCGAGCCTGGCGAGAATTCGTGGGTGTGCCGAAGATATATAAATGACCCATGTTCAAGTTTTGAGCCTATCAAACTTTTATAGAGTATTAATAAAGTTTTCCTGTCTGAACCCCAAGTAGTGCCGCTGAGAACTCGCAGTATGTTTAATTTTTTCATAGCCTGTGCTTTTATGATGGATATATGATGTTCCCAGGTCAGTTTTCTGTCAAATGTCAAGCCTAAGAATTTGTGGTAAGTAGTAAATGGTAATTTAGTGTTCCCTAAGTACAATTCAGGTAGTGGTGGTGTATTCCGCTTTCGGCTGAAGAGCAGACATTTAGTTTTTTCTGGTGAGAAGTGGAGTCCTTTAGATATTGACCAGTTGTTCAGCCGATTGAGAGTTTCCTGCAGTCTATTTTGAATATCCCTAATGTCGTGGGATCTGTAGATAATTGCCATGTCATCAGCGAATAGTAATGGTTTCACTCCTCTTGGAAGGTTAAGACCCAAGTCGTTCACTGCCAGGGAGAAAAGGGTCGGACTAAGGACGCAGCCCTGAGGGACACCGCTGTTTTGAGAACTATTTTCAGAAAGTTCGCAGCCAACCCTAACTCTGAAATGGCGATTGGCCCCTTATTCCAATTGAGGCTAGTTTGCGTAGAATAACGGCATGGAAAATACAATCGAAAGCTTTTACCATATCAAAGAATATTACTCCTAGTAACTGGTTATTGATAAAAGAATATTGTGCTTCGGCTTCCACAACAACCAAGTGATCTATCGTGGAGCGCCCTTTGCGAAATCCAGATTGATAAGGTTGTAGAAGCTTTCCTCTTTCTATCATCCACATTAATCTTTTGTTCACCATCCGTTCCATGGTTTTGCCAAGGCAGCTAGTAAGGAAGATCGGGCGGTAGCTAGTTGGTAACCTCTTATCTTTACCTGTTTTTAGAATGGGAACCACAATGGAGTCACGCCAGCCATTCGGAAAGCCTCCTATGGACCAGATATGATTAAAATAGTCAAGGAGCCATTGAAGAGTATCGTTGGGTAAATTTTTAATCATTTCGTAGTGAATGTTGTCGGGACCAGGTGATGATCCTTTAACTGAGTTTAAGACCTCTTTCAATTCCCAAATTGTAAATCGAATGTTGTAGAATGATGTGGAGTCTAATTTCTATTTCATTGGGGATGGTGTTGCTGTCAGTATTATTGTTTCTATTTTGATTATATATATTTGAGAAAAAATCGGCAAATGTATTTGAAACGGTTAGGGGGTTGTCAGTCAGTCTTCCATTAACTAAGAGGGTGAGGTTGGGAGAGGATACGTTTTTGGTTAGTTTGCGGACTTTGTTCCAGACCGTCGCGGAAGTTGTTGCGGAATTTATAGAACTAACAAATTGTTTCCAAGATTCCTTTTTATAATGGCTAAAGGTAGTTCTGCATATAGCTCGATATTTTTTATACTCGATAAAATTTTCTAAGGTCATATTTTTTAGAAACTTTTTGTACGCTCTCCGGCGATTCTTAATAGCTAATTTACATTCTTTATTGAACCATGGAACTAGAGGTCTTTTTGGGGTGCCTTTGGTCTTTGGTATCGATGCTTGGGCGGCCTGAATAATAATATTTGTAATAGCTATACACACTTCTTCAACGCTCAGGTCGTGAGGAGGAGTATTAGGTGGCGAGGCCATGGAAGTAAAAAGAGGCCAATCAGCTTTATCTAACACCCATCTAGGATTTACGCGACATAAACGGTTCATATTTGTAAATTTAATAAGAATTGGAAAGTGATCACTGCCGTGGAGATCGGGTAAAACGGTCCAGTCTAATGTGGGATAGAGATTAGTGCTGCAGAGAGTGAGGTCAAGGGCCGAATATGTTCCAAAACTTGAGCTTAGAAAAGTCGGCTCTCCTGTATTTAGTATAATTAGATCCGATACATCTATAAAATTTTCTATTATCTTACCTCGCGCATTGAGATCGTTGGAGCCCCATAAGGGGTTATGACCGTTCATGTCTCCGATATATAAAACGGGTTGAGGGAGTTGATTATGTATTTCTAAAAGATGCTGAGAGTTTATTGAACGGTCTTGTGGTAGATAAATATTGCAGACGGTGAAAGTAAAACCTAGGTGAATGGTAGCAGCTACGACATGAAGATGAGAATTGATTGTTATTGGTTCAGAGTAAACTGATTCAAGTACAGCTAACATGACTCCGTGGTGGCCATGATTAGGGTCAGGACTGTCTTTTCTATAGATATTAAAGTTCTTTAGAGTAGTGAAGCTACTGTGTGATTGCAAATTTGTCTCCTGTAGCCCGACACAAAACGGATTTATATCATTTAATAAAACTTTTAGATCATTAAAATGAGTTTTTAGACCGTTACAGTTCCACTGAAGAACAGCCATATTACTAAGAGTGATGGAAAGAAGTATAAATTGTCTGTTTTGTGAAGTTGGAAGCTATTTAATTTAGATCATTACTATTATTCTTTTTCTTTGGTCTTCCTCTTTTATTTCTTTGAGATTGAAAAGTTTCTGTGTTATTTTTAACAGTATCCTGTTCATTTGACATGAGACAAGATGTTGATTCATCGGCTTCAGAGCTTGTATCATGATTGTCTTGGAGTTCGGAAGTGATGGAAGCGGGGGGAATGAGAAGAGCACAGAGAGAGGTAGTGGGTGGAGGGTGAGGTGGGGTGTTATGAGGAAGGGAGAAGGTAGTAGGAGGGTAGCCAGATGGATCGGTAGGAGAAAGTGAAGAGGGGGTGAGAGAGAGTTGTGAGGGTGGGGAGAAAGAGGAAGTAGTGGGGACAGAGTGAGATTTATTGGACGGCACGATATTATTTATTTTAGTTTGTGATTGTTCATTTGCATTTAAAGCAACTGACTTAATGGGATGAGTGAATGGAAAGTCCACTTGTACTCCTACATCTTTTTTATTTAAACAGTATTACCAGAAGATTTCCAATGAAGTATAAGTTTTCACAAAAAATGAGAAACATCAAATTTATTTAGTAGCTAAAATATATGTATAAGCAATAATTTAAATGCTTGTGGAAAAAGCAAAGGAGAAAAACTCAAAACAGTTCCAACATTGCAGTAAGAACTATTACACAAATGAACTTGCAATAAAAAAAATAAAATAAAAAACTGGAAAAAAAGTTCTTCGATACCATTTATATAAATTCTTTCATATAAAATCTTGCATGGACTGTTTGGAAAAAAAACTTTTTTTTTATTTCTGCTACGTGCTTCTTAGGATAGAGGTGCCTCCATCCATGCAAACCAAGCTTCTCGATCCCGAGCCAACACCCTCATGGCATCTCAAGTTTTTTTCCTCTCGCCTCAACCATTTTTGTGAAGTAGTGTTTCCATTGCATTATGGGTAACCCTCTTGGGCGTTTTCCTATTGGTTTGGCCTAAAAATATTTTATCGTTTACCTGTTTTCACTCATCCGACAAAAACGTCCGAACCATCTGAGTTGTCTCTTAAAAGAGATAACTCTAACACACTCTCTTGTCCTCTCATTCCGTATGTGATCCCACCTAGTCAGCCTGCTACTCTCCGAAGTTCCATTTTTATTGCAGTAACTTTACTTCAGTTCTTAACTAGTGGTATTCAGGTTTCACTTCCGTATAGAATATATCATACATTCCGGGTAGGGAATATATTGTATAAGAGGATAAGAGTGTAAGAGTGGTAGTATATTGAACACAACTGTACTGTTGCATTATTTGAGATAAGAAAAAAAATCCTATTGGCTATCTTTTGGTCTACTTTCCCATTCCTGCTGATCACTGTTCCGAGTATTCGTCCGATATTTCCATTGGTTCACCTTTAGTATTTTAATGTATGTCCGGGAGGCCTATCCGTATTATTTTACTTTTTCTGGTGTGGATGGAAATCCCCTTCATTTCCGTGCTCAGCTTCCCGTCCAGTTACATCTTGTTGTAAGTTTAATGTACAAGTATTATTAAAAAAAAAAATAAATAATTAAAAAAATTGTTCGATATGAGTAACAATAGATCATACAAAAAAACAAAAACAATAAATAATGTATATATAACTAATTGCTGATAAATTTGTTACATACATAAAATTTCGAAGAAGGATTAAATAATATGTAAGTAAATCGATTGTTTTAGAAGCGTCATAAGCTCCTAATTATAATATTGGACTTCTGACCTTTCTAAAATAAACGATTTAATCCAATTGTCATTTTTTTCTACCAGGATAAGTGCATGTAAATTTGAAATCACAAGAGAAAAAATGCATAATCTAATCAATGAATGTATAAAAAGCCATTAAAGTCACATTTTTTTACATCAGCATATTATTTGTTAAATTAAAATATTATTGGAACTAGACATATGAAGAGTGTAAAAAAATAATTCTACAATCTGGTAATTTTAACATAAGGATATTTCGATAACGGCGAACTTCTAGTACAAGCACATGGTCTTGTGAGTGTTTGTGTGTGTGTGTATATGTGTGTGAGTGTATATCCTGGAAAAATTTGTCAGATGAAAGGAAAATTTTTAAAAGGATGAGAAGGATTGGGAGACAAAAAGGAATGGTACAGGAGGATAGCCTCTATGATAATCTTCTCTCTCTCTCTCTCTCTCTCTCTCTCTGTATATATATTATTAATTTTTTATTAAATAGTACTTTGAGATATAAAAAAATAATCAATAAATTAATAAGGATTTAAATTTCTAGTTTAGTACCAGTCTTAATGGTTATTCGTGAGTGTCAGAAACAAATGCGGTCACATAAGCTAGTCAAAGTTCTGACTTGTAGCTTGGAACAACTTAAGTTGGACAACTCTGGCGTGCCTCTAACAGCTCCAATAATTTAAATCCTACGTCCTGAAGGCAGAACTGCTGTTATTCAAATTCAAAGCTTTATTAATAAATAAGCCCTAATCGCTTAGGATATACTTTTTCGTTTTTTAATTTTATACATATTTTAAAAGTTGAAAACAGAAAAGCATGTGTTTTATGGAAAAGGCGGTACAACAAAAACAAATAATTAAGGTGGGAATTTCAGAACATAAAGGGCAATTAACTACACACAGATTTAATTAAGTAGAATTGTTTAATATTATAAAAATGCGATGGAACTAATGAAAAGACACTAAGACTACGAAGTGAAAAGGAATGGCTAGAAGGGGTTTTCTTAGACCAACCGAACCTACCCTACCAAGTTAATTCTTAATTAACTCGCTCAGGCTTTGCTGAGGTTTCTGGAGAAAATAACTTATTAAGGTAACGGTAGTTCAAGAGATTAATTCCAAGTGCTATATCAAACATTAAAGAGTTGATACGATTCGTAATTAGATTACTTACTATAAGTGTCTCTGTATGATTAAAAATTAAATCGATTTAAGCGTATGTTTCTTTTAGAATCGTATATTGGTCTAAATTTATACTACTATATATAATGAAACATACACGAGGTTTTAATACTTCTATAATCACACTTTTTAGGTGTTTTGTTTGTTTTAAAATTAATTTAGTAGTTTTTATCATTAAAAAAAATTATAAATAGATACACGTTTTTTTTCTACCTTCAGTCTACAGTCATGGGTTTTAAGAGATAATTAAAAATTGGTTATAGGAATCAGTACTAATTCAGGACTTCGAAGAAGTCATTTGCTGTTTGCGTTCTATGAGTATGTATTGGTTTATTATTTTCAAATCAAAATTAAATAAAAAATTGAGGGCCTTTCAAAATACGTAAACCCGAATAATGAATAAACCAAATTGGTTTGTCCTCCGTACGAATTAATAAATTTAAAAAAACAAACAAACAAAGCATATCTGCTGTTAGTGCTATTCAGTTAAGAAATACATTTCCTACAAAACAAAAAAAATAATTTATTTAAGGTCTTGAAACACACTGCCTTTTTACCCATCGAGGATCTGGATAAAAATTTTGCTAGTGGAATATAATATAATGGAATATACAATGGAAAATAAATTGTTTTGTAAGAAAACAAAATAAATATATTGGTCGCGTTCCAAACTCTGGTTTGTAACATAGTACGAGCATTGAATGGTTTGTCAAGTAGTTTTTTTTAAAAAATTTATCTTATGACTTAAGAGGAAACTCTAGCAACATGCATTTTTTTCTGACAATAAAATATTGTCACACTTTAGGAATGTGGGCGGTTCCAGGCCTCTTTATCCAGGTATTGTAAGTTTACTTATAGCAACCTTCTATAAGTAAACTTACAATATCTGATACTGGCTCGTCACATTTTTATCCCTCAACATTGTAGGGTTTATAATCCATAAAGGTATATATTTGTTTACCTTCTGCTTATTTGGATTCTGTTATTTGTATAATCCACTTCCTATACACCAATGGTTTTATGTTGATTTAATAATTTCGATAATGATTATTCAAGATACATGGGATCTCCGAGACTGCCTGAGCCAATGAAATCAGCTCAAGCCACAACCATCCTTGTATCTCTACATCACCTTCAGCTATTTAGTTTCGGAAAGTCATCGATTAATCTGAAGCAAACGTTCTCTTAGGATGTTCAAAACTGAACATGCTTTCTTGATCTAAAATATTAATGAAGACTTTCTTTAAATCGTTCATTAATTTTTAAAAATTTTTTTTTTCGTTTTAAAATTGTATTTTTTAACTTTTCTGGAGATGTTATTAGTCCTGTACGTTCCATATGCGAAGTAGTATTACATAATCAATGTATATCTGTCACTCCCTGAAAGGAACCGATCTATGAAGCTGTATTATCTACCTAACTCTAATTTAAACACTAACACTGAGTCCCTTTCTATTGTATACTAGATATGAGAATCGCAATTGGATAGGGTTTTGTAGAGGTATGTAGTTACCAGTTCACTTGAATTATATAGAAACGAACAGAGATTAATTTATGAAATCCTGGATTATTAATTAAACGTGTTGAATTCAAAAGATCATATACAACACACTATAATTGTTAAATTAAATAAAAACATCTGGTGCGGGCAACACTCGACTTTTACTTACCTCGGTTAATTAAAAAACTTTTGAATAAAGTTAGAATTCAAAAAATATTAAAGAATATCATTCAGTTTCTTTGGAAACGTATGTTTTCCATTTACATTACCTATCACAACTTTGTATATAAGATAACAGTTTTTTTCTAAAATATTTAGGTTTCCTACGGTGTATTATACTATACATATAAATTACCATTCTTGTATTCAGAAAAAAAATTAACTACAAAAATATTTTTGCTCTGTTCTCCGTCAGTCTGTTATCAAATTCTATATTTTGCCTTTTTCGTCAATGCTAATAAAATGGCGTGTTTCATTTTCTCAAATCTACAAAATTGAAGACACTTTAAAGAAAGAAAATTTAAAATATTGGTATTAGTGCTCTGTCCGACTATTTCAATAAGAATATAACCTGCATGATATCGAAGCCCATTAAGTTTTACATCGATTTAGCGAGTTTAATTAAAATCATTAGATTTTTTTAATTGTAAAAAGGTGCAAAATGCATGCTATAAAGTACCATTTACGGTCAGCAGACTTCGGTGAAAAATGTGTAACATCTGGGGTGTATAGTTGCATTAAATATGAAATTTCAGTTTCATACGACACTTCGTTTACGTTCCAGAATTTCGACAAACACATATTTGTGTCACCTTATTTGCGACTTAGTTATTTGGACTTACGGTACCTTAAAACGTGTATGTCAGTTGAAAACTAAATTTAAAAATTTTCACGATTGCAATACTTTTAGTTACTACATATTTCATATTAAAAGTGTAAACTTTTTTACCTTAATTGATACACAAAATCAAATTACCTGACTTATAATTAGGAAGCAAGAAGATATTGAAAGAAGAGGGACTCAAACGAGAATACGAAAGGACCATGAAGGATGTTCGAAGTAAGAGTATTCCAAAAGACACTGGACCGGGCTAAAGAGAAGAGTTAATATTTTTTGGTTTTATGGGACTGTGTATGGATACAGTGGCGAGAGACTTAAGAGACAACCTCATCCTTACAATATGGGAATAAGAAAGGATGCCTCAAGTTAGGAGACAAGGTATCATTTGCCCCCTTCACAAGAAGGGTGACCAAAGGGAGTGCGACAACTACAGGGATGTAGTACTCCTTTCGAGCGCCTAAAAGGTGTTGTCGAACATTCTTTTCAAGAGACTCAGCCCGATGCTGAAAGGGAGATAGGCAACTACTAGGCTGGATTTAGAAGGCGTAGATCAACTACGGACCAGATCTACCTGAGAATGATTCTGGAAAAACTAAAGGAATACAGCATGGTTACGCACCACCTTTACCTGGATTTGAAGTCTGCATATGATAGCGTAACCCGACCCGAACTCTACCAGGTGCTAGAGGAAATGAGCATACCCAGAAAGTTGATTCGTCTTGTGAGAATGACCATGTTTGGCTCGAACAGTGTAGTTCGTATTGGATCATGCTTCTCCGAACGTATAGACAGGATGACGCCCTTGCATGCCTTATCTTTCATTTGGTGGTCGAGAGAGTAGTACGTCGATCAGGAATCCAAACACGGGCCACCTTATTCAACAGTACGGTATAGATATTGGGATGCGCATACATAGCTGCAAGATCTGAGCGTGCCCTAAAAGAAGCGTTCGTTGTTCTGGAACAAGAAACAAAAAGTCTTGGCTTAGTTATCAATAAAGCCAAGACAAAGTACTTAAGAGTACGACTAACAGAGGCAGGGTCAGGTTATTCGAAGTTGGGCCGTACAGATTCCATATATAGCAAGGTTTCGTTCAGTATAAACGCTTAGCATGACTTGTCATATGAGATCAACCAATGAATTGCAATATTGGGCTTGCAAAATACTTCAAAAGCTTTGAACCCTCTCAAAGAAAACTCTGGTTCGCCTGGTTCTTACCTATGAATCAGAAAACTGGGCCTTCACTAAAGCCAGTGAGAACATTCTTCACGTGTTTGAGAGGAAAATATTAAGAAGTATTTTTGGCCCGGTTCGAGAGGGAGATACCTGGAGAAGGAGGAAGAACCAGGAAATCTCAAGCTTGTATAGCGATCTATATATAACTAAGTAGATCAAGATAAGGAGACTCCAATGAGCGGGTCGCGTGGCGAGGATGAAGGTGAGATTCCCAAAAGGATATTGGTTGAGAAAGTTTATGGTATTCGAAAAGTGGGCAGGTCGAATGTGAGCTGGGCTGGTTCAAAATCTCCCCAAGGCGTCAGAAAATGGAGAGCTGCAACACCAGACAGGGACTGTCGGAGACTTTTAGAGGAGGCCTTGACCCGTTAATGGGTTGTTGCGCCAACTATGTTCATAAGTGTGATTAGGAAGCAAAAAGTCATTGAAAGAAGAGAGACTTAAATGAGAATACGAAAAGAGCAGGGAGGATGCTCTCGGGAGGGTATTCCAAAAGATACTGGACCGGGCTGAAGAAAAGAGCTAACATATTTTTGTTTTCATGGGATTGTGTAGAGAAGTAAGAAAAACAGGAACTTGTTTTCTGGAAATGGATCATGGTTTCAAATTAAATATGAAAAAAAATAAACATTCCTATCTATCTATTTATTACACACAAACACTGAATATATTTCAAAATATACGAAAAATAAATGCTGCATAGGAACACAAAAAAAACATAAAACTATCATAAGTAATGAATGAAAAAAATCAAAGCGGGAAATAAATATCTACACTTTTAGGCTTTAGAAATGCGTTTTAAGTTCCAACAAAGTTCCTGTATTTGAGGTTTTATAAACCTTTAGGGAAATATTACAATGAATTCCAAGAAAGGGCTTTAAACAGAATGCGTAACAAAAATAAATTATGTGAGATAATTTAAACTCGGCAATAAACAGATTAAATGACAGGCTGTAGAAGTGAGTACTTTAGCAAAGACCCTAGCAGGCAAAACTCTCTCAGGCTCTTAAAGGCTGTCTTGAATGCTAAGTCGGGCATTTTGTTGCAGCGCGAGGAGCAAACGAGGGACCCTTCTTAAATTTTATTATTATCGCCCAAGAAAAGAAAATGTCATTATAAATAATTCATATAATCAATAAACAGAAAACTAGGCGATTCTTCCACAAAGCCATCTATAGAATTATTCAAGAAACTTTTATACACTTCCTCTTGTCCTTACCTCCTTTTGTACACAAGTTAGACTCAGGAATACTTTTAAAATTAAATTTTGGGAAGTTTATAAACTTTAGAATTTGAACTAGTTTATTTTATTTTGTGATAAGAAACAGATAGTTGGATAAAAGCGCTAGAAACTATGACCTTTTTATACAGTTAAAGTTTAACTTTAGTTTTTTATATTAGTATTACATGAGGAAGCTTTTCTTATTTATCCATATTAAAACAAGCACAAGTTTTTTCTTCCATCATCTTTTTTATCATCATTATTATATAATTCGTCAATTTCAGTCAACGTTTCGGAGGTTTGTCCCCATCATTAAGGTTAAAAAGGTTTTAAAACAATTTTGCTTTTAGTTACATTTATTAAATTGTTTTCTATATCTATATATACCAATTTTCTTGAAGTCACTTATTAAATAAAATTTCCATAATATAAAATTAACTATAATTACCTCCTTTGATTGATACATATTATTTTTTGTAGCTAACTGCTACATCCACTTATAAAAGTCTATTATTGGCTCACTGTTATATTTTGTTTATAATACTAACAAACTTTGTTACATTAACATGATTCCTGAGGTCTGTATTTATTTTTATTTTGATGTTATTATTTAATTTGTTTTTCACTTTTTTATTTTCTATTTTTTTTATTAAAATTTTATATTATTTATTATGTCAGCGTAATGAGTAAAGAAGTTTATTATAAAACAGATACCAAAAATCTAGGTACTCATTACGCTGACATAATAAATAATATAATAAAAACTGTTAAAAACTTGTATTCAATTGATTCGAGAAACATGTTGAATGCTAAAATGAAGTAATTTGTATTTATATTTCTACTGGAGGGAGATTTTGTTAGGTCAGAGTTATGGAAAGAGGTCTGTGTTTCATTCGTTTTAAGCTGCTATTCAATAACCGCGGTAATTTAAGCTAAGCTGCGAGAAAAGGGATCGACTTGTTAGAAATCTTAGATTAATGTCGAGAATCGTATAATTATTGCTGAAAATTGCAATAGAATGATTAATGAGAAATTATAACCGCTAAGCCCTATCATTTAATACAATTTATTTATATAAGAAATATGTAATGAAATAATTGTAACAATTGTATAAAAATAAAAATGAATACATCATAAAATAAGAAAGAAAGGGAAGAATATTGGCTTAACAGAATAAAATGAAAGGTTAGTTAAGTATTTTTACGATTATATTGCGAGAAAAAAACAAAAACAAGAAAAAACAATTATCTGTACCTCTACAACTAATGGGCCAGTGAATATTGAGTTACTGTTTCTAGGCCAACGGCTGTGCTATGCGGTGATAAAGCCGAGATCAAACTCAGCCACTAGGATTTTTCCTATTTTTGGTATCCACTTTTAGAGGCTCGACCTTAATGTTCCGTTTATTTCAGACCTAATTCCGTCCGAATTTTCCAAATTCCACCAGAACCTCATTCATCATCCTAATCCTCTAGCTCAATCCCTATCCAGCTCCACTCATCCATACAACCTACCTAGAAGGTTGAAACGGCAGTGGCTCCGCGACCTTTTGTTAATATATTGGAGTTCTAGCACTGGCTAGATTCTCCACTCAATGTGATATAGGTATGAGTGTGTGTATTTGTAAATAATTATGAGTGATTTCTTGATTTTATTGTATTTATTCATTATTGTGTATATATTTTATTGTAATTTTAAGCCGTGCAAATATTGTATGAATGTAGTATGTATGATATCTTTCACCACTACTATTGATGTCCATATTGGGACAGATTGTAATTTTACTCAATAAAAATCGTTGTTGAATGAAAAAAAAACTGTTAGAGGCAAGTCGCAGGAGGGTTCCCATTTCCCAGAGTCAGCCCACTGATATTGTAGAATAACAGAATAAATAATATTCTACAGCCGGGATTCAAACTTGGGATCTGGAGAATAGTAGACTATCCAATAGACCACGTTGCTCCCTTATTGTATGAAGTTTTAAAACTGGTATTTCTTTTTAAGAGACGAAAGCCATCAAGTCTAAAACAAAACAGAATCATAATATTTTTAAAATTCAAGCCATATCTTTTTATGTGTTCAACATCGAGATTCGTTCAGATTTATTAATTCCATACCTGTTGATGTTATTTCGTAAACGCTTTTGTTTTGTGGCCCAGTCGTAGACCAAGTGGAACCTAAAATTAGATAAGATAAACCTTTATTTACACATATTTACAATTTTGTTGATACATAAAGTTTATATAAAAAGTAAAAAAACATCAAAAAGGTAAATAAAGCATTGCATAGCTCAAATTGAAGCAACAGGAATGAAGAAGCTGTCATAATTAGAGTAAGAATTGGGTATACACGTCTAACACACTTTCTAATAATCCACACCAGCGAAATGTGAATTATGTGATTTGCAGTTAACGACTATATTCTAGAAGAATGTCCATTACATCGAAAACACTTTCATGAAGCAGGAATAGAAAGAAGGCCTCACGGTGAACCTAACGAAGTCTTGCTTCGCTCGTTATAAGGTCGAGTTCCTAGGGCATAAGAAGAACGCCTCAGGAATCAGCGCACAGCCAGAGAAGGTGTAGGCCATATTATCCTACCCTAGACCTGTTATTATTAAGATCCTGCGACGTTTCCTGAGTATCTCTAACTATTATTGCCGTTGAATAGCCAGGGTTGCGAAAATGCAAGCTCTGCTTAACAGGTTCCTTGCTGGAGCGAAGAAGAATGACATGAGGCCTGTCCATGGAACAATGAAGCCATAGAAGATTTCGAGCACTGCAAGTCTGGCATCAAAAATTCTGCCGTGCTGGGACATCCAAAGCTAGTTAGTTAGTCCTGTTATGCGAGTCCTCCAGCACAGCTAAGACAGCCTTGAAGCAGAAGGATGGCGACGTATGGCGGCCTCTTATATTTTTCTCCAGTGCTCTCGCTCCAGAGCGGAAGAAGTACGCCACCTACGATAGGCAACTATTGGCTATCCACCGGGCGGTCAAAAACTTCCGCTACTACATGGATGGGAAACATTTTACTCCAATTAAAATGTCCTCTGGTCAACAAGCTGGCACCCGGCGAGATCTAAAATCATGTTATTTTGGTAAATTACATCTGCGCCGATGGTGGGGTGGCTAATCTTTGCAACGATGAATCGCCATGACATTCCCGCCGGAGCCCAAGATGAAGATTTTGGACAATGGTTCCTTACATAGGAACGGGCGTCCTATTGGTAGCGTACTTCGTCATGTTCTTCAGGGTGGCTCCAGTATCCACCAGATATCTGACCCCGGACTTCTTATCGGTGACGAAGAGTCGTGGGTTGTTAGCCATAGCGACGGGAACTGCCTTGTTTGCTGGTATGACAAGCTTAAAGCCCTAGCCGGTTTTCCCTGAAGCGCTCATGGTAGAATCATAGGATCCGTCTACTCTTCTTGCTTTTAAAGCCCCCCGCGACTCCGACTAGGTGGTCTGCTGTCCGGCCGTATTGTCTTGGGCGACATTTGCGCTTTTAGAGCGACTACTTCGGCAGTATGAGGCTCGAGGGCTGCTTCAAGGTCTTCTTTATCCCTTCTTGAAGGCCGCGAAGTTGGCTCCAGCTAATATGCCATAATCGGGTTACTTGGGGGTTGCTGAATCTCCGCTATCTTATCAGCAATTTGGGCCAGATCTGTATGATCAGTAGGGGGCAAAGCTGCCTGCATTACCTCAGGTAACCCCCGAAACCATAGAGTACTGAGTATGTCCTCCTGCCAGCTGCTGCATCTCCCGCAGAAATAGGAAAGACCTCTGATCGCCGAATTTCTGCTCTTCTAGAAGTTTCTTTATCTTCAAGCTATCTGACTGCCGAAGCTGGAAAGCAACCTCTCTTTTAACCTCTTATTTGGCTCAGTTGCGGACGGATTACGAACCATATCTGCGACTTGCCTGAGGCTCTGAAAATCAAGCTGGGCGGTAATCAGCTGAAATTTACTCTTAATATTGCTGATCTTACATGAAATGAAATACCGCCTCAGCTTAAATAAATCACAGATCTGGCTCTCCTTTTCAGTTGCAGTTTTATAAATGTTGGTAGTCTCGCCAGCGCGTCGGGGGCCGCTGCAGACCCCACCTCTACTTTCTGCTACTCAGTGTCCAAAGTCTATAAATCGTAGAATGGCATATTGTCCGTTCTGTTGTGTGTTTTTATATATATATATATTATATATATATATATATATATATATATATATATATATATATAAGATATATATATATATTTTTAAGGGAGGTTACAATAGATTTGCCAATGTAAAATAAAATAATCTTTATACAATACTAAAAAAAAAATTAATTAACAAATAAAAATCAGCTTCAATTAAATATAAAGAGGACAAAAATAGAAAGATGTCTGAAGCAGTGACAAATCCATTTCACATAACCTCTTTGCTCCCACCGGCTGTGTTTGTAACCTCACTCCATCACACACATCAGGCCTGTCACAAAGGAAATCATAAACCCGATTAATTAGCTTTGATTTTAGTGGTAGTGGACATCTGTACGTTAAATAGTTATATAGGAGATACAGATCTTTAAATAAAAAATTTTTCCTCATAAAAATCAGAAATCAGTATTTTTTTAATTTATTATATATTGTCCCTTCAATATCTCCACAACTATTCATTTTAGCGAAAAAATTTATGTCATTATTTTAAAGATATTTTAAGTACTAGAATTTTGTTTTCAATACAGGTGATAATTTTTGAGATATTTTAATTTTATTCTAATTTACAAAATTTTGTTCTCGCCCTTTCCCCTACAAAAATCGACGCGGAAAACTGGGGATTTTTACCAGTTAATAAGGAAAAGGTACTGAACAATTTCTAACATGTTTTTATTTTTATTTTTTTTGGATAATCGTATTAAAAACTAATTTTACTGTACTAAATGTCATAATGCACACTAAGTGAGTGCATCATCGCAAAAAATAAGGTAATGCTATAAATCAGAAGAATATTAAAAAATATATATTCTTACAACTTAACAGAGTGTCAAAGAGCTTCCATAAGAAATCTATTAGTCGTAGAAACAAAGAAAAACTATCTTGATTAGAATCGCTTGTAAATAGACATATTAACTATAACACGCCATACCAAATGCAGCAAACATTTCCTTGCACGTAAACAAATGGCTAATTATTGGCTCTGTGAACCGATTAATCGACAAAGGGCGCAACCAATAGAAACATGAATTATCAGGAAATTATTACTAATCCGAACAGAAGAACACAAACGCCTTTTAATATCAAGATATAATTAAGATATGGTCAAGATAAGATTAAATTTCCTACGTATTTAATTATTAATAACTAAAATTAATCAGTAATAGCACTTTTAGGATCAACGTCGAGTAAAATAAAAAAAGAGTATTATAAGTTTTGACAATAAATAATATAATAAATATATATATATATATATATATATATATATATATATATATGTAATTATATAAAATATATAAAAACAAAAAAAAAAATATTGACTATATCTAAATATGCCTATTACTAAATAAAATAATGAAACAAAAAGTTATTTTGTTTAATTAGAAAACTATTGCCTTATCTCAAATAGTGGCTTTTTCTAAACTAAAATCGATTTTACTTTATATTCTTGCCTCAAACTTATTATTTTTATAGATTCATTGCTTCTCTTTCTTTCTTTGATTTTTCTTTCTTTCTTTTTCTGGTTCTGTTATCAATTTAATTTAACTATTTAATTCTTGGAAGTAATTATAAATTTATGATTTTTAGGGGTGTCTTTTGTATGAGACTATCCCCTGACTTTTTCAATTGTTACCAGTTTAGTGATAATTCTTTTCTTAAAAAAAAAAAATATGGCTCATGCAGCCGATCTGGAAAGAAAAAGAAAAAATATATAGTGGAGTAGAAAGAGCTTTAAGAAACAATCTTTAGGAATTCAAGCATTTAGTAGCATATTTCAAACACGTTCCTTGCTGAAGAATGTTGTTTACTGTTTTCTTCCCTAAAAATTGGACAAAACTTGAGTAGCTCCTGCTTCAAGCACGATCCTGGAGACACAAGAAGTGAGTCCAGCGGGTCTCCTAGGCACAGAGCAGGCTTTGCCAGCAACAGTTACTCTACAGCCAGTATTGAGCGCTGTGCTCGGCGTCCCCCCTCCAGAGTTCAGTCCGAGGAAGAACGTCGTCAGGGTCAGCATCGTCTCCAGCAACGCGCTTGTCCGTGAGTATCTCAAGCCAAGTAGCTAATAGAAGCGGGAGTCCCGCAAGGTGTGGAATGCATGTATTGTGGTACTATTATATACATCATACGAAAAAAAAAAAAATAAAAATAAATTATATAATATTCTACAGAAAAAATGGAATAAAAAACATCATAAAATCGCACAGCAGAAATGTAATAGTTATGGACAATTTTTCAAAGTATTTCATGACCAGAATAATGAAATAAAAAAATAACAATTTTTCAAGTAAAGATAAAAATTTCTTAAGTCATCGTTTTAAATTTTACTCTAAGCTGTATTTATTAGTATATCATATTAATCCTAATTATTTTTTAACATAAATTTCATTTTAAAATAAAGATGCGATATTTAACGAAAAGGAAATGTATCTACTCTAAAAAAAATTTTCATCAAAAGTTCATTTTTTTTTTTTTTTTTTCTAGAAGCAATTCAAAATTAAAAATAAATGATATATCAGAAGAATAAATAACAACATTCTCTACTTTTTTATTCTTGATTATAATATAAAACTATATATTGGTGATAAATTCCCTAACCCATCTCCTTAATAAATTTTTTTGAAATAAAAAATAACAGTTTTTATATTAAAAAATAAATAAATAAATTAGTTTAAAACAACATTCCAAAGGTATTTAATATATTTTAGTCCTATTCCGAAAAGATATTTCTCAAGACTTATAACAATATACGAAGGAATAGCGGATTTATGAGGCAAGATTATTCCGAATCAATTAAGTCATTAGGGATAACTAGATTATAGCATTTTTATAAAAAATAAATAAAATGAAAGATAAATATTTGTTTTAAACAATTGTTTGGAAATGGATGCCCTAAAAAAGCTCTCTTTTTTTGCAAAAAACAAAATACGATGTTATTACCAACATATTCATAAACAGAAAATTATTCAAGATAGCTTTAAACTGAGGTTATCAAATTCTATATTTAGCAATGCGATAAAGGAGTTCAGGAAGTTGCAAAAATAACTAGATAATAAAATATATTATGTATAAAACATTTATGAGGATTTAATACTGTATTAAAGGAAACACCAAGTACAAAATTATATAGTATTAATAATAATGGCTGATTTATGTAAGTTATTTCCTTTTTGTAACGTAAAAGGATCTTTGAGATAAAATTCACAATAGATATGAGATTCACTATGAAATACTATAGTAAATTATATAATATTGTTATATTATATAATTATGTGTTCATAATTAATAGATTTTCAAAAAATCTTATTTAGAATATATAGGTATTCTAAGGCATATTTATTTACAATACAAATAAAATTTATATTAAAAAAAATCTCATATACACATACATTTTTAAATAATCTTTTTAAGTATATATTAATCTAACTACAATACGGGCGTAATAATCTAGAAATTTATCGCCCTAAAACACCTTACCTACCTACCTCTAACTACAATAATAATTTGGAAATTCATTACTCATTGTTTGCAATGGATTTCTAGATTCGTGTCATAAACGTGACTTCTATTCGGAGAAAATAAGGAAACAAGTAGTAAATAATAATGAAAACAACAGGTTTAAATTGTTCCTTTAATGTTTTTTTTTTTTATAATTATACCCTTACGTAAGATAAAATTAATTAACTTAATAATTTACAACGCATGTATAAACAGAAAGAAGAAAATTCCTAAACATAAGAATCACGAACAAGGTGTATCCCTGACTTAATTAAAATGCTCCGTACACAGCGTAAATTAATTATTCGGAATACAATATAAAATGGAATTATCATCTTTAAAAAAAATTCAATAATAAAAAATGTGTTTACTTTTAAATTAAATCATTTATTTATATTTTAGTTCAAATGTCATTCACATCTAAAACTTATTGCATACTCTATACTCCTTGTTTAACACTCAGAAAATTAATAACTGTGGGTTGAGGAACCAAGCATTGAGGAAAACGTTTCATAACTTCATCCTTGTTTTTATAAATAAAAACTTGTAGAAAAATATATTGTGTAACATTAGTATAAATGAGATGAAATATCTTGGTAATGATAATTTTTAAAAACAATTGATGATATAAAAAATATATAATAATTTCAACGATTGATGAATAGAAATGATTAGTTTAAACTTAAATCGTGGTATTGACTACATAATCGTTAGTTTGTTATTTATGCTCATTGCATTTTAAAATATGAACTTATGAAAATGAGAGCCATCAGGTTTCTCAAAAAACTTACCATAATTATTTTATATTGGATTTTTCAAGACCAGTTACTGTTTTACAATTTTAATATTAGTTAATAGATTTTATCTTTTTTATTTTTATTTTCAACGTTCTTTATTCTTTTCAGTCTTTATTTTTTAATACAATTTTCCTTCTTTCATGCTCTCCATATCATAGCTTATTCAAAACCGAGCTTGTTAAATGTTAGAAATGTTTTTCTAGAGTTTTTGTTTTGTTAATGCATCGTCATACGCTCAACATTTATGAAAAAAGAATATCAGTCTTTCTTTTTTCTTGTCGTTCACGTTCCGTATTTCATTTCAGAGAATAATTTCAGAGAACTGAGTTTATAATATTTTTAATTAAAGTACAAAACAGCTTTCCTGGAATTTTATTTCAAACAACTACGACGTTTCGAGGAATTCTCCTTACCTCAGGCGACTATACTCATCTAGAAATAGGAAAATAATGTTTCATTTTAATTAGCTATGCCTTGTTAAACTGAATCCAAAAACTTGTTGTATGTTTTATGTTAAAGTTAAAAGCATACAAATATCTTTTTCATTAATATATGAGTTTAGATTCATTTGATTGTCATATCTTTAATATCACTACCAACTTACATATTTTATTCAGTGATCATCCACTTACCTAATCAGTTTATTTTCCTCACAATCACACACCTACGATTTCATCTTAGTTACTTTTTACTTCGCAAACTCGGCGCACAGTCGTGTTTTTGACCATTCGCAAATTCTATAACTTTAGAACGAATCGATCTGCTCAATAGACTCATTCGATTCGGGATTAAAAAAACACACGAATTAATGATAGCACAAATAATTTTAATTAGACGTACGTATATACAATAATCAATTAACGGGATACAGAATATTGAGAACAGATTGTTACATCTATCTCCCATTAGTCTATTTTTGAAAAAATAATTAAGAAATACATGATTTTGAAAGCTGTTCTATTTAAATTGTATGAATGTATGTAATTTATTAATTTTAGTATGTATATATTTTTAGAATGAACTTAAAAAATTAATTATCATTAAAAATTTAAACATCTTTTTTATAAATTTTAAAGTCTAATATCTTGTATTCGTTATAAAAAACTTAAGAAAAAAAAGCAAACAAAATTCACAAAATTATAATTTTTTTTTTTTTTTTTTGCATGAAATGTACTCGATGTTCTTCTTCCAAAATTACTCCGATTGGAAAAGTTGAACTATTATCAAGATTTTTAGGAGGAAATCGCTGATTTTCGATATTTTTTGAACTCCTTGATTATATTTAGTGTAAATCTCAAAGGGAGATATGAAATATATGCTCTCTTTTCTTACTGTGATCTAGATGAGAAATAGTGTGAATTCAAATCGAAGCCTGCCGGAACAATTTTTGATATGTCATATGTCATTAAACACAAGCAATTATCATTAATCACTCCATAAAACCCTATTGAAAGCCAATGATTCACAAATATTTTACGCTTAGGTAATTAAAAATTATTTCTCAATGACATCTCGCGGACCGCTAGTTGGGAACCACTGACGTAAGATAAAATTAATACGGAAAAAAAACCTTTATTATTATAAAATATATTTTTAAATATTTACTAAAATCATTTTGTTACATAACAAACAATTGAATTCAAATTATCGTTGAGGAACAAACGGTCTTGTGTACTAACTGGTCCTTGGTGTATTCAGCCAATTAGTAGAGAGCAGTTTGACCAGGAGAAACACGGCTGACCCACGATATCAAACAGTACTGTCCCAAACGGTTAAACAATAATATCCACCAAATTATTTTTTGAAGACATACCATTTTTGCCATAGCTTCGAATAATTAATGGCTGTACACAAAATTAATTTTTTTTTTTTTTAGTAATAACAATTTTTTATTGAGAAAATTTTACAATCTGTCCCAATTTGGACATTAATAGTATTGCTGAATGATATCAAACATACTACATTCATACAATATTTACACAACATAAAATTACAATAAAATATATACACAATAATGAATCAATACAAAAGTCAATAATTCACTTATACCTATATACACATACACACACTCATACATACATCACATTGAGTGGAGAATCTAGCCAGTGCTAGAACTCCAATATATTTACAAAAGGTCGCGGGGCCACTGCCGTTTCAACCTTCTAGGTGGGTTGTATGGATGAGTGGAGCTGGATAGGGATTGAGCTAAAGGATTAGGATGATGAATGAGGTTCTGGTGGAATTTGGAAAATTTGGATGGAATTAGGTCTGAAATAAATGGAACATTAAGGTCGTGGTGCAAGGTATAATTGGAGACATAATAAGGAGCATTTACTATTGTACGGAGGACTTTGGATTGAGAGGATTGAATGCGTTTGATGTTAGAACGTTTAGCTGTCCCCCACAGTTTAAGTCCGTAGGTCCAGATGGGCTTCAGTATTGTCTTGTAGATTAATAATTTGTTTTCAACTGTAAGTTCAGATTTTCTGTTGAGTAGTCGGTATAACTGTCCGAATCGTCGGTTGAGTTCTTGTCTTTTAAGTCTTGTATGTGGGTTCCAAGTCAATCTTTTGTCTAACAGTAAGCCAAGATACCGGACTGTATCTGAGAGAGGAATCGGTAATGAGTTGAAATAAACTGGCGGACAGGATTTTCGTCTAAGAGTAAAGGTTATGTGTTTACATTTGGCTTCGTTCACCTTTACACGCCAGTTATTACACCAGTGTTCGATAAGGAAAAGGTGTCTCTGAAGGTTTAAGGATGCTGTTTCAGGATTGGAACTGGATGATAGGATGGCGGTGTCGTCTGCAAAAGTTGCCAGAAAGGTATCAGGATGTGTAGGAATATCAGCAGTGTAAAGGATGTAGAGGATGGGTCCCAAGACGCTGCCTTGAGGAACACCGGCCTCAACGGGATAAAGGTTAGAAAATTCTTCACCACAGCGAACTCGGAAGGAACGGTTCGAGAGATAGGATCGGAGAATGAGGTATAGGGAATGGGGTAAATGGGTTTTCAGCTTGAAGAGTAATCCAGTGTGCCATACCCGGTCAAAGCTTGCGCAATGTCCAGAAACGCACCAGAACAATACTCTTTGCATTCAAGAGCTGAGGAAATATGGTCTACAACTCGGAGCCCCTGTTGAACTGTGGAATGCTGAGGACGGAATCCAAACTGATGGGAAGGAAGATTTTGAGATTCTAATATGGGTAGGATACGTTTAAGAAGAAGCCTTTCGAAGATTTTTGAGAGGATGGGGAGTAGACTAATAGGCCTGTAGGATGAAGTGTTGTTGGAAGGTTTACCTGGTTTTAAAAAAAGGATGATGGTGGAATGTTTCCATAACAGAGGAAAATAGGTGGTGCGGAGGATGCAGTTATAAATATAAGTAAGGAATATAATAGCTTTCTGCGGAAGTTGTCGGAGGATCTGGGGAGTAAGGAGATCGTGTCCAGGAGATTTACGGAGAGTCAGTTTTTGGAGAAGATATTTGACCTCAGAGGGATTAATAGCTTTAGAAGGTAGGGAAAGTGGAATCGGTGACATAAGAAAGTCTTGCACTTTTGCGGTGTGATTGATGTGGGATTCCGGGTGAGGAGTGAATACTTTGGAGAGGTGTGTGGCGAATTCCTCGGCTTTATCTTCATCAGACGCAGCCCAGGAGTCATCACCACGTCGGAGAGGATGGGAAACATGATGGTATTTTAGGATCTTTTTCGTGACATTCCACAGGGAATTATCACGAGCTGATAGAGAGGAGAGGTAGGAATTAAAGGACTGGGAACGGAAGTTCGCCAACTCCCTCTTCAATTGTCTACAATAGAAGTTATAGGAGCGGCGATCTGTTGGGTGTCGGGTGCGCTGCCATAATGATCTTGCTCGGCGTTTGGTGTGGATAAGGTCTATAATAGGTTGTGGAAAATGATTTTGGTCTGGATTTATATTGGAGTGTTTAGGAGAGGAAGCAGTCCAGACAGCTTGTTGGATGGCGGTGGTAAAGGAATAGACGGAATTATCTAGGTCATCTTGGGTTTTGAGGGTTACTCTGAGGTCAATATTATCGGTCAGGATTTGGCGGAAAAGGTTCCAGTTGACAGGGCCTCGGATGAATGATGGTGGAATGGGTTTTGGAATTGGAGTGAGAGATACTTTTAGGATCAGTGGACTATGGTCTGAGGATAGTTCATCAAGGCGAGTTAAAGACAAGTTGAGAGAGCCTAATCCGCTGTGGATAAAGAAGTCGAGGATGTCAGGATTGCGGTTAGGATCGGTTGGCCAGTAGGTAGGGGAGTCAGGAGGCAGGATATTAAAATTTCGGGAGTTGAGTGCAGACAGCAAATTTCGTCCCCGAGAATTCGTGGTTCTGGAACCCCACTGCTGATGCTTGGCGTTTAAGTCTGCACCCAGAATGAAACGATTTCCTAAGGAATCCAGGAAGGATACAAATTCAGAATTGGAAATGGAATGTTTAGGAGGGCAATATGCAGATGTGAGGGTTACCGGAAAGGAAAAAGTCTTGATTACTATTTATGTGGCTTGTAGGAAATCATAGGTGGGAAGTGGGAGTAAATGATGAGAGAGGGATTGGTGGACAATGATAGCAGAACCGGCATGGGCTTTACCGTCTGGGTGGTCAGTACGGTATGTCATGTATTGCGGTATTTTGAAGTACTGTTTAGTCGTTAGTCTTGTTTCAGTTATAAGTGCAACATCGATTGTTTTGTCTTGCAACAACGCTGTCAGTTCGTCAGTATGATTTCTAACACCATTCGCATTCCAAAGGAGAATGGATAAGGAGTTAGGTGAAGTCATTTAAGGATTTTTCAAGGCAGGGATTAGATTCGATACTAGATTTGTAAGGAGTGATATAAGCGGCATAACAAGAGATTTGATTTCGGAGATGAACGATGTCATTAGACTGGTAAGATCTGTGACGTTTGATGGTGGAGGGATATGAGAAATTTGATGTTGAGGAGTTTTTTGAAGATTAGGTAAACTTTGAGGGATAGATTCTTGTACAATAGATTGAGAATGTTGAGGAAAATGTTGTTCCGGCAGTGCCTCGACTTCATGATTCTGGTTACCACCTCCAAGCAAGTGGGCAAATGACACGTTAGAATTTACAAGTTTTGATGGTTCTCTTCTGCTTCTGGTTGGTACAGCTGTTTCATTCGGATCCTGAGGTTTTTGGTATCTGGTTCTGAGTTTCTTGTAGATTTCACATCCCTTGTAGTTAGCCGGGTGGTCCTTGAGGCACAGAGCACATACAGCGGGTGCTGATCTTGATCTTGTACATTCTTCTGTTTTATGCTGTTCACCGCATTTCACACAGCGTGGTATGTGATGGCAATAACTTTTGGTATGACCATATGCCTGACAGTTATGGCACTGGACTATTTCTTTCTTTGTGTAAGGTTTTTCAACTTTTACACGGGTATAGTACAGTCTGCTGAGGTCATAGATTTTTTCGACTCCTGCTGATGGTTCCAAGTCCACGAAGAATAGAGGCAGTGGACTTTTATCTTTTAGAACGTTGGTGACTTGCCTCACTTGGAATCCTAATTCTGTCAGTTCTTCTTTGATTGCTTCAACGGGTGTTGAGGAATGTAGGTTTCTGATTACGACCCTTAATGCTCTCTCTTGGCGCAGCTGATAAGTATGAAAGTCAGCTTTGGTCTCAGTCAGATATTTTACAATCTTTCTGTAGGTTTCAGCAGTAGTCGGAGATATTTTAGTATCATTGGTTCTACTTATACAATAATAACTATTAGGATCTGTTACTTTGTTTAAATGCGCACACATCAGTTTAAAATTTTTAATATTTTTAACAAATATTGGTGGAGGTAGTGGTTCTCTGGGTATAGGAGAAGATTCCATGGTTTCTTTTTCATTTTGGAGGATCTGAAATGGATTCGGTGTAAAAAACGGAGATTCATGAGTTATTCCTTGTGATGATGTGCTGGGCTGTGGTTCAGAACCTAATGAGGTAGCTGACGCGGTCGCTGGTGGAATCATTTTTTTATTTTGTTCACGGCGGGGTCTCTGTTTTGTGGGAGACGAGTTAGAACCTGCAGATCTAGATCTTTTACTTGCAGACTTTGAGGACATGACTTGATGAAAATATCTCATTGATTAAGAAAATAATAATAATAAATAAACAATGAGATAAGAATTAAAGATAAAAGAAAGATAATTAAAAGAAAAGCAAGCCCGAGCTTGCCGAGCTAGCGGCAATCAGCTGATCAGTGACCCTTCTTTCACTTTTTCGTGATTGTACAAAGTAAATTATAACTTTGCTTACCGAAACTTCTCCAATATTCACTGCCGTAATATTCCTGAGGTCTAGTGATGTTCTCCAGACTGAATTCTAGCGAATTCCTACTGAAAAAAGCAAAAATCTGAGAGACTATGTAACGTATGACTGTTATCATCGAGCGCATCAGCTGATACACAAAATTAATAAAATAATAAAACTGATGTTTAGCTGTTTTATAATTTTTGATAATAAAAGGTAATTAAGGGTACAATTTTTAAAAATCTGAGGGGCGCAACACACGACTTTCACCAACCTTCTTTAATAAAATCAATTGTAGAATTTTTAAATGCAGTTAGAGAAAAAAATAAGTAAAACTAATAAAGAATTGATTAAATTGAATTTCTATAGAAACATGTGTTTTATTAAATAACCTATTACATTATTTAAAACAATCAGTTTTATCGGCTTTTCATCACTCTCTATTAACTTTTACAAGTGTGTGCATAAGATAATATTATTTTTTAAATCTGTAGCTCTCCAACGGTATATTAGATAGGTATGTTACTGTTCTTGTGTTAAAAAAGAAACATTTGCATAAAAATAATATTTTTGAGATTTTTCTCTGTAGTTGGATGTAAAATTCGTTCTACTTATATATTTATCTGTTTTTTTTATTGTTTTTTTTTTAATCAGTACTAACTGGTTAATTTTTTTTAATATACAAATTTAATGGTATTTTAGAAGAAGAAAATTTTAAAAGCCCTGTGAATGACATCCTGCCCTACAGCATCCTTTAGTAATATTCTGCTTGATCTAATTCAACAGATCCACCACCTAGGACTCCTAATAGAAAAAGTCTAATATGGAATCCGCACACTAGACTCAAACGACTAAAAACTGCTCGCCGCTTTAGGTTACTTCAACACTTACTAGACTGACGCTCTAACCTTCCACTTCCAGGCCTATCTGGACTTAAGGAGTTGAGCTTACTATATATTTCATATATAGGTAAGTGAAAGTAGAAATTAATATCCATACTTAAATTGTTTAGATAAAATATTTTTCAAAAAAAATATAAATCATTTATATGAAATGGATGTGTAATTTTGAGCTTTAGTTCAAGTTATAAGAAATCATAGATTTTTTTAAAAATTATATCGGAAGTTTTCCAAAGAGTTTTATATTAGTGAGGCTAAAATACAGGTAAAAATTAAAAATTATACAGTTGTGCAGATAAATTATTACCTTTATCAAAGTTTTAAGGTGTTTCCTTCTGCTTAATTATTCTTTCACTTATTTCTAATACATAAAGAATAATTAAAGTTGTATTTTTATACTTTAAAGATGTCTCATATTAAATCTGATAAATAGAATAATATTGTAGGGGGAAGAGATGATGACATATAAAGCATTGAAAGTATATTAAGTGTACTAGTAAAACAATGAAAATATATAACTTTCATCTAAGAAAATTTCAATTTAAATGTAAGAATTATCTATAAATTATTAACAAAAAAAAAAAAAAAAAAAAAAAAAAAAAAAAAAAGAAGAAATCTGGTGCTTGGTTTTATACTCATGAGATGTTTTAACATACCACAAAAGACCATGTCTCGCCAATTAAATAAATTAATAAAATGTAATTCAAGATAATCTAAAGCAATATAAAAAAAAAATCTCACGAAAATGGGCTCTAAAGAAAAAAAGTTAATAACAGGAAATTAAAAGCAACTAATGCACGTAAACATTAAACATATAGTGATTTACCTTAGTAGCTTTCTATGCCCAAGGAGATGGGTTCAAACCTAGCAGGTGGCCAAGTAGGCAGGCTCTAGTAGAAAATCATTTGTTATGCCCTCCTTCCTGGATAGGCTAAATTAAAGACTACCACTTTAGCATACTCTGGTTGGCCACGGCGGTATAAAGTGACGTTAAATAACTAAAAAAAAACAAAGAAAGATTGTTTCTGCTGTTCCCGTGCTTAAATATGGTTAACTTGTATACTAAATATTATATTTCAAAAAATTTTATGCTGCCTATCTGATATTGGAAGAACTAATGTTATTTTTTCATTCGTAGTTAGAATGCATGAATATACTTACTAGCGAGGATACTATGGTTTCATAATTCTTTGACGTGTAAGCTACCCCATTTTTTTTTATACAACTTTTGTTAAAATTAAGTATTAAATGTTATAATTGTTTCCATTTTTTACGAATTTAAAAATAATATAAAACAGCGCATATCTTGAAGTATATGTCGAAATATAATCCTTCTACCTTCTACAAAAAAAAAAAAAAAAAAAAATCGTTACAGAGAGTGGCTGCTTAAAATTCCAGGCTAGTAATATGAAGGATGGCTCCAGATGGTTTATGGATGTTCTTCCGATCCTAAACCAATCTCTACAACGTTCGGAATATAGTGGTTTAATCTTTTCGATCTTGACTGTATATTTAGTAACCCAGGGTAATAAATATACGTCTATGTCAGTTTTTGGAGGAAGATTCTTTAATATAAAAACTTTTCGAATCGAGGTTACTGGTTACTGAACTGTAGTTTGACATTTGTTTTCTAATGGTCTTTCAACTGTAGAAATACTGCTGACAGTCATACCAGAGACATAAATAATGAAAATACGAACGATGCAACGTATAGGGGATGAATTCTGTGGGATGGAGGGAGATCGGTTCTTAAAAAGATATAATGGAAACAACTAAATGTTGTTTTTTTTTTGTTGTTTTTTTGGGGTGGGACGTAAGTAGGAAAGTTACTGACGTCATTATCAACCTAACGGTCAAATTAATTCATTAGTAGTTGAGATCATTTAGTACTTACAACTTGAGCAATGAGTAGGTATGGTGCCAGGGGCCTTTTAACTCTCATTAATCCTCCGCTCTCACTCCCTGGCACGAGAAACTTCCGTACTCATTAATTTTCTTATTTACTCTTTGTTCAACATATGTAAATGGTAATTATTACACAATGATTTATTATTTCCATAACTGTTTATAAATTTATTTATAGATAATTAATAAATATGAAAATAAATTAATAATTTAAAGGAAATGGCCTATCACCACAACTAATTCCAAAACACTATATCCCAGTAATTTTTTTTTCAATTACAAAGATTGATTATTGAAAATAATAAATCCAAAAGATTTACTTTTTTTCGGTTTATATTCAAATAAATTTCCTGATTAGACCACACCTTACATTTTTCTCTATCATAAATTATATTCGAGTTATCAGGGAATCGCATCTCTTATACGTTGTGGCTTGACCATATTAGATCAATTTTTTTTCTTTGTCCATCATGATGTGTTGGTCTCGAAAATCTTTTCAATTTATCTCTATCTTCAATTATAACATAGTTTTAGTGGATTTACATAAATTATAATTCGTAACGAATATATAGATCAACTATTTTTTTTTTTCTGTTTATGACGCTTTAGTGATTCTAAAAATTTATACATATTTCTTTATCTTAAAAAATAACCGAGTTATGGGCGTATTAATAGGTAATATATAATTTTTTTTTCTCTTTTTTATAATTATTCGAGGTTTTCGGTTGAAAACACTAATACATTTTTTCTTTATCTTCAAAAATAAGTGAGTTATTAAATTAAATTATTTTTGATCGGCCGCCAATCATTATTTAAATGAAAAACAAAAGAGATATTAACAAATTCAAGTATAAATCCTTTTAGTTTATTATTTTCTATAAGGATCCATTGTAATCGACAAAAAAAAAAAATTACCCCCCTCAAAATTTGTCTTTGTTCATCGTGGTGTCTTGATCTGGAAAATCTTTTCGATCATTAATAATAACAAACGAGTTTTGAGAAAATTACACTAATTGTAATTTGTGACGTGAATATTTATTTATTATTATCATTAATGTTTTCGTTTTATCAAGGTTTATTGTTTCTTGAACACAATAGAATTCTTTCTCTATCTTCGAAAATAATGGAGTCACAAGCGTATACTTAGGCAAGATTTCAGATTCCACTTTATAGATTTTTATTATACAATAATTCGGTAGCACTTCATCTTATAATTTTCTTTCGCCTACTATTGATGTTTCCTCACTCCCTGACGGGCGCACCACTTGATTTGTATTCATCAGGTACTGACCTCAAGGAAATCCCATTGGAATCGACTTTAAGTGAGAAATTAATCATGTACTAGATAGCGCGGTGATGAATGTTAATACAGTTTCCGAGTTAATGTTTTACTTCCTCACTAAAGTTAGCCAAGGAATCCCCACTATTTCCTCCCCCTTTCACCCTGACAGCTACTTCTGTATGGGGGATCGGTACTCAAAGTTTTATCTCTCCTGTTTCCCCACTTCTTACCCGTCGGTTTTTCCACCCCCAAGCCATTAGCTGTTCTTATGCCCGATCGCAGGCAACAGGGAATCCCTTGTTCTTGTTTTTCTTTTTTTTTTTTCCATGAAAGACTGAATTTCGGTTCTGTCTAGAGCGAATATAAGACAATATCTTAAAGAATAGTGTTTTTCATAAGGCAATTTTATAACAAGCTTAACAAATTATATTTCTGCTGTTTCCTCCTCAGTATGTTACGGAACTCATTTATATTTCATATTAACTCATTTTTATCAATTCAAACATGTTATTCATTTCAAACCACCTAAATTAAAGGTTTAAGCTCTTAATGTATGATATTTTTTTTTTATTTAACATTTTATTAACTTCCCATTTTCCTATTTCAATAAGAAAAATCTAGTGCGGGGAACACACGACTTTCACTTTGTAACGTCTCTATTTAGTTCTATAATTATTTATTTATAGAAGTGCTAACCAGTGGAGGGTTGTTCAATATTCATTAATATAACAAACAAACTAACAGAATAAAAATGTAACATTCACTGAACTAGGACAAAGATCACGAAGCGATAATATATAATTTAATGCTCTGTAACCTCCCATTTCTTTAAAAATAAATTTTATATAAAAATATCAGATATTTAATAGTGCTGTAACATCTTGGGCGTATAGTTGTCTAATAATGAAAATTTCAGTTTCGTACGACTTATGTATTACGCTAGACCTATCACACACATCAACATAACACGATGACACCAGATCTTTGTTCAAGAATAGTCATTTTGGACTCAGAGACCCTAAAATTGTATTTCGCGTAAATTGGTAATTCGAAAATTTTTTCAACGTTCGCAATACTCCCTTATTATATATATCACAACTATAGGTAATGAAATTGTAAAAAACAACAACGTTTAAAATGAAATGGTCCATTTCGATTTTGCATCAATATATTCAATTTAATCAAAACTATCAGAGCTGTGTTAGAAAAACCGTAAAAAGGTGCATAATGCGTGCGTGGTATTTAGTGGCTTTGTTTATTCGTTTAACGTCACTTTTATGCAACTATGGCTAATCGGACGATGCTACAGTGGGAGTCCTAAATTTTGCCTATCCAGGTTTTATTAGGATAGGGGTCTTTAACGAGTACCTGACATCGCACATGCTCGGGACCACCTCTTAACGATCCCTCCGAAGGGCGGCGTAACGAAGGATTTTTTACTCCCATTAAAAAATCCTAGGACCACCTGCGGGTTTGAACCCGTGACCTTTAGCATGGGAGGCTGTTACGCTAGTCGCCCAGCTACAAGTGATCCCTATTTAGTGGCTTTTATGGCTGCAGTAACATTCCACTTTTAGTTGTCTGAAATATGAAATTTCATTCTGACAAACACAAATTCACAGACCTTCAGCAGAAATTGCTCATTCGGATATAAAAATACTTAAAAATATTTTTCCGTTGAAAAATTGAATCCTTTCATAATCTCAATAAAATTAAACGCATAACTTCCAAGAAATCAGAAGGTAAATAAATTTAATTGAATGGATGGCGCTGTGGCCGTCATCACCACTACCATACAGAAGTCAGCGAATTATAATATCCCTAGGTTCAGCCCCCAGCCGATCGCTCTCAGAAAGCCTCCGAGGCACATACTCGCCTTGGTAGCCCAAAGGAACAATCTGAGGAACGTCTTTTACCGCACGGGTGATTACGGCTTGAAACCGGCCATCAATGCGATGACCAGGCAGATAGCCAGCCTCATGCGTGCCTGGAAGACCGCCCTCTGGCACGAACAGCTCCGGAGGACTCATGACGACCAGAAGCAATTCTGGAAACTCATCAGGACTCATGTCGCCAAGAAGAGGACTGTGCACCTGACGTCTGAGAGCGATCTGTTGACCCCGGTTGAACAGGCTGAACTCCTGGCTACCGACTATGAAGCGAGGGAAGAGGCTCGTGTGAGTGCTGCTCCTGGACTTCCAGAAGGGAGACCTCCGTCCCCCAATGAGAAGCCCATCCACTTCACCTTCAAGCAGCTTGAGTCGGTGCTACGACGTACTAAGGGCAATAAGTCCTCTGGGAAGGACGATATTCCTTATGTCCTGTTGAAGATGCTCCCTAGGAGGGGTAAAGCCTTCTTATTGAACATTTTTAACACGTGCATCCGGTTATCGTATTTTCCTAAGGCTTGGAAAGAAGCGATCGTAGTGCCGCTACTCAAACCGGGGAAGAGTGGAGATTCAACGGAACACTATCGCCCGATCAGTCTTCTCTCGCACATGAGTAAGATCTTAGAAAGGCTAGTTCACCACCATCTGATGAACCACTGTACGGAGGAGAACATCATCCCACCTGAACAGACAGGATTCCAACGAGGGGTAGCCTGTGAACACCATCTGGCGAAGTTGCAGGCCCATACCATGGAGCGGATGAGGAAGAACAACGATGCCACAGCACTAATCTCCTTGGACTGCACACAGGCCTTCGACTGTGTGTCTCACACTCTATTACTCCGCCGTCTGGAGGAGTTCAAGTTCCCTGCCTCCCTATGCCGATTGATCCGAAACTATCTTAGTCGAAGATCTTTCGTTGTAAGGGTCGGCGGGAGCCTGTCGAATCCACACGATACCATCTGCGGGGTACCTCAAGGGTCTGTGCTGGGGCCACTACTATTTGTCGTTTTCACGGCACCGGTGGTCTCATTAAAGCATCCGGGAGCAACAGTAGCAGCCTATGCGGACGACATCGCCATTTACTCCACCAGCATGAGCGCCACCAAGGCACGTGACCAGGCTCAGAAAGCAGCCAACGTCATAGTTGGGGAATTGAAGAATATCGGAATCAAGGTCAACCCAGCCAAAACGGACGCCATCATCTTGTCCTTCCAGAAGGGGAAGAAGAAGTTACCCACCGAGTTTGAGATAGACAGCGTAAAACTTCCTCTCTCCAACTCAATTCTTTACCTAGGTGTGACCTTGGACCGACACCTGACATTCTCCAGCCATGTACGGGAAAGAATCAAGCTGGCCCGCAGGAAGTCCCATAGACTCTACCACCTACTCATCTCGCCGCAGCTCTCACTGCGACTCAAGTTGCAAATCTACAAGGCCGTTATCAGACCGACTCTACTCCATGGTGCGCCCCTGCTCCGCCACCTCTATCAGACCACGCTCAAAAGGCTGCAGAGTTATCAGAACTCCGTCCTAAGGAGGATAGTCAGAGGAACCACACTCCAGCGGGCGAGAAATGCCACTATCCACGAGGAACTCCATCTTCCCTCGGTGCCAGAGTTCATCAGCAGGAGACACGTCAAGTTCTTTGACGGGTTAAAGACTTGTGCGAACCCTCTCTTCAGGGACGTAGTTCCACCACCTGCGCCTGGAAGGTGGCAAGGCTCTCTCCCCCTGGTCGACGTGGTCGCCCTGGGAAGGGGTCTGGACTCTGCAGTCTGACCCGCATACATTTAACCACCAGCAAAATGGTTCCTCCCCATTTTACTTCAACAAAGGCACAAAGCCACCCCACTCCTCAAGCGCATACCGCGCCTAGTGCGAAAGGAACCTTAGAATGCCAACGGGCAATACGAGGCCTGAGCCATGGACTGTATATACCATTGCTGCTGTATATACACACAATGTTTTTTGTATTTATTTTGTAAATAAAGTTGGAGGATAAGAAAAAAAAAAAAAAAAAAAAAAAAAAAAAAAAAAAAAAAAAAAAAAAAAAAAAATTTAATTGAATGGTATTTGCTATTCCCGTCACAGAAGAATTTATTTCTTATTTAACACAACAGTGTAATATTTTTTTATCTGGGATTGATAATTTTTGTTGAGAAATATTAAAAGTTCTCTCAAATATATAATAAGGGCATGGTGCAAAGTATAGTTGGTGACATAATAAGGAGCATTTCCTATTGTTCGGTGGACTTTGGATTGAAAGGATTGAATTTGTTTCATGTTATAAAGTTTAGCTGTTCCTCACAGATCGGTCCTTAGGTCCAGATCGGTTTCAGTCTTGTAGATAAATAATTTTTTTTTTGCAACTATTACCTGAGATTTTATAATGACCCGTCTGTATAACTGACCAAAATCGTAATGCCAACGTAATATTATTGTTCAATATTGAAACGCATGTAATGTACAGCTGAGAGCGCTTTATTGTTACTGAGTAAATCATAAAGTGCTTCTATAATTCAATTATGATCCTCTAATGAAATTAATTAATTTATGATTTAAAGAATTTCGATAAATTTTAGAAACCACAAATGTTCAATATAAATAAATATTTTCAAAAACAAATCCCATTGAAATAATGATAATATGTTTTTTATTGTATGCTATGACTGCAACACGTAGTATTTTTGGTTTATTATTTTCAATAATAAACCTTTGTAATCGAACAAAAAAAAAAAAAAAAAAAAATTACTCCCCCTCAAAATCTGAGGGCTTACGTTTCAAGATACGTAGAACCCGAATAACGAATAAAAAAAAACTCCGTTTGTCCGCCGTCCGCGACATTCTCTGAAACTACTTTAACCAATTTTTTAAAATATATACTAAGGCATGCAACGAAGATTATAACACCTAGACGTTAATATCAGCTGGTTAGTTTCAAAATAGCGACCTATTAAAAGTGATTAAATTTAATAGCTCAGTTATTTTTGAAGATGGAGAAAAAATGTATAAGTATATTTTAACAAAAAAACATGAATAATTATAAATAAGAACAGAAAGAAATTGAAATTTTACATACAAATACTCCCATAACTCAGTTATATTTGAAGATAGAGAAATACATGGAGAGAGTTTTAGGATCAGTAAAACCCAATAAACAAAAAAAAAAAAAAAGGATTACAGAAAAACATTGACATCTTGGCTATATATACGCTTTTAACTCCGTAATTTTGAAGATGGAGATAAAAATATTATTTTATTTTAACCAAATAACCGCGAATAATTATAAACAAGGGAAAGAAAAGAAAATTGAAATTTTACCCATAAATACAATCATTACTCAGTTATTTTTGAAGATAGAGAAAAATTATGTAGAGTTTTGGAATCAGTAAAGCTCGATAAACAGAAAAATTGAAAATATTAGCAACTACAAATAGTTATATACAAAATTCTACCCTAATATAACTATTTGGAAATAATAAACTATTGTCTAATTATTTGAAGCGTATATTTTTTTTTTAAATCGGTTTCTCAAAGTAAAAAAAATAAAATTAGGTGCAGATCCCTATTTAGTAAGACTTGGGTGGACTAGCGTAGGTCGGTGATTAATTATATTTGGAAGCGATGGGACTGAACAGAGAAGTGCCTTAGCCAGGTCTGACTTGGTCAACCGGATCGCCAGGGGAATGGTCGAGGAGAGATGGGTCCCTGCGGACGGTCCCTCCAAGGCTGGGTCTCTTCCAGGGAGCAGTCCCGTTAATCAACGAGCAGATCACAATTACATCACCAGAATCTTATAATAAGAATTTAACCTATAAAGGTGTAACTTCAGCAGAAGTCTAAAAACACGCTTAAGAATTGCAATATTCAGAATTAAAAACGCTGCAAATTATTACTCAATAGTTATTTCCAAAACACTGCATTAGGGAATAACTGCTTTTTATAGTTTTGGTGAAATACATCAAATTATAATTTGTGACATGTTTTTTTTTTTTTTTTTGTTTATGGCGCTATACTGAAACTAAAAGTCTTTACATATTTTTTTCTATCTTAAAAATAACTGAGTTATAGGCGCAACAGCGTAAAATTTCGATTTTTCGCTTTTCTTTTTTTCTATTTTTATAATTATTCTAGGTTTTTGGTTAATAAACACTAGATTTAGCTTTTTTCATCATAGCCCTAAGTTTTGTTTGGCTCAATTTCGAGATAACATTTTTGGCCGTTTCGAAAAAAAAATATAATTGTTTTACAGATACTTGAAAATAGTCCTAGAGGCCGAAACGTTTTAGAATACGAAATAAAATAAATTAATCAACTTCTTTTGGAAAGAGCCAAAGAATATATCTTACTAATAATTTTTTTTTCTATCTTCAAAAATAACGGAGTCACATGTGTAGATATATATATATATATATATATATATATATATATATATATATATATATAATATATATATATAGGCAAGATTTCAATTTTTAATTTTTTTTTATCGCGTTTTATTGATTCTAAAACTCTGTACATTTTTTTCACTATCTTCAAAACTAACTGAGATTGAATTAAATTACATTTAATGGGTCGCCATTTTAAAAATACCCCGCTGATTTCAACGTCTGGTGTTAGGATCATCGTTGTAGGACTAGTATTTTTGTAGCGAATTTCAAAACATTGTTTCAGTGATTTCGGAGAAATGCCGCGGACAGCGGACAAACGTTTTTTTTTTCATTCGTTATTCGGATTTTACGCATCTTGAAAGGTAAGCTCTTAATTTGTGAGGGAGGGGAGGGTAAATTTTTTTGGTGGATTACAAAGGATCATTATTGAAAATAACAAACCAAAAATATTTCAACTTTAGTTGATTTTTTATTGTTTCATTGATTCATTACAATATCCTACAAAAAAATTTCTTCAAAATATAACATTTGATGTTTGAAAACTGACGACAACGATAATATATAAATAATAACATCTATAACTTTCGATAAAATTTTTACAATGAGAAGAACAAGATATTCTAACCCCAGCGATAAACTACTTTATTTATGAAATGCTCTGGTTAAAATCAATAATTGATTAACGGCTGAAGTCACAAGAATATATAGTAAACTTTGAACCCCTCAATATATTTCATATTCAAATATGTGTTCGCCGTTTATTCACAATATGCTTATGAAACGCTGGTAATTCCATTCAGTGACAGTATGAATTTCTAAATGGAGGCTAAATCATTTATTTCAATACATACAAAGAACATTCGTCTATTTATATAAATACAATGACCCTGCGCCTGGCTTTTAATGACCTGTGATATTCAAGAGGACGAGAACATTAGCTTTACTAGCAATGAATTGTTTAAAATGGGTTGGCTAATTATAAAGAGGGTTTTGATATCTTTTGTTTTGGTTGGATTATACTTAATTTATTTTTCTGTATTCAATAATTGTGTTTAATTTTACAGTTAAGGACCCATGCGATTTCCCTATTATAAACCAATCAATGGCATGTCGTCATGCCTAATACTGAAGCTGCAACACAAATCTAATTGTCGATAAACAGATGTTTGACCTGATAGCTTAATTATTAAACTTTCAATCTATAAATGAACTGCCATTTGCTTGTGACAAGAAAGGTTTATTTCAATTCGGAATGATTGATTATTTAATCCTCACTGTGTTTATAAAATCATGTTTCCTTGGTAAAAAATCTTTACATATTCTGAAAAATAATTGGTTAAGGTGCATTTATGCATCAGTTTCTACTGAGATACCTTATCTTTAAATGGTATTTTGCGTGCTCAAAATGGAAGATTAAAAAATTCATTTTTATCATTTAATGATTTTTTATTTACGAAAAAGAAACTCATCTGCACAGACGGTTAATTTTCAGTGTTTATAGCGATGACGGCTTAGGAAAAAGCACCGTAAGTGATTTGCTCGGTTCAGAATCGGAAATCCCGACTTTAAAGACGCTAAACGCTGGGGTCGTCGTTCAACAGTTGATGATGACCGAATTTCAAAAATTACCTGAAAAATAGCAACCTGTAATATATCAAAGGTGTCATAAGTAATTAAATAAAATATTTACAAGAATCTGAAGTTTTAATTGAAATCAACAGTAAAAAACGGCACGAACTTTTTTTACTACCCAATAATTGATGAATGGTTAAACACCTATGAGGCCAGAGTTTTGGCTTCATTTTCATTGGTTTATTAAATATAAAGCAAAATCTTGTATCGTAAGAGGTAGCGCAACACTATAGTATATTAAGGCTATTTATACCTATTTTACAATAATACTAAATTTACTTGCAGAGCATAATAATAAAGATGAACTTCCAGTCGATTCCACATTAACATCAAAAATATTTTTTTTTATTGATATTTACAATACAAAAATACAAAAGGCAATTGTGCTTTAGAAGAATTATAGGCCTCACAAAGTCTTGTGTAGTAGCTAGCCAGCGGTAACACTTCAATGTTTATTTAAGGTATTGCTTCAATGTCTCAATGTTTATTTTATTAGCAGGTCTAGAGGCCACTGCCCTTTCAGTTGGAGGATTACCGGGAATGGAGATATTACGCCCAAGCGGATTCGTGGGGACTGTTAGTTTAAAATTAAAAAAAATGTATATCTATTTCGGGCTAATTCTGCAACTAGAAATAAAGATGATATTATAAAAATTTTACATTGATGATAGTTTTCAATTACTATTATACTTTTTTTTTTGTCTCTTTTTACCCTTAAGTGAATTGAAATCAAATATTTGATAGCCTTAGAAGGCCTTTGACCAAGTCTGGCACCCGGGACTGTTGTACAAACTCCGTAAATTCCTTCCTCCTACATACTTCCTAAACATCCAGTCCTACCTTACTGAAAAATCCTTCAAAATAAACCACAATAGTTCCTATTCATCTCTCTTCACCCAGTCTGCTGGGATTCCTCAAGGCAGTATCCTAGGACCCATTTTTTACACAGTCTATACAGCTGATCCCCAACCCATCCTAACACATTCCTTTCTACCTATGCTGATGACACTTGCGTTTTATCGGTTAATAACGATCCTATAATTGCCTCTCAAACTCCAATCCCACACATCAGAGACCTTGAGGTATGGTGTCGGAATTGGAGAATTAAAATCAATTCCAATAAATCCCAACAAATTACCTTTACCCTTCGTCGAAAACCTATGACATCCTGCCCTACAGTGTCCTTTAAAGATATTCCGCTTGTCCCGGTTGAACAGATCCGATATTTAGGACTCCTGCTTGACAAACGACTTACATGGAATCCGCATACAAGACTGAAGAGACAAGAAACTGCACGACGATTTCGGCTACTCCAACACTTACTAGACAGACGCTCTAACCTTCATTAACTACAAAAGACTCATTTACATGACACATAAGGCCTATCTGGACTACGAGTTAATGACCTTTGGGCTCTACTAAACCATCGAAACTCTTCCCGTATCAACCTTCAAACAATCTTCCGCAAATCCAACCTCCTTTACGAATACAAATATTTCGCAAAATCCTTAATGTTCCTACTTGCTGTCCCGAATATCACACATAAATCCATCCACTTAATCCATTATTTCATCCATTGCTTCTGATTTGCCACCAGTATCACACCTTCATGATCCATCCCACTCTATCCTTAGTTTCAATCCTTGCTTCCTTTTCCATTCCTGATAATCCTCCAGGGTCTGAAAAGAAGATGACCTCGAGACCTTCTTGTTTAGACTCATTACGAAAGAGTGCTGCCAATGGGCAGTTTCTCTTCATGTTCATTTCATGTGTTATAACATTACATCATATTTACTTGATGTATTTTTTGTACAGTTGTAAATTTCAATAAAAAATATATTTAAAATAAAAAATAGCCTTAGCGAGAGATGAATAACGTCTAAATATACGTCAACCATTAATATACTGATTAATAATGTATTAGGAAAAAGGAGATTTTTCGAACACAAAAAGTGAATGATACACAATTGTGTGGGTCAGTTTTAAACACAACGTTTATATATTAACAAGTATGGGGTGAATGTTGTATATTGATATATTACACGAGCTTATTTGACTAATATTTATTTTATTTTATTTTTTTATAAAATATTGAATAGGTTTGATTAGTTTAAAATTTTAATTTGATACTAATTTAGTATGCTATATATTACGTGAATTACAATACAAATTTTGATCACACATATCAGACCTAAATGACAAGAACCGAAACTAATTAAGACATTACTAACTCATTTAATTGACAATCAAAATCTAAACTTACAATACAAACAATTATCACACAACTCCTAACTTAAATCGATTTTGATTTACAGAGTGAAGCATTGGGTTCTGCAAAAGTTAGTTACATACATCAATTTATACTATACAGAAAATCCTTATAACATTCAGGACCGAAATAAACCAACTAAACGCCAATCGCGATCATACGGGAAACGAATCGTGGAGCTTCATCTGAGCAACATTATCGTACAATATTTAAACTATTAACGCAGTATTAAATTATTAAATATTTATAGACTGCATTATTTTCTCCTCTTAGAAAAACAAGCTCCGACTTCCAAGAACCTAAGAGGTAGCATAGTTAGCAAACCAGCGAACAGTATATTACATCTTGGCATCACCTCGATAGGCACTTAACACTAACTCGTCACTGCAATAAAAAAATAAAGATGGTGAGGGCCAAGACATACCGACTGAACCATCTTCTGAAATCTTCAAACCTTCACTCCACATCAAATCGATAATTTATAAAAACGTGATCAGGCCATCACTGCTGCATGGTGCAACCATGTTAGCTAATATAAAACCCTGCAACGGCGAAGAAGCTCCAACAGTTTCAGAACAGCGTGCTAAGACGTATATTAAGACATACGGCACTACAAAAGACTAAAACAGACATACTGCACTCAACCTTCGAACTCTCGACAATGACTGACTACATTACTAGGAGACAGATTAAATTCTTTGCCAGTCTAAAATTTTGTACGAACCCTTTATTTCAGACTCTTTCCCCAACAGGTAGGCCAAAAAGCTGGCAACAATATGTAGGGAGCCTCAGCCTTCACTAAGGATTAATCAATGAATCAAAAATCCAGTGAGCCCCGTCACAGAAAGAAGATTTATGACATACCAGGGAGAGGCATGCCAGAGGTAAAAACCCCTCGGCACTGGGACGCGAACTAGTAATTTTATAAAAAGTTTTTGGTCATCTGGTTTCTTAACCGGTCATTCCCGATAAACTCTTTATATCCTATAAAAGATAGTCTCGGTTAGTAACTAAACAAAAAAAAAAATAAATAAAAATCAGAATTTATATTGCCTTACCTTAGAATGCTGAGAAAGCCAGTTTTTATACAGTTGTCTGCTTTTATAATAGTGTAAAAGAGTTTTACTTTTAATTTAATAATAATAATGTACCACATATCTTTGTTTTGTGAAATCGGTATTTAATTAAAAGGTTAGTGAAAGTGATCGTTAAGCAAATTCAAATTATTTTTATTATTGGAGGATCGTATAGGCAATAGTCCTAAATCAATAATACGATCTTGCAATATGACCATGGTACATTACAAAATACCCAGTGGTTAAAATATAGCAATAATAGAACAAACTAGTGATAACTGATCACTCCACGTACAATAATCTTCTCAGTTACCTGATGTCGGCTAAAACTCATCTGGCTTTAAGATGATCTTAATAATAACTTCCTTCAATGTATCTATATTTTGTGTTGTTTTGGGGGATTTCACCAATTATTAAATGATATAATTTCTAAATGGTGAACTAATTAATAACTAATAAGGAGAGATCTTTTGAAATCGTCTGCAATCAAAACGGAACTAGGTTTCCAAACAACAAATAATGAATATGCATATTAGGTAGGGTCACGTGGAAAGCATAGCCTAGGACGTAGGAGATTGCAGTGTTCATGGCTCTTTTGTTGACTTGTTAAGGCCATTAGGCTTGTGTCCGGGTCTCCTCTCTATGTTTTCTATCCTACTAGTGCCACCAAAATTCATTCAAAAGTGGAAAAATTGTAATGAAAATTATAAGGTGATTCGTATTTTTGATATTCATATATTTTCCCCGTATATATCAGATGCAGGGGACAGTGGTTGAAGTTATTGATGTTTCGTTTCATTTGCATATTCAAAGGTCCCCTCATTTCTAAGCAGCCTTCCATCTTCTGAAGCACAAAACTAATGTCAATAAACCTGAAGGGATTAATAAATGTTACATCGAAGTTGTGCGGAACTGTGAACATAAGTGTATTGTTTTAAAGAAACTAAGTATAACAATGAAAAGTAATTTTTATTCTTGGACTTTCCGTCTACTAAGAATAAAGTACAATGGACAAAGGAAGTCCAATTTGTCTGGCTTTATTTACTGCACGATCATCTATAAATATATATAAATAAAAGATACTAAGAAAACAGATGAAGTCTTCGAATGAATTTAGTTGAGTATAGTAGTTAGCTCAAAATATATTGCATGTGTGCAAAACATTGAATTTTGAGGAGGTGGATAAATAAATGGTGTTTAAAAGTGGTTAGGGATGACAGTATACGGAAGGAGATCGATAAAAGCTTTTGAAAAATAGCAGTTCTATACGTAGGTTGGGATGTGTTTAAGGTAAGCACGGAAAAAGCGCAAAATAAGCAGGTATATAGGAAGGTTTTATGGCTCTTAAGGATTGAAATACAAGATTATAACTAGATATTTTCTTTGGGATTTAGGATAGAGCCACCGAAAGAGCCACGAGAATACCGACTGAGAGACGTGTGATGGTCTGGGTAGGCATATAAATCTATTCCTCATTCATTTTAGTTTCATGTTGTTTACGCCACAGAGTCCTCCATAAACAAGCAGGGGTCATCACCATCCATTAGTCATCCATAGTGAAATCGGAAGAGTTCGAGAGAGGTTAGGAAGAGTTGACAGGAACTTCTAGGATATGAGTCAGGTGTACCCAATTCATAGAACTTTATGTCTACCATATACGCATATATATATGTACACCATATACGCAGGATCGACCGACATGAGAGAATAAATAACTATCTATCGCAGCATGATTCAAAACTCGAGAAATACATACTAATACCATAAAAGGTATTTTAAATCCATACATACCATATATAGATAAATAGATTAAAATTGATTCACACGTTTTATTACTTTAAAATAGGTAACATTGCTCTGAATTAAACAATACCTATACTTCCATAACATTCATATTACTGATGCTTTTTCGAAAGGATTCATTTACCTTTAATTAATACACGATTTAGGTCACGGGTTCAAACCCGCAGGTGGTCCTAGGATTTTTTATTGGGAGTAAAATGTCCTTAGTTACGCCGTCCTTCGGAGGGGACGTTAAAAGGTGGTCCCTAATAAAACCTGTATAGGCAAAATTTAGGACTCCCACTGTAGCATCGTCCGATAAGCCATAGTAGCATAAAGTGACGTTATATAAATAAATAAAATAATACACGATTTCATCATGATTGTTAAAAACAAGGCTTTTCATTCACATGAAAATTAGTTTCATCGGTAGCATTCAACAAGTTGTATAATTTTGGTTTGTTATTGTAAATAATGAACCTTTGGAATGGAGCAAAACAAATACAAAAAAAATCTGGTGCGGGCAACACACGATTTTCACTTACCTCGATTTTTAAAATCAATGAAAGAATTTTCAACTACAGTTAGAGATAAAAATACGTGAAAATATTAAGGAATTAATCAAATTGAATTAATATAGAAACATGTGTTTTATTTAAAAATCTATTATATTATTATCTAAAATAATCAGTTAGTTTTATCTTCTTCCCATCACTCTCTATTAACTTCTAAAAGCTTGTGTATGAGATGATATTTTTTCTAAAATCTTTAGCTTTCCAACGGTATATCATACATGTATATTACTGATCTTATGTCCAAAAACGAAAAATTGCATTAAAATTTTTTTTTTTCTGTTTTCTCTATTAGTTGGGTATCGACTTTATTCAATTTATATATTTACCTGTTTTTCATCAGCGTTAACAAGATAATTTAGTTATTATTATTGAATCTACAAAATTAAAGGTACTTTAGGGGAAGAAAATATCCGCATTTAAGCCCTGTCAGACCATTTTTATCCAAATAAAACCTACATGATACTAAAGCCCATTAAATTTTACATCGATATAGCGAGTTTAATCAAAATCGTTGGAACCGTTTTCGAGAAAATCGAAAAAAGGTGCAAAATGCTTGGTATAAAGTACCTCTTCTGGAAAGCTCATTTTGATGAAAAAAGTTTTGTCACGTCTCGGGCGTATAGTTGTCTTAAATATGAAATTTCAGTTTCATAGGACTTACCGTTTCCGCCCGGGAGTTACCACACACACACACAGACCTTTTTGCGGGACTTGGTTATTTGGACTCAGGGGACCCTAAAACGTGTATTTTCGTTGAAAACTGGAATTCGAAAATTTTCACTATCGCAATACTTCCCCTTACTATGTATAGTAAGTGAAAGTAATTACCTCCCCCACACCTCCTCAAAATTTGGAAGTTTACGTTTCATGATAACGTAGAATCCGAATAACGAATAAAATAAATTCCGTTTTTCCTAATTAATAAATAAATGCTATAATATAGTGATGCCTTAGTGCTAAGTGATAGAGATTTTATTTTTTTCTACAAAATTAAAAAAAAAAGAATCATTCTAATTGGTTCAGAACTAGCAGGGATATTGCGTTTTGAAATTAACAGTGTTGATATACCATTTTTCTTTGGATTTAAACTAATGGCCTATTTGCACCTATATAAACAGTTACAACTTAATATAGTTATTTGGAAATAATAAACCATTGTGTAATAATTTGCAACATTTATAAAGTTGTAACTTTTATACTGACTATCGTTGTGTGATTCTATTTACAAGAGTGGGTATATCAGGATTCTTTCTTTATTTAAGATCCCCGCAAAAGAATCAATTGATTTAATTTATTTTATCATTATTGGCCATATTGACGCTATAACCAATATAATCCAGTACAGAGTATTGAGGGACTCTCGACCCGAAATGCTCAGCAGTATTATTATGCTTGTGCGTCGCGCATTAGTATTTAATTTAATCTGTCAAAGAAATTAGCGACAATTAGTGCATCCGCTGGGGTGTAATAGTAATATCAAAAACAGGCAATGCAGGAACAAAGCTTATCTCCCCTCCAATGCTTATCTCCGCTTTTAATGACGATTGGGGACACATTGAATTGAAGGTATAGTGAAACACGGGGTGTGTGTTTATTTATCTATTCCGTTTGATTGAAATCATTTTAGATTAAACAATCTATTAACTGCCGAAGTTATCTTCAACAACAATTTTTTTATTAAGTATTATCACAATCTATCGGAATTTGAACCTCAATAATAGTGGTGAAAGATAATATTCATACAATATTTACACATTAATAAAATTGCAATAAATTATACAGTTTACAAAGTATAAAAATCACTCATACCTATATACACGTCATACATACATCACATTGAGTGGAGAATCTAGCCAGTTCTAGAACTCCAATATATACATATTTACAAGAGGTCGCGGGGCCACTGCCGTTTCAACCTTCTTGGTAGGTTGTATGGATGAGTGGAGCTGGATAGGGATTGAGCTAGAGGATTAGGATGATGATTGAGGTTCTGGTGGAATTTGAAAAATTTGGATGGAATTAGGTCTGAAATAAATGAGACATTAAGGTCGTGGTGCAAGGTATAGTTGGAGACATACTAACGAGCATTTACTATTGTACGGAGGACTTTGGATTGAATGCGTTTGATGTCAGAACGTTTAGCTGTCCCCACAGTTCAAGTCTGTAGGTCCAGATAGGCTTTAGTATTGTCTTGTATATTAATAATTTGTTGTCAACTGTAAGCTTAGATTTTCTATTGGGTAGTCGGTATAACTGTCCGAAAAGTCGGTTAGTTCTTGTCTTTTAAGTCTTGTATGGGGGTTCCATGTCAATCTTTTGTCTAATAGTAGCCGAAGATACTGGACTGTATCTGAGGGAGGAATTGGTAATGAGTTGAAATAAACTGGCGGACAGGATTTTCGTCTATGAGTGAATGTTATATGTTTACATTTGGCCTTTACACGCCAGTTATTACACCAGTGTTCGATAAGGAAAAAGTGTCTCTGCAGGTTTAAGGACGCTGTTTCAGGATTAGAACTGGATGATAGGATGGCGGTGTCGTCTGCAAATGTTGCCAGAAAGGTATCAGCATGTGTAGGAATATCAGCAGTGTAAAGGATGTAGAGGACGGGTCCCAAGACGCTGCATTGAGGAACACCGGCCTCAACGGAATAAAATTTGGAAAATTCTACACCACAGCGAACTCGAAAGGAACAGTTTGAGAGATAGGATCGTAGGATGAGGTATAGAGACTGGGGTAAATGTTTTTTCAACTTCAGTGATCGAAGTTATCTAATTATTCAAAAAAAACTAATTTGGAAAAATGTACTATTTCTACACCTACGACTGTGCAAGGTGGTTATTTAGCCAAGATTGCACTCAGAAAACAGGGGTTTTCCTTTATTTAATTTTTTTTTCTAAATGACCTTCAAGATTTGAAACCGAATTATGTATGTTAATACATGTAAAACTATTTAAAAAATGATGAAAATAAAAGACACTCTAGAAAAATAACAAATTATAATAATTTCTGTGAATTCTTTTCTCAGTTTTTGCATTGAGTGTTGATGAAGAGCTGTTACGATCACTGACAGCTTTCGTTTACCTAATGTTTCCATAAATATTAAAATACCTTCTTCTAGTGGAATTACCTCTTTTCTGTCCTTCACATATTTTCCACATCTGAATAGAATGTGGCGCGGGTCCTCAGGGACATTGCATATTGCACAATTGCCATTATTTTCTATTTCATCACCTGTACCACTTAAACCTATGAAGGTCTTGGGCTTAGTACATATAAGATTTGTACTGTTTTAGGCCAACGGCCGTGCGATGAGTTGATTAGGCCTTGATCACGCTCAGCGTTTTATTTTTATTAAGTTTAGATATTTTTTTGTGCAACCATGGTTAGTACGCAGCCTTACTAAGTGTACTATTTCTTCTTGATCATGCTGCTTATTCTTGGAGAACCATGGTATCAGGCTCATAGTTGACTGGGTTTAATAGGGGTCGGGTAAGAACCCTATCCACTGAACTACCCCGCTTCCGAATTATTTTTTAGTCTAATTAAATATACTGGCATACTTCATGTAAATTATTTTCATGATCAATGCTTTGCATGTTAAATTTTATCAAAAAAACTTCTTGAAAGAGAGCAAGCAATATTTTAAAAATTTCCATGTTACCTTAAAAAGATCAGTTTTTCGACATTTGACATATTAACAAATTATTCGTTAAAATTCGTTTCAAAGATGTTAAAAAACGAGAAAAAAACCTTCAACGGATTAAGAATACATGAAACATTCACATTTTTCAGGGAATAAGAGAAGGGAAAAAACGAGGAAAAGAAAGAATTATAGGTCCCACATGAGTTTAACGAGCCTCGTGGACATTATTCAAGCGACAAAACCTTTTATTTCCGTCGAGAAAACAAAAGAAATTTTTTGTTCCAATATTTAAAAGTGATAAAGGCATTAGCATCACGGATGTCGTAAAAAGTTGGTAATTTTTCAAAACCTATCTAGGATAATGAATGTATAATCAAGAATTAACGTAAATATTAGCCTAAATTGGGTAACCTTTATTATTATTATAAAATTTTGGTGCGCGCAACACACGACTTTCACTTACATCCTTTGTTAAATTTTATTTAAGAACATTTAGATAATGTTAGAGTTAAAAAAATATTCAAGAATTACATTGAGTTTTTAAGCAACAATATGTTTTAAATTAAATAATATAACAATAAAAACAATTATTTACAAAAATCGATTAGTTTTTCGCTTTTCAGCGCTCTATGTTACCTTATAAATCTTTGTATAAATAACACTTTTTTTATAATTCTTAATTTTTCAACCATAGATTATACATCTATATTTTTATTCTTTTATACGAAAAAAAAATTGACCTTAAAGAATATGTTTGTTCTTTTCTCCATATTTTTGGGGATTCAAATTCGTTCAACTTATTTTGTAATAATTAATTTTTCAAACTAAAAATTTAAGGTACTTTAGAGGAAGAAAATTTTAAATATCGGCACTTAAGCCCTTTCTGTCTTTTTAAAACAGAATGAAACCTACATGATTTCAAAGCTTTTAGATTTTACACCGATATAGCGAGTTTAATCAAAATAGTAGAGCAGTTTTATAGAAAATATAACAAAAAATGCAAGATGCATGATGTAAAGTGGCTCTTCTGGTTTGACGATTAAGTCGAAAAAGTTGCTGTAACATCCCAGACATATACGGTTCTGAAATATGAAATTTTATTTTTAAACATCTCGTCATTTTAGAGCACATACACACAGACACCTAATTTTTTGCGCGACTTGGTTATTTGGACTCAAAGGATCCTAAAACGTGTATGGTCGATGAAAACTCGCACAATCGCAGTATTAAGGACAAATACTGTTTGGGTAAGTAAATATATATGAATGACCGAACCATAAATCATCGACCATTTATGTATATAAATAACATATATACTTAATTGATTGATGACCAGGTCTTAAATACTTTTATAACGAACTTTATAAAGTTATAATCTTGATCAATAATATTTTTTTTTAACCTTCATTATGCTATGATCCTTAAATATATAAAAATAAAGTCTTGAATAAATACTTAAAATATTTTAAAAAAATGGCCATTAGGAAACAAAAGATTCCGATCGAATCATTACTACCAGTTTATGAGTAGATATTCAATTAGTCCCTTGTAATCATATGAGAATTCCGAAAAGAAGATGGTTCCATAAAAAAATTGAAATAAAAGTGCAATTAATGATCTTATCAAAATTTTTTGACATGTTTCGGAAATAATTTTAAAAATATATAAAGATAACAATTACTAAAACCTTATAAATATTTTTGTATAATAAATTACTGTTAAAAAATATTTTTTCTGTAACTATAAAACATATTAAGAAAAAAATATTAATCGACAAGGAATTAATTTGTAGGTTAAAGTAGAATCACGCTGGTTGGTAGAAGAAACAGCTCTAATGAAACTTGCTGATTCAAATTTATATCAATCATTTATAATTGATGTGTTTACAGTAATAAAACAAATATGACCGCATTATTACCACAAATTCAATACATTAAAATACTCTTTAGAACAGTAGTAGGTAATTATATAGGTTGAAAGTGAATATTCAAGCAATTTTTTAAAAATGTAAAGCGAATTCAGTCACGAATGTAGTAATCAGTAAGCTTCGTAATTAATTACTTTAGGTTTAAAACACGAAATCCGCCATTAAAAAAAATAATAAGTACGATTCCGCATGTCGTGCAGATAAAATAATCTTTATCTTGATGGAAAATGCTTATGAACTTCGATAATTGATTGTTTTAAACTAAATAATGTTCCTGTTAAAATAAAACTATTAATAATATTGTATTGTTAAGATAAAATATTTATAATGTTGCACTATCTACGTAAAATGATGTTTTTTTAAAAATTAATCTGAGAAACGAAAGTAAGCTTTGGATAGTAAGAGAATCAGAAGAAAAAAATTGTATTAGAAGCCAGCACAAAAAAAAAGATAAAAAAACGCTGCAAATCATTACACTAATGGTTTAAATTTCCAAATAACCTATACAAGGTATAATGTTAATAGTGTTTATAGGCAATTAAGTAATATGAAAAGCAATAAGTAATTAAAAGGAAAATATCATCACCACTGCTAATGTCGAAACATATATCTCTGCTAGTTCTGAACCGATTTTCATGATTCTTTTTTGCATTCTGTAGGAATATATAGATTATAATTATTATTATTTATTTATCGTGCTTTAGTGATCACAAAACTCTATACATATTTGTCTCTATCTTCAAAAATAACTGAGTTTGTAAATAAGGGTAAAATATAAAAATTGTCAATTTTTTCTGATTATTCGCGATTTTTGATTTAAAAAAAAAAAAACTCATTTTTTTTCTCATCTTCGAAAATAACGATGTTATGATGTATATAAAGGCATAATCTTTAATTTTATTTATTTTTTTTTTTATCGCGCTTTACTGATTCTAAAACTCTATATTGTTACGGTCAAGACAGTGGCAGGTAAACCACGCTTAGAGGGTCCGGATTTGGCTAGAGACTTCTGGACCTGGACGGTCCTCGAAGTACCTAGAACGGCCCATCCGCCTCTCGGCGTTTACCTGGCCTCTCTTTGTCTAGAATTTCGTATGTACAAATCCGGTCACAGGTCAGGCAGTCTTAATCCGGCTCAACAAGTACAGTGAGTATCAGTGAACAGTGACAGTGAACAATTCGTGACAGTATGACAGTGTAGGAAAACTGTGTGTGAGTATTGTGATAACCGGTCGGTGGGAAATTAGAAGACTGCAGGTTTATTAAATTATTGTTGTAAGTTTTAGAATAAGTCTAGCAGATTGTATAAATTTACGTAAGTAGTTTAATTGTTAGGAATACTCATTTTATATGTAACTGTTTAGTAGTTAAGCTAGTAATTCAATTATTATTGTAAGTATAGTGGTTAGTAATCCCTTTGTATTTGTAATTTGTATTTAATAAATATTTGTAATTTGTAAACTGAAGTAGTTCATTTCTCACACCCCGTAGCCCGTAACAATACATATATTTTTCTCGATATTCAGAAATTACTGAGTTCTCGGCGTATTGAGGATAAAATTTCAATTTTTTCTTTTCTCCCTTTTTTTATAATTACTCGCGGTTTTTTGGTTAAAAAACTTATAAATTTCTTCTCTATCTTAAAAACTAACTAAGTTATTGAATTAAATTACTTTTAATTGGCCGCCATTTTAAACAGAGCAGTTGAAGCTAACGTCTAGGCGTTAGGATTTCGTTGCATACCCTAGCATTTTTGTGTCGACTTTCAAAATAATTGACGGCGGGCGGCGAACAGACGGATTTATTCATTTATTTTTTATTCTGCTTAACGTATCCTGAAACGTAAGCCTCAAATTTAGAGGGGTTACTTTTTTTTTCATCGATTACAAAGGTTCAGTATTGGAAATAATAAACCAAAATATTCATTGATATTTACAACTTTGCAATGAAATATATTAGTAAATGTGATACAAGATTATACTTGGTCCTAGGATTTTTTAATGGGAGTAAAAAATCCTTAGTTATACCGTCCTTTGGAGGGGACGTTAAAAGGTGGTTCCGAGCCTGTGCGATGTCAGGTACTCATTAAAGATTTCTATTTTAATAAAACCTGGATAGGAAAAATTTAAGACCCCCACTTTAGCATCGTCCGATTTGCCATAGTGACGTTAAATAAATAAACAAAGATTATACTGTTATGGTTCACATGTCTACTACCTATTGGCAGCTCAAAACTAATTATTTTTAAAAGATAAGACCAATTAGTTCATGTTTTCCTTTTTTTTTTTTAAAGGATTATAATTAGAATAAGTTTTTTTTTCTTTTTTTAAATCCAATTAACGGAATATGCTCATTATTTTAACGGACGAAGTAATATGTTTCACTGACATTTTACTCTGAGTTAAAAAAGAGGAAAAGTTTTTAAAACGAGACGGGAAAAAAAGCTCATTCCATTTGCTCAAACGAGAAATGAAATATCTGCAAACAAAACCACGGAAAAAAATTAAATAAAAAATGAAGCGAAAAACAGGACAACAGGCGTAGGAGAGATTTAACTTTGTCCATTACCTAGACCACGTATTCACAAGTTTCCTTGTTGTCTACTGTAAGCGTCTATTATTAACGATATCCCCGAGCAGGGTAAGAACATTTTAAAAATGGATAGAATAATTCCGACTATCATGTCACACACTGTGAAGAGGGAGTGGCTTTATTTATGGGCGCTAGTTTACATTATCTGCGAGTGTGCATGACATGCAATCGATCTTCGCTACCACATGCTGTGTCACCTGAGGGGGGAGTGGGATGGTGGTGATGGGATGTTCTGCCATATGGAAAGGGTTAAAACTGGCAATTCTCGACAATTTACGACACTTTTAGCCTTTCTGACTTCTGGAACAAGCGATGTTTGCTTAACAACAGCTTCACTAACAATATGTAACCTAAACACCCAATAGATAAATGTCATCACTGAGTGTTCCACTTCAAAAATACTCCTAAATGACATCCAAGATTGGATATTATGTCTAAAAATGAACCAGCCAAGATTAAATCCAATACATAATTGGAGGCTGCAATAATACTTCACCACTTTTTATTAACAATTCACAACGTTTCGGCTGTTATGCCATCCTCAGGTGCCAAAACAGTTTTATATCTTGAGGTGTGTAGGTAATTCCACCAAGAAGTCTCATGTCTGTTTTTACACCTGATGATGGCATAATAGCCGAAACGTTTTCCAGCTTTATAAATATTGATGAAGTATAATTACAGCCTTTTTATTAGATCTTGACTTTCAACTTCATTTATCTTAAAACTGTACAAATAAAAAGAGTATCTCCATGAAAAGGGTTTGGAAAAATACCTCTATCAGCGTAGGGAACACTTGAATATTTTTTATATTAGCCAGCAAATATCATGTCACATAATAATTTTAAATGTACTAGACTGGTAACTAAAATTAGATCATTTGAGAAATATGTGATAAAGATGTGTGTAAACAACATTGTACTTAAAATAAATCTTTAAAACGAGAGTTAAATGTGCAAAAAAAAGAAGGAAAAACTTTACCATATGATAAATGCCTTGTATATTCCAATTTAATTATTTATGAAAGCATAGAAAATATTATTAGGATTAAAATATTAGGTCCACAGATTGTTGATGACATGAAAAAAAAAATGTAAATTACTAAAGGGGGGAAATTATAGAGAGTTGTTCAGTTAGGTTTCTGAAAAATAATTTTGAGTGTGTTGTGGTGTTGTAATTGAGACGTTGATTTCCAAACAGTACTATATCCATTCTAGGAAATTTTACAGGAAGCGCGAAAATCTCTCATTACTATATTATTAAACTAGCTAATTTGGGTCTTTTTGCCTTAAAATTTAGAATTATTTTTCTACTATAATAACAACATCATATTAAAGTTATGAAATGAATTTGTTTAGAATGATTTGGAACGAAAATAAATGCGTAATTAGTACTTTTAGAAAATGACCGCATTTCTAAATCGCGTTTTTTAAGGACTTGAGAATTTATTAGATAACATCAAATAAAATATTTAGATAAAACTAAATGATGAGAATACAAATATGTAATAATATCAATTTCGTAAAAAATGTCCTTTAGTACCTTTTGGAAATCAACGTCTCAATTGTTACTATATTTTAAAAGCAACTACTTGAACCAGCTAATAATGTTTTAAAATTTTATATTTTATTTTTGAACTAATTTGTTTTATTTAAACACTTAATATTTTATTTTAGGTACCTATAAAAAAAAATCATATAGAAGTATAAGTATTGATATTATAATTATTTTATTTAAATCCATTGTATGTGTCGTTAATAATTTTAGGTGGTGATTATTAAACTATTTTAGAGGGTTTTTAAGACTATAAATAGATTAACTAGTGATATACTCTATTTGTAAAGTGTTTCTCAGTAAAAACAGTAAAATAATAAATAAATATTATATAATTAGCCATCGCAAATGATGATATGCAGCAATATCCAAAGTAGGCATTCGAAAATTATATCGAAGGCAATGTTAAGATTTTGGTGCTAAATCCGTAGCTCTTTAAACATAATTAGACATAAATTCTATCCCAGGCTTTAAGGAAGCGCCATTAACGTACACATTGATCAAATCTAGATTTACATATTCGATCAAAATGAATTGGTGACATGATATTTTAAAACTATTTTTTTACTTTTATTTATTGAAATATTTTACTCATTTACGACAATAAAAAAGTGAGCGTCTAGTGTGAACAGAAGCCATGTATCCTATACATGTGATTTCTTTTCTCTTGCCTACCCTGGTGTGTTTAGAAGCCAGGACTTTTGAAGGAACAAACCATTGGTAGCAACTGCAATGTCTAAATCAAGTTGACAGATTCCGAACTTTTCAGCGGGCTCCTCGGAGAGTTACCGAATGACAGGTTACGAACAAGCGGTATATATTGTTAGAAAACTGGAAATCAAAGAGGTATTATCTAATTAATTCTAAGGCTGCAATAAATAAAATACTGAAATCTTCAAAAATAATTGTATATCTGACAAAATAAGGGATATATTAACAATTTTTAAAAGAATTTGAAATTGTAAGCAGGATTTATTAATAGTTTTAGGAAATCATACTCCAAAACCGTATTCCAGGATAGGCCTAGTTATCTTTATAATGAGCTCATTGGTTAAATAATTGTCATATCGCTTAGCATATGGCATATGACATAATCGATTATATATGATATAAAAATTGTTGTTAATATATTAAAGTGGGATCTCCTGTAGCAGGGTGGTTAGCATAACAGCCTTCTATACCAAAGATCACGGGTTCAAACCCGCGGGCTTGTCCAAAGATTTTTTAATGGGAGTAAAACATCCTTAGTTATACCATCCTTCGGAGGGGGCGTAAAAAGGTGGTACTGAGTCTGTGCGATATAAAGTATTCGTTAAATATCCCTATCTTAATTAAACCTGGATAGGCAAGATTTGAAAACTCCCAGTGTAGCATTGTCCGATTAGCCTCAGTAGCATAAAGTGACGTTAAATAAATAAACAACAAACAATATATTGAAGTTACATTCACTGTTGTTAAAATGTTCAAACTAGAATTGCAAATGTTTTTAATTCTTAGTTATTATAATTTACGTTATTATATAACATAATATTGGCGACGAGGACGGTTGAACTATACAACTCACGATATCCGAACAACTTATCGAGGCGTTGGTGGCAGCTCTTCAACGAATTCAAGTTCTAACGCTAATAGTCAAGATACTGTGGCAACCGAGCAGTCAAATAACCTAGTTCACGGGCTTAATTTATTACCAATTGATCACCATGAGGAATCCTTCGAAAATAAGTTTTGTGGCTCGAGAACTTCCTGGATTTTAAAGGATTAGATGGTGCTAATGAAGCCTTAAAACACGTATGCTACAAATTGTTATAAATAGCCTGAATCCAAATATATTTCAAACTTTAATTATACCGAATTATAAGCCGCAGGAACTAGCTTATGAGGAAGCAATTAAGATCCTAAAAACCTATCGGTGTCCGCAAGTCAGCAATAAAGGAGAACAACATCGATTTGTTCTTTGACTATAAGAGGCTGATAAAACAATAGGTCAGTATGTAGCCATTGCCATTAATTGTAATTCCATATGTCAAACGTGTCAGGAGTCCACGATGGAAACATTTTGTTTGTACGCGGTGTTTCAGATAATGATATTAGAAAAAAAAAATAGTAAATACGAACGAGTAATTTTTCTTTTGAATAATAATGCAATCTGAAAAGTGATGTGTTTTCCTTATAGCATTCTATAACACCCCTATAAAATGTGTATATCTCTTTCGATCTGTTTCCCTTTAGCATTCAACTAGTGCCAAAGCGGAATTCATTACTCAGGACTGAATGACCCGGGCATGATTAGAGGCTTTTACTTTTCTATGATGAGACTCATGCTTAATGTTACCCTTACTGAAAACCATCCGTATTTACAGAGGTGTACATTTTGTCTATACACTATTGCTTTAATTCTTAAAACTCTATTTCCTGTTGGTAATATTGTTTTTTTCTTTTAGACAGTTAGACATGAAAGGTATATAAATTGTACTCAAGCTTGCACGAAGATTTAAGACTACTTATATCTTAATCAACTTGAGTGACTGGAATATATAATTGTAAAAATCGTGTATTAATTAATCCATCACTCCATCGATGTATCCTCACAAGTAAGGTGTATGAAGAATGATCACCCAATTAATGTCCAAAAGTTTAATTACCAATCCTCATTATGTTACCTGGCTAATTCTAATATCAGCTTATTTTTTTAAATTGCTGAAAAGTTTACTATTGGTTTTCGTATTAACTATTTTTTTCAGGAATAGATTTGCCTTAAAATTATTTTTATGCATCCGGAGGGCTGAAAAGTTGGTATTTTAAGGACCTTATTTATAAAGCGTTAAGATATCAGTATGTGACAAAATGTCAGCTTTAACATAGTTTTAAAAGCTTGATTTATTTCTATTCACACCCGTTTGACAATCAGTGAATGGCCGTACTTTTCTGTCTCACTTCTTCCTGGAATGTTTACTAATTCGCATTTATGTTAGGGGGTCCTCATTCAACTTCATCAGCCTTCTGCGAGTGATGTGGGGCATGTTGGTAGTGGCCATGTTTTGTATTAATGTGTTGTATGTCCGTGTAAGTTGTCCTGAAAACTTTTGTAGAGGGTCCGAATCTGAAAGCTCTATTTTTCGGCTGTGATTAGCTTATTACTTTTCCTTTTCACATCATGAAATGAAATTTGATTTCCCATAGGCACTAGTACATCAATTTAATGAGAAAATGCAACAGATTCATAGGTTTTTCAGCTAGTTAGAAATCTAATACAGATTTTGAATTTGTAATTTTTGTGGCATTTATTTCAATAGCTACGATAAAATAAAATAAAGTTATTATAATAGTTACATAAAACCCTTTAAGATGGTATATAATTTTTATGTTACAGGAAATTTCATAAAAAAATATTTGGTTTAATATAAAATAAACAAATAAAAAACTTAAAACCATATTGCAGGTAATATATATTCTAACTACAATAAAATATTTACTATGCCCGTCTTAACCAGGAATCATGACATGTTATACGTCAGTATTACAATTAATCTTTTCTGCAAGGTAATTGTATAAGATTGAATGAAATGCGTGAACCATAAAAAAGGAAGATTGTTTCTCAATCAAACAAATAAAAATTAAAGAAAATAGGTTTTATCAGACTCTCCAAAATTTCGGTTGAAATTAGTTTACTTGTAGAATAAAAAGATTAATGCAGGCTTATATTGTCCATAAAAATATTAAGGCGGTTCTATTAGACAATAAAAATATTTAGTATTGATAGAGTGAAATATCATGTATTTTTGACCCATCTATATATATACTTTTTTTATTTTCAATGATGAACCATTGAAATCGACCAACAAAAAAAAAAAAAAAAAAAACCTCCTCCCGAAATTTGATAGCTTATGTTTTAGGATGCGTAGAATCCGAATAACGAATTTAAAAAAAATCCGTTTGTTCTAATTTATAAATAATTAAATACCAAAAAATTGATATAGAATTAAATTTTCGACAAAATGAAAAAAGAATCATTAAAATTGGTTAATCACTAGCTGAGAAATAGCGTTTTGAATTCAGCAGTAGTGATATGATATTATTGAATATTGAATTATTGCTTTTTATATTACTTAAATGCCTATCAATAGCTATAAAAACAGTCCTATCCTAATATATTTATCTGTAAATAATAAACCATTGTGTAATAATTTGCATCGATTTTAATTTTAAATTAACTATTTAGCCTTTACAATAGTCTTAGGAATAATTTAATAATTCCTATTCCACAAAATTATCAATACACGTGGAAGATAGTCATATTAAACAATATTAAGCGATACGATCTAGGCATGAACTATAGGAATGGCTACAGATGAGCGTGGAATAGATGTTCACTATTAGATAAGATAAACCGATTCTATTTGCGAAAAATCTCTCCCCACCACCCCTCTGGGCTTCGGATGCTGAAATATATGTCAATATGTCCAGTCCAATATATTGTCGGCTATTAAAAAAATAGTTGTACAAAAATATAGTTAACTATTGTACCAAATAGTTCAAAGATCATCAAATGCCGCTTATTTGAACAGTTATTATTTGGTATATAAATGAGAATATTTCGCCTAGAAGAAAGAGAAGAAAAAAAACTATAAAGGCAACATGACTATGCTAACTGGAAATGCACACAACAATGAATGAATTCAAAATATGTAATGAATTATTATATAATATGACCATTCCTTTCATGACTCCATTCCCACCTTGATCCTCGTGTTTCAATCCTTTCTTCCTCTTCAATTCCTGACAATCCTCCGAGGCGTCTGAAAAGAGAAGGCCCCGAGACCTTCTAGTTTAGAATATTTTTAGAGTGCTTCCACTGGGAAGCTTCTCAACATGTGTTTCATGCCTTTTGTATTTCACTAAAATTTACTTGTATTCCATTATACAGTTGTAAATTCCAATAAATAAATTTAACAAATATATATTATATATATATTTGTTGATCTAATTTTTCAAGCAACCGTAAATGATGATTTTAAGAGCAAATGGAAAGAAAAATCATTTATCAAAAGCAGTTTCACTTCCAATAAATTCCTCCTGCATAAAATCCTAGCAATCCTAAATTTGCAACAATTATACCATTTATAACGAAATGAATATTCCATTACTTTCAGACTTGGCCCGAAACCGATCTACTCTTAATTCTAAAATACCCGCCCACTCAAACCCACTAGTTCAAATGAAAAGCGATGGTCTAGGATTTCTTAACATAGATTGATATTAAAGTGCCACTGCTGCGCTATTTTTTAACCAGATATTTTTACACTTGTAATTATAATTTAGCACTTTTACAAGTTGCATTAATTTATATATAATTGTAAATATCAATAAAACATCCATAAGAAAATTCGTCAGGATGGTGGTCAGTGAGAGAAAGCAGTGAAATAGTCTTTTTTTTTATTAAAAAAAAAATTATTTATAGTTTTGCCTACGTTTAGACCGAAATTGGGGGTCATCATCAGGATAGGAGTATAGAAGTAATAGTTTGATGAAATAAAGGTGTCTGCTGTTGTCGTTGTGTAGTGGTCTATCCTTTTAAGTTTTGTGCAGCGGAGGAGAGTTGGGGTGACGTTGATCTTAATGAATAAATATTTATAAATGATATTGAAATAGATTAAACCCGATGATTACCCAAACTGTAGGTAAAACGTTAGCATAACAATAAGTAGTTAAAACCATTTTATTGATTGTTTTTTTCACCAAGCACAACCGGATTAATTTCCTCCTAAATCCCTTTAAGATTTATGTCTCGGAACCCGCGACTAATGAATATATTTTTATAATACTCAAAGAATGTATTTTGAACACCAATTACTAAAATGTTTATCCATTAATTTTTTTTTAAATATTTGTTTTGATTACTTTAGAAAATTTTTTGCTCCTAGTATGTAACATTGTAACGATAAATCGTATGTCAGAACGATCATACGCTATACCTGCGCATATACTTTTCTGGCTTCATTAAAATTAATTAATTTTTACTGATCTGATGAAAAATAACTCAGAATTTTTTACTTCAGTTGACCAAGAAACGAATGATAATATCTCAAAAAAACAGAAGTTATTGAAAACTTTGGTTTAAAAGAAAAAAAAAAAAATATATATATATACACATGAACTAGAAATGAAACGGGAGAGCACTCGGGTAAGATGCTAGCTCCCTAGTGTTAAAGGTTGATCCGCCAGCCAATTGGTGACACGTTACACTCACGAAAATAGGGATAGTGAGTGATGACCCTATACTATAAAATACCGTCAAGAAACGAGTGCATTTCCCCAGTAGATAGCACCGCGGAGCCAAGTCTATGTATAACTGAAATTTAATATTTAAGACAAATATACGTCCGAGATGTTACAGCAACTTTTTCATAAAAATCAGCTAACCAGAGGAGCCACTTTATACGATGCACTTAGCACCTTTTTAAGATTTTCTCAAAAAAGGCTCAAACGATTTTGATTAAACTCTATATAACGATGTAAAATTTAATGGGCTTTAATGTCATGTAGGTTTTATTCTGATTAAAATACTGTGAAAGGCTTAAATGCCGATACTTTTAATTTTGTACATTCCAAAATATTAACCATATCATCTCAATGGTACTGATGAAGGACGTCTATATATCAAAGTTGAGCGAATTTGATAAACAACTTGAGGGGAAAAGTGAAAAAATATTTTCGTGTTTTCGAACACAAGAATAGTAATATATATGTATAATATACCGTTGGATAGCTAAAGATTTTAGAAAAAATATTATCTGATATACGGAATTTTAAAGGGTATTGGAGAGTGATAAAGAGCCGACAAATCTAACTAATTTTTGTAGATAAAAATGTACCTAATAGATAATTTAATAAAACACATGTTTATATTGAAATTCAATTTAATTAATTAACTAAAATCATGTAAGAAAACTTATTTGTAGCTATATGTACTTGTAAATATTTTATATAAATAAATATTATTATTATTATTATTATAATTTAATTAATTCTTTAAAAATGTATTTTATCTCTAGATGTATTTAAAAATTCTTCAATTTACTTTAACAACGAAAGTATGTGAATGTCGTGTGTTGCGCGCACCAGATTTTTTTATTTCCAATCAGCCTACGTGTGATAACGCTTGCTGTCCTCTGTAAATTAATTGAAGTGCAAGGAAGCTTAAGTATTATTTTTTTGTTCCGTAGAATATATGACTTTTAGGTCTATCATTCAAATGCTCTTTTATTTTACGCTTTAAATCAGGTCCTGCAAGTAAAGGTTTGCACTTTGAACATGGTTAAATGGTTCGGCCTCTCGTTCAGAGGAATCCCCTCCCACAAAGTAGTACTTTGCTTGGGCTTGGGAACACGGCCTGGACAAACTGCCCATTCCGAAGAGCAGGGTACTCCTCGCCGTACTTAGGCTAATGGAAGTGCATAAAGCAATAAAGGCAGGGCGGAGTGCAGGCAGGGGTAGTAGTTTTCCAATTTGTTCCCCGGCGGAGGAAAGATAAAAGGGAATTAAAGAAAAGCTTATCCAGGACGGAGGCAATAAGAAAATCAATAGGAAGAGCTTTATGCGGTCTCATTTGGTTAAACTCCTCTTTCTTCCTCCCGCTAAATTGGACTAAGGTTTGGGCCTCGGTTTGGTGTTGAGGCCACTTTTAGCTTTATTATGTTTCCCTCACCCGCCTTTCATAAGCCTCTTTATACTACATAAATCTTTTTAGAAAAAGAAATCTCTCTGATTACGGAGGGGTGGTCATGGAGGTGATATTATAGAGAATTTGTATTCATCTTTATAAAAGTCGTACAGGGTTAAATCACATACTTTCCATGCGCATTCGATTTCAGTTCCACATCTTCTAATACAGATAATAATCAAATGGATTATTTGTATTTGGTTATTTTAATTTTTTTGCTTTTCATAGTTGTTTTTTTTTTTTTACTCTATTCTGCATTTTTAGACTATACTAGCCCAGTAGAATTAGACCAAAAAATAATATAATGATAATAAATGTTATAGTAATTAAAAATGTTATACATCTAACATGTTAGAAATTTAATGCTCTAAAAGATTGTTTCTTATGTATTTTTTAATAAACTGCACACATAAAAAGGTATTCAAGCTAAAACGCCGACTTTTCTGACATTTTGTGTTTGTTTTTTTGACAATTTGGCCAATATTGACAACCACGTATCTCAGTAGGTGGTGTTTCGAATTTTCCAAAATGTTACATACCAAACATGTAGGTAATTTATTGTTCTTTAAAATTGCTAACGACAAAGTTTGCTCTAAAATGACGAGGAACAGATTTAGAAGGAAAAAACTGAAAAAAGTACTTTTTTTTAGAGGTTTTTCCAAGATGGCGGAAAACGCACAAGGGTGAAAAGTGTGAAAACTTGGGTTTTTAATGAGAGGAGCAGTACAAACAATCGTGTCTAAAAATTAAATTTACCCCACCTTTTTCTAGCCAAAATCCTATTTCTACTGGGCTATACGGCTCGGGCCAGAGGATGAGGACGGGGAATAATGACAGAGTTGAGTAAACTACCTAGTTTCCATTCTCCCACCATGCGCCCTGATGATGACCCACAAAGGGGGTCGAAACGTTGGCAAACAATAAATAGTTGAAACTATTTAGTTGTTTTATTTAATGACCGCCACCCGGACTAATTCCTTCCAGTAATTCTCAACGGTCAACTAATTACATCCACAATTTAAAAAAATAGTAATAAATATTAAACAAAAATATAAACTGTTGGATATTAAAAAAAATATATGTATATTTTATTATATTCAATATACTTTTCGACTTTCCTACAACGTAATCAAAATAAGGGAAAGTTAAAATTTATCTGACGTGTGTAGTTAATTCGATTTGTTTCGGGGATTCAACACCTCCGTTGGTTGTGTCCTGAAAAAATGGGAATGGTAATAGTGAGGAGTAAATAAAATTAGTTATTGATTTTTTCAAAAACATATTTACTGCTTTCTAAATTTTGAAAAATAAAATTATTTTCATTATCATTATTAATTATTAATTATCATTAATTATTTCACCTCTGTCAATTTCTATATGTTGTTTAGTTGTAAGTTACTGTTGTTATTTTTTAATCACGTGTTAATTGATTTATTTTTTTTACCAATATATTTTTTCCTTGTAGAGGCTGAATATACATATTAATAATTTATTTTACAAATGACTCTCAAGACTTGATAACAAATCCTATCTGGTTATACATATTATATACAATCGTTTATGACGCTAGGGGTTTACGCCCTAAAACCTGAAACAAGTTCTGTTATTCGCCGAAAAGTATAACGAATATGCAACTTTGCTGGGTATAATCTTATTTTAGTAATGCATAGATGTTTGGGTCAACATAGGCAGTATAAACATTAAAAACATTAGGGTAGAAGGAGCAACAAGGAAGTAAATGAATAATTATTAGTTATGTAAATTAATAAGGAATGTGCAATCGTATGACTGAGTACGAACGGAATCCAAAGAAAAATTTTCAATAAACTAAAAAGTTAGGATTTTCAATATGTATTTTCCATGTCTTTCTCCAATCGAAGGTAAATATTAGATATCAAACACGGTCCGTTAGTCGGCTAGTAAAATGGTTAAGGTAAACAAGGGGGAATGTTACACGCAAGTCGAATCTTCCGGAGTTTGCACATTTTGTGCAACACTTGGAAGATGTAATGTAATAGATATATGTGTTGAATTAGTCTGCCAAGGAAAAATAGCCTTGTATGTGTCTGTAAGTGCTAGGGGATTGAATATAACAGAAAACGTACCAACTAAAATATCTATGGAGTTAAGCATAACTAATTGAAATAAACAATTGCTAAAAAGATACAATTTTTAGAGTATTTTGTAGCTTATTTGTTATAGATTGTTTGTTTATTTATTTATTTATTTACTTTATGCTACTATGGCTAATCGGAGGATGCTACAGTGGGAGTCCTAAATTTTGCCTGTCCAGGTTTTATTAGGATAGGGATCTTTAATGAGTACCTGACATCGCACAGGCACGGGACCACCTTTTAACGTCCTCTCCGAAGGACGGCATTACTAAGGATTTTTTACTCCCATTAAAAAATTATAGGACCACATCCGTGTTTGAAGCCGGGACCTTGAGCATAGGAGACTGTTATGCAAACCACCATGTTGCAGGTAACCCCTATTTGTTATAGAGTTAATCATGTAAATAAAATGGTATGTTAACTTAAAAATCACAAGTCACACCGAATAAATGGACTAAAAGCAATAAAAAAACAACATTTTTTTTTTCTTCTCTGCCTACATATATTTTTCAAACAAAAACATACAAAATAACATATGTAATACATAGAATATTGAAAAAGATTCCCTTCTTTTGCCCGAGGAAATTTCTACGAAACCAAATGTATTTATGATATAATTAAAACAAAACAACTGAAAAAGTAATGGGAAGGAAGTTAAAGAAGGAAATAAAAAAATACAGCCTAAAAACGAAATAATTTGTTTTGACTTCGTAAGTTACTGTAGTTTAGAACCAATAAAAAATAATTCATAATCTTTTATGGATATAACATCACGTATATAAGACGTTACTCAGTCAACCCAATAACAATGATTCTAAATTTTTACGTGTTAAACTTAATCACAATGAAATTTATATTATTGAGTTATTATCCATTTCTAAAGAAAAATCATCATCTTTGTTCTTTCAGAAACAGACATACAGAAATTTCAGTCAAGATTTTAACACCTTCGTGTACAGTATCCAAGTTCATCGTCTCCTGAAGAGGATTTCTACAATACAGTTAGACCTCACGCGATACAAACCATAAAGAAAACCATATTGTTCATTATGGCTCAGGTGATAAGAAAGAAAATTACTGCTCCATATTGTAGCAAAAAAGTCCTGGTATGGAATCTCACATAGACTAGCACTAGAGAGACAAAAAATAATAATGACAAAGAAAAAAATAATGGCATTCTTGAAATCAATGGATTATTTAATACGTTAATTTAACATGTTTGCAAATATGGATTCATCTTTTCTCTACTCTCTCTCAAGATTTTAGAAAAAGAAAATGTACCAAATTGTACATAAGTTGTTAATATAAATGGACAGTTGTTATAAACTAACATTGTTAATAATGATTGTTAATAAACGAAATGTGATGGACATAAATCTTTTGGTTTGTCACTATGTCCAGAAGTAAAATGTGTAACATAATATTTGCCAACTTAAGCGCTAGAAGATTGGATGGTAATGTGTTAAATGTGGGCATGTTAATGTCTTTGCCCTGTTTGTGTGTCCGATTAATATGCAAGTGTTCCACTGAGGTGGCAAATTAGAGGTCCTAAGTATACAGTTGTATATTGTTTTCAGGGACACTGGAGATTTCCTGGAGCTCGTAGGTGTTAATTAAATCCTTACCGAGGTCTGATTTAACCTGGAGCCTGTGAAGAAGGTGTGATGCAAGGAGTTAGCAGTGTCGTTTGAAATTATTTCTCATAGAATACGTTCATTTGTATTCTGGAAGAGGACTATGTTATATTTTTATGCGTTCGTAGTTATCTTATTATATAAATGTAATCAATAAAGGTATCGGACTTTTCCTCATCTAAATTTGCAAAAATGTATCATGAGTGTGTTGCCTGTTTAAGCTTCACAAGTTTCAGACTTTCGAAAGAATAAACATTCTTACGTGTAGTGACTTATAATGTGAAATTTTATGTTTGTTTATATAGAATGATAATAAATTAATTGATATTCTAAAGACGCTCGTCACTTGATAGCTTCATATTCGTTATATGTAGGACACAACTTAAATTATAAAATAATAAATAATTAAAAAGCTAAAAAACCTTTACCACTACAACCCATGAAGGGTCTAAGCTTCAGAGCGTAGAGATTCGTACTGTTTCTAGGCCAACGGCCGTGCAATGAGGTGATTAGGCTAAGATCACACTCTAAGATCGCCTCGTGGCTGAAATGACAGAATAAATAATATTCTGTCACAGCCGGGATTCGAATCCAGGATATAGAGAACAGTAGACCAATACTCTATACACTAAACTATGCCGCACCTGTATGACATACCTATTTGTATAAAATGTTAATCAAGATTACATGATCGTCTTAATCATTTATTAACGTTTAAGGATAACCAAATTTGATAGCTACTGCTAGTTATAGACAAAAAAAGTGTACCACAGCAAACTATAAACTAGGATTTACTTGTTATGAAGTTATAAACGTTCAAAAAATTATACAATAAATAAATGTTAATATAATTTTAAACACACCCAAAAAATAGTGCACCCAAATTATCGAAATATTTATTAGCTGTTTATGTTCTTTAGTATAGAAAAATTCATCATGCAAGCCTAATTTAACAGAAAAAAAAATATTAACTTTTAGATTTCTAACATTTTCTATCCTAGAGAGTGAAACTCTAAACTCAATGAATATTCTAGATTTTAACCTCCTTAGTTTCTGACTCGATACTACACTACGGCAGTTTTTTTACATAAAGGCTAATACATATTTATTTGAATAATGATAAGAAAAATATATTTGAAACTACATAACTGTTATGTGATCTTTAAATTAACTAATCAACTACTTCTTTTCTTTGATTTTAAATAATATATCCATAGGTTCAAATTTCAAAATATAGATTTATCTTTTTAGATTTATATATTCAATAATGAACCTTAGCAATGGACCAAGAAAAAATTTTTATAAAACTCCTCATTTACAGGCCTTTGATAGAGTCTGGCATCCAGGACTGTTGTACAAACTCCGTAAATTCCTTCCTCCCACATATTTCCTGATTTTCAATCCTACCTCTCTGATAGATCCTTCAAAATTAATCACAATATCTCCTATTCATCCCTTTTTACACAGACTGCTGGTGTTCCTCAAGGCAGTATTCTAGGACCCATTCAATACACAGTATATACAGCTGATATCCCAACCCATCCTAACACTTTCCTTTCTACCTATGCTGATGACACCTGCGTGTTATCAGTTCATAAAGATCCATTTGTTGCTTCGAATACCCTTCAAGTCCACATCAAAGACCTAGAAGTATGGTGTCAGAACTGGAAAATAAAAATAAATTCCAACAAATCCCATCAAATTACCTTTACCCTTCGCCGTAAACCTTTGACTTCCTGTCCTAAAGTATCCTTTAATAACACTCAACTAGTTCCTGTTGAACAGATCCGATACCTAGGACTTCTTCTTGACAAACGCCAAACTTGGAATCCACATACACGACTAAAACGACAAGAAACTGCTCGCCGCTTTAGGCTACTTCAACACTTACTAGACAAACGATCAAACCTTCCTCTTAACTACAAAAGGCTCATCTACATGACTATTATAAGACCAATTTGGACTTACGGAGTAGATCTTTGCGGCTCTACTAAACCATCAAATTCTTCCCGCATCCAATCCTTACAAACCAAAATCCTTCGTAAAATCCTCAACGCTCCTTACTTTGTCACGAATAAACTTATCCATAAAGACCTTAATGTTCCCTATGTTACTGATTTGGCCCGGACCAGGTATCAATCCTTTCATGACAAACTCCATTCTCACTCTGACCCACTAGTTTCAATCCTTTCTTCCTCTTCAATTCCGGATAATCCTCCGAGGCGCCTGAAAAGGAAATGGCCCCGGGACCTTCTAGTTTAAAATATTTTTAGAGTGCTGCCACTGGATAGTGTCTCTACATGTTTTTCATGACAATTTTGTATAATACCATCACATGTACTAGATGTATTTTTATTTAGTATAGTTGTAAATATCAATAAATATGTTTAAAAAAACAAAAAAAAAAAAAAAACCCTCATTTTAGGCCTTACTTTTCAAGATACTTAGAACCCAAATAACAAATACAAAAATAAGTCTGTCCACCGTACAGTATATATCCAAATCGAAATGGAGAATTAAATCTCTTACAAAGCAAATAAAGAACCATTAGAATCCGTGAAGAAATAGTAGAGCTATGGAATGTTGAACTTATCAGTTATGAGTTTCCATTTTCATTTAATATAAATTGACAGTGTTACTGGTTCGTCTGTATTAAGATGTTTGATTATGTTATATCTATACATATAAGCTATTTGCCTAAACATGTATATAAATTGTAATAAAATGATATAATTATTCGGAAATAATATATTTTATCTTACAGCGTTTATTTCTTAAAAATAAATCAGTAGAATTTAAAAAAAAAATGTTTAAACTCTATAAACATATTATGAATACTACTTTGAGACATTATGAGAAAATGTTTTCGTGAAGGACACAACGCGTTTCTTATAACTTTCCGCAGACATAACAGGCAATTATTAAACTCGCGTGCCTTTTGTGATATTAAATAAACTTCTAAAGCCTTTGTCACTTCATAACTTCAAGATGAAAGACAACTAACCTTATATGGGGCTTCTAGTAGGTACCTCATCCCCTTCTGAACGCCTTCAAAATTAAATTTTCCGTAAATGAATTTAAACTAAATTTAAAGTATTTTATTAGAATAAATTCTTTCCTTTTTTTTGTATAAATAATTAAATAAATATTTCGAGTTAAAATTTATTCGAAACTATTCGTAGATCATAAGTCCGATTTTTGATGAATTAGAATGTTTTTAACTTTTGTTTACTTAAAACGCTATTAAAAAACATTTAAACTTTATGTGTTTTAATAGTTATACTAAAATAATATTAAACAAATAAATTTCCAAAAATCTGACAATGCAAAATAAGAACAGTGCTAAAGTCAGCTCAGCGGAATTTATACAGAATCCGTGTCAGCACTGATCTCCCACATTTAGAATAAAAGAGAAAAACTATTTCTTAACGTAAGTTTTGGTTTACTGATAATAAGAACAGTAATCTAGACGTATAATATACCGTTGGAAAGAGAAAGATGTTAGAGAAAATATTATCTCATACACAAAGTTGTAAGAGGTAATATAAAGTGACGAATGGGGAACAAACATATTACTGATTAACACTTTAATATAGTTATATTATTTAATCTAAATCATATGTTTCCAACGAATATGAATACACGTTTAATTAAAATCAACTTAATATATTTTTCAGATCGAAGTATATTTAATAGTTTTTGAATGTATTTTAATAGTCGAGGTAAGTGAAAGTTATGTATTGCCCGCACCAGATTTATTTTTATTACCTCTATGATTTTGAGACAAATAACAAGCTTGTTGGGTATAAAAAACATAACACATATTAACTTACAATATTCATATATCGCACAATTTAAAAACGTAATTGTAGATTTTAAGATTACCAATGTGGTTTTAGGCGGAATCGCTCGACTATTGACCAAATATTTTCCTTACGTCAAATATTAGAGAAAAAATTGGAATACAACGGTGTAGTCCATCAACTTTATATCGATTTTAAAAAGGCTTATGATTCAATAGACCGTCAGAAGCTATATAACATCATGATTGAACAGGGAATACCTAGAAAGTTAGTAAACCTAGCAGAGATGTGTTTGTCGGAAACATTCCATAAAGTTAGAATCGGTCATAATTACTCCGAGAGATTTGAGGTGCGATCGGGTTTGAAACAGGGTGACTCCCTTTCACCTGTGTTATTTAATATAGCTTTAGAATATGTCATAGAAAAGGTGATGTGTACCGAGAAAGGTTTAAATATGGGTGCCAAGATTGGGGTATGCCGATGATCTGGTACTGCTAGGTGAAGACACGGAAACCATACAACTAAATACAAGTGTGTTAATAAAAACCGGTAAAGAAATAGGACTCGAATTAAATACCGATAAAACGAAGTATATGATTAGTAGCAGAAACGGTGTCGATCTCGGTGATATTGATGTATCAGGTCATACTTTTGAACACGTAGAGAAATTCAAGTATTTAGGTTCAATTATAACTAGAAAAAATTAAATCCAGGAAGAAATAAAGTCCCGGTTAAAGGTGGGAAATGCGTGTTATTATTCAGTTGCTAAGTTACTTAGTTCGCGGCTTCTATCTAAAAACTTAAAGATTAGAATTTATAAAACTATTATTCTTCCAACGGTTCTTTACGGATGTGAAACGTGGCCGCTTAGTTTAAAGGATGAACAACGGCTTAAGGTTTTCGAAAATAAGGTATTGCGTAAAATATTTGGCCCAAAGAGAGATGAGGCCACTGGGGAGTTTAGAAGGTTGCATAACGCGGATTTGCGGAACTTGCATCCTGTGAATATAATTGAGCTGATTGCATCGCGGAGACTCAAATGGGCGAGTAAAGTTGTTGGGCTCGATGACGAGCGGATTCCGAGAAACTTGGTATTTGCTGATCCGACTGGTAGGCGTCCGAAAGGTAGACCGAAGCGGAGATGGGAGGATTGCGTTAAGGCTGATCTCGGGAGCTTGGGCTTGAATGGTGAGCATTGGACGAGTCTGTGTAGGCGGAATTTGGTGGTATCGGCATCGAACCTTCGGGTTCGCTAAGCCTATTATTATTATTATTATTATTATTATTATTATTATTATAATTGTAGATTTTAAACTGTGTAATCGTGACATATGATGTTCTAAAGAAAAGTCCATTGCCTAAACCAACAATTAAAAAAAAAAAAAATGGAGCTTAACTTCCTTTGAGGCATAAAATATAAGTTCTAAGCGGGAACGCAACTTCCTTCCAGTGGGCGTTGAAACAATTTATGAGATACTTATTCTTCTAAAGTATGATGGGATAAAGCACATTATCATTTTTTATGATGCTATGATTATTAAATGTATATTTTCATAGTTAATAATGAAACCTGTCCTCGGATCGTCACCCAACACTTTTTTTAATTTTCAGTGCTATTTTTATAAAATTTGTAGAAGTTTGATATAAAAAAATGTGGAGAGAATGAAGAAGGAAATGTTTAGAGATTTTTTAAACTATAATTAATTCTGAATTCATTGACAATAGACAACTCGATATAAAAAAAAATAAAAAAAGGGAAAAAAAGAAGAGTCATTTCAAGAGAAAAATGAGAAATTTACTTAGAGGAGCAATGTTTAACAACAGGCATAAATTAGTCCAGTTTATTACGCCAGGTTATTGTGGTGTTGTAAAAACTTCAAAAGGAGATTGCAGCGAATTTAACCTACGGCTTTTTTTTAACAACTCCTATATCTTACGCACGTAAAGATAAATCAAATTACACTTTTTAAAGGTTTAATATTGTCCATCAGGAAATTAAAATTTAAAAACAAATATTTTCTCAGTTCTTTTAAACGTGTCAATAAATAAACTGAACGTCATAATTATTCACCTCTGTGCGATTCAGTTCGGAAAAACTTTACAGCATTAGTTTATGGGGAAAGAGCCTGTAGCTCTAAAACACATGAAGAGTCTAAGGTTAAGAGCATGTAGATATTTGTACGGTCTTTTAACTGATTAGGCCAAGATCACGCTTTACCACTTAGTTTTTCCTACATTTTGGGTATCTACTTTAAGAGGCTGGGAGTGCCCCAGGAGGGTCTGCATACTCCAGGGTAGTCACAAGATCGAAAAAATAGCCATCCATGGGATTCGAACCTATGACCCAGAGGACAGTACACATTATCCACACCACCAATCAATTTCATTAAAATCTAATTTTTGCTTAGCGATATTTCATACTTCAATTATACTCCAACATGACTGGTTTTTCAACTAGTTACCTTGGTAACGTATTGGAAATCCCGGAAAAACTGGGTTTTAGAGATAAGGAAACAAATTACGATATCTTTAAGTGAGGAACTTAAAATCATTTCAGAAGACAGTACGATATCATATTGAATTAAGTTGAAGTAATAGAATTATTAGGAATTGTATTTATTTATCTGGAACTTAAATTAAACTTTTATTAGTATTTTTGGTCATTCAAAATCTTTATATTTGAATTAATTAATTAGAAAAATGCTCATAAATAATTACGTGATAGGCCTCATTATGGCATTGGAAAGTATTTTTATTTATAAAAACAATCAAAAGCTCTTTAAGTTCAATTTATAAGTTCAAGCCGACTTTCTTAGATGCTTTTGATTTTCCATCTTATGGTTACTTTATTCACAACAAAATTAAAAGTCCTTTCAAGGTGTACACATACCTACTGAAGCCAATATGGACTTTCGCTTCACAGATTTTTGGTTCAGCAAAAAAGACTCACATACGTGTACAAAAACTGCAATCATTTCAATACAAAATTTTAAGACTCATAAAGACAGCTCCTTGGTACGTAAACAGCATTCAACCCTACAAACTGACATACAACAACCAACAGTTGACCAACATATGCGAGCACCCTATTTCTCGTTTCCACAGTAAACTTAACGGACACGACAATAGACTGATTAACGACATGTCAATAGCTGAAATGCCAGTCAGAAGAAGGCTAAAGAGAAGCTGGATGAGAGGCCTCTTCTGCTCGATCAAAGCCTAGGAAGGGGTGCTAGTGTTCTGTTTTACCTACCATGTCTGATCTCACATTCGTACAGCACATTTGCTGATTGTCAAATAGTTTCTGACAATTGTGAATAAACATATGAAGAGAAAAAAAAAAGAAGAAAAAAAAGATATCAACGAAAGACAACAGTGTTATATTTGTCGATATTATTATTCGATTTTTACTTTCACTTACTATATTTTATTGAGGATGTATAGTCGACTGTAGAAACTATTATAGGTGGAATAATCAGAAATCAGGTGACCAAAGGATCCAATGAATAATCAAGTGGCTAGATGAAAATTTTAACCCACGAAGATCGTATTTCCGTATAAAGACGCCGGAGTTTGGTATTTTTAGCTATAAAGTCTTCCCTCTATATTTATGTCTAATATGATCCGTAGCTAGCTTGTTTAAATCAGAAGGAATAACTTACAGGAATACAAAGAATCAAAATAAATAATACACTACGCAATATTTACCGATTAAGAACCGTCTACGTTTAATAACATAATGGGTTCAGCAAAACTTTAATTATTTCCATTTTACTTTTTAATTGTTTTACTTTTTACTTTTTAATTGTTTTACTTGAATGACTTCTTTTACCTCTAATACTTATTGCCCAAGATAGTGGCAGATTGTATTACTTCTCAATAAAGCAATTAAAAAAAAAAATTATTTCCTAGAAGGAATTAGTCCGGGTGACGGTCAGTGAATGAAACAATTAAGTAGTTTCAACCAGTTATTTTCTGCCAGCGTTTCGACCCCCAATGTGGGACATCATCATCAGGGCGTATTGTAGGCGAATGGAAATTGATTTATATTTATTTTATTCCATAATTTTATAGGATTAATGCCTTACATTTTCACAAGTTCAAGTCATATAACATTCTTTATAACATTAGCACTACCTTTATGAATAAGAATAATGATCTTTGGATGAGTTAAAAATACCTATTCAATATTTGCACATCTAGTACATAGAGGAACACCCAGAGCACCAATACCTTTTTAATGCTAATCCCAATTGAAACAATCAGCAATATTATTTGACCAGGGAGATTAGCAGTTCGATTGACAGCAAATGTAATTGCTGGGCATCTACTAATGAGATTACTAGGAAATAAATCAGTTAAAGTTAATAACATAATTATATTATTTATATTCGAAGCAGCAGTAGCTATTATGCAAGCATATGTATTTTCAGTATTAACCACTTCATATTCTAGAGAAGTTATACATCAAATAATTTATGAAAATACATAAAAATCACCCAAACTATTTAGTAGATTATAGACTTAAATATTTAACATTTGATCTTTAATTATTTACATTCATTGTAATAGTTAGCTTAATATTAAGTTTGAGAAGAACAGTCAAAAGAGGATATTTTATTCCTTTATTTATTTTAGGTCATTATAGTGGGGACAGTTATACGAAATTAAACAAATAGGCGTCTCTTAAAAAATCAGTTTAAAAACTTGGTTTTTATTGACACAAAATCATTTAACTGCGATAGGAGGTATGTTAAAGAGTAAAGGATATAAGAACTATTATGTTTTGCTTGTACAATATCTTCCTTTCTGCATTTCCCAAGAAAAAAATGTTCTGTTTTACCTCTTTTTGGTTTGTTAGAGGAACCAGACGGTTAAAATAGACATTTTGTAAGCGATTTGTTTATAAGTTAACTTGTATGCTACTGCAACTACTCTCACGATGCTACTCATAATCGCCAGTTATTTTTAGGATACGATAGTGATCTTTAATGAGTACCTGTACTCACAGGCCCGAGACTTACGTTCCCTCAATGGATTTTTTTAGTTCCTTCAAAATATCCAAGGGTGATCTACCAGTTTTCGATTACACCACACGTGGCCTTCGGTTTGCTTTTATTTTGTTCTTTATCAGCGGATTTATTACCTAAAAGAAAGAAAATAGAAATGCCCTCCAAAAAAAGTGAATTTAGATAATAAAAAACTTATTTTTTTTTTTTTTAAACTGATGGCATCAATGAATCATTTAATTAATTATTAAGCCTCGACTCTCTCGCATACATATCCAACACAATACAAAATAATCGCTTAAGTCAAATATAACACTGTTATATTTCGTTGATATATTTTTTTTTCTGTTCATATTTTTATTCACAACTGTCAGAAGCTATGTGACAATCAGCAAATATGCTGTACGAATGTGAGATCAGACATGGAAGGCATAGGGAAGGAAAGTGCCAAGCAGCAAGCAAGGCTTTAATTTAACAGAGGTCTTTCATCCAGCTTCTCTTAAGCCTTCTACTGACTGGCATTTCAGCTATTGACATGTCGTTAATCAGTCTATTGTCGTGTCCGTTAAGCTTACTGTGGAAACGAGAATAGGGTATTCGTATGTCTTGTTCAACTGTTGGTTGTTGTAAGTCCGTATGTAGGGTTGAATGTTGTTTACGTACCAAGGAGCTGTCGTTATGAGTCTTAAAATTTTGTATCGTAATGATTGTAGTTTTTGTATGTGAGTCTTTTTTGCTGAACCAAAAATCTGTGAAGCAAAAGTCCATATTGGGTTAAGTAGATGTGTGTACATTCAGTTTCTGTCTAATTTTTAATTTTGTTAATTTAGATAATAGAGAGTATAGTACTTTCAGTCGGTGGTTGAGAGTCTGTCTTTTCATTCTGACATGTGGGCCCCAAGTCATCCTTCTATCGAGTGTCAGTCCAAGGTAGTGTACAGGGTTGATCTGAGGAATTTCGTTGTCGATAAAATTGGTGGGCAAGTGTTTTGTTTTGTGATCTAAATACATTATTTTCAAAAATATTCAAATTAAATGTCAAATTTTATGCCGTTAGTACTTTCAATTATTGACTCCTAAGTTACCATTAGCGCAACAGACGGTGTTGATTAAAAACTATGTTTTTTCATTATTAGATGGTTGTGTCTACACTATTTAAAACCAGATTCATACAGTTTAAATACAAATATATTTCAGACGGTAACTTGATCTATTACCTGACCCTCATAAGATTTAGTACAAAATTTAAAAATAAATCTTAATAAATAAAAATTATAAAGATTATTTTTAGCGGAATTGGATTGCCGCACAATGAAAAGTATTATTAAACTTATCCGGCAATCAGCATAACTTTATCTGGACAATCGGCTGACCGCAAGTTGCCCAAAAGCAGAGTCATCATGAGTAACTGAAGAAGAGTTAGACAAGAGAAAAAAAGGGAAGAGATAAGTCCAGTCGTGATAAAACCTCAGATTTATATCCCACCCTGGTAACCCTCTCAAAACAAACCGTGAAAAACTTTCCCCAACTTAGACGACTGATAAAGGGCTTTAACTGGAACCATTTATACCGTCTCGTTTCACGTCAAGTTTTCTTAATTTAATGAAAATACAAGGAATACAGACACTATGTACTAATGTATTTCGGAAAACTTTTTCAGAATCATATTTTTCTTTTCAGACGCCACATTGTCTTATTTCTTGTTAGACTTCTATAACGCGAATAGTTATTCTTCTAGTTTAACCGCATTATGTTATAAGGACATCATATTATTATAGGAATAGTAAATTTACTTAAATATAAGTTTAGTATTTATAAATTATCACTAACTTGATAATGAAATTTGATTATCAAATAAAAACTTGTTTGTTAAAGAAGAAAAATTACAGAAGTATCTATAGTCGAAGAAAAGAAACTTTAATGGAGGAACGACCTGGCAAGTTTCAGTAACGTTACAAGCAAGGAATTCGATCGCAACTAATCGAGATATCGACATTTTAGTAAGCACAGAAAAAGTGCCTTTTGCCAGATACAGTTACCAAAAGGGTTTTCCTTAATAAACTATTAATTTAGAAAAAAAAAAACACTTCAGTTGCTTTGATTCTCTGCGGATGGAATCCAGTTCTTCAACTCTAATGTACCTTGCACATGACCAGCCTCACTATTAAAGTTGCAGTCTACTTATTCGCCAATGATAATCTCTATCATAACTTTTTTTGGCAGCTCATTCTAAGCAACCCGTGTAACATGGCAGCCTCACCCCAATGTAATAGAACCTTTACAAACAATTGACTTCTTAACGTTCAGTAATCCATCATTAATAAAATCGGGCATTCAAAAGTCGGATGAATTGTAAGAGCTCCATTGATGTCAAGCGCCGCCGGTCAACTGCCGACTAGGTGCGTGTGCAGAGGCCTTTCAGGAAGCCCCTTGGACTGAACAACGTCTGGTTCCTTAAATAAATAATCGTTCGAAGACCTATTCAACCTTTATCATTACAAAGATTTTAGCACAGAATCCTTCCTTCCAAAAATTATCAACCTCCAATAACTAGTTTCATAAATAGTCAACATTTCTCAGTCTGATAAATCTTATCCTATCCTATATCCTTCTTAAGCCAATATGGACTTACGCTTCACAGATTTTTGGTTCAGCAAAAAAGACTCACATACAAAAACTGCAATCATTTCAATCCAAAATTTTAAGACTGATAACGACAGCTTCTTGGTACGTAAACAACAGAACTCTACATACGGACTTACAACAACCAACAGTTGACCAACATATACGAACACTCTATACTCGATTTCACAGTAAACTTAACGGACACGACAACACACTGATTAACGACATGTCAATATTTGAAATGCCAGTCAGAAGAAGGCTAAAGAGAGGCTGGATGAGGGACCTCCTCGGATAAATTAAAGCCATGGAAGGGGTGCTGCTGGGCATTTTCCTTCTTCATGCCTACCATGCCTGATCTCAATTTGTACAGCACATTTGCTGATTGTCAGATACATTTTGACAGGCGTGAATATAGATATAAAGAGAAAAAAAGAAAAAGGAAAAAGATAAATCGAATACTAAACGGAAAAAGTCTTTGGAAAAAGCACGGTACCTAAAATAGGGAGTGAGAAAAATAAGGTGAGCTCACAGAATTATTTTTTTCATTTCAGATTTATATATTTCTTGGGTTATGAGTGATCTAAAACAGATTAACTCAGAAACTTTTTTTAACCCAATCGAGACGACGATTTTTTTCGAACACGGTCACAAGGAGCGATTTTTTTTTCTTTGTATTACTCATTTTTAATTAAAAAATATGTTTATCATGGAAATCACCCAATTCGTAAGTGAATTAACACAAATAAGATTATTGCATACCGGGTGTGCAGGTCGTTCTTGTGAAGATTTGTATGGCGAGAAGCGGACACAACACCATGTGTGCATTATAAGGTATAATGAAAATGCATCATAAAAAGAAGTATAAACATTTATTTCAAAAATAGTAAGATAATATAAAATCGTTATTTTGCTTTTAGTAATGCGTATTCACAGTATTTTTCATTTAAGAAAGGCTGCAGATATTTTTTTAGATTTTTTGGTACACAGTAAAACCAAGATCAAATTTTGTTTTCCTGTACTTTACAGATTTCATTAGTTCCAGAAAAATCTAATTTCGACTACTAGTTTATTCAGAGTGATTGATAATTGCAAATTACTGTTATTCCACACACGGTGTGTAATCGGTCTCGAATGGGTTAAAGGTGTATTCTTCGTTAACGCAAAGCTTTCTTGCATGGCCATGCGTTAGGTTTCAGTTGTTTTCTAATCATATAGCTATATAAAAAATATCAAGAAGGGATTGAATTCTGTTAGAGTCAGCAAGTAGTTAGCCTGTTCAGTTAAATTAGACTTACAAATTTAAATTCTCTAATCTATAACAATCCTTATATATACACACACACATATATATATATATATATATATTTTTATTTTTTTTTGTGTAGTTTTAACGCTGTTTTAGAGTATTTTTAGTGCGGAATGACCGGAGAGGGATAGATACAGTTGAAAACAGAAGCATAGCGAAGGCGGGAGACGACTAGCAATTAGCACTCGCCGGGCGCAGCTCATGACTGAAACAGAGACAAAGGCAGGAATGGGCCTTTGACGAAGCCGACACCTCGACGTCACTGGCCCTAACAGTACCCACCAGCCGGGCCTCCTCACATTTGACACTAGAGGTGGAATCTTCTAATTGATTGTTTGCCAGGCTATTCTCTTTCAAGTGTTCATGTACATAATTTTTAATTATCAGTACTCTAAATTACTCATTAGCTCGGGGCGATAACGATCCTCATTTTCGTCCCAATAATGTGAAATAATGTGCCTACTTACTTTTAATCAATACAGGGATAGAAAAAATAAATGAAACTAATTATACCTAATACGTAAATATAAAATGATAATATTTAGAAATTTACAAATATAAATATTCTCATTAATTTGACATATTGTACAATATTATTTTCAACAAATATAAGAGAAATTGTAAAAACGGAATTAGATTCAGAATTTTTAAAAACTTTACTGTTTCTAGAACAAGTGTAAAAATAGATGATTAATCTAAACCATTTTTTTCAACGGATTTACAGCTTGGGAGCCGAAGGAGGTTCATCGATCCACGGCTTAGATAACCTTATGAATAGTTATCCAGCAAAAAATGAGACCTAGTTATTAGTAGCATAGTACCAACTGAGCTACCTAATATAATAAAAGGGATGTGAAATATTCAATGATAAAGTAATTTAGTCTATTCGATCCTATCTACTCTTTTTTTCCCTCTAAAATCTCTCCATTTCCGCCTTTACCAAATTTCATCTTTCGATTTCACATACCAGTTTTTGTTTTCAAAATTTGGGCCTGCATCTGAATTATTCCGTCCTCCAACAATTAAAAAACTTTTTTTCTTCATTGACGTTAGTATGTCTGTATGTGTAACGTATGTCTGGCATATCTCAACCAGAATTCTATCTCCACAATATAGTCTCCAGAACTATATTCCTAGCTAAGGATATAATCTCACTAGATGAAAAAACTTAGCAAGTGTCATTCTTCAATTACTTTTATAATTATTTTTAATATGTATGAAAATTTGTATTTTCAATAATACTGCCCTTGAAACGAATGAGATGCATTTCATCTCATCTTATTTTCAGTTTATACTTAAAATGAGATAAGAATCTCCAACTTACCCAATCAATGAAGCAAGAATCAGTGTATTATTTCCTTTTTCAGTGTTAAAAGAAATGAAAGCCACAAAAAATTACTAGTGTATTTTTGAATAAGAATATTAATTACCTCATTATTGGACCCGAGACACATAATGAAAAAAAAAATACACCACCATACACGCATGTCATAATGAAACATATAATTATAAAGTAAAATACAAACGTAATAATAATTAGGTAAATTTTCAGTTTTCTGAACAAAATCGGTAGTTACCGGGCGTTTCAACGCCCTTATTTCCCAGTACCCGCTGACCGGTAAAGTTTAAACGATGTAATTACCCGTTACTCGGATAACCCCGTAGCTCATCATTACAGGTTCTCGGTGGTAAAATATATTACACGGCTTAACATTGATACTATTGATTAAGTATGAATTAATTTAATACAAATATTTAATTTCCCATTTATATTGCATATCACCTTAATGATTGCTTATCATGTATTAAATCTACAATTTTTATATTATTTAGTACTTTTTGTAATAAAAAAATCCTTCAGCTAAAAGTTTTTAGTTGCATAAATCGTAATAGTAATTTTATTTAAATATTAGGATGATATCAAATGAAAGCAAAATTAGTAATTCTTAGCACTTTTATGATTATTGGTTTTAAATTTATTTTTCATTCAAAATTACATTAAATTCGAACAGATTGTTATTCTAATTGCAAAGCTCTTTACGCTTAGTACAAACCTATTAGAGTCATCGTGTTATTTATAGGGTTAAACTTAATTTCTTATCTGCAACTTAATGCCAGGTTTACTTTACAGCATAAGCTACAAATAAATAAAAACACCATGATTCTTATACCGTTACGAAAAATTAAGGAAAGTAGATTAAATTATTTCTGTAAGGCAGATTTTTTTTTGTTTTTTTTACTGTATGTAATAAAATTTTTTTTAATTTTAATAAGGCTTTTCCAATGCCTTTAAATATGTCACATACAAATTATACAAAATTAAAAATGATCTCTAGCTCCTAATTTTTATTTTACTATTGCAAAAATTCTAATTAAGTTGATTTATTTTTTCCATTTAACAATCGTTAATATGATTTTAATTGTAACGAATATAATTCAGATAAAATAGGATCCATATGTTTTATGTGTTTAAATATTAATTAAAAAATTATTATAACAGCAACTATATCATTTACTTCAAAATATAAATTTAATTAATTTAATGTAAAAACATTTCTCAAAACATTACGCCTGACAGATTAGCAAGCTGCACACAGAGCATTAGTGTCATGCAAAACTGTATTCTTTTGCGCCGTGAAGAGCTAGAAGAGAAATTAACGACGAAGCATTATAATACCAACTATAGACGCGAATGGTTTTAATTTCAAAATTAAATGAAGATATAATTATTTATATTTCACCAGATATATTTAATTAAACTTCATAATAAGAGCGTTGTAATATGTATAATATATAATTATAAATATATTTATTCACATTAAGATGATGTAGTTTAAATATAATTTAACCTAATTATCAATAAATATTAGATAGCTACCTACATGTTGGCTGAAAATATAGATTAATCAATGAATGACAGAAAACGAAGAACGAACACTTAACATGAAGTAACTTAGAAAGAAAAATCTGGATTAAAGTGGTTCAATGATTAAAAGACAGAGGCATTCAACAAAAAAAAAAAAAAATAAATAAAAAGGATAAAAAAGAAAGATAAGAGGGTCTTAAGGATGAAAAATGTATGTGATAGTTAAAAAATAGATCAAAAATGAGACTTGTGGACAGAGAAGGGAGCACTCACAGGCACTTAGCTATGTAGTAACTATATGCAGCAGACACGGCTAATTATCTCGTCTTCAATTTATGTAGGCTCTAAAGGAAGTATAGGTACGACTCTGCACTTCTCATATGTGCTCACGGTTATTTTAAAAATAAAATTACTAAAAGTACAAGGAATGATAAAACAACTATACAAAATTTGAACAAATAAATATGAGCGAGTATCAGTCATTATTTTTCATAGTAAATATATACAGGCTTGCCTTTAAAGTAAGGGTGTTAAAAGTATTCGAAATATTTTTTTTTTTTCAATAAACAAATATTTTCACAACTACTACTTAAAATAATTCAATTTAGCTATTGAATAATTTTAGGGGATTCCCAATAAACAAAATTACTTGCCAATAACTAATATTAATATTTTTACATATTACATTGAGCATGAATTTCTCCCATCATATCTTTATTGGTATACCCATCTATACAACTTGTCACTATTACTGAAAGTAGGAAAAATATTTGGTTTTCCGAAGACTCCAATAAATAAAGTAAAAATATAAAGTCATGCAGTGTCAAAAGAATTATGAAATAAACGCTATTAATCCTCAACATATTCTTATGTTTGAAAACAATCTTCTCCCCTATGTAACTAATACCTAACATAGAAATCTGAATTTTTAAAATTGTGAGAAAACGGGGAAGCCGCAGACACGTGGGAGGGGAGGAGATAAAATAAACAATTATAGAAGGAAAAAAGTAGTTGACCAAAAATTATTTAATGTTAAAAATAAAAGGCTCATTGGGAATCTTTCAAAACCAGATAAATTATGCAGAAAAGAATTTATTTACTTTTAACACTTTTCTTGTCACAATAACAAGTTTAAGTGCACGGACGACGTGATCACAACAGGTGCAATGAGTCGGTTACATAATGTAACTTACATTTATAGTTCTTTTTATGTCACTATCTCTACCCTTTTTCGTAGATGAGTATTCATGATATTTCAAACCGATAGATCAAATCGCTTTGAAGGTAATCGTTGAAGAAAAAAATATATAAATTTCACTCCCAGCGTGAATATTTAAAATAAAATGGTATGTATTTTTTTTCCTAAGCCAAAATATATGCAAATATGAAACCTTTAAAGAAAAAAATGATTTTATATATCCGAAAAAATATATATTTATATTCAGTATTTTTTCTAACAAGTTGTTGCCTACCAAGTACTTATTTGTCTGATTACAGTTTATTAGGTCACGCCCAGAATTATTTTCGTAATTTTAATAATTCGTAATATTAAATCTATAATATTATCTTGGGATTAAATAGTAATTAACAGAGATTTGATAAATGGAAAAGCTTGACTGACATTGGTTAATTATGTTCTGCTTATTCCTACGGAATAGTGCTCACAAAAGAATTTATCTTTAAATAAATTAGTGAATATTATTAAATTATACAAACAATTTTCATAATGTATATCGGTTCTTATTTTGTTATTCATTGATTATATAGATATATTAAAGAACAATTTTTTTTCAGATATAGACCATGTAGTGCCTTTGATTATTCATTAAAATCTAAAAATGTTATTATATTTTGTAATTTGTAAAAATTGTATTTCCATTTCCTGTAATTTTGAAAAACAAATAGACTTTTCTAGTTTTCACTATCTAATATCAAATTGATGTTTAACATTTTTATCTTAAGTATGATTTCTGGTTAAAGTTTTATAGATATTTTACAAATTACGAGGTAATTAAACTTTATGATTTTTTATTTTATTTTATAATAAGTCTATAAAAATATCTCATTCCGTTTTAAAAATACTAGAATTTTAGTAATATACAAGCCGTGATAAAGGTTATCATAATACAGTATTAGTAAATTAAATGCGAGAAGAAGCAAGAGAAAGACAAATGTTAATAAGCTTCTAAATTATCTTCATTGGAGTTCTAAATCACAGAATAAATATACTCCTAAGAGGAAGGGGAAATTTGACATAATTTTAAGTAAACACAATTTATTTAGCTTTAGTTTTCTATTTACAAATCGTTATACTCAATCCGTATGCAATATTTTATTTATGTTATATCAACAGCACAATTTTTCCAATAATATCGTTGATATAAAACATGATATTATGAAAACGGAGGGAGTATACAAGTTATAATATTCAATAATAATAATTTTCTCGGCCTCCGAACAATATTCCCGTTATTAGTGATGGTAATAATTAATGTCTGGAATCAATTCCAGCCAATAGCCGCAATTCTGCGAACCTCCTTTAAAGAAATATTCTTAGTAATCTCTACTAATTGGTTGGTTTTAGATTATCAGCCTAATAACTTTATTGTTTTCTTCTCGTAATTAAGTAGAAAATGAGAAACAAACTAATTTGTATTATTGTGATTTAATTTAAAGTCGTCACACCTCTAAATATTTTTTCATTTATTAAAAATAACAATTCATGTTCATTTGTAAACGAAAAATTTCGTTTAAAAAATTTAAAAAAAAGCTAAAATTAGAGAAAGTTTAAAAAATAACATGCAGTATCGTTGGAAACAAATGTTTTTTATTAAATAATATCACAGAATATAATTGTATGCCTTATTCGTCACTTTACATTTCCTTCCACAACTGTATACTTGTATATACGATTTTTTTAAATTTAAATCTTTAGCTGTCCAACGGTATATTATACATCTTTGACACTATTCTTGTGTTAGGAAAAAAACAACATTAAAAAAAATGGGCTTCCTTTTTTATCGTTTGATTGTTTTTCAAATTCATTCAATATGTATATCTGGCCGTTTTTTATTTACAGAAACTAGATGATATGCTTATCTTTTTTACGGACCTACAAAGTCAAAGGCACTTAAGAGTAAAATAACTCAATTATCGGTATTTAAGCGTTGTCTGACTATTTTAATACAAAATAAACCCACAAGATATTAAAGCCCAATATATTTTAACTCGACATACCTAATTTAATTAGGTGCAAAATGCATGGTATAAAGTAGGATTTTAAGGTTGGTATAACTTGGTTATTTGGACTCAAGGGATCCTAAAACGCGATTTTCATTGAAAACTGGAATGCGAAAATTTTCACGATCGCAATAATTCTCCTCACAATATATTTCATATATAGGTAGTAGAAAATAAAATTCGGATATAACAAATTATAAAGATTTTCGCAGGTATATATGAATGTTAAGATCTCAATGGATGGAATAAAATTAATAAAAAAAAATATATATATATATGTGTGTGTAGTTCTTCTTTTAAGTTAAATTAATTAGCAGTTAAACGATGCTGAAATAAAGATATATTTATTACAATTAGATGGACTTAAATTAATGTATTGAATTACAAACATAATTTATAATGAACTTACCTAAAGTAAGGAATTGTTTAACTGTCCTTTACTTAAAACATTTAACTGATATAACTTGGTGAAATATTCCCATATAATAATGAAATCAATACTCATAAATTTTTTGATTTTACATATATTTAACAAAGCTTAATTTAATTCATAAAAAGTATAACCTAATTATTGAACTCCTAGTATGAAACTCAAACTTCTTCATACCTTTTATTTATCTACTCCAAATAAAAACAAAGACCTCTACTCATTAGTAATTTGTTCTTTGCATATCTAGTACTATTTTTTGTAGGCATTTAAAAACCGAATAACTGAGAAGACTGCTTAAAATTAGTACTAAACAATCAGAACAAATGCATATTTCATTAAGCGATTAACATTTTTTCCGCTTATAAATCTTCTAGACATGCTTCCTATATTATATTGTAGTATGGCTACAATGACAGAATATGATCTTGATCGAAAAGTCAACAAAAAATAAATCTTAATATAACCTTCTAATATTTTTATCTGTATTAAAGTCCATATATTTAAGGAGTATAAGAAGTTGATACGAATCTACTGGTTAGTAATCAGCAGATGTTAGCTTAAGTAATAGATTAGCACTCATTGAGGGCACTTCATCAAAACGCTAAGTTTCTTTGAGAAGTACTCCACTTCTGAAGATGCTTCATAACATTTTAGCAGAATACTGGAGTAGTTTTGTTTGGTCTAGTGAATGCCAAAGAGCATAAAGGTTGCAAAGGAGGAATAGAAAAGCGAGGAGCTAATTAAAAAGAACCAAAAAGCTGTAAAGAGAAGTAAATTAGGAGAGGCGGCCTTGGAATAAAACAATCCTGAAGGCCAATTAGTAAGCACGCATTCTTATTTCACAAAGTCTAAGTCTTGCTTTCTTGTTTTTTTTTTGTTTTGTTTTTTATATTTTTGACTATATCTATAGATTCTGAGATATTTTTAAAGTAAAACATCTTTAGGCTTGACTACGAGATAGCTGAATGCCTTGTACGACAATGCAACGGAAACGCTGGTTTTCTCGTTTGTCACTAGTCAATCACGATAAAAGTTTCCTCACATAAAAGGCACTGTAACTGTTATGCTATGTGCTCTTCTAGGTGTTAATAGGCACGTGTCTGTATTTATACACATTGCCCTTTACTAAGACTATAAAATAAAAAAAAATCATTCTATATGATAATATAAAAAATGTCCGAGTGAAATATTGAAAATATTGTAAAGTTTTTTTGGAAAAAGATATTAAAACAGTTCAAATATTAAAATTTTTAAATTTAAAAAAATAAGTAATCAGGACAAACTCAAGAACATAAGTATGGATAACTAAATTTATGAGGGTCGGAAAAAGGAGTGAACATTGCAACCGAATCGTTACGTTGAACGGAATCCATTTGGGGCAGGTTGCGGACTATAAGTACCTGGGAGTCCACCTCAATGAATACGGACGGATCAGCGGAGAGAGGTTGCTGCACCCTTAGAAAAGGTTTTCTTGACAAGAAGGAAGTTTCAAAGGTCACTAAGAAGGTTGTCTTCAAAAACACATTCCTCCCTATTCTAACATATACAAGTAAGTCTTGGATCCTCACTACCAAACATAAGAGCCAAATCCAAAATGCTGCTGCATTACTGCTCCGCGGTAAAGAGGAATCGATTAATTTAAAATAATTAAGTTCTCTATCAAAGATTAATGAACATAAATGGCTCATCGATTTTTTTTTCTAATTCTTTCCATAGAAAATAAATTAATTTCCGTTCAGAATAATACTAACCATTTTTTTGCGAGATAAGCTGAATTGAATGATGGATAATTGTCCAGTGAATATAATAAATAATAATTGAACTAATGTATTTAATATGTAAAACGCTAGAAATTAATAAGTGTAAATATCACTGTTTGTATTGGGTTGATGCAAAATTAATGCAGGTTTCCTCTATTGCAATATCTTAATTCCAATTGTGTAAACAAAGCTAATCCTAACATTGATCATTATTATACCAAAACAAACCTTATCTAATACCCTCTCTTTCACCATGAATTTGTTTAGTAAAATCGTTTTGTTCAGTGTGTTCAAAGGTCTTGAATCGAAAATGTCAAAGTGCGATTTTCGTCAAATTTATTTTTACGAATTTAAATTAGGGCGCAGCGCTGCGCAAACGGCTCGTAATATTAATGAAGTGTGGGGTCAGGGGGCTATTAATGAGTGCACGGTGCAGCGTTGGTTCCAGAAGTTTCGCAGAGGAGATTTCGACCTCGAAGACAAGGAAGGTCGGGGCCGTCATCTTGCTCTGGACAACGACCAGCTGAGGTCAAAGCTTTCTCAATCGAGGTGAGACTATAACTGCTGACAAGTACTGTCAAGAAATTGACAGCATGAATCAAAAATTGCAACGTCTTTGCCCATCATTGATGAATCGGAAGGGGCCGATCCTGCTCCACGATAACGCCAGACCACACGTTGCACAACCAACGCTTCGACGACTGCACGAGTTGGGCTACGAAGTTCTCCAACATCCGCCTTATTCACCTGACCTCTCTCCTACAGACTTCCACTTTTTCAGGCATCTGGACAACTTTTTGAGGGAGAAAAATTTTCAAAACCAGGACGACATTGAAAATTCTTTTCGTGATTTCATTGAGTCCAGGGATTCGGATTTTTTTTCTGGTGGAATAAGAAAGCTTGTTGAACGTTGGCAAAAGTGCATTGATTCAGATGGAAATTCTTTTGATTAAATATATATGGTTAAAGTAAAGATATGGCGTATTTACAATACCTACTAAAAACCTGCATTAATTTTGCATCAACCCAATATATTATCAGTATATATTTTTTCTAAATTCTGCATAACTCATTTGTCTTTAAATCAATCGACATTTGCCACAATATGAAAGAAATGTTTACTATAATCGCGCGTAAAGGTTACACCTACAATGGTTTTAATTTATTTACACTGATAAGTTACTATAGAGTTTGATCGTTAACTTTAAATTACAAAACAATAAATACTACGCCCGTCACTATTGTATTACACGCATTGCGAAGTCGACAGCATAACGCGTTCAGTCACTACAAAATGGAGTACTAAGAAGAATTTTTAAAAGGACAACATTATAAAGAATAAATTCAGCTATGATCCACGACGAATTGAAAATCCCTGCAACCCACAACTTCATCACAGAGAGGAATAGAAAGTTTTTTGAAAAAGGTAAAGCTTGTAAGGAACCCCTTATTTTGTCCGGTTCTACCTCCTGGAGCACCCCTTTGATGGAAAAAAAATGTTTGAGAAATAAAATATTAGTTGTAAGGCCAAATCAAACTAAAAGGTGAGTCCCATCACCGGATCCATTACAAAAAAATGTACATCTTAAAAAAATTATCATGCAGAGAGATAACTCTTGATAAATGAGAAACCTCAAGCTTCCGTAATGTGAGGTATTAGAAAGAAAATAAGGGGTAGGAAGAAAAAAGTGGATAAAGAGAAGAAAAAACAGTTTGGGTTTGAAATATTATTGATTAACTAATATTAATCAATGTTTAAAAGGCATATAGAAATAGTAGAGGAGAGATGGGATAGAGTTATTTTAATAGAAGCAATAAATCATTAAGTGAGGGAAAAAATACTTGGAATACTTGGAGGTAGGGAGAAATGCCAGCGGTGATTTAGCTGCTTGTTGCATGCCGAGAGATCCGATGCACGAACCTTAAGTTCACAGCGCAACCACTGGCCCAGTCCTCTTTCTGGTTTGATCGCTACCTAGGTTTTTTTTTTTATGAAAAAAAAACAACTTAAATTAGAGAAAAATTACTTTGCTATTTTAATTTAATTTGACGGAATATCGAATTGCTAAAATTTAATGCTGGATCTGGGAATAACCTTTAGTTGGGCTGTACTTCGGAGGGGGCAAAAAATGGCTTATGCGAAGTCAAGTACTTGTCAAAGATCCCTATCCTCATAAAACCTGGACAGGAAATATTTAGGACTACCAATATAGCATTATCCGATTAGCAACAGTTTCATTAAAATGACGTCACATGAATAAAAAAAAAACTTTTAAAAAAATTATAAAATATAAGTATTAATTTAAATACTCCTCAGGAAATAAAGTATTGCTCATCATCTTACTTCTGTCCTTTGAGTTCATTATTGTAGAAATGTTTAAAAATAGACAATTTTAAGATTGTGATTGTACTGAACCAGTCACCTATCACAGTAAGTAATCACTAGCAATTATATCACTTATAATGTTGAATTTGTCTGTGTCGAGCGTGTTAATCTTTTTAAGAGCCAAGGATTTAGAAATATTTAATTTAAGTTAATTTCAAATTATTTCCCTATAACCCACCGTGGACTACTAGTTGGGCACCACTGAAATAACTCGAATCTTTATATTCTCCAGTATGAAATCCTTGATAAAAAGTCTTATGTGAATCTAAAAAAGAAGTTCTCGAGGCCAATTTCTTTTCAGATGTCTCAGCGGATCCTTAATGTAAGGATTGTGTAGGCTCCTACATTTTTTGTGAACATAATTGTCGGCGTGACTACGAATGAGAGGATAATAGAAATAAGTATGAATCATCTGATGTAGTTGGATTATGAGTGCCAGAATAAGATAGGTGATGACACCTGGTGGAAGAAGGTGCAGAAGGATACTTAGACTTAGTTGGCCGCAGGATGTAGAGGAGGAGGACTTTCGGTCGTTGGCTGTTGGCAGAGGGGGAATGGCAGCCAGAGACAGGTAAAAGTGAGGTAGGATATCTGAGGAGGCCCAGGTCCTGCAAGGACTATAGCGCCGTTAGATATGATAGGATTGTCGGTGTAATCGTTTTAATTTACAATCGATTTCTCATTCTCTACAGATAAATCGTAAAAATATACAATACGCATGGTAATGGTTCTTGTATTAAATGATTTTAAATGGATAGTACGTGCATTTTAGTTTCTTGAGATTAAAGAGGAGTCTCTAATACCAAAATTTATGAGAAAGATCCGAAAATAAGCAGAACATTGTGTAAAAAATTTTTTAATAACCATACGGATTTTTCAACAAGAATCTCATTATATATCTATGGTGGTCCTCTTGAAAAACTGGATAACTCGAGTTATATCAAAAATGAGTTAACTCCGCGTATCGCTCCCTCATACCGTCTCCCATGTCGTATTAAATTGGTTAAAGATATTTCTTGATGGAAGAAATTTCAAGTGGAAAGAAAGCTGTATGTATAACTCTATTTTGGGTATTACGTAAAGTTTATGTCTCACACCTTTAAAATGAATGATTTTGACTAAACCACTTACTCACTACCGCCACAGATATATTTTTTTACTATGATATAATACAATCGCGGACAAAATTAATGCATCACTATCAAAATTGATGTTTTACATTGAGTAATACTGTTTAAATAATAATAAATAAATTTAAAAAAATAACCACCAGTACCTCTACAACCCATGAAGAGTCTTGGGCTCATTACGTATAGAGATTCGTACTTTTTCCAGGCCAACGACCGATGAGGTGATTAGGCTAGGTTTTTCCCCAATTATAAAGAGGCCGAAGGTCTGCCCTCGGAAGGGTCTACATTCTATTCAAACCCAGGACCCGGAGAACAGTAGACTAGCGCTCTATCCACTAGACCACGCCGCTCCCAATAAATAAATAAAGTAAAAGTAATAAATAAATAAAAATAAACTAATAAATAATAAATAAATAAAATAATAAAATTTACAGAAGATACAAATGCTTCAAAAACAATTTTTATGTGATTGAATAGTAGAAGCTAACGACAGAGTACGAGGAGAATGAAATAATGATTAAAACTAACTGAATATGAGTTTGTACAAAGAGTTCACATTATTCCTCTACTTACTGAATATAATAATAGCTAGATAAACAAATACTACTAATATAAACAAAAAGAGCGTTTTGAAGAAATATTTCTTACTTTAATTTTGTTCGGTAGTAAATTGTTAGCTTCCAGAATTGTTTATACACCCAATAGCTTAATCCACTATTGTTGGGGGATGAAATGAATGGTGAGAAAAGTGCAGGACGGAAACAGTAAATACTGCCCAGGATAAGATGAAAAGAACTCTGGTCGTAAAAATCGTCCCTTGCGCTAGGGCTCCGCTCGTAAACACCTTAGCTGCGGATGGAACCTTTTAGTCCCTCTACTCTCGTCGACTTTATTAATACAATTCTTTTTTCTTTTTCTCATGGAGACCTCAGCTATATCCTTCGGTTCCTCTTTCTTAGTTCTCAGATGTGCAAAGAAAAGCTAGAAAAAAAACTAAGCTTCCTCGTACAAAAATATAGAATATGTTCTGATATCATTCAAAATGAAATAACAAAAAACTTTTCTTTTCAGTCTGACCTATGTTCAAAATTATTTGATATTAACAGAATTTTCTTAACCTAAAGGGGTGGATTATCCACAAAGAGCAAACATAATGGGGCCGGGTTAAAATAATTGTTATAAGACTAATCATAATATTTATTGTATTGTATATAGCTATTCTGAGTTAATCAGTTACATTTATTCAAAATATTTAAATTGCTCCCAAAAATTAATAAATAAATTAAATAGCCTGTTTTTGAAGAATTTTTTTATAAATCTATAATACCTAAATTGATTCTTATAATTGTCTCGATGACTAATAAATTTTTATTGGTGAAACAATCGTAGAAAATGTATAAAAATAAAGTATGACTTTTGCATGTTATTTAATCAAAATGTGGATTTTCCGTCAGTTTATATTTTTTATTAAATACGTTACTATATTCTACAAAAATTTATATATATATATATATTACGACTATTTAAGGTATGGAGACCCAGCTTCTTTAAAGTGGGTACCCAAATTGGAGAAAAAACCTGGCGGCTGAGCGTGATCTGAAAGCCTAATCACGTCATTGTGTGGCTTTTAGCTTAGGAAAAGTACGAATCTCTATATATACTACGCCCAATGCCCTTCATCGGTTGTAGAGCTACAGTTATTTTGTTTTGTTTATATACATACATACACACACATATATAGGTTTTGTAAAATTGTATGCTAATATTTTTTAATATTATTTAATACCACACTCACACAAACATTCTTCTTCTTCTTTTAATAGCTCTACAACCCATAAAGGGTCTTGGCTTCCTCTAACAGCAAGCGCCATGCATCTCTGTTCTGTGCCGCTGCCATTCAGTTTCGGACCTTCTAATAGTTTCTAGGGCCACACAATCGGTCTACCAACTCTTCGACGACTATACAAAGGCTCAGTCATATTTCTCTTTGTAGGTAGATCGTCAGACATTCTGGCCAGATGCCCAGCCCACCCGTGTCTTCCAAGCTTGATAATGAATGGGACGTCCAGCTCTTGGTACATGTCTTACAACTCCCGAATACTTCTCCTCCTCCATTCATTGTTCTCGTATACCCCGCCGTAAATTCGACGTAATACTTTTCTTTCAAATGTGAGGAGTTGATCTTCAGCCCTGGTTGTGGTCCATGTCTCCGAGCCATAACATAATACAGGACGGATGCGAGTTCTGTATATGATAACTTTGGTTCTCCTAATTATCAAATTGCTTGCGAGATGCATCCGGAGTCCAAAATAGTAGCGGTTGGCAGCTAATATTCTCCTAATCTCCACGGCAGCATCGTTGTTGCATGTTACCTTTAATCCACAAGAAAGGTCCAAAAGAAACATTGGTGCCTTTTGATCTCGGAGCTTGATCTGATACCATATACTTGGTCTTGGCCTCATTGACAGTAAGTCCTATCTTTTTCGCAGCAGCTTCCAGAACAAGGAATGCCTCAACTACTGCTTGCCTGGATCTTCCTATTATATCAATATCATCTGCGTATGCTAACAGCTGCACTGATTTGTTCCATACCGTACCTGAAGTCTGAACCTGCGAGACCCTTATTGCTTTCTCTAACGCCATATTAAAGTGCAGGGATGACTGGGCATCCCCTTGCCTTACTCCTCTTCTGGATGGAAATTCTATTGATCTTCGACCTTTTACTTGGACCACACATTCAATATTTTCCATTGTAAGCCTTATGAGTCTTATGAGCTTTGGTGGAACATTCAGGTCGTACAGTGCTTTGAAAAGCCATTTTCGATGAATACAGTCGTATGCTGACTTGAAGTCAATGGAAAGATGATGCGTGGTCACATTATACTACCTTCCTTTCTCCTGAACAGTGCGGAGGCTAAAAATCTGGCCTGACCGGAACCCACACTGTTAATGACCAGTTTCGTGTTCAACAATCGGAAGTAGCCGGCAAAATAAGATGTTTGAAAGTACTTTAAATGCACACGGAAGCAGATATATTCCTCTATAGTTTGTGCATCTAAACATGTCTCCCTTCTTGTGTATGGGGCAGATTACCGTTTTTCTCCATTCGCTAGGTAACATTTCGTCATTCCAAATGGTTAGTACTACATTATGTAAACGCTTGATCAGCTCCTTCCTGCTTAATCAGTTCTGCGGGGAGTAAGTCAATGACGGGAGCTTTATGATTCTTTAGGCGGCTAATTTCCTCAACAACTTCCTCTCGTCTCGGAATATTTCCTCCATTCCTCCATGCAGGTCTCATTATCAGTTAATAGGATTCCTTCTGCATTTTTACACATACTTGATGTTTGCTTGAATGGCTAACTAGTGGCATTTACTTTTTGGAAGAATTTTCTGGCCTCATTTGAAGATCTGAGGTTCTCTAGATCTGCTAAGTCAGCATTGCTTCTTTGTCTCTTTTTTTGTCGATGAACGCGTTTCTCTTCTCCTGTATTCCTCAACAGTTCTACGCGTCTGCCTATTGATCACGGCTTTATAGGCCGTATTCTTCGTGTCAGTAAGAGCTCTGCACTCTTCATCGAACCAACACACAAACACATACCGGTAAATATGTGTACACCCCCTTTATGTTTCCTCAATTCTACTCTTTCCAGCCAAACTTAAATTTTGTTATAAATAAAAAGGTATCATGGCCTCGTATATTAAGGATTCATCATGGCATTGTTGCTTTGTATAGTCAAATTAGTCTAGCCACATTGAGGGCAATCTCGGGGAACAATACAATCATATTGAGCAAGTCTCAAGCAATTATAGCGACACACAACCCATTTATAAACGCACACAATACCAGACTCATTGTTATAGGCTGTAATATTTTTCTTATAATCTCTCTACCCTGTAGACACTCTCTTGTTATAAATAGAAATAAATAAATCATCTAAGAAAAATGATACTTCCTTGCACGCTAAAATGAAATGAAATATCATTATTCTTTAAAGGTCGTCTAACCACTTATTGGAATTTTCCAGTCACAATTTATTTATTTTTAGTAGTACATGCAACAATCTAATAAGATCCCATTTCATATTAGTATTATTATTATCATAGAAAATTTACCGGATCATTCTAAAAGAGGGCTTGGTCTATTTATAAAAATGTACTCAATTAAACTAAATAAATAATCATAAACATCTCAAGATAAAATCGTAGCATGCACGAGGGATGATTTATCAATTGAAATATAGCTTATTGTCACGTCAGTAAAACTATCTCTTATGGCCAGAAAATGTATGAGTTCATTGTAGTATTCATTCCCTTGCAAACTTCAAAATAAAAAAAAACATGCAATTCAAACTAAAATTGATCAGATTAAATTCTAAAATAATCTCTATGACTTATTTTTATAGCTCAATAATATATTATTATTTCGAACTTTAGAACATAAAAAATCATTTTATTTTAGGACATAGGCCCCAAAGAATTATTTTGAAGAGTTGACCGATGAAATAGGGGATGTCATTTGGAGTGCTATCCGAGAAAATCGAGTTTTTAAGTTTGGATCTTTAATTAAGTATGTTTTATAATTTTTCTTCAAATTTTTTTATATGTCGTTTTCCTTTTTGGTTTGAGGAGCAAAATAATAAATTTGCTCGAAACAGACATAATACGCTCTAAAACATAATATATTTGAAAAAAAAGAAAAGAAATTAAACATAAAAGAAAGGAAGACAGTTCTATAAGCTTCCCCTTTCTTTCTTGTTTTATTAATGAAATGGTGATAATATCACCATTAATAATATTAATAATACACAATCCATATAATATTTTGATATTCTATTGGGTTGTGTCACATGAAATGTCCGTTTTCAAATTAAACGATTTTTATTAAAAATACGATATGAAAACAAGATAATTTTATTCCAAGTATTTACCTTCTTCTTCTACACATTTTTCGCAACGTGACACTAACTTTTTTATCTCCGAACTGAAAAACTCTGAGCTTTGAAGTGAAACAAAATCTGAAAACGCACTTTTCACTTGATCATCATTTTCAAAAAGTTTTCCTTTGGCGAAGTTGTCTAAATTCCTGAACAGGTGGTAATCTGTTGGAGACAAGTCGGGAGAATGTGGTGGGTGCGGAAGAACTTCGTAGCCCAGTTCTTACAAATTTCGCACGGTATGTTTTGAAACATGGGGTCTTGCTGCCGCTCAGTGAGATCATGAGGTACCCATGTATCGAGCTTTTTTACTTTCCCAATACACTTTAAATGTCTGAAAACGGTAGATGCATTTGCATTTAATTGTGCTGAGAGTCCTTTAACTGTTTGGTAGGGGTTTCCTTCTACTTTATGTTTGAGGACATCGTTGTCTATTACGGACGGAGGTCTTCCTCGGGGCAAGTTTTCCAAGTCGGTATCCCCAGCTAAAAAACTTAGCATGGTCCGTTCATTAACACTCCCTTCCCCAAACGCCTTGCAAATATTTCTAGCGGCCTCAGCTGCTGAATGGACGAGTTTAAACTCGTACAAAAATATTACTCGAAAATCGCGTGTTTCCATGTTCATATTTGGAGGTATATTAAAAGGGGGTTATTGAATGGGAAGCTAATGTTAATAATACAAAGGTAGAGGATTAGTAACTGTTTACTTTAAATATGTAAACATTCGGAAGAAAACAACAGAGACCTGCAAAATCGTTTATGTATTTCAGAAACTATAAAAACGGACATTTCATGTGAAACAACCCAATATATTAAAATTTACACATGACTCTTCCCAATTCTAGGTTTTTCCGCGTGGATATTCCCCCTTTCTTCCGAGTACGTGGTTCTTTCCATGTTGCTAGGATGTTTCCAACCGACTTTCATTTTTTCTGACTATTTCTTTTCACCCACATATTCTACTCAATTAGACGAACAATTATATATACGTAACTACAATTCGAAAAAAAATTTACTCTCCCGTTTTCTTCCGTGGACTCCTCATATATATACAGTTGAAATATACAACATGCCTGGCTGACAAGCAAAAGAAACATAATTAATTATTATTTACAACGGTGTGTGATAAATATATACTTACAACAAAAACTGACAAAAAAAATCTTCAGTAGATAATTGTTGAACATAATTAAAAATATTGGAATAGATAGCAAAGTTTTAATATAGGTAATGATATAATATTTTCTTCTTTCGAAGTATGATATCTAGAATTGAGAAATCGCAATTGTTGAGCGTCTGTTTAAGATGACAAAGGGTATTGGAAAAGTTGGGATTCGAATGAGTAAAGAGAAGTATCATTGCAGATGTAAATAGGTAGAGAATTCCAGAGAGCAGAAAAGCGAGTAAAAAAGGAACGTTCAAAACTTTTAGTTGTATGAGTAGAACGGTGGGTAAAGGACAGTTTTACAACATTTCTGGGGGTCAGCCATAGCGTAGTTACTAGCATAACAGCTTTCTATGCCAAAGGTCGTGGGTTCAAACCTGCGGGTGGCCCTCGGACTTTTTAATGGGAGTAAAAAATCCTTAGTTGTGCCGTCCTTCGGAGGGGACGTTAAAAGGTGGTCCCGAGCCTGTGCGATGTCAGGTACTAGTTAAAGATCCCTATCCTAATAAAACCTGGATAGGCAAAATTTAGGACTCCCACAGTAGCATCGTCCGATTAGCCATTGTAGCATAAAGTGACGTTAAATAAATAAACAACATCATTTCTTGTCTAGTAATGTCTAAGAAGACTGATTATCCTAGTTTAATCTGAGTGAGTAGGTCGAGATTCATTTCATGGGTTCATTGTTCAATGGATTTCAACCCGGCCAAGCCTGATTCTAACATAGGTGACTCCCGTAGGTTAAAAGTACCGTTTAATAATATTAAAACATATATAATTTTTATTTTTCAGCATAAAATATTTTCAATCCAAACTATTTCTGAGCCCTTTTTAAAATCGGAAAACAATAATTTTCTCTACAAGGCGGTTCCAGGAAGTAATAAATCATTCCTGTATTTCCTCAAATAAAAATTCAATTTTAATGGAATGAAATCATTTTGGTTAAAAAATGTTTTACTAGAGCCATTCAATTTCATATGTAAATTAATTTTGGTACAAATGAATAAAACATGTGGCGAACTAATTATAAAAGTGTTTTTTATGTTTGGCGTTTGATATATTTTAAGGTTTGAGGTAAAAGAAAATATGTGAAAAAAAATACCAATATATGACAATGTTCAACAATGACAACAGAAAGTTTTAGCCTGAAATTTCATTCTTAATTTATAAACCAGAAATCTCTCTCTATATAAAATGACAACGCGATTTTAGTTTTCACTAACTCTTTCTAAACAACGAGACGGATTTTTATTCGGTTTTCACCATCATTTGGGGCATTGTTTCCTGAAGGTTTATAAGTGAAATTCATTACAATTTAGCTTTTCTTCAAACGGTAAAAATAAATTTTCTGTAATCAAGCCATAAAAAAATTATTCCTGAAATATAAGTAGTAACATAGACGTTTAATATACCGCTGGAAAGCACAAGATTTTAGAAAAGTAAATATGCAATCAAATAATTCTTACAAATGAAGCCGTAAGCTTATATACTTTACATACATAAATATAAAATAGTTATATACCTAATAGGATAGTTTATGAATACATGCATACCAATCAAGTTTATTTTTATAGAAAAATTAAATTTTTTGTTATCTCAGCGTCATTTTAAAATAACAAACAAATAAACTTAACCAAATTCACTTTTCGTAACGGTAAACTAAACTCCTCAAGCGATATTCTCTAAATCGGTAAGAAAGAGCTTTTTTTAACATTAATAAGACCTCATTCAAATTACACGCGTGCGAAAGACGGGTCTGCTAGTTAATGTATAAAACAGAAAATACTAATTCGATATTTTAACTTTTTTTTCTGATCTAACTATTCATTCTCTTAGCATTTGTTATTTGATATTGTGCATTGAATGATAAACAATGAAAATAAAAAGAGGGATTCTAAGATTTTTATTTGTTGTCTCTTGGCTCAATCTATTCCATGAAACGGGCATCTGACTCTTAGATGAATTTTTAGAAAAAAATAGCCAGCTTTTGAATTTTGTCATCAAACATAAAACCTTATTGTAGAGTTCCTCCTATTATTTTGCATTTACAGCGCTGTTAAATTCAGTATTTACTTGTCGTTTTACTGAAAGCAGTACGGTACAGAAGAACTTTCTAGCTTCTTTGATTATACAAGTACACATTTCCAACTTTTTGATAAAAAATACACAAGCTTCATTGGACAAGTAGATTTAGAAAAAAAAATATATAAGGCTTTCTAAGAATTTAATAAACTCTCAAAGTTAAAAAGAATAAAAAAAAAAAAAAAAGTTTAATCCTGTTTTCAATCCAAGCTGCCCTTACAAAGAGCTCTCGCTCGACCATCGATCAGAAGATAAGGGTAAATTGGAGAAATAAATAACGCTATTGGGAGCCCTGCACAAAGATTTCCTGTAGTATTTAATTAAATTCTCTTTTATTACTAGAGTATGGCCGGGGATCACGCTATTGGACGCGGAACGCTATCACTAAATAGTCCGAGAGGAAATCAATGACCGGCTGACAGAACTAACCCGAAGATAACAATCTTAATGTTACTTTTTGAACTAATCTTTTAATATGTAAACCTTTCATCATTTAAAAAAATGTCGTGAATTGAGAGAAAAATCGAAATTGGATGTCATTAATCTATATTACCTATGTGGAATTAACACGAAAGTTTGTGTGTCTGTGTCTGTGTATTCGTGTGTGTGTGTGTGGCGCAAAAAAGAAAAGTCGTACGAAATTTAAATTTTATACTTAAGACATTTATACGCCCGAGATGTTACTGCTAATTTTTCAACAAAATCAGCTAACGAGAAGAGCCACTTTTAACAATGCATTTTGCAAATTTTTACGATTTGCCTGACCCTAAATTCAAACCCCTGACTCAAAACCTATCAACTGCCACAAACCCATATAATCCGCCCAGAAGACTATCGAGGCGCTGGCCAAGAGACCTGAAATATTGAAAGTTATTAGTTTTTTTTTAATCTATGTAGTTTGTTACATCTGTTGTTAGCATATTTGCTTATTGCAAAAAAAAAAAAAGCAGATAGCAAATACAATTGTAATGCCAAAAAAACTTCTATGAATAAATAAATAAAAAATAAAAATAAAATTATGTACATTCCAAAAGATTAACCATATCATCTTAATGACATTGATAAAGAACGGCTAAATATACAAGTTGAAAGAATTTGATGACCAACTAAAGGATAAAACAGAAAAAAAAATGTTTAATGTAATTTTTGTTTTTTCGATATTGAGAACTGTAATATAGCCATACTAGACTAACACACTCTCACCTCATCACGAAAGACTTACCACCGAAATGCCCAAATTGTAACAATATTCTGACAATAGCCCATATTTTTCTGGAATGTCCATATTACATCAATAAACTAGAAGAAATAGGAATACATCAAAACATATCAATAACCTTAGGGAACGATACCAACAGAGGTGACAAAGCCATATATTTTCTCAATATAGTAAAGCTGTTAAAATATTTCTAATGTCCATAAAAAAAAAAAAAATTGAATTGAAAAAAAAAAATAAATAAAAAAAAAAAAAATAATAAATGGATAAAATGAAAAACAAAATAGTAATAAAATAATTTTAAAAAATTAATTAATGAGAAAAAATATATAGATAAAAATAATATTAATAATAATAAAATAAAATTTTGTATTGAAACATTACTTTTGATTTAATACTTATTTATTATTGATATGACCTTATCTTTCTTTCGACATTCGTTCTTTTATTTATTATATAATATCTTATTCTTATTTTTTAGTTTAATTTTATTTTTTTTCTTATATTAAATGACCGTAGAATTATTTTCTGGATCAGGCGCTAATGACCTAGATGTTTTGCGCCTTAAACATAAAAACAAACAGTAATATAGACATATAATATACCCTTGGATAGAGAAAGATTTTAGGAAAACTATTATCTGACTACGGCATTGTAAAAGGTAATATAAAGTGACGAAAAGGGAATAAACTTATTACTTATGGGATCACTTGTAGCTGGGTGGTTAGCATAACAGCCTCCTATACCAAAGGTAACAGGTTCAAACCCACAGGTGGTCCTAGGATTTTTAATGGGAGTAAAAAATATACCGTCCTCAACGAGAGAACGTTAAAAGCTGGTCCCGAGCCTGTGCGATGTCCGGTACTCGTTAAAGATCCCTAAAAGATAATAACAGCAATATAAACATATATACTGTTGGAAAGCTAAGGATTTTAGCAAAAATTATTTTCGTAGACAAAACATTGTAAAAGTTGATGTAAAATGACAAATAGGGTATACAATTATTACTGATAATCATACGTAACAATTGTATAATGCTTTATTATTTAATCTAAATCATATGTTTCTAGCGGAACTGGATAAATGTTTATTTAAATTTTAATTTAACGTGTATTTCATTTTTTTTTTTTTGTTAACAACCGAGGTAAGTGAAAGTCGTGTGTTGCCCACACCAGATTTTTAATGATTACATTACACATTAAACTGGATAAATATAGCCTTTCCACTCTTTTCTGCTTCTCGCAATTTCTCATCTCGTCCAGAGCAATGAAGGGATCCCAGAGCCACTTTATTTTTTTCACCAGCATCGGCCTAGGGTGGCAATTCTGATCTGGAAAATAACGTGAAACTACCAGAACTGAAAAGTCTGGACGGAAGCTTTCATTTCGTTTTAAGGCTCCAAAACACATTCCTTAGTAGAGTGGTCACCAACAAGTGATCCGCGAGATGTCATTGGAAAATTTTATTACAATTACCCCAATTAAAAATATTTGCGAAGGCCTGATATTGGCCGCTTTTGGTATAAAAAAAATTAAAAATTGATTAAAACTGTCATTATTTTTGACGTCATTTTTTCTTTTATCTCAGCCTGAAGTTAACTAGGGTAAACTCTTGTCTCCAGGTATATTCTATTATAACTCATTGCATCAATAAAAGAGTAACATTTTTAAAGTCAGGGAAATGAGAAGTTCGTCGGTAGTTGCATGGCTGGCACCAATTAACTCAAAGCTGTGACATTTTCAACCGAGGCGATACAAAGAATTCGGCTTGAAATGTTAAACTTCAAGTAAGTTATTAACAATTGCATGTATTTCAATGTAATTTTCTTCTTGAGTGAGCTTTATTTGGTAACACTTTATCTTTAAAAAGTGAAAGGCCTATGGCTTACTATAATGCCAATACCTTATCCCCGTCTCCTCATTTCTAGCATTTTTCATTTTTATAAAATCTGATTTTACGTGGGTGAATCAAATATAAACGAGACTTTTTGTCCTGGAAACCCAGTAAAGGTGCGGGAACGTTCCCGCGTTTAGAGGTGTATGGTAGGGATGCCAGGAGTGGGGAAAGCAGGCGGGCGCATGCCCTCGAACTCACCAGTTACCGTCGTGGCGATGTATGAGCTGGATGTATCTCCCTCGATTGCGCAACGTATTATCATCAAACTTCTAGCTGCTGAAGGTGTAAAACCAGCTGAAATCTTGAGAAGGTTGACTGTAAAGTTTGGGAAAGAGACACTTTCTCGTGCCAGAGTGTTTGAATGGCATAAACAGTTTGTGGAGGGTCGTGATCGTGTTCAGAATGAAAGCCATGACCGCAGACCCCGCTCCAGCATCACAGCAGACATCAGCCGTGATCGACAGCTTATTGAAGGTGACAGACGTCTAGCCACCAGTGCCATTGCAAGTGAGGTTGGGATAAGCAATGGAAGCAATTTTTCCATACTCACGGAGGAGCTAGGGTTTCGTAAGGTGTGTGTCAGTTGGGTTCCTCGAATTCTCACAGCTGAGCAGAGGCTGAACCGTATGCAGGTCTGTGAAGGTCTTCTTGCAAGATTTCAGGCTAAGGGAGCCTCACTTCTCTCTCACATTATCACCTGTGATGAAACGTGGGTGCACAATTACACCCCTAAATCAAAACAAGCGAGTATGGAGAGGAGACTGAAAGGGGAACCTGGACCAGTGAAAGCCAAGTCACGGCTGTCAGCTGGGAAGGTTTTGGCTTCCGTGTTTTTTGACCAACGTGGCTTGCTGCATCTTGATTTTTTGCATGAACGCAGGACTATCAATGCCGCATACTACTTCGACATTTTGAATGAAGTCAGACTTGCATATCGCCGCAAAAGAAGGGATCTACCGATGAGAGAAGTGATTCTTCTTCAGGACAATGCTTGCCCGCATATTGCGGCCCTGACGAGAGAAAAATTGGAGCAACTGGGCTGGAAGACGCTGAAACACCCTCCCTACAGCCCAGACCAATCACCATGTGACTTTCACCTGTTTGGTCCACTCAAGGAAGCTTTGGGAGGTCAGAGATTCGTCAGTGACGATGAGGTTGAAGCCTAAGTGCTCAATTAGCTGAAGACACCCTAATTCATTCTATGAACACGGGATTGGAAAATGTATATGTATATATAAAACCTGCCTGAGAAAAAAAAAATCATTATACGAAAAATGTTAAACTGTCATAAAGTAATAAACCATCATTGTATGGTTATTCTCTATCAGTGGTTTGAGTAAGCTACCAACATTAATGTTATTTTTTCTGCAACTGACTTCATATTTCAACTTCAGAACCTCAAAGATTTGTTTTCATTAAATCTATCGCTAACTTATTTTTTTTTTTAGAATGTCTACAAACATTAATTTATTTTTCAATTTCAATAACTATCCGTTTTTCATTTTTAGCAGTAATAGATAGTGAATTAACATAAACTGTTCAAGAGTTTTACAATTATATTAAGAAGAAATATTTAACGAGTTTGACCGAGGTTGATTCGAAAATAAGAGTAGTAAATATCGTTGAAAATTATACAGATTATAGAGAAAAAAAACATATTGTAAGTAAAAAGTCATAGAAGGTAATGAATGACCAAATAACAAATTAAGCAGTCTTATTTTAAAAAAAATAATAATTATATCATTGGAGTTCTACCAATGGGTAGTTTCTTCATAGAACAATCATGTGTCTTAATCTCAAATCTGTCCCATTTACTTATTGTATTTAATAAATACAGTTCTAAATTTCTTTGAATAAATAAAAAATAATATTTTTTATTGATATGTTAAAAAAATATACTTTTTGCATGCAAACAAAAATTAACTTAAAGTAGGCAGATAATTGAAAGTAGTGTATAATTTGGATGTGAAACTGAATTAAATACGTGGCTTCCATCATCCAAAGATAGAGAACGCAACGCGTAAGTATATTATGCAGATCTTATACAAACTGTAGACATCGAACAGTTCTTCTGCTTGTATTGGAACCACGCCAAAGAGTGATTGCGTTGGAGAAGGTGATAATATTAGGGCATGCTCCATGTTTAACCTACTGATTACTTGTTTCGTTTCCGTGGACTCCAACACGGGCTGGAATCCACTGTGGAACAACTGTAATCCAGCCTACCCGTTCCGATAATTGTCTTCGACATGCAAGAGTTCGATGGCATTCAGTGGCATATTAGAGAAACGAGTTAACACAACCCCCCTATGGAGTATTCGGAAAAAAAATTATAATAAATTAATTTTGTTCGTCACGACAATAGCTAATATTAATAACAAACAAACTTGTAGTTAAACAAACTTTGTAGACTTATAGTTATAGTGGGAACATTTTTGCCGCATATTTTTTTAGTAACGCAACGAAAAATCAATTCTCAAATTGAGGATGTTTGGTCGAAAAGATAAAAGTTAGAATTGATCAGGAGTCAGTAAGGTAAACAATATTCTTTTTCCAACGTTTCGACTCAAACATGTAAAAAATCAACAAGGCAGTATTATTTTGATTTAAATATAGAAGTTATTTAAAACAAATATTAACTGCTCTTCACTTCTTTTGATAAGCTGAGAACCACTAATTTAACTTGGAGCTTGATGTACTCACCTGATTAATAAACATATAGTTTCTAATCTTATATCAAGGTTCCATTCAATATCTAACAGTAAGCTTCAAAGCCAAGACTTAGTTTAACACTAAATAGCAACTTATAAAGCAGAGCCATGAAGCAAAGTAAATCCTAGCCGGTTGCCTTAATCCGAAGCGGAGCTGACAAAGGCCTCAAAGGAAAGACTGCTAAGACATGGAGTAGTGAGGAGAGGGCTTAAAGGCTCACCCTGAGAAACAAGATACATTGTCAGCCGAGCCAGGGGCTGTCATTGATTTATTCGGTTCCGTCTAGAACAGTAGTAGCCCCTTCCGATCCTCTATCATCCTGTCTTTTTCTTTATCCTCCACTCTTAGTTTAGTTTACTCCCTCTCACTCACTCTCTCTCCCTCTTTTATATTATAGATTGAACAAGTGGAAGATAAATGGTAGATTGCTATTTTATACCTGCATGTAATACAATATCTACGCTTTAATATTAAAAAATTTAACGAAACATATCCTAAGAGAATCAGCAACGTCGAAGTCTTTAGAATTGCCCTTAACTTGAGAATTTAAATATAGAGAAATGAATGTATATTAAATTTTTACTCACCATCCTTGCCTTATTGCTACGGTTATTGATCGGCTGTTTTTTAGGGAAGCAGTAGTTTCAAAAACTGCATTAATTAATATATTTATGTACTAATTTTTAGAACTATTGAAGTTCCTTTCCAAGAATGTCGTGTTTACCAATCTCACTATAGTAACTAAGTGGAATGCATGGAAAGATTAAATAACTTACATGTTTAATTAAACCAGTTATTATTAAAGATAACTAATACATATAGACTCCATTTAAACAATAACTAGAACTATGATTGAGAATACTAGAGGCTGATCACCATTAGCATTGCCAGACAATATTACAAAAAAAGCACCTTAGGATACTAGGAAGGTGGGATTTGTCTTAGGCGTCCCCTCTCAGTTTCATTCCCCAGCATCTGACTCGACTCCTCTCTGATTGCTCTCCGACCTGGACGAACTTCCTCTATCGTAGCTGGCCTCTGCTTCCCTGTGGCTGTAGTATGATCGTCTCTCAGTTTTTTAAGTTTTCATCCTCATCATATCTACCTACCACTTATTCTTTTCAAAAAATATGATGATTGCTGATTGTGAGTTGTGTGACCTCTTTGAAAATCAAAGTACTAAGAACCGGTCAAGGATATTCCTAATATCTTAAAAGCGGCGTAGTAACCCTTAATGATATTATGTTTATCTCTTGACCACCCTTAACACTCAATATTTATGCTGCAATCACGTAGAACTGCGTCCATTCAGAAATCCTTTCTCGTTCATTCTTCATTCTTTTGGAATTCGCTACCTATCGCAACTCGTATAACCGAACTATCTGGTTTCTTTTAAAGCAACTCTTTCATTACATCTTGAATCTCAATCTTCGATTATGGACATCGTGTCTATGTGTAATGTAATACAAACATTACATGAAAATGTAATCATACCATAAACAATTGTTCGTTCATTTCTTCCTTGTTATGAAGGTACATGTTCTCATATAAAGACTTTTTGTTTCTTTTAATTTTTGTTTTCAAAAATGGCGGCAATAATCACTGCACTTCTTATGTCATTCCTGCCGTGTCCCGTTCCGTGTGTTGCATAGTAAAGCTTAATAGTTTGTAATTCCTGATCCATACTGTGAGGATTAAAGTAACCAACATGCATAATTGGACTTTCATAGAACCTTAAATTCTTAATGAGATGTTCTGAATCGCCGATTTAAATCAATTAAAATTGAATTCGAATAGTATCTAAATAATAAGTTATTTTTAACGATAATGATAGTGATATTCAAAAGTGTTTTTTATAGTAAAGATAATGTAATCTACTACACGGAAACGATAAAATAAATCTATACAGTTAAAATCTATTATGATCTCGTCAGAGATCGTAAAGTTGATAGAATAAAAATAAGAAAAAAACCTTAATTATTGTACATAGAATAAATGAAAGAGTAACTTTTTAAAATCAAACGATAGCATAAGCAAAATTATATGTTTTACAGTTATTCATACTATAAACACATACATATATTTATAAATCAAACCATAAAATTAAATATTCCCGTGAAGGCAATGTACTATAAAAACCCTCCATCGAACATGTAAATTTATAAGCATAACAGAAAATCACTCTTAGCTTCTATTTCTCAGTTGCATTCCTAAAATAATTTGTATACCATGAATTTTTTTTGTTATTATGTTATTGTAAAAGTGCATTGAAAGCATTTGTGTAAGAGCTAGGCATTATGTAGCTTATAAAATAGTAGTTTATCAGCAAGCGTTTATTTTATTTAATACTTGACAATATTCTCGGTTAAAAAGATAGAGACAGTAATTGATTCAAAATCTACAGTTCTACACTGTCTAGGTTCGGAAAGCCATGCAGCATATTGCACATAAAATTTAAACATAAAATCCTTGTATTTTTTCGCTTCCGTGACGTGAGTGGTAATGACTTGGGGATTTATGGCGAATAAACTTGGACCACATAGCTCCGTTTATTTTCAGCCGGAATAAACCTAGGCTTACCTACGGATGAAACTTTTACGTCTTTTACACTTTCCAAAACTTTTCGTATAACTTTACAAGTTAGGGAAAAAGTTGTGATAGCCGCGGATATAGAACGAACAGGAACATTCTGGACACGTGGATAACGCTGATAAAACCCCTAAAAAAGCCAAGGATGTTATTCGCACGGATGGTCAGAGGTAGATATCTCATTTTTTTATCTTAAGAAACCTGTAAATGAGAAGACACATGAATTTCAAGTGAATTCACACAGTTTCTCATATTAGGTAGGAAAAATATTATAATGAAAATTAAGATTAGACTTTTAGATAATCATTAATTATATTTTTAGTCTTTAATAATGATTACTTTAGGGATCACTGAAAGTGGTATTATTTAAGCTATAAGATTCGAATATTTAAAACCAGTCGATATTTACTCTAGAGCAAGAAATGATCTTGAAATCGTCAGCCAGTTTTTTTTTTTTTTTTTTTTTTTTTTACAGATAAAATTCATAACTTGCTAAATCTGATATAATTCCAGAATAATTAATCGTATCAACCATTTAGTGATTTTGATTTATCGATCTTAAACAAAAATAAAATACATATATTTTGGGCAACATAAATCATCAATAACAAAACACTTATTAATCAGTGCTAACATTATACCAAGTAAACGTGACCATTAAAAGTTTTCCAAAATATTGGAAAGTGAAAACAGTAACTTCCGAAAAACAAACAGAAAAACTTAAAGTCTTACAAAATAATGATAGTTAAAGAAAGCAGAGAATTGGACTAAATAAACGGCAGACTATGCTACTATTGAGACCTTGTTGTATTTTTAGTATTAACTAAATTTTTCTTTCTAGAGATGGAATATAAAGAATGTACGAAGCTTTATTAAAAAAAAAAAAAAAAAAGAAACAGTTTTCTTTGTTTTATTATATTTTCCTCAAACATTATCATCAGCTGAATATAATAAATAATCAGTTATAACTATCAATTATTAATAAAATACAATATTATCAGAAAAATATGTTAATCATATCCTACTTGCATTAATAGTTTTTATTCATCATATAAAATTTTTTTTTTTTATCTCGGTAAATCCTATCTATGGAAACAGAACCAGGCAAAAAGAATTATCTTGATATTAATCAAGAATTACATAACAAAATAAAAAAATAAATCAACTTTCATTCTTTATAGTCAACATGACTGAAGTCGACTATTTCATGTATAATGTTTAATTAATATCTGGAAGATAGAAAATAAAATAAATAATCCTCCTGACAAAACAACCAGAAGGATAAATACTTCTATAAACCATTCGCAATGAAAAGCACAACTAGCTAACATGCACGTTTAAACATATTAAGTAGGATCATATATTAAGAATTGTTTGTTTGTTTATTTATTTAACGTCACTTATGCTGCTATGGGTAATCGACGATGCTACAGTGGGAGTCCTAAATTTGCTATCCAGGTTTTATTAGAATAGGATCTTTAACGAGTACTGACATCGCACAGGCTCGGACAACCTTTTAACGTACCTTCCGAAGACGTATAATTAAGATATTTTTACTCCATTAAAAAATCAAGGACCACCTGCGGGTTTGCACCGTGACCTTTGGTATAGGAGGCTGTTACGCTAACCAACCCAGCTACAAGTGATCCTAAAATGTATGATTATCAGTAATAATTGTATGCCCTATTTGTCATTTTACATCAACTTTTACAATATTTGGTCTACGAAAATAATTTTTGCTAAAATCCTTAGCTTTTCAACAGTATATTATATGAACCCGTGACCTTTAGCGTAGGAGGCTATATTAAGAATTAACTAATTTCTTATCTTAAAGAAAAACAACATATTTCTGCACTATAAAGTAAAGTTATTGAATGTTAAAGGAAAATGGTGAAGATCATATCTTAATCCTAAATGCATGAAAGTTTATCTAAGCCATATTTTAACTTAAACATGAAACTAAAAAGTACAATGAGTCAATAATAAAACTAAGAATGAAGCTGAAAGCTGGCGTGACAATATTCAAAGAGCCGTGATGTGGTGATACCATTCAACTGGTGGCCGACACACGATCCCTCCGCGCGCCACATCTCCTCGCACCCTGTTGCTCCTTCTTCCATTTACTCAGGAGGGAGATAAAACCATCATCACTTTAGAACTAACTTGAAATGTCTGCCATATGCAAATCTTGAAGGCGAGAATATTACATAAAATATTAAACGTGTTATTTATTTCCATTATTCCTGTTTCAATGCTAAAGTTTAGCTTGGATGATTAATAACCAAAAGGTGTGTTCAAATATTTGGTAAACTGCCAGTCGTATTTAACCGTTTTACAACAGTTTGACTTCATTTTTTATATGATTTTAGTGACAAAGCGAAATATTAGAGAAGGGAAAAAGTTATCTATACTAATATTATAAAGCTGAAGAGTTTGTTTGTTTGAACGCGCTAATCTCAGAAACTACAGGTTCAAATTGAAAAAATTTTTGTGTTGGATAGTCCATTTATCGAGGAAGGCTATAGGCTATATAACATCACGCTGCGACCAATAGGACCGAAGAATCAGTCGAAAATCTGGGAAAAACAGGGAAAATTGACCTTGAATCCCAAAGATTCCAAATGATTTAACTTTTAATTTTAAAATAATCCAATTTCCCGTTAGGTTATCTTTTGCCGTAACAATTAATAAATCACATGGGCAAGCATGTAAAAACGTAGGAATCGATTTACGTCATGATCGGGTTGTGGAGAAAATCAGTATGTTCTTCTACCACAAGAAAATAAAACCAAAAATATCATTTTCGCATAAATACTTTAAAATATTGGGTCGTCCGAAAAGTTGGTAGAGATTTTCAAAATAAAATTTACCTTCTGTTTTTTCTACTAAAAATGAATCACGAGGCTAATTTTTATTATATGCCTTTAATCCTCATGGAATTAACTATGTTTACACACTGAATTCGTCTTTATTAAGGATCAATCGTGTAGTTTATTGCAAGCCAACATGAGTGACGATTCAGTTCATTTTCGGTATAATATGCTGTTCTTTTTTAGAAAAAGGAAAAACGTAGCCCAAACTGTAAAGAAGATTCGTTCCGTGTATGGCAGCGATTCAATTGCTGATAGCACGGTTCAGAAGTGGTTTCGCGGTTTAGATCAGGAGATTTCAATTTGGAAGACCAACCCTGGACTGGCCGGAGTTCAACTCTTGAAATCGAGGATATTAAGATGGTCATTACAAACAATCCACGAATTACTTTTCGCGTGATAGCTGTTTCGTTGAGATAGCTAGACCGTTTTTGATCATCTAAAGGAGGCCGGGTACGTCTGTCGTTACGACGTTTGGATTCCCCATGAGCTCAGTGAAAGGAATCTTTTTGAAAGGATTTCATGTTGCGATTTTCTGCTGAAAAAAAATGTGGAGGATCCATTTTTGAAACGAGTTGTTACTGGTGACGAAATATGGATTCTCTACATTATCACCAGCCGAAAAAAATCTTGGGGGTTGCCTGGAACGACGCCCCTTGCAATACCAAAGGCCGGCTTGCATCCAAGGATGGTGATGCTCAGTATTTGGTGGGATTGGAAGAGACGCATACATTTTGAGCTCCTTCTACAAAACCAAACTATAAATACGGACCCAGTTGGATCGATTGATGGCAGCAATCGAAGAGAAACAGTCAGAGATGGCGAGTCGGAAAGGATTGCTATTCCACCAAGACAACACTAGGCCCCATGTGTCTTTAACGACTCGGCAAAAGTTATTAAACTTCAGATGAGAGGTTTTACCCGCCGTACTTTTCTGACATTGCTCCTTCGGATTTTCATCTTTTCCGTTCCCTCGAAAATTTTCTACAAAGGAAATCCTACTCTTCGAAAGATGACGTCAGAACGGACCTTTTATTGTTCTTCAGGAGGAAGGACAGTGATTTTCGGAAAAAATGTATAATGGACCTTTCAAGGCGTTGGAAAAGAGTAATCGCTGACGGTTGTAACTATTTTGTAGATTAAATAAATAAATTTTAAGCTGTTCAATTTTAATTGTTGTCCAAATTCCTCTACGAACTTTTCGGACAACCCAATATATTTTTTAAAAAACGGATTAATAGCGATCATAATAACTGAATTTGACGCAGACGAAGTCGCGCGCAACAGCTAGTACTTGATAAAATCTGGATGATTTTTGACTAAATAAACAGTGGAATTAAACCTTCAAGCTTGAGCTTTTAAGTTACAAGGTAGTTATCAATAATTTTTTGGAGTTCTAAGATTCAATGAAAAGGAATTCTACTCTTGATCCGTAGGTTGTATCGATAAGACCTTGATGAAAGGCCAGTCTTGATCCTACATGGTTGAAATGGTTCTTAAAAGAGCTTCATCCATCTCCGTAGACCAGTGGTTCCCTACAAAAAAAAAAAAATTCTCGGACCCCTTCATTAAATCATTTAAATTTCAAGAAACCCTAATTCCTATTAATCCTTAATATTTACCAAAAATGGCCTCGTACGCATTTTCGTTTTTGAGATAATGCTATGAATACAAAAATTAGTGAATATTTTCTTTTATAAATATAAATATTTTTGTTTTTACTAAACCGTTCTGAGATGTATTTTTGTTACTTTAGGAATATTGACACAATAAATGGATTCAGAGATGATCCAGCTGAATCAATAAAATGTATTTTATTGTTATATATATCTTTTGAGGGTCTTCTAAGCTTATTCCTAATATATTATCAGAATCAAACCCAGAACCTTATGTAACTAAAGCAGACACTGACTGCTGGGCTAAGCCCTGGCTAAGATGGACATTAAGAACCGTTTTTAGGGTATTATCTCCTCCCTTATCGACTGCCCGCTCCTTTCCTTCACTTTGTTACCAACCCTTCGTCCCATAACGAGGCCAAACTGCCCTTTTATGAGCCCAAAGGGCCAAGGACCTATGAAATGGCTTATTGACTTACCTTTATCCCTCTCATAAATTTTCTTAACAACAGCAATGATATTTTATTTTTTTCTCAATATCAGTTAACGCCCTTTCTAATGCGGATTGGTAATAGTAGTGATTGATGATTAACTATATCTATTAATTAACTCATAACAATGAACTGATTAAAAATAAATAAGAATTTCGTCCTATTGTATATTTCAATAATAAAAATTTATTGTGGGACTGTGTCCCTTAGGAGTAACAAAATTGCACAGTACATATTAATATTTATGTCTGGCCAAGAAAAACATAAAATTAATTTTATTTACAAATGTTTAAAAAAGAGAAAAAAATATTAAACTACAAATAAGTCCTATATACATTTTATGTACAATACAGATAGCTAATAAACAAAAATAAATGAAAAGAAAGAAAAAATTTCCTTGAGGAAATTATATATTGAAAAAAACAACAAATATTCCACAGCGTTAGGGTTTGGGTAAAATAGATAATTATGTCTTGCATTGAAATTAAGATAAGTCAGTTTTAGATTCACGCTTATTAGATTAGAGATATATTTGGAATGCCAAAAGATGTTGGAAAATGCGGGATTTAAATGACAGAAGGGAAGAAGCATGTCGAATATGAGTAGGTAGGGAATTCCAGAGGGCTGCAGAGCGGATAATTAAAGGAGTAATCGAAAGGGTTTAATGGGTGGTAATATAAAAGGTCAGAATTTTTAAGCTAATATAACGCAATCGCTTTATCATCTCTAATAATATTTAAATGTCTTATCTAAAAGTATTAATTTTAAGACGGATAAAAAAATGGTAAATTATCACAGGAAATTGCACAATTAAAAAAATAAAATATTTCTGGTCAATCGAAATAAAAATAAATTTTAAGTGTTTAATCAGAAATTATGCATATTCTCTTTAATTGCATTCTATATTATGGTCTGACAATTATGAATATATTTTTTTTCTTCAAAATTTTCAATTCCTCAGTAATGTTCTAGAAGTTATATTGAAAATACGATTATAGTATATTTATTACAATACACTAAAAGTTAATAATAATTTACTATCGGCGACTTTCCACACACTTTTAGCTTTCACTTGCTTGTTTGTCTCTATAGTCTTGTAACGGGAATGTTACAGACAAATGTGCTATATAATTGTTTAGAACTTTCTCTTCTATTTAAAATGTATTTATTATTACATTAATGTGTGTGAATTCTAAGTTAAAAAAACTTGCTGCAATGACAGACCCAAAATCGAATACACCACACTGCGCTCTACATGTTAACATCTACTTCCTCATCAAATCTCTTTAAAATATAAGAGTAATAGCAAAAATTAAACACAGGCTAAGTATTTAAAAATATATTGCCTTTATACAATACTATTTAATACACTTTGAATAATAGAACTAGATGTATCAAAATCACATAGATAACTTAGATCTAATGTAATCAGTTAGAAAAGATATATATTAAACAATTGGCACATTGGAACGATTATACAACACAGAAATATTACAAACGAAAATACTTAAAGTATGATAAGCAGCTTATTCCGTATAAAAGCCTTTAAGGCAATACATGTAAAAATGAGTAAAAAATAAAGCATAATAAATAAATAAATAAATATTTTTTTTAGATTATACAAGACAAATTTATTGGTGCGGATTACTACTCATCGAGTAATTGACGAAACTGTTCCTTTTTGCATGCGTTTTATTTTATTAATTTTGATCTTTTTAATATTCTGAGTAATTTAATTTTGCTTAACTGTATATTTTATCCTAAAGAACTAAAGATGAAAAATTGTAGAGAAGTATGATATCTGTCTAAATGCGGATAGTTACAAGTTAAGAGGTATTTGTTCAGGATTTTCTTATTAGGAGATAAATTATTATTTATAGACAATAATTAAGCATTATTACTAAATAATTTAATAAGTGATCAATTTGAAGTGATAGGTGCGAATCGAAACTTTAATATAAACTATTGTTGGCAGCATGATATTGCATTAATTTCTAAATACATACTGATCGGTTATTTTTAACACAAATTAATAACATCATTAAAAAAGTGAAACTACAAAACACATATAGATTAGCCAATCAACTACCTTAAATAAGGTAGATGCTCTCTTATACGGTATGAGTATTATAAAAACTAATATCATGTTCATTTGCTGAAGATCTTTCTTAATTACTGAAGTTGTAACTTTTATTTCAGTAGAGTTCTTAAATTTGAATTAGTCTTATTTTACTTATAGTAAAATTAAAGTTTTTAATATAGTTATATATCATTTTATTTTTTGTTTAAAGTCTATTATATAGATCCGTTTTTCTGGATGGACTATCAAGCGCACTAGAATAACACGAAAAAACATGCATCGGTGAAAGTTGGAAGATAAAATGGGCCAATGGCTTTGAGCTGACTAATCATACGGATGATTGCATCAATGCTTCTGCATAAAGTAAAAACAAAATATATTTGTGTTTGTATCAAGATACTCCTCCATGTAAAATTATATAATTTTAATAAAATTATCTTTTGACCAATGATCGACTGTATAGAAACTTTTTTTTTTCAAAAGGTGATTTTAAGACTATTCAAGCTGCTATTAGTATTCATAATAAAAATTAAAACAAGTAGAACTAAAATCCTTGAACGTTTTTCAGTTTAGCATTCAACATGAGAGGAGTAACAACAGTTTCTAGATCGATATTTATTACAACAAAAGAATATTATTAATACAAATCTCAAGTATTTATATTAATTTTTTAACGCAGAAAATCAATGAAGCTATAATTCATTTCTTATTTCAAAATGATAAGGGCTATCACTGTCTTGATAAAAATAAATAATTGTTCGTAATACAGTATATATTACCATAAAATGAAAATCATTTTTTTAATATATTTATTTATTGGAATTTACAACTGTATAACAAGTAATACAACAAGTAAAGAATAAAATATTATCCATAGTCAAAATGATACCCAAACCTAAGAAACCGCCTGAAAATCCATCTTCTTACTGTCCCATCTCACTTTTACCAATCATGGGTAAAATCTTGGAAAAACTTATCCTGAAACGCCTACATCCCATCCTTGATACCAATTCCATAATTCCTGATCACCAGTTTGGATTCAGAACGTCCCACTCCACTATCCAGCAATGTCATCGTGTGGTGGACGTTGTCTCGTCTACATTGGAGCGCGGCTTGTATTGTACGGGAGCCTTCCTCGACGTGGAACAGGCCTTTAGGCTAATCCAGGAGGCAGGAAAGTATGTAGAACGAAGTACGGAATTATATATGTAAGTGAGATATAGGATAGCTTTTCGAGGAAGTAGTTTTAAAGTATAGAAAGTTATAAGATCATGCCCAGAAGCTTTACGGGATGGTAAACTTTGAATAATGTTAGATATTTCATACGGATGGAACGCTTTAGGAGGAAGGACCATTTGGAGTGGGATATATAGTTCATCTTCTATAAACTTAATGTGACTGGGATTAAGGATTACTGGATGTGGATTAAAGATTCTAAAATGGTGCTGACCGAATATCTGATCCTTCTCTTCACCAGATCTTGTCCAGACATGGGATTCTGTTAGGAGTGGATGATTACAGTCTTTTAACTTCAGTAGCTTTTTTTTCGTCATCGATAATGATCTGTCTGTAATAGTTTTTAGCTGTAAGTTTTTCGGTGAAGTTGAGTAAGTTTTGAATTTTTGTTTTTCTGATTTCTGTTTTCAGTCTGTTAGTCAGTTTATTATAATAAGTTTTGTCTGATGGATATCTAGTCCTATGCCACTTCGATCTTGCCCTGCGTTTTTCCCTTAATAAGATTCGAATGTGCTGTGGCAGGTTAGTCTCCTGTGAGTTAGTAGTATTAATGGTTGAAGTGTTGTCAAGTATGCTACTGCTAATTGAGTCAGTCAGTTGTTCAACGGGATGTAGGCCAATATGTTGGGCTCATAGGAGAAAGGATAGTATAGCAGTTGGAGGTAGAGACGCGAGAAAGGACATTACCACGAGAGTTGGATCTTCGGCAACCCCATTGTTGGTGTTTAGCGTTACAGTCACCTCCAGCAATGAAGCGCGGTCCTAAGGATCGGAAGAGAGTTTACAGTTTGTTGTAGGAAAGGGAGTTACCAGGAGGACAGTATACAGCTGAGAGTGTAAGATGGAAAGGACGAGTTGAAATGATTACCGAGGTTGATTGTATGGCATCAGTTGGAGTAGAAGGAATCAGGGAATGGGGTAAGGATTTATGGATAAGGATGCATGATCCAACATGGGAAGTTTTGTCGGGATGGTCAGATCTATAAGTGATGTAGTCACGTATATAAAAGTGTGATCGTTGTGTGAAGTGAGTTTCAGTAAGCAGTGCAATGTCTATGTGGTTGTCATATAGAAATAAGTCCAGTTCGTAACGATGGATATGCAGACCATTAGCATTCCACAAGATTATCGCTATGGGCTTTACACTCATCGTTGGAGATTAAACACTTGCTAGAGACTTAGTACTTCATAGACAAACCTCTATTAATTTAATACTCAAATTTTCATATAATTCTACCTGTTCATAACCATTCACATATTTTTTGACAGTCCTCTGTAGAGACTGAATATAGCCCCACTGTAGAATAATGCCCGGGGCCTTGTGATTTAAAAAAGTCATTAAAGCGCTGTAAGACTCCATACAACCTTTACCCGTACTATACAATATTGCGATAAGCTGAAGGTCTGGATATCGTAACAAGGATCCGACCGACTTTGGTGGAAGCCTTTGGGAAACTCATGAATGCTGCTCAGCCATATACTTGGGCATAAAAAGGTTAGGACAAAATATGTGTATACAGGGAATAGTGACTTTGTGACGGGGAGGCACTGACTTTGAACTTACAATTTCCAAAGAATGCGCAAACTCGCGTAGTTAAGATACCTAGTGACATCAGTTAACATTGAATACGAAAAAGAGTATTGGAGGCAAATATGGCTTATTTCACGTTGCCAAAACTTATAACCAGAGGTACTACAACTAGTCACACTAGTCATATACAAGAATTAATTACGATCTGTTACCTATGCTTATCAATAGTTGACCCAGTGAGATATGGAGATGAATAGAGGATTAGGAACATAACGGATACATGGTTATTGTTATTTTTATAAAACCTAGGAAGCTTAGTTGGGCTGGACATGTCGCAAGGAAGGAATAAGAACTGTCCAGAAACTTATTGAAAACCCTACAGATCAGAAGCTGGGGAGCGGTACTACAAAATCGGACCGATTAGTGGCGGCTCTAGAGGAGGGCAAGACCCAGATAGGGTTGTAGTGCCACTTAGGTAGATAGATAGACATTGATGCGCTACCATTTGAGTTCTTTATAAATCCATCTTTTTGTCGTGCACTCGTATTTCACATTTACGTAATCCATAAAGAAATTTCAATAAATCAACATGATAAAATATAACTACTTCCCAATTCATTTCGATACCCTGTTGGGGCAAAGATGATTTGGGCCGTAATAAGATGCAGAACATTTCCAACAGCAATTGATACATATTCAAATAGCTTCGTCGTATTATCGAATGATATTAGTTGGAACGGAGTACAAGGAATATCTTAGAGAGGGCTATTAGGGGAAGATATTAGGCGGATCGGGAAGGAATGAAACAATAGCCAAGCCGACCCCGCAAACCAGGACTTGGCCTGTTAATTAGAAGCGGGCCGTACAACCGGATCCCTCCTCGGCACTTCCGAATTAGAACCCCTTATTTCTGGGGGAGGGGAGACGAGGAGAAGCAGTTGGCTACTTCGGATCTACAGATCTGGTAGGCGAAGTTTTAATAGAAAGTGCTATGCTTTATCTATTGAAAAAAGGGTTCAAACCATAGAAATGCTATAAGTATTTAAAATAAAATAATTAATTTAAAATGTTTAAACTTCATTTATTAATTGGCATCTATCAGCTGTAATGTAAAACCAGCAAATGGGCTAACATTTTTGAAAAATTATATGTCAGAGATGAGGAAGGACAGTACCTAGCAGCACGTTTCCCTTTAGGTTTTCCTATTTATGAATGTTTGTCCAGCGTTTTTTACATCATTGAAGTTCAATTATGTTTTATGTTATGTCAGACCGTTAATGAACCCATCGTTATTTATTTAGGAACCATTTGGTGGATTTTTTTGCAGCTTATTCTCTATCTCTGGGTAGGCTATCAAATCAGAGATGTATCTATCTCTGTCACATTGGGGGGTAGTATTTAAGGTCTTCTTCCAATTATTCTCCGTGAATCATCTGCCTTCTAGGTCCTGAACTGTCCAAGGGTAAGGGGATTCTTTATTTTTGATTCTTTATTACACTAAGCAGTGTCTCAGGACACTTTCATTTACGTCAAATTTACCGTCTTCCTTCTGCAAGAAGACTACTTATGACATCAGATGAAATTCTAGTAAATCCGAAATAAGTTTAGATGGGTATACTCCGTAACACATCGCCTGTCGAATCAAGAGTGCTAATATAGATAACGACATCAATTTTTTTTTTTTAATCATAAAGATCCTCAATGCTCCTTACTTTGTCACAAAAAACTCATCCATAAAGACCTTAACATCCCATATGTTGCTGATTTGGCCCGAACCAGGTATCAATCCTTCTATGACAAACTCCACTCCCACTCTAATCCTCTAGTTTCAATTCTTGCTTCCTCTTCAATTCCTGACAATCCTACGAGGCGCCTGAAAAGAAGATGGCCTCGTGACCTTCTAGTTTAGTTACTTAGTGGAGTGATGCCAACGGGCATTTTCTCTTCACGTTTTTTTTTTTTCATGTATTTTATCATTACCAACATATTTACTTGTTGTATTACAAAATACAGTTGTAAATTTCAATAAAAATATTTTTTAAAAAAATCATAAAGAAATTGTCTTAAAACAATAATTGAACAAATAATTCATTATGACACCTTAATAATACACTTTTTTGATATCAGAAGACTTGTTTGTTTGACATATGAATAAACAGAAAACTTGAGAATATTATAAATCAAATTGAATAATTTATTTTTGTTTTTAGCTCAGTGGAAAATTAATAATAAATTCAAACTTGGAAATTCCGATGGCATTGCAAAAGAATAAATGAGCGAAAAACATATAAATATAGTTGATACTTATCTAACTTGCCTGACCATTGCTACAAAATGATGTTTTATTCGAACTTTCGTAACTTTACACTTTCTCAATATGACTTTCTAAGACAGTAATTATAACAGAATTTATATAAAACACAAAAACTTCTTTATATTTTTTACTTAGATTCGATATCGTCAAATTATTGTATTAATATACTGGATCTTTCGAATGTTATTAATCGATAAGTTCTATTAAAATACTACTATAAAATAATTATCATCCTACTTTAACAATATTAATCATAAAAAAAAAATACATAAATCAATCAATTATGAAATAAAACATTTCAAGGGTCGCATAATAAAAGAAATCAATAAAATATTGATTACATAAACGGTCCAAATGATAAATTTGATCAGTTACATTAATTTTTTATATATTGGTAATATTTTACAATTTGTTTTTTTTTTCTTTATGAACATTAGTAATAGTGATATAAATCAAATTATATAAAATATTATATATATACAAAAAACAAAACAAAGAAACAACAACCTATAATTGAGTTAAATACAAATAAATGAATTAAAAAAGTGATAAATACATTAACATCATACACATAATCATAACTTTATACAATTTGCTAAAGGACTAGGCCTTTTCCTGCACTTGTAGAGGGAAAAGCGGAGTCCAAGAGAACCTAGCGCCTTGCTCTCAGCCGCGTCACTGGTGTGACTCAGTGGAGGCCGAGTGCTTTAAATAGGAAGATAATAATTAAATGTAAAAAAATTAAATTTAGTTATTCAGTGTAAACAGTAGACAAAAAATACCTTCTACGATCACATGCAAAAATTCCAAGTTCAGTTATAACATTTTAATACCTCCTACTTACTATCTTTACCATCAAATAATAACTTTAGTATTGACAAAACTCCCTTGTGATCACGAAACAATATTTCCTTAGTAATTTGTTTCCCAGCCCGCATGGAAAATCCTAATTGAAGATCAAGGAAACAAAACCTTGCTGTGAAACAGAAAAAAAAAATTATTTTCTATTTTATCCGAAAATAAACATCTCAAGTTACTGAGAAATCTTGAAATAACGGTTCTTATTGTCACGGAATCTGCTCATAAACAATTACATTGAAAAAGCAAACGGCACGGAATTCAAGAAACTGGGAATTCTGTGCTCTGTTCTTATACATTTTCTTTTTTTATGCCAAGTTATTTTAATACTGGTACTATTAATACTGGAGTATTGAATGGTAGGCAGATTTAATATTAAACAAATTCAATAATAACGAAAACATCACCTAATAACTGACAAGTTAAAATTTTGGGGTATAGTTTTTTTTTTTTTTTTTTTTTTTTTTTTTCCATGAATGGATGGCATTGGCATACACCATACAGCCATTTTATATATTATGTATTATTAGTGAAAACTATTACAATCACCAAATTGAAACTACCAATTAAAATTACCAATTACTGAACTATTACAATTATCAAATTCTTTTGTTAATCGATTGTAAATATTTATTTATACTGGAAATTTTTTTATTGTTCGTAAATTTTAATAAATTTTCATAACTAATATTCTGATTATTATTTATTTCAAAAATCATCTTTTCCCTTTGAGTTTTGTATGCCGGGCACACCAATAATATGTGTTTTAGGGTCTCCCTATCACCACATTTGTCACATTGCGGAGATTCTGATACGCCTATTTTATGAAGGTAAGTGTTGCAGATCCCGTGATTTGTCCTTAATCTAATATATGTTTTTACCACGTTTTTGCTAAAATTTGTTTCCGCGAACCAAGGTTTTCGAATAATTTTGGGAAATATGGTTTTGTAAAATTGTCCAGTGGGGTTTTCCTGATATAACTGTTGCCAAATTTTGAATGTATTTAATTTAATGGTTTTGTAAAAATCTTTGAATGGTATCCGAAAGTCAACTTGTTGCCCAGCTGTGGTGGCAGATTTAGCCAGTCCATCTACTACCTCGTTACCTGGGATTCCCGCGTGACCCTTAATCCATCGAAATACTAAAACTTTTTTATTTTTGACCGCTATGTAGTGGTTTTTCATGATCTCCATTTGTAAGCTACTGATGTTTTTGTTAATACTATTAGTCAGTGACAATAATGCACTCTTACAATCCGTCAAAATAACAAAATTACGATCCGCGGATTTATTAATGTATCTGACGGCTTCCAATATGGCATACATTTCAGCAGTATGAGAAGAACAACCAGTAGGTAATTTATACTGTGCATTATGGTTGTATTTAGGAATATGAATCGCACTACCTGAATTATTATTAATATTTGAGCCATCGGTATATATATGAATATGATGCGGCCATTTGTCTGCAAGCAATGCTTTAGTAGTAGAGGCAATCATTGAATGAGGCAATGGGTTACCGACTTCTATTTCTATATTGAATTTTTGTAATAGCATCTCGTATTTTAATTGATATTGAGGTAGCATTTTATTTGAATATATATCACGTAATGAATTTTGATATTTTATAAAACTATTGAAAACTAATGGTGTATATTTCTTTTTCTCCCAATAAGCTTTACTTAAGATAAGAACGCATAGGTTAACTATTTTACTGTAGCAATTCTGATTGTTAGCGTATGTTTTAAAAAAGATTCTGTCGGTTAGTAGCTGTCTTCTTAGTTTTAGGGGTGGTTCGCTGGCTTCGTTTAATAAGGCATCGATAGGGGTGGAATTAAGAGCTCCCAAACAAATTCTTATGCACCTATTATGAATCATATCCAACTTACGCAAATGTGTATTAGGGACCTCACCGTATAATGTGACTCCGTAATCGAATATGGATTTTATTGTGCTCCTATAGAATAACAAAGATATGCTTGGATCTGCTCCCCATTTACTGTTATTGCTAATCATTTTTAATATGCTCATTTTTTTTTCCGACCGTTTTATGATTTCATAAATGTGTTGATTCCAATTTAGTTTTCGGTTGAAATAAACGCCTAAGAATCTCACGACATTGACGCTTGTGAAAAAAGTTCCAGCTAATTCAACTCGCTCATCAAGTGGAAATGTGCGTTCTCTAGTGAACGGGCATATAACTGATTTAGAAGCTGAAATCGTCATTCCTGTCTCTAACTCCCATCTCCTTAAACCTCTTACTGTCTCGTTCAGTAACTCGACACATTTATTAATATCTTGATTTGAGGTATATAGGCAAATATCATCGGCAAATTGTAAGATTGAAACTTTCTCAGGTAAGTATTTTTTTAAATCAGTAGAAAATATTGCAAATAATAAACTACTAAGAATACCTCCTTGAGGTAAACCTATCTGTGCCACCCTACTCATGATTATTGAATTTGATATTTTTAATGATATCTTTCTATCGCTGATCAGATTGATAATATTGTCAATATATTTTATGGGGAAACCCATGTCTGTCATTTTGTAATTGAGTATGTGTAACGGAACAGTGTCGTATGCCTTTGCTATGTCTAAAAATAAAGCGACTGTTTTTTTCCCTGATGTGAAAGCTGTATGTATGTCAGTATGTAATTCTAGAAGGCAATCCATCGTTGATTTACCTTTACGGAAACCGAACTGGTAATCAGGCAATTTATCTTGTGATTCTAACCACCACTCCATTCGTTCCTTTACCATTCTTTCAAACGTTTTTAGTACACACGAACTTAACGAAATCGGTCTATATGAGGAAGCGTTATTGGGATCCTTATCTGGTTTCAATATTGGTACAACACAGAACTCCTTCCATGAGTCAGGTATTACATTTGATTGCCAAACATCATTTAAGATTTTTAATAAGCTCATTTTAATTTTCTTCGGAAGTCTGTTTAACATGATGTAATGTATATTGTCAAGTCCTGGTGCTGTATTAGGTTTCTTCTTTAAAGAGTTATTGAGCTCTTCTAGAGTAAACTCTTTCATTAGTTGAAAATTTTCTTCAGACGTTTCCTCTCTACTGTCAGTGATTAAACTATTTTTAAAAATGACATATGGGGGCGCCAGTGTGTCCATAAATTCTTCACACCATTCATCCTTTGTGACTGGTAAGCGGTTACTTGTTTTGCGATTGCTGAGTACAGCTAGTTTATGCCAAATATCCTTAATCGGGGTAGATTTATTGATACTTCCACAGAATAGTCGCCAGGAATTTCTCTGTTTATCTCTTGTGAGTTTTTTGAATTCCGCATCCGCCTTTTTGTATGTCAAAAATGTTGAAGAATTTGGGGTTTTTATATATGTTTTGTAGGCATTTTTTCTATTTTGTAGTGAAAGACTACATTCATTATCCCACCAACCTCTGCTAAATTTTCTCCTGTAAATTTGTTTGTAAGTTGGTATTGACTTCGTGCCAGCTTTATTCAAAAATTGTATGAACTGTTCATATGTAGGGTTATCGGATAGAAGGTGGAAATTATCTGAGGTAAACGTTTCGTATTCCTCCCAATTAGCAGCCTTTATTTGCCACTTTCTGGTCGATTTACTCATATTGGTATCTTTAAATTGCATATTGTGAATCTCCATTACGATCGGTAAATGATTAGAACCTAAGGGATCATCGTGAACTTTCCATTGTATATTGTTTACGATATTGGGTGAGCAGAGAGTGATATCCAAGGCAATATTATTAGTCTGACTCACATTATTTACGTATGTAGCGGATCCATCATTCAATAGTACTAAGCTGGAGTTTTCTATTGCAGAAACTAATTCTTTTCCCATTTTATCACAGAAATTACAGCCCCACTGGTAATGGTGAGCATTGGCATCTCCTGCCAGAATTAATGGAAAGTCAAAACTTGTAATAAATTTTTCCCAATGATATTTAATTACTAAATTTTTAGGAGGGTTATAATACGAAACTATGTTAATTTTAAAATTTTTATTGAGTACGACTTTCGCGGCAATCACATCCATACCGTCTATTTTATGAAAGTTTCTAACCTGTATAAAGTTGTATTTATTCCTAATCAAAATGGCTACTCCCCCCCAGCCATCATCTCTATCTTTCCTTATGATATTGTATCCCGGGAAATTCACATATGTGTTATGCTTGAACCAAGTTTCTGATATTAGGGCAATATCAATATTGTTTGTAAATAAAAAATATTCTAAACTATTTTTATTTGCTATTGCTGATCTAGCGTTCCATTGTAATAATTTATAGGATTTAGTCATAAAAATGGTGGGCTAAATTAGATACTGATGTATTATTTTTTGAAAAATTATTAAAAATAGTTTAGATGAAATATTTTTATCTGAATCAATGATTTATTAACAAGCTATCTCCTCTCTCTTTTATTATGTTCCTAATCTCTTCTTCAGAAATTATTAAATTTTTGTTTGACAAAATTGAACTTACAATTGAATATATAGCTTCTGAAATTTGATTTATTTTATCCGGTTTAACCTGAGGTGTTCCAGTAGTTTTAGGTTTTGGGAAATTTGTATTAGAAGGTAAAGGGTTTGATGGGTATAAAGGCATTTTATAGCTATTATTAATCTCCCTCCTTGCTTGTTCGGTAGGGTCAAAGCTTGGATGTTTCTCCGGACTTGAAACTCTTACTCGTTTGTTTACACTAATTTTACTTATTACTGAAGAGTTATTTTTGTTATATAATTGTTTGTTATTAGTTTGATCTAATGCTGGGAACGATTCAGGTGTCTGTCTTAATACGGCCCAACTGTATGATTTGCCTTCTAGGAAATGTTTTGCTTCCATATAGGTTAGATTTTGGGTGGCCATTAATTCTTTTATATTTTTTTGTTTTTTAAATTCTGGACATATATCTTTAGCTAGAGAAGAATGATTTTGATGGCAGTGAATACATTTCAACAATGTACCGGGAGGGCACTCTTCTTTCGCATGTTTTTCACCGCAATCCGAACACCTGGGTGTCGTACTTTTACATTGAGTGGTCACGTGACCATAACGAAAGCATGCTTGACATTGTACTACTGATTGAATGTACTTTTGTACCTCGCATCTCACGTGATGGATGCTTACATAATTAGGGAGAAACTGTCCTCTAAAATTAATTAGAACCGTACCCGTCGGTTTAAGTTCATATTCTTTTGTATCTCGGTTTAAAACCTTCCTTTTGAACCTTCTGACTGAGATAATTTTTAGAGATTCAGAATATAAAGTTTTAATATTAGTTAATATGTCTTCCTCGGATAAATTAGTATCTATTCCTCTAATTACTCCTTTTCTTTCCAGCATAAATTGTGGAATATACACTACAAAATGTTTAGACTTTAAAATTTCCGAATTGACTAGTGCGTTCGCGTGTGAACCTAAGCGAGTTTCAACTTTTATTCTATTGCGACCCGACCTGGTGATAGACAGAATGTTATTGTAAATTACTGGACAAGAATCATTTAATAGTTTTCCAACAGACATTGGATGTATTCGACTAATTCCAACCCCTTCCATCGACTTACTCTCAACAAAAACAAAATATGGGCCCATGTCTCTCTCCTCATATAAGCGTGGTAGAGAGTTTTGTGTTCTATCTGTCGAGGCTTTACTAATTTCCTGCTCATTGTTGCTTGCATTATTTTTGTGTTCTGCAGGCATCATTTCTATTTCCGTACTTAAGTTTATTGTTTCATTATTATTCAAACTACTTAACTTATCAGGCGGGATAACCTCCCTCCCATCACTTGTGCCAGACATAGTGAGTTAGTTCAGTGCAGAATTATGCACAGTTTACAAAAATAACGATAAAGAAATCTAAAAAATAACTAAAAAATATGTTTGCAAAGAAAATAATATTTATAAGGAAACTAATTAAAAGAAAAAAAAAAATATCAAAAGGTTATCTGTTAAACAGCGCGAAGGTCTCTCTGCCACCGCCTCCGCCGAAGTCCAAACAGGAGCCTTGTTCTTGGTAACTATTTGGAACACTATATACACCGAATAACTTCGAATTACCGAGTAAAATAAATACTTAAAAATTGCGAAAAATTTTCACACTTTTAAGACAATGTTGGTAACAGCTGTTCTTCCTGATAATGGGGGTATAGTTAATATTAACCTGAACTATATGTGTTACTCTAATTAATTAGAACAATGACTAAGAATTCATATTATATTAAATTAAAATACAATATATTTTCCAAAACCCTATGCAATGTAAGCAACAGGGAGCGGAGTGGTTTATTTGATTAAACACTGGACTATAAATGAATGGGTCACGGATTAGATAATTTATTTTATTATTCAATTAATAAATAAGAGATTAATAAAAAACTAAATCGTAATTGAAGAAAAATGAGGACAGTTAGATTTTCTTACAAATATTTGAAAAATATTAAAATAAATATTAATCTGACCAAGCCTACTGCAGACTTTCAATAATTTACTGTATGTGAAAACAATTGCTTAACTGTATATTATTATTATTATTATCTTTTTTATTTGTTCTCAGCTTTCGCTGGCATTAGAGCCTACCCGGACCTAAGTCAAGGGTGAGGCTAGTAAACCTTAATCCTTTATGTTCATTACTTTTCGAACAATACTCGCAGTACCGAGTAACATAGCTTTCTGCGTCTCATCCAGAATGTTGAGGGGAAGATCCAGCTCCTTTATTGAATTAACAGTCATCTCTGGGATCAAGCCATTAGTCGAGATGATCAACGGCAGCACTCTCACTTTGTTGTAGCTGATATTTTCTGCAACTACCTTGTACAGGTTATCATCTGATGGCACCCCTATCTCGATGATCATTGGACATTTTTCTGCCTTTAACATCAGTAAAATATCTGGCTTGTTATGCGGAATTGTATGGTCAGTTATGATGGCCAGGTCCCAATACAGCTTGACGTGCTGTCTATTAATGACTGGCTGTGGGGTGTATTGGTAATACGGGCAAGTTTCCTCCAGCATATGATATTTCTTGGCCAACACTTGGTGAACAATTTTACCCACGTTATTGTGCCTCAGCAAGTATTCTTTTCCAGCGAGCACTTGACAGCCTGACGTGATATGCTGAATTGATTCTGTAACTGTTCTACACATACGGCACAGCTCAGAAATAGCTTCTCCACATATACGGCGCCTATAGGTATTTGTGGCAATAACTTGCTCCTGAATCGCTAAAATAAATCCTTCAGTTTCAGGAAATAAATTACCGTTACGCAACCATGCTAGCGATGCACATTTGTCTATACCGGTTGCTACTAGATTGTGGTAATATCTTCCGTGATTATTATTATTATTATTATTAACGGATATTATTTATTTTATGTAAACCAATTTTTTTTTAATTTTATACAATCAATACTATACTACTACAAGTGGAATATTAAATTGATTAATAAATTATATAAAGCACACTCTGGTATAGCTAATTGTTCGTTTTGGTTTTTTATTTTTAAATAATAAACATTTCTAAGCAACCATGAAAGAAAAATAGAGAAAAAAAAATTTGATTGAGATAAAACATTTCGAAAAAAAGAACAGGAAAAAAAGGGATGAGAGAGAGGAAAACAGACACGTAGAAACAAAAATAAATAAATACTCAGATGTTTTTTATTTCGAAAAAATTATAATATAGCATAGAGAACAAAAAAAAGAACAATTAAATCTGTAGCATTGAATCAGACCGATTTTTTTGAATGCAGAAAAATATTAGTGATTTAAATTTAATAACATACAACATGATTTGAGATAAAAAGTAAAATATACAGATTTAGAGAAATAAAGTGATTCAATAAGAAATAAAGGAAAACAAAAAAATCTTTCATGGTAACAAGACTTATAGGTATTTTGAATATGGAAAATATTCGGTTTACAATAGACACGTATAAAGGTTTTAATAGAATCTTTGGAAATTGTTATTTAAAAAATAAAAATAAACGAACAGAAATAGAAAAAAAAAAAAAAACTGTACCACTACAACCTATGAGGGTCTAGGGCTCAGTACATATAGAGAGAGATTCGTACTGTTTCTAGGCCAACGGCAATGCAATGAGGTGATAAGGCCTTAATCGCGCTCAGCCGCCAGGTTTTTCCCCAATCATTTTGGATACCCACTTTATAGAGGCTGGGTCTGCCCCAGGAGGGTCTCCATACCCTAGGGTCGCCCCCCGACTGAATTAACAGAATAAATAATATTCCACCACAGCGGGGATTCGAACCCAGGACACGGAGCACAGTAGACTAGCGCTCTGAAAGAAAAGAAAAGGAAATAATAATAAAGTCTAGTATAAATGCTTTTGGTTTAATAATTTCAATTATGAACCTTTGCAACTTACCAAAAAGAAAAAAACATTATTAATCCCTCTTAAAATTTGAGGGCTTATGTTTCAACATTGAAATTAGCAGTGGTGATATGCCATTTTCCTTTGCTTTATATGTTGCTTTTCATATTAGTTAATTGCCTATAAAAAGTTGAACCCTAACATAGTTATTTGGAAATAATATACATACATATTCGGCGCAACAACCCGTAATCGAGTCTAGGCCTCCCCTACATTTGGAAATAATATACCCTTGAGTAATATTTTGCAGCGTTTTTATAAATATTTTCTGAGAAAGAAGACAAATCCCCAAAACCTTAACAAAATATAAACAATGTAATGAGTAAAATAATTAAAAATAAAGTTAAGTATTACAATTGTAATCTTCAGACTTAATTCACTTAGAGGACTAAAATTTAATGTTTTCAAGCGTAAGAATACAAGGAGGTATAAAGCGTAGTATTCCCAGTTGCGTGGTCACTGCTACTTCATATCAAAACATTCCTAACATATATTAGAGTGTTATCTTGAAATAAAATACAAGTTTCTCGGTGGGGTTGCGCATTCCTGGTTAGGAAAATGACTGTTCTGAGGTTATTTTATCAACAAAAAGCTTCGTTTTGAAGAAACGAAATCACATTTCAGGCAAAGGAATTAATTCAGTATAGTCATAACATATAAAACATACAAATCCATGTACATACGCAGAAAACAATAAAAAAGTAAATCTTTGTTAATTTATTTGTCTATAACTCTCTCAAAGGTTATTCTGAGGAGGGTTATTTTTTCAGACGTAAAGTTATTGAAGTGAGTCTTCAATAAATAAAAGTCAACCGACAAAAGCCAGGTTGGAATTAACACTCATGACATGGAATAATGAACACAACTCCAAAAATCAACAGTTTGTTTATTCAATTTGAATTAATCTGACTTGTTTGATATCAGTCAAAGCTTTTATGAACAGATGTAAACATTAGCTGTTTGCATTAAAATGCGAAAATCAATTTCATTTGAACACAGTTTTACAGTCTCGGAAAAGAACATATTTTAATGTTGTGTTACATCCTTATAAATAATGTACGGAACTATATTATATTACCCAAAATCTTCATTATCATTTAATATTATTATTTCCCAAATAATTATAACTATATTAGGGTAAAGCTGATCATAGGCAATTAAGTAATATGAAAGCAATAAACAATTCGAAGGAAAATGTGCGAACATGTCCTATTAACAATGGTCATTTTAAAAAGCAACATTTCTGCTATTTCTGAACCGAATTCAATGATTATTTTTTCATTTTGTAGGAAATTTAATTCTTTTTCTATTTAATTCTATTATTTATTAATTCGAGCAAACTTTTGATTTGTTGTTCGGGTCTACGTTTCTTGAAATGAAAGCCCTCAAATTTTGAGGGGTGAGAGTAAATTTTTTTTGACGATTGCAAAGGTTGATTACAATTGATAATAATTAGCATAAAGCATTTATTCTAGATTTCTTTAATATTTCCTTTTCTTTTGATTTTCATTGAAATAGTTTAAATAAAATTTTCTGATTCCAGATCCCCTTACATTTTTTCTCTATAGTCAATAATAAGCGAGTTATCAGGGAATCACATCTGTTATTACCTTTTTTATCGTGTTTTACTGATTTACTAACACTCTATACATATATTTCTTTATCTTCAAAAATAACTCAGTTATGGGTGTAGTCATCGTTAAAATTTCAATTTTTTTTCCTTCATTGATTTAAATCTTTGCGTTATCTTGGTAAAAATATTCCAATAATTTTTTTTCTATCTTCAAAAATAACTGAGTTATTAAATTATATTATTTTCAATCCGCCGCTATTAAAAATAATCGGTTGAGGATCATCGTTGGATGCCCTAGTATTTTTCTGCCAAATTTCTAAAGAATTGGTCAAGTAGTTGCGGTAAACGGCGGACAAACTGATTTTTTTATTTATTTGTTATTCGGGTTCTCTTATCTATCTTGAAACGTAGGCCCTAAAATTTCAAGGGGGAGAGGGATAATTATTTATTTATTTTTTTGTCGATGCAATGTTTTATTATTGAAAAATATAAACCAATATTCAATAAAAGAATATTCTTTAAATTGTAGTTCAGTGCATTTAAGAATACATCTAGAATCCTTATGACAATAAACATATTTTAACTATTTTTTCTTACACCAAGACAAAAATACCCTTTAAAAGTTTCCATTTTAAGTATGTTACAATTCCACTTTTAGGAAAAAAAAAAAAATTTGGATTTTGCGAGGTCCCCTCTAGTGAAGTGGCTTGCATAACAACTTTCTATGCCCAAAGTGGTGAGTTTGAACCCGGCAGATGCCCTGGGGTTTTTTAAAGGAAATAAAAAATCATTGATTAGTCGTCCTTCCGGAAATGGTGTTCAAGAGCCTTTGTGATGTCAGGTATCCTAATTAAACCTGGATAGGGAATATTTCGGACTCCTAAAGCAGCATCGTCCAATAAATAAGCCACAGTAGGATCTAGTAAGGTTAAATAAATTTTTAAAATACAACTTTCAAAGATTGATTGAAAAGTTCGCTAAGCTTTTTTACATAGATGCAATTGAAATATACATTATATTTAAAATAAATTTGTATTGATTATTTATTTTTTTTTTTTAACAATTCTTTATTGAGCAATATTACAATCTGTCCAATTTAGGACATTTTTAATAGTGATGAAGTACAACATTCATACTACATTCACACGATATATACAAAACAATAAATTTATATAATAATAATACAATATACATATATACAAAACAAAATCAATAAAATATATACAAAAGTCACTCATACCTATATACAAATCACAAGCATACAGTACGTGAGTGGAGAATCTAGCCAATGCTAGAACTCCAATATACATTTTACAAGAGGTCTCGAGGCCACTGCCGTTTCAACCTTCTAGGAGGATGGTAAGGATGTGTGGAGCTGGATAAGGATTCAGCTAGGGGATTAGGGTGATGGATAAGGTTCTGATGGAATTTAGAGAATTTTAATGGTATAAGGTCTAAAATAAATGGAATATTTAGGTCGCGGTGTAAGCTATGGTTGGATATATAATAAGGAGCATTAACTATTGTTCGGAGGACTTTTGATTGGAAGGATTGAATGCGTTTGATGTTAGAAAATTTGGCTGCCCCCCACAGTTCAAGTCCGTAGTTCCAGATAGGTTTCAGTACTGTCTTGTATATTAACAGTTTGTTCTCGATAGATAATTTAGAATTTCTGTTCAGTAGTCTGTATAATTGTCCAAATCGTCGATTAAGTTCTTGTCGTTTAAGTCTAGTATGCGGGTTCCAAGTTAGTCTTTTGTCCAGAAGGAAGCCAAGATACCGGACTGTGTCGGAGATAGGAAGCGGAACGGAGTTAAAGAGAACTGGAGGGCAGGATTGTCTTCGAAGGGTAAAGGTGACATGTTTGCATTTGGGTATTGATTATTAAACTTTAAATTTGGCTTCACGTGCCATTTATTTGACCTTACAACAAAGCTCATGACTTAGGCACCAACTCAATAATTAACTTATGACCCTTCAGGAAACCTAGTGGATAGCTATTCTGATTAATGCTAATTAATATCAATAAAATAATACAAAATGTTCGTATAGTGTTTAGGAAGCTAGAGAAATATCGTACTGCCGTTGTATATCATGCGGTCAAATTCATTTGCGAGGGAATGAAAGAAATGTCCATTTTGCACGGTTGGCTATTACAGTATTTACTAAAAAGCTTCATGAAAATTCATACGGAGCAAATGAAATAAGTGCTTGGTTCAATAGTCCTACAGCTCTTCACTCGAGTATTTCCAGTTGTTATAAAGCTACAGTTTTGAGTGGTTGGTTAATATTAAATAAAAGCCTTTTTGTTTTTTGATATCCTAATTCACATTTCTTAGGTATTTTATTTTTCACATTTCTTACAAATATCGCCTTATTTTAATTAGAGTAGAAATATGTAATTTTTTTTTTCTAAACGCCTATTCCTTTTTTCAGAAATATGTATTTCTATAAATCTCTAAAAATAACCCGTTTAATTAGGAGTAGATTCTTTAATGGTGAAGTTAAAGGTCTAAGAATGAAGTTGAAGGCTGATATTTCAATTCACCACTCTTTTATTAAATATTGATGTGCAACGTTTCGGCTATAATGACATCTTTACAATTTTATTAGCAAGTACAAGTACAAAACATAGTTTCTTTAAAAAAAATAATCAATCTCATAATTATACCATGAAAGTTACATAAAAATACAAAATGTTTACTAAACTAAATAAAATTTATAAAGTAAAATTGGTCATAATCTATAAACTCAATCACGTTGTGCATCAATACTTAATAAAAGATTGGTCAAGTTAAATATCAGTATCCAAATTTATTTAAGAATCCCTTTATTCAATAAACATAAAAAAAATCTGTAACATTCGTGACAGAATTAACTATAGATTTGCGATGGTATAAATTACAGGAGCATATTATTGCAATATATAAATGTTGAAAAGAACATAGCGACCACAGCGTTGAAAAGTATTGTTTTCATAATTACAACTGCATTAATTAAAAATACTAAGTTCAATTGATAAACTCTTTTTAGACCCATGTCAGAATTTTAAAATGACAATCCTACATGTAAACAACACGCTAACATGATGTGAATAAACCCAGAAAATTGTTTACTGATGAAATCACACAGGATTACTTGCACATATAATTACTTTTGATTTTCAGAATTAAAATTAAATAATATTTTTCACATAAAAATTAAGTACAGGAGATAGAATGATAAAATTTGAAGATCTTACATTTAGTCACAACGAACGCCTCCTAAAAGAACGACTTTCCTCTCAGAAGGTCAGTTTTACTTCACCCCAACTTTCTAAGCAGTGTGTGGATCCTCTCTCTTGGATATTTGATCGTGCTTATCTCCGAGCTTATGCCCTATCCCCTTTCAGGAATCCCTTCCTTGTGCCGGCATATCCCTAAACGATTTACCTGGATCAAGTTCTTTACGTTTAGAAGAAAATAAAAAGGAGTGATTTTGGAGCCAATATATATATTTATATTGGTAAGCAAACCCAATCCGTGTCTCTATGATGGAGAATACTATCACACAGATATTCAAGAAAAAACTAAATTGTTTTTCAACAGTACATGGTATATATGTATATGGTATATACAGTTGGATACGTGATTGAGGTTGTAGCATTATTATTTATTTTTACTATCACATTAATACCGAGTTAACATTCAGAAGTAAATGTGATATTCCATGGCGATTGCACTAAACGTGTTAAGTAATTGCAATTAGTCCTTTCAATCATTTGTAATTGAGAACAATAATTACTCTTTTATGCTAATTGGTCTGTAAGTACTTTCTAACGATTATTAATTGCAATATTATATACTAATAATTTATAACATCGCAAACTGTTATGTATACGTAATTTTATCCTGAATATTGCAAAATTTTAAACAATTAGTACAGAAGCAGTATTATTTGCATAAGACAAGACAAGAAAAATAAAATTAAAATAACATTATTTTTAAATATAATTTGAGGCAAAAACATAAAAGCCAAATATTTTTTTCTAGACTAAATTTCAGATGACATACGTTCTATTCCAGTTTTCAACGGAAATACACGTGTTAGGGTCTCCTGATTCCAAATAACCAAGTCCCGCAAAAAGGTCTGTGTGTGTGTGGTAACTCCTGGGCGGAAAGGGTAAGTCCTATGAAACTAAAATTTTATATTTAAGACAACTATACGCCCGAGACGTGACAAAACTTTTTTCATCAAAATGAGCTTAAGAGGCACTTTATACCATGTATTTTGTACCTTTTTTCGATTTTATCGAAAACGGTTCCGACGATTTTTATTGAACTTGCTATATCAATGTAAAATTTAATGGGTTTTAGTATCATGTAGGTTTTATTCTGATTAAAATAGTCTGACAGAGCTTAAATGCCGATATTTTAAATTTTCTTCTTCTAAAGTACCTTTAATTTTGTAGATTCAATAAAAATAACTATATTATCTTGTTAACGCTGATGAAAAACAGGTAAATATATAAATTGAATAAATTCGATACCCAACTAAAGGATAAAACAGAAAAAATATTTTTTAATGCAATTTTTCGTTTTTGAACAAAAGAGCAGTAATACACATGTATGATATACCGTTGAAAAGCTAAAGATTTTAGAAAAAATATTATCTCATACACAAGCTGTTAAAAGTTAATAGAGAGTGATGAAATGAACATAAAACTAACTGATTATTTTAGATAATAATATATTAGATTTTTCAATACAACACATGTTTCTTATAAATTCGATTTAATTAATTCTTAAATTCACGTATTTTTATCTGTAACTGTATTTGAAAATTCTTTCATTGATTTTAAAAACGGAGGTAAGTGAAAGTCGTGTGTTGCCCGCACCAGATTTTTTTAATCATTATTGTATTGTTGCGTGTTCTATTAAAAAAAAAAAATGAATATGAATTGTAACTGACATTACAACTTATTACTTCTTTAGCACTGCATGAAGTATTCGGTTTAAACCACAGAAAAAAAAATAGGTAAATTTTAATGTTTACCAATGTCTCGGCTGGAATATATTCACTCACCTATCCGCCTACTCCATTTAGAGATTCTCCGTTTTCTAAAGGGACTTCGCATCAAGTTCTTGAGGGTTATTGAGTTGTATGGATTGTTATGAGGTTTTAAGTCAATGTAATGTGACGTTGAACAATTACTGAGAAAAAACCAGGCGAGAGAAACGTAGGCGAGCTTCTAGGGTTTTGTGTGAAACCACAGCAGAGCCACATTGCTCCTACCTGAAGCTCCCATGTCAAATGTCTTCGATCCAATTTCACACTGTGTCTCTCAGTACCTGTCTCAAGGAGCTTAATTAACATCACCACATCTCCCACGGCTACTGTTTCCTAACAACTTCTCCGAGTGCTAGGGAGATAATTAAAATTTATATATGTAGATATATATTTAGCCTGTCTGATATAAATCAGTCAAAATGCTCATCAAGGCAAAATGGATAAGATAGGGTGGGACTAGTTAAACAATTTTTCACTTGAGCGGTAATAGCTCCTCAACGATAAGTCTCAATGGCTTGTTATGCATATTAATAGATTACGTATTTATTGCTTTACGAAAGTGTCCATAATAATTTTTTTTTAACATGTAAAATTGAAAAGCTACAGCCCTTTGAATATAGAAAGTTGAGGGAATTCAAAATAGAAAGTCTAGCCAAACCAAGGGTCCAATGTTAACAGGACATGAAATAAAATTTCTGTTTGACAACTAAGTTTTTATTTATAGTATTTAAGCGACAAAATAATATAACTAATTTTTTTTTAAATAATAAACTGAACATGGAATCAATAAAACATCAACGTATATAAACCTGAACTTTAGGATTAGATTCAATCTTTCTGTTTAAAATTTAATATTTATGTAATTATGAATAAAGCTAATATTATAAAAGGAAATATTAATAAGATGAATAGCAATTAACCCTTATAATAAATTTTAAAAAACCTGTAAGTCTACAACTTGTGCTCAGTACAGCCGTGTAATGAAGTTATTAGGCCTTAATTACACTCAGCCTCCAGGTTTTTCCCAATTTGGGTTCCCACTTTAAAGAGACTGGGTCTGCCCTAGGAGGATCTCCTGTCGGTCGCCCTCTCCACCTCCCCCCTCCTCTAGCTGAATTAAAAGAATAAATAATATTCTGTTATGGCCGGGATTCAAACCTACGACCCGAAGAAAAGTAGACCAGTGCTCTATCCACTAGACCACGCCACTACCTGAAATTTTAAAGCAAAAGTTAACATGAACATTTATACATCAAAAGTACAATGAAGGATGGGAAGTATAACACACACGTGATTGAAAACGGATAACATTTGGCTATTACAGACGAAATATTTCTGTTTATAATTACTTTACGTTTTTGTCACAAAATAAACAATGCGCGCGTGTACTTCACTAAATAGCCGAATCGTGGGATTGTTCCCCTTCCTCGACTCCATGTAGCGCTGATGTCCTCGTTTGAGGTAATTAGTTTTCGAGATATTTCCATTACCCAACTCGCCCATATGCTCAAATAGCCCCGTCATACCTTATAATAAGAAAATCCTAGACGTTTTGGAGGTTTGAACTCAAGGGATCATAAAGGAAGCGTTTCCGTGGAAAAATCAAATTAGATTTTCAAGATCAGGTAAAAATTTTTTATAAAGAATGAAGGATATGTGCATTGTCTGCATATGCGCGTTTTCAGATGATTTTTTTTTCCCCACTTACGTCTAATTTCCAATCCCTAATGGGGCTCGTGTTTCAGGTAATGTTAGATTTTCAGAATATGATTAAAATTTAATTTTTATAATGCTTCTGCCACTTTGGAGGTATTTCAAAAGTGATACTAATTAGTAATTATAAGATTGTTTCGTACATTACACCGATTCAAAAAACGTCGTTTATCTTAGTTATGAATTAGCATTTTGGACATTTTTAAATTATCATATTCTCTTCATGTTTTAACTCGTAGAAATGACCTTCTGTTCATAATACAACTGTTTTGAAATCATTGTAGACATTTAACAGTTAAATTTGCTGAAAACAATTGTGAACCATACAAATCGGGCGTGTAGTTTTACAATAAAGTTGGTGTAACATTCGTCTCATTAGTTTAATTTGTTTACGAAAGTGGGCAAAATTCCAAAATAAATAGTTTTTTTTTTTTTGTCTTTATGGTTTTTTCTTCTTTCTTAAATGGTAATTTCTTCATCCTTTTATAAAATAAATACTACATTTTTTTCCAAGTGTACAATTTTTTATACAAACGATATATAGGGTTGTTTCACATGAAGTGTCCGTGTTTATAGTTTCTGAGATACATAAAGGATTTTGCAGGTCTCTGTTGTTTTCTTCCGAATGTTTACATATTTAAAGTAAACAGTTACTAATTCTCTACCTTTGTATTATAAACATTAGCTTCCCAATCAATTACCCACTTTTTAGAATTCATACCTCCAAATATGAACATGGAAACACGCGATTTTCGAGTAATATTTTTGTACGAGTTTAGACTCGGCCATTCAGCAGCTGAGGCCGCTAGAAATATTTGCAAGGCGTTTGGGGAAGGGAGTGTTAATGAACGAACCATTTGCCGTTGGTTTGCTAAGTTTTCAGCTGGGAATACCGACTTGGCCCGAGGAAGACCTCCATCCATAATAGACAACGATGTCCTCAAACATACAGTAGAAGGAAACCCCTACCAAACAGTTAAAGGACTCTCAGCACAACTAAATGCAAGTGCATCTACCGTTTCCAGACATTTAAAATGTATTGGGAAAGTAAAAGAGCTCGATACATGGGTACCTCATGATCTCACTAAGCGGCAGCAAGAAGCCATGTTTCAAAACATACCGTGCAAACATTGAAAGAACTGGGTTACAAAGTTCTTCCGCACCCACCATATTCTCCTGCCTTGTCTCCAATAGATTACCACCTGTTCAGGAATTTAGACAACTTCGTCAAAGGAAAACTTTTTAAAAATGATGATCAAGTGAAAAGTGCGTTTTCAGATTTTGTTTCACTTCAAAGCTCAGAGTTTTTCAGTTCGGGGATAAAAAAGTTTGGGGATAAATACTTAATGGTAAATACTTCGAATAAAATTATCTTGTTTTCATATGGTATTTTTAATAAAAAACCTTTATCTTGAAAACAGACATTTTATGTGACACAACCCAATATTATATCTGTGGCGGTCGTGAAAAACTGGATAACTCGAGTTATATCAAAAATGAGTTAGCTCCACGTATCGCTCCTAAGACCGTCTCCCACGTCGTGTTAAATTTGTTGAAGAAATTTCTTGTTGGAAGAAATTTCAGGTAGATAGAATGCTGTATGTTTGGGTATTAGTAAAACTTTAAGTCGCTCACCTGTAAAATGAAAGATTTTGAATAAACTAATTACTCACAATCGCCACAGATATATAATATAACGACCTATTTCCAGAAAGTATTTTAAGGTGAATACTATCCCTTAATACGTAAGTAGATGTAAATGAAAGTAACAAGATACGATAATGTGATAACATATAAGGAACAAATGAGTTGGCATTAGACTGGGAGTCATGTAAAAGCAAAACACTAAGTCGTTTTATAATACCGAATAAAGCCGGAATAATTAATAACAAAATGTACAAAGGTAAGAAGCAAAGAGGTGTGGGTGAAAGATTAATGATGTAACAGAACAAAACAATATGTTAGCATCGCACTAAAAACACCATCATCTGGATTTATATGTACATTAGTAGGATTAAAATGGCATATTTCAAATATTTTAGCCTATAAAATAACTTTAAAGGACTAACCTGTCAATATTTTGTTAAATCATACTCCATCTGAAAAAATAAAATAACATATAAAAAGACCTTATAAAATACGTATTATCAAACAACAAAAAATATACTTTCTTATATTTAAAATCAAATGTATAAATCAAAAAATATAACAATAAAATATTTTACAAATTATATAACAGTCCTGTGCATTAAAGATTATTAATTATTCTTTGGATTGTAATTCATTTTGGTAAAAATCCAATAAAAGGAGGTAGGTAATCCTCCTATTCTTATTATTATAATAAAAAATCTAATTTTTTCTGTATTTTTATATTAATTATATTTATTTGATTAATGAAAAAAATATTGTATTTATTTATTACTAAGAAAATTATTGTAATTAATATTCTGTTGATAATTAAATAAGATATTCATAAATTAATATTTTTAATAATGGCCAATATTCAACCTAAATGATTAATAGATGAATATCCTATTATTTTACGTAGTGAAGTTTGATTAATTCCCCTAATCTTCCAATAATAATAGATGAAATAATTGATATATTAATAATTATGTTAGTGTTTAAATTAGATATTATTATTAGTGGTGCAATCGTGCAAATAAATGCAATGGTGCAATAAACAACAAAAAATATACTTTCTTATGTTTAAAATAAAATGTATGAATCAAAAAATATAACAATAAAAATATTTTACAAATTATATAACAGTCCTGTGCATTAAAGTATACATTTAAAATCCTTATTACAATAAACGGTTTACAATTATATATTTTTAATTAATTCGTACTTCAAGAAAAATATAATTTTTTTTAAATATTTAATTTTAACCAGATAAAATTAGAACCCTTAAAATGATATTGAAGTTCAATATCTTTAAGAGCTCTAACAAGAATATAAACTCACGTTTGATAATTAATTTCAAATAATAATAGTGTTTGTAATATCTGTATTCGTAGTCTGTAGTATAGAAAAATAAAATAAAAAACGAACCTGGTAACATATTATTTTCTAGTTAGTTACGCACGTTCTGCTAGCACAGCTGGATAAATGCTACAATGACGGAGATAGCTATTTTATTCAAGTAAATAATAATGTATGAGATGTGAATTTTTTTTTAAATAATTGTTACATTAACGATGGGCTAGATTAACTTTTTATCTATTGCAATACCGGATCTTATAAACATAAACCACTGCAAATTAATTATTTTCTTCTCTCTTAAAATTAGATTTGGATTGGCCCAAAAGGCAAGGACAATCAGCAAATGTAAAGAATCATGCACATAATGTTGAAATGTTAGGCATAAGAAAGGATCCGTACCTAGCTCCCCTTACTTCTTTAATTTTTTTTTTCATTAAATAATAATAAGGATACATTTTTTTTAAGTAAGATGATTTTAAAATAACACAAACCGCTATCAGAATTTTGCAAACTTTATAATTTTATTTAATTGTATTATCGATACCAGCAGCTACCAAAAATTGTTACTCGAGTCGCGGTATGTCTCTAACATAATACGAAAAAAAAAAAACATGCTATCTTTTAAAGCTAGGAGTATATCATCTCTATTTCTTTCTATGTATTAAAATGTCATACATGGAATTGTTACGATTATAAATTATCGAACATTTAAGTTAGTCCTATTCGTCAGAAAATAGACCAATCTGCATTTCAATAATTAAAATTCTATAGGAACTCATTATCTAAAAAAAACATTCTTTGGATCCATAGTTGTTTTTTTAAATAAGTACCGACATTTTTTTTTCTAAATTGTGACATATTAGTTTATGCTGTATTTTATGATAATGTATTTTCAGCAAGTAAGGCATATACCTTAAAGTAGCTAATATACATTAAAATATCAAAATTAGTTCTGTGTAGTGTATTAGTAATACATTGCATAAACATAAAATCATCTTGGACTTACCCAAAACCAAAAGTAATAAAACATCTTACAGTATTTCGTATGCCTTCTAAAATATTGTAAGAACCCTTGTCCAAAGGGGAAAAATCTATTAAGGATAAAAAAAAATTAATGAGGTAGTATGTATGTACGAGGACAGACTTTCCTTTAAATGACAGAACATATTATAATTAAAGTAGTATTTAATTAGGAATGAGAAAGCTTAAATGACCATTTCGTCAACTTTTTTTTTCCTTAGAAATTAAAAGAACAGAAACGTGAGAATACTTTAATTTATTTGAGGGAGTGATTTATTAAAGGGAATATTTCAACTACATTGGAACTATTTCCTTTTTTTGCAATATAATAATTATTCTTGTATTTCTACCATCCAAGATGTGTCGGTCTTGTGTACTCAATACATATCGAGATTCGCTCTGTTTTTAGGCCAACAGCCACGCAATGAGCTGATTAGGCCTTGATCACACTCAGCCGCCAGGTTTTTCCTTAATTTGGGTATCCGCTTTAAAGAGGTTGGGTTTGCCTCAGGGTTGCCATCCGGCCAAATTAACAGAATAAATAATATTCTGTCATAGCTGGGATTCGAACCCAGGACCTGGAGAACAGTAGACTAGCTCTACCCACTAGACCACTCTACTCCTGAAATAATTAATAAATAAAAGTAAAAATGTATAAATAATTTTAGTTAGCATTTTTTTTTAAATAATTAAATAATTTAGGCAGTCATAAATTTTTCTTAAGAAATTAAAAAATTAATTTAATAGAATTCTCCTTATATAGGACTAGCATAAGTTTCATATTATTGTTCCGCGACGTATAATAAGGGCAATGCATTAAATTTAAGGTACATTATTTTGTATTAAATTTATTTAAATATATCTGTATTTTATTTTGCTTAAAATGGTGTATGTATGATCCTTTAATTTTGTACAATTTTTGGCTTATTTTGTCATTGGCTTATGTTGTATCCATTATACGAACCTTTAATGTTAATGAAAAATAAAGAAACCGACGATATAGCAGCGAACGTGTCATTGAGATGGCTGAAAATGACCTGGACGATAGACAAGCCAACGGAAAAGAAAATAATAAAAAAAAAAGAATCCAATTCCCGAATATTGGAAGGATTATTGACGGCCTCGCAATGTGGATGGACTTGAATAAGCCGGAGGAAAGAGAAGAAATGGAAAAGGAGAAGTTTTTCAACTCTTCTGATAACAGGGTTTCCCTTAGGCTTCCACTTTTAGTCCATCAGCTCCTCAGGAGTCTCCTATTTATTTTATATTCATAAGAATGCTCTTGCAGGGATAACACAGAAACTTTATCCTTTTGCAGGCTGTAGGCCACTTCAACGCACCCCAGGGACCGGAAAATTTTTAAAAACATTTCTTCTTCTAGTTTTGTTTTGGGCTGTTCTCGACCTTATAAAACTTGATAGATTGCCAATAAAACTGTTACTGACTTTATTATTATTTTTTTGTATAGAATATTGAAGATGTATTGGTGATTCTTAAAACTTTCCATTATGTTTTCTCATTTTTTTTTTCCTTATGGACCTTGATAACTAAATTTTCAAAAATCAGAAAGGACTTCATATAAGAAACAAAAGCTGAATTTCTAACACAAAGTTCCTGATAGAAGCCTCGTATGCTTATTTCGTAGTCAATCATATTTTTATTTTTAAATTATTGAAATTTACATCTGTATTAGTAAATACATGAAGTAAATTATCTGATAATATATATAGATAATATAAATGATAAAACATGAAGAGAAATTGCCCATTGGGAGCACATCACAAGGTGATCTAAGCTAGAAGGTCTCGAGGCCATCTTCTTTTCAGACACCTCGAAGGATTGTCAGGACTGGAAGATAAAGCAAGGATTGAAACTATTTGTTTAAAGTGGGTCTTAAAGTTTGTCATGAAAGGATTGATACCTCGTACGTACCAAATCAGCAGCATATGGGATATTAAGGTCTTTATTTTATTTGAGTTTGTTAGTGACAAAGTAAGGAGCATTAAGGATTTTTTGAAGGATTTCGGATTGTGAGGATTGAATACGGGAAGAAATTGATGGTTTAGTAGAACTCCAAAGCTCAACTCAGTACGTCCAGATAGGCCTTATAATGGTGATATAGATGAGCCTTTTGTAGATATGTGAAAGGTTAGAGCGTCTGTCCAGTAAGTCTTGAAGTAAGCGAAAGCGAGTTTCTTGTCATTTCAGTCTTGTTTGCGATTTCCATGTTAGGCGTTTGTCAAGTAGGAGTCGTATATAGCGAATCTGTTCAACCGGGACAAGAGGAATATTATTAAAGAACAATGTAGGGTAGGATGTCATAGGTTTACGACGAATGTTAAAAGTAATTTTGTGGGATTTGTTGGAATTGATTTTAATTCTCCAATTCTGACACCATACCTCAAGGTCTCTGATGAGTTTTAAGGATTGAAGAGTTTAAGAAGCAATAGTAGGGTCGTTATTGACTAATAACACACAATTGTCATCAGCATAGGTAGAAAAGAAGGTGTTAGAATGGGTTGGGATATCAGCTGTATAGACTATGTAAAGAATGGGTCCTAGCATACTGCCTTGAAGAACACCAGCAGACTGAGTACATAGGGATGAATAGGAACAATTGTGGTTTATTTTGAAGGATCTTTCAACGAGGTAGGACTGGATAATGATGTAGTATGTAGAAAGGAGGAATTTACGGAGCTTGTTAAGCAGTCCTCGGTGCCAAACTCGGTTAAAGATTATTTAAAATGAATGTATAAAATAATCTTGTTTGTAGGTGGATACCTACTGTTACTATGTAAGAAAAGGTATCTAATTTTCAAGTATGAAATTTTATTATTTTTTCTTTTAGTTGAGTATCGACATAAACTATTTTATGTTTTTAGCTTTGTGAATTTAATACGGGGATTGATAATGCATGGAGCTCTCTTCCTACCGAGTACAATTATAGTTCTTATATTTTAAATTCATAGATTTGACCACAGAAATTAATAAAATATCTCTTTAGCTATATCACTTATCATTGTTTTGACTTGTAAATAAAAACTTGGTACAAATACTGGCAAAGTTTTATGGTGTACTTTTGGCATGGACATAAGTGTCTTTTTTCATCATCAAAAATGTAACATGTTTGACATGCTCCAGCTTTGTTGGTGTTGCTGGGAACGAAAATTTGTCGAAATATCGATGATCTACTGTTTTTCCAAGCCAGGGAGTACTAAAACCAATTTTTATTTTTGGGATCATCTGTACCAGAGTGGCTAGCATAACAGCGCTCTATGCAGGTTCAAACCTTACAGGGTGGTCCTATGATTTTTTAATGTGAGTAAAAAATCCTAAGTTATGCCGTTCTTCAAAGGGAGCATAAAAATGTTTTCCCGAGCCTAAGCCATATCAGGTACTCGTTAAAGATACCAATCCTAATTAAACCTGGACAGGTAAAATTTAGGACTCCAACTTTAGCATCGCCCAATTAGCCACAGTAGCATAAAGTGACGTTAAATAAACAAAAAAGCAATCTTTTTATTTTTTTATTCATGGTGAGTTAAGTTTGCGGAGTTTCATTACTTACATAACAAAGAGCTTTGAATTATAAATTTCAATATTATGAATAAAAAGATTGATATTTCCGCGGAAACCTTTCATCGAAACTCGACTTTCGAAAATGATTTATAATAATATGGGATGTATATACATGTTTGCGTTAATATGCTAATTTTAATAATAAAGCCGAGAACGACACTAACGGCAGCCAAGATCCTGAGAGGTCTTAAGAGGTGCTTCCTCTCACGCACCATGTTCCAAACAGGTGCAGCATCCGTTCTGACATGCCTTAAAAATAAATCTAAATGTGCACTACGCAAATCAGCTGGATAGCTTGAATACCTAACAGAGCAGTTACCAAAGGGTCTTACACTGGAATCCAGGGCATTGTGGACTTGTGGGGAATGAAATTATAAACCAACTGGATAAAGAAGGAATGTCGCTCCTCCAAATTAGCAGCATTCCTAGGATGGAGGAACGCAAAACGATTAATAAAAGGGCCGCAAGTCAGAGGTGGGAAGCAAATCCCCGAATCACCGTCCCCACGAAGAATATTATAAATTAACAAGAAGAGAACAGTTCATAATATTTCGCCTCAGAACCGGACATAACAGCATAAAGTCGCATCTCTTTAAACAATTTAAGATAGTGTCCAGTACTCTGTGCGAATGTTGTCAAAACGAAGAAACTACAATGCACATGCTGCAAATCTGCCAGTTGGTGGAGACCGATATGGCCCCAACCAACAAACCTTGGGACCAAGCTGTTCAGGAGTATAGAGGACCTAAGAAGTACCACTGAATTTCTACTTTCACTGACATAGGGAAGAATGAAGAAGGAGAATTAAATTAATTAAAGTTTTCCTATTTCAAATATTTAAAAAAATAATTTATTCTATCTTATCTAAGATTGTAGTTTACTTTTTGCTTGGCAAATATTTTGCAAATATATATATACAGCATAATAAATGTGGGCGTTCTTATAAAGTTATATGTACATGCATGTATTCGCGGATTTAACATGAATTGTTAACACAAAACCAATGTTGAACAGAATGATTCATCATGGTCTTACTGAACATCTGACCTAACACTGTGCCTTTCGGTCAGGAAGATTCCATCTATTTATAACAGTTCCTAAAACAGTTAATAACATTTATACAATTAATTCTAAAATTAATTCTGTTAACTCCATATTTAATAAGTTCTATATCACTTTGTCAAGCATAAAATTAAATGGGCATTTATCCACAGCCTCTCCTCCGGGTATGTGAGGCCTGTCAGCCAATTGGTGGCCACTCACAAAAATACCAGTAGGTGTAGGGATTGGTGACTTTACCCTTTATAATTGCATCGAGAAACGTTAGTAGATTCTTCCAGTAGATTACACCATGCGGTCAAGGGCCTACAAGACCTGTCGCGCCAGGGGACAAAAAATTATGACAATAAATAGAAGATAAACAGAGAAGGAAGGAAGCGACCGTCAACAGCCAACGATTAACTTTGAAAAAATTAAGAAGTGATACACATATCAGTATTTAATTGAATACTTAGATTTATCATAATAACTGTTCGTAAATATAAAATAATTTAATGAGAGGCTTAGTATAAAAAAAAGAATTAAATGAAAATTAATCTACTTTGGTATCCCTTTACCTAAAACATTATTTTCGATGTGATCGAGAATCAAGTATCTACACGCCGATGAAGACATTTCTAAAGCCCACGCAGTCAAGGAGTTCATCAAGTTTTCGGGAACCGCTTAGCCGGTTTAGAACCCAGTAACTTTACAGAAAGTTTGTATTTATTTAGTTTAGCGGAGTAGAAATTACAACATTAATCAAACTTAGGACGACTTTTGAATACCATTTACCATAAAATTATCTCCTGAAGTTGCTTCTCATTAATGAATTTATTTTTGTTTCAGGTGAATTTATATTGACCATCCCGAGACGCCATTTTTAACTTTATAAGTAAGTGGATTCAATTTAATTTGGACTTCGTTAAATTATTATAGTTTCATTGTGATGATGTAATCAGCATAAAGAATAACAATAGGAGTAGTAACTTCCTAAAAAATCATTTAATATTTTTTTAGCATTGTATTTCAATTTACCATTTAACTAGTATCATTTGATGCTGTGGTATTGTCATGTCAAAAAATCTGGGGCGCACAATACATGACTTTCACATACCTCTGTTGTTAAAATCTATCCAAGAACTTCTAAATAAAGTTACAATAAAAAAGATGTTAAAGTAGTACATGAGTTTTGATGGAAAAATGTTTCAGTTTAAATAATCTATTATATTACTATCTTAAACAATCACTTAGTTACGTGCGATTAACATCACTCTCCATTTATGTTTAACATAACATATGTTCCAAGATCTTCAGCTTCCAACGGTATATTATACTTCTACATCAGTATCTTTTTGTCAACAAAAAAAATTAAAAAATAAAGTATTTGTGCCTTTGTCTCCTATATCTGGTTATTAAATTTGTTCAAATATTCATATATACAATAATACATTTTCACAAGTATATTCATCTTTTATTTTTTTGTCACAAGATGAAATGGTTATTTTTTTTGAATTTACAAAATAAAAGTTCCTTTAAAGATAATAAATTAAAATATCGCCATTAAGCACTCACTGACTATTTTAATCAAAGCTAAACTTACATGATATCGAAGCCTATCGAAGTTAATATTTATATAGCGAGTTTAACTAAATGGTTAGGGCCTTTTTTGAGCAAATCGTAAAAAGGTGCTAAAAAAAGTGGCTATTCTGGTTTTATTAAGTAGTAAAAGTTATCCATTGTTATTTAGTTAGTTATATTTAGTTATAAATCCATAGTTTTCATTAGAAATAAGATTCATCCATACAAGAGAGGTCCCATATCAAACAAACAATACTTAGAGGTTTTCTGTTAACATACCATATTAGTATGAAACGAGTGATAAGAAGTAATCAATAAAACTATTTGTTAATATATAAACATATACATATAAACATTTAATTTTCAGCATGATATGCGGCACTTACTTTATTTTGAAGGTTTACCTTCTCATTACCCTTATGGTTAATATTCTCTAGTTTCATTTAGAAACAATCATTGTTCTGTTGGTACAGCACATCGAGTACATATATTTCAGTTTTTGTTTTGTTTTTGTTTTTTTTTATGAAAATCATGGATAACAACAGAAATCTCAAAATTCGACTTTTCCTCCTAAACGTTGGGAATCGGACTATGGGTCATATGAACATATTTTGTTCCTCTTGAGATTTCACATATGATCTCACAATATGGCAAGAAATGAATGACACGCTGTGTATTTCATATTTTGGTAAGGGGTTATTATAATTATATGTATATATTATATTTCCATTAAATTATTACTTCTTCCCCATACAGATGGATAAGATCGGCTATACAGTAATTTAATATGTGTATGATACAAGAGCGGCTTCGATCTTTGCCATTGTGGAACAGGGCATAAGGTTCCACTTGCTTTGTCAACGGGTCTCTTGACCTCAGAGCGTATACAAAGGGGTCATTCGCGGGCCACCGATTTCTGTATTAATTATTTACAGGGCCAAATGAAGATTAAATTTTATTGCTAAAACACGTTTCGAAATATGGATCTACTAGGATATAGCGAAGCATCCAAAGAAAGTTCATAAGACCCATAAATTCGAATAAATAGATTAATCAATTCAGTGATCAAGTCTGACTCAACATAAAGAAAATCCAATTATAGAAAAAATCCTTACAATCCTAAATCCTTCGCAAAATCCTCAACACTCCTTACTTTATATTACCTTACATGAATAAACTCATCATTTTTTCATATGCTGCTGATTTGGCCAAAACCATGTATGAATTCTTTCAAGACAAACTCCATCACTTTACACCACTAATTCTAAATATTGCTGTATCTTCCGTTCCTTATAAACTTGGGAGAGGTCTGAAAAGAAGGTGACAACGAGACCTTCTGGTTTAGATAACCTACTAAAGTGCTGACATTGAGTTATTTATCTATCATTTTTGTTAATGTTTTTTTTTTTTCTCAAAGCTTATATTTTAGTTTATGATAAGATACATTTCAATTATAATAATAAAAATAATTAAGAAAACTTTTTATTTTTACACATTTGCCCAGGACCGAGGTGCTTGCAATGTGTATCAGTTCTCGACTATTAATAATTTAAGTTTCTATTGCTATGTTTTTGACCGGCTGCTTTTCTAAGGCAGCGGTAGCTTCAAAAACTAGCTTACTTACTATATTTAGTCAATATATAAACTATATTTAATGATACCATGGATCTCCTTTCCAAAGGTATCGTGTTTACCAATCCAATAGGTGGCATGCAGGGTAAGATTAAAGTAAACAAGATTCAATTAATACATTACTATAATTATTAATTTACACATATCATTATATTAACACATTGCCTAAAACTGTGATTGAGAATACTGAGGGACATTTTACTACCTTTGCCATACAATATTACAAATAACGATATACCTTTGAAACACTTAACCGGCTGGCGAAGGTGGAATCATCTTAGGTTCCCTTTCTTGGCATCATCCTCCAGCTGCTCTCAAAACCCCGACGGCCACCTCCTCTTCTTGTAGGTGGAACCCGACTCACTCCTCTTGAGGATCAAACTTGACTACCTCTTCGGTTCTTCTCTCTCATTCTCGTCACCTCGGGTGGGCCGAGATGGGAAATGCCCCGTTGGCGGTATAGCCTTTGTGCTATTATTCTTATCTTTACACCCATCTTAATATTCTTGTTGGCCGCCGCTGGGGAGAAACTACCAGAGGTTTCTGGTACCGCTGGGGGGCCCATACCGATGGGAAATCTAGGGGGCTAGGTAAACACCTTTTGATGTTTTGCCGACAAAGGTTCGTTATAATTAATTGTTTAATATTAAAATTATTTAATTATGAACTCCCCTCAGTATCCTCAATACATTACACTATTGTTCTTAGGTTTCAGTCATTGAATAAACAAGACGTTTCGAGAATTTATTGTTCTCATAATCATGCCTTAACAATGAAAAAACAAAAAACAGAACATTAATATTATTATACAATAATTAATATATGATGTTATTGTTAGAGATATAGAAAATAATGCATTGAACAATGAATACTCATACAGTAAGTAAATAGATATTTCAATTAGAATTTACAATAAAGATATTATTAAAAATTTACTTACAATTTTAGACAAAATAGTATCTTAAATAGACATATGGGTAGACCATAAACTTTGAAAGAACACCGAAGCAAAGATACATTATGTTTTTTGTTTTTCCAATGTTAAGGCATGATTATGAGAACAATAAATTCTCGAAACGTAGCATAAATAAAATTGTTTATTCAATGACTGAAACCTATGAACAATAGAAACTTATATATATATATATATATATACACACTTCTAACTTAATTTTCGACTATGAATAGTAATTAACTGAGCCCATAGAACTTCGGGTAATGTTTACTGTGCATGAATATCAAGTTACTGAGAATTAGTCCGGTGGCGAATAATATAATAATTCTTCAGTAATTCTCAACTGTCAAATAATTATATCACAATGAATATCAAGTTACTTAATGAATATCTGTTCAGCACAAATCTTGCACTTTTTAAATTTTCTTTTTTACAACTTTATTTCAAGATTTTTTAACTGTATTTTCATAGAGAGAGAAATAGAGCATAGGTGTCACTTTCAAATAAGCTAAAGAGACCTCGTACATTATCAGTTTTAAATTGGCATAATTATCAAACATTTAATAAGTCCAATAAACTTAACTTAAAAAAATATAAAACGTGATTATATGATTACTAGTATCGATAAGTTCTTTTTCTAAAAGGAATGCGTAAGAACAGTTTTAGCATTAAATGTTTCTGGCGTCTAAAAGAAAACGTATTTCAAAATAAAGTAAAATCACGTTTGAAAGGACCGCTTGTTATTTTTCTGTGACAAAATATTCCTTTTCAAGTAAAGTAATAATTAACATGGTTATGATACTATCCTCTGTTCTCTTCTGCTCTGAAAAGTAGATGCTAAATTTAAATATATTCAGCAAAAAAATGTTTTTCCTTGAAAATAAAATAAAAATATACAAATAAAACAAATCAAAATAATATTAATATTAAAAATAGATTTGAAAAATAATTAAATTTTAAGTAGATCATGAACAATTTTAAAAATAATATCGTATAGTAATTTTGTGAGAATGTACATAAAAAATCTGGTGCGCTCAACACAAATAAGTTTAATAAGAAAAACGCACTAATAAGATTAGCTTATTTAAATGTTTGCCGACGTTCGGCTTTCATCGGGGTTTAATTTGTGAAATCTCAAAAGTATCTGAAAAATGAACGTCCCCAATATAGGCCGAAATTTCGGCACACATTTAAATAAGTTCATCTCATAAGTTTGTTTGTTCTTATCTTATTCATGATGACTGCGCCCCTAAACAACTCCTCTATCCATTTATAACGGTCAACAATATCTTCATAATCAAATATTTTAAATGATAAATTCTGAGCGAAGGTAGAGTTGTTTACTTATAGACTAAAAGAGGATCACTGGCCCACTAAGAAAGGAAAAGGAACCAGTTAAAAAAATGTATAAGATTTTTTATTCGGAGTTGAAAAAAACCCTGAAAATTATTACACAAAGGTTTATGATATCTAAACAATTATATTACGTTACAACTATTTATTTTATGTATAACACACACACATATGTGCAAATATATATATCTTCCCTAATATTTAAATCATTTTATCAGGGAACTTTGTAGGGAATCTGTTAAATATTGAATTGATCTTTTGTTATTTGTTACTTTGAAAAATCTCTAAACTTTCGCACTTCAATATATTTTTCAGCAAAGGTAATCTATAATGTAATTGAGTGAACCCATAATCTTAATCTTTCACAAACAATTAACATTAAGAGATACAGCAACAATATATATATATTGTTACAGCGGCATAACAATTAGGGACTCGAATTAGGCACTGGTTATCTCACAAATTATTGCCATTCCCTAGGCTGACAGCAATATTTCTGGTAGTAATTCCTACGTTTTAGTATACGCTATGCCGATACAGCCTCGTTTGAATATATTAAGCTCTATTAACTAACACACAGCCATAGGAACGTTAATGGACCCAATTTACATAATAATACACTATTCGCAGTTGGGAGCCAGGAGGAGCTTTGAGATTGTTAAAATAATAATGGAGACATACGCTGCCCAATTAGCAACTATTCTGCGGAGCAATACATTTTGAGAATTACTTGTTTGGAAAAGCTATTTAGAGTTTTGATGAGTATTGTGTACAGTCAAAGAGATAGGCCTGTTCGGTTTATTGGTGGAAATTGACGCTATTAAGAAAGATTTTCAAATGTAACTTTGTATTTGAATTAAAAGTATCATAAACTAATAAAAACTTACTGACATAAGAACGCCACACAAAGACTCTTACGTTAATTTCTTTACTATAGGCTATTTTATGTACACATGAATAAATCCACATCCAGCACCGTTACTCCCTGTAAAGGCCCGCCTTCCACAAGCATCCTGCCTTTGTCCAACGCTATTTAATCTATACATATTTCCGATTTTCCAAGCCACCCTTAAGTAACAAGGTCCCTTTACACTGCATCCAGTCGCAATGATACCATAGTCAACAGGTTACAGCAAAGCTTAATATATATATATATATATATATATATATATATATATATATATATATATATATATATATATATTTACAACTGAAAATTAAAAATAAACGCCAGGAAAGCAGAAGCCCATAAGTCTACAAAGTGCAGACCAAATAAAAACAATCGTGTATCATCAATAGACATTCCCTGATCAAAATCAGTTAAATTATTTAGGGATAACATTAGACAAATTGTTGACATTTACCAAACATATCAATAAAAAATTCGAAAAAAAAACAAAAATGTATAAACAAAATGTTTCCATGTTTCAATAAAAAACATCCAGTTTAAGCACTCAAAACAAGTTCTACTCTATAAAAAGGTTTTACGTGCCCAGATGAAAGACAGTTTATCGACTCAGAAACCAAAACTATTTTTATAAAACTACAAATTACGAAAACCCACTGAAATACGAAATTGGTAATAAAAATAAAGCATCACTTATCATCATCATTTGTATGTTTGAACAAATCGCGCACTTTTAAATTAATATCGTAATTCACATTGTTAAGTTTTTTTTTTCTTGTTCCTTTTCTATTGTCTTAAACAAAATATTGTATTATCATTAGCTAATTCGAACTCTGTTATCATGAAAAAAGGACAACTAAAATCATGATACGGGACATATTTGTGTGAAGTGTTCATTGTAAATAAATAAATATTTGTATTCTTCAAGGACCCTTAACCTAGGATTAATCAAAAAATTAAATTAAATGGATATACAAGGTACCTATGTAATGACAACTGTTGACTTTAATATTTAAGACGATATTAGTGATGATCTTTCATAACTAACTAAGATTATGTCTTTTTTTTTTTAATTCAACATAATTAAATGTAACGCATAAATATAAATTGCATCAGTTTTATCCGTTTTGCATCACTTTCCATTTCTTTTTAAAAGTTTGTGTATAAGAAAATATTTTTTCCTAAAATCTTTAGCTTTCCTAAGGTATATTATACATCTATATTACTGCTCTTATCTTCAATTCAATTCGTTCAACATGCATATTTAGCCGTTTTTTATCAATGCTATCACGATGATATGTTAATCTTTTTCGAATCTACAAAATTGAAGATCCTTTAGAGGAAGAAAATTTAAACTATCGGCATTTAAGCCCTGTCAGACTATTTCAATCAGAATGAAACCTTCATTATATTAAAGCCATTTAAATTTTGCATCGATATAGCACAAGTTTAATCAAAATCGTTGTGTCGTTTTTGAGAAAATGGGTACAAAACGCATAGTACTAAGTGGCTCTACTGGTTAGCAAATTTTAATGAAAAAGGTGTTGAAACGTCTGGGGCATATAGTTGTTCTAAATATCAATTTTTTTTTTATACAACTTTTACTAAACATACTAGACTAACAATACAAACACGAACAAACAGACTTTGTTACAGGACTTAGTTATTTGGACTCGGTGGATCCTAAAACGTGCATTACCATTGAAAAACTAGAATTAAAAAATTTTCAAGATCGCAATCCTTTCCCTTACGACATTTCATAATAATAGATTTGTAGATAATAGATTTGTTTTCATTTACTTTATATGTTATTATTATGTACTACATATATGTAATTTAGTTTAATAACTAATGTTAGTCCGAATCTACGAACGGTTTTATATTAATTGTATATTACACATCAGGCTATACACTAATACATATAAATGCAGGGACAATCTAATCTGAAATGATAGCTTAAGCCAGGAGAGCTCACAGCCCTAGCAGATAGCGCGTAGAAGCTATTTTCATAAATTAGCCCTTGGAAATCGAGTGGAAAGTGGTCCAGCCCTCAGGAACAAGGATAACCACTTCATCCCCTAACAGAACCGCTACTTAAAACTTTTTCCCTCGCCTGTGAAGACAAGAAGAAGTTCTTCCGCGATTTAGTGAGCTCTTAGGAGATCATCACCTCTAAACTATCTAGAAAAATTATGATCGATATCTTATTTTCACTTAAAGCTTACGTGGAAAATAAGATATAAATGGGTGCAATGCCTAGCAATAACTAAAAGGAAGATTAATATTATAGAGTAGTGTTTCCCAACAATAATTTTTGGCGGACAATTTCATACAATCATTTCAATGGAAAGAACTCTCTACATCATAAATATTAGATATATATTTAAAGTTTTAGAAGGCTACACTGCATCACGTACATTGCGTGTGAAATACCTCTACCGAACATCTGTCGTTCTAGAAATGGCCTAAAACATCTGTGGGGAATAGGAAATATGTGAAAGAAGGTTCTAGGAGTTTACTCCAATCCTCGCAACAATGAATAACTAAAATTTAACGTTGAACCTGGCAGATGGTCCTAGAAGTTTTTAAAGGGAGTGAGAAATCATTCGCAACGCCGACCTTCAGAGGAAACGTAAAAAGATGGTCCCTGCGCTAAGTCAGGAATACGTTTAAGATCCCCATCCTAATTAAACCTTATTAGGCAAAACTTAGGGCTTCCTCTTTAATTTCGTCCAATAGCAACAGCAACATTAAATTACGTTATATGCATAAAAATAAACTTAAATTTAAAACTTATACTAGAAGATATTTAGTATTGAGTAGTCAAATACTCATAAAAAAAATAAAAATAATCAAATATCGTTTATTATCTTCTGCGATACATCATATATCTTCTGTTCTTTAAACTAATTTTCTACTTCTTTACTTTTATAGGCGTTCCAACGTGGGTTGCCTTTTACATTAGGGCAGAGCACCAGAGGTCGCGGTCCAGCCAATCTCCATCCTGAAGACCTCGGCCAGCCATTTCTTCCTTAACTCCACCCCAATCCATCTACCTCTGGTCCGTCTCCGTCTTCCTGGCGGTTGCCAGTCCAAAACTCGATTCGGCCAACGCTCTGTAGACATTCGCCTTATATGGCCGTACCACCTTAGTCTTCGCTGTCCAATTCTGTTGTTGACAGACTGGCAAACCTCCATTCTATCCTGAACAACATCATTCCGAAGTAGGTCCCTACTTTTGGCGAAGATGTATACGTGTTACAGTATACATCTCTTCGCCAAAAGTCCATTTCCACAGCTTGAAGCTTGAAATACATGTTATGACATGGTTCATGTTTTGGCTGCATACGTTAAGATGGGCTCGACGATGGCATGGAAGATTCTTTTTCTAATTAAACTAATTCGAAATGTTAAAATATGATCAATTTTAAATTTGTGATTGTAAACAGTAGAAATAAGTTATCTTTTTACAACGTAGAGCGTGTAATGTTAATTAAAAGCCAACACCACAATATTTTACGTTAAGGTAATTTAAAATTTTCTCCTAATGACATCTCAAATACCTCTATATCCTCTGATCAGTAATATCACCGGACCTTATTAGGATGGAATGTAATATTATTATATAAATAAAAACAAAAAGGTTATAGCGTACACATTTTTTAAAACATTAGTGTACATATTCAGCTGATCCTTAAAACTAAAAAACTTATAAAAATAGTATTATATTTTAGAGAAATTCATAAATCACAAAGAAGTATGTTCTTAAGATCGACATTTTAGCACTATGACTAAGCTATTTAAGAAATATACTTTTATCCCGCTAGTCTCATTTTTTATTTATTTTCGAGAATTTTCCAAACCATTTTCTTCACTATTAAGATAATTAGTTGTAGGGACGAAATTGAAAGCATATCGTTATCTTATTGTTGGTTTATGTTTCGATTTTATATCTACAAAATTACAATAATTGGAACGATTAGAATGACCAATATATATTTTTATTTTTTTAATTTCACATCATACTGCTATTAAGAATTCCATAAAGTCAGATATTTAAAAAAATATTTTGGTGTACGACAATTAAAGTATTATATACGAATATATCTAACAATTAAAAAAAATTAATCTTTTCCATCAAAAATATTTCTTTAGTCTGACGAGAACCAGAAATACCATACCGCATAAGAGCCTACATTAAAGATACAACGTATGTTTAAAAATAAATAGTTAACATAGATAGATAACAATAGTTAAAATAGAATAGATAAATTACGATATTTTTTTTATGCCAGTATATAAAAGTTTACCAATTCAAAGTTTCTAGTTTTTTTTTGCATTTTATTCTCATCAGTTAGTATCCTTTTTATTGAAACTATTTCAGGAGTAACAGTTCATATTCAACAAAAACTGGTAGTAAAAGATTAATAATACAACTTTTTTTAACAAAGAAATATTTCTATTAAATAAGCCCACTATATAAAAGTTAACAAGATCAGGCTTTTTTTTTTTTAAATATCTTAATGTTACGACTTATACTAATTAGTTCGTAATAATAAAATTCTTAATTAATTGATACATAAAATATCATTATGGACATTTGGAAATACTGATATAATCAAGGATTTTCTAAGCGCTTACCTACATCACTATGTAGTATATGTTTGAACCGTGCTTTATTCGAGTCAACAAATGTAACACTAAGCACGATCATTAGACATAACGGAAAGACTATTATCGTTTATACGATAATTTTATAGAATAGAACAATAGAAAGAAAGAATGAATACATTTTATGCATTAAAAAACAGTAAACAAAGGCTTTCAAAGAGTATTTTTTTCAGTGAAACCAGATAAATTGCCTTCCGTCTCGTCCCCTGGGAAAGATTTAGATTGAGAAGCAAACTGTTGAATTCCCTGACTCTCTAGCCGTTGTCTTCTTTCTTAAGTGAAAAAACATCACGTCCCGCTGAAGTCTGTACAAAAAGTACATACAGCAGAATCGCTGGATAATGAACCTACTATGTTGTCAAAAAATGTCTAGAAAATTATGGGTATTATATCTTGTCATTTCTGATTCATTATTTTCAATTACTAACCGTTGTAATCCAACAATGAAAATAAAAGCCCTCTAAAAATTTGATTAAGGAAACGTAGAATCCAAATTATGAATATGAACAGACAAATTATCAGGTTCTTCAACAGATTTCCTACAAAACTTCATACTGAATTCGGATAACTATTAGAGAAGAAATATCACTTTTTGAAATTATTATTATTTTTTCGATTAACTTGATGTTAATCAGATCACAGCTTATTATAAGTGTAAAAAAATAAAAATAAAATAAAATATGAGCAAAATAATCTGTTTCATTCAAGATTTAAATTAAATGAATAATTTTTTTAGATTATCCTACAAGGCATGTTTTTAAAGTAAGTACCGTTTTGGAATTTAAAAAAGACGTGCAAAGATATCACAATAATTTTATTTTTACATGAAAGCCTGTACCTTAATCTGCTTTTCTACATAATTTCCATGAATTTTGAGGCACGTTTCATAAAGCGGCACCAGTTTTTGAATATCCTCCTCAAAAAATTCTGCCGCCTGACTTGTTAACCACTGCATTACAAATGTTTTGACTTCGTTATCGTTTTGAAGACGCCAACCCCCCAGGTGTTTCTTCAAGTGCAGGAACAAATGGTAGTCGCTGGGCGATCAGGCCTGTATGGAGGATGATCTAGAGTTTCCCATTTAAATAATTTGGTCCGATTAGCCACATGTGGACAAGCATTGTCATATAGCAAAACGATACCCTTACTCAACTTGTCACGTCTTTTTAAGACGATAACGAAGTCAAAAGGTTTGTGATGCAGTGGTTAACAAGTCAGGCGGCAGAATTTTTTGAGGAGGGTATCCAAAAACCGATGCCGCGTTATGACAATTGCCTCAAAATTCATGGAAATTATGTAGAAAAGTATATTAAGGTACAGGCTTTCATGAAAAAATAAAATTATTGCGATATCCCTGTACGTATTTTTTTAAATTTCAAAACGGTACTTATAAAACGTGCCTCGTATAATCATAAAATCAAACTTCTGTCATTTTATTTCAACATTACAGTTAAAAGTTTAGTGTTGCTTAAATAATGATCAAACTGCTGCATACCAAACCCTTCACTACCAAATCATAGCTATTGAAGAATAGTATTTACAATTGAAGGACAATTAAATCCCAACAAATCAATTTTAGCGTTCGTAGCAAACAGATGACTTTCAGCTTCACAGTATCCATTAGCAATATCCCACTTACTCCTGTAGAACAAATCCAATTCCTAGTACTTCATCTTGACAAGCGCCTTACAAGGAATCCTCATCCAAGAACGAACATATTATCTAAAATACCGATTACTACAACATTCACTTGACAAACGTTCAAAATTTCCATTCTGTTGCAAAGATCTGATTTACATTATCAGACCTATTTAATCAAATGGAATTGAGATATGGGGTTCTATTAAACCAAAGAAGGCCTCTCGCGTTCCATGCTTACAATACAAAATCCTAAATCAAATCATCCATAATGACCATAACACCCTATTTGTCGCAGACCTAGACCGAAATAGACATATCTGTTTCCTTTCCAAACTATCTCCCACAAAACCTACTTATCTGTAACCTATTTTCCTAACATATGTCCGCAGACCCGGACAACACTCAGAGGCGATTGAAAATAAGATGGCCTCGGGATGTACTTACAATAGTTATTGCAGTGCAAACAATAGGTAGTTCATTACCCATTTATTTATTTTATTTGTATAATACAGTCGTAAATGACTACAAATAAAGGGATACAGATGTTTTTCTATAAAAAGTGGAAAAATATCTAGGTCTTTTTTCACCCAGCTATTTCGTTTCAAGACAGCGGCTGACAGGTCAATAAAGCTGAAAAATTCTAGGGACTTAATATAATAATGGAAAACAGTTTCGCCGGAATCGGTTAGACCGTTTTCTCGTGAAAAGCATATAGGTTAAAAGTTCAACAGACATAGTAATTTAGGCCACTTATTTGATTTATATAATTTAGAAAAGTGGTTCAGTCGTTCCACTTGTTAATTCATGATTAGTTTACGAGCATAATAGAAGTATGATAAACTCAAGAGTCTATATAGGTTATATTTTAGAATGATATGTTTAAAAGAATTGTTTTTTACTTTGGAAAACACCACCTATAAGGATTGCTTGTATTAATATTGGGTTGTTTCACATGAAATGTCCGTTTTTATAGTTTCTGAAATACATAAAGGATTTTGCAGGTCTCTGTTGTTTTCTTCCGAATGTTTAAATATTTAAAGTAAACAGTTACTAATTCTCTACCTTTGTATTATAAACATTAGCTTCCCAATCAATTACCCACTTATTAGTATACCTCCAAATATGAACATGAAAACACGCGATTTTCAAGTAATATTTTTGTACGAGTTTAAACTCGGCCATTCAGCAGCTGAGGCCGCTAGAAATATTTGCAAGGCGTTTGGGGAAGGGAGTGTTAATGAACGGACCATTCGCCGTTGGTTTGCTAAGTTTTCAGTTGGGATACCGACTTAAAAAACATGCCCCGAGGAAGACCTGCGTTCGTAATAGACAACGATGTCCTCAAACATACAGTAGAAGGAAACCCTACCAAACATTTAAAGGACTCTCAGCACAACTAAATGCAAGTGCATCTACAGTTTCCAGACATTTAAAGTGTATTGGGAAAGTAAAAAAGCTCGATACATGGGTACCTCATGATCTCACTGAGCGGCAGCAAGACTCCTTGTTTCAAAACATATCGTACAAAAATTGAAAGAAATGGGTTATGAAATTCTTCCGCACCCACTAGATTACCACCTGTTCAGAAATTTATACAACTTCGTCAAAGGAAAAATTTTTGAAAATGATGATCAAGTGAAAAGTCCGTTTTCAGATTTTGTTTCATTTCAAAGCTCAGAGTTTTTTAGTTCAGGGATAAAAAAGTTGGTTTCACGTTGGGAAAAATGTGTAGAAAAAGAAGGTAAATACTTCGAATAAAATTACCTTGTTGTTAACGGACATTTCATGTGACACAACCCAATAAAAGTTGACAAAAGTCAATACTTTTTAAAATTTCATTTGAACAAATAATAACTCGCAAATTATTATACCTAAATAAATAAATACCTATCTTTGAAGCTCATTAGAATCTCCGTGCAAAATAGATCGCAGAAGCACCTTTGTAATGGAGACTGGCTGAGCTTTGATAAATATTAGAACGTTATCTGCGGTGTGAATTTGTATTGTGTAAACGATCAACAACATCTAGGAGAATATTAAATAATAGAAAGTTATAGCTAAGCATCTTGCTTCCTGCTCACCATTTTATACATCTGTCAACTCATGTTATTTTTTTACGATCTTTAATTAATTTCTGCCATTTTATACTCTCTAGAGAATGATCAGTTAATATTTTATGGTTTCCAACGTCGTAATATTTCGTCTATCTTGATGGGTTAAAGATTCAGTGCATTACGTTTACCGAATAGATGGATTGAATTCGGTCGATTCAAAATATGTAGGTAGGAAGAAAAATCTATTTAGGAATGAAATATTAAATTATAACGCAAAAATATAATAAGTCAAATGTAATTGATTTTCATTAGAATTGAGTTTCAGGAATACGAAAAAAAAAAATGAGTTTAATACCTCTTTAAATACCTTAACTTTTTCTTTACTTTGAAATTTTGCCATAAAATAACTTTATAAGATCTTTTAAACTTTAAATTACTCTATAGAACCGATCATGATAAATATAATGGAAAAGACTAATTAAAAATGAAAACATGCATCTAGTTAAGACAAAAACTTCAGCATTTTTTTTTTTTTTTTTTTTTTTCTTAGCCCCTTATTTTTTTTCTTCTAAGCTCCTGCAATACTGGTAAGTTCTCCTTTTTCTGCAATCGTGCATTTTAAGGAGTTACAACTCTTTAACGTAACTTCTGGAGAGTAATAACATTATGAATAATAATTCCTAGTAGGGCTCACCTTCTAGTTTGTTTCGGCCTTACAACTAAAACTTAAACTAATTTATCTATTTGTTGAGTTTCTGCCATCGCTGAGGTATTCCTGGGGGTTTTAGTTGATTAAATATAGGGTTATTTACAAATTTCGTTGATTCGAAAAACTTTAAATTCCTCTCACTCATAAAGTTTTTAATTGTTGGCATTTTCATCTCTTCATGTAATTTCTTAGTTTTTACTCTTTGGATTATCGTCCCTTTTGCGATGCTTTTTAGAATGCCGTTTTGAAATGCCTGGACATTTTTTTCCGTTGATTTCGCCACGTGTGGAAAAAGTTGTGAGCCATACAACAGTGACGGACGAATAATTGTTTTGTATATCATCGCTTTTAGTCGGAGAGATATACTTGGAGATGAAATCAAATGGTTAAGCCTAAACATTTTTCGCCTTACAGATTTTTTTTTTTTTGAAAAGTGGACTGAAAATTTTAAGTGTCTGTCGAACGTGATTCCAAGATATACAATATTTTTAGACAGTTTAATTTGGCAATTATTGAGATTAAATCCTGAAGGAATTTTTCTTACCCTTCTGGAACGAATAAACAATAGTCTTTGTTTTGTCAGGATTAATTTCTATGTTTAGCCACTTTAGCTCTAAAGATATTTTTTTACAGACACTTTGGGACTGTTTGAGAGCCGTACTGGCATTGGAGCTGCTGCTCGTGACTGCAATATCGTCGGCAAAAGCTGATACAGTGGCTTTCTCGTACTTCCTTCCAACGATGTTAGAAGTGTAAATGGAGAACAATATAGGAGACAGCACTGCTCCTTGTGGAACACCACATGTAAGTGGTACCGAACCGGAGAGCTCTTCCGCAACTTTTACAGCTAAGTACCGATTGCTCAAAAACGATTTAATGACCGAATACAGTTGCTCCGGACACTCTCGTTCAATCATTTTTTGGCAGAGGATTTCGTGAGTCACAGAGTCGAAAGCTTTAGAACAGTCGAGGGTTATCATAGCAGTTGCCTTGTTCGAGTTTAAGTTCCTGGTCACCTCATTGTGCAGTTTAACGGTAGTCCATCAGCATGGGATGGGGCGTTAATGTTATACAGCATTTCAAAAGTTGGAAATCGTGGGAAGATAGAAATCTTGTAATTTCAAATGATGATATCTTACCCCTACTTTGGTGCCTGACTTGCTCATTATAACTTGTGAAACCTTAACAATTTAGTTGTAAGACACTCTTTTACCTTAGTTAATAAAATATTAAGCTGAAACCGGTTTTCTCAATTATTATACTGATAAATTTTTTGAAAACAATTTGAGGTTTATAATATTATTTTCAGTATGAATAAAAGTAATAATGATATGTGACCATATCCATACAATATTTAGAGAAAAACAATGATAATGTCAAATTATATAAAAACAGAAAATAAATAAATACATACATTTATAATTAATAAACTTTAATAAATGTCTGTGTACCAGTGGAAGGGGAGCGAGAGCCGCATTATACTGATTATAAAATACTTCTCAACTGACAATGTTGACTTCCATATATTAAAATAATATATCGATAATGCCTGCAATTGCGTGAATTATATTTTCATTATGTTATATTGTTATTATTATAATATAAAAATAATAATAGGCTTACCGAACCCGAAGGTTAGATGCCGATACCACCAAAGTCTGCCTACACAGACTCGTCCAATGTTCACCGTTCAAGCCAAGCCCCGAGATCAGCCTTAACGCAATCCTCCCATCGACGCTTCGGACTGCCTTTCGGACGCCTACCAGTCGGTCCAGCGAGTACCAACTTTCTTAGAATCCGTTCCTAACCGAGCCCAACCACTTTACGGGCCCGTTTGAGTCTCCGCGATGCTATCAACTCAATTATATTCATAGGATACAAGTTCCGCAATTCCGCGTTGTGCAACCTTCTAAACTCCCAAGTGGCCTCATCTCTCTTCGGACCAAATATTTTACGCAGTACCTTATTTTCGAAAACCTTAAGCCGTTGTTCATCCTTCAAAGTAAGAGGCCACGTTTCACATTCATAAACAACCGTAGGAAGAATAATAGTTTTATAAATTCTAACCTTTAAGTTTTTAGATAACAGCCACGAGCTAAGTAACTTAGCAACTGAATAATAACTCGCATTTCCACCTTTAACCGGGACTTTATTTTTTCCTGGATTTCATTTTTTCTTGTTATCATTGAACCTAAGTACTTGAATTTTTCCACGTGTTCAAAAGTATGCCCTGATATATCAATATCACCAAGATCGCCACCATTTCTGCTACTAATCATATATTTCGTCTTATCGGTATTTATTTCGAGTCCTATTTCTTTACCGGTTTTTATTAACACACTTGTATTTAGTTGTATGGTTTCCGTGTCTTCACCTAGCAGTACCAAATCATCGGCATACCCCAAAACCCGAATCTTGTCACCCATATTTAAGCCATTTTCGGCACACAACACCTTTTCTATGACATATTCTAAAGCTATATTAAATAAAACAGGTGAAAGGGAGTCACCCTGTTTCCCACCGATCGCACCTCAAATCTCTCGGAGTAATTATGACCGATTCTAACTTTATGGAACGTTTTTCGACAAACACATCTCTACTAGGTTTACTAACTTTCTAGGTATTCCCTGTTCAATCATGATGTTATATAGCTTCTGACCGTCTATTGAATCATAAGCCTTTTTAAAATCGATATAAACTTGATGGACTACGCCGTTGTATTCCAATTTTTTCTTTAATATTTGACGTGAGGAAAATATTTGATTAATAGTCGAGCGGTTCCGCATAAAACCACATTGGTAGTCTCCGATAATTTCCTCAGCATATTCCGTGATTCGGCTAGTTATTATTGACGAGAATATTTTATAGCATACTGGGAGGAGAGAGATCCCACGACAGTTGTCACAATCCGTCCTCGGTCCTTTTTTGTGGATCGGAATAAGTATTGATTCTTTCCATTCTTCGGGCATAATATAATAACAACAATAGTAATATAACCGGATTACTTTTAAAACAAAACTAAGACATCGTGTTACCATTGGAGTAGTTTCATAAATAAATAAATAATCCTAAGCCCATGAACTTTCACATACCTTTTACTACCCAAATTTTTTTTTTCATTTCTACTTGATATAAATTTTAAAATTTTACGACTCTCAGAAAAAGTTTTATTTCCATTTTTAATCTTTAAAACTTCTTTCAAAGTTGTCAAAAATATAATGAAGAAACAGTGAATGCGTTGGTAAATATCTTACAAACGTGGTGTGACAGTCATGAGAGAGAGCACTCCTGGCATGAAATTAGCATGAATTATTACAAGATAAGGCCTCTCACCCAACTCCTCTTCAGCCTACTGACGGCGTTGCCTGGCATACATGCGGTCGCCATATCAGTGATAAGCGTGTTAAGGTGTCTTCTTAGTATGTCATGGAGCAGTTTAATGTATTTTCGTAAGTGCTCATTTTCTTTAAACATGTGAATATCAGTGTGTAAAGCAATGTTACTAACGTGGTTTGGAGGTTGTTTTGTTATTTTTTAAAAATTTAAAAATATAATTTTTAGCAGCTGCATGTTTACGTGATAGTAGAAATACTATAGGCTCGATTCTAAGTTGTTACCAAACATGTGCTAATACTTCACTTTTTACTTATAAACTTTGTGTCTTATATAGTAGGTTTTGGTTCTTACTTTTCTTAGTTTAATTTATTTTCTTATTTAAAAAAAAGTCATTCAACCTTAAAGGAGTAATAAAATTTAGTAGGCATGCCATTAATTTATACCTGAAATCCATTCCATTTATTTACCTCGTAGTGACAATTCAATCCTGAATTTTATTTTTTACCACGATTGTCGCTTTATTGATAATTGATTAGACCAAAATGGCAGATGAAAGAGAATATTTATAACTTTAAATAGATTGTGAATACTGAGTGTATGTAATGTGTTGTTATTTTTTGTTTTTATAAAAGGTATTGAAACCTAATAGTAGAGTCAATTTTGTTGATTTTAATAGCTTGCCACACAATAGAAAGTCTTGGTGGAAATTGTTTCTTGTATTTCGTTAATTTGATATCTAGACAGAGCACCACAAAAGGTGTTGAATATAATGAACTTAATGTGATGTCAAAAGATGCCTAGAAATCATGAACATAACGTAAATGTAAATAATTTATTGTGAAGGAGTACAATATTTTTACAAATAATTAAATATACAACTATAATGTTGTGATTAAGTCATGTATTAACTTCTCAAACATGAGTTTTGTAAATATGTATTTCGTAGATAATAGCAAATAGGAAAAATAACTTTTATTCTGTAAGAAATCTTATAGAGAACTAAATATGTTAATTTATAAAGTCAGATACCACCTTGAAAGTTTTAATATAAAGTAGTAGTACTTTGTTTTATATAAAATAGTATTGAAATTGTTTACGTGATAGTAGAAAAATTAATCTTAAACGTTTATAAATTCTATTTAATTTCCATTCGGATGAAACACATGTTAGTCCTTTTAAAATCTTTCATAGTTTAAACACTTATTTTTTTCTAGAACTAACAGTCAAAGATAGTAATTTATTTCAAATAGGTAAAATAACAAATAATTTAGAGAAAGCAATTGAGAAAATCTAGTATTTAGGTACTATAACACTATGTCTGTTGAGATAATACCTAACTAATATTCAATGGGATTTAATTATACATTGATTGAAGTTAATCAAAACTTTTAATTAAAAAAAAATATGGCATATACTATTATATATTGCATATGATATTTTCGTTTTGTACGATATATCATATTTCAACAGGACTTATCTTACACACTTCTTCATTATTTGGACACTAGATCTAAAATGTGTATTATTGATACTGCAGTTGATAAATTTTATAACGGAAAACTGTTACTTATAATATGTTTCTTAAATAGTTTTAGTAAATTTAAAACTGTACCTCCAAAAACCAATTTCTAGGTTTTAATACACAACATCTATAAAAGTCTTGGTTTTAGACTTTAAGATTAATCTGATGATTTCTGAAAGATACTGTATCTATTGATATTTTTATTGATTCAATTTGATTCACCATTTTATATTAGGGAGCTGAATGGTCTAGTGGATAGTCTGTTTTACTGTTTACCAAGAATCTCAGCTATGGTAGAATTATTTATTCTGCTATTTCAGCTGCGGAGTGACGAAGAGGTATAGGGCACACCCAGCCACTATAAAATGAGTACTTAAAATTAGGTGATTAGTTAGTTAGCGTGATCTAGGCCTAATCACATCCTTCAGGAACAATCCAGACCTTAATAAATATTGAACAATGGCACTTCATAGGTTGTATATGAACAAGTTACTTTATTTATTTATTTTTTTTTTTGCATTTAAATCCAGATTTTTTCCTATTTTTTTTTTTAACGTACGTAATCGACGAGAATGGAATGTTTTTGTATAATATGGAATGCAATTAAATACATACTAATCGTTAGTACCTTATAGAAAGGACTGGGATGTTTCAAATTATTTTTAATACCTCTATTTATTTTAGTTTCATTTTATATAATTTGGCTTTCATTTTGTTTATATCGTAAATATTGTATGAATGTGATCCTGTAACAATATTATTATTGTCCATTGTGACAATTTCAATATGGCCGAATAAAGAAATTTAATTTTTTACTAAAATTATTTTTAAAGGCAAACTTTAAGTTCGGAATCGCGTTTCTAAAAGACTTGATATTTTTTTATATAATATCAAATGACGAATTTTGATAAAACTAAACGATTAGAATACGTATTAGAATATGTTACAAGGTATCATTTCGTTAAATATTCGTGTAATTTTGTTCCTATTTAGATATAAACGTCACAATTAGTAAGTACCATATTGTGTCTTGGTCTAAGGTGGGGCAAGGAGGTGGTCTATAATTAATAGCTTAGTAACTCCATTATATTCAACTTAACAAGTTTTTACAACGTATATATAAGTAAGTTTCTAAATAAACAAACGTTTGTATGCTTAATGTGCCTTGAATATGTGTACAGCCTATGATCTTGTATTGAAATCAGATATACAACTTAGAGGGTTCAAGTGGTGACATTAACGTCAATAGTAATCAAGCTGTCAGGATTAAGCTGAGAGATAATGCTAGGCTGTTAGCCTCAGCCCAGGATCTGCCATTGAGGGTTAGGCCTAGGGCAAAGGGGTGTCAACCTGGTTAATTACTATTGGATGTGGTTAGCACTTAAGTCTCCTTTGATTTATGGTCATTTATGGGACTGTAATTTCAATAAATATTTCTTGAAATAATTAATTTATATTATTTTTTTACTAATTTCAGATTAGTATGAGAAGACTTGATTAATATAATTCATTTATAATAATAATGATAATAATCAATTCAGCTCATTACTAAAGGATGTGGTGCACTGCAATGCTTGTCACCTGTCTACTTTAAGAAGAAAGTTATTGAATGAATCAATACTATATTATCAATACTATTCTCAAGACCTCATCCAAATGGAAGGGATAAAAATATATTGGAACCAATGTTTATAACTAATCACTCGGTAATCTATTGGGTTGTGTCACATGAAATGTCCGTTTTCAAGATAAAGGATTTTTATTAAAAATACGATATGAAAACAAGATAATTTTCTTCGAAGTATTTGCCTTCTTTTTCTACACATTTTTCCCAACGTGACACCAACTTTTTTATCCCCGAACTGAAAAACTGAGCTTTGAAGTGAAACAAAATCTGAAAACGCACTTTTCACTTGATCATCATTTTCAAAAAGTTTTCCTTTGACGAAGTTGTCTGAATTCCTTAACAGGTGGTAATCTGTTGGAGACAAGTCAAAAGAATACGGTGGGTGCGGAAGAACTTCGTAGCCCAGATCTTTCAATTTGCACGGTATGTTTTGAAACATGCTGCTCAGAGAGATCATGAGGTACCCATGTATCGAGCTTTTTTATTTGGAGGTATACTAAAAAGTGGGTAATTGTTTAGGAAGTTAATTTTTATAATACAAAGGTAGAGGATTAGTAACTGTTTACTTTAAATATGTAAACATTCGGAAGAAAACAACAGAGATCTGCAAAATTCTTTATGTATTTTAGGAACTATAAAAACGGACATTTCATGTGAAACAACCCAATACAACAGGCCTGATATTGTTATGATTGACGGAGATAAGAAAATAGATAAACTAATTGATATAGCTGTGGAGTATGATAGCAAACCTAATTCAGTCTGAGCAGAGAAAAATAGTATGTATCAAGCTCTAGCAGCTGAGCTAAAGGAACAGTACAGTTTGGATAGTGTTCTCGTGATCTTAAGATTGTAATATCCAGCGATAGTCTAATACCTACCTATATGAATGAAAATAATTCCTCTAATCAAATAGAGAAGAGTGTTTTAGCTGCTAAAGGGGTTATTATATTATAATATTTTGTTTTAAAACTAAATAAACTAATAAGGACATGAAGAATACGTTCTACAAAACACATTGACTTATCTCTGTGTACCCTGGGTGCTAAGAAAAGCAGACGAACAAAGGATCACTGTATTAGAAAAAAAAATTCCTTCGATGGCCATATGGCCTATAGGGAAACAAACAAAATCAGGAACTGTGTGAAAATAGATGTCCTAGTGGCTTCATTGGGCGTTTTGTGGACGTGTGGGACGTTTCAAGAATGGAACATGATAGTACCCCGAAGAGAACCATGAGCTATGCGCTGGTGAGTAAAAGGAAGAGAGGAAGACTCCGAATGGATGCAGCTCATCTAGTGGCGTCATTCTGGTGGACGATGGCTGAGTAAAGAGAAGAGTAGGAGCGATTTCTTTTGGAGGCCAGGGCTCGAACTGGGATGTAGCGCAGTGGATGTCTGTAAGAATGTACTATATGCTCTGATACCATATTTTCATTTTTATTGTAAAGATAAAACTAAAGTTTGCTGTAGAAGCCACTTATCAACTGGGACTATCTACGACTGTCATAAATGAAGTCCAGCAAGCTGTACTTCTGAACACAGCTATTAATATTCAATATCATTATTTAACAAAAATCACCTGAAGTGGTTGTTGGGTTGATCTCTTGAAACTTTCCTTCATATGAAGGATCGGGAAATAAAAAATAATAATAAATTCTATATTAATGCTGGAACAACTCCCTTTAGAATAATATAACAAAATAGTCAAAACAGATATTTCAGCGTCTTAGAGTAGAGAAAAAAGTGGATAATAATTATTAATCAAGAAGTAACTTTAAATATTAATATTGAAGAATGAACGAGATAAGAAAAGAAACTAAGAAATATGAACAGTTTTGATAAACAATAAATTTACAATGATTTTTTTTTTTTTTTTTTTTGAGAGAGAGAATAGTATAGCATGAGCAAAATACAACAGAAGATAAAATGCAATGAATGAATACACGTTTATATCTGTCTTATTGCTAATTGTAACTGAAATAAGCAAACATATTTAGGGTTCTTCAAATATTTAAGGAAAAAGAACTAATTGAGCGAATGGAAGTGGAAGTTTGGAAAAATATGGGAGTCACAAATATAAGAAGGAATAGAGTTCCATACGGATCAGGATCGGGTTAGGAAAGATCAGTCGAATAGTTTACAGTTCGACGGGACGTTATATACAGATCTCAAAGGCGCGAGTAGACGCAAGATTTAAAGAGAAAGATATCTGAGATGCATAATGGACGTCGAGTTTGGAAAACTGGGAAAAGGAAGGTGCCAAAAAGCACTTAAGGTAAAGCCACTTCAAATCTTCGTTGAATCTGGTGACATTAGTGTCAATGGATATCCAAAAGATAATTAGTATATTTTACGTCTCCTTCTCTTATTCATTTATTTCACTACAAAATAATAATCTGGACATATTTTCATTCCGATAAACATATTTTATTAATGTGTGTTACCATATTGCATTACTGTTTTTTCCTTATATATATTTATTTTTTTGGTTTTTATTTACGTTATCAGACTTTTTCACAGTCCGATAAAGATCTACAATCAAATAAATTTTTATTTCCATCAGCTTTTAAGTCGAGATTACAAAACAAAATAAAAAAATAGATTTAATTTTAAATACCTTAACTTTTAAATTGGCATTCGTTCGGGAAAAGGCACTCCTGAAAAATAAAATACGGTGATTCTGTAGATTATATCGCCGTAAGATTTCACGTCCCATATCGTATAAATAAACGAATGAGTAGATTTTGAATAGTTCTGAAGGGCAACCCGTTAGACGAATTGTTTCAAAAGTATGTACTATTGCTGTATATTAATTATATTTATAATATTATATATATATATATATATATATATATATATATATATATATATATATATATAAATGATCATACAATAAATAAATATAGTGCGGCCAACAAACGGATTCACTTCCTCGGCTGTTAAAATCAATATAGAAACTATTTAACAAACTTAAAGTGGACAAAAGTTAAAATTTTATTTATATGAAAATTCAGTTAACTACGATTTGTAAATAATTAGCAAAATAAAATTATTGATTATATATCAGTAATGAATTATTCCCTATCATAAATTATATATATATATATATAAAAAGTGCAAATACATGTATTTTGGGGAAGAAGTTGCTGTAACATCTCCGGCGTATAGTTGTTTTAAATATGAAATTTCACTTTCGTGCCATTTTTTTGTTTTAGTGCTGGCCACACACACACAGACCTTTTTGCGGGGCTTAATTTTAATAGAAAACTGGAATTATAAAAGTTTCATGATCGCAAAACTTCCTCTTAATATATATTTGATATAAAGATAAGTGAAAGTAAAAATAAAATAACCAATAACCGATATGGGTCTTAGGCTCAGTATATATAGAATTCCGTAGTGTGTCTAGGTTAACGGTCGTGCAGAGAGGTGATTCGACCGTGATCAGGCTCAGCCGAAAGGTTTTTATATTATTTTTTTACGTACCTAATTTATACGGGCTGGGTGTGCCTAGCGGGGTATCCATACTCCAAGAACGCCTCTCGGGTAGAATAACATATACTATTACAGCCGAGATTCGAACCAGTACACTAGTAGACAGCAGAACTACACTAGCAAACAGTAGACTAGTGCTCTAAGCACTAGACGACGCCACTCCCCATTTTTATCTCTAGTGTTTGAATTCGAACGAATTTGAAAACAATTCTTTTGATATCTATTCAAAAAATATTTTTTCAACTGAAACGTTGTAAAACATCGGAATTCCTAAAAGCACAGACACCCACTGATAAACGACCCTGGTGTTGGTAAAGCAATTAATGTCAAATACGCCTCATCTTCCCCATCCTTCATGCGTTATAGCTCGTCAGGTTTACGCTGATGTGCAGTTCATAGTGTCAAATTACTTGCAGAAAACATAAATTTTAGTGAAAAATACAGTAAGTGCTAAAATAATTTATATATTTTCATGGATAAAGGCCTGTAAAATTGATATTTTATAAAATGAAATTTATCAAGTTATAATGTAATGATTAATATAATGTTTTTCTGCAAGTAAAATATTTTCCCATCTAACAATTATAACCAACCTATTCCCCAGCCCAAACCAAATTAGAGTAAGAATGTCGGAATAAATTCTAAGCGAACGCTACATCAAAAGCATCAAACCGCCAAGTGCTTATTCGAATCGACGTCATTTGACTTGAGGTTGATAAGACAACTATGCCTTAACCCCCAGTGACCACCGCTTGAGTTATCTATTTTTTTTATAAAAACATGTTGAGATATTTATAAAAGAAATGATTGGAGCCTAAACATTCCACTTAGGTTATTACTTGAAGAGTTTGCAATATCTCATTTTAATAAAAAAAAATGTTTAAATTAAAATTCAAAAGAAACCTTTTTTTGTTTGGATTTAAATATTTGGAATCATTAATCGTAACAATGTGATTTATGGGGTTTTCGTCGACTGAGCATTGATATTTAAAAACACGAGAAACTTACATAATATATATTTACAAAAATTTTGAGATTTTTCAACTCAGGTTGGAACAACAGATAAATATATATTCAGAATGACTTTCCGAAAGAAAAAATAATAAAATCTCCTTTAGATACTACTGATATTTCACGAAACTTTATATTTTTCAATTTGTATGACGATAAACAATGTGGAATAAATATTTATTTCCAATAAACGTGTTTTAGAGGAAGAAATTGTTAATTTTCGGCATTTAAACCGTAAGAATATTTTATCAATAATAAAATATATCTTATATTAAAGGCCGATTGATAAATTTTTTTTTTTTTTTTTTTGGAGGGATTTAATTTACCTCAACTTATGATATTAAGGAGATTTTTATGAAATTTAAAAAAGTAAACAGCTAATATGAAGGAAAAATTATAAGATAGTAGTGCAGTAACAACAGTTAATGGGTAGGCTTAAGTTTATTAACTTACTACCCCACGTTTTACCATTTACACTAGCCCTAAATGGACAGTAGGATTTTCAAAAAACGTACCGTTGTATAGGAAATAATGTATATCCAAACATTTTTCGTATTTGTATAAGAGATTGATAGAAACTATTGAAAGAAATTTGAGTTGTTAATAGAAATCTTGTATTTTTTTTTAGTATTATTTTATTTATCTTCTTTCCTTAAACTATTATAAACTGATATTTTAATTTATTTTATATTACTTTAACTTGCCTATTAAATAAAGCAAACAGCTTAAATAAAGTATAATGTCAAAATATTTTTTTTTTTTTTTTTTTTAAACATATTCATTGATATTTACAACTGTATTAAATAAAAATACATCTAGTAAATGTGATGGTAATATACAAAACTGTCATGAAAAACATGTAGAGACACTACCCAGTGGCAGCACTCTAAAAATATTTTAAACTAGAAGGTCCCGGGGCCATTTCCTTTTCAGGCGCCTCGGAGGATTATCCGGAATTGAAGAGGAAGACAGGATTGAAACTAGTGGGTTAGAGTGAGAATGGAGTTTGTCATGAAAGGATTGATACCTGGTCTGGGCCAAATCAGTAACATAGGGAACATTAAGGTCTTTATGGATAAGTTTATTCGTGACAAAGTAAGGAGCGTTGAGGATTTTACGAAGGATTTTGGATTGTAAGGATTGGATGCGGGAAGAATTTGATGGTTTAGTAGAGCCCCAAAGCTCTACTCCGTAAGTCCAGATTGGTCTTATAATAGTCATGTAGATGAGCCTTTTGTAGTTAAGAGGAAGGTTTGATCGTTTGTCTAGTAAGTGTTGAAGTAGCCTAAAGCGGCGAGCAGTTTCTTGTCGTTTTAGTCGTGTATGTGGATTCCAAGTTAGGCGTTTGTCAAGAAGAAGTCCTAGGTATCGGATCTGTTCAACAGGAACTAGTTGAGTGTTATTAAAGGATACTTTAGGGCAGGAAGTCAAAGGTTTACGGCGAAGGGTAAAGATTATTTGATGGGACTTGTTGGAATTTATTTTTATTCTCCAGTTCTGACACCATACTTCTAGGTCTTTGATGTGGGCTTGAAGGGTATTTGAAGCAACAAATGGATCTTTATGAACTGATAACACGCAGGTGTCATCAGCATAGGTAGAAAGGAAAGTGTTAGGATGGGTTGGGATATCAGCTGTATATACTGTGTATAGAATGGGTCCTAGAATACTGCCTTGAGGAACACCAGCAGTCTGTGTATAAAGGGATGAATAGGAACTATTGTGATTAATTTTGAAGGATCTATCAGAGAGGTAGGATTGAAGAATCAGGAAATATGTGGGAGGAAGGAATTTACGGAGTTTGTACAACAGTCCTGGGTGCCAGACTCTATCAAAGGCCTGTTCTACATCGAGAAAGGCTCCCGTGCAGTACAACCCGCGCTCCAAAGCAGAAGAGACAACGTCCACCACACGATGACATTGCTGGATAGTGGAATGGGATGTTCGGAATCCGAACTGATGATCAGGGATGATATGATTAGAATCAAGGATGGGATATATTCGTTTCAGAAGGAGTTTTTCAAAGATTTTACCCATAATAGGTAATAGAGAAATTGGACGGTAAGAGGATGGATGTTCGGGCGGCTTTTGGGGTTTGGGAATCATCTTAACAATGGATAGTTTCCAGGAATCAGGAAAATATGTGGTCCGGAGGATAGCATTATATATGTAGGTAAGAAAACAGATGGATTTTCGAGGAAGCTGTTTCATTATACGGGAAGTAACTAGGTCATGTCCAGGAGCTTTGCGGGAAGGTAATCTGTGAATGATATTGGCTATTTCTGAAGGATGAAATGCTTTAGGTGGTAGGGTCATTTGGAGAGGAATATCGAGTTCTGTTTCAATACATTCAACATGGTTTGAATTGAGTATTTCAGGATGAGGATTGTATATTTTAGAGAGGTGCTGAGCAAATATCTGGGATTTTTCTTCGTCGGATCGTGTCCAGGTTCGGGTTTCATTAAGGAGTGGATGGTTGAAATTTTTAAACTTCAGGATTTTTTTAGTAGTCGTCCATAGTGATTTGTCAGCAATCGTAAGATTTTCCGTCAAGTTTTGTAAATTTTGTATTTTGTATTTTTTGAGTTCTGATTTTAGTTTGTTAGTCAGTTGGGTGTAATAAGTTTTGTCTGTTGGGTATCTGGTCCTGTGCCACTTCGATCTTGCTGTGCGCTTTTCTCTCAATAAGATCTGAATGTGCTGTGGTAGGTTACTTTTCTGAGGTTTATTAGGTTTGGTGTTAGTTGTGTTGTCTATTATGGTGCTACTTATTGAGTCAGTAAGTTTTTCTATGGCTAGGTCAATATCTTGTTTGGTCTTTAGTGGAAGTTTTAAGTCTAGTTTATTTTCTATGTCATATCGAAATTGGTCCCAGTTTACACGTCCTGTAATTAATGTAGAAGGAGAGGGTTTAGGAACAAAGTTTGAATGCAAAGAAAGCAGAACAGGACTGTGGTCAGATGAAAGGTCATTCAGGGATTTGATTTCGGCTTGGGAAGTAGGGATTTGAGAGGTAACAAATATATCCAGGATATCAGGTTTTTTTTTTAGAGATGTAGGCCAATATGTGGGATTCGTAGGAGCAAGGATAGAATAACAATTGGAGTTTGTGACGTTAGAAAGGATACTACCACGGGAGTTGGATGCTCGACAACCCCATCGTTGGTGTTTAGCGTTGTAATCACCTCCAGCAATGAAGCGCGGCCCAAGAGATCGGAATAAGGAATTAAGAAGGCTATAGGAAACGGTGTTACCAGGAGGACAGTATACAGCTGAGACTGTGAAATGGAAAGGACGAGTTGAAATTATTACAGAAGAGGATTGTATGGCGTCAGATGGAGTAGTAGGAATAAGGGAATGTGGAAGGGATTTATGGATAAGAACGCATGATCCAGCATGGGCAGTGTTGTCTGGGTGGTCTGTTCTATAAGTGATGTAGTCTCGTATGTAAAATTTTGATCGTTGAGTGAAGTGAGTTTCAGTTATTAATGCAATATGTATGTGATTATCATGTAGGAGTATGTCGAGTTCGTCTCGGTGGTTGAGTAGGCCATTAGCGTTCCACAAGAGGATAGCTAGGGGCTTTACACTCATCGTGGGAAATTAAATGGGATTTCGGAAAGAATACGAGTGAGGAGGGAGATAAGTGGCTGGATGGTTTCTTTGAGATCTAATAGGAAGGAATTAAGAATGGAGTAAAAGTCGGGTGGGGGTATATTATAGGATTGGGAAGGATAATTTAGTTGAGCTGGTACATTGGCTGGAGTCTGCACCCGTCGAGGGGTACAATGATATGCATTTTGGGATGTTTGGGGTTGAGGATTGGGTTGATTTGGCTGTACAGTAGAACGGGGTGGGATCGGGTGAGGTTTTTCTGGAGGTAATTTAACCCTAACAGGTATCTGATGAAGAGGGGTTGGCTGGTGTGGAGCTTCAAGCTGGGGATGGGAAATCTGGGTCATGGGTTGGGAGTTCGGAGGCGCCTGCCGTATAGGTTGTTGAGGCTGCGAGTTGATAACGGAGGAGGGCTTCTTAATGTTCCGTCGATCTTGATTTCCAGGTTTTGGAGTAGTTGGCTGTGGAGTCATGTTAACAGCAGGTTTCTGAATTTCTGGAAAATTTACCAGGTTATCCAGTACAGGAGGTGGTGCAGGTGTATTACTTTTCTGTTCCAGACTTTTGGGTAGAAGGTTTTGTGATCTCTGTCTGAGCAGATTTTTGTAGACCGAACAGCCTCTGTAGCTCGCTGGATGTGCTTCACCACAGAGAGCACATTTTGCTGGTTCATCACGAGATTTCGGGCAGGTCTCTGTAGCATGAGGGCCGGCACATTTGACGCACCGGGCCTGGTGGTAACAGTAGGATTTAGTGTGTCCCAAATTTTGACATTTAGTACACTGTACTATTGTAGATGTCGGCCTAGGCTGTTCAAATCGCACAATGGAGTATACCAGTCGTGTTATATTGAATATTTCTGGGTTATTTGTGGCAGGCTCTAGATCCACGAAAAATAGAGGCAGTGGATATTTTCCCTTTGGATGGAAAACGGGAGAGACCTTTCTGACATTGTAGCCTATTTCTTCTATCCCTCTTTTGATAGCATCTGTGGGAGTTGATGAGTGGAGCCCTCTAAGAACGACACGATATGACTTTTCTTGTTTCAATTGGTAACAATGGAAGTCGTAGCTTTTCGAATTCAAATGGTTGACAAGCTTTTTGTAACTGTCTTTATTTGTTGTATTGATCTTAATATCATTTGTTCTCGAGTAACAACGAAAGTTGGGCTGTCCGATCAAATCTGCAATTTCTTGACCAAACGACATAAAATTTTGTATGTTGTTGACAAATATTGGTGGGGGTTCGGGATCACAAAACCCTTGAGAATCTGAAATTATGTTGGCTGTACCTGACGTACTGGCAGAGGTAGATGGCGCTGTGAAGACAGACGGAGCGGCTGATGATGATGGAACTGGTTCTATTGTGTTGGCTGCAGTGAGTTTACTGCGGGTTTTTGGCGGTGACATATTTTGCTCAGACGCCTGCTTATTTTTATTTGATTTATTTTTTTTTTTTATTTGGTGAGTTACCCCCAGATCCAGGAGGAAGGGAGTTCCGATGCCGCTTCATACGGCGAGTTAAATATTGAGAGTCCGTTTCACTTATTTCAGAGAAAGGGGTCTCCTCTGAGTCGTCACCGGACGTATTTCTATCTAAGTCCATTATTAATTAAAATTAAAGAAAAGAAAAAAAAAAATCTATATACACCTGCGTATTAAAATAAAAAATAAATTTTATACAATAAATACTTAAAAACTAAACTATTCACATGATTATATACAATTAATAAAGAAAACATATCTAAGAAACAATTATAACAAATAGGAAAAAAAAAATGGTCTTTAAAAATTTAAAAGAAATGAATGAAACTAAAAACAAAATAAAGTCCTAGACGAAAACAGATGACTGAGTTAGTAAACTTGGCCTAGCCCTTTAAAAATAAAGATAACTGTTAAGGATTAGGGCCACGTTGCCATCTCAACCAGATAGCTATCAGTTTATAAGATATCGTGTATCGGTACAAATAGTCACTCACCTCACTATACGTGAATATTAAAGTGTTTAGTTGATAGTAAACTCACTGTTCACAAAGTTTTATAGCTGACATGTTGATAGAACCGTGGTGAAAGTGTGACAAACACAGAGCTACGAAAGAATAGAACTGCAGTTGCGGCCATTAACCAAGGTACCTAATGTCAAAATAAAATAGAAAAATAAAACTGAAAATCAAAAACTCCTTGATTCATTTTATAAACGGACAAAAGGAATTCAGAAAAAGTACGATATAATAGGTAATATTTCCTTTGATCTAGATTCAACCACGTTTTGTATTTATATAAGAAACTGATAGAAATTATTCAAATAAATTGTTGTTGATAGAAATCTTGATCTTTTTTTTTTTTTTTTTTTTTTTTTTTTTTTTTTTTTTTTTTTTAGGATTATTTTATTTACCTCATTTCCTGAAATTATTTTAAACCGATCTTTTAATTTATTTTATAAAACTTTAACTTATATATACATTAAAAGCAAACAACTTCAATAAATTATAATGTCTAAATAAAATTAAAAATAATTCTGGAACTCAAGATACTCCTTGATCTATTTTATAAAGAAATATCAAAGAATTTCGCTGATGACAATAAATAACTCAAGGAACATGGAAATAGTAGTAAATTTAAGCTATTTGTTCATCATGCTATTTTTATTTTAATGTCATATTTTTTCTAATTTTATGTTTTTGACTTTATCATTATTTTCTATATATATTGTATAAATGTGGTGCAATATCACTATTACTATTTTCATTTTGAAACAATTGTAATTATCTCAATATATAAATATTAAAAAAATTTAATTCATGAACATTGGCATTGTCCATATAATAGTCAGAATAAATATTTCTCAGGAAATATTGGTAACAATTTTACAATTTAAGAAAATTTAAATTATACCTTTCTTATTCAAGTTTAAAAATTAGAAAGAAAAAAAAAGGATTTAAGGATTAAGAGGCATAAAAAGTGTAAGGAAATGAGAGTGTAAAAAGGAATTTGCTATAAATGAGGAACAATTAGAGCGAAATGAATGAAAGAGGTGAAAATTATGGGGTGAAATTTCCATGTTAGGTAAAAAAGAGAAGTTATTTGAACCTTTTATTATGTAAGTAAAGGAAAATGAGGCTTCCCGCCGGAAATTATTAAGTTTTTACCGACTTTTTCCTTTAGAAGTGGAAATACTATACTAAGAGGTAGTTAAGGTTTTAAAGATTTTTCTATTTCTGTAAAAATATCTAAGTATGTAAAAAAAACTGATATATTAAAATATTAAAAACAAAATTATGGATAAGAATAATGTAGATACTATTTTTTGCTATTGCAGCTAGCTAAAACTTATCAAAGCATGTTGGAAATAATCCAATGCTGTAAATTTATACTAATATAGGTTGAAATGAATATAAGAATCAATTCTCAATTTATGGTATTTTAAGTAATTGGGAAATAAACAAGTTGTAGATTACAATATTCATTTTGCCTTTGCAATATACAATGAATAAATAATTTTATTTTATATTCAGAAGTAAATATATAATTAATATACCTGCACAATTTTTAATCTTTACGATTTCCAAGAGCTATATCCATTCTAGAGTAAATTTTACAGAATTCGTCGAAAATTGATTATGATGATTAAAACTACTATTTCAGTTTTCTAAAATTTAGATCTTTTTTTCTATATACATACTATACAAGTTTGAATATGATTTTCATTTAGGAATGATTTCGAACGAATAAGTCATTATATTTTAGAAATTACGCATTTCTAAATCGCGTTTTTAAGGACTTGAGAATTCATTAGATAACATCAAATAGAATGTTTAGATAGAACTAAATGATGAGAACAAAAATATGTAAAAAAATCATTTCGTAAAAAATGTCCTTTAATACTTTTTTGGAAAAACATCTCAATTTTCAATACTTTACGTAACCAAAACAGACTGATTAGATTAAAACGTTTTCGAGACCTCTTTGGACATTGGAAAAGATTAAAACCTCATCCCAATTTTCATAATCTTTATTTCTAAAGTTGTATACATTTTTTTTTTTCAATTTGAGGAATTATCTGAGATATAAGCATTATATTTTTATATCATAAAATATTTTTCACCATTCTATTTTACGAAATGAACCATACTTTTACATTGATAAATTAAACATTTCGTAATTCTATGGTTCTTTTAGATAACGAATAGAAACCAAAGAACCCAGAAGTATTTTAATAAAAATTATAGTAATAAACGTAGTTTCATCATGCAATAATATCTTCTAATTTTTTTTTTTTTCAATTAACAACAATTTTGATTGAGTAAAATTACAATCTGTCTCAATTCAGACATCAATAGTAGTGGTGAAAGATAACAAACTACATTCATACAATATTTACACGAAAGGACATTGGACAAAGGACACTGAAGACCAGCTGTTGAGTGTCATAAAAAACTCTACTACCTACCTTTACACAACATAAATTACAATAAAATATATATAAACAATGAATCAATACAATAAAGTCAAGGAATCACTCATACTTATACACATACACACATCATACTACAGCACATTGAGTGGAGAATCTAGCCAGTGCTTGAACTCCAATATATACATTGGGCCACTGCCGTTTCAACCTTCTAGGTGGGTTGTATGGATGGTGGGTGGAGCTGGATAAGGATTGAGCTAGAGGATTAGGATGATCAATGAGGTTCTGGTGGAATTTAGAAAATTTGGAGACATAATAAGGAGCATTTACTATTGTGGGAAGGACTTTGGATTGAAAGGATTGAATGCGTTTGATGTTAGAACGTTTAGCTGTCCCCCACAGTTCAAGTCCGTAGGTCCAGATAGGCTTCAGTATTGTCTTGTAGATTAATAATTTGTTGTCAACTGTAAGTTCAGATTTTTTGTCCGAATCGTCGGTTGAATTCTTGTCTTTTAAGTCTTGTATGTAGGTTTCATGTCAATCTTTTGTCTAATAGTAAGCCAAGATACCGGACTGTATCTGAGGGAGGAATTGGAAATGAGTTGAAATAAACTTGTAATATTATTTAAATATTTTTACTCCTTTTACCTAACACATTTTTCGTCCCTAACACTACATATGAACATTTGCTGGATTTCTAAATATAATTAGGACTTAAAATACTCTACTCAAAACATTGCCTCCTAAAATTCAAAAATCATATTATTAAAACAATTCTATATTAATTTATTCTTCAATAATAAAAAAGGAGATATTTAAATGCTTATTATTCATTTAATAAATTTATACATTCTTTTAATTGACATCATAAATAATTGGATTGAAATTTTTATATTAAGAATTACTTTTTATTCATTAACTAAAATTTAATCATTTATTTCATTGCATGTATTTTTTAGATCTATATATTTACAATATTTTTATATGGTTCATAAATCTTCCTTAAAAGTTTATTTTTAGATTAGCAATAATTAGGAGTCAACGTTTAAGTGGCCTTTCCCATTACCAGGACTCACTATAGTACATCAACGAATTATCATTTATTATTAAAAAAAAATAATTTTCTTTGTACTAATTAAATTCAAATTAAAAAAATGATAATGTTACATAAATGTCTATTTACATAAGAGCCATCAAGATTCAAGAACCATCTATATATTATCAATATATGTTTCTTCTGAATAATTTATTTAATTATATATTCTTTATATTTTTAGTAATATATATTGCTTCTAATTTTTCTTGGAAGCCCTGATCAAGTTCCGCTACGTAGGTAAAACGTAAGTGAATAAATAGTTTTTCACTATTGTTTATCTTATTTGACCACCAACCGAACCATCTGATACTTCATATTTATTTCACGGTCTACTAATTAATATTAAAAAGGAATAGTAACTTTACTAGAAATTAATTGAAAAAAAAATATATGCATTCTTTTTTGCAGTTTCATTTTTCTAAATAAATTTCCTTGATATAGAATATAGAAAATTTAATTACTTTTGTAAGAAACATAATTTTATAAACGTAACGCCAAGCAATGAAAAACTAATTAAAAACCATTACGTAGCGGCTTTGAAAATAATACTTCTATATTTTTTTACAATCACAAATTCTTTCTGACGGAGCAAAATATGAGTTTTTCCCGCATTGAACGTTTTCCTGCCTGTTTGATCCTGAACATTAATTTTCTTCTTCTTTATAATTTGTTAGGAATTTAAAATTTAAATTAAAATATTTCAAATGTAACGAGAGAAATATTCTTGTTATTTATGGAAATAGTTTTATTAAATAGTATAGGATCTAATTAGATAAAGGTGCCCCTACTGTCCGTCAGTACCGTTCTAACCAGCTATCAGGGAATACTTAACGACAGGGCTAAATAAATAATATTAGTGGCTGACAGATTATTAGAATTGATTTTTTTTTTTTTTTATATCATTGTCTTTGTATAATACTTTTACTAACCAACCAACACGATTTTATACTTTTACAGTTTTTTATTTTTTTTTATTCATACTTTATTGTATTTTACAACTGTATTAACATAAATACAATAAGTAAAACTATTGAATTAGAATAAAGGGAGTGAAAGGCTTGTGAAGAAACTACCCAGCGGTAGAACTTCGATGTTTATTTAAGTAAGTAGATCCTGAGGCCATCTTCTTTTTAATCACCTTGGAGGGTTGTCAGGAATATGAGGTTGATGGGCTGCGGGCAAGAGGGATTATAGGGGCTGGAAGGTTGGAATTAAAAGTGGTATATCTGGTACGAGAAAAGTCTGCAACAAATGGGATATTAAGGTCGTTATGGATGATTTTATCTGTGACGAAATTAGGAGCATTTAGGATTTTGCGAAGGATTTTGGATTGTAAGGATTGGATACGGGAGGAATTATAATGCTTAGTAGAGCCCCATAGCTCGATTCCTATGCCCAGATGGGTCTGATGACGGTAACATAAATGAGCTTTTTGTAATGCATTGGAAGATTTGAACGTTTGCCGTGTAAGTGTTGTAGTAATCGGTATCAACGGGCAGTCTCTTGTCACTTTAGTCTCGTGTGAGGATTTCATATAAGACGTTTGTCAAGATGGAGTCCTAGGTATCGGATTTGTTCAACAGGTATGAGTGGGGTATTATTAAAGGATACAGTGGGACAGGAGGTCATCGGTTTGCGACGAAGGGTAATGGTAATTTGGTGGGATTTATTTTAAACCTCCAGTTCTGACACCATTTCTCAATGGCTGTGATGTGGGACTGAAGGGTTTGGGATGCAGCGGTTGTGAGGACAGTGCAAGGATGGAGTGGAATTTTTTTTTTTAATTATAAGAAGTTTAATTTTATTTGTTTGTAATAAATCCACTGATGTTTTACTTGTAAATTTTTCTAGTTTTAATATAAACTTCACATTTTTTTTTTATAAACCTTTTATCGATTCAATTTAATTTCCTTGTTTGATATGACCCTATTTCATTTAAATTTAAATTTTTAGTGCTCAGAGATCAACCCATCTTGACTAGGGGTTGAGCTTACGTTTCCATTAAATTTGTTACCATTTATTTTTATAACAGCATTAATGTACTTGGATCTTTGTATCAATAAACAAAAATAAAATAAAATACTTCTATTTTTTTTATGTATTATACGACATATATTAAGAATACCTAGATAAAGGAAGAAAGCAAGAAACAAAGCAGATATAAGAAAAAAAAAAAGGTTTTTTTTTATGTCTAGTAAGAAACGATTGCATAAGAAGTTCGTTCAGCTTGATAGAATTTCTCTAGGCTTACAGAATACCTATCAGAAAGATCAGAGTCAGGGAATAGAGGGATTGAGGAGAGGAAGGTCGCTTTCATTAATCGGATCCAAGATGATGATATCGATTTCTCCTCCAGCTCCAGAAGCTGGAGGTAATGGAATGAGAAAAGTCCAGGTTCCTCTGGAGGGAGTGTTATTGCGCGGGGCCACACCTGTGTAACCATAAGCTAACCCATTCCCAGGTGGCTAACTCTTACCATCCGGCTTTGTACCTATCTACTCTATTAAACCCATCTCTCTTTTTTATTGAACATCCCAAATCGAAATTTATATTCTTCTTCCCTGTAGTTACCTTATTAAATTTTAATGGAACTGCTGACTTGAGAGGAAAGTAGTGCAATAATCTCTTTGTATCTTATTTAACATTTATATTGTCTATCCCATTTATTATACAAGTCAATTTTTTTAAAGCAAAACTTCTTTAGGCAAGACTACTGGGTAACTGAATGCTAAGGTAGTGTCAATACAACGGAAACGCGTTACGGCGATTACGCGAAAATGAAACTTATAAATATGTTATCTGTAAGGTAATGACGCAGAGTGGAAAAAATCACTAATTTAGGTAGACAAAAGTCAAATCAAAAGTTTGGAATTTCCAGTGTTTCGCCTTTTATTATTAGTCGGCTAGACCCTTAATACTAATGTTTTTCCGTTATACCGTGTTTACAAATAAATAATAAATGATTGAATCACTCCTCTCCGCACAATTTGCCGAATAACTGGCAATGGGATTATCTTTATTCGATGGCCATTTATTGTGTTCAAGGTGTGTTTCGCACAAAGTCTTTCTGCTTTTATTTAACAATGGACATTGCTGAGACAGGCAAGACATTATATTTCCAAACTCGTTATTGAATATACATTGCAATCTACCAGTAAAGTTAATTTAGCAATTTGCCGATATAAGTCCCTATTCAATAACGAAAAACTATATAACCCCCATACTATCCTATGGATTTGATTTACCAATTCTTCTAGTCTTTAAACATTACAAATTTTGGCGATATTTTGCGATTTGGGTGATACATATTTTTTTTCAGACACAACACTCCGAATCAAAAGTTTTATAACATCTAATTTGAATAGCTTCCTAAATGAAAAGCATAAAAGTATTAGCAGGTTTCAGCAATTCCGAGCCATAATTAGATGTTTTGTATTATTTTCCCCGTATTCTGGGACTTCATACGTATATAAACATAATAAATTTGAGGTTTGACCACTGTACGCACGCCAATCATGTCAAAAAAAATAATTAGTTTTTATTATAATTTTTTTTTTCACATTAAATGCAACGAAAGAGGTTATAGTGATTCAGTTTTGCCACCGAATTGTATTGTGAAGGGTCTGTTGTAAGTAAAGAGGTTATTTAAAATAGATTTATTACCCTGCTTAAAACATGTTTATACTTTTGTTCTTTATTATTTAATAAAAGCTAATTTTTATTTTCTGCATATTATTATTATAAAAAGTTGATTTTATTTCCTAGATTCAATTTTTAATTATGAAGAGTAAATTATATTTAAATAAATTCTCCGGAACCATATCTTCTTTTAAATATTATTTACTAATTCATGATATTAGTGATATAGAGTTATTGAATTATAATTTTGATTATTGTTAATTTGTTTAAAATGTAGTCTAATGTTGAATTGTAATTGGCTTTTGTCTAGTGATTCTGATATGGACCTCGAAACGTTGTAAATATAATTTTGATGAATTAATAAATAATATTTCAAAAGAAGAGATCGCTCCGGAGAATTTATTTAAAGGATATTTTATTTTATAGTGGAAAATCCATTGTACCCTCTCGCCAGCTGTTGTCTTTTATCTCTGTTGTTTATAAGCGTTCCGCATTTTGTCTCTATCTCTATTTTTCGTTTATTTCACCTTTTTTTTTAATCTTTGTATCTGCAAGAAAATAAAGAATATTTTTATTTTTTATTTTCAAACCGCATAGCTATTTATTTATTATATTCCACATTGTCTAAATTATCATACAAATTATATTCTTCTATACTGTATACGAGATTTTAGAAAAATAGTATTACCAAATCATTAAACAAATAGATAAATGTAATAAATTTATTAACTAACATTGCTTTTAATTATTTCATAAAGAATTTTCACTGTAAACTATTTGATTATAATTATTTTAATTATAATATTTTTACTTTCACTTACTATATATAGTAAGGGAAGGAATTGCGATCGTGAAAATTTTCACGATGGTGTATTCCAGTTTTAACGGAAATACACGTTTTAGGGTCCCCTGAGTCCAAATAACCAAGTTCCGCAAAAAGGTCTGTGTGTGTGGTAACTCCCGGGCGGAAACGAAAAGTCCTATGAAATTGAAATTTCATATTTGAGACAACTATACGCCCGAGATGTTACACAAACTTTATTATAAAAGTCGGCTTACCAGAAGAGCCACTTTATACCATGCATATTGCACCTTTTGTACATCGATTAAACTCGCTATATCGATGTAAAATGTAATGGGCTTTAATATCATGTAGGTTTCATTCTGATTAAAATAGTCTGACAGGGCTTAAATGCCGATATTTTAAATTTTTTTCTCTAAAGTACCTTAATTTTGAATATTAAAAAAAAAAAAAAATATATTATCTTGTTACCACTGATGAAAAACAGGTAAATATATAAATTGAATGAATCCGATACCTAAATAAAGGAAAAAGCTGAAATCGTATTTTTTTAATGTAATTTTTTGTTTTTGAACATATGAACAGTAATATGCATGTATAATATACCGTTGGAAAGCTAAATGTTTTAGAAAAAATATTATCTCATACACAAGCTTTTAAAAGTTAAGAGACAGTGATGAAAAGCCGATAAAACTAAGTGATTATTTTAGATAATAATATAATAGATTTTTTAATACAACACATGTTTCAATAGAAATTCCATTCAACTAATTCTTTAATGGTTTCACTCATTTTTATCTCTTACTGTATTTGATAATTCTTTAATCGATTCTAAAAACGGAGGTAAGTGAAAATCTTTAAAACATTAATTAGCATATAATTATAATCATATGTTTATTTTAATATTAAATAGTTCAGGCTGTGAGCTGTTTTTATAAAACTAAACAAATCAAAATTGAATTAGATGAATATATACATATTCTACATAATCAAAAGAAATATTTTAAAAGATGCAACTTGGACGAACACCGATAACTAGTGGTACAAAAAATGTTCCTTCTCTCCAATTGGCCAACTTTGCCAACACTATTGATTATAGAGTTTGATTAATTATGTAAGGTACGTAACCTAAACAACGCCTGGTCCCTAATAAAGCCAATTAGCTATTTTTGTTTGTTATTTTGTGAGTTTCTTAAGACAAGATATGTACCTAAATGTAGCTAGAATACTACTAATAGTCAGCCAATATTTAACAAAGAAAAATATTTAATATTAATTAATTAATTAGTAACTGAGCGTTATTTGAATTGTGTCTTATTTCTATTGAAAGATTTCCTTAACATTAAAATATTTCAAGATAGAGATGGTAAGAGATTTTACCACTTCAAGTCAAAGAAATGATATATAGTCATTTACTACAATACACTACAATCAGACATTTATTACAATACACTTAGATATTTATTACAGTTATTAAAGATTTCCTCTCAAGAGCCTTTAACTTTGTCACCTGCCCAATCCTACTAGTTTTTTTCTTTATTAAGTTTATCATTGTTTTATATTTATTGTGGATATAATTAGTTGACCGTTGAGAATTACTAAGAGGGATCAGTCCGGGTGGCGGTCAGTAAATGAAACAAATGAGTAGTTTCAAAGATTAATTTTCTGCCAAGGTTTCGACCCCCAATGGAAACAGAGTTGAAATTGAGTTTCCATTCTCCTAAAATACGCCCTAATGATGACCTACAATGGGGGTCGAAACGTTGGCAGAAAATAAATGGTTGAAGCCACTCAATTGTTTCATTCACTGACCGCCTACCGGACCAATTCCTTTTAGCAGTTTTATATTTATATTTGATATGGCGGATGTACCATATAATCATCATTCTAAAAATTAATAAAGGGTTTAGTAAAATTCAGGAATAACAAAACAATTCTAATTGACTATGGTCTGATTAGATTCAGAAAAGTAATCATTGACGGTAAACGAAATCATAAGAAAAATCATAAGAGTATTTAGATAATCTTAGCTATAGCTTCGAAAGCTAAATAAAAAGTTCATTTAAAAGAACTGTAATTTGTATGAGGGTTTTCGAGTTGTTGATTAACTACTAATAAATTTTTTTTTGTTAATCGTAAAACTATAATTTTATTTATTTCACAATACAAAGTATTGTAAAACTTTCTTTTCTGTCGCGGTTCTTTCCCCATTATCAAGACTTTTTTTAAAAACATTTTTTAACACCCAGCGCATTATATTAAATTTCTAGCTTACTGCTATTCGTCCACTTAGATGTTTATTGGCTAACTAAGTTATAATCTTTGATGAATTCAATAACATTGTTGTGGAATCTTTTGTCATTGCCAAGTAGCTGTAGCAGTTCGAGCCCATCGATTTCATTCTTTTTTCTTATTCGTTGGTTTCTGTTGCTGTCCACCATTATATATTTTTACTGACTTATTCCTTACAGTGTGCACATATTTGTTTTGTGCCTTCCAAAATACCTGTAAGTAAGCCTTGTGCGTCCTATCCTCAGTCTTGTGAATACTAATTGCTCTATTCTTCGACCTGAGAGGAGGTTCCAGAGCATCATGTAGGTTCTTATTGCCTTGAGAAAGTTGTCTTCATCAACTTCCTGTCAATTCCGGATCCAAGCTTCCTCAGTTTCCTTTCTTATTTCTGATTTAAAGTCGGGCAAGGAAATGGAAATTCGTAAAACCATAAACTATAGTTTATTTTTTAAACTATTATTTTTAGTTTAATGGTTTTTAGGTTTATTTATTTTGTAACATAAAGGCTTTTCAACCACTAGGGTTATTTTAGCCCTAAATTAATAATACAGATACAATCCTTTAAGTAAAATACAAACACATTATAGATAATTACCCATAAGAAATGAATAAAATAAAAATATTAAAAATCAAAAACCGATTTTGAGGTTTAATTTACATATTTTATATTAATTGAGGTATATCAGAAGAACAAACAGACGGATTAAGGTCTGGTTTTCAGGACAATTATATTGTGTGAAATCCTACCTTTCTAAACTACTAGATACTATCCAGTCGAATCAAGTTATAACTTATAATAATGAAAGTCCATATTATTAATTAGTAATAGTTAATATTTCAAAGGATGTAGAGTGGTGTCATAGGATACACGTGCTGTAGCATGCTATCACTGGATCTTGAGTAATTGCTGCCCGGGTCATTACGGTCCTGTTCAACCACTCATTAGAGGGGTCACGTGACCTGGGGGGAGAGAGGATAGTGAAGGGAGAGAGAAGAGAGAGGAAGGTGCTGGCTTTGATAATAAAAGAAAAGGTAAAAGAATTTTAAGGTAAGAAGAGTAAAGCAACAGATAACCAAAAGATTTATTTATTTCTAACGTTTAGATAGCTTTTATAATTAATAGCAGTTGGAAAAGTAAATAAATTTACTTAATTTATTCTTTATAAAGGAAAAAACATTCTTTATTAACCTTAAATTATATGATACTTTTCAAAGATTGATAGTTCAAAAAAACTTTTTTTTATCTATATTCAAAAACAACTTTAATTGAGTAATTGACCTAATATTCACAATATAAACATAATTCAGACGTTGATTTCCAAAAGTACTAAAGGACATTTTTTACAAAATTGATTTTTTTACATATTTGTATTCTCATCAATTAGTTATATTTAAATCTTCTTTTTGATTTTATCTAATGAACACCCAAGCCCTTTATAAACGCAATTTAAAAATATAATTATTTTCTAAAGGAAATGAATACACATTTAATTTCGTTCCAAATTATACCAAAACATCTCATTTCATATGTTTAATATGATGTTATTAATATACTGAAAAAACATTCCTGATTTTAATGAGAAAAGAATCAAATGAGCTTATTTAATAATATAATAATTAGTGATTTTCGCGCCCCTGTAAAATCTCCTAGAATGGATATAGTATCTTTTGGAAATCAACATCTCAATTGTCCTTTGTAAAGAAAACTAGAGATTTGGAGACTATCTCAGACAAAAACTTTTGTCCATGAACCTAAAGAAATAATTACGTAAAAAATAAAGGAATATTACACAAACTATCTGGTCTTTTTCAACCCACAAGTTTCTCATACAATGGCGCAGCCCTAAGGAGCTTAAGTAAAATTAAGTGTCAAAGATCTTCTGAATCATTAAAAGTAATATCAAAGAACTTTCAGTTTCCATGGAAATGTTGAGAGACAGAATAGAGGAAGGTAGACTTCTAAGAAGATAAGGACAATAGCGTTTTTCCACCTTGCCTTAGAGTTGGAAAAGAAAAGGGGCAAGAGACGGGAAGGCTATTAGCTAGAGATTACCCTATTTTACGGTTATGACTCCTTGTTCCTTGTTTTAAAGGACTCTCCTTTCCACAATAACACTAAAACTTTAAACTTTTCCGCCCTAGAGCTAGGTGCTTATCCCAGGGGTCGGTCTAATTCCAGTCTTCCAGGAGGATTGATTTAAAATTGGAGTACTGAACAATAGTGATACGGATGTACTTTTATGGGTACTCATATATAGGATTAAAATAGGAACAAATACAAAATACCGCTTATTTGAAATTAAATGGAAACTTATTTTATAACTAGCTGACATAAGAGATGATATCCTTTCTTAACATAGGCTAAGGGAAAAAGAGATTCATATATATATATATATATATATATATATATTATATATATATATATATATATATATGTAAGAGAGAGAGAGAGAGAGAGAGAGAGAGAGAGAGAGAGAGAGAGAGAGAGAGAGAGAGAGAGAGATTAGATTATTATTACCTTAGAGCATTAAAGAAAACCTAACGACCACATTAACTTTCCTATTTTTTCTTTCATTAGAACTTTCTCCTGACTGTTATAAGCGCAACAGAAAATGAATTAGCGAAATCGGTCAAGCCATTCACGCGTGATGTGATGACCAATGGAAAAAATGAGTCATTTATTTATATATATATATATATATATATATATATATATATATATATATATATTTTTATATATATATTTATATATAAAATGCAGGGTTACCAGGCAGAGCTTAATAGTCGACATACAGTACAATTAATTTAAGTCATTACTTATAACAGTCACTCATATATCGTTAAGATTAAGAGATAAAATAATATTAATCTGAGAGGTCAGTTGTGGTGTAGTGGCTACCATGAAGGCCTTTTAAGACCAAGGTGGCAGATGGACTTTTTAAGCCAGTAAAAAATCTTTAATTATGCTGACCTTCGAAGGAGATGTAAATTTGTCGTCTCGAGCCAATGGAAGGTCAGATACTAGTAAGAGATCCCTATCCTAATTATACCTGGATAGATGTTAAATTAATAAAAGAGTATATTTATATTAAGAGTATAAGTTTTAACACTTTTAACACATGATGAATGTCTAACAGTGTATATTGAGGATATACCTATTCCCACTTCAGAAGTACAATATTTTGGACTTAACGAAGTAAAAACACTGATATGGAGGGAACAGACGATTTGGACTGGACGATCCAGAATTTTTATAATATTGAAAACTAAAATTACTATTCACAAAGTACATCCTTATGGGCATACGGAATAGAACTATGGACATCTGCCAAAACCTCCAGCATCCAAATAATTCAGTCTTTCCAATCCAAAATATTAAGAAAAATCTTGGGTGCACCGTTTTATGTGGCAAACAAATCTCTCTTTTCAAGGACTTAGACTTGCTCACCGTTTCAGACACAGCCACACACCCATCGACCCAAAAACTTAAATCCACCACCAATCCGTACTACCCACGGCGGATTAAGGCGGTGTGCTAGAGATGCTAAGTTACCATATTTGCATATTGCATATAGTTATTTTCTAGAAGGCAAACAGCAATTTTACAGGCCAAAATAATTGTAAATAAATAATAAAAGAATGAACAACGAAATTTAAACTTAAATCACATATCTTAGTTTATTATCAATAGTATGGTCATTAATAGGTTTATTAAATTTATAGGATGATGATAGAGGAGAGAGTGAAACGACGCCTAAATCATAGCTATCTAGTTTCAACAATTCCTTATAGTTCTTATACTTATGACAGTCAATAGTTTAATAAAGGATAAATGAATCGCGCGTGTTTAAGTATCGTTGTTTTTCGGTGGTAGGAAATAAGAAAGTCTGCATTTCGGTAAAAAAATATTACATAAAACTAAGTATAAACAAAAGATAGGACTGGTTGTAGAAATATTCGTAAAGCTATAGAAAAAATAGCAACGCGGTTTGCATGTTATAAAAAAACCAGAGGTAGAAAAATTGTCCAGGTCAATAATAGAATGAAAAGTGGGAAGAAAGAGGAAAAAGCAAGAATACAAATATTTAGAGCACGGAAGCCAGATCGACATGGCATCAAGGAAGAGCAGGCAATTTTTTTTGTGTTAAAATTGAATTGCTATTCTCATATCTCTGTAAAAGTAGTTCAGATTTCGTCAATTGATGATACGCAACCGTAATATAACAGGTTGAAATGTTTTTTTAAATTTTTATTTATTAAAATTCTCGACTGTAATTTATATTACAACAAGTAAATATCCTAAAAGAAAACTTACATGAGACAGACTTGTAGAGGAACAACCCAACGGTAGCACTCCATTAACTATTTTAAACTAGAAGGTCTCTAGGCATTCAGACGCCTTGGAGGATTATCAGGAATCGACCAGGAAGCTAGGTTGAAAATAGTTGGTTGGGGTGGGAATGGAATTTGTCATAAATGGATTGATATCTGGTTCAGGCCAAATCAGCATAACATGGAACATTTAGGTATTTATAGATGATTTTATTTGTGACAAAGTAAGGAGCGTTGAGGATTTTACGAAGGATTTTGGATGGTAAAGATTGGATACGGAGAGAATTCGATGGTTTAGTAAGAAGCTCAACTCCGTAAGTCCATAAGGCCTCATGATGGTCATGTAGATGAGACTTTTGTAGCTAAGTGGAAGGTTTGAGCGTCTGTCTAATAAGTGTTGAAGTAATCGAAAGCAGCGAACAGTTTCTTGTCGTTTCAGTCTTGTGTGCGGATTCCATGTGTGACGTTTGTCAAGGAGGAGTCCTAGGTAGGTCTGTAAATGACAAGTGATATTAAAGGATACGTGGAACAGGATGTCATTGGCTTACGACTAAGGGTGAAGGTTATTTGGTGGGATTAGTTGGAATTTATTTTAATTCTCCAATTCTGACACCAGGTTGAAATAAAACTTCTAAAAAATGTTTTTATCAGCTATATAAATTAACTAGTTTTTTTTTTCATATTCAATATAGTTTTTAGCACCGCGAAATAGGAAAAAATGGATTATTATATGCATATAATTTCAATATAAATTTTCTTTAAAATAACGACGAAACATTAAAAATAATGATATAGAAAGTTTATAGAAAAAAAAATACAACTAAACACTACAACTACTAATCACTATAATAAAATGATATCGCGATTCCGGTTACTGTAATATCATTCCAAACCACACAATGGATTTAGATACGTTTTCACTATTATTTACGGCATTCTTTTCTGACGGTTTATAAGTAAAATATATTTCAATTAAAGTTTTCTTTGGAAGGTAAATTAAATTTTTTGTATCGAGTCATCAAAAAATTATTCCTGAAATTTGGGTAGTTAATATAGACGTATAATCTACCATTGGAAAGCGCAAGACTTAAGAAAAATTAATATTCAATGTAGTCCGTACAATTTAAAAAAAAATATTTAGATAAACTTATAAGCATATGATATTTAATGTTGTGAAAGCGAGGTTATGGGTATGGATGATATTATAATTTCTTCAACACAGTGCTCGAAATTTTAGAAAAAATATAAGGTACCAAATCGTACATTAATTGTTAAAATAAATAGAATGGTGTTATAAACCCATAAAACTCTGTTAATAATCATTTCTACTTTCATATATTTCATGAAAACAGATGTTCCACTGTATACTAATTCAGGACTAAATTAAATTAAACCTTAAAATGCATTCATATAAGTGTATCTGGAGTAATAAATCGAGTAAAATACACTAAAATATAAACAATTTAATAATGCAAACAAATAAACTGAACCGATTTTGATTTTTTTTTTTGTACCAATTTATGTTTGAAATTTCTGCCAATCATTAAATTTAGTAATGAATAGACGTTATATAATAAACTGAATATTTTCTTACTTAGTGGACTTTTCGAACGATTGAAATTATTATTTGTAAACTGAACTTTTTAAAACCTAATTGACACTATATTTAAATTGCAACCGTGCGAATCTAGAGCTAGTCACTAGTTATAAATAAATAACTATTATAATGAAATTATACTATTATAGTGAAACTCTTCATAAATTTTAAATTATATGAGGAAAATGGTTTGGGGTGCGGTCATAAAATAAAATTGCACACTAATAAGCAACACTTATTATTAATTGTGTAATTGTGTGCCGACGTTTCGGCCTACATTGTGGACCTTCAACAGGAGAACAAGATAACAACCAATACAATTAGAAAATCAATAATAAGTTTGATACAATAATATGATGACATTAATAAAATATGGAAACATACATAAACTTTAATTAAATTGATAATAAAATGACAATAATAAAATATGGAAGCAAACATAAAATAAGGATGAGAATATTTGAAGGCTGTGAAGGGAAACAAAGCAAATGATTAAAAGTTAATAGGATAACAATAGAATGTCACAGCTGACAAAAACTAGGGTTGGAACAAACCCTCGCTCTGATGAAATCAGCTATTTTTTTAATTAAAAAGTATTTAAATTAAGGGAGGTTACAAAAAGATTGATGGTGTTATTGGTTAAGTATCTTAGTCTTGTTCAGTTTGTGATACATGTTTATTATATTAGTTTGGTTTTGATTTATTAATGAATATTGAACCCGTAGGGGTAAGGTTATCTTTGACGTTTAGTATTTTTTTGTGTACAATAAACTTTCTAAATGTGATTTATTATAAAATTGTATTGTAACCTTTTAGGTTCAATTACCTGATGTGAAAATAAAGAAGTTTCAAGTCAAAAATGGTTACTACTCACTCCACCTCCGCTGAGCTAGCACTTATTTAAATAAATAACTATATAACGTAAATAGAGACGTTACAATATGAACAATTAAACTATTAAAAATGAATAATTTCGAAGTAATATTTGACGGTAGTTTATAAAAAGAATATAATCATTAGAAACTAGATACAATATTATAGTTTTTTTTTAAACTAATATAATATTAAACTAACATTATGTTTATATAATGTGACATTATAAATTATATGTGAGGGTTTATAACGGAAAAAGATATATAAGGAAAAGAAAAAGAAATAAATAAGAAAGAAAATACATACTGACTGAGTAAAGGTATCTCAAGAAGTGATAACTTTTGCTGTTCAAAACGTTCTCTGTGAAGATCGGATAATACGGAAACTAGAAAAACTGCTGAAGTCGTAAATAGAAGAATTGTCGAAAATGAACAGTGATGTTTATTGCATCGGCCATTTATTGGATAAAACAACAAAAAGGTTGGTTAATGTTTAAATATTTGATATAAGGATTAATGGTATATTTAAAATAGCGGACTAAGATTTAAAACATACAGAATTGATAAAATAACCATAAGTAACACAAAGCGAAAATATTTACGTATGGCCAAAAGAGAAAGGTGTAACAAATAGTGACGAGGTACGAATTAAAAGATGTGTATGTTTTTGATGACCGCACCCCCAACTATCTTCCTCATCAAATATTCTCAACGGTCAACTAAACTCCATCATCATATATAGTTATCAAGAATTAATTAGTCATATGCCAATTAGTTATCAAGAAAATGTATCAAGAGAATGGAACCGACATAAAAAAAAAAAAAAGAAACGATCTTAATACTCAGTTATGAATGGCCATGAAGAAAACGAAAATTGACACTGATAAGTCCTTAAAAGATCAAAATAATTCAGATCCAGTATATTGATGAAAATGAGTATACGATGGTAATGTATTATATTAAATTATCTCGTATAAGCAAAGCTGCTAAAACTTAGCCAATACCCTCCTCTCCTCTGTCGTTTAACTTGGACTCAACTTCTATCGAACAGACTGTCTTGTTTAGGATAACGTGTTTCCCTCTCACGCGATTAGTGGTTTAATTGCAGTTAGGAGTTATAACACCGTCTAAAATTTGATTACTCTTAGAAACCTTCCGCTTAACGATAATGAGAAAATTACTGACATCTTGATCGTAATTTACTGAAAATAATAACCTTCTATAGTCATTCCACCAGTGCTATATTATGAAGACAAGATTATTTTTGTGCTTAGAAGGCAAAATATTATATGAATTTTTCAAGAATTAAATTATTTTTCCGTTCTGAAGTGTTTTTCGTTTATGCCTAAAAAATAGTAAAATGTCTTAAATGTTTTTTATTTAGTTTATGAGTAAGCAACTCTATCTTGCACAAATAAACGAACCCCTTTCTAAATATAAACGAATGGACACTCCATGTGAAAAAAAAAATACTTTAAGAAAAAGTGACTAACCATTTTACCATTCGGGTACTGATTTATGGATATATATTTTGAATCAAATAACAGAAAGTGTTTGAAGAATTATCAATGTAACTATCAGTTGATTTATTAACTTTTTAAAACTTATCAAAACAATATGCAATAGCTGTATAGAAAACAAATGTTTAAAATAGACAATTCGACATATGGATCCGTTTTACATACAGGTTTATTGGTAGTTTTTTAAAACTTTTTTTATTCTGACTATCTAATTACTAATTTAATACCTTGTTTTTATCTGACTTTATTAATGTAATCCGTTCTATTCTTATCAATATTAATTTCAATTGTTTTATATTATGTTGTATTATGATGTTGAAATACGCCTTAATAAGTTTGCGTGAACAGGTGAAAAGAAAATACCAAAGAGTTTGTTTGTTTATTTATTTAACGTCCCTTAATGCTGCGGTGGCTAATCGGACGAGAATACCAAGAGTTAATTCTGTTTTGGAAGCTGTGCTATGCGGTATAGTATATCTAAGGCGCCTTTCGTAATGGAGAAAACTTTTTCATTACAAGTCTAAAGTTCGGGTGGATAAACGAAAAGTTTGAACTTATTGGTTCACTTTTATCTTCTTTGTGAATTTTTTTAAAAAAAATGAGTTAAATATTTTATAAGTTCAAAATGAATCTTATACGAGTATAAAATGTCAGTAAATTTTGCCTACTTACATGACAATCCAATGGAAACTAAATTTACTATCAGCAAACTATAATTTCTGTTTTCGTCAAATTGTTCACATTATTTTTACAGTTGCTAATTTGGCAGCATCATTGTGTTCATGATTAGTTTAAAAAAAAAAAAAAAAAAAAAAAATATATATATATATATATATATATATATATATATATATATATATATATATATATATATATATATATAGCATTTCCAAGTCAAATTCAACCTTTTCCAAGTCAAATTCAACCTTTTCCAAGTCAAATTCAACCTTTTCCAAGTCAAATTCAACCTTTTCCAAGTCAAATTCAACCTTTTCCAAGTCAAATTCAACCTTTTCCAAGTCAAATTCAACCTTTTTCGATTTCAATAAAATAATAAAAATCTAATTAACATAATTTTGTTTTTATGGTTATTTTAATTACACATTATGTTTTTAGCCCTTGTGGCTTGTTAAATGTTCCCAGGGGCCTTTTTACATATAATTAGTCACGATTATAATAATAAGTATAACCTATACTTTAATTTTTAGACATTGGATAGTAGGCTCAGTAGATGCGTTCACAAAAGTTCTTTACCGATTATACTATTAATTTTAATCGCGCTCGCTCAAGTAAAGGTTTATTTTAACTTTTTCGTATTTATTGGATACAAGGCTCAGTAGCTCGGTTCCCAAAGGTTCGTTACCGATTACACTATTAATTTTAATTGCGCTCGCTCAAATATTGCTTTATTATAACTTTTTCGTATTTATTGGATACTAGGCTCAGTAACTGCGTTCCCAAAGGTTCGTTACCGATTACACTATTAATTTTTATTGCTCTCGCTCAAATATGGGTTTATTATAACTTTTGGGTATTTATTTGATACTAGGCTCAGTAACTGCGTTCCCAAAGGTTCGTTACCGATTACACTATTAATTTTAATCGCGCTCGCTCAAATATGGGTTTATTATAACTTTTTCGTATTTATTTGATACTAGGCTCAGTAGCTGCGTTCCCAAAGGTTCGTTACCGATTACACTATTAATTTTAATTGCGCTCGCTCAAATATGGCTTTATTATAACTTTTTCGTATTTATTGGATACTAGGTTCAGTAGCTGCGTTACGGGGAGGGTTCTATCCCGACCATTCGATTAATTATTCGTGCGCTTTCTCAAATATGGGTTTATTATAACTTTTACGTATTTATTCGCTATTAGACTAAATTACTGTGTTGCGGGGGGTTCGTTACCGATAATAATATTAATTTAAATCGCGCTCGCTCAAGAAGTGGTTTATTTTAAGTTGTTCGTATTTACTGCATACTAGGCTCTGTCGCTGCGTAACCAAGAACTGGTTATAGATTATAGTATTAATTTTAATTGCGCTAACTCAAGTAGAGGTTTATCAAATAAAAACGGACGTATAAAATCGTTCTGTTTAGCTGATTATTAAACTCCAAAATATTAACCAAATAGATAACTTACTATCCTGATAAAAAGGAACCCAATAGATGAAAAGTTACAAAAAGCACGTAAAAAGACATACATTAGACCAACTTACTAAATAAACATTAACACATTCACTAACAAAACACCCCAAAACACAAATACAGAAATTTGAGCGAACGCAATTAAAATTAATAGTGTAATCGGTAACGAACCTTTGGGAACGCAGCTACTGAGCCTAGTATGCAGTAAATACGAACAAGTTAAAATAAACCACTTCTTGAGCGAGCGCGATTTAAATTAATATTATTATCGGTAACGAACCCGTGGGAACCGAGATACTGAGCCTTGTATCCAATAAATACGAAAAAGTTATAATAAAGCCATATTTGGGCGAGCGCAATTAAAATTAATTGTGTAATCGGTAACGAACCTTTGGGAACCGAGCTACTGAGCCTTGTATCCAATAAATACGAAAAAGTTATAATAAAGCCATATTTGGGCGAGCGCAATTAAAATTAATTGTGTAATCGGTAACGAACCTTTGGGAACCGAGCTACTGAGCCTTGTATCCAATAAATACGAAAAAGTTATAATAAAGCAATATTTGGGCGGGCGCAATTAAAATTAATTGTGTAATCGGTAACGAACCTTTGGGAACCGAGCTACTGAGCCTACTATCCAATAAATACGAAAAAGTTAAAATAAACCTCTATTGATTTTATTTTCGCCCGCGATTATAAAACTAAAATAAAACGGACCCCCGCTAATCCGACTACCAGACCTTGCATCGAAAATGTCTAAAAATTAAAGTATAGGTTATACTTATTATTATAATCGTGACTAATTATATGTAAAAAGACCCCTGGGAACATTTAACAAGCCACAAGGGCTAAAAACATAATGTGTAATTAAAATAACCATAAAAACATAAAATTATGTTAATTAGATTTTTATTATTTTATTGAAATCGAAAAAGGTTGAATTTGAAATGGAAAAGGTTGAATTTGACTTGGAAAAGGTTGAATTTGACTTGGAAAAGGTTGAATTTAACTTGGAAATGCTATATATATATATATATATATATATATATATATATATATATATAATATTATTATTGATACACTATATTCCAGTTGAACATAATAATATAAGAGAGAATGGGAAACTAATAAAAAATAATGTAAGAGATAGTAGGCGAAAAAAGTATAGTATATTATATTATAAATGTTTATTAAATAGTGAAAACGATGCATCACGTTTAATATCTGGTAGCTGTTGAGTTACCTCTTGGAAATTTTAATTTTAATTTTGGAAAATATAATAAAGATTTAGACTAAGTCTAAGTTTTTCTTTTTTAATGTTCAGGTAAGTTCAAAAATAAATAATGTAATAAAGTGATATGGAAGAGAGAGAAATTCCCAATTGGATCGGCTTGAGCACTTTGCTTAGTTGCTATTAATACACATCATACTAATCAATCTTGAAGACAATCTTTAATAAAACAAAAAAAAAAAAAGGAAATATATTTTCATATTTTAGCCACATTAATTTTGTTGAGATCGGTCTTGGAAAATTTAAAAATCCAGACTATTCTTAATAATATGTATGGTGGTGCAAGGTGCCCATTGCGTCCAGGATTATATTCTCTGCCATTTTTTGGAGCTGATTCTTTTCCAATCCAAACTTTTCTAAACAATCCTCTCGTAGTTAATGGGATGGTTCGCCTTTACCAAAGAAACCAATCCCAACAGGTGGTATGCAGGGGAAGGTTAAAGAAAACAAGTTTCAATAAATGATATTATAATTGTCATTAGCACATACATATCCATTATATTAACACAATGCATAGAACTTTGAATGAGAATACTGAGAGACATTACAGTTAACCTTGCCATACAATATTACAAACAAAGAAATAAGTTTAAAACACTTATTCGGCTGGCGGTGATGGAAATTGTCTCAGCCGTCCCTTCTAGACTCCATCATCCAGCTGCTCTCTTATGCCCGACGGAGCTCTCCTCTTCTTGTAGATGGAACCCGACTCTTCTCTTGCTGGTCTTCCACTCCCGTGGCTGAAATAAGACTGACCTCTCTGCTTCTAAAATCGCACCCTCATCACCTCACCCACTCTTCTTTCCAACAATACTCTTTTTTGGGGAAATTGCCGATCTGCTATCAGACAAAGGAAGGCGGGGCTAACATGGGAAGTGCCCCTGGTGTCCATGAAGTTTCAGGGAACCCATGGATTTAGGTAAACGCCTTTTGATCTTTTGCCAACAAAGGCTTATTATTAATTATTTGATTAATATTAAAATATTCTATAAAGAATACAGAGCCCTAAGTATCCTCAATAATAATAATAATAGGCTTACCAAACCCGAAGGTTCGATGACGATACCACCATATTCCGTCTACATAGACTCGTCTTATGTTCTCCGTTGAAGCCCAAGCCCCCAAGATCAGCCTTAACGCAATCCTCCCATCGATGCTTCGGTCAACCTTGGACGCCTACCAGTCGGATCAGCAAATACCAACTTTCTCGGAATCCGTTCCTCACCGAGCCCAATAATTTTACTCGCCCATTTGAGTCTCCGCGACGCTATCAAATCAATTATATTTACAGGATACAAGTTCCGCGATTCCGCGTTGTGCAACCTTCTAAACTCCCCAGTGCCCTAAATATCCTCAATACATAATAATGATAATGAAGGTTTTGCGACGGACTATTATAATGGAAATGTCATTCTCACTTTCCAAGATATTAATTGCATTCAGAACCACATATATTCCATCTGTAAAATATTTTTGAAAGTATACGAAATACTCCTATTTAGAACACATTAAACCAATAAAGTAAATTTAGCCCGGGCGAACTCACATTACACAGGTATTTAGACAGGAAAATTTCCTAGCGCCATTTGCCAGCTGATAGGAATTAATTCCTACATGTGTAGAGGAAAATTCGGTACGGGACTGTCCATTGTGATTGTAGGATGTAGGCCGTGGAGCACTAATATAGGTAGCGCCCTTCGATCCTGGAGTTTACTCTTCTTCCTCTAATCCGTTCCGCCCAACTTATATTGGTTCCCGGCTTAGCTCTGTCTTTCATTAAGTCTTTATTTTGGCTGGCTACTGTAAGTTATGTATAATTGGCCAACTTGTTCCGTGGGAATTGCCTTCGCATCAAGAGAAAATTTTATGAACGCTTAAGATATCCGAAAATGCAAAAAAAAAAAAAAATATGTTCACTATTTTTTTATCTTTTCTTTTACCACCACCCGAACCATATCTTTCTTTATATTCATTTCAGGGCCAACTATAAAATATTCAACAATAAAATTTACCATTAACATCGTTTATTTATTTAGTAACATTAAGGCTCCTCAACCACTAGGGTAATTTTATCCCTAAATTAATAATACAAAACACAAACATTTAAGTAAAATATAAACAAAGCCTATCGGAAAGATATCTTTGTGAAAAATTGAAGAATCTTTCAGGTATCATCAGTTTTTATAACGACTCTTGGGTATTTTGTAATATTGTCCCAATATCAATGTCCTTACCCATTGCTCTTCGCTCTGCTCCGAACAATAAACAATCCAACAGAATGTGGGATACCACCACAGGAGGTACATTGAGGCGGTGACCCCCTCGTCATCAGGTAGCGGTCAGGACAGGTCAGTCTTGTGTGGCCAATCCTCAAGCAAGCCAGTATCCGACTAATATCCAGCAAACACTGTCAAAAAAAGAAGAGAAACGTTTTCATGTGACTCCCACGGCAAACATAAATTTCCTTGATTTCTCGAAACTTTCGGAAAAAGTGCTTTGATAGAAAGGGCTATTATTAATTCAAGAAGAGAAAAGGTAGAGTGGGTGAAAATGAAATGATTCCTCTACAAATCAACATTTGGAGTAATGCGGTAAGTACAATCTGGACGAATCTACAAAATTTCAGGTCATAGATTCTCGGAGACAGAAAAGACGAAGCCACTGTAACTGGATTCCTTCTCTCTATCTATCTATATATATATCCCTATATACTGGGCCACTACCTATTAAACATTTTAAAAAAAAGTCCTTTGTCAATTCCATCATTTCTAGATGAAGACTGCCATGATTTGTATTTGAACCTGTGAAAAAGTGGAGATATAGAATTTGACGCGTTTGCAGACTTTTTAATAGATGAAAAGAAATCCGAGTGAAATACACCATAAAATCAAATTTGTTATAATATTAATTTTAATAAGCCTACCTTGCATTGCCATTCTACAATATAATACTATAGCATAAAGAGTGCAAGAAGTAAAAAATCAGAAGTTGGCAAAAAATAAGCCAGGAAACTTCTTAAAAAGCAGTTGTTATTAATTAGGTAACAGCGATATTTTCAATGTACATTGATTTTAAGTATTAGCCATCTAATTTTCATAAAGATATTCATTCATGTAAATCAGCCTCCTTATTTTTTCATGCCATCTTGAATTTTTAAATTGATTAAAAAAAATCTGTAAAATTTAAAAAAAAAGTGACTTATACTATTTATCCATCTGGGCACAAAATAATATATCAAAATATTCGATTGGTAAGAACTCAAAATATATTAAAATAAACTCCAAAATATTGTGTTTAGGGAGAAATTTTATTTGTTCACTACCTCTGATCGAGTTCGATTGCTCTTAAGGAAACTTTTTATTCTCGCCACTCAATAAGGCAGTATAATTCATAAATAATTCAGCGATGAATAGCCATTACTGCCATCTTCATCGCCTGATTAATATTCCGATAAAATATTGATACCTGACGTTTTGAAACTTGTTTATTCAAAGCAAGACGCCCAATAAACGGATATAGGTGATAAAAACCTTTTTCTCATTTAGCAGATACTAACAGTATTTTAGATTTTGTGGCCTTCATTTAATTAATGAAAACATCGGTGTCACTCCAATTTTATTACCACTATCACTCCCATCTACGCTTCTTTTCATCTTCCGTATGCTTTCTATTCCTCTTCGTTGCTCAGGGTTGGAATAGGTTGCTATGTCCTTCTAATTGCGTCCCTTAAAATTTTAATGCGCTCTCTCCCTTTTAGTTCCTTCAGCCGGTTTAGCCTTGAGTAAAAATACCAACGATAGCTTCCAGAATATGTATGAGTAGTATCGAAAAATCAAGAAGTTAAAATATAACGGTAGTATGACTAAGGTAATATATATATATATATATATATATATATATATATATATATATATATATATATATATATATATATTATATATAATCGCCTAATGGTCCTAATCTATTGAATAAAGTTATGTTGGTAAAAGTATCGTTTATCACTCGATCTACTTACCGTTAAATAAAATAAAATTAAAAACATAGAACATTTTTATATGACATATTTTTCCCGATAATCGGTAAAGTTATTCTAACAGTAATTTATCAATGAGCCAATTTAAAAAAAAAAATTTAAATGTCTAAGATACCTCAAGGTAGTATCCTGGGTCCCATCCTTTACATAGTCTATACAGCTGATAACCCAACCCATCCTAAAACCTTCCTTTCTACCTATGCTGATGATGACACTTGTGTGTTATCAGTCAATAACGATCCAACTATTGCCTCTCAAACTCTTCAATCCCACATCAGAGACCTTGAGGTATGGTGTCAGAATTGGAGAATCAAAATCAATCCCAACAAATCCCACCAAATTACCTTTACCCTTCGTCGTAAGCTAATGACATCTTGCCCTACAGTGTCCTTTAATAATATTCCGCTTGTCCCGGTTGAACAGATTCGCTATCTAGGACTCCTACTTAACAAACGTTTAACGGAATCCGCACCTAAGACTGAAACGACAAGTAACTGCCCGTCGCTTTGGCTTACTTCAACACTTACTTGACAGACACACTAAACTTCCACTTATCTACAAAAGGCTCATCTATATCACCATCATAAGGTCTATCCACTTCACTCCACTCCCATTCTAACCCACTAGTTTCAACCCTTGCTTCCTCTTCCATTCCTGACAATCCTCCGAGGCGTCTGAAAAGAAGAAGGCCTCGAGACCTTCTAGTTTAGATTACCCAGTGAGTTGTGCCAATGGGCATTTACTCTTCATGTCTTTTTCATTTGTTTCTGTTAGCTAATTTACATGATGTATTAACTAATAAAGTTGTAAATTTCAATAAATGATTAAAAAAAAAAAGTCTAAGAAGGTATTGCATACCGATGAAACTTATAGGCCAAGAAATAATAATTTAAGTTCTTTATTTACTTGGAGCCAATAGTTAAATAATAAAATGATAAATAAAATAAATTAATTGCAGAGAGACAAGCTAAATGAGGAGCGCACATAACCGATAATCAACAGAGATAAAGACAGCAGCTGGCAAGAGGTTACAATGGATTTGCCACTGCAAAATAAAATATTCTTTTTACAATAATAAAATAAGGAATAAAATCAACTTCAATTAAATACAAGGAGAACGAAAATATAAACATGTTTAAAGCAGTGAAAAATCCATTTCACATTACCTCTTTGCACCCACCAGCTGTGTGTTTGTAACCTCACTCCATCATACACATCAGCCCGTCACAATAATATCATATTTGCAATTCCAAGTATAATACAATTGCAAATGCTGTTTCACAAAGCGAATCGGTATCCTTGGTAATAATGGTCCAAATTCAACGATTCTTGTTTTGAAAGAACTTAAAAAAAAATAGAGTACATAATTATTATTTAACGCTCCACCATTCCACGTTACAACAAAAAGCGCATCTAAATGACCATCATAAGGTGTACGGATTTACGGATCTAAGCTTTGAGGTTCTCCTAAACTATCGAATTCTTCCTGTATACATTCCTTTTTCACGAATAAAATCATCCATAAAGAACTTACTGTTCCATGTTTTGTTGATTTAGCCAAAACCAGGTATCACTCCTTCCATTAAAAACTCTATATCCATTATAATCCAGTATTTTCAATTCTTGCTTCATCTTCAATTTCTCTCAATCCTCCGAATAGAAGATGGTCTCTTGACCTAATTTAGATTACCTACTGGATTGCTGCCAATAGGTGGTTTCTCTACATATTTTTATGTTAAAGTTTAATTACTTGATTTACTATTCCATACAGTTGTAAACTTCCATAAATAATAACGGTGATGGTAATTTTTTTAATTAAAATATGTTGTACCGGAAACACTGAGGTCAGTGAAATTGGAATATTCAAATAATTATTATTTTCTAAGACACATAAAAAAAGCGAATTAGTTCTTCAAAAAAACACAATTATAATAAGGCGAGGACCTTAATAAGAAAATGTCTATGATAAAAGTAACATGCTTATCAACTACTGTACTCAGAGACTGTGATAACAAGCACATTTAACTCTTCGGCAGGAATAGTGTGGGTTTCATTCCTTTCTGAATCAATTAACATTTCATCTGCTATAACCGATAGCTGAATCTCTCAATCTGCTAAGAGTCAGAGAAATATAAGCATTTGTCAGAAAAGAAGTATATTTTTTTCAAGGAAGTCCACTCTCTAGGGTAGTTTTTAAACGAATACCTGTAATAGTACGTTCCTTATAAAGAGCCATTCTTCAAAGGTTATGACCTCCAGAAATTTCCTTCATTTTTTGTTGCAACAGAATAACAGCCAACCATTAATCATAATTATTATGGCTCCAATGCAAGCGGAATAAACCATGCGAAAGTACCTGTCAAATATTTTGTTGTCCCCCCTTTCATATATTCAAGTTTATGAATTTTTATATCTCTCTCTAAAACCTTGTTAAATCACTTTTATCATAGAATTGCTTATTTATTTTACTTTAGCTATAAAAAATTTCGTAGCTTAAAAAAAAAAAAAAAAAAAAAAGAAGCAAATTCATATTAACTTTAAATTAAGACAGACTAGCAATTTTTGCCATTCATTAACTTTCTAATTGAAATAATTCCCATTGCTCAATAGCAAAAATTGAACGTAAAGAATTTATTGAAAAATATTTATAAACCAACAATATGAATTATTACTAAGCAGTATTCTTGAGATTTTATAAATAAGCACTCAGTTAATTAAATTATCAATTTCATGGCATTACTTATTTTACAACAAAAATTACCAGATAATTTTAGTACTTTAATAAAGGTATATTGCACGATTCTATCAATGGGGGAGTAGTGTCTTTTATGGATTCTATGGAAGATCACACGGATTGACTATATGCTAAACAAAAATTAATAAATAGATGAAAACCATACAGAGTTTCGAAAATATTATTGGGTTGATTCACATGAATCGTCCGTTTTATAGTTTCTGAAATACATAAAGGATTTTGCAGGCCTCTGTTGTTTTCTTCCGAATGCTTATATATTTAAAGTAAACAGTTACTAACAGTTACATCCTCTACATTGGTATTATAAACATTAGCTTCCCAATCAATTACCCACTTTTTAGTATACCTCCAAATATGAAAATGGAAATACGCGATTTCCTAGTAATATTTTTGTACGAGTTTAAACTCGGCCATTCAGCAGCTGAGGCCGCCAGAAATATTTGCAAGGCGTTTGGGGAAGGGAGTGTTAATGAACGGACCATTCGCTGTTGGTTTGCTAAGTTTTCAGCTGGGGTTACCGATTAGGAAAACTTGCCCCGAGGAAGACCTCCGTCCGTAATAGACAACGATGTCCTCAAACATACAGTAGAAGGAAACCCCTACCAAACAGTTAAAGGACTCTCAGCACAACTAAATGCAAGTGCATCTACAGTTTCCAGACATTTAAAGTGTATTGGGAAAGTAAAAAAGCTCGATACATGGGTACCTCATGATCTCACTGAGCGGCAGCAAGACTCCTTGTTTCAAAACATACCGTGCAAAAATTGAAAGAACTGGGCTACAAAGTTCTTCCGCACCCACTATATTCTTCCGACTTGTCTCCAACAGATTGCCACCTGTTCAGGAATTTAGACAACTTCTTCAAAGGAAAACTTTTTGAAAATGATGATCAAGTGAAAAGTGCGTTTTCAGATTTGGTTTCACTTCAAAGCTCAGAGTTTTTCAGTTCGGGGATAAAAATGTTGGTGTCACGTTGGAAAAAATGTTAGAAATAGAAGGAATAAAATTATCTTGTTTTCATATCGTATTTTTAATAAAAATCCTTTACCTTGAAAACGGTCATTTCATGTGACACAACCCAATATTACTAAGCAGTATTCTTGAGATTTTTTAAATAAGCACTCCGTTAATTCAATTATCAATTTCATGGCATAACTTATTTTACAACAAAAATTAACAGATAATTTTAGTACTTTTATAGTACGCACACCGTATTTAATAAAGTTATATTTCACAATTATATTAATGGGGGAGTGATATCTTTTATGGATTCTATGGAAGATCACACGGACTGGCTATATATTAAAAAAAATTAATAAATCGATGAAAACCATACAGAGTTTCGGAAATATTATATCACTCTGAGGCGTGTTTATTTTGATAAATTTGATTATGATTCTAATGCATCGGAAGAAAAAAAAAATATCGCCTTTTTGATTTATCTATTGGGTTGTGTCACATGAAATGTCCGTTTTCAAAGTAAAGGATTTTTATTAAAAATACGATATGAAAACAAGATAATTTTATTCGAAGTATTTACCTTCTGAACGCACTTTTCACATGATCATCATTTTCAAAAAAATTTCCTTTGACGGAAATAAATCCTAAATTCCTGAACAAGTAGTAATCAGTTAGAGACAATTCGGAAAAATATGGTGGGTGCGGAAGAACTTCGTAGCCCAGTTCTTTCAATTTTTGCAAGGTATGTTTTGAAACATGGGTTCTCTGCCATTAGTGGTTTAGCAACTTTATCATAACTAAGACTACATATAAATATATTGATTATAATTCTCACTGTGGAAGTATTGGGAACGAAAGAGCCGATCAAGCAGCTGATTCAGCCAGAAAAGGTGAAGCCGAAGAGATTACTCAAATAAAAGAAACCACAATGGAGGATTGGGTGAGTAACTACAAAAAAGTTCTTCTGAAAGAGTGGGAGGATGGTTGGAGAGAAAAGATATCGAAATTGAGAACAATTAAATCCGACTGTCAGAAATGGAGAACTAGTGCAAGATCTTCAAGGAGAGAGGAAATTGTTGTATGCAGACTAAGAATTGGGCACTGCCAATGGTTACCTCTTGAGACGCCTGGAAGCGCCAACCTGCGAAAAATACAACAATTCTCCTCTAACTGTAGAACACTTGCTGATTGAGTGGCCGCTTTATGAACAGTCAAGAAAAGGGTTGAATCTAAAGAAAGACATGAAAGAAATACTTAAAGATGAGGAAGAAAGTATAAACAAATTAATAGAATTCACGAAAATGATAGGATTCTACCATAGAATATAATCATTTCGATCACGCCAATGACCCTCAAGGGTAGAGGCGGATAAGCAAATAAAAAAAAAAAAAAAAAATATATATATATATATATATATATATATATATATATATATATATATATATATATATATATATATATATATTTCAAGATTTACTCAATCTATAGAATTTCTCTTGTTCTTTATTAAAATATTTATCAATAATAATTATTAATTCATCTTGAAAACAACAATTCGAGGTCTTACCCAAAGTTGAGGTATATCACTATATCAAACCTAATATAATTGTAATTTTAAAGGATGTTTTTTGTCCTAGGAGATTTTTTTTTTTCCAACGAACTGTGGAAGATTTGATTCAGGATTTCAAGTTACTTGTTTAAACTGAGTTTTACGCGTAGGCCTCTTGTCATATTTTAGTCGATGAACAGTCCTAAGTAACAAATTTGGTAAGTTTGTTTATTGAATTGATTGTTAATCCAAACATGGGCCTGGTTGTCATGTATGATGAGCAGCGATCCATGACTGTTTAAAGCCGTCGGGTGGCAATGCTAGTTAATCAATCCAATGATATTCCAATCCAAATGTTTGCTTGTGGAGGTTCGCAACAATAAAAGAGGAAGTAGAAAAATACATTTATTAAAAAAGGAAGAGAAAAATGCTGCTGAGTTTGTGATTTATGAATTCCTTTATTTTGTCAAGCCGCTAACCCTTTGAAAGCGACGGATAAGAGAGCGGTTATCCCGCAGCCAGGCCTAGCTGTCATCCGCCTGACATTTCGATATTTATTCCACAGGAGAAGGAATAAACGGGTTTTATTTGGTCCCCTGGTCGCCCGACTTGAATAATACATTGTGTTCGCCCCGGAGGCAGCAAAGCCGGTCCCTATTGGAAACGTTTTGGCATCGCCTGAGATATCTTCGAGTCATGGAAAATGTATTATCTAGCCGAGGCATGAAGATGCCAGGGAGGTCGGAGTTCCCTTGAGGTCTGCTCTGTGGAGATTGGAAGGGTTCCTCGGTGCAACATATTAAAGCTCCTATCCACCTTATTGGAATACGATTTCCCACACAATATTTGATTGAGCTGAGCTTTGTCACAGGAGGCAATATCTTGAGAATAGGATGTATGGAATATGTTTTCGTATTTTTACCTCTACATGTTTACTTCTAAATGAATTAAAATAAAAGAACTAAACAATTTCAGAATAATTTCATTTTTTTTCTCTTTTCTGTACTTTAGGGAGCGGTATAGACTAGTGGTTTGAACACTGTCCTCCTGGTTCTGGGTTCGAATCCCGGCTATGATAGAATGTTCGTTATGTTAATTCAGCCAGAGAGCGACCCTAGGGTATGGAGACCCTCCTGAAGACCCAGCCTCTTTAAAGTGGTTACCTAAATTGGAAGAAAAGCCTGGCGGCTGAGCGTGATCATCAAGACCTAATCACCTCGCCGTTAGCCTGGAAACAGTACGAATCTCTATATGTACTGAGCCCAACCCCCTTCATTGATTGTAGAGGTAAAGGTTGTTGGTGTTCTGTATCTGTACTTTAACTTATCTTTTGCCTGATATGTATTTCTCTTTGATACTGAGGGTGTTGATTTTCATTCTTTACTTTCACTTACTCATATATGAAATATATAGTAAAGGAAAGTATTGCGATCGTAAAAATTATTGAATTTAAGTTTTTACCGGAAATAAAAGTTTTAGGGTCCTCTGAGTCCAAATGACCAAGTACAATGCAAATTAGAGGCACAAACATTTTATTTAAATAGAATTGAAATGTTTGAATACGAAATAAGCAGATTTAATAAGTTCCTAATTTTTTATTTTTATAACTTTATAAAAATGAAGCGAAATTTGGAATTTTTCAGAGACAATAAAAATCAGTTTCCATACCAATTTACATAAAACTCAATTAACGCTAATAAAACTGACGGCTTTCAATCTGAATTTTAAATACCTCACAGAACATGTCTGATAAAAACAATGTTTTAATACCATTAACTTGATAAATATAAACCTTAAATAACTGTTTTTCCCAAGTCCATGGCACAAGCACTATATCATATTTTAAAGTTAATTCCCCTTTGGCAATCTTTGTAACCCTAGCTGACGACAGAGGATCCTGGAAAAGCTATTAAGTGTAATATTCTTCCCCAGGCTATCCCAATGAGTTTCTTTTTCCTTTGGTAAGATTACACCCTGAAGTGTCTTCATCTTTTTACCAGATACCAGAGATTAATATTGAGAAAAGCGAATGAAGCACATAAATTATTAGTAAAAATTGATTAAATAATATTATAAAACAATAACATAAATACTAATATTATTATATTCGATAAGAACAATCTCTTATCATAAATATATTTACTATCATATCAATTATACATAAAGTCTTATTGCCTCATCTTCTAAATGACGCATTAAAATTAAACTTGTTCCTAGCTCTAATAATTAAGTTTTTCTAGCACTAGTTCTCTAAAAACTTAATAAATCTTTTTTTTCCCAGGCCAAAGGCAAAATTAATTAGAAGCCTATTAATCTTAATTAACACGAAAATTTAATCAAATTTCATAATAATAAGAATAATTAAGAAGATGACTTACTAGAGGATCTGGTTCTGATGTTGGCTGGGCCTTGTTACTGGCCGATGTGGCAGTGTTGGTCACTGTCTGCACCTCATAGCCGACGTCCTCTGGTTTTAGTCTGGACATAAAAATAACATTTAACAATACATCAAATATATATTATAATATAACCATCTATAAAAATAAAATATATATGTATTTATTTATTTATTGTTATGTTAGGCAGGCTAACAATCAGATAAAAATTAAATTAAAATTGAAATTAAGAGCTCCAATTTTGGATGCTGGGGGAAGGTCCTGGCAGGTAAAAGGAAAAGGAGATGGAAAGGGGCAGGTAGGAAAAAGGTTAGTCCAGTCTGGGTTGGGGTTTGGACCTGAAAGGGGGAGGATCTGCTCCTGTCTCCATATGAAGAATACTTGTTAGCCTCAATGTCTTGTATTATTTTTCTAAGTTATTATTATAATTAAAAAATAAATATAAATTGTGCCTGATTTTCAAGAACCCATCCCTCAGAGTAAATTAATTTTAATTTAGTATATATAGTGTTGATTATTTTTTTCTTAAAAGAATATTATTATAAATATTATAATGATAATAAAATAACCTATACCCGTACAACCCATGAAGAGCCTTGGGCTCAGTACATAAAGAGATCCATATAATAAGATATATTCCGAGATAAAATCCCCCCAGCACGAGAGTCGAACTCGTAATTATTTGGTTTTAACTTTACGGTTATCTGTTGCTCGCCCCCCCCCCTCCGCCCCCTAATAATACTTAATAAATCCAAAATATGGAGTTGGAACACTATACAAGAAGTGCTAGAACTACTTTTCCAAAAATGTTCTCGTAACTAGTGGAACAGCCCCCCTGCACTGAATGTTTTTTTTCTTGCACATAGGTAAGATTTTTTACAAATGTTTTCTTTCACTTCTTGGATTTTTCGCCTTGTCCCCGATCATTAGGTTTATATCTAGGTTCTTTGATCACAATATTAGATTTTTAAATCTACCCATTTTCAGCATTGCTTTGTTAATTAAAAAATGGTCAATTATTTCGAATAAACAAATCCGGTTCGTCGATTTTGGTCAAAATATTGCTAGATCATCCTAAACATGAAGTATATAAGTAACATAAGGGTCATTTAAGAAAGATAAGTGTCTTGAATATAAAATTTCAGTTTTCTGTCTTTTCTTTTATGAGCTACACTATGACATTTTAGGAACTTAGTCATTTGGACACAGAGGACCCGAAAACGCGTATTTCCATTGAAAAATCAAATTCTAAAATGTTCAATATCGCAATACATTCCCTTAAGTCGAAGTATTAAAATGTTTATAGAGCGATATTATTCATGTCATCCATTTTTACTTTCACTTACATATATATGAAATATATAGTGAGGGAAAGAATTGCGATTGTGAAAATTTTCGAATTCCAGCTTTTAACGGAAATACACGTTTTAGGGTCCTCTGAGTCTAAATAACCAAGTCCCGAAAAAGGTCTGTGTGTGTGTGTGGTAACTCCCGGGCGGGACAAAAAGTCCTATGAAACTAAAATTTCATATTTAAGAAAACTATACTCCCGAGATGTTACAGCAACTTTTTCTTCAAAATCGGCTAACCAGAAAAGCCATTTTATAGCATGCATTTTGCATCTTTTTACGATTTTCTCAAAAACGGCTCTAATGATTTCGACTAAACTTACTTTATCGATGTAAAATTTAACATTTATTTTTAATTTTATCCATTTCACATTGTAGGATAAAAAAAAAATCAATAATGAATGACCCGTTTAAAGTTTCCTTCGTTAAAGAAGCATCCTGTTTCAAAGAGAAAAAACATATTGCATGCCGGATGCATATTTCAACAGCTTTAAGAATTGAAGCCATCTTTTTCATAATTAAAATAGTTCAAAGGAGTTGAGAAGTTTCAGGACCGCATTTTTATTTTATTTTTATTTGAAGGAGGTTAGTTCCTCCCAGTGTTATCTGCCTATCTCGAGGAGTTGAATGTTTCAAGTTGAATTATGCATAAGGAATAACTTCTTAAACGGATTTAATGAATCTATTACAGAGTCTAGGCATTAGCACGGAACTCAATGATTTATGCATAAATTTGTGGATAACATATTCCGAACTATAAGTTTCGTATACTCTTGCGAAAGTCGAGAACGATTTAAATTCATAATTGTGATAAAACCAGAAGTACATTTGATTATACAAGAATCGAAAATAATTCACATAGAAATCGCCCTAATTAAAGGCATTCATGGCTTTAACATCAATATAAAGTATCAATCAGTATTTCGTTACTGGATATGCTAGAAATACAGTATAATAAATCAACAACCATTAAATCTATCTTGACCTAACCCAGACAACATATATTTAATTTTAATCTGAAAAATTGTGATATTCAAATATATTTTTTTTTAAATATCAAACGTTTCTCTAACACACTTACTTGACTAACAACACGTTATTCTCATCATCATAAAAATCGATATTAAAAAAATAAATGAATAGTATAATTTATTTGGTATTGCAAAAAACCGTTTTAATGCTAGAAAATGATTAATATCTTTGTTGATGAATTACCTTATATTGTTATATATCAATTTCGCATTAAGAAACATATAGTCAGGATTAATAAATTAGTTCTCATTTAATTCACAAATTAATTTTATAAGAATTTTATTTCGAAACAACATTTCAAGCCTTTGTTCCCCATTTTCAGGACTCACTACAATATATAAAAAATCAAAAATCATATTTATAATTTTAAAATATCAATTATTATTACACAAGAACTGATACTATTTAAAAAAATTCAATATTAAAACATAAAGTAATATTACATAAAAACGTCTTTTACCTGTCAACAAACAATGTTTTCTTTTATTTATCGTTCTAGTATCTATTATTTCATTTATATATTTTTACGATTTCGTCCAATTAAAATTATTTCAATAAAATATTCAATATATAAAATTTTGTATTATTTAACAACCCCAGATATTCTTTAGTCGGTCGTAGATTAGGGCACACGTAGGAATAAATATATGAATCTAAGTAATGTTAAATTTTATACATTTAATATTTTAAATAAAATTTTCATTTTAATTTGACAACATAAAAACGGATATAAAAACCATAAATAAATGTAACCTTTCTTTGTTGGCTGAAAAAAAAAAAAATCTTGTTTACTTTTACTAACCTATATATGAAATATATAGTAAGGGAATGTATTGAGATCGAAAATTTTTGAATTTGAGTTTTCAACGGAAATGCACGATTTAGGGTTCCTTGAGAGTTGCCGTCCGTGTGTGGTAAGTCTAGCGCTAAAACGATAAGTCAATTGAAACTGAAATTTCATATTTAAGACAACTATGCGCTTGAGATGTTACAGCAACGTTTTCATAAAAATCTGCTAAGCAGAAGAGTCACTTATTTTCTCAAAAACAGTTATAGCCGGTTTTTAATTTTAATTTAATTTTGATTGAACTCGCAGTATTGATGTAAAGTTTAATCAGCTTCAATAAGATATAGGTTCATTTTGATTGAAATATTTTGACATGGCTTCAATGCCGATAGTTTGTTTTTCCCTGAAGTACGTTTGATTATGTGGGTTTGAATGAATTAACCAAATAATCTTCTAAGCGTTGATAAAAAACGGAAAAATAAATAGTTGAAGGAATTCGATATCCAATGAAACGAGGAAATACCAAAAATATTTTTTTATGGTATTTTCGTATTTTTCGAACAAAGAAAAGAGTTTTATGGATGTATAATATACCATTGGAAAGCTCATGGTCAAAGATCATAGACAAAATATTATCTTATAGACATTATTGTAAAAGTTGATAGAAAACGATGAATTACCCATTAAACTAAGTGGTTGTCGTAGATAATAAGATAAAGAATTATTAATTCAAACAAATATTTCTATTGAAATTCATTGTAATTAATTCTTTAACAATATATTTTAATATCTAAATGTATTTAAATATTTTTTAATTGATTATAACAACGGAGGTAAGTGAAATTAGTGTGTTGTGCGCACCAGATTATTTTTAATATATTGTATTGTGTCCTGAAAATGGCAAATAGTCTCGAAATGTTGACTTGAAATAATTGAGAACCAATTTATTAATCCTGACTTTATGTTTCTTTCGGCAAAATTATTATCATTAAATTTTAAGGTGATTCGTCTCCAAAGGTAATATTAAATAAATTTCCTGAGTAAATTTTCTAATTTCGAATTATAATCGATTTTTATAGGGAAACAGCGAATTTTACTTTGCTGAGTTTAAATAACTTCCCCATATATATACAAGAGAGTGCTGGAGAAACATATACAATTTAAAAAAATAAATATCGTACATTGAAAATTCCAACAACCTCATTTCCAGATTAAAACCAAATATATATTACATGGATTTCATTAAGATAAATTAAATGGTTGTTGATTCACCCTAATACTTCAAGCATACTTTAACTCTTCATCCTGTAACAAAATGAAAAGCGAAAGAAATTACTTAAGTAAAAAACGAATTACATAGATGCGACTGTCGACGAACCGAAATAGAAAATATTTCATACCACAGTCCGAAAATAGAATTCTGACCTTTCACATTCTTACTCGATAGCCAAAAGCATTTCCTCACAACCCTTGAAAATAGTACTTGGAGTCTGAAAAGAAAATTGAACCCTGACCCAGTTTTTTCTTTGATAACAGTATGCAAAAGGCAAACAACAACTCTTCTACTTTTTAACTGTATCTAAAGGTCATGGTAAGTAGTATGTGCACTCTATATTCAATAACACATTATTAACTCTCAGAACATGTGTTTGGGTGTTCCGAGAAAATATCCTAGAGACCATTCGGTATGCGTGATTTTTAGTTTTTACACGGCATTTGACATTTTTCACAGCATTTAATTAAAATTGTTCACACCTCAACAGCCACTTTATACTGAGAGAAAAGGTTAAAAATGTATGTGTAAATTATATTATAAATTATTTTGATAGAATAGAGAAATCATCTGCCTATTTAGAAAAAAAAATTGTTTTCACTTCCGCAGGGCACACCACACTATGTTATATAATAAGAAACTAATATTGACCCTGTTTTTTTTTGTTTTTTTTTTTTGTTTGTTTTTTTTGTTTGTTTTTTTTTTGTTTTTTTTACCTTGCACCTACATATTCATTATATTCAAAAAGTATTGTTGTTACCCAGCCATAGACTGGCTAAGATTTTGGCAGAGGAAATTATTAAAAGAAATTATATGGTGGTGTTATTTCGGAGCATTGACTAGCAAAATAGTGATTATTTAGTTGATGAAAGAAGCAATGTTTTAAAGGATTAATGGAATATATAAGAGAAGACTTTAGAAATGGTTACTGGTTAAAGTCAACAAATCTGTTCACCATCAACTGTATAAAGAGTTAAATTATGATTTAGGGAAGAGCAGTTATATATCTAATAGATCGATAATCAAAATCAAAGGACAACTTCGGTACCTTAATTGTTATGTTGCAAGGGCGGCAGAGATACATTATTGTAGTTTATGTAATAATATAAACTTAGAGGATATGTACCGTTATGTAGGGGTCTGCTCTGTGTTATCGGAAGTAAGGATGCGTTGGCTTGACGGTACAGAATTGTCCTAACAGCAATACAAAAAGTATTTAAACGGTGAAAATGGGTAGATTTATACAATTATCATGTAAGGGCCTGGAAATATAGATATATGCTTATTTAAGAATTCAATATTTAAAGAATGCGGAAGAAATGGAAAAAGAAAAATGTTCAGTTAGGCTAATGTTATAATTATTATTTATACAATATTTGTAAAGAATTTTTTGTTTAGGTGTGCTATTCTGCACATGGACTGAAGTCTATGCATAGTGTGCAATATATATATATATTGTATAGTAAATTAATATACATATGAAATTGAATTAATAAAACAAATTATTATCATTACTATTATATGTGTAAATTAAGGAAGTACGTCTTGGCATTCTCGACTATCACCTTACTTTTCTAAATTATATTAATGGCTTGAAGATTTGAATGATGTTACGTTAATGTCAGAGAATACTCTGTCTTGATTAATTTTTCTTAAAATCCTTTGATATTATCAGTTTTATACAAAATACTGATTTTTAAAAAATATCAGTTGTTGATATTAGGAAAACCTCTTAAGGAAGTATTATAGCCTTAGGCTAAAACAATATAAGTTCCGCAACACTAAGGTAACTTTATTGCAACAAGCAACCAATAAAGTAAGACAACTGATTTTTACAACCTCAGGTTGTTACATTGAAGGGAACAGATCACATTTTAAAAATAAAATTCTTTCCCGCTTTATTTATTTCTTCTTTTATTCTTTATTTATTCGGTATATTCTGCTATCGTAGTATTACTTTCACTTACCTTTGTATGAAATATATCCTAAGGGGGAGTATAAAGATACGTGTAAAAATTTTCACCGAAAATAAACATTTTCCGATCCCCTGATTCTAAATGTCCAATTCCAGCAAAAAGTTCTGTGTGTTCATCTGTGCAAGTGTAAATGTAATTTAAGCTAGAAAACGATAAATTTTACATAACAAAGTTTCATATTTTAGGAGTATCCGTGCCAGAGATGTTACAACAAATTTTCAAAAATATCTGCAAAAGAGTCACTTTTTACTATGCATTTTACAACTTTTTACTATTTTTTTGAAAACTTCTTTAATAATTTTGGTTAAACTCCTGTATCGACATAAACATAAAAAATCTATAATATCATGTAGGTTTCGTTATATTTTGTAGATTCCAAAAAAGCACTAGTTTTGATCACCAACTAAAGGAGAAAAGATCTAAATATACATATACACACACACACACACACACACATATATATATATATAAACAGAAATAGAAAATAATTTTTATTCTGGGACTGGGTCGCCTAAGAATAACAGAATTGTACAATTTAGATATACAACATGCCTGGCCAACAGACAGAAGGAACATAATTAATGTATATATATATATATATATATATATATATATATAGAGAGAGAGAGAGAGAGAGAGAGTGAGAAAGAGAGAGAGATGTATTGGGTTGTAAAATAAGTTCATAGCGTTTTTTACTGGTGATATTAATAAAATCTTCAGATTCTTGTCAATACAATATATTAAGAATTTATGCGATATTCTGTGTCGTAGAGTGAGGGCTGTAGGTAAAAAATGTTTGAATTTGGTCAACAGTTAAAGGACGAACTGAGCGCTTAGCCTCTTCCAAATCAAAATTGATGGTTCTGAATCGAGAAAACCACTTATGGAAGGTGATTTCTTCTAAGGTATCTTTCTCATACACACTGCAAACATTTAAAATCACCTGTGTACCTGATTATCCTGTTCAGAAATAAAAATTGATTAAGTAACGAAAATGTATTTTTCTTCTTTCCCATTTTGAACAAACAAAATACCACTTTAAGATAAGGAATCTCTATTGAAACTGATGCACAAAAGCATCTTGACTGATCGTTTTTTTAAAATATGTAAACATTATTGACCAAGTAAACATGATTTTAAAAACACAAAGAGGATTAAATTAAAATAATGAAAAACGTTACGAACTTTTTTAACAACCAGATATAACATACCATTGAAAAGCTAAAGATTTTTGAAAAAAATGCTATCTTTACAAAGTTATAGAAGTTTATGCAGAGTGACAAAAATAAATTTCTTCATCGAAACAATATGATTTTTTTTTGTTATAAGGTATGGAGGGTATGAAATAATTGTATAAGATATTGGAGATTAACGAAAAGTGTATAAAACTAGGTAATTGTAGCAGATAAATATAATAAAATAATTTATTATAATTTAATGAAACACATGTTTCTATAGGAACTAAATGTAATTCTTTTATCTTATTTTAACTCTAACTTTATTCAAAAGATCTTAAATTGATTTTTATAGGCAAATATTTTTCCTGAAACTTGTTTTTTTTCACACTTTTTTTCCGATATATATATATATATATATATATATATATATATATATATATATATATATATATGTATATATTTTTTTTGGGGGGGAGGTTTATCTCTAAAACCAAAGGTTTTAGGGCAAACCTTGTTCTATACATAAATAAAGTAAGCGAAATTGACTACAATTTTATTTAAATATTTTTATTTGACCAAATGTTTTTGAAAAAAACACTATTTTCGCGTTGTTTTTTTTTCAATATTTTATTTTCATAGCGAAAATCGTGTTGTTTTTTTCGACTGTTTCACTGTTTCTTTCAAAACTGGATTTAAACTTCCCATGAAAATGCTAATATGCCTAGCCTTTTAGGAATAAAGATCCACAGCTAAGACCTTTGTAAGAAAAAAAAACTCATAAGAACAAACAATGATTTGTTTCCATAATTTGACAATATTGTAATTTTAATGTTCTGACCTTACTTACAGTATTGATAATAGGATATGATGTTCAGTCAACTATGAGTGCGTCTAGGCGGATGTTCTGATCGAATTATAAGATTTTCACAATATCAGTGCAACAAAGGAATAATCCAATGCGCGATTTTGATTTCCCTCTGACCCTGCTATGTGTGTTTGATGATGTATCAGGGCTTTAGCAATTTGGAAAGCCTATTGAGCCCAAAGATAGTTAGGGCTAAATTACAAGTTGGTTGCAAACAGGGCTTCCCAGGGGCTATATAGCGCGGGCTGAACTATCAATCACAACAATAGACCGCTAGAACGTCCTTCAGATCTAGCCTATTAGTGGATCCCAACCCTCCAGTCCATGGTCAGTCATCAATGTCTTTTATTTGCTTTAAGAACTGCTAACTAATGATATAAGATACCTAAGAAACTTCAATGTCAAGTAAACGATATCAATAGTGTTTAGAAGAAAGTTTTAATAGCCAAATCAGTAGTGTAACGATAAATAAAACATTCAAAATTTAATCACAATTATAGGAAAATTAGTAGCTTAAATATGAGGAAATATTATTAGAAAATAAAGGGACCTGTCGGATTTAAACCTCCTCCGGGATTATTTCATGTATCCATTGTGCACATAATATTTAGTAATACTAATGCTACCCGGGTCAGGGTCTCTTTTTCCATACAAGAAAGGCGGGTATGCACGCTCCAGACGGCATTTACCCCACCATTTACTTCTATGGGGCTCCCCCGGAGCTTCTATCTTCCTTATCTAACAACAGCCCTCTTCATCTCCACCCCGACTTCATCCCGGGCCAGACACAGCAGCCGCCCTGAACGGATCACCGTCCCGAGCCAGACACAGCAGCCGCCCTGAACGGATCACCGTCCCGAGCCAGACACAGCAGCCGCCCTGAACGGATCACCGTCCCGAGCCAGACACAGCAGCCGCCCTGAACGGATCACCGTCCCGAGCCAGACACAGCAGCCGCCCTGAACGGATCACCGTCCCGAGCCAGACACAGCAGCCGCCCTGAACGGATCACCGTCCCGAGCCAGACACAGCAGCCGCCCTGAACGGATCACCGTCCCGAGCCAGACACAGCCGCCGCTGTATCCAGAACAGGACCACAAGAGCGAGGACCGAAGACTTCCGGGAGGACGAGATTGAGGACGCCGCCCGATCGCCGTAAATATTAACAGAGACCTGACCCATTAATTATATATTGTTATCAATAAATACTTTAAAACGAATTCAGCAATTTTTTTTCTTAAGTCACAATACAAGCTCCCGGTGGTAAAATACTAACCGGGCCCCCAAATTGTACAGGACTAATAAAAAAACATAAATTAATAAGTCAACCTAACAAACTAAAAGTGACCTCTTATGGATTCCAAAATAGTTACTTAGATACTCTATGTGTAATTCAAGTGAGCCCGAAGATCTATATCGCTTTTTGTTGCAGTGCTCCGTTCACTCCGCAACTATAAATAAATACTTAAGGACGTATAGTGAAAATATTATTGACAAGATCTCATAATAGAACATTTTTCACATATAGGCAATAAAAAGAAATTTGATGATTTATTTTATTATCTTACAGAATGTTTAAAACTAAGACATTTTTATCTCTCTGTTCAAGAATAATTTTAATTTAAGCACAATATAAAAATAAAACAATCAAATCTATTATAGTATTTAAATTTTTTTTTCAATTTTATTTTGTTTTATATATCCGTAATTATGTTTTTTTCTCTTTATTTTTGTTAAGAAAGCTTATTTAGTTTGTTTCAATTCGAATACATCAATTTGATTAAAGTATAAGGATTAATTTTGTCAAAGTCAATTCCATTTTTATGGGCAAGCCTTAAAACAAATACAGAGATTTATTTATTAGTGTAACAATATTTAAGAAATACCATATTTTATTTAATTAACTTTAGCTGTTATGCTTGTATTAGATAGTAAAAAAATAAAATAAAAAGAAATACATTTCTAAATAATTTTAGTCACTTCTTTACCTAGTTTATTAATTTATAATTATGTTTTATATGTGTATATTATCGTTTAATCGTGAGAATTTTCAGGTTTTTCAGAAAAAAAATAACGAAATTATGATTCATTTCTTCTGAAGGTACTAAAAAAGAGACATACCACAGAAAAAGTATAAGTTCTCAGATTGGACCAAATCAACCCAACCAGATCAAATGTAAATGTTTATATAAAACACGAAATAGGGGATGTCTTGAAATTTACTAGGTTTTGATATATTTCAGCTAAACGTAAATTTGTTGTTGGTTAAGTAATTTAATTATCTAACGTAAATCTGAAATTTATGCTTTTCCTAATAAGTAAGATGGACGAATGTTTTATTTTAAAGAGATGATGAAGTCAAAAAGAACTATCAAATATTATTAATTATTTTACGTTACGGGATTATCTACGAGAAATGAAAATAAATACCTAACTATAAAGCTCCCTAGAAAATTATGCAAGATACGTCGGAGAAGCACTTGTGTAATAGATGATGGCTGAGCATCTTATTTTTTTAAATATATAATTTTTATACTTTTTATCATGATATATTTTGTTTTATAATTCGGTTTTGTTAAAATATATTTTATTGTATCTAATACTTTATCCTCATTTAAAAGTAAACTTTTGAGACCGTAAAATGACGAAGTAGTAGAACATCATTAGGGATGAATCCAGAAAAAACAAAATTATTTTAGTTTCAATTTTCTATTATTAAAAGTATAATATTCTCTTCTTTATAATAATATTTATTATTAAATTAATAGCTAATTTCATTAATAACACATATCGTTTCGAGGTACTATTGCCCCATCTTCTGAATAATTCATTGAAACTCAAAACAATAATACAACATCAGAATTAAATGTTCATCATACTATAAAAATTAAAACAATAATTATGTAAATTTTTATTTCTATTATAAACTTGATTTAAAAATTATTTGTACTTTTCTGTTACTCACATACCTTCCATATTAAATCAATATAGGTCATTTTTATCATTGGTATTCTTTACACTCGTATTATACTAAAGTCATTATTATTAAAATGACACTTATGGTTATTATTATTTCACTGTCCCATTATGAACTAAATAAAATATATCAACATTTATATAAATATAAAAAACAAAATATAAATATTTCAACCATTATATTATATTAAATATATTACCATTATAATAAAACCAACAAGTATAAAATGGGCCAAAATTGACCTTTGATCCTACTCTATATTTACTAATACTTTGTAATATTTCTATGTCATAACAAATCAAATAGGATAAAAATTATTTTTATAAGCATCCTAGGAAAGAAGCCTAGGGAACAGCATTTACCAGTTGTGTTAAAAGTATCACAAAATATACGCTTGTAATATTAAATTTAGAAGTACATCATAGATTATATTCTAAAAACAATAGCAGTATGAATATTATTTTAAATAAAACCTTACCTATCTCGCTTGAGTGATCCGTATAAGACTCTAAGAGGAAGTTAAACCACGAAATATTTATCTACATTGTTTTTATTTTTAGACAAGAAAAGTTATTTATAGCACTAGACATTTAAAAATTATTCGAGATAGAACTTATTAAAACCAATAAATTCAAACAAAGGTGAAATTATCTTCCAGGAAACTTCAACACCTCCATTGCGTGAACTCTGGGCGTTCCTGTGTAATTTGCCTAGGATGAAGTTATTGGGCCAGTGACGGCAAATGAGAATGATTAAATGCAACAGGAATAAATCACTGCATCCATATGTATTCCCCAAGATAAATACATTTCCCACCATTAATATGAATGAGCAATTGGAATTTGCATGTCTATGATAACCTCAGCCGTGCCAGGCTCAGAACGTTAATGTCGATACAGTGATGGTACAACAAAAAAAATAATAATGTATTGAATTTATATTGGGAAGTAGTTGTCACAGTAGGATTTAAAGTGTAACTTGAGATTTGATTTAATTAAACATTCATTATTTGTTGAAGCCCGTCTACACTATCAAATAAATTAACATATTACATTATCATAATAAAAAAATCTGGTGCGGGCAATACACGATTTCACTTACCTCAGTTTTTAAAATCGATTAACGAATTTTCAAATACAGTTAGTGATAAAAATGAGTGAAACTATTAAAGAATTAATCAAATTGAATTTCTATAGAAAAATATTTTATTCACAAATCTATTATATTATTATCTAAAATAATCAGTTAGTTTTATCGGCTTTTCATCACTTTTTATTAAATTTTAAAAGCTTGTGTATAAGATTATATTTTTACTAAAATCTTTAGCTTTCTAACGGTATATTATGCATCTATATTACTGTTCAAAAACAAAAAATTGCATTGAAAAATATTATATCAGTTTTCTCCTTTAGTTTTTTATCTAATTCGCTCAATTTGCATATTTAGCTTTTAATTATCAATGCTTACAAGATAGTATAGTTATTCTTATAGAGCCTTCAGATTTAAAGGTACTTTAGAGAAAGGGAATTTAAAATATCGGCTTTTAAGCCCTGTCATACTGTTTCAATCAGAATGAAACCTACATGATATTAAAGCCCATTAAATTTTACATCGATATAGCGAGTTTAATCGAAATCGTTAGAGCCGTTTTTGAGAGAATCGTAAAAAGGTGCAAAATGCATGGACCCTAAAACGTATTTCCGTTAAAAACTGGAATTCCAAAATATTCACGATCGCAATACTTTCCCTTACTAAATATTTCATATATAGGTAAGTGAAAGTAAAAACATTAACAAAATTTTTATTCGTAAAAATTCAAAAGTACTCTTTATGCTTTAGTTATATCATAATTGAGAAACATTGTAACATATCTATAATTAGAAGATAACAACCTACCGATCTATACCTACCCTTTCATAGAACAACATTCTTTGTTTATTTATTTAACGAAACTTTATGCTACTATGGCTAATCGGACGATGCTACAGTGGGAGTCCTAAATTTTGCCTATCCAGGTGTTATTAGGATAGGGATCTTTAACGAGTACCTGACATCGCACAGGCTCGGGACCACCTTTTAACGTCCCCTCCGAAGGACGGCGTAACTAAGGATTTTTTACTCACATTAAAAAATCCTAGGACCACCTGCGGGTTTGAACCCGTGACCTTTAGCATGGGAGGCTGTTACGCTAGCCACCCAGCTACAAGTGATCCCAAAATAACAACATTCTTTAAAAAATATTTTATCATCCGTGTTATCATACTTTGGAACTCATAACCCCTCTCCCTCCGAATAGTGTCATCCCTAACCACTTTTAAACACCAATTATTTATCCAACTCCACAAAAATAAATATTCTGCAAATATGTGATAAATACTTTATCGAAAAAAAAAAAAACTAAACTGATTTTATGTAGTCAGTTTCCATTCGTATCTTTCATTTATCTAAATAATTATGTATCAAATGAAGCTAGACGAATTGTTCTTTATCAGTTCACCGTATATTATTCTTAGGGGACGAATTTTCGTTGTTTTACTTTCTTAATTTTTTTCTGCTATCTTAATTTCGGTAAATCGTTTTACTTTATTTATTTTTTTTTTTTTTGTAAAGATGTGAGGGCGATAATAACCATCAGCAGTTTTTTGCCCTTAAAATTAAAACAACAACAACAACAAATACTAAAATTTGTGCATATTTACTACCCTTTTCGGGAGTTTTGAAACCGGAAAAGTCCGTTCAGAAACTGGAATGCGAACATTTTTAACGTAAATTATTTCAAATGCCAAGCTACACATACATGTACAAGCATTATACCCTTTAAAATAATAATTATTTATTTCCTCAAAAAAATTATTTCCTTTCCAACTTCTTTCTAAACACCTATTTCCATTGTTCATACTAAACATAAATAGAAAAGTAAATGTTGCTTTAATTTGAGGGAGGTCGCCAGCGTGTTTCACAATTACATAGGAGTGGGTGAGCTAACTAACGTGTGATCTCACGCAGAGAATTCCCATGACAAATTAAAAAGATCACGTAATACAATAAATAATTTAATATCAACTAGAATCGTTATAACTGAAAATGTTTTTAAAGGGGCTAAGTATGTTTAATATATTTTTAAAACACCTTAACTCAATTTATTTAAGTTTATCCTGTTCTATAATAAATATCCTGTTTAGTGACTAAAATGTGAGATTTTTCCATAAATCTAGCTACGAAAAAATTATTTAAGAAATAATATTTAATTTAAAGTATATTTTGTATCATTTGCAACTAAGAAAAAACTATTGATAAATATAATAAATTACACTAAAAAAAGAAGTATAAGGGAGTATAAAATCCTTCTTACCGCCGTTTTTCGGGGGGGACTTAAAATACTGGTCCCGAGCCTATATGTCAAAAACTCGTTAAAGATCCATACATTAATTAAACCTTTACAGCTAAAATTCAGACTACCATCGTAGTATTGTCCGATTAGCCACTGTAGTATGAAGTGACATATGAACAAAAAAACAAACATTAAACCGAAATTTTTTATTCATCAATATCCAATCCATAAGTGAAAATTATGTCAAGGATAGATGGAAAATTTATTGGAAAACTAAAAATATTAAAAAACAAACATTTTTAGTATTGCTGACAGCTATAGAGGATCGTTCAACTCAGGACAAGTAATTTTAAAAGTTAAAAAATACATATTCTAACAAACATTTTTAACGTGTATTTTTTACACTATCGAACTAAATATATGTCACTATTTTAATGTTAACCCTTATATTAAAATTTCGTTTAGAATTTTCATTTTATTGAAAATAATAACAAGAGAATAATTTGATAATAATTTTATTGAAAGAGGTCAACTATTTTTTTTTTTTTTAATCAAAAATTATGGAATAGTTGTTTATGTTAATTATTGTCTATTAATTTTACTTCTATAGTTGAAAACACAAGCCTTAATTAAAATGGTTTATAGAATCCTGCTCAAGGAAACTTTAGAACTAAAGGAATTGTAAGGTCGCGTACACCTGTATGAGCACAAAATCCACTGACTCATGAAATTACTCAAAATACCGTAAGCGAATGTGTAACTTTGATCATCTTTGCCCGAATACGGAGGTAAAGTTAAACTGAATATCACTGTTTAAATTGTGTTCCTTCGCAAGAAATGGGACTTGGTGCTGCTCCATAAATTCAACTTAAAATTCTGTTTACAGTTTTGAGCAAATGATTACTGTGTTGCAAATATCACTAAGCATAAATTATTTGGAGATTTAAGAACGAAACGCGTACGTATAGATAAGTGAAATATGCAGTTACGGATAGTTATGATATTAGGATATAACGTTATTAATTAACAAAAATAACACTTATAAATATTTAAACCCTCACAAATGATTCATGATTATTATTTAATGTTAATCATATTTATTGATTTAATGAAAGTTTCAATAAGTTTCTTCCCCTCGATCGGGACAACAGCGGACTGTGGCAATTAAAATCACCCAGGAAATGGAGTGAAAGTTGTTTACAAAGATCGTCTAACTCTTATATAGAGGAGATAATCTTGATGTTGTTAAATATAAAATAAATAAATGAGATTTATGAGATTATATAATAAAATAAATCTTGATGTTATTAAATATAAGATAAATAAATGAGATAGTATAATAAAATAAATCTTGATGTTATTAAATATAAAATCAATAAATGAGATTTATGAGATTGTATAATAAATAAATCTTGATGTTAATAAATATAAAATAAATAAATGAGGATGTCTTATGGTATCCAACCTGAATAACATCATAGCATTTTTTTAAATAATTTAATTTTATAAGTGAAAGGGAATTGGAAACTTTTTTTTCAGGATATATATGTTATGTTCATATATCATGAAATATACATATCTGCATATTTACTATACTATATATAAATATCTGACCTTTACATTCCTAGCCCTTAGAACTAAAATTGTTGATAGTTTCATTCTTGTCCGCTTTACCTACATACGTGTATATCCGCCATGCTGCATGACTCTTCTCCTTCATACCCATTAATCAGCATCGTGAGGAATACATCACTAACTTTTTTTAAATTTTTATTAGTACAAATAAATTTCTTATTTTATTTTATTTTTTTTTTTTTTTATTTCAATAATGAACCTTTGCAATCGAACAAAAAAATAAAATAAATAAATTCTTCACTCCCCCCAAAAATTGAGGGCTTATATTTCAAAATACTTAGAATTCGAATAACGAAAAAAATCCGTTTGTACGCCGTTTACATTTCTCTAAATCTGCTGGAACATTCTTTTTTTTTTTTCACTAAAAAATAGCAGCGCATCCAACGATGCGATCAACACCTAGACGTTGATTTCAGCTGGGTTTTTCAAAATGGCGGCTGATTAAAAGCGTTTTAATTCAATAACCCAGTTATTTTTAAAGAAAGAGTAAAATACGCCCGTAACTTAGTTTTTTTTTTTAAATGTCACTTTAAAAATTTTAATTAGGAAAAATCCCCGTGGCAGTATCCTCTCAAGTATCTCAATCTCAAATTGTTATTCTATTCTCTCACCCATGAACCCAACTTATTGGCCTACATCTCTCCGAAAACGTCCTGATATCCTGGATATATTTGTCTCCTCTCAGATATCCTCCTCCCAAACTATGATCGAAACCCTGAATGACCTTTCATCAGATCACAGTCCAGTTCTGCTATCCTTGCATTCGAGCTTTGTTTCTAAACCCCCGATCACCTCATTAATTACAGGACGAGTGGACTGGGACGGATTCCGATGCGACTTGGAGAATACATTGGACCTAAAAATTCTACTAAAGACTAGACATGACATTGATAAAGCTGTAGGAATACTGACGGACTCAATAACTAACAGTATAAAAGATAATACTTCATCCACATTCAACATCAATACTACTCCACAGACTGCACTGCCACAGCACATTCGTATCTTATTAAGAGAAAAACGCAGAGCAAGATCGAAGTGGCATAGGACAAGATATCCTTCAGATAAAACAAATTATACAAAATTGACCAACAAACTAAAATCAGAACTCAGGAAATTCAAAACTCAAACTTTACTTAACATGACCGAAAACCTCACTACCAACGATAACTCACTGTGGACGACCACTAAAAAACTCCTAAAGTTCAAAGATTTTAATCATCCTCTCCTAAATGAATCACAATCCTGGACAAGATCAGACGACGAAAAATCCCGGACGTTCGCACAACATCTCTCTAAAATATATAACCCTCATCCTGATATCCTTAATCCTCATCACCTCGAATGTATTGAAGCAGAACTGGATATTCCCCTCCAAATGAATCTTCCCCCTAAAGCGTTCCATCCATCCGAAATATCAAACATCATCCAGAGTTTACCATCTCGCAAAGCTCCTGGACATGATCTTATAACTTCCCATATCCTAAAACAACTTCCTCGAAAAGCCATCCTATATCTCACTTACATCTGTAATGCCGTTCTCCGATCCACGTATTTTCCCACTTCCTGGAAATTATCCATCATTAAAATGATCCCCAAACCCAAAAAGCCTCCTGAATACCCATCCTCCTACCGTCCTATCTCTCTTATATGCATCATGGGTAAAATCCTGGAAAAACTTCTGCTTAAACGCATATATCCCATCCTTGATTCCAATCACATTATCCCAGATCATCAGTTTGGTTTCCGAACATCCCACTCCACTATCCAGCAATGCCATCGTGTGGTGGACGTTGTCTCGTCTTCATTGGAGCGCGGATTGTACTGCACGGGAGCCTTTCTCGATGTAGAACAGGCCTTTGACCGAGTGTGGCACCCGGGATTGCTTTACAAACTCCGTAAATTCCTTCCACCTACATACTTCCTCATTATCCAGTCCTATCTCACAGGCAGGTCCTTCAAAGTAAATCATAATAATTCCTATTCACCCCTTTTTAATCAGTACGCAGGTGTTCCTCAAGGCAGTATTTTAGGACCCATCCTTTACACAGTTTATACAGCTGATATCCCATCCCATCCTAGCACTTTCCTTTCTACCTATGCTGATCACACTTGTGTGTTATCAGTCAACAACGATCCAATTATTGCCTCCCAAACTCTTCAATCCCATATCAGAGACCTTGAAGTATGGTGTCAGAATTGGAGAATAAAAATAAATTCCAATAAATCCCACCAAATAACCTTTACCCTTCGTCGTAAACCAATGACAACCTGCCCAACAGTATCCTTCAATAACACTCCTCTTGTCCCAGTTGAACAGATCCGATACCTAGGACTGCACCTGGACAAACGTCTCACTTGGAACCCTCATACAAGACTGAAAAGACAAGAAACTGCTCGACGTTTTCGACTACTTCAACACTTACTGGACAAACGCTCAAACCTTCCACTTAAATACAAAAGACTCATCTACATGACTATCATAAGACCAATATGGACTTACGGAGTAGAGATTTGGGGCTCTACTAAACCATCAAATTCATCTCGTCTCCAATCCTTACAATCCAAAATCCTTCGAAAAATCCTCAATGCTCCTTATTTTGTAACAAATAAACTCATCCATAAAGACCTTAATATTCCCTTTGTTGCTGACTTGGCCCGAACCAGGTACCACTCCTTTCATGACAAACTCCATTCCCACTCTAACCCACTAGTTTCAATCCTTGCTTCCTCTACAATCCCTGATAATCCTCCGAGACGTCTGAAAAGAAGATGGCCCCGAGACCTTCTTGTTTAACATAGTCTTTGGGGAGCTGCCAATGGGTAGTATCCCTACATATGAATCATGTCAACTTATCTTGTATCACATTTACTAAATGTATTTTATTATACAGTTGTAAATACCAATAAATATATTTAAAAAAAAAAAAAAAAAATTAGGAAAAATAAATTTCTTTTTTTTTGGTTTAATATTTTCAAAAATGCACCATGGAGAAAATGGAGTGAAAGTTGTTTACAAAGATCGTCTAACTCTTATATAGAGGATATAATCTTGATGTTATTAAATAAAAATAAATAAATAAGATTTATGAGATTAAATAATAAAATAAATCTTGATGTTATTAAATATGAAATAAATAAATGAGGATGTCTTATGGTATCCAACCTGAATTACATCATAGCATTTTTTTCATTATTTCATTTTATAAGTGAAAAGGAATTGGAACGTTTTTTTTTTCAGGATATATATCCGATATGTTCATATATCATGAAATATACATATCTGCATATTTACTATACTATATATATATATATATATATATATATATATATATATATATATATATATATATATATATATATATATATATATATATATATATATATATATCCGAACTTTACATTCCTACCCCTTAGAACAAAAATTGTTGATAGTTTCTTTCTTGTGGTAATCGATACAAAAAAAAAAAATCCTGCCCCCCTCTTAAAATTTGAGGTCTTACGTTTCAAGATAAGTAGAATCTGAATAACGACTAAAAAACTCCGCTTTTCCCAATTAATAAATTCCATTAAACAAATATAGAATATAAATAATTTCCTACAAAAGATTAAAAAAATTATCATTGAAATTGGTTCAGAACTAGCAGAGATTTATTATTTTGAAATCATGGGTGGTGATAGTCAATTTTCCTTTAAATTATTTATTGTTTTTCATATTAGTTGATTACCTATAAACAGTTATACTCGAACATAGTTATTTTGAAATGATAAACGATTGTGTAATAATTTGAAGTTATAAAAATCCTTCTAGGAAAACATGCAACTTAAGAAGGAGTCCTTTTATGCTCCTCCTAATGAGGCCCTGAGCCTATTACTTCTCTTATACCAATATTGCCATTGTCGCGGTGTTCTCTCTGGGGGTCTACAAACCTTAAGGTAATATTTCCTTTTTATTTCTGTCTTTTTAGGTGCTTAATTAGCACAAAGCAATAAAAGAAGAAACCAAATTAGACAATTAGACAATCATACGCAATTAATGACGGTTTGAAATGAAATGAAAAAAAACCTTTAGTCTGGGACCAAGACCACTTAGAATAAAACCAATGAAAAACTAAAATTCTTAAGGTTTAGCTACTTTTAAATAAAATATTTCAACAATTCAATTAATATATAAAGCTTTGTATAGTTGTATACACGTAAAGTAAGCACCTATACATGCACATATTTATACTATAAATGCTTATCTTTACATTGTAACGGAAGATTGTGATTCAACAATTTCCGACAATTTCTCTCTCCTACATATATCCTCATTATCCAGTCCTACCTCACTGATAGATCCTTTAACGTAAATCATCATGGTTCCTATTCTTCTCTGTTTTCTCAGTCTGCTGATGTTCCTCGAGGCAGCATCTTAAGACTCATTCTTTACACAGTGTATACAGCGGATATCCCAACCCATCCTAAAACTTTCCTTTCTACATATGCTCATGACACCTGCGTTTTATCAGTAGATAATGATCCATTTATTGCCTCTCACACTCTTCAATCCCACCTCCGAGACCTTGAAATATGGTGTCAGAATTGGAGAATAAAAATCAATTCCAACAAATCCCACCAAAAAACCTACGCCCTTCGTCGTAAACCTATGACTTCCTGCCCTACAGTATCCTTTAATGACACTCCGCTAGTTCCTGTTGAACAGATCCGATACCTAGGACTTCATCTTGACAAACGTCTAAGTTGGAATCCTCATACAAGACTGAAACGACAATAAATTGTCCGTCGTTTTCGACTACTTCAACACTTACTGGACAAACGTTCAAACCTGCCGCTTAACTACAAAAGACTAATTTATGACCATTTCATTTTATTTCATGACCATCATAAGACCGATATTGACATAAGGAGTAGAGCTGTGGGGTTCTACTAAACCATCAAACTCTTCTCGTATCCAATCCTTACAATCCAAAATCCTTGTACCATTCCTTCCATGACAAACTCGATTCCCACTCTAACCCTCTAGTTTCAATCCTTGCTTTCTCTACGATTCCTGATAATCCTCCCAGGCATCTGAAAAGAAGACGGCCCCGAGACCTTATAGTTTAGACTCTTAGAGTGCAATGGGTAATGTCTCTACATGTATTTCATGCCATTTTCTTAATTTTCATCACATTTACTTGATGTATATCTTTGTACAGTTGTAAATATCAATAAATATGTTTAAAAAAATATGTAATGGAAGAGTTGATGTTTGAAAGAAGAGAGAGAGGCGGTTTTACGGATAGATGGGGTATATTGATTGATGGGTTCTGATATTCAACGAATGGATATCAGAGCGGAAGATGAGGAGTTCAGTTATATAGGAAGGTTTTCTATTTTTTAATCGGATAATGAACAGACGGATAAAGCCACTACTTTAACTCGGTGTAATAGCTAGAAATATGGTCACGTATACGAGCTCCAAAAATAAATCTAATAAAGCAATTAATTAGAAGCAAATTTATTTCCAGTTCATTGGTAAGTCCTTAATTCATACACCAGGCAATTGTAGTCAAAGTTGGAAAAGATAACAGAGGAAACGTGTAGCTGACAGTTTTTTAAAGGTGAGAATTGACGGAATCTATAGAGCTGTTTGAGTATACCAATGGATTTTTGGATATTTCTGATACATGGTTGTTCCAGGATAGGTTTTGGTTACTCCGAGGTTTTTAACAGTTTTCTGGAATTGGATAGAGACCTTATTAAGAAATAGGAACGGTTAGTATGGAATAGAATTCAAGTTTAGTTTGTTGCCAATGAGGATTGCTTTAGTTGTACCTGCATTGAAAGTTAGCACTTCCTTTTCTGGATAAATGAAATTTGACTCACTAATATATTTTACTTAATACTGGTCGAAATTATAAAGGATGGATTGATATAATAAGGATAAGAAAGCAATGTACAGAATGTCAAAGTTAATTCAAATATTTGAGTATTAAAATGATTTATAAAAAATGCCATTTCAAAATTCGAAATACATAAATTAATACACAGTTAAACATTTCAGAAATCATTTGTTCATACCCCAAAACCGCCAATTGTAATATCATTTAATCAACAAATAAAAATAATGAAAGTATAATTATAAGTGTATACTAAACATAAAATAAATAAGGTCCAAGAGAAAGTTCTTGTAAACAGACACCTTTTACACTAATTACGTTTTTAACTAACGAATGAAAAATAAATACTAAGAATCACGGGTTGAATTCATTTATTAAAAAACCTGGCATTAATGACCCTGTTATTTAGTTGAGGTGCGAGTTCCAGGAAGAGAACTTTCATCTAAGGGGAGTGTTGAGATCACGCAAAAAAGGTGAATTACTTTTTCGGTAATAGCACGAGTAGTCAACCAAAAACTACTCAAACTAAAGTTTGTGTACAAACCAAAAGTAATTATACCTCTACCTCCATCCTGAAATTTTTTATTTTAATTCTTAAGTAGCCAAAGCATATTTCAATCCATTTTTTTTTTTTTTTTTTTTTTTAATGAATTAAAGTCCTCAACAATAAACAACAACATAAAGCTACACAATTTGTCTATCTATCGTGGCTGATAATAAAAGAATTAATTTTAATGTCATTGAATTTTTCATAATATGTTATTAAGTTATGGGATATATAAAAAAAAATACAGTTTTATCATATTAAACATTTCAAAGAACTGTAAACATGTTAATTCTATTTCATACCTACCAATACTTAATAACTCCTCTAGATCATTTTCCAAGTTTGTTTAATCCCATTTGAGGGATCACTTGTAGCTGGGTGGCTAGCGTAACAGCCTCCCATGCTAAAGGTCACGGGTTCAAACCCGCAGGTGGTCCTAGGATTTTTTAATGGCAGTAAAAATCCTTAGTTACGCCGTCCTTCGGAGGGGACGTTAAAAGGTGGTCCCGAGCCTGTGGGATGTCAGGTACTCGTTAAAGATCCCTATCCTAATAAAACCTGGATAGGCAAAATTTAGGACTCCCACTGTAGCATCGTCCGATTAGCCATAGTAGCATAAATTGACGTTAAATAAATAAACAAAGAATGTTGTTCTATGAGAGGGTAGGTATAGATCGGTAGGTTGTTATCTTGTAATTATACATATGTTACAATGTTGTCATGGGAATTCTCTGCGTGAGATCACACATTAGCTCACCCACTCCTATGTAATTGTGAAACACGCTGGCGACCTCCCTCAAATTAAAGCAACATTTACTTTTCTATTTATGTTTAGTATGAACAATGGAAATAGGTGTTTAGGAAGAAGTTGGAAAGGAAATAATTTTTTTGAGGAAATAAATAATTTTTATTTTAAAGGGTAAATGCTTGTACAAGTGTAGCTTGGCATTTGAAATAATTTACGTTAAAAATGTTCGCATTCCAGTTTCTGAACGGACCTTTCCGGTATCAAAACTCCCGAAAAGGGTAGTAAATATGCACACATTTTAGTATTTGTTGTTGTTGTTTTAATTTTAAGGGCAAAAAACTGCTGATGGTTATTATCGCCCCCACATCTTTACAAAAAAAAAAAAAAAAAAATTAAAACGATTTACCGAAATTAAGAAAAGAAAACAACGGAAATTCATCCCCTAAGAATAATATACGGTGAACTGAGAAAGAACAATTCGTCTAGCTTCATTTGACACATAATTATTTAGATAAATGAAAGATACAAATGGAAACTGATTACATAAAATGAGTTTAGTTTGTTTTTAAACAAAGTATAGATTTATCACATATTTGCAGAATATTTATTTTTGAGGAGTTGGATAAATAATTGGTATTTAAAAGTGGTTAGGGACGACACTATTCGGAGGGAGATAGGTTATGAGTTCCAAAGTATGATAACACGGATGATAAAATATTTTTTAAAGAATGTTGTTATTTTGGGATCACTTGTAGCTGGGTGGCTAGCGTAACAGCCTCCCATGCTAAAGGTCACGGGTTCAAACCCGCAGGTGGTCCTAGGATTTTTTAATGGCAGTAAAAATCCTTAGTTACGCCGTCCTTCGGAGGGGACGTTAAAAGGTGGTCCCGAGCCTGTGGGATGTCAGGTACTCGTTAAAGATCCCTATCCTAATAAAACCTGGATAGGCAAAATTTAGGACTCCCACTGTAGCATCGTCCGATTAGCCATAGTAGCATAAAGTGACGTTAAATGAATAAACAAACAATCCCATTTGACTTCTTTAAAAAAAAAAAATGCCTTAGTTTAATTATTTGTTTCAAAGAGGAAACATGACAGTGACCTTCAAAAGCTCGTAGTTTTTAAAATAAACGTATCCTTGACCAGCCCACTGCCTGGCGTTGTTTTGAAAAATTTAGCAATGGAGACAAGAATGTTGGAAAAAACGAAGGGATCCAGGCAACCATTATTGAATGTTAATGAGGTTCTGCAGGAAGCTGTTGAGTCAAATCCGTTTACAAGTACTCGCAAACTTGCCAGAGTATGTGGTGAGTCCAAAGATACAATTAGTCTCCATTTATTCTCTATTGGGAAGGTTAAAAAGAACAGGTTAAAAAATGAATAAAAAAAAACTGACCCCTCGTGAACTTCACGAACTCCTCACCAATCAGCTAAGATATTAGAAATTTATGGAAAAGAAATGAAAACCAAAAAGTCAGTTGTAACGGCGAAAAAACAATTACCCATTCGATACCGTGTATGCAATGGATTTCCGAGGCTGTAAGAAAGCCTGCACACTGTGTGTTCACTAACAGTTCTGTGCATTCATCAGTTATTCTGAGTAAACTAGTCGTCGAAATAAGATTTTGCTTTAACTAATATAATCTGTAAAGTACACGAAAAAAAATTTTGGCATTGGTTTTACTGAGTACCAAAAAATTTATTTATTTAAATAAAATTTTTTTTCATTATTCAACTTTTTAAACATTTTCTTAGCATTATATTTTGTTCTTTATTACTGAAAAGCCAAATAACGATTTTATATTATCTAACTATTTTTGAAATAAATGTTTTTATATTTTCAATGATGTATTTTCATTTTACCTTACATGGCACATATGGTGTTCAACCCGCTCCTCACACAAAAATTTTCCGCGGAGCGAGCTGCACACCCGTCTGCAATGATCTTATTTATGTAAATTCACTTACAAATTGGGTAATTCCCATAGTAAACATGTTGTTTTTTTTTAATTAAAAATGAACAATAAAAGGAAAAAAAATTCGCTCCTAGGGACCGTGTTCGAGAAAAATAGTCTTCTCGAATGGGTTAAAGAGAGATAAAAGCAGACTGGCAACTGGCAGTAGTCGCTTGCGTGCACTTCGGAAGCTACTACAGGTTAGAAATCTCTCGCATAAAGCCTAATTAATAATATACAGGAAAACAGTCAGGCCTGTGGTAACATATGGCAGCGAAACGTGGGTCTTAACCCGAGAACATGAAACAATCATTAGGGTATGGGAGAGAAAGGTACTGAGGATAACATATGGTCCCAGTAGCGAATCGGAACAGTGGCGATCCAGGAAAAATCAGGAACTAACGGATATATATGTCGAACTAGACCTAGTGATGTTCATTAAGATCACAAGAATACGGTGGCTTGGCCAAGTAGGAAGAATGCCAGAATATCGCCTATAAATACGAATTGCCAGAAGGAAGGCAAATGCAAGGAAGACCACGTCTGAGATGGCTGGAGGACGTGGAAGCGGACCTGCGCCGCGTTTTGTGAGGAGATGGAGGATACATGCAGCTGACAGAGACGATTAAAAGAGGATGATTTCCGAGGCCAAAGTCCTACAGGACTGTAGAGATAATGTATAGATAGATAGATAGTATTGACAACCCCTTCTGATATGAGATTTTACCAGTGACATCAAAGATTGTCATCTTTAATGAAAATTGGGATTATTGGCGTATTCCGAATACCCATAAGCAATTGCTGGATAAAAATAGTATTTAAAAGTTGTTTTAGCTCAACTATGTAGAACAATTTACTTTAATGCTTCATTTTTTTATATATTTTTCACAGTAACTGACTATCTAATGCCATTACATAACACTCTTTAAATAACAAAAAAAATGAGGTTAAAACTCTTTAATTTATTGGACGACACTACTTTAGAAGTTGATATTGCCAATACGAGGAAATCCCTGTTACTAGCGTGTTATTAGTGAAGCTCCAACAGTGATTCCGTATCAAAGGACTGTAACATGGCGGTGCAACATAACTCAAACGACCATATTTGCATGTTAATGGGCTTGGTCCGAGCCTCGACAAGGTCGTGTGAAGAAGGTTTTAATTCCACCTTGTTCCCGCTCTGACATTACATAAAACAGTTTAGTTCTTGATTGCAATATACCCTATCTACATGTTAGCCTATGGGTAATACTATGAAAAACTGTCCGGGAAAACATTAAAAAGGGAAAATACATGGAAAAGTTCGAGCATAGCTGTGCTTCTTATTTACTTTTATTTTTTTCAATGGTTCCAAAATTTATTTGTTAGTTACAGAGTAGTGTTTAGTTTATTAAATACCTTACATTTTTTTTTATTTTTAGTTTTCTTCAGTTCTTTCAAATATGCGATTTCCTCTCCGTTATCATAATTAAAACTAAATTTATCTCCAATTCGCTTGTACTTTCCACATCTGAATATATTGCAGTTTTTTATGTAACAAAACAAACCTCTGCACTTCTATAGAAGTCTACTTTTCTTGAAATTAAATGAAAAAAAAAATTGATCCTGGGGTTAAGTCCCCATAGAATAATGAACAGTGAACAAAAATAAATTCTGATGGTCTGGTTACTTAAATATATTATATATATATATATATATATATATATATATATATATATATATATATATATATACATAAAATATATGAAAAAAATATTTATACACATAAAAGATTAAATAGCCATTATGTCTATACATCTTTGCAAATTTATAATGCATATATACCTACATTTTACATTGTAACGGAAGATTGAGATGCGAGTAGGTAGTGGAAGAGCAAAGAACGATTTGTGAAAGGATGCAGTTTTATGCGATGGGGTATAAATATTGGTTGATTGGGTTCTAGTATTTAAACTAATACTAACTTTATTTCTCGGCAAAGACAAAATAGTGCGCCCTACGGTTTATAACATTAATAAACTTTATGAATACCAATTACAAGCGGAGCTTCCATTAGATCTGAGTACCCTACACCCTTGTAAAGCAATAGCAAAATAGTAAAGTTAGATAAATGGAAAAGTATATTTTTTGTAGTCAAACCTAATATATATTTTGAAAAGAATGTTACTGAACTCTTATCCATCGATTTTATATGTTGTTGTACTATTAGAGTTTTAGAATTCAAACTCCACTCAGGTACCGGTGGCAAAATCAGAGTTAAATATTATCACCACTTTTTTTAAAATAATGAAGCATTATTGTCAGTTTTAAAGATTTTAAGGACATGTCTTTGCACAAATAAATTCATCTCTACAAGTAAATTATTATTAGCCTCGAAGTTAAAGGTTTTTCGTTATTTTCGTTATTTAAGTTACATTTTTAATTCATTAAATTACAATTTTCGGTAGACCATAGGTATATTATTTATGTATGAAAAGTCAATTTTTCAGGCAGAGTTGAGGTATGATGTGTTGTGCGATTCCATGATCAATAGAAAAACAAAGCAAAGCAGATAAATGGAATAACCAGATTCGGAATGTTTAGCCTTTTGCAGGGAAAGAGAGTCATTTATTTATGCTAACGAATTCGATTGAAAAAAGCTTTAACTTATACAGCATAAATATTTTATGAATTATTCATCTGATCTGTCCCTCTACTTACCCGAGGATTTTTTTCGCTTTAAAATCTTGTGTTCTCTTGCCTTCAGTTTTAATCTACACATTTTAAATAGCAGTTTCAGATTCATTACAATCAATACACTGATTTGCGAACATCAAAAAAAAAAAATAAATAAATTAAAAAAATAGGGGTGTCGATTTAGAAATACTATAATCTCCACGTTCCAGGTTTTAATGATTAATTTCAGTAAGCTAGGTCCTGAACTAAAGAATTGTATTTAATTTAAGACTGTACTAGTAGGCATTAGTTCGTTCTTTCTTCATGTTTTCGTTCTATGATTCTTGCTTAGACTAAACAAAACATGAATCTATCGAGAAAATATTTGGATCCTTTTTTATACTGTAAATACACTGAAAAATCATTAATTTTGCACAATGATTATTTTAACTTCAAAAAAATCAGGTGCGCGCAACACACGACTTTCACTTCCCATCCGTTGTTAAAATCAATTTAAGAATATTAAATATATATAAAAATACAAATAAATTGTCAAAGAATTAATTATTTTGAATTTCACTAGAAACATGTGTTTTATTAAATAATCATTATATTTTTATCTACACAATCAGTTAGTTTTATGGGCTTTTTATCACTCTCAATTAACCTTTAACTTCCGTGTATTAGATAAAATTTAATATACATATAAATTGGTATTATTGTGTTCAAGAGCACAAAAATTGCATAAAAAAATATGTTTACATTTTCTCTTATAGTTGTTTATTAAATTCGTTAACTTGATATTTCCCGTTATTTATCAATGCTAATAAGATGATGTTTCAATTTTTTTTTTTTTATTCTCTAAAATTAAAGGTACTTTAGAGAAAGAAAATTTAAGATATCGGCATTTAAGCCTTGTCAGACTATTTCAATCAGAATGAAACCTACATCATATTAAAGCCCATCAAATTTTACATCGATATTTAGAGTTTAATAAAAATCGTTGAAACCGTTTTTGAGAAAATCGCAAAAAGGAGCAAAATGCATGGTATAAAGTAGTATTAGTATAGTATGGTATAAGTATTTCCGTTGAAAACTGGAATTCGAAAATTTTCACGATCGCTATACTTTCCCTTACTGTATATTTCATATATAGGTAAGTGAAAGTAATATGGCTAGTTACATTCTTGCCCGAAGCAGTTTTTATCATATTGATAAATATACACAAGTTACATTATACAATTTAGTGTAAATAATTCCTTAAAATAATAATGCAAAAATAATTAAAATTAAATAAAATATTCCACACAAAGTAAATAATTAATAAAATATTTGATATAATTATTTCAGAAATAATTACTAAAACAGTGAAAATGAGTTTTCGAATTCAATTATCTTTGTGTGTTTTCGCAATAAACGGACTTGATTAGCTTGGATTTTTTTGGAAGGGATAGAGGTCCAAAATTACCAGAAATTATCAGAAAGCTTGTTTAGAATTAATGGAAAAAGTACACTCATTATGCAGCTAATCATGTCGAGGAAAACGGTAGAGGCGGAATTAAAAATAAAATAATTATTCAACATACAGAAACAGCAGGCAAAGTATAGCTGATATTGATTCTTTAATTAAGGTGCATTAAATAAATTAAAATATCCCATTAAGAATAAATGTTTGATCTAAAAAATAAAATAAAACCTTACGTTATTTTTCGAGTGAATAGAAGGCTTTACAATAATATTGATAGGTAATCTTTACGTTCCTCTTCTGTCCTATAAATAAACACTAAAATTTAAAAAATAACGAATTTTACAATTCCATGGATACACATTATAAGATATATTGTATTTTGTCAACTAACAAACTAGAATTTTTAAGAATCTAGTTTCATTTTTTTTAAAAGATAAAAGAGAATTCAAAATAAAAATAGGTTCAAAAAATGTTGCTTTAGTGGGTTAATTATAGCAATGAATTCAGAAAACGTTGAAAGCATTTATATAAATCTAATATAGACAGACTAATTTTTATTTATCTAACCTTTATAATAAACAAAATCTGGTAAGACCAAGAATTTTTTATTAAATAATAGTCCTAGAATAATAATTTCTTAAATTTATTCACTATAAATACTATGAACCATGAATGAACTCATCCATGACGAACATAATGTTCCATATGTTGCTGATACGGCCTGAACCAGGTAGATCTGCCAAGACAATATCCATTCCTACTCTAACCCACTACTTCCTATCCTACATTCTCTTTGATTCCTGATAATCCTACGAGGCGTCTGAAAATGAGATAGCCCCGAGACCTTATCGTTTAATATATTTTTTTTAGTGCTGTTAATAGGTAGTTTCCCAACAATTCCAAAAGGTACTAATGAACATTTTTTTACGAACTTGAGATTTTGACCTATATTTATTCACGTCATTTAGTTTTATCTAAATCTTCTATTTTATTTTATCTAATGAACTCTCAAGTCCTTTAAAATAACGATTTAGAAATGCAGTTATTTTCTAAATGTATTGATTACGCATTTAGTTTCAAATCTAATCATATAAAAATATTTTATTGCATAAATTTAATATAGTTTTATTAATTCAGCAAAAAAAAAAAAAACATTTTTAGATTTTAATGCGAAAATAATCAAATAAGTTGGTTTAATAATATATTAATTAGAGATGTTAATGGAGTTTCTGAAAAGAACTAAATTTTATAACAGAGTTTAAAACAAAAAGATATGACAATGACCCTTACGCATTCCATACAAAATTAAAGAAAATAATTGGAGATTTTTGTGCTTCCTGTAAAATTTCCTCAAATGGGTATACATAGTATTTTTTGGTAATCAACGTCTCCATTGTGTCATGTCATTACTTAATATATTCCTCGAATTTACTTGATGTATTCAACAATACTGTTGTAAATTGCAATTAATAGATATATTTCTTGTAAAAATTAAAATGCCTGAGTATTTTTTGTATTGTACGATACTGTTTTCTGCTCCACACAAATTATAAGGTATAGATATTGATTTTGTGTTTTTAAAATTGAAGGTGGAACATGGAACAAGGGTGGGAAACATGAAACAGGTGGGGTTGAATCAGATTCGAAAACGATGACGGTACAGAATTGGATCCACGCCAAACCGTAACAGGTCGAAACGTCATTTAAATTTTCGTTGTATAAAAGTTAATTAAATCAAACCTTTTTCGGCAAAACATAATTTCTCTTTCAGGCGGTACTGCTCAGGACCGAAACATGGCCTCTCTTACTCGCCTCGTATTTCAAACGACGAAATAAGATACTTTTAATGGTAAATGTTTAATTGCAAGACTTGGCGAACTATTCCGAATGCTGTATAATTAGTCGGTTTTTCATTTGTAATGAGTCTGACTACAGCTCGTTTCTAACTTTAGATTGACCTTGTTTCAAGTGTAATGGACGGTGTAGTTCCCTGAAAATAACTTTCTAATTTAAAATTAAATTTATCGAATCATATATTCGATTTTTTTTTCTCATTTAACACTTTTTATCAGAAATTTATTTATATATTGATTTAGAAACATATTTTTTATCAATATTGATAACAAAACTACTTTTAAATTTAAAACACATCATTGATCTTAGTTGGAACGATTGAACAGCTTTATACCTAGTCCTGCCATAAGTATTGTTACAAGGAAATGTTTACAGATTTCAACAGAAAAATTATTTTTTTCAAAATCATTATAACGAAATAAAAAGTATATCTATAGAGAGTAAAACGAAAAAGAAATTTCTCAAAATTTCCCCGTTTAGCCCCTCAGACATTTAATCTCCGTGGCCAGTCATCAATAACATCTTGAGGAAAGCGCTCAATTGCTTGGACCAGAGATTGTTTGAGGCTTTTTAATCAATAGTGTGCTCTGTGGCATGCCATCTTCTCCAGTTTGACCCAAAGCCGGTAATCTAGTGGATTGAAATCAGGGTTTCTGACGGCTTATCCAAGCCAGAGGTGAACGCTGCTGTGTTCTTTTGCAGCTACTGCTGAGTGTTGACCTGACCTTGCGAGCTGGAGTGGAATCCTGCTGGAAAACCCACTGACTTCCAGCAAACAGAGTATCATTTAGAGGCTTGACAACAGTTTCCAAAATATCGTCCTTTAATAGTTTTAAGTATTTTGCACAAAAATGAAGCTTGGTAAAAAGTAAACTCCTCACCAATATGCATATATGCATAGTGGTTGGCCTATAACAACCTCAGATCAATACTATGTTCGTCACGTGTATATGTGAAACAGCAGGTCAGGTAACTATTTTTTTTTTTTTTTTCGTTCTAATATTGATATATGTACCTCCATCCAAATTCTCCAAATTCCATCAGAACTTTATTTATCACCCTAATCCTTTAGCTGAATCTCTATCCAGCGGAAAACATCTCTCACCATCGCCTTAAAACGTTAAAACAGCAGTCGTCCTGAGACCTCATGTCAAGATTTGTATCGGAGTTGTGATACTGGCTCGATTCTTCACTCAAGTGATATATGTTTTTCGCTTGTAATAGATATATTTACTTTTTAGAAGTTCATTCGTCTTTAACCTTTGAACATATTCTAATTATTATTATTAATAATAGTTTGAGATGTCATATCATGTATGAATTCAATTTATCGCTGGACAACACAATGAGCCGAAAAGTCGGAAAAATTAAAATATTTTTCACATGACTGACTCCTGGTTATTTCTACCTAAGATCATTTCACAGTCGAGCATACGTACTCAATTTATTTTTTAAAGTTTATATTGTGTATTATTTTTTTATAAATTTATTATTTTGTAAATATTTTACGAATGTGGTTCGTATTGATTTTACCAATATTATTAATATCCTATTAAGAACGAATTCTAATATAACTGAATATATATTTTTTTTCAGGGAAAGATGTGTTTCGGACAGTTAATTAGTGTTTTATAAGCAAGAATTTAAAAAAAATCCTTAAAAAACTCCATTGACTGAAAAAATACCTAAAATAATTCATATAAAGATCAGAAAGAACAATGAAATTCAAATATTAGTCAGGGAAATCCACCGGGAACCGACCAATAGGCTTTTGTAAAGCAAATACACCCTCAGACATAGATCTTGGTCATCGTTGTCGGACTGTTTGATGACGCCAACCCGGAAGAATAATGACAGACGATATAGATGCCGATGAATGAGGCACTGGCAAATAAAACGTCGGAATTGGTGTTTTATTGCAGTACTAAATCAGGCGGGCGCGGGAAGAGCAAAAAAGGGAATAGATCTCTGTCAGCCAGGCTTTATTGTCCCAGGTATATACCCCACCGCTATACACACAATACAAATATATACCACCTTATAAATATATTTTTATGCAAGAAATGTTCATTAAAAATTATTTATTTTATTTATTGCCATGAATAAAAATCATTTATACCTTCACTATCATTGAAAAAACATTTGCAGCAGAAGCTATCAAAAGCTAAAATAGCAATAAACTCCATTTGGAAAACTTTACTAGTAAAAATAGTATACCCTATAAATCTAAAATTCAAGTATTCAATGCTGTCTTTAAATCATTCATAGAATATGATGTTGCCGAAGCATGGGGAAGTAAAGAATATATTGAATGTGAAAAACTTCTGTATTATTACTTCATTAAGAAATTATTTAGCTTACCGCAAGCCACCCCGTCCTACTTAATACATTTAGAAACCAAAATAGTCCCAATGTTTATAGAAACCTTAACAATACAGCATAGTTATATTATAAAAGTTAAAAACATGACAAACAATAGGTTACCATATTTATTAAATAATGAAGTTGTTAAACAAAAGGTATACTGGATAAGGGATTAAGAGAGATAGCTCAAAAACATACCATTGTCATAGACATTAAACTCGACAATAAAAATAAATGGGACTTAATCCTGCAGGAATTTAGAAAATCGTTAAAGAAATTTACAGATTAAAATAGTACAAAAGGCTTCAGTTTCGGAAAAAAATTATCAGTATAAAAACATAAATTATGATTATGGAACACATTACCTTGATGATAACAAAATAAACTTTAATGGGGTTAAATGGATATTCAAAGTTAGATGTGAACTTCTTTATCTCAACTATATCAGATTTTATTCAAATAGTAGTGTGATGTGTTCTTTGTGCAATAAAAAAGAAACAGAAAATACATTTCAATTCTGGCTGCATGTCCGATTCTGTCTGAAATTAGAAAAAAATGTTTTGGAAAGAGTTCTTTAAAAGTTTATGATGTGATAAAATGTCTCAATGGTGATAACTGGTTGTTTGTATACAATTTTTGTAAAATAGCATGGCCTTATAGATATAGGTTTATTAAGGAGTTTAATTATAATTTAAAAAAAAAACTTTCTAATGTGTAATATTGATTGATTATTGTTATTTTTTACTGTTGTTTTATTTATAAGTTAATACAGTTAGAAGTTGAATAGAATCAGTGAGTGACCTTTTTGACTATTATATAATTTGCAAAACTTTACAGACGGCTCCGGACTGACGGTCTAAAAGACCATAGTTCTACAAATGTTTTTTATATTTGTAATATTTTTGTTGTTGTTGTTGTATGCTTAAAGAAATAAAAAAAAAAAAAACAGTTATCTATCTATCTAATAATAATTTTTTTCACCTTAAAGGCACTTTTCTAATAGAAAAAATACAGGCTTAATACTGATTCATTGATTATTTAAAGACCTTTTCTTTCAACAATTCATCGTTCTTAAATATTCCTGACACTTCAGACTTTTCATAGACAAGTTTTTATCAATACTTAAGTGGGTTAACGAATTAAAAAATGTGTGTAACACACGATTTTCACTTACCTCTTTTTTAAAAATAAATTAAAAAACTTTTAAATAAAGTTGGAGTTGAAAAAAATGGTTAAAGAATAACGTTGAGTATTGATGGAAACATATGTTTTAGATTAAATGATCTAATAACAGATATTATTACCTGCAACAATCAAAATTATATTTCATATATCGGTAAATAAAAGTAATTAAAGAAAACGCAAGATTTTATTTAAATATGCATTTATCAATGAAGTAGCTATTAAGGAGCTTGATGAAGTAGATAATCCTAAAGAAACTTCTTACCACAATAAGCAGAAAAATTGTGTTAATATATGTTTTATGCACATAGTGAAAAATCCCAACAATTTTGCACCGTATAAATCGAAATAAAAAAGTGTGCTTCCATAAAAAAGATTTCTCCAGATGAGGTTTTCCGAACCTTTTTTATATTTAGCATATAATAAATTTATTTTATAGCGGATTATTCTTGTCAGTTTCCTCATTAAGATAAGCATGCGAGGAACGTTATAACCCTCATAAAACTGCATTAATTACTACCGCTCATATCAAACGCTATGAACTATAAATAAAACAATGAGATTCAATTTTTCTAACTTCAAGATAAATATTCAGTTGACGGAGATTTGCTTGTAAATATATGTTTCTTAATAATTATGTGAACAGGAAACTATTTTCTACAAAATATAAATAACAAGTATGAAATAAATACAAATTTTGTAATAATATTTTTTCAAGATGTATGTAAGGCAAACGTCCTATAAGTTTGAAAGGCCATGGTGTGAGAGACAAAATTTCATTCGTTCTATTAAAACATGATCAAAAACGACTTTACTGATTTCATGACAAAATATCTGCGAAAATATAAAAAATAGATTTAAATTGAGTTTTTTAGTAGTAAAACGTAAGGCGGGTAAAATAGGACACATCAATAATGTTTTATCTCTGATTTTACAAAGCCTAAAAACTGTTTTTGAGCATTTTACTTTGAGCTTTTTTTTTTATTTAAAACTACCATCAAAATTATGTAATTCGAAAATATCTATTTTTATTCTCTCAAATTAAGGTATAGTAAGAAAAAAACATTTAATTTATAATAAATTTTAAGTCGCTCAGGAGAGTTAATAGATTTAAATTGTTCATAGAAAATCAATTTTCAAAGTTAGATTTTTTTTTTATATTTAGCAAAGATACAAATTTATTGGAAATTCAGAAAAGTATTGTTATTAGGTATTATATGTGGCTGTGAAAATACCAACAAGAAAACAGCCGACTACGCATTTAAATTTATATATCTGTTTTCTATAAATAAAAGATCAGTAACCATTGAACTTTTTTCATAAACTCAATTTAATAATGTATATATATATGTATATGATTAATTATATATATATATTATTATATATAAAATATATATATATATATATGTATATGTATATATAGATGTGTGTGTGTGTGTGTGTGTGTCATTGATATTATATTATATTATTGATATATTTATATCAACAATGTCTTAAAGATTTTCTGTAACTGATTTTTTAGAATATTATTACTTGTTTCAGGTAAGTGATAAGCTACAGTCTTCAATTCGTGAGTATAAACTAGAAATAAATTTTAAATATATATATTTATGATTTCACTATATAAATATAAATATTACTAATTATTGTGCCGTTATTAGTATCCATAAACGGTTATTTTTTTAGCATTTCCTTCGACTTTTAAATTAAAACATTGTTATTATAATAATAAGTTTCCAATAAACTAATTACAATGTAATAATTATTGACAATAACCAAATTTTAGGGTCTAAAACTAGTCTGACATTTACTAATAAAGGTTGACTGGTTTAATTTAGTCTAAAATTAGGTTGATGTGATTGACATTATTCAATTATTTGATGTGAGGCGTCCAAACTAATTTAATAGACAACACAAAATATGGTTCTCATCATACATTTATATTATGTCATATTTTGACAACATATTCACTAATTAGCATTGTTAATGTTATTGGGTAGAGTAAAATCATTATTCAACTTATACAAGGGAAGGTCTAGGACCTTTTAAATGTGTTCCAGGACAAACTATTTATCAATATAACTATTATATATTTTGGATATTCAGAAATATATAATGCGGCAATATTCAAAGATTTTTCAGATTATTCGTACCAAATATCTTATTATATAATAAGCCATTTCTATCAAAATTTCAAACAGTAATCTTTTGTGATTGAGAAACATTTCGGAAGTCAAATTTAACGGAAAAACACATGTGCTTCGAAGTAAGCGTGGTACGTCTTTTTCAAAAACGATAAAAGAACCCATAAAATTTAAAGAAAATATTTATGATAGATGTATGCCTATATCTTTTCACCGTAATAGAGAAGCAGTAAAAAAAATTCTGGTGCGGGAAGCGCATGACTTTCACTTACCTTCGTTGTTAAATCGATCAACGAATTTTCAATACAGTTAGAGATCGAAATGAGTGAAACTAAAAAATAGAAACATGTGTTTTATTAAAAAATCTATTATGATATTATCTAAAACAATCAGTGAGTTTAATCGGTTCTTCACCACTCTTTATTAAGTTTTACAAGCTTGTTTATCAGATAATATATTTTATAAAAATTAGCTTTCCAACAGTATATTATAAATGTATATTATTGTTCTAGTCCAAAACCAAATAAATTGCATTAAAAATATTATTGCAGTTTTCAGCTCAGTTAGATATCGAATTCGTTAAACTTTTATAGTTACCTATCTTTATCTATAAAATAATAAAAAAATAAAAAAAACCTAGCTTTGGTCAATCATAACAAGATGATATGTTTATTTTTACAAAATAAAAGGTACTTTAGAGCAAGAGAATTGAAAATATCAGCATTAAAGCCCTGTCAGACTATTTCAATCAGAATGAAACTTAAATCATATTAAAGCCCTTTAAATTTTACATCAATAAAGTAAGTTTAATCGAAATCATTAGAGCCGTTTTTGAAAAAATCGTAAAAATGTGCAAAATGCATGCTATAAAATGGCTCTTCTGGTTTGCCGATTTTGAACAAAAAGTTGCTGTAACATCGCGTATAGTTGTCTTAAATATGAAATTTCAGTTTCATAGGACTTTTCGTCCCTCCCGGGAGTTACCACACACACAGACCTTTTTTCGGGGCTTGGTTATTTGGATTCAGGAGACCCTAAAAAGTGTATTTCCGTCGAAAACTAGAATTCGAAAATTTTCAAGATCGCAATACTTTCCCTTACTATATATTTCATATATAGGTAAGTGAAAGTAATATTCAATTTATCAACATGAGCAAATAAAGTGTGAATATATTGGAAAGTAAACTGAAAAATAGTATAGAAAATTAAAAGTAAAGATTTTATATCAATTACTATTATAGAAGAGTAATTTAGGATATGATTATATCAATTGGAACATTCTCTTCTAATTATATTTATATATATTTATTTATCAAAACATGTCAAAGTATATCAAAATATATTTTAGTATACATGATAGTTGCAAGTGCACAAGAAAAATGAATATGTGATATTGAAAAGTTAGAATGTAATAGAATTATTATTCATATATATGAACTTAATATGAAGAAATTATAGTATTAATTGACCAATATTGAGATACAATATGGAAATAAATATAATATTGAAAATATGAAGATGAGGCATAGGGTACCTCGAAACGTTATAAGAATAATCTTTGACATGTTTTGATAAATAAATATATATAAACATAATTAGAAGAGAATGTTCCAATTGATATAATCATACAATATAAAAGTAAATATAATTATAAAAGAGACGGTCTATACATTTAACAAGAAGTATATGTCAATAATGAAAATAGCATATGATATAGCCGTAAATATTTTCGAATTAAAAACTAAAGGCCAATAAACAAACTGTGTCTGGAATACGGAATTCGATAAGACGCTGCTAAATATAGCCGTGGAGGGGTGAAACTCCGGGCATAAAGCAAGCAGTGGTGCTCGCGGGAAATCCAACACCCCCCAGCGCGAGGGACCACAAATTATTCACTTCAAAACCCCCACCGCAAAACCCTACCTCATCTCCTATTTTCTATTACGATCTCCTACATCCTCCCCTACGAGCGTAAACTTATATTAAAGAAAATAGAAATAATATTAATAACATGTCTTGTTACAAAGTAAGTGTAAATATATAAAATAAAATAATATAGAACTAATGACACCAATAATGATACTAATCATTTTAGATTTTATTTATAATATATTCACTAGAATGATTCATTCCTAAGTATTGTACTCTATATTTTTATTAATATTTCATGGTTTATTTTTCATTAATTCTTTGCCAGGTATATTTATTTTTTAAATTTCTTTTCTCTTCAGAGGGCGACGTGGTCTTGTGGATGGAGCACTAGTCTACTATACTACGGGTCCCGGGTTCGAACCCCGGCAGTGGCAGAATTATTTATTTCAGTAGTAGAGCGACCCTCTTCGGGCAAACCTAGCCTCTATGATATGGGTATCCAAAATTGGGGGAAAAACCTGGCAGGTGAGTGTGATCGAGAAACAGTACGAAGCTCTATGTACTGAGCCCAAGAACCTTCATGGGTTGTAGTGGTAAAGGTTTTTTTATATTTATTTATTTATATAATAATAATCTATGTTATGTCAAATCTAATGCTACTTTTAGGGGACTTAGTCATAGAATAAAGTTAATATTTGTAAATTAAAGTAAATTATAAGGCCCCAAAACATGGTATCCATTAACTTTTTATAAAAGGGTCTCTTCTAATTTAATTTAATCTATAGCTCAAAAATCTAGAACTACTTCTTATGAATGCAAAATACTTACGCAAGACAGTTCGATCAGTAATTTAAATGTTTAAATTATCCTACAGTTATAGTAATTATTTACAAAACTTATTCTACAGAGATTACCATTATTAAGCATATTTACACATACTAACAGAAATACCAAATAGCGTGTAGATTCTTTAATAAGATGTAAATTATTTAAGGCGAAGGTAAAATTCTATTAATAAAATTGGAGGCTGATTTATATGATCTTCACCTCTTTTTTATGAAAAATTAATTCACAACGTTTCGGCTCAAAATATCATCATCAGGTGCGAAGGAACAAATTTATTTAGTGTGAGTGGATGCTAACAATCAAAATACGTTTTATGACCGTGCTTCTTAAAATACACTAAAGTTCATTTCATATTAAATATAGCAAAAGAAATTATAATCTAAAGAAATAATTAACGTATAATATTCGTCTCTTTGCATAACATTAAACGACTATTTTGTTTATTAGTCTAACGTCGCTTTATGCTACTTTACGAATCCGAGTCAGCTAATCGGACGATGGTGCATTGGGAGTCCTGAATTTTGCATATCCAGGTTTAATCAGGATAGGGATCTTTAACTTAATATTTAATCGATCTTGGTCCTGGGAGGTCGCACTACTGCGAAATTGATTTTTTTACATATTTGTAATTTTTTCATTAATTGCGTCTCAATCTTCCATTTGATTTTATCTAATGAACACTCAAGTCCTTGAAAAACGCGATTTATAAATTCAATTATTTTCTAAAGACGTATTTTTTTTTTTACAAGAGACATAATTTATTTATTTATTGAGATATATTACAATTTGTTTCTGAATGAACAATAGTAATTCTATAAGATACTAATTATACATTCTGTTTCTTTCCAAATCATAAAAAAAACATGTCATTTCATAAATCTAATATGGTGTTATTAATATGATAAAAAAAAAAAATTCATGATTTTAATGCGCATCAAATATAAGAAAAAACAAATCAGCTGGTTCAATAATTTAGTACTGAGAGATTTTCGCGGTTCCTGTAAAATTTCCTAGAATGGATATAGTGGCTTTTAGAACTCCAGTTCTCAATTGTGGATAGTGACCGAATTACAGTATGATTGATCCAAACTATTTAATTTTTAATTAAATAACTGAATCATATCATTGATTAAAAATAATCGAACAATCTGAAGTTTTATTGAAATCACCAGGAAAAACGCTACTACTTTTTTTACAACACAATAGTTAGGTCTCACCGTTTCCAAATAACGTATAATTTTAATGAAATAAAAATTTTATGATTTGTATATTAAGTTTAATTATTATAAATAATCAAATTCATATAAATTTTATATAAAACTAAATAAATAATATTTAAAAATACTATAAAACGTAGCCTAAATCAAGGAATTTCAAATGAAAATTAAGTAATCTAATTTCTCTTTACAAAAGCATACTAGAAAATATAAATATAATGTAAGCCTTTGAAATATTATTTATTACATAATAAGTGATCCTGGTGAAAAACTATTATTCAAACATGAATTCGGACTTGTGCATGTTTTTACGTAATAACTGCACACGTTACGAGATTATTGCTCCGATTTTCAAAGGGTTTTAACATAATCTAGCATTTATTAATGCAACAGTGACTAATTGTGCAATTAAAAATAATGAATTAAGGTGGCTCATGGAATTTAAAAAATGCATTTTTTGCAATCTTATGATTACAGGAGCTTTTATTACTAGAATTGAGCCATGATAATGATCACGGCCACACGAAAGGCTTGTATACCTTTTCTTTACATTTATCAAATCATAAAATTTAGTGTTATTATCAATAAGGGCAGTTGATAAGGGGCCTAAACCAATATTCTCCAACTTATGTTTTACATCGCAAACTGCAGAAACATAAAAAATGTTAAGATCTCTTACGGATAAGACGAAATATATGATTAGTAGCAGAAACGGTAGCGACCTTGGTGATATTGATGTATCAGGGCATACTTTTGAACACGTTGAGAAATTCAAGTATTTAGGCTCAATGATGACAAGAAAAAATGAAATCCAGGAAGAAATAAAGTCCAGGTTAAAGGTGGGAAATGCGTGTTATTATTCAGTTCCAAAGTTACTTAGTTCGCGGCTTCTATCTAAAAACTTAAAGGTTAGAATTTATAAAACTATTATTCTTCCGACGGTTCTTTACGGATGTGAAACGTGGCCGCTTACTTTGAAGGATGAACAACGGCTTAAGGTGTTCGAAAATAAGATACTGCATAAAATATTTGGTCCGAAGAGAGATGAGGCCACTGGGGAGTTTAGAAGGTTGTATAACGCGGAATTGCGGGACTTGTATCCTGTGAATATAATTGATTTGATAGCATCTCGGAGACTCAAATGGGCGAGTAAAGTTGTTGGGCTCAATGAAGAGCGGATTCCGAGAAAGTTGGTATTCGCTGAACCGACTGGTAGGCGTCCGAAAGGCAGGCCGAAGCGCCGATGGGAGGATTGCGTTAAGGCTGATCTCGGGAGCTTGGGCTTGAACGGTGAACATTGGACGAGTCTGTGTAGGCGGAATTTGGTGGTATCGGCATCGAACCTTCGGGTTCGCTAAGCCTATTATTATTATTATTATTATTAAGATCTCTTAGTATATAAGGGTGATTTAGAAAATTATAAATATACATATAACCTAGACTTTAACGGTGTCGGTTTAATTCGGTAAGAATAAACACACAAAAAAAAACTGTAACTCTACACCGATGAAGGATCTTAGACTGAGTACATATAGAGGTTCGTACTGTTTACAGGCCAACGGCAAAGCAAGGTGGTTGTTAGGCCAAGAAAATGCCTAGCCATTTGCCTAGGTTCGCCCCCAATTTTCGGGTATTTACTTAATATAGATGGGTTTTTTCTCAGGAGGGTCTATGAACCCGTCCTCCCGAGCATAAATCTCTATATTTATATCATATTTTCCGCTAACCCCTTCTAAACTAAGAGACTTTATTGTTCAGGGAATTCATTCCGAAGATTTATAAGTACAAAACAATGCTATAAAATGTTTGTTTTGACGGGATCATTAAATCTCTGTAATCAAAGGCATCAATAAATTGTATCTAAAATATGAGAAGTAAACTAGACGTATAATATACTGTTAGAAAGCACAAGATTCTAGAAAAATTAATATGCAACAAAAGAATTCGTACACATTAATAGAAAATTTTATATGCCTATAAACTGAATATAATTCTTCTTTAAGATGAACTGATTATCCCAAAGTAATAAACTTTAAATCTATCAATCATGATTTCTTAAACATAAATGGCACTAAAGTCAAGTTTCACCTGTTTGAAGCAGGAACGAGTAATACAATAAATAATTATTCTGCTGCAACCGGATTCAAAACCGGTACTCGAACTGTATACTAGTGTTCTAACAATTATACCATGATTCAATTGCTCATAACTAAGTAGGTGTATTCAAATACGTGTGTTTATATTTTAACAAAAATGGCGGAATGGAGGAAAAGATAAGAAAATAAAAAAATTCAACCACACATTGTTTTAATGATATTATCAGAGGTTTTTTTAATGGAAGAAAAGAGGTCCACAAATATACGGAAATAAAGAATTATAAATTACCAAACTCCCAATCTAGAAACACACAAGCGATGCTTACAACCTAGAGAAATAAACTGAAACTAAACGCTGTAGTATCGGTACCTCCGTGTAAAATAAAGACACGGGAAACCGAGCAAGGAACATCGCCATCCAACCTAACCTCGTCTGCCGGACGCAAAAGAAAATAAGAGTGAACCAGCTAATATATAGTTCTATAGTTCAGGCATGTTTTTTGACTTGCTAAAGCCATTTATGAGAAATTGGCGGTATGGACGTGTTTAATAGAATAGACTTAAGCCGAATATGAATGAAATGGAAGAATACAATTAGCTCAGAACAGGGACTAGAGGAACAAGGTTATACAGAAAAAAAAACTCACACTGCTTGACGACAGAGAGTGGGGAGTGGATAAAGTAAGTCCTACCAATCGTTACTGCTTCATTACTAAAGAAGTTCACGACGCAGAGAACGCTCAAAGCATTCATGCGATATAATATGGGTATATATTTAAGTTTCTTTTTAACTTATTTTATTAATCTGAAAATATTAATTAAATTACACATTATTCTATAACAGTCAACATACGATAACACATCAAGTCACCAGCTGGAAATTACACCTCCCCTCTGAGCTGACTTTTGTGGGGAGAAAAGCGACAGTTTGCTGCTGTGATAGACATTGGATATTTTTTTTTTCCACAGCCGACTTCATACATCGAAGAAGATATCCTCCTGAGAATCTTGAACCGTCCGATTCTTACTTTATCGGTCTTCCTCCTGTTCATCTTAATTCCATTCTCAACGTAGACATCGTCTCCAACTTTGAATTAAAACTCCCTTCTGTTTTTGTCCCCTCTAGCTTAATTTTTCTCAAAACTCTTCAAAGAATTTCGAAATGCTTCTTCCCTATCTTCGGCAAGATTACATTTATTAGCCGTGCCCATTGGACAAATCGAGGATGTAAGCCCAAAAAACAAAGATGCAGGTTCAGATGAGTAGACCGACTATATTCCACCACACAATCATCGGCTACTCTCGACCAAGCATATTTGTCACCGCTATTTATCTTAAAACGCATCCTGTTAACCTAAGTTCTTTCGTCAAGGCCGTTAGATTGTGGACAATCAATAGAAGTGAACATCAACCTTATGCTCCTCCTGTTTAAATATTTCTTAAGTATTTTGGAATTCAAAGTAATATATTTATTCGCCATAATGACACCAATTTTATTTTCCTGTGCTGTAGGATCAATTAGTTTGATAAATTTAGTTTTTAAGTTTCTTTTTAACTGATTTTATTAATCTGAAAAGATTAATTAAATTATACGTTATTCTAGAACAGTCAATATAATTATGTTCTTTCCTAGAATGCAATTATACCTTCTGTTTGTTAATTTATTCAACGGCACTTCACGCTGATGTCGCTAATCGGACGAAGCTACAGTGGGAGTCCCAAATTTCGCTTATATAGGTTCAATTAGGATAGGAATATTAAACGAGTACCTCACATTGCTCAAAACATTTTCCGCCCTCACTGAAGGACGACATAACTTTTTTAATCTTGCAACTTTTAAAAAGCCTAGTGCCATCTGCTGGGTTTGATTACAGGATTTGCCATAGAAGGTTTACTTACCCAAGAGCAACTATTTAAAAGATAATTACCGACAAGATTCACTCTTCGTTTTAAAACACATCGTAGTGTGCTCTACCTTCAAGTACTTTCTTGGCACAGATGTGATAGAGGTGAAGACGAGAACAATATCAGTGGTATATTAAAAATTCTACGTGAATCAAACCTACATATTGAAACCCTGAGCTTCACAAGATAGATGTAAAGTAATAATCGTTTTAATTTCTTTAAAGGCGTTGATGGGCATCGTATTGTTTTACCCGTCTAAAAAACAAAACAAATAACCGCAATGAAAAACAAATTTTCATTTTAGATATATATATATATATATATATATATATATATATATATATATATATATATATATATATATATATATATATATATATATATATATATATGAATGAATGAATGAATGAAAAAAGAACTTTATTCTGGGACTAGGTCCCTTAAGAATAACATACAGGTGCAAAACAAATAAGTATTATGACTGACCAAAGAACGCATAAAAAGAAAAACAAAAAAGACTCATAACATTAATGATTACAATAAATATATACAAGTATCTTAAATGTAAATACAGAAAGAAATGAAAAATTAAAATTAAAAAGATTACAATAGTATCTAAAAGTAACATAGGGCTAACAAACCAAAGAAAAAAACTTTAGAATAATTAAAAATAATAATGAAAACTTTATAACATTTATGACATGAAGTGTGGACTTTTCTCACATAGCTCAAATTTTTATACTGAATTTAGTTGGCATCTGGTTGGGAAGCAAGGTGTTTAAAAAGGAGCGATTTGAATGAAGATTGGGAAGGAGCATGACGGATGTTTGATGGGAGAGTGTTCCAGAAAAAGTGGACCGGGCTAAAAAGGAAAATTCATATTTTTTGGTTCGATGGGAAGGCGTATAGAGGTCAGAAGGACGGGATCTGGTTTCCAGAGTATGGATTGTGGATTTAAATTTCAGACTATAAACGTAAGAGGGACGATGGGAGCGGAATATATATATATATTAATATATATATATATTAATAACGAATGATGAAACATGAATTAATAATTAAAATCGAATAAAACAGACATATGTATTTGTTTTGTTTTTTCAATTAAACAGTTTAATCTTTAACTTTTAACTTTGCTCGCAGTTTTAGACTATTTCAACACTTACTAGATTAACGGTCAAACCTTCCTCTTAACTACAAAAGGCTCATCTACATGACTATTATACGACCAATCTGGACTTACGGAGTTGAGCTATGGTCTCAACTAAACCATCAAATTCTTTCCGCATCCAATCATTACAATTCATCCTCAACGCTCCTTACTATGTCACAAATAAAGACCTTAATGTTCCCATTGTTACTGATTTGGCCTAGACCAGGTATCAATCCTTTCATGACAAACTCCATTCTTACTCTAACCCACTTGTTTCAATCCTTTATTCCTCTTCAATTCCTAATAATTCTCCGTGGCGCCTGAAAATGAGATGGCCCCGGGACCTTCTAGTTTAGAATATTATTAGAGTGCTTCCAATGGGAAGCTTCTCTGAATGTATTTTATGTCATTTTATTATATAACTATCACATTTACTTGGTGTATTTTTTTAATACAGTTGTAAATATCAATAAAAATGTTTTAAAAAAGAACAAAAAAAACTTGTAACTTATTATCTTTTTTTTCTTTTTAAGCATCGAAACAATTTTTTAAGTAGCTATATATCATTCAAAGTGGAAGTTTAAGTTCATAAATAGGGCGGAAGGCACTAAATAGCGAAAGGAAGAGGCTCCTAAGACAATGGAGTGTTCATTGCCTAAAAGCTTCCTGCCATGAAAGGTTAGGAAATGCTCTACTCGCTTAGCTACTGCCTAATAGATATCAACTTCTTCCTCGTGTAGTTTCTATCTTGCATCTCTTAACGGCTCATCATGATACCACTTTGTTTTTAGCTGACATCTTCCCAGCTCGCAACAGGCAAATTTCTTAAAAAGTCCTTTAACAAGGAAACATGTTGATTACTTTGTTCCATAAAAGCGCTCAAACATATTAATTTAAGGCCAACTTAAAGTCACTTATATTTATAGGCCGAGGGGGGTCTGAAGAACAAAAAGATGTACGAATAAATAGACACTTAAGAGGTTTTTTGTTTTAAGTAAAACTAATAATTAGACTAGTATTTAAGTTCTAAGCCAACCATTTAGTGAACGTATCGCATTGCTTCAGACATTCATACCGTTCTATTCAAGAGGATAGCTGTTGTATCACAGATAACCACAAAATAATGTTTTGAGAGATAAGACCTGTAATGTATCGGAACTTTTACAAATACTAGTTAGGATTATCCACTTAATTTTACGACCGAAATCAACAACCCCACTGGTACCTCTTTATCTTATAAATGCTCTTAGGTCTGGTACTTATAGAGAATCGTAAAGTTTTACGCCCAACGGCAGTGCAAGAAGGTGATTAGGCCTTGATCACGTTCATCTGCCAGGTTTTTACCCAATTTTAGAGTAGTAACTTTATAGAGGCTGTGTGTGTCCCAGGAGGGTCGCTCCACAGCTGAAATAAATAATTTTGAATAAATAATTCTGCCATAGCCGGGGTTCGAACCCGGGACTCTATCTATCCACTAGACGACTCCTCCCCCTGAAGAGAAAAGAAATTAAAAAAATAAACAATGACATATTAATAAAAATAATATAGTACAATAATTAGAAATGAAACCTTCTAGACAATATAATTAATAAAATGTAAAATTATTAGTATCATTATTGGTGAAATTGGTTCTCTATTATTTTAATTCATATTTTCTGAAAAGATATGTTATTACTTGTTGGGAAGAGGGGCGTCTAACGCGTTAGCCCGCAGCCTCGACCCGGTCGTTATTATGAGTCGCCGAATTTTCTGTCGATCCGTTCAATTTTGTTGAGGGTAAAAAATGAAATAATAAAAGAGGGAACATGAAAAGCTTATATTAATTCAAATGAAACAAAATACTGTTTATGATGTGCAAGGTGGTGATTCTTTCTATCCGAGATGACTTCCTTCCCCCTCTCGTCTGCGATGTTTCTTTCTTTCCCTTAGCGACTCCTACTCCCTGCGACAATTCTGAGACAATCTTCTAGGATGAAGTGCGAGTTGCGATTATACTAAAAATATGCGACATTCAGCGACAACCAACTTAATTAACACCGTCTACACTCGCGAGACACTCTATTAACTTTCTCTCTTACAATCCCAGAATGCACTCTGCCCAGCGGTCACTTAACAGCTGATTCAAATAGAATAAAACAAAAGACTGTCACGCTTGCACATAATAAATCACAAAATAAAACAAATAAAATTACAAATAGAGAGATACAATAAACATAAGACAATTTCAATTCTTAACATTACTATTATTTCTATTTTCTTAAATGAATGTTTCCAGCGAGTTATATAACATGCGCGTAGGGAAGTATATAAGAGATTTTAATAGAAAATAGAAGATGAGGTGGTAAACGTTCACTGTACACCAGCATTCCACCACGGCTAGAATAACTAAATAAATAATTCTGGCACAGCCGGGGTTCTAAACCGGGACCCGGAGAACTTTAGACTATTGCTCTATACACTAGATTACGCCGCTATCTATAATTAAAATTACTAAAATAATTACGATAGTATAATTTAATTATTATAAAATTATACAAGGTTTCCATAGTTATATAATTAATACTAGGAGGGAATTAAACAATCAAATTTTCACACGAATTAAAAAAAAAATTTTATGTTTTTAAACTTCAGAAATATAGGGTACGGTTTTTCAAAGTATTACTATACAAAAACTATACGAATAGAAAAAATCTGAGGGAATATGTAAAACGGTTTCCAATATAAATAATAGTAAATGTGGGTCAAGAAAGTCACGAAGCAAACTCTAACGCAGCCTTTGTTGACAATCTTCATAGTTCAAAAATATCACGTTTCGAAGAAAAATACAACTACGAAAGGCAAACTGAAGTTGATTTGCGCTATTGAAAGTTTAAATATGGACTAGCAACAATATTTATCTTTTAACTGAATGTTTAACTCTACATGTGGATAAAACCATAGTAGGTTTGCATTACAGTTAAAGAAGCACTACAAAAATGAAATCCGGTAGACAATAATTGAATAATTTTAAATATTATATATATATTTTTAATTAAGAGAAACTCGCCCGAGTCTTAATATATTCTACTACTCGCTCACTGATTGCGCAGAAAAGCTCAGAATCGATAAAACCGTGAAGCATGATATGGTTAGCAAGTTTAATCAGTTAATTAGAAAGCATAAAGACCGAAAATTCTTACGTGGGTTGTTGGTGTCCACAGTCGATCACGCACTTCCGCCTCGGCAAGAAAAGTAAATGAGAAGCACAAAGCTCAGGCACACGTAAGTATAACCTAAAACTGTATCGATAATAACACAATACACTACTCCATCATCTCGATACAGCTTCAAAAACTTGATTGATGATTTGTTGGTTTTTTTGTTTAATTTATGGATACGTTTTCGGCCTAATAAGCATGGGTCGAAAATTGAAAAAAAATAACTTAAACGTGTGATTCAGGCCTCTAATATTACCTTACGATGTTTTGTTTCGCAAAACCTTTTAGCCTTATTTAAAATTTAATAAGGCGATTTTAGTACAGTATTTCGTGAATATGAGCCTGTAGGCGTCCTTAAAGAAAAAATAATCACCTAATGTTTCACTGAATAAACTGCGAGAAAAAAAAATATTCAGAAAAATAGGTTTATAGATGATTTAAATAATTATTATATAGTGTTTTATTTTTTTTTAAATTATTAGTAACGCACCTCGTTAACAAGTCTTGCCCACCGCCAGCTCTGAGTCCTAATGCATCCCTTCTGTTGCGTTGGAATTATTTAATCAATGGCACGATGATGTTATTTGATTTATAGCCCGCTGTTGATTTTTTAATCAGATCAAAAAAGAAAAAGAAAAGCTGGCATTTCAAACTTTTTTTTATGGTAACTTAATCATTTTGTTTTTATTTGTGATGGGTCTGATGTGTGTGAGGGAGTGAGGTTATAACACACAGCTGGTGGGAGCAAAGAGGTTATGTGAAATGGATTTGTCACTGCCTCAAACATGTTTATATTTTAGTTCTCTTTATATTTAATTGAAGGTAATTTTTATTTATTATTTTATTTTCTGTTTTATGATAGTAGAAAGATTATTTTATTTTACAGTGGCAAATCCATTGCAACCTCTCACCAGCTGTTGTTTATCTATCTCGATTTTTGTGCGCTCCTCATATTGTTTCTTCTGTGTGTATTTTGTTATTCCTCGCTTTATTTAACCGTTTTTTTTTTGCCTTCAGATCAATAAAAGAATAATTTGTCACAATAGTACCAGGCTGTATTCATTTCGCCCTCACCTCCTTTTAAAATTCATGAAATTCACAACTGTTTATCATGTAAATAAAATGTAATTATTAAAAGATGAGATAGCAATATAACTACTTGATTAACACATGATGGTCCTGCGAAGAAACTACCCACTACTCCAATGTCTACTTTATGGTAGGTGGTCTCTCGGTCATCTTCATTATATTCGCCTCAAGGATTGTCAGAAATATTTATGGAGGAGAGGTCACTAATAAGAAGGTTTTCTGTGGGCAGGGAGTTTGAAATGAAAAGAGGTATATCTATATAGACCTAAGTCGTAAGCTAATGGCATTTTTAACCTGTAAGGATTAGTAACGACGTAAGAAGCATCAAGGATTTTCGAAAACAAAAATTGATTTCTAGGATTGTATGTGAGAGGAATTTGATGGTTTAGTGGACCCCCATAGCTTCAAACCGTCCAGATAAAGATTACATAAATGAGTTTTTTTTTTTTTTATATAAGTTGTTTTGAGCGTTTGTCTAGTACTTAAAACAATAAAAATAAAATCCTTAAAACTCAAATCTTAGATCACATGTTATATTCTTTTTACTTTTACTTACCTATACGTGGAATATATAGTAAGGTAAAGTACTGCGATTGTGAAAATTTTTGAACGGAAATACACTCTTTAGGGTCCCCTGAGTCCAAATGACCAAGTGACGCAAAAAGGTCTGTGGTCAAGTCGAGCGTGAAAACGAAAAGTCCTGTGAAACTGAAATTTCATATTTAAGACTATATGCCCCAGATGTTACAGCAACTTTTTCATCAAAATCAGCAAAACAGAAGAGCCACTTTATACCATGCATTTTGCACCTATTTAAGATTTTCTCTATCGATTTTGATTAAATACGCTATATCAATATATTGGACGGGCTTTAATATCATGAATTCTGATTGAAATAGTCTGACAGTGCTTAAATGCCGATATTTTAACATTTCTTCTTCTAAACTACATTTAATTTTGTAGATTTTATGAAATTTACCATATCATCTCATTAGCATTGATAAGAAATAGGTAAACATGTAAGTTAAACGAATTTGTTACCGAACTAAAGGAGAAAACTGCAAAAAAAAATTTAATGCAATATTTTTTTTTTTTTAACTAAGAAAAATATTATTTTATACATCATATTATAAAAGTTAACGGAGAGTGATGAAAAGCCGATAAAACAAACTGATTGTCGTAGATAATAATATAATAGATTATTAATTAAAACACATGTTTCTATTAAAATCCAATGTAAATTCTTTAACAATTTATTTTCGTATCTAAATTTATTTTAAAATTTTTAAATTGATATAAATAATGGCGGTAAGTGAAAGTTGTGAGTTGTGCGAACCAGATTTTTTTGCCTTTGCAACTGCAATTATGGATCATTATAAAAACTGAATGATATTAACCCTTTATGGCAAGCATTACTCTCTAGTCTCACAACTAATATATAATTATTATGTTCCAATATGATTTTGGTTATCGTTTGTTGATCAATTTGAATTTATGATAAACGAGAGAAAAAATTAAAAACATTAAAAAAATTACAGTTATCTTGAACCTTCTAATTCAATTCTTGTCTCAAATATAGTCGTAAAATTACTGATTTTTAACGAGTTTTATGTTCGTTCCTCTTTCTTTTTTTTTTTAATAAACAATTTTTTTCCAGCTCTGTCCATTTTTCTGGAATCAAAATAGTTAAAAATACTAATATTTACTTTTTTTTTTTTTTCGCGTGTTTATTCATCATTCTTGTATCCCTTTGCATAAGGAATAACCAGGTTACTCGAGTGCTGACCCCAAGCCCTTGTTCAATTATGGAGACCCTCCAGGGGACCAAGATAAACACCATCGCTCTAGGAAGGGCAACGAGGCTCGGGTAAGGACCTATGTTCACTTAGCCCAACATGGGTTCACGGGTGTAGAACATATGGAAATTAATTTTCCGGTGGAGCGAGTTTAGTATACAATCTGAGCTCCGCAAGATTTAGAGTTGATTAAAAATTGAAAACAAATTTGGTGCGGGCTACACACGACTTTCACTTACTTACGGTTGTTTTGATCAATTTAAGAAATATTAAATAAATATAAATTAATCTTTTTTAATAAAAGAAATTAGTCCGAGGGGCGGTCAGGGAATGAAACAATTAATTCGTTTTAACCATTGATTTTCTGCTAACGTTTCGACCCCCACGGTGGGTCATCATCAGGGCGTATTGTAGGCGAATGGTAACTCCACTGACCACCACTCGGACTAATTCCTTCAAGTGATTCTCAACGTTCAACTAATTATATCCTAAATTTTTTTATTTTTTTTTTATTTTTATGAAATCGTAAAAATGTGCAAAATGCAGAGAATAAAGTAGCACTTTTGGTCACCCGATTTTATTGAAAAAGTTGCTGTATATTTGTCTTCTAAATGAAATTTTAGTTTCGTATGTCTTTCCGTTTTAGCGCTAGACTTACCACACACGGACACACATTCAGACCCTTTTTCGGGACTTGGTTATTTGGACTCAGGAGACCCTAAGACGTGTATTTCCGTTGAAAACTGAAATTCGACAATTTTCACGATGCAATACTTTCCTTACTATATATTTCATATAAAGGTAAGTGAAAGTAAATAACACAACAGAAGTCAACCAATTATGCCTGTGCTGTATAGTTTCTTCATGATTCCGATCTTGAAAGGAGGTAAAGATATTAAAATGGAAATCAAATATGTTGCCTAAATCAGAAATATTAAAGACAAGAATTGTTCAACAATAATTATCCTCATTTAGATCAATGCATATGAGGTACAATTATAATAGCATTAAGAAGGTTATATGTTTTAAGGTCAACTTGTCTACATCAAATCAAGAATGATTATAAATTGTGAAGATCTTTTTGTTCCTTAGCACAATCAAGATGATGGTAGGGGATGAGGTTCCGAAAGAAACTGACAGTAAGGTACGAATATAATGTTTGTTGTCCTTTTAAATTTAGGACTTGAAAATTTGTCATTATGATCTTACAACCTAGGCTGAAACATTTTAATAAATATTAATTTATTACTATTAGAGTTCCTTTTGTAAATTCTTATAATTTAACATACGAAAAATAGACATAGAAAAACCTTCTTAATGCTCATACGATTGTACCTCATATGCATTGATCTGAATGAGAATAATTATTGTTGAACAATTCTTGTCTTTAATATTTCTGATTTAGGCAACATATTTGATTTCCATTTTAATATTTTTACCTCCTTTCAAGATCGGAATCATGAAGAAACTATACTGAACTAAACTAAGAAGATGGCATTATAGCCGAAACGTAGTGCATCATAATTACATAAAATATTGGTGAAGTTAATTATCAGCCTCCAGCTTTATAGTTAGACTTTGACCTTAACCTAAAAATAAATTAAGTTAAAAACAGAATATACCTTTGAAGGATAAATAAAGATTTATGTAGAGTTTTGAATTCACTTCCGCTGATTTGCGATACCGACATACCCTTGCTAAAGAGAAAAGTATTCCCCAAGCTCTGCATGCGAGTCGCATACGCTTTGCACAGCAAGCATTTCTAATTTTGTAATCAAATAGTTATCATAATGAGTATTAAAAAAAAAGTATACCTATTTTTTTTTCGGCTTCAAACAATCGAGATCTTACAGGCCTGTACCAGTTCGAATCAGTTTGCGTCATATTTCTTATTTCCTGCAAGTGAAATATATGTGCTGCTGCCATAATCTCACGGATTTCAAAATGAAGATAACACCATTTCTATTCTATGTAGGTGCTTCTTTAATCCTGACCGAAACTTTGTAACATCTTTCTCCGTCAAGTCCACTTGCTCAGTAAGTAGTTTGCCGCATTGCTTCCCAGCGATATTAATCTTTATGAAATCTAGTAACACTTTCTTATGATTGTGTGGTAAAGCCGGTAGCTATTATTAGCTCTATTATTAAGGCTTAAGTTGGAAATTAACAAGATTGTTTTACTACCCGCACTTCTGTATGGATCTCCTACGTTTCCACACCTGCGGGACGGAACCCAATGCTATCTCCAGAAGTTTCAAAACACTAAAATACGAAAAAAAGTGAGATTGACTATTATGAGCAAGATGAAGCTAAATCAACAGCAGGAATTCTTCGATCTCCCTTACATCATATAACAGAGATATATCAAATTTATTGATGCTTTAAAATCGTCTATTACCCACTTTTAACGACTTAAACGGCATCACCAGCGCCTGTAAGGTGGCAACAGTCCGTGTTTGTCGACTAAATTATTATTATTATAGAAAAACAATGTGAAGAAAAAATCGAAGTATTTAGTATTATTTAGAATATTTAGCTATAGTATTGAATCAATTATCAGTGTTTAATTAATGTATTTATGCAATGATTTTCGAATCATGATTGCACTAAAATTAGAGTCAATTCCTTTCTATTTATAGGTTTGGGTATTTCGATTAAGTTATTTTGCTAATGGTATTTCTTTCATCTGTCTTAACACTTAACCTTGGCCTCGATGATGACGTTTAATCGAAGTTTGACTATGATACAATAAATCGTCGCCACCACGTGAAATCAAGTATTTTTTACTTTCACTTACTATATATAGTAAGGGGAAGTATTGCGATCGTAAAAATTTTCGAATTCCAGTTTTCAACGGAAATACACGTTTTAGGGTCCCCTGAGTCCAAATAACCAAGTCCCGCAAAAAGGTCTGTGTGTGTGGTAACTCCCGGGCGGAAACGGTAAGTCCTATGAAACTGAAATTTCATATTTAAGACAACTATACGCCCGAGGCGTGACAAAACTTTTTTCATCAAAATGAGCTTACCAGAAGAGGCACTTTATACCATGCATTTTGCACCTTTTTTCGATTTTCTCGAAAACGGTTCTGACGATTTTGAATAAACTCGCTATATCGATGTAAAATTTAATGGGCTTTAATATCATGTAGGTTTTATTTAGATAAAAATGGCCTGACAGGGCTTAAATGCCCCTAAAGTACCTTTAATTTTGTAGATGCAATAATAATAACTAGATTATCTTGTTAACGCTGATGAAAAACTGGTAAATATATAAATTGAATAAATTCGATACCCAACTAAAGGAGAAAACAGAAAAAATATTTTTTTAACGCAATTTTTCGTTTTTGAACATAAGAGCAGTAATACACATGTATGATATACCGTTGGAAAGCTAAGGATTTTAGAAAAAATATCATCTCATACACAAGCTTTTAAAAGTTAATGGAGAGTGATGAAAAGAAGATAAAACTTACTGATTATTTAAGATAATAATATAATAGATTTTTTAATCAAACACATGTTTCTATATAAATTCAATTTGATTAATTCCTTAATAATTTCACGTATTTTTATCTCTAACTTTATTTGAAAATTCTTTCATTGATTTTAAAAATGGAGATAAGTGAAAGTCGTGTGTTGCCCGCAACAGATTTTTTTTAAATATTATTAACTTACCATTACTGAGGTAGGATTAGGTTAGTTGGTTAAATTTACACTTGAGAGGTTAAAGCTCTTCAACGGTAAGTCTTAATGGATTTTTATGCACACTAATGGATTACTAATTTATCTCTTTGCAAAATTTCCCTGAGTAGTTTATTTCTAACAAGTTAAATCTAAGAACTACATCTACTTTAATTCAGAAAGTCAAGTATCCACAACGTATCAAAAATTGAGTAAATTGAGCGATTAAAAAGTTTAGTCAAGCCATCTGTCCAATTTTAACTAGACATTTGATAATATTTCTATTTTAGAATAAACTTTTAATTTATAGTATTTTGCCGACAAAACTTCAACGTATTTTAAGCTCAACTTAAGAATTAGTTTAAATCTTTATGTTCAAAATCATATTTGAATATTTATATAATAATCAATATAGCTTATATTATAAAAGTATATATAAAAAAAAATCTATAAGTGCCATAGCTTAACTAACCCCAAAATGAAATTTTATAACAAAAGCAAGGTTATAAAAAAACAGAATTAAAACAAATAAACTACTGGTATGTTACTGTAAATTTAACAGAGTATATGTAAACAAATAATAACTTCATTCGTTTCAAATATTTAAAAGAGTAACGATTGACTGATGGCAACTTTAAACGTCTTATAATAATGGTGTAATTGTTGACCGTTTTGACTGTATAATGGAGAAGTTGGTTGAGGGTGCAGCAACCAATAAAACACACTAATATAAAAAAAAATAAAAGAAGTGTGTTATTAGTGATTTCTTTGTTACCATATTCCCAAAAAACTGCTCCATCATATGCTTTTTATTATTATTACTCATAAACGCATTTATTAAATTTAAATAAAGTCAAAATAGTATATTCGCGAGTTGAGCAGCGGGTTACCCTGAACCCTGTATTCATTCAAAAATACAGTATATTTATAGAGCTTTAACTCTTACCTGATTGAAAACGGATAACAATTGAGTACTACTGACGAAAAATTATGGTTAACAGATATTTAACTTTTTGGTCACAAATATGCTATGCGACCGTGTACTTCGCTAAATGGCCGAGACGCCACGGGCGGTCGCGTTTTAAGTTGTATACCCGGCACACCTTATTTCCGCTATTTGATGCCTTCGTGTGAGCTAAGTAGTTGGAAATGTGTCAATAGCCAAACTTGCCCCTATGCTTAACTAGTCCCAGCCTACAGTATATTTTTAAAATTAAAATTTTAAACATATATATAAACTAACAAAAACAACAAAAACAAATAAAGAAAAACGATTTACCAAAATGATGATATCAGAAAAAAAAAAAAAATTAAGAAAAGAAAACAACGAACAAAATACTAAAACAATACAGTAACATAAAAAAATAATAAAAATAAAGGTAAACAAAAATAAAATAAACGAAATTAACAATTATGATAAAAATACAAACAAATAACTAATAATAAAAAATAAAACACAAATATGATAAAAATAATCAATAATAAAAAAAAAAAATAAAAATAAAAAAAAAAAATATATATATATATATTTATATATATATATATATATATATATATATATATATATATATATATATATATATATGTAAAATAAAGAATAATAATAATTTAAGTATAAAGAGATAAAATAAAATTTTAGTTTAAACTGTATGATGAAGAAGAGCAAAAAATTAAATTATATATATAAATATATATATATATATATATATATATATATATATTATATATATATATATTTATATTCATATAAGATAAAAAAAATAAAATAAAAATAAAAAGTTATATTTTCTGAAATAGACGGCCAAGGTTGTTATTATTATTTTTTTTTATTTTAAAGATTGTTTTTCTCTATTTAGTCTTTCTTTAATTCTTTTTGTAATTGTTTATTTTGTACATTTGAGATGAATGATTTATTCTAGTTATAATACTTATTGCACAAGAAGGTGGCAGGCTGTATTACTTCTGAATAAACAAGTTAAATATAAAATAAAATATCAATACTTTTAAATTTTTTACAACAAAACTTTCATTTCGACTACAATCTACTTGTGCAATATTTCCGTTGATTTAAAAAAAGCAAAAAAGAAAAAAAAACAGGGATTTTTCTCTTTAAATAAAAGATAATATTCCGAATAAAAAAGAATGAAGAGGAGGTATAGATAAAAATATTATTTGCTTTGGCAATGTTTTCAGTCTTTTGAAATAAAGCTTCGTTATATTCGTAACATTAACGGGATTGGAATGATATCTACCAACCAAATTTATCTAAGTAATTATATAAGTATATATAGGTACAAGATGTAATATATGTTCTAGTTGCTTAAACATATCGCATATTAAAACAGTATTATACGGTTGTTGGAGAATGGTTAGAGGGTGTGTGGGAACCCGGCTCACCTACCAACAGTGGCCTTAATCTCTAGAAGCAGAACCAACAGGGGATAATCTCTCAAATAATACTAACCAATGGGAAAGGGGAGTGCGATGGGTCCAGTGGTACAATAAAGACTCAGGGTTATCCTTGTGGAAGCCTTTCTTGTTATTATTATTACAATCTTTTAATTTTCGGCCCTTTCTAGCAATGGCGTTGAGCTCTTATTTAAATGTTTACGAATAAAAACCAACCGTACATCCCATAAAAATAAACAAACATGGAGTTAAGTACTTTTGAATTTATTAAAAACAAATTACGATAACAATATCCTTATATATATATATATATATATATATATATATATATATATATATATATATATATATATATATATATTTATATAGAGGGAATTAAAAAGCAGGGATTTTTCTCTCAAATTAAGTGATGATGTTTAATTTTTAATTTAATTATTCTATTTAAAATAAAATGGAAGTTAATTCAATATTTTTGATATTTATTACTTTCACTTACATATTAATAAAACATATAATAAGGGAAAGTATTACGATCGATAAAATATTCGAATTCGAGTTTTCACTGGAAATACGTTTTAGGATTCCCTGAGTCGAAATGATCAAGTCCTGTAAAAAGGTCTGAGTGTGTGTGTGCGTGTGGGTGTTTGGTAAGTTTAGCTCGAAAACAATAAATTGTATAAAAATGAAATTTCATATTTTAGAAGCGTGAATGCCTAAGATGTTATAGCAACTTTTTCAAAGAAATCGGCAAAGAAGAAGGCCCCTTTATACAATTAATTTTTTTATGATTTTCTCAAAAACTAATGTAACAATCTCCATTAAACTTGCTATAAAGATGTAGAATTAACCATTTCATGTTGGCGGTATTGCTAAAAAAACGATTAGTTAAACAAGAAGAAAAAAATTGGTCAGTTAAAGGGGAAAAGAGCAAGAATTTGTTTGTAGGGTATTTTTGTTTTTCTGAACATAGGCATTGTAATATAGATGTATAATTACCGCTGGAAAGCTGAATATTTTAGAAAAAATATTATCATATATAGAAAGATGTGGAAGTGATATAAAAAGACGAGTAGGGCAAAAACTTGTGATTGTTGTATATGAGCGATTCTATAGTTGGATTATTTATTCTTAAACACACATTTCCGTCGAAACTAAATGTTATTCTTTAACTTTTTTTTTTTTTTTTGTTTGAAAGTTCTTAAATTGATTTTAACAGCGGAGATCGCTCATCCCACTCCACCATCCAACAATGTCATCGTGTGGTGGATGTTGCCTCTTCAGCATTGGAGCGCGGATTGTACTACACGGGAGCCTTCCTCGACGTAGAACAGGCCTTTGACCGAGTTTGGCACCCAGGACTGCTTTACAAGCTCCGCAAATTCCTCCCACCTACATACTACCTCATCATCCAGTCTTACCTCTCTGAAAGATCCTTCAAAATAAACCACAATAGTTCCTATTCATCCCTTTTTACTCACCTGCTGGTGTCCCTCAAGGTAGTATCTTGGACCCATCCTCTACACAGTCTATACAGCTGATATCCCAACCCATCCCAACACTTTCCTTTCTACCTATGCTGATGACACTTGTGTGTTATCAGTCAAAAACGATCCACTATTGCCTCTCAAACTCTTCAATCCCATATCAGAGAGCTTGAGATATGGTGTCAGAATTGGAGAATCAAAATCAATTCCAACAAATCCCACCAAATTACCTTTACCTTCGTCGTAAACCTATGACATCCTGCCCTACAGTTTCCTTAAATAATATTCCGCTTGTTTCCAGTTGAACAGATCCACTACCTAGGACTACTACTTGACAAATGTCTAACATGGAATCCTCACATACGACTGAAACGACAAGAAACTGCCCGTTGCTTTCGCTTACTACAACTCTTACTGGACAGACGCTCCAACCTTCCACTTATCTACAAAGACTCATCTATATCACCATCATAAGGCCTATCTGGACTTACGGAGTTGAGCTTTGGGGCTCTACGAAACCATCAAATTCTTCCCGTATTCAATCCTTACAATCCAAAATCCTTCGAAAAATCCTCAATGCTTCTTACTTTGTCACAAATAAACTCATCCATAAAGACCTTAACATCCCATATGTTGCTGATTTGGCCAGAACCAGGTATCAATCCTTCCATGACAAACTCCACTCTCACTTTAATCCTCTAGTTTCAATTCTTACTTCCTCTTCAATTCCTGACAATCCTACGAGCCGCCTGAAAAGAAGATGGCCTCGGACCTTCTAGTTTAGTTAGTTAGTGGAATGATGCCAATGGGCATTTTCTCTTCACGTTTTTTTTTCATGTATTTTATCATTACCAACATATTTCACTTGTTGTATTACAAAATACAGTTGTAAATTTCAATAAAAATATTTAAAAAAACAAAACAGCGGAGATAAGTGGAATATGTTGCGGGCACCAGATTTTTGTTTTTATAGTTAGGATATAGAAATTATTTGTATTTAAAGAGTTCACTATTAATTGATATTGGTTTCAGATATCTATTCTGCTGAAGCGACTATTACTTTAAAGCCAGTTTCATCAAAACATTAGCGTTGATAAGTTTTATAAGATGCTATTTATGATTTTTCTTGTAGGTCAATGAATAATTATTCCTCATAAGGAAGGACCAGTTAGAAAAAACAAATGCATTAATAGAGAAATGCAGAAAATAGCTCTGTGAAAAAATAGTACAATTAAGAATATTTTATGGGGAACTAGTCATCTTATTTTTAGAACACTTCTTTCCCTTTTCAAATAAAAGTGATAAAAAAAAAAAAATCGTTGATTCATAAAAAAAAAATGTAGACCTAACCATGTTTAAGCATATAAATGACCTACGGTTTTAAGAATACGCCCCAGGCGTAGGCGCACTCCCCTATTATGTGTCATCTTTAAAAAATGAGAGCGAGAAAAATATGAAATTTTAAAACGCTATTATTTGTGAGGTAAAGGCTTGTTAACGATTATCGTTTTGTTTCAACAAAACAGGGTATAAAAACGGCATTAAACTTTCATGAAACATAAACCTCTATGTGGGCGGTAAAATTTATAACACAACTAAACATTTCTTGTAGCTTTCTAAGGGTTCATCATAAAACTTGGCTAATTCTTTCTACTGGGAAAATTATTTTTTATTCATACATTATTGTTTAGTTCACTAATATGTTGACAGTATTTTTATAATTATTGAGATTAAATAATCCGATAATTTAAAAATCCGAATTCTTCAACTAATAACCCGTCCTTGCTTCACACAAGTGTCATTTATGATTGAAAAAAGTACATTTTGGCCAATAAAGAGTTAGTCACCGGAATTCATCGCAACAAAAAGTCCACTTACCAAGAAACTAATATGTTTACTTTGAAAAATCTATTCATTATTATCTTTAATCATATCAAAAATAATAAACATATATTGGTCAATAGATCAAAATTGATTCGTTTTATTTATTTTTTATGTTCAACAGTTCTTATTGTATTCGGTTTTTTTATGATTCTATGTTTCAAATGAGCTATTCAAAATACATTTTTAAAGTTCAATTTAATTTACATGAGAGTCCTAATTAGTTAACAGAAGAATGTGTGCTTTCATAGAATAATAATAGTAGAAATATTGTTAACTTTTTTGTTTTTTTCGTAAATCTTTAGTACTGTATGTAATAATATTTAATATACAATAATATTATATAATAGAATATAAAACATAAAAATATATAACCTGTACACTACTGTTCGGTTGCAACATGTAATCACCAAAACATTCCGCGGCACAACATTACAAATAACATATGTTCATAAGTTTCAAACTCGTACAACTTATTTTATTGCAAATTAACTTTAGGTCTATATAAATAATAATAACAATCATAATTCTTTATTTATTGTTGGGCAAGTCCGTTTATAAAAAAAAGGACCCATAAAAAGGACTTAAGTGTCTTAAAGTAGAAAAAAAAACCTGTACCTCTACAACCCATGAAGCGTCCTGGGCTCAGAACATAGTTTCGTACTGTTCTAGGCCAAGAACCGTGCAATGAGGTAATTAGGCCTTGGTTACGCTCAGCCACCATGTTTTCCCTATTTTCGGATACCCACTTTATAGAGGCTGGGTCTGCCCCAGGAGGCTCTCCAAACTCTAGGGTCGCCCCCGGCTGAAACAACAAAATAAATAATATTTTGCAACAGCCGGGATTCGAACCCAGGACCTAGAGAACAGTAGACTAGTGCTGTTTCCACTAGACCACGCTCCCGTACAAAAATAAAACAAAATAAATTGGAATAAAAAACAAAATGAAAAATAGTAATAAATTAAAATGTAGCTTCTAATTATAATAATTCTAATAGTTAATAACTATATTTGACAAAAATATGTGCATATGTACAAATTTTGATAAAAAGAGCTCTGCAATATTAGTGGAATTTTAATGAAATAAAATAGTTAAATGTGCAAATGCAAAACATAATAAATTCTTGTATTTAAATTATCGATTCCCTAGGTTTTTTACTATTTTGTTTTTAAATTAAATCTACTGTAGGGATCACTTGTAGCTGGGTGGTTAGCATAACAGCCTCCTATGCCAAAGTCACGGGTTCAAACCCGAAAGTGGTCCTAGGATTTTGTAAAGGGAGTAAAAAATCCTTAGTTATGCCGGACTTCGGAGGAGACGTTAAAAGGTGGTCCCGAGCCTGTGCGATGTCAGATATTCGTTAAAGATCCCTATCTTAATAAAACCTGGATAGGCAAAATTTAGGACTCCCATTGTAGCATCTTCCGATTAGCCATAGTAGCATAAAGTGACGTTAAATAAATAAACAAACAAATCTATTGTAGTTCTTTGGGATTATATTACTATTCATATTTCAGGAATAATTTTGTGATGACTTGATTACAGAAAATTTAATTTTCTTTTCAAAGCAAACCTCAAGGGTAATGTATTTTACTTAGGAAACATAAAGAAAGAATACCCTAAATAATAGATAAAACTGTATCAAAATCCGTCGTATGATTTAGGAGCTCAAGGCAACAAAGAATCGGGACATAATTTTGATATATAGAGAGAAGAGATGTTTTATTTTATAAGTAACTCAACCGTAATGAAGCCGATTTTTAAAACTTCAATAACATCAGACTTAGCGTGGTATTCTCGCAAACCCACAAAAATATCACTTCGCAGTGTCTGGATGTGTCCAGGACGGTTTCGCGATCCCGTAATCGAACCAATCCTGGAAAAACCGAAATGAAATTTACCATGATCGATCCAGGTCACACAAGTTGGGTATTCTGTGCCAAGCCTCAGGTGGCAACAGGCTTATTTCGAGTGCAGTGCAAAACAATTAAATCGACAAGCTCTTGTGACGATTGCTTCAATAAAGCAATGAATCCAGACCTAATTTACAGAATATGGTAATAATTATAATTGCTTGCTGATTAAGTTCATTATATTGTTTTACATAAATCAAAACACACAACACCGAGACCCCGTTTCCATAACTAATTCATGCAAATGGAGGTCCTGAATCATGTAGTATCATAGGGGGCTCTAAAATAAAAACGAAAAGAAAAAAAAAAAACCCGCAAAATTAGGATTCGGTGAAAATTCACCTGAAGCCAAACCTTGTTTTCTTTCCACTTGTAAAATCAGCCACCACCACAACCATTGATGTATAATGCTCAATCAAAAATTCACAAAAGGCGCCTTTCCCAGTGTCTCGGCCGTCATCAGGGTTCTACAGCATCATCAGCTCACTTTTCATCACGTTCTTCATTCATCGTTTTTTTTATTAAACCGTATTGTGTAGGAGGTTTAGCTGGCGGGGGATCCCATATTTCTCCACGAGCTTAAAATATTTCTTATATACTTAATTAAGGTGTGCAGGAAGATTTATAATCTAATTTGTTTAAATCATAAGCAAACACAATTTTTTTTTCTTAATAAACTTTATTATTTTGCTTAAATATATTCTTCCAATGTTTCGATGTTTTCGCTTTTTTTTTATATTTGTTATATTAGTCTACATTATTTTCTTTGTAAATTAATTTGCATAGTCATTAAATTTGTGTTTATGTCATCCATAAAACGTTAAACTTTTAATAATATTAAAGATTAAATAGTTAATCAAGATTAAAGATTAAAAGGATCTAGAGAACAGTAGACTAGTGCTGTTTCCACTAGACCACGCTCCCGTACAAAAATAAAACAAAATAAATTGGAATAAAAACAAAAATGAAATATAGTAATAAATTAAATTGTAGCTTCTAATTATAATAATTCTAATAGTTAATAACTATATTTGACAAAATTATGTGCATATATACAAATTTTGACAAAAAGAGCCCTGCAATATTGGTTAAACTTAAACGTAAAACTTTTAATAGTATTAAAGATTAAATAGTTGGCCGTGTGTAAAATATGAAGGATGAGATGATTCGGATGGCGTTTATAAAATACTAAAAAATATAAATAAAAAATTGTATTAATCAACATTTCGACTCACGTTCGTTGATAAATATTTTTTTTATTTCTTATGACGGCTCCTCGAATCATATTATATTTTCATATTAAACATTTTATATTTCAAAAGGTAACACAACACATTAAAAGTTTATTTCTATATAAGTTTATCATATATTTCTTTTCATCTCCCATCTTTGAATTGTAATCTAATATTACATATACTTAGCGTTTTACTGCACAAAAAAAATTCTTTACTGTTTCCTTTTCTTTTAATTTTTATTAAAATAATTTAAATAAATATCCCTGATTCCAGAACGCTTTACATTTTTTACACTATCATCAATAATAACCGAGTTATTTTACATATCGGAGAATCACACCTCTGTTGTGGCTTGACCATATATGATTTTTTTTATTTATTTATTAGCTGTCTTTATCTGGAAAACATTTTCTTTTTCTCTGTATCTTAAATAATAACCAATTCGGTGGAATTAACTCTCCAATAATTTGTGAATTAATTGTATATATATATATATATATATATATATATATATATATATATATATATATATATTTTTCTTAGTCTATCTTCAGAAATGTGTGTTAATAAAAACCGGTAAACAAATAGGTCTCGAATTAAATACCGATAAGACGAAATATATGATTAGTTGAAGAAATGGTGGCGATCTTGATGATATTAATATTTCAGGTCATACTTTTGAACACGTAGAGAAATTCAAGTATTTAGGTTCAATGATAACAAGAAAAAACGAAATCCGGGAAGAAATAAAGTCACGGTTAAAGGTGGGAAATGCGTGTTATTTTTCAGTTGCTAAATTACTTAGCTCGCGGCTTCTGTCTAAAAACTTAAAGGTTAGAATTTATAAAACTATTATGCTTCCGACGGTTCTTAACGGATGCGAAACGTGGCCGCCTACTTTGAAGAATGAACAACGGCTTAAGGCTTTCGAAAATAAGGTACTGCGTAAAATATTCGGTCCGAAGAGAGATGAGCCCACTGGGGAGTTTAGAAGGTTGCACAACGCGGAATTGCGGAGTTTGTACCCTGTGAATATAATTGAGTTGATAGCATCGCGGAGACTCAAATGGGCGCGTAAAGTTGTTGGACATAATGAGGAACGGATTCCGAGAAAGTTGTATTCGCTGAACCGACTGGTAGGCGTCCGAATCAGGTCGGTAGGCCGAAGCGTCGATGGGAGGATTGCATTAAGGCTGACCTCGGGAACTTGGGCTTGACCGGTGAACATTATACGAGTCTGTGCAGGCGAAGTTTGGTGGTATCGGCATCGAACCTTCGGGTCCGGTAAGCCTATTATTATTATTATTTTAAAAAATAACTGACTTATTTGTTATTCAAGTTCTACGTATCTTGAAAAGTAAGCTCTCAAATTTTGAGGGTGTGAAATGTAATTTTACAAAAGTTCATTATTAAAAATAATAAACCAAAATATTGAACAATAATAATAGATGAATTATTTTAGAGACAGTAAAATTTACAGTTAATGATTAAACTTTAAGACAATACATAAAAAAATGAAATACTTTATATAAATACATGTGAACAACTAAAATTATTTACTACAATCTTTGTTTTCTACACCATCTATTTATCTAACAAACAATAAACATAATATTATATCATATAATAGATGCATTAGAAATAATCCTTATTTTGCCCGAAGGTTTTGAAATGTCTAATATATACAATCTTTAAGGCAGTAGTGGCCTAGAGAAACCTTATAGATAAGCAACTGGAGTGCTGGCAATGGCCAACTTCTCCACTCTTGTCTGAATGGTTCCTCGCCATACACTTCTGGGTGTAGGTGGTTCGATTCGGAGTTCCCAGGGGCAGTATATAAATATTGTATATAGGTACGAATGTGGCTAAGATTATATTTATTTTAATTTATTACTTTCACTTACCTATATATGAAATATATAGTAAGGGAAAGTATTGTGATCGTGAAAATTTACGAAGGAAATACACGTTTTAGGATCTCCTGTTTAAAAATAACCAAGTACCGAAAAAAGGTCTGTGTGTGTCTGTCTCGGGCGAAAATGAAAAGTCCTATGAAACCGAAATTTCATATTTAAGACAAATATACGTCCGACATGTTACAAAATCTTTTTCATCAAAATCTGCTAACCGGAAGACCTACTTTATACCATGCATTTAGCACCTTTTTACGATTTTCTCAAAAACGGCTCTAACGATTTTGATTAAACTCGCTATATCGATGTAAAATTTAATGGGCTTTAATATCATGTATTAATTTCATTCTGATTGAAATTAACAGGGCTTAAATGCCAATATTTTAAATTTTCTTTATCTAAAGTACCTTTAATTCTGTAGGTTCTATAAAAATAACTATATTATCTTGTTAGCATTGATAATTAACAGCTAAATGCAAGTTGAGCGAATTTAATAAACAACCAAAGGAGAAAACTGAAAAAACATATTTTTCTAATCCAATTTTTTGTTTTTGAACATAAGAACAGTAATATAGATGTAAAACTACACCGTTGGAAATCTAAAGATTTTAGAAAAAAATATTATCTTATACACAAGCTTGTAAAAGTTAACAAAGAGTGATGAAAAGGCAATAAAACTTACTGGTTATGGGATCACTTGTAGCTGGGTGGCTAGCGTAACAGCCTCCCATGCCAAAGGTCACAGGTTCTAGGATTTTTTAATGGGAGTAAAAAATCCTTAGTTACGCCGTCCTTCGGAGGGGACTTTAAAAGGTCGTCCCGAGCCTGTGCGATGTCAGGTACTCGTTAAAGATCCCTACCCTAATAAAACCTGGATAGGCAAAATTTAGGACTCCCACTGTAGCATCGTCCGATTAGCCATAGTAGCATAAAGTGACGTTAAACGAATAAACAAATAAACAAACTTACTGGTTATTTCAGAAAATAATATAATAGATTCTTTAATAAAACACATGTTTCGGTAGCAATTTAATTTAATTAATTCTTTATCATTTTCACTCTTTTTTATTTCTAACTGTATTTGAAAATTCTTTAATTTTAACAACTGAAAGTACGGTAAGTGAAAGTCGTGTGTTGCCCGCCCCAGATTTTTTTTCCTTCCATTTGTTATTTAAGTTTACTAACATTATTTTAATTCAATCCTTCCAATCTAAAGTTCTCCGAACAATAGTTAATGCTCCTTATTATGTATCCAATCATACCTTACACCGCGACCTAAATATTCCATTTATTTTAGACCTTATTCCATTAAAATTCTCTAAATTTCATTAGAGCCTTATCCATCACCCTTATCCCCTAGCTCAATCCTTATTCAGCTCCACACATCCTTACCATCCTCCTAGAAGGTTGAAACGGCAGTGGCCTCGAGACCTCTTGTAACATGTATATTGGAGTTCTAGCATTGGCTAGATTCTCCACTCACGTGCTGTATGCTTGTGAATTGTATATAGGTATGAGTGACTTTTGTATATATTTTATTGATTATGTTTTGTATATATGTATATTGTATTATAATTACATAAATTTATTGTTTTATATATATCGTGTGAATGTAGTATGAACGTTGTACTTTATCACTATTTAAAATGTCCTAAATTGGACAGATTGTAATATTACTCAATAAGGATTGTTTCTAAAAAAAAAAATATATATATTATTTATTTTTTGTTTTACCTGTACACATGGAATGAACGACCCTTTTTAGCCTAATACTTATTGCCCTAGATAGTGGCAGATTGTATTATTTCTCAATAAAGCAATATTAATAATAGATATATAAAATCCAACCAGAATTCTACACTACGATTCTTATTGTCAGACAGCGTCATTTTGTGGTTTAAAAAGGTACTCAAACAGAAGGTATTTAAAAGTGCATGTCTGTAAAGATTTTTTTTATTATTAAATAAGTAATTAACGTTATTTGTTTTACAAATGAATAAAAGTAATTTCGGAATCCTCAATGAATAATGTCCTTTATGAATTCCACATAAAACCAACCGTCTGTTAATTCCACATGTTCGTGGCTGACTTCTAATCACAGACCACCCCTGAATTGATATAAGGGCAACCCTGTATTGACAATGCGGTCAGGTCTGGAACCCTGTCAGCCATGAAAGCCTGGCTATCTCCTCATTAAAAGCGATCGGCTGTGCTCTAGTGGAATAATTGATACTTCGCGATTCTCCCCACGTCTTGGTTCGTATTCTGTCAAAGCTCGCAATTCCGGTCGCACCATCCCCTTTTGTCTCTAAAAAAAAACAATTTTTTTTTGCCGTTTACACCATTGTCTATCTCTAGAGATTAGTGAAGCTGGTCATTTGTCATTTAAATAGAAAGGGAAGAATTGTCTATTAGGAAAACTTCGTTGATGAAACAAATAGAAGGCGCATTAAATAACAAATTTAGTTAAGAGATCTAAGATGAAAAAGAAACCAAAAATGTGGGTGAAAAACGGGTTTTTAGCTATATCTCGGCCTAATCACCTTCTTGCATGTTAGTTGTTGATCTCGAGGCCGTAACAATTCCTAAATGCACTGAACCCAAGAAGTTCATGGGTTGTGGTCCAGGTTTTTCGTTAACTGTCCGTTATGGTTCCAGAAGTAATAATTCTCATGTTCGTTTTACTTTAGATAGCTTATCTATAAAACAAATTCAAGAAGGTTCACGTACATGTATACTCAAATCCTACTTTTATTTAAATTGTAAACAACTAAAAGATAATCTAATGTTTTTTATTATTACAATGATGAACATCAACTAAAACCACGAGTGATCAATTAATGAACGAATTATTAATTTTTTTGTCAGTCGTGAGATCATTGGAGAAATTTAGGCCTAAAGAATAAAATTTAAGGAGTAATTTTCACGATAGCCTCTAAAATATTATTATTTATTACAGTAATTTTAAGATTCATCTTTGGGATCTCCAGAGACACGTCTGTCACTAGATTCTACGAAAAGTTAAAGTGTTATACTTCCTATTGTCGCAGTTACTTCTTGGCATCCTTTCTTTACCAAGTCATCCGATCCCGCCGTCCATCATACATCTCGGACCACCTACTATTCAAATCCTCGATTTATTCCCGCAACACTCGTGTGCGGTCTTCTGATTTGTATATTCCGCCCCATCAATCCGCAGCTTTCGATAGATCTTTTACTATCCGATTCTCTTCCACGTAGAATCTATTCGTAACTCTAATACTCGTTCAATCTTTAAATCCCGTCTTTTGAATTACTTCCTATCCATTCAATTTCTAAAGAATCTTGACAAGACCCAATTGTAAATGAAAATGTTCAAATAGAAAAAATCAGAGAAGTGTTAACATAGAAGTTACTTTTTTATATTTTTTAATGTGTTAGGCATTGAATAATATATATATATATTATATATATATATTCAAAGCTATGCACAGGAACAGAAGGATAATGTATATTTAATTTATTTTATTAACTATCATCTAAATTAGGTATATATAACATACTACGTCTTTTTCTTTATTTTTTTTTCTTATCACTCTATTCTTTTTTCTATTATTACTCTAATGCACCAAATACTTTATTTATTTTTTCATATATATTATTCTAAAGGGACTTTTCCCAGAATAAATAAAGAAGTTGTTATTGCTTTATTATTTTCCACTTCGACCAATCATAATTCAAACTAAAATATAAATTTCTATAAATATAAACTTCTACTCCACGTTGAACTACTATTTTGCATAACACCTTTACACAATCTTAAAATGTAACACAATTACAATACAAGATGTTTAACTACTAAATTATAAGCATTAGATTTCATATTGTTAATTGGGTATATATATAAACAAAACATACTCTCTATTATTGCTAGACTAAACATCAAGGCCTTTTTTTTTTAGTTCTTTATTTTACATTTCAACAACTATCATTTTTTAAATAAATTAATAAAACAAATAGAATTTACAGATTCTCGGGATTGATTAAATCCGGGATATAATCAAAAAGTATTTAATAATAATGGCTCTAAGACCACACTCAGGTTTAAAAGGCACTGAATCTTGCTATTTCAATCTGCTTCTTATCTACCACGAAATATGCGACATTAAAACAGAAAAACTTTCTTTAGTAAACAGCACGTACCGCCTTCAAACGATCCGGAATCATGCATTTCTTCCACTGCGAAGGTCTTTAATTACCTTGTTTTATTTCTGATGATATTTCAGTAGAATTCAATATTACCATAATAAAACCTTAGATATTCTGTGGATTTTAATATGCTTATTAATTACCTGGTAGCCTATAAAACCTAATTATCTACCACAGGTCAACAATAATGTTCTCAAGTAATGAAACCTCAGAACTGCACAAGATTTAAGGAATTTTCAATATTTCTTATTGATGAATACATATATGAGACCAGGGTTAAGCTTCCGCCAGCTAATTAATAAATAGGGAAAGAAAAGTCCTTAAATGATATAAGGACCTGGAATAATCGACGGAATTTTATGTAGACATAAATACAAAATTTGACTTTCTTCCACTTTACTTTTTACCGAGAATAAATTTGGTGATGGCGGAATTGTATTAAAAAAAAGAAAGAAACAGAAGCAAATTAAGTGTATCAGGATGAAATGTGTCAGGAAATACTGGGAACAGGTTGTTGGACCTGAAAGAAAAAATTAGAAAATAAATCTTTCCACGCCAAAAATCTAACGCCTTCTACATTACATCCCAAGGAGGATCTTCTTCATAACAAGGGTCTGAACTATTTCTAGGTCAACGGCTGTGCAAGGATATGATTGCAATGATATGCAAGAATTAGGCCTTTTTCACGGTGTCTGTGGGGCCCGAGCTAACTAATGCGTAGTATCACAGACGTAAGGAATAAATCTGGACAGAAAAAATAATTTGGAAATTAATAAAAACGCTGCAAATTATAACATAATGTTTTATTATTTTCAAATATCTATGTTAGGGTATAACTGTTTATATAGCTGTTCATAGATGCTAATATATTTGATATTTTTTTTATATTCAATAAAAACCGACTTATTATGGAATTACATCTATTAAAAATTTTTATTGAATATATAAATCATAATTTTTTTCTAAATCTCCTGGACACGATCTCCTTACTCCCCAGATCCTCCGACAACTTCCGCAGAAAGCTATTATATTCCTTACTTATATTTACAACTGCATCCTCCGCACCACCTATTTTCCTCTGTTATGGAAACATTCCACCATCATCCTTTTTTTAAAACCAGGTAAACCTTCCAACAACACTTCATCCTACAGGCCTATTAGTCTACTCCCCATCCTCTCAAAAATCTTCGAAAGGCTTCTTCTTAAACGTATCCTACCCATATTAGAATCTCAAAATCTTCCTTCCCATCAGTTTGGATTCCGTCCTCAGCATTCCACAGTTCAACAGGGGCTCCGAGTTGTAGACCATATTTCCTCAGCTCTTGAATGCAAAGAGTATTGTTCTGGTGCGTTTCTGGACATTGCGCAAGCTTTTGACCGGGTATGGCACACTGGATTACTCTTCAAGCTGAAAACCCATTTACCCCAGTCTCTATACCTCATTCTCCGATCCTATCTCTCGAACCGTTCCTTCCGAGTTCGCTGTGGTGAAGAATTTTCTAACCTTTATCCCGTTGAGGCCGGTGTTCCTCAAGGCAGCGTCTTGGGACCCATCCTCTACATCCTTTACACTGCTGATATTCCTACACATCCTGATACCTTTCTGGCAACTTTTGCAGACGACACCGCCATCCTATCATCCAGTTCCAATCCTGAAACAGCATCCTTAAACCTTCAGAGACACCTTTTCCTTATCGAACACTGGTGTAATAACTGGCGTGTAAAGGTGAACGAAGCCAAATGTAAACACATAACCTTTACTCTTAGACGAAAATCCTGTCCGCCAGTTTATTTCAACTCATTACCGATTCCTCTCTCAGATACAGTCCGGTATCTTGGCTTACTGTTAGACAAAAGATTGACTTGGAACCCACATACAAGACTTAAAAGACAAGAACTCAACCGACGATTCGGACAGTTATACCGACTACTCAACAGAAAATCTGAACTTACAGTTGACAACAAATTATTAATCTACATAGACAATACTGAAGCCCATCTGGACCTACGGACTTGAACTGTGGGGGACAGCTAAACGTTCTAACATCAAACGCATTCAATCCTTTCAATCCAAAGTCCTCCGTACAATAGTAAATGCTCCTTATTATGTCTCCAATTATACCTTGCACCACGACCTTAATGTTCCATTTATTTCAGACCTAACTCCATCCAAATTTTCCAAATTCCACCAGAACCTCATTCATCATCCTAATCCTCCACTCATCCATACAACCCACCTAGAAGGTTGAAACGGCAGTGGCCCCGCGACCTTTTGTAAATATATTGGAGTTCTAGCACTGGCTAGATTCTCCACTCAATGTGCTGTATGTATGAGTGCGTGTATGTGTATATAGGTATAAGTGAATTATTGACTTTTGTATTGATTCATTATTGTGTATAATTTTATTGTAATCTTATGTTGTGTGAATATTGTATGAATGTAGTATGTATGATGTCATTCAGCACTACTATTAATGTCCAAATTGGGACAGATTGTAAAATTTTCTCAATAAAAAAAAAAAAAAAAAAATCTTTATCGCGATTTATTGAATGTAAAACTCTCTACATATTTTTCTCTGTGTTAAAAAAAAACAACTAAGTTATAGGCGGATTTAAGGGTAAAATTTCAATTTTCATTATCTGTTTTTTTTTTTTTTTTTTTTTTTTTTTTTTTTTTTTTTTTTTTTTTTTTTTTTTTTTTTTTTTTTTTTTTTTTTATTTGTCGCGCTTTACTGATTCTTAAACTCAATAGATATTTTTCTCTTTATTTACTTTTTTTTTAGTTAAATAATACTAATCAATTTTTTTCTATCTTTAAAAGTAACTGGGTTATTGAATTAAATAACATTTAATCGGCCGCCAATTTAAAAATAACTATCTGATGTCTAGTGTTAGGATCACCGTTGCATGTCCTTGTATAGTCGAATTAAAAAAAAAAATGGTCCAGTAGTTTCCGAGAATGCCGCGGACGGCATTTTTTTTTTTTTTTTTAATTCGTTGTTCGAGTTCTACGTGTCTTGAAACATGAGTCCTCAAATTATGAGGGGAAGGAGGGAGGGAGGTAATTTTTATTTGTTTTTTTGGTCAATTACAAAGGCTCATTATTGAAAATAATAAACCAAAAGTAAGGTGATTTACTGCTCAATGAGTTTAATAAAAATATTCATATGATTATTCTTCTACAGCCGCATTAGAACGCGCAAATGATTGGGGCCTGGAGATTAACACCTACTAAGCACATCTCCCTCACAATACTACTCCATTTTTTCAAATTCATGGTGAAATTATTACACATTATTTCGCAAAACTTGAGGAACCGACCATAAAGTTGATGCGCACGTATCAAATTAATGGAAGACCATAAGGCTGTATAAGACTACATTTGTCCATTTATGGCTGGGGCCAGATATGAAGCAGTAAAAGCACTCTCCCTCCAACCCCCAGAAGAGAATAAATCGGAGCGTGATTGGATTGATGATGACGCCCTAACGATGAGGGATGGCAGAGGATGCCGAAATAGCGCTGTACGTGACGGCTTACACCTCTGTTTAGCGGGGCTTAGTTCTAGCTTTGGCCAGCACCTATCCTATTTCTGGTTCCACACATATTGTATTATCCTGTCTCGTTTATTGTATAGTGGCTCAGCAATTCATTGGCTCAACAAGCCGTGTCTGGGTTACCAAACTGAAAAAATAATAGGGGCCACGCTAATAAATCAATTTAATAATAACAATTTAGCTTTGTACGAAATCAATATACAGTTTTTGAAGTGTAAACTTTGGTATACAGATTTTTGTAGGATATGAGTGAGGCTCCGTAAGGCTCGATCGGGTAAACTCTACCTAGTGTACCTGAGTGAGAAAGATGTACCTGCTCTTAACTGCTGTGTCAGTGTGTTTACTACATTCAATTTATATGTAATATTTGTAACTTTTAATTGTTATCAATTATCCAAAAGTGTTTTATAGTTATTATTGATAGGTCATTACAATTATTATTTTAACAATCATTTGTTTTACATTTTTGGTTCATATTGTGAGGTAAGTGTATGTAGTTAGTGGTGTATTATATAGTGAAAAACATTTACCATTATTAAAAAAAAAAAAAAAAAATCGGCCGATTAGCAAACGATTCTACAGGAAAATTGTTCCATATTGATTATAATGATCATGGTGAAGTTCGCAAAATTCGATTATATTTCCAATCGTTTACATGTCACCTAATTAAAGGGTAAAGAATAAAATTGAATTTATGCCTGAAAATTCATATATATATATATATATACAACAGCAGGATCTACTTTTGAACTTAAATAGATTACCCAAGATCTTAAGTGGAGATTTCAATATCCACTTTTCGCAAGAAATATCAAAGCCTTCAATTGATTTTTTAAAGACCACATTGGATTTGAACTTGTCAAATAATAGAAATGAAAGTACTACAAAATACGGAACTACGATTGATGGCGTTTTTTCTAGATATATAAATAAAATTCAATCAAAAGTATTTATTCCTTATTTTAGTTATCACAAAACCTTTGTAGAGTACAAAAATGAATATAAATGAATTGTACAGAATTTAAAAAAATAACTTTAATTTCTGATTTGTTTCTCATTTAAACTACCAATCCGATCCATCCGATTGCCAATGAAGTTTTCATTTCTGCCGTACGGTCTTAACCACTCACACACACACACACACACACACACACACACACACACACACACACACACACACACACACACACACACACACACACAACACACACACACACACACAAACACACACACACACATATATGTGTGTGTGTGTTTAACGAATCACCTAGCAAAGACCACGCGAATATAATTCTTCTTCACAGCTTCCGCCTCCCTTATACACCAACACTTCCTGGACTGTTCCTCTCACCTCTTACTTAATCCATTCTCTCCCTCTTCCCCACAAGAACTCAAACTCCTTTTAGTTTTCTTCCTAAAAGCTAATTATAATTTATTTTATGTAATAAATTCATTACAAACCAAGTTATTTTATTTTTATTTAAATTCCTCTACAATCATCATTCTTATTTTGCTATCAAGTTTATTAATTATGTGCATAAAAAAAAATGTTTAACTGTTCGAACGAAGTCGATGTGGCAGCTGTAACAGACATTATATATGCATCATTTTTAGCCTGTTATATTTGTTTATTAGTTCCTATTTTATTTGTTTTACATAATGTAGAAAAACTCCATACACCTAATTATGGAACTTTTTTTAGTGACTGTAGAAAGATAGTACTTAAAATTTCAAACAGAATATCCAAGACAAACTAAGCATACACCCAGATCACTAAAAGTACACCTGAACACTGTGGGGTGGTTAAGACGAAGATTTCATTATATAAGTCTAACCTTCAATGAAAAGCTGAGATTTGTAGAACGGACATTACAGTTGAATAGCAGTAGCTAAAATTATGTTCTTTTTTAGATCACATAGAATTATATTAATTAAAGATTGTATACAGCCACCCAAACCACCACATCCTCTATTATAAGTTATTAGGTTTCTACCTCCAGACTTAAACCCAAGACCTTTGAAAAATAATTTCAGACCAATATCATTAGGATGATGCACGAAAGGAACACCTTCTACAAATTACGAAGTGCCTGATTTAGTGAGTTCAAAAACGTGCCCTAAAAATCTATGTCTTACAATGAAAAGCAAATTGGTAATTTTAATTTCCGACTATTTAAGGAAAAGGAACAACCCAAAATTTTTCTAAGCAAAATTATAAATTTCAAATATTGAACTAGTGAACCATAGTTTTAAAATGCCTCTTCTAAAAAATATATAATCAGCTCTGTTCAATACAAAGAAATTTTATTAGTCAGATAATAATAATCCAATGTAAACGGAAAATGTAATTTTCTAAATGTAAAGATTTAAATTGAGTGAACTTAATTACGAGAGGAAATAATTAACTCTTTATTTGTAATCTTTCGAAAGCAAATAATTTCGTAATACGAAAGCTATTTACATTAAAATACCCGGAACGTTTTGATTACTAAATATTTTATTTAAAATTGTTAGCAGTTATCCATCCAAATAAAACTCAGAAACTGGTTGGCCTAATTTTTAAACGAATATATAAATTTCGTTAAACTGTATGAAAAATTTCATGCATAAACTCATTTCCTCACTCTTTTACTTTCACTTACTATATATAGTAAGGGGAAGTATTGCGATCGTGAAAATTTTCGAATTCCAGTTTTCAACGGAAATACACGTTTTAGGGTCCCCTGAGTCCAAATAACCAAGTCCCGCAAAAAGGTCTGTGTGTGTGTGTGTCTGTGGTAACTCCCGGGCGGAAACGGTAAGTCCTATGAAACTGAAATTTCATATTTAAGACAACTATACGCCCGAGACGAGACAAAACTTTTTTCATCAAAATGAGCTTACCAGAAGAGGCACTTTATACCATGCATTTTGCACCTTTTTTCGATTTTCTCAAAAACGGTTCCGACGATTTTGATTAAACTCGCTATATCGATGTAAAATTAAATGGGCTTTAATATCATGTAGGTTTTATTTGGATAAAAATGGTCTGACAGGGCTTAAATGCCGATAATTTAAATTTTCTTCCTCTAAAGTACCTTTAATTTTTTAGATTCAATAATAATAACTAGATTATCTTGTTAGCGCTGATGAAAAACAGGTAAATATATAAATTGAATAAATTCGATACCCAACTAAAGGAGAAAACAGAAAAAATATATTTTTAATGAAATTTTTCGTTTTTGAACATAAGAGCAGTAATATACATGTATGATATACCGTTGGAAAGCTAAAGATTTTAGAAAAAATATCATCTCATACACAAGCTTTTAGAAGTTAATAAAGAGTGATGAGAAGAAGATAAAACTAACTGATTATTTTAGATAATAATATAATAGATTTTTTAATAAAACACATGTTTATATATAAATTCAATTTGATTAATTCCTTAATAGTTTCACGTATTTTTATCTCTATCTGTATTTGAAAATTCTTTCATTGATTTTAAAAATCGAGGTAAGTGAAAGTCGTGTGTTGCCTGCACCAGATTTTTTTCCTTCTAATAAGTTAGAAGGCCTCAAATAACGAGAGAAAAATAATCAGAAATATGAAGATGAAATTCGGCTAACTCTCGATAAGAGTATATGGAATATGTGTAACAATGTCGTAAAAAGGTTTATCATCGGTATTTTTTGGCAATTAATGAGATATTCTACTCATTTTATCTTGATATAGGTGATTTTATTTTGGTCTATCTTGAAGATACTTGAACTAACTACTAAAATTTTTGTTATAACTGTCTATAGTAATTATAATAACGAATGATTTTTATCTTGAATTCATTCACTAATCCTTGATATCTGACTCGGCTGAAAGAGAGGCGCTGGGATCTCAAAGCATTATGCCTTGATAACCACTAGTGGTTGTCGAGATTTGATTCGAAGTTCCCAGGGGTAGTATGTAAATAATATAAATAGGTATGGTATGGTATGTAACCAAGGTTATTATTATTTTTTTTTCATTTTTTATACTTCTTAGTAATTATTTATTTTAACTCTGCATAAGGAAAGAATGGTTTCTTATAACACACCCAAAGTTTGGCAGATTGTAATATTTCTCAATAAATCAATAATTTTTTTTCATATCCCCATTAACAATATGAAATTTAATACTTATAATTTATGTTGTTATACATCTTGTACTGTAACTATATTACATTTTAAGATTGTGTAAGGGTGTTATGTCACTGTGTTGTTTTACAAAATATTAGTTCAACAATTGAGCTGATGGGGCTCACCCATTTTTTGTGTTCATCAATAATTAAAAAAAAAAACATCAATTTAAAACAATAAAAAAAACATACTTCACGAGCTTTAGATTGAAAACGATAAAAATAAATTTAAAAAATGCTACAAACTATTACACAATGGTTTTTTATCTCCAAATAACAATATTAGGGTATAACTGTTTATCTAGCTATTGATAGGCAATTAAGTAATATGAAAAGCAATAATTCAAAGGATAATATCATATAAATATTGCTGATTTCAAAACGCATTATCTCAGCTAGGTGTTAAATAATTTCAATGGTTCTTTTTTCATTTTAACTAAAATTAAATTTTTGGTATTTACATATTGATTAGGAGAAACGGATTTTTTTATTCGTTATTCGGATTATAACGCGTTGAAACGTAAGCTCACAATTTTTGAGGGAGGTAATTTTTTTTTTTTTTTTTGGTCGATACAAAGGTTCATTATTGAAAATAATAAACCATAAAACAAAACAAATAAAATACATAGTTTAAATATGCAACAATTTCATAAAGTTATTCATTTAGCTATCTCATATTTCCACCAAACTCTATCCAATTTTCATTAATATATAATTGTTTTATAGAACTATTTCCAATTATTCAGTTAGAATGGAAAGGTATAAATCTCAACCTGCGTTCGTCACGAACAATTTCAATTAACAAGAGCCCATCTAAGGAGCTATTAATCAAAAGATGAGGTTCATAAGATTGGTCGACATTATTTCTCGAGTATGCTAATAGCTGAGACAAATCGCATCAGCTGACGCGAACCTCATTATGTACTTTTACTAGCACTATCTATTAATATTCACTTAAAGAGAGGGAAAACAACAATTATATTCCGTTCAGAAAGAGATCAGTTGATTAATTTGTTAAAAAAATGCAAAGAATAATAAAAATGAACCTTCAAAAATCACAATGAAATTAAAATTTATTGTAAACGTCAAATAAATTAATATTCAAGGTGAACGAACTTTTTTTTTTAAACCTCAAAAAAGGTAATTCCAAAAATATCAAAAGATAATATAGAATTCTGGTTTATTACTTTCAATAATGAATATATGTATTCGACCAAAAAAAAAAAAAAAATAAAATAAACTCTCCTTCAAAATTTGAGGGCTTATTATTATTATTATTCTTTATTTTTTGTTATATTTTTTATATATATTTAATTTTTTTCGTATTATTAATTATTTTTGTTATATTCATATCTTATTTTATCTTTTATTTATTATTATTAGTTAGTTATTTTGTATTTATTTATTTTTTATCAATATTACTAATTTCGTTTATTTTATTTTTATTTATCTTTATTTTTAATATTTGTCAATGTTACTGTATCGTTTTTATTGTTTTCTGCTATCTTCATTTTGGTAAATCGATTTTCTTTTTTCTTTGTTTTTTGTAAAGATGTGAGGGCGATAATAACCATCAGCAGCTTTTTGACCTTAAAATTAAAACAACAACAACAACGAATAAAAATAAATCCATTTGTTCAAATTAATAAACAAATAAAAACCCAAAATGAGTGCCATTTCAGAGAGAATTAAATTTTGTACAAAAAGAAAAATGAATTAAAATCAGTAGTGGTGCTATGCCATTTTCCTTTGGATTATTTCTTGTTTTTCATATTACTTAATTGCTTATCTACAGCTTTATAAACAATTATACCCTAATATATTTATTAACTATATTAGGGTATAACAATAATAATATACCCTAATAAACCATTAATACTTTGCAGCGTTTTTAAACTTTTTTTTTTCCAATTGATTGATTACGTATAATATAAAGTCAGGTTTTTTTTTGTTTTTTTTTTACATTAACATCTAAATTGATTTTTTATTTATTAATACACTGTCTTCAAGCTTATTATTAGTGAATATTAGACATAATTAGATTACATATTAAAAAATAGGAGAAATTCAAATAGCTTGAGAGTCAATAGTACAATGGTACTCCAGAGTACTTAAAATCTCGACATTACAGTTTCGAGAGAAAGAGTTCTCCGCGAGAGGCCTATAGTTCGAGTACATGAGGAAATTACTAGAACACATAAGTGTTACCTCTAGTTATATCGCGATTTCTGTCGAAAATATTATGGTTAGGAGCGGTCCTGATTATTTTTGTTTAATTGCTTTTTTTTATAATTATAAGGAAGGTGTTTTTTTGTATTTTATTTTTTAAATGAAGATTGTGTTTTACTTTTATTTACCTATACATGTAATATATATTAAGGGAATCGCAAGTATCGAATTCGAGTTTTTATTGGAATTACACGTTTTAACGTCTCCGGAGCCCAAATAACCAAGTACCGCAAAAACGTCTCCGTGTGTTTATTGTTTATTTATTTAACGTCACTTTATGCTACTATGGCTAATCGGACGATGCTACAGTGGGAGTCCTAAATTTTGCCTACCCAGGTTTTCTTAGGACAGGGATCTTTAACGAGTACCTGACATCGCACAGGCTCGGGACCACCTTTTAACGTCCCCTCCGAAGGACGGCGTAACTAAGGATTTTTTTACTCCCATTAAAAATCCTAGGACCACCTGCGGGTTTGAACCCGTGACCTTTAGCATGGGAGGCTGTTACGCTAGCCACCCAGCTACAAGTGATCCCAATCTCCGTGTGTGTATCAGAGTCCGTGTGCTTGTGTTAAGTCCAGCACAAAAACGAAAAATCGTACTAAACTGAAATTTCATATTTAAGACAACTATACCCCCCAAGATGTTACAGCAACTTTTTACAAAAATTTGGATTACTATAAGTGATACTTTATACCATGCATTTTGAACCTTTTTGCAATTTACTTAAAAACGTGTCTAAGGATTTTGATTTAGTTCACTATATCGATGTAAAATTTAATGGGCTTTAATATGATAGAAGTCTCATTCTGATTGAAATAGTATGACAGGGCTTAAATGAAGAATTTTTTTTTATTTTCTTCCTCTAAAGTACCTTTAATTTTGTACATCCTAAAAGATTAAACATATCATCTTATCAGCATTGACAAATAATGGCTTAATATACGAATTGAATGAATTTTATGACCAAATGTAGGATAAAAGAGCTAACATATTTTTCTAATCTACTTTTTGTTGTTTATATAATAAGAATAGTAATATAGACGTATAATATACCGTTGGAAAGATAAAGGTTTTAGATAACACACTATCTTATACGTAAAGTGATAAAAGGTAATATTAAGAGAGAAAGAGAGAATAAACTTATTAGTCATTATTATATGTAACAATGGAATAAAGTTATATTATTTAATCTAAATCATATGTTTCCAACGAAAAGTATATTCACATTCTATTTAAATTTAGTTCTTAAATTTATTTTAACAGCCGAGATAAGTAAAAGTCGTGTGTTGCCCGCACCAGATTTTTTTTTGAAACATGATAAATATTAAATAATGACATAAATTTATAACTATGTACTAGTCAATTAAAAGTTAGATTATCCTTGTGAATAATTGTTTAAACTAATATCTAGTTTAGATTAAAAAAGTATGTTTTGCATTATATAGCAAACTATCATATTTTAGCAGCATAATCAAAACCTCACACTATTGTGCAATTTAAACTTTTTTTAAAATTAATTGTTTAATTTAGATAATTTAAGAAACAGTTTTATATATTTGAATACATTTTCGCCTTAATATTTAAAATAGGAGATACTCTAACAATATATGTTTGACTGTTAACCTAATGCTGGTAGTCCGTTTTTAGGAATCTTGCTTTATATCAGACTTTTTGAATTGGCTTGTTCTATCACCCTGCTTTCCAGTTTTTAAATAGGCTAATCCAATCTTCTGTTGACAACTTGGCGGCACTGACTACTTCTTCGTTGCCTAAAATTCCAAAATGGGCTGGAACCCAAGTGAAGACAACAATAATACCTTTGTTCTTAACTTTCCACAATGCGTATAGTATTTCCATAGTGATAGAATTAGTAGGCCGTGTGTTGTCATAAACTTTAATTAATTATGACTTTACTTATATTTAATTATTTATAATTAAAATTTTTAAATCCTTTTTTAAAAGTAGCTTAAAGTAAATACACAATATAGTTCAGAATTACTCGAAAAAACATACAACAACGACCAATATTTTCGTTTAACGTCCACTACTTCCTGCTTTTGAGCAATGATTGCTGTATACACAAACGTCTATCGAACCTCCATTTTTATTCCATTGAAAAAATATTCCCAGGATATTGCTGAACCGAAAGGGCATGTTATTATAGTCTACATTTTTTTTTTTGTATGGGATTGAACTGTGTTTTGAAAGCGGAAAAGTCCAGTATAGGAGCGACCTGACTGCTGAGTGGCTCACCTAAAGAACGGGAGAGAGGTTGTGTAAATAGCACTTCAACTGCTTTGGCTATTTTCTTTTGTCCCGCTTTGTACTCGCCGTTTGTCACTCTCTGTTTGCCCAAAAATCATTCACGTTTTGTTTTTCCAATATACATTCTATCAGAGTGAATATTTAAAAAATCGAATACGCTGCGTGGAATCCAAATATCCTACTCTCACAAAAATGAGAAAACAGAATATTTTTATTAGTTTAACAATAGTAATTAACATGTTATCACATACAGTGGTATGGTTGTCGCAATAACAGTTCCCATTCATAAAAAAAAATAATAATAAAAAAAAATTAACTATATTTTCTAATTAGAGGAGTTAAATAGTTATAAAATTTACAGAATTCTGCTTCTGTGATAAATAAAAAAAAATCTATGAAGCCATATATATAATTAAGAAAATGTATAGATATTTATTGTATGTTTTTAAAATATTGTGTTGTAAATGAGCATTCAATATTAATAGCGCTATATAATACACTATAACATGACATTATTGATTAAAACATATTTTCAGAAAATTAAACAATGTGTCATTTGATTGATCAGTACGCTGAATGTAGAAGCTACCCTATAATCAGCACTATTTTGTTTTGTTTTGAATTATTAATAAAATAAAGCATTTCTTTCTCATAGACATCATAAATATCAATAAAAACTATGCAAATATAATAAATAAATAAAAAATAATTTAAAATTCAATTTTATTAAAAATAAAAAATATATATGAGGATTCACTCAATGCTATAAATGATAATGATCAACTAATGAAGAGTAGATTAACGATTATAGTACATGAGATATGAAATTAGAGTTTAATTTGATTGTGAAATAAGATACAGGTGAACTGAATAGAGGGGATTGTGTAAAATAGTTAACGACTTTGTCTAAAATGGTAAGGATTAAGAGATTGTTATAACAGTAGTTCAAGGAGTGATTGATTTATGTGATAAATTTTAATAATAGTTTCATATTTATTATAAGTTAAAAAATATTAGATAATGCCATGATAATCAATATTGTTTTTAGTTATGTACCTAAATATGAAGCAAAGCCTCGAAACATATTTAAGATGAAATAACATAATTATTATTGATAAATATTTTAATAAAGAAGATGAGTTATATAGATTAAATTTAAAAAAATAATTTAAAGCCGAAAATATTTTTATTAAATATGGTACTAATAGGATATCATAGTTTAGATGGTTTTATGAAAATGACATTAACCCTTTGCGGACGACGACTTTTTCGGCCGGATGAGGTAGCAGAACGAATCGATTTTCTCGAATGCGTTGAGTTACTTACATGATGCAATAAAATTATCTTATATGTAAAGTACCTTTTAAAAACGTTAAATTTCGATTGTTAATGTATATTTTTTAAACTATACTTACAAGAATAACTATCTGTATAAGAAACTAACTAACTTGTATAACAAGAACTTAACTTAATAAAATTATCTTACACCTAAATTATCTTTTAAAAATGTTATATTTTGATTCTTTATCTATATTTACATGTTTAAAACTAAATATTTATATATTTAAACCTTACATGAATAACTATCTATGCAAGAAACTATCTTTACAAGAATTACGACACGGCGTATTATTTCACAGATCCTAGATAAGGACCTAAGCAGCTCGGTAATCTTTTTAAGAAAGGATACTGAGATCCAATGGATTAGAGATGAAGGAAACATAAATATACAAGGAACTTCGCCTTTCGCTCGCCACAGGTCCTACCGCACGAAAAGTTATACTGAAAAATTGGATCAATCATATCTAAAGTTGAAAATACCAGTTTGGAGATAAATTTATTTCATGTCATTTACGGTTGAGTAGATGCAAAATGAAAATTTGGATGATAGAAGGAAAGAAGCATGGCGAATATGAATAGGTAGGGAATTCCAGATAGACGTAGAGCGGATATGAAGGGAATTATAAAAATATTTGGTTCTATGGGTAGGAATGTAAAGGTGAGAATGGCGGGATCTGGATTCAAGGAAGAGAACTGAGGATTTGAATTGAAGGATACTGTGAATGTATGGAAGAAGTTGAGATTTAATGAATTTGGTATGTTCCCAGGAAATATTGTTTACGAACGGAAGGTAGGAACCACATCAATTCGCTGTATAAGTGGGTTACTGGCGACCTCCTGAAGGTACCGAAGATAAATCTTATAAGCATTACAATACTATCAGTTAAGTTGAATGGAAAAATTATTGCACTGCCAAAATCGCGGAAAAATGGCAGTCATATGTATTGGCCAGGAATAATACCAAAGAGGCCGTAAAAACTGCAAAAAGGAGATCTTGGGAAGAATTTGGAGAGAGATTGAACCAAGATCATGGTGAAAACATGAAGCTATTCTGGAAAAAAATCAAAGCACTGAGAGGCCGAACAGTCAAGGGAATCAGGAATGTTAAGAATGAGCTAGGAGAAATGGTCTCAGAAGATAAAGGCATCCTAGAGGTATAGAGGAGACATTATGAAAAACAATTCATAAATAAATATGTGTGTACTTTGGACAGTCAAGAAGGGCGCTGGAATGAAGCTGAGTTCGATGAGGTCATCGAGGAAGAAAAAGTTGAGCTGGCTATCGAAAAGATCAAGACAGGAAAAGCTCCAGGACGGGATACTATAGTTGGAGAGTTTGTTAAGTATGGTGGAATGGAGTTAATGAAGTCTCTCCAAATACTTTTCCAAAAAGCCTGGGATGAGAAAAAGATCCCTACAGAATGGGAATATAATGTGATAATTCCCATACAAAAAAAGAGCAGCCAGGCTGAATGCTCCAACTACAGACCTATATGCCGTCTCCAGTGGTATACAAGTTCTATACAACCATCCTGCATAATAGACTGAAACCTCTAGTTGAGCCGTTTATAGGAGAGGAGCAAGCTGGATTCAGGCCAGGACGTCAGACGCAGGACCATATATTCACCCTTAGGAATATTATGCAAAAATCATGGGATCATGATAAAAATGTGTACCTTGCCTTCCTAGACCTCCAAGGTGCATTTGACTCGGTCCCAAGAAACGAAATATGGGAAACACTAAGAGCCAAGAATGTTTCCTGAACCACATCAATTCGCTGTATAAGTGGGTTACTGGCGACCTCCTGAAGGTACCGAAGATAAATCTTATAAGCATTACAATACTATCAGTTAAGTTGAATCTATGGTTATTCTGTAAATAACTATAGATATAAAAAAAATAAAATATATATACATTATAACGACCTTTTTTTTTCTTTACAGATAATATTATCTAGTTGTTTAATAATATCTAAACTAGGATATAACAACAAGCCACTATCATTATAAGTAACGGTAATGGGCACCGCCCACTGAGATAAGCCCCCTCTAGGCCAGCCTTAGAAATAAATTATGAAAACTATTCATAGTAAACTATGAGAGAAAAACATGGTAGATAAGCTATTTGTTAACTTCTATGTTAACTTGAGTTAAAGTACTGCTGACTTTATTTAGTTACAAAATATCACCATATTTAACGATTTGCGTTGTATCAAATTCAAATAATTATTTTTTTAAATATTGAATACCTTGTAAATATACATACATAATAAAAAAAACTGTATCTCTGCAACCCCTGCAGGGATTTGGGCTCAGTAGGGTAGGGTGGGGCTAGTTGGGCAATTGAAATATCTCGCAAACTATTCACCGAGTACATAGGAATCTTATGGCGGAAAGAAAGAGTTGTGGGAGAGATAAACACAACGCGATCGCATGTGGCGGCTGGATGAGCGAGTAAAGCGCTCGTGTGTTTTGTGACCGTAAAAGTAAAAACGTCGTGCATAACAAGTTTTCATCTGTATTAGTCAATTTTTTTCTGTTTTTAATCAGATAAAAGTTTATCTTTCAGATAATTATTGTACTTTTGATATGTGGAGTTTTTCTGGGTATAATTCTTATGGTTTTTTTATAACCTCGCTTTTTTTTTTTTTTTTAATTCCGGATTGGGGTTAGTTGGGCTATAGTTATATATGTTTCGTTTATTATATTTTCAGTTAATTATCCGAAGAAAATTACTTTAAGTTTTGTTATTCTATCACTAACACTATATAAACTTACTTCCATTTTTGTAAATTGCAACAGTGACAATGATCATTAAGTTCCAAAGATCTAATTTTTTTTTTTTTAAGATATAAGCTATATGAGTAATAATATAAACATTTAAGTCTGGTTTTAAATAGCAAGACTGAATCCAATGTTGAAATTAATCTTAAGATGCGTTATGGTTTTATTGATTCTTGTTTTGGTTAATTATTCAAAGAAAATTACTTTACATTTTGTCGTACGGTCACTAAAAGACGAAAAATAAAGAGCTGGTTGTTAAACACATGTTTTACTTTATCTATAGGCGAAATTGAACCCATGGTTTGGTTAGACACTCTTAGTGCTCAACTTACCTAACCTATGGATTACATTGAACAAACTTGACTACCTGGGTTTAAATAGATTAAAAAACAACAAAAAAATTACTATAGACACTTTTGCTAAGGAAATTATTACGAATCCATCAAGCAGCTTAAAAACACATTGAGACATCATTGAGGAGCTATATCCGTTCAAGTGAAAAATTGCTCAACTAACCCCGCCCTGCCCTACATACAGAGATACGTACTTTTTCTAGGCCAACGGCTGTACAATGAGGTGATTAAGCCGAGATCACGCTCAGCCGACAGGTTTTTTTTTCCCCATTTTGAGTACCCACTTTATAAAGGTTGGGTGTGCCCAAATAGGGTCTCTATATCTCTGGGTCGCATCAAGGCTGAAATAACATAATAAATAATATCATACCAGAGCCGGGATGAATAAAAGTAGACTAGCGACAAATATAGTGAATTATATAATAAGTTGGAAAACACAGTCAGCGAAATATAACACACTAGTGACAAAAATTATTTTTTGGTCTGCTAACATTTTAGTCATAGTTCTAGGCCTCCTAGAGAAATACAAAATGTAAAATTACAACCAATAAAAGATCAGATCTCGACCCTCTGAGGAATTCTTAAAACGCGGACAAACAAAAATAAAATGTCTTCTTAATTTTGCGTTCTTCTTTAGAGCATTTCTCTTCTCCTACAACTTCTGCGATCGGTTATACAGTCAAATGTACGTAGATATTTACAAAGGATGTACAAATTGTTTTCATATATGAACATAATTAGTAATGATAGATTTTGATGTTTAAGTTATAGCTTTCACATATAAAATATAACTTAATTAATAAAACATACCTGCAAGAGATAGTCATTTAACGAAAACGCAGAGCAATGTTTGTTTTTTTTAAAGTCTCTTAAAAAAGGTAGTGAAACTTCATGATTACTTAAAATAAATAATACCGAGAATTATATTTGATTTATCCTTCATATATATATGAATAATGAATAATGATCATAATGAAAATTTTTAACATTACTCCTTAGTTGACTAGATAGGAAGATTAAAAAAAAAAAAAATAATAATGCTGGGATAAAAAAACTATTGGGAATACATTGCATAAATGCTAGTGCTATTTTAATTAAACCTGGATAGGTAGAGTTTAGAAACACTCTCTGTAGCATCGTCCGTATATGCACAGTATAATAAAGTGACGCTAAATGAATAAAGAAAAAAACTGGTATAATATAGTTGACTTCTTTTGGTATTGGAGAGAATCCAGTCACCTTCGGATGGATAATTACTTTATTAGTAAAAGAAATATTCGTGTACAAATACACAACCAATAATAAATACTCTTCATGGAATTTTTTTAGAGTCTGGCACATCTATTGACATATTAATCATATAATGAAAGAAATAACAAATCAATAAAAAAATATAATAAATGATATTAATAGAAAAAAATAACAGTGACAATGACAAGAAGTGAACAAAATAATATGTTCATTCAGATGAAGATACTACAATTTTAAATAAAATTTGTGCTTTTTAATTTTGTTTTATAATGGAATTTAATATTCGTACACATCACAGTCTAATAATTCAGCGGATTGAAAGTAATTAAAAAGTCATTATTTTATGGAATAATTATAATACAGATATGTATTGGATGTGGATACTTTTAAGTATTCATTTTTTTAATTATTCTACTCATTTCCATTCCAGAGAGCTTTATTATTTAATGCCTGATTCAAGCTGATGTTATATCGGATCAATATAGTTTGGGAAAGTTAGTTTTGCCGGTGGGGTGCGGGGAGGTTTTCAAAGATGTTAATGTACACGACTCAATAGCTTGTTACCCCTAGCAGTCGAGGGTCAAGAAACTTCCTAACAAGGAAACTAAGTTTAGTTCTCCCATTTAACTTGACCTCACTGTTTTCTTTAAAAACAATGTTCAATAAATAGATTATTCAGGTTGCTATTGTTTAAAATTATATTTCCATTAATGTGAACCGACGAACATTAAAAAAAAAATTCATAATGATGGAGTTTTGTTGACCGTAGAGAAATAGATGAGGAAGATGGTTGGGGGTGCGGTCATAAATTAAAACACACAATTAAAAATAAGCGTTATTTTAATTATGTGCCGACGTTTCGGCCTACAATGTGGGCCTTCATCAGGGCTAAAAGAAACAAGATAACAACCAATGTAATTATAGACTTAATAATGCGTTAGGTATATAATAATAATATGACAGTAATAAATTATGGGAACATAAATAATATTAAATGTGAAATGATAATAAGATGACAATTATAAAGTATGGAAATAAGGTGACAGTTATAAAGTATGGAAATAAACAAAATTAAGATGATAGTTATAAAGTATGGAAGTAAACATAATTGAGATGATAATATTGTAATGAGAATATATAAATAGAGACTAAGTAAATGAAAAAAATGATAAAGGAAAAATATGTGAACAATTAAAATTTTAAATATTAACAATTTTGAGTTGATATATGACGGTAATATATTAAAAACATAGTTAAGAGTATAGGTAATATATAAAAAATATAGTCATTACAAAAGAGAAACAGTATGAATAAAAAATAATTTAAATTTTAAAATAATGTAATATTAAACTAATAATTATATGTCAGGATAGGTAACGGAGAAAGATATGAGTATGGAAAGGGGGAGAAAGAAATGGGCGATGAAAAAAGACCCTTATCAATAAGAAAGAAACACTTACGTGACAACGTGAAAGCTTTGCCTACAGAAGTGATGTTTCTCAGTTTAAAAAACGCTCATTGCGTGGAACGGAAAATATGAGAACTAAAATGTCCGTTAGGAAAATTCCAAGAAGCTAAGTTATGTTTACTGATTCGATTGTTAAAAAATAGCCAAAAGTTATTACTTGAGAGTACTAGAGTTATTACTTATGAGTATTTGATAAAATTGTAAGAAATAGTGACGAGGTAAAGATTAAAAGATTTTAAGTAATAACGGATGACGATGATAAATGATGAATGATGATAAGGTAATAACGAATGACGATAAGGAGCTGTCGAAGGAAATGATAAATAAACAGTAATCTAGTAGGTAAACAAATAAATAAATAAAGAAGGGGAGTACGAAAATTAAATAAATATATAAATAAAAAAAATTATAATAAATAAATAAAAATTATGAAGAGATGATCAGATGGTTGTTTAAAAAATGAGCTAGGGATGCTTTATTAAATTTAATATTTGAGAATAAGCTAGTGACAAGTTATGTTTGTCAGTCTTTTGATTAACAGGAAGGGGTTCTAGTTGTATGTAAATGCATTCTGTAATGAGTCGTTTGTCATGGTTGGGAACAGTGGCAAGAATGGATGTTTTATCAAAATCAAAGGAATGGTTAAGGGTTAAGGAATGTTCTGAAAGTTTTGAAGCGGTAGAATTTTTGGAGGAAATTGTATATTTGTGTCGGGTGATGTGATCTTTGAGAAGGTTTTTGGTTTCACCAATATAGGCAGAGTTGCAATTAGGAGTTCCGCAAGGGACTCTATAAACAATTTTTGAACGGTGGTCTGTTGGTATACTGTCTTTAAGTCGGCTGTAAATATTGGAGAGTTTGTAGTGGGATTTGAAAGTAAGTCTGAGGTTTGGATAGAAGGATTTTAATGATTTTTTAATTTTTTCTGAAAGAGAGGGAATGTAAGGTACGGATCTATATAATGGAGTTGGTGATGATGATGGAGTAGAAAGAGAGGTTAATTGAGGTTGAGACTGATTTCTGTAGTTATTTATAAGTTTGTTTATGATCACGGTAGGGAAGTTATTGGCCAGGAGAATTGTCTTTATGCGGTTAATGTTGATGTCGTGAAAACGGGGATCGGAAAGGAAAAGGCTTCGGTGTATAAGATTTTTAGCAACGTTAATTTTTTGATGATGGGGATGTTGGGAATAAAAGTTTAATAGTCTGCCAGAGTAAGTCGGTTTTGTGTACCAGTCAGTGGATATTGTGTTATTAGGGTTTCTAATGATGAGGAGGTCAAGAAATGGAAGGGAATTGTTAGTTTCGGATTCAGCTGTAAAATGTAGGCGGGGGTGGTAAGAGTTAAAGGCTAAAAGTATGTCAGTAATTTTGTCGGGGTTAAGAACAAGGAGGAGGTCGTCTACGTATTTTTTAATAAGAATAATATCCTCAGGAAACTGAGGGATTATCAAATTTAGTAAATCGTTAAGGACAATATTGGCGAGGTCAGGGGCGAGAGGATTTCCCATAGCCAGTCCTGAAATTTGATTAAAGAACTGTCCATTGAATGTAAGGTATCCAGAATTGCAACAAAGGTTGAGGGATTCTAGGTATGAAGGGCAGTTAAGTGAGGTATGGGGTTCAATAGAAGACCAGTTATCTTCGATGATACATAGGGCTTTATCTATAGTATAATCGAATATTGGTAAACAAGCTTTCTACATCAAAGGAAACAAGGATGTAATGTTCCGGAATAATGAAGGATATTAATTGTTCGCGAAGAAGAAAAGAATTTTTGATATCGTAAGGATTGTTGTGACTAAGTTGTTGTAAAGAATTTTGAATTTATAAACTATCCCAGCTTAGTCACAACAATCCTTACGATATCAAAAATTCTTTTCTTCTTCGCGAACAATTAATATCCTTCATTATTCCGGAACATTACATCCTTGTTTCCTTTGATGTAGAAAGCTTGTTTACCAATATTCGATTATACTATAGATAAAGCCCTATGTATCATCGAAGATAACTGGTCTTCTATTGAACCCCATACCTCACTTAACTGCCCTTCATACCTAGAATCCCTCAACCTTTGTTGCAATTCTGGATACCTTACATTCAATGGACAGTTCTTTAATCAAATTTCAGGACTGGCTATGGGAAATCCTCTCGCCCCTGACCTCGCCAATATTGTCCTTAACGATTTACTAAATTTGATAATCCCTCAGTTTCCTGAGGATATTATTCTTATTAAAAAATACGTAGACGACCTCCTCCTTGTTCTTAACACCGACAAAATTACTGACATACTTTTAGCCTTTAACTCTTACCACCCCCGCCTACATTTTACAGCTGAATCCGAAACTAACAATTCCCTTCCATTTCTTGACCTCCTCATCATTAGAAACCCTAATAACACAATATCCACTGACTGGTACACAAAACCGACTTACTCTGGCAGACTATTAAACTTTTATTCCCAACATCCCCATCATCAAAAAATTAACGTTGCTAAAAATCTTATACACCGAAGCCTTTTCCTTTCCGATCCCCGTTTTCACGACATCAACATTAACCGCATAAAGACAATTCTCCTGGCCAATAACTTCCCTACCGTGATCATAAACAAACTTATAAATAACTACAGAAATCAGTCTCAACCTCAATTAACCTCTCTTTCTACTCCATCATCATCACCAACTCCATTATATAGATCCGTACCTTACATTCCCTCTCTTTCAGAAAAAATTAAAAAATCATTAAAATCCTTCTATCCAAACCTCAGACTTACTTTCAAATCCCACTACAAACTCTCCAATATTTACAGCCGACTTAAAGACAGTATACCAACAGACCACCGTTCAAAAATTGTTTATAGAGTCCCTTGCGGAACTCCTAATTGCAACTCTGCCTATATTGGTGAAACCAAAAACCTTCTCAAAGATCACATCACCCGACACAAATATACAATTTCCTCCAAAAATTCTACCGCTTCAAAACTTTCAGAACATTCCTTAACCCTTAACCATTCCTTTGATTTTGATAAAACATCCATTCTTGCCACTGTTCCCAACCATGACAAACGACTCATTACAGAATGCATTTACATACAACTAGAACCCCTTCCTGTTAATCAAAAGACTGACAAACATAACTTGTCACTAGCTTATTCTCAAATATTAAATTTAATAAAGCATCCCTAGCTCATTTTTTAAACAACCATCTGATCATCTCTTCATAATTTTTATTTATTTATTATAAATTTTTTTATTTATATATTTATTTAATTTTCGTACTCCCCTTCTTTATTTATTTATTTGTTTACCTACTAGATTACTGTTTATTTATCATTTCCTTCGACAGCTCCTTATCGTCATTCGTTATTACCTTATCATCATTCATCATTTATCATCGTCATCCGTTATTACTTAAAATCTTTTAATCTTTACCTCGTCACTATTTCTTACAATTTTATCAAATACTCATAAGTAATAACTCTAGTACTCTCAAGTAATAACTTTTGGCTATTTTTTAACAATCGAATCAGTAAACATAACTTAGCTTCTTGGAATTTTCCTAACGGACATTTTAGTTCTCATATTTTCCGTTCCACGCAATGAGCGTTTTTTAAACTGAGAAACATCACTTCTGTAGGCAAAGCTTTCACGTTGTCACGTAAGTGTTTCTTTCTTATTGATAAGGGTCTTTTTTCATCGCCCATTTCTTTCTCCCCCTTTCCATACTCATATCTTTCTCCGTTACCTATCCTGACATATAATTATTAGTTTAATATTACATTATTTTAAAATTTAAATTATTTTTTATTCATACTGTTTCTCTTTTGTAATGACTATATTTTTATATATTACCTATACTCTTAACTATGTTTTTAATATATTACCGTCATATATCAACTCAAAATTGTTAATATTTAAAATTTTAATTGTTCACATATTTTTCCTTTATCATTTTTTTCATTTACTTAGTCTCTATTTATATATTCTCATTACAATATTATCATCTCAATTATGTTTACTTCCATACTTTATAACTATCATCTTAATTTTGTTTATTTCCATACTTTATAACTGTCACCTTATTTCCATACTTTATAATTGTCATCTTATTATCATTTCACATTTAATATTATTTATGTTCCCATAATTTATTACTGTCATATTATTATTATATACCTAACGCATTATTAAGTCTATAATTACATTGGTTGTTATCTTGTTTCTTTTAGCCCTGATGAAGGCCCACATTGTAGGCCGAAACGTCGGCACATAATTAAAATAACGCTTATTTTTAATTGTGTGTTTTAATTTATGACCGCACCCCCAACCATCTTCCTCATCTAAAAAAAAAATTCATAACGTATATGTTATGATTTTAGAAAACCTTAGGGGATTGGAGACCCACTACCGTTGTCATAGATGCAAATGAGAAGGATGGCTTACTAACTTTTATAGGCAGTTTTAATCGACTTTAGGAGCTTGTTTCTTCAGTAACAGAGCTTATGAAGTTCTTCATTTCAATACAGTCTCGGGAGAATAATCTCTTTTAATGATTTTATAGTACATATCTAGAATATTTCAAGGATTTCATCAAATTCGAAGTTTTACACCATCCAAATAACTCTTTGAGATCTTTACAGAGTTAGAAAAAAAAGTGCACGAGTCGCTGTTGCTTTGATTATATGGTATACACAATCTTTTTAAGTTTAATTCATGAAATAAAATTTTACATGAAACCTCCTGCGGATATTCGACTATTGTTGCTATGCTCTTAAATATGCGCAGTCCATCTTAAAAATACAGAATTGAAAGAGATCAGGATATCGGGTCAATAAATGGTCACCAATGAATTGTAAAAGAGTTGTCTTAAGACTTATTCATTAGCCCTTACACGATAATTAAGTTAGGAGCAGAGTAGCCCATCGAGTAAGACATTGGATTCAAACTATGCTAAATTATTGCATAATGTAGATATAATATACTATTAAATATATTCCTATTAAATATATCTTAACTAATCTCGTACGTTTTAGTAATTCATTAAATACAAGGATATATGATGATTTAATCAATACCTATTTATTCAATCAAGTTCACCATTTCTGATGGGCCTCCTCTTTTCTTCTTCTTTCTCTTCCTCCTCAGTGCCTCTCAGCTTAGAGGTGCCTCGATCCAAACATTCCACCTGTTCCAGTCACTAACCAATGTCCTCCAATTCCAGCCAGATTACCTAACCACGACATATTTGACCTGCCTCTTGTTGGTTTTGCTCGAAGAACTTGCGCGGTGTGCTATTTTCATCCGTTCGACACACGTGTCCGATCCACTTCAAATGCATCTTCTCAAGAATTTCAGTTAGTAGTTTCACCCCTAACTCCTCTCTTATCTTGGTGTTCCGGATGTGTTCCCTCCGGGTTCGGCCAGCTACTATTCTGAGGTATTTCACTAAATTAAAAATATTCTAAAAGCAAACCTAAGGTTATACTTATATTATTTATAAAAGTAGAGAATACAACGATAATAATATATATATATATATATATATATATATATATATATATATATATATATATATATATGTGTGTGTGTGTGTGTGATTATATAATAATATACATATTTTTTTCTTTGGTTTATATATTATTTATTTATATATTATAAATATATTCCATATATTTTTTATATATCTATATAAATAGGTCTTATTTTTATTTTTTACACATTTGTAAATAAAAGTTTATTTTATTGTTCCCTCGGCCAGACATATTGAAGTGTATATTTGCTGTACAACATTGTTATTCTTAAGGGACATAGTCCCAAAATAAAGTTATTTTATTATTATGTGTATGTAGTATGTCATAATTGTACTTCTCACTAATATCATAAAATCATTGAAAGAAGAAAAAAAACTTTTTGTTTACATATTTGTAGTGGTCCTCATTTTAGAATGGAATGGAATCGGAGGATTGATGGCTAAGGAGATGAAGGAATAATTAGTTTTTAAATGAGGTCAAAGAAGATGCTTAGCGTATAGAGGTAGGTATGGAATTCCAGAACGAAGTGGCACGCAAAGTAAAGAATTTTTTAAAGGATGATGTTGGATGAAAAGGAAAATAGAGGTTAGTGGAATGGGATCTTGTGCTAAACGAATGTACCGATGAACAAGGGATGAGTAGGTCATGAATGGAAAGGATGAATTTGGTAATGAAAGTGCAAAATAGGAATACCACGAAATACTCTATTGAGACGGGATTGAGCCACTTCAACTAGGCATAATTGTCAGTTTATTTACTGGTGTATGTTCGATGGGTAACCTAAATCTGCCTCAGGCTCCAGGACTTCGAATCACTTTTTTTTCATAATCGATTTTTGGCATTAATACTACGAGTTGATTTGGTTAGTTCTTTTGTTTATACATTTTTACTCTAAAACAGTAGGGATCACTTTTTATCTCCTGAAAATAATATTCCAAAGAGACCTATTTATAAAATATAGTATTATTCATATTCCATAGGTATTAAATACGGAAGTTAGGTATAAGGTTTCACTCTGATGGAAAGATGTCTTATAGCTTAGATGGCTGCCGCGTGACGAACGCTAAAGGAATCGACTGCAGGTCATTAGGCGGGCGATCAGATGAGCAGGGTCCTCTACTAATGACCTATTTCCCGGGCAGGTGCTCTTTCTTACTCTATCATGGAGAAGTCCTGTCACCCTTTCCGTTACCCTCCAAGTTCAATACTTCTCCTTCAACTTAAGATCATTTAGGGGTTCGTTTCCGTTCGGATCTTGTTAATACACCTCTCAGCTCTTTGAAAGGTGAGTATGCTTTAAAAAAAAAAAAATTAAAGCATGAAATTCCTTATTTAAATGTCAAAGATATAAACTCTATTAAAAATGTTATAGTATGCAACTATATGTATAATATTTAGAATAAATTCACATTACTCATCTTCGCAATCCTTAAGCACTATCCCTATCCAGCCCTAATTCTCTCATAACTTTCCACGTAGCTTTAAGCGGCAGTGGCCTCGAGAGGTTTCATAATTCGATAATTGGAGTGCAGTCATTGGCCAACTTCTTCAATCTTGTTCTAAACGCCTGTGGCTCACTCTCACCCTCACTGGCTCAACCGGTAAAGCGGCCGAGAGAGAGGCGACGAGATCTCTTATGGCCCTGCCTTGTTATCCACAAGTGCATGCTATGGCATGGATCGGGGATTTCAAGAGCGGACTGTAAATAGCTTTTATAGGTATGAATGTGTTTAACGTTCAATGCTTTTGTTTATTTACTCACAGTATTTATTTTTTAGTTCTTTAATCTTTAATGTTCATTTCTTTTCTTTTATGTTATATTAATTAACTTTCAATATTTTTAATTTTTTATCTATCTCTCTCTCTTTCTCTCTCTCTCTTTCTCTCTCCTCTCTCTCTCTCTCTCTCTCTCTCTCTCTCTCTATATATATATATATATATATATATATATATATATATATATATATTTATTACATTCAGCGTCAATACCTTTCTGCGTTCATTACTTAGTGTCCACAATACAGAAGTTAAAAATACAATTAAACCAGGATGAGGATTTAAAATGTCTTTAAAAAAATATATCAATTAAGGATAATTCAGTCACAAGAAGTTTCACAATATACGTCTGGATATATTTGTATAAAATATAATTCGCAAATTCAGTCTATAAAAATGCACTATTCTAAATTTTTCACAAATATTGATAGACCCAAAGGATTAAAGTACGACTGAGCTATTTACCGTTATTAAATATCATTCAAATTCATTTATTTATTACATTCAGCGCCAATACCTTTCTGCGTCCATTACTTAGTGTCCACAATACGGAAGTTAAAAATACAATTAAACCAGGGTGAGGAATTAAAATGTCTTTAAAGAAATATCAATTAAGGATAATTTAGTCACAAGAAGTTTCACAATATACTTCTGGATATATTCGTATAAAATATAATTCGCAACTTCAGCCTATAAAAATGCACTATTCTAAATTTTTCACAAATATTGATAGACCCAAAGGATTAAAGTACGACTGAGCTACTTACCGTTATTAAATATCATTCAAATTCATCTTGATCAAAAGTGGTCTTGAACTAATCAAAGCTTTAATCAAGGATTATTGATTTGCTGTTTAAGGATTCCATCCCTACTCCCTCTCTTCCTCATAAAATATCGTCTCCAGCAATCAATCTATTCAAATTTTACTCTTATATAAAATGCAATCTGTGCTAATACAAATCCTTGTATACAAATTAAATATACTTAAAATAAAATAATAACATATGTTTATCCATTAACATTTTCTTGGGATAGTCATTTATCTAAAGATAACTCAGCATTCAATATTCTTCTATATTTCTTTTATACGATCTAATTATACATATCATTTTCAAACTGACTTAGTTTTGGCAATTTTTTAAAACTACTTAAAATAGTAAGTATAAATTTCATTTTAATAATTATTTCAGAATATTAAAATATTTTTAAAGTAGATCCTCAAATTCAAATATGAAAAAACAGTTATATTCTTGACTATACATTTTGTACAAATTTTTTTGTGAGTTTCGATCGACAATTAATGTAAACAAGTGAATGTGAAACCTATTTATTCTACGATCAGAAGTTTTTGTCTTTATTAGTGTTAAAAAAAAGTATGCTTAATTATACAAATCAACTATAAAAACATAATCATTTGATTCCTAGTAGTCTAGAATAGTAAGTTACTATTCAGAGAATTGCGTAGTCAAATATGACTATGCCTATGAAGTTGAAATTTACAATAGAGATTCATCTTATCATCTAGATGTGCAATAAGGCTTATGAATATTCGTCCAATATTATATATATATATATATATATATATATATATATATATATATATACATCCTAAATATTTATAAGCATTTATTTGTATCCCCGTACAATAAGTTAGTAAGATAGATTCACATTTTTAATGCAAATTAACTTAAAAAATCCTCCTCTTTTCGAACATCTCTTTTAGTGTAGGAGCCAGAGGCAGGTTTAGGTCACTCATCACACATACAACTGGCAATCATTTTAAATAGTAGCTAAGTTGTCAAAACATAGAACCTCAAAGAAAAAAATAAAACTGGTTTCAGGTGTACGTTTCGTATGTTGTTTTAGATGAGGTTATAGTGCACTTTGGGCGTGCCTGGCGTGAATTTCGCTACACTGAAACAGCAAGACAATAGAAGGATTGTGAATGATTTTAAAGGTTCTATCAGAGAATTCAAAGAGGACCTATGATGAGGAAGTATGTTGGAGGGAGTAATTTACGGAGTTTGTACAGCAGTTCTGCGTGCCAGACTCGATAATGTTTTAAAACGAAAACTTATTAAATAATTATTGGCATGCCTACTTCCACTGATATGTTATTGTGAATTTGATATGATAAAATTAGGATACGCCACTAAATAATAACTTATTCCTTTTGACTAAATAGTAGAAAGAGTAAGTGTTTGATGGATTGCGAAAAATTATAATTACCGTAGTTAATAATATTCGGGAATAAACGTCGGCAAAATTAAAATATTCTAAAACGACTGACTCCCGATTATTTCTACATACGATGATTTTCATCATAAATTTCATTAAACAGTTGATTAACATCCTCAATATGAATAATTACGTATACCATGTAAACTAAAGCGAAGCGGAGTAATTGCGAACCGTAGGTTGACTCTAGTCGGCTCTAAATAGAATAAATAAATGAAAATCCTTTTATCTCTTGGATTCAATTATTTTTATTAACCTTGTAAAAATTTTGATATTTTATAATTTCATTATGAAAATTCGAATAAATAAGATAACTTAGTAGCTCAACAAAACAATTCTGATTCACATGCCACTCTACGATAACATTGCAAGAGGGTAGAAACGGGTTCAGTTCAGAAATTAAAAGTAATTACAAGAGCAATTACAGTTACATGGCCCCCGCATTTCCACTGCTCTCATCGACCGACTTGGATGGCCTTCCCAACACCTTCAAGTCATAGCCACTGTGTTCCTCTGAATAAATTAAATGTCTGACCTGGGTTGTGACAAGATTAAAATTCCCTTTATTATTTATCTCGGGAATTCATCTAAAAGTAACATCTATCTATCAAATATTGAGTAAAATGTCAATGTTGCAGCTGTTTGTAATGGTAATAACATATTTTATATTATAATGAATTATACAATACTTGTAAGTTTTATAATTTATGTAGACCACTATAGATAATAGATAAATAAATAAAAATATCGAGCGGTATGAGTATCACTAAACTTTCAATTATCACTCTATCTGAAATAATTTCGGTTTATTTTACTTTTTTAAATATATAACACTTTTTTTTTTTTTTTTTTTTTTTTTTTTTTTTTTTTTTTTTTTTTTTTTTTTTTTTAAGGCTTTAGAAATCAAAATTATGATTTACAAAAATAACTTATGTTTCAGTGATTTCCATTTACTTGTACGATTTCATTTGCAACAAGCTGATTTGTTTAAAATAATAAGCTCTATAAAAATTAAAATAAGTATATTTCTGTTGTACTTTCTTATGTTCTTTAAATATTTTTTACAACCTTAAAAAATATAATGTTTTTTCCATTAACTGATCAAATTTCTTCAGGTATTATATTTATTTTTTAATACCCGAAGAATGGAAAGAATCAATACTTATTCCGATTCACAAAAAAGGACCGAGGACGGATTGTAACAACTATCGTGGGATCTCTCTTCTCCCAGTATGCTATAAAATATTCTCGTCAATACTAACTAGCCGAATCACGGAATACGCTGAGGAAATTATCGGAGACTACCAATGTGGTTTTAGGCGGAATCGCTCGACTATTGATCAAATATTTTCCTTACGTCAAATATTAGAGAAGAAACTGGAATACAACGGAGTAGTCCATCAACTTTATATAGATTTTAAAAAGGCTTATGATTCCATAGACCGTCAGAAGCTATATAACATCATGATTGAACAGGGGATACCTAAAAAGTTAGTAAACCTAGTAGAGATGTGTTTGTCGGAAACATTTCATAAAGTTAGAATCGGTCATAATTACTCCGAGAGATTTGAGGTGCGATCGGGTTTGAAACAGGGTGACTCCCTTTCACCTGTTTTGTTTAATATAGCCTTAGAATATGTTATAGAAAAGGTGATGAGTACCGAGAAAGGCTTACATATGGGTGACAAGATTCCGGTTTTGGGGTATGCCGATGATTTGGTACTACTAGGTGAAGACACAGAAACTATACAACTAAATACAAGTGTGTTAATAAAAACCGGTAAACAAATAGGTCTCGAATTAAATACCGATAAGACGAAATATATGATTAGTTGCAGAAATGGTGGTGATCTTGATGATATTAATATTTCAGGTCATACTTTTGAACACGTAGAGAAATTCAAGTATTTAGGTTCAATGATAACAAGAAAAAATGAAATCCAGGAAGAAATAAAGTCCCGGTTAAAGGTGGGAAATGCGTGTTATTATTCGGTTGCTAAATTGCTTAGCTCGCGGCTTCTGTCTAAAAACTTAAAGGTTAGAACTTATAAAACTATTATTCTTCCAACGGTTCTTTACGGATGCGAAACGTGGCCGCTTACTTTGAAGGATGAACAACGGCTTAAGGTTTTCGAGAATAAGGTGCTGCGTAAAATATTTGGTCCGAAGAGAGATGAGGCCACTGGGGAGTTTAGAAGGTTGCACAACGCGGAATTGCGGAGTTTGTACCCTGTGAATATAATTGAGTTGATAGCATCGCGGAGACTCAAATGGGCGCGTAAAGTTGTTGGGCTTAGTGAGGAACGGATTCCGAGAAAGTTGGTATTCGCTGAACCGACTGGTAGGCGTCCGAAAGGTAGGCCGAAGCGTCGATGGGAGGATTGCATTAAGGCTGATCTCGGGGCTTGGGCTTGACCGGTGAACATTGGACGAGTCTGTGCAGGCGAAGTTTGGTGGTATCGGCATCGAACCTTCGGGTTCGGTAAGCCTATTATTATTATTATTATTATTATATTTATTTATATAGTCGAGAGACTATTACTACTTATAAATGAAGAAAACTTATATAAATATTATTTTTATTATTTTCCACAATAGACTATGTACTATTTAATTTTTTCCTCCCCATTCGAAGAGTATTACTTTTTAGACAGTTCTAGAATGAATTTTGTATTATTTTATTTCTAAATGAAATCTAATGCTCCTACATACATAAATTGAATAACTACTTTACATAAATAAGAACTACTTTAAAGGAAGCTATTTCTAAAATTTAACGTCACAGTCCTATCAGAACATTTCATAATATATAAACGAAGTATAATATATATGGCAGAGTTGAGATATATATTAATTAATTGTATATTAATATAACGAGTTTAATCAAAATCATCAGGACAATTTAGGGAAAAGGTTAAACAAATCAATGACATAAAATGACGCTTTTGCTAAGTCAATATTAGCGAAACAACTGCTCAGGGATAACCAACCTCATGGTAAATAAATTACTGGAGCATTGAACAACTTTTGTTACTGGACAGCACACACGCAGTCTGTATGACACAACCAACAAAACCTTAAATTTTCCAAAAACGCAATTATTTTCTCTTATTTTGTTCGTATAGGTTACAGAAAATAAAATGTAGATACACATTACCATAACAAATTTTCAAATTGCAATACTTAATGATAGGATTGCAGAACATCATTTGTTCATTCAGAAGGTACTAATCAGCAGATAATACTTTAGTTAATTTTATTAAAACATTAACACCAACCACTGTAAATTCTATCATTAAAGTACCCAACACATGACCATTAACAATTACCATGCATTCAGGGGTGGTTTTGTCCGGATCGTCCTTTCGAAGGAAATGGTACCCCACCGAAACCACACGATATCCACCAGCGGGGATCCAGGTCATTTGATGAGCCCACACTCAACGTAATTAACTAACTAAAATCATTATTTTTAACATGCTCTCACATAATTCCACTATATAGGCTGAAAAACATATAAATACATTGGAGAATTTTTATATTTATTTATACTTTTATTACAAAATTACTATTTTTACCAAAAAACGAAAAATCTAGTACACGCCGCACACCACTTTCACTTACCCCACAAGTTTAAAGTTATTAAGTCAATAAATCCTTTCATGACAAACCCCATTCTTACTCTAACCCACTAGTTTAAATCCTTTCTTCCTCTTCAATTCCGAATAATCCTCCGAGGCGCCTGAAAAGGAAATAGCCCCGGGACTTTCTAGTTTAGAATATTTTTAGAGCGCTTCTCTATATGTATATCATGTCATTGTATTACATAACACATCACATTTACTTGATGTATTTTTTTTTTTTTTTGTGTGTATACAGTTGTAAAAACCAATAAAAAAAGTTAATAAAATTAAAAGAAATTCCATTGTTTCGGCAGAAATATTTATTACAGATAAAATTATATAATAGAAATTACTACTCACGAATAGTACTTACTATTCGTCACTTTCGTTGCCTTCAGCAGTTTTGTACGTTTGTTAACATAACACATTTTTTGAAATCGCTATCTTTTCGACGGTTTATTATACACCTATATTACTATTCTTATTTCCAAAAAATAATTTTAATCTTATGATTTGAGAAATGTAAAGAATAGTGTGCAAGCATTTATTGCGGCGGTGATAGTTTACTATGGCTCCGGTATTTAAAATCTCCTGTAATTATTGGATTGTGCAAAATGCCTTCTATTTATTTCATGATTCACCTTAATTCCACAATTAGTAGTCATTGTTGCATTAATAAAAGCTAAATTATGTTAAAGCCACAATGTTCTCGTAACATGTGCATTTATAACGTAAAAACATGCACCAATCAAAGTTAGAATTGGATTACTAATTATAAAATAAATATATTTTAATGTGCTTAAATTATATTTATATCTTTCTGTATGCTTTTATGAGAACATGTTATTTAATATCATTTGCATATGAAATTCGTAAATTAAATGTATGTTTTATGATAATTGTAATTTTTTTTTTCATTTTAAAATATATATAAAAAAAGATAATATACGATTATCGAACTTCGTTTATAATGCATCAAGTTGCGTCGTTTACTTCTTATTTCATTACAATTAATAATAAAATAACTTTATTCTGGGACTATGTCCCTTAAGAATAACAATGTTGTACAGTAAATATACACTTCAATATGTCTAGCCAAGAGACCAATAAATTAAACTTTTATTTACAATAAATAAAAATAAGACCTATTTATTTAGAATATAAAAATATATGAATATAAACCAAGAAAAAAAATCTGCTATAAAATAATAGAGCTGAAAAATTTCCAAATAAATAAAATAAATGAATTAATCCATAACTCTAGGATTCTGATAAAATAAAAATAAAACTATCTTAAGTTGAAAGTAAGATAGTGAATTAACAATTTTACATTTAGTGTGCGTCTCTTTGGGATCTTAGAAGGTTTTGGAAAAGATAGGATTTGAATGAGAGAAGGGAAGAAGCATGGCGAATATGATTAGGTAGGGAATTCCAGAGAGATGCAGAGCGGATATAAAAGGAATTATCAAAAGATTTGGTCCTATGGGTAGGAATGTAAATGTCAGAATGGCGTGATCTGGTTTCAAGAGAGTGAATTGAGGATTTGAATTGAAGGATGTCGTGAATATATGGAGGATGTTGAGATTTAATGACTTGGTAGAGGTATGTCCCTAGGAAATATTGTCTACGTATGGAAGGTAGGAGCCACTTCAATTCGCTGTATAAGTGAGTTACTGGCGACCTCCTGAAGGTACCGAAGATAAATCTTATAAACATATTCATAATCCGCTTGAGTCTGTCATCAAGTACAGTCAAGAGGCCTCCATATACCACGCAGCAATAATCTAAGTGGGGGAAAATAAGCGAGGAAACCAACATCTTACGGGTGGGAAGTGGGAGGAGGTCACGGGAGCGATGGAAGTACTTAAGAGTATTTATAGTTCGTCTGGAAATTTGAGCAATGTGGTGTTTCCAGGAGAAGGGTTTGGTCTATGGTAATATCTAGGTCTTTTACAGTGGAACTGAAGGTAATTGGGTGATCATTTAGGATTAGACAAGGAAATGTAGTATTGGCTCTGAGGAGGGAATTGGAACCTATTAGGATGGCCTGAGTTTTCATAGCATTTAACCTTAGTTTATTCTGGGTTGCCCAGGCACTGATTCTATCAAGGTCTTCCTGAATTTTAGTGAATGCTACTAATAACTCAGAAGGAGGGAAAGATAGGTAGATCTGAAACTCGTCAGCAGATAAATGATGGGAGCAGTGAAGGTATATTTGGTAATATATAGCAGTAAATTATGTGATATTTGGCTAAGGTCTAAGTAGTATGCTAACATATTATTTTACATCATTTACAAATGAAATTCGTTAATTTAAGGTATATTTTATGATAATTGTAATCGTCTTTATCTATTTTCATTTTAAAATATGTATAAACATGATAATATACGGTTATCGAACTTTGTTTAACAAGTTGTTTCTCATACTTCTTATTTCATTACAATTATGTGACATTTGGCTGCGTAAAAATAAGGCTTTATCTTCTTTTACAGCAAACAAGGACCACGCCACTATCATTTAAACCTCTCCTTCACACTCTCTGCCTTCCTTCTACTCCAATATTCTCTTATCTTCCTGAACTTTTTCTCTCGCTCTTCATTCGAAAAACTCTCTATCCAAGTAGTTCTTAAACTTGATTTTTAGCCCATTCAGTTCCTCTTATACTTATTTTACGTATCCACCTATACTCCTATAACTGAAGACTTTGTCAAATTTTTTTTTGGTTAAGCCTCTTATTGTTCATTCTTATCATGTGGCCGTAGAACCTCAGTTTCCTGGTCCTGATGATTGTTTCAAGATTTTAAAAAATTTCTGAACAGTTCTTAGTGGATTTTCGCCTCTTGTGTTAGCTTGAGTGAGTTAATCCTCCTCAGAATTTTCCTACCTATATTCAGGACTTTCTTAAGACTTGAAAACTGTTTTCATGAAATACAGCATCGTCGGGTTAACTACTGTACTGTAGTGCTTTATTTTTGCATTGGAGGGAAATTTTGTCTTGCTGTGCATGATTCTCGTGGAAAAATTCAGTCTTTACAATTTAGCTATTATTTCTTCTATTCAATTATTTTATTATATATCTGTATATGTATTAAAATTCACGAATTTTTTGTATATATATATATATTTTTTTTTTATGTATACACTATTACAAAACCACCTGCATCGTCTTTTTTTATGTCATGTCCACAACTTGCTAAGAACCATTTGAACGTTCATATCTGTAGTTGCAACTCTTAAGCGGAAAGGCACAATGTGCCTGTTGATAAGGTATATCATTAGTGAGAACTAATTGTAAACGTTTACTTTCTTTTTAAAGTTTTCTGGGGTTTGAGAGTTAATTGAAATATATGTTTTTTAAAACAACATGCTGCAACATGCAATTTTCTAAATCTTAATCTTTAGTTGGGAGTGGGGATCTTTAAAAGGATTTCTGGATTAGGATCCATATTATGTGACAATTACAGCTTATTATGTATGGAATAAAAGTGACAGTAATCAACTAAAATATGGAAATTTTTTAAATATTTTTATGCCTAAAATATTAAAAACCTTCTAAATTAATATGGTTTTTAATACATTGATTGAACCCATTACATTAGACTGATGCCACTGCTTTACTCAGACTTGAATAAATAAACAGAGAATCGTGACAGAGACTGGCAGGTCGCACTTTCAGCCGTCAGCCCTCAGTCCATTTAAGACTCATGTCATTATTTTCTCAGAACTTCCTGTCAGCTGCCCAAAGTGGACCCAAAATAACTTTTGAGTTTCTAGTAATAAATAACAAAATATGAAATCCATTTCCGAGTATAAATTTTAAAACATGAAGAACTAATTTCAGTCAGGTTCTTTGTAGAAAATATTCTGCATAACAATAGTCAAATAAATGATAAATAACCGTTAATAGTTTCTTTAGAGTAGTTTTTCTGTACTAATAGTAAGTTATAAATAACAAGAACTGTTAAATACAATTATTCATGACCCAGAGATCCACTATTACATTACCATAACTGCATCATGTGTAGAATTAGAAGTTGCGTCGATAGCAGAACGAATTTCATTCGCTTCATAATTGATGTTTCGATTAGTACGAATGTACGATCGATGAAAAGTTGACTTGAGTTGAGATATATTAATATCTACAAGTAGCGCTACCCACACTTTTGTCACCGACCAGAATAAAGAAGAGATAATATTTAAAAATATTTGTATATTGTAAGTTAATATTATTTCAAATATCTTAATGTATACTATTGCTTTGAGATAATAAATAAACTGTACGAGGTATATTAACCTAGGACCAAGTCACTTGTCTGGTAGAGAAACTTTAGCTATTAATAATATACATTGCTGCATCAGTACAGCAATTCAGATGACCAACCTGCTTCTACCGCCGGTGTTTCCCTAGTTCAGAATACATCAACCTTTGGAATCCTAAATGTGGTCGTCTACCGTTAGTTCTCATCCTTCATCTGCCTTCTCTACTTATTCCTTCTCTTACCCCTCATAGGATACAATGTATGTCTTCTACCCATACGCAAGTGTGAGGAGGCCTATACACTACTGATAAGCTTCTACCGCACGGGGTATTCCCTCCTAACTAGTCCCCTCAACTAAGCAGTAGGCGCGGGCTTTCCTACTATCTGACAGGGTAACCTTATACCTGCTGCTGCGGTACAGGCCTTCCTTGAGGGTTACCAATCTTACTCTCTTCTTACATTAAACACGCATTGTCGAGGCCTTCTGTGACCCTTCTCCCCCATAATAATAACCTCTCTAGACACTACTTTAGTAAATTAAAATTAAAATTTATTTTAATAACGGTTTCTTTAATTCCTCGCCTAAGTAATAAGCATTTTATATTATAGGACAAACAGGGAAATTTAAATTATATGATACGTTCTAAAAGGTACGCATGTGTAAACTGGCAGTGCCCAAACCTTAGTATGCACAAAATGACTTCCTCTTTCCTAGAAGTTTTAGGACTCGTTTTCCATTTCTGGTAATCGGATTTGTTTGTTCTCAATTTAGACGTTTTCTCTTTCAAACTGTCCTCCCACTCTTTCAGTGTTCCTTTTTTAGAGTGGTGAACCCAATCATCCACTTTGGTTTCCTTTATTTTGTTAGTTCCCACTGCTTCTCCCTTGATTTGTGATTATCCAAGATGTTCAACGTAAAAATGAAATATATATAATATTATATATATATATATAATATATATATATATATATATATATTTGTTATTTCGCAGTGAATTCGAGCTAGCAAAAAGAAATCGTTTGCATTATTTGTATTTATCTGTAGTTGGTCAAAATGAAAATTGTAAAAACTTTAAAATGAAAGAGAGATTGGAAAGGTTTGTGATTTTACAAGTTCATTTCTGGTGTACTGTTCGAATATCCCTTCTTCTTCTTCTTCTTCCAGTGGCGCAACAGGCCGTGTAGGCCCTGGCCTCGTGGTGTAATCTCCTGGGAGATTACACTCACGGTTCTCGATGCATGTTGTAGGCAGGGTCATCACTCTCTAATTTTGTGAGTGGCCACCATTTGGCTGATGGGTCTCACATACCCGGCGGATAGGCTGTAAGTGAATCCTCAATTAGTTATATCCTTATAAAAGCCCCACCGGGACTGGGATTCGAACTCACAACCTATAACATGAGAGACTATAGCAACTCAGCCAGGGGCTCCCCGAATATCCCACAGTAACTAAAATGATTAGATGGAATTCAGTGTCACACCCTATTCGGATGGCCCCAAAAATGATCTTAAAACTAGATTTCTAAGGTAAAAATGGAGTTCATTCATACTAAGCATTTATATTATTCTTATTCACGAAAAAATAAATTTAACTTGGAAAAGTATTTCTGCTTATTCTCTACAGTTAGTTATCGAATTATTTCATACTTTTTTTCCTTTTCTTATTACGTGCACTAACAAGAAGAAATGGTTACTTATTTCGAATCAACAATATTGTGATATAACAAGATACTTAGAGGAATAATTTTTTTTTAATTCAGCAAATAGGTTCAGTCAAACTATTTCAATCAGAACAAAACGTTCATAAAAATTGAAGACAGTTTTCTTTAACATTCATCTAGAGCATACGACAATCCGGATATTAGAAGGGATGGAGTTCCTTACATTTTACGAATACAGTAGTACAGCTTCAAAGCGCCTTGTAAAAGCATCCCATTTGAAAATCTATATAATATTGATAATTCTATACAGGTAACATCAAGGAAACTGAATGTAAGAGAAAAATACCGAGGATATTAATTAGGTTTCTCAGTGATAAGTAAAGACTCAGGTCAGATGGTAATAATTAGAGTACTTTAGGTAATTAAAATCATATTCTGCCCCTTCTCCGCCAGTATGAATTATTAAAGAGCAATTAGGCCCTCGCATAACCTTTTAGCAATTAATATATAAACCAAACAAAAAACGCCGCCTAATAACCCTTTTCCCTATTCCGCCGTAAATGGTAAATATATATCCGTTGTGTGGTTGGGGTGGCCGAGCTGAAAGATATATCATCCCCTTTGTAGCGCCAATTAGCAACTGGTCCATTAGCCTAATTAACAGTTAAGCTTACTGATCCTTATTTTATTTTTCCTTAGCCACGTGAGGACTATAATGGAGTCTTTTCTGGTGGTTCCCTGAGAACGAAACATTAGGAAATGATATAATTATTATTAAAAATCCTCACATTTATGATTTAGATGTAGTTTTGTTCTTTGCATTTTTTTTCTTTGTTGCAATTCTATTAACATCATAAGTGGAAAATATGTACAATTAAATTTGATGATGTTACCAAAGAAAAACCAAGACTTCGAATTGAAAAAATAGTCAGCGATAAAAAAAAAATCTAGATAAAAGCAATATTTAGAACCAAACCTGAAAATTAAGTATTCAAAATTTAATCGAACAGACAAGGAGTTTGAAAATAAAAGTTTTAAAAAAATGACAAACAAGGCTTTCAGATAATTACAATGACAGTTACAAACAAAGAAGCCAGTTCGTTTCTATTGTAACTGATAAAAGAATATCAGCAGATGTATATAGTAAAAGTTCAACTATTATGGTTAATGATATGAGATCAGAAACTGTTTTATAAAATTGTATCTTCAATTTGAAAATCAATTAGTTAGTAACTGCAGAAAAGAAGTTATACTTGAAGAAATGATCGCTAATAAGCAACTTATCTTCAGCACTGGCCATTTACTTCTCGACAACATACCATGTTTCCGATAGGATTTTTCCGATTGGAAAATTAAATGAGAAACCGGAGATTGGACGGAATAAGAAACTACGAAGAAGAGAAGCAATAGAAGCAAGGTCATATAGCAGGAAGTGTCTATTGGCCGCATCAGTGTGAGTCGGGGTCCCGCGCCTGCAACTGCCAGAATAGACAAGGTACAATGCACATTTTTATATTAAATAAATAAATTGTTAATTAATTATATCATAAATGATTAATTATAACAAGATTTTAAACAAACACTAGTTTAGAATATGATTATCATATTAATTTGATTATTATCTAGATAATTATCGCCTTAAAACCCCTCCCCTTCACCTACCTCACATTAATTTAGATGGATTCAGCAATTAAATCAAATTAATATTTTTCACTAAATATTTTACAGGATAGAGATCATTGCACATAAACATATAAACTAATTAAATACTTATTACACACAAATAATCTGCTTTGATAAACTAATTGTATAATGATTTAAAATATCATTATCATTCTTGTACAATTGCTATTATACCTAATGTATTTACGTATGCAGAAATCATTCAGTACAAATCCTCGATATCGTTTTAATATTAACCGACAGATGGACCGGTATAACAATTTAAAATATAGCAAGCTACAGCCTAAGAGAAAATTCTATTTGTGCAAATATACGGTTTTGTGAGGGGAAAACTAAAATAAATTTGGTTATTCTGTAAATATTGTATTAATGAGGTGCTATAGCACTACTATTATTGTAAAGTTGTAAAAAAAAAGTTTGATAAAAATAAATATGAACATAAAACATGCATACACAAAAACTATACTGGAATATATAAATTCATTTGATCTAATATTATTTCCTTGTTTGGTTTTTTTTGCAACCCGTGTATGTTTAAAAAAAATATCAATTTTGAGACATCAATTGTATTGTAAAACTCCGAATCTGCAAATATAGTGAATTCACAGGAACACTGGATTCCTCGGAGCTTATGTAATAGGCTGTTAAAGGAAACTTTAAAAAAATTAGTTCTGTTATAGTATTATAATTTCGGTAAGCCTTAAATATAATTAAATTGTTTGTAGTTTATTATAACAAATGAATTATTTATAATTTTTTAGTTGATTTTATTGTTTATCTTGACATGTCTAACAGATGTTTATGGATAGTTTTATTCTATAAAAGGTTTATCTTATCATATATAATAGATTAATTTCAACTTCTTAATCATCATTATTGTTCCATTGTCATACAATATTAAAATTTTTACGCTTCATATTTCATTTTGTTGTTCATCTGTTTACTTCCTGCAATCGTCTGTATCTCTTATTTTTCTGATTGTTCTCAGCCCTGATGATGGCTCACATGGTTGAGCCGAAACGTCGGAAACATTAAAAAATTGCTCACTAGTCTGATTCTTGATTTTTTCTTCCGACATAATATCATCTGTCGACCATTCAACCTCAACTATGGATTTTTTTATAATAATAGTTACCTGCATAATGTTTAGTTACCTATGAAAAATTCATAAAACGTTTTAATAATTAATGTATAATATAATTGGTCGCTGTTCGATTAGTCTAGTAAAGAACTTTCGCGTTCAAAAGGTATTTAACAGGATAACCATTTACCAAGTAGCAGAATAACAACATGTGCTTATACTTGAAAATTACTTTTCGTTATTTTTTTATAGGGCACAGCTATTAATAAAATAATGAAAAACAGTACAAAGATAGGATTGAAAAGGTGGGATTAACAATTTGTTAGCTTTTTATCAATGTTGTCTGGTATGTAGTTGATAGCCATTTCATTTATAAGTCCGTTAGGATTTGTGACAACTTTTTATGAAATCATTCCAAAATATTTCATGCGTATTCAAATTATTCCGCCGAGAAGGTCAGTATGCTACGTCAATGTTACGAATCTCTAAGATAGTTAATGTGTTATTAAAACATTCGGTTAAGATATATGGCATGTATTGTACAACAGAGTTATTTCACGGTTCAATCTATCCAAAAAGCAAACCCTGAGTTGGATTTGAAATGGAAAACTAAACACCAACATTTGCTAGCGAGTTCATTGGAACTTACGTCTATCTAATAAACCATCATTCAACAACCTCAGAGGGCATAATTAATTTAATAAACCAGATGAAATTTTAATAGCGAAATCGAAAAAATAAAAAAAATAATAATTTTTTTTTTTCTAAAATATTCTGCTAGTATATTAACCACAAGAGCGATAATTCTTGTTAAACCTAATTAAAATTAGTAAAAAAAAAAAAAATACTATTCATAAACACATTTCTATCAAATCAGTACACAAATTAAGTATCGTAAAATACATACGAATACTACCGTCTAGAGAATTCTTTCCAGGAGGTTTACTAGAAATAAAATACATTGCTAAGTTTTTCTTTAGAGAGGAGAAATTATATTTTCTGTAATTATGTTATCCAAAAATCTTTCCTGTAAGATGATAAGTACTATACTCGTATAACTATAAAAAGCATAAGATTTTAGAATAGTTAATATGCAATAAAATTAGTCGTACAAGTCGATGGAAAATGTTGGAATTAAAGTCCTTAACTAGCACTGTTTGTTTGTTTATTTATTTAACGTCCCTTTATGCTGCTGTGGCTAATCGGACGATGATACAGTGGGAGTCCTAAATTTTGCCTATCCAGGTTTAATTAGGATAGTGATCTTTAACGAGTAGCACAGGCTCGGGACCACTTTTTAACGTTCACTCTGAAGGACGGCATAGCTAAGGATTTTTTACTCCCATTAAAAAATCTAGGGCCACCTATGAGATTAAACCCGAAACCTTGGGCATAGGAGGATGTTATGCTAACCACCATGCTGCAGGTAACTCCTTGCATTGTTAATAAATATTTTTACATTTCGATAATTTAATGAAAACAGATGTTAAACTGTGAACTAAATGGGACTTCTAAGGAAACTAAGTTAAACTTTTAAAATGTATTTAAAACGCTGAAAATTATTAAACAATGGTTTATGATTTCCAAATAACTATATTAGGGTATAACTGTTTATATTACAATTAACTAATAAATATGAAAAGCAATAAATAATTCAAAGGAAAATCGTGTATCACCACTGCTTGAAATTAGCAATAAGTTTGCTATTTCTAAACCGATTCAAATGATTCTTTTTTAGTTTTGTACAATACTTGTAAAAAAATGTAACATATTGCTAACGGATTCCCTGATGATGGCTCACATGTTCGAACCGAAACGTCTGCAAAATTAAAATATTTGTCGCACGACTGACTCCCGATTATTTCTACATACGAGAATTTCAACAGTCGACCATAAATTTTTAATAAAAATTAAGTACTTTAAATTGTAGTAAGATTGTTTTGAAATAAATGAAGTTACTGAAAAATTAATTGATATTTCATATCCCTTAATACAATACATTATTAATTATATAATTTGTAAATATTTTTATGTTCAGAGATTAGGATAATTAGTGATTTGCTAAATATACAATAGGAAGGATTTCTACCAGGAGAGTATGAACTTCGTAAGGGTAAATGGGGTAACAGTTTGCAGTATGTTTTCCCTCTTGCGTCAAAGGCTTTCCTTACAATGCAGTGTGAATTAAAATAACCCTTAATTAAACAAGTTCTCTCATTTATTTATTTAAGGTTCTACTTCCACGTATAGGTTTCCTGTAGTTATGATCATTCGTGAACGATGCTAATTGGTGAAATATTAAAACCCTTTAAATTTTCAATAATTAATTATATGTATTTTTTCTTTCCTCTGTTGATATATTTTTTTAAAATTTGGTTCACTTTCTTTTGCGAGGGTTTTGTTTAATTAATACACTTAGAACATATGCCTATTAATTGATTTCTTTTAAATATTTCTTTTATTTACAATAGATGGTCTTATAAATTTAGTTAGTTATTTATAACTTTGAAGTAATTATGAAAATAATGTAATAATAAAAGAGAAAGGGGAGTCAATCGCTAATGAAGGAAATAAACAATGTTGAAAAAACTACTCAGAATAGAATATTCCTTTGAGCATCTACGAAAATGAAAATAAAATATAAAAGTTAAGCCAGCTTCTATTTTTTAAATCGACCAGATAATCAATAACCTTCAAGCACACATATAAGGCTATGATGAGTTATTTACTAATTCAATTATCTGTCAGTTAAAACAGATGTATATCTTTAGAGTTATTTTTTGAAAAGTACACAATTAATTACGAAAAGTACCACTCCTATTAAGTTAGCTCTAAAAAAGGTTACTGCAATTCTATTCATAAATCTACTTTATTATAATTTCAATAAACTAAAAAAAATTTAAAAATATTTATTTTTACAATAATTTATCGAGTAGCGGTTAATGGTTTTATCTAATAGCTTAAGTTAGTTTTGAGCAGTAAGACGAATTTAAACTTATATTCTGTTATTAATAAAACTAAAAGCTCACTGATTTCATTTCTTAAGCTAATGGATAGAATAAGATGTATTTAATATGGTCCAGTATCCGTACAGAAAGAACAATATATTTGATAATAAAATTTAATGTAAATATTCGTAGAATTAAAAAAAAAATCTGCTAGAAAGTTAATTTGTTTGGAGCTAATAGCAACACAAATTGATATTTATAGATCACGACTAATATGTTCTCCGGATTACTTAATCTTACATTCTGAATTCGTTCGAAAAATTGTTTCAATGAAATAATTAATTTTTAAAAAATTATAATTTAGTTTTTGTTTTTTTTAATCTTCCAAACAATTTTTGTTGAGAGATATTACAACCTGTCTTTATCAGAGAATTTACAATGGTAATCAATTACAACAATCATAAATATATACAAAACAATAAATAAAGAAATATTTATCAGATGTAACCCATATATGATAATGAATGTTAATGTGAATATTAATTTGATCGTTTTAATTAAAAATTTTAAAAAAGATATAATATAACGACAAAATATAATACATAATAAATATAAATAATAATTGACTATTGATCAATAGATTTGGTTAATACATAAGAATGGGCCATAAGACGCTTTTGATAATCTAAAAAGTTTAGACAAGGAATACTTTTGATAATCTGATATCGCCTTTTGATTTAACCATCCAAGAAGAACTTTTTGATTACTACGCTGAATAATTCCCATTTAATACCTCACAAAAAAAGTTTGATGCTTAAGCGCTCTTTTAAAAGGTTAAGGAAGCGGTATAATCAATTCACGCGCTTTTGGAGTTCGTGAAGTGGCCAATTAAATAAGTTTCGAACTGGAATGGAAGGTTTTAATTATTATAATTCAGTTGCTCATAGGGAGGCTATAAATTTTATGGCCAGGGCCACGCGATGCCTACCGCTCCAACAGCATTTCACTATCAAACTTAACGTATAATTTTATCACTAGATAACTTTATAAAAAAGTTTTTTTTTTATTATATTCTGCTTATAACAGAACAATATAAAGCTCACTAGTTTTTATTTTTCAAGGTTATGCATAGAATAAGAACTATTTAATATAGTCAGAATCCGGATAGAAAAAGCAATATCAGCCAGTTGTAACCAGATATGATACTGAATTTAATGCGAATTGTAATGCTCCTATTGAGATTATTATTGGGTTGTGCCACATGAAATGTCCGTTTTCAAGGTAAAGGATTTTTATTAAAAATACGATATGAAAACAAGATAATTTTATTCGAAGTATTTACCTCCTTTTTCTACACATTTTTCCCAACGTGACACCAACTTTTATATCCCCGAACTGAAAAACTCTGACCTTTGAAGTGAAACAAAATCTGAAAACGCACTTTTCACTTGATCGTCATTTTCAAAAAGTTTTCCTTTGACGAAGTTGTCTAAATTCCAGAACTTCGTAGCCCAGTTATTTCAATTTTGGCACGGTATGTTCGAATACTTAATGAATAAAATTATCTTGTTTTCATATCGTATTTTTAATAAATATCCTTTACCTTGAAAACGGACATTTCATGTGACACGACCCAATATTTGTTGATGATTAATTTCCAAGGAACCCAGGATTACATTTTCGGCCAAAATCACGACAGCCCTAGGGTTGATACCTAAATCCTATAGGAAGCTCCTAGTTGGCTTCGGTAACGCTTCACAACACCCAAACCATAGCCCTCTCAAAGAGAACTCTCTCCTCGCCAAAAGGTCTTGCAGAACATTTCTTTTAGGAAAAGGAGGTATTTTTCATAGGTTTCTTTTTCTCTCTTTCCATCTCTTCTGCCTACTCGAGGTCATTTGTCTCATATCGGACGGTTCGGTCTAGTACTAATTCCGTTTTCTCTCTTTTAGGGAATGCCACAATATCAGCATATCTTGCAGAATCGTTGGATGTCTTTTTCCATCTGGAGCCTCAGTAACAACTCCTTCTTAACCTTGCGGAGCCGGCGTGTTTGAGGAGAAAATTGTTATAAATATGTTCTCGGAGTTACAGTATGATGCCCAAAACCAGTAACGAACTTTTTAAAAAAAAAAGAAGAATATTGATAGCTCAATGGTAGAGCAATCGACGACAAAAAAAAAAAGGGTGAATGCTTACTTAAAAAAGGTTCAAGCCCGTTTGTGACAAGATAATTATTTACTTTTTTTTTATTAATTTTTTAGCCAGAGGATGACAGTAGGATAAGAAATCCACACAGCATCTATAAAGTGGGTACCAAATAATCAGGGAAACACCTCGATAATTGCGCTGAAAGTGTGATTCTTGGGCTTATCGACTCCTCGTCGTGCGGCTCTTTGTTTGAAATGAGTCCAGTATTTTTTTTTTTAATTTAGTGTTGTAGACTTCTTACCCAACTGGATAATTTAAAAATAACCCACTTGTACCTGTAGAACAAATAGGGTACCTAGGACTCCGCCATTACAAACGTCTTACTTAAAATCCTTTTACAAGACTTGACAGGAAAATGTTCGTTGATAACTTGTAATCCAACACTTACTCGACAAACGATTAAAAGTCCCTATTTACTACAAAAAAACTGCTTTATTCCATTATTGGACCTAACATTGAGGTTTGAGGATCCACTAAACTATTGAATTCCTCCCCAATCCAATCCTTGCAATCCAAAATCCACCAAAAAATCCTCAATGCTCAATACTTTGCTACTCATAAAATCATCTATAGAGATCTCAAAACCCGACTAGTTGTAGACAGCCTGAAATCGATACACCTTTAATTCCTAACTACCAGCCCAAACAAACCCGCTTGCCCGGAAACTCTCACCTCCATCTCTTCCGGATAACCCTCCGAGTAGCCTGAAAAGACGGTGGCCTCGAGACCTACCAATAAAATAAAAATTATTGTGGTACCTAAATGAATCATTCATTCATCGGCTTCTTCACAAGACTACTTCACGCATATATTTGTAATTTTAGACTTGCTTGTCGTTCTTTAATACATTGTATATACAGTTGACAAAATCAATGAAGATATATTTAAAAAAAAGTTTTGTAGGATTAAAAAAAAATCAATTAAATATTAATAAGTTTAGAACTAGTTACAAAGATTTAATATATTATATTATGACTGAAATATTGAAATATAATCTGACATTCGAACAAGAAATAATTTTAAAATTAAATTAATTTTCAAAATAAAAGCAAATATTTTATCTTTGTTTATTGAAAATCGCTCCAACGGATCTGTATAGGTGTTGTAGGTTTTCCTCTTTTTGATCCGGGAAAATGAAGTTGAGGAACTCATTAAAGGGAGGACAATTCTAAAGGAAGATATGAGTGGGCTGACAAAACGTCCTAGGGAATAATGAACGATAAATAATGCAAGCCTGCCTCTCTATTGTTGTCTTACAACTCCCATCAACAATAATATTCTCTGAGATCTTTCTTGACAAAGGCAGCTCTCAGGGCTCCTGAAATTAAAAGAGTGAATCCATCTTCCTTCTTAGTGTTGTGCCATTATTTATATAATTATAAATGCTCTTTAATGTTAAATGTACATCAGAGAGATCCTAACAAAGTCGTAGGAAAAGGGAATTTATTTCATAAGAATTTGAAGCACGTAGAGGTTATGCTTGACTTTAATTTAGTTAATATGCCAGCATTAGGTAAATTAAATTACTAAGTAGTATAGTAGAAATTATTAAACTTTGAGTCTATTAATTGAAATTGTATACAATACTACCCTAGTATGCGTTTGAAATACACTTCAAAACATGGCACGCATATCATAACTCAATATGAATAGAACCACAAGTTTATGAAGGAATATATTATTATATTTTAATTTGAAAGCAGTCTTGTATATATATATATATATATATATATATAAATATTATATATATATATATATATATATATATATATATATTTAATGCGTATCTCCAAATTTACCTGGCAGTGATTAAAACCATCCATTCGATAGTAATTATATTAACATGCATTATACGTCATTCTACTCTCATATGCATTTTTTCTGAACTCTCAGAAATGGTGAATAATCATTAATGATGGAGAAATAGTTAATTGCAGTTAGAATCTATGGAGAACTTTGTTAGGGATGCAGCCATACAAAAACTTCAATTAAGTTATCTTCATTTATTGTGCCAACGTTTCGGCATAAAATGTAGGAAATCTTCAAGACAGTAATAATAATAAGTATTTTAAAACAATGTATAAAGAAAAAAATGAATAGAAAGTTATAAGTATAAAGATAAATTAAATAAAGTAAGTAATAAGAGAGAAATAGACTAAGATGATTTGATATGAAAATTAAAATAATAATAAGAAAAAAGATTACTGGCAAAGATTTAACATTTAAATAAAAAACAATTTTAAAAAATAGGGATATGGTGGGTGTTAAGAATTGGGAAACTAATTTATAATTTAATTTCTCTCATAGAGATATTTCGTTAATATTAAGTTGAGACGCAAGGGAGGCTGTGTTTATTAGAGAGGAATAAAGTGATAGTGACCGCTCAGGAATCAGAGTACTCTGAGTTGCGGGAGAGACTGGTCGCCTTCTTCGCTGTCGCCATCATCGCTCTCGCCATCATCACCTTACAATCGTTCTCCTGACCCTAAGTACTCTTTACGTTTCTCAGGAAGTTAATTTTATTTGTTTCATTTGTATTTTTTTCTCTCAATATAAGTATTTGATAAAGTTAGTTATATTATTAAAACCCATAACGAAACCTAAATAAATATCAGGGATTCGGCGACTCATATTTAACGTTCGGGTTAAGGCTGCGAGCGACTGTGCTGTCGCCCCTCTCTCCAACATTGGGAAAAATAATGTTAAATTTATATGATATACCAAAATATCAATTTCAATTTTATGTGGACATTTTAATTTATTCTAATAATTAATTTATTCAAAAGTTAAAATTACTTACCGAAAAATCAAATCAGATTTTGTGTTTTCGTGGCATTATCGTTAACTATTACCCTGATTTCTTGAATTTTATTTAACACCTCAAAAAATATTTCAATTTTTTATAATTAAGTAAATATTTCAAATATTTTATAGTTTACAAAACTCAGATTTGGCACACCCTCTGAAAGAAAAAATGAATGAGGAAGGCCTGCGATTTGAGAAAAGAGTCCAAGCAAATTTAGTGAAATAAAACAAAGCAGCAACAGCCGCGGATTGGGATTACAAGAAGCACGTTATCCTGAGGGAACTTTCACCAAGATGTTCAACATACGACGCACGGCTAAGTATAAAGCACTTAATCGAAGTCTCCCTTATTGTCAGGAAGATATTGTCTAAGCATGGGGTGCCATCAGATGTGACGGTGGTAGGCGACGAGGAGGGAACTTCTAAAAAGTTTAAGGGTTCGTTTATATTGCACGCGTTTTGGCGACTTCAGCGGTAAGCGGGTTCCTAGAAAGCTTGTCCGAGACTGTTCTAGGAACCGCTACCGCTCGAGCCGCCAAAACGCGTGCAGTATAAACGCGCTCTTTAAAAGTTAGATCTTCAATCGAAACTATAAAGCATTAATAATATAATAAAGTGTTGATTATATGAATGAATAAATGTTTAAAATGATGGAGTTTAGGTGACCGTTGAGAATATCAGATGAGGAAGATTTTAATTTAATTTAATATATATATATATTATATATATATATATATATATATATATATATATATATATATATATATAAAATATAATAAGGCTATATTTAAAATAAGCACTGCTTTGTAATGTGTATTTTTATTCTGATGACCCCATCCCCAACCATCTTCCTGATCTAATGAATGTTTAACATACAAGAGTTAATGACTACCCCAGGGTTGAATGGCTATAAACCAAGCCAACCAACAAATAATTAAGACGAAAAATATAAGGAAAATGCCCAGTATATTCAATGTTAATGTGAAGAAGCTCTTGTCTTCTATAGACTGCAGCATCAAAACGGAGAATAAATAATAAAGTCTTGAGAAATGGCTTGACCTAACCTTAGCGAATCAAGTAATGCCTACATTCGTAAAGAATCTCTAGAGAATCAGTTGGCCTTTCTAACAAATTCTTGAGGTTGTCCATCCCACAGTATTAATTACATTTGCACAGCAAATATCAGATTATATAATGATTTGGAAGTTTTTTCATGAATGCAATTCTTTCCCTTTTATAAATATACATTTTATATAAATATGAGTAAGAAGAACATTGAATTTACATGTATAACAAAAATTTATTTATAAACGTAGAAATTGGATATCGGATTGGCTTTTTTCCGTCGGTTAGCCTCCCCGTCTCCCTCAAGGCTATAACACACGTGTTGGTTCTGACCGGAGCATTTCCTGAGAGGTAAAATCGAGTCGAGGGGTCGTTTATTTGTATTGAACCGGTGATGACAGACCGACTGTTCCGAACCCAGTCGCGGTGTTAAACCAATCCAGTCAGTGGTTCAGACCACCTTCCTCATTGGTTTTCAGAACGGCTGGTTGTGAGAAGTTGAATATTATTGCATTAAACGTGGCAGATGTTCTTCATATTTTTTTGTCTTTTAATTTTGCTTATTAAGATTTTTCATTAAAAAAACGAAATACTCGATGCCAAAATAAAAATAAAAATTATATTTAAACATGTAATGAAAATAACTTAAAAACCGTAACAGCAAGAAATTGTCGCCGCCCTCGGTGCACTTGACAGTATCTTTGTCAAAAATGAAACTTTACCAGTAAAAAAGAAGGATAATTGAAAATTATTCTTTAAAATACTGCAGTTCTCTTCGGACACTAGCTTAGCAAAATCAGTTTTTTTCAGCAGTTTGTATCTCCGTGCCTCAAAAGTGATACAGTCCACATATAATAAGGTTTTTTAGCTGTCTCTGAGAATCCAGAATTGGGAATTAGGTTATTGATATTATAACTATTTATTAAACTTAGGTATATTATCCACTTTACAACTCCAATTCCTTTGACAATTTGGGACCACACACACATCGCTACCTGGCAAGTTCACGAGAACTTGTGGACTGATTTGACTCAGCAGCTTCCTGCGGAACAAATTTTATAATCTAACGACTTAAATTAATACATTTTTTCCTTATTTTATTGTTTCTTAATGCTATGTTCCTTTGCTGTGTTGCAGACGGGGGAGGGTGGGATGTCCTAGGCGGTATGCGGCTGGTCTGGCTGACGTTGGTAGGGTGGGCTGCAGCAGTGGCCGCCCAAGGCAACTTCCAGTGCCCCGCCCACGCGGAGATCTCCCCCTGCCAATGCACCGTCAAGAAGAACGGATTGGACATCCTCTGCGAGTTCACGGATGTGTTCCACATCACGCGATCCATGACCGTCCTCAAGGGGAAGCCTTCCATCGTGATATACTACCTCAAGCTCCGCCACAACAATCTCCCCAAGCTTCAGAGCTTCATCTTCCTAGGCATCGACATTAGGCACCTCACCGTACATAACAGCAGCCTCGCCGTCGTTGAAGAATCGTCGCTAAGCTCCATGGGTAAGTTTATTCAACTTTTTAATTTTATAATTTGTAAGGTCATGTTTTCAAGAAATTATTAGTAGTTTATTGGTTTCATCAATGCATGTAATCCATATCAGAATTGACGTTAGTCGATTTCAATACTATTTAATTTATTATATTTAATAATGATCCTTTGTAATACCTAGCAGAAAAAAATAAGAGATTATATGCTGAATACATCATTGTATACGTGATGGTTCGGAAATTAATATTAGCAAATACTGGTGGGCGTTGTAATTGTCCATTTTTTTCCTGACAGTACAACTCCTGTCGCTCTATATATTGAACTTATTTCAAAGATGTACTGTTATGTTATAGACCGGCTGTTTTTCTAAGAAAGCGTTACCTTCAAAACAGTATTATTTATCATATATTACGTGTATATACTATACTTTTTGGAACCATGGGATCTCTTTTCATAAGTTTCGTGTTTACCAATCTCAATAGGTATTAGGTGGCATAGAAAGGGGTGTTTAAATGGCGAACAGTTTCTAATCAATACAATTATTATTAAAAAAAGAAGTAACATAAATTGATCACCATTAACTTATAATTCGAGAGAGCATAGAAATATGACTGAGAATACTAAGGGAATCGTTACTACTAGCTTTGCTATAAAATATTACAAAAAGTTACTTTAGGACACTTAATTGGCTAGCAAAGGTGGAATTCGTCCTAGTCTTCATCCTCCCACATTTGCCTTCTCTCGGATCTCAGACGGTCTGCGTGGAAGGTCTTCCACTCTTTTGCCTCGGGATCACGACTGACTCTTCTGATTCTCTCTCTCATCCTCATCACCTCTATACCCTCTTTTTTTCAAAAATACTATCTTTTGGAATCTCCTATCGGTGATCATGACAAAGGAAGCGGAGCTGATATAGGAAGTGCCCAAAGTCGGCGGTCCAGCCTTTGTCCACCCGTGTCAGCTAGTCGCTGGGGTCTAGGAAGTTCCTGGGGGTATCGTGGGGTGCCCATGGGAAATTCAAGGGTGGTAAGTAAACGCCTTTTGAACTTTTGCCAACAAAGGCTTTAGCATTTACTTGAATTATATCAGTATCCTCAATTTATAACAGTACTGTGTTGGAATTCATTAGCTTATGTTTTACACTGTACTATTTGTTAATATTATGAAAAGTAATAAGTATAGCCAAAATATATACCCACCCATAACATCGTATCGTGAGCTATATCTAACAGTTAGATAGAACAATTCAATAGCGTAACTTCACCACCAGATACGCCAACCGCTATGTCCTGGAACCCGAAAATGCAAGACTTGCAAAAAAAAATTAAGTTTAGTTTAAACGTAGACATAGTTTTTAGTAAATCAATTGGAAATATAAATATAATTTATGCCGTTCATTTGTACAATATTCATGCACATTATTGTAAATCATTTTTGTGATTCTAACTTGGGACAGAAGGCTAGTGATCTATTCGCTAGACCAAGCCGTTTTCTGTTCTAAACATTGATTATTTTCATATTTTCTAGACAGTAATTAATCTACAGAATACTCTTATGTTCTTGTTATACGATCTTGATATTCGATACAAGGGGTTGTTTATTTACTCAAGTAATAGCTTACAATAAAAAATCAAGTTTCAAACCTCTTCATGAAATTCTTCTCTTTAGGAACTTTTTATTTCTTTATCAGGTCCATTATAAAACTGGAAACAGGTTTCGAAAAACATATTGACCGCCTGTGTCTTTGATAGCAGCTAATAGTGACTCCCGTTACAATCAGGGTCAGAACGTTTTATATTTATCAGAAAGAGTCAAATTTGGAAAATTTATGAATTAAAAAATTATAATTCAATGAAAATGTTTACAGCTTCCTAACTTCCTGTTTTAACTTATCGCTATAGGTATTCTGGAAGAGAGCGTAAAATGTGTTACTAGACCTACTATTTAATAACTTTATTTACTTTTTTTTTTTTTTTTTGTCATTAGATATATACAAATATACAAACTACATACCAAAAAATATTAATATTGTATGAAACTAATATAACACATTTTGGTACAAAATCGGTAAAGAATGTTCCCTTTGTTCATATCAAGACTATAATAACCCTTGACTGAGCAAAGAGCTAAATCGAAAAGGAAAATATATTAAAACTTACGTATTTCTATTATTTTTTTTTATATAGTTTGTTGTAATCCAACTACAATCTTAGATAATAACATAGCGAAATCCATAATAACAAATTGCAACACAATATGAAACGTTATCATGTGTGTAACAGGAGCTGGAACATTGAATAGAGAACCTGATGGAGGGCAGACGTACAATGGACGGAACCAAAGTAATAGGCCCCGACAAAGGCATTATTCAATTCACGAACAGATCCTCACAACAGGCCGTGAATAAATATTTGTTTTGAGCAGGAATTTGTTTTTGTTTTATCACTTGTAAGCAGCCGGGATATAATAATGCATTCTACACGACAAAATTTTCTCTTCAAGCAAGGAAAAAGATCCACAAAAACTTTCTATTGCCTGAAAACATAACTAATTTTAAGAGTGAAAATTTTTTTTATATCTTAACTATCAATCCCTCTTATGTCGCAACAGCGCCTAAAACCTGTGAAAAATTGTCAATCTCACGAGCTAAATTAAATGTGCTCCAACTTTCCCCCTTTATAATATATTAACTACAAAGCGAGAAAAGAGATAGTTAAAATTCGTAAGAGAAAGGTATTGTGAAATTTCATGAAAGTAGCGGAGAGGAGGAAGGCATATTTAAAAAAAAAATTCGGATATTAACATTAATTACTACTTTTAAAAAATCCCATGATTTTATTAAATATTATTTCAAAAGAAAGATAAAAACCGAAATGATAATGTTATATAAAACAAACTCTAAAATAAAGAATTGATTTAAAAACAAATTATAGATCTTACTTAATTTACCAAAAACATAATATCTGAGATAATTCAGTATGTGCGTATATAATGGGTTTACATAAGAAACATTTAAATGTTTGAATATAAGAGAAAACGTAATTTTTATTATGATTATTCATGGAAGATTAACGACTGTAAGAAAAATCATATAGAGGTTCTTTAACGAAGTAATGTTTTATATAAAGTTTTAATTAAATTCTTAATTAACTTTAAGGTATATTAAATTTGCTACTACTAATATATTTTTTTAAGAAATTAAACGTTTGAATAATAATAATCAAAAATGTTATTATTCTATTATTTATAATAAATTAATATAATTTTTAATAGTAACCGAAATAAGTGATTTAAATTCATCGTAAAATTTTGAGGATATGCCTAATAGATATTTTTAAATATGCCGTAAAAATGTAAGAAAGGTTAATAAACCTGGAACACATTAAGTATGGAAATTCACAAAGAAGTGTTCCTTAAACTGTTAAAATTAGATAGTCAAAAATATTGCACAACCGCTTAATCTATTACATACCACTATGATACCATAATACCAAAACTACAATCTGCGTTTTTTATGAATGACCAGCTTATCCTAAATGGGACGAAATGTGAACACTGTAAATGTAGCAATGGCATTGCCGAAAGTAGAGTGTAGATACTTTTTAATTATTTATTTATAACTAAATAATTTTTATTTATAATTAAATAAATAAGTGTAGATAATAAATTAATATTCCTTTATTTGCATATATTTATATAGCAAATATAATAATAATATAGCTTATTGAAATCATGACAAAATCTTCTCCCGAAGGAAGTACAAAGGAGCTCGGAGCTAAAAAGTATTATTATTCCTTTCAAATATTCTTAAAACAAATACAAGTTTAATTTTTAAAAACATTAAACAGCAATCAACTAACTGTAAAAATACAAAACTGATGATTAACTAAATCTTTATATAGTTTAAAATAAAACTTAGAAAACAATCAGTAAAATTATCAAGTGTGTTTTTTCCAAAATTGAGTGAACCATCGTTTATAATTGTTTAACAATTTTGAAACAACACCCTTTGTCCCGGACAGCTTTCCATCCTGTTAGTTCCCACCTTATGGACAATTCAACCCCTCCACCTCAACATGTGGTGTAATTGCTAGCATAAGAGCCTTCTATGCACAAATTCGCTGGTTAAAGCCCGGCAGATGACCTTAGGATTTTAAAAGGGAGTAGAAATTCTTTATTTTGCCGCCCTTCAGAGAGGACGTAGCTTGTTCGGTGTCAAGTACTCATTAAATATCCATATCTTAAATAAACCTGGATAGACAAAATTGGAAAAAACTCCATACAATCCTTTAATTATCCATAGTAGCACGAAGAGACGTTAAATAAATAAACAATAAAACCTACTTAGTTAGCACCTAAAAAAATTATAACAACCAGCTAACATTTGAAAACTTTAATTTAACATTAATTTTATTTTGACATCTTAACAATGAAAAATACAGTTAAATACCTTTTATTTTGACAACATAACAATAAAAAAAGCATTATTAAATAAATACAGTTATATACTTTTTTATTTACTAAGAAAAAAACCTTTACAGCTCGCTATGACCATACCCTTCTGCAATTTCGCCCTTTGTGTGCAGCCGCCACTGAGAAAATGAGGTTAGAACTGCCGTCCTTCATTCAAAGGCACCTGTTTTATACAACACCATTACGCAGTACACTATTGGGCTCGTCAGGGCGAGAGCAAAAGGCTCGGGAACTTGTTAAAACTGTACATTAATTGCAAGGGAAAAAAAAAATTGAGAGTCTGTACTCACAGTTCCAGGTATAACACACATGGACTGATAAATATAGCTTTGGGAAAAATTATATATTCAGCTGTAATGTACTGAATAATGTACCATTATAAACACAATTCTCCGTAATAAATCAATAGATATATCTATTACTACTGACCAATGAGAGAAAATCGGGTTTTTAAAGGTAACATTTTTGATTAAAATCAATATAGTTCCGAAACGATAGGTTCTATCAACGAATGTTAATTACAAAAATAGTTTCCATTTGATATCTGATCAAGAATGTTTATGGCAAATTTCGATCTGTGCAATATCAACAAAGCTATAACGTGTAAAAAACAGGGGTGTAGCTGGGTCGCTAGCATAAAGCCTCCTATGCCAAAGGTCACGGGTTCAAACCCGCAGGTGGTCCTAGGATTTTTTAATGGGGGTAAAAAATCCTTAGTTATGCCGTCCCTTCGGAGGGGACGTTAAAAGGGACCAGCCTGTGCGATGTCAGGTACTCGTTAAAGATCCCTATCCTAATAAAACAGGAATAAGGCAAGAATTTGAGACTCGCAGCCTTGTAAAGCATTCTCCATTAGGCCATGTGTAGGGATTAACAGTGACGTTTAAATAAACTAAAAAACAAACAACAACAACGTGTAAAAACAAAACAAAAAAAAAAACACTTTACAACGTAGGAAAACGTTACTTTTTCTTTTTCATTCGAACCCATATAGCTCCTAAAAGGTAGGTCCTAGCGTTTTAAGTTTCTCCCAAATTTTGAGCAACACCAAAAGAATAGGAGGCGGAGATCACCTGTAGCATAGTTCTAGCATAACAGCTTCCTTTGTTAAAGGTCACCAGTTCAAACCCGCAGTTGGTCCCGACTGTGTGGGATGCCAGATACTCGTTTAAGGTCTCTTTCCTAATTTAACCTGCATAGGCAACAATCAGGACTCCCTCCGTAGCATCGTCCGATTAGCCACAATAACATAAAGTGACTTTAAATAAATAAACAAACAAAATAGGAAGTGTGTTACATTTTTAAGAGTGAAAAAAGTTAAAAAAAAAAATAATTGTAGACATCCAGCGAAAAGACATATCTATGTCAAGTTTAAACCTAATTTTATACAATAATTCTTTTTTGTTTGTTTATTCATTAAACGTCACTTTATGATATTGTGTCTAATCGGATGATGCTACATTATTAGTCTTAAATTTTGTCATTCCAGGTTTGATTAGGGTAGGAATCTTTAACCCTTAAGCGTCCGTGGACTAATATAGTAGTCTCAGTGCGCCGTGCCCTGTGGACCGTGGACTACAATAGTATTCCGGTGAAAGGTGGGCCTCACGGACCAATGACCACAATGGTAGCTTTGCTTCTCTAGCGTTTTAAGTCCGTTAGCTACAGTAGTAGCTCTGTTTCTCCTTGACAACAGACATCGTTCGGATCCACATTTGGGAATAATACAAGAGAGCAGATTTCTATGCAACTGCATATTTTGTCTAGAGCCTCTGATCACCCCTGAAATCAATTTCCTATCCAAATCATGTATCTAAGGTGCTACTGGTTAAACTTTATATTGCGTATTTGAAGAATTTTGCATACATTTATTAATTTGTTTTTTAATTTTAAAAAAAAGTTTTTAAATCCACCTGTGCTGGTCTAATGTCCGGATCAAAAAGGATGTTGGGATACTGTTAGGTATAAACGAAAAAAACATAATAGCAGAGTCAAAAAGTTGTCGGTCCAGCGGGCTCAGTAGTCGGACGCTAAAGGGTTAACTATCTACATACCTGACATCGGACCACCTGTCCCTGATATGTCCCCTTCAAAGGACGGCATAACTAAGAATTTTTCACTACCATTAAAAAATCCTAGGGCCACCTGCAGGTTTGAATCCGTGACCTTATGCATAGAAGGCTGTTAATGCTAGGCCACTACGTCATAGGTGACCTCTAATTCTTTTTTAATTAGTTAATAACTATTAATCGTCATTTGCAATTTACGCACTCATTAGGCTCATTATACGGAATAAAAAATTATATGTCAAATCTGTATACGATTATAATACTTCGAGATTAGAAGCACAACAATTTTACTTCGCTACCTTCATTAGGGAAAAGGTATTATACAATGATTTTTCTCTTTTTGTTTCCCTTCTTCAAGAAATGAAGACCTTGGATAAGGGAAAAATTTACAGCTTAGAAGAATATACAGCGTTTATCACTCGGCTTTATCAAACAAACAGGTTCAATGAAAAAGAGGAGTAACTTTTGTGTTCTATACCTTGCACTATTTAACAGTTTATGTAGTATAATAATCTTATCTTTTTAGAGCAAGTTCTAGTTTCTTCGATTCCAGAGGATTTGCCTCTGAATGATAAAATAAAGTTACTTAGAAAATAGTGTAATGTAATAGTATAACGCAAAATATAAGGATGAATAAAAAACAGCTCATATCAGTATAAAAATAACAGGGATAAAAATACTTTTGAAGCAGTGACAAACCCATTTCACATAAGTTCTTTGCTTTCACCACATGGGTGTTCGTTCTTCACTGCGCAACCGTCACACAACTAACAGAAATATTATTTTAGATTAATGTTTTTTATCGATAAGCATTGTGATATAAATGTATAGTAAACCGTTAAAAAGCTAAAAGGACGATGCTACAGTGGGAGTACTAAACTTTGCCTATCCAGGCCTAATCATGATAGGGATCTTTAACGATTACATGATATCGGACAGGCTCGTTACCACCTTTTTTTATTCCCTCCGAAGAACGGCTAAACTGAGGATTTCTTACTCCCATTAAAAAACTCTAGGGTCAACTGCAGGTTTGAACACACGACCTTGGGGATAGAAGGCTGTTATGCTAGCCACAACGCCCAGGTGACCCCATCTTGTCATTAGCTAGATGAGGTATATATAGCATTTCCAAGTCAATTGTAACCTTTTCCAAGTCAAATGTAACTTTTTCCAAGTCAAATGTAACCTTTTCCAAGTCAAATGTAACCCTTTCCATTTCAAATGTCACCTTTTCCAAGTCAAATGTCACCTTTTCCATTTCAAATGTTACCTTTTCCAAGTCAAATGTCACCTTTTTCTTCACTTCTGGCCTTAAATATTCCGTTTTATTTATTTATTTATTGAAAAATAATTAGTTTAATTAACATTATGACTTTTTTAATAATTTTGGCATATAATAATTGATATTTTTTTTTGGGTCTCTTAGATATTTGATATCAAGTTCTGTTTTTTACTAGCTAATATTTAAAAAAATTAATTATCGTCTATTTAGTTTTAAGATAGTTGTTGATTTTGATTTTTTAGAGAGGAGGGGTAGTTTTTTGGAATAATTAATGTGTTTTCGGGTATTATAATTAAATTTTTCGAGCTGTATTTTTGATCGCTCGCGTGCATGTTAACTCGCATTAAATTTTAATGTTTTTTATTGATATAGGGATTAATTAATGTGCTTTCGGGTGGTTATTATTACGTTTTTCGAGCTGTATTTTTTATCGCTCATGCGTATTTCAACTCGCATTAAATTTTAATGTTTTTTATTGATATAGGGATTAATTAATGTGCTTTCGGGTGGTTATGATTACGTTTTTCGAGCTGTATTTTTTTCGCCCGCGCTTATTTTATCTAAAATTTACTTTTTATGTGTTTTATTGATATAGGGATTAATTAATGTGCTTTCGGGTGGTTATGATTACGTTTTTCGAGCTGTATTTTTTATCGCTCATACGTATTTCAACTCGCATTTACTTTTAATGTTTTTTATTGATATAGGGATTAATTATTTTGCTTTCGGGTGGTTATGATTACGTTTTTCGAGCTGTATTTTTTTCGCCCGCGCTTATTTTATCTAAAATTTACTTTTTATGTTTTTTATTGATATAGGGATTACTTAATGTTCTTTCGGGTGGTTATGATAAGGTTTTTCGAGCTGTTATTTTTTTCGCCCGCGCTTATTTTATCTAAAATTTACTTTTTATGTTTTTTATTGATATAGGGATTACTTAATGTTCTTTCGGGTGGTTATGATAAGGTTTTTCGAGCTGTATTTTTTTCGCCCGCGCTTATTTTATCTAAAATTTACTTTTTATGTGTTTTATTGATATAGGGATTAATTAATGTGCTTTCGGGTGGTTATGATTACGTTTTTCGAGCTGTATTTTTTATCGCTCATGCGTACTTCAACTCGCATTTACTTTTAATGTTTTTTATTGATATAGGGATTAATTATTTTGCTTTCGGGTGGTTATGATTACGTTTTTCGATCTGTATTTTTTATCGCTCATGCGTATTTCAACTCGCATTTACTTTTAATGTTTTTTATTGATATAGAGATTACTTAATGTTCTTTCGGGTGGTTATGATTACGTTTTTCGATCTGTATTTTTTATCGCTCTCGCTTTTTTTACTAAAATTTACTTTTTATGTTTCATATTGATATAGGTGTTGAAAATTGTTACTCATTTTAAGTTACCCTTTCTATTTCATAAATATTCGATAGAGGGATCGTTTATAGTGTTTTCGGGAATACTAATAGAGTTTATGACATTTATTTATAGCTAGTGCACATTTTAACTTAAATGAAAAGTGATCTAGAAGAATGCGCAATCTCGATGTAACGTCCAAATCAAAAATGTAATCACATCCTGCAAAAAAACAATAAATAATTTTTACATCATATTATAACATAATACCTACGGTTTGTATAAATTCCCAAGCGCATAATAGAATAAAGTTCAAAACACGTTATGAGAATCCCCTAAAACAAAAACAAAGAAAGACCACTGCAAATGCAAGTTGAAATGAGAGCAAGCGACAATAAAAACAGCTTAAAAAACGTAATCACAAGACCCGAAAAGATAATTACAAACGTCTATAACAATAAAAAATATCAAAAGTAAATCCGAATTGAAATACGCATAAGCGATAAAAGATACAGCTCAAAAACGTAATCATAACCACCCATAAGCACATTAATTATGTCTCTATATATAAGAAACATTAAAAGTAAATTCGAGTTAAAATGCGAGGGAGCGATAAATAAATAAAACTAAAAAAAACATAATTATAGGACCCGAAAACACAATTTTCAACACCTATAGCAATATGAAACATAAAAAGTAAATTTTAGTTAAAATAAGCGAGAGCGATAAAAAATACTGCTCGAAAAACGTAATCATAACCACCCGAAAGCAAAATAATTAATCCCTATATCAATAAAAAACATTAAAAGTAAATGCGAGTTGAAGTACGCATGAGCGATAAAAAATACAGCTCGAAAAACGTAATCATAACCACCCGAAAGCACATTAATTAATCCCTATATCAATAAAACACATAAAAAGTAAATTTTAGATAAAATAAGCGCGGGCGAAAAAAATACAGCTCGAAAAACCTTATCATAACCACCCGAAAGAACATTAAGTAATCCCTATATCAATAAAAAACATAAAAAGTAAATTTTAGATAAAATAAGCGCGGGCGAAAAAAATACAGCTCGAAAAACCTTATCATAACCACCCGAAAGAACATTAAGTAATCCCTATATCAATAAAAAACATAAAAAGTAAATTTTAGATAAAATAAGCGCGGGCGAAAAAAATACAGCTCGAAAAACCTTATCATAACCACCCGAAAGAACATTAAGTAATCCCTATATCAATAAAAAACATAAAAAGTAAATTTTAGATAAAATAAGCGCGGGCGAAAAAAATACAGCTCGAAAAACCTTATCATAACCACCCGAAAGAACATTAAGTAATCCCTATATCAATAAAACACATAAAAAGTAAATTTTAGATAAAATAAGCGCGGGCGAAAAAAATACAGCTCGAAAAACCTTATCATAACCACCCGAAAGCACATTAATTAATCCCTATATCAATAAAAAACATAAAAAGTAAATTTTAGATAAAATAAGCGCGGGCGAAAAAAATACAGCTCGAAAACGTAATCATAACCACCCGAAAGCACATTAAGTAATCCCTATATCAATAAAACACATAAAAAGTAAATTTTAGATAAAATAAGCGCGGGCGAAAAAAATACAGCTCGAAAAACCTTATCATAACCACCCGAAAGAACATTAAGTAATCCCTATATCAATAAAACACATAAAAAGTAAATTTTAGATAAAATAAGCGCGGGCGAAAAAAATACAGCTCGAAAAACCTTATCATAACCACCCGAAAGAACATTAAGTAATCCCTATATCAATAAAACACATAAAAAGTAAATTTTAGATAAAATAAGCGCGGGCGAAAAAAATACAGCTCGAAAAACCTTATCATAACCACCCGAAAGCACATTAATTAATCCCTATATCAATAAAAAACATAAAAAGTAAATTTTAGATAAAATAAGCGCGGGCGAAAAAAATACAGCTCGAAAACGTAATCATAACCACCCGAAAGCACATTAAGTAATCCCTATATCAATAAAACACATAAAAAGTAAATTTTAGATAAAATAAGCGCGGGCGAAAAAAATACAGCTCGAAAAACCTTATCATAACCACCCGAAAGCACATTAATTAATCCCTATATCAATAAAACACATAAAAAGTAAATTTTAGATAAAATAAGCGCGGGCGAAAAAAATACAGCTCGAAAAACCTTATCATAACCACCCGAAAGCACATTAATTAATCCCTATATCAATAAAAAACATAAAAAGTAAATTTTAGATAAAATAAGCGCGGGCGAAAAAAATACAGCTCGAAAAACCTTATCATAACCACCCGAAAGCACATTAATTAATCCCTATATCAATAAAACACATAAAAAGTAAATTTTAGATAAAATAAGCGCGGGCGAAAAAAATACAGCTCGAAAAACCTTATCATAACCACCCGAAAGCACATTAATTAATCCCTATATCAATAAAACACATAAAAAGTAAATTTTAGATAAAATAAGCGCGGGCGAAAAAAATACAGCTCGAAAAACCTTATCATAACCACCCGAAAGCACATTAATTAATCCCTATATCAATAAAACACATAAAAAGTAAATTTTAGATAAAATAAGCGCGGGCGAAAAAAATACAGCTCGAAAAACCTTATCATAACCACCCGAAAGCACATTAATTAATCCCTATATCAATAAAAAACATAAAAAGTAAATTTTAGATAAAATAAGCGCGGGCGAAAAAAATACAGCTCGAAAAACCTTATCATAACCACCCGAAAGCACATTAATTAATCCCTATATCAATAAAACACATAAAAAGTAAATTTTAGATAAAATAAGCGCGGGCGAAAAAAATACAGCTCGAAAAACCTTATCATAACCACCCGAAAGAACATTAAGTAATCCCTATATCAATAAAAAACATAAAAAGTAAATTTTAGATAAAATAAGCGCGGGCGAAAAAAATACAGCTCGAAAAACCTTATCATAACCACCCGAAAGCACATTAAGTAATCCCTATATCAATAAAACACATAAAAAGTAAATTTTAGATAAAATAAGCGCGGGCGAAAAAAATACAGCTCGAAAAACCTTATCATAACCACCCGAAAGCACATTAATTAATCCCTATATCAATAAAAAACATAAAAAGTAAATTTTAGATAAAATAAGCGCGGGCGAAAAAAATACAGCTCGAAAAACCTTATCAAAAACCACCCGAAAGAACATTAAGTAATCCCTATATCAATAAAACACATAAAAAGTAAATTTTAGATAAAATAAGCGCGGGCGAAAAAAATACAGCTCGAAAAACCTTATCATAACCACCCGAAAGAACATTAAGTAATCCCTATATCAATAAAAAACATAAAAAGTAAATTTTAGATAAAATAAGCGCGGGCGAAAAAAAACAGCTCGAAAAACCTTATCATAACCACCCAAAAGAACATTAAGTAATCCCTATATCAATAAAAACACATAAAAAGTAAATTTTAGATAAAATAAGCGCGGGCGAAAAAAAATACAGCTCGAAAAACCTTATCATAACCACCCGAAAGAACATTAAGTAATCCCTATATCAATAAAAAAACATAAAAAGTAAATTTTAGTTAAAATAAGCGCGGGCGAAAAAAATACAGCTCGAAAAACTTATCATAACCACCCGAAAGCACATTAATTAATCCCTATATCAATAAAAACATAAAAAGTAAATTTTAGTAAAATAAGCGCGGGCGAAAAAAATACAGCTCGAAAAACCTTATCATAACCACCCGAAAGCACATTAATTAATCCCTATATCAATAAAAAACATAAAAAGTAAATTTTAGATAAAATAAGCGCGGGCGAAAAAAATACAGCTCAAAAACGTAATCATAACCACCCGAAAGCACATTAATTAATCCCTATATCAATAAAACACATAAAAAAGTAAATTTTAGATAAAATAAGCGCGGGCGAAAAAATACAGCTCGAAAAACCTTATCATAACCCCCCAGCAATTAATTAATCCCTATATCAATAAAAAAACATAAAAAGTAAATTTTAGATAAAATAAGCGCGGGCGAAAAAAATACAGCTCGAAAAACCTATCATAACCACCCGAAAGACATTAAGTAATCCCTATATCAATAAAACACATAAAAAGTAAATTTTAGATAAAATAAGCGCGGGCGAAAAAAATACAGCTCGAAAAACCTTATCATAACCACCCGAAAGCACATTAATTAATCCCTATATCAATAAAAAACATAAAAAGTAAATTTTAGATAAAATAAGCGCGGGCGAAAAAAATACAGCTCGAAAAACGTAATCATAACCACCCGAAAGCACATTAAGTAATCCCTATATCAATAAAACACATAAAAAGTAAATTTTAGATAAAATAAGCGCGGGCGAAAAAAATACAGCTCGAAAAACCTTATCATAACCACCCGAAAGAACATTAAGTAATCCCTATATCAATAAAACACATAAAAAGTAAATTTTAGATAAAATAAGCGCGGGCGAAAAAATACAGCTCGAAAAACCTTATCATAACCACCCGAAAGAACATTAAGTAATCCCTATATCAATAAAACACATAAAAAGTAAATTTTAGATAAATAAGCGCGGGCGAAAAAAATACAGCTCGAAAAACCTTATCATAACCACCCGAAAGCACATTAATTAATCCCTATATCAATAAAAAACATAAAAAGTAAATTTTAGATAAAATAAGCGCGGGCGAAAAAAATACAGCTCGAAAACGTAATCATAACCACCCGAAAGCACATTAAGTAATCCCTATATCAATAAAACACATAAAAAGTAAATTTTAGATAAAATAAGCGCGGGCGAAAAAAATACAGCTCGAAAAACCTTATCATAACCACCCGAAAGCACATTAATTAATCCCTATATCAATAAAACACATAAAAAGTAAATTTTAGATAAAATAAGCGCGGGCGAAAAAAATACAGCTCGAAAAACCTTATCATAACCACCCGAAAGCACATTAATTAATCCCTATATCAATAAAAAACATAAAAAGTAAATTTTAGATAAAATAAGCGCGGGCGAAAAAAATACAGCTCGAAAAACCTTATCATAACCACCCGAAAGCACATTAATTAATCCCTATATCAATAAAACACATAAAAAGTAAATTTTAGATAAAATAAGCGCGGGCGAAAAAAATACAGCTCGAAAAACCTTATCATAACCACCCGAAAGCACATTAATTAATCCCTATATCAATAAAAACATAAAAAGTAAATTTTAGATAAAATAAGCGCGGGCGAAAAAAATACAGCTCGAAAAACCTTATCATAACCACCCGAAAGCACATTAATTAATCCCTATATCAAATAAAACACATAAAAAGTAAATTTTAGATAAAATAAGCGCGGGCGAAAAAAATACAGCTCGAAAAACCTTATCATAACCACCCGAAAGCACATTAATTAATCCCTATATCAATAAAAAACATAAAAAGTAAATTTTAGATAAAATAAGCGCGGGCGAAAAAAATACAGCTCGAAAAACCTTATCATAACCACCCGAAAGCACATTAATTAATCCCTATATCAATAAAAACATAAAAAGTAAATTTTAGATAAAATAAGCGCGGGCGAAAAAAATACAGCTCGAAAAACCTTATCATAACCACCCGAAAGAACATTAAGTAATCCCTATATCAATAAAAAACATAAAAAGTAAATTTTAGATAAAATAAGCGCGGGCGAAAAAAATACAGCTCGAAAAAACCTTATCATAACCACCCGAAAGCACATTAAGTAATCCCTATATCAATAAAAACATAAAAAGTAAATTTTAGATAAAATAAGCGCGGGCGAAAAAAATACAGCTCGAAAAACCTTATCATAACCACCCGAAAGCACATTAATTAATCCCTATATCAATAAAAACACATAAAAGTAAATTTTAGATAAATAAGCGCGGGCGAAAAAAATACAGCTCGAAAAACCTTATCATAACCACCCGAAAGCACATTAATTAATCCCTATATCAATAAAAAACATAAAAAGTAAATTTTAGATAAAATAAGCGCGGGCGAAAAAAATACAGCTCGAAAAACCTTATCATAACCACCCGAAAGCACATTAATTAATCCCTATATCAATAAAACACATAAAAAGTAAATTTTAGATAAAATAAGCGCGGGCGAAAAAAATACAGCTCGAAAAACCTTATCATAACCACCCGAAAGCACATTAATTAATCCCTATATCAATAAAAAACATAAAAAGTAAATTTTAGATAAAATAAGCGCGGGCGAAAAAAATACAGCTCGAAAAACCTTATCATAACCACCCGAAAGAACATTAATTAATCCCTATATCAATAAAACACATAAAAAGTAAATTTTAGATAAAATAAGCGCGGGCGAAAAAATACAGCTCGAAAAACCTTATCATAACCACCCGAAAGAACATTAAGTAATCCCTATATCAATAAAAAACATAAAAAGTAAATTTTAGATAAAATAAGCGCGGGCGAAAAAAATACAGCTCGAAAAACCTTATCATAACCACCCAAAAGAACATTAAGTAATCCCTATATCAATAAAACACATAAAAAGTAAATTTTAGATAAAATAAGCGCGGGCGAAAAAAATACAGCTCGAAAAACCTTATCATAACCACCCGAAAGAACATTAAGTAATCCCTATATCAATAAAAAACATAAAAAGTAAATTTTAGATAAAATAAGCGCGGGCGAAAAAAATACAGCTCGAAAAACCTTATCATAACCACCCGAAAGAACATTAAGTAATCCCTATATCAATAAAAAACATAAAAAGTAAATTTTAGATAAAATAAGCGCGGGCGAAAAAAATACAGCTCGAAAAACCTTATCATAACCACCGAAAGCACATTAATTAATCCCTATATCAATAAAAAACATAAAAAGTAAATTTTAGATAAATAAGCGCGGGCGAAAAAATACAGCTCAAAAACGTAATCATAACCACCCGAAAGCACATTAATTAATCCTATATCAATAAAAACACATAAAAAGTAAATTTTAGATAAAATAAGCGCGGGCGAAAAAAATACAGCTCGAAAAACCTTATCATAACCACCCGAAAGCACATTAATTAATCCCTATATCAATAAAAAACATAAAAAGTAAAATTTAGATAAAATAAGCGCGGGCGAAAAAAATACAGCTCGAAAACGTAATCATAACCACCCGAAAGCACATTAATTAATCCCTATATCAATAAAACACATAAAAAGTAAATTATAGATAAAATAAGCGCGGGCGAAAAAAATACAGCTCGAAAAACCTTATCATAACCACCCAAAAAGCACATTAATTAATCCCTATATCAATAAAAACACATAAAAAGTAAAATTATAGATAAAATAAGCGCGGGCGAAAAAAATACAGCTCAAAAACGTAATCATAACCACCCGAAAGCACATTAAGTAATCCTATATCAATAAAACACATAAAAAGTAAATTTTAGTTAAAATAAGCGCGAGCGAAAAAAATACAGCTCAAAAACGTAATCATAACCACCCGAAAGCACATTAATTAATCCCTATATCAATAAAAACACATAAAAAGTAAATTTTAGATAAAATAAGCGCGGGCGAAAAAAATACAGCTCAAAAACGTAATCATAACCACCCGAAAGCACATTAATTAATCCCTATATCAATAAAACACATAAAAAGTAAATTTTAGATAAAATAAGCGCGGGCGAAAAAAATACAGCTCGAAAAACCTTATCATAACCACCCGAAAGCACATTAATTAATCCCTATATCAATAAAAAACATAAAAAGTAAATTTTAGATAAAATAAGCGCGGGCGAAAAAAATACAGCTCGAAAACGTAATCATAACCACCCGAAAGCACATTAAGTAATCCCTATATCAATAAAAACACATAAAAAGTAAATTTTAGATAAAATAAGCGCGGGCGAAAAAAATACAGCTCGAAAAACCTTATCATAACCACCCGAAAGCACATTAATTAATCCCTATATCAATAAAACACATAAAAAGTAAATTATAGATAAAATAAGCGCGGGCGAAAAAAATACAGCTCAAAAACGTAATCATAACCACCCGAAAGCACATTAAGTAATCCCTATATCAATAAAAACACATAAAAAGTAAATTTTAGTTAAAATAAGCGCGAGCGAAAAAAATACAGCTCAAAAACGTAATCATAACCACCCGAAAGCACATTAATTAATCCTATATCAATAAAACACATAAAAAGTAAATTTTAGATAAAATAAGCGCGGGCGAAAAAAATACAGCTCGAAAAACCTTATCATAACCACCCGAAAGCACATTAATTAATCCCTATATCAATAAAAAACATAAAAAGTAAATTTTAGATAAAATAAGCGCGGGCGAAAAAAATACAGCTCGAAAACGTAATCATAACCACCCGAAAGCACATTAAGTAATCCCTATATCAATAAAACACATAAAAAGTAAATTTTAGATAAAATAAGCGCGGGCGAAAAAAATACAGCTCGAAAAACCTTATCATAACCACCCGAAAGCAAAATAATTAATCCCTATATCAATAAAAAACATAAAAAGTAAATTTTAGATAAAATAAGCGCGGGCGAAAAAAATACAGCTCGAAAAACCTTATCATAACCACCCGAAAGCACATTAATTAATCCCTATATCAATAAAAAACATAAAAAGTAAATTTTAGATAAAATAAGCGCGGGCGAAAAAAAATACAGCTCGAAAACGTAAATCATAACCACCCGAAAGCACATTAAGTAATCCCTATATCAATAAAACACATAAAAAGTAAATTTTAGATAAAATAAGCGCGGGCGAAAAAAATACAGCTCGAAAAACCTTATCATAACCACCCGAAAGCACATTAAGTAATCCCTATATCAATAAAAAACATAAAAAGTAAATTTTAGATAAAATAAGCGCGGGCGAAAAAAATACAGCTCGAAAAACCTTATCATAACCACCCGAAAGAACATTAAGTAATCCCTATATCAATAAAAAACATAAAAAGTAAATTTTAGATAAAATAAGCGCGGGCGAAAAAAATACAGCTCGAAAAACCTTATCATAACCACCCGAAAGAACATTAAGTAATCCCTATATCAATAAAAAACAAAAAAGTAAATTATAGATAAAATAAGCGCGGGCGAAAAAAATACAGCTCGAAAAACCTTATCATAACCACCCGAAAGAACATTAAGTAATCCCTATATCAATAAAAAACATAAAAAGTAAATTTTAGATAAAATAAGCGCGGGCGAAAAAAATACAGCTCGAAAAACCTTATCATAACCACCCGAAAGAACATTAAGTAATCCCTATATCAATAAAAACACATAAAAAGTAAATTTTAGTTAAAATAAGCGCGAGCGATAAAAAATACAGCTCGAAAAACGTAATCATAACCACCCGAAAGCACATTAATTAATCCTATATCAATAAAACACATAAAAAGTAAATTTTAGATAAAATAAGCGCGGGCGAAAAAAATACAGCTCGAAAAACCTTATCATAACCACCCGAAAGCACATTAATTAATCCCTATATCAATAAAAAACATAAAAAGTAAATTTTAGATAAAATAAGCGCGGGCGAAAAAAATACAGCTCAAAAACGTAATCATAACCACCCGAAAGCACATTAATTAATCCCTATATCAATAAAACACATAAAAAGTAAATTTTAGATAAAATAAGCGCGGGCGAAAAAAATACAGCTCGAAAAACCTTATCATAACCACCCGAAAGCACATTAATTAATCCCTATATCAATAAAAAACATAAAAAGTAAATTTTAGATAAAATAAGCGCGGGCGAAAAAAATACAGCTCGAAAACGTAATCATAACCACCCGAAAGCACATTAAGTAATCCCTATATCAATAAAACACATAAAAAGTAAATTTTAGATAAAATAAGCGCGGGCGAAAAAAATACAGCTCGAAAAACCTTATCATAACCACCCGAAAGCACATTAATTAATCCCTATATCAATAAAAAACATAAAAAGTAAATTTTAGATAAAATAAGCGCGGGCGAAAAAAATACAGCTCAAAAACGTAATCATAACCACCCGAAAGCACATTAATTAATCCCTATATCAATAAAAAACATAAAAAGTAAATTTTAGATAAAATAAGCGCGGGCGAAAAAAATACAGCTCGAAAACGTAATCATAACCACCCGAAAGCACATTAAGTAATCCCTATATCAATAAAACACATAAAAAGTAAATTTTAGATAAAATAAGCGCGGGCGAAAAAAATACAGCTCGAAAAACCTTATCATAACCACCCGAAAGCACATTAATTAATCCCTATATCAATAAAACACATAAAAAGTAAATTTTAGATAAAATAAGCGCGGGCGAAAAAAATACAGCTCGAAAAACCTTATCATAACCACCCGAAAGCACATTAATTAATCCCTATATCAATAAAAAACATAAAAAGTAAATTTTAGATAAAATAAGCGCGGGCGAAAAAAATACAGCTCGAAAACGTAATCATAACCACCCGAAAGCACATTAAGTAATCCCTATATCAATAAAACACATAAAAAGTAAATTTTAGATAAAATAAGCGCGGGCGAAAAAAATACAGCTCGAAAAACCTTATCATAACCACCCGAAAGCACATTAATTAATCCCTATATCAATAAAAAACATAAAAAGTAAATTTTAGATAAAATAAGCGCGGGCGAAAAAAATACAGCTCAAAAACGTAATCATAACCACCCGAAAGCACATTAAGTAATCCCTATATCAATAAAACACATAAAAAGTAAATTTTAGATAAAATAAGCGCGGGCGAAAAAAATACAGCTCGAAAAACCTTATCATAACCACCCGAAAGCAAAATAATTAATCCCTATATCAATAAAAAACATTAAAAGTAAATATGAGTTGAAATACGCATGACCGATAAAAGATACAGCTCAAAAAACGTAATCATAACCACCCGAAAGCACATTGATTAATCCCTATATCAATAAAAAACATTAAAATTTAATGCGAGTTAAAATGCACGCGAGCGATAAAAAATACAGCTCGAAAAATTTAATTATAATACTCGAAAACACATTAATTATTCCAAGAAACTACCCTCCTCTCAAAAAAATCAAAATCAACAACTATCTTAAAACTAAATAGACGATAATTATTTTTTTTAAATATTAGCTAGTAAAAAACAGAACTTGATATCAAATATCTAAGAGACCCAAAAAAAATATCAATTATTATATGCCAAAATTATTAAAAAAGTCATAATGTTAATTAAACTAATTATTTTTCAATAAATAAATAAATAAAAACGGAATATTTAAGGCTAGAAGTGAAGAAAAAGGTGACATTTGACTTGGAAAAGGTAACATTTGAAATGGAAAAGGTGACATTTGACTTGGAAAAGGTGACATTTGAAATGGAAAGGGTTACATTTGACTTGGAAAAGGTTACATTTGACTTGGAAAAAGTTACATTTGACTTGGAAAAGGTTACAATTGACTTGGAAATGCTATATTGAATTTCGTGATATTGGTATATTTTTAGCTATCATTTCTATGGGAAGCCCGTGGCTGAGTGGCTAGCATGCTAGCCTTCCACGATAAATATTGTGAGTTCAAACCCCAGTTCCGGCAGGATTTATAAGCATATTATTAAATGGGAATTCACTCATAACCTCTCCTCCGGGTATGTGAGACCTGTCAGCCAACTGGTGCCCACTCAAAAAAATATGCGTGGGGAGTTATGTCCCTACCATCGAGAAACGTGTGTATTCTCCTAGCAGATTACACCACGCGGCCTCCCGCGCAGGAGGAAAAAAATAATTTCGATATCTATCGAATCATGATTATCTATTTATATTTTCACTAGCTGTGACTCGCAGCTTTGCTAGCGAATATTTCATTTCGTATTAATTTATGTGCGTTTATAGTAAGAGTAGCTATAATAAATATCAACTATCTGCTACTCTTTGTTATTATTTAAAGCCCGATCTAGACTTCTTCCTGTCAAATTTACAATTTCAACCACTTGTAAGTTGAAGATTTTCAAACCCAGCCTTATTGCACATCTAGACACAAATACGAACCTCCAAGAAAAATTTTAGCTTCACAACCATAGTGATTTTTTAGATACTGCGATGATCAGAAAATTGATTGATATATTTTATAAACATAGACATACAGCTAATAAAAGTCCTAAATATGATTAAAATAATAGTTCTGATTATTATACTCGAATAATTCAAAAGAAATAATAATTGTTATAATTTATTTAAATTTATAAATGTATATGCTTCAAGTTAATAACGATCAAAGTTAAAAATGACACTTGAAATAAAACATGACTTATATAATAATATAGATTGATATAAATATAGTCTCCGCAACCTTCTTTACACCCTAGTGGCCTCATCTCTCTTCGGTCCAAATATTTTGCCTGTAGTATCTTATTTTCGAAAATTGTAGGCGTTGTTCGTCCTTCAAAGTAAGTGGCCACGTTTCACATCCGTAAAGAACCGTTGGAATAGTAATAGTTTTATAACTTCTAACCTTTAAGTTTTTAGACAGAAGCCGCGAGCTAAGTAATTTCGCAACTGAATAATAACTCGCATTTCCCGCCTATAACCGAGACTTTATGTTCTCCTGGACTTAGTTTTTCTCGTTATCATTGAACCTAAATTTCTCTACGTGTTCAAAATTATGCCCTGATATATCAATATCACTAAGATCGCCACCGTCTCTGCTACTAATCATATATTTTTTCTTATCGGTATTTATTTCGAGTCCTATTTTTTTTACCGGTTTTTATTTTATTAGTTTTCGTGTCTTCCCTTAACTGTACCAAATCATTGGCGTTTCCCAGAACCGGAATTTTATCAACCAGATTTAAACCTTTCTCGGTACACGTTACCTTTTCTTTGATATATTCTAAAGCGATTTCGTCTGCGTCAATTTATGTTATTATGATCGCTATTAAGAAGCTTTAAAAATAATATATTTGAAATAACTTCCGTAAATGACATTTTTAGTTTTATTTTCAAGTGGCAGAAGAACATACTTGTTTCTCCGCAACCCGATCTTGGCGTAAATCAATTCCTACGAGTTTAAATGTTTGGCCCTGTGAATTATTGATTGTTACAGCAAAAGATAAACTATGGGTTTTTTTTTTTTTTTTTTTTTTTTTTTTCCCTGATCCCCTTAATTTAAAATTCTTAATTAATCGTTTTCGTTACTAAATTATTCCTTTTTCTGTAACTTGCATACATTTTAAGGAATTACGGAGTTCTTAAATGTTTTAAAATTATTTCCAAATTGAAGTATATCTGCGACGGGGCTCGCTTCTGGTTGTTTGGTGTCCTTAAAATTACCTCTTAAGCCTATCTTATTCTATATTAACTTACTCAGATAAAACAGCATTTTGCCACCGTTTTGGGGCTGGTGGAGGTATTAAGCTAGAAACTAGCGGATTCACAATTTGTTTTGTAGTTTCAAAAAACTTAACCTGGCGTCGCTTCATAAACTCTTGTACAGTTGGGATGTTCAAAATTGTATGGACATTGAGAGTTTTTTCCCTCCAGAGTGAAGTGCTTCTGCATATTTTTTTGACCACCCCATTTTGAAATTGCTGTAATTTCTTCGCTGTGTGCTGTGTGAACTACTATACTATGGGTAAATTGAATTATTTTAAAAATAAAAAGTAAATCATTTGAAATCATTGGGATGCGATGTTTTTTTTCCCGTTTTTTCCCCAGATTTTCCACTGATTCTTCACTCCTATTAGTTGCAGCGTGATGTTATATAGCCTATAGCATTCCTCGGTAAATGGACTATCCAACAAAAAATGAATTTTTCATTTCGAACCAGTAGTTTCTGAGATTAGCGCGTTCAAATAAACAAACTCTTCAGCTTTATAATATTAGTATAGATTTTGGTAAAAAGCTGTTATATATTTTTGTTTAAGTTTTAATTTTCCATTATTCATATTATTATCATTTTAAGTCTAATTTTTCATTGATCACTTTTTCAATCACTGATCAAGTTTTTTTTTTGTCAAGGGTTCACTTTTAATTTCAGTGAACCAGATTTTATTTATTATATTCTTAGGTTAAAAATTTTATCTTTATAATAAGTTTGGCATAAAATATTTAATACTAACTATTTAATAATATCTAAACCTTGTATGATTATGTTTTAAACTATTTTTCCGCTGAAATTTTCATCTATTGAAGGATGATTATAAAAACAAACTTTAAACTGTAATGTAACCACGTGGATCCTAAAAAGAGTTAAAGGAAGATATAGTAAGCCTTTAAGGGCTGTTAGTGGGAACATCAGCCTTATCGATGCCTCTCCTAAGGCTTATCACCAAGATGTGTGGCTAATCCATCACCTCTACCCCTGTGGTAAGATTCTCTAATCCCCCTCCAGTTCGCACGTGGAACGAAGGATTTATTGCCTCGATAACGGATCCTCACTGAAATATAATGCTTCAAGTTCTATAGCATTTTATTCAAATGGCAATATATTGCATTGTGCAAAGATATTATATAGGTAAAAATCTGGTGTACTCATCACATGACTTTCACTTATCTCCGTTGTTAAAATAAATTTAAGAATTTTCAAATAAAGAGATTAAAAAAGTCAAAGAATAAATTATCTTAATTTTTTATAGAAACATATGTTTTATTAAATAATTTTTTTATATTATTATCTACAAGATACACAAAGACCTCAACATACCAATCGTAACGGATATCATTAAAAAATATTACAAACATTTTCACGACTCACTCGCTGGACATCCAAACATACTGGTACAAACATTACTGACTGATACACTACCACAAAACCCACCAAGGAGACTGGAACGCCTCTGGAGCAGAGACCTACTTCTTTAGCAGATCTTCCACGCCAAGGAGTGTCTTCACTGGGAAGTTTCATAAGAATCCTGGAGGAGGTTTTTCGTAATGGTCACCAGTGTTACAATATATGCCTAAAGGCATTTGTATATTACTTGTTGTCAAATAAATAAAATAAAATTATCTACAAGAATCAGATAGTTTTGTGGGATTTTCACTACTCTGCATTAACTTTTACAATTTGGTTTCAATCCATTGCAATTTATCATCCCAACGGTAAAATTTTTGCCCTTTTCTCCTTTTGTTAGATGTCGAATAAGATCAAATTATATTTCCACCTCTTATTTATCCTTCATTTTTTTTCTTGTATGTTTTATCGTTAATCGCGGTATCTTGAAAACTCAAATAAAATGTGTCTTTATCTTCAAAAATAACCGAGTTACAAACGTATAGATAGGCAAGATTTTTTTTTTTATATATGAAATGTGAAATCTTGATATAATATGAAATTTTATCTTTCGTTTTCGTGCTATATTTTTCTTATAAAATCTTTAACTTTATACTACATATCTATAATACTATTATCTTTGAGATTAAAAACAAAATAAACAAGGACAAATATTTCAATGTTTATTATATCGGTTTGTTATCAAATACTTTCATGTTTCACCCATTTAAAAAACAAAAAACTATTTTCAATAATGAAACTTTCTTATCGACTTAGAAAAATCTTTCTCTCCTTAATACTTGAGGTTTTACATTTCAAGATACGTACAATCGAAATATTGAACAAAAATCAATTCATCTGCCCGATGTAAGCAGATTTTTTATTTTGTTCAAAAGCTTACCAATCATCTTCAGCATATAATAATAATAGGCTCAGCGAACCCGAAGGTTCGATGCCGATACCACTAAAATCCGCCTACACAGACATTTATCTTAGGTGTTAAGGGTATTTTTTGCAGAATTTCGAAAACATTGGACCAGTAGTTAGGGCTCTACGTATCTTGAAATTTTGTATGGAGGGAAATTCTTTTTTTTGTTCTATAAAGGTTAATTATTGAAAATAATTAACCAAAATAAACACCAACAAAAAAAGTAAATTTTTTGATTACCTACAATTTACAACTATATTGTATTTGAAAATACAAGTGAATATCCATTAGCTAAAATTTACAACTGTATTTTAAATACAAGTAAATATTGATTAGCTAAAATTTACAACAGTTTTTGAAAATACAAGTAAATATGCTAGGGGATATAAATGCACGAAAAAAAGATGAGAAACTGCTCATTGGCAGCACTCCAAAAAAATATTAATGAAACCCAAATTAAACCCACATACTCATTAAATTCCCTTTGGTTGAAGTCGAATTCTTATTTCTTCTATAAGTTAATAAACATAACCAAATTAAAACATTATTTGAAATAAAAATCTAATACGATAAGTGTTGAAATGTTTTCAGTTTATTTAAATAAAAATAGTAGCTTTGAATAGAAAAATAAAAGATATCGTGAAAAAACAGAGCGAAATTCTTTGTAAATACAACAGCAGAGGTTGTTTTTACTTTAAACAATCATCACTGATTGCTGAATGTAATTTTCCTTCCAACATTGTTAAATGTTAAAAAATCTAGTGCACGAAACACACGACTTTCACTTACCTCTGTAGTTAAAATCAATTTAAATTGTTCCTAAGAATTTTTAAACACAGAGATAAAAATAATATTTTAAAGAATTAATTACATTGAATTTCGGGGATCACTTGTAGCTGGGTGGTTAGCATAACAGCCTCTTATGCCAAAGGTCACCGGTTCGAACCCGCAGGTGGTCCTAGGATTTTAATAGGAGTAAAAAATCCTTAGTTATGCCGTCCTTCGGAGGTGACGTTACAAGGTGGTCCCGAACCTGTGCGATGTCAGGTACTCGTTAAAGATCCGTATCCTAATAAAACCTGGATAGGCACAATTGAGGACTCCCACTGTAGCATCGTTCAATTAGCCATAGTTGCATAAGGTGACATAAAATAAATAAACAAACATTGAATTTCAATAGAAACACGTGTTTTAATAAATAATGTATTATATTATTATATACTACAATCAGCTAGTTTTTTGGTTTTTCAGCACTCTCTATTACGTTTTACAAATATGTATATAAGATATTTGTATATATTTTTTAAATCTTTAGTTTTCTAACGGTATACTAAATGTCTATATTACTCTTATTATGTTCAAAAACATAAAAATTGCAGTAAAAAGGACTTTCGCTCTTTTCTCCTTTAATTGGATATATCGTATTCGTTCAAATTAAATATTTATCCGTTGTTTATCAGTGCTAAAATTATGATATAGTTTACTATCTCAAATCAACAAACTTGAAGATGCTTTAGAGGAAGAAAATTGTAAATATTGGAATTGATCCCTGTCAGGCTATTTCAATCAAAATGAAACCTACATGATATTAAATCCCATTAAATTTCATTATGATAATGTGAGTTTAATGAAAATCATTAAAGCCGTTTTTGAGAAAATCGTAAAAAGGTGCTAAATGGATGGTATAAAGTGGCTCTTCTGATTGGCTGATTATGATGAAAAAGTTGCTAAAATATCTCGGGCTTATAGTTGTCTTGAATATGAAATTTCAGTTTCGTGCGACTTGTTTTTGAACAAGACTTACCACAAAAACGAACACGGACAAACAGACCTTTTTGCGGGACTTGGTCATTGGACTTAGGGGACCCTAAAACGTGTATTTCTGATTTCATGATCACAATACTTTTCCTTACTATATACTTCATATATATTATATACATAAATAAATAAATCTAGGTAAATGAAAGTGTAGAGGAAAGGGCAAGGTCAGAATTTTAACCACTATCCTCCTTCCCTAGAATAAATGCTGGTTCATAAGTATTAATAATTATAATTAATAATTGATGAAACAAAGCAGAAATTATTGATATACACTTTTTAATTAACATAACATAAATACATAAAAATATACTTATAAACCAAAAAAAAAAATGAAAGAACCCTTAAATAAATGATATTGAGGGATCACTTGTAGCTGGGTGGCTAGCGTAACAGCCTCCTATGCCAAAGGTCACGGGTTCAAACCCGCAGGTGGTTCTAGGATTTTTTAATGGGAGTAAAAATTTCTTAGTTATGCCGTCCTTCGGAGGGGACGTTAAAAGGTGGTCCCGAGCCTGTGCGATGTCAGGTACTCGGTAAAGATCGCTATCTTAATAAAACCTGGATAGGCAAAATTTAGGACTCCCACTGTAGCACCGTCCGATTAGCCATAGTAGCATAAAGTGACGTTAAATAAATAAACAATAAAGTATATTGAATTAAAGAAAAAATTTAAAAGAACAACTAAAAATAACAAAATGAGGAACAGAGAAATAAAATTAAATAAGAAAAAAAAAACGTCTATTCGAAAAGGTCGCTGTGGCGATGTATAATGTGGGCCGGGCCCGGCTGGGTTGGCTTTATTCTTGATATTAATTAAACACTACACTTTGTACTAATAAAATACTGATAGCAGATGAGCTCGTACTGGGGCAAAGGCTGAGCGAGGAGATAGAGTCGAGAGTAGAGACCACACTACCGACCATATATTTTTAAAAACAATTGAATTATTACTATTTTATAGTAACATTTAATGTTAAAATGATGTATTCTATTATTTCAATTTTAATTTTAAACAAACTTGAGATCAAAAATGGAATTAATCACAATTAAATAATAATAAATAAATTTAAATATATTTGGGCTTGAACAGAAAGTAAAAATAAACAACATACAAAATATAAAAAGAATAAGAATATTTATTGTCATAATTAAAGATCTATATCTTTATCAAACATTTTATTTTATTAGACAAATTATTAATTATAATTATTGTATTTATATGATTTATTATAATTATGCATATATTTGATTTGCTAAATCCGAATATATTTCAAGGTGAAAATTATATTAGGTACTTTTAAAATAATTAATTAATTATATTAAATACCGGTCGACCGCAAAGGCCTATCCTTTGTTGTGTGGCAGAAATTAAGTTTTGATTGACGTCGGCTTTCATCTAAGGGAATCCCCCTCCAGAGAGAAAACCAAGTAATTACTTCATCAGAAAGTTTAGTACTTAAAGAAGCACATTAAGGAGTTCAAAACTTTCTAAAAACGTTTAATTTTACTAATTGACTGATTAATTAATAATTAAATTATAGCATATTTATCAGGTTTCGTCATATTATATTATTATATGTTTAAGTAGGATGTTTAAGTGTCAATAACCTATATATAAAAAGGTTTAATAAATAATTCGTAATGTTTAAAGAGTAAAAAAATAATTAATTTTTTGTATCTACATTTTTACAGTTTATACAGCTGATATCCCATCCCATAACACTTTCCTTTCTACCTATGCTGATGATACTTGTGTGATATCAGTCAATACTGATTCAACTATTACCTCTCAAACTCTCCAATCCCACATCAGAGACCTTGAGGTATGGTGTCAGAATTGGAGAATTAAAATAAATGCCAACAAATTCCACCAAATCACTCTGTTGGCTCCTTCAATAACACACCTCTTGTCCCGATTGAGCAAATCCTATATTTAGGACTGCACCTTGACAAACAACTTACTTGGAACCCTCATAAAAGACTAAAACGACAAGAAACTGCTCGACGTTTTCGACTCCTTTAACACTTACTAAATAAACCTAATCTTTCAGTTTTAAACTACAAAAAACTCATCTACATGACTATCATAAGGCCGGTACGGACTTACGGAGCTTTGGGGCTCTACTAAACAATCGAATTCTTCCCGTATCCAATCCATACAATCCAAAATCCTTTGTAAAATCATCAAATCTCCTTACTTCGTCACGAATAACCTCATCCATAAAGACCTTAATGTTCCGTATGTTGCTGATTTGGTCCGATCCAGATGTCATTCCTTCCATGCCAAAATCCATTCCCACCCTAATCCTCTAGTTTCTATCCTTTCTTCCTCTTCAATTCATGACAATCCTCCGAGGGGTCTGAAAAGGAGGTGGCCCCAAGACCTTCTAGTTTAGAATATTTTTAGAGTGCTTCTATCGGGAAGCTTCTCTAAATGTGTTTAATACATTTTTATATTTTATTCAAATTTACTCGTTGTATTTCATTATACATTTGAAAATTCCAGTAAATAAATTTTAAAATAAAATTATATATTGCGACAGTATTGTCCCATTAGATACATAATAAAGGGGTGTTCACAATGCAATGTTGCAATATTAAGTAGATAGCAAACATCATGTTGTCAAAACTCCAGCTAATAAATAAATAAAGCATATTGCATCATAAAAATTCGAGAAATAAAATAAAGGCCCTATTCTTAAATTATTACAAGTCACACACAAACATGTCTGTTTGATGACGGGGACTGTTAGATTATCGAAGTCAGATTTTAAAAGTGTGATCCAGCTGTACTAAAAGTAAAATATATGTTTTGAAGCGGTGTACTTACATTTTTGAAGGGTACATCTATTTCGTTATGTTTTCGAACAAATTTATTTTGAATTTCTGAGCATTTTAATACTTTTAGTGGGTGCCTGAAAATCGTTTAGAAAAACTGACCGGTATCCCTTCCAGAAATAATACGGACTCCTGACAATTAATAAATCCAGACCATTCAAGGTTTGTAGTGGTACAGGTTTTTTTTTTTTTTTTTTTTTTTAGATACTGTAAAGGTATTTAACATCTCACGAATACTGCCCGTTATACATAATATAAATTTAATTTTTTGATGTTCTTTGTTTACCAAACAATCTAATGCTAATTATTTCTTGCCCACATGTTAAGCTTCATCTCCCATAAGTCAAGAAGGAAAAAAGACTCAAACAAGGAGTGAAAGTACTATAACTTTTTCTATCCAAATCATCAAAACTGAAAATAAGACAGAAACTGAACACATGTACATACCTACTTAAACCCATGTAGAATTACGCCTCACATATTTTATGACACATACTGCAAAAATGTAATCGCACCAATGCAAATTTTAATGCTCATAGCGACAGTTCCTCGATATGTGCACAACAAAACCCTACAACGGACTTGTAACAACCATCAATTGACCAACACATATGAAATCTCTATTCGCGTCATAGCTGAATGACCTGATAAATGAAGGCTCAAAAGAAGCTGGATGAGAGACCTCCTCTGCTAAATTAAATCCTGGGAAGGGGTGCTGCTGGACGCTTCCCTTCTCTATGCCTATCATGTTTGCAGCTAAAGTTTTGTCTATCAGATTTATTTATTATTAGTCAACTTCTGGAAGGTGTGAATAAAAAAATATGTAGATAGAAAAAATATATATTGAAAATTAAACAATAATGCCGTGATAGTCGTAAAAACATAAATTGAAGGTTCCGCATTGATAGTAAATCTCCAATTATATTATATTTAAAGCTGTACTAATAGGGTATCATCAATATAATATTTTCTTTATTATTTTTGTAATACATCTACATCAAAAAAACTAACTGACATCGTTAAAAAAAACTCATTTCCCGGATCTCGGGTCAAGATTCAGTAAAAAAAATCTAAAAACCAGGTGTCCTTTCATCTTCTAAGCTATTCCGTATCATAACGTTGACGTATTACTTCTGATAGGGTGAAGGAAGTAATTTCCGTTGGAATGAGCCCCTCGCCGACCTTCCGACCAAGTACCTTATTTCACTCAGAAATTCTCAAAGGGAAAGGAAAAATCTAATATATACATAAGAGGTTGCGGAAAGATAAAGGGCTTTGTGATTTTCAGGTTTAAATAGAATTCTGAAACTTTTGAAGAGTATGTTGCATATTATGTAAGGCAGAGAAGAGATTACCCGAGGGAACGTATACAGAAATAAACCAAACCCAGGGAAAGGGATAAGATTCTAATAGATATAGATTTGGTAGTGCACTTACTTTTACACGTAGATTAAATTTATTTCATGAACATTTTTGTTTATTTTTAACTTTTTTTTTTTTTTTTTTTTAATTCTATTTAATTCAAAGCATGGCAAAATAACTCTGCTGAGGAAAGCTAATTCCATCTCACACATTTTTGTCATAAAAAGAACCAATATCATACCAACCCTGAAGAAACACCGATTTCGTTATTTGAAAACGATTTTATGCGAAATTAATGTTCAAAAAGAGCAGATATTTTCCAAGAAATGCTGCCATGTCTCCCTACATGAGTTTGTCAAAAATCCAAGTCACAATTGACCTAAAAAGCTTTTAGATGGGTTATTTGTAAATTTAATAGGGTCTATTATAATATGTTAGAAATAAGTTATGTTAAGAGAAATTGGTTTCATTCATTAGTTTAACGATTTTTTTCTAATAATAAGTATGAAACAATCTTAAATGGTTAGAATAAATAACATTCTGTAACTTATTCATATGTTATTAAATTTTATTTTATTGCAATAATAAGATTTCCAAATACCAAAATGTGGATTTGCTCTGTTCGGTGTTAGACGGGAATGTTCTTAAAAGGCAATGGGATTGGCTATAGGTCCAACCAACTGGTTTATCGGTAAAGAAATAAAAGATACTACAACAATTCAAGCACCTTAGTTTTCTAGAAAAATACACTTTTTTATATATTCGTCCACATCAATCATTTAACAATCAGGTTCATGAATATTCGTCTAAATTTTAAGAAAAATATTTAATAAACCAAAAACCTTGTTCAAAGCTCAGTTATAGCTCTATATTTTCACCACATAGATTACATTCCCATTGACTTGAAACTTATAAAAAACAATGAAAGAGGTCAGTTTTATAATAAAATGACTCACATCAAATTGAACATCGCAGTATAATTTTTACGATCATTATAAATTATTGAACAATATAATAAATAAATAGAGACATTAAAGATAAATGCTTTGTTTATTGGCAATGCTGCCCAAAAACAACAGGTTGCTTACATTCCACAGCTTACTTATCAATCCAATTGGATATATAGTACAAACACTTTTCATTTTTATTTTTAATCTATTCTAATTACTAAATTGCTTTTATTTACTTGTTTTTCCTCTTTAGTTATTTGCGTTATTTTAATTTTTTATTTCTCTCATTAACCACATTTAATATTAAAACCTTTTCTGTATAATATAAAAATATAAATAAATTTACAGTATAATTGCCATGCAGGTGATGGTGGATAATCCCCAGAGAGTCTAAAATTACGTTAAAAAAAAAATCTGCCAACACATCTTTGATATTGACACACAGGTCTTCCAAAAAGCTCCTAGTGCTGCTGGGATCTCTCGATCGCGAAACCCAAACAAACCATAGACCTCTTAGGACGCGTTTATACTGCATGGTCTTGGATAAAAGCGCCCTTACACAGAACTGTCTCTCGCCAAAGGTCTCACGGAACTTTTCTTTTAGGATGGCTCCGCCGCTTCCATTTCCACTCCGCCTTCCTGATCAAGGTCATTGGTCTAAAATCAAACGGTGGGGTCCAGGATCGTTGCAGTACTTTGCTTCTTCGGGAATGCAACCATGTCTGCGTCCTCACTGATCCGTCCGTAACCTCATCAAAACAGCTGAAATATTTTTCCCTTAGGAGCTTTGCTAATTTTTTCGTATGTTTAACCCTGTAACGGTTTCGACATGCGAACGGTTTGGCTGTTTACCAGCACTGGGCATAAGACTGCCACATATGTGACAAAGGCTGCCCAACTTCTCTCGCTTGTCCGATACTCTGAACTGTTAATCACCACTAAAACTAATGCTGAAGGCTGAATTCCCCCATTCATAGTCGCTTAATAAAGGCAACCAGCCCTTGTAACAAAAGCGCATTTTGTATAGCATTAATGCCCATGGGCAAGAAAGGTATTACGTTTGTATCCGTATTTTTTTTAATATTATTATTATTTTTTTTATTTATTTTTTTTATGTAATATTATTATTTTTTTAACAGCCAGAGGATAAACCCTCTACTGACATTATATCGTATAATTTCCAGAATTATATTAAAATTTCCGGGAATACATAAAAAGAATAACAACTAAAAAGTGTTATTTTTATATTATTTATAGTGATTTACAACTGTATAATATAATACAACCAGTAATTATGATAATAGACAAAATACATAAAACACACTTGTAGAGAAGTTACTCATAGGCAGCACTCCGATGAATATTCTAAACAAGGTTTCGGGGCCATATTTCTTTCAGAAATTTTCGGAGGATTATAAAAAATCGAACAGGATATTAAAAACAAACGGGAATGGAGTTTGTCAAGAAAGGAGAGGTACTAGGTTCGGACCAGATCAACAACATATGTAACATTAAGGTCATTACGGATGATTTTATTCGTAAGAAAGTAGAGAGCGTTGAGGACTTTATAAAGGATTTTATATAGTAGGGATTTGATAAAAGAGGAATTTGATGGTTTATTAGAGCCCCAAAGCTCAATTCCATAAGTACAGTTTTGAACGTTTGTCGAATAAGGGTTGAAATAGTCGAAAACGGCGAAGATAAAAAGTAAAAGAGAATTAAGAATCAGATCAATTTGGAAAAAAAGAAATGAATAAATAAATAAGTTAAAAAATTGGTATTATTGATATCAAACCTTCTTATATTGGATATTGTGCTAAACAATAGACTAACTTATTCCTGGTATACAAAGAGAAAACACAACCGGTACATGCGCAATCTTGTTTGTGCTTCGTTTCAGACCATGTTGCATCCCTATTCTATATTTTTTATTATTTCATTAATTAGTTTTAAGTAATTCTGAATAGCTCAGACATATCTCCTCTGCACTACTTGGATGAAATAGCTCTTCCAAGAGAGTTGAAACGGACAAAGATCCCGTGGCAGCTAATCCAGTGTAAGCTGTTAATAGGCGAAGAGAAGAAAAAGCGAAATTAGCCTCAAGTTGTAAGTTGGGCCAGTACTTCTCTCCCAGCGACCGCTGATTTCATTTAGGCTAACTTCACCTTTGCTCAAACTTTTCAAAAAGCCTTCCAACGACGCATGAAGAATTGATGGTTCCTGAAGTAAGGAAAACTTTTCTAATCTGAATAACCGGTTAACTAGTAAGTATGACCAACTTTGTCCATTAAAAGTTTGTTTTTTTAATGAAGAAAAAAATTAATATTTTAGTAAAGTAAAATAAAGGATCTAAAAGGACATACTACTTTTTAAAAAACATAATATAGGAAACGTTATTTATATACGCGTGCTTAAACACAGTGCCTTATTCAACTAAAAAATCATATGACATTAATAATAAATAGAAAATAGTCCCATAAAGGTTATTCATCTATCTTACAGATTTTCTGTCTCATTTATTTTTCAGTAAAAGTAAATATAAAATTTTACTATTCACAACAACAAAAAGTGGGACTTTGTATTTAGGAAGCAAAGGGCATTCATTTTCATCAATCTTTCGATTTTTGATTTATTATTATTGTTCACGCCATATGTTACGGCCTGATAAGGTTTTTATAGTTTTCAATCGAAAAATGATAAGTTCATAATTTAATTTAATAAGATCATTTTTTTTGTTTAATGTTTATTTTTTAATTTCTTTTTAAAATAGTTATTTTAAATATTATTAAAAGTTTTTAAACGAGAGCAGTAGAAGAGAAAGACAGAAGACGATCGTACTTCAATTGTTTTTTGACTGCCTCGTGCCAGTCGAGTCTTAAGCTAGCGTCTGAGCGGTGAAGATGTGCCGTATATAGACCCAAGATTCCTCTCAACGTTTGAACGTTTGGAAACGAATTTCTTCATCTTCTCATCGTTCCCCTTGGAACTTGAAAAGAAAGAGCCGCCCTGCGGTCATTTTCAACACCCAAGAGAACTTCGTCCAAGCCGCCCTGCGGTAATTTTCTTCAATACTCAAGACGACTTGGTTCAAGCCGCCCTGCGGTCGTTTTCTTCAACACTCAACTGGACATCTTTACGTGAATATAACCTATCTTTATCCATTAATGGAACATTTAATTTCTTAATTCTTATTCAAGAAACTGTTTAATTTGATAACTATTTTTTTCTACATCTTTAAGCATTAATTAATTTAAGTTTGTTTCTTCTATTTTTACAATATTTTAATTAGGTTTATTTTGTTTTCTACATTTCCTTACAGCTGTTTAATTAAAATTAGGTCAATTTTTTCTTATATAAATTTATTAGGTTAATTTGTTTCTTATCTTGTTTATATGTATTTTAGTCTATTAAATTTATTGTGATTCGTTGTTTGCTTTCCTTATTTTTATTTATTTTAAATCTATATAGTCCACTAATTTATTTCAATAGAACCACCCTCAAATTTGAGTTGTCACTTGGAAGTATTATTCTTTCATGGATAGCCCGGCGTATACAAATTTTAAATTATGAACCTTTTTAATCAAACAAAAAAAAAAAATTATCCCGTCTAAAAATGTAAGGGATTAAATTTCAAGATATATAGAACCCGAATAACAAATAAATGAAATCCGTTTGTCCGCCGTGCTTTCCTCCGAAACTACTGGACCAACTTTTTTGAATTATAGCAAAAAATACCAGGGCGTCCAACAATGATCCTGACACCTAGAAGTTGATATCAGAAGATTAGTTTTAAAATGACGGCCAATTAAAAGTAATTTAATTCAATTTGTCAGTTATTATTGAAATTATAGAAAAACAATTATTAGAGTTGTTTAACAAAGAAACCGTAAGTAGTTTTTGTTTATTTTAAATAGAAAGACAAATTTAAATTTACCCATAAATACGCTCTTAAATCAGTTATTCTTTAAATTAGAGAAAAAATTCTATAGAGTTTTAGAATCAGTAAACAGCTATTAATATAAAAGAGAGAAAGAAAATGAAATTTTACCTATATTTCATTTTACCTTTATACGCCCATAACTCAGTTATTTTCGAAGATAAATGAATAAATACTATCTAAATAAATTGTGTTATTTCAGAGAAAATTAAATATCCTATAAAAGATCATTTAAATTTATTAAGAAATAAAAGATATATATCGTACGTTTTAAAATTAAACCATTTTCCTTTGAATTATTTATTGATTTTGATATTAGTTAACTATCAAAGTGATAGTATCAATAGCTTTATAAACAGTTGTACCCTAATATGGTTATTTGGAAATAATAGACCATTTAATAATAATTTTTAGACCATGCTAAAGGTCACGGGTTCAAACCCGCAGGTAGTCCTAGGATTTTTTAATGGGAGTAAAATATCCTTAGTTACGCCGTCCTTCGGAGGGGACGTTAAAAGGTGGTCCCGAGCCTGTGCGATGTCAGGTACTCGTTAAAGATCCCTATCCTGATAAAACCTGGATAGGCAAAATTTAGGACTCCCACTGTAGCATCGTCCGATTAGCCATAGTAGCATAAAGTGACGTTAAATAAATAAACAAATAAACAATAATTTTTAGAGTTTTTTTTTTAATAATTTACTTACCTAATAAGGCACCTCAGATTTAAGAAAGCCTCTTCCGAGGAGGTTTTCTGAGGAGCCCTGATGATGTCCTACAATTTGGGTCGAAACGTTGGAAAAACAATAAATAGTTTTAATGTTTATAAATAGTAACTATTTTATCGTTTTCTTTTCTTTGACCATCACCCGGATTATTTTCCTGATATAAATAGCTTCATATTTTTCGTTTTTACTTTAGATTTAAGCTTCACAAATTACTTTCGATTCAAAGGTTTTCCAGTCCACTTCTAATAGTTATGTGTCTTACTGAATGACAAAAACACTAAATTTGGCGTGAATATATCTTAGATTAAACTTATAAAGGTTAGTCAAGTTAGTTTTTTATTAATTAATGGTATCTTGGATTATTTTATCTTAAGTAATATTAATTATTAACACCCAAGATTTTATTCAATTTCATCGTACACGTATTGACCTAGAACATTGTATCCATAACTGGGCATAACACAAAAATAAAACTTTAATTAAAAGTCCAAATGGTTTAACATGTCGGCAAAAGAGACTATCAACTTTACTCTAAATTCTTAATTAGTGATGTAAACCCGTGAGTCAAATGCTATAAAATACTTATTTATTTTAATTAATTAGTTTATTACTGTATCTTAGGGTATCAGAAAAGAAGCAGCAATAATAGGAGTTCCCAAGACAATTATGTTATACCAATTAAATCGATTCATTCAATGGTATATAGTTGAAAGTTTGAATTAAATACAGAAGTTTTTTATTTATTTAATCTTCTTCTCTTCTACCGCCAACGGTGTGAGCATCCTTTTTATAGTTCCATTCCTTTCCAGACCCCTTCTGTCAAAGGCTTCCTGAATCGCGCCTTTCCAAGTCTTCCTCGGTCTTCTTCTTGGTCTTAGACCTTCCACCCTTGTCTCATATACAGCCTTTGCTACTCAGTTTTCTGCCATTCTGGAAACATGGCCAAACCATCTCAGTCGGTGCTCTTCAATAATATCCAAAGCAGGCCGAAGTCCCAGGTTTGACCGTATTGTTACATTTCTCACTCGGTCTCTTCTGGTCTTCCTCTCCATTCTTCTTAGGTATTCATCTCCATCACTTGTAGCTGACTCTTGTGCTTTTTGGTTAGAGTCCAAGATTCACTTGAATATGTGAGGATCGGTAAGAAAGTATTTTTATATACTATGGTTTTAGTGTTTTTTGACACTTCTTTTTTACCAATGAATCCTTTCTTGAGGGAACTTAGAACATCTGCTGGCGGCTTTTATTCTTTGATTTATTTCGCCATCTATCCAGCCATGTTCATTAAGGGGAGCACCGAGATATTTAAAGTCCCACACTTGCTCTAACCTAGTGTTATTTAGTCTTACGACTCGATCCCCCTGCTCGCTTTTTCTACCTATCCTCATGATCTTGGTTTTGCCTGTATTTCCATATTTATTATTCCCAACTCTTCTTGTAGGATGCGTATATTAAATGGTAGGTTTCTACAATTGTTTGCAAAGACAATTATGTCGTCGGCAAATGCGAGGATAAGGTTGGTTGGCCTAAGGTTTCTAAATTCTAGGTGGTAAGGTCTCATTTTCGACTTGGCTTTGTCCATGACTGAATCTAGAGTTAAAATAAAAAGTAATGGACTTAGGCTGCATCCCTGCCTGATACCTTGGGAAGTTACAAATTCCTCTGATGTTTGGTTACATGTCCTCACGACATTTCTTTGTGTTTTGAAAAGACTTAGAATTCCTTTCTGTAGTCCCAGCTTGACCTTCTTCTCCCTTAGAGCCTTTATGATATCCTCCTTTCTTATCCTATCAAAGGCTTTTATGAGATTGACAAATCAGGTGAAGACTTCCTTATCCTTTTCAATGATATTTTCCGTGGTTTGTCTTAGAGTGAGGATAAGGTCCTGGGTGTTTCTATTTCCTCTAAATCCATATTGGTCTTCCTCTAACGTTGTTTCCACTGCTTTCCTAAGGCGTCTTTCGAGGATTTTGGAGTATATTTTACTCGGGACACTAAGAAGGGATATTCCTCGGTGGTTCTGGCAGTCTAGTATAATTTAAATAATATCTAGTATAATTTAAGTTTAGGCAATTAAATTATACATATTTTTCATGGAATCAATGTTCTAAAGAAAGAGAAACCAGCTATACGATCAAAAATTTGGTATGCTTTAATTTTCGAGGAAGGCAGGCGATTTTAGTTTTATTCCATATTTGAATATACGTTATTTATTTCGGGAATTTCGGGAGGGATAATTTTTCATTGGTTGATTCCTTATCATTGAAAATAATAAACCACAAAAAAAAAAAATCCCAATTATTTTTGGGAATTCCAGACTGCTTGAGTGCTAATATTTATTCGTATACCCCGAAGTACCTTCATACCAAACTAAATGTTTTTATAAGCCACTTAATCCGAATTGTAATCTGTAATCCTAAAATAACACACGTGAGCCACTTCAGACGTGGGATGTGAGAGATTTGATTTTGGTCTGGAACACCTGAGTTGCGTTTACTGAACACTCTTCTTCAGGTTGTTTCTCTTATATATACTACACTTATTTATTATTGACTGAAACCTAACTAAATAAGTTTCAAATAAATAAAGGACCTAGAATAATTGCATTTCATTACCTTAATTGCTAATAATTATATAAAAACGCTGCAAATCATTACATAATGGTTCCAAATTATTATATTATGGTATAAATCACAACAGCTAAGTTCAAAGCATTATATATATCTGACATTTCATAACCGATTTCTTCTTTATGTTTTGTAGGGAATTTAAGCATCTAATGAATAGAACTTTGATGTCCATAAATTCGGACAGACGGACTTTTTGTATTCGTCATACAGTTTATACGGATATTACTTACTTTACTTTATAGGCGTTCCATCAAGGGTTACCTCCACCAGTCAGTGCAGAGTTCCAAGCGCTTCGGTCCAACCAATCATCTTCTTGCAGGCCTCGGCCAGCCATTTCTTCTTGGACTCCTTCAATCCACCTGCTTCTGGGTCGTCCACGCCCTCTCCTTCCTGGCGGAACCCAATCCAGGATTCTATTGGGCCAACATTCCTCATTCATTCTTTTAACGTGTCCATAACATCTTAGGCGGCGTGCCCCGATCCTTTCATTCACCGATGTACCCACCTCCATCCTCTGGCGAATAACTTCATTCCTAACTTTGTCCAGCCTGGTGACCCGTATACACCTTCTCCAGAAATCCATCTCCACCGCTTGCACCCTCGAATACAAACGGGAGTTCATTGTCCATGTTTCTGAAGCGTATGTCAGGATAGTTTCAACTATGGCTGAGAAAATTCGGCGTTTGTTCTCGGAAGATATCTCCGTATTCCAAAGGACTGGATGTAACATTCGGGTAGCCTTACGGGCCTGTTCCACCTTCTTTCTCCCGTCATGCTCAGACGACCCGGCAGCATCCAAATAAGATCCAAGATATTTGAAAACGTCCACCTTTTTACAAGTTTCGCTGTCTACCCGAAGCGCACCAGTGTCATTATCGCCAATGGCCATGTACTCGGTCTTCTCGAAGTTAATTTTTAAGCCCGCCGCTTCATAGCAGGACTTCAGTGACAATATCATTATTTCGAGATAGACTTTCCGCCTCGCAAAAACGACCTGGTCATCCGCAAAGAACAAAGATATTAGCTGCTCGTCGTCAATGAACGGCCCAACATCCCCACATTGCTCGTACCATGGCTTCACCGATTCATGCAGGTATATCTTAAAAAGTGTAGGTGACATACTACACCCCTGCTTTAATCCCTTGGTACCATGAAAAGGGTTAGAGAGATGGTTCCCACATCTTATGTGATATACATCATTGCTGTACAAGTGCCTCACAACCTTTATCAATGACCCACTCATACCAGCCTCTCTAAGTGCCAACCACAGTCTCTCCCTGGGTACATTATCATACGCCTGTTCCAGATCGATAAACGCCATATGGAGTTGCAGCTTTCTTTCATGGGACTTCTCAATAAGCTGGCGAAGAACAAATAAGTTGTCCGTACATGACCGGCCCGCTGTAAAACCTGCTTGCTCCCGAGGGGTAAAATATGCCTCCTCTAGCTTGTCCCGGAGCATTCTACCCATAATCCTGGTAACGGAGCTTTGTACGCATATTCCTCGGTAGTTCCTGCACACTTTTCTGTCTCCCCTCTTGTATATTGACGAAATATAACCAGCTCTCAGATCTTCCGGGATATCATCTCCCTTGAGAACAAGATTAATCACATCCGTCAAAAGAGTGACCAATTTCGCACTTCCCGCTTTCAGGAGCTCCATAGCAATTCCGCCTGGTCCCGGAGATGTCCCAATCTTTGTCTTTGATAGGGCCCGTTGAACATCGTCCTCCTTCACCTGGACCGGTGTTTTATCTGCTTCGGACTCGGTGTCATTTTTCCTATTTGTAAACTGTGGTCTATCTTCAGTTAGAAGAGTTTTGTAGGGGTTTTTTTCCACTCCTTTTCCTTAATAGGGGAAAGTATATTTCCCTTTTTCCTTGATGCCCGAAACCCTTTTTCAGTACGCTCCAGGACTCCCGGACTCGATTGAACCCTAACGTACTTTTTGATCCGTTGGCAACACCTTTCCCATGAAGCGTTCTTGGCTTTTGTTACCATTTCTTTTACCTTCCGGTTCAGGGTTCTATATGTCACCCAGTCCTCTCTCATAGCGAGGAAAAATATTTTCTTTAAGCTGTCTTCTTTTCTCTTACCAGCTGGGCTACTTCTTGTGACCCCAATCCGGCAGACGTCGCTTATCCTCCTCTCCAAGAGCCTCCCTCGCCGCCCAATGAACACATTCCTTAAAATCCCATACTTCTCTTTCGCTGCTGACCCATAAGATACATCTATCTTTTCATCCAATCTCCATTGGGGTACAGAGTTCTAACACTTGTGTCACCAGAAGCGTAAGTTGTACTTTGGAGTGTCCAGAGCACATGTATCATTTTTCTCATGCCTATATTTTGACATTTCCAAGGGAAGAGGATTTGGCTCTCAGCATATAATGGTCACTGCCACTTTCCCCCTTCCTCTGAAAACTCTCACATCCTCCAACTTGAATGAACATCGTTGCCTTGTGATGCAATAATCCAACATCGAGGGCGGGAACCCCGGTTTTTCCACGTGTTCTGATGGATTTTCTTATGTCTGAAAAAAAGGTGTTTTGAATTTTAAGATCGAATGCCTCACAGATATCTATGAGTCTCCGACCATTATCCGTCACCAATCCTTTCCCCAAAACGTCCAACCACCCGGCTACCAATTTCCTGTCCACCCTGCATTGAAATCACCAGAAAGGGAATGATCTCTGTGTTAGGCCGCACTTTTTCCAAAACATCTCTTGGGGCTTTCCTCAAAAGAATGTTTTATCACCTGCGGTTTCGTGGTTCCCTGGTGCATACACTCCTATAACCACTACACTCCTCCCCCAGAGGTTGAGATCCACTCTATCAGCCTCTCGGAATATTCCTCGCAATGTGTTTTCTATTCTTTTAGCTTTTTCTTCACCACGACAGAGACACCCGCTTTTTCTCGTTCTTCCTTTGGCACACCACTCCATAAATGAACATAATCTCCCATCCATTCCTGCCCCTTTCCTTTATCTTTGGGTTTTTGTAAGTACGATCACATCTAACTGGGATCCAGATATCTCTCTTTGTACTTGTTGTTTCTTATTGGATAAACTTTGTACATTCCCCGTTCCGAAATGAAGGGTCCGTATCCGTTTCCATTGTCTTTTTCCATATAATCCGTCCGAATCCGAGGCTCTGTTTTGAACTGTTTTTAGCAAAGCAAATTTTACACCGTTGAGCAGCTAACCCAAACGACAACCCCCATATACAGATATTAAAAACGTAAAAATCTCAACTTTTGATGGGAGGTAATTTTTTTTTTTTGGTTTGGGTTACTAAGGTTTAGAATGAAAAATTAATAAACCAAATATACATGTTTGATACGCATTATCTCTATCTCTCTTTATATAAAATGATAATGCGATTTCGGTTTACACGAACTCCCTCTGAACCACATGACGGATTTTGGTAGGGGTTTTCCCTCATCATTAAGGTCATTCATTCTTTAAGGTTTATGAGCGAAATTTTTATTTTTTTTTCTCATTAACAAGTTTATAAAATGAAATTTTCTGTAATCAAGACATCAAAAAATAATTCTTGAAAAATGAATGTAAATAGACCAAAAATACCCTTTGGGAAACGCAAGATTTTTTTGAGAAAATAATATGCAACGAATTCGTATATTTGAAAAGAAGTCATTATAAGCCAAAACAAAGAAAAGTGTAATTTGCAGTGGTTTTTTAATAAGGGAATTATAAAATTCATTAAATTTTTTTCAGTGCAGTACCCAAGATTTTAGAAACAACATTACAAAACAAATCGTAACAAGTAGTAAAAATTTTTTAAAAAAAGGAAAAACCCCTTTGATTATCAATAAAAAACTAATTTTGACTAAAGAAGAAGGATTCCCCTTTGATCTGTGCTTACTACACTGAGTTGCTAAAAATCACAGCGTACCCCTTCAATCCTGTAACTATTTTTAAAAAAAAAATAGAGGGTGATACTGGCAAATAGAAATTACATTGAACAATACTCATTTCGAAATTGCTCATGGATATATATAAAATACAGTCTACCCTTATTATGTGTGATGATTGCAGGATTCCCAGGGTTATAGTCTCCAGCTATGTTTTGCAACTGATTTCTTCCGAGTCTATACTTCTCCAAAAATGATCCAGTTTATCTACTGGAGATGGTTCCCCCTGCTTCCGAACCGTCCTAATCCGAAAGTCTCTTATTGTCAGTAAATACTTTATCTACTTTAAAGATTGTTTCATAAACAGATCTTCCATTTTGATACTAAATGGAAAGTCCATGGTGTTTATTTTTTTATTTGGAAAAAAAAATTAAATCTTTTTATATGGATTTTAATATTGTCATTCGGAAATAACGAATTATAATTAACCGAATAAAATATAAGCGTTGTTATTGTAATTTTCTGTTGTTGTTCTTTTTGGTATACATTTTTTTCTATCGCATAAGCTGGTGTATGAAAGCATACTTTTTAGTATAAATATTCTTTTCTTGTGTTTTTACAAGTAAAACGTTTTTTCCAATGAAAGTTAGTATTGATTATTCCTGATCTTATGTAGCTTTTTATCATAAAAAATAAATCTGGGTTTTAGGATTGATCCAAACTTAACGTGGAATAACCATGTTTCTAAAATCACCAGAATATCATCTCTATCCTCAAACAGCTCCTTCGTTTCCGTAAATCATTTCTAGTTTTACCGTCATTCTATTAGTTGTCTCCCTTATTATCCCCCATTTTGAACTATGGATGCCTAGTTTAATGGGACTCATATACTACCTTCTTACTCCTCCTTCTTTCGTGCACACCAAAATACAATGATCTCATAACCTCGATCTTTACCTACCTCACATTGAACCGAATTCTTTTGAATAGTCCTTTTCATCCGTGCTACCTATAATTTAGAACTCCATTTATCCATCTTCATCTACCGCATAGGTATCATCCCTAACCATTGTGTAAAACCATTTATTTATCGATTCCTCATAAAATCAATCTTCCTATTAAATTCCTAACTTTGAATAATACATAACTAAAACTCATTCGTGTTGTTATTTGTTTTCTTTTGTGCCTTTTGTTTAATATGAACTTTAAATACTTTACTTTTGTCTACAAAAGACTGACCTGGAAACTCACATACTCGACTTATAAGACAAAGAGTCAATAAACTGTAGTTACGGGACAGTTGATATTCACTTTGAACAGAACATCACAAACTTTCCGCTTGGAAAAACTATTAATTAGCAAGACAATTTTCATACCGTAAGTAAAACGTACGGAATTGAAACGTTGGGGAAGTACTATAATGTTCGAAAACAGCGAAGTTTCCTTACATTTCAGTCTAAGGTCTTTGACATTGTAGTCATTGCTCTGGTACCATGAAAAGGGTTAGAGAGATGGTTCCCACATCTTATGTGATATACATCATTGCTGTACAAGTGCCTCACAACCTTTATCAATGACCCACTCATACCAGCCTCTCTAAGTGCCAACCACAGTCTCTCCCTGGGTACATTATCATACGCCTGTTCCAGATCGATAAACGCCATATGGAGTTGCAGCTTTCTTTCATGGGACTTCTCAATAAGCTGGCGAAGAACAAATAAGTTGTCCGTACATGACCGGCCCGCTGTAAAACCTGCTTGCTCCCGAGGGGTAAAATATGCCTCCTCTAGCTTGTCCCGGAGCATTCTACCCATAATCCTGGTAACGGAGCTTTGTACGCATATTCCTCGGTAGTTCCTGCACACTTTTCTGTCTCCCCTCTTGTATATTGACGAAATATAACCAGCTCTCAGATCTTCCGGGATATCATCTCCCTTGAGAACAAGATTAATCACATCCGTCAAAAGAGTGACCAATTTCGCACTTCCCGCTTTCAGGAGCTCCATAGCAATTCCGCCTGGTCCCGGAGATGTCCCAATCTTTGTCTTTGATAGGGCCCGTTGAACATCGTCCTCCTTCACCTGGACCGGTGTTTTATCTGCTTCGGACTCGGTGTCATTTTTCCTATTTGTAAACTGTGGTCTATCTTCAGTTAGAAGAGTTTTGTAGTGGTTTTTCCACTCCTTTTCCTTAATAGGGGAAAGTATATTTCCTTTCCTTGATGCCCGCAACTTTTTCAGTACGCTCCAGGACTCCCGGACTCGATTGAACCCTAACGTACTGTTGATCCGTTGGCAACACCTTTCCCATGAAGCGTTCTTGGCTTTTGTTACCATTTCTTTTACCTTCCGGTTCAGGGTTCTATATGTCACCCAGTCCTCTCTCATAGCGGAGGAAAGATATTTTCCATAAGCTGTCTTCTTTTCTCTTACCAGCTGGGCTACTTCTTGTGACCACCAATCCGGCAGACGTCGCTTATCCTCCTCTCCAAGAGCCTCCCTCGCCGCCAAATGAACACATTCCTTCAAATGCCCATACTTCTCTTTCGCTGCTGACCCATAAGATACATCTATCTTTTCATCCAATCTCCATTGGTACAGAGTTCTAACACTTGTGTCACCCAGAAGCTGTAAGTTGTACTTTGGAGTGTCCAGAGCACATGTATCATTTTTCTCATGCCTATATTTTGACATTCTCCAAGGGAAGAGGATTTTGGCTCTCAGCATATAATGGTCACTGCCACATTCCCATCCTCTGAAAACTCTCACATCCTCCAACTTGAATGAACATCGTTGCCTTGTGATGCAATAATCCAACATCGAGGGCTGGAAACCCGGTTTGTTCCACGTGTTCTGATGGATTTTCTTATGTCTGAAAAAGGTGTTTTGAATTTTAAGATCGAATGCCTCACAGATATCTATGAGTCTCCGACCATTATCCGTCACCATCCTTTCACCAAAACGTCCAACCACCCGGCTACCAATTTCCTGTCCCACCCTCGCATTGAAATCACCAGCAAGAATGATCTCTGTGTTAGGCCGCACTTTTTCCAAAACATCTCTTAGGCTTTCCTCAAAAGAATGTTTTATCACCTGCGGTTCGTGGTTCCCTGGTGCATACACTCCTATAACCACTACACTCCTCCCCCAGAGGTTGAGATCCACTCTCATCAGCCTCTCGGAATATTCCTCGCAATGTGTTATTCTATTCTTTAGCTTTTTCTTCACCACGACAGAGACACCCGCTTTTTCTCGTTCTTCCTTTGGCACACCACTCCATAAATGAACATAATCTCCCATCCATTCCTGCCCCTTTCCTTTTATCTTGGTTTCTGTAAGTACGATCACATCTAACTGGGATCCAGATATCTCTCTTTGTACTTGTTGTTTCTTATTGGATAAACTTTGTACATTCCACGTTCCGAAATGAAGGGTCCGTATCCGTTTCCATTGTCTTTTTCCATATAATCCGTCCGAATCCGAGGCTCTGTTTTGACTGTTTTTAGCAAAGCAAATTTTACACCGTTGAGCAGCTAACCCAAACGACAACCCCCATATACAGATATTAAAAACGTAAAATCTCAACTTTTGATGGGAGGTAATTTTTTTTTTTTGGTGGATTACTAAGGTTTAGAATGAAAAATTATAAACCAAATATACATGTTTGATACGCATTATCTCTATCTCTCTTTATATAAAATGATAATGCGATTTCGGTTTACACGAACTCCCTCTGAACCACATGACGGATTTTGGTAGGGTTTTCATCATCATTAAGGTCATTCATTCTTGAAGGTTTATGAGCGAAATTTTTATTTTTTTTTCTCATTAACAAGTTTATAAAATGAAATTTTCTGTAATCAAGACATCAAAAAATAATTCTTGAAATATGAGATGTAATATAGACGCATAATATGCCATTGGAAAGCGCAAGATTTTAGAGAAGATAATATGCAACGAAATTCTGTATGATTTGAACAGAATGTCATTATAAGCCCAAATACATATGAAAATGTGTAATTTGCAGTGGTTATAATAAGGGAAGTTATGACATTCAGTTATTTTCCTCAGTGCAGTACCCAAGATTTTAGAAACAACATTACAAAACAAATCGTAACTAAGTAGTAAACAATTTTTAAAAATGGAAAAACCTTCGATTATCAATAAATAAACTGACATTTTGACTATAGAAGAAGAGATTCCCATTTGGATCTGCTGCTTAACTACACTGAGTTGCTAAGAATACACAGCGTACCGCTTCAATCCTGTAGACTATTTTAAAGAAAAAATAGAGGGAGATACTGGCAAATAGAAATACATAGACATTACTCATTTCGAAATTGCTCCTGGATATATATAAATCCAGTCTACCCTTAATATGTGTGATGATGCAGGATTCCCAGGGTTATAGTCTCCGCTATGTTTTGCAACTGATTTCTTCCGAGTCTATACTTCTCCAAAAATGATCCAGTATCTACTGAGATGGTCCCCCTGCTTCCGAACCCGTCCTAATCCGAAGTCTCTTGTCAGTAAATACTTTATCTACTTTAAAGATTGTTTCATAAAAACAGATCTTCCATTTTGAACTAAATGGAAATTCCATGGTGTTTATTTTTTTATTTGGAAAAAAAATTAATCTTTTTATATGTATTTTAAATAGTTCATTCGGAAAATAAAATAATAATTAACCGAATAAAATATAAGCCGTTGTTATTGTATTTCTGTTGTTTTTTTTTTTGTATACATTTTTTCTATCGCATAAGCTGGTGTAAGAAAGCATACTTTTTAGTATAATATTTTATCCATTTGATTCTTACAAGTAAACGTTTATCCATGAAAGTTAGTATTGAATATTCCTGATCTTATGTCTCTTTTTATCCATAAAAAAAAAAATCTGGGATTTAGGATTGATCCAAACTTAACGTGGAATAACCATGTTTCTCAAATCACCAGAAAATCCATCTCTATCCTCAAACAGCTCCTACGTTTCCGTAACTCATTTCCTAGTATTACCCGTCATCTCTTAGTGTCTTCCCTTATTATCCCCCATTTTGACTATGGATGCCTAGTATATGGGGGACTCATATACTACCTTCTTACTCCACCTTCTTTCGTGCACACCCAAAATACATGATCTCAACCCACCGATCTATACCTACCCTCCCATTGAACAGCATTCTTTGAAAAGTCCTTTATCATCCGTGCTACCATACTTTAGAACTCTTTATCCATCTCACTCCGCATAGTATCATCCCTAACCATTTTGAAACACCAATTATTTATCCGCTTCCTCAAAAATCAATCTTCCTATTAAATCCTAACTTTGATAATACATAACTAAACTCATTCGATGTTGTTATTTGTTTTCATTTGTGCCTTTTGTTTATATGAACTTTAAATACTTTACTATCTGACTACAAAAGACTGACCTGGAACTCACATACTCGACTTAAAAGACAAGAGTTCAACAGAAGATACGGACAGTTATATACACTACTGAACAGAACATCACAACTTTCCGTTGGAAAAAACTATTAATTAGCAAGACAATTTTCAAACCTAAGTAAACGTACGGAATTGAACTTTGGGGAAGTACTAAATTTTCGAACAGCGAACGTATCCTACCCTTTCAGTCCAAAGTCCTTAGACCAATAGTCAATGCTCTCTATTATGTTTCAAATAAGACATCATGACCTCAAGATCCCTTATGTCCTTGATCTCATCCCATCTAAATTCTCAACCTTCCACCAGAAACTTACTCTTCTTCCTAATCCCCTGGCACAATCCCTATCTAGTACCAATCATCCTTACAAACCTCCTCCTCGTAGGTTGAGGCGGCAGTGACCGAGAGATCTTATAAATATGCAACTAGAGTGCTGGGAAAGGCTAACTCCTCCACTCTTGCCTGAGAGTGTGTGACTCTAGCGCCCTCACTCAGTCACCATTGGCTAGATTGGTGACGCGGCTGACTGAGAGGCGCTAGGATCTCCATTTCTGGATGCAGAAGTTCGATAAGAAGTTCCCAGGGACAGTATATAAATATTGTATATAGGTATGAATGTGGTCAAGATTATAATTATTTTATTTTATTTCATTTATTTTATTATTTTATTTTTTTATTTGTTATCTAGGTTAACTATTTTTTTTTTTGTTTTACTATGTATGTATGGAATGAATGACTTATTTTAGCACTAATAATTGTTGTCCAAGATAGTGACAGATTTTATTATATCTCAATAAAGCAATAGTTTAGAAACTATCTGACTAAGCAATTGTGTATCAAATGAAGCCAGACAAATTGGACTTCCTCTGTTCGCTGTATATTGTTCTTATGGGACAAAATGTCCAAGAATAAAAATTATTTTTTATTCACTCATTGATTCCTCTTTTTTCCTCTTTTCTAACTATATATAAAATCATCTGGCGATTCTTTATCTCTGAGATAAACTCTAAATCATCCACATTGTATTTTTTGGCATAAATGACACTACATTCCAATTGCTCCTGAGTGAAGCAGGGGCGACGCACTAGTTATAATTATCTCACTACTGAAAGTACTGTTACTATTTTACTATTTATACTCCAATACTATTTTCTATTTATACTGGAAAAATTGGTGGAACCCAGTTCGAGCATGCTTCAATATCAGCTTTTGCTGATGATATCGCTGTCACCAGTAGTAGCTCAAATGCCAGCAAGGCTGTTATGCATTCAGAAAAAGCCTGCCAAATCATAGCAAACGAGCTGAAAATGTTAAAAATTTATGTGGATGCAGATAAAACGAAAGGAATAGTGTACTCATTTCAAAAGGGAAAGAAAAAATTACCGTCAAAATTTAAAATTAACAACTGCGTAATTAAACTATTCAAACATATAAGATATCTCGGAGTCACCTTTGATAGACATTTAAAGTTTTCAGTCCACTTTGGTAAAAAAATTAAGACAGTAGGGCCAAAATCAAGGCAGCTTAATCACTTAATTAATTCTTCAAGTATGTCTCTTCGACTGAAGATATCAATATATAAGGTCATTATACGTCTAACTCTGTTATATGGTGCTTCACTCTTTTCGCATATTGCTAAGTCGACCAAAAAACGTTTACAATCGTTCCAAAATGGCGTACTGCAGAAAATTGTAAAAGGAACGTCATTACAAAGATCTAAAACCTCAAGAATTCACGAGGAATTAAAAATTGACAAATTTTCCGAATTCGTTACTGAGAGGAATAAAAAGTTCTTTGAAACGGTCAAACTTTTTAACAATCCGATATATAGTAAGCTAACACCTTCTGGATTACCTCAAAGATGGCAGAATATTGAGATTTGGGTTTTAGGATTAGGTTAAGGTTCTACTTAAACCAAAAGGTGAGCCCCATCACCTCATTATAGGTTCATAGAAGATAATTATATATTACAGGTATTATAGAGATAATTGACTTTTTAAAATGCATAAATGCAGAAAAAGGAGAAAATTCAAAAACTAAGGTTTTAAGAAGAGCTAACAAAAGGGACTACGAAAAAAAAAAAAAAAAAAAAAGTACTGTTAAATATAAAAAGCTTGCTGACATTTCCATTAGTCTTTGAATTTATAGTTTATTATGTATCATTAAATATGCTGTTTCCTTTTGCACTATTATCTGATACAAATATTTCATTCAGGGCCATAAGTGAAAATGTTGGGGACATGCGTCAGGTGGTTCCGGCCTAGCAGCTACAGAGCGGGGCTAATGGAATTATTCATGAAGAGGGTGGGAGCCGGGTCCGAACAGCCCGATGCCATAATCCTGCTTTAAAGGTACAGTAAGCCGGGCAAATAGGCTTGCAAATCAAGCGGTTCGTTCTAAAAACTGCTATAAATGGATCGCAATGCTCGAGCGCTGAACCCTCTCGGATGGGGGGATAGTTTTCACGATAGTGTCAATCTGTCCTAGATCCAGGATGTCTCTTGTAATGGAGTAAAACAAAATTATTTGGTTCAATAAAACTATGACTATACTAATGATAATGCATTCTTTATTTATTTTTTGACAAGTCCCTTTAGAATAGTATTACGAAATATAACATTAGTGACTTTGAGTTAAAAATAATAGAAATCAAAAATAAAAAACGTGACAAATTATCACACAATGGTTTGTTATTTCCAAATAACTATATTAGGGTATAACTGTTAATATAGCTGCTAAGTAGCAATTAACTAATATGAAAAATAATAAATAGTTCAACGGAAAATGGTATCTCACCACCATTGCTAAGTTCAACGCTATATCTCTACCGGTTCTGAACCAATGTCAATGATTTTTTTTTGTTGTAGAAAATTACAATGAAAACTGGGAGCCCGTAACTGAATGGCTAGCGCGTTGGTGCTATACGTTGTGAGTTCGGGCGGGGCTTTTATAAGAATATAATTAAATGTGGATTCACTCACAGCCTCTTCCCGGGTATGTAAGACCCGTCAGCCAAATGGTGGCCACTCACAAAATTAGGCGTAGGAAGTGATGACCCTACACTACAACATACATCGAGAAACGTGAGTGTAATCTCCCAGGAGGTCCAGAGCCTACACGGCCTGTCGCGCCACTAGAAGAAAAAGAAGAAGAAAATGAAATTCTCTATAAATTGTTTTGGTATTTACTATTAGGAAAAACAGTAATTCGTATTTATGGGTTAGATTTCAATTTTTTTTCCCTATTCCTTTTTTACTGTTGTTTATCGCACTTAACTGATTCTAAAACTCTCTACATATTAATCGTTATCTTTAAAAACAACTGAGTTATGGGCGTATTTATGGTACGATTTTAAACAAATTTTATTTTAATCGTAATTCGGGTCCTACGTATCATTAAAACGGCAGCCATAAAATTTTGAGATGATGCAAATTTGTTCGTTTTTTTTTTTGGTCGATTACAACGGTTTGTAATTGAAAATAATAAACAAAAAATGAAGAATAGAAACAAATGAAAAGTAGCTTCTTATAATAATATAGAAATTTGATAACAAAACCGGCTAAAAATAAAACAGAAAAATATGTAAACAGGTTTTAATTAAAAGAGATTTACATTATTGGTGAGATATTGATTATATAGTGAAGTTAAATTTGCATATGCAACACAAAATAAAATATTATAATTAAATAAGGGTCAATCCATTTGAAATCGTCCAATTTTCATTAATTTTGATGCACAAGATTTTTGATTTTAATGATTTTTTTATTAGTTATTCTTTATTCCTTTCTGAGTAAAAAACTAAAGATAAAATATTTTTCTAGCTAATACTATTATTGTTGCAGTCATTTTAAATTAGCTTTGCGGCTGAAAACATGTGATGGGAAAATCTTTCTAATTCTCGTAATTTTCCAGATATCGAACCAAAAGAAAAATTTACGGAGAGATAAGGGTATGCTTTATATTTTTTGTCCCCAAAACTCTTTGCCTACAATGTCGAGAAAGTGTTTAAAAAATTAAATATAGGAAACCAGCATTACAGAAGGAAAAAAATTAAGCGTGAGACTCCTTTCTAACTAACCTTCATTCTTATAACCTACCAAAGTTTTAGTCGATGTAATATTCGTGAATTTTTTAAACCGTTTTCTTGGCTACTTAGGAAATGTGTTGAAAGGATCAAAAATGTAGATAGTAATCTCATCATTAATCTAATTTTTGTTTTATTCTGAAATATGTAAATTACCAGACGTAATAATTTTTCAGAAAGCGGCTCGACCAAACCATCAAATTCCATCCCGTATCCAATCCTTACAATCCAAAATCCTTCTTAAAATCCTCAACGCTCCTTAGTTTGTCACAAATAAAATTATCTATAAAGATCTAAATGTTCCATTTGTTGCTAATCTGGCCCGAACCAGATATCACTCCTTCTATAACAAATTCCTCTCCCACTCTAACCCACTAGTTTCAATCCTTGCTTCCTCTTCGATTCCTGACAATCCTCCGAGGCGTCTGAAAATAAGATGGTCTCGAAACCTTCTGGTTTATAATAGTTACAGGAGTGCTACCATTGCGTAGTTCTTCCACAAGTCTGTTTTATGTCATTTTTCATTTATTATATTTACTTGTTGTATTATGAAGTACAGTTGTAAATTTCAATGAATAATGTTAAAAAAAAAAAAAAATTCTGAGTTTATATATTTTTTTTTTTCTCGAAATATGCCCAATTTCGTAGATCTAGTAATTATAGACTTCCCTTTTTAGAGGACATTGGATTCCATGCCATGCAATTACAGGTTATTCTAAAGATCCGGGATGCTGATAAGTAGGGTTTAGGTCCCTAGGGATTATCAGAGGTTACTGTGATTGAACTAACGCAGTAATTGGGCTGTAGACCCTCGAAGATTAAAGAGCTAATTCAGGAGGCAGGTAATATTACAGATTACGGTCACAATTTCTATATTCGATAAATGAATCCTGTATTATGTTCTTCTTTCACCAGCTGCCAGACGCTTTGCGAACTAAACTTAGTCAAACTATTAGAATTGTGGGCTAGCGTTACATGGACATTGGCTGCGTCAGCTTAATAGACTTTCCTAAATTCCTCGCCCACCTTCTCTTCTCAGAAGCTATGCATTTGCAGAGGTCAGACAGGTCTGGTTGGTTACTTTAGGAATTACTTCTGTGAATCGATAATGGGTTCAGAAAAAGTTTTTTTTGTGCTGTGCGTATAACAGAAATGATACAATATTTGCAGTTGAACCTAGGCAGTATTACATACAAGCATTTCGAGTTATACATATGACAATTAGTAACTTTATTAACTAAATTAAATATTTTTAAAATGACTAACAATTATCCTATTCTATCGTTCTCGCTACAGTCAGCATCAAGATTTATTATTATATAGTTATTATTATATACAAGTAAATAATAACACTTAAAATACTAAATAATTTATAATAAAATAAAATGATTTTAATAAAATTTATAACATTATTAATACCTAATGGATGTCAACTATTGATATTGTTGAGAGATTCATGAGAAAATTAGTCCGGATGGAGGTCAGAGAAAGAAAAACAAAGAAAATTCTTGACTCTTCTCAGAAAGCCCTGATGAAAACCCACAACGTGGATCGAAACGTTTGTTGTTTGATAAATAGTTTTTCACTATTTTCTAATATTTTTTGACTGCCACTCAACTATCTTATTCTTCATATCTATGTTTGGCAGCTAATTGTTCGTAGGCAAAACAATAAATAGTTTAGAATATTTCATTGTTTTTCTTTCTCTTATCGCCACACAGTCTAATTTCAACAGTTTCCGGTATTATTAATTTATACTTCGTTTTATCGAACTCAAACATCCTCCTTAAAAAACTTCCTTATGAAAATGGCTCCATTACAAAAAAAGAAAGAGCAGAAAAAAGTGAAAAAAAATCTCAGGCACTCCACTATACAAGTATTTAATTAAAATTTATTATAAATTATGTATTAATATTGATTATTTATTAACTAAAATTTCAATAAGTATAAGTATACAAGGCGATTGTTTCGATTAGGATCTATTTTCAATGAACTGCACAGTAAAAAAACTACGACAGTTAATCGAGTTACTCCAGTCAGACACTCCGAAAAACCCATTTCATCTCATATAATATTATTTCATGCTTATAGATCAGAGTTTATACATATTTTCGTTTGTCAGGCCCGAACTCTACAGCGTTACTCAAAAATTAGTGATAAAAATTGAAATTATTTTGTACATTATTACTCTTGTATAAAATCGGTCTCTTTTTTTTATCCACAAATATTAATATTATCCTATTTATAGCTTTAGATTTAAGGATTAACGTACTAATATACTCCAAATATTTTAGGGAATGAGTTATTTTAAAGTTTAACAATTAGTTCTCACCAGAGTTTATTCTGTGAATATACCAAAAAATAAAAGACAGTCTAGCTAGTTCCGCCAGCGGGATATTTCCTAACACGAGAATCTTAAAGTGAGTTTTTGTGATAGTGTTTTAAATCCATATTCTATGTAGAATGCTAATGGATACAGAAGTAACAGTTAATTTTTTATCATTTTAAAATCAGAAAAGTACCATCGCACTGTATTTATATTTAATGTTTTATAAATCCATAGAAAATGAGAGAAAACGAAGTCTTAAGATTGTCCTAGGAGAAAATATAATAATATTTATCATTTCTATTAAATATACGCAAATTCAAAACAAAACATAAAGATAAAATTCTTAACAATAACAAAGCAAAAACGTGTATTACACCCCATTAAATATTCATAGGAGACAAGCTTGTTGGAAAGAATTCTAAACTGGTTTTAATAAATAACCCACCAATCTAAAACCTCTTCTCGTTTAAGTGTTTCTTTTTTTTTTTTTTTTTTTTTTTTTAATTATGCTAAAACGTGTTGTCAAGCATAAAGGGACGAAATACATATATCCCTGTAAATGCATTTCAGTATTAAACTACCAAAAACATAAGTCATTAGTTACAGACTTTATGCGATTTTATTAGTTATGAAAAATATATATCAATTATGGAATATGATCCTTTAAAATTATTTTAAATAGGTTCACTTAGTACAGTTAAATAATATAAAACAAATCCATCGAAAATATTAAAAATAGAAATATCTTAACAATTAAAGGAATTTTTAATTTCACTTTCCAATATATATATATATAATATACAGTAAGGGAAAATTTTCTCATTCGAGTTTTCAACAAAAATACAAGTTCCTCTGAGTCCAAATGACTAATTCCAACAAAACGGTTTATGTGTGGAGGGAGAGGGGTGTTTGTACAGTTAGCTCGAAAACAAGAAGTCGCACGAAACTGAAATTTCCTATTTAAGATAATTATATGATTGGAAGATATTACACTAACTTTCCCACAAGAATTCACGGACCATAGTGCACTTCATATTTTATAATTTCCTCAAAACGTAGGTTTTATTTTGATTAAAATTCTTTGAAAGAGATTAAATGGCAAATTTTCAAAAAAATTTCCAGTAAAGTGTATTTTTATTTCGTTGAGTCCTAATGATAAAGCCATTTATCGATGTTGGCAATGATAAAACATGGACAAATCTAAAATAATGCGATAACCAACCAAAGGAGAAAACGCCAGAAATATTTTTGTTGACTTAATTCGTTTTTTTTAAATAAAGATAGTAATATAAATAAAAAAGGCCTTTTTTATTTTTTATAATTTACAATTGTATTATATAACACAATGAGTAAATATGCAGAGTGAGGAAAACTCATGAAAATGCCTAGAGAAAGAACTACCCAGTAGAAGCACTTCACTAACTATATTAAGGCAGTAGGTCCCGAAGCCACCTTTTTTTCAATCGCCTCGAAGAGTTATCAAGAATATCTAAGGAAGATAGATTACGGACGAGTGGGTTTTAGGGAGTTTAGATTGAAAAGAGGTGTATCTATCACGGTCTATATCTACAATAAATAGGATGTTTATGTCAATATGGGAGTTTATTTGTGACAAAATAAGGGGGATTCGGGATTTTGCGAAGGATTTTGGATTGTAAGGATTGGATGCGGGAGGAATTAGATGGTAAATGAAAAAAAAAAAAAAAAAAAAGCTAAATAATAATAATATAGACGGATAAACCTAAACATTTTAGGGGAAAAAAGTTACCTAATATAGATAGATGCATAAATAACTGTTTGTTAACATTTTTTTTTTTACATATTAAAACAAAAACTATAACAATGAAATAAAAAAACATTATTGGAACTATAGCCTTTCAGACCGGAGCCGACCTCTCTAATTTTAAAAATTATATAGCAGTCAAACAACAACAATCACTCACTTATTCTACCTTCACAAGGCTCAAAAACAAGAGCGACAATAAGCAATTAATAATATTTTAGAAAAATTTAAATTATAATTAAATTCTTTTATAAGGCTATGTTATTTTACAATAATATTACACAGCTACCCAGTTTTTACTATTATGATAGTTTATCACTTCTTCAACGTTGAGGCAATTCCTTCGGAAGAAACTTTTTTCTAATTTCAGACATTGGGCAAGTAGCTAGGAAATGAAATGCTTGGTTTCTCTTTTATTACTCAGCGAAAAAAATGTTATCTAATATGCAGAGCGTATTAAATTAAGTGATCACTGTAGATGATAATTTGTATCGTGATACTTTTATTTACAATAATTTTGGTACATTTTTTTCAATAATGAACCTTTGTAATAGAAAAATGAAAAAAAAATTACCCCACTTCAAAATTCGAGGCCTTGCGTTTTAAGATACGTAGAACCAAAATAACGATATTTTTGAAGATAGGTAAAAGATGTAATAGTATTTGTTAAAAAAAAAAAATAAATAATCATAAAAAAGAGAAAGGAAAAAAATAATTAAAATTTTACATATAAATACGCCCATAAATCAGTTATTTTTGAAGATAGGGAAAAAATTTACCAGTATTTTTTAACAAAACAAAACGGGATTAATTATAAAAAGAGAAAAAAGAAAATGATAAAATTGAAATTTTACTCATAATTACGCCCATGACTCAATTATTTTTGAAGACAGAGAAAAACATGTATACAGTTTTAGAATCAGTAAAGCAATTGACAAACAAACAAACAAAAATTGATCTATATATTCAAGTTACAAATTATAACAGATGTAATTTCACTAAAACTAGGTTATTATTGAAGATTGAGAAAAATAATAGCAGCTATTATTTGGAAATAATAAACCATTCGGTTATAATATGCAGCGTTTTTTATATAAATTTAAAGTTTTTTTTTCAAATCAAGTTTACAAACACTTTTTTATTAATTGTTTTTCACAGCGGAAATAAGTGAAATTCATGTGTCGCGTACACTAGATTCTTTTAAATATAGATGTAACGAATTTTAAAAATCTGATGTCTTCTTTAATATTCTTCTTAATAAATTACCAAGAGAATGAATATTTCTGATCAGAGCTACTGAACCTTACAAAGTTAGTAACTGTGCCAGCTCACCACTTCAATGGAGGACTCTCGTAAAGAAGCCCTTCACAGATTGCAAGATGATAAGAGGAGCTCACAGCCACTTGGCCCTAAAGAGAATATTTTAATCTTCTGAATAAAGGGCCCTTAAGGCGACCCGAACAAGCACGAGGAAATTGAGTCGGCACCTCCACAGAGAATCTTGTAACGCCGGTGTCCCTGATCAGACTTAGCAACCTGGAAGATGAAAAGGCGGGATCCCAGGCCGGTCTTTAGTCTATCCTGAACTTGGCAACACAGAATAACAATATATATATATATATATATATATATATATATATATATATATATATATATGTAGGAGAAACGTATAAAAAATTAAAAGAATTTCAACATATATCCCATTGTTATATTAATACGACAGCCTTGTCATCCCATAGAATCAAAATGCAGCATAAATTTAAATTTGAAAATGAAGAAATACTTTACGAAATAATAGAAACAGAAATTACAAAAAATAACAATAGAACCATGACCTATAAAATACATAATGTAAATTTATAAAAGTATATATGTAAAAAATCTGATAGGGCAACCCACGACTTCTACATACCTCTGTTCCTAAAATCAATTGAAGAATTTTCAAATACAGTTAGAGATTAAAATAAGTAAAGCTTATAAATAATTAATTAAATTGAATTACTATAGAAGCATGTGTTTTATTAAATAATTTATTATATTGTTATCTAAAACAATCAGTTAGTTTTATCGCCTTTTCACCACTCAGCATTAACTTCTACAATGTCTTAAGGTTATCTAAAGTAGTATTCATCGGAAGTATTTGAACTCTGTGCTAAATGTAAAAATCTGGTGCGAGTGCCACACTTACCTCAGTTGTTGAAATCGATTGAAGAATTTTCGAGTACAGTTAGAGATAAAATTGAGTGAAACTGATGAAGAATTAATTAAATTGAACTTCTATAGAAACAAGTGTTTAAAAAAAAATGTATTATCTTATTATCTAAAATATTTAAGTTTTATCGGGTTTTAATCACTCTTTATTAACTTTTACAATCTTGTGTATAAGTAATATTTTTTCTGAAATACTTAGCTATCCAACGGTATATTATACATGTATATTAGTGTTCTTATGTTCATAAACAAAAAATACATGCGGCGGTTTCTCGTTCAGTTGGATATCGAATTCGTTCAACTTATATATTTACCGGTTTTTTATAAATGCTAACGACATGATAAGGTTAATTTTTTCGAATCTACAAAATTAATGGTACTTGTAATGGAAGAAAATTTATATTATGGGCATTTGAGTCCTGTCAGACTATTTCCATCAGAATGAAACCTATATTATATCAAAGTCTATTTAATTTTACATCGATGTAGCGAGTTTAAAATAAAAATCGTCAGAGCTTTTTATGAGAAAATCTTAAAGAAGTTCATAATGCATGGTATAAAGTGGCTCTTCTGGTCAACTTATTTTGACGAAAAATTTGCTGTAACATCTCGGGTATACAGTTGTCTTAAATGAGAAATTTCAGTTTCGTATGACTTTTCGTTTTTGCGCTAGACTTACCACACAGGGACACACACAGACCTTTTTGGGTGACTTGGTCATGTGGACTCAGGAGACCCTAAAACGTGTATTTCCAGTGAAAAATGGAATTCGGATATTTTCACCATCGCAATACTATCCCTTACTATATATTTCATATATAGGTAAGTGAAAGTAAAAATAATAACTTCATAATATAAAATAAAAACAAGTCATTAGATTAAACTTATAATGACAACTTAATTCACGGGTTACAAATATGAAACTTTAAAAACAAATTTCATACAGTCAAAACATTCCATACAGATGACACGCTAATTTAAAACTACACGTAATTTAATTGATGAGTGTATACCATAATGTAACAAGAGCCCTCAAACGTTCTTTTCCATAAACAGATTTAACATTATGACTACCATAATATTTACTTTCTCTTACCTACATATGAAATAAATAGTAAGGATTTTTTTATTTTAACAACGGAATTAGGTGTAAGTCGGGTGCTGCGCGCACCAGAAAGGAATGGTAATAAGTTTTAGTTCTATGAGTAGAAAGATCATATTATTTGATATGATATATATTGTTAGATATGTTGAGATCTAAATAGCGAGATCTAGTTTCAAGTGATTGGTCTGAAGATTTGAATTGTGGGAGAACGTAGATGTAGGAGGGTGTGGGGTTTGTAACAGTTTGGTAAAGGTATGATCCCAGAAAATATTTACGTATAGAAGGAGGGAAAATTAATAGGCATAGTTTGCATGGAAATCGCTTTTATCTTTCTCGTTTTTTCACATTATTTGAACAATAATCCCGAAATTTTAGACTATAGTGTTTAGATAATAAAAAAAAAAAAAAAAAAAAAATATATAAAAAATATATATATATTATATATATATATATATATTAAAAATATATATATGTGTGAATATAATTATTAGTTTCCCAATTTTTGTTGATATTTTCCTTTAAAATGCAAACAAACATGAAAAAAGAACAACCTTTTTTTTTAATTCATTAATTCATTGAAAGTTAACAGGAGTTGACACGGATGAGCAGGGGCGGTTAATCAAAAAAGGTTTGAGACACAATATAATTCCACGAACAAAGGGGATTTTTATCTGAGGGAATATTGAGGGGAAAGCAAGCCCTATTTATTGTAGGCAATAAAAATCACTTTGGCCCCAACAAAAGATCTTTCTTGTCAGCGATAAACGGAACACTAGGAATACCTTTATTCCAATACCAATTCTTCAAAGATATTTCAATTTGATTAACACTGATGCCTTTATCAGCGCCATATTTATTTGCTGATTGGGCCATTTTTATATATTTTTTTTTTTTAAACCAATAATTTAAAGATAAGTCGAACGGTTTTTTTTTTTTTGTTTTTGCAAAAATGGCAATATTTCAAGAAAATTTCTTTTAATTTCGAGAAAAGTAGTAAGTAATTTTTTTGTTACATTGTTAATCTAATAGTAGAAAACAACCTAGGTCATTTAACAGCTTACCAATCTGTTCTATAAATAAATGAAATATTTTAAGAAAATTTCCCTAATTATATTATAAATTTCATTTTATATTCCTTTTTTTTTTTTTTTTTATATCTTCGAAAATAACATAGGTACAAGCGTATATATATATTTACTTTTTTTAACAACAAGTAATATACAAATGCCTTTGGGCATATATTGTGACGTTGATAATCATTACGTAAAACCTCCTTCAGGATTCTTCTGAATTCCTGGGTGAAGAAACCTCCAAGTGAAGGCACTTCTAGCGTGGAAGTTCTTTATTAAAGAAGCAGATCTCTGCTCCTGAGGCGTTTCAGTCTCCCTTTGGTGGGTTTTGTTTTTAGTGTGTCTGTCAGCAATGTTTGTACCAGTAGGTTTGGATGTCCAGGGAGTGAATCGGGAAATTTCGTATAGTATAGCTTAATGACATCCGTTACGATCGGTATGTTGAGGTCTTTGTGTAATGATTTATTGGATACGTAAAAGGGAGAGTGGGATTAATATTAAGTGGAGGAATTTAGATTGAAAGATTTGAATTTTTCGTAAGTGTGATTTTTACATGAGCCCCACACCTGAGTACCGTAAGTCCATATAGGTTTAAGTAGCATGTTTGTATATGATAGTTCTGTTGTTTGGTGATAGTTTGTTTTTATTGTGAAGAAGTCGTCTAAGTATTGTGAGTCGTGATTCAGTCTTTTTTTCAAGGAAGTTACTTGTGATTTCCATGTCAAGCGTCTATCCATTGTCAGTCCTAAGTATTTTGTTTCTGTTTGATTGGGTAACTGAACATTGTAAAGTGTTATGGAGGGCAATCAGAACGTCTAAGGTTGAATGTCACATGACTTGATTTGTGTATGTTTATTTTTTACACCATTTATCAAGCCAATCTTGCCGTAAATTTAAATGGGTTTCAACATTGTGTGAGGCTGTGGTCAGATCAGAACTCGTTGAGAGTATTACGGTGTCATCTGCGTATGTTTCAAGTAATGTGTCGGGTGTCTCTGGTATGTTAGAAGTGTATATAGTATACAGAACTGGACCCAAAAGCTCCCCTGCGGAAATCCCGCACCAACTCGACAGTAGTCAGAATGTTTACCATCTAGGTTGACTACGAAAAACCTATCCTCAAGATACGATCTAATTATTAAATTATATAGTATGCGGTAAAATTATTTGATTTTACAAGCGTATATATAAGCAAGATTTTAATTTTTAATTTTTATTTTTTATTGTTTATCGCCCTTTAGTGATTCTAAAAACTCTGAACACATTTTTCTCTGTCTCCAAAAATAATTGAGTTATAAACGTATTTTGGAGTAAAATTTTAATTTTTTTTTTCTTTTTTATAATTACTCGCGGGATTTTGGTTTAAAAAATTATAATTCTTTCTCTATTTTCAAAAATAACTGAGTTATAGAATTAAATCACTTTTAATCGTCCATTTTAAATATCCATGTATTAACGACTGGCTGTTAGGAACATCGTTGCATGCCCAAGTATTTTTGTGGTGAATTTAAAAAAAAAGATCCAGTAGTTTTGAAGAAATGCCGCAGAGGCATACGGAGGTTTTTTTTTAAATATTTTTCGGTTTCTACGCATCTTGAAACTTCAAATTTCACAATTCAAACGCTCAAATTTTGAGGGGAGGGGTACGTTTTTTTATTTGTTTAGTCGATTACAAAGGTTCATTATTAAAAATAATAAACCCATATATCATAAAATAAATAACATATAAACATATGTTATAAATAATCCTGATATAAATATGATTTCAGGAAAAGGCCTGACGCAACTGGATTTGTCGCAGAACATCTTGAGCTCCGTGCCGTCTCCTGCGTTCAAGAACCTGCACCACCTCATCATCCTCAACTTGAACCACAACAAGATAACGACCCTTCACGCCAAGGCCTTCGAGGGGTTGGACACGCTGGAGATCCTCACTCTGTACGAGAACAAGATTACCAACATCGAACCTGATGCCTTCAAGGGCCTGGACAAGTAAGTGCGAGCAGAATAATTTTTTGTTGGTCCATTAGTAAATGTATTGAAGTAATATAATACACTTATACAATGTTATAAACTAATCAATAATTGATGCAATTGACTTTAACATCTAAGATTAACTTTTAGAATCGATCGTAAAAATGATTCTTCTGACTTTAAACCGCTGAAATACCATTAACAATTATATCCTAAACAATAAAATTAAAAAACAAAACAATAACTTTTGCAATAATATTAAATAGTTAGCCGTGTGATATATCTGAATGATGAGAAGATCGTGGTAGTAGTAAAAAATGATAAGAAAATAATGATAATTCAACTCTTCAACTTAGGTCTTGGCGTCAGGTATGTCAGGGTGTCATAGCTACGTTAGACAGCGACTGATGGAACGCCTCTGAAACCACGTCTCCTTTTTTTCATTAAGAAAACTATAAGTTTAAATAATTTTATAAATGCTGAAAAATAAATTTACAACGGAAAAAGTTTGGTTAAATAAATATTTGTTTACGCTATTTTCTAGTAGTTTTGGACCGCCACCGAACCATGTTGATTTAAAAAAAAATACTAAATCTAATAATTATGTGAGTCATTAAGTTGTAATTTTTTATTTATAGGAATGAAAAGTATTCAATTTTATAAGTTAAGTTTTCGTGGCTCTATTTACTTCTAATGTATATATTTGACAATCTTTCGAAGTTATTAAGTTTACCTTTTATTCCAAAATTGATCAGTATGTTGCTATATTTATTATTATAATTCATTATCAATCTTTATTTAAAAAAGAAAACTATAGGCAAAGTTTAGCAAACTATTTCTTTTCATTTATCATTATTTTTTTTAAAAGTAAAATAAAAAGGTTAATGGAAATAATTAATAATTCTTACTGAACAGTTTGGGGATTGGATTCCTAGTTTCTACTTCAGTAAAATAGAAAATAGAGACAGGCAAAGATAATGCTATTTCTTCAGGATCATTCATTTTACTACTGAAAATCCTCGAAGCATAATTAATTCAATTCGAATATAAATTAGTTTAACTCATTGATAAAATTAGCTATTTTTTTTTTCTATTCTTTAACGATATAGCTTAATATGTAACTTTGTTCAGAAAACTCCGATCAAATCTCAATTCTAATCATAAGAAGACATAACATCCTTCGAAGGTGTATTTGTTCATATTTTTTCTATATAGGAGACTTGAACTTAATATTAGTTAAATGTCAATTATGTGGAATATTTTTCCTATAATTGCATATTTTACAACTATATAACCTACTGGAAAAATAATACAAACTTAATTACACGGTAGAAAAAAATAAATGAGCCTTTAATAGTCTTTTAAGCTCAAGAATTAATTTTATATCAGTAAATGTCCTAGGGAACCTTAGTAATAAATTAAGTAAATACCGTCTTAGTAAAATATCATCTTAACTCTATACTTTTATTATTACTATTATTTTAATAATATATTCCTTCTATAAATCATTTTTTTTTATTGCCTTTTAATGTGATGATTCATCCGATTTTATATAACATTTATATAATTATTTTGAATTATAATTAAAATATTATCTTAACTCGATACTTTAATTGTTTTATTAGTATTGTAATAATACATATATTTTTATATAAATCAGTTTTTTTTTTAATATAATGATAATTAAATCCGATTTTATATATATATATATATATATATATATATATATATATATATATATTTTTAATTATAATAAATATAAATGATATGATTAAATAACTATAAAAACAAAAATGGTTTTCCCCCTCTAGCAAATAAAAGTGAAACAAAAAATTATCAATAGCTAGTTTATTTCATCTCCTCGCCTGCTGTGAAGTTTTTATAAATCCAAATGTATTATAAACCTTCAAAGCAGCCTCCACAAAGACTAATTGATAATCAATACACACTCCTGGATTGCATTATTTTTGTATATAAATTTATTAATACACAGCCCTCTTATATTCACACACGTGCTTCATATTCAGAATAAAATATTAATTAAAAAATAAAATAAAAAAAGTATGCATTCTAATATTTTTTTTAAAACTAAAACAATGTTTTAATGATAAATATGTAGAATTTTTTAAAATTGTTTATAATAAATTAATGCTTTTATAAATTGTAAAGAAATATTATTTACATATCATTCATACAAAAAAAAAAACTAGATTTTATATAACAACCTTTAACAATATTTATCGTTCAATCAATTTCTATTAATTATCAATATGGTAAGGATACGAATAGGTTAAGAAATGAAAACATACCTTTAGACAGATGCTGTCGATGTTTGAATCTTCTTCCCTGTAATCAATAGCAGTTAGGTATAAATAATTTTAACAAATTAACATCAAATGTTATGGAAATAAAAGCAAATTCAATAAGTATAATATGATATATTCTTAATATTGTAAAATGTTTCACTTTAATGTATAAAGGAAAACACTCGATTCCGAAAATACCAGTTTCATATTCACTATTCATTCATTCATATCCATTTCACTTTCACTCACTATTCGTAAAGTATTGTTTATCATTCATTAAAACACTTTGTTAGCTTGCATAACGCTCCGTTTTTACTAATCCCAAACTATTAACCGTTAAATTAGCAAAGAAAAAGAAAAAATGAAAGAAGTACGGTGTTTTTAATCATTAAATTAAATAGCATTAACTTTGAGACAGACACCTTTAAATTTTTTTTAAAAACTGTACCTCTACAACGCATGGGCTACAACCTATTTTTACTTGGGCTCAGTACATATAGATATTCGTACCGTTTCTAGGCCATCGGCCATACAATGAGGTGATTAGGCCTTGATCACGTTCAGCCCCCAGTTTTTTTCCCCAATTTTTTTTGGATACTCACTTTATAGAGGTTGTGTCTGCCCCAGAAGGGCCTCCATACACTAGGGTCGCCCCTCCCTCTCCCCTTATCCCTCTCTCAAAATAATCTCAGCACTGGTACGCCCACTAATATGGTACTGTGACTCCGTTTATATAGATATATCGGAAGCTGAGGACTACAGGATACAGAGAGCGCTCAACGCAGCTATCCGATTCATATTTGGTATTAAAAGGGACCAACATATAAGTCCACTTATAAAGGAGTTAGGTTGGCTTCGAGCAAAAGAATATCGCCGCCTTAATTTAATGTGCCTAGCCCGTAAAGTGCTTGATACCGGAGTTTCAGGAATCCTAAGGCGTGAGTTTGTTGAGGTGCGGAGTGAGAGGTTGCAGGGCGTATTCCAGTTACCTGCTTGCAGAACTGAGGCCTTGAGGAATTCTTTCCACGCCGCGACAGCGAGAGAGCTAAACCAGCTACCGGTGGAAGTCAGGTTTTCATACTCTTTCCGTAAGGCTTGCCTTCGACTATTCTTTGAAGCAGACTCGTCGAGTGCACCTTGAGGCTCTGAACAAACATGGAGATACTTCCTTTCCCTTTCCAATATCCCTTTGTTCCTTTTACTTTATTTCATTGTTAATCTCTTCCCTCAGTGTTTGTTATTATTATCATTAATATTTATTTTATTTTTTAAATATTTTTATTTTTAATTGTCTACATAAATTTTGTTTATTATTATTATTTTCTTTTTGTATAGTTTAAAATATTTACTGTTTTATGTTTATTTAAAAGAGAAAAAAGGGTTAAATATGTATTGTTTAAAATTTTTTTTTTGTTTGGCACATTAATTATTGTAAAAATTATTACTTTGTCTGTAAGAAAGGGCCTCAGGCCCTAAGACAATAAAAATCTAATATAATCTCTTCCCTCCTCCCTCCCACTCCCCTGGCTAAATTAGCAGAATAAATAATATTCTTCCACAACCGGGATTCGAACCCAGGACCCGGAGGAGAACAGTAGTATTTTATAACAGTAAGAATAAATGGCGGGGTCAACTGTAAGAATACGAGGGCAATATACGAAATTCGAAACATTTTGTTTAATAGGTGATTGAAAAATATCAGGTTATCAAACTTGACAAAAGTTCAATTCATATTTGAATTATTGACCCAAATTCTTTCGAGTTTCTTTATTTTATCACAAAACTAAAGGCCTCCGAACTTTTTAAACTTAATAATTGTACTGAAGGCCTTGTCCGACTTTTCTCGTGATTCCATGAATACAATATACGTCATATGTTTAGCGAAGCCCCTCTTATTAAAATTTTAGACATACGACAATGGCGTAGTAGAATGATACCCGTCAGTCTCCGGGGACAAACTCTGATAACAAGGTTCATCAGGAATATTCATGAGGTTCGACCCTCCTGCTGTATAAGCCTCTCCTTGTTCTACAACTTATTTTAATAAACTTAGGCCTTTCTTTTTGTTTTCAACTCATCTCCCGTTTTATTCACTTTCTGCTTGGCAAGGGCAAAATAAAATTACGGTTTTCTGGACAAGAGAGCGTGGATCTCAAGAAAATTTTGACTTTAAAATAAAAAAAATGATTTCTACCCCAACTCTAACTTTAAAATTAATCATTAATAAACGAACATTATAGAATTAAATTAAAAAACAATAATATCCTCTAACTGTTTAGGTTGCTCATTGCACACTAGGGATAGTGTCTCCTAACCATGTACTATTCTCAACATTATACATATTACCATCAACATATTACTTAGATGATAATTTTTATTTTAATTACAGTTTTTTAAATTTTTTACAATAATAATTATGTATTTTTTTTAAATAAATTAATAAATAAAAAATAAGTGAAAGGACCCTACTTGACAAATGTCTAGCTTGGAATCCAAGCGAGTAAGCTATGCGTAATGATATACCTTATGCGCCGGACGAGTCAATATTTTAGAGCAAACCATACACCTTGCGGTGCACTGGAGTATATTTTTTCTTTGATTTGGTGTGTTTAAAGATAATAATGAGCAATATTCAAAATATATCATGACTCGAACCTCAGAAAAAAAAGGTAAGTATTTATTATTTTTGAATAAATTTGACTTGTTCTTATTTTATATTATTTTATTCAAATAAAGCTGCCTATTTCCATTTCACATTGTGATATAAGATTAAACGTAATAGTCTTTAAATAAATATTAAATGAATTTGCTTTATTAATTTTCAGATTTATGAATGAATGATGACAGTAATTTTAATTAATTATAATTCCAGTAATTTTTGGCGATTTTCGTACGAATTGTACTGTCGTCCGGTACGAATGTACCGGTTGTTACTAATCAGTGGTCCACAACCAGTTGTAGAAAAATAATAATGAATATAAACAAACTAAATTATATAATATATCAGGAAAGTTGAATGTAGTCATTCTTATAGAATCTTATTGACCGAGTGTTTATAAGAAATATTAAAATTAAACCAAATAATCGTTACTAATAAGTTGTTAATACTCAAAGCTATTGTTTTGCTTTTGATAAGATAGTATATCTGTTATTAATATTTAAATGATAATTAAATAACAAATGTTGATAATTAATTTAATTATAATCGCTATTATTGAGCATTAACACGTTTTTGTTTAAATCAAGCCGAAACATATTTGTAGATATATATAAGGTCACATATCTGCAACCTCCATTCACAGCTGCAAAGATAAAAATCATTATTTTCATTGGGCTTAAAATCCTGTCCTTTTTTTTTTAATAGCTTAAAACGTTAGCATTATATAGTTCTGTAATAATATTTGTTTCAATTTGAACTCTAACCATATGTTATTTATACTTTTGTCTAATCTGATTAATAATAATTAAACCCAGTTATTTTTATTTACTATATTTATATAAATCAAGTACAGATCTTATTTTCATGATGTGTGTATATAATAATGTTTTAGTCCTTTCGCAGATCTCAATTAACGCTATCGACATTAAGTGATTGAGTAGAAAATGGAATAGAATAGAATAGAAAGAATTTGTATTTATCAAAGTTATAATGGGCATAATATAATAGAAAGTTGTTCAAGCATTAGATTTTTTAAACTTACAAATTTAAAATTGTTCCAATTTAAATAAATAAAGAAATTTGCATTAATCAGGGGGAAAATTAAAACGAAAAATCTCCACATTTTAGAAAAAATAAAACTTAAATTAATAAACATAAAGTTACAGAACTACAGATAAAAATAATAACAAACTTAAATTACCACATGTCTCAATTTTTTATGTTTTTTTATTTATTATTTTTTATTTGCAACATTGATTATTTTGTGCAGAACTAACTATTGTGCTTATGTGGGCTGTTGTGGCAGAGTTAAACAAATTGATTGTTTGTCAGACTGTTAAACATATTTTTGGAATCGGGAAATATTTAAAACCTTGTGAATAGAAGAATATGAATAATGTCGGAATAAAGTCATAATTATTTCATCACTGACTGCTGTTTTTTACGTTAAAGTCATATCTTTCCATTAGTTTATCTAAGGCCATTCGATCTAAAAGGATGAAGAGATGTCTGAGAAAAAAAAAAATATTATATCAAAATTAATGAAATGTCATGGAATGATGAATACCCGACGATGTAGAAGAAAGCTGTGTGTTAGCCTGAACAAAGCTAGAAAAGGAGTCTCTCATTATTCACACGGGACTGGGTGAATTGTGAAGCCGAGAGGAGATCGTCCATCTCTCGGCCATTCAGCCACTGTCCCATCCTCCCCCATCCATTATCTGCTTATCAGCCGCTCAGTACTTTACTCCACCAGTCGGCGGTTACAAAGGTTTGAATCGATTCCACCAAAAGCGGTTAATTTTCTGACCATTGATCTGACAAAATGAAGAAGGGAAATATTAGGAATAACGTCAACGTTTGTATTTAAGGCCAATAAAAGAAAAGAAGAACAAGGCTTAAAATTTGATAATATCTTACAAGTTTACATTCAAATGCACAAGATTAATTACTCCGAAAAAGATCACGACATGACACCCTGGTTTCGACCACGTGAAATCAATCGATATCTTTCTGGCAGGCTGATTGAAAGTCCTGGAAATTCTTTAAGACGCTGGATTTTTAATACGAACCTTTTATCAATTTACTTTTATAATTTTTTATATAAACTTGAAGACAAAACAGTATTTTATCATGATAAACGTATTTGATGAGTTGTTTGGGAAGTGAATACAAAGTTTTGTTTAAAAATACGTGATATAATTACTATTGCTTTTAAAGGTTGGCCCACTAATAATATTACACTTATCGTACCTTTCTTATCTGGATATAACATTTCTTATATATAAATTTTAATTCGAAATTTTATTATTAAATATATTACATTCTTTACATAGCAAACATTTAATATGGCAAGATGTAATAGCAGTTCAAAATTATAATCATCCCAGTCTTGTTGAATTATAAAATGCTTAAAAAAACGAAAAAAAATGTTAAAGAACCACATTGAGTTTCAAAAGAAACAAGAAAAATATTAAATCATTATCAACTTCAATTACAGCTTTCCATCACTTTCTTTTACCTTTTAAAATTTTTACTATAAGATAAAAAAAAATTATAAAATCTTTAGTTTTCCAAAAGGATAATCTGGAAAACGAGCAAGCAGCTTTTCGCCCTGGACGCCAAACCCAAGACCATATCTTTGCTTTGAGGATGATAATAGAGAAAGCCTGGGATCGAAATAAAAGCTTATACCTTGCTTTTCTGGATATTAAAGCTGCATTTGACTCAGTACCTAGAGAGGAAATATGGAACGCCCTGAGAGTAAAGAACGTGCCTGAGGGTTTGCTACTCGCTATAAAATCAACATACCAGGCGCCAAAGGGCATTGTAAGAATTAACGGTCTCGAGTCAAAGAGCTTTCCGATGGCAAAAGGAGTAAAGCAGGGGGATAGCCTCAGCCCTCTACTCTTCATCATCTTTATGGATGAAATAATTAAGATTTGCAAGAGAAGAACAGCAAGAGCGGTGATTGGTCATTGGAAAATGAGAACCATACAGGCACAAGTAATGGTGTATGCCGATGGCATAGTCCTTATTACTGACTCTAGCGCTAAGCTCCAACAAGCCCTAATAGAGTGGGAAGCAGAATTAGGGCGGAAAGGTATGATTATTAATGCCAGAAAAAGCAAGATCCTACAAGTGGGACGACAGCCCGAACAAATCCACATTATGTGCAACGACGAGGAGCTTGAAGTGGTAAATGAATTCTCCTACCTTGGAACTGTGATAAGCGGAAATGGAAAAATACAACCCGAAATATCCCACAGGAAAGGAAAAGCAAATAATATTTACTATTCCATCAGCAACACAGTAGTAGGAAAGAGAGAGGTTAAAAAAGATGTCAAGCTCCACATATTTAAGGCCGTATACATGCCTGTTCTACTATACGGAGCAGAGAGCTGGGTACTCCCGGACAACAAATGGAGCCGTATAACAGCGGCAGAAATGAAATACCTGCGCAGAGTGGCTTCCAAAACCCGCAGGGATAGGATAAGGAATGATACAATAAGGGAAGAATTAAACATTCCAGCAATGAAGGAGACCCTGGAGAAGAGACAGTTGAGGTGGTACGGGCATGTATGTAGGATGAGCCAGGATTGTGACCCACGCAAATTTATGGAAGCAAAACCAGTTGGCACCAGACCTAGAGGAAGGCCTAGGCTTAGCTACGATGGCTACATTACCAAGTTGGGGCAAGCGAGAGGCAAGACACTGCAGGAGATGAAGACTCTTGCAGGAGACAGAAAGAGATGGAGATCCTGGGTTGGACTATCTCCACGCTGAAAGGCACAAGGAGAGAGCTAAAGAAGAAGAAGTTTTCCAAAAGTATATAAGATTTTTATATTCCTGTTCTTATGTTCAAAAATTAACATTAAAAAAATTATTTGTTCTTAGTTGGATATTAAAATCGATCTACTTATATATTTACTTGTTTTTCTTTATTTCCTGCAACATGCTATGGTTATTTTTTCGAATCTACACAACAAGAGATACTTTAGACAAATAAAATTAAAAAAATCGGCATTTAAACTCTGCCAGATTAATACAATCAAAATGAAACCCACATGATATCAAAGCCCATTAAACTTTAGATCGATGTAGCGAGTTTAGTCAAAATCGTTAGACTTCATAACACACACCTTTTTGTCCGATTTAGTTATTTGGACTCAAAGGATCCTAAAACGTATATATCCGATGAAAACCGGAATTTGAACATTTTCACGATTGCAATACATTCTCGGACTATTTATTCCATATTTAGGTAAGAGAAAGTAAAAATCTTAACTATAAAACTTCATATTAAGCAAAAATAGAATATTTAATTACATTAATCCAGTTATTTTTTGGCGAATTCGTTCAAATTATTGTTGTTTAAAGCTTTACATGAAATAGGTATATTCGATCTTCTTTAAATTCATTGCCCAAAAAGATCAATTACTTATAATTCCGCACTCGCATAGATTCTTAATAATCTTTCCAGACACCGAAAATAATTTGATGCCGTGCGTTGTTTTTTTTAAATTAAACTGTCATTAGATTGTTACCAATCAATGGTCCACAACCATTCGTAGTAAAAAATAAATAATAATAATGAAAATAACAAAATAAAATTATATAATATATCAGGCAGTTGAATGTAGTCATTCTTATAGAATCTTATTGACCGAGTGTTTATAAACAATGTTGAAATTAAAAGATACGTTTCCGTTGAAAACCGGAATCAGAACATTTTCACGATCGCAATACTTTCCCTTACTATTTGTTGCATATTTAGGTAAGTGAAAGTAAAAATCCTTACTCTAAAACTCCATATCAGGCAAAAATATAATATTTAATTAAATTATTATATGTTTCCTGATTTATAACAATATTAAAAATACTTGTAAATTAATATTTTATAGCAAGAGCACCCTTGCACCCAAAAGGCCCATCAAGCTGAACCTTTTACCTTTTGGCCTATCGATTACCGCTAGTAAAATTATCCTGACCCGACCGGGTTCCAGAATACGACGCAGATGTGACCTCCATATGTATGAATATCTTGATGAAGTTTCAACGGTTTTATTTTTAGACCCAACATGGAGGAAACATTGTTTTAAGCTTAAATAATACACATGGAATGCTAGAGGATGTAAAGAATTATAATTTCTAAGTAATTGGGAACTTTTATGGCAGATATCAAAGCTTTTAGATCGACTTTTAAAAACGATAATCAATTTTTTGTTTCTTTATGTTTTTGAAAACGAAAATAACATTATATTAAATATACAAAGGTAGATACTCTTCATTGACAAAGCGTTGCTGCCCGACTCAATTGCGTTGTTTTTACACAGCGTTCTATTTTGTCCTCAGAGGACTATTTTTGATATTCCAAATTTTAATACATCTTGTATTTTTTAGTTTTTTCTCATTTCATTCTTAATTTTTTTCTTTTATCGTTTGTTCTCTCATATTAGTATATATATATATATATATATATATATATATATATATATATATATATATATATATATATAAGTTAATAATAAATATCATAAAATGACTACCTATTAAAGTTAATCATTATATATACAATATTACATAAAGTTAATTCTAAAAAAAATACTAAAATAGAAACAAAAAGCTAGATATCTCAGACAGTACTTAATGAAATAAGGTACAAAATCAATATATTCAGTTTTAAAACAAGGAACATAATTCAGAATGATATAGCAGTGATTTTCAAACAAATAATTACAAAAAAAATTAAAGTGTATTACTAAAAAAAAATGTTTCATGGAGTGATTTTTAACTCTTCCTTCAATAAGCAGCAGGAAAACAGGAAAATCGCAACAAAAAAAAATTAAAATATATAGCATTTCCAAGTCAAATTCAACCTTTTTCAAATCAAATTCAACCCTTTCCATTTTGAATTCAACATTTTTCAATTTTAATAAATAAAAAAATCAAGTTTACTTAATTTTATGTTTTTATGATTATTTGAATTATAGATTATGCTTTTAAAACTTTTGGCTTGATTACTGTTCCCAGGGCCATTTTACAAACAAATATAATGATTATAATAATAAGTATAACCGTTCTCACACCAAACCTCCATAAATTGGTTACCTAAAAATGGTTAAAGGAACCTCGCGGCTGAATGTGACCTCATTGCACAGCCGTTGGCCCGTAATACGAATTTCTGTTTATACTGAATCCAAGAACCTTCGGGGCTATAGAGATGCAAGTCTTTATTCAGTTTTTTTTTTTTACATTTCCAAAAAAATAATTATATTCAGTATGTAATGAATATTCTTTTTTGACGTATATTTTACCGAAATATTCATTCAGAGAAGCATCAAATACAATACATTTATAGCAGCTATTTAATTAATTACTTTGAAAGCATAAAGTCTCTTTAATGATTTACTAGCTTAAAGTAAAGCAGTAATTAATAATAAAAATAAATAAAACCTCAACTTATTGAAAATAAAGACATTTTTAGTTATATTCTTAAAAAATGATTGTTTTGAATACAAAAATCAACAATTTTTGAATAGGCTCATCCAATAAAAATTAAGACATTCATTATTTTGATTAGTAAACAAAGCCACCGTTACTTTTTATGTATATATCTAAGACCCTAATAATAGTTTTTTAATCCTTTGCAAGGTTTAATAAAATGAAAGGAAAGCAATAAAGGGAAAGCAATTGGAGCTAAAAACCCTGAATGGGCAATACTTAAAAGAGACGGTAAATAGGCCCATTGGAGGCAGGACCGATACTCGTTGCGGGAGCCCTTAACTACTCGGCTAAAGCCCTAAGACCACACTTTTTCCACCTGTTCTTACCTTAATGTCCTCCGATTAAGGGGGCAGATTTATTAGGCCACAGCAAGGTGACGTAAAACCACTAACCTCCTTAGACCTCACAAATGACAATGGCCGAATAAAGGAGGCTTAACATTCTTCAAGATGGCCGACTATCACACTAACCATAATATAAGGCTTTAATAAAAGACTTAGCGGGAAAGTCGCCCCTAAATTTTAAATTCAGAGGAAATTCTCAGGACTTGGAATGGCTTTACTTAAGCTAACTTTTCTTGCCTGAATTTCTTCCATCGTATATTAGGCCGTTCATGATAATTATTAAAAACAAACAAACTCTGAAAATTATTACTCAATGATTTATTATTTCCAAAGAACTATATTAGAGGATATTTATAGTATTTATTTATTACTTTCACTTAATTATATATGAAATTTATAGCAAGGGAAAGTATTCCGATCGTGAAAATTATCGAATTCCAGTTTTCAATGGAAATACACCTGTACTTGTGTGTGTGTGTGTGTGTGTGTGTGTGTAACTCCAGCACGCGAACGAAAAGTCCTATGATGAATTTCATATTTAGGACAAATATACACCCGAGATGTTACAAACACTTTTTCATCAAAATCAGCTTACCAGAGGAGTCACTTTATACCATGCATTTTGCACCTTTTTACGATTTTCTCGGAATCGGTTGTAACGATTGTGAATAAACTCCCTATATCAATGTACAATTTAACGGGCTTTAACATAATGTAGGTTAAACTCAGATTGAAATAGTCTAACAGGGCTTAAATGCCGATATTTTTAATTGTATTTCTCAAAAGTACCTTTAATATTGTAGATTATATAAAAATACCCATATTATCTTGTTAACATTGATAATTAACAGCTAAATATGCACAAGTTGAGCGAATTTGATAAACAACTAAAGGAGAAAACTGAAAAAAATATATTTTTTAATACAATTTTTTTGTTTTTGAACATAAGAACAGTAGAATAATATATTTTTTAATAAAACACTTGTTTCTATATAAATCAAATTGTATTAATTCTTTAATTATTTCACTTATTTTTATCTTTAACTGTATTTGAAAATTCTTTAATCGATTTTGAAATTGGAGGTAAGTAAAAGTATTGTGCTGCCCGCATCAGATTTTTTAAATTCGTATTGGGGATTTACGGATTTTTTTTGTTTGTTATTCGGGTTCTGGGTACCTTGAAACGTATTATTGATTAGGGTTCATATATATATATATATATATATATATATATATATATATATATATATATATATATATATATATATATAATATATAATATATATTTTAGTGGAGGTACGAAGTGCCCCTGAGTCATGAAACTCATGTCATATAATCGTCGTAAAGACAGTCAGCCCATCCCATATATATATATATATATATATATATATATATATATATATATATATATATATAACTTTACCTACTCACTGAAATTATATTAAAGCTTTATAACTTTAATTTATAAAAAAAAAAATCTCATCTTATTTTTAGTTTTTGTATTAATTTAATATCTGCAGAATTTTAAGAATTAGAAAGATTTTCCAAACACACGTTTTCAGCCGCGTCAGCTGACTTTGTGACAACACTAACACTAAGTATTAGCAGAAAAATATTTTATCAACAGTTTTATATTCAAGAAAAGATAGAGAATAACTGATAAAAAAAAATCATGAAAATTAAAACTGTTGAGCCGCAAAATTCAAATCAGTTCAAATGGACTTTTCGAGAATTAATTGTCCTCGTATTCACACTAATAATAAAATAGCGTGTTACATAGATCTAAGCGGATCTTACAATATTCAAAAGAATACTGATTGCTTAATATTGCTATAAACATAGTTCCATATTTACAGAATGAACCTCAAGATCCTTGAAAAACTTATAAATATCATCAAAACTCGAGGAAATACAATGTTTTTCGTCACTTTACACCAAGCTTTACGTGATGTCCTTATTTTTTTATTAATTTCTAACGTAACACTTGCACCTTCTTGTCACGCATTAGCTCAATAGGGACTGAATTGTACAAAAAAATATATAAATATAAAAGCTGGCTTTTGAATGTTAAAAAACCTACCGTGAAATCACGCAATGTAATAACATTCGAAGAGCAAATGATTAAAACGGTCTGATCATATAAAGCCCATCTTAAAGTATGTTTGTAGTACTTATTAACATGTATCTGAAGCAATTTCGTTTGAGCAAGCAACATGTGCGTGCACTGAAAGAGATAAGGATTAAGAAATATATATATCTACTAAAGTCAAAACAGTAGAATCCTCAAGTATATAAGCAAGCTTTATACAAAAGTGAGAATGCGCCACACACAGAAGTTAATTGATAATTACTAAACCAATGAGTATTGGTCAATACAAAACAGTTACAGAATAAATTCGCTGAACTAATTATACTCTACCCTTTGATTTTACATACAACCAACATGAATGCTCGGTAATATTTAACAAAAATCATTAAAAGTAGAATTCATTAATTTCAATAACTGCAAAAATTTCACTCGCAATCATTGAAAAAAGAAATCACTGAAATAAAATTATGAGACAATAAAATTTCTTTAATTTAAAATATTCCTTAGAAATTACTTTCAACCCCTTATAATATAATCAGAGGGGCTATAATGGTGAGCTACCTTAAGAAGATTAAAGCTTTTCCTTAGAGCTTAATTTAATAATTTTCAGTCATCTGGCTTAGGATTCAGTCAGTAACTTGATGAAAATCATTTAATTTTTTTTTTTTTCCGTGAAAGGTCTTTTTCTTTACAGCTCGAAGAATTGCTAAAACTCTGAAGTATATCTAGTTCGGGTTATCACGAGGGTAAAACCAATATAATTCATAGGTTATATTTTATTGTTTTATCGCATGGATAAAACTTCAAAAGCTAAATTCTTGACTCTTCTGCTCATTACTTTCACTTACCTGTATATGAAATATTTAGTCGCTCTTATGAAATGGGTTGTCTGGGAAGTAAGTAGAGAAATTAGGACAAAAATTAAAATTTATGAACAGCTTAAAATTTATTTATTTAATCTACAAAATAGTTACCACCGTTAGCGATTACCCTTCCCCAATGGCTTGGGAAGATCCATTATCCCTTTTTTCCAAAAATCACTGTTCTTACTCCTGAAAAACAATAAAAGGTCCGTTTTGACGTCATCTTCTCAAGAGTAGGATTTCCCTTGCACAAAATTTTCAAGGGAACGGAAAAGATGGAAATCCGAAGGAGCAATGTCAGGAGAGTACGGCGGGTGAGGCAAAACCTCTCATTTGAAGCTTAATAACTTTTGTCGAGTCCTTAAAGACACATGGGGCCTAGTGTTGTCTTGGTGGAATAGCACCTATTTCCGATTTGCCAACTCTGGCCGTTTCTCTACAACTGCTACCTTCAATCGGTCTAACTGGGCGCAGTAAAAGTCCGTATTTATAGTTTGGTTTTGTGAAAGGAGCTCAAAATGTATGGGTCTCTTCCAATCCCACCAAATACTGAGCATCACCTTTCTTGGATGTAAGCCGGCCTTTGGTGTTGCGAGCGGCGTCGTTCCAGGTTCTTAACTCCGCACCTATCTCACAGACAGTGATTCGTGAATTGTTTGCGATGACCGTCATAATATCCACGATGTCAAGAGTTGAACTCCGGCCAACCCGGGGTCGGTCTTCCAAATTGACATCTCCTGATCTAAACCGAGAAAACCACTTCTGAATCGTGCCATCAGCAATTGAATCGCTGCAATACACGGCACGAATCTTTCTTGCAGTTTGGGCTCCGTTTTGTTCCATTTTTAAAAAATAACAGCATAATATGCGGAAAATGAACTAAATCGCCATTCATGTTGGTATAATAAACTAAACTTGGCAATAAACTACACTACTTAGCCTTAATAAAGACGAATTCAGTGTGTAAATATGGTTAATTCCATAGGGATTAAAAGCATATAAATAAACTTTAGCTTTAGCTTTGTGATTCATTTTAGTAGAAAAAAAAAAGTAAATTTTATTTTAAAAGTCTCTATGAACTTTTCGGATAACCCAATATTAATTGTATTGTATATGATTCTATCGAAACGCAATTTTTTTCTCCAACTGAATTTAAATATTATCTAATTGATTTTAACAACAGAGGTATGTAAAAGTTTTGTATTGAACGCAACAGATTTTTTTAAAATATTCTAAACCTCCAAGAATAAGAGCTAACATACTGATTCATTGTCTAACTGACTTATTGTACCTAACTTTATAGTACTTACAACTAACTTTTTTACCCTCATACCCTTCAATGATTCTTTTAACAAACTTTCTTTTAACAGTATTTATACAAAAGATAACTAAACGTGAAAAAATATAACATGACCCAAGGTTTTTTAAATAATAATACCAGACTTGAGAACTAATTAAGTTTTGTTAAGAAAACATAGAAGAAGAAAGCAATAAATTATAAATTTTAATTATAAAACTTCAAAAAGTTCTATCTGTCTTACAAATAGTTTTTCATCTCCATTTATCTACTGGGGCATCTTAATTCCATTTAATCATTCTAGCTAGAGAAAATATAGCTACAATTTATCTCGGATTTGCATATTCTTATTTTACTTGCTCTTAGTAAACTTTTTTTTTTTTTTTTTTAATGTAACATCGTACATCGCGGATAACATATGTAATTTGAGATATCTCTCCAAAACAAAGAAATATTTACCAAGAAAAAATAGTCGAAGAGAATTGATTCCGTTAAAAGTGAGTCTGATTCCAGCAAGAAAAGCTTGTTTAAAAGTGTTTTTCTTGTAAAATTCCATTAAAAAAATAATTATAATAAGCATTATTGCTCTTCAAATCGATGGATATATAAACGTTTGTTTTTAAGTAAAAAGTTTTCAAGCTACTACGGGTAACTGAATACTTTGGATGATTAATATACATGTCTCTTTACTTATAGCCTTTATGCTTTACTGACAACAAGTATATAAAAAGGCTACTATATAGAATAAAATATTCTTTGTGAAGTGAGAATGGTTGACTGTGTTTATATATGGGAGAAGTTAGTTCAGGATGCAGTCAAAAGAAAACACAATTAAGTATAAACTTAATTTACAGGTGCCGACGTTTTGCCTAAATTATAGGCCTTCTTCAGGGCTAAAAACCCAAACAAAATAAAATAACAAGTAGTAGAATACAATATTGAAAGATGATAAGAAAAATAAATATACTGATAATTAAAAACAAAGTGAAATGTTAGTTATGATAATTGACACATATTAAAATAAATAGAAACAAAAGATAAAAGGTGAATAAATAGATAATGGAAAATTAAAATTTTTAAAAATATCAATATTTACAGTATGAAAAATTGTAAACCTAAAAAAATATAAAATAAAATAATTTTAACAGAATGAGAAAAAAGAGTTAAAAATCTATGACGTACAAAATGTCTATACTTTTATATAATGTGTAACATTATAATATGCAATAAGTAAATACGTAGGTATTCATAATAAGTTTGTACTTAATTGTGTTTTCTTTTGCCTGCACCCTGAACTACCTTCTCCCATATATACCACACAGTCAACCATTCTTACTTCTCGATAAGATCGACGTTGAAGAGATAGTCTTCACACAGAGATATTTATACAAACGTATTTACTTATTTTATATTCTAATGTTTCACATTTTATGAAAGTATAAACATTTTGTACGTCTTAGATTTGTAACTCTTTTTTTCATTCTGTTAAAATTATTTTATTTTATATTTTTTTAGGTTTACAATTCTTCACATTTTTCATACTTTAAATATTGATATTTTTAAAAACTTTAATTTTCTATTATCTATTTATTCACCTTTATCTTTTGTCCCTTTTGTTTCTAATTATTTTTATATTTGTCAAATGTCATAACTAACATTTCACTTTGTTTTTAATTCTAATTCTTTTACTTATCATCTTTATATTGGGTTGATGCAAAATTAATGCAGGTTTCCTCTATTGCAATATCTTAATTCCAATTGTGTAAACAAAGCTAATCCTAACATTGATCATTATTATACCAAAACAAACCTTATCTAATACCCTCTTTTTCACCATGAATTTGTTTAGTAAAATCGTTTTGTTCAGTGTGTTCAAAGGTCTTGAATCGAAAATGTCAAAGTGCGATTTTCGTCAAATTTATTTTTACGAATTTAAATTAGGGCGCAGCGCTGCGCAAACGGCTCGTAATATTAATGAAGTGTGGGGTCAGGGGGCTATTAATGAGTGCACGGTGCAGCGTTGGTTCCAGAAGTTTCGCAGAGGAGATTTCGACCTCGAAGACAAGGAAGGTCGGGGCCGTCATCTTGCTCTGGACAACGACCAGCTGAGGTCAAAAGTGGAAGAAGACCCAACCAAAACCACACGAGAAATGGCGGCGGAACTCGGAACTCAAAAATTGCAACGTCTTTGCCCAGCATTGATGAATCGGAAGGGGCCGATCCTGCTTCACAATAACGCCAGACCACACGTTGCACAACCAACGCTTCGACGACTGCACGAGTTGGGCTACGAAGTTCTCCAACATCCGCCTTATTCACCTGACCTCTCTCCTACAGACTTTCCCTTCCAAAACCAGGACGACATTGAAAATTCTTTTCGTGATTTCATTGAGTCCAGGGATTCGGATTTTTTTTTCTGGTGGAATAAGAAAGCGTGTTGAACGTTGGCAAAAGTGCATTGATTCAGATGGAAATTATTTTGATTAAATATATATGGTTAAAGTAAAGATATGGCGTATTTACAATACCTACTAAAAACCTGCATTAATTTTGCATCAACCCAATATATTGTATTCTACTACTAGTTGTTATTTTTTGAGTTTTTAGCCCTGAAGAAGGCCTATAATCTAGGCCGAAACGTCGGCACAAGTAAATTAACTTTATACTTAATTGTGTTTTCTTTTGACTGCATCCTGAACTAACATCTCCCATAAAATATTCTTTCTTTTTCAGAATCTAAGGCGTAGTCAAAAAATTCAGTTTTTGTATCTTTGTGATGTTAATAAAGTATAAGGCATATGGAGTATTATATCACTTTCAATGAAATAAAGAAGTTCGCGGCCTCAGTTAATCCTAAATGACAGTATTTACCTTAATAATCATTTTGATCCAGGGCAAAGATTACAGTGTGTTAAATGACGGCCTTGTTTCATTCAATAATATGGAAACCCAACTACTTCATTTTATGGATAGTTGAATAATGGAAGGAAATAAGGGCAATTGTACGACCAAAGTAATTAATTAAGGGCTATGAGTCGGCCAAAGCATCATTGACACGCGAGGCATCCATCCAACAAACTCCGGCAATAAAGATAGCAATGGCGATGCAACTGTCGTCACCGATTGGCGCAATGCATTAGGAATCTTAGAAAATCGGGTGAGTTGAGTGCATCAAAGAATATTTTCTTACAAGAAATAAAATCTTTTAATTTAGACTCTATTAAAAAAAATGCGTGCAGAAGTTGGCTCTTGGTTAGAACAACCACTTCCGTTTAACGCCTTAATATACCGTTGTAATTAAAATAAATATTTAGCTAATTAATTAAAATAAAAATGAATCAATCAAAGAGCCTGTTCGTCACATTTTCTTTAAAACATAACTCCTGCCCCAGGTCTTTTACGATACTATTCCAATACCAGTTTCAGACGCAGTACGTTATTTAGGACTTTACCTTGACAAACGACTAACATGGGCATACCACCTCAAACGAAAAAGAAAAGAACTAAATCAACGATATGGACTTCTTTCAAGGTTATTAGACAAACGTTCAAAATTATCATTGACGAACAAATTAACTATTTATAAAGTACTAATAAAACCCATTTGGACTTATGGCATTGAGTTATGGGGAACAGCAAAAAAGTCAAACATCAAAATTATTCAATCAATTTCAATCAAAATTACTTAGGAAAATTATAAATGCCCCTTTTTACGTATCTAACGAGACACTACATACTGACCTAGACATTCCATACGTCATTGCAACTGCCACTGATCGCTACAATAAGTTTTATGACAGACTGACCCTAAATTCAAACCCGCTGACTCAAAACCTATCAACTGCCACAAACCCATATAATCCGCCCAGAAGACTATCGAGGCGCTGGCCAAAAGACCTGAAATATTGAAAGTTATTAGTTTTTTTTATCTATCTCATGTAGTTTGTTACATTTTTCGTTAGCATATTTGCTTATTGCAATAAAAGCAGATAGCAAATACAATTGTAATGCCAAAAAAAACTTCTATGAATAAATAAATATTATAAAAATAAAATATACAGTTGTAAATATCAATAAAACATATTGAAAAAAACAAAACAATATTGTCTAACTTAAAAAACCTAGCTCAATGACCATTTCATTAATTTATAAAACAAGCTTATTCCAAAGACTTTTTTGAAAACCTATGCTGTACCACTTTTAGTTTGTCGATTTTTGAAAAAATAAATATCTCAGACATAAAAAAAAAAAATAAAAAAAATAAATAAAAAAAACCAAACTTTAAATATGTGATTTCTGCTAAGATCATATCATAGCTAGATAAACGCATTTCTCATAATCGACATCTTACTGGAATATTTTGGTAAGCATTAAGACAACTAAACTTCTGACAATCACCAAGTGTATACTTTAAATGTGCTTGAAAAATAGATCAAAAAAACCCTCTTAATATTGATTTGTTCGTGCTAGAAAATTCTTTACAGAAGTTGTGCCACGCACTTTAGATCGACACGAACTCACCTTGCATAATTTAATACGGTCTCCATAAACCAGCGACATCTAGCTAAATATTTATCTGGAGTGCTTGTCGAGAACAAGATATGAGAAGTATTACCTTCAGTAAAAATAAATATATTGTCAAGATATTATTGCGCAATTTGAAACATCTATTCGGACTTACTCTCACAAAAACGAGTTTATTCAAGGATTAACATATTGTAAAAAATGTAGAAATTCTCCCTCCCAGTGAAATTTTCCGATGATCTAACAGAGAAGTAAGAGTGCATCTCAAAGACAATTTATATTTCCACATTCTCATTACTATCTTTTTATACTTCTTAAGATAGAAAAAACAAAAAAAATTAATAGCATAGAATGTATAATCCATGAAAATTTCAGACACATTCTGATAAAAATCTCTTTTTGATTTCATATCTTTTTAGCTTATACATTGAATATTAAATAGTTGACCATGTGATGAATATATACGATGAGATAGTTCGTGTGACAGTCCAAAAAAAGATTAGAAAACACGCCTAAAGTGGCTTCTTGACTCTTGCATGTAAGCCCTGATGAAGATTCGCCAAGTGGGTCGAAACGTCAGATAATGAACAGTTTTTCAGTGTTTTCCAATTGTTTTTACCGACACCCGAGCCATTCTATTCTTCATAGCTGATTATTTGATTAGTAGGTTCATCATCCGAAAATAAATTCCACCTAAAAAGCATAAACAAATAACTTTAGCACTTTAGCAATTTTAAATTATCTTTTGGAATCCCTACGCAAGACTGAAACGACAAGAAACTGTTCGAAGATATCGATTACTACAACACTTACTAGACAAACGTTCAAAACTTCCAGTATATTACAAAAGACTCATTTACATCACTATTATCAGATCTATTTGGACATATAGAATCGAGCTTTGGGGGTCTATTAAACCCTATAATTCCTCCCGCATCCAATCCTTATAATCCTAAATCCTTCGCAAAATCCTGAATGCCCTTATTTTGCCACAAATCCACTCCTCCATAATGACCTAAACATCCCATTTGTTGCAGAAATAGCCCGTGATAAATACTCCTCTTTTCATTTTAAACTCCCTCTCCACACAAACCCACTTGTCCGTAATCTATATTTCTTATATATCCCTGATAACCCACCGAGGCGATTGAAAAGAAGGTGGCCTCGGAACCTACTGCCTTAAAATAGTGAAGTGCTACCACTGGGTGGTTCTTTCTCAAGACATTTTCAGGACTTTTCTTCATTTTGCATATTTACCCACTGTGCTGTTAAATAAAGTTGTGAATAAATTTTTAAAAAAATTCTTCAAAAGTTTATTTTTGAGGATAGACTTTGAAGGCATGCTGAATTTGCAGTATATTGTCTTAAATTGGAGTTTTATTTTTCCTTTTTTTTTTTTACCTCAATATATACATAAAATATATATATACAGATCTATGGTATTTTATAGATATACATATATACAGATCTATGTTATTTTATATATATATATTGAAATTTACAACTCAATTCGATAAACTACATGCCCACCAAAAACTGCCTCCAGTAGATAATCTAAAATACAAGGTCTCGAAGCCATTTCTTTTCAGACGTCTGGGATTTTCAATCATCCCATCTAGTTTATAGATAAATCCAATACGGTATGTATGATATCATTATATACAACATTACTACATTTTTTTTTTTTAAGTATAATTTCTAGCCGGCTTAGGAAATTAATTATTCAATTAAAATGCATTGGTCCGTTTCACGATTAATGAATCAAAGCCGAACAACTCATTATCAAAAGGCCATTCTGGCTATTTACAGAGAAGGAATATTTGACGAATTTAATGGAAATCGAGGGTGAGTAAATACGCCTTTGTGATATAAAAGCCACCCGCTTGTTCGGTGACAGGTGTGTCAATTTGAAACCGTTACAGGTGAGTAAGCATAAGACAGGTATCCAATAATGTTAAGTGAGGTCTGCTATAATAACTAAAGAGTATTTTCAAGGGAATCAGCAATAAATAACGGCTTATTGTTCATTGTAATTAAATAAACCTTTTTTAAACGTCTTATTCAATCAAGAATGTTATCTCATTTGAAACGTTATTTAATAGTGCGCAGTTCCATTATCTGAAGATGAAAAATATCGTGCGGGTCACACAGAAACTTTTACTTACCGCCATTGTTAAAACCGGTTAAAGATTTTTAAATGCAGATAGAGATAAAAATGAGTGAAATCAATAAATAATTAATTAAATTGAATTTCTATAGAAACGTGTTTTATAAAAAAATCAATTATATTATTATCTAAAATACAGTTAGTTTTATCGGCTTTTCATCATTCTTTATTAACTTTTACGAGCTTGTGTATAAGATAATATTTTTTCTAAAATCTTTAGCTTTCCAACGGTATATTATACATCTATATTACTGTTTATACCTTCAAAACGAAAAATTGTTTATAAAAATTTATTTTTTCTCTTTTCTCCAATAGTCCTCCTATCTATTATATTATTATCTAAAACAACAACTTAGTTTTATCGGCTTTTTATCACTCTCTATTAACTTTTACAGGCTCTTGTGTATTAGATAATATTTTTTTTCTAAAATCTTTAGCTTTCAACGGTATATTACACATGTATATTACTGTTCTTATGTTCAAAAACGAAAACATGCATTAAAAAAATATTTTTTAAGTTTTCTCCTTTAGTTGCTTTTCAAATTTGCTCAACTTGCATATTTAGCTGTTATTTATCAATGCTAACTAGATAATATGGTTATTTTCATAAAATACACAAAATAAAAGGTACTTTAGGAGAAGAAAATTTAAACTATCGGCATTTAAGCCCTGTCAGACTATTTTTATCAGAATGAAACCTATATTGTATTAAAGCCCATTAAATTTCACATCGATATAGCGAGTTTAATCAAAATCGTCGGAACCGTTTTCGAGAAAATCGAAAAAAGGTGCAAAATGCAGGGTATGAAGTGTCTCTTCTGGTAAGCTCATTTTGATGAAAAAAGTTTTGTATCGTCTCGGTCGTATAGTTGTCTTAAATATAAAATTTCAGTTTCATAGGACTTTTAGTTTACGCGCTGGACTTATCACACACACAGACCTTTTTTCTGGACTTGGTTATTTGGACTCAGAGGACCCTAAAACGTGTATTTCCGTTGAAAACTGGAATTCGAAAATTTTCACGATCGCAATAATTTCTCTTACTATACATTTCACACACAAGTAAGTGAAAGTAAAAAAGCTTGCTTATCAAAGCTTTACTTGAAAAACGTAACATTATAATGAGAAATATAGTTATTATTCATCATCGAATTGCCGGAACTGTTATTCCTTTTAAAAAAATTGGAGAAAAATACCACTGTCAGATTTAAAATATGCCATTACATAATTATTGGTAATTTAAAAAAACCTCTATTCCTGAATTGTTTTTTTTTTTTAGACTAACCTTCCTTTAAAAAAGATATAAAAACATCAATACGTTTCCTGCAACGCCACTTTCAAAGATTAATATAATATAATTAAAAACCTAAGCTAAAGTACTTATTAATCAACGGAAAGCTTATTGAATATTTTATTAAATTTGTCACGAGTTATCTCGAAGTATGATTATGTAAAAGAAATTTCCTGGCGGAAGATACGAGATAATGCGCCTACAGCGTCTTCAACACACCTTCAACCTGTCTCGATATTGTTCTACCACCTTTGCTCTAAAGGAAATTTTTTACGGAATTTATATTCTTATATTTTATTATACTTATCCTCTAATTTTATGGAACGCTCTCATCCGATTTCCTCTAAAAATCACAAAAGTTAATAACAGGGTTTTGTTTTACTTTCCTGTAAAATTTCCTAAAATTTATATAGTGCCTTTTAGAAATTAACACTTCATGTTATGTTGTAGTAGACCGTTGATGTACACCAATCGACCAATATTTTTATGTTTCGCATCGCTGATTTATTTTGTGAGTAGCTTGTATGTATATATATCTACTTTCAAGGAAATATTTTCTGATTATAGAAACTGCCATTACTTAAAGAACGTTCGATGAAAAGTTTTGGACAGGATCAAAGAGTAACTACATTTTATTAAATTTTAAAAAAGTATTAGGGTCAAGTAATGTTGTATGAAACAAAGTATTCACATCATTTTCAGATCCATTTTTTTTTTTCAGTTTCATATGATTACAAATCAGGTATAATTATATGAAAATATATTAAAAATAAAATAAAAAAAAACATGCATCTGAAGGATGTGTTGGGCTGAGTACATGTAGAGCTTTGTACTGTTTCTAGGCCGTGCTATGAGTTGATCAAGCCGAAATCACATTCTGCCGCCAGTTCTTTTTTTCCTATTTTTGGGTACCAACTTTATAGAGGCTGTGTGTGTCCTAGGAGGATGTACATACTCCAGAGCCACCTCGTGGCTGAAATAAAAGAGTAAATGATATTCCACCACAGCCGGGATTGGAACCCAGAGACCGGAAGAACAGTAGAATAGTGCTCTATCCACTAGACCAGTATTTCCCAACAAACATTTTGTTGCGGACCCCTTCATACAATTATTTCAATGGCAAGGACCCCCTAAATTCTAAATATTATACTACCCCCTATATACTTAAAATTTTGTTGGTCTACACGATATCAAGTACATCGCATGCAAAATACCTCAACCGAAACTCTACATTCTACAAATGTCCTAGATGGGGAAATGGAAATGAAGAAAAATGAATTAGGCTCTAGGAGTTAACTTCAATCCGCAAAATCATTTAAAAAATTTAATGTTGAACCTGTTAGATGGTTCTAGAACTTTTTTAAGGGTGTGAAATATCCTTCGTTATGGCTTCATGCAGAGGGAACGTAAATGGTGGTCCTGAGCCTGTGTTAAGTTAGGTACTTGTTAAAGATACCCATTATAATTATACCTGGATAGGCCCCCATACCACAAATAACCGATGATTTATTGTTAAATATAAAATAGAAATTATTTTAACTGTATGTCTGATATGAACATATAGAATTAGAAATGGAAAATGGAGCATATCCATTAGTGCGAAGATAATAATAAATATAAAATTAGAATATTTAAATGAATATTCAATCTGAAATGTAGCTTGTAGGTATTATAACCCTAAAACACTAACATTTAAGCATTGCAACCTAACAGGTTTTTGTATTGTTCATACGAGCTAATTTATGCAGGAATTATTGATTAGCAACAACATGGACCATTCAATAATTAACTAAAGCTTTATTTGGATATTGTTCATTATTTTAATTAAGGATTTTGGTATGAATAGATGCATGTACTACAATGAATCATCACAAAAATAATTTAATAAGAGTCCTATAATAAACCAATGTCAATGCATTCCCTAAAACATTATTTTTTTTAAGTACTATCCCAGATTTTTTTAATGAAATTTGAAAAAATATATTAATCGAAATTTACAACTGTCTTAAAATAAGTACATTTAATAAATCATGAGATATGATACAATATTTTACTATGGGTGAAAATACAACTATACTAAGAGGTACCTTTTAAAGAATTATAGTTGAATAAGGTGTAACAGAAAGCAAGTTCGAAACGGAAAAATTGTTTAGTGTTCGCCCGACCCGAATGGACAAGGGTTGTGGCAACCCTCTGGGAGTTGGGTCCCCTACCCTACCCAGTCTACTGGAGGTATATCCTAAAAAAATATAAAGAACGCTGTCACCTAACAATCTGAAAGCATTCAATATTTTATACATCAAACTTATAATTAATAATAAAATTTAAATATTTTTAGGTTTTCTTGAAGGTTAATGATTGTAAGAAATAAACATTAAGTATTTAAAAAACCCTAAACCGATTTTATAAGGCTATACAATATCGAGTAATCAATAATTAATTTTTAAGTTGTATATATTAAATAATTTATGAAAGTTTATTTTTTTTTACCCTTTGCGAATACCGCCTACTGTAAGGATGATTTTAATTTACTATCTTTAAAATAATTACACCCTAATTTAAAAGTCTGGTGCTCGTAACATATGACTTTCATTCACCTCTGTTGATAAAATCAATTAAAGAGTTTGCTAATACAGTTAGAGATGAAAAATGGTTAAATAATTAATTATACCGAATTTGATAGAATCATATGTTTTATGAAGTGATCTTTTATATTATAATCTACAATATTCAGTCAGTCTTATCGGCTTTTCTCTGCTCTCCATCAACGTTTACAACTCTATGTATAAGATGTTTTTCTAAAATCATTAGCTTTCCAAGGGTACATTATATTTCTATATTAATGTTATGTTTAAAAATCCAAAACTTCATTAAAAAATATGTTTACTTTTTTCTCATTTAATTAGATATTGAATTAGTTCAAATTACACTTTTCTCGTTTTTCATCAATGCTAACAAGATGATACGGTTAATTCTTTCGAATCTACAAAATTAATGTTACCATAGAGTGAGAACATTTAAAATACCAGCGTTTAAGCCCTGTCAAACTATTTCAACCAAAATAGAACCTACATGATATTAAAGTCCAATAAATTCTACATCAATGTACTGAGTTTAATCACAATTAATAGAGCCGTTTTTCAAAAAATCTTAAAAGGTGTAAAATGCATAATATTAAATTGCTCTTCTGGTTGGACGATTATGAGGAAAAATTTGCTATAACATATCGGGCGTATAGTTGTCTTAAACATGAAATTTTAGTTTTACATCGAGCTGGACTTGCCATACACACACAGACCTTTTTATAAAATTTGGTTATTTGGACTCAGGGGACCCTAAAACGTGCATTTACTGTAAAAACTTTAATTCGAAAAATTTCACGATCGCAATACTTTTCCTAACTACTTATTCCATCTTGAGGTATGTTTACAACTGTATTTAAAAAAGAAACACAAAAAAAACTTTAAGTTTGTTTATTTATGCTAAAGTTTGTCAATTATAGCTAAATTATAGCTTTAGAATATGTCATAGAAAAGGTGATGTGTACCGAGAAAGGCTTAAATATGGGTGACAAGATTCCGGTTTTGGGGTATGCCGATGATCTGGTACTGCTAGGTGAAGACACGGAAACCATACAACTAAATACAAGTGTCTTAATAAAAACCGGTAAAGAAATAGGACTCGAATTAAATACCGATAAGACGAAGTATATGATTAGTAGCAGAAACGGTGTCGATCTTGGTGATATTGATGTATCTGGTCATACTTTTGAACACGTAGAGAAATTCAAGTATTTAGGTTCAATTATAACTAGAAAAAATGAAATCCAGGAAGAAATAAAGTCCCGGTTAAAGGTGGGAAATGCGTGTTATTATTCAGTTGCTAAGTTACTTAGTTCGCGGCTTCTATCTAAAAACTTAAAGATTAGAATTTATAAAACTATTATTCTTCCAACGGTTCTTTACGGATGTGAAACGTGGCCGCTTACTTTAAAGGATGAACAACGGCTTAAGGTTTTCGAAAATAAGGTATTGCGTAAAATATTTGGTCCAAAGAGAGATGGGGCCACTGGAGAGTTTAGAAGGTTGCATAACGCGGAATTGCGGAACTTGCATCCTGTTAATATAATTGAGTTGATTGCATCGCGGAGACTCAAATGGGCGAGTAAAGTTGTTGGGCTCGATGACGAGCGGATTCCGAGAAAGTTGGTATTTGCTGATCCGGCTGGTAGGCGTCCGAAAGGTAGGCCGAAGCGTCGATGGGAGGATTGCCTTAAGGCTGATCTCGGGAGCTTGGGCTTGAATGGTGAGCATTGGACGATTCTGTGTAGGCGGAATTTGGTGGTATCGGCATCGAACCTTCGGGTTCGCTAAGCCTGTTATTATTATTATTATTATAAAGTTTGTCACTTTATGCTAATGTGGCTAATCGGACGATGCTACAGTAGGAGTCCTTTGCCTACCCAGGTTTAGTTGGGATAGGGATTTTTAACGAGTATCTGGCATCGCACAGGCTAAGGATAACCTTTTTATGTACACTACGAAGGACGGCATAACTAAGGAATTTTTACTCCTATGTTTTACATCCTAGGGCCTTGGGCATAGAAGACTGTAATGCTAGCTACTATGATACAGGTGACTCCATAAATATATTGACTAAATCTGATTATTGGCTATATTATCTTGATATAGGTGACTGAAGAAACTACTCAGTGGTAGAACTTAAGTATTTATTTAAATTAGTATTTCTTGAGGCCATCGTTTTTTCAATTCCCTCGGTGGATTATCAGAACCCCGTAACTTCAGATTGGTCTTATGAAAGTCATGTAGAAATGTCTTTTGTAGTTAAGAGAAATGTTCAACGGTTGGTCTATAAGTGTTGAAGTAGCCGGAAACGACGTCCAGATAAAGTGAAGTAAACTTTCAGTCAACCCTTAATTTAACAGATACTTCCATTATGATGACATAAAGATTGTTAAAAATTTTCAAAGGTAGTATAGAATCCATCCTCCTGACGAATCTCCCTAAATTTATATTGATCTGAAAATATTTTTAAAGCGGATTAGAATAATTTTCAGATTCAGCTATCACACGATGAGGTATGAACGCTCTTTAGAAGGTAGAGCCCTGGTGATTTATCGATCTGTGTCCACAAAGCCCGCCTCTATGAGTGCTATTTATTTGTTTTAACGCCGTAGCCCTCGGTCCCCTTTGTAACTAGGCTCATTAAGAAGGCCTAAGAATAAATATACTGGAAAATAAAATCCATAAAAACTGTAATGTTCTATTTTATTCACTGCGCTATCTCGTGGTTGATTAAAAAATATTATATCATTTTTTTTTTCTTATTTATATAGTTCTCTGTTCAAGGATTACTGAATATATTTTTGGTTTATTATTTTCAATAATGAACCTTGGTAATCGACCAAAAAAACAAAATAAATTCCCCTCCTCCATTTAAAATTTAAGTGCTTAAGTTTCAAGATACGTAGAACCCGAAAAAACGAATAAATAAAAAAAATCCGTTTGTCCACCGTCCACCGTCCGCGGCATTTCTCCGAAACTACTGGACTATTTTTATTTTTAAATTCAACACAAAAATACTAGGACACGAAACGATGATCCTAACTGCTAGACGTTGAAATCAGCTTGTTATTTTTCAAATGGCGGCCGATTAAAAGTGATTTAATTTAATAACTCAGTTATTTCTGAAGATAGAGAAAAAATTTATAGTGTTAAGTTTTTAACTAAAAAACCGCAAATAATTGCACAGTTATTTTTGAAGATATAGAAAATGTTATTTGTTAAATGTTTTTAAACCGAAATACCGAGAAAAATTATAAAAAAGAGAAAAAAATTTTGATTTATATATTCAAGTCAAAAGTTTTAATAAATGTAATTCCACAAAAGCTAGGTTATTATTGAAGATCGAGAAAAATCGAAACTATAAGCAGCTATATAAACAGTTATACCTTAATATAGTAATTTGAATATAATAAACCATTGTGCAATAATTTTCCGCGTTTTCTTTTAATATTAACACAAATTAAAACCTAGGCTGTGTTTTGTATTACCTTACTCAACTCAACTCTTTGTCCCGCTGGCTGATTATTCATCATGATTTTTTATTATTTTCATTAATAAAATGTAACTATTTCAAATTTTTAAAACCGACAGTAGACTAGTTTTAAAAAATAAATCAACGATATCAAATTAGCAAAATTTTATACTCGGAATGTGTTGCCTATAGAAATATTGTTTACAGATAGATGCGAGTTTCTGGATGCTTAAATTTGTTAACAAGGAATTAACAACAATTATAATGGTTACTAAAGTTAATAAAAATGCTTATTTTAATCTGCAAACTTTTTTTTCTGTCTATAACTTTCATTAAACCCTCATTATAACTCTCTCTATTTTATTTTTTAAATATTTTTATTTTAAATAGTCTACATAAATTCTGTTTATTATTATTATTTTCTTTTTGTATAGTTTAAAATATTTACTGTTTTATGTTTATTTAAAAAAGAAAAAAGGGTTATATATTATTGTTTTTTTTTTGGCACATCAATTGTTGTAAAAATTATTACTTTGTCTGTAAGAAAGGGCCTCAGGCCCTAAGACAATAAAAATCTAATCTAATCTAATCTCTTATAAAATTTATCGATCAATAAAATAATTACTCTCATTAATGTTTTTATCTTAATAGACCGCAACTCAACTAAATAAACTGAAAGACGTGTGTGCTTCGCTCAATATTCAAGTATTTTTTTTTTTTTTTTTTATCTGTGCTTTTAGTATCCCTGAAAAATTAAGATTAAAAACGTTTTGATATAATGCTAATATTAATAAAACGGGTAGTAGACTATGTAACTGCAAGTTTTTTTTTTCCCAACTCCAATAGTTATTAACTAACTAATAATGGGGAAAATACTACTCCCATTTCAGCACTTAATTTTATTTTTTTATTTCCATTATTTATTTTTTTTATTTTTATCCTTATAAAAGTTTAAAGTTTCGCTAAGCGAAAATAGAGGTTAAGTGCCCGACAGCGATAAAAGCCTGTCAACTGAGATATATGTACACTCTCACCAGAAATTTTTATCACCCAAGTTTAGATTTCTAGTGCCATTCTGTACGTTATGATTGAACCTAGTGTACTTAAAACACACCGCTATTATTCACCATTTTTTCTTATTATTTTTTTTTTTTTTAAGCCTAGGACGTCATAAACATCTCTTACTTACCTAATTCTTTATGGTAACCCACTTTTATCAGCTATACAATAAATTATAAAATGTTAATGATTAAAATTAATACAAAATACGTTTGACTTTATCCCTTTTAAAATTATATTATACCCAGAAATGCTTATTTTACCTCGAGGTTATGTTTCATTGATAAGCATGGAGATAAGTACGAATGAAACGGGGTATTTATAATTCTTTTTTTTTTTTTAAATTATATAATTTATTTATTCGGATATATTACAATTTGTCACAATGGACAATAATATTATTGCTACAGGGTTTTATTCATACAATATTTACATTTATAATTCTGAAAAAAAAAATTATAGAATAAACACTTGGACATGGTTTCTATTTCAGAATATCTTGTTCAAAGCTCTATTTAAAAGAAAAGGAAATCACGTAATAGAGAAAAACCGAGATAATTTTTAGAATCCCCACACTTAAAGTAAAATTCTACTGCTGTCGTGTCAGAACAAGTTTAATTTAAAAAAATTAATTTATACAAGAGACCTTCCAACAAGTATTTAGCAACGTATTGTAAAATATATATATATATATATATATATTAGCAACGTATTGTAATATATATATATATATATATATATATATAATATAGTATAAGAGAGAGAGAGAGAGAGACAGACAGAGAGTTAAAATAAGTTGAAAAATTGAATTGGGGATCAACTGGTTCAACCACGCAAGATGGAAAGAAAAACCGAAATAATTTTTAGAATCCCCACACTTAAAGTAAAATTCTACTGCTGTCGTGTCAGAACAAGTTTAATTTAAAAAAATTAATTTATACAAGAAACCTTGCAACAAGTAATTAGCAACGTATTGTAAATGTATATATATATATATATATATATATATATATATTATATATATATATATATATAGATAGTATATATATATAATATTATATTTATATATTATATATAATAAGAGAGAGAGAGAGAGAGAGAGAGAGACAGACAGAGAGTTAAAATAAGTTGAAAAATTGAATTGGGGATCAACTGGTTCAACCACGCAAGATGGCAAAAAGATTTTTTTTAAGGTAGTAAAAGATCCCTATTATAATTAAACCCGGATAGGCTAAATTTAGAACCCCCATTGTAACATCACTCGATTTTCCACAGTACCATAAATTGACTTTATATAATCAACAAAATAAAACAAGAATCTATTGTATACAGAGCTAACCAGCATTATTGTCCTCTTTGCAGTATTTTAATTTTATGATCATCCCCCAATCCCACAAGATATAAATAAAAAACTGAGTTTAAACTCTCAGGTTTATAAGAAGGTTATTTATAATATTCCTAGTGTAGTTTCCTTTTTCTGTAGCTTGAACTGATTAAAACAGTTTTTGCCAATTATAAACTTTTTTGTGTATTTTATTTTTCATATTCACTTTTTATCAGTGCCAAATTACAGTCTCCCGAAATAACTTGTTACTCATACGTCCCCTAAATAGCTGACAACCAACGTGAGAAGTAAGGAGAAAAAACAACAGAGTAAAAATCAAAGGAAATATTGCACGAATAGAGGAGGTATAACTGCCCTTGTTTTGATCTATCTAATTTATTTAAAGAGTCATTGATCCGTCCCATGAAGTTGCTCCAATCGATCTCCTTCCAACTCCCATTTCTCTACCAGCCTATATCATTTTAATTTTCCATATCAGTATTATAATTTTACATGGCCGGTACAGAGTTTTCGTAAATTTAAAATTTTCAATTTACATAAAATAAATATAAATAAAGTACAAAGAAGGATGTCATTCACTCCTGTACATAATAAATAAATTCTTTCAAAACAATGTTTCTACTTTATGTGAAGTCATCAGGTGATAGTAAATATTTTATTTAATAGAGGATGCAACTTAGTTGAAGAGAATTACAATTAAAATTAGATAATATTAAAAAAAAAAAAAAAAATATATATATATATATACAGTAATCTTAATACGAATCAACATCTTCACTATAAACAAAGATCACAGACTTGGATAACTTATTTATATACACTTTTGTATGTATTATTATAACGATAATCTCATTTTGGATTAGAATAATTAATAAAATTCAACTTCTGATTATGATTAATTTTAACCAATCTTGATTGTAATTTTAAAAAGTTTTATAACAAATATTTATATTTTATTATTTATAAAAAACAACAATATTTTTTATGACCTTGATGATTTACACTTAAAATTTTATACTTAATGTAAATTAGTCAATTATAAAATCATTTATAAACTATATCCTATACTGTAAAAATTATTTTAAAGCTATTTAAAAAAACAACTAAATAGTAGCCCAAAATAATATCTGAACCTAATACATTTTTATTTCTTTTTTTTTTTTTTTAATAATGCCTAGTATGATACTATTCCATAAACCACGAGCCTAGCATTCGTTTGTTTCCACAAGAAGGGAACAAACACAGATTCCTTAGAAAAATATATCCAATTCAGGTGGGATATCGAATCCCGATACGACTGTGGCACGCGAAAACTTATACCAATAGGTTGAAACACACAGTGTTTAATAAAAAATTTTCTATTTAGATACAAATGATGTAACAAACAACTGTACAGTTCCTTAATAAAACAGCTATGAATCACAGTCATTAACCATAATTGGATAAACTATATAATTAAGATAGTATTATTAAACAACTTTAATATTTTAAAAACCTAAGTACCGATATACTAATTTCTAAAAAATACTAATATGAGCTGTGCTCATGTTTTCTCACAAATAAACTGGCAGTGTTTATTGTTTGTTTTTATTCGGATGTAAAATTTAAATTTAAAAATATTTGCTAAAAATACGTTAGCGGTTTCAGACGGAGTTCTTGTAAAAACAATAACGAAACTAGGTGCTGTTGATATCATTAATAAAACAGTAATACAAATCATCTTAAAATTAGAACTGGTCGGAATATTATTTTTAATTTTATAACTTTATCAACTAACCTGTACATTAAAAACCATCGTTTCAGCTAATATAAATACACACACACATATTTAATATGTATATCCATTTCTCTAATACGTTGTTCTGTAAAAAGGTCAGACTTATCGAAGGTGTTTTTCTTTACTCAACTAATATACAATATTGATATTCATGTGTGACTCCCAAGGAACAAGAAACGTACCAACATTGCAAGAAGGTAAATACGAAAGAAACTTTTCGAAGAGTAGCTCCGAAGTTTTACCCGAGCTGTAAGAATGACAGGTGGGGGGGCGAACTTTTCAGTTGCAGACCTGAAATATCCGTATCCTCTGAACCTATCTTATTTTCTTTGTGTTTATTTGTTATACATTTTTGGTTTGTGTATGTTAGTTAAAAAAAAAAAAAAAAATGTGTCTGCGTATGTTCTAAAATTACTATAGATTTTATATTAATAATATTTTTCTGAGCTAATAATCAGCACAAATTCTTGTAATTTGATTATTTGTCGAATATATGCTTATTTTAAGATCTAGAACTTTTATTTAAATAATCTTATTTATTATTATTATTAATATGGTAGTCCGTGGCTGTGTGGCTAGCCCGCCAGAGGTAAGTTGGAATCTCCCCGGGAGGACTTTTTCACAGCCTCTTTCTCGGATATTTTAGGTCTGTAGTACGACTGTAGGAAACTCGCTAAAATAGGCGTAGGAAGTGATATTACGCTTTAATATTACGCCTTGTTGCTTCATCCCCCAAAAATATTATATATATATTACTATTACTATTATTATTATTATCATATTACTTTCACTTACTATATATAGTAAGAGAACGTATTGCGATCGTGAAAATTTTCGAATTCCAGTTTTCAATGGAAATATACATTTTAGGGTCCCCTGAATCCAAATAACCAAGTCCCGCAAAAAGGTCTGAGTGTGTGTCCGTGTGTAGTAACTCCCGGGCGGAAACGAAAAATTCTATAAAACTGAAATTTCATATTTATGACAACTATCCGTCTGAGATGTTACAAAAACTTTTTCATCTAAATCGGCTAACCAAAAGAGCCGCTTTATACCATGCACCTTTTTATGATTTCTTTCAAAAATGTTTCCGACGATTTTGATTAAACTTGCTATATCGATGTAAAAGTTAATGGGCTCTATTATAATGTAGGTTTGATTCTGATTAAAATAGTCTGGCAGGGCTTAAATGCCGATATTTAAAATTTTTTTTATCTAAAGTACCTTTAATTTTGTACATTCTATAAAAATAACTATATTATCTTGTTACCATTGATGAAAAACAGGTAAATATATAAATTCGATTAATTTAATGCAAGCCGTTTGGGAAAGGGAGTGTTAATGAACGGACCATTAGCCGTTGGTTTTCTAAGTTTTCAGTTGGGGATACCGACTTGAAAAACTTGCTCCGAGGAAGACCTCCGTCCGTAATAGTCCTCAAACATACAGTAGAAGGAAACCCCTACCAAACAGTTAAAGGACTCTCAGCACAACTGAATGCAAGTGCATCTACCGTTTCCAGACATTTAAAGTGTATTGGGAAAGTAAAAAAGCTTGATACATGGGTACCTCATGATCTCACTGAGCGGCAGCAAGACCCCATGTTTCAAAACATACCGTACAAAGATTGAAAGAACTGGGCTACGAAGTTCTTCCGCACCCACCATATTCTCCCGACTTGTCTCCAACAAATTACCACCTGTTCAGGAATTTAGACGACTTCGTCAAAGGAAAACTTTTTGAAAATGATGATCAAGTGAAAAGTGCGTTTTCAGATTTTGTTTCACTTCAAAGCTCAGAGGTTTTCAGTTGGGGGATAAAAAAGTTGGTGTCACGTAGGGAAAAATGTGTAGAAAAAGAAGGTAAATACTTCGAATAAAATTATCTTGTTTTCATATAGTATTTTTAATAAAAATCCTTTACCTTGAAAACGGACATTTCATGTGACACAACACAATACAATTTTGCAATCTGGGCATAGGTATGACATGTATCCTACAATAATAATTCAAGGCCCTATACACGTTGTTGAAAGTTAAATGTATGAGGTTTCCGTTTTAAGTACGCTGAAATCCTAAAATGGGTTGTTTGTTTTATCCTTATACAAGTTTGTAGAGGAATCCAGCATAGAGTATTAAATAAAAAAAACTTTTAACATTGGGACACGGATGTTTCTTATTTCTTCGGACTCAATGGAGTTGCTGGGATTCAGAAAAAAATAAACTATTAAGTAATAAATAGCTATTTCGGGTCCCTAAATAGCTATCCGGGGTAGCCAATTAATATCTCGATTAGGATCTATTAAGATCCTATTAGAGTAGGGAAAAGGGAATGTTGAACAGAGGGTACCAACCCCAAGGTGGAAGATTGGATTTCAATTAATTTGTGGGTTCGCATCGAAATATATTTAGACCCACCCAAAGCCAGACTCCAGAATGGTAAATAGTACAAACAAGGTACACACAAGGGTACGTAAGATTTTTAGTGAATATCTTTAGTTTGAAAAATGGTAAATATTGAAGTAATCACAATTCTTGAACAATCCTGTAAATGACCAACGAATGACAATAAAAATATCACGACTCTGTTGCTATTATTTTTTTATGTATTTATTTATATTTACAACTGTTTGTACAACACATCTAGTAAATAGGCTAACAGAAAATAGACATAAACAAAACATGTAGAGATGCTTCCTACCCAGCGGACGCACTCTAAAAATATTTTAAACTAGAAGGTCTCGAGGTCATCTTCTTTAGGGGCCTCGGTGGATTGTCAGGAATTAGGTGGAAGAAGGATTGAAACTAGAGGATTAGAGTGTTTTATTATTAATCTATCTTTTTAAAAAATTAGCATGCTGCATTTTATCTATTGTATAACTGATTTCCTTTTTGGTTAAATGTTATTTCTTTAGAGGGAATTTTTTACGAATCATTTAGTTAATCACCAGTGAACCACTCTTCCTCAGAGATCACCGGTGGTAGGGTGACTAGCTTAACAGCCTCCTATGCCAAAGGTCACGGGTTCAAACCCGCTGGTGGTCCTAGGACTTTTTTAATGGGAGTAAAAAATCCTTAGTTATGCCGTCCTTCGGAGGGGACGTTAAAAGGTGGTCCCGAGCCTGTGCGATGTCAGGTAACTCGTTAAAGATCCCTATTCTAATAAAACCTGGATAGGCAAAATTTAGAACTCCCGCTGTAGCATCGTCCGATTAGCCTCTGCAGCATAAAGTGAGGTTAAATGAATAAACAAACAAACCACTTTTCCTCCCCTTTAAGATTATATTTAACAGTACGTTTCTTCCTTAATACGCTTAATTATAACATTTTTTCTTTCAATTACCTATACACGAAATAGTAAGGGAAAGTATTGCGATCGTAAAAATTTTTTAATTAAAGTTCTCAACGAAAATACGCGTTTTAAGGTTCCCTGAATTAAAATGATCTAGTCCCGCAAAATGGTAGGCGTATATTGTAGGTCTAGCAGGAAAACGAAAACTTTTGTAGAGCTGAAATTTCCTATTTTAGAAGCGTATATACCTGAGATGTAGAGTAGCTTTTTCAACAAAATAAGTGAACCAGAATAGCCACTTATGCCGTTCCTTTTGCTTATTGAACGATTTTTATTAAACTCACTATATAGATGTAAAATTTAATTGACTTTAACATATTAATATACGTCGTAACGAAGGTTTTATTTTTATTAAACTAACATGGCACAAATGCAAATATTTAAAATTTTCTTCCTCTAACCTTTAATTTTGTACATCCGAAAAAATTGAACATATCGTTTTATTTATTAACGTTGTTAAAAAAACGGTAAAAGATACAATTTGATAACCAATTAAACAAGAATAGACACAAATATTATTAATATAATTTTTGTTACATAAGAGCTGAAGATTTCAGGAAAAATTTGATCTTATATCCACAGCTGTAAAACGTAATAAATAATCACAAAAATGGCATCAAATTCAGTGAATATTAATTTTCATTGTTAGATTATTTAATCTGAAACAAATGCTTTCCATTTTTCTACTCTAACTTAATTCATCCTCACACAAGACTGAAACGACAAGAAACTGCTCGAAGATATCGATTACTACAACACTTACTAGACAAACGTTCAAAACTTCCAGTACATTACAAAAGACTCATCTACATCACAATTATCAGACCTATTTGGACATATGGAATCGAGCATTGGGGCTCTACGAAACCATCTAATTCCTCCCGCATCCAGTCCATACAATCCAAAATCCTTCGCAAAATCCTGAATGCTCCTTATTTTGTCACAAATCAACTCCTCCATAATGACCTAAACATCCCATTTGTTGCAGACATAGCCCGTGATAGATACTCCTCTTTCCATTCTGAACTCCCTGCCCATACAAACCCAATTGTCCGTAATTTATCTTCCTCAGATATCCCTGATAACCCTCCAAGGCGACTGAAAAGAAGGTGGCCTCGGGACGTACTGTATTAAAATAGTTAGTGAAGTGCTACCACTGGGTGGTTCTTTCTCAAGACATTTTCATAACTTTATTCATTCTACATATTTACTTATTGTATTCTTTAGTACAGTTGTAAATTACTATAAATAAATAAAAAAAATAAATAAATAAAAAAAAACTTTATAAATTCCTAAATTGATTTTAACAATGGAGGCAAGTGAAAGTCGTGGTTTGCGCTCACCATATTTTAATATTTGTGGATGTGATCAGATTTATATCGACGGTTAAAACTGAAATCATCATATTTAATTAATTTTAATAAGATACTTAAAATTGTAGGAGTTCTTTGCCGATAAATGTCAAATGATTAATCTTCGCACTATAAAAATCTAAATAAGAAAGCAATTATTTTTGTCTCTTTTAGAAATTTTTCTTATTTATACATAGAAATATGTTGTTTCAAAATAAAATATTTTATAAACATTACTAAAAAAAAAAAAAAAAATTGTGGAGGCATATAGATAGCACACATCATTAATATTCTGGAATATTAAAATAACGAATTAAAACGAGCCTTACAAAGACGTATTAATATGTATTATATAACGTCATATTATTATTATCGTTCTATTATAAAATGATAAAACATAACGTAAAATGCATGACGCACCGCCTTTCCATAACCTGTTCCGAGAAGTTGTATTTGTTATTCCATTTCCATCCAAGATCCTGGAAAACATGATGGTTTAATATAGAGAAAAATGTTCCCTCAGATATTTTATTGTTGCTAGGTTTGTGGAATTTAACTTGGGACAAAGGCATTCTATAGTTGAAGTCAATAGCTGTATAGCTGCACACAACTGTAAATGTAGTACCTCTTTATCATTTTTAAATAAATTTACTATTATATTTTATATTTATTTTATTTTCATTTATATTTATATTTTCATAAATCCATATATATTGTTCTCCGGGTCCGAGGTTCGAACCCCCGCTGAGGCAGAATTATTCTGCTATACATATACACGCCGTGCCTCTATAAAGTGGGTATCCAAATCGTGGGATAAACCTGGCGCCCGAGCGTGATATAGACCTGATCACCTCCTTGCATGGCCGTTGGCCGTGAAACAGTAATAATCTCTATAAGTACTGAAGCCAAAACCTTCATGGGTTGCAGTGGTACAGGGTTTTTTTTTTTTATTTTAATATTGTTAAACAATTATAACAAATCTCTATAAACATAAAATAATGTCGCGATTCATGGTTTCTAATATACGTGACGGATTGTTATACGGTTTTACCATAATTTAGAGCATTTTTTTTTCTTAAGGTTTATAGATAAATTAAATTGAAATTAAGATTTTCTTTAGGCGAGAAAATTGAATTTTACAACAATTTACAACGAACTCAAACGACAAATTGCAAAATTTAAAAGAACAACTTATGATAACTACATTAGTAACCTTTCGACTGACGATGGCAGCTTGTGGAGGCATGCTAAAAACCGTACTAAGCATCGGGAAGTGCCTGCACCCTTCCGAAAAGAAGATGGTTTCTGGGCCATGGCTGACAGAGAAAAATCCGAACTATTCGCCGAATATCTATCCTCTATCTTTACACCACACACAGAATTCAACAACATCGAACATGACAAAATTGAACTTAAAACTCTGGATGAACCTTTACAACTGACATTACCTCCTCCTTCCTTCCCAAGTCGCTGAACAAATCAGAAAGTTACCTAAAAAGAAAGCCCCTGGACACAACTTAATTAACGCTGAGGTACTCCAGCAAATGTCCAGGAAAGCTCTAGTGTTTCTGACTTCAATCTATAACGCAATACTGAGGACAACCAAATTCCCGCTTCAATGGAAATACTCACATATTACAATGATTCACAAGACCAACAAGGACAAAAATACTCCCTCATCATACCGACCAATAAGCTTACTTCCGCTATGCTCCCGAATTTTCGAACATCTACTACATAAAAGACTTCTTGATGTACTAACTAACAACGACATCGTACCGGATCATCAATTTGGATTTAGAAGGCATCACTCGACATTGCACCAACTACACAGAGTGACGGACTACATATCCACCGCACTAGAACAGAAGTTACACTACTGGCGTATTTCTCGACGTTGCTCAAGCCTTCGACAGAGTTTGGCACCAGGGGCTTCTCTTCAAACTCAAGACTATCCTTCCACCTACTTCAACCTCATTATTCATTCTTTCCTTTCTCACAGATTTTTCTCCGTTCGACAGGGATCAGAACTATCTGCCATGAGATCTATCGCAGCAGGAGTACCCCAAGGTGCAGTGCTCGCTTCATTACTCTACATTATTTACACTCATGACATACCTTACAGCCCTAATATTCTAACAGCGACTTATGCCGACGACACAGCGATCTTAACAAAACATAAAATTGCAACCCATGCCTCAGAGATCCTACAACAACATCTAATAAAATTACATGACTGGTTCAAACTCTGGAAAATCCGATTGAATAATGACAAATCACACCATATCACCTTTACTCTTCGACATGACACGAGTCCTCCCGTTTTCTTAGACAACACGCAAATTCCACAGACGGACACTGTACATTATCTTGGTTTGACGTTTGACAGAAGAATGACTTGGGGCCCGCATATTAACAAAAAAAAGAAAACCCTTAACCAAAGACTGAGACTTCTTTACTCACTCTTTTCAAAACACTCGAAACTAAAACTTCGACAGAAATTAAACACCTATACTTACCTGCTGAAACCTATTTGGACTTACGCATCACAGATATATGGGGTAGCTAAAAAGACTCACATCAACAAACTTCAAATCTTTCAGGCTAAAACGTTTAGAACAATTACAAAAGCACCGTGACACGTTAGCAACATAACTTTACATACTGAACTTAAGATGCCAACTGTCAATGAGCACATACGGACACACTACAAACGTTTCCACGACAAACTACAAGGTCACCCTAACACACTAATCAATGACATGGCCACAACACTCATGCTAGGAAATGCCAACAGAAGGCTGAAGAGGAGTTGGATGAGAGACCTTCTCCTTTAGTAATTCACACTAATTTCATGCCAGGAGTAGGTACCGATGGGTGCTGCTCTCCCTCATGCCTATCACGCCATGTTTCTTAAAATTGACCGCACATTCACTGACTGTTCATTGTATTGTTTACAGGTGTGAATAAAGATCTAAAGTTAAAAAAAAAAAAAAAAAAGATATTATAGGGGTACTCACTACGTTTGCTATAGCATGCTATTTGTGTTATTTTGCTAAACCCGTCGAGTTTCTACAGTTATTTCCTGTATAAAATTGAGCGGTTTAGCACAATAGCACAAATAGCATGCTATAGCAAACGTAGTGAGTACCCCTTATTATTTTTTAAATCGTAATATCCTGTTGTTTAATGGTTTCAAATTTTAATATTCTCACCAATCTTCGACATAATTTTATGTTCTAAACAATTCTCCTCTCTCGTGTAATATATACCCAACCATTAAAAGATTTTTTTTTAAAAATAAGGCCCTAAAATAAAAACGCAACTATCGCACAACGCCCTCGAATAATTTTTAACACGTTCACACTTTAACACTAAAGATAAATAGTTGAGATCTTGAAAAGAATTGATGAGAATATATGGATGGTTATGTACAGTGTAGATAATATAATAATAAAATATAAAAGCAAAAAAGTAAGCGTCCAAAAAATATTAAATGTTAAAACTGAAAGATTGATTATTCATCAGAAAGGAAAACAATATCTCAAATGAGTAATCCTTAGCTTATTTATGAATTTGTCAGAACATTTGGATATACAATAAGTTTTTCAACTGTTCGCCGCGTTCTAAAAAAAATTTACGAAAAGGAAAACATGGTACAAGAAGTACGGAAAACGTCTATCAGCAGGCAAGGAAATAAGAGAACAGGCTGAATGATTGTAACATGTTTTAAAGAGAAGGTTGGTGAATAAAAATATTTACAGATGACTCCCATACTAAAGTACGTGGTTCTTATGAAAAGATTATGGTTTGAAGGAAACCAAATAAAGAATGTAGTATGCCATAGTAAAACACCTAGAGCGGTCAGTGATAGTTACATGCGTTTTTCTTTGAAAAAGTTTGATAACATTGGATGCATGGACAGAATTATTCATAGGTTTGTGTATTTTTTATGTACGAAAAGCCAGAATTAAAAGTAGAACAAAAATTAGGAATAAATCAAATTATTAACATGCGCGCGACCATGACTCTGGACATATATATATTATCTATTCATATTTAGTTGCTGCAAAATTTTTAAATAGTTCTCGAAAATCCCTCTTCTATTATTTCTTTCAAACTTAATGAACTATTTTTGGGTCTTACTAAAAAGGAAAATCAGGAAATCCTGTATTCAAAATGAAAATGACCTCAAGATACAGTAAGTGTTGGAGTGGGGTAATATTTCACACTAAACAATCAATTAATTAGTAAGATCAATTCCTAGTTGGCTAAAATCTATAATTAAACAAAAGTTTTTACCAACAGGATGTTTATTTATGATCGCTGCAGTAATATAACAGGGAAACCACGAAATTCCGAATACTTTTGACACCATTAACATACACTATTTTTAATTTTTTCGTAAATAAACGTTCAATACGTTAATAATAAAATTATTGTTGTCGTAATTTTTGGATTTAGCTATTGTATACCTTTCTTCTAACATTATGAAGTGGTTAACAACTCCTTAAAAACATAAAAAATAAGTTAAAAGGAAGTAAATTACGGAATGGTAATGAATTCCGAATACTTTTGACACTCACTGTAGTTCGAAACGAAGATAAATAATAAAATGACAGAGCCATTAAGAAACTTGAATAAACCACTGTTTTCACATTGATGACACATTTTGCACACGTTCTAAATAAATTTGGTTACCTTTAAAACATATATAAAATAAATTAAAAGCAAGTAAATTACGGAATGGTTATGGATTCCGAATACTTTTTACACTCACTGTATATTTTGTAAAGAGAAATAATGAAAAATATTTATACCTGAACTGAATTCAACATGACGTTTATCACCCTAATTTATTAACTAAGTAAAAAAGATAACTTTATAACTAAAATATTTAAATCAAGCGAATATTATTAACATGATAAAATAATTATTTAAAATCAACATATTAAAATAAATACATAGTAGGCTTTAAGATGCTAGTTAAAAAGTTCAACATTTGACGGATTCTTAATTTCGCTAGTTTTGAAATATTTAAAATTATCTGGTACTGAATTTTAAATGTTTTATAGCACGATTTTATATACCTTAATCAATAAAACATTCAGATCGAACACTTTTATTAATAAAATGCTAGAAAGCTATTTAAAATAAATATATAATAAAGTTGGAGATGAATGTAATAAGTTAAATGTGCTGGCTTTGGTGGCTTTTAATTTAGCAATTAGCAATGTTGCCAGTTCCACCACTTATATTGAGACAGTAAGTTAAACTAAGTTTTAAGTTAATATATTTTCTCCTAAATATGTTAATATTTTATATAAAATGTAAAAATTTTATATTTATATTTATTAACTTATATAGGTTTTAAGATTCTAGTACAGTATTTAGTTCTGGCTTTGTTGGTTCTTAATTTCGCTATTAGCAATGTTGTCAGATCTGCAAAGTACCGAGGCTATTGGCGGAAGCTGATAAAGGAGGCCACGATTCAACACCACTTTTATTAAAAAAAATATGATAAAATTTTTTTGAAATCTGTATATTTAAACAATAATGTATATATTTTTTAAATATATAAAATAATATACAGTTATAACAGGGTTTGAGATGAGAATTAATATATACAGGGCACAGCTGTCTAAGGTTTTTTTTTGTTAATTTTCCTATAATCAAAAATATTCTCTTACTTGGAGCTATTCAAATATTTCACTTTCAAATGTAAAATTTTTAATACATACCCGAATATTTATATAACTAAATTTCCAAATGTATCATCTATTTAATATTCAATAAATCTAATAAATATGTTTATTAATATAAACTTAAGAACATCTCTTTTCCTCTAACGATGAGCTCTGAATAGGTCAAACAGTACTTTTTTTTTAAATTACAGCAGATTCAAATTGCACCCGTGCGAAGAAGGAGCAGGTTACTAATATTTACTATTTAATTTCTTTGACAAAATTGAGCTTGAAGATGAAATCAGAACTACCATTGAAGGCGGTGCAATCTGATTGGACAGGACGATTCCTGATAATCTATAGCGCTGCCCTGATTACTTCGTCATCCAGGATTTGATGAACACTGATGGCGGATCCTTTTACAAATTAGTTTGTCCCGCCGTATCGTCCGGATTATCCAACATCAGCTCCAGTGTTCCATTTAATCCTTTGACTGTTACATCCAGGATTGATCTTGTTCAGGCAAAAACAGTTCGTTAATACATTTTCGTAGAACCTTTTCATCGGATTTTTCCTTTATACGCTTTTCCTTATAAAAGTTTCCTCTTTTATTAAAAAATGAAACACAAAGCGCTCCATTTTTTCTATGGAAAGGATATCGCTATAAAATAAAACAATCATCATCTATATAAAATTATTTCCCAACTGTTATTCTAGTTTTTAACTAAATAAATAAAATAAGCATACTAGAGAGTTTAATAATAATATCATAAACAAATATTTAGCTTAAGTATTCGGACTCAGGTATTAAAAGCTAATTTCAATTCTTAGCACTGGCTAGACACTCCACTCAATGTGATGTATGTATGACGTGTTTATAGGTATGGGTGATTTCTAGACTTTGTATACATTTTATTGACTCATTATTGTATATATATTTTATTGCTGTGTAAATATTGTATGAATGTTATCTTTCACCACTATTATTGATGTCCAAATTGGGACAGATTGTAATACTACTCAATAAAAAATTGTTGAAAAAATTTTTCAATTTATGTTTTATTTTTAATCAATTTATAACCTGAAATCCTTCTAGTCTCCTCCCTTATGTTTGCCCAGAATGACTATGGTCGCCCCGTGTATGGCGGGCTGTCTGAAACTTTGACATGAGACTAACGAATCGTTTCATCGGATTCATATGAGGCTCGAACCTTTTAACGTCTTCTCCGAAGGACGGCGTAACTGAGGATTTCTTATTCCTATTAAAAAATCCTAGGGCTACCTGCGGGTTTGAACCCGGGACCTTTGTCATAGGAGGCTGTTATGCTAACCACCATGCTACAGGTAACCCAAATCTGACCCATTTCGGTATTGAAGTCTTAAAATACCAAAGAAATATCATTTATTTGGTATAGTTTTGTTATTGTTAAGAGATCGTTTCGTCCCAGAATAAAAACAACTTTAATTTCACTTAATTTATATATTTTCAGAGATTTTGAATTAAACTTGTTAAAATTACTCGTGCCGCACATGAGGTATTATGACTGATCTACATGTAGCCATTCCAAGTACTAACGCCAAGAGGGATTGTATGGATGGAGATGATTTTTTATAGATTCTCGTTTTATTTTACTTGATCGATGAATGAAGAAGCCCGCAATTAATGAAGTTAATTTATAGTTAAGAGATAAATATACGATTAGACCAATAAAAACTTAGGGTACACTAAAGAAAATATCGATGGAAGCAGGCAGATTATGAAGGAACGCGAAAATGAAGATAAACGCGGAAATCGGTATATTAATGAAGTCGACAGAAATAAATAATTCTTGTGGCATCACTCTTCATCGTATTATTTTATTGTGGGACAAGTATTTTAAACAATATTTTCTTTCCGAATATTGGAATTGAAGATGTATTTTTTATTTTGCAATCAAGAAATAATAATAATTGCCTACCTTTAACATTTTTCTTATCGTCAAGGGTTCAAATCTAGTATTTAGATAAAGCGTTTTTCAAAGGGAGTAAAAACCCTTGGTTAAGTTGTTCTTCGGAAAAAAAGTAAAATGGTGGTTCAAAGCGTGTGCCATGTCAGATACTCATTGAAAATCCCTGTGAAGGCAAAATTTAGGACTCCTACTGTAACATCTTCCGATTAGCCACAATGGCATTAAGTGGCGTTAAATGAGTCAACAAACATTTTCTTATCATCAATTGAATTTAGTTTATTTTTCAAATATTTAAACTTTCCCACCGATTTTTGTATAGTATGGAAGTAGGCATTTATTACCGGTTGCTTTGATAATTAATTTTAATATACTTTACACCTTTGTTTTTCAGTTCGTAGGAAAACAAATTTTTGCCCCAAAAGAAGTCGACTGTTGTATAATATATCAGGTACTGGAGATGTCCCTGGAGAAATCCACCAGTTCCTAAGAAAGGAAGAACTCTAGAAATACATAAAGTAGTAGGAATTTGGTTAGTTAAATATTTTTATTGTTGGTGATATTAATAGTTGATATTTAAATTCATTGATCTAATTTGCGTTCAATACTTTTTTTTATTTTATATTTTTACTTTAAATTTTGTCTGAGAATATTAAAGAATTAAATAATAATGGATAGTCAGGTGGCTACAATTCTTGTACCATAATTTGAGTTGTATCCTTACTAAAAGGAAATAATAAAATTAATTTCATTCGTAGACGAGACACAGTTACTATCACAATTTCTGTGATAGTAACCAGGCACTCAAGAAGCCTGTTTAATTCAACTGAATCACCCGAGGTCATTAGTCACTATAATAATCTAGTTTTAAAAACTCTAATAAAAAAAAAGTATTCATTATTCCCTAATTTACCTTTTACTAGTTGCAAATAAAAGAGTTTCAATTAGCCTGATGGCATAATGAGCTCATTTTCAGGAAAACCAACCCTTTTGCAAAACACCAGTCCTGTTACAATAAACCTTCAGTGAGCTTATTTATTTGTTTATTTATTTAACATCACTATGGCTTATCGGACGATGCTACAATGGGATTCCTAAATTTAGCTTATCCAGGTTTAATTAGGATAGTGATCTTTCACGAGTACTTGACATCGCACAGGCTCAGTACCGCCTTTTTACTACCCCTTTGAAGGACGGCATAACTATTGAATTTCTCCTCCAATTAAAAAATTCTAGATCCACCTGCGGATTTGTCCCCGTGACTATGGGAACAGGAGGCTGTTATGCTAGCCACAATGCCACAGGCGCCCCCTGAGATAATTTCAAATAGATCCCTCTATTTAATAATTTAAATAAATAAGAGCCTTTCTCGACGTAGAACAGGCTTTTGACAGACTTTGGCATCCAGGAAGCTTTACAAACTTCGCCAATTCCTCTCCCGAATTTCCTATTAATTAGTTCATATCTAACTGATAGAACCTTCCAAGTAAACCATAATCTCTCCTACTCATCCGTATTCACTCAGTCAGCCGGTGTATCTCAAGGTAGTATCCTGGGTCCGATCCTACACATTGTGAATACAGCTGATAATCCCATCCAACCAATCACTATCCTTACTACCTACGCCGATGACACATGTGTGTTATCTATGACTATTTCCATCTATTTTAGACTCATCATCCTGATCAAATAGCCTAATCCCAATCCTTCTTAGAAGGTTGCAACGGCAGTGGGTTAGAGAACATTCGCAAATATTCATACTGCTAATGTGGCAACGGTCCCATTCTCCGCTCAAATACGGAACGTAAGGGCTCTGACTCAATATCCACTTGCTCTCATATCAGCAACATGAAGGGATGAAGGCCTGGAATATAGGCCAGTGGGGAGGTATGCATCTGTTTAGCATGTCCATTTATTTTTTATTTTTTTCTTTGGCATAGCCATAATGATTAATATTACCGAATTATAAAAATACAAATATTTTATACCACTATTATTACAAAAACAAATATGTATTCGTAAAAATCCGTTTTTTCCGCCGTGCGCCGTCCATGGCATTTTCTCTGAAATTATAGGACCAATGTTATTGAAGCATTGCACAAAAATACTAGTACATCCAACCATGATCCAAAGCCGATTAGTTTTAAAATGGCGGCCGATTAAATATGATTCAATTCAATAACTCAGTTATTTTTTAAGATAGAGAAAAATTTATTATTTTTTAACCAAAAGACTGAATAATTACAAAAAAAAAAAAATTTACCCATAAATACGCCTATAACTCGGTTATTTTTTAAGGCCGAGAAAAAATTGTATTGAGTTTTAGGATCGGGTCACCGTGACGAATAAAAAAAAGAATAGAATTGAACTTTTGCCTTTATAGAACCCGAATAACGAGTCCGCCGTCCGTGGCATTTCTCCGAAACTACTGGACCATTTTTTTTTAAATTCTCTACAAAAATATTCAGGCGTGTAACGATGATCCTAACCCCTAAACGCTGATATGAGCTTTTAAAATGGCGGCCAATTAGAAGTTATTTAATCCAATAACTCAGTTATTTTCGAATATAGAGAAAAAATTCTATAGAGTTTTAGAATCAGTACACCGTTATTAATTATAAACCTGAAAAAATAATGAAGTATTACCTATACATATGCCCTTAACTCAGTAATTTTTTTAAATGAATAATTAAATAACTAAAAAAATTCTTTAAAATGAAAAAATAATCGTTAAAATCGGTTTAGAAATAGCAAAGAGATAGTGGTGATTGACCATTTTCCTTTGAATATTTGTTAGTTAATTGCCTTTAAACTGCTCTATAAACAGTTATACTTAAATATATTTATTTAGAAATACTAAATAATTGAGTAATAATTTGGCGCGTTATTTATATGTTATATTTCAACAGTTCATAAGAAGTATTATTTCTAATTAACGTACAGATCATTTTCGTTATGTTAAAATACCAGAAACGCCTATCTCTGAAATTAAATATTTGCACCAGTAGGTGTGTTAGTCCACTCTTTGAGCGCAGGGTCTCTGAGACTACATGACCGACTAAGGTACGGTAGTCTGGAAATGCAAGGTATTGATCTCGATATAGCACTAGAGGGAACCACCGATACTGATTGACCTATTACAGTAGCCCACAAAGGCTGTATCAAGCCTTGCCAAGCTTATGGAAACTTGGCTACCTCTAAGCCCTCAAGTTCCAGAAATTAATACGGCGGTTCGCCAACAACCGTTCAACGATCTCCGGCAATAATCTTGATTAATTAAAAAAAATTCATGTTTTTACTAAAAAATGTAGGTTATATAGATTATACTTAAGGTTATACTTTAAATGTTTAGATCATCCCGAAATAAGTAGCAGGAACTCGTATTTGAATATTTATTTTTTTCTAAATAAACGAAGATACCTCTTCGTGAGCCGAAACGTCGGCAAAATTAGTATATTTTCACTCGACTGACTCCTGATTATTTCTACCAATAATTTTAACAGTCGACCATACATTCTCAATATAGAAGGGGTATCTTGCAGGTCACCAATTTGTTCTGAACATAAAACGAAGGTAGGTCAATCTGAAAATAAAGTTAACGTTAAAAGTCAGGAATCGAACTGCCATCCGCTTCTGACCCGAGAACACCGCTATTTAATATTTATTTTCTGAAAAAATAATGATTTGCCATTTTCATATTTAATGAAACGAGAACAAGATAACAGAGGTGAATTCATAAAATCAATAATAAAAAAAATACATCAGCTTTTTCATGCTTAATTACGATGAACTCGTCACTAGTTATCTCAGACTATTTTATGAAGTTTTACCTTACTTGTGTAATGATGATTCCCAAGGAATTGAATATGTAAGATTCAATCCCATACTTCAAGAAACTGCCAGCGTGTGAAAAAAAAAAGGTTTGAAGAATAGACAGTGTCATAATGTATTTTCTTCAAATTAGAAATGATTTTTCTAAAGAATTTTAAAAACATCGTTAGACCCTAGAAGTGAAATTGTTGATGAATTGTTTCGGTTATAACTAAATTCACTATTAATTTAAATATTTTATAAGACTTTGATAGTTCTAAATGCTTCCCTGTTCCAGTTAGGCGAATAAGATATTCAATCAAAGAAATTCAGAAACGATTTAAGATGAAAATATCGCAGGTAAATGGTCATTCAAAGATGAGATGTGATTTCTCAGTAAATAAGGAGGGGAGTGAAAGACAGGAAACATGGAAAGTTGGCCAGTTTTTTGGATGGATATTCGGGACATTAAAGAGTTGAGATATTGCGATGAAATATTGGGCTGTCCGGAAAATAATATATTATATAGGATTTAAAAGGAAAAACATGTTTTTATCACTTTTAATTAATCGAAAAATTCTGCATTACTTTAAATACATTTCTGCCAACGTGATGGCAGCTTTCTCCTACCTTCTAATTATTATTATTATTTTTTTTTTTTATTCGTATATATTACAATTTGTCATGTAGACAATAATAATAGTGCTACAGGATCTCATTCATACAATATTTACAATATAAACAAAAGGAAAGTCAAATTACATAAAATAAAATCAAAATAAATAAACGTATACAATAACAAAATTTATAGACAAAATAAATACAAATAAATGAAGTTAACAAATAAATAAACAAAACATGTCACATTCATACCTATGTACAATATTTACAATCAGCTCGAGAACCCCGGACGGGGCTTGTCCCTCCACTTGTGGAAGGACAAGCAGAGTCCAAAGGATCCCAGCGTCTCCCTCTCAGCCGCATCACTGCTGAGAGCCAGCGGAAGCTAAGTGAGGGCGCCACAGCCACAATCACACCGCACATGAGAGGAGAATCTGACCAGTGTCAGAACTCCAGAATAGATGTGTACAATATGTATCGGGGCCACTGCCGTTTCAACCTTCTAGGGTTTTATGGATGAGTGGAGCTGGATAGGGATTGTGCTAGAGGATTAGGATGATGAATGAGGTTCTGGTGGAATTTGGAAAATTTAGATAGAATCAGGTCTGAAATAAATGGAACATTAAGGTCGTGGTGTAAGGTATAGTTGGAGACATAATAAGGAGCATTTACTATTGTTCGGAGGACTTTGGATTGAAAGGATTGAATGCGTTCGATGTTAGAACGTTTAGCTGTCCCCCACAGCTCAAGTCCGTAGGTCCAGTCTAATTATAATTTTTAATTATGAGAATTTATAAATGCAGAAAATCCATTTTGAACAATAAATTGTTATGCTGATTCTCCTTTGTGGAGCCACTATCCAAAACGTCCCATGCTCTCGTTGAAAGTCGATTACAAGTAACGATTCTGGAGAAGAATGGATTTCAGATGTTTCAGTAAATAAGAGAGGCATGAATGTCACCTAGATTTTTTAGAGCGTTTAATGTGTGTGGAACCCTAGTTTTGATTATCTTCACTTTCCTAATTATCTTGAAGTCGTCATGGACTGCCGCATTGCTTACATCAAGTTTCCTGCAAGTTCTTGAACGGTTGTTCTGGGATTTTCTTCTATTGCTAAAGCTCGTAGAACATTTTTATCAAGGGAAGAATTCTTCCCCCACCCCCTTTGTCTTCCAGGGTGAAGTCTCTTTCTTTGTACCATTCTTGAAAAGTGCACTCTCTAATAATATAATCGCATCTCACTTTGTTGATGTTCTCGTCCTTTATGGCCGAAATTAGACTCAATATAAAATTAAATTATGCAGTTAATGAATCATGCACAGTAGAGATATTTTGATTTTTACTGTGACAAAAATACATCTTGTGCATATGGATGCGAACATTCCCAAGTATCCTTCTAAGTGTTTGAGACGAGCAATGTAACAACAAGAGTGATTACTCTAGAGGATCCGGGAGGTAAATATAGCAAGGGATTGAGAGAGGGTGAAGGAAGGCGGCAGAGGGCGGGGAAAGGGAGTGTTATGATCGGTAATGCAGGTGTTGGATATTGTTCCTTAAGTACAGGTGAGAGTTCCTTTGTCGATAAGTCCTAGGTAACTAGTTCAAGGCTATCCGAGGTAGCCTTAGATATTATAAATATTTTACAAGATTATTAAATATTACTATATCTTATTAACTAGTCAATCGCATTCAATAACTATACGAATATCACGCTTTGACATCCTAGAAAATATTGAATTATATCCAAGTAGAGGAATGCAACGGAGGAAAACAAACATTGTCTTTTAGAAGACGATTAATAAGTGCTGACATTAATCCAAATAAAAAATATAGCAAACGTAAACAGTTTATTATTATATTATTATTATTAAAGAGTAAAAAATAAAAAAATAAAATTGTATTTATAGTTAAATAAAATGTTAAGAATATTCCTGTAGGAAAAAAAATCGGTATGCTGTGTTATAGCAACCCAATTACGTTGGGCAGCATCATTTTGTTTATTTATTTATGAATAAAGTGTATCTCTCAGGAATATTTAAAGAAAAAATCTGGTGCGGACAATACACGACTTTCACTTACCACGACTGTTAAAATTAATTTAATAACTATTAACTATACTTCAATTTAAAAAATATTTTAAGTTGATTTTAATAAAACATAGTTTCATTTTGGTTGGAAACATATGATTTAGATTAAATAATGTAACTATATTAAATTGTTAATCAGTAATAAGTTTATTCCCTATTCGTCACTTTATATTATTGGGTTGTTTCACATGAAATGTCCGTTTTTATAATTCCTGAAATACATAAAGGATTTTGCAGGTCTCTTTAAATATGTTTTCTTCCGAATGTTTACATATTTAAAGTAAACAGTTACTAATCCTCTACCTTTGTATTATGAACATTAGCTTCCCAATCAATTACCCACTTTTTAGTATACCTCCAAATATGAACATAGAAACACGCGATTTTCGAGTAATATTTTTGTACGAGTTTAAACTCGGCCATTCAGCAGCTGAGGCAGCTAGAAATATTCGCAAGGCGTTTGGTGAAGGGAGTGTTAATGAACGGACCATTCGCCGTTGGTTTGCTAAGTTTTCAGCTGGGGATACCGACTTGGAAAACTTGCTCCTAGGAAGAGCTCCGTCCATAATAGACAACGATGCCCTCAAACATACAGTAGAAGGAAACCCCTACCAAACAGTTAAAGGAATCTCAGCACAACTAAATACAAGTGCATCTACCGTTTCCAGACATTTAAAGTGTACTGGGAAAGTAAAAAAGTTCGATACATGGGTACCTCATGATCTCACTGAGCGGCAGCAAGACCCCATGTTTCAAAACATACTGTGCAAAAATTGAAAGAACTGGGCTACAAAGTTCTTCCGCACCCACCATATTCTCCCGACTTGTCTCCAACAAATTACCACCTGTTCGGGAATTCAGACAACTTCGTCAAAGGAAAACGTTTTGAAAATGATGAATAAGTGAAAAGTGCGTTTTCAGATTTTGTTTCACTTCAAAGCTCAGAGTTTTTCAGTTCGGGGATAAAAAGTTGGTGTCAGGTTGGGAAAAATGTGTAGAAAAAGAAGGTAAATACTTCTAATAAAATTATCTTGCTTTCATATCGTATTTTTAATAAAAATCCTTTACCTTGAAAACGGACATTTCATGTGACACAACCCAATACCTTTTACAACTTTTTGTATAAGATAATATTTTTTCTAAAATCTTTCTCTTTTCAACGGTATATTATACATCAATGTCACTGTTCTTATTATTAAAACAACAAAAATTACATTAAAGAAATTGTTTTGCTCTCTTATCCTTTCGTTGGTCATGAAATTCGCCCGTCTTGTATATTTAGCCGACTTTCATCAATGTCATTCAGATGATATGGTTAATCTTTTGGAATGTACAAAACTAAAAGTAGTTTAGAGAAAGAAAATTTAAATTATCGGCATTTATACCCTGTCAGGCTATTTTAATCATAATTAAACCTACATGATATCAAATCCAATTAAATTATACATTGATATAGCGAGTTTAATCAAAATCGTCAGAGCCGTTTTTGAGATAATCATAAAAAGGTGCAATATGCATAGTATAAAGTGGTTCTTCTGGTCAGCCGATTTCAATGAAAAGTTTTTGTAACATATCGGGCGTATAGTTGTCTTAAATATGAAATTTCAGTTTCATAGGACTTATCATTTCCGCCCGGGAGTTACCACACACACACAGACCTTTTTGCGGGACATAGTTACTTGGACTCAGAGGATCCTAAAACCTGTATTTCCGTCGAAAACTGGAATTCGAAAATTTTCATGATCGCAATATTTTCTCTTACTATATATTTCATATATAGGTAAGTGAAAGTAAAAAAAAAGTACTACATTTTACTAAAATGGCAAAAGGTAACCTCAGATCTGTCGGGGTCAGAAAGATAGATTTTTCCAAGCAAATTGAGGCAAATGGTTTTGAAAATTAAACGTTGGAACTAAAAAAAAGTGGGTTTCCCTTTAAATAATTTTGTAGGGGGAGGAGCGGAGATCCTAGAAGCGTGAGATACCCGAGGGAAATCCTAGAAGGGTCGATAGAGAGAGGCTAAACAGGGGCATTATCTAATTAAGAGGAGGGACCCTCTCTCGAGCCACCATATTTCATTCCAGGCTTCCGGAATTACTTTCTGCCCTCCTCACAATCTCTATGATATATAGTTTAGATTTAAGGCTCTACTAAATCGAGAGGTATTCTCTGCCATAGGGGATAACTATCTTCATAATGTCGCAAAATGTATCGATAAATCGTTTAGGAAATATTGGATAGTGGGATGATAAAATCGATTATCAAATTTGATATATGTGATAAAAACTAAATTGCAGAATATTAAACTTCGTAAACATCTATAGATAGTAAAATAAACCACTAATAATTACCTACGAGTCCATTTTTGCGGGATTTTTTTTTTTTCGGAAGATGGAGTATGTGGCTTATATCGACCTACCGCAGATGATAGTGTTTCATAAAATAAGACTTGTCGGTTTTAATGAAAATAAAAAAAAAAATCGCAGTATTATATTATTATTTAATATGACATTTTCTCATCTTTCCGCTAATTTCATAATGAAATGAAATTAAAAATGTCTTTATTATCCTGCGAATTACTTCGAAGTCCTGCATGTCCCTTAAAAATAAAATGAATATACTAGTTTGATGAACGGAACAACTTGTTCATAGATTAAAACATCAAAGGCTATTTGCGTGTCTCTGGTGAGGCCGAAGACAACTGGTATTATACAGTTCACAATACGCTTGATTATTGCTTCGAGTTCACCTGGAAGTCCGCTGTTCACAACACAACCTTACTCAAAGTGGAGAAAGACGGAATTGCTGTTGAGTTACAATGGTTCGGCGGGAAATTTGGGAGATGCGGCTTCCAGGAAAGTGTTTGATCAAGAGTAACTCCCGGATTCTTAACAGATGAGTGAAAAAAGAGAGAGAAGTATTGTTTAGGAAAAGTTTGAAAGGACTAGGAATGGAATTTAAGTAGTACAGAGGAAGCTATTTGTTTTTTCGACACATAACAAGAGTTTGTTACGTTTTACACAGGCATAGCATCAGGGAAATCATAATGCCAGAATCCGAAAAATTATTTCATTATTAATGAAATGTTCAATAAAAACTAAGAGTACGAAGAAAGAAAAACGTAGAGGGTAACCAGTCCTAAATTTTCAAGTATTTTTTACATAACCGTTTTTAATGTCGTACTGTAGAGAACAATATAAATTGTACAATACTTCCCTCATTACAACATTACAAATATTGTAACACATGCTTATACATTTTTGAATCATAACAACTTTATTACTTTCACTTACTATATATAGTAAGGGAAAGTATTGCGATCGTGAAAATTTTCGAATTCCAGTTTTCAACAGAAATACACGTTTTAGGGTCTTCCCCTGAGTCGAAATAACCAAGTCCCGCAAAAAGGTCTGTGTGTGTGTGTGTGTGTGGTAAGTCCCGGGCGGAAACGGTAAGTCCTATGGAACTGAAATTTCATATTTAAGACAAATATATTCCCGAGACGTTACAAAACTTTTTTCATCAAAATGAGCTTACCAGAAGAGCCACTTTATACTATGCTTTCGAAAACGGTTCCGACAATTTTGATTAAACTCGCTATACCGATGTAAAATTTAATAGGCTTTAACGTCATGTAGGTTTCATTCTGATTAAAATAGTATGATAGGGCTCAAATGCCGATATTTTAAATATTCTTCTTCTAAAGTACCTTCAATTTCGTAGATTCTATAAAAATAAGCATATTATCTTGTTAGCATTGATTAATAACTGCTAAATATGTAAGTTGTGCAAATTAAAAAAACAACTAAAGGATAAAACTGAAAAAATAGTTTTTTAATGCAATTTTTTGTGTTTGAACATAAGAACAGTAATATAGACGAATAATATAACCGTTGGAAAGAGAAAGATTTTAGGAAAAATATTATCTTATACACAAGCTGGTAAAAGTTAATGAAGAGTGATAAAAAGCCGATAAAACTAACTGATTATTTTAGATTATAATATAATAAATTTTTAATAAAACACACGTTTCTATAGAAATTCCATTTAATTAATTCTTTAATGGTTTCACTAATTTTTATGTCTGAGTGAAATTTGAATTAGAAAATTTTTTAATCGATTTTTTTAACGGAGATAAAGGAAAGTCGTGTGTTTCCCGCACCAGATTTTTTACAAGGTTAATAGGTCTCGAAGGATTCTTTAGTAAAAAGTTATGGCAAGAAACTGAAGGTTGAGCGTGAAATCTTTTAAGGGACTAAAATTTAAATTAAGTATTGGTTTTCATTACTATCAATTACCGGATTATTTTAATGTTAATGAAAATATCCGGATGGTTTTTTTTTTTTTGAAGAACTTCTTCAATTACAACAAATCTAAGTTGGGCAATGCTTATATAGCATTTCCAAGTTAATTGTAACCTTTTCCAAGTCAAATGTAACTTTTTCCAAGTCAAATGTAACCTTTTCCAAGTCAAATGTAACCCTTTCCAAGTCAAATGTCACCTTTTCCAAGTCAAATGTAACCATTTCCATTTCAAATGTCACCTTTTCCATTTCAAATGTTACCTTTTCCAAGTCAAATGTCACCTTTTTCTTCACTTTTAGCCTTAAATATTCCGTTTTATTTATTTATTTATTGAAAAATAATTAGTTTAATTAAAATTATGGCTTTTTTAATAATTTTGGCATATCATATCAATGTTTTTTTAGATATTTGATATCAAGTTCTGTTTTTTACAAACTAATATTTAAAAAAATATTTAGTTTTAAAATAGTTGTTGATTTTGAATTTTTAGAGGGGAGGGATAGTTTTTGGGAAAAATTAATGTGTTTTCGGGTATTATAATTACGTTTTTCGAGATGTATTTTTTATCGCTCGCGTGCATATTACCTCGCATTTACTTTTAATGTCTTTTATTGATATAGGGATTAATTAATGTGTTTTCGGGTATTATAATTACGTTTTTCGAGCTGTATTTTTTATCACTCATGGGTATTTCAACTCGCATTTACTTTTAATGTTTTTTATTGATATGGGGATTAATTAATGTGCTTTCGGGTGGTTATGATTACTTTTTTTGAGCTCTATATTTTATAGCTCATGGGTATTTCAACTCGCATTTACTTTTTATGTTTTTTATTGATATAGGGATGAATTATCGTGCTTTCGGGTGGTTATGATTACCTTTTTTGAGCTCTATCTTTTATAGCTCTAAGTTTTTCAAATTGCATTTACTGTTAATGTTTTGTTTTTTCATGTAGGGATTACTTAATGTGCTTCGGGTGGTTATGATTACGTTTTTTGAGCTCTATATTTTATCGCTCATGCGTATTTAACTCGCATTTACTTTTAATATTTTTTATTGATATATAGGTTATTAATTGTATTTGCGTTTCTTGTAATTACTTTTTTTGAGCTGTATTTATTGTCGCTTGTTCGCATTTACTTTTAACCTTATTATTGTTATAGGGATCTATACTTGTGTTTTGGGATGTTATGAAAAAAACTTTTTTTGGACTGCTTATTCTATAGCGCGCGCGCCTATAAACTTAGTTCTAATATCATTTTATATTTTGATAGCGTGGTATTTCCTTGTTTTTGTTTTAGGGGATTCTGATTACGTGTTTTGAACATTATTCTTTTATGCGCTTGGGAATTTCTACATACCGTAGATATTATGTTATAATTTGAAGTAAAAATTATTTGTTGTGTTTTTGCACGTTCTGATTACTTTTTTTAACTGGATGTTATATCGCAATTGCGCATTGTTCTAGATAACTTTTTATTTAAGTTAAAATGTGCACTAGCTATAAAAAAATGTCATAAACTGTATTAGTATTCCCCAAAACACTATAAACGATCCCTCTATCAAATATTTATGAAATAGGAACAGTAACTTGAAATGAGTAAAAGTGATAACAAATAAGGTTCAAATAATGTTATAAGAACACCCGAAAATATAATAAACGATTCCTCAATTAAATTATCAAATAATTGTAAGAACAACTGAGGATGTGAGTCCATTATAAAATATTTAGTAGAAAAAATTTACTCATGACGTTACAAAAGGAACTATAACCGATCCTTTTATAAAAAAAAATAATAATAAAAATTTTAAATAAAAATAAATAAATAAATAAAAAAGCTAAATGATGTATATTCCAGCAACGTTATAATGAGAACTAAAAACAAAAAAATCAATCCCAATATCAATCAAAAACTTAATCATAACCACCCGAAAGCACAATAATTAACCCCTATATCAATAAAAAACATAAAAAGTAAATACGAGTTGAAATACCCATGAGCGATAAAAAATAAAGCTCGAAAAACGTAATCATAACCACCCGAAAGCACAATAATAAATCCCTATATCAATAAAAAACATAAAAAGTAAATATGAGTTGAAATACCCATGAGCGATAAAAAATACAGCTTGAAAAACGTAATTATAATACCCGAAAACACATTAATTAATCCCTATATCAATAAAAAACATTAAAAGTATATGCGAGTTGAAATACGCATGAGCAAAAAAAATACAGCTCGAAAAACGTAATCATAACCACCCGAAAGCACGATAATTCATCCCTATATCAATAAAAAACATAAAAAGTAAATGCGAGTTGAAATACCCATGAGCTATAAAAGGTAGAGCTCAAAAAACGTAATCATAACCACCCGAATGCACGATAATTCATCCCTATATCAATAAAAAACATAAAAAGTAAATGCGAGTTGAAATACCCATGAGCTATAAAAGATAGAGCTCAAAAAAGGTAATCATAACTACCCGAAAGCACATTAATTAATCCCTATATCAATAAAAAACATTAAAAGTAAATGCGAGTTGAAATACGCATGAGCGATAAAAAAAGCAGCTCGAAAAACGTAATCATAACCACCCGAAAGCACAATAATTAATCCCTATATCAATAAAAAACATTAAAAGTAAATGCGAGTTGAAATAACCATGATCGATAAAAATTACAGCTCAAAAAAAGTAATCATAACCACCCGAAAACACATAAATTATTCCCTATATCAATAAAAACATTAAAAGTAAATGCGAGTTAATATGCACGCGAGCGATAAAAAATACATCTCGAAAAACGTAATTATAATACCCGAAAACACATTAATTATTCCCAAAAACTATCCCTCCCCTCTAAAAATTCAAAATCAACAACTATTTTATAACTAAATATTTTTTTAAATATTAGTTCGTAAAAAATAGAACTTGATATCAGATATCTAAAAAAAACATTGATATGATATGCCAAAATTATTAAAAAAGCCATAATTTTAATTAAACTAATTATTTTTCAATAAATAAATAAATAAAACGGAATATTTAAGGCTAAAAGTGAAGAAAAAGGTGACATTTGACTTGGAAAAGGTAACATTTGAAATGGAAAAGGTGACATTTGAAATGGAAATGGTTACATTTGACTTGGAAAAGGTGACATTTGACTTGGAAAGGGTTACATTTGACTTGGAAAAGGTTACATTTGACTTGGAAAAAGTTACATTTGACTTGGAAAAGGTTACAATTGACTTGGAAATGCTATAGTAAATAAAATTATGCGAAAAAAATAAAAACAATACTGGAGGGATATTTACAGTTATAATAGTTCGATATGGATAAATACTCCTAAAATAGCAATTCATTATTTACATAGAATAATACATATTATTTGGTAACTTTTCAACCAAAGCATTGGTAGTAAATGAGCGCCCTAATTACGGGCGTAATCCAAGCACACATTTAGAGAGTAATTGTGAATGCTTTATAATTTAACTTCTAGCTAAATATACTATTTCAATAATGATCCTAACAGCCAAATAATAATCTAAATAAAAACATGATATTCTATAATGATTGCTGCCTATAATAACCCGGAATGGGATTGCATTTCAAACATTTAATTATAAATCAAGCAAAAGAGATCCTTTCACCGAGTTTGTATTGCGAACAAACTCTCTCCAAAGGCATCCTATTGAATGACAATTTTAATACCGATAATGGACCCAAAGCCATATCGGTTTACACTGTCGCACCTGAGCGATATTACACTCGAATAAATATGCCACTTCCATTGATAATGCTGACGTAAGGGGCATAAAGTGAATGGGGGATCCATATTATGATTGATGGCAGAACTGAGGCTGTGCAAAGGTCTCCGTCAGCTATTATTTGTATAGCATTTCATCTAACAGTTTTTAAAACACTATTTATTAGCGAGTTTAGAAACTTTATAAAAAAACGTTAACAAACCCCGCTAATATGCGCTAAAAAAAAACCATCAGTATACCGTCAGAAATAAAATATGACGGGGAGCGGCGTGGTTTAGTGGACAGACAACTGGTCTACTGTGCTCCATGTTCTGGGTTCGAATCCCGGCTATGGTAGTATATTATTTATTCTCTTAATTCATTTGGGGGGGGGGCAACCTTTTTTTTTTTTTTTTTACCTAATACCTTGTTCTTGATATGTCAAAAAAATCCTATCTTATAACAAGCAAAATTCAATCTCACAGGCAAACCTGACTGGACTGATGAAAATTTCACATAATATTTTTCCATTGAAAGCTCGACCGAAAATATTTTAGGTTAAATTACCTCTCCCCCTACCTCCAATTTTAGGCTTTTAAGCGGTTCCTGTAATACTCGGACGGCTGGAGTGATTTCATAAAATTGGGTTAACAATTCTCTCGTGGGCGGACTAAAAATACAGAAAAATCGACCCCTAGAGCCAACCACTCAAGTTTAACTCGAGATAGAGCGCTCAAATAAAACACAGATATTATTATGTATAAGCTATTATTTTATTATTAAATTCATACGAATTGTCAAATAATAAATATATTTTTAAACTCTGTATTACAGCATAAATCTATTTGGGTTTAATGCCCGACATTAAAATCTACTCAAGCAGAAAATTGAATTACCAGCTCGACCTCATTTCCCATTCCTATCTAAAACGATCTCCCTTCCCTCACTCAAGAGTAATTCATCCGGAAAGTTTTCAAAGATTATTACTGGTAATTGAAAATAATTATTTAAAATAAATATTATTATCAATCAAACAGAAAAAGTGTTTAAAATAAGCCCCCTCAAGGCAGTATCCTAGGACCCATTCTTTATACAGTTGATATCCCATCACATCCTAATACTTTCATGTCTACTTATGCAGATGACACTTGTGTATTACCAGATAATAATGATCCCAATGGTGCCTCTCAAAATCTCTAATCCTACATCAGAGACCTTGAGGTATGGCGTCAGAATTGGAGAATTGAAATAAATTCCAACAAATCCCACAAAATTACCTTCACCCTACTTCGTAAACCTATGACATCCTGCCCTACAGTATCCTTTAATAATATTCCGCTTGTTCCAGTTGAACAGATCCGCTACCTAGGACTTCTACTTGATAAACGTTTAACATGGAATCCGCACACCAGACTGTAACGACAAAAAACTGCTCCCCGCTTTTGGTTACTTCAACACTTACTAGACAAACGCTCTAAACTTCCACTTAACTACAACCTGCAACCTATCTGGACTTACGCGGTTGAGCTTTGGGGCTCCACTAAACCATCAAATTCTTCCCGTCTTCAATCCTTACAATCCAAAATCCTTCGAAAAATCCTTAACGCTCCTCATTTTGTCACGAACAAGCTCATCCATAATAATACCTTAATATTCCCTTTGTAGCTGAATTGGCCCGAACCAGGTAAAAATCCTTCCATGACCAACTCCACTCCCACTCTGACCCACTGTTTCAATCCTTGCTTCCTCTTCCATCCTGACAATCCTCCGAGGCGTCTGAAAAGAAGATGGCCTCGACACCTTCTTGTTTTGATTGATTACTAGAGTGCTGCCAATGGCAGTTTCTCTTCATGTTTTTCATGTACACTATCTTTTATCAGCATATTTACTTGATGTATTCCAATTTACAGTTGTAAATTTCGATAAAATATAAAAAAAAAAAAAAAAATTTAAGCCTTCTTAAACCTACAGAAATTATTCTCAAATACGAAAACATATCTCATTCGATTTATACTCATAATTTTCAAACATTTTTACCAACAAGCCCTTGATTTCGTTTAAAGGGAGTTAAAAAACCTAGTCATCCTTCAGGGAGGACGTAAAATGGTGGACTCGAACCTGTGCGATGTAAGATTAAAGGTTAAAGATCCTATCCTAATCAAACCCTGATAGGAAAAATATAACTCACTGTTGCATCGTCCGATTAGCCACAGCAGCATTAAGTGACGTTAAATGAAAACATCTTAGATACCATTACCTTCGTATTTGTGATTCTTCATGTTATTACTAATCTATATCAAACCCTTAGAGAGAAAGACGATAAAAAATCAGTATGAGAAATTGTCTTTTTATAGCAAAGATAAAAAACAAATCTATCTTGAATTAAGTCAGTCGAAAACATCCAAAATTTTCTAACTATTTACAGACATCTGAGATGTTTATCATTCATTTTTCGATTGACGTTCTGATTTAAAGTGAAACTGACTTTAGTAGAGTGTTGCGATAATGCTCTTTATTGCTCAAACTTCAAACCAATGTCAGGTCAAAACTTGGGAATAACAACATTCCTCGTCCAATACTTTCTATTGCTGAAACAAAAAAGTAATTTTTTATTTTCGGAGAGAAATTTTAGCTTTCGAATAAACAAGCCAAACATACCAGGAAAAGTTTGCAGCGTGCGTGTTACTTGAAAAGACAGGATAAATCATTCGCTTTGTTGAACATTTACATAACAATAAATGGTCACATTGTTCTGAATTAATAGGAATTTTATCCTGGCATACCTTGTATAATTGACGTGCGTGCAATTTTGGAATCATATTCAGAGCTGTTAATGACATTAGCGATTTTCGGTCAGAAACAAAATTATCCTTCAAGGTATATTTGTATCATTAGTTGGATGCTGGTGTTCCCAATAAATCCGGTAGAGTTTAAGTTTACCCTCACACTATGGACGGTTAGACGATTTTGGCCAGAGTGTAACCGAATTAGCATTTAAATATTTCTTTTTACGCTTTACATTAAATATTTTAATATTTTAATATTATACATGAAATATATTGTAAGGTAAAGTATTATAGAATACCTAAAAAGTTAGTAAACCTAGTAGAGATGTGTTTGTCGGAAACATTTCATAAAGTTAGAATCGGTCATAATTACTCCGAGAGATTTGAGGTGCGATCGGGTTTGAAACAGGGTGACTCCCTTTCACCTGTTTTGTTTAATATAGCCTTAGAATATGTAATAGAAAAGGTGATGTGTACCGAGAAAGGCTTAAATATGGGTGACAAGATTCCGGTTTTGGGGTATGCCGATGATTTAGTACTACTAGGTGAAGACACGGAAACCATACAACTAAATACAAGTGTGTTAATAAAAACCGGTAAACAAATAGGTCTCGAATTAAATACCGATAAGACGAAATATATGATTAGTTGCAGAAATGGTGGCGATCTTGTTGATATTAATATTTCAGGTCATACTTTTGAACACGTAGAGAAATTCAAGTATTTAGGTTCAATGATAACAAGGAAAAATGAAATCCAGGAAGAAATAAAGTCCCGGTTAAAGGTGGGAAATGCGTGTTATTATTAAGTTGCTAAATTACTTAGCTCGCGACTTCTGTCTAAAAACTTAAAGGTTAGAATTTATAAAACTATTATTCTTCCAACGGTTCTTTACGGATGCGAAACGTGGCCGCTTACTTTGAAGGATGAACAACGGCTTAAGGTTTTCGAAAATAAGGTACTGCGTAAAATATTTGGTCCGAAGAGAGATGAGGCCTCTGGGGAGTTTAGAAGGTTGCACAACGCGGAATTGCGGAGTTTGTACCCTGTGAATATAATTGAGTTGATAGCATCGCGGAGACTCAAATGGGCGCGTAAAGTTGTTGGGCTTAGTGAGGAACGAATTCCGATAAAGTTGGTATTCGCTGAACCGACTGGTAGGCGTCCGAAAGGTAGGCCGAAGCGTCGATGGGAGGATTGCATTAAGGCTGATCTCGGGGGCTTGGGCTTGACCGCTGAACATTGGACGAGTCTATGCAGGCGAAGTTTGGTGGTATCGGCATCGAACCTTCGGGTTCGGTAAGCCTATTATTATTATTAAAGTATTATAGAACTTGAAACGGTTTCCACCCGGGAAATGTACGTCTTAGGTTCCTTTCAGTCCAAATGACCAAGTCCCGCAGAAAGGAGCGTGTGTGTGGTACGCCTTGTTCGAAAACGATAATTTGTATACAAATGAAATTCCATATTTCAGAAGCATATATGCATGAGATTTTACACAAACTTTTTCATCAAAATCGGAGATTCAGAAGAGCCAGTTTACACTATGCATTCAATACGGCTTTAACGATTTTGATTAAACTCGCTAAATCGATATAAAATTAAATAGACATTAATCATGTAGGTATTATTCTGAGTGAAATATTCCGTCAAGGCTTAAATACTGATATAGAAAAAAATAAACATAATCGTATTAGTATTGATATGAAACGGGTAAACGAATACGCGTTGAACGAATTTGATATCTGACTACAGAAGAAAAGAGCTAAAATATATTTTATGTAGTTTTTGTTTTTTTAACATCAGAATAGTAATATAAATGTATAATACACCGTTACAGAGCTAATGATTTCAGAAAAGTATTATGTTATAGGAAATGGAGAATGATGAAAAATTAATAAAACTAACTGATTGTTGTAGATAATATAATGGATTATTTAATGAAACAAATGTTTCGTTCAAAGCTTAATGTAATTATTTTAACCTTTTTCATCTCCAACTTTATATAAAAGTTCTTAACTTCATTTTAGCTACGAATGTAAGTGAAAGTTGTATGATGCGCGCAACAGATTTTTTTTATTCTAATAAAAAACAAACGAATCAACTAATGCTTCATTTTCTTAAATACTCTTCGACATTCATATCCCGGTTTTGTAAATAACACACCTATGGCAATTACTAATCAGCCAGTACGGTCTGTATCACTCAAGAAGGTCAGTAAATCTTCCAAATAATTTCTTAGGTTCGAAGTATGAAGAATGATCAAACTGAATGATATAATGAAGTTTAACCTGATCCTGAAAAGTAAGGATCCGTACATGGTATATAAAAAAGAGAAAAGTCATTCCATTTTTACGAGGCGTGGTTTTATTCTGAATCCCGAAGAAAATATTTATTACATACATTCTTATTCCAATCTTTAAGAACCAGAAAAACTTCCTAAATCTGACCTCCTCTTTATTACATACTCTAAATACAAGAAATATATACCAAACGATTTATATATACTTTCTCAAAGAACTCCTTCCTTTGAAAAAGTCTTTTATTATCCGTGCCACCATACATTGGAACTCATTGCCCATCCCTCTTTATAAAGTATCATCCTTAACGACATTTAAACACCATTCATTTCTCTACCTCCTAAAAGGTGTGTGGCTTCCGCAAACTGGCTAGTTAATTATATATCTAAATGTAGCAAGACTTGAACCCTTTCTGTCCATTGTTCTTTGTTCTAAGTGGATTAGATATCTTGGATAAAAAATTAGGTTTTATTAATTTACTAGCCTAGAAAATGTCTTAAAACATGCTCTGGTTTTAATCCACTCACTCAATCTCAACAAAAGTATGATAAGTATCTAGTTTAAGAAAAGTGATTGCATTTATTTACGGATCCAGAAACGTTCTTCCAATCAGATTGGTTTAATGAGTATCTAAAGAGACAGGAAACCAAGTTTTTATCAAGTCTAAAACTTAAACTTCCTAGTTAGCAATTTAATTAACGATTCATATAAATTTTGGTTAATTATTTTCAATAATAAACCTTTGTAATCGAACGGAAAAAAAAAAATACGCCCCATCAATATTGAGGACTTTCGTTTCAGTAGTCAGTAGAACTCGAATAACGAATAAAAAAACTACATTTTGGCATTTCTCCAAAACTACTGGACCAACTTTTTTTCTAAATTCGTCACAAAAATACTAGGGCATGCAACGATAATCCTAACACCTAGATGTTGATACCAGCTGGTTACTTTTAAAATGGCGGCCGATTAAAAGTGATTTAATTCAATAACTCAGTTATATTTGAAGAAATAAAAAAAAAGTATTAGTGTTTATCAACCAAAAAAAATGAATAATTATAAAATAGAGAAAAAGAAAAAGCAAAAAAATCTTTAATTTTAGAATCAGTTAAGCGCGGTTAACAAGAAAATAAAAAACAAAAAAGGAAAAAATGGAAATTTTATCAATAAATACGCCCATAACTCAGTTATTTTTGAAGATAAAGAAAAATATGTAAAAAGTTTTAGAATCAGTAAAGCGCGATAAACAGGACAAAAAATAGATCTATATATTTAAGTCACAATTCGTAATAGGTGTAATTTAATCAAAACTCTGATATTATTAAAGATAGTGAAAAATCGAAAAGATAAGGAGCTATAAACAGTTACATCCTAATTAGGGATTGCAATCCGGTGTCATTTCCAATCCGGCCGGATCCGGTCGCAAATTTCATCAATCCGGACGGATCCGGCCGGATCCGGATGGTATGACTAAATCAGGTTGATTTTCACTTTTCGGTCCAAGATGAACAGTTAGTATGTTATTCGAATATAATTTTACTCATAATAGAAAATTTATAAAATAAAAGTTATGTTAGGATTAGATATGGAACAAAAAAATTAAAGTTTAGTAGTTTAGGTAACTAGTAAAATTTTAATGGCTATTAAAACAGTCGGCTATTGATTACAATTTGCTAAAAATAAAGACTATTTGTTTTATACTACCCTTTTTCAAAATCAAAATTGATTTTGATAATATATCCTAAATTTATTAGTACTTACGTAATATTTAAAAAACAAATTTTGTCAGTAGAATAATTTAAAGATTTATACTCATATTAAAAACTCATTATTGTGATAATTATGCCATTCATCAGACATATTCATCAAAATATGATTGTGCCCATCATTAATGTAAGAGTTTTTTGTAATTGTTAGCATTCTCAAATAATTTAAAATTATTGTTATCACAATTCCCATCTGAGTTAATTACGCAAGGATAATTATATAGGATTTTATAAAGTAACTTAATAAATTACTTGAGCTATCTGAGACAGTGAAGTATAGGAAGACGTGAGCAGTAACGTAGATTTATTTAGACGTAAGACTCACTCTTCCTAGATTTCAATAGATTTGTAAGCTGTTTATCATATAATTCAGTACACTTGAATTAGTCAGCACTTGAGTGAGCAATTTCTCTAAAAAAAAGTTAGAGTTGTTTCAGAAGTTCCTCTACAGACCACTTATAGGATGCTATAGCTCGTGTATATCCAAGATAATAATATCTGTTAACTTACATTAAGGTGAAGCACCGACAAAACAAAAGCTCATGTACTGCCACGTGCAAAACGAACGAATGATGCTGGACTGAACTGAAGACGTGATGTAATTTAGCGTCGAACGACACCACCATACATGTAAACCAAATGTAACGCATTTAAAGTACTTTTTTTTATTAAACTGCACTATTTTGGCCCAAAAATTGCTATAATCGGATCCGGTTAACGTATAATTATGCTGGATCCACCGGGTTGCCGGATCCGGTTTTCCGGATTGCAATCCCTAATCCTAATATAGTTATATGGAAACAATAAACCATTGTGTAATAATTTTCAGCGTTTTTTAAACGGTGAATCTGCTTTCGATAAAGAATATTATCCAGTTTCGCTTGCATTAAATAATCTATAAATAGTTTTTAATAAGAGTTGCCTTCCGCTTAATTTCACTCCTGATATTGGTTTATTCCTGATATTATGAAGAGGTTTATTATTTTTTCTAGTTACTTAAAAAAAAGATGATAAGCAGATATTAATTGAGAAGTTGAAAATTGTTATTGGAAGTCGTTCCCCATCCAGAAAAATAAGGATTATGTACAGGTAATAACATAATGGATTTCTATGCCCCATTAAATTATTCTCAATACTTTTTTCTTGAATTAAAATCCATTATAATACTCTTAACGGAATAAATACAAACCTCGTAATCATGACCACTATTAATACATCTCATCAGATTACTCGTAAGTAGCGTTACATAACGTGATATATCACATATTAGTAGCGCTTAATGTCGGTCGTAAGTGAGGTATAAAAACATTTAATCTGAACCTTTTAGAAGATTGACTCAACCAGATAAATGATATGACTAAAAAAAAAAAAAAAATAAAAAAAAAAAGAATCTTGGGCGTAGTTGACATACCGCTGATTTCCCTAAAGGCCTCCGACAATTGCGACTTCGTTTTTAATAAGTCCCGTCGGTTCATATTTAATAGAAGTCCCTGTAGGACTTGGTCATAAGAGGTCATGCGGGACCACTAAAGAGCATCGTCATTCCGGTTCGTTTATTTCACTTCTTTTAAATTCTGTCTCCTTCCTACTTATTCATTCCAAAGTCCTCCAGGATATTAGACTGTATTTCATGCGAGTTCAGCCTCTCTTAAAAAGTGTAGCATTTATTTATTACTTCAATTTTCTTTAAAATTTAAAAAATCTGGTGCAATAAAACAATTGCCTAAAAAAATATTTGTCCTCTTTTCGCCTTTATTTGGTTATAGAATTCGTTCGATTTGTATATTTAGTCCATTTTTGTATATTTAGTCAATTTTTACTTTCACTTACTATATATAGTATGGGGAAGTATTATGATCGTGAAAATTTTCGAATTCCAGTTTTCAACGGAAATACACTTTTTAGGGACCCCTGAGTCCAAATAACCAAGTCCCGCAAAAAGGTCTGTGTGTGTGTGTGTGTGTGTGGTAACTCCCGGGCGGAAACGGTAAGTCCTATGAAACTGAAATTTCATATTTAAGACAACTATACGCCCGAGACGTGACAAAACTTTTTTCATCAAAATGAGCCTACCAGAAGAGGCACTTTATACCATGCATTTTGCACCTTTTTTCAATTTTCTCGAAAACGGTTCCGACGATTTTGATTAAACTCGCTATATCGATGTAAAAATTAATGGGCTTTAATATAATGTAGGTTTTATTTGGATAAAAATGGTCTGACAGGGCTTAAATGCCGATATTTTAAATTGTCTTCCCCTAAAGTACCTTTAATTTTGTAGATTCAATAATAATAACTAGATTTTCTTGTTAACGCTGATGAAAAACCGGTAAATATATAAATTGAATAAATTCGATACCCAACTAAAGGAGAAAACAGAAAAAATATTTGTTTAATGCAATTTTTCGTTTTTGAACATAAGAGCAGTAATATACATGTCTGACATACCGTTGGAAAGCTAAAGATTTTAGAAAAAATATCATCCCATTCACAAGATTTTAAAAGTTAATAGAGAGTGATGAAATGAACATAAAACTAACTGATTATTTTAGATAATAATATAATAGATTTTTTAATGAAACACATGTTTTTGTAGAAATTTAATTTAATTAATTCCTTAATAGTTTCACCTATTTTTATCTTTAACTGTATTTGAAAATTCTTTCATTGATTTTAAAAATGGAGGTAAGTGAAAGTCATGTGTTGCCCGCACCAGATTTTTATCAATGCTAATAAGATCATATGGTTAATTATTTTGAATCTAAAAAAAAATGAAGGTACTTTAAGGGACGAATATTTTAAAAAAATCCGCATTTAAGCCCTGCCAGACTATTTTAATCAGAATGTAAGCTAAATGATATAGAAGCAGGTTATATATATATAATAAAAATCTTAATCCGAAAAAAAATATATATATATAAATATATATATATTTTTTTTTTCGGATTAAGATTTTTATTTTCAATATTTTACGTGTGGCTACTGCCTTTTAACTTTAAACATGTTGTGGTAATTGCACCAATCACATCTTAATTTTACGTGATATTTACAGTAAGGGGTTAATGGTTGTAGCCTAAGTTACATTTAGAACAGTAGGGAAAATCTGATAACAAAAACCTAAACAATAAAAAATAATTAAAGTAAAAACCAAACAATTAAAGTAAAACACAAAAAAAAATTATAGTAAAAACCAAAACTAAATTAAAAAATAACAATATTTTGGTTATAATATATATCAAACTGATCATTTTTATTTTTTACATTTCATTGTACATTTATGTATGTAACGTTAACTGTTAAATTTTACATAGACAGTGAGTTTATTTAAAATCGTTACAAATGTTGAAAATCGTAAAAAGGTGCCAAACACATGGCGTTAATTGCCTATTCTGGTTCACTAATTTTGGTAAAAACGTTGCTGTAATATCTCGGGCGTATAGTTTTCTTAAATATGAAATTTCAATTTCGAAAGAACTTTTGTTTTCGTACTAGACTTACAACACAAGCAGGTGCACAGACCAGAACTTTTCACAGTACTTCGATATTTAGGCTCAGGAGACCCTAAACCGCGTTTGTCGTTGAATACTAAAATTTTTAAAAAATAACAATAATTTCCCTAGTTAATATATAATAAGTAGCTAACTGAAAGTAAAAACAACACTGCTTAAAATAAAATTGTATTACAATAACTATATATCAGATCAAAATCTTCAATAAGAAAAATCATGATTACTAAAACAAAAACCTGTTATACTCATCAACATTAAAATATCTTTCATAACTATCATCCAAAAACCATCCCTGTTTTCTAGTCTTTTCAGTGTTTTGATCGACTGATATAGAGAGTCAATCATACCGACTTACTAAATAATATATAAGTAACTGAAAGTCTTTGTTCGGTTCCGTAATCACGAATTTCGTCATTTATGACGATTTAATTGATAACGTATTAATCTTCTTAACAACCCATTTCTATATCTAAACAAAATTCCAGTCTGATACTAAATAACTAGCGCGCTAACCTACCACGTCAAAAGTTGTGAGTTCTAATCCCAGACCTTGGAGGACTTATTCAAGCCAATAGTTAAATTAGGATTCTCTCAAAACCTCATATCAGTTGTGTGAGACCCATCAACCAACTGGTGACCACTCACGAAAACAGGCGAAGGAATTGATGACCATACCCTAAAACATTTCATAGGGAATCGCAGTGTAGTTCCATAAGATTCCATGTGGCTAAGGGCCTCACGGACTGTCACTACAGAAAAAAAATTCAGTTCTAAAGCTACAGTTGAATTTCGTTGAAGTGCCGCTACCCTCCAGTTTCGACACTGAGTAGAGTCCATTTGCATTATCTTCAACGCCATCCACCCATCGAATTTCGTGTGGCCTCTCAGATGGATTCCAAATATTTTCTCCTCAAGAGTTTCTTTGAGATCTGATTTAGCTCCATCCTGGCTACACGGCCTGCTAAGCGAAGCCTGCCTAAAAAGGTTTTTAGCAACCAAAAACACAAGCAATCCTAAACCCTCACTCCTTACTTTATCTATAAAAAATTCTTATGCAGTTACAAAACTTTATTCTTAATACCAACTTTAAATTTTTATTGCATTGTATTTCCTATTCTTTACAACCAAAAATAAAATAAAATATTCTTGACCTCTCACAAAGGCATTCTTCCATATCCTTAAAGAATACAAGATCTCAACTTACTGATTGATACAATATATCTATTCTCATATTAATACCTCCTCCGTTTGAGAAGTCCTTTAACACCCGAGCTACTTCACTTTAGAATCTAACCAGTCCTATAGCTTCGTCCTTAGCCTAGTTTATACACCATATATTATTCCATCCCTATGATCCATTCTGATCTTCCAAATACTTGTTAAGAACAAAATTATATTCTACAGATAATCGTGACTAAACAATGTTAATATTTTTTTTTAGTTACTTACTATAACTATATAGCTAACTGAGGCGAAGTTGGCCTTCAGGGCGATTGTTGGCATGGGCTTCCAAAAATGATCCAAATTATCAAGTCAGTCAATACATAACATAATTTTCTTCCTCTTGAATCTCGTAAAAAGGATTCATAGTTTTTTTAGGCACCATACAAGGATTAAAAACTAACTTGAGACAGAATTTTATTTCCATTCATTTTCTAGTTGAGGAACGTCCAACATGGAATCCGCACACTAGACTGAAATGACAAGAAACTGCCCGCCGATTTGGTTACTTCAACACTAGACGCTCTAACCTTCCACTCAACAACAAAAGACTCATCTACATGACAATCAATAGCCTATCTGGACTTACGGAGGTCTGCTTTAGGGCTCTACTAAACTATCAAATTCTTCTCGTATCCAATCCTTACGATCCAAAATCCTTAACGGTCCTTACTTTGTCACGAATAAGTTCATCAATAAAGACCTACATGTTCCATATGTTGCTGATTTGGGAAGGAATCATTCCTTCTATGAAAAACTCCACTCCCACTCTAATCGCCTAGTTTCGATCCTTGCTTCCTCTTCGATTCCTAATAATCCATCGGGGCGTCTGAAAAGAAGATGGCCTAGAGAACTTCTTGTTTAGATCCAGTACTAAAGAGTGCTGCCAATAGGCAGTTTCTCTTCATGTTTTTTGTGTATTTTATAATTAATCAGCATATTTACTTGTTGTATTATGACACGCGGTTGTAAATCTCAATAAAAATATTTAAACAAAAAAAATTCGTTGAAGTGCCGCTAACCTCCAGTTTCGACACCGAGTAGGGTCCATTTGCAATATCTACAACGCCATCCACCCATCGGAATTTCGGGTGGCCTCTCAGATGGATTCCAAATATATTCTCCTCAAGAAGTTTCTTTGAGATCTGATTTTGCTCCATCCTGGCTACATGACCTGCTAAGCAAAGCCTGCCTATTCTCCCGACATTAGGCTCAATAAGCAGGAGGTATAATTCATGATTGTAACGCCTCCTGCGCATTTATCCATCGTTTACTTTGCCATGCAACTTTCCTCCATCAAATTTTAATTATAAAATACGGAAAAAAACGAGCAATTATAAAATTTATTTTAATGACGTGAATCGGGATCATATATAATAATATAACAAAAATTGTGAAATGTTATTTTTATATTCATGTGATTACTAAATAATGTCCACGATCTAAAGCTACGTCCTTTATTATTTTACGTGTCGGAAGTCGAATCTGTTACTATAGCAACAACACGGAGACGGGCTGCGTTTAATTACTACAAGCTGAAATATTTTGTCACGACGCCATCAATATCCTTAGTCTGAGGCGGCTAAATTAAGAACTTTATTAAAAATTAAATGAAAAATATAGGTAACAAAAAAAAAACAACAGAGGAGGCCTTTAAAGAAATTGTAACAGTTTATCTTGGAGGTTTATTCGCTCTCCTCACAACTTAATTAGTCACAAATGGTCCTCGACGGCTTCTGGTCCAATATTTCTTTTTTTCCCTCTCAAAGTTTATCTTTTTAAATTAACAATACATCACGTGTTGTTTTACTTTAATGGCTGTCGTAAACTTTTTTTTGTTTTCTATTTTAATTATATTCCTAATATTTTACGACCTTTGCCAATAACATTTTATCAGCAATTAGATAAATAAATATACCAGCAATTAGATTTAAACAAAAAAAAAAGCTGTACTTCGAATTTATCGGGTTTTTTTTTCTTTTGAAAAATTAGATTTAAATATATATGATTTTTTACGTATATATTATATTATGCATATAATATACAATAATAATAATTTCTTAGATAATCAGTGAAACAAAAAAAATCTTTAACTCCACAACCCATGAAGGGTCTTAGGTTCAGAACATATACAGATTCGTACTGTTTCTAGGCCAAAGGCATTGAGGTGATTCGGCCGAGATCACGTTCAGCTGCCAGGTTTTTCCTCATTTTTTGGGTACCCACTTCATAGAGGCTGTGTATGCCCCAAGAGGACCTCCATACCTCACGGTATGGGAGACAGAATAAATCTGCAACAGCCGGGGTTCGAACCCTGGACCCGTAAAACAGTAGAAAAGTGCTCCACATAGGTCTATTATGTGCCCCCCCAACGCCCCTCCCCAAATCATTAAAATTTAATCATTAACTGATATTTTAACGTTCTTTCATTGTAACACTAATTAATTTTTAAAATAATTGTGACAATATAATAATAAGTCTGTATTATTAGTAGTTACGTATAAACTAGTAGTTCTGTGTATAAAAGAAACCTAAAATCTGCTGCAAACGAAACAATCTACCGTATTCAATTACAATTCATAAAGATGCACAAACCGACAATTAGATCTATACATTTTACATTATTATTAATATAACTATAAATCTCAAAGTAAAAATTGTCGATTTCAGTTGAATATTTGATATAGAGATAAAAACTTAAGATACCTGAGAACATATATATACATATAAAATAGAACTTCATTTTTATATACAGGAAAACAATCTTGGTCTGAATTGTAAAATAATAATACCTTTTGATAAATCGTTTTTATTGTCTTTAAAAATGACTTTCGCGGAATTTCTGAAGGAACGTCCAACGCCCGACATGAAAGAGAATGATCGCTCTTACTATTAATCCATAAATGTTTTTTTGTTCTGTTTTTAAAATAAATCGATTGAGCTAATTTTTTTTTTTTTTTTTTTAGAAAACTGAAGAGGTTGAACATTGGAGGAAATGACTTAAACCGAGTTCCGAAAGATGCCCTTTCTATCCTAGATACGCTGAAAAAGTTGGAAATGCAAGAGAATTCAATCTCTCAAATATCTGAAGGCGACTTTGAAGGTAATTTTGAAAAATATTCTATAATTGTTGACACTTTTTTTCAATAGTTAGATCATTATTTCTGCCCTGCACTTTCTGATCATTAACTTTTTTTTGTGCTAAAAGACCAAGAAGGTTCTGTCAAATTATTTCAACAATTTTACTTTGTAGTTCTTTGATTATTTTTTTTATTCAATTAACGTCACTTTATGATGCTGTAGATAATCGGACGATGCTATGGCGGGAGTTCTAAATTTTGCCTGTATCTATTAATCAAAATAGGTATAACGAGTAACTGACATCACACAGACTCGGAAACAGCATTTTAACGTTCTCCCTGAAGTCGGCTTAACCAAGGATTTTTTCACTACCTTTTAAAGGCCTTCCGCAGCCTTGAGCATAGAAGGCTGTTATGCTAGTCACTACACCACAGGTGACGCTGGTTCTTTGATTATAAGTGAAGCTGGTTCTTCGATGTGGGTATAAGGAGGGATAGGAGATATTTTATAAACATGAATATTTTTAAGTACTAAACAAACTATTACGAAATTCTATTTTGTACTAAGCGAATAACATTTGATTCCAGGATTGACAAACCTCGACTCCCTAGGACTGGCTCACAACCACCTCAAGAAAATCCCAGCACGAGTCTTCTCTCATCTCAAGTACCTTAACTCCCTGGAGCTCGAAGGAAACGGAATAACACAAATTGATGCTGAAGCTTTTGCTGGTCTTGAAGGTAAGCTATATTTTTTATACAATTTATTTTTTTGTAATACTAATTAGGGGATTAGCCTTAGATTAATTGTCATGTATAAGAGTATTTTGTAGTTGAGTGGAATTTTTTCATATTTCATATATAGGTAAGTGAAAGTAAAAATAACAACCAAAACCAAAAGACACATGTCTCTCAAAAATGACGAAATGTTCTTGGGGTTAATTGAGACATAAAACATACATAACACCTACATGTAGTTAACACCTTCCACGAGCCAAGATTGTATTTAGTCCGATCTAATTACGTAAAAAAATAAGAGTAAATTAAAAATAAAATAAATTCCCACCTAGCTTAAAATCAGTAAGATTGTTTAAAATATGATTAAAAACAAAATTTGAAAGTTCCCATCTTTCCCCTGTAAGGAAAAAATTGTTTTCAAGGTCAAAAAAATGAGTTTTTCGCGATTTTTTGAATTTTACTGCCTCAATCTTACTGCTGAAAATCACTTAAAACTCTTTTTTTTTACCTTTGACCTTGAATAAAAATGTTTCCTTACAGGAGGAAGATGGGGAGCTTTAAAATTTTGTTTTTAATCATATTTTAAACAATCTTACTAATTTTGAGCAAGGTGGGAATTTATGTAGCTTCGATTGTCTAAATTGACCGGACAATTAGAAAGTTTTGACAAACTTGTGAGCATGGATGAGAAGTGCATTAAATACGGCTAATCAATTTTCAAGCTGAACCTACGAACTTAGGATATGTATATGTATATTATATATGTATATATATATATATATGTATATATATATATATATATATATATATATTATATATATATATATATATATATATAAAACCTGTACCACTACAACCCATGAAGGGTCTTGGGCTCAGTACATATAGAGATTCGTACTGTTTCTAGGCCAACGGCAGTGCAATGAGGTGATTAGGCCTTAATCGCGCTCAGCCGCCAGGTTTTTCCCCAATTAATTTGGGTACCCACTTTATAGAGGCTGGTTCTGCCCAAGGAGGGTCTCCTATCTCCTAGGGTCGCCCCCTGACTGAATTAACAGAGTAAATAATATTCCGCCACAGCCGGGATTCGAACCCAGGACCCGGAGCACAGCAGACTAGCGCTCTATCCACTAGACCACGCCGCTCCCCATATATATATATATATTTATATATCTGTGTGTTTTGTGTGTGTGTGTGTTGTTTGTATGCATAAATAGTTTTTCTTATTGATGTTAAAAAAATAAATATTTATTTTATTTACTTTTTTTTTTAATTGATCAGAACTTATTTCGCTAATTACACAATACATACACTTTAAGATATTAAATTCATATAATTGCAAAAAAAAACTTATAAAACTACCACTTAGTTTTTATCGCTGTCGAAATTCATTGATGATAAATCATTCCTTATTTATAGTGAAATCTCTACTAGCCACTAACTGGGAGTGACATGTTATGGATTGGACCCCTGATCAATGAACCATCGCAAAACCCATGAGAGGAAAGGACCACAGGGTCCGAGAACATTTAAATTAAATAATAAGGGAACCACAACTCCTCGATGGCGGGTATCCCTCCAATTAGCTAACTTTGGTCATGTTAATGGCGCTGAATAAAGCACCAAACGGGGCGAATAATCCCAGCACCGTTATGAATGAATTATTCTATCACACCTCCCACCTCTGAACAAATTCATGTAGATTTATTTATTCTAAATTTAAACACTTTGTTATCAAATTCGATATTTGTTTATAAAAATTAAGGTAAGAAATTAATGGTTTATATTTTTTAATTTAATTGACGAAAACTGTGTTGCTGTTTTATTGTTATGGATTCTGAAGATGAAGAAAAGTCCCGAAACGTAGACTCAAAATTAAATTGTTGTAAAATATTCTTTTGGAACTTATTTCACGTTAAGGGCCATGCTTGGATAATCTATATTTATAAAAGAAAGATACCATCAACCCACTTATGTAGTTACCGCAGTATCTCAAAAATTACTATGGTTGTGAAGATTAATTGTCTAGATGTGCATTAGGGCTAGTTTTAATTTTTTTTTTTTTTTTTTGTCCATAGAAAAAAAATATTAACATTTAAAAAAGCACACACTGCCTTCCATTCCTCATCCAATCACTTTATTTCACAAGTCTTTTATCATTTTTTCATACTTGTCGATTTTCAAGACTTATTCCTTTTTCATTATACAATTGCTACATCATTTTTCACTCTTCATTCCATCACATAGCACACTGCTACTGGTCTATATTGGCTCCAAATAACAAAACAAAGATTAGTTTTTTCACCTTTCACCACTCGCCACTGCCTTATACAATTCCATGTCCATGGCAATATTTTATTTATTTTTCCTAATTTAAAAATTTTAATAAACCTTACAAATTATCATTTCCTGAGGAAATTTCTCGATGTAGGATGTAGCTGAGATACACCGTAGATATAATCGGATAAGGGATAGATTAATCCATAGAAGGGGGTGCATAATAAAGGGAATTGCTCGGGGCCAGAACTCTGATACAATAGGGGCTCCTCGACCGCTGTATTTGATTAGGGCGGCATACATTCCTCGTCTCACCGCCCGCACACACTATTATTAACCGGTCGTATTGTGGTTCTGTTATCGTTAGGCCGGCCTCATCATCTCAGCCGGCTATTGTCTTCAACGGGTCGGATATTCGTATGTATTTGTATGCAAAGTAAACATCAATACTGGCTAAATATATAAAATATAAAGACGGGATAACTTTTGAGGCAGGAATTCAACGGTATGTTAACATGTCCTTTCTAAGATAAGCCGTTTCAGAGCCATAAGCTCACATACGTCTTCTTTTTTTTTTTTTTTTTTTTTTTTTTTTAATTAACAAATAAAATAAAATTTTTAACTATATTTTTATTAAAATTTACAACTGTATATTATTATACAACAAGTAAATATGCTGATTAGTAATAAAATACATGAAGAGAACTGCTCATTGGCAGCACTCTTTAGTAGTGAGTCTAAGCAAGAAGGTCTCGAGGCCATCTTCTTTTCAGACGCCTCGGTGAATTATCAGGAATTAAAGAGGAAGCAAGGATTGAAACTAATGTATTAGAGTTAGAGTAGAGTGTTTCATGGAAGGAGTGATACCTGGTTTGGGCCAAATCATCAACATATGGAACATTGAGGTCTTGGTGGATGATTTTATTCGTGACAAAGTAGGGAGCATTAAGGATTTCACGAAGGATTTTGGATTGTAAGGATTGGATAAGGGAAGAGTTTGATCGTTCAGTAGAACCCCAAAGCTCAACTCAGTAGGTCCAGATAGGCCTTATATAAATGAGTCTTTTGTAGTTAAGTAAATGGTTAGAGCGTGTGTCTAGTAAGTGTTGAACCGAAATCGGCGAACACTTCTGTTTCGTTTCAGTCTGGTGTGCGGATTACATGTGAGACGATTGTAAAGCAAGAGCCCTAAATAGCGGATCTGTTCTAAAATCATAATAAAGCAAACTGGAACTACTTTATCTTATTTTTCTCACAGACGACGGAGCCTCCTGTCACATACGACATTGCCTGTAACTATCTGGTCCAGATCCGTTCGATGATTTCTGCTAATGATAAATAATAAATTTCTTGACGGTTCCAAATTCAAAATGCATTGAAACAACTTGTTAAAATATTTTGAATTAAAAAAACTAAAATACATTTTTAGGAACTCCGATTTATTTTGAAACCAAAAGAATTTTAAATAAATAAACTAAGAGCAAAAACGGTGCTGACAACAGGAAATTTACAGCAAATAAATAAGAATCCAATGTCTGTTTTATGTTTCTTTCTTAAGCCTCAACACTGCTCCACTACTACCACAAAGACTAGACTGCCTTGCACTAAACTAACTCAGCCTCAGGCTCTACTGATATTGATCTGTCCTTTTATTTTTATCTCTTCATATATGGTTATGGGATCTACTTCAACGGAACGGACTATAACATTGAAATATATCTTATGTCAATCGTCTGCCCGACTTTCGCCATAATAAAATAAATAATAATGATAAATAAATAAGATTTCCCTCTAACTGTGAAAAACAATACATCATGGATATGATAATCTATAATCTACTGATTTTCCAAGGCAAAAGGAAATGAGTTTGCGGACAGACCGGGGGATCGATGAGTAATTGAAATAAAAAAGTCGACAGAAAAAAGAGGTTTCAAACTTTTTTTATTTAAACCAATATATCTGTTATACTGTATATCCTTGTGACAAATGTTATATAATAAATAATATTCTCAGAACACCGACATAGATAGAGCGTGTCAAAAACACGCTAACACAACAAAAATGTAGGCAAAACGTGACTTTTTTCATTTAAAACAATATAGCTCCTAAATAAAATGTCATAGCGTAAAAGGTTTTATATGGAAATAAAATATAATTTTCAATGCGAGTAACACCAACACAGATTTTTGGATAGAGAGCCTGCCAATAAAGCATTAACACTTAATCAATGTAGCATGAAGTCAACGTGAAGTCAAATTATGAGGAAATAGGGGTTTCAAATTCGGACAAATCAAGCTCCTAAACGGAAGTTTCTAGAGTCAAATTATAAATAACAAAAATCTTCTCCACTAAATTTCTGATATGGATACTGTTTCCAAATTTTCGACCCGAGCAATACCGATAGAGCTAGTATAGAGCCCGCCAAACTGAGAGGAAAAAAAACTTTCTCAATGAAAGTTATGGACCCCCAGTTAAAAGATCCATTTAAAAAAAAACCTATGAAGTGACTTGGATTCAGTACATATAGAGATTTGTACTGTTCGTATTAGGTTGTACTGTTTGTACTACTTGTACAGACTTTGGCTACGAAGAGTTAATTAGCCCGAGATAACGCCCAGCCACAAGGTTTTCTCCTAATTTTTGGATGTCCAACTAATAGAGACTGGGAGTGCCTCAGAAGGGTTCTTTCTTTTATTAGCTCAACAGGCGCATGAGGCTGCCCTTGGCCTTCTAAATAGTCGCCAACCATCCTTCTCGATCTACAGCCCCTGTCTAAGATCCTTCCCTACACCATCCCTCCATCGGCCCTTGCGCCTACTACGCTGGCGCTGGCCGTCCGAAACATTCCTGTACACCCTACTCATACTCTGTCACTACTCATCCTCATCAAGTGCCCAATCCATTTTAGCCTCTGTATCTTAATGTGAGAGGAGATACTGATATCCTAGTAGAGCTGGAACAATTTCCTATTTTTCCTTCGCTACTACTGACCATCCTCAAACACGGCTCCCAGGATTCTCCTTAGGACTACCCGTTCAAGACTAGTAGGGCCATATTTTTGCTGTTGAGGATCCACGTTTCTCTACCGTACGTGACCACTGGTCTTACAAGGATCTTGCATGGCATAAACTTGGTGGAACGGCTCACAAGCTTGCTCCTGAATAGCTTTGATACGGAAAAATAGGCTCTATTACCAGCCGCTATAGATCATCATTTATAATAGAGCCCAGATATTGAAAACTCCTTACCAAAAGAGATTTTAATGTAATAGGTAATATATTTTTTTTTTCATCTAAATATTTTTCTATTCGCACCTGTCAAGCAGTTGACTATAGGTGAGTGTGAATGACAATAAGGTTGATGTCAAATTGACATACCTAAAAGCTAAATAACATTGTGTTGGGTTATCCATAATGTTTTCTTTTACTGTTTGTGCGTCTAAATACTCTAACGAATATTATTAGAAACGAACCAAAACCACATATGTAAGGGATCCCTCGTTCTACCTAAGGGTCTTGTATACATCCTTGGATCTGGACCACTGCCAATTCTACCACAGCCAAGCAAATCCAATAATCCCTTATGTGAAAACGCGAGTGTTGGGTCAATGAAAAAAAATCCTCCTTTAAAACGAAGGTGACCTCTCCAATTACAGTAATGCTTCCACCCTCCCTTCCCAACCTTGATGGTGCCTGATTCCTATAATTTCCTCCTTCCTTCCAATTTTCGTCCTAATTCTATCCTACCGTCTAATATTATATTTTAAAATGTTCATTCGAAAGCAAATATAAAACTTAAAATTTTTTCTGGAGGTAGAATTTTTTTTTTTTAATATGTGAGTTTTAACTTTCATTTGTCAAAATAAATCATTTATTAGCAGAATAAGACGTAATCAGGTTCCCATCTCATCATCGTTTATCAAGAGTTCCAAAAGATATACAGGAATAAACGACAGAGATAACCGATTTCCAGATGTTTTATGAGGCATAATTTTATAATTATAATCTGTTTTACTATACATTTTAATATTCAAGAAGATAATAAAGTCAGGATCCATAAATGACTACCTTGTCAATGAATTATATGCATAAATTAATAATAAATCAGATGGCTGTGCCTCTTGAAAATCTAGTTAAGATGTAATCAGTGTTTTGTCCATTGTATTTATTAAAGAAGACAAGGATACATCAGAATTCTGCAAACCAATAACCGTTTCTAAGTATTTAGCTAAATTTAGATTTTTTTCACCAATTATTTCATAATTTCAACTCCTAACAAATGGAATTAGTTTTTTAAAAAAATGCTTAGGAACAAGGAAGAGAATATTCTGCCGTTAAGAGAACGCTTTGTACTCAAGTAAACAGGACAACGATTAAATAAAATATACAAAAATAAAAACCTGAATGTGTTTAATTAGCTTTTTAATATCAGAAACTATTAACAGGTCTAAATTTGACGGGAAACAATTTTTTTTTCTCTTCATATATCTTTATTCACATCTGTCAGAAGCTATCTGACTATAAGCAAAGGTACTGTACAAATGTGAGATCATCCCTTCCTAGGCTTTAATTTAACAGAGGAGGTCTCTCATCCAGCTTCTCTTTAGCCTTTTTCTGACTGACATTTCTAAGTTTACAGTGAAAACGAGAATAGAGTGTTCGCATATGTTGGTCAACTGTTGGTTGTTGTAAGTCTGTACGTAGGGTTTTGTTGTTTACGTACCAAGGAGCTGTCGTTGTGAGTCTTATAATTTTGGATTGAAATTATAGCAGCTTTTGTATGCAATTAGGTGAGGAAACTAAATTAAATTTCTATTTTCATTCATCTATTTTAGGTTATTGAAATAAAAATATATAATATGTGAATTAAAAGACAATTTAATTTCCTAAAAACAGGAAAAAAGGCAAAAAAGGTCAAATAAAGTACACAATTCTTCTAAATGAATATTTGATTTCACTCGTCGAAAATAACTTAAAATTTATTTACATATTTATGGAAATAATGAAGCTTCCTGAAAGGGCAAGAATGCTTTCAACAGCTCCATAAAGAGGTAATTTACGCAAAATGTTATTTAACTTTCATTAAGTTATTCTCATAAAAACGGTTTTGTAAACATTTTCCCTCATAACTGGAGGGACAAACTCTTAAGCCTTGTCTTTATGATACCTGTAAATTTCATGACCCCGGGCCAGTACCTCTCTCTCTCTCTTTGTCCGTTTCAAAACTTTTCCAGAATAGAGCTAAGTGAAGTAAGAAAATATTCTGAAACTTTTTTAATGGAAAACTTTTGGAATGGACTCCTGGAGCTGTTTCTCGAGATAGAATGTCAAATTAAATGAAACATAATGATGTTTCGAACTCTAAATTTTCTTTGAGCAATAAATGCAATATGCATTTTAGTCTGTATATTGTATAAAATTCCTAATAAATTAATGAAAGTTAGTCAGTTGGAACAAGTAATTTATCAATCATAAAACTTTTATTTATTTTTTATTCCGAAAGAAAATATTAAAAACTGATAGTTTAATTTTGCACGAAAGAACATCATTGCACACTTAAGGAATCTATTCATCATTTGTTTCCTAACTATTCGCAACATACTAAGTTTTGATGGGCGTGGAGAATTCTTAGGATAAAATACATTTTTGTTCATTTCTCTCCTACAATAAAGAAATTTGTAGCCATAGATGTCATCCTTTGAGGAATTTAAGAGAAGATTTCAGTTATTAACTACTTCAGAACAATATTTAAAATTCATAGAACAATTCAATAATGCTTTCATAAATTCTTTGTACTATTTAGCTATTTAGCCACAAGAGGATGCGTAGTGCCCTGTCAATACAGTTAAGGAGTTAAGGTTCTTTCTGATAAGTAATTATTTAATAATGTTGAGATTCGTGGAATAGATTATAATATATATATAAGTATGTATACCAATTATTGACTCGGAAAATAATTCTATTTACACCATAAACTGATTTCAAACCAGCATAAATACAATAAGACTGTAAATTACTAATTGTAGTTATAAATATAAAATCATAAATATTTCACACGATAATTAAATAATATTTTTGTTTATTATTTTTAATAAAGAACCTTCGTAATCGACAAAAAAAAGAATAAATAAATCATCCCACCCTTCCTCAAAATTTTAGGGCTTACGTTTCAAGATGCTTAGAACCCGAATAACGAGTATAAACGAATCCGTTGTGCATTTATCCGAAACTACTGGACCAATTTTTTTAAATCCGCCACACAGACCTTTTTGCGGGACTTGGTTGATTTGATTCAAAGGACCCTAAAACGTTCAGTTGAAAACTGAAATTCCAAAATTGTCACAATCGCAATATTTTTCCTTACTAAATATTTCATATAAAGCATTTCCAAGTCAATTGTAACCTTTTCCAAGTCAAATGTAACTTTTTCCAAGTCAAATGTAACCTTTTCCAAGTCAAATGTAACCCTTTCCAATTCAAATGTCACCTTTTCCATTTCAAATGTCACCTTTTCCAAGTCAAATGTCACCTTTTCCATTTCAAATGTTACCTTTTCCAAGTCAAATGTCACCTTTTTCTTCACTTCTAGCCTAAAAAATTCCGTTTTATTTATTTATTTATTGACAAATAATTAGTTTAATTAAAATTATGACTTTTTAAATAATTTTGGCATAACCTATCGCTATTATTTTCTGTTTATTAGATATTTGATATCAAGTTCTGTTTTTTACGAACAAATATTTTAAAAAATATTTAGTTTTAAAATAGTTGTTGATTTTGAATTTTTAGAGGGAGGGAGGTAGTTTTTGGGAATAATTAATGTGTTTTCGGGTATTATAATTACGTTTTTGGAAATGTATTTTTTATCGCTCGCGTGCAAATTAACTCGCGTTTACTTTTAATGTTTTTTATTGATATAGGGATTAATTAATGTGTTTTCGGGTATTATAATTACGTTTATCGAGCTGTATTTTTTATCGCTCATGGGTATTTCAACTCGCATTTACTTTTAATGTTTTTTATAGACATATAGGTTATTAATTGTATTTGCGGGTCTTGTAATTACGTTTTTGAGCTGTATTTTTTATCGCTCATGGGTTTTTCAACTCGCATTTACTTTTTATGTTTTTTATTGATATAGGGATTAATTATTGTGCTTTCGGGTGGTTATGAATTCGTTTTTCGAGCTGTATATTTTATCGCTCATAGGTATTTCAACTCGCATTTACTTTTTATGTTTTTTATTGATATAGGGATTAATTATTGTGCTTTCGGGTGGTTATTAATTCGTTTTCCGAGCTGTATTTTTTATCGCTCATGGGTATTTCAACTCGCATTTACTTTTAATGTTTTTTATAGATATATAGGTTATTAATTGTATTTGCGGGTCTTGTAATTACGTTTTTCTAGCTGTATCTTTTTATCGCTCATGGGTTTTTTTAACTCGCATTTACTTTTTATGTTTTTTATTGATATAGGGATTAATTAATGTGTTTTCGGGTGGTTATGATTACGTTTTTCGAGCTGTATTTTTTATCGCTCATGGGTATTTCAACTCGCATTTACTTTTAATGTTTTTTATTGATATAGGCATTAATTGTTGTGCTTTCGGGTGGTTATGATTACGTTTTTTGAGCTCTATCTTTTATCGCTCAGGCGTATTTCAACTCGCATTTACTTTTAATGTTTTTTATTGATATAGGCATTAATTGTTGTGCTTTCGGGTGGTTATGATTACGTTTTTTGAGCTCTATCTTTTATCGCTCAGGCGTATTTCAACTCGCATTTACTTTTTATGTTATTTATTGCTATAGGGATTAATTAATGTGTTTTCGGGTATTATAATTACGTTTTTCGAGATGTATATTTTATCGCTCGCTGGCATATTGACTCGCATTTATTTTTAATGATTTTTATTGATACAGGGGTTAATTAATGTGCTTTCGGGTGGTTATGATTACGTTTTTTGAGTTCTATCTTTTATCGCTCAGGCGTATTTCAACTCGCATTTACTTTTAATGTTTTTTATTGATATAGGGATTACTTAATGTGCTTTCGGGTGGTTATGATTACGTTTTTTGAGTTCTATCTTTTATCGCTCATGCGTATTTCAACTCGCATTTACTTTTAATGTTTTTTATTGATATATAGGTTAGTAATTGTCTTTCTGGGTGTTGTAATTACGTTTTTTGAGCTGTATTTATTGTCGCTTGTTCGCATTCCAACTTGCATTTACTTCTAATCTTTTTATTGTTATAGTAGATCTATACTTGTGTTTTTGGGTGGTTATGAAGAAACTTTTTTTGGACTGCTTATTCTATAGCTCGCGCTCGTTTCAACTTAGAGCTAATATCATTTTATATTTTGATAGAGTGGTCTTTCTTTGTTTTTGTTTTAGGGGAATCTGATTACGTGTTTTGAACATTAATCTTTTATGCGCTTGGAAAGTTCTACATACCGTAGATATTATGTTATAATTTGAAGTAAAAATTATTTGTTGTGTTTTTGCACGTTCTGATTACTTTTTTTAACTGGGTGTTACATCGCGATTGCGCATTGTTCTAGATCACTTTTTATTTAAGGTAAAATGTGCACTAGCTATAAAAAGATGACATAAACTCTATTAGTATTCCCCAAAACACTATAAACGATCCCTCTATCAAATATTTATGAAATAAGAACAGTAACTTAAAATGATTACCAAATAGGATTTGTTATCAAGTCTTGAGGGTCATTTGTAATATAAATAAATAAATAACTTAAAATGAGTAAAAGCGATAACAAATAAGGTTCAAATAATGTTATAAGAACACCCGAAAATAGAATAAACGATTCCTCAATTAAATTGTCAGATAATTGTAAGAACAAGTGAGAAAGTGGATCCATTATAAAATATTTAGTTGAAAAAACTTACTCAGGACGCTATAAAAGGAACTATAACTAATCCTTTTATGAAAAAATAATAATAAAAATATTAAATAAAAATAAATAAATAAATAAAAACTAAATGATGTATATTCCAACAACGTTATAATGAGAACTAAAAGCAAAATAATCAATCCCAATATCCATCAAAAACTTAATCATAACCACCCGAAAGCACAATAATCAATCCCTATATCAATAAAAAGTAAATACGAGTAGAAATACCCATGAGCGATAAAAAATACAGCTCGAAAAACGTAATCATAACCACCCGAAAGCACATTAATTAACCCCTGTATCAATAAAAATCATTAAAAATAAATGCGAGTCAATATGCCAGCGAGCGATAAAATATACATCTCGAAAAACGTAATTATAATACCCGAAAACACATTAATTAATCCCTATAGCAATAAATAACATAAAAAGTAAATGCGAGTTGAAAAACCCATGAGCGATAAAAAATACAGCTCAAAAAACGTACTTACAAGACCAGAAAATACAATTAATAACCTATATGTCTATAAAAAACATTAAAAGTAAATGCGAGTTGAAAAACCCATGAGCGATAAAAAATACAGCTCAAAAAACGTATTCATAACCACCCGAAAGCACAATAATTAATCCCTATATCAATAAAAAACATAAAAAGTAAATGCGAGTTGAAATACCTATGAGCGATAAAAAATACAGCTCGAAAAACGAATTCATAACCACCCGAAAGCACAATAATTAATCCCTATATCAATAAAAAACATAAAAAGTAAATGCGAGTTGAAAAACCCATGAGCGATAAAAAATACAGCTCAAAAACGTAATTACAAGACCCGCAAATACAATTAATAACCTATATGTCTATAAAAAACATTAAAAGTAAATGCGAGTTGAAATACGCATGAGCGATAAAAGATACAGCTCAAAAAACTTAATCATAACTACCCGAAAGCACAATAATTAATCCCTATATCAATAAAAAACATAAAAAGTAAATTTTAGTTAAAATAAACGAGGGCGATAAAAAATACCGCTCGAAAAACGTAATCATAACCACCCGAAAGCACATCAATTAATCCCTATATCAATAAAAAACATTAAAAGCAAATGCCAGTTAATATGCACGCGAGCGATAAAAAATACATCTCGAAAAACGTAATTTTAATACCCGAAAACACATTAATTATTCCCAAAAAGTATCCCTTCACTCTAAAAATTCAAAATCAACAACTATCTTAAAACTAAATAGACAATAATTATTTTTTTTAAATATTAGTTCGTAAAAACCAGAACTTGTTATCAAATATCTAAAAAAAAGAAAAAAATAGCGATAGGATATGCCAAAATTATTAAAAAAGTCATAAGTTTAATTAAACTAATTATTTTTCAATAAATAAATAAATAAAACGGAATATTTAAGGCTAGAAGTGAAGAAAAGGGTGACATTTGACTTGGAAAAGGTAACATTTGAAATGGAAAAGGTGACATTTGACTTGGAAAAGGTGACATTTGAAATGGAAAAGGTGACATTTGAAATGGAAAGGGTTACATTTGACTTGGAAAAGGTTACATTTGACTTGGAAAAAGTTACATTTGACTTGGAAAAGGTTACAATTGACTTGGAAATGGAAAGGTTACAATGTAAGTGAAAGTAAAAAATTCGTTTGTCCTAATTAATATGGTGAATAAATTAATGCCCAAAATATGAATTACTTATTGCTTTCCATATTACGTGATTTATTTGTATTTATTTGCCTATCTGCAGCTTTATAAACAGTTACGCCCTAATATTGTTATTTGTAAATAATAAACCATTGTGTAATAATTTTCAGCGTTTTTTTTCAATTTAGTATTTCTCTATTTTGTTATTAAGATTAAAGTCATACTTTTATAACTCGGAATACATTTCCAAGCAAAAATGTAATAAAATTTAAGGTCGATAGGTTTTTAGGAATGTATATGAGTTCAATGAAAGTAAGCTATTTTAATAGTTTAATAGTTTTTTTATTACATTTAATAACTATTAAACTACATTATCACGCATTTTAATAATTAATACAAAATGAAATACATTTTTCTAAAATATTATCTAAAACCTCAAAATGTTAGATCGTACGATTGATTGATAACCATTAGTACAAGCTTACTCAGATCATTACAAGTATTGGATGCGTCGAAGCATTAAATTAAAAATCTTCATATGGTACCTTCTTCTAGTTAATGTTTAATTGTTCAGTAAGATATTTATTGGACCAGATATTGTAAATGTTGGCCGTAGGAGCGGCGTGGTCTAGTGGATAGAGCGCTAGTCTACTGTGCCGGGTTCAAACTCCGGCTATGGCAGAATTATTTATTCTGTTATTTCAGCTGTGGAGTGACCCTAGGTTTTGGGAGATCCTCTTGTAGCACACCTAGGCGCTATGAAGTGGCTACCCAAAAATAGGGGGAAAATCTGGAAGCTGAACGTGATCTATGCCTAATCACCACCTTGTACAGCCGTTGGCTACGGACGCTAAGTACCGAACCTGAAACCCTTCAGGTTTGTAGAAGTACAGGTTCCTTTTTTTTATATGTTGTCAGTAACAGTATTAAGCCTCCATCTTCTAATATAAAAATATATCAAAAATAAATATTATCCGCTAGAGAAATTTTCCGTCGTTAAGTTTTAGATTAGTAAGATAATGCCAGACAAACAAGATTTCCGATTGCCCAGTGCATTCCCGGAAATGACGAGGAGGTAGAGAGCCTGGAATGGAAAATCGATGCGAGTCCTCAGGGGACCATTAACATGTTTTACCGGAGAGGAACGCACAAAGGGAACCCCATATAGTAACTTGAATCTTCAGGGAAAATGTTTTTCCCCTATTTTCAACATTTAATTCACTTTTCCAACTCTCCCTAGTCTTTTGTGAATAATATCAAACTGTGTTCTTAAACACTCATGAAAAGGTGGATTTTATTCAACCTTAAGCATGGCAACCAGATTAGGTCTATAAAAGACATTCTTGCTTTATCAAGAGTCAGCGTTCCCTTTCATGATTTAAACATTTTTATAATAATTTAAGTCATTTTATAATTGGCCTTACTACAATAGTAAAATTGATGAGTTGAACGAAAGGACACTATGTGATCGGAAGTGGCCAAAAAGGAGACTATTCAAACCTTTCCTTTTAAATTTACTAGTATGATTTTTGACTACAGAATATATCCTCAAACCAACAGTATATAAGTAGAAGATCATGTATATACAAGAAGATCATTGACTGAAGCCGAATAAAAGAGTATTTAATGGCATATTTGTATACTAACATTAGATCATTTTAACCATTTAAATTGTTGTATCTAAACATCCTTCACTTAATTAAAAATCTTAACTAATATTTTCGATGTTTGTTTTTACTTTCACCTACCTATAGTATACTAAATATATAGTAAGGGAAAGTATTGCGATCGTGAAAATGTTCAAAGTTGATTTTTCAACGGAAATACACGTTTTAGTGTCCACTGAGACCAAGTCTCGCAAAAAATTCTGTGTTTTTGTCTGTGTCTCTGTGTGTGTGTGGTAAGTCCAGCGCAAAAACGAAAAGCCCTATGAAACTAAAATTTCATATTTGAGACAACTATACGTCCTATAATGTTATAGAAACTTTTTCATCAAAATCAGCTAACCAAAAGAGTCACTTTATACCATACATTTTGTACCTTTTTACGATTTTCTCAAAAACAATTTTAATTAAAATAGATACATCGATGTAAAATTTAACGGGCTTTAATATCATGTAGGTTTCATTCTAATTGAAATAGTTTGACAGGGTTCAAATGCTGATATTTAAAATTTTCTTCTTCTAAAGTAACTTTAATTTTGTAGATAATATAAAAATAACGATATCATCTTGATATTATTGATAAAAAAACACGCAAATATATAAGTTAAACGTATTCGATATCCAACTAAAGAAGAAAACTACAAAAAAATATTAATGCAATGTTTTGTTTTTTAACATAAGCACAGTAATACACTTGTATAATATACCGTTAGAAAGGTAAAGATTTTAGAAAAAAAATACTATCTTAAAAAGAAGCTTGTAAAAGTTAATAAAGAGTGATGTAATACCAATAAAACTAACTGATTGATTTAGATATTAATATAATATATTTTTTAATAAAACACATGTTTCTATAAAAATTCAATTTAATTAATTCTTTTTTTAGTTTCACTCATTTTTATCTCTAACTGTACTCGAAAATTCTTTCATCGATTTAAACTACAGAGGTAAGTGAAAGTCGTGTGTCACGGGCACCAGATTTTTACATTTAGTTTTTTATTTACATTCAGAGTTTAATTACTTCCGATGAATACTACTTTAGATAACCTTAAGAGATGTACAAAAACTAAAGAACGTGAAGACTAGCAAGGCGCAAACTCAGCTTGTATACGAATTTTCATAACTCCATCAGAAAGAGAAATAACGCGAAAAAAAAAAAAAAAAGTTCCAAGTAAATATATGGAAAATAAACCTATATACCTGAATTTCAGCACATTCTATCCAAAGGTCCTACAGCGGGAGAAAAATATACGTACATACGTATCAAACATATCGAAAATCTCTGTAATCGTGATATAAAACAGATATAAAATGTTAACCCACCCATTCCTGATTGATTATCTTCTAAACCCTTGTAATCGATTATATTTATTAGGCATAAAGAACAGACTTTAGAGATCTTATTGGTAGCGACTGTGGTCAATATTTTTAACAAACGAGACTAGGGAAGCTGTAGTAGCATCATCAAGTAAAACCCCCGAGCACAAGTTTGATTGATTGTTTATTTATTTAACGTCGCTTTATGCTACTATGGCTAATCGGACGATGCTACAGTGGGAGTCTTAAATTTTGCCTATCCAGATTTTATTACGATAGGGTTGTTTAACGAGTACCTGTCATCGCACAGGCTCGGGAACACCTTTTAACGTCCCTTCCGAAGGACGGCATAACTAAGGATTTTTTACTCCCATTAAAAAATCCTAGGACCACCTGCGGGTTTGACCCCGTGACCTTTGGCATAGGAGGCTGTTATGCAAGCCACCCAGCTACAAGTGATTATTAAATGTTTTATTTATTTAGTGCCGTTTATAGGCGTTCAACCAGGATGGCCATCAACGCCTGTAAGGATGATAAAACGTTAATCCTTGACAGTTTTAGAATGGCACTTTAAGAAACTGTCATTATTTATTTTTTTTTTTTTTTTTTTTATTGAGAAGTATTACAGTTTGTTACATAATGAACAGTAGTAATAGAGATGTAGTACACATTCATACAATATATACAGAATAATGATAATAAAGTCAAATTACATAAAATCGGAAATAAATAAATTCGAATATATACAAGAAAATAACAATTAAAAAAAACAAAAAAACAAAACAACAACAAACAAATCAAAACAACAACCTGTAGTAGAGATAAATACAAGTTGGGAAATAAACAAAAATCATACAAGCAAACTTAACTATATACAATATATACAATCTGCTTAAGGGACCCTAGACTCCGCTGCTCCCTCCACAAGTGGGGGGAGAAGCCGAATCCAAGAGATCCCAGCGCCTCTCACCCGGCGCTTCACTGGTGTAAGCCAGTGGAGGCCGAGCTAGGGCGGAATAGCCACAAACATACAGTACATGAGTGGAGGATCTGACCAGTGTCAGAACTCCAGAATAAAAGTTTACAAAACGTCGCGGGGCCACTGCCGTTTCAATCTTCGAGGAGGATTGTAGGGATGGGTGGAGCTGGAGAGCGATTGAGCAAGAGGATTAGGGTGATGAAGAAGGTTCTGATGGAATTTGGAAAATTTGGATGGTACCAGGTCTAAAATAAATGGAATATTAAGGTCGTGGTGTAGGGTACAGTTGGTAACGTAATAAGGAGCATTAACTATTGTTCGAAGGACTTTGGATTGGAAGGATTGGATACGTTTGATGTTAGAATGTTTAGTTGTCCCCCATAGTTCAAGTCCGTAGGCCCATATAGGTTTCAGTACTGTCTTATATATTAGTAATTTGTTGTCGACTGTAAGATGAGATTTTCTGTCCAGTAGTTTGTATAACCGGCCGAATCTGCGGTTGAGTTCTATCCTTTTAAGTCTTGTATGTGGGTTCCACGTCAGTCTTTTGTCTAGTAAAAAGCCAAGGTACCGGACTGTGTCTGAGGAAGGAAGCGGTATGGAATTGAATTTAACTGTTGGACAGGATTTACGTCGAAGGGTGAAAGTAACGTGTGTGCATTTGCTTTCGTTCACCTTAATTCGCCAAGCCTTACACCAGTCTTCGACAAGGGAAAGGTGCCTTTGGAGATTTAGCGATGCTACTTCAGGATCGGAATCGGATGATAAAATGGCTGTGTCATCAGCAAATGTTGCCAGAAAGGTTTTGGGATCGGTAGGGATATCGGCGGTGTAGAGGATGTAGAGGACGGGTCCTAAGACGCTGCCTTGAGGAACACCGGCCTCAACAGAATAATGTTTGGAAAATTCGGAACCACAACGAACTCGGAAGGAGCGGTTTGATAAATAGGATCGGAGGATTAGGTATAAAGATTGAGGTAAATGGGTTTTGAGCTTAAAGAGCAGTCCCGGGTGCCATACCCGGTCAAAAGCTTGAGTTATGTCCAGAAAGGCACCCGAACAATACTCCTTGCACTCAAGGGCGGAGGAAATGTGGTCTACAACTCGGAGTCCTTGCTGAACCGTGGAATGTTGAGGACGGAATCCAAACTGGTGTGGAGGAAAATTATGAAATTTGGCTAGGATTCGTTTTAATAGGAGTTTTTCGAAAATTTTGGAGAGGATCGGAAGAAGGCTAATAGGTCTGTAGGATGACGTACAGTTGGAGGGTTTGCCTGGTTTTAGGAAAAGGATGATAGTCGAGTGTTTCCACAACAGAGGGAAATAGGTAGTGCGTAGGATACAGTTATAGATATATGTAAGGAATGTAATGGCTTTAGATGGAAGTTGTCTTAGGATTTGAGGAGTAAGGAGTTCGTATCCAGGAGATTTACGGAGAGGAAGCTTTTTAAGAAGATATTTTACCTCAGAGGGATTGATTGCTTTAGGTGGTAAGGACATTGGTATCGGTGACGTAAGGAACTCTTCAACTATTGCGGTATGGGTTGGATTGAGATCAGAATGAGGAGTGAATACCTTGGAAAGGTGTAGTGCGAATTCCTGGGCCCTATCTTTGTCAGAAGCAGCCCAGGAATTATCACTACGCCGGAGAGGATGGGATATCAGGGGGGATTTAAGAATTCTCTTCGTGACATTCCACAAGGAATTGTCACGAGTCGAGAGAGAGGAGAGGTAGGAATTGTAGGATTGGGAACGGAAGATCGCCAACTCCCGCTTTAATTGTCTACAATAAAAGTTATAGGAGTGGCGATCTGATGGGTGACGGGTGCGTTGCCATAATGCTCTGGCTCGGCGTTTAGTGTGGATTAGGTCTAGGAGGTGTTGTGGTAAATGGTTTTTGTAAGGATTTATTTGGGAGTGCTTGGGAAAGGAGGCAGTCCAGGCGGCTTGTTGAATCGAGGTTGTAAAGGAATAGACGGCATTGTCAAGGTCAGTTTGGGTTTTGAGAGTCACTTTGAGGTCAATATCATTGGTGAGGATTTCGCGGAAGAGGTTCCAGTTGATAGGGCCTCTGATGAATGACGGTGGGACAGGTTTAGGAATAGGTGTTAAGGATACATTTAGGATCAGTGGACTATGGTCAGAGGATAGTTCATCAAGGCGAGTTACGGAATAGTTCAGGGAGCCTAATCCGCTGTGGATGAAGAAGTCAAGGATGTCTGGATTACGGTTAGGATCTGATGGCCAGTAGGTAGGGGAATTGGGAGGTAGGAGATTAAGGCGTCGGGAGTTGAGTGCAGCCTGCAATGTCCGTCCACGAGTATTTGTGGTTCTGGAACCCCATTGTTGGTGCTTGGCGTTTAGGTCTGCACCCAGAATAAAGTGATTCCCCAATGAGTTGAGGAAGGATCCAAATTGGGCAGAAGAAACGGGATGTTTAGGAGGGCAGTATGCTGATGCGATGACGAGCGGAAAAGAAAAGGTCTTGATTATAACAGAGGTGGCTTGTAGGAAGTCGTGGGCGGGAAGTGGGTGTAAGTGGTGGGAGAGGGATCGGTGGACAATGACAGCAGTACCGCCATGGGCTTTGCCGTCTGGATGGTCTGTCCGGTATGTCGTGTATTCAGGTATTTTTAAGTACTGTTTAGTGGTTAGTCTAGTTTCAGTAATGAGTGCAACATCAACTTTTTTGTCTTGCAGTAAGGCTGTAAGTTCGTCAGTGTGAGTTCTAACACCATTCGCATTCCATAGGAGAATAGATAAGGAATTAGGTGAGGTCATTTATGGCTTTTTTATGGCAGGAATGAAATTTGATACAAGATTCGTAAGGATTGTGATTAGGGGCATGACAAGGGATTTGATTTCGGAAATGAAGGATGTCATCAAACTGGTAAGGTCTGTGGCATTTGAAGGAGGTGGGATATGAGAGATTTGTTGTGGATGAGGATTTTTAGGATTGATTACGTTTTGAGGAAGAGGTATTTGTTGAATGGACTGAGGATATTGAGGTACATTTTGCATTTCCGGCAGGGCCTCGGTTTCACTACATTGGTTCCCACCTCCAAGTAAGTGGGCAAATGATACATTAGCATCGATTATTTTTGAGGGTTCTCTTCTAGTTCTTGTTTGTCTTGCTGTTTCATCCAGTACTTGGGGTTTTTGATACCTGGTCCTTAGTTCCTTATAGATTTGGCATCCTTTGTAGTTGGCCGGGTGGTCCTTGAGGCAATGAGCACATACAGCGGGTGTTGACTTCGGTTTTGTACATTCCACAGACTTGTGCTGTTCACCGCATTTCACGCAGCGTGGTATGTGATAACAGTAACTTTTGGTATGACCATACGCCTGACAATTGTGACATTGAACAATTTCTCTCTTGGTGTAAGGTTTTTCGACTTTTACACTTGTATAGTACAGTCTTTTTAGATCATAAATTTGTTCTACCCCTGACAATGGTTCCAAGTCAACGAAGAATAGCGGAAGTTGAACCCTATCTTTTATGACATTAGTGACTTGGCGCACTTTGTAACCCATCTCCATAAGTTCTTCTTTGATTGCTTCAACTGATGTAGAAGAATGTAGATTTCTTATTACAACTCTAAGAGATCTCTCTTGGCGTAACTGATAAGTGTGGAAATCCGCTTTAGTATCAGTTAGATATTTCACTATTTTTCTATATGTCTCGGCGGTGGTCGGTGATATTTTGGTGTCATTGATTCTACTCATACAGTAGTAGCTGGTGGAGTCGGTAATTTTATTCAATTGAGCACACAACAACTGAAAATTTTTAATATTTTTGACAAATATCGGTGGAGGCCGTGGTTCACTGGGTGTAGGAGCAGATTCCATGTTTTCTTTTTCATTATGTAGGATTTGAAAAGGATTTGGGGTGAAAAACGGAGATTCGTCAGTCATCCCTTGTGACGATGTGCCAGGTTGTGGTTCAGATTCGGTATTAGTACCTGAAGGGGTTGCTTGCTGATTTAAATTTTTATTGGTATCACGGCGAGGTCTTAGTTTTATGGGAGGCGTGATTGAACCACTAGATCTAGATCTTTTAGTTGATGCTTTGGAGGACATCACTTGGTGAAAATATCGCATTTCATGTGAAGAAGATAATAAGATAATAACTAGATGTGGAAAATAAAACAATAACTAAAGAAAAGAAAACCAATCCCGGCCTTGCCGAGCTATTGGCAATCAGCTGATGTGAAGAGGTTACCCAGCATTCACTTTACACCGTAAATTGTAACAAAACTTACTGTTTTTTGCTCCAATATTTACTGCAGTTGTTATCCTGAAGCCTGGTGATGTTTTCAAGATTGCACTGAAGTGAATTCCAACTGAAAAAGCAAGAAATCCAAGACACGATTTGAATGATGACTGCTATACTCATGCGCATGCGCAGAACCTCCTATAGCTAATAGCCATTATTTATTAAAACGCATAGTTAGACAATGCCTTTATCGCACATAAGGAAGCATTTCCTATCCTTATCTTCATTCCTCAACCCTATCATGATCATAAGAGGGGAAAGTTAACGGAGAATGATGAAAAGACGATAAAACAAACAGATTGTCGTAAATAATAATATAATAGATTATTTAATAGAACACATGTTTCTATTAAAATCCAATTTAAATAATTCTTTAACAATTTATTATCGTTTATAAATTTGTTTAATGATAAAGAATTGATAAACAATAAAATGATAACAAGAAAAAATGAAATCCAGGAAGAAATAAAGTCCCGGTTAAAGGTGGGAAATGCGTGTTATTATTCAGTTGCTAAGTTACTTAGTTCGCGGCTTCTATCTAAAAACTTAAAGGTTAGAATTTATAAAACTATCATCCTTCCGACGGTTCTTTAGGGATGTGAAACGTGGCCGCTTACTTTGAAGGATGAACAACGGCTTAAGGTTTTCGAAAATAAGGTACTGCATAAAATATTTGGTCCGAAGAGAGATGAGGCCACTGGGGAGTTTAGAAGGTTGCACAACGCGGAATTGCGGGACTTGTATCCTGTGAATGTAATTGATTTGGTATCTCGGAGACTGAAATGGGCGAGTAAGGTTGTTGGGCTCGATGAAGAGCAGATTCCGAGAAAGTTGGTATTCGCTGAACCGACTGGTAGGCGTCCAAAAGGCAGGCCGAAGCGTCGATGGGAGATTGCGTTAAGGGTGATCTCGGGGGCTTGGGCTTGAACGGTGAACATTGGACGAGTCTGTGTAGGCGGAGTTTGGTGGTATCGGCATCGAACCTTCGGGTTCGCTAAGCCTATTATTATTATTACAAATTTGTTTAAAAATTCTTAAATTTATATAAATAACGGAGGTAAGTGAAAGTCGTGTGTTGCCCGCACCAAAATTTTTTTTTATTAGACTCAATCATATTGATTGTCGTCCAAATTTCCTTAAGAAATCATTAAAAGATACAGATACATGATTACAGTACATTGAGGGAGGTTGGTATAGGTATTTCACACATTGAACACCCACCGCTGTCACGCATACCATATGAAAAAATTTATGAGAAATATTCGGGAGAATTGGGGACTTTTGTTCTTATGCTGCAAGGACTGGGTCGGACGGACCAAGCACATATTTTAAGCTTGAAAGATCCATAACTTTAAGTAAGACCGTCTTCGATGCATAAGTTTTCCGCTGAAGGCGCGGCAAGACTGTGGAAGAAGGACATCGTAAAGTGAGATGCAACATCTCGTAAACTTGCATTCCGTCGCCCAACTTCAAAATACGGGGATCATAAATGTGTTCATAAATCATAGTAAACGAAAGCACAACCAACTTCTGCGTTCTCCCAGCACTAAATACAAATACAAAAGTTTAAGGATATGAGCTAGTGTTTAGTTGCAAACTATTTTCATATTTCCATAGGACCTATAGTGAATATTTAAAATTTATTTTTGTCTGGATTCAATCCAATAAGCTGGTGGTATAAAATCCCAAGAGACTTATAATTTGAACAACTTTCTTTCACAAAGAGAAGACAGTAATTGGTATGAAAAATTTATTCATCTTATTATAGCATAAGATAATTACTAAATAACGAAAATATTTTTAATATCAAAAGTTAAAAAAGATAACTTTTATTCTCTACATTTAATTATGATATTTTTCTAAATATTTAAAAAAATGGTGAAATTTTTAAAAATAAAACAGTATTATCAGAGAACAAAAAGATATTTAAACATATTCTTTATTAAATATATGTCTCTTGAAAGTGAAACTAAATAGTGTAATTATTAATTATCTGAAGTCGGGTGCAGTGTAGTACATTTATAATTACACAGACAAACATGCCTAATATGTGATCAAGCACCCTTAACAATAGAACGTATATTCGAATGAAACAAAACATACTATAGATCCGGTTTAAGGTACAGCATTAGGCTACTGTTCTGTGCCCCGGGTTCGAACTCCAGCTATGGCAAAATTATTAATGCTGTCTTTTTACTGTGGAGCGAGCTTAGGGTATAGTAGACCCTCTTGAGGCACAACCAACCAATATGAAGTGGGTACCCGAAAATCATAATAACCTGGCGGCTGAGTATAATCAAGGCCTAACCACCTCCTTACACGGCAGTAAGCATAGAAACAGAACAAATCTCTACATGTACTAAACTCAAGATCCTCAATGTTTTGAGAATTTACAAGTTTATTTTCTGTTTTACAGACTAATTAAATATTCTACATCCTGACAAACGTATCACTTGGAACCCTGCTAGTCCCGGTTGAACAGATTCGCTATCTAGGACTCCTACTTGACAAACGATTAACTTGGAATCCGCACACAATACTGAAACAACAAGAAACCGCACGACGTTTTCGACTACTTCAACACTTACAAGACAAACGTTCTAATCATCCACTTAACAACAAAAAACTCAATTACATGAATATCATAAGGTCGATATGGACTTACGGAGTAGAGCTTTGGGGCTCTACTAAGCCATCTAATTATTCCCGTATCCAATCCCTACAATCCAAAATCCTTCGTAAAATCCTCAATGCTCCTTACTTTGTCACGAATAAACTCATCCATAAAGACCTTAATGTTCCGTATGTTGCTGATTTGTTCCGATCTAGATACCATTCCTTTCAAACTCCATTCCCACCGGGATCTTCTAGTTTCAATCCTTTCTCCCCCCCCCCCTACAATTCCTGACGATCCTCCGAGGCGTCTGAAAAGGAGATGGCCGTGAGACCTTCTAGCTTAGAATATGTTTAGAGCGCTTCCATTGGGAAGCTTCTCTACATGTGTTTCTTGTTTTTTTATATTTCACTCAAATTTACATGTTGTATTCCACTATACAGTTGTAAATTCCAATAAATAATTTTTGTTTTTTAAATGAAACATTCCATAACGCGTTGATATCAATACTGAATCTTATCCATGAACCTGAATAGAAATATCTCCATCAATTCATCATATTCTTCACAATTATAATGGTCTGTATTTTACTAATAAATTTCCTATACTTATTTTAGCATCAATGAGGTTATTTATATTAAGTCAAGAGGTAGATATAAATTCACTTTAAAAAAATACTGCTACTTAAACATATATTATAAAACGACAGGTTATTTATTGCAGAGCAGGTGGTAAAAAACAAATAATAGTTACCGGGAAAATCTGACCTGACCTAACTCTTTAACACTATAAAAAATACTTTCTTCGTTTAACAATTGCTGTTTTCGATTTCCATCCTTATGCCCAACATAGTCTTTTCAGAAACGATATGTAATGGAAAAATGGAAGCGAAACAAAATCTTAAATGGAATGCTGACACCATCCATAAAAATGTCCTGAACATTATAAGTTGAAAGCATCGTTATTTTGATTCTTATCTCTTCGTTCCCCCAGCGATGGAAAAAGATAAAGGGCGGGAAGTAACACTTGGTGGTTCAAATAGTGGGGAAAGGACACGTGGCCCATCTAAACCCACATTATTGCACATAAAGGCCCAACCAACACTGCTCTCTTATGATAAACCTCATCTCGGCTGCGACTCACGAAATACAGGGATCTTCGCGTATCTTAGGGATAGTTTTCAGATAGAAAAATCGTTGGATTGGTTGGAATTTTATTTAAGCCTGCTTCATTTACAAACATGTATTACAATTTATTATTTTTACTTTCACTTAATTATACATAGAATATATAGTATGAGAAATTATTATGATCCTGAAAATTTTCGAATTCGAGTTTTGACCAGAAATACCGAGTTTTTGGTCCTCTCAATCCAAATAAAAAAATCACGCGAAAAGGGGTGTCTGACAACTATACGCTCAAGATGTTACGGCAAATTTTTCAATAAAATCAGTCGAACAGAAGAGCCACTTTATACCATGCATTTCGCTCTTTTTTACGATTTTCTCGAAAATAGCTGTAACGATTTTGATTAAACTCAAGTGTGTGTGTGTGTGTGTGTGTGTGTGTGTGTGTGGGAGTGTGTGTGTGTGTGTGTGTGTGTGGTAAATTTAGTACAAAAATGAAAAATCATATGAAACTGAAATTTCATATTTAACACAACTATACGTCCGAAATGTAACAGCAACTATTTCATCAAAATCGGCTAACCAGAAGAGCCACTTTGTAGCATGCATTTTACACCTTTATACGATTTTCTCAAAAACGGCTCTAACGATTTTGATTAAACTCACTATATCGATATAAAATTAAATGGCCTTAATATTATGTAGGTTTCATTCTGATTGAAATAGTCTAACATTGCTTAAATGCGGATATTTAAAATTTTCTTCCTCTAAAGTACCTTTAATTTTGTAGAACTCATAAATTTATCCATATCATCTGATTATCATTTATAACAAAAAAATAAGCTAAATGTAGAAGTTGGACGAATTCGATACCCCACTAATAGAGAAAATAACAAAAATATTTCTGTATGCAATTTATGTGTTTTTGAACATAAAAATAGTAATATGGATGTATAATATCCTGCTATAAATAAAAAGATTTTAGAAACAAATCATCTTATAAGCAAAGTTGAGGAAGGTAATGTAAAGTGACGAATAGGGCATACACTTAAGTGATTATTGTACTTAAAAATTTTATATTATAGCATTATTTAATCGAAAATATATGTTTTAAACTAAACTAAATATAATTCTTTAAACATTTTTGAATTCTACCTTTATTTAATATTCTATAATTGATTTTAACAACCAAGGTAAGTGAAAATAGTGTATTAAACGCACAATATTCTTGACATATATCAATAAATGAGTATAAATGGAACGAAGCTAAATCAATTTTTCGTTAAGCAACAAAGATAGATTATTATTGGAAGACATTTCAGCAGCATTCTCTAACGGACTTAAGAATTTCTGATACAATTCATCGCGCATTAATAACTGACAATACACTTGTCATCGGCCGGAAAATGAAACATATCTTCAAAATTTCGTCACAAAATAACCGCAAAGTACAATCCATAAATAGCTCTTCAGGATCACTTGAATTCTAGAAGGTTAAATCAATTAATGAAGATGCATAGGCTGATGAAACCTCTAACAGTAATACTGAGTGCCGAAGATGATTCAACAATATCTAGTTACTCAATTATAACTGACACGGCAAACCTATTACCCACCTTGACCTTAACAGCTATTTGTCTCTGTCAGCATCTAGATCGATTAAGCTACCTGCATCCGCTGCCATACAACAAACCACCAAATACTTATATTAATACACCAGGATAGTGAATACTCCAAACTCATATATCGTCTTACTTATTTTTTATAATCAGCCCATTTAATTTATGCATACTTTATTTTATAAACAAATAACTGTTCTTTAAATGTAGTTTTAATTTTTAAAGAGCTTTTAAAAAAATATATAAGAGTCTGATAATTCTAGTACATTCTTAACATGTTCATTTCAATTTGAATACAATGTTATATACACTGACGCCCCAAGGATGGAAAATACTGTAGGTTATTCTGTAAAAAAAAATCTACAAACACCAACTCCTGTTCAGTTTACTGGAGGAATGCTGTGTTTTAACTGGAGAAGGGATGGCCAAGTTGAAGGCTATCTATTTTGACTGGCTAGATCCGAAGCGAACAATAATATCATTGTGACAGACTCCAGGAGCGTTCTGGAAGATCTTGACAATCATTGCCTTGCTAATTCCATCCCTAGGGAAATTTTAAACGCATGGTGGAAAATGACGAACAAAGGTCTTACAGAAGTCTTCACCTGAGTTCCAGCCCATAGTGGAGTTTTAATCAACGAAGAAGCAGACAGATCCGCAAACTTGGCAGATGAGGTGATATCAGAAAGGGTAGTATTAAGAGAAATAACATCAGAAGATTGGAAAAAATAATTTTAGCAAACTCTCTTCAGGAACAGAGAAACAGGGTCGAGAATAAATCAATCCAAATAGTTCGAAACAGAACAAGATCACAAAAAAATAGACCACCACCACGAGGATCTCTAGAAAAAAGGAAATCATATTGTATTGTCTTCTTACAGGACCCACATTATACCATAAATTGGCAGAAATGAGTGATTTTTTTTTTGTTTAATTTCTAATTAGAAAAAATATATATTGTTGGAAAGCTAAAGATTTTAGATAAATAATTATGGAACAAATACAATCCTTGCAGCTAATGGAGAGAGAATGTCAAGAAACGCATTAACTTAAGTAACTAAGTAACTTAAGATAATAATTTCAATTGCTATCCTATTACTGGCCAGGATGGAGGAACACGAGGCTCCTAAAAGATTGTTGACAGAGAGAGTCCATAGCGGAAGGAGAGTGGGCCGCCCCCGACTTCGATGGATGGACTATCTGTCTGCGGATGCAAGAAGTTTAGGAGTCCACAACCGGACGGCTGCAGCACAGGACAGAAGCTTCTGGAGGTTGCTGGCTGAGGAACGCGTCAACGTGTTGTAGCGCCAAACTATTTACTGGCAAAGGAGAAAAAAAATATGCATACTTTAAATAAAATTTGTTATAAGTAAGAATGAAGGTATGGGATGAAGGATTGTGTGATCGACGAAATTTTCTCGAATGCATAAATAAGGTTTTTGATTAAAATCGTTACATCGGTATATACTTAAATGCACTTTGCCAACAGATACTCATCGAAACAGTCTAACAGGGCTTAAAACCTGAATTTTTATAATTTCTTGGTTCCTTGAACTCATTGACGTCTTTCGTTGTAGAAGTACTAAAAAATGTTTAAATATAGACTATGAAAATATAAACGATCAACAAAAGAAGAAAAATGGTAAACAATAATTGGTTGTCTCTCGTTGTTAGAATTTCTAAGAAATATGTCAATATAAACTATTTAAAAAATATATTATCAACAAAAGAAGAAAAAAATAGTAAATAACAACTGTCGTATCTTATCATTAGGAGTTGTAAGAAATGTGTGAATTTTAACAATGAAAACAATTGATATTCAACAAAAGAAGAAAGAAAATAATAAATAATAATTGGTCGTCTCTCGTTGTAAGGATTTATAAGAAATGTGTAAATATAAACCATATAATAAAATCATTATCTACAAAAGAAGAAAAAAAAAATAGTAAATAACGATTGTCGTATCTTATCATTAGGAGTTGTAAGAAATGTGTGAATATTAACTATGAAAACAATTTAAATTCAACAAAAGAAGAAAGAAACCAATAAACATTTTATTACGATTATAACTGTTGCTGAGAAATTGAAATATAAACTTTATTTTAGTTTCAAATCAATATCGCGAAGAGTATAAATTTATTATTAAATTCAATTAAAACAATATCTTCTCATAATTTTGTTTATTATCATATCAATTACGCAAAACGATTCGAGATCTTATCGTCTCGTCTTCAGAATAACTCATTAAAACTAAAAACAATAATTTAACATTAAAATTGAGTTTACACAGTATATGAACATTTTCTTTTGAGTAGGGAAGTAAGTGAATGTTCTGTGGTACCAGCACATTTTTTTTTTTTTTTTTTAATTTGCGTCCATAAAACTGAGAGAAACTTTTTTTTTTATTTATTCAGAATGGGCAAGAAGGAGCCCTCTCATTTTCATGTATCTCATTCTTTAAGAGTAGTTAAAAGGAAGCACCAGACTGGAAGATTACAGTCCTTTAAGACTGAGGACCTCCATTAAAATATGGATGGTCGTTGACTTCAGCAACAGAATAAATAATAATAGCTCCAGTACAAGACTCTTAACATTATTCTGAGCTGAAAGAGCCAGTAGATCTCCGAGGCAATGCCCAAGGGTAATATACCATTCCATATAAGTGTCATGGAGCAGCCTTTGTAAGTGAGATGGGGTCTCAAATACAAACACATAACAGTGAACAATATTGCTCTTGTTGATATTAAAAACTGCCATTTTAACTTTATATAAATTGTTAATAAATCATGGTCTGAAAAATAATTAATATCGCCTAATTGTTATTCCCTAACGAGAAAAAAATATACCAGCCCGCGTCAAATCCCATCAAGCTCCCTTTGAATAAATTTGGTAGGGCCCGTAATGCGGTTCGATTTGAATAATTTCGGAATCCTGTCACGTAGTTTTCGAAATTCAAAACTGATTTCCAAACACACTAGAGGAAATTCAGCTGTAAAGGATACCTAAATATTTTATTATTTTTTTCATTGCTTTAAGTCAATTCAAACAATGTAAGTTCTTACAAAAATTTGGTATAACAGTTTCTCAAAAAAGGAAATTTTCTATGATTTACGTTCTTTACTAAAGTAATTCTAAACAGAATGGGAAGGTCGAGATTTATAAATAACAACACGGTGGCCAATTATACTATTCCGGAATACAGCCAGGCAAAGTTTTGCCATAAATGGAACTCACAAGTCGAAGGGTGGCAGTATCAACGGGAATCGGAGTTTGACCCATTTATTTTTTATTTATTTATTTTTTTTTTTGGGTCTTACCTCCAAGAGAAAAAAAATCGTTTTAAAGTGTACCAGGACCTGCGAAAAAAAATAATAAAAGAAACTTAAATATCTTTATTTCATATATGAAGTTCGAGATATGATGTCATCGTGGTTTTATTCCCACTGAAACTTTTGCTTTTCAAGCAGAAAACAAAATAAAAAAACAAACTCAGTTTTTTTATTAGATAAATTGAAAACAATGTTTAGATTGTAATGCTAAGTATTGATATAAATATTTTTCACACTAAAAGTAATATCAAAATCTTAATATTAACATCGAAAAAAATTTTTGTAGAAGAATTTGAATGCAAAGAAAAATATTTTTTAAGTTCAAAAAATCACAAAGAGTTGAAAAATGTGATTATTAAATAAAAAAGAAGTTGTTTGGCTAATAGCGTCATTATTAAACACGCCTGAACGTTCCGTCAAAACCTTATTGCTAATCTAAGATAATATTTTAAGAATATTTATCCATCCTCTTGCCCGAAGAATAGTCCCTACGCCTTCACAATTCAGATATCGTATGACCTTATAACGCCTTCGGGCAAGTTAAGGTATGTTTGTCGCCGATTTTCGTTATTAGTTTGTTTTTTGTTAGACGTAATGCACAGAAAGAAATTTAAAAAAACAAAAAAAAACACTTTCTGACTTTGGTTTGAATTTTTTGAATAGAACCTGAGTGAGGGGTGGTTATTTGAGTCTTTAAAGTACAATAGTTTGAAGAAAAGAGATTCTATATATACACACTCCCATCCTCAGGACTCTACAAGTAAAAATCAACAATTCCAAATCTCATCCAAAACTCTTGTCAAGTGAATTATCAAAGTTATTAAAAACTAGGTGTCAATTTAAACAAAATCTAAGTAATTGCTCAAAAATTTAAAACTTAATTAGAGGTATCTCAAATACAATTAACAATGTTATACAGTTTATAATTAAGATAATAAATATTTTAAAATTACCTGGTTTTTTTTTCATTTTCTAATAATATCTGTTTTTTTTTCAAAACTTTGTCACTCATTACAAAAAAACCATAAAAAACAGTCAGCATGTTAAACAAAAAATTAGATGAGTAGGGCATTGCTCAGATCTTTGTTTAAGAATTAGACCAATTTAAAAATATGTGTATGGTTCTATTGTTATTGAATAATGTGAAAATTCTTTATATATATATATATATATATATATATATATATATATATATATCTTTTTTTGTATTTATTATTTTTATTTTTTTTTTTGAGAGAGAGAGAGTAATAATAGAGTTTTTGGAAGAAATAATATATCAGCCCTGGGTTTCTTCCTCTTTTCTTCTGAATCCGTCAATCGATGAGGAAGGTGATAAACAAATATACCTATATATATTCTTATTTTCTGTGCAGAGAACTTACAGTACCTGAGATTGGGAGACAACAACCTCCACGCCATCCCCAGCGACGCTCTGCGAAGGCTCCACAGACTGCGCCACCTAGATCTGAGGTCCAACAACATTTCAGTCATAGCTGAGGACGCTTTCACAGGATTCGGAGACTCAATTACATTCCTCAACCTTCAAAAAAATGAGTGAGAGACGATTATTTTAAGTTATTTTGCTTCTTAGTATAATTATTTTATAATTTTATTCAATCCACCTGATAATAAGATTGTTCAAAAAACTAATATAGGGTATTCATTTATTAAGCATGAACAGGGCACTGTAAACAGTTTTCAATACTGGCTTTTTATTTTTAGACCAAGCCAAATAAAAAATAATGTTCCATCGAGTTCAAGTATATATACTTACGGAATTACGAATTTTCGTATCTCCTATAAATGTTTATATTCCATTCCTTGATGTTTTTTTTAGGTTTTAAGATGTCTACTCCAACATGTATTTCTTATATAAATCATAACAAGGCGTGCTCCTAAAATTGAAATGGTTGTGTTACTCCCCTCCAAATAAAAAAAAAGAATAATAATAAAATAAATAAATAAAATTTTAAAACATAGGATACATTCTCCTTAAAGCGCCTCTACAGACTATATAATTTTTATCTTTATAGTTGACTGGTATCGACCGTGTTTTTTATTTTACACCTACGTTTTACCAGATATACTGTCGGCTTCTTATTCGCAAGCATTTCTTATCAATTCTTCAACTTTTTTCAGTGAGCTCTTCTAGATTAACCTGTCACATGTTAGTGAATTCCCAATCTAATTAAATATTGAAGGGACGAATCAGATAAATATTTGATTGGCGATCAATCTTTTGATTAAATTAGTCAATGATTTAGATAATTTTGCGTAGTTAAAAATTTATTATATAGATGTTTTATCCACGTTATTTGTGGGGGATTTTTTGTGTGTTTTTTTAACTATAGGTAAGTTATTTCCCATGAAAACAACTTTTATAGGTTAAGTTCCTCTTCCATATAAATTTACGTTAATTCGCTGAAGAATAAAAAGTTACTTCACGAAATATACATCGGCTGTAACTTAAAAGCTATGTGTATTTCTACGTATTATCATTAAAAATGAAACCATATATACCCTCAATTTTTATTTTGAGGTTTAGCAGCACTAAATTTCACATTTCGAGATTTTTACTCCACGATTTTTATACGTTTCGAGGTTTTACTGCACGTTTTTCAGATTTTTACTGCACAAAATTCTCATGATTTTAAAGTATTACTAAAAATAATTTCTCAGCCGTGAAATTATATAATATGAAGACGAAGGTGTCTTTGACACCTCATTATTTTATTGCAAAAAAAAAAAGAATAAAAAAAAAAAAAAACAGCTAAATCTAGGAATATTTCGACTATTCAATAGATAGTTTTAATAAATATTTATGTACAAACATAATTATTAAAGTAATACAGAAGAAAAAATTAAGAGACATAAGGTAATTGATATGGTATAATTTAAAGTATGAGAGCATAAAGTATACGTTCATTTTTACGAATTAAACACTGAAAAATAATCAATTAGAAATAATTTGCATGTGATTAACAAACCATATAGCTAAACATAATAATAATAAGTACATTGATCCATTAAAACTGATCAAACAACTGAACACTAAGAGCTATTTTAAAATCGACATAAAGCTATCCAACTGTAAAACAATCATTATTGAAATTTCGTTTTACCAAGCCTATTTTTACTTTCACTTACCTATATATGAAATATATAGTAAGGGAAAGTATTGCGATCGTGAAAATTTTCTAATTCCAGTTTTCAACGTAAATACACGTTTTAGGGTCCTCTGAGTCCAAATAACCAAGTCCCGCAAAAAGGTCTGTGTGTGTGGTAACTCTAGTGCAAAAACGAAAAGTCGCACGGAACTGAAATTTTGATATTTAAGACAACTGTACGCCTAGGAAGTCCTACTTTATCCCCTGCATTTAGCACCTTTTTACGATTTTCTTATAAACGGCTCTAACGATTTTTATTAAACTCGCTATCAAGGTATACAATTAAATGGGTTTTAATATCATGTAGGTTTCATTCTGATTGAAATAGTCTGACAGGGTTTAAATGCAGATATTTTAAATGCTCTTCTTCTAAAGTGCCTTTAATTTTGTATATTCCTTAAAAATAAGCATTGATATGAGATGAAATAAGATGATTCTTATTACCATTGATAAAAAACAGGTAAATATATAAGTTGAACGGATTCGATTTCCAACTAAAGGAGAAAACTGAAAAAATATTTTTTTAATGCAATTGTTTCACCGCTTGGTCACTGGATGGCGCTGTCATCGCCGGACGCTCCAAGTAGTACTAACACGGAGTGATGAAAAAAAAAAAGAACTTACTGAATCTCGTAGATAATATTATAACATATTATCTAATAAAACACATCTTTCTATAAAAATCAAATGGGTCAGTCGTAGTAAAAAAAAGCTCAGTAATCTAAAAGTAATTTGGTATTTAGTTGATACTCGTGAATATTATTTTTGTGTGGTAACAAGCCACAAAACCTTATCGCTTAGCATTAAGTAGCAGGGACGAGCAGTGGAAGAAGTAAGAAGAACTGCCGCTTGAAGACTTTCTGACGTCAGCTCTTGTTTAGCTTTGCGCCTTATGCTGTTGAAGACCACACTTATCCCGTGGAAATAATCTTTAACAGCCAATCGGGCAGCGTAGCGCTGACAAGAGTTTTTGCCCCTATACGCGGCCATCTAACGATATGGGTGAACCATCGACTTCGACGGCCATGATAATGGAAGAGGCTAGAGGCGAGAAGCGCCCGTCAAGTGAAGCTGATGAAGCGGGATTTGTCCAAGTTTCAAAGAAAAATTCCCAAAAACTGAGGACAGTCGCCGGGCCTCCACCGACACCTGTCTCTAACCAGTTTGCGCCAATTGCTCCCACTCAGTCAGGCAATGATCAGCCCAAGAAGAGGTTACCGCCACCAGTAATAATCAGACCACCACTGTCGCAACCCATTCTCAGAGCGACTCTCTTGGAAATGAAGATCACAAAGTTTACTACAAATACCTCGGCAAAGGAGACGAGGTTATACTTGGATAATGATGCCGATCACTATGCCGTGGTAAAACTATTCCGTCGTGATGATAAGGTGCAATTCCACACCTATGCACCTCGCGGCACCAAGAGGACAAAGAAGTTTGTGGTTCACGGCTTCGATGTTGACAGTGATTTAAATATGTTCGCCACTGAAGTGAAACAAAGGCTGCCAGGATTCGTGATGGCCAAGCGCCTGACCAAACGACAAGGAGAAGTGACCTACCCGATTGAAGCCATCTTGCTCATCACTGAGCCTACGGTAAAAATCGAAAATGTACAGGCTCTTCGCCATGTGAACCAGGTTAGATTTAGGGTAACCCCCTTTAAAGAAGATAAATGCCCAGCACAGTGTCGAAACTGCTTAGAGTTTGGGCACACCATGAAATACTGCGGGAGGACAGTAAAATGCCCCCGGTGCGCCCATACTCATGAAGAAAGAAGCTGCCCACGACTTGCACCAATCAAATGTGCCAACTGTAGTGGAGCCCATCATGCCTCCTCCAAAGAGTGTCCCCGCCGGCAAGAACTGCTCCAGATGAGAAAGAGGACAATTATAAATGTAGCAGCCCCTTCAAGTAAGACAAGTAGGCTAGTCAACCCTAACTTGGCTTTCACTGAACTACTTGGCGGACCCGCCGGGCAGCAACAGCGGCAGCAGCAGCTACAGAGAACATCCCCAACATCGCATCATGAAGAAGCTGAACCAATGACAGCACCCGCTCACTCCTCAACACCGCAATTCACATTAAATACACAAGCACATCCAAGCAATGCTCTATTCAACGCCCAATTCGCAGAGATGATGGCAACTGTTCGAGAAATGATGAAGATGCTGACGAAGATCATCGCTAAGCATTATGACTGAGCACTTAGTTATTTCCTATAATATTCGAGGCCTACTACTGAAGAAGGCTGAAATAGAACTCCTCCTGCAGCAGCACCGGCCATCGGTGGTGGCGCTGACCGACACTATACTACCCACCTCTGCTTCACTGTATTTTCAGGGGTATATTGCATACCGGGAGGCTTGTCAACCCGGGGCTAACGAGGCCGTAGTGATTCTGGTTCGAGGAGATATCCCATCGAGGTTGGTACCCAACCCAGTAGCTTCTACAGAGGGTACTCATATAGTCACAGTAGATGTTCGATTAAAACAACGTTTTACTTTCTGTTGTGTCTATAGGAGACCCAAGGCTATATTAACATCTATGAAGCTATTGCTGCAGCACGCCCAGGATAAGAGTCGGTTTGTCATCTTAGGGGACTTCAACGCCCGGCACACTGCCTGGCTGGGCGGTAGCAACAATCCGATGGGTACCTATATCACCAAGACCAGGATGGCTGTCTTCCACCCCGGAGTGCACACCTTTAGGCATGCGGCCCGACCTGACTGGACATCCACACTTGACCTACTCCTGACCAGGGACCTTCACACTGTTACTGAGTGCCTAGCGCTCCCATACGGACCGTCGGACCACCGGCCTGTGCTATATGCCTTTGAGGGAACTCCAGCAACACCACCCGCGAGCAAGTTCCTCTTCCACAAGGCCGACTGGAAAGGATATAGGGCTAGTGTGGATGATACCCTACCAAAGATACAGTACTTAAGAACTGTTAAAGAGGTGCAGAAGGCGATCTCGGATATCACCACCACCGTCCATGTATCAGCCAATCTTACCATACCAAGGTTTAGTCCTCAGCCAAACGCCTTCAGGAAACCACCGAGCCACATTCTTGCTCTCATTGCACAAAGGAACAACCTGAGGAATATTTTCCACCGAACTTGTGACTACGGCTTGAAACCGGCCATCAATGCGATGACCCGGCAGATAGCCAGCCTCATGCGTGAATGGAAGACTTTCCTATGGCACGAGCAACTCCGTAGGACTCATGATGATCATCGTCAGTTCTGGAGACTTGTGAGGTCACACGTCACTAAGAGGAAGAGTGTACACCTTACATCAGGTGGCACCCTATTATCCCCTGAGGAACAGGCTGAACTCTTGGCCGATTCTTATAAGGCAAGGGAAGATGATCGGCTGTTAAATGCTCCCACACTTTCTGCGGGAAGACCAACGTCCCCTAATGAAAAGAGGATATTCTCCACCTTCGGACAGCTTGAGTCGGTACTACGACGCACCAAGGGTAACAAGGCTTCGGGACTGGATGCTATTCCGTATGTACTATTGAAGATGCTACCTCGGAGGGGTAAAGCCTTCTTATTAAACATTTTTAACTCCTGTATGCGGATCTCATACTTCCCCGATGACTGGAAGCAAGCGATCATAGTGCCGCTACTTAAGCCTGGGAAGAATGGAGACTCACCAGAGCATTATCGGCCTATCAGTCTCCTTTCGCATATGAGCAAGGTGTTCGAGAGGCTGATCCATCACCATCTGCTAGAGCACTGCAGTGAGGAGTCCATCATTCCACCAGAACAGACCGGGTTCTCACGAGGCGTAGCCTGCGATCATCATTTAGTGAAACTTCAAAGGCACACCATAGAGCGTATGACGAAGAACAATGAAGCCACGGCGTTCATCTCGCTGGACTGCACACAGGCGTTTGATTGTGTATCCCATGAGTTACTGCTTCGCCAGTTGGAAGACTATCGTTTTCCAGCTTCATTATGCCGATTGATCAGAAGCTACTTAAGCGGGAGATCCTTCGTCGTAAGGGTAGGCGATAAATTGTCAACTTCAAAGGACACCATTTGTGGGGTTCCTCAAGGTTCTGTATTGGGACCACTATTGTTTGTGATCTTTACAGCAAAAGTGATCTCAATGAAGCACCCGATGGCACTGGTAGCAGCCTACGCCGATGACATTGGCATCTATGCTTCTAGTATGAGACCGAAAAGGGCTCTCACCCTGGCACAAGGAGCATCGACCACTATTGTAGATGAGCTGAAGGAGATTGGCATTAAGGTGAACCCGAAGAAGACAGATGCTATTGTCATGTCGTTCCAGAAGGGGAAGAGCGCTTTGCCCACTGATTTTAAAGTGAACGGAGAAACACTGCCAGTCTCTAATTCAATCCTCTACCTGGGCGTCACTCTAGATAGGCACCTCACCTTATCTAGTCACGTCCGGGAACGACTCAAACTGGCCAGGAGAAAGAGCTATAGACTTAATCATCTACTCACGTCACCTCAGCTCTCACTGAGGCTGAAACTACAGATCTACAAGGCTATAATACGTCCGACTATGCTCTATGGTGCGCCCTTGATGCGGCATCTGTTTAAGTCCACTCTCAAACAATTACAGACGTTCCAGAACTCCATCCTTCGGCGGATTGTCAGAGGTACCAACTTACAAAGGGCCAGAAACCATATCCTTCATCAGGAATTAGTATTGCCAACAGTGCCTGAATATATCAGCCGGAGGCACATTAAATTTTTTGATGGGCTGAAGGCCTGTGCTAATTCATTATTTTCTGATATCACCCCACCACCCAAGCCTGGGAGGTGGCAAGGATCACTACCTCTCGTTGACGTTGTCGCCGAGGGAAGGAGTTCGGACTATGTCTGAACTCAATTTATTGCCAAAACCCTGAAGAATGGTCCCTCCCATTTTGCAATGGATAAATAAAGGCTTAGAAGAAGCCCTTGAAAGATTACTAGTGCATCCAGCGCATATAGCAATCCTCTTTAGAATACCTCCGGGTAACAGAAGGACAAATCTGACAGCTATACATATTATATTTGTATTTGTATTTTGTTCGAAAATAAAACCAGAGGGTAAGAAAAAAAAAAAAAAAAAAAAAAAAAAAAAATCAAATGTAAATAATTCTTTAACAATTCATTTTCGTTTCTAAATTTGTTTAAAAATTCTTAAATTGATATTAATAACAGAGTTAAGTGAAAGTCGTGTGTTGCGCGCACCGGATTTTTTAAAAGAACGGCCAAGCCCATTTATTCATTCTTTCTCTTCAGCCATTTTATTATTCTCTGTATTTATTAAAAACATTCGGACCATATTAATTTATTAATGTCTATACTTTTTTTGTTGAGTGTCCCGAACTTGTCAAAAAAACTAGAAAAATAATAGTTGACCGAATTATTTCTCTGACGATTACGATAAACATCTTATCAGTCAAGCAACAAAAGTCTAAAACAGACATCACAATAAAAGTGTTGATCTGCATAAATCTAGTGTCTTAAAGATTAGGATTTATGTTCGGCAAACCTGCCTTTCACATCCTAGTAATTATTTAAGTAAAAAATGGTTCAAATGCAAGGTGATAGCATTATTTTAAGGTAAATGCTACAACTACCAATTCTTATCATGACAATTTATTGACAGCATAAAAATTAAATTGCAAGAGATATATACAGATTCAAGCATGATTTATTTTGTCAATTTTTAAACCAAAACAACTATTGAGTAATTGAACTACAAACAATTTCCATCAAGTATTAATAACAGTTAGAACGACTTTTGTATGTGTACCGACGATTCTTTTATTAGCATTTTTTTTTCTTATTTATCACTTTTTGTACAATTCAAATGATCTACGTTGAAATATTAACAATCCCATAAATTTTCCATTCACTCAATTCAGTTATAAAATATGAATCGACTTAACAATCCGTTAGACACAGAGTAAACTATTAGTAACCAGGTAGATTTTATTATTTGATACCGAATATTACAAATTTTTTATAGGATCATTTTCGTCACGCAATGTCGCATGGAATATATTTTTTTCTTGGAACCACATTAAAATATCTGTTCTCTAAAGTAGTTATTTATTCGTTATAACGTAAGGGGTACGTTATTTATTTGGAACTAGTAGAATTACGGCATACAAAAAAATAAAATAAAAAATACGGAATTTCATATCCGATTGATCATTAGTCAATCAATTTTTCATAAATAAATAAAAACTCATTAAATGGATCTGGCTTACGAGAAAGAAAAAAGTTTTTATCGAATAGAGTCACCTGTTGTGTAGTGGCTAGCATAAAAGTATTTTATAGCGGGTTAAAATGGAGTAAAACAACCTTCATCATGACGTCTTTCGAAGGGAACGTAAAATGGTAGTCTTGAGCCTGTACGATGCCAGGTATTCGTTAAAGATACCTTTCCTAATTAAAACTGGATAGGCAAAATTCAGGACTCCCACAACGTACGATTAGTCTAAGCAGCATAAAGTGATGTTAAATGAATAAACAAACAAAAAATAATACTGAATATTTAATAAGTTAGGGAATTTTGTATACACAGTTTTCATACGAATGAATCGTCATATACGAAGATATTCGTGTGGAACTGTGGTAACAACAGCTACTTTTACTACATTTGATAAACAAATGAACATATCAGACACTAATTTGAGTCGTAATTAGGCCATTTAATTATTTAAAACGTAACAAAACGATTTGTACAATATGATTCGATATATTTTATATAAATATGAAATAAACAAAATTCGCAAATGTTCGGTTAGATAACAAATTTGAGTAGAAGAAAACGAGTAAAGAAGTAAAAAAAAAAAAAAGCAGACATCGTATTGAGCGGGTTGAGCCCGGAATTGCAAAAAATCTCAACCCTCCTTCCCCCACCACTCCGACCCTTAGCCATCTATTTTTATGAACCTTGTTTCATGGGGGAAAAAACTAGAACTATTCTTCACTAGCTCGGTAGGAACCTAGTTCAGGGTTTCCGATCAGATCCCAAGAAAAGAACAGTATTCCTCACAACATATTACGCGCACATATTTCAGGATTTATTTTTAATTATGAAATCACGGTATTTATATATAATTCTTTCGATATTTTTATTTGATATTAAAATTGATCAAAAAAACAGTTCACAATAGGAGAGCGATCATACCTGCGTCAATAAATGACCAGTGACCTTTATAATATAAAGGAATACTGTAGGAACTTGGGTGCTCCTTCACAATGGGTAAAAGTCACACAGGCCTTTCAGTTTGTTACAGCTCACTGGCTTCTTCTATGATATCATTACACTCTTGGTTTGGGCCATTGCCATAGTGAAACATAATCAATCAATGGAATAAAATATGCATATGTTACTATAAAAAATATATTAAAATCCATTTAATCTACACAAGGTTAAAAAACACCACCAAAGTTGGTACATGAATTAATTTTTTACTGATGAAAAAATATAGACTAAAGACAAAATAAAATATATTAAAAAAAAAAATGCAATTTCAAGGAAGTATTGTGTTCAACCTGTAAAGAAGTATTGTGTATTGTTTGTACAGAAAAAGGGTTGAAATTCAACACTTAGCAATGCACTGCATTTATATTAACTGGACTAAAGATAATTCTTAACCTGTGTTACTTCCTCAATTAGGAATTACTAAATTTTTGGGGTCACCTGTGATTTTGTGGTTAGCATAATAGTCTTCTATACCCAAAGTTGCAGCTTTAACGCATCAGATGGCCCTCTGATTTTTCAAAGGGAGTGAAAAATTCTTGGTTATGCCATGTTATGTTATTCAGAGAGAACGTAAAATGGTGGTTCTAAGCCTATGTGATATAAAGTACTGTCTAACAATCCCTATCCTCATTAAAGTTGTAGAGGTAAAATTTAGAACTCCCATTGTAGCATCCTCCAATCAGCCACAGTAGCATAAAGTGACATTAAATGAATAAACAAACATTTTTTTGAACAAACTTAACTCTTGTTTACTTATTTAACCTCACTTTATGCTACTATGGCTAATCGGACGATGCTACAGTGGGAGTCTTAAATTTTGCTTATCCGGGTTTTACTAGGATAGGCATCTTTAACGAGTACCTGACATCGCACAGGCTCGGGACCACCCTTTAACGTCCTCTCCGAAAGATGGCATAACTAATGATTTTTTACTCCCATTAAAAAATCCTAGGACTACCTGCAGGTTAATTTTACTCTTCAATTGACTTTCTAGGATCTGTATTTAAAATAGACTTGCACAACGCAATCTTGACTGTATGAAATCTTAGGCATGCATCTATATTAATAACCTAAACAAAAAATTAATTAATTACGAGTAAGAATATCTTAACTTTCTTTTATTGAGAAAAAATGTTCATGCTATATGTGTCCAAATCAATTAGAGTTAATTGTATATAAATATTAGATACACCAGTATTAAACATGTAAAAATTTCTTTTCCAGTATCCGCACTCTGCCACCGTTGGGTTTTGAGAACCTAAACTCACTGGAGACCCTGAACCTACAGAACAACAAGCTGGTGCACATCCCAGAGGAAATCATGGAACCAATCGTGGACACCCTTAGAGTGGTAGACATAATGGGTAAGCCCTCACCAAAAGATATTAATCTCCAAGTGGTCTGGTCTTACCTCACCTTAATCAACCACCAGGAGGCTCATCAATTATAGCTCCACTCAAGGCCCTTGTTTCCATGTGACAGTGAGCAATGAATATTACACCGTTGACAAAGCCGCCAAAACCGGGTTTACATTAATATTAGCCTTACGCAGGCTTCATTGATAGTTTAAACTTTGTGCAGTAACATTGCATAACACTTACTGACTTCCATAGAAGACTGTTACAAATTTTTTAAACTGTTAATTAATTTTATATTTTGATAAGGTATTTTTTATTTATTATTAATTAGTGTCCTATCTATTTACTTAAAATTTTGCATCAAAAATATTAATAAAAAGTTTATAGAATAGATTAGTTTGATGTTATCACAGACAAACTATTCCTTAAATAATAATTCAATACAAACAGAAATAATAATTTTTTTTTTAAATCGCATTCAAATTTATAAGTAAAACATTCTATATATTTTCAAGGAATATATTTATTTTTTTTCAGGAGAAATGATGTGACCTAGGAACCATTATTAGTTCCCATTACTGATCAATACAATTTATAAATAAATGAGAAAAAAATCTAATTCTATGATTCTGACATCTATATTAAAGTTTTAAAAAAATGAAGACGATATAAAGCTATGGATAAGTTTATGAGTAGATTTATAATCATAAAATCATATTTCATAAAATATTTTGGAGAGATAAGCTACTTAATATTGCTATATTATTGTTGTCAAATCTAAATTTTCATGGTAGATTAACAAATTAGATAAATTAATTATTTCAGATCACAATTAAAATTTTATTTTTTAATTTTTAATTACTTGATATATATACTACTTCTTGGTCATTACTAAAAGATACCAATACTTTCTGTATGTTACGCATATATAGTCCTTTTCTCTTATTTCAAATTTCTTATTTTTATTAAAATATGTAGCTCAGTAATATCTCCTTAACTTAAAAACCTCTTTATAGAATATAATTTGACGATAATTAAGAAGTAAAATTAGACCCTGGAAGATCACTGATATAATCTGGAATTTTGGTCTCTTCAAATTATTTATAAACATTTACACCCAGCAGAGGGAACGGCAGAGTCTATTGAATAGAGTACTAGTCTACTGTTCTCCAGGTTCTGAGTTCGAATCCCGGCTGAGGCAGAATTATTTATTCTGTTATTTCAGCAGTGGAGCAATCCTGGGGTATGGAAACCCTCCTGGGCACACCCAGCCTATATAAAGTGTGTACCCAATATTGTGAAAAAACCTGGCAGCCTAATCACCTCCTTAAACAACCTTGGCCATGGAACAGTATGAATCTCTATACCTTCTGAACCCAAGACCCTTTTTTTTTCTACATCCAGTATACTTAATAAAGTATACAACATAAAGTTGCTTTTTATTATTTGTAAAAAAAAAAATGTATACATCACAAATCTTTTAAGTTGCTTTATATGAAAATATTTAATTTATCATCACCTATTACTAATAAATTGTTTTTTTTTATTGTTAATTTTAGATAATCCATTAGAATGTGATTGTGAATTGAGGTGGTACGGATCTTGGCTAAAGAGTCTTAGGGACAAAGATGACGAGATGATGCAGAAAAAGCGAACAGTTTGTACGATGCCGAAAGAACACAGAGAATTTCCCATCCAAGCGATGCCTCTTGAGCGGATGAACTGCGTAGGAAAGAACATGGAACGGACATCTTCCTCTGTTTCAACGGCACTTTATCCCTTGAGCACACTTGTCTGTCTTCTCCCAGCTATGGTGCACTAGCCATTGAGGATTGGAATTATTAGAGCACAGGTTTGACTGTGTAACATTTAAATTGTTATAAATCATTCTAAGATATTAATTGGACATCTGAAGACTGTTAATTGGTATTTGATTCTTAAAAATAAGAAGAAAAAAAAACGATTTTGAAAAATTAATTTTTTTTTTAGAAAAAAATACAATTTAGGCCTTATATCAATTCATATAAGAATCAAAAATAGTTTTCAAATGAATTTATCAAGTCACAAAATTAACAAAGAAAAAAAAAAATGCATAGGTCTTTCAAAAATCAATCCTTCAGAAAAACCAAAAATGATAACCTACATTAAAAAAAAAAAAAAATCTAAAACGTATTTGTTTTTTATGTTTTAGAATTATGAGATATATTACTCAAGTGTTAATTTAAGACTATTTTTGAAATTAATGAATGGATTATTAGAATGTATATTAAAAAATATTTATAAGATCAAAAAATAAAAATAAATGGTAAAATCAAAAAATAAGAATCAAGCATGTGTCAGTGACCAAAAATCAAAAAGATCAATTTCATAATAGTAAAAAGATAAATAAGAAATGCAAATAAAACAATCTACTGTTTGTTTTAAAAAATATTTTTAAAAACTAAGGGTAGAAAATTGATCTATATGTAAAATAAAATAAAACATAATAAAAAGAAAAAAAAACGCACATTCTAATGATATACATGCAACATAACAATTACTTTAAAATTCTTAACAGTTATTCAAAGTTTGTTTAGCCTAAAAAAGTCTGAAAAATGGTGTTCTTAGATTGGAAATAAAAAAAGTGATTTTCTTTCTTTGAAATACGTCTAAAAAAGATATATCATAACAACAATATGAAAATATAAACAATATAAAAATCAAAATATGCCACGAAAGACAACTAATATATTTTAATATATCAAAAATATTAGCAATACCCATGTTAAATCTTAAACTTGCACTCATTAGGTTAAATGCCCCAGATATTTCATTAACTATCACGACACATGTTTAAAAAATTATTCAATTCATTATCTACACCTCTAATGGCGAACCATTTGAGCTCAGATTAATAAGAATGGGGAAAAAACTATGAACTTCGGTGCCATGGCACATTCAAAATATATCTATAATATTGTGATATTTCCAGTCTCAGTAAAAAATTAAATTAAATAAAATAACCTTTATAATTCATTTACTTGTGCAGAATTTTGGTGGGTCATGCTAGTTGATGTTTCTGGTGATTCTAGGGTAAGCATGCTGTCTTGACATATTGATGTAAAAACAGTTCTGATATTTCATGAGATTGCAAATAAGGCCTGAAAAAAGTGTGATTAAAGTCATGACCAACGTTTTTGGAAAGATAAAAGTGTTCGGCTCATTGTATTCCAAACAGTCTAGATTCATTATTCTAAATAACAACTATCTTCAATTTATAATAATTGCTTTAATATCTCAAATATTCAAGTGATAAACTGACTCGTGATGCTGGATAAAGAATTGAAATCTTAAATACCAAAGTAGTTTAAGCTATTACAACCTGATACTATAAATTAAAATCGCAATCAATAATTGCTGTCAGCAAAATAAATTAAAATTGATCGTATGATGACATATGGGGTTAGTAAAAAATTTTAAGTAAAATCTTTTAAGCAAGCGGTAACAACAGAAATGCCTCAGATTTGTATATAAAATGTTTGTAAAACTAATAAGAAGTTCGCCATAGCTGATGTGTACAATCGAAGAAAAAAACTAGAATCACGATGATCAAAGGAACCCATACATATCCTATAGTCTGATAACACATAACATAAAAACATATCATGTGAATGCCTCATAATATAAATTTAAAAGGCATATTTAAGGTATTTTTGCCCAAATGGTAGCTTTTATATTTAGTGCAAATTATTTTGTAATTAAAAAATTAGTATTTTAATTTTCTTTATTTTTATTAATTTTTTTTTTATAATTACTAGCAGGTAGGAAAAAATATGTGTATATAAAATAAAGTGTAATTTTATTCTAAAATTGGTGTCGCACTTATTTTACTGTATATTATGAGGATAATAGAAGTAGAGTTCTTTCATACTCCCTTAATAGTCTATTTATGTTTAAAAGCATGTTTTTGTAAATCTAAGGGGAATTTTTCATGTGCTTATTTTATTTATTGTTCCAAAGGGGAATACGACTATTGATGTATTATAGCTTCATAAAGCAATATGAAAATAAAATTTATTATTCAATTTATATATTAGTAATTTAAATATCTTGGTCGCATTGTGAAATTCAAATTAAGTAATTTCCCATTGATTTTTGTTTATGCTTTATATACTATTAAATTCAAATGTGGTTGTAAAATTCATTTAAAAAGTATACCGTATTATTCATAGTAATTGTGGTTATATCTAATATGCTAAGATTTTTAGAAGTAAGAAGCCAAATTAAAGGCGAACCAAAACCATTCACAATACATATCACTAGTAGCCTGGTAAAATTTAATTAACCATCTCTCCGTATACATCTAAATAAAAAATAAAAAAATGTTAAAACATCTCAATATTTTTTTAAGTGTCAGCGCCGTTATCTAGAAAATGTATACGGAGAGGGTTATACCACCATGGCAAAACCACTAATTATAAACTTTTTCATTGTTACTATTTAAGTGTAAATTTTTATTACTATTTTAAATATTAATGTAGTTGTGATAATTCCATGTTGCCTATGGCATAAACAAACATATCTTAAAACATATCCAAAATAAAATTCTCTATTTTAAATTATTTCATCTCTGAGTAATGTATGGCATATTTAAATATTATACTAGATGTATGTTGTTATATGTGTCTATATTTCAAAGTGTTATTGAAAATAAAAGTATATAAGCATCCGATTTCATAATTGAAAAGGGTGATAATGATGTTGTACTGTGAATTGAATAAATAAATTATAAAATTAATGACCTTTTTTTTCTTTTGTTCATTTGTTTCAGAACATGAAAATGGTTTAACCCATATAAATTCAACAAGAGATATTTCATTACAACTTAAAAATTCAATCTCAAGTAAGGATGAGATATTAGAAACAAAATATTACTAAAATAGTATACCAATATTACATAAAATTATGAGAGCTAAATATATATATAAAATTATGCAGAAAAAAAAAAATAAAAATATATATATATATATATATATATATATATATATATATATATATATATATATATATATATATATAACATACATATAAATCACTAAAACAGAGTTTTTGATACCTATGATACATCCGATTTATACTTAAGATCACCTAAGAAGCTGAAAGCTAAAACCAGTACAGAGGAAGAGCTTCAAATAAATACAGCAAAAAACAAAATATATAGTTAGCAATTGAAACAGTGATGATTCCATTGATATGGTTAAAATACAAAGAGAAATTTGTATACATAGTGTCTATCATACCCAGAAAAAAACAAAATTTAAGTGTCTCAATTAAACATGGGACATGTGTGCTATTTTTCGGCAGCAAAAATTACTTAGCTTGTGACGCTTTCAAAAACTTTTAAAGTTAGAATATATAAAACTATTATCCTTACTGTAATTCATAAGAGCTGGTAGATAAACACTAACTCTAAAGGAAGAACAATATCTTTCAGTCTCTGAGAATTAGGTTCATAATAGGCATCTAAATGGAGATTCGATTACAGCCTCTCCCCCTGGTATGTGAGACCCGTCGGCCTACTGGTGGCCACTCACAAAACTAAGAGTAGGGAGTGATGATCCTACCCTATAAAATTTCATCGGGAAACGTCAGTATACTCTCCCTGGATACTACACCCCGCGGCCAAGGGCCTACGTCGCCCAAGAAAAAAATAGATATCTAAAATGTAGAGCAAGGTGGAAGGTGGAAGGATTTCATCAAAGTTGATTTTAGAGATTTGGACTTGGATGGGGCTAAGTAGATGGGATTGTGTAGGCAGTGATTGGTTGTATCTATATATTACACACACTTTAAATAGGGACAAGGGGAATGAAAATTAAAATCAGTATATAAAAAATATTGTAATATACCCATTTTTTATAATTATGGTATTTATTATTTGATTATTGTGTAAGGCAGGCTAACAATAGAATAAAAGTGAAATTTAAATTTTAAAAAACAGCTCACTCGCAGTACCACTGCAGCCAGCAAAAATGAACTCACGGGTCCGGCTATCTCAGCCGCCCCATCCTCCTCTAAGACACCGCCTTCTACATCAGCCAGTAACGTTCCAGTTGCAGCGAATATTTCTAAAGCGATCCCGGAGCCACAAGGGTTTACTGACCCAGAGCCACCCCCTATATTTGTTAGTAACATCAACAACTTCATGACTTTCGGTCAAGAAATCGCCGACTTGATCGGTCAGTCTAACTTCAGATGTTTCTCAAGGCTCAACGATATCAAAATTAACACTAACTCTAAAGAGAGTTATAAAAAACTTATACAATATTTAAATTCCAAAAATTATGACTTTCACTGTTACCAGTTGAGGCAGGAAAAAGCATACAGGGTGGTCTTAAGAGGACTCCACTCAACGACCCCCACTGAAGCAATTAAACGAGGACTAGAAGAGATAGGGCACTCTGTTAGACACGTTTCATGCGTCTTACACCCCTCCGAAAAATACCCTCTACCTTTATTTTTTGTAGATTTGGAGCCGGCAGAAAATAACCCCGACATATTTCAGGTTACAAGACTTTTATATTCAGTTATTCGATTTGAACAACCAAGACAAAGACCTACTATAGTACAGTGCACGAAATGTCAAAACTTAGGCCACACCAAGTCCTACTGTTTTCATCAGGCCAGGTGCGTCAAATGCGCCGGTCCTCACTCATCTGACACCTGCCCAAGATCGCCTAATGAGCCAGCTAAATGTGCTCTTTGCGGTGAGGCACACCCTGCAAGCTATAAAGGTTATGTGATTTACAAAAACCTTCTTAAGCAGAGAACTCATAACTTGCAACAAAGAACCGTAGAGCAAACAATTATCACTCAAATTCTCTCGAATGATTCGAGGAATTTTCCTGAGCTTCAGCAACGTCAAGCAGACAACGCTCACCAGCCTTCTACCTCAGCAGACAAGATTATAACCCCTCAACCCTCGAAGACACCGTTCATCCCAAAAAATCAACAAATTCGTCGTCAGGCGCCTCCGGCCTCTCAATCCAAACCCCAGAACTCCAAACCGCAACCTAAAGTTCCACTTCAACCAACTCCCTCCAATCATCTACCATTGCAGGTCAAGTTACCACCGGAGCAACCTCATCAAGTTCTTACCCGTCCTAATGACCAGCAAAAACCAAATCCCCCTCCCCTATTATCAACCAATGTACTTCCTCGTACCCCACGACGATCCCAGCCTACAAACATTCCTCATGCCCAAACGAATCATATTCCTCATGCCACTGATACAAATCCCTTCACTAATCCAAATTCACCTGACATATACTCCATCCTGAATTCCTTCCTTTCAGACCTTCAAGAAACCATAAGACCTCTTATCACCCTTCTCACTCGAATCCTTTCTGAAATCCCGTTCAACGTCTCACAATGAGTGTAAAGCCCCTAGCTATCCTCTTGTGGAACGCTAACGGCCTGCATAACCACCGTGACGAACTGGACATATTCCTCCATGACAATCACATAGACATAGCACTACTGACTGAAACTCACTTCACTCAACGTTCACGTTTTTACATACGAGACTACATTACTTACAGAACAGACCATCCTGACAACACTGCCCATGCTGGATCTGGCATCCTTATTCATAAATCCATACCCCATTCCCTTGTTCCGTCTACTCCAACTGACGCTATACAATCAACCTCTCTAATCATTTCAGCTCGTCCTTTCCATGTAACTCTCGCAGCTGTATACTGTCCTCCTGGAAATTCCATTTCCCATACCCTTCTTAATTCCTTTTTTCTATCCCTAGGTCCGCGCTTTATTGCCGGAGGAGACTACAACGCTAAACACCAACGGTGGGGTTGTCGAACGTCCAACACCCGTGGTAATATCCTTTCTGCCATCTCAAACTCCAATAGTTATTCTATCCTCTCACCCATGAACCCTACTTACTGGCCTACATCTCTCAAAAAACGTCCGGATATCCTTGATATATTTGTCACCTCACAGCTTTCCTCCTCGCAAACAATAGTTAAATCCTTGAACGACCTCTCATCAGACCACAGTCCAGTTTTGCTTTCCTTGCATTCGAACTTTATTCCTATCCCAAGCCCTCCTAAACTGATCATTGGACGAGTGAACTGGGACGGATTTCGAACAGACTTGGAAACCAAATTAGACTTAACTATTCCATTAAAAACTAAAACAGACGTTGACAGTGCCGTAGATAAACTTACAGACTCAATACGTACCAGTATTTTCGATAACACTACAAACACTAACGCCAACATCAACAACCCACAACAAACAAACCTGCCACAGCACATTCGTATCTTGCTAAGAGAAAAACGTAAAGCAAGATCGAAGTGGCATAGGACTAGATACCCAGGCGACAAAACATATTATACCAAACTGACGAACAAACTAAAAATAGAAATCAAGAATTTCAAGATTCAAAACTTATTGAGTATGACTGAAAAACTTACTACTACCGACAAATCACTATGGACTACTACTAAGAAACTGTTAAACTTCAAAGACTTTAATCACCCTCTCCTTAATGAATCTCAATCCTGGACTAGAACCGATGAAGAGAAATCTCAAACATTCGCTCAGCATCTTTTTAAAACCTACAATCCGCATCCTGATATCCTTAACCAGCATCACCTCGAATGCATTGAAACAGAACTGGATGTTCCACTCCAGCTGACCCTTCCTCCTAAAGCATTTCATCCGTCAGAAATCTTAAACTTAATCCATAAATTACCTTCCCGAAAAGCTCCTGGAAACGATCTAATCACTGCCCATATCTTAAAACAACTTCCTAGAAAAGCCATCCTGTTCCTCACATATATTTATAATGCCACACTCCGTACTACCTATTTTCCTGATTCCTGGAAATTATCTATCGTTAAAATGATCCCTAAACCCAAAAAACCGCTAGAACTTCCTTCTTCCTACCGTCCTATCTCTCTTTTACCTATTATGGGTAAAATCCTGGAAAGACTCATCCTTAAACGTCTTTATCCAATCCTGGAACTTAATCACATAATCCCAGACCACCAGTTTGGGTTCCGAGCATCCCACTCCACCATCCAGCAGTGTCATCGCGTGGTGGATGTAGTCTCTTCTGCATTGGAGCGCGGATTGTACTGCACGGGAGTCTTTCTCGACGTGGAACAGGCCTTTGACCGAGTCTGGCACCCGGGACTGCTGTACAAACTCCGTAAATTCCTCCATCCAACATACTTCCTCATCCTTCAGTCCTACCTCTCTGATAGAACCTTTAAAATCAACCACAATAGTTCCTATTCATCCACTTTTACTCAGTCTGCTGGTGTTCCTCAAGGCAGTATCCTAGGACCCATTCTCTACACAGTCTATACAGCTGATATCCCAACCCATCCTAACACATTCCTTTCTACCTATGCCGATGACACTTGCGTGCTATCAGTTAATAACGATCCTAGTATTGCCTCTCAAAACCTCCAATCCCACATCAGAGACCTTGAGGTATGGTGTCAGAATTGGAGAATTAAAATCAACTCCAATAAATCCCACCAGATTACCTTTACCCTTCGTCGTAAACCTATGACATCCTGCCCTACAGTGTCCTTTAATGATATTCCGCTTGTCCCTGTTGAACAGATCCGTTATTTAGGCCTCCTGCTTGACAAACGTCTTACATGGAATCCGCATACAAGACTGAAAAGACAAGAGACTGCTCGCCGATTTCGGTTACTTCAACATTTACTTGACAGACGCTCTAACCTTTCTCTTTACTACAAAAGACTTTTGTAGTATTCTCTTTACATGACAATCATAAGGCCTATCTGGACTTACGGAGTTGAGCTTTGGGGCTCTACTAAACCATCAAACTCTTCCCGTATCCAATCCTTACAATCCAAAATCCTTCGCAAAATCCTTAACGCTCCTTACTTTGTCACCAACAAAATCATCCACAAAGACCTTAATGTTCCATATGTTGCTGATTTGGCCTGTACCAGGTATCACTCCTTCCATGAAAAACTCCACTCCCACTCTAATCCACTAGTTTCAATCCTTGCTTCCACTTCAATTCCTGACAATCCGCCGAGGCGTCTGAAAAGAAGATGGCCTCGAGACCTTCTTGTGTAGATTTACTACTAGAGTGCTGCCAATGGGCAGTTTCTCTTCATGTTTTTTTTCATGTGTATTATCATTTTAGCCTATTTACTTGATGTATGAACATACAGTTGTAAATTTCAATAAATGAATTAAAAAAAAAAAAAAAAAAAAAACAGCTCCTGTTTAGTTGTTTGTTTACAAACATAGCATCCATTTTGGATGCTAAGAAAAAAGGTACCTAACAGGTAAAGGTCAAGTAGTTTAGTTTGGAGTGGGGACCTGAGGGAGGTAGGAGCTGCTGTCTGAACATGGAGAATAATTATAGCTAGCCTGCATATTGTTTGTATTATATTTGTAAGTTATTATTATAATTAAAAAGTTATATAAAATTATGTGCCTGATTGTCAAGAGCCCATACCATGCCCTGAGAGTAAAATGAATAATAATGAAGTAAATAAGGGTATAAATTATTTTTTTCTTAAAAGAATATTTTTTAAAAATAATTATATTATAATATATACACAGTGATATAAATTTTTTGAATTTGAAGTGCATCAATTAAGAATTAGGATACCGATGCAATGTTAGGAAGAGATATATATTATTTGTGATGAAATCAATGAAATGTGAAGATATTGATGATTATATATAAAGTCGAATTTGGATAATTAAAGTATAAGTTGAAATTTCAAGGTATGCAAAATATTATGATAAATTATATGATAAAAACACCAGCAGTAACTCGTTGCTTTGCTCACCAATTTTTAGATTTAGATTTACAAATATGCGTTTAGGGTAAAAGTAAATATAATACAGATAACTTTGCTGTCAGTCAATCTGTTAATCTTTTAACTATTGTTATGTACAACAAATATTTATTATTTAGGGAGAGACTGTGGCTCCATGGCTAGCATGCTAGCCTACCACGCCGAAGTTTGTAAGTTCGAATCCCAGTCCCAGGACTTTTTCAAGCATACAACTAATTACGGGGATGGGGTGGCTGAGTGGGTTAGCGCGCGTTGCCTAGCCACTACAAATGACCAAAAACTTATGAAACCAAATACTTACGAGTTTGAGTCTCGGAGCTAGGGGACTTTTATCTCAGCATTTATCCCCTGCCCTTACCTTCTGGCCCAAGAAACCTTTGTGTAGCCTTCAAAGGCGAGGAAGGGGTGAACAAAAAAATAAATAAAAAAAGCATATAATTAAGTGGGAATTGATATAATTAACCTCCCCTCAGTGTGTGAGACTCACCAGCCAACTGGTGGCTACTAAAAAATTAGGCATAGGTGACCCTACCCTATGTAACATCATCGAGAATAGCAGTGTGGAATGTGCAAAGCAGAATTGATAGACATGAGCAAAAATAATCAATATGTTTTAGATTTTAAACATAATTTTTGTAAATCACCCAACTCATTAGAAAAGTAAATATGAATTAATCTCAATAGTGAGTAAAGCTATTCATCTAAAAAAAACTGAGTTTTCTAGATTTCAGAAATAATCCCTGGGGGTCCACAGAGGATGTCCAGATGGTCTGCGAGATGTTATTGGAAAATTGTATTAAATTAACTTAATAAAAAATATTTGTGAAGCTTGGTTTGTAACAAGAATCACTCACAAATTTCACAGACAAATATTGCGTATAGATAATATTTCAGAAATTTACAATTAACTTATTCCAACTTGTAGTTAGTTCACAAAGCCTACGTCTAGCATATACTATCTTGGATTATCTGTAAGAATTTATTTTAATCGCATTCCATTATTTCAATAACAAACAGTTACTGTTAGTTGTATGCGCCTTTAAATTAATTTTTTTTACCAAGTTATGGTAAGAAATGTTTTAATATGATTTTTAATGAAATTAAATATGAACCAAGTACCTTTTGGAAATAACAACTTTCAAATGCGTGCATATATAACGTTACTATAAATAATGTATATATACATATACAATGCCGATGTCTTTATAATAGGATGAAGGGTTCTGCGAAAAAAAATTTTGGGAACCACTGACTTAGAGAAAGAATTTTCCATCTTTAACCAAGGAAATCATGTGATATAAAATTAAACTTAAGCATATACCTATCGATTACACCCAATTCATACTAATAAAAATAATTGTAATCAATGAAGGAAATGGAAAATCCATTAAAAACTAATAACTAGTAAATGCTTTGGTAAATTTTGGCATTATGATCCAGAGTTAGAGTAAAAATACTTTGTATTGGTCACAATTTAAATTCCAAATTAGAACAAAGGAAAATGGGCATACATAGGAGGGACCAGAGGGAGCATGGGGGCCCCTTTAAGGTTGTTGGGATAAATAAAAATAAAAGATAGAAATGTAAAACACCAAGCATGTACTTAAATTTCAAATTTAAAGGTAGCTAGACAGTGTTTGAAAAAAACAACATATATTTCAACCAACTCTGTTCCCCTAATGATTTTCAATCTCCGTATTCCCTTTTCCCCAAATGATTGCATGGCTATAGGCAGGATTTTCATCAATGATTAGAACCAGGCTTATACAGAGACAAAAGGAATTTTAACATGTACTGTGGAAAAACGGAAACCTGTTCTGACCCTAAACATTGTAACGGCAAGTGCAGAGAACAAAAAAAAATATATGGATAAATAAAAAAAAATATTGAGCCTTGGAAGTCAGTTTGTCTACATGGGCATAGACAATTGTACCCTTTGAAATCGGTAGGACAAATAAAGATAACCAAACTAAAGTAAGATATTAGAAAAGTGTAGTTAGGGACTGTTTTTACTTCAAAGCAGATACTTCATTTTCAAATTAATATGTCCATAGAAATTGTTTGGAAACATTTATTTTTTTGAACTACTTGGCTCCCCTAAGAAATTCCTTAACATGCACTTGGTTGCAGTTCTAGATGATAATAATCCTATCATTTAGTATTTAGTTCAAGAAAAGTATCAACCTTTGAGCAAAGGAAATTCACAATCTCGATAACTTAACATTTATTCCTATAAAATATTAGTTCAGAAGCAAAGCTCACTTATATATATATACATATATATTGTAATATACCCATTTTTTATATAAATTATACAATTATTTATTATTTAAATATTATGTTAGGCAGGCTAACAATTAGATTCAAAATAGAATAAAAATAAAAATTAACAGCTCCAATTTGAATGTTTGTTTGTAAACATAACTTCCATTTTGGATGCAAGGGACAATCCAGGTAAAAAACCCAGGTAGAAGAAAGATACCTGGGCATACGCAGTCAGAGTTGGGGTTATGAGCTGATAGGAGTCAGTAGTTTTTTGAGTGGGACTTGGAGAGTGTGGAGTTGAATATGAAGAGGAGGAACTGCTGTAGGGATATGAAGAATCATTGTTAGCCTGCCTGCATATTGTTTGTTGTGTTATTTTTGTAAGTTATAATTATGATTAAAAAAGTTATATAAATAATAAAAATGTGCCTGATTGTCAAGAACCCATACCATACCCTGAGAGATAAATTGAATATTAATTAAGTAAATATTGTGTTAATTGATTTTTCTTAAAAGAAAATAATTTATGAAAATAAGAATATTATATAATTTGGCTCCCAACTAGGTGTGGCTTAATTTGTTAAATATTAAGACCACGACAATCAGTGCACAATTTATAGTTTACTAAGTTTTTTAAGTGTTATTTGTGAGCAAACAATATGGAGGACCAAGGAACAAATAGTTATTTAGATAAGGTAGATTTGTTCAAGCAAATGATGATGATGATGGAAAAATTGGAACAAAAGATAGATAAATTTGGAACAGAAGTATTAGAAAACTTTACAAGTATTACACAAGAATTAAAAATTGATTCCCAGAAAAGAACCTCCACTGAAGATGAAAAAAATAATAATCAAGAGCCTACAGACCAAGAGAGTGAAGAGTTTGCAACAGAAACAGTACCTCCTATTTGTGCAGAAGAAGCTCCATCAAACACTTCACATCCCAATGCTATTGAAGAGATCCAGGACAAGACTGCAATAACTAGTTCTATTAAAGTGAAGGAAACTGCAAGCATCAAAGAAGATGAAATTTGTGAAATGAAACCATGTGACAGCAAGTGCTTAGCATTAAGAACTTTTATAAGCTCCTTAAGTCCCCAAAATCAACCACAGGAGGTATTTAATAGTTTAAACATTTTAAATAATTCAAAAAGTGGTTTCTCCATCTTTAATAATTATTTGTTACCGATTGTAAATTTATTTAATCAATACAGGGATGTGCCTATCAAAAATATCATCAGCAAAATTTTAACATATGAATTTTATAATGGTTATATGGTTTTGGATCATGTTAGGAAAAATCGGACACCATATTATTTTTGGACACGGCAGTCTTTATCCTTTTCCAGGGGATAAAAAGGGATGATTAGCGTTCCCTCCGTAAGATGAGCTAAAAAATGGGCAGTCTGAACAATGCTCAGATTGAACCATACTGGAATTATTTATAAATAAGTTGTAAATAATGTAATAATTAGAATCACTCAAGTATTAAATTTTAATAGCTGGTCCAAATGTAAATCTTTTTCATAATAGTTTGTTTAAGTTTCTAGATACTTAAATTTAAATAAGCTCATAACTCCATTTGCTAAAAATTATGTTTAATGGTCTTATTGGTGTCTTGGGCAATAGTTATATTTTTGAATTTGTTACACTGTTATTTTTTTTTTTTATATTTTCTTTCTTAATTATTTTTTTTATATGCACCTAGGCCTGTTTGTGAGAAAAATTTGAGTATATAGTTTTTGTTGAAGAATTAGTTGGTTATATATTCTTAATTTTACAGAGTGCTTGTATAATTTATGTGTGTATAGTTATAGTATATTATGTCCCTAGTTAGTTTTTAAATTTATCCTTCGATGTAAACAGTTGTATATAAACTTAATTTATAATGTAATGAAAATATTTTAAATTGTAACAAAGAATTGAAAGAAAAGATGTATATATTTTGAAATAGTTGAATTTGAAAAAAAAAAAATATATTCCTTTCAAAATATTTTTTTTTTTACCTAGGATTGGGGAGAAATGTAATATACCCATTTTTTATATAAATTATACAATTATTTATTATTTAAATATTATGTTAGGCAGGCTAACAATTAGATTCAAAATAGAATAAAAATAAAAATTAACAGCTCCAATTTGAATGTTTGTTTGTAAACATAACTTCCATTTTGGATGCAAGGGACAATCCAGGTAAAAAACCCAGGTAGAAGAAAGATACCTGGGCATACGCAGTCAGAGTTGGGGTTATGAGCTGATAGGAGTCAGTAGTTTTTTGAGTGGGACTTGGAGAGTGTGGAGTTGAATATGAAGAGGAGGAACTGCTGTAGGGATATGAAGAATCATTGTTAGCCTGCCTGCATATTGTTTGTTGTGTTATTTTTGTAAGTTATAATTATGATTAAAAAAGTTATATAAATAATAAAAATGTGCCTGATTGTCAAGAACCCATACCATACCCTGAGAGATAAATTGAATATTAATTAAGTAAATATTGTGTTAATTGATTTTTCTTAAAAGAAAATAATTTATGAAAATAAGAATATTATAAATATATTTTATATATATATATATATATATAAATTGATTTCTAACTGCTGAGATTATTATTCCTGTTTTTACTAAAATGAAACAGTTTTTAGGAAATATGCTTAAAATTTGTATAATAAATTCTATAAAACAAATCACAGCCTTAAAGATATGTACTTTAACATTCTTCTCTACCTCCTTCTTCCCTATTACTGTTAGGATATATACCTACCTATCCTCCCTTATAGAAGTAAAAGATGGGCACCACTAAATAAGCACCTAAGCAGAGTTACTGCAAGGGTAATGAGATACCTTCATACAGTGGCAGGCCAAACTAGCAGGGATCGCATACAGAATAAGAGGACAAGAGAGGATGTTGGAGTTGTCCCTTTAAAGGATACCATTAAAAAGAAACAACTCAGATGGTTTGGACATCTTTGTTAAATGAGTGAAGACAGTGACCCAAGAAAATATTTTGAGGTCATACTGACAGGAAAACCTCCAAGGGAACTCAAAATACAATGGAAAGACTATATCTCCAAAGTGGGAGAGAGAAGAGGAAAAAACTGGGATGCCTTGAGGGTGCTGGGTAGGGATCTAGAAGCTTGGTTAGTATGGACAGAGGCACCTTTATCCTTAAATGCACTAAGGAAGAAGATACATAGGAAGAAGAATAAAACAAAATAAAAATGTGAACAAAAAACAAGTCACAGCAATGAGTAAATTTTAAAATAAAAATTAATTTTTGGTTCCGAATCAATGGAAAATAAATTAACACATATATGTTTACAAAATAAATAAATAATCAGTAAGAATAATTGACTGTATGTAGATATTGAGGAGAAGTTAATTCAGGGTGCAGTTATCAAAATACTTAATTCAGTTGGAACTTAATTTAAAATTAATAGAAACTTAAATTAAGCTTCTACTTAACTAAATGTTTTGATGAATGCATCCAGAATTTACTTATCCTCAATTAATATATATAACATACCAATTTAGAAATAATAAATATATAAAGTTTTTAACCATTGTGGATGTGATTAGTTGACCGTTGAGAATTACTGGAAGGAATTAGTCCGGGTGGCGGTCATTAAATGAAACAACTAAATAGTTTCAACTATTCTATTGTTTGCCAACGTGTTTCCATTCTCCCACCATGCGCCCTGATGATGACCCACAAAGGGGGTCGAAACGTTGGCAAACAATAAAATAGTTGAAACTATTTAGTTGTTTCATTTAATGACCGCCACCCGGACTAATTCCTTCCAATAAAGTTTTTAATTTTTAATAGATTTTGAACACTAGTTAAGGTGCTAATGTGACATCCAATAAATGGCAACAAAAACCACTGACATCATTTTCATCATTAAGGATGTTTCTGCAAAATCTCATGGCAGGTAATCCAAATTTTCCAAAATCTAATGCCGAAAAGTTTTAAGAAATCTAATGCTCACTGCAATTTAGCAAAAAAATTTTTTTTTTTTTTTATCTAATAGCCTAAATCTACAAAAGAAGTACTAAAAGTATTGCAGACAGCCGAGCCATGGAACAAATGCAGAAGTGGAAGACCAAAGCTGAGATGGTGTGATATGCAGTAGGTGATACTAACAACCCCAAATATTAAAGACCTAGATGGTCACAATACAGGACAGTAAGCAGTAGAAAGAGATAGATAAGTAGGATATACTGTGATCATATGATAATAATAATAACATTTTACATAAAATGCATGGTAAGCCAGTAATTGAGAAAGAATTATAAATTTGCTATTTTTTTGTAAATGGATGAAAACATATAAGCATGGAGGCAGTAGTTTGAGATCAAACTCATTACATTAAAAATTTTAGAAGATATATTCATTACAAATTATGCAAATAAATAAAAGGAAATCGACAGAAAGACTAATCAGAAAACAAAATTTTACTGATTTCATAACTTGTTAAAGTAGATTGAGAAAAAAAAAAAAAAAAAAAGAAAGAAAGAAAGCTATTCTAGCACCTTAATATAAAAACTCGAATAATAAATGAAAAAATATATTTAAAGAAGAAATTGATTGTTTATTTATTATTTTATGATAACAATCACATGTACAATACCAAAATATAGGAGGTTTATACTACACAATATGAAGAACATTCTATAACAAGTAGGAAGCATTAATAGAAATGGAAAACACAACAATAAAACAGAAAATATATTCTCTGCAATGCTTCAACTGCTTGGGTGTTCATATTAATGTCAGACTCAACAATTCCTTTAATAAAATCAATTTTAGTTTTTATCTCTAGTGTTAAATAATGGACATCAATAAAAAATATACAGTCAGTGATAGTAATAATCTCTAGTAAAATTTTTAAACTTCAATAATTATAATATTAACATATTATTGAATTAATGTGATTATTAAAATTATTAAATCATTAAAATAGTAATTGAAAAAATACCTTTTTTCCGAATCACACATCTTTCTTAATTTCATGTGGCCAACTTTTTTACTTGACTTTGAATGATCCATTATTTATAGGGCTCTCTTGAATTAATATCATTATGATCTTAAATGTACTGGTTTTCCCAGTACATAACCATGTTTTTTAACATTGTCGACAAAATCTATATCTTGAAATATGACAGAAGTCTTCTGCAATGTATGAATAACACTTTTTTTTGCAACAGGTAAAGGGTCCAAAGCTCTTTTTCCCAATGAGTTTGGTACTTTAATATTTATAGGAATATTTACAGTAAAAACAGTAACATTTATGCTTCTTAAAAGTGTTCCATTCACAAAGATTGTGTAATTTAATCCCACAACAACATTTTTACAAGTAGTTTTGTTTTCATTTACTTCAGTAACAGCATAACTTTCGCACTCTGTAATATCAAATAATGACATATTTTTACCCTCCTTTTTATGTAATACATGCTCATGAAAACTAAGGAAATCAGTTTCATCTTTTAAACAAACAATGTTATAGCTAATTTTAACATCATTAATATCACCTAGTAATTCCAGAGTTTTGAAAATATTTAAATGATGCTGCAAATGGAACTCTTTGTTTAACAAACATTGTTCTTCATCCATTGTAAATAAACAGGCTGACGTTTTATCAATTTTAAATCTCAAAGGTTCTTTACTACAATATCCATTCCCTTTGCTCAACACATTGGAAAATACATCTATGTTATGATATTGCCCTGTAGCATCCACAAAGAAAATGTTTGAACCATGTTTATAAGTATTTTTAAAATTATTTTCTAACATATTAATTATTCTAAAACTAGAAATGTCTCTATTTCGAGCTGAAAGAATTTCAGAGAAACTATTAGATGAAATGTTTTCATCTTGTTCATAAAAATCACCGAGGTACGGACTATTTTGATCATGAAGGCACAGCAAGGGATTTCCCAAGAAATCCAATGAACCCAAGTTATCACAGTCCAAATATGAAAATTTATTATTGTCTTTATGTTCCTTTGTAGAACATTTAAAACTTCGTTTTTCTTGTTCTGAACAATCCTAAAATAAAACAATTATAACAATATTACAAAATAACTCAAATATGTATTTTCAAATAAATTATTAACTTTGGCAAATTAAATGGAAATTAAGAAGAAACCTGATCGCTGCAACAATTAATATCACATAATTCAGATGTCATATCGCATGAAGAGGGTATATTCAAATCAGAGCTAGGATAACTGCCATCATTGTCTTCGGCTTTTGTTCTTTCAAAGTAACTTGAGTGCAAAGGAGAAACCATACTCAGCGAGCAACCTGTAATAATACCGGTTAAAACAGCAATCTGAAAATTATATAGCATGAATAAAATATCAGCTACTCACACGATAACAAAAAAAGAAAATAATGCTCCTCTTTCATATCTTATTAAATATAGTGAAAGTAATAATAATGGTTCGTTTCACTAACCATAGGTTAGACTCATAAAATAATCAATAGCTGAGCCAGTTGATGAAAAGCCAGGTGTAAGGTGCAAGAACCTCTCAACCATGACAAATGTAAAAAAATGAGAAAGCGGAAATAAGTTTTTAATTCTCAAACATTTGTGCAACCAATTTCGAAATGCTTCTGGAATAAATTGTTTTATGTATATGTATTTATTAAGTTTTAATTTAAAACGTAATGCCTGATTTTATACCGGCTTAATTTTATGTGGAGAATTTAAGGCTATTTGTTGTTCATAATTTTTCTTTTTTAATTTTAAAATCACTCCAAAAAAATCCTATTGAGGAATTTGTAAGATGTGCATAAAATTTTATGAGAGCATAAAGTTTACAAATATTCTTGGCTACACTGATTGTGCCGACCATGCGCCTTTAAACACTCAGATAAGTTAACAAGCCTTAGTTTTCAAAGCTTTCAGTTTGTGTACAAGAGATCAGTTCTTATCGTAATTATGGTGGTTGAGGAGAAAACGTAAGTAGCAAAGTACTTTAATGTTCTAATGCCCCTTATATATTTTTAATAATGAAAGCAGCAATTTTTACTGAGCTAATTAGTCCTTTAGCAAAGGACGCCGCTTTCTTTACAACTATCAAATCTCGTATATTTTTCTTTCAATAGCAAAATAAGTATCAAAATCAAGCTAACTTTATAAAATTTTTAATTTTCATTTTACCGAAACATTAAAAGAAAAAAGGTAAACTTAATGTTTGTTTCAATATATAGAATCTCATCAAGTATTGGAATAATACATGTTGGCTAAACTTTGATTTTTATTTAACTTTTACTTTGTAATTATTTTAATGTTGTGTATTTGATTGATCTTAGAAATAATCAAGATTTGTTTAATTAATTACTTTGTACCTACTTTGTTACTTTTCCTTTGGTGTAGCTAACCTATTTTTTTCAGCATGCTTTTATGTGTCTAAATTGAACTGTGAATTCATGAATCAAGAAGTGTAATTTTCTTACCCCAATTTAGAAACAGAGTATACTCTGATTTGTTTTTGTGTGTATATTAAACAAAATGACTTTTGTTAATGAAATAAGCAAACAACAGCTATATTATATAATTTTCAATATCATATAATACAATAAAAAGTCTGATTACTTGGGTTTTAACCTCCCCTAATCTGGTCTATGTTTATCTAAAATTTGATGATTTTTGATCTTCGTATTGAGTTTCAACATTATATTCTTTGTATGAATGTATGCTTTAGTTATTTTTTAAGAATTGTTTCGATTTCAAAGATAAAATATGATTAGAAGCTTTGCGGGCTTCATTATTTACTGTTTTTGAAGTTTTTAAATATCTGTGTATGAATGATCTTTATTTGTCACATGAATTTAAAAGCTGTCAAAGTAGTTATGTAGCATGAAATTATGAATATCAAAATTACAATAACCTTCATTTTCTGATTTCTTAGGTAAATGTCTGTTTATTTACAATTTCAGAAGTAAAACATAGTTATGGAAAACTATTTTATGATTAACTAGCTGTTGCCAGCGACTTCGTTCGCGCAAATTTCTGTTATGATGATCGGGTAGCAGTTTTTAAAAGAATTTTAAAGAACTTCTTCGTAAATGATATTTTTAGTTTTATTCTCTTGTGGTAGAAGAACGTACTGATTTTCTCCGCAACCCGATTTTGACAATGCGACATATACAGTGAGTTATGAAAGTATTCGGAATTCACTATCATTGTGTAGTTTACTTTTGTTTTCAAAACTTTTATTTTCTTCTTTTGTTTATGTTGTATACTATATTTTTTAACATTATAAACCATAACTGTGGCGCGAGCTATGGGTATTTAATATAGATTTATCTGGATTTTAATGATATTTTGTTAGAATTATTTTTCATCTGTGTTATTTTCCATAATGTAAAAATATGCATGTGTTACTTAGTGCAAGGCGAAGAGCTCAGTCTAAGAGTTCTGACAGTGAAGAGTCAGACAAAGAAAACAAAAAAGACCGTGGAAGGGAGAAAAAAAAGAAAACTGATGATGATTCTTCTTCAAGTAGTGGTAGTAGTAGTCGGAGGTTAGTATTTATTGTAAATTATGCTTTATTTCTTAAAGTTCAAAAGTAAAATGATAAATTTTTTTTTTTCAGTTCGTCTAGTAGCTCATCCAGTTATTCCAGTGGCTCATGGAGCTCCAGCTCAAGTTCAAGATCCAGTTCGTCTTCCAGTTCCTCTGGCTCTTCAAGTGATTCAACAGAGCAGCCAAAACCAAAACAAAGAAAGTAAGTGAAGTTCTACTTTTAACAGGAGTGTTTATAATTGTCTTAGGATGACATTTAATTAATCCATATATTTTCAGAATGGAAGGAAAGGAAAAGAGCAAAAGCAAAAGCCCTAAAGATAAGAAGGATAAAGATAAGGTTGTTGTTAAAAAGGAAAAGAAACCGACTGTGGAAGATAAAAAACCTAAGACTAAAACAGCACGATCTAGGTAAGATTTTAAAGGTATTGGGGTATAACGCATGAAATTTGTTGTTTTTATAATCAGGATGAAAATAGAAAATTGAGGTCGTATATAACATATTTTGTTATTTAATGTATTTACCATCATTTTTGATACTCCTTTGCCAACGGCTTACCGTTTTCTATCCCAGATTTGAAAAACTTAGGGTCATGTGGTAAAAGAAATTCAGAAAATTACTTTTAATGTCTATCATTGTTAAATAATTTTTTCCACAATAAGTTGTCCATACTCCGAAAAAAGTAGTAGTTTGTAGGGGATAGATCTGGGAAATATGGGGGATAAGACTTTATTCAGCCAAACTCCTTAAATTTATTCACTGTCCATATTCAAGCATGAGGTCAAGTGCTATCATGATTTTGATGCATTTGGTCAATTACTTGGCAGTTTGATGTTTTCAATTCTTTTTGATTTAATAGAAAAATTAATGACCCTGGCTATAAACCACCGTAAAGTTACCATTAACTTTTTCAGATGGAGATTCTATTTAAACCTATGCCCAGGAGACTGAAGGCATCTAATAACTATTGACCTGAAGGGCATTGTTTATCGTGCATGATCCACTTTTTGTCAATAAGTTATACCTGCCTAAAAAATGGTTCGTTTCGTTGATGAGCAAGCAAAGAAACTCATGTCTCTTGATGTTTCAACTGCTGACATTTGTTGAGCTCATTCGATTTTCGTCGTCCATTGATGTTTGAGATCATCCACAGCAAAGTGCCCTATCTCTTAAATTTTGTAAACCATGGTTCTTTCATTAGAACTTTCTTCACCCAATGCATGATTAATATTCCTAGCTGTCTAAAAAGGGAATGACAGAGTTTGTACTCAATAAAAAAATTGTTCGGGAATCGCATTTTTCCTTGGACTCTATTAAAATTAAAGTAAAATCTGTATGTATACTTGGGGAAAAAACATTGTTAGCTAATATCTGTTTATTACAGATAGTAAATATTTTGCTAGGAATCAACAGATAATGCTTTAATCCATCCTCTATAAAGGTTAAGATTTAATTAATTAGACATTTCAGTGGTCACCACTCAATATTAATTTTTACTTTCTGTGTACCGCATGTATCCACTCAGTTGTACTTTTTGTATTGGATTATGGAAACATTTATGCAAATTGAATTTTTATGGTATGGAAATACAGTAAGATTCACACACATACATTTATGTAATAAAAATATTCAAAGCTGTGTGCTATATTTATATTAAGGTATATTTAAATTTGATTACAAACATAAATGATAAATAATTATTGTAATCTTCCTGCTCTTTGCAATCTGTTGTGTGTTTATTCATTTAACCTCACTTTATGCTGATGTGGCTAATTGAATGATGGTTCAGTGGGAGTCCTAAATTTTTCCTCTCCAGGTTTAATTATGACCGGTATCTTTAACCTGGCATCATACTGTCTCAGGACCACCATTTTACATTTCATTCCCTCCTGGGGTATGCCCAGCCTCTAAAGTAGGTAACCAAAAAAATTGGGGGAAAACCTGGTGGCTGAGCATGATCTCTATATGTACTGAGCTCAACACCCTTCATGGGTTGTAGTGATATAGGTTTTTTTTCTTTTTTAAATATTAGGACCATCTACTGGACATTTGATATAGAAGGCTGTAATGCTTGCCACAACATCACAGATGACCCCACAATGTGTTATCGTTAAAGACCACTTGCAAAGCAGATTACAGATAAATAATAAATAGTAAAATGTTATTTTAAACATACAATCTTTCCTAAAACTAAATTCAAAACGTATTTTGTAGTAATTAAGAGTGGACTGGCAAGGAATGTAGTAAATAATATTATGTATGATAATATCAAAGTAATATAACAGTATATAAAGAGTTTTTAATGGAATGGGCTAGTTGGAATTTATAAAAGTTTAAATGTTATTCATCCTACTAAAACAACCAGAATTATTTGCACAGACTCCTTATCGGCCCTGTTCAGCTTGAAACACCTTTTCTCCACCGAATCTCTTATTCAAAATATTCTTTTATTATACAGTCCACAATAGTTTCCAATAATTCAGTTTTTTTCGTCTGGGTACCGAGCCACTATGGTATAGTTGGCAATGAACTCGCAGATCGTGCAGTCAAAGAAGCAATAACAGATGGCATTCCCTTTATTGGGGTGTATGTTGGCGACTATGTTTCTATCATCAAGCAGCAGATTCGGTCAAAGTGGGGACAGATTTGGCATGACCTTACTGACAACAAATTAAGGGAAATAAGAAGGGACATCTCCCATTCGTCCCTACGACAAAAGCGAAGGGAAGAACGCCTGCGCATTGGACACACCTGACTAACTCACGGACATCTCATGGCACGGTAACCTCCTACTACGGACTGCCCAACATGCGGTTGTCCGCTTACTGTTAAACACATTTTGACAGAGTGTAGGGCTTATGATACTCACAGAGCACATATTGCAATTGACACTGACTTACCAACCGTTTTACAAGACACCATACAGACAACTGCAAAACTTTTTGACTTCCTACGACAGACAGACTTGTACAATAGACTATAATACTTAATCCATTTATCGTAGTGATTTAAGGCGAAAATGACCAAAGCGGTTTACGCTTACGAGAAAAAAAAAATGGAATGGGCTTTATACGCAGTTATTTTCTGTCTTATGAAATCTCTCTCATGTAATTCTATTCAATCAAAATACTTGGTATCTTTCAAAAATTATTATTACAAAATATGATAAGTTTTTAAATAATTTTTTCCATACTTTTTTTTTCATCCATTCCTCAGCTTGGAAAGCTTTTCCAGGATTTCTAGGGCTGGGAGATGAGGGAAATAAATGCTGACATGAATTAATAATTATTTTATTCCAATTTTTCAGTCATCTGGTTTTTTTGGTTGCTGGATAATGCTCACTAACCCACTCGGCCATCCTGTCCCCTGTTCAATTTTTCTATATAAAAGATTATGCTGTACATTTATTGTGTGGGTTTATTTCAGGTCACCATCACCAAAAAGGAAAAGAAAAGAACGTTCTCCCACTCCAAAGCCTGTCAGGATCCATGTTGGACGTCTCACTAGGAATGTCACCAAAGATCATATCTTGGAAATTTTTTCAACATTTGGCAGTGTTAAGCAAGTAGAGTATCCAATTGATAGGCTTCACCCTCCTGCTGGGCGAGGATTTGCGTATGTTGAATTTGCAACACCAGAAATGGCTGAGAATGCCATGAAACATATGGATGGTGGTAAGTACTTAGTACATATAATATATATTTTTAAGTAATAGATCATAGAACCCATTTCAAGATTTAACAAAATGTAATTACTTTTATTCGCACAAAACTTCTTGACCATCAGTGCCAGACAACTCATTTTAGAAAATAAATTTAAAACAAATAATATTAGTTATAACAATCAACAATGATATTAGTTAAAACAAACAATAACAATCTGGTGTGGGGAACACACGAATTTCCCTTACCTTAGCTGTTAAAATAGATTTCAGAGAGAGATACACTTTATTCATAAATAAATAAACAAAATGATGCTGCCCAACTTAATTGGGTTGCTATAACACAGCATACCGATTTTTTTTCCTACAGGAATATTCTTAACATTTTATTTAACTATAAATACAATATTTTTTTTTTTTTTTTCCTACTTATTTTTCCTGTTTTTTTCTTTTTTTTTGCTTTTTTTTCTCTTTTCCTTCTCTACTGTTTCACATTTTCTTACAAATACTTAGATATATCTATACATATAAACCAAAGATTAAATTTAAAAAAACAACAACAAATTATATATACATTAAACAACCACATCCTAAAAAAATCACACTATCATCAATAAAAACACTCAGCACCCAAAATCAATATCTTTATATTAAAATAATCTGTTTAAATTAAAATATAACTGAACACAGATGCACATGCATGCCCCTCCAATTATACCTGTTAGGAGTAGATGTGATAGTGTATAATTCCCAGGGAGTCGAGAACCACACTTTCTGCTATCCTTGCTACGTCTTTTATATCGACACCTATGTCCTCCATGAAGCTCCTTGTTGAACCTGGCACAGCTCCGCGGGCTCCGAACCAAAGGCCTTTTACGTAGAAGTCTCTCTCGCCTTGGCTCTCGCGGAACTTTTCCTTGAGGAAAGGGATACATTTTTCGTAGATTCCTCTCTTTTCCCTTTCCACTTTACTTGCCTGTTCAAGGTCGTTAGATTCATATCTCACGGTGGGATCCAGAATGACAGCCGAATTTCCGGTCTTAGGAAATGCCACGATATCAGCATATCGCGTGGATCCATCCGTATCCACACAGTAAACTTCCTCGAAGCAGGCAAAATCTCGTTCTTTAAGGAGCCTCATCAACTCATGCTTTACTCTATGGTGACGGCGTGTTATCAGGAGGGAGTTGTTGGGACATTTTCCCAGCACGTGAGCTGGTGTTTCTGGCTCTCTGTTGCATTTGCGACAGAGGGACCCAACATCTCTGACCTGTCCGCTGACACCTGGGACTCCACGCAGGGGTGCATAATTGTTATTAAGTTTCAGGGCATTGGACCATTCAGACCCCGAAAGTATCTGCTTTTCGTACATAAATTTGTTAGCTTTCGGGGTTTCTTTAAAATGTTGTACCCCAATGCCCTGCCACCTGCAGCTGGCCCATTCCTCGAACGAGTTTTCTCGTAGCGACTGCCGTAGAGCTCTCATACTCCGGTGCCCCTGCTCAACCCCCAGTCTCTTAGCACATGTTGCAACTTCGGTCGAATAATCGAATATGGACTGGAACAGGGCATCCGGCACATTGGACAGTCGCTGAGCGATGGACCAGTGTTGTAGAGGAGCCTCCCATTGGCAGCGGATCAATCCTAGTCCTCGGTACCTCCTGGGAGCGTACAGCATCGCCGTGGAGGTGTTCGCAGGGAGTCCGATGATGGCTTTGACACTCCTGCGAATCATGGTGTCGATACCTTCTAATATTTCTGAGCGTAGCTTTGTGAGGGGCGCAGTTTGGAGAGGGTATATGAGACCCGGGAACAAATATTGATTCACAATGTTGAGCTTTTGCTCAGGCTTAAGCAAGCAAGAGGTGACTAACTTGTCCAGATTCTTATTCAGTTTTGTCACCGCTTCCTCATTGAATCGTAGCTCCCCCGAGAATGAACATCCTAAGTACTTTATGGTTTCACCATGCCTCAAAGTTTGGATGCTATCTCCATTCTCAAGGGAGAGTGTCGTTGCTTCCAGCTCTCCTTTGTTGAGCACTATACCCACACTTTTTCCCGAATTTATCCCTAAACCAATCTCCGCGAGGATCTTTTGGACTCCATCTATTATCCTTTCCGCTGCACCCTTGTCATGCGCCGTGACCGCCTGATCATCAGCGAAACCTGTAAGGACCACGCAATCTTGGTCACTTTTTAACCTGTATCCAAACTTTGTTGTGAATTCTACGTCGCACAGGTCCCGGTATAAATGATCTATAGCTAGATTAAACAGCGACGATGACAAGGGGCCGCCTTGTGGTACCCCGCGTACCTGAAGTTGAAAAACGTTTAAAGTTAATTTAAATAAAAAGCGTATTCAGTTTCGATGGAATATAAATATAAATTGTTATGTATGATTTCATTAATAAGTTTATCTCTTAATCGTCACTTAACATTACCTTCTAAAATCTTTAGCTATCCTACAGTATATTATATATAAATGTTCAAAAAAACAAAAATTACTTTTAAAAAAAGTATATTTGCTCTTTTCTCCTTTAGTTGGTAATAATATTCCTTCAACTTTTACATTTAACCGCTTTTTATCAATAAGATGATATGGTGAATTCTTTTGAGCCTATAAAATAAAGGGTACCTTAAAATAAGATAATTATAAAATTTAGCATTTAAGCCCTGTCAGACTATTTCAATCAGAATAAAACCTACATTATATATTAAATCCCATTAAATTTGATATTGATTCAGCTATTTGATTAAAATCATTAGAGCCGTTTATGAGAAAATTGTAAAAAGGTGCAAAATGCATAGTATTAATGAGCACTCCCGGTCAGCCAATCTTAGTGTAAACGTTGGTGTAACATCTCAAGCTTATAGACATGAACATGAAATTTCAGTTTCCTATGGCTTTTCATTTTGGTGCTAGACTTACCACACAGACCTCTTTGCGGGACTTATTTATTTGGACTCAGCAGACCCTAAAACGTGTATTTCCGTTAGAAACTGGAATTCACAAATTTTCACAATCGCAATACTTTTCTTTATCTATTTAGAAAGTAACTGTATTAGTTATAAAAAATAATTATAAGAATAATCAGTTATATAAATAAATTTAACAGCATTAGTTATTTATATTAAGTTAATTTGAATTAATTAATTCAAGGAAGAAAATATAAATAAATATAAAAGTGGAAAATAGTAAAATAAATAATAATAAATGGTAAAAAAAAAAAAGTAGTCAAATCTATTTGTGAAAGTCCATTTTAGAAAGCAAGTACGTCAATTTTATTTCTATCGTTTCTCATAACAACCATGACATTGTGTGGTATTCCCTTTTAGTTCACTGTCTGATGTAAAAGGGTCAACTTTTATTGTGTTGTGCCTTTAATAGTTTAGAATATATGTTTTATTGAAAAACAGCCATTTTTTTAAAATACAAACATTTACCTTCTTTAGAATAAATTCATAAAACTTATGCTGTATTAGAACTTCATATGCTATATTAGTCTGTTAGCCATGTGCCAAAACTTCTATCTATATGATAAACATGTTTAGTATGTTTCAATATACATTTCTACAATTCCAAAGCAGGAGGTAGATAACGAAATGTTTTCCATTAAGGAAAGTGCGAAAATCATGAAATTCCAACTCTACTACAATTTTCCTTTTGAATTACTAATAATTGGGGAAAATACAAATTATATGGTGCCTGCCTGTCACTCATAGTTGGATGGTTTGCTGTGAACGATGATTTTTATAGCTCACTTTTTTTTTTTAAACTGAAATTCTGACTAATATTACTATAGTTTTTCCTCTTGACGTAATCATATTAAGTGGAAACAAAATTCCAATGGTGTCAGTCTGCTATTCATAAGTTAGTGGGTTTTAATTTTTTAGTGGGATGGATTTTAACTGCACGCATTTCATAATTTGCATTTTGGGACCCAAATTCAAATGTACGTGATCATTAGACTGTCTCTAAGTCTGTGACTATTAGATCTACAAATGTCTGTTACAACTCAAACATAAGGTTATTCAATGTACAAAATGAATTTTATAATAATTATCTGTGTAGGAAGAGCCATGAAAAAACTTTTTTATGATATTATCCTAAAGAATGAAACAATTAGTGACAGCTCATTTTCAGTAAAATATATGTATGTTTTTTTTGTTAGCTTTATATTGGCAACTATTAGGTCTACTAATGTCTGTTACCATTCCAAAAGGACTGCACTAATTGCGCCTTGCCCAGAGTTCATATTTGTATACATATTGGGTTGTAAAATAAGTTCTTCGAGTTTGTTATTGGTGATTTAAAAAAAAAAAAACTTCAGGTTCTTGTATATATTTTGAATCATTTATATATGACCCATTTTGATCTATAACACGTTACCATTTTTCAGGTGATTTTTTAATTCCGTCCAAAAATATTTGATGGGTGCTTCCTCTTCCTCCTTAGGCATCATCACCTTACACACTGCAAATTTTATTCACCGTCTGCACAGCAGATTTTCTTTTTCGGAAATAAAAAATCATTTAATGATGAAAATCAATTTTTTTTTCTCTTCTATTTTGAGCGAGCAAAATACCACTTAATGATAAGGAATCTCAATTGAAACTGATGTATATAAGCACCTTAACTAATCTTTTTATTAGAATATGTAAACATTACTGACCAAGTAAACATCATTTTATAAACAAAGAGAGGAATAAATTGAAAAACACTACAAAACCTTTTTATTTTATTCTCACAATAATACATTCGTATTAGTTTAAAGTTTCGAAGTCAACTACACCCTTTGCAAAATTGTGTAACAAATCGCTTCTTAATGTCCACCTAAAATTGTTTCTAGTTGGATCACTAAAGTTCTTACACTTCCCATATGGTGTTCTAAATATATATTATAGATTATTATTATTAAAATGAAGAGTATATATATTTTTTTTTATAAAATTAAAAAAATACAAAAGAATGGTTCTAATTTTAATTTTATTAAAAAAAATGTATACACTTCATTTTAATATTAATAATAATCTATAATATGGATTTGGATTTAATATTAATAATGATCTATAATATGGATTTGGAACACCATATGAGAAGTATAAGAAGAACTTTATTGATCGAACCAGAAACAATTTTAGGTGGACATCAATAACCAATTTGTTACACAATTTATAAATTAACAGTTGACTTTGAAACGTTAAACTGATATGAATGTATTATTGTGAGAATAAATAATTTTCTTTGTATATATTTTACTAAGAACTTTTGATAATACTGGTGGCTGCATTTTCAGGACAAATCGATGGCCAAGAAGTGACATGTGCACCCGTTCTTCTACCTAAGGTGATGAACCGGAGGGGTAGATCGCCACCCCCGAGGAGGCGCTGGGGCAGATCACCTCCACCACCCCCAGGCAGGTTCAGGCGGCGGTCACCTCCACGTCGCAGGTCTCCTCCTCCGAGGAGGGCTCGTTCTCCACCTCCAAGAAGGAGGAGGTACACCAGGTCCTCATCATCTTCATCACGATGATAATCATTTTGGAAATTTATGCAGGAAAAAAGTCAGAAATGCATATCTCATCAAGTTCTTATTTAACATTGTATAATTTTCTTGAAAGCCTTACTTTTCAAAAATCACTGTTCATTTTAACTAGTAGTTGCACTTAATTTTGATAATTTATCTGAGTGGTTTATGTTTTACAATGTACATTTTTTTTTTTTTTTTTTCAACTAATGTGAGATATGAAATTCTTATTTTTGTATGTCTTTTTAAAAATATTTTGTACTAGGCAAAGGATAATTTGTTTATAGTTATCATATTAAATCTTTTTTTTTCTTTAAATTATTTGACTAATAAAAAATGACGCAATAATGTGGACTTCGAGGTCTTTTGATTGATGAGGATGGTATGAAATGTTTTAATCTTTTGGGACTGTATAATAGTTTTGTTTAATATAATTTTTATTACTACTGAAGAAAGGTCAATGTACATCACTGGTCTGATAAGAAGTGCCCCTTGGTGCAATAAACTCAATATGATCTTCCCGCTCTAATATTCTTTATAGCAGTTTTATTCTTTAATTGTTTATTTACTCCCTGCATTTTAGTTGGTTTTCCGCAATTAGAATATTTACAGATGAAGGGGCTTATCTTTTCAGTTACCTGACTTTTGAGGTGTAGCTCAGACCTAAGCTGCATATATATACTTTTACATATATATTAATTTACCAATATTTTGGTATCATAATTGTCAATGTTTAGTTGACAGTTTTGTAACATTGCATATTATTTCTATATGAAATGTTATGAATTTTTTTAATCTCTGATATATGCAAAGAATAAACAGTAGTAATTGTTATAAATAAAAATATATGATCGTATATTAATTTCTTTATAATTTGTTGAAATTTTCCTAATACTTCCTTCCACAGCACTCCCTAGTAATACAAAGGGCTACTTTTTTTTTGTTTATGATTTCGTTATTAGTGCAACTAAATTAAAACTTATAACATACAAGATTTCTTTTTTTTTATTTTTTTATGGATTGATATTTTGTCATGATGCTGAAAGAAAAAAATTAATAAATTGATTATTTATTTATTTTTATAGAATATTGTTTTCATTTTTGGCTTACTACTTTCAATTGTGAACCTTTGTAATCAACCAAACAAATCTGTTAGTCCATGGTATTTCTCCGAAACCACTGGACCAATTTTTTTGAAATTCACCACAAAAATACTAGGGTATACAACGATGATCCTAAAACCTAAACGTTGACATCAGCTTGTAATTTTTTCAATGGCGGCCAATTAAAAGTGATTCAATTCAATAACTCAGTTATTTTTGAAGATAAAAAAACATGTATGAGTGTTTTTTAACCTAAAAACTGAAAAATTATAAAAAATTGAAATTTTATCTATAAGTACGTTCATAACTATGTTATTTTTAAAGATAAAGAAAAATATATTTCGAGTTTTAGAATCAGTTAAGTAGGTAATAAACAAAAAAGGAAAACATTTGAAATCTTGCTTTTTATAAATGTTTGTAACTCATTTATTTTCGAAGATAGAGAAAAATTTATTAGTGTGTTTTACCAAAATATTGCAAATAATTATAAGTAAGAGAAAAAAGAAAAGATGAAAATTGAAATTTTACTCATAAAAATGCCTATAACTCAGTTATTTTTAAAGATGGAGAAAAATATGTAAAGAGATTTAGAATCATCAGTAAAGTGCTATGAACAGGAAAAAAAGTTTATCTATATATATTCAAGTCACAAATCATAATAAATGTAATTCCACCAAAATTCGGTTATTATTGAAGATAGAGAAAAATCAAAAATATTTTCGAGATCATGACATCTTTGTAATTGACCAAACATAAATAAAAGTCCCTCAAAATTTGAGGTCTTATGTTTCAAGATACGTGGAACATAAATAATGAATAAAAAAAAATTGTTTTTTTCTAAGTAATAAATAAGTGCTGAATTGCCCTTAGTGCTATATCATAGAGAATTAAATTTCCTACAAAATGAAAAAAGAATCATTGAAATTGGTTCAGAACTTGCAGAGATATAGCAATTTGAAATTAACAGTGGTGATATACCCTTTTCCTTTAAATTATTTATTGCTTTTGATATTAGTTAATTGACTATAAACAGTTATACCCTTATAGCTATTTGAAAATAATAAACCCTTGTGTAATTATTTGCAGCATTTTCATTAATGAAATCTGATTACTGGTCAATATTTTTACTTTCACTTATCTGTATATGGCATATATAGTGAGGGAAAGTATTGCGATCGTGAAAATTTTCGAAATCTAGTTTTAAACGGAAATACACGTTTTAGGATCCTCTGAGTCCAAATGACGAAGTCCCGCAAAAAGGTCTGTGTGTGGTAACTCCTGGGCAAAAATGAGAAGTCCTATGAAACTGAAATTTCATATTTAAGACAACTATACGATATACGCTCGAGATGTTACAGCAACATTTTCATCAAAATCGGCTAACCAGAAGAGCAACTTTATATAATGCATTTTGCACCTTACCTTTTCACGATTTTCTCAAAAATGATTTTGATTAAACTCGCTATATTGATGTAAAATTGAACGGGCTTTAATATCATGTAGATTTCATTCTGATTGAAATAGTCTGACAGGGCTTAAATATTTCAAAATCATCTGATTTTGATAGTATTGCTAAAAAAACAGGTAAATATATAAGTTGAGCTAATTTGAAAAACAACTAAAGGAGAAAAATGAAAAAAATATTTTTTTATTGCAATTTTTTGTTTTTGAACATAAGAACTGTGATATACATATATGATATACCGCTGGAAAGCTAAAGATTTTAGAAAAAATATCATCGTATATACATAAGTTTAAAAGTTTACAGAAAGTAATGATAAGCCGATAAACCTAATTGGTTGTTGTATATAATAATATAATAAAAATTTAATAAAACATATGTTTCTATAAAAATTCAATTTAATTAATTCTTTAACAATTTATTTCCGTTTTCAAGTTAGTTTAAAAATTCTTGAATTGATATAAATAATGGAGGTAAGTGAAAGTCGTGTGTGCACCAGATTTTATTAAGTTTTTTTTTTTTTTTTTTTAAGGAGCCAATCTTAAATGTTACATCAAATTGCTAAGTTTTAGAGCAGCTGCTTTTATAAGACAGAGTTAGTTCCAAAAATTGCATACATTGTATGTTTCATACTTCCTTAATGTTTTGTATCTACTTGGAATGCATTTCCACAGGTATCATGTTTACTAATTCACAACTATTTCAAGGTTATATTATTGAAATAATCTAGATACTATTGATCACTATTTCCACTTCATCTAAAAAACATTGCATCTGATATCTTTACAACATAACATCTCATATGTGAATAGCTCATTTAATGTAATTGAGAATGAGGAACTGATTGCTACTTAGTGCACAGAATGAATATAAAAATATGAATGAAAAATAATTTTTATTCTGGGGCATTTCATCCCCTAAGAATAATATAGAGTGAACAGAGGAAGTCCAATTCGTCTGGCTTCATTTGATACATAATTATATAAAGTTTATATAAATAAAAGATCAAAAACAAAATAAAAAACATAACATTGAATGAGTTTAGTTATGTATTTTCGAAGTCAATATTTATCACACATGTGCGGAAGATTGATTTTTGAGGAGGTGGATAAATAAATGGTGATAACACTGTTCAGAGGGAGATATAGGTAAAGAGTCCCTAAGTATGGTAGCAAGGATGATAAAGGACTTTTCAAAGGAAGCTATTCTGTGAGAGGATAGGTATAACAGTAGATTAAGATGGACCCACTCTGTACATTAAATTGGACTGACACTCAGTCTCTATGGGAGGCCTTCTTGGTTAAATTAAAGCCTAGGAAGGAAGGGGTGCTGCAGGGCATTTTCCTTCTCCATGCCTACCATGTCTGATCGCACTATTTATATGGCACATTTGCTTCTGACAGGTACATATGATGAAAAATGTGTAAATAAACTATAACTAACCCTGTCTGAAATTTTCTGTTATATTTTGCATTATTCCTTTCTGAAGATTTTTTTTTTTTTTTACAAGATTGTACTCCATTTCTGAACTATCATCAATACTTATCCCTGGTCCTATAGGTTTGGAATAAATCTATAAGAAGTTATTTTTAAGTTCATCAAGGTCAAAAGAAAATCAGATGATGGTGGAGTAAGGATTTTAAAATAACTAAAATGGTGAAAGGAAAACTTAACATAAAGTAAAAGTATTTAATAAATTAAAATTTCCCTCTCATGAGGAAAGTTGCAGAAACTCAGGTGACAGTTGACCTGTGTAATAAGTAAGTAAAAAGCTATGCCACTACAGGGTCTCCTGTGGTGCAGTGACTAGCAAAACAGCTTTATGCACCAGATTAAATCCCTGCAGATGGACCTAGGAGATTTTTGAAATGAGTAACAAATCCTCGGCTATGCCATCCTTCAGAGGGGACATAAAATGATGGTCCTGAGGCTGTTTGGTATCAGACATTTGTTAAAGATTCCTTTCCTAATTAAACCTGGATAGGCAAAATTTAGAAGCTCTGCTGTAGCATTGTCCGTTAAGCCACAGTAACATAAAGTGAGAATAAACAAAACCTATACCAGCGCAAGCCTCTGAAGAGCCTTGGGCTCAGTATTTTCCTGTTTTTTGGCCAATGGCTGTGCAAAGAGGTGATTAGGCTAAGATCACACTCAACCGATTTCCCCTTAATATTTGGGTTCCCACTTTAAAGAGGCTGGACAATTATAAATTATTTAATCAAAATACACTTATTAGGTTCTATAAATGTCTTCAAATGAACTGTATTACTACATATATTATTTATATCATCTAAAAAACATTTCATGTGATACAACTACTAGAGTCAAGGTAGTAAAGATAACAGCTAAATAATCCAGTAAATAATTTTATTATTAGAAGTATTCGTAAATACAATTGAGCATTTTTTAAGTACTAAGTTATTATATAAAAAATTTGTACCTTAATTCTACACATAATAAATAGTAAATTTTATTTACAATCAGTTCTTTGTTCATAAAAATGCAATATAATAAACATTGTCAACACCACCAGCATGAGAAAAATTAATAAAAATAAATCATTCAACAAATTATATCAGAATAATTACATATTTTTATTACTAAACAAATTTTATTTACAACGATGTGTTTAATGATACTTATGACAGATGTATTATTCCAGTTACAAAGCCATTTTGTCAATTATTCGTCAAGATGGTTTTCGCATAAAGGAAGTTTCATGCCTATCAATTACAATTTAAGTCCTGAAGATTTTTAGACAAATGTTTGATGCAGCAATAATACATTTATCAGATTAATTTAATTCAGTGACATTTCAATGAGAATACTATAAACATATTTTTATTGAATACCCTGATGGATACTGGATATATAGAAATGAACACATAATAGCTTATGAAGCTTTCTTGTTTAGTTGTGGAGCTAATAATTAGTTTAACTATAAGTCACGACAAGCACTTTACAAGTGTTGATATTCGTTCAAACTAATGGCTTATTTTACACAACAAATCTTTTTTAAACATACAAAAAGCCAAGTCACCAAAACTCAAGATCAATAAGATGGATTTGAACAATACCACTTAGACATTTTCTCATTCATTGGCATAATTAATCAAAATACAAAAATGGGACAATCGGACGGTAACAATTTACCCAATTGATAAAACTTGGGTGTGAAATGTGGTAATGATTGCCCGATGTTTATAATAGTGCATTCGATTGATTTAATAAATAATTCATAACATACCTACTAGTTTAAAATTAATCTTTGATATTTACAATAACAAAAAATTATTGGAATAGGTAACTAGTGAGATTCACTTTTTACCCTTGTCTTAACAATATTAAAATAAATTGAAAGTAATGAGATCACAGCACTTTAATACTGGTCCTAGGGTTGCATCAGAGAGTCACTACCCCAGTAGGCAGATTCAGTCTGGGCTGGTCACGAGCTGGTCCCCGAAGGAGATGCGTGCACAGGAATAATGTAGATGGGCTCTCTTTTCTCAGCAGCCTCTGTGTAAGGAGGCGGTGCAAAGAGATGGTATGGTGGAGGTGGAGTCTCTGGTGCTCTGTTATAACCTTGATGGTTATATGGAGGAGGTGCCTGACCATTGCTTCTATAAAGGTGCTTTGAAGCGCAGCACCATTCTGAGAAGGTGACCACAAGGAAGAAGATGATAAGTCCGCTGAAAGCTCCCAGGTACCAGACCACTGAGAGTGGATCCGGGTCTAACCTTGTAGCAGAGCCACCATTTTCTTCTGAAAAAAAAAAAAAACTATTAGAACACTAGTTTATTACACCTTTCCATAAAAAAAAAAAAAAATACATGCAGATATTGTTTGAAAATTTTAATTAAATCTTAAATATTCTTTATAAATTATAGAGTTTTATAGATATCTGTTTTAAAAATATATACAATTACTTTGTTATTTTTTTGTTTTTCTAATACTTTATATAGTTTGTTGGTTAGTTTGATTTATAAGCGTTAAACCAGAGGATGATTAACAACGCCTGCTGGAATGTTAATCGTTTATTCCTTTATATCATCAATTTAGGAAAATTAAAAATGTTTTTATTTATTCTGGGACTAAGTCTCATAAGCGTAACATAAATGTTACAAATAATGATAACATGTCTGCTTGAAATACATAAAATGCTCTTAATTATTTACAAAAGTAGAGGAGCAAGAGAAAAATATTTATATTATATACATATATACTTAATTTAGCAAATATTATAACATTAATACTTTATAGTTTTTATAGTGGATAATTATTTTTAATAGATATTTTATGTATATTGTTTCATTTTCAAACTGGTAAGAAAATTGTGATTTAAACTTTCTCGTTTAACTTTTCAATACCTACTCATTCAAACATACTGAGCATAATAATGCCTGTTTGTGAGGTTTTCAAATATATTTATTGTGTTTAAAATGAAGATTTATTAAAAATTTTCTAATCCGATTTCCCAATCATTTTATTTTTTGAATCATCTGATTTTATACTAGGATAGGCTTGATCTTTATAATAAAAATTTTCTGGGCAGTATTTAATTGTGAATGATTTTGGTCTTGTTCATTGTGATCTCGTAATACAACAATGTCATTATCAAAAGCAATTACTTTGACTTGTCCATAAAGGATAGAATTGATTTTCAGCAGTTAGTTGCTCTGGACTGTCTCAGCTAATAAACTATTGCCATTAAAATATAATCAGGACACAGTAAAAGGGCCATCAAGCAATTAACCAGGTTTTAACAAAGGTGTATGTATATATATTGTTGGTGAATGTAGAGATTTGTAAACGTATTATGAATATTCCTTTACGAAAATTGTATAAATATCCATTTTTTTTTTTTTTTTTTTTTTTTTTTTGCTTTGTTATTCTACCATGAAGATGTTTTATTGTAACAAGATTATTACAGGAATGACAAATTACGCTCATTATAGACAGCGATGGTGCCAACTGGGTGTTGAGAATATTAACAAGTAAAAGAATATTAATAACCTACCAAAACAAATGATCCTCAAAAAAAACAGATAAGCACTATTAGTGCCAGTGTCATCAAGTGCAATAAACATGTTTACAAATTGTTTCGGATGAACTTGACTGTGCAAAAATCTGTGCAGTTTATTTTTTGAAACTACCATCCCTCTTCCAGGGGGATATTCTAGTTTAGCAGTCAATTAGTCTTCATTGCACCATTTAAAATTTAGTTTGTGAGCTCTTACTTTTATTTCGAATAAATACCAAATGTCTTTATTCTATACCCTCCTTTTCACTCTTCATTGTGCTCTAAACCCAATAAACAACAATCAATATCAAGTATATTATAGGCAGATATAAAAATAACTAAAGAAACCAATGAAGAGTAATCGAACAAAAGAACAGAGGTTGGCAGGAAATATTTATCATTCATTTAATTAATTTGCATTCTTGGTTATTATAGTCCTCCAAATAGCCATGGTTCTCACTACCCTCCTCCATAATGATGTTCAATTTAGATGTTTTTTTATAGTTTCCTATCTCAGCGAGATATTGAACTATTGTATACTTACAAGAAAAGTATGAAAGACTATAAGATGTTTGGTAAACATCACTTATAATTTCTGTCAACAAATATTTGTTCAATGACATATGTAAAACCAGAGACGGTTTTTGGAGGAGGGGGGGAGGGGGAGGGAGAAGCCTTTTTTTATTTATAGAAGTGAAGACCTCATTAGATGTAAGAGAAATCATTTAAATATACTAAGCAATTATATAATATAGCAATATACAATAATAAAACATTACGGCTGCATACTATGGGAAATCTTAATCTAATATAACCCCTATAATTTGCTAGCAAAATTTGGCATGAACCTTACAGGATATTTTATTTTCATGTATTTCAGTTTCAAAGCCAGGAAATTTACACTGAAGGAAATCTGTGCAGGGGAAAAAAAGCTGTGTAACCTTGAATATGTTTGTGCATAGGGTAATTGATGTTCCTTGCATTATTTTTCTCAGAATAGCACCTTGTATTCTATATACAAATTACGCAATAACGTTTTAATTTGGTATTTTTTTCTGTTCATTAGAGATAGAAAATATTTATAACATAGTAGGTTTATTAAATCAAATACTTTTTAAGTTAGTAAATAAATAAAATAATTTGTTTTTTCGAAACAGGTTTTAAAATTATAGAAAAAATAATTTGGCAACACTGCAGGTTAGTAGGTGTTTTCAGAGCCTAGTATGTTTTACAACACTTAGATACTGATATAATATGTGTTATGTATGTGAGTATGCATTAGATATGTGTGTTCCTGTAAAAAAAGAAACCCACAATAAGGTAAGAAGCCTACTGTATCAATTATTTTTCTGCTTAAAATTTATTTATCATTTATTCGCATTATCACTCCTATTTCATTATCATAAAGAAATCCCAAGTTCAATCTACTTGTCAGTAATTTTTTAAGTATTTGATTATTGAAAGATTTATACATTTTTGATATGTATTTGATTTGATAATTTCATCTATGGTTGTTAAAAATTTCCCACATATTTTCAAGCCTCTATCTGACCGGACATAACTGTATTCTTTCGCTCTCCCCTCCTGTAAACCGACTTTTACAGTCTTTTCGCAATTAAAAAAATAGGCTTTCTAATAATAGACACATTTTCTTAAAGTGAAAGTGTCCAGAACAATCACGCTTTACAGCCCTATGACGTAAGAGGCGATATAACTAAAGGTCATATTGTACGACCCAAGAGACTCTCTCGATGGCTGTGCACACAAATGGATGTTACGCACAGATAACACCACACGTCACGCTGCGTTTGTTGTAATATCAGAAATAACACGTTACATATACGGAACCGTTACAATGAGCACACGCTACGATGGGATCTGCTTTTCACACAATATAACTTCATCTACATTACAATATTTCAGACGAAATAACTTCTTTATATTAAATAAGTCAATAAGTTATTTATTGTTCTTAATATGTATAATCGTGAAACATGTTATTACAGACAATAAAATGAAAAGAAATAATAACATAATACTACATCCCACATAAGAATAAAAAATTCATCAACAGAACAATTAAATTCATTAGAGTGATTGCTTCTTTTTATTCTGATATTTTACTTTAGATACTACTTTGTCTCGTATCTGGAGTATTTGTTATTTTATATATATTGATTTGATGTTTTATTTCATTTTTCCTAAACGTAAAGTAGAAGCTATATAAGCAAATAAATCTTTTAAAAAAATCTTTTTTCTTGAACAATAATACGGAATGAAATATCGCAACAGGTATTCTATTTTTGTTCTTGAATATTTATCATTATTTTTATAAAATGTTCAAGAGATTTTTTTTTTACGCATGAGCCTTTGACGATTATGCCGAAATTCACAAATATTACCTCTATTTATCAGAATAAGATCTATTTTTTTAGGCGAACCGGAAGAAAGGTTTCATGCTTAATAATTGAGAGCACAAATTAATTTTAGGAGTTTTTTCCTCGAACAAACATCAATATAAACGTCTTAAAGTATTTATAACCTGAAATATTTTATATAATTATCTTCACGTGGATTCAAAATAGTCCTGATAGTTTGCATACAATAATCACAATGAGTCGTCAAAAAGATTGATCATTTGCGCCCCTGTCATTGAGGAAAGTCGTTAAGATCTGAAAGATAATTAACTTAATTTATGTATAATGGTGCCGAAATGCACCATCATTAATCCAGTAATAGGCGCGGGAGAAAATAAAAATAATCAGGCAGATTTAAAATGAATAGCGGTTCGACAATAAGCATTTGATTGCTCCATTAAAACTCACTTTATACCGCTTCGGTTGAATTTTAAATTGTTATGGCATAGCTTTAGCAAATAAAAATAAAATAAAAATATATTTAAAGAATAATAATTGAGAAATTTAACTACTAGTGACCCATTCCTGCTTCACAGGGGTGCAATTTCACGAGAGAAGATATGTTCATCAGTTTATAGGCTTATAACAACTTTATATTCACGTGTGCGATTTATTTTATTGCATAATGACTTTTCTAATGTTAAATACTTTCGAACGGCATGTTATACGTTTGTACTAATAATTATATTTTCGGAAAGATTTGCCTTGATTTCACATAATTAATTTTCCCATCTAAATTAAAACTTAATTACTAGGTATGTATTGTACTTATGAACCTTCAGAGAATAATACCCTAAACAATAGGGAAAACCATTTCAAAATCCAAAGAAGTTAGCGGAAACTAAGGATCGCAACATCATTTTATAAATATACAGAATTTTACCAACCCCAAGAATAATAAAAACTAATATAAAATTGTATTTTTTTTTTAAACAAAATATTTAATTATAACTTAATAAAATGAAAATACTAAAATTACAAATAATTTCTAGATGTAAATGTATTTCAGGTCTTAAATAAATTAAAGTTTAGAACATCTATGAATTTTTAACAGTGTTACATACACAGGCACTTGTTTTGATCCTAAAATCGAATATAAACGAAAATTCCTTCTTTAATTTTTAATGGTATTTGTTAGTACCTCCGAATTATATCGGAATTTCGTAATTTGATTGAGATTTACCAATCTCCCAATATTTATAAATTACTAGCTGACCCGACAGACGATGTCCTGTCTGAACTATGTCTTAGCGAAATCGGTCAAGCTGTTCACGTGTGATGCAATGACCAAGGAAAAGGGGGATTCATTTTTATATATGTAGATAAAGAGATTACCTTAGGAATTAAAAAAAAAATGCAATCTACCAAAGTAACTTTTCTCTTTTTTCTTTCATAAGATCCTTCTCCCGACTAATACAAAAATAACAAAAGAAGAATTAGAGAAATCGGTCCAGCCGTTTCATGCCTGATGCGACGACCTAGGGAAAAAGCGATACATATATATATATATATATATATATATATATATATATATATATATATATATATAGCGATTATTATTACCTTTAAAATATTTTTTTTTTTAAAAAGCTATCTACCAAAGTAACTTTTCTCTTTTTTTTCTGTCATAAGATCCTTCTCCTGACTCATATTTTATTGGGTTTTTTTAATATCAAATGTCTTAGGAAAACTGTAATACCATCTTACAAGACAAAAGGCTAACAACGCATTCATCAAACTAATCGATAGCGTTTGACGTTTTCGAAAACTAGAAAACGTACAGCTTCCGAAATCTAGTATTATATTTATAGGATAAACCTCATATTGAATGAGGGATCATTTTTGATAGTTCACATGTTCTCCTATCGATGTACATCTCAATTTTAATTAAGAAAACATACTTAATAAAGTTAGTTAATTTTCCACATGAAAAGGTAACTAAACTAATTAAGAAGATCATTCTATCTCGTTGAACTATCCCAAGGTCCTGCCAGTCCCAGATCTACCCGAAGGTCTTGTATTAAGGTCGCAATTGGCAACGATGCTTACATTTGATCTGTATCGTCAACATTAAGCCGCGGGGCTGGACTTCCTGGAGTTTCCAAGTCTCCAACTACATACGGGAGAAAATTGTTTCAGACGTTATCAGTAACTTGCTGTCTGACCCTTCTTATCCTGATGCATCTATTTATAACTGAAAATAACAACATGGAAGAGTGTCAGAGGACAAAACAAGTTATCTGGGGTCCGCCTCACTACGAGATTCACTAATTGATAAGGAATTTGGCGCTCAAATTATTTTCAAACTGATAAGATAAAACAAGGGCTTTGAACCACGAAATGAACAAAACATTAAATAGTCTTGGATGCGGGACTGGCTCCTGAATTCGGTTTACTATTCCCAAAATGCGAGAAACTTGGGCAATTTAAGTTCAGCACTGATAAAAATCCCATCTGATTATGATCTGCAAAATTATAGCACACAAAATAAATATTTTGTTTCAATTATCTCAATTTAACCATTCATTTAATTCAAAACCAGTGTTCCCGTTCTATATTTGAAAGGAATTATATTTTTATGTAACGATAAAATAACAACAATTATGACAAATTAGTATTAATTATCTTTTCTATGAGTCTTTTTAACTTTCAAAATATCTACAAACGATTGCAAAACAGGGTTTTATCTGCCATAAAACAAACGAAAGGGCACACAGCATTGCGTTATACCACATCGTAAAAACACCGGCCAATTATGGACAGATTGTTAAGTAGTTCAAGGAATGCTTAGATTCAATTAGAGTCTTCACTTTCTATAAAAAAAAGAAATATGATATTCTCGAGGTCGGAGAATTATCATGCAATATGTTTGTTAAGAGAAAATACGCGTGAAAAATACATGTAAGTAAGAAATCAACCAAATCATGGTTCCATGCTATGTAAGAATGGTGTCTCTAAAAAAATAACAATAATAAATTTTCATTTAACTCCCAACAAACTTCTTGTATGAATTAAAATTAATTTATTCAGACAGATAGTAATAACATTTAAAATTAAAAACAGCCCGATACAAGACTGAAACGAAAAAAAACTGCCAGCCGTTTTCGACTACTTCAACACTTATTGGACAAACGCTCTAATATTCCACTTAATTACAAAAGACTTATTTACATGACCATCATAAGGCCGGTATTGACTTACGGAGTAGAGCTCTACTAAACCATCGAATTCTTCTCGTATCTAATCCTTACAATCCAAAATCCTTAACGCTACTTACTTTGTCACGAATAAACTCAACCCTGAAGACCTTAATGTTCCATATGTTACTGAATTAGCTCGAACCAGGTATCAATCATTCCATGAAAAACTCCATTCTCACTCTTCCTATCATCCTCTTCGAATCCTGATGATCCTCCGAGGCGTCTGAATGGCCCCGAGACGTTCTAGTTTAGAATATTTTTAGAGTGCTGCCACTGGGTAACGTATCTAACAGTATTTCATCTGTTTATATGCCCATCACATTTACTTGATGTATTATATAATAAAGTTGTTAATATCAATAAATATATTTTTAAAAAAAATTAAAATCCTCATCCTCAGAAATATTTCGTCTAAATTGGATAACTACATAGCAATGATTGAAGATGCTGTTGAAAATGACGAATTACAAAACTCAAGTGTGGGACATGTTCAGACATACTCGTTTAATAGGCGATTTTTTCGATTAGTAAGCAATATTCTGGGAAAACGGGTTTTTGAACTAACAGGATGTGATTTATCGTGCTTATATAAGTTATAAGCATTCAATTTTAAAAAGTTTTCTTTGAAATTTTACGTCAGACGGTACCTGGTAGAGCTATCGAGATTCCGAGAACCGACTCAAGGTCGATTAATCTTGCGTTTGATGCTGTACGTCAACCATTAGGTGCAAAACAGTGTATATATAGATATCTTACTGAACAATTTTTTATCAATAAAAACATTGCTTATTAATTTTTTGTTTTTAATTCTAAATTCAATAAATTAGTGCGACTTCAATACATACTAAGACCCGATTTGTAAGTATAAATCTAGTTCAGGGTGCAGTCAAAAGAACACACAATTAAGAAAACCTGAATAGACTGGTGCCGACGTTTCGACCTAAATTATAGGCCTTCCTCCAAAGCTCTCCTTCAAACGCCCTGAGGAAGGCCTATAATTTAGGTCGAAACGTCGGCACCAGTCTATTCAGGTTTTCTTAATTGTGTGTTCTTTTGACTGCACCCTGAACTAACTTCTCTCACTTACTCACACAGTCAACCATTCACACTTCAACAACTTTTTTAATTTTACTGCAGTTTCTAAAAGGTTTTAGTGACAAAAGATTTGTTAAATACATGTATATAGCTCAATTCCAAATGACTTCCTATTAAAAAAAAAAATCACATTTTCAAATTACAGCAAGACCTATGAACCAAGATATTCTTAGGAAGTTAATCTAATTTCTCTACTATTATGATATCGACATTTAAAACTTTTTATATAAATTAATCTACTTCTAAAGGTATTCTTCTCGACTTCCAATGAGAGGTTACAAATTTTAGTGGTATCCTCAAAAAAGGGCATGAATAACATATTGAAGAAATATATTTATAGAGAAGTTAGTTGAAGGTGCAGTTAAATTAACGCACAATTAAGTAGAAACTTAAATTAATAGTGCCGACGTTTTGGCCTAAATTTTAGGTCTTATTCAGGGCGATTGTAGGAGTTAGAGCCCAACAATGTTATACATTTGTAGTGTATATATTTATGTATTAATAGTTTGCTTTCCGCTGGATATGAATGATTCAATATAAATCCGGCCTTATACAGAAAATTGTAATTTTTTTTTTTGTATAAATTATGAAACATATTAAATTTCTTTAATATACGATAAGTATAGAACCGTTTATATTATATATTTTAACGACAACAAAAATAAAAAAATTAACATTTAGGATACTTATGTAAACCTTAAAATAATCATTTTAACACATCTGTTAGATATAAGACTACTCTTCTGTTTTTCGTTCTTATTCCAATGCATTTTTTTTTTTTTAACTAACGCAGCCTGAAACCTCGAGTTTGTCACGCAAAGGTGAATTGAATAACACATTTCCCATCACGGAGAGCTATTTACGTCGTTCCAGCTTTGAACTTAATATCAAGAATTGAGTAACTTGATTTATTTTGCAACATAATAATTTTATTTACGATATATTAATTGCAATTATTCAAATTTATAGGGCAAAATAGTAATATAGCTCGATCATGATATTAAAAAAATGTTTTCAAGAATTTTAATAGAAAGATTCCTATATTTTATTTATACTGTATGTTTAACGATCATATATTTATTTATCATATTTTGGTTCTTACAGAATATACATCTAATACTATACATAGTAATATTTCTTTTAAGCCTTGAAAGTAAAAAGTTCGGCAATATTTTTAATTCAATAAATTAAAAATACATAGATAGAGGTTCTAAAGGAATTATCTATACTTGTCTTGTTTCATAAAATTTAAAGCTAAATAAAAATGTTACCAAAATACATGAAACAAACGTCCTAATACTGAGAAAAGGTTCATAAAACATTTTACAAACACGTTTTATTGTCTGGTTTTAAGAGTAAATATAAAATTGTCATAATAAAACTCCATACTAACCGCGTTGTGCATAGGATTGTGTTTCAGATAAGACTTAAATTTGCTCAAGTGAAATTTCATAAGCTTTTACTAGTGTAATAGCCTTAATTACCGTTATCATGATTAGTTTTAAAAGACAATTAAAAAAAGTTTTATTTTTACTCATTCATTGCCTAATAATTCCACTTCACCTCAATAGATTACATGTATTTCTGTATTTGGATCGAACCGGTTAATTACTGATTTCTGACAAAATCCTCAGACCAATTTAAAAACAATTTTCTCCAAATCGATTAATTTTGACTTACTCAGAAATTTAAAGCTACTTTTCCTCTTATTACAAAATTTTCACGACCGTGAGTTCGACATATTTCCATGTGAGACATCCTAGCGTATGTTTTAAAATATTGTATTTTAAAAAATAAAAATACAAAAATAATACAACGATTTTGAAGAAAATATAACATTAGATCATAAATGTTTATACTAACCGAATCACTGAAATCTATTAGGCCAACTAAAGTAACTAAAATTGAATCTATGTTTTATAATTTCTTTATAAATTAAACGCTTTTAATCAACTATTTAGCGTATTTTGTTTTGTTGATTTTTGTATACATATAATTATATCTAAATTCTAAGAATAAGTAATTTAAGGTCAAATTAAATCACCATGTTTGCTAGTTACGATGAAAAAATATTTGCAAATTTACCTCAATTGTATATTTAAATTTGAACATATTAAAAAAAAAGGATAGAACGCAATAACAAATTTATCATGATAATTTGAACCATATCAAGATCTATTTTATAAATTTAATATTTAATACTTACTTAAGTGTAAGCTTTAAACTAAGTTTGTAAAAATTCATTGCTAAATCCTGCAGGCAAACATTGCGTGCATCGTGTTATTTATATTCCAAATTCTGTTTATTTAACATTTTTATTTTATTTCATTACAACTAAATTGCATAAACATTTAATGTTACTAATAATTTAAGATAAAAGCTTATGATGAACCTCGTATTTCTATTTTATTTATAAATAATTTAACACAGATTTGCGCCTATATGAAGGATCATTTTTCCAATTAATAATACTATAATTAATACTAATTTACATTTTTGATGATATTAATATTCTCAATATTAATATTATTACTTTTTATACTACAACTCATGAAGGGTCTCAGTACATAAAGAGATTCGTACTGTTTCTAGTCCAACGCCGTGCAATGAGGTGATTAGGCCTTGATCACGCTCAGCCGCAGGGTGTCCCCTATTTTTTGGGTATCCATTTTATAGAAGCTCGGTCTGCCCCAGGAGGGTCTCCATACCTAGAGTCGCCACCCGACTAAATTAACAGAATAAATAATATGCTGCCACAGCCGAGATTCGAACCCAAGACCCGGAGAACAGTAGCCTAGTGCTCTATCCACTAGACCACGCCGCTCCCTAACTAATTATATGTAAAACAAAAATGAAATAGAAGCTAGATTCAGTCTTTAAAAATAAATAGTTAAAAATAGTGGACAAAAATGTTGAATACTGGTATTTGAATACTTAGGAGAGTAAAGAATAACCGTTATAACATCATTCGTGAACCATCAGACACAAACAGTGCCACGGACGCTTATGAGCATAGATTAGCCATCTACCACACTATCACGTAATAGAACAATTATTTAATATATGCAGTTAGTTTTACAATTTATAACAATTAATTACTATTTACCATATAACATATCCATAATATAGTCTCGGTGATGGAATAGGTACATCTGTAAAGATTAACATCAGCTTCATGAGTGAACACCCCACTCCTTTTGTCTCCTACTTTTATAAATTCCCAATTACGTAACAGTGAGCTTTACAAATTGTAAAAGAAAAATATAGTTATCAGCTCATAAACGCTATCTCCCCTACGGCGAAGTCATAATAACCTCATTATTACGCAATTCAGATTTACTAAGGAAAAACAAGGTAGTGTAAATTAAAACAGGAGGCATTGTTCCAAATATGTTGTAAATTACGTAGGCTCGCATCGCAAATTATACCTGTTAATTAAAAACAAGACTGGGTCTTTTTATGGCGGAATGAGAACGCTATCTGTTTTAGTGGTTGAATTATTAAAGTGGTTAAATATAGAATAAATCGAAATGATCGTTATTCATTTTATATGCATCGGAACAAGTGAATTAATATCCAACTGACGTCAGCTCATAAAGCTCTAGTAATGTCAGTTTGCTATGAATAATCCTTAGTTTTATTTATTTTTTTATTCTTCAAGTGTTGTTCCAGATACATATTTTGTCCACGTTTTAAGACTCTTTTTTTTTCAGTAACGATATTTAGGTTTTGAAGCAACACCTTAGTAATTTTAGGTACATAGGCGCCAGGTCTGAAGAAATATTGTGGGGAGTGAAACATAATAATGTAACATAGGAGGGGAATGTGTCATAAGAAGCCATACGTAAATGATTACCCTATTCATCATTTTTTCACATAACACTCATACTTTACTTACCTAGTGAATCTTTTTTTCAAAATAGTTTTTAAAAAGTTGAGGAATTGGTAATTTATATATTAAATACAGACAGAGTTAAAAAAGAATGAGGATTTAGTTTATGTCACTTAATGCTACTATGGCTAATCGGACGATGCTACAGTGGGAGTCCTAAATTTCGCCTATTCTGGTTTTATTAGGATAGGGATCTTTAACGAGTACCGTGACATAGCACAGGCTCGGGACCACCTTTTAACGTCCCCTCCAAAGGACGGCATAATTAAGGATTTTTTACTCCCATTAAAAATCCTAGGACCATTTGCGGGTTTGAACCCGTGACCTTTGGCATAGAAGACTGTTATGCTAGCCACCCAGCTACAAGTGATCCCTAGGATGAGGATTTAGTCAAATGATATTATTGTAAATGTTTTGTTATCTTCATTTTAAAGTACGAAAAATGTATTTAAATAATTTTAAAAAAATAAACCTTCATCATAGTCTTGTGGATAGAGAACCAGTCTACTGTTCTCCGGCTTTTAGGTTCGAATCTCGGCTAGAGCAGAATAATTATTCATTCTTTATTTCAGCCGTGGTAAAGCGAAATGGTATAGAGACCCTCCTGGGCACAACCCACTTTTAGTTTTCACTATTTTTCCTTATAAATAGTGTGGCGTTCGATTTAGATTTTGATTTTACTTTATTTTTTTTTTTTTTTTGAACCCTGGCGTGATTGTAGTGGATACTCAACAATGAGGGTACCCAAAATTGGAGAAAAACTCTAATCACAACATTGCATGCCCCAAGATCCTTCAAAGGTTGTAGAGATGCAGGTTAGGTTAGTCACTGAATTTTAAACTAAATGAACCGGAAATTACTATATATTGGGGCATACGGCTCACCCTGTTTGACGAAGCAGGGTGGTAGCATATTTTTGGCACCCGAACAGGGTCTTAAATATGTATAGGAATATTTTTTTTTAATTGTCTTGTGACGAAAAGATATTTTATATCTTGAGTAGTCCATAGATCTCTTCTTCTTTTTTTTTACCATAAACGTAAATCTTGCTCTTTTGGAAAAAAAAAAATCGTTTTTATATCAAAACTATTAGGTACTATACAATTGAGGTGGTCGGGCTCGCTGCATTAAAAATTAGAACCTTCAAAAAACATTAAAAATTAGCATTAAAAACATTAAAAATTAGAAATTAAAGGAGTGAATGGGATAACGAAAGAAGACGATATGAGGAGAACTTAAAGATACGTATTAACATTAGAAAAATGATTTAGTTATCACTGTAACAAAGTGGATACCCAAAATTTGAGAAAAATCCAGAGCTGTGATGGCTGAGCGTGTCGGTCTAATCACCTCATTGCACGACCCAAGACCCTTACCCTTCATAGGTCGTAAAGATACAGGTTAGATTAGTCACTGAATTTTAAACTAAATGAACCGGAAATTATTATATATTTTTGTGTTTATATTGTATTACAAGATATAACTTTTAGAATGTAAATTCTGCAAATATAACAAAAAATTCTCTAATTAATTTCCGGTTTCAATAATTAAAATTGAATACAATTATTTTACTTGACCTTAGAATAATCAGCTATAGTGTGCTAATAAGTTGTTTTTGTATACACAGAATCGTTTCCTCTTTCACCACACTTTAAAGATTAACGATATCAAACTTTCAATAGCTGTTCTTTTCGATTTTGATTTATTACACTAAAGTTTAGTAGGAGTCGATCGAAATAAAGAAGGCAAAGGTTCTCATACTTTTTTAATCTGAATAACTGCCTTCGTTTTTTGTTTAGAGATGAAAAGATTTTTAACTTTGCATTTTATCACCGTTACAGAGTGTGGGATTGAGGCTTTAAAAGAAACAGTTTGAAAAGGAAATTATAACATAATATCTGAGAAAAAAAATCTCATCTTATTTCTCATCAATTAACACTGGGTTATGAAACGTAGAAACGCTATTTGTAATGAGTTAGTGATTCATATCCAGTTCCTCAAATTAGATACTCGAGTTATTTATTAAAATTTGAGTTACCATTCTTTAAATATACATTCAACACATAACATGTAAACTATTTACTGATGTGGTCGAAATTAATTGCTAACATGGTGTATCAAGTACACATATAGTTCAAATTAAAGTAAAAACAAAAGAAAATAAGAGATCAAAGCGGATTTTAGAATTGTTAAAAAGATAGTACGTAAGGTAAAGACCACACTTTTGAATACAAGTTAATTACAGAATTTATGTGATTAGCGTTTATTATTTATAACTAAATATTTCTTATTTTAGATGACGTGAGGGTAAAATTATAATAATTTATTTTATCAGATTTGTTTTTTTTAATTTAAGAGGTTTGTAAAACCGTTAAAAATACGAGTTATTACTTTTCTCATCGTCATTGAATTTAATGATGCTTGAGCCGTTATTGTTTTCCGTTATCTGTTTCACACGTTTTTTACTGTAACAAATTAATAAGTATTAGGAATAGATAAACAAATATTATTTTTTTTATTTTTCCAAAGCGACCTTCACCTTACCTCTAGCAATAAAAGAGAAATACGTTATAAAGTAATAAGGTTTAATAGGAATTAATGCTATATATTATAGGCAATAGTTTATAACATTCAATTTTTTCCAGCCATGACAATTAACAGGAAACCGATTTTGCGTGTAGCAAAAAACGTAAAATAGAAAAAATCGGACAGCACGGAACAGCAAAAATCTGCTGAGTTAAGTATATAACATTTAATGTATTTAGAAATCATATTTTTAAATTTAATTCCTTAATATAAATCTAAGAAATCGGAGGAGTCGGACATGAACACGTTTAAATTTAAAAAGGTAATATGTTTGATTTTTTTTTCACTAATGTGTGTTAATGTCAATGCGCTATGACAAAAAAAAATGATTACTATTGAAAACATAGAAAAAGAAATATTTCAAAACAGTAATTGTTAAAACATTTTCAATTAATATCAACTTCAATGAACATAAATATGTATTAATATTTTTAGGAATTATTAAAATGATTTTACATAATGAAAGACAAAAATTAAAAAGAAAATATAATTTATTTTAAATCTTTGTGGTTCTCGAAACCTTGGTAAAGCCATCCAGGACGTGTGGATCAGGCACTTAACTATCTTGTTTACTAGTATCGAATTTTTTTGTTTTATTTTATTTTATTAGATAGTTTTTTGAAGGACGTCGTCTAATTCATAAAGAAATATTCAACATAAGCTCAAGGAGAATTAAAAATTTTGTAGGTTTAAATATTATCACTAACCTATGGAGTATATGAACCGTATGTTATTAGCTGACTTTGTTTTGCAATCCTAAGTTCATTATTTTTTTTTTTTTTTTACATTTATGAACTATGAAATTTTAATGTTTTAGTTTACAATAATATTTTATTATAGTCTAGACGGTTATTTTGGTATGTTTTTTTACGATGCTGAGAATTTTTCCCCGAACAATATTATCTTAAACACACTGGAATGATTGATAACTAAATATTTGTGTTTAACCAGACAAAAAAAAAAACATGTAAATAAATAAAATAAACAAACAAAAAAATATTCTCCACTATTTATGCATTATATAACAGCCATGAGCTATCGGAGTTAAAACAATTTTTAAAAAAATGAAAAAATAGAGCATTCAATATTAAACTCGTTTTATTTCTTATGCAGTACATTAATAACTAAATAAGTAAATACAATTATTATGTATTGACGTATATAAATGAATATAAATAGATTAGATAAGGATATGTTTTGAGCCAAAACCTTCCAAAAAAAAATACAAAAAAACTTTGCCAATATACACCAGCTGGGGGCTATCTAACAATAGAATGGGCATTCGGCCAAAGCTTTACGTGGAGATATTTTAAGATAGTTAATCCTATATCAAAAAATGTATTCTTTGGAAGTTGATGTATTAATTTAGTATATCATATTTATATATTTATTGCAATTTTATTTATTGGGCTGTATAGTTAGTATTTGGGTATATTAAATAAATAATGATAATGATAAATATAATAAATAACATTAAATATATTTTTATTTGTACGTTCATAATTTACAATTATTGTATACCATATTCAGGAAATCCCTTTTCAATGCTTAATAAAACTATTTAATTTTAATTGTAGGAGAGGCATTACTAATTTTTTATATCATAAATTACTCATTTATCCACATTATTATTATTATTATTATTTTAATATCAATTCACAGTAGTTTATAGTATAAGTTTTATTTTAAAAGTTTTTAAACCTTAATTTTATTTAAATAAAATAAAAAATCGACAAAATAAAGTATTAACTTGGAATATTTAATGTCCTTTTTTATCACGAGAGTGCTAAAATATCAGAAGTACAATATCATTTTTTATCATATTGATGATAATGCATGAATTTGATCTCAAAGCATTATTATTATTGCCCATTTTGAGAAAAAAATTAAAATATTTAGATAAAAATTGTTTAAAAAAATCGTATAGATGAGGGAAAAAAAATAAATCAGGTAACAAAAAAAAATTAATAAAAACCTATAGATGAGTTGAAAAATATTTATAACTTAATTTTAAGTTTGACGGCGCAATATTTTCTTTAACTTTTCATAAATTTTACGTTCTATAGACTTTATTGACAGTTTTAGTAATGGGAGGGGAGAGTAAATTTTTATATCATTTTTTAAATTGAAGGGACTAATTAAAAGTGGTAGAATTTCTAGCGATTTATTTAATATTATAAATAATCCATAATCAACGAAATCATATTGCTTTTCCTAATGAAACGAATGAATTAATCATTGAATGATCTAAATCTTTTAGACTAAAATTCAAACCGATCTTCCATCAGGTGATAATAAATATAACATATTATTTTTTATTCAGGAATTCAAATTACCAGGATATCTTAGCGATTCGGTTCCCATAGAATTAAAAATGTTCTCAATGGTAGTTTCAATACCTTGAAAATATGCCGTAAACATCCGATACGATTATTTTTTAATGATCCATACTTAAATTCGAAAATCATTTTTAACAAGGAAGGAAGAGAGAAAAAAATAGTTATGACGGAAGTGTTCTTGAATAATTTCTTAGGAAAGATCTGAACTCCATTAACTCTTTCTAACGACGGGGTCCAACCTTGGTTATGTAGGACAGCATTCTGTTCCATGGTTCTACTTTACTAGGCTTTCCAATAGCTACGGAAGGATAAACGTAAAACCGAAATGGGATGAAATAAAACAAAAGGGATGAAGCCCTCCGTTTACGGCGAACCCGAGAACAAATTGGCATCCTCAGATCGAAAACTTGTTTCGAAAAGAGAGATTCTCAAGGAGAACAGGAGAAACATTTCCTTTTTTTTTCCACCCCATCATGAGTAATAAATATAGGTTATTATTCTTCAATTTTCTCGGTCATTTGAAGCTGTTAACTAGTCAAATAAACATTTTATGACGCCATTGAATAAATAATGGATGACCATTTCCATACTGTTATTTTCAGTACCTGTGACGTTATCCTTCGGATGTTCAGGTAAAAAAATGTGACCTCTATTCAAGAGAACTTACAGAGGATAAGTTATCGATGTATATAAAATAGCCAGTCACGTCGCAAAAAATAGCCGACATATATATGAAGAAGAGCAGAGAGTTTCAAATACGAGTCTTGTAAATATTAATGAAGATTAATGTATTATGGATGAGTTTAATTATCCGTTTATTTATTTTCTTATATTTTTTTGTTATATAAGTAAATAATGAAGGGTTATTTAATATGATTCTCTCCAATCACATTCTGCAATAAGAGGAAACTGAAATTAATTCAGGGATTCCTTGAAATTCAAAAGCCGGACAAGGAGTTTTTTCATTTAACAATGCGAAAGAATGTACCAGGAGTTTTGGTTCGGAGGTCATATTGGGAGTCCATGTAGGTTGAAAATTAGTTATTTTTTTCAAACACTGTGTATATTCCTTCCCAAGAATTCCCTTCCCCCATCTGACCGTCATGCTCCCTTCCTCTCCACATTCAAATACCTTTTTTTCCAGTACTTAAAGCTCCCAAAAAACGACGCTGCCTGATAATGAAATATATTTTTATTTTTTCACATGTATGTATGTATTTTTTATATTTTAACTTTACTATCTAGTGAACTAGTTTTAGTTTAATCGTTGCAGTATTTTTTTTTTATTGTCACTAGAAGCATTCACTTCTAATTATTGTAGTATATTATTTTTCCTTATGTTGAATTGGTTTATTTTTCATTAATTCTTGGACAGAAATAGATCCTATTCATAATTGACAAATCAGAGCTAATATAAGTCAATTTTCGAGTAGTGTATCAAATAAATTCCGTTTCTTACATAAGCCAAGGTTATACGATTTTTCTATGGTCAATGTGTTTTTAAAACTACTGGAACTTGTGATACGTACTTTTTAGTGAGAAACATCTTTTCATAATCAATATTTATTGATGAATGTTTGCATATTTTAGTTATTCCTAAGACTTACTTGTAAATGTGCCAACCAATCATGGATGTATTTACACGGTCACAAGCGATATGGTAGCTACATTTTTAAAATTCTGATCAAAAATAGACTTCAATCATTATAATTATTTGTCTATAAATTGGTACGGGCTCGTCCTCTACATTGATTCATCCGAAACTAAATTTACCAAAAATATATTATTTGATTATGAACAATGTATATCAATAAAAATAATTTAATAATAATAAACAATTATTATATATCGAAAAAGATATATATAATGAAAACAGCTAAGTGTCAAATGATGATATGCTATTAGGGATTATGCAATGCTCTGAGAGAGTTCTAGGCCATTTTAATTAGAGAGCTGTGAATTAGTTTTTTTCTCTGAATAATGAGACTCTGTACAAGAAGATGACCGTGATTTTCTAAGGAAATTAAAACTATAGATTATATATCTAATATAATCTATAAATATGCATGTATAATCTATCCCACCTATAGATTACACATTTATAAACTATATAACCGATAGATTAAACATGTATAATCTGTACATGCTGAGATTATAGTAAATTTACATTGTATAAAAGTTTAAGTAAGTCACTAATACCAACCAGAATATGATTATTTTATTAATCAAATATTGAAAAGTCAATGTTTATTGTGTTATTGTGTATTCAAATTCTTCTAATCGGCCTTGAAAAAACCTATAATTAATATTATTTAAAGAATGTTTATCACCCTTTGTGGATTACAGAGCTGATCACAAAGATTGCAAAAAAAACCCACAGTTTTTTATTTTAAAATTTTATATTATCAGTTTATTAATTCATAATGCTAGATTTTTTCTTGCTTTTTAATGTTGAGTTGGCGTATTTAAAAAATCAATCATTATTCAAGTATTGAAAAGTCAGTGTTTATTGTATTAATATGTTTACAAATTCAAATCAGCCCTGAAAAAGCCTATAATTAATATAATTTAAAAAAATTCTATAACCTATTGTGGATTAAAGATCAGATTAGAAGGATTGCGAAAATCTTTAAGTTTAAAATTTTATATTATCAGTTTAATAATTCGGAATACTAGATTTTTTTTCTAAATCTCTTAAAGGCGTATTTAAGAAAAAAAATTTGAATAAGCTAATTAATAACTTTCATTGTTCTTTTAGCATTCACATTTTGTTATTTGCTCTATTTTAAATAAAGAATTTGAAGGATCAGATGGTTCGGGTAGTCATAAAATAATATAAAATAATGCAAATCTATTTATCTTACGTTTCTACCCACGTTGCGGTCTTCATTTGGGCTAAAAAAACAAAACAAGATACACTGTAGTCGTTTAATAATACAACGAAATCGCAAAAAATCAAACACCCACACTGTATTTTTTTAGTCCTGATGAAGGCCTGCAACGTGGGTCGAAACGTTAGATAATAAATAGCTTTTACTATTTTCTATTTTTTATAACCCCCACTCAATCCAGCGTATTCATTTTACGGTAAACCATTTAATATTCAATATTCTTTAGAAAAATAATAATAATGAATTTTCGAATAAATTATAAACAAAAATTATAGTAGGTTTTAGTTTTTCGATAAATTATCGAAAAAGATAAAGTGCTCAAACTAAAAATATAATTAAAATGAGAGTTCTAAAGATATCTCCGAACGAACACTGAATTCGGGCTTTGTCATGCTTTGGAAGGACTTGAAAGCTACTTGATTGATTACAGAAATTAGATAATTGAGCAGAAGACAGAGAAAGTTCTGTTGGAGACGAATTTCATTCAATAATTAATATTTACCAATAACCAAATTGGCAGTGAATAAATTAATGTGTCTGATTAATAAAAAATAAACTTGAGGGTGATAATTAGATAACAAGAAAATTTAATGTATAAACATATAAAAAATTGCATTTATTTTTTTCACATTACCCGTGAGTTCCCATATTGAGATACAAATGAGTTAATAAGGCATCAATAATAGTCTCAATAGAAAAATCATTTGTAATTTCGATATCCTGTAACGGCTTCTACGATTCTACTGTTTCTAATAAAAGCAAAATAAAGATAATGCTGGCTGGCATGACAAAAAGTTAATTTGAAATGTTTTTTCTTATAAAAAATTAATATTTATATTGTACATTACTACATATTAAACATTTTGAGCATTTTATAGAATATATTATATATCAAGTATTATGTATTAGAATTAAACATTTCATACATAAACTATTTTCCTAAGCAGAAGGGGTACTAAAGCCTTGTAAGGAAGTTACTTAAATTATCGTGTTACTTAAAATAATCTATTCCTAACCTGTTTCAATATAATGGATAATATTATAATTTTTATAGATAATTACTAAGCTCAAATTATTATAATGTTACATGGTTGATCTCAAAACATTATATCAAATAAAATAATTCAATTTATTATATGTGTTAATCAAGCAAAATCAATATCAGCAAAAAGTTCTATGTAAGCTACAAACTACCAACATATTCTATTAAATGCTTCAAATTTTTTAATCTTTTATACAGTGCAATGGTAAAAACACAATTCTACTCAAATAAAGCCATAAAAAAAATCTATAAATCAATACCAAATGTTTTTAAATTTCAAAAGCCACTACCAGCCAACAAAATACAAGTTTGAAATTTAGATTTTTATTTTGTCCGTACCATAATCGTACATTTCATAATAATCCAACAAAGTCGTCGCTACCATATTCCTTAAGATGGACTCCCCGAATTTCAGGAGCAGTCTGCTAAAACAATAAAAATATCTAAGTACAAACCTGAAGCAAACTGGAAAATAAAGAGAAAAGAAGTCTAAAAATTACAAGAACAATATTTCCCAGAGAATATTTCTGTGTTGCCAGTATAGATGTGTAATTCGCCCGCACTATACACATAAATAATATAATATTAAACTATCACTTCCTACACGAAGCAGTAACAAACTATTATTAGAGGAATGTAAGGGAATCCAAATTATCGTCTATTCAATGTTATTCTTAAATATTTTGCCGATTTTTCCCCCATTTTTAATGGAGTTCTTTCTAGAAAAGTTAAATTTGTAACCTATAGATTCTTAGAACTATTTGTGGTAGCTAAAATATGCATTAAGTAATAAATATAAAATAAGAAATAAAACTAATTATTATAAAATTGTTATTTTGCACATAGATAGCCATGTTATAGTAAGAAAAATCAATTAAAATAAATTATCAAATCGCCTAATAATTTTTAATACGTTACCAGTTTCACAAGCTTGAAACATGATTTATAGTTTAATGAAGTTTTTATTAGGGAAATCAAAATATGTGAATCGAAGTAGGTGCTAATTTAAAAAGTACTCTGAAAACACGTCTATTGTTTTTTTATTAAAATCCAAAAGATTTTAATTGTATCTCCTACTATAAGTATACAATTATATTGTTGTCTAACTACTAGATATTGTTGAAGCTATTCGTGAATTAAATGTAAATAATTAAAAAAAAAAAAAAAAAAGAAGTTAAAAATGACCTTTTGCTCTATAGTGTTTTTTTTTTTTTTTTAATCGCCTATTCAGGTTCAATTAAGGTTCTCTTTTTATATATAATAATATTGCGCATGGTTGCTTAAAACTATTAAAATACCGAGTTACCGACTGTCCAGGATAACTGCATTCTCGAATTGTGTTCAACGGTATAAAACAACCGACAACAACACGGGCAGGCGCATCAGTTATACCATACCGCATAACTAAACCTTTTTATTACTAAAATATTTTAAATATATATGTAAACAATTCCTCCTTTATTATAGGATTTCGGGCCTCTTACTAAAATTATTAGTAAAACTTTAAGATTATTATGCTAAGACTATCATGGGGTTTGTAGCGAAAATGTGAACACTAGAATTAAACTTAAATGAATTAATTAAATTTACTGTAAATGTAAAATTCATTAAAAATCAAACTTTGTTTTTTGATTTAAGCTTTTATAATGAACATTCTTAGTATAATGAACTTAGTAATATTAAGAAAAATATATTTTAAAAAACTATGCAATAAAGAAACCTAATTGTTATTCCAAATGTCTTCACTTTACAGAAAATTTAAAAAACGGTTTTTAGTTTTAATATTATATTTTTAAACTAGAATAATGATAATAAGGGCGAATTACATTTTTTTTTAAATTATCATTCAATGAAAATGAAGTTCGCAGTTGAAGGTCAATTATAAAAATAAAATAAGCTTCTAAGAAAATAATGGACAAAAGTTCATAACCAATATTGGTCGAAAAAGTTTGATAAAGAGTATACGTAATGGTTAAAAATGTGGTAAAAAAAAAAATAATTTAGCTTTTATTATTATTATTTATTTTTTTACCACATCTTGGATCATTACGTATACGTTTTTCTGACCCTTCAACCATTATTCCATGTATTTAATATATAATATATATAATTAAAAAATATAAATCATCTCACCAGTGGTTATCAATTCTGTTGTATCTTCCTCGGCGTTTTCAAGATCACCCTCGTTTTCAAAGAACAGATAGAGCCTGTTGATTTCGTTGGGAACCAAATTCTTACTAGGCTCGCCGAGATCGCCTGTAAAAAGATTAAAACAAAATTTAATTTATAAAATAAAGTAATAAAAAGCATTAAAAAAAAAATAAATGAAAATTAGTATAATCAAGTTTTCGAGGCTTCACATATTTTCTACAAGTTAAATTTCTAAGAATAAAACCTTTCTTTGCCTATAATTTCATTGCTAAATTACACGACTTACTTAAAGAATTGATTGTATAGTATATTAATAGAATTTTATGGTTATAATTAAAACACAGAAGTATTATAAGGCTCTGAAGCGTTTCTCTTGGTATCAGAAGCAGGGCCATTATTTCCGAGCACGCAACCGACAGGAAAACTGAACGGATGTAATCTTTTCCATAACCTTCATTTGGAATTCAAATCAACAAAGCAATAATAGATTTAGAGTTTCATTTTGTAACATTTTACTATGGAGAAATATAGTCAGCTTAGATACATATCAATCAAACATAATGAATGAGCTATGAATCAAATAAAATAAATATTACATTTTAATCATGTTCTTCTAATTTGGATTATTTAAAAATTATTAAACACTTTATAAATTACCTAAGAGGTAAAATATTTTTAATTTAAATTAATTATTCTTACAATAACCACGTTCATAGGAACATCAAGTACATTATGAGTTGTTGTTTGTTTTAAAAAAAATTAATTTAGAGGTCGATTTCCAAAATGTACCACCATATCCATTCTGGGAAATATTTCATGAAGCACAAAAATCTCTCGTTACTATATTAAACCAACATATTCGATTATTTTCGGATTAAAATCTAGAATTACTCTATTAATAAAAATATTTTAAAGTTATGGCATGAAATATTTCAGTATGATTAGGAACGAAAATGTTTGTAATTAGTATTTTTAGAAAATAATTAAGTTTTTAAAGGACTTGAGGGTACATTAGATACATTCAAGAAGATTTAGTTTTTTTTAAATATTATTTTATTAATATATTTTTTATTTAGGACTCCCACTGTAGCATCGTCCGAATAGCCATAGTAGCATAAAGTGACGTTAAATAAATAAACAAACTTAATATTTTTTTTTTATTGAAATTTACAACTGTACAAAAAATACATCAAGTAAATATGCTATAATGTTATAACACATGGAATGAACATGAAGAGAAACTGCCCATTGGCAGCACTCTTTGGTCGTGAGTCTGAAGATTTAGTTAAAACTAAATTATGAGAATAAAAATATTGCAAAATATAAATTTCGTAAAACCTTTTGAAAATAAACTTACCAATTGTTACGAGAAGCGAGAAAAACTCCACTTAGTTGATCGTAACATAGCTTAGCCAACCGTGAAAAATTCTCTCTACACTCGTTAATGATTTCCAGTTTTAGAAGTGTACTATATTTAAAGCTTATGGTAATAAATTTATTTTGTTTCATAGCAAACGTATGCAAAATTAAAAAACGTGGAAAACTACTAACTAACAAATTTTAAAATAATATATTATCAAAGAAATGAGATTACTGCTGAGTTTGAAAATCTTGAAGTTGCTTGAACTGTAAGAAAGGTCAGGCGAGAGGAAACTAACCAGAACGACATTGAGAGTAGAAGGCTGCTAAGTTTCTATGGCCATTCATATCGAAATATAGATAAATTATTGATTAGTTTTTTTGTTAAGGTTAGACTCAAATTATGTTATATTTTATAAAATTCTAACTATTGCCGTCGTTTCCACAACAAGTGCTTGCTGAACCCCCTCTAGAATTTTCTAAGGAAGCTGAAGTTGTTGGATGGATTCTAGCGTGCTCTCTGAAATCAGGCTATTAAAAGATAATATAATCGGATGAATCCCGGAGCTCTCCAAACCACACAGTTGCTTAATCTCTTTAGCCAACACCTAGTACTTTCTTTTCTTCACGGCAACTGTCTTCTGAAGATTATTTTCCGATGAGCCAGTTATTATTATTATTATTACACATATCAAATAATTATAATAAAATGAGTAATTAATGAAATACGGAAAGCAGTAGTGTTGTTGTTATGCAGGTGCTCCAGAAAAACGTGAGGTAGACTTCATAACCTTCTCAAGCACCGTTTCGTTTAATTATTATGCTGAATAAAACAAGAACATAATTGTAATTTACTTGTTCCTAATTGGAAAAATAAGTTGAGGTCATACCAGCTGGATATCAGGATTCGAGACCTCATTAACGAGTAGAATGCTAAATTGCTGGAGAATTATCAGAGAATACAGGATGTCCCAGTTGGACCTACCCGACAACGGCGTGCGCTGGATCACGTAGACTCCAGGGTTTGTAATAGTTTCGAAAGGTACCTGGTGGAGCCACGCCTGTATCCAGAATAATCATATGATCTTATCAGCTGTAGTTCAAGGATCCATAGTCGAAATCAGTTTGGTAATTGGATCCCCGATAACTTGTCATTTCCCTGTTTCAATCTTTTCTAAAAATATCAAAACTGCAGTAATTTTTTTTTTTTTTTTTGTAATAATCATTAGCTCCTTACTACTTCCCGGATGAGAAGCGCAAGAACTGACGAGGTCAATAAACCTGATATTGCGTTTTTTACGACAGCCACCTCGAAGGAAACGATCTGGAAGTTGAGGATTTTTTTTACGGTCCAATACGCTCTGGTGAGTCACAGTTATAGCGGTCTATGACTCACCGCAGACAGGACTTTCTTGAAGGTTCGCCTTGAGCTTGAAATTGAAAAAAAAAGGGAATAACATTGTCCTATAAAAATAAAAGTCTCAAGAGACTGATTTTCAAAGCATTCCATGCGAATCTCATCTGCTATATTTATCCTTAATCCTTGGATGATTACGATTAATCATTTAGATTATGATGTATGCAAGAAAATCCTATGATTAGTCTGAACAGTGGATGTGCATTCGAGTTTCAGCCTGAACAAATATGAATCTCAAGATAAGAGGTCAATCAGTTTGAACCCGGGATTATAAAATTGTATAATCGATAGTCCGAACAAGATCTGGATTTCGTCAAACCCGAATTATCTGGTGCAGATAGTGAGCGGTAATTAAGGGGGCAGGTGTTGGAACACGTGAGTTTCGGACTACATAGTGGAAGCACGTTGGCGCTGGGCTAGCAGATTAGATCCAGTCCTCGAGATTAGGGTTGGTGTAGGAATTATGATCAATTAACTTTCTTTAAATATCAATTATTGGCATTTATGTCTAAAATAATTAAAAAACAGAATTCCAGATTTAAGAGTCAACACAGATATACTTCCTATTAATCCTAACAAATAGAGATAACCTAGAAACAGCCTGTTAGAAACAACCTAATTTTCGAGACAATTCTATAAAAACATGCAAAAAGAATTATTTAATAATAATCGAAAAATATCGTTAATTAATTATCTTATGAAATATTTTCAATGATTTTATTTCTAACCAGAACTCTGAAGCTCTATTGAAAGAAACAAATATGACAGTAGTTCGTCTCTTTAACGAGAGAATGAATTGATACTGTTTCCTCTTTTAAGGAAAAACAATGGTTGACAGTTAAAAATAATTATTATTTATTTTATTTTTTATTTATATTTTAATGAGTTTTACAACTGTATATAAGTAAAAGTGTTGAATTATAATAAAGGGCGTAGAAAAGGCTTGTGAAGAACAGGCCCAGAGGTAGAACTTCGATGTTTATTTAAATAAGTAGATCCCGAGGCCATCTTCTTTCAATCTCCTCGGAGGGTTATCAGGAATGTGTGAGGTTGATACGTTGCGGACATGAGGGTTTATGTGGGTTGGGAGTTAAGAATTGAAAGTGGTATATCTGGTAAGAGAAAGGTCTGCAACAAATGAGATATTATGGTCGTTATGTATGACTTTATTAAAAATAATTATTTAGTGACAAATTATTCTGTTGTCAGCAGCTGAAACTAACCTTCTACTACCTCCTAACTAAAGTGCACGTGAATTAACCGGTCTCAGTTAAGAAAAAATGCTTTGTTTTTGCGAAAATCTCGGGCAGTTCCTTAATACAATATCAGTATTGCCCATTGAATGTGAATGAGATTCCAGAAAGTTGAACCTTGCTACAACACCAAGGAGATAAGAGAAATCATTAAGTAATATTGCAATAGGTTACGCCATATTTTTCATAAATATCAATGGACTTCTTCTGCGTTTAAGTATGTTAACTCTTGACCACTTTCTGGTTCTAATTTTACTTATTTTTGAAATTGTCACAAATGATAAATTTTCAGTTTTAATACATAAAATATTGTTTACTCTCATTCCACTATTTGTGATAGTACTGGTACCTATCTTTTAAAATATCGAACACAGCACTAAACTGTTTGAAGAACGTATTCTTATTCAATGCTGCTAAACGACAAAAATAAAATAGAAAAAAAAAAGTGAGTGACATGTATACAAAAATAATTGCAAATGTTTAAGGCATGGTTCTACTAAACAGAAGTTGAGTGATAGCGAATCCAAACAGATTTCTATTTTCAGTCTAAAATTTTGGAAGGAAATATTCGCAGTCTTTTTCAGTGGATGTTTCGTTTGTCGAAATCAAGCTTCTAGGGAAAATAAATTATTTTAAAAAAGTATTATTTATTTCATTTTATTAATCTGACATTTCGTTACAGGTTTCGAAAATGACAAATCTGATTTTTAGGTAAGTTTTATTAATACTATTTACATTTAATATATTAAATAAACATACAGGATGTATATTTAAAAAAATAATAAAGTAGTGAATAATTCACTCAAAGATGTACATTAAATTGGAAGTTTACTTTGTATAGATTATTTGATTATTTGTTTATTTTCATTTACTTATTAATGCAAATTTTATTTAAAGTGAACTCGAAAGCGTTAACTCAGATATTTTATTTGAAATCATTTTGAACCTATTCGGATTATTATTTAATATATAATTAGTATTGTGTACATTATGGTATTAATATCATAATTGCGTTTTAGTAAACTAGGATCACTCATTGATCATAAAATCAGTAAAGGATATTGTTAAACCTTGCATACTAACAAATGATTTATAAATTAATTGATATTTAATTAAAGAAAGTGAAGAATATTCAGTAGTGAAATACTGCGATTGATTATTTTAAGCGAAAATATAAAAAACGTAAAATTGCTATTCCACTGTTTACTTCTGAAAGGTACAATAATTCAATATAATTTTAAAAAGCACTATCTAAAAAAGTTTTATTCAATCGTATCCCCGGTATTATAAATTTCTATTTCTGATTTTAAAATGACACAATTAGTTTAAGAGATACTTTAAGTAAAATATCTTATCTAAAATGTGCATTTTTTAAAAAATATCACGAATAGAAACATTAAGTCTCACCGGCAAAGACATCATAACTAATTAACTCTATTTATAGACAATCTTGGAAATAATTACTCTGTTATCTAATAGTCTTGGAACATTCTGGTTTGTGTTCTATTAACCGGGCCCTATAGAATGTTAGGAAAGAACTGGATCTCCAATGATCGAACGAGAAATTATTTAACAACAGAATTATGACCTAGTAATAAAACTTTTAATATACAATGTCATAAAATTCATATTAATTACTCTCTATTGCAAAAGAACTATTAAATTGATTTTCAAGCAAATAAATACAAACAGAACTTTATGAATCGCACAGAAACTATATTCAGCATGTATAATTAGCTGTTATATGTTTCATTAAACATACTGTGTTTTATCTTAACTCAAACAGTCTACTGTTTGTAGAGAGAAAATGATAATTAGGCTCATCTGACAAAATTTGTTAATGAACCATTTTTTTCAACTTTGGCTAGCTAAGCAACCCACTGTGTCCACTCGACCCAGCTGATAAACTTACAAGAACAACTGAATAATCACTTTTTATTTCTGAGATGCTTTGCTCTCTTAGCTGAGTTATGCACTGTCTCATCATTTTTCTTTTACATTTTTTTTTTCTTTTTCCTTTGTACATGGAGATCAATAAATAGCTAAGATATTATGTTAAAACCAATTCCGATGTTGAATATAAAAAATCGTCAGCAATTAACTTCATTTGTAAAACTAGTTCTTTGAATAATAAATAATAATATATACAATTTAGAAATCAAAAGGTTTTATGTGTCAATAAATTATTATTAGTAATTATTATCATTGTAATGACTCCCGTTCAATACTTCCCCTCCATTGTGAACCTGAGAGTTCAATGATTAATAATTTATTTGATCACAATAAATGTCCAATATCGTAAAATATTAATACATAATAATGAAAAAAAAAATTAAAACTACTAACACTGATCTAATCTCTTTTAGATATGTCATTATTTTTTGTAGTCATTAGTTTTGTGTTATTTAAAAAAAAAAAAAAAATTATAAGCATAACTCAGAGGTAGATCAGGAATGACAATATAATATAAATTACAAATTCGAATATTTTCAAAGATGAAAGACACCTTAAATTAGAAATGTCTAAAAATTTTGAAAAGTATTTTACAGATGTTTTGAACATATGAAGGAATCTATGTATATAATTTGTTAGGCTTATTTTAAATTAAAGTATCTTCGTAAATATTAATTTATTGAAAAAAAGTCATCTTGATATTTTGAAATAAAAAGCCTTTACAACAGACTCCTCATAATTGTATCTTGTGAATTTTTCGTATCTATTCTAATTACAACATAGTATCATTTTTTTTATCAATAGTTTAAATATATATTGATATTTGTATAATGACTCATTAAGTAGAAATTAATGTAATAATAATTAATAACAATGCTTTAATATTTTATTTTTTTATTATTATTCTATTATTATGCAAATTTCTTTACTTACGTTTCTCATAAATACTGTATGAATGTACTCTCGCAGAACTACTAATAATGTCCTCATTGAGGCAAATTGTAATGTCACTGAATATTTTTTTTTTCCAATAATAACAATTTTCACGTAAAAAAAATCATTATAATTGACAGTATGATAAAGAAAATAATTATCATTAACTATTAATGTATACATTTATATATTGGAAATATGACAATTATAATAGATTATAGTCTAAGAAAATATATATGTTCACGCATACATAATATAGTTAATGGAAAAAGAATATTTGTATGCATAATCCGCTAAGACGTATCCGGTTTCCTTGGAGAATAAAAAACGGTTTCCCGTACGACTTGGGGTTGGGCTAAATACATCCGATGACCTCCAGTGTGTTATCGTAACTAGCTACTAAACTATTAGTTTAATTAATTTTAGTTTTAAAAAATTAAATTTAAAATTGCAAAACGTTCATAAAAAAGCTGACATACATACTCGTTTTTAAAATGAATACAAGTGACAGGAAAAACACGATACACATAAATATCGTAAGAGGAAAATACATTAAAGATACAATAAAGAATTGTTTCTGAAAAAAAAAAATATTATAAGCCACAATGTAGCTCTTGAGACAGATATAAATGTTGAAATCGCTATAAAAATAATTAAATATTTAAGAAAATATGAAATAATAAAATTATTTTTATAACATTTATTTTTTATTTATCATACAATTTTAATTTATATTAGAGCTGATTTTACGGTTATATAAGCCAGAATTATGCTTCTTATTGTATTAAGATAATGTATTTTTGTTTCGAAATGTATAAATAATTTAGTATGTTTTAGAAATAAATATTTTTTTGAAGAATCCTTCGCTCATGCGGTGTTTTCTATAAGTATAAATTGTTGTCTTCAAAATATTTTAATTTTAAATGTTATTTCGTTTCTAAAATGCTTAATAACATAACAAGCAAAAATAAACAAAAAAATCCCCCAAAAAATATGAAACGTTAGTTACTAGAAAAAAAAAACTATTTTTTTTCTCACAAACAATAACACACTAGGAATATTCGTTGACCTCCATAATTTTTCAAAGGAAGTTGCAAATAAAAAATATTAAAATATTTTTTGTATGTATAAATGTAGTTTTAAATTAATTAAAAAAAAAAATTATTATATATATTAACATCGCTGGCGAAACACATAGAAAATTTATTACCTGTTAGACTAATAATGAAATTGTTTTATTACCTACCATAAATTTTTGCAATGAAATGGATGATTTACACACAGCGTTTAAATTGGACTTTGAAGTTTATGATTCGATTGAGGAAAAAGAGGTTTTTCTTGATCTTTCCTTGTAATCGAACTAAAAATAATTTTTGATAATCATCTCGCCATATTTATCAATATTTACCGTGTTGGGTCTTTGTTATATAATTAGAAATCTTATACTGGAACCTAGCCACTTATTCCTATTCTGTTTGATAGTAAACACTTCTGGCTGTAAGTATAAATAGGAGTGATAAATAGGGCAATTTATTTTTAACTATATTTATATTAATCAAGATTGCAATTTCATTTTATTATAACTATATAAATAAACATCTTGTAGATTTTTCCTAATTAACTAGACAATTTTTTTTTTAAATACACACAATGTTAAATGTACAATTTTATTACGTTAAAGTCAGTAATTGTCGAATAAATCCATAAAAAGAATTTCAAACTACTCGTTAGAATTAAATAAGTCGCATTATCATGTTTATTCTAAACAATCTGTCCCATTGTATACCTTGACCCTAAAGATAAGAGCCAAACCGATTATTAAGTCCAAAATAAAAATGTTTTTCTGAGAATAAAATAAAAACACTTATCGGTTAATAATATCTCGATTTTTTTTTTTAATTTAAACTGAAATATTGAATTTTAATTGGTTGGCCGAGAAATGAATATGAAAAATAAAATAGTTCGGGTTACGGTCATAAAAGAATATAAACTAGTAAAATACTATTTATTAGCTTATGTTTCGACCAACGTTTCAGGTATTCATCAGGACTTACAATGTAGGTGTTTGATAATAATAGAAAAGGACAAAAAATGAGTAATATTGAAAACACAAGAACAAAAAAAAAATGAAAGTAATTAAATCTAATAAAGAAATAATTAATAGATCAACATAAATAAATAGGGATTGAAAAACAATTTTTTTTTTCTTTTTTCCTCTGAATGCCACCCATTTGGCAGAGACCATTCAGCCACAAATAAATATAGTTAAGAAAAACATGTAACTATACTTCATATTTTCCTTTCTCTATTTAATTATATTTCAATATTCATTATTTATTTATTTATTACGTTTTTATTCGTTGTGTTTTCAATTTTATTATTTTATTTTTCACGTTCTTTTCTGTCATTATCAAACACCTACTCAGTCCTTGTTTTTTAGCCCTGATGAAAACCCGCAACGTGGTTGGAAACGTGGATAATAAATTTTATTTTACTTTATACATACATTATATATATATATATATATATATATATATATATATATATATATATATATATATATATATATGTGTGTGTGTGTGACAGCCACCACTACCATTTCATCCTTCATATTTAAAATCAAATAGTGCGTCACACTTGTCAGATAATTTATTTATTTTATGGAATTAAAAATGTATTCGATTTAACGAAATAACATGATAGTTTTTACTTTGTTGTGCTGTTTTGCAAAATAAAATAAAAATAATAACATTTATAATTTTTTTGCCCCAGTACTATAAGTATTCATCACAATATTATAGATTAAAGTCACAATAGCAAAATTTATACAAATAGATAATATTGATGCTAGATTAATCCTTTATCGAACGTACATAACATTTTGTGAAATATTTTCCCATCTTCACGTTTGTATTGAACAAAAGTAAAACATGCTTAATTAAAATGTACTAATACATGTATACACATAAAATATTCTGATTTTTATTATTCTTTTTTTTTTACATAATTGCATTATTTTATTGATCAAAATGTTCAAAAGGTTATCTAAAGGTTAGAAGTACTTCAGGTAAAGGTGACTGACCCAGAACTGCATTCCGCGTGAAAATTATTGCAATGCAACTGCAGTCGTAGTATATTTTTTTTAGAGTTAAATAGTTTCAAGGAAGCATTTGAGTTTGTATGGCGCGCTGTCCTTTTGCTCAAAAACAAAAAGTCGCTCTAAAGTGATACTGCATACTTAAGATATATATATATTTATACTTGAGGTATATATGCATACATAAAATATATATTTCATGGACCGGAAACCAAACAACAAAAATCGACTTACTAGAGGAACCACATATTTATGTGGAAATTTAATAGAACTATTAAAATAAGGTTCGCGAAGAAAGTTGGGTTTAATTTGTTTGCTGCGCTGATTTTCTTTAATAAATATCCAATGATATTAACTAAAAAGCAATTGTGGTGAAAATATTTGCAATAAATGGTCAGTATTAAATTAGAATTAAACAGTTGAATGAATGAATATATGAAATAATACTACGTAAGAGAAGACTTTCTAAAGATATGTTCCTTTTAAGTCCACAACCTGGCACGCCCATCATGACTGGCTATTTCTGTATTCGACTTTCAGTTTTTATTTTAAACATTGTATAATAATATACTATAATAATGTATAATACGATAATATATTTTGCGTTAATAAATAATTTATACATTCATTCATCATAAGAGCACTAAACTTATTACTGATAATTATACGTAACAATGTAATATAGTTATATTATTTAATATAAATCATGTGTTTCCAACGAACCTTAATACATTTCTTCTTTTTTAAGTTGACTTAAAACTATTTTCATAATCTTTAAGTTTTTGTAATATTTCTTAAATTGATTTTAAAAGCCGAGATAAGTGAATGTGGTGTGTTGCCCGCACCAGATTTTTTATCACTAAATTTATTTAAAAGTTCTTAAATTGGTTTTAACAACGGAGGTGAGGGAAATCGTGTATAGCTCGTATCGGATTTTTATTTATATCATTGTTTATTACTCAAGGATCCCTTTAAGTAATGACAGTTTTGCAAAGGTAGGACAGGGGAATACTGAGGCCAGGCGGTGCCAGGAACGGAAGCATTAACGGTCCGGGGAGGAAGAGGAGAAAGCAGCAGGACTTCTGTCCTTGGCCAGGAGAACCTTCCAGGCTCTTGATGTAAGAGTAGCTTTCTTCTCTGCTTCTCCTATCGAGTCCAACGGGTTAATCAGGGCTGGTTCTCTGGCTATTTATAGGAGTCTTTCCTCATTTCCCAGACCGCTCTCTGGAATGAGCTGTGTCTTCTGGGGCGGACTGACTACGCTGGCGAGGAACCAAGTCGTACGATTTGAGGTAGGTCAGGGTTGGGACTGGGTTAAACCGAAATCTCAAGAGAGGTGGAAACAATGCTCTCCCAATAAAAGTCAACTTCCTTTGACTCATGCTTGTTTTGACAGACTCACGTAAGTCTAGAGCATTCTTTTTATAAGGAGAGGTAAAAGTTGTTTTGCTAAAAATGAAATTTTGCTTGAAATTAGCCGCATTACACATTTTTCTCCTATAAAAGTAGGCCCTGGACAGAACATAAAATGCTCACTATCGACTGTTTTCAATTTGTAACCTCCTTTTTAATTATTTTTTTTTCACTTATAATTTGTTTTAAGGTCGAAAAAGAAATCTAATACATCAATATATCTAAATTTATGTTTTTATTTTCATATGTTAAGGACTGTTTTAATTATACTTTTTGGATCACCTGTAGCAGGGTGACTAGCACTAGCATAACAGTCTTCTATCCTATTGTAAAGGATTCTTAACAATTGACATATATTATAACTAGAATACCATTTAAAGTGGAAGAGAACTACAATGTTCGACTCGATTATCCTTTTACAAGGATGCGAATCGAAATAATTCCGTGGTAACTAATTACCACACTAAAAAGGACACTTTTTAGTATCGCAACTCTCTTCCCAATGCAAAACACGGTCCGAAATAGAATAAGCCTGACTAGGGGTGAGGAAGGAGGTGGTTTACGCACAAAAAGGACTAATTTTACTATTTCGAAGGATATGCCCGATTTTAATATTTTAAGGGTTATTTTAATTCCTTTAACATCATTTAATTATCCAAGCTTACTTAGAGCCTCTACTGAAATACATTATCAATTTAGTAGATTAACGATCTAACAAAATTTGGAAAATATTGAGTATTGAAAAAAAAAGAAAAGTAAAAAGTCTTATATCAATTAAATATCATTCTTGATTTTATTTATTATAAAGTTAAGTCGAAACCTTTTTTTAAATGTTATAAATGGTTACATAAAACAAAAATTAAGGAAGTAATTCATTTGATAAAACTACAATAGTTATACTCAGAATGTCTCTCATCTAAATCACTTGAGTTGTACGAAAGTAAAAAATAAAAATCATTATAACAGAACTAAACTGGTAAATATTTTAAAACTTTTTCATGGATTGTATTCAATTATGTGCTGTTCTAGTGGATATTATATGCTATTATCATAATTTGATCCTTCAAATAAAAAATAATAAAAAAATCTAAAATTTCTTTATAATTATAACTATTTTTTAAAACATTTATAGGATCGAATAGGTTGAAAAAAAATCATATTAAATCCTGTGGTTCTGGCACATGTCCACAAGTCATTATTTTATAAAACATGAAATTGTGCAACGAAGATTTCAACTACAATTTTTTACTCCCTTAGGATTGCAACCTTAATAGAGCTCTTCACCAAAAAAAAAAAAAAAAAAATAAAATATATGTAGAGTTAAATACATGAATATAATATGTTTAAAAATAAAGTATTTTATTATTTAAGCAAAAAGGCAAACGGCAAATATATAACCCTATTAAAAACATTTATCGTAATAAAACAATATTGATTTAAATTCACGAAATCGTCTATCAATTTTCAAAAATTCTGACTGTAAATTTCAAATAACTACTTCTGAAAAATTCAATCGAGAAATACACCTTACGTTTGTTTTGTTTATAATATTTCTTTACTAATGAAAATATCCCGATTTTTAACTCTGGAAAAATGAAAAATACAACTTCATTTCTAAAAATTTCTCTTCCAAAACTAGGCCCAAATACTCCCCACGGCCTTAGGCAGCAGGTCTACCAAGGCGAGCGAGACTCAAACCCTGTTTTATGAGCCAATTCTCTAAATTATGTTCCACAAAACTTTTGTAATCAACATAAGGTGAAGTATTTTCAAATATACTAAAAAAAATATAAATGTTTTATAAAAATAATACTTATGCGAAAGTTAAATAATACTCTAAAAATCACATGGAAATCACCTTATTCTTTGTAAGAGAAATTTGGTGTTTTTAAATACGTATGTAAAAAAATAGAAAACATAAAATACATATTATTGATAAATCAGCATTTTTAGTTTGTTTCTTTAATGTTTATTTGGTATGAAAACTCCTATTTATTATTCGTCTGGAAATCTTATTATGATGGCAATCTTATTTGTTAGAAAACATAAATACTTTGAAAGTGACAAAGCCCCTTCAATGTCTCGATCCCAAATATTAACTATGATTCTAAACAATATTTTAATTTTTAAACTATCAGTATAATGTTTTCAAATATTAATCTGATGTCAGGAACACTTCAAAAAATGCCAAAGCTTTCCTTAAGACAGAGACCTCAAATTAAAAATAATATGGTAAAATTTTTTTTTTTAAATAATTACCAAAATAAATCATTAATAATATTAAAATCTTACTTAATTTTATATATATATATATATATATATATATATATATATATATATATATATATAAAGAGAGAGAGAGAGAGAGAGAGAGTGAGTCTTTAAACTACCCGTATATTTTTTTTCAATATTAATCTCCAGTATCAGAAACGGATTTATATCAAATAAATTCTTTATTATCCTGGTACAAGTCCCTTTAAAATAACATATACAGAATGTTAAAAATGAGCTTTAGAGTCTTAGAGTCATTTAAATACATATAAACAAGTTAGCAATTACTGATATAAAATAGACATATGTAAATGACAAGAAAAAATAAATAAAGAACTCGAATAGAGTCTTATTTAAAATTATATTGTGACTGGATAATCATTAAATGATTAAATATGCAGGATTTGAAGGCAGAAAAAGAGTTGGAGTGACGGATGGAAAGAGGAATAGAATTTTTATAGGATTGAGGACCGAATGAGAAAAGATCTGTCGAAACGGGAAATTAGACTGTACTTTATAAATCTGAAGGCCTATTGGGTGTATATTAGTGTATTAGAAGTTCAATTTCGATTATTAAATTTATTCTTATCAGCAGAAGGATAATAAAATGAATATTTAAAGAATAAAGTACATGTATTTCTTGAGTATTAGAATAACCTTTTTATTATTTACGTGTTCCCCTTTTCTTTCCATGGCAAATAAGACAACTATATGTAACATAATACAACAATAAGTTATTTTACATAATACAAACATTTGTTACTTGTAACTTAACGTAGTACAACTAATTTAAATATTCTTAAGAAGGAAATATTTCATTTCAAATAGTTCTTTAGTTCATATACGAACTATGTCCAAAGGCCACCCCTAAATCGTTCACGCTCCGGATTGTCTCTCTCCTCCCATTGCACGCCCCTCCCGAAGGTTCCGCATACCTGGAAGACCCGGTTCAAAGAGGATTCACAACTCTCCTATTTCACTACCTAGCCTTCAAAGGAACCTTCTACAACGAGTCCGATGTCAGGTAGCAGGGTGCTACCATCCTACAAGTTTACAGCGTCTTAAAATATTGTCCTCTCCTAATTACAGGGACATCCTAGTCTTGGGCAAGGAGTTGTCACAGAAGCCTTCCGAGAAGACGCTCCATAGTTTGACAGCTTTTGAAAATAACAGAGCACGTTTATGACAATTAGCTACTGAAGAGCATGAAAATCAGTTAGGAACTGGAAAAATTTAGACAACTGAAATGAATTCTTGTGTTAAACGTATTTTAGCACGTTGTAATGAAGTTAGCGGAATTTCCAGATAATAGTACGCAGGTCAGACACTTTCCTTATCACTATAAATCAAACATCGTTTGTTCCTTGAGCCTATTTATTAAATAAACACGATGTTCCCAGAAGAAATAAATAAAAGAAATAAATTCCCAAAATGGCGTCCTAAAATGGCGGACTTACAAGTCACTGCTTTCGTTCCCTATCACTAACTGCTAAGAATTTTAAATAATTTCGCCATAATTTTTGTTCTTGTTGTCATAAAATAAGATAATAATAAATTCGCTAGGATGCTAAGCCATTGAAGGTGAACTTAAGTTCAAGTTGTTATTACAAAGTTAAGATTACAATAGCAGATGTCATTATAGATCTAACAATAATGAAAAAATTTCTAATAGAACAAGTAGAGCAGTTATACTTAACTAAAAACCAACACTCAGTTTTGTGCATATATGAAATAATTCCTTAAAAATTACCATGAGCACTCCAAAGCTATATGTGGATTATCTTTATAAAAATTTCATAATCTTATAATTATTCATTTTTTAATTATATACTCTTTTTCTTCTTTACTTTGTTTTATAATTACAGTAATGATTTATAATCTGGTCTCATACGGAAAATAGCCCATGCAAAAACTCTCAAAGATTTTGACTTCCTACAACGGTTCCTATTTACAAAAACAAATGACGCTTTTAGAAACAAAGACTGAAATTGATAAGCCAACAATATCATAAGCTGGACTATGTCCAGAAACTGAATTAGATTTGCAAATGCACTAGTTGAACTCGTAGGCTATGCCTCAAAAAATACACTGCAATTGCAGTTACTGATTTTATTTTTAACTCATCATTTAAGTGGGGATCACCTGTAGCAGGGTGGCAGTCTCCTATGCCAAAGATTACGGGTTCAAAACCGCAGGTGGTCCAAGGATTTTTTTATGGGAGTAAAAAATCCTTGGTTATGCCTTCCTTGGGAGGGAAAGTAAGGTGGTCCCGAGCCTGTGCGATGTCAAGTACTCGTTAAAGATCCCTGTCCTAATTAATAAAGTAGCATCGTCCGATTAGCCAAAGTAGCATAAAGTGACGTTAAATGAATAAACAAAAAAACTTGTCATTTGAGTTGCAAAAAACAAAAGTCGGGAAATATTGAGTATTCATAGACGCAAAAGTTTGTTGTGTTATGAATTATAAACTAATCTAATTAATGATAATAAAAAGATATATTAAATATTTAACATGTAAAAGTGTCAATACAAATTCTAAAAGTATGCATTAATTTGAAGAATACAGAAATATTCTGAGACAAAAAAAAAAGTTAATAAATATACGGTTATCATTTGGTATAAAGCACATCAGATAATAGCTAATTGCATAGTAAGAATTTGGAAATATTTAAAAAAAAATCAATAAATGGGTAATCCACTCGGATCACGTTTGCAGTAATTTTAATAATGACAGTGTAGTTCTAAATTTTATTGAATATTTTAACAGTGAACATTTTATTTTATTTTATATTTTGCAATATTTGGATATTTCTAATTAATAAATGATTCTTAATTTTTCCAAAATTTTATTTTACAGCGCATTTATTTTCGGTCTACGTTTCGGGGCTTTTCCCGTCGCATTTGGTGTGGAAATTGAAATAAAGAACTCTGCAATTGAGAAGGAATTTCTATTTTTAGTTTTCCATCTAATATAGAAACGGATTTCCAACTTTCTATCAGAGACACACACTATTTATTATTATTTTTTTATTTAAAAAAAATGGGATATTTTTTAAAGGCATTTTTGAGGAACTTTAGAATGAGGTAATCTAAAAAAGGACTTGGGAAGTGACAAAGCAGAGCCTAGGTCCTTGAGTTAAGTCAGTTTTTATTCAAGTGCTACCTACCCCCTCGATCTCTCCAGTCAAATGTCAGTTCGGTGGAAGTGTATCAATTCTCTTGCGAATCGTTCAAGGCAACATTTGACACAACTCATTAATTAACGACCATTAATTTAAAAATAGATAAACTACTACCTTGATGAAAATAATTAATTAAGTCAATTAACACTATTTCCATATCTTGTGACTCACGCCATGCTCATACACTCTATCATAATGAAAAAAAGTAAAATACCGAATTTAGTAGTTCTTTTTCTCCTTAATTCCATATAATACTTTTTTACTACAAGATTTTTTTCTTCTTTCATTCACCTATATATTGGTAAGTGAAAGTAAAAAAAAATCGTTCCCTCACTATATACATTAGATATACAGTAAGGGAAAGTATTGCAATCATGAAAATTTTCAAATTCCAGTTTTAGACGGAATAGATGTTTTAGGATTCCCTGAGTCCAAACAACCAAGTCGCACGAAAAGGTCTTTCTGTGTGTGTGGTAAGACGCACGATATACAAATTTTATAATTAAGACAACTATACGCCTTAGCGGTTACAGCAACTTTTTCATCAAAACCGGTGTCATAATAGCCTTAGTTAATTAATTAATTTAATGGGCTTTAATATCATGTACGTTTCATTGTGATAGGTGTACAGTCCGACAGGGTTTAAATACCGATATTTTAAATTTTCATTGGCTAAAGTACCTTTAATTTTGTAAATTAGAAAAAATGAAACATATTATATTAGTAACATTGATAAAAAAACTGCTGAATATACAATTTAAACTAATTTTATCACCAACTAACTGTTCCGGTCATCAATTATGTATTTTATTTTATTCTTAAGGGACTTTAGTCCCAGGATAATAAAGAAGTTTTTTTCATTTAAAAAAAAAAAAAAAACTAAAGGAGGAAGGAATAAACATATTACACATGTTTACAACGAAACTCTTTAATTTTAAAGTTAAATCTTTAACTTTTTTTCGAGTTAAACTTTATTTAAAAATTCTTAAATTAATTTTAACGAGACTAAGTGAAAGTCGTGTGTTGGGCGCATTAGATTTTTTATTTCTTAGATATCCATTTTCCAAAAAATAAGATAAGATTAAAAAACATAAATTCATAAATACAATTAATTAATGCTAAAGAATATTATTTAATGAGAATTCAGCCTTACTCTTCCCAGAATGAGCTGTAAAAAAAACCATACATCAAAGCCAAGTGCAGACTCCATTGATAAATTTTCATTCAGATTTATAAATCATAATATTTATAATAGAGAACTAAGATTTTTTTTTCCATTCATTGAAAAATATTCGTTTTAATATTTTTAACTCATTATTAATTAAGAATTTCTATTTTAGGAGGTAATGTGTTGATTAAAAATAAAAACTTTTATTTATTTTTTATTTCATTAAACCCTTAAATGTTTAAAAATATTTTCTGATTCAGGGACTTAAAAGATTAAATTCACTAAATGTGTAGTAATTAACTTTATAGGTATGTTTTAGTGATTTTATACAATGATACATATTTTTTGTACAAGTTCCAAAAAGTAGATCAAAATGTATAATTTTGAAAATATAAATTCTATTCTACTTGATAATAATAATATAAACATATTAATATAACATAAATAAATAAGAGTGCAATCAATATTCAGGACATCAGTTCGAAACTAAGCATGGTAATTTATTCACATTAACTGTTTAATAGTTAAGTCGAAGAAATAAAGAGAGATAAACCAAAATTATAAATAGAGAAGAATCAAATTGGCTTTAATTATTGTTAAACACATTTCTATTTAAAGTAAAAACCAATAATTTTAATTATTAATATTAGTTTATAGCTATTTATTTTTTTAAAAATAAAAATGTTTTATTTGTGATAGTTAAAAACCAACCCAATTTGTTTCTGCCCCAGTTATATTTGTAATTCTTTCGAGTGTTGTAATAAAATAATAAATAAAATTACTATTAAAAGAAAATTAGAGGTAGGAAATGTCCTAATGAGTTTCATTCTAATGCTAAGGCTTCACAACTATCATGATTTAACCGTCTAACTTTCATCTCATAGAATATCCGACATGTATTAAGCAATTATCTTAAATAACCTTCAACGTGTAGAAATTATATAATTGTTTCTGATTATCGCAATTTAAAAACGTATTCCTTTGGAAAGGAGGTGATAAAAACTAACGAGGCAACCATGGGATCGGTTCAAGGACAGATATGAAGGAAGATAGCGAAAAGCTTCAACGCGATAAATATGATTGGTGACAGTTCATCCGATGCATCTATGTAAATTTGAGTCTGTAACCCACAATTAACCAGCTCAATCGGGGATTTGCAACCACATCCTTGCCGGGAAACCATCAGCAAACTCCCGCAAACCGATCCCGCAAGCGCTGCTCCTACCCACTGCTCAGGGGCCATTGGACGACCAACAAACCGGCTTTTAATTACCGCCCTAATCACCTTATTACCGGCCGATGGCGAAATTCCGATTGGTCCAGCTCAGGGCGGATTGGCCAATCATAAGCGTCAAGTACTATTGGCCGAACTAACTCGACGGGATTCGGATCCGTAATTATTGGATAACCGTTATTAATTTATTGCAGGGCTATTTCGTCTTAAGCTCTAAGCTTCGGGAATTACCCTTCCAAATAAATGATCGGATCAAATCATTAAGCAAGTGTAATTAAGGTAGTGTCATTATTATTTCGATTAAATAGTATATCATACAAATTTTATTGATCCTTCATCATCTCTTATTATGATTTTAAAAATAGTACGAACTATTTATTACGAACTGACTTTATGACACGCGCATTTATTAGGGCAAGAAGAAACAAGACACGGAGATAGGAATATAAGACATACATAGAGAAAATTCTCTATATTAATTCTGAGCTCAGATGCCAAAATGGCATAAATCACTTTTTATAGAAATAAGAGTCTTCACATTCGCTTATGTTTGGAAGATGGGTCGTTTATTTGTACAAGGTAAAATTGTTTACTAATGAGCTGAAAGAAAAAATCTTATGACATTTTGCCACCTTCTAAATGAATGACACTCCAGAATATGAAAAACTCTCATTTCTAGGAAAAAATTTGACTTGTAGCATTTTTTCATCTGAGCACAGAATTATCTCTGACCCATAATATTTCTAATAAAACAAAATAACTGTGGCACTACAACTCATTAATGTTCTTGGAATTAGTACATAGTTGAGAAACACAGTTGACCCACGGTTGAGATAAGGTCGAGATCATGCTTATCTACCTTTATAAAGGATCATACGACCCCAAAGTAGATCCACATCTGATATAAAAAAAAATATAACCTGCCACGTTCCGGTTCGAACCTGAGACATGGAAGTTTGTACCTTAGTACTCCGTCCACTGAGTTACCCCCCTTTATTGATACATTTATATTTTTATTATAAAATAATTATGAATATAAATAAATCTCTATTTATTTATTTAACATCCCTTTATGCTTCTGTGACTAATCGGACGATCCTACAGTGAGTGTCCTAAATTTTGCCTATCCAGGTTTAATTAGGATAGGGATCTTTAACGAATACCTGACATCGCACAGGCTCGAGACCATCTTTTAACGTCCCCTCCAAAGGACGGCATAACTAAGGATTTTTACTCTCATTAAAAAATCCTAGGGCCACCTACGGGTTTGAACCCGGGACCTTGGGCATAGGAGGCTGTTATGGAAACCACCATGCTACAGGTAACCCCTCAAAAAATGTCTATTTATTTATGTTAACATAAGGCTCTTCCTTATAATTTACCAACTATAGTTATCTAAAACGAAATGTAAGTGTACCCAACTGTAACTGTTATTTATAACGAAAAAAATAATAATTATTAAAGTAATATCCATGTGAATTCTATTTATAAATTGTTTATCAGAAGAGTTACATTTATGTCTTTATTTATTTTTTCAAAATTATTAATTTTTTGCCGGGTAGTACCATACAGGATTTCAAATTTGTATGCAGTTTCGCTAAATTGTACAAAATTTGTTATGATATTAAATTTAACGGTTAAATAAATATATAGCGTGTATTGACTTTTTTTTTCAATACAATTTAAAATACATGAACTTAAGCCAATAAAAAAAAATTAAAGAAGTAATAAACGATAATAATCAATGAGGTCAGTAGTTATACTTTTCAGCAGGCCAGTGGAAAAAAAAAATCTAAAATTATAACCAGAGAAAAAAATACAAGGAAATAATAACATGGAAAAAATTGTTTTTCTATTTTATCGTGCCATGTTACGAATATAGATAATATTGATATTTCTCTACTGTTTTTTTATATTATTATCAAAATGCCAACAACGATGACCCTTTCGTGACCCTTATCGATTAGAACTTTAGAAATGTTACAAAACGAATAATCTTTTAGTGATTTCTGTAAGAATAATAAATAAGTGAGTTTAGTTCATTATTTATCTATTTAATGATTTAAGAAGATAGCAATTATTACGAAGTAAATAAGTGGTTACGTGGCATAAACAAAATGCTTTGAATTTTGTAAAGAGAAACTTAAATTCTCCAAAAAATCTTCTTCATTAATAAGCAGACGGCCTTGAAAGTATAATATACGATATTGACGTTTCGTTTTTCTAGGATTCGGAAAGTCCTTGAAAATTTATTTGGTATTGAGGGTTTGATAGCGTATCGGAACCTTTTACTATTTTTTTTTAAATGCCTTGGCGTATACTTTAAAAATATATATATATATATATATATATATATAATAAGGAAACGAGGCACACGATATAATATATTAATAAATTAAGGTATGTGTTGAAATTAGTATATTTTGAATTCTATTGAAATTGACTCAGAAGAAGGAGGTAAACAAGTAAAATTTAGGAATTATTTAGTGCTTAGGTTTTAGTAATTTTTTTTATTTTAAAAAATGGACAATAAATAATTGTAGGATAGCATGTAAAAGTAGGTTGATGCGTGTACCTCACTACATTTTTTTTTTAAATTCAATTTTAAAACATAATTGACTTGAATTTACATGCAATAGAAAAACAGCATGCGACTCACAGGCCAATAATAGAGGAAAAATTTAAGAAGTGAATTAAAACTGAATAGTGCTCTATAATTATATAAATCATGACAACATAGACTGAAAATAAAATTCCAATTTCTTTATTATTGTATGAAACAAAAAATACGTCTTAAGAACTGACAGTTGATTCAGATATCAGTACTGAAGACTAATAATAAAATGTATACATTGACCCAGCGTCAACAAACATATTTTTTTTTTTTTTTTTTTTTTTTTTTTTTTTTATTATTTTTTTTATTTTTTTTTTTTTTAGCATGACCGATTCAATGAAGCGGTTGAGCACATGTCATTTTTCTTTTATTTAGAAAAAAACTGATCGATATCAGTGATGAACGCACCGTGCATTCCACTTGTGAATAAAGCAAATGACTTTTTTTTTTTTTTTAGATCGTTTAGATTCAACGGAACAGGTCATTTTTCATTGATGTTCTTTCTCATTTGCTACCCTATTTGTCTGACCTGGTGTCCGATTTAAAATTTTAATGTCCCAATTAAGAAAAAAAAAGACCCTTCAGTACAGATATACACATTTAAAAAATCCTGAAACTTTAATCTGCATTGTGAGCATTTAATTATTTTATATAATTTTTTTTTAATATTTAATATAAAGTCATATCTTACAAGTATAAAGAGATAAAACAAACAGTAAATTAACTTTAAAAATTAGCAGTTAAAATTCTAAAAAAATAGCAAATTTGGGGATAAAATGAGATATTTATTAAATTATGAATTTATATTTTAAAAGGTATTTATATTAAAACGAATTCTGGAAGAGTAATCTTAATGAAGCTAATTAAATTCAGACTTTGATATAACTTTTTTTTTGTTTGTAAAAAAAGATTTGTAATTAGCAACCTTAGGTATATAAAACATAAACTTCCTTATTAATGAACCCCATACATTTTATAAATATTTAAATAAAAAAATTTACTTAAATAAAAATTCTTCCTCCTGCACTGAAAGGAGGAAGCTTACTTCAACGCTAATTGTAAGATATAATCTGATAAATATTCATAAAAAAAAATATATATATTAAAGAGGTACTTGATGGTGTATAACTTGAGAATTCTAAAGAACTTCCGTACATGAAGACTTTTATTTTTTACCAAAAGGTATTATTAATAGCACTCATAACTCAATGGCAAATTTCGCAAAACAAAACGATTACACGTAATCGATTATTAATTGAATAAATAAATTTAATTGAGAAGCAGTACTTCGTAAACGGTCATTTTTATTACAAAATTTTTAAGTACTTCCGTGACAAGAAAAAAATGTTATGTAATATATTATCTCATTTCATAATTTTTCTCAGATCCTTAAGAAACCTATCTTCACTAGTATATTTTTACTACTATCTAGTATTTAGTTTGTGCTGAAAATATATCATCACTAACCCACATATATCCCTAGCAATAGAACAAAAACTGTTGATTGACAAAACCTTTCTTGTCGCTCTACTACTCTCTGGAATTCCCTACCTACTCATATCCGCGATGCTTATACTCAATCATCATTCAAGTCTCAACTGTTCCAATACCTACTCTGTTCCCAAACAGATGCTCTCCAAGCATGATATTTGATTTTATATAAAAGGAAATTTATCATTTATTATTCTTATTCAATTTAGTTAATAAATTATTTTTTAGTTTTAGTTTTGTTCGACAAATGTATCTACGAGAAGTTATTTATTTTACTCTTATGTTTTATTGTATACTTTTTTCTTCTTATATCATTGTAAATAAGAATTAATTATGATCATTAGGTCTTTTGGCCTGATACATTCTATACCTTAAAATACCAAATTAGTTGTTATTAAGGGACTCTGTTACAGAATAAAAATTATTTTCTATTCTATTCTATATTTCAATAATCGAAATTGTTTTGTTTTAATCATCGAATATCACACAAAAAGTATTCTTAATCCTTAAGATTTCGAATTAATTATCACCGCAAAAACCATGGTCCATTTTTTAAATCATGTATTAGAACTTCACAAATGTCTGGAGCCTCAATGGAAATGTTGTCAACGTTCTATAAATAGAATGTTAATTACCTTATCAACTAATGGATCTTTAACAGTGTTATGATGTCATGAAACATCATTCATCTTCGTTAAAAAAATCTGACAGATACTTGAGATGCAGTATTTTTTTTTTTCTAAGCCCCATGGATGCAGTAAAAAAAAAAAAAAAAAATTACAACCTTGAATATTTAGTGTCATGAGAGTATTATATCCGGTATATAGGGAAATGAATAATATATCAATTTTATATATTTCACTTTTTTTTTAAATTATTTAAAATTGACTAACACTTCATTAAAGTCATTAGATGAATCGTGTCGAAGCAGAGAATAAATGATATTTTCTGTAGTGTTTAGTTAGTTAAATATGTATTTTTGGTATTTAAAAAATTAATTTTAGACGTTTTCAATTATATTTATTTTATTATATATATAATTTTTTTTTTCCATTTGTTATTTAAGTTTACTTATTTTATTTTATTTTTTGTTTTACTCTGTACATATGGAATGAACGGCTTCTTTTAGCTCTTGTACTTATTGCCTTATTATTAATACTTATAGATAGTGACGGATCGTATTATTTTTTAATAAGGCAATATTCGTTTTCAAGACAAAACATAACTTCTTTTTAAAACTTTTTTTTTTAATGTAGCCGAAAACGTCATTTTGATTCAAATGGATTTTATAAAAACATGTAAATGTCCTATATAAAAAAAACAAACTCATAACAAATTTAAAGTGATGCTCAATATTACCTGTTATCTTCGCTTGTAGTGATTAGTAAGCAAAATATTCAAGGCTTTGTTATGTTATAAATGTTTCCTGTTTATATTCAGGCTGCCAAGGAGTTGTGAATTTTTAAGTAAGAGATAAATAATTTAAAATATTTAAATAAAAAATACTCCTCTATATGGAGATTAAATAAATAAAATAAAAACCGCTATCAAGAGTTCTTTCGAAAGACTGATTACTCACTCAAGAAAGACCCAGATGATGGTCATAGTTTACGAAACGTCAGGTGCACTCAACGCAGGTATCAGAATGTAACCTTCATGCTCTTCGATAAATATTGCAAAAGAGTTCCTGTTATTTACAAATAAAACTAAGAGATAGACTTTTGAGTAATGCAAGACTTCTCAGCCTGAATTATGAATGGGCTAGAAGGGAACAGTTTTTCGCCGGAACTCGATTTTAACCTGGAGTCGACAAAGAAGATCTTAAGGATGATCTTGGAATTAGGTTTAGGCAAAAAGAAACCTTCCTGGAAATAATTTATAACTTGACACAAAGCATGCTATGTTAATTAGAAAAGATGATTAGTTCAATGGAAGGAACCAGAAGGGGCCTCAAAAACAAGGGATGTTTTTTATCAACTTTACTTTCTTTCGGATAGAATTTTTTCTCATTCCTAACAATTGTTTTACGTCAAAAGTAACGAAGAAAAATTAATCAAATAAGCGTTTCACTTCTTCATATCTATTTAATTTTACAATACTCAGCTAAGTTATTAAACAATTACTTACATAATACATACGTGACTTTACATTATATTGAATTTATGAGATAATTTTCACAACGAATCAGATCCTTGAGTCGAAGCCAAACGTTTTTGTCATCCATCCAATATGTTCGTAATTCAAACAAATAATTTTCTATTCAAAGAACGTATAACTTTAAATATGCCTACATTTTTTTTTTTTTGGGGGGGGGGGGAAATCAATCAGTCACAAAAGAAAATCAGATGTATATAATAATAGTGGCAAATATTATGTATTTATTTGTTTATTTTATTGGTGTAGACAATCCACAACAATAATGATGTTTGCCGATGTAAAATATTTCAAAGATATTACTAGTAACAATTCATAGATGAAGTATAATGTTAATAAATGAAGTGATATAAACAATACTGGAGAAAAAAAAATAAGAATAAATTATTTCATAATAAAATAACAAAAGGTTTTGGGGAACTTTAGAACTTCTGAGTCTACTTGAAAGGAATTTCTATTGATTCAGAAACGAAAATGTGTACGAGAGAGTTTGTCAAAATCGATTTAACGGTTGTTACACTTAATATCATTTTACTCATATTCTTAATAAAGGTATTAACTTATTAATTAATTATTGAAATCAATGTAGAATTATATGGTTTATAACACCAGCAATTTCATTTTCTCCACAAATCTGATTGGGGTAGAATGGTGAATTTTTAAATTTCGACGTAATATCAAATATTAAGTATAAAGGAATTTGGTTATTAGTTTTGTGACAAATATATTTCCACGTAAGAAAAAAAATCTGGAAATAAGATTGTTGTTTAATATTTTTTTGGGGGAACTAAAACTTAAAAAAAAATTAATATCTGATAACGCCTTAACCTAAGTGATTTTTGAAGATAATGAACTGTATCAAAGAAACGAGTAAATTTATTAAAATAATTTTTTGGAATTAAAATGATCATAACGTGTTAAGCGAAGTTCTGGGATTCGTGCACCGTAAAATATTTTAATTATTGTCATTTTTAGTTGATGTTGTTTTTTGTTTTTTTTTTAGTTGGTCCATGACATTTCTTCATATTTTATGCACTTAATTTTATATGATAAATAAACTTTAACAGAACAGAGTTTAATATCTATTGTTATTCTCCTTTTGTCAGGAGCGAAATTAATTAACCACGCAATGAGAATGCATCTCACGCACTGCGTTGCATACAATCATACAAGGACAATGAAATATAAATTCTAATCACAATAACTCGGTGATGTAACATAACCCTGTGATGGGAACAAAACAAAAAAAAAAAAAAAAATCAGTACGCAGCAATTACACAAACTAATCCTAATAAGGTCTCACGATAGACAAACCTTTTGGCAAGCCATGAACAAAAATAAAGAGTAATTCGACCTCGGTTGTAATTCAGCAGTGATGCCAAGAGGAAGCGGTTACCATGGCACCGGCGCCCGCACCGGTACGATCTTATGTGTTAATTTAATTAGTATAATTTTTATTCATATCTGGTGTTTATAAATAATTATTAAAAATGTTATTAATAAATTGAAGATTAAATTAAATTAAATGTAAAATGCACAATGAATTAATGTAACTATTAATACATTAATAAACGATAAACTTTGATCAAAAAAAAAAAAAAAAACATTATTAAAAAACCATAGCAAAAATTACTTTAGTTAAAATAAATAAGCAGCAAGGTCAATGATTAAAATTTTATGAGAATTAAAATAGTCTATTTGTTTACTTATTAATCCTAGAAAAGAAAGTGATCAATATTGTAAATTATATTTAGCATTTTGAAATGTTTATAACCTAAATAGCTGTGATTCTTTTCTTTGAATGATTTGAATATACGTTGTATTTAGGTCAATGAGAATGTATGTTATGAACTCTAGTATTATTAACAATAATAATCGAGATTATTCTTCGCATCTATTAGTAGAACGAAATGTTTTCTGAATGATGTTTAAGTTTTTTTGTTTTTTTTTCTTGTTTTTTTTTACTGAAGAGGAAAACATGATAATAAATACACGAAATATGAATACCACCTTCCTTATGTATTGCCTCTAAGTATTTATATTATTTAACCATGTACTTACATGTACTCTTAAATGTTCTTATTTATTATTATAGATAAATAGTATTTCGTTCTTCTTTATGAAGGGTTTATATATACATAAATATTTAGTAAACTGATAGAAACACGCAAAATTAACTTTAGTAACGACTCACACTCAGGAATAACAAGAAAGAAAAAAGAAACACAAAAGGGACGGATTATTTATGTAAAAACAATGACGATATATCATTTAAAAATTCAAGAATAGTTTATAACTTTTACACCAGTTTAGGAAACGATGAAACATTAAATTCAAGCAGATACATGCTGAGCGTAGTCGTAACCATGGATATGAGAACCCGGGATTTTCAAATAGGTTTAAAACTTATGTTTTGTATAATTCTGTTTATTACAAAAAAAAAGACATATTAAACTAAAACATCACATCTGATAAATATCTCTTCAAAGAACAAATTACATTTTAAATAAGTTATTTTCAACAAGTTAATTATTAAAGAAATAATATACAAGAAAATTCGTATACTATTTTTCATTAGTATAATGAATTAAGTTTATAATTTATAACCGGAACAATTATTATTATATATTAAGGTACAAAAAAATAAATAAATAAAAACCGCAATTATTTTTAAAATATGGAACCGAGAGAGCAATAGAGTTTTTTTTTCACCATAAATGAGGAACAAAATACTTTAATTGTATTAATATTGTTTAAGACAATGAATACACACGACCATGTGAAACCATATGAAGCATTATTTTTTAATCAACAATAATAAATTAAATAGTTACTTGAGCATGAATTGAAGTTCAATTGATAAAAGAATAATTAATTAAAATACTTAATGAAACTCATAATAATTTGTTGTAAACGCTGTTTTGTAGTTGTTCTTGATGTACTAGGATATCTATGATGGATTCTTTCTATTATACAATGGCTCTCCTTCGCGTTTAACTATGTTTACCACCATTGTTTCTTTATGTTAATTATTATATATTAATTATTGGTGACTGACCTGTCTGCCTGATAGTATTGAAGCCTAATGACGAGTGTATGACGACAAAGAATATCGACACAGAGGTCAAGAGCATGGCTGGACACAACACTGGCACTGTGCTAACTCAAGAACCTATCGCCAGGACCAACGACTGGTTTTATACTGAGCTGGCGGGAGGATGTGGAGTGGGGGGCCACAGCTCTCTCGATACGCCGGGGCAAAATCTCCTTTCTTCGGCAAAAAATGATAGAAAAATCGAAATTTATTTTTTAAAAAAATCGTTATATATCTTTAACACAGTCTACAAATTCATAATAACCGTATAATTATTTTTTACAAAAATATTAAATGAAAAATAAAATAAATAAATCTTAAACAAAAACCAAAACATTTAATTTTACTGTCAAAAAAATCCGACCTATAATATTTTTTCCTAGAAAAATCTAAACCCAAAGACAAATTTTAAAGTGGTAGAATTTTGATTTCATTATTAAATGTAACATTTTCTGATTCGATCGGATTCATTATAGCCTGGTTAATTTCAGGATTTTCATTTAATACATGATAAATTGTATTTTTTTTAAAATAAATTATATAACGTCGAAGGGTAAGAAAGAGAGAAAATATTTTTTATTACTTCAATTTCTATGAGATTAATTCAGTTATATAAAAATCTAATCTTTTTTATTGTATTGATTTTAGTGTTTCTGGACTTATCTTATTTTCTCGGGTTTATTTCAAGATTATTTATATATAAATTTATTGAATTTCATAACATTTAAAAAAAACATAATTGAAAGGCAAAGGCTGGGAGAGAAAGTAAAAACAAATAAAAATATGAAGAGCCCCATACTGCAATATGAATGCAGGCATACATACATATGAATTCTGCTTACGATTTTCACAAACATAATGATACTTTTTATATACATTGATTATTTTACTCATTTGATAATATCTTTTATTTGTTCGTTTATTTATTTAACGTCACTTTATGCTACTGTGGCTAATCGGACGATGCTACAGTGGGAGTCCTAAATTTTGCCTATTCAGGTTTTATTAGGATAGGGATCTTTAACGAGTACCTGACATCGCACAGGTCGGGATCACCTTTTAACGTCCCCTCCGAAGGACGGCGTAACTAAGGATTTTTTACTCCCATTAAAAAATCCTAGGACCACCTTGCCAGCTACAAGTGATCCCATATCGTTTATTTAATAACACACTTACATATATATATATATATATATATATATATATATATATATATATATATATATATATATATATATATTGTTGCTGTGACTTTTAATATCTATAAATTTTACCATCACTGACCTTTTCTATTGATTTTTAATTATATAAATAGATTTATATGACCTGTGTATGCTCGGTGCGTGATACATTGGATGTGACAATTATATTTCATATATATACTCGTATATATTATATATATTATATATATATGTGTATTATATATATATTATATATATATATATTGTTGTGTGTGTTTAAAATCCATAATTTCATGAGTTTTTATGGTTTCATAATTATTACTTAGTACCTTTTTACTTTGACTTACTATATACAGTAAGGATAAGTATTGCGATCGTTAAAATTTTCGAATTCCAATTTCCAGATTTAGTATTTCCACGGAAATACACGTTTTAGGGTCAAATGATTCCAAATAACCAAGTCCCGCAAAAAGGTAAACTAAAAACTAAAGATTTTAGACAAAAATATTATCTAATACACAAGCTTGTAAAAGTTAATAAAGAGTGATGAAAATCCAATAAAACTAACTGATTATTTTAGATGATAATATAATTGATTTTTTAGTAAAACATGTTTCTATAGAAATTCAATTTAATTAATTCTTTAATAGTTTTACTAATGTTTATCTCTAGCTGTATTTGAAAATTTTTTAATCGATTTTCAAATCGGAGGTAAGTGAAAGTCGTGTGTTGCCCGCACCAGATTTTTTTAACATTCCTTTAAGATTCCAAATTTTCACCTCATTAAAAATTATTACACTTCTCGACTTGGGCATCTTCGACATCGAAACGAAATATTTGTTTACGAAATTATTAAAATGCTTTTTAAATTTTGTCATCAGTCTCTGTTATGTTTCTTGCCAAGGCTCGTGTTCTAAGATCACGTTCTTGATCAGTCTGGTTTGAATGTTTTCTATTTTTTTACAGTCGAGTAGTGAGTGTAGTATATACATGTATGTGTGTGTGGGGAGGGAGGAGGAGGGTGTGTGTGTGTGTGTGTGTGTAGGTGAGCCCCCCATGCTAAACTCGGGGGAAATTTGGTGTCATTTTTGTGTAAAAATGCACTATTTGGCCGAATTAGATTTTATCGCGGAAATCAAAAATACAAGACGATATTATATGGAAGAGAAAAAGAATCCTAAAATCAGGAATATTCATTATTAACTTTCATAGGTAACCTTACATTAAGAATCAAATGGGTAAAATATTAAAACAGAAAAAATATGCCAGGAGCGAGGATATGCATGTAGATATTAATAAACGATCTTGTGCGCGCAAAACACTACATTCACTTAGCTCCGTTCTTAAAATAAATTTAAATAGTTTTTAAGAATTTTTTAATGAACTAATAAATATAGATCAAAATAAATTGTGAAAGAATTAATTACATTGAATTTAAATAGAAACATGTGTTATATATTAAATAATCTATTATATTATTATCTACGACAATCTGTTTGTTTTATCGGCTATTCATCACTCTCCGGTAACTTTTAATTTTTTTTTATAAGATAATAGTTTTTCTAAAACCATTAGCTTTCCAACGGTATATTATACATCTATATTACTGTTCTTAGGTGCAAAAACACAAAATTTGCATAACAAAATATTTTTGCTCTTTTCTCCTTTAGTTGCTCATCAAATTCGTCCCAATTCTATATTTAGTTGTTTTATAGCAATGCTAATCAGATGATATGGTAAATTATATAAAATCTACAAAATAAAGGTACTTTAGAAGAAGACAATTTAAAATATTCGCAGTTAAGCCCAGTCAGACAATTTTAATCAGAATGAAACCTACATGATATTAAAGCCCATTAAATTTTACATCGATATAGTGAGTTTAATCTAAATCGTTTAATCAGAGTCGTTTTTGAGTAAATCCTAAGAACTTGCAAAATGTATAAAGTAGCACTTTCGGTCAGCCGATTTTAGTGAAAAAGGTGCTGTAACATCTTTGGCGTATATTTGTCTTAAATATGAAATTTCAGTTTCGTACTTTTCTTTTTCGGGCTGGACTTACCTACAAACACACGGACACACAGACCTTTTTGTGGGACTTTTTTGTTTAGTCTCAGAGAACCCTAAAACGTTTATTTACGTTGAAAACGTAATTCTAAAATTTCACGATCGCAATACTTTCCCTTACTAATATATTTCATTTATAGGTAAGTGATAATAATAAATAAATAGAAATAACAACACGTTCCCATTTATTCAGTTAAACATTATTTATTTTTTCAAATGAACTATTTAAAATACATGTAAAAAGCTAAATTTAGCTTCCGCGAAATTCCCATTTAGTTTAAAGCGAAACACATGAAATAATCATTAAAATATAAATTCTTTTCTAGATTCCTTTCTACCTATGCCGATGACACTTGCGTGTTATCGGTTAATAATGATCCTACAATTACCTCTCAAACTCTCCAGTCCCACATCAGAGACCTTGAGGTATGGTGTCAGAATTGGAGAATTAAAATCAATACCAATAAATCCCAACAAATTACCTTTACCCTTCGTCGAAAACCTATGGCATCCTGCCCTACAGTGTCCTTTAATGATATTCCGCTTGTCCCGGTTGAACAGATCCGATATTTAGGACTCCTGTTTGATAAACGACTTACATGGAATCCGCATACAAGACTGAAGAGACAAGAAACTGCACGAAGATTTCGGCTACTCCAACACTTACGAGACAGACGCTCTAACCTTTCACTTAACTACAAAAGACTCATTTACATGACCATCATAAGGCCTATCTGGACCTACGGAGTAGAGCTTTGGGGCTCTACTAAACCATCAAACTCTTCCCGTATCCAATCCTTACAATCCAAAATCCTTCGCAAAATCCTTAACGCTCCTTACTTTGTCACGAATAAAATCATCCGCAATGATCTGAATGTTCCATATGTTGCTGATTTGGCCCGTACCAGGTATCACACCTTCCATGAAAAACTCCACTCCCACTCTAATCCATTAGTTTCAATCCTTGCTTTCTCTTCCATTCCTGATAATCCTCCGAGGCGTCTGAAAAGAAGATGGCCTCGAGACCTTCTTGTTGAGACTCACTACCAAAGAGTGCTGCCAATGGGCAGTTTCTCTTCATGTTCATTCCATGTGTTATAACATTACAGCATATTTACTTAATGTATTTTTTGTACAGTTGTAAATTTCAATAAAAAAAAAAAATATATAAATAATTAATAACGATGTCAGTGTATAGATTTATAAAAACTTTCCATTGGTTTTAACAACTTATTTGCGATTGGTACTATTGTTTTTAAAATCTATTGGTACTGTATGGAAGAATACAACTTACTGTACGGTAGCAACACTGAATCCCACAATGTCTCTCGTTACAACCATTACATATAAAATATTCTCATAAGATTATGGATTTTCAACGGCATTATGTTAACGTTTTTAAAATCCTGCGCTTTCCAACTGCCTATTATACGTCTATATTACTACTCTTCTTTCAGGAAAGATTTTTTTATGACTTTATAACCGAAAATTTAATTTTCCCACCTAAAAAAAAACTGAATTGCAATATATTTTATTTATATAAATCTTCAGGAAATAATACCCTAAATGAAAGTGAAAACCGTATTAGAATTCTAGCGTCGTTTAGAAGGAGATCGCGGAAATCAAGAGTCGCGATATAATTTTATATATATATATATAATATATATATATATATATATATATATATATATATATATATATATATTGTTGTGTGTGTGTGTGTGTATGTATATATAAAAGATATATATAAATTTCTATTGGGCTTACAAACCAAATTTTTCCATCACAAAATACTCTGCATTATTCATTTACAACGAGGAAATCGATTATTGAAGATTGTAAATGTGATGCCCACACAGCCTGTGACGTCGGCGGCTTTGCCCTTCTACAGAAACACAAGGATATCCCAAGCGCTGTAGAGTTCAATTGAAAGATTTCAACGCCGTTTTTCTAAGAAGTTTACACAGGTAATGAAATCGAACATTTGAAATAATTAATATTGGTTCTAAAAATATTGAAATAGCAATTTTTTTATTGGAAAATCATTTATAAAATTAACAAATATACAAATAAATTATATATTATTATTTTCCTAGTATAAAGATTATATTGAAAGAAAAATACAGATTTTATTTTTTTCTGTGCAATGAGATGGTTCTACAAATCTTTGGTCCTACAGCTATGATATTTTATACTCATTTCGTATATATTCACGTAATTCAATTCAAATCTCCTTTGAAAATGGAATCTCAGTTTGAAAATAGTGAAAACTAATCACTCATGAATAAATAAGAAACATGAAAAATGTACAGGAATGATCAATATGTCATTAATATGAAATTCTAGGCCTATATCAGCTGAGCTCGAACAGAAGGCAAAATAATAATATTCTCTGCTCCCTTTAATTTAATATTTCATTTATTTATTTTTAATTAATATAAAACTCATGCACTCTCATAAACGCTACATAAATAAAAGGACAAAAGATTTATTGTTAAATTCATAATGTGTAATATACCTTTTTAACAGATTATTGATAAATCTAACTTGAGCAATATTTTACGCATATATGTACAAATATATTAGTTTACTCGTTTTTATCTACTATCTTATTTTTAGCATGTTAATATCTAAATTTTCAATACATAAAAACATAAAATACATGTTATTATACTTTTAATAATTATTATTTATTTCGATCTATTTTAATATTTACTTATTCTTTTTTACTTTCGTGCATTTAATTATTTTAATTTTCTTCTTATTATTTTTTACTTTATTTTACTCATTTTTATTTCATTTTATTTTTTATTATTATTATTTTTATTTTGAGTCGATTTTTTGTGTATATTTTTCGTACTATTTACTGTCTTCTACTACATGTTCAAAACGTGTCTTTCCAAAATTAAATCGTCAATTTAACGAAAACCGATAACCAATTTCTATCTAAAAGAAAATCTATAAAATTCATTACTGTGTTATTATAAAATAATAGACGGATATGATACTTTTTTAATTTAGGTTTGTTCGTTTTTTAAAACTTAATAAAGTTGACTTTCTCATTAAGTGCTGTTGCCATTTGACTTTGGTCCAAATAGAAAATGACAACTACGTATTTTATTTTATGATCGTTTCGGCAACATTTTGTATATAAGTTTCCATATATATAAGTTATAAGTTTCCATAAAGCAAGCTTTTATTTTGCATAGCTATTTATTTTCAACTTAACAATTTCCTAATGTACAAATTATTAATACCAATATTAGATAAAAATATATATTTATTTATTTTCATTCCACCATTAATATAAAACGAGGTAGAATATCATTTGTTAATGATAGGTCAAAAAAGTTTCCATACACTTTCAATATCAATCGTATTTGTTGTACTATGACCGGCTTTCCAGTGTTAAATGTATAAATCTAATCTCGATAATCAAATTTTAGTTCAGTATTAACTTTACTTGGGCCTGGGAAACTGATTTTTTTTCAATATGCGCGTTTCTCGTGATTTGAGAGAGCTCATGGTTCGCAGGGCTTATCTATAAGAAAAATTGCATATCTGTTGAATATGTCACATGCAACTGTACAGTATGGGCTAAAAAGCCATATAGAGTTGAAACCTTTGGAGAATAGACCACGTGCTGGAAGACAGGGGACTGGAGAATCGCCAGAGGCGAGCCATCCTTGCTAAAGTCTATGCAAATCCTCACACTACCGACACCTCTAAGGCCATCAGAATAAATAGTTACTATGGGATTCAAGTCCACCCAGAAACAGTCAAAAATATTCTAAGAAGTGAAGAATACATTGGTCGAGTCGCAAGAAGAAAGCCCTTCTTCAGTAAGTTATCCCAGAAGAAGTGGCTGTAATTTTCTAAAGAGTTTTTAAATAAACCTACAAATTTCTTAGAATGGGTCATATTCTCTTAGAAATCTAAATTTAATATTCTTGGGCCAGACGGAAGGTCAAAAGTTTGGAGGAAATCAACCTCAGCTTTCAAAACTAAGAATTTATTTATGTGTGTATGGATACTTTTTTGAGTAAGTGTATATGCTGTTGATCTTGAACTGGAAAATACTTGAACATAATAACGTCTCGATTGCATGTTTTATTTGAACAACTTTCTCATCCTTGAGGGAACTTATAACAGAAAGTGTTTCATCAAATTGTTTTCCTGTTCATTAATAAATTAATTACACATATTTTTAAATTATAATCAAAACAGGATCTCTGCTGTTGTGGCCAAAGAGAGCTGTTTACACTGTTCCCTCCTCCGACCCCCCTCCCGTCTACGTCTCGCACCCCTCTACACAGGCGTCTTACTGGCGGTGAACCGTTCATTACCTTTTAGCGATCCATTGATTATTCAATGCAACAACCTTGTGTTGGAAAGCCAAACAACGCATCACGACTATTTCAATCGCTGCGAAATAAATCAAATGATATTTACGAGGGACTGGTATCATGGGTCTAGGATCCACATCATATTGAATGCGCGCTATAACAACCCGAGTTATAGCGAGGGTCTAATGTGCTTTCACCGTGTAAGATCTTCTTTCAAATTACAGGCATAAAAGCCTTATCTGAAATATGCGTGGATATATGCCTGTAATCCGGCCTGCAGGACCATATAAACCCTTTGCTGAGTCTTTTTTTTTTTTAACTTTTATTCATCCGTCCTTTATGTTCGTGACGATTTTAGTGTTAAAATTAATTTCTCACTATTTTACCTACCTAAGGAGTCATGAATGTCATTTAATATTAGATCCTCAGCACTGTTTTCGTAAACCAAATAACTCCAACATTACACCTGCTCCTGTTGCACTTTAAATCTACATGTGACTAAATACAGATCAGTATATGATGTATACATTCATTAATTTGTACTCTCATCTAGGAACTGAAACGAGGAGGCGTTCCAAAGCTCACATATGGTGTGCTTCGGAGAAATGAAAAACTCTCCCCTTCGAGCGATAAAAAACAGGGGTTCAGTTGATCAATATTGGTTTTATCCCGCTTATATCCTGAGTGCAGTCTCCTCATCAGTAATCTTGCGACTGGATTTAACAACTGTTATACCCTTAAGTCTAGTTATGTTATTAAAATCTAAATAATTTAATTATTTATATAGATATTTTAGAACGATACCTGTTGTAGTGAATATTTGGTTTACTTATCGCAAGATTGTAACATGAACGGAATGGATTTGAAGAGACTCATCGTATGGTTTCCTAATTTCCTAGCAGATGATTAAGCAGTAAATACGTAATAAAACATAAGAAATCCTTAAGCATTATTAAGTGGTACATTTTCATTTTATATTTTATTTTATTTATTCATTTAATGTTCCTTTATACTGCTGTGGCTAATAGGACGATGCTACAGTGGGAGTCCTAAATTTTGCCTATCCAGGTTTAATTAACTATTTAAGTACCTGACATCTCACATGCTCGGGACCATGCATTACTCAATTTAATTTATGCTCGCTTTTTTTTCTTTTTGTTTCTAGATTAAATTTAGATGTCAGAAGAAATATATCCAGAAATATTTATATTTTTTTGTGGTCAACCCAAGCATGGTAGTGTCTTTTTTGGTCAACTGAAATAATTCAGTATATATACAACCAAGAATTGGTATAAAGCTTCCATTTGAAAGGAACATAATTGGTTTTCAATGCTGAAATTCATATATAATGTAAATTCAATAATTTAGAAGAATTCAATAATTTAAAAGAATTCCACAATTTAGAATAATTCTATAATTTAAAATTATATAAAATAAATCCAATAATTTAGAAGAATTCTTCACTGCATAAAGACTATTTTATTGATCTCATTCTCCATCAATGTTCCTCAAAGTCTTGATCATTGCGTCTTAATAATTGTAATAAGCTCTCTGGCCTTTTGGTTGCTCCCCTCAGATTGAATAAGGATCAGTCACTGGACGGACCTTAAGTAAAGGTCAACGACTCATCATCCTCTTTTCCACGCAGACAATATTTAATGTAAGTTTCTATCTATTCAAAATATTAATCAAGAATTTTTATATGGTCCTCCGGGCTGGATTATAAAAATCTCTTTCTGATATCGGACATACTTTTTGTTTAATGCCTATGTTTTCAGTTACTACCTGGTGCAGCATAAATTACAAAGGATTCCTTCACTGAATATAAAGTTCTAGGAGTATTTAATTCCATAGATAGTCCGTTTATTATGTTAGTTTGCTAAATTTGCACTTTTAGTCAACTGGTTACTCCTGTAAGCTTCGAGCGAGGTTAATTAGGCACATTATTGGTGACCATTTGACTAGACTGAGTTTGGTCTCATCAGCCCTCACCATTGTGAGAGTGATTTATGTCCTGTCCAATGAGTAGGTGAATTTGTCAGGACAAATGCTGCCGCGCTCTGTTAAAATCAATGACCGAGCCGAAAATCCTCTCAGGTAGTCAGGTAGCTGCCTATTGAATATGATGATATGATTTCAATTAAATTTCAGCTTTATTATTGATAAAAAAATTAATTTATAAAATAAAGTTCAACTTTTAACATAATTTAGGTTATAAAAAAAATAAAATTTCACTTAATTAGCTGTTGGAAAAATATTTACAGTTCGATTTTAAGTGTACTGTCTTAAGACAGCGTTGAAGCTATCATGTATTGGATTTTTGAAAAGTTTGTTGGTTAGTTTGGATGAGGAATCCAATGGATTCCTCCATATTTTTATCCTTTATATTTTTTCTCCTCACTCAAGACTGAAAAGACAAGAAACTACTCGAAGATACCGATTACTACAACATTTACTAGACAAACGTTCAAATTACAAAAAACTCATTAACAACACTATTATCAGACCTATTTTGACGTATGGAATCAAGCTTTGGGGCTCAACTAAACCATCTAATTCTTCCCGCATGCAATCCTTACAATCGAAAAATCCTGAATGCCCCTTAACTTGTCACAAATCAACTCCTCCATAATGACCTGAACATCATATTTGTTGCAGAGCTAGCCCGTTATAAATATACCTCTATTCATTCCGAACTCCCAGCCCACACAAATCCACTTGTCCGTAATCTGTCTCCCTTAGATATTCCTCATAGCTCTCCGAGGTGATTGAAAAGAAGTTGGTCTCGGGACCTACCTTAAAATAGTTAGTGAAGTGCTACCACTGGGTAGTTCTTTCTCCAGACAACTTCATGACTTTTCTTTACTCTCAAAGAAAAGGTACTAGATACAAAAAAAAGATGTAATTTAGTTGTTTAATATATTTGAATTCAGTTGTGTGTATACAAGTGTTGCAAGTTCTTGACCGGATCAGAAGCATAATTTTCGTTGAGGATAGATTTGTTATTTATTATTTTTTACAAGTGAAAAGATACTGTTGTTATATAAGTATAGCCTGATTTTTCAACAATCAACATGCACCTAATTTAAGATTATTACTTATAATCTCATTTAATTATAAATTATCTAGACCTGCTTTAAGTATGGCCTGTCTGAGTGGTTTGTTTGGTTAACAAATATATTTAGAGAGACAGAGACTATAAAAGCAGTTCCAAGTCAAATTCAACATTTTTTAAGTCAAATTTAACCTTTTACAAATCAAATTCAAACTTTATCACTTCAAATTCAACCTTTTTCAAATCAAATTTAACCTTTTTCGATTTCAATATAAAAAAATAATTTATGGTTATGTTTAATTATCAATTATGTTTTTAAACAATCTGCCTTGTCAACTGTTCTCAGGGGCCTTTTTTCATGAATTGACTTATGATTTTAAGTACAACTTTCGATTAATTTTAGCTTTTTTCGGATTTTTTCGATTCAAGGCCTATAATTGGGTAAAGGATGGTTCGTTTAATCATCATGCTTTTGATATGAGGATAGCGTTCAAACTTTTTTCTAGCTTTGGAGGGTTTCGCGTAGTGAATTTACTATTGTTTTAGATTAGAGAGCACCTCAAGTATAAATTTATTTAACCTTCTGCGAATTTATTCGATTCTGGGCTCATTAGTAGAAGTATCTGGGGTCAAGTATAAGTTTATTTAGACTTTTCGGATTTATTCGATACTGGGTTCAGTTGCAGGGTTATATTAAGAGTTGGAAAAGGTTGAATTGGACTTTGAAAAGGTTGACATTGACTTAGAAAAGGTTGAAAATGACTTGGAAAAGGTTAAATTTGACATGAAAAAGGTTGAATTCGACTTGGAAAAGATGAATTAATTTGGAAAGTTGTAGTTGACTTAGAAATACTTATATAAATTGGATAGAAATGATGACTCTGTGTCTTCAGACTAAGCACTGTAAATCAGTTCGAATATGCATGATTAAAAAAAAAAAAATCCTTAAATATTCAAAGATGTATGCAGAATAATAATAGTAACAACATTGAGATAATAATCAAAATTGTATTATGACTTTCTAAAAAAAAGTAACAATATTTATTTATATAACTTGTGACATTGACATGGTCGCCTTACGCCATTTGAATACATACGTTAAAACATCTACATAATGGCTTCAGAATGTTTTTTTATTTCTTGCAGAATCTCATAAGTTAATATTTTAATAAATTTCCAAAGTTAAATTAGGATTTTTTTATTGGGAGCTGCCAATGGGTAGTATCCCAACATGTGAATCATGACATTTCTATCTTGTATCTCATTTACTATTAAAAAAATTAGGATTTATTGAGAAAAATAATTTATAGCACTTAACGGATGTACGAATATGAATTATTTCTGAGATGATTAAACAACCAGCGTGGTTCGTTTAGTATGGATTGGATCTTAACTGAGGTTTAAAACTGTATAGGTACATATAAACAGAATTATATAAATAAAATATAAATGGAACTACGTTTGTATTTATTTATAAATGATTGAACTTATTCGTACTAAAACATCCAATATTTCTTTAAAGTATACGAAGTACCGAGAAAGATATTTAAATACCTGCATGAAGTAAAGTCCTCTTCCTACGTCTTTGCATGCTGTATCAAAAGGAATGATATAGGCCAGGAATATCTGATTCATTCTACCTTAATTGTACACTTATGAAAAACGACCTACTAAGCCGCTTATTTTGTCAAAGAACGTCAGGAAATATTTTTCACCTCCATGATAACAACAATTTTTAAGATATTCCAAATCATTAGTGGAACGAGCTGTATACTTCGCATCAAAACCGAGAAAATCTACTTTTAATATGGGATGTTGCCTCATTAATAAGTTAAAAATATGTCTTGTTATTGTACAAACGAACATATTGCCTGTTATTATAAAATCGAACAAGAAAAAACAGATTAACATTACAATGCCTCTTCAATCTCACACCAGAGACCTCGAAGTATGTATGATGTCAGAATTGGGGATTAAAAATAAGTTATAACAATTCTCACTAAATAATTTTTACCCTTCGTCTTAAACCTATGACTTCCTGCCCAGTTTCCTTTAACAATATTCCACTAGTCCCTGATGAACAGATCCGCCACCTTAGATTTCATCATGATAAACGTCTAGCATGGAATTCTTATATAATACTGAAACCAGCACAAACTGCTCCTCGTTTTCGGCTACTTCAACACTTACTAGACAAACGCTCTAAGCTTCATCATAAGACCAATCTGGACTTACAGAGTTGAGCTTTTGGACTCTACTAAACCATCGAATTCCTCTCGAATCCTATCCTTATAATCCAAAGTCCTTCCGAAAATCTCTACTTTGTCACGAATAAAGTCATCCATACTGACCTTAATCTTCCACATGTTGCTGACTAGGCCCGAACAAGGTATTGCTTCTTCCATGGCAAACTCCATTCCTACTCTAATCCACTAGTTTCTATCCTCCCATTCTCTTCGATTCCTGATAATCCTCCGAGATGGCTGAAGAGAAAATGGCCTCTACTAGTTCTCGTTTAGTAGTTTTTGTGAGTGCTGCCAATCGGTAGTTTCTCTACAAGTGTATCATGACATTGTGTAATGTATTCCTCAAATTCACTTGATGTATTTGAAAGTATAGTTGTGAATTTAAATAAATATAATTAAAAAACAAATATACTTTGTAGTCAGTCTCTAATTTCTCGTACTGCTACAGTTTTCCATCAACCCTAACCTGACACCCCTATAGAAATGCTCTTTAAAAAACGAGCTATTTCCGAAGCAAAACAAAAAAAAATTCTTCACTTGAGAGGAGAGAACTATTGATTTAAAGTGCAGTTATAACTGCTATTATTAAGTTTTGACAGTCAAGTTTTTAAGTAGTTTAATATTTAATGTTTGGCACCAAAATACTATTTACAAGTGTTTAATATAAATTTAAAATGTTCACATTTAGTTTTCAAGAAAAAATCTGTTTTCGTGAAATAATTGAAAATTAAAAATAATTAACTGCTTAATGTTTTTTTGTTACATGATATTCACTTGTAAGACTTTTTTTGGTTCGTAATATTATTTCTGAAATCTTTAGATTTTTAATGTTATATTATACTTTTAGGTTAATTTTCTTGCTATTTTTTTGTGGAAATACATTTATGAATTAGAAGGATTTTTCTTCTTTAGCTTGTTATCAAATTATTTTTATAGCTTTTGTTCATTAATTTCTTACTGGTAATAATAATGCGGGATATTTAACCATTTTAACCAAAAAAAAAAAAAAAACTTGAGAAAATTGAGAATATTCAGCACTTAAACCAGACTATATTGAGGATGTATAGTCGACTGTAGAAACTATTATAGGTGGAATAATAAGGAATCAGTCATTTTTAGAAAAATTTTAATTTTGCCAACTCAAGCTTGTGAGCCATCATCAGGGCATTACTGAGCCATGTACAAGCATAAACTGAATTTTATAGTCTATACTTGGACATGGCTCAGTAATGCTCTGATGATGGCTCACAAGCTTGAACCGAAACGTTGGCAAAATTAACAAAATTTCAAAAAATGACTGATTCCTGATTATTCCACCTATAATAAACCTGACTATCATACTATTTCAATGAAGATACAACACAACTTAATCGAAGACCACTTGATTATTAATTTTGATATACAGTGTCTGTAATCAAATTCAAGAAAAATTCCGTGTATTAGAGTACTTCCGAAAATACATTAGCACTGTATTCGTAAAGTATATGATATGGCGCATACATGATTATTTCACATGATGGAATTTTTTATGCGATTCTATGATAAATAAGAAAAATCCAAAAATAGAAATCCCAATTTCGGGAAAATTTTTATGCTGTGCCAATAATTGTAGTATAGGTAGTAACATAAGTTCGTAGTGTTTTTTGGTAATGATTTCGATGAAAAAATTTTATTTTAATTATTTATATCTGGCCCATTTTGATCTATTACCTGTTGCTACTTTCAAGTATTTTTTTTATTTCGGTCATCAACAGTTGAAGGACGACCCGAGCACTTTGCGTCTTCCAAGTAAAAATTTCTCATTCTGAACCGAGCATACCACTGACGGACGGTCCTAAGGCATCATTGCTATACATACTGCAAATTTTGTTTACCGTCTCTGCAGCGGATTTCCATTTTCGGAAATAAAAAATCGTTAAATGACGTAAATAATTTTTTTACGTGGCTGTATGACGTAATATAATTGACCTTAGTCAAAGAATTTAAATTTAAACTGTGGGTAATTACGTTGCAGAAATATTGGAAATTATGATATGACTTGTAACTAAGAATTATACTAATCCCTAATATCTCAAGGGGTAATATACGTTTGAATAATTTTTCATGCTATGTCTCAATAAAACAATGATGAAAATTTACTCCAAAAACAAGTTTAGATACGTCATTTTTCCTGGATAATTTTAATCGATTGTGGTTTTAATAAAAATAGAAGTTATCATACAGCAACTGGTTTCAGCTCATGTGAGTCATCGTGTGTGAATTTAGATATTAAAATCATTATACCAATACAATTAAAATACGTTTTAATTTAGAACTTCTTAAATCTTGAGTTTTGGAAAAAATATCTGCGGTTAAGTGAAAATCTTTTATTTTACAGGTGAGCGACTTAAACTTTACGTGATACCCAAAATAGAGTAATAACATACTCCTTTCTTTTCACCTGGAATTTCTTCCACCAAGAAATTTCTTTAACCACTTTAACACGACGCACAGTGGGCTAAATCCCCAATTTAGGTGGACAAAAGTCAAGTCAAAATTTGGAATTTTCCAGGTCTTCATCTTTTTATTATTAGTTGGCAAGACCCTTAATACTAATATTTCCCGCCATACTGTGTTTATAAATAAATAGTAAATGAATGAATCATTCCTGTTCACACAATTGCCTAATAACCGGCAGTGGGATTATCTTTATTCGATGGTCATTTATTGTGTTCAAGGTTTATTTAGAGCAAAGTCATTTTGCTTTTATTTAACAATGGGCATTGCTGAGACAGGTAAGACATTATATTTCCAAACTCGTTGTTGAATATACATTGCAATCTCACCTATAGAGTTAATTTAGAAATTTTTAAATGTATGCCCCTATTCAATAACGAAAAACTATATAAATCCCAAGTTACCCCAAGGATTTGTTTGTAGGATTTGTTTCATCAATCCTTCTAATCTTTAAATATTACAAAGAATATTTGAGATTTTTGGGTGATACATAATTTTTTTCAAACACAACACTCCGAATCAAAAGTTTTACAATTTATAATTTCAAGAATTTCCTAAATGATATAAAATATATCTATTAGCAGGTTTTAGCAACTCCGAGCCATGATTAGGTTTTCTAATATTATTTTTTCCGTATTCTGGGACTTCAAACGTAAAATATAGAGAAGTTTTAGATTTTAGCAAATAATTTTGCTTTTTAGAAAATCACAGTTTCTCATATTTAATTAACTAATGACTTGGTAGTTCCTACCGAATTTGAAATTGTAGAAATAAATACAATTTATAAACTCTTAATTGCTAAACAATTTTTGTAAGGGATAGTAAAATTTAGAGGTATATTTCAAATCATAATTACTATTAGTAATTTAGTTCTATTTATCTTCTGTTTTTCTTATTTTTTTTTTTTTCACTTACTTAGTATACATTAAAATAATAATGATGTTTTTACGTCTAAGGGGGAGCCCGTAGCTGAGTTGCTAGCGCGTTAGTCCCCCACACCAAAGGTTGTGAGTATCAATTCCAGTTCCGGAGGAACTTTTTCAAGTATTTAATTAAATGGGGATTCACGCACTGCCTCTCCTCTCGGTATGTGAAACCCATCAGCCAACTGATGGCCACTCAAAAAAATAGGCATTGGAAGTGATGACCCTACCCTATAAAATTTCATAGAGAAACGCGAGTGTATTCTCCCAGCAGATTACACCCAAGGGTTTACACGGCCTGTCGCGCCAGCGGAAAAAAAACAATTACATCTAAAATAAATATTATTTTTTACTGCTAATGAACTGATATCCTTTCATAAAGATGAATATATAAGTGTCTAGTTGTAACAATAATTATAATGGTAATGTTAGAATACGAAGTTATATAAAATGATAACAGTTGCTTTAAAATTTCTAGAATGTAATACAAAGGTCACCTAATGTTTGAGAAGTGAACAAGACACATTGTAAATATGAAAATTATATGAAATTAATGCATAGAAAAAAAAAATTATATTGTTAGCAACTGTTTGAAATGCTTTTCAAAAGTTAAATATTTATATTTATAACATGACATGCTTTATTTTCCCACACGCAAACCGATATGTTAACAGTTTATTTTGCGGTAGGTTCGTGGTTAATTTATGTCTGTGTGCAATTTGAAAAGACGTCATACAGTAAACAAATGATATTGCTTTATCTTTTTTTTTTTTTTCTAGATTCATTTTTGAGTTGGGATTACATATGGTCAGCTTCAAAACTGAATTGATTGTTAAAGTTTATTTATATTTTTAAGACGTTGACAAATTCCTTTAGGTAATATAAGCCCACAGGAATTTAAGATTTTTAAAATTGTCTTTTAGATACCTAAAGATATATATATATATATATATATATAATATATATTTATATAATATATATATAAAATTTCAGTAAAGTATATATTTTTACTGAAAATCTACTGATGTTCATCAAATAAATTAATCACAGACAAGATATATATATATATATATATTTTTTTTTTTTATTTTTTTTTTTTTTTTTTAATCACTTATGCATTTAATCTGGAAATACTTTGTTTTAATCGAAAATCTAGACCTTTTTTGTTTTTTGTGTATGACAACATTTGATATTGTAGGAGGATTCCAGGCAGTTATTGGTTTTTTGGAAAGGGTTATAGGGTTTTTACTTTGGGTCATTGAACACAAAGGATTCTACACTGTTATTGGATTTGTCAAAAAAAAAAAAAAAAATATAACAGTAATAAAAAGAGAAGGACATTAAATGTAGAACTAATAACAATTTGAAGTGGAAATAAGGAACCAATTTAGTTACTAAATGAATATATTGACCATTGTTGACACAAAAATAAGAACATTTGCATGAAACATGACCGACTAGTATTGAATGACATGGATTTTAAATGCTTTGTACAAATTATTATCTGTAAAATAATTGTGGATGAAATAAATATTCGGTTGTAAAATAAGTTCTTAGCGTTTTTACTGGTAATTTAAAAAAAAACAACTTCAGACTCTATTCAACTAAACTATTTTTAATCAATTATATATATATATAATATATAACTAAACTAATATATATATATATATAACTAAACTATTTTTAATCAATTATTATATATATAATTGATATATATATATATATAATTGATTAAAAATAGTTTAGTTAAATCATCATCGCCATACACACTACAAATTTCGTTAACCGTCTGTGCAGCGTATTTTCCTTTTCGGAAATAAAAAATCATTAAATGACGAAAATAATTTTTTTCTCTTCCATCATGAGCAAGAAAAATACCACTTAAAGATAAATAACCTTGGTTGGAAATGATGAAAAAAATCTCCCTAACTAGTCCTTTTTTAGAATATATAAACATCATTGACCAAGTAAACATGATTTTATAAACACAGAGATAATTGAAAAACGTTACGAAGTTACTTTACAACCTAATATTATGATATATTATAATATTGGGTTGTAAAGTAACTTCGTAACGTTTTTCAATTATTTCAGTATAGTCCTCTCTGTGTTTATAAAATCATGTTTACTTGGTCATAAGAACGTACAGAGACGTAAGTTCCCTTAAAATTATAATTAGTCCTGCTCTTAGAAATTATAGATAAATTTAAAACACCTATAAAGCTCCTTTACCTCAAAGAACCAGCCCTGATGAAGTCGCGCAGCATGGGTCGAAACGTTGGTTAATAAACTTTTTTTTTTTCACTATTTAATTCCATTTAGTTTCTACTAAATCCAAATTACACTGAACTAATTTTTTTCCGTACCCCAACAGACATAAATACTTAACACACAAACCCAAAGAGATCATTTTGCAAGAATATTTATTTTATTTTATATATTTAAGACTAATAAGACGGCTGAGATGTCACAGTAACTTTTTCATCAAAATATTCAAACCAGGAAACCCACTTTATGCCATGCATTTGGCAACTTTTTACGATTTTCTCAAAAACGGCTCTAACAATTGAGACGTTGATTTCCAAAAGGTACTAAAGGACATTTTTTACGAAATTGATTTGTTTACATATTTGTATTCTCATCATTTAGTTTTATCTAAATATTCTATTTGATCTTATCTAATGAATTCCCAAGTCCTTAAAAAACACGATTTAGAAATGCGGCCATTTTCTAAAAGTACTAATTACGCATTTATTTTCGTTCCAAATCATTCTAAAAAAATTCATTTCATAACTTTAATATGATTTTATTATTATAGTAAAAAAATAATTCTAAATTTTAAGGCAAAAAGACCCAAATTAGCTAGTTTAATAATATAGTAATGAGAGATTTTCGCGCTTCCTGTAAAATTTCCTAGAATGGATATAGTACCTTTTGGAAATCAACGTCTCAATTTTGATTGAACTCTCTATATAGATGTAAAATATAATGGGATTTCACATCTAGTGGGTTTCATTTTGATTGAAATAGCCTGACAGGGCTTAAATGCCGATATTTTAAATTTTCTTTCTCTAAAATACCTTTAATTTTTGTATATTAAAACAAATTATTCATATCATCTTGTCGGTGACGATAAGCAACGGTTCAACATATAAGTCGAACGAATCCGATATGTAATTATAGGAGAAGAGAGTAATCATATTTTTTAAAGTAAATTATTTTTTTCCGAATCTAATAATTCTAATATAGATGTATAGATAGGTCGTTGGAAAGATAGAAAATAAAATAATAAAAAAAGTGAACTTACAATATTATAAAATTTAATCGAGATTGATGAAAAGGCGATTAAACTAACTGATTGTTGTAGATAATAATATAATAGATTATTGAATTAAACACGTATTTCTAAAGAAACTCAAATTAATTATTTTTCTCATCATTGTCTTAAGTGTTATTTTGGTTGAATATTTGTTTGATATATACTTGGCCGCTCTACAAAAGAAGACTTGGATACTTTTTTTTTTTAATTTATTTAATTTTCAGCCTCTCGGGGGCCATTTTCAAGCCTCTGTAATCAATTAAAAGTTTTTATGGCATTTATACATTTTTTAAACATCTAATTAGATGTATAAATTCCATAAAAACTTTCAATTGATTACAGAGGCATGAAAATGGCCCAAGAGGCTGAAACGTTGCGATGTCTGAAAATTAACTAAATTAAAAATAAAAAAAATGTATAAAAGACTTCTATTATAGCGCGGCCAAGTATTGAACAATTTATTTATTTGTAACATAAAGGCTTTTCAACCATAGAGGTTATTTTAGCCCTAAACTAATAATGCAGATACAATATAATAAAAGTAATGATACATACATATATACTAATAATAATACATACATGATAAATAATAAAATACAATACGAACATTATACATAATATACGAAATAATACATAAAATACGAAAATAATATATACAAATATACTAATCACAAAATACATAATACATAATAAAATAAAATACATAATACACCAAAACATACATTATACTAATAATACAGATATCATATTTTAAGTTAAATACAAACAATTATATAAGATAACTACATATAAGAAAAGAATAAAAGAAATAAATAAATAAAATAAATAAAAAATAATAAAAAAAATAACAAAAAAAAAATATATATGTATATATATATATATATATATATATATATATATATATATATATATATATAAAGTATTAAAAATCAAAAACAGGAACTTTTTTTTTTTTTAATTTTGGAAAATATTGATGTGATATTGAACAATTAATTAAGGTTTACTTTCACTTAGCTATATATTTAATCTACAGCTGTTTTTAAAAATTCTTAAATTGTTTTTGAGAACGGAGGTAAGTGAAGGTCGTGGGTTGCGCGCTCCAGATTTTTTTCCACAATGATATGAACCATTTTTTTAGGATCATACACGAAAAAAAAAAAGCTTGCTTTCATTTATGTAAACTTCACGTCCTCATTTCCTTATTTCGTATAATCTTCAGAATGATTCATTGAGTGTTATCGACGAAAAGAAAACAATTTTTGATTACTCAGTGATAAGTTTTCTTGCATTGTCAAACGTACGCCTGATTAACTGTCTTTTAAACATGCGTCTAAAACTGTGAAAACCTTCGTGATGTTTAGAGCAAAATTTTGCTAGATAGTTGCTTTTAAATTTTGTTTATTAATGTGTTTTATTTTTATCATGTAACTGGTAAGTTATTATATACGAATCAATAAAAAAATCACATAAATTTAATTAATGTGGATTTAGTGCCTCTCAGTCTGTTTTTATTTGAGTAATCAGTTTGAGAGTCGTTTATCAATTTAAATTACACAATATTATCCATAAATACATAAAATTCAGTGTATTCCAGATTGATTTGAGGTGTTACCAAAAAAATGTACTCAACGTCTCAAAAAAAAAAAAAATTATATATTGCTGATGAATCAACAAAAAATTCATCTTATCTTATTAATTGTTAGCTCTATTTACCATTATACAATGACTTATAAATACAGCTTAAGCCTTAAATGTTTTTCCTTCACGAATCAATACTAACCGCTTTGTTGTTACATTGTAAAACATTTTTATGATCATGTTGTAAATATTGAAAATACGGCATACACTGTTTTAGGTTAGCTTTTTTTTGTTTCTGCGATATGATATTGCTTTAATAGCTAATATATCCTGTAAAGGTGTTTCTAAATAAGGAATTCCTTTGATCATTTTCTATCTCAGTTTTATTGACATAATTTTTTTTTTTTTTTGTAACCTATATCCTAGACTATTTGCAATTCTCAACGTATTTTTTTTTTAATTTTAAATAAATATTTTACAGTATTTTTCACGATTGACAGCATGACGGACTTTAACTTAATGATCATGGCATGAAGAAAGTATAAAATAAATTTCTAGTCAGTCAAGTTTACACATTTAACTATTATGTGTAATATAATTTAACTATAAACATCATATGTATAAAAACTGTACCTATGGTTTTATTAAAGAATGACATTCAATTCTTTAACTTCATAGGAAAGTATTTTAAACAAATTTCTCTCTCTAATTTTAAGTGATATCATTATTAATATTCTTTTAAAAATATATATCTCACTTTACAATCTAGAACTATACCAGATAAATAACAGCTTTGTTATAATAATGTTTCTTTTTATTGAGCAGTGGGGCCATCCTGGGTTAGAGAGACCCTTCAATTATATCTTTAAGGTGGGTACTTGAATATTGGGAGCGGGAACCTGGTGGTTGAGCACTATATTTTTAATAATAATAATCTGGTGCGGGCAACACACGACTTTCACATACCTTCGTTTTTAAAATCGATTAAAGAATTTTTTTAATACAGTTAGAGATAAAAATACGTGAAACTATTAAAGAATTAATTAAATTGAATTTATTTAGAAACATGTGTTTTATTAAAAATTCTATTATATTATTATCTAAAATAATCATTTACTTTTATCGGCCTTTCATCACATTTTACAAGCTTGTGTATAAGATAATATTTTTCATAAAATCTTTGGCTTTCCAACCGTATATAAAACATTTATATGACTCTTCTTATGTTCAAAAACCAAAAAGTGCATTAAAAAAATCTTTTTTCAGTTTTCTCCTTTACTTGTTTATCAAATTTGCTCAACTTTCATATTTAGCTGTTAATTACCAATGCTAACAAGATGATATAGTTATTTTTATAGCATCTACAGAATTAACGGTACTTTAGAGAAAGAAAATTTAAAATATCGGGATTTAAGCCCAGTCATACTATTTCAATCAGAATGAAACCTACATGATATTGAAGCCCAAGAAATTTTACATCGATAAAGCTAGTTTAATCAAAATCGTTAGAGCCGTTTTTGAGAAAATCGTAAACAGGTGCAAAATGTATGGTATAAAGTAAATCTTCCGGTCAGCTGATTTTGATGAATAAGATTTTGTAACATCTCGGGCGTAATATGAAATTTCAGTTTTATAGGACTTTTCGTTTTCGCCCGGAAGTTACCACACACACACACATACACACACACACTCAGGGGACCCTAAAACGTGTATTTCCATTGAAAACTCATGGAATTCGAAAAATTTCACGATCGCAATACTTTCACTTACTATATATGTAAGGGAAAGTAAAAAAATGTTTGGAGTAGGCCGAGTTAAAGCAACTAAATGCAGTTGGGTAGCTCAACATAATAAATATATAAAGTGTTTTCTTTCCCTTTAATAATAATAATAATAATAGGCTTACCGAACCCGAAGGTTCGATGCCGATACCACCAAACTTCGCCTGCACAGACTCGTCCAATGTTCACCGGTCAAGCCCAAGCCCCCGAGATCAGCCTTAATGCAATCCTCCCATCGACGCTTCGGCCTACCTTTCGGACGCCTACCAGTCGGTTCAGCGAATACCAACTTTCTCGGAATCCGTTCCTCACTAAGCCCAACAACTTTACGCGCCCATTTGAGTCTCCGCGATGCTATCAACTCAATTATATTCACAGGGTTCAAACTCCGCAATTCCGCGTTGTGCAACCTTCTAAACTCCCCAGTGGCCTCATCTCTCTTCGGACCAAATATTTTACGCAGCACCTTATTCTCGAAAACCTTAAGCCGTTGTTCATCCTTCAAAGTAAGCGGCCACGTTTCGCATCCGTAAAGAACCGTTGGAAGAATAATAGTTTTATAAGTTCTAACCTTTAAGTTTTTAGACAGAAGCCGAGAGCTAAGCAATTTACCAACCGAATAATAACACGCATTTCCCACCTTTAACCGGGACTTTATTTCTTCCTGGATTTCATTTTTTCTTGTTATCATTGAACCTAAATACTTGAATTTCTCTACGTGTTCAAAAGTATGACCTGAAATATTAATATCATCAAGATCGCCACCATTTCTGCAACTAATCATATATTTCGTCTTATCGGTATTTAATTCGAGACCTATTTGTTTACCGGTTTTTATTAACACACTTGTATTTAGTTGTATAGTTTCTGTGTCTTCACCTAGTAGTACCAAATCATCGGCATACCCCAAAACCGGAATCTTGTCACCCATATGTAAGCCTTTCTCGGTACTCATCACCTTTTCTATAACATATTGTAAGGCTATATTAAACAAAACAGGTGAAAGGGAGTCACCCTGTTTCAAACCCGATCGCACCTTAAATCTCTCGGAGTAATTGTGACCGATTCTAACTTTATGAAATGTTTCCGACAAACACATCTCTACTAGGTTTACTAACTTTTTAGGTATCCCCTGTTCAATCATGATGTTATATAGCTTCTGACGGTCTATGGAATCATAAGCCTTTTTAAAATCTATATAAAGTTGATGGACTACACCGTTGTATTCCAGTTTCTTCTCTAATATTTGACGTAAGGAAAATATTTGATCAATAGTCGAGCGATTCCGCCTAAAACCACATTGGTAGTCTCCGATAATTTCCTCAGCGTATTCCGTGATTCGGCTAGTTAGTATTGACGAGAATATTTTATAGCATACTGGGAGAATAGAGATCCCACGATAGTTGTTACAATCCGTCCTCGGTCCTTTTTTGTGAATCGGAATAAGTATAGATTCTTTCCATTCTTCGGGTATTTTTTCATTTTCCCAGATCTTTTTAACTAAAATATGTAATTTGGAAACGCCCGCTTCTCCACACGCTTTGATTAATTCACTCGTGATATTATCATTTCCTGCAGCTTTATACCGTTTTAATTTTCCTATCGCCATTTCAACTTCCTCTTTACTCGGTGCGTCTACCCATGGTTCAGCGCTCTGGTATTCAGAGGGAGGAGATTGATTATTATTTTCCGTATTTAGAATGCCGTCAAAGTGTTGTTTAAATGTATTTAATATCTCAGTCGGATCCGCAATTATGTTGTTATTCGCATCTTTAACCCCATTCAATACAGGTTCAAATCTTTTACGCGATTTGTTTATACCTTTGTACATCTCTCTTACGTTATTTTCGCTTCTGTGTTTTTCTATTTCTATTATTTTGCCTTTAAGATACTCTCTTTTCTTATTTTTTAAGAATTTTGAAGTTTCGTTTTTTACTAACCGAAAGTAAGCCACATTATTATCGCTTGGATTATTTAAGGAATTCAGTTTAGCGGTTTTTCTTTTTTCACACATATTTTGACAATCCCTGTCGAACCAAGGTTTGTTCTTTTTATTTTCGATTTTCCCAAGACATAAGTTACCGACCTCTTTAATATTATCCCTGATCCCTTCCCACAATTTGTTTACATCTTCGTTTCCCTCGTCTGAAGATTCCAAAGCATCGAACCTATTTTTTACTTCTATCGCGAATTGTTTTCTAATTTCGGGGTTGTTCAATTTAACAACATCAAAATTCTCGGGATGAATATAGTTCGGTGTTCTCTTTTTTGTATTTAGTTTTTGTCGAAGTTTCGCGATTACTAATTCATGATCAGATCCGCATTCTGCACCACGATACGATCTCACGTTAATTATGCTACTTTGCCATCTGTTTTGTACTAAAATATGATCTATTTGATTACGAGTATGTCCATCCGGCGATGTCCACGTATACTTATGAATGTCCTTATGTTTAAACGTAGTACTTTTGATTATTAGGTTTTTCGAAATGGCAAAGTTTATTAGTCGGGTCCCATTATCATTACTATATTCGTGCAAACTTTCTTTACCGATTGTAGGACGATATACTTCTTCCCTTCCAACCTTTGCGTTTGCGTCACCTAGTATAATTTTAATGTAATTTCGCGGTAACTTATCGTAAACCGATTCTAGTTTATCATAAAATTCGCATTTTACTTCATCATCACTATCTTCGGTGGGAGAGTGAATGTTTATAAACGCGATTTTATACCAACGACCCTGAAATATAGCAACCGATATTCTTTCACTAAAGAACTGTACATCCCGTAATGCGGAAAGAAATTTATTCCTAATCAGAAACCCGGTACCTAAACAATAATTAACGCTCCCCCCGTACCAAATAGTATACTTTCCTTCTGTTAACGAACCCTCCCCTGGCCAGCGAACCTCTTGTAATGCAACGATATCTAAATGGTACCCCTTAACTTCATTCGCGACCGACTTTAACCCACCTGCCGTATTTAAACTTCTAACGTTCCACGTACCTATTGTTAGATCTCTACTTTTCATCTTGCGCCTAGATTCCTCTGAAGCAGTCCCCACCCGGAGACCCGAACGGGGGACTAGTTTGCTTCCGGATAATGGGCGTTTTACCTCAGAGGAATCCATGACTGTTTGTGGTATTTTGTGAACTAAAATATGTGAGTAGGGCGTTCGAACCTACGTCACACCCTCCAGCAAGCCTGGAGGGCCGCTCTCATTGTTGGTCAGCGAGTCCATCGGACTTAGCCGGGAGGAGCTTCCGAGAAAATTCCACCGACCATCCCCACATCCGCCACCCGTGGGACGCTCCCCATACGCGGTAATGAGATCCGCGCGAGGTTTCTTTCCCTTTAGTTAACATAAACTCTAATAGTTTACTTTATACTTCTTCTTAAAGCGATTCAGACTAAATACAAATTTGTGATAATCCTATGTTGTTAAAATCATTTTTCATGGAGTAATTGTATAGAACGTGCATAGTATTCGTATAGGTATAGTTCGAGGTACAAATACTGGGTGTCTCCAAATGTCTCGTCATATTGTGAAAGCAAATACTAGACCTAAGTGGAAGAAAAAAGTTCATATGACCCACAGTCCAATTCGCAACGTACAGGGTGCAGCCAAAAGAACACACAATTAAGTATAAACTTAATTTATTGGTGCCGATATTTCGGCCTAAATTATAGGCCTTCTTGAGGGCTATAAAAACAAAAGATAACAACCAGTAGTAGAATTCAATATATAAAGATGATAAGTCAACCGGTTATCATCTTTATATATTGTATTCTACTACTGGTTGTTATCTTTTGTTTTTTATAGCCCTCAAGAAGACTATAATTTAGGTTGAAACGTCGGCACCGATAAATTAAGTTTATACTTAATTCCGTGTTCTTTTGACTGCACCCAGAACTAACTTCTCCCATATATTATTTTTTTTTTTAATATATTTATTGGTGTTTACAACTGTATAATATAATACATTTAGTAAATGTGATACAAGATATGTTGACATGATTCATAAGTAGGGATACTACCCATTGGCAGCTCCCCAAAGACTATGTTAAACTAGAAGGTCTGGGGGCCATCTTCTTTTCAGACGTCTCGGAGGATTATCAGGGATTGTAGAGGAAGCAAGGATTGAAACTAGTGGGTTACAGTGGGAATGGAGTTTGTCATGAAAGGAGTGGTACCTGGTTCGGGCCAAGTCAGCGACATATGGAATATTAAGGTCTTTATGGATGAGTTTATTTGTGACAAAATAAGGAGGATTGCGGATTTTTCGAAGGATTTCGGATTGTAAGGATTGGAGGCGAGATGAATTTGATGGTTTAGTAGAGCCCCAAATCTCTACTCCGTAAGTCCATATTGGTCTAATGACAGTCATGTAGATGAGTCTTTTGTACTCAAGTGGAAGGTTTGAGCGTTTGTCCAGTAAGTGTTGAAGCAGTCGAAAACGTCGAGCAGTTTCTTGTCTTTTCAGTCTTGTATGAGGGTTCCAAGTGAGACGTTTGTCCAGGTGCAGTCCTAGGTATCGGATCTGTGCAACCGGGACATATATTATTTTAAAGAATATTCGGACATTTCAGAGATCTGTTACTCTTCTATCATTAGGTTATAGATTTTCCGAATATCAGAAAAACTTCTTCATTTAATTAGCTTTAAAATGGTGCAAAACAAACCTGCCTTCATAGACCAATCGAGGATGCGAGGAGGCAAGAATTTAAAAAAAAAAAGACCAAAAAGAAATTTATTGCTTAATATTTGTCTCATAAATACCTAGTCATATTTTAGGAGCTGATAATAGACCTCAAGAGAAAAAAAAATTACATGTCTCGAAGTCGAATTGTCAATGGTTTTGGATGAAAATCATATTTTGAGATTCTTGCTGTCATCCATGGTTTTCATTGAATAGCGAAAATCTCAAAATAATTCAACCAATCAAATTATTTAATATTACCAGAAAGTGATATTTATTTCGAAATTTATTTCCTAAAATACTATTATAAGACTTTTGACTTTTATCGATGGAGAGATCGTAGTGGTTGGGAGTGAATGAAGGAACGACAAAATTAATCTGGCTCTCCACCCCCAGCAAAAATCCTTGTTCCAGCCCTGATCCAACTAACCGGAACGCTCAAGTGACTTTAGGGCTTTGAAGATAGATGGCAGCCGATAAAGCTCCCGACTGATTGAATGCCAGTTTTGAAAAAAAAAATTGATGGAGAGGGAAAAGGAAAGAAATGGCAAACGGGAGGTAGTGAATACTCATTATCTTGGAACTTGACTAGCGTCACTCAATTTTAAATCTTATATATTTACATAATAAAATGTTTTTAATAATTTCTAGTCCATTCTAATATTATGGGTAACTTTGAACTGAGGTCTATTAAAGATATTTTGTTTTTCCAGATTTCTGTTGTGTAGGTCACTCATTAGAACCTTTAGCTGGTGCTTACACCTCAGCATATATTTCAGAAAATAAAGTTTTATTAAAATTCTCGGAATTTTTCTATTTGTGTTAAAGTTGGTAATTATTTTTTTTTAGTAGTCATATATTTTTATTGAAATTTACAACTGTATATTATAATACAACAAATAAATATACTGCTAAAAGGTAGTGTACTTGAAAAACATTAAGAGAAACTTCCCATTGACAGCACTCTAGTAGTAAATCTAAACAAGAAGGTCTCAAAAGCCATCTTTTCTTCAGACGTCTCGGTGGAATTCAAACATTAAAACCGAAATTTCAGTAATAACGAATATACTACTTTTTTCAATAGAATTTGGATCAGGAATCCGATATAGTTTTAATCGATCGAAAATTTATTATTTTACTATTTTTATAGAATGAGGATTTATACGTTTGTATGCAATGCTGTATAGAGGCTACAGATTCTGTCGAAAAACAAATCACATCTAGTGTTGACACTATAATGATGACTATTATAAATTAATAAAAACTTACCTTATTCAGACAATATTTTTCAAGGAAATGAAAAACTATAAAAATACTCAAATAAATTTTCTCCAATCCAATTTCTCCAATTAATGGTGTCTAATTGAAAAAAAAACAAAAAAAAAAACTAGTATCCTTTGGCTTCTGTCATCACAAAACTTAAACCTATAAATATAATTCTTCTAATTTTGGAGGAAAGTTTATTAATGTAAGTGCGAGGAAACGCTGTATGACATGCATAAAACTAAAAAATAATATATTCGATGTATAGTAAATGCATTTTATTTTATTTTTTATTTTATTTATTTTTTATTTTTTTATTTTTTATTTATTTTTTTTTTTTGGAGGGTGGGGTTGGAAATCATTACATGCATTATAAGAGGGGAGAGAGGATACAAAAATTTTCGGTATATGGGAGCGAATGGGAGTCACGTCTAGTGATGGGGCTCACTAGTCTTTCTGAGTCAGTCAAGTAATGGTTTCCTAGTCTAGTCTGAGGGTCCGTACCTAGTCTTGCCAGCGCTGTGGCCGATTTTAATATTCTGGCCACATATTATCGCATTTAAATAGTCACTATAACCATAAATAAGTATTTATTTATAAAAAGTGTGACCTGAACAATCGAGAATGAAACTACTCGGTCTGGCATGATTAATAATTAATTTATAATTATTAACCTGGTCCATTTTTGTCTTCAAATTAGTAAGTAATTTTAAGTCACGTTGTAGTCCAATCATCAATAAAAAAGTGTGAAAATATAATGAATATTTTTAGAGTGACTCGATTAACAATACTAGAGATTTAATACATCTACACATAATACTCTCTACGGAACCTCGTCAAAAGCCAAACATCCTTCGGCCAATCCATTCGTGAATTCGATGGTTCAGTCTTGATATGTATACTTCTCTTAAAGTTATTCTACTTATTCTCTTTTATTTTTTATTTATTTATTTATTATTATTATTTTTTTTTTTTTTACGAAGCCTAATAATTGGATTATATGCAACGTCGAATAAAAATAATGAACTTAACGAACTCGACATCCCTCTAAAAGAAAAGAACGTGGAACGGTTTCTGGATTGCTTCCGGTAACCTATCGTGTTTCTGAAGTGGAACGTCCCCTCACAGACCTTATGGCTTCAGAAAAAATCCTTGTTGGTCCCAACCAACACATGCTACCACTACTAAAGATGGTGCGTTGCTCTTTAAGTAATACCACTTACATACTTAAACTTATCGGACAGTTTAAAACTTCAAGAGGGGTTTGTCATTAGAAATATGCGACAATTGATCATTATCATCAATTGATTTCGATAAAATAATCGTCTGACAGCCAGCAATGTTGTGATATTAGTGTGTTATCCTGGTAATTCTGAAACTATTAGTGTCAAGAATAATATACTTGTTCTCTTGGTTGAAAGGACATCAGATTAAAATAATTGTAGTATTACTGTAACTTCTACTTCGCATGTTCCGTTTCAATTTGTGATGGATTTAGAAATTATATCATAATTTTTAAACCTTGAACGAGATTCACGTGAAGTGGTGGAAAATGCGGTTAATTTGAAAAAAAAAATTCTGCATGAAGGTTAAAAAAAAATACATATCTTGAATTCTGTACGAATTTCAGACTTAGCAGTGACGAAAAATAGTCTTAATTATATAAGATTTATTTATTTACTTTATTTTGTGTAATTTGACTTTATCATTATTTCTGTGTATATTTTATGAATGTGGTCTCATATCACTATTACTACTGTTCATTATGAAAGAAATTGTAATATATCTCAATAAAAAAAATTATATAAGGGATCAGTTCTTAAAAAAATTTTATTAAAAAAAACAACAACATGTGATTGTGTGTTAAAATCGTACATCGACACCTAATAAGTTCGTATATCTCTATATATAAAATGATAATGGGATTTTGGTTTCCGCCAACTCCCTCTAAACCGGACGGATTTTGATACGGTTTTGACCATCATTAAGGGCATTCTTTCCTGAAGATTTATAAGTAAAATACATTGCAATTTAGCTTTTCTTTAAGCGGAAAAAATATGTTTTATGTGACCAAGCTTCTATTTTTATAGATATTCCTGAAATATAAGTTACTACTTATAGACGTATATTACTTATAGACGTATAATATACTGTTGGAAAGCGAAAGATTTTATAAAAGTTAATATGCAATAAAATAAATCATTCAAGTTAATATAAAGTTGTTATAAACCCATCAACTTATGAACATATTTTATTGTCAAAGAGAGAGGTTATCACCTACAGAATCGTGCAGGTTATATTCTTCCATTTAGTACGCAAAGTTTTAGAAACAATATTACGTAACGAATTGTAACTAAGTAATTAACATAAATGGTAAGCTGTTATAAATCTATAAACTAATAATGATGGAGTTTTTGTTGACCGTTGAGAAATTAGATGAGGAAGATGGTTGAGGTTGCGGTCATTGAATAGAAACACACATTAAAACAAGTGCTATTTTAATTATGTGCCGACGTTTCAGCCTACAATGTGGGCCTTCATCAGGGTTAACTCTATGATGTGTCTAAAGAAGTCATCTGCTGGTGGGGCCCGGGGAGAGGATTCATAATGATGGATTTTATTTTGACCGTTGAGAAATTAAATGAGGAAGATGGTTGAGGGTGCGGTCATTGAATAGAAACACACATTAAAACAAGTGCTATTTTAATTATGTGCCGACGTTTCAGCCTACAATGTGGCCTTCATCAGGGTTAACTCTATGATGGTGTCTAAAGAAGTCATCTGCTGGTGGGCCCGGGTGAGAGGATTCATAATGATGGATTTTTTTTGACCGTTGAGAAATTAAATGAGGAAGATGGTTGGGGTGCGGTCATTGAATAGAAACACACATTAAAACCCAAGTGCTATTTTAATTGTATGCCGACGTTTCGGCCTACATTGTGAGCCTTCATCAGGGTTGACTCTGAGACGGTGTCTAAAGAAGTCATCTGCTGGTGGGGCCCGGGTGAGAGGATTCATAATGATTGAGTTTTTGTTGACCGTTGAGAAATTAGATGAGGAAGATGGTTGGGGGTGCGTCTTTGAATAGAAACACACATAACAGTGCTATTTAATTGTATGCCGACGTTCGGCCTACATTGTGAGCCTTCATCAGGTTGACTCTGAACGGTGTCTAAGAAGTCATTGGGGTGGGCCCGGTGAGGATTCATAATGATGATTTTTGACCGTGAGAATTAATGAGGAGAGTGGGTGCGTCTGAATAAAACAAGTGCTATTAATTGTGTGCCGACGTTCGGCCTACATTGTGGCCTTCATAGGTTGACTCTGAGACGGTTTCTAAAGAAGTCAGAAAAAGACTTTCATAGATTGACTTCTTTAGACACCGTCTCAGAGTCAACCCAGCGAATGGTCCACAATGTAGATCGAAACGTCGGCACATAATTAAAATAGCACTTGTTTTAATGTGTGTTTCTATTCACCACCAACCATCTTCCTCATCTATAAACTAATAATGTAATTAACTAACTTGTTAATAATTATTTCAAATTTATTATATTCCATAAAAACGGTGTTTACTGTAAACTAAATGGGATCCTATGAAATCTTAATTTAACTTTTAAAACGTAATTTAAATAGTTTATTTGCGATATAAAATAGCAATAAACCCTATAAAATAAAATCTGTTATCGTTGTTTTTTGAATATATACATAGCAATCAAGTTTTATTTATAAGGGTAAATTAAATTTTCCGTTATCTGTGCTTCGCATCACAATAGCAAACAAATAAACTTCACTAATTATGATTTATGTTTATCAGTTCTGCCGATGATTGAATATAATATGAATTTACGCAAAAACATAGATATGTTTTTTTAATTATTGCACTTTTCGATACAATAAACTAAAACTACTAAACCGATAAATTCTAAATCGGTCAGACAGAGATTTTCTAAACATAAATGGCACCTCATTCAAATTTTACCCTTACAAAACAGAGGCCGGTTACAGTTCGTGGAATGAAGAAAAAAAAATCTTTTTTTTTTTATCAAAATTCCTCGTTTTATTTTTATTTATTTCTTCTCCCTCTCCGGTTTTATTATTTTTTATAAATACAACATACAATATATACATGTATTTCAGGATATTTGACCTTTTACTACCCGGAGGTATTCTAAGGTACATTTTTATTTCTAGGTGCGCTAGAGATAAAAATGTCGTTTTATTTTTCAAACAACATTATGACATACAATTATTGTGCTTTTATTATAATGGGAATGCATAACGATATTTCTTCTTTTGCCCAATTATTATTATTATTACGGGGGTCACGGACAATCCTTGTGATAAGATTACGTCATACCTCTTAAACTATCTAATGAAATCAATTATTTTATATTAATGATCATTAAACTGACAAAACTAGGGGGCGGGTAACTGAGCGGCTTAGCGCGCTTTGCTTTGAACTTACGTTGCCTAGCAACACAGAGGATCAAATAATTTGAAAACCAAAAAGTTACGAGTTCGAGACTCGGTACTGTGGGGGCTATTATTTCAGCATTTGTCCCCAACCCTCACCTCCTGGTCGGAGAAACCCGTATAGCCTTCAAAGGCGAGGTAGAGGAGAAAAAACTGACAAAACTACAATTAAAATAAAATGGTATATTAAATATCTGTTGTTTTAATAAATATTTATAGTTACGTTAAAATAGAGTCTTTAAGACGTCATTCCGATGTTGTTCTGACCAGAAAAACAAGTTTAATTAATTCAACTCCAAATACGTAAATTGAACTCTATTGTGGAAAATAGTAATTTTATTGAATGGAGAGTTCGTTTCTATAATACTTCATTAAATGATTTTTTTTTTTTTTTTTTTTTGTAATTTAAGATTAATTAAACTTGATAGGAAAATTCCAATTTCATAATGACTGCATGTCATTAATAGTTTTTGTTTTCCTCTTAAGAAAACAAAGATTATTGCTTTCGTTTCTATGACGATTAACTTTTCCAACTTATTTTAAGGTATTACATATTAATAAATATAATATGATAGTCCTGAAGTATATCATAAATAAAAACATGGACATATGCTCTGCAGGTATCTCTGAAACTGTTCAAATTATTAGTCTTCTATTATTGATAGAATTGTAGAACAAACTTTGAGGATTAGTTTGCATTAGTAAATATAAATAAATCATTTATTAACCAAGGATTTACTCATTCTTAATTTTAAGTTTTTTACATTTAATATAACATGCACGTTTTAAAAATAATATACTGAGAGAGAGAAATCCCGGATTCGGGTAGCTTCCCAAATTTATATAATACTCATTAGAAATAAGGAAACGACACTGATTAAATCATTTGATATGTTTGTAATTAAAATAAAAAATTTTGTGTATATAAAATATTTGAAAAATAATAATTAGATAAACAATAATAGTGGAAGTCACCTTATATTTCCTATGTATGATTCTAACATAACTATTAGAGATAAAAATGCTGATATTTACATACTTTTATTTATTTTTTTTATTCATATTTAAAATTAAATTATTTAACTGTAGATATCTTATATTTAGAAAAGGTAAAAAAAAAAAAATTTATTTAATATTAGTAAAATCAAATTTAATTTTAAATTCGACAATTGTGTTGAACTTTCAACTGATTAATTCATTAAATATTTTATAATAATTACATTCACATGTTTAATAATATAATCTGCAACGAGGTTATACAATATAAAATAGACCTAGATAAAAAAAATATATTTAAGTTAATCGATTTCAATGGTATTAAAAAATTACATTTTCTCTCAAAATATTTTGTATTAATTTTAAAATCTAATCAAACTAATTAGTAATAACTACTCTAATTTAAGTTTAATAACTAATCTAATCTATTTTTGTATTTATGTTTAATAACTAATCTAATAATAAAATCTAATGAAACTAAAACCTAATCAAATTATTTTGTATTAATTTTAAAATCTAATACTATTTTGTATTAATTTTGTCACTCTGCACTATAAATTCGGATCAATATTGTAAAATATGGTATGTTTCGCGACATCTAGATAGATTTGTAATTTTAAAGTTGATATGATTAAAAACGTAATTATTTAAATAAAAAGGCATAACATTTTAAAAAGACAATTGTTTCACTTAAACGTCGGAAATTTAAACACTTGAAAGATGTTTGTGATTTAAATTAACTTTAATTAAGAAAAAGACATACAAATTCAAGAACCTAACTCAAAATAATGATTAAGTGTTGACTACGCCACTCTAGGGAATATCATGCTTTTTTACCGTGTTCTTGATTCCTAGGGGCTAAAGGCCTTGCAAATGATTTCGGTAGCACCGGCCGTCTGGAATTCCTCGCGGACGGCTCCCTTGAACATTTGGTTCCAGAACTCGTAGTAGCTCCAGACGATGCCGCGGGTGAGGAGCCAGATGAACCACTGCCTTATGTAGTGATTCTGCGGTTCTATGACGACCTCGTACCCGCCCAAGTAGTAGATCCCGCCGTCCAAGAATTCCACAGTACACGAGCCGTCTCTTTGGACTTGGACCTCGAAGAGTAGATCCCAAGCGTTCTCCCTCGCATATATCTTCACGTCCGAACTCCCCCAGTTCTGGCCAACGATGTTCATGTCCAGGAGGAAGCCGAAGTAGAGGGAGTTGAGGCCGAGTACTACGTCGCACTGGTAGATCATCGTATCCGTGTGCTTCTGATAAGTGGCGTTGATGGCAGGGTCTTCGACGACTTTGAGCGTCGAGAAGTCGGCGCAATACCTGTCGTGGATGGCAAAGCGGTGTCCTGGGCCGATGAAGTGGTTACCGGAGGGCCAGCTCACTTTGTGCCGCAGCTCGGATTTGATGTAAGTGTTGAATTCATCCACGAGGTGATAAATCATGATGGATGAGTTAGATTTGAAGAGATGCGCTTTCGGAACCAGGGAGAGGAAGATCACTATAATCCAGTAGAGGATCATGGTTCGATAAATTATTTTCCCTCAACTACTAAAATATTGTAAAAATACTTCAAAAGACACAGACAACTCACTAGAGCAATGCAAACACACAACTGACCTCTAAGCCTCTGTAATTTGGTCATAGAGGATCAGCACTATAAATACGGAGAAGGTAAATAATACTTGTCAAGCTTCTACATATGTATACAATTTTGTCATTGTTTATGTTGTTTTTTTACCAATTAAGTATAAATTAAATTCTTAACGGAATATGAAACCACATAAATGAGCCACAAGATTTATTGAAATAGGCTTAGTCTTTAGAAATTTAGAAATAAAAAATTATTATCAGATACTTCTCTTTTGTTTTTCTCGAAACTTCATATTTGATTTTAATTATTTACATATATAAAATAATTTATTTATATATAATATAAGAAAATCACTAAATAAACATTAATAGTGGAAGTTCACCTTTATTTTTCCAAAGTACGTTATAGAATGCCACATAAGTTATTAGAGATAAAAAAAAAAAAAAAATTGTTGCTGATAATCACCTACTTTTATGGATTTCTTATGTATTCATCAAAAATGAGTTGTTTTTTTTATGCTGCACCTTTATTAATTATGGCACCTAAATTATTTAACGCATGGATATTGTATATTTATAACAGGATTAAAAAAAAAGTATCCATATTAGTAAAACCAAATATAATTTTTAATCCGACAATTGTGTTGAACTTTCAACTGATAAACTCATTGAATATTTTATTATAATTACATTTACATGTATAATGATTGCATCTGCAACGAGGTTATTCAATAAAAAATATGCCTGGATACAAACTAATAATTTATTTGAATGTATCGATTTCCATTGTTTTAAAAACTTATATTTTCACTAAAATTATTCAATTTTGTCACTCTGCATTATAAATTAGGGTCAAAATTGTAAAATATCGTATGTTTCAAGTCTGTTAGATAGATTTATAATATTTAAAGGTGAAGTGATTAATAAAGCATAAGTTTAGATAAAAGGGTATAACACCTTGAAAAGACAATATTACAAATATATTTTTTTTTTTTTATTATTAAACATATTTATTGATATTTACAACTGTATAAATATATACAACAAGTAAATGTGATGGATACAGTAATCTGACATGAAATACATGAAGAGATGCCACCCATCGGCAGCACTCTAAAAAAATTTAAACTAGAAGGTCTCGGGGCCTTCTTCTTTTCAGACGCCTCGGAGGATTATCAGGAATAGAAGAGGATGATAGGATAGAAACTAGTGGATTAGAGTGGAAATGGAGCTTTTCATGGAATGATTGATATCTGGTTCGGGCTAATTCAGTAACATATGGGATATTAAGGTCTTTATGGATGAGCTTATTCGTGACAAAGTAAGGAGCGTTAAGGATTTTACGAAGGATTTTTGATTGTAAGGATTGGATACGAGAAGAATTTGATGGTTTGGTAGAGCCCCATAGCTCTACTCCGTAAGTCCATATCGGTCTTATGATGGTCATATAAATAAGTCTTTTGTAATTAAGTTGAAGATTGGAGCGTTTGTCCAGTAAGTGTTGGAGTAGTCGAAAACGTCGGGCAGTTTCTTCTCTTTTCAGTCTTGTATGGGGATTCCAAGTCAGACGTTTGTCAAGGTGGAGTCCGAGGTATCGAATCTGTTCAACAGGGGCTAGTGGAGTGTCATCAAAGGATACTGTGGGGCAGGAAGTCATTGGTTTACGGCGTACGGTAAAGGTTATTTGGTGGGATTTGTTAGAATTAATTTTAATTCTCCATTTCTGACACCATACTTCAAGGTCTCGGATCATATATTCAAAAATATATAAAAATAAAACGTTATCATCAGGTACTTTTGTTTCGTTTTTCGCGAACCTATTTGTTTTTATTATACATATTTGATTTTAATTATATTTATATATTAAATTTTTCAAATTAGAAACATGTATACCGAATTCCATCAAATATAAATTGGTTGATTTTTAGATCAGATCTGGTTAACGTTTCCGATTCTAGTTTACAATTTTATTTTAATAAATTTTTATTGGCCCTAGCCCATTTATAATTGAATTAAGATATTTATTATTGATAATGCCCGACGACAGTGACGGAGGTAAATTAAACAATTTAGTTTTTAACAATTCAACCTCAGTTTTAGGACGATTACATTAATTGACATTATTACATTATTTTTAATTAGTGCAGTTAAATAAATTTTAATTTAAACAAAAAATAACTCAGTTTAATTTATTAGAACTATCTCTTCTTTATAAATCTATTTATTATTACATAAATGAATTAATACATATTTCTTGACGTTTCGAGGTCCATGACTGCCTCATCTTTAAATATTGTTTAAAAACTGAAAACAATAATTTAATATTAGACTTAAAATTCCAATATATTAACAGCATTTAAAAATCATAATCTTATAAATAATTTTCTATATCTTAAATTGTTTTTTAAATCAGTTGTATATATATGTATACTTACAATTTTCCAAATTTAAATAATATAGGTCATTTTATGTATTTAATAATCGTCTTTTTTAAAAAAAAAAAACCTGTCACTTGGTGGTAATAATCATTTCAATGTCACATAATTTTACCGATTAAAATATGTGTAATTTTTTATTTTAAAATGATAAAAATATTTATTCTCAATTTTTACTGTAGATAATATAGATAATTTATTATAATATAGAAACATTCGCAAGTATAGGTGGGGAGTGGGATTAAAGGTTGAATATTAGTCTAAGAATATACATATGTTTTAATTAGTCAAATTATGTGTATTATGTATTATGTCAAATGAATATTACCACAAAGCGTATATATATATATATATATATATATATATATATATATATATATATATATATATAATGACCTATATTATTTAAACATGCAAAATTGTAAGTATATATAGATATACAAACGATTTTAAAAACAATTTAAGATATATAAAATTATTTATAATATTATGATTTTTAAATGTTGTTAATATATTGAAATTTTAAGTCAGGTATTAAATTGTTGTTTTTAGTTTTTAAATAATATTTCTGACAAGGCAGTCACCGACCTCGAAACGTCAATAATAATAATTTTTTTATTTCTCTTTGGGGCAATCCCCATACAAATAGAGCTGGCTGGCACAGCACAAATAATAAATCTATCTCCAGCAAATATACATTATTAATTACAAATCAAATAAATATTTAAAACAAAATCAACAAAACACATATACAGCAATAAGCATAAAGGCTATTTTTAGGATTACTTTCATCCAACATATACATAAATTAAATATAACAATATCAATAAATAATGTAATAACTAGTACTACTACTAATAATAAATAGTACTAAAGCAAATACTTAATCCCTACAAAATCGACTCTTGGAGCATGTATCCTTCATTCTCATATATTTGCAGTAGCCCTCCAAAATACCCCTCTCTCTGGTTCTGACAGTCATCGAGTCGTTAAATAATAACGGGCCAAACATCCCGAAACTCTTGAAGAATTTCCTTAACTCGAAATGTCAAGAAATATTTATTAATTTATTTATGTAATGATAAATCGATTTATTAAGAAGAGATTGTTCTAATCAATTATATAATATAAGTAAACTCTTAATAATTGGAAAAATGAAACTTAACTCAGTTTTAGTATAATTTAAATAGGCAACTTTAAAAAAAAGGGCTCACATATGGTTTAAACTTTTTTTTATATTAGAAAGAGCACACACATTTTCTAAACCTACTAATAATAATAAATAAATCTTTTTAAAACTCTATTCTTTCTGTGGCCGCATTTTAATTATTAGAATCAAAACCAACGAACTAATAGACATTATATTAATGAATTGAAAGTTTCTAGAGATCAGACTAAGTTAATTTCTCTGTAAATGTCTAATTATATAGCAATCAATACTTGTCAATCAGCCTTTTACTAAATATTTATGAAATATATTACTTTCAGATTCTCAAATACTTTCCAGGAATTCTCCAGTTTTTTTTTTTACGGAAAGATAAAACCCATTATCTGGAAGCTATTAATCATCCGAGCTTATAATGAATTTACATTTCTCCTCATAGAAGAGCATTCTTTCATTTTTTTCATGGAATATTAAGCTAAGCAAAAAGTAACGACTTCAGAAGAAATTTTTCACTTTCCAATATTTATAATAATTTACAATTTGATTGCATGACATAAGTTCTAGAAAACAATATTTGCTGAACAAAACACGTAAAGATGTTTAACTGTTATAATGGTATCTCCAAAATACTTTTTAAAAAATATTCAGTTAAGGCTAGAACTAACTAACACGACCTTGGTTGTGAGTTTAAATTTCGTCTACACTAGCTGGAATTTCTAACTTTATATTCAGTTTTGAAAATTCCGAACGCAGACCGTAAATTTTTTTAAAAATTAATAATTGCTTAAAATATAAAAATGAAACATTACCACAGTAATTCTTTTTACTATATGCTCAACTACTTAGTTTTGTGATGCATAGTAGAATATTTGTTTAAATAATAAATTTTTATTCAGATGCCGATGTGAATTTTGTATACCCTACTACCTGAAGCATTATAAAGAAAAATATAAACGTTATCTTAGAATAGAAAAACATGTCCAAATTTTAATGTATTAAGAACTTATTTTAACTGATTAATCAAGCTGAAGAATAAAAGTAGTTATACGCTTTTTTAATTTGGATCAATATGGTTTTTATTTACTACATAAAGATTTATAAATAGTTTATAGTTTTCGGCTGAACAAATACCAATGAGTTATCCTACAAATAGAATCATCCACTCCTTAAGAACCTTTAGATGAGATAAGAAACAGGTTTCACAAGATTTATTGAAATAAGCTTAGTCATTAGGAATTTGTTAAAACGATACAAAAGTAAATATTATACCTCTTTGTAATTCCTACATAACGTTAAAATACGAAGTCATCATCATCATGTACTTTCGTTTTGTTTTCCGTGAACTTAACATCCATATTAGGCTTTAGATATGTTTATTTTTAAAAATTAGAAATATCTACTCTGAATTTCATCTATTATGCTGTTATCCATGGGTTGATTTTAGACCAGATCTGGTAATTTTTGGGATCGTAGGTTACAATAGTTTATGTTGAAAGAAAGGAAATAAAACATGAAATCGTATAATTTAAATAATAGCATTTACTATAAAAAATAATGTAAGATATACGTTAAGTGAGTTAAAGCCAGTTGGGGCAGAAAACCTCTCCACTCGATACGTCTGATAAGATGAGTGGGTACTTGATTTTTTTAAGTGCTCCTGCTAAGTCCCGCAGCTATTGTTCCAGTCCGTAGAGCTTCTAGGATTTTCTCGCAGAAAAGTTTCAAAATGAATTGATTAAAAATAAGATTGAGACAACCATTCGAGATGTTAATAAAAACATTTTCATCAAAAAAACAGAAGAGGCACTTTATACCATGCATATTGCACCTTTTTATGATTTTCTCAAAAACGGCATTAGAGATTTAGATTAAACTCGCTATATCGATGTAAAAATTAATGGGCTTAAATACCAATATTTTAAATTTTCTTCTTCTAAAGTACCTTTAATTTTGTAGATTCTATAAAAATAACCTATTATCTTGTTACCACTGATGAAAAACAGGTAAATATATAAATTGAATGAATTCGATACCCAACTAAAGGAAAAAACTGAAATAATATTTTTTTTAATGCAATTTTTTGTTTTTGAACATAAGAACAGTAATATGTATAATATACCGTTGGAAAGCCAAAGATTTTAGGAAAAATATTATCTTATTCACAAGCTTGTAAAATGTGATGAAAAACCGATAAAACTAACTGATTATTTTTTTATTTTATTTTATTTTTTTGAAAACGTAATTTTTTTTTTTTTTTTTTTTTTTTTATTTGCTTATCCGCCTCTACCCTTGAGGGTCATTGGCGTGGTCGAAATAATTATATTCTATGGCAGAATCCTATTATTTTCGTGAATTCTATTAATTTCTTTATACTTTCTTCCTCATCTTTAAGTATTTCTCTCATGTCTTTCTTTAGATTCGATTTTTTTCTTGACTGCTCAAAAAGCGGTCACTTAATTAGCAAGTGTTCTACAGTTAGAGGAGTATTGTTGCATTTTTCGCAGGTTGGCGCTTCCAGGCATCTCAAGAGGTAACCATGCGTAAATTGGCAGTGCCCAATTCTTAGCCTGCATACAACAATTTCCTCTCTCCTTGAAGATCTTGCACTAGTTCTCCATTTCTGACAGTCGGATTTAATTGTTCCCAATTTCGATATCTTTCCTCTCCAACCATCCTCCCACTCTTTCAGAAGAACTTTCTTGTAGCTACTCACCCAATCCTCCATTGTGGTTTCTTTTATTTGAGTAATCTCCTCGACTTCACCTTTTCTGGCTGAATCAGCAGCTTGATCGGCTCTTTCGTTTCCAATAATTCCACAGTGAGATAGTACCCAAATCATAATCACGACTTTAGACATTATGTTTGTTTCCCACCATTCATTTATTAATTGTTTATTCATTTTAGATGATATTAATAATAGATTTTTTAATAAAATACATGTTTCTATAGAAATTCAATTTAATTAATTCTTTAATAGTTTCACTATTTTTTTCTATAACTGTATTTGACAATTCTTTAATCGATTGTTAGAATGGAGATAAGTGAATGTCGTGTGTTGCCCGCACCAGATTTTTTAAATCAGACTTGTTATCCCGAAACTTAATACTCATTAAATATAGTTAATAAACGATCAAATGAAAATCCAGTTTTAGTTCTGACGGTAACAAAAACAATATTAAAAATCAGGTGCGCGCAACAGAAGACTTTCGCTTATCTCAATTATTAAAATAAATTTACTAACTTTATAAAAGTTAGAGTTAAAAAACGTTAAATAATTAGTTTGATTTTCGATGGAAACATGTGTTTAAGATTAAATATTAAGTGTAGAAATTATTATCGACAGCAATTGCTTAGTTTTATCCGCTTTTCATCACTCACCACCCTTTCACAACTTTGTAAGTCAAATTTTTAAAAAAATCTAAGATGATTTGCTTTCGAATAGTATGTTTTAAACCTATACAACGATTCTTAAGTTCGAAAAAAAAACATAAGTTTGCTCTTTTCTTCTTTGGTCGGTTATCGAAATCCGTTAAACTTGTATTTACCCGTTTTTCATCAGAGCTAAAAGAATTATATGGTTATTTTTTCCTTTTTTGGATATACAAAATTAAAGTTTCTATAGACGAAGAAAATTTCAAATATCGGCATTTAAATCCTGTCAAACTATTTCAATCAGAATGAAACCTCCATTATATCAAAGCCTATTAATTGTAGCTGAGTGGCTAGCGCGCTTGTAGTGAGACCCGTCAGCCAAATGGTGGCCACTAACAAAATAGGCGTAGGGAGTGATAGGGTCATCACCTTGTGTGTGTTCTCCCATCAAAATTACACCGCGCGGCCAAGGCTTACCCCATACGGCCTGTCAGGCCACAGAAAAAGAAAATTGTTAGCGAGTTTAATGAACTATGAAATTTCAGTTTTCTACAACTTCATTTTTGAGCAAGACTTACCATATACACATACTGACTTTTGGAACCTTCAAATCTGTCTGTATTTTCGGTGTAAACTTGAATTATAAAATTTTCATGATCGCAATAGTTTCCCTTATACGTATATGTAAGTGAAAGAAAAACCAAACTTCTTGTAATTATGAAACCTATCAATCAAAACATACTTATTTAAAAAAAAAAAATTTTTCAATAAATGCTCAACAGTATATATTACCATTTTTCCCTCCATCCACAAGACAGATGTTTTTCAAAATGGTCGGTTGAACAATTTATCGCAAATGTAGACAATATTCACTTTAACAAAGCGACTCATTAAAAATAATTTGCTCCGTGACAAATTTTTCGTTCCGTCAATCGTGAAAACTGATTATAGCAATTTACAATTTGTCCTGTTACAGGAGACTTCCTGCCGATGAAGTATGACCCGACTGACGGAGGTTATGCAACCAGTAAGAAAGAAAGATAAGAAACCAGAAGCAGACTCATTCATCGCCTAAGATCTTACTTGGAAGTAATATCAGCTGTAATGTTTGCCAAAATGGTGGTATCTGATGTCTATAAGATCAAATCGACGTACTAGATCATAGATAAGAAAAAATCAAAAACAATTATGATCATATCAATTGGAAACAATCTCTTTTTGTTTTTATTCATATGCATTTATTTATTCATACATGTCAACAACCAATCTTTACAACGTTTCGAGGCTTCACATGCCTCATCTTCAGATATTCAATGTTATATCCATTTCCATATTTTTATTCAATATAGGTCATTAAAAAATATATTTCAATCACAATATCAAATCTTAATATTTCATCATCGCATATATAAATTTGTTCTGTGTATTTGAATGTGTACTCAACTAGTTGATGAGGCATGTGAAGCCTCGAAACGTTGTAAAGATTGGTTGTTGACATGTATGAATAAATAAATACATATGAATAAAAACAAGAAAAGATTGTTTCCAATTGATATGATCATAGTCTAATATACTCTTCTATAATATTGATTGATATAAAAAACAACTAATATTGTGAAAATCTAAAGTAGCAGTTGAAAAGCCGTACGTGAAGAAAGAAATTGTCCAATGCCACAACTGCCAGGCATATGGCCATACCAAGCACTATTGTCATCACATGCCACGTTGCGTGAAATGTGGAGACCCCCACAAATCTGAAGAATGCATCAAATCAAGGCAAACTCCAGCAGTGTGTGTGCTCTATGCCTGAAAGGACACCCAGCTAATTACAAAGGATGCCAGGTTTACAAAAATCTAAAACTGAAATTTCAGAAACCGCAGTCAACAGAATATTCCTCTACTCCAAGAAGAATAACTTCAAACCTCATCAACTCTAATGTGTCCTTTGCCCAACTTCTAGGAGGCGGTGAGAAAAATAAGAATTGTGAGGCCCTGCCGCAGGAACAGCCAAACCTTCAACACCCCCAGCCCCAACCTCAATATTCTCTTCCTCTAACCCTACCCGAGCCTCAAAAATCCCATCAACATCAAATTCCACTTATTCCTCCTCCATCTAACGCAACAGATATCACCAGTCTCTTAACATCCTTTATCACTGAACTGAAATCAGTCGTGACTCCCCTACTATCTCTTCTAACTAACCTCGTATCCCACCTCATCACTTCTGCAAGAAATCCTTAAATGACCTCTTCCGAACCTATATCCATACTCCTTTGGAACGCGAATGGTATTCGAAATCACACCAACGAACTGACAGTCTTCTTACAAGAAAAACATATAGACATAGCCTTGGTAACAGAAACTCGACTTACTAACTCACGGCTGTTTAACATCCCCAATTACAACATTTACCGAACGGACCACCCGGACGGAACCGCACATGCTGGCACTGCTGTCATCATCCATCACTCCCTCTCCCATCATTCACACCCCTTACCGGTCCATAATTACCTACAACCTACAGCTGTAACAGTCCGAACCAAGCTCTTTAACTTAACAATTGTTTCAGCATATTCCCCTCCAAAAATTCCATTTTCCGAATCCCAATTCAATTCATTCCTAAATTCCTTGGGACACCACTTTCTTGTAGGAGCAGATTTTAATGCAAAACACCAACAATGGGGAGCCAGAACCACAAACTCTCGCGGACGAATCCTGTTGCCTGCACTTAATTCTACTCGCAGCATTATCCTTCCTCCGGATTCTCCTACCTACTGGCCAACAGATCCCAACCGCAATCCTGACCTTCTAGATTTTTTCATTCATAAAGGTCTAGGTTCACTAAATTATTCCATATCTCGCCTCGATGACCTATCTTCAGATCACAGTCCATTACTCCTTACCCTTTCATTATCGCCCATTCCTAAACCGACTCCACCCTCATTCATCAGAGGGCCAGTTCATTGGGACCTATTCCGTCAAATCTTAACCGACAATATTGATCTCAGAGTATCCCTCAAATCCCTGAAGAACTGGATGAAGCTGTAAATACCTTTACTACCCTAATCCAACAAGCAGCCTGGACTTCATCTTCACCTCTCTCTTCCACCAAATCCCGATGTACAAATCCTTTACCTCAAGAACTCCTGGACCTTATCCAATTCAAGCGCCGTTCTAGAACTATCTGGCAGAGGACCAGGCACCCTGACGACAGGAAATCATACAATTATTATTGTAAATTAGTTAAAAATAGATTGACAACCTACAGATCCCAATCCTATAATTCCTACCTTTCCTCATTATCCACTTGTAACCATTCCCTCTGGAAAGCAACTAAAAAAATCCTTAAATACCATTATATATCTCATCCTCTCCAACGTCATGATGGTTCCTGGGCCTCGTCAGATGAGACTAGAGCAGAGGAATTTGCTAAACATCTTGCAAACACATTTACTCCTCATCCTGAACTTAATCCTACCCATACAGCTGCAGTTGAAGAATCCCTCTCCTCGCCGATTCCTCTCTCCTTACCTCCTAAAGCTGTCAACCCCTCTGAGGTCAAATTCCTAATCAATAAACTTAAACCTCAGAAAATCTCCTGGATTTGATCTCCTCACTTCCCAAATCATTAAACAACTTCCCAAAAAGGCGATAATATTCCTGACCTACATATATAACTGCATCCTCCGAACAACCCATTTTCCTCTGATGTGGAAACACTCAACCATTATACTTTTCCTTAAACCGGGCAAACCTGTTAATCATACATCATCCTATAGACCAATCAGCTTGCTCCCTATACTTTCCAAATTATTTGAGAAAATCCTTTTGAAACGCATCCTACCGTTAATCCAACTCCACAAAATCCCATCTCACCAGTTTGGTTTCCGCTCAGGTCACTCCACTGTTCACCAAGGTCTTCGAGTTGTTGACCACATATCCTATGCCCTTGAAAGCAAGCTATATTGCACAGGTGCCTTTCTGGACATAGCACAGGCATTCGACCGGGTGTGGCACGATGGCTTGCTTTTTAAACTAAAAACCCTATTACCCCAAGCCCTATATCTAATCCTTCGATCCTACCTCTCTAACCGCTCGTTCCGAGTCCGTTGTGGTTCTGAATTCTCAAGTTGTCATCCGATAGAAGCCGGTGTTCCACAAGGTAGTGTCCTAGGTCCTATACTCTACATCATATTCACCTCAGACATTCCCACCTTACCCGAAAACTTCCTGGCAACATTTGCCGATGATACAGCTATCCTCTCATCCCATCCAGATCCTGTTATGGCATCCTCAAACCTCCAATCACATCTCGATCTGATTGAACAGTGGTGCAATAATTGGCGCATCAAAGTCAATGAATCAAAAAGCAAGCAAGTCACCTTTACCCTTCGACGCAGATCCTGTCCATTTTAACTCTATTCCCCTTCCCTTTTCTGACACAGTCAAATACCTTGGTTTTCTCTTAGACAAAAGACTGACATGGAACCCCCATACTAGACTCAAACGACAAGAACTCAATCGACGATATGGCCAGCTATATAGACTTCTAAATAGGAAATCACACCTCTCAACGGACAACAAACTACTCATTTACAAGACTATTCTTAAACCCATTTGGACCTACGGACTTGAACTGTGGGGAACAGCAAAATTTTCGAATATCAAACGTATCCAATCCTTCCAGTCTAAAGTCCTTAGATCAATAGTCGATGCCCCATATTATGTCACCAACAAAACCTTACACCATGACCTGAATATCCCATTTGTCCTTGATCTAATCCCATCCAAATTCTCAATCTTCCATCAGAAGCTTACTCACCTTCCTAATCCCTTGGCACACTCCCTATCCAGTTCCAAACATCCCTATAATCCTCCTCGTAGGTTGAAGCGGCAGTGGCCCAGAGATCTCTTGTGAATATGTCATTGGAGTGCTGGCAATGGCTGGCTTCTCCACTCATGCCCTGAGTGTATGTGGCTCTAGCGCCCTCGCTCAGCCTCCACTGGCACTCAAGACCAGTGACGCAGCTGAATGAGAGGCGCTGGGATCTTCTGGCATTGTGCCTCGACATCCACTAGTGGATCTCGAGGTTTGATCCAGTGATCCCAGGGGCAGCTTGTAAATATTGTAAATAGGTATGAATGCGAACAAGATTGTTATTTTTTATTTTTTTATTTATTTTTTTTTTTTTTATAGTATTTATTTAATTTTGTGTATATATATTTTTTTTCTTTTATTTGATTAGTCTTTATTAATTTTTTTTTCTTTAATTTTATTTACAATGTACATATGGTATGAATGATTTATTCTATCTCTAATACTCATTGCCCCAGAAGGTGGCAGATTGTATTATCTCTTAATAAAACAAATTAAAAAAAAAAAAAAAAAAATATTGTGAAAATAGATTTTGAACTACTTTATCCTAGTAGTCTATCCTGCTGTGGGTGAATTCTGTTCATTTGATATTCATAATCCTTCGCTATTCTGGAGAAATAAAAATCTTTAAAATGTTCACCATATAGATTCGAATTTATAAAAATATATCGTTAAAAATAATCTCAAACTGAGCTTCAATGACGTTAAATCTGATTTTTCGATACATTAATTAAGGTTAAAGATCTTAAGTGTAATTGCACTAGATTGCGAGCTAAACAAAGCACTCAAAATTTCAACAGCTGATTTTGAAATACTAATTAAAATAACATATTGATAAAAACTTGTAACAGACCCTTGTCCATAGATACATCGTTTCAAGGAGACCCTGAAACTCTTGTCTTTCTAAGTATAATACCAAAACAAAAAACATTGCAATACTATTATGATGGAAAAAACCTATAAATAGGACTATATCACCGAAACTTGGAAATTGTACACCGTAACATTGTAATGAAGCATACTGATTGCAATCATAATGGATGAGTTGAACTCTTTATCTTTCAACATACGCTGCATATGAAGAGAACTAAAATAACTCAATCAAAACTATCTATGATGGAATGATAAAAGTGAAAAAGAAGAAAGGATGTCGGTTACCACTGTTGAGGATTGTAGTGGCTAGCATAAAAGCCTACTATGGCCAAGGTCGCTAGTTCCAACCCGGCAGATGCCCCTAGGATATTTTTTACAGGGATTATAAAATGCTGTTTAACGGAGTGTATGGTAAACTTCTTCGAAGGGAACGTAAAGTGATTTGACAAAATTTAAGACTTTCGCTATAGCATCATCGGATTTGCCACGGTAGCATAAAGTGACGTTATATGAATAAACAAACAAATAAATGAATAAAGAAAAAGCTCTGGGCCATTAAATATACACAATTTTATATTTTACAATTTGTCGTATATCTAACATGCAAGAAGTCTAAGCACTTTGCTGAAAATAAAACGATGGGAATTTATAATAATCTTTTTACACATATAAGACAATTCGCAAACATGCTACTTGTTTATTTGACCCAAGTATTTTAAATGAAACTATTATAATGTCATAATTAGGTAGATTAAAATTTGTAGCTATAATTAATCCTTTTTTACTCCAAAAATGGCAAACAAACAGGGCTATCTTACAAGTAATACATGAATGAATAACCTCCATGAATTTCAGTTTATTTATTTAGTTTCTTTTAAAATTTTTTAGGAAGTTTTATTTAATATTTCACACTCAAAAAAGCACTCCTTAACTTCCTTTTCTTAATAACAATAATTCATAATAATAATAATAACAGAACAATAAATTTCAAAACAGATACAAAAAACCTAGGAACACATTACAAAGGTATCATCAATAAAGTAAACTTATAAAATAAATGTAACAATAGTCCAAAACCATAATTAGAATATATAATTAATATAAATCAAAATCAAAATAAATACAGGACACAGGGATTACTGATAGGAATATCAGAAGAATATACAATGATACAAAGTGTAAAATTATAAATAATAGAAACAGTAAGTCATTAAACATCAAATAGGACGAATAGCAGTAATGTAATATAATGTGTTGTGTGTTAAAAAGGGATTTAAAAAAAAAGTAAATCATATTAATAAGTTTTTAAATTAATAATGACAATATAAATTAAATTAATAATGACAATATAAATTAAATTAATAATGACAATATAAATTAAATTAATAATGACAATATAAATTAAATTAATAATGACAATATAAATTAAATTAATAATGACAATATAAATTAAATTAATAATGACAATATAAATTAAATTAATAATGACAATATAAATTAAATTAATAATGACAATATAAATTAAATTAATAATGACAATATAAATTAAATTAATAATGACAATATAAATTAAATCAATAAAGATAATTTCAAAGAAAAATAATGTAATTTTACTAATTAAACTTTACAAATTGTTTTAGTCTTGATAATGGGGAAAGAACCCCGAACGTAGAAAACAATGTGAAAGACAGTGAAGAAAAAAAAATGTGTAACAAAAGGAACTTAGGGAGTGCTTTTTTGAATGTGATTTATTTGTTTATTGATGGGCAGCTACACCCATTTTACAAAAATATGAACAGAAAAAAGAGGAATAATATGAACAAAAAAATACGAATTCAGTGAGTACTAACAAACAGAAATATATGATAATACAATAAATATAGAATAATATAGTAAATATAGAATAATACAATTTTAACAATAATAATACTATTTTAACATTTACATAAAAAAAACTTAATCTTGACTATAATTCAAAATCACTAGCTACAATAATAGATAACTGCCGTTTTAAGTTTGATAAATTAATATTAAAGAAATCAATGAAATGACATATTTTATTTCCCGGTCCGTGAAGTCTATTAATAGGAGAATTATAAAGACAATTAGCAGTTTTTAATAGTAAATAGGATTGATATATGGTTGTCCTGTGAGGAAAATACCCATTGGTAGCACTCCAATGTCTGATTTGGTGGATTGTCGGAAAGATATGAAGGAAAGGTCAGGGATAAGCGGGTTTGAGTGGGCAGGGAATTTGCAATGAAAAGAGGGATATCTATATCGGGACAAGCTTAAACAAATGGGATATTTATCTTTATGGATGATTTTACTGGTAACAAAGTAAGGAACATTGAGGATTTTTCGAAAGATTATGGATTGCAAGGATTGGATGCGAGAGGAATTTGATCGTTTAGTAGACCCCCATACCTCAATGCCGTATGTCCAAATAGGTCTGATAATAGTTATATAAATGAGTTTTTTATAGTATGTAGGAAGTTTTGAGCGTTTGTCGAGTAAGTATTGTAATAATCTATATCTACGAGCAGTTTCCTGTCGTTTGAGTCTAGTATGAGGATTCCATGTTTGTCGATTTGTAGTCCTAAGTACCGGATCTGTTCAACAGGAGTATGTAGGTAACAAATTTAATTCCCTGCGACCTAAGTTCATCAATATTTTTTTGGATAAGTTTAGTTAAAAGAAGAATGATCCATATTTTATTTCTAATATGTGTTTTTAATGTTTTGTCTTTTGTTTATTCATTAGTTGACTTCATTTATTGGTATTTATTTCATCTACAAATTTCGTTATTGTATACGTTTATTTGGTTTGGTTTCATTTTATGTAATTTGACATTTCTTTTGTTTATATTGTAAATATTGTATGAATGGGATTTTTTAGCAATATTATTATTGTCCATTGTGACAAACTGTAATACATACGAATAAAAAAAAATAATAATAAAAAAAATTTGTGTTTAAATTAAAATCCAGTATTAAGTGATTGTAAGAGATTTCACGATGAGGGTAGTAAGAATGTTCCTCCATATATTATAAGTACGTGTATTATTTTAAACTCCTTATCAAGGTTCCTCCTCTCATGGTTAAATGTAACCATATAAGAGCACCATATTCTGTTACGGACGAGTGCAACGAACTCTTGAGACAGTGCTTATCGTGCACTCTAAGAAGAGTGACCTAGCGTCAATGAAATGTTATCAGCTCTTCCGCGACGTTCCATCTCGAAATGGATTCGAAAGACATTGATAGCTTAATTCGAACCGACCCAATTAAATTGGCAAAGATTATTGAGTATCAATTCATTGATAGCTTGACTACTAAACTTGATAGCTTGACGTTTTATTTTTTAAGTGTTACACAAGAAAACAAAAGGTGAAAAAATACAAAAATCGATTATATTAAGTAGATATTTTGAATTAAAAAAAAAATGTAATATTAAATCCTGTGCGTATCTAAAGTGTGTATTTCCGGTTTCATGCAACTTTTATTTTTTAAGCTTACCACATACACACTCAAATCATTTTGTGAGACTTGAGCATTTGGGACCAAATTTGTATTTATAAGTAAGTACAATCAACCAGGTTATCACGGGGTCACCTGTAGTGTAGTGGCTAGTATAACAGCTTTATATATCTATGGTCGGAGGTTCAAACCTGAGAGGTGGACTTGGATTTTTTCGCTGTAGTGAAAAATCTATAGTTATGCCGTCCTTCAGAGGGGACGTAAAATGATGGTAAGTAGCCTGTGCAATGTCAGGTGCTTGTTGAAGATCCCTATACTAACTAAACTTTGATAGGCAAAATTTATGACTCCCTCTGTAGCATCGTCCGATTAGCCATAGCACCATAAAGTGACGTTAAACGAAACAAACTTATAACAAAAAAATCTGGTGCGGGCAACACACGACTTTCACTTACCACCATTTTTAAACTCAATGAAAGAATTTTCAAATACACTTAAAGATAAAAATACGTGAAACTATTAAAGAATTAATTAAATTGAATTTATATAGAAACATGTGTTTTATTAAAAAATCTATTGCATTATTATCTAAAATAATAAGTTCTATCTGCTTTTCATCACTCTTTATTAACGTTTACAAGCTCTTGTGTATTAGATAATATTTTTATTCTAAAATCATTAGATTTCCAACGGTATATTATAAGTGTATATTACTGTTGCTATGTTCAAAATCAAAAAATTGCATTAAAAAAATATGTTTTCTGTTTTCTCCTTTAGTTGGGTATCGAGTTTATTCAATTTATATATTTACCAGTTTTTCATCAGCGTTAACAAGATAATCTAGTTATTATTATTGAATCTACAAAATTAAAGGTACTTTAGGGGAAGAAAATTTAAAATATCGGCATTTAGGCCCTGTCAAACCATTTTTATCTAAATAAAACCTACATAATATTAAAGCCCATTAAATTTTACATCGATATAGCGAGTTTAATCAAAATCGTCGGAACCGTTTTTGAGAAAATCGAAAAAAGGTGCAAAATGCATGGTATAAAGTGCCTCTTCTGGTAGGCTCATTTTGATGAAAAAGTTTTGTCACGTCTCGGGCGTATAGTTGTCTTAAATATGAAATTTCAGTTTCATAGGACTTACCGTTTCCGCCCGGGAGTTACCACATACACACACACACACAGACCTTTTTGCGGGACTTGGTTATTTGGACTCAGGGGACCCTAAAACGTGTATTTCCGTTAAAAACTGGAATTCGAAAAGTTTCACGATCGCAATACTTCCCCTTACTATATATAGTAAGTGAAAGTAAAAATAAAACTATATCAAAAAGGTTTTAGGTTATGAACCGGCTGTAAATACATGGCTCTTAGTCTCTTAGTATATATATATATATATATACTAAGAGACTAATATCAGTATATATATATATATATATATATATATATATATATATATATATATATATATATATATATATACAATATCATACTAATATCAATATATATATATATATATATAAAAGAGACTAATATATCATTCTTAGGTAATTAAAAGTAAAAACAAGTAATACTTAGCAAAAACAGTTTGACAGCTGAAATAGCAATTGAAAAAATATTAGATTTTCAAATCAGGAATACTAATTGTTATCCTTGCTTAAGTTGGTATGAAAATATAAGATATAAAATCTTCTTAATTGCTTTAAATGTTTAAATACACTTGAGAAATATTTGGAAGTAAGGTTTTAAAAAAAATTTCGATGAAAAATATAAAGTCGTGTTTACTTGCCTTAAGTTAATTTTATATCACACATTACTTTATAATTACTTAACTTAAAATTCATATTAGATAAAAATGAGTTTATAATAGTTCAAAGTGATGTAATGAGTAACTCTGATTTTTCGATCGATTGCCAATTAATTGAGTGTTTGGGTGATAAAAATAAAATCAAGAATTTCAAATGTCCTCAAATACTCTTTTTCTTTTTTTTTTAAAGTTTATTGTAATTTTAAATTAAAAGAAAAAAAAATCTAACGTTTAAGTAAACTCTCACTACTAAAAATAAATATATTTCACAATGCTGTATTTAATAATTATAACTAAATATCAACATAAATAAACTGGAATTAATCAATAATTCGTTTTCCTAGAATTAGTTTATTCTTAAATAACGCTGACATAAGATTATCAGATTTTATATAGACTGAATGGATTATATAGCAAACTCCATCTATTTGAAATAGGTTCTGTACATCACAAATAGAACATAAATATTTTAAAAATATTAACATAGTTTGCCTTAATCTAATAAATAAATGTTGAATAAAATAAAATTTATTTCCCATATATTAAACTATCGAGTATACTGTAAAATTAGTTGTATGGGAAAAATAAAATATTTCGTTTTGAGTAGTAAGTGCATTAAGGAAATTATTATCCAACTACTTTTTAAAAAAATCTCGCATTCACCGAACACATTCACAGAAAAACAGGCTCAGCAAAAAAAATAGATATATAATGTTTTCATATTTTAATGAATCTCTAACCTCAGCTATAAAAACTCATACTCTATATAAGCCAGTTATACGATCACAACTTACTTCTGCTTCACCCGTTTGGAGTTACACCTGCCTAACCAACTATAAAAAGCTCGAAAAAATTCAAATTCTATGGAAGAGGAAAATTATCAATTGCCTTCGTTAATCAAAAATGTTCACCATGATGGGAGATAGGAAATTACTACAAATGCTCCCTTAAACGTTACAGACATAAAAGGAAAAACATTTATTGTTAAGTTGATAATGTGTATTTCACATTCTTTAAAACCTTATTAATAAATTCTTACTTTAAAAAATTATGTAATTTTTACATGTATCACATATGTAACTTTACTCATTTTTATTTACCGCCTTATTATTATTGTGATTTTTTTAGTAGATTTTTCCTATTATTGTTACTTCATTAAACTGCATGTTCAATTATTGTTTGGAACAAAAATCCTAAATTCTTGATTTTAAGGTTATTTTAAATACAAATTTCCTTTCTTTTGAAAAGATTTAGTTTATTTATAAGGAGTGAGCTTAAAATTTATTATTGACACAAATTTCATTTATGAAAAAATAAAATATTTCTACTGGAATAAACCTAATTTTTTTCTTTTTGACTGTCATGTGCAAATGTGACATTTAAAAAAAAAAAAAATTAAGAACATCTACCCATGTTTGTGCATGGTTTAACTACAAGAAATTCTGGAAAAAAAAAAAAAAAATCTAGAAAAAAAAATAGAAGTAATCTAATTTTTTTTTAACAAAAAAATGTGAATCTTTTTATATATTTTTTTTATTTCATACAGTTGTAACGTTCATGGGTATGAATACGGCTTTAAATAAACAAAATTATTTCTAAAACGTTAATTCTGCATCATGTCTTTTCTACTTATAATTCCTACATTTTAAATTATTATACCTAATAATACTCGTATTTTTAAGTATATTTTTGCTTGAGAGGACATTTCCAAGGTCTGTTAATCAATGGGAAAGTAACAAAACATAATATTCAATTACTCTTCTTTGTTTTAGTAAACAAATACATACATGAACAATAAATTAGAGCGAGTTCAAGCGATTATATATATATATATATATATATATATATATTTTTTTTTTATTTTTTTTTTTTTTTTTTTTTTTTCTTAAGAGACGTTATATATGCAATTATTTTAATTCCATTTAACTGATTTATTTTTTAATTTGTTTTTCTTATCTAAATTAATTACACAAAACAGAAAATATATAGGAGCATGTAAATAGGGAATAAATCCCCTCATATTCGTAATATGAGAGCATTTATTGTCAATACTTTTATATTAATGGGCATTAATTTTTTATATTAATACAATATAATATTCTTACTCTTTTAACACGTTCATGCCGGCGCCGATTTTCAATGTCTGCTCTGTTAGGCGCGTTTTATAGGTAATTGACTGTTCAGACCTGTATTCAAGTTATACGTTTGCTAACAGTCTAGTCTAGCTTATTTTGTAATTTGTGCAGCTCGTGCGGTTTTTCATCCAAATCTTAGATTTCTGCCGGTAAGTAAAATTCCAAAGGCATTTAATTTTTTTTTTTTTTTTAATATTTGCCCTTATAAATAATAGATAACAGGCTTGGTACGCCCCATGAGACAGACTAGTGAGGGTCGCGTCTCTATTTCTTTTTTTTTTTTTTTTTTTTTTTTTTTTTTTTTTTTTTTTTTTTTCTTACGTCTTAAACAAGCAGACATTGAAAATCGGCGCCGGCATGAACGTGTTTAAACCCCTATTTTAAGCATATCACGGTCCATCATAAATCGACTTTATTCGAGGAGAGATACAGTCATTAAATAATATTACAAAAAATATTAGCAATCATGGTGTTAGAGTATAATTGCAATGCTTGATGGCTTGACCAAACTTATTCGTTTCGATATCTTATTTTGAACCGGGAAGAGAAATATTGTGGAAGGCGGCATAAATATTTTTTAAACAAATTTATAAACTTTTTGGGGCCAGATATTGATACCCCAGGAACTGTGAAATATCTTCAAAGCCTTCCTTTTTTTTTTTTTTATACAAACATTTAATGTACTGATTAGGGGATTAAAAAAAACTAAACTTAATATTTTATTTTTATTGTTGCTGATTTGCTACTAGTAATAAAATAAAATAAAATCGTAAGTTTTTGTAAGCTTATAAACTTATATTATTGGTAAAGCGGGGGTTATAATAGTTAAATGTTGCCACCGTCGTACAGGATCATGCAAGTTATATTCTTCTATTTAGTAGGCAAGATTTTAAAAACAATATTACGTACCGAATTGTAACTACGTTGTTCATATAAATGGTAAGTTGTTATAAAACTATATACAAACATTGTTATTAATTGTTTTAAATTTATTAATACTTCATGAAAACTGATGTTTCACTGTAAACTAAACAAGATTCCTGTGGAATAATTTTTAAAATGTAATTTAAATAGTTTTTTTAAATTCTTATTAGTTCTTTACCTCTTCGTGGCTTAGAAGCCCCTACATGCACTAAATGTGGTACCCCAAGGACAGTAAACCACATATTAGTTGAATGTCATGAATGCATCGCATTGAGAGAGCAGCTAAGTATGAGCGAAACTCTTAGTGAAATTCTCCAGGACTCCGAAAAAGATGTGAATTTCCTAATGGAGTTTCTAAAAAGAACCTAATTTTATAGCAGAATTTAAAACAAAAGGAGTTGTCAATGAACATTGCGGGTAGAGGCTTTCGATAAAATAAATAGTTCATTTGAAATATAAAAATCTGGTGCGGGCAACACACGACTTTCACTTACCTCCATTTTTAGAATCAAATGAAAGAATTTTCAAAAACAGTTAGAGATACAAATACGTGAAACTATTAAAGAATTAATTAAATTGAATTTATATAGAAACATGTGTTTTATTTAAAAATCTATTATATTATTATCTAAAATAATCAGTTAGTTTTATGTTCATTTCATCACTCTCTACTAACTTTTAGAAGCTTGTGTATCAGATAATATTTTTTTCTAAAATCTTTAGCTTTCCAACGGTATATCATACATGTATATTACTTCTCTTATGTTCAAAAACAAAAAACTGCATTAAAAAAATATTTTTTATGTTTTCTCCTTTAGTTGGGTATCGAATTTATTCAATTTATATATTTACCTGTTTTTTATCAGTGGTAACAAGATAATATAGTTATTCTTATAGAATCAACAAAATTAAAGGTACTTTAGAGGAAGAAAATTTAAAATATCGGCATTTAAGCTCTGTTCAGACCATTTTTATCCGAATGAAATCTAAATGATATTAAATCCCATTAAATTTTACTTCGATATAGCGAGTTTAATCAAAATCGTCGGAACAGTTTTCGAGAAAATCGAAAAAAGGTGCAAAATGCATGGTATAAAGAGGCTCTTCTGGTTAGCTCATTTTGATGAAAAAAGTTTTGCCACGTTTCGGGCGTATAGTTGTCTTAAATATGAAATTTCTGTTTCATAAGACTTACCGTTTCCGCCCGGGAGTTACCACACACACACACACACACACACAGACCTTTTTGCGGGACTTGGTTATTTGGACTCAGGGGACCCTAAAACGTGTATTTCCGTTGAAATCTGGAATTCGAAAATTTTCACGATCGCAATACTTTCCCTTACTATATATAGTAAGTGAAAGTAAAAAAGTAGTAAACCGAATATAATAGGTATGGTTGTTGTTTATGTTGTTTTTGTATACCTACATAGCAATCAAGTTTTCTTTATGTAAGAATAATTCTTGATGTATTAAAATAAAAAAATAATTAACGTAAATAATTTGAATAATGTTTTTCATTTCTGCCGATGAATTCAAAGAATAATGAATAGGCGTTATTTAATAAACATATTTTCTTGCCAATTGTACTTTTCGTTACAATTTACTTAAACTCCCAAAGCGCTAAACTCCAAATCGGTGAGACAGAGATTTTTCAAACATAATTGACACCTCGTTCAAATTTTACCCGTTCGAAGTAGGGGCAGGTGATCTAGTATTTAATGAGCAGATAATGCGCCAATGTCTCGGAAAGAAAGGTAAACATTATCATTGTATAAAAACAATCCTTGACATCTATTGAAATAATCATTTAAAATGTATTCAGATGAATGCTTAAAGCTTGTAATTTAGGGCTGTGAAGAATGCGATCGTAAACCATGTTAATGTAGTAATAGGCATTAAAGTACTTACGTTCTTGATTCTCCAATGACTTATCCGAGTTTTATGAATCGTTTCCTTTCCTTTAAGGATATATTCATTTCTAATAGTAAAATTTTATCAGGTTTTACTAATCCTACTTATCGTAAGTAAATAGTAGACATTAATGTGGGATATTCATCGAGTTAATACATTTTTTATCCGCTGAGCTTCTACTATATCATTGTCTGGCACTAATCTCAAGGGGATCGAAATGTTTCAGACACTTTTACTGAAGAACGATACGATGTCCTTGTTGTTTAACACCATTTTTACTCTCACTCATGTGCATTTAAAATGTTTATTGAAGAAGTTTTGAGGTCGTAAAATTTTTCACTTTTTTCAACGGAAGTTTCTAAATCTTCTATTAAGTTTCTATGAGACAGAATAACTCAGAATCGTAATACGGTTCGTGTAAAAATAATAACTAAAAAACAAAACGTTGCATACTAGGCAAAAATTGCGATTTTGTGACTGAAATTACACAAAATAAAAAACACACTAATAAATAAATAAATAAAATTAATAATTATGACTGCTCCTTTTTAGCCCGGTCCTCTTCCTTATGGAATACTCTCCCTTCAAACATCCGTCATGCTCCTTCCCTCTCATCATTTAAATCTCTCCTCTTTCAATACTTCCTTTCTCTTCAATCAGATGTAAGCTAATTTTTATCATGCCAACTTATGTAAGGTGAATTTTACTTTAATGAGATATAAAAGTTACATTTTATGTTTATTCTTATTTATTTATTTCTAGAATTTGTAAATAGAGGTGACATCATGATCCTTTATTTTTTTATTATTATTTTATTTTATTTTTTCACTCTTGTGTTATCTAATTATATTTATATATTGTTTTTGGCCAGTTATAATTTATTATTTAGTTCATAACTGTTATTCTTAAGGGACATTGTCCCAGAATAAAGTTTTGTTTTCTATTCTATTCTATTCTATTCCACACCCATTGTCTCACTGAATCTTCGAAATTATTTATTAATTCTATATAGGGAAATCAAAATTGAAATAAATGACCTCGTCATTCGTCTCTATAAGATGTTTTTGCATATATAATCGCCTTACTATATAAAGATTTATTATTAATAAGTGATTATTAATTGAAGATATAAAGAAGAAAATTTAACTTTACCAAATCATATTTTTACGATACTTATATTCTGAATTAATTTTTTTTTTAAAATACCAATGGAACAAATAAATGACAAAAAGTAAAACTTTATGCATATTTTAACTTTTGCCTTAGCTTACGTTCAAAAATAAGTCTGCAAATGTTTAAATAAATATAACGTCTAATACATATTCCATCGTATTTGACCTATTAAATTTCATGTTGGTATTTTAGTAATATACATCCTCTAACACATTAAAAATAGTTAAGAACAAATGTTTACAATAAATTGTTTTATTATTTTTTAGTAGCTCATATTTTTATATCAGTTTATATATGATATAAATTGGTATTCAATAATTTTAAATCATATTTGGTATAATAAAACTCAAAATGAAGCCTGATAAAACTAGTTTCATTTATTTTCTTCTGGCATATATTCAGCCGTATATATAATAGGTGGCTCATAGCCACATCAAATTCAAGTTAACTTTATTTTTCATTAATTTCACCTAATTCAAATTGATTGTAGTTTCAAATGGTTTCTCTCTCATTTAAATAGTTTCAACTTTACTTGGTTTATTCAAAATAATCAATAGCCTTTTATTCTTGCTATATAAACAAAGAATTCCAATATTTCATATTTTAATTAATAAAGAATATCAAAATCAAAAATACTACTACGTTGTCACTTAATAATCTAAAACTATCAAAGTATGTTTTGAATAAGTTATAGAGTCCAAACTCAAGTCTTATAACATGACAAACCATGAATCATTTGAAACATATATTAAGAGAAATGGGGAAAAAATAATAAAAGTTTAAAAAAACATCCGATTTAATAACAAAAATTAGCGTTTTATGATTTATTGGTTCCAAAAAGCCATTGTGTATGTTAACCTCGCTAAAAAAAAAAAAAAAAAAAAAAAACTTAAATTACATATTTTAAGTAGCACATGCCGGAATATTGGCAGTAAATTGTTGCTATGACTTTTACTAAAGTTGTCGGTTTACACCTAATGATTTTGATGAAAAAATACGAAATTCCTCTTTGTCAAAATTCTAATTTTAATGCTCAGTCATCGACACAAGATTTCATTTGAAATATTAATCGAATACCAGGAATGTACTAAGGTTTATAATGGGATATACCCGGATCTCAGTCTTGATAATCAATTGTTTCATAGAATTTTGTCATTTTTATGAATTTTAATTTTATTATATATTTGAGTGAATTCGTTATATTTTAGGAAAAATTATATAACTGAGAAGATACTTTTCTATGTTTACTATGGTCGCATATTTTTTTTTATTGTTAAGTCTGTATATAACCATACCTTTTCTTAAGGTGATGGTATATTCTAAAATCGCACTAGTATTAATACTCTTATTTTTTTATAGCCCGGAAGAAAACAAATACATGTATTTTAAGAATAAAGATATGACGATCAAGAATTTATATAAAAACATTTTCAAAAAAATCAGGTCAAACCTAATTTATTAACATCAGATTTCGTAATGCTCCAATAGCTTTCATCTTATCTCTTTGGCAAGCCGATAGCTCTCAAAAATCTATAAAACGAGGTTGATAATGTTATTTATATTAATGCGAAAATTAAAGTTTCAAACAAATCAGTCTGTTTTATTTAATGATTTTTGCAGCGTATAACAATTTTTAAAAATTAGTTAATGACTTTTTTTGAATAAAGTATTTAAATATTTGAGACTACTGTACTTATTTATTTTGTAACATGAAGGCTTTTCAACAACTAGGGTTATTTTAGCCCTAAATTAATAATACAAATACAAAAATTTAAATTAAACACAAACATAGTCTAGATAGTTACCTATCAGAAAAGAATAAAATAAAAAGGCACTTAGAAATATTAAAAATGAAAAACATGAACAAAATTTTCTTTTTTTTTAATTTGGTAAAAAATTTATGTATCTTTTTGGTAATTCATCAGTTTTGTGGCCGACTCCTGGGTATTTTGTAATATTGTCCCAGTATCAATGAAGAGGGATTGGTAAGGAGATTGACATTGAGACTACTGTATTATTCTAGATCATTACCAATTAGTATTCAAGTAATTAATTTTTATAATTAATTTTCCTTTACTAATATATTGTACTTGAGCTGTAAAAACAGCGCAGAACAGGACAGTTTCAGTAACTCATATAATTGAAGGAAAAGGGAATTATAATATTTTCGTTATAAGTTCTAAAGAAAAATCTACGGAATTTCTCGTTAATTTATTATTATTTGCGCCCAATTTTATTTTGGATTTTCATCTTTAATATATATATATAACTATATAAACATATTTATTTATACGTCACATGTCTTCCATTCACAAGTTACATCTATCAGAGCTTTCTAGAATTCTTCTTCTTCGTAGTATCACTAGGAAAATTTTTGGAACAAATGGTACATATATGTATATATATATATATATATATATATATATATATATATATATATATATATTTTTTTTTTTTTTTTTTTGTTGCAAGATGGGACCAGATGTGGGTGACCTCTACCAAGTCTCCAAGTTTACACAGATTTATAACAAACATAACATTACACGGCTATGCATCAGTACACAGTAATGATTATAAACTAACACAACTAATCACAGAACACGGAAACACAAAACATTATCTCAAACGGTTTAACATTATACAAACAGATTTATGTGACGAAGACGGACAAATTCAAAATTTTAAACATATACTTTATGACTGCAAAATTTTTGACAGACAAAGATTTATTTTAATTAAAAATATAATACTTAAAGATGGAAACTGGCCAGAGACGGAACAAAATTTGTTCTCTAAATTCAAGACAGACTTACTTAAATTCATTAAAGGCATTGACTTTGAATCACTGACTAAAGACGGGTAGCGTAAGTAATTCTTTTCTGTTGACTAACATTTTATTTTAAATTTGTTATGATAGTTACTTTTTTTATTTTGTTTTATTTCATTTGAAACATTATTCTGTAATAATTGTTAATGTAATACTACTTTCATATGTAAATTAATATAATCATATTATCATTCATGTAGTATACCATTAAGGTATGGAACATGATGTTATAATAAACGGTCCTTATGTGGGGTTACCATGTAAGGAAAAAAGAAAGAATAACTAATAAATAAGAATAACATTGTAGTACAGTAACTTCAATATATACATGTCTGGCCGAGAGACAAAAAAAATAAATTTTTATTTATAAATGTTAAAAAAAAATAATAATAATAATAAAACCTATTTATATAGATATTTACAAAATATATAGAATATAAACCAATGGAAAAAAATTGTTATAAAATAATACAGCTGAACAATTTCCATGTAAATAAAATAAATGAATTAATCCATAATTCTAGGATTTTGAAAAAATAAAAAAAAAATCTGTCCTTCGTTAAAATTAGGATGTTGGATTAACAATTTTACTATTAGTGTGCGTCTCTTTGGGATCCTAGAAGGTGGTGGAAAAGATGGGATTTGAATGAGAGAAGGGAAGAGGCATGGCGAATATGATTAGGTAGGGAATTCCAGAGAGATGCAGAGCGGATATAAAAGGAATTATCAAATGATTTGGTTCTATGGGTAGGAATGTAAAGATCGGAATGGCGTGATCTGGTTTCAAGTGAGTGAATTGAGGATTTGAATTGAAGGATACTGTGAATGTATGGAGGATGTTGCGAATTAATGACTTGGTAGAGGTATGTTCCGAGGAAATATTGTCTACGTATGGAAGGTAGGAGCCACTTCAATTCGCTGTACAAGTGGGTTACTGGCGACCTCCTGAGGGCACCAAAGATAAATCATATAAACATATTCATAATCCGCTTGAGTCTGTCATCAAATGTGTGTGTGTGTATGTACTCGTATGTATGTATGCATGTATAATAAAATCAATCCTTTGCTAAACATGTAAACTTAACTAATCCTTTTTTTTATTTTATTCCCACTATTATGGATAATTTAGAATCAATAACATGCCATAATAATTTCGCATTCTTTAGATGACAAAAGTAACGACGCTAGAGTTTGATTTTTTTTTGGGAACAATTCTCCATTATATAATTGCTTAAATAACATAATAACTTATCTCTTCTCCTAATTATGTTAATTACTTAAATACATTATTCTTCTTAATATCATTCTGTCATTTCAAAACATTGACCATCAGCGGTTAGTTTGGCTTTGAATGTTAGATAATATAAACTATATTAACGTATGAGAAAACTACTCTGCAGATTCATATTCATTCCATAGTTTCCGTAACTATTGTATTTCTAAATATCCAAATCCATTACAAACTTTGGTCGTTTGCTTGTTGAGTATAGATTCTCAGGGGAGGAAAACCATAACCAAAAAAAAATCTTGAGGAAAACCGTAATTAGTAACAGATGTACAACAACCTGCAATAATGGATATCACCCCTCTGCAAGCTGAACACTGCAGTTGTTCTCACTGCAGAAAGAAAAATGGAAATTAAAGTGGAGTATGAGTTTTCCAAAGAAGATGTGTGTTTGAAAACTCCCAACAAAAGATCTAGAATAAAGAAGTGATCCTCAGCCGGCTCCGAGTCGGGCACTGCGAATTCTCTCCCTGTCACCGAATATAATTTTTTTGATCCAGCCAATTACCTAGAGGCGGGTAAACAAACAAAAAATTATTCATGCGAAGGAATGTAAAATAGTAATGCAGTCTAGTATAAATGCTTTTAGTTTATTATTTTCAATAATCGACCAAAAAAAAAAAAAAATTAACCCCCTTCAAAATTTGTGGGCTTACGTTTCAAGATGTAGAACTCGAATAACGAATAAAAAAATCCGTTTCTCCTAATTAATAAACAATTAAATATTTTTCTATTTTATCTCTACTTTTTATTTTATGACTGTATTTTTTTTAAATTATTACTCTAAGGCACCGAAGACATTTAATTTACATTCCTCTGGGGTTTTCCCGTTTTCTGCTTTCTTGTTGGTAAAAAGGTAATTTTGCTTTATCTAGCTTATTGTTTAACATATGACACATCCTGGAAATTTGTTGATAAGAATTTTCATTGAGATGTTTTGAATTGGTCTGATGTTCAAACAATGTACTTCGGTAATGGATTCACCAGTCTTTATCTTTAAACTATAAATCAACTTAATCTAATAAACTGCCATATCCGGCTAAGGAGAAAAAATGGGAAACACATTTCTTTGAATTTTTCCTTCTTTTTTTAATTTCATTATTTCACATATTTAGCTCTCATCAATGGAGTTGGATGAACAGTGTCCCTCAAAACCACTGGAGGTGTAGCTGACTTCGGGTTCAGTACATATAGGGATTCATAATGCTGAAAGATAAACCGAATGTAAATAACATACCAATCAATCATATTTCAAAAATCAGCATTTTATTCACATTATTTCTTCTTCTTTCTTTCAGTGGCGCGACAGGCCGTGTGGTCCCTGGACCTCGCGGTGTAAACCCCTCCGAGTTTATACTCATGTTTCATGATGCTAATTTTAGTGTAGGGTCATCACTCCCTACGACTAATTTTGTGAGTGACCACCCTTTGGCTGACGGGTCTCACATACCCGGGGGAGGAGAGGTTGTGAGTGAATCCCCATTTTTTTACATACTTATAAAAGCCCCGCCGGGACTGGGATTCGAACTCAGAACCTGTAGCTTGAGAGACTAGCGCGCTAGCCACTCAGCTAAGGGCTCCCCTATTCACATTATTTAGTTTTGAATTTCTCTATAACCTCATTAAGTGAGAAAATTTAGGCACTGTAAAGGTTAATGCCCAATACCTATTTCTATGATTTCTATAATTAAAAAAAAAAAATATTCTAAACAATGTTCCAGGCAATGCGTCAATGAACAAAAGAATCTCACTTAAATTAGCACTTGTTTGTGTATTAGTGCTAAACGCTTAGGTAGTTCATCCCATGTACTTTTTCAGAACTATCAATATCGTATTCAGTTGTAACATCCAAAATAAGGAAGATTATTTTAACTTTCATTTATTGTTGAGGAATTGTATCCTCTTTTTATGTTATGAAGTGGTTAATTAAGAGACTCGTCTACTTTTTCTTCAGCATTTATTTTATTATTGTTTTTTTATAATCTCCTTTATTGTGCAACAGGTAAGAAGAAAATAAAACAATTACAAAACAAACAATGCAACAGTTCAGGTGTTTCAAGAGTAGTGTAATGCTGACAAGATGATATCATTAATTTATTCAAATATACAAAATTTAAGGTAGTTCAGAGGAAGAACTATCGGCATTAAGCCCTGTCATTCAGAATGAAATCAACATCGTATTAAAGCTCATAAAATTTTACATCACTATAGCGAGTTTAATCAAAATCGTTATAGCCGTTTTTGAGAAAATCATAAAAAAAAAAAAAATGTACCACTACAACCCATGAAGGGTCTTGGGCTCAGTACATATAGAGATTCGTACTGTTTCTAGGCCAACGGCAGTGCAATGAGGTGATTAGGCCTTGATCACGCTCAGCTGCCAGGTTTTTCCCCAATTTATTACCCATTTTATAGAGGCTGGGTCTGCCCCAGGAGGGTCTCCATACCCTTGGGTCTAAATGGAAAGGCTATTAATTATTTTAAATAAACCAAGTAAAGTTGAAGTTATTTAAATAAGTGAGAAACTATTTGAAACTACAATTAATTTGAATTAGGTGAAATAAATTCAAAATAAAGTAAGACAAAGTTAGTTAAAATATATTAGTAAAGGAAAATTAGAAACAAATATTTATTACTTGGATAGTAATTGGTAATGCTCTAGAATAATACAGTAGTCTCAATATTTGAATATTTTTTTCTAAAAAAGTCATTAACTTATTTTTTTTTAAATTGTTACACGCTGCAAAAATCAAAAATAAGACAGACTGTATGATTAGTTTGAAACTTCACTTTTCGCATTAATATAAAAAATATTATCCACCTTGTTTTTATTGATTTTTGAAAGCTTAATTTACTTGACGTAACTAGCAAGTTTTTAGCTATTGTTTTTACACAAACCTTAGGCCTTAATCGCGCTCAGCCACCAGGTTTTTCCCCAATTATTTTGGGTAACCACTTTATAGAGGCTGGGTCTCCCTAGGAGGGTCTCCATACCCTAGGGTCACCCCACGACTGAATCAACAGAATAAATAATATACTGCCATAGCCGGGATTCGAACCCAGGACTCGGAGCACAGCAGACTAGCGCTCTATCCACTAGACCACGCCGCTTCCTCGAGAAAATCATAAAGAGGTGCAAAATGCATGGTATAAAGTGTCTGTTTTGGTTAGCTGATATGGTTAGTTGCTGTAACATCATGAGCGCGTAGTTGTCTTAAATATGAAATTTCAGTTTCGTACGACTTTTCCTTTTGGCGCTAGACTTACCACACACACACACACATACCTTTAATGAAAAATTTAGAATATTGATATTAATATCTGTTAATCTACATTATTACTTATATGTACGTACTTTTGAAATGGAGCCAAGTTAATTATAAACATTTAAGGTTTCGTACCTCAAACTATTCACTACTCGTTGCAGATATAGAACAAAATCAATTTAGGTTGATTTAGACTGGATTAAATTAAAATAATATTTTTTAAAACCTAAGTAACTCAAACATACCACCCTTTTAGATTTCTTTTTTTTTAAGTTTTAAATAAACTTAAGGTGGAAAAAAAAGAAGTTCCAACAAAATCATTTATCTTAGATTAAATAATATAAAAATAAGAATCATCACAAACTTGAAATTTTATACTAACGAGCCTAATAAACACACTACTGGGAAGTGGAAATTTGGAAAATAAAAGCAGGAAAAATGAAGTCATCAATATGTTCGACTAATCTCGGTCGTCTATGACTTGAAGGTCAACTTCCAGGGTTAACTTTTTCTTGAAGCAATATTCTGCTCGGGAAGGACACTCAATACAGCCAGATACACTAGTCTACTGTTCCCGGGGACCTGGGTTCGATTCCTGACTGTGGTAGAACATTCTTTGTATTTTTTCCCAGTCCGAATCCTCGTTCACAGCTATTTATAACAGCTTTTTCTGTCTGTTTGAACCACATCGGAGTTGTAAGGCATACATTGACTCTTTCACTTTGAGGTTTCCCTGGACACTCCTGGATTCGATCTCTGACTGTGGTAGAATATTATTTATTCTGTTAATTCAGTCGAGGAGCGACCCTAGGGTATGGACACCCTCCTGGGGCAGACTCAGCCTCTATAAAGTAGGTACCCAAAAAAATTGGGGAAAAAACCTGGCGGCTGAGAGTGATCAAGACCTAATCACCTCATTACACGGCCGTTGGCCTAGAAACAATACGAATCTCTATATGTACTAAGCCCAAGACACTTCATGGATTGAAGTGGTTTATGATGCAATGGTTTATTAATTCCAAACTTACATTGCTGATTAGGCAACTAACTTCTATGTATAAGAGCTTAAGAAAGACAAGCCAGCATTTCTATCCATTTATATTCAAGGACAATAGCCAATAACCACTACTATGTTCAAAATACTATATCTCTGCTATTTCTTAACTAATTTCTATGGTTCATGTTTTGTAATGTTGATGATTTAATTCTGTATCGATTCACACTGTGCTCATATTTTCTTAAAATTCTTTATTCGGGGAGATAGGTTAGAGTTTCAAGATACGTAAGACCTCCTATTTTGGGCGTATCTGCTCGGGAAGCCGAAACGAATTTATTAAATAGTTGTACTGGTTGATTATTAAACACCGAATCAGTTGATCCGGGCTTTGATGTTGTGATAATGAAGAAAAGTTCTCATTACGATTTTCCTATTATGTTTAAAAAGTCATCTACATGATGACTCAAACATATATTTTATGCGTTTACAATTTATTAACCTAATAAATATTTATGAATTTTAATCCCTTGCACTCCGATGCGTTGTGACTAAACGACTGATAATATTGATAAGCTCCTAACTTATGCTGTTACTTATCAATAGTTTTGAATCCTATAACTGGTTTCGTAATTTTTAAATATTAAGTTTTTTTATTTTAAAGTAGGAAATAAAATTATTTTGATCTTGGTACAGGGTGCCAGTAATTCAGACGTTGATTTCAAAAAGGTACTAAAGGACATTTTTTACGAAATTGATTTTTTTACATATTTATATTCTCCTCATTTAGTTTTATCTAAATCTTAAATTTTATTGTATCTAATGAACACTCATGCCCTTTAATAACGTGATTTAGAAATGCTATTAATTTCTTAAGATACTTTTAACTTAAGATACTTCTTAAGATACTTTTTACATTTAGTTTCATTCTGAATCATAACAGAACATTTCATTTCATAACTTTAATATGGTTCTATTAATATAGTAAATATATAATTCTAGATTTTAATGCTAAAAGAATCAAATTAGTAGGTTTAATAATCTAGTAATGAGAGATTTTCGCGCTGCCTGGAAAAGTCCCAGAATGGATATAGAATCTTTTGGAAATCAACGTCTCAATTGGTTCCTCACACTGTTAGTAATTGGTGTGTGCATGTCAGTAATAGGAGGAAAAACATGCATGCGAATTTTATGCATAAAAATGGATTAATTCACCATTTTAATATAATTCAATGAGCAGAATAGAGAAAATAGATGTTGGCCTAATAGAAATATTTTGAATGGCAAGGATCTGTCTTGGAGATATTTTTCAAAAACCACAATATTTTTCTTAAAGTGTCAGTAATTGGTGCAGTTACCCTATGTATTTTCAAATCTTTCAAAACAAAAAACTCCTCCGTCTATTCAGTTAACACAAGATCCCAACCCATAAACTTGTATATACTTTCCCACTGAACCGCCTCCTTCAAAAAATATTTTGTCTTTCGTGCTACCCTATTTTGTAATTGCTTGCCTATATGAAGCACCTTTAAACATCAATCATTTTCCCATATCCTAAACTATTAATCTTCCCCACTTATGTAATTTTTAAAGCTATCCATGATAACTGTTCATTCTTACAAAATCCGTCTATTATACTGTTTGAAGTTTTAAAAGATCAGACAATTATGATTTTTATTCTCCGTTATTTGTTATTTTAAGGGGACTACTCTTCACAGAATAAAATTAATTTAATTCATTTAAACATTATTCCTATTTTAAAAGAAATTATTATTATTATAATATTTTTTTTATCTTCATATATTTTTATTCACACCTGCCATGTGTTTGACAACCACTGGTTGGGATGGTTCAATAAAGTTAATGTTGTGGTGTGATAGGCATGATGGAGAGAGGATGCCCAGCGTTACCTCTTTCTAGCGTGTTTCTTAATCTGCATTTATGTTCGGAGGTCCCTCATCCAAGAAAAAAATTAACCTGGAAAAACCTACACATTCTTTAATACTTTTAACAACGGAAGATGGTGAATTCATCTTAATAAAGAAAATTAAAGGTACTTTAGAGGAAGAAATTTCGACATTTAAGGTCTGTCAGACTATTTCGATCGGGACAAAACCTACATGATATCAAAGCATATTCAATTATGCATTGATATGATATTTTTGATCAATATATGAAGAACGCATCTTGACTTAATGGAAATAATTTGTAAATCCCAGAAATATACTTATCATAAATAAGGAAATTCTGATACGTATGAGCTATTGCACTGACGTTCTCTGGAATCATCGATGATTAAACTTTCTGTTCCAAGAATGAGACTTAATTACAACCCTCCAAAGGAGTTGCAGAACAGTCTGGGAGAATCCAAAATGGAAGGTCGACGTGCCAACAGTCAGGTACTCCACTAGCGTAAAGTAGTGTTTGTCAAGTCTTGGAAGTAGTTATCAACTTCTAGGAATATCCTTCTGATGTAAGATGTCTTCATTAAATATTTCTACGTCGGAGGATGTTTTTCCCTTTTGTGCTAATGAGGAGTTCTCTATTCCTTCTTTGTTGTTATTCTCGACGTCAATATTTTTACTTTATTGAGAACTAATTGATTTGACTTGAATTAACGATCTATATTAATACTATTAATGATAAACATATAACTAAAAACAAATTCTGGAGAGTAGGTCACCCAGTTCGTTCCTTATAATTTCTATTAATTTTTTTTTTTTTTTCGCACCATGATTACACTGAAGGTTTTCGGCGGGTTTTTGTCCGCCATCCAGTGCAATATCCTGTTAATACAGTCAAATTGCCTTTTCAAATCTGATAGACCTATAAGATTTAAGATATGCAGTTTCATTTTCCATATTTCAGCAAAGGGAAGGACTTACCCCAAATAGGTAACATGGGGTTAATGAAATGCCCAAGAGAGAAAAATGCTTTATTTAATATCATACTGCCCAAATACAGTGTGGATACTTTTTTATACGATTCGGTAAATGTAAAACTATTTTTTCCTTATATCTTAATTAATGAACAATTAATACTGTTTACCATCAATTTTTTTTGCTTATGTTATTCTAAATTGGTTAACTAATGCCTCTTCATTCTTCTGTGGCGTTATTTGATATTAATTTCATCTTTCTCAATAAAAATATAAAAATTTCAATGACAAAATATTGTCAACAATCAAAAATAATCAATCTAACAGTTTTATAATGAAATTATATAACGATACAAAGAAATAATAAAAAATAAAATTCATACAGCTAAAATTGTTAATAGTCTATAAGATTAACGTTAAATTCCTAAAAATCTATGAAAAGCAATTAAAATAAACAATAAAAACTTGAAGAAAAAAAAAAAAAGAACATTGAAAATATTAGTGAAAAAATAAGTGTAGCAGACGATCCAAATCTTTGTTATTTTCTGTTTGTTTATATAATATTAAGTAGTTATTTTTTATTCTTTCGTACAATACATCCATGTAAGTGAACCGAGTTTTGAGGTATATGTAAAATCACCGTTCTAAAAACCATAAGAGATTTCTCATGACACCATCACAAATCGATGTATTTTTAAATGTTCTCGAGCAGTTTGATAACTAATAAAATTGTTATTATCTTAAGAAAAATCATAATAACATTTTTTAAATAGACAACCATTCTAAAATGCAAAAGAAAATTAATGTTATGCACAGAACACTTAATAAACACACTACTGGAAAGTGAAAATTAGAAAATAGAAACAGGAAAAAGCAAGAAAAATGCTGTCATCGTTCGACACAATGTCCTCGGTCGTCTATCAGTTCAGAAGGTCAGCTTCTAGGATTAACTTGATTTTTTTACAATATTATGTTTGGGAAGCAGAATTGAATTTATGTAGTGAAATATTTCTGATTTGTATCCAGGGAAATCTTTAAGTAAAGTGTAAGCAATATAGCCCTCTCAAAAACATAATAACCAAATGTAAGTGAAATTAAAAAATAATAATTGTGAAAAACATTTTACTTGATAGAGTTAATAATATTTTGATCAATGCCAGTATATCTTGAGATATGCTATTGGGATTTTATTTTATTGAACCAATATTTTAGGGGAATTTTTCTGAGTATGTCAAATAAAACCGTTTACTAAATAAAATGATATGAACATTGCCAGTTTGAAATCAGCTCTATTATTTACTAATAAACCCAGATACGTTACTTATAAACAAATTCAACATTAGAGACTCAGGAGCACCACTATATACATACATGATTTGTAGGTGTGAATTTGTTTTTGAGCTAGATAAGTAAAACATCTAACATATATATATATATATAAACCTGTACCACTGCAACCCATGAAGAGTTTTGGGCTCAGTACATGTAGAGATTCGTACTGTTTCTAGACCAACGGCCGTGCAATAAGGTGATTCGGCCGAGATCACGCTCAGCCGCCAGGTTTTGTTCCCCACTTGATTGAGATCGGGTGTGCCCCAGGAGGGTCTCCATACCCCAGGATCGCCCCTCGGCTGAAATAACCGAATAAATAATATTCCGCCACAGCCGGGAATCGAACCCAGGACCCGGAGTACTGTAGGCTAGCGCTCTAATATATATATATATATATATATATATATATATATATATATATATATATATATATATATATATAGAATAGAATAGAATAGAATAGAAAAAGATATTTATTCTGGGACAAAGTCCCTTAAGAACAATTCATATGTACAATTATGATATATATAATGTGTCTGGCTACAAAACCAAAGGAATATAATTATTTCTTATTCACAATGACACATAAAGAAAAGAAAGGATATAATAAAACAAAAGAGTAAAATAAATAAATAATAACTTATGGTGCATTAAACAAAACTAAACATTGAACTTGATTCATTATTGATCCTTATAAAAATATAAACAATAAATAACAGATTTTCTTTTTTATTTGAAATATCTTATTGAGCGTCTGTTTGGGATGACAGTAGGTACTGGAATAGCTGGGACTTGAATGATGTTAGGGAAGAAGCATGGCGGATATGAGTAGGTAAGGAATTCCAGAGAGTAGTGGAGCGGACAATAAAGGAATGATCAAAAGTTGTTGTTCGATGGGTAGGAATATAAAGGTCGGAATGGCGCGATCTTGTTTGGAGAGAGTGGACTGACGATTTAAATTGCAGAAGTCTGTAGATATATGGAGGTAGCTGGGAGTTGATTATTTGGTAAAGATATGATCCTAGGAAATATTGTCTTCGGATAGAAGGAAGGAGCCACTTCAACTCATTGTATAAATGGGTCACATGAGACCTCTTCGGTGTACCAAGGACAAATCTTAAAAATATGTTCATAATTCGCTTTAGCCTGTCCTCGAGCACAGCCGTGAGGCCACCATATACCATACAGCAATAGTCAAAGTGGGGGAAAATAAATGAGGATACAAGGAGCTTACGGGTAGACAGTGGAAGAAGATGACGGGAGCGATGGAAATATTTGAGGGTACTTATTGTTCTTCGGGAGATTTGGGCAATATGGGGTTTCCAGGAAAGGGTTTGGTCGATGGTAATACCTAGGTTTTTGACAGAGGAAGTGAAGGTAATTGGGTGATCATTTAGGGTAAGACTCTAAATAGAATATATATATATATTATTTTAATCCTTATCATATCATGATAGTTTAAACTGAAAGCCAGTATTGTTTTAAAATCAATATAGGCATATGACAAATTTTTATCTCTAATATGATTTTTTTAACTTAAAATAGTCGGTAAATAATTAATTTCTCTATTACATTTGTTCAGTAACCTCGATATTTCAAGTATTATTATTCCTTTGAGATATTAAAGTTTTACTTACCTTATATTTTTATGATCAACATTCTTTGTTTTTTTCCCAGTCCGAATCCTCGTTCACAGCTATTTATAACAGCTTTTTCTGTCTGTTTGAACCACATCGGAGTTGTAAGGCATACATTGACTCTTTCACTTTGAGGTTTCCCTGGACACTCCTGGATTCGATCTCTGACTGTGGTAGAATATTATTTATTCTGTTAATTCAGTCGAGGAGCGACCCTAGGGTATGGACACCCTCCTGGGGCAGACTCAGCCTCTATAAAGTAGGTACCCAAAAAAATTGGGGAAAAAACCTGGCGGCTGAGAGTGATCAAGACCTAATCACCTCATTACACGGCCGTTGGCCTATAAACAGTACGAATCTCTATATGTACTGAGCCCAAGACACTTCATGGGTTGAAGTGGTTTATGATTCAATGGTTTATTAATTCCAAACTTACATAGCTGATTAGGCAACTAACTTCTATGTATAGCCATCAATTAATCAAAGAGCTTAAGAAAGACAAGCCAGCATTTCTATCCATTTATATTCAAGGTAAATAGCCAATAACCACTACTATGTTCAAAATACCATATCTCTGCTATTTCTCTACTGATTTCTATGGTTCATGTTTTGTAATGTTGATGATTTAATTCTGTATCGATTCACACTGTGCTTATATATTTTTTTTAATTCTTTATTCGGGAGATAGATTAGAGTTTCAAGATACGCAAGACCTCATATTTTGGGGGTATTTGTTTTTCTTAGTCGATTACAAAGGTTCATTATTGAATATAGAAGCTATATTCGCACACTTCGATCACTGATTGTTTAAATAATCAAAATATAAAAGGTTTTTTTCCAGCGTATTAATGTAAAAAAGTATTTTAAAGTTAAAGTAAAAAAATGGTTCCATACGCTAACTGAGAATATTTATCAAGTGTTAAGTTAATGGAATTTCACGAATTGAATGTAACATTAAATAACTTTGATATCTAATGTGTTAGTTGACTCAAGCAACAAGAGAAGAAAAGATTAGTCGAGAGCGAAAGCATACGGACCTTGACTCGCCAATGAATCTCACTCTAAACCCGTCATGAAAGGCGATGCAGAGAATCGCACATAATTTATAAATCAAGCAATTCCCCGCCCAGCTAAATTACTGGATGAATAAGACAGGCTGCGGTTCCTTCTGGTCTTAACTGGACTAGGCTTTGTCCTTATTGCAGTCTGGGGGATATAGGTCTTGAATCCTTCAGTAGCAATGTATGGCAAAGAAAAAATAAATATCAATAATTACAGGATTAAACCTCATCATGACATATTATACTTGAGTTACAAACAATTTAATTTAGAAAATTAATATTATAATTATAACATCCTGTAACCGTCCAAGCTATTCCATAAACGTCATACGTGTTTATGATGTTGGAAAAAAGACTAACTATTAGATTAGTAATTTATTTTTGTTTTAAATATTTCAATTCAATAATAGAGAAAATCTCTGAATCTTGTTTTTCATTTCCTATGCATTTTAAAACTTTGAAAAGGGTCTTTAACTTATTCTCAAGGGGTTAAGGTTAGGAACTCATTTTAAACGTTGAAGCACTGTCTTTTTTTAGCATCTGTCTGTCAGTTTATTTAGGGAAGGGAAAAGTGAAGAATAGTGGAAACTTCTGGTCATATATATTTTTTTTTGTACAAAAATCGAACTTTGTTTACTATGAAGCAATATCACGGAGAGAGTCAAAGTAATATTTAAAAATATGTAAAATACTGTAATAAGCTTAAAAATATTTGGCTTAAAATCACATATTTTAGAAAGAATTTTAACCAGATACTCATAATTTACTGATAAATCTATATCTATCCAATATATATTGAATAAAAAAAATCACAAACGTGTTTCTTCCTCAAGTTTTGTTTTTAATTTGCATGTGTGGTAGAACTGATACCAAGAAGAGGATGCGGTTGCACCCATGGTAGATGTACAATTATTCCTCCGTATCGGCTTTTGTGAATTCCTCTCTCCGCTTTTTAATTTTATTTTTTTAACCCCTTTATAGAGATTTCCATCTTTTCTGGTCCAAATTAAAAACCCTACCGATTGAAGTTCCTGCTCAAAATCCACTGAGGCGCTAGCGAAAACTCAGAATTAAAATGTGAGACATCAGGTTCAATATTTACGTTTTATTTTAATATGAATATCTTTTATTTTACAATAAATATTTTTCAACTCGTGTATTTTCCTTTGAAAATTAAAAAAATAAATAAATTTATTAAACCGATACGATAACGATAAGGATGTACGATTGTTATGAACTTCATATTTTATGTTGATCATGTGTTATCTAGATTTGTTATAGATTTTCTTTAGTTTGTTTTCCCTGTATTTATTTTTATAGTATATGAACATATATATTAATATAAATATCTTCCCAATATGAAATAGAAATATATGTTTTTAATACCTATTTTCTTACATGTTAATACACAAAAATTAATGTAATTTGTACTTAACTTCCCCTATTTTTTTCTCAGTGGCTTTTTATCCTGTTTTACCGGTATTCTTTTGTTTTTCTGTTTTTACTTTATGAATTTTTTGTGTGTGTTTTTAATTAGCCTTTATGGTCAGATTTATTTTTACTTTCGCATACATATATAGCTAATATATGAGAAATGTATAGCAAGCGCCCAGTATGTGAAGAAGACAGTAATATTAAACTTCATGAGGCTATCTAATGAATTTGACCTTCCTCGTCCAAAGTTTCGTTTCAAAATAGAGATGAACGGTTATAATCATTGTTAATTTGAGTAACTATAGCACTTAAATTATTGTATAATAGGACAAGCTTATAATTTGTTTACTACCTGGCAAATGCTTTGTAAATTCGTTTTTTTTATTCCTCATCTTTTCTTATAATGGAAGATTTAAGCAACATGAATAACGAAAACGTAAACCTTCCTACTGCAATATTTTAATTTAAAACTTCTAACATTTTATTACTTGTATATATGAAAAAAAACCCAAAACAACTAACTTAATTGATCAAAATTACACTTTTTTACTTTGTAGTACGTGTATTTAATGTAAAATTTTCATAACCTCCTTACTTAACTTTATCAGTAGTGGAATTTTAACGTTAAATACTTTTCTGTGAGGAAAACTGTCGCCCAAAACTTGTTTTCCGCATTCGTAGACAAGTCTTCTAATGGATGGAACTTGGTGTCCTTGTGTCTAGTATAACAGTTATATTGGAGCCACTCAGAGCCGTTTTGAAATAAAGCAAAACACAAAAATAAAGTAAAATTCATATAAACAAATAATATAAAATAAAACAGAAGAAATACAAGGAATGTACGTAAAAATCCAAGAAATGTAAAATAATAAAATGTTTTTAAAATAGAACTTAGTGTCCTTGATTCTAGCCGTCGTAACGATAGGTATATCAGAGCCAATCAGCACCCAATAACTGAATATAAATAAATAAAGTTAAATTCAAATAATTTTATATAAATAAATAAAATGCAAATATTTTAAATATAGCAAATCCATGAAGAATGAAAAAAAGTCCAATACAAGATTAACAAAAAATTAGAAATAAAGAACTTTTTTAAAAATTTATTTACAATTTTTTTTGGCCACATTGCTAATTTACCATTTGCAATAAGCAAATATGTTAACATCCGAATAATTGGTTAATTTGAAGCATCTCTAGGCCACCATTTACAAAGTCGTCGGGGTGGGTTGTACGGATTGGGGGAGGATTTGTGTTTGGGCCGATGGGTTTATGTTGTAAGTCAGTCTGTTAAGTAAATTTTCATAATATTCTGTGGCAGTATCCGAAACTATGAGCCGGTCCAAGTACTTGTGAAATATTTCGTTTGCCGCAAAAAATGGTGCATCCACTTTTTTCGTAATATTTTGAATTGGAAAAACTGAATTATTTGGATATTTGAGGTTTTGGCAGAGCCCCGAAACTTTATCTCGTATAAGGGTTTGATAAGTACTTTGTAAATAGTAATTTTGGTGTTCAAGGTTAATTTTGATCGTTTGTCAAGTTATATTATCCTGGATAATAGTCCAAATCGCTGTTTTCTCTGAAGTTTAATGTGGGTCCTCCATGTCAGTCTTTTGTCTAAGTACAGTCCCAAATATCGTGAAGTTCTTCAGAAGTTGGAACAAGTATATTCTCGAAATAAAATGTTTGACATTCACCGTCTTTGAGTGTGAAAACAATAAACACACTTTTAGTTTTATTCATTTTTACTTTCCACCTTTTACCACCAATGGGTAGTTTCTTCACAGGACAACCATGCGTTCTGACCATATATCAATCCTATTTACAACTACTAATTGTCTTTATAAACAGCTGGAACAAGTTTGATTTAGCTTTCGATGTTGATGATAAATTGAATGTTCTTTAATTTCATCTAGGTTTTATTCTTGAATGAAATAGTATGACTGGGCTTAGATGACAATTTTCGAAATTACTCTTATACTTCGTAAGTACAGTTGGTTGATGCGAAAACAAAGACATTTCATGTTGTACAAAAGGGATATTTGAATTTGTGATTAACTTTTAAAAAAAGAACACAAATAAACTCATCCATAAAGACCTTAATATCCTTTGTTGCTGACTTGGCCGAACTAGGTACCACTCCTTTCATGACAAACTCCATTCCCACTCTAACCCTAATTTCAATCCTGCTTCCTTTACTAATCCTCCGAGGCGTCTGAAAGAAATGGCCCGAATCTTCTAGTTTAACATAGTCTTTGGGAGATGCCAATGGTAGTATCCTAATATGAATCATGTAACATATCTTGTATCACATTTACTAATGTATTTTATTATACAGTTGTAAATACCAATAATATATATATATATATGATTATAAAAAAAAATAAAAAAAAAAAAAAAAAAAAAAAAAAAAAAATAAAAAAAAAAAAAGGTTCATCTTTGGTGTGAGATGCTTTCATAATAGCCACCAGGAATCTAGGCCCAAGGTCGCTGGTTCAAACCTGGCAAATGACTTCAAGTTTTTAAAAGTGAGTAAAAATCACTGAGAGGACATAAAATGGTGGCCTAAATCCTGTACGATGTCGGGTGCTTTTTAAAGATCCCTATTCTAATTCAACCTGGATAGGAAAAGTTTGGACTCCCATCGTACCATTAAGTTCATTAATATAAATAAATAAACAAATTATAATTAGGCGTAGATTATTTTAGATGAATGCCTAAGTTTAAATATAAAGTTGGAGGCTGATAATTAATTCACCTCTATTTTATTTAATTACGATGCACTACGTTTCGGCTATAATGACATCTTTTGGTGCAAATTTTACAAATTTTACGTGTATCTTAAGGTGAGTGGGTACTTACATTCGGAAGCCTCATATCTGAATTAGTACTACATCATAATTAAATAAAATAGTGATGAAGTTAATTATCAGCCTCCAACTTTATATTCAAACATATTATTTAATTAATTAAATAAATTATAATTAAAATTCTAATAAAATTGAACATCTATGAGTCATTGACTCTTGATGAAAATTACTAATGCCTCTGGGCAAAACAATGAATCGTTATACCCTGTTTGTATGTATTTATATATTGTATTTTTTTATTCTATAAAATGTAGTTGAAGAAAACAGATATATAATTTTAATAAATTTAAGTATGTATTAAAAAAACTGAAATAAAACTTAGGTATTTGTAGAAACAATTAATTCATAGAATTTTAGAATAAAAAAAAACTTGTATTACGAAATATCATTATTATATGCACATACTATTAGTAATACTTTTAAAACAATGTTGTAAATTGCATATACCAACACGGACCGAGGCTAAAAGAGACATTTCTAGTACCACTTGGAGCGGAACAATATACCGAAACAAACAGTCCTTCAGAACCATTTAACTACTCAGCGCATTGCCATCGCTTAAAAGAAATACTAAATAAATCATCCTTAACCGATATATAAATGTTTGTTGAACAAATGGCAATGGATAAATATTTTTTTTTAAATAGCCGTATTCAAACTCCATCACTGATATATCCTGAAATTGTAGTTTAATCATTAGGGGTCCACGGCCGTTCTAACATTCATCCTCTGAAGGTGCCTTGCCTCCCAGATATGTCTGACGTTATTTTTTGCAAGATTATAAATTTTCGCAAGTACATATAAAATAGATACTACTATGATAAATTCAATAATCACTACTTCACTATAGTGTTTTAAGTTATAATTCGTGCTAATGTTGATTCCGATACAGAAAGTTCTTAATAGACTTATTTCTATATTCAATAATTGAAAAATAGATAATAAAAAAGAACTCAAAACTTACTAATTTTTAAGTGCCAATTTCGGTATAAAATTTTCATACGAAATCATTTAAAAGTGATGTAATGGTTTTTAGTATAAGTAATGACTTACATTTGTACATATTTATGCACACATATAATTCTGTCTTTATATTATTTCACTTTTTACATTATCAAATACCTATTAGCATATTATATTATTATTGTTGTTGTTCTCTTATACCAATGTATTTCTATTTAATTTCTTCATGCTATATTATGATTTTATATGTATATTATTATTATTTTTTTTTTTTTTTCGCTTGACGGGATAGACCTTTTATTAAATGGCTTTTGAAATCATCATAGGTAAGCATAATCGGGAGTCAGTCGTGTAAAAAATATTTTTATTTTAACGATGTTTCGGCTGAAACAGCTGAGCCATCATCAGGGCATCAGTGATCTGAACTGTCGTTAACGTCAGTTTATGCTTGACACGGTTCACTGATGCCATGATGATGGCTCACATGTTTGAGCCGAAACGTCGGCAAAATTCGAATATTTTCCACAAGTCTGACTCCTGATTATTTTTATCTATGAAAATCCCCATTTAATTAAATACATGAAAAATTTTCTCGAAACAGGGATTCGAACTCACAACCTTTGGCGTGGTATACTAGCGTGCTAGCCACAGAGCCACGGACTACCCCAATATTATATAAACATTTTTTAAAGCTACCATTTTTTTTTTAATTCATATTTGAATACATATAGTATTCGTTTCATTTATTTTTTTATAATCGCTTAGCAGTGCAGAAACATTGATTTTTTTTTCAATTGCTATGACTTTAAAAAATCCATCACTTCTTGTGATTTTAATGTTTTTAGAAAAAAATGCACAGAATATTGTACTTAACCACTAGTTTTTTTTACACTATAATTTCCTCCTTATTATATAATAATAATATATTTCATAACATTAGTATATTATTCTCACGGCAAATACTTGATACAAATCATAGATATACTCAATCATGGCAATAAAAAAAAAAATAATAATGGCTATGAATGTTAATGACAAGAGAATTTTCAAGTCTTGATTTTAAGCCGAGAATTTGAAAAACATCTGATGAAATATATCACAATCCATTTATGCAATGGCGAAGCCTTTTTAATTACGATCATAAAGTAATTCGTCCGTGATGTAACATTTAACTGCCACCATAGATTACATCAGCGAAGAGTCCAATAATACAGAAGTAATTTTAAGATCGTTGAATTCCCCTTATGCGATCGAACTACAAGGTTCTCCTATAAAATCTTTAATTAGTACAATAATGGTTATTACCTGTTACAACGGAGGATTAAATAAACTGACTTGAACTGGATGTAAGAGTAGAATGCGGTGAGTGGCACAATGAGCCTGTACAAACTGCTAATAGCTTCTTTTTTTTTTTTTTTTTAGTAATAACAATTTTTATTGAGAAAATTTTACAATCTGTCCCAATTTGGACATTAATAGTATTGCTGAATGATATCAAACATACTACATTCATACAATATTTACACAAAATAAAATTACAATAAAATATATACACAATAATGAATCAATACAAAAGTCAATAATTCACTTATACCTATATACACATACACACACTCATACATACATCACATTGAGTGGAGAATCTAGCCAGTGCTAGAACTCCAATATATTTACAAAAGGTCGCGAGGCCACTGCCGTTTCAACCTTCTAGGTGGGTTGTATGGATGAGTGGAGCTGGATAGGGATTGAGCTAAAGGATTAGGATGATGAATGAGGTTCTGGTGGAATTTGGAAAATTTGGATGGAATTAGGTCTGAAATAAATGGAACATTAAGGTCGTGGTGCAAGGTATAATTGGAGACATAATAAGGAGCATTTACTATTGTACGGAGGACTTTGGATTGAAAGGATTGAATGCGTTTGATGTTAGAACGTTTAGCTGTCCCCCACAGTTCAATTCCGTAGGTCCAGATGGGCTTCAGTATTGTCTTGTAGATTAATAATTTGTTTTCAACTGTAAGTTCAGATTTTCTGTTGAGTAGTCGGTATAACTGTCCGAATCGTCGGTTGAGTTCTTGTCTTTTAAGTCTTGTATGTGGGTTCCAAGTCAATCTTTTGTCTAACAGTAAGCCAAGATACCGGACTGTATCTGAGAGAGGAATCGGTAATGAGTTGAAATAAACTGGCGGACAGGATTTTCGTCTAAGAGTAAAGGTTATGTGTTTACATTTGGCTTCGTTCACCTTTACACGCCAGTTATTACACCAGTGTTCGATAAGGAAAAGGTGTCTCTGAAGGTTTAAGGATGCTGTTTCAGGATTGGAACTGGATGATAGGATGGCGGTGTCGTCTGCAAAAGTTGCCAGAAAGGTATCAGGATGTGTAGGAATATCAGCAGTGTAAAGGATGTAGAGGATGGGTCCCAAGACGCTGCCTTGAGGAACACCGGCCTCAACGCTAGCTTCTAATTCTGCAGTTTAGCTCGCTACGCGGAGCAGAAAGGTTCAATTCACTTTCCCTAGCGATGCCTATCTAACGCTGAAAGGAGCTATGCGGAAATAAAATACATAGGAACTAGTTAGTAGGAAGCGAGTAGCTTACTCTGATAATGGATCCTCATAAGAGATACGTATGAAACGACTTTTCGACGAGTCCTTTTCCAGCTGCTGTACCTTGAGGTGTCTTAATGATAACCCACAGTCTGAGTCCAAATGTTGACATAGCAATAAATAGTTGAGAATAGTTTGTATTTAATATTGCTTTATTGAGAAATAATACAATCTGCCACTCTCTTAGTTTTTTAAGATCAAATAAGGTAGGTAATTTCCCTCCATCCTCCATATACTAGACAGGCTAAAGAAAATTATGAAAATATTTTCAAGATTTGTCCTCGGTACTCCGAAGAGGTCTCATGAAATTAACTCAAAAAAAAAAAAAAAAAAAAAAAAAAACAGACAATATTTCCTAGGATCATACCTTTACCAATCTACTAACTCCCTCCATACATCCACAGACTTCTGCAATTCGAATCGTCAGTCCACTCCCTTGCTACAAGGTCGCGCCTTTTTTGACTTTTTACATTTCTACCCATAGAACTAAAACTAAAACTTTCGATCAACCCTATATTGTCCGCTCTACTACCCTCTGGAATTTCCTACCTACTCATATCCGCCTAGCTTCTTCTATATCATTCAAGTCCTTGCTGTTCCAATACCTTATGTATTCCCAAAAAGACGCACAGCAATTATGATATCTCAAATCAAATTTCAGACTTTGAGTGATAGAAAATAATTATATATTGCTCAAATTTAAGATAGTTATTCAATTGGCTTTTTTTCTTTTTTGGTGTTCATTTATGTCCCTGAAGTTATTTATGTATTTGTCTGTGTTTATTTTAAGAACAATATCTTGGTAGAAATTGCCAACGTAACTCCTAATATGTTGACAAATCTAGCTCAACAACTAAAATTCGTACAAAGCTGAAGTATCAAATTTGAGACCACTATATCTCTGAGATCTTAGAGATACATTTTTATGATTATTTTAAAAATGGCGCCAACACTTTTCATTAAACTCGCTAAATTGTTGTAAACTAATATGAACTTTAATTTCATATATGTTTTATTCTCATTAAAATAATATATCTTAAATGACCAATTTCTTCATATAAAAAAGTACCTTTAACTTTGTTATTTCGAAACAATTAACCATTCCTTGACGCTAGCTTTGATAAAATATGGATAAAAAAGAAATATGGAAAATGAAATAACCTTCTGAAGTAGAAAGGAGCAGGCATACTTTTTTAAGTTCAATTTTTCCACAGTCAAGAATAGTAATATTAAAAAACTTAAGATTTAGGAAAATAAAAAGTTATCTAAAATATGAAGCTTTAGAAAGTAATGAAGGATGACGAAAATGGGGTAAAACAGTTTTTTTTAGTGGTTTTTGTAGAAAATAATTTCCATTCATATATTAATTAATCTATGTTGTATGTGTCACAGAAATCAATGTAATTTTTTTTTCAAATTTATTTTAATTTTAAATCTCTTTAATTGATTAAACAAAGGAGGTATGTGAAAGTCGTGTGCTGCGTGCACTATATTTTTTTAATAAGCATAGATTAATTTTCTACAATTTCTTATATATAAGCTTCTTCCCTACCATCATTCAAGTCCCAGCTGTTCGAGTACCTATTGTCATCTCAAACAGACGCTCCACAAGCCTGATATTTTAAATAAAATATCTATTCAAAAAGAAAATTTATTATTTATTGTTCATGTTTCTATATCAATCAATTATTATGAATCAGTTTCAGTATTAAGTTTTGTTCAACATATCAGAAGTTATTCATTTATTTTACTCTTTTAGTTATTTTACACTTTTGTTTTATTGTATCCTACTTTTCTTCTTAAAGCTTTGTAAATAAAAATCAATTATAATCCTTTGGTCTTGTGGCCACATTGTATATATTAATTGTACATATCATATTGTTCTTAAGGGACCCAGTCCCAGAATAAAAATTATTTTTCTATTCTATTCTATTTTATTCTATATCTACGCTTGTCGCTCAGCCCACGACAATAACCGTCTAATAACATCTACTCCTATCTTCAATTTTAAAAAGATCTTACTTAAAGAGATCCTATAGCCAGCTTTTTTTCAGCTTTCTTTGTATATTTTCTGGCATATCTCTCTTGTCATTTTTTTGTATGAGTTAGTTAATATGTCCGTTAGCTTAGTCGTGAAATTCTATGTATGATGTGATCTTGTACCATTGGTGTGTATGTCTGTATGTAAATTAAACGAAATTAATTTTAAATATTCTATATTAAAAAATAAAATAATCCATTGTAACTTTCATGCCTCGTGCGGACACGCCTCACTAAAACGTTCATCTATTCAATAGTCAACAGATCTATTATAGCTGATGCACCCCGTTGCGAGAACGTTTAACAACAATAAGTAATTAATATTAATTACTTTTTGCAATGGCTTTATTACCTAACGGAAAGGATTATTGTTCTCAAGAAATTGTGACATGTTTTGGCATCATCTTGAAAATTTCATAATATGGTTGAACTCCGTTTCCTAGAGGTCAGATTTTAACATATTCTCACTTAATTAATGCACTTCAGATATTCAATAACTAAAATACTTTAGTTTAAAATATCTAGTAGTGTCTATTTACGGCATCTTCTTCGTCGTTTGAATTTTTCGTTATATATATTCTTATTGTTAAAAAATATCACTTGGTGGTTTTTGTGTATATAATATAATAATGATAATAATCAATATATAACAGGTGATATATTTAATCGGTTATTATTATAATAAAAAATGATCTCAATGCGCAAAAAATGTAAATAAACGTAATAACATATTTAATCAATGCCAATCAAGCAAGCCCTTATCTGAATGACAACTAGATATTGGCACAATCTTGACCGTGAGGAATCTTTACTTCAAGACTAGAAACTTTGTAAGAACAAGCAATAATATCTCCAAGGAGTTGATACGACCCAAAGAATACAACAGAGATGCAGTCTAAGCTCCCTTCTCTTTATATTGGTTCTTGACCAGCCGCTGAGAAAGGCAAAACCAAGACTACGACCATTTCAACTCGGATACAGATAGGAACCTGCAGCCTACCCTTAACATTTTTTTTTCATTTGCGGACGACCTCGCCATAGTTGCAGTCAATGATCGGGACCTGCAACAACGTAATGTAAGTATTCTACAAGAACATGAGTATAAATTCAAAAATGACAAACTGCATGGGAGTAAGTAAGAAATCCTGAGATTGCAGCGAAAGTTTTGAAGCAGGTCTAAGATTTCAAGTATCTAGGAGCCTGACTGAACGAAATCGGAAGTATTGACGGGGAAATATCCCAGAGGCTGGGAGCGGCAAGCAGAATGTTCCACGCAGTTAGGAGAGGCTTTCTCAACAGAAGAGAGATCACAAAGAAAACAAAGATATAACGCTGACTTTCCTGCCTATTGTATTCTACTCCTCTGATTCGCACACCCTCGCATTAAAGCATAGGAGCCTTATAGATTGAGATGGTTTGGCCAACTCCTTAAGATGAATCCTGGAAGGACGGCTAAGTAGACAAAAGTAGAAGGAAGAAGGGCTCGAGGAAGACCTTGGAACAAGGTGTAAAGGAGGCATTGAGGAGGCGTGGACTAGATTGGAACAGGAGAAGCAAGCTGGTTCAGGAGAGAGATTTGTGGCCCAAGCTCTACAGAAGGCATCCTTACACTGCGCAGTGGGAGGGAGGATAAGACTATGATGATGATGATGATATTAAAATCATAATTATTATTAAGATTAATGATATTAAGGTGATCGTGAAAAGTTAAATTCTTAGTTTTCAATTAAAATACATCTTTTAAGGTCCTCTGAGTAAAAATTAGCAGATAGCAGTCTTCAGTGTGAAGGATGCTTCAAACCCTTTGAAATAGTTTGACATCTCTATATGCTGAATGTTCAAACTTTCTTTCTCATTAATTACCTTGATGAGTACCTTTGATTTTATTTCTTACTTAACAGAAGTTTTTCATTGTTGTTCGGAGTTAGAAATTTAATAATATAAACTATGAAATAATTTGATGATGAGAAAAAGAAACAAAAAAAGTATTTTTCCAGGCTGATTTTTTCGATGGTAAGAAAAATAATATCTATGTTTAATATACTGATGGAAACCTTACGGTTTTAGACCTACCAATATATATGAAATAAAGTTATAGAAGATTAATGGAGAATAACGAATAACCCATAAACTTAAATTATTGTCGTTTCTAAGCCAACGGCCGTGCAATGAGGTGAATAGGCCGAGATCACACTTAGCTGCCAGATTTTTCCCCAATTTTGGGTACCCACTTTAAACAAACTGGGTTTGCCCTAGGAGGGTCTCTATACCCTAGGTTCGCCCTTAATAAAATAAATAATATTCTGCCACAGCCGATATTCGAATCCCGGTCCAGTAGTAGACTAGTGCTATATCAACCAGACCATGCCGCTCCCTACATTAAAACCAAATATCGTATCAATGAAAACTTTTTCTATTGTTTTCACTACTCTATTATATGTTCATAAACATTTAAAATTTATTTCAGGTAGTTGTCTGTTGACTTTATTATTTTTTTTTTTTTAGTTGATTTCTTGATGATATTTTATTCGGATTATTTTTGTTTTTTCTTATTTATATTAAGTCGAGAGTTATAGCACAAGGCAACAGTAGGCTACATGAAGTCTTATTTTGAGAAAAGTATTTATTGATTATAGAATGTGTATTACAAGACGACTAAACATAATTTCTAATATGTTCAGAAACTAATTTTTGAGCGTTTAAAATATCGTTAGCGAAGGTCGTCGACTTTCTTCCAATCTGGCCTGCGCAACCACAAACAAAAATGGCGCCACGGTTCGAAAGTGATCCATGATGAAGTTACCTTGGGAAACAAAATACTGGAATAAAATCCTTATTTTCTATTAATTTAACAGCTTATTAATCAATCAGTGTAGTAAATAGAATTAATTAATTATGTTTGTATGTATTGTGGTGGATTAACATGACTATTTGGTCTTTATATACACGGATGATTCTGGAATTGAAATTTCACTTCCAAAACTTATTAACTAATATTCTAAGAAGTAATTTCAAATGAAATAGAATTTTCATCTAAAATATTTTTTTCATATTGACTTATGAAATATTTAGACACCGTCTCAGAGTCATCCTGATGATGGTCCACATGTAGGCCGAAACGTCGGTACTCAATTGAAATAAGTACTACTTTTAAATGTGTGTTTCTTTATGATGACCGCACCCCCAACCATCATCCTCGTCAAATATTCTCAACGGTAAGCTAAACTACATCATTATTAAAAATATTTTTTTAATTGTATAACCATTTTTTTTTCCTTCAGGAAAATGAACCTTTTAGACTTTCTTATCTTGTTTTATTCCATTAGGCAACGTTTCGGGCCTTTTATCTTATTTGAAGGTATATAATTTAATCCACTTTGTCATTAATTAAGATAATCTTAATGACATAGGAATGTGAAAATGCATTTACAGGCTGATGTAAGTGCATGGAAAATAATGAGGGAATCCAAAAGGGAGTTTATTTTTAAAAATTCTATAAAACTTAAATAGCTGCTTTGAACTTTCTAGCTAAATTGCTAATGTTTCTATTATTCTTTCCACTTCATTTTTTAATAACAATCCGCGAAGTTACAGCATTCGACCTCAGCATATGAGTTTTGAATAACACAATACCCAGGGAGTCTCAGCTTTGTATACCTTGGACACAGAAACCTATATCCATTGACAACTTCCCCACGGATGCTACAACCCATGAAGGCCTCTGGACACTGTTGACAGATTTCTCTATTGTTCTCTGTTTTCAATATAACGTCCAGTGACTCACTACCATGACCTTTTAATCCCTTTACCCATCATAGAGGCGGGGGCGTCAAATTCTCGCTGACCGTTCAATCGTTTGCAACTGAGCTTTCTTGTTGAAACTAATAGTTCTCAAGAATGTCATATAACATCGTATTAGCCTATGTTCTATGGACTAATGCTAACAACAATTATCTATAATTTACTTTAACAATCCAAAATTGATGACTCAAAACTTGAGCAAATGTTGCCACACAATACAAAATAAAATCCTTATTTAAGTGAGTTCCTTCTTCAATGATAGCATCTCTTTAATATACAATAATATTCAATTTATTCTTTTAACTTATTCACATATTCATTGGATGTATATTTAGCTTTCTAAAAACCTATATTATACCTGATAAACAATTGATTACAAGTTTTAATTTACAACTAAATTGTAGACGAAATAAAAATAATCTTAAAACACCTAAATAAACGAAAATCAGATATCAAGTATACATTTTAATCATAAACATTTAAAATGATAATAATCATTATATCTATATAAAATATATATAGAGTCTTAGAGTACCTCTCGTGCGATAAGGTGTGTAGTTTTGTCTCTAGTGTTAACGTCTTATTCAATAGAACATTTAAGCTGTTTTCAGTAAAATTCTTTAACAATATAGAATTGTTCTAACAGGTAACGCTATAATTTAATTTTTCTACTATTAGATATAAAATAGTGAAATAAAAAACAACTAAGAGTTTATTAAGGAGAGCTGTGGTGTAACAGTAGTGGGGGCAATCTGTTTACTAGCCCTAATCCTAACAGGCTCAGCGGAAACAAACTTATTATTGTCAATATTTTTATTTTTATTTTTCGCATAACAAATAACTTACATAATAAAAATGGTTAATTGCAAATTATGTAACAAATCAGCAGGCCGTGATGACAAATTAAAAGTTGCCTGTAGTATTTGTTCAAATTTATACCATACAAAATGTTTAAAAATAGAAGTTATGGACACAGAAGTATCTAAAAAATGGACGTGTCCTGATTGTGAGATATTATCACGGCCATCACCACAATCGGAGGCTAATTCAATGATGGACCTGCTGAGGGCGCTGGCGGAGGAAGTTCGAGAAATGAAGAATAAGCTTCAGGGGATCGACGATATTAAAGACATTAAGGACACCCTGAATAAACAATCCGAACTTTCCTTTCAAAATATAGAAAGATTAGGAAAAATAGAAAATTTATTAGAACAGCAAACAAATCAACTCGAAAAACTGACGCTCGAAAATAATTCTTTAAAAGTTAAAATTTCTGATTTAGAAGCCCGCTTAAATAAAGCAGAACAAAATAACCTAACTAATACCCTGGAAATACGGGGTATCCCGGAAAGGCCAGGCGAAACTGTTGTGGGCACCGTACTCAGTGTCGGCATGGGCCTGGGCGTCCAGCTCAGCCCGGGAGATCTGGACCACGCTGTTCGTCTCAGGCCCAAAGAAGCGGGGACTCCGGGGACTATCATCGCTCGGTTTGTTAGGCGAACCGTGAGAGATGAATTAGTGCGGCAACGAAGAATCAAAAGAGACTTCTCTACCCGTCACTTGGGCTGGGAAGAGAACAGTACTCACCGAGTCTACGTCAGCGAAGCGATGACGTCCACTAACCGACACCTCTACTGGCTAGCCCGCCAGAAAAAGATATCAGCCGGCATAAAATATGTATGGTTCAGTGGGGGCAGAGTCAGGTGTCGGAAGTCTGACGGTTACCCGGCTGTTATAATAAACAAATCATCTGACTTAGATGTTTTCATTTGAACTCCGAGATCAAGTCTCCTCAGGACTATTATTTTCGTAAAACTTCGTTCTATTTATATCGAGGACATCTTTATTTTTGTTTTTATTTCGTTCTCAATTGATAAAAATATTAGTTTGTTTCATCTTTATGATATTCGTTCTATCGTTCGCTTTATTTTTCTTTATTTTAATAACAGTTATCTGTATGTTTTATTTGCTTTTGTTATAATATTTTATTTTATTTTTGAAGCCTTTAATTATTTTATTAAAATTACTAATAGATCATTTATTTATTCACTTCATCTGTTATTATATAACTTCAAACTTGAAATTATGCATATTTTAAAATTTCGTTATAACCTATTTCCTATCCCCAAACCTTTTCTCGACTACCCTATCTCCCTCTTTAATCATGACTAACATCCTAACATCCTGTCACATCAATGCACAATCCCTTATTGCCCACTATGATGAATTTCAACAGTATTTTCTAGATAACTTTCATCACATTATAGCAGTATCCGAAACTTGGCTTAAACCTTACATTCCTTCCTCTCAAGTATCCCTTACTAATTATTCCTTCCTTCGCCACGATAGATCTGATCGCAGGGGTGGTGGTGTGGGGTTGTATATACATGACAGTGTCGAGGCGAAAATCCTTCTCCAATCTCCATCTTATGATCATCCCCACCTCGAATACCTATTCGTTGAAATTTTATCCTTTAAAACTCCTCTTCTATATATCCTAGTATATCGACCTCCTCATGTTCCATTCGATAACATTTTCGAATCTTCCCTTGTTCAATGGGTTTCCAGTTATACTAATGTTATCATCTCTGGAGATTTCAACACCAATATGCTTGCAGAATCCTATGATAAATCTTTCCTAGTAAACCTACTTTACTCTCTGAATCTTTATCTCGTTCCTTACCTTCCTACCCATCATACCCAATTCTCCGACACCTGGCTTGACCTACACATTACTGACTCTCCTCTAAAGGTCCTTTCATCCTCCCAGCACCCGGTTCCGTTTCTTTCATCACACGATCTTATCCAGATCTCATACAGCCTACCCGTGAAATCCTTCACTCCCAAATTGGTCTCCTATCGTAGTTTGGACCTCCTCTCTTACGAATCCCTTCAAACCGACCTTGAATCACTCCATTGGGACACTATATACTCCTCTAATTCTCTAGATCATATGATATCCACTCTTACCTCATACCTCAAAACCTTACTAGACCTTCATGCACCTTTGAAAACCCGAATGTTACGCCGTCCAACCGCGCCATGGCTAACTCATGACCTAAAGGAGATGATGAAAAAAAGAGAAGCAGCAAGAAGAAAATTTCGACGCACGCGTACGCCGTCTGATTACGAACATTTTAAACAACTTCGTAATAGAACCCAGGACGCGGTTCGACGTGCTAAATCCCTCCACATCCATAATGCACTCTCCAAAGCTCCTGATTCCAAATCCAAATGGAATATCATTCGAAAATTATCTATCCTAAAACCCAATAACCACATTCCTCTTTCTGTTTCTCCAGACGAGCTCAACAATCATTTTATTTCCTTTGCTCCTGTTTCTTCTCCTGCTGCCGATATTGGCCATCAGAGTTTCAATCCAGATAGCTTCTTCTTCTCCCACCTCTCCTATGATGAAATACAAACAGCTATCCTTAAATCTCATACCAATGATTATGGACCCGACAACATTCCCGTAAAACTAATAAAATCTTGTCTTCCTGTTCTAATACCAGTACTTTACCATATCTACAATTTTTCCTTTCAAAACTCCATATTTCCTAATTCCTGGAAAACCGCCTTAGTTCGTCCATTAAACAAAGTTCCGAATCCTACATCACCTTCTGATTTCCGTCCTATTTCTCTCCTTTCTAATTTATCCAAACCCCTGGAACGCCTTGCACAAATCCAGTTATCAAATTTTTTAGAAGAACGTTTCCTTATCAACCCTTTCCAATCCGGCTTCCGACCCGGTTATTCAACTCAATCCGGTCTACTAAAAATAACTCAAGACCTCCAATCCGCCATTGAACACCAAAAACTAACCATCCTCATCCTCCTAGATTTCTCCAAAGCTTTCGATACGGTAGACCATAATATCCTCCTGGCCAAACTACGAAATATTCCTTTATCAAACAGTGCTCTGCACTGGTTCAAATCCTTCCTCTCCAACCGTTCACAATATGTAGTGACCCCAGGTCAACCTCCTTCCAGAACCCTGCCTCTATCCTGCGGTGTGCCTCAGGGATCATCATTATCCCCCACCCTATTTGCAGTTTATATTAATGACCTTCCCCTCCAGATCAAACACTCCCAATACCATATCTATGCTGATGATCTCCAAATCTATCTATCCTTTCCTCCTTCCGACCTATTACTAGCCACGGAAATGCTTCAAGAGGATCTAAATGGAATCAGCAACTGGGCAGCTGACAACAAGCTCAATTTGAATGCTGAGAAGACCAAGGCAATTGTAATAGGTTCCAATCCCCTCCTTAAGGCCCTTCCAACGATTCCTACTCTGTTTCTGAATAACAATCCAATACAATTCCATCAATCCGTTAAAAACCTCGGGGTCACCCTTGATCAAACCCTCTCCTGGAAAAACCATGTTTCCGAAATATCCCGTCGTACATTTTCCACCTTAAAACTTCTAAATTACCTCCGTCCCCTTCTCCCTATCGAAACCCGTAAGCTCCTGGTAAGCTCCTTAATATTTCCCCACTTTGACTACTGCTGTGCGGTGTATGGAGGTGTCTCTGGAGATCTCGAGGTAAAACTAAAACGAATGTTTAACTGCTTTATACGTTTCATCTTTGGGATATCCAGAGACACCTCTATCACCCGATTTTACGAAGAGTTAAAGTGGCTTTATCCTTCCTTCCGCCGCAAGTATTTCCTAGCATCCTTCCTCTACCAGATTATCCAATCCCAGTGTCCGTCTTACATCTTTGATCTCCTTAAATTCAAATCCTCTGTGCGTTCCCGTAACACCCGCTCGCGGCCTTCTGATCTGTATATAACGTCTCATCGATCCACAGCTTTCGATAGATCATTCTCAATCCGATCCGCATTCTTATGGAACTCCATTCCTTCTAATATCCGGAACTCCCAAACTCTCTCAACATTCAAATCCCGACTATTTAGCCATTTTCTATCAATACAATTCCCAAATAATCCCAAATAGATGCTAATTTCAAGGAAGATCAATAGATGTCTTTTAGATTCGTTTATTTGTTTATTCAATTTTCATTTCCTCGGTACACTTACAGCAAATATCATTTAATTTTTTTTTCTTTTAATCTTTGCAAGATGTAAGATTAAATTATTTATTATTTTGCAAACACTCAGAAGAAATGTAATTTTTTTTTTCTTTACTTTATGTTAAAATTGTATGTATCTTTTTTGTTCCTATGTCAACATATATTGAAAAATTGTAATATCTTTTTTATTTATATTTTATTTGAAAAATGTATATAAAAGTGTATATACGTGCGTGTGTGTGTTGAGTGCAGATATGCATATTTATATATGTGTGTGTTTGTGTGTATGTATATATATATATTTTTTTTCTTTTTAAATCTTATATCTTTTAAAAATATATATATATATTTTGTTGTTGTGGTGTTAACATACGTTGAAGAACTATAATTTCTATTCTTTTTATATTTTATTTTAAAATTGTATATATATATATATATATATATATTTTTTTTTTTTAAATCTTATTATATTTTTTCATTATATCTTTTTTTTTTTTTTTTTTTTTGTTCTTATGTTAACATACATTTATATTTTTGTTTGTGCATTTTTATTAGAATCTTTCTTTTATGTTCAGCTTATTTATACATGTTGTTAGTTTAATTTTATTGTTTTCAATCATTATACTCTAAGACTAGATTCTTAAGCTAACTTTTTATTTCCTGCTATGTTATTCTAAAGGGACTCGTCCCAGAATAAATAAAGAATTATTATTATTATTATTATTATATATAATTAGTCAGTATGTATTTTATTAAAAAATACATAAGGAACAATCTTTTAGAGCATTAAATTTCTAACAAGTTCTATTGTAATTTTATTAACAAATAAAATTTCTAACAAGTCAAATAACCGATTTTAAAGAAATCTAGCATACCGTTATTTGTTCGGAAATTAACTTTTTAATAAAAAAAAATTAATGATTCAAGTAGTTCATTTATTTTATGGCATACAAATTATATTTGAACTAAAAAGCAGAGGACATTTAATATTATTGAATAAATGTTGTTGTTAATTCGTTTAACGTCACTTTTATGCTACTATGACTAATCGGACGATGTGTGAGTCCTAAAATTTGCCTATCTAGGTTTTATTAGGATAGGGATCTTTAACGAGTACCTGACATCGCACAGGCTCGGGACTACCTTTTAACGTCCCCTCCGAAGGACGGCATAACTAAGGATTTTTTACTCCCATTAAAAAATCCTACGGATTTGAATAAATGTATAGATAGCGTAAAATTATATAGTAAAATTCAAGTAACATCATTTTTAACTTGATAATCTTTCAATATCCCCGTAATCATAGTTAATACAAACGCTCATTCATGCATATTGAAGATAGGTTATACGACAGCTGCTCACTCATTCATGAAGGTATCAGCTGAAACTTGGTCCCGAAATGTCCGAAATAGGACGTGGTAATGGTTGAGATGTACCAATGATGTAACGAAACTGTAATCGACTGGGTCTCATTTCACAGTTGGTTAAGATGTCGTTCGGAATTTTCATCTGGTTCAATTCTTTCCATTGTAACCTTCTGATCTCTATGGCTGTACCTTTGAAGAAGGTATTGAATTCAACTCAACTTGCTAGTTAAGATTGTCGACTCAATTTTAAACTAAGAAATTTAAGCATTTCTAACATTTTCCGACATGTTAAGATTATTGTTTGTTTGTTTATTCATTTAACGTCACTTTATGCTGCTATGGCTAATCGGACGATGCTACAGTGGGAGTCCTAAATTATGCCTATCCAAGTTTTATTAGGATAGGGATCTTTAACGAGTACCTGACATCGCACAGGCTCGGAACCACCTTTTAACATCACCTCCGAAGGACGGCGTAACTAAGGATTTTTTACTCCCATTAAAAAATCCTAGGACCACCTGCGGATTTGAACCCGTGACCTTTTGCATGGGAGGCTGTTACGCTAGCCACCCGGCTACAAGTGATCCCATGTAAAGATTATTTCCTAGGCATGTAAAATAAATGTTATATTTTTCTGCCGGCACCTTAAATAATTTTATTTTCACTTTCACTTTTAGTAAGGGAAAGTATTGCGATCGTGAAAATTTTCGAATTCTATTTTTCAACGGAAATACATGTTTTAGGGTCCCCAGAGTCCAAATAACCAAGTCCCGCAAAAAGGTATGCGTGGTAAGTCCAGCACGATAACGAAAAGTTGTACTAACCGGAATTTTATATTTATGACTTAGAAGAGCAACTTATGTACCATGCATTTGGTACCTTTTTACGATTTTATCAACAACGGCTTTAACGATAAATAGATCTAACGGACTAAAGTAAATAGTCTGACAGGGCTTAAATGCCAATATTTTAATTTTTCATCCTGTAAAGTATCTTTAATTTTTTAGAATCTATAAAAATAACTATATCATCTATATAGCACTGATAAATATATAATTTAAACGAATACGCAATTTTTGTGTTTTTGGAAATAAGAACAGTAATAAACATGTATAATATACCGTTGAAAAGCTAAAGATTTAACAAATAAAAATATTATCTTATACACAAGCTTGTAAACGTATAAAAGAGTGACGAAAAGCCGATAAAACTAACCACCTCAAGGCGATTGGATATATATTAAAAGTTGGGTTACACACAGACTAAACGACCTACAAGTTTTTTTTTTTTTCTATTAGTTTTTTTTTCCGTATGCGAAACTATTTGGGCCTTGAATCACGGATTAAATATATTGTACTTATAATTGTATATATTGTACAATATTAAATATATTGTACGTATAATTAGTATATTGTACAAGTCTGTCTGTCGTAGGAAGTCAAAAAGTTTTGCAGTTGTCTGTATGTTGTCTTTTAAAACGGTTTGTAAGTCAGTTTCAATTGCAATATGAGCTCTGTGAGTATCATAAGCCCTACACTCTGTCAAAACGTGTTTAACAGTAACCGGGCAACCGCATGTTGGGCAATCAGTAGGAGGTTCAAGTGCTATGAGATGTCCGAGAGTTATTCGGGTGGGTACAATGCGCAGGCGCGCCAGGATAACCTCTTCCCTTCACATTTGTCGTAGGAACGAATGACAATGGGAGATGTCCCTTCTTATTTCCCTTAACTTGTTTTCTGCAGTGTCGTACTAAATGTGTCCCCACTTCGACCGAATCCGCCAACACGCACCCCAATAAACGGAATGTCATCTGTTATTGCTTCTTTGGCTGCGCGATCTGCGAGTTCATTGCCAACTATACCGCAGTGGCTCGGTACCCAGACCAAAAAACCTGAATTATTAGAGACTATTGTGGAATGCAATGATAAAAGAATATTTTGAATAAGAGAGTCGGTGGAGAAAAGGCGTTTCAAGCTGAACAGGGCCGAGGAGTCGGTGCAAATAATCCTGGTTGTTTTAGTAGTGTGTATAACAATTAAAAATAAGCGTTATTTTAATTATGTGCCGACGTTTCGGCCTACAATGTGGGCCTTCATCAGGGCTAAAAGAAACAAGATAACAACCAATGTAATTATAGACTTAATAATGCGTTAGGTATATAATAATAATATGACAGTAATAAATTATGGGAACATAAATAATATTAAATGTAAAATGATAATAAGATGACAATTATAAAGTATGGAAATAAGGTGACAGTTATAAAGTATGGAAATAAACAAAATTAAGATGATAGTTATAAAGTATGGAAGTAGACATAATTGAGATGATAATATTGTAATGAGAATATATAAATAGAGACTAAGTAAATGAAAAAAAAAAAAAATGATAAAGGAAAAATATGTGAACAATTAAAATTTTAAATATTAACAATTTTGAGTTGATATATGACGGTAATATATTAAAAACATAGTTAAGAGTATAGGTAATATATAAAAAAATATAGTCATTACAAAAGAGAAACAGTATGAATAAAAAATAATAATTTAAATTTTAAAATAATGTAATATTAAACTAATAATTATATGTCAGGATATGTAACGGAGAAAGATATGAGTATGGAAAGGGGGAGAAAGAAATGGGCGATGAAAAAAGACCCTTATCAATAAGAAAAAATACTTACGTGACTCCGTGGAAGCTTTGCCTACAGAAGTGATGTTTCCCAGTTTAAAAAACGCTCATTGCGTGGAACGGAAAATATGAGAACTAGAATGTCCGTTAGGAAAATTCCAAGAAGCTAAGTTATGTTTACTGATTCGATTTGGCTATTTTTTAACAATCGAATCAGTAAACATAACTTAGCTTCTTGGAATTTTCCTAACGGACATTCTAGTTCTCATATTTTCCGTTCCACGCAATGAGCGTTTTTTAAACTGGGAAACATCACTTCTGTAGGCAAAGCTTCCACGGAGTCACGTAAGTATTTTTTCTTATTGATAAGGGTCTTTTTTCATCGCCCATTTCTTTCTCCCCCTTTCCATACTCATATCTTTCTCCGTTACATATCCTGACATATAATTATTAGTTTAATATTACATTATTTTAAAATTTAAATTATTATTTTTTATTCATACTGTTTCTCTTTTGTAATGACTATATTTTTTTATATATTACCTATACTCTTAACTATGTTTTTAATATATTACCGTCATATATCAACTCAAAATTGTTAATATTTAAAATTTTAATTGTTCACATATTTTTCCTTTATCATTTTTTTTTTTTTTTTCATTTACTTAGTCTCTATTTATATATTCTCATTATAATATTATCATCTCAATTATGTCTACTTCCATACTTTATAACTATCATCTTAATTTTGTTTATTTCCATACTTTATAACTGTCACCTTATTTCCATACTTTATAATTGTCATCTTATTATCATTTTACATTTAATATTATTTATGTTCCCATAATTTATTACTGTCATATTATTATTATATACCTAACGCATTATTAAGTCTATAATTACATTGGTTGTTATCTTGTTTCTTTTAGCCCTGATGAAGGCCCACATTGTAGGCCGAAACGTCGGCACATAATTAAAATAACGCTTATTTTTAATTGTGTGTTTTTAATTTATGACCGCACCCCCAACCATCTTCCTCATCTAATTTCTCTACGGTCAACAAAACTCCATCATTATTAAACTTTTATAAATGCCAACTAGTTCTAGCTATACTTCTTTTACAAGTCGCTATATTTCTATGCCAAAACAAAAATGACACATTTCTGTCTATAATTGTTGCTTGTGAATTAAAATCAGATAACAGTAGAAGGCGTTCTGTACAGGGGCTAGCAAATACAGTGGACAGTAGTTACTACTGCCATTTCTTTCCTTTTTTTTCAATAATATACACGTAGTTTCTCAAATCTAATTTCGAAGTAATGCGACATTCTCACACTTTGGTAACCTCACGCGATGTTTCTCCATCCATTAGAGTTTTGTATCATCTGATTACTTAAGATATTTGGAATAGATACGTAGTTATGTATACACGTAAACAGGAAATAAATAAAGAAAAAAATTCTTGTTGTTAAACCATCGCTTGGAAAAATAAGATAACTACTTTGTTTGCCTCACGGCCCTGTTAATTAATTACTACGTCTTAAAATAATATGGTAGTGCTTAATGACATCATCAGGACGAAAGGTGCGTCTCATAGCGTACGCTACCTGGGCCATAATATTATAGTACTAAGTTACGTAATTCGATTCTTTGTCGTTTCGGAACGCAAGGCCTGCTGTTTCCTTTTGCGCATCATCGAAGACCTTCGGAGCCTTATGGAGGTGTGTTAGCTGCGCATCCTGACTGAAAATTTTCCCGTTACAGGGTATCATCATAGTAAGTACGTCATATTCCTTCAAAGAAACGATTTGAATGTCTAGTAGGAAAATATATTTTACTGTGTTGTTTAGACAATTGCTATTATACGAGAATTATCATATTTGTTGTATATACAGATGGCATCAATGTGGGACTCTCATTAAATATGTTTATTGGCGTGGAATACTGTTGGATCTATCACACCGTAAAAAGAATAAAGTTGAACGCCCGTATGTGTGAATTGGGTCTTTATATTCATGTATGGTACAGTTTCTCACGTTAATTACAGGCCACAAAAAATATGGTGCGTACAGCACACTACTTGCACTTACCTCCTTTTTTTAGATGAAAAAAATTAATTAGGTACATTAAAAAAAATAATTTTAGATTAAATAATATAACAATAGAAAAAAATGTCTACCAAACTTATATATAAGCGTTTTTTATCACTTACTTTGTATGATATAAAACTAAATATTCTTATTTCCGGAGGAAAAAATCTCTCCTTTACCCTCCTCCAGTTCATTTTTTATTCCTAGCATTAACAAAACATGTTTACGCTTTATTATATTGAATATTAAATAGACCGAGAAATAAATATGAAGAATGAGGCGATTCGAATCGTGGTAAAAAAATAATAGAAAATAATTCTTCTCTTCTTCCTCTGCTAGGTGCCGTTAAGCGTGGAGTTGCAGTCTCTGTCCATTAAGCCCACTGGTTTCTGTCTCTGGCAAGTCTTCTCATCTCCGGGATGGTACGTCCTCTTGCTGCTCCAAGTTTTCCAATGTAGTAAGTATACATACATCTGTGCCTGATGGTTCCTTCCGGTCTGGCTTCCAAGTACCATCTGGCCTTTCGGGTATCGTCCATTCTACAGACATGCCCATACCATTTAAGTTGCCAAAAAAAAAAAATATATATATATATAGAAAATAATTCAATTATTTTGTCCGAAGAGAGATGAGGCCCCTGGGGAGTTTATAAGGTTGCACAACGCGGAATTGCGAAGTTTGTACCCTGTGAATATAATTGAGTTGATAGCATCGCGGAGACTCAAATGGGCGCGTAAAGTTGTTGGGCTCGGTGAGGAACGGATTCCGAGAAAGTTGGTACTCGCTGAACCGACTGGTAGGCGTCCGAAAGGTAGGCCGAAGCGTCGATGGGAGGATTGCGTTAAGGCTGATCTCGGGGGCTTGGGCTTGACCGGTGATCATTGGACGAGTCTGTGCAGGCGAAGTTTGGTGGTATCGGCATCGAACCTTCGGGTTCGGTAAGCCTATTATTATTATTATTAGAAAATAATTCAAACCTATTTAATATCTAACGTTTCTAATCACGTTGCGGTATTCATCAGGTCAAGAAGCAAGTGTTCATCAACTTTATTCTTTAATTCTGTCGTTAAATGAAGATAGCAACTTTTCTTCTTATCTCAAATATAAGTTTACTTTGCATAATGTTAATTTTAACCTCCTTTGTAATCTTCACAAGACTCCAGTATATTTTCCCTTAATTTATTTATCATAATCTTTGCCAGTTTTGTCCTTCCAACTCATTAAAGGCAAAGCTGTCGAATAGTATATTTTAATTTGTTTTGAAACCTTTTAAATTTAAAAATATGGTGCGGCAACAAAGACTTTCACTCACCTCTACTGTTGAAAATCAATTTAAAACTAATAGATATACTTCAATTCGAAAAATATTTTAAGTTGACTTAAATTAAACGTGTATTCATTTTCATTGGAAACATATGATTTAGATTAAAAAATATACCTATATTAAATTGTTAATCAGTAAAAAGGTTATTCCATATTTGTAACTTTATATTACCTTTTCCGACTTTATGTATCAGATAATATTTTTTCTAAATATTTTCGCTTTCCAACGGTATATTATACGTCACTATTATTGTTCTTAATTTCATTAAAAAAATATTTTTGCTGTTTCATCCTTTATTTAGTCATCAAATTCGTCCAACTTGTATATTTAGCCGACATTCATCAATTTCATTAAGATGATATGGTTGATCTTTTGGAATGTACCAATTTAAAGGTACTTTAGAGGAAGAAACTTTGAAAATGCATTAAAGTCCTGTCAGACTATTTAGATCAAAATGAAACCTATATAATATTAAAATTTTACATCAAAATATAGCGAGTTTAATCAAATTTTTATCGTTGTCTTAAATATGAAATTTCAGTTCTGTACCTCTTTTGTTTTCGCGCTAGACTTACCACACACACAGAGACAAACACAAAGATACACACAGACCTTTTTGCAGGATTTGGTTATTTGGACTCAGGTGACCCTAAAACGTGTATTTCCATTGGAAAACTGGAATTCGAAAATTTTCACGATCGCAATACTTTCCCTTACTATATATTTCCTACATAGGTAAGTGAAAGTAAAAATACCCAAAATATTGACAACATTAATTCTAAGATTTCGTCTCTTACTAATGCATTGAGTTCTGACACTGTAGGGAAAAATAATAACTACGTAGCTAAATAATGTCTTCATAAGAATTTGATCATCGGTAAAAACTTTTTAAAGAACAATCCCTTTTTTTCAAAATTCAACAAAGTTGCTTGACTCTCGCATGGAACCCCTGATGAAGACCCGCAAAGTGGGTCGAAACGTTGGATAATAAATAGTTTTTCACTATTTTTCAATATTTTTTTCCCGCCACCCGAATCATTAATTAATGAATCATCATCCTTCATAAAAATGTATCATGGATGCTTAAAATTCATTTATAATTGAAATCATTTATAATTCGGCCTGTCTGATTATTCTTATGTGAATATAACCTACATGATATTAAAGGTCATTCAATTATACATTTGGTATAGCGAGTTTAATTAAATTCATTTAAGCGTTCTTGAAAAGAAAGGTATAAATGTGGAAAATATTTGAGATAAAACTTCGCTTAAGTAAACCGATTTTGACAGAATTTTGTGCACACAAACACTACTTTAAGAGACTTGGTGTTTAGGATTCAGAGGACTTCCTTTTAAAATTTTAAATCAAGCATTTTCATAATCGCAATAATTTCGCTTACTATACACATGCACAATTAAAAAAGGAAAACGTCGATTATCCTACCATATCATTCGTTAAATATTACAACATTATTTTGAACAAACGGAATGTGGAATCTCACTCAAAACAAGATTATAACATCGAACTTAGCTAAAAATACGGTTGTATGTATTCAGACCATGCCATAAATTTCATAACCAATCCTTTATCAAATAATTAGATATTAATTTTCTAGTTATATAAGTTTGTGACGTTTTTAACGACACTACTCCAAAGATTAATTCTGCTCAGGTTATAGCTCTCATACCGATTTTTTTTTAATTCGAAAAACAAACACTTCAAGTATTTTAAGAAACTCTGAATATATATATCCCAGATTTCTTTAATAAATGAGGACATGTTATTACAAACATTTAGAGTTTTGGTTTTTTTAATTTAAAAAAAATCTGCTGCAGGCAGCACACGACTTTCATTTACCTCCGTTGTTAAAACCGATTAAAGAATTTTCAAATACAGTTAAAGATGAAAATTAGTGAAACTAAGAATTAAATAAATTGAATTTCTACAGAAAGATGTGTATATTAAAAAATATTTTATATAATTTATGTAAAAACAATCAGTTAGTTTTATCGGCTTTTCATCACTCTTTATTACATTTTAAAATTTGTATATAAGATATTTTTTTCTAAAATCCTTAGCTTTCCAACGATATATTATACGTGTATATTACAGTTTTTATGTTCACAAACCAAAATGGCATTATTTTTTTATTTTGTTTGCAGTTTTCTCCTTTAGTTGTAAATTGAATTCGTTTAAATTATATTTACTTGTTTTTTATCAATGATAACAATATAGTCATTTTTATAGAATCTACAAAATTAAACGAACTTTACAGTAAGAAAATTTAAAATGTCGGCAATTAAGCCCTGTCAGGCTATTTTAATCAGAATAAAGCCTACATGATTTTAAAGCCCATTTATTAAACGTTTCATCGATATAGCGTGTTTAATGAAAATCGTTAGAGCAGTTTTTGAGAAAATCGTAAAATGCTGTGAAGTGGCTTCCGGTTAGCTATCTCTGATGAAAAAGTTACTGAAAAGCATTTCTGGCGTATAGTTGTCTCAAATATTCAGAATCAAAATTTCAGTTTCATAGGCCTTTTCATTTTCGCGCAGGACTCACACACACAGCCCTTTATTCAGACACACACAGACTTGGCCAATTAATGTGCCTCCTTTCTGAAATGGACATTTATAAGAGGATTTGAGGACTTACTTTATGTTTATTTATTTCTATTTATCTTTATTTATTTTTATTATTATTTATTTTTTTATCCTTGAATATCGTCTACTAATATAACTTGATATATGTTTATTTTTTACTAACGCTATCATATTTATTTTTATTATAGATTATTGTTATTCTTATTATCTGTTTTAATCAATATTATTAGTTAATATTGAAAAAAAAAAAAAAAAAAAATTGTCTAAATTAATTTTCTAAAATGAGCGTATCCGGCACTATTTATGAGTGTATTATTTGTTAATTATGTATTATCTGTATGTATGTATTCATGTATTATGGATGTATTACTTATTATGTATATCATTATTGTCTATTATGTATTATTATTTGTTCATAATGTATTCGTTAATTTTGTATTATAATTATTTGTTTTAGTGTATTATTATTTGTTATATTGGTTCATTATTTATTTTAATTAATATTATTATTTAATATTTCAACTAAAACCATAATTGTTTGTTTTAAAAAACGTGTATCTTATAGTGAGTTAGGTATTATATATCTATGTGTATCTTATAGTGAGTGTATCTGGCACTGATGACCAAGATGTTTTGTGCCAATAAATAAATCAAAAACCAAACCACAGACTTGGTCATTTGAACCCATGGGACCCTGAAATGTGTATTTCCGTTGAAAACTCGTGTTCGAAAATTTTCAAGATCGCAATACTTTCTCTTGCTATATGTTTCATATATAGGGAAGTGAAAGAAAAAAAATCATAGAATACCTGGCAGCAAATATTTGTATTTTGTAAAGGTCATGTAGCGTTGTTTGTGACTGTAGTTGATTTTATGAACGACTAACATATGTTATTAAGAGGGAAAACTAGAAATAAAATAACTAAGGATAATTAAAGGATCAAGTGGATGAAGGTAACACTTTTCTAGCTCTTCTAAAACTGAATTCAGATCTCGTTTAATATGATAATACTTTATTTTAATAAATAGAAGTGGTGTTAACAAGAACTTTGTTAAATAATGTAGTAGTTTGAATTATTCCCTCAACTTTTTTTCTATAAGACGATATTGAAGGAAATAGGGATAACTTATTTTTGGCCAAGAACATTTTTAATGATACATAAAATATCAATTAAACTAACGCTTTTTTTGTTAACACCAAAAATGGAGTTGAAATTCGATTATATGTCCAAAAACCTAGATGTTGAAAATATTACGGAAAACAATGATTTTTTTCCCGATTCGAAAGGAATCCTGATATTTTCAAGCTACAAAATCGTATCTCTTCTCCATTTTATCCTATTTTAACATTCTTGGATCATCCAAAGAGATAAAACCTGCTTTCGTGTTACATATATATATATATATATATATATATATATATATACATTATTGTATTATCTAGAAAAAGATACATAAAATAACCTTCTCACATCTTGACAGGAACAGTGTGATAGATTACTTCATCTATGATACCGAAATAAGACAATACTTCACGGATATAAAAGTGATCAGAGGGGCAGAGATAGGCACAGATCATCTTCTCCTTGTAGCTGATACCAAGATATTAAGAGACAACCGGCCACGTATGAAAACATACAAAGCGATAAAAGTGCGCGAGCTTGACAACCCAGAGAAGAGAGTCCAATATACTACTCTACTGGAGGAAAGAATCAAAAGACTGGATCTTTCAGGAGGTGTAGAGGAACAATGGAGCAATATAAAGACATGCATATTGAATGTCGCTAAAGAGGTCTGTGGCATTAAAAAGGTCGGTGGCAGAAAAAAGCATACCAAATGGTGGAGTGATACCATTAGGGAAATAGTTAAGGGGAAAAAATTAGCATGGAAAGCATATCTCCGAGATAAAATACATGCTAACCTAATTGAATATCGCCGTCTAAGAAATGAGGCTAAAACAGCAATACGTTCAGCGAAAAGGCAAACTTGGGAGGAGTTCGGCAAAAGTCTTGATGGAAACCACCGAGAAAATTCCAAACGGTTTTGGCAGACAATAAAGTCCCTGAAAGGAAAACACAAAAAGCCAATTCGGAATATAAAGGATGAAAGTGGCAACGTAATGACTGCCCCAGATGACATCTTAGAACGTTGGAGGCGTCACTACCAAGATCTCTTCTCTGAAGAATATGGTACACCAGAGCTGCATGCACAACCTGCAACACAGGAGAATCTAGAGCCTATAGAAGAAGAAGAGGTGGAATATGCTCTCGAAAAGATAAAAACAAATAAAGCAGCGGGGAGAGATGGAATTTCACCTGAATTCCTGAAATTTGGTGGTGAAGAGCTCAAAAAAGCACTCCAAGGACTGTTCCAAACTGTATGGGATAACAAGATAATCCCTTTAGATTGGGAATATAGCGCTATAGTCCCCATACATAAGAAAGGCTCCTCAACCGTATGCGAGAATTATAGACCAATGAGCTTGCTGTCCGTAGCCTATAAAATGTACACCTCTATCCTCGAGAGAAGATTGAGAAGTATTGTGGAAAATCAACTCGAAGAGAAGCAGGCGGGCTTCCGCCCGGGAAGACAGACCCAGGACCATATTTTTGTGCTTAGAAACATTTCTGAAAAGGTTTGGGACAGAAATAAAAGTATCTATGTGGCTTTCCTGGATCTCAAAGCTGCGTTCGATTCTGTGCCTAGATATGAAATATGGAATGCTCTTGCTGCAAAGAATGTACCATCAGATTTGATGCAGGCAATCCAATCAACATACAGAAATGCAAAGGGAGTCGTCAGAATCAATGGTAGAGAATCCAAATCATTTCCTCTTGATAGAGGAGTCAGACAGGGGGACAGTCTTAGCCCTCTCCTATTCTTGATTCTGATGGACGAGATCCATAAAGTCTGCAAGCGAAGAACGGCATGGACTGAAATAGGAAAATGGAAGATGCAGACAGTTCTGGTGAAATGCCTCCTATATGCCGATGACATTGTTCTATTAGCGGACACAAAAGAAAAGCTGCAACAAGCTCTGGTGGAATGGGAGGCAGAACTATTGCGTAAGGGAATGTCCATCAACGACTCCAAAAGTAAGATTCTGGTTCTCTCACGGAATGAAGAAGAAAATGTTGAAATGGTATGCAATGGGAAGACCCTAGAAGTGGTAAATGAATTCAATTACCTGGGAACCATTATAGACAGGTCTGGCAGAATTGACCAAGAGATTGGAAATAGGATCAATAAAGCGAACCAGGTGTACTACCAGATTAACAATAGTATAATAGGACACCGTGAAGTAGGGCGAGATGTTAAGATGCACATCTATAAAGCCATTTACCTACCAGTGCTTACATATGGAGGCGAGAGTTGGGTGATGCTCGACAAACATATCAGCCGAATCACTGCTGCTAAAATGAAATTTTTACGTAGAGCAGCGGGAAAGACAAGGCGAGATTGTGTCCGGAACAATAGAATCAGAGAGCAACTCGAGGTACCACCATTGAAGACGATAATGGAAAACAGGCAATTAAAATGGTTTGGTCATGTCTGCCGCATGGACGAAATAAGGGAACCCAGAAGGACACTGTAAGCAAGACCTACAGGAAGAAAACCACGTGGCCGACCTAGAATTTCCTATCAGGATATGGTCCAGAGGATTGGGAGTAACAGGGGCAAGACCCTTGTAGAAATGAAACGACTCAGCGGAGACCGGGATAACTGGCAGTGCTGGATCGAGGCCCCTCTACGCCAATAATGGCTCGAAGAGGAAGATAAAGAAGAAGAAGTATTATCTAGAATTTAAAAAAATATATATTAAAAAATAAAAATTAATAAAAACAGTTTCCAAAAAAAATAAATTATCATCTAACGTTTATTAGATGAAATCGGCGAATAGGTATTAACGTTATTTCAATACAGAAACAGGATGGTATCCTCTTATAAAATATAAGCCCACTTTGATGTTTGTATGAATTCTTGTTTAAAATATATCAATTTATATTCTTAACTTTATAAATAATTAGATAATTTAAACTAGAAGGTCTCGAGGCCATCTTGTTTTTAAACGCATCTGAGGATTATCAGGAATAGAAGAGGAAGCCAGGATTGAAACTTGTGGGTTACAGTGGGAATAGAGTTTGTCTTGGAAAGATTTATATCTTGTTCGTAGGGAATCAGCTACGTATGAAACATTAAGTCTTTATTTATTCGTGACAAACTAAGGAACTTTGAGGATTTTACGACCTCCATAAAAATAAATCATCAATTCAAATTATGTAACTTATCACTTTCGTCCAATTCTCTCAACAATAATAATATAATCACCATCAATTGAAAACAAAAGAGAATAAAGTAACAAAGCAAATATTATATTATCCATATATCCAGAAAAATATATGTATTAATACTTACATTTACTTTATACAAATAAAAACAACAATCATAAAATATAACATCCAATTTTTAAACAAAATTCATACCTATGAGCTATAATTTTGACAACTCAAATTTTTAAATATAGAATAAATCTAAAAAAATGAAATTATTACACTTAAATTTGAACGAAATTTTATAATTCTTAATCTATCCTCAAGTTTCATTTAGTTTCACATGGTTCACAGTACACGAGCTATATTCCAACGAGGTGTCATTTTCTGGGTTGATCTGGTTGAACTGCGCCAGGACTATTTCATAAGTGAGTATCGTGCCTGTGATCTAAAATAAGAACAATAAATTATTTTTATCTCTAGACAAATCCTATCGATAAATTTTGAAATAATTACTACCTTTAATACGAGGCCTCGCGTGATAGAGAAAAAACGTGAACCAGTGAGTGATACCGGATCTTGCCAGATTTGAAGAAATAGTCTATGGACCTGAAACATATAAGTTCGTTACATGGGATTTCAAAAAATCGAGCTTTAAAAAAACATAAAAAAAACTGATCATTATTCTAATTATAACATATTATATTATATTATAACTGCAATTAATTATAATTTAATTAATATAAATTATTAATAGAGTATCGGGAGCGGCGTGGTCTAGCGGGTAGAGCGGTAGTCTACTGTGCTTCGGGTCCTGGGTTCGAATCCCGGCTGTGGCGGAATATTATTTATTCTGTTATTTCAGCCGGGAGGGGGGGGGGAGATCCTGGGGAATGGACACCTTCCTGGGGCACACCCAGCCTCTACCCGTGGGTACCCTAAAAAGGGGGAAAAACCTGGCGGCTGAGCGTGATCTTGGCCGAATCACGTCATTGCCATTGGCCTAGAAACAGTACGAATCTCTACATGTACTGAGCCCAAAACTCTTTATGGGTTGTAGTGGTACAGGTTTTTAATTAATAGAGTAACGCCTTCCTATAACCTTTTTTGATCGATATTATATTTTTCAACAAAAATTTTTATTGAGTAAAATTACAATCTGTCCCAATTTGGACATTAATAGTAGTGCTGAAAGATATCATACATACTACATTCATACAATATTTACACGGCATAAAATTACAATAAAATATATACGCAATAATGAATCAATACAATAGTCAAAAATTCATTTATACCTATATACACATACACACATTCATACATACATCACATTGAGTGGAGAATCTAGCCAGTGCTAGAACTCCAATATATTTACAAAAGGTCGCGGGGCCACTGCCGTTTCAACCTTCTAGGTGGGTTGTATGGATGAGTAGAGCTGGATAGGGATTGAGCTAGAGGATTAGGATGATAAAATAGGTTCTGGTGGAATTTGGAAAATTTGGATGTAATTAGGTCTGAAATAAATGGAACATTAAGGTCGTGGTGCAAGGTATAGTTGGAGACATAATAAGGAGCATTTACTATTGTACGGAGGACTTTGGATTGAAAGGATTGAATGCGTTTGATGTTAGTACGTTTAGCTGTCCCTCACAGTTCAAGTCCGTAGGTCCAGATGGGCTTCAGTATTGTCTTGTGGATTAATAATTTGTTGTCAACTGTAAGTTCAGATTTTCTGTTGAGTAGTCGGTATAACTGTCCGAATCGTCGGTTGAGTTCTTGTCTTTTAAGTCTTGTATGTGGGTTCCAAGTCAATCTTTTGTCTAACAGTAAGCTAAGATACCGGACTGTATCTGAGAGAGGACGATCGATATTTAGAGTCTATAAATAAGTCAGGAATTAATTTAGGTTTAGATTTATATTATCATTAGCTATTTTGCAACACTTTATTTATAGAAATAAAAACTCTCAGCATGTAAGTAAAATAATTTAAGATACCGTGAGCTATACTAACGTACTATTTTCATACGTATACTACACCGTATTTTCATATTTTTTTTATTACCTTTTTCTTAAATGTTTAGATAGTTCGCTACCCTCCTCCCTGGCCACGCCCATGAGTTTTCTAATTATCCTCTAAAATAGATGTTATATAAAAATGATGTGTAGATTTTAAATTAAAGTTGCAGTTTACTTTTTAGTAATATCTTTTTTATTCCATCCCCCTCTTTTCCATCACATGTAAAACTGATAACGCCCGCTCTCGATGCTCAATTCAAAACGCTACCTTACCATCAGTTAAGTGTTCGAACATCCAGTTCTACCATTCAGAACTGTAGTAGTACATTATACATTCTCCACATTAGAGTGAAATGTATTCTTTGTGAGTGTTTCTCGTTGTATAAGAGAATTCTGACCGAGTCTGGAGTCCAAGGCTGCTTTTCAAACTCCATTTTTATTTGGATCTTTATATTTCTCTTCCTGACATTTTTGTATTAATCCACTCCTGCCTCACTGTAAAAACTTAAAATTAAACCGCTTTCCGAAAATATCTAATGTCTACGTTTCGGGGTCCTGTTTCCATTATTAAGACTTTTATTTATGTTTCATGGCTAATATTGGGTTGTAAAATAAGCTCGGAGCGTTTTTCAATATTTCAATTTAATCCAATCTGTGCTGATAAAATCAGGTTTACTTGGTAAATAATTTCTGCACATTCTAAAAAATGATTAGTTAAGGTATCAGTTTCAATTGCTTGTATGCTTGAATAGAGAGCTTTTCGGAGCAAAACTAAAAGAATTTGGGGTTCTTATGGGAGGGAGGAAGAGACGAGGAAGAAAATGGACTAAGGAGGGGGTGAGAGGAACAGTCCAGGAGGATGAGGGAGTATTGGAGGAGGTGGGAGCTGTGAGGAGGAATTAGTAATTAGTAATGGTATTCGCGTGGACCTTGCAGGCCGATTCGTGCAAAAAAAAAAAAAAATTTAGTTCATTTTATTTATTTATTTATTTTTTATTGATAATTGATTAAGCTACCTCTACGTTATAAGACTGGCTAGGCACCGAAAATAGTATCGGTAAGATATCCTTGGACAGATCGTGAATCCTCCCCGCAGCCAGGCATATCCCGTAGAGGCGCACCGTCACAAGAACGAACGCTGCGCAGTTGTAGATGGTGTGGATGGTTGTCAAGTCACGCCATCTGGAATTTCAAAATGATACTGGAGTAAACTGATTTAAAGAAAAATTTCATATAAACTACCTAATCCAAACCTGTATTCAACACTTTTACTCTTATTATTGGGACAAGCTACCACCAGTGATACGTTGTCTGAAGAATGTTATTAATGTTTTTTCCCATCGCTTTTTTTTTTGGCTGGAAATGTGCAGCAAACTTTTTTCGTTCCAACCGGCTCTGATCTGAACAGAAAAAACGGTACTCCGCATGTTCTGCCTTATTTAAAAAAAAAATAATGATAATAAAAATAAGCGACAAGGGAACACCTACAGCAACTTCATCATTTTTTCTTCTTTTTTTCTATGCTTTTTGGATAAAGGAAATTTTGCTGAGATACAGCTGGCAACTCTTTTTCTGTGTGTAAACATTCCTGGATAATCCTAAAAAAAACAACTAATTCTTCAAGTCACCGTTACCATGGCCATGATGCGTAAGTTTTTTTTTTAATTTTAATACTATACACATATATATTTAGAATCTTTCACCTTATCCATTGATAATTTCCGTGTTAAGTATAATTGCATAATGAATGTAAGTTACTTGAAGTATTTTTTATCAAAAAATAGGTTTGAAAACTAAGGTTTTATGAAGGTATCCTAGGCGGTACGTTGCCCCACCAAGGACGTATTAGGTTCAGGTTTGCTAACATTTTTCGGTTCAAATGTTTTTAAATTTTATTTATGATTGGTTGATCCATAAACTAATTAATAGTTTTATTTATTTAACTACATAAACGCTCTTCAACCACTAGAGTAAATTTATCCCTAAATTCAAAATACAAATATTTTAGTAAAATACATAAACTACTAACAAAGTTTAGCTAGTTAAAGAATAAAGGAAAAATGCAAATATTAGACAATCCAAAACATCAAAAATTTGTTTTGTTAAGTATTTAAAAAGAATGAGATTTATTATGAGAAGGAAATTAGTTTTGTGGCCGACTTCTGGGTGAAAAAATCCGCCTTAAGAATTTATGCCAAAATATTGTTATTCGATAGAGAATCGAATTCCCTACAAAACACAAAAATAATCCTTGAAATATCAATTTAAGAAATAGCAGAGATTTAGTGTTTTGAAATTAACAGTGGTTATAGGCCATTTTCTTTTGGTTAATTTGTTACTTTTCATATTCATAATTGCCTTTAAACAGGCTATAATATAAGGTATAAACATTTTATACCCTGTTATAAAGTTGTTCCATAACTTGCACTTTTTTGTTTTATTTTTCAACATACTAGGAGAATCGTAATTATTATTCACTGATGTCCCAATCATCTTCGTTCTATTATCATGATTTTGAAGTCCCATTAAAGGTTTAAATTAAAGATTTATTATTTATTTTTACCAAATACATACATATATGCAAGTGAAAAAATCATTACATTGTTTTAATATTAAGAAGATCGAACTACAACATACAGCTACTATAAAATAAGTAATTTCAAATCTAAATTCACTACAACACGAAACTCAAACAAAATAAGAAACTTGCATGCAATATCAATGGATACTAACTTCAAGGCTTTATACAAGAGACAGCAGATGGAATAAACGTTGTTGAAAAACGTGAAGAGCATAAGAAGTGAAAACTTTTCGTCTAAATTCTTCGCTAAGAAGGACAGTTTTATATAACGTTTCCTCGACTCTCGCCAGAACTCCTGCGACATATCCTAAAGAACATTTACATTTTAAATTATACACACAAAATTAAATATTTGCAATTACTACATATGTAATGGATTTTTACAAATTTATTTTAATGATATTTACAATTATATAATACAAATAAATATACATTAAGAAAATGTGAACAACGATAATGGGCTTGACACTGTGTAATGACTAGTACCTAGTGGTGGTGTGTAATGACACTTCAGTGTATGAAATATCAAAATAAATAAATTTATTAATATCCATGCCGAAGATCGTACTAAATTAAATTATTAAGTTTTTATCGATTATCATATTAGTTGATTTGATTGTTCATGCTTTGAACGGATAAAAAAAAAATTGGGTGGCCGGCTGGTCCTTGAAGAAACAAATCCCATGTAATTGCAGGAGTTTGGATTACATACAATATCTGTAATTAATAACTAACTTGAATGAATATCGTTGGAAATTGAAAAATATATTCTGCATTCAGTTTAAACTAAAAAAATATCAATATTAGCCATATTCATAAATAAATTAAAATACTCCTGGCCGGGATCTTATATGTTGTAGTGGCATAACAGTCTTCTATGCCCAAGATATAATGCTCAAGAAATTTCCAAGATAGTGACTTCTGTTTTTGGTTAACTGGAAAACAATCTCCACTTTTTATATTCTGAATTCCATCGATCTCTTTTTTTCCTGAGTTCCAACTGATGCATTCTCATAGATTTTTATTAACTGTTTTAAAATAATGATTAATTCTTTTATGAACGGTTCTTTTGGATCGTTTATTAATTTCACGTCACTTAATGCTACTGTTGTTGATCGGACGATGCTACATAGGAAGTCTGAATTTTACCTATACAAGTTTAATTAGGATAGGAACGAACCTCTTTGTGGGTCACCTGTTGTGTTGTGACTAGCAAAACAGCCGTCTGTGCTCAAGGTCTCGGGTTCAAACACGGCAGATACCTTTTGTTTTTATAATGCAGTGAAAAATCCTTGGTTATGCTCTCCTTAGGAAGGGACATTAAATGGTGGTCCTGAGTCTGTGCGATGTCAGGTGTTCGTTAATAATTTCTAACCTAATTAAACCTGGATAGGTAAAATGTAGGATTCCCATTGCAGCTAGATAAATTAATAAATAAGTTAAATGAACAACTAAATTATTCCTGAAGGATCATGAACTAACGAAAAACATCATTGGCTTCTTTTTTATCATCCATAATATTTAATAGTTTAAAAGAATATATATATTCCCAACAATTTTAACTTTAAAAGCAGGCAAGTATAAATAAAAGTTAGATTTGATTTCAACTAGTTGGTATTACTTTTTGCTTATTAATTTGATAATCAATTAGTTATTAGCTTCTGTCATATTTCCTTAATAATTTGTTTACATTTAATAAATAAATTAAATGAACAAATAAATTATTCCTGAAGGATAATGAACTAACGAAAAACATCATTGGCTTCGTTTTATCATCCATAATATTTAATAGATGAGGAAGATGGTTGGGGGTGCGGTCATAAATTAGAAACACATTTAAAACAAGTGCTATTTTAATTATGTGCCGACGTTTCGGCCTACAATGTGGGCCTTCATCAGGGTTGACTCTGAGACGGTGTCTAAAGAAAAAAGAAACGTCGGCACATAATTAAAATAGCACTTGTTTTAAATGTGTGTTCCTAATTTATGACCGCACCTCCAACCATCTTCCTCATCTAATTTCTCAACGGTCAACAAAAACTCCATCATAATATTTAATAGTTTAAAAGTATATTAAATATTATGATATTCCCAACAATTTTAACTTTAAAAGTAGGCAAGTATAAACCTAACTTTTATTTGATTTTAACTAGTTGGTATTACTTTTTGCTAATTAATTTGATATTCAATTAGTTATTAGCTTCTGTCATATTTCCTTAATAATTAGTCTACATTTAAAATAATACAGCCAGAAATATTGCAAATAATATACCCACCTTCTATAAATTGTTCGATTTATCTTACCTCTTGCTTCTTAGAAATAATGATTATTGCATAGTTACTGTAGAAAAATAATGATTATTGCATACTCCTATTTCTACTCAAAAAGTTTCCTGGTATCAGGTATGGTATGGTTCACATTATGACCTTAAAGTCTGCTTGAATTCAATAACCTTGTATGGCATATATTTTGACGACGATGTGGAATGCTTACTAGTGCTAATATTTGCTTTCTGGACATTATTTATATCAACTTAATGATAGGAGTTTAATTGACGATACCTTGTGGAATTATTATTACCGGGTACCTGGATGCTTGATGAGCTTACACAATTATGCGAATTTGTTTGAAAATTAGGAATCCAATAAAACCTCTATTTTCGCCCAGAACCTCCTGAAAAAAAGTCACATAATTGTAGCATAATCGCCTTCTATGCCCAAGGTCGTTAGTTCAAACCTGTCAGATTGACCTAAGATTTTTAAGGGTGTGTAAAATCCTTAGTTTTGCCGTTCTTCGGAGGGGATGTAAAAATCCTAATTAAACCTGGATAGGCAAAAATTAGGAATCCCACTGTACCATCTTCCGATTAGCCACAGTAGCATAAAAATACGTTAAATGAATAAACAAACAAAAAAACGACCAAATGGTAACATATCGTTCGAACTTATGTACTTCTGTATTAAAATTGTATGCATAAACAAATGTTCAAAACCTTTGACCTTGACCCTTTCGACTTTCATTCCAGACCTTGATGAAGCCAACAATCGACAATGCCATTACGGCAAGGCCTAGTTGTTCTCAAATCGCTGCCCTCTTGGAAATAATAGTCGTCCCCAGTGTCAATGCCGCCTAAGAAATCTCCGAGCGCCATCAGTCACCTCTGATGTAACTTCCGGTCTCGCAGTGAGATGGTCACGTCCCGAGGCCTCGCCGGTGAACGCACCTTATCGATTATGTCAATAGCATCGATTCAATTGCTTTAATAACCTTAATTATTACAACAATAGATGCAATTAATCACGGCACCTTTAATGACTTCCTTACTACCCTTTAAAGGCAATAGGCCTGTATCCCATTGATCCTTTGCAAGTATATGAGACGAATGGAAAATAGATAACCTCTACTCAACCAAATTAGTTTTTTTTAGTTAATTCCATACTCAATAATACACCAATATATGAGACACTAATAAATCGCGAGTAGCGTAATTATTTAAACAATAAACTTGAGGCTTTATTTGTAAATTAAAATATATAAAAACTTTTCAGACACAAACCTTCAGGCAGAACAGGTATTACGGTAGCTGTGTCTATATACTCGTTAGCAGTTATTCCGTTTGTGCAATGATTGAGACGTTGATTTCCAAAATGCACTATCGGATATCTTTTACGAAATTGATATTTAGACTTATTTGTATTCTCATGATTTAGTTTTATCTAAATCTTCCATTTGATTTTATACAATGGACACTCAAGTTCTGTAAAAACGTGATTTAGAAATGCAATCATTTTATAAAGATACCAATTACACATTCAGTTTCTTTCCGATCATACTAAAACATTTCATTCCAAAACTTTAAAATAGTTTTATTAATATGGTGAAAAACAATTCTTGATTTTAATGCGAAAAAAAATCAAATAAATTGGTTTAATAATATAGTAATGAAAATTAACTAAGTGTAATATAAATATTATCATAATAGATCTATGATAATCAAGAAAATTATTTAGGGAAATAACAATTTTAGTGGTATCTACTCATCGACGGTTATTCCCTTTAAGCCCTTCGGTATTTAGTTAGTTTTTGTTTATTAATTTAACCTCACTTTATGCTACTATGGCACTGCCGATGCTACAGCGGTCCTTGTATTTCATGTTTTTACCAAAATTTAAACCTCTGAAAGAAAACACCCCTTCTTTCTGATTTATCACAAAACCAAATTTCACTCCATTTGTCCCGCAGATCTAATTTGTTTTTATAGCTGTATTTGCCAATTTCTCAAAAATTCTACCGAAAATTTTATCCGTATTAAAAACAATAAAACCATCTACATAAACTATACAATTGAAATGAACTGATATGCTTGGGAGTGATATTTATTCACCATGAAAGTTTTAAATATTTAATGAATTGCCCACAATAGTTTCTGTTGATAATAAAGTGAGACTATGGTAAAGCTATATCGTTAGCTCAAATATCGTTCAAGTTGTTAGCAATGGTGCAGATAAGCAAAAGTCTTTCGTCAACGCTCTTCGCAAAGAAGAACCGTTTTACATAACCAAGTCTGGAATCGCGCCAGAAATCCGGCGGTATTTCCTGCATAATAATTTAACACAATCCTTACTGCATGGTACTACATTGTCAGGCTTGAATGTGGAGTCCTTCCTGTCTCATCTATCGCACTTTAAAAAGCGTTGAAATGGACTGATAAAATATTAAATATGGAAGACTCCAGGTATCCAAGGATATGTCTCACCAAACTTCGTAGATTAGCTGAGAAGTTTCACCATACCACAAAAAAGAACTTTTTGCTACAACTGAGACAACTAACCAGCATATGTAACAAAAAACACACAATTACGAATTGGAAGGATGCAAAAGACAGGAAAAATATACTTAAACCCTTATTCAAAAGCATATAAATTTCTTATAAATGACTGATTTAACCAAAATGGAAATATCAAATTATAGTCCGAATCATATAGAAATGTTTAATAAATACCAAATAATTCAAAACTATCTAGCAACTAACCTGCCCTTTACGCATAAAAAACTTATGGATCAAAGCCGGACAGCTAACATAAAGTTCCAACAAATTACTATGAAAACCATAAAGCACAGATTCAATCCAATAGAAATCTGCACTGGAATAAGAAAGACGCCTGTAATATTCACCATTTCTTCACATCAAGCCCAGCATACTCCTCCTACAGCTCGACCATAATGGTTGAGCGGTAGGAGCAAAATAAATAAAGCTAAATTTATTTATTTATGTATTCATATATGTGGATGTGTATACATATATATATATATATATATATATATTATTTTTTTTTTTTTTTTTTCCTTTTTTTTATTACACCAAAAATAAGAAAACTGTCCTCAAAATATGATTTATGTACACACTCCAATTGTATGGAGACTAACCGATTGCAATAAAAGTATATTCTATTATATTATATTCTACTGTATAGTCCGATACTACGTATCAAATCAAAGAATCATTTCTGATTGAATGTAAAATAAAAATTAAAGTATTGAATGTGAAATGAAAGTATGCATGTCGTATATAAACGTGAATAAGGTATATATTAAAAAATAAACACAATACATTTTTTTTTTAACATGACGAAAATTAAATCTTTGCTGACTGATTCAATTCAGGGAATCCTGATAAAATACCTACGATCTAGAAATAAATCACAATTGTATTATGAAAAAAAAAATATGATTTTTAACAAAATGAAAAATAAATTAAACTAAAAGCAAACTAACATGTTTGCAGTAAAAAGTAATCTTCATTCATTCAATGTAGATGTCTAGATAGAATTAAATATCACATTTCCTCATCGTCTATTTGGGATGACAGAAGGTATAGGAAAAGTCGGGATTTAATGTGGATAAAGAAGCAGCATGGCGGATATGGGTTGGCTAAGAATTCCAGAGTGTAGTAGAGCTAACAATAAAGGAACGATCAAAAGTTTTGGTTCTGTGGCTAGGAACGTAAAGGTCAGAATGTCACGGTCTAATTTCAAGTTAGTGAACTGAGGATTTAAATTGAAGGAGACTAAGGATATAGGAAGGATTTATAAAGATTTACAGTGACTTCGAAAACATCCAGTAAAAACTTATTTATGTGTGCATCTATGAGCGCATATTAGTATCAACTTTCTTTACGTTTCCAATAAGTAATCGCGATACCCTGTGTATATCAGAACCTTTAGTCGAATTGCATTAGTTAACATCAATAAGAAAATAGACTGTTGTCTCAATTTTAGATTAGACTATCTCGCCCTCGAGTGTCTTGTTGAGGATATAATTGCAGAGGATGGATCCCAATAGGCTATTTACAGAGTCGTATTAAAACGCTGGTGTTAATTTCATGAGTTTTATCTCGTAAATGAAATTCTATACCGTGTTCAGTTTAATTATAATCTAATATAGTAAAGTATTTAGTTATATTATTACATTTTGCTGATATATATATATATATATATATATATATATATATATATATATATATATATTATATATATATATATATATATATATTAATGGAAAAAAAAATTCTTAATTATTATTTGACAAACATCGCCAGTCAAACGTTTGAGACCACCTATTGTTTATCATTCGTTTATTAAATTTTATATACTAAAGTCTTAATTAATTTTGAATGAAAAAGATATTTATGCTTCAATTTTAATCGATAAGCAATTATATTCCGTTTCGCGAAAGTCAAACGAATACATTTTAAACCATGAAATTATATTAATCAAATTATTTACTGTTGTTTAATATAACAAAGGAAATATTCTGTGCGAAAAGATGTTTAATCTGCAATTTATTTTCTCAGGGTTATTGAAATCTCAGACACACTGTTATTTATTATTTATACTTGTTATTATTATATTAACAAATACTTTATTAGATTAAATTTGTTATAATAAATAATATAAGATACCTATATTTTATTTAGGTGTTCATAGAGTTTATTCATGATTTATTTATGTTAGCCATAGGTGGTTTCAAACTTTTGACCGGCAGTGTATATACTCAAAAACTTTATTTCATGCAGTGCAAACCGTTTATAGGGGCATCTTCGGTGTTGTAGCTAAAGGCAACGCTGAGAGAATTCAGTAGGTGAGGTAAAATTCGTGATATTTGGTGAGAGTGAATTATCAATACACTCTCACATGCTTTCAACATATTGAAATAACAAATATTCAATTACCGAACTTTCTATATTTATTCATCATTTATTTTTATTTAAATTACCTTAAATTAAAAACAATGTTTAATTTCTTAAAATCGAGTTTCTACATTAAAAAAAAAACATGTTTTCATGATGTGTATATTACACTTGTTTGTTTTGATATAACTTTATCATTCAGTTTTTTTATCTTTTTTGAAAAATAATGTTTTTTTTATATTTTAGGATTTTTCTAATAGTAATATTTGATGTCATTATCCATTTTTTTTTTAAATAAGCATTTCCCCTCTCCTACTACTTTCGTGAGCTCTCACAAGACCTACTTTCACCTCTCCTACATATACCCTATTTCTCACCGTGTAGCGATGTCTTGACATAACAGACTTCTATACCCAAGGTTGTGGCACCCTTAGTCTTTGTCGTCCTCCTTAGGGTTTTTAAAATGGTGTTCCCGAACCTGTGGTATGTCAGATACTCGGTAAAGATCCATATCCTCTATTAAACCTCGATAAGTTTTAGTCTCACACAGCAGTATCGTCTGACTAGCCACATCATCATAAAATGGCGTAAATGATTAAACAACAAATCGTTTATAATATTTCTAGAAATTTGAGTTTTGGAATGTTTAAAACAGGGTTATTTATTTTTCTCAGTTTTATCTTTAAAAATATCGTTTATATCTTTCGTTTGACTGACTTGAATTATTAAAACAGAACTAGTGTTCTATTGAATGAGTCATACAAACTGTTTTCTATCTGACAGCGAAAAAGAAATACAACGCGATTACAAGAATAATAAAGAAAAAAAAAAGGAGTGTTTACTTGTGCCTATAGACTATGGATCATGTGAATATTATATGTGTTATTAATATACTCGCCTGTCCAATGATCCGTTTGAGCGAGGTCTGAAGCTGCTCGAACCTCACAGACAGTGCGATGCACACGCAAATGAGAAATATATCCGTGAAGGTCCAGACCAGTGTGAGAGCGTAGTTGATGGTGCCGAGGATGATCCCCAACCACAAGGAGTAACGGATATGCCTGAACACACTGGTGTAAGTCTCCGAAAAATATCTCTCGATGAAATTATGCTCATTGCATAGCCATACTTTTTCCATGCTGTAAATCTGGCAGAGTAGATGTTCCACTGTAATGTTTACAAAAGTGAAATAAATGTAAATATACTGAATGAACCATCAAAAACTTCTTATAATCGATAAAATCTAAATAAAAGCTCGATATGATTTTGCAAACACAGGCTTTTGACCTCCTCAAATCGAATTAGCTTTTATTTGATTATAGAAGAATGGCTGTATGTAGGTATAAAATGAGGAGAAGTTGATAATAAGAAAGAAGTATTACTTCAATAAAATAAATTAAGTTAATTATAGGTGAAATAGTCAGGAATCAGTCATTTTTTGAAACGTTTTTAATTTTGCCAACGTTTCGGCTCAAGCTTGTGAGCCATCATCAGGGCATTACTGAGCCATGTACAAGCATAAACTGATGGCTCACAAGCTTGAGCCGAAACGTTGGCAAAATTAAAAACTTTTCAAAAAATGACTGATTCCTGACTATTCCACCTATAATAGTTTCTACAGTCAATTATACATCCTCAATATAAATTAAGTTAAGTTAATTGAAATGTTTCGATGATTGCACCCCTAACCAACTTCTGCTGATTTTTTTTTTCTTTGTTTGACTTTCAAAACATATTCGTATTTTCAATAATTATATTGAGAAAAACATCCTCTTTTTCAATACTTGGTTAGCGTTTCTTTACTATCTGTTTTACAAGGTGAATTTAAGTTACAAGCATCTACCTTGAACCATCAAATACTCATTTAATGATGGTTATGTAGTGTATGATGGCCTCTCTAAAGTATTCCAATACAGATTCAAACGAACCATGAATTGCTTTTCAAGACTTGTATTTGATACCTCTAGACGGTCTCTTTTTGATACCCCACCTCTATGATGAGTTTAAGTGATTATTCCCATCCAGTTGAAGACATTATTTCCTTGGATCGTTCCTCTATCAAATCATCAGCTCCCACTAACCCTTTTGCGCCTAAAGCTTAATAAAATTCAGATCCGCAACCCATGAACATGATCCCGTATTTCCGACCTCTATCCGATTTTACAATACAAGTAAGTACTCAGTACTTACTACTTAATACATATTTAATAATTACTTACAAGTAAGTAAGCACTCAGTAAATATAGAGACTCGGTCTCTTTCACAGCCAGCGGCCGTACAAGAAGATAATAAGGCCTTGATCAAGCTCAGCCGCCAAATTTTTCCCTCCAATTTCCAAGTACCCACTTTATAGAGGTTGTGTTGGCCCCCGGAGAGTCTCCATTTCCCAAGGGTCGCTTCTCAGCTGATATAACAGAATAAATAATTCTGCTTCAACCGGGGTTCGAACAGTAGGCTATTGCTCTATCCACTAGACAACGTTCTTTCAACCCTTCTCTCCCCCCTGTTTTCTATAGAACCCAAGAATATGACCGCAACGTTATGGACAGGTGCACTGTATTCTGGAATACTCTATAATGAAACATACAACATGCTTCCTCTCTGTCTTCATTCAAATCCCTTTTATCTCAATACCTTCTTGCATCCTAACCAAATGTTCACTAATTTGATTAGGTTAATTGAATTGAGGGAAAAAATGTTTACATTTTTTAACACCAATGGTCGTAACGTTGATTCTTATTTTTTTAATCCCATCTAAGCTTGAAGATATTGTACTTCCCTCTCTTCAGATTATTTAAACGTAATTGTTTATATGTATTATAATCATTAATTATTTGGTTTTTTAAACATGCCAGTTACAATTTTTATTCTTCTTTGTAGGTCATATGTGTTATTCTTAAGGGACCTTGTCCCATAATAAAGTTTCATTTTATCTATCTAATAAATAATGTTTCAATTTCGTTATTTTATATTTGACAATATTTTACACATTGAATTTTTCAATCCTTACTTCTGTAGAAAACTTGCTAAGTACCGGTAGGTATAAATTCTCATGTTTTAGTCTCAATTGCGTGAAACCTTAAGAGTAATTTTTTTTATTATAATGATTTAACTCTGTAGGTAATTAACTGTGTCTTCAAAGATTTGTACATTTTGTTTTGAAAACTTCCAAGTACAAAATATTGTAATTATAATAATTCTCATTAAGCTTTATGATCATTTTATATTTAATAAAAATAAATGAACATGTAGATTTATATATATATATATATATATATATATATATATTTTTTTTTTTTTTTTCTCATCATAGTCCTAATTTTTCTTTTGTTAAAATGTACAGTAATATCATAAAAATATATTTTTTTACAAATACTTTAGGATGGCCCTAGAGGCCGAAATGTAATTAGTAGAAATACGAAAATAAATTACCTTCTTTTGGTAATGGTCACAAATATATCTTACAAAGAATTTTTTCGTTTTAAAACCAAAAATCGGTTCTCACCAATTCCATAAATAAAAATGGACAGGAAAACAACCCGTATCTTGCTAAATGCCTTGACAGCTGGCAGGCCGACCATCTGCTCTTCAACGTCCAGCCACTCCTCGATCAGGTCTGGCCATTCCGTGGACAATTTGAGAAACAGAATGATGTATACTGTCACGATACCATAAAAGGTTATCTCTCCTGTAAAAAAAAAAATATCAAAGGGATTATTAACTATTAAATATCATATATTAAAATCCTTTCATTCCTTAAACCAATGGTTCACAACAAACATTTTTAAGGTACCCTTTCATCCAGTCAGTATAATGGTAAGGACACCCTAAATTTAAAAACTATATAAAAATAGTAGACTACATATTATCAAAACCTCGAATCCGATTGTCTCTAAAGAATTTACAAGTCCTTGAAAAACGCGTTTACGAATTCAAGTTCTTTCCTAAGTTTCAAAGGCACTAATTGTAAGTACATATTTTATTTTATTCAATTATTTTCATGAATAAAACATAACGTAAAAAAAATTCTGGCTAATCCGACTAAACTTCTGTTATTGAAATAATGGACCAACGATTTAATGACCGCGATCGAAATAAATTGTTAAAAGTAATCAAATATATATTATATGCCAGACCCACAATATATATGAACTGATTACAACCCTCGGATTATTGTTATTAGTTAAATACTAAAATTTAATAATAATAATAGGCTTACCGAACCCGAAGGCTCGATGTCGATACCACCAAACTTCGCCTGCATAGACTCGTCCAATGTTCACCGGTCAAGCCCACGCCCCCGAGATCAGCCTTAATGCAATCCTCCCATCGACGCTTCGGCCTACCAGTCGGTTCAGCGAATACCAACTTTCTCGGAATCCGTTCCTCACTAAGCCCGACAACTTTACGCGCCCATTTGAGTCTCCGCGATGCTATCAACTCAATTATATTCACAGGGTACAAACTCCGCAATTCCGCGTTGTGCAACCTTCTAAACTCCCCAGTGGCCTCATCTCTCTTCGGACCAAATATTTTACGCAGTACCTTATTCTCGAAAACCTTAAGCCGTTGTTCATCCTTCAAAGTAAGCGGCCACGTTTCGCATCCGTAAAGAACCGTAGGAAGAATAATAGTTTTATAAATTCTAACCTTTAAGTTTTTAGACAGAAGCCGCGAGCTAAGTAATTTAGCAACTGAATAATAACACGCATTTCCCACCTTTAACCGGGACTTTATTTCTTCCTGGATTTCATTTTTTCTTGTTATCATTGAACACTAAAATTTAGAATACAATAAAGTTATAATAAGGCACTGCGTAAAATATTTGGTCCGAAGAGAGATGAGGCCACTGGGGAGTTTAGAAGGTTGCACAACGCGGAATTGCGGAGCTTATACCCTGTGAATATAATTGAGTTGATCGGAGACTCAAATGGGCGAGTAAAGTTGTCGGCCTCGGTGAGGAACGGATTCCGAGAAAATTGGTATTCGCTGAACCGACTGGTAGGCGTTCGAAAGGTAGACCGAAGCGTCGATGGGAGGATTGCGTAAAGGCTGATCTTGAAGGAACGGGCTTGAACGATGATCATCAATTTGGTGGTATCGGCATTGAACCTTCGGGATCGGTAAGCCTTTATTATTATTATTATTATTATTATTAAAGGTAATTTAAATTAATTGTCTATTGACGTCTGGCGGACTCTCTGGACATCGTCTGCGGACCCCCAGGGTTAAGTAATATATTAAAAAACAAGTATTTAACAGAGTTATTTATAAGATTAAAAGTTTTTTGGGTTGCGGTAATTAAAATAATCACACTAATAATGAATTTATAGGATTTGCGTGCCAACTTTTCGGTCCAAAATTTGGGATTGATCATGGTTAAAAAAAATGTAAGACAATATAATTGGAAAATAACAATAAAGTGTGGAAACAAATAATAATATAAGATGATTTTTATATTGTGGTATGAAAATATATTATATTAAATTGACAATCAATTGTAAGAGGACTGTTAATAAACATTTTTTTTTTCAATTTATTTAACATCACTATTATACTACATTGGTTAATCGGACGGTGCTACAGTGGGAATCCTAAATTTTACATATCCAAGATTAAATAGGATAGAGATCTTCATTTAATACACATCACACAGATTCGGGACCAATATTTTACGTTTCCCCCGCAGGACGGCATAACTTAGTAAATCTTAGGTCCTTCAGCTAGGTTTGAACCCACAACCTTGGCATAGAAGGCTGTTATGCTAGCCAGTACACCACAGGTGACCTCACAACGAAATAATTCAAGATAAAAACAAAAGGAGAAATAAATGAGAGGTGATCAGAAAAGTTTTATAATTCTTAATTATATGGCAGATGGCTCTACGATTTTATTGTGGGAGTATACATCCTTGGTCATGCCGTCGTTCAGAGGACGTAAATTGGTGGTCCCAAGCCAGTTCAATGTCAGAAACTCGTTTACGATCCCTGTCCTTATTTAAAAAAAAAAAAAAAAAAAAAATTGTATCACTAAAACCCATGAAAGGTCTTGGGCCTCAGTACATATAGTACACATATTAATAGCAACAGTTTCATTGACGTTAGCTCAAAGTACAAAATGTACTGAGTACTGTGCTTCTCAGCGAGCATTATTTTGATTACAGTACTCCGTCCTTTTTTTTTCTGGGCCGAGATCTCACTCAAACACCAAGGTTTTTCCCCATCATTAGGTACCCCCTTTATAGAAGCTGGGTCTGCCCCAGGAGGCAGGATCTGGAGAACAGTAGACTATTGCTCTTTCCACTAGACCACGCCGTCCTCCTTAAGGGTAGTAAAAAAGGAGAGAAGTTTAGTCCTTATAGAACCTAAAAATATTTAGGACTCCCACTGTAGTATCTTCCGATAAGCCACAATAGAATAAAGTGACGTTAAATGAACAAACAAACAAAGTTCATCATTCAAAATTATTTATATAAAAAACTTGATATAATCTTTTATTCATAGTAGTACAACTGATTATGAAGACATTTAATCCATGAGCCTTAAGTTAATAGCGAAACTCGTAGAATCATTGAAAGTACTTGATAAAAGATTGCTCTATATCGTTCTTTTTCTGCCTAATCTTTTACCGTGCCTATCACTCCAAGTAGTGGCTGATGTAAAGGTAAGCACGATCTTTTTGTTTTTATAAACAGCTTTATAATTATATCTACGTTTTGATAAAATGTTACTAGACAATAGTGTTTTTTTATTCCACTTTTATTTTTATCAAATAGCCAGCATATCCTTGTATTACAGGCATAATAATAAAAACTTGATTCCATCATTCCTGCCTTTTTTTCCTGCACTAAAGTTGTTTACATGAAAAATAATTAGAAGTCGGAGCAACTGTTTCATTTGTCCGATCAAGCTAACTTGTTTTCTCTCTATATATATAAAATGATAACTACGGAACTTGCATCCTGTGAATATAATTGAGCTGATTGCATCGCGGTGACTCAAATGGGCGAGTAAAGTTGTTGGGCTCGATGACGAGCGGATTCCGAGAAAGTTGGTATTTGCTGATCCGACTGGTAGGCGTCCGAAAGGTAGGCCGAAGCGGAGATGGGAGGATTGCGTTAAGGCTGATCTCGGGAGCTTGGGCTTGAATGGTGAACATTGGACGAGTCTGTGTAGGCGGAATTTGGTGGTATCGGCATCGAACCTTCGGGTTCGCTAAACCTATTATTATTATTATATAAAATGATAACTGGATTTTGGTTTCCGCTAACTACTTCTAAACCACAAGACAGATTTTGCATAAGGTTTTCACCACCAATTAAGGCATTCTTTCCTGAAGGTTTATAAGTAAAATTCATTGCAATTTATCTTTTCTTGAAACGGAAAAAATAAATTTTCTGTGACCAAGTCATAAAAAATTATTCCTTGATATATAAGTAGTCAAATAGACGTAAAATATAACGTTAAAAAGCGCAAGATTTTAGAAAAGTTAATATACCATAAAATAAGTCGGGTTGTGGATAAGGGAGATTATGGTGCTTCATGGTGATCGTACAGGTACATACTTCATACAGTATTCAAGATTTTGGAAAAAAATATTATGTATCATATTGTACGTAATTTGACGATATAAAGGAAAGGTTGTTATAAACTAATACTGTTAATAATTATTTTTACTTTTAGATCATTTCACAAGAGATAGTAGTTCCATTGTATGCATCCGCTAAACAAATAAACTAAACCAAGTTTGTTTTTTTTTATTAAGCTTTTAATTTCTGCCGATGATTAAATATGAGAATTAACGGACGTCACGTAATAAACATAATATATTGTTGCTAAGGGCACTTTCCGTTTCGATGGACTCATAATTCCAACGTAATAAACTTAAACCGAAGTTTTTTAAAATGATGGAGTTTTGTTGACCGTTGAGAAATTAGATGAGGAAGATGGTTGGGGGTGCGGTCATAAATTAAAAACACACATTTAAAATAAATGTTATTTTAATTATGTGCCGACGTTTCGGCCTACAATGTGGGCCTTCATCAGGGCTAAAAGAAAAAAGATAACAACCAATGTAATTATAGACTTAATAATGCGTTAGGTATATAATAATAATATGACAGTAATAAATTATGGGAACATAAATAATATTAAATGTAAAATGATAATAAGATGACAATTATAAAGTATGGAAATAAGGTGACAGTTATAAAGTATGGAAATAAAACAAAATTAAGATGATAGTTATAAAGTATGGAAGTAGACATAATTGAGATGATAATATTGTAATGAGAATATATAAAGAGTAAATGAAAAAAATGATAAAGGAAAAATATGTGAACAATTAAAATTTTAAATATTAACAATTTTGAGTTGATATATGACGGTAATATATTAAAAACACAGTTAAGAGTATAGGTAATATATAAAAAATATAGTCATTACAAAAGAGAAACAGTATGAATAAAAAATAATGTAATATTAAACTAATAATTATATGTGAGGATATGTAACGGAGAAAGATATGAGTATGGAAAGGGGGAGAAAGAGATGGGCGATCGCCGTCATATATCAACTCAAAATTGTTAATATTTAAAATTTTAATTGTTCACATATTTTTCCTTTATCATTTTTTTCATTTACTCTTTATATATTCTCATTACAATATTATCATCTCAATTATGTCTACTTCCATACTTTATAACTATCATCTTAATTTTGTTTATTTCCATACTTTATAACTGTCACCTTATTTCCATACTTTATAATTGTCATCTTATTATCATTTTACATTTAATATTATTTACGTTCCCATAATTTATTACTGTCATATTATTATTATATACCTAACGCCTTTTAATTATTAAGTCTATAATTACATTGGTTGTTATCTTGTTTCTTTTAGCCCTGATGAAGGCCCACATTGTAGGCCGAAACGTCGGCACATAATTAAAATAACATTTATTTTAAATGTGTGTTTTTAATTTATGACCGCACCCCCAACCATCTTCCTCATCTGAAGTTTTTTGAGGATAAATTACACTACACTTAAAGAGAACCCGTGCGAAGCAAGGGTGAGTTGCTATTTTAATATAAACATGGTTAAATTAAAAAAAAATACTTATTTTTAGATAATTTATCCTTTACACTAATTTAAAATCCTAACAGATATATTATACGCACTAGCAACTTTACCAAGAAATCTGTCAGTATGCGCATTATCTGATAGTGCTTCTATAAATTTATCTTATGACAAAAAACAAATATATATATATATATATATAAAATAATGAAGATATGATGAAAAAATTCATGAAATTAGGCTAATGAAATGTTTTATTAGATTCATCTTCGGAGTCCCCAGACGCTCCAGTGTCTCCGACAGGTATGCCGAGTTGAAGTGGCTCAATCCAGTTTCTCGCCGATAGTATTTCCTGGGAGTATTCCTATTCCGTACTTTTAATACCCAAAGTCCATCCTACATTCTTGACCTACTAATCCCTTGTTCATCAGTACATTCGTTTTACACAAGATCCCAACCCACTAACCTCTATTTTTCTTCTCATCGAACGTCATCCTTTAAAAAATTCTTTAGTTTGGGTGCCACCTCACTTTGGAATTCCATACCTACCTCTATACGCAAAGCATCTTCCTTAACCTCATTTAAAAACAAATTATTCCATCATCTCCTCAGTAATCAGTCTTCCAAATAATTTTATAAAAATTAAGAATAATAGTCATATTTCAAGTTAACAAAAACTTTTTTTTTTCTATGATTTTACGATATTAGAGTGAGGTTCAATTATAGTATCTCTGTATGCACATGTTTTCAGTAATATATAGTCATACATTAATATTCTATTGTCGTTGTATTTACTACACTATAAATAATGCAAGTAGTAGTCATATGTCCTTCAAGCAACAGTATTTACTATTTTTATAAATAATATAAGTATAACCTTAAGTTTGTTTTTGTAATGTTTTTATTTTTAAGCCAGACATAATATTTACTTTTATACTTTTTTGTTATTCTTAGGGGACAGAAGTCCCAGAATAAAATTTATTTTTCTTCTTCTTCTTCTTAAATTTAACTATTTCCTAACAAAAACTATTATTGCTAAAAAATAAATTCCCAGCGCTAGAAGTGTAGTAGATGAAGCATTATTTTTTTTAATTATTAAAAAAATTTTAATAACTGAATTTTAGATTGACCCAGATGTTTTCATTAATCTTCAAGGCATAATTAACGAAATTGAGTGTCAAGGAAATGACGACATTCTAAATCGAAATTTGATACTAGCGGTAGAATTTAGGGCAAAGAAAATTACAATATAAATTTTATTTTTATAAATTAAAAAATAATTCGGACGCAAGCTGAATAAACTAACAACAAAGCCTATCTATATATCTAAATCCAATATCTAAAATGCCAGCAAACAATAACAATAGTCAATGTTTAGCTATTTATGCAAACTCTAGATTAATTTAAGCACTAAGCAGCGATTTAAGCACATCTTATATCCACAGTATAAAAAGAGAACACGTCTCTCGTGAATATCACGTAAAAAGTGCATGCAGCGAACTAGAACTAAAAATGTACCTATACGAATACCATAAAATAAATAAAGTAATAAAAGGTCAGATATTCTGAAATATTGTATATATTGTATTTGTAAATAATAATAAAACCTGTGAGAGTGAAAAAAAAGAACAAAAAAAACATGGATATCAATGATCATTTTGTCTCTTTTGGAGTTTAACGTTGAGAAATTTTGCTTTCTTATTTTTAGTAGGTAGTCTTAAAATTTGGTTATCTCCAAAAAAATTACTACCCGTCATTCATTTCATAGTGACATATTAAAAGTTTTAAATACCATATACCGGCATTATAGAACAGTATAAAGTAGATTTATACTAAATCCATTGAACGAAAAATAAATTATGAGAGAAATTGTAATATAAAAAAATGTTTCGCACTTTATGAAAGTTGGACATTTTGTACGTCATAGATTTATAACTCTTTTTCTCTTACTGTTAAAAGTATTTTTTTAACTTTATAATGTGCCCACAATTATTATTTTCACAATTAACTACTATTTCTCTTTGTTTGTAATCATCAGTATAATTTATTTTTGTTATCATCTTTATATATTGTATTCCACTACTGGTTGTTATCTTTGATTTTGTTTTTTTCTTATAGCCCTGAAAAGGCCTATAATTTAGGCTGAAACGTCGGCGTCAATAAATTAAGTTTATGCTTAATTTTGTGTTCTATTGACTGCACCCTGAACCAACTTCCTCATATATACACAGTCAACCATTGTAACTTCGTGAAAAATAAATTAAATTAAATATTAAAACAATTTGTATTGTTTTTGTGATACAAACTATTTGAAAATAATAAATAAACCATATTAATTCGTTTTCCTATTAATTAGATACAGCAATTTATTCGAAAGTAATTATTTAGTAATTTAGTAATTTTACGTCAGATTTACGCAGATGGCAACTATGAGTTCAGTATCTTAAAAATACAACCGCATAATGACAGAATCACAATGAAGTAATATCATTTTTTCGTCGAAATAAGGTTTTTAATTTAGTCTCTTTGAATTATTCAACGGATTTTCCGATATCAATCTTGTCTCCCTACAGGCAATAATAAACAAACATTCAAAATTATTGAGAATTTGTACTTGCGTAAGGGATCTTGACACAATTCAAGGTTTAGAGAAAATTTAAAAAATAATAATAATAATAATGCCTACACAAAAGTTTATTGAAAACACTATCATTTTAATCAAGTAATATTTTACTTACCTACAGCTGCATACGAAAATGTTTCGCCGGAAACTTTGATAACAGTCATTAAACTAAGAAATAATCCCCAGGCCAATAAAAACAAACATGACATTGTTTTCCAGTTTCTCCAGGTGAATCTGGAATCACAGAATCAGACAACTAAAAAGCAATTATATTAACTTCTACAATAATTATAAAATTATTATATCGACTATAAATCAAAATTTTACAACTCTTAAAAAATAATATGTTTATATGAGTTCTTAAAAAAAAAAAAAAAAATGGAACATAACTCTAATTATTGGTATATAAAATGTAATTACTTCTCAAGATTATGTGGAAGCGCTAGTAAACGTGCAACTGGGTAGAGAGGCTTCAAAGCTTCTATCACCGTTTCACCTTTCTTGGTAACACCTTTTGAAAAAAAACATAATTATTCTCACTATAGATGGCTTTACAATAACCAATTTTAGTATAATAGTAAACAAATAAAATAAATAATACTATATGTCATTTATGTCTTGTATTTTCCGCTAATTATTCATATTTAGACACTGGGGTGCGTGAGTGGACATAGGCATTTATTTCCGGAGAAAAGTGTGTTATTTTTATAACTCTCAGTTCGATTATTTTTTTCTTCATTTATATTTTTTAAACCATTAATTAAATATAATTACAATTACGAAACACAATTGCTATTAATAAACTATTTATTGGAAAAAAATAAGTGCTTAAATTTCACATTTTACATATATATTACATTATAATATTAACTATGAATTTTTAAAAATTTGTAATTTAATATTTGATTTGATTTTTTTTATTTAAGAATTATGTAACTCAATAGATCTAAAAATAAAAACAGGTTGATATTTAATCCAGAGGAAGGAAGACCGAATGGCGATAAAAAAACAACAATGAAACAGTCCAAATAGGTCTTCAACAGTTTTGAAAAGTGGTGTTTATATTTAACATCAGTCATACAGAAGAATCCAGAAAACGGAATAACATGGCCAACATATTCAGGATAAAGCAAAATTCAATCAAAACTCTAAATCATTTGAAAATTTAGAAAATTAAATTTTTAAAGTAATGTGCCACAAATGTATTATTAAGAAATTAAAAATCTTTTATAATATAATTTAAAATTCTGGTCCGGGCACACACAATCAATTCAAGAACTATTTAATAAAATTTTAGTTGAAAAATGTTCAAATAATTATATTCAGTTTCGTTGGAAGCATGTGTTTTCAGAAAAAAAAAAAAAATAGAGAAGAAGCTCCTTAGGAATAAGAAGAGACATGATAGAGGAGAGAAAAGAGCTGGACGATGTAGAGGCATATTGGAATGTAAAGGAAAGCAGGAAATTCTTCCAGAAGGTAACAGCGGACGTATGGTTTTTAGGCCAAGGATTCAAGCATGTAAGAAAGGAGATAGGACACTCCTTACCAATAAACTGACATTCTAGAGCGCTGGGAAAGACACTTTCAATGGCTAATAAATGAAGAAGCGGTTATGAAGGATATAAAAGCAGACGGCATCATTGGAGAGGCCATGGCTTACGAACATGGAGATACAGAACCCCTGGACTTTGAAGAAGTATTGGATCCAATCCTTCGCATGAAAAACAATAAAGGCACCGGAACCGGATCGATTACCACCGAGCTCTTTAAGTATGGAGGAGATAAATTGCATAGAGCACTGTCTGAATAATCTTGTCAATCTGGAACCAGGAAGATTGCCATGACAATGGGCTATGCTATAATATGCCCTCTACATAAGAAGGGAGATTCAATTTAATTTTGTGAACTAACGCGGCATATCCATGTTGTCTTGTGCCTGCAAGACCCTCTCGAATATCCTTTTCAACAGACTTTCTCGTTTCCGAGGAGGCAGCAATCCACTATAGACCAAATATTCACCCTGGAACGCATTTTGAACGAGGACATGAATATAAAATCTCTTCGCATCATCTGTTTATCGACTTCAAGAGTGCGTATGACAGTATCAAACGACCTAAGTTGTATGATGCGTTGAGATAAATGAGTCATTCCAAGCAAACTGATAAGTCTCGTAATGTTGACAATGAAAGATGTGAAGTGCCAAGTAAGGATCCAGTCTGAATGCTCAGATCCATTCACCCCCCAACAAAGGATTAAGGCAAAGGGATGTCATTTTGCTCTTCAATCTTGCACTGAAGAAAGTTGGACGGAAGTCATTAATCCAGACTAGCCTCACAATCCTTCACAGTAGTGTACAAATATTGGGATATGCTGACGATATGGATATCGTGAACACGACCAGCATTGGTAGAAGCCTTTGAGAAAAACATGGATGCTGCTTCAGGTATGGCTGGCATAAACAGAGGAAGACAAATACATGTACACAGGGACTGGTGACAAGCACTTATTGAAGGCTCTTACATATTCCAAAGGTAAACGAATTCACGTATTTGGGATCCCTTGTGACACCAGTAATGATGTCTCTGCTGAGATAAGAAAATTACCAGGAACGGCAAACGGGGCATATTTCGCCTTACTAAAGACTCTCCGCAGCTGGTATATTACCAAAGGAACCAAACTGGTAATATATAAATCTTTGATACACTTTGTTCTTACCTATGCTTCTCAGGCCTGGATCAGTTTCAGAAAAAAATGGAAAGTATCCTATTCATTTTTGAAAGGAAAATCTTAAAGGCGAATAGTTGGCACGGTACGAAATGGTGATGGATGGAGACTTAAGAGAACTCGAAACTTTATGACCTTTTCGGAGAAATGAATGTCCTAAAGTTCATAATGCTAGGGAGGCTCAGCTGTGCTGGTCATGTCGCAAGAATGCAAGAAGAGCAACTGCCCAGAAGAGCATTGGAAACCCACTTCACAGTACCCGATAACCTGGTAGGCCAAAGCTGTGAAGGGTTGATGGAGAGGCGGCGGACGCATGGAGCCTGTACGTATCGAATCTGGAGAGCGGCAGCACAGAAGCAAAGGGGCAGCTCGTTGAGGAGGCCAACTCCCATCCAGGGTTGTAACGATAGATATGTTTTAGATAAAATAATATAACAGTATAAAAATCCTTTAAAATTACTCCTTTCACAATGATCAGAAAAAAAAAACTTATAAAATATGTTAGCTCTTTTTCTCCTTTAGTTGGTTATTAAATTCGTTTAGCTTGTAGATTTATCCATTTTTTGGTAATGGTAATAAAATTAAGTGGAAGAAAATTTAAAAAATAAAGTTATATAGAAAGTTATATATTTCTTATACAATAATACGTTAAAAGTGTGTGATAATTCAGTAACGTCTAATAATAGCGACTTCGAGCTTTCATTATCCTGTCTCTATCATCGTGTAGCGCGCCCTTTCGTTAATCTCTAAAGAGCGATATAATGAAGCATATAGTTCCCATCAACATTTTTCTTAATTAAGAGTAAAAACGACAATACTTTTTAAAATATTTATCTATTGTGACTGTCTAGGTACTATATAATTTTTAGAATGTAAAATATCTTTGTATTAAAAGATCAAATTTTAGCAGACCAACTTCGTTAAAACAGCTCTTCCTTGATTTATTCGTTATTTATTTTTAGTAGAGTTGACAAAATAATAAACTCTGATAAATGTAAGTCCTAACCCATAACTTCTGATCATTGACAAAGAAACCATCGCTACCATTATTCCATTATCTACCATTACTACGCCGAACATGCTAATGGGCCTAACGAATGCCAGCACTCATTCCCATTTCCTGCTTTACAGTAGGCAGATGTTACCCTCTTCCTCCCATCCACATCTGTACCCACCGGCTGCTGAACCAGGAGTATCCATAACAACAACTAATGCGATCTGCTAACAGTTTAAACCAGTAGTTCGCGATAGCCTCTCTTGGAAAGAATCCTACTCACACTATCCTTTTTTTTTTTTTCTGAGTAAATATTTTTAACTGTTCTATTGCTTGCCTATCCAGATGTTTAATTTTAGTTAGAACATTTTAGCTGGTAAATAAATCATAGAAGTGACCGCCAAAACGCAATTTTATGCATCCTGATCCATGTGGCAATTGCGCATGGTTCAATTTTCATCTTTGTGCCCCCCTCCCTCCCCACCACCCACCTTTACTGGTTGAAAACAGCTTTTACCCAACACGATAGGAAAGTTTGTCTAAAAATGGGGATAATTCAAATATGTATATTCTATGCTTGTACACTCTATGAAAGCAACTATATATTCTATTGAATCAGATGGAATTTCTAGTCTTGTTTCGTTTCTTTTAATGTGGTGCGGATTGAGCGATTCAGCTGTAACTTTGAAATGTGAAAACAGTTACGTCCTATGAGGCCGAAAACGAATGATACTTTCTCACTGAATGATTTGGAGAAGTGTAAATTTCTTATATTTCTGCCAGGTCATCTTGCACAACTTTCACATTTAATGAGTATGCTATTCATTCAGAGGCGGATCCAGATGCAGTTTTTTTTTAGATGAGAACTTTTTTATAGAGGGGAAGTAATGGGATTTTAATTACCTTACCAATTCCAATCAAACAAACAATAAAGTTATCCCGTAGGATACCTATTTATTCTTCAACTTACGATTAGTGCTGGTAGTTATTTAGTATGAGTTAGTACGGTTTATTTTAGAGAAAGGGAACATTTCCCGTTGTCTTCCTTTGAACCATTTGTATTTATCGCTTCTAATTGCGGTACGAGAAAAAAAAAATCTGAGTCTACAGAGAACATTGTTTCTTCTCTTTCATAGATTCGTTCATTTACTATTCAAAGTTCATGGTTTCGAGATATCATTTTTCCAACTCATTATCAAAATTGGTTATTTTGCACGTGTATACAGTGCAGAAAAAAATAGGTCTTCTTCTTTCTTCTTCTTCTTCTTTTAATAGCTCTACAACCCATAAAGGATCTTGGCTTCCTCTAACAGCAACCGCCATGCATCTCTGTTCTGTGCCGCTGCCATCCAGTTTCGGACCTTCAATAGTTTCTAGCGTCTTGGGCCACACAATCCGCCCATCGTTAAATAATTAGTTACTTTAAGTTTCCATAGAAACCTATGTTTTATTAAATAATCTATTATATTATTATCTACGACAATCAGTTAGTTTCATCGGCTTTGCATCACTCTCCATTAATTTTTACTATTCCGTTTATTAGATACATTTTTTTTCTAAAATCTTTAGCCAACGGTATATTATACATCTATACCACTATTCTTGTGTTCAAAAACACAAAAATTGCATATAAAATATTTTTGCACTTTTCTCCTTTAGTTGTTTATCAAATTGCATATTTAGCTGTTATTTATCAATGCAAACAAGATTAAATTAAGTCTATAAAATTAAAGGTACTTTAGAGGAAGAAAATTTAAAAAATCGGCATTTAATCCTGTCAGACTACTTCAATCAGAATGAAACCTACATGATATTAAAGCCCATTAAATTTTACAATAGTTATAGAATGAGACTTAACTTATAAATAGTATACAGAAATTATTAATAACTTCCTTTTCTATACCTGAGGGTGTCACCCATAAACCTAGAAAGGACAGACCAAGTACCGACAAAGAACACATACCTGTACTTAGGACCCAACCATCTGGAAGCACTTGCTTTGAGGTACCCATGCCGAATCCTTATCCCCTCTACAAAACCTTGCTATATATACCCTTTGATCCTCAAACTCATCACTCTAGTTGTAACATTTACTTGTGTCACACTCATAGAAGGAGACCTCGGAATTTACACTTGTAGTCACCCTAACTCCTCAGCACAGTTTATTGTATTCTGAATATATATTGTATTCTGATAATAAAAGCAGTATTTTAATATCTTCACTGTGTGTGATTCATTAACTAATGATATAGCGAGTTTGATTAAAATCGTTAGAGCCGTTTTTGAGAAAACCGTAAAAAATTGCAAAATGCATGGTATAAAATGCCTCTTCTGGTTTGTCGATTTTGATGAAAAAGTTATCCCAGGCATATACGCTTCTTAAAAATGAATTTTCAGTTTCATAAGACTTTTAGTTTTTGCGCTAGACTTAATACATACGGACACACACAAACCTTTTTGCGGGACTTAGTCATTTGGACTCAAGAGTCTCCCCTCAAAAAAAAAAAAACGTGTATTTCCGTTGAAAACTGGAATTAGAAAATTTTCACGATCGCAATACTTCCCCTTACTATAGTCTGGGTGCCGATCGATCAAAGAAAAACAATGAAATAGTCTTCAACTATTGTATTTATGGTTTCGACCCACATTCTGGGTGTGGGAAAGACTCAAGCTTTGTCTCGGCTGCCTTTGCTAAAAGAGCCCTGATGATGACCTACAAAGAGGGCCGAAACGTTGCCAAAACAATGAATAGTTAAAGATTATTTCATTGTTTTTTTTTCTTCGACTACCATCCGGACTATTTTTTCCGGAATCTTTCAACGTTCAACTACCGCTATTCATTATCTTAATAAGATTACCTTCGCTTTCGACACCTTTTTGAGTTTTGTAGCGATCGCCAATCGGTATCGTGGAAACTTGAATGAACTGACTGTTTCTCGTAATAGCATCCATGTTGAATTCATCCAACGCTGTGTTCTTTCGGCGTAGTTCTCGACGCTAGTCGAAGTAATGGTAATTTGTTTGTCTCAGGATTAATTTAGCTGTCAGCTCTGCATCTTTGAAGGGGCAATAGGTGTGTCATTATGTGGCCTGTGTCACACATCAAGTAGGCAGTAAGTGTGGTATCTTAAAACATTTATCGATTGAATACAGGCGGAATTATTGATAAGAGAATAAATTTAAAAAAGTCACTTTTAAAGGAGACTGTTCTGAGTGCTAGTAAACAGGATGTCTCATAAATGTCTAATCATATTGTGGGAGCAGATACTAGACCTTAAGTAGAACAAAAAGTTTATATGACACATAGTCCGATTCTCGACGGTTAGGGAGGAAATTCAATTTTTTTCTGTTATCTATGATTTTCTTCAGAAAACTGTATATATTTATATTTATACTTGATGTGCATGCATAGAAAAATAAGAGGTACAAGATGAAAGGTTAAGAAGTAGAACCCTCAAAATGGGAAAGTAAGTGTCTCAAATCATGCAGAAAACTAAATTTTAGTATTTCTTTAATTTTAATACTTCAGAACAACTTTTTATTTTCACTTACCTACATACGAGTATATATGGAACATATAGTAAGGGAAAGTATTGCGATCGTGAAAATTTTCGAAATCCAGTTTTCAACGGAAATACACTTTTTAGGGTCCCCTGAGTCCAAATGACCAAGTCCTGCAACAAGGTCTGCGGGTCCGTGTGTTAAGTCCAGCGCAAAAACGAAACGTCCTATGAAACTGAAATTTTATATTTAAGACAACTACATGCTACATGCAAATCGGCTAACTAAAAGAGCCACCTTATACCATGCATTTTGCACCTATTTACGATTTTCTCAAAAACCGCTCCAACGATTTTGATTAAACTCGCTATATTGATGTAAAATTAGACGGGCTTTAATATTATGTAGGTTTCATTTTGATTAAAATAGTCTGACAGGGCTTAAATGCCGATATTTAAAATTTTCTTCCTCTAAACTACCTTTAATTTTGTACATTCCAAAAGATTAACCATATCATCTTAATGGCATTGATGAAGGACGGCTAAATATACAAGATGGACGAATTTGATGATCCACTAAAGGATAAAAGAAAAAAAACATTTTTTTTTTTTATATATATATATATTTTTTTTTTTTATATTTAGAACAGTAATATAAACGTATAATATACCTTTGGAAAGAGAAAGGTTTTAGAAAAATATTATCTGATGCTCGAAGTTGTGAAAGGTAATATAAAGTGAGGAATAGGAAATAAACTTATTACTGATTAACAATTTAATATAGTTATATTATTTTATCTAAACCATATGTTTCCAATGAAAATAAATACACGTTTTATTAAAATCAACTTAATATATTTTTCAAATTGGGCTATATTTAATAGTTTTTAGATTAATTTTAACAGTCGGGATAAGTGAATGTCACGTGTTGCCCGCACCAAATTTTTATCACTCATTTCATACAAACAAATGGGATAGGTATGAAGGAAACCTCAGATTTCCTAGTATTGTTTATTTGATACAAGAGCTCTAATATATCGATGGACCTTATTTCAGATGAAAACCTGGATAACAGAAAAAAATCTCATTTGATTTTATTTTTTTCCTGACCATTAACAATCGGACCATGGGTCTTATGAACGTTTTTGTTTCTCATGAAGCCTAGTATCTGCTACCATAATAGGGATTTATGATACACCCTATATTTTGAAATAAGAGAGATACACTTTATTAAACAAACAAGCGATGCTGCCAAACTTGATTGTGTTACTATTCACACAGCCTACTTTTTTTTTCCTAATTGGACAATTTTTAGTAATAATATAATATAAATCTTAACATACAATGAACAAAAAAAAAAAAAAGATTAAACAATTTTTTTTTCTTTAACTTTTTCTTTTTTTTAACATTTTTTAAAAATTATTTAACTCCTTTTATTCCTTTTTTTTTTTTTTCTTTTAGGCTTTCCTTTTCTCGCTTATTTCTCAAAACAATTTAAATATGTATACATATTTATGTGTAAACAAAAAATAAAAAATATTAATGAGATTCATCAACCATACTACACTACGATTTAATATCGAATCTCTAGCAGGAGGAATTCCAATTTGGATCTGCTGCTCAACTTCGCTGAGTTGCTATCAGTACACAGCATACCGCATCAATCCCGAAGACAATCTTAAAGAAAAAAGGTAGAGAGAAATTCTGCCAAATAGGAAATACATACATATTACTAATTTTGAAATCGATCATGGACATCTGAAAATCCAGACCAGCCTCAATATATATGGTGATGCAGGATTCCCAGTGAGTCCAAGATTATAATTAAAATAACAAAGTAAGATATAATAATACTAACAAAATAAAATATTAAAATATAAACTATAAATAAAAACATGCACACCCATGTCCCTCCAGCAATCCCCATTCAACCGCTATGAGTAAATGTGATGGTGTATAATTCCCAGGGAGTCAAGCACTATATTCTCTGCTATCCTTGCTGCGTCCTTGACATCAACACCTATATCCTCCATGAAGCTCCTTGTTGAACTAGGTACAGTTCCGCGGGCTCCGAACCATAGGCCTTTCACGTTGAAGCGTCTCTCATTGAAGATTTCGCGGAACTTCTCTTTGAGGAAAGGAATACATTTTTCGTAGATTTCTCTCTTTTCCCTTTCCACTTTATTTGCCAGTTTAATGTCATTGGTTTCGTATCTGATGGTGGGATCCAGAATGATAGCTGAATCGGTCTTAAGGAATGCCACGATATCAGCGTATCGCGTGGATCCATCCGTATCTACGCAGTATACTTCCTCGAAGCAGGCAAAATCTTTTTCTTTAAGGAGCCTCATTAACTCAAGCTTCACTCTGTGATGTCGGCGTTTTATCAGGAGGGAGTTCTTGGGACATTTCCCCAGGACGTGAGCTGGTGTTTCTGTCTCTCTGTTGCATTTGCGACAGAGGGACCCAACATCTCTAACCTGTCCGCTGACACCTGGAACTCCACGCAGGGGTGCATAATTAATGTTGAACTTAGGGCATTAGACCATTCAGACCCCGAAAGTATCTGCTTTTCATACATGAATTTATTAGCTTTCGGGGTTTCTTTGAAATGTCGTACTCCAATGCCCTGCCACCTACAGCTGGCCCATTCCTCGAACAAGTTTTCTCGTAGCGACTGCCGTAGAGCTTTCACACTCCGGTGTCCCTGCTCAACCCCCAATCTCTCGGCACATTCAGGAACCTCGGCTGAATAGTCAAACGTGGATTGGAACAGGGCATCCGGCACATTTGACAGCCGCTGAGCAACAACCATTTTTTTCAAAAACTCAGTACACTTGCATTGGTGTAAAAAAAAAAATTGTGAAGAAATAATGTTATGTAGTTCCGTCCAACTTCTAACTCTTGGCAGACTCTGAGAAGAATGTGTAAATGACAATGAAGAAAGAAAATTGAACAACAGCTTCAACTAAGACAATGGATTTATTGGCTAACTTAAAAATATTGAAAAATTTGCTCAAAGCAGAGTTAAGATATTATGAGCCTAGAGGCGACACATCGATCTTAAGAAATTCCTCGTTCACAGGAGAGAGTGAAAGTCACCAATAGAAGAGTATTGTAGAAATATTGTGAATAAAAAGAATAGTTATTAATTACAATATCCTTCTTATAGTATACTAAATGACGCTTTACTCATTATTAGTTACTTTTTATTAAGGTAAATGTACCGGTAGTGGACACAGCTAAGGAAATTTTTACAGTTTTTACTGTCTCCGCGGTTACCTATGGCGGAGATGATATTTAATGTGTGGCCAAAGTAAGCACAAACTATCCTTCTTCAAATTCGTAGCCATGAAAGTTTCTGCTTTTGCCATTTTAAAATTTTTACATTAATATTACCAAACCTTAAATTTTTGTCAATAGTGGACATCTATAAAACTCAAATTTTTAATAGTGGACACCTCATGAATTTAGTAGTGGACATCAAAGTTTTTCTTTAAAAAAATAGGGATTTACTTATGTTTTAATTAATTTATTTATGTGACATAGGAAGAGGATATGATAATTTTTAGTAATAGATGAACATAAGAGCATTTATTTGTAGAAAAAAATACATAAGAATGTTAATCCTAAAACAAAAAAATTGAATGATCGCTTGAAAGGGTTTGGAATAAGTAAATTTTTTGAGCAGCAGGGAACATTTTGATTTACATCAAGAGCTTCAGATCTTGACGAGGCACCAGCATCCTGATCTTCATGTCCTTCAACTGTGAAGTAAATATTTTCCTCTTCTTGTTTTGCCGGACTATTCCCGCCCTCTTCGAAATCGTCAGATGGTGGGGTCGATTTCCCAGGTTCAGTGATAGCATCACTTTTGATCTGCCTCCACACCTGGTACAGACATTTGTCCTCAGAAGGTCCAGTCCAGTCTGAGCTGTTCTGAAAAGCATTAAGTTTTTCTAGGCCAATGTATCTCTCTAGCCCCCTCAGTCCCAATTTAAGCTCATCGACAGTTCTAATATTGAAAAAGTGTCTACTGGTGTAGGTTGAATTTGAGGAGTACTCCGCATTTCTCTTAATGTATTGAGAGGAGCTTCAGGGTTCCATGGTACCAGTCCACAGTTACAAAATCCATTTTGCATGATTGAAGGCTCAATATCTTCATCTAGCACTTTTTTCAAAATCCGTGAAAAATCTTTCTTTTTCAGTATTCGAATTTCCTCCTGGGCTCTTCTCCAGGTGTGAACTTTTTTTTTCCAGTGAAGTTTTAGTGAACGAGACATAGCTACATCCATTGGTTGGATTAAATGGGTCGCATTTGGGTAGAGGGCTATCAACACTATGCCATTATCCTTGCAGAATTCACTAGTCTGTAAAGTCAGGTGGGATTTATGACTGTCAACGAATAGAAATACAGGCAAAACAATGTTATTTTTGACCAACCAAGGGTGGAAAACATTAGTGACATATTGGTAAAATAGATGGCCAGTCATTCACCCACTCTCAGATTTTCCTAATCCCCATTCTGGAGGAACGCTGGCGATAATATCCTGCGGGATTCTTCCATATTTGAAAACAATTAAGGGAGGGCATAGCTGTCCGTCTGCATTTGCATTCATAAGAATAGTGACACGCTCTTTTTCGTTACCATTCGCGTGTTGATAAACAGTTTTGTCCCCTTTTATCGCCAATACTCTAGTCCCTTTAGGGTTTAGGAAAAATGCAGATTCATCAACATTGAATATCCGGCTGGGTTCACTTAGGATATTATCTAAATTGTGTTTTTAAAATAAGAATCAACTTCTGAAAACCATGGTTTCAGGTTTTCTTCGGTAATTGATGCCCTACTGGCTGTTAAATTTTGTGGATCTCTCATGGCCACACATGGATTTCTTTTAATGAAAAGCTGGTACCAGGTACGCCCAGGACGATCATCGGTAAAATTATTTGGCCTTTTTAAGCCTTTTAAAAGCCTTTGAACGCTTTCGAAAAGATCCTCCTGGGTAACAGGAAAACCTGCTTCCCGAGCAGAAGCTATCCACCTGACCAATATGTTCTCTTCTTTCTCTGATAGGATTGCTGGAGGTCCCATTTTTTTAAATGATTTAGTTTTACCTTCAACATATCTTCTTAGGCTTGTTCGGGGGACGTTATGTTTTTTTGCTGCTGAAGATAAAGCCATGCCCTCCATAACTTCAGCTGCTACATCCTTCAATTGTTGTTCATCGTAAGCCCAAAACGGTTTTACAGAAGGAGCCATGACGACAATCTTTAAGAAAGGACAGATTATTAAGGCCCATTTAATGCTTTACCTTTATAATGATCCTCATAATTATCTCTTATTTATAAATAATGATAATCATAATAATCCCATATTTAAATTAAGTTTTATTAATTAAAATAAGTTGATTTAATAGTGGACATTCGCCGGATTAGTAGTGGACACCACATGTCCACTACTAGATATATCTATAAAATAAACTCAGGATCAAAATCATAAGAATAAGAAAGCATTACATGTTCATTCAGAAGGTTTTCGAGTGAAAAAAAAAATATCCTCCCAGTGTTAGTAGTGGACAGGTCCTGTCCACTATTAAGATTACTTGAAATTCTTGTTTCAGTAGTGGACATCCTACCTTTCCGCTCACGTAAATGAAATATTGAAGATCCAACATCAAAACATGAATTTATACACTCTAATTAATCAGTAAATACTTGAGGGCATTAATAAAAAGCAAGTCTGAGAGTCAAATAGTGAAAACATTTGTACTCACCTTCTTAAAGAAATGGGTAAAAATGAGACAGCAGGTAACAACGTGCTCACTGGAGTGGCTATGTGCAATGACTGATTTTTGGTTTCCATAATACCATGATACCGTGGAAGTCCCATGACTCGCCACCAGAGTGTACAAAATAAATTCTCTCTTGATTTGAATCTGATTAAAGGACTAGATTTCTTGTTTTTTAAATTAAACTGCGGAAGTGTCCACTACCGGTACATTTACCTTATATTGATTAAATTAAAAATCTTAAATAAATAAGGTAGTGCTACAAATATACTTTATCTGGATTACCCAATTATGCTCTTACAGGTCATAAAATGTTAAAGAAATAAATAAAATATTTTTTTAATTGAGTAATGACAATAACTAATATCTTTAAACTGTTTATGCAAGCCAAAACTAATTCATCTTATACCTTAAAGAGTCTAGTTATATCAAATGAAATTTCAATTTTTAAGATAATACCAATGTAATATGAAAAGAGATAATTTAATTTTATGAATTTATTATTTTATTTATACATCATTATTTCAATGAAAAGGTTTTATATTATTTATTTTTAATTGGTCTTCCTAAAAGTCTGAAATTTAAAAGTAAATAAATGTATGTTAATAAATCAACAAATAACAAGGTTTTTTTTTTTTTTAGGCACTTCCATTTTATTTTCAAACATTTGGCTTTCAAGAACTAGCTTAAGTTTTTAAAATATAATAGGTCACTAATTGGTCAGTTGACATTTATTTAACATGTTAATCTTTATCAGTGTCATCTGATAGAACGGGATAACTATACTAGTCCTTAGGTCTTAACATTTTAATAAAGGAAATATAGAAGAAATTCATATAAAATTTAACAACTTTATTACATAAAGTACAATAAAACAGATTACAACATTGAAAAAGGGAATAAGTCATTATTACTTCTGAGTAATATAAATCTTAAAAAAAAATATTACAACATTTCAATTATGAAAATAATCAATTGCTTATTTAAGGCACGGATTAAGTACATATAAAATAATATTGAAACATAAATCGGATAGGGAAAAATATTTTGACAACTATTAATAGTTTTAATTCACAGCCAAAGTAACGACTTTAATTTCTTAACAATCGAAATATTTCAAAATAGAGTAAGCCAACAAACAATGAGCACATTTTCATAGATATTGTTTGTTAATTCAGATTTGTACTATAATGATATACATTACTTTTCATAGTTAAAACCATGACATAAAACAATTGTGCCTACATACAATTAAAACTACAAAAAAATGAAAAAAATAAATGCATGACTAAAAACTATAAAAATAAAATGATAACTTTTAAAAAAATGATAAAAAAATAAAATAAAATAGTTGACAATAAACTGAAAACTCATATGTTTGATCCTGCAAATACATAATAACAAAGAATATGCACCTATAATTCTAAAGTTCATTATTTTAACAATCAAATAAAATTAACTGATTAAGGGACAAAATCTGGTTTTTCAGGAAAAGTACATCCAGAATTTTGGACCACTACACCAGCAGCCCAGATAGCACATTTTACAGCAACATCTATAGACTCACCTTTGATGAACTGTGCCATAAAACCTTTGAGAAATAAAGATCAATTATTTTATTAATATTGAGAAAGATACTTGTAATTTACACTATAAATGAATATTGTATTAAAAATAAAAAAACAATGCTCTACCTCCAACAAACGCATCACCAGCTCCATTAGTATCAACAATCTTTTCTGCAGGAATGAGAGGAATGGGATATTCAGTAGTAGTCCCCTCTAAACAAAAGTTAAAACCAAGATATTATTTTTGTAAAAATGAAACATCATACATAAAAAGTTACATTATGATATAATGTAAATAACAAATTTATTTTCTACATGATGAAGTTTGCAAAATTTGATACTTTGTTTCAAATTCACACTTCAGAAGTGTCAAATATTGAAAATGCTGGGATCAAGAATCAATCCATAACAAAACACTGTACATATAGCTATATATTCACTATAGATGACAAAAACAGTATTATTCACTACAGGTACAACAAATCAAAAGAAATAATTATTATACAGTAGTTTTTATTTTTATTTCTTTTATTTTTATAGTTTCTTATAGTACATTATTTTAAAATAAGTTTTTAGTTTAAGAGGAAGCACATAGGCATAAAATAACTAATTCTTTTGTAATTATTTAATATAATACTACTAATTGTGAATAAATCTATTTTAACTTCAATTTTTTTTTTTTTTTTTTTTTTTTTTTTTTTTTAACAAGGGTTTTAATATCCTCTTATCGTTATGAACAAAGGATCAAGTTCTAAACCAAAGAAATCCGATAAGTAAATATAATTTGGGACATGACGCCACAATCTTCGAACCGAATATATTGTCTTCAATAGCAATAACCCCAAACGTTTCCAGAAATACAAAGGAAGTTCAACATATTAAATAATATATTTATAACACATTAAAAATGTTTAAGAAAGTTTTTGTGGCATATAAGGAGATTTTTTGTTCATTGGAACTAATTAGGAATGGTATAATATGAAATTCAAAAAAATTGTACAAACAACTGAAAGAACCTAGAATAAACTTATAGTAAAAATGGATTTATTTGACAAGATAGAAGTGTGAAGTAAAAGAATGCTTTATCCTTCTTTCAGCGTAATTCACTGACCTAGGTTCCCCCATAACAAGGTTTTTCCTTTAGTCGTTTTCCCATGCATTGCAGATTTTACAAAGATTCAATAATATTGTTTGATTCAAATAAACACGCTAAATATCAATTACCTTTTGCTACAATGACTGGTAAAGTTCCTTGAGTTATAATAACAATCCTAGGGCGATTAGGATTTTCTTTTGGGAGAGTTGTCATTTTCAGAGCTATTTCTTTCATATCATCAATCTCAAAATTGTTTTCTTTTGCGAATGCTAAGGCTTCCTAAAATAAATAAAAGCATTATTAAACATTCTAGGACAGAGCCATAAAATCCCTTAATAAAAGTATGCTAGACATATAACACACCATAGGAAGCCACCCAATAACAAAGAATAATTTGTAATATTCCACCATATTGTTGGGTGACAGTTGTCAGAGGTATTTTGTTTCTATTTATCACAACTAATTTAAATTTAATAATTTCAACAGTCGATCATACATCCTCAATACAATTTTAGATATTAAGTTTGGTTTTACCCTTCCCAGTTTTATTATAAAAACAAGAATCTTACTGTTCCAGTATACTATGACCAGTAAATCATACATAGTATGAATTTGAAGGACACGACCAGGCCGAAATATCATGCTCATTTTTTCTTCCAATTTATGACATCCTCTTTACAAAGGGAGGTTATGCCCTAAGAGTCATCTTGTGATGAATAACAGAATAATTATTCTGCCAGACACAGATTATATAGTTCAAAAGAAAATTAATTGATGGGGTGCCGAATTCATGGACCAATGTAAAATAAAAAAATCAAATTAACCATAAGCTCATGTAATGAAAGTTAGTGCTATTCAAGTTAACTACTAATAAAAGTTATTTTGAGCTTTAATCTAATAGCTTACAAAGAATAGATGGCAGAGCTAAAAAGAACTTACTGTCTCATTTCCAAAAAGAATGTCAACATAAGGCATTGCCTGCATCATTTGCTTTTTGTAGTAAATAGGCAAAAATGGAGCACTTAAATTCATCATAAAATACTTATTGCGCCTGTGGGCGACCTGCGCTATCTCCATTATTGTTTCAATACTTACAGTAAGGAAAAAACCCTGAAAACAAAAATAACAATAATCAAACTAATGACATTTAACATATTTAAATAAGCAAAAAGAAAAAAAAATTACTGAAGAATAATAAAATTCCGCATTAGCAATAATTTTCGAAACTTCAGGGTCATCCAAATGATCTCTGGTAAAACATTCAGCAGCTGCAAGATTGGCAACCAGAGAACGATGATGGCCATTTGAAGTAACAAGAACAGCACATGAACCTAATAACAAAAATTAAGTTGATCAGAAAATTTAAGAAATCGAATAGGTTCAAGATAGTTAAGTTTAAAAACATATCTGCAATCAAGAGTTGTAAAATTACCGAATAAAACTCCTAAATCAATAAATCAAGACTCCACGAAATGAAACAGTACGAGAAACCATTAAAAAATAAGCAGCTATGGATGAATACCCTCCAAAGCAATGATTCTTCTTTTCTGTAAAAACAACAGAAAATTGATCTCTCTCAACTACAGATATGTAATAATTTAAAACTACAATATTTAATCAAAAACACAATACTTCAGCAAAACTATCAACTTATAATTGAACAGTTGAGAATAAGCTTTACGGAAACAACATAAATCAATTGGAAGTGGCAACTTCACAATTAAAACAAATATTTTACGAATTTTGAATGAAACAATAAGCATTAAGCAAAATGCAGATAAATAAAATATTTATATGTGTGTAAATATAACTTCTCTTAGACTTACAGACATAATTTTTTTTTATTTTTTTTTAGACTTACAGACACAATTAATCCCATAAAATATATTTCATATATAGGTAAGTTGTTAAAAGGTGCCAAATAAATTATTACAAAAATAGTTATCACTAAGTTTTGACTGCCACTCGAACGACGTCATAACTCATCACAAAAGATAGTTGAGCGTTTATAAACCAAATTATTTTTTATTGACAGTATTTTCTACGCCATAATTAAGATGCTAGCTAAAGCAATGCAATGACCACCTTGAGATCTTTTATACGTCTATCACTAAGACAAAATTAATTGATAGAATTAAACATAAAAAATAAAATATATCACTATTAATACATTATTTAATCTGATTAATATGACTATATGTGACCAGAAGTGTGCATATACAAACACAGCTTTATAATTTAATCCATTTCAGTCACACAAATACAAATTTTGCTATATTACACATTGTATCTTCTTCTTCTTCCCGGGGCCTCGCGGTGTAAACTCCTGCGAGTTTACACTCACATTTCACGATGCACTTTTTTAGTGTAGGGTCATCACTCCCTACGACTAATTTTGTGAGTGGCCACGCTTTGGCTGACGGGTCTCACATACCCGGAGGAGAGGTTGTGAGTGAATCCACATTTTTTTACATCCTTATAAAAGCCCCGCCGGGACTGGGATTCGAACTCAGAACCTGTAGCATGAGAGACTAGCGTGCTAGCCACTCAGCCACGGACTCCCCTAAATTGTATTGTATCTATAATACCTTAAATAACAGGTTAGCCTCCATGGATACAATATATTAAATAAAGAAAAAAAATTTCATATTTTTTTAATCAAAAATCTCTATGGCTGAACCGAGCATTATCATTAGACTGCTCTTACTATCAATACATTAACAATCTCTAGCTTCATTTATACCATTCCTTCAAACGGTTATTATTATATTTCACAATTACTTAGTTGATTTTTCTTTGAATTCACAACAATATAAATTAAGTTAGCTAATAACATTAAAAATTGATCCAATTCAAACAGTATTAATTACATGGTACATATTAAATATATAGTAAGGCTCTTATCTCTACTTAAAAGGATCTTTTAAGGAATTGGGTTTTATCTTTTGAGCAGAGCAAGTGATTATATCAAAATCTCACATGCAATTAACGCATAGATAATTTAGTTATAGTAAATACCCGACTATGACTGAAAACAATCCATGGGGAATTTCTTTTTAGTGAATGCAAATAAACAGCTATCTAATTAGCAATAATAATCATACAAATCCAAAGGAATACAAAAATTACACACAATGCAAACCACTTTAGTAACCTGGAATGACCATAGAAGTAGAAGCTAGAGTATGGAAAGCAAGGGCAGTCAACAGATAATGTGCTGTTCGGCTGAAATAATACTCTTGCATGATATGTACAAGAGATAATTCCAGGATCTATTTTAATATTGACAAAATTTCTATAAAGTGGCATATTACCTGTGGGCCTCTCAGTTGTGAACTGAAATTTGGCAAGGATACCATCTTCTCTCGCTTTATCTTCTAAAATTTTACTGAATTTATCTTTACCAACACACCCCATATATGCACACACATTTGGTCTCTGTAAAATCCACTGAAATATTCCAACGTATTAGTATACAAAAAATAAAAAATCATTATATATATCGTGCATAAAAGGGATACCTGTGCAATGCGGACAGAATTTAATGTCGAACCTCCAGCAATATAATCAACTTTGTAGTTCTCAATTAATTCTGGATACAAAGGCATATGTTTTTTTTCAGCTAGAATGGCATCATTTGGTTGCAAATTATATTTCTCTAAAATAGCATCATCAGTGTTAGCTGTAATGTCCAGTAAAGGGTTTCCCATACCCAGTAACATTCCATCCCTGAAATGAAGTCCAAATTGAATATGAATAAGTATGAAAGAGATTAATTTAAAATGTTAAGGGTTTAATACAGAACTCACCACATCTCAAATAAATGTATCAAAAACAAATATATTCTAACTCAAATGTCTTATGAATAAAATAATATTTAAGGGAATGGTATAGTGCAGAATTTATAGAACAGAAGATAAGATCATAATCACTTACATAACGCAATTTAAAATAAAACCACAAATAAACCATGTTTTCAGTAGATACTATACCTTTAAAAATAAAATAAAATTATCATAAAATAGAACACACCTCAGAAAATATGAACAGTGAGGCATCAACATACCGTAAGATTTTTTTCCATTTTGGTGAAGAAAGATTTTTCTTGTTTAATCTTATAGCTGAAAAATCATCTATAAAACCTTTAAATGGTAGATAAGAGCGCAGGAAAATTGTATTGGCAACTCATCAAATTCAACATTTCAACGAAACCTCCGTGGAGGTCGCAGAGCGTGGTTTAGTAGTAGGTTTCAATACTGTTATCACGAAATCTGCTTTGCCAAACGTTCTGTCTTGGCTTATATTTCTGATACTTCACAATTCATTACATTGATTATTTGTTGGTCTGGAAGTTCTCGATGCAACATTTATAAGAATGGCAGATCGTACAGATAGTGTCAACGAATTTTTATCCAATTTCAGTAAGGCAGGTCACAACTCTTGTCAAGATGATAGTTTGTTTTATTTTGAAACAGATTATCTTCCACTGAAAGGTAATGCTGACTATTTAAAACTTATGAAGAGCTTGGCTATATTAGAGGCTCAAAGAATCAGTGTTTGTAAAGTAAGAACTTATTTTCTATAGTGTTTAAATTAATGCACATAATGCAGTCAAGAGTAATGGATTTTTCTCTTAAAGGATATTGATGGCCTGGAAGAATTAAAGAGCCGATCAGTTGAAGAACCCACATTGGTTAAGCAGCAGATTTTGGAAGGAAAGTTAACATGTCTAAATAGATGTAAAGTTGAAAAAGTAAGTAGAAACAATTTTCTACAAGATTATGGATTTTCTTTTGTAATTTAGATTTGCCATGTATTTTTTAAATTACTTTTAACAAAATATTTTTATAAAGATTTGAACAAAAACTTTGGTTATTGTTTATTATAATCATTGGTTCTGTATTTATGTTTTTTTCGCTATTTAGCTGCTTGTTATTTTGGTGTTTAACATACTTATGTACTAGGGGAGGAAAGATAGGATATCATGAACCATTTAATTAATTCAGTATAATTAAAATTTTTGTTATTGTGGGATGTGGTCTTTCATTTACTAAACTGAGTTCGAATAAATAAATATTTACCCATATCATTTCTACATTTCTCCACTTTATTTTAAGAAAATATTGAAATATTTTCTATAAGCTTAATCCCATTGTTTGATTAAGGTCTTAACACACTTTTGAATAACATACTTGGTCGAAACGGGATAACGACTATGAAGACAGCAAATTTATATGTTCATTTTAACTTAATTTTTTTATGTTATATTGTCATTTTATTCCATTTTTATTTAGATTATTGAATTGTAATGATATATAACTTAAATTTTTATTTTTAGGTTCCTGAAATAGATTTCTCTAAGTACAAATGCTTAAGTTTAATTAACAGTAAACAAAACCAATTATTTACTCGGAGAATGGCAAAGAATCAAGTCTCTGTAAAAGAAGATAATTCAGGATCAGAAATAAGAGTGCGAGGAAGAGTATATAATGAAAACAAACCCCGAACATTTAATCAAGTACGCAAATTAATGATGAAATTAGCTGTAGTATGCAGCTTTCTTTTAAGTTATATTTATTTCTTGTTAACCAAACTTATTATTTCAGTTATGGACTGTCGAAGAGCAACTTCGTTTAGAACAATTATTAGTTGAATATCCACCTGAGCCAATCGAAAGTCGAAGATTTGAAAAAATTGCTAAAGCTCTTGGTAATTATATTTTTATGTTATTATATATATATAATATTTTTTTATTTTTTTTTTTTTGGTATATATGTTTTTATTTAAATCAGTGTTTGTTTTTAACAATTTCCTTGGTTTTCCTGAGTTATTGTCCTTGAATATTAGCTATATTTTATTTGTTATTTTTGTTTTTTAAGAATTAGGTCTGTTATTGAAGACCGACTTTGTTCATATGCTTCATAGTCTGATAATTTAAAATTAGTATTTTCAAAAATTACAATAAGCTTATATACTGATTCGATATTACTTAGAAAGTGGAAACCTATACTCTATAGGCTGATTTTGTACTGATTCCATCAGTATGAATTTTCTTTTTATAATGTTGATGTAAGATGCACAACCTCATATATGTAATTTTTCTCCTTCTTGATAAAGCCTGAATTGGTGAAAAATCGACCAAATCTACTAACATTTCAACTTTTAAAGACTAGTCTTTGTGTTTTGGAATAAATGTATATCCCATCTCTTATTTTATGTTTTTTTGAGTTTTTGTTATTTAATATTAATGATCCTTAAATTTAATAGTTTTAAAGTCTGGAATAAGGTATTATAATAATGTTTAGTTAATATCAATAATTGTTTTATGTTATAGGAAACCGCACACCACAACAAGTTTGTAGTAGAGTACAGAAATACTATAAAAAACTTGCAAAGGCTGGTATTAGAAATAAAGAAGTTCGTAAGACATCACGGAAAAAAACGGTGAGGTTAATAGTGTTTACAGTGCCTGTAATATTTTTTAGTGGTGTATATATTTAAAATTATATATAATAATTAACAAAAATATACAAATTTAATGAAACACTATTTTAACTCAACGTTCAAATTACCATTATATTTTTATATTATTTCCAAATATTTCCAATATTGTTTATTAGCTCTAATGCCAAGGATCAATATTAATTAATCTAATGTTTTAGGATGCACTGAATGTTCATAAGCGTCACAAACACTATCTTTATAGACCATCTACTTTTTTTCCTGGTATGGCCATGGGTGAAATGGGTGAGACTGATTCCGAAGAACAAAGTGATGAGGATTCTACAGACCTCTCTCATTGGGCAGAAATTCATAAAAAACTAAAAGAAGAAAAAAATATGGATGAGCTGAGAATAGAGCACATTGGATATCAAGTATGCATATGTTTAAGCATACCTATAGATTTATTTTTAGTTTTGTTTCCAATTCCTTGTCTTGGATCTATGAGCGGATAATAATTCATGAATTATAACATTCCTTGGAGTTAAAGAACTTATGTTTACCTTGAGCACTTATAGTGCAATTATCTAGGCTCAAACCAATGTGACGTCCCAACGCGAAATACTTGGAGTACATTGATTCTATTCAGTATTTATGTTCTCTCTGTTTTCTCCAGTTATTCAGAGAAATCTTCGGCTTCATTTTGGAACACATTTCACTGTTAAAAAGTTAAAGATGCTGAGCATCTTTAACTTTATTAATGTGCATCAAATTTTTAGTTTAAAATCCAAATAGGTGTTTGTAATTTTTATCTTTATCATAGTTTAAGCCAATAAACAATGACAGTCAAGAGCTGGAAGATTGCCTAGTATGCTTGGTAAGTTCTATTACATGTCTACCATATTATATTGAATGGGTTGGTAATTAATTGAGTTTCATTCAATTGGTTTCCTTCATTTTGGTTGCCAATGTTTTGTAGAAAACAGATCGTACATTAACTTGAAAAAACATAGATCTGCAAAATATCTGAATCAGCTAGTATAAGGACAGTTTGCTGTAGATTATTTCTTTTATTATAGATTCAAATTTTAATTTCTTCCACAATTGTTATTTTTATGAATCAGAAGTTTTTCTTTAAATCCTTATTATTGAATTTTATTGAACAGAGATTAATATATATATATATATTTTTTTTTTTTTCAGTGCCATAATTGCAAACAGCAGCCTATTGTAGGTTTCAGATGGGAATGTAAAAGTTGTCCCAAAATATCTTTCTGTTCTTCCTGCATTGCTCGACTTTGCAAGATGGAACCTCCTCCACATCCTATCACTCACCGTTACCGTTCTTATGACATCGCTACTAATTCAGCATATTCGATAGAAGCTTTTTCTAGTGACAATTATCTAGATCCTAATTTTAGTATATAATTTGTAAGAGTGGTGTTTTGTGAAATATTCCAATAATAATTACTGTTATTATATTCTAAAAACCTAACTAATGAAAAAGGCAGAAATATCATACAATAACCGAAAATTGTAAGATGTCAACATCTAACATACGTGGGTGAATCAAATATAAAAGAGACTTTTAGTCCTGGAAGCCCTGTGAAGGTGCGGGAACGTTCCCGTGTTTAGAGGTGTTGGGTAGGGATGCCAGGAGTGGGGGAGCTGGTAGGCGCATGCCCCCGAACTAGGGATGGGATATCAAAAGGAAAATATCGATATCAATATTGGCCAGCAATATCGATACCGATATAATAACGGTATATTACTATCTTTTTAAATAGAAACACGGGCAATAACATATTGAATCGTCATTATTTGGCTTGTATCGTAATATCGACATTTAGCTGCATTAATATGTTTTCGTGGAGATATTTTCCAATATGTGTATCTAAAATGAATACCTTGAATATCTTTTAACTATATTTTAAAACATTTATGTTATACAATATCGTTTTTTTTCATACATTTATATAATATATTAATAAAAATATGGTGTAATATTGGTATTTTAAAAACACTTGGATAATGTATATACTATTCATAAGAGCTAATGTGGCATAACCATATTACTGTGATCACAAAATATAACGGTAACATGATGTTATGTTAAAAATATCAATATTACTTACATTTATGTTAGATAATATCGGTATTAGTTAAATATATGTTATTTAATATCGATATTTGTGAATATCAGTTAGTTAATATCGATATTTAGTACATATATGTTAAATAATAACGATATTAATTAGTAAATATATTGATAATTATTATATTAGTTAGATATTAGATTCGATATTAGTTAGATAATATCGGTGTTAGTTACATTTATGTTAGATAATATCGGTGTTAGTTACATTTATGTTAGATAATATCGGTGTTAGTTACATTTATGTTAGATAATATCGGTGTTAGTTACATTTATGTTATTAAATATTGATATTTCTCACATTAAAGGTAGATAATATCAATATTTGTAAATATCAGTTAGGTAATATCGATATTTAGTACATATATGTTAAATAATATCGATATTATTTACATTAATGTAGGATAATATTGATAAAAGTTAGATTTATGTAAGATAATATCGATATTAGTTACATTTATGTTATATATTTTCGGTATTAGTTACATTTATGTTAGTTAATATCGATATTTTAAGTATCAGTTAGTTAATATCGATATTTAGTACATATATGTTAAATAATATCCATATTAGTCACATTTATGTTAGATGATATCGGTATTAGTTATATTTATCTACGATATTATCGATATTACTCACATTTATATTAGATATATCGGTATTAGTTACGTTGATGTTGGTTAATATCGACATTTCTCACATTAATGGTATAAATATCAATATTTGTTAATTATTGATTATTGAAATTAACATTATTTGTTATACTTACGTTGTGTAATAGCGTTATTTGTTACATTCATGTTGGGTAATATCATTACTTTGTAAGATCTATGTCAAATACATAATATCGATATTTGTTCATTTTTGTTTGATAATATTGATATTTGCAACATACTCATTAAGTTATTTTTAATAACTAATAATATCGATACACTTTATAACATAATTAAATCATAAAACATAAATATTATTAATAACATACAAAATAAATCAACCATAAGAACTTAAAAAATAAAATTATTGAAGGAATTAGTCTGGGTGGCGATCATTTAATGACCGCCACCCGGACTAATTCCTTCAATAATTCTCAACGGTCAACTAATTATATCCACAATGTTAAAAAATAATAAATGGAAATAAAGTACAATAACAGGTAATTACGAAAAAATTAATAAGAAAGAATAACATATAATTTATTGTAATAAAATATAGAAAATAATATAGAATTAAATATTTGAATTAAAAAAAAGAACAGTTCATATTACACTATATACAAGTTTTAAAAAAAAATTCTTCACCCAGCGAGTGGAGAAATAATAATTTATTCAATGTTACACCCCCTTTAGGCGATTTCGTGATGGAGTAATTATGTTCCCAGTCTGAGAAAATATTCTCTCAGATGGGACAGAGGTGGAAGTTCCACAAAAAAATTTTTTTGCTACCTCTGAAAGCTCTGGGTACAGCCCTGAATTGTACCAGAACTCCAGCGGGCATTTGTTCACATCGACTTCTGCTGGAGATCTCAAATATAATGCTAGTTCGTCTGAAAGATCAAGGGAGCCTGAAAAAATTAATTATTAACATATTAAATTTAACTAGTTACACAAACCCTTGGATTTAATTACTTCAATACATAATATACTAATAATATAAAATTCTCTTCTTCTTCAGCTCAACAGGCACATAAAGCAGCCCCTGGCTTTCTCAACCTCCGCCTTCCATTCCTCTCTGCTCCTTGCCAGTCTTGTGTTGACTTTGGCCTGCCGTACGTCCTGCAGAACACTGTCTCTCCAGCGGCCCTTGGGTCTCCCTCTGCTTCTCTTTCCATCCGGTGTGCCCTCGTAAAGTTGTTTTGGCATCCTGCTGTTCTCCATTCTCATCAGGTGGCCAAACCATTTTAATCTCTGGATTCTGATGCTGGCTGAGATGTTCAGATCTTTAAATTGATCATAGACCTCTCTATTTTTTCTACGCCACCATGTTCCATCTTCGCGTATCGGTCCTAGGATGTACCTTAATATCCTTCGCTCAAACCGGTCCAATAGATTACTTGTCTTTTTGTTCATGGTCCAGGTTTCGCTAGCGTAGGTTTTATTAGTGTTTTATACATCCTGAACTTTGTGGCATTACTGACCAGCCTACTCTTAAGAATTTTTGACATGCCGAAATATGCTCTATTCCTCAACATGATTCTTTTTTTTGTCTTCTTCCTCTTCATCCAGCTGATCATTAATGGTAGATCCAAGGTACTGGAAGCTTTTAACCACTTCGAAGCTATGGCGCCCGATTATATAATGGCTTTGGGGCGGGCGGCTTGTCTCTTCTTGTCAGTTTTTTATTATATAAGAAATGGACCGTTAATCATATATAACTTCTAGTCTGTTGGATCTCTGTCCACAGGTCAGTAGTCATCGAGAAATTCTCGAGGTCAGCAAATTTGTTTTTAAAAACACTTGCTGCTGTATCATATTTCAAAAAAATTAATTTCTTTATTGTTTTTCTACATGGAAGTGTGTTGTGAGGGCAAAGTGAGGCTGCTAGTGGGGTAGTTACTTCCTGATAATTGTTTAGTAGCCATCAGCAGGGGCTCTAAAATCAATAATTGCGTTTGTTATTTCTTTGGAGACGAGGAAAGCTGTTCTTAATATAAAATTAATAAAACTAAAAATAGGAAGAAGAAAAAAGACATACTTTTAAAACTCCGTCTCTTCCATGTCCTCTGCACTATTATGACATGCTCTCCAAAAAAAGAAGACTCAGGTACTTCCCCTTGATCAGAGTCAGAACCATGTCTGCTCTTGGGTGAATTATTGCGATTCATGAGGAGTTTGATTTCCCTAATAGCTTTGGCAGCGGCCTCTAGATCTTTAAAATATAACTTCTTCCACCTTGGATCAAGGATGGTACTAATGGCTAATGGGGAAACATATTCCACCATTAGCCGTTTTTTTATTGCCTCTAAAACGGCACTTTTAAACCGTATCCCAATGTCTGTACTAGGGTTTATTTTATTTACTTTGTTGTCAATCATCCAGGCTATCGGGATAGCTAGGCTGCTAGTGGGGTAGTTACTTCCTGATAATTGTTTAGTAGCCATCAGCAGGGGCTCTAAAATTTGTATAATTTCTTGTAACACTTTGTTTTCAGCTCATGTGGTCAATGTAGGTGCTGTTGTATTTTTATGTATAATTGTAGTCAAGACTGTACTAAGAGTAAGAAATCTCTCTATCATGTTATAAGTCGAGTTTCACCTAGTTTCCACAACTTGGATTAATTTCAGATCTGATTCTTTTCTTAGTTCCTCAGCAGCTCTGACGTTGTGCTTGAACCAAAACTCAATCTTTTTAACTTTTTCAATTAATATTTGTAGATCTGGGACCGCTTCCACAGACCTATAAGCGACTGGGTTCAAAAGGTGTGCAAAACAGATATGTCTGTTTTGGGGAAAAATGTTCTCCATAGCTTTGACTACGTTGGCACCGCCATCAGTTATCACCGAATTTAATATTGATTAATCTAGATTCCAGTTTCAAATATTTCAATAATTTTATTCAAAATAAGATCTGCTGTTGGGGTTTTGGGAATTTCGAAAACACCTACATTACAAGACGTCAGTTTTTTATTATCTAAGAAATGGACCGTTAATCATATAAAACTTCTAGTCTGTTGGATCTCTGTCCACAGGTCAGTAGTCATCGAGAAATACTCGAGGTCAGCAAATTTGTTTTTAAAAACACTTGCTGCTGTATCATATTTCGAAAAAATTAATTTCTTTATTGTTTTTCTACATGGAAGTGTGTTGTGAGGGCAAATGGATTTGAACATTTTTATGAACGCTTTATGTTTGACTAAGTTAAATGGTAAATCAGCTTTGCACAATGGGTTAATAATACAATTTGTTAATATACTATGTATTTTCCCACTCTCTTGATGAGAAACTACTACTTGTAAAGATTCTTCTAAAGTACTTTGGACTGATTTGAAGTTAGTGGATGTTGAACAAGAAGGTTGGTTTATTATTGTATGTGTATTTGATGTATTTTCCATTGAGTAATCTGAAAGATCAGATTGCACTGATTTCCTTCTGAATGTGTTGTCTCCCGGCTCTCCCCAATCCACATAATTTGAGCCTCGAGGTTGTTCAACGTTTCTTTGAGGTACATAATCAATACCTAATCCTTGTTAATATGTACTCTTAAATGACTGGTGTTGCCCGATGTTTTGACGAATCGTCCGCAAATTTTGCATTTGGCACTCCTATATCATTAATTTTGATGTAGTGTTGCCACTATTTCGATTTTGGGGACATTTTTTAACAAATTGAAACACTAAAAGCACAAAAAAAAAACGAAAACCACAACTAAATAAGAAACACCACAACTAAAGAAAAAGGCACTACAAAAAAAAACAAAAAAAAAAAAAAAACTAAACAAAAAAAACCAACCAAAAATATTAAACAATACAGCTAAACTAAGACAAATCACCGGCGTTTTGACTAAACGGCGCATCAATCACAAATGAAAGAGAAAATCCTAGTGGTTGAGGAAACAGTGAAACAGGTTATCTCCCAAAACTTCCCTACTCGTCTCAAAATGTCCCATCTATCCAAAAATGTCCCTTACTCAGTATGACCACGATTCGCCTAAATGAAGATTTCGTTGATTCTCTGAGGTTAAGACATAATAATAATAATAATGATAGATATTTTTCTATGAAATATTTCAAATACAACACATGTATGTTAGGCCTCTCTATTTTTTATACGCCGCCATGTTCCATCTTCGCGTATCGGTCCTAGGACTGGAAGCTTTTAACCACTTCGAAGCTATGGCGCCCGATTATATAATGGCTTTGGGGGCGGGCGGCTTGTCTCTTCCTTCTGAAAACCATTATCTTTGTTTTCTTATCATTGATTTCCAGCCCTAACCTGCTTGCTTCAGTTTCAAGCTTTCCAACAGCATCCTTGGCAGAGCTCAGGGACCTTCCAACAATGGCCACATCGTCAGCATAGGCAAGAAACTTTATTAAATATTGTCCCCCCTCTATTTATGGCGGCATGGAGAACTACGTTAAAGAGGAGTGGGGCTAGCGGATCTCCTTGCCTGAGTCCAATCCCAACATCAAGAGGGTCCGAGACACTTCCGCAGTACTTCACCATGCTCTTACTTCCCATCATTGAACATTTTGCCAGCCTTATTAACTTGGGAGAGATTCCTATTTCAGCCATTCCTTTGTATAATTCATTACGTTTGATAGTATCATATGCTGCCCTAAAATCGATGAATATCGCCCACATTGAATGGTTGAATTCGTTCATTTTCTCATACGTCAACCTCAGTGAGAAGATTTGATCTATTGCAACGAAATCCTCCTTTATATTCACCGATTATCCTTTCAACGTATAGTAGCAGTCTATTATATCGGTCATCTCCTTCCCCTATCCACTCGTAAGCTCCTCGTTTCTTCACTTATTTTCCCCCACTTTGACTATTGTTGTGCGGTGTATGACGGCCTCCCGGCTGTGCTTGAAGGCAGACTAAAGCGCATTATGAACATTTCCTTGAGATTTGTCTTCGGTACTTCAAGGAGGTCTCATGTTACCCACTTATACGGTGAATTAAAGTGGCTCCTCCCCTCAACCCGCAGACAATATTTCCTTGGATCATACCTCTACCAAACTATTAACTCCCAGCATCCTTCCTATATCCACAGTCTCCTTCAATTTAAATCCTCAGTCCACTCCCTTGAAACTAGATCGCGACAGTCTGACCTTTATCTTCCTACCCACAGAACCAAAACTTTTGATCGTTCCTTTATTGTTCGCTCTACCACACTCTGGAATTCTCTACCTATCCACATCCGCCATGCTGCCTCTTTATCCTCATTCAAATCCCAACTTTTCCTATACCTTCTGTCATCCCAAATAGACGATCAGCAAATGTGATATGATATATGATAGAAATCTACATTGAGTGAATGAAGATTACTGTTTACTGCCCAAACTTTAATTTGCTTTTGTTTGAATAAAATTTTAGTTTTTCAGAAGATAAAATTAGAAGATATATATTTTTCATTAATTTCTTTGTTATTTCTTATGTATGGTATCTTTCTCATTGTAAATAATTGTAATTTTTTGTAAATAATAATTAATCATGCTTCTTGTCTGTTGGCCAGACATATTACATATTTCTATTGTACATAACTGTTATTCTTAGGGGACCTAGTCCCAGAATAAAATTTTTTTTCTATTCTATTCTATTCTATTCTATATAGTGCAATAGAAAACACCTTATAGGTAGTGCTTAGCAGAGATATACCTCGGTAGTTGCAGTTGGCTGGGTCTCCTTTTCCTTTGAATATTGGCACAATATGGCCCTCTGTCCAATCCTTAGGGATATTCTCCTCTTCCCAGCATTGCAATAGTTCGTAGATCTCCTTGGTTAACTCATTTCCAGCAATTTTTAAGAGTTCTGATGGTATTCCATCTGGGCCTGGAGATTTATTATTTTTCAATTATTCCAAGATCACTTCGATCTCATCCCTGTCAGGCAGTATTTCCTCTTCCTGCGCTCCATGGTCAGATAAGTTTAGAAAATCTATTTCAGAGGCTTTTTCACCTTTATCTAGCAATGTTTGGAAATTTTCTTTCCACCTTTCTAGGGCCTCTTCCCTGAGCATCAGGATTCTTCCTTCCTTATTCCTTATGCTGCATCCTTCGCTCATGTTGCGTTTCTGGAAGTTATTTATTTTCTTGTAAAATTTTCTAGATTCATTATTTGTTCTGGTCTCCTCTATTGATTGAATTTCCTTGTTGAAGGCTTCTCTTTTCTTTCGTTTCATAATCTTTTTGGCAACGTCTATGGCATATTTTTAATCCTTCCAGCTTTATCTCGTGCTTCTCTCTAGCCATTTCGTTCTTTTGTTATTTCTCAGACTTACTGCGTTTTTACAATTATTATTGAACCATTCATTCATACGTCTTCTTGGTTTCTCTCCACAGATATCCTTTGTGGTCTTAACCACAATTTCTTTTACATCAGACCATCTGCTCTCCAAGGCTTTGCCTTCGACTATCTCCGCCGGAATATCCTTGAGGCATTCACTAGCTCTGTCCTGGAATAACTTTCTTCCCTCCTCTGACTTAGAACATTCCAGATTCCATCATTGACCTTGGTCATTACACCGTTTTGGCATCTTTTTTATACGCTGTTTCAGTTTCATTACAACAAGGTAATGGTCTGAGTTTATATCAGGGCCTCTAAATGATCTGATATCAACAACACTACTACAGTGCCTAATAGTGACGAGGATATGGTCAATTTGGTTGGTTGTGCGACCATCTGGGGATTTCCAAGTATGCTTATGAATGTTCTTGTGGGGAAACACTGTGCTCACTACTTTTAATTCCTTGGTAGCCCCGAAGCCAACGAGTCTTTCACCATTGTCATTGGTTCGGTCATGGAGACTGTACTTGCCGATAGTGGGCCCAAGCTCTGGTTCTTTGCCGATTCGTGCATTAAAATCTCCTAGGATAATCTTAATATCATAAGAGGGGCATCTATCATACACCCTTTCTAACTGCTCATAGAAAGCCTCTTTTTCCTCCTCTTCATTATCCATTGTTGGGGCATGCACACATATTAAACTAATGTTGCTGAATTCTCCTTTCAATCTTAGCTTGCAGAGCCTTTCATTCACTGGTTGGAAATCAATAATTGCGTTTGTTATTTCTTTGGAGACGAGGAAAGCTGTTCTTAATATAAAATTAATAAAACTAAAAATAGGAAGAAGAAAAAAAGACATACTTTTAAAACTGATTTTGACTTTTGAAACTGACTAGGGTTTATTTTATTTACTTTGTTGTCAATCATCCAGGCTATCAGGATAGCTAGGCTGCTAGTGGGGTAGTTACTTCCTGATAATTGTTTAGTAGCCATCAGCAGGGGCTCTAAAATTTGTATAATTTCTTGTAACACTTTGTTTTCAGCTCCTGTGGTCAATGTAGGTGCTGTTGTATTTTTATGTATAATTGTATTCAAGACTGTACTAAGAGTGAGAAATCTCTCTATCATGTTATAAGTCGAGTTCCACCTAGTTTCCACAACTTGGATTAATTTCAGATCTGATTCTTTTCTTAGTTCCTCAGCAGCTCTGACCTGCTTGAACCAAAACTCAATCTTTTTAACTTTTTCAATTAATATTTGTAGATCTGGGACCGCTTCCACAGACCTATAAGCGACTGGGTTCAAAAGGTGTGCATAACAGATATGTCTGTTTTGGGTGAAAATGTTCTCCATAGCTTTGACTACGTTGGCACCGCCATCAGTTATCACCGAATTTAATATTGATTAATCTAGATTCCAGTTTCAAATATTTCAATAATTTTATTCGAAATAAGATCTGCTGTTGGGGTTTTGGGAATTTCGAAAACACCTACATTACAAGACGTCAGTTTTTTATTATCTAAGAAATGGACCGTTAATCATATAAAACTTCTAGTCTGTTGGATCTCTGTCCACAGGTCAGTAGTCATCGAGAAATACTCGAGGTCAGCAAATTTGTTTTTAAAAACACTTGCTGCTGTATCATATTTCGAAAAAATTAATTTCTTTATTGTTTTTCTACATGGAAGTGTGTTGTGAGGGCAAATGGATTAGAACATTTTTATGAACGCTTTATGTTTGACTAAGTTAAATGGTAAATCAGCTTTGCACAATGGGTTAATAATACAATTTGTTAATATACTATGTATTTTCCCACCCTCTTGATGAGAAACTACTACTTGTAAAGATTCTTCTAAAGTACTTTGGACTGATTTGAAGTTAGTGGATGTTGAACAAGAAGGTTGGTTTATTATTGTATGTGTATTTGATGTACTTTCCATTGAGTAATCTGAAAGATCAGATTGCACTGATTTCCTTCTGAATGTGTCGTCTCCCGGCTCTCCCAAATCCACATAATTTGAGTTTATAAGAGTTGATAATAGTCTGAGTTTATATCAGGGCCTCTAAATGATCTGATATCAACAACACTACTACAGTGCCTAATAGTGACGAGGATATGGTCAATTTGGTTGGTTGTGCGACCATCTGGGGATTTCCAAGTATGCTTATGAATGTTCTTGTGGGGAAACACTGTGCTCACTACTTTTAATTCCTTGGTAGCCCCGAAGCCAACGAGTCTTTCACCATTGTCATTGGTTTGGTCATGGAGACTGTACTTGCCGATAGTGGGCCCAAGCTCTGGTTCTTTGCCGATTTGTGCATTAAAATCTCCTAGGATAATCTTAATATCATAAGAGGGGCATCTATCATACACCCTTTCTAACTGCTCATAGAAAGCCTCTTTTTCCTCCTCTTCATTATCCATTGTTGGGGCATGCACACATATTAAACTAATGTTGCTGAATTCTCCTTTCAATCTTAGCTTGCAGAGCCTTTCATTCACTGGTTGGAAATCAATAATTGCGTTTGTTATTTCTTTGGAGACGAGGAAAGCTGTTCTTAATATAAAATTAATAAAACTAAAAATAGGAAGTATTATAGGTGGAATAGTCAGGAATCAGTCATTTTTGAAAAGTTTTTAATTTTGCCAACGTTTCGGCTCAAGCTTGTGAGCCATCATCAGGGCTACAAACATCAGAACAAAAGAGATACATATTAATATGATAATGAAAATTTTCTTCTGAATGTAGTGACAATGATAACATTTGAAATAAAACAGAAAATATACCAACATACTTAAATATTATAGATACAAATAATGATAATATGATACATAATCTGATGATGATAAGCATAACAAATTTTACAGAACTTTAGACTTTATTATAAAAGTAAAAAAAAACATATATATATATATATATATATATATATATATATATATATATATATATATATATATATATATATATATATATATATATATATATATATATAAACGTACCATTACTGAGCCATGTCCAAGCATAAACTGAGGAAAACCATAAACATAGGTAGTATGGGGAGGGGTTCGTGTAAAAACCCTGAAGGTTTTCCCCTCTAAGTTTAAATACTACAGCTTATCTTTGTTTTTAAAAGTTTTACAAAATTATATAATGGAAAAAACAAAATAATATATCCGTATGTACAATAAGGTTGAACATTTTTAACAGAAAATTATAAACACTAGAATCTGAGGTATTTAAAAGATCATGAGGTATATAATAAAAAACAAAATAAATAACAAAAACAAGAACCAGAGGTGTTGTAAACAAAAAGATAAATATACAGTAAATAAATAAAATATACATTACACAAGCAATTTGTACAATAAAGTGATAGAGTTATAATTTAAGGAGACGGAAGATGTTAGCATACGAGGGAGAAATTATCTCTTTGTCAGTTTTATGATTTACGGGAACTCGATCTTTTTCCATATGGATATATATAGCTTCGGAGACCCGACATATACACCCTCAATAAAAATAGGAAGAAGAAAAAAGACATACTTTTAAAACTCCGTCTCTTCCATGTCCTCTGCACTATTATGACATGCTCTCCAAAAAAGAAGACTCAGGTACTTCCCCTTGATCAGAGTCAGAACCATGTCTGCTCTTGGGTGAATTATTGCGATTCATGAGGAGTTTGATTTCCCTAATAGCTTTGGCAGCGGCCTCTAGATCTTTAAAATATAACTTCTTCCACCTTGGATCAAGGATGGTACTAATGGCTAATGGGGAGACATATTCCACCATTAGCCGTTTTTTTATTTCCTCTAAAACGGCAATTTTAAACCGTATCCCAATGTCTGTACTAGGGTTTATTTTATTTACTTTGTTGTCAATCATCCAGGCTATCAGGATAGCTAGGCTGCTAGTGGGGTAGTTACTTCCTGATAATTTCCACAGACCTATAAGCGACTGGGTTCAAAAGGTGTGCATAACAGATATGTCTGTTTTGGGTGAAAATGTTCTCCATAGCTTTGACTACGTTGGCACCGCCATCAGTTATCACCGAATTTAATATTGATTAATCTAGATTCCAGTTTCAAATATTTCAATAATTTTATTCGAAATAAGATCTGCTGTTGGGGTTTTGGGAATTTCGAAAACACCTACATTACAAGACGTCAGTTTTTTATTATCTAAGAAATGGACCGTTAATCATATAAAACTTCTAGTCTGTTGGATCTCTGTCCACAGGTCAGTAGTCATCGAGAAATACTCGAGGTCAGCAAATTTGTTTTTAAAAACACTTGCTGCTGTATCATATTTCGAAAAAATTAATTTCTTTATTGTTTTTCTACATGGAAGTGTGTTGTGAGGGCAAATGGATTTGAACATTTTTATGAACGCTTTATGTTTGACTAAGTTAAATGGTAAATCAGCTTTGCACAATGGGTTAATAATACAATTTGTTAATATACTATGTATTTTCCCACCCTCTTGATGAGAAACTACTACTTGTAAAGATTCTTCTAAGTACTTTGGACTGATTTGAAGTTAGTGGATGTTGAACAAGAAGGTTGGTTTATTATTGTATGTGTATTTGATGTACTTTCCATTGAGTAATCTGAAAGATCAGATTGCACTGATTTCCTTCTGAATGTGTCGTCTCCCGGCTCTCCCAAATCCACATAATTTGAGCCTCGAGGTTGTTCAACGTTTCTTTGAGGTACATAGTCAATACCTAATCCTTGTTGATATGTACTCTTAAATTACTGGTGTTGCCCCATGTTTTGACGAATCGTCCGCAAATTTTGCATTTGGCACTCCTATCATTAATTTTGATGTAGTGTTGCCACTATTTCGATTTTGGGGACATTTTTTAACAAATTGAAACACTAAAAGCACAAAAATAAAACGAAAACCACAACTAAATAAGAAACGCCACAATTAAAGAAAAAGACACTACAAAAAAAAAAACACTAAACAAAAAAAATATACACAATCAAAAATATTAAACACTACAGCTAAACTAAGACAAATCACCGGCGTTATGACTAAACGGCGCATCAATCACAAATGAAAGAGAAAACCCTAGGGTTGAGGAAACAGTGAAACAGGTTATCCTCCAAAACTTCCCTACTCGTCTCAAAATGTCCCATCTGTCCAAAATGTCCCTTACTCAGTATGACCACGATTCGCCTAAATGAAGATTTCGTTGATTCTCTGAGGTTAAGACATAATAATAATAATAATAATAGATATTTTTCTATGAAATATTTCAAATACAACACATTTATGTATTAGAAAAACATTACAGTAGCCCGACCGCCGTTGTGTCAAAGTTTTCCCATTAATATGATTATATTAAACATTTAAAAAAATAATATAAGTAAAGTCATCTAAAGTTTCAATGAAAATAATTGGCAACGAAAATAATCTTCTCATGAAAGGTTTACGCATATGTCGTCTATGGAGCACATAGTTTGAAAATCGTTTGAATGGTGGGAGCAAATGGGTCGAAAGTATAAGGATATCTATTATAAAGTATAAGAATATTCCAACGGACATTCCACCAAGCAAGAAAATATTACAACATCTATTCATAAATCTATTTAATCATTGTTATAAGTGATAAACATAAAATAGTCGATAAATCGAAATTGCTATAGTTTATTGGTTGGTATTTTAAAGTGAAACAGATGAAAATTTTTCCATGACTCACAGATGTCACATAAAAAGGCAGATCATTACAATTCACTGCTTACATCCAACTGTTCAGAATAAATGTTAGTTGTTTAAGTTAGTTTCCGTTGAAATTCCTTTTCGTAAATTAATGTTCCAAGGTGAATCTTAGGTGGAGTGTAATGCTAACAGATATGATTGTTATTTGAGTCTCAAATTTTGAGATGTGATGCGATGCGAGTGGAGTGATCTTGCATATCTCATTAGGGGTGTTAAATAAAGTTTTTATACTCTTCAGATACTAACATATGTACATATAAATCATCTTCAAGTTATTGATATATACAATGTATATACATATAAACATGATTTTAAATATTTAATTATTGAATTTCAATAGTGTAGGTAAACTTTACCTACAGGGTATGGTAAAGCTTAATTTTTTTTTTTTTTTTTAATTTAAGTTCACAAAAGTTTAATTTAAAAATATTTAGGAAAATTTTGTTTTTATCTTTTAAATAAATATGTCTTTTAAGAGGAAAAAAAAAAAACGTTCTACGTAAACAAAAATATGTAACTCATTTGGTAGAAAGAATCCGTTGTCGATTCTTTGACAACTTTCACTTCATTTTTTGGAGGGTTTATATAGTTCATAGCATTTTATACTCATGTGAACATCATTTATATTTTATTCTAAAAAGTATACTTTGGGTTTTTCGGCCGTTTCTGTTTAACCTAGTGCTAAAAAAAGCAATATTACATCATTTATTCATAATTATGTACAACAAATATTCTAAAATAAATGTAGCAAAATATCAAGTTCATATTATGTCTAAATGTATTCATACCTCATTTACATATATTAAACATCACGTCGATATTTTTTAATAGCAGCAAAATATCTATATTAAAGCTAAATAGTTAACATATATTATATGATTGCAGTCATATGCAAATAATTACAATTTTTTTTATCGATAATATCGGTGGAATTTATCGATATTCCGATATTATCGGGCATAAAATATAGATATCAAAATATCGACTATCGAGGCGAAAATATCGATATTCCGATAATATAGATATCCCATCCCTACCTCGAACTCACCAGTTACCGTCGTGACGATGTCTGAGTGGGACGTATTATCATCAAATTTCTTGCTACTGAAGGTGTAAACCAGCTGAAATCTTGAGAAGGTTGACTGTACAGTTCGGGGAAGAGACACTTTCTCGCGCCAGAGTTTTTGCATGGCATTAACAGTTTGGGTCGTGATCGTGTTCATAATGAAAGCTATGACCACTCCAGCATCACAGCAGACATCAGCTGTGTTCGACAGCTTATTGAAGGTGACAGACGTCCACCAGTGCCATTGCAAGTGAGGTTGGGATAAGCTATGGAAGCACTTTTTTCATACTCACAGAGGAGCTAGGGTTTCATAAGGTGGGTTCCTCCTTGAAACTGTTATATATTAATTTGCTGCTGTTTATCATCAGCAGTGTAATGTTGTAAGTTAAGACTATAGGGATTGAAAATTAATTATGATCTGTTAATAACATTGTTATTTTAATAAATAAATATTTATTTTACTATGTATTATTTATAAACTTTTTATGAAACCTTACTCCAAACAGCATGCCTAAAAGTATTTTTTTATTTCCTTAAAAAAATGATAGAAATATCTTTGTAATATGAATCCAGATATATTTCAATTTTTATATTACCCTCAATTTATGATTTTGTTTGTTTATTTAACATCACTTTATGCTACTATGGCTAATCGGATGATACTACAGTGGCAGTCTTAAATTTTGCCTATCCAGGTTTTTATTAGGATAGGGATCTTTAACGAGAACCTGACATCGCACAGGCTCGGGACCACCTTTTAACTTCCCCAACGAAGGACGGCATAGCTAAGGATTTTTTACTCCCATTAAAAAATCCTAGGACCACCTGCGGGTTTGAACCTGTGACCTTTGGCATAGGAAGCTGTTATGCTAACCACCCAGCTACAAGTGATCCCAATTTATGATTTTAATAAATTACTTTCAAGTAAATTAAATTCTACTGGTCATTTTTCAAAAATATTTTTACTCTATTCAATGTATGTATGTGTGTTTTGATACATCGTTCTTAATCTAATCTGCACCCCATTGGAACAACATTCCTTCTAATATTCGGTACTCGCAAACCCTCAAGATTTAAATCCTATTCATTCATATCATATCAATCCTATTTATCTGTTCACAGCCATTTCCAGTCCATTCAATTTTATTTTATTGTTTTGTTTTTTTCCTGCAAATTATTAAAGACTCAAAGTCCACTGTTTATTTTCTGTTATATTATTCTGAAATGACTAGTCCCAGAATAAATAAATAAATATTAAGATTTCACTAGTACTTACATTTTGTTGGGATGAGTTTTTCTTTTGAGGTAACTGTCAAGTTCTCGAAATGGACTAATTTGTAAACCAAAACAGCTTCTATAATTATATTTTCCTTGATGTTTTATTAATATGGTATTTTTTCTGCTAAATGAAATGCATTTTCACGTGATTAATACTCATGAAATATATCCTTATTAAAACTAAGTCCCAAGCATTTATCATCATGCCTATCCCTCTCTCTCTCTCTCTCTCTCTCTATCTATCTATATATATATATATATATATATATATAATTCTAGTGAATTGTATTTAAATTTTGAATATAAGTGGTGTGCTCGTTTATTCTTAAAAAAAAGAAAAAAATCATTTTGAATAGATCTGGCACTCAAAGCAACAAATCAACTAGTTGTTTCTTGTTATTTAAAAATATATATACTATTTTTAACATTAACAATGTTCGAATGTAAGTCCTTCATCTTACTTCACATTTACTTCTGTATTTAACTGATGATCAAGCCAGTTTTCTAGATTTTATTTTTATTTCTTATTTTTAACAAATTAAACTTAATTATTTATTAAGAGTGAACAAAATAAAAAAAAGTTTATAACTGCCTAGATTAAAAATCTCAAATATATACTGAACCAGTTCAAAAAAAGTGTGGGCTCATAATATTCAATAGTCGATAACAAGTGGCCTTAAGAGGTATTTTATTAGATCAATTATCATTCATCCTGAACTGACTTTATCTTACTTTTACTCTTGATAATCTTTTCATAGCATTTAGTATTACTTTTAATTTTTATTTAATTTTATTTTATTTTACAAAATAGACGGATATGAATATCCATTTATAAAATATTCAATCAGGTGAGCATACAAAGTAAAATATAATAACATGTTTTCATCACAAAACAATATGGGGGTAACTAAAAATAAAATTAACAAATTACATAAAATATAAATAATAATTATATATATATATATATATATATATATATATATATATATATATATATATATATAATATATATATAGAGAGAGAGAGAGAGAGAGAGAGAGAGAGAGAGAGATTTTTTAGAATTAATATATGGGGAAAAAACTTATATAAATATAAATAAATAGTTACCAAAGTTTACAATAATACAAGTGGTCTCTTATATTATATTAGGCAACAATTATCCAGAAAATAATTTCTTTACATCACTTTTCTTACAAGTAAAAATATCAATTTTATCACAGTAATTATTACCTATAAGAAGCAGCTCAGACAATCCCTGATGCAATAAATAATTTCTAGACTGGTATTGCACTCTAAAAGGGAGAGGTGACCTAATATTGTGATAAGGAACGTTGATAGGTATCATTCCAAGTAATTCCGAACAATTTGTGCTATTGTTTAGAAATTTGACTCACCCCCGAAATAAAGGATATGATGAAGAGAAGGGAAGCGACAAGACGTAAATTTCGACGCACTCGTTTGCAAGAAGACTATGTGTCTTTCAAGAAGCTTCGTAATGAAACCCAATGCGCAGTGCGATGTGCTAAATCCCTCCATATCCATTCTGTCCTTTCCAATGCTCCTGATACTAAATCTAAATGGAAAATCCTTAGAAAATTGTCATTTCCTGAACCCAATAACCCCAGTTCTTTCCAAATCACGCCTGAAGAACTCAATAACCATTTTATATCCTCAGCTCCAAATTCTTCGACAACTCCTGACATTACTTACCATAGCTTCAATCCATACAGTTTCTTCTTTTCTCACGTCTTAAAATCCCGTACCAATGACTATGGACCGGACAATATTCCTGTAAAACTAATAAAATCCAGCCTCCCATCCCTCATACCAGTACTATATCATATTTATAATTTCTCTCTGAAAAATTCCACTTTTCCTTTTTTCTGGAAAACCGCCTTCGTCCGACCACTAAATAAAGTTCCGAACCCTACCTCACTGCAAGATTTCCTTCCTATTTCTATCCTCTCCAATCTATCAAAACTGCTCGAACGCCTTGTCCAAACCCAGCTATAAAATTTCCTTGAAGAAAACTCTATCCTTAGTCGTCTCCAATCCGATTTCCAACCTGGTTATTCTACCCAATCCGCTCTCCTTAAAATAACACAAGACCTCCAAAATGCCATTGATCACCAAGCATTAACTATACTCATCCTCCTAGATTTCTCAAATGCGTTTGAAACGGTTGATCATAGTATCCTTCTTACCACACTCCAAAATCTTCCAGTATCCAACAGTGCTTTGCGCTGGTTTCAATCCTTCCTCTCCGATCGTTCTCAGTATGTAGTAGTGCCAGATCAACCTCCTTCCAGTACCCTGCCTCTATCCTGTGGTGTCCCTCAGGGGTCGTCTCTATCCCCACTCTATTCGATATCTACATTAATGACCTCCGTCTCCATATCCATCACTCTAAATACCACCTCTATGCTGACGATTTCCAAATATACCTCTCCTTCCCACCTTCCGACCTATTACAAGCTACAAAAAGATTACAAGAGGACATAAATCGAATAAGCCACTGGGCTGTGGTTAATAAATTAAAGTTAAATGTTGAGAAAACAAAAGCTATTGTAATAGGATCCCATCACCTCCTGAAAACTGTTCCTCATATCCCAACCCTGGTTCTAAATAGTAATCCTATAACTTTCCACCCGACTGTCGGGAATCTGGGAGTAACCTTTGACCAAACTCTATCCTTCAAAAATCATATTTCCGAAATCTCTCGTCGTACCTTTTCAACCTTAAAGCGACTATATTCTCTCCGTCACCTATTCCCACTTGAAACCCGAAAACTCCTCGTTACCTCTCTAATATTTCCCCACTTCGACTATTGCTGTACGGTATACGGTGGTGTGTCTGGGGATCTCGAGGTAAATATAAAACGCTGAATTAATTGCTTTGCCCGATTCATCTTCGGGGTCCCTAGATACACCTCTGTATCCCAATTTTATGGCGAGTTGAAGTGGCTTAACCCTTCCAATCGTCGCAAGTATTTCCTTGCGTCATTCCTTTACCAAGTAATCCAATCCCGCTGTCCATCATACATTTTTGACCTCCTATAGTTCAAATCCTCTGTCCATCCTCGTTGTTCATGCTCCAGGTCTTCAGATTTATACAGTACAGCCCACCGAACTGCACATTTCGAAAGATCCTTTCTTATCCGATCCTCAATTCTATGGAACTCTATCCCTCCTACCATCCCTCACTCCAATTCTCTTCCTACCTTCAAATCACGTATACTCGATCACTTAATGAATACCGAGGCTCAATAGAATGTAAATAAGCTTTTTTATATATTATTTTTATTTTTTCTCATTGAAAAATGTCTATTTTATACCAGTAATTATTAACTTGTTTGTATTAATTTAATTTACTCTAAGGCTCTAAATCCCTTTTTGTACATTCTGTATATTTTATTCTAAAGGAACATGCCCCAGAATAATAAAAGAATTTATTTATTTATTTGACAATGAACATAATATTTAATTGCATTCTTCTCAATTCTAGTGATGGTAATCTTACATTATTTCTAATATTACAATAATCAATTGCTTCCAAGCTGCAACCCATTTTATATGCTATCAGTCTTGAAAATTTATTTTGTACATTTTCAATTTTCTTATTGTACATCATAGTAGGGCGACCATACAATACTAAAGTACTCCATAATAGGTCTAACTGTGGTTACATATAGTATTTTCAAACTAAAAATGTTTTTAAATTATTTGGTTGTTCTGTATATAAAGCCAAGTAATTTATAAGATTTGATACAAATATTATCTATGTGAAATTTGAAAGAGAGGTAGGTTATGCGAAAAAGTAACACCCAAGTCTTTAACCATATTAATGCTTTCTAGATCAATGTTACCAATCTTATAGGAAAATTCTAATGGTTTGCTATTTCGATGATATGACATTGATTTACACTTTGACGGATTGAGAGAGAGACAATTTTGTGAACACCAAGTTTCCAGTTTCATGAGAGTTTCATTCATGAGATGCTTACAATTATTTAAGGATGTTACCTGGGAGAAAATTTTTAAATCATCTACAAAAAGTAGATAGTGAACACCAGAAAACACCACATCAATATCATTCAAGAAAATTATAAATAACAATGGTCCAAGATGGGAACCCTGAGGCACTCCTAATTTTACAACAATTTGTTTAGATAGAACATTGCTATTAATTTTGACAAATTGGACTCTATCGTGCAAGTAACTATCAAACCACTGCAACAGCATCCCATTCAATCCTATTTGTTCTAATTTATGGAGCAACAACTGAATATCTACACTGTCAAATGCTTTATTTAGGTCTGTGTAGATAACATCCACCTGAAAATTTGTGGTGAAAGATTTTAAAATATATTCTTCTAAGAGAAGAAGATTTGTGGATGTTGATCTACCAGGCATGAATTTAATCTAATTTAAGCTTGTTCTGTAAATCTGTACCTCCTTTCAAGGATCCTCCATTGAACATATAAAAAAATAATTTTTACTAATATTGGTAGTACAGGAGGAAATACCCAAAATTTGTTTTGAATTACTTTAAGTACATCATTATTAATAACTATTTATAGAGCAGCAAAGGAGAAAGTAATTTTGTGATAAATTCGTAAATGATGTTTTTCTGCTCATCCTTTGGCTCAAAAGGAATTAAAATATATTAAATAGTTCTCCAATACAGTATTTAATTTTTAATACTCCTGTTGACCATAATATGAAGCAATATATTTTTTAATAAATTAACTTCTAGAGCTCTTCTCACCTCCTTGGCGAATGTTGCTGTATGTGCTTCTAAAAATAAGATTGATCTATTCAACAAAAACACTATAATGACAGAATTAACATTCATAAATAATATTGGCTATAAACATAAGAAGAAAGAAGACATTTAAACATTTGCAATTTAATATATATTTATATAAAATAACTTTGACAAACAAAATGCAGTGACAGGATTGACAAACATTAATCATGAAATAAAATATAATAACTGCATAATTTTCCAGTAACTGCAATGTTCTTAAATAAAACTGTTCTATAAACATAAAAATAAATAAGACTGTACTTGAGATCAAGTTATTACTATAATTTAAATGAAAATCTTTAAGTGTAAGAAACACAAATGTTTCACAAGGATTTCTACTAATACAAAATTAAGCAGTCATGCATAACTGCCGAACACTTAATTTCAAAAATTGAAATCATATCATCACAATGTCAAATAAAAATTCACTATTTTATTAGTCAATTAGTAAACACACTTTTAAAGTTGGGTTTTAAAGAAAATCAGCATATTCAACAATTTTTATTCACTTACTAGAGGTGAAATTTAAAAATAAAGTGTGGATTGTTCACTTTAAAACCAGAAGCATTATTTAATAAACTTCTCTTTACATTGGATGGATTCAACCAGAACTGATGGTTTACATGAAAAATAGTTAGGGAGACTAAAAGAATAAATTTGGTATAGGCATCTTTGGAAAAATATGATTATTAAATGTTAAGTTTTACCAATATTAACTAAATTTTATATTTTAATATTGAATCAGAATCATTTTTTAAGAGTAAAAAATAAATAAAACAGCTGAATAAAGAATTAATAATATTTTTGATAAAACTTGAATATTTTTTAAACTAACTTTGAACTCTATTGAGTATTTTATAAACAAACAAATACATCATCTGTATAGTTAGTTGCTTTATTAGGAATACTGAAGAAATAATATATTCTCTTACATCAAGAGATTAGAGATGAAAAATTAACAGAAGTTATAGAGAATCGGCATAAGATAGTTGAGAATCGCCAGAAAAGATAGCTCACTCTAAAACTACCTGCAGAGAATAGAAAATAAATAAAGCAAGTCAAATAGCTTATCTCCAAACATATCATAGCTAAGTAAATATTGACAATGGTATTTTACCATTATTTGATAAGAAAACATCCAATGACTGGATGAATACAAAAATACCTTAAATTAGCAATGTTTAACTATTGAATTAATTTTATAATCAGTTCCTCAGAGCTAAGTGACTATAAGCATATGACTCAAGTATAAGAAAAATAAAATAAATAATCGTACCTAAAAGCAATTAAAAAAAAAAAAAAAAATGCTTTTATTATAAAATCTAGGCATGCCATTAAATAAGGGTCAGGCCAACTCTTAATAGAAAAAAAAAAAATCATGTACTTCTACTACAAGTGGAGTCTTAGGTTTACTGCATATAGGGATTTGAACTGTTTCTAGGACATAAGCCATGTAAGTGGGTGATTATGCTGAGATCATGCTCAGCCGCCAGGTTTTTTCTTCAATTTCGGGTACCCTCTTTACAGGGACAGGGTAAGCCCAAGGGCTGATATAACATAACAAATAATTATTCTGACACAGTTGGCACACAACCCGAGACCCAGAGAACGGTAGTATAGAGCTTAAACTCTCTATACCATTTGTTTTAAATGGAATAATAAATTTTACTACTGCTTAGTCTTTAGTTTATGTATATCTGTCCTACCTTAAGCAAGATCATTACAAAATTTATTTAAAAAAATAAAGAAGACAGAACAACCTGAAAGAAATGTTCAGTAAAAAAATAAAAATAAAGCATAACATAACAATGCTTAAAGCAAACAAATCTTATTTATAACAGAAGTTTAATAACAAAAACCAAGTAAAATCAATTTAATTTATTAAAAAGATACTTTTTTTCATGATAAATAAATAACAAATGAAGTGAAAAAATTAATTTTAGTGAGCGAAAACAGCTAATCTACCACATATACAAATGTATTTTTTATGAAAAACACCTAAATGCAGGAGTTAATATTGTAAAATCCCTTCATTTTTGATCAAGTTAAGGGAGTCAAAACATAACATAAATATTCTAAAAAAATATATGTGCATAATGTCCAATACAAAATTGAAGGGTTTTAAAAATTCATAATTTGATAATCTTTTTATTTTGCTTTTGCATGGCATGACCTTAATAAAATAGTTAAAGTACATAGTAGTAGTAATGTGTAAAGCCCATTCAGTGATGCAATATCAACGGAGAAACTGCAGGCCAAATGTGGAAAATTTGTAAGAAAAGAGTGGATAAGCTAATAAATTAAGATACATTACATGTGGAGTCTTGGCTACGAGGTTTAATTACAGGGAAAAAGCCTCTCTCAGAATACTTCAGACAACTACTATTTATACCATCTTGAATTTCATTTCAACTTGTTAATTAGTTCAACATTTGTTTCAATTACATGCACTGTCAGATGATTTTTATTTCAATAACAAAACATTAGTATTAGGCACATGTATGATAAAATCTTCTTTCATTAGCTATTCACTTATATAACGGTGTATAGAATGTTTGAAAATTGTATGCACCCTTCATTAAGATGATAACAACTAGTGGCTATTAAACAAACTTCCAAATGTTGGACTTCTTTTCAAGAAATTTCGGTGAATAAATAATTTTTAAAAAATGCTGCATTTTGATACTTGATAAAAAATAAATTTAACTAAACAAACTTGAATAATAGAATTTAGAAAAATCTAAATTTTAGTGTGATGTGGAAAAGCTTATATCGAATAGAGAAAAGCTGGCCAATAGAAGTATGTCACATCTAATATGGAAAAATATCTTTGTCCAAAACTCAGTGCTCCGAATAATAATAGGTGCTGCATAGTCCTGTAGCTATGCAATGCAGCTGCAAGCAAACGTTGATCCATTGGAAATATGTAGAGAAGTAAGATAAATGAGCCTTTATGAACATCTATATATACTCCCAGATGACTAATGCTCAAGTAGAAAGAAACCCTCTACAAGACTTAAGACGCAGTTTGCATTCCTCAAAAAAGTTGAAAGTCTTAAGAAAAAACCGGCTTAATGCCTAATTCAAGAGAACCACTTTCTCTAATGCCACCCAGGATCTCTCTAAAGACAGCACCTTACCACCTTTATCTCATAAGACTCATTAAAAAAGAAGAAGCTATACAAGAGGAATTAAGATTCTTGGCACTTGAAACTATAAATGAGCCTCCCTGACTCCATGTCTACACCAATGGTTCAGCTGAACATGCAAGAACAATGGATGAGCGGGCATGTACTCGCATCTATTTAGAATCTCGAAGCCGGTAGGGAAATGGTCTACAAATTTCGAAAGCGAAATTAGTGCTATACTAATAATAGCTTTGCAAGTTCTCTCAAATATAGATGCAAAGAGCATTGTCTTGTTTGTAGATTCATAGGCGGCCATCACTGCAGCTACCCAGCCTAATATATCTCAAGAAAATGACTTAGTGAACTGCCAATTAAAAATGAAACAACTGCTTCAACAGGATAGGCAGGTGGTCTTCCAGTGGATACCAGGCCATGGGGTATCCATGGAAATGAAGTAGCTGACAACCTTGCAAAAGAAGGTGCAGCTTCAGAGCAGTTGGAAAATCAAATTTCTTATTGTAGAGCTAGGGATGAAGTTAAGAGGGCAAACCATGCTCAACTAATAGATTCTCTAAGAATAAGTTACATGAAGAAGCACTGGGCCAAACTACATCTAGAGGAGGAACCGATACCAGTGGATTTGAAGAGAAAAGATGATGTTGCACAGTTCAGAATCATTACCGGCCATGATTACCTGGCGAAGCACCAGTATTGGATCGGAAAGGTAGTCTCCACTTTGCTGCCTTTGCTACAGGAAGAGTGAAATGGATGCAGTGCATCTAGAAGTATGCTCCCCATTAGAAAATATAAGAGCTGAAACTCCATCCAGATCAGAGTGGTACTGGGCTGCCAGATCCCTTATGGCGGGACCCGAAATATGGATGCATCATAAAAAAAAAAAAAAAGTTGATATTTTGATTTTGTTCAAATTATTTGATCTTTCAAGAGGTATCCTAGTATTGTAATACTAGGGAAAAATTAATAGATAAAGAAGAAAGATAAATGGAATAAGACCTTTAAGCTTGAACAACATGAAAATGTCTTAAATATTACACCTAGATATATAATTAATAAATATAAGCTTCATTAGGTAATAATTTAGATGGGATTCATTACCACAAAAACTTAGGAAATACTTTTAAGTAAATATTTGGTATTAATTTTTTTTTCTCTTCAAAATCATCAAATGTTAAAACATAATGATCATGGCATAGGCCTGTAACATACTACATATCTATCACTATATGAGAACAGGATACTATTGTTGGGTTTCTGTTACTCAAATATAATAGTCCAATATTCTAGCAAAATTAAAGAGCACTTCAATAAAACATTTACAGAGTTTTCCTCACTGATTTTCTTAGATCGAGACACTGGTAGATAGCAAGGCTATTTACCTTATTCCGTTGTTAGTTGTTATTGGCGTTTAAAAAAAAAACTATAGTTACCAGACTGTAAATCAGGTATTCGGTATATTCTGTTTTTTTATGTCTATCTATTGAATTATTATACTTTAAATTTACTGAGATTACTAAATTAGCAGCTACTCAAAAATAGGATCAAGTGCTGTATTTCATATAATAGGTATTCCGCTGCAAATAACAATTTTACAATAACTCAACTTTGTTTTGAACAAACAGTTGTTTATGAAAAATGAACTTGAGAGAACTGACATAACAACTGCTTTAGAGGTGATGTTACTTTATCATAAATTTTTTTTTTTTAACTTTTTTATTACATAAAAATGTTCATTATAAGGCAGAATTGTATTTCAGGAGTTAAGTATTGCATAGGTGAATTAAGAGCTTTAGTTTTTATCATAAACGACAATATCGTGGCAATAGATATTAGGAATGTAACATTAATGAAGATAGATTTTAATCTGTGCCAACAAAAGCAAAGCAAAACATTGAAAAACCACTTATGATGCTAATTAAAAGAATTTTGGAGAGAAATAAAATGAAAAATAATTGTACAGAAAATGCATCAGTTAAAATAGTAACTCGCTAACCCTTTGAAAAATTTTAGTCATAATGAGTAAACTGTATCAGCTATTTATTAGTTTAAATTAATAATATATGTTTGCTGTTTTTTTAAAATAAAACATAACAATTACTCAGAATAAATACACAATTTTAATGTATTTAAATAAATAAATATGTGGTGTGCCCACTAACAAATTTTCGTAACTGCTTTGGGTGCTAAGCTATACAATAATTGTTTGCTGTATATTTGCTAATATTGGTCCAATAGACTTAAGTTTAACAATTTTTGGGTTATTCAAACATTAATATTAAACAGAAAAAGTAACCAGGTTTTCATTGGAACATGCATAAAACACTAAAAATATGACTCAACTCAATCAAGACATGATTGTTGCACAGACCAATTGCCAAAAATGCAGTTTTTGGACTCAGGGAAATATGATAACTGCAAATAGAAAATATGACCCGATGATAAAACTTTCCTTACTCAGATGGTAAGAAAATAAGAACTTCATTAATAATTAAAAAAAAAAAAAAAAGAAGCAAAATACTGTTATTTGTTTGCTTTAAACACATATAACAACTAAAATTTAAAACATATAATAATAAATGCCATTTTTATGAACATATAAATAGCTAGAAAGAGATTTTAAACAATTTTTGGTATAAAACAATCATTTTTAGATTCTAACAATAAATTTTAAATAAATTAAAAAAATTGTAATTTAAAACAATTGTTTTTTAAACTCTTTCAAATACAATTTCTTTTAAAAATTTCAAATCAAATATACTTTTTAATAACTAAAACTTAAAGATAAGTGATAATAAATATTTGTAGAATAAGAAATGACTGATAAAACTTGGAAGGGTTTTTCTTTATAAAATATTTGATATGTCAAATATATAAATATATACATAATTCTATCAATCGCTAAACATATAAAAATTTAGAATTCAGTTGTTTTCATCAAATGGGCTATCAAGCAATGAAGATGGACAGCAGATTTTGTTCCCATACATAAATTAAACATGAATAAGCTGACTTTTAATGATACACAAGAATTTCACATAGTATATGCACCATGCATTAACCACATTCAACAGCTTTCTTCAATATGTCAAATGAAGTTATATAATACAAAAAATATCAATTTTAAATATGTGACAATACTCATAACTCTATTTTTTCACTTATGATTTAAGTAAATCAGTCGAATAAATTGATATTTCATCAATAGTTGCATGATTCATGTACAACATCGACAAGAAGAATCTTAAATAATATAAACTTTACATATCACATATATTTAAGTTGGTTTCTTAATGCCAATAAGATAATTCAAATATAAGTCTCTGAGAGAGGAAAAATAATAATAACAATCTAAAATACGTAAGATATTGAAATTACCAGAAACAATTTCATATTAGAATTAAGAAAAAGAAACTTTACTTTTAACAATAAAATTATAATTAAACAAAATAATGCTTCCTTAGTCAGAAGCCACATAACATAAAGAGAGCAGGACCAGCGAAGTATTATAGCAAGACAAACCTCACCTCTTACCAGTTTTTACAAACCTATGAGATAATACTTACAATACTTGTGACACACAATAATTGCCTACAATGACTTCAAAACATCCTATATACCATTTTTTTTTTTCAGAAAAGAGATTGAAATTTCTCGACATTTTTGGAAATTGTATTTAATATCTATTTCTCTTTTTTTAGTTTGTTTTTCTAATACTTGAAAGCAAGCAACAACGTCCATATAAGCTAGTACTGCAAAATAATGTTTATAATAATAAAATATAATAATATCCCCTAAACTTTAATTCAAATTTGAAGAATTACATTCTTAAAAAAATATCAAACAACCAAAAACTAGGGCCAGGGCACACATATGTTCTCTGATGGTTCCATACTCCAACAACTGCAAGCAAAAAGGGGTATACACAACGTAAAACTGAAAGTGGATGAGAATTTATAACACAGAATTACGAGTAGGAGAGCATATTTCACCAAGACTGACACCAGTGAACAAAATAAGAGCTTGGAGTTGTTCATCTTATATACCACTGATATCTTTTGGTTAATGAAATAAGCAAAATAGTTTTCCTTGCATCAATATTTGGGATATTCATTCATGTATCAGTGAATTTTCAATGCAGGAAAATCCTACATGAAGTAGACAAACATTAAATGAATGATATTGATTTCAAAGCCAGTTCTTTCCATGATAAGAGTTTTCTAAGTACTTAAGATTTTCTTATCACAGTTGGAAGATCATAGGAGGGCACACACTCCTCTAATCTGTGTACAAATTAAATAAGTGACAGGGATTAACAAAAATTAATACAAGACTCAGGGAAAATCTGAACAGCAAAATATATTCAGATCATATTTAAAACAAGAATTAATTGAGGGTGTGGACTGCCCTTTAAATCAACTGACCTATCAAGAAATGATCTATGGCAGTGTGTCTTCTATTAAAAAGATTTAACATCTGTTATCAATTATAAGACACACCTAAGACCATGAAAATAAAAACATAAGTTATTTTAATAGAATAAGATACTAATTCAGAATATATACATAAAAGTTAACAAATATTTAACCCCACTCATGAAACATCCTCGTTATCACAGAGAAAATTTTTTATTTAAAAACAACTCCCAGAGACTTTATATTTAAAATTTAACAACGCCATAGGAACTGATTTTCCTTGGCAAAACTACAGTATAAAATACTTTTTAACCTAAGGAACAAATAACAATAAATTAGACTTATCGAACATCTTTAGCAGTTAATTTTTCAATGAGTTCTTGTAATGGTGCAAGTTCTCTTCTGTCAATCAAACTGAATTCCTAATGAAGTAACTATATATTAATAAATGATTTTACTAATATGAGACAACAATCATCAAAATTTAATTTTATTTCATATAAAAATAAATTAATAAACATTTATACCTGGACAAAAAAGATAAAATGTTTAAAAGATGTATTTAAATGTGCTTCTTCACCAAGTTGTACCACTTCTGAAAAGTGTTGATGATATATATGTGCATATACTCTAAACAGCCTCTTAAGTATTGTCTTGGCAATGGACTGAAAATTTTTGGGAAATGGTACTCCTGAAAAATAATAAAAACAAAAATGAATAGTCATTTAAAAAAAAAAATAGTAAGTGGTAAATTTAAACTAACAGATGCAATAATATTTCTGAGTCTCCATTTACAGTTTATAAGTGTAATCTACAATAATGAAGCTTAAATATTGTAGACTTGGATACAACTAAGTCCTATTAAAGCAAAACCCCTGTAAAATCTATTGATATTCTTATCACCTCAGTTTTATTGATATAAATTTATTAATATGAACTGAGAACTAATTTTAGACCCATAGTGAAAAAACACTAGGTAGAAATAAACTCGATAGATATAATAACATACTTTATGTTTTGATAATTCGGAAGAAAAGGTATTATATTATTTCAATTCAATATAAATAAAAGTTTGACTATGTATGGCTGAAATTTTAACTTTATCACCAAAAACTCTTATCTCTCTTTTACAAAATTTGATAGACAAATAGTGGAAACTGACTTAAAGGTGTTATCATGAACTAGACTACATCTATCTTTAGAAGTTTTACAGAACTAAAAATTGTCTAGAAATTCATATACATGTGTACTAATCAAAAAATAAGAAAGTAGACTGAAACAATCAGTTGAAGTGAAAGGTGATGCAGTAAATTTATCACATACTACAAACAAAAAAATAAATAAATAAACTAATACTATAAGCACTATTAAAATGTTTGGAAATGAAGGATATATAATTATCAATAACTTAAAGAGAAATAATTATCATTGATATTTTAAATTTAAATTATTAACACACCTATTTTGGAAGGAAAAAGGGTTTCATCATCGAGCTGATCTTGAACCCATGTCATCAAATAATCAATATATTTGGGAGCAGAACATTTAATTGGTTTTTTAACAGTATGCCCATCTGCCCAATGATACTCATACTTAGGTCCAGCAGACATAATAGGACAACTATCCTCGGTACAAAATTCAGTGACAGTACCGTACAACATATTGATTTGATTAAAAAAATCAACAGCTGAAATAAAGAAAAAATGGATTACTCCATTAAATAAGTATTTCTCCCCAAAAAATTAAGAGACATTTTCAAAATCATAAATAATTACTGTTCACAGCCACCCATTCATTAAGATCTTCTCCTTCTGGGAGTAAAACAGCTAATCTTAGATTCCCAGACCCTAATGTAGCTGCAGCATGCTTCATAAGGTCATACTGATGAGTTCCTTCTGGTATGTTCTTCTTTGGCTTAAATGTTTTGGAAGATCTGCTCCCACTACAACAACATACAGTATGACACATTCAACAATTCTAAAGAACACATTTAGAATTTTTACAGTTTAATATGCCTGAATTCTTAATCTGTACTTCCAAGTTCATTACAATATGCACAAATAATAAATAAAACGTTATTTATAATGACTGACAACTTTAAAGTTGCTTAGTAACACAATTATTGTAAACTAATAATATAAATGGGTAGTGCAAATTCCTGCCAGTCTTATTATTCATTTTTTATTCAATAAATAATTTTAATAAAATCAATTTCTTCTTCACTTACAATAGGAAGCTCATCCTGGAGATATGTTGCTCCCCTTAAAAATACTTGTTCAGTTTTTCCTTATATATTTTTCTTCTGGTTTGTTGAATTAAAATATAGATACTACAAACCGTTTCGGTCCGATAAAATTCATTATACAAAATAAATCAAGGTAGTCATTAGATAGTTAACAGGAGATATTTTATTTGTCAGCGGTCAGTGTACTTTTGAACAGCTGACAGATGAATATTGTGGTGACTGAAGTACGAAATTAAATTGAAAATTATGAAGTTTCCGAGGAAGGCAAGTATTCACATAATTAATAATAATTTAAAGATTTGGTTAAAAACAGAAGAATATCAGCTGATCTTACCATCTTAAGTTGTAATTTTAGGAAAAAATGACCTATTATTCCGATAATAATATTATTACGAATGTTTTATTAAAATGAAAGGATAGTACTATAGGCATTTCTGGATAGCTGTAATGTTATTTTTTTTTGTTATCTTGTTAGTAATTAGTTAATTTGGAGAAAAGCGCTTGTTATATTTGATCAAGCTTGCTTTGGATTGTTGACTACACTACAGTGGCGTCTGTTCGATCTGGTCGTAGGAATTCGCCATCTTGTGACTCCGACGTGTTCTGCGCGCTGGTGCGGTTGGTCATTTAGTTTGCTCCATCTCTGATTAAAGTCTTATTTCATTAAGGTAATTTGGATTTTGTTAAATTTTTCTGTATTTTTTTGGTAAATTAGGTACCTTATAAACATAACCGCGTAGTTAAGCACGCGTGTAGCTTTTATCACATCTTCCCTCTGTAATTATTTTATTCTATCTCTTTCAGTGTTTACTTCTATTAGTAAAATTAATTTTAAGTATTCGTACATAAGGTGACAATGCTTTTGTAAACAATTGGCTGTAGTTGCAATTTTATTATGCTGACTATTGATTGGAATGAACCGGTACCACATTCATGTTTAAACAGAAATAGTTTTGTTAAGATTATTAGCTTGTTATTTCTTATCTTTTGTTTACTCACCTTGGAATAAATCATTTACTAATGAAAAAGTTCTTGAATGTGATTGAGATAAATGGTAATTTTTCATAATTCTTAAATTAAATTATCTGTCTGCTTACTATTATTGAAATTTAAAAGTTTTAGTCACTGTTTTTGTTTTTTGTGGAAATTTTTAATTTAAGTTGTCTATATTTACAGGCATAAGCTTCACCTAATGGATTGTGTCTCTTTGTCCATGATTGTTTACAAATCAATAGTAACCATCTCCTTGTTATTGGTCTTTCATACCCATTTAGAAGTAATATTGTTATAACTTAGTGAATTTTTTTTATACAGAATAACTTATTAGATTTATTACAAAAAATAAAAATGTATGTAAGCCATATTTATATTCTTCTCTTACGTGATGCTTAGCTAATCCCATGTTTTTGTGCATTTTCTATTTAATATCCTATCCAGGTAATAGGGTGATTCATGAACTTAATATGTAGCATTCGAACATCCTATAACTTTATATTTGTTATGTTCCTCTCGTTAAGACATATTTATGAATGTCATTATTATTATTTTCCTGTAAGTTTCTTAGTGACTGTAGTGTTATTTATTTTAGTGTTATTACTGTATTCTCTGTTGCTGTTTTTTTTTTTTGTTGTGATTTACACCTCAATTGTTAGAGCTGTTAGCCAGATATTTAAAATGTTATTGGGCAATTTTATCTGCTTCATTTTTACTTTTATTAGGTCTGTACCAACGCATGAGGTGCCCATAATGGCTGTTATTTATTATTTAATGTCAACACATAACTATTTCTTTGTCATCTCCTGAAATATATTTAAGTGCTTTATGTATCTGTGGATTCAGATTCTTAAAAATTTAGGCTACTCATCTATGAATCATATTCAGTTTCTTATTCAAATTTATTATCTTCTATAAAAATACTTAAACTGAAGGTAAATCCAGGAGCATTCTAATTCCTTGAGGGTTGGAAATTCAGCTTCATTTTCCATGTTGATAATATTGTGTCGGGACATCCATTGTTTTACTTATTTTCTGTTTTTAGTAAAAATAAAAAAATCCATTAGAATTGGTTCCTGTTGTGTAAATAAAATATTAAGAAGGTAGTTTTCATGGTTTCTCTTGAATTTAGAGCTAAAAAAAAAGTCTCCTTTCTCCTATTTAGTTTATTACTCCCTCTTTTTTTAATTACATAGGTTACATAACACTTAATTTTATCTTGTGAACTCTAAGATGTTATGGATTAATAAAATAACGTATTAGCTCTGATAATTCCAGCTATATCATATTAAATTGGTTTAGAGCTTTAGATTCTGAGTTTCATTTTCAACCATTTTATTCGTATCTTGTATTGTTAGTATACTGTTTGGCTCCTTGACATTAGGGCTACAAGCTACAGAGGCATTATTAAGGAGGTTGCTAGGATTCATATTATTTTACTTGTTAAGTTAATCACTATGGTGAATCTGTTTTGTTAAATGAGTTTATGAAAAAGTTTTTTATAGGGCTCCTTAATCTAAAAAAAATATCAGCTTAACCCCCTAATAGTTACTTATTTAACATTGTATTTCCAATCTAAAACTAATTGCTAATTACAGCCGAAGATGGGTCAGGCAGGCCTCAATGATGAAGGATGCGTGGTGAAAGTTAGGGGTCTCCCCTGGTCTACTACAGAAGAAGATATTGTCAAATTTTTTTGTAAGTAGACATTTTATGTGAAAATTTCATAATTTTACTTTAAGCTAAGTATTTCTAAACTTAGAAAATCTTAAAAAGTATTTTGTTTGCTTATTATAATTTTTTTTTCTTTGTATCTAATGTTTTGCTATTTTCTTCTGGAATTTGTTAAAACTCATTTATTTTATTGTGTTGATTGTACTTAAAATAATCTTATACATGCTAGTTAAATTAAAGTATTTTAAAAAATGTTACTTTAAGCTATTTGTCTTATTAAAGCTTAAAAACCTGTATCTTGATGATCCATGAAAGGTCTTCTTGGGTTTAGTGCATATTAAGATTCATTTAGTTTCTTGGCCAACTGCCGAGCAATGTGGTGATTGGATCGAGATCAAGATAAAATTATAGGTGGACTAATCAGGAGTCTGTATTTTTTTTAAATATTTTAATTTTGTCATATTTTTTATATTTTAAATGTTATCATTCTCACTAGATTCAAAGAAATTTTCATTATCGCATTAATATGTATCTCTTTTGCTCTGATGTTTATAGCCCTGATGATGGCTCACAAGCTTGATCCGAAATGTCGGCAAAATTAATAATATTTTTTTTAAATACTGACTCCTGATTATTCCACCTATAATAGTTTCTGCAGTCGACTACACATTCTCAATATTTGTAATATAAGTTTTAAAAAAAAATTATATAGTTTTATAGAGAAAACAGTAATTGAATATTTACCAAAGTATGTGGAAAGTATTTGATTGGGATTGTATGATAATTCACTTTCACTTACTCTCACCCTGTTGTGAGGCCTTTGACATTTACTTTTGTTATTAAAATGATTATCAATTTACGAATTAGTGCGTGCAAGTGATTAATTGTTAAATTAATCTTAAATTTGACCAAGAAGTCTTAAGTTATGCTGAAGATCAAAAGTATTTACCCATGTGACCATAACTTGAGCGATGAGCTCCGCTCATTTGGTTCTTCCTTACATCATTTTTCTATTATAACACTAGTCTTGTGTATAAACTGTGAATCACATAAAACTTCCTGATTTTATTTCACAGCCGAATGTCACATCAGAAATGGGAAAAAAGGTGTCCAAATGACTCTCTCTCGTGAAGGCCGTCCAAGTGGTGAGGCTTATATTGAAATGGAAACTCCTGAAGATGTGGAGCTGGCATGTAAAAGAGACAGAGATTATATGGGCCACAGATATATTGAAGGTAATAACTTTATTTTTATCACTAGAAATAAAAGGTAGAAGTATTTAAAATAAATATAATCAAAGTATTTCAAGTTCAAGAGTAAATGTTAGTCTTTTTGGTATTAGGTTTGTTATTTCCGATTTTGATATGTACATACCACTTAAATTTTTGTTTTATTTATTGAAAAGGTAATTTAAATATCACTATCTATAACCTGTTAACCGAGCTGGACGTATAAATACGTTGAACGTAAAAAAATTGGGTACAGGTAGGATATATAAATACGTCCTTGCCATATATATTTTTTTATTTCTTACACATTTGTAAATAAAAGTTTATTTTATTGGTCTCTGGAACAGACATGTACATATTGAAGTGTATATTAACTGTACAACATTGTTATTCTTAAGGGACATAGTCCCAGAATAAAGTTATTTTATTATTATTATATGTTGCACCCTGGAAAGGCAAAAAGTATATTTTCGAAGAACAAGTGTATAAATCATTCTTAAATAATAAAAACAAATATATGTATATCATAGCCTTTTTATTTAATTAAGCAATAAAAGTGATATGAAATTGCTACCTCCGGGCATGATTTACTGATATGTCCTAGTGAAAGAGTTGTTGCCCTTTATATGCTGTGTAATTAAAAAAGGAATTTCCTGGTTAACCGGTAAAATTTACTTCTTCCTCCTTGAGGACATAGTATGTATTTTCCATCAGTTTATTAGCAGTATATGCCTTTTAAAAATTTGCTGCCTTGAATTCTTCTATTCAGTTCTGCTTAGTTCAAATTAATAGGACATATTAATTTTGTTGATTCTCATTGAAGATCAGATATTTATTGTAATTTCGTTTTTACAGTGTTTAAGGCCAATAAGTCTGAAATGGAATGGGTTGTGGAACGTTGTGGCCACAACATGGAGCTCAGTAGGGATGATGCTTGTGTCCGTCTTCGCGGTCTACCATTTGATTGTACAATTGATGAGATTATAAACTTCTTTTCCGGTATGTATTATTAACTTATCAATATTCAGCTCATTTATAATTTGTTTCTACTAAAACTCCAGTTAAAGTGTAACAAAGTATTATCTCTGCTCATTTTCTTCTTTCTTTTTTTTTTTTTTTATTAATTAAAAAAATCATTCAAATAGCATTTTATCAATGATGCATTAAAAATTAGCATTAATCATTTGAAAACAGTCAGTTTTAGAGAGAGTTATAATTTTGTGTGTAACCTAATATCAATTACTTTCTTTCATTTTTTACTCTTTTTTTTTTATTACCTACACGCATCCAAAATTCGTATATTTTCAAATCTTAATGATATTATCTCGGAATACCATTTATATTCACATTTTTGAGCAGAAATTTTTTAATTTTTTTATGTATCTGTTTGCATTCTGATCTATTCTGGGTATTTTCTTATAGCTTACAATTTTTGAAATTATTTTTTTTTTTTTTAATCTGTATATTTGCAGTTTTTATATATTATAATTATGTATTCATTTTGTTACATTGTAATTATAACATTTTTACATCACTCAAAGTATAGAGTCAGTGTGCAAACAGATATGTTTTGTATTTTTTTATTTATCATTTTTAAAATAAACACATATCAACCCTTTCACTGTGTTTAAATCTACTAATATCTGTAATATATGGATGGTTTATCTTTATTGTTATATCTAAACTCACTCCAGTTTGATATTTAATTGTAATGAAACAAATCCTTAACTATTAAAATTATAGATAAAAATAAAAATGTTTTATTTTTCTATATCTACAACGTTATTATACACAAAATTTTCAAAGGGAAAATTAAAATTTAGCATGCCTTTTTATTTTCCGTTCTGTTAACCACTAATTTCTGTTACATAACTTTGTGATTTAATATCTTGGTTATAAGTATCGGAATCATCCATACACATTTTTATTCCAGTTGAGAGATATTTGTACCATCCTATATTACAGGTTTCTTAAAAAGATTTTCTCACACATTTAAAATCGTTTTTCATGATTAAATTGCAGTAAGGTTTGTAGAATGTTGGGATTAAGGTTTTGATTTATTTATTTGTATTTCTTGGTCTATGAAGATTTATGTATGATATATGTAAATTTAAAGTTTTAACGATTTCTTCATATTTGTTTGAGTAGTCTGATTTTTTTTTCATTAAAATGTTAATTATTTATAATTTTATAATATTTAATATTAAAATATATATTTCCAACTCACCTCTTTCTTATTTCACTGAACTTGTAAAATATTGCAAATAAAAATTGTATTTATTATTTTATTTTTCAATTATTGTTAATAATATTTTCTTTAATTACTCGACTAAATGCATTTTTGCCAGTGGAAGGGTTTATTTGTGTTAAAATTAGTTTTGTTTTGGTTTCTATTTTTTGTTTTTTATGTTTAGGGTGTGCGATTCTTTTTTAATTATGTTAAAAACTTATTTAAAATAATTTTATTGTTTAAAAAAAAAAAAAAAGAAGACTTAAATTGTAATCATAATTGCTTGTTAACATTAATCACATTTTTAGTCTCATTTGTTTTCTAAATTATCACTATAAAATTGCATCGCACATCCTTCAATTATTAATATTTTATTTAATTTTGTATAAACCACATTTTTTTTTAATAAAAAAAAAAAATGATGGGTTATAACCGTGCCGATATTTGGTTGGTTGTTTGCTGGGCCAGGGCTGGAGATAGTTGGGAACGGGATAATTCTGGCGACCGACAACTCTGGGCGAACGACTGGGGAGGCGTACGTTCAGTTTGTTAACAAAGAGACGGCAGAGCAAGCTCTGCTCAAACACAAGGAAAAAATAGGACACAGGTGGGGGAACTACCATCATGGATGTCTTAGCATAATGTGTGATGGGAGGTCTTAAAAGGGACCCTTAAAGAAAGAAGGGGGGAATGGTGGTGGTCTGGTGGGGAGGTAAGGTAGAAATTCATTTATTTATTTTATCATAATCTGGCCTTTCTCTCTGTGGTAAATAAACCAGACGCCATGATCCAAGATATTCAGGTAACCTAAGAAATATTAAATGGCCATTCTCTCCTTTCTTTTATCATCTTTTAACTCCATTCAATAATTGTTGGAAATAATTAAAAGTTTAATTTTAACATTTTGCTTTTACTTGAAGGTTGATAAAGATTCAAAAGTACTTTTTGATAAAGCCAGTTCTACCATCTTTATTACATTTTTAGTATAGAAGAGGGACAAGTCTTAACAATTACTTTTAGGCCATTCAATATATTTTAATTAAATTTTTATGTAAAATCTTTATAAGTTTCTGCAATTTTTATAATTTTCTGCTACAAGCAAACTTAACATTTATTTAATTTAAAATGTTTAAGCATTTATATTTTAATATATGTTCATTGCAGTGTTCACTCTTATATTTATAGAATTGGTAATAATCATGTAAACTTTTTTCTGATTTAAAAATCTCACTATTTTATAATGAAAATGTATCAGATTAAATTTTATTTCATTTAAAATTCCTGTCTAAAAAGTTTATTATTCTTTACTTTTCTATCTGAAGAAAGAATTAAGAATTTAGATCAGTTTATGAATAATATTCATTAAAATGTATAACAGACTTCTTTTTGAGTTTCGTCTAAATGCTATATGGCAACAAAAAGTAAAATTGTCTGCATCCATCACATCCATTTTTTTGTCATCATAGAGGTGGTTTTATTGAATATACTACTTTGTCACTAATCATGATGATTAACAGTTATCGTATATATATATTTTTTAATTATAATTATATTAAAAATCGAGTTCTTGTTCTTACCTGAAAAATTATTAAATAAGGATGGCAGAATTGGCTAAATGAATTACAGAATTATTCTTAATGGAGAGTTGATTTTTTTAGAGTCATTATCAGAATCATTTTGGAGAGTTAATTTGATTATTTGTGTCTAAATGTTACTATATGTTATTGTAGATTAATACTGTTTAGGTGGAAGTAGTTTAAAAATTCAGAACTAACGTTATAGTATGAGAAGGCTACTATTTAATCAGAAAAAAAAAGGACAAATTAATCTCTTATAAATTAGATCTCACTAACTTAAATTACCATCTTCGCCACTTTTTCTTTTATTTTTAACATACATTTATTTCAAATTGCAAGTTTTTTAGACCTTATATTCATTAATCCTGATCAAATTTGTATTCAGAAACTTATTGGAAAATCAGTGTTCTTGTAATGAGACATTACTTAACATCCAAACTTTTTCTTATTTAAATACTCAAATTCGGCTGCCTAAAATTATTGTGATTGCTGAAGTTTTGTTACCTCCGTTTAAAGGGAACTGAATGAAATTGACGTTTATTCGATCCAATACTGTATCTCTGTTTACTTACCAAATTGATCTCCAAAAATTAATCTCATCCATATTCCATTAAAAATTAATCTATTATTCTAAAATCCAATGTTTTATATAATTACATTGTCATTTCCAAATATATGTATTTTTAATTGGTAAGAATTAATTGCATTTATTATCTTTATTTAATGTAGCATGTTTTTTGTTTTGTTTTTATAAACTTTTCTTTATGTAATTTTTAATCAATGCCTGTTTTTAGAAATTGCAATATGATTGTTTTCCTCCAGTACATGCCATGAGTGATGTAACAAGCACACAAAATGATGAGGAACCAAGAAAATAATAAGCTTTAATTTTTTTCCTCATAAATTTAAGAACCACTCACTTTTATATAGAAATTTTTATAAATAATTTATCGACAAAAGGAAAAGAAAATATTAATTTTTTTATTCCATTAATATTAAATATTTTTTAATCAGTTATTGGAACTAAGTTCAACATATGTGAATTAAAAGTAAATTTGGCTACTTTTTTCACGTTTTTTCACTGCCTACACCTTGGACGATACTTAAGAAAGTACTTCTTTTAGATGTTTTTTCAGTTATCAATTTTCTTTTTAGTATAATTTTTATATGATATATTCTTATCAGATATTTAATCGTTCAGTCTTGCAATTATCTTTTTCTCGTATTAAGTTATTATTAAATGTTCTCAACATTTAAATAGATGTTTAAATGTTCTTTAGATTCAATGTTAGCCACATGCATTAATTTTAACAGTTCATTTTAATAATGTTTAGGGACAAGTTCTATATATTTTATTACTGTTGATTATTTTCAATAATCAATCAAGTTAGTGCATACATATTGCTGTAATTTTGTTCCCAAATTTCATCGAACTACCAAAAAGGCTATTAACAGAAACTTGCTTAATGCTTATAAAATATTAAATCTAAGTTGTACATGTACTGCAAGTTTTAAATAAGGTGGGGATTAATGGGAGCCTGCCTTGTTTAGTGTGCTAGGTTTATTTTTGTTTTGTTTTTTGAAAAGGATAACCTATATTAATTATTAGGATCTATTTTTGCTGATTAATAGTCATACTATTGCAATTTTTAAGAACTCTTTATGTTTTTCTTGTATGATTTTTTTTTTTAAATCAAAATTTACTGTTTGAATGATTCTAGAAGGTGATGGGAATTATAAATTTTCAAAAGTTTTATTCAATCAAAAAGTATAATTGATCTTATTTTACAATAATATAAGTTAATGGTTTCCATGACTGCAGATCAGTTTTAATTTACAATTTCTTTTTGTAAATTCAGGTACATCGAGATATTTAGGAGCAGCATAGCTGAGGCTAAGCTGGCAGCTGGACCTAAAATGCGAAGCGGGTTCTCTATGAATCAGCGACATGCACCTTATGACAGGGGTGACAGATTCGGAGGAATGAATCGCTACAGCCAAATGGGCGGTGGTGGCCGCAGCAGCCAGAGAAGTTTTAGAGGTGAAGTTTCTTCTCTTATAAATATTAGGATAAGTTTTCACTGCCTATAGAATAGTTTATGGTTAGTTTTTTTATTTGAATTTGAACTGTTGAAGTATATATACATCAAGAATATTTATCATGTTCACATATGGAAATATTTCACCCAGAGATGTTAATCTCAGTTAAATGTTAATAAAGGACAGTTAAACAATTCTTTATTTTAGGTAAGTTAATTATAGATTGTTTGTAAATAAAATAATTATTTTAAGTCCAACTAATTGTAATTAATAAAACTTTATTTTAGCATCGTTCAACTCTTTACTAATTTAACTAAGAAGAAGAATTAAAAATTTTTTAACTGTCGTTTACTAAAATTTAATTGAGGTAACCTCCCTGGTTTAAATATACCCATATGCGAGCATGATAATAAAATTCTTAATTTTACATATAAACAGTAAAATCTCCATAATTTGTATGAATTTGCTGGTCCTTTGAAAATATTCAGTTACTTCGTATAGAAAATGTGCAATTTGATACCCTCAATAATATGTTTCTTTTTTCATCATTCTTGTAATCTAAATGTAATATTTGAATTTGGAAACATGAAACCAGTATAGTTGTGGTGCTTTCGATATAGAGCAGATTGCTAGTCAGGCAGAGGTACAATGTTAACAAATCCCAGTTTCTATACACTGTTTGTATGAATTCCATAGCTCTCGATTCTTGCATTGTTAATTTTTGTCCTGCTTATGGAGTTTTATAATCCATCAAATATGATAAATCACCATGGTGGTTTTGTAACATTATGAAGTCTTTCCTTCGGCAGTTATTTACGGCACGAAAGTATAGGGAAAATCACAATACGACATTAGAAAATTAACACTTGTCAGGATAAGTAGGAAACCCTAATTTTAAAGATCATATATGAGTGTTTGGCCAAGTGATTTCAACATGCTCATTGAATGAAACATTTCAAAGGAAAATATGAAACTTCATGTCAGAAAAATGGGAACTAGAAATGTCAAATGGATGGAAGCATTTGAAAACAGAGAAGGCAATGATCATTTGATCCAAATAAACTATAAAACTCACAAAATTCATTTTTTCAATTAAATGGGTTGTTTAGTATATATTTTCGCTGAATGTGTCAAAAAAAGCCATCACATAATCAAGAATTGATTAAAAAAAAAAATAATAATAAAAATAAAAAAAATAATTTATTCATATTATTTTGAGCAATATTCCATTTGCGTGTAAATTAAAGCAATGTATTAACATAGTTTTATATTTTTGTTTTTACTTCTGTTAATTTGTATTTATCTCTTGGTCCCTTGAAATATGAAATATCAGGATTTTTCTTTATTAAATAAAGTGTTAAATATGATGTATAAGACAATTCTAGTGATAGTCATAAAACATTATAAATTAGTTTAATGAAATATTTTTAACCTTTTCTTTTTAACCCGCTTTCTTGAAATAAATTGGCTTGAATCGATTCAGCTTCCGTACTTAGCTGAGAGAAGCCCTGATAAAGACAGAAAACATTGGTTCATATTTAACACATGGTCAACTATTAAGTCATCAATAAATTAATTTTTATTCATGCATATTACACTTGGTCTGTTTTAGTGATCATAGGTGACTGTAGGAACTGTAGTTTTATATTATTCAAAAACTTTCAATTAACATTAATGTGTATTAGCAACTAAAGTGTAAAACTACGTAAGTTGGCAAATGTCTGATTTATTTAGAAATAGTTTGATTTTTCCTATTTAGTAGTGAATCATTTGTTCTTGGGCAGATAATTAAAAAAAAAAAAAAAAAAAAAATCATCTCATGCTTGATTATCTAGTATCAGATATGGTAGTCCAAAAGCCTGTGTTCAATTTTCCTATCTCAAGAGTAATAAAAATCTCCTGGTTTCATAGACCAACCACAGGGAAGAGAGATTCTCCTAAGTATGCCACTCAGTCCACATTATATAGCTTAGACCTCCTTCAATCTTGAGTCTTTTTCTTGAATATCCATGGCATCACTTAGATGAAGAGCTTCTGTCTCTAATTATGAGAAAAACAATATTTTTTGTTCTAATGATATTAATAATTTACTTTAAGAAGTTCGAAAAAAAAAAAAACAGTCTAATTATTTCTTAAGATTTTAATAATTAAACCAGTTTTATATCATATTTTCTGGTTTATTGGAGTGATGGAGGATAAAGAATAAAATATTTTATTGGAACAAGCCAGTGTGAATACATAAAACATCTTTTTTCTTGTTATATATTTTTACCACATATGTTTTATTTATGGAGTTATTTAAAAGAGCTTATGAATCCATGTGTTAATGATCTAATGTTTTTATTGGAAAAATTTAAATACCAAGAAGTGGATTCACTGCTTCAATGAGAACAATTGTGCTTTGAAACAACATTTCTCTACTCTAAAGATTTATTTAATAATTAACTTAACAAAATCCTGTATACTAAATAATGAATGAAGATAAAACAGAATTCTACAGTAAATGTTAACTAGTTCTAAGAGATCATCTTATTGACATTACTTCGTGTAGGAGAATGTTAAATTTTACTGTCTTAAAAAAGTACTATAGGAAAAATACTTAGTGTTTTGTTTTTTTAAAGAAGCAATCAATTAATGTCAAAATAAATCACAGGAATCGGCAGGCAAGGAGGCAGTTTCAGCGACTTCGATGATGACCCATGGGAAGATCAGCCAAGAGTTAGGCCTTGGGAAGACTCACGTTCAAGGAGGGGTGGCCCTTGGGAAGATTCCCGACGAGGAGGACAATGGGAAAACAGTAAGTTCATGCTTCTGAAACCAACTACTGTTATCTAACATAGTGTGTTTATATTTACATTTTGGACTTTAGTCTTCACTAATTTATTGGTTTTATTGATGATTTAAGTGTATAGTAGAATGATATGGCTCATTAAATAAGTTAATAACTTTTCAGTAACGGACTGAGCTATTGTATACTGTGGAGAGTTGGGACAGGATAATATTTTTGTAGTCTGATCTCTTTGTTTCTGATGCTGTTTCTCTTAGTAACTAATTAGCTTATGAATCTAATGACTCCCTGCAGGGTGGGTCTGTTTTTAATGGTATCTTGTATGAAAGATGTTCTACATAAAAGTGATTAGTTCTCGATAACTTAAGCTGCATACAAAAAATATTAACTAATAAATTTAATCTTTTAATTCTTTGTAATACGCGATGATAATTCAAGTCAATGTTAATTTTTTTGTTTTTATAGGAATTCTTGCTTGTAGTAGATCTTTTCCTTATTTTGTAAGTGCTCAAGCTGAAAGTCGTAACAAAAAATTAAAATTTATCTGCATTTTCAGGAGGAGGTTTCAATGACTACGATGATGGTCCATGGGAAGGAGGTCCAGGTGGTGGTCCATGGGACAACAGTGGACCAGGATTGGGGCCCAGAGGAGGCATCAAGCCACTACTGCCGAGCTTGGGACCCCCTGATAGGGGATTCGGCAGCGGGCACGGAGGAAACGGCTGGCAACCACCAACTCATTGCGTTCACATGAGAGGTCTGCCTTTCAGAGCTACCCAGGCTGACATTGCAGAGGTAGGCAATATATCTGGTTTTATATTGAATTTTTAGATAAGAACAAATACTTATGTATTCCTTTATAGAGTAGTCTCGTCAGATCATGAAGTAATTTTATTTTGTTTACAGTTTTTCAGACCTATCATTCCTGTTAGCATTAGGATCCTCTATGACAATTCAGGCCGTCCATCGGGAGAAGCTGATGTAGAATTTAGCTGTCACGATGATGCCGTCAAAGCCATGACTAAGGTGATTTTCTTTTACAATCTAAGAATTGAGAATTATTGTTTTAAATTGTCTCACTCTAAATATCAACTTTGTTTTAGGATAAGAGCCATATGCAACACAGGTACATCGAACTTTTCATGGACTCGACCCCAGGTGGTGGTGATAGATTTGGAGGAAATGGTTTTAGCAGTAGAGGTAGAGGTAATAAAACTTAATTTTTAATACCTTATGCTTAAAGAAACATTTTTTATTTTATTATTAATTCTATCTTTGTTTTTCTTTTTTTTGTAGCAGGTATGGGAGGGGGAGGCTTTTCAAGAAGGTACTAATTAGAAATGGAGCCATCTAGCTTAGAAACAAGTCTTTTTACTGTCATCACCATTGCTATGTATTATCTTCAATAACATATATTGATTAAATATAGCGTTTTTTTTTTTTTTTCTTTTTTGTAAAAGTGGAGTTTCTTATAATGCAAATTTGTTTTTTAAAGGTCATTAAGTGATTCATTAATCCTTTTCTTTTTCTTTATTTTTTTATAATTTCTTATAAATATGTTCAATGTATTATATGTTAGTTTTTTTTGCTGTATTACTTAGCAGTTTAATAATTCTGCTATACATTTGGTTCAGGTAATGGCAATTATTTTATTTTTTATGTTTTATAGTAAAAACCTATGAGTGTATGGATGTAGATTAGGTTTATCATTAGTAATTTGATGCTCAACAAGTATTAATGTGTTAATTTTTTGAAAAAATAAGTATAAGTAGTTAATTAAAATAACAGCATTAGTGTCATTTTTGAATTTATATACAAATTGTCATATTTTTACTAATTCACTGTTTTTATTCTATCTAAAGTTCATTCATTCTTGTATTATACCAGACATTATTAAATTATTATGTAACAGGCTTGTTCATTCTTTTTAAATTTATTTTTCTCATGCTCTTCTTTATAAGAGGTTTGTGATTTTGAAATTTTAATGAAGTAACAGTTTCCACAAATATGATAAAAGATTCATTCTAGTAGAAGTATTATTCAGCAAATTTATTAAAAAATGTTGAAGAAACTGGATCATCATTAATTGAAATTATCTTGTATAACCCAAAGTAAATAAGGTATAAAATAAAACAAATATCTTCCAAATGAAATGGAGTTACTAATTATAAAAGAGATGTTTTCTTCGCCTATTTGATATAACATGTCCAATCCTGTAGCAGAGTAGCTAGCATAACAGCCTTCTGAGCCAAAGGTCACTGGTTTAATGATCCTATAATTTTTTTTTTTTTTTTAACAGTAAAAGACTCTTGATTATGCCGTCCTTCGGAGGAGACGTCTAAAGGTGGTCCCGAGCCTGTGGGATGTTGGTACTCCTTATAAATCCCTATCATAATTAAACCTGGATAGGCAAAATTTAGGACTCTGTTGCATCCTCCGATTAGCCACAGTAGCGTAAAGCGACCTTAAATAAATAAACAGCATGTCCAATCCAGTCTTTTGTTGTCATTCAAAATTGATGAGAGATAATACATGTTACAGAACCTTCAAAAATACTTTTTGTTTTAACTTTTAATACCATTATTTTTCCTGTGTGGTTCATTTTAATCACCAATAATAGTTAATTGAATTTTATCGTTACTAGTCAACTTTCATAATAAATCTTAGTAAAAACAAATTTTTGGCAAGAAATTGAAGTCATTTTTTTAAATATCCAACTTCATGCCCAGTAGGATTTGTAATTTAGGGTATGTTGTAACAAAGCAAGATGTGGAGGTGCTCAGTGTGTTTAATAGAAAAGAGTATTCTAATTTCATTTTCCAATGGTAGCCTGTCAACTAAACTACCAAATTTAGAATATAGAACTAAGTCCTCTGACTAAGGTTATTATTGGCTGAAATAGGTTGGTAAACCAAATAAAAAAGTTCAAAAGCAATTCCAATCAGTATACTGATGCTAAACCAATTAGTGCTATTTAGAATGAATTTATGAAATACAAATGTAGTATACCTATTGAGTTTTTTCTCCCATGATTGTGCATCCCTGATGTATATGGAGAGTATTTGATTTAACCATCTTGCTAGAACCAAGAAAGGATTGTGGCTCTGCTTTAAAAATGAGTATGAGGGGCTCGAATGGACAGAAGATAGTTAATATCTCATTCCAATCAAGAAGTGAGAAAATATTCTGCGTTTATTAAGAAGTCTAGACCAAACATGCAGGTTTCAACCACACATCTACATCCAGGAATGCTGAAGACCTCTTGATAGTAGACCAGGATACCTGAGATCAATTAATGTTACTCCTTATTAGGGTAAGTGAGAATCAGATGAGCATTGAGGTCAATGTTATAGGTGAGGAAGGAAATGCTGGAAGTGGGTGATAATTCATTGTGAGTGAATTATCACTGACATTTAATGTATAGTAAATATACTATAAGCACAATAATTTTCTTGATATCCATTATAAATGTTTAATTTCTTAAAAGGTTTCTAAATTAAAAAATCTGGTGTGGTTACACATGACTTTCACTTACCTATGTTTTAAAAAAACTGTTTAAAGAATTTTCAAATACAGTTACAGGTAAAAATGAGTGAAACCATTAAAGAATTAATTAAATTGAATTTCTATTGAAACGTGTGTTTTATTAAAAAATCTATATCATTATCTAAAACAATCAGTTTTGTTTGTTTATTTAATGCCCTTTATGCTGCTGTGGCTAATCGGAGGATGCTACAGTGGGAGTCCTAATTTTTTTCTATCCAGGTTTTATTAGGATAGGGTTCTTTAATGAGGACTTTAAGGATTTTTTACTGCCATTAAAAAATCCTAGGGCTACCTGCGGGTTTGAACCTGGGACCTTTGGCATAGGAGGCTGTTATGCTAACCACCCTGCTACAGGTAACCCCCTTTTACAAGCTTGTGTATACGATTTTTTTTTTTTCCAAAATCTTTAGCTTTCCAATGGTGTATTATACATATGTATTGCTGTTCTTATGTTCCAAAAAAAAAAAAGAATTTATTAAAAAAATATTTTTTCCCTTGAGTTGAATATCGAATTCGTTCAACTGATATTTATCAATAGTAAGAAGATAATATGGTTATTTTTATTGAATCTACAAAATTTACTTTAGAGGAAGAAAATTTAAAATATCGGCATTTAAGCCCTGTCAGACTGTCACTCAGATTTAAACCTAGATGATGTCAAAGCCCATTAAATTTTACATCGACATAGCGAGTTTAATCAAAATCGTTAGAGCCGTTTTTGAGAAAACCGTAAAAAGGTGCAAAATACATGGTATAAAGTGGCTCTTCTGGTTCTGGTAAGCTGATTTTGTAACATCTCGAGCGTGTAGTTTTCTTAAATATGAAATTTCAGTTTCATAGGACTTTCCGTTTAAGCGCGGGAGATACCACAGACATTTTGCGGGACATGGTCATTTGTACTCAGAGGAACCCAAAACTTTTATTTCCGTTGAAAACTGGAATTCGAAAATTTTCACGATCGCAATACTTTCCCTTAGTTATATATTTCATATAAGTGAACAATGTAAATCACAACTGTTTCATTGTAACTTGGTCATTTAATTTTTTTGTGCTTTTTAAAAGTAGTATTTGATTCTTTTATCGGATTTAAATTAAGTAATTATACCTCCCCTTTATTCTGGCACTAACATGTACAGCGGCTAAAATCCACCACGAGAGGGAAATGCCAGTGTTTTCCTTGACAGCATTGCTAATCAATAAACTTTGGATAAGATATAAAAGCATCGTAGCGCCCGGATAAATTAGCATACCAGCAAACTTTCTGAAGATTCGCGACTGATGTAAGAAATTACCAGTAATTAGAACAAATAAGCACGTCAGAAGCTTAGCCACACAAATGGAAAATTATTACCAAGAAAGGCTATTTAACTCAAAACGACTATGATAGAATCAGCTTCTAAATATGGGATGAAAAGTGACCTCAACTCCTTTGTAAGGTTAACTAATCGCACACGTGGAATCAAAACTCGGAGGCTACAAATATGGGATTAACATAAATCGTCCATTCTCACCGAGCATGTGATGTAAAAAATCAATAAATTTAACAATAGCCTTTGGCTACAATTTATACTCTTCAAGTACCGTATGGCTCTCTTGAATGGAAAGAGATATGTTAAGTTATTGTTACGACTACGTGAACAATGAGGGCAATGTCATGTATATGTTCTGTGACACATTCTGGACCAGAGATTTTCTCTTGCCCTGGTTCTGTTTAATATAGTCCTTATATAAACGCACCAGTAAAAAAAGTAGGACAGACATCCCATGGAACGACTTTAAACAGAATGAAACACGTGGTCTAGGCAATGAGGAATCGACAAAGCGTCAAGTATTTCTTGTTAGTATTTCTTGAGATGGAAAAAAGAATGGACCTGTTAATTACCGAGGAGAGAGAGATACACTTTATAGAACAAGGGAAGCTGTCCAACTTGCACACAGCGTACTTATTTAGTAAAAACTTCCTTACTTTAAAGAAGAACCAGTTTTCCTGCAGAAGCGCTATGTAGTTCATAACTTTAGGTTTGAGCTAAACGTGTAATTAATTTTTTTTATTCTAAAGTTTAATGATCAACAATTAAGTAAAATTTTGAATAATTGTAGGTTATTGATGATATTTCAGTAGTAGGCTGCTCAATCGTACAACCAATCTCAGAATCTACAAAACATCCCTTTTTAATGATATACGTTTGAGCATAACCACATGGGAGCGGTGCTTGAAGACCCCCTTTAAACAAAAATTTTTAAAATAAAACAATGTATTAAGATAAAATTCATGTGATAGGTAAAAATAATCGGGAGTCAGTCGTATTAAAAATATTTTAATTTTGCTGACGTTTCGGCTCACGTGTTTAAGACAAAACGTCGGCAAAATTGAAACATTTTTAACACGACTGAATCCTTTTTTTTTCTACCTATGATAATTTCATATTTCATAATTTCGGCCATACATCTTCGATAAAACTCATGGTTAAAAACTTTCAACCACGCTCTTAATTTTCAAAATTATATGTTGTGTTTAGAAACAATTTTTTTTTTTTCAAGCTACTTTGGAGCCCCAAACGAAAATCCTACGTACGACCCTGCATTAGTGAACTGTGTTAAATTTAGAAGGAGCTGAATGCGTTAACGGATTCCAAAGTAGGTTCATAAGACAAATTTATGGATCTATAGAAATGAATGCTTGTGTGGCGGATGCTTCACACGCTTGCTCACAGATAGCGCTTGCCACATAGCCTTACCGGCCGAATATATGAAGACGTACAATTTAATAATATTGTATAATGTAACTCATTAACACCATTGTAAATATCTGTGTTTATGTAACTGATTTATAAGAATTAATAAACCTGTCTAGGTAATTTGATCTAGGGACAAGACGCTAGTCTGGTAGCATAGCTCTAACCGTCAATTATCGACATGGATGACTATCATCCCCAAGAGCTGGCACAGCTCTTCAGATCACCTAACTGGTACCTCCCTACACCAGATTAACTCTGCCTTTGTAACATTGTGTGGTCTGTCTTGTTTTAACTTCCTTTATGTACCTTATCTCCTAACCAACACTGCTGTCGTGGTACTACCACGCAAGGTGAATTCTCTCTAACCATTCCTACACTACTATCGTGCTACTACCACGCAGGGTGTAACTCATCCTAACCAGTTCCCTCTGTTAAATGGCAGGTGGGGGTTTGCCCTCTACCAGACGGAGTAATCTCATACTGGTGCTGCGTTAGATGTTACTACCAAGGAGAGCACCATCTCCATCTAACTCTCTTACTTGCATGAATACGCAATTGTCGAGGCCTTCTGATATTGGTTCTTGTCCATTATAGCATCCATACCTTGACACTTGGTTCTGACCCAGGGAATTCTAGGAGCGATGCACATGACCTGGGTGTCACCCAATTCTTAATGGTACAGCAAATAATATTCATTCAGAAAACTGTATTACTGAAATACAAATGGTATCCTTGAGGAAAACCAGAGAGAACAACAGTCACTGAGGAGAGGACCAGAAGAAAAGGAGAATAACCACCAGAGAGACCACCATTTGAAAGCAAGTATGCAAACATATGTCTATATGTAAACACCTTGGACCATGGTTTGAAAGAACTGGGAGAGAGTGGTTTACAAGCTGAGGGCCACTTTTTTTGCTTCAAGCATGAAAGAATGGTTCAAAACAAAGTTTGGAGGAAATAAATCTAGTAGTGGAAGTAGTATGATAATATGCAGTAGTTATGGTTTCTTAATGCAACATTATTCGTGTAATTTTTTCAATAAGTATTAAAAATGAGTTAAGTGATTATACTTACTTAAAAAATCATCAGGGAAGAGATGTCCTGATTAAAACCAACAATTTGGATGGAAATGCTGGAATATAGATCATACTATTCTTACAAAATCATTTATTGACTGACAGCTGAATTATCTCATTCTTCAATAAAAATTCAATTTAGTTTCCATTATCCCCTTTTCCTTATAATTAATTTTACACAGAGTAAATAAAAAAACTCATATTTTAAAAACTTTTAAACAAATTTAATAATTTTAACAGCATATTTTAGGCATTATCAGACCATAAATAATCAATTTCAGACCATAAACCTTGTCAAGGTAATAAGGAAATAATTCCAAAATTAACTGCACAAAATATCTATTAAAAAAAAATATCATATTTACTGAGTAAATTATATTAAAAAAATACATTTATAAATAATAATTTCAATTTTGAGTTAATCTAAATTAACCATCTAAACATCACATCAGTATGTTTGATTGTTAATAAATTATCTAGAATAATAACATCTATAAATAAAACAAGGTTTAGATATCCAATACATGTGAAGAACTGCAAAACAAGAAACATTGTTGATTCAGCTGGATTGGTTTATCTGAACTTTGTTTATAGCTCTGATAACCTTGAATTGGAAGAAGATGGGTTGTTTTAAATAAACCAATCATTTCAACGTTCACAATCAATAAACAATATTAGTAAAAAGTCTTTATTTAGAAGCTTTCTTCAAATCGACGTATTCTTTAATGGAATGCAAGCAATATACAATATTACTTCTATCATCATTAACAACATTATTTACATTCTTTAAGAGTTGAGCTATCTAATAAAGAAGAGTGATGTTATATGTCTTTTACATTAAATGTAATAAATGCAATGAAATTTTTAATAAGAGGAACAAAAATAAATATAAATTTTAAACAAAGTAGGATATAATTTTATGCCAGGATGCAATCCAGGGATTATCACTGATGGAAGTTGTGCTATTATTTATTATATTTGGACTGCCATTATCCTTTTTCTTACGACTTCTCATGCCATCCGTATACTCTGAATAATTTGGAACACAGCTGAAACAATTTTTTAATCATGTTTACTTCACAATTCTTTAAAAATATATAGAACTTATATCTAAACAAACACTTAACAAGAGAGAAAACACCTTAATGCTTATTAATTAAACTCAGACAGTATTTCTAATAATATTATATTATTTAATAATATAACATGTTGAAATAGAAGAAGATATTTGATTTACCCAATAACTGCACCAAACTTTAATTTAACACCTTAACCCATAATAAAATAATTTCTAAGATCCTTCCAAATAACAACCACATTAAAATATAAATGGATATATATAAAGCAAATATCCAACAAAATCAAATTAAGCTAATTTAACTCATTTTCCAAGGTAAAAAAAAAAAAAAAAAAAAAAAAAAAAAAAAAAAAAAAAAAAAAAAAAAAGGCTCAGGGCTGAAATTAATAAAATATGAATTATAATTTGTATTCTCCAAAAATGTGTATAGTTTTCAAAATTTAATTATTGATATCTTTACATACTCCTGTTCCCATCCAAAGAAAGCAAATAAATCATCTAAAATAAAAAAAAATCTGGCATAGAATTTTTAAACGTTAGTTAAGTTTTCACTGGACTTTTTCCTCTTTTAATATAATACTAATAATATAACAAAGGAAAGATTAAACTAAAAATATAACTATGGACAGATAAAGTATACTCTTCAAATGAGGATATTGTTGAATAAGACATTTAAATTCCTTTCATTAACAGTTCATTACACCTAAAACTTGCTTAATATAAAATATATATATAAAAATAATAACACCATAGAGGCAGAATAATGAATAATTTGATAAAAACAAATAAAATAAATTGGAGTGAATTGGAATTGAAATCAGATATGAAAACTGATTTCTAAATATAAACAATGAAATTTTAAAAAGTAGGGAGTTTGAGGATGTGCTCTTGAATGTAATTTATGAACAATAGGATACAAATAATTTAGTAGAATTATTAAATGAGAGCTGAGCTCCGAAAAAACCTAATATCTCACTAAAACTTTTAGATAATAAATCCGATTCATAATATTACAAATAAGATAAAAGTAGATAAAAGATAGCCAAACTTTTGAAAGATATCACTGATAAGAAAACACTCCAAATGAGAATTTAATCTAGGGATCCAATAAATTCAGGGGTCTCATAATAATAAAAAATATTTTTTAAAAGAAAAAAATAGATAAAATAAAATTGAATTTATAATATATGTAAACACTTCAAACAATTTTTTTATTATAATATGATGAAATATTTCTGGATATTTTACATTATATTCTGTACTTTTGTCTAGCATACTATATTTTGATTATTCAATACTGTAGTATGTTCTACAGTATTAAAATGAACTTTAATATAATTTTTTTCCTCTCATTATTATACAACATTCAAATTATTACATCGTAATTAAAACTTTTATAATTCATAAAAAACTGCAAAGATTCCAGAGCAAAAAATTTAAAAAAATTCAATACAAACTTCAAAAACATGTTAATTTTTTCCTCTAAAACAAACAGTATCATTGCAATCCCTTTCTACTGATCTCATTGCTCCTTAAATAAAAGAGTTTATAAAATGGTAATATACATGATATGTTGAAACTGTAAACTATTAAAAAAATGACCAATAATTAAGTATGGAGAGATTCCCCACTAAATCAAAAATAACTGTAATCTTGTAATTTGACAATTATTTCCAAAAACTGGTTCTGGTAATTGACACCTTGGATAAAACAAAGTCCAACAATTAGACAAGAACTTTGGGTATTTTATTTTTTTAATTCTAAATACCTCAATACTTTTTAATAGATGACTTTCTTCAACTAAATTTTTTCCTTACATCACCAAAGAATAACACTAATTATGTTTTCTCTGATAAAATGTTTTAAAAACGATACTGACATTAGTAACAACAAATTTAAAATAGTAAGAATGTATGTATGTTCATTGGTAAAAAATATAACATTGAATCATCTTAAGCATGAGATATATCAAGTTATAATAATTTTTAATATGTACAGACAGTAACCCTGCTCCAGATGTCAAATTAAGGTGAAAGTAAAATAATATTGAGTGATACAGTGTCTCAAATCACTTATGAACTTAAAACAGCATTGAAATAATAAATGTCGCTTACCTGAACCACATACAACAAAAACGAACAGAGCCAAAAGCCAAGGGCCTACAGGGTATTTTTCCTCCAACGCTTTCTAAATTATACAAAAATTTAAAAAAATTGTAAATGACAAGATACAGGAAAAATTTTCAAGATTATAAAATATATAAGTGTGTTAGTGGTAGAAATTGGTGAATTACATTTTTTTTAAATGGACATATGTGTTAAATTAACTAGAATTTAAAAATTGCAAATGGAATTTACAATGTACTACGTTAACGGTAACATAAAACATGCAAGAAACATTGACATATGGACACACATTTGAAAAAATTAATATTTAAGGGTTAATCTAGGAAACACACTTACTGTTGATTTAGGTACATTCCCCCTCATGGTAACGAATTTGCTTGCTTTTTCATTGGCATATCGCATCCGTTGTTTTGGAGCCATCGTTTTCTCCGATCCTGTCAACTAGAACGCTGAATGTAAAGTGACAGCAGAGAATGTATATAACCTAGAGTACAAACAAGAAAGTTCGCCACCACAATTGTGTTGACGTTTCAGAAAGGCAACATTGCACTGCCTTCAGTAGTACTTTACTCTAAATATATTCTTCACAAGCAAGAAACATCTTTATTTAAAACATGAAGAAAAAAAACAACTTATAACTCTATAGAAATATATTTATATTTATACAATCTTAAAAAATCGTTTTAATAACTTCAGTTAATTCAAAATTCAGTATCTATCCAAAGAGGCAAATCATAAACTAAACTTTAAAAATTATTTCACGTAATCTTCAAAATATATATAATGTCCTTATCTGAAGCCAGGTGATAAGTAAATATTAAGTATAAATTTAAAAGCGTTGGACAACGAAATACACTAATAAAAACAAGATTTGTTTTATTTAACTTCATCCCTAATGTATTTAGGAAATATCAGAAAAAGAGAGAAACATTCTGGTTCCATCATAAACTATTGGGGAAAGGAAAAAACAAAGATTCCGCATAAAATATTTGTTTTCCAACACAAATGAGCGGTCATTAGGGCGTGGTGACCATGCTAATTGAGGCGTTTATTTATTCATTTAACGTCCATTTTATGCTGCTGTGGCTAATTGGACGATGCTACACTGGGTGTCCTAAATTTTGCCTATCTAGGTTTAATTAAGATAGGGGTCTTAAAGGAGTACCTGTCATCGCGCAGGATCGGCACCACCATTTTACGCTCCCTCCGATGGACAGTATAACCATGGATTTCTTATTCCTCTAATAAAATCCAAGTCCTTCTGCTGGATTTGAACCCATGACTTTGCGCAAAAAAGGCTGTTATGTTTGCCATTACACCGAAAGTCATCCAGGAAAAGATGTGTGGTTGCCTTAGTCACCTTGAGTCAAATAGCCCCGGTTCATATTTGGCTCGAGTTAAAGTTCGTTTCAATCCACGAAATGAACCTCGTCCTTTTCGCTCTGGTTAGAGCAGGTTGTTTATCCATACGATAAACTATCCTGTTTGCCATAATTGGTGTAGGAAAAGAAGTTGGGTACCGAACAAGAAAATAAAATAAAACAATTGTTTTTAAACGTAGGAGGCCGTTGTGACACTTTTTTTTTGGCCTGTCTTATCGAAGACGTTGCGATGTCTTATTATTTTATCTAACAGAATGTTCTAAATTACCATTAGAAAATATAACACCAAGTCGGCGAGAAGATCTTTAATCAACAAGGATCGCACCGGAGTAAGAGAATGATATCGGTATCGTTGATAAATCTGAGCGTTTCCTATAGGAGGCATTTATCATCTTTAAGCGAACATTCAGAAGATTCGGCTTGGTTTCGAAATGAGGCTGAAACTAACTTCGATTACTAATATAAAAATTAAATTTTGAAAAGCGAGAATTTCATCTTTCTAGGATCTTGAGTAAAGACGAAGGATGATAATAGTCAGGGGATATTTAGAAAAATAGTTTCAGCAAATAGGGGTTGTTCCAGTCTTTCTCAGTACACGAGAAGTATTTTTATCTACCTTCAGACCAAATTAAGACCCTACAAGATCCTTATTGAGCCTGACCAGATATATGAAGCAGAAACTTAGCTAAGGTGAAAGCATGTTTGAAACGAAGATATTGAGGTAGATTTGAGTTTCTATGCATGAGAAGGATATTTGGTAAAGACTCACCATTCAGGAACTATATGGACGTTTCATAATATAAGTCGTTAAATTTGTGAAGCTCTAAATACTTCGTGAGTAGCGATCACGTGGATGATCAACTAAGAGCTTTCTTAAATACTTATGACACTAGTTATTCTTGGTTTCAGAGAAAATACAGATCTTTACGACGTACTGAACCCAAAATCTTTCATGAGTCAGAGTTGTACAGTATTTTAAATATATTTGTTTTCTATTACTTTCGCCTGTTGAATCAAACATATTGAACTATTGTTTTATTAGCATGAAAATACTAGCAAAACGGAAGTAAGTAACAGTAACACATTAGTTTAATACCACGATTTTAACCTACTAAGGTAAACTAAAATAAACTAAGGTTTCGAGCATCTTTGTTTATTATTATCATACGCACAAAGTGATCGGTACAACTCCTCTTTTTCACCATGGGCCATTTGGATCTTTTGTGAAATTTAGCCACTCCTGAAAATTTAAATAGAAGGTTAGTATGATATGAGTATTAAATATGAGCTTAGTATTAGAAAATTGCCTTGTAAAGATCTAAACTTGTTTCACCTAAAATTATTTTTGTGCAATAGACGACATAAGATGAATATTGTAAAAATAAAGTACTTTGACATTAGTGCAGTCAAGACTTTTTTTTCTAGTAATTGCTACAAGGACCATTTAACGTGAAAAAAATAGTGATGTTTTTTTTCTTAGCTGCACGTGAGAGGTATAGAAGTTATAGAATGAATCGATTCTGTTAGTATCAGCTCAAAGGTTTCAATAAACAATAAATAGTAATGGCTGCCTGGAGTGATAATGAAGTCTCCTCTCCTAACGAACGTCGAAGTTTTTTTCGTGAAAATGATGCAAAATCGTCTTCTAGATCCCCCTCAATTGGTTCTTTTGAAATATGGCCTAGCTTTCTTGTTTCTAAGACATTTCCTCATAAAGTTTCGGATAAAGGTAATTTTATTTTTATTTTTAAAATATTTAATTATTAAGTGTACTTATTTTTTGAGCGGTGAAAGTGTTTTAAAAGTGAACCCACCAGTTCAATGGAAAAATTAGGTGTTTCGTTATTGACCTATTTCATCAACCTACTCCTCATATCAACCATTTAATTACTTTATGATTAATCGTTGTTGAAGATTTTGTTTCTTATTGGGGTATGGGATTCCTACTCATGCATATCACAGAATCTTTTCATTATTGTTTTCTCTGATATGATTTGGTATTGAATCATCTCTGTGTCGATCCTTTGATTTCTGTTGTTTTGTTAAATCTCACTCCTTAAAAGGATGTTTTAAGTAGTGATTGGAAAAGGTAATCAGGTATATATATTGCAACCATGTTGCTACTTTGATAATGAAGTATGATAAAAAGATCAAATGCTTTATTTTCTGATCTAAATTCATTATTATATTTCTTTAATCTTGATTGAAACGGTTAACTGTTGTAGATTTACAAAAAAAAAAAAAAAAAAAACTGTTCCAAAGAAACATATTGTTATCTAACATTATATCGCCAGTGCCCTTTGGCTACATTGAAGAGTTCATTGAGGCAAGTCTGGTTAAAAGGATATTCAATAAGATCTTGTAGGCACGAAACAACAGAGATGTACTGTAGTAATTCCTGATATAAAATTGATCTCCCTTCTTATGCAGACGACATGTATAGCCTATGTACCATATCTGAGGGTGCCATCTTCTTACTTATATGCTTGAATCCTTGGTTTAGAAGCCGCATGTCTGGTTTTTACTTTCTGGAAGAATTTCCTGCTTTCCTTTAAATTTCAATAAGTCCCATCATCCTCCAGCTCTTTCCTCTATCATGTTCTCTTCTTATTCCTCAGGAGTTTCTTCTTCAGTCTTATTTTGTTCCTATATTCCTCTGTTGCTCTCCTGGTAAAGCACATTTTCCATGTTTCTGTCAGTTTCGTTCTTCGCATCTGTGATCAACTTACATTCCTTGTCAAACCATTTACCTCTATCCTCAAGAGTTTCCTTCCTGAGGATTTGTTCTTTAGCGCCGTCCAAAGCCTTCTCCAATTGGTCCCTAACATCTTGTATGCTTTCAGTGTCAGCCACTCTGAGCCCGTCTCTCACCTAAAATGGAAATGCTCGGCAGCTTTCCAATTTCTTTCTTGTTCCTCCTTTTGGATCTTTCTTACCTGTGGTTCCTGACAGTGGTAATCCTGGCTCCAATAAGAGGTAATACATGGTATTCGTCGGAGTCAATGCCCCCCGCTCTCTTCCCCCTGTAAGTTCTACTTCTAAGGCGGTTGAATTTGTGATGTGAACTGATAAATATGTGGCCAGTCTGGTTATAGGTAACGCCATTTGGTGATCTCCATGTAGCCTCTTGATTCCGCCGCCCCAGGAACAGATTGCTCCCCCACTACTCGATTCTGGATGCTGAGAAATCAATAACCCTCTTTCCATTTTGATTACTTCGCGTATGAAAACTTAACAAGCCAATTGTTGGCTTATATTGATCTTCCCCTCCCATCTTATCATTGAAATCCCCCCAGTAAGATTTTGATGTCAGGTCTGGAGCATGCATCAGAGGCCCATAGAAGGGAATCTTAAAAAGCGTCTTTCAAAACATTGCTTGAGCTTTCTGTACCTCTGGGTGCATGGTAGTTGAACAGAATATAATGTTGAAAATCCTCTTGATGGGGATGGAGTATAGGTGACCATTAATAGGATTGAATCCAATAACTTGTTGTCTAACTTTTCACGCAAAACCCAAATGTGTGGTTTTTGTCTGTCAACTACAAAATATTGTGTGAGATTTCTTCTTCAACAGCCATCGGACAGTCCGGCAAATCTCCTGAATAGTCCGTATTTGTTCAGTTCTCAATGATGAGTTTAACGTCCACTTGGCCTATATAAGCATAAAACGTTCCAAAATCCTAATCTGAATTCCATATGACAGTTTCCATGTGATCTGCAAGCTATTTCCTATTGAGGTCTCAGGATGAAAAAGTTTCAGTGGTGAGGGTTCTCATAGTGCATTACAGTATTTCTTTAAAAATGTATTCGCTGATTATCCATTTATCTCTTTATACATAACTTCTTATTAGTTATTATACAAATAACACAAAATTTATCAAATCTGATAAAGTTTTGAATATTCATCAAATTATCATAATATGATATGTAATTCTCGAAACTTAAAAGTCTATAACATGTAATAACATCCATAACAAAAATCCATGCAACAAAGCCATAACATGAAATCATTTCAAATTTGAGTAGTAGCTTGGCATCTTTGACATTAACCATTGATGAGGTAGTTACTACGCATTATTACTATTTATTTAACATTTAATAGGAATTTGAAAATATTGGCTGAATAATGTTGGACATGCAACTATTTTTACTTTCACTTACCTATAAATGAAATACACTCCCTGTCAAAAGTCAAGACCTTAATCCAGACTTTGTTTACATTTTTAGTAATATTATTTATTAAATGAGAGATATTAGGGATTAGACATACCATTTCTATTCACTGTTAACCAACAAACGATGGAATTTTGTTTCATTCATTTCAAATTTCCGTTCAGTCCATGTTTGCTTCAAGTCTGTTCTCTTTTTTTCTCTTAGGTCTAGTTAAAACAATTAATTTTATTCACAATGAATCGTTTAAGTCACGATGATTCGGGCAGAATCATCACCCTCTATGAAGAAGGCAAATCATTGTGTTACATTGCGAATCGCCTTGGGATTCACTATTCTACCGTTTCAAGGACCATAAAAAGGTGCAGGGAGACTGGTAGTCAATCAAGACGACCAACGTCAGGGTGTCCCAGGGTTACTAACCCCATAGATGACCACTTCATTAAAATACAAGCACTTCGGAAGCGTAATTCTACTACATCTTCCATTAAACACTTGATCGCAGGTGTTCGAGGTTATCAATCTTGGAGTCAACGGTCATTAGAAAACTGAGAGAGTCAAACCTCAGGTCAAGAAGGCCAGTGAAAGGTCCTCTTCTCACTACAGAACACTGTATAAAAAGATTAAGATTTGCAAGGGAATACCTATCTTGGACTGTGGAGGAATGGAAAAAAGTTTTATTCCCTGATGAGACAAGAGGCCCTTAACAGCCCAGATGGCCGTGAAAGAGTTTGAAAAGGCCTGGAGAACGGTATAATTAGTGCTGCAAATTGTTAGAAACTGAGCCATTTGGAGAGGGTTCTATTAGTCCAGTTTTCACCGGAAATACACGTATTAGGGTACCCTGAGTCCAAATGACCAAGTCCTGCAAAAAGGTGTGTTGTAAGTCTAGCACAAAAATGAAAAATCGTACAATACTGAAATTTCATATTTAAAACAACAATAAGCCCGAGATGTTACAGCAACTTTTTTTTATCTAAATCAGCTTACAAGAAGCACTACTTTATACTATGCAATCGGCTGACCGGAAGTACTACTTTATCCCTTGTATTTAGCACCTTTTTACAATTTTTTAAAAAACGGCTAACTATTTTGATTAAACTTCCAATATCGATGTAAAATTTAATAGAATTTGATATCATGTATGTTTCATTCTGATTGAAATAGTCTAGCAAGGCTTAAATTCCGATAATTTAAATTTTCTTTCTCTAAAGCACCTTTCATTTTTTACAATCTAGAAAAATAACTGTTTCATCTATTTAGTCTTCTTCTTCTTCATCTTTCCTCTCTACCGCACAGCAGTGTGAGGGGGTCACTTGTAGAGGCTGATCCAGGCATTCCTATTCTGCACCATTTCTCTTGCTGATCTCCAATCTATATCTCTTTTTCTGCAAGCCTTCCTGATCCCATCCTCCCAAGTCTTCCTAGGTCTTCCTCTTGGTTTCCTTTCCCTAAGTGCTTCCTAGAGGACGCGAAGATTGAACTGGAGATCCCTTCCATTATTGGCTAATACGACGATGTCATCAGCATATGCGAGCATAGTGAGGTGGGTAGGCGATAGATTCAAGTTTCCCAAGCAGTAGGGTCTCATTCTCGACTTGGCTTTCTTTAAGCTCCATCTAGGACCATTATGAATAGCAGTGGGCTGAGACTACAACTTTGTCTGATGCCTTGAGATATCTTAAATTCTTTCGACAAATGGTTGCATGTTCTGATGATACCTCTCTGGTTCATATAAAGCCCTGATATGGCCATTTCTAATCCTTCATTAACTCTCTTTTCATTGATCTCCCTTACGATGTCTTGTTTCCTGACCCGATCAAATGCTTTGGCCAGATCAACAAAGCATGCCAGAACACTTTTATCCTTTTCTATTACTTTTTCAGTGATCTGCCGCATAGTGAATCTAAGATCTTGGGTACTTATGTTTGGCCTGAATCCATATTGTTCTTCTCCAAGATTTTTCTCAATTTGTCTCCTTAGCCTTCTCTCAAGGATTGTGGAATAGACCTTACTCGGGACGCTTAGAAGGGAGATGCCTCTGTGGTTTTTACATTCTCTTTGATCACCACTTTTATATATAGGAAGAATGATGGACACTTCCCAATCTTTAGGAATCTTCTTTTCTTTCCATACTCGATTAAGGAGATGTTGGAATATTTCTTCACCTTTTGTTCCCATGTGCTTAATCATTTCCGGAGTTATTTCATCTATACCAGCTGCTTTCCCTAGTTTTAGTAGTTCTAGTGCTTCGGTTATCTCGTCTTCTGCTATATAATCCTCTTCCATGTAATTCACTTCCTGAGCTACATCCGAGTTATCTGTTGATATTCTGCTGCAGTCAAATAGGTCTGTGAAATATTCCACCCATCTTTCCATGATTTCCTTGGATTCGGTCAGTACTCTCTATCTTTATTCTTGACATGCTTTAGCACGGGCAGTTTCTCTTTGCGCATATTCTTGAGTGTTCTGTAAAACAGCTTTCATCATCTATTTGGTACTAATAAAAAATGGATAAATATATAATTTGAACTAATATGATATCCAACGGAAAGAGAAAAGACCAAAAATATTTTTTTATGTAATTTTGGTATTTAAGAACATATAAACAGTAATATAGATGTATAATAACCTGCTGGAAAGGCAGAGATTTTAGAAAAATTATTATCTTATACACGAAATTCTAAAAGGTAATGCAGAGTGATGAAAAGCCGATAAAACTAACTGATTGTCATTTATTAATAGAACACATGTTTTAATTGAAATTCAATGCAATTAATTCTTTAACTATTTGTATTTATCCCTAAGTGTATTTAATCCTAAAAAACTATTAAAATTGATTTTATCAACGGAGGTAAGGGAAAATCGTGTGTTGCGCACACCAGAATTTTTTTGATTTGCAGCTGCAGAAAAAAAATACTGAATTGTTTTAGAAACCATCTTCATGAAGGAGTAATGCATGTTAGTTAGCTATGAGTCATACTCATAATTCTAACTGTTTATTATACTCCTGATGTGTAATTGTTGCAGACACTACTGGAGATATTACCATTTAGTAGTGTATCCTTTATTTTTGTGTTTTTTTATTATGGTGTTGCTAGTTTTTTTGTTCTTGGACTCCTTTTTTCCAATCCAATTTATCATGTTTATTGCCTGGAGGCAATGCCCATATTTTTAATTAGAGGAAATTAGTTTGTGTGAAAGTCAGTGCAAGAAAAGCAATGAAATAGCTATATCTATTTATTGTTTTGCCAACGTTTTGATCCTCATTATGGGCCGTCATCATGGCTCCTTTAGCAAAGGCAGCTAGTACAAGACTGCAAATATTCAATAATCCAAATCTAATGTCCTTTTGGTGAATCTTGTATCGTTTCCTGAAATATATTCCAGCTAATTCATTTACAGGTTTCATAAAATTTATTGGTTTAAGGGGAATGTATTATCAATCCATAGCCCTGAAGACTGTGTAGGAGTTACCTCCTCTAGATCGATATTGCAGAGTTAAGATGGTTATTATTTTACTTGTCAACCATCTTCACTCTTTAACATGGACTGGCCATTGAATGGTTCAACTTCAGGGCACAGGAAGTGTGTTTAAATATTGTCATTGTGATTTTTTTTAAAAATACTTTACTAATTTATATTGATCTTGAAATATCTTGTATCATACAGAATTTCTCTCTTTTTGGAGTTATATGCATATTAATAAAAATATCAATACAATAACAAGTTATTAATATACCAGAATATTTCCTCTTGCTTAACCCTTAAATTCTTTTCCACTTCAAATATGAGATTGATGAAGGAAAAATTGTTTTAAATTGCTCGAGAAGGTTAATGTTATGGGAGAAATTTAGTTTTTATTTACTTTCTGCCTAATTATCATCAATAACTTGTGATTTGACAGCTGAGAAACCGGTTATTACATCCTGCATACTCGGCACTACTCTTGAGTATTCCAATCAAGAGTTTCTTGGGCGATGCCTTCTCTCATTCTCTAGGTGTGCCTGATGCACCTCCATTTTCTCAACTAATTTCATCTTATATTTTCTTTTACTTGATCCTGCCCAGTAGCCCGTCATTGGACAATTTTACTGAGCACCAAAATCCTAAGATGGACCTCAAGCATCCTTTTCAGATGCACCGAGATGGATCAGGTCACCCTCCACGTCTCTTGAGCCATAGAGTCGTACAGGCTTCACATTCGAGTTAAGTAAGCAGAGCCTAGTTTTTATTCCATATCAAATATGGATTTATACTATATATAGATCTATTAATATTAGACAAACTCCAACAAGTCATCACTCCGCCCCCTACATCTGTTTTCTTATAGTTCTTATACAGTAGCTCCTACTGTGGTTCACATCATTATCTGTTGCCTCATACTCATCTCAGCTACTGTTGCATGCCTACCAAATCCTCCCTTCATTTCCTAGACTTATACAAGATTCTTCTCAAAAGTCAATATTTCCTGTTGTGTTGACAACACTGTCATGCCAGTTGTTCCTTTTAATGATTCTGTCTTCTAGTTATTAATAACAGCACTAACATCTTTCTCTATTCATTCTTGAAAATAATAGATTCATTCTCCAAGTCCTTAGAAATCTGACAAAACATAAATCAGTCAGAAATTTTTTCCAAGACAACTTCTGGTTTGTAAAAAGATTGTGCACCGGCAGGGAACTAAAAACATACACAAATGCAAGATCCGCAATCATCCTAAGCTTTCGCCTGCACATAAATGTATTGTGAATCGGTCTCAGAGAGGACTTAAAAATTAAACTACTTTAGTGGGACAGGCTGTGCAGTCCCTTGTTTGTACATTGTTTCCTAGGATTTCACATCAAAATTCTTGATGATAAGTTATAGGATAAGTTCATAACTCCTTACACAAATTTTTGAAGTAGCTATCAGTTGGCTGACTTGCCTCACATACCTAGAGGAGAGGGTGTGAGTGAATCTCCATTTAATTATATGCTTGAAAAAGGCTTCCCAGAGAATAGGATTCAAACTCACTACAATGTTAACTCACTATCCACACAGTCATAGGCTTTATAAAAACTATAAAATTAAACTAATTTTTTTTCTATATAGTATTCTTAGTGAATGTACTTAATATTTTAATTAATGTGATAAGGATTAATAACAGTTACTAGTGTATATTATTATATTTTTATTTGTGATGTTATTTAAGAAAATTGAATAATAAAGAAAACAATTATTATGATTTAAGTATTGTAACACTACAGGCTCTCTCAAATACCTTAATTGTGATGATTCAGCTTATATGTAGTAAGTTTAATTCATTTAAACTTAATTTATTTTAATGTCATTTCTAATTTACATAAGCTGATATTTGACCTTATGTTCTTATATTAAATTTTTTTTTTGACATCCTATTTACAATTTAATATTATGTTGAAATATTGTTTACTCTCTATTTTGACTGGTGTAAATTATTTTGAAGTGGAAAAATATATAAGAATCCAAAATTTTTATAGTTCCTGAATGGAAATTATTTGTTAATTGTGGACAAAATTTACTGATAAATGTATGTACTTTTCTACTAATACTTTTCAACTATTTTGGAAATTTTAATTGTTATACAATTATTTTTATTAAATTGGTACAAATTTATTTGTACTGTATTAATTTGTTTTTTAAAATAAATTAATATTTTACAATATTGGACCTCAGAATCATTCAGCGATAAGTTTATACCATCAATATATATCCATCTATATATATATTAAGTAAATTTATTCAGGATACATTATCCAATAATAGAGAATAGATTCCAGAAAAGAATGTTTATTTGACCCACTTTGTATTTTGTCTAAATTTAATTTGGTCCTCTCTCTTTTGTATTTTTTTAGTTAGCAATAAATATTATTTTGTTAACCAAATACATGAAATGTTGTAGTTAAAGTTATATTGTACTAGTGGGTAGAGATATTTTTGGTTATTATAATAATTATTGTTATTAAATAGTTAATAATATTGTATATTGTTTCAATATATGTTATTTCTTTCCTGTACACCTTTGGAAAGGAGCTTGGTAGAGGTTGTGGTATTGATTTCCAGGAGCTGGCTAGCAGTTGCCTGGTAATCAATACAGAGAGCCCTTGTGGGCAACTTGTGCTCACCACCATTTGAGCTCTAACTTTTCTTGTAAGTTTTTTTATTTGAAACAAAGACTTTTGTCATCTGACAGTCACTAATTTAAACAGGTATGGGCCACTAGTTGATAGTCATACTTAGTTTTTCGGCAATTTTATATTTTTAACCTTGCACTTTCTTGTTCAAACAACTCTTACTCATTTCATAATTATGATGAGAAGGTCACTTTTTAAGGTGTCTGTATTTTGTAAAAATGAACTCAGTATCAAAATTTTTGTACTATACACTTCTCTTGAAGTGTTGTTTTGTCTTTTAAAGCTAATTTTGTATGTAATACTGACTGTCAAGGAAAATAAAACTTGATGATTAGAAATTCTTTATTACCTATAATAATAAGAAATTCTTATTTTCCTAATTACCTACTGATTTGTTGATGAATAACTATAGTCATATTTACTTGGATTTTTAACTTGACGCTTACATTGTACTTTTTCACCTTATATTTGGATGATTAATTATTAATTATGATTACCAATCAGTTTATTTGTAGTCTGTCACTTTCTAAAACTTAATCTTCGGTAAATGTTTTTATCTGCCAGAAAAATCTTTCTATTAGATTGTTTTTAAGATCCATTACTTATAAATACAGGAAACTTGATACAATAAAATATATGTGATTATCATACGGAAACGTTGTTTTCAAGTTGATTTACTAATATTTTAACATTATGTTATGAAAAAATGGTTATATCTCTCTCTTTTCATTGATTACTTTTTCTTTTTATAATGGTCTTTATTTTATGTTTTATAGAAAAAACATTTATTATTTATTTATTGACCTAACTATTTATATTGTTGAGTTTTTAATTGATTACAATGTTATTATAATTAGGTAATGAACAAAATCTGGATATTTTTGTCCTTTTATCAAATTATTTAGTTAAATAACCTGTACCACTCTATTGGCTCATCAAAATAATTATTATCTCCAGGTGACGTAAGTTTGATTCACTTTTCCAATTTCAGCTATTGAGAGTACCCTGATCAAGTCAGCTTTATAAGTTTTTAAACTATATTTGAACTATCCACACTCAAACCAAATATTTTCCAAAGTCCTTCATTTCATTGATATGGCATTTTTTTTTTTTTTTTTATAACAATGCTATAAAATTTCATGAATTACAAGACATCTCTGCCAGTTTATTGCTTTTAACTTTAGAATGTTACCATTAAATTAGAATGTACCAAAATGCAAATTTTAGTGTTTAATTAGTGAAACTACTTAAGTCATCATTGATGAAATGGGGAAAAAATATAGATATATGAGCTATAGGGAATGAGAAACCTTTTACAAATATAATTATTTTTGTTTACAGAGTAATTTTAGAAATTAAAAAGAAAAAAATATCCAGACTTTACTTGAAAACATTTTGATTAATAATTATTTAAAATGATTTTTATTAACATTAGATTTACGTTGATTGACTGTGTTTCTGCAACTTATTCCTTACTATGTTTAAAAACAAAAATAGTTAATAGATTTCAATTGTACATTAAAAATAATAAAATTTTGTGAATTACTTCTTTTATTTTTGATTATGAGTTGGGTTTATTATTAGGGTATTGTATGGGGAACTTAAATATAGATCATCAGATGGACTAAATGTTGAAAAAATTAAAAAAAGATACAGGATTGTGTAAATTTGATAAAACAACTACACAATTTCTTTTTCTTTTGTAAAACTTTTTTTTTTTTTTAAACCCTATATTACAAGTGCAGTTCAATTGTGCTTTAGTTAGATTACTGAGTAGTCTGCAAGTCAGAAAGATATAGATTTGTAAAATTAGAGGGTTTAAAAAAAAAAAAAAAAATCGATTTTGGAATTGTAAGAAAAATATTTTGATCGATTAAGTAAATCTAATGTTGTAAGATTATACATAATTTTTCTCTAGTTATATTCACTTCTAGTTCTATTTGTTAGCCTTATAATCTTTTCAGCTTGATGAGAATGTTAGACGATGAAGTGCCTGGAGCTGTGGACACTATATATTTGTGCAACTTCCGTGTATCCGTCGACGGCGAATGGCTGTGCCTCAAAGAATTGCAAGATGTAGAAATCAATCTTCAAGAAAATTTCCCTGATCCTCTCACTCCTTCTCCAGTTGAAGCTCATTATATAATTGGTATTGTTTTGATGTGTGTTATGTGTATTTTCATTATATCGTGTAGAGTTAGATAAATAAATGAATTTGATTATTCAATTATTATTTTGCTCCATTATTCAGTTGTTTTGGATCATTGAACATCATCTTTTCCGATACCTCATGTTTACAATGTTATTATTTATAAATATGATTGATCCTATATTTTTATTCATATTTTACTTTAGAGTGATTTTCATAATTTATTATATTTTCCAAGTATTTAATAATTATGAGATGACTAGTTTTTAAACTTTTTTTTTTTTTAGCTCGTGACCCAGTAATAATTGAACGACGTAATCTAGTAAATATATCAAAACTAATCGTAAAAGAGCTGATTGAAACCTCTATCAAATATGGCAGAATGTTGGATTCGGATCACATGCCTTTGCAGCATTTTTTTATTGTGTTAGAACATGTACTTCGCCATGGATTACGGCCCAAAAAGGTAAATAAATCATGTATTTATGAGATCTATGCTATATTCCATGTCATATATCAGGGTGTCTAGCAACTGGGAAAACCAGGAAAAGTCAGAGATTTTAAAAACATATGAAAAAGTCAGGAAATTTGTTCTTTGGTCAGGGAAAATGGTTCCTAAATAACATCGTTTCTTCTTCACTCAGACAAAAGTTCCAATATGTCTACTTGTTGTGATGTTGCAAATATCATAGCAAGTAATATTTAATATCATAAAAGGACAGGAGGGCTGTGGAGAATAGAAAAGTCAATTGGACGCAAATAAAGCTAAACTGCTCCAGTAAGCTCTTCTGAAAGCTGAAGATTTGGCTGCACAGATTCAAAATTAAAGAAAAGCTCTTAAAGTTTATATAGATGTATTGATTGTAAATAAATTTGTAGTCAGATTTGCAAATATTGATTTTACATTTTATAACAGCAGTATTCAAGTTCATAATTCATTGGTAAGTCAACTTAAACAACTACAATTTCAGCTAGTGTCGGGTTGATATAGTTAAATCTTATCGTAAAGTAATTAGTCATTATATATATTTTTAATCTAGTATACCATATTAATTATAATTATTCTTTGTTCTGTCGATTTTCACTAAGATTTGGCCAGGTAAAAGACTTCTTACAATATGGAAAAGTCAGGGAATCTCTTTGAGCTGATTTGCTAGACACCCTGTATATGAAGATCGAATTAGTACCTACTGATTATTGAGTATTAGAAGCAACCTAGTCTGAAAAACAAACAAAATTAGCTGATTAATGTTCATCTTATTAATAGTGAACCACTTATAATTGGTTATAAGTCCTTGATTTATTTTTTTAGTTAAACACTGAGACAGAATCTAATTCTGTTTTAATCAGTGTTGCTGTAATATAAACTGCTTATGATTTTTATGTTATTAAGATGCTATTGATCATATGTCACCTTTATTGCTGTTTTAAAAGATTTAACTTTCACAGTTAGATTTTTTTCTGTTGTAATCAAAAGTGTATTTGTCTGTTTCTATTAATATCTATATTATAATATCTTCCATTGCTACATTATATTTTTGATGTTTTAAAAATCTTGTTTAGGGTTTGTTGGGTCCCAAGAAAGAACTCTGGGACCTCTTGCAGTGGGTTGAAAAATTTACAAGCGAAGCTCAAGACATAACTAGCAGTGTGCGTGATCTGCCTACTGTGAGGTACATTTTAAATGTTTCAAAAATTATATCATTTACCCTATTATATTGGATAAGATAGAATTCTTCCCCAATATGCTCAGTTATAGATAACTTATTCAACCCTTTCCTCTCAAATGGGAAATTCTAAACTTATGTAAAGCTTATCCTTATACGAGAAAGAATATTGAAACACCGAGAAATTATTTTCTAGTATAAAATAAAAATCTGGTTCGCACAACACACGACTTTCACTTAACTCCGTTATTTATATCAAATTAAAAATTTTAAACAAATTTAGATATGCAGTAAAGTGTTAAAGAATTATTTACATTGGATTTTAATAGAAACATGTGTTCTATTAAGTAATCTATTATATTATTATCTACGACAATCAGTTTGTTTTATCAGCTTTTCATCACTCTCTGTTAACTTTTACAATAGTATGTATAAGATGGTATTTTTTATAAAATCTTTAGCATTCCAACGGTATGTTGTACATGTATATTACTGTTCTTATGTACAATAAAAAAATATTTTTTCAGTTTTCTCTGTTTGTTGGATATCGGAATTTGTTCAGCTTATATATTTACCCGTTTTGCATCAATGGTAATAAGAAGATATGGTTATTTTTATAGAATCTACAAAATTAAAGATAGATTAGAGGAAGAAAATTTAAAATATCGGCATTTAGGCCCTGTCAAACTATTTAAATCAGAATGGAAGCTACATGATATTAAATCTTATTAAATTTTACATTGATATAGGGAGTTTAATCAAAATGGTTAGAGCTGTTTTTGAGACGGTGCTAAATGCATGGTATAAGGTGGCTCTTCTGGTTAGCCGATTTTAATGAAAAAGTTGCTGTAACTTCTAGGGCGTATAGTTGTCTTAAATATGAAATTTAAGCTTCGTATGAGTTACTGTTTTTGTGCTAGACTTACCACACAAACACTAACAGACTTTTTTCGGGACTTGGTCATTAGGACTCCCTTATGACACCCTAAAACGTGTATTTTCATCGAAAACTGGAATTGGAAAATTTTCACGATCACAATACTCTCCCTTACTATATATTTCATATATAGGTAAGTGAAGGGAGCAGCGTGGTCTAGTGGATAGAGCACTAGTCTGCTGTGCTCCGGGTCCTGGGTTAGAATCCCGGCTGTGGCAGAATATTATTTATTCTGTTAATTCAGTCGGGGGGCGACCCTAGGGTATGGAGACCCTCCTGGGGCAGACCCAGCCTCTATAAAGTGGGTACCCAAATTAATTGGGGAAAAACCTGGCGGCTGAGCGTGATTAAGGCCTAATCACCTCATTGCACTGATGTTGGCCTAGAAACAGTACGAATCTCTAAATTAACTGAGCCCAAGACCCATCATGGGTTGTAGTGGTACAGGTTTTTTTTTATTATTTTTTTATTTATTTATTTTTTTTTTTTTTTATAGGTAAGTGAAAGTAAAAATTAGAAAGAGTCCAAAAAATAATTGGAAAAACATATACTTGAATAATTGTTGTAGGTAATAATTTAGACTTATATGTTGTTTAATGAAAATTAAACTTTTCCTTGGAGATTAAATGGAATATCGATGTAAAATAATAGAAAATTTTATCATTTATTTTCAACTTGACAAATAAATAATGTATAGTTCAATAGTTATAAAAAAATAAATAAAAAAAAAATGCTGCAAATTATTACACAATGGTTTATTATTTGCAAATAACAATATTAGGGTATAACTGTTTTTATGGCTGTCGATAGGCAATTAAGTAGTATGAAAAGTTTAATTAATTTAATTTAATTTAAAGCATCTATCTATTCATTTATTTATTTATTTGGAGAAACGGATTTTTTTTTTATTCGTTATTCGGATTCTATGCATCTTGAAACGTAAGCTCCCAAATTTTGAGCAGAGGTAATTTTTTTTTTTTTTGGTCGATTAAAAAGGTTGATTATTGAAAATAATAAACCAAAAAAGTAGTACTTTTGTGAGAGGTGAGGGAAACTAAATGGAATTTATATGGAATATTTTAAAAATTATTTTTAACTTAACAAATCAAAAGTATATAGACAGAACTTTGGCAATAAAATTATTTATAAAACTGGTTAGACAATATAACATGTTTCATATTTAAATTATTTCAAGTTTGGCTTATGTGAAATCTAAAAAAAAATTTTAAATTGTTTAATTGAACTGTAGAGTGATAAATGAAAGTTTTGCTAACAGTACCAGATTATTTACTTCTAAATTTGTATTTAAAAGCTCAAGACATTTATCATTTTTAACTCTTTATCATTCTAAATAGAATGGCAATATCAATACAATTTTCATGTTTTCAGAACTCAGATGGGTCGAGCACGAGCTTGGTTGAGGTTAGCTCTAATGCAGAAAAAACTTGCTGATTATTTGAAGATTCTCATCGACCATAGAGATGATGTCCTCTGCGACTTCTTTGAGCCAGATGCTCTTCTCATGAGTGATGAAGCCATTATTATCGTTGGCCTTCTAGTTGGTCTTAATGTTATTGATTGCAACCTTTGTGTGAAGGTAAACTGATCATTCTTTTGAATATGGTAGACTTCAGGTTTTTTTCAAATCTTGTCAGGTTTTTTTTCTATTATAGGAAGAAGATCTTGACTGTCAGCAAGGTGTTATTGATTTTTCTTTATACCTCAGATCCAGTCACCATACCTCAGTTGGAGACTCGCCAGAAGATGATTCGGATTTAGATAACATGACTACTGTTTTAGATCAAAAAAACTATATAGAAGAATTGAACAGGCATCTAAAGTAAGTTTTTTCATTCTATTTAATGAGGAAAATAAAATTTTGGCTAGGTGAAATAAAAAAGGCAATAGAAACTGGATGATTCAAAAATTATTTTAACACTTTCTGCATTTTTGATAATTTTTTTAACCAAATTCAATTTTAGATTAAGGTGAAGTGTTTTTATAATATATATATATATATGTTATGTCTTCTTCTTCGATGGGCACTACAGTCCTTGTAGGACCTGGGCCTCTGCCACCACTTTTCTCCTCTCTTCAAGGTCTGCAGTTAAGTTCCTCCAATTTCTGATTTCCAGTTTCCTGAAGTCTTTTGTCCTCCTGGTATACCATTTAGCATTGTTTTTGGTGGTCTACTGAGATTCATTCTTTCAAAATGACTCAGCCATCTGAGTCTGCTCTTCTTAAGAACATTAACGATCGCCACAAGAATATCAGTCTCACCATATAATTGCACTAGTTCCATATTGCTCCTGATCCTCTATCTATGGTCTTTGATGGCTCCAAAGATTTTCCTTAGGACGGTTTTCTCCTAGACCAGCAGAGCTCTCCTGATTTTCTTGGTAATACTCCAAGTCTCACTGCCATACAGAACGACTGTTTATTCACCATTTTATATATTACCTGCTTAGCCTTTCTGGACAGACTTTTGTTTCAGAGCCCCTTTTGCTTGGGGTAGAAACATCTAGTTTCTGCAACCATCCTGCCTTTTATTTTTGGCTTCCAAATTTTGTTTAGGTCTTGTGTGGTACAACTAGGCTATATATAGTGGATACCTAAAAATTGGGAATAAACCTGCCAGCTGAAAGTGATCATGGCCAAATCACCTCCTTGCTCAGCCACTGGTTGCAACAATGGTATAATCCTTATTATGTATTGAACCCAAGACCCGTTCTTGGATTTTAAAGGTGCTTGGATTTTTCTAAATATAATAATAAATTGAATAAAAATCTATAAGTTTAAAAAATGTCAAATTCGAACATCAGTTTAATGACTATCATGACATTAACACCTTTTATTAATGGGACTTCTTATTCATCTCTCTTCATAAAGTATCATCCCTTAACACATTCAAACACCATTTATTTCCCTACCTCCTGAAGCGATTTAGGTTTTTTATTTATTGACTAAATTTTTTTATTTTTGGTTTTGTAGTCGATAGGGTATTTCTCTGATCTGGCAATCACTTTAAAAGAACCCTCATAAGCTCCTTCTAAGGGTTTCTTTACTTGGTCGATTCTAACAAATACATGAGAGTAATTACTTGCAGTGGTCTTACATAGAGGTTTCCTCCCTGGTTCTTGGAGATATATTTTCTCTGAATGTGCATCTTATTCATTTAACCCTTAAAAACATTATCGCGACTGTGTCTCTGGGAAACAATGATGTGGAGGATAATTCAAACAAAAAAAAGTATTATTAATTGTATATAATTATTTGTATTCAATTGCCATACAATATATATTAATAAGTATGAACAGACTTGTAACCTTCATAGCTGTTTAAATTATTATAATTGTGAGAGGGAATCATTAATAAGAAAAAAACTTTTAAATTAATCTCATTATTATATTTTGTGAAACAATTGTTAGTTTGTTTGTTTATTTATTTAACTTCACTTTTTGCTACTATGGCTAATCGGAGGATGCTACAGTGGGAGTCCTAAATTTTGCCTATTCAGGTTTTATTGGGATAGGGATCTTTAATGAGTACCTGTCATCGCACAGGCTCTGGACCACCTTTTAACCTCCCTCCGAAGGACGGCATAACCAAGGATTTTTTACTCCCATTAAAAAATCCTAGGACCACCTTTGTGAAACAATTAATTATTAGAACAGCAGTAACAAATGAACTTTGATTATTCACAGCAATCATTTCACTCATTTTCATGAATGATTGTGAGTTGACAGGAATAGTGACAATTATTTTGTGAACTGCTTGACTTTATAATATTATTTTCCATTAAATGTTGCTTTATTGTTTTTAATTATTAAATCAATAGATGTTTATTTGGCCTTTATGAAATAAAATCATATATATTTGAATACACTTTCCCTTAGTGTAACTAGTGTATCTTATGTTAGTTAGATCAAGATTTAAAAAATAAAATAATAACTTTTAACCAAATTTTCTATCCAAGTTAAATATCTCCTGTGAGAAAGGATTACTCATCTAACTCCAAGCGAGATATCCTGTTTTCAGATTTTTCTGTCAGTATTGATTCATCATTTACTCAATCGTTATTTTTCTCTGCATAAGATTAAATTTTATGAATTGTGTCTTTATTTTTTTTATTCTCACTAACTTATGAAAAAATTTTTGTAAAATTTAATTTATATTTATGATGAACAAAAAATGTTTTTTTCTTTTTTGTTTATCATTGATTGTGTTCATTAATTGTTAAATCATATGTATTTAATTCAATATATTATGTTATAAATTTAATAAACCAAATTTATTTTATTCGTTATGATTCATTCAATCTGTTAGTTACCTTTTTATTACCTTATGGCTAATTGGTATGTAAACACATTCAATAATTTTAGTGCTACAGTCGCTAATTTACAAGCTAAAGTTGAATCCCTCACAACCACTAATGCTCTAATGAAAGAAGATCTGGCCATTGCGAAGAAAAATATAATGGCAATCACTGAAGAGAATGCTTATTTGAAAGCTGATAAGAAGTTGGATACGATAAGTGAAAAAGCCGAAGAGGTATAGATGTTTTTTTAATTTAAATTTTAGCTTTTTTGAAATTCAGTTTAAAAACTTTGATTTGATTTAATGAATTCCAAAATTCATATAATGGATTGAGTTATATAAATAATTTAAAAATATTGGATACGAGATTTTATAAAAGAGTATTTATTACCTTGCTATTTTATTAATCTCAGAAAAAATAAATAAGTAGGAAGAAAAAATTTAAGAAGTAATTATATTCTCAGCAATTAAATCTGAGATTAGTTTATAATACATTTACTATTATCTAGGAAGTAGTGTAGTTTAGTAAATAGCGGCTCAGCTTGATTTAGGCCTAATCACCTTGCACTGCCGTTGGCCATGAAATAGTATGAATGAAATATTGAACTTGAGACCTTGTAGAGGTTCTGTTTTTGTTTTTTAAAATTATTATCTGCATTTCTTAATTTATATTAAGGGACATATAAATGTTATTATATGATGTATCCAGTTTCTGACTACTGCAGATTACAATTTATTAATTGTTACAACAAATATTAAATCTTTAGTTTAGTTTACATTTTTACATGATATAAATTTACAAGATTTAAATTAACATTTTTTATTTATCAATTAAAGGATTCTTCCAAAGAGAAAGAAATGGCAAAAGAAATTGAACGTCTTAAGTCAGAATTGGAAGCAGAGAAAAAAAAATCAACAGAGGTACAACATGAACTTGATCTTCAGGTAAATAGTTAACTATAAACATACAATTTTTAACTTTGAATAAACTTTTGTAATAGTTGTAACAATAGAACTGTTTAGCAAATGAGCCTGAAGAGGTGGTTTGAGAGTTCTGCATGTCCTGGGATTTTCTTCCAACCACAGCTCACAGATATTCAGAGTCAACATTGCCAAATAATTCAAGGTTGAAGTATGTATCGCTCTTGAAAGTTTTGAAATATTGTTGTATGGTGCATTCGCCCAAACTGGCATAGTCCCAGACCTCATTAATGTTCTGGCTGTTTAGGTCCTATTCTGCCTAAGTTTAAACTCTTGCAATTAAATCTGTGAAGATTATGTATTGACTTCTTATTGAAGATCAAATAAAAAAAACTCTCATATGGAAAAATAATCCCTCAAACAAACTATGTTGTATGTAGGATTTTTTTTTTATTTTTTAAACTTTATTCTGGGACTAAGATCCTTAAGAATAACATGAAATTTAACATAACAAAATACTCAAATCTGGCCAAGATACAAAATAATGAGAAAAAAAAAAACAGCAAAAAAATTAAATAGATTTAACAATTAAAAAAAAAAAAAAAAATTGTATTTAGAAAACATAAAATCCTGCATTATTTTCCAGACAATCCAATGTTAAATGAGAACCAATAGATGGTTTAGGGAGTTGAGGCGCATTCGCCTTAACAACCTCAAGTCAAACAGCATCTGCTAGAATCTGGCCTGACTGAAATGTAAATAATTACCTCCCCACTCTGGTTGGTAACCTATATAAAACCCAACCAGTACATATATACCAAAAGTAAACAGGATTAACCCTTATGAATGGAGGTAAAAAAACTTCCAACATCTGGAAGGTTTGGGGGACTGAGTGCCCCAATCAGTTAAAATGTACAAATAAACTCCATTTTTCATTTTAATTAAATTTAAATAATTGATTTCAATAATTGAAAGATTTATTTTTTATTTTTAGAGGTTTAGATTATTAAAAAAAAAATATTTTTGAAAATATTATGTTAAATGGTTACTATTCACTTTGAAGATGAATAACACTCGAATAAAACATTGGATAATTATGAAACTAATCCTAATTTAAAAGAGGGATGTATAATTAATACAAATATGCTTTTTAAATTGAAAAAAAAAAATGAATATTAAGAAATCCTGCAAGAGAGTTTGTTAGGCTACTTCTTGCACAGTTTTGGCCACACCAATCAGGAACACTCCTTGCAAGTTGGTCGAAGGGAAAAGTTGCACACCTGTGACGTTTTTCTGTCATTCTTTTGTGGACAAGTGATGCGCTTGGAGGGTTTTGTGAGCCTCTTTGGACCGAAATTTGTTTGGGAAGAAGTTGTTTTCGGGGTAAAGCTGATAAAGAATGTAAGCATTCTTATAGCTGATGTTAACGATGCTAAAAAACATCGTAAGAGCCCTACGTGCTGATTTTCTTTTGGAGTTATAAATAGCACATTTGCGGTCTAGATTATCAACTTATTGAATTTCAGTTTATAATCGAAAGTGAACCTCTGAGAATTGAAATATCTGATTTAAATTATGCTTTGTTACTGAATCCTTATTTACATCTAATTATAAATGATTTAACCAACCAAGGGTCCTATTTTTTGTTGTTTGTGTATTTAAATACAAGCTAATTGATTATTGAATGGGGTTTCAGATAAGTTTGAAAGCTGAAATGGAAGTTGCAATGAAACTGCTAGAAAAAGACATTCACGACAAGCAAGATACCATAGTTTCTCTCAGGCGGCAGTTGGACGATATAAAGCAAATCAATTTAGAGATGTACAGAAAACTGCAGGTAGTTATTTCTGTTTTTCATCTATGTGGTTAATGTTATTTATTTTATTTTTTTGTCTGTAGGTTTTTTTATTTATTTAATTTTCTTCTATTCATCTCTTATTTAAATTATTATTTATTTTTCATTATCCAACTTATTAATGTCATATCTTAATGGTTCTGTTCTATTCTATTTATGGTTGTTGCATGTGTGATGTGGGATATGAGGTGGTGCATGTTTCGGTAATGGTTGTTTGATAGGAATGCGAGATTGAGCTGACGGAGAAAGGGGAGATGGTGACGAGGCTTCACAACAAAACAATGCAGATCGGTCAGCTCCTTGATGGTCTCAAGAAGTGCCAAGAGAAACCTAAACCCCTACCCAAGAAATAACCATTCAACACTCTCCTTAACTGACACACTACTAACTAGACCTTCTCTCCTTAATAATGTCTGCTGTACCTTATGTTGCATTTTGTATTTCATTCCTATAATTTCGATTTTTGTATATAATATATATTTATAAAATCATAGCATGTTTTTACTTATGATGCTTTAAGGAGAGGCATAAATTTAAGCACAAAAATATTTATAACAATATTTATAGTAGAATTATTAACTGATAAATTTCTTCAATTTATTTTTCTCAGAGCCTATTTTACTAACCATAACTAACACATTATTGATGCCTTAAATACATAGTAGCTGTATTATATAAGCACCTAATATTCCTAACTGGAAATGGGAACACTCTATTGATTATGGTGTGCTTAAATATATGCAATTAATACTTTATATTGCATGTCATAAGACATATTTTGTATCCTTCATATGGCTTAAATGTTTGTGTTATAAGTGGTCAGTTATGGATTGTTGTTAATTGGTTGTGGATATGTTAACTATTAAGAAATTCTTTATGAAATGGTATGCATTTATAATGTAATAAATAAGGACCGGATTTATATGTATGGAAGTTTTGAAATATGCACATATTTATGTAACTATTTTTTCCAAAGTATGGAAAAGTTATATAAACAAATATTTCGGTTTGCAAAATTAAATAAACTTTTTAATCATTAAATTCGAGATTGAAATGACAAATGAAAAGTTCAAATATTTAACAAAAGAGTACTCCAGAATTATGCGAAACAGCTTTAAATAGTCCCGTTAGTGACATTAAGATTGCGAAATTCTAATTTAAAGTTCAGTAAATATTAGTGGATGGGTTCCTTATTTTCTCTTGAATATCAAAGCCTTTTTGATAACAATCTTAATCTACTTGAAGAGAATACACTAATGAAAGTTTTATTTATTGTCTTTTTATTAGTATGTTTAAATTATTACTGATTACTTGGTGAGAAGGATGAAACTGCCTTTCCATGTCACAAAATTAAACCTTCTTTCCAGATTCAATTTTAAGGAATATGTTCTATGTTCCTATGTCAATTTTTTAAACAAGGAATAAGAAAAGAACTCTAAATGCATAGTAAATGTGAGGATTGAAGAGGTTAAAAATCCTCTGTAATTCCTTTAGCATTTTATTAATTATTTTTTATTATAGCTCATAAATCAAAATATGTTACAGAAATATGTATGTTCAAGATATGTGAAATGAATTATATTTTATTTGGTGTAGGAAGTTATAAAATGTTAATCAACATATAAATCGGGTCCCTAAATGTGATATAGTTATTTAAAAAGAAATTATGTGTTTTATTATTTGAATTGAGAAGATTTATTTTTAAAAATCTTACAACAAATAGAAGCAGTGTTGCATCTTTTATCATTATTATTATTTTTTAAACTGTAATATTTGTCAGACTTTTTAGATTGTACTATGGTTTGTAGCGAATAATTAGTTTCTTAATTTTTTGGAAAGACTAGTTATTGCAGAGGTTATTAATTGGTTCCCAGGAATGTGAATCTTCGCTCATGCACAAAATGGAGCTCATTTCCAAGCTGGAAGCTAAGACCTTTGCAATGACTGACACGCTACAAATCATGGACGACAAGTATGTACTATTGTTTTTTATTTTTTTTATATTTTATCAAGTAGTCGATATTATTTTTAGAGCTAATGTAACATGTTATTTTGTAAACTTCTTACCAAACAGCCAGCTTAAAGCAGACTCACATTTCATTTTTTGTTTGCTTCTTGTTTCATTTGCATATAGCTTAAAAAAAAATTAAAAAACAGACATTGTAACGATTTTTCCTTGTTATAAATGAATATTTACTATAAAAATATTTAAGAAAAAAAAAGAAGAACTAGCTAATTTTTATTGATAAAATAAAATAAAAAATAGTAGTGCTAAATGTTGGATAATTTGTAAAAATGAAATGGTGAAGTGATTTGATTAAGGTGGACATCTCAAATAACCATGTATATGCGAAGAATAGTTGTTGGTCAAAATAGAACTCTTTTATTGTAGCTTTGCCAATCAGCTTTCTGAAAGATCTCATAAATGTAGGAAATTGCATTGTATTCAATCACTGGCATGTTTCACAGTTGAATCTGCTTCTGAAATACTTTGTGTAAAATAAAAAATTGCTGAAAGGGTTTTGTAAAATAATGAATAGTGTAAAGTTGCTTCTCATCGATAGGTAAAATTTTTAAATGGGTTTCTTTCCTTTTTTTCTTTTCATTTGAAACTTTGAAAGGTTGAAAATGAAACGATTGTAAATGTACATATAGAGTAAATTGATTTAATTGAATTTCATTATCACTCCAGGCAGCCATTCAAAGTGGTGATATATGAAATGCATTGTAGTCTAATTTAATACATATGTATATTTTGTAATTGTATTTTGCTGAATATATAATTGTAAATTATGAATAAAAACTACACTGATTTATACTTAATTGCTTTTCATTTCATTTTATTTGTTTTTAGTTTTATATTTTTTTATTCAGTATTTTCATTTTACCCTTTTTATTTTTTACCTAAAATTTCACAAAACTGTTCATTTCTAAACACCGAAGATAGTGAAAAAGTTTTATTTTTTGTAATTTTTATTTTGTAGAACAGAATGCCTGGAAGCTCAAATGCTTTTAAAGCTATATGCTGGGTTATTTTAGTTCATTTCTGAACATTTAATTACAGCCATTCCTCCTCTATGCAGGGTTTTTCTTCATCATATAGATAAACATGAAGAGGCAAAAGAAGTGAAGTGATTGACTTGTAAATAACTCCTATATATTTTAAAATAAATAATGGAAGTCATATTAAACGAATCATAAATATAATTAAAATTAGAAATAATAAGAGGATTATTTAAATATTTTTTTATAATTATTTGAATTTGAGTAGGACTTTCCCTCCCTTATAGGTTTGAGTTTGATGTAAGCATTGATCTGAATAGGTTTTGTACAGATTTTTGAGAGATATATATTTTCTTATCTATATCTATAAAAGAAAGTGCCATTTCACTCGATTTTCTGGTCATCGCAGTTTCTCAAAAATGACTATGGTTGTGAAGTTGAAATCTCTCTTGGAGGTCCGTCTTACCGACTAGATGTGCAATAAGGCTGGGTTTGGGAAAATTCGTCCTCTAAGTGATTTATAAAAATATTTTTATAAAACTTAAAACAAAATTTGTTTTCGAATAACTCAAAAACTATACGCATCCTCAAAAACTAAAAGTACTCATTTGAATGATGACCATATATCTAACCACCTGGAAGAAAAATTGTCTTAATCTGATCAGTAATAGCATAGATACCTAAATACTTATAAAAAAGATATGTAGATATATTTCGTTTCATAGCCATGTTTCGTGTGTAGGTTTCTATCCAATCCATATGTTTCATTGTTGTTGGTTTTTAAAATGATCAATAGGCTGAAAAAAGTTTAAGTTGTGAAAAAATAATATAATTTAGTTTTGAGTCCTAAAAAAAAAAAAAAAAAATGCGAGCTTATTCAGTTAATAGGATACACCCCCGAGTTGCATAGAAGTTACGATGGTATAGAATGGTAATATTTTAAAGCTATAATTTCAGTATTAGATAATCACGGGTATGGCTACTTGCTACTGGTATGTTATTGTAGATTATAATAATAATAATAGGCTTACCGAACCCGAAGGTTCGATGCCGATACCACCAAACTTCGCCTGCACAGACTCGTCCAATGTTCACCGGTCAAGCCCAAGCCCCCGAGATCAGCCTTAATGCAATCCTCCCATCGACGCTTCGGCCTACCTTTCGGACGCCTACCAGTCGGTTCAGCGAATACCAACTTTCTCGGAATCCGTTCCTCACTAAGCCCAACAACTTTACGCGCCCATTTGAGTCTCCGCGATGCTATCAAATCAATTATATTCACAGGGTACAAACTCCGCAATTCCGCGTTGTGCAACCTTCTAAACTCCCCAGTGGCCTCATCTCTCTTCGGACCAAATATTTTACGCAGTACCTTATTCTCGAAAACCTTAAGCCGTTGTTCATCCTTCAAAGTAAGCGGCCACGTTTCGCATCCGTAAAGAACCGTTGGAAGAATAATAGTTTTATAAATTCTAACCTTTAAGCTTTTAGACAGAAGCCGTGAGCTAAGTAATTTAGCTACTGAATAATAACACGCATTTTCCACCTTTAACCGGGACTTTATTTCTTCCTGGATTTCATTTTTTCTTGTTACCATTGAACCTAAATACTTGAATTTCTCTATGTGTTCAAAAGTATGACCTGAAATATTGATATCATCAAGATCGCCACCATTTCTGCAACTAATCATATATTTCGTCTTATCGGTATTTAATTCGAGACCTATTTGTTTACCGGTTTTTATTAACACACTTGTATTTAGTTGTATAGTTTCCGTGTCTTCACCTAGTAGTACCAAATCATCGGCATACCCCAAAACCGGAATCTTGTCACCCATATTTAAGCCTTTCTCGGTAAAGATCACCTTTTCTATAACATATTCTAAGGCTATATTAAACAAAACAGGTGAAAGGGAGTCACCCTGTTTCAAACCCGACCGCACCTCAAATCTCTCGGAGTAATTATGACCGATTCTAACTTTATGAAATGTTTCCGACAAACACATCTCCACTAGGTTTACTAACTTTTTAGGTATCCCCTGTTCAATCATGATGTTATATAGCTTCTGACGGTCTATGGAATCATAAGCCTTTTTAAAATCTATATAAAGTTGATGGACTACACCGTTGTATTCCAGCTTCTTCTCTAATATTTGACGTAAGGAAAATATTTGATCAATAGTTGAGCGATTCCGCCTAAAACCACATTGGTAATCTCCGATAATTTCCTCAGCGTATTCCGTGATTCGACTAGTTAGAATTGACGAGAATATTTTATAGCATACTGGGAGAAGAGAGATCCCACGATAGTTGTTACAATCCGTCCTCGGTCCTTTTTTGTGAATCGGAATAAGTATTGATTCTTTCCATTCTTCGGGTATTTTTTCATTTTCCCAGATCTTTTTAACTAAAACATGTAATTTGGAAACGCCCGCTTCTCCACACGCTTTGATTAATTCACTCGTGATATTATCATTTCCTGCAGCTTTATACCGTTTTAATTTTCCTATCGCCATTTTAACTTCCTGTTTACTCGGTGCGGTTATTGTAGATTATACTGAATAAAATTAATATCTGACAATCTACAATAATCATTCATTTATCGTACATAGACATAGTTAAAAGTTTAACTCACTGCTATCTCAGGTATATTTATATTGTATTATCTCACTTAACACAGTTATTATAAAAAAAACTTTCTTAATTCTCAGCAATTAAAAAAAAAGAAAAGGAAATAGTCGCGTGCAAAGCCGCGTGGTACAGCTAGTTCTTTTTTATACATTATGCAGTTCTCCAATGGTTTTGATTTTGGTTACCTCGTTATTTCTTTGGATAACTTTTCACTGAGATGTTGAGTATGACTTGGAGATTCTGAATGCTTTATGGTTTCTTTAGGGCTAAAAACATGCGAATGGCAGCTTATTGCTATTATTGTAATAATAAAAATGTTAATACTGCATTAGTATTGAATATTCATTTTGGAAATATATTAAATTCCCACTAACTGGTATCAGATCAATTTATCAATCAGTGAGTTACATTTCTTGATAAAAGCTCAGGATCTGTGAGGAAGACAACATGGTATTTTAAGAAATAATCAAAAGTTTGGAACTAGGTAAACATTCAATAATTCAGTGATACTTGTGAATACTAAATAAATGCAATTTTAAGCATTAAGAGGTTTTACACGATTAATTTTGAAGGGGATAATAATAATATTTACATCATTCATTAATTAAATTTTACTAGTTATGACTAATCTATTTATTAGTACATTTATATAATGTATTTGCTAATATTTTATTTCACTACATTATTTTTCTGAGTAAAATAACTTGATAAATTTGGTTTACTCTTGCATAGCCATTGGTTTACTGTGGAACCTTTTGTATTAATTTGCATTGCTTAAATTAAAAATGATTGACACAATATATACATATAGTATTTTTAGTGAATTGAATTATTTACCTAAACCAAATTTCTTACAACTGATTTCATTGAGTGTTGAAATAATGTATACCTTCAACCCAATACAACATGAATAAATTTATTAGAACTCTGAAACTGTTAGGTATGGTGGTTAAACTTAACTTGGGGTACAAATCTAATAGTGCTGCCTAAATGGTGTATTAGACTTGATAAAATTTTGTTGTTGTTTGTTTGTTTGTTAGTTTATTTATTTAACGTCACTTTATGCTACTATGGCTAATCGGACGATGCTGCGGTGGGAGTCCTAAATTTTGCCTATCCAGGTTTTATTAGGATAGGGATCTTTAACGAGTACCTGACATCGAACAGGCTCGGGACCACCTTTTAACGTCCCCTCCGAAGGACGGCGTAACTAAAGATTTTTTACTCCCATTAAAAAATCCTAGGACCACCTGCGGGTTTGAACCCGTGACCTTTAGCATGGGAGGCTGTTACGCTAGCCACCCAGCTACAAGTGATCTCTATAAAATTTTGTTATATTCAACTGAACATGTTTTGGGGTGCATTTAAGTTGAAAAACTAATGACTTTATTTATCTGTTTTTTTTTTTTTTTGTTTATAACTTTTGAATAATGGAAAAATAAATTAAATTAAGTTAAGTATGAACAAAAGTAGGAAGAGATTGTTTCCAATCGATATGATCATTAAATTAAGTTATTTATAGAACTTGTGTTAGGTAGTTTTGAACTCCTTTTGAATACCTCTTATATGACTGAATAAACATATTATAAAGTTTCTTAACCTTTGGTGCGAGAATAGTTAGTTATACAATGGAATAGGTAAATTACATATTAATTTAAAATATTTCTGATGAATTAATCAACTCTTAATAAAGATTAACTTTGCTTTCCCGGGATTGGAGGGAGTGGAGGAGAGTGATAAGAGAGGCCCTGGTCCTTGCAAGACCGTAGCACCAGCAATAAATAAATAAGTAAAATAATAAATATTTCAAATTTTAACAAAAGATTTTGTTAATAATAATAATAAAAAGTTTTCTTAGTATTAGCCATCTTAGCTTATTAGAGCTGGAAAAAATAAAGCATAATAACGTAGCCTAAATTGCTAGGCAGGTGAATATGTAAGACATTGTAGTGAAAATATAGTTAATAAAAAAATAGTATAGTAAAAGATTTAGTTTAATGTTCAAAAGAAATATGATCTTATTGCTTTTTCGAAGTTTATAGCATTTAAGCTAGACAAATCAAATATTGAAAATTGAACTGGCTTATGATATGTTTTATCAGAATTTACTAAGATATGATTCCTACATAGTTCAAAGATAATTAATCTCCAAAGTTTGAATTTAGCTGTTTAAATGATTCAATAATTCACTTGTTAAAGGTTCTTTTTCCTAATGGCTTGAGGTTAATACCATGGCTACTTATAGTAAAGGGTATTTACTAATTGTTTCCACCATATTCAAGGAACATTTGAATTACTTCAAGGCTTATTTGATTGTTTGTTTTTTATCATTGGGTGACTGTAACTAGATGACTATTTGAAATTATTATTAACTTTAAAAAAAATGATCAGCCATAATATAAAAACAAAAAAAAAATACAAAAAAGGGAATATACAATATTAAATTATGATGGCACTAGTTTATCAATTGCTATATTGAATGAGCAATGAATGTTTAGTTATAGATGCTGCTGTACTAAAATGCTTTTTAAAGCTGACATGCTGCAATGCAATGATATCCTGTTTTGTTGTCATTTTATATATTTAAATTGTGATATTTAACTTTACAAATAAAAAAAAACAAAACTATATTGCCTAAAAAACATAATTTGCTTAGTATGTGTAGAGTCATGATTCAAGATTCCCATTTCTTCAATAATAGATAGCAATTTCTTGATGTTGGTTACTGATAATTTAGAGTTTACTTTGTAGCAGGAGCAGGTTGGGCAACTGCTCCTGCAGTGCACATTCCAAAAGTAAACATGAGCTATACTAGTAAGTTGATGTGAATAATAAAAGTATTTTTAAAGACTCATTTAATTTATTTAATTGTACCACAGTACAGCTACCTCCAAGAAATATCGAAACCCTCTTATAAAAACAAATATAATAAAATGAAACATATAATTATAGATTATTTTTGTCATTGTTAAAGTTTACTTACTATAAATTTTAATTCTGATACTGAACACTTCTTTATAATATCTTTATTGCTAATGAGATGGTATGGATAATCATTTTATTTTTGTTGTTAAGAATAAATAATGTTACTATTTCAAGCATTTGAAAGAATCAATTGATTCAAATAATTTATTAGGTTAAATTTGAGGAATCGAACATTAAATGTATATTTGTATTTTTTTAAATTTTGTTAACAGATAGGTAGCATAAAACTATTATCTCTCTCAAAGAGGTATAATTTACTTTGTTCCTTATCTCTTAACAAAATCATTCATGCCAAAATAAATTTTACAGTAAGAACTTGCAATGTACTTGCTAAAATTGATTTATGAAGTAAAAGATATAAAGAAGGGGTTTTCAAAGGGCGAGGGAGGTTGAGAAGGGGAAATCCGCTGCTGAACAAGCTATGAAAACTGCAGCAGAAGTTTCTGAATCTCTCAGAGCTGAAAGAGAAATGAGGCGAACCTTAGAAGAAGCTATTATTGCAGACAAAGCTCTCATTAAAGAACTCCAAGAAGAATTGAATGATCTTAGGATAATATCAAAGGTAAAAATTTTCATTTTGGCTATGATTGTAGGCCATTCTCAAATAAAGGTCAAATTACAGAATATATTGTTTTACTATTGAATATTCAAATAACTGTTCTTAATAAATGTATAATAATTGGTATTTAAAAATGGCTCTAACGATTTTTATTAAACATGTCACATCAATGTAAAATTCAATGGGCTTTAATATCACGTAGGTTTTCTTCTGATTGAAGTAGTCTGACAGAGCTTAAATGCTGATATTTTAAATTTTCTTTTTCTAAAGTATTTTTGATTTTGTAGATTCAAAAAAATTAAACATATCAACTTATTAGCATTGATAAGAACTGGCTAAATATACAAGTTAAACAAAGTTGATAACCAACTGAAGAAGAAAAGAAGAAAAATATTTTTTTTAGGTAAATTTGTTATTTTTCCGAACACAAGAATACCTTTTTACCTCAAAACGACTGTATTCCCTTCGCCACCTATTCCCGTATGAAACCTGGAAGCTCCTTGTTACCTCTCTAATATTCCCCCACTTCGACTGTTGCTGTACGGTATACAATGGTGTTTCTGGGGATCTCGAGGTAAAAATTTAACGCTTAATCAATTGCTTTGTTGGATTCATCTTCGGGGTCCCTAGTTACACCTCCGTATCCCAATTTTATGGCGAGTTGAAGTGGCTTTACCCTTCCAATCGTTGCAAGTATTTTCTTGCGTCATTCCTTTACCAAGTTATCCAATCCTGCCGTCCATCATACATTTTTTACCTCCTACAGTTTAAATCCTCTATCCATCCTAGTTGTACACGCTCCAGGCCTTTAGATTTATTTCAGTGTGGCCCACTGAACTGCACATTTCGACAGATCCTTTCTCATTCGATCCACAATCCTACGGAATTCCATTCCTCCTTCCATCCGTCACTCCATTCCTCCTTCCATCTGTCATTCCATTTCTCCTTCCATCTGTCACTCCAATTCTCTTTCTACCTTCAAATCCCGCATATTTAATCACTTAATGAATATCCAGGCACAATACAATTGTAAATAAGCTTTTTTATTTATTTTATTTTTTGTTGTTTTCTTCTCATTCAAATATGTCTATTTTATATAAGTAATTATTAACTTGTTTATATGTATTTAATATGTTCTAAGACTCCAAAGCATGTTTTGTACATTCTGTATACTTTATTCTAAAGGGACATGTCTCAGAATAATAAAGAATTTATTTATTAAAAAAAAAAAAGAATAGTTATATAGATGCATAATATACTGTTAAAAAGCTAATGATTTTAGAAAAAATGTTATTTTATATAAAAAGTCGTGAAAAGTGATGTAAAGTGACGAATAGGCCCTTAACTTAATTGATTGTTGTACATAACAATTTACATTTTCTGTTATATTATTATAACATATAATATAACTGTAAATTTATTCTGTTATATTATTTAATCTTAAACATTTGTCTCCAATTAAATTCATCATAATTTTTTTACCTTTTTTCAACTCTAACTTTTAACTTAAAATCTTTTACAAAAGAATATTATCTTAAACACAAAATTGTAAAAGTTAATGGAGAGATGAAAACCGATAAAACTAAATAATTACTTTATTGAAACTCAATTTAATCAATTCTTTAACCTTTTTACTTCCACTCATGTACTATGTATTTCATCTCTAACTGTATTTAAATGTTCTTAAATTGATTTTAAGGACCAAGGTAAGTGAACGTCGTGTGTTGCATGCACTAGATTTTTTTACATAACATAATTGAATGAATAAAAAACTAAATGGAAATTATGACAAATGTTATATCTGCCAACTGAAGTTTTTACATGATTAACAGTGTTGAAAACGTGTCATAAAAACTATTGGAAACCTTATTTGACCTTTATCTGAAAATAGCCTATACTTAAGAAAACAATAGAAATAAGTTTTATATATCTGTATATATATATTTTATATTTTTCATGCTTAAAGAGCTCTTGGTTGAAAGTACATTTGAGGGTGGTATCAAAAATGAATAACAATGAAATTAATTAATAAGATGAAAAACTTGAAGTAATGTATGCACTGGATATATGTTTTTATTTATTCATTATGTGTTATTTTCACATATATTTTTCCACCTATACACGATTGTTTACCAAATTTTACTAATTATATTTTCTTAACTTGTATTTATTGTTATAATCTTGATACCATAAGTAATCTTGTATGATTGTTTCCATATTTTATTATTATTATCTTATTATTTTTCTTTTGTTTTTTATTTTTAATGGTTGTTATCTTATTTTTTTCTCAGTCCTGATTTTGGTCTGATTTCTATATATACTGAGCCAAAAACATTCTTTTTTTTTTTTTTTTTTTTTTTTTTCAGGTCTCTTAAAGTATTCATTAAATAATATGATTGAATAAATAAAAATAGGTACTTCTTACATTTTAATGTAAATGATGTACCATCCTGCGATGCTCATCAATTAATTAATGATTTGAAGAATTTGTTGGTGATAATGTTAAACATATTTATATGTTGTACTTTATATATGACATAATACTTCAATAGCTTGATGAATAAATAAACCATGATTAATAATTTACTAGGATAGATGAAGGAACAATTTAAAATAATTTACTCAAAAAAAAAAAAAAAGATCATTATTTATTTTAATTATTATTTAGCAGTATTTAGTGGTATCGGCATTGAACCTTTGGGTTTGGTAGGTCTTATATTATTATTTATTTTAATAGATTTTAAGACAATTTTTATTTACAGAAGTACACAACTCTTCAAGCAGAACACAAAAGAATCAGTGAGAAATGTAATGAGCAAGAGGAGACTTTGGAAGAGCTTGGTCGCCATTTGAGTGCATCCAAACTGGAGGTGTCTCAATTGAAGGAAGAAGTCGAGGGATCTAATGGTGTTCACCCGGTCGGTTCAGCCAATTGGTTGGCGGATAAAGAAGCAACTCACTGCAAAATCTGTCTCAGAGAGTTTACCATGACTAAAAGAAAGGTATGGAGTTGTGTAGATTATTACTCAAGTTGTATATCCTTTAGAAATAAGTTATAAATAAAAAGCATAAAGTCAGTGGTAACAAAACTAATCAGGTTTTGATTCTTCTTTCAAATCTTGAATTGAATGTTTTAAAATTGGAAACTAAATTCTATTATTTATTTAAACTGTCAATATAACTTTAATGAGCACAATGAACTAGTAGATATTTTTTACTTTTACTTACTCTTATATATATGAAAGTAAGGGAAAGTATTGTGACCGTGAAAATTTTCTAATACCAGTTTTCAATGGAAATACACGTTTTAGAATCCCCTAAGTCCAAGTAACCAAGTCGTGTGAAAAAGTCTGTATGTGTTCTAAGTAATTCTAGCACAAAAATGAAAAGTCTGTACTGAAATTTCTGATTTTTCTTATTTAAATTATAAATTTTATGAAGTGACAATGGTTGACTGTGTGTATATATATGAGAGAAGTTGGTTGAGGGTGCAGTCAATTTAACACACAATTAAGCGTAAACTTAATTTATTGGTGCCGAGTTTCGGCCTAAATTATAGGCTTTCTTCAGGATGGTTGTGTGAGCTGAGAAGGCGTCAGTCAACAACAAACTTTTAAATTATAAATTATAAATATAAATACATTTTAAATTGTTGAAATTAATTATTTAATAAAACTATAAGCCGGAGGTGTTACAGCAACTTTTTAATCAAAACCAGAAGAGTCACTTTGTACCATGCATTTTGCACCATTTTACAATTTTCTCAAAAAAGGATCCCACGATTTTTATTAAACTCACCATATCGATGCAAAATTTAATGGGCTTTAATATCATGTTGGGAAAGCAGCGTGGTCTAGTGTATAGAGCACTAGTCTACTGTATTCTGGGTTTCAAATCCCGGCTGTGGCTTATTATTATTTATTCTTTTAAATCAGTTGAGGGGCTAACTAGGGTATGGAGATCCTGCTGGGGCAGACCCGGACTCTATGAAGTGGGTACCCAAAATTGGGGAAAACCTGAGGACTGAGTGTGATCTCAGCACAATCACCTCATTACGTGGCTGTTGACCCAGAAGCAGTAGAAATCTCTATATTTACTGAGCCCTAGACCCTTCATGGGTTGTTGAGGTACAAGTTTTTAAGAATATAGATTACATTTTGATTGAAATGGTCTGGCAGGGCTTAAATGCCAATAATTTAATTTGTTTTCCCTCTTTTAGTAAAGTATCTTTAATTCATTAGATTCAAAAAAATTAACCATATCTTGTAAGCATTGATGAAGAACGGGTAAATGTATCAGTTGAACAAATTGAATATCCAACTAAAGGAGAAAACAGCAGAGAAATATTTTTATGCAATTTTTGTGTTGTTGATCTTTAAGACATTAATATAGATTTATGATATACTGTTGGGAAGCTAAAGATTTTTGATAAAGATATTATCTTATACACAAAATTGTAAAAGTTAATGGAAAGTAAGCTGATAAAATGAACTAAACTGTAGATAATGATATAATAAATTACTTAATAAAACACATGTTATTATCGAAACTCAGTTTAATCAATTCTTTAATATTTTTACTTTCACTTACCTATATATTTCTTCTCTATATGTATTTAAGTGCTCTTAAATTAATTTTAACAAAAGATATAAGTGAAAGTTGTTGAAAGTGAAATTGCGAACCAGATTTTTATGGTATTATGGTATATATTACTTTTTGGTTCTTATTTCATTTTTCAATTGGTGACAGATCTGTAGAAACAGTTACAATTATGACTGATTATTTATTAATCTTAGTTTATTATTTATGATGAATTTAATTTTCTGTACCAAACAACTAAGTATTTCCTTTGCCTATCATTTTCCAATTTTCTTTACAGCATCATTGCAGAAATTGTGGGAAAATATTTTGTAGCGCATGTTGCGACAACTACATACCAGTTAATTCATCTTCAAAACCAGTCAGGGTCTGTGATGAGTGCCAGATACAACTAATCTCCAAGTAATATTTTAAGTAAATTTTTATTTTTATTTTCGCTTAGATTATTGTTTGTATGTATATGTAAATATTTATTTTAGAACTTTAACTGCTTACAGATTATATTTTAATTAAGCAAGCTATGATGAAATTGAACTTAAAGTAATGAAGTTTAAACTGAACTTATTGTAAAAAATAATAGACTATAGTTTTAAATGAAACTAAGCTAGGTTGTGACTGTGATTCCTAATTACATTTAATTTATACAAAAATGAAAAAAAAAGGCGTTAGACCAAGTATTATTAATAATGCTAATGAGATTTAAGATAAATATATTTTATTAGGGTGAATATTTGTTGTTGTCCAGTTTTAATGAGCATTTTTGTTAGCAATGGCGTTTGAATAGGCGTTTTTCTAATTGAATAATTAAAAATAAGCAAAATGCTGACCAATTACCTGTGTTAACTAGACAAGTGCTTAGCATTTAATCTAATTTCTCTAATCTAAATTTTACTAATATGAGATCAGAAATTTTTATATGTTAATAAGATCAAGGATGTGAAACCAACAGCTTTAGACAAAATATTTTAGTTTTATTAGAAATTTCAATTTTTTTGTTAAATCAACAGAAAGAATGCATTCTTAACCTAATTATCAACACTTATTGTTAAACAATATATTTCCTCTCATTACTCATTTTCTCTTTCCCATAAAATGGTAGACTATCCATTTTATTTCTTTAAAATATCAGGAAGAGATCAGATTGAACCTTACTCTCCTAAAAAACAGGAAGCCTACCTAATAACTTCAACTTTTCAATATTACAATGGTTTCCAAAGATATATGGTGTTCAACATATACAACAGCCTTTAGCTGAAAAATGTATGTTTTTAATTTGTACTAAGGTGTTACTAATCATGATCTTCTAAGTGTCAGGTTTCAGATAGATATCGTTTTTTAACATTCTTTGACATAAAGAATGTTTGAGAGTGATTAAATTCTCTATAGCTATTCTAATTATTTTGGTGCGGTTTATGTATCACCATCGTATAAATATCTTCTTTAGAGTTGTCGGTTATGTATAAGTTTCTAACCAAGTACTGATTAACGTTAAGTTTCATGAAATAAATATAGTGTAGTCTTTATAACCATTTGAAACTTTAAAGAATAATGGATTATTATATACGAACTTGAATTGCCAATTTTCTGCTTTTTTTTTTTTACTTCTTAATACCTGTCCAGTTCATTGAAAACAGGGTTAATCAATTGATTGAGTATTAAATAATTTAGCTTTTACTGGTTTCAAAATAATATTTTAACAATTCTATTTCTATTTCATTGCTATCTCATCAGATTGTGTCCATTAAACTATAATCATCATTATATTTGTTTATTTTTTTCTATTTATACCTAATTTATGGTTCATTTTATTTTGATCTGATATTGCAAATAGTAAATGTTATATTTTTAGGAGAAAAAAAGTATCTGTAATGATTCACTTTCTTTATCTGATACTATTTTAATTATCAAAATTTTTGACAATTTTTATTAGGTTTCAAATTAAAAAAATAGTTAGTTATAGTTAAATAGCTTTATGGAATATATGCTATTGCTCACTGAAAGTAATTAGATTAACAATATCTTAAAAGGCTCCAAATTTTTTTGTTATTTGCAATTTATTTTAGGTAGTTGAATTGGAATGTTAACTGATCCATTTATGAAAATTCATTCCAAAATTATAAGCTCAAATATTTACTTACTTCTGTTTCTATGCTTTCTTGTTTGTTGCAGAAATTTTGAGGATAGTACATCCTATTTAACACGGACATAAGTCAATTTTGTTTTTCAAAAATCAAAAGAACAAAAAAAGTTATATTTTTATTGACTGTGTGAGATGTAGATATTCCAACATCTCACTATATTTTATACATATTGATTATTTTATATAGTTTTTATAAGATGTTTTAGTTAATTTTAATATGTTATTTAAATATGATATTGTTGTAAGCTTGTAAGTATATATTTTTCTTGAAAATTGTTAAAATATAAATAAATATTGTTGAATGAGTTTCTTATTTATGAAAATATCCTTTTCTGCAGTACTTTCCTACAATTAGGTACATCTGGATATTTCAGTACTAGCTTATTTTATACTTTAAAAGAAATATGTAAAATGTATACATTTTTGTGTATAGTTCACTCCAAAACAAAGTGAAAACTATTTAAATAGTAGTTATGCCGTCCTTCTGAGAGGACATTTAAAGGTGTTCTCGAGCCTGTGTGATGTCAGGTACTTGTTAAAGATCCCTATCCTAATAAAACCTGGATAGGCAAAATTTAAGACTCCCACTGTAGCATCGTCCGATTAGCCACTGTAGCAAAAAGTGACGTTAAATAAATAAACAAACAAACCATTTAAATACTCACATATCATGCTAATATTATGAACTCATCTTATTTATTGAAAATTGAATTCCTCAAAAATATCTCCTGATAACACGTTTTAACAAAAAAAAAAAATATTTCAAAGATTTAACAAAGTCTCATATTTTCTATATTTAGGTATATGTTTCAAATGAATACGAGTCCAGCATAGCCTTGCTTATTTATCTTATTCTAGAAGAGTAATTTATTTCAATGTTATTTAAGTCATGAACATTACCTTTAAAGTATGCTGCAAGATGAAATTATAAGTGTAGATTTAAGATAGTGGTGGCATAAAGAATAGAAATGCAGGAGTATTTACTGCTCGAGTTAACATGGAAGGATGACAAGGCGCTCTAAAAACTACACTGCTGGTCAAAACTTTGAAATTACCTATGGTTTACATCAATAAATCACAAAATGAATATCAAAATAAAATATAGGTATCTTATTATTATTTGTATTTATAAACAAATTTGTTTAGGTGTAAGTTTGTCAATATTGTAAATAAGAAGAAATAATTTGATTAAATATTATTACTGAGAATTCTAACGTAATAAAAATAAATAAGAAAAAACAATGTGATTTTTTGCGTCTGGAGCTTTATTTACTGTCTTATAATCTCATAGGGGAATTGAGAAGATAAATTTTATTGTTGGTTTGATTTATTGATTTGTAAGAAGTTCACTGCACAGGTAATTTGTTTTTTTTTCATTGAAGAATGAATTTTCAGTTTAATTGCGCAATGCAACTCACTAATACTCAAAGAGAAAAAATCAAAGCCCCACTTTTTGACTGGCACTGTATATTTTATTCAACACTAACAATTACAATAATTATTTAAATTAACAAAAAAAATATATTTTCTTTTAATATATTGAGAATGTATATTTGACTGTAGAAATCATCTTAGGTAGAAATAATTGGGGGTCAGTCTTTTTTAATATTATAATATTGACGACGTTTCGGCTCAAACTTGTGAGCCATGTCAAGCATAAACTAATGTTGATATTTCTACCTACGTTTCCTTTTAATAGATTTAAAAATTATATATTTGATGATTGTTTACTTGAAAATTTAAAATTTAGTTATAAGTTTGACACATTGATAAGTTAATGACTGCTGTTAAAATTGCAACGTTTTTATTTGTTTAAGTCATAATATTAGGATTCTATGCCTACACTAATATGTCTGAATAATAACCCTTTTTATTAACTGAACAGATTAGGATCCATTTTTTAAGTTTATAGGTTTCTAATTTCATAAAATGCATACAAATTAAAATACCACTGTGATTGGTGATGAAAACGAATTAAATGTTGTTTCTCAGGAGAAAAATAGTGTGATTAGTGGTCAAAAAGTAAATAAATGAAGTATTCCTTCACTATTTATAGCTTTACCGATGTGAACTCCAGCTGCTGCACCTTTTGGGACCCCGACGATGATTTAAAATGTGGGCCGAAACGTTGACAAGCAAAGACTAGTTAAAGACTTCACCCATAATGTTTTTCATTAGAATTTCCCTACAGTCAACTGTAGTAATCATTAAAAATGACGTTCTGGTTTCTTCAGCAAGCGCTGCCTAAAAGCTTTAATAAAAAAATAGGTTCCTCCTTCCTAACTACAATCCAAAAAACGGCGAACGAAATAAATGAATTAAATTTTCGATCAACTTGTCCACCTCCAAACGATTTTCAACCCACTAAGGATTAAGGCCGTACTTAAGTTACTTAACTATATTGATCCCGGAATATTGGTAATATTAGGTATTTAGTATGTTCAAATTAGCCGTTATATTATTTCTTGTTTACTCTTTAGTCATTTTGAGGAAGAAAGTGGGAAATAAAACTGTGTTTCACATTATATCGACATTTTATGTAAAATAGCTGTATATTTTCTCATTTCACGGCAAAACTAGGATGAAGTTTTTTACGCCTTCAGGCTGAAGGAGTTTTCCCTTGTTAAGAGACCTCGTAGATAACTGCCAAAAGATATATAGGTAAGTGTGTCGAGAGATGATACAGCAAGTTCAAGATCACCGTTAGATTTCCTACGTGAACGATTCGTTAGCGATGGTGAATGTGACTGATGATTCCTGAACGACTCGCTGTTGATTTACAGTGTCACCATTAAGGTGGGAGAAAGCAATCTATTATTTTAGGAACCTGGAAATTCAATTTTTTCTAATCATACAAAGAAGACAATGTTAGCTATTAAATTCGTATATGCTACCAACATAAACATAAAAAAAAAATAAATAAAATAAACCGTGCAGACGTATGCTTATTTCAAATCAAAGGTAGCTGACGAGGATAAGTTCAAAAAATAAATAATATATTTGTCGAAAACAGAACAGTATAGTTTACGCAGTAGAGCTATAGGGCTAGAACATTAAAAATATGATAAATTTTCAATAGGACTGTTAAAGTAAAGAGAGTGACAGTGAAATCCTAACGCATCGGCGTAAACGCTAAGCGGCTATTTTGTATTGTAAATGTAAATTAAAATAATTTGTTAGATGCATTAAATATTATAGAAGTAAGTTTTATGGTTATGATTGTTGTTTGAAATGTGAAGGCTCTGTATCAAAAGTAATTCTATGAATAGCCAATTTGACAGGAATGAGTGGATTTTGAGTCTGTGTGTAAATTACAGTAAAGGTAAAAGCGAAGAGTTAATGAAAAGGAAGATAACATTAAACAAAAATATATAGTTGAGGCATAAACCATTAAGATAAGAAATAGAAAATATAAACCAAAAAACACAGTTAGAAAAAATCACGATTTGTGAACGATATTCTCTAACTCTTGATCTAATTAAGATGAATTAAAACATATAATATTCACGTTTCTACTCCTCCTATAAAAAATTATATATTTAACAATAATATCTTATAAAATCTGTACACGTCGTAAATTCCTGTGTTAGTTTGTAATAGGTCATTTCATTCGATTTGAATGTTTTTTTATACAATAGAATAAATTGATCTAATACAAAAAAAAACCTGGTTCGCGCATCATATGACTCACTTACCTCCGTTGCTAAAATCAATTTAAGACTTTTTAAATACATTTAAAATAATAATAATAAAATAAATTAAAAAAAAAAATGAATGAGAAAATATAATATAGGATAAAAAAATAAAATAAAATTTTGTATTGAAACATTACGTTTTACTTAATACTTATTTATTATTGATATGATCTTATCTTTCTTTCCACGTTCGTTCTTTTATTTATTATATAATCTTTTTTTCTTATTATTATTTTTATTTATTTAAAAAAAAATTAATTTATTTATTTTATTTTTTCTTATATTAAATGACCATAGAATTATTTTCTGGATCGGCGCTAATGACCTAGATGTTTTGCGCCTTAACATAAACAAGTTTTTTTATTAAATAATCTATTATATTTTATCTACAACAATCAGTTAGTTTCATCGTTTTATCACTTCCATTAACTTTTACAATTCCGTGTGTTAGATAACATTTTCCCTAAAATCTTTAGCTATCCGACGGTATATTCTACATTTTATTACTACTATTATTGTGTTCAAAAACTAGATAAAAGAATATTATTGCAATTTTCTCCTTTTGTTGTTTATCAAATTTGCCCAAATTGAACATTTGGCTGTTATTTATCAATTTTAACAAGATGATGTGCCTAATTTTTTGAAATCTACAAAATTATAGGTACTTTAGAGGAAGAAATTTTAAATTTTCGGCATTTAAATCCTGTGGACTATTTTAATCAGAACCTACATGATATTAAAGTCCGTTAAATTTTACATCCATATAGCGAGTTTAATCAAAATCTTTAGAGCCGTATTTGAGAAATCGTAAAAAGGTGCATGGTATAAAGTGGTTCTTTTGGTTAGCTGATTTTGATGAAAAAGTTTTTGTAACATCTCGGGAATATAGTTATTTAAAAAAATGAAATTTCAGTTTCGTATGACTTTTAGTTTTTGCGTTAGACTCACCACATACTGACTGACACACACACCTTTCTGCTGGACTTGGTCATTTCGACTCAGGGGACTCTAAAAGTGTATTTCAGGTGAAAACTCGAATTCGAAATATTCCATATATAGGTACGTGAAAGTAAAAATGTATTAAATCAGTAACTTTGAAAAATAATTGAAAATATTAAAAAATGTAAGAAGTGTAATTTTTCACTCTTATTAATAAAGGACATCCCTTACTTATAAATGAAAAAAATAATTTTTAATTTATCTTAATTAGATCAAGAGTTGGAGAATTTTGGCCACTAAATCGTGATTTTTTCCCTACGTGCGGCAGTTCATAGTTGATCTTAACTTGAATCGTCTGAATAAATGATTATTTTATAACCTGTTTGAATGAAATGCTATTCAATAGAAACAAGTTGTTTTGAATAATGTAATGTAAAAAGGATAGTGGTCGTTCTTCAGAGAGCATCGACATTTCAACCTTGTAAACATTCGCAATCGTTGGAGGTCTTACAACTCGAACGTTCACTTTCTCCACAGGTTAGCTGCAAGTTCGACAACCATTGGAAAATATAATATTGTTCATTAGTGCTGATTAAGGAGGCCTTGGTGAAAGGTCCTGCTCAACTTTGTTTTGTTCTCGAGCTGTTTGAACGGGACACGTGCTAGTTAATTAATAATTACTAATGAGCCTCCTCTCCCACTCTCTCTCTCTCTTCTCTCTCTCTCTCTCTCTATATATATAATATATATATATATATTAATTATATATAATAATTATAAAAACTTTATTCTGGTGCTAGCCAACTTAAGAATAACAACATTATACAGTACATATAAATATTTGGCCAAAAAACGAATAAAATTAATTTTTATTTAAAAAAGGCAAAAGAAAAATAAATTAATCACAAAAAAGACCCATATACATTTATGTACAAAAAATATATATTATAAACACACAAAAAAAAAAAAATAAAATAAAAAAAAGAAAGAAAAGAATCCCCTAAAAGCTACTAGGGTTGAGGAAATTATATAAAAAAAACTAATTATTCCACAGCGCAAGGGTTTGGACAAAATAGACAATTATTTTACATTGAAATTATGATAATTGAGTTGCAAATTCATATTTGTTTTGCGCCTAATTGGGATAGAAAAAGATTTTGGAAAAGGTGAGATTTGAATGATAGGAGGGAAAAAGCTTGGCGAATATGAGTTGGTAGGGAATTCCATAGGGCTGCAGAGAGGATATAAAAGGAATGACCAAAAGATTTAGTTCTATGGGTGGGAATGTAAAGGTCGGAATGGCGGGATCTTCTTTCAAGAGAGTGGACTGAGGATTTAAATTGAAGGATACTGTGAATGTATGGAGGGTGTTGTACACACACACACAAACACACAAAAAGAGTTTATGCCTAAAGTAAATTATATATTTATAAGTAATATAAAAATGGGCGAAGTCCCAATTATCCGAGTTGGTTTATACAGGATCATCTAAAACCTCGGTTAATAACTTCATTTTTTTAAAAAGAATAAGCACTGATTGCATTTTATTGCACGTACTGCAATGCTTATTCAGTCGATGATATCCTGCAAGGATGATCGAGACGCGAATCAACATTTCGTCGTCATATTTCATTAACGACTCTTCTTGATTAAATAACTGTTTAACTGGCTATTGGATGGCTATGGGAGCGACGTGGTCTAGTGGGTAGAGCGCTAGTCTACTGTGCTCCGGGTCCTGGGTTCGAATCCCGGCTGTGGCGGAATATTATTTATTCTGTTATTTCGGCCGGGGGGCGATCCTGGGGTATGGAGACCCTCCTGGGGTCCTCATTTACTTTTGATGTCTATCCACTACTTAAGAGTTTGCACTTTCTGAACTGCTTTGACCTTGAACATTTATATTTAAGACCGAATGTGATTATATTTTCATAGATGTGATTGTGAGGTCTTGAAAGTGATAATTAACTTGAGAATGAGCCATGTGAAATAAAAATATATCAAAACGAGAGGAATTCAGGATTCCTGTTTCCTCTCGAGTGGCTGTTCAACTTTGCTGATTATATATGAACACACGTCATACTTGACTAGCAGAGAAGATAATCGTGTAAAAAAAAAAGCAGAAAGTGAAAATGTAAAATGCCATATCACAAAAACCAAAATTAATCCTAACGAATCTATACTAGACTTTGATGTTGAAAATGGTGCAAGATTCCCTGAGAGTTTAGAATAATGGTATTCAACATCTTCTGTACTAATTCTTTCTAAGACCAAACGTTTCCAAAAGACTTTTCTTCCGATCCAAAGTTCTTTAACCGTAAGTAATGTTTAGCCGAATTCCTCTCGAATCAAGAAAGACTCCCAAAACTATTTATTTTGTCTATTAATATACCATCAGTAAAAGTGGTAAGAGAAAGTAAAAGAAAAAATGTCCCTTTCTCTCTCCCTTCCATCCCCAAAATAATCACTGAAAATATTAATAGCGGTTAAATGAAATATATAGTTAGGGAAAGTATTGCGATTGTGAACAATATCGAGTCTTCCAATTAGAGTTTTCGCCGGAAATACAAGTTTTAGGGTCTCCTAAATCTTAATGACCAAGTCTCGAAAAACGGTCTGTGTGTATGTGCTAAATATAGCTCACAATGATAAGTTGTAAAAAAGGTTTTTCGAAATGAAATGTTTATAAACAAATATATATCTACAAACCAGTGTATTTTATAATACGTTCAAGTAAGGTTTCAAATCTGCCTGGGCTTTTTTACACTTTACATATGAGTACAAATAATCATGATTTAAGTTAGTCTCAAAAGTACAGTACAAGATAGAAAAAAGGAAAAACCCTCTAAAAAAACGAACAAAAATAATAATAAGACAAATAATTAAATAAGGAAAAATAATAAGAAATGCAAACATAGTTAATTGAAATAATAATATGTTTTATCCTTTTATGTTTGTAAGCTTTATGAGTTAAATTGGTTTTGCAATAAATAAAAATTTCCCTTATATGGTCATTCCTACTATTTGCACATTCAATTAAAAAAAATCTATTGTTAATCTATAAAATAAAAGTTGAAATATTAGGCACATTTAAACAATAATGTAATTGGTCTCCATTTAGGATAACTGCCAACTTAGCCTTAAGCTTTTACTTTGAGAAATTTGTAATTGTAATAGTAAAACAGAAATTTCATATTTTAGGAACGTATTATGCATGAAATATAAAAATAATTATTTAATAAAATCGGCTAACCAGCATAGCACTTTTTACGATTTTCTCAAACAGGGCTCCAACGATTTTGATTGATCTGGCTATACCGATGTAAAATATAATGGACTTTGAGGTGGTGTAGTTGTCATTTTAATTGAAATAGTTTGACAGGGCTTACATGCCAATATTACCAATGTTCTTCCTCTGAATTACCTTTAATTTTGTAGATTTGAAAAAATGAACCATATCATCTTGTTAGATTCCTTGAAAAACGAGTTAATATCCAAGTTGAACGAATTTTATTATCAAATAATGAAGAAAATGGCTAAAATACTGTTTTTACAAATAATAATATATTTTATCAGTTTAAATTATTTTAAAACATAAATAGAGTGGTGAAAACCACATAAAACTAACTGATTGTTATAGATAATAATATAATTGATTATTTAATGAAACAAATATTCTATCGAAACTCGATGTGTTCTTTAACTTTTTTCCCCTTTTTACTCTATAAAAAAGTTCGTAAATTGGGTTTAACAACAAAAGGAAGTAAAAGTCGTGTGTTGCGTGCACCAGATTTATTTTAAATGACTACCAACTCTCGTTATGTACTTTTATAATTTAGATAGAAAAAAATTCTTGATTCTCTTCTTGCCTAACTCAAATTTTCATGGTTCATTGATTTATTAAAACTTGAAATATTATTACTACAATTTAACTGTTTGTATTTGTTTGTACTAGAGTTGAATGTTGACTGTTGTTTTTTTTTGTTACTGTAACGAAGACATGTTATTTATTTGACAATAAATATTTTTTTAAATAAGGAACCCCTATGAACAGGTTGGTACTTTGACAACCGCAAGACCATATTTTCTAATGATGGTTAGGAAATGGCTCAGTCAAGCCCACATTGAACCTTATGAAATTGCTCTAATCACTTTCTCTGATACATTTTATGACAATCGCGTACCAATGTTGTGATATATGGACCTATAAGGAAAATAATAACACAATGACTTTCACATTCAACTATTGGCGGTTTATTTCGTAGTTTTATGAAGTATGAATTTATGAGAAGTATTGTGCTTATTATTTTTTTTTTTATATTGTTGTTTAATGTTTGTTAAATATTTATTTTTTCCTTAAGTTCGTGATCACTAGCCTACTGTTCTCTGGTCCAAGGTTCAAACCCAGCCTGAGGCAGAATTATTTATTTTGTTATTTCAGGCGTTGGGCGGTCCAGGGGTATGGAGACCCTGTTGGGGCACACCCAGCCTCTATAAAATCAGTACCCAAAGTTGAGGAGAAAACCTGGCGGCTGAGTGTGATCTAGACCTAGTGACCATTTCACATGAAAGGTCTACGTGAAACAGGACTATCTTCACAATTTTCGTAATTGTCTTTAGGTTTATTAAAAGCTAGACTTACTTTGTTAATTCTTTTTTTGCCAGTCAATATTCATTAACAAAATCACGTTTCGAAGTCTTTACTTTTCTTCTTACTAATACTTATAATAATTATTTGAATAATCCCTCAAGTAAGAAGACATTCTTTATTACACCTGCCAACCCAAATTCACGCAAAACATTGGTAAACTACAAGAGGGGAAATGCGCCATGTCAACACTATTCAATATTGCAGTAGCCTGATTGCCTCAATATCTTTTAAGTTCAAAGACTTTTCTATTAGATTCCAATCCTGCATACCATGGATCGATCTATCTTCAGGCAAGGGATTGCGGAATATTTTATTCTCCTACAGCATAGGCATTGATAGGTATGGAAAGATATTTTAAGTCGAAAGAGATTGATGCTGAATTACTTATTTAAATAATTTTAAGTGTTTAACTAAGTTTCAATTTTTTAGGTAAAACTTGAGATTAAACTCTACTCTACAAAAATTAAAAGTCAACGCTTCCCAGGAGTCCCGTTAAAAATTCCAGTAAATTGCGTGCCCGAAACAAATTTTATTTAATATCTTTGGTTCTGATGAAGGTGAAAAAAAAACAAAAAAAAAAAAAAATAGGTCCGGTATCAGAATTACCTTATTTCCAAGCAAAACAATTAAAATAATAAGTCATTAAACTATTATTATTTTTTTTTTAATTGCCCTTTACTGATTCTAAAACTCTATACATTTTGTCTCTAACTTCAAAAATAATTGAGTTATGGGCGTATTTATGAATACAATTTCAATATTTTTCTTTCTTTTTTCCCCCATTTTTTATAATTATTCTTGTTTTTTTTGGTTAAAAGAAAACTAATATTTTTTTCTCTATTTTTAAAAATAACAAGATTTCATTTTTTAAAATATTTTTTATGTTTTTCTTGTTTATCGCGCTTTACTGATTCTAAAATTCTCTACACTTTCTTCTCTATCTTCTCAAATAACTGAGTTATGGGCGTATTAATGGATAAAATTTCATGTTTTTCTTTCTTTCTTTCTTTTTTTTTTTAATAATAATTTGCGGTTTTTTAGTTAGTAAATACTGATAAATTTTTTTCTGTATCTTCAAAAATAACCGATTTATTGAATTAAATCACTTTTAATCGGCCGCCATTTTAAAGATAACCGGCTGATAACAAAGTCTAGGTGTTAGGATCATCGTTGCCATGCCCTAGTATTTTCGTGGTGAATTAAAAAAAAAATTGTCTAGTAGTTTCGGAGAAATTCCGCGGGCGGTTCACGTCGGACAGCGGACAAAAGGATGTTATAAAAAAAATGTTATTCGGGTTCTTTATTGGCATCTTGAATCGTCGGCTCTTAAATTTTGAAGGCGGATAATTTTTTTTTTTTTTTTTATGGTCTATTACAAAGGTTCATCATTGAAAACAGTAAACCAAAAATACAAAATCTCAACAAAATAGTGATTTTAATAAGTTTTCATAAAAACTGTACTGAGATTAAGATTCATCACTTCCGAAAACAGTTTATTGTAATTATTTTATTTTGTTGAAAAATAAATATAAGCCAACAGATTTTCAAAGGTTAAGCACACATTTGAACGAGTAAAAGAAGCTTGAACAATTTATTTTGGGACCAGCAGTTTACTCTGAAAAATCTGTTCCAACATAAAAAAATCATGATTGTAGTTTTCACTTCATAAAACCTATTTCCATTGATCCTAGAAATCGTTCAATTTTACCTTAACACCTTAGGTCATGATGTCAATTTGAGCCAAACGCCAGACTCCCGTGTTGTACTTGTGAGGCAGGAGACTATTTAAAATTGTGTTAAAAAAACATTTGTTAGGCGATTTGCTAGTAAATAATTTTTAGTTTTTCAGTTAAAAAAAAAAATTGTAATAAACTGTTTTTGAGCGATGAATTTAAATCTGAACACAGTTTTTAAGAAAACTTATTAAAATCACTATTTTGGTGAGATTTAAAAAATTTTTTTTAGGATTATTACCTAGATTAAAACTTGAATATTTTAATGGTTTACTTTTTCATTGATTAGGTTTGAAATAGGGTGATTTTGATTCCGAGATTATTTTTCTACCTTAATCAGAACCAAAGATATAAAATAAAATGTTTTTTGGGCATGCAATTGAATTATTAAAGGGACTCCTAGGAACCATTGGCCTTTTGAGTCTAGTAGTTTAATCTATAGTTTCACCTAAAAAAAAAAAAAAATAATAAACTAATTACAAATAAAATAAAAAAAAAATAGAAAAAAATAAAATAAAATCTTGAATAAACACTTCAAAACCAGAGATATTAAATAAAATGTTTTTTTTTTTTTTGCAAGTAATATTTCTGTATATTTTACGAGATTTCTGACATACGTTGGCATATACTATTTTTCAGAGTTTAATGTCTAGTTTCGCCGAAAAAAAAAAAAAAAAAATTAAAATTGGTGAAACGCATTTCGGAACCTCTCCTTGTACGTTACTGAACCTTAATCTTGATGTGTACTATACATGTGTATAGGAATACAGTTTTGGGGGAAAACAGCTTTAGATAAAATAAAATAAAATATATCCACTACGCAAGCTTCACTCTAGATACTAGATAATTACATAGTTATCCGCAAGGCTAACAACTACATGCACTTTCTAATGCATTTGGTTAGGAAATCCTCAAATGATTAATATTTTGAAACAGTCATGGCCTGTTCGAAAATCGATAAATTATATTCTTTACTTAATGTAGTTAGCAATGAGGATGAAACGTCTTTAATAAACGAACACCATGTATGAATTTATTCTCTGAACAATGAGGACTTTAAAATTAACCAAAATAGCATACTTTAGCAAATATTTCCGAAAAGCAGATGTCGAAAGAGTAATGACTGCTATCGAAGTGGTCTAGTTTTTAAACAACTCATAAGATTATTAAGAAATGAAGGAAAAGCAAGGTTTGAAACTGGTGGGCTTAAATGGAAACGGAGTTTACGACTAGGTATCTTGTTTGGGTCTGTTGCATATTTATTGTTAAGGTCACTATGGAGGATTTCATATGAGACAAAGTGAGATGAGGATTTTGGATTAAAAGTATTGGATGAAAATATCAATTTAAAATAATCAATTTCATCTATATTTATTAGTTAGGTACTGTCAAATGTTAATTATATAACTAATACTAAGCAGACATGTATTCAAATAATCATTTATTTAAATATTCGTCTTTTCACTGCCCAAAAAATGGAAAAATTTCGATTTATATCTTTACTTGTTTTTTCCCCAGCAAAATCGGCGAATTAGAAAATCCTTTTTGTACCATGCATTTGTACGTTAATATGATTTGCTTGAAAATGGGAGAAACAATTTTGCTTAAACCTTCTTCATTGATATAAAATTAAATATGCTTCGTTTTTTGTTCATTGTTTTTTTTTGTTCATTTAACGTCACTTTATGCTGCCGTGGCTAATCGGACGATGCTACAGTGGGAATCCTAAATTTTGCCTATCCAGGTTTAATTAGGATATGGATCTTTAATGAGTACCTGACATCGCACAGGTTGGGGACCACCTTTTTACGTCCCCTCCGAAGGACAGCATAACTAGAGGTTTTGGTAATCCCATTAAAGAATCCTAGGACCACCTGCGGGTTTGAACCCGTGACCTTTGGCATAGAAGGCTGTTATGCTAACCACCCTGCTACAAGTGATCCCTAGCTGTATTACGTTCATCGAATTTGTTTAAAAGGACTTAAACTAACCAAGATTTGAAATTTGTTGCTCTAAAGCACCTTTAACTTTTTTGATTAGATTAACCATCTACTTGGAAGCATGAAAATTTGGTGAACTTGAAACAAGAAAGAATTTAATGACCAGATGGAGAAGAAAACAGCAAAAATATTATTCAAGAATAAATTTTTTCCCACTCGGAATAGCTATATAGTTAGTGGTATAATTTACCGCTGAAAAGCAAATGATTTAAAAAAAAAAGGTTGTAAAAGGTGATAAAGGGTGACCAAATTTTTGTATGTAATAATTGATATTGTTATATATTTTAATCTAATTAAAATTTCCTATCGAAACTATAATATAAGATATAAATTTTTTTTTTAATTTTTTCTTTTTTTAATTTGATTTAAGGAGATAGGTACTTTCACTTGAAAATTGTGTGAGTGAGCGCTTCAGATTTTTCTTCTTCAATTATTCACATTTCTTTAAATATGGTAATTGTTAGTAGCTATTTATGTAATTACGAACTAGGAAGTAAATTCTTTGCTGACTATCGTGCGTTTTTTTTAATTTTAATTTTTGTTCTTATAAATATGAGTACCATTCTACATATTTTTCATTATTGAGAATGCATTGTAAAATTAAATACAATGTGTTACGGGAAACCCAAGAGAAGTCTATACCCCATAGGTCTATAAACCCGTATTCTACAGAAGGCTAAATATTTATTTGTGAAACGTGCACAAAGTCACATAGGCTATGGTTGAGGGAAGGTGGTTTTAGCCAAAATGTTTATCTCTTAGGAATAAAAACAACAGATATGACATGTCCTGTTCATGATAATTATATTTAAATAGATAATAAGCAGGTAAATTTTCTTTACATAGTTTTGAAATTGTGTACTAGAGAGAAGAATTAACAATAGTTACAAATGTATACATTATAATTAGATGTCTTTAAAGTGTTAATGACATTAAATTAAAGTATATTTAATTATAATGAAATAAACATACATATAACTTAAATTCTTACTTGCATGTTATCACACCTCACTCATCACTATAGAACAAATACTATACGTTGGACTTAATCTTGTCAAACATATTACATGGAATCCTCATACAAGGCTTAAACGACTAGAAACTGCTCGTAGATACCGATTATTAAAACACTTACTTGACAAACGATCGAAACTCCCTCTTTACTACAAAAACTCATTTACATAACCATTATCAGACCCATATGGACTTATGACATTGAGTTATGAGGGTCCACTAGATCATCGAATTTCTTCCGCATCCAATACTTGCAATCCAAAATCCTTCAGAAAATTCTCGACGCTCCTTACTTTGTTACCAATAAACTCATCCATAGAGACCTTGAATATCCACTAGTTGCAGAAATAGCCCTAAAAAGATACACCACCTTTCGCTCCAAATTACCAGCCTATACAAATCCGCTTGTCCGTAACCTCTCATATACGTCTATTAGACTCATAAGAGGCGCCTGAAAAGACGATGGCCTCGAGACCTGCTGATCAAATTCTAAACATTGAAGTGCTACCGCTGGATAGTTTCTTCTCCAAACTTTTTCAAGCCAATATTCTCTGAATAGCTCATTTACTTATTGTATTATGTACAGTTGTAAATTTCAATGAAATACTTAAAAAAAAAATTAGTAATGGTGTCTATAAGAAAAATTACAATTTTGTCGGTTGGGTTCTCGTGGTAAGAAGAAAAAATTAAAATGTACAGAGGCTTTCTGGTTCTAATAATGGTATTGTCATCAATATCTAGGGTAATGACAGTTTAACAACTGAAACGATTAATTAGTCTCTTAAGTCTCATGTCATACTTCTCAAAGACTCAACCATACAGAAGACAGCGATTTTTACTATTACTTACTAATATCATTATTTTTATATTTTGGAAGGAGATATTTTAGTACGATTTGGAACGCATTAAGTGTGTAATTAGTACCTTTTAAAAATAATCGGAATTCTGAATCGCGATTGATAACACTAAACGATTTGCATCGAAATATATCTATAACGTAAAAAAATGTCTTTTGGGAAATCAACGTCTCAATTGTTAAATTTTTTTTTTTTTTTTTATATTTATATTTATTTATTGAAATTTACAACTGTAATTTATATTACAACAAGTAAATATGCTAAAAGAAAAATCACATGAGACAGACTTGTTGAGGAGCAACCCAATGGAAGCACTCCAGTAACTATTTTAAACAAGAAGGTCTCGAGGCCATCTTCTTTTCAGACGCCTCGGAGGATTATCAGGAATCGAAGAGGAAGCAAGGGTTGAAACTAGTGGGTTGGAGTGGGAATGGAGTTTGTCATAGAAGGATTGATATCTAGTTCGGGCCAAATCAGCAACATATGGAACATTTAGTTCTTTATGGATGATTTTATTTGTGACAAAGTAAGGAGCGTTGAGGATTTTACGAAGGATTTTGGATTGTAAGGATTGGATACGGGAAGAATTCGATGGTTTAGTAGAGCCCCAAAGCTCAACTCCGTATGTCCATATAGGCCTTATGATGGTCATGTTGATGAGCCTTTTGTAGTTAAGTGGAAGGTTTGAGCGTCTGTCTAGTAAGTGTTGAAGTAATCGAAAGCGGCGAGCAGTTTCCTGTCGTTTCAGTCTTGTGTGTGGATTCCATGTGAGACGTTTGTCAAGGAGCAGTCCTAGGTAGCGGATCTGTTCAACAGGGACAAGTGGAATATTATTAAAGGATACTGTGGGACAGGATGTCATTGGCCTACGACGAAGGGTAAAGGTTATTTGATGGGATTTGTTGGAATTTATTTTAATTCTCCAATTCTGACACCATATCTCAAGGTCTCTGATGTGGGATTGAAGGGTTTGAGAGGCAACAGTTGGATCGTTATTGACTGATAACACACAAGTGTCATCAGCATAAGTGGAAAGGAAAGTGTTAGGATTGGTTGGGATATCAGCTGTATATACTGTGTAGAGAATGGGTCCTAGGATACTGCCTTGGGGGACACCAGCGGACGGAGTAAAAAGAGATGAGTAGAACCCATTGTGATTTATTTTGAGGGATCTGTCAGTGAGGTAGGACTGGATGATAAGGAAGTATGTTGGAGGGAGGAAGAGAGGGAAATGAAACAGGAAATTATACGTTGACGGGTTTTAAATATTCTTAATATTTTGTCATATGTAATTACACAAAAGGGATCTGGGAAAATGAAGAAATACTACTATCATCCTCTTACCCATTGAATTTTTTAAAAAATATTGTAGAAAATAGCCAAATATAGATTTTATGGAATCAAAGAGTTAATATAACAACAAGAAAAATTATATAAGTTTCCTGATGAAGATATTCTACCCTGAAGCGTTTAAAATTAATTCTGACAATATTAATGCTTGTTAATGATTTAATATTGGAGCGGCGTGGTCTAGTGGATCAACTATTCTTTAGGTCCTGGGTTCCAACCCCGGCTGAAGCAGAGTGTCACTCCACGGCTAAAATAACAGAATAAATAATTCTGTTATTTTAGTTGTGGAGCGACCCTCGGGTATGGAGACCCTCTTGTGGCACACCCAGCCTCTATAAAGTGGGTAACCTAAAATTGGTGAAGAAGGGATCTGGGCGTGATCTAGATCTGATCAACTCCTTGTACTGCCGTTGACCGTGAAACATTGTATATCCTCTTATATAACTGTTACTTTAATATTACACTACTTTGAAAATTTTAAAAGAAAAAAAGTTTCTCGTTTCTAATGGTTACGTTCTATATATATATTACCGTCCAATATCGCTTTAAAATTGTTTATATTTAAAAGTTTAATTGTTCACATATTGTTCTTCTTTTAATATCTAATTATTTGCTTAGTTTCTCTTTGTAGAATTCAAATATTCTTATTGGAATATTATCATCTTAATTTTATATTTTCTTCCATACTTTATTACTGCCATCTTATTATCATTTTACATTTAATTTATGTTTGTTTCCATATTGTATTCCTCTCATCATATTATTGTATCTAACGTATTGCATTGGTTGTTATCTTGTTTCTCTTAGCCCTGATGAAGGCCCACAATGTAGGCCGAAACGTCGGCACACAATTAAAATAAGTACTACTTGTTAATGTGTGTTTCTTTCTGATGACCGCACCCCCAACCATTATCCTCATCTAATATTCTCAACGCTCAACTAAACTCCATCATTACAAAATCCTTTATGGGATGTAAAGGTACAGATTAAAAAAAAAAAAATATTATTATTATGAGTTTAAACCTGTTTTACAATTAGCTGTCTTATTATCTTGTAGATAATTTAATTTGCACCCACTTGATATGAATTCATCAATGATATAATTTAAATATTTAAAGGGTTTAGTGTCAAGCTAGTCAAAACGATCTGGTTATTTAAAATGTTTATAGTTTTTCGAAATCTCGCTTCTGGAAACAGAAGGTTCTAGGTCCTCATTCAAGATTCCAACGTCAACGCTTCTCATTCAAGATTCTTTTAAACTGAATGGTAACTTCTTTTGTCTTTGTTTTCTTTTTAAGTAGAGAGCGGCATGGTCTTGTGGATAGAGCATTAGGCTACTGTTCTTCGAGACCCAGGTTCGAACCCCGGCTGAGGCAGAATTATTTATTCGGTTATTTCAGCTATGGAGCGACCGAGGGGTATGGACAGCTTCTATAAAGTGAGTACCCAAAACTGGAGAAAAAATCTAGCGGCTGAGCGTGTGATTTAGGCCTAACCCCGTAGGCCGTGAAACAATACGATTATCTGTATGTACTGAACCCGAGGCTCTTCATGGGTTGTAGAAGAACAATATTTTTTAAAAAGTAATTTCCTCTTCAAAATAACTTGCTTCAGTATGATAATAATCTCCGCTCACACTTACGTTGTTATCCTTGATTACATTATTTCAATTCGACATAATTTTTGTTGTTTGTGCATTTGCCCTGTAAAAATTAAATACATTTATTATTACTTAATATACATACACGATTTCGAATGGTACTTATATTTTATGACCTTTTTGAACTAAAATAAATAAAAACCAGGCCAAAGAGTTTGTGAGAGTGTCTCTTAAAACAGTTTTTTTTTCGTTTCTCCAGTAACTAGAAGACTGTAAAACAGATTGCAGTGTACCGTTAAAACGTAAAATGTCTCGAGTGGCTTCCGAAAAAGTACGCATTTTTTGAAGAAGAAGTAGGTCTAAGAGATAGTGAAAGGGTCTTAGCCTCTTTGGTCTTTCTTTCAGGACACTTTCTATTCTATTTACTATTTTATTACCTTTTTATATCATAAAATTGTTTGGGTACTTTCGCATAGCAAACCGCGAACAGGATTTGCAAATCGCAGTTAGATACAGTAAGCTAATTTGATAAACAGAGCTCATTAGGGGTGGTGTATACTTATGGCTATCTACCTGCGGTGTAGTGACTAGCATAGTAGCCTTCTATGCCCAAGGTCACGGGTTCAAACCTGGCAGGTGGCCATATAAACTTTTAATGTAAATAAAAAATATGGTGTGCGCAACACACGACCTTTACCTCTGTTGTTAAAATCAATTTAAGATTTTTTAAGTAGACATAGAGATGAAAAAACATCAAAGCTTTATTACATAAAGTTTCGATAGAAACATGCATTTTATTGAATATTCTATTTTATTTTTATCTACAATTCGTTGGTTTTTGTCGGCTTTTCATCACTCTCCATTAACTCCGTATATATATAATAATTCTAACTATCCGTATAAATAAAATTCCGTGAATTAGGTAATATGTTTTCTTAAATCTTTAGCTTGCCAACGCTGTATTATACATCTATATTACAATTATTATGTTAAAAAACTCAAAAAATTGCACTAAAAATATTTTTCCTCTTTTTCCATTAGTTGAATATAGGATTTTTTCAACTTACTTATTTAACCGTTTTTTTTTTTTTAATGCTAACTAGTTGATATGGGTGGTTTTTTCGAATCTACGAACTTGAAGGAACTTTGAAGGAAGAAAATATTTAAAATATCGTAATTTAAATCTTGACACACTATTTCAATCAGAATGAAACCTACATGATATTAAAACCAATCAAATTTCACATCGATATAGCAAGTTTAATCAATATTTTTCATCAATTAAAATATTTTTGTTCTTTCTTCCTTTAGTTGGATATCGAATTGGTTTAACTCATATATTTATCCGTTTTTTATCAATACTAATAAAATGATATTGTTTTTTTATGGAATCTACAAAATTAAAGGTACTTTACAGATAGAAAATTTAAAATATCGACATTTAAGCCATGTCAGACTATTTCAAACGGAATGAAACCTTCATGATATTAACGTCCATTAAATATTACACTAATATAGCGAGTTTAATCAAAATCGTTAGTGCCATTTTTGAGAAATGGTAAAAAGGTGCAAAATGCATGGTATAAAGTGGCGCTTCTGGTTGGCTGATTTTCTGAAAAAGTTGTTATAACATCTCGGGCATATATATGTCTCAAATATGAAATTTCAGTTTCGTACGACACGCATTTGTTCATTTCGTTATTATTTTTTGGACTCAGGAGACCCTAAAACGTGTATTTCCGGTGAAAACTGGAATTCAAAAATTTTCACGATCGCAATACTTTCTCTTACTAAATATTACATACATAGGTAAGTAAAAGGAAATATCCTTATTTATGCTGTCCTTCAGAGAGGGCGTAAAAAGTTGACAGTACGTAGAACATTTCAAAGAAAGTTTGTCAATTAATTTGGTTTTTCAAAAAGTTCATTGCGAAACCTCGAAAATATTATTCTTTAATAGCAACATTTCATATAAATTTAGTGTTGTATGTGTAATTGTTTTTGCGAGACGTAGTCTCAATAAAGTATATCAGTCATAGGGTTTCGATGGACTTACTATTTGTGTGTGAGTCTATGTTGGGTTGGGCGATAAATTTGATGGCTGCAAGTGAATATTGACCACAACGCTGTATATGTATGCATATAAAAAAACAGTATTTCCTGGCCAATAAATGTATCAAAAGGTCTTTTGAAATAGTGAGGATGAAAATTTTCTTTTCATTAACGCTGTGCCGTTTGTACATTTCGTTTGTTTGTTTGTTCATTTAACGCCACATTATGCTACTGTGGCTAATCGGACGATGCTACGGTGGGAATCCTAAATTTTGCCTATTCAGGTTTAATTAGGATAGGGATCTTTAATGAGTACCTGTCATTGCACAGGCTCGGGACCACTTCCTTACGTCTCCTCCGAAGGATGGCATATTTAAGGATTTTTCACTCCAATTAAAAAAATCCTGCGACAACGTGAGGGTTTGAACCCGTGACCTCTGGCATAGAAGGCTGTTATGCTAGCCCCCCTGCTACAGGTGATCCCGTTTGTACATTTTTATTTTTAAAATGTTTGTAAAAAAAGTATGTAAAAATGTTTGTACATTTTTTTTTTCTCAGGATTATTTTGTTATGTTTATTGAGGCTCTATTGGGAATATGATATACTTTAAAAATATATATATATATTTTTTTTTTTGTCTAATCCTTCAAATTTATTACATAGAATAATAAAGTATTTAGGAATATATAAATAAGCTATGAATTATATATTAAAACATTAATTTTTAATACATACATTTCATTGGCCATCTTCGAATTCATTTGGTGTTTTGTTTATTTTTGTAAGTGATATTTTTCCTGTCTGTTAAAATCATCCCAATGATATCAAAATATTAGTATTAATAAATATATTAATTCTCATTATTATTAATATTTAAATACAAAAATCGTCATTTGTACATTATTTACTTTGTAGATAATGCAGTTATTTTTTAAATTTAACTGTCTAAACAAAAAAAAAAAAAATGTGGAACATGTGTTTCGGGATATGGATTTTTCGAATCACCAAACTAGAAAACAAAAAAAAAATGTTAAAAAACATTGAACAGTAGAGCTTTGGGGCTCTACTAAACCATCAAATTCTTCCCGTATCCAATCCCTACAATCCAAAATCCTTCCTAAAATCCTCAATGCTCCTTTTTTTGTAACTAATAAACTGATCCACAAAGACCTTAATATTCCGTATGTTGCTGATTTGGCCCGATCTAGATGCCATTCCTTTCATCATCATAAAAATAAATAAAATCACAAAAATCATTCATAAAGACCTCCATGTTACGTATGCAGCTGATTTGGCCTGTACCAGGTATCATTTCTTCCATGACAAACTCCATTCCCACCCTAATCCTTTAGTTTCAATCCTTTCTTCCTCTTCATTTCCCGACAATCCTCCGAGGCGTCTGAAAATTGAGATGACCCCGAGACCTTCTAGTTTAGAATAGTTACAGGAGTGCTACCATTGGTTCAAGTCTACAAGTCTTTTTCATGTCATTTTTCTTATATCATATTTACTTGTAAATTTCAATAAATTATGTTTAAAAAAAACAAGAAAAAAAAACATTGAACAAACTCCCAGTAAAGGCTAAAGGTATACCTGTATGAAATAATACTAACACAATTTGATTGTGAGGAAATGGACTACTTTTTAAATAGTATTACGTAACTTCCCTAGATATTTTCACTTTGTTAAATTGTGGCATACTATTTATGGCTGTAAGAAATCGATTTTAGGCCAATATGTTGAAAGGAAAATTATGGCAGATATGGACCTAAGAATAATCAGTTCTTTAGTCTTGGAAATAGACTATTTAATATTTATTTATGCATTTATTTCTTGGTTAATTATTTTCAATAATGAATCTTTGTAATCGACCAAAAGAAAATTACCTCCTATCAAAATTGGAGGGCTTACGTTTCAAGAATACGTAGAATCCAAAAAACGAATAAAAAAATCCGTTTGGCCACCGTCTTCCGTCCGCCTACTGGACACAACTGGACCATTTTTATTTATTTTTTTATATTCGCCACAAAACTACTAGGAGATATAAGAATGATCCTAACACCTAGATGTTGATATCAACTGGTTATTTTTAAAATGGCCACTGATTAACCGTGGTTTAAACCGATTAAATTCGATGAGGAATTATATTTCCTACAAAACGAAATAATAATCATTGAAATCCGTTCAGAAATAACAGAAGTGTAGCGTTTTGAAGTTAGCATTGGTGATGGACCATTTTATGCCATTTTGCTTTGCATTATTTATTGCTTTTCATATTGGTTAACTTTCTACAAATAGCTTAAACGATATGCCCCAATATAATTATTTGGAAATAATAAACCATTGTGTAATCATTTACTGCGTTTTTAAATGTTTACCCCCATCATTATTCAACGGAAAAATTACAATGAATATGTATAGAGGGTAGCGAAATTCTTAGCTTTGTCCGGAAGCATGCATATTTATGTTTGTTTTTTTTTCCAATCCTTCAATTTATTATTTTAAAAAATACAGAAATATGTATACATGAATAACAGTGGTTCTTTAAAACAGCAATTACGTTTATTTATGCAATTTTGGTGTTCTACCAATCTTGATAAGTAATAACTCAAACTTTGTTTAATTATTAAAGCTTAATATAGAATACAATAAACTAGAATAATTAAACTGATTTGAAATATGTTTAAATGAAGAAAATATGTCATAATAAAAAATTATCATATATGTAATAATAGAAGTCCGTACGATAGGTTTTTAAAATTACTTCTGTAATTCTTTTTTGAATGTTTAACTTTAATTGGTTCTTGTCCCATTAGCAACCGTGTAACGTGTTTAATCAACATGGACACTATATCTAAGATAACTATTATTTCATAACCCTTTTCACACCTAGGTGACTGACATTTCATTTAGTTCCTTTTATGACTAACAGAAATCTCGCGGCAGTCCACTGTGAAATTGTGTTATTAAAATTGTATGATGAACGTAAGTTTATGATAGTTGCTGCAACCTTCTAGAGGATTGCATATGCAGTTTGTGGTTTCATGCTATTTATATTTAAAAAGGTCGGGAAACTTGCAGTAAAACCAAGCAGGTGACATCAGGTTGTTGCACTTGCTATGGCAAAATGCTATGCTTATAGCTCTTTGAATACATTGACGGCATAATCCGACCTATTAATATATATATATATATATATATATATATATATATATATATTTTTTTTTTTTTTTTTTTTAATTATCATTTATTGAAATTTACAACTGTAATTCATAATACAACGAGTAAATATGATAAAAAAATAAACAAAATTACATGAAATAGACTTGAAGAAGAACTATCTGATGGTAGCACATCTGTAGCTATTCTAAACCAGAAGTTCTCGTGGCCATTTTTTTTAGACACCTCGGAGGATCGAAAGTAAGGTGACAAAGTAAGGAGCGCTGAGAATGGGTTTTGGATTGTAAGGATTGGATCAGGGAAGAATTCGAGGGTTTGTAGAGCTCCAAAGCTCAACTCCGTAGTTCCATATAGGCCTTATGATAGTCATGTAGAGTAGTCTTTTGTAGTACATTGGAAGGTTAGAGCGTTTGTCAAGTACGTGTTGAAGTAATCGAAAGGGCGAGCAGTTTCTTGTCGTTCCAGTCGTGTGCGGATTCCATGTGAGGCGTCTGTCAAGCAGGAGTCCTAGATAGCGGATCTGTTCGACCGGGACAAGTAGAATATTATTAAAGGACACTGTAGGGCAGGATGGTGGGATTTGTCTGAATTCATTTTAATTCTCCAATTCTGACACTATACCTGAAGGTCTCTGATATGGGACTGTAGGGTTTGAGAGGCAATAGTAAGATCGTTATTGACTAATAACACACAAGTGTCATCAGCTTACGTAGAAAGGAAAGTGTTAGGATAGGGGGATGTCAGCTGTATAGACTATTAAGAATTAATATTAAGTTAAATATTTAGGACGAAATTTTTTTTTCTAAAACCTTGACAAAATATGAGGCCTTGAGGGTGGTATTTTTCGGCTAGCTATTATTTTTTGGCTCTATTAAGTCAATGATAATTATTTAAAAAAACAAACAAAAAAAACTGGTGCTTGCAACACACGACTTTCACTTACCTTCGCTGTCAAAATCGGTTTAAATATTATTAAATACAGTTAAATGATACAGAGATGAAAAATGGTTAAAAAAAAAAAAAAAAATTAAGATATATAATTAGCTGGTGCCCGCGACTTCGTTTGCGTCAATTTCTGTTAGGTCGCTATTAAGAAGTTTTTTAAAGAATATATTTTAAATTACTTCCGCGTAAATGATATTTTTAGTTTTATTTTCTTGTGGCAGAAGAACATACTGATTTTCTCCGCAACCCGATCTTGACAACGCGACGTATGAAAGTGTGAAAAGCCGTCCATCAAATCGATCTCTGTTGATTTATTAATTATTATATGGACGAATTAACTGGAAATTGAATACTTTTAAAATTAAAAGGTAAATCATTTGGAATCATTGGGATGCGTCGTTAATTTTCCCGGGTTTTTTTTTTCAGGATTTCCACTGATTCTTCACTCCTATTGGTCGCAGCGTGATGTTATATAGCTTAAAGCCTTCCTCGATAAATGGACTATCCAAACAAAAATACTTTTTCAATTCGAACCAGTAGTTTCTCTGATTGGCACGTTAAAACAAACAAACAAACTCTTCAGCTTTATAATATTAGTATAGATTAGGTAGTTAACCATGCATCTGGCTCCTGGACTACCTGGTTATGTGCTTACATCTCGAAGCTATTACTTACCATCAAATATTATTTTTATATTTCTATAGTAGAACATGACAATTTCTATCGATAGCACTCATAACATTAACAAAAGTACAACTTGGAAAATATTTTTAAGCATGGGAAATATTTTTAAAACAAGTTACAAAAGAACGGTTACTCCGCAGAGCGTGATGCGCCCCTCACCTAGATCTTTTGTGACGTCCGTTACCTTTTTTCACGGAAGTCCGCTAGTCCGATGACAATGAGAGACGGGTGTTCCTCGACGTATCTAGGCTACGGGGGAAATCCTATCGCGGCTAAGAACATACCTTCCTGGAGATCATCCTCAGTGTCTTGACCGTAGATATCGCCAACATATTCGAAACTTGTAAATAGGTACCTCGCAAAAATTCAATTAAAGTATGAAAAATGTAAAATGATACACTTGGAAATGCCTGAGGTCTGAAGAATGGTGTTACAAAATACATATTTTGAAAGTTCTTTTGATAAAGGTCTGAAACACAGGAAATACATCCTGTTTTTTAATATCTTGATTAATCTCCTTATTCCTAAAATATAAAATTGCAGCAGTGTTGATCTATTTAAGGACTAGTTCATGATCGACTCATAGTTTAGCTTATTTTATTGAGACGATGATTTGCAATAGCAATTTACTGGATTCTTTTTTAAATAAAAATTTATAATTTTAAATTTATATATAAATAATTTGAATTGTTGAAAGGTTTTCAGTATAACATGAAATTAAATTAAAAATTAATTTTTCTAAGTACCTTTTAAAAAAGAAGTGTCTAATGAAGACTTCTTTAGACACCGTCTCAGAGTCACCCTGATGAAGGCCTACACCCTAAACGTCGCCACACAATTACAATAAGTACTTCTTTTTAATGTGTGTTTCTTTCTGATGACCGCACCCCCAACCATTTTACTCATCTAATATTTTAAAATAGTCATTATTTATTTCTTCCTTCAATACAGATTCTATAGTTTACAAAGAAGGTTAATTTAAAATATCCCAACCTACTATAAACCAAGCATTCCTAAATACTTGCTAACTACATACCAAAATATATACTCTCGAACTATACAGAAGATTATATATGTACAATGAATGCATTTCTAGTTTCCATAATGGATTTGACACAAAAACCAGGATCAGGTGCGGGGTGTCCTTACAATTGCGCCTCCTGAAAAAACAACAACATTATATCATTCCTTCAACGTTATTTTACAATAAATAATTTTAATCTAATAAACTGTTTGGGTTCCGTACTTCCCACTCCACCATCCAGCAATGTCACCGTGTGGTGGATGTGGTCTCGTCTGCATTGGAGCGTGGATTTTACTGCACGGGAGCCTTTCTCGACGTAGAACCGGCCTTCGATCGAGTCTGGCACCCAGGACTGCTGTATAAACTTCGTAAATTCCTTCCTCCAACATACTTTCTAATCATTCAGTCCTACCTCTCCGACAGATCCTTCAAAATAAACCACAATCGTTCCTATTCATCTCTTTTTACCCAGTCTGCTGGTGTTTCTCAGGGCAGCATTCTGGGACCCATCCTTTACACAGTTTATACAGCTGATATCCCAACCCATCGTAGCACATTCCTTTCTACCTATGCCGATGACACTTGCGTGCTATCAGTTCATAATGATCCTAGTATTGCCTCTCAAACTTTCCAATCCCACATCAGAGACCTTGAGGTATGGTGTCAGAATTGGAGAATTAAAATCAATTCCAATAAATCCCATCAAATTACCTTTACCCTTCGTCGAAAACCTATGACATCCTGCCCTATAGTTTCCTTTAATTATATTCCGCTTGTCCCGGTTGAACAGATCCGCTATTTAGGACTCCTGCTTGACAAACGTCTTACATGGAATCCGTATACAAGACTGAAAACACTTATCCAACACTTCCTAGACAGACGCTCTAACCTTTCACTTAACTACAAAAGACTCATTTACATGACAATCGTATGGCCTATCTGGACCTACGGAGTTGACCTATGGGGCTCTACTAAACCATCCAATTCTTCCCGTATCCAATCCTTACAATCCAAAATCTTTCGTAAAACCCTCAACGCTCTTTACTTTGTCACGAATAAAATCATTCATAAAGATCTCCATGTTCCGTATGTAGCTGATTTGGCCTGTACCAGGTATCATTCCTTCCATGACAAACTCCACTCCCACTCTAATCCACTAGTTTCAATCCTTGATTCCTCTACAATTCCTGATAATCCACCGAGGCGTCTGAAGAGAAGATGGCCTCGAGACCTTCTTGCTTAGATTGATTACTAGTGCTGCCAATGGACAGTTTCTCTTCACGTTTTTCATGTACATATCTTTTATCAGCATATTTACTTGATGTATTGTAGTATAAAGTTGTAAATTTCAATAAAATATAATAAAAAAATCGAATAAACTCATTCGGGTATAAAATAATAAACATTAAACAGTATAAGTTCTAAAATAGGATCAATTGTTCTGGGGCATTGCAGTTAAGTTGCAGTTCGGTTACAAATCAGGTCTATTCACAATTCGTTTCTCTTTTTCTCAGCCTGCAACGGTTTAGAAAAAATATTAAATAGCATGCAATTGTTTAGAAAATTAAATTAAAATCAATGATTTATTGGCTATGCCTTCAGTTATTAACAACAGAAAGACAGAATTTATTATTTAAAAAAATGTTTTTATCGACAATAATCCAACCTTTATATTTGAGGGGCGAAAGAATTAGGGTTGTAAGAACAAATTCAAAACATGTTTAATCAATAATGGGTAAATATTCAACTGAGTATGTACGCATACTTTGACTATGAGAAATAGCATTTCTAAATGATATGTGATCCTATGTTTTTGGATAAACAAATTATAATGAGGAGAAGACGGCTGGACCCCGAATTATCTTCTCCACGATATCTACATACAATCAACTATCTCACATCATTAACAAATGATAATTTTTGATGATTTTGGATGTTCTGATAAATTTAATATATTCAATTATTAATTGTAAATTAATTTCACACGCATGATCTAGTGAGAATGACGCAAGGAAAGTTCGCTGTATCTTAGAAATGCATTTCTCAAGAAATGGGATGTGACAGTAACATATGAGGACTTTTTGAAATTGAGGACAAAGTTCGCCGAGTTCGTAGCACTATTAAACCATGTTCTGCAAGCAAAGCTCTGCTAATATTGAGGGTTTCATGCCAGAAAGGTTATTTTATTCAAGGTAAGACACTCCAAAAATGTACATATTTTGTTAATTTTATTATAATTTGATTTGTTTGGGTGAATAAATCTATTGCTAGGTTCTTTTAAATAAAATGATCCATTTTCACCAACACTTCTTTTCCTTTTTTTTTTTCTTCCTACGTTTCGGCCTTTGCCATTTTCAGGTCTAACGACATTATTTATTTTAAAATTAAAAGATAATCAACATTAGTTTTTGCATTGTTATAACACATTTTACATACCTTTAATCATGTACTAAGATCGTTATAATTTCAAAAATATACCAATAACAATTAAAGTAATGTTTTTTATATACATTGTTTCGTTTACTACTCCACCTAATTAATAATTAACACACATATGTATATATTATATACATACTAATACATATATTATATATAATATACACACACATACACATACATTGTTTCGTTTACTACTCACTAATTATAATTAACAAATATGTATATATATATATATATATATATATATAATATTTATATATAATACATACATATTTATAATACATAAATAAATATACATTAATACCCAATTAAAACTAAAACTGAATCATTTAATCACATATCAACTACATATTTTACCCATAATCGATGCATTGACCAATTGTTCGATAATGATGGTAGAATATTGAGATATTATGTTTTTATTATGTTTTATAAATGGTTATTGTATAATTAATGTTATATATAAATTAAGACACTCATAATACTCTCTTTACTCTACACTCCGATTTCCAGTTCATGGTACCCTGGTCAGATAATTTTTAGCCGATCTTCTCCTTTTTCTGTTATGCAATTAAATACTTAGGCTTTTTGAAGGCATGCGTTTTTTGTTGTTATTCTCATTAAATAAAGGATTGTTGCAGTTCGATACGACTCTTGTAACTATTGTTATAAAACATGAATTACAGTTTACGGCATTCTTTTTTTTTCTGCGTGATCTAGTTTTTTCAGCCAAATTAATTGCGCCTTCGGTCTGTTTATTTCTAATATGATAAAAATTATTGTTGAAATAACAAAGCGGGAATTATTATTATTATTTTTTTCAATAAATGTACCGATTGTAGAAAATCTGGAATGGTTGGAACGAAAAATCTCTTGTCCGATTATTTTTATTTCAATAAAATATTCATTGAAAAACCTACCCTTTTTGTTGATTAATTTTAAAAAAATTCTATTAATTAATTGAAAAAATATAAATACTTTAAAATAACAGAGAAAAACCTATTAAAGCTGTTGTTTTTTCTGAAAAATTTATAATGCATCCACAACTGTTCATTCATAAATATCTCAATCTGTCAATTGTCCGTTAGAAATGTAACAATAAAAAAGGCCTTTCAGGCAAGAGGAAGATAAAAATGTCCAGCTCTTTAATGAAAATTACAGGTCTCTCTCCACGAGCTTTTCAGTCTTCTCGTTAAATTCTTGGGCATATTGGTCGTTGCCATTTTTACTATCAGAGGGTTGTAATGTCTTTGTAATTTGTTGTAAAATCACAAGTATTGAGTTCGTATGTGTTCGCCGTCAGTAGGCAAAGTTTGTATATAAATAGAAATACATCAAGGTGAATGCGTAATTATTTTAAGTATTTTTGATTGAAAAGTTATAGATTAAGCATGTATAGATAGCTAGTTTATGTTTAATTTTAGTTTTTTTATTAAGATGTTAACTTACAATTTTTAAAGTTTATTTTTGCTTAAATTTTCTCGCATCTCAAAAACTGGCGCCCAGACCAAGCCCAATTCCGTCACTTGTAATCACGTGCTGGAACAGATGTATCATGTTGTTGTAATGTGTCAATGCACAAGTAACATCATTAAGTTAAGTATTCCGTCCCATTCAGGTCAAGATAATTTAAAAAGCAAATTTAAGTTAGGTTTTCCAATTAATCATCTATCATTTTCAATCACAAGCAATGACAGTAATTATTAAGTCAGTAGAAGTGTGAGAGGACCATTTCGTAAGTGTCGAGTCAGCTCCCGGTGTCAGTGCGAATGTTGTTGCATATCTGGGGAATGTTAACAAGTGTTCTTCACCAATCGTGATGATTAATGGTGAGGAAGATTGATCAAGCAAAGTTTGATTGGTGGGAGGTCCACCGTTGGGTTCACTGCCCACATAATATTTGATATGCAAACGGTATGAAGCTGTATTTTGGTTTATTATTTTTATTAATAAACCTTTGTAATCGACGAATAAAAAATAAAAAAAATAAATTATCCTTCTCAAAATTTGTGTTAAGTTTTAGAATCATTACACAGCTATTAATTTTAAAACAGAAAAAAGACAAAGAAGAAGAATATATCAAGCAAATTATGAACATTTTTATAAAGATTCCTTCTTCGGCACTTTAAGGTCTCGTCTTACCCACTTATACGTCGAGTTTAAGTTGCTCCTTCCCTCTACCAGCAGACAATAGGAACATACTTTAACCAAACTATCAACTCCCAACACCATTCCTACATCCACATACTCTTTCAATATAAATTCTAGGTCTACTAACTTGAAACTAGATCACTCCATTCTGACCTTTACGTTCCTACTCACAGAATTAAAAATGTTGATCATATCTTTATTATTCGCTCTACTACCCTCTGGAATTCTCTACCAACCCATATCCGCCTTACTGCTTCTCTGTCTTCATTGAAATCCCAATTTTTCTAATACCATCCCAAGTAGACGACCAGAAATTTTGATATTTCCAATCTAGATATTTATCATCGAATAAATGAAAACAACTGTGTACTACCCAAATTTTAAATTTGTTTTCAATATATTTATTTTTCATTTTGTGGAACATAAGGTGTTGTGTATTTCAAAAACTTATAACTATTTACAATTCACAATTACTTTATTAGGTAACCATTACACAAGTCTAAAATCGAACAAATCTGAAAAACGTGGAATAATAATTAAAACATGTGTTTTTCTTCTTTATATAAACATATGGTTTTATCGATCACATATCGATTAACACTTTAATATATAACACTCTCCGCCACTTAATTGATACTTGTTTTGTTTTTCTTCCTATAGGTTAAGCCTAACTACAGGCTTCATCTCCCTCTGCGATCGCCTCACTGTGGATGTTGTTTCTGATGTTGCGTCTTCTACAGTAGGCAGTTCTGTGTTACTTTGATGAACAGTTGAGTTGAATTCCCTTTTCGGCTCTGAAGGTTTTCCTTTTCCCACTTGTGTTGACCTCAGTTGGTTAATATGTCTTTTGATGACATATCCATGATCCAACTTAATAAGGTAATGTAGTTTCCCCAAGCGTTGGATCACGGTTCCGAATTTCCAGAGATCAGACCCTGAGTAATTTCTTGCTTGAACTCTATCACCAGATTGAAAAACTCGAACTTTACCGTTTGAAGTTGATGGCTGATACGTTTTGACTGGTTTTATTAGGTGTAAACGTGTTCGCAGTTGTCTGTTCAGGTGAAGTTCAGCTGGCGACTTACCATTAGCGAGGGGCGTTGATCTATATTTGAATAAGAATACATTTAACTTTTGTTTTATGGTTCCTGGATCGTCTACCATACATTTCAGCTTTTTCTTTAGGTTTTGAACAGACCTTTCAGCTAACCCGTTTGTAGCAGGATAATTCGGTGCACAGAACCTTTGGGAAATACCATTACTTTTACAAAAATTTAAAAATTCATCAGATTTGAAAATAGCAGCATTGTCTGAAACTATAATAGTAGGTAATCCATTTCTTGAAAATATTTCTTCTAACGAATTTATTGTAGAACCGGAGGTTGGCGGTTTAGGTGACATAGTAATTTCTACCCATTTAGTTTTAGCGTCTACTACAACAAAAAAATAATTATCTTTAAAAGGACCAGCATAGTCGATATGTATTCTTTGCCATGTTTCCGCGGGCTCTTCCCAACTATGTAAAGGGGCTTTTTCAGGGTTATTTTTGATTTCGGCACAACTCTTACAAGATGCTACTAAATGTTCGATTTCAGAATCTATTCCAGGCCAATAGCACAAAGAGCGAGCAATGCTCTTCATTTTAACTATTCCTATATGAGATGAATGTAATTCTTTTAAAATTTTTGGACGTAATTTTGTAGGAATATAAACTCTGGAACCACGCATAATAATACCTCCATGTAAACTGTATTCGGAATCTTTAGCTTCACCATTACTTAGTTTATGTTTAAAATGTTTTTCTTCCTATAGGTTAAGCCTAACTACAGGCTTCATATCCCACCCTCGTCGCCATTTATTTGTTGTGTATTTCAAAAACTTATAACTATTCACAATTCACAATTACTTTATTAGGTAACCATTACACAAGTCTAAAATCGAACAAATCTGAAAAACGTGGAATAATAATTAAAACATGTGTTTTTCTTCTTTATATAAACATATGGTTTTATCGATCACATATCGATTAACACTTTAATATATAACATAAGGTTTTTTTTCCAGAAGGTTATTTATATTTATTTTATAATATGTCTCTTTATTTCACCATTGTAAATAATAATTAATTATCGTTGGTAGAAATAATCGGGAGTCAGTCGTTTTTTTAATATTTTAATTTTGCCGACGTTTCGTCTCAAACTTGTGAGCCGTCACAGGACTACAAACATCAGAACAAAAGAGATACGTATGAATATGAATAATGAATAAAATAAAATATACAAATGTACATGAATATTATAGATACGAATAATAATAATATGATGATGATAAGTATGAAACCAAAACTTCAGCCTTAAATATAGAGGTAAAAAAAAAAATATAAACCTACCATTACTGAGCCATGTCGAGCATAAACTTAGGAAAACCGAAAACATCAATAGGTGGTATGAAGGGGGTTGATGTAAAAACCCCTAATACAGCTTATATATATATTTTTTTTACCTCTATATTTAGGTATGAAATTTTGATTTCATAGTTATCATCATCATAGTGTTTATCATATTATTATTATTATTTGTATCTATAATATTTATGTATATTGGTATATTGTGGATATAAATAGTTGACCGTTGAGAATTACTGAAGGAATTAGTCCGGGTGGCGGTCATTAAATGAAACAACTGAATAGTTTCAACTATTTTATTGTTTGCCAACGTTTCGACCCCCATTGTGGGTCATCATCAGGGCGTCTGGTAGGCGAGTGGAAAAATTTTCCAATTCAGTTCCCACTCGCCTACCAGACGCCCTGATGATGACCCACAATGGGGGTCGAAACGTTGGCAAACAATAAAATAGTTGAAACTATTCAGTTGTTTCATTTAATGACCGCCACCCGGACTAATTCCTTCAGTATATTGGTATATTTTTTATTTTATCGTTGTCTCAACATTCATAATTTTTCTTTATCATATTCATATGTATCTCTTTTGTTCTGATGTTTTTAGCCCTGATGATGGCTCACTCTTTTGAGCCAAAACGTCGGCCAAAAAGTAAAATATTAAAAAAAAAAGACTGAGTACTGGTTATTTCTACATACCTATGATAATTTCTACAGTCGACTATACATCCTCAAAGTAATATGTAATAAATTATGTTTCTTTTGTCTGTTGGCCAGACATATTATATATTTTAATTGCACTTAACTGTTATACTTAAGGGACCCCGCCCCAGAATGATTTTTTTTTTCTATTCTATTCTGCTCTATACAACTTACATGAGAGTAATTAGCAAAGAATGTTTTCAGTCAATAAGTGATAATATTTGTGATGTTTATCCATAATGTGATTTTACAGCGTTAACTTAAATTAATTATTTTCTAAGTAATGAGATGTAGTACCTTGTGATTTGATTATTATAACTTTACTTGAGTGTTATAAGTATTAATTTATTTTATAAATATACTAGAGGATTTGAAATATTTTTCTTTATTTAGTTAGATAAGCTAAAACTAGTTCGAATTTCAAACCTTAAAGAATAATATAGTTTTATAGGATTTAAAAATATAAACCCATTTCAAAACTGGAGCTTTGGTGTACATTCTCCTCAAAGGATGGTTTCTGAAACGAAAGCCATTCAGATTTTTACGGTCGCTGATAAGAGAATATTACTCAAAAGTAGTTTGACGTCAATGGTTCTGAGTTGCCGTCAAGAAATACCAGCCCTTAATCACGTTGCAACACAGTCCACAAACCTGTGGTGGGGAGGGAAAAAAAAAGAACTTGCATACCAAAGGGAATCTTCTCAGTCCTTTGTTGAACAGGTTTAATTTCCTAAGGCAGCAATCATGTCTAGAAGAAGCTGTTAAGCAAGAATTATTGTAAGAAACAAAAATATTAAACAAATACGACCGAATAGTTATATGTTTTTTATGAATTAAAAAGTGTTTCAATGTTGATTCTTAGCGCCTTCAAACGTAGAAAATGACGTTTCATCTCGACCCAGGAGAATAAATAGTTTAGTGAAATCTAAAGTATAATCAAATGATTAAAGTTATATTTAATTAAAATACCGAAAATAGATTTATGTCGGTGGAGTTGACATTATACGGTTAACAGAATATATTGATGTTCACCCCTTTTTCCTCCCCACGACAAATATCATTTTAAGAAATATTTTATATACATAAAAAAAGAAAAGAAAAGAAGATTGTTGATAGACAATTTACAACTGCATCAGTAATATATTAAGTAAATGTAAGCAAAACCATAAAAAGACATAACACACATTTAGATTGTTTGTTTATCTTATTTAACGTCACTTTATGCTACTATGGCTAATCGGACAATTCTACAGTGGGAGTCCTAAATTTTGCCTACCCAGGTTTTATTAGGATAGGGATCTTTAACGAGTACCTGACATCGCACAGGCTCGAGACCACCTTTTTACGTCCCCTCCGAAGGACGGCATCACTAAGGATTTTTTGCTCCCAATAAAAATCCCTAGAGCTACCTGCGGCTTTGAATCCGTGACCTTTGGTATAGGCTGTTATGCAAGTTACCATGCTACGGGTGATCTCTACACATTTAGAGAAACCACCCATTGTCAGCCAAAAAAAAGTATGAGGTCTCGGCACCATCTTCTTTTCAGTCACCTCAAAGGATCATCAGGAATCAAAGAGGAAGCAAGGATCATAACTAGTGGGTCCTTGTGGGAATGGATTTTGTCATAAAAGTAAGGAGCATTGAGGATTTTGGATTATAAGGATTGTGTTGTGTTAAGTAAAGCCCCAAAGCTCTCTTCCGGAATTCCATATCGACCTTATAATTGTCATTTAGATGAGTATTTTGTAGTTAATTGGAAGATTTGAACGTTTGTCAAATAAGTATTAAAGTAACCGAAAACGTTGGACATTTTGTATTCAAAATGTGAATTTCGATATTTTAGCAAAAGTGAAAAATAACAAAAAACAATGCAATGAATTTTGGATAATTAAGAAAGCTTTTTAGTTTTGAAATTCACTGACGATACCATGGAAATAAGTTATAAATGATTTTTGAGTTATATCCTCAGGAACTATTAAATAGATGTGTGTTTTCTGGGTTATCGTGACATTTGGTTTCTAATTTTATACAATAATCTATTATATCTTTTTAATGCTATTTAATAATTATACACTTTGGAACCATAATTAATTATTTTTCTCACTGTAATCTAATAGTTCAGAAAGATTTCTTCACTTACTTAAGCTTCCAATTCAGCTTGAACCTTCTAAAAATTGTCATTTATTTCCCATAATCTGTTAAATAGTAAGTTATTTTCTCAATAGACAGTGATGATTTTTGAGATTCTTGTAATAACTTCTTCAGTCTTGTAAGTTGATTTTGACAAGCTGTACGTTTTGATTTAAATTTATCCATCGTCGGAAATATTATATTTTCTTAATGCTATTAAATAATTATACACTTAGGAACCATACTTAATCACTCTTTATTATTCTCAAAATTCGAACAGCTGTATTTATTTAACATCTGTTTTATTAAATATATAATATAATCTTTTCTAATTTATTGATACTAGGGTGTAATTAAATATGTGGTAGATAGTGAAATTATTGCAAAGTAAATCGTCCAAGTTAAACGGACACGTTAAACTCTAATTTTCGGAGAAAATGTTTATTGGTCTCAATAAAACTAAATACATTTTTTATATTAATTGTTTCTTCTTAAAATAATATAAAATAAAATGATTTTTACTTATAATTAAATAGATTTACTATCACATAGAACACTTTTAATGGGGATATATTAAATACTTTTTAAATTATGGCAGACGTATTCCAAGTCCTTTCACTAATAATGGCCTTTCCCCCAAAAGTTCTTTTCATTTACCAAAGGATAGTGCTAAATTCGAAATTCGAATCATGCTCTGTTCGGAAGAATTAATGATAATGTACATTTTACAAGAATATTACAGACAATACGGTCTGGTTCTTGATATCGACAAAGCGAAAGTTTGTATTTGTTTTGGAAAGAGAAAGGAATCTATTTTAATCGGCATAGTTATAAGCTGGTACACAAATATTTCAAATCGTATACATACTCGGTAGTCTAGTCAGTCTTTCTAGCAAAATACTATTTTCTGTTCTATGGAAACGTATAATTCATCTAAGTAATAAATAATCTTAAGTACCCCAAAACATTCCCGTGAAAGATTATTTAACTCTCTAGATAAAGTTATGAAGTCATCTTCGGAGGAAATTTGAATATTTTCAGGTACTGGAATGTAGTAAAAAAAAAAAAAAAAATGATAGTTATAGAAAATCAAAATAATTTAACTTGCATCCTCACACAAGATTGAAACGACAAGAAACTGCTTGAAGATATCGATTACTATAAAACCAGACAAACGTTCAAAACTTCCAGCATATTACAAAAGACTCATTTACATCACTATTATCAGACTGTTTGGGCATATGGATTCGAGCATTGGGACTAAACTAAACCATCTGATTACTCCAGTATCCAACCCTTACAATACAAAATCATTCGCAAAATTCTGAAGCCCATTATTTTGTCACAAATCAACTCCTCCATAATGACCCAAACATCCCATTTGTTGCAGACCTAACCCGTCATACATACAACTCTTGCCATTCTAATCTCCCTGCCCACACAAACCCACTCTCCCTTAATCTTCCTTAGATATCCTGATAACCTTCCAAGGCGATTGAAAATAAGGTAGCCTCGGGACCTAGTGCCTAAAAATAGTTAGTGAAGTGTTACCACTGGGTAGTTCTTTCTCAAGACATTTTCCCGACTTTTCTCTACTGTACATATTTACTCATTCTGTTGTATAATTAAGTTCTAAATTACAATAAATATAAAAAATAAAAAATTTGCTTTTTCCTGCTAGGTAAAAAATTCACTTTTTTTTATAGATTCAGTAAGATTGGACGTGATTAATCTGGTTGTTATCGTAAAGCTCATAAAATGTACGTAAAGTAATATGATTTAGCCCAAAACCAATTCCAAATTGTACCTATTAGAAATAGAAATGAAAGTATTGATTACTAAAAATAATCATTTATTCCTGGAGATATCTCCTCTCCTTTTAGAAAGAAAAATGTCCTTGGGAATAAGAGATATGAAATTACTAAGCGTAACTTTTACTTTCACTTACCTGTCTATGAAATACATAGTAAGGGAAAGTATTGCGATCGTGAAAATTTTCGAATTCTAGTTTTCAACGGAAATACATGTTTTAGGGTCCCCTGAGTCCAAATAACCAAGTCTCGAAAAAAGGTCTGTATGTGAGTGTGGTAAGACTAGCGCAAAAACTGATTGTTTCTTCTTAAAATAATATAAAATAAAATAATTTTTACTTATAATTAAATAGATTTACTATCACATAGAACACTTTTAATGGGGATATATTAAATGCTTTTTAAATTATGGCAGACGTATTGCAAGTCCTTTCACTAATAATGGCCTTTCCCCCAAAAGTTCTTTCCATTTATCCATCATCGACAATATTATATCTTCTTTATGCTATTAAATAATTATACACTTAGGAACCACACTCTTTATTATTCTCAAAATTCGAACAGCTGTATTTTATTTAACATCTGTTTTATTTAATATATAATATAATCTTTTCTAATTTATTGATACTAGGGTGTAATTAAATATGTGGTAGATAGTGAAATTATTGCAAAGTAAATCGTCCAAGTTAAACGGACACGTTAAACTCTAATTTTCGGAGAAAATGTTTATTGGTCTCAATAAAACTAAATACATTTTTTTATTAATTGTTTCTTCTTAAAATAATATAAAATAAAATAATTTTTACTTATAATTAAATAGATTTACTATCACATAGAACACTTTTAATGGGGATATATTAAATACTTTTTAAATTATGGCAGACGTATGGCAAGTCCTTTCACTAATAATGGCCTTTCCCCCAAAAGTTCTTTCCATTTACCAAAGGAGAGTGCTAAAAAGGGTTAGATTCGAAATTCGAATAATGCTCTGTTCCGAAGAATTAATGATAATGAACATTTTACAAGAATATTACAGACAATACGGTCTGGTTCTTGATATCGACAAAGCGAAAGTTTGTATTTGTTTTAGAAAGAGAAAGGAATCTATTTTAATCGTCATAGTTATAAGCTGGTACACAAATATTTCAAATCGTATACATACTTGGTAGTCTAGTCAATCTTTCTTAGCAAAATACTATTTTCTGTTCTATGGAAATGTATAAATAATCTTAAGTACCCCAAAACATTCCCGTGAAAGATAATTTAACTCTCTAGATAAAGTTATGAAGTCATATTCGTAGGAAATTTTAGGCACTTACCTGTCTATGAAATACATAGTAAGGGAAAGTATTGCGATCGTGAAAATTTTCGAATTCTAGTTTTCAACGGAAATACATGTTTTAGGGTCCCCTGAGTCCAAATAACCAAGTCTCGAAAAAAGGTCTGTATGTGAATGTGGTAAGTCTAGCGCAAAAACGAAAAGACGTTCAAAACTCAAATTTTATATTTAAGAAAACTATACGCCCGAGACGTTCAAAACTCAAATTTTATATTTAAGAAAACTATACGCCCGAAAGGTTACAGCAACTTTTACACTAATACTATGCATTTTGTATCTTTATTACGATTTTCTCAAAAACGGCTCCAACGAATTTCATTAAACTCACCGCATCGATATAAAATTTAATGGGGTCTAATATGATGTGGGTTTCGCTCTGATTAAAATAGTCTGACAAGACTTAAGTGCCGATATTTTAGTCATCAGGACTTTTCGGTTGAATTGGAGAACCTGACTGAGAGAGACTGCGATTGACTGGCTGTGTCAGCTTCTCTTGTTCAGCCGACAAGCCCTGATAAAGACTTCAACGAAGAGTCGAAATGTTGGTTCATAAATAGTTGTTCACTATTTTCTAATAATTTTTACCCGACACCTGGACCATATCATCCTTCATATTTGTTACACGGTCAAATGTTTTATATTAAATAACACTTTTTCAGTTATTCAGAGAAAAACAGATTAAATAAAAAATTGCTACTTAGATAAAACTTATGCAAACAATGTTCAGCCTTAACCTTATTTCCTCTAAGTAAATTGATCTAATTAATGCTCGTTAGTTTTTTTAATTGAATTATTTTATAATGAATTCTGTAAAATACACCCAAGTCATTTTTAAATTAACTGAGGAAATATTAATGTTTTGAAATGAATGATTCTGTAATTGTAATTTTGTAAAATTACTAGGGGATTAAGAATTCGATAAATCGGATATTACTTTTGAGATGAGTTCTGCAGATGTTAGTGTACACACACTACTTAAGTCTGATGCAATATGGGTTTAGTATCTCGAGAAACTGAAGGAGAATAATAAATTGGCAGTATTAATCGCATAAGGAGTCGGTTGTTTTAGTTCAGTGAACAACATTTAAACTTTTATAAATTCCACCAAGTTCCGCGGTATAGTTGCTACAGAGTGGAGAAAGGAAAACAGATGTTGGCCGCCCTCACACACGACCGAAGGAATTCTTAAAGCCATCAGTATATATATAATCAGCAACACCGAGTTTATCTTGAAGTTTTTGAAATTGCATGCTTATATGTGTGTGGAAATGTGTTTTGTGAGATTATAGAAAGACATACTTATGATTTACTGGTTTTCCAAGTCAGGGAGCAATTTACATTTTTTTCTACATACTAAAGCTCTATGAGAATGTATTATTTTATCCTGTTCTGCGACTGACTTAACTTTCAATCTCCTTTATTGTACAATAAATAAGAAACAAATGTATCAATTACAAAAACAAATAATGCAACAGTTCAGACCTTGAAGACCTTACATTATCGTTTGATGTTAAAATACCAATAAATAGTTGTGACTGACTATTAAAATTGTATAATTTATGTACTTAAATATCTTTTACTGTAACTGTGTTACATTTTAAGATTGAGTAATGATATTATATCAGTGTATTGTTTACAAAATAGTAATTCTTTGAGTATAACAATAGAGCTGATGGCACTGATACCCATTTTTTGTGTTAAGGGCATATGACAAACTAAATTATAACTAACTTAGTGTCTAATTATTTATAACTAATGTACTAATAAAAACTGACATTTATGTAGTGTTTCGCAATCGTACTGGAGCCGGTGATGGAGTTATCGTATTGATTGAAGGATTTATTAATGATTTTAATGAATCAAAAAATTTAATATGGCGTTGTTTAATGTAGTCTGAAATTGTTGGTTACCAACTTTTACCTTTTTAAATGTAGTTGAACGGGTCATCTTTCTGAGCATCGTGTTTTGAAATCTTTGAAGGTGTTTCAGTGTGCCTTCTTTTAGGTGAGTAAACAGTGGCGCACCATACATCAGTGCAGGGCGTAATATGGCTTTATAGATAAGAGTTTTAGTCTTAGTGAGAGAGCTGGGGCCGTTAGGAAGTGACGAAATCGGTATGATATGATCGGTATGGATTTCGCTGGCAATTCAAACGTTCTAAATCCTGGGAATGTTTAAATATTTGTCGATAAGTTACTCAAACCCTTAATAGCGGATCCAAACAGAGATAACAATGGGCGAGGGAAATGGGTGACGGTGCTTTCTAGGCCGGCAGTTCGCCCATGACCGCCAGCCCTCCTTCTTCACGTTAGTCTCGCTAATTTACACAGCCTCCGAAGAAGCGAGAGAAAATCTCTTTAATGGCAAAAAACCTGGAGAAAGAGGCGATATTGTCTTTTGTATAAGCCGAACACTTTTCCATTGGAAAGAGTTTCACTTTCGTTGTTTTTAAATTTCATCAATAGCCGACAGGAATATAGGAGATCAAACAAATCAAAACAATAATCTGGAAATTCCAAATCTCTGTAAATATTGAGAAAATTCTTGTTAAAATAGCTTGCTTCCGGAATCTAATTGAAAATTCTTCATCCTTGGACCTTTCTGCTTTTCAACTTAAGCATTTATTTTAACTAGTTGATGTCCAGCTCTCTCTCATCTATATCCTTTCGGATTTTACCTATTGAGATTGAAAGTATACCATCGAGTGTATCTTGAACTTAAAATTTTCCAATTTGTGATTACAGACAAATGTATATTACGACCAGAACAGCGAAGAGTGTGGTTCACATTTCCAATCCTTGAGAGCTAGAAAACCTTCCTATATTTTTTACCTCCTTACTCCATGCACTTCAGGGCACACAAGATCCCATCCAACCGATTTATATTCACCCTCTCATAAAACTGCTTCTTTTGAAAAGTCCTATATCATCCGTGCTACCGCACTTTGGAACTCTTTACCCATTTCCCTCCATATAGTGTCATCCCTAACCACTTTCAAATGCCATTTATTTATCCACATCCTTAAAAATTAATCTTTCGCACACATATGTTAAATCTTGATTTGACAATACGCAACTAAACTCATTCGAATTTGTTATCTGTTTATTTAATTTTGACTTAATGTAATTTAATATTTGGCTAAATGTTCATGTAATAAATGAAGCCGGACAACCTGGACTTCTTCTGTTCATTGTACCTTATTCTTAGGGGACGAAATGTCCCAAAATAAATATTACTTTTCATTTAATTTCAAAAGCTGGGTAAAATGTCACTCAATTGTAGGAGATTCACTTTAGATTATTCGATTCATTTTGAACATGAAAGTATATTGATAAAAGATCCGTAAAGATTATTTAAACATAATATCTCCTTAGAGGTGTGGCGGATAGAGATTAAATACAGGGTGAGTGATATTGAACTTTTTAATTTCAATGAGGTGCATAATGAAAACAAAGCAATGCAATGAAAATTATTTTATTATTTGAAAGACTCTGGAATACAGTTTTACTTTATTATGATTTGAAAATCATATCTTGTAAATGTCTTCAATGGAACTTCTAACGCATATATCTCTCGGCTGTCTTATGTCATTGCGAGGTGATATTGGGTTGCCCACCAGATCTCCTGTTTTAACCCCATGCGAATTCTTTTTGGGGGGAGGAGGGTAACGTCTGTGTAACGTCTCTATTTATGTTCTATAATTATTTATTTAAATAAGTGCTAGCCCAGCAGAGGGGGAGTGAGTAGTAACCATTTTTGGCCTGAAACTTCTTTATTTTCACAAAACAACATCATGTAAATGAACCTAAAAGGTTACAATACAATTTATAATAAATCACATTTAGAACGTTTACTGTAAACAAAAAAGAATACTAAACATCAAAGATAAACTTACCCCTACGGGTTCAATATTCATTAATAAATCAAAACAAAACTAACATAATAAACATGTAACATAAACTGAACAAGACTAAGAAACATAACCAATAACACCATCAATGTTTTGTAACCTTCCTTAATTATTTATTTATTTATTTAACGTCACTTTATGCTACTATGGCTAATCGGACGATGCTACAGTGGGAGTCCTAAATTTTGCCTATCCAGGTTTTATTAGGATAGGGATCTTTAACGAGTACCTGACATCGCACAGGCTAGGGACCACCTTTTAATGTCCCCTCCGAAGGACGTCGTAACTATGGATTTTTTACTCCCATTAAAAAATCCTGGGACCACCTGCGGATTTGAACCCGTGACCTTTGGCATGGGAGGCTGTTACGCTAGCCACCCAGCTACAAGTGATCCCCCTTCCTTAATTTAAATACATTTTAATTAAAAGATCAGATGATTTCATCAGAGCGAGGGTTTGTTCCAACCCTAGTTTTTGTCAGCTGTGACAGTGCCAAGACAACATTTGGATGAAACTCTTTGTAGTTTAGCTTTTTTCTGATGCTGCGCCTGCTTGAGTAACGACTACAAAATCATCTATCTGCGGTCAAGTCCCCTTACTGGAAGCTCGTCAATTATCAGTTGTTAAAGCGTTTAGAAAGGCAGTTGGACATCGTGACATCTGGGACCTCGACATGGTGTGCTAGGTTGGCGACTGCTGTGTCATTTAGATTGCCTTATGGTTGTCCGAAGTCATATCAGATTTTAATAAAAATTCTTTTAGCTCTCTATAGACGTATCTTCTCTGCATTGAGAAGATAATTATCTATTTAGAATGCGAGACATTTAAAACAATTTTTGTTTTTATGATTCGAAATTTAAATCCTGTGTGGGATCAGCAGTAGTTTAGTGGCTAGCATAACAGCCATCTATGCCCAAGGTCACAAGTTCAAACCTACAGGTGGCCTAAGTGTTTTTAAAGGGGAGTAAAAAATCCTCAGTTATACCGTCCTATGGAGGGAACGTGAAAAAGTGGTCCCGAGCCTGGGCATTGTCAAGTACTCGTTTAGTTCCCTATCCTAATAAAACCTGGATAGGCAAAATTTAAGACTCCCACTGTTGCATCGTCCGATTAGCCAAAGTATCATAAAGTGACATTAAGCAAATGTATGATAAAAAATCCTGTTTTCCAAAAGGAATATCTTACGTAACTTGTTAGGCTTTATTTGAATTAGTAATTGTTTTTAAGATGATCTAGAATGTTTATAGATGAAGAACGTAACATGTTTGGGCTAAATAAGTAGAAACCTGTTAGTTTTTTAAATTGTTTACAACTTATTCTTAATTGTTTCTTGTTCCTTAAGGCCTCTGGGAGCCATGCCTTCCTCCACATCCTGCAACCATCTCTTCCTGCGTCTTCCTTCCACTTTTTCACCTTTCTTCTGATTTATAAATGTTGAAAATTAAACTTTATTTATTTTATACATAAATATGTAATATATAAACGACCTTCTGAAGGTTTATTAAACTTCTTTCATTCTAATCTATTAGGTTGTAACGAATGAATTGATCGTTTCAGAAACAGGAAGAAAAAAAATTGAGATAAAATCTCATATATTTTTTATTCAAAGTATTCACCATTATTTTCAATACATTTCTATCTACAGCTTGCAAGTTTTCTATCCTAGATTTGAAAAACTTTGAATCAAGTGTTGAAAGAAATCCAGTTAACTCATTTTTAATGTCTGAATCATTAATAAATACTTTTTTCTCTCTCAAAAAGTTGTCTAAACTCCGAAAAAAAAATGGTAGTATGTAGGGAATAGATGAGGAGAATAAGGAGGGAGGGGTAGGGCTTCATACCCCAACTCCTTTAATTGATTGACTGCCTTTATTGGAATTAGGTCGGGCTATATCTTGAATGAGAATAGGATCTTTCCTCTTTACCATTGCTGGTGTTTGTTACATCAAGTTTTGAAGTATTTTAGTAATTTTTTCGAAGTGCGAAGATAATAAAAAATATTTAAGTTTCTTTTAAACTAATTTTATTAATCTGTAAAAATGAATTAAATTATTAATTATTCTATAAGTGACTTATTGTATTATTGCAGTCAAAATGCAATAATACAATAAGTCACCAGCTGGAAATTACACCTTCCTCCTGAGCTGGCTTTTCTTGGAGAGAAAAGCGACAGTTTGCTACCGTGAAAGACATTGGATATATTTTTTTTTTTCCACAGCCGACTTCATACATCGAAGAAGATATCCTCTTGAGAATCTTGAACGGTCCGATTCTTACTTTATCGGTCTTCCTCCTGTTCATCTTACTTCCATTCTCAACGTAGACAGAATTTCCAACTTTGAATTCGAACTCCCTTCTGCTTTTGTCCAATCTAGCTTTGTTTTTCTCAAAACTTTTCATTGAATTTCGAAATGCTTCTTCTCTATCTTCGGCAAGTACTTTATGTTCTCATCTTGCTAAAATAAAGTACTTTGGAATTCAAAGCAGTATATTGATCCGCCATAATGACACCAATTTTATTTTCCTGTGCTTATAGGATTAATGAGTTTGATGAAGTCTCCAGCACACTGACCTGTCGTGGTAGAAATCCATGCGTAACGATTAAAATGGTCGACCAAAATGTGCATAAATTTCTTTGGCGATCGATTTCCTCCAAATCCACCAACCGAATCAATTGACATGATCTCTTATTTTATTATTGTATGTTGACTGTTATAGAATAACGTGTAATTTAATTAATCTTTATAGATTAATAAAATCATTTTAAAAGAAACTTAAAAATTAAATTACACGTTATTCTATAACAGTCAACATACAATAATACAATATGTCACCAGCTGGTAATTAGTTTTCCAAATAGTTTTCTTGTTTGAATGTAAAATAATAGGTCGTTTCAAGTGTTACAACCCAATTTATTGGTCTCTGCGAGATAAGAAAGTAAAATAAATATACTTCTAAGAACTTACCACAATAAAATATATTTATATTTTGAATATAGTTTTATAGATATCACAAGGAGTACTAATAAGACATGTGTTGTAAATGATAAATACCTCGTGAGTGAAAATAGTCCGCTGGTGGAAGGCTGGTGTAAACACAAGATGAAAGCAAGCTCTGACAAATCAAATATTTTAGCTTTCACTCGGTCTTACTTTCTGGCCAGTATACCACCGTTGGGATAAGGAAATACGGTGGCTAGGTATCTAAAAGCACATTTCATTACATTATTATTATAACGATTAGGTATTAAGAAGTTGTCGTCATTTTGGCTACCTTGTGCTGAGTTGCAAATGATGTTTTGATTAGTTTTTAGAAAACCATCTTCTTTTTTCTTTTTACATTTATTGGTATCTGGATCAGTTCTATAGGCAATTTTGTTGTATGTTTCTTTATTGAATAGAAACACGATTGAGGAATTTTTTTTGTTACTTTCTTTTACTTATATTTATTTTTTATAACTTTATTTATTTTTCCATACCTGTTTATACATAAATATAACAAACAGTGGATATTTACTTATATATGAAATAAAAGTTATGGGAAAGTATTGCATTTGTAAAAAATTTCACTATCGTATTGCATTCGATTTTTCACCGGAAATACGCGAATATTTAGTCCCCATGATTCCAAATAATTAAGTCGAGCGAAAATGTGGGTGGGTGTTTGTCTACCACGAAAACAAAAATTCGTTCGAAATTGAAATTTCATATATTTAATATATATATATATATATATATATATATATATATATATATATATATATATATATACGCCCAAAATATTACATAAACTTTTGCATCATAATCAGCCAACCAGAAGAGTTATTTTAAACTATGTATTTTGCACATTTTTACAATTTTCTCAAAAACTGCTGTAACAATTTATCATGTAGATTTCATTCCGATTAAAATGAGTCTGGCAGGGATTAAATACCGATATTTCAAACATTTTCTTCCCCTAAAGTACCTTTAACTATGTATATTCAAAAAAATTAACCATATCAACTTGTTAACATCTATAAAAACGGTTGAACGAATTTCATCATTAACTATAGAAGAAAAGAGCAAAACTTTTTTTTTTTTTTTTAGTGAATTATCTTATAATATATCTCTTATTGAGGTAAATGGGTTAAATAAAAACTAGCAGACTCGATAAAAGTTGAATATAATTATAAAAAGACTCATTACATATAAACACATAACAAAACACCATGAGGGCATGAGCTTGGTTCATTAACCTAGCGGTAGAAGTTGGGTAGGTTACAATTAGCAGTGTTGCCAGTGTCAACCGAATTACAAAGAAAGAAACTTTAGAACAACACGCACAAATCTTTCAATTAATAAATATAAGAATCAACAACATCTCTATATAGGATTCTTAAATTAGTTGAAAATCCTTCGGAATGCCATCCTTTAAAGGGGACGTAAAAAGGTGGTCCAGAGCCTGTGCTTAGTCAAGTTCTTGTTAAAGATACCAATCCTAATTAAATCTGGATAGACCAAAGTTTAGGACTTGTCGCCCGATTGCTACAGTAGCATACAATCATGTTAAATAAATAAAAATAACCTAAAATTTACAACTTACACAAAAAGGTATTTATTTAAATACTGGTAAAAAAACAACAAATATTTTTCATGCCTTTCTGCGATGATACATCTTCTATTCCTTAAAATTATTATTTCCGAAATGTTAAAAAAATACCAATTTAAGTTTGTTATTGTGTGGCAGCAGGCACCTGTCAGTAAACGCTAACAATTATATCACTAATAATGTTAAATTTGTCCGTGTAGAGGGTGTGATTCTTATTAAAAGCCATGGCTTCACAATTACTTTGCTAAGGTAGTTTAAAATTATTTCCTAATGACATCTCGTGGACTAATAGTTGGCAATCACTGATTTAGAATATCGCAATCACTCCTCTGGCAATTAACTGATTTGAGGAAAAAGAATGGCTTACGTTGGCTCTGTTGAAAAATTCGTTCCTTAATTAATTTGTCGATAGACAGAATGAGACTATTATAACTATATATATATAGACAATTATAACTATATATATATATATATATATAGACTATTATAACTATATATATATATATATATATATATATATATATATATATATATATATATATATATATATATTATAACTATATATAGAGTTTTATTGATGGCAGTAAATTTAAAATTGGAGATATAATATTAAGTAACACACATAGAAGTGGGATATTTATATGTAATGAAAAATTGTTGAGATTTATGTATACATAAATAAACATATCCTGGAATAATCATGTATCTGAGATATCCTGAATTTTCATACTCAAACAGCTCTATACATTCCGCGAATCTTTACCTTTAAAACCCGTCAGCTATTTGTTTCCTCTGTTATCTTCCCCAACTTTGACTACGGTTGCCTGGTGTATGGGGGACGAACAGATGAATTAAAATTAAAACGTCTTATGAATTGCTTTATAATATTAATTTTCGGATTCCGTAGAAGTGGCCATATTTCTGGCTATTATACCAAATTTAAATGTCAATATTTCCTTGGATCTTACCTATTCCAACATTTTAAAAATAAAAAAACCTTCCTACATAACTGAGCTCCTCACCCTCCGCTCTGATATCTATTCGTTAAATACTAGAACCCAATCAATCAATATTTATATCCCATCACATAAAACTGCATCCTTTCACAAATCGTTTCTCGTCCGTTTCTCATCCTTCTGGAATTCGCTCCAAATCTCTATCCGTAAACCCATCTACCTCTCTTTCTTCCTTCAAACATCAACTCTTCCACTATTTACTCGTATCTCAATCTTCCGTTACATTGTAAAATATAGTATAAATATATGTTTATATATATATATATATATATATATATATATATATATGTGTGTGTGTGTGTGTGTGTGTGTGTGTGTGTGTGTATAAATTTGCAAAGATTTATAGATATATTGAATAGTTGATCTTTTATACGTATATTTTTGTTTTCAAGGTAACCAAACCATAAGGACTTTTTTTTGTTCATAGACTTTATTTTTTGAAATATACACAATGAAAGTAGCTTTAAAGGAAGAAAATTTAAATTATCGGCATTTAATCCCTGTCAGACTATTTCAATCGGAATGAAACATACATGATATCAAATTCCATTAAATTTTACTTACATTTTTACTTAAATTTTTTTATATTGGGAGTTTAATCAAAATCGTTAGAGCCGTTTTCGAAAAAATCGTTAAAAGATCCGAAATACATGGTATAAAGTAGTGCTTCTTGTTAGCTGATTTTGATATAAAAAGTTGCTGTAACATCTCGGGTGTATTGTTGTCTTAAATATGAAATTTCAGTTCCGTATGACTTTTCGCTTTTGCGCTAGACTTACCACACACACGCAGACCATTTTTCGGGACTTGGTTATTTGGACCCATAGGGCCCTAAAAAGTGTATTTCCACTGAAAACTGGAATCCGAAAATTTTCGCGATCGCAATACTTTACCTTACTATAAATTTGACATATAAGTAAGTGAAAGTAAAAATATTTTAATATCGTTGATTGAACCATAAATAGAACCCTCGGTCAGCTTGATGTGTATCCTCATAAAATGATAGCAAACCGACCATCAGCTGCTGGATCTCATCATCAAGAAAGTACAGGCGTGAGGAGGTAGTTATCGCCCGCCTGAGGATAGGACACTGCCGCCTCACTCATAGCACGAAGGGATCCACCTCGATGTCAACTGTGTAAAGTGACTCTCACAGTAAGTCATATTTTTGAAGAGTGTCCTCGTTACAGTAGGGATTTTGTAAAATGTTGCGTACCACGTAAAGTCTCGGAGGCATTGTAGCGATAGTGATCGGGCCGTCGACGGTGTCATTCAATTGGTGAAGAACATTCGTTTCTATCAACTTATTTAACACATTCAGGCTATTTTACGCAATTTTGATATTTTACTCACAATTTTTATTTATTTTTTTATTTATTATTATTTTTTTATTTATTTATTATACATATATATATATATATATATATATATATATATATATATATATATATATATATATAACTTATTTCTACCGAGAAAAATATAATAAAAAGGGAAACAGAAAGGCGAAATAAAACCCACGCTTACTTGATAACATATGATTTATTATCACTTTTACATTAAAAAGGTTTCATAAATTCAGGTGTTGTTTACATTTACATCAAAGGTGATTAAAGTTAATATTAGCACTATTCCCATCTTAACTCCCCCCTGCCAGTTTACGAACACTGTTTGTAAACTACCTAAATGGATACAAAAATAAATTACATAACTAGACAAATAAACTAAACTAACTAAACAAGAAATAACCGACATAAAAGCGGACATAATTGTAACTTACTACCTAAACACAAGATAGAACAAAAATTGAACCTCCCTAAACATGGGGAAGAAAGAAAGCATAAACAAAAAAGCAGTAACTTGTTAAAGTTACAACAAATACAGTAAGTTAAGTTGCAGTAAGTTAAAACAAATACAAAGCATTACAAAAACGATACTACCACAGAAAACAAAAAGCCAAGTCCCCACTAGACCCCAGGTCTGAAGCAGAGGATAACTACGATTGAGGAATTCTCAATTGTTCAATATGAACTGTCCGCCGTTTACGGGAACCGCCAAACTCTGCACCGTCACCACGTTGTGTTCCCGAATCACAACCACCCTAAACGGACCCTCATACCGAACAACTTCCTTACCTCTGTTCGAACTGATCCGCCGATACACTATCGTACCAATGCGAATGTCCTCCATCCGATCACGAACACGATGATTTTCTTTAGTAACGCGCCGACTCTTCTCCGCGACCAGCCTCCCGCGCACCTTCCCCCATAATTTGACAAGGGACCGCCCGGTTACTGACCAGCACGTCGAATAAGTTCCCCGCCGCCGCTGTGCCCCTGTAATCCCTGCGCCGATCCCGCCGGCCAAAGAGAATTTCAAACGGCGAGAATCCCGTCGCCGCATGAATTGAGTGGTTATACGCTGCCACCGCACGCGGCTAGTCCCTGATCCACCTGATACACCCGCAAGTGATCCCCTAGCGTACTATGCAGCCTTTCGATGCCCCCTCGACTCTTGGGGTGTCCCGGCGTATTGAGATGCCAATCGATATCGAGCGCCTTCATTGCCGCACGAACAGTACTATTGTCAAACTCCCGACCCCCGTCTGAAGAGATCCGCTCGGGCACGCCATAGAACTGAAACCAGGTACGGAGGCCAGCTAAAATCGATTCCGATGACCGGTCCGACACGAGATAGGCCATGGCTACTTTACTAAAGAGGTCAATCATGGTGACCCACTTATACCCCCGCCACGTAAAGGTATCAATCTGTAGGTCACAAAGCGGCGCATCAGAAGTCGGAGTCATCTCCTGCACTCCCCGAGGTGGGTGGCGATCATACTTGGTAGCCCGACAAACCTCGCATGCACCAACAACCTCCGTGATAGTCCGCCTCATACCCCACCAAAAATAACGTCGCTTCAAAGCCTGTAGCGTTTCCGGTTCCCCGCGGTGGTTCGTTTTCCCTTGGTGGTACGCTAGCGTAACTTCCCGCTGTCGTTCCTCATCCGATATCGTCTCGACCGACAGAGTGCACCGCACAAATATCCTATCGATTCCAATAAGTTCACGTTTCCAGAGCCGCTTAATCTTCTCTCATATCGTCGCGTTTCCCACGTATAGATAATGGGTCTTCCCCGGCTCGGACGCATCCTGAAGCGTCCTGCAAATCTGATCATCCCTAACACCCGGTTGCGACCATACGGTGGTAATGCGCGACTTGCCGTACCGCGTCTGCTCCAACTTTAGCGGACCCGAGGTTCTGGTCTTCCACACGATTTGCCTAAATTTGTCATTGATAATCTCCTCCCTCTCCTCCATGTCTGACGAGCGCCCGTCGGACGGGCTACCTTCTTCTACTGACTGATCGTCTCTCTCGGACTCTGAGGACCCGCGTCCCCCTTCACTGTCCGGCGTCCACTCACGCAAGAACTGCCGCACACCGCTCGACGGTTCTCCATCCTCCTCTATGGCGTTAACTACCAGCGCCCGTGATAGCCAGTCAGCCACAACGTTGTCCCGACCCGGTTTGTACACTACGTCGATATTGTACTGGCTGAGGAACTCCTTCCACCGGGTAACTCGTGCTGACGATTCCTTGAGGGTACCTTCCCATTGCAGTGGCCGATGATCAGTATGCACCTTGAATCTCCTCCCGAACAAATACGGTCGAAAGTGTTCCACCGCCCAAACGATCCCCAACAACTCCCGCTCCAACGCACTGTATCTAGTCTCCGCGTCCGTGAGGCGCCTGCTTGCGTATGCCACGGGGCGTTCCCCTTCTGGTCCTTCCCGTGATAGAACAGCTCCTGTGGTGACTGAAAACAGTCGCGCAAAGTCCGGAAACGCCAAGATAGGCTCTTCCTGTAATCGCGCCATACACCATCGGATGTTCTCCTCCATAACGGGCGTTACCACAACCACTCGACCCTTCTTTAGCAGATTATTAAGGGGCACGAGATATTTTGCCATGTCCGGCACGAACCGCCTATAATAGTTTAGCGTTCCCAGTAACCGCCTAATCCCTTTAATATCCCTCGGAATAGCCATGTTCCGTATAGCTGCTACCTTCTGCACGTCGGGTTTCACGCCATCTTTGGATATTGTGTGGCCTAAAAAATTAATTTCGGTTTGCCCCAACGACGATTTCTCCCCTGAGAGCTTGAGCCCGAACTGACGGGTCCGATTAAAAACACTGCGCAGGTGGGTTATATGATCTTCCTCGGATTTACTAAAAATCAAAAGGTCGTCCATATAAACTTGACATACCTCCTCGTCAATCCCCCGCAAAAATTCGTCCATCAAGCGCTGGAACGTAATAGGGGCGTTTTTCAGTCCGAAAGGCATCCGCGTAAATTCGTAGTGGTCCCGCTCAAATGAAAATGCTGTCTTGTGCTGGTCCCTCGGATGCATTTTAATTTGGTGATAGCCTGCCTTTAGATCCAGTGTACTGAATACCGTGGCCCCGTTGAGGCGGTCCAGAATGTCTTCGAAACGAGGTATGGGGTATTTCTCGTCCACCGTATTCTCATTTAACTTCCTGAAATCTACTACAACCCTGTATTTTTCCGGCTTTCCGTCTCCCGTGCTCTTTTTCTTTACCGCCCAAAGGGGGCTATCATAAGGGGACGTGCTATCCACTATTATGCCTTGTTGTTTAAGGTCATCCAGCTCTTCCCGAATGTGACGTCGTAATGCTTACGGGTACCGCCGTTCTTTAACGTCACTCGCTCTTGTTTTAAAGGGATTTCATGAGCCGTTTTCCCCGTAAGCCCAATAGACCCCCTTCCTGATAGAAAATATCGTAATATTGACGGTAAAGGATTTTTCTCCAGTCTTCCGCCTGGTTTATCGCGCCTATTTGAACTAGTCCATCCCTCTGAGCCGTTCTCCCCCTATAGGACTTTTTCCCTATCCTTATAGCCCACTGTCCGGCCTTGTTTCTTATTTTGGTTCCTAATTTCTCCAATAGATCACACCCGATTATCCCTTCATATTCTCGCGGCATATTTTCTACCACGTGAACCACCAATTTTCCTCCCTCTATTCCCCATCGACTTAATTCGATCTCAACTTCCCCTTCCACTCTACACGGGCCTACCGCACATCCCCCTGATGTTATTCACTACTGCGCGGTTGCCTCCCTGCCCGCACTCAACTCATTCATCATGTCTTCTGCTCCCAACTGCTCCTCGTCGCCCTTCGCTCCTCCTCGTGCTCTTTGCTTCTTCTTCTCTGCTGCCTCCTGGTTCACTCCTATCCTCCTCCGTCTCTGATGACTCCGACGAACGCCCTGCCTCAGATGTGGATCTGTCCCTACTCCACACCCTTTGCGCGTTCACCTCCATAGGCTCTCCTCTGCCCATGTTCCTGCTCCTACTCATGTAAGGACACTGCCGAGCAATGTGCCCTTCAGTCCCGCACTCGAAGCATCGCGTGCGAGGGCATCGTGCAACCAAATGGTCCACTTTCCCGCACCCGTGACACTTTCTGTCCTCCTTCCGAAAAATCCTTTTCTCTGTCCCTTGCCTCCTCTCTCTAGCAACAAATTTTTCTCGGCCATCTGGCTCAGGTGCCTTTTTTTTCCACGTTTCCGGTCTATTTCGGTACCTGCCGGTCTCTGTCCTCCTGTAAGGCACTCTCGTCCATTCTATAGCCGCTTCCCCGTTCCTGGACTCCTCGTCTCTGGCGCTCGCATCCACCATCTCTTGAGCGCATTCGACGAACGTCTTGTCTCTGGGAAGACCCTCTTTCTTTCCCGTTTCCCTCGCAAGTTGCACTCTCAGGATCGTAGATAAGAAAGCCATTTTGTCTTCTACTACCTCCGCAGAGGTAAGTGTTTCCCGCAATTTCTCTGTGATGCGGTTGTAATGGGCTAATAGTAATCCGGCGAACTGTCCACTTGACTGGTATGGACGTTTCGTTTCCCGAAACATCTGGAAGATGTCTTCTTCCGGGGCCCATCGGCCTCCTCCGAATGCTTTCTTAAGCCTATCTTTGATGATGCCCCACGCCGTGTCCTCATCGGCCTGTATCAAGTTTAAGATCTGTCTACGGACCCGGCTTTAAGTGATACAGCGTCTTGAGAGTTCATCAAACCCTCAGATAATTTCGCCTCAATAGTTGCCATAATCCTGTCGCCTCCCTTCAAGAAATGATTGAGGTCGCCGACCTCTCCGTCAAAGCGTTCCAGCTCGGAAATGGCTTTTCTGACATCTTGCGCTGTCGCCGTCCAAACCTTGACCCACTCTAGAGTGGTTGTGTGGTTTCCGATGGGAACTTGTGTTCCCGCTAGCGACTGAGCCGGTAGTGGTGGTATCTCTTGAGCTGAAGACTGAGGTAATGTTCTATCTTCCGTAAGGACTGATGGTATCGAAATGTTTTCTGTCATTTTTAAAGCGAGAAATGGAAAAAACAAAGAGAGAGGTTATAATTAGAAGAAAAAAAAAAAACTTACGTAGAGTAAAACAGACGATAAAACAGTTTCTTCTCACTCGAAAACGATCAAAATAACGTTCCCGGGTTTCGGCACCACTTATTTCTACCGAGAAAAATATAATAAAAAGGGAAACAGAGAGGCGAAATAAAACCCACGCTTACTTGATAACATATGATTTATTATCACTTCCTCATTAAAAACGTTTCATAAATTCAGGTGTTGTTTACATTAAATTAAATAAAGGTGATTAAAGTTAATATTAGCACTATTCCCATCTTAACTTATATATATATATATATTTTTTTTTTTTTTTTTTGTTTGCTTTTTGTTGCTAATCATCGTGTTTGCAGTTCCGATTTAATCATAATGTTTATTGTTCTGTTTTATACCTATTGGTTTTGTCCTTTTTTTTTCTTTTTTTCTTTCCCCTCATCATAGGTAAGTTAATCGTCTTCTGAAGATGTTTTGGGCAATAATAACCACTCCCATTTTTTTGCCCTTAAAACCAAAATAACAACAACAACAACAAATTATAGCAATAATCTAGGCACTGAACGACCAGGTATAAGAGTGCTCAACTCGCTCACGTCACAGTTTGTCATTAAGTGTTTTGACATTGAAATACTTTATTAATAAGTTGAATCGTGCTGTAGTTCAGATAGTTACGTAGGAGTCGTGATAGGTATATCATTGTTAAAATGAATTTTTTTATCACATTAACTACTACAGAATCTAATAAAAATGTTCACGACAGACTGACTTATACCATGAATCCATCTGCCCAAACACTTAAATCCACGACCAATCCGTACAATCAACCCCCAAGACTTTTCAGGGGTTGTCCTAGAGCAGTGGTTGTCAACAAAATATTTTCAAGGACCCCTTCATTTAATCAAAATATATATATATAGATATATGTATATACTCCTGTAATATAGATATATGTATATTTAATTGATTCCAAGGCACTAATTTCATTCCTAAGCATACTTAAACATCTCCTTCCATAAGGTAGAAAAAAAAGTGCTATTAATTATATAAAAATTCTAGATTTCATTGCAAAAATAATAAAATTAATCTGTTAAAAAAAAAATAACTGAACATTTTTAAAATGAATATATTATCTGTTTTTGCATATCATCGTCTTAATTTTAAATTGTATCCGACTTACGATAACCTTTTGTGGTTAAATTCATGGATTTAGTGACGAAAATTGAAACGAGTTTTTAAAGAAAATCCAAAATAGTGTTCGACCCAGCCGATTCTTAGAGGTCCATGAAATATTGTTCTAAGTAAATGACTAAAATTTATTAATGCTATATAGACACCTACTTAATGAGGGTACAATGCGTGTAATATTAATTTCCCAATGACATTTCGTGGACCTCCTGGACATAGTCTGCGGACCCCCGCACTAGTTGTGAACCATTGGCCAAGAGATTTCTTGAATTAACCAATTATTCGAAAGTTAAAGTATTGGGTTATTGCAAATAATTTTTTTGGCATATGGCAAATTGGCCAAATCAATGTAAATAAATAAATAATAATAATAATGTATCATTAATTTTGTAATGATCTTCATTATTTCAACACCTAATACCCCTCAAGCAGTTACGACAATCTTACGTAATTCTAGTATAGAGATAATTTTTGTAGCAACATCTTACGACTCATTCACCTCCGTACAGCAAAATACCTCCTTTACTTCCTCGCTTTATTGTTCCACTCTTTCATAAATTGTTTAACTGCTGTAAAGGTGCTTTGGAAGTGTAAATAGTAAATCTCCTTTGAACTAACCTCATTCATAATATAATGGCCAGAATGGAACAGCCATTTCCCCAGAGCTCCGCAATGGAAAACCCAAGTCATCCTCTCGAAGGACAGCGGTAGAGCATTGCTTTTGAGAGCGATTAACGCGGACAATGGATAACATATATCCCCGTTTGTCCGACCTCAAAGAATATAAACTACCGAAATGTTAACACTCATTTGATCCGCTTTCTTTTAGATATCTGAAAAATATGGCGTAAGAGTTTGTGCTGTGTTGAGTTGGATTTGTATCATTTTAGGGAAAATTCCCGTATGCAAAAATGAAAAGGTTAACTTTGGACTTCAAACTCAGTGCCCCCCAAAACAGGCAATTGTTGACAGATGGAAGAATTCTCGATAGATAGGATTTTTATAATTGATGGATATTGGCTGACTGTAGGTACAAATGGTGAAGATGTTGGTTGGTGGTGCAGTAATTAAATTAAATCCTTATTATTATTAAATCTCCTTCAAAGGATTAATGTTTCTTCCAGTGGCCTCGAGAACTCTAGTAAACATGTATATTGAAGCTCTAGCATTGGCTAGATTCTCCACTCACGTGCTGTATGCTTGAGGATTGTATTGTATTGTATATAGGTATGAGTGTAGATATTCTCATTGATTCCTTATTGTATATATGTATATTGTATGATTATTTTAAATATTGTAAAGATTGTAAAGATTGTAATATTACTCAATAAAAATTGTTTTTGGAATAAAAAAATGAAAAAAAAGTTTCATCAAATAAATAAGTAGATAGTAGACTCATCTATGATTCAACTTAACAGAAATTTGTGTGTCTATAAGCCAAAGTTAGTTATGATAAATTAATCAATATGGATGGAATAAAAATGGATTCTTCCGGTGTTCACATCAGCGATTCAACAGTTTCATTCTCAATGATCTAGGTGAACGGACAACCAATAGTTTTGGACCTAGAAAATCATAAGTATAATAAGGATTTGATTGAATTCGAGTAAATAGGCAGGCACTAATAAATAAATTAATTATAAATATTTAAAACAAAACTAATAAATTTTAAAACGAGTCAACGTTTAGTGGGCCTTCCCCATGATCAGGACTCACTAAAGTACATCAACAAATTATTAATTAACATTATGAAATAACTTTTTTATATACTAATTAAAATCATCGTTAAACATATATATATATATATATAATATATATATATATATAACCATGTTACAAAAAAAAATATTTACCTGTAATTTTTAAATGACTTTCAGGTTAATATAATTTTTATGTTACATTGTTATATATATTTTAATGATGATTTTAATTAGTATATAAAAAAGTTATTTTATAATGTTAATTGATAATTTGCTGATGTATTTCAGTGAGTCCTGATGATGGGAAAGGCCCTCGAAACGCTGACTCCTTTTAGAGTTTTGTGTAATAAACTGTTTTTGGAAGATTTAGGAACCTACTAATTATTTATTACTTATATTTTACTTATTATATAAGCGAAGGATCTGTAATATCGTTGATGAAAATCGTCTTAGTGTTTCTCGAGTTACACTATGTTTAGTGTTTGTTATGTTTATTTAACGTCCGTTTATGCTACTTTGGCCAATCGGAAGATGCAGCAGTGAGAACCCCAAATTTTGCCTGTCATAAACATCTTGTACGATTGCCTGAGAATGCATAGGCTCCAGACAATCAATTTACTTTTCCATCCGAAGGATGTATAATCAAGGATTTTTTACTCCCTTACAAAAAATCCGGCCATCTGCCGGGTTCGAAAATTCATTTTATATTTTTTGTGTTATCATCTCTGAAGGAAATGTTATCAGGAATCATAAGATAGGAAGATTACTATAATTCATAACAAAATAGATATTCCAGCAAATATCGAGAGAAGTAACTGCTTCTGATGTAGTTTCATTTTGTATTGGGTTGTTTCACATGAAATGTCCGTTTTTTTAGTTTCTGAAATACATAAAGGATTTTGCAGGTCTCTGTTGTTTTCTTCCGAATGTTTACATATTTAAAGCAAACAGTTACTAATACTCTACCTTTGTATTATAAACATTAGCTTCCCAATCAATTACCCACTTTTTAGTAATAGACAACGATGTCCTCAAACATACAGTAGAAGGAAACCCTTACCAAACAGTTAAAGTGCTCTCAGCATAGCTAATTGCAAGCGCATCTACCGTTTCCAGACATTTAAAGTGTATTGGGAAAGTAAAAAAGATACATGGGTACCTTATGATCTCACTGAGCGGCAAGTTCCAAAACATACCGTGCAAAAATTAAAAGAACTCGGCTACGATGTTCTTCCGCACCCACCATATTCTCCCGACTTGTCTTTAACAGATTACCACCTGTTCCGGAATTTAGACAACTTCGTCAAAGGAAAACTTTGAAAATGATGATCAAGTGAAAAGTGCGTTTTCAGATTTTGTTTCCCTTAAAAGCTCAGAGTTACTCAGTCCGGGGATAAAAAAGTTGGTGTCACGTTGGGAAAAATGTGTAGAAAAAGAAGGTAAATACTTCGAATAAAATTATCTCGTTTTCGTATCGTATTTTTAATAAAAATCCTTTACCTTGAAAACGGACATTTCATGTGACACAACCCAATAGTATTTCATAGCATTGATGTGTATTAAAATACCGGAATCTACTTAAAAAAAAAAAAATCTTAAGTCTACAAATTAGCTTTATAGATGGAACAATTTATGATCGGGCATTTTGAGGTATACAGAGGCATTATAAACTGTTGAGTAAAACAATAAATTGTATAAACATAGTAAGGGATCATCAGAAGCCTTAATGTCCAGATAAGAACCAGCTTCAATAAATTATGACATTGATATTCCTCAGCTGAGAAATAAATTATTAGATCCTTTATTAAAAGGTGTTAATACGAGAAGACTGAAGGTTGTTATGTAAGTCTGCTGGATTAAGAGATTACCATCCTGGACTTGTTAGTTGCACAACGTGTGATCATGGAGAAGCGCTTGGAGCTGGAATTATGTCTTATTTTAAGATGTTAGGGTAATTAGATCAATGGTAATTACAATCCGGGTATTCATGGTCAACATAACTGCTTTCGAGAATTCTTCACAGCTCAGAGTTTCTTATATTTTTTATTAAATGAATATTTGTGAACAAAATTACTTTTTCAGACGTTGCCATCGTTTCGGGGCCATACCTTATCATCAGGGCTACACTTTTCTGAAATATATTCCAATAGTTATTGTTTAAATTTATATTGGAAGATTAGACATATCAAAATAATTTATTATAATTTAACACATAACATGTAACATAATCCACTTTGAACTGCAACCTCCAGCTCATCAAACATATGGGAGCTTTTGCCATGTGACTATATCTAAACATCCTCCCCTTTAAGTATTGATACACTAACTAAAAATTTACAAAATAAATAATATGGATATTATAGCTCTAAGAAACATAATACAATACTAATATCTAATATAATACAAATACAGGAAACATTGATTAAATATACAAAAAAAACAATACACCTATATACAGCAAACATAAATCAAGAACACAACATAATATAAGATACAATAAAATATAAACACTAATCTAAGTAATTTACAAAAATTAACAGTTTTAGACAGAGACTGACAAGTGTCTTCAATCTGGAAATCTTACAGGCCTTCTTATTATTCTTCCTGACATAGTTTGGTAACCTTCATAACCTTCATGGTTAACTACAAAATTATTATCAGCATTATCTCTCCCCTCACTACCCAAACTATCCTCAGCTGTTACATTTAGGTTATCCCCATTTTCTAAATCATCATCACTATTCATTTCAGATAACTCTAAATCATTGTGATTAGTTTTAGCTAGCTGGGGTTGAAAATTTATATCATCCCTATTTAAAGCTATCTCAGAAAATGGTTGTTCTTTGAATTTTTTAATAAACCTAGAATTTCTCCTAAACTGTTTCCCATCGATATCAACTATGTAAGATCGGAAATCTAATTTTTTTACAATGAACCCTGAGACCATAATTTCGTAAATTTGTTTTGAATCAACACAGGTTCACGAGTAACAAAATTATCGGGAGATTTAGAATTCTTGTCATATACAGTTTTTTGCTTATCTTTTTGCATACTACTATTATTATTTATGGCAGGTTTTGGAAGAAGGTCATCATTGCGAATTGGTAATTTGGTTCTTAGGTGTCTACACATTAATAATTGAGCAGGAGAACTAGTTAAACCTGCTACTGGTGAGTTTCTGTCTGCAATTTAATAACCCCAACAGGTTTGATTTTGTATCCTCCAAATGCCTCCAACACAATAGTAGTTTTGGAGACATTAGAACTGTCCATTCCTAACTCATCAGTCAGTAGTTTCAATGATAAAACATTTGTTTCAGCACCTGTATCTAACTTAAATATAATTATTTTGCCGTTAATTTCTATATTTTCTAACCATTGACTATTTTTGTTTTTGTTTATTTGGTTTAGTTTGATGGTTCCGATACTAAAATCACCATCAAATGCCTCATTGTGGTCAGAAACACCCAGATTTTCAATTTGTTTTGAATTTCTGCCACACATTATGGCCCAGTGACCCATTTTATTGCACTTAAAGCATTTTTGGCCAAATGCAGGGCAACGATACCTAAAGTGCTTCTGCCCACAACGGGTGCAATCTATATATTTATTTTTATTTACAGTTTGTTGTTTATTATTGCTATTTACCATGCTATTTACCACCTCTTTGCTGTTACTTGCCCTTGCCAACTTGAAGACTTCCTGCCGTCGTTCTTCCTGTCCCCTGATGATCCTTAAATTTTCCTCTGCCATTTCGACGGTTTTACAAAAATTAACAGTTTTTTCCAATGAAGGGTCCTCTCTCAAAAGTCTTTCTTGAGTACTTTTGTCATAAAGTCCAAGAATTATTTGGGATTTTAATAATTTTTCCTCCTGGTCACCGAATTCACAAGGTGCAACTAGAGATTTGAGATCCGTAAAATACCGTTCAATTGGTTCATTTGCTGCTTGCTTCCTACTAAAAAATTTATGAATCACCATTGTCTCATTTTTCTTTGGGGTACAATGCTTGTCAAGGACATCTAAAATTAAATTAACTGTTTCTGCACCTGGCTTTAATGTCGTTATTGTGGAATATAGCTTTAACCCCTCGGATCCCAACAAGTTTTTTAGCCGTGCTACCTGGACCTCTATTGATTTTTTCTCAGTTTCTGTGGCCACAAAATAAATTTCCACCTCAGTCCGGAATCTTCTAAAGCTCTCGGACAGGTTATCCACATTAACTTCCAATTGCGAGGGTTTATTGAATTCCATAGTAGATGTTCTGTCACTTCTCTTTCTTCAGTTCACTAGGACGATTTCGACTGCGCCATGTTTAAATTTATATTGGAAGATTAGACATATCAAAATAATTTATTATAATTTAACACATAACATGTAACATAATCCACTTTGAACTGCAACCTCAAGCTCATCAAACATATGGGAGCTTTTGCCATGTGACTATATCTAAACAGTTATATTTCATTCTTATATTGTTTTTGTTCATTATAACATGTCGAACTGTATACTGAGTAGATAGAATAAATATTTAAACATGTGATACTGAACATGTTCTTATATTTGTGTTTTAATTAATTATTTAAAAAAAATCCTAATATAAATCCCTAAACGGGAGAATTGATACTTTAACATAGAATTTTCCCTAAATTCCTTAAGAGAGACAACTTAGGTTCAGATATTTATTGCGAAAGGTAACAGTAAAATCTATAATATCCCAACAATTCAGACCAGATTTCATGACCACAATCTTCTTCCATGTTTAAATAATTATATAACACATCTCGTATATTTTTTGTTAAATTATTAATAAACAATAAATGATTATTATGTCGTTCTTTAGTTTAGTTGTTTAGTGAAAGGATATCGGTTGCTATATTTTAAGGTCGTTGGTTTAAAATCGTGTTTATAAACATTTATTCTCCCACCGAAGACAGTGATGATGAAGTAAAATGCGAATTTTATGATAAACTAGAGTCGGTTTACGATACGTTACCGCGAAATTACATCAAGATAATAATAGGCGACGCGAACGCAAAGGTTAAAAGAGAAGAAGTATATCGTCCTACAATCGGTAAAGAAAGTTTGCACGAATATAGTAATGTTATGTAATAAAGTTTGTATTTGCTGATCCGACTGGTAGGCGTCCGAAAGGTAGGCCGAAGCGTCGATGGGAGGATTGCGTTAAGGCTGATCTCGGGGGCTCGGGCTTGAGCGGTGAACATTGACACGTCTGTGTAGACGGAATTTGGTGGTATCGGTATCGAACCTTCGGGTTCGGTAAGCCTATTATTAGTATATCGACCGACGTCAATAAGTCTTGTAAAAAACAAACAAAAAAATCCTGATTATGAGGGCACTTCTAATTATATTCCATTATGTTATTATTTACGTCAACTTATTTTTTTAATTAAGCCGCTTTAAAAACGAGTAATTTTGACATCAAACTTATTTTTATATCTTTACTTTAAACAGAGATATCAAATAAAATTTGTTTTTCGCTCACAAAATTTCCTTTTTTTTTACGCGTCTTCTAGGAAGCGTTGGTCCCTAATATTTTAAAGAGTCTAATGGTTCAATGTTTCAACAAAAAAATTGATTAACATGAAACATTTGAAAATTTATCCTTGTGAGTAGGTAGAATACATACTTCGACTTATTAAAATGAAAATGTTCTAATTTATTTATTTTTTTATTTAAACATATTTATTCATATATTTATTCATATATATTTATTCTGTTAATTCAGTCGGGGAGCGACCCTAGGGTATGGAGACCCTCCTGGGGCAGACCCAGCCTCTACAAAGTGGGTACCCAAATTAATTGGGGAAAAACCTGGCGGCTGAGCGCGATTAAGGCCTAATCACCTCATTGCACTGCCGTTGGCCTAGAAACAGTACGAATCTCTATATGTACTGAGCCCAAGACCCTTCATGGGTTGTAGTGGTACAGGTTTTTTTTTTTATTCATATATACAACTGTATAAAAATACATCAAGTAAATGTGATGGACATACGGCTAACTGACATGAAATATATGTAGAGACACTACCCATTGGCAGCACTCTAAAAATATTCTAAACTAGAAGGTCTCGGAGCCATCTTATTATCAGACGCCTCGGAGGATTATCAGGAGTTGAAGAGAAAGAAAGAATGGAAACCAGTGGATTAGAGTGGGAATGGAGTTTTTCATGGCATGAATGATACCTAGTTCGGGCTAAATCAGTAACGTATGGAACATTAAGGTATTTATAGATAAGTTTATTCGTGACAAAATACGGAGCATTGAGGATTTTACGAAGGATTTTGGATTGTAAGTATTGGATACGAGAGTAATTCGATGGTTTAGTAGACCCTCATAGCTCTACTCCGTAAGTCCAGATTGGTCTTATGATAGATATCTAGATGTGCCTTTTGTAGTTAAGAGGAAGCTTTTGTAATTTTACCATTAAAGTGTTGAAGTCGCCGAAAACGGCGAGCATTTATTATTTTTGAGTGACAAGATAGCAAAAATTAAAAAAAGTTGACATAAATAATAATATAATGAAATATAATTAGAACTGCCATCATAATCAGAACTACAGTCCTTTCTTTTTTGTTTTCTAGTCTTATTGACGTTGGTCGATATGATAATTAATTAATAATTCAACAGAAAAATAGAAGAGATATGTTCTATAATTATTTAAATATAGAAGAAGATTGTGGTTATGAAATCCGGTCTGAAATGTTGGGAAATTTTAGATTTTACTGTCACCTTTCGCAATAAATAGTTATGAGAACATTTCTGAACCTTAGTTATCTCTCTTAAGGAATTTAGGGAAAATTCTACGTAAAAGTCTCCATTCTCCCGTTAGGATTTATAAGAATATAGTTAACTTTTTACAGAATTCTCGCATATGCAAGATAGCAACTTACAATGACTCATATTGTTGGATTAAACGTTTGAACGATATTTTTTTTAGGCTGAGCTTAATGGATAGGATAATGACTAATTCCTATGCGACAAAGTATAATAATCACTGTACTGGGACTGTAAAACTGTTTACTGATCTCCAGGTCCCGGGTTCGAGTGCCACTGTGGCAGGATAATTATTTCTTCTGTTATATCAGCAGCGTGTGCGTGTATGTGTCTGTCATAATACATAAGGACCAGCTTGTGATGATATATAATAGCTCCTCCGTAATATCAGAGTAATAAGAGTGCTAATAATGATTGCCAACACCTAAATTTGGTATTGTACAACTGATCGGAGTGATATTGGGGTATAATATAACACATTATATAACAGTTAATAACGCCATAGTTTGTAAAAATTATAAAAGAGCAGTAGCTACTTGAGCAGCCTGGTCCTTTCTCCAGAGGATTGGAACATTGTGTCATCGATGACCTGCTCAAGGTTCTCCAGCATCTGGTTCGAGGCTGGTAAATCTGAAATATGTATTTTGTTTATGAGAATGACATTTGCAATATATTAAACAAATATTTATTTATTAAAAAATATTGTTTTATTTTATTTTTTTAAATTTATCTTCTCTTTTTATTTTGATTTATTTTTTCCCCTCTCGTTTGTTTACATATTTTGTGCATGAGTCACTGCACCACAAACCTATTGCTCTTAATTGTGGCAGATTGTCTTGGGTTCCTGAAAAAAAAATGAAAAAAAAAATTTGAATAATTTTTTTAAATTAAAGTGTTTATTTTTCAGGTTGTTATAAACATAAAAAAAGTGTGCAAGCGAAGAACGGCATGGACTGAAATAGGAAAATAGAAGATGCAGAAAATTCTAGTAAAATACCTCCTATATGCCGATGATATTGTCCTAATAGCGGACAAAAAAGAAAAGCTACTAGCTCTGGTTTAATTGGAATTGTCATATATTAACGTATAAGTGTTAGGATCATGTAGGATGGTAATAGAAGTCGCAGCCGGCGGTTTTTTTTTTATCGCTTTTCTGGTTATACGTATCTTAAAAAGTAAGGCCTTAAAGTTTGAGAGAGGTTAATTTTTTTGGTTGATTACAAAGGTTTAACAACTGAAAATCTTCTTCTTCTTCCAGTGGCGCGACAGGTCGTGTAGGCTTGGCCTCGCGGTGTAAAGCCTCCTTGGAGATCACACTCACGTTTCTCGATGTATTTTATAGGGTAGGCTCATCACTCCCTACGCATAATTTTGTAAGTGGCCATTTAGCTGACGGGTCACACATACCCGGGGGAGAGACTGTGAGTGAATCCCCATTTATTAAATTCGTGAAAAAGTCTTTCTTGGACTGGGATTCGAACTCACAACCTTTAGCGTGAGAGACTAGCCCGTTAGCTACTCAGCTACGGGCTCCTCCTCTACTGAAAATAATAAACCAAAATATAAACGATATTATGGAAAAGTGATAAATATTAACTTATAGTTATGAAAGTGTTGTACCGGAAGATAAGTAATAATAATTTAATTAATAAGAACATAAGTTCTAGCGATTTAATTATTATCATTCCATTCTTCCTAATTTAGGTTTAGCTGTAATTTGAAAAAAAGTATATGAAAATTATATTAGATGAATAAACTTTGGGTCTCTAGTACAACACACATTTATAGACATTCGAACTAATTAATGCTCACAGGTAGTTAATGTTGCAATGAACTCGTTAATATCACCAATAATGAAACACTTATATTACAATTTAATTATATTTTATTTCTTAAGAAGTGTTTAAGCACTAAACACTAATTACATGAGGAACGATCAGGTTCAGGAATGTGTATACGTGCAGACATAAAGGTGCTGCCAATCGATTCCAGGGACCTGGTTCGATTTCTCTTTCTTTGAAAATAATTATTTATTATTTGGGAACTCCAAACAGAAATTAAAAAGATGATAAGCATTAAGAAAGCTGTCAAACTCTTAGCAGGAAAAAAAAAATAAATAAATAGATGCTTGGCACGAAAAAAAAAGTTTGCACACTTTATGAAAAACGGGACGATAGCAGATGACACCATCTTCAAAGGTTCCCTCTCATATTCTCTTAGAGTGAACATCCTTGCGAAAATATATTATTGCGGAGAAAGCAAGGATTGCAAAAAAGAAACATAAAATGAAGAAAAGAGGTCGAAGATCTGCTTGAGAAATTGTGGTGTGTCAGTTATTACGATTATATGGATCTGAAGCATCCATTGTAACATTTAGAGGTCATGATATGGTTTATTTTTAGTTCATTTCATTGAGTTGTCATTTCCTAGAAAAGAGGATCACTTGTAGCAGGGTGGTTAGCATAACATCCTATGCTAAAGGTCACGTGTTAGAACTAAACGGATGGTCCTAGGATTTTTTAATGGGAGTAAAAAATCCTTAGTTATGCCGTCTTCGGAGGGGACGTTAAAAGGTGGTCCCAAGCCTGTGCGATGTCAGGTACTCATTAAAGATCCCTTCCTAATAAAACCTGGATAGGCAAAATTTAGTACTCCCACTCATCCTTCGATTAGCCATATTAGCATAAACTGACGTTAAATAATTAAATAAATTTCCTAGAAAACTAGAATCTATCTCTCAGATTGTACCTTGTATTATTTTTATTACTTAAAAAAAAATGTATTTATTTAAATTTTAATATACACCTGTCATGCAGTAGTGCAATTAATTGTAAAGTAAAGTAAGTAGATTATGAGGTATGATAATGTCTCGTAAAGAAATAAATTACCCATTGGTAACTCTTCTTTGTATTATTTAACATTGCAGACCATCTTCTTTTCAGTTATGTTCAGGGGTTATTAGGAACAGGAATAACAGGTTATGAACAAGTCCTTTATTACCTTAATTTAATATAAATACAACAATTACCTCCTCTCTCTCATAAATTTGAGTACTTACGTTTCAAGATACACAGAATCCGAGTGACGAATAAGGAAAATCTGTTTTTCCAAATTGATAAAGATTGCCCAAAATTTTTAAACTAGCAGAAGTAATTAGCAATTGCGAAATATAATTTTCCTTTGGATCATTAATTGCTTTTCATATTACTTGTCTATTAACAACTATATATAAAGTTATACGTAATATAGTTATTTGGAAATGATAAACTATTTGGTAATAATTTGAGAAGTTTAAGTAACGTTTATAAGATCTCCTTGGGCAAAGTTAATATCAAAATGCAGTCGGAAATGCACCTCGATTGCAGGAAATGTTGCACAAGAGGAACTGCCCTGCTTAGTTAATAGTTAACATTTCAAAATGTCCGATGATAGCATTACAGCCATGTAATGAGCGATTATCATACTCTATTTCATTGGATCATTAATCAAAATCATGCGTGACCGTAAAGTCCCTTAATCGATTACTAAGATTATTTCTCTTTGGTACAAGCGAAGGGTTTAAGATGTATTTTTGATCGCTGCATTAACAGAACACACAAATATATAATGTGTCCTGTGACCTACCCTTTTTTTTTTTAGATGAGGAAGATGGTTGGGGGTGCGGTCATAAATAAGAAACACACATTTAAAATAAGTGTTATTTTAATTATGTGCCGACGTTTCGGCCTACAATGTGGGCCTTCATCAGGGCTAAAAGAAACAAGATAACAACCAATATAATTATAGACTTAATAATGCGTTAGGTATATAATAATAATATGACAGTAATAAATTATGGGAACATAAATAAAATTAAATGTAAAATGATAATAAGATGACAATTATAAAGTATGGAAATAAGGTGACAGTTATAAAGTATGGAAATAAACAAATTAAGATGATAGTTATAAAGTATGGAAGTAAACATAATTGAGATGATAATATTGTAATGAGAATATATAAAGAGAGACTAAGCAAATGAAAAAAATGACAAAGGAAAATATGTGAACAATTAAAATTTTAAATATTAACAATTTTGAAGTTTCTTTTTTATATATTACCTATAATCTTAAATATGTTTTTAATATATTACCGTCATATATCACTAAAAATTGTTAATATTTAAAATTTTAATTGTTCACATATTTTCCTTTGTCATTTTTTTCTCTCTTTATATATTCTCATTACAATATTATCATCTCAATTATGTTTACTTCCATACTTTATAACTATCATCTTAATTTTGTTTATTTCCATACTTTATAACTGTCACCTTATTTCCATACTTTATAATTGTCATCTTATTATCATTTTACATTTAATTTTATTTATGTTCCCATATTTTATTACTGTCATATTATTATTATATACCTAACGCATTATTAAGTCTATAATTACATTGGTTGTTATCTTGTTTCTTTTAGCCCTGATGAAGGCCCACATTGTAGGCCGAAACGTCGGCACATAATTAAAATAACACTTATTTTGAATGTGTGTTTCTAATTTATGACCGCACCCCCAACCATCTTCCTCATCTAATTTCTCAACGGTCAACAAAACTCCATCATTTTATTTATTTATATATTGTAATTTGCAAACGTATTCACAACTAAGTAATTATAAGCTCGAGATGTTACAGAAACTTTTTCATCATAATCGCCTTACCATAAGAGCCACTTTATATTCTGAAATTTACATCTTTTTTGATTTCGCAAAAACGGCCGTAACGATTCAGATTTAACTCGCTATATCGGTGTAAATTTTAATGGGCTTTTAAATGATATATGTTTCATTCAGTTTGAAATAGTCTGACATGGCGATTTTTAATTACCTTTAATTTTGTACATCTCAAAAAAGCCGATTAAAATAACAGATATTATTGTAAATAATAATAAAAACAGATTATTTAATAAACCACATGTTTCTTCTATCGAAACAAAAAATTAAATTAATTCTTCAACTTTTTACTTTCACATACTATATCTGTGGCGGTCGTGAAAAACTGGATAACTCGAGTTATATATAAAAAATGAGTTAACTTCACGTATCGCTCCCTCAGACCTTCTCCTATGTCGTGTTAAATTGGTTAAAGAAATTTCTTGGTGGTAGAAATTGTAGGTTTAAAGAAAGCTGTAATTAATAACTCTATTTTGGTATTACGTAAAACTTTAAGTCGCTCACCTGTAATTTTGACGCTTATGAAAGCTTTTGACTTAACCACTTATTCACGACCGCCACAGGTATGTAGTAAGGGAAAGTATTGCGATCGTGAAAATTTTCGAATTCCAGTTTTCAACGAAAATACACGTTTTAGGGTTTCCTGAGTCCAAATAACCAAGTCCCGCAAAAAAGTCTGTGTAGTAACTCCCGGGCGGAAACGAAAAGTCCTATGAAACTGAAATTTCATATTTAAGACAACTATACGCCCGAGATGTTACAAAAACTTTTTCATTAAAATCAGCTAACCAGAAGAGCCACCTTTATCGTGGTTTATACCCTAATATCATTATTTGGAAATAATAAACCATTGTGTAATAATTTGCAGTGTTCTTACTTTCACTTGCCATTAAATTTCATCTCTAACTGTATTTAAAAATTCTTTAATTGATTTTAACAACGAAAGTTAGTGAAAGTTTTTTGTTGCGCCACCAGATTTTTTTAAATGTTTTCTTTTACTGTTTTACTTCAAGTTTTTTTTTTTTTTTTGCCTCAATTATTATTGACTAATATTTAAAATAATTCAATAATCATAATAATAGGAGACATAGTTTTTATTTTATTTGAATGTTTGTTATTCCGAAGAAATCTAGTTCGGTGATGAACATTTTTTATTTATTTTTTAATAAAATTGCATCGTTTCTGTATCACTAAAAGAATTAAAAAATGTAAGAAATAATAAATGCTTTGATGATATGGTAAAATACCACATAATGATTTGTTACATCGAGTTGTAAAGATGGAACCTTAAGTAAGAGTTTAGCTGATTAAGGGTGATGACTATACAATAGATAAGAAAAATTACATTAAAAAGTCAAATCAAATGACTGGTAATAGAAATTAAAAGTATGTGTATGTAATAAATGTATGTATACTTTAAAAGTTTTAAGGTAAGTTCAGCTCCTTCTTGCCCGGTCCCTAGAGCTGCGTCGTGCTGAGGACTTACGTAACGAACAAGGTTCATGGACTCGGAATCGTCGTGTTAGCAGGTCATCTCGTCTTTATCCTATATTTATTATTTATCCTACTCAAGATTGAAGAAATGTATGGGAAAGTAAACTAAAAAAAAAATTATTTTCTTCTTCATAAACTTATATGATTTGTCTTCAGTACAACGAGAAGATCACATGTTACCCAATTATTAAAATATTTCTTAGGAACATACCTTTACCAAAACATTAACTCCCATCATCCACTCTATATGCATATTCTCCTTTAATTTAAATCCTCAGTCCACTCTCTTAAAACAAGATCACGCCATTTTGCCCTTTACGTTCCTACCCACAAAACTAAAACTTTTGATCGTTCCTTTATTATCCACTCTACTACCCTCTGGAATTCTCTACCTACCCATATCCACCATGCTGCTTCTCTATCCTCATTCAAATCGCAACATTTCCTGTACCTCCTGTCATACCAAACTGACGCTTAACAATTATGATATTGCAATTCTAAGTATTAAATTTTGAATGAAGAAAATAAATAAAAAGCCTACTGTTTAAATATATATATTTTTTGTCAATTCATTTATTTTTCATTCTGTTCAACACCATCGTTTGCGGAAGATTTCATTTTTTTTTTGTATAATATTTCTTCTTCTTTCTTATCTTATTATTTTAAATAATAACTATGTTAATTTTGTCTGTTGGCCAGACATATTATATTATTTCACATTTCAATGTACGAGGCATGTTTTTTAAGTTAGCACCGTTTTGCGATTCCGCCGCCGCAACGCTACGGTCGGCTTTCCGCACAAGCTCGCTGGCTACCTACATCTCTTGTCTACGCGCTAACACCATTACAGTCAGATTCTTCATTGTATACGTTGTTTACTGGTGTTTAAGATGCCTCCGACAATCGTGAGTCCCGCTGATTGTGAAGTACGGGCTGTTATACCACTCCTTAGTGCTAAAGGCGTAAAACCGATCGATATTCATCGTGAGATCGTTGAAGTTTAGGGACAGAACATTATGAGTGATGGAATGGTAAGGAAATGGGTGAGAGAATTTAAAGATGGCCACACAATTGTGCATGATGAAGAACGGAGTGGTGCTAGTGGAGTTTCTGCCTCGTAAGGAGACAATTAATCCCAGCGTCTTATTGTGAGACATTGAAAAATCTGCGTCGTGCAATCCAGAACAAAAGACGTGGCAAGTTGAGTAAGGGTATCGTTTTGCTGCATGACAATGCTCGTCCACATGTGGCTAATCTGTCCAAAGATCTCATCAAATCATTTAAATAGGAAACTCTAGATCATCCTCCATTCAGCCCTGATCTGACGCCCAGCGACTACCATTTGTTCCTGCACTTGAAGAAAAACCTGGGCGGTTAGCGTCTTTAAGACGATAACGAAGTCAAAACATTTAAGATGCAGTGGTTAACAATACAGGCGGCAGAATTTTTTGAGGAGGGTATTCAAAAACAAGTGCCGCGTTATGACAAGTGTCTCAAAATTCATGGAAATTATGTAGAAAAGTAGATTAAGGTACAGGCTTTCATGTAAAAATAAAATTATTGCGATATCTTTGCGCGTCTTTCTTTAATTCCAAAACGGTACTTACTTAAAAAACATGCCTCGTACAACCTGTTATTCTTAAGGGACCCAGTCCCAGAATACTTTCTTTTTTTATATATTCTATTCTATATGCATCTAACAACCGTTCCTAGAGTATGTATGTGTTCATGAGTACCAGAAAACTTTCAGATGTCCGAAAATTAGTGTTGTCGAATGGGGTACGAAAAATATCATCGGGATCTATAGTAATAATATTTTTTGACCTTCTCATTTCAAGCATTCGGTCAAAATGGAATAGAGTCCGCAATGAACTTTAATTTATTGTTCAAAAAACGTTGGAAGTGCAGAAGAAGTTAATGAACTAACCAATGATAGACATGGAAGTGTCAGTGATATGAAGTAGTTGTTCCCAGCAAGTGGTCCGCCGACACCCAGGGGATGGCAATGACGATGCCCAGGGGTTTGCAGAGGTCATTCGAAAATTATTTTAAATTATCCAAATTAAAAATATTTGGAAAGCCTTAGCTTGTAACAAGACATGCATTGTACAGACACATTAAATTGTGCGAGGTAATTGTTAGTAAATAGATACCTATATTGTATTTATAAATTTTACTAATTTTTGAGTACAATATTTCGTGGATTCCTGTTAGTTCTTGGAGTCTGGATCTGGCAATAGTATCTTGATCATTAACAATTTTTTCAATCGCGGTCACTAAATCGTTAGTCCATTATTTCAATAACGAAATTTTGTTGTTAGTAGGATGCGACTTAAAATTAAGACGATGCTTTGCAATAAGTACTGTATAAAAAAATCTATTTATAAAATTTAGTTAATTTTTTTGCTTTGAAATCTAGAATTGTTTTTATACTGTGTTAATATAACTTTTTTTTTATTTTTTTTTTTGTTATAGATAGAAATTTGTTAGTATGCTTGAGTGAGTTAATCGAAATAAATTAAATATGAACTTAGTACCTTGTAGAAAGAGCTGCAATTTTCAAAAGCGTTTTTAATGACTAGTGTGAACTTTAGATGGAATCAGACGAGAGATACATACATATATATATATATATATATATATATATATATATATATATATATATAATTTTATTTAAGGTTAATAGCCTAGAAACAGCTATATCCTAACATACTATATTATTATACTATATATTATACTATATTATGAAAAAATAAACCATTGTGTAATGCTTTGCAGCGTTTTTTTATTGACTATATATTAATTTAGTTTAACAACAGAATACATCTACATTTTTTCATTGAAATAGTTCTCTATGAAAGGAAAGATAGTATCTGAAAGAATTACGGGAGTAGAACGTGAATCTCGTTGTGCCAAGAAACACTTTTCTTCCTTGACATATTTTGCCTCTTTAAATTTAATAAATTTCGAGCAGACTAACACACAATTGCTTACCTACCTATCCTTCTTCCATTACAAATCATATCTCATTTAGGATGTTCGACTCTCGTTGCTGAATAATTGGAGCAATCAAACTTGAAAATCAGTTGAGCTTTCTCCTCAAAATAACTACATTATTATTAACTGATATGGTAAAGGCGTCATCCTCCTTAATGGTTAACGATATCCTAAAGAAGAATGAAATAATTTATTACGGTAGTACTCAATATTTTGCGCCTACATTGTTTTTTTCTATTTTTTTTCCCTGGGCCTCGTGGTGTAATCTCCTTGGAGATTATACTCACGTTTCTCGATGTTTTTTGTAGTGTAGGGTCACCACTCCCTACGCCTAATTTTGTGAGTGGCCACCATTCGGCTGACGGGTCTCACATACCCGGAAGAGAGCCTGCGAGTAAATCCCTATTTAATTAAATCCTTATAAAAGTTCCGCCGGGACTGGGATTTGAACTCACAACTTTTAGCATGAGAGACTAGCCACTCAGCCACGGGACTCCCCCTTGCGCCTCCTTTATAAAGATAAACAATCAGCAGAGTTATTTTGAACAGCTAGATTGAATTCATAACATGATATAAAGACTAAAACCGAAAGAATTTCAAATGCGCTGATTATTTTATTTCTGTTTTATTAAATGGTTCTGAAGGAAGAAATTAGCACTGGCAAATTTCCAACATTACAATTTACCAACAAAAAAATAAATAAAATAAAATAGAAATTTCTCGTTAGCTTGTTTTTAGCATAAACTTTCCGGGTAAATTAATGGTATAGCTTGATAAATACACTGTTTACGTAAAGAATAGATTATTATAGATTAGAATACACGTGCTATAGATTATACGACTTTGAACTTTTATAATAGTTATTTTTATTCTAATAGTTTTGTTTTATGTTAATACTCTATAAATATGTGCTTCATATAAGAGATATATGTAATTGTGATTTTTCTTTGGAAAAAAACGATATGGGTTATTTTTTTACTCCTTTACATAGGTCTCAGGTGTCAGTGGAAGCTAACAGAAAGAGAATCTCTAGTTAATGACACAAAATAGTTAATTACTCTTCCACTCGTGCACCGTTTTTTGTTTCGATCTATAAATACTAAACGGGGGTAATTTTCTTAAGGGCTTTACAACCTGAGAGGTATCATCAGAACATACAACAATTTGCCGAAAGATGGGGCTCTTAAGAAGGCAAAGTCGAGAATGAGACCCTACTGCTTAGGAAAGTTGAATCTATCGCCTACCCACCTCACTATGCTCGCATATGCTGATGACTTCGTCGTATTAGTTAATATTGGAAGGGATCTCCAGTTCAATCTTCGCGCCCTTCAGGAAGCACTTGACCCCATAAACATGGAAATAAATGTCCGGAAAATGAAAATAGTGAAGATAGGAAGAAGAGAGAACCGAATTGGACGAGTCATCAGGCTAGGAGCTGAAAAGATTGAGCACGTGAAGAATTTTTAATATCTAGGCACACCTAGATGAGCAGGGCTGGGGTGGACGAAGACATTAAGGAAAGAATAAAGTCTGTCGGAAGGTGTTTCCTATCACTTAAGAAGGGCTTCATAGGTAAAAGAGAGGTCTCCAAACACACAAACATAGTTATATACAAGACAACTTTTTTACCTATACTGACGTATGCCAGCAAATCCTGGGCCCTCACTACTAAACATAAATGCCAACTCCAGGCTATGGATATGCTCTAATTGAGGAAAGTTACTCAACGAAACTTACTACTAAAGAAGAAGAGAGACCAAATAAAAAATACCACAATAAGATCCAACTTTGACGTGGGATCGGCCAAGAATATTATTGAAGAAAATCGGCCATGTCTCAAGAATGTCAGAGTATCGCGTGGCAAAAGCAACGAATGAGATGAAAGTAGAGGGAAGGAGACCAAGAGGAAGACCTAGGAAGACTTGGAAGGATGGGATCAGGAAACCTTGCAGAAAAAGGGATATAGATTGGAGACCAGCGAGGGGAATGGCGCAGAATGGGAATAGGTTGGATCAGCCACTCCAAGCGACGCCCTCTCACTGCTGTGCTGTAGAGAGGAAAGAAGAAGAAGAAGACTTCCAAGTGCAAAGAATCCAGTAATGCCACTGCCTCTAAGAATTAAATAATACCAAACATTTACATACAAAGTCAAGATCAGAAATGCTTGCCGTATTCAACACTCACTAGACAAACGCTCAAACCTTCCACTTAATTACAAAAGGCTCATTCATATGACTATCATAAAATCAATTTAAGCTTTCGGAGTTGAGCTTTGTGATCATACTTCTACCAAACCATTGGATCCTTATAATCCAAAATCCTTAACGCTCCTTACTTAAATAAACTCATCCATAATGACCGATCCAGGTTCCATTAGCTCCATTGCAAACTCCAACCCATAAGTATCAATTCTTGCTTCCTCTTCTATCCAGTAACCCTGCGAGGGCTCTGTTAAGACAGCGAGATCTAGAAATGTTTTTGGAGTGGTGCCAATGGATAGTTTCTGCACATGTGTTCCTTGCCATTGTTTAATATTTCTCTCAAATTTACTTGATTTATTTATCTTAAAACAAGTTAAATAGATTGATTTGATTGAACGCAACGCGACTTTCACTTACCTGGGTTGCTAAATAAACAAATTTTAATAAAGTTAGAATTCAAAATCGTTTACAGAATTACATTCAGTTCCGTTGGAAAGTATATTTTTTGCTAAATAATATAACAATAGAAATTTTTTCTACAACAATCGTTCAGCTTTATCGGCTTTTCATCAATCTTCAGAGACTCAAATGACTTAGTATAACAACATTTTTCTAAAGTCTTTAGCTTTTCTACGGTATATCATATATCTATATTACTATTTCTTGTTTGAAAAAAAAATGCACAAACTGCAGTAGGTTATCAAATTCCTTCAACTTATGTATTTTGCCGTTTTTTTTTTGTTTTTTTTCATGTCAATAAATGATATGGTTACGTTTTTCGAATCTGCAAAATTGAAGGTCTTTGGCGAATAAAATTACAAAAATCGGCATATAAGCGTCTTCAGACTATTCCAATCAGAATGAAACCTACATGATATTAAAGCCCATTAAATTTGCATTGATTACATTGATATAGCGAGTTTAATCATAATCGTTACATCCATTCTTGAAAAAATCGTAAAACGTTGCAAAATGCATATTAAAAAGTGGCTCTTCTAGTTAGCTGATTTTTATGAAAAAGTTGTTGTAACATCTCGGATATTAATAACAACGGATCGAAAATCCATTAAATTTTACATCGATTTAGCGATTTAAATCAAAATCGTTTGAGCCATTTCTTTTAGAAAGTCATAAAAAGGTATAAAATGGAAGGTATAAAGTGGCTCTTATGGTTCAGCCATTTCGACGAAAAAATAACGTAAAATATCGAACCGTATTGTGTTTAATATGAAATTTTGGTTTCTCACAATACTTCATTTTCATGCTTGACCTAGTACAAACACAGAACTTTTCGTGTGACTTGATTAGTGTAATTAGAAAATTTCCAATCACAATACTTTCCCTTACTATATATTTCATATATAGGTAAGTGAAAGTAAAATAGATCAGAAATAATAAATTCAAATATTTTAGGCCATAATATTAATATAAAGATGGGATAAGCAGAAATGTACAATATTTTACTGAAAAGTCTTTTACAAACGGGAGGTGATATGATAGCAGCAACTGTTATCTTAAGCCTAATAGTGCGAAATTACAGTAATACTTCCATTATACTAACTGTTAAGAACACGGCAACTAAAATATAGAAAATATGGTTTCAAATTTCCATAATTGCCAAATCCTAAATGCTCCTTAATTCGTTACGAATAAAATCATCCATTACGACCTAAAAATCCCATTTGTCGCAGAACTATCCCGAAACAGATATGCCTCTTTTAAATCCAAACTCCCGACCCACACTAATTCTCTTGTTCGCAACTTATCATTCCCATCTATTCCTGACAACCCTCCTAGGCCATTGATAGGCCTCGAGACCTGCTAAAGCAAATGGACATTGAAGCACTGGGTAGTTCTTCATAAGACATTTTCAAGCCCATAAGTGTAAATTAGCCCATTTACTTAATGTATTTATTATAAGTTGTAAATATTAATAAAATAAAAAAAAGAATTTACATTAAATAAAAATTTGAATCTTAAAGCGCCAAGAAAAGTATAGCTTGATTAAAGAGGGAAAAAATAGGTATATTATTTAGCTTTTAAGTGGACAACAACTTGAAATAAAGTCGTGCTAGCCTCAATATTTCAAAGTGATGGCCGCATTTGAGTGCAAACGGTACCGCAGAGTAAAGGAAGTCCATTACTCATGTTGCATCGAGGGTGGTGAGAGTAGAGTCATTTGGTACACCTAACGGGACCATCCAATACGGCTTAATCACTGGCAACCGAAGTCAAGTCCTCAAGTCCTTCAGCGATATACACTAAGTTGAGAAGCATTGACATAAGTTGTGTGCTTAGAAAGGACGTTCGCAGACTTATACGGGGCATCTTTAGCGGGAGAAGATATTAGACCTTTGGTGGAACAAAAATGGTTCTTATGACCCATAGTACAATTTCCAAAGGTTATGGAGGAAATCAAATTTTGTGGTTTTTACTATTATTCATGGCTTTCATCAGAAAAACTCTAGCATATCTACTTGACGTACACGCAAAGAAAAAATATGGAACCTAATGAAAGAAGAGGAAATTTTCCAGAAGGTTAAAAAAGTGGAACCCTCAAAATGGGAAAGTAAGTATCGCACAACGCCATGCAGTCAATTAAATTTTAATATTTCTAAATATACTTTAATAATAACCCACTTATCCCTGTAAAACAAACACGATACCTAGAACTCCATCTTGACAAACGTCTTATCTGGAATCCTCTACAAATCATAAACGACAAGAAACGTCTCGTAGATACCGTTTAATACAACACTTACTTGACAAACTATCAAAACTCCCTATTTACTCTGCACTACTAAAAATCTGCTTCATATAACCATTCTTAGATCTATTTGGACATTGATATATGGGGCTCTACTAAACCATTAAATTCCTCCTGCATGCAATTCTTGCAATCTAAAATTCTACTTAAATCCTAAATGCTCCGTTTTTTGTTACTATAAAATCATCCATAGAGACCTCAATATCCCATTAGTTGCAGACTTAGCCCAAATTCGAATCACCTACTTTAATTTCAAACTACTAGCCCACAAAAACCAGCTTGTCCCTAAACTCTCGTCCTGATAATCCTCAGAGGTGCCTGAAAAGACGGTGGCCTCGAGACCTGCTAATAAAATACATATTACAGTGTTACCTAAAAGAAAGATTGAAGTGTTACCACCGGATAGCTTCTTCACAAGACTATTTCATGCCTATATTAGCTCTTTTACTTGTATATTTTGTAAGTTGTAAAAATCATTAAAATATATTTCTAAGAATACTCGGTCATTTCAAGCAGCTATTGCTCTTCTGTCTTTACGTTTTAAATTTAGCGGATCTCAAAAGCACTTCTTCATTTAATAAGCTTTAATATAGTGCAAAACAAATCTACCTTGATTGGTCAATCAACGTGGCGAGGATGCAATAATTTAGCGAAAATGAACAAAAAGAAAATTTGCTCTTAACACGTGTCTCATAAATGTTTAATCACATTGTAGTAGCAAATAATTGACCTTTTATGACTAAGTTCTTATGACCAATGGTCTGATCGTCAACGGTAGCGGGAAAAATCAAATTTTGAGATTTTCGTTGTTATCTATGGTTTTTATTGAGAGCTCCTATATCAAACAAACAATGCTTTAGAAATCAGAGGTTTCGTACTTATCAGTCCTATTTGTATGAAAAGTTGTTCTCAATAAAACTATCTGTCGAATATTCTTAGCATTATAAAAAATTTCTGCATGACGTTGAACAATACTTATATTCCTATTTTGACGATTCCTTTAAAACGTTCTGAGGAATTTTCTCTTCTTTAATTTGGTACCACTTATTTTTCTGTGCTTTTTCATCAAATAGATTCTGATGAAAGCCATGAATATCAGGAAAATATCTTAAAATTAGTTTTTTCTTCATAATCTTTGAGAATCGGATCATGGGTCATATGAACATTTTTGTTTTCTTTAGGTCTAGTATTTGCTCTTATAATATGATCAGATCCTTATGAGGCACCCTGTATATATTCGTAAAAAAATCTGGTGCTCACACAACTTTTACTTACTATTAGACGCTTTATTAAGATCCTCATTTTCACACGTTAACATTTGAATGAAATTTTAAAATTTCACCTTTAGTTCCCACTGAAGTTCCGTTTAGTTTTCATGTAAACATCCTACTACTGTTATTACGAGAAACACAGACCTTATACAGGTCAGTTTGACATTACGACACCATTTGGACAACGTACAAAACTGGTGTAAGAAATATAAATTAAAAATTAACCATGGCAAGTCACAATATGTTGCATTTACCCTAAGACGCGGAATCTGCCCTCCAGTTTATATAGACAATTACCAGATATCACAATCAAGTACTTGGGACTGATCTTTGACAAATGATTGACATGGGGACCACATTTCAAGACAAAACCTAAAACTCTAAACTTTCGACTCAGACTATTATATTCGATACTACATATCCAAAAGACATAAGCTTGACGTATATACTTAGTTATTAAAACCTATATGGACTTACGCTAGCCAACAAAGCCAAACGGACCTACTAAAAAGACACACATTAAAAAAAATACAAACCTTGCATCCAAATTTTTAAGACTGACAACGAACTCACCTCCTTATGTTTCAAACGATACTCTACAGATCGACTTACGTATTCCGACTAGAACAAACCACATTCGAATGACTTACAAAAGATTTGACGACAAACTGCATGGACCCATTAACAAAGTTCAAAACATGGTTACAACTAACATCCCTTATATAACTCTGCGTGGGCTGAAAAAAAAGTTGGATGAGGGACCTCCTAGCCTAAAATAATAGTTTTTGTTTGAAGATCAGGAGGATGCATCACTGGGTGCCTATCATGCTATCATGCATCATGCCTAACCATGAGGGATGTTTCCTTGTTTATCAAACCCCATTTGCTTATTGTATATATTTTACATGTGCAAACAAAATCATTAGTTAAAAAAAAGGAAACATCAGTTTTTACAAAATAATTTAACAAGTATCCCATATTTTCTATAGGAAAGGAAAAAAAAAACTAGGCAGGAACCTTGGACAGAAGTGAGTTTGGTATGTGGCTCTAAAGATGAATGAATGACAGGAGTCCTGTTACAAACTGTGCAGCGCGAATTGACAGACAGCTCACAGCTCAAGAACAACAAAGGAGAATTGGGGGAATGGTTTAGTGAAGAATCCAAAGAACAAAAACGTTTATTTCTGGCTACGCGAAGTAATCCCTGATAGGATATCCGAGGGTGGTCTGGATAAATATGGAAGTTTTTATATTTTTTTTTATTAAACTATTTTACTTTAGTACGTAGTGATCTCACACTTTTGGAAACTTTTAGCCACCCATTTGTTTATTCTCATTAATTATGCAGATTTTCCCATTAGTCTATAGTTAAAAAAAAAACACAAAAACACGCAGGGCATTTTTCTTGACTTAGTTAACCTATTGTACCACCAGTATACACAAAAACATTTATTTCCTTAGGAAATTCGGTTTCGAAAAAAATGCGGCCAAGTTTTTTCTACAATTTTGGGTACACACTTTATAGATGCTAGCTAGGTGTGTCCCAACAGGGTCTCCATGCTATAGGATCACTTCACGGCTGAAATAACAGAATAAATATTATTCTGCCAAGGCCGGGATTCGAACTCGGAGTACATTAGACGAGTGCTCTATCCACCAGACCACCCCCGCTCTTTCTGGTAGATATATTTTGGGATTACTTTTTTGTTTAATTATAGATTTTTGTATTAAAAAAATAATAAATATGGAGCAACATAAAAAAAAAAAAAAATCAACTTTTATATGATGGAAGAAGACTACTCGTGGTAGAATAGAAACTCGAAATATAATTATTAAAAAAATATCTGGTAAGAAAATACATGGAAGCTTTTCTCACTAACTTAATCATCACATCTCTTATAAATCATAAATATAAACTTCCATCACGAAAAGCATTGATAAATTATTAATTTTATGTCTTGAGTATATGTTAAAAAAAAAAGGAGAAAAAAAAAAGTCTTTTATCTATATTATTAGCCCGCCCGATTAAGGACGTATGGCATTTCTAATGAAATGGGGCTGTTTTGTTAGTGGTTTTTCTTTGTGGTTAACATTGTAGGTTACTCTGCGATGTTAAAATAAATTTATAGAACACAATCATATAAAATTAAAATTAAGTAATAAATATGACTTGTTAGAATATACTAGAAGAAGGTAACCGATTCTTAAGAAATTTGTTTGAAGGGGAAGAAAGGAGAAGAAAGAAATTGAAAAAAGGGGATAATATTGGAGAGTTTATCGTCTAAGCGGTAGAATAAAAAAAAATACAAAAACCTTTTCAAAAAATGTTTCCGGATCATTCAAAAACTATACATTAACAGAAAAAATAGGATATTCATGAAAACCGTAAATAAATTTCCAACCACATGAAATCATCACTACTTGAATATACTATTATAATTTATAAATTACTTGAAAATACTAAAGTTATAATTAAAATAGTTAAAAGAGTAACTGATATATATTCTTGTCACTCCTAGCATAAAAGTAAGTATTTCTAAATCAACAAAATGAAATATTCTTAAGTAAAGCAGCAGGTTACAGCAAGTTTTCAAATTTAAATTATTATTTTTAGTTTAAAGGAGAATCATTTTTTTCCCCTCAGTTTCGATCTTTAGAAGTAGCACATTCATATTACTTAACATAAAACATTTTTCATTTTATGTCATTAATGATTTTCTAAACTAATTTTATTAATTCATCCTAATCCTCTTGCTCACTCGCTTTCCAGCTTCACCCATCCCTACAATCCTCCTCGAAGATTGAAACGGCAGTGGCCCCGCGACGTTTTGTAAACATTTATCTGGAGTTCTGACACTGGAGTTCTGACACTCATGTACTGTATGTTTGTGGCTATTCCGCTCTGGCTCGGCCTCCACTGGCATACACCAGTGAAGCGCTGAGTGGGAGGCGCTGGGATCTCTTGGATTCCGCTTCTCCCCCCACTTGTGGGGGAGCAGCCGAGTCTAGGGTTCCTTTGGCTGATTATATATATTGTATATAGTTAGGTTTGCTTGTATGATTTTTATTTATTTCCCAACTTGTATTTATCTCTACTACAGGTTGTTGTTTTGATTTGTTTCTTGTTTTTTTTTTGTATATATTTGAATTTATTTATTTCCGATTTTATGTAATTTGACTTTATCATTATTGGCTGTATATATTGTATGAATGTGTACTACATCTCTATTACTACTGTTCATTATGCAACAAATTGTAATATTTCTCAATAAAAAAAAAAAAAAAAAAAAAAAAAAAATTATTAATACGCCTCCTGGTAAAATTTAAGAGTTAAAGAGAATTTATTCTTTCATTGTTCTTTATTTTTTCCGAGACTTTTCAGGGATTCTATCTACCTCCTTAAGCTTAATAATACCATTATTCATTGGTCAGTCCAATTTACATATTTACATTTGCATTTGCATATATATAAAATAAATAAAATGAATGGTCAGCAAGAGTTCTAATTAATGAGTTTTACTTTAATATTTATTTTGATATTTCAGTTCTTCTTAAGGTACTTAGATATTTCAGTTCTTGTTAAGGTACTCAGAATAAGTATTTACTATCATATACATAGAATTATATTGTTTTCTTATATGTTATGTACTATTTTTATGTTATAAGTATATATAACTTTCACTCAACTATATATGAAATATATAGTAAGGGAATGTATTGAGATCGTGAAAATTTTCGAATTCCAGTTTTCAACGGAAATACACCCCTGAGTCTAAATGACCAAGTCCCGCAAAAAGGTGTGTTTTTGTGGTAAGTCCAGTGCGAAAACAAAAAGCCCTATGAAACTGAAATTTCATATTTAAGACAGTTGTACGTTCGAGATGTTACAACATTGTTTTCCATAAAAATCACCTAACCAGAAGAGCCACTTTATACCAAGTATTTTGCAACTTTTTACAATTTTCTCAAAAATGGCTGCAACGGTTTTGATTAAACTCGCTATATCGATGTAAAATTTAATGGACTTTAATATCATGTAGGTTTTATTCTGATTGAAATAGTCTGACTAGACTTAAACGTCGATATTTCGAAATTTCTTCCTCTAAAGTACCTTTAATTTGGTAGATTTTATGAAATTGACCATATCATATGATTAACATTTCTAAAAGCAGGTAAATATGTAAGAGAGTTCAGGGTGCAGTCAATTCATGGTAAATATGTAAGTTGAACGAATTCGATATCCAACATAGGGAAGAAATCGCAAAATTATTTGTTTAATGCGATTTTTTGTTTTTGAACATAAGAACAGTCATATACATGTATAATATACTGTTGGAAAGCTAAAAATTTTAGAAAACATATTATCTTATACATAATATTGTAAAGGTTAATGGAGAGTCATGAAAAGCCGATAAAAAAAAAGATGTAGATAATAATAATATAGAGTATTTAATAAAACTCATGTTTCTATTAAAAACCAATGTAAATAATTCTTTAACAATTTATTTTCGGTTCTAAATTTATTGAAAAATAATTAAATTGATATAAGTAACGGGGGTATGTGAAAGTCATGTGTTGTACGCACTAGATTTTTTTATTATTTTTAGTTTATTACTGTTATCACTTATATATAATTATTAACAGTGAGCCGGCAGAGGGGGGTAACTTTCCCGCGCAGCCCGGGGAAAGTCAAAAGGTAGCTTCCATCCCATTGGCCCGTTGGAGCTAGGGTTCTGGAAGGCCTCTTTCTATTGGTCGACGGTGGCACACTTCCTCCCCGTAGCTCTGCCCTCCTTATAGCCGTAGCTCTATCCCTTGTCAAGCACAAGGTTGTCTGCTTCTAAACGCTGCGCACCTAGCATCTTGGAGTTGAGGACTTACCGAGCACACCAAACAAGTGAGTACACGTTTTTGGATTATATATTAGGAAAATTAAGTGTGAACGATCTTCAAGACTTGGATCAAGACAAAGTAAAATAGCTGAAAAAAAAAATACTTTAGAGCAGGAAATGCACCCCACATCGCTCTGAAATCAATTTTTTTCGGAAAAAAAAAAAATGTCGAGTAAATCTCAATACTGGTTGCGATTTATTGGGTGTTGAGTAGTAATAAAATAACTTCACTTAATTTTTTTTACCGAAATAACCATAAAAATAATTTTTAAATAAGACTATTACTGCCGGGTTTTTAAATTACTATTTCTATGATTCATTACGCTACGCATAAATTTATTTTAAAATACATACGACTTTTTTTTTCTTTTTTTGCAAATCGAATTTTTTTAAAACATTATTTAAACCAATTAAAAAATTAAAATAACTTACTGTTCACTGATAAATTTTCTATTCATAAAATAAATTATTAATACAAATACGAATTGACTTAACAATGTCTATTTCCTTTTGTCTATTCTGTATTTTTCAAAACTCTTGTTTATTAATTTATCAACAAATCATAATATCCCAATACAAATATACTCATCGAATACTGAACAAACGGTGTTTTTTTTTTTAACTTTCTTTAACCTATTAGTCACGCCCATCGGTATATGAACTGCCTATTCGAAAAAAAAAATGTTTTAATAACGGCGTAATCAAAGGAGTAAAAAAAATAAATAATACAAATATTTAAATACTTTTTATTAATCACGGGAAAAAGGAAAGAAACATTATTTTTCATTTTGAAAACGGATTCCTGGTTGTATTTATTTTTTAACTTACTATATTTATTAAGTGGATTAAATTAATTTTTGTTTGTAACTTAATAATTTTATTTGCACCTGTATAAGTTACAATTAGAAAAAGAGTTATATTTGATAAACATAGACTGGGGAGCCCCGCACCCAGTAGTGCATCTTCCTGACATTCAAAAACAAACTATTTTATTAGGCTCGGTGGTCTGTCATCCAAATCATTCAGTCTACGCCGTTATGTACGGTATGTTAGTTGTAGCCACGTTTTGTACAAGTTTGTTTTTATATCTATTAAGTTTGCCGAGAAATAGTTTTAAAGTGGATTAAATAAATAATTTAAAAACCAGAGTATTAGAATATAAAATAATCATACGGTTATAACTAACTAGATTTATTAAACCACTGCGATTTTGTTCTGTGTTACATACATGGGATTGAAACACTGAAGTAAAACAAATATATTAATTTAACTTGAATTGACATAAAATGTTTTTTTTTTTTTTTTTTAAGATGATTTGTGCAATAGAATTATTTGAACGTGTTTTTCCAAGTTTCTCATACAGCCCTGGCTACTAATTTAATATTTATGATAACACGACTAATTTAATATTTCAATTAAAAGTTTGTTTCTTGTTGAATGTATACAAAAAAATATTAAATATATGAAAATTCACGTGTATCGTATTGACTACGAATTGAAGAATAACTGAAAAAAAGGATAAATATACCATTAATTAAGATTCAAGAATCAATAATGTTTTATAAGAGAATAACAATAAGGTTTTATTTATTTTTTTACGACTTAACAATATAAATAAACATACATAAATAATTAAAAAAAAGAAGATAAATTTAGTGATTTAATGTTCGATTCATCATGTATTGGGAAATCACCAGGTCTCATCTATTTAGTTAGAAGTGGTTTGGCTGATGGCGCGGCAAAAAAATAAAATATTGAAAGATTAATTAATATTTAGTCTATAATAATGTGCCAGCTTACTTCATAGATATTTCAATTGACATAAATTAAACAAGAGTAATTATGAGAAAACGTAAAAATAAGTTAAAAATTGTGGAAATAGGAAAATAATTAAGATAAAACGGAAAATAAATACTCATTTATGAGAAGAAAAAGAGAAAAACAATTTCGAGTCCTGAAGATCATCATACATTTGTGAAAAATAATTGAACAAAAAAAAAAGAAGTCTAATATTCAAAAAGAAAAATCGCTGATGGCTGAATGGCAGAATTTTTAAAATTTTCTACTTGTTTTTTTGACATATAATATATTCTTGAAATATCACGAAAGTTGATTTCGTTATATTAAATAATAGAGATTTATTATTGGAAATAATATACAAAAATCATATAAAATTACATATAATTCGTGATTAAATGTCTTGGGTTTATGTAATGTAATATGTTTATCGGATAGAGATGATAAATTATTTTGGAATTTTCTAGAGGGTTTTTTCCTTCTACATAATTATATCTTTATTGCCATGTTTACCCCAGAGTGCTACTAATTACATTTAATTATAGTTTGCATTCATTTAAAACATATTCCATTAAACCCATTATACAAAATATTATTAAAAATTTATAGCAAGAATATTAATGAAAACGTGCTAAAGAAAAATAAATTAAAAAGTTTATTAATAAAAAAATTTACAACTAATTATGTATGGGTGCCTATGATCAGAGTATTATGTCTTTTACTGTTGCATTACGTATCTGAGTCGCAGTAACCAAATGTTTAAGATACGAGGTTATTACATATATAATTCTTGATTATATGTACATAACCTATATATGCTTTTTTATACTAACTACTAATCATTTGGATAAAGTAAGGCACAATTTAGGATGTAAACGGATTTAAAATTTAGTTCTGACAATGCCCAATAATGTATTTTCTAAAGTGCTAATACTTGAGAACTAAGTTAGCATAAAGCAGACCGTTCATTTTGGGAGGCTATTGGAATTTTTTTTTTTTTACATTGGTTTTAAAGTCGAAGAACCTTTTTCAATTATGGCTCTTACAGGTTGTTTTTGATGAGCTTCGCGGAAAGTTTTACGATAAGTAGCAAGTTTTACCAAATGCAATGATCGTCGGGATGAATTCTCTTCATGACTTCGCTGGAAACAAGAGCCTTAAGGACTACTTCGTTTTTTTTTTTTGTGCCGTAAACCGATGACATCCTGCCCTACAGTATATCCCGCTGGTCCTGGTTGAACAGATCCGCTATCTAGGGCTCCTGCTCGATAAAGAATAACATGGAATCTGCGCACAAAAGACAGAAACTGCTCGCCGCTTTCGTTTACTTTAATACTTACTAGACAGACGCTCTAACCTTCCACTAAACCACAACAGACTCATCCCCCATGACTATCATAAGGGCAATCTAGACTTACGGAATTGTGCATTAAGGATTAACTAAACTATCGAATTCTCGTATCCAATCCTTACAATCTATAAATCTGTCGTAAAATCCTCCATGCTCCTTACTTTGTCATGAATAAACTCATATACAAAGACCTTAATGTTCCATACGTTGCAGTTACCCAATCTATGTATCCCTCCATTCATGACTCTCTCTCACTCTAACCCCCTAGTTTAAATCCTTGCTTCCTCTTCTATTGCTTTGAGACCTTCTTGTTTAGTTTAACTTCTGGAGCACTGTAAATGGGCAGTATCTCCTACTTTAATTTCTCTTATAGCTACTTTACTTGTTGTATTGTCAATTACAGTTGTAAATCTTAGTAATACAAAATAAAGAAAAAAAAGTTTGTTTTTGATTCTAACAAAAAATAATTCCAAGAAGCGCTGAGTTACTCAACAAATACACATTATTTATATAAGCTGTGTTCCTTTTGTGGTTAATGAGTCGTATCTCGCCCTGTACGCTTGGTCCAAACAAGAGAATGGACGGATGGCCTAGAAAAATCTTGATGAGCACAAGAAGTTTCGGCAATGTCGCCGAGTGCCTTCGCAAAAACAAAGGTTTCCACACCCTGGGAAATTAGCAGAGCAATATCAAGCGGAAATCTCGTCCCACCTTTCGCTTTCTAACGACGCCTCAGCGCCAAGTTCTCTTAGCACTTGCTGCGCCAATTGGGGTCAACACTTTTCTCGAAATTGCAAGTAAGTGATTACTACAAGAACCATCAGAAGACTGGGTGTGATTAGTAATTATTTATCACCAGACCTCTTAGAAATTGCGATGTTGATTATTATAAACTGAAGGCTAAATTGATCAACAACTAATGTATAACCATAATATATAAACAAAATGTATAACCATGTGTTGATTGAAAAACCTGTATGGTGCTCTCGTTAACAAAAAAAATCAAGATACATATTTTTTTTATCTTCTTTATTTGTAAAGTAAAGCTACTATTCACTCACTTTTCGGGTGATCGCAGTATTATAAAACCATGATGCCTATGAAGACGAAATTTTTCCCGGACCTTCGACTGGTTTGGGAAAATCATCCACTACGAGGTTGAAAAAAAAAAGTAGTTTTTTCCTAAAATCTTTTAAAAAAAAGTGTTTTGAATAATTCAAAAACTACCCATATACTTAAAAATTACTAGAACTCATTTAAAAGATAAACAACCACGTGGAAGAAAAAATGCCTTAGTCTGACCAGTATTTTATTTTATTTTTCTAAGCCCCATGGTTGCGTTTTAAGAAGTGTCTGGGGTTGGGAATTTTCGGAGTAGGGAGCGAATGGGAATCTGTTCTAGTGATGGGGCTCACTTTGTCAAGTTAAGTTTTCTCAGTCTTTTTTTTTCTCAAAAACTGCTTTGATTTTGATTAAACTCGATATATTGTTGTAAAATTTAATGGGCTTTAATATAATGTAGGGTTTATTCTTATTGAAATAGTTTTACAGGACTTAAATGCGGAAATTTTAAATTTTCTTTCTCTAAAGTACATTTAATTTTGTAGATTTCATAAAATTATCCATATCATCTGATTACCATTGATAAAAAAAAGGTAAATATAGAATTTGAACGAATTCAATATCTAACTCAAAGATAAAATAATAAAAATATTTTTATTTGCAATTTTTGTGATTTCGAACATAAATACAGATATATAGGTGTATCATAATTCGTTGGAAAGCTAAAAATATTATCTCATACACAAGCTTTTAAAAGTTAACGTGGAGTGATGAAGAGCCGATAAAACAAACTGATTGTCATAGATAACAATATAATGGATTATTTAATAAAACACATGTTTCTATTGAAACTTAATTTAATTAATTCTTTAACAATTTATTTTCATCTCTAAATGTATTAAATTTTCTTTCCCTAAAGTACCTTTAATTTTGTAGATACTAAAAAAATAACTATATAATCTTGGTATCAGCGATAAAAAACAGGTAAATTTATAAGTTGATATGAATTCGACATCAATTATAAGTTGACGAATGTCCAACTAAAGGAGAAACCTGAAAAAAACTTTTTTAATGCTTTTTTTTTTTTTTTTTTTTAACACAAGAACGGTAATAAACATGTATAATATATCGTTGGAAAGCTAAAGATTTAAGAACAAATATTAATTTATACAGAAAATTGTAAAAGTTGTTAAAGATTGGTGAAAAGCCGATAAAAGTAACCGATTGTTTTAGATAATAATATAATCGATTTGTTTAAAAACACATATTTCTGTAGAAATTCAATTTAAAAAAATTCTTGAATTGATTTTAAGAACGGGGGTAAGTAAAGTCGGATGTTGCGTGCACCAGATTTTTTTTTAAATGAAAACTTCACACGCAAATTCACATTCATGTTTTAAAAGAGTTCAAACGATATACAATGGATTATACTTACACAAAGCTAAAATGTACTGTGTGGTTATGGCTATGATATTCTAAAATCTACCAATAATAATAAAAATTTATTTGTTCTGGATAAATATAGTTGATTGATCAGTGATTGACCGATAAGGAAGTTATATATACTATATTTCCTCTCACCATAAACTCATATGTACATAAATTCACATGCACCATAAAATCAACGCAACATTAAATATTCTCGATCAAAGCAGAGGGTTCCAGCTAGTTTATTGTAAAGAGGGACTTTTTATTTATTTAAATATTGAAAATATATTGTCATAAAATAACCTGAGATCATCACCATGTATCTAAATATGCATTTGAGTAATTTGAGAATTATTATTAGAAATGTTGTTACGTAACGGAGGAAAATATAATTCCCTTACATTTTCTTCAAAACACACTTTTTTTACAGCAATTTTTAAGAAACTGAAAGGAACTTTGAGCAAAATGATTTTCTTGTGCTTCGAGAATTGACTGACTGACAGGAATAAACTGAAATGTTACCTTTCTTTTGAGTAAAAATAGAAATGTAAAGTTACGTAAATATAGAAGACCTTCCCCTGTTAGAACTGACACTGTTGAACGCTTTATGTTTCAGTTGCAAGGAGAAACTACATTAAAAGGAATCAAAATTATAACTCCTCCCCTCTATCTAACCTTAAATCAAATAAATTAATGGATGAATTAAATAAAAAAACTTTTGGTAATCATGTATCTAAAAAAAACTTTTTTTTAAATTTCCATTTAAAAAATAAATTAATCATAATTTAACCTTAATTTTCAAGTTCACCCATGAAAACTATTAAAAATACATTACCATGTATATATTTTCAAGTTACTTTCTTAACATAGTACTTTTTTTTACTGCTTCCCTAAGAGAACTAAATAATTTATAGATACTTTTGATAACTTATTTAATCTGCACTAATAACAATAATTAGCAAGTCAAGTTAGAATAAAATCAAAATTACTTATTGAATATATCGTTTTATTTTTTTAATGCAAATCACGTTAAAGATTATATAAGATAGAATTATTAAAGAAATAATTAATTTTGGTTTATTATTTTTAATAATGAACCTTTGTGATCTACCAAAATAAAAAAATGAGCCCCCTCTAAAAATTTGAGGGCTTACGCTTCAAGATACGTAGAACCCGAAAAGAGAAAACCGTTTGTTCACTGTCCGCGGCTTTTATCCCGAAACTACTAAACAAATTTTTTTGAAATTCGACACAAAAATAGTAGGGAATCCAACGATGATCCGTTAATATCAGCCGATTAGTTTTGAAATGGTTACCGATTAAAAAGGTTTAATTCAATAACTCAGTTATTTTTTTAAGATAGAAAAAATGTGATTGTTGTTTTCTAATCAAGAAACCGCGAATAACTATAAACAAGAAAAGAAAAAAAATTGAAATTTTATTCATAAATACTATTTTATCCTATAAGTCATCTATTTTTTAAGTTTATAAAATTAGAAATTATAAGTTAAAAAATAATCAACAAAATGAAAAAAAAAAAAATCATTGAAATCGGTTAAGAAATAGCAGAGATATAGCGTTTTGAATTTTTTAAATTATTGATTGCTTTTCATATTAGTTAAATGCCTTTAAACAGCTATTAACGCTAATATAGTTATTTAGAAATAATAAGCTATTGTTTAATAATTGGCAGCGTTTTTAAAGTTGTATTTACAAGAAAAATAGTCTCATAAACAGAACAGCTCCAGCTGAAAAAAAAAATGTCAATACATGTTAGTTGCATATTGTACTCTCCTTTCTACTTGTGGTAGGGTGGAAAACAATAATTGATTCCTAATAAATTTAAAATTATTATTAAACAATACCAAAACGAAATTAACGAAATATGTTTCGAAAAGAATTTTTTTTAATGAATATCGGTAAATGAACGAAAACTATGACCATCAAAAATCACGTACTCGCGCTCTGTACGAGTGATAGAAAGCTGTGGGTACACTGACATGATAAAGTTGAACCTTGACAATGAACCTTGGGATAAAATATTACACATTGATAGTATGCAAATAGTCTCATAGTTAACATCCACACCTATTTAGGTATATTTATGTTAGAAAAATTTATTTTATTTAAAGTAAAGATATATTTAAGATGAAAAATAAATGATTTTATGTTTATTACAATCCTTATATGTAAAAAAAATCTGGTGTGGGCAACACAGGATTTTCATCTATCTCTACAATCAATTTAAAAACTTTTAAATGAATTTAAAGTTGAAAAAAGTTTTAATTTAATTTAAATTAAAAACATTTTTTGTTGGAAGGACACTCTTGTGGAAGGACTCTTTTGTTGGAAACTACTATGATTTAGATTAAATAATATTACAATATTAAATTGTTAAGTATAATAATCAGTAATAAGTTTATGCCGAATTCGTCACTCTCTATTACTTTTTACAACTTTGAGTAGAAGGTAATGTTTTTTTTCTAAAATCTTCCTCCTTGTTATACATCCATATTACTGTTATTATTAAAAAATAAAAAATTGCATTAAAAATAAGTTTGCTCTTTTTTCTTTCAGTTGATCATCAAATTAGTTCAACTTGTATATTAAGTCATTTTTATCAATTCTAATATGGTTATTCTTTAGGAATGTAAAAAATTAAAGATACTTTAGAGGAAGAAAATACAAAAATTCACCATTTAAGCCAGGCCAGACTGTTCCAATCAGGATAAAACTTATATCATATTAAAACTCTTTAAAATTTAGATCGATATAGTGAGTTTAATCAAATTCGTTTGTGCCGTTTTCCAGTAAATTGTAAAAAGGTACAAAATGCATGGTATAAAGTCCGGTCACAGCTGTTAATGAAAAGTTGCTGTAACATTTCGGGCATATATTTGTCTCAAATATGAAATTTCAGTTTCGCACACCTTCTCATTTTTATTCTGGACTTACTAAAAAAGCACACGTGCAGTCTTTTTGGGGGGACTTGGTCATTAGGACTCGAGGAATCCTAAAATGTGTAATTCCGTTTTGAATTTAACTGGAATTCGATAATTTTTACAACCACAATACCTTATTATAATATTTCATATATAGTTAAGTGAAACGTGAAAGTAAAAATTATAAAAGTTCATTTTTAACAAAAGTATTCTTTGTCTTTGGAAGAAAACTTTAGATTTCAGTGCACGAAGATAAATTATATATAAAACTACTATGGCATGAGAAAAAAATGTGTATATATATGTATGTATGTATATAAATATACAAATACATAAGTATACATATCCTCGACATTAAGTTATGAAACGGATATAAAATGCATCATATATCTCTAAAGGCCTATATATAACGCGGAGAAAATACTGTTACCAAAATACATCTAATTTGATTTATGGTATTGTTTAGCAATTTAAATTTATCGCGAAACTTTACTCTAAGAATGTACTTACATAATTATTACGATTGTAACAGTTATAAAGTGATTAACATTATAAACTATAATTCTAATTGGCAAGTATTACATTTGATGATAGAGGGACTCACCTAGAGAAGATAGGTCAGGAGAACTTGCAATTGACTCAGACCTTTCTAGTAAATTTTGCAACTTTGTTTCATCACTATATCTAATTAAGGTTGCCAAACCTGTCTGCTCGCACATATTGCAATTTTCTGTTGTTATGATTTTTAAAAGCTATGATCATTTTTTAAAAAAAAAAAAAAAAAAAAAAAAAAAAAAAAAAAAAAACCTATCTATCACTACAACCTATGATGGGTCTTGGGCTCAGTACATATAGAGATTCGTCCTGTGTCTAGGCCAACGGCAGTGCAATTAGGCCTTGATCACGCTCAGCCGCTAGGTTTTTCCCCAATTTTTTTGGATCCCCATTTTATAGAGGCTCGGTCTGCCCCAATAGGATACGGATACCCTAGGGTCGCCCCCGACTGAATAAATACAATAATATTCTGCCACATTCGGGATTCGAACCCAGGATCCGGAGAACTGTAGACTAGTGCTTTATTCACTAGACCACTCCGCTCCAATCATTTTTATAAATACTTACTCGGCTTTACTTTGCGCTTTTGGTATATTCGTCAAGTCTATTTGTTCCAAAGCTAGGTTCTGTAGAAACATACATAGAATAATTAGAAAATAGGTACGAACATACGACATATTTTTGTTAATAATGGTCTAATCTTTGTTTTTCTTTTATGTATCGTGGAATACAATATGTATAGTTCTGACCTAGAGACGTCGATTTTGTGAAGACAAAGATACCCCGCAGATCTCGCGTCAATATGTTCAGTTCATGCACCTTCGATCATTATTTGAGGTTCAACACTGCTCTGCGCATAGTACTATAATGTGCTTTCACTGCAGACTAATCAGAACAACATTATCGATAAAAGAAGTATTTGTATCGAATAAAATTATCGATATGTTCCTCATATCGATTTGTAACGACCAACACTTCTTCTAAACCTTACCTACGGTTATCCGATACAATATCGATACCACTAAAATATTCCAACGAAAGTATCAATACTAGAAGTACTTGATATTGGAAGGATTACCATTCTCTTATCTATCGGTATTGAACAAACGGAATAGAAAATAAAACCTGTTGAATTGACTCGACATTTCTGCGGGTGGTACTATATGTACATTGTAACCAATTAATTTTCGGGAAGAGAAAATAGAAAACTTCATGTTGGGCGCCAGGCTATAAGCCATTTTTATTGGTTAATATACAAAACAAATAAATTAAACTACTTACAGTTGATTCCAGACTTATTATTATATTATCAACTAAATGATTACATGTGTGTGTGTGGCCACAGAAAACTATTATCATAAAAGGTACATACGAAAAGATAAAATTAGACAAATTAACGGTACTACACAAAAATCACTAACAAGTTCACTCTCGGTAAGTTCGTAATCCTCTCTCTCTGTGTCTTCGAGAGTCGCCACTCACTTCACTTCCCCCTCTATGACAATCGTATAGAGATTAATTATTTCATTTCTTATTTTAATTTATATTGCATATTTCAAAAATTTTAAAACAAACCTAAAACCAAGATCAAAAATATATAGAAATACTCTCAAACACATGCTGCTTAAATACTAGGTAATATGCGTTAATTTAGGCTTCACATTGGGATGATAGCAGTCAAACTATCACAACTTCTGGATATGTGATATATTAGTATTTATTTATTTTTATTTTTTTTTTATAACTACAATTTTTATTGAGTAATATTTTTTTTTTAACTTTAATAACTTTTCCCCTCCATATGTTTACTATGGAAGGGAAATATAGAAATATAAGTTTAAAAATACTTCCAAATTATTACATAGTGGTATTACAATTTATATAGCTGCATAGGCAATAAACTTATATTAATAGCTATAAATTAATCAAAAAGCTTGAGAAAGACGAACTAATAACACTGTCAATTTATTTATTGCTAAGTTCAAAACGTTTGGTTTATTATTTTCAATAATGAACCCTTGTAATCGACCAAAAAGAATTACCTCTCTTCCTCCCTCAAAATTTCAGGGCTTTTACGTTTCAAGATGCGTAGAACCCGAATAACGAATAAAAAAAAAAAAAAAAAAAATCCGTTTGTCCTAATCCGTCCGTGGCTTTTCTACGAAACTACAGGAACAATTTTTTTTAAATTCGCCAGAAAAATACTGAGGCATGTAACGATGACCCTAGATGATCAACATCTAGACTTTGATATCATCTGGTTATTTTTAAAATGGCGACCGATTAAAAGTGATTTAATTCAATAACTCAGTTATTTTTGAAGATAGAGAAGAATGTGAAAGGAGCTTTAGAATCAGTAAAGCGCGATAAACAAGAAAAAAAAATTTAAATCTTGCCCATATATACGCCCATAACTATTTTTGAAGATAGAGAAAAAATGCATGAGTGCTTAATAAAAACAGATAAAAACAGGTCTAAAGGAAGATTGCAATTGATATAATTAAAATAGTAGGTTTCTATTATCTTCCAAAAAAAGTTTTTACAGAAAAACTAACGAGTCAACGTTTCGTGGGCCTTCTCTATCATCAGGACTCACTTAAATACATCAATATTTAATGATAATAGAGAAGGCCCCCGAAACGTTGACTCGTTAAAGTTTTTCTGTAAAAACTTTTTTTGGAAGATAATAGAAACCTACTATTTTAATTGTATGAGTGCTTTTTGACCAAACAACCGCGAATAATTTAAAAAGAAAAAGTTGAAATTTTACACATAATTAGGCTCATTTTTGACGATATAGAAAAATATGAATAAAGTTTTAGAATCAGTAAAGCGCAATAAAAAAAAAATAAATAAATAAAAAGATTTACGCTTGTTACTCCATTATTTTCGAAGATAGACTGATTCCTGAACATGAACTAGAATCGCTCAACAAGGAGGTATGTGGTAAATTATTTTCAATAAGTTTTGTGCGAAGAAAAGTATTTCGGTTTGAAACACACTTTTACATAGTTTTAATTTTCTTTTTATAATTAATCATTTAATATAACAAAATGGAGATAAAACTGCACTACTTCTTACTTACCTAATTTTTTTAATTAAAATAATAATCCGTATTTAAAACCAATGCCATAACTGAGGTATTATCCCTATAAAGTCAGCCATAATACATGTCTACTAGCTATGATAATAAACCTGGTTTAAACCATCTTTGAAGAATTGGATTGTCATTACATGAGCATTACAAAATGACCATTATGGTTATTCCTCTGTCACAACCGCCTCGCCCACTAGCATAAGATCACACTATTATTTTTTAACAACTGTAAGGATCTATTCATACGATACTTCTTTGTCAAGTCGACTAATAGAAAAAATACAGTTACCTGCGGATAGAGAGAATATTTCCCAACCAAATCTAATCGCTCTGATATTGAAGTATTAAATCATTAAATGTTGAATAATGTTTACCTAATTTTTCGTACACTGCTAAAGAATCTGGCTTATATCTGGTTTCTTCAAAAGAGTACCTATAACTATTAATTTGTGTTCAGAAAAAAAATTAAGTGCGTGTATCACCCAATTTATTTCCTTATTTGAAATCCATTTTAAAGCGCTTAAATTTAGTAAGAAAGATAAAAGTTCCTAAAAAAAAAACAAATCCTATTTAGTTTCCAAGAAAACAAAGGTTATATCTAAAAATAACAATGAAAAATTAAAACAAATTCCGTTATCTTCTGAGACATTTTGTTGCGTCTTATTATGACCCTTGGATTGGCCGGACAATAACGCAGGATTTTATTTATTTATTTTGTATAGAATGCCTCTACCCGTATGGGTCATTGGCATATATTTTGTTTTATACTCTATTATAAAACTTGGTTCTTTTCAGAACCTCCATTAGGGAATCCACGTCTTTTTCGTAGTCCTGGAGGATGTAACAAAGAGTTTCGCCCATATTTAACTGGTTTCTCAATGTGGTATATTCTTTACATTCTACCAGAATGTGTTTCACTGTCCTTATGACACCACATTTCGAGCATGTAGGAGCTTCTAAGCCACGAAGAAGGTAGCCGTGGGAGAACTCGCAATGTCCAATTTTATTAAATCGCAGGATTTTAGTTTAAAAAGTAAAAGGAAAGATTTACAACTGTTTGATTTAATCATAATAGCTTTCACCAATATCAATACATTTCTGCCAAAGACTTGGCAGCTTTTCCATTCCCTCGGAATGGAATTCCCCATCTTTAGAATTGATAAACTCCGAAAACGCATCATCTAATTCCCTAAGTCCATTAAATTTTTTGTCAAGTAGATAGTGGACCCCTTGTATCTAAAAATGATAATCCGTAGAAGAGAGGTGTGAAGAGTTGGGCGGATGTGTCAGAGTTTCATATCTAAGCTCTAACAATTTTTGTTTGTTATGGCCAATATCAATAAACATCTAAGGTAAGACCAAGATAGCTTCACTATTGCCAATTTCTAATGAACTGCATTGATTTTGTTACAATACAATTCGGTATTGATGGATTTAAGAAGCTGTAGTGTATAAAACCAAATGAAGCCAAACAAACAGTAACCTTCAACTGATGAGTTGAACAATTTTAAGAGTGTCGTGCTGCGTTTCTGTAAACTGCTGTATCCAATACATTCTACATATTTATCACAACTCTTATTGCTAGAATACAGAAGATGTCTAAACTGGAACAATATTTCTTTTATAATTTATAACATAGTTTATATTTCTTACTAGTACCAACAACAATCAATTACTTTAAATAAACAAAATTTAAGAAATTATAGCTGAAAAAATAACGAAAAGTCGGTATTTAAGCGACAATTTCAATTATAATAAAACCTACCTTATATTAAAGGAAATCGATGTAACAATATATATTATTGATACATTGACCTTAATCGAAAATGCTTTTAAGAAAAAGCAAAAATGTGTAAAATCCATAGTATGACATGACACTTCTGTTACATCTAGTTTAGTGAAAATGTTGTAACATCCTAGTTTCTATATGCCTATCTTAAATATGTGATTCCAGTTTCTTAAAACTTTTTGTTTTTGAGCCAGAGTTGCCACACACAGTACATTTTGCAACACTTTGTTATGTTGGAATCAAGAACACTAAAACGTATATTTCCTGTGAAACCTCGAAAATGTTTTCTCGATCGCAACACATTCCCCAACATTGTATAGAGTAATTTAAATAATTGTAGATAAGTGAATGTAAAAAAAACAAAAAAACTTTTTTATTTATTATGCATGAACGCTTCAGGATATCTTTTTTTAACTTTATTTTGAATAACGGATTTATTATTGCAAATTAGAAGAATAATAAAGAAATTAAAATGGACTAGACAGCCAAAAATGAACACTTTAAAGCTTTTTAATGGCGGTCTGCTCATATGAGATTGGAAAGATAACCGAACTGAAAAGAAAAAATAACCAAATTTGAGAAAATCTTAACGTGCAAAATGCATGGTATAAAGTGGCTCTTCTGGTTTGCTGTTTTTGACGAAAAAGTTGCTGTAACTTTTCAGGCTTAAACACTCCTAAAATATGACATTTTAGTTTTATGAAACTTATCGTTTTCTTGCTAGACTGACACACACCAATTTTGTGGGACTTAGTCATTTGGGCTCACGTTTATTTTCGGTAATAACTCGAATTTGAAAAGTTTCATGATCGTAATACTTTTCCTTACTATATATTTTATATACAGGTAAGTAACAGAAAAAAGTTTAAATTAAAAAAAAAAAAAAAAATAATATATATATATATATATATATATATATATATAATATTCTTGGTCAACTTTAATTTAGATTTTTGTAAGAAAATTCTTTTATGCTCCTTATTATAACCAATACATTTATTCATAACCGTCCCAATATAGCACATATTGACATAGAAAACAGGTATATCATTTCATCACTAAGTTCATGCTCAGGCCTGCTATGTTTTTAACCGGCTGCTTTTCTAAGGCAGCGGTAGCTTCAAAAACTAGCTTACTTACTATATTTAGTCAATATATAAACTATATTTAATGATACCATGGATCTCCTTTCCAAAGGTATCGTGTTTACCAATCCAATAGGTGGCATGCAGGGTAAGATTAAAGTAAACAAGATTCAATTAATACATTACTATAATTATTAATTTACACATATAAGTTATATTAACCCATTGCCTAGAACTCTGATTGAGAATACTGAGGGACATTTTACTACCTTTGCCATACAATATTACAAATAACAATATACCTTTGAAACACTTAACCGGCTGGCGAATGTGAAATCAGTCTTAGGTCCCCTTTCTCGGCATCATCCTCCAGCTGCTCTCAGAACCCCGACGGCCACCTCCTCTTCTTGTAGGTGGAACCCGACTCACTCCTCTCGAGGATAAAACTTGACTCCCTCTTCGGTTCTTCTCTCTCATCCTCTTCACCTCGGGTGGGCCGATATGGGAAGTACCCCGTTGGCGGTATAGCCTTTGTGCTATTATTTTTATCTTTTCACCACTCTTAATATTCTTGTTGGCCGCCGCTGTGGGGAAACTGAAGGGAGGTTTCTGGTACCGCTGGGGGGGCCCATACCGATGGGAAATCTAGGGGGCTAGGTAAACACCTTTTGATGTTTTGCCGACAAAGGTTCTTTATCTTTAAATGTTTAATATTAAAATTATTCAATAATGAACTCCCCTCAGTATCCTCAATACATTACAGGCCTTTGACCGTGTCTGGCACCCGAGATTGCTTCACAAACTCCGCCAATTCCTCCCCCCTACATACTTCCTTATTATCCAGTCCTACCTCACTGGCAAATCCTTCAAAACCAATCATAATAATTCATTTTCGTCCATTTTTAGTCAGTCTGCTGGTGTTCCTCAAGGTTGTATCCTAGGACCCATCCTTTACACAGTTTATACAGCTGATATCCCAACCCATCCCAACACCTTCCTTTCTACCTATGCTGATGATACTTGTGTGTTATCAGTCAATACTGATCCAACTATTTATTGCATCTCAAACTCTCCAATCCCACCTCAGAGACCTTGAAGTATGGTGTCAGAACTGGAGAATTAAAATAAATTCCAACAAATCCAACCAAATTACCTTTACCCTTTGTCATAAACCTATGACTTCCTGCCCTACTGTCTCCTTCTATAATACTCCTCTTGTCCCGGTTGAACAGACCCCAATATCTAGGACTGCACCTTGACAAACGCCTAACTTGGAATCCTCATACAAGACTGAAACGACAAGAAGCTGCACGACGTTTTCAAATACTTCAACACTTACTAGACAAACGTTCTAATCTTCCACTTAACTACAAAAGACTCATCTACATGACTATCATAAGACCGATATGGACTTACGGAGTTGAGCTCTGGGGCTCTACTAAACCATCGAATTCTTCTTGTATCCGATCCCTACAGTCCAAAATCCTTCGTAAAATCCTCAATGCTCCTTACTTTGTCACCAACAAACTCATCCATAAAGACCTTAATGTCCCATATGTTGCTGATTTGGCCCTTACGAGATATCAATTCTTCCATGACAAACTCCATTCCCACCCTAATCCTTTCGTTTCAATCCTTTCTTGCTCTTCAATTCCTGACAATCCTCCGAGGTGTCTGAAGAGAAGATGGCCCCGGGACCTTCTAGTTTAGAATAATTTTAGAGTGCTTCCATTGGGAAGCTTCTCTACATGTGTTTCATGCCTTTTTATGTTTCATTCAAATTTACTTGTTGTATTACTTGTTATACTGTTGAAAATTCCAATAAATAAATATATATAAAAAAAAAAAAGTTCATGCTCATATCAACTCGATAGCCTTCATGCATTCTATACTAGGCTTCTGACAAGAAAATGGTCACTAGATCACTAATGTTGGATTAGTTTAATATGTTTGTTATTGAAATGTATTACTTTCTCTTTACCAGGGTTCTAAGATAATGAACTGTATGACCGCTGAAACTTGAAAAGAGTTTTCAGAAGTACTGAGATAGTCGACAAAAAATGAACCGTAGTGAAGATGAAGGCTGTAAATTCTGACGACGATTACACTTTTGTTCGTTGTGTATGTAACATTTAGAGTGTACTTTGTCATTGTTGTTCAATTCTTTTCGATACACTATTAAAAAAAATACGGAAAAAAGTAAAGAAAAATAGATTTTTTATTAAAAATTCTGTGACACCTTGCTATTTTATGAAAGTTCCACCCTCAACCAACCTAAAAACTGAAGATGGCTTATCTGGCCGAAAGGAATTTTTAAATAATTAATAAAGTGGTGAAGAAAATGCAGCGTAATGAACAATTTCATCTTGACGCAAGACTTAACACTTAATCGGCATTGTTCAATTAATATAATCTTTATTACCCTTACGTTTATTACAGTTTTGGTTTACTTGTCAGAACATCAAATATACAGTAAGGGAAAGCACATCTTAACATTTGAACACACAAAGTAACATAAATTGCATAAATATGTTTATTTTATTTTTGGCAAAGCATATTAAACAATTTTAATTATTAATTATACAAATTGATGATAACAATAATACAAAAAGTAATACTAATAATATAAAGTAATAATAATTATAATAGAAAGTAATAATAATGAAAAGGAATAATAGGAATGTAACGTAATTATAATAATATAAAGTAATAATTATAATATAAGTATTAACTATAATTGTAATTTGTAATTAAGGAAAATATTATTACCAAACCCAGCCAATCGTGAGCTCAGAACCAAAACTCGATAGTAAAGAAATTGCACAATTAGTAAGGCTACGGACTAACCATGGCTGCACAAAAAAAATTCTTAATTTAATGAAAATAGAAAATGATGGCAATACTGTACCATGCAAATTCTCTAAAGACCTGAGCCATATTCTATTCAGGTGTAGAAAATATGGGAAGAAAAGAAATTGGTAGTTCCACAAGAAAAAGAAATCATTTACAACAATTAGACAAACAAAAGTTTGTGGTGATCAAATAGTTCTTTGTTAACATCCAGTGTAAAATCTAAAAAAAATACCACAGAATTTTATTTTTAATATTATTATTTTTTTCTGTCTTTTTTGAGCCTACTTCCTCTCTCATTTACTTAATTTACCTTTTTTTTTTTTTTTATTTACTTATTTTTATTTCTTATTATTTTTGGTTCTGTAACCTAAATTTTTATTAAATTATGCTTAACGTGTATTAATCTTATACGATTTGGTTTCAAATCTGGAAGGTCACTTGTTTAAAAAAATAAATAATTAGTGATTATAATTTAAGTGTAAAATTATTGAACTAAACTATACTAAGATTCAAATTTAGAAATTATATTATAGATTAAGGTACAAAAAACAATTGAATAATTGAGTGATATAAAGCGTTTAAATATTTGTATTTTATTTGAACAATTGGATAATAATAATAATGTAAGGAATTGTTGTAGATAATAATTTGTATTTTTATATTATTTAATATAAAATGTTTCCTTCGATACATAATGTACTTCTTTTATCTTTTTTTAACTTTAACTTCACTTAAAAGATCTTAAAATAAATTTAACAACTGAACTAGTGTGTTGCGTGGACCAGATATTTATTAAACTTAAGTAATATGATTTTTAACTAAAACGAATGATTCGTGTAAAATGGTGCTGTTGAAATTGAATTTAAAAATTAAAAGATAAAATAATTTGGGGGGTAGCCTCTCCCTTATCGGCTCAATAGGTCAGAGCGCTTGCGATAGCTGCCTCTACGGTTGCAATATCACCCATCATTGGTTAACATCTCAATTAACAAGTAGCTGAATCATCGATTAGCCGAAAACTGAGCTGACATAAAGTTTTGTAAGGAGGCATTTCTGAAATGGGACCTTCCAGCTGCTAAACACATGTTCAAGCTACTTCGTCTATCTGTGTCGCAACCCAGTCCTCATTATTATTGTTCAGGTAAACATTGAAATCGGTCAATGTATTATGACGCAGGAGGATTCGGTCGGTTCATATTAATAGGCGCACTTGAGTAAACGCAGTGAACTGCTTAATCTATATCCTCCTTTCGCCATACTCATCTGAGTCAGGGCCCTCCAGTAACTGAAATCCGGTCTACTATTACTTACGACTGATAGTCATTGCACAGAATAACTAATATTTCTTTTTGAATTTATATTTCTTTCTGTTCAGATATGGAACAGATTGGTATACTGGATGTACAACTTGACTATTATATACCTGGAATAGAAAGACACTCTTAAGGCAGAATAGCCTCTATAAAGTGGGTCCTAAATATTTTGGGGATAACCTGGCATCTGAGCGTTATCTCGGTCTGTTTGCTCTAGAAAGAGTATGATTCTCTACATGCAGTAAGCCCGAGATCCTTCATGAGTTCTAGAGGTTTAGGCTTGTCTATTTTTATTTTTTTTTTACTCTACAATCTGTGTAGGCCTCCAAAATTATCCTCCTTTACTTTTTGTCAAAATATAAATCTCAGAAACTAAAAATAATAAACACATTTAGGTTGATATATAGTAATATGAGTAATTTGATAAGTTTCTAATTAAAAACAAAGAAAAAATATGTATATGAATGATTAATGGGAAATTGGAGACATGAAAAAAAAAAATGTTGACACTTGAAATACATGTCTACTAGCAGTAGCTTCTAAATTTTTAATATTGGACAAGGTCCACCAGTTCATGAATCCATTTATTATAAAAGCTTCAGTTTAGCCATAATTTAAATACTTTTTTTACTTTCTTATTTTTCATTACAGAACTTCCAGATTACGCAATTAACTACATATCTATCTGCAGTGGCTCAATATTTTTCAATTTTAGGTTTTATGTATTACATGATTTATCCGTTAATCTTGTTTTATTATATCGCAAAATATTTACACAAGGAGTAAGGAATTTCTTTTTCGTTTCTAATCATGAACTAACAATTCCAGGTTTCTTGTAGAGCGAGAGAATACTTAATGCTCAGGATTGATCTTTTAAATGTACTTACTATTCGATTTCATGAGTTTATGTGCTTCGAATTGTCAACTATAATAATAATTTATTGTATTCAAAAGTCATTATTTTTCTTATAAAATAAAACATATATATGGGTCAATTGAGACGTTGATTTCCAAAAGGTACTATATCCATTCTAAGAAATTTTACAGGGGGCGCGAAAATCACTATTTATTATATTATTAAATTAGCTAATTTGATTCTGTTAGCATTAAAATCTAGAATTGTTTTTTTAATTATATTAATAACATCATATTAAAGTTATGAAATGATATGTTTTGGTATAATTTGGAATGAAAATAAATTTGTAATTAGATCCTTTAGAAAATAATTATATTTATAAATTGCGTGGATAAAGGACTTAGGTGTACATTAGATGAAATCAAATAGGATATTTAGATACATTTAAGTAATGAGAATACAAATATATAAAAAAATCAATTTTGTAAAAAATGTCCTTTAGTACCTTTTGGAAATCAACGTCTCAATTACAAAAAAGAAAATGTTTATACGGTCGGAAATTCGACAAGTATTGTAATGACAGAACTATTTTTCCCCCTTTCTTTTCTATAGCGCGCTAAATGTTTCAGCTCATATACACGTAAATATTAGAAAATATTTTTCTTGGATACTTAGGTAATTTGTTGCAAAAAAAAAAAAAAAAAAAAATAGTATTCTCATTATCATTCTAGTTTTGTTTCGGTCTGAAATATGCAATTTTACCGGAGTTAATAATTTTTAAGACACCTTTTTTATTTTTTTATCAGCGAAAAGAATTTTCTTAATCAGGAACAAGCTGAGTCACAGTGAACAAATTTATGTCACTTATACTCATCATATAGATGTGTAATATGTATCAGTTTCATACTTTTTCACTCGGTCAGTCCCTTTTGAGATATTTCCGGATTAACATTTTATTTTTGGGAAAAGGAATTTTCCCCGTATTTGAAAATTCATAAGCAAAAAAGTAGGACTATGACTAAGCTATAACAGAAAAAATTATGAAATTATCTTTTATCAATTTTTAACTTGCTAAAAGTCTCGTTTTTGAGAATTCTATTGAACAACCTTTACTGTTTAGTGATGATTTGAGAGGACAAAAAATATAGTCCATATTATTATTATGGATATATGCAAAATTATCAGAATTAGAGAGATTTTTTTAACACTAGTTTTTCTACCATGAAGCTGACACTGACAGCTGCTATACTAAAAGTATTAATAAATAAATATATAGATAAGTGAAAGTAAAAAATATTAAAAGCCAAAAATGTTGAGCGATAAATAAATCAAATGGATTGCCCCATATTACAAATCTATTGTTTTGGATGTTATTAAATAAAAAATACACCAGGATCAAAATTTAACTGTTGAAAGATTCTGTCACATCCAATTGGTTAATATTAAATAAATTAAAACTGTCAGGATGACTGTTGCGCAGTCTAAACGAAAACTCGAACTGCGCTTACTCCGAAAGGTTTCTGGCGGTCAAGGATGTTGGAACAAACCTATAATGCCAATCATCAATAACGATCATATCAACATTCATATATTGATATATAACGTAATACTGTCAAAGAAGGCTGTGTCACATTGGCTCAGTAAGATGACAAGTGGCCGTGATCTTTTGCTCCTCGCTGTGCCCGTTTCCCCGGGGATTTGCCAACCGCAGGTTCATCAGCCTCCTTCCATATCTGAAGAGATGACTTGCGCCACATCCAGAATGCTCCATGATGGCCTGTAGCTACAGATAGCGTAGAGTTAATGTCTTATGATGATTGATGCAATAACACTAAGCGACTAACGCAGTATGCAAACGTTAAAAGAATGGATGTTAGTATTGTTTCGTCATCAGCCCAAGGCTTTGAGGACGAGTCTTCGAAGTAAATTATCTTCATTATGTTCCAACTAGACAGCAATGTTTACATCTATAACCATTTTTTTTAAACAAAATATTTATTTTACAACTGTAAGAAAATACATTAATAAATGTGATGCATGATATACTGTCATGATTCACACTCAGAATGCTACCCACTGGCAGCTGTCCAAAAACTATGCTAAACTAAGGTCTCGGAGCATCTTCTTTCATACGCGGAGATTATTAGGGATTGGTAGAGGAAGCAAGGATTGAAACTAGTTGGTTAGTGGGGAAATGGAGTTTGCCATGAAAGGAGTGGTACCTGGTTCGCGCCAAGTCAGTAAACATAGGAACATTAAGGTCTATTATGGATGAGTTTATTTGTAACGAAAATTAGGAGCATAGAGGATTTTTCGAAGGATTTTTGAATGTAAGAATTAGAGAAGGGAAGAATTTGATGATTAGTAAGCCCCAAATCCCCATTTTTTTTTTAAATTCTTTATTACCTTATACAACTCAGATACTATAGAATATTTATTGTTCTGAAATTATAGATCTAGTACTCTAATTTTCGAAAATTAAAGTTTTCACTTGTATGAAATACATAGCGAGGGAAAATATTGTAATTTCAGTTTTCACGAAAATGCACGTTTTAGGGTCCCCTGCATCCAAACAACCAAGTCGCAGGAAATGTGTGTTAAGTCTACCACAAAAACCAGATTTTTGCGAAACTGAAATTCCATATTTAAGACGGCTTTACTCCCGAGATGTTACAGAAACTTTTCCATCAAAATTGGACAACAACAAGAGTCACTTTATAGCATGCAGTTTGAAATATGGGTTGCAGTTGTTTGAAGGTTTTGGAACCAGGCAGTTCAGTCTGTACAACTTTGTTAGATAAGTTTTGTTTTTGAACGTTTTACTATATACTTATCTCCTATTTATATTTTCTGAAAAATATATTCAACTTGAGAAAATATTTCTTCGTTACTTAACAATCAAGTTCTTTCATAATATATATTTACCCATAGTTGCAGAAGATTGCATTGCAACCAACAAAATTATAGTGGCTTTGCAGTATGCCATTTTAGAGACTATACATTTAAAAGCAACACGACCAGGGTTCAGAATACTTAAAATTCACAACGATTTTCGTATAAACCCACCACTATATACTTTATCTATATAAATTAAAGATAAAGTAGTAAGTTGCGGACTTTGTAATTAAAGAAAAATTGAGACCCTGATTTCAAAAAGATACTGATATTTTAAGAAATTTTACCGAAAACACAAAAACCTCTTTTTTATTATTAAACCAATTTATTTTAGTGATAGAATCTAGAACTTTTTTTTTATTGTATTAATAAATTTTTCTTTACTTATGGAAGGAAACATCTTATTCTGATTTGAAATGAAGTATACTTATTACCTTTTGGGAAAAAATGATTTTTTAAACGGAATTTAAAGGGCTAATGCTTATATTAATATTATAATATTTGATTGTATTATATTTATTTAATAACTGGTGACGAATTTTGGTGAAACTATATGATTTGATAATAAATATAGCAATATATCATTTTCGTAAAAACTGTTTTTCAGTATCTTTTTGGAATCAGCGTCTCAATTATTCTTTTTCTGTTATTACAAAAAATTAGATATCTTCCTATTAATAAATGTGATTTTTATTCTATCTTTAACTTTTAAATTGGATAAATCTATAGCCTCAAGGAAAAATTTATAATTAGAATGGTCCTCTTGAGTTATATGCCTCGTAATCAATCACCTACCAAGCCTCCTTCATTATCTTTAAAAGGCATAGAAGATAGAGGACCGTTTTTCAACCCACGATATTATTTTCTCTGAACGTAGATATTACATATGGAATAATTCGTTATTCCATAGATGGTCATTATTTAATAAAAAAAAAATAATAAAGTGTCCTAATCCTTGCGACCTTATCATCAGGCCTATTTGGGTTATAGAGTATAATAATTCTATACCCAAATAGGTTTGATTGTAGCCAATAATTGAATATTACGATCAAGGGCAAAGGCTAATTCATTTATATGATTTTTTGGGTTTAAAAAAATTTTAATCAGCTGTGTGATAGTCGGTAAAACCGAAATTAATGCATTCATATATACAAATGCTTCATATTTGTTGCTAGTAGAACGGGTAAAAAAAAAAATTTTTTTATTTATTTAAAATTAAGTTTTTTCTTTTCTTTTTAATGAGAAAGTCGACACAATAGGCTTATGTTGTATAATTTTAAAAATTAAGAGCCAGGTCTAATATGGTTTGTTGTGTGAACTTTATTCTCAAATAAACGAATTAAAAAAAAAGTAGTTTAACTTAAATAGATTTATAATTTATATACCATCAAATTTACTTGATGCATTTTTTAATACAGTTGTAATTATCAATAAAAAAAATAAAATAATTTATATAATCTTCATTTCTTCTTGAAAGGTCATTCACACAAAATAGTCCCACGCCGTAAAATTCAGTTAGGCCGAAAAATTGTAAATTCCTTCCATAAATAATAAACTGATTATTAATAATAGTTACTGACACATAATGCGCAATAAGTAACCTATTGTTTTCTGCGACGTGTTTTTAGTTATTAACATAGTATCAACATTTACAGCTCTGAATAAATCAATATTTGTCGACCTCGACTCTTATTATCGTTATTGTTTGCTTTATTTTTAAAATATTAGTTTTAGCCGTTGCTTAAAAATTTATTTTTAATTGTAGACGTAGATTTATAACACTAATATTGGTTCTATTAATTATGATATAGTAATAAAATTAATGAAAAATACATAAGTTCTGAAATAATTGTATATTTTTAAATCTTCTACTAAAACATCAATTAAGCTTTTCTACCGATGTTTACCGAGTCTTCCGAATTAAGAGTTTTATTTTTTATAAAAAGGCATTAAAAAAATAATAAATATTTGTTCTTTTGTCTCTACAAAAGGATCATTGGTAACAGAGGGTATAAATTTTAATATTTGTTTCCTAAAAAAAAAACGATCTTAACGTATTAATTTGTATATTCTGAAAAATGTTTTAAGTTCCGATAATTAATTTAATTTTATAAAACATTACAATAACTGATAATTTATTATTAAATTTGTACAAATTTATATAATTAAAATCCAATTATGAATTATAAATTTTATACAAATTTTATGAAAATTAAAATATTAAAATTTGTAATATTTAATAGTAAAGAAGGAAAAAATTGGTGACGTTGGGTTTCATATATTAGTAAAAACTGATTTATTGCTATTAGTATTACTATTATTAAAACTCGAGTTTTTATAACGCGTCTTTTAAGTTCAATTTCAGAACATATGTGGTTAAATGTAAATGTGATAAACAAAGGGCGACTGTTGTGATGAAGATAGGTCGTGGTATTCTGAGTTTTCTCATACATGTAACCAGTAAAATGGGCTAACAACACAACCATCAATATTGTCAACATCTGAAACGTTATCATTTCGCTCACATATGGTTTTTAAGAGAACTTTCGTCTGGTTGAGTAATCTAATGTCGTTATGTAAAGTCATTCTTTCTCTCTTGGAAAAAAACAAAAAATAATTGGTTTAAAGCAGTGGATTCATAAAAAAAAATAATAATAATAATAAAAAAAAAATGAAATGTTTTTATTCAAAATATCTGTTCTAGTGAAGCAGTTGCTATAAAACATTATAGTAATGTAAAGTATTACGATCGTGATAATTTTCTAATTTGTTTTCAACGGGAAACACGTATTAGGGACCCTGAGTCCAAATAATCAAGTCCCGCAAAAAGATCCCTTTCTGTGTGTAAATGGTAAGTCCAGCTCGTAGACGGTCAAGTTGTATACACGTTTGATTCAACGATTTTGGCGAAAAAAGTTGTAAATGAGCTTTGTCAATATAGTTGTCTTCAGTGTGGAATTTCAGTCCCCAAAGACTTTTTGTTTTCCAACGGACCTAAACCTACACACCCACACAACCTTGTTACAAGACTAGGTAAATTGGACAGGGAGTCCTATAAAGTATAATGTAATTTTATAGTGACATGAATATTTAAATGAGTACTTTTTCTTAACACAAGCTAAGATAAATTTCATTTTCCTTTCAAATACCTATGTATGAAATATATTGTAAGGAAAAGTTATGCGATCGGAAAATTTTCGATGATATTTCACCGGCTATATTACGTTTTGGGCTCCCAGACTCTAAATGACCAAGTCCCGCAAAATGGTCTCTGTGTGTAATGTGAGTAGTAAGACTAACTCGCGGACGATAACTTGTATACAACTGAAATTTTATAGTTTAGTAGCGAATATGCCTGAGATATTACAGCTACTTTTTCAAGAAAATTGGAAAGCCAGCCAGATTCTAATATGCATTTTTGCTTCTTTCTACGCTTTTTTCAAAAACAGGCTGTAACAATTTTGATTAAACTCGTTGTATTGATGTAAATTTAAAGGACTTTTATATCATGCTTAATTCTGCTTGTAATAGACTGACAGAGCTTAATTGCGATTTAAAAATTTTCTTTCCTTAAAGAACTTTAATTTTGTAGATTCAAAAAAATTAACATATCATCTTATTAACATTGATAAAAGCAGGGAAAATATATAATTTAAGAATTATATAACCAACTAAAGGAGAAATAAGCAAAAATATTTTTTAATGTAATTTTTTTTTTATACGTAAGAACAGTAATACAGATGTATAATATACCGTTGGAAAATAATGCTTAAAAAAAAATATCTTTGTTCTTTTTACGATTTTAAATAGTCTGACAGGGCTTAAATACCGATATTTTAATTTATTTTTCTCTAAAGTACCTTTAAAAATAAAAACATACATATTAAATATTGTAAAACATGATAAAAAATGTAATATATACACAAGTTGAACGAATTTGTTAACCAACTAAAGGAGAAAAAAACCAGAAATATTCTTTAACTAAAATTTTAGTTTGTTTAACGTAAGAATAGTAATGTGGAGTATAATTCGCCGAAAAGCTAAAGAATGCACAATATTTTTACTATACACAAACTTGTATAAGGCAATGGAGATTGATAAAAGTGGGTAAAACCTAAAGTGATGGTTGTAGAATTTAAATTCAAAATATAAATTGATTTTAACAACTGAGGTATGTGAAGTTTGTGTGTTGAGCGCAATAATCTTTGTATATCTTCTAAAATATTCGTAAATGTGATTATGTCGCCCACATAATCAGTTTATTCGATGGATAAGGGTAAACTGTTTAGTATATAGGTATTATTGGAGATGCCAACGATTTGTGAAGCAGCTTTAAACTTTAAATCGTTTCCACAAATCATAAATATACCAGTTCTTATTCGAAATCTGGATGCCACGGCTCCGTGATGCATTGACAATGACCCAATAACCGGTCGGGCGATGGGACACCTCTTGCTAAGCTCGGAAGGAATGCAATACAACATACAAATCCTTACCGGTCTTCCGATTTGGATTATTCTGACGAAACACCTGATTCCAGACTTGAAAAATGAGCGTTTACGAAACCCTGGCCTGAGAAGATCCCATTATCAAGAGGGCAGCGCTCACTGCCAAGGCCAGACTTCCGTTTGACAGCTGTGTTGCAAGAGTTGGGTAATGAACAGGTTTCGTCACGGGGCGTAGAACCTGGCCGCCCTTCCGGGTCTTCAGGGATCATCTTCCAGGCCGAGATATTTAACTACCTCTGGAAGAGTCGAAGGGGTATAAAATCAGTCCAAATCAGTTCTTGATCTTCAGGCGTTCCTCGAATAATATTCAATTGCGAAGGTGGGAATAACAGTAAAGACAAAATGATACGATTTCAAGTTTTTTAGGAATACCACAATGACAAAGATCTAACGTTAATCTGATGTTATTTATTAGCCACTGCTAAACATGACCGAATTAAACATCACTTCTGATCGAGATCCTATCAGAAATTTTATAATTCTACAAGTTCTCCAATTAATCTTTTCTCAATTTCTGCAATATTTATTTGTGGATTTATAATATTTTTAAAATTCAAATCCTAAGGATAATTAGAAACATTCAATGACGTATCTTGTTTCGTAAATCGTTATATTTTTATTCGGCTGCATATGTCGGGTTTAAAATTGGTGTATGTAAATGTGGTTTGCAGCCATATCCACTATCTTCTAGAAGCCACTGTCACTGTTTTGAGTTTTTATTAGGTTCTGTTACAGGCATTTTAATAAAATCTCTCTACTTCCAAGCTAATAATTTCATTACACCTTGTTTTGAATTTCACCTCATCGTAAATATTTAAGGAATTCCTCCTTCCTTTGTAAACTCGGTTTCTAGGTGATTCTGTTGATCAGTTCTATGATATCTTCATCGGATGTTGATTATTCATCTGAAGAAATTTTATTCATTTTTCCCCCATCCAAAAAATATTTTTTTATTTTTATTTTTATTTATTGAGATATATTACAATTTGTTTCTATATGAACATTAGTAATAGTGATATAAGATCCCAGTCACACAATATATACAGTCCAAATAAAAAAATAAAATAAATAAATAAAATAAATTTGAACTTTCACACACAATGTTTCAAAGTAAATGTAACCATAAAAAGGTAACTTCGACATGGGTTAAATATTTAATCGAGGTGGGAAGCTGAATTAGCTAATCGCGATTACTTAACAGTTAGGGCTAACCATGATCGGTGCAACGGAATTTCTGTTAACCCGTGATTAACTTATTCAGATTAGTAAATTTATAGTTAACCACGATCGGTGCAACTGGGCCTTAGAACCCAAATAAACAACTTTAAAAAAATATTTGGTGGTCAAACCAAATATCTATTGTATTGAGGATATATAGTCGATGGACATGGCTCAGTAATGCTCTAATGATGGCTCACAAGCTTGAGCCGAAACGTTGGCAAAATTAAAAATATTAAAAAAAAAAAAGACTGACTCCTGATTATTCCACCTATGACAAATATTTATTGAAATATGATAACGCCGTGTATAAGCTGATCTGTCAAAACCAATAGTTGGTTTTGAGTGTTACCAGTTATGACTTTCCTCGGTCTGATTTTTTTTTTATACAATCCTTTCTCTTTAACTAAAACCAAGCATATTTTTACTTAACAATTACTATAAGACAAACTACTCAAATTTGGGCGCCATTATCTCCCAAAACTCTCTAAAAAGATTTTAAGTACATTTGTAAAATTTTAAATGTCGTTAATAGTGACCTCACAAAAGGAAATTAATCAAAGCCTTTAGATATACATTGTATTTTCAAAATTTTAAAAAATGAATCTATATATTTTAAGGAATATTATATTTACATAATTTAAGATTCAAACGTATTTATAGAGATACTTACAAAATAATATTTCGTTGGCTAGATGAATATTTCAGAAAAATTCATATTTATCATAGGTTAGTGACAAAATGCACACGCTTAAGCGATGGTTGCAGTTACTGGTTTTTTTTTTGTTTACTTACATAGCAAAATGGAAGTTAAAGTGAATTTTGAATGGATATGGATGTAAATTGAAGTTATGAAATTGACTTCAATTAGAGAACTATTTCAATATTAAGTTTGTTATAACGCACTCGATTTTTTTATTTTCGTGTGGCCTACTTTCGTACACCCCTCATCATTTCCATACCCAACCTAACAACGTTATTTAGAAAAACGTCTTTTGTTGAAACTTCAAGCTGAGGCATTGTGCGGAGCTGCGGTCACGATGACATGACCTGGGAGGTTGCAATGAAGACCATAGAGCCTAACTAGTTTACCAATGCAAATGCTCTTCATTAATCTCTAGTCCAAAATGTCAGTGTTTTGCAACGGATGTAGAAATAAGACCTGGAACCTTAAACCATTAATCAAACACTGCCACTTCTCGTTGCTTTTCTATTGCCTTCCGTTTATTCAGGTCAGTAACCAATGTTTCTTTTGATTCTGACCTTAATTGCGTTCTCGAGATAGACCATTTTAAAAAGCAGTATCTCGTTAAAGTAATTACTTTTGGTGTTTTCCTCATTAATTTTTGTTTTCGCTGAAATAGTGCATCAATTATGTAACTCTCCAGCAGTTAGGCTCGTAGTACCGCAAAGCTGTGTTTCAACTAAATGTGAATATATGTATATATTAGTAGTATAAAATATTATTGTTAATAGGTAAAATATAATAGATTAAAGCAATATATATATATTTTTAAATTAATCGATATTTTTATTGAAAGAACTATTTTAAACATTCGGGGACATGTATACATACATACATACATGTATATATATATATATATATATATATATTATATATATATATATATATATACATGTATATATATATATATATATACACATATATAAACCCATTTATTGCAAGAGATATCCAAAAGTTAGAATAAATTTCTAGATCAATTATTATTTATTTACAATCGTTTTTGTTTAAGTTTTAATGTTATTTGCTATCTGCAAAAAAAAAAAAAAGAAATTTGCAATAAGCAAATATGATATAACTTCCGAAAGTCGGTTAAAGCAAGGCATCTCTAGGCCACCGCCTCAAAAGTCGTCGGGGTGGGTTGTACGGGTTCGTGTAGGATTTAAGTGTTTGGGCCGATGGGTTCATGTTGTAAGTCAGTCTGTCATGAAATCTTTTATAATATTCTGTGGCTGTGTCTGAAACTGTGAGTATGTCCAAGTCCTTGTGAAGTAATTCGTTGGTTACATAAAACGGTGCATCCACGATTTTTAGCAATATTTTCGTTCGAAGGGTCTGTATTATTTGGATGTTAGAATATTTGGCAGATCCCCATAGCTCTATCCCGTATGTCCATAATGGTTTGATCAGTACTTTGTAAATAGTAAGATCAATTATAATACAGATATATACATAAAACATATTTTGCCTCCTACAGGCCTCCCCAGTTGGAGGGTGACGGTGAACTTCCCCGGAGAACAAACCTACTTGAAAGTGGAGCCTGCCATGTCCTTCCATAGCTCCTTCCACCTTTCCTTATCCTTCGCAATCCTCATCCAATAGTTCCTAGCGACGGACTTGAAGGAGTCACTCCAGCACCTATAATGTCTTATTTTTAAATTGTATGGAATCCATTCGGTCACCTTCAATGACCTTCTGCCGTCCCGAACTCAAGCAAGATGTCCTGTCCGTCTATATTTGATCTTTTTTACTTTTATATTGACCTGTATGTATACATTTATATATATATATATATATATATATATATATACATATATAAAAAGAGCGCCGTGGTCAAATCGGGTACTCCCACCTTCTAACAGTACTCGAGAGTCCAAGACCCTTCAGGGGTTGTAGTGATACAGCTTTTTTTATTTTTTAAATACTCATAGATAGAGTAATGGGATAGTTAAGTTGACAAGACAGTGGTAATTTTACTCACGGGGGCTAGCGGGTCCGACTCAGACATATATGAATTTATGTTCTATTAACCATAGATTCGAAACAGAGCGGAAATGATCTAGAAAGGGCTTCAGTTTAATCATTACTTTAGTACATGAGAAGGTTTTCCCAAAGTGATATTAAAATTTTCAGGAAACCAAAAAAGAATATTGCATAACCGGCATGTTTCTGGTGGTTCAAAGACTCGCGTTGGAATAAATATATTTAAAATAATTTACTTTTACAACCCATGGAGGATCTTAAGTTCAGTACATATAGAGTTTTATTGTACCATACTAGTTCACGGCCAACGACCGTGCAAGGAAGTGATTAGGCCTAAACCACGCTAAGCCACCAGGTTTTTGCCCTATTTTTGGGTACCCACTCGAATCCGAAACATGGTGAACAGTAGCCTAATGCTGAATCCACAAGACTAGTCGTTCCCAACAAGCAGAAGATGACCAGGGGGTCCGTGAGAAGTCATCAGGAAATTATTTTGAACTACCTAGACGTAAAATATTTGTTTCAAAAAGTTATTAAAAAGACTTGACTTGTAATAATAATCACAAAAGTTTATGTACAAATTCAAGGGGTTACTTGTAGTGTAGTGGCTAGCATAACAGCTTCCAATACTCGAGGTTTTAGGTACCAACCTGAAAGTGGCTCAAGGAGTTTTTAATGGGTGTAAAAAATCCTTGGTTATGCCTTCCTTCGGAGGAGACGTTGAGAGGTGGTCTCGAGTTTGTGTGGTGTCAGGCACTCGTTAAAGATCTATATACTAATCAAAACTGGCTAAGCAAAATTTAGGACTTCCATAGTAGCATAAAGTGACGTTAAATGAAAAACTATCTCACTAACTAACTGAACAAAGTCAACATTCTAAGTGATGTTATTGCTAGCGATCATTGACATATGACTGTTACTACACAGTCAAAATGAATAAATTTGTCATTTTTCAACGTTTTGAAAATTATCAACATAAATGACAGATGAAACTTGGCATAAGATAATGGACAATATGTGATTTCGTTAGGAGTACTTGAATAAATATATCTATCATTAGTTTTAAATTGTGGTAATTCAATGTTAGGCGGTTTGAAGTAAACTTTATAATGCTGGAGCTAAACGATTCTGATTCTACCGCCTTTAATCCTGAAACTTCAGCGTCTGGGCTTTATCTTGTCTCTTAATGCTACACTAACCTCTACTGCATTTAACAGAAAATGAGACGTCGACGCTAAGTACTGGTAACTGGCAATAAGATATCGCAGTGGAGATTTGCGAAGGATCAATAAATAAGGCACAAGGAGCTGAAAGAAGAAACGTTAAAGAAATGTATGCATCCGCAAAGTTAAGAGACCTTTACTTCCCAAATAATCATATTTCATGAAATAGTACATATTTCGAATACATCATACTCGTTATAGTGAGTTTTGAGGTCAGCACTCACTGCATTGATTGTAAACACTTAATCACAGCTTTCTTCAGATCACCATCGCAACTCCGATTCTCAAAACACTTCCCTCCTTCCCGGATCTAGGGCTAGGGAAAAAAAAGCCGTGAAAATAGGAAGACCTACTTCGTCAACAAAGATTCTGAGGGTTTTTGTCACTGCTATTGAGGCAGTAGGTCAGTGGGTGGGACACGGCCCATTTTTAAGTGCCTCTGTCAACCTCCGACAAAGATAAAGACGCTATCGGAGAAATCGAAGTCGAAAAAAATACTTCCAAGTTCGGTACTGAGTCCACGTATATTCAAATAACCTTGTTTTATTTATTCAATCACGTAAATAATCTTAATATGCAAATGCATATCAATACTTGAACAGTTCTTCATACATATTTACCGCACCTCATCGAGATAGTCAAAATAATTTTGCTGAACAGAAAATCCCTCATTTGACGTTTTTTTCAATGAGCTAGTCAATTATGAATTTCAAATAGGAAAGGAAAAAATCTGGTGCGGGCAACACACGACTTTCACTTACCTCAATTTTTAAAATCAATGAAAGGATTTTCAAATACAGTTAGAGTTAAAAATACGTGAAACTATTAAAGAATTAAATAAATTAAATTTCTATAGAAACATGTGTTTGATTAAAAAATCTATTATATTATTATCTAAAATAATCAGTTAGTTTTATGTTCATTTCATCACTCTCTATTAACTTTTAAAAGCTTGTGTATGAGATGATAATTTTTCTAAAATCTTTAGTTTTCCAATGGTATATCATACATGTATATTACTGCTCTTATGTTCAAAAATGAAAAATTGCATTAAAAAAATATTTTTTCTGTTTTTTCCTTTAGTTGGGTATCGAATTTATTCAATTTATATATTTACTAGTTTTTCATCAGCGTTAACAAGATAATCTAGAAATTATTATTGAATCTACAAAATTAAAGGTACTTTAGGGGAAGAAAATTTAAAATATCGGCATTTAAGCCCTGTCAGACCATTTTTATCTTAATAAAACCTACATGATATTAAAGCCCATTAAATTTTACATCGATATAGCGAGTTTAATCAAAATCGTCGGAACCGTTTTTGAGAAAATCGAAAAAAGGGGAAAAATGCATGATATAAAGTGCCTCTTCTGGTAGGCTCATTTTGATGAAAAAAGTTTTGTCACGTCTCGGGCGTATAGTTATCTTAAATATGAAATTTCAGTTTCATAGGACTTACCGTTTCCGCCCGGGAGTTACCACACACACACACACACACACACACACACACACAGACACACACACAGACCTTTTTGCGGGACTTGGTTATTTGGACTCAGGGGACCCTAAAACGTGTATTTCCGTTGAAAACTGGAATTCGAAAATTTTCACGATCGCAATACTTCCCTTTACTATATATAGTAAGTGAAAGTAAAAACACATATTTCACAGACGTTAAATTTAGAATTGGGACTCTGAACATGTGGTGGAAAACTTCGAACCAACATTTGTTAAGAAATATATTTCGCATAATTTATCATTGTCTCTCAATGTCTTACATTTTTGGAGATTGGAAGTTATTCTTAATAATGGAATATTTTCAGATTCGGAAAGCATAGGGTGGGTCTATAGGGAGAAGAAGGGGGTCACTTCATAGAAAAAGCTAATGAATGAATTCTAAACTATTGACTTTATATTTTTAGGAGGCTCCTCAGACCTACAATTTTCGGGGAAAAAAAGAATTAGAAGAAGAATTAATTTTATTTAATGACCTGTTTCACATAGGAACAATTGTTCCTCTCTAACAAAGCACAGGGATGGATATACATTGGGTTGGCGCATATGAATATATGCTGTGAACGCACATTGCTTAGCAACCACAGATGACCAGAGATATGAAATATATACATATACACACACATACACTTATACACGCGCATATGTACATGGTCATATTGCAACCTTATAATTATTAAAAAATATATAATGTACTAAAACATAGAATAATGAAGATTAAAATAAAATAAAGATTGCAATTAGTTAAAACTTAAAAAGGTGAGGTAGGCTGATATTCAAGGAGATTGATAAATAGTTTATGCTTGAAGGAAGTCAAGGATTGAAACGTACGAACGGAGATGGGTAAGGAATTCAAAAATACAATAGCGCGAATAACGAAAGATCTTTTAAAGCAAGCAGTTCTGTAGGAGGGAATGAACAGGTTCAGGGACTGGGATCTTGTGTTGATAGAGTGGACAGAGGAGAGTGGGGTGAACATGTTATAGATATAGAGGGTTTTTTTGGTTCTAAAGGATTGGTAAAGATGTATTCCTAGGAATTATTGCCGTCGAAATTTTGGGTTAGCCCACTTGAACACAGCATACCAGGTGGAGGCATGAGAACGCCTGGGAATTCCAAAGATGAATCTAATAAACTTTTCGCAGATATTTTGAAGTAAAAAGTCTAAATTAATTTTTGTTTTGAATTTATTTAATTACCTACATGCGCTTACAATGAAAGATTTATTGAAAATAGATGTTTTATGTTTAGGAATGAGTAATGTATATTTGGAGGCTTTATTAACTCTATTGTGAACGTCATATGAAAATACCAGGTCGGAGAATATATATTTAGGGGTTTTTACACTTCAATATTTTTCAAATAGTTGTTAATGAAATAAATAATCTTCTTAACCTTATCTTTTGGTGTCTTCGCTGTGTATTGTACCGCTGACTCTGGACTTTTTCCGCTTTATAAACACAACTGCACATGTGCTCCATTTGAACATTCCATGTTAACCCTTTTAGTGCCGGACGAAAAATCGATTGTCTATGCGAAGATAACCGGCAAAATTCGACAAATATGCAACGATCTGGAAAAACGCTTATAAAAACGAAACTACAAATCTCTATTCGGGACGAAATAGAGGATAAAACAATGATAATGATTCTCCAACATCCAAATGATTCTCAAAAAAATCATTTGAAAATAATACGAATAATATAATTATAATTAATATAGAAAGTGAATTCTATCTACCATAAACAGTTCGACTTTGGACCTAGGAGAAGGTATGGTGCCGGTGTCCATCTTACCGCTCCATCGTAAACATAGTCTCAGCACACTCCGGTATAGAATGTGAAAAATGTCAGACCCAAATTGGTTTATGAATTCTTTGTCAAGAAATTTGATCATTTACAATCAAATCAGATCATTCATAAATTTATTTAGAGATAAAGTTTTCTCGCAATGCGAAGAAAAGGCGCTATTACACGACGAAGATATATCGTCGTTGGTACTTTTGCAAGTGTAACAAATGAGATATATCGCACTGAAAGGGTTAAATCATTGGTTATGAAAATGCCTATGATTTTTATTTCGTGTTTCATACATCCACTAATAATTATCGTTACTTTGTTAAGAAAGAGCGAGAGTTATTTCAATTTCCGTATCATGCAATGATATGTATTTTTATTTTCGTTAAGATATTTATATAAAAAAAAAAACATTTCAGTTTTGATGACCGTAGCCCACAGCACTTTAAAAGCCCTACCTACCTTAGATTTCACGTTCAAGGACCCTCGGCTATTCGGGTCAGGAAGTGAAAGCTGATCTTGAACTTCACCTCTGTCGTTCACTGCGCCTGGATGCATACTACCGTACTGTACCACCAGTTTCATTACCAATAAATAGTATTGTTAAACATAGAACCTTTAAGATATAAAAATGTGCATGACCGATTGATTTTATATGTTTATTTATTTAAAACTACTTTGAATCTCAACAATTATTTTAAAAGTGTACTGGAACCATTTTGGGAAACCAAAGGTCTGTTCCACTATTTTTCAATCACTAAAGTTTTGGTTTAGGATTGAAAAACCGTGTTGTTCATGTCCTCGACAGTTGGATGTATGAAAATTTGTAGAAATTGTAGTGAGGTTAACTTAAGGTTGAGTGTAGATTCGAGATAAATAGAACTTTCCATTGATGAAAAAGGTAGACTTAAAAGTTATGCTTGGTACTATACTAGACAGAGACTTATAACTTGACAGTGAACGAAACAGAATAAAAATAGCCGTAGATAAACAAAGGAGGTTGTGGGGCTCTTATAAGCTTATAAATGACAATTGATGTTTAAATTTCCACATTCTACCAATCATCATCCCTTTCTGTTGTAAACGTAAATAAAATACGCACAAGGAAAATCGATAAATGTGTTCCATTTTAATTCTGTGTGGCAAGTAAAAATTAATTGTTAAAGGAAGACTCGGAGACAGCAATTTGGAAATTAGCAAAAAAAAGAAGAACAAAGCCAATCTATTGGCAATGAAAATAACAATATAATCATATTTTAAAGTAATGAACTTTTTATGACCCATTTCCTCCAAAAAATAAAAAAAACGGCTAGAAAATATTTTGTATATTAAACATACAAAATAGACAAAATTTTGTGAGGTAAAGGTATACTTTGTGCTTTTACGGGGTAAACCAGTAGTTGTGATTAATATTGTTTCTTTTTCATAGAAGCTATTTATAAGCCTATTTATTTAATTTTGAATTTAAGCTTATATTAAGTGTTAACGTTAATTTTTAAAAATTGAATCTCTCCAGTAATAGATAATCTTAAACGCGGCTGGGAGAGAGTAGCTGGAATCCCTTGGATTCTGCTTGTCCTTCCACAAGCCCAGTCCTGGGTTATTTTTGTTATAATATGTTTCTTTGATTTTTTATTTTTATGTATATTTACTTTACTTTGTTTATTCTATAAATATTTCATGAGTGTAATGTTAAAGCATTATTATACTGTCCATATTGAGACAAATTGTAATATATCTGAATAAAAATTGTTCCTTCCCCTTCTCTCCCCCCCCCCAAAAAAAAATAAAGTAATAGATAATTAATTCATCAATCGTAGACAGTGAAATAAATGAAAAAAATCATTAATTTATAACTTATTTAGTCCTGTGTTTTGGAGATTGCAAGCCTCATGGGTCCATTCGATATTTTAGAATGGCAGTTAGTTACCATTTCGTCGAAAAACACTTTTAGTCAATGACTCAAGGGTGAATGTTAAAAGTGGCTGAGGTTTCTCAACCTAACGACTTAAAGCAAGCAATCGATTCAAGTTAGTCATGCTTTACTAATAGAGTCGAAGTAAATCAGCTTGCTTATTCTAAAGGGCGCTGGATCTTTTCAAATATTCGTCTTTGAATTTTTTTTTCGTTTTAATCTATCATTTTTTTTTTCAATATATATGAATGAATGAAAAAAGAACTTTATTCTGGGACTAGGTCCCTTAGAAATAACATACAGGTACAAAACAAATAAGTATTATGACTGACCAAAGAACACATAAAAGAAAAACAAAAAAGACTTATAACATTAATGATACAAAAAATTTATATACAAAGTATTTTAAATGGTAAAAACAGAAAGAAATTAAAAAAAATTAAAAATTACAATAGTATCTAAAGTAATATAGGGCTAACAAACCAATGAAAAAAAAACTTTAGAATGATTAAAAATAAAAATAAAAACTTTATTAACATTTATGTCATGAAGTGTAAACATTTCTCACATCGCTTTAATCTTTTACTAAATTAGTTGGCATCTGGTTGGGAAGCAAGGGTGTTTAAAAAGGAAGATTTTGGGAAAAATTTGAAAGTTGATGAAAGTTGCATGACGGATGTTTGATGGGAGAGTATTCCAGAAAAAAATGGACCGGGCTAAAAAGGAAATTCATATTTTTTGGTTCTATGGGAAGGTGTATAGAGTCGGAAGGACGGGATCTGGTTTCCTGAGTATGGACTGTGGATTTGAATTGCAGGAGACTATAGACGTAAGAAGGGCGGTGGGAGCGGATGACTTGATAAAGAAAGGAACCAAGGAAATATTGCCTTCGAATCGAGGGAAATAGGCAATTTGACTCGTCATAGAGATGTGATACATCGACCATCTAGAGGACAAATCTTAAGTAACAGTTCCATGACTCGTTTCAATCTGCCATGTTAAATAATATTGTAAAAAACCTAAATACTCTTAGAACAAATAACAACGTTGGCGAAAGGTGTACGTAAGTACTATTATTTAAATCACAAGATAATTTATTTTTCTAAGTGATGCAAGCTACATAGAGCGTTATACATCATTGTCTGCAAATTATTGCGTAATTGGTAAATGTAGTAAAAGCAAGAAAACGATTTTATTTCTGAGTGGCGAAATAACAGTAGTTGGCGCATCCTTCATCAACTTAATGAGCATGAGCCGTCTGCGGTTAATGTGTCTGTCATCACAAGGACTAAATTGCAAATGAGTTATTAGAAATATGAACAACTTACAATCAGAGGAAGAATATAATCAGCCGTGGATACTTAAAGACGTATTACGTATATTGGTGTGTACCAGATACAAATCACGTAACTTTTGGTACAAATTCTAGACCTCCATTTATGAACAAAAGGATATCTGTTATAAAGGCATAGTGGATGATTATACATTCGTATTTTGATACTCTCTATGTATTTATTATTAATATAATTAAATTTACATACAAATCTTCTTATCTCTTCCATAAACTATTTTTATTCTGTACTGTCTCGATTATAAAAGGTTATTGGATGGGGCATATGTACATAAATTCGAATAGAACAGCTGCGTTCAATCTTGGAAGAAACGTCCGACTTATCCACCACAAAAAAGGAGGACACTTTAAATAAGCATTAATTATGAACAACTTTTATCCCATCTTGTCATAATGTGAAGATAATGTGCCTTTATTTGAAAGATAATTGCTATGAACATTTTTTTTTGTTCACCCATACCCTGCCTTTCAAGGCTATACGCGGGTTTCTCGAGCTAGGGGGAGTGAGCGGGGGTTTAGGCTGAGTTAAAAGCCCACCCTCCCCACACGAGACGCGAACTGGTAATTGTTTTTACTCCATATTTCTGATCACACAGTCGCTGGGGAGCGTTTCGGCCACCCCACCTCCCATTGTCATAAGAATGAAATATAAATAGAATATATTAAAATATATATATATATATATATATATATAATCTATTTGTTGATTGGTTCTCGACTGTATGTTTTCTACTGGTCTTAGGTTTAGTCAATAAATAAACAATTATGTTTATTAAGGATTAAGAATTTATTGTTCTTATATATATATATATATATATATATATATATATATATATATTATATTTATTGTGTGTGTGTGTGTATGTATGTATGTATGTATGTATACATGTTCCCGAATGTTTAAAATAGTTCTTTCGATAAAAATATCGATTAATTAAAAAAAAAGAAAATTATATTGCTGTAATATATTATATTTTACCTATTAACAATAATATTTTATACTACTAATACTTTAATTAACTTATAAATTCCGTATTAATATTCCTTTCCCGAATTCGCGGACAATATTTCCAAGGATCATACCATTAACAATTACGCTCTGCTTAATCTCTGGAATTCCTTACCTACTAATATCCTCCATGCTTCTTCTCTATCATCATTCAAGTCCCAACTTCCAATACCTCCCGTATTCCCAAACAGACGCTCAAAAACACTGAAGTTTTATATCAATGTCAGATTTTGAATATAAAAAAGAAATATTATTTATGCCCATACCCAACTTCGGCAATTAATCATTTTTTAAATTTAGTTTTGTACAGCAAATGTATGTATCCGAAGAAGTTTATTTACTTATTCTTTGTTTTATTATATATTTCCTTTTTTTGTTTCTTTTTTACTTCTTACATCATTGTAAATAAGAATTAATAATTTGGTCTTTTGGCCAGATACATTGTATACCTTAATTGTACATATTTGTTGTTCTTAAGGGTCTCTATGCCAGAATAAAAATTATTTTCTATTCTATTATGGGGAAAGTATATTATAGTTCACATTTCCCTCAGATAATTGAGCAGAATTGGGCTAATGGTTTTTTTCACCTCATTGTGTTTGAAAAAAATCCTTTTAAGCCATCGTTGGGGTTATTATTGTTTGACTCTTCTTTTTTTTATTGCAGGGTTTAACTATAAACATTTTCTATATTAAAGAGATATGTTTATATTTCGGCGAGAATTGTAAATAAGTGGATTGACAAATGACGAAAATTAGTTAGTTCCTCTATTTTTAAAAGTTCATTTCCACATTGAGTAAGTGGCATTCCATATCCTGAAGGGATCTTCAAACCTTACCCATAAGTTGCTATTTATTCTATGAAAACCTTGGAAGATTTTTGGTTAGAACTCCTTTGCTTACAGAGAGGAATCCTCCGAAAGATACCGGGTACGAACCTGGATGGACTGGCGCAGACATCCCGCTGGGTCACTTTCTTTATCGCTCGCCGCGGACCAGCCATGGTTACGCAATCCGGTTTCGCCTCAGACTAACCCGACTCACTGGTCAAGGTTCTCGTTACGTTCATTGACGTAACTCTTTGAAGAATCCGAACTCCAACAACCGTCTCCATTATTTTCTAACGTGTTAAAAATAAACTACATGCCATTTAAAATTCTTTGCACGTATAAATAGAAAGGCTTACTATCTTCCCTTTCTAAGTGCTGTCTTTTCCTTCCTATGGTCTGGCTAATGAATATTCGTAACATTCGAAAGGATTTAGTAAAGATCATCATACTTTTACATTATTGTCTCCAATATACAATACAAAATATGTTTTGAATTCTGTTATTTCTTTCTTCCCCTACCAAGGTTCTGCGGATTTGAGCATTTTTCGGATACTAATCCATTAAATAAAGAATTCTTCCTATGCTTGTGAACTGGAAAAAATGGATAGTTTTTCGTATCTTTATCAATCTAAGCGATCGCTTTATAGGAATACGAAAACATATATCTGACGGCTGGACTAAGATTGACTAAAACCTTGGACACCAGTCCAACACAGATCTCTTCGCCTGATGGTTATCACAGGCCTCCACTTGCTTGACCGATTATTAGCTGATAACGCGGAGAGATCTCACTCAGTGTCAACCCTGCAAAGCTACTCCAAATACGAGTTACATCTATGAAGAGCGTAATTGGGTGGCTTGAGAGGTGAACTAGATATGAACTAGTTTCGATACCATTTAATTATTCATTACTATTGTTTGTTTATTTATTTAACGTCCCTTTATGCTGCTGTAAAAAAAAAAAAAAACTGAAAATTACTATACCAATATTTTATTTTTTGACATTTCGATCAGACATGTGAGCCAGTCAGGGCTGCAAACAATCAGAAAACAATAGACATATATATATCAATACGGTATTGCAATGAAACTAATGAATATTATTTTATTCATTAGCCCTGATAATGGCCCACATATTTGTTTCGAAACGTCGGCAATTTAAAATATTGTTTAATAGACTGACTCTTGATTATTCGTACCGATATATTTCAAATATTACATATATTGCTTGTGTGAGTTAGTCTGGAGGGGTCATCTACTTTACCTTGCTGTGAAACATGTTCACCATAGTGCAGTGTTAGGCTACCTATAACTACATTCAGAACTTATTCAGACAAGATCAGCACAAGCATGAGAATCTAAATTTTGTCCCATTCCGAGAACCATGGCTCCCAAAATAAATAAATAAAGAAAAAAAAACACAAGTACATGGATTAAAACATTAAATCCTTCCCGACATGTTTTAGTTGTCTCTAGTAGGCTGACGGGTTTAACACCCTGGCGAGAATTGGCGAAAAAATATTGATCAATATCGGTGTAGAATCGGAGTCTAAGGAAAATCTTTAATAGGGTAACTACTGTTTTAAAACAACCAACAATATGATAGTTTGAGTGTCGAAACGTGGTTAAACAATATATATTAATGTGGTAAGAGAGATTTTTTTTTTAAACAATTTTTATTGAGTAATATTACAATCTTTCCCAATTCGGACATCAATAATAGTGGTGAAAGATAACATTCATACAATATTTACACAGCAATAAAATATATATACAATAATGAATGAATAAAATGTTTACAAAGTCTGTAAATCGCTCATACCTATATACAATTCACAAGCATACAGCACGTGAGTGGGGAATCTAGCCAATGCTAGAACTCCAATATACATTTTACAAGAGGTCTCGAGGCCACTGCCGTATCAACCTTCTAGGGGGATAGTACGAGTGTATGGAGCTGGAAAGGGATTGAGTCAGAGGATTGGGGTGATGGATAAGGTTCTGATTTAATATGGAGAATTTTGATGGAATAAGATCTAAAATTAATGGAATATTTAGGTCGTGGTGTAAGTTATGGTTGGTGACATAATAAGGAGCATTTACTATTGTTCGGAGGACTTTGGATTGAAAGGAATGAATGCCTTTGATATTAGAACGTTTAGCTGTCCCCCACAGTTCAAGTCCGTGGGTCCAGATAGGCTTCAGTATTGTCTTGTAGATTAATAATTTATTGTCAACTTTAAGCTCAGATATTCTGTTGAGTAGTCGGTATGGAGAAGAAATCATAAAGAAATAATTAGACTGATTGTTTTCACATGATACTAGTTTCATTTTTTTTTTTTTTTCCTTTTTGCGTGGATTCATACCATAATACCTTTTCCTAAAGTATTAATTACCATGATCTATGTTATCTTAAAAAAATCACTTTCTATTATTACATAGTGAAAATTAAGTAAACACTTTCTTGTACGTCTTCTCGAATTCATTTAATTTATACAGTTCTACTTAATTAAGTTAGTATCAAGAATAAACAAATAGTGATCACTTCCCCTCCATGTAGGATTTAAAATTATAATGTCACAATAAGGAGCAGCGTGGTCTAGCGGGTAGAGCATTAGCCTACTGTTCTCTGGGCACCGGGTTCCCCCAGAATTATTTATTTTGGTATTTGACAAAATCTGGGGTATGGAGACCTTCCTCGGCCACACCCAGCATCTATAAAGTGGATACCCAAAATTTGGAAGGAGAGGGGTAAACCTGGCCGCTGTGCGTGATCTAGGTCTAACCATTACCTTGTACGGCCGTTAGTCGTGAAACACTACGCATCGCTATAGGTACTGACCCCGAGACACTTTATGGCTCGTAAAAGTAATAATGCTGTATAATACCCATTTTAGAGCTAGAAAAGTACTAAATGTTGCAGACACCATATTCTTTAATACTATACTTATGTTTACACATATATAATAGGCAAGGCGTTTTTAAATTATTGGGTCAGCTTATACCACTAAGACCAAAAGAGTGACCCGAATTTGATAGCACTGATGAAACTAAATTCGCAATCGTCTCGCAAATTCTTTCTGGTCAATATTTCCTGAAGACATTAGCGTCTGGCCGAGCCTGGCTAGGTAATGATATAACAGTGTGGATAGAGTTTTAGTATCATAATTAATGGCGTTCGATAACAGTGAAAAGAAGGTGTATGATGCAAGTGATAACTTGGTCAACGTCTAACTGCCATCAACCATGTTATTAGTGGAATGATCATAAAAGATTCAAGAATCCGATTTCGTTCAAATACAATTGACCCTTTAGTCCAATAAACGGGATATATTGGTTTCTTAGCATTAATTCACATAATTTCTTTCAAGAAAAACCTCTTTTAAATTATATCTTTGAACATTTGAATTGTTGGCTTATTCAGAAATATATTCATAACCGGGTTAAGGTTCAAAACCTTTCCTAGAACCCTCTTGCACAAATTCCAAGGAAAACTAGTCACTTAGAACTGCATCTTTCATCGGCTTACTTACATTTCATTAGAATGTGTTTACCACATGTCCAACTGAAACATCCCAACATAACAATGGATAATTACAAAGCCAGATATTATAAATAATTTATAATATATTAATAATCTCGCTATTCTTAAGGCACCAAGTAAAGCTATTTTTTCTATTATATCCTATAATAAGAGTGGATTATTTGGTCAAAGCATAAGTCATCATGATTTAAATATAATCATTTAAAAATATAATCAGTTTCCATTATTGATGGTTCATTATTATGTGTATTTTATTAATTTGCGTCCGTAAAAACAATTAGAGGAAGAAATTTTAAAAGTTTGGCATTTAAGTGTTGTAAAATTATTTCAATCAGAATAAAATCTACATCAAATTAAAACCCACTTTATTTTACAAATATTTTGCATATTTAATCAAAATTGTTAGAGCGGTTTTTGAGAGAATTGTAAAATGGCATGGTATAAAGTGGTACGTTTGATTAGCCGATTTTGGTAAACAAGTTGCTGTGAGTTCTGTCATAAAGTTGTCTTCAAAGTGGAATTTCGGTTTCCTAGGACTTTTTGTTTTCGAACTTAACTTACCAAACACACTCAAAGATCTTTTTGTAAGACTAGGTAGTTTGGACACAGGTGGTTCTATAACGTTTAACATAATTCAAGTTAATAAGAAAGTGACATATGAATACCTAAGTGATACATTTCTCTTAAATTAATCCAAGATAAATTTACATTTTTCCTTTCAATCACCTATGTACGAAATATATTGTATATAAAAGTATTGGGATCGTGAAAATTTCCAAATACGTTTCAAGACTCCTTGACTCCAAATGTCCCGCAAAATAGTCTCTAAGCGGGATCACTTGTAGCTGGGTGGCTAGCGTAACAGCCTCCCATGCTAAAGGTCACGGGTTCAAGCCCGCAGGTGGTCCTAGGATTTTTTAATGGGAGTAAAAAATCCTTAGTTACGCCGTCCTTCGGAGGGGACGTTAAAAGGTGGTCCCGAGCCTGTGCGATGTCAGGTATTCGTTAAAGATCCCCATCCTAATAAAACCTGGATAGGCAAAATTTAGGACACTCACTGTAGCATCGTCCGATTAGCCATAGCAGCATAAAGTGACGTTAAATAAATAAACAAACAAACAATAGTCTCTAAGTGTATGTAGTAAGCTTAGCTCGAAAACGAAAAGTCGTATAAAATTGAAATTTCACATTGTAGGATATATGTCTGAGATGTTTAAGCAAGTTTTTCAACAAAATCGTCGAATCGAAACAGCCACTTTATACCGTGCATTTTGCACCTATCTACGATTTTCTCAAAAACAGCTCTATCGACTTAAAATTATAAGAGCTTTGATACCATGTAGATTTTAGTCTTGTATTTTTTGTAAGTATGACATGGTCTAAATGACACGATTTTAAATTTTATTCCTCCAAAGTACAATTCATTTTGTAAATTCCATAAAATAACCATATTCCCATTGATAGAAAACCGCTAAATATACACGTTGAACGAATTTGAAAACTATCGGAAGTAGAAAAATCCAAACGGAATTGTGTGTGTGTGTGTGTGTGGTAAGTCTAGCGCAAAAACGAAAAGTCGTATAAAAATTGAAATTTCACATTGTAGGATATATGTCTGAGATGTTTAAGCAAGTTTTTTCAACAAAATCGTCGAATCGAAACAGCCACTTTATACCGTGCATTTTGCACCTATCTACGATTTTCTCAAAAACAGCTCTATCGACTTAAAATTATAAGAGCTTTGATACCATGTAGATTTTAGTCTTGTATTTTTTGTAAGTATGACATGGTCTAAATGACACGATTTTAAATTTTATTCCTCCAAAGTACAATTCATTTTGTAAATTCCATAAAATAACCATATTCCCATTGATAGAAAACCGCTAAATATACACGTTGAACGAATTTGAAAACTATCGGAAGTAGAAAAATCCAAACGGAATTGTGTGTGTGTGTGTGTGTGGTAAGTCTAGCGCAAAAAACGAAAAGTCGTATAAAAATTGAAATTTTCACATTGTAGGATATATGTCTGAGATGTTTAAGCAAGTTTTTCAACAAAATCGTCGAATCGAAACAGCCACTTTATACCGTGCATTTTGCACCTATCTACGATTTTTCTCAAAAACAGCTCATCGACTTAAAATTATAAGAGCTTTGATACCATGTAGATTTTAGCTTGTATTTTTTGTAAGTATGACATGGTCTAAATGACACGATTTTAAATTTTATTCCTCCAAGTACAATTCATTTTGTAAATTCCATAAAATAACCATATTCCCATTGATAGAAAACCGCTAAATATACACGTTGAACGAATTTGAAAATATCGGAAGTAGAAAAATCCAAACGGAATTGTGTGTGTGTGTGTGTGTGGTAAGTCTAGCGCAAAAACGAAAAGTCGTATAAAAATGAAATTTCACATTGTAGGATATATGTCTGAGATGTTTAAGCAAGTTTTCAAACAAAATCAGTCGAATCGAAACAGGCCACTTTATAACGTTGCATTTTGCACCTAATCACTACGATTTTCTCTCAAAAAACAGCTCTTTCGACTTAAAAAATATAATAAGAGCTTTGATACCATGTAGTATTTTAGTCTTGTATTTTTTTTAATGTAGACATGTCTAAATGACAACGATTTTAAATTTTATTCTCAAAGTTACAATTCATTGTGTAAATTCCATAAAATACCATATTCCATTGATAGAAAACCGTAAATATACACGTTAACGAATTTGAAACTAATTCGGAAGTAGAAAAAATCTCAACGGAATCTTGTGTGTGTTTGTTGTGTTTAAGCTCGCAAAAAAACGAAAAGTCGATATAAAATTGAAATTTCAATGTAGAATATATGTCTGAGATGTTTAAGAAATTTTTCAACAAAAATCGTCCGAATGAAAAGCCACTTATACCGTGCATTTAGCACCTATCTACATTTTCTCAAAAACAGCTCTTTCGACTTAAAAAATAAGAGCTTTTATGAGATACAGTAGATTTTAGTCTTGTATTTAATTGTAAGTAATGACATGTTGTCAAATGACACGATTTTAAAATTTATATTCTAAATTAACATATTCATTTTAAATTTTCTAAAATAACCATATTCCATGATAGAAAACGCTAAATATACCTTTGAACAATTTGAAAACTATCGAAGTAAAAAATCAAACGAATTGTGTGGTTGTGTGGTGTGGTAAGTCAAGCGCAAAAACGAAAAGTCGTATAAAATTGAATTCCAATGAGTCGATAAATAATGATCAGTAGGAATATTCTAGTAGCAAGTTTTTCAACAAAATCGTCGAATCGAAACAGCCACTTTATACCGTGCATTTTGCACCTATCTACGATTTTCTCAAAAACAGCTCTTTCGACTTAAAATTATAAGAGCTTTGATACCATGTAGATTTTAGTCTTGTATTTTTTGTAAGTATGACATGGTCTAAATGACACGATTTTAAATTTTATTCCTCCAAAGTACAATTCATTTTGTAAATTCCATAAAATAACCATATTCCCATTGATAGAAAACCGCTAAATATACACGTTGAACGAATTTGAAAACTATCGGAAGTAGAAAAATCCAAACGGAATTGTGTGTGTGTGTGTGTGTGGTAAGTCTAGCGCAAAAACGAAAAGTCGTATAAAATTGAAATTTCACATTGTAGGATATATGTCTGAGATGTTTAAGCAAGTTTTTCAACAAAATCGTCGAATCGAAACAGCCACTTTATACCGTGCATTTTGCACCTATCTACGATTTTCTCAAAAACAGCTCTTTCGACTTAAAATTATAAGAGCTTTGATACCATGTAGATTTTAGTCTTGTATTTTTTGTAAGTATGACATGGTCTAAATGACACGATTTTAAATTTTATTCCTCCAAAGTACAATTCATTTTGTAAATTCCATAAAATAACCATATTCCCATTGATAGAAAACCGCTAAATATACACGTTGAACGAATTTGAAAACTATCGGAAGTAGAAAAATCCAAACGGAATTGTGTGTGTGTGTGTGTGTGGTAAGTCTAGCGCAAAAACGAAAAGTCGTATAAAATTGAAATTTCACATTGTAGGATATATGTCTGAGATGTTTAAGCAAGTTTTTCAACAAAATCGTCGAATCGAAACAGCCACTTTATACCGTGCATTTTGCACCTATCTACGATTTTCTCAAAAACAGCTCTATCGACTTAAAATTATAAGAGCTTTGATACCATGTAGATTTTAGTCTTGTATTTTTTGTAAGTATGACATGGTCTAAATGACACGATTTTAAATTTTATTCCTCCAAAGTACAATTCATTTTGTAAATTCCATAAAATAACCATATTCCCATTGATAGAAAACCGCTAAATATACACGTTGAACGAATTTGAAAACTATCGGAAGTAGAAAAATCCAAACGGAATTGTGTGTGTGTGTGTGTGTGGTAAGTCTAGCGCAAAAACGAAAAGTCGTATAAAATTGAAATTTCACATTGTAGGATATATGTCTGAGATGTTTAAGCAAGTTTTTCAACAAAATCGTCGAATCGAAACAGCCACTTTATACCGTGCATTTTGCACCTATCTACGATTTTCTCAAAAACAGCTCTTTCGACTTAAAATTATAAGAGCTTTGATACCATGTAGATTTTAGTCTTGTATTTTTTGTAAGTATGACATGGTCTAAATGACACGATTTTAAATTTTATTCCTCCAAAGTACAATTCATTTTGTAAATTCCATAAAATAACCATATTCCCATTGATAGAAAACCGCTAAATATACACGTTGAACGAATTTGAAAACTATCGGAAGTAGAAAAATCCAAACGGAATTGTGTGTGTGTGTGTGTGTGGTAAGTCTAGCGCAAAAACGAAAAGTCGTACGAAATTGAAATTTCATACTTGATACAATTATACGTCCGAAATGTTACAGCAACTTTTTCATCAGGGATCACTTGTAGCTGGGTGGCTAGCGTAACAGCCTCTCATGCTAAAGGTCACGGGTTCAAACCCGCAGGTGGTCCTAGGATTTTTTAATGGGAGTAAAAAATCCTTAGTTACGCCGTCCTTCGGAGGGGACGTTAAAAGGTGGTCCCGAGCCTGTGCGATGTCAGGTACTCGTTAAAGATCCCTATCCTAATAAAACCTGGATAGGCAAAATTTAGGACTCCCACTGTAGCATCGTCCGATTAGCCATAGCAGCATAAAAGTGACGTTAAACGAATAAACAAACTTTTTCATCAAAATCAGCTAACCAGAAGAGCCACTTTATACTATGCATTTTGCACCTTTTTACGATTTTCTCAAAAATAGCTCTAAAGATTTTGATTAAACTCGCTATATCGATGTAAAATTTAATAGGCTTTAATATCATGTTGGTTATATTCTGATCGAAATATTCCGAAACGACTTAAATGCTGATCTTTAAAATTTTCTTTCTCTAGAGAACCTTTAATTTTGTATATTCTATAAAAATAACCATATCATCTTGTTACTGTTGATAAAAAAAGAAAAATACAGTTGAACGAATTCGATATCCAACTGAAGGAGAAAACTGCAAAAATATTTTTTAATGCAATTTTTTTTTTTTTTTTAATTAGAACAGTAATATATATATATAATATACCGTCGGAAAGCTAAAGAATTTTTGAAAAATATTATCTTATACACAAGTTTGTAAAAGTTAATAAAGAGTGATGAAAACCAATAAAACTGCCTGATTGTTTTAGATAATAATGTAATAGATTTTTTAGTAATACACGTGTATCTACAGAAATTCAATTTAATTAATTCTTCATGTTCACTCATTTTTATCTCAAACTGTATTTGAAAATTCTTCAGTCGATTTTAACAACGGAGGTAAGTGAAAGTAGTGTGTTGTCCGCACCAGATTTTTTTTAGAGGAGAGAGGGATATTTCCCCCTTCCCCTCTTGGTGGATCCGAATATAGTAGCCTGAAGCCCTGAGTTGGTTCCCATGAAGAGACGCTCCACTGTCCCATATCCGTCACCTAGATGCCGATACATCATGTATACAATGGAACAATCCCTTCGCGCCATTACTAGCAAAATAACGGCATGTCAATAGATTATTTACAATTGTACGTCGTGCGTTCTTGGAATATTTTATCTTAGCTTGTCTTGTTAACTTTCTACTACTCATCCGACTGAAAATTACAGTTCTTCACAGCTATTAGAATTAAATTTAGCATTGTAGGTTCTCGAAGAAAGATTAAATATTAAACGAGAATCAAAAGTTAGAAAATCTGGTGCGGGCAACACAAGATTTTCACTGACCTCCGTTGTTATAATCAATTTAAGAACTATTAAATAAAAATTGAGTTGATAAAAACGTTAACGGATACATTGAGTTTCGATGAAAGCATGTGTTACAGATAAAATATATATTACTATTATTATGGAAAAATATATATACAAAAACTTTTGATCGTTCCTTTCTTGTTCGTTCTACTAATCTCTGGAATTCCCTACCTACTCATATCCGCCATGCTTCTTCCCTACCTTATTTAAGCCCCAGCTGTTCCAGTACCTACTTCCATCCCAAACAGACGCTCAACAAGCCTGATATTTCAAATCAAATATCAACTCAAAAAGACAATTTATTATTTATTGTTCATATTTTACTTAGTCAATGGATCAATTATTACGAATCAGTTTCGATGTTTAGTTTTGTTCAACAAATTAATCTATTAGAATTTATTTATTTTACTCTTTTATTGTTTACTTCAATTATTTTTTTCTTTGATATCATTGTGAATGAAAATTAATTATATTTCTTTGGGTCTTTTGGCTAGACACATTATATATATCTTAATTGTACATATAAATTGTTCTAAAGGGACCCTGTCCCAGAATAATTTTTTTTTCTATTCTAGTCTATTCAAATAAATACGTCAAAATATCAGTTTTATAAAAAAACAAATCTTGTATTATTTTTGTGAATAAGCGTCAAAATTGTGTCATGTTATTATTATTTAAAAAAAATGTTTATAAAACAAATTACTTTCATGATATCAAATAAAAGAAGCTCTATCCGAAAAACTAAAACAGACAATTTACTAGAGAAATTTCACATAAGGCTTCAAAAATGCGTGTCGTTCAAATTCAAACTAGAACCCGGAAAGCATGTCACATTGCCTTTCCATATTTCAGATTAAGCAACAAAATAAAGTTTAGCGAGTTCTCATCCATTAGCCTCCATATCTACTTTCCATCCTAGGATTGTCGTCATGGATAGAGCTGCCGGCCTTGACATTCTGTTTGCACAACGGAGCCATCTGGAGAAAGGTGTATAGTCTTCTCCAACAAGGGTCGATGGACTTGGGAGTTAAAGGCTTTTCTGTTTAAAGCAACTAGCTCCATCTTATACCTAGATAATTATAGTTGCAATTAATTAGAAAAAGTCTGGAATAAAAATGATCGGATGGTAATTATGTTCTGTGTTTCTTCGTTTCTGGAATATTCGATTTGAAAATTAACATTTATTAATAAAACGTTTGTTTACAAAATAAAAAAATATTTATCCATGTGATTCCGGAAAACCTTAACATCCTTGTATCAAAAACACTCTTTTAAAGAACTCTTTACATCAGTTCTTATTTGTAAGAAAATCTACATAAAAAAAAAATAAAATAAATAGCTAAAAAAATATAAACTAAGAATAATTGAAATTAATTGACTGTTAACTTAACAACACATGTTTAGCGAGGGGGTTACCAGTGTTTAGCGGCTAGCATAACAGCCTTCAATGCCCAAGGTCGTGGGTTCAAACCTGGCAGGAGAGCCTGGGCTTTCTAAATGGGTGGAAAAATCCTTGATTATACCGTCCTTCGGAGGCGACGTAAAATGGTGGTCCTGAGTCCATGCGATGTCAGGTACACGTGGAAGATCCCTTTCCTAATGAAACCTAGATAGGCAAAATTCCACTTGTAACATCTTCCGATTAGCCACAGTAGCATAAAAGTGACGTTCATGAATAAACAAACAAACGCATATTCAGCTCTCTTATGGGTGTAGCGTTTAAGAGAAGATTTACTGTAGTAGAGCCTTACATGACATGCTTGAAACTCAGCATTGGATTTTCGCCAAACTTACTTGTGACTATCAGAACCGATAATATTGAATTTACTTTCAAATTAAAAAACGATATTTTTCTAGACGTTTTTTTAACATAAATTTTCACAACTTCCATTTTTTCTGTTCATCTAGGAAATAAAAGATTTTCTTTTTTGGACCATACTATATTAAATATCGTTTTGTACTGATCATAAATATAAGGTGGTATTGGAAAATGATGGGATCCAGAAGGACTTTACTTTAAACTCAGCCTTTGATAAACCAACATTCATTGCTTCAAAAATCTACTTTTAAAAGGTTAATTTAGAAATAAAAAAAGAATAATATCTTCAACAAATGAAGAAACTGGGTGCGCCAATAGTTAGTTGTTGGTCCAATGTATGTAGTAAGAAACTATCTTTCAAGCAGTTATATTATAGGCTTATTATTATTAATTATTTTTATTTTATAGTATAAAACTATCCATTTATTAAATAATGGTCTAAGAAAAGCTCTCTTCAGTTCATAGATGTCCCCGAACCTGACGGGCCCTGCTACGGGGCTGTTCTTGGCCGAGCGGAGATAGTGAAGACCACTCAGCCGACGACTTCAGCCCAGGCGGCAGCACCCGCTCAACCGACCACATCAGCCAAGCCAAAGAAAGACGAATACGAATGGAAGATCGTCTGGAGGAACGTCCTCGCCTTTTTGTACCTCCACGTCGGAGCTCTTTATGGGCTTTACCTCGCCCTCACCGCTGCTAGCATCTACACCATTTTATGGAGTAAGTTATGGCCCTAGGCTTAAAATTAGAACTAGAGTTAAAACTTCATTTTATAGATAAATGTAAACATTTTACACCAAAAATGTCATGCTAGAGGTATAATAAAATACCTGAAATGTAAAATAGAATATCACAGCACATAGATATACTCTGACGAGGTTTGATTATTATAATGGACAAGGAAAGGGCCACAGAAGCTCGACAGTTGCGTGTCATGCAAGAAAATTAAGATGGAAATGGTGCTTGCCGTGGTAGAAGCACGTACCGCAGCATCAGGTAAGAGGTAACTCTACCAGGTAGGGGTGAACCCGCACTTACCAATTAGCAGAGGGGACTGGCTAGGAAGGAAAGGCTCCGTGTGGTAGAAGTACAACAGCAGCGGATAGGATTCCTCATAGGTGCACATGGGTACATGCCATGCACCCCGTCCTATGGGGGGAGAGGAAGGATGACGGAGAGAAGTTTTAGAAGGATTTTAATTAAAGGTAGACCTTATTATTTTACAAAGGCAGAGATACTCTGACCTAGGGAGATAACACATTGTAGGAACAAGTAGGTGATCTGAATAACGGAGCTGACTCATGAGATGTTAGTCCACCATATCAATAATTGACGGTGAGAGCTTTTCTACTAGACTAGTGTCTTGGCCCTAGGTCAAATTACCTCGAGTGGTTTATTTATTATCATAAATCAGTTACATGGATAAAAATATTTGAAATGGCATTAATTAGTTACAATGTACAATATTATTAAATGTAGCGTCTTCTTATATTCGGCCGGTGACACAAGTAGCCGCCGCAAGCGCTATCTCTGAGCGAGCATGTGAAGCATCCGCTACCGGATGCAGCATCTGCTAGAGCCCTAAATACACAGAATAAATCTTAAAGAGGTTAGAATTAGGAGTCTATTTCTTTGTGTATTATATTTCAGCGGACAGGCGAGAGAAGTTGAGTCCCTCTGTCAGTCAGAAGCACCGATCAAGTGCTGGGAAAAATCTGCCAACAACTTCCCCCCCATTACTCGCCGTCACCACAGGGTAAAGATTGCATTAATTAGACTCCTTAGAAAAAAGGAATATACCTGCTTTGACGAAGTTTACTGCTATACATAATACATGGATGGTTCTGCGAAGTATGCTGACATTGACGCATCCCCCAAGAAAACAGCATTGATCCTCAATTCGACGGACCGAGACAAACGACGAAGTCGCAAGGGAAAAGTGAGGGATCGACGAAAAGTGTATCCCTATCTACAAAGATAAGTTCCGTGAATCATTTGGATAGAGAGAATTTACCGTGAGAGGCCACTTATTTGGATCTCCAGCAAAACCAAGAGTCTTTTGGAAAACTTCGGTTTTGGTGATAGGGAATTGTCCATGATGGCTGAGAATAATATTTGGACTCCCAGAGGATTATACATCACCTGTATGGATGTTAGTTGAGTTTCGGTTTTTACATAATTTTATTTTCTGTAGTCTATCTTAACTTATCTTTTTACTTGATTTTTGTTTTGCTTTGATACTGCTGTCCATTTAGCTGAGCATTCTCATATTTTTTTTTTTTTTTAAAGTTCGAGCTTTAAATGGGCATTTAACTAATAAATAAAATAGAGCAATATGTCACATGATTGATCATTACACTTAGTGGAAGAGCAAGCCAATACAGTCGAACATTCCTCATATGCTTTCCACCTCTGTTTACAGCTATAACTTTACTCTTTTGGCTGTTAATAGTATTAACATGACAGCACAAGTATAATGTAGAACAGAAACTTGACATAGGAGCTGTTGTTTGCTTAATTTAAAGTGATTTTTAGTAATTTTATAAACCAAGCATACTTTGATTCATGCATTCCGTTTCTGCAGGTGTCTTCATTGCTTGGCTAGGAGGAATGGGAGTCACAGCAGGTGCACACAGGCTTTGGTCACACAGGTCATACAAAGCTAAGTGGCCTTTGAGGCTTCTTCTGGCACTTCTGCAGTGTATGGCTTTTCAGAATCACCTCTACGAATGGGTACGGGATCACAGGTAGGCCAAATGCAAAATATAAAAAAAAAATGATGAATTGACATTTACATTTTAAAAACATGGTATGCCTTTAACAGGGTCCATCATAAGTTCACTGATACTGATGCAGACCCACACAATGCCAAACGAGGTTTCTTCTTCTCACACATGGGTTGGCTTATGGTCAGAAAGCATCCTGATGTTGCGGCAAAGGGGAAGGTTGTGGACATGTCAGATCTTGAAAAGGACTGGGTCATCAGGTGGCAGAGAACGTGAGTTTTCTTTTTGATTATATATAATATGGTACAAATATGTAAAAAATGTTACACATTTGTTTTGTTTAATTTATGAAAGATATATTATTCTAAGAAGAGGAATCCATGACTTTTGGTGATATTTTGTGAACTAAAATATGTGAGTAGGGCGTTCGAACCTACGTCACACCCTCCAGCAAGCCTGGGGGGCCGCTCTCATTGTTGGTCAGCGAGTCCATCGGACTTAGCCGGGAGGAGCTTCCGAGGAAATTCCACCGACCATCCCCACATCCGCCACCCGTGGGACACTCCCCATACGAGATCCGCGCGAGGCGAAAGTATTTAGGTTCAATTATAACTAGAAAAAATGAAATCCAGGAAGAAATAAAGTCCCGGTTAAAGGTGGGAAATGCGTGCTATTATTCAGTTGCTAAGTTACTTAGTTCGCGGCTTCTATCTAAAAACTTAAAGATTAGAATTTATAAAACTATTATTCTTCCAACGGTTCTTTACGGATGTGAAACGTGGCCGCTTACTTTGAAGGATGAGCAACGGCTTAAGGTTTTCGAAAACAAGGTATTGCGTAAAATATTTGGTCCAAAGAGAGATGAGGCCACTGGGGAGTTTAGAAGGTTGCACAACGCGGAACTGCGGAACTTGCATCCTGTGAATATAATTGAGCTGATTGCATCGCGGAGACTCAAATGGGCGAGTAAAGTTGTTGGGCTCGATGACGAGCGGATTCCGAGAAAGTTGGTATTTGCTGATCAGACTGGTAGGCGTCCGAAAGGTAGGCCGAAGCGAAGATGGGAGGATTGCGTTAAGGCTGATCTCGGGAGCTTGGGCTTGAATGGTGAACATTGGACGAGTCTGTGTAGGCGGAATTTGGTGGTATCGGCATCGAACCTTCGGGTTCGCTAAGCCTATTATTATTATTATTATATTATATTATTCTAAGCTAAGCTTTCCTACCTAAACTTGGATTTTGTCTAAACAGGCATTGTAACAGTGTTTGATGATATAAATCATACTCAAATCCATCTATTTTTCAGATTATACCCAGTCCTGATGCCACTGCTTTGCTTTGGATTTCCCACATGGGTTCCTGTAAAGGCATGGGGAGAAGCACCTTGGGTCAGCTGGTACGTTGCTGGTATCTTCAGGTACACCTTATCCCTTAATGGTACCTGGCTGGTGAACAGTGCTGCTCATATTTGGGGAATGAAGCCTTATGACAAGTAATTGAAATTTGTTTGTTTTTTTTTAGTAGGATAATCCCAATAAATAAAGATTACAACTCAAACAGAAGGTAATATGAATCATTTGAATCACTAGCTTCAAAATAACCCATCATTGACAAAAACAAATTAACAACTTTTAAAAAGTCATAAGAAATGATTATCAATAATATCACAAGTACAATCACATTTTTAAAAATGTTATTTATATGTTTATTGATAATATCTATATTTATTTTATAATATAATATCATTTTATAAATATTATATTAATATAATATATTATATATTTAATATATATTTAATATATTTAATATATTATATTATATTAATATAATATATTAAATATTATATTAATATAATTTTATAAATATTATATATTTATAATATAATATCTATATTTATTGATAATTCAATTGATAATATCAAAATTATAGACATAATATAAACTTAAAAATCATATAAATTAATAGATTAAATTAGGTATGCGAAACAGAATTGTTTAAGATTGCTGCCACAATAAGTATGGGGAGCAGGATGGTCTAGGAAGTACTCGTAGGGAACTAGTCTACTGTTCTCCAGGTCCTGGAATCAGACCTTGACTGAGGCAGAATTGTTTATTTTGTTCTTTCAGCCATGGAGGGACGCTGGGGTATGGAGACCTTCCTCCTGGGGCATAAACAGCCACTATAAAGTGGGAACACAAATATTGGAAAAACCTGACAGCTGAGTGTAATCTTGGCCTAATCACCTCCTTGCACAGCCGTTGGCCAAGAAACAGTACAAATGTGTCCCAACTTTATAGCGAGTCAAAACAATTTTTCCTCTACATCTGTAAACAATATTTCCTCATAACATTCCTATACTGAACCATCAAATCACATCACCCTCCCCCCCTATATCTACGATTTCCAGGAGTTCAAACTATCAATCCATTCACAAGAAAATAGATTCTGATTTTCTGACCTTAACATCCTTTCTCACAAAACTAAATCATATGAACATTCCTTTCTAGCCCATTCCACCAGCTTTTGAAATTCTTCCCCTTCAAAATTCTGCTGTGCGCCCTCTCTTTCCACACTCAAATACATTATTTTTCAGTACCTCCTTTCTTCTAAAATGATGCTACCAGACAAAAAATAAGAATTGTACTGTTAAGTTTTAGTTGTATTGTAGTAAATATTTGTAATTTTTCACATGCATTTATATAAGCTTCTTCAAATTTTATTTTTTGTGAATTCTCTTTTAGTTTAGCAGTATATTTTATTTAATTACATTGTCACTAAAAAAGAATTTATTTCTTATTATTGTTCTATTAATGTTTTTTCATAAATTGTGTGTCTTGGCCAGATATAGCTCTTAGAATATGTCAGTGAAAACTATTATGTCATTTCTGGAAGGAATTAGTCCGGGTGGCGGTCATTAAATGAAACAACTAAATAGTTTCAACTATTTTATTGTTTGCCAACGTTTCGACCCCCTTTGTGGGTCATCATCAGGGCGCATGGTGGGAGAATGGAAACTAGGTCGACACCTAGTTTCCATTCTCCCACCATGCGCCCTGATGATGACCCACAAAGGGGGTCGAAACGTTGGCAAACAATAAAATAGTTGAAACTATTTAGTTGTTTCATTTAATGACCGCCACCCGGACTAATTCCTTCCAGTAATTCTCAACGGTCAACTAATTACATCCACTATTATGTCATTTATTCATAAATAATTTGATTCTAAAATTTTATTTTTTTTTAGAACGATCTCGGCTGCAGAAAATTTAACAGTGGCCTGCATCGCTTTCGGCGAAGGTTGGCACAATTATCATCACGCCTTCCCTTGGGATTATAAAACATCTGAATTCCATGGTTACAGAACAAATGTGTCTAAGGCATTTATCGACTTCTTTGCAAAAATCGGTTGGGCATACGACCTGAAGACTGTTCCTCAGGACCTTATTAGGAAGAGGGTTGCGAGGACAGGAGATATCAACGCACATCATGAGAGCGATATTTGGGGCTGGGGGATAAGGACATAGACAAGGATGAGAAAAAAATGGTTATCGACTTTTTGAAAGATAACAAAGAGGACTGAAAATTTGCTCAACATTACAAATGCATCGCAAAGAGAGAAAATCATCAAGGCTCTCGTTGATGCATCTAATCAAAGCATGAATATTAATACTGACTGTATTTTATTTAGTATTTAAGATTAAGTATTTTCAAACAGGTAAAGTATTAGAGGTGTTTTCTTGATGAGCATTTCCACGAAGTTTAAGAAAGATGTTGATAACTTTTTTATTTGTAGTCTGTAATAAGTTGATTGAAGATAAAAGTTTAGAAATGAACAAGATTTACCTTTGAATAAATAAGCAAAGATTTATTTATTAACAAAATTTAAGGGTTTTGAGTTAAATTAAAAATGGTCAAAGACTATGTTTCTACAATTCTTATAATTATATGAAAATGGATGGGCGAATGAAGACAAAAAGGAAACATCCTAACATCAATTTTTGGAAACCCATAAACTCTATTTATTGCTAGAGAGGTAGACTTTTTTTTTTTATTGGAAAAAAGTATCGGACTGCGATGTTATTTTCTTTTAATTTAATGGTGTTTAAAAACTATAATTTTTTACAAAAAAAAAAAAAAAAAAAAAAAGGGGGACATACTGAGTTTTTGTAATTTATTTATAGAATTTCAGATAATTCTTAATCAATGTAATCTTAGACTTTCATTTTCTCTCAGAAATTTGATCAACCTATTATAGTAACAAAGACAAAATGATCAACCTATTATAGTAACAAAGACAAAATGATCAACCTATTATAGTAACAAAGACAAAATGATCAACCTATTATAGTAACAAAGACAAAATGATCAACCTATTATAGTAACAAAGACAAAATGATCAACTATTATAGTAACAAAGACAAAATGATCAACCTATTATAGTAACAAAGACAAAATGATCAACCTATTATAGTAACAAAGACAAAATGAATCTTTGCATTCAGTTTGTCAGGACTAACAACCCAGTAAATACATAACAGTAGTATTTTTTTTAAACAAATATAAAATCCTTTTTATTTTGGACTCTTATTTCATAGATGAAAGTTAATTCAGATAATTTAAAGCAGGATTATCATGCATTCCATAATTACAGGGAGTGTACTTTGCTTTTATATTGTTATCTCAAAATAAAAAGGATGATTATTTAGGTGAAATAAGATCAGAACGAAGACAACAGAAATGGCTAGAATAGTGTTTATATTATAAATGTTTGTTTATCATTGTATGTATATATGTTGTGATAAATTATTTATTAATTATTAGAAAGTTTAGGTATTAATATCACATCAGATGAGTGTTAAAAAAGACTTGAAGGGACTATTAATTTCTCTCGAGTGAGAAAACGATTTTCAAAATAGTAAAAATAAAATTTACACGTCTGATTGCGATATTTTTAAGATGAAGTTTTAAACCAAGGAAAAAGTAATTTCCTTAAGAAATTCTTTAACTATCTAAGGTTTGGTTATTATATTTTAAATTTTATTGATATTACTTTTTTATTTTATCAACCATTAACATGGTTTAATTATTTTGAAGAAGGAAGAAACTAGCTGAGATTTATTCTAACTTGGCTGTATGAAAACTATCAAAGAAATTTTGATACGTAATTTTAGAGATCATAATTTCTATGAAGTTCAATATGTACTGTTAATTTTATTACCTTTTTTTATTTTATTTAGTTGATTAAATATGACTTATTTAATTGTTATCACTATAATTTTTAGTACTCTCCAAAGAGAAAATATGCAAATAATTTGCATAGCACATTTGATTTGTTAAACGTATATATATTCTGATTTAATTATTATTTGCCAATGATTCACTCATTTAACTTATTTTAGTAAAAATAAATTGGATTCTTAAAAAATAACAACTCCTTATTTTTTATCCTTAAAATCCATCTTTATCGTGCTCAATACTCTTATATACAACAATAGAGCTGAGGTCAAGAGGAGTGGGTCATCTATAGGTTAGCAACTTGTACTGAATGGATTTTCAGGTCTTAAGCCTTAACTTACCAGTGACTAATGCCAAAATTAACTGTAATGTTAAAGAGTTTATAAGAAACTGCTAAATTGTTTAAACTATTGCCTAAATTATTGTGTTATATAGATGGGCTGGCTATTATCCTCATTAGAATTCAGTTAGATAACATCTTCATTTAGCTGAATGAAGACGATCATATTCATATAACACTCAATGGCTAGATTCTCAAGACGGTAACTGTTTTGGAATATTTAGGTTTTATCTTTGGCCACAATTACAGTATTGCTTTGACTGAAGGGAATCTTGTTTGGAAGAGTGAATTCTCCATTATGCATACTGACTTGATTTTGATATCTTGGCATTTTGAAAAAATGATTGTATCTCATCAATATATGGTATATCTTTTTACTTTCAAGTCCAGCAAAAAAATGTTGTGTGTTGTGGTGTGAGGGGGCGGGGAAGGGAGGGGGGGTAACTCCAGCGTGTAAACGAAAAGTTCTATGAAATGAAACTGAAATTTCATATTTAGGACAACTATACGCCTGAGATGTTACAAAACCTTTTTCATCAAAATTTTTACGATGTACTCAAAAATGGCTCAATATATATCAATGTAAAATTTATTGAACATTAACATTATGTAGGTTTTATTCTGATTGAAATAGTCTGACAGGGCTTAAATGCTGATATTTTAAATTTTCTTCCTCTAAAGTAGCTTTAATTTTGTAGAATCTATAAAAATAACTTAATCCTATATTTAGGACTGATAAAAAACGACCCAAGTGGTTTACGCCTAAGAAAAAAGAAAAAGAAAAAAAATATATATATTATTAAAATTATATATATAATTTGAACGAATACGATATCCAACTAAAAGAGAAAAGACCAAAAATATGTTTTTATGCAATTTTTGTGTTTCTGAACATAAATAAAAAAGAGTAATATAGATGTATAATATATCGTTGGAAAGCTAAAGATTTTAGAAACGTTATTATCATATGCACAAAATTGTAAATGTTAATGGAGAGTGATGAAAAACCGATAAAACTAACTGATTGTCGAATATGATAAAATAATAGATTATTTAATAAAACACATGTTTCTATTGAAATTCAATTTTAGTAATTCTTTAACAATTTATTCTCATCTTTATATATAAGTGCATCTATTTAAAAATTCTTAAGAATAATTTAAATTGATTTTAACAACGGAGGTAAGTGAAAGTCGTGTGTTGCGCACACCAGATTTTTTTCAAAAATATTTTAAAACTTAGATTATTTTTAACTATGAAATTTCAGTTTTTGTATAACTTAGATTTTTCAAGCTAGACTTACCACACACACAATTTTTTTTTTGTGACTCAGGGGACCCAAAATGTGATTTCCAGTGTAAACCTGACTTCGAAAAAATTTACGATTGCGAAAATTCCTGACTATATATTTCTTAAAGGTAAGTGAAAGTAAAAATTACTTATATAATCAATTTCACAATTTTAATTTAGATATTTGATCGGTATTTAAAACTTCTGAAATTTCCTGTTTTTTCTTATATCTAAATGAATAAAAAATTAAAAAGTGTGGCAAAAGGAACAATAAAAAAATACAGATATATATTAAGAAGGTATATTTAAAGTATCTTAACTGATTACAACTGAAACCATGTTAATGGAAAAAGGTTTCATTTATAATGAATGTCATTAGAAAAAAATTAATTACTCACATTAGTGCTTTTCATAAATATCGTCAATTATATTGTTATACTTTAAGTAGAATAATTTACTCATCAGCAATTATGAAAATATACACACACGTGTGTACGTATAAAGTCATAATTAAGATTTCAAAATTTTAAACCGAGATCGGTCATAAATAGAAATCCACACCAGAAAAGCATAGCCAGTACTCATTTTTTACTGAATTACATTCAAGAATTAAAATGCTAAACCAGCCTCTCTGTGAGTGGCATAGATTTTCTCAATGCTGTTGATATAGGCAGCTGTCCTAAGGTCCAATCCTAAGTTGTACTTCATCGCTGTCTTCATGATTGCCTAAAAGGAAACATTTTATTAAATATAATTTCCTAATTTGGTAACTAAATATATCAATGTTATCATCATAAGTAGAAACACTTGAAAATATCTTAATATTTATAATGTTTTTGGCCAAGTGAATTTACTAATGATTTCTCATATATATAATTGAAATAAATTATCAATTTTTTACGAATATTCCGTGTTTAGGGTAACCACCTCCAATTCAATGTCAAGATGATCACTCCTTTTTGAAAAGCGGAGGGTATGAAAATATAAAAACTAAGTAAATGAAAGATGGACCTTTATGGAAATTAAACAATTGAGTACTGGAGATACATACCTATATTAAAAAAAATGCTACATTTAAACTTGGTGGCCAAGTGTTAATCTATTCCATTGGTAGGTTAGTAATGTTGAAACTGTTGACAATTATATAACTGGGTAAATTGACTTAAGTGGCTGCATGGTAGAAATCTGAGATGGTGAAATTACTGTCTCTTGCTTTGAAATGAGATCATGAACCTTCTCTCCTCTTCTTTTCCTCTCCTTTGTCCAGAGGATCTTCTTAAATTTCTTCTACTCCAAAGCTGTTGCAGGGGACAGAACACAGGAACCAGAAAAAATTGATATGGCACATCCAGGCAGAACCTGCAACATCTCAGTTTCCCTTTTGGCCACTAGGGGCGCTCTGCTTCTTTAACAGGCCGCCAGGTGGCAGCATGGTCAACATAAATTTCTCTTATCCGAACCCGAAACACTCAGAAAAACAAAACAAAAAACTTCTGATAATTTTTTTTTGTTTATAAGATATTCATCTCATTGGAATATAAATTTTAATAACTTTATAAGGGTCATATGTGGTGTAGTGGTTAGCATAACATCCTTCTATGCCCCAAACCCGACATATGGCCCTAGAATGTTTGAAGGGAGTAAAAAATTCTTTGGTTATGCTGTTCTTTAGAGGGAACACAAAATGGTTGTCTTAAGCTAGTGCGATGCCAGTTACTTACTGAAGATCTCTATACTAATTAAACCTGAATAGGCTGAATTTAGAACTCCCCACTGTAGCATCGTCCGATAGGCTAAAGTAGCATAAAGTGAGGCTAAATGAATAAACAAACAATATATCCACTTTGACTATGAATGCCTCGTATATGGAAGACTCTTTGGGGAAAAAGAAATGAGGATGAAGAGATTAATGAATAGACTTATAAGATTTATTTAAGGCCTCTCCAGACGATCACATATTTCCAACAGGTAATCTGGTCAAGGGTGGCTTTATCCTGATTTTTTAAGAATCAACCTACTAGTATTCCGATCCTTGGGAATCAGAAAAACTTCCTATATATTTCACCTCATCATTCCTCGCTTTTCCGTACATACCCTAAATACAAGATCTCAACCTAGCGATTCATGTGTACCATCTCACAGAACTGCATCCTTTGAAAAGTCCTTTGTCATCCATTCAACAATACTTTGGAACTTACTACCCATCTCCCTTCATAGAGTATCATCCTTAACCCACAGTCAAGCACCAGTTATTTCTCATCCTCCAGAAAGGTCAAACTTCCGCACCAAGGTAAATTATCTCGTCCAAATTATGCACTACTTAATTCATAAACTTTTCATATGTTTTCTTTCTATATTTTACCTATTTTAATTTTACATACCTCATAGTTGTTAGATATAAAATTATCACTATATAATACCAGATAGGCTGAACCTTTTATGTTCATTATTATTTATTCTTAGAGGGCAAAATGTCCCAGAATAACAAAAATTATTTTCATTTCATACATCAATGTATGTGCTTGAGATAGATTTATGCAAATATATATATTATCTTTTAATTAAACTGCCCTGATGTTTTCAAGCATGTAAGGCTGTATTAATTTTAAAGTTATTCATACAAAAAAGTATTTTCTCTCGAAAACAAAAATAGGACTTTACAATAAAGCACTTTAAAAGAATGAATGAAACATCTAAACACATCTAATATTACCAATAAAAATCCAAAAAATTTGGAATCCAAAGAAATTATAATTTTTTAAAAATATTTCTATATAAAAGTCTTACCCTGGCTGATCTTTCCATGGTATAGTCAAGACCGGAGTGAACAATATCTTTTTCACTAGCACCAGAAATTCGCTTCTGGAAAGATTCAGATGGTGTTACTGGAATCCTTCCGCCAACACGTCCAAATCTTCTCTCCAAGGATTCTTGCACAGATTCTAGACAAAGCAGTAATAATAGAATTAACATGATGGACACACACGTTAATTAAATACTTTTTACTGAATAAAGTAGGTTCATGATTATTATTTTTGCCCACTGAAAATGTTTCGTAAATAAGGTAAGTGAAAGTTAAAAACTTACCCAACAGATGGTAGTTAGATTCTCTTTCATATTTGAATGTGAGTCTTCCATAGGAGACATGGTTCAAATTCTTCAACCATTCAAAGAAGGAGACTGTCACACCACCAGCGTTGATGTAAAGATCTGGAATGACAAGAATGTTCCTTTCTAAGAGGATGGTATCTCCTGCAGGTGTGGTGGGGCCGTTGGCAGCCTCGGCCACGATCTGAGGGAAAGAAAATATATCTTAGGCTGTCATTAATTATTAATCAATAATTTAAAATAAAAACAAATAGGAATGACCATGCTATTTTCTATTGTTGGGCGTAATGATAATTTTGATAGATGGTAATAAAAAAATAATAAAAATGTTCAACAGACTGAGACAGTCCATTCTTAAATTACCTTTAGAAACACCTTAACTGACTGATATGATAGGATCCTATCAACTTAATTTAAAAAATAATAATTGAGCATGAGCTTAAGCAATCTAAAAATATATTTATCAGATGAATATTGCACTTGAGGTTTCAAAAGCTACTTAGCCTTTAATAAAGATAATCTAAAAATAGACTGAATTAGTGTGATGAACATTACTTAAAACAAAAGAAATACTTTATAATGATGACATTATCACTAGTGTCTAAAACCTGAGGAAAATTGTCACTCTCACGAGCAGTATCTAGCGCTCTTTTTGGTATCTCGGTGCTCCAAGTTTGCACCCTATTAAGGGCTGAGCTACATAGCAAGAGAACAGCAGTTAGGTAAAAATTCGTGAGATTTGATGGTAGTGAATTATCATACACTCTTGGTCCAAGAGCTGGAGCCGAAAAATTATGACGTTATTATGACTAGTTCAGTAAATTGGCTGTTTCTATGATATCGGGCTGAACACTGTTAAAAGTCAATCAATTCTTCTGGTTAAGACACAAAGTATTATATGGACAAATATATCTCAGTACTTATAAGACGTACAGACATCTATCAGGTCTGAAATTAAAGCTTATTCAATGTACATTAATTTATACCATAATGAGTATTTTCATGTAATGCTTGGTTTCTGTATTATTTACCTTTATAATGTTAAAATGAGGCCAATTCCTGGTTTTGGACCGTTTTGGATGGCCCCCATTTTTGATTCCGACCATTCTAAGTTGCAGACAAAAAAAAATGTAGCTGTACAAGTTGGCTAAAATGTGAAAATAACATTGAAAATTTTCTTCCCATAAGCCTTTTTCAGCCCCAGCTCTTGGACTCACATACTTGCAATGTATGATGATAAATATTCTATTACTAAATTTTCTATAGAACTTCATTTTGTTTTGTTTTTTTAACTGTTATAAATAATGTTTTATTTCTTAAAATGGAGTTTCTATGCCAAAAAAAAAAACAACATGTTTTCATGGTGTGTATATTACACTTGTTTGTTTTGATATAACGTTATCATGTCGTTTTTATACCTTTTTAACCCTTTTGCTAACAGCGCCGGATTTGGCCGGCAGTCACTGGACGCCCGTGTGTACCTGTTCTGTTATATGCGCCTTTATAAAAGAATTCTTTTGAAGTAAATTTCGTATTTGGAAACTAAAATAGAAAAGTAAAAAAAAAGTATTCGAACATCAACTTGCCATCATGTAATGTGCACACCTCACGGCATGCTGTCCGGTTCAGTACTACTTCGGTGGAATGGACTGCGGTAACGAAAGGGTTTAACAATAATATTTAATATTATAGGATTTTTTGTTTAAACATGCCTTTCCCTTCCCCTCTACTTTTGTGGATTCTCACAATAACTCGCACACGAACTTTCACTTACCACTTCTCTCACTGTGTAGCGCAATCTTAATTCTAAAAGGGGACAAGTTAGGAGCACCTAGTTATCAAAAAATGTGCTAGATACTGCTTGTGAGAGCAACAATATTTCACAGGTTTTAGATGCTAGAGATATTATCAAGTAATCTTTCTTCTAAAGCTTTAGCAACTAGAAAAATGAGGACAAGATTCAAACTAAGCCAAATGAGTGCTTAATCTCTTTAATTAGTGTTACTAAATTGAATTAGTAGTGAATTTACTTATAAGATAAAACAAATAAGTCAACATGACAATATAAAGCAGGTGACTAGGAACAAAATTAAATATAGATTCTGTTCAAAAAATATCTTTTAACTACTCAGTCTTGGATTTTACAGTTTAGAGTGCATAAATATCCTTTTATTTTTGTAAACAGAATCATAAATCCAAAGCAAAAATTATTAAAACAGAGGATAAATTGATATATAATCAATCAGATAAATCAGTGTGAATATAAATCATTAAACTTATCACTTTAATGATTTTTAGTCACACTGAACAAAATATTTATATAGTACTTACCTTTGCCTTAATTTTATGAGCATTAGCTTTCGTGATGACTTTTTCAGTTGCAGCTGGCACCAATATATCACACTCTTCATACATGAGGTTCTCTCCGTTGTAAGGTTCAGCACCAGGGAAGTTGACAATGGTACCAGATTCATTTTTGTAATCTTCTAATTGCTAGAAATTTAAATAGTTATTTCAATTATAAATGATTATAAATAGTTTAAATTATTTATTATAAATATAAATTAATCCATGGCTGGAAAACTTTAAAGAGAGTGTGCAGAGGAATTTCGGTTCAGAGTAAGGACATAATTTTTATCCTTACAATTACATTTTCATTTCTCCATGTTGGATATTATTGTCTTCGATAACATAATCATGAAAAAGGTTTAAGACATCACCTTAGAAATCTCAAATCACAAGCAGTGCCACTATGAATTTGACCTGAACAGATGAAGAACTTAATTCAAGGAAATAAGTTCAGAGTAAAATGTAGACCCACTACTTATTCACTGACTTTAAATGTTAACATAATAGTAGCAGGTCTCATAAGCTATTCAAGGGTATGGAATAATTTTAAATTAAATTCATTAGTTAAAATAATTATAATGACCACATAGACTTTAAAAAATCTAGTTCAGACTCAGTTGAAATACATTTATTTTTTATATATATATATATATTATATTATATATATATATATATATAAAGGACTGAGGCAAGGCGATGCTAAGGCATGTCTCTTTTTAAATTAAATCTTAGAGAAGGTAATTAGAACCTAAGGCAAACACAAAATCATGATTGACCCAACTGCTTGGGTAAAACTGATGATTTATAAATTATAGAAAACTAGTACCTAACTTCATCTATGAAGAGCTGCCCTTTTGTTTGACCATACATAAAACAATAAATTAAAAAAAACAAAAAAACCTGTACCACTACAACCCATGAAGGGTCTTGGGGCTCAGTGCATATAGAGATTTGTACTGTTTCTAGGCCAACAGGCATGCAATGAGGTGATTATCATTGCACGCTGTTGGCCTAGATTAGATCACGCTCAGCCGCCAGGTTTTCCCCTAATTTTTTTGGATATCCACTTTATAGAGGCTTGGTCTGCCCCAGGAGGGTCTCCATACCCTAGGGTCACCCCCTGACCGAATTAACAGAATAAATAATATTCAGCCACAGCAGAGATTAGATCCCAGGACCCAGAGAACTGTAGACTAATGAAAACTAATAATATGTAATTATAATTGTAATTGACCTAATAATATGTAATAATTAATTTACCTTTAAAACAATTTTAAGTTGAAATATATGGTCATGAGTCATTAAAACAGAAATAATGAGCAGGCCAGTTGTCCAGTTAAAGTAAAATAAAAAAAAAAAAAAAAAAAAAGAAGAAAAGAGTTACAATAAAATAATAACAATTTAAAATCCTTTTTTTCTCCAACATTATAATAGGTACAATATAATTATATTATGTTACAGTTATTATTGAACTTATTGAAACTTAAATTTCTGACCTAAATTAAACATAACCTCGACCTAATAATAAGTAATTAATTAATTTACCTTGGGGTCGATTCCTTGAGGGTTGATAATACTGCCGTCCCTTTCAATGACACCAATACAAACAGCTCCTGCCCTGGTAAGGTATCTCATTGTATGAAGACCCACATTACCAAACCCCTAAACAATAATTTATTCATTAACTATCATATGAAACAATTTATTTAAGTAATATAAAATAATTCATTTAGGTATTTATCAGTGGTTCTATGCCATTCTGTGATTTATAACAAAAGAATGAGCAAGTGCAGTTGAGTGATATACTTAAGCCATCTTAGTCACAGTAAAGTATTAAAATATAGTATCTTATTTTCGAGATACCACTGGAAACAGTGGTTTCCAACAAGTGGTCTGCAGATGTTCGAGGGGTCCATAAGATTTCATTAAAAATTATGTTAAATTAACTATACATAAAAACAATTTGCGAAACCTTGGCTTGTAACAAAACTCACTCACGCACTACAAAGACATTAAATTACCCAGGATAACTGATAGTAAATAAGTATCTATAGAGAGTTCCTAAATTTCCTTGATTTACTGAGACAATGTTTCGCATATTGTAGTCGGCTCATAGAGCCTGGATCTGGTACATAATATCTTGAGTTGTCTTAAACAATTTATTTCAATCACGGGCACTAAATTGTTCCTTATTCCAATACCGAAAATTGCTGTTAGTCACAAGTGCCTTAAAATTAAAACAATGATTTGTGATTGGCACTTTAACCATTTTAGGAAATATTTAGTAATATTGATAGAACCTATTTATTTGATTTTTTTTTTTCCATTTTAATGTAGAATTGTTTTTTTACAATGTTAATTAATTTTGTATATACTTCAAAGTGTAAAACTTAAAGATCATCAGCGCCTTGCTCAACTTTAAACTCATTTTGATTCTGAAATTTCTTTATGGTTTTCATCTAATTATATATACTTGGGAGATATTTGGATTTTAAAAGAATGGATAAGAAAATAAATAAATTAAATCTATAAGAAATTGTAATAAAAATGAAAATTGTGCTAAGTGAATAAATAAATTAAATCTATGATAAATAGTAATCAAAATACAAATTTTAACTTTTCTTTTTACTTTATGGAAGATATTTTAGTTTTATTTAGGAAGAAATAAATTAAGATATGAACTTTAACGCACTTTTCAAGGACTTATATGTTCTTTAGAGGAAATTGGATGAGGTGTTTATTGAGCTAAGCCAAATTTTATGTGAAATACTGAGTAAATAAATCCATATATACAAAAAAATATATTGATTGTTTGTTTATTTATTTAACATCACTTTATGCTACTATGGCTGATCGGCTGATGCTACAGTGGGAGTCCTAACTTTTGCCTATCCAGGTTTTATTAGGATAGGGATCTTTAAAGAGTACTTGAGATCGCAAAGGCTCGGGACCACCTTTTAACGTTCCCTCCAAAGGACGGCATAATTAAGGATTTTTTATTCCCATTAAAAAATCCTAGGACCACCTGCAGGAAAAATATATTGAATTTAGGGGGTCCTTGCGATTACACTGATTATATTAAGCAATGGTTACCAACAAAAATTGTTTGCGGACCCCTTTTAAAAAAAATTGTGCATTTATAATCTATTTGGCACTCTGAATGAGAGCATGAGTCAAATGAAAATAAATGGGAAGCTGGGCCAACCTTATAGACGATCTCCGAGTTTCTCATTTTGTGCGAATTCAGCGTTTTAAAATGGCCGGGACATGTTATCAGGATGGATGAAGGTAGAGCTGCAAAGAAATTATATTATGGGAGCCCGCATGGACTCAGACCACATGGAAGAATGAAGGGAAGGTGGAAGGACTCCGTGGCTGAGGACTTGAGGATGGTAGGAGTATCCAGCAGACATGCTGCTCACCGAAGTGATTGGGGAAGGGCAGTTGAGAGGGCCAAGGGCAGCTTCAATAATCTATTTGATTATACACATTTCATCAAAAGAACACACCTTTAAACAATGCAGTTCTTTCGGACAATTAAAAAGTTTATATTTAATTTCATTCCAAAGTATACTAAAACATCTTGTTCCATAACCTAAAAAACTATTCTAGATTTCAATGCAAAAATAAACAAGTAAATTTATTTTAAAATACTGAATTTTTTCCAAAATGATAAGAGTACCTATTCTGAATCATTGTGTCATTATCATGGGGTATGATTATTATTATGGATAAGGTCTCAGAAGTCCTCGACAATTGTGTGTTCATGCAAGGAAAGAGAGTAAGATGGGAGGTGGTGCTCTTCTTGGTAGAAGCACGAAGTGCAGCACCAGGTAAGACCCTGCACCTTCCAATTAACAGAGGGGACTGGTTAGGAAGGAAACGTCCCCTGTAATAAAAGCACAATAGCAGCGGATAGGATTCCTCATAGGTGCACATGGGTAGAAGCCATACAACCCATCCTATGAGGAGAATAGGAAGGAAGCACGAGAGAATGTAAATGAAGGATAAGAAATAAAGGTTGACCACATTATGATACAAAGGCAGAGATACTCTGACCTAGGGAGATACCACCTGTTAGAAGCAGGAAGGTGATCTGAAGAGCTGCTGTACTCATAAAACAATGTATATTGTTCATAGTGAGAGTTTCTCTACTAGTGTCTCGGTCCTAGGTCAAGATACCTCTATAAGATTTATTTATTACCATGAAACAGCTACATGAACAATGATATTTACAATCGTATCAGAAAGTTAAAATACACAATATTATTGAATTTAGCGTCTTCTTATATTCGGCCGGTGCCTTGAGTAGGTGCCGCTAGTGCTATCTGTGAGTAAGCGTGCGAAGTATTCACTACCGGATGTAGCATCCGTTACAATTGTATTAGATGTAAAGGCACATCAGAAACCTTTTGGTATAAAAATAATTGACTAACAACTGAGTGACCATGATTAAAATAAAATGTAAAAGATAATCTAAGATCGTATATGCAAGACCTAGGTTCTAAGAACTGACAACAATCTGCGAAACATTATTCTCAGTGAACAACTAAAATTTAGAAACATAATATTGGTACCTATTTACTATCATTGAGTCTGTGCAATACCTGAGTGGTTCTTGTCACAAGCGAAGGCTTCATAAATATTTTTCATTAATGTCATTAAGGTACTTTCATATAATTTTCCAATGTCATATCAAAGATCCCCTGGACATTGTCTGAGGACTCCCAAGAGTCCACGAACCACTAGTTGGGAACTATTTGGCTAGAAAAAAAATTAATAAATACATTTTGAACCTACCTGGACAATGAATGTTTTACCACCCCAACCAGGTGTGCACCCGATCATTCCCATGTAGTTGGCTTCCATGATGAAGTTTTCAATTCCGTGAAACACACCTCTTCCAGTGGCTGAAATACGGCCATGGATACCTCCTTGATTGATTGGCTTGCCGGTAACACAGGCATGAGCGTTGATGTCAAGATGACCTGAAAAATAATAAAAAGTAATTTAAAAAAAAAAAGAAATTAAAAGGAAAAAGGAATAACTGATATTTAATTTAGAAACCGTAAAAAAATTATGGTATAAAATATTTCAACATAAAACTATAAAATTATATTTTTGGGTGTTTAGAAACAGAATAGTGTTGCGTTTAAACAATGAAATATCTACTTTAAATATGAAAAATAATTATTTAAAAGAATTAAAAATAATTGGAAATTCAAGAAAATTTTAATTAATTCTTCTAGTGAGCAGATATAGGAGAAAAAAAAAAACTTCTTCAGCTATTTCAATTAAAAAATACTTACCAAGACAGATAGTTACAATGATTTAAATTCTCACCAACATGCTCCCTATATCATAATGGCTCTCAATCATATAATGTTCTATTAGTACCTAATATCACATGATCTAATAGTAATAATTATTCTTATTTTACTTAAATATATATATATTTTTTTTATTCATTTAACATTACTTTATGCTATTGTGACTAACCGGACAATGCTACAGTGAGAGCCCTAAATTTAGCCTATCCGTGTTTAATTAGGATAGGGATCTTTAACAAGTAGTAGACATTGCACAGGCTTAGCACCATCATTTAAGGTCCGCTCCAAAGGATTTTTACTCCCATTGAAAAATCCTAGAACCATCTGCCCTATAAATTTTTAATTGTTTTAATATTTAAATAAGTGCAGGAATTTGTTGATAAATAAAATCGTTTTTTTAAAATTGATTTTAATTTTTTTTTTTGCTAAGGCAGGTTTAAACCTCTTTTAAAAAAATTGTCATACATCTCCTTCAACTTCAGGACCTACTGTTTGAGAATACTGCTTCAACGAAAATAGTCATCAGTGAAGTGAACAGATGAAAACATCAATGCATAAAGTGGTTCTAAAAGTCTTGACTGAATGAATCCAAAAGCACCAGCACCAAACAACAGTTCCTTGATTATTTGTTTGCAGGATATTATTATATAATAAATAATTTAGGCAAGGAAATAATCAACTTACCAATTGTCTTGGCATAGGTATCAGCAATCCATGACATCTCCCTTTCGCCTGTGCCCATATCTGGAGCAGGTACATCAATACCAGGCCCTATAATAACAGAATATAATATGTAATAACAGAATATAATATGTAATACGAGAACATAATATGTAATTGATCAATACGAACATTTATACTAAATTTAGAAAATCTGGACAAAGGAAATATTTCTGAAACATATTAATGTATATAATAACCAAGTAGCTCCATTAAAAATCAATGACGAGAGGCATTACATAGTAATACTTAACAAATCTTTGAGCCTAAAAAAAATACATTTATAACATGTTCTATATTTATTTTTTAAGTAAAAGCTAATGAATTTTCATTAGCAGTTGCCATTAAAGGGAGTTAATTCCACACAATAAATTTTAAATGGAAAATAAATTATCCACATGTTAAAGCATACATAATTAATGAGAGATTACAAAATTCAATTTAATTGTCTTTATTATACATAAGAAAATAACATTAATACCTTCAATGAATATAAATGAATTTCTGAGATTAGGACCAAGTTAAACTAATTACTTTTACCCACATGACTCAAGTGCACTACAGAACATTATTCAAATAAATGTGTAATTTAATGGTTGCTCATAGCATTTGTTTTTAAACTCCCTTCTATAATTATTTATAAAGATGAACCTTTCAAATAGACCATGATAAACAGTTAACTACACAGTATTACTTTATATTTGTTTGAATCTCTTAACTTTTTTTTTTCTTATCTTTTTTATTGTTTAACACTCAAGTAACAAAGAAAAGCAATGCTGCAAAAAACAAATACTGCAGCAGTACAGGCCTTATCAGAACTTACACTACCTTTGAGGTATTGAATCTCGTAACACAGTACTAATATTTTTTTATAAAAGCAGTTTTATGAACTGAAAATAGAATGTCTGATACATTCACATTTCAAAGTACTTGATAAAGAGACTAACATAAAGACTCTTAGCAAATGGTGTAGAACAAATATTAATAAGGCGAAATAAAGATAGGGCCAGCAGAAATCTTACAAACATACATGTTAGAGTCTTTAAAAAACAAATGATCCACATAATTAATAGACATGCATAACCAAATTAATAGATCATTATGTGAAATAAGAAGAGTGTTTAACATGGGATGTAAGACTACGAGGATAAATTAAATGAATCGCAATGAAGCATTAAAAAGCTGATATTTTCCAAGAATAAAAACAACTAATATTTAAATAGAAGGAGAGTAAATTGTTTATAAAATATCTATGAATACATCATACAATTATTATATGAATAATATATAAATGCAAAGTACATTGAAGCAAAATATATAAGTAAAATATATTATAAGAGCACAAATATGGATGTATTGCAACAACTATCATTAGACTGAGTGGGTTCAAACATATTACATAAGAAAAAAAAGTGGTTTTTCTCATCTCTTTAAAATGTCAAACTTTATGACATAACTAAAAATAATAGCTAACACAAATCTTTCATAGATTTGAGTTAGATATGAAGAGATAAATTACTGCAATTGCTGCCTAGAAAAAGGTATTAGAAAAAAAAAGCAAGAGCAAGTTGTAAAATTTCATTTCACTTCCAAGTAATTTCGTTAATCAAATTAGATTTATTTTGACTTTAGCCAAACATTTCATAAAACTTAACTTTTATAATTCTTTTGAATCAACTGATCCATGGATATTAGAATCAAGCAATTGTTCCCACAATAAATATGACCATTATACATTTAATATTCAAATGACTAATATTATTATTTGTCTTAATTCATTAAAACCTGAAAATTAAAACAAAATGGTTTATTTTTTCCAAAAAAATATATTGGGGTATAACAGTTTATATAGCTGTGTACAGGCAATTAACTAATATGAAAAGCAATAAATTAATCAAAGGAAAATGGCTTATCACAACTGCTAAATTCAAATATTCGAATATCACTAACAACACACCAGACTTGTTATTCCATTGCTACTGTGTACAACAATATTCCTCCAAATTTTCAATTTTCTCACACAAATCCTCCAAAGTATTCAAATTATTACTACAATGTTAAAATGTGGGCGAAATCCCTCAGTGAAGAAAAGATTGCTGAATTGTTGAATCCAAATTACTCATCGCTATAGACATGCCAGCCTGCGTCACTCATTCTGATATTTATCCTGTATACAAGTATATGTATTCTTTATTGACTTTTGATGTCAATTTCTTACTGTGTACTATGTTATGTATCTTTATATTGCTTATCATGTAATTCAATCTTGTATTTACTTGCCTTAATTTTATATCTTGAATATATGAATTCGTATTCCTTATTGCTTTTGGTTTAGTCAATTACAGTTTATTTCTGTGTACTGTTTAACTGTTTCTTATAATTGTTTTTTGTATTAATTAGGGATTATGTAATTCAATTTTATATTTGCATGCCTTAATTTTATATCTTGTATATATGTATATGTATTCCTTACAGCTTTTAAGCTTAGTCAATTACTGCTTCATACTGAGTTACTTATGTATTATATAGTTTTTTTTTTGCTGTATAGTGTGTTACTGTTTCTTTATAAAATTGTGTTATATTATTTAAGTATTGTATTGAATCATACTGTGTACTGTTACTGTTTGTTATTGTACTTTTATTGAATTGCCGCAGGTGAACTCCTTTCCCACACATGGGCTCGCCTTAGTGGGGATAGTGACTTCTACTTGCACTGTAATATGTCTGTGTTTTGATTCGAATGAAGAAGTTTAAAAAAAAAAAACAATCATAAATTTTGGTTAATTAATAACTAAATTATTTTTTTAGTATTTACCTTGAAACGTAAGCCCTCACATTTTGAGGGAAATGGGAGAGAGGTGGGGGATAATTTTTATTTTATCTTTTTGGTCAATCACAATAGTCTATTATTCAAAATAATAAACCATAAGCATTTATACTAGATTTCTTTACTATTTCCTTTTCTTTTAATTTTCATTGAAATAATTAAAACAATACTTCCTGATTCCAGAACACTATGCATTTTTTCTCTATCATCAATAATAACTGAGTTATCGGGAAATCACATCTCTTATAAGTTATGGCTTGAATAAATAGACCATTTTTTTTTTCTTTTCCTTTGTTTATCACGGTTAGCTTATTCTAAAACTCTCAACATATTTTCTCTGCCTTAAAAAATAACTGAGTTATGGGCATAATTATGGGTAAAATTTCAATTTTTTTTTCTTTACACTTTAATAATTAATTGCGTTTCCTTGATTAGAAAACTCTATAAAAATTTTTCTATCTTCAAAATTAACTGAGCTTCGAATTAAATCATTTTTAATCGGCCTCCATTTTGAAAATAATCGGCTCATATCAACGTCCAGATGTTAGGATCATCGTGGGATGTTTTGGTACTTTTGTGATGAATTCCGAAAAACATAAGTAGTTTGGGAGAAAAGTCGATTTTTTTTAATTTAATTTTTTTTTTTTTGTTATCTTGAAACGTAACCCTTCAAATTTTGAGAGGGAGGGTAGTTTTTTTTTTATAGTCGGTCACGAAGGTTCAATTGAAATTGAAATCCATTATTTCTACGAAAAAAAAATTCTTTAAGTATTCGTCTTAGAAGTAATGGTATTCACTACTTCTATAAATAATATAACTTTAAGTTTGTTTTTTTAATGTATTTGTTTTTGTGCCAGACATAAGACTGTTATTCTTAGAAGACTGAAGGCCCCAGAATAAAATTTACCTCTCTTTCTTCCTTTTTATTCTGTATTTAACATCTAGCGTGAATTTGTCTTAAGTCTGCTCTCCTGATTTTAGATACATTTTCCCTCAATTAATACTAGAATACATTGCCGAATCTCCGTTCATCGCTAAAACTGCAGAAAGAATAATGCAAGAGTATGTAAAAGCTGCCTAGTTTCCAAGCCCTAGAGGTGAGTAGAGTGTTACACTTGGCAGCACCCCAGAATTATTTATGGACTAGGGAAAGAAAAAGGCTTACCGATGAACCCTTTCTTGGCCAACTCAAGGGTGAACCTTCTCGTGATTTTCTCAAGCTCATGCTCTGAGTAGTTCTTGGGGTTGATCTTGATACCGGCTTTGGCTCCTCCGAAGGGTACGTCAACGCAGGCGCACTTGAAGGTCATCAGGGCTGACAGGGCTTTCACTTCGTCTCGGGAGACATCGTCGGAAAATCGGATACCTGGAATAGACAAGGAAAATACATTAATTAAACAAAACAGGAAACAGTAAGTAAACCAAAAGTTAAGTATAACAGCAAGAATAAAAAATTAGTGAGGAGAATTCTTCTACAAGAGCAAATATATTTAAGATGAAAAGATTGTTGGGGATGCGGTCAACAAGAAATAACACACTAATAAAGAACACTATTACAATTAAAAGATAAAATAATAAGATAGTAATAAAAATCAGGTGAGGGCAAGACACGAGTTCCACTTATCTCAGTTTTTAAAATCGAATTAAGAACTATTAAATAAAGTTAGACTTAAAATATAGGTAAGCGATAGTAAAAATGCCTGTATTATTATGTTTTGTAGTGAGAATAGTTGACTGTGTGTATGAAGAGAAGTTAGTTGAGGGTGCAGTCAGATTAACACACAATTAAATAGAAACAATTTATTAGTGCCGACGTTTCGGTCTAAATTTTAGGCCTTCTTCAGGGATATAAAACGAAAGATAACGATTGTTTGGTCATATTTTGTTTAATAGCCCTAAAGAAGGCCTAAAATTTAGGGCGAAACGTCGGCACTATTAAATAAATGTTTCAACTTAATTGTGTGTTAATCTGACTGTACCATCAACTAACTTCTCCTCTATATTCAGTTTTGTTGGAAACATATATTTTAGATTGAATAATCTAACAACATAAAATTGTTATACACAATGATCACAGACAGTTGTTCCAAAATCTTTAGCTTTTCAACGGTATATTATACATCCATATTACTAATCTTACATTCAGGAAAAAAAAAAACATTTTATAAGACACCAAGTTACAAATGCAATCGTGACTCAGCTTACATAAACTCTATTGTCGCATACATAAATTTCGTAGTACAAATTTATCTGGTTTAGAAAGATACTGGTCATATTATAGGCTACCCGAACAAACAGGCATGAGGATGGGTATCTGGTGTTTCTAACACCAATATATATGTATATATTAATAGGTTCATTATATAAACATATATATTTAAATGAACCATAATTAGACATCACACTGTCGTGGAAATAAAAAAATTATTAGATACGCGATGAGTAGGCTAATTTCGGGATTTAAAAGTAATTTAAAATCTATAAAAACAAGACATTTTCTTTCCACATTAAGATATCGTGATTGAGACAGCACTTAAAAATAAAACTGTTTATAGGAAACTCTAACTGACTTTTCAGTATTCAGTAATTTTCAACAATTGTTTCAATGAGCTGCTAACCTTCGCAACTAATTTAGCTTATTTTTAGCACTTCTGATGAACTAGCATATTCCGTTAAATTAAAAATACAATAGTACAATGTAATATCCTAGTTTCTAATTAACAATACAATACCATACTACGAAAGAGGTAGTATACATACAAATACAAGATGTAAAAGTTATGAAATGTTAGCACATATTTCTGAAACATTTATAAATAGAGATTTGGAAGGAACAAAACCGAAACCTATTACGATGGTTTATGCTTTTCAAGATAGGGAAAGGAGGGACTGCAGTGAGATTATAAATTCATAAGGCAAACAAAAGATAACAGCTTTGAAAACATCAGGGCATGACAAACCTGAAAACTAAGATTTTAAAATACTTTATTTAAAGGATAATAGATATATTCGAATAAATATATCTCACTCATACACAATGTTTATTCATTTAACGTCACTCAATGCTACTGTGGCAAATCGGACGATGCTACAGTGGGAGTCCTAAATTTTACCTATCCAGGTTTAATTAGGATAGGGATCTTCAACGAGTATCTCACATCGAAAAGCTTGGGACCAATATTTTACACCCCCGCCTAATAATGGCGCCATTACTCCTTTAAAAAATAGGGCCACCTGCCGGGTTTAAACTCACGACCTTTGGCATAGAAGGCAGTTATGCCAGCCATTACACCAGAAGTGACCCACACACACACACACACACATATATATACTTTATATTTTTTAAATACATTTGAAGAGCAAAATGAACAGATTCCACAGTGACCTTGTACGCTAACACCACCATTACAACCTTCAGAGAACCCAGCTTCACGGACCATTATCTGTACCAAATATCTTTTCTTGTGAAGTATCATTACAATTCCCGGGATATTGCTATCATTAAGTAGTGGAAGGAGAACAAGGATCCGCAAGTTCATTTCCAGCCTCGGTAAAAAATCAAAACGAAATCATTAAATTATATAAAAATAAAATTGATACTTGAGCACTTTAAAACTTCAACGTAAAAGTATACAACATAACAAGAGAGCATAATCAATATTTTTTAAAAATAAAACCTATAAATTATACTAATATTATAAAGCTGAAGAGTTTGTCTGTTTGTTTGAAAGCGCTAATCTCAGAAACTACTGGTTCTAATTGAAAAAATCTTTTTGTGATGGATAATCCATTTATCGAGGAAGGCTTTAGGCTATATAACATCACGCTGTGACTAATAGGAGCGAAGAAGCAGTGAAAATCTAAAAAAAAAAAAAAAAAACGGGGAAAATTAACCTCGCTTCCCAATGATTGCAAATGATTTATCTTTTTTTTTTTTTTTTTCTTTATATCTTTATTTACACCTGTCAGAAGATGTCTGACAATCAGCAAATGTAACGGCGAGGTTCTCCAAGTAGTTGAAAACTGTCTCTACTTAGGCTGCAATATAAATAGACAGGGAAAAATAGATTACAAAATTGCAAACAGGACTGCTAAAGCAAACCAAATCTATTACAGTATATGCAATATTATTGTTGGTAATGGAGATGTGGGGCTAGAGACGAAGATCCATATTTACAAATCGGTATACCTCCTTACTCTTACCTACGGGAGCGAGAGCTGGGTAATGCTGGACAAGCAAATAAGCCGAATTACTGCAGCTGAAATGAGATATTTACGTAGGGTCGCTGCCTTGATAAGTTGATAAGAATATCTCTTCACTGCTTTGTACGTTCTGAAAAACTCTACACAACTTCCAAATAAAGTTTGAGGATTGAATAATGGTAATATTGGACAGGAAGGTATGACAATAATACTAAAATATCACTTTACTACTATATACACGTATTATATTGGTTTATAATTTAAGAACGGTTTAAAAAAGTGTTCAATCTAGCTGAACCATTGAGTGATAAACCAAAGCAAATCGTAAAGTTATATAGCAAAGAGATAAAAGACACGGTAAATTTCGCAATATTTCAAAAAGATATGAGATCTAGAGTACTTACATAACTTACAGTTTTCAAGGCATATTATTATTACAAAGCGAATCACTAAGAAAAAATATAATGTAAATCATTCAGAATGAGTGAAATAAATCTTAATGTCAAATTTATTTCTGCATTAATATAATACTTTAGTTTTTGTTTATAAAAAACAGAATAGATTTTGGAGTAGTACATTTTTTGTTAGATTCCGAAAAAAGTCTTAAGACTTGCTTACAGCAGTCAAAGCAGTCACTAACAAGTGTATTTATTTATTTATAGTAACCTATTTTTAGCCTATTTAGATATTACCAAGAAAGTTCAGATACGAGTATGTCTCAGAGATTGGACATCATTCCAACAGTTCTACCTACATGGAAATGTATTGAAAGAATTTATGTTCTATTTTTGAATTGGAACAGATTTGGAAATGTTGACTGTTTCAATATTTAATATATTTGAATCCATTATCCATCATTAGATCATACAATTTCTAAGTATTTAAGAATGAATCGTTAAATTTGAAAGTAGTTTAAGTGCATTTATACTTAAATTAAGATATTTGTTATGAATGTCAAAAGGCAGTGATGAAGGAAATTTTAATTAATTAGCATTTAACTGGTTAACGGTGTGGTCTAGGAGGACGTTATAGTTAGAAAGCGACGTGGTCTTGTGAATAGAGCACTAGCCTACTGTTCAATTATCCGGGTTCTAGGTTCGAATCCCGGCTGTGGCAGAATATTATTTATTCTGTTAATCTAGTCGGAGGGCGAACCTATGGTATGGAGATCCTTCTGGGGCAGACCCAGCCTCTATGAAGTAGGTACCCAAAAAATGAGAGAGAAACCTGGCGGATGAGCGAGATCAAGGCCCAATCACTTCATTGTACTGTCGTTGACCTAGAAACAGTACGAATCTACGAATGTACTGAGCCCAAGACCTGCCATGAGTAGTATTGGTAAAGATTTTTTTTTAACTAGTTAACATCAGTTTTTCGAAAATTGCTGTATGATTAGTACGTTTAATTATTACAGTTAAACAAAATTTTATTTTAACAAAAAAGGATATTAATTTATACTTTAACAAATGGACTCTTTCAAAATTAACGTCTCAAATATAGTTGAATGAAAAACTAGTTTTGTCTGGTCTATAATGGCTTTCGTATTTGTTTGTTTATTTATTTAACATGACTTTAGGTTGCTGCGGTAAATCGATACTACCTGGGAGCCCCAAAGTTGGACTATCTAGATTTAATTAGGGTAGGGATCTTAAGAGTAACTGACATAACAAGCTCAGGACTACCATTTTACGTCTTATCCAAAGGACGGCATAACCAGGGATTTTTAATTCCACCGTTTCAAAAATCATAACATCAAACGGGTTTAAATCCAAGAACTTGGGCACCGACGTGTGTTATGCTAGCCACTATACCCCTGTACACTTTCTTTTAGTAATTTTTATTAGAGAAAAACAAGCTGTTAACAGGTCGTTCCTTGGGATTAAGTATGGGAGTAGATACGATGGAGGAACTTTCGATAAGATCGTGGGAAGGGAGGAAGGATACTAGATATTTTGAGAAGAATAGTTTTAAGGAGAATCTATGATAAATAGATCTAGGCAAGTATCTGTAAACTGGGAATAATGATCTCACCCGTTTCAAGGATACAAAGAATAGTTAAAGAAAGCATGATCTGCCAGGGAATATTGAGAGATTAGTGTTGGAAACATCTTCAATTGTTTATATCCATTGAAATGTAGAACATAGTTATACAAGAACGGGATGTATACCAATGATTGATGAATAGGGACTTATTCGAATATAATCAACATAGCTTAATTTAGACTTGATGGAATGAAATGAAAAAAAAAATTCTTGGATCAAGTCCTTCTAGAATAATGAACAATGAACAAAAAGAAATCCTTATGGCCTAGTTATTAAAAATATATATATATATATATATATATATATATATATATATACACAAATAAAAGATCAAATATTCATTATATCTATAATTCTTTGCAAATTCGTACACAATTATATATACATATGTAAATTATAATCATAATTTAGTTTTAGATAGTGTTGCCATTTATCATAGTGACAAAGTGTGATCACATGTGTTTTTAAACATTGGGTAGGTTACATATGATCTCTGACGGTTAGCATCTAGATAGAGTAGAAAGGGACTTTTTATTCAATTCTACTATTTTAGGTAAGTTGTTTATATGTTCATTCTGTTTGTATGTATCTACTTTTGTTTATTGTTATTAATAATAAACTACTATTTTAGAATCGTCTAAAGTCTACTTTCTTTAAGAATTACAAATTGAATAAAAGTCTACTCAACTATGGCTTCAAGTAAGAAACTTCATGTCCATATTGTCAAGAGAGGAGAAGCAAAGTATGAGTTAACTGCTCTGTCTGTGGACAAGGTTGTATGGTACAGTTTACCAGAGCAGTTAAAGGATTTGGACTTGCACAAAGAACTATTAGCAAGTAAAACAATTGTGAGTATGAAAAATTCTATCACTAAATTAGGAGGTTATAGAAAAGTTGCTATTGCTTTTAAACCGGAATTGAAAAATAAATATTTAGATGAAGATGATAACTTCAGAATTAGTGATCACTATTTAGAAGAATATAATGTAGATGAAGCTAGTGCTATGGATATTGCATTAGGAGAAACAAAAACAGCCAACGAGGTTTTTTTGATCAAACGTATTAAGGAATTAGAGGACCGTATTTCAACTACTTATGCAGTAACTTTAAGTGAAATAGAACACAAATTTCTTTTAAGCAAGTTTAATGGAAAGCAAGAAGCTTTAAATTGGATAACCTCTTTTGAGAAGGAATGTATCAGATTTAAGATATTTGATGGTTCCACCAAGGTAGAAGCTTTAAAGTTGTTTATGGATGGTAATGCAAAAGAATGGTACGGTTCAAGTTTAATTAAATTACCAATAGCTGATTGGGAAGTTTGGAAAAATTAATTTTTATTAGTTTATGGCAGAAAGGGTTGGACGGCGATTCGCACAGCATTCAATTACAAGTATATGTTCGGTTCGCTGATCGATTATGTTCTCAAGAAAGAACGTTTGCTTTTGGAAGCTGACAAAGATATGCCCGAAATGTATAGAGTATATCAAATAGTGTATAATTTACCCCTAGATGTTCAGGATAGGCTTAATAGGGATAATATAGAGACAGTAAATGATATTTTGAGAGAAATGAAAAATTTTAATGATTCTTACGTGATGAAGAAAATATTGGAAAAAAACAAAATGTAGAGACGAAGAAGACTGACATGGTGAAAAGAAAAACGGAAAAAGTAAATGCTATGGAGAGACCATGCACCATATGCGAGGAACTTGGTTTTAAAAATCGTTTTCATCCAACGTCAGTATGCAGAAATAAACCGTATCAAAATAAAAATGTAGTTAATATGACGGAACTGGATGACGGCTTGAAAACTGATCTTTCGGGAATTGAAATTCAAAATGAAGAGATTTCAAAAAACTAAATTGCCCGGAAAAGCTCACACCATGTACATTAATCAAGATTAACGTAGAAGTGGACAGAAATAAAGTAGTAACAGCTGTTTATGATAACGGTTCTACTTGTTCATTGGTTAATGAAAAGCTTGTTCGTTTATTGAAATCGAAATTGCTCTCAATAGAAGTATTTTGAAAACTATCAGTGGTGTGAATTTTTGCAAAAGCCGGGCTAGCCTTCGTTTAAAAATAGGGGAAATAGAAGATACACTTAACCTATATGTTGTTAAAAATAGTAACTTCAATTACGATTTATTACTTGGTTTAGATGCTATAAAGAAGTTTAAACTTATACAAGATGAAAATCTAAGAATTAAACAGAAAACAAAGGACAGCATAATCGAAGTGAAAAGCGCGAGAATTGACAAGGATTCTTCGAAAGTTGTAACCAGAGAAGATAAATCAATATTGAATGATGAATCATTCGGAAATGATAAGAATTCCTTAGAAGTAAATTTAGAATATTTGGATGAAAATAAAAAGCATGACATTATGAAGATGTTAAATGAATACGAAAGGTGTTTTGCCAATAATAAGTTTGACGTGGGTATAGTTGGAGATAGCGAAGCTCACATTAAATTGAAAGAGGACAGATATATTTCACGGAAACCATATAGATGTTCTTACCCTGATCAAGAGGAAATAGACTCACAAATTTCCACAAATTATTAGAAAATGATTTGATTGAAGAATCGAGTTCACCTTTTGCATCACCTGTAACATTAGCATTCAAGAAAGAAGATGGGAAAAGAACGCGGCTATGTGTTGATTTTCGAGAACTAAACAAGTTAGTAGTGCCTGAGCCCCAACCATTTCCCAGAATCGATGATCTAGTAGTGAATGTCGGTGACTGCAGCTGGTTTACTGCTTTAGATATCAACTCGGCTTTTTGGTCTATACCTCTTCGAATGAAAGATCGGAAAAAGACAGCATTTATAACGCAAAAAGGCCATTGGCAATGGAAAGTCCTACCGTTTGGTTTTAAAAATTCACCAGCTATCTTTCAACGAATTTTGGCAGGTATTTTACGTAAACACAGTTTAAGTAGTTTTTGTGTAAATTACATTGATGACATTTTGATTTTTTCACAATCTTATGAAGAACATCTGAAACATTTGGGCTTAGTCTTTGAAGCAGTTAAGAAAGAAGGGCTTAAATTAAAGCTAGTGAAATGTGGTTTCGCTATGCGTTCAGTGAAATACTTAGGCCACGTAATAGAATATGGCAAGGTTCGTCCGATCAATGATAATTTGATTGCAATAAAAGAATTTCAACGTCCTACGACAAGAAAAATGGTTCGTCAACTTCTGGGGAAAATTAATTTTTATCGAAAATTCATCGATCATTGTACAGAGAGATTAGCCCCATTACATAATCTGTTGAAGAAAGACGAAAAATTTATATGGTCTGATAAATGTGAATCGTGTTTTCAAGAATTAAAGTTATATCTATGTACAGCACCAGTCTTAGCAATCTATGACCATGAAAAAGATATAGTTATCGAAGTTGATGCAAGCCGTACGGGTCTGGGTGCAGTTCTGAAGCAGCCACAAGCAGATGGTATCGTACATCCGGTTGGTTATTTTTCTAAGAAATTGACCCCTGGTCAAATGAAGAAAGAGATAATGTATTTGGAATGCCTAGCAATAAAAGAAGCAATTGTTTATTGGCAACATTATCTCATTGGTAAGGCTTTTACTGTGACATCGGATCATAAACCGCTTATAAATTTAAAATGTAAATCCCGAACAGATGAGGCGTTAGGTGATTTGATGTTGTATCTGTCTCAGTACAACTTCAAAGTCATTTATAAAGAAGGCAAGGACAATATAGAAGCGGATGCGTTATCCAGAAACCCAGTTCTAGAAAGCTTTGAAGATGAAAATGACTGTTTGAAGGTGATTAACATGATTCAAATCGATGACATCATAAATGATCAAGAAACAATTAAAGATGAAATTGCAGCTTCGAAGAAGGTTTTTAAAGATGACAAAATTAGCTTTAAGATGCTAAACAATAGGAAACGAATATATGTGTCAATGGGATTAGGACTCAACTTGATTGACAAAATTCACAAATTTTACGGGCATATTGGCACCAGCCAAATAGCTGAAAAATTGAGACCCTTCTATTATTTTAAAGACATGGATAATCTTATAAATCAGTTTTGTAGAGCTTGTGAGATCTGTGCTAAAAATAAATCTAGATCGGGAAGACCAATCGGACTCCTTTCTCAGTTAGGTCCAGCAGAATATCCCTATCATATCATGTCCATCGACACAATAGGTGGTTTTGCTAGAAATAACTCAACAAAGAAATACCTTCACTTACTGGTAGATCATTTTTCTAGGTATGCCTGGATCCGTACTTCCAGTGGGCAAAGTGTTACTGATTTCATCAAACTGATCAACCCAGTGGCAGAAGGAAACAAAATAAAAATGTTGCTAGTTGATCAATATGGGGCGTTCAATGCAAGGAAGTTCAGAACATACCTACAAAACAAGAGAATTGATCTGCTCTATACAGCAGTAGACAACCCACAATCCAATGGACTGAATGAACGGTTAAATCAAACATTGGTAAACAGAATCCGTTGTCGAATAAATGAGACTGATGATGAGGTGTCTTGGACCACTGTGGCTGAGTCTTGTGTCAAGGAGTACAACAACACACCTCACGGAACGACTAAATTTTCACCCGCTTATCTGTTATATGGAATGACATCCGAAATAGTTCCTGAAGAATTGAAACGTGAAACTGATTTGAGTGCAGATCGTCAGAGAGCATTTGAGAATTCAAGAATAAGTTTTGAAAGAAATAAGAAGCGGGTAGATCAAACGAGGAAGGAACATGAATTTCAGGAAGGAGATTTGGTGTACGTTTCGAATGGCAATAGATTGAATAGAGATAAGTTGGATGAAGTTAGGAAAGGACCTTTTACCATAAAACGTAGGGTTTCATCATCTATTTATGAAGTTGACTGCAATACGAGACATAGGGCAGCCAATTTCTTCCATAGCTCTAAGCTGGTACCATACTCTTTTCCTGCGGAAAAAGAGTCTTCGACCAACGGAGGTGTAAATTATAATCATAATTTAGTTTTAGATAGTGTTGCCATTTATCATAGTGACAAAGTGTGATCACATGTGTTTTTAAACATTGGGTAGGTTACATATGATCTCTGACGGTTAGGATCTAGATAGAGTAGAAAGGGACTTTTTATTCAATTCTACTATTTTAGGTAAGTTGTTTATATGTTCTGTATGTAAGTTATATGGTTTGTATGTATCTACTTTTGTTTATTGTTATTAATAATAAACTACTATTTTAGAATCGTCTAAAGTCTACTTTCTTTAAGAATTACAATTATATATTCATATACCTATATTTTACAATGAAACGGAAGATTGAGATACGAGTAGGTAGCGGAAGAGTTGATGTTTGAAGGAAGAAAGAGAGGTTTCTTCACGGATAGAGATAGGCAGCGAATTCCAGAAGGATGAGGAACGAACAAGAAACGAGTTGTGAAAGGATGCAGTTTTATGTGGTGGGGTATAAATATTGATTGATTAGGTTCTATTATTCAACGAATGGATTCAGAGCGGAGGGTGAGGAGCTCGGTTATATAGGAAGGTTTTATATTTTTTAAAGTTTGGAATAGGTAAGAACCAATTGCCGTCGTACAGAAGGATAAAGCTGTTTTAAGTTGGTATAATAGCCAGAAATAAGGTCACGTCTACGGGCTCCGAAAATAAATCTTATAAAACAGTCCATTAAACGTTTTAATTTTATTTCTAGTTCATCAGTTAGTCCCCCGAACACCAGGCAACCATAGTCAAAGTTTCTGAAGATAACAGCGGAAAAAAGTATCTGACAGGTTTTTAAAGGTAAGGATTCGCGAAATCTCTAGAGCTGTTTGAGTATGGAAATGGATTTTTGGGATATTTCAGATACATGGTTATTCCAGGATAGGTTTTGGTTAAAGGTAATACCAAGATTTTTAACAATTTTCTGGAACGGAATAGGGACTTTATTGAGAAAGAGCAACGGGTAGTATGGAAGGGAGTTTAAGGTTGTTTTGGAGCCGAATCTGAATTAAAGAGTTAAACTTAGTACTAACTACCACTATGCATACAGTTCACCTCATTACAATTAAAGTAACTTGTAGATAAGACTAATTCCTCTGATCTTACTCGGGATGTAGAGCAATCAATTTAGGCTCATAACTCAGAAAGGGAACTTAACAAATGGCTCAGTAAATTGCAGAGTGCCACGACATCGCTTCAATTAAACGCCCCTGAGACGGTCCTAATCTGTAATTCGTAGTAAGTACATATACAGTAGTTCAGCAAGTTAACCCACGCAGCACTGTTAAGTTTATGAGCGATTCCAATATTATGGAACTGCGTAATGGAATGATCACGAAACTGTTCCTCCAGTATAGTACCTATTCCAAATCATTGTATTAATTTTAAGCCGCATTTGACTAATAATAACCTCTTGTTATAAGAAATAGCGATTGGAATAAATTCTTCCATAGTATTAATATTAAGACAATCCATAGTATCGGGCTGATGCGAAATGAATGCAGGTTTCCTCTATTGCAATATCTTAATTCCAATTATGTAAACAAAGCTAATCCTAACATTGATCATTATTATACCAAAACGAACCTTATCTAATACCCTCTCTTTCACCATGAATTTGTTGAGTAAAATCGTTTTGTTCAGTGTGTTCAAAGGTCTTGAATCGAAAATGTCAAAGTGCGATTTTCGTCAAATTTATTTTTACGAATTTAAATTAGGGCGCAGCGCTGCGCAAACGGCTCGTAATATTAATGAAGTGTGGGGTCAGGGGGCTATTAATGAGTGCACGGTGCAGCGTTGGTTCCAGAAGTTTCGCAGAGGAGATTTCGACCTCGAAGACAAGGAAGGTCGGGGCCGTCATCTTGCTCTGGACAACGACCAGCTAAGGTCAAAAGTGGAAGAAGACCCAACCAAAACCACACGAGAAATGGCGGCGGAACTCGGTGTGAACCAATCCACAGTTGTACGCCACTTGGAAGCAATTGGTAAGGTAAAAAAGTTGGCCAAGTGGGTGCCACACCAATTAAACGACCACCAAAAAAATCGCCGCTTTGAAATCTGCTCCATGCTTGTGACACGCAATAAAAATGATCCATTTCTCGATCGAATTGTGACGTGCGATGAAAAATGGATCTTATACGACAACAGAAGGCGTTCTAGCCAATGGCTGGGCAAAGATGAACAACCAAAACCTTTCCCGAAGCCCAACCTGCACCCAAAAAAGGTTATGGTCACAGTTTGGTGGTATAATGCTGGTGTTATTCACTACAGCTTTCTCAATCGAGGTGAGACTATAACTGCTGACAAGTACTGTCAAGAAATTGACAGCATGAATCAAAAATTGCAACGTCTTTGCCCAGCATTGATGAATCGGAAGGGGCCGATCCTGCTCCACGATAACGCCAGACCACACGTTGCACAACCAACGCTTCGACGACTGCACGAGTTGGGCTACGAAGTTCTCCAACATCCGCCTTATTCACCTGACCTCTCTCCTACAGACTTCCACTTTTTCAGGCATCTGGACAACTTTTTGAGGGAGAAAAATTTTCAAAACCAGGACGACATTGAAAATTCTTTTCGTGATTTCATTGAGTCCAGGGATTCGGATTTTTTTTCTGGTGGAATAAGAAAGCTTGTTGAACGTTGGCAAAAGTGCATTGATTCAGATGGAAATTATTTTGATTAAATATATATGGTTAAAGTAAAGATAAGGCGTATTTACAATACCTACTAAAAACCTGCATTAATTTTGCATCAACCCAATATATGTTAGACCCAGGCTCTAAGAACCGACTGTAATCCGCGAAAAAAAAAAAGTAAGCGAATTACTAAAATATAGAATATACAATATAGGTGCCTATTTACTATCAGTTTTCGCGCACAATTCAATGTGTCTGTGCAATACGTGCGTATTTATTGTAGCAAATATTACTAAGGCTTTACAAATATTTGTCATTAAAGTAATTTAATAAAGTTTCCGAATGAAATCTCTCGGACCACAAGCTGGAAGCCACTGGCCGAAGCTGTTGTGGTGCATACCAGATTTTGGAACAGTACACTCAATGTATATTAATTTCCTACTTCCAATACCATTAGGGGAGAATTCGGTTCTACTCTAACTGATCTTTTATCTGTCTTGTTTGGCGACACTACTACGAACCAACAAAATCCACTCGAAGATTAGGGCAACTCACTCCAGTCCAAACGTAAGCCCGTAGTTATCAGAGCAGGTTCAATTCCATTGTGACATATACTCATTTTATTTTTTCTGTACTACTACTTCAATATTCGATTGTCTAAAACAAAGAATGAAAAAATCAGCCTTGTATAATAGAGTTCCTGAATTCTTCCTTTAAATATATCTTATCAACTGACACGACATTTTAAATAAAAAGAAAGCGATGATAACAATTTGATATGTCATTATGTAACGGGAGAAATGTTGAAATTATATTTCTCAATCAGTATCTATCTTAATGGAACAGAATATCAATGAGAGGAAAAAAAGTCTAAGATATAATTAAATATCTATGCCACACCCACAATCCTTTTCCTCCGAACTAATGAATCGGGATGTACTACAATACCAAGACTTCGCTAAGGGTGGAGTATCCTTGAACAAAAAATAAAGAATAAAAAAAAAAACTTGAAGGTTTTGAAATGTATGTTGTCGGTCGAAAAGATAGAAATGGACAAACTATACATTACCAAAAGTCGAGCACTCCATTGGTATACAGACGGTCGGATCTCTGAATGATCGGAGCAAGTCCTCACGAATGTCATAAAAATTGGAACTTTATGATCCCAATAATTTCTTTATGCAAAAATGCCCATCGAAATCGGAACCGGCTATGACACTATCGGTTAAAGTTATTTATAAATAACGTTTTTATAGACAATAATAAAAAAGTTATACTAAACAAAAATGTAAATCGAATACGGATAAAGGTGATGACTATCTTACCTGTACCACTACAACTCATACACCACTTACTACCCATGAAGGGTCTTGGGCTCAGTATATATAGAGATTCGTACTGTTTTTAGGCCAACGGCCATACAATGAGGTGATAAGGCCTTGATCACGCTCAGCTACCAGGTTTTTCTCCCCAGTTTTGGGTACCCACTTTATAGAGGCTGGTTCTGTCCCAGAAGGGTCTCCATACCCTGGGGTTGTCCCCTCGGCTGAATTAACAGAATAAATAATATTTTGCCAGAGCCGGGATTCGAACCCAGGTCCCGGAGAATAGTAGACTAGTGTTCTATCCGCTAGACCACGCCGCTCCTTAGGTGATAACTACTATTATTAGAAAAATGGAAGATTGCTATGCATAAGGGGGTAAAGTGAAATATTTTTAATCATCCCTACTTCTATTCATATAACCTTGATAGTTTGGTTTTGAACTGAATTGACGTCTGGCACCCAGGACTGCTTTACAAACTCCGAAAATTCCTTCCGCCAACTTACTTCCTCATTATCCAGTCCTATCTCACTGACAGATCCTTCCAAATAAATCACAAGTGCTCCTATTCATCCCTTTTTGTTCAGTCCGCTGGCGTCCCACAAGGCAGTATCCTCGGACCCATTCTCTTCACAGTCTATACAGCTGACATCCCAACCAATCCTAACACTTTCCTCTCTACGTATGCTGATGACACTTGTGTGTTATCAGTCAATAACGATCCTACTATTGCCTCTCAAACCCTGCAATCCCACATCAGAGATCTTCAGGTATGGTGTCAGAACTGGAGAATTAAAATAAATTCAGAAAAATCCCACCAAATAACCTTTACCCTCCGTCGTAAACCTATGACATCATGCCTTACAGTATCCTTCAATAACATTCCGCTCGTTCCAGTTGAACAGATCCGCTACCTAGGGCTTCTACTTGACAAACGTTTAACATGGAATCCGCACACTAGACTGAAACGACAAGAAACTGCTCGTCGCTTTCGATTACTTCAACACTTACTTGACAAACGCTTAAAACTTCCACTTAACTACAAAAGACTCCTCTACATGACTATCATTAGGCCTATATGGACTTACGGAGTTGAGCTTTGGGGCTCTACTAAACCTTCAAATTCTTCCCGGATCCAATCCTTACAATCCAAAATCCTTCGTAAAATCCTCAATGCTCCTTACTTTGTCACAAATAAGCTCATCCATAAAGACCTAAATATTCCATTTGTTGCTGATCTAGCCCGAACCAGATATCACTCCTTCCATAACAAACTCTTCTCCCACTCTAACCCACTAGTTTCAATCCTTGCTTCCTCTTCCATTCCTGACAATCCTCCGAGGCGTCTGAAAAGAAGATGTCCCCGAGACCTTCTAGTTTAGAAAAGTTACAGGAGTGCTGCCATTGGGTAGTTCTTCTTCAAGTCTGTATCACGCTATTTATCTTTTATCTTCTACACATTTACTTGTTGTATTTTGAAGTACAGTTGTAAATTTCAATAAATGATGTTATAAAAAAAACAAAAAAAAACTGAATTGACAATGGTACTAAGAGATACATAGTCCCTAAATGAGATTTGAATTCAGGTTTAGAACTGATAGGTTAATTATCACCTTCATACACTTGACCCGTAAGAATACCGAAGATTGGATGGTATACAATGTGAGGTTGGAGCAGAAAACTCTTGAATGTTTGATTAGCAAGTATATTTTTTTTTTTAAAGAATATTATGTAACGAATAAGTTAATATTAGCAGAAAAAAAGGAGGCGTAATATTCAAGGATATTGATTACCTGTCACAAGCCGAAATGAAAAAAAAAACAATAAAAATAAATACTTCATAAACACTTGTACTTTCTACTATAAAGTAACTAAAATGACACCTTTAATTTATCATAATTATTCTGACAGTTTAAACAACTATAATGACAATGAGTTAAGATACCTCAATTTGTCAATTATTAAACATGATCGATCTGATCTACTTTAGGATAATTATTGTTTTGTAATATGGCTTAAAAGTAAAAACTTTCGATTCACTAAAGGTATTGAATAATTTATAGTTCTTTGTAATATTTCTGTGTTTTATTCTGTAATATTGATAATTATACTAACGTAAACTTATTAATGGAGGGAGTGGTCGATCTATCTGGTTAGGTTGGAGCTTTGTCTAGTAGGTGATATTATATTCTTATGTTCAAAAACGAAAAATTCGATTAAAAAATATTTTTTTCTGTTTTCTCTTTAGTTGGGTATCGAATTCATTCAATTTATATATTTACCTGTTTTTCATCAGTGGTAACAAGATAATATAGTTATTTTTATAGAATCAACAAAATTAAAGGTACTTTAGAGAAAGAAAATTTAAAATATCGGCATTTAAGCCTGTCAGACCATTTTAATTTGTTCTTAAATATGAAATTTCAGTTTCATAGAACTTTTAGTTTCCGCCCGGGAGTTACCACACACACACACAACAACACACACACACACACACACACACACACACAACACGACTTTTTGTGGGACTTGGTTATTTGGACTCAGGGGACCCTAAAATGTCTATTTCCGTTGAAAAACTGGAATTCGAAAATTTTCACGATCGCAACATTCCTATATATATAGTAAGTGAAAGTAAAACTATCAAAACAAATAACGAACTGAACCCGAAGACATGTTTATCAACTATAATAAACTATTGATGAAATTGGGTCGAAACTCATAATCACTTCTAGTTCAATCTTTGGGTTATCGACCTAATTAACCTTGGTGAGGCTGAACAGAAAGACTGCGGAATCAACAAATTATTCTTTAAAAAATAAATTAATCACCACTAGATTTTAGCCCAGAGTAAACAACGTAATAAAAACGCTGCAAATTATTACACAATGGCTTATTGTTTCCAAATAACTATATAAGGGTATAACTGCTTATATAGCGGTTTATCTTTCTGATTTGTTTCTATGTGCAATAATAACCAAGTTTTGATGGAATTACATTATAATTTTTCATTTAAAATGAGTAGATCAACTTTTTTTCTTCTTTTTTTCCGTTTTTCACTCTTTACTGATTCTAAAACTCTATCCATATTTTTCTCTATGTTCAAAAATAAATGGGTTATGGGCGTATTTATATGTAGTAATAATAATATTGCTTTATTGAGCTATAATACAATCTGCCACTATCTTGGGCAATAAGCATAGGGTCATTAGGATAAGAGTCATTCATACCACATGTATAGAGTAAAAAACAAAACAAAAAAATAATAATAAAACATAATAGTAAAATATATAAATATAATTTAATAATATAATAATTTATATATATATATATATATATATATATATATATATATAAAATAACATAAGATGTAATAAAATAAGTAAACTTAACTAACAAATGAAAATAAAAATAAAGTAAATAAAATCTTGGCCACATTCATACCTACATAATTAGTATTTATATGTAAAATTTCAATTTTTTTCTTTTCTTTTCCTCTTTTTTTTTTAAATAATTATTCGGGGTTTTACGTTTAAAAAATTAATACATTTTTTCTCAATCTTTAAAAATAACTGAGCTGTGGCGTATTTATGAATAAAATTTTCTTATTGTTTCCTCTTTTATATAATTATTCGCGTTTTTTTTGGGTAAAAAACACAGGTACATAGGTATTTTCTCTATCTTCGAAAATAGGTTACAAACGTATATATAGGCAAGATTTAAATTTTTTCCTTTCTATTTTTTTTTTTATTTTTATTTTATTTTTTTTTATGATTATTCGCGGTTTTTTGGTTAAAAAACACCAGCAAAGGTTTTATCTATCTTTAAAAATAAATGAGTAACTTATATTAAATCACTTTTGATCGGCGCCATTCTAAAAATAAGCAGATATGAAGGTCTAGGTGTTAAATCACCGTTGCATGACCTAGTACTTTTGTGGCGTATTAAAAAAAAAAAAAAAAAAAAATTGGTCAACAGTTTCGGAGAAATGTCGCAGACGGCAAACGGCAGACAAAGGGATTTTTTATTTATTCGTTATTAGGGTTCTACGTATCTTGAAACGCAAAGCCCTCAAAATTTGAAGGGGCATTAATGTTTTTTTTGTTTGGTCGATTAAAAAGATTCATTGTTAAAAATAATAAACCAAAATACACCATTGCTAACGAATTTTAAACTGGTAGTTTTCTATTACAGTCGTTTTTATTACCGCGAGAAAGATTAAACGCATTCATAATGAACAAACTTTATCAACTATAAATATATTCAACGCGCAGTTCTCTCGTCTGAAATTACAAACACTCAACGATTTTCCATTTTAAATATCTAAACAAATCTTAGAAAGTCATTCGTGATACACTCTATAGATATAATAGATAAACATTTGTAGAATAGCCTATATAAAATTGCTTGAATAACTAGCCCCCGATAATCTAATCTACATGGTAAAAACACCCCGATCCTCAAATTTTAAATATTTTACTAACCCTATTAATTAATTATTAATAAATAAATATTGTTAACACTTTTGCTATTCTAATTCTTATATTTAACCTCTTATTCTGACAAAATCCGAATCGTAGTTTAACAAACTTTTTAGGGATTTGTTAATTATTCTGGACAGCAACTTCACAGGCCGTTCAAGAATCATAATACTTTAATTTATTAAAATTAAGTAATATTATTAACGAGTTAATTAAAGTATAGATTATTTATTAATAAGTATTATCGCTGGGTTAAGCCTTTTAAATTCAAAAGCAATGAGATATAAATGACCATCGTACTACTTAAAAAAAGGAAAACAGTTTTAAATATAAATTTGTGTTAATAATATCAATGAGTTTATAAATATTATTAAGTTTTAAACACATATATTTTTTTATAAATATGCATATTTATGTTTAAACATTACTGTATGATAATACTTGGATTATATTAACGAATTTAGCCTTCTAAATTCTTGAAAAAATTTGTTGATATTATATAATACTTCATTATTAGCGAAGACCAGACTCCCCAAAAAAAGTATTCTTCCTTGAGCAGCCACGTTTCACACTCGTTATGAAACAGTAGTAATGATAACAGTATGTAAATTAGAGTTTTTTAGTAAATAGGTGCAAAATAAGTGATTTTTTTTAATGAGAAATAACAAACATGTACCCTTACTTATTACCTTTTAATTCCTTTTCGTCTCGTAAATAAAGGTTAAATTTTCAAAAAATGAAGAAGCAACACTATATTTAAATATAGTGTATTTAAATAGACCTTTAACATCGATACATCAAAGATACCGTACATAAACCATCAAGTAAATGAACCTTTTCCAAGCCGAATTCACTTTTTTCCATTGCAAATGCAACCTTTTTCGGTTTCAATAAAATAATAAAAACAATTTAACATAATTTTATGGTTATTTTAATTATCGCTTATGTTTTTAAAAAATGTGGCTCGTCAACTGTTCTCGGGGGCCCTTTGACATAAAATTACTCACGAATTTAATACTAAGTATCAATTAATCTTAGCTTTTAATACATTTTCGATACTGGGGCTGGTATTTGGGATAAAAGGAGTCGCTTAAATTTGATTTCAAGGCCCCACGTTAAAATTTCGATTAATCTTAACTTTTGGGAACTTTTCAAATTTATTCGACATTGGGCTCAGTAACTGCGTTACCGGAGGTTCACTTACTGACTGTGCTATTAATTTTATGTCCGCTCGCTCAAGTATATATTTATTTTAACTTTTTCATATTTATTCGATACTAGGCTCAGTAGCTGCGTTACCAAAGGTTTGCTTTCTGATAGCCCTATTAATTTTATTTCCGTTCGCTCAAGTGGAGATTTATTTTTACTTTTTCGAATTTATTCGATACTAAGCTCAGTAGCTGAGTTACCGGGGTTTCACTTGCTGATTATACTATTAATTTTAATTTTACTTTTTCGGATTTTTTTGATAATAGGGTCTGTATTTGTTTTTTTCCGGGGGTCAGCTAAGTAAATGTTTTTATTCATTATTAAATGACCACTTATCTAAAGTTTTTCGTCATCGGTATTCTGTGAATCTTTTTTATCGGCTTAGCAGAATTAACGGTTCTATTCACTTTCGGATTATAAATAGCTTTCATAAACTAAAGATCGTGCATAAACAAACCGCAATATTTAAAATATGAAGAGGAGATTATGAGAAATTTAAAACTAACTAAGATTAAATCATTAAAATTTAAAATAGTTCTCAACTTGAGCGATCGCACTTAAAATTAATAGTATATTCAGTAAGCAAACAACCGTAACGCAGCTACTGGGCCTAGTATCGAATAAGTCCGAAAAAGTAAAATAAATCTCCACTTGAGCGAGCGCAACTAAAATTAATAGTATAATCAGTTAGCGAACACCCGGTAACGCTGCTACTGACTGTAGTATCGAATTACTATGAAAAAAGTCCGAAAAATTATGATAAATCTATATTTGATCAAGGAATCTTAAAATAAAATTAAACAAACCCCTATAACCCAAATACCAGCCCAGTTTGAAAATATCTTAAAAGCTAAAATAATCAATACTTAGAATAAAAATCGTAAGTAATTTTATTTAAAGAGCCCCTGAAAACAGTTAACAAGCCACATGGCTTAAAAACATAATCGATAGTTAAAATAACCATAAAAAGCATAATTTTATGTTAACATTATTATTATTTTATTAAAACCGAAAAAGGTTGAATTTAAAATGGAAAAGGTTGAATTCGATCTGTAGAAGGTTGATTTTGAAATGGAAAAGGTTGAATTTGAATTGGAAATGCTATATTGAAGTTATGTATGAATATTATTATGTTTAGAAACATAATTAAGGTTTTAACACATATATTATTTATAATGAGCACCATTATACTTACTAAGGCATTAATTTATGTTAATACTTTAATTATTATCAATAGATTTGGCCTTCTAAATTATACTTTATAATTTGTAAAGACCAAAAGGACGAAAAAATAGTATTCTTCCTTAAGTGGCTATGTTTCACACTTGTTATGAAATAGTAGTAAAAATAACAGTATGTAAATTTGAGTTTTTAGTAAATATGTTCAAAATAAGTGATTTTTTATTCAGAAATAACAAACATGATGTACCGCTTTTAGTTAGTACCTTTTGAAATTATTTTCGTCTCGTAAATAAAACATTTAATTTGAGAAAAGCATGAGACACACACGGTTTAGATAGCCTTATTTTTTTCTTAAATTATGCTTCCCCATTTCGGCTTCCGCCATAAGAGTGATAGCCATATATGTAGCATTACATCCAAGGATTCGGTAAATTTAACCATCAATCACTATTAGTTATTAAATCGAGTTGTTTGAGATTTTTAAAGGGTAAATAGCATATGATGTTTCAACAAGACCAAAATTCCTAATAGATTAAGATTTGATAATAATTTTATAATTTTAATACTTTAATTTATTAATTGTTGATATAATTAGTTGACCGTTGAGAATTACTGGAAGGAACTAGTTCGGGTGGCGGTCATTAAATGATACAACTAAATAGTTTCAACTACTTCAGACCGCCACCCGGACTAATACCTTCCTTTAATTTATTAACATTAAGTAATATTTTTCATCAGTTTTTGAAACATAAATTAATTTTTATTATATATGTAATCTGTTTGAGTGAATAAATTTATTTTTAGGTTATTTTTAAATATAAAGACGATCCATATTTTACATTTAACAATACTATCATTTCTTTTTTCACTCTCCTTTGTTTTGGCCTTTGTCATTTTCAAGAATCCTTTAAGTTCTGTATATTGCACATATAAAAATATATATTGTCACATTATAAAAAATACATACTTTAGACTGAAACTGAAAGTTGTCAGCTTGTTATTACCTAGTAGATAATGGGCGTGGATTAGCATTTTCTATCAATTTTTTTAAACGTTATAAATTGTAGTTTGTCTGTCCTAATGATAATATTCTTTGATTAAAAACAGCAACTGAAGATGCTATAATTAGTTATATGCCATAAAAGATTGTGTAGAAATATATACAAACAAAAATATTATTTTTATAATACATGTAGATGTATATAACTTGTTTTCTAAAACTATGTTACAAACATTTTTTTAGATCAAATCATGGACAAGCTCAAGATAAGCAGTAAATTGATTTTAAATTAGTCAATAATAAGCAGCTTCCAAGATTAAACCTCGCGGTAAGAACATGCAATAACAGTGATTATGATTAAAGGTCATGAATGACGACAAACAACAATTAAAATTAACAAATATACATTTTTAAAGACTTTACGGAGAAGTTTGATTGACAATAATAGACATTTCCTCAATTTGGTTAAAACCATATTAGGCAATGACGTAACGAAATGAACTGTCTACTACAGTGTTGTAGAAAAAAATTAACTTGCTGATAATTAATAGTTTCCTAGTAAATTTCAGTATCCTGATAAAGTTATTTCAGCAAAAAGAATTTTTATTAATAATAATTATGATTAAATTACATGGTTAACAACAAAAAATGAGTTAAATTGAACAATTCTTATTTTTTTAAACTGTTTCGGGAATGCTTAATAGACAAACTACAGCAGGATAACACAAATATACTTTTTTAAAGCCTTTACAGAGAAGTTTGATTGACAATAATAGACATTTCCTCAATTTCGTTAAAACCATATTAGGCAATGACGTAACGAAATGAACGGTCTACTACAGTGTTGTAGAAAAAAATTAACTTGCTGATAATTAATTGTTTCCTAGTAAATTTCAGTATCCTGATAAAGTTATTTCAGCAAAAAGAATTTTTATTAATAATAATTATGATTAAATTACATGGTTAACAACAAAAAACGAGTTAAATTGAACAATTCTTATTTTTTTAAACTGTTTCGGGAATGCTTAATAGACAAACTACAGCAGGATAACACAAATATACTTTTTTAAAGCCTTTACAGAGAAGTTTGATTGACAATAATAGACATTTCCTCAATTTCGTTAAAACCATATTAGGCAATGACGTAACGAAATGAACGGTCTACTACAGTGTTGTAGAAAAAAATTAACTTGCTGATAATTAATTGTTTCCTAGTAAATTTCAGTATCCTGATAAAGTTATTTCAACAAAAAGAATTTTTATTAATAATAATTATGATTAAATTACATGGTTAACAACAAAAAACGAGTTAAATTGAACAATTCTTACTTTTTTTAAACTGTTTCGGGAATGCTTAATAGACAAACTACAGCAGGATAACACAAATATACTTTCTTCAAACATTTAACGAGTATGTATTTGTATTATATTAATCTTTTTCTCAAAAATGTAACCCACGACGGTTTTTATATACGTGTACATACAATAATAAAGTATTGTGTTTTTAACTTTAAAAAAAAACTTAGCGATATATATATTTTTTTAACTCTCAAGAACTATACTTGAATAATTTACTGCCACAAAAATACAGTATTAAGCTCCTCATTCACTTTTGGTTGCCCCGAAAATCATTCTTTAGGCACTGTGCATCATCACTTTCAAACTGTAATCACATATAAGATAATGGCAAATTATATTTATGAAATTTCGAGCAGGTACATGACCGTATCTCCCTTAAAATGAAAATGAGACCAAGAAACTAATAATGCTTTCAATAATTAAAAAGAAAATGTAATATAACACTTGCAAGAAACTTTGATATTGCAGATTTAATGTGAGAAAAAAATGCCATACGTCAAGAAAAAATCATTCGTAAAAAACTGGTTCACTTCTTTGCCCTTTTGAAAGTCTGAGATCAGAAAAAAAAAATTGAAGATTTTTTGAAAAAGAAAATCATTTATCAGGAGAACGGAGGAAGAAAAGCATAAAATATTCCTGTTTGCCTGGCATACAAATGACGCTAATCGGAACGCTAATACGCAAAGTAACCTAGTGATACGTTTTGGGAGGAAGATATATTTAAAAAATAGATATCTTGGTGTATTTATGTATTTTAAATATAACAGTAAAACGAAGCACAAGATACCATGAAAGAAAGTCTTATATACATTCACGATCCACATAACATCGATGGTGATTACTCTGGAGTGATTACTAGAGGAAGGTAATTAGAAGTATAGATTGCACGTTTATTGAACCGGTATAAAACAATATAATATATATATATATATATATATATATATTTTTTTTTTTTTTTTTTTTTTTTTTGTAAAATTAGATAGAAAAAACTATAAGTAAAGGCACCCTTACTTATTATTTTTTATGAAGTATTAGATCCTTGTCCTGCACATTCTAATCGACTGGTTAGATTTTGAAGTAGTGGGTCCGTCAATAAGTTTCAACTGTATACTTGGATGTTCAGCAAATTAGTTTGAAAAAAACGAACATACATTTCGAAGAAAAGCATGTTGGTGGGATCAAAGCGATAGACATTAATATAACGGAGAAATACTGACCCAGAGATTTTATGATTTAAGTGTGATTTTGCATAAAACTGACAGTAACTGATTTTTTTTTTTTTTTTTTGACAATAGGTGAGATAATTTCCAGATATTGTTATGAATATTGTGAGTCCCAGATAATTGGTCTCGCAATAGGTTTGTTTCCTAAACAATCTCGAAGGCAAATGAAATGCCAAAACTAATTTTAATATGACAAGTATTAGCAAAGAAACGTGGCTTTAGTATTTCACTCAAACTAGGAAAAACAATAGCTCATCGATATGCCTATATATAATCTAATGTTTTTCCTAGTCAGAAAGAAATAGAGTTTGCAGAATAATCTAGGATAGTATAGTAGGTATACAATGTACATATGTCTAAATATACACGGATGATATACCAATAGTAAATGTTTTCGGTCAAACCAAAAATATACTCCACTAAATTTCTGACCAAGAAAATGTCAAAATTTTATTCGAGTAACACCAAGAGGAGACAAAGCGTGTCAATGAAGCCCCAATAATGAATAAATGTAACAAGACGTGACTTTATAACAATATAGCTCCTAAGCAGTAGGTCCTTGCAACAAATGTTACGTAACAAAAAATATTCTCCAACTGAATTTCTAACGTGGAAATTGTCGTCAAATTTTCGATTTGAGCCTGAGCATGCCAATCAAACTGAGGGTGAAAATAACGTTACACGAATAAATTTACAGAACCCCAGCCAACAGACGTTGGATTTTTACTAACAAATGATATTATTTAATAGCTACCATACTTCTTATACCTTAATAAAGTAAAAAGTATTTATAAAATAATAAAGTAGGCAAAAAGTATATATAAAAAATCTGGTCCGCACAACACACGACTTTCACTTACCTCTCAATCAATCAATTTAAGAATTTAGCTATCCAACGGTATATTATACATCTATATTACTATTGTTGTGTTCAAAAAGACAAAAAGCATTTTTTAAAATATGTTTGCACTTTTCCCCTTCAGTTATTTATCAAATTAGCTCAACTTGCATATTTAGCTGTTATTTATCAATGCTAACAAGATTATGTGCCTAATTTTCTGAAACCCACAAAATTTAAGGTACTTCAAAAGAAGAAAATTTAAAATATCGGCATTTAAGTCCTGTCAGATTATTTCAATCAGAATGAAACCTACATCATATTAAAGCCCATTAAATTTTACATCTATATACTGAGTTTAGTCAAAATCGTTTGAGTTTTTTTGAGAAGGTAAAAAGGTCCAAAATGCATGGTATATATTGGCTCTTCTGGTTTGCTGATTTTTAATGGGAAAGTTGGTGTAACATCTCGGGCGTATAGTTGTCTTAAATATGAAATTTCAGTTTTACAAGAGTTCCAGTTTTTGCGCTAGACTTGCCACCTACACAAATACACACACACCTTTTTGCGGGACTTGGTCATTTGGACTCAAGGGATCCTAAAACGTGTATTTATGGTGAAAATTCGAATCAAAAAATTTTCACAGAATAGTTCACATTACTCTGAGCATTTATATCATTTAGGGTTATGTACTATAATAAAAAAATATAAAAATATTCGCGAATAATTCATTTCAATATGACCGTCCAGGCAATTAAATACAATAGAAATGACGTGTGTTGAGCATTCAGCTCATGTCCTACATTGTTCTTCTTTGGCGTCAGCAAACGGAATTTCAAGTTGGCTCAGAAGGTATAGCGTCTTTGATAGGCATTTCATTGATGTAGTTAAACCTAGGCGATCACTGATCAAATATATTTTATATATATATATATATATATATATATATATATATATATATATATATATTCATACATAAGATATGTAATATATAAAGAAGTAATTAAAATTAAATCAAGAAAAAAATCATAAAGTTGGCAAAAACTAGATACAGGTAGGTGCCCGCCCATAACTTTCCTATATAGCGATCCAAGAATAGAATAAATATGAATACGAACGATGTAGTACGGGAACCAGTCCTTGAACGTAGTTTAAACAGTGAGGAATATTAGAAACAGTAATGTCTCTAAATACAACTGATTTTAACAAAAAAACACTGTTACAAGTAATTTAAAAATAAAATAAATTTATATCCAGATAAAAGATGAAGTATTTTTTATACAATATAGGCAAGATGAATTATACAAATATAAAAAAATACATACAGGATTCAAAAATGCAAAAATACTATTATTTGAAGAGATATTTTTACTCTATTATTCAAGATTAATTCGACTTGTTCATATGATTTGTTTCGTATTCGAAAAGTCTGAAATAAAAATATATTAATAAAAGATAACTTATTCAGCCTATTACTATCACTGATACTATAAAAAAAAATAAAATTTATTGAGCACAGAACTTTTTACTTTCACTTACTATATAGAGTAAGGGGAAGTATTGCGATCGTGAAAATTTTCGAATTCTAGTTTTCAACGGAAATACACGTTTTAGGGTCCCTTGAGTCCAAATAACCAAGTCCCGCAAAAAGGTCTATGTGTGTGGTAACTCCCGGTCGGAAACGGTAAGTCATATGAAACTGAAATTTCTTATTCAAGACAAATATATGCCCGAGACGTTACATAACCTTTTTCATCAAAAAAGCTTACCAGAAGAGGCACTTTATTTTCTCGAAAACAGTTCCGACGATTTTGATTAAACTCGCTATATCGATGTAAAATTTAATGGGCTTTAATATCATGTAGGTTTTATTCTGATTAAAATGGTCTGACAGGGCTTAAATGCCGGTATTTTAAATTTTCTTCTTTTGAAGTACCTTAAATTTTGTAGATTCAATAAAAATAACTCTTTATCTTGCTAACGCTGATGAAAAACAGGTAAATATATAAATTGAATAAATTCGATACCCAACTAAAGGAGAAAACAGAAAAAATATTTTTTTAATGCAATTTATCGTTTTTGAACATAAGAGCAGTAATATACATGTATGATATAACGTTGGAAAGCTAAAGATTTTAGAAAAAATATTATCTCATACACAAGCTTTTATAAGTTAATAGAGAGTGATGAAATGAACATAAAACTAACTGATTATTTTAGATAATAATATAACAGATTTTTTAATAAAACACATGTTTCTATAGAAAATTAATTTAATTAATTCTTTAATAGTTTCATTCATTTTTATCTGTGAAAGTCGTGTGTTGCCCGCACCAGATTTTTACTTTAGATATTGTTACCTCACAAAAGGAATAATTCGCAAATAGTTGTGCAAATTAGCATAATATAACTAATAATATTCAAATATTACTATTGACCTAAGAATAAACATACGTAACTGACGTGTTACCATTGTTGTGTCGCTACTTCCCATGTCGAATATGTTGTTAAATTCAAATTAATTTTTTTCTTCTTAGACATTCTACTTTGTATATATTTCGCGACCTATAATACAATATATATGCATTAATGTAAATATATACATAACATAGACTTGTAATAGGTTTTTTGATGCACATGTATAAATTCTGATTGTGACCAATCGTAAATTCTTGTGAAAATCAAAATATTAAAAAAATGTATTGTTTTGATTTGATTTTTTAGTATAATTTATTATCCTGTTTATCACACTATATAACTTTTAATTACCTATATATGAAATGTGGTAAGCCTGGCGCAAAATCTAAACGCCGTATGAAACTGAAATTTTATATTCAAGGCAATTATATGCCCGAGGTGTTACAGCAACTTTTTCATCAAAATCAGCTAATCAGAACAGCCACTTTATACCATGCATTTTGCACCTTCTAACGCTTTTCTCAAAACGACTTAAACAATTTTAATTAAAATCGCTATATGAATGTAAAATTTGATGGGTTTTAATATGATGTAGGTTGCATTGATTGAAATGGTCTGACAGGGTAAACCCTTCAATCAAAAAAAATGTATTGATCACAAAACTTTTTACCGCAGATATTGTTATGTCACAAAAGGAATAATTCGCAAATAGTTATGCAAATTAGAATTATTTAACTAATAATATCCTCCTCCGAGGCGTCTGAAGAGAAGATGCCTCGAGACCTTCTAGTGTAGATTACCTAGTGGAGTGTTGCCAATGGGCATATTCTCTTCATGTCTTTTCATGTATATGATCTATATTATGAGCCAATTTACTTGATGTATTTACTAATACAGTTGTAAATTTCAATAAATTAATAAAAAAAAAAATAAATAATAATATTCAAATATTATTAATGCCGAGAATTTAAATTTTCTTCTTCTGAAGTACCTTTGATTTTGTAGATTTAAAAAAAATTAGGCACGTCATCTTATTAGCATTGATAAATAACGGCTAAATATGCTAGTTGAGCGAATTTGATAAACAACTAAAGGAGAAAAGTGTAAACATATTTTTTCATGCGTCTTGTGTTTTTGAACAAAAGAATAGGAATATAGATGCATAATATACCGTTGGATGGTTAAAGATATTATCTAATACACGGAATTCTAAAGGTGATGAAAAGCCGATAAAACTGATTCTTCTAAATAAAAATGTTTAAAGATTATTTAATAAAACACATGTTCCTATTGAAATTGAATTGAATTAATTATTTAATAATTTATTTTTACCTTTAAATATATTTAAAAATTCTTAAATTGATTTTAACAACGGAGGTAAGTGAAAGTCGTGTGTTGCGCGCACCAGATTTTTTAAAAATTAGTTTATTTTAATTGAATTATCTTGTATATAAATTGGCATAAATAGAAACACATATGTGCGTTGTATATATCTAATGTAAGCAAAATACCCACTCCTAAATGACTTCACAGGCCTATTCATGACTCACCACTGGATATAGATCTGTACAAAGGGACCCTATACTTAAATTTGAATTATGATAACCTACAAGTATCGTCAACTAAAAAAGTTGAAGGTAAATACTTCAAATATCGATATTTCATTTAATAAAATCAAAACTCAAAGAAGAGAGGGTAAAATACGGTAACACTTAATTTTAATTTCATGACAATAATTTTCAACAAAAATAAATTTTTGTATTTAATATGATTGATTACACTGAATAAAAATAATTTAGTCCATGCATTCTAATGACATACAGATTTTTTTTAAACAATTGGAAGTTTGATTTTTATCTTTAGTTTTTTTTAACTTAGGCAACTTAAAGATACACATCAAATTAAATTACGTGTAGTCCAGAAATTTGAAAATTACTAGGACACAGTTTTGGAGATTGAATATGAAGTTTTTATACGTAACAAAAATGATGGGACAAAATATGTACAAGAACTCATTGATTTCTGATACACCAGGTTCCAGACCATTAGATGATTGGACACGGAATGATCTAAGAGTTTAGTATTCACCCCATTCTTTTATCATAATGATAATAATACCAATTTTATTTATTTTTTAAAGATAAACAATATCTATTTATTTATTAGACAAACAATATTTTGTTATAAGAGTTTAGTATTTAGCGCATTCTTTTATCATAATGATAATAATACCAATTGTATTTATTTTTTAAAGATATACGATATTTATTTATTTATTAGACGAACAATATTTTGTTTAGTCTATTTTCTCCTCTCATCACTCAATAGAATCTTAAACTTGGGCATTTTTTTCTGTATTCTCCATCTTTTTTTTTTTTTTTTTTTTTTTTCTCTCTCGTTATAATACTGAGTAAGCTAGTAGAGTTGAATAACAAAAGCTTATCACCACTAAAGCAATTGGTTAACGCCCAACTTAAACCCAAAAAATAAATAAACAGACTGAGAAAAAGATGGTAGGAAGAGTCAAAGGCTAGAAATGTTGGTCATATCTCTATGTAACCTTTGGCTGAGCCTTCTGATTTTTTCACAAAATACACAGTGATGGTCTGTGAAAGCTAAACCTATTACCAATAGATCCATTAAAATTATTTTTTGAATTATTAATTTCAAATAATTTTTAAGATGAACTATTATTTTTTTCAGCATTTAAGTTAACTGAAACATTATTGTATGGTTCAGAAAGAAGACCTTGAACAGAACGCGATGAGCCGAGGTAGCGTCCTAAAGAACCCCCACCACTGACTGATTCTCTGCTGTTATGTTTTTTTTCAGTCCTTGACATTCTGCAAGCTTCTCACACTACCATTTCTTTATCACTTCATTCGCCCATCTATTACAGTTCATCTGCTAATAGATCTCCACATTAAAATAAATCATTATTTCTACTACACTGATGTTGAGCCGAGCCATATTCCTGTTACATCCCAATTCACTTTTTTAGCAGTCAGGACGGGATATTGTAAGAAATCCAAGCATAGAAGAAGGATTGTAAACAAGATAGTTTAAGTGGATATGGGTTAGGATCTATTGAAGATGTAATCCATAAGGAATTGGAGCAAGATTTCTATGGTCAAGAAGTGTCTGAAGCTTCACCACCATGTCCAAATTATTCTAGGATGTAATAGACGGAAAGTATTTTTAATTAGAAATTGGAAGATTGCACTGTTTCCCAAACAAAGTGTTGGTTTTATTTTTTAATAGTATTTAATTGCATTGAGGCGAAATTTCAGTTTTATAACTCCATTATCAGACCTTAACTGATCTATGTTGCACGACAGTTCAAAAAAGAACACAACAGACTCTGCAGAGCTACCAGAACTTCATGATACTTCGCTTCAAAGGGCAATAAATAAACAAATTAATCAGGAGATCCTGCTAACCCCAGTGACTGAGTACATAGACCAGATGCAATTATGGTAAATTCTTTGATGGAATGAAGGCCTGTGCCAACACGTTCTTAGAACATCACGCCACCATCCATGCCTAGGAGAAACCAAAGGAATGTCCTTTGGTTGACGTTCTCGTAAAAGGAAGGGGTATAGATCCTGCAGTCTGAACCCATCATATTCTGAAAACTAGGAAGATAATTTCTTCCCATCCTGTTAAGTATGAGACGAAAGTATACGGTGGCAGCTTAGTTCGATGTTCAACTCCGACTTAAAATACCTTGAAGTGTAGTATAAGTTCTTAAATAGAATAGAATAGAAAAAAACATTATAAATGATTTTATAATATCAAATATAAGAGGTTAGAAAAAAAAAACAACTTTGCATTTGTTCAACTTTATATAAAGTCAAGGACTAAAATGTTAACCTACGATATAATGATTTGATTGAGTACATAAATAAGTACTAAAGCAATACATAAGCCTAAGATATGACCAATGAGATTAAGGCGACAAATTTGGATACAATAATTATGTATCGAAATTAGCTTCACAGCTTCATAAAATTTATAAAATCGTATTCCTAATAAATTGGGAATGAGAAAGGGTAAATGAGTTTAAATATCTTGGCAGATGGATAACTGAGGATGGCAGCTCTTCCAAGGACATGTGGAAAAAATTACGAGAGGAAGGCGGATAATTAGAACCCTGAATTCTGTATTATGGAGCAGCAGGTGAGTCTCCAAACAAAAAAAAAAAAAAACTATAACATTCCTTTTTTGGTAAGCGCCACACTATATGCAGTGGAAACATGGGTGATTACCAAAAAGGAGGAGGCAAGGCTAATATCATTGGAGATGGACTTTTGGAGGTGCTCTTGTGCCATATCTAGACTACAGCATGTTCCCAACCAAACTATTAGGCGGAATGTCCAAGAAGAAAAAAATTTCTCAACGAAATAGATATAAAAAGGTTAAAATGCTAAAGACATGTACGAAGAATGATAGAGGAGCTATGGCCAAAGAAGACCTTCCTCTATTAACCTATGGACAGGAGAAAAAGGGGAAGACCCAGGAAGAGATGGTTACAGGATGTGGAGGAAGGCATGGCTGCCAGGGGTCTTCGAGAGGGAGACAGGCTCGATCGAAAGAAGTGGCAAGAAAATTTAGGAAAGAGAAACAACTAAATTGTAAAAAAAAAAAAAAACTCGTCAAAATAAAATTTTATAAATCATATTTTGGTGCCTCGAAAAAAGTTAGTGAATTATTCGCAATTAATTTATTTGTTGAAATGTAGCTTTTTACCACCCCAAACAAACCAATTCATCCTACATAACAATTTGTTTAGGAAGAAATAGACTTTACGGAAGTGAGTTCATAAAAAAACAAAAAAAAAGCAACAATGCTATTTTATATAAAAAAAATAAAAATAATCAATGTTTTAATAGGCGGTGAAACTATACGAAAAAACACCCAAGATGGAAATAAATAGGTTGAAATGTAAATTTATCATTAAATTGCACTTCACTGTGAAGTACTTTTATCAGTACATCTTTTCCAAACATTGATTACGTTACATATGTGAAACAAGTTTTTAACATTGTCAAGAGTATCTTGGAAAAGAAAAAAACAACATGAATACTTACACACATTATCTCGAAAAATTATCTAAGAAACGAGAACTAGGTCAATAGCCATTAATTATACGTTACATTTACCTTAAACATCTATCCTTTTGCAAGAAATTTATGGCAACATATTCCAGGTATTCAGTTACGTGTTTTAGGCAGAACGATTATGAAATACTTAATCATATTTAATAATATAGATTGACAGCATATAAATTAAAAGGAGGACAAAATATTCAAAGGTAGCAAGGAGAATATTTTTAAAATAATTCAAATAGACAAAGAACTAAGGTAAAACTCTACCAGAAACCAATACGAGAATAGAGTCTTGAGGTGACGGCTCCTATTTCTACTTGGACAGCTGACAACATTTTTCAATAAACAGCTTCTTATCACTGTTGGCTGCACTTAGACGTGCCGGGCATCCATGTCAATTGACTCTTATACTCGTTAGTAAATGTTTAATAAATAGAATCAAAAACCCGAACAATTTTTTCATATGAAAAAATGAAATTTCCCAAGTAACTGATAGTTTTAACTAACTCGTCAAGTCATACATCACTGGGGCTTAACAACTCTTATATTACAATGTATAACATAAATCGATAGTAGCACGTCTAACTTTAACTGGCAAAGTCAACATAAAAAAGCATACAACAATCAAAGTCAGTTGCTTAAATAACGTTTCCTCTTATGGTAAGAACAAGTTTTAGTTTATCGTAACTAAAAGTGCAATTAGCAAGAAAATTTGTTTATTTAGTGTCTGTTAATTATTATATTCAATCATCGGCAGAAATACGGGTCACCTATAGCGGAGTGGCTAGCATATTGGTCTTCTAAGACGAAGGTCGCAGGTTTAAACCAGCAGGTGGCCCTAGGATCTTTTTTTATGGAGTAAAAGTCCTTAGTTTATGCCGTCTTCGGAGGGAATGTGAAAATCCCTACTCAAGTTAATAATCTGAATAGGCAAAATTTAGGATTACCACTCTGGCACCGTCCGATTAGCCTAGCATAAAGTGACGTTAAATGAATAAACAAACAATTGGCAGAAATGAAAAACATAAGCTAAAATTGATTAAGTTTATTGGTTGGTTATTTTAAAGTAAAGCAGAAATAACGGAAAATTTAATTTTGCCATATAAAGAAGGTTGATTGCTAAGCATTAAAAAACTATAGGAATAACAAAGGTTATAACCCAATTAGGTTTATAACTATTTAATATTTCAAATAAAATATTTAAAATATATTTTATAAGTTAAAGTATAGGTGGAATAATCAGGACTCAGCCATTTTTCTGACTCCTGATTATTTCACCTATAATAGTTTCTACAGTCGACTATACATCCTCAATCTAAGTTAAATTAAGTTTCTATCGGAATCCTATTTAGTTTAATGTGAAACGTCTGTTTTCAGGAAATAGTATTAAATTTAAATAATCAATAAAAATGTTAGTTTATAGATTTATAACAACTTACAGTCAATGTTAACAACATAGTTATAATTCGGTACGTAATATTGTTTCTATACTCTTGCGTACTAAATAGAAGAATATAACTTATAATATAATTTTATATCTATTTCATGACAGTGTTACGGGCATAAAAATCAACTCAAATATAAATATAATATAAATTTATTAATTCTAACTAAGAATGATTGATAACTAACAAGAAAATAATTTTTGATATTATCCAATATTTCCTAATGAATAGTTTAAATAAATAGACATAGTTTTCGGGGACATTTTTCATAAAGTAATTGTAGAGTACTCTACGAAGCTTTAAATAATTCACAAAGTACTGATCAAATATGAAAAACGACCAATTTTTATTATTCCTGAGGTCAAATATATATCAAAACTTACTATGACCCAGAGAAAGCCTATTCCTCATATAAATATACTCAATTTTCGGTTTATTATTTTCAATAATGAACCTTTGTAATCGAACAATAGAAAAAAAAATAATCCCCTTCGAAATTTAAGGGCTTACGTTTCAAGATGGGTAGAACCCGAATAACGAATAAAAAATATACTCTAGCCCGCCGTCCGCGGCATTTCTCTGAAACTACTAGACCAATTTTTAGTAATATGATTCATAGAAAACATATTTTTATTTATTTAAACTATTTTCTAATTAGAAATCAAATATCCATCAATTTTTCGAACGGAACTCTTTTGTATCTTCACATAAGCCTAAAAAAACATCACAGAATGGTACCCAAGTTTCTGAGAAAACATAGTTTAGTCCTATGTTGCCAACTACCTTTCGAACTGATAAATGAATATTGAAAAAATTATCAATTAGTCTTAAAAGTCATTTTAAAAAAAATAAGAAAATAAAGTAAAAAGATTTTTGTTTAAAGTACCAAAATAGAAATACCTATATTTCAAACGCATAAAATTGACGCTTGAAGACGTAAGAACTTTTTTTTTTTATCACATTTGGCAAAGCCATTTAATTCTAACACAAGGACAAAAACTAAAAATAAGCAGATTCTTTAGTCGTACTTAAAATATTCGAGTCAGAGCTCACGTGTCGCCATATAACGTTGAAGGACGCAATACGATTCGCGAAAGACAGATGCTACTAAAAAAATATCTATACCATTCATTTCAACATTCATAAGTTCATTGTTTTGCGTGAGGTTGAGAATTTTATTATCAATGAAGCTAGAATTATTTTAGTACACCTTAACACTATATTTCAGCTGACCCGTCGAAAAAACTCTTGCCAAGTAGGTTAGTAATACTTCCTCACCATTTCAAGACGGCACATTACAGAACAAAACTCGAAAAAAAATTAGTAAAAAAAAACTATCCGCCTAGGAAGACCTCAAGAATGAATTGAACATCAGGCACTTAAAACGGAAGAGTTTTAATCATCAGAAGAGAAATAAAATCAATCTGAAATTAAAAAATCATGCAATTCACAAGTTACACGTAGGACAAGACATTGTGGTTGAATACATGCCATAAAACCCTACAGCAACTTTAATTGATTCGCATTCGACATCTTCATATGTTTCAAAGACAATTCAGGAAGAATTTCCATAGAACGAAGCAGAATATTTTTTACTTTTACTTACCTATATATGAAATATAGTAAGGAATGGTGAAAATTGCGATCGTGAAAATTTTCAAATTCCTGTTTTCACCGGAAATACATTTTAGGGTCCCCTGAGTCCAAATGACCCAAGTTCCGCAAAAAGGTCTGTGTGGGTGGTAACTCTAGCGCGAAAACGAAAAGTCGTACGGTACTGAAATTTCATATTTATTGTTTATTTATTTAACGTCACTTTATGCTACTATGGCTCGGACGATCTATCGGATGGATGCTCGGATAATCGGACGATGCTACAGTGGGAGTCCTAAATTTTGCCTATCCAGGTTTTATTAGGATAGGGATTTTTAACTAATACCTGACATCGCACAGGCTCGGGACCACCTTTTAACGTCCCCTCCGAAGGACGGCACAACTAAGGATTTCTTAACCCCATAAAAAAATCCTAGGACCACTTGCGGGTTTGAACCCGTGAGCTTTGGCACAGGAGGCTGTTATGCTAGCCACCCAGCTACAAGTGATACCTAAATTTCATATTTAAGACAACTATACGCCTGAGATGTTACACCAACTTTTTCATTAAAATCAGCTAACCGGAAGAGCCACTTTATAGCATTCTAGACATTTTACGATTTTCTCAAAAACGGCTCTAACGATTTTGATTAAACTCGCTATATGGATGTAAAGTTAAATGGGATTTAATATCATGTAGGTTTTATTCTAATTAAAATAGTCTGACAAGGCTTAATTGCCGATATTTTAAATTTTTTGTTTTTAACTTAAGAACAGTGATATACATGTATAATATACCTAGCGATAATATACGAAAGCTAAAGATTTTAGAAAAATATTATCTCATACACAAGCTTTTAAAATTTAATATAGAGTGGTGAAAAGCCGATAAAACTAAGTGATTATTTTAGATGATAATTTAATAGATTTTTTAACACATGTTTCTATAGAAATTCCATTTAACTAATTCATTAATGGTTTCACTCATTTTTATCTCTTACTAAATTTGAAAATTCTTTAATCGATTCTAAAAACGGAGGTAACTGAAAGTCGTGTGTTGACCGCACCAGATTTTTTTTTCTCAAAGTGTATTTAAAAATTCTTAAATTAAGTCTAACACCGGGAGTAAGTGAAAGTCGTGTGTTCTGCACACCAGATTGTTTTTTAACGAAATCAACCCAATTAAATTAATTCAGTTAAAGAAATTAATAATAACCATGAAGTAGAAATAATGTACATAATAATAATGAAAATGATTGATTAATAAACGAACTAGAACTAATAAACAAGATCCTGTCGTAGATCCTGGTCGAAGGAAAACCGAATAAGAAATTATTGATGATTGAACTGCAAATGTGGTTTCTTAAAGACCATGAGAATAGATTAGAGGGTATGACTTTGCATATAAAGTAAGTTGTGACTGTGTTCTGAAAACTTTAATTACATTCTAAAATGATAAGTTAGTAATAACTAGTTTTTAAAAAAAATACTGATAAAATTCCTAAATAAAGATAGTGAATTATTACCACACATGATACCGAATCTTCCTAATATTCGTGAAAGAATATGATGAAATAAATATTCTATAAATAATAATAATAATAGGCTTACCAAACCCGAAGGTTCGATGCCGATACCACCAAACTCCGCCTGCACAGACTCGTCCAATGTTCACCATTCAAGCACAATCCCCGAGATCAGCCTTAATGCAATCCGTTCACAACTTCACTCGCCCATTTGAGTCTCCGCCATACTATCAACTCAATTATATTCACAGGGTATAAGCTCCACAGTTTCGCGTTGTGCAACTTCTTAAGTCTCCCTTAGCCTCATCTCTCTTCGAACCAAATATTTTACGCAGTACCTTATTTTCGAAAACCTTAAGCCGTTGTTCATCCTTCGAAGTAAGCGGCCAACGTTTCACAACCGTAAAGAAGCGTCGGAAGAATAATCGTTTTAAAAATTCTGATCTTTAAGTTTTTAGACAGAAGCCGCGAGCTATGTAATTCAGCAACTGAATAATAGCACGCATTTCCCACCTTTAACCGGGACTTTATTTCTTCGTGGATTAAATATTCTATAAAAAGTTTAAAAAAAAGATGTAATGACCTTAAATGAAACAGCTTTTGATAAGAAAAGGTTAACGGAGTATTCAAGAAAGAAAGAAAAAGTAGAGCACTAGCCCTTCAAAAGAATATTTTACCATCCATTATTATGGAAAAATGCAGGATAAAAAGCATGAATAATTGTTTTCCTATTATAACTAAAAAGGTTTTGGAGAATATTCTTAATTGAAAGTCTGCATTGTCTAAGCATATATTTATCCTTCATTTTTCTAAAGATTAAATTAAAATGTTAAATATAATTACTTTAATAACAATTGAAAAAAACTATTGCACAATGGATTATTATTTAAAAATAATTCTATAATGGCAAAATAATGTATACAGCTGAGTAGACAATAAACTTATAATTATGAAATGAAATGAAAAAAAATCCAATTCGAAAGGGATCAAGTTCCCTTAGAACAAAGGCAATGAACAAAAAGAAATCTTTATGGTCTGGTCAATTTAAAAAAATAAAATAAAATATGGAAGATCAACTATTCAATATATCTATAAATCTTTGC